>CM076260.1:58569842-63569842 GCA_038380795.1 Pyrocephalus nanus | reverse complement strand
AAGCTGGACTTTGGCGTTCAACTCGAGTAGAGGAGTCAGTTGGCTTACTGCTCAAGTGGGTTCTAATATTGTTTAGTATGTCAGTGTCAAGGTTTCCAGAAGATAGTTCTATCACAGGTGGTCAGTGCTGCTGTCTTCAATAAAACACTTTAGTTGAAAAAAAAAGTTTCATACAGATACACAGGTCTACTTACATGTAATTTGTGTAAAAAATATTTATTGAATATTTCAAATAATCATGTCTACAAATGGTTAACCAGTATTTTAAAAAGTGCTGTGATTGTTGCTGTGATTGCAGCTAAAACTGGTAGCTGAGGAGCTGAGAAAGTTTTATTCTGGGAGGCATTTCAAAACAGAGTGGGAAACCGATATTTCCTGTGTAATAGCTTTTCTGAAAAAAATCTTTATATTGATCTTTCAGAGTGTCACTTTATATGTAAATGTCATATATTTATGTGAGCATGTAAAACAAGAAAATTAAAAATGAACAGTTTAATTTTTTTCCTATTCAGTGCCTTGAAAGCATCAGTCTCTGTTGTAAGTTTTGATCTTAATATAAAACCTGTCAGTAAAGATTTGATTCATTCTATCAGCTCTTTAATCTTTAGTCATTGTCAAGGCAATAAGTTAAGAATGAGTTAAAATATTTAACTAGTTCTTTTTTTTGTGTATAGGTTTTATCACAGCTAATAGGAAAAAAAAAATACATATGGCCAAATATTCATGATTTCCCAGGGGCTTATTTTTCTGTGATTTATGGGTGTTCTCATCCTATGTTTTGCATGTCAAGTCTATTGGTGTTCTGCAGCTGAAGCTGAAATGCACTTTATGTGTGAATAATCTTGACTGTTGTATGAGGTAGGTGTTTGGCACTGAGATGAGTGTAATCAATTTAGTATAAATGTTTTATTAATCTGTCACAAAGAATCACTTTTAACTCTAGACAGGAATACACAATACTGCAGAGCATGAACTTTGTTTAAGGGGTCACTTTGGGCTTTGTTTAAAGGGTCAGTGAACTCAAACTGAGCTCAGTACAGGCTAAATCTCATGTATTCTGGAAAGCAGACAGGGACATGGCTGGGAAGGGCCCTGTGTTTTCAGGTAGGGGCAGGAAGATTTGCTCCAAAGCAATTGGAAGTGATTAAACATAGCTGCCAAGTTTATCCTTGGGGAAGATCAAGTTGTCCCCATCATTTTTTCCAGCACTGGAAGCTTATCAGTGGATCTACTTATCAGCTTATCTCCTGTTCACTTATCAGTGGATCTACCAAGATGTTTGAGCAGTTGGAGCAGCTGCTTCTCCAAGTAGAAGCAGGGAGTCAAGGGAGCTTCAGACTATTTCTTAGGAATTTAAGCTCTGATTGCCTGAGGTGTTTGTGGATGACTAAACCACTGATAATTACTGTGGACATTACTACTTGTCTTGGTTTTAGCTGCAGTTGAAAGAGAGCAATTATTTTTGCAGAATGTTTACCCTGGAGGGCCCAAATACATCTAGATGTTGCATTTCTTTTCCATAAGACTCAGAGAAACTGAGCTTGTAATAAAGTTATTTCCATATTTTTTAATTATCTTATCATTATTACATAAACCCACTCTACATTTTATGTAAAAAGACTGAATGTGCAGATCAGACATCTAATACATTTTTCATTATTTCAAATCAAGTAACCCAGGAAACAAAGGATGCTATTTACCTTTGTAATCAGGAGGTTAATGGATATTCGAATAGTTAATGGACAGTAGAATCTAACTTCCAATTAACTTCCATAGATCTCCTGAGAGATAAAGACAGGCTGCAATTTGGTAGTTCAGGACAAGAAGACAATCCCAGACCTGAGTATACCTTCCCAACACCCTCAGACATAGGACATTCTTCTATATAGTGAATTTGAATTGAAGATGATATTCCCAATAAATATATGTTGTTTATCCCTGATTGGTTCCCTGCTGTTGGGGAAAAGAGTCCTTCTGACAGCTGGAGAAACAAATTAAAATATCTGCCCCTTAAGAGTGAAAAAACAGGATTTTAAAAGGAGAATGTGCTCAGGAAGTAAGGAGACTGCTTAGCATTGGTGTCTAACACATATGGGGGAACTAAACCATTGAAGTAGAAATGATTAGGTCTTTACTTGACTGATGTACCTGAGGGAACTTCCCCCCCCACCACAGGGACTGTACTGGTGTGCTATGTAAACCCAAGCAGGTGCAGAGTTACAGTGTCTTTGAAATTAATGTTTCCCCTTGCTCCTAAACGTATTTCAATGAGACATCCCAGGATCACATTTCTTTCTGATGGCTGTTCAAGACAAACAGATTTTTCTACTTATCTAACACCAGCAAGAGAGACCAGAACTTGCAGTGTTATTAGAACTTATAGCCATGATTTTATACATTGTATGGTTACATTTTGTATCACTTTTTTCCTCTAGCTGCCAAAGTCAACTACCTGTTAAAATATCAGACTGAAGTCCTGTGTGTTGATTATGCCTCATATTCCTTTCTTAAGACTAAGCTACTCCTATAGGTAGTAGCCTTTTTTATTTTTTTTTTGCTGTCATTTATCAAAATGTTCCACAGTTAGGTCATCAGTCCATATCTTTGATGATAGCTTTAAAAATTAATTTTTCCTTTGGACAGGGTTCAAGGGCTTTCCTTCAGCCCTTTAATCATCGGTTTCTGGGCTTCAAGTTTCCCCTTCCTTTAGTACTTTTATATTCCCATGGTCACTCACTGCCTCCTAGATATCATGGTGGTAAATTCTGTAATTTGCTTAGAAGAGATGTTCGGAGATAAAGACAAATACAAAAGCTTTAAAATGCTTGACCTAAGGAGAAAAGTCAAAAGACATGGTTAGTCCAGAAAGGGAGTATAATATTTCTTAATATCCAAAAGTTTCCTATAGTGAAAACAGAGGGTAGCTTTTTATGTATTACAATGTGAGGACTCTGAATGGCTTTCAATAAATAAGAGGTTTAGATTTGAGATTAGGAATCTTTCTAAGTCACTAGTTATAACCAATGTTTCAAGGTTACCTTTGGATGATTATGGTCACCTAGTCCCATACCCTGTTGGATAGATGCTATTAAAAATTTCTGAGGGAGAGGTTATTTAGTTCACCTAATTTCTAAAGCTCTGTTCTGCTTGTATCTCACATGGAATTACACGAATTTCTTGTTACTCAACTCAACAAGCCAGTCTTCTTTTCTCTATTGCAATTTCTTTACAGGAAACTCAGGAAAAATAAATATTCTTTTAATTAGGATTATAACTCGATCTTCTGTACAGAGACTTTTGTCCTTCAGAAACTGGTGTGTGGAAAGAAGATAGCTCTACTATTGGCTTAGACATACCTATGAGGTTATAGTTGGAGAAAGCTGTTCCGAAATCCCAAATAATTCATAAATTTCCACTGCTCACTATTTATGGGATATTAATGGCATTAAAACCTTTTTTTTGTTTAGCATACAGTCTGGCATCTTCATTTTTCAGCAACGATCCTTAGTGGCAAAATGTGTTACTCTTTTGATGAAGTTTGGAAAGGCAATGTAAATAAGTATCTCAAAGGCAGGTGTCAAGAGATGGTGCCAGACTATTTTCAGTGGTGACCAGTGGCAGAACAAGGAGCAGTAGCCATAAACAAAAACTCAAGAAGTCCCACCTCAACATGAGGAAAAACTTCTTTGCACTGACAGTGGCAGAGCACTGGAACAGACTGCCCAGGGAGGTCGTGGAGTCTCCCCCTCTGGAGACAATCAAAACCCACCTGAACATGTTCCTGTGTATCCTGCTCTGGGTGACCCTACCTTGGCAGGTGGGTGTGACTAGGTAATATCCCTGAGGTCCCTTCCAACCTTAACAACTCTGTGATTCTCTGAAAGTTTCATTATTCAACGAGACTCCTGCTTTGCCTTTGGAGTTAGAATCAGGTTTGGTTCTCATTTTGTTCTCGCCTTTCTCACTTAGGCCAGAATTTGCCAAAGATTGCAGCTACCCTGACAGTCTATCCAGGCCTCATCCACTTCTGGAGAAAGAAAAAAAAAAATTTCGATTTCTTGAAATGCCTTTAAACATGTACATTGTCTGTCATTCATTCCTGCCCAGGGTAGGTCCCTAAGTACTAGTTTGCATCTTGAAAATATGGAGAATTGTAGAAAGCTTGAATTTTTCAATTTTTCTACCTTTTACAAATGTCAATTTGTACAAAACTGAAAAGAACTGTTTTAAAGGGAAAAAAATCTTGTTACTTATCAGTTTCTCTTCTGCTTAAATAAACCTCTGTGTTTTAATCTAGAGAAATATATATATATATATAAAATGTGTCTGTGTGAATGCATATATATGACAGAGTGGGTACAGGCAATTTGTTGGAAAATTAAAGTCTTATTTTGATATAGAGCCTTTCAACACACAGACAATTACTGTAGCAAATAACAAGGTTCTGGTAACCACATAATTTTCAAAGCTCAGTTTTCCCCATGGTGTTTCATCTAGCTCTCTTGCTGTTCATCAAGCCCACTTTTTAGACTATAATTACTGCCATATATCTATTGTTTCATTGTTTCAAACAAACAGGAGGAGCAGTGTCCAAATGATCGATGGTGGGGACTGGAGATGACGCTGAGGATATTCAGATATTTGTGACTGAAAAGATGGTAAGTTTCTTGGTACTAACTTTGAGGGGACTTTACTCATTGTTTCTGTTTTAGTAATCTCAAAGAATTCAGAGTGGATTTTATATATGCTGAATTCTGTCTCCCTCCTATCTGTGCCATAATCTCAGTCGTTGTATCTGTAACACATTTTATATGCATATCTATTTTATAATTGGAGTACAACAGCAAGAGAAACTATTTTGCTTAGCAACTTACCTGTAGATGCTATGACCCATTTATTAAGGTAATAAACTTAATAAAAATACTAAATTTAAATGTACATTAAAATATAAAATAACTGAATGTAGCATCTGAAGATATGTCAAACACAAAGTCCAGTTAAATGGAGGAAAACCAACCTGTGTAAATGATAACATATTTTCCTATCCATGGCTTGACATTCTGGCATTTAATAGAAGTGGAAAACAAAAGTAAGCATGCAGTTCCTCATTCTTTTGAATCTCAATAATGCTTTCTCAGCAGCCTTATCTTTTTAGCAGCAACTACATAGCTGTTGCAAAAAAGATAAGGCTGCTGAAGAAACAGTATTGTATAGTGGAAGAGAGAGCGTTTCTTCAACACTAAAATAAGAGAATGTCAATCTAGAAAATACTAGAATTGTGGCCCAACAAAACTCAAGCAGTAGGGGGATAGAGAAAAAAAGAAATGAGAAAGTCTCCTCTCTTAAGCTGTAGCTGGATTTGGAGTTTATGGTTAGAAGAACAGTTTGTTAACAAGTCCTTTAAGAGGACGGCATTCCAAGTGACACTGGCATGATTTTCGTTCGGTGTGGAAAAAGTATGTACCTCAAGGTCTCTGGAAGACTTCTTATAGGTACTTTGAGACATGAATTGTCTAAGAAGGAAATGAAATTTCCTAAACCAAACAGTAATAAACAAGTATTAATACATACTACAAACGCATTGAATACAAATCTGATTTATATATCGAAATTTCTTATCGGAATATACAATTTAAAAAGAACTACTCCAGATTTTTTAGTTTCAAGTCTTTCTTCCAACAGACATTTCAAGGCATGTCAGTTATGCAACTGCAGTGGACAAAAATTTGGGAAAATGAACAAAGACAAAAGGAATAACACAGACAAAAAATTTACAGTTTTAAATGCTAAGTTATCTTTTTAACATGTTAGGGTTATTTCATAGGTATTATTTACATACATGATCCTTCCAAATTCTGAAAAAACTCCCTCAAAGGGCTATTCTACACAGACAGTGATAGCATTTAAACAGTGTCTATTAAGTATGGAAGTCTAATACTTCCTACAAAAAATGTGTTAACTCACTGTGGTAAGTTGCTACAGTAGTTTTTAAGATTTTTAAACCAAGAATTTACTGGATAAGTAACTGGACAAGGTCATGAAAAATGTCAGAGGCAAGAAAGTATTTTAAGAGAATCAGATCCATGGCTGTTAGGGCTAGGCAGTGGGCAGACCTTTAAAAGTAAAGAAATAGGTTAAGTAAAGGAAAATAAACACAGATAAGTACCTAAATAAATATTAATAGTATGTGTTGGCTGGCACATGCCAAGTTCTATAATTAGAACAGGTTAGGATTTCAGCATTGTGAGGAACCAAAAATGGACCCTTTTCAATGCTCTGATAAAATATTTGCGTAAATCAGAGATTTTAGATGCTGTCAAAAGAGTTAATATTATTTTTCTTTCTAATATTGTCTTTATTTTAATTTAAGTCATACCACAAAGAAATAAGACACATAACATTCATCATGAAAAAAAAAACCCAGTATACAGCATAATGATGCTGAACAAGATGCCATATATTGAGAAGCATTTATTATATTTTTCTGCTCTCCTGGAATTATGTGTTCAAAAATTTAATCTGAATTAAACAGGTCAAAGTAGAATGAGAGAAGCTTGACTAGAGGTTTGAATAGATCATTTTCTGACACCATTAAATACGTTGAATTTGCAATGAGTTCCCAAAAGCAGGCTGTGTCAAAATGTCTCTCTCCAGATCAAAAGAAGCACTTAATGTAAAGTGCACACCATGTACTTTCCTTCAACTAGAGCCCTGTGCTGAAAAGACAGCGTTCGGTCCTTGCTCTCTGTGCTCCAAAGTCCAGGTTGTCTCAACCTGTTCTGAGCCAAGGGTGGGCAGGAAACTAAAACCATTTTTCACATGCTTGTACAGAAGTAGGAGGACCACACTAAGTGAGCGTCTGAGAAAATGTGTTTCACCAAACCTAGTGCAGAGAGGTTTTGACACAGTGCTCTTTGGGAGAACAGCCCCCACCACTGCCAGCACCACTTCTGTGCTGGCACATTTGGTATAAGCTGTTAGCTTCTTTCTGAAAGAGCATCTCTCTGCTGAAGCTCTCCAATGAGGTTTTAAGGCAAATTACAAATATCCATTCTTCTATGAAGAAAGAAAATAAGTTCTCTGATTCTTTTTCATGATTCGTTTTGTATCCACATAAATATCACGTAAATAAAAATGCCTGAACTGCTTTTCACCACTAAAATGTCACTACTTTAGGCCCACAGAGCATCAATAGAGAAAATTACTGCCCTAGATTGCTTGAAAACATTATGATTATATAGCAGTATTTTAAATGACTGAAAATCATAATGACTGGCATCACCTACTTCAGTGGAGTCTAGAGATCATGCTACTTTTCTGGATCCACCAGAGGACCTTGGGGTCGGGTTTATTCAGTTATTCCAGCTTATTCATGTGGGTTTATTTGGATTATTTTTTACCTGCAAGGGAAAGATGACTCTAAATAGGTTCTTTTCAAATTGCCTGCCCTCCAGTACTAGACAGACAAAACTTCCCATAAAATTGTATTCTAGTTTTTGGATTATAAGTATGAATACAGAGTCAGGAACACTGGAGATAGAAACCTAAACTATGTTGAGCAACACCTTGCCTTCTTAATAGTTTTTTTAATCATTCCATAGAATCCCCTTTTCTCTCTAAAAGTTAGATCAAGCATGCACAGTCCTGCTTTCCATATCCACAGAGAAGGGCACTTCTTTTAGTCCAAGCCCCCAAAAGACACCAGCCTGATATGTTCCTTTCCTTTATTGCATGTAGTAATTTTGAGGCCTAGAAATTCAAGCAATCTATATCCTGCAATATTTGCTATTATGACTTTCATCTCTGATCTCTGCTTCCATCAAGAGGTGTTTCACTCTGCAGTGCTCCCCTCTTCTTGCTATTTGTACTCCTCTGACAGCATAAACCATTTTAAGCCTGCTTTCCTCTCTTTGCAATTTTCATACATAAAATCTACCTAGTGGTATTCTTTCTCCCCACAACGTAATGCAGAAAATGTGTCCAACTGAATCTGACAGAGCCTGCCATTTTTGGATTTCAGTGTTTGCTCTTATCCTCCTTTGCTCTGTTTTCAGTGGGTTAAGCTGAATCTCCAGGGGATGTATAGGAATTACCTATTTTGTAAAGGTAAGTTGTGAAGGAACAAGTTCATCCCATGATCTGGCAGATTTTTTGGGTTTTTTTGGTGGAGATTTCTAATATAAACATTAGTTCCATGGAAATGATGTATGCTGTTTGAAAAATACCAAGATGAGGTGTAGGTAAACTGTGAACATTAATACACTGCAATCTTATGAAAGGATTCAGGATCCAGGTGCTGATGACTAGTATTAAGACAGTTTTCTGCTAAGAAAAAAAAGTCCTTTAAAATCAGTTGCACATACGTCAATATTTCTGGCTTTATCAAAGTGCCTGTTTCTAGGTATAATAATTAAAAGGAAAAACATTTTTCTCAAGGCTAAACTAAAGTAACTCCACTCACATAAGTTCCACTTAATATATTCCAAATAACATAGCAAGATTGTAAAATCTGTACAAAAATGTCAATCTAAAATGTGTGTACAGTCACTCTTTAAACACAGAGTGGTTATTCTCATGGCCTTGAGATCTACAAAGGCGGCTATATGGGTGTACCTTTGAAGGATCAACTTTTTAAATGCCCTATATATTCCACAAATGCATGCAAAAGACATGCAAGGCACCAAATCTAGCAGTTGAATCTCAGGATACCATATGGAGCAGTTTTCAAACCCCTCAGTAGCAGATATTTTTCAGATCTTCACTGAGTGTATTATTTACAGTGTATAGAAGTAAAACCATTGTGTTCCTGTCAGGACTAATGAAAACTGCATATTTTTATTTTGATAAAAAATGACATACAGCCTATAATTCTGAAGCTTGGCTCATTACAGCTCTTTAACTTCCATTCTTCACAAAGTGAAATAGCAGGAAGTGCTGTTGCAGAATGTACGGCTGCTGTGTCATTCAATTATTGTCTTGTAAATCAACAGTCTGGGGCAAGCAATGTGTGTTGTATTCTGCTATTTGGAAAACATCAGATATTTTCCTTGCCAAAGAAGTTTTGCAGTCACTAGGAATGAGATTGACTTTTTACTGTGGTCTTTGCCATATAACCAGCTGGCATCATTAAATCCTGGCCGTTATGACAGCAATCTTCTTACAGTAAGTTGAACAATGAAAATGTCTACACAACCTGTAATATTGTCATGCTATACTCTAAAAACCCATAGGTTTTAATGTTTACACTGTTGCTGTAATCAGTTAAATAAAGTATTTTAAGAAATTCCTTTCTTAGTGCAATGTAATAAAGATAATCATTGATTGATTTCTTTACATTATTGCCACATTATGAAATACTTAGATTATTTTTTCATTTGTGAAATGTTGATTATTAGATGCAATTAATTGCCCCAACTCTGACGAAATTGCAAGCAGCTTATTAAACTTTTCTATGCTACATATTGACAAGTAAACATTTTGCAGCTGAAATGATGCTGTGCTAATGAAGACAATTAACAGAAACTTTTTATACTCAAAGGGGACCTTCCAGTAAAAATTATGCTGAAAATAATTAAGATGATGGAATTTATTTGATGAGAAATTCATCACTTCATCCAGTATACAATTTGAAAGCAACTTGAAATAAATTAATTGGGATTTTCAATTTATTCTTATTTTTGATGAGGAAAGTTATGATGAACCTAAATACTTAAAAGTGTTGAAACCTGTTGCATTAAAAATTTCTCAAAAATATCTAAGTAAGTATATAAAAGTTAGTCCTACAGAGCATTCCTCCAGCTCATTTTCCTCCTAGAGAGCCACTATCAAAACCAAGATGCCCCAAAGTTCATAATGAATGGCACTTAAGGCCTTTTGCTGGGGTGCTGGTGCAGAAGTGCTATGCGGTTGGGGGGACTGGCAAGTCACTCTGCCTGCTGATGCCTGTGCAGCACCGAGTTTCCATGCTGAGCCCCAGGAGTTAAGTGATTAATTTTGTGACACTAAGGGAAAAAAAAAATCAAATTGTGTAAAAGCAGCCAAGTTCAGATGTGGGGCTTATTGACCTGGTAAGAAAATCTTTATTTCAAACTCAACACTGAGGCTAAATGGAGTTTTTTGCTTCAGTGGACATTAAGGTTTCTTCCAGAAGAAATTTTTGTTTAGCAGTTCGAATTCTACCTTTGATCTTTCCCTGAATAACCCCCACCTAGAAAAGTCAAGGAACCTGAACACCTTCAGTCAGTCAAAACCTTTGAAGTATATGAGTTTTCGCTGTTCCCTCCTGAAAGTCCAAAATCCATAAGGCATGCTCTAAGCTGGAGAATGAAACTGTTCATGGCAAAGGGGCTGAATGCAGGGAAAGTTCTGAAGCCTGCCAACACCCAAAGTGAGCAGATTAACCCCTAAAACCAAAATGGGGGTTATCTTTTATCTACTCATTCCAGTTTGCAGAAGGCAAGTGTCTTTATCAGGGGGGTGACTAGCTGTAAAGCACCAAACATGCAATGCACGGCACTGAAAGATTTCCCCAGTCTTCTATCAGTGAACAACAAATGATGAAAAAATATTGGTAGAAGTGGTTAGACGTCAAAAGCCATGACCTTCCCTTTGCCTGAATCAGAGAACCTCCTCAAAATTAGTATGATAGGAAGTAAATTTAAAGCTGCTTGAACATGATGGCTTGCCCTGATAAACCACTTCACTTTGTCCAATTTAAAAAAGAACAAACAGATGGCAAAGTGAGGTCATGGGTCACAGACTGATGGGCTTCATCCAGGCCAGAAAAGCAAACCATGCCAAGAAATGTCTTACAGTGCCAAAACTACATTCCTTGTACAGAAAAATTGTTGAAATATTCCAATTTATTACTTCTATTTATTTCAACTAGCTTTTTTCTGTGGAAGTTGGAACTGTATGAGGCAAATCCATTAAAAAAAAAACTGCCTGAAATTAAGCTGTTTTGAAGGGCTTCTTAGATTAAGTCATATGGACTCAGGACGTGTTTCAACCTCAGTGACCTAGAGTGACATTGCTCAGCATGCTCATTTATTAGTATAGATGCCTCTAACAGACAGTTCCCTGATTACTACAGCCAAAAGTTTACCTTAGAAATCAGAGAGAGTATTTGAGCCTGCAATTTTAGATATTTGTGAACTCTTCTCTTTCTTTAAAAAGAAAAGGAAAATTCTTCAGAGTTTGAAAAGTGGACTGAGATAACAACATTTTGGAATAACGATTGTAAAATTTCTACTAGATATCTACTAAAAATGCAATATGAATTATATATAAATAGTAGACTGTGATGATGATCTTTCAGTCATGATACAATGATGTTTTTGGGACCTGCAAAATTAGTTTCTTAGTCTTAGTCACTTTGTTGGTTTTCACATTTAAATTTTTTAGGCTTTTCTAGTTTAATCAGTTGACTAAAAGGTTTTCTTCCTCTCATCAGTAACAGTTATCCTGCAGTCCTTTGCCCTGGAACATGTCTTCAGGTAGGGAACATTCTTTACTTGTACATTTGAAGCTGAGATTTTTTTCTGTCACCCAGAATTTAACAGTAAGACTTCCTCATTAAATTCCTGGTTAATTTGCTTTTGTGTATAGTGTGGATGTCTTTCAATTTCAAAGAATATTCTCATTCCTAAAAAATTCATAACTCATTAGTGGTTGAGTGATGACAGATGTTTTTGCTGATTATCATATTTCTTTACTTTCAGAAGATCAACTCTTCATAAATACTGAACTGTGCTGTTATTCATAACAGCTTGTTTTCTTCAAGAGTTTATTAATTTAGTAGTCACTTTATGATCAAGAAAAATGTCTGTAATTACTGAAATAAAAAAAAATAATTGCAAGAGGTTACATTTTGCTAACTGCTTTTCTTTAAAAGATACCTAAGGGAATTTATTCAGGCTGAATCTCCAACTGAGCACAAAATTTTGGTCACTTAGAGATGTTATTGACTATTTTGTTACAGCTCCTGCTTCTCTTCAAGATGAAGGGGTGCTGATAAAGAAATCAGGGAAAGCATGGGACAACACTCAGGCATATGTAGATTACGCACAGAGACTGCCTGGTATCTAAAAGCCTCAGGCACATGTCAGAGAGACTTGCTTGAGTATTTACCCTGAGATTGGTGAGGTGCACATCTGCCAACAGTGTACAGAGACTGAAAACCCTGTGCTAGAGGTCCTGCTGTCTAGCAAGACAAATAGGCCTGAGGCAGGCGAAGCACTGTGTTGTGCCTGCTGGCTCCGAAATGGAGGAAAACCCCTTTAAAAGTCTGAATGGGGTGAAAGCCAACATACTCTTGGTGACAGGCCGAAGGCTCCTGGAATAGGTGCTATGCATTAATTACTGTATGCAAGAAAGAATTGAGCTAGATTAAGGGCAGAAGTGCAACAGTCTGTGTTTTTATGTTGTAAAGTGATTTTGAGGAGGCTAAAGCTGTGCTTCCTTGTAGGCAGCAACATGATGAGACACTCCCACTCCAGTTGCACTCTTTCATCCCATACAATTCATACGATGGATATGTGATTTTAAGGAAAATTTAAGTGTATTATATCCCATAAGCTCACATACATGGGCTATCAAAATGTTTCGGTAATTTACTGAACTTACTTTAGAAAAGACAGCCTGTACAAACTTTTTCTGGACTAGCAGTTTATTGTGTTCTTGGCAGTTCCACTGGAATTGGTTTTATTTCTCCTTAATTAACCACTACTGTTTCTCAGGCATTCTAAAACTAGAAGGATCTTACGCTTTTCCAGGGATGAGAAGCAACTTACATGAAGTAGCTTTTTTTCTACTGGATATGAATCACTTATTTATTTCTTGATAATGTTAAAGAATGCACTAAGGTTGGAAATATTTCAGGCATTTTTTTTCTGGATTAGAAATTGCATAGCCTCTCCTTAAGGCGAAATATCTTTACTGAGTTTAACAGGCAAATTACTGCTTTTAATTGCACTTAGGGAGAAAATATGCCAAACACAGGACTTCCAAATACTTGAAGGATTTGTTTCTAATTTATTACATTTGAATTTATAGCATGAGTTATTCTTTTGTGTTGTTATGGCAATGTTAACTGGATTGCCTATGAAATTGAATTCTCTGATAAATCAATGGGATGTATTTATCACATTGGACATACTGAGAAATTTCTATTTACATGCCTCCTCTAATAATTTTTGCTCTTAATTTGAATAGCATTTGATTTGCAGTGCCAGAAATTTGAATCAAAGGAAATATATACTCCATACTACTGGTTTCTGTAATCTTTATGCAGGCACATTTTCCTGTAAAATAATTTTCCCTATGATAGAATTGTGCATAGCATATGTGTACACAGTACTCGTCTCAGAGAAAGTTTTGAATGAGGAAAATTAAACATAATAGGATTCTGCCCTACTTTTAATCACTATGCCTTCTAAGGAATATATTCAAGTAATGATTTTTTTTGTTTTAAATCAAGAGCCAGGATTAAAGAATACAGGGAGTGTTGGTGTATAAAAGCCAAATAAGCATACTTTTTGATGTTTCATAAAGGGTTTGATCAAAAGGTCACTACTTTGAAAACATGAATATCTTTGTCCTTATGACAGCTGTGTATATAAATCACACAGGATTTGCCAATTGTTATAATTTTAACTGTACAGGAAAGCTAATTTGCTGGGAATGTTTAGTGTTTCTAGCAAAACATTTTCATCCAAGTATTTTTCCACTGACCGGAATCTTAAAATATATTTCTATTAAGGTTTTTCTACTAAGAAAACATTGTGTTCTAAATATTTTTATAACTATTTTAAGTTCCTGTTCTTAAAAAAGCAAATATTTAAAATCTCACTTTTCACTGTTGGGTGGAAAAAAAATAAGCCAGAAAATACTGGCAAGTACTGTAAATTATATCTGTGTCCCAGCCAGGGCATCTGGTCTTTTGGCAGACATCCTTGGCAGATCTTTTATATGAGAGGCTTTGAGTTCCTTTCCCTGAGAATTTTGTTTGGCTTATTTTGCAATATGGGAAATGGACACTGATGTTCATACCATGTATGATATTTGGGAATCTAATTTTGCCTGAGACCTTCAAGGGAAGGCTCTGTGAGTATGGCCACTTAAAAGATTACATCAGATTGTTTTTTTGAAAATTAGTTTTGACTGGAGCATTGCATGTGGACAGTATCTGCCTTCTAAAGATTTTCCAAATTATGTTTAAACAAAATACAGAGCAGAACAAGAAAACACAGAATTTCTTTTTTGGAGGGATACTTTTTAAAATAAAAAGCTAAAAAATATCTAGAAGAAGGCCAATACCACATACTGATTAGCCCTATTTATGAAAGCTGTTCTATAACTGAATACTGTTGGTTGGGTACATTGCAACCTGGCTGGGAGCAAATAATGGATTTGACCTGTAGATTGTTCAGGTTGTTCTAATCATATTCTGTTCGTCTACTCAAAAAACATGACCACGTTGATACTGTGATTTGTATTAGTCATGTCTTACCCCTCAACCTGCCCTCAAGAGGATTTATCACAAAGTAAAATCAAATGCAGAACTGTTGACTGCAGTCCCTCTGAAAATTATTTGCTCATAAATTTCCCAGTGAATAGCTTTCAGAAATTATTTAATACAAATTTTTAGAACAAGTTCCTGAGTATTTGATATTCAGGGTGCATTATTTACTCTTTTTAGTGTGTAGTCAGTTCATTAGGTCTGTATTTTGGTGAAGTTATGAGCAGTTCCTGCAAGATAGGGTTTGTTTTAGTCTGAGAAGAGTGAAAGTTTCTAGAAGTACGGCATAAAACATGATAACAAGCTGAGGAAATGTTATTTCTTTTTCCCTATTTTACAATAAAAATGAGAAACATAACTTTTCAGAAGCTGCTGAGTTCAGTGGCCAGACTCAAAGGCAAATCTCAGAACTAGGTTCAGCTTCTTCTGGAAATTAAACCCCTTTGCAGTCACTGGAAGAGAAGAATCAAAAAGCACAGGAACACATAAGTCAGTAGAGCACGTCAAGATCCCAACTACTATTTTCCTATACTTAATATTTATCTAGAACATCACAGCTAAGTATAGCTACATTTCCCTCAACTAATGGTAATAGAAGGATAGGTGGTTCTTGACTCTTCTATTAATTTTTATTAGATTTTATTATGTCAACTTCACTTCTGAATATTTCGGGTGGCTTTCTGATTGCTTTTAGTATTTTATAGTGTTTTGAATGCAACTACCTGTCTTTGCTCTAGTAATACTAGGAGATGCTGAAGGGTTGAATATATGCAAGGGATGCATGTGTTATTATGTTATCTGTTATCTTTTCCTAAATTCTGACAATCCATTGACTGGAAGCCAGAATTTGCAGTATTATTAACTTTTTTCTTTTGTTAACTTACTAGCTCCTTTTTAATCCCATCTAATATACCTAATATCTGCAATTCCTAATGACCTCTGCTAATGCATTATGCAAAGAAATACTTAACTTGTTTAAACTTTTCAAATGCTTTCCCTTCAGATGCATTACTCACTTTCAAGACTTCATACAGCACTACCATATCCCACAGTTGTTGCTTTTCAGAAAGCTCTAGAGACCTCTTCCTTTGTAGGTTACACATTATCTTTTGCTCATTTTTTTGATGCCTTCTTTGCTCTTACAAAATCTTCTTTTAAGAAGAAAGGGAGGACAGAAAAGCCCAATCAGAAATCTATTTCTTTCAGTTGCTTCAGATAGTTTGTCTTATTCTTTATCAATCTTGTTTTCTTTAAAGTTTTTGGTAAATGATTTTGGTAGTTAAAGTGTGTTATGTTGGATGAATCATGCTTTCCTACATATCTGTAAGTTCCATAAAATATTATAATAGATTTGTGTGTGTGTGGGGGGAATCCTCTTCCCCTGCTATACTGTCATGTTTTCATTCATTAATTATCTTCTTTCCTATGGTTCAAAGTCTGATTGGTCCGTAAATCAAACTTATTCACTCATATTTTTTTATGGTACCCTATACAGAAAATAACATATTTGCTGGCTTCTATTGCTCACATGCTGATATACATATATATATATAGAGAGAGAGAGAGATATGACAAAGAGGTTGCATAGCACAAATCATAAGATGGCAATTTTGTATGAGTTTCCTTGGAACTTTTAGGCAAATATGATTTGCTCTTGGCAGTTTGCTGCTATTCTCTTTGCCAGTGTGTTCTAAAGCTTTCCCTAATGACACTTATGTTTGAGATGGTGCTTCTGACTCATCCGGAATAAAAAATGGCTTGGGTCCAGAAAGATCCTTTTGTTCCTCAGTTGGGAACACTTTTCCAAAGAGTTCATTTTGGCTTTCGGCTTTCTGTTTATCACCACTGAATTTGATGCTTTATATCACAATTAAAATGTTACCTGTCTTACTTAGGGACAGGCTCCGAGCCACACATGCATTTAAAAACATGTCATTAGTAGTTCTTATGAGTTTAGAAAATTGACCATTGCAATCTCCTTCTGCCTGTTTTACTACAATTATTGAAATAACCTGAAAATATTCTTAGTCCTCCTCTATTTCACTTAGATGGACACAGTTTCTACTTTCTTAAAAATATCTTTTCTTTTTTTAAAAACTGCCTTTGACCCATTCTATAGATCTTTTCATACACTGTACATGTTCACTTCGAGTATCTAGACATTGCCTTTCCTACCTGTAAGCATTTTACTCTTCTGCTGCTCATTATTAATCAATTTATTTATTTATTTTTAAAAATATTTCCCTTTTTTAAAAATTTAGTACTACTGACAGGAATTATTTTATTCATTTTATCTTTTATTCAGTAACATTATGCTTCTAGTTATGTTCTTTTTATTTTAATATAATTCAAATAAGTAACATCAAAACAATATGCTCATATTGTATTACTGCCACTGAGAACCAACTGAAAAATTTTCATATGGGCATTCAAGCACTATGATTTGCATCCTTTCAGTTTTTCAGGTAAGAAAGGTTACAGATAGCTTTTCCAGTAGTTTTCAAGCAGTATTTTCAAGGTGACAGAACTCTGCAAAACCTAATGCTTAGTCTCAGCCTCTCTCAAAAACCTGCTTCCACTGAGGTATAAGATTGGACTACTTGCTGAGTTTCAACATCGTATGTGTGGGTTAGGTGAGTTGACAATGAGATGGACTGAGAACTGTCTGAAGGGCAGAGCTCATGGTTGTGATCAGCAGTGCCAAATCGAGTTGGAGGCCTATCATCATTCCACAGCAATCAGTGCTGGATTCTTCATGAATGTACAGAGTGTACCACAAGTTTGCTAATGATACAAGACTGTGAGGAGTGGCTGATAACAACTCTGCTGCCATTCGGGGACACCTGGACAGCCTGGAAAATTGGATGGAGAAGAACCTAATGAAGTTCAACAAAAGCAAGTGTAGGGTCCTACAGCTAGGTGGAATAACCCCTGACACCAGTACAGTTTAGAGGTTGACCTACTGGAAGTCAGTCCTGTGGAGAAGGACCTGGGGGTCCTGGTGGACAACAAGCTGTCCATGAGACAGTGTGTCCTTTTGGCCAAAAAGGCCAGTTGGGTGAATTAGGAAGAGCATTGCCAGCAGATCAAGGGAGGTGGTCCTTCCTCTCTATTCAGACCTAGTGAGGCCACTTCTGGTGTGCTGTGTCCAGTTCTGGGCTCCTCAGTACGAGAGATACATAGAGCTCCTGAAGTGGGTTCTGAAGCAGAGGGGAATGAAGATGATTAGGGATCTGAAGCATCTCTTTTCTTGAGAATGGCTGAGGAAGCTGGATCTCTTTAGCCTGGAGAAGAGACAACTGAGAATGATCTTAGCAATGCGTACAAATACCTTAAGGGCAGGTGTCAAGAGGATAGAATCAGACTCTTCTGAGTGGTGGCCAGTGACAGGACAAGGGGAAATAGACACAAACAGAAACACAAAACTTCTGTCTGAATATGAGGCAAAGCTTTTTTACTTTGAGGGTGACAGAGCAATGGAACAGGCTGCCCAGAGACACTGTGGACTCTCCTCTAGAGATATTCAAAACCTGTTTTAACCCTATCCTGTGCAACCTCCTATAGGTGAACCTGCTTGAGCAGGGAGGTTGGACTAGATGAACTCCAGAAGTGCCTCCCAAACCCAACCATTCTGTGATTCTTCTGCAAGAAAATTACTTTTCTATTTGAAATTACTAAAAACTCAGGCTCATTGAATGGCTAATTGTCTGAAAAAGTATGCATTGTCTATCTTGGCACAGATGGGGATAATTTCTTCCAGTTTCTCTAAATGCATCTGTTAACTAGGCAGGAAAGTCACCCGAGACACAGGTAGCTGTGTTTGTTTGGTGTGTTTCCTACACCCAGGGGCCATAATACAAAATTCAGTAGCAGCTAGTGGTCCTGCAATGAAGACAAGTAGCAGGAAAAAATTCCCTGAACTCTACTACCTTTCTCCTCTTTTACTCCAGCTTGACTGGTTTAGTAGGTATAATTGTAGGAGGCAAAAAGCACTCTTTGCAAGGGGAGCTGTAATTGTGGTTAGGTGCTTGAATAGAGTGGGTAAGGTGAATAAGGGTCCCAGGGCTGTGGAGGATCTTCTATCAGAAAAGCAAAAAAAGTAGGACAGATCCAAAGAGGATTTTAGCATCAGGAGGTAGGGATTCAAACTATTTTCACCCCTAATCTGTTTGAAGACACCTGGCTTCATCCCATAGCCAGAACCTTATTCCAAAACATATCTAATTCTTTACAGTCTTTTCAAATTCCATGGATGATCACAAACCTTCTTCTCCGCTTCCAATAGATCTGCAATTGCTTCTGCTGCAGTTTCAGTTTTGTTGTCACAATCATCTTGGGTGCAGTAACACTCACCTTTACTCATGCAGGGAAACAGCAACGTGTTGTAGGATCATGCAGTTTAGGAACACATCCCTCTTCTATTATCTTGGTGAGCAGTTCCACAAATGGCATATTACAACCACTCATGACTACTTGCTGTACATTCAACTGAATGGAGACCTAGCAAATGTGGAACTCACTAAATCATAAATTTAAAGAAAAAAAATCCAGACAGTTAAACAGAGTACTTGAATAATTATTCACATTCAATATTCTTAGATAACATTCTTCATTGACAGATAAACTCTCTCCTAACCTTTGATGCTGGTTGCTCAGACTGGAAGAGGTTGTGCCATATAGTAACTGCCAGTAAACCAGGTTTAACAGGTGACTTTCTATATGTCATTTACATTGTTTCCTCCTTTTGATTTTCCTTTTATCGTGTGCCTTTATAGGAGGGGCATTATTTACCACAGGAACAATTTCAGATTGAATTTGACTCATTAAAAAACTTTTTGGTCTGTATTTTCATACTGAGTTGTGGGAGAAACATGATGAATGTGTGAGCAATTTATATTGTGTGGGGTACTTTTATAGACTTTTATAAACTTTTATATAGTTTTATAGGTACTGTAAGTTATAGATGTCAAGATGGCCGCAGGGTGTCTTTGTGAGAACAAAAGGAAATCGGTGCCAAGAAGAAGGTGGAGTACCATAATGTAAATAATGGCCTTGTTACCTGTTAATAACCAATTATAAAGGTATTTGTAATGAATGTTTACATCTGGTCAGTGATCTGTAACCAATTATGTGCTTCTTGTCACAAGACCTTGTATACAGATGCTATAAAAACCCTGAGCTATCTAAATAAATCGGACATATTTTAGATCTCATAGGTCGTGTATGTATGTCCCTGAAGCCTCCCCATCAACACTGAGTTTTAGGAGTGAAGGGGTCTTCTACAAAAACGAAAATGGAGTTCTTTGGCCTTACAATGAATTGCAATTTGCCACACAGTTTAGATGAGAAAGGTAGTGTGGCCGGGTCCAGAGACTGAAGAAAAATAGTATTCAGAAAAACCCCCGTCTTTTTAGAACATTTACTACATGGAAATACCTACAGTAGCAGGATACCTGATCAAACTCTTCTTAAAAGAAAATAAAAAAAGATATTAATCTATGATAGGCCTGTATGGACAATAGTTTTCTTATGCCTTTGCTAGAAATTCCTGGAATTGGATAAGGATGTCCATTGCAGGATAGTGTACACATATTTAATAGCAGCCAATTCAGGTACCAACAATATAGACATGCAATAGGGCTTAGAGAATGCTGCAGTCTTCTCTGGGACTGCAGAATTTTCTGAACAGCAGAACAACTATGGTGGACAATTTGTTCAGTCTGGTCTACACTACAGGACCAGCATGTGACTGGCCCCAATATAGGAGTGCAGTTTCAGATCCATAGGAGTGGCACTGCAGTTAAAGCAGTACTGGGACTTTTCTGTATTTAGGTCAACAGCTTCTTGATTGTTCTTGGTGCTTGGGAATTGCAAACAATTTCCTTGGTAGGTTAGTAGCAGGAGTTCTGTTGAGAAAAGCATGATGTTGGCATGATAGAAGCTCTGTATAAATTTCCTAAGTAGAAATGGCCTACGAAATTAAAGAGAGCTGATAAGTCAAAGTGTGAGATTATTGCATTGATCCAGGAGTTTACTCCTATTGCCCAGCTGGATCAGCTAATTGGCTGCTGGTTTACAGACGATCTGTTTGCGAAAGAGAAGCTCTTACTTGCCTTGAACTTTATCAGAGATTAATTCCTGTTGTGGATCACTTCAAACCCTTTGCAACTCCTTTTCAGAAATTTATATGATACATTAGAACTTGTGCAGCCCATTTATCTCTCTGTCAATACAAAATCTTGGATTTTTTTACTTATGCCCACTAAATATAATTACAATTATATCTTCCCAGAGAATATAACAATTTACTAGCTATTCACCTGGAAGTAGAGCAATTGTTGATCCTATCAAAGGCGATGCTGGAACTCACTTAGCAGGTAGCCCACAGAATTTTTAGAGGAGCTGGAAGATAATAGTGTCTTTACTTCCTCTAAAGGAAAGAAAAGGCTTGCACATCAGGAAAGCACATGCTGCATTCAATAACATGTGGTCTATGTCCCAGTGACTACCTTCCCTGATAAATAAACAAGAATTAGGTGTTTCTTATTTATATGGATAAGAAAAAGCATTATTTAAAATAATCAAAGTCTGCATTATAAAAAGTATTCTTCATCTAAGACATCTGTGAGAAAAAAATCCTGGCCCATACCTTCCCAAGAAGATACTGTACTGCTGCTCCTGTGCAGTATGGGAGGGTATAAACTGCAGTAACTAATTTGCTAGATAAAACTAAGTTGCATAAAATTAATTGAAATAGACTGGAGATATGCAGTAGAGAATTGTTTTGCTATTTGGAAATCAGTTTATGGTTTACGGAGCTGAGATACCAACCATTAATTTGTCAGTGGTGGACACTGTCAGAGGCAAAATCATGAGAGAAGTTCACATCTCAGCAAGTCTCTGCTGTACCTGAGCTCTCACCTATGGCAGCATTCAGGGTAAAGCCTCACAGACCTAATCTTCAAAATATCAGAGAATCAGAATCAGATTAAATTTCTTAATTTCCTCATTTATGAGTGGTGTTTAACATCTGAAAATTGAGGTAGTTAATCCACACTCATCTTTAAAACATCTGTTTTAATACTTTGGGAAAATGAAGACTAAATATTTCCTTTTCAAAGCATTTAATAGAGTTCTAGACTTTTTATTTGATCTACTTGCTTGGAGGAGTCACTGATTATTTTTGTGATTACTCTGCTTTATTCCTGTTTAAGAAGGACTGTGAACTAAAAAAAGAAAATTAAGTAGGAGGAAAACCCTCAAGAAAATCTCTTTATTCAGAGTTATGACTCCTTACATGTAGCTGCTGATAACAGATCCAGCTATCTCAGCCTAGAGTTAGCTTTCGATATGACAGCTCTAAGAAAACAAAATATTTTGCTTAATCATAAATCATATGTTCTTTTGATTCCAAGTATTTTCAAAGGAACAAAGATATGAAATGAATAAGCAAATTTCAAAATGACAAGTCAATTTGCTTTTATTGAAAAAATACTCAAAAGCAAACAAATGTTTCTTTTTGTTGTTGTTTTTTTTTTCTGGCACTCAATCATGCATATTTTTAAGAAAGCAAACTGAATTTAGAAACTTCTTTGCTTCTCTCATTCTATATCAGTTCTGTTTGTTCTGTTCAAGTCATACCCTGAACAGTGAGATACTGAAATTTCACAAAAAACTGTTACTAAGTTTTCATTTACACTCTGTGATGCAGATAAAATTCTGGATCTTCTCAGTCTTTCCACCTGATCATATATTAGATATGAGATTTTATTTTAATGTAGAACAAATACTCTCTTATAAATCATCCTGTGAAGTTTCATCCAGATCCCATATCAAAAATTATGTCTATATTTTTTTTTTTGCTCTGCTTATCATTGTGCAACAAGAAGCTTCAGCAGTGTTGGGTGCCTTGAAAAGAATTTCTGAGGTCAGAGTACCCATCTGTCCCCTTTTGCTGTTTTTCTATGTGTAGAGGTTACTAGGTAGAGATCTCCAAATTCCAGGTAGCTTGTCTTAAAACCCGGTCTTGAACATCATCATTATTACAAATGAGCCAGTTGCTTTGGGTACCACAGTCACAGGCCTATGCTCCTGGCATTTTTAAGATTGCTACATTTTGGAATTGTAGGACATTCTTAAATGACCATCATTTAATGACCCCACAGTTGCTGTTTAATGAGACAAGAATAACTGTATGAAAGAATTTGTGCCTAATTAAGTCTACCTGCCCTCAAATAAATCCCTTCCAGATGACTTCAGATGCTTGGTAACTTTACGATAAACCTGAAGCCCTGTTTCAGAATAATGAGAGAGCATACTCTGCACAAGCTGCTGATAATGAGATACCAATACCATTACATTCACTCAGAAACATGACCGAGAAACAGGCACCTAATTAAAATACTAACCATTGCCTATTTCAATTAATATTTTCTTCTTAGTGCCATTATGCTGATCAATGCATTACAAAAGAGGGATCACCAAACCATGCTGGAATTTATCAGAGTATACAAAGCAATTTACTAATATAATTTAAACTCTGGAAGAAAGAGTGCACAGCTCCAAAATGAGACTAAATTAGCTTGGATTTGCTATTGTAGCCAGATTGTTTCGGTTGCTCAAATTTATTTGCTTCTCAATAGTATAGACATGCCAGTGTTGTGTTTTTTACAGCAGAAATAACAAACATAAACGTCTCAGTACTAAAGTACTTTCATGATTAAACAAGAAGGGTAAGCAGCTACTTGTATTTGTGTAGAAGCCTGAAAGTACATTTTCTTGTCCTCATCTGTATCTTAGAAACTAAAGAATGTGGTTCTAAGATTATTAATTCACTGTACTCTGTGATGCAATAAGGCTTTGTCAGCACTTAACTTCTACAGTTTACTCTGGAAAAACTCTGAGTGGTTAAAATTGCTTTCACTGTAGTTAAGTCTGACCATCTCAGATGAACTGAAATTAAACTCAGATTGTTCAGAAATCAATACCTTTACTCTGAAACCTACACAAAAAATTAATTAAAATTCAGTCTTAAGCAACCCATTTTGTTGTATTTGCCTTTTTACTCTGTTTTTCAACTCTCCACAAAATATAATTCAAGAGGCCAAAACTATTTTCAGATATTTGAAACTTTGACACTTGTTGGTTTTTTTTTGATTACTCTTAAATTTGTGGAATGACCCCAAGATTAGCTCAGTTGATTGGTACATGGTGCTAAGAACACCAATGTTGTGGGTTTGATCCCTGTATGGGCCATTCACTTAAGGACTTGATGATCCTTGCGGGTCCATTCTGACAGAATATTCTGTGATTCTGCAAACTGAAGTGGACTAGAAACTTATTGGTAAGAAAGAGTCCTAAACTTTCTGTCTCTTAAGAAAATGTATTACTAAGTCCATTAGCATTCAGTTAATCTTGCACTAGGTAAAAAAAATCAGGATGCGGTCATTTCACTGAATTTCATGAAATTAATATAACTAGAAAATTTACTGTACTAATAAAGAAGTACATTTTTACATTTTCCATTTCCCAGAGAAGTCTTCTAAATTACCTGACAAATTGTGTATTTTTAAAGTAACTTTTCATTTGAATCAAACGAAAAATTATCCAAAGCATGGGAAGTCAAGAAAAGTGGAGAAATGGCCAAATAAATTTTCAGAACAATAGTTTTTATTAATTTTCTTATTATATATATTGGATATCAAAGCCTAACATTATTATCTGGAATGAAAAAAAAAATCCTCATAACATCATACATTTTTGGTGGATCTGAGATAATTTGTATCTTTCTTTTTGCCTTGCTTATATTTTGCCTAATTTCTTTTTGGTAGATAAGTGAACTCTAGGTAATTGCATTTTTTTATGTTCCTACCACACATGCTATGGCCACCATTTATAGGGTTGCTGTTTTTTTGGTTTTCATTTTGCTTTGGAATGTTTTTGAGGGGCTATAAAGGATATATTTTCCTATCTAATGCATACAACCTATATTTTTTTCATTCTTTGCATTCATGCTTTGTATTTTGTTGTTTCATATTAAATTTATTGATTATTAATACTTATATATTTATAGACATTTTAGGTGTCTTAGATGTGCCATTGAGCCACATAATTTGCAATCGTACTTATCTCTTCTTTCAATTTATTTTACAGCTCTTTTAGAGAACTTAGGTCATAAATCTGTGTGAAATCCTGTTAGACATTGCACAACAGATGACTGCTTCTCCATGTGTAATAAACACATTTAACATTTGCATGCATTTTACAGAATATAACTCCATTAGAGCATGATTTAGTTCCAAGTCAGGTTCTAACAAATGTCTATTAGGTTTATGTATTATGTATATTATTACCAGCCCAGTTTATAGTATTAAGTTTTACAAGGACTTTTTGATCTAAAATGATCTTGACTGGCAATATGTACTACTTGACTCCCACATAATCTTCCTCCTCTGATTTATCTGGTATCGGTGTCAGTCTAATAGGATTCTACACCACTGGCATGCAGAAAAGAAATGATCCTACATTTTCACAGCTGAAAGATAATAAGTCAGACTTTTTCCAGGGCCAACACGCTCTGAGGTCCTGCATTTATCGATTACTTGATATGAACAAGAAAGAGTGGTAAAATAGCTTGGAATTACCTTTAATTTTCTTTATTATAAACAAATTTGTCATCAGTGACACTGAAAACAATTGAAATTAAAATAAGCACAAATGTAATAATTCATTAAATGTACACAATTCTATGCTTTCTTTGAAAAAGCTATACTTCTTGAAAAAGAAGGGGCTACTGTTGTAACTTAATACTGAACAAATAAAATACAGATCAGCGGCTGAAACCAGTGACTGAGGAGTGTATGCAATGGAGTGTATATATGCACTACCAAGGCACTGAATCTCTATTTAATGATAAAGAGTGACATAGACTCATTCACAAGCATTGATTAAATGTTCCTGTGTTTAATTTTTCTCATTATTTAGAAATATGTTTCCTGGTTTCCAGGGTAGTTGATATACAAACCCGGGACCCCTGTTTGTTTTCTGTCCTCTGACTTCTTCCTCATATCTTTCCTGCCAGGGATGCTAGACTGTGTTGGACAATTCAGTGTTGAGATGAGTCAGCCTCAAATCATTTACACGGGTGGATGCTGAAGATGAAAATTTATGGATCTGCACCCTATTACTGGTAAGTATTCCTTTATTGAGGAGCCAGGTTATGTTAAATCCCAGGCAGAGCTCCTGCTAACCAATTTTTCCCAGTACAATATTGTAATTACTGAAAAGTATGTGATATTTTTCTTCATGATCCTTATGGCTTAAGTAATTCCTTTCTGGTCATCAACTTTTAGAATGTTTACATGGGAAGAAAGTGCATACAGTTTATTATTATCTATGGTATGACTATGTAGAATAACTCGTAGACAGAAAAGCAGAAACTGAAGTAAACACATAGAGTTGTATTATGTAATGTATCAGTGCACAGAAGTGTAAAAAACCAGAATGATGGCAGTTTCTCTTCATGTTTATAAATTTTAGCAATTCCGTCATTTACTAATCTTTCTGAAAGTCTTTTCTTATTTAATAAATACTTTGATATTCTGTATCCTGGCAGTCAAATGGATGATATGGAGGATGCAAAGGATTTGTGCAGTTACTTATAGCTGAGAAAGGCAACATTTCTAAATGGGAATGGTATCAGCAAAATAATTTTTTTCAAGTAGAAATAACATTTTCCAAGGAGATAGAATAGTGGAATGTGCCCCTGGCAAATCAGGGGATACTTGCACATTTTAAAAAATGTGAAACTCCCGGAAAATTTGTGTAATTTCAGACTGTGTTTATTCTTTGCCTCTCAAGAACTTGCAAAAGTATTTTGCTTTGTTTCCTGTAAGATCAAAGATTTTATAAAGAAGCAAGAAGTGCACAGATTTGCTCCTGCCCACTTCCAGTGGACAGTGAGATAACAGAAAAAGAGGAGGAAAAGGCAGGGAAGACAGAATTCTATAATCTTCATAATCCTTTGCCTTGGGAGACAGCTTTAGGATGACGTCTCTTGATGCACAGAGGGCAGTGGGAAGATAGGCCTTTCAGATGTGCTCTCTTCCAGAGGTGTGTCTCTTCCGGAGACATACACCAAGAGCATTAAGCTTTCTGTTAGGTCTCAGAAGCTTCCTAGAATATGGGTAGACATGTTTGGGGGGCCTAGAAATATTCCTCCACACATTTGAGTTTGCTGGGGTAGACATAGCCTAAGTGTTTGAGAAATGCTGCTGAGATTGTAAACACAGCTCTGTTCTAACTATTCCTAAGCAGATTCAATGTGGCATTAAACAATTAGAAGGAATCATATTTAAAAAGGAAATGGTTAATCAATGCATGGAAACATTACCCCAAGTATTTTTTATTTTTTTTTAATAAATAGTAGAAGTTTTGGGGATTGTGTGAACTTTTTTGTTTTGTCTGTTTCTTTGGCAATTCAAAAGGTGGCTCTTACAGGCATGTGGGGGGTATATTTCAGGTGTGAGGACCAAAGTGGACCTCAGTGTCATTTTAGATTAGTCCTAAAATAAAATTCTCATTTTATAACTTTGAGTTATGTCCCTGACTTTCAGTTAGACAACTTCTTTTAAGTTGGATGCCTGACCCCTGGAAGAGTTCAAGGTCCAGCTGTAGGGGCTTTGAGCCCCACAGACAAAGGTACTAGACAAGTGGTCTAGTGAGGGATGTCCCTGCCTATGGCAAGGAGTATGCAACTAGAAGATCATTTAAAGTTCTATCACGTAAGGTTCTGTGATGCTATGATAACCTCTATATGTGGGAACAAGCTGAGCCAGCCTGCTCCTGCAGACTCAGTTAATCAGAATCAAAAAGGAGAGTTTTGGCCTTGACCATATTTTGAAAAATATAGTGCTCTGTTCTCAAAATGGAAAACCATTTAATGATCTGTATGATAGCATGCATGGTTTAGACTGTGATTGAAAACAATGACATAATGATAGTGTGTGAATGTGTGAAATCAAAACATCAGGTCACCGAAGTCTTGGGAATTCTAGTTAACTGAATGGCAACACCAGGTGCTGTTTACCCAAAGAGGTTAATAAAACAGGAATGCAGAGAGAGATTTGTGGAGAATCCTGAAAATGGAATCGTGTGTATACAGTCCCATTCCTTCATCACCAATATCTATACTACAGAGCACCCACCCTGGCAACTCTTAAACATTGATTTATTCACTGTTACCATTACAAGAATCAGAGAGACTGAGGCGTGAGTTCACAAATAAGACAATCCCAAACCAGATGTTTGTTTAGGAGTCCCATGATCCCAGTGATAGGCCAGGCTTTTAGCTAATGAATGCAGAAATTTTTCAAGTTTGCTGGCACTGCAGCCAGTGGGTACAGTTTATTGCTCCTTGACTTTTAACAGACCGAGGGAAAACTAATAGTCTGAACAACTTAGAGCTGCATTTTGTTCACTCTTCAAGGCTGCAGGAGCTCATTGAGAGACAGACAGCCTCTGAAAAGTGTGGGCACTTGACAGGAAAAAAAACACTGTGATGACTGCCTGAATAAGTGGAAGGGACTTCTGGAGGTCTTTCATCATTACTGTGCAATTAATTGCTAGACATAATCTAGACATTAATGAGGGATGCAACTGGAACTACAAAGAAGTAACATAATTAGTCCTTGAATTTAATAATTCACAAAATTACATGGAAATGCTGTACTGTCTTATTTTAAATAAGTCTAATTAGTTGTTTTTTTCCGAACTTGGCTTTTTTAATAGGTTCTAAGTTTTACCATGTGGAAATACACCTTAGAAAATTCCATCCCCGCCTCTCATATGCCCATAGAATCGTTAGAATCACAGAATATCCTGATTTGGAAGGGACTCACTTGGATCATCAAAGTCCAACTCCTGGCCCTGCACAGGACCGTCCCAAAGAGTCACACCATGTGCCTGAGAGTGCTTCCAAACTCTCCTTGACCTCTGTCAGGCTTGGTGCTGGAGTCACTTCCCTGGAGAGCCTGTTCCAGTGCCCAGCCACTCACTGGATGATGGACTTTTTTCTAATACCTAACCTAAACCTCCCCTGACAAAGCTTCAAGCCATTTCCTTGGGTCCTATCACTGGTCAGCAGAGAGATCAGTGCCTTCCCGTCCACTTCTCATAAGGCAGTTCTAGACAGCTGTGAGGTCTTCCCTCAGTCTCCTCTTCTCCAGGATGAACAGATCATGTGACCTCAGCCACTCCTGAGGTCTTTCAGGTGTCCATTAGATTTAATAGTCACTCTGTACTGTAATATGATTTCTTAAAACCTGTTGCTTCCTTTCATTATAGATTTCTCTGGACTTTAGGTTCTATATGATGAAATTGCTGAAGATGAATGGTACCTTTTAAAAACATGGCACCTCAGATTGTGTATCAAAATTTCATCTGTTAGCATTTTGCTAATACCAATTAGTTAGTTGGTTTATAAATGTCTACTTATAATTGTGTGATTAAAATGTTTGTCTGAAAACATTTAAGTAACTTTTATCCTCACAAAATGATGTTATTTTACCTCTATATATCACAGTTTACCACGCTATCAAAATAAAATAATGAGGCTCTTTCTATTCAGAGTAAGCGTGCAAAGACTAATGACTACAAAATCTGAAATGGGCAAAAAAAAGTCAACGATCCATTCTCCTTCTCATGTATTGTATTTCTCATTTTCTTGTGCGGCAGTAATAACTTTTATGTGTGCAAATAAATTGTATTTAGTGTAATTCACTTGTTTGAGTGTCTCAAAATTCTAATTTAGGAAATGATTGTCATAATTATTGAATGTTCTTGTCGCTAGAAGCATCAGTTTATGACAGAGATCCCTATTAAAGAAACCAGTACAATTGTGGTGTATGAGGTGGGCAATATCTCTTTAAGCCAGGCTCTTCCAGAGAGGCAGACTGATGGGATTGTAACAACCTCAGTGCAGCAAACGTTTAGACTTGAGAAAATGAATGGATGGCAACAACCTTACTTTATAACTAACAAAACTAAATATAGCTGAAGGACAAATTAGTCAGAAAACGTAAAAATCACTCAATTTGTGAAAATGTTTACAAGAGAAAGTAATTTAACAAGAAGATATGCCTTTATCTTAAATAAAACCCTTTCTGCTCAAACATGCTCTTACTTTGTTAATTCTGTTACACATGCAGTTACTCATCCCAAAAAAATAAGTTTTTGATAGAGTCTCTAATTTTTTTACAAACATTTAATGGGTTTGCAGGTATAAAAACCGAGGTAATGAAGCAAAGCTTAAGCCTTCTAATCTTCTAATATTTCTTGAAAAATGGTATTTTTTTCCTCTGTGTGCTTCTCATGCACATTCTCTGTTAAAATAGTTGTTAAATAGTTAAAATGAATTTTGAAAGTGAATAATTCTGTAACATCTGACAGTTGTATTAATAGCAGAATATCATATATCATTAAAATAATGCTTATTATGTCAAGACTTTGAAAGCAGAAATAATACCAGATTGCAATTTTTAAGCTTGTACCAGAGCAGTCCTGTATGAAATAGAATGGCTTATTTTCACCATGCTAAAAATGTAGAGAAATAAAACTGAGATATTGAAAATAAAGCTGAGTAAGAACTTTTCAAACTGATTGTTTTCTTGGAATAGTGTTATTTTCTAATTTTCATTTTGAAAAACCACTGTGTGGTTTTTAATTCAATTTATCTTAATTTAAAAATAACTTAAGCATTATGCTAAACAAGTAATTAAAATGGAGATTTTAACAAAAGTATTCAGAAACCAATAGAAAATTTTAAAACTTGGCAGATTAAACTATTTTGATTTACCTTATCTAAATGTTTATCGTTATGATGGAAGGGGGATATTCATTAATTTAAACAGAAAAGAAGCACTCTTTCCAAATTTCATAACAAGTTCCAGCCTCTATTCTAAGAAGGTTATTTGAAATTATACAGAATTTTATTGTTTGTTGCAAGGCTATTAAAATACGAACCAGTCAATTAAACGTTTTGAACTTCATGGTAAATCCTGGTCTCAGTGGGATGCAAGGGAACTAAAGCCTTTATTGCTTCGCTTCATTTCAAAAGCAACAAGAACAAGGGCTGCTACCACAATTCTTTCAAATCATTAGAGTCCAGAGTGCACAAAGGGAGACAAACTTAAACAGACGTGACATCTCTCATGTTTTAGGCACACGCTCCCAGCAGTTGACTAAACTTAGTACGGGCAGGTTGCGGATATACACCAGGATGTACAATGAGACAGGAAGCCACTGTTCTGCCAGATTGATTCCAGTTAATTCATCTCAGCAAGGTGTTTGCTCAGAGACAATAAAATTCAAATCAGTTTGAATTTACTTACCAAACCGGCAACTTTTCTACCAGCTCCCAGTATATTAAGAAGCCAGATGGCCTGAAATTAGCCTAATAATACATAGAGTTAATGGTGAAACGGATTCCTGGTGATTCGTGATTTAGGAGTGGTAATCAGCACAGTGTGAGTTGATAGGCGCTCAGCTTGAGGATAGTATAGATAGGAGAAAAATATGGCATTAACAGGGACAGGCAGGCACTGCTTCAATCCCTAGGCTGCTGAAACCAAGCTGAGCAGCAGCAGAAGGGGGCATGTTGGCAGAGCTCCCACTAACACCACCTTGCATACAGCTGGCTGGATTGTGAGCTTGGAAGGAAGAGTGTGGAGTGGTAACCACAGTTTTTCTGGTGCTCTGACCTGCTGCCTTCCCTTCAGGAGTGTCCAGCACCATGGTTGAGCCCAGAGCTGAGCTGGACAGAGCTGAGAAGTGGTTCAGGTGGTTTCACAGGAAAATGGTCAATGAAATAAGAGGTTTCTAAAGGACACCTCTGCCACAGCTGCTTTTGTGTCACATTTTGGAAGGTTCACAAGAGCTGGGTTGAGAATTTGCCTGTGTGGAGTTTGAATGGTTTGATCTCACCAATAAAGATGTCAAAAATTAGCAGATAAGAGAAGCATGTCCTGTGTTTCTGAATACTGTGGAAGTGCAGTGCTTTACCTCTGAGTTTTTATAAATCAATGCCATGTTTTTGCTTCTTTACAAGACTGAAATTTTACAGAAATTAAGTATCGACACATGCATTGGGGAATAAAATGTGCGAAATAGTTTATTTAAAAATCCACAGAATAATGGGTATGCTTTCTTCTATAAAAAATACTGCTTTAAATCCTACATTTAGTAGAAAGGAAGATCCCTTTTGCCATGAAAGGATTTTCCAGACTACATCACAGTCCTAAAAGTTGGTAAAATGAGTACCTTGACTTGAGCATAAATTTTTACTTTTGCTTTTAAAAATTACTTGAATATATGAAGCAAAAAACCTGCACTTTTTTATGCACAACCTGATAAACACAAAAATTCTGTGAGCAGTGCTGGAGAGAAATTCTGCTTTTATTAACTCTATCTTTGCTGGGGACAGGGGATAAAAAAAATACCACACCAGTTTTGTCACTGTAGTTAAGGAAAATACTTAAGATACTTTTTAGCACATTGAATTACAACCCTTCTTTTTACAGTTGTAGCACTACAACAGTTGAATTACTCTATCCTGCAGTATGGATTGGCTAATATTTCACAGTATTCCAGAGTTTCTTGCTGCTAATAATTTGCATTTTTCAGGCTATACACATAAACACTCTGATGATGTCTATACAGATATCTCACTGGATGACTGAAGTCAATACCTTGGAATTATCAACCATTGTGATTTTTTTTTTCAGCCTTCATGTTCATTAAGTCTTAAGCTAGTTCAGAGAGCCCAAAATATGCTTCTGTGAATAATCCATTTTTCATCCCTTTTTAACTCACACATAAATCTCTGTCAGGTGTCCAGAATTCAGGTGGAGAATTTTTCTGGACGCATCTCCCTGCTGAACGCAACTTCAGTGGTGGTTTATTCTTTAGTTTCGATGATTCTAGGGTTTAGAGGGAGCAAGTAGGGTGGAAATGGAAGATATTTTCTCACAGTTCATTTATTACCCATGAAAAAAACCCTGACAGTAGCTATTGACCTCTCTGATTTTCACATGAATAAAGACAATCAAGAGATACTACTAGTCATGCCTTGAGCACTATCTGTATTTTACTTTGACATGACTCTTAGGGGGTGTCAGAGCTCTAATGTTAGGTTCTGACCTACAGTTTTCTGAGCAGAACTTGTAACTTAATATTATGAAACTTTTATCTCTGAACAAAAGGTGATTTGAGGCATCTACTTAGAGTTCCAGAATTGGCTCAACTGTTGGATAGAAAGAGGTACATATTTCTGTGTATTTTTATTCTGAGTCAGCTCTGTGTACTATACAAATTATCCAATCATATTCTGGTAATATTTTCCAAGAAGTCATTTGGCAGTTCCATTTTTAAGAACTTTTTTTCTATTCCATTTTTCAGAAACAAATCAATGGTAACCTATTCTAGGAAATATTCACAGTCCAATGTACCAACTTCCTAAAATAAAGGTTTTTCATTCTAACCATGTGCTTTAAGTAAATCTCTTTTGCTTTTTTTGTGTTCTGAAAACTTTTTAATTATATTAATTAGAGCTTATTTGTTTTCAAAAAAAGATACAGCTCTTGAAGTATATATGATGAAGGATAAGAACATTATATAGTTTTCTTTATTATAGCACCAGGAATACCTTCCAGAACATAAAATAATTCTTTTTAACAGAAGAAAATAATTTAATAATAAATAAATTTAGTAGTTGTATAGGTTGAATAGTATATTTTGGAAGTCTGGGAGCAATTTGACCATACGGAGGACTAATTGCAAGGTTAAGGTCATTTTCAAGGTGTGAAAAAAAATCTACTGAATTTCCATTGTTGAATCTCCAATGTCTCTCATACTTTTGCTGGTCATGTCCAAAAAGTTTCAGAGAAACTTGTCAGTAGCGCAATAAGTAATATAAAATAGTAAGAAGATCCTCTCTTAGGCTGCTCTTAAAATTGAAAATACATCTTGCTGTTCTATCCCCCATTTCAATGCTCCTCTGATTTACAGAAGAATTTTTCTCTGCTTGCTTGCTGCAAGAACTTCAGTTGGCTTGTCTTCTGCAGAAGAGAAATAGAAGACTTCATCTCTAAAGAGACATTGAAGGCTAGGAACGTAAATTCTGGAAAATGGAAGGAATGACAGCAGATGAACTCAGGTAACCTTGTAACTTCTAATAAATTAACATGATGTGCCTACATCTCTAGACTGAGTAATTAGACTTAGAGATTTTTTTCTACATATCAGGTCTCATGCTGAAAGTTCAGATTTTTTTTTTTTTTTTTTTTTTGCATTTTACATGCTTTAGAATGGAATGTTATTTTATTAAGTGCTCTGATGGCTGGAATATAGGATTTGATGCAAGGATTACGTCTTAGGAACGATGCTGCTTTTTCTTGATCTGATCTCCCTGAAACCTGAAGTCTTGCTGTCAGTGCTGTAGTGGTAGGAGAGAGAGGGATTTGTTGCTACTCTCTAATGATTGTTTGCCTTCTGCAACCAGAGAGAATATAATAGAGGAAATATTCCCTTTACTGCTTCAGTTATTTGCATTCAGAAACACAGGCAGGTCAGAGGAAGCTATGACTATGATTAGAACTGCTGTGTCTGAATCACTTCTATCAGGAGAGTAGAACAGTTAAAAGTCAGAGTTCAGCTGGTCCAACAGTGTGAAAAGAGAGTATCTCTTAATATTTTATGTTTTTCTTACTGCATTCTGAAGAAGCATTGCTAAAGCTTTCTCTGAGAGACATCTCAGGATGCTTGCTGACATCTGATACCATCATTCAGGATCCCAGTTTACATGGCCCATGGGAAAACACATGCCTTAGATTTGGAGGAATACATAGTTCATGTGTTTGCTAAGGAAGCCCACTGAGCAAATGTCACTCCCCCAGGCATGAATTCCTCTGAGTTTGTCAGGTAATTCAGAGACATTATCACTAGGCAAGATTTTAAAATAAGAGAAGACATCCATTTTATTCCATATATGTATTGGAAGCCAATTCACTAAAACATTGCCAAAAGATATGGTTCCTTTGCACCAAAATGTGACACTCAAGTCTACAAAAGGGTGTTTCCCTGTCAAATAGCAGAACTGAAGGGAGCTATGTCTTCTTCTGCTTTCTCAGTTTGGTCTTCCATATAATACAAGCCCTCTTCCTATGCCATTATACATTTATTTTTTTTTTTACATCTGTAAACTAGTAGGTAGTTGTTTTCATCCAAATATTTGATTTAATTGCTCATCTAAATCTTGTATTTCTTCAGAACCAGGGTCTGTTTTCAATTTTAAAATCTATCAGCACAGAACACAAAGCAACGAGATGTCTGAAAAAAAAGGAATTGTCTCACAGAAAGCTGAAGACTTAATACGAATAAAAAGAAAAAGAAAGAATTTGTCAAGGAAATCGACCCCATAATTGCTTCATTACTTTTTTGCCTTTTGCTCCATTGCATGTGGTTCGCTTTGGGTGGTGAGCCAGCAGAATGGGCACATGTGGCTGGAAATAGTGTAGCAGTTGCAGTTTTGTGAGTGTAATCAGAACTATCACACTAACAATGAGCCATGCCAAATGCCTCTCCAGTAAGGTTTAACAGCTGTGTATCTAGATGGCTGACCACACTGATGACTAAAACAAACATATCATTGGATAGTTTTATGAAGTGGAGGGATATATACTTTCAATGAATCCCTGAACCATCAAATACTTTTTACTGCTGTCTCATCCCCAAGTCCTTTCTTTAATTGCTTCAACAGTACTCTCCTACTTTTAATCCCCCTTTTGGTAATACCTACAGTTGTAATAAGCTCAGTTAGAACTGAATGCCTGAACTTCAGTCCAAACCCCCCACTATTTACCAGGATGAGCATTGTCTTGATCTTGTTTTCATTAAACATTGTTTTTTCTCTGATCTTTCAGCAACTGTTTTTTTCTGTGATTCACAATTCCTGACTGTGAAGGAGTTAAGAGTGGAAATAAGGACATGAAAAAAAAATGAAGATTAACCTAGAAGACATAAAGGGTGCCATGAAAGTGTTGTGTTCTTGGATTATAAAGAATAATTATACTAGCAGGATAAAGAGAAGAATTTATAAGAAATTCCTGCAGAAATGTCACTATTAGTGACATTAAATTACCAGAACATGAATAGTGATTATGATGAGTCAGTTACACAGGTCATTTTACATAAAAATATAAAGCTGTAACTGGTTTAGTTCCACAAATTAGAAAGTTATGCATTTAGAAACAAGAAACATAAATCAGAACAATGAAATAAAACAAAAAACTGGAAAGCAATAACTTTGATCAGGACTCTAGGTTCATAGAAGACAAACCACTTAAGCTTCAGATGAAAAAGAAAAATGTGATTTTTCTCTATAAAAAAAGGAAACTTGTACAAAAGCATGCATGGCTTGTGTTTATTGTGTTGATGAGATTAATTCTGCAATGGTGCATTCAGCATGGATGTCCACATTTTTAAAAAGAAATTGAAAAGAAGAAGAGACGAAAATCCTTAAAAATTTGTTACATAAAATATTAATGAGTTTTGTATACTTTAGATTATCAAAGAGAAGCCTAACAATTACAGCTTACTCCTTTCTTCACAGTGAGAAATCATAAGGTCCTCAAAGCCTGTTCATTCTGGCAGGAATCAATAGTTGGAATTTGAAGCCAGACAAATTTGAATAGAAATAAAAGTTTATGGTTCAAAAAATGTATTCTCCATCTTCATGTGTAGCTGTCTGTGAAGCAAAGCATTTCTGAACTATGCCCTTTCTATTTTATTATCCATTTCAACCTCTTTTTCCAGGGCAATAGATAGTACTCCTAGCATAGCATCAATATACTTTTTTCTTTCAATGTTTTTTTGTATATTTAAGGAGGAATTCTTAGCCTTAAGATTTATGATGTCCAGAATGCAGCAACTGGATGGTTACTGAATGGAAATATGTACACTGTCCTTTATCTTTAAATATTTTGGGAAATACTGGAGGGTGAAAGATTGTATGAGTTTATCGAGTGAGTGGCTGTATGAGTATATTGATCCCTTCTATTTCTATTTTCTAAAAGAGCCTGGAACAGGGTTTTAAATCATGTTTGGAAGATGGCTTTGGATTGGACCTCGACTGTGCCTTTTCCCACAATGAACTTTCCCATTTCAAATTGATTAGTCATTGACTGTCAGGAACTGGGACTTGAAAGGACTCATAGGGAAATAAACAGGCTCTTGCACAAAAGTATAGACTTTTCCAGTTTGACCCAACAGGAGTTAAACAGAGATAACTAACCCATGACAGATGGTCTTGTTCATTTTATTCAACATCCAAAGGACTTTCTTACACTGCTGGCTCCCTCACTGTTGAGGTGAAGTGGTCCCACCAATCTGACATCATGTCACTGACCAGGATCTCTAGCTGACCAGAGCTGAAAGTCACAGTAGAAAAGACTTGAAGAAAGTCCTTGACTGTACTAACCTTGTCATAAAAAGTATATCCAGAAGGAATGTATTCAGTTCACCAGAAACATGTCATCCTACAGTTGTTGCTGCAAATATAGAAGGAGGTCCACAATTTCTTTATGCTCTACTGTGCCCTTGTTAGTCAAGAGGATTTGCAGACAGCAAGCTGCATGGCTTCCATAGAATAAGCAAGATAGGGAACAATATGGACGTATGAAGCCTTAAATGAAGGTGGTGTCTATGTCAGTGACACACCCTAGTCGTGTGAAAGCAAAGGGCTTCCCTGAAGTGTTCATACATTTCCACATGGATATACACAGTGCCTATGAACTGTGGCATAGAACCCTAATTTTTTAGAATTAGAGATTAATAATAAATCAACTTTGTGTTCCTGAATGATCTTAGTGCCAGATTCCAGTGGCACACTAGTAAGTGGTTTTCCACTCTGAGAACACAGCACTCTCTTAGTCAAAACATCAGTCAAGGCTGCCATTCCTTTTTGGCCCTAATTAACTAAACTGCAGGGGTGGCTGGCTCAGCTTTAGGTACTGGAAGGTTTCTGTAAGATCTCACTGAAGCCTTCTCTTTTGGAAACTGAACAAGCCCAACACTCTCAGCTTGTCTTCACAGGAGATATGCTCCAGTCCTCTGATCATCTCTGTGGCCTCCTCTGGACTCATTTCATCAGGCCCAAATGTACAACCTCATAAGTTTAGTGCTACCACAGTGATCCCGTGTTTGGTAACTGAAGCATCCTTGTCATATTGCAATGACACACAAGGTTTACTGGAAAACGTAATATCTTCTGTTTGGTGAAGTAAAATGAATTGGAAAAAAAAGATGAGCTTTTGGGAACATAAGACCATCTCTTCAGGATTTATCTGCTTTTGATTTTATTTAGTTAATAAACTGTTACAGATACATATCCTTCACTCATTGATAGTGCAATGCTCTGCACTGTAAACTGCCTGTAAACACAAGCCTGAGGTAACTGAATCCAGTTCTTCTATTGTTCTCTGTTATAAGTAGAATTAAAATGGAAAACCACATTCCCCAAATGTTTACTTCTAACTTCTGCTGTGAAACTGAAATGAAATATAAAGAGCACTTCAGTGAATTTGTGCTATGACCTAATTTTTTCTTAGTCTAGTGGGTGGATAAGTAATTTTCTTTATTATTAATTTTTAATTCTAAAATGCTGTGGCTGAACATGCTATCTTCAAAAGGAAAATGTGTTTTAATGCTTATTTTATAAACTAATAATTTGTTTTATAGAAGACTTTCATTCTGTAGATACTATCTTGTAGTACCAGACTTGTGGCTATCATCTGTGGCTGGACTAGCTTAAGGACTGTATATTAAAATGATTGAAAAGATTGACACGCTATATCTACCTTAATCTTTAGTCCAGTATCAGAATGGATTTCAATTCTACCCATTTCTGAGAAGTCTTACATTGCTCTGGACCTTTAGTAACAGTGCTAAAACTGCTTTTAAGTAGTAGGAAGCATGATCAGTTCTAGAGATTGCTAAAATGGACAGCTTCCAAGGGAATCTCAATCCTCTATTACAGCCAATAGCTACCAACCTCTGTGTACTTCACCTGCAGCAGAACCCAGCAAGCCTCTCTGGCTACCACACTGGGAAGAGGAGCTGTTCATGGGAAGTGCCGTGGTTGTTCAGGGAGGGCTGTCTCTGCCTGGCAGCTCAAGTCTGCCTGTGGTCGTAGAGCAAACCCATCCCTCCATGCGTCTGAGCTCCTCTGCTTTCCATGCGTCCCATGCTCTCCTGCTGCTCTGGGATCAGCCCTGTGGCCATGACCTAACCCTGCCTATGCAGCCTTAGGCCAGAGGTTTGCCTGCCCTGCTAGGAAACTCTGAGCTAGATTTACTGGAAGAGTAGCCACTTAGAGCGCCAACTGGGACATCAAAGCTCAGAAATTATAAAAGTAGTTACTGAAGAGAGAAAGCTAAACCTAGATTTTACCTGAGAAAAATAATAGCTGAACAGTACAACGGTAGAAGAGAAAATGCAAGAACATCTGATTTCCTGGGTACAAAACCAAAATGTGTAAATATTCTTTAGAAACAGCCATATACATACAATGTTTATGTTTAGAGACACTATTCTGACAAACACACAGACTAACTTTTAAGAGGAAAATATTTTTTCCTGCATTACCTTTTGCAAAATGCATAAGACGGCATTAATGTCAAATTACCCAATTATATTCATAATAGCAACTATATTTACTATTTTTTTCTGTAAAGTTAAAGCTGAAATGAACAAAACCTTGAGGATTTTTTGTCTTTGATTTCAGTTTAATTTTTTCTCCTCTTGCTACCATATCTGCCGATCACTGTACCTGGAAGAATACTGGGCAACTGCAAAGATGTTTAGGTTCAATCCTTATTTCCCCTGTAGCTATACATCTTTTCTATGTTGATGCTATTTTGAGGTTTCAGAATGATTAGTTTAAAGTGTTTTGCATAGAAATAAAATGTTCCCAGGAAACTCTGTTTTGAAATTGCATGGTTTTTTTTTTTGTTGTTGTTGTTTTTTTTTTGTTGTTGTTGTGTTTTTTTTGTTGGTTTTTTTTGTTTGGTTTGGTTTGTTTTGGTTAGTTTTGGTTTGTTTTTTGTTTTTTTTTTTTTTTTTAATGGAAATATATTTTGTGCTCATCCAAAAATTAAAAACGAATATATCACCTGATAGATGACTTTCACTGAAATTAAAATTTTTCAAAAGTTCTAACATATGTTTGTAGAAATAGAATTATGTACTAAATTTAAGACCTAATAGTAAATGAAGGGATTGGAATAAACTAATATTTTCTGAGCACTCAGCTGAATTCAACATTTTCTAATGACTCAGCTGATTTCTATGTCTATGGATTGGTTTGGGCTCTCAAACATCTCATACTTCTCTTTGAAATGTATTAAAATTCAGATACCATTAGTGAAATAACTTTCATCTGTGCCTCACAGTATGAGAATGTATACTCCACTTTCCTTGAATGGCTTCTTAGAAAAATAACAGCCATCATTAATTGAACTTGCAACATTTCTTGAGCAGTGTCCTAGTTTTTAAAAGGCATTTTATGTTCCTTTTTCTCTTTTGATCCTGCCTTTGACAGATATGGTCCAAATATTCATAGTAAAATGGTGTTTTACATGAAAAAAAAGCTCACTAGTAGTTTCAGTGTTGTCAGAGAAAGAAAAAACTAAAATGACTTTTTTTGGAATATTTAATTGAGGAGAGGATTCATTAAGCAAGAGCAGAGTCAGATAAAAAAGACACAGAAATAGCCTATTGATTTATTTTCATTTAAAAATTCTTGCTCTTTCCAGTGTATATGTCTTTATGGGAAGTACAGTTGTAAGTAACCACACAAAAATAGAAAATTATGAAGAAATCAAGATACCAACTATTTCTCATTTCTTACCTTGGAAGAGTTCTTACACCTGCATGAGTGTATGTCAGTTAGACCTAGTAACTTCCTGGAAAATGCTGACTCCCAAGGAGAGAATCCTGTAAAGGCAGCCTGATTTTCCAGAAGTTGTATGAATCTTCAAATTGAACTATGAATAGTTTTGCTTTTCTGAATGGACTATTTTGTTCACTCCAAAGGAAGGGCATACATGCCTCTCTTTCTTAGTTCTCAGTCTTGGTTTCATACAAGCCAGTTGTAATCACTTAAATAAGGCATTAAAGAGAGATAAATAGCTCATAAAAGGTGTGGGTTGCCCTTCCTGGTGACTCTGTTCTCAAATGTTTCTCTGTTGTGTTATAGAATTCATGTTAGTGTCTTAAGCTGGTAGGTAATCATCCAACCTTTGCCACTTTTTATTTCCTAGTTGTTTTGGTTTTTTCTCCCAATAAATTATTTTCAATGTTTAGTATATGTGTAAGAGGAAGAATGTAAATGATAACCTTTTATGTAGTTAAAACTTTGAAGAATAGTAGCATTTTCCTGTAAAGTGTTATTTTATATAAATTCTAAACTGATTGTATTTTCAATAATATATCATACTTGAAAACTATGAAAGTAGTGCATTGATCTTGTATATTGTCAAGGAAATATGATGTTTGCCCCCAAGGTTTTCCTTTAAATTTAGGTTTTGAACCAGTTTATTATTCATGAAAGGTAGTTTGGTGAATAAACTCCCATTTTAATTAGAATACTAATAAAAAACAAAACTATCTTTCTTTTAGGGGAAAAAAACAGTAATACTGTAGTTTAAACAGAAAGTGATATTTTTAGGAATCCTGAACTTTAAAAAAAAAAATATTGACATCCTTTTGACAATATGTCCAAATGCTTTTTTAAACTGCATCTTGAAATTTAACCAGGATTCATTCCTTACCATTTATGATTAGGAAAAAATTTAGAATGAGCATGTACTGAGCAAAATACATTTCCTTCTGATGGTAAGATCCGAATCTTAATATTTCAAGGAATCATTAAGTAATATTTATATTCCATTCCATTTTACTATATTACTTATAATAAATTTTATTAGCTACATAAACATAATACCTAATTCATTATATCAACTACAGCAAAATTGATAATATACCTGTCCAATGTAATTTTTTAAAGACTAAAATATCTCACCTGTTTCTCAGATGGCTCTAAACATATGCTTGGGTAGCTGATTTGTTATTCAAATATCATCTTTCCTAGATAGACATGTTTTAATGAGACTTGGTAATGTCAATGAACCTAAAATGCTGGTACTCAAATCCTCACACACATTGTTTTCAAATGTTCTTAAACACAGTAATTCTCTGAATCCCAACCTAGGATTTGAAGACAGACATTTTAGTTTAGAAACATGTACACCAAACCTCATAATTCCATTACTTCAAGACAAAATAATGCAGATAATTCTGCATTTGCTGACGTAGACACACCTTTCATGATGATGACAATTGCAGTGACTTGATATTGGTCTAAAAAAATCCCAAGTCCTACTCATGATGTCTTTGGAGATCCTGCACATGCAGCAACACTATATACTAAACAAGGTGAGGAATGGAACTTCACTAGTCACATAACTCTATTTATTTCTTTCCTGTGTTAGGATACTGTAAGGATGACCTTGTTCTTGCTCATGCAATTGAAGAAGGGTAAGAAAGAGAGTCAAGAAAGAAGCATGGCATAAGCTGAATGAAAACCAGAGAGATTCTCTCCTTCCTATACAGAAATAGAAGAAATTAGAACTTAAGAGTATGCCTGAAATATTTTTTTCAAGACCTTAACAGAAAAAAAGAAACCTTCTTACTGACAGCCAATTTTCTTATTCAATCACTATTTCTCAAGGCAAATTAGGATAAAAGTGTTACAAAATCACAAGAACTTCTACTTTTTTCTTGTTTTTTTTTCTTGGTTCCTTATGTTTTCCTAACATAAATAAAATTGTGAATGGATTTCCTCTTAAAATAGTTTCATCAGTACACAGCATAGGAATGTGGTTTCCAGAGCATCACTTCCCATCAGATGTCTGAACATCTTCTGTAAACAGGTTTTTACCACCGCTGTCTTTCTTTGAAAAGGGGGACAATTCATGTCTATTGGGTCTGCCAGAATGAACTGTTAGGGCACTGTCAAGGCCAGTGGCTCCTTAGGAGGAGTCCTGAAGGGAAGGGCAGGGACAATCAAGGCTGTTGGTGCCCCCATGGTCTTAACCCCTGTCCTTGTCATAGTGGTCATTCAAATGCCTTTTAAGAACAATGTGAATTTTCAAAGACCTATACTTTTAGACAGTAAAAAAAAAACAACAAACAAAACCAAAACAACCTTCAGAAACATCTTCTGTCAACAAAGCTGTCTTTGCTTTCTTCATTTTCTGCCATACACAATAACAGCCTACCTTGACAGGTGAAAAAGGCATTTTCAATTCTGTTCATGGGAAAATTAATTTAGTCTGTATAAGTAATAAAATCTGACAGGTTATTTCAATTTATTCTGGGACTGAATATGCTTGTCTAAGGACCTGTAAGACTTAATGTGCTGAAAAAGATTTAGGGATGCCTGTACACAAAATATTAGATTAGTCAGAGTTAACATTACTTTTATGTTTGAACTGCAAAGGGCAAATAAGTTACTATGAGCTTAATCCCTTGCAGTTCGTCTTCAGAGGAATTGAATATCACACCAAAGGCTTTTGTGATGCAGATGGTTTACCTGAGCTGTAAATTCTGTACTTCAGTTTTGAAGAAGAGCACTGGTTCCTTTCAAATCAATCTGTGTTGGTCTTGCATCATCCTCTTAGCCATAGCATCCTATTGCCTTTCTGTGTCACATTAAACAAAGTAATCAGCGCCTTTAACATCACTTGTACTTCACTGAAGTGGAAGAGATTTTTCTTCTCTATATTCACATACCAAGTTCATGACTCTTCCCAGTTCCCCACAGTCTTGGACTATGAATATGTTTAACTTATAACAAGCAGAGTCTCAAGTAATATTTATGGATATTATATTAAATTGTTCTTGGAATATTGTGATTCCAAGGGCTTAAACACTTGTAGGCAAATTTTTGCTCTGTTAACCAAAACATTTGGATGTTTTTGCAGCTTGACACTGTTTATAAAATGTTGCCTAAATCAGTCCAACCACCTAGCTTCACTGCTTTCTTGCCCTATTTCCATGTTTTCCCTAAAAAATTTCCATTTTGTTTTTTCCATTGTAGTGATTTAAGCCCAGCTGGCAAGCTAAGCACCACGCAGCTGCTCAGGTGGAACCCCACGTGGAATGGGGAGGAGAATCAAATGTCAGACTTCTCAGTTGAGGTAAGAACACTTTAATAACTGAAACAAAGTAAAATACAGTAATCATAGTAAACCATAACAATCATAATAATAAAAAAAAAATCCCAAAGAAAATAACAATTGATGTACAATGCAATTGCTCACCACACACTGACTGATGGCAGACTCTGTCCCCAAACCCTGATCGGCCCCACTTGTGGGTAACTCCCAAATTTTATATATCAGACATGATGTTCTTTGGTGTGGAATATCTCTTTGGCCAATTCAGGTCAACTGTCTTGGCTATGCCCCTTCCCATCTCTTTCATTCACCTCCTCACTGGCAGAGCATGAGACAAAAATGTCCTTGACTGAGAACAAACGCTGCTTAGCAACAACCAAAACATCAGTGTGTTATCAACATTATTTTCATACTGAATCTAAAACACAACAATGTACCACCTACTCAGAAGAAAGTATCTCAGCTGAAACCAGGACACACATTTATTGCATTTTTGTCTTAATATCTTCTCTTGCTAAATCTTGAGCTTGTGGGAATTCAGCTTCACCCACACTGTTCATCCCAGCATGTGTATACAGGATCCTTTCCATTGTTAACTCAGGCATTTTTGATGTAGAGTCTTCTTTCCCTTGATTAAAATAATGTCCATTACTGAGAAATTTATTGACTGTACACAGATTGAGTGTTAAAGCTATGAACTATTTATCAACACAACTTTTCTGCTGAGTGATAAAGATGAATGTGAAGATAAGTCAAGCTACAGTGAAAGTAAAGCAGGCAACGCTGTCAAGAAAAGGGCATACTTTTTTTTGCAAGTTGTTGGACAGTTTGCAAGTGTGTTTTTAATTGTGTGTCTGCAGTCATCAATCCACACAGTCACAGAACAAAGGAAAAGCAAAAATGCGTCTGTAAAAGTCTGACCCCTGTAGTAATCAGAAAGTATAAGACTCAGAAGAGGTGCTTCAAACTACTTCAACAGCAGTGTTGATTATGTTTCACTTACCTAAATAAATGTGTCTATCAAAGGGTTTGAAGTACTTTCATCTGATTGCTTAGGCTGGATTCTATAAATTAAGACTCAAAATAATTTTATAATGCTCACCCTATTTCGACTGCAGATAGTGTAATTCTGATTATGGAAGAAAAAAAAGTTTTGTCACCATTTCAGAAATAAGATATACTGCCTCTCAATGTCTTCTTACAATGATTAGCAAGCATATTAACATGTATCACTCACATTATCTTGGTCTAAACATATGTTCCAGGTAAGGCAGCTATCACCTATAGATTTCAAAAAATTTTTTAGGAAACTTCTTTCTAAGAGTATAGGTAATAATTTTCTGCAATTGACAGGATGTAGTTGACAATTTCATTGCTATTTTTTAATTCTTTGGTAACTGGCTGAATATTCCATAGCACTGAAAATAAACGTTATGCTGATGCTTTTAGCAGTAGCATCAAATATAAAAACATTATGGTATTTATTCAGTGTTAACAAATTAAACTGCATGCATAATATTGCTGAGAAATGCCCTCACAGCTATTCTTTTATTAAGTTACTCAGCAAGCAGATTTGTTTTTATAAAACAGATGTTTCCTTAAGGAACATAAAAAAATATGAAACAGATATATAAATGTTTTGCTTACATCCTAAGGGGTTTTGAATTAGTACAGAGAACTCAGTCAAAGTGATTAAAACCTTTACAAACAGATAAATGGTGATATTTTCAGATATATTTATTTGAGGAGGGTAGAACTGCAGCCCTGAATTTACCATTGGAGACATATACTCAGTGAGACTGAGAAGAAGAGGGAGTAGAATACCAATGACACTACTTTCCCTAAATACAAAATGAGTTGTAGCCCTTCCCTCAGATCTGAACATATTTATGTGTGAGTTTCTCATGTATCTGCCATTCATACCCTGTCTTTTTACAGAACATTCTGTGAGAGTACACAGAGGAATTGCAGAGGAATTCTGTGAATGCTTTTTGTTGCACACGGGCTGTTCCTATAACATAAGGTAAACATGTATCACCCAAGATCAGCCTTCAGATCTCCATTGAAGAGCTTTCCCCAGATATTTCAAAAAAATCACCTCTCCTGCTCTCTCAGGTTTTTTACATTTGTTTCTGACCTTAACTAGGCTGGTGGCTGTTCCATGCTAGAGCACTTATCATGCTATTAGTCACCTCTGTCTCTGATATGTCCATGTACTTCAGATACCATAATGACAAACAACATAGAAAAAGCTGTTCTGTAAGAGCGTGTGGAAATTAATTACTTTCACCTTTCTCTTTGCTGTCGTTGTCGTTCATAGTTGATTCACAAAGATTCACACACAGGTTTGAAAATTATCTTATTCAAAATCCTCCAAGATTTCTCGTTATGCAAAACAGCTTTTTAACTTACCTGGACTTCTCAAACCCCCTTTGAGTGCACTCTTAATGCCAAAATTTGTCACTTGAAATAATGAAACCCCCAGGGAAAAACATATGATAATGTTTACTGTCAAAGAGCTTAAATAGGTTGAGCCTATTTTTTACCACAAATCACAAATATGAAGTGATGAGATGTTGCTTAGGAAATACTTCTTTCCATCAGCTAGTTACAAGTATAATCAAACATATATATATCTTGTCAACAAGGTACAAATCCAGTACTCAGAGTTACCTAAGGGCATGTAGATAAACCTCTATTTTAGCATGAAACAACATAGATCTGTAAGTGTTACAAAGCAAGTGAAGAAACCACTCTATTGCTAATCACAGTTCTACCCTCAAATTATTCTAATACTGATTCACTCTTTCATCCATCATGGCAGCAGATAATTTCTTGAGAAATATTCTAATATTACACATGGTATCTTGTTTTATACAAGTAAATGCTGCTTAGTTGTTTAGTGTTCCCCTCTGCTTCAAATTCTCTATATCTCAAGCTACGTGCCTGTATGAGCTATGTCTCAAAATCTGACTCCAAGATTTATCACAAAATACTAGAATGTTTCAAGTTGGAAGGAATCTCTGGGAATCGCAAAGTCCAATCCCCAAGTCAAGGTAGGGCCAGTTTAAAAATTAGGATTAATTCCAAGGTTTTATCAGATTGCTCAGGTTCATGTGAAGTTGAGTCAGCTGTCTCTAGTGTAGGTAATTCCACAATCTCTCTGTGAAACCAGTTTCAGTGTTTGCTGGTCCTCTTTTACTAATGTCTAGCCTGAACTTGTGCTGCAATTTGTGTTCATACCCTTTTTGCTTTTGTCTGTTCAGTTCCAAGAAAATTCTTCTCTTCATTATTTCAAGTGACAGTCCATTATTAGGCAGCTTTATACAGCAACAGCATCTCTCCTCAGTCTTTTGTGCTTTCGGCTGACAAAGACCAAAGAGCAACCTTCCAGTGACATTGGTAAGCTTCAGCTTAGACGCACTAGGTTCCATGCCCACTTCTTCAGTGTTCTTTAATTGATCCTCCTTCATTACAGATAGTTAATATTCACTGTGTGTAGTTTAGCATGTAAAGTTCTCTGCACACACTCTGCTTTGTCCAGATCTGAATGTCCACATGCTTTGGCAGAGATTTCTTTGTGTCAGATACCAAAGCTCTGCTTCAAGACAGAAAAAGTGCATAAAAATTTTTCTTTTCTCACCATATATGCAATTTTATAATACTCTTCCAAAATCATTTGCCATACATGATGAAATTCATAAAATCTTATATTAGTTTTGGGATGATGGATAGAGTTAAACCAAGTGGGGATTCAGAATTTTAGGGTAAAAAGGAGCTGTAAATCCCTGGATGGACTGAAGTCGACATGCCCCCCAATACAATGATAAACATCTGCTCAGAGACACAGAACAGAGTGTGGAACGAAGTGGAGACTATGTGCTCCCCCGCTCCATTCTAATCCCAGCAGAATAGGACAACATTGTGGTACTGAGACTGTACAGCACCTGTCTGACAAGGGAGAATCAAGAGGTTTTGCTGCTATAGCTGACAAGCCTGTAGAATCCCCTCCTCAGATGCCAAGCCAAGACCACCACCCCCCTCCCTTTAAGTACACCAATCAGAAATAAAAGGGATTTATGACTACAGCCACCCAAACTCTACCCAAACATAAAGAAAAGAGAATAAAAGTAAGTTGAGGACACAGGGAAACTGGGAGAAGATCTGCTGGGATCAGTCAACAGGCTGTGTTTATCTTCTCCCTTCTCCCAGAGGGATGCCTTGGGTGAGAAATATGCTCTACACGCATTAAATGTGGCTTTTAGGACTAGAGCTTTTGCTCGTGCTTACTCCATAGCATATTAGTAGATTGCTTCATATCAGAGCTTGTGCTTGCTTAATATATTTATCAGTAGATTGCTTTAAATCATATTTTTGAAGAAGGCACTTTCACCCACAACCTTCAAACCTTATTAACCTGTCACAAATTATATTAATAAGAAGCGTTATTCCGTAAACTGTTAAAGTGAGTCCTTGCAGTTGCTGGCAGCAGATAACACCTTGGCAGGACCTGCTGAGCACTTTTTGCTCTGTTGAGTCCCCCCTAACAAGGGTGGTTGAGGTGCCCTCTGACCTTGTGAATCTGTTGGTGAAGAGTCTCATTATGAGACACTGACAAATTGTGGGACACCGAGGTCTCAACTTTCCTAGGGGTACCGTCAGGCAAAAATCCAGACTTCAGCCTTCCATGTGACAGTAGTTATGGACAATATACTATTTTAAAATAGAAGAACCAAGACCACATTTGATTACATTTTCTAATTTGGAGTTAAATATAAAGTTGCTAAATGAGTTGAAGACAATTTGCACTGTTTTGCATGATTTGTAGTGGTTCACAGAGACACTCAAAGTTAATACCTTATAGATTTAAGAATCTGATATTTAAATGATGCACGTTTCAAAACTTTGATCACAAGCTAACTCCCAGCTGAAGATGTTCACAGCACTGGGCTGAACTCAATAGCCACTTTTATTGGTACACAAGAAATAGCTTACAGCAACAAACAATAGCTTGCTAGAATGTTATACAAACATGAATAAGTATGCTACTGCTACTGATATTCCAAGTGGGTTTTTTTGTGCTTCCACATCTTAAATCAGAATTAATTTCATTTATCATATGTAGAGTTATAATGTTCATTATGTGTAGGATTATATTAAGAATCTGTGAGATGATTCTGTTAATTTGTAATAAGTGTTCTTTAACTTTATCCTCAACTAGAATAAATTGTCTTTTTTATCTGTGAAACAAAGATCTGAGGTGGAAATATTAAAATTATTTTTCCCTAAAGCAAAAAAAAACTTATTTCATTTTCCTTCCATTTCCTTCTTGAAATGGATTTAATTGCACAATATAAAGAGGTGCTTCATGGTTATTTTGATTTTTTTGTATAGTACAGAAAAAATTCTTAAAAAAGTTTCTTTTTCTTCTTCAGTTCCTTAAAGAGCAGAAAGGGTTTAGAGAAGCTATAAAGAAATAAGTTCTGAACATTTGCACTTTTGTCCATTGTTATTTTATCAAAACCTCAAAGGTGACATCAAGAGAGTAGACAAATCCTTTACTTTTTAGTTGTATGTGGACTTCCTATTTAATCATAACATGCAATTACTGTCATTTTTATATTTTGTGTTGTTTCTACTGTAACAGCAAAACATAAACTTTATAAATATCACACATAAGATGTGTTCTTACATATTCTACAGTTTAGATAGGCTGTTTCTTATTTTTTGTGGAAGATAGTGAAATAGATACGTAAGTTCATATTGAAAGTCTGCATTTTTATGGAAAGAATAAAGCATAAGTAATTGTCTACACAGAGAAATATGCTGTGGAAGTAATTTTGTCCCTCTGGCACAGTAAAATTCCTCAATAAGTGACTTCTGAAACAGAGTAACTAAGTTGAAACGAAGAATGCACACAGAAAATTATGATTTTATAGTTGCATCATTCTATTTCTAGAACCTGCAAGTCAGTTTCCCTATGCAATGAATGCCTCTGTTTTTGAACGCCCTATTAAAAATGTGTTTCAAAGACGAATGTGACTGCATAGAACACAATCCTTTTTACAGCTATCCTGAGATCTGTTGCACTAAACAAAATAGTTCACTGCAATTTCATGCTGTATTTGGAGAATAAAGGGATCAGAGAATCTATATTTTAAATGTAATTCAAAAGTCAGGTTTGCAAATATACATTTTTCAATCAACAGTTTTTCCACGTAATTACATCTAATTACTGTTTGCAAGACTACGCAAAAGAATACAATACAAGTTTGCTGATGCCTAATTTCTGAAAAATTAAGCTGGCAGAAATGAGGCAGAACAGTTATATGAGACACAGTCTAAGATGGATGCAGGGGATAAAGTACTCCTTGCCTTCAGAAGAATGCTTTTAAGTCAGCAAAGAACATTTCTGTCAAAACTTGTTATGGGCATGGAAAAAATGTGTGTATGTTAAAGAGAAACACCTCAGAATCTCGGAAGATAAATACTTGAAGTGTTATTATGCTGCATTTGTAATTATTGATATTATCAGCTCTGCCCTCGTGTCTCTCTGTCTGAATTAGAAGAAGGTTGGGTCAGAATAGTTAATACTGCGGTGTTTGTTGCTAAGCTGATTCAGCATCTACCAAGGTAAGTGCAATTTATTTGTTGTTCAAATACCCATGATTAAATTGGGAGATTTTCACCTGAATTGTTTTGTTTGCCTTAAGAACTTTCTGAAGCATAATTTAAATGGATGTAGGCTGAAGGTACTCATTAAAAGTTCTTTCTTGTTTGGTTTTATTCTGAGTAGAAAGAAAATTGTCTGATAGTATAAGTCCCAGCACAATTTTGAAGAAAAATGTCTCTCTGTCATATATAGAACAGATGAAGGATTGATCTTCTTTTTCATCTCTTGTTCCCCTGTTCCTCCTACTACCTAAATAAAGCTTTAACTAAGGTACTTTCTGTTCTCTTCTTCCATATTGTGTTCAGCTTATGATCACCTCTCTCCCCAGTTTCAGTCCCAAGTCCTGTCAAGCTGGAACTGCAAATACATTCAAGCCCTGTACAATGAGCTCAAGTAAATACTAGTATAGGTGAGAACAGCCTCACACTGCTCCTTTGTACTTAAACTTTCTCTGCTTCTACATTAAATCCTACTATACCATGCAGAACTTGAGGAATCTATATAGCCTTTTATGGAGAATTATACCAGATAAGCCCAAGCCAAAAAAGTCACTGGGATTTTTTTCTTGGCCCACTTACATAGATAATAAATGAGACAGAACCTATTTCTTTTCAAGCTTGCAAAAAGGAGGCAGCACCTGCCTGTTCCATGCAGACAGTGCAAATTTTTTTCCTGTCTGTGCAGGTAACATTTAGCTAATTTTTGTTCACCTGTATCATTGGGATGATGGCAAAATTTGATTAGAAAAAGCAGAGTGAAGAATGTGGTTACAGGAGATCAGGGTAAATTTCTAATACAAGAGTAATTTCTCACTGACATGATGTTCTCACTTTAGCAGGTAAAAAATTATGGCCTTTCTCTGTATCTTTTTCTTCTGCATTTCCTGAAATTTTGACAGCTTCTTTAGAACACTTTTTTTCTGATCTGTATTAGCTATAAGGTATGGAGAGGTGAACCTCCATCTGGTCAGCAAATCTCCAAAACATTTTGCATTATAGTGTACTGAGCTTGAATAGCCCAAGCTTACTACTCCTGAAAGTAGCACATGCTATTTAGGGGCATCCTTCAAGTCTGGACAATCCCATAATCTCCGCCTTTCTACTACAACTTAGCCAGAATTCAGGTGAGCTTTGTACTATACAAAGCCTGACAAAGAGAGATAAGTAGAAAAACAAGAACTTAGGAAACAAAGGTTGTTTTCTTTTCCATTTAAGCAATCTATTTTGTCACCTGTTTTCTGTTTCTGCAGCCCTGCCTGTGGATTTCTTTCATTAAGCCTATCTAAATGACAAAAACATTATTTTCCAGGAAAAGGAGAAAACAGAAGAGCTAATGGGAAAAAGAGATGCAGTTTGAAGCAGTAAAAAAGATCAAGAGTTAATCTAAATCTTACTTATTGTTTTCTTTACATCCCTTTTAGTCTAACTTTTCTCCCTTTGGGTAGGTGCCTTATAGTTGAAAAAGCTAGCTCCTTTTGGGCAATGATTCTCTTCAATTTGGTCAACACCAAGACTGTACAGAGAGGTGCCCCTGAGGCAATGTAGTATTGCTTTGTCCTCTGATGCCTGGAATCAGAGCATTTCCAGAGAATCTGCAGTTCAGAAATCACAGAGTAGCTGAGGTGAGAATGCCCTCAGGAGATCCCCTAATCCAATTTCCCTTCACAAAGTATAGTCACCTACATAAGTTAGCACAAAATCTGTGTCCAGTCAGACTTTTAGTATCTCAAAGGTCTGAGACTCCACAACCTCTCCTGATAACCCATTGTTGTGTTTCACCACCCACACAATAGGAAAGTGATTTCTTACATTTAACTAGAGGCATTTAATAAAATGTATATTCAGAGAAAATTTGCTTTTCAAGGCAGGTTGAAGTTCACAAGACTAATGAGCTAAAAATTGTATTCTTACATGAGGTTAGTTACTTGACATGAAAGAACTTCCATCAAGTTAGTTACCTTGGCATTGTTTTATACCAATGTTAATTTTAGCATGGAGTACAACTTCTTATGGCTCAGGAAACTTTGACTCATCTTTTTCTCCTGGAATGTGTCAGTAAAACAGAATACCAGCATATTAGGTTGCTGAAATGAGATAACCTATAGCTGAAAAACTGAAGCAGTGTGTTTTTTTAATTTCTTTTAAGGTTTTTAAAGAAACAAAAATTCACCCTGAGAGGGACAATTAAAATCAATAAAGTGGCTCTCTAGTGGACTTAGAATAAACACAGCACACAGTAAACCAGCAATATTTATGCTGACTATATAATCTTATACTCAAGATAAGAAATCAGTGTCCCCAGAAGAGAAAACACATATGAAATTGAATTTGAAAAAGTCAAAAACACAACAAGGTGAAAGAAGAAAATAGTATTCATAGAACTGCTAAACTCTGTGGTCAGGGAAACAGCTGACAGAGAATAGTGGTTACCATGGTATTTCAGTGCTAATATAGTGTATATACATTTTTGGTAGCATAGTTGGTATATTGGTCACAGACTGAAATGACGTTAGTAAATGAAAGGCAACTATGGTACATTGTGTAATTTGCTTTGTAAAGATACAGTGTTTAAACATGCAGATGTGGGTACTTCTATTATTATAGGTGCATGCTAAAGTCTTTTCTCTGGTAAATTTACCAGGATTAGTCTAGCAGCTGAAGAGAGATGGATGTGAATTACAAGAGCAGCCACATTGATCTGTTCATCATTGAACACAAAAGGTTGATGTCATGTCCCTGGACCTGCAAGCTTCCAATGCATTTGTTAACCATTTCCCCAATTAATGAGTTTCCACTTTAAAATAAATTTCTTCTCTCTTCATCAGTTCAAGTATTTGGTTGAAGTGAAAGAATAGATTAGAATGGTTCCATTTCTGTGTATCCTATAGGGCCAAGGACAACTGGTGAGTCTATAATTATTCTCAGTAGAGTATTTACAATTACAAGACCAGTGAGAAGTGCAGGATCTTTTACTTCATTCTACTACATTCCTCTGCATTACAGGTTAGTCTACAGGACTTAGGACAAGTAATAGATAAATATGAAGAAAGAATACACTGAAAGGACTGAATATGAAAGCAGGAAACAAGATTGAAAAGGTAGCATCATCTTTTGTCTTCTTGATTGCAGTGGGTTGATTTTCTAAATTATCATACCAACATGTTACATGACCATAAAATGGCACTTGGACAGTCACAAGTAACTCTTCAATAGAGCCAGTGAGATACAAAACAACTGTGCACATGTGACTGCACTGGTGTATATTAAAGCACACAAATCAAAATTAATGATGGTTTTATATGGCAGTAGAAAGACATACGAAACCTGATCTAAAGCAGATTCCTTGCTGTGGACAGATGTTACTTGACATTTTAAAAAGCTTGATCTTATGAACTGATCTGCTGGCCCTTGGGTGACTTTGAACCAGCACAGCTGTTGTGACTGACACATATTTGATACAGCAGAGAGTCCCAAAGACTGCTTTGTTGCACTGCCAAACTGTGTCATTTTTTCTGGATATCTAAATGAGCAAGCATTCCATAGTTTTATCTCCTAGAACTACCTGAAACTGTGTCATAACACCAGCCCAATATATAACCTGCACTCATTTTTGCCCATTGGTTCTGAATAATTCTATGAACAGTTTAGTTTAGACATAGTTTTATTTTGGCTAGTTAGCCATTCCTCCTTATGCAAACGTATTTACTATGAATTCAATTATATAGCATTTGGAACAGAGAAGGGGGACCAAACAAAAGGCCCTAGAAGGAAGTGATGTGAGTCTGTGAAATTTAGTGTTCTAATAATGAAAGACTATAGGCTCAGGTTGTTTTTTTTTTAATTGAATTCTTTTTCTATGCATCAGTATTAAAATACTACAAAGAGGTTCATCTTCTTCATACTGCATACTATCTCATGTAATTTGAGGGCTTAAAAAATTCCTTAGACAATAGTCAGAATCATATATTAAACACAAAGGGAAAGATCTTAAGAGCAGCTAAATTGCTACCCATCTGAGATCTCCATTCAAGTCCATCTCAGAAACTCTAAAGTAATAGAAATCTTAAATTGCAACAAGATAATGGTCTTTTATATTTGTTACTTATTAATCTTATATTCAATGATAGCAAAATAATGTTATTTGAGATTTATATACTTAATAATATAAATAGTTCTTCAAAGCTGTAAACCCATATTTTCCATTCTTTGACTTTAGTGGTGTTGCATAATATATAAGAACTCCATTATTTTCCTAAAAGACTTTTTGATTATTTTACCAGTCTTATATTTTCCCCTAAAAAGCATTTTGATTATACACATGGACAGCTGCCATTGTAGCCTCCACTTTCCAAGTAAGGCTAATTATACTTTTGGCATTGGCTGTTCACAGTAAATAGTCTGGAAAGCAATAAAGGAGAGAAAGTGTATTTCCAGATATAGGTCTTTCCTAGAAAATACAATATAACATCGGAATATAAAGGCATGAAATCTGTAAACTTTTTCATTTCTGATTGTCTTGAGTATCATACTTGCTTAATTTTTAAACTGAGTATTTGACCTGGATACAAAAAAAAAAAATTCTCTAGGGGTTGTCTTCCCCAGTCTGACTTACCCCTGATCTGCCTTTTCTAATCACTTGCCTTTATTATTCCATTGGTGTGTTTTGTAGCTTCTACCTTCCTTTGGTGTTTTCTGAGAAGAAATGCAGGCTGCTTGTCATCAGTTCTGCAGTATGCCAAGCAGAAAATGACCTCCAACCTATTCCAAATCCTCTGGCAGATACTTAATTCTGGGACTGAGAACCCAAAGACCAAGGAAATTATATCCCCTGTTTCATTTCTGATTTACTACAGCCTGCGTTATCTAATGGCTCTAGCTCTTACAGCATTAAAACAGTCAATGTTTAAACAACATGCCACTCACCTCCTAATCACAGGACATGCTCAAACCATCAAAAGGCCCTAACTTAGCATATAGTTATCCCTGGGCTGGATTATGATGATTGAAGAATAACTGCACAACCTTAGTATGTTATGTAATCCAGATACTATGTAGCCATATGAAATGACTACAGAAAACCCTTCAGTTCAGCAGATGTCTGAATGTCTAGATAGGATTAAGGATTACTGTCTAGTCAAAGTCTTATGATCATGAAGAGGATGTGATGACATTTATTCTGTGGGAATATTATAACAGTAAATTATTCTGAGGCATTTTCAAGTTTTGTTTTAGGAAAGGAAAATTTACCTAGCTGAACTTGCCAATAAATGATTCCTTTACCACTAAAATGAGACTAAATGAATTCTAAGTAAAAGAAAGATAAGGATGAAAGCAGAAAACAAAGATGGACAGCACATAAGTTAATTACTGATAAAGTAATAGCAATTGCGTTGACATTCAGAGGGTGACAGAGAAGTATTTGGCCTAAATTTATTTTTTAGTGTTTTCTAAAGCTTATCTGTACAGCACAGCTTACAGCACAGTACCAGAAAATATTAGCCCATGTCTGTTAGATGGATTTTATCTGTTTTAAATAGTGAACAAAGCCCAAGCAATTCAGCTGTGTGACCAAAAGCAAACCATCCTAACGCTTGTATTGTTTCAGGCTATTTGAAGGTGTTTGATGAATCCCCAGTGAGATTCTGTGTTTTTTGGCAGAAAACATTTTTTAAGGTCTGTAATAGATTTTATCTTTAAAAAATTCAGTGTCACCTTGAAAGCAAATAGCAATAAAGAAAGCAAGCACAGCAAGGTTTTAAGAAATGTATGTGAAATTAAACCAGGAAAGCAGTAACACTACTTTTAAATCAAAGAGGGAATCCAGCCAAGAAGTACCGACTATGACCAAAATTAGTAAAATTCATCATTCTTGGAGGTTATGAGATGTTGAGTAAACTGCTGTGCTTCTTCAAATTCATTACAGTAGCAAAAGATACAAAAACTAACCCAACATGTCTTTATTTTATGCATGACATGGGCATGTCACCCATCAACTGATGTTTTAGGAGACAGGAAGGGAATTACCTTTGACCATTTACTTATATAATATAGAATTTTAGAATTAGTAAACTTGTAGTAGTATTAATAGAATAATTCAACAGTTTTTCACACCAGTTAAATGAGAAAACATACCAAAAAATGATCCTTCATCATGTTGGTACGATCATTACTAATATTATTATCACTCTTCCATTTAATATTATGCAGTTTTCCTTCACTATTCCTTTTTTATTTTTATTGTTTCTTGACTGATTTTCTTAAAAATAAAATTCAGTGATAGACCAGACTAATTATCCATCTACTTTATACCAAAATAATTCTAAATTAAAGTATCAACCCCCTCAAAAGATAAGTATTAAACACAGAATTATATGTTATTGATACAAAATATAATTCTGAATCTCTCTGTATTCTCTGATCTTAAGGTTTTTTTCACTGTTTAAGTAGAATAATTAATTCTGAGATTCATGCCTCTAATGAATAGATGAAAATGCTAATATTATTAGAACATATTATGTACTGTGTACTGAAAAGACTCTAATTTGTCTTGACATGAATTATGTCTTCCATAATTTGTGTCTTAATCAAAGATCAGATACTGCTTTGAACCGATCGACATAGCATTAAGTAAATGTCAGTGGTGGGAAAAAGCCTTCCAGTGTTGGTGACCTGAACAGAGATGTTGTGCCAACAGTACATCAGGTTTAACAAAGAGATATTTCTTGATTGCATGCAGATAATTTTGTATTAGCATTATTTTTCATCATCAGTAATTGCTCTCAATTTGCTTTATAATATCCTGCAAAAACTATGTGGAATACTTTATGGAGAACACCATGTGCTCTATATACCTGCTTTAAACAAAAGAAATTCTGTTTATGATAAATTCTATTTTTATAGACACCTATGAAGGGTGATTGAATTGTTATTCCTCTCTGTTGAAGCTATGATTTCAGGAAAACAAAAGTATTTTTCATCAGGAGGAGAAAGTATCCCTAAATACAGGATGAAAATGCTTATGTGTGGCATGGTTTAGAAGGAGACAAAATAAATAGTTTTAGTCAATAAGAGGAAAAAATATTTATTACATTAATAGGAGATTCACAGTAAGCCTGTGAATGATGATATGGTATATTCAGGAAGAACATGCCACATGGTAAAAACAAGGAGAAAGCTGTTGCAAGCATAACCAATGGCCATAAATCCATTCTGACTGTAGGTGCCTGAGGTTCCCTATGTAGGTCAGTGCAATTTAGACCTTCAGCACTTTATTTTTCTTTTTTAACAGACTCTGGTACAATAAATGAGTATCTCATTAAATACCACAGACTAAGCAAGATCAAGTTGCACTCATGCTCACAGGGAAGTCCTTAATGAGAAATTCTTAATGATATCATATGTTGTTGCCATAATTCAGCAACAGAGGCAAATTCTGTGGTGCAGTTTCTAGAATATGAGTCATTATCTACTGCACACTTGCACTGTATCTACTCTTTCATTATTAACCTTGATTTTTTTCTTCTTCCAGACTCTTGCACAGCATCTCTGGATGCTGAGGAGCAGTTTGGCCTCCATGTAGCTCTACAAACACCATATAAGGCAGGGCACAGGAGCACACCTGGGGAGCCTGTGCTGCCTTGCCCAGCCCCAGGCACAATGAGGATGCAGTGGGGCTGCTAAAGCAACAGTTGCTTCTGTCTCTGACCTGCCTCTTTGAAAAACTGTTCAGTGACTGGATTTTAACCATAATGACCACTTTATCCTCAGGAAATGTATTTAAAGGAAAATCCAATCTTTGGCTCTGAACATGTGTCACCTTGCATTGAAGTGGTGTCCATGTGGAGAGCTTTTATAATGCTCTACAAAGATGAATGTTGTTATATTTTGTGCCAGTTATGAAAGGTTGTTTAAGTCATGGCTTTTTAGACTCCTTAAGAAAAATATGAACACACTTTTCTGTAAAGTCAATTCTTTCAAATACTTCAAAGGACAAACCCTCCTCAGGATGACCACTAGATAGGAGAAAGAACCATCCAGCCTCTATTTCAGTACTTGTTAAATTGTGTCCAGCTTCTCCAGATTTGCAATATTTCTGCCAAAGCTTGAGCATCCTGGCATAGAATTTTCTCTTTCTCTTTCAATATGACCTCTTAATAGCTGAAACTATGAAAATAGAACCATGTTTTTCCATCACCTCTTTGGTTTGCGTATATCAACATGCGACTCCCTGTTCCACAAAAAGTGACAAAACAAGGTGTTCATTTTCTACTGGCCAGAAGTTGAACAGCAAAAACTTCATTTCTTTTACTTTTCCAAATTTTTTCCTCTATTCTTTTTATTTTTTAAATATTATTCTTAAAATACAGTTCTTCAATTTCTATCTCCTTCTAGAGATGGTAGTTTTTTTCTCTTTGCACTCATTTATGCCAGTACTTGTTTCCTATGGGTGGTGTTTTTTCACTTTGTTTCATTCTCATATTGGAATTAATTACATTTAAACAAAGACTAGTGCTCAGGTTACCATATTGGGGTAATCATTGTATAGTATACTATCGTAATTGCTAATTGTTATTAAGATTACCATTGATTAAGGATTTTCCTAAGGGGACATTGGGTTGGCTTTGGTGTGACAGTAAGCCTACCATTTGTGAAAGCAGCATTGATTAAGTGACTCTAGTGATTCCTCACATTCTATGAAGAGGACATTCTGGGTACTTCAATTGCATTTTGTTACTTCAGGTCTTTCTTGAAAAGTAATGCTTTTAAACATAAGTATTGCAGGGGAAATAATCCTTGGTATCATACTTCTAAACAGAGAAGAAAGTCTGGATACTTGCTGTGCAGTACCTGTAGGAAGTCTGGGACAGAATCAGTACTTTGATCACTACTTTGCTGCTTGATCTGGGTCATTTTTACGCCTATAGCTAAAAACCTTTTGAAAAAGCTGTACAGTGTCTAGTCTAGGTATAAATATGAAACTTTATTCTCCAGAGTTGTTAGTTTGATACTTCCTAATAACATGTAAGTTCATACTTGAGAACTATAACCACAGAATGAAAATTTTTGAATGTGAATAAGTAGTCAGGAAGCAAATTTCCTTCAAATCTGAACTCTGTAAAGGAAGTAAGCTTGCAGTCAGTGAAAAAAGTCTGTTTGAGTATAGGTGCCAGGAAGATAAAAATTACCCTTTCACTTCTCCTCCCACACTCTGAATATCTGTTGAAAATGCCAGACGTAGTAACTGATTGATATAAAATGTTGTATTTATTTTATATTTTCCACATGGACAAAATGTATTTACTATTATCCTATCTATTAACTATGCATTAACTATACAGGATGTTTGACGTTTATAATTCTATATTGGAGACATTGGGGAGCTGAAGCACCAGCTCTGTCCTTACCTTACCCTGTGGCCTTAGGAAGCCTCTTTTCAGTTTCTCCATCTGAAAAATAGAGATAACATTTTCCTATCAAGGTAGCAGGAGTCCTTTGAATTAATTCATGTCTTATCAATTTTATGCAAAAGCAAATAAGAGTCAGCCATTTCTGCAAAAATGATTTAGCAAAATGGGTTTTAGTCTATGGAGAGACCAGTTAAAGACCATTGTGAACTAGTATTTTCAAGTCATGATCAGTTTAACACACTCTGGAGGAATCTTCACCAGTCGTGAATGAACAAATACCTTAGGTTTTTTGGTTTACAGAGGAAAACCTTGAAGGTATTGTATAACATGATGGTGGAACTGTTACTCACCATTTCTTACAGTTCTGGAACTTGGGGACAATTGGTAAAACTGATAAATAGTAATTCCAGGAGAGACAAAAGAAAGTATGGTTTTATGCAGCAGGTCATGAATATCTGAATCTTGCTGCCACAGGAGTTCATCAAAAGAGAAAGTATTTTGAGGTTCGAAAAGGAGCTAAACAAATTTATGGACAGCAAAGAATCTAGTGCTTCAATAATTTGTTCTTCTGATCTTCTTTGCTTTATATTTATGATATTTATGAAGATATTAATGAAGAACTCTTGGACTTTTTGCTAAAGAAAAATGAAAGGAAAATGTTTGAGAAGGTCTTGAGTTCAAAGCTTTAAAAACCCTTGCCATGAAGAAATTTTGCAATCTTACTTAATACAGACTTATACAAGTTTCTTCATGCTTCTCATTTTCTTGGGAAATCCATTGGCAAAAATATTTAAAAAGTTATATTGTAGACTTCTGATAATTTTTTATCTAATAGGTTTATAAATTCTGACAATATATTTGTTTCAATAAAATAACCCTTCCAACTTGAATCAAGCTGCTTTTAACTTATTTTCTGTATTAATGATATTTAATTTAAAGGTTTTAGACTGCAGTAACTGCCTGTGCTTAGAGTTAAAATCTCTGCCTGCTAAGTTCAAAAAAAGAAAGATATTTCCGCTGTCTCTGAAAGGAGAATTCTTCAATAAAGCAGAAAGGAGTGGGAATCTCTGAAAAAATAAAAATTCCCTTTTTTTTTAGATGAACCTGAACTAAATTGTAGAGAATAAAATGTCAAAACATCTTTATATCTACAATGAAAATATGAAGCTGTTGATCTTATACAAAGAATGTTTTTGCAGTGCAAAACCCATTAAATTTTCATTAGAAAGTTTAAAATATTTATTTCTATTCTGTAATTTGTGACTGAACAAGGGAGATGGAGGTTTTATGAAGTGCTGATTTACTATTTGAGAAATGTCACTTTTTGTAATATAGTGAAGGTTGATTTTCTATTCATACCAAATATTTACGTTACTGTAAAAGTACTTGAGATTTTATGGCAATTTTTTTTCCATACAAAGATTTTTTCAGAATAAAATGAAAGGCAATTTATGCTTCCTCATCTCTACCAATTTCTTCTTTCAAAAAAAGAATGCCATTTGTTACTGCATTATTTTTAAAAGCTCTTTATCAGTTTGTGCTCCCCCTAGTTTTCAGAGCATGCAAGTTCTTATGACCTTTTAGTGATATTTAATATTTTTCTCTAGCTAATCACGAAGGAGTTTCAGTGCTGTCAGAAAAAAACAAAAAACCAACAAACCAAAACCGTATTTGCTTTCAATCTTTTTATTTTTCAGAAAAGATAAATGTCAAGCTTTGTTCTTTGAATACATCTACTCCCTTATTACAGCTTAGAGTAGTGCAGATACTTAACTGTCTGTCTCCAGACACCTTTACAAAAAGCCTTGTTAATCACAGAGCATTCTGCCATGCACAGATTTTCTTGTTATATGGTGAATATCATAGTAACCTTCTCACAAGTGGGATATTCTGCACTTTTCTTAACTAGGACAGCGTCTTATCAGAAAAATACTTCATCATATGCTTATCGATAAACTTCTTTCAACTTTCTTTTAGCAGCACATTGAAAATACTGATCCTCCTTTATCTCTGTAATATTTAAAGCTATTCCCTTTGCTGTTCACCTTCTGGTCTCTATTCTACTTTCTATCTTATAATACTGAATCTTCCTTGCCCGTTCTCCCACTCCCCAGTATTTTTTGGTTTTCTATTTATTTTTTTAATAAACCCTGCCTGCTGCACCTGACAAAATAGGAATTTTAGTAAGCCCCTCTTGCTACACCTGACAAGGTAGGAATTACATGGTTCGGGTACTGACCAGCTTCTCAAACCTCACCACAGATCATATAGATAATTTGCACACTAGATAAGAACAACTGTGAAGATATCCACATAAGAAAATTATTTTCTGATCAATTTATTCCAAAAACCTTCTTTCAGAATGTATGTTGATTTTTTGTCAGCTCATAGATGAAGAGAGATGGACATTATTTAAAATTTTTTGACTAACTAAGTGAATTTTGGTTTTTAGCAATTTTTCGTCTGAGCCTTTTAGTTGTTTATTTAGTATCTAGTGCAGAGCTGGATGGCCAATGGTGACTGTAATTTCAGTTGCTCAGAGAACTGTTATTGCACATAACAGTATTTTTTAGACACATTATCCTTAAATCAAGGCAAAGCTTACAGATGGTGGGATGCTGGATGAGGTTCATTCAGAAACTATGATGATCTCTAAACATTTATAAAGCTTTGAATGTCCAACTAAGGAAACATACCTTAAATTGATGAAGTCCATTCATCATTTAAACTGAAAGCCCTGAAACATCTTCGCAATAAGGTGTTTTAATGCATAAGGGCAAAAGAGCCTCCTTAATGTCCAACAGAAGTTTTCTTTAACCTTTGCTGTAATTTCTTTGGTTACTAACCTAACACGCTTAGAAACTCTTAATTTCACCTCTTGTCATAAAGTTGGAATTGCAGAATGATTGAAGTGGGAAGAGATCTCTAAAGATCACCTAACACAACCTCCTGCGCAAACCAGGGTCATCACCTACAGCAGGTTGCTCACAGCTATGTCCCACTGGATTTTGAATATAACCAAACATGAAGACCCAACAATATCTTAGGGTAACCTTTGCTAGTGTTTCATCACCCTCATAGTAAAAAGTATTTTCTTACACTTAACTGGAAATTTTTTCTATGTTTCAGTTTGTGCCCATTGCCTCTTGTCCTGTCACTGAGAAGAATCATGTACATTTAATCAAACGTACATTAATTAATTTTTCTGACAGTACTAAACTGGGAGGAGCTGTGGACTCCCTTGAGGGTAGAGAGGCCTTATGAAGATATCTGGATAGACTAGGGAGCTGGACAATCACCAACCCTATGAAATTTGACAAGATCAAATGCTGGATTCTCCTCCTAAAATGGGGCAGTTCTGGTTATATGTACAAACTGTAGGACAAGAAGCTGGAGAGCAGCCCCACAGAAAGAGATCTGTGGGTCCAGTTCAATGTCATATTGAACATGAGTCAGCAGTATGGCCTGACATTCAGAAGGGCCAATCATGTCTTCAGGTGTATCAGGCATAGCATCGCCATCTGGTTGAGGAAGGTGATTGTTTCACCTTGCTCTGCACTGCGCTGGTGCAGCCCTACCGCAACTGCTGGGTGCAGTTTTGGACACTTCAGTATAAGAGGGACATCAAACTATCAGATTGTGTCCAAATGACAACTACCAAGATGGTGAAAATTCTCAAGGACAAGACTTATGAGGAATGACTGAGGTCACTTGGCTTGTTCAGCTTGGAGAAAAGAAGGCTGAGATGTAACATCATCACAATCTACAACTTTCTCAAGGGGGACAGCAGAGGAAGAGAGTGCTGATCTCTTCTCTCTAATGACGAGAGATAGGATACAAGGAAATGGAACAAAGTTACCTCAGAGGAAGTTCAGATGTGACATTAGGAAAAAGTTTTTCACTGGCCGGGTGGTTGGCCACTAGAATAGGCTCTCCAGAGAAGTGGTCATAGTACCAAGATGTTCAAGGAACATCTGGATAATGCTTATAGTCATATGGTTTAATTTTAGGTAGTCATTGCAATAAGCAGGATGTTGGACATCCTTATAGTTCCTTCCAACTTGAGATGTTCAATGATTCTGTTTCTCTCCTCTTTATTCCCCCCTGATCAGGCATTTACACACATTAATAAGATCACTCCTCTGAACGGCTCCAGCTCTTTCAGTCTCTCCTCTTAAGGCATATACTCCAGTTGCTTATTCATCTTCATAGCCTTTAACTGAACTCACTCCAGCATGCTCACTGCTGCCTTGAAACGAGGATCTCATCAGTGAGCTCAGCACTCTTCTGAAAAAAAAAATTTTTTTCAGAAACCCATTTCACTGATATATATCAGTGGAGCAGGGTAGAGGGAAGGATTACCTCCCTTGACCTGCTGGCAGCACTCCTGTTGCAGCTCAGTAGGTTGTTGTCATTTTTAGCTGTGAGGGCACATTACTGGCTTCAATTCTGCTTGATGTCCACCAGCACCACCACAAGCTTCTCTGACAAAGTGCTCTACAACCAATCTCAGCCTGTACCTGTGACTGGAGTTATTTGTCCCTAAGGCTAGGACTCAGCATTTCTACTTGCTGAAATTCATGAGGCTTCTGTCAGTCCGTTTCTCCATCTTTTGGAGGTCATTCTCAATGGCTGCACAACAATCTGGTTTAAAGAATACTCCTCCCACTTTTGCAACATCACTTGTACGATTTAGGTCAAACAGCAAACAATGTTAATAATTTTTATATATATTTCTTATCTTGCAAAAGACAAAAAAAAAATGCAAAAATTGTTCTTGCTTTTAACAGCAAGTATTCATATACACAGACCAGTTATTTCTTGCATATGCCAAGGTTAACATATGTAGCTAATCTAAGAAACAAAATGCTTAGCAATATTTATTATGAGAATTGTTGAATTTTGACTCTGCAAAATAGGAAAAAAATAAAACACTGCATACAAAAATATTAATTCAATATCTGAAGATTGCATATTTTTGAATGCTACAATAACTTATAATAAACAGATTAAGATTATTTTTTTTTTTTTGCCTCAAAATTCTGCCTCTAAATCATATTTTTTGTAATGTGAAATTTTATCAGTAAATATATAATATAACATGGTTTATCTTCGGGCAAGACAGCTTACTTTGAATGTCTTGATGTTTTCCTAGGCAAAAGGCACTTTAGGGAACGCAGGTGTTTTGTATTAAAAGCACAGAAGCTGACACCAGTATTTATTGATCAGCAGCAATAAAATTTTGATATGCAGGCAAGCTATCAAAATATAAAGTTATATTGGGCATTATCAAAGTTTCAGTACCAGTTTGGCAATACTAATACAGTACATACATATGCAAAGTATTTGTTTCATCCCCGGACCTGGCAGAGAAATGCAGTGAGGAAGGCTTTAATTGTTTTCACACCTCCTGTGATGGTGTGTATCCCCCCTGCCCGTGTTCTACTTAAGCAGTAGACACCAGTGATGGTCCTGATTGCTCCATCTGGCTGCAGCTGGTCTCTGGGAAGACGGATAACACACATTAGCTAAGGATGATAAATCTTGCTGAGTTCTAGTTGAGCATGGGCCAACTGAAATATGGCTGGTATGCAAATATGAATAGAAGTCAATCACATTAGTCCATAAATTGTGGACACCCTAGGGCCCATTAAGCTATCCTTCATGGCAGCACACTGCATGCCCGAATCTCTTGATTATATTAACTATTGTATGAGCAATATTTACAAGATAAACAACAGCTATGTTACCTTTAGGAGTTTAAGGAAATTACAAAGCTATAGATTTCTAGAAATTATTTCATGCTGTCTATAAAAATTCTTCCAAGTGTTTGTCACATTTAACTATCTAGAATTTTTTAATTACTTGAAGAGAAAATAATGAAAGTTATACTTTCCCATTTACCACTGTTTTATTTGCAGAATGAATCATACAGCTATTTACACAACAGGAAAATCTTCTTTCAGTGATTTGGATTTAGCTTATTACCAAAGTACTAAAAACCGATTAAAAGTTTTGAAGAGTAATTTGTTTTTCAGGGTCTCTTTTCAAATATAGATTGTCATAATAATTGCTTGTGTCATATGCCATTTTCAGTAGAGATGCCAGGAGTGGCTGGAAAAAAACTTTTCATATGCTTTATGAAAGTGAATTCAATTTGATGCCAAAATTGAGCAGGGAACTCCCCTTTCCCAACAACATGGATTTTTCAAGCTAGTCGTGTAGACTGTTTAATCTTCATTTCAGCAACTGCACATAGTAGTTTCTTTCCACCCCAGAGCTTTTCCTCATAATCAGATAAAATCTCTTTTAAACCGAAATTACGTGCTGCCATTTCAGCTTTGGGGCTAATGAACAAAACTGAACTCCTTGCACTGAAATCTTGGCAGTTCAAGTAGGTCTGAATGTTGGCAATTTATGTAGCATGTACTCAGCTGATCAGTAAGTATACCTCTTTCATAACAGTGAAATTACCAATGTTCTCCATCAATGTGAGACTTCCCAAAAGCTCATCTAAATATACTGACAAAATCTCATTTTGTATCTGTGAAAATAAATAGTTTTCTTCAATCAGTTACTTTGTTTTCACATTGAAGTTTGAAGACTTTCTTTCAGCTAGCCTAACGACCCTTTCTCAACCTGTCATTATGGGATTTCTACATTGCTTCAACTTGTTATTCTCATTTTTATACAGCAATATTAAGTATTTCCTTATTATGAAAATTGAACTGGCCAGAGTTACTTGTGTGAGTCTAGAGTTATTTGTGTGATCTAACCCTTTTAATCCTTGATGTTTTGTACATTCCCTATATGTTCAGGGCCATTGCATCACACATCAGACTAATTAGTTCTGCATCTGCCTGTGTTTACACAATTTTTCAAAAGTAATTTCCTAAAATATGCTGAAAGGTATTTTAATGGATGTATTGGATGGAAAGAAAATTTTCTCTTCCTCATTTCTTTGATGTTTGGGGGTTTTTAGTGTGTTTTTAAATAAAATTAAATACAAAATAATTCCTCTTCAGGTTTCACAATCAAATTTAATAGAATTATTCTATGCTGAGATAATGATTTAGTCATCTAAACTTAGTAATTTAATTAAAAATATGAGATTAACATGAACTTTCCACTGATCCATTTTTTTTTTGTTTCTTAATATGATGCAGTACATTTTCTCAGTGTATGCATATATTTACTTTTCCTCTTGTCTCATCACTTTCTTAAATTGACTGAGATGGTTGACAGGCTTATTCTGTCACATTACAAATTTGATATTAACCAAAGAAAAAAAGAAAATAATGACTGTGCAAGCTAAGAAGTTTTTAAGCCACTAGGGGTTCTTTTTGTTTAATAGGCAAACTCTTCATATATTTCATTAGTTAAGGATTAGGTAAAAATAAATTAATAGGAAAACACAGAGAGAGAAGTTGCTATATGAATCTTCAATATTTTAGTAGGGTTTTACTGAGCTTGTATATCTGGAAAATTTGCATATATTAACCTCTATGAATTGTGCTGTACTGCAGAACAAAATAATTGCAGATTTAAATTTCTATATTAAAGAACCTGGGACCAGATCTGACATCAAAGATATATACTCGTTTTTAGAATCTGCATACTGTTGTGAATCTGCCTACTGTTTTACTGTCTTCCCTTTCCTCCTTTCATATAGGTGCCAAACTTTCTCTTTGACTTTATTTACTATAAACTTTTGTCTTGCATTTGTTTACCACTTGCAAGAATCTCTTTTGTAAGTGGTAAACACCATATTCTAAAGACAGTGCATAACCTCGTGTCTCAGATGAGCTTCCTGTATGGGTGGCAAAAGCATGTGCTTCTGAGTATCTTATGGATTAAGAGCCTACACTCCTAATGGATGCCTTTCTGTTTCATTCTGGAATTATAAGAAACACATTTAAAGATAAAGTATTAGGGACTGAATGTAATTTTTAAATTGACTTTGCATATATGTGTATGTAATAACAAAGTGTGATTCATTGCTTATCTATGCATTTTATATTTGAGCATAAACACCTTGTTTTATTGGATGTAGCAGTTACTCTAAAGTGAAAAAGGTATTTCCCTGAAAATCTAAACCCATTGGCAAGAAAGTGCAATAGTTTTCAAGGAAAGACAGCAGCATTTTATGAAATTTAAGGGGTCTCTCTAGTTCAAGTATTAGGGTATAAAGCTTAATGTGAAATATCTTTAAAGCAGAATTTGTGTGACACTTATAACCAAAGTCACCCAATTAGTAGTAGGAAAATTATAGAAGAGTATAATTTTGCTTCATCAGTGTCTTAACATATTATACTGTTGAAGGTGCTCTAAATGAAATACCTCATTTGACTAGATGGTAATAATAGTATGGTGGTTGCTGCCACAGCAGAATTTGCTAAATGATCCTTTCCAGCTCCTAAGTACTCTGTTGTCACTAAAATATCAATTGTTTGTCACAAGAGAAAAATCTACCATCTATATTAACATTTAAAAAAATCACAAAACAAAAAACTACAAAAGCCAAACAACCAAAAACATAAAAAAAAGAAACACAGAAAATCACAGGACCTTATAGGGCTCTTCACATTCCAAGAAAGCCAGATCTGTGGGCTTCATATTTGAGACTGATACAAAAGACATTAAATGAGGAGTAAGCACTACATGTGCACCAACATGTAAAACCTACAGTAGTACAACCAGAAGTAACTGCACTAGTTTCCAAGCATAATGGAAAAATATTATTATCTCTGAGTAATGGATAATTCACCTCTGATACATTAGTTTCATAATCTGAATAGCAGCAATGGTAACTTTGAGTGTCTGTTACAAGACAGGTATACTTTCAGCTTCAAATTTTGCAATATACTTTCTAGGATGAAAAATATTTGTTAAGGGATCACCTCTGAAATGTCCATAAGGTGATGCTGATGACTATTATATTACTGGCAGCAATTTAGAGCTGACTATTAAAATGGAACCGTGATCATGTGGTTAGACTAAACTTAATTCCATATTTGAGATCTGAATAGAAGACAGAGTTTTTTGTAATTAAAAATCTTCCCAAGTGCCACAAGAGCTGTCTTTACTGTAGGTGTTCAGGATATTTCTTTACAGAGGAATTACACTGAAATAATCAGGTCTAGTCTAGTCTGGTCTGGTCTTCAAGACAGTGTTTGTGATTTTTGTAATGAATATATTAAATGCATGAATGCATAAATACATTAAATGCGATCGAAGAGGAAAGCTTAAAGATTCACCTTCTATACTGAACGACTTTCAAGTTTAGTCTTCCCTTTTTATTTTTTTTTTTCCTTTAGTGGTAAGGTCTTTAACTCCAGTTCAAGGACTGTAATGCTTTCTTTCCATAGGCAACCCCATCATCTAACTGTACATCTCCCTGACAGACTCTGCATACAGCTTTTACTATATTTAATGGAAGTAGGATTATCTTCTGTTCCAGGTCTTTTCTTCAAAGGAGTTTTTACAAACAATTTTTTTCCTCATCTTTCTCTCAAATTAAGAATCCAAGAACTGTTTTGTGTCACAGTAAGACACTTTATTGATGTGTTGAATGTGCCCTGACACATGAAAAAAACCCACAAAAAGTAATAGGAAATAAGTATTTAAATGAATGTTTGTCTGTTTATTTCTCTTATCTGCTTTAAAAGAGCTGGAAAAATAGTGCATTTCTGTGACTTCAAAGGTATTAGGAAGCAAGTCTAAAATGGTTCTACGCCTTTTCAAGTTTAGCCGATTATATCTTAGGAAACTGACATTTTTCACTTTCTCATAATATTGACTCTAATGCAACAACAGTAGAAACTATGATATTTAATAAACTACGACTTATCAGAATTATGAATTAGGCTTCACTTTTCTCCAGTTTGCATATTAGGGACTTCAGGCTGTGAGTGACTTAATGGCTTTACATGGTTCTGCTTTATACTCAATCATTAGCTTATGTTCTAATGCCTTATTTACTACAGCAATTTCAAACTCCCTTTTTGTGCATATTTTCTTTCTCTCTCCATCTATATTTTTGCAAAATATAAAACCACTCCACTGCAAATATCTAAGTATGTAATATCAAATTCTTAGAGAATCACAGACATGGATTTAAGAGAGTTGTAAAAAAACTAGTCTGTTTCCAAAATCCACAATTCTGCAATGGTTATACAACTATACAGGCTATATAATCTAGGGCACTACTGAATTATTTCATCCTGAGATCAGACTTCATCTTCCTAAAAAAATTCTTTCCTTTCCTAAATAATTCTCTGCTATCAGTAGCATTGTAGGTGAGGATGTCACAGTCACAGCTTTCCTACAGATAAGGCAGCTCATCTGCAGGTGTGCTCTGCCACATGCCTTTGAGAAGTCAGCTTATCAACCTGTTGGTGCTGAACTGCTTATCTGAGATGTCCACAAAGGCTTAAACTACATATTTTACTGGCATTGCTTATCATTTGACATCTTACATTTCACAATTTTAATTCTCTTTCAAACAGCTACTTGTTTGAAATTTAGTGTAATATTTTAATCTGATACAACATATTTGATGCAACACTTGGTTTTCATTAAAAAGGTCAGCTTAATGACATTATATTCCTTTCTGCAAAGTCAGTTAACCGAAGGATCATTATTTTTATTGAGTCCCCAGATATAATTTATGCTCAAATTTGACAAGAAATATATAGGTGGGTTAGGTTTTTTTCTTTTTTTTTTTTCTTTTTTCTTTTTTTTTTCTTTTTTTTTTTTTTTTTTTTTTTTTTTTTACAACTCGGGTGTTGGTGAAATCACCTGAATATATTTTATTACCAGATGTAATTTGATCTTATTCCCCCTAAGTAGAAACAATCTCCATTAAATCAATGTTACACCATGGCAAATCTCAGCATTTAAAGATTTGAAAAGCAGATAAGGAAAGAATAACTCATATTCCTTGTACTTTACAGTTCTGAAAGAAAACCTTTCTCAAGAAGAGTGCTGCACTTATAGTGGTCCTATCCTTTGTACGTATCTTGGATTGAGTCTTTTTATGCTCCAAACAACTTTCAGTTTTCAAAACACAAAACCAAGGAAAAGGTCTTTCTCAAGTTTCCAGTCCATAATCTTATCTGGTAGTACTTTTGGCTTAGTAAATTAGAAGCTTATCTATAAGACATTCTTTCAGCATTTTTTAAGAAGAATTTCTTGACTGAAGTGTCCTGATGAAGTGGTAGGGCCTGAGACAAGCCAGAACTGACTGAAAGGTGAATCCTGTACAGTGCCTACTTGATATAGGAAAATGGGCAAAACTCGCATATAGCTTAGTTAGATTGCTTGTGCTAAGTATGAACCTTGTACCTAGGTTAGCTAAACTGCTTATGCTAAGCATTATTGTGTCAAACCCTATATTTGAGACATCTTTTGCTAAATCTTGTCTGTTAAACCGGATGCTTAAGAAATTGAGGTATATTCTTGTGACTGTCTGCAAGATATTTTAGGGACCTTAAGGAACTTCACCCAGGAACCTCTCCCAGCCAAAACCTGGGCTCTGGCCAAGCCCTGGTCTCAGGTGGTCGAGAAGACTGTCACCAGATGTTTTTTGCATGACAAAACAGGCAAGTCATTCTGGCTTGCCAATTTGGCCCTATAAAAGCTGGACCCCCTCATAGCAAAGATGGAGACCTCACCTACAAGTGGATGCACTGTGTAAGATTTCCCAGTTAACAGGAGTGGTTCTCCAACCCATTGTTGTGACCTGGGCTCCCCAATAAATGAAGCAGTCTAGATGATGATAATGTATTATTAGCAGGGTAACTGGTGATGTATCTATCTTAATCACTATTCTTTTCTTGTATAGCAATGATTAGATACATTACCTTATTCAGTTTTTGTGTTGCCAAAACAGTGTGAGAGCTCAGCTTATTGTCATATTAAATGCATTCTTTTGGTTTTTTTGTTGCCCTAATTTTGCTGGTAAAATAAGACCATTCCCTCTATTGGTGTCCGTGTCCTCTCTACCACCCATCAATTGGCAAAACACATGAGCACACTGCAGTCTCTATTAACCTTCATGGTCCTGTGTTTTAAATCAAAATTTCTAAAAATTAACGTAGCAGACCAACTGCACTTCCTCAACAAGCACACAAAGAATAGGCAAAAGACCATGACAAAGTGGGTATGCATAAAGATTTTAAAAGCTTGAGATAGTAAACCTGTTTTCTGACAGCAAAGGGATTGACAAAGGATTTAGAAAAATCTTCCGTTTTGGAAGTAGATGATGATAAAGAGGGCAGCAGAACCCACTCTGCACCTTCCCTACCCAGCAGCGTAGACAGGCCAAAGCTGTAGTCAGACCCATATCTGCAACATCGTGGGGAAACTTTCAAAAAGAAAAATTTCAATAAAATCCACTGGTTTAGTGAAAATGAAGGCACAATTTTTATGTGCACTTCTTTATTAGGTTACCTTGGCACTGAGAGTGGGAACAAAACTGAGAAACATCTTCTGTCTTACAGTGATTCACCAGTTCTTATGACAACTCCAACTATAATTGGCATTTTTGAGGGCTTTTGTAGAAGACCACATCACCTGACATCCCCAAGCACAGTGGTGAAAAGGAGCTTTGTGAATAGGGCTATTTATCCAAACTGAGTTATTGATTGTTCCTGCTCAAATTATGGCTTTCTGTGGGTTAAGCTTTGCTGCAGGACATCTAGAACTTCTGCACAAGTATCTTTTTAATTTCAAATCAGTGGCCTCATTACCTGAAGGAAAACGTAAACTGTTAAAACCTGCTGGTAATTTATGTAGCAAAACCTAGATGGATCATTCTCTTCAATTTGGTTTCAAAAATAAACATAGGAAATAGGACTGCTCTGAATAGATTGATAGAACTTAAATGATCAAACAAGTACATTGATTTTTATCAGAACATCTGGTGTAAAATGGGTGTTTCAGTTTCAAAAATACACTGTAATTGTTGTATAGACAGACTCTACTTGGGTTTCACAGTGGAATTATTTTACTATTCTCAAGAAGTAACAAGTAATAGGAAAGCTACTATAATTTTCTGAAAAATATTTTTTTTAAATGAGCACAATCCTTAAAGCAGCATTTTGAATATATTAGTAATTTTTGTACTACAGTAAGTCTAGACTATCTTGGAATGACTCTACTCAGCACTGGTGAGGCCACACTTGGACTGCTGTATCCAGTTCTTGTGTCCATGGCTGTACTGGATTTTTGTGGAGAGAGGCCACATGGCTGGTTTCTAAGAGAAGCTGACAGAAGCTTCCACCCACCACTGGCCAAGTCTGAGCCCATTAACTATGGTGGTGGAGTCTCTGGGATATCACATTTAAGTAGGGAGAAACTTACTGTGTGGGAGCAATTGCAGAAGGAGAGAGAATAAGTGAGAGAAACAACTCTTCAGACAACCAGGTAGGTGAAGGAGGGGGAGGAAGTGCCACAGGTGCCAGAGCACAGATTCTCCTGCAGCCCATGGTGAAGACCATGGTGAGGCAGGATGTCCCCTTCTAGCCCATGGTGGTCCATGCTGAAACTGAGATCTGCTTGCAGCACATGGAGGATCCCACACTGGAGCAGGTGGATGTCCAAAAGAGACTGTGACCCCATGTTAGGCCCCTGCTGGAGCAGACATGCTGGAGCAGGTTTGCTCACAGGACCCGTGACTCCACTTGTGGTGAAACCAGGCTGGAGCAGTCTGTTCCTGAAGGAAGACTATCTCATCCAACAGATTAACAACAAATCCTATGTCTTTATTTCTTCTGTGTAAGCCTTCTTTTTAGAGAGTTTTTCCCTGAGGTCTGTGCTTAAAGAATAAACAAACCACTCATAAATGGCTACAGATTTTGAAGCTTCACAGAAACTGATCACTATTTTAAGACCACATTGGGATATTCAGGCTGCATTCTTGAAGAAAGTGAATGCTATTCAGATACAACTTTTGGCCTAATATGACTTGTACTTTTACAAGCTTGTGATTATCCTCAGTTATCCTTCATCTGAAGTCATGTAGCAGAGTGCAAAGGCTATTAAGTTCCTAATGGTTCCTCTCAGTTCCTAATAGTTCTGATATAAACTTAGCACTGTAGGTGGCTGGCTGATTGCTGGTATGCCTCACTGTGTTTAACAGTGCATTTTTCTGGATAAATAATTTCAAAAGATGGTTTTCAGTTGGCATTAAAATCCACCTGGCACATATTGAACAACAGACTGGCAAAAGGTTGACAAAAGAAATTAATGTCATCACTGAGATGAATACTAGGAGGAACATATATCTCTGGTTGGGGTTCTTAAACATTATCTAATCTCCCATTATTATAAATATTGGCACAAATATTGCTCAAAGGAGAAGAGTAAAAGTATAACACCATTTTCTGAAAAACATATTTAAGAGAAAAAAAAAGGTTAAAAACTGCACTGTTTTAATATCCGGCCTCCATTAAGTTCTTCTGAACACTCATTAGTTCCAATGGCAATAGCCGTGAAACACACTAAACATGCCTTCTGCTTGGATGCCTAAAAAAAATTTGACAATAGATAAACAGTGTTCTCTGCACAGTAAACTGCATGAGCAATAATTTAACTGCCTCAGTTATTCATCTGCTATGGTATGTTTCTTGTCTCGTGACTGGACTACAAACCTTCTGGAGCAGGGCTAATTTATATGTTGTGCCTCAATTCCTTATGCTGGTCTAGACCTAATGTCTCTAGTTTACTGCACTAACATAAATAATGATGGTCTAATTAATAATTACCTAGAGGAAAATCTTCTTTTTTTCCTGTGCCAGTAGGAGAGATGAATCTCCATAAAAGTAAAAAACAGAGTAAGCCAGGAGCAGAGTCACAGAGAAGTAGCAACTCAAATGTACAGCATTAAAATAACAGTGAACCCCAAAATTGAAAGGATAAGCTTGTTTTTAAATGCCAAGTATTTCAAACTCAAGTACATAACAAAGTTGCTGAATATACCTCTTCCTTTCCCTCTCTCAGTCACTCTGTCCCCATTCCCAATTAAAGGGAAAAAACTAAAGGAAGTCATCATGTAATTAACATTAAGTCCCTATCTCTTTTTCCATCTCCAGAAAAACGTGTATTTTAAAATCAGAACTTTAAATAAAGCAAGCCCACATTTTGTTCGGGATTATTCTTTAACCTCCCCTTTTGGGGAGGTATTCTGCCTGCATCCAAAAACACAAGAACTGAGTCATCCTGTTTCCTTTCTCATCTGCTAAGTCCAAATAGAGCAGGATAGATTTCATTGCCCTCAGCATGCCCTCATAACACTTCGGCTTTGCATTAGGACTGTGATTATAATCAGATCTCATTCTTCAGGGCTTCAGCTGATCAGCTGTAAGAGTCAGGGCCTTAATTTGACTTGTAAATTCTCCTTTTCCTTTACACATGCATCTTTCCTTCTGAAGGGCTTGCAATTGACTGCAGCTGGCTGTTGAGTAAGGGGTACCCATACTTGGGGAGGCACAGTGCTTGAAAGTGCTTAACTTCTGTGTTTGATTAGGCACTCAAAGTCATTCTGATAACACATTTCAGATCAGGAAAAAACTAATAAAAAATATCAAAACCAACACAAGATGTCCACAGGGTTATTTATTCAGATGGATTTTTTTTTTTGGCAGATTAAACATTTGCTAGATGGAAGCTTACATAACTGATACAATGCCACAGCATTTGTGGAAAAAGTTGATTTGGAGTTTTCTGGTTCACCTTTGTGCTTCTCATGAAATGTTTGATTTTTTATGTTAAGTAACATTGAAATAGGCAGCATCTGAACTTCTTACTGTATACTTTGGTACCCAGATTTTCCTCACACTGTGTGATTAGATTACCTATTGCACTGTAGTTCATGAAATATTCTCACACTTCAGCCTGATGACACACTCTGCTATGCTTCTCTGTTGGTGCTCTGAAATGTTTAAATTATTCTGGGGCTGGTGTTAAGGTGTCTCCTTTTAACAGTAGATATACTTCTGAGTCAGGGTCACAATGATCACATAAATGAAGTATTTTTTAGTAATCTAATATATGATGCTGAATGAGCACTAATGGATATTTAGCATGGTTTGCCACATGTTTTCAATGCTGTGATTTCAGAAACAATTATGCAGCAACTATTCCAAGTTTCCTGAGAATGCAGCTGGTGATAACAGCTTCTTCCCCCTAGTTGCTCTATTTAGCCGCACTATTACCTTTGGTGAAGAAATCTTTTTCATCCCTATGTCCAATTAGAATTCCCAAAGAGGTGTTCCTGCTCTGAAAGTACCAAATATCATTCCTTCCTATTTGCTTCCATTAACGCTCTACCAAAGTGCACCAGAAAACCTATAGAACTGGTTGCCTTCTTTCAGTGAAAGAAAGAAAAAAATGGGGGAGAATAAGAATTTACTATATTTGTTAGGTTTCCACAAGTTTAGATACCTAGAAAATAAATGTTAAAAAGAGATTGCAAAATCACAAACTTTTGCTGTGATATTTTGCCTGTTGATTTACTTAGATTACTAATCCAAATCTTTATCTGTGAGACTGAAAACTAAGAGGAAGAGAAGGCAGTTGTCCTTAATGGAGGAACTGGATTTGAAAAATCCTTTGAAAAATCCTTTGAAAAAGGAACTGGGCTTGCTAAAGGTAAATTCAAAGCTTACAGGAAGGGCAGTGAGGGGTTTGGACCTTGTTGGTAATTAGAAAGTCACAAATAGATGCTCAAACTGGAGTAGCACTTGAAGCTAAAATGAAGTCAGGTCATAGGAAAGGACAAGTTCTATTGAAATTCCTGGAGACAGCATATAAAGAGATACCATGGAGCCCCATAAATAGCTGAAAACAGTAGAAATGGAGATAGGTCAATGAACTGCTGTTCTGTCTAGAATGATCCTGTATATTTTAATCTTGGTAAAGTTTCTAGATCTCTTTGAAGACATGGTTGTCTGTTAGCCTTATCTCATAGGTGATATACAAAGGGAGAAGGTATTCTCAACTCAATTAGAGTAAAACAAAATAAAAATCCTTCAGCAACAGAAATGGTAACATCTTCATCAAATATGACATTTGACAGTGTGCTTTTCTTGTCACCAAATAAAAAACTCAATTGGAATCCACTAAGGCAAATAACTAAAGGATTTCTCAGATAAGAAAACACAGAAAGATAGAAAATTACTCCAAATAATTAGATTAAAAGAGCATTGTTGTTGATTCATGAGAATATCAGTAGAAATAAAACTAAATAGGCTTTTTCCACCTTAAGAAAGTTCCTCTACTGAGTAGAATATTCAGGCAAGTTGATAATAATAACATTGGCAGATAATGGAATACAAAAACACTGAGAATTTTAAATAGGATAAATAAAATATAATGAGATTTCTAACAAAATGAGCTTATTAGGGCTCTTAACCTATTTATGTGGGGGGTTTTTATGTGATTTTTTTTTAGTGATGTGAGCAGTGTTCTCAAAGCAGTTTTATTATGACAGCTATATCTTATGTAAATTTCACAATTTTAAAATAGCTTATCTATTCTATTCTTCTATTACAATGTGTCCTTTAATGTATAGTTATGCTGTTTTATTGAAATAATTGCATCTGTTTAGCTATCTAAAAGTTGTCACATTAATCTTTTTCCATTTTTTTTCTTACTTTTAATATCAGATTCCTAAATTTTCAGTTTAGGTGAATCCTAAGTCTCAAAACTTCAAGTTATTGCTCACAGACATGGCAGGCAATTCCCTTAAGACTCTGCACTGAGCACTCTGCAGTGACTGCACCCATCAGCTGAGATCTCAAGACCCACTGCCTGTGTCCCATTGTACTGATTTAATAAGATTGCAGAATGATTCCAAAGCTTTGCAAGCTTGTCCTTCATATTGGTTACCTATCTAGGGTCTATGTTACATTTGCTTTTATATATTCCTGTCAGATTGTGACTCTTCTGCTGTAACTTGTAAACTGGGGACAATGCCTTGAAATTTTCTGTGGTAAAGCTTAAATGAGCAAAATATCCCATGTTTGGCATTGGCTTTCCCAAGTGAAGTCTGTGAAAAGTGGTATTTAGGAAAGCCTCTTTGAATTCACTGCATGGTGCACTATTTTCACAAATAAATAAGCTGCAGTGAAGAATGTGTCTGAGTTTTGAGGTATGAACCAGACCATGTCCACACTCGAGAGAACTGCAGACTGTTCCCCTGCTGTTTTTTCCAAGCTTGTTTTTATCTTAAAACTGCAGGTTTGTTTCTTGTCTCACAGAATCCATTACAATTTATAAAGTGAGACGACCTTCCTTAGGGATTCTCTTATTAATTTGGCAAAGGATATATTCAGGCAAATTAGTGGAATTCTGGGCTTTCAATTTTTCCTCCTGTATACTCCCTATCAGTGCTCAGTGGATGAGTGCATCTGTCTGCTGGAGCTATGGATGCTCCCATCTCAGTGATTCTACCCTCACTACAGCTTTTACCTCTCTACTGCTCCTTTGAAACCCAGGTTGCTGTGTCATCCTTCTCTTTCTTTCTCCATTAAAAAAAAAAAAAAAAAAAAAACACCAAAAACAAACAAACAAAAAACCCAAACAAAAAAGCCCCCAAACAAACAAACAAAACCAAAACAAACTGTCACCAAATACGTGTATTTCTAATAAATTTCCATGTAATTTGTAGCAGATGTTAACTTTTTTTTTTCCTGACACTGCACATCCTGGATGAATTACTCAGTTTGTTTTTCAAGTTTATTAACTAAGTTAATTCACAAAAATTGCCTGTTTATTTCTTTTTTCCTAACTCAAAAAGCCATAGAATCATAGAATCAACTGACTTGAAAAAGACCTCTAAGATCATCAAGTCCAACCCTTGATCCAACGCTGCCGTGGTCACTACACCATGACACCAAGTGCCACATCCAGTCTCATCTTAAATACCTCCAGCAAAGCAGAGTCCACCACCTCCCTGGGCAGTCCATTCCAATGCCTGATTACTCTCCCTGTAAAACATTTTTTCCTAATATCCAACCTAAACCTCCCCTGGCAGAGCTTAAGACCATGCCCTCTTGTCCCACTGCTGGTTGCCTTGGAGAAGAGACTGACGCCCACCTGGCTACAATCTCCTTTCAGGTAGTTGTAGAGAGTAATAAGGTCACCCCTGAGCCTCCTCTTCTCCAGGCTAAACAACCCCAGCTCCCTCAGCCTCTCCTCACAGGACTTGTGCTCAAGTCCCTTCACCAGCCTGGTTGCTCTTCTCTGAATCTGCTGCATAACCTCAATATCCTTCCTGAACGGAGGGTCTCAGAACTGGACACAGCACTCCAGGTGAGGCCTCACCAGTGCTGAGTACAGGGCAAGAATCACTTCCCTGCTCCTGCTGGCCACACTGTTCCTGATACAGGCCAGGATGCCATTGGCCTTCTTGGCCACCTGGGCACACTGCTGGCTCATGTTCAGCTTCCTGTCAATCCAAACTCCCAGGTCCCTTTCCACCTGGCTGCTCTCCAGCCACTCTGTGCCCAGCCTGTAGCGCTGCAGGGGGTTGTTGTGGCCAAAGTGCAGGACTCGGCACTTGGTTTGATTCCACCAGGATGAGGTTCAACAAGGCCATCTCTCCAGCTTGTCCAGGTCCCTCTGCAGAGCCCTCCTGCCTTCAAGCAGATCAACATGCCCTCCCAACTTGGTATCATCTGTAAATTTGCTAATGGTAATCCCCTCATCCAGATCATCAGTACAGATATTAAACAGTATTGGGCCCAGCACTGATCCTGGGGGACACCACTGGTGACCTGATGCCCACTGGATGCAGCCCCATTCACCACCACTCTCTGGGCCCAGCCATCAGCCGGTTCCTAACCCAGCACAGAGTGCCCCTGTCCGAGCCATGGGCTGCAGCTTTTTCCAGAGTATGGTATGGGAAACTATCTCTCTGAGGTCCAGATAAACCACATCCACAGCCTTCCTCTCATCCACCAGGTAGGTCACCTGATCATAAAAGAAGATCAGGTTGGTCAGACAGGACCTGCCCTTCCTAAACCCGTGATGGCTGGGTCTGATCCCTTGTCCATCCTGTAGGTGCTGTGTGATTGCACTCAGGATGATCTGCTCCATAACCTTGCCAGGCACTGAGGTCAGGCTGACAAACCTGTAGTTTCCTGGGTTCTCCTTGCAGCCCTTTTTGTGGATCAATGTGACATTCACCAACTTCCAATCATCTGGGATCTCCAGAGAGTCAGGACTGTTGGTAAATGATGGAGAGTGGCTTGGCGAGCTCTTCCACCAGCTCCCTCTAGTTTAATATCTAGTTGCTGAGGGGACCAAAGAGATCTTACCATTGCATTTAACAAGTGCTGTCAAAATCCATTATCAGAATGATGAATGGTGTTTATACCACAAGCTAATAACAGAATTCACAAGCTATCTCAAAGAATTTTTATTCCTGAAGTCAGTTTTATGTTTATTTCTCTGAAGAAGTGTGAATAACGGCTGTTATGTTTAGCATGCAGATCTAAACATGAAGAAATGCCATTTCCTTTGGACTAATGCTTGAATAACCAATTGCAGGCACAAATAGTCTCAATCTCATAATGCGCTCAGGAGCACTTTGCCCTGAAAGTGCTGGAAATGCCTACATCTCCTCTGCATGAAGAGAACGTGAGTAGTATCACTGCTTTTATTGGTGCTTACAAAATACTATTATGGGTAACTAGAAAGAAATGTATCTCATCACACACACATAATTGTTATATTTTGGTACTGCAAAGTTGATATCCTTATTACTATTAAAATCCAGCTAGTCTGAGTGACCTTTTTATGTGTATAAAATGCTTAGCAGTAATGATAAGCCAAGTATAAGCCAGTTGAGTAAATATAACCCATATGGTATTGCTCAGGAAGTTGACAGCATTTGAATGTTTCCATTTGTTCAGCAGATGTGCTACTGCATTGCCTGATGGTCACAAACAAGAGTAAGCAACAGTGAGAAGTGAGAGTTACTCATCTTCAGCTGGGAAATGGCCAAATGGAAAATTTTATATATTTTCCCATTGGCTGAATGTCTGGTTATGCTAATTCTGACCTCAATACTTCAGATACAGCCTAGGAACTATTAGTTTTAAATATTGTTTTGATAATCCCATGGACTCTGTAAAAATATCCTTAAAATGAGTGTAAGCTTATCTGTGTGACTCCAGCTGCAGTGGTTTCTCAAGGATTGCCTTAGACACTGTATTACCTGATCAATCCCAGGATCCCACACTGCCTACACGCACTTCTCATCTTGGCTTTTCTGAAATGCCACAGTTGCCTTGGCCACCAATGACATTTAAGCACATGACGTGGCCTGCATCAAATTCAAACTCTCCTCTTATAAGCAGCATGGATGCCATGGCACTGGACCAGCTCAGGATGACTTGAACCCAATCCTCAAAAATGCCTCAGAAGCTGTGAGAGCCCCCAAGCCCACTCTCCTGCTCCTTCGGGCATGTGATCTCCAGCAGTGAGCAGCCTCAGTCACTGCCTGTGCCAGCTTAGACATCAGAAAAAAAAAGCCTCCTGCATCAGCAGGATCTCAGCAGGCACCATGTCTGCTCAGAAGGGGCTCCAAAAAGTACCTTTCTCTCATCTAAGCTCTTTGGACAACCCTCTTTTTTGTGGGAAGTTCTTTTGGATATCTCTAAGGGGCACAGCAGCCCTCACACTGGAGACTTGGGCTGGGGGAGACTTCTCCAGCCAGACTCAAGGAGGAAGGAGTCATCCTGGCCAAAAAAGAAAAAAACCTTTTAGAGTCTGCTGAACCCTTTCCCTCTCATCCATTGTACTACCATAGCTTCATGGATTTTTCCTATTGTGTAGGAGCAGGATTGCTACTAAAACTGGACAGTGTATAGAAACAGGACCACACATCTTTTGAAAGATGGCCCTTCCTCACAGCTCACAATCATGTAGCAAGTCCTGCCTGATCTCAGCCTGTGAGGTATATACCTCTACTGTTTTTCCAGCAACCTGATTCCAGGAAGTCAAGAAATTTGTTTTACAGAAAAAGCAGCTGAGCCCTAACTTTGCATTCATTACTGAGAAATGTAAGGATATGTGCTTCCTCATAAATAACATTTTGGGGCAAAAATCATGCACAGATATTTCATAGATAGCAAGATATCAACTGGCATGAAAAATAATATCAGTAGCTAACTTCCCAAATGTACATTATATGAATTCCCCTTTAAATAATGCTGAAACCCCATACATTATGAAATATTCCTGATAGCTACACCAAACTGAGATTAGGCAGGCTTGTCCCCACCATCTGCCACTAGCTCTTCAGCTCCTTTGTGCTCTGAAGTAAGTTATGATGTTTTAACCAGAATGAATGCTGATCCTGTGGAACTAAGCACTAATTTTAGCCTAATTATGCAGGGCTGCCACTGAAGGAAAAAACTTGGAGAATCTTGGACTCTCAGTCAATTGCTGCTTCATAGAAAAACCAAGACAGCATCACTGGGACATGGCTGTATAAAATGACAGAGGCAAAGGGACCAATAAATATGCCACAGAGAGATGTGCAGGAAGTTAATAATTTGCACTTCCCTGTGAAACACTGAATAATTCAAATTAGCAGATAACTTCCATTACTCTGGTCCTGAGTTGGGGAAAAACTGACCACATTTGGCTGTAGGAAACAGAGGAGTGCAAGAAAAGCCTTTTATAAAACCTCAGGTTTTTATACTTAGCAGGTCTGCTAAGTTCTTTATATTCATTACCATTACTCTTAGGATGACAAAAGGCTGTTTTCTTAATTTTTTAAAATTATTTTTCTGTTCTAAATTGCCCTCAGAATTAACACAAGAGGCCTGGTAGCGTAACAGACTAGGGAAATCAATTGTTCATTATTACCCCTCATGCCATTTGTCTTCTGATAGCACCTTAGTATGTGGAAATAAGTATTAAAAAAAAATGCTATCAAAGTGCACATGTTTTGGAAGTAAGTTTTTTTTCTCATCTTCTAAATCTTTGCATTTCAAATCTTACTTTTTAAAGTAAAAGTAACAAATAATATATTTTTTTATAAAGATCATGGCATAATTACAGCTCCTCCTACAAAGATTCTGGTTGGAAGGAAGGCATTATCTGAGTCATGCCAAAAGTCCAATAGCAAGCAGTAAACTGGAACACTTATGGAATTCCTTCAAATTAAAGCAGTAGAACAATTTCTCCTTGATCTTTCTTTCTCCAATATTTTCTTCAAAAGAGTACCTATAGTAAAGCTATTTCAACCCAAATTCTTTCTTAACCCCTTTTTGTTGGAGGAAGCCATTACAACATGCCATTGCAATACAGCAACAGAATAACAAGTTTATGTAATTTACCTCAGTAAAGGGAATCCATTTTTCTAGATTTCTTTCAGTTGTAATAGTCTTCATCATATTATTGTCAGGGCTGCTAGATTACCTAGACTCATTACTCACTCATTACTTGAAAAAGAACCTGTTTTCAATGAGATGGGCCTTTTCTAAAATTTAACCATTTGTACTGAAATATTCTATGCCAGAAGACTGCCTCAGCATAAATAGGTAACTATCGTAAAAAGAGCTGATTAGAGTAGTTTCAACCAATATTCTTCAGAATTAAGATGGAAAAAGGGTATCTTTGTTTTAAAAACTCAACTGATTTTCTTTCTTAGTTTCTTCCTTTCTGTTTTCTTCCTTTCTTTCTTTCTTTCTCACCCTTTTCCTTCTTTCTTTCTCTTTTTCTTTCTTTCTTTCTTTCTCTTTCTTTCTCTCTTTCTCTCTTTCTCTCTTTCTTTCTTTCTTTCTTTCTTTCTTTCTTTCTTTCTTTCTTTCTTTCTTTCTTTCTTTCTTTCTTTCTTTCTTTCTTTCTTTCTTTCTTTCTTTCTTTCTTTCTTTCTTTCTTTCTTTCTTTCTTTCTTTCTTTCTTTCTCTCTCTTTTCTTCTTTCTTTCTTTCTCTCTTTTGTTCTTTCTTTTACATTTGGTCTTCTGGTCTACAAGTGCACATTGCTGAATCATATTGAGCTTTTTGTCCGCAAAGAACCCCAAGTCTTTCTCCCAAGGCTTTTCTTGATCCACTGTCTGCCCAGCCTGTACTTATGCTTGGGATTGCCCTGATTCAGGTGCAGGACCTTGCACTTGGCCTTGCTGAACTTCACGAGGTTTGCACGGCCCCACCTCTCAAGTCTGTCAAAGTTCCTCTGGATGATATTCCTTTCCTTCAGTGTATTGACTGCAATGCACAGCTTGGTGTCATTAGAAAACTGAGGGTGTACTTGATCCAACCATCTATGTTGCTGACAAAGATGTTAAAAGGTGCCTGTTCCAATAATGATCCCTGAGGAATGCCACTTGCCATTGATCTTTACGTGGACATCAAGCTGTTGACCATAACACTCCAAGTGCAAACATCCATCCAATTCTTCATCCATTCAGTAGTCCATTCATGAAATCAATGTCTCTCTAGAGAAAAAGATGTTTTCTGGGACTCTGTCAAATGCTTTGCACAAGTCCAGTTGGATGACAACTATTGCCCTTTCCTTGTCCACTGCTGCTGTAACCCCATCATAGAAGGCCACCAAATTTATCCAGTAGGATTTGCCTTTAGTGAAGCCATGTTGGCTGTGACCAGCCATTTCATTATTTTCCATGTGCTTTAGCATAGCTTCCAGGAGGATCTGCTCCAGGATCTTGCCAGGCACAGAAGTGTGACAGACTAGCCTGTAGTTTCCTGTGTCCTCCTTATCTCCTTTTTTAAAAATCAGGGTTATGTTTCCCATTTTATAGTCAATAGGAAATTCAGAGGACTGTTATGACTTGTTGAATATGATGGACAATGGCTTAGCCACTTTCTTGACCAGTTTCTTCAGCACTCATGAATGCATATTGCCAGGTCCCAGGAGCAGTTTCATGTTTCCTTAGATGTTGTCAAATCTGGTCTTCTCCTACAGCAAATGGTTTTATATTCTCCAAATCTCTGCTTTCATCTTCTGCAACTTGAGCAGTGTGGCTGGAACACTTGCTGGTGAAGACTGAGGCAAAAAAGTTGTTGAGTTCCTCATTCTTCTCCATGTCCTGGGTAACCATATCTCCCGTATCCTTTCTGAGAGACCCACATTTTCCCTAGTCTTTCTTTTATTGCTAAAGGAGCTTTTTTGTTACCCTTGGTACCCTTTGTATCCTTGAACAGCTTTACTTCTGCCAGCACTTTAACCTTCCTAATGATCTTCCTGGATTTTGGGACAGTTTCTCTGTATTCCTCCCAGCCTAGTTTTCCCTGCTTCCCCCCTATTTAAGTTACCTCTTTGTGTTTAAGTTTGTTCAGGAGCTCCATGTTCATCCATGCAGGCCTCTCGGCATTCTTCCCTATTTTCTTCCACCTCTCTTTAATCAAAGGTGGGGGCCACTCTGTGGGCAGGTTTAGGAGATGACCATGACCCCACACAACATAGGACTAAAATCTGGCCACCAGCTAGCAGTATTCCTTACCACTTGAGTTTACTCTTTCATTCCTGTCTTTTCTAGGTCCTTCCTCTGGCAAAGTAAATTCAGCTCTCTTCCTTGTACCACTTTATGCTGTCTCTCTAACTTGAACAAAAGACAGATGAAGATGTGGATAGTCAGAAAAGTGACCTGTCCTGATTCTTTGTACATCATCTTCTGTATGTTAGATCTTGAATACTGAATGAGTAGGCATGCAAACTCTGCATTTAAAATTATACAGAAGTAAATAAAAACATAGATGTGTAGTGTCAACTGTCAAATGTGTCTATAAGTTGTCTTAAGGAATTTATTTTAACTCTATATGCATATAGTTTTGTATGCACATATATGGAGTTTAAGCTGAATCTCTAACCTTAGGAAGCTTTAAGCCTCAATCTCATTTAGACTCTAATCTTAAAAAAATATTTTGATATTGTTGATAGTAGAAATCTTAGTAAGAGATTTTCTAAGAAAATAGAGAATGTAAGTATTTGCAGTTCATTTTATAGAAAAGATACTTGATCTTTTAGCAGATTTTACTACACCTAACAAACATAATATGCCAATGTTTGGTGTCTCTAATAGTGACTAGGCAATATTTTAAAGGTTTCAATAATATATGGAGAGGTTTTTTAAAGATGATACAGTATAGTTTCCTTTTTATTTTACACTTTTCAGCATATATGATTTCCACTGTAATATCATCAATTAATTTTTAATTGAGCCAAACTTCTAGGACAGCCATTGAAAAACATCACCTCTAAAATGTCATTAAATCAGTCAGTAATTGATATTTGATAAAGAATAAAAATAAGCTGAAAGAAAGAACAGACTTTTTAAAGTCAAATTATTGTATATAAATATACTACGTATGCAAGTAGACTCAGGTCTTAAAATATCTAATGACCCTTTCCAATTTTCTTTCAAGATTGTTCAGTTGGACAGTTTCACATATTGAGATTCACATATACTCATAGTATTTTGAATGAACATGAGTACCTTTATATGTATAGAGATCAGTTCCAAAACACAAAACTGTTCCAGTTCTTGAATAGACTTTGAATGGTCTTGACAAATATACAATAAGAGTCCCCTAGAAAATCCTTCCATTATTTTTATATAGTTAGGGCATACCTTTGCAAATTGAAAGTTTGAATTTAGAAATAACAGACAGGATTGATAAGGCCAAGAAGACATACCTGTTAGTATAACTATATTATATATACCTGTTAGCATAATTATATATTATAACTGTTTCATATAATGCTATAGATAACAATAGTTTTGATTTATTTTTTTTATTCTCATCTCTTCCACTGGAGGCCTCAGAGGTTTGTCAATTAAGTCAATTACTTTAGTAAAAAGAAATTGAGTTAATAAACATTTAATAACAGTGCTTGGGTTACCATATTTTGAAACAAAGTTTATTTATATAAGAAAATTACATTAAAATAAATTTAATTAACAAGTATATTAGTGCTCTATATTATTATTAAATGTAAGGCCCTGTAGCCATATGATATGAAAGAAAAGTCTTAATTGTGCAAAAACCATGCTTTGAAAACATTTCCATGGAAAACTCTTCTCAGGTCTGAAAATATCCATTAGGCAATTCTACACATTGCTGACTGCTGGAACTGCAGGATAAAAATGTTGAAAACAGATGTCAAGATCATTTGCAATGGAATATGTTATGTCTGTGGCTGTCCCAAAAGAAAGAAATAATACATCTATCCTTCAGAAGAAGGGTCTAATCAATAAACAGCAGAGCTTTTTCCTGTTATTATGTTTCAACAGATATTTTTATCCCACTTTGGTAGAAAAGAAAACTTGACCTGAAAGATTGACTCAAGCTTTAATTTTCAATTCTGAATCTCAAGTCAAACTTTTCCTATATTTTTCATTGGATGTGCATTTTAACAATGACAGACCCTACTAGGCTTCGTGTTAGTTGTGAAGTCAGCCTGTTTGATCTTAACACATACTGCACTTTAACTCACTTTGTTTCTACTAAAGACTGACAGTGTCACCTGATGAGCCAAGGGTAATGTCATGCCACTTCAGACAGACATACACAGCCTGCAGTATTTCAACATCATGAGACCGTTGTGTGTGTTTCAGTGCCTCTCTTCTTCAATTCCCTTGAAAAGCATGGGTAAAAGCATCTCAGAACTCTCCTAAACAGCTCTATTTCTGCCAGGTGAGTGAAAAATAAGTTAGAGAATGGAAGACTGAGCAGTTCTCAGAGTACCAGAGAGACTGAAAGATGTAGTAACTATTTCTGACCTACATCTTTTCCTATAAATACTGTTTATGTTAAATGACAGTTCATGTCCAAAGAAGCACCTGAGAGTGAGGAAGTCAAAACAAAATGCTTAAGTTTCCCCCAGAAATTAGTCTAAGCACTATGTCATCAACAAGAGACATGTAAAATCCTTTAAACTGACAGGAAATATCATTGCCTTCTAACCTTATAGCATGCTGTGATATTGTTGGGTGTATTTTGACTTAGCCCCTGAAGAGGCTTCAGTTTCCCATGTCATGCCCTCTTGGTGTTGTGCCATTAGAAATAGGAAGGCAACATCTTCTGACATCTGATGGCTGTGTAGCTAATTGTGACAGCACTTATCACACTCTGAAGTGTCGCTAAGTCATGGGTGAACACTTTTCACTGCTGCATTGCTGCTGCCTTGTGCTACACATTCTATTGTATGAAGAAGTGATGAGACACTTGCACCAGCCTAGTTCCGGTACACCAGCATGCTCTGCAGAGATCCACCAGTGAATATAAGATTTTGTCCAACAGAACTCACAAATGATAGTCCTTCACTGGGCTTGATTTCTTCTCTTTCTTCAGCCATGAGATGAACCCTACTGCAGTACACTCCGGCTGAATATCATCATTCAGAGCTCAGATACATTCTTAGCTCAGGAAATTGCCAAGAAAGTAAACTACCAGGTTTTTCTGTTTCATTCAAATGCACAGGCACATAGATCACTTTATAGATTTCTGCGTTTTAGGTTAGAGCTTTATCTGTGGCCTTTGTATGGTTTTCATTGTTTTACTTGATAAGTTTGCATTTCTATGAAAAAAACAACATATAGTGTTGTCCTAAAGGTTCAATCAATTTACAGAAATTAGGGGCACAGATTTAGAAATTATGGCGACATTGTAGAAACGTGTCACAGGGACCAGCTCCCCATATCCTTGGTCACATAATCCCACTGACTTCAGCAAATACTGGCTTAAGTTAAGCATCATTGCCTTGATTATGTTCTTCCACTCAGAGCAAGAAAATGACTCACAGCAATTAGCTTGACAAACAAAATCATGTTTTCCAGTCACGAATGATTAGTGATTAAGCTTTGATGATGCATTTATCATCTGTGATCCAAGGTATGGTTTGTGCCTGTAGATCTTAGCCTGGGATTTGTTCCTGTGGTACCTCTCACATATATCACTTTGTAAATGTGTACATAGTAATTTGCTATTTATGCTATGTGGTACTTAATTTACATTGTGTTATTTCTACTCTCTATTTGGAATACTCATTATATTTGGAAAGGATTAAGACTAGAAACACAAATACCAATGCAAACTGAGGCTGGACCAAATATTTCTGATATTTTCTCTTACAATAGATAGTCTCCTGATCAAAGATCATGATTCATGTTGTGTGAATAAATTTAGTCTTAAAAACACTAGAAAAAAAGCTTGTTTTGCTTGAACAGATGTTCACAAGCAGTGTCTTCCTATTCTCTCTCAACTGATTCATACCTAAAAAACTACTCTGTGAAAGTGAAAACATTTGATTTTTTACAGAACATGACTTGTACTTCAAGACAATTTCAAGAGCTAAATGTAAATGTTCTTCTATTTAATAATTTTCTTCATAGAGTCCAATCTCTTCCACTTCTTACTCATCATTATTTTTGGGACATGCAATTGAAATTTGAATATTTATGTATTGTCACTTGAAATGAGCTCTTCTCCGTTATTACTTCACAGTCATAATGAGGTGATAATGTGTCTTTGTATAATTCAAGAGCCAGCTGGATGATTCTTGTCCTTGCTGCAGTAGCCTGATGTTAATTCAGCCAATGGGTTTGATGTGAGGAGAGCTGTATTTGATGTTTGCTAATTTATTCTATGTGACTTGTCTATTATGGCATAGTGAGTTTGGATGACTGCTACTTCAAAATTAATGTAGTGCACTCTCATATCACTTGCTCTGTCTAAATGACATCTTTCTAAATCCTGTTTAAGTGATCATAGTGATTTCTCTTCCATTAGACATATATATTTGTATATATTAACTGTTTATTTTCTCTCTTTCTCCCAAACCATAAAAGACAGAAGCCAAGAAGGTATTCAAACAAGGTTTTTAAAAACTGTAATTGTGATTAAAAGAAATAATGAAGTGTACCAGTAACAGAAGATTTAAAATACAAGGGGAAAGGAGAAAAATAATGCTTCCTGACATCAGGGTAATTAAGCATATCGTAGCTTGAAGATATGAAGACTGGAGGTAATAATATAGCATGGCTTTTTCTTCAGCTTTATGTTTTTTATAGCAGCCTCATTTTGCCTTCTTGCCTCATATTCAGTGAAATTTTAATATGCTGATAATTCAGTGTATTACTGATGGCGTCTCTGAAATGGAGAACTTTTCAATAAGATGAAAGGTGGCATAATCAGTTATTTAGTGAGGAGATAACAAAATAAACTCTCCTCTTGCTCTTGTCTGATTTATGTGCTTGATTTGGGTTTAGAGATGGGATTTCTGAAATCTTTGCTTTGTTACTGAGAAAGGCTTTTTTTTCAGCCCGTGGTCTGAACTGATGCTGTGAATTGGTCAGCAGAAGGAAAGAAAAGGAATGTCTCCCATGTGTTCTACATGTCATCCATCTAGGTCCCATATACTCTCAGTTTTTTGAAGGCATTTTTGTCAATTCAGAGTTTTTGAGGTGATATGAGTAGCTTGTCATGGTTTCTAACATAAACCTGGGAGCATGTGCTTCATGCCTTGGTTTTTGGCATGTGGATGAATCTGGATATTAGTGGGCATACATTTTAATGTTGGATGAGTGTGGAAAGAGTCTCTTTGGGTTATGTCTTGGTAGTGGATACCTGTATAGGGTATTTGCTCTGGCTCAAGCCCATGCACCAAGACATAGGTAATTACATGGTCCAAAACTGTGTAGAGAGTTTGGATAATCAGCAGGCAGTGCTTGAATGTGCTCGAGTCTGCTGTCTGTCCCTTTTTATTCAGCAGGAGTTGTGTAGCCTGTAAGATGGTCTAAAAATACCTTCCTCCCAAGATCTGTGTGAAGGTACTGGGGTAAATTTTACAAGTCTGAGAGCACAAAACGTGGTGCTAAATGCCTAAATGATCTACAGGACCGCCCCAGGAGGATGGTTTTTTACCTAAAAATCCACTTTCCCATCTTTTGGGTCTGCTCAGCTTTCATCACTACATATGACTGTGTCTAAAACTACAGATGGCTTGGAGGGAATACTACAGACTCAGACTGAGCTCTCAGGTACTGTGTTTCATTTCTATTCACTGGGTGCTGCCTATAGATGGAATTTGAACCTTTGCTCATTTGATACTGAACAGTTTCTGAACTGTTTTAAGTAAAGATCTGTGGACTCATTAATGGAAAATAAACATTTTTTCTTGTAGTTTAAATGACATTAGCATGCTAATTTCAATATTTTTGATAATTTACTTTCAAATTTAAAACAACTCAAAAATTTTTATTTGCTTTGCATTCTTTTGGTGTTTATTACAGGTGTATTTCAGATCTGCCCCAGTGTGTTTTTTTACCTAGGAGATTATGCTTTTCCCCAAATTTCCAACCAGCATGTGCCTCTGAGATCCATTTTTTTCATTAAAAGGGTTTCATTCCCTTAGCATAGTAATTAGGTTGATTATTTCTAAGTGTAGACAGATACAGTCATGCTAATATAGTTAATTACTTCTGTTACATTAAAATGGTTTGATTGGATTTGCCTAGGCACTAGCCATGCCATTTGCCACAGCTGTCTGTGGGTTGTGAAGTACTGGACAGCCTGATTAGGATGATAATTAATGTCTAGAGGAACTCTGTCAGACACACAAAAGCCTTTGTATCTTGAAGTATTTTGAGAGAATTACACATTCTGGTGTACTTGTCTTTTAGAAAGCAATTCTCTCTGAGATGTCTTGAAAATCCAGGTGCACACTCAGCATGAGAGCTCCCAGTCTGTTCATGAGAAGCTTGCTGTGTACCTTACTTAGAGTGGTCAAGAATCTAAAGAAACTGCAGAATGTGCTAGACTAAATAATTCTTTGATCCATTTGGGTAAATAAGAGATCTAGAGAAAAAATGAGAAGTTCTATATAGTCAGTAGAGATAAACAAAAAGATTGTTCTGTGGACTGAAGATCTTTATGGCAGCAAGACAGATATGGTAACATAAAACTCAATCATAACAGAAGCTGAGAGTGTTGGAAAGAGGTTGTTGGAAATTCTACTACCTCTGACTTTTCTGCTTGAGTTCCTCATAACGTTTGGTTGGAATTTATAGCTGTTGTTTTCTGAGGTAAATCTTTCCAGAAGGAGGCAGTTCCAAATCCAGTGTAACCCATTATGAAATTCTAGAGGGAACCTGCTCTAAACTACCGTTGGGAAAAAAATGTACAGAAAGGCAAAAGAAACCATCTCTAATGGTTTAAGACACCAAAAAATTAAAACTGGCTTAAAATAGTACAGAAAAAACCCCTCTATTCTTAGTTAACACCATCATTATTTAAATAAGAGTTCAGGCAGAAAATATGAAAGAGAATATTTGGGACAAATAATTGAGTTAATGGAGGACAAAAACCTGGAAGGAATCCTTGAAGGTGGCTTGTTTATGTTTGTTAAGTTTGCAGTTTTCAACAGAGTTCACACACAAGGGTAAACATAGTATACCAAAAAGGACATTATTTGAAAACTTATTTGGGTGGTTCATGAAATATCAGAATATCAGTCTTATTTATTCCTTGCAACAATTAATTATATTAGAGTTGGCTCATCCCCTTTCTGAGCATTGACATAAAAAAAAAAAAAAAAAAAAAAAAAAAAAAAAAGTCAGAAAACCCAGTAGTGTTTAGGATCAATGTGTTTTATCCTCAAGGAAAAAGAAACACATTCATAGATGTTATTGTCACAAAGGATGATTAAGGTTATCATCTGATCTCCTTTAAATGTATTTAAAACATAATAATTTGTTTTGTAAATAATAGCTTTCTACTTTAAAGATTGATTCTTTCTAATGACCTCAATTTTTGCAATATATCAACTTGCATTCTCACCCAGCAGATGACCTCTCCAACCTGGGAGGAATGCCAGGACTGCTGGATTTCTCTAAGGATCATAATCCTCAAAAAGGAAGTGCAACTGGCCAATTTAGCAGAAATGAACCTGAATTGCAATTCTTATTATTCTTGGGGAAAATTTTATCATAATATTCTAGTGCAGAAAAGGGTATTGTTGGAGACTGAAGCACTGTCTTTGGGTAGGTGTGCCAGTCCACAGTCCCAGAAATATCTACAAGGCGGTGAGACTGTGTCTTGTATAGGAAAGAGAGTCATCTATAAGACAATGCATTAAGAAGACTTTGCAAACATGCCTCATCATTTAAAGCTACCAGTGGAAGAATGAACCCTGCTCTGTTTGGTGTGTCCAGGAGCACCACAGCTGTGAGCACACAAATATCGCCTGCTGTACAAGAACCATCAGGAGCAGAGCAAGAGACGGGGATCTTCTACCATTTACTACCTGCTGAGGTTACTCCTAGAGTGAGCCCTGATTCTTCTCACCTTCACACATCTCAATGTGTGTCACATGTCTCTCACTTATATTTTCAATTCTTTCAAAATGACAGTAGGTAATTGTTAAAACTATTGGTGCAAAACTTGCTGCAAAGGGCAGTTTCCAAAGGCTCAGAATTCATCTGGCTCAGATTTGATTCTTTTTTCTCCAAAGCTCTGTTTTCATTGAGACAACTGCTTATATTATCAGTCTTTCTCCAATTAATTTTTATGTTGTTAAAAATTAAGACTTTGTGAAATGTAATATATGAAAAATAATCTCTTTCCTCCGAATGAAACTGCCATGCAATTTTCTTTTGTCTCACTCACTTTTTTTAATTACTCTGAGATTTCTGCTTTACCTGACATGAAAATTAGTGTTATTCTGCATCTACTCTAAATTTTATGCAGCACAATTTTTACATATTTCTTGATGAAATGTTCAAATTGAACACTACTCCCTCAATTGCCACTTTCTTCTGTTTCTGCTTCTTTCTACAGATCCTGTAGTGACTAACTCCCCTTCAATGATATTTTGAACACCCACAGATTTCTTTAAAACCAATGGATATTAAGTATTCAATACCTCACTTTTTAAAGACTAGAATATTAGGACTCTTTTTCTCTAAGTACCAACTCTAAGGTGATGTGCCACATTAAAATACCTTAAAATAACAGGTATCTTGTGGCTAAATTCATCACAATGATAGCATTAAATGTTTTTAGGTTAATTCAGCTTTCTTACTTTCATAAAATAACTTCAATTTCTTTTGTTTTAGGAGAAAATTTTCAAAAATAGGCATGTGTCTAAAGGCAGATGAAAATAGAAATATTCTTTCACTTGTCTGTGCTGGTTTTGGCTGGGATACAGCTAATTTTCTTCATAGTAGCTGTTATGAGGCTATGTTTTGGATTTTTTTCCTGAAAACAGTGTTGGTACCAGAGATATATTTTTATTATCGCTAAGCAGTGCTTACACGACATCAAGGCCTTTTCTGCTTCTCATGTTACTCCATCAGAAAAGAGGCTGGAGATGCTCGAGAATTTGGGATGGAACACAGCCAGGACAGCTGACCCCAGCTGATCACAGGGATATCCCATATCATGTGGTGTCAGCATATAAAGCTGAGTGAAGAAGGAGAGGACATTTGGAGTGACGGTGTTTGTCTTCCCAATTAACTGTTATGCTTTGGAAAGCAAGTCGCTTAAAAATAATAGTAATTTGTTGAACTGAAAACCTTTTTTCTGGAAATATAGAACTGAGCAATGATCTAGACTCATTGAATGACATAAATGAGAGGAGCAAAAGGACAAAAAAATGTTCAGTATGCAATAGGTGAGGTGGGTGAAAACAGAAGGAAACATCCCTGCTGTCTAGGCATGTGTCCTGCCAGTGTCTTACCTAATTTCATTCCTTTACCAGGAAAGTCTTAGAGATCTTCTGTTGACCTAAGGGTCACTAGTATGACTGTGCTGGTTTGTGTAGTCACTGGGCCATGAGAAATGCATGTGTCTAGAAATGCCTTTTCTAGCACCAGCCAGATAGTTATGTATCTAAAGGTGGTTTACTGAGGAAGCAGCTCTACACGCCAGGCTAGAAATGCTTCCCATGGTGAGATGCTACGGCTTTTTGATTCATGCCCTCTATTTATCAGAGAAGGAAGTTTAATGTTTCTACTCAAGATGGATAACTGCCAAAAGAAGCACATCAGCACCAGTGACATGTGCCTGAACTTACTGAAAGCTGCCACCAGACCTTAGAAATTCTTATTCACACCAGCAACACCACTATTGTTTAAATTGCTATCATATAGGAGTGTGAAGGAATATAATATGAGGAGTTATAAAGCCAAGAGAATAGATGAAAAGGAGATTTTAGGCTGAAGAAAGGCCTTTAGAGCCACTCAAGATTCTCCAATAAAATGAGGCAGAAATGAAAAGGGACTTTCACCACATCCTCACTGGGCTACATTTCCAAAGACAAGTTGCAGAGACAAGAACTTTAGTATGTTGGCCTCTACCTTCTTTCTACTACATGGAGAACTGGGAGGAAAATACATGATTTGGTTTATCAGAAGATAAGTTGTTCAGCACAAACAAATCAGAATTACCTTTATCCATTTCCATTTGGAACAAACTAATTGCAGTTATCTTAACTGTTTTCCCTTTAAGCACTTTATCATTTCAATAGCTGTAAATGAAATTATAGCAGCATAGTGTAACATTGCCTTCTGATTTCTTTTAGGATAATTCTTAAATTATGTAATCTAAATATTTCCCTTGGCTTTTTGAAAATTCCTTAAATTACTCTTGGGAAAAATTCTTGTAACTCACCAAAAAATAAAATTTCGGGGAAAAAAATTCCTTATTTAAACATAAATAACCATGGCATTATCTATCCCTGCAATATAGATCGAGTCAAACAAAACAAAACAAACAAGAAAAAAAATCCAAAGCAAACCAACAACAAACAGGAGCTTTTACAATAATTTTCACCAAAAGTTATCCTCTATTTTATGTAAAATTTTCAAAATTAGAAATATTTTGACTATCTCTATTTCCTAATTCTCAGAAGTACTTCAATTTTATAGTGTAGGATAAAAATCAAACAATGCTACTGCTCATTCTGTGCATCTGTTAGCATCCAACTGTTCACCAACAGCAGGGAATCTGACTTAGGGCATCTGATTATGACCATGTGATATTTTGTAAACTGGAATATTTTTCACCATAAAAGCAAACAGAGGTGGTAGCTGGACTCATGGAGTGAATATTGGTACATGCTGACATGCTTTATCGCTTTATAATTTTTTTGTCAATTTTCAAAGACTTCCAGCTATAGTTCACAGTTTTTTATTTTTCAGTCTTCAAACCACAGAAACTGCTTGAAATATGATGATCATGAAGAGACCATTCCATTCACCTCAGAAGAGACATTAATGTGCTCTGGAGAAAATTCTTTGCTTTAAGAGTAAGCTCAAAATTGCAATACCAGCACAGTTTACCCATCATATGGAATTTGTCAAGGCTTGGCCACTCTGTTTATGTTACTTGCTAGATATTTAGCTCAGAAATAAGAAAATATTTCTGTGTTTGCTTTAGCTACAACTAATGTTTGAGAAAGTTACATATTACCCTAGCAATTTCATGGCCTCAATACACAAGAACAACAAAACTTGTAGCAGAAGTAACATGATTTATTAAAAAAGATTATTTAGTCAAAACAGATTATTTAGTCAAAACAGACAAGTTTTCAGGAAGTTTTCATTCTCACAGGTGGTTATTATTACTATATTATCCTTAATTTTATCCATATAAGCAACAGGTAAATTTTTATGTGATCCTGAAAAATATAGCTTTGAAAACTATAAAGTCTTCACAAAAGAATGATTCTTGTGAAATTCGTTCTAGTGAATAGCATATAATGCATAGCATGTCAAAATCTGGTGATAAGACATTGCTAACATACCTTGGCATTAAAATTTACTTAGGGAAATCTAAGTAAAAGCTAAGTAAATGCTAAGTGCTCCACTTAGAGAGTGGAACGCATCTAAAAATTCCTATAAAAACTTTATTTTCGTGAAACATAACGTGCCACTAATTATAAATGCCTCCTAATATGAGAGATACCAAAAGCTTTCCTTTCTGTTTCAATGAATTGTAGTGGAATTTTTGCAGAATTACTGCAGTCCTAGAAAAAGCTGTGACTTTTTTTTCAGAGTACTGTTACTAGAAGCAGTTAAGCTGCCTATAATTACACCTGATAGATTTTTTCCAGGTTTATGAACATACATTTCCATTGATTTGAATGAGAGTCCTGCACAACAAAATTCTTTGAGATTGCTTGATTAAACTAGAATATTATTTTAAATTTAGTAGACCTTTTGAATTGAATGACATGACATGACATGATATTACATGACATGATAGACAGCAAAACAATAAAAGTAAAGAGATGGCAAATCACCAAAAATCAGATTAATTGTGTACTCACTTTCTCTGTGTAATGACAGTGCTCTAGTGTGACAAAGCCTCCCTTCTCTATTCCATTGCTGAGAATAAAGGAAGCCTTTAAAAATAGCTTAGCTTAGATGTCCATTAGTTCATTAAAACTAGAAGAGATTATTTTCACTGTAGCCTATCTGTGTCTACACTTCCCTAAGAGAAGAGAAAATGCCATTTTCTACTGCTTCAATATTTGTGTAGATGAGAAGTGGACAGGTCTCAGCTGAAAATGGCACATGGCTCTTCTGGAAGCAAAGAGACATTTCAGGGAGCTTCAAGGAGCTAAGGTTTCTCACTCTATTTTCTCAAGGTCATAATTAATATCTGCTGGAATTCTCCATTTTTTCTTACTTCTCTGAGCTTCCACTCAAGGAGAAAAGACACAGATTCACCTTTCTTATATTTCTTTCTACAAACTTCTCTGGTCTCAAAACCCAGCACTTCAGATTCTGCAACATAATCTGCTGCTTTATCCAAATTAAATACAGTGTTGTTTAAAAAAAAATTCCCTGAAATCTTTTTCCCATTATCTTACTCTTTTTGGTTTTGTGGGGTTTGGTGGTTTTTTTTGTTTGGTTTTTGTTTGATTGGTTGGGGTTTTGTTTTGGGGATTTGTTTTGATTTTGGGGGGTTGTTTTGTTTGGGGGTTTTGTTGGTTTTGGGTTTGGTTTTTTGTTTGACTGTGTTTTCTCCTTTTTTTTTTAATATATATTTGGAAATATGATGTAACAAGTACATAAATACTTATTTACCCAGCTTGTGAAGTAATTTTCAGTGTCTGAACATGCAGAAATGCTACTAGTCACCAATGCCTTGTGATCTCCTAGGTGGATGTACACACTGCACGCAGGGATCCATTTGGGAGTGCAGCAGATGCTACTGAGAGGAGGATGCTCTAGGGAGAACCATGTAAGATACAGCCCTGTGTTGTCAGCCTTGACTACTGCAGCTGTCAAGACAGCAAAAACTTGATGAAGGTTCTTGTTTCTGAACAATAAGATTTTTTTAAAACTTTGCATATTAATTATTATTTTCAGAATTGCAAACATTTCTAGCACTTTTCTCTCCTTGTAATATTTTTTCTTCTTTATGAGTTGATTTAATGTCATTCAAGGCATTTGCATATTGCCAGGGATCAGTTATTTATAAAATAAAATCATTATTTTTCTTGAATATGGCTCTTATGCTTTCCTCAGCACGTTACATAAGTTATTACTGCATCTGAAACAGACAAGGGAATGACAAAACACCAAGTGACTTCATTTCTAGTCTTTTCTGACTGAAACTGTATTCATACCAAGCAGAACAGGTTTGGAAGTTTAATACATCCACTGATAAGGTCGAACAACCACATGGTAATTTCTTCACTAATAATTTATTCCCAGAAGGAAAATACCTGATTCTCAAAGTAATCAGGGCAATCTTCTGCACAGACAACATAAATACTTGCAAATGAGTGAGAATAACTGAGCATGATCAATAAAATTTATGGATTTACCATTTTCTGAAGAGAAAGTGCAGTTTTTCCTGTCATCCATTTCTTGCAGGTGAAAGAGACTTCCCACTGAGAAAGAGGACTTGTAAAAAAAAATTTGTTTAAAGCCATTTTTTTTGCTGCACGTGTTAATAAGTTACAAAAATTCACTGCATAATCTCGTGTAGCTAAAACTTTAAATCCCTGAAAGAGGCATACTTACCTAACATGGCGCTGGGCCCCATTAGACTTTTATTTAAAAGAGACAAAATACTTCAGGGGAGGGTAGCTCAAACATATGAGAAACAATCTGTCAGCTGACAAGTTATTCCTCCATCAATATTTGAATTTTGGCTTGAGATGATCTGTGCAGAGCTGGTTTTCTCAAAAGATCCATAAGCCCAAATGAATACAATAGTGACCTGCTGCAGCAGCTATGGTTGCTGCTGGGTTTGGGATGGGTAATTTCCCGGGTCCCTCCCAGTTCAGCCATTCTGCACTGTCTGTGGTTTCATCATCTTGTACATTACAGTTGTCACTCACTCAGAATGCCTCCTAAAGAGTATCTTTTTTGGCTATAATACAACATGGTTGAAATAATTTAAGATGTGAAATGCTACAGGCTTGGGGCAGACTGGCTGGCAAGCTGACTGGAGGAAAAGGACCTGGGACTGAGCCTGCAGTGTGCACAGGTGGCCAGTAAAGTGAATGAGATCCTGGCTTGTATCAGAAACTGTGTGGCCAGCAGGATGACGGCAGTGATTGTCCCTCTGTACTCAGCACTGGTGAGGTTGTACCTCAAATCCTGTGTTCAGTTTTGAGTCCCTCACTTCAGGAAGGACACTGGGGTGCTGGAGCATGTCCGGAGAAGAGCAATAGAGCTGATGAAGGGTTTGGAACACAAGTATTGTGAGGAGTGCCTGAGGGAGATGGGGTTATTTAGAAGAGTAGACTCGGGGGATGGCACCTTGTTGCTCTCTGAAACTCAGAAACGTGGGTATAGCCAGCTGGTGGTCAGTCCCTCCTCCAAGGTAAGAGGTGACAGAACAAGAGGAAGAAGCCTCAAGTTGTGTCAAGGGAGGTTTTAATTGGATATTAGGAAAAATTTCTTTATTAAAAGGGAGGTCAAGAATTGGAACAGGCTGCTCAGGTAAGTGGTGGAATCACCATCCCTAGAGGCGTTCAATAAACATGTAGATGTAGCACTTAAAGACATGGTTTAGTAGTGGACTTGTCAGTGTTGTGTCATTGGTTGGACTCAAAGGTCTGTTCCAACCTTAATGTTTCTATTATTCTATATTTTCAGGAAATAAAGTAAAATCAAAATGTTTTGTAATGCTGACTTCTTATCTTGTTCAGAAAGACAAACTGAGGACTGTCTCTGGAACCACAAATTATTCCTTGTGAACAGAATTCTTGGAAAGATCCTTAAGGAAATGTTCTGGACTGAACATCTTTTTAATAGCAACCAAAATCTTGAATCTTCATTGTACCTAAAATCAGATTGAAATAATATTCTTGAAAAAGGAATATGACAAAAAGTTTGTATATCTTCAGAAGAGACATAATGTGTGTCTTGGAAAAGCACTCAAAGACATTATCAGGCCTTGCATTTGCATTTCAGCCCCAGGACTATTTTAGCATGGGACAAAAAGTCTAATCTTGGTTTTGTCTAGTAAAGCTATAAAAGCTATGAAGTGATAAAGAATTTTATTTATAGGGAAGAGTAACAAAACAAGAAAGATTGGTTTCTGAAGAGCTAACTCACACTGTACTATTTAAAAAATAACATTTGATGGATTTTCATTTGTACCTTACAGACAATATTTGAAAGATTTGAAAGAATCTGAAAGAATTTGAAAGAAATACAGTAAGATTTGAAAGAAAAGGAATTAGGAAAATAATTCTTCAAGATCCCAAAATTTTCTGATTACTATGCTCAGAATCATCTGGCTAATTTTATGAAAACTAATAAAAGTAGAGATTATCTGTGTGCAGACTCCACAGTGACTGCTCACTGGCTGAGAGCCTCGTGGGAAGAGTAATGTCAAGGATGTCTCACTATAATGAATAATCCAATAAAGATACATTTACACATTTTGTCCACAGTGAACTAACAAAATTACCTGCACAATGACAGCAAGTGTTTCTTAATTTCCCAATAGTATTAGCAGGGGAATACTTATCTGTAAGTAGCAGGAGATAACCACTGACATCTATAGATTCTCTATTCTATCATCAGTTATGAAACTTGAGCAAGAAGTGTCCAGGATACTTGTATAATTCAAGTATCAACCTATCAGCAATGTAAGACTTTAAAGAGTTAATTAGTCACCATTTTCTCAGTATTTCTGAACACTCATTTTCTGCCTTTTTCATCCCTTTGATTTAACTTGTAAATTCTTTGTACCAAAGATTATATTTCTTTTTTCTTCTTTTTACAAAGGCATAGTTCCAACTCATAAAGTGCAACAATAATGGTAAAAAGAGAGTCATCTCAATAGAGACTAAATTAGAAAAAAAATTATTCTGTATAGTTTTTTAGCAAGCAATTAGAAAGAAAATCAATAACCATACAAAGTTATATAACCATTTCCTTCTCTAAAAACATTCAATATATGCTTTCTGAATAGCATATTTATAGGCACTGGGATCATTTTATTGGATTTGCACAGCCATAAAGTCATATGTAGAAAACATTCATTGTATTTCTCCCATCAAAACTCCAACAATCAAGTGTATCAGTAATTCTCCTTTGCAGTTCTGACACTGATATTAACTAAGTTTACACTAGTTTGATATTTTGGAAAGGAGAAACATGCACAGTTTGTTATAAATATAGATCAGTTTGTATTGATTTATTGTTATTAGAGTTATATCTTAGAGAGAAGATGAAGATTGCCTTTACCCTAGTCAGCTAAATATTTTTCAAAACTATCATTTTTATTAACCTTGGTCAGCTAAATATTTTTTCAAAAAATAATGTTTTTACAGTTATATGACCTTTTTTCCCCAAAAAAACCCTCAAGTCAACTCCATTTCTTTGTTACTTAATCCATTATCAGTGGTGATGTAATTCAGTTTTCCATCAGCCATAAGCTGGGAACCATCTGAATGCAACTTTGAGCACCGTTTTATTTTATGGCTAGTGTGCTATATTTTGACGTCCTTATTTGTTGCAGTCTTCACTATAGGTTTTTTTTTTTTTTAATTAGAAGAGTCTCCTTATTTTTGGATGATATCCACAAATGAGCAGATCTCTAAAGCTAGTTTTCTAATTTATTTTTTCCTGGTGACATTAAACAATCTGTAATTGTCAATGAAGTTTGATATTACTTTCTTTAAGATCACAGCTGAGGAAAATATTAACTGGCTGACAAAAAAAGCATGCTATATCATCACCAAAGAGAAAGAAGGCCTTCTATTGCTGCATAGACCAGATCTAGAAGATGGAAAGGTCTTTACAGATTTTTACCAACCCCAGGTTGTACAGTGATAGTGATATAAACCAGCAGAAATTATTGGCAAATTTCTGTTGCTAGTTTGGCAGTATTTTTGTTTCTCTATCAGAGATTTCAAATTATCTGTGGTTTTAAAAACCAACTGTCTGCACCTTAGAAATCCCCCTGTGATGCTTGTGTGCTTCACTTGCCAAAGCTGTCCATTGTGACCCTTGAGCCAGGGGTCCTTTATCACCTTGGGGAAGCCAGGGCCTCAGCTGGCCAAGACTGCAGGTAGTCTTGAGAGCTAGAAATTGCCTTTCATAGTGGTTGTAATTGCATATAGCAGAGAGTACACAGGATAACATTAGTGCTGGGTGTGAGCCAAGAATTCCAATAAGAGTGAGATTTAGTCTTGCCTTTGGTCCCCTTGGTAAGACACACCTTCTTTATAGCATGGAGGGTAGTCAGCTATGTAGCTATTTCATCTGCCTCCACACTCACTATTTGTGTCCAGTGCATCTGCATTAGTTATGCCTTAAATACTCTCCACAAAGATGTAGGTGATGACACAGTGTGCCCAGCAGAGGAAGTTAGTACTGGGAATATTAAGCAGCGTAAGCAGGATCAGAGAATAAGAACAGAGTCAGAAAGAGAAGCAAGGCTAAAAAGGATATCCTGTTTTTCTGCTCTAACTATCAAACTGTATCTATACTTTTTATTTTGAATTAGTGTAACTGAAGTGTACTATTAGACAGAGTCAGACTGAAGTGCAATAATTTCAGTATAATGCACACAGTCTTGTTGGCTATTTAAATTACTTTTTAATAATGAAAGGCAATAAAACTTGAATGCTTCATATATTTTCTGTGTTGAAGACCAGTATAAATTATATGCCTCAGTCTGGATTATAGTAATTTAAACAGAACCTTATGAGTTATAGTGTCAAAAGTCTGTACGTGATACCTTTAATAACAGCATTCAGTGAGTGTAGCAAGCTTGGAAAGTGGTTTTAATTCAGTACATTCAAAAATTGACTAAGACACTGATTTTGTGCAGGTTATATTGACATGTGAAATTACCAGGAAAGGTAAACACAGTCATAACTGAAAGAAAGCTATATAGAGTGATCTTTTCAAGGGAAGGAATAATCAGTAATAAAAGTAGCACTGCTCTGTCTCAATTGACAGATTTGAGTTATCAAAATTAATTACATCATACTGATTCCCTTCATCAGACATAAAGTGGACAAGAAAAGCAGAGCAACACTCCATAGCACTAACTTCACTACCACTAATTTAAAAAAAATTTGCTCTGAAACTAAAGTTTGAAATTTCATAAATATGTAATGGTTCTTATGGTTTTGCTGTTATCCTTTTTGCTTTTCAAAAGATTTGGTGAATACTTCCTACTTCTATCCATGAGGGAAAAATAGTTCCCTCTAGGGATATTACCAGGAGGAAACAGAACTTTTAGTTCTAGCAGCTTGATAAGTATCCTACTTGATAAGTATCCTCAGGAGATGACACACAGTGCCCCTCAGGAGATGACAGACAGTGCCAACTCTTCTGCATTTAATGCCTGTGACATAGACACAATTACACCAACTTTAAGATGAGCAACACCTTACACATCATTTTAGCTAATATATCGATTTCTTTATTCTTAGACTTAATTAAGTTCTGTAGCTACTGTAACTTTCAAATTGTACATTAAAAATGTACCTTGGTTTTAGGTATCATGTTTCAGTTATAAACCATGAGTAAACCAGAAAAGTCTTTAATCTTTAAGCATTTTTGTTCCTATTTATGTATTCTCATTTTATGTGTATTAAACATATATTAAATATATAACTATCTTTATAAAGTAACTGGTATGGTCATGTCCCCTGTAAAAAAGTAAATTAATTCTAGATTGTGTTGACTCCCTTTCTACTTTTATTCTACCTCCTGCTTCTTGGCTTTTCCTCTGCGTCTTATTCCAGAGAGTTTGGAATTATTCCTCACATTCACAGTACAGAGGACATGTGTTCTGTGTTGCAATATTGTTTTTTTTTCTCCTTTCTCCATTTAAAAGTATCAAAGATTACCACACAGAGTTGAAGGATGTCCCACTGAAACATTCATAACAAAAGAAATCCCCTAGAATCCAATAAATGAAAGATATTTCAAGTGTAAGTCAGTGAGATGTGATCACTGATGGTTATAGAAGTAGACATGAGTGGTAAGAGTTTCACCAAGCTGGACTCAGTGGGTGTATGGATAACTGGGCACATATAAGTCTCTGAGTACTGTATGATTCAGCCTGCTCTTCCTGTCAGCTACTTCATCTTGCTCACTATTTTATTCTCTCTCAATGTTTTGTGTTTCTGTTCAAGGAGGCATCTTTCATCTTAGTGCTCCAGCAATGCCTGTTTTTAGGAAGGAGCACAAAAGCATGGACTGCTAAATTGCCTGCAGCTTTCCCAGCATCCCTTTTAGAGCAGATCTGAAGAGCTTCCTTAAGTCACAGTGTCTTCCTTCTTAACACTATCTCTCAGTACTTAGGAGCTTTGGGGCATCTGAGCCGTGTGTCCCACTCCTAGCAGCAGCCCCTCTATTGCTAGTCCCCCTACAGACGTGCTGTCAGCAGCATCAGAGAGAATGCTGCTGATCAGCTGGTCCTGTTGGTGCATAGATCCCACATTTGGTGTAGGGATTTCTCTCACCAATTTTTACCTTTCTGAAAGTTTATTCTCACTTGTCTCCAAAACACAGGATTCTCTTTATTAAGTCTTTAAAAATTTTAATTTTTTTTCTCTGTTATTTTTTGTCTTTCAAAATTATAAAAAATAACTCCTGTAAAATGTGTCCTCCCATGCAACCCAGTCCCTCAGTTTGAATTCACATGACTTCTCTGGCAATATTTGCATCTTCTTATGTTTTTCAGCTGGTTTAGGTTCCAGAATTTGATCTAGATTGAGGAAAATATATCCACTGTTTAAAAATATGCAGTTTCAGTACACTGAAGGTCTGCAAAATCTATTCTTTCATGTCTCTAATTAAGTTTGTCTTCCTCTCTTTACTGTAGCTGCTTCAATTCCTTTGTAGAAATATAAATCTCTCACATTAAAAACATTATTGTCTCTACATACATTTTCTCTATTTTTTTCTTTCCTTTGGTCCCTTTCTGACTCTTTACTTCCCTTCTTTTTCCCATTTCAGTTCTCTCCCACATTCTGTTTTATATCCTTTAAATGGTTAAATTCTAACACAGGAAGATTGTGTCCTATTCTCTGTGCCACAATGTGCAAAGTCTGCTCCTTTTTTTATTGTTTGGTTGGAAACCTAGACTAAATGCAAGAAAATATTCTGTGCTTCATTCAAGCATTAGAGAACCATTAGCCTGAAAGGACTGTACGGGCAAAAGAAATAAGCAAGGGTCTTTCACATTAGGGTTAATAACCATTTCTCTGAAGAATTAATACATTGCTTCTTAATGAGACTTGTTCCTAGCCAGTTCTGTCAGCATTTCATCTTGTTTTCTCCTTATACCCACATAATCCTTCCTTTTTAAAATATAGTACAAACCCATGTTTTGCTATACAATTATCACAGCACAATTTCCCACTTTAAAATTTTTGTTAAAAGAAGCTTTCATTTGTTCACTGATCCTTTTTAATGAAAATTCATTTATGTTTATTGAACATCAGAGCAGATTCAGTAAAAAGAAAAAGGAAAAAGAAAATTAATATAAAATGCATAAACATATGCTCAAAAGTCATATTAAGATTCTGTCATCTATACTGAAGCCTTTATTACAGGCTTTTATCTCTTTTTACTTATTCAGAAATCCAGAGCCTTGAAGGAGAGTTATTTAACTTTCTCAGTGGGTAGCCGATTTGAGAAGTGGGATATGTTGGCATTTTCTTTTGTTGCTTGCTCTCACTTAACTGAATATTTACTGGAAGTAGATGTTTGGTTTATGGTAATCATATGAGATATAACTGCAGGTTGGCCTGGAGACCTCCTTGAAAAGTTACATCACAGAGAGATTTCATCAGTGCTTCTAACATACCTTGACCAAACATTATTGAAAATGTCAGGTTTTTTTAGCCTTGCTGAAGCAAGATACAGATGACAACATCATATTATCTAGTAAGACCTTTATACCACAGGTTAACAAGGTTCTTACAAATATTTCATAATATCTAAAGATTTATTTAAGTCCAGTGTCTCAGTTCTCAGATTGCTGTAGGTAGAGGTAAGAACAGACCTTAGCACAATTAGTGGATTAGGCTTCTTCATGGCTGGAAAACTGTTATGGTGAGATGATCCCAACTGTCAAATCATATCTGATGCAGCAACTTTTCTCCTTCTTTGCTTCCTCACAAAATGCCTACCAAGCCCATGGGAAAACGCTTATTTATGCAAAATCAGCAGCCAGTGTTGGTCTTGGTAAGTGAACTGTGCATTGCAGAGATTCTCTGTGTTGCAGAGTTGACCCACAGTACTCGCTATTCACCTTGATTTTATATATAAATAAAAATCCCAGCAATTACTTATTTGATTTTTGTGCAGTACTTTGACTTTTTCATCTGTGTTGGCTCTGGAAGCACACCCAGGGTTTTTCAGGGATCACCTTAGTCAACACCTACCACAGTCTGTGACTGGTCTAGAAGTCTGGCTGTGTAAATCACTGACAGCATTCAGGAGTATTCCCTAGAGCTGTTTGATGTGTTTATATAGGCTCAATCTCAAGGACTGGAAAGGGTAACAGCACGAAAGAAATTCCCTAGGTAGCAGTTGGCTGCCATGTGGGAGCTGCTGTGTAACTCCCTAGAAGCAAGGACATGCACTATGATCTGGGATGGAGATGTTTAACAACATCTTCTAAGACATGAAGTTTAATAACTTTAAGTTCCATTTTATCTCCTTTATTTTGAACTTTTGTTATGTAAAAAGGGTTCTTTTGCTCAGGTAAAAGAATTTGGCTTTTTATAGTAAAGGCCTTTAGACTTTCTCTAGAAACCACTATAGGAGAGACAGATTCACATCAAAGCCCAACAGTCCCACAGTCTATCACTTGAGAAAGACACGAAAAAAAAGATCAAGAGAAGTGCACAGGCCAGATGTCCACAGGAGACAATAAATTTCTTCCTGATTCCAGAAAGGCCAGATGTCCACAGGAGACAATAAATTTCTTCCTGATTCCAGAAAGAACCTAGTTGCATCCCAAAGGGGAAGATTTAAAAGTGTTTGCCTAACAATGCAGTTTCCTTTTTTTCTCAGTAAAATAATTTCATTTTAGAAACAAAAGGCTGTAGAAAGATTTTTGCACCGGTGGGGGTAATCTGGGATTTCACTTCTACAGCCTTCCTTGTTTGGAAAAAAGTTAGGAGAAACTTAGGGAGGATTTACCATCAAACAGTATGGTTTGTGGCAGATAAAGCAATCCCATTCCCATGTTCTACTACTTGCACTAAAAGTAGTGCTTTACAAATGGCCAAATCATTTCCACTTGAGGCACAGCACTCTGGAGCTTCTTTTTGAAAAGTTTAAAAAATAATGGGTTGTGCACTTCTGAATTGCTGTGCACCACAGCTTCCGGTGACTCTGAAAAGAGAACCCCATATTATGATTTCAAAATTGTTTTTCATATAGCTGTTTTGAGTCCTAAAGCCTAGCTGCAAAACATAGGCAATCAATAGGACCTCTTTTCCTGACAGGATAGACTTTGATTAGGCAGTTTTATAGCCACTTTGTAAGGTACAGGAAAATAATCTTAAAACACCTTAAAACACTTTTTCTTGCATTTCAGGTAAGATTTTTCTCCTAATATAAGCATCTAGGAATGAGAAAGGTTTTCTGAAGATAGAGTAAAATTTTAGAGACCAGAGCTTAAGAGGCATGTCAAACTCACAGATCTGAACAAAAGTGTACCACATGATCTTATCTCATCTTTACTAAACAGACAGTGGAGGCTGGTGTACAGAGGTGTCTCAATAATCCTTCTGCTCTCAGAGCAAATGGTGAAATTCCCACAACAAAGAGTAAGAACATAACATTACATTTACTCTCCTAACTTTTTGAGTACCAGAAAGGCAGTGTTTTCCTTATTTTATGAGAAATGCTGAGAGGGAAGCTTATTTTAACAGAGTTTTTGTTTCATACCATTGCTGACAGGACAGCTACTTTTCATTTTCTCTTTCAAAAATTAATAACAGCATTCTTTCATAAAACAAAAAATTATTTTTTCTTCTGGCCAAAGTAATTTGTTTTTCTGCCAGAAGTAGGCACTGTGTACTCTAAGCCCAAACTGTACTATTGAGTAACAGTTCAGAGATTGCCTGTCTGCTGTGCTGAGCATTTCTGTGTCTTCAGTCTCCCAGGACTTCCTATTTCCATCTTCCTAGCCACTTGGTCCCATCTGACAGTGCAGAGATAATTTCAAGAGAAAAAAATTAAAATACTCAAGTTGCTGTCTGAAAGTACCTCAACCCTTCTCTTGGTGAGGTTCAAAATACTCTTCTGACAGAACCACAGCAGCCAGGGATTCTACTACAATGCCTAGGGTATTGCTGCCATTCAAAGATTTCCAGGCAATATTTGAGAGATGCAGCACAACCACATACTCCAGTGTCATGGCTTAGGAATGGTATTCCCCAATATAGTGTTCCAATTAATGCAATGAAGCAACGAAAGAGAATCAAGGATGAATTTGCTGTACATTTGAAGGAGTGAGAAGAGAACAGGAACACCAAGTTAGACTGCTTTTGTTTACTGAACACATTTTAATTACGATTTGCAGTTGTGTAGGAATTCTGATCCATTGGAAAAAGAGTAGTTAGTCAAGATGAAAGTATGAAATGAACAATTTAAAATTTATTATGACAGAAATTAATTTCAGAGTTAGTGTCTCTCATTGATCATCTGCAAGTGATGTCATTGAAAGAGAACTGTCCATTTCTTTTTCCCCTCTGCACTAACACTGCAGTAAGTCTGTGTAGTGGGTTGACCCTGGCCAGATGCCAGGTACCCACAAAAGCTACTCCCTCCCTCCCCTCTGCAACTGGACAGAAAATAGGGAGAAAAAATAGATAAGGATTCATGAGTTGGGAAAAGAACTGGGAGAGATCAGTTACTGATCACCATCACAGGCAAAGCAGACTCAAAGTGGGGATATTACTTAAATTTATTACTAACACGATCAGAGCAAAAGAGTGAGAAATAAAACAGTCTTAAAAACACCTTCTCCCCACCCCTCCTTTCCTTCAAAACTCAACCTCCTTGCCCTCTAGCAGTGCAGGGGGAGAGGCAATGGGGGTTATAGTCAGTTGTTGTTTCTGCCACTTCTCAGGGAGAGGAGTCTGCTCCTATGGGGTCCCTCCCATGGAACACAGTCCTTGATGGACCTCTGTGGCATGAGTTCATCCCACAGGTAACAGTTCTTTACAAAACCGCTGTCCCATGGGTCACTCCTCCATGGGGTGCAGTCCTTCATGAATGAGTTGCTCCAGCGTGAATCCCTCACAGGGGCCACAAGTACTATGTGGAAAAAGCCTGCTCCAGTGTGGGCTCCTCTCTCCATGGGCTGCAGGTCCCTGGCAGGACCCTGCTCCATCTTGGGCTTCCCACAGGATCACAGCCTCCTTCATGCATCCACCTGCTCCAGCATGGGCTTCTCCATGGGCTGCAGGGGGGTCTCTGCACCTCGATGTTCCTCCATGGGCTGCAGGGACACAGCTGCTCCACCATAGTCTGCACCATGGGCTGCAGGGCCTCAGCTCCAGTGTCTGGAGCACCTCCTGCCCCTCCTTCTGCACTGACCTTGGTGTCTACATTGTTGTTCCCATGTTCTTACTCCATTCTTTCCTGGCTGGAATTTTCATCTGCACAACATCCTTCTGTTCTTAAACATGTTATCACAGAGGTGTTACTATTATTCCTAATTGGGTCTGCCCATCCTGGAGCTGACTGGCATTGGCTCCAGCAGACAGGGGAAGCTCCTGTTAGCTTCTAACAGAAGCCACCCCTGTTGCACCCCACTGCTCCCACCCCACTATCAAAATCTAGCCACAGAAACCCACTACATTCTGTTGCATCCTGAAGAGCTATTACAGTTCCCAAGGAGACTGACAGACTCCAAGAAACATTTGAATGGCACTCTCATGCACATGATTATGACTCTTGAGGACAGTCCTGTGAAGGGCTAAGAGTTGGATTCGATGGTTCCTATGGGTCCTTTCTAACTCACATACTCTGATTCTGTGATTTAATTTGTATGCAAAACCTCTTCTCTATGCAGTTGTTTCTGTATCTAATTAAACCATGAAATAAAAACCATAAAAAATGCCAGTGCCCACTAAAGTCACACACTAATAAATCTCACTCTGTTTAGACCCCATTTTCTGTGATGTGGTTTGTGTCTTAGTCTTATGCAACTATGCAGCCCTATAAGGTATTGCCATTACTAGTAATAGGTCACAAGCTTTGTAATGAATTTGTAAGGTCTCAGGACTGAGGTTTAAGAGGCATGCTCAATCCAAACTTTTCTTGACCTGTTGCAGCTTTGTCATACTTGTTTTAGGCGTGACAATAATTTCTATAACTGGCTTGATATTTATGTCTAATTTATTTTATTTTCATCAATCTTTGTATGGCACAACCATAGTTTTAGATATGTAGCAGCAAGCAGCAATTTTTGTAAGTAGACTGAGATATTTGTGACTGACATAATGATGTAGTGTAGAGAAATACCGGTCTGGTTCAACAGCAGCTTTGTTAAATAGTGAAGCCACAGAACGTGGCACAGACTTGGGCAGTCATGGGGTGACAAAAGATGTGCTTGGTACTGCAGATCCCATAGCCATAAATATATCACCAAATGGTCTGTTAAAAAAAAAAAATGTCACAGAACAAAGAAATAGTATCTAGCATGTATAAAAGACATCATATATAGGTCATTCAGGTGTAACATAGAGATGTAGACGAAACAAGAAAGAAAAAAGGCTTAAAAGTGTGGAATTAACAATTAATCTGGGAATATCATAGACTGAGAAAAAAACATATCACAATTAACATTACATTCTTCCCAGAAAAGGACTCCAGGTGCTGGAAACTTGCCATAAGTGTGTATAAAAATTCTAATTATACTGTCATTTTTTCTTTAATATTCAGATCTGAATTATTAATTACTAGAGTCTCAAAATTTCCATCATAGTAGTGTTACTATAGTAACAGCAAATTATGGTCACATCTATACATGTGTATTTCTGGTTTCCCCATAAACAAGATTTTGAGTGCAGTACATGCTCACATGAATAACAAAAGCAGTGTTTTCAGTGGAGTTCAGGACTTCACAGAGTAGACCAATGTTATTGTACCTCAACCTCCAAATCCTAATAAGCTATGCATCAATGCACTTCATCCCAAACTTTCTCTCAATGTTGTCTAAAACCTGGAAGGCCTTCTGTCCTGTGGCAGCACTTCTGTAGCAGCTTTTAGTTGCTTCTGGCCCTAAGGCTGGTCCCTGTTCTCTTGGGAACCAGTGGCATTTGCCTGTTAGCATGGCATGTGTGCAGCACACTGAGCTCAAATCTTCACAACTTGGTAGAAGTCCTATGTGTTTCTGGAATGGCACAAATGCTCCCAGGTGCCCAGTAGAAAATTGTGGGCTGATGCCTTGTGCACAAATAAAGCTGAATCTTTGTTGGTATTTGGCATGGACAGTGAGTTTCATAGGATGTTAAGAACTGCTTATCAAAATTAGTGGTTTTGCATAATAAATATCAGTTTGTACTTCTGTAGTTTATTTTGTTTCAACTTTACCATTTTCTATAATATAATATATTTCTTGTTTATGTTAAGATTTCAGAGCATGGTTACTTTAACATTGTTGTTAACCTTAACTTTACTGAGAAGACAAAGGAAGCCTAATCTTTGAGCTACATTTCAAATCTGATTGTTTACAAACTTCTGTTTGATTAAAATTGGAGGCCCAGAGAATGACAACACAAAATCTAATATTTTCTTTCTCCCTTATTTCCCCAGTGAAAGGAATATATTTTTTTTGACTTCAATTAGTTTTCAGTCTCTCTTCTGCAATCAAGATGTTTCATGCTGGTCAAATTATTAGTGACAACTGAATGGCATATGAGGAGTTGTATCTAAAATGCCATTTAACAAACTGATTGAGTCCTAAACAGAGCAGTCTGACCTTAAATGTACAGTTCTAATTCCTTTTTGGTCTTATGGGAAATTCCACTATTTTTTAAACCACTGTTGACAGAATGTATTAAAGTCTACTTTTTCTGGCTTCGGAACATCTTCCATAGCTGATTGTTTCATTGCCTATTATCATACTTGCTCTAACATGCAGTAAGTCAGTGAAAGTTTCAGTTCCCATCAGCCAGTCCTGAGCAGTTAGTGAGCCGACATCTCTGGGTCACATTGCAACAGAAATTTTTACTGTATTTTAGATATAAACTCTCTGGTTAGCTATTGTGGAGCTTCTTGCAAGACTTTGTCCAGAGTACATGACATTAAAGAGAACCCTGTGCTAAGATAAGAACAGTACAGGTCAGGTAATGGAGTTGCAATCTCAAATAATTTCTTAACTTATGTTCTAATTGATGGAGAGTGACCTTTACATTCCTATTTCTGGGACTTTTTAGCTAGAAAAACTTATTGGTTAAGATGCATCCTATAATAACACAGAATCACAGAATCATTTAGTTTGGAAAAGTAGTCAAGTCCAACGACTGACCAAACACTGCCATGTCCACTAGACCATAACACTAAGTACTACATCCTGTCATTTCTTGAACACTTAGAGGGATAGTGACTCCACCATCCCCCTGAGCAGTCTGTTTCAATGTCTAAAAAAACTTTACATGAAGAAATTCTTCCTGGTGTCAAGTCTGAGTCTCTCCTGGTGCAGCTTGAGGCCATTTCCTCTTGCCCTGCTACTAATTCCCTGGGGGAAGAGTCTGATCTCCACCTTGTTACAGCCTCCTTTCAGGTAGCTGTAGAGATCAATAAGGTCTCTCCTGAGTGTCCTTTTCTCCAGGCTAAACAACCCCAGCTCCCTCAGACACTTCCCATGGGACTTACTCTCTAGACCCTTCCCCAGCTTCGTTGCCCTTCTCTGGACACACACCAGCACCTCAATGTCCTTCTTGAAGTGAGGGGCCCAGAACTGGATACAGAAATTGAGGTGCAGCTCCACTAGTGCAGAGCACAGGGGAAGAATCATTTCCCTGATCCTTCCAGCCACAGTGTTTTTGCTGCAGATCAGGGTGCCATTGGCCTTCTTGGCCACCTGGGCACACTGCTGGCTCTATTCAGTCGCTGTCAACCAGCACCCTCAAGTTCTTTTCTGCTTGGCTGCTTTCCAGTCATTCTGCCCCAGCCTGTAATGCTGCGTGGGGGTGTCGTGGCTGAAGTGTAGGACCTGGCACTTGGTCTTGTTGAACCTCATATTGTTGCTCTTGGCTCACCTCTCCAGCCTGTCCAGATCCTTCTATAGACCCTTCCTACCCTCTAGAGGATCAACACTCCCCCCCAACTTGATGTTGTCTGCAAATTTACTAAGGGTACACTCGAACCCCTCATCCAGATCGATAATTATATTGAAGAGGACTGGACACACAGCTCAGCTTTGATGGGCAGTGGAACAGAACAGTAAGTTATAATGAAATAAAGGCAATTGTTCAGCAGAAATATATGCATTCAGTAATTCAGGCCACACATTTTCATGTGGCGGTATGAAGTATTTGCAGTGAAGATAAAGAAAGCTTTTATTGAACTCAATTTTTCAGTATGAATACTATTTCATACCCTGTACTTGATGGCATTTCTGGGCAGCTATATCAGTCTGTGATGTGTCCTCTCACACCTAATAAGTGTCTCTGCCCCTGCTAGAGTTAATCTAGAGAGCAGCAAAGTAACAGCAAGCTATTATACTACCCATTTAAAACATGATTGGATTTTTTTTGCCTTTTATGATAGTATGCAGAAGTGGAAAATCCCCAATAAGAAGTCAGTCCTAGATGGTATCTTCTCATTTGCAACAGCAAAGTGGATGCCTGTAGAAAGTATAAGATTGAAGACCAGTAGGAAGCAAAACTTTATGCTGTGGAAACTGTATCTAGATCACTGCATGGAAATACAGACGTATTATGCTCCTTGAAATGGTCTAATTTTTCTTTGGATCTCTTTATACACTGATCTACCAGTACATCCTAAAGTAAAAGGTTTGTCAAGAGTTATGCAAGCTATATTTAACAGTATTTCCTGCCATTTCCTGTAAGCCTCTCACTTCTAGCATTTTGAGACAGTGTAGAAGCATTCCTGTCACCCGCTCAGTGTCCTCTTCTTCCTTTCAGGACTCCTGTCATTTCTAGCTTGAGATGTAGGGTCTTTTATCAGTTTGAAGAGTTCATAATAAAGATAATCTCCTCATAAGTTTAGAAGTTATTTACTTGCTGACCTACTTCTGTGGCTTATCTACTTTGCCATAGCTTCATTTAGAGAGAGAATATGAAGTATATTAGTTGAATCACAGATGCTCCCAGTTGCACCGTGATGTTTTGACTTTATTTTCTAGTTTCTTTCTAATAGTGCATATTACTCTATTTGCTGTTTCTTTAGGGCTAACTGAGGGTTCTTTTGACATTCTCACAAAACTATCTGCTATGGCCAGTCCTTCCTTGGTAGAACAGTAATTTTAATGTCATTATTGTTTATGTTTTGATAGCTTTTTCCCATCTACAGTATTTCCTGATGTACTACACAGTGTCTATCATTTTATTATGGGATCACTCAGCATGGTCTTCACTCCTTGAAGAGAGATTTATTTGTAATATTCTTAAATACTAACTACTGTTAGTTTTGTCCTCTATCTACATTCTTTTAGATCAGTTACATATACATTGAAAAGCATAGATCTCTCTGAAGTTCTTCTAACAACCTCTTTATTGATAAACTTGACCTTTTGCTCTTCCTTTCCCATCCTTTCAAAAATAATGAATCTACAAATATGATGATCTAATTCTCCTACAGCATCTTGATTTTTTCAACAGTCTCTGATGAGGGAAGCTGCCAGAAACATACTTAGAACTCCAAATACTATATATCTGTTGAAAAATCTTTACAAGAATGGTGACATTATCCATCTTAAGCTGTTTTCCTTCATCAAGTAAGGATCTCCTTGGCTACATATCAATACTGACAATATTCTTAGTTTAATAATTACTCGTCTAGCACTCAGCTGGAAATCACTTCAGGAAAGGCTTTCAGTCTTCTTTATAAAGCAGATAAAATGCAAAAATCACAGTGAGTCCTTGTGCAGTGACAGCTTTTGAATTAAGAGAAGTGATATGTGTGATGAAGAAGGGAGTTAGTCTATATTTATGAGGCAGGTCATTTATACAGCCAGAGTGAATCCAAAGTCATCATAAAACTTAATTTTAACAGTTCTTATGGATGCAGTGATATTTCCAGGAGTTCAGTCAAAAGCTGAGCCTCTCATTTTCTTCATTTACTGCATATGAATGGAAAAGCAGAGGGTTTCTTCAGTTGTGTTCATTATTTTAAGCGATGAAGTTGTATAATCCAGACATTTTTCCCTCTTTTACTCTTGAGTAATCAGTGAAACATGAAAAATTAATTTACTGTGATAAAACTAGATTTCTACTCAATATAAAATTTTTGCTTTTTTTGTTTTTTATTATGCACTGTAAATGGCAGAAGGGGTTGCTGCATGACAATCTATATTTTTTTTTCACAGGGCACTTCCTTTAACCCAGTATGTCGTAGACAGGAAAGTCACTCAAGGACACAGTAAATGGGGGAAAACAATTGACTGGGATAAAAGCAGCCAGAGAAAGAATTTTAATTCAGTGGAGGTCAGCTGGGATGATAGGACATTTATTATACTAACAGTGTTATTGTCTTCTTTTTTTTGGAAGAATGTTGCTAAGATGCTAAAAGCTTTGCATTTCCTGTCTGTACAACAATCAGTAGACTGCATGTGGTCCAGAGCAGGTAAAGACTGGGAGCCTGGAATTTTTCCAAGTGAGTCCCATGGATATCCATGCCAGAGAGCAAACTTACTCATGCAGCTAATTGCTGAAAGTCATTTCCTTGAAAAATACAGAAGGAATATTCAGATGGGGTTGTGAGATTTAGGCTGTGGATTTAGTATGGATACAAATGGAGGATTAAAGACAGGTGAGAATCATCTGGATGTAAACTGGAGTGTAGACCAGTAAACTTTTAACTTAGTTCCCTTAGTTACATACCATACAGTTGGAAATTAATAGAAGGCTTCCAAGTCCTAGCCTGCAATCTGCTTGCTTGTATTTCATTTTCTGAAAAGCTGAGGTATTTACTCATTATTTTTAGAAGTGTTATGTGGTGTATGTTTTTTTTTTTGTTGGCCTTCAGTTGGAGAAAATGTGTGTACTCTGTGAACGCACATGCACATGCATGGTAGGGACACACACAAACACACACATCCACGGTATCATGGAAGATCACTTTTTGTTCTCTTGCCCAACTGCAAACTGAAAGGCTTCCTCTCTTAACCTTTCTCAAGTGATTTTTTTCAAGGTTCCCTTTGATGAAAAATATCCTATAAGAACAGGACCAAACACAATATGGTTGATCAAAGGTATCAAATGAATATCTAACTTTATTCAGTATAAAGAGAAGTTGATTTCTAAGCCATATATCCTTCTAAATACATGAGCTCATCTCTAAATGCAAATACTGCCTATATTTCTCTTCTGCCACCTCTTCCACTGACAGTAAATAAGTAAGGATCTAACAAGATATTAAACCCTTTTGGAAACTCCTTGAGTAATTTCAGTAATATCTCATACCCCATTCAGACCTTCCATATCCACCTCACAAAGACACTAGAGAGAAGCTTGTTTTAGTTTTCATTATGTTTTAAATAGATTTCTTGGGAAAGGAAGAGATTCCTCAGTTCCATAGAATCATTTAGCTGCTCTTTGCTCCTCACTGCCCAGAACCTTGTTTCATAGGAAAATCAAATCAGAGATGATAAGGAGTAAGTAGATTACTGAGCTGGCTTTATGATGTTTACTGAGGAATATAAAAAGATTATATAAGGGATATTCTGATTTTCTTCAATTTTGTCATGACCCAGTAAATCATTTTATGTGCAGTTACCTTAGATTCTCACCAAACAGCAACTACATTTAAGCAGATATTTTTATTTTATACTTCATTTAGGCATCTTCCTTAGAGAATGAGAAAGGACTGTCATAAGAGTACACTTATTGACAAAGAAAAAAGCAGCTAGTATTTCATTCTGATTCCTAATGTAATCATAATTTTCAGTATAGCATTACATTCATTATTCTTTGGAGAGTATCCTGTAAATGTTTTTGCTAATTCATTGAATATAACTTTTATCTATTTATGATAAAAATTATTCTATATCAAAAGCAAATTAAATGAAAGAGAAAATATGTCAAAACAAAATTTTTCAGGCAATATTAAATGATTGTTTCAGTTCTTATTTTTAAAGATTTCCATTACAATTAAATATTAATGAAGCATAATTCATTTACACTCAAATGAAATATCCTGACTTGAAATACAAGATAGATGAGATAGAAAGATGAAGCCCTTCCAAAATATTGACGTGACAAGTATGCTGATTTTTTTTTTCTCATTACAGGTACTGGTTTTCATAAAGTGATATTTTCTGGTGAAATGAATGTTTTCCCCTGAAAAGTTCCTGCTAGGTCTAATTTCTTCTGAGATGACTTCTGCTTCATAAATCTGTGGTCCAACTGGAATTAAATTATCTTTTTATTGTCTCTCACTAACCAGGAGACAGATGATATTATTATCATCTCTGTGGAGACAAGTTTCAAACATTTCAATGACTTTATTAAAAAATAGTAGTTAATTTCTTTATAAAATTTTTCAAGATCCAGTTAAGTAACTATTACTCTGAGCTATAAAATAAAAAGATGTGTAAAAATGTAATTTAAATATAAAAATATTGACTTTTGTCTGTTTTCTTCATAAGTTTGAAGAGAAAGCTGATACACTGATGTGCTGTTAGATAGAATCAAGTGCCATAAAAATGATATAATGTCAGTGAAGCACAGAAAAGGTTCATGGGATAAAACGTCAGGAAGATGAAGGGTTAGAAAAGTCCAAATTGACTTCTTATATTTAAGTCAAGCAGTAAAAGCCTTTGAACACAGACGTTAATTTCATCTTTTCACAAATACCAAGTAACCAGGGCATGTTTTAAATATTATAAATGAATATTAAAAATCTATCTGAAATGTTTGTGGGGAAAATCTGTATTCTGTTCCAAACTGAATGTCCTTTTGGACTTGGATTAATCTTGAATCTATCAGAAGTCTTGGGAAGACTTTGTGAAGGCAACAGTTGTCCTTTGTGCTTTGCCGCAGAGAATCTACTACAAAAGAAAACCCTGCAACTCTGAATAGCAATCATCTCTATTTTTTATTCCAGAAGTTAGACAGCCCAGTTGATGGGGATAATGTGGGCTATTATGATTGCCATGTGTGTACTTCCTGCTAAATAATGGCTCCAGATGTGATGGAAAAGCAGCTACAAACAGCTTTTAGCTATGCACAAACTCCACAAATCTGTTATCAGCAGGTAGTATTCTTATGTAGCCATCATCTATTCCCTGTCTCCCCAGAAACTTCTCTGAAGATTGATGTTGCTCCTCTCTCTAGAGTTGGTTTAATAACTGTGTTGGGAGTCATATATCTCCCACTTTCATTTCCTATTTAACAGAAGGGGAAAAAGAAACTCTGACAAGAGCAGTACAGGTTTACACTACTATCATGTGGATAACAAAAGCTTCAAGAAGAAAATGCAGAGGGTAAATAAGGAAAACTGTCTGACAGCTCAGTTTAGGCAGGCTGATATGTTCAGTGTGCTCAGCGACCCAGAGAGGTTCTGGGAGGGGTTAGAAGATGCCTCTGTTTGCAGAAATTTGGGGCTTGATGAAAAAAAAGTCTCAGATTTTTTTTCTTGTAACAAAATGACCTGCTCTTCTCCTTGATCAGTCAGCCATGGGAGGCATGACTGACCTCCACCACCTACACATCTAACTCTAATTCTTTTGCCCAGCACACTGAGTTTCCCACGTTTTATAAAAGAACCGCACGGCTTTGGGACAACTACTGAGCATTAATTTTCATTCTCTAATAAACTTGTGGAAGATGGGATTAGCAGGACACATTAAGAGACCTCTTCATTTTTTATATCTTTGGGATTACAAATTAAAGCATGCTTATTTAATGCTTGGCAACAGCAGCATTATAGTCAGTTCAGGTTTTGGGTTTGTTTGGGTTGGTTCCAATGTAAGAAGATAAATCTGTCAGACCATGTTGGCCTGCAAGTGTCCAACAAGCAGAGGAAGCAGCATATTAGCAAGTAGCATTTGCCTTCTTGCGTAAAATAGCAATGTCTAAGCTGAGAGAGCTATAAAGTATCAAATGCCTTGGAGTGCCCTTCAAATCTAGATCAGTTATCTGTTCCAGTCATTAAACCACTCTTTTATGGTCTGTTCCCCCATGTTTTCTTCTCACAGAAATCATAGATTCATAGTATGCTTTGGGTTGGAAGGATCCTTAAAGATCATCAGTTTCAATCCCCACTTCACTGGGCAAGGCCACCTTCCACCAGACCAGATGTCACAAAGCCCCATCCAACCTGGCCTGGAACATTTCCGGGGGTGAGGAATCCCCTGCCTCTCCATGCAGCCTGTTCCTCATCACCCTCACAGTAAAGGCTTTCCTCCTAATACCTAACCTAAACCTACCTTCTTCCAGTTTAAAACCATCATTCTTTCTCCTATCACTACATTCCCTCATAAAAAATACCTCTCTGGGCTTACTGTAGGTCTGTCTAGTTACTGGAAGGTATTATTAGACCTCCCTAGAGTCTGGACTTTTCAGCCCCAACACTTTCAGTCTATTTTCATAGGATAGGTGCTCTAGACCTATGACTGTCTTCACAGCCCTCCTCTGGACTGGCAGCTCTTTCAGTGTGACTATCCAGTCAATTCCTTATCCACTGATAGTTCCATTCATCAAATCCATGTCTCTCTAGAGGCAAGGATGTTGTGTGGGACAGCATCACTGTAAGTGACCTGTTAACCATGAAGTTCAAATGGAGTCTCATAAACAGTGGTTTAGGAAAATTTTGAATTTGATGATGAAATATAAATAAGCCCAAACCCTAACTTTTCACTGGGTGTAAAGTCATGGTATGTTGCTCAAATGCTATTCTAGCTGAAGGTTCAGCCACTTAACATGGCAGTTCATTAAAAAGATCATTACTGGAGTGAGAGAGTATTGCTAAGCATCAGTTTCAGGCTACCTTTAAGAGCATCATATCTCTAACAGATGGTGGTTGTCGATTCTCCTGGGAAATGCACAAAAAACATTCAACATACCAAATGGCCCTTTACACTTCCGGAAAACAACATTGTGGAAATTTTCTGATTGAGAATTTTAATCTGAATTTTGTCAACTAAAGCTGATATTTTTACCTCATTTAAAAAATTGTGTTTTCATGTAAGATTTAGATATGAACAACAAAAATATCTTTTCTTTTTTTTTTTTTTTTTTTGTAGTTACTAAAACACACTGTTCTAAAATTTATGGAAAATGCAGAGAAGGTCAGAGGAGATAAGAGATTATTTAGAAAAAGTACTTTACACAGGAAGACTATAATTTGTGCTATTGCCCCACAGTATCTCCCAAAAGGCCTGACAGTGGTCCAGTGGGTGTGGAATGATATGAGGCATATACAATGTTTTCTTCTCATGGTGTGTGATTTATAAAATATACTAGCAGTCTTAGAAATTAAAGATCAGAAATTAGATGCTCAGACTTTCTGCCCAAGTTTCATAGGAAGAAGAAATGCAAGAATAAAAGAAAAGTGTCGGTTTGAGGATCTCTGAAGGACACATTGTACTCATTATTATGAGCACAATTATTATTATTTCTTGTTATTTTCCCAGGAGCCCAAATGCAAAAAAGGGAGGAGGTTTAAAAGCAGAGTCCTCAAACACTAGTTATAAACCAACACATCCTGAATAAATGAAAGGAGGGGGATGTGGGAATGACTGACAAAGCAGTGAGATGCAACACTGAACAAGAGGAAGAAGAAAACAGTAGTGAAAGGATGCGGCTTTAAAGCATCAGCAGAGGTGAGAGAGCCCCATTTGTGAGAGAAGCAGCTCCCCAGGCTGGAGACGCAGCTGCAGGTTGGAACTGCAGTGCTGCTGAAGAGGACTCTGCCAATGCAGTGATCAACATACATAATAGAGAGCCTGAAAAAGAGATTATTCAGCCCACATTATCTGTCTGATTTTAAGGTATTCACTTTGATATGTGGTTTTCACTTCCATGGTTGAATGATTGTCTTCTGTGTTACCAAGCCCCTGGATTTCCAGGCTCTCTGGTGCTATTGTAACTTGCAAAAAACCACATGTCCATGAAGCCCATGGCTCTAGTGGTCTCTGCTAGGCTGTTCTTGGAAGCTGGGGCTGCCCTTACTCTTACTGAAACTGGCTGAGGGCAGGCAGGTTGCATGCTCCGGCAAGGATTAGGGAGGCTTGAGCATTTGCTGCTCTTCCTTGATTTGTAAAGGAGCCCTTCAGTGTTACCCATCAGATCAATTAAAATACAAGCACAAGCTTTTCCATTTTTGCTTCAAGTTCTATTTGATTGAAATAAATTGCCAAATTTTTTTGAAGCCTGAAAACATTTACACTTCTAAAAGTGTTTTAATGTCCAAGATCTTTTTGCTTTGTCCAACTCTCTTACTATTTCCACACAGATGAGTACCCCAAAAATCATGCCTCACAAGATTCAGAATGATTTTGAGTTCAGAAAATCACTGAAGCGTAAAACCTGTGTAGGTTTCTTAATTAAAGGTTACACTATACACTCAACTTCAACATTTTAGAACATTTAATTTGTAATATTGCTTGCAAATTGTCTTATAATCTTTCCAAAATTATTTTCCCTTACACTGGTTTTATATTGCAACTTTGTGTGATTTTAGAGAGAAAAAAATATTTTTATTTTCATAAATGTTTATAGAAAGTGAATTACACATTAATAAAAACTAATTTTGGTATTATTTTATTACTTGTCTATTTTTCCTTGGTTTTGCATCACTCCTGTTCTTCTCTCTTTGTACTGTGATTTCTTCCCTCTGTTTCACCTCCAGTACTGCTTTCTTCTTCCCTGTCTTCTTTATTTCCAGTCCTTCATATTTTTCCTGTCTAACTGCACAAAACTCAAACTATTTCATTAATGAAGCAAATGGTTGGGCTGTTGTGAGGATCATTAGCACAAGCAGATATGAGAAGCTTCATAGTCTGCTTATATGAATTTATGAAGTTTAGATTTAATATAGTTAAAATCAGATAATTGTTTTTCCATTTCTGCAGAGACTGGGAGACATCCTCTTCTTTGTAGAAGATTGTGTCATTTTTCTGCAATATACCAACCCCATCTCCAGTTCACATACAAACAATGGTCTGCTTTCATACCAAAGTAAATTATGTTTCTGCACAGCAGTGCTATGAGCACTCAGTCCTTGGGGATGAAGTGCAGAGAAATCATCCATTCAGTCACAGCCTTTGCTGGGACACAGATAATCTTCACCCAGACTGTTTACTCTTGCATTCGTCTGCTTACCTTCCAGCACTTGTCCCCACAGAAAAAGTATGTTCCTACTCAAAAAGAGATTATGATGAAAACAGGACAAACTGTAGCACGCACAGCAGGAGCTAAGACCAGTTATTCATAATAAGTCATTTAATCAGGTTGTATATCATCTGTGAAATGCATTAGTGTTGAACACCACCCTTTATCATTTTTTCAGTTCTGTATCTGGCAAGAGAATGGTGAAGTGACTCATTTTAAAACAATTAGCTGTTAAGTGTTTTGGGCTGATTAATCATGAAAAATAGGCCTGGCAGATACAAACAAAGCTAATGATTTTCCACAGTAATTTTGCTATTTCAGTCTGGTATTTTTTGAGCAACCAATACAGTGAAATAAGAGGCAAAGCTGATAGCTTTGTTTACATTTATGATTATTTTAGTCCCCTTTTGGCCTTTTGCCATTCTTGCCTAAAAAGATAAATGAGAAAAACCCACCCAAATTATAAATATTTTGGGTGAAAATGCTTTTAGTAGCAAACAGTGAAGGGACAGTAAGCCTGGACCAAGAATTTGTAGTAAACAAAAAGGATTTCCTTCTGACCTTCAGCCCTCCACCCTTCTGTCTGAGGGTGAAATATGAACATATATATGTAAAGGTGCATAAGTAATGCATGACATGTCTATATTCTGTGTGCTTCAGTGAATTAGGGGTTATCAAATGAAACTAATAGGAACTTCTCTATGAATGAAATTAGTAGAACTCTGTGGTGATCAGGGATAGGACTAGAGGGAATGGCCTGAAGTTGTGTCAGAGGTGGTTTAGGTTGGATGTTAGAAAAATGTTCTTCACCCAGAGGGTGGCTGGGCACTGGAACAGGCTCCCCAGGGAAGTGGTCACAGCACCAAGCCTGACAGAGTTCGAGAAGCGTTTGGACAATACTCCCAGGTACATGGTGTGATTCTTGGGTATGGTCCTGTGCAGGCCAAGAGCTGGACTTCAATGATCCTTGTGGGTCCCTTCCAACTCAACATATTCTGTGATTCATTCAGGTTCAAATAAACAGTGGGACTGTAGTAAAACACAGTATTCTAAAATTCCATTTATGGTTAGAAAAGTACTAAGAGTAACATCTTTCTATTTTCCCTTTGCTTTGTTTCTTTGATCAGCGAGAGAGTAACACATAGAGACTATTTTAGAGTGTGGTGACTATTTCAAAAGGTCTGAAGAAAATTCCTTTTCACTCCTTTACAAACCATCACTTCAGATCTGGCATCTCTAAATTGTTTGTTCAATAAAACCATAAAACAGATGCTTATACAATACTTCAAGAGACAGAAGCATCCGCTTCCTAGCTCACAAACAAGATCAACTTTTAAGATCGCCTGTAGAAACTATATGGTTATAAACCCCATAAAAACATAATATGTACCTCAGTCTTCTTTCCTAATGCAAAATACAGACCCAACTCCAAACACATTATTTATGTTACTTAACAGGACATTTATGAAAACTTCTCTGAATTACATTTGACTAGACATTGGTCTTTACATTCAATTGCACTTCTAAATGGACTAAATGCTTCAGTCTCACACCAAAAAATTCTGTCAACAAGCTTTCATTGGGATAATCTTACATGCACAGAGAACCAAATTTAAAAGGTAACTGGAATGTTGACCAAATATTTTAATGAAGATTTTGATTCAAATGAAAAAAAAAAAAAAAAAAAAAAAAAACAGGCACTCAACATTTGATCTGTGAAAGTTTAGAAAATTTGGAGTTTGAGGAAGCAATACTGATAAATTTGAACATTTAAAACCAAAAGAAGCTATTTAATAGTGAAAATGATGACTGGAGCTTCTAATAAAACAGGGAATTGCCTCAACTATGAAAGAATGGCTTTTGCCCTTTGGATCTGTCAAGGCATCCACTGCAAGGCTATTGATTTTATAATTGTGGGGAAGACAGGAAAACCCTCATAAAGTAATATAGAATGCTATAAATTATATGGATTATTACATCTCCTATCAGTTCAGCCACAGCAGTACTGAGTTAAGAATGACAGTTATTTACTCTGAGTTACAAAAATAAGTCAATTATATGAGCGACCTTGGCTTGAAGGATAGGATAAGGAGGGAAATGCCTAAAGCAGCAGGCTGTGGACAATGACCTGCACACCAGCCAGTGCGTGGCAAGATGACACGGGCTCTTCCAGGCAGTGTGATTGAATATCACACTCAATTTCTAGCATCATTGCTCATTATTATGGTTGTTGCTGCTGGGGGAAGGGTTGAGCTGTGTAGAACCTACTCTATGGAAGGGAAAGAAGTGACTCCTCTCTGCAGAAGTTGATGGGTCCACTTGTGTTACCATTCTTTGACTCACTTCGTGAAGTGCGTCACAGAGTGCATGAAGTGTATTTCTTTTGGGTGAGATGGGAAGATGTGCTCCAAGAGCACTGCTAACGTTCTCCAACTCCTAATGGATAGTTAGTCCATGGGATGTGACAATAATTAAAATAGGGGATGAAAGCCCAAGTATAAAAAAAGTATCCAACATAAAATCAGAGTTGTGACTCAGTCCTAATCACAAACTGTTTTGCTTTACACTCTCCCTTGCACTATAATACCTCCCAGTGCAGACATAGCCATAGACCAAAAAATGTCAGACTTGAAATTGCCTCAGATCCCTGAACTTTCTATTTGGTTTCCCCACCAGCTGTTCCTTCAAACTCTTTTGGGTGATTAATAATGAGCTTTCTCCTCACAGTCATTACTCTCTGCTAGGAGAAATTGGGATGACAGTGATTATTCAGTTTGATTCATATAACAAAGATGTCTATTTTGTAACCTGAAAAGAACAGCTTTCTGCACACTATACTGAAGTTGGGAAGTTCTAGCTTGGAAGAAAGACAAAAGGATCAGTACCTTGCTTTTGATCCTTCCTTAGATATCGCAAAGGTGTGATCTCTTAAACATGGCACTTTTTCTTGTTATTTTGATGTGTCATTGAAAAAAATATGCTTCAGATTACAAAAATATTGGTCCGAGGGGTTTTTTGTTGTCCATGATGTACATCTTTATAAGTGAGGAACAGATTATTCATCTCACTGGGGATCCAAAGAATACTGAAATGCTAGGCTTATTTTGACTCCTCTAAGAGGTAATGCAGCCATTTTGTTAGGTTTCTTCAGTGTTGACGTGCCACACATCTTCAGGCTTCCTGTACATAAAGAAAGGGCTTGTTTGAAGTGTAACAACTGCAGAAGCCTGAAAAAGTAATCTTATGATTGTCTGTTCTTTGAGGCACCTTCCTGGGGAAGTTTTAAGTTGATTGAACAACTTTGTAAGCCATTACCTTTAACTATGGTTATATAAATAACATTCTTTCATGTTCTCTAGCTTTCTGAAGGAGATCTGGTCCCTGGATTAAGAAACATGGCAAATAATAAATAACTGAGAGTGAACACAGTTTTCTTAACTGAACTCAAATGCGTAACTCTTGCACCATTCTAGAATGATCTTTCCTTTTATGTCTGTTGTGGCCATTACCATCTGCCTGCCAGCAAAGCAACTGTGATGGGCAGGGCCATTCACTCAAGGTCTGTTCATGTGCTTAATGAAGTAAAGTCCTTCTGGTGAAGGACTACTCACAGAGCTAAGGCATCCACTGCGAAATGCTTGATTAAACTTAGTCACTTAGCATTTTCATATACCTTTCCTATTTGGGTGCTAGCAGCCTGGATGCTGCAGAACAGATTAAATATTCCAGTCAAGATAACATCTCCACAGTCAAGCACCTCTCTTCTCTTACAAACAGCGACAGCATAGGCAGGAAAAAAATACCAAATAGTATAATTAAGGCCTTGAATATTTAACGAACCACTTGTTTTGTTTAGTCTCAGTCAACATCAAAAAGCCAAAGAATAAGCCAAACACAGATATTTCCATCACTACATTCTGCACAAAATAGTAATTTTTTTGAAGCAAGTTGCAGGCTTGAAACTGACAAGTACTCCACAAATCTATAAGCTGGCCTGAAGTAAACTCTCAGCTCTTCATAGTGACTTCTATTTGTAAACCACCAGTACCCCTTCCTGCTCAATACACACCAAAAGCTCTACCTCTTAGAGCTTTTATTTTTTATCTGTTTTCATCACTTCTGCAATCACCTTCATAGCAAATAAAATCTTATGCTTTCATCCTGCTTAACACAGCTTGAGCACCTCCATTTCTGTAGCAACTGGCATGCCCCCCAAGATTCTGAAAGGTCTCTATTTTAAACCAGCAACAAACACAGCTCAGACTTTGCAGCATCCTTTCACAATGGCAGAAGTCATCCAACTGTGACAACTGAGACTGTCATTTGCCGCGCTTTTGGTATCTCTAGCTTGGCTGCTGCCTTGCACAAGGCTTCCTATGTGTCCTGTGTTTGGAAAATAGACATTTTACAAAAGTTATCTTTACTGATTGTCCGCTGTCCTTCCTGTTGCCTGCTTAGATCTCTTTGCTTGTTACTCTTTTCAGCTTTTAAGAAAAAATTTTTAAAAAAGGCTACAATGAATTTACCTGAACTGATTTCCATTAGAAGCCTCTGTCTTATGCTGGAGCAGTTTTCTCAGTCCATCAAAGAACAGTCATGTCTATCTGTCATTAATAGTGACAAGCTAATATATCTCAGCTGAGGGGTTTTTTTATAAATCTTTCATACATACTTTATATGGGAAATACAAAGCATCTATGAAAGTTAACCTCAGAATTACTTCATTAACAAACTTGAAAATCATTGAAAATCTGTATGGTTCCCAGAAAATATTATTTTGCCCTATTAATATTGTTTCTCTGTTCTTTTATAATTGTTCAATAACAGGATGATACTTTGCATATGTAGAATACCAAAATAACATCTTACTTTAGAAAGTTAAAATTAAATAAATGTCTCCACTTGAAAAATTTAAAGTGTTTGAGGTAGCCTGCAACTTTTCACTCTATGTCAATCTAATTCTGAAATTTAGTACATCTTGGATTTTTTTATATTTTACTTCTTCTACCTTTTCTTTTGAAAAGAACACATATTTAGAATTCAATTAAAATTGCTGCAAGTAAATCTGTGTTCATGCACATGTTTTATTAGAAAGAAGAACTAGTATTTTTAAAGAAAAAAGGAGTTTCCTAGGAAATTTATGTAGCAAAATGAAATAGTCATTTCCTGAGTAAAATCAAGATAGTAAGTTTCCTAAACAATTTATCATGAATATTTAAAAGCTAGTACTCTGGTGATGCTGACCTGGAGACCATCACACATTGAAGAGTTACTGAACAGCAAAAAAGTTGATCTGAGTAGACTCAGTCCTGTGCTGTGCTGTGCTGCACATCCAGTATAGCCTTCAAGCCTATGTTGGGCTGCACAAAACCCTTGGCTGCAGGGTCACATCAGCTGGCTTAATGCCACAGGGAAGCATAGAGGCTACTCCCTCTGGGTGCCTTTCTGTTCTTGTCTTTATCCAAAAGTGCAGAAAGAAGTTCTTCTATGAGCATCCTTTTTGTTTGACAGCAGAAATAATGAAGAGAGTTATTCAAGAAATTCCTGTAGTAAATTGGTCACTCTTCCCTTGGTCAGGGTCTGCACAGTGTGTACAGAGCGTGCGTGTATCAGAGATCTATTCAAAGCTGAACAACTCAGGATTTGCAGCATTTAAAAGGATGTAAGATTATCTGTACTCTTCTTTATTTCTTTACAGTGTTAGCTCTAACATAGAGCATTTGAAAGGATACTTTACAGAGCCTGAGTGAGTTTTTTACTGGGATCATAACAGAATTTTTCATCTCCTAGTGCAAAATGACTACATAAAATGACTATTTGAAAACAGCAGGACTATATAGACTGCAAATGAAAATCTGAGTTTCTCATAACCGTCTAATTTCTGTTTTCCGTTTTCTGTATTTATTGAAAGTGCAAGTGCCGCTCTTTGAGTAAAGGGTTGATGCCCAGCATGTGTAAAGCTACTACTGAACTTCTGATTGGCTCTGAAATACATTTTCCCTGTTCTCTCCCCAGGAGCATTTTCAAGAGCATTGAGAAAATTATCTTAGACAACCTGCTCTTTCCAGTTTTCAGAACCATTTTTGATGCAGTCAAATACATGCAAATGACATACAAAAATATTCTGTTTGAATCTTAAACATTCTAGACATTTATTCCAAAATGCCTCCATAGAAATTACATTTAGCCCTTACAGGATGTAAATCTGTCCTTAGGGCCCCTCAGTGCTAACCCTAAAACTCAAATCAACAATACCAATAGTAAAATTCTTCAACTACTTGATTAAGAGACCATAAGACAAGCAAGAGTCAGAACCTGTATTGTTTTGGGGGTTTTTTTGGCTGTTGCCTATATATGTACTCATTATTAGAAATACTCAAATAATTGTATGTTTGCTACAGAGAAAATATACCCAGCCTGTTACTGCAGAGTCCATAATATGGTGCAAATTAATATACTGATTTATATCATCCACTCCTCACAACTTTGTACTATCTGCAAATTTGCTGGGAATACTATGAGTCCCCTCTCCAAAGACCTAGGTAAAGATGTTAACCTGTGTTGGTCCCTGTATCAAGACTTGGGGCACACCAGTAGTTTCTTGTCTCCAGCTGGACTTTGTGTCACTTATCACAACCATCTGAGTGCAGCTGCACTTTTCAATCCACCTCATTCTCCACTTATTTAGTCAATGCTTCACTGGTTTGTCCAAGAGGATATTGTGGGATATAGTGTTGAAAGCCTTGCTGAAGTCAATATAAAGAGCACTGCTCTCCTCTCATCCAAGATGGTCATGTCACCACAGAAGATTTTCAGGTTTGTTAAGTTGTTTTCCTCTTCATCAATCTATTCTGACTGCCCCCATTTACTTTCCTAATTTTCATGTATTTACAAATGTTTTCCAGGTTTAGTTGCTTCATTAGCTTTCTGGGAATCAAGGTGAAACCGACTTCCTGGTCATTTCCCAGATCCTTCTTTCTCTTTGCGAAGCTACAAGTGATGTTTGCTTTCTTCCAGCCCTTGGGTATCTCCTCTGGCCACCATGATTTTTCAAGCATAATCAAGACTAGCCTGAAGTGACACCAGTGAGCTAACTCAACACTCAGGAATGCATCCCATCAGGGCCCATGGACTTGTGTTTGTCCAGATTGTTTTAATATTCCCTAACCTGATCCTCCTTCCCCAAGGTTAAGTCTTCCTTTCTCCTGGCTTTTCTCAAGGATCTCAAGGTGATCTTAAAGGTCAAAGTGAAGAAGACACTGAGTATCTCCCTCTTCTCCATATTCTTTGTCAATGGGTCTTTTATCCCAATCCCCATATTTCCCCTAATCTTCCTTTTGCTGTCAGTTTACCCGTAGAAGCCCTTTCTGTTGCCCACCGTATCCCCTGACAGGCTTTCCTAACCCCTTCTCTGCACGCTTATCTTTCTGTATTCCTCCGAGGTCACCTGCCCCTTTCACATCTTCTATGCTTCTCATTTACATTTGAGTTTTGTCAGGAGGGACTTGCTCATCTATGCAGGCATCCTATCACTTTTACTCAATTTCCTGCATATCCAGATGGACAATTTTTTCAACCTGCAGGATGCAATCCTTAAAAATGAACCATTTGTCATCTCCCATGCAATTCTTTGAGAAGCTCCCTGAACAGGAGCTTAACTTATAGTCACTGCAGCCAACACTGCCACAGGATTCATATCCCTAGACAATTCCTCTTGTTTGTAAGTGTGAGGTCCTATACAGTACCATCCGTCATTGGCTTCTTGATCATTTTTATCTGGATGTTATCATACATGCATTCTAGAAACATCCAACAGATATTGGAATGGTTGAATTATTTCTTGAAGACCAAGGATGAAAAGATGAAGTTTCTTATAGTTGCCTGTGGAAGGGGTCATTTGTTTCTTCTTCCTTATCATGTAGTCTGTACCAGACACTCACCTAGCAGATATTCATCTGCCTGCTAACCCTGATCCATAAGCCGTCAAATGGTCATCCATATGTCCCAAGGCACTATTCACTGCTCTCTCACAAGCCAGGTTACTCCTCTCCTTCCTGAAGAACAAACACCCAACCACTGCAATGTTCCAACCGTGTGAGCTATCCCATCATGCCTCTGTGATCCCAGTGAGATCATAGCCCTGTAACTCCACACAGATGTCTAATTCCATCTGGTTTTCCCCTATGCTGCATGCATTAGTGTACAGACACTTCAGAGAGGCACACAGTTGTGTCAATTTCCCAGAGAGTAATCATATGAAAATATCTCATTTGTCTCATCTAGAGAAGAGAACACTTGCAATTATATTCCACTACTGAGAAATGACCTGATAGCTCTTCTTGACAATCATATAAGGTTAATTACGTTGACGGTGACAGAACCTATTCAAAATTATGTGTTAAGCAGTGGACATGACTCAACACTCAGGGTTTGAAAAGAATATGCAGCTTTATTGCACTTGCTTTGTTACATTATTAAAAAACAACCAACCAAACAAAAACTGACAGACAAAAAAACCACAAACAAAAACTCCCTAACCCCTCCAAAAAACATAAACCTAAACCCAAACAACCAAAGAAGCAAAAAAAACAATGCAACAGAAACAAATAAACAAACAAACAAACAAAACCCCCAAAGCAAAAACTCCCACAACAGTCAGGATAAAATGCATCAAAATTCATTGATTCAGCATTCCAGAGAGAAAAACAATATTAATATACAGCAAGAGAGCATGTGGTAATGCTGGCTCAAAGGTAATGCTGAAGGTCATGTATGTGAGTCTTTCATTCAAAGCAGAAGTATCACCTAGGCTGTCAAGTCAGCCTAGGTTTTGTCAGGCAAATCTCAAAATTTTTAAAGGATGGAGGATACACAACTTCTCAAGCTGCAATTTATGGCTCGTGTTCCTTGTTGCATCATTTGTCACATCCATTAGGATGAGTTTGGATCCATTGTCTTTGTAATCTAATGTAATCTAGTAGTTGTAGGTTATTAGATCTCCCATCCCTGCATCAGGAGAAGTTCAAATTGGACATTTGTAAAAGGCTCTTCACTTAGAGAGTGCTTGGGCACTGTAAGAGGCTCCCCAGGGAAGTGGTCACAGCAATAAGGAGGGCAATGAAGATGGTGAAGGGCCCTAAAAGGAAGCTGTAGGAAGAGTGGCTGAGGTCTTGTAGTGGTTTTGAGTCTAGGCCTTCCTTGGTGACTAGGTTGTAACCAAGGAACCAAGGTCATGTTCCCAGTATTCCATACGATTTTTACGTAAGCAAGAGTATAATTAAGAAGAGAGAGGAAGCTCTCGCTCTCTTTCTTCCGGCGGATTGAAGGTGAAGGTAACTTCGCTGTTGCTCTGCCTGGGCGAAGGAGTGAGGCCTAGCGGATCTGATTGGCCTTGAGAGGCAGACTGGGTGTTGTGACTCGTTTTCTTTTAAGGGAAGTATTTGGTTTATATCCCTCTTTGTTCTTTTTATCCCTTTTATCCCAGTTTTCCCTTTTCCCTTTCCCTTCCCTTTCCCCTTTTGGGAGTGTACATAATTTTCTTTATATATTTTATATAAATTTACTACTTAAAATATAATTTGGCTTGGGTTCTTTTGATTTTTTTTTTCCCTTTTTTTGGTCAACTGGGAGAGAGCGTAAGGGAGGGGGAAGGTTTTGTCCCGGAGTCCAGGCACTTGGCTGGGAGCCAAGTCCAACCTGGGATAGGTCTCTTGGTCTGTTCAGTCTGGAGAAGGGGAGACCGAGGGGAGACCTCATTGCAGCCTACAGCTTCCTTGTGAGGAGAAGAAGAGGGGTAAACAGAGGGTATCTCTGTGATAACCAATGACAGAACCCAAGGGAATGAGCTGAAGTTGTGTCAGGGGAGGTTTAGGCTGAATATTAGAAAAAGGTTCTTTACCCAGAGGGTGGTTGGGCACTGGAACAGGCTCCTCAGGGAAATGTTCACAGCCTCAAGCCTGACAGAGTTCAAGAAGCATTTGGACAATACTCTAGGGAACACGGTGTGATTCTTGGGGATGGTCCTGTGCATGTTCAGGTGTCAGACTCAATGATCCTTGTGGGCCCCTTTCAACTCAGCATATTCTGTGATTCTGTAATTAAGTCTGTCAGATTTTAAGGGGCACTTGGACAACACTTTTAGTCAGATGGTTTAGTTTCAGGTACTCCTGCGAGGAGCAGCGCATTGGACTAGAACCAGATAGGTCTCTTCCAACTTGAGTTACTCTATGATTCTGTGATCCCTTAGCCCCCTCTCTGGAGGAATAAATAGGTCCGCACATCAGAAATTCATATCTGACCATCTGCAGAACCTTCATCAATTCCTCAATACCTTTCTTGAACTGTAGAGCCTATAACTGAACCCAGGATTCAGATGTGGCCTCTCCAACACTGAAGAGAGTGAAATAATAGCTTCCCTCAATCTGTTGACCATACACCTCCTATTGTAGTCCAATGTGCATTTGTTTTTCTGATGATGAAAGCTCAGTGTTGGATCATTAGTACCCACTGTAAACACCAGGCCCTTTTGCTACCTCACAACCTGCACTGATACACAGGACAGGACCACTCTGTTCCCAAGTGCAGAGATTTGCACTTCTCGAGCCTAATGCGATTTATGCTTGCCAAGTTTTCCAGTAATTAAGCTGCTTCAGGAATGACTGGAGTATAACTTTCTATTACTCTTTCTGTCACACACAAGTTACTTTTTCTGCTACAAGGCTTTGGCCTTCCTGATATCAATCACAAGTGTCCAAACAGTATTGTTATACTTCTCCATCACTTCCTCTTGTTTCTTTTTTGCAGCCTTCTTGCACTTAAATTAAGCAATGACCATCTTGTTTAGTCATGTAGGGTTTTGGCCAAAATGTTGAATTATTCAAGAGAGGTAAGCTTAAGATGATATTGAATGACTGGACATAATTATAAGTTCAAGTTATCTTCACAGATAAACAAAGACACATGAACTTTCAGCTTCTTGTTACAATAAAACATTGGAAGTCCCACTGATTGAGAGTGGACATTTTGAGCAACAACTGGAGTTGTTCTTTAAGCATCAGCAAAGAATAATAATGTAATAAGGTCAAATATCAGCAGAATGGATCTTAGCAGCAAACCTGAAAGAGAATGAAAGGACCTGAATATGAGAAAATGGTTGTGAGGATTACAGTTTGCAAATATGTTTTGCAGTACTTCTTATGAAGAAAAAATCTCAGCAATGACGGTCTAATATAAATGGATGCAGGAGCATCAAAGAACATCACTGGTTATCACTGATGCAGAAAACAAGGCCAAAAGCAGTTGGAAGGGGTAAGTGTGAGTTTGCTGCAGAAAAATCTGTACAATAATTGCCTCTTCACTGATACACTGAAGACAGGCTGTTGGCCCTCCACAGCTATATTTGGGTTGCATGACAGGGTTTTTCTATCAGGCCTCCAGGGGTGGTTTCTTGAAGGAACTGCTAGAACCTTCCCCTATGGGAATTCCGATGGAGCCCATATCAGCTGTCTCCAGGACAGACTCACCATCAAAAATTGTGTGTTTTAAGTTACCAGTGCTAAGGAACTTTGCTGGAAGAGCGAGAAGTCCTGTGTTCCAAGCCTTCTTTAACAAATTTTACCAATTGCAAATTTTATCCAGAATATATCTATTATAACTACCACTGAGATGACAAATCTTCTTTCCCACATGAGAACCATTCCAGCAGAAAGGACAGACTGTTTTATTGCTTTGGGTTTTTTTTGGGGGGGGGTTGTTTCTGAAATAGATGTCTCTAATTTCATCTGAACACAGTTTTTTTATTTTTTTTTTTAGATGAAATTTAAATAGATGTAGAGTTATCAGAGGCTCTCCAGGACCCATCATCCCTGGAGAGTTCCTAATAAAGTTCTTATCCTACAAAAAACCCCCATGCATTATGTCAATGGTGCAATTTACAAACCTGAGGGAAAAGTGGAGGACGGCAATTTGATTAATGTCCCTTCTCTCCAGTCATATCACTGGAAATCTGAAGAGATAATAAATGAAGAATATCCCATATGGATGATACCACCTGCTTGCATTCTGAGGGACAGGATTTGCAATTTTCTCTGTACTCAAGGGCTTACAGTTTTGAAGGAAAGCCTTTATAGGAAGGGAAGAAATTAAGACCTGCACTAGGGGGCAGAAAAATTGCTGTTAACAGAATCAGCTATCTATATTACCTGACTTTATAAAATCTGCAAATCCTTGGTTCCAGAAGCCACAAATTCAATCCCTATTGGGAGGATGGGCAACAAAATTATTTATGTTGACTACAACTGCTGTCATTTCCATCAGAGTAACAGTTAGAGAAGCACAGTTATATCCATGAAGGTAGTTACTGTCTTGAAGAACCAGAATTCTAAGAGAGTGATTCAGTTGCCTAAACATGGGCATTTACTGTTTTTTTCAGATGACCTGGCTATCAAATACAGCCATGAGGGGCAGATGCTTAGGGAGAAGCTGCTAGAGGCCAGGTAGGGTATGCTTGGGTTTCTAAAATAGTATGTAATTCTTATGTTTAGGTGACTGACCTACTATTTTCAATTTTTCCTAAAAGCTGCTTCCTCTAGAAAATGTATTCCATGTCTTAACTTAGATTGTATTTTTAGTCCAGCTATCAAAAATGATGAGATTCATAGAATCATAGTTTTCATGGGGTTTTATATGCAAACACACTTTTCTGTATATCCACATTTTCCATTTAATAATTTTTGAACAATTCCAGCCAATTTGACAAATGGACACTGGCTTCAAAGGCATTAACAACCTACAGGTGTTATGAAAATAGGCTGGATTAATGACCCTATTAGTGCCCTTACAAGAAAAAGAGCATGGTATATGAATTTTATTATAGACATTGAGGAGCTATATAAGAGAGAGATATTACAAGCACTCCAGCAGCATGAAAACTTCATGTGGCATTAGCAGATCCATAAACAGCAACAAGTCCAACTATTGAGAGTCAGGCTTCATCCATTCCACTGCTCACAGAGTAATCACACTTGTTATCACACCACAACCATTTCCATTACCACCATCCAAGTGACAAGGAAGTTGAGCATGGTATAAGAAACAAGAGAAAACTTTAAAAAAGGTAAAGGCTCTAAATCAAATGCAAAAACAAAGGTCTGCAGGGCCAGAGAAAGACTCAAGGTTTTATTCTTATATATTCAATATATTCAAGGCAGAAAACTAAAATAAAAATAAATAAAAATAAGAAGTATGTAGTAACACATTTGTATTTGAGCCAAAAGAAATTTTCACAAGTACTCATAAATATCCAATGAATATTTTTTTAAAATGTGTTAATAGCTGGCACTTCCAAAGTCTTGTGGAAACAATTCTACCATGTCTAACTGGTTGTCCCACACTTGTTTTTATGTGTATTGCAAATCTCTTCCTTGCTTGACAGAGGAAGCCCTTGGCACTTTAACTTAGTTTTACAAGTAAATTCCATGCAAATGAAAATTAATTGTTCCCCTAAGGTTTCTGCTGGGGTTTTTAATTTTTGTTTGTTTGCTTGTGTTATACCTATAAAAGGCAGCAATGTCCTTGTATACTTTAGGAAGTACTTGCATGTTGTCTTTGCTCTGCGCAGGAAACAGATGACTGCTTGCAGATCTAGGGGAATAAACACACAAACATTTGTTTAGAGAGTAATTGCTAACAGATTCACAGTAACTAGAAAATTATAGAATCATACTGTCTCTGAAATTTTCTTTTTCTCTCTGTACATTATGGTGCCATGTTTATGGAATGCTTTAACACATTTCATTCCAATGGAAACCATTTTGCCCACTAACTACTGTTGATTTTGTTTCAGATAGCTTGGTGACTAGAGTTTCCTTAGCATCAGCACAGAGTTTTTATCACAGCTGCTTAGACTGGCTGATTAGCAATTTAATGGGATTTAGCTGACCAGAAATGAAAGGACAGACAGCTCTAATGCCTGAAAGGCTGTCAGATTTATGTAAACAAGTATTACAGCAACCATTTCCTGAATTTTGAGCCCAAATGGATACATGCTTCTGCTTATACTGGAATTTAAGGAGGTGACAGACAGAAGGATTTAATTGGATTAGTCTACTGGTCTACAATATAAATTTAGTATAATAGTAAGTAATAGTATCCAATGTAAAGAATTCCTTAGGCTTGGGGACCTAGAACTGTCCTACATGCAATAGTTCTGATTTAGGTGCAGTGGTGTAGGATGAGATATAATTAAGGGAACACACTGACTTAGTATGGATATAGGACTATAGCCTTGTACACCCTGAGAACAAGCTTTTACAAAGTGTAACAACAGGATCATGCATAGAAGAAAAGGAATGCAGTGAGCAGAAGTAATGATATGATCTAAAGGACATGTAAATATTTTCATTACAAAGCATTCCTCACATTTTTTGTTTTATCTCCATATACTAGAATATTATATTTGATCTTTTCCCCATTTTGCCACTCTATTTGAGGTGTGGAGAAAAAGACATGCTGAAAAACTCAGTAGTTTCTGATTAGTCATCCATGTACTGCTTTCTTACTAATAGAGATTCCTCAAAGTAATTCAGAAGAAACTTTGAATGGGTTGAAGCCCAAAGGTATCCTATATGGATTTATTCATTCTTGGGATGAATGGGGCAATGAACTTAAATCTTCTGATGCCCAGAAAAATAACATAAAAATACAACTCTATTTCTATTAATTTATTATTTTAAGCTGATAGAGATTTCATCTGAATGCTTGCTCATGTATAAAGGAATGCTCTGCAGAAAAAATTACCTACTTCTTACCATTAAATTACCTGTGCATTAGAACCAAATGACATCATTCTTCACCATCCTACTGTCAATATATAGCACAGTACATGCAAAAATAAAGGATAAACCACTGATATCTTGAGGAGTGTCCTCATCAAAACTTTTACACAGATGTGAATGATTTCAAAGCATGCTAGGCAGTAAAGAATGAAGATCGATTCCTCCTTACCCTTAGCAACATGACTAGGGGAGCCCAAAGTAGCCTCAACTACAGGTATCCTTGGGTGATCTGGTGAAACTCTCAGCTAAAAAAGATTTAGAAATAGACAGTCATGGCGAGTTTTCTTCAGGAAGGGCCAAGCCCTCCTGACATTTGTTTAAAGGTCTTTCTATACCATTCCTGAATCAATCAGATAGAATAGGGAAATTTTTGTCTCCAGCTGAAGTTATCTGTTGCCATAAGCATGATTGGAGACTTTACTGTTCTATTCTGGCACGACAAAACCTGCAAAGAATTCTTGTAATTCATCTGAATTATACTGTAAACATAGCTTGCCTACTCTGTTCTTCATCTCTTAAAAAGAAATTGCTGTATCTCTTTTTAATGCAAGTTTACCAAGAAAGTGCATGATGTACATTGCAATCAAATGGCTCCAATATTCTACTGGCAAGGCATAAATTACCTTGTCACTCAGGTAGAGTAGGCTATACATATGCAAAACACTACGGAAACGTTCTTACCATTCAGTGAAATGATTTGTAGAAGTTATATGGATGTGCGCACATTTCTTCCATGGTTTTAGAGTCTTGATGTCTTTGTGTCCTCATTTGCAACAATAACCAGTCTACAACAAATCTCACATAATTAAACTGAACAGAATGACACTTTCTTTTGCAAGGGTAATTGTTCATACGTTGCCCCTGTGTAATGAGTCACCATAAAGTAGAGGATGTGTTAATAAGTTTGCACAGCCGGCACTTTGGGCTGGATTCTGGCTAAATAAGGACAGCTTAGCAAAACATTCCAAACGTCATGATGTTTCAAGCCACAAAATAGCCTCAATTAGGAAGCAGATTTTACACTGCAGTATTTATCTTCCCTTGCATTTTCAGCATGAGCAGCTGAGAATTTAAACACCCAGAAGTTTCTCTGCTGCTAGAATGTGAAACATGTTCACCTTCACAAACTTTTAATGAAACCATACCTTCACCTCGTATATTTTTAAAATTGAGTACTCCCCCACTTAGACGCTGTGTCTGAGCTTGTCTAAAACCTAACACATTTCACACACTTACCTAATTGGCAGATGGATTTTGGCCAGGCTTATTGACCTTGGAGAAAAATTAAACAGTGCTTTGGTCTAGCTCATGCAGTTACTCAAATAATATTTTCAATTCTATATAGAAAGTTAACAAAAATGTAACAGGAATGAAAAAAAAAAAAAAAAGGATTTATAGAGAGCTTAGACTGAAAATTAGGGTTGCAAACATACTGGCAAAATGCTATTTAGAGGACAGAGGGAAATAAACACAGTAAAACATTGGTAGTATATTTAGGAGGATATTTTCTGATGTTTAGACTATATCAACTGATAACCTTCCTTTTGTACTTGAAAAAATACTTGAAAAAAATCTTAAACAGTAACATGGGCATCACAGGGCAAAAAACTACAGATAGTATTGAAGAAGCTCTAGTTTTCAGGAAGCTATTCTGCCTAGTAAGTGCCATGAAGCACTTCCCCAGGTAAGTGCCGTGGTGAACAGAGTTCAGCTAAAAGTGTATTATTGGGATTTTGCAGACCATATTTATTTGGAGTTTACTACTATCTACTAGAAAAAGCCCATCTGATTAAAGGCTACTTTAAAGAATGACTTTAGAATGTGTTTCAGTCATGAACTGTTTGACGTTAATGAAATAACTCACTGGCACCCATGATGTGCAACTCAGCAAATGAAATGTTATTCAGCAAAAAAACGAGTAACTTTTGATTCAGTCACTAAGTAAATATTTATAGCAGTGTGTATAGGTGAAAATGCTGTGGAAATAAAAATTTAAAAAGACAGAAGAAAGTATGACACAAGGTATATCATTTGATGATGGATATAAAACGCAATTAGCTGTCTCCAGTGGCACTGCCCCTCAGTCATGAGGTTGTTACTCCCAGTCAGAAGAATGAGGCTAAGCTTCAATTTAATTCAGAAAAGGAGCAGAAAAAGAAGGAAATAGATAGCCAATATCCAAGTTCTGAAATGGAAGATACTGCAGGCAATAAATGGCTCACACGTAGCTGCAGGATGAACCAAGCATCACACAGAAGCAGAAAGGAAGGTAGAAAAGACTAGACTGCTCATCATTCATGTGCTGAAGAAAAATACATCCAGAAATGTAATGCTTCAAGCAAACATTTTGAAATATCTTTGGTGAAATATTTTAGACAGCTGGTCATATGTGTGATCAGCAACCAGAGAGGAGATGAGAGTCTTCCCTGCTGCATCATAGCTTTTCTCCTCTAATATCTGTTGAATTACCCACTTCTTTATGAAATACCAGTTTGTGCCAAGTATTCTGTAACACTGACCTCTCATTAAGTGCCAGAAAAATACATTATGAAGATTTATTGACTGGAATGATAAGCAGCAAGTCAGGATGCCTTGATGTGAAAGCAATATAAGGTAGCTAGCAGTCAGGCATGTTGCCTACTTTTGCACTCACCATGTCTCCCTGATGCTCCCCTGCCAAAAAGCATACATCATCTTAGTGACCCTGAACCCATATCTGATTCACATCAAAGTAAAATTGAAAGCAAAGAATTCAGCCAGCATCAGGGCAGGAAAGTTCATCGAAGCATATTCTTCATGGGGACTTAGGAAAAATGGGCTCAGACACCTAACTCATTGTTGCTTACTGTGTGCCCACAGTGTGGCTTATAAGGGACTCTTTATTTACATTAAGCTTAACTCTACAAATACATGTTTTAGAGAAGGAAGGAGGTGTAATATTTTTTCTTCTTCTGCCTATGTTGACAGGTACCCTATCTTCAAGACAGTGGGTATAATCTGAAGCAGGACTTTCAGGACTTTTTTTATATCAGTTTATCTGAGAAAGGATGTCATTACTGTCTGGAAAGTGGCTATTGTAAACCTTAGCAGCCATTCAGCTATGGTGGTGGTAGCCAGCAGACCTACAAGCCTATCTGAGAGCCAACAAGGTAATGGCTTCAGAAGATATGGGATCTGCCTTCCACCTGCACAAACAGGTGTAAGCTGAAAAAGTTACATGCTTTGAATATGTAAGAACTAGAAAAGTGCATTGTGCCCTCTCAATGTGATCTTGGGACATGAGTGTACAGCCACAAGGCCTGTGAGTTAGGGATTTTGAGGAAGGACATGATGTGAACATGGGAAGGAATCAAGAGTATCAGTACATATCCAGTGCTCACTGAATCTTGCAACCTTTCCAAAACCAGCAAGTACTACTCAGCTGATTCAGTCAGACTTCATGTCTTGGCACTTGAAATCATACTAGAGCTGTCTCAATACCACATGTATCAAGGTTTTCTTGTGGTGTCTACAGTCCATATAAAACGCAGGTCAGCATATACTCATGTGTACGGGTTGGAGGTTGAAACTTACGGTACCAGCTAAGCCCAATTTCAGAAAATGTGGCCAAGTTGATAACAGTCAATGCTAAAACAGCCCTAAGAAATTTCTCAACACTATTTATTTAAACATCACTATATTTCTTCCCTGTCTCTACTATGTCTCTACTATGACCCCACATTCAGACTTTAGGGAATGTGAAAACATTTACTGGTTTTTGGTACATTTTTCAACACATTTTCTCCTTCCCTGTATTTCAGCAGGCCTCCTGCATGCATGTTGTCTTGCATATTGTATTGGGTCTGGCTGAGCTGGAGTTCATTTCCCCACAGTAGCCCTCACAGTGCTGTGTTTTGCATTGGTAGCTAGAAGGGTGTTGATAACACAATGGTATTTTGGCTGCTGCCGAGCACAGCACCAGCACTGAAACATTCCTTCCTCAGAGGGCAGGATCCTGGGAGGGGACACAAGTAGACCAGCTGATCCAAACTAACCAAAGGGATGTTCCAGACCATATGACATCAGCTCAGATACAAAAGCTAAGGCAAGGAGCAGGAAGGTGGGCATTCACTGTCTGCAGTGGTTGCCTGCTGAGGAATCGTCAAGAATGTTGACGCTGTAATAAATTGGTAGTAGTAGTTTAAATTTACTCATCAAATTAGTAGTTTACTCATTAATTGTATTGCATGTTACATTCTTATATACATCTATATGTTATTAAAATCAATGTTCTGTTAAGGTTGGGAGATTAAATTGCAGAATAATTCATTAATCTGTCAACATTGTAAGCTGATAGTCAAGCAACTTGCAGTTCTTAAGCTGGAAAGACAAATTATTGTGCTTTGCTGAATAAGTATTTTGTATCTTACTTTTCTAAAAAGCTTATTGTCTCATAGCACACACATAAAATAAGGAAGAGTGAGAATGCTACAGAGTATCCAAGATGAACATCTGGAGAGACACACTAGGTCTCAAGGACTAAAGAAAAGAAAACATCTAGCGACTGAAATGGGCCTGCAGGGAAACCAACCAGAACCAGATCTTCAAACTTGGATCCAATAGGAAAATAACAAGTGACTATGGGAGGGGAACTGATAAGGGAATAAAAGTTACTGGTTTTGCTTACTGCGCTTGCATGCCGTGAGTGGAGCAGAGGCCCCCCCGGACTCCCAGCACACTGTTTTTGCATTTTTCATAAATCTTCAATAAATTTTTAATACTATATTCCAGCCTAATTTCATTTACTTATAATAAGGCCCTGCTTCTCTGGAGTGGTCGAACATCACTGCTCATGGGATGTGGTCTTTTGTTCCACTTCTCTATTGCCCACGTAAGATTTTGCTTTGCTATCACTTTAAATAAACCGTGTTATCCTAACCCAAGAGTTGTTTTCCATCTTACTCTCTCCCCTGTCCAGCTGGGAAATGGGAGTGATAGAGCAGCTGGGTGTGGACCTGGCATCCAGCCAAGGTCAACCCATCACAAATGTAGCCCACAAGTCTTCAAAGGATTGTGCTTTGGATCTACTTCTCCTTCCAGATGTTTCCTGTGATTGAGATGCATTCCTTCCCCTGTGGCAGAGACAAGTTGCTACCTATTGGATGTTGCAAGCCTGGAGTGTGTAGAAGAAGGAAGACAAATGAAACAGATTTTTTGCACCATTCAGAAAATCTTTTATGACCTGATGTTGGAGAGACACAAGGCAATAGGCTGAGGAAAAGGGTGGTAATTGGATGACTACATCTGGAAAGTGTGCAATCAAGAATTTCATAAATCTTATTCCATCTCTTTTGAGCCCAGAATTTATCTGCTCAAATGCCTAGAAAGCTATTTTTTTCTTTTCATAATGGTATTTTGAAAGAAACCCCTGTAACTGGGGCATTGTATCTTAGTGTAAGCACAGGCTTGAAGGATTTCCACACATTTCTACAGCACTGAGTGCTTTTCTGTTGAGTCTCTTTGTAAGCTACATCAACCGTTTACTTGAAGATGAACATACGCATGCATTTTCAACACTTGATACAAATGTCCATATAAAACAGACAACCAGATAGACTGGACATTTTACAAATTATATTTGTTACATTTGTGTATATGTTTGTATCTATTATACATGTATATGATGCTATTTGGGCATATGCCCTTTCTTACAATATACAGATAACTAAATACTTGATCAACTCTTCATACACCTCTTTTTTCTCATAATTTTTTAGGGTATATGTTTTTGAGCTTATGCTGAATGAGATATACACTAGTATTTGTGGATAAAAACCCAAGGATGATCGTATTTTGTCATCAAACTTAAACAAATAAGATGTCTTTCTCAGTTCACTTAGTGTAGATCCTTGACTGATGCTGTAGAAATACCTGCTGGCTGTGTGTTCTGGTAACAGAAAAGCATACTTACATTTATTCATAACGTTTAGGACATATTTATTATATCTGAAAATTCGTTTGCACAGCCAGTCTTATGCTATGCACATTGTGGGTCTCACCACAATATCTTAGATGTTATGCTGCAGCTTCTAAAACAGAGTAATAATAGTAATCTGATTAGCATGATTATAAACTGGTATTATGTGCCTTTTGTTTGTGTCTTTAATTACAACATCATCTGCATTTGCTCTGGGCAGGACATCTTACCAAGGTCGTTTTCTTGCCTGAATGAAGCATGGACACAATCAGAACTTACTTTCTCTGCAGTTACGGCAACCTTTTTTTTTTTTTTTACTTTCCAATTTCTGCTTTTCTACATTGCATACACATGCCTATGTTCTTTTACATACTGCTATTTCCTCAGATTGCTATAATTCAGATTTATAAAATAGTGTACTGCAGTGTCAGTGAAGCCCATTATAATTTCTGACTATGTAGCTCATGGCGCAAAAATTCAGTGGTCAAGTTGATCTCTTTCTCTTTAAAGGCACTATGATTGTCCCAGCTAAAACAGAGCTATTCCATGTTCCCTTTTTTTCAGCTGGATACTTTATTTAGTTTTATTTCAGCATTTTCCCTGAAAGAGCCAGGCATTCACTTTTGATAGCTGAAAGCATTCCTGGAGATGGAATCAATCACCATCATTTGAGCCAAAAAGGCACTGACTGATATATTAAAATGTTTTTTATCTTTTGACATAAAATGTCACCTCTTGAGTTGTACGTTGATCATAGCATTCAGCATTCTCAGAGGCTGGCCGTGGTCTAACACTGACTCACCACAGAGATTTTCAGTGAGATTTTCAGTGAGATTTTTTTTGCTTCCTAGCACCTAATTGAATTGAAACTATTTCTTTGATAGTTTATATCTGTGATCATCTTAAATTAAAATTTCATTCAGGCCTTTATTTGATTTTTTTTTATATTAGTAATTTTTTGAATTCCTGGGACCTACCAAAAAAAAAAAAAAAAAAAAAAAAGTTTACAGTTTTTCACCCCCTCTGCCAGGTACTATAGGTTCCATAAATCTCTAACATTGGTGCTCTGGCTTACACAGTTCATTTCCAGCACCTCTTTCCTACCTGTAAATAGGTGCTTAACCAGTAAGTATTATTGACAGACACTAGGAAAAATTAAAATATAGAATCACAGGAAGAGATTATTTTCAGTCTTGCAAACAAGATATTTTTATGAAAAAGGAAAATGTTTTGAAAAGCTGCTATCTGCTATCTCCTCTCCCTGTATCTCTAGAATTCTTTTCTCTTTTTCTCTTGTGATTCCTCTTTGAGTGTCACTGAATTTTTGAAGGAACAGCACAGCATAGCAAATGGTGCATTTAGAAGATTAATGAAGAGGATTCTCATAATACAAAGAAAGTGCAACAGACTAAGGACAAATGAGAGGCTGAGACTGAAAAATGTCAAGCTTTGGTAGAATATTAGGGGAAAATTAGGGAAATATGATACAAATTATTGAAGTGACATAGAAGATATTATAAAAATCTTCTTGCATTATTAACACACAATTAGATAGAAAACAAAGATTTATTCTATACTGACCGATAGGAGGATTAATCAGCAAAATATAACTTTATGACATCCAGTAGCAAACTGTCAAGTTCTAGTTTATCTGACTCTGAAGATTCTGTCTTATGTGCTCTAACAGTAACGGGAGAGATTTCATCCAAAATACAAATCATTCTGATACATTTACTTGTCAACAGAATAAGCTTTATCATGTATTGTAAAACAAATACAGCAAAAAACCTGTACGTCAAGAGCAGCAGGGAATGTATGTCAGAGTTGCATCAAGTTCCTGATACTCAGGTTTCCATCTTGTACCTCTAGACATTGTGGAGAGCAGATTGCACCTGTGGGGCTGCAACAAATAGGTCTTGTTCAGAGCAAATTGTGTAAACATTTATATTATTTTAGAAATACACTGTGGCATGATGCCTTACATAGCATAGACCTTCTTTAATTTGATCAGCATATTCAGTAGTTTCCTTGAAAGAGTGTGATCCAAAGCAGACAGCAGAGCAGCAGTCAATCAGTTGAAACCAAAATTCAGTTTCAGTTTATGCAGGTTCTGCTAAATAAACAGCCCAATTTCAGTTGGCCTGAGTTGAGACAGTATTCAAACCCGGCGATTTTAATAGCTTTGCCTTCAAGAGAATGCAGCAGAGAGGAGAAAAACGTCTGATCTTTTTTAATTTTCATCTAAATCAAATGTTTCTGTCTGTTCTAATAACTTAGAGCATGAGAAGAAATGTAACATTTAGAGTCCTTAAAGTTTACAGAGATTCTATGTAAAGAGCTGTATAACATTATGTCAGTACTTCTTAGCAGTGAATTAGATAGCATCAGTTTTGTTCTGTCTGTAAGGCCAAGAAAAACAATGCCCAACCATTTTTGTCAAAATAAATAATGCTGAACTTGCCCCTCAAGCAAAATATAATGTTGGGTTTGGTTGTTTGGGTTTTTTGCTTTTAATAGTTAAATATAATCAGTCTCTGAAAGGGTTGGGTTATTTGGACAGCTATTATTGATTTAAAAAGTCAGAACAATTTGATATTTTCCTAATAGCCACAATACTTGCACAGAATGCTGATTACAGTGAAAGAAAAATTGTGATCTCATACTGTGGATGTAGTGTGTGTGTGTTTTCACAGACAGATAGATAAACCAGTAGAGAATGTGTTCCATCATCTTAGCATTTTTTATCATTTTAATCATTGCTCTTCACCTGCCATTTTATCAGACAGTGACATAAGAAGCATGCCTCTCCTCATTATCTACTTTAGATGGACTATATGAACAAATTTTATATTACCTACAAATGAGATCATTTCACCCTTCTTTTGCTTCTCCACAATTTGAAAATATACCGGCTCCAGCTGGTAGCCTCCTACCGCCGTGAAAAGCTGTCTGTAATAAATGAATAGAAGGCAGTCTGATGTTCACTTCAATCTGTACCTTAGTTCTAAAGGCTTTAAAGATATTTTTGCACAATCATTAAAAAAAAAAAAAAAAAACCAAACACCAAAAAAAAAAAAACCAAAAAAAAAAAACAAACCAGGATGTGTCATGAGCATGAATATGCACACAAAGGAGCCCTCACTAAGTGAAGGTGTACCCTGAGGGCCCCTTTTGCCATCCTTAAGGTAGCCTAGCTGGTACCAAAGATGTGCAACATGAGGACAGTAGGGTTCAGTGGTATTACAGGTACATGAGTTATGAAAGTTTCCGCAGTTTTAATAACAAAATCTGCAAGTGAAAAAAATTACACACAGATGTGATACCTCCTTTCATCCTGCATTTTTGTCTCAGGACAAAAGAAGGAAGGCAGAAATTTCAACACTATCATTTTGAAGAGATAAGAAAAGTCATTAATAGGGGAGAGGAAAGGAAAGAAAAAGTTTAAAAATAAATTTACAGACAGTATAAGGGAAAACTGGTAGTGGATGAAGCTGAGTACTGTCAAACTGATTGATGGAAACTAGATGACTTCATAGAGCTGCTGAACTTTATCATGACACACACTTGATCCCAGAGGCACTTAAATCAAAATTCTGCTAAGCCTAGAGGAGATTCTATCCTTGCAGGCAAACAACTTGAATACTTCAATACAGTAATAAAACATCTAATGATGGACATTTGTGATTATTGCCACATGCTTCACTGCATTTTATTGGTCTGTCCAACATAACAACTGCCCCAGGTATCTAGCAATATACATGTCAGAGTGGCTGATTTGTAGAAAACTAGGATTAAGAGACATAAATTTATAACACAAGTAATACCCGGCATATTGGGTGATGCAAAATATCATCCTTTTCCACAAAAGTACAGGAGAGGGTAAGCAGACTCTATATCTGGAACTTTTCCATATTCTTAAAAAGATAGACCTGGATTGGATCCACACCAGTGGAGAAGCTTTACCTGATGTAAAAATTATTTAAAACCTGAATTGATAAAATAATATAACACACTTTCAAAACACATGTAGCTAGTTTCCTCTGGCTAAGAATGCAGATGGCCTCCAGAGAAGCCTGCTCATAGTAAATTTTGCTATTCTTCATTTAATTTTGTCTTTCTGTGAAATGAATTGTAACACTGCATATAGCAGAAACTTCCCTCTCTCTTCCACTTCTTTACTGATAGCAGCTATTAAAAGGACACTGATTAACCCTGACCAGTTTGCCCTCATATATTTGAAGAGTAACATAAAAGCCTAAAGTAAACACTTCAAAAGTAACTTTTTCTTCCATAACTATCATTCTCCATTCTTTCTTTTTACTACCTGTTCTCAAGTCTGTCAAAACTGGAGACATTTTGTACATGTCCTGTACAGATGTCCTAAACTAAGCGACCTTCAGGCACAGAATGATGAATGGGCCTCGAGATTATGCATCTTCTCTAATAAAAGCAAATACTTTTAATTAGGAAGTATTCTTAAGCTTCTTATTCCTCATTAAGTCTATACAAAGCTGTCAGAAAAAGGGATTCATAAGCTCCTTTGAAGGAAGCAATTTTCTGCCCACGTACCCAATTCACTGCCTCCCTTCATATCGCTCCTCCATCCAAAGCATCTTTTTTTTTTAAAAAAAAAGGACTCTAATCTTCTTCCTGAACCACAATTCTTTCTGATTAACCACCACACTCCAAAAAATGCACATGTAGATATTGCACTTCCTTCTCCACAACTTTATTTATAGGCTTTATATTTTCAAATGATATATATTTTCTTTCACTCAGAAATGAGTTTCTATTACCAACTCATCTCTTTTAAGTAGTAAAGTAGCCATATACAGAAAAGACTTAATCACTAGAGGTCCCAACAGAGTGCTTGATCTATAGAAAAATAGCATTCTTTCAGTTACTCTCTCATTTAATTGCAAATAAAATTACTATGTATTGCCTTTTGAAACATTTGATTTACTTAAACACACAGTTTCAGTGAACAAAATTTAAAGTAACTGTTATAGTCTTTTGCTCTCTTTATTCATTATTTTTTTCTTTTACAGTTGGCACAGCTTCTCCTGAACCAACATGAGTTTTATCTGGCAGCCACTTATCAAGCACTGGCACTGTTATTACCCAGGAGGCTCTGGCAGAGTAGCAGATAGTGCCTGGATGATTAGTCAGTGTCACAAAGATGAGAGTAAAACTAAGAAACAATAAGTACAACATTAACATTATAAGGCCTAGAGAGAAAGAAAAAAAAACATTACAGAAGATCCTGTTCTTAATCAAAATGGCAGTTACAAAACTAATTAGTTATAATTCACAATGGGCAAAGGTATTTTGTGTTCAAGGGCTTTTTAAAAAATGCTTCTTCTATGTTTACTTCTCAGGAAAATGTTCTGGCCATTTTTTTTACTTAAAATTGCTAAGAAGTTAAGATGACTGGTGCTAATTATCCTGCCCACTGGCCTCTTGAAATTCCAGGCTGATTATATATTTAAACAGTTCAAGTCCATGCCTGACCCACAAGAAGATAGCAAACTAAGTTTGGAGACTTCACACTATCAGTCAAGTTCATTTTTAAAAAAGTGTATCACATAAAGTTTTGCAATGAATTTCATATCAGAGTATCACACCGATTTCATTATATTGACCAGAATAACAAGTCTGAGTTCTGTACCAGCATGCCACATTTCATGGCATTATTATCATTGTTGATGTAAATCTAGCACAAATTACTAAAAGTAGGAGTAAAATTTTAAATTATTTGTAAAAGTTTCCTAGCAGAATTAAATGGAAAGTGTGTCAATCTTCCAAAGATCTTATAAATTTGTAGACAAAATAAATAGAAAGTGAATGAGGAGGACTAGAAAGAATATATAGAAAATATATTCTGAAAATTATATCTGATTGGCATAGCAGCAACTTCATGAGATTAGTCACACATTTTAATATAAAAGATCATCAAATCTCCATAGTAGATGAAGAAGCCAGTAAGAGAGGAAATATATAACAAGAAAAAGGTTCCGTTCAGTTACAGAGAGCAGGAACTATAAGAGTAAAGAGAATACATGAGAAAGGCATAAGTGCTGCCTTGACTACAAGGTTATATAAATGGGAGTTTATACAAGTGACCAGAAAAATCACCCTACAAAGAGGACATGCCGATGAGAGAAAACTTTAGGTTGTTCTTGTAAGGTAGGCAGAACCAGATATAGTGTGTCACTCAAGGTCCTAAGAGATGAAGACAGCAAGTAAATGGGAGACTTCCAGGTTGAAGCTTCTCCATGATTACAGTATTTTAGGACAAGTGATCAAAAAATGGCAGAGCTCCAAGTCCTCACAGATAAAGAAAATAGAATATTTATTGCAAAATAAATGTCAGTAGCTCAGGGAGTTGTTAGTCAAGTCTAATGATAAAAGGAATTAAGGAAACCTGGCTATTCCTCATAGGAATAAACCAGGAATGAACTGTTACTGGAGGAATGAATTGGAATGTGTTGTCAGAATCAGATCTTGTTCCATGATTTCAACCTCAAGAAAGCATACAGAAAGTGGAAAGTAGAGCAGGTTACATAAAAACTATAGATAAACTCTGTGGCATACAGAGACAAATCAAACAGGGCAAGGGACAGACTGATGCACATCTCACAAGTGATACCTAGGATATCAAGAGATAGTTATATAAACTCAGGAAAAGGTTACCCAACACAGAAGGAAATCTATTAAAAAAAAAATCTCAGAGCGGTTCAAAGTTACCCTCAAAATAATGGAATAAAGTGGAGGTAACAAGCAGCTAACAAAGGGGGCTTTGCAATGGAAAAAAAAAAAAAAAAGATGAAAAAGAAACATTTTTTAAAATCAAAGATTAGGGCAAAAGGAGGCGAAGAATTACAAATCAATAAATTTACTTCAACTCATAGAAAGATACCAATAATGAAAGAGAATGAGTGTCACTAAAATAAAACTGAAGGACTGAAAATCAAAACAGAGGTCAAAAATATTGCTTCAGATAAACCTGATCTTTTTTTCATCAACAGGAAAAGGGTGGTTGGCTGCAGCCTCCCCAGGAAAGTGATCTCAGCACCAAACCTGACAGAGTTCAAGAAGTGTTTGTACAATATTCGCAGGCACATGGTGTGACTCTCAGGGATGATCCTGTTGGACTCAATGATCCTTGTGGATCATCAGCATATTCTGTGACTCTGTGAAAACTGCCTTTGTGGAAGGACTAACAGGAATATTTTGCCTTTAATACCTCTGGTAAATTTTTTATTATTCCAATATCAAGCTAGGATGATTTGCACTAGCTCCCAAAACTATTGAAAGAATACAAAACAGCTTTCATAATTATGTTGAAAAAGGTGCCATATATCATTCTTTAGCAAACTTGAAGGACAGATAATTGAGTGTGTACTGGAGTTCTGTTCACTCCACTATCTTCAATATTTCAATTAACATCCTAAAAAATAAATGTTATGCTTATTGATTTAGCAGATTACATGATTCTGGAAAACATGAGAGAAGTATATTAGAAGATAATATGCTCACAAGAAAATGAAAAAATAACCTAAATACTATGCTATTTGATAGGTGCACGTAAAGTATCTTTGCAGGCATAGTCAGCAACACAAATAAAAGATGAACAATAAATGAGGAAGCAAACATTTCAAAGGCAAAGGATCTTGGTAATTTCTGACCACAAGTTAAACACATCAATAATGACCTACCAAGAAAGGCAAATATCATTTCAGAGTGCAAACAGAAGTGTAATTTACAATTACATGAAGCAATACCCCTTCACTTGGGTCAGTATTGGTAAAGTCTCAGTCTGAGAACCACGTTCTGTACTTTAAAAGCATTGACCATTTAGAGCCTTTTTAGGATAGAGCAAGAATGATCATGAGCTTCTAAAAATGACCTATGGACAAAGAATGATGGAAGCAAGGAGCAGGTAAGTCTAAAGAAGAGAAGGAGACTCCTTGAGTGAATACAAAATACCAGTAAAGACAAAAGTCTGCTGCAAACAGGAAGAAAATTATCTATTTTCACAGTGTAGTGTGAATGTAGCCTGAACTGGCAGAGAGAAACACAAGAGAAAACTTTCTAATTGTGCAGTGATAAAGCATTTCAGTAAATAAGCCATGGTTCATGTGAACTCAGAAGCCCTGTAAACCTTTAAAAGAAGGTTAGGCAAACAGCTCTCAGAAATAAAAAGTAATGTTACTTCTGCCTTGCAATGAGAGAAAAAGAGTAGCTGAAACACTGAAGTTTCTTTTCTAACAAATGTTCTATGATGTCATTAATACACATCATATGGAAAATTTAAGTTACAAGGAGGAATATGAATGCTTTCATATTGGTTTGTATGACATATTAGCCATTTCAACCCTTTTTTTACTTCTCTTGACCTATTCAATATATCAAAACGCTGTGAGTTTACAACTTAAAGAGCTTATATTTTTTCATTTTGCTATGAAGTGTAGAATAAGCCTTAATGAATATGATGTTGTCTCAGACTTAAATGTGTATTCAAGCCAAAAAAAGTATTATTTTCTTGTGTGTCCACATATTACACATATAGCTATAAATTTCTTTCTGTGCTCACTCAAACATGTAAGATTCAAAGCATTTTTCACCAAAGGAAGTAAACTGTGCCAGAGGATGTGGCAGTAACATTATTCAGCAAAGACAAACTATTACTGTGATTAAGTGGAACATTTTGATACCTGAACTAAGTTCCTGATGAAAAATGGACTTGTAGTGTCGCCTGTATCATGAGATGTTAAAAGGATCTAAGAGGAGTGAGTGGAAGTTCTAATCAGGTTGCAAAAGCTATGCTAGGAGTAGTTCCTGCAGATAAATAACTAAAACGTTTGCTGAGCTCCTAGAGACATAAGTAAAGGTTTGTGCCAACTTACAAGCATTTTGAAGACAAAATAGATTATATGATTTTGACAACTCCATGAGGGGGAATAAAGCTTTCTGGAAATATTTGAAATATTTGCAAATACATTAGGAGTTTAAAACATGACCAAGTAGGTTGTTTTTATTTTTTCATCCCCAACTTGAAGGCTCTTTTTAACCTTGGAAATAATTTTTTATGCTCATAATTTCTGCATTCCAACAGGACAGGTCCAAGATTATTTTTTATGTATTCTAAAACCCTTATATAAATTGCTGCTATAAATTAAAATATCACATCCTACTTATAATTCTATATTTATTCTTTGCAACAACAGCCCAATTCAAGAGAATCTGGGCTAATAGAACAGAAAAGGATTATATGAGCAGGCTGATCTGGGGGAAGATAAACTAAAAAGAGGTCTGTTAAAGCAGAAATTTGACAGGAAACAGTCATGGACAACACGGGAAATGCATACAGCACAGGAAGAAAAAGGAAGGATCTGGATTAAAATTGGTGCTGGTATAAGAGCAGGCACTGGAAGGGGAAGAGGATGTTACAATACTGTCAAACATGAGTCTTCCTCTGTGTGCTTTTATGTGTGTTCAGACATGGAAAGTGTCACATTTGGACAATTCTGTACTGAAATATTACTCAACCTGAGGGACAGAGAGGAGTGAGAGGAGTTCTTACAAAGATTTGTCAGTGCTACTCAGCTCTTTTGTCCTTCACCTGTCAGTATGTATCAGAATACATCAGAACTACTGGAAAAATAAAGCAAATTTTCCAAATGAACCTAGTTGGAAACACAGGCAAAAAACAAACATAAATTGTATTACTTTTATATTCTTATTTCTTGCTGAGATGGTAATTCTTACCAAAGAAGGAGAAAAATGTTTTTTCTTTCCATGAGATCTAATGAAATTTTTATTCCACATAAAAAAACTACAAAATTTGCAGATTTTTCAGCAATCTTGAACCAATAATCTCAAAGATTTGCTGACATTTTTGTTTTACCAGAAATATGATTTGTCCCCTTAACTTTATCTCTTTGTTACCTTCACTTAATGAAGATTTTAAAAAAAAGGTTGTTCTATTTTGCATGTGTAATATGCATTGCACCAAGAAGCCTTCTATTTAACTGTTTGTTCTCATGTCATCCTTGTCCAGTGCAGCATTAGACATAACAGCACTGAAAGCAATTTATAATGAAAATAATAGAAATTAGAGGTAGTTTTTTTTGATTCTTGCAAATTTGACATCAACAGAGGAAAAAGTGAAAAGTCTTCACAGAAATACTTTTCTACAACACAAAATGTACTGTGTACACGAATGTGTTTATGTAGCTGTTAGCTGTAGCTATTCTGTACTGCATGAGAGAGGAAATCCTGCCTGCAGCTTATACTCTTTTTGGTAAAGCACATGCCAGGAAACTTCATGTGCCCATTCACTGAAAGTTTCTCAAAATATGCTAACAGATTATATTTTTGTTTGTTTTGACAATTTAAATTTAATTTTGAGGGTTTTTAAACACAGAGAATCACAGATTATTCTGAGTTTGAAGGGACCCACATGGATCACCAAGTCCATCTCTTAAGTGAATGGCTCATGTAGAATGGAACCACCACCTTGGCACTATTAGCACCACGCGCTAACCAACTGAGCTAATCTCAGTCTTAAAAGTATATAATCCCAAATCTGCTGTTTGTGACACTACTGCTAAAAATATGGACAGCCACTGGGTCCCACGAGGAAGGTAGATACAAAAACCTGGCTTCTAAGTAAAATGTGTTCTGCAAACTTATAGGATGTTGTTCTTGTTAGTCTGAACAGCAGTTATATTTCTTCCAGTATGATATATAGATGAATATGTTTACTTTTATTAAAACATTCAATCTTATTTCAAGGATTCAAATTCAAGCTAGAAAATTATAAATAAGTTCTTTGAGTTCTTTCAATATTTTCAATGCAATAAAATTCAGTGGGTGAAAACAGATTCTTCCCATCATGTGTGGAAAGACAGCATCCTCTGAAGTGCTTCCAAACACAGACCAGCTCTTTGTTCCCTTCAGTCACTTTTGCAGTAGCCCTGAAGAAGCCACCCTGTCTTGAATGGGCATCAAGTCCTTATCAATTCTAATTGACTAATTAACACTGTTCACATTGACTAATTAACACTGAGGACAAAGTGAGGAACAATGTATGCCATAACATATTTGCAATGCAGTTTCAGCTATTAGCCTATACAGTAGCTATCTGAAAGGACAGCACAGAGAATTCTCAATAAAAATCATTCAAAAACATGGACAAATAGTGGATATTGCATTTTTCACAGTTAGAAAGCCTCCATATGCATGGATACTACTAACTTTTAGTTCTGTATAATGTAGCACAGTATGTCAGTTTCTTAGTAGCAAAACCAAAAAAAAAAAAGAGAGAGAACTTTGCGTTGTAGGAATCATTTTCTTTGGTTTCTTTACTTTCACTGAGTCAGTGCTGAATTCCTAACTGTGCCTCAAGCTGTACAATAAAGGGCTTGGCTGACACTTTATGGTTTTTTACATAAACAAACATTCTATTCCATTGCAGAATCTTTTCCTTTCATTGGACTTAATAAGTAGCACTGTAAAACTGTAAGTTTGAAAAAAAGTTGTTTCATTTTGTGTAACTGCCATCCATGGAGACAAAAATTTTCAAAATCAAACAACTATGTTGATTTCCAGTTCTGGTTAAACTTCTTGACTTACAGGATTTTATGAATTTGGAGGTTATATAAAAATACATTCTTAATCTACACTTGTCCACATGTTGGTATGGAAATTAATTTTTATTGGAGAGTAATTTCTGAACAGGTATTTTGGTTTTATTGTGGTTTCCAAATAGGCAAAGAATTTTAGTTGTTTAGTTGCTATCTTAACAGGTCAGCTCAAAATTGTAAGGTACATATGCATTTGATTGTGCTGGTGGATTAAAGATACAGTATATAGGTATGATTATAGAAAGCAGTAAACATTCAGCAGTAATCAGAGAGAAAGACCAGTATGGGAGAGTGAGTACATGCTATTGAGTCAAGCACTGTCATGCTTCACCAGAGGTGGTGTGTGTGTCACAAGATTCTGGTCACTGTAGGTGAAAATGCTGTGGCCTGGCAAGGAAATGGTTAGACAGAAATCTGGTGCAGCTTTGGTAAAAACAGGTCACTATGTGCAGGCTGTGAAACACACTGTCTCCCTCATAGAAAGAGCTGACAGAGAAACTTTGGAAAACAAAATGAAAAATTTAAAACACGGAGGCCTCAGAAAAGCACATGACTGAAACAAGGCTGCAGTCCCTCTTTATTCATTCGGATGTCTGTCTGATTAACTCTAAGCACATGCTTGACTCCTACTGAAATAAACAGAACATGAACATAAGCCAAAGTATGTTACTGAAGAGGAATCAAGTGGTGAACTGAACCAGAACAAATAGCTTGGGTATGGGAGGTACTTCAGGAAGAGAGTTGGGACATCTGTTTGCAGTTCAGTGATAAGTGAAAGTTTCTTTAATGATATCTAGAGAAAAGCTTTGAGAAAATCCCAAGATTCTTCATTCCAGCAAATCACCATATCCCTTCAAATGGACTCATCACCTTGGACTACCTTTCCAAGACAACAAACAGAAGTCAAACAGTTGAAACAGAAAGAGCCTAACAGCAATAGCAAATTCTGAATATAACAGCAGCAGAATTTCCTCCCTTGTGAAGTTATCTTCATGCCTGCAATCCTGCAATTCCCCTATGCTATGTATAATTATATCTTATGTAATAATGGCATCTGGCAGATTGGATTGGGGCAATATGTCACTCAAGAGCACTAATTTATTTGCCAAAGATCTTAGCTGTCTGTGTAGCATAGCAAGGAGAACAGGAAATAAACAAGCAGAAGAAAACTCTAATTTAATTGGTATAACACAAACTTGATGGGCTAAGTAGTAGTTTATGGAGTGTTAATACATAGTCCAAGAAGGGTTGGTTAGGGAATGAATAAGGGATGTAGCATTTTCTCACATATTAAAGATGCAAACAATTTATACAAAAGATGGAAGCTAGGAGTGAAACCTGCTGCATGGTGAAAAATGGGGAAAGAATCCAATTCAAATGGAGCTATATACAGACCAGTTTCCCACAAGCATCATTTGGAAGTGGGTTGTTATGGTGGGGATTTTTTTTGGTGGGTTAAAAAAGTTAAAAAAAATGGAGAAAGCAGCTAAGAGGGCCCTTTCTGCGAATTTGAGTCTTACCAGCAGGGGGAAAAGTCAGGGTAGAATACAGCTTCAGTAAGGGTGACCGTGAACTGAAAAAGTGCATAAGAGAAAGGGAGTGAAGGAGAACACAAAATCTTAGCCCATTTTGTTTTTAAGACTGAATTCCAAAATTTCTTGTGTAAGACCTCTCAAGAGAAGAGCCTTACAGGAAAAAGTCTTAGAGAAAAGATGACATTTCCTCAAGGAAATAAATGACACAGTAAGTACAAGTTATCCCAGTGCAGAGAAAAGCAGGCAAACCATGGCTGAACTTCAACTAAAGAAAGGAAAGGATAAGAAAGTGAATATTATCTCAGATTATGAGAAGTGTATAAAAAATTAGATTTTATAGAAGTGAGAAATGCTAAAATATGACCTGCAAGAGAAAATAAAAAAACACGAGTAAAGTGTGTTAATAGTTTTTTAAAAAAAAGTCCATTAGGGATTTTAGTACAACAGGGATAGAAAACTAACTACACATGATGGTGGACCAAAGTGTTAAGGAGATTTTTCCATTTCTCTTTAATAGGTCAGTTACAATTCAGTGGAACAGTACAATCTAGTACCAGTGTCAAAGGCATAAAGCCCCATTGTACAATTGGAAAAGAACATGTCAGGGAGAATTTGAAAGAAATATATATTTTATTAAGTTGTCTGATCTTGATTAGTTTCTTTCTGAGCAGTTTGAAACTTATCCAAATTTCTTTTAAGGCCATTACGTATGTGTGAACTCATAAAGGAAACAGAGATACTAGAGGACAAGAAGGGGACAAGATGGTGACCACATTTTAAATGAAGAAAAAAGAGCATATGGAAGAAAACAAACCAGCAGCAATTAGCACGGATTTCTGAAAAACACTGTCTTCAGAATAGCTTGGTTCTATCATCAGATAGCATAACTTGTGAAGAGAAAAGAAACAGTAACTGTCGCATAACTTGACTTTTAATACAGTTGGAGACAACATTCTCATGAGCAGTTTAAGGAAATATGGCATATATGAAAGGTGAGTGATAAAGCAGCTGAATAATTGTACCAAAACAAATATTAATCAATGGCTCTCTTTCAAGCAGAATGATACTGAATGGGGCTCTGCAGAGTCCATTCTGGATATGGTTTTGTTTAGTACTTTGATTTTATATATATATGCATAGATATATTATTTGTAGATTACATGGAGATGAAGAGTACAATAAGCTTCCTGGAAAACGTAATTAAATTTCAAATAGGAAAAAATACGTGGAAGATTTTTTTATTCAACAGGGACAAGGAGAAAGTTATTGTAGAAGATTTCATTACAAATTGAGCAGGAAGAATAAACTATGAAAATACAGATGGGTTAATGGAGCATAAGTAATAAAACATTAAAAAAAATCTCATAATTGAGGTGAATTGTAAACTGTACAGAATTGAAAAATATCATACCATTGCAAGAAATGCAAAACTGATTTGAGGAAGTTAAGAGAGTTGTTGTAACAAAACAAATGAAATAACTCTCCTCATCCACAGCACTGGGAAGTCTCAGTTGCAATTTCACAGCTAAGTTACTGGATTCTTGAAGAAATTATAGCAAAACTGTAACAGTGAAGTGGAGAATAGTGGGAACATAGGTGCACATATAGTAGGTTGAAAATATGCTGAAATTCAGAGCTTGTAGGATAAAATCTAGCTAAAAATGAATGATCTGGGACTTATTATGACTAATCAAAGCAGAACTTCCTGAGTGGGGATGCATGAAAAGTGCCTACAGGTGAGTCACTGCCACTTTACTTCTTTTAAGAGAACTTCTGCATTTATTGAGAAGTTCCTACACTATGGCATTTTTGCTTTTGGAAATGGGAGAAATCCTAAGGGCCTGAGCTGTGGATACTTCAGGCAGAGAAAGTTCATATGGTGAAACAATTATAACTTTAAAAAATCATTGCCTTTTTCCACACTCAAGCATTCCTTCTGCACCCTGCTCTGTCTACTCTTTCATATCAAGCACAGGACTGCAATGAAGTTGAAAATATTGCACCATTGTGTGCCATAAAGTGTGCAGAGGAACATGTCCATGCGCAGTACAGGCACAAGGTGACCCAGAAGCACCCTTAACTAACCGTACTGAGTCCTGCTGGCATCATTTTGGAAGGGCACTCAAGGAATGCTTATAAGCAACCTCATAGAGACCAGTGTAAGAAGAGAGAGTTAGCATATGGCAATGCTAGATGCTGTGGTAACTTTGACATCTGCATTTTCTAGTCCAGGTGTTAATGATATATTATTTCAGAAGAGTTTTCTTACCCATCCTAATTACCTGCTTCTTGCCTCCTTACGAAGCTCACATACGCATTTCAGTACTGGAGTAGGGCTCTTCCACAAGGACATGGAGATTATCAAATGTATTTTGCTTTATATTTTAAAACCAGACTCAGAATCGAAAAGCAAGATTACACTTACATCCAGGAATTACACCACTGACCAATTCCTAAAGATACCAGGGGACATGTAAAAGACAGGGTTTGAGCAAGAGGCTTTGACAAAAATGTGAGAGATCACCTTCCCCCTTCCAATGATATATTTTATCCTTGTGGGTTATAATAAGAAGACAGTTTTTTGAGGGGCAAACTCACAAGGACATCAGTCAGAAGTGTTCAAAGTAATAACAAGACCAAGGGACTTCCATATGAAACAGACAGTCATAGAATTAGTATAAAAATTGTACTACTTATAATTATAGTTCTTTCCTCTGCTCAGCAGTAACAAGTGGACAGGGAGCACTTCAGCAAATTAACCAAATGGTAGATGGCTGTGGTGATTGTTTTTCTTGAGACAATAGTGGGGTTATATCCCACTAACCCTTAATCAATCTTTACTTCACAGTCAGTGGCTTTTCACTTCGGTATTCCTTCATTTGCTTTTGCTAAGAATTATAATCAAAAAGATGAGTGTCATTGGACGACATGAAAGCCAGATCAACGCTGGCTGCTGAAAAGCTCTTTTGAAAGCACTGTGCTGGACCTTCATAAGCACTGCATTTTTTGGAGACAGGTCTGGCCTTCTCTAACTGCTCAAAGGTTGGGTCTTCCTCATCATCATATCTGATGGTGATGATATAACCATATTTGGAATATGGTTATAAGAAAGGACACAATCAATGCTTGATGATTTAAGAAAAAAATCACTACCTGTTTTTGAAAAAAAAAAAAAAAAGAGGTTGAGTCATCCCAGAATGGTTTGTAAGTTTTTTGTCTAAATTTATCCCATCTTTAAGTCCTCGATCTTTTCTCTCTACTATTCATGCAGGCACTGTTAAGTATCACATTCTAAATATTATTTTTCTTCCAGCTGTGGCTGAAATTTTTATGCTTAGAAGAAAGAAATCAGTGAACTTTTCTAACGTTTCCTAAGTCATTACTACACAAATGGGAAACCCCCATCTCTTAGATCATTGCTTTCACATAAAAGCATTCTCTGCTTGAAAGGTCATGCTCTCTAAATAATATATACATAAAAATTAATCTTCTGTCCTTGAATTTAAACTGTTATAAACTTAAAGGCAATGGGATAAACTGCCACCTTGATTTTAATTTAGCTCAGTCAGTGTTAAAATATTGGCCATTATTCTCTGTAAAACCATCTGTAGATCAGCATGATGCAGTTTCTTAAAAAGGCAGTGATCTAGTCCGTGAAATCACCTACTGCTCCAAGTCTCATTTTAACATCTACTTCTTCATCTGAGCATCAGCAGTTTGCTCTTCTGTCCCTGGAGAAATCTGGAAACCTCCCCAAGAAACAAGTTACAAAAAATGGACAATGAGGGTCTATTAGTCAGGGTTACTGCCTTTAACTGATTGCCTAATACCTCTAGCATGGTAACATGACTTTTTTTTCCCCCAAGAGAATGAAGCTCAAGCCTTTTTTTAAGGCAGTTGAAAACAGCCTTTTAATACCTGCAGAGATTTTTTCATACAAAGAGCTGCATTAATGAAATGTAATAATACTATCCATACTATGCCTCATACAATCAAATCAAATTTCTATTCACTTCCAAAAGTAAATAAACAATTTTTGTGTTTATTTATCAAACACGCAACTTGTTTAATACCTCTAGGAAGACTCTCTTAATTTTTGAAGCTTTTGTTTTCTGAATTTTCCATAGGGTTTTACAGCTGTATGACTAAAAAGAGTGAGGATTTGTCTGAAAGAGAAGTGCCATCATAGCTATCCTCAAAAATTAACTTTTCCAAAATGGGTCAAGGAAGAATTTCATATTACAAAGTTTGAAGTGCATTCATTTCTAGAACACTGAAAGAAATGGAATGTATTTGAGACAACAGTGTAATTGCTTTTTGAAGTACTTCAGCTAAGATCAAATTAGTATCAAACCAATTTTTGTACAGGAAAAGCCCAGGCACATTAGCAGCAGAAAGGTAAGCTGCTGAGAAAATACAAGCACAAGAGAAGACTGTGTGCATAAACTGTGTAAGAAACAATTATTTCCCATTTTACGTTTATATTATATCTTTACCTACAATTTACCCTCTATAAACTTTTTTCTCTTTTGTAAACACCATGTCAGGTTTTAATATAGCAGGGTTGGGAAAGAGATTAAAGACTTTATTTGCAGTATGCCATGGAATTTTGCAGACATTCTCATAGCAACAGCAAGTAAAATACATTCCTTAATAGAATACCTTAATTTAAAAGCTTTGCAGTTGCTTTCATTCATCTGATTTTGATCCAGGCAAATAACTGAAGCTGTCATTATCCCTTGGAGGTGTAAGAATGCAGAATATTAATGTTAGGTCTGGAGAGCACTGCATTCATGCTGTGCCCAAATGCTTTGTTGCTCGAAGAGAAAACATTTACTTTGCCAACTTCTAGCACACAGCTACTGAAGTGGAATTATCATGCTGTTCTGACTTTGATAACCATATAAAAAAATTTTACATACTATTTCTCATATTCTTGATTCAATAGCCTCAAATCAATATTTAATGTCAACAATGTCAAATATATTCATGGGCTTAGGAGCTGTTAAATCTTGACAGCAGCACAGCCTGAGTAGGACCCTCAGTTAGATCCATTCTCAAATATCAAAGCCATTTTAACTACAAACTCTTGCTTTTTTTTTAATATTTACACATTCTAAAAAGGCAAGATATCAATCATTAACTTCTGATGCTCAAAAATCTATATGACAATATAAAAACAGAAGTTGCAGGGTTAATCTGACTATTACATTCTCTTCATTTTCATTTACTTTTCCTACCCTATTCTCAAATAGCCGTTATAATTTAAACCTTAGTATTTTGCAAGATTCCATATGCATAGCATGTGGACCTGCAAAATTGTTTCAAAAAATGGGGTATTCTTAGGTAAAAAATTCAAAATGACAAAAGTAATATAAATAGAATTATGGAAAAATGAATTCTTAGCTTCTTCCAACTCAGCTGGTGCAGGACAATAGGAAAGACTGAGATAGCTTTGGCTAGGTCCTGGCTGTTAGAAATATTACTAAAAAAGCAGAATAGCTCTATAAATAGTTTTTAAATTGAAATAAAAAATGTTTGGGGGTTTGTTTTGGTTTTTTTTTGTTGTTATTTGTTTGTTTTTGGGTTTTTTGTTGTTGTTTTTTGTTTTTGGTTTTTGTTGGTTTCGTTTGGTTTGGGGTTTTTTGTGTTCAGGTCTCACTAACATTTACAGACTTCACTTGTCAAAAGCTCGATGTTTAAGACTCTGGGACTGCCAATGAGAGAGGTAGAAAGGGAAGATATCCTAACATGACTGTGTTCTACAAAGAAAAAAACCTCTTGCACGATACAAATATAACAGCTAACGCCCACCCATAGGAGCATGCACTTTGACGGTGAATACACCCCAATGCTAGTGAAGGTGAGCTTTGAGCAAAGTTGCCATTTGCAGGGTGGTGTGCTGTGAGAATCACAGTATCAACCAAGTTAGAAAGACCTCCGAGATCATCAAGTCCAACCCTTGATCCAACACCACCATGGTTACTAGACCATGGCACTAAGTGCCACATCCAGTCTCATCTTAAAAACTTCCGGGATGGTGAATCTACCACCTTTCTGAGCAGCCTGTTCCAATGCCTGATCACTCTCTCTGTAAGGAATTTCTTTCTAATATCCAACCTAAACCTGCCCTAGCACAGTTTAAGACCGTGCCCTCTTGTCCTATTGCTGATTGCCTGGGAGAAGAGACCAACCCCCACCAGGCTACAATCTCCTTTCAGGAAGTTGTAGAGAGTGATGAGGTCACCCCTGAGCCTCCTCTTCTCCAGGCTAAACAACCCCAGCTCCCTCAGCCTCTCCTCATAGGACTTGTGTTCAAGTCACTTCACCAGCCTGGTTGCTCTTCTCTGGACCTGCTCCAGCACCTCAGTGTCTTTCCTGAACTGAGGGGCCCAGAACTGAACACAATACTCCAGGTGTGGCCTCACCAGTGCTGAGTACAGGGCAAGAATCACTTCTCTGCTCCTGCTGGCCACACTATTCCTGATGCAGGCCAGGATGCCATTGGCCTTCTTGGCCACCTGGGCACACTGCTGGCTCATGTTCAGCTTCCTGTCAATCCACACTCCCAGGTCCCTTTCCACCTGGCTGCTCTCCAGCCACTCTGTGCCCAGCCTGTAGCGCTGCAGGGGGTTGTTGTGGCCAAAGTGCAGGACCTGGCACTTGACCTTATTGAACCTCATCCTACTGGAATCGAACCATCTCTCCAGCTTGTCCAGGTCCCTCTGAAGAGCCCTCCTGCCTTCCAGCAGGACAAGGTCCAGCCCATGGGGTCACCTGGACCAGAGTGTTGGGGAGAGCATTCTGTCAAGCAAGAGACCTAATGCTACCACTCCTTATGTCTACTTATTCTACAAAGGAGGCAGTTATGGGAAACAGAGACATCCTTTTCATTGCCTCAGCCACTTCTACTGCCTCAGAAATACAGAAATATGAGGCGCTTTTTTTTCTCATAGAAAAGTAATATTATGAACACAGACCTGCCACCTAGAGATGTCAATAATATTTAATCAATTGGAAATGGACTTGAGTAGCTGTATTTACATGCTGATGTCTCTCAATATCTAAAACATCTATTAGGCATTAGATTTATGTATTTAAATTTAGAATTTGAAATATTTTTTCCTATGCTTGTTCAGCTTCCAAGTAAGGAAAGCTCATTAAAGTAAAGCATTAGGTAATTTTTCATTGACTTGAAAGTAGGAGACTGAATTTTTATTAACCAGCGGTAGCACGTATTCTATAAACATCACACAGTAATATCCAAGTGGTACCATACTTACAGATGGAAACTTACTGCTATGGAAAAACAAATCTTTCCCGTTGAGTGTTTTCAAGCCTATTTCCACCAGCACTAGAATAAAGATCTGGAGTAAACTAATACTTGTACCCACTCAAATTGGTAAAATCCTCAGTGAGCTACTGTCTCCTTAGTAGTCCTGTCCCTGGAAAGCATGATGAATGTTCAGAAAGGTATTAGAAATTATGATAAACATAGCAACCAAACCATTCTGCTACGATCTTCTGATGTTAGTTCACGAGAAACTGATGGCTGATCCTTTGGTAGGCTGGTCACTGCACTGGCTCAGTAGAGATGTCCTTAATCTGTCAGCCTTTTCTCTGGCTTGGGAGGGAACCATGGCACATCACCTCTTGTAATGTTGGAACCCATAATGCAGGTCATTGTGGAGCTAGCTGACTGGACAAATGAAAAAAGAAAACCAAATAATCAAGGGATACCAATACTTACAGTTTGTGGTAAAACTGCACTACATGTTAATCAGAAGTGTCTTTAAAATGCCAGTTCTTCTAGTCATTGATATAATTGAGAACTTCCCCCATATTACAATTCTTAGAGATCTTAATCTTTAAAAGTCATATAGAGAAAGACGTGTTGCTTTCTAAGTATTAAAAACCTTTGGATGATAGCCTGAGAGGACAGTATGACCAAGCACTATGAGTATAATGAATCCCTTTTAAAGAATGATAAGCACCAGTATGATCAAGTTTCCTACATGCTTGCCCATGCCTTTAAAGAAATCAGTGCTTTTTCACTGAATGAGCTCTTAAAACGGCCAACTGCAATGTTATGCTGGATCTAATCAGGAGCAAAAAGAGGAAGGCAAAGACAAAAGGCACAGTGCTCCACAGCAGGGAGCTGCAAATATTTCAAAGACTGATGTTCTAAGGAGTTCACCTAACAAAGCTTCAGAAGGCCCATGTTAAACACATATGTTAGCTTACTATAAGAAAACCAGAAATGTTCAGGCAGCACTAAAGGACCAGCACTACTGCAGCTTTTGTCAAGGATGCACAAGATATCATAGCTAGATATACTCAATACTTTATAAGGACTACTAGCCTGGACATAGATAGGCAAAGCAAATTAATTAAATTATTAAAATAAATTTATTTTACAAGAGCAATCAGTGTTTGAAGGAGATATGAAAGACAGCAAAGTAGGACTTCCAATCCAAAAGGAAAAAAAAATAAATAAATAAAATCGAAACACTGGATTTGACATATGTAAAAAAATTGAATATTTGTTCCTATCTTTTATCAAAATCCATGCCTCAACAAGGAACTGTTAGATTTAAAATCCCTCCACAATTGTATCCGGAAAGAGCTAGGCAAAACATTATTTGCTAATATGAATCCTGTAACTGGTGATACAGTTAAGAGATCAAACCGTTTGCTGATTATATATAATATACAGATCTCCAAATAAGAACAAAAAAACAAACAAACAAACAAACAAATCAAAATTAAATATGAAGAAGTGTGGAGAAATTACTAGTTTGAACAAGGAGAATGAGAAAAATCCCGGAGTAATATCCCTGGAGGTATCCTGGGGTTCAGAAAAAAGAGCTGAATTTACTGGGAAAACAATCACAGAAGTCAGACATCTTTAACTTTCAAAGATAAAAGTCTTCCAGGGGAAGAGACACTATGGCATACACTGAACAGATGATCCCAGTCCCTCCCCCTAGGCTCTGTTTAAAGATAGAGAGAAGCAGGCAGTTTCAGAAGGGAAATTTACATGGCTCATTTACAATTTATACACTTGTCTGTACACTCACGTACATATAACCACTTCAAATTCACTACCTTGGACATTAATAACATAAAAACACTAGAACTGTTATACTGCTTTATCTCTTTATGAAAATAAACAGCATATGCGTGAACATCTGTTAATGTAAACCATTTTAAACAATTCTGAACTGTATTGTCAATTACAGTTTCAATAACTGCTTCACTGTGAAATTTGTTGCCATAAATATGAAATATTTTCTTGAATTTCAGAATGTCAGTAATAACGTATAGTGAAAATATGTGGAATGCTTTCCTTCTATCTGCAGACTTCAAAATCGAATTTTTAAACAACTCTGTAATGAGCCAAAACCAGTTTATGACTGAACTATCCTACCTCAGTGCCTAACTGAAACAGTATGAATCAGTTGGTTTGACAGGAATTGAACAAACACTTATTTGGTGACTAAATTTGTACTTTTACTCTCCCTTTTGCTTCCCAGTATGAAATTCATAGTCTGGAATTTTTTATAGTAAAAATAAGTTATTAACTCACAGCAAGCTATATATTAATTTAACATGACCTATCCTCTGTTCTGACCCACTACCTGGGTATATAACATTTTCTTCCAGGTAATTTTTGTTCCTTGTAGTGATGCAGGGCTCTTCTGTTTTTTTAACACCTGGCTGAAAAGCTGAATCCAGCATGTCTGCAACCAACAGCATTTCACAAATACATTTGCCCTTCTGCAGAAAAGTATCTCATAAATATTTTAGGCTAGATAGCCATAATTCGATATTTGAAATTCAAGCTGTGCTGGTTAATTAGGGTTGATTGCATAAACTGCAAAATATTGAAAGACTGAAAAAAAAAAACTTTGCAAAAGAAAGGGTTCAAAAAAGCTGCAAGACTTTGATTTTTGAGGCAAAGTTAAAAAATTAGAAACAGAGTGGCACTTCAGAACCTTACCAGCACTTTTTTTCCCAGGGAAGAAAATGCCTTGACTGTGGCAGAGCTGATGAAAAGATGAGGCTATGAAGATTTTTTTTTGCCTTGGTGTGCCCTTTAATTATTATTTTACTCTGTCAGCTGACTGCTATATCAAGCCAGGAATAAATTAGCACATTTGCATTCCATTTTTCAGTAGGAGGTGGTGTAACCACAGATAATCTGTGATTTACTAGTCTGAATGGATGCAAGTTGGCTGGGTTTCTTGTTATCCCAACTTTGATGCTGTTATCACATGTGAAAGCTGATATCAAAACTGCCACACTCACAAAAAAAACTTATTGCAAGAAAAATCAGTGAATGAAGACCATCTTAGTGAAGTAAATTCTTGTCACTTCTAATCAGGTCGATTCTAGAAGTATCAAATAAACTAAAATTTCAAAAGCACATTTTCTGGAGAATGACCCTGTTCCTACCAAAGCACACGTTCAATTCATTGTTTTCAAAAGTGCATGCACACATACTGCTATTTAATTAATATTTTTTTATCTAAGCACAATCTCATAGATATGCAAACATTCAGTACATTTAAAAATTTCTGTAAAGCTTTAAAAGAAATTCCAGAAGACACCTCAGGAACTACTAAATATTGTTTCTTGGAATTGTTTATCTAATGACAAAAGTAACTTGATAATGGTACTCTTTGACATAAAGATTACAGAGGCAATGTCCACTGTGCTATTTCTCAGAGCCCACCACAGATCCAGAGGTCAGCAAGACTGTAAATAACAGAATGTAGCTCATTGTTTGAACCGATTTGACTGTTATGATATTGTAAGGTACACATTACATCTGAAGTCTGCCACTCCTCTGCATCCTTCCAATGTAAATTATTAGGGTTTTTTCCATTAAAGACAACGAACTCAAAGACGGTCTGAGCCACTGAAAATAGAAGGGAAAGAAAAATGTGACAGGAGCTCATGAAATCACAGCTTGGGTAAAGTAAATAGAAAATGATTGTTCACCACCAAAGGAAGGAAATTAGGGGCCAATTCAGTGATCAAGAAACAGATGAAAAGAATCAAAAGGAAAGAGAGTTTTTCCTAGCATGGGATGATAAATTCTATAACACATTGCCATAAACTGCACAGATGCCAAAAGTGCACAGTTTAAAAGTGATGAGGGTACCACAGAAAGGTACAGATACCAGCTCCACCTTAAACCCACCAAAACAAAAGCCATAGAGTTATAGAATGAAACAATAGAGTTATAGAATGGTTTGGATGAGAAGGGACTTTAAAGACCACCTATTTCCAGCCCATCTGCCATCCCATGGCAGTGATGCCATCTACTAGATCAGGTTGTCCATCCTAAAAACACACCTTTAAACTGCAGATCCCTTGAAGCTGGAAGTTTACCTCTAGAAAATTTAGTGCAATGTTTGTCCTGCTCTTTTACTCCTTCCTGAAAACAGACTGTGGACCACTAACACAGCATATGAAGTTAGAAAAGCCTTGATCTGAACAAATCTAATTATTCCAGTATTCTCATGAGTGTCAGGTCAAAGTACCCAGTGACCAGGATAAAACAATAATAAAACTTTAAATGAAAGAAAAGAAAAGAAAAAATTTAAATAAATTAAAAAAAAAAAAAAAAAAAAAAAAGCCCATGTGAATTGCAGTAAAATTTATAATCTCCGGTTCTTTGAAACATATCAATGTGCTATATATGTTAATGTATCCAATGTGGAAATAATAACCCCTTTCAGGAAGAAAATCTTTCTTACTTCTTCTCAGAAGCAATGATTGCACTATGTGTTATCAATGTAATGGCAAGAGTACATTTGGCAGAAACATATTTAGGAGAAAAATGTGAGGAAAATTAATGTACAGGTATTAAGCAGATTTGACAGTAGGGTGGTAAAGGAGCATAAAATTAAGTTATGCTAAGAGGTAATGTTTAAAATGAATGATTTCCACCAGAGCACTACAGTATTCATGTCAAATATTTTGTGCTCTCAAATGCATAACAAAGAGCATACCAGGCTCCAGAAGCAGCAGAAAATATTAATAAAGTGGAATTGTTGAAAATGGGGAGGCAAATATAATTTTGGTTAAAAGACCAACGAGTTTGATAAGGTCAGATCACGTGACTCTTTAACACATAAAATAAAGTGACCCTTAATACAAAGAGTAACAGATTGAAATTTGATCTTTGACTTGGGAAGGAGGCAGAGATCTTGCAGCACCACCACAATATGATGACATTTAAAATTTCTTAGCCAAGTTAAAGATGAACTCCTGGATTTTAATTCTGAACATAGTCTTCCACTCCCCTATACCATGGGGCTTTCTGCTACAGTCTACATTGAGCCATGTCAGCATCTCACAGGAGGAAGAAGAATTTGGAATAACTGGTAAAGCTGGACAAGAAAGATCATTACTAGTTTCCAGGGTCATAGGACAATTTAGGCTGGAAGGAAGCTCTCGGGCTCAGACAGACCAACCTCTGCTGAAATCTTCCACAGATGCTAACAGGTTCCCCCTGTCATTGCTACTTTTCCCCATTCTCCTTTCCCATGCCCAAACTACCATTTCCTTAATGTTTTTCCTGCAAAGTAGCCATGACCAATTGTCTCATACAACAGTGTACTTTTTAAAGTATTAACCACTTGTATTTTGCCTGCATCCTAAAGTCACATCTGCTGTGCTGGCTCCTGGCAGCAGCTCCAACAACGGGCTGACTTCATGCCAGTACTGCTGCAGCATCACACCTCTGTTGAAAGGGGTCCAAAAGTGGGCACATAAGCATTTTCAGCTCTGGAGGAAACCAATGGCCGTGTCCCACAAGAGCTGTGTCAGCATTGGTACTTTTCAACACATCCAAAGGTGATTCAGAAGACAATAGCAAGGTGGCAAAGCTTATCAGTAATATCAAAACTATTCAGAGCAGTGAAAATGAAACCTGACTGCCAAGATTCATCAAAAGATCTTCTGATTGTCATTGCAATGACAATAAATTCGTCATCAATAACCGAAAGAAACACAACTGTGTAAAACCAACATTCTGTAAATCTAAAAAGTAGTGAGCTCCAAATTAGCTTTTACACGCAGAAAGAAATGTTGCATAATGTGAGCTCTTCTTTGAAAGTGTAGGTGTAGTGCCACATACCACTAGGCAAATAAAAAAAGATACTAGAATTTAGTAGGAAAGGAAAACAGAAAAACCAAATTTTGCCACTGTATAGGTTATAACATGTATCATTTCCTGCATCTCAGAAAAAAACAAACCAAAAACATAAACAAACAAAACCCACAACAAAACAAAACAATAAAAAATAAAAATAAAATAAAAATAAAAATTAAAAAAATAAAATAATTAAAAAAATAAAAATAAACTAAATTACTAAATTTAAAAAAAAAATCCAGAGATACTGTTGACAACAGATTCAAGACAACTTCTACGGCCTACAGAAGGGAGAAAAATTGGTGGGGCATGACAGAAGGCTATAAAAACATGAATTACATGGGTATAAAACAGTGAAACATAAGTAAGCTACAGTTATTCACTATTTTTAATGCCACAAAGCAGAAAAGACATCCAGTAAAATTAACAGGCAATAACCTTAAGTAATTTTAAAAAACACTTCCTTTTATGGCACATATAAGTGAAATCCAGGATTGCTTACCTAAGACTTTTTGTTATTTCTTTTTGGTATCTGCCTCTCCAAATGGCCAGTGACCACTTCCTTCCATGACATAGGAGAGCAATATGGACTTCTACTGTCATTCTAGGTGCATTGCTTAATTAATGTAGCCATTGTCTGTTTCAGTCTCCTTTTAATCCCCTCTCTCCAAAAACATACTTGGCTTTCCCCAAACATACAACACAATTCAACAGGGAATTTGTTTTATCTACTATTGCATAACTTAATTTTATATTTCTTTTACAAAAATACATCACTATTTTATACTGTTAAGATAATAGTTTATCAGTTATATTTATACTGGGGTTTTGTTCATAATTTATTTCCACTGCAAAAATTTCTAGAATAAATGAACTCCACAAAACATATTTCATCCCTATTCACTCTGTTTTAATTGGTCAGTAGATTTGATTTCCTAATACATCAGGCAAGTGCTTTCTGAACAAAACCAGGGAAGATGTCAGTGCTCAGTTCTTCACAAAGTCAAGAGGATTTCACTAAAACAAGAGAGCAGCCAGAAAAAAATGGTTTACATTACATGTCTGTCTTTACAAGTAAGTAAAGATATACTCACTTTATTTCAGTTATTTGCAGCAGCTCTGAAGAGGAATAGGCAATGATGAAACAGATCCTGATTTTTTTTTCACCATTGCACTATCTCAATAAATATATTATCCCTAGTACAGTGAAAACTATACAGGGAGCAAGAATTTTCTCCTATCAGTGGAAAAGAAATATAAATACAATGTATCTGAGACAAATAATTATATTAGATATTGTAGTAGTTCAGTGCCGAAATTTATTATATTGAAATAATCTTTAGCATGAGTGAGTGATTTCAGTCTCCAATACAGTTACTACACTGAACCTAGCTTATCTCAAATTTCCACTTTTCTAGAAAATATTTAATTTGTAGTTTTTACGTGGACTAAAAATAATGCCATTTTTATTGTTTTCTTTTTCCTTTTACTGCTGTTTTCAGATGGTAGAAGAATAAAAGGAATGAACATGAATGTGTCACAAAGACGGGCATGAATGTAGAATACAGAGTAAGAAATGAACTGAGCTAACAGACCCACCACAGCACAACGCAATGCCATGTAGCAACACTGGCACCCATCTGGAAGCAGCATCATTATGCTTATGTGCTATAAAAAGTCTCATCCAGGGATGCTGCTGGTTATCTCAGTGAGAAGAGAAACCACCAACAGTCTTCTGATTTCCCTGCAGAGATTAGACATGCCTGTGAGTTATTTACTCTGAAGAGGTAGGGCTGAATTAAGATGCTCTTGTTCAGTTTAGATTTTGTGAATCTTCTCTGGGTTTGAGTGAGGCCTCTCAGCTCAAATATGGGTAATCCATGTTGATCTTTCAGACTGTTGTAGGAAAGGAGCTCCTTTGCCATTACAAAGACCTGTTGAGCAGCAGCTGCTGAACCTCCACACACCAATCAGGAAATTTGTGGTCCTAGTGGAAGTAAATTAAAAGTTTTCTCATCTTTCCATACTCTTGTCTCATTGCCATTTAATTTACCTCTCCTTCACTGCAATCCCTTGTGCATGGTACAAAAATCTGCACTTGGTCTCAAAGCAGTCATGAGATGAATGCTGTACTGAACTACCATGATGTAAACCCAGAGTGATTACATTTGGACATATGAATGCATAAAGCCTGTAACTCAGTCGTAATAGACCCTTCCAAGCCTTTTCATGCACCCTAGTATGTGTTTTCCACATAAGCCTTTTCTTTGTAACGTCGTTTCAATCCATAATACTAAAACTGACATTATAGACAAAAAGAGACATTTCAAAAGTTCTGGAATGGACTGCTTTATGGTGTAACTGATATTTGATTAACCATGGAGCTCTAAGCACTACATAATTAGGAGGGGAGGTATTTCAGAAGATTGCTCCAATGCTTTCAACCATGGGAGAAATTAGTATGCATTTTTCTAAACAGTATTAACAACGTATATAAATTTTCATCATGAGCTAGGCCCAGAACACTAAGTAGAGAATGACAGCAAGTATATATAAACAAATTCTGTTACAAAAAAACCCAAATTTTAGTCATAAATATCTCACAGAAGTAACTTTTGGTAATTTTGTATAGTCTATTCTCAGCCAGTTTTTGGATAGTCATTAGTTTCACAACTCCCCTTATTTCTCAAATATCGCTATCACAAGTTTAGAGAGAGAATTTTCTCATGAAACAGAGCAACTTGTGAAGGGACATACAATCAAACAATAAAATTCAAAAGCTAACCTCCTTGCCTCTGTTCAAATCAATTTATCATTTTCCACTTTCAGTCTGTAAACAAGGCTACAGGCTGAACTAAATGGATTTTCCCCTGAGGGAATATTCTGCAAAAGAAAAGAGTAGTAGAAGTCTTTCAAAATAATAAATACCATTCTTCACCAATTATGCCACATAAATGAGAAACACAAAAGCAATAAGAGGAATGAAAACAAAGTAACATCAAAAGATTCTTCCAATGCAAATACAAAGACAATAAGAAGCATGTCAAATTAGCCTTCAACAAAGATGGATTAAATAACATAGCACAGGCTCCAAACAAAAAGGTTATAACCAAACTGGAATTCATACATTTCAATATTCAATACAATGATGAAATTGGATATCCCACTCTGTAAATCAAATTCACAAGGCTGCAATAAATGCTTAAACTCTCTGCCCATTGAAAGACAGTGAGCTGGATGCGATTCTGATTTCCAGCCAGCTAAGTTGTGAGATGCCTCTATTAGTCAATAGAAAATGATGAAGGGAAGAAGACATGTACCTAAAATTCATCCCCATGATCCCTTGTCCATTTAGCTGTCTGTATGCAAAAATCTCTGAGAAATCAGTATTCAGAACCATTCTTTTATACACTTATATTTTTTTTGTTGAAACAACTGGTCCCTTTCTCTCTTTAGAAAAGCAGTGACTGATTCCCTTTTTCCCATAATAGTCCAACAGTTAGGAAGCAGCACAGCTGGCCAGACAGCTAAGCCTTCTACAGCCACATATATTTAAAACCATAGCTTATGCATCCCAAGAATAGGCCAATAATCAATCAATAAGCCCAGGAATAAGCCATAGAATAGCTGGAGGAGAACAGAGAACATTGCTTAGTCTCATAAAACAGAAACATTTAATTACTTTGTAAACATGTCCAGGTACAAACCCGACAGGAAAAAAAGTGGTTCAAAATAGCAATCAATACCACTGCAAATGTGTATTTATGATATTGGCAGCTGAACAACTGACCATAAATTATTTTCACCTCACAATTAAAAGGATAACTTCTCAAACACAACATTTTGTAACCATTTCCTAGTAGAATGAATAAGAACAAGAAAACCTATCCACACTCTAGGACATAGCCTGAAAATTTTCTAGAGGTATTTTAGGAGTGCTGGCATGTGACTTGAGCTACTGACCCAGAGTTCCTTCCCATCTTCCATTTCAATGCTGCTTTTGCATAGCAGGCTACCAGCTATGTGGCCCCTGGCTTTTTAAACAATTGGAAGAGCCATTGAGAATGTACATATTAGAGCTGGGAGAGTAGATACCAACTAATACACAGTATAGCATTTAAATAGACACTGAAAAATCATCCCTTGATCTCAACCTAATTGACAGAAGCTGCTGAGTACAAACAAATGCACAATTAGTGCCATGAATCTGGGGAATGAACTTGCTAATCCTAGGGGTCTACACTTCTAAGCTAAAAGAGAAACTAGCCTCAGTGAAGGCCTGAAGGAGTGAAGGCAAACATTTAAAAAACAAGGAGTTAAATTTAAACTCCTGCAATCATATTTAGGCACCATATGGTCTAATTTTCAAAAACACGATGGAAGACTTCAGAGCAAAAGCCCTGCTAAAAGCCAGAGGGTCATGGACACTTTAGGAACTGTTACCCAGCTGATGGTGCATATCTTTGAAAACTTGGGTTTATATAACTTCACAAAATCATAGTTCTGCCAAATAACAAATACTCTCTAAACAGCTCTTGACATTCTCAAAACCTTCATACTAACTCCTGCCGAATGGCACCACATGGCAAAAGTGATTCATTATTTTTGTTGTATGCCTAACCAGTAGCAGCTAACTTGATAAAAATGTACCCTTCTGTGTTGAATGCAGATTGGTATATTACCTGCACTTCACTTTTAAAATATGATTGATCTGCAGGGTAGGCATAACCAACCACAGGTCCATCATCAGCTACCAGCAGGTAGTAAAGGCAGTCCTTCGCTGGCTATAAAAGTTCTGCAGAAACACATATTGAGATACTTTTAAAAAAATTACAGTTCTGATGTTTGGGTTAGAAATTCCCATTATTTTGCATAAGGATTAAGCCCACACATGATTCAGGCAACTCAGGACCTCTAAGGTAAATTGTCTTCATCTATGTTTTTCTGTTCAGCTCCTATTACTTCCAGCCTCTTTGCATCTGGATCCAACCATTTCACCCAGCCTTAACTGGCTTCTTGATTTCAAAATAAACAGCAGAACTAAAAAAAAAAACCCAAACAAATTGAGAGCTACATGACAGTTTTGTGGTTTTTTCTGAGAAATCTTCCCTTTACATTAGGTTTATGATAAATGGCTTTGGGAAACAATCAGCTGCTCATGGATCTATCTGCCCTTTGGAAGTGGTCAAGTTTGCAGCCTTGCTTTGAAATTTTGAATTTTCCTTCTTGTCCCCATTCATAACCTCTCCTGTTCTGTGTTTTAGGGCTGAGATTCTGGTCCTTTCCACCATGTTCCACTCACTAGTAGTATTTGTTCGGATAAATGTCATGATTCTTTGACTCTGTCATAAAAAGTAAAACAGCTAATGAAATGGATCTAAAAAAAACTTCAATCACTATTTCAAAAAGGAATTAGATCATGCCACTGGACTGTCTTAGCAAGGCAACTAGTTAGAGAAGATTCAAATATGAACATAAATAGTATAAATCTTATTCTAGTTTATGCGAAGGATTACCTTTATGTGACAGACTACCTTTCATTTACAGTTACCTTTCCACAGGCTGGATGCATGTACAGCTAGCTTGTCTCACAGGCACCTAAAACAACTTACTTAAAAACGTTAGGAAAGCAAATTGTGCATGATAGTATGTTTGAACAGCTGTTAGAGGATTTGGGCATTTCTAATTTGCCTTCATTTCTCTGCTATCACAGTGTAAACTTCCAGAATAATAGTTTTTCCAATATATTAATTTTATTTGCAGCAAGAACTTTTTCAGCTTTCATTAGCAATGCTTCATTTATTTTTGTTCAGGAAAAAAAATATGTAAATATGCCTTTGTTGATGGCAAGTCTAAACTCTTGCACTTTAATTCTATTTTTCTTTTAGCTTCTGCTGACTTGCAAAAAACACTAAATAAAATATAACCTGAAAGTTTGATCTGTCTGAACTCAGCCAAGTAGTGCAATATTAACAACTTTGCAAAACTGAAGTCAGACCATTGCTATTCTCCACTTCCAGCTTTCTCCAACTGTAACCTTCATGTGAAAATTTAATGAACTGCAGAAATGCCCCACACAGCACAAGCCAAGGTAGCTCTGGAGTAAGCAGCAGAGCTCGTGCATCCCCTCAGTGAGCTAGTCCTGCCAGGCAACAGGGCTCCTGGCCTCACCAGGTGCACACCATGCTGATTTGGGATGGACAGCAGTTTCCACACAGCACAGCAGTATGCTGTGCAGTTACCACTGCACTCCAAGATCTCTGTGAAAGATTTCAGTCCCTTTCAAAGAACAGGTCTAAAGAACAGGGGCAGTCAGTTGCCTCAGTCTGCAGCAGAGCAAATCAAGCTCCAAACACAGCTCAGTGTGAGATTGCCTCCCTTCTTCCCCTGAAGCTCTGATAAAATGAACAGCCAGCATTTCTTACAGCAAGAAATACTGTGCTGGCATTAAAATGGAGTTAGCAGTGTTTCTTTGGGGTGCATGTCCCTGAAAGGATAAAATGCAAAATGCCAAAGATGCGATTACATCTAAGAGTGGAGGAAATGTTGAAATCTTACTGAAAGCTTTAATGTGTGAACTGACCATCAATCACCAAACATTTATTTGCAAATTCTTTTCCTTTTACCCGGGTTTTCAGGGTGATAGAGAATTCTAGCTTGTAACCCAGGCCTGCTTTATGCCATACTCATTCAATAAGTTGAAAACAGTCCAGTTAATCTACCATTTATGAGACATTCTCAGTTTTAAAACTGTTGACAAACTAAGAAAAATGTCTGCAAAAAAAACATGGATAAAGTTCATTATGTTGATTCATTTAGCCCCAGGAGAAGCTGCAGTATAATTCCCTTTCACATTAAATTCTGCAAAAAGCCCTGTAATTATTTGCTCTGTTATAAGAGAAAATAATTACTGCAGAAATACCTGGTACAATTCTATTATTACGGATTGAAAATAAGGATGGAATAAGAAAGCAATAAGAGACAACACATCAAGCAATGCTACCTGTGATGGCTTTCAGGAAGGATCAATATAGTCTGTGTAAAAAGAATTTTTTTGTTGTCCCTGAAAGCTTCTTCTCAGAAAAGAAAAGGCAAAATGTAACACCAAAAAAGAAAACTATGTAAGTTACAGAGAATCTGTAACTTTTCTCATATCACCTGAGAAAGATAAAGAGCCTGTCTGTGTAGAATAGTAATTGTGATTTTAGTGCAAATCAGGTTAGTTTGTGTATGGGCATTCAAAAATGACATTTTTTTGTATTTTTTACATAATTTTTGAATGTAGGTATGATGTCTGTACATATTCCGGAGTATGGACATATGCACTTTTGTACATAAGTCTTTGTACATAGGTCTGAAGATTCCATTCTTAAAAATTTAATCGAACTACCCAGATGAACATAAAATAAAGTCCTTTTTGCTGTTAAAGCCTAAACAAAAGGTGGGATCCTTTACCTGCATCCCAGCTATTACAACTTTCTTCTTACCTGTATTAGAATAGAACAGACTATTTTTATTTGGAAAGGACCTATACAGACCACTTACTTTGACTTCCCAACCATTGCAGCACCAACCAAAAGTTAAAGCATGACATTAAGTTATTGTCCTAACACTTTTTAAACTCTGACAGGCTTGGAGCATCGATCACCTCTCTAGGAATCCTGTTTGACTATCCTCTTGGTAAATAAATACCTCCTAATGTCCACTCTAAACCTCACCTAAAACCACATTGAACCATCCCCATACATCCTATCACTGAATCCCAGGGAGAGTAGCTCAGCACCTCCCTTTCCATGTCCCCTCCTCAGAAAGCTTCAGAGAGCAATGAGGTCACTCCTCAGTCTCCAAACTGGGCAAACCCAAATTCCTCAGCTGCTCCTCATAAAGATATTGCTTCTAGCTCTTTCACCAGCTTTGTTGCTCTCCTCTGGATGCAATCAAGGATCTTCACATCCTTCTTAAATTGTGGGGCCCAAAACTGCACACAGTGCCCAAGATGAGGCTGTACCAATGCTGAATACAGCAGCATAATCACTTGTTTTAACTCGCTGTTTCTGCTATGCTTGATGCACCCCAGACGCTATTTGCTCTATAGGCTGCCAGGGCACACTGATGACTCACATTGAGCCTACTGCTGACCAGCACCCCAAGATATCTAGCTGCTCTCCAGATCCTAGAGTGGAACCCCAAGGAATGCTATTGGCAACCAGTCATCAGCCAAATGTAGCCCCATACACTACAACCCTTTGGGCCCTGTTATTGAGCCAGTTCTTCACCCAGTGCCCTGTGAACCCACTCATCCCACAGCTGGACAACTTGTCTAGAAGGACTCTGTGAGGGACAGACTTACTGAAATCCAGAAAAACTGGATCCACCGCATTCCCTTCACCCATAGGTGGGGGACCTTACCATAAGTGGCTATCAAATCAGTTAAACAGGACTTTTCCTCTGTGAACACATGTAGACTGTGCCTAATGATTGCATTATTCTTTAAATGCCTTTCACTAGTACCCAGTATAATCTTCTTCATAGCTTCTCCAGTATAATGTCACTGAATGTTACTTATGACTTCACATACTCATGACTTATGCCGTATATAAGTACATATTAAAAGAGAAATCACCCTCTGCAACCATAGCAGTGCAAGCTGAAGGTGGGTGTTCAAGCTCAGTCACTAGGTTCATGTGCACAAATTACTATTTCCTAAACATAATACTTGCATTTCATTCTTACAGCACAAATATGTAACACAAATCATGCTACAATATAAGAGGCTTATGCAAACAAATTGAAGTAACATGAAAAGCCCTTCAGAAACTTTTGAAAGTTATTCCTTGATATTTTTTTTCCAACAGTACAATTATGTAGTTTTTCTCTCAAAGGAAAAGATGGTAAAATCAATACACCTAGGAGTCCACAACCCTGTAAATCATATTTCCACTATAAAAAAATCCTGACTTAAGAATAGACACAGAGAACTTTAGACTTCTGTGAATTAAAATGGCAGGGCTTCTGATCTACAGTACTGCCAACATTCACCCATCCTACTGCTGGAACTAATCTTGGTCTCAGCTACCACCCAAATTCTTGTTTGCAAGGGTTAACCCAAAAATTCTCAAACTTTGAAAGTTTTTTCATGGCTAGGCAAGAAATTTCCAGTATTCATAAGTGAAAAAGCAAATATTGTATACCTTCTTGATGATCTCCGGTCTATTATTCTATTATTCTATTTTTTTTGAGAGCAAATGCTTAGTATTTGAGAATTTTGGCTCTGCTTAACTCATCCAAATCAGAATATTTATTAATTAGTCTCTCCCCAAAGACATTCAAAGACTGTAAATTACTTAAAATTAACATGAAAATGAAACTACTGTGGAAAACATAAGCTTCACATCTGATATCAAGAAAATTATTTCTCTCTCAGTTCATCATCAATATTTTTTCAATGAATAAAAGGAGGCCTACTTTACAGTTAAGCTATGGAAGACTGCTTCCAGGTATCTTTTAATTAGTAGCTACTATAAATTGTTTAGTCAATAAATTCAGCAGCTGAAATTAAAATGTTTCAAAATTCAACTTACAAAATGCTTTATTAGGCATAAGAAAATATAATCAAGGCAATAAATAATTTCTTAAAAACATAATTATTCTGGCCTTAAGTATTCCTATAGTAATTTTTCATGACTGATGGAAATGACACACAAAATTATATTCTCACCCTGTTTAATAAATGCTTTTAATCAAATGAAAAGATTTATGAGCCTATTAAAATTCACAGACTTTCACAATGGAAAAGAATAAGGAATACAAACAGAGCATTCTACTTATTTCAATCACCAGTTAATTTTATTCTTTATGTAATCTTATAAAATCTTAAAAATGCAGTTATATGGACTTAGAGAACTTTCCTTCATATTACTTTCATGCTTGTAATCAGCTGCGTAAGTAAGAACAATAAATTACTAATGCTAATAAAATTAAATTTGTGCAAAGTCTTTTTAAGACATATCAGAACCATGCTTGCCATGCATTTTGCTGTATACACGAAAATCAAGGATTATCCAGATTTTACTGATGCACCTTGTACACTATTGACTTATGCAATGAAAAGATTTTGATTTGGATTCAGTTTTGCATCTCATTTGTAGGCAATATTGAAGCAATATAGAAGAATTTTTGAATTCTGTATGATTCAGTGAACATCTCAGCCTTTACGGGAGAATTCTCACTTTTTGCACAGCTACTTTATTCACTAGTATCTGCCAAACTGTGTTTGGTAAGCTCTTTTCCTAAATAATAATCCAAATCCCTCTCTAAAATTCACCTTCAAGGATGAGTTGTCCTTAATTAAAGAAGTGTCCCTCAGTCCTTACACCAGGTACCCTTTGAGGCAGGCACTTTTTGTCTCAACACTGAGTTTGTGACAACATATAAACAAATAACTTTACCAATCTACTACTCATATAGTTTATTGTGTTTATTATCACAGACCTTAACCAATGCTCACCAAGTTCTTTTACATCCTGTCTCTCCAGCTCCACAGCTTTTTCAGAGAGCCTTTTCAGCATACCTTTTGTTCAAAAGTATTGGTAACAAGCAAGACATTCTGAATAGAAGACAGTAAGACTCTCAGATATAATCATCACTGGGACTTAAATCTCAGCTCAAAAGTCCTTGCTTTTCCTCTGGCACATTAGACATCATTTTCAATGGTGTAGACAATGCAGAGCATTAACATACCAGAAAATTAGAAAAAAAATTGATTTAAGCAAGCTGGAATTCTGGTACAGAAAACACTACAGTGAAAAACAGGAAACTTAAGCGCTCTTTTCACCTGCCATACACTTCTCCAGGGACACTAATCTCACAGCTTTTAATTTTTTGTGGCTATAGAAGATGGATACTCCCACTTGTTTAAAAGAAAAGTAATCAGAAACTTACTTCATTTCTGTAAATATTGGAAGAACCTGAAAAATAATTCCATACAAGTCAATTTTGGAGTTTCTTTTCTGCTTCTTGTTGAGAGGGATAAAATAGCAAACTGGAAAGTTCAAAATACTTTCTAGCTTTACAAGATAAAATAAGTAATTGTTGATGTTCTTTAAATGAATGCGGGTGATGTATTTAACAGGTTGAAATAGGTACAAGATGATTTCGTATTTTAAATAGTAGTCAGCATGTTATATCTAGAAGTCAAACTGATCTGTCGTTATACTGAGAATGAGAGACAGTATAACCAATGCAAAATATCAGCAGTCAAATTGCATATGGGTACACTGCCCCAGGAAGAGCTGGAGATCTGCATAGGCCTTTCCATATGTTGTTCTTCCCCAGCAAGGGCGGCTAGGCCTTGAAGCACTCCTTGCCCCACTGCCATCTCCCTTGCAAGAGAAAGCCTTGCCCAGCTGCAGCCTTGTCTCTTTCCCCACTCTCCTCCCTGGGCAGCAGATGCTGCAAAAATGTACAGTGGGCTTCTCACAGGGGGTAAGGTCAGACAGGTACCACGGGAGGGTAATTGTCAAGGAAAAGCAGCAATTATAACACCAGCACACAACTCCTTGAAGTTTCTCTGAAAACAGCTTAGTGACTCCATATTTCCATAACCTTAGTTCCTGTCTCGTTCCTCACCTTCATAAATTACCACTGACCACCCCATCTCCTTTTGATGTGATCACTTGGCCTCATAATCTTCTCCAAGGTGTCTCACCTCCACTGGGATATCCTCCAATTTGTCTGGGAGGATAGAACAAATATTTTCCACTGAAAATAAAGGATGAGAAATTCAATCAGAAAAAACCTTCAGAGATTGTTTTTCTAGCAAGAAGATAATTTTTTCTGACTGAAACAGGAAGTCTTTTAAGATTTCTACTATGTCAGCAACATAATAATTATTCTTAGAGGTGTTCTATGCACATCATTACACTTGTCTTTTCATATGCTATAGGGTCCTTTCTTCTTTCTCTAGACAAATGCCTAGGCCTTTCACTGTGACTGTACAAAACTTTTCACCTAAAATTAAATAGCAGGTATCAATGGAATCTTGTGTTTGCTACAAAGAGCACCATTATTCTGCTACAGAGGACCATTTAGATATACCTTTCAGCTTTTTAAGTAATTGCAAGAGCACCTCTGCTCACTGTCTTGGAGATGTATAATCAGACATTTTTAATGCATCATGAATCATTACTAGAATAAGGTTTTGTTCTTTCTTTTCATAAGGAAAAAATATGAAGTTTGATTGTATTGAAAAGACACAATCAAATTTGCCCTCCTTCCATCACAGTAACTTCCTTATTCCTTTTATTTCAAGTAACAAGACACTTTCCCCCCCTATCACTCCTTTCCTCCTCATTGGTGTTCACTCACCATCCTGAGCATCTGTGTGTCCCAGCAGCAGGCTCCCATATTCATCAGCTCCCTGCTACTTCCTCCAGGATTTGGCTATGAAATGGTGAATAGCTTCTCCTAAAAATAATAATGAGTTGGCTGTTCGAAGCTTTCCTACTGTCTGTCTTGTGAAGGTGAATGCCTCAGGATAACAAAACTGCCTCAACAGAAAAGACACACAGTAGCTGCATGCAGTTAATAAATTTTCAAGAACTCATATTTAAGCAGAGCAGTGCCTATTACACTATGACATCTTTTTCTTTTGTTTCCAAGGATCCAATTTGCATCAGATTGAGTTATTCTTTTTCATGTTATTTTTATGATTTATCATTAAGTTAAAAGAGCTGAGGCCTAATAATTCAATGCATATGTCTTTGACTCTAACAACAAACCTCTGCAAAACTTATGATTTCCCTTTATTCTTTAGAAAATATGCACATCTTTTTCTGGAAGATAATAAAATAAGATATTATAGCAAATCATAGTCAGTTGCTAATGAGAAAATTTTTGTTTAATGCATCTGTTTTTCTGACTTGACTTGTGTTTCACTGAAATTACTCAGAAGTAGTGATACACTGTGGAGTCCACTTCAGGAAGAATATTAATCAGAATGTTTATCAACAAGAAGGTCACAGTTTAGTGATTCCAACAAGTGTTTGAACATACATGCAGCCTGGGATTTACAGTAAATTCAAATCATTATACTGCATTACCTACAGAGGGTGGAAGAGAACAAGTTATTAAATTTCTGTCCTATGTTTGAATTAGCCAGACATCTATAGGACAATATTCTGATATTGGCCTAAGACACAAATATAATTTAGAAAAATTTGCAGAGTTTATGGTTTCCAAAAAAAATCAAAGGTGAACACTCGATTTTCCCTCTTCTGACTTTTCACTTTTTTCCCAACAATGTGATTCTTAATGCTTTATCTTTTAACAAAATGATGGAAGTCAACTCCAGACTAGAAGTGACATCTGAATTTTTGATATTTCATCATATTCAACATCTTTATATCACAGAATATGCCAAGTTTGAAGGGACCCACAAAGATCATCTAGTCCAACCCTTAGCCCCACACAGGACCATTCCCAAGAGTCATAGCATGTGTCTGAGAGTATCATCCAAACATTTCTTGAACTCTGTCAGGTTTAGTGCTGTGACGACTGCCCTGGGGAGCCTGTTCCAGTGCCCAAACACTCTCGGGGTGAAGACACTTTTTCTAATATCCAGCCTAAACCTCCCCTGACACAACTTCAGGCCATTCACTTGGGTTCTGTCATTGGTCACCACAGAGAAGAGATCAGTGCCTGCCCCTCCTTTCGCTCTCACGAGGAAGTTGTAGATGGCGATGAGGTCTCCGTTCAGTCTCCTCTGTTCAGCCTCTGTTCCTACAGCTTCCCCTCAATGCCCTTCACCATCTTTTTTGCCCTCCTTTGGACACTCTCTAATAGCTTAATATCTTTCTTATATTGTGGTGTCCAAAACTGAGCAGGGCAAGGCTGTACCAGTGCAACAAGGCTGGTGAAGGGAATCGAGCACAAGTTCTCTGAGGAGAGGCTGAGGGAGCTGGGGCTGTTTAACCTGGAGAAGAGGAGGCTCAGGGGAGACCTCATCACCGTCTACAGCTACCTGAAAGGAGGTTGTAGCCAGGTGGGCGTTGGTCTCTTCTCCCAGGTAACCAGCAGCAGGACAAGAGGGCATGGTCTTAAGCTGTGCCACGGGAGGTTTAGGTTGAATATTGGGAAAAAAATTTTTACAGTAATCAGGCATTGGAAGGGGCTGCCCAGGGAGGCAGTGGATTCACCGTCACTGGAGGTATTTAAGAAGAGACTGGGTGTGGCACTGAGCGCCATGGTCTAGTAACCACAGAGGAGTCTGATCAATGGTTGGACTTGATGATCTCAGAGGTCTTTTCCAACCTGGTCAGTTCTGTGATTCTGAAGCCTGAGATGGAGCCCTGTGGAACCCCACTAGTGACAGGTCTCCAATCTGATGTTACACCATTCACTGTTACTCTCTGTGCTCTACCGTGAGCCAATTGCTCACCCACCACATGATGTGTTTGTCCAGCTGTGTGCTGGATATTTTGTTCAGAAGGATCCTGTGAGAAACAGTATTGAGAGCTGTACCGAAATCCAAAAAGATGACATCAAATGACTTCCCTTGATCAGCTAGGTGGGTTACCTTTTCATAAAAGGAAATCAGGTTTGATAAGCAGGACCTTCCTCTCATGAAGCTACGCTGGCTGTGACTGACGACAGCGTTGTCTTTCAGGTGCTTTTCGATACCTCCCAGAATAATCTTTTCCATAACTTACTTGGCACTGAAGTGAGACTGACAGGACAGTCTGGGACAGAACCCATTTCTGGGGTCCTCCTTATTGCCCTTCTTGAAAATAAGGACAACATTCACCAGCTTACAGTCAGCTGAGATTTCTCCAGGCTCCCAAGACTGCTCAAAAATCATCGAGGGAGGTTTAGCGATGACATCAGCTAGGTCTTTGAGGATTCTGGGATGAATCTCATCAAGCTCTGTATATTTGTAGGGTTCCAGCTAGAGCAGCAGACCCCGTGAAATTTCAGGGCCGACTGGGAGCTGATCATTCTCACAGTCATGGTCCTCCAGCTCAGGACAGGCCAGACCATGGTTGAGACTGAGCTGTGCCATCGCAGCTCACTGACCAACACACATTTCTGAGATAGCATTTGTTCTGAAATAGACAGCAAGGCCTTGAAAAATGCCAGAAGATCTTCACCACAATCAGAGCATCAACCTCCTTTCTCATTTAATTTTTAATATTGATCAGATAGCCTGTCAGTACCTTCCAGTGTCGGCTCTTCTCTGCTAATGAAGGAACTTGCAGGGTACCGCGAATTGCTCTGCATGCTATATTGCAGTAACATTGTAATACTCTCTGTCCTATCATGGGCATCTAGCACTGGCTATCACTTTCTTAAAAGTTCAACTATGCTTGGATTCAGGGACCTGAAACTCTATCACGGGGAAGATAAACTGTATTGCACAAGCCTATGTGCCCAGTGATGGTCCCTATTATAGGCACATTCCTATAGCATCTGGGACCCTGACTCACAGAACTCTTTTGAAGTTTATATGCATTCTTCAAATTATAAACCACTTTTTCAATGCAGAGATTTTTGATTAATTACAGATTTCTTTCATAATTAGGATTTCTGCTGTGTTTGTACTAGATAAAACAGTTCAGAGCTTTTCCGATCTTGGAGAAATTAAACCAAAATAGAGAGCAAAAGATATTTTTCTCAGTGCATGCACAAAATCACTCTCAAGAGCCATTTCTCCCTGTTAACCCTGTACTACAAACATTTAAGTCATCCTAAATTCCCTCTGAGGAATCAATTGCAATTCAGTACTACACATTTCCTGTGAACTGAGAAACAAGAGCACAAAGCTAGTGCCTGAGTCTGCTTGCATAGCCTGCCCCGTGAAAGGATAAACACTTGGTAAATTATGTGCAAACCTCATAAAATCAACATGATTGGGCTGCTGTAAAAGATATCACTTCTGGATCTTTAGATACATTTTAGAGGAGACCATTACCATTTTGTCATCACTACCCAAGCAGAACATTTCTAAACTGATAATCTCCTCTGTATTTTTTTTTTTTTTTTAATTTTAGTGCTCTGAAAGAACTCTATCACATAGACATCAGCAAATTGACTCTAAAGTAAGCAGTAACTCTGGGGACCTCAAAAAATCTAAATTATGCTTGAACAAGGCCTTAAAAAATGTTCTCCCATATCAGATCTGGAGCAAGTAGATTCCATGTTATATATTAATTACTTGCTAAAGATATTCTCTTGCCTCTCTTGTAATCTAATTTACCTGAGTAAAAAGGATGTGCCTGGAGGAAAGGCACAGAGTGCTGCCAGAATTGGACCCCAAAGCTGGAGGAAAACCTTCTCTCCTTTTCATCACATGACTTTCATGGAACTAACAAGGACAATTATTATAGAGTTTTAAAAAGTGTGAAAAATGAGGCACACATCTGAAAGAGCTTACAATTGAAATGGCCAGCAAAAATAGGCAGTTATCAGATGATGGCTAGAGGATGTGATACATCAAAGACTAGTGTTTGAGCCAAGATTAGCATGCACCATATTAGTTCCCAGATTTTGTATTCATCCATCATCTGGGTTTTTCAGTTTTAGAGAGATTAGAGCTTCATACAGGCAGCTTTCGAAACAGAGGCTGCTGGGAGAACAGCTGTTCAGAAATTTTCCAGTGAAAGAAAATTTCATTCAAGACATCATCAGCTTGGTAACCCTTTGATGAATACAAACAGGATTTCATGAAAACCCTGACCAGACTCTTAGCAGACAGAACAGATGGATACCTTGAAGTCTTGAAAACATTGGTTGCAAAAAGGACTCCAAGAACAACTTGGCTCTGTGTGATGAAAAGAGGTTGCAGAGCTTTGAATTTACAGGATTTGTATCCCTAAGAGGTTTCATATGAAATGTTAGTCCAGACGGCACCTACCTTGAGAATACAGTTGCAGCTGCTAAGGATCTTATCTATCTACTTTCCATAAAAATATTTCCTGTCAACTGGTGCCTTGCCCTGTGGTTAGGAGTTATTTACCCAAGCAATTAAAAAATTCCCATCTCTGCAGCAATGTTAGGACCTGGCTGCAGGCTCAATCTTGCAGATAGTGCTTGCTGAGACAGTTACTTCTGTGATAAAACACTGCTATCAATTCAACTGAAGAAAACTTATATCAGCAGTTGCTTTTCTTTTTGCAAATTTGCAGCTTCAAAAATTAAGGAAGATAAAGAAATTACAATGTATCAGGGGCAATGCCAAGTCATTTCACGTTTAACTAAATAGCTATCAACTTGCAAGAAATTCAAGCTGTATTCACCTGGATCAGATTCAAATAAGTGACCCAGAAATAAACACCTATGGATGTCATTACTGCTCCCCTCATCCATCTTGTCCTGTGGCACTTCCTAGTTGAGCTTGGGACAACAAGAGAAATCATATTTCCTTTGCTTTAAAGACCATCACAGTTTTTTTGCTCAATGACAGAAAAAACAAACAAACAAACAGTCCAGATTTTGCCATTATCTGCCAAAGGACATGCTTTTAATCATGTGTCCAATCCTGAAAAATAGGACAGAGAAAGGTACACAATTTATATGTGCTCTACTGTTACAGAATTAATTATATTTTGGTTCAAGAAAAAAGAAAAATTACTTTCAGAAACCTCCTGTTCATTTCAGGAGTCATGGTGCTTCACATTTTAGCTTATTGCAGTATAAGCAGTAATGTTTATCAAAAGCTGTAATGGATCACAGATTTGGCATGCTCTTTGCTTACAAAACTCATTAGTATGAGTTTTGTATAGCTGCTTGCATTCATCATGCAGGAATGGAAAGAGAAAAATCTAAACTGGAGTCTCAGTCCCTAAGTAGGGCTGCTACAAAGAACCACGTTTAGAAAAATTGTCTTTGCTGTAACAAATAAGAGAGATGGTACTGGAGTGAGGTTAAGAGATTTAAGATTTAGTTGAGATATAAACCCTACCTATTGCATGAGTGGTGGGATACACAAATTAAGGCACAACACAGGCATAAGACAGGAGGAGGAAAGGAGAGAGGGGGAAAGCTGTGCCAAGGGAGGAGAAAAAAAGGGAGGAGAAAAAAAGATCAAAGGAGAAGGAAAGGAGACAAACATTTTGAAGGATACTAGAAATGTTAGAAAGGTATCTTACTTGCCAGCATAAAGTAAAGCTTTCTTCACTTTTATTCTTTTTCAAATCTATGAATTAAATTCTCACTCTGCTTCCTTAATTCATGATAAAGAAGCATTTCTTTGTCTTACAGGGAAGCCTGTTTGCTGCTGCAGAGCAAAGATCACTACTGTGAAACCGGCACATGAAGTATTTAGTGGTTCCTCAGAGATGGTAGGTTGTACTAACACAGAGGAACTCTCACAAGGAAATAAGTTTAGGAGGCTCATGGGCTGGGGAATACCTCCTGCCAGGCTTCAAAAAATAAATATAAATATATTGGCAGTTCCTGACTTCTGGGAATTCAGTCTACTCAAATCAGTCTTCTTTTTGTTGAGTAGACATCAGTACCACCCCACAGCTCTGGTCACTATCTTTCCCAAGACATCACATGCATATAAGGATATTTGTATTTATATAAATATGGATATTTATATTTATATAAAGAATAAAAGAACTGAGACTGGAACAAAGATGGCTGATAAGCAAAATAAAACAGAGATCTGCAAAACCACACATGCTGTGGGAAAGGTAAATAGTTACCCAAAGGAAAATAGTACCAAAACTGGATGCCATTTATTGAAATTTCAGAAACTGGTCCAAAACAGCCAAAGAGAGGTGATTATTCACATAATGTGCAATAAGATGTAAATTTCTCACCCTAGGAAACTGTGAATGCAAAAGTTTTACATGAGTTCAGAAAGTGACTGAACACATGTAAGAAAAAAATCTTTTAAGACAACACTTCTGCATCAAGTGATGATACTCTTGCAGCTTCCTGCAGGCACTTGTCCTCATATTCTTGTTATTTACTACTTTCAGTATGGCAATGCAGAGCTACAGGGACATTTTGTCAGAGTCATTACAGTGACCCTCAGATTCTTTAACTAGAAAAAAAAATGTTTTAATTACTCTTCACTGTCACAGGGAACTGTCACTGAGTCTTTTCTTACAATGAAAAGTTATGCTATAATAAAATTAATGACTTGCTATTTGCAAAGGAAAGCTTTAATACAACAATAAACAGGGTATTTTTCTGTTGTTATGGAATATTTAAACAAGCATCACTTAATTCAGGTAAATTATTGTAACTTTCTCAGACTTAATTATTTATTAGCAATTACAGAACTATGCATATTGCAAGGGAACCTCCTTTACTTATTCAATGTGATCTCCTGCTTATAGTGAGTCTAATAAAAGCAGGTTGCACAAGATATTCTACAGTTGCATTTTGGAAAGACCTGAGGATGGAGCATGTCATTCTTGAGGGAAGGGAAGATGAAAAATCCTACCTCCCACATTGTATCCACTGCCTCTTGCCCTTCAAATACAAACCTCCAAGAGTCTAGCTTTGTCTTCCTTGATGGCAACCCAGAAGATAAATATCTATTATGGAAAAAAAAGAAGGCATTGCCCATAGGCCCTGTGATTGCTGCCAACTTGAATAGAAGGTGAAGCTGATCAGTAAATACAGGAGAAAAGCAGTTCCCCTTGGATTGCAACTATGATCAAAATCTTCATCTGGTTTTAAATTTCCTTTTTTTTGTGAGATCCAGACCTCCTTACTGAAATCCCTTTAGAAGACAACATATAGTATCTGAAACCTACGGTCTTTATTTTAGGTGTGATTAATTTTTAAAGAACCCAGATGAAGCAGCTACGAAAAGTATTTATAGGAAATTAATCCATACACATTGTATTGCTTGTCAGACAGGAACCCTGTCTTCTTTACAACTGCATGAGTATCCTATTTCATCATGTCACTTAAAAGACAAGACTCCAAATATAAGCATGTCTAAATTTATGTCAGTCCTTACACTTGTTGAAGTGTCTTATTTACAGAAATCAATATCATGCACACATTTTCTTTTTCTTTCTCCTTTATAAATAGTTAAGAGGCACCAGAAATTCACAGTCCCAATGCTATTTATTAACAAGTACTACTTACGAGGAGGAAACATTAAAAGGATGGGTTTCTCAGTGAATCTAGATTAGATGTCTCAAAATGCCACCCTTTTTTCCTCTCTGAAAAGACCTGTGATCTTTAAGATGTCCTCTAAAGTTCTCCCGTCAGTATTGATATGCACCATTTCCACAAGCTCTTTTCTCACTTGGCTCAGAAGCCAAATTATAAACACCCTTCATTCCTTCTATTTGGTACTGCAGAACACCTGCTTGCTTGCTTGCTTGCTTAATGCCCCTTGATATTTTAATTCTTCTTGGTGCAGAATTACCCATTACAAACATCCATCTCCCTTGGACACTTGGAGATTTTTGTGAGAATGCTCTGTTTGTTTATCTTTGGGTATGCATATTTTGATTTATCTTGTTTGTGGCAGCAGATTTTTCTTTTGGGTGACAGAGCATCCCTACATACTCAGACATTTTCAGATCAACATGATGAAGTGTTATATATTGCTTGCTTGTTCATATTTCAGTTTTACTTCCAATGCAGAAGTGCAAAAGAGCATTTTTCTTTCTTTCCAAATATGTGAGATTTTCCTGGAATCGATTTTTAACAGTTATTTATACTTGTGATTACAGCTGCAACTCAAGACAGGCTAGACTGCTTTTTCTCTAATACTCAAAAAACTTGGCAGTATGAGTGGATCTTGGAAACAAACCTGTTATACACTGCCTTTCACCTTTTTCCCATAAACTTTTCTTGGTGACATAACAAAAGCAGATTTTACAGCTCACTTTGATTTCTTTTGTTTACCATTTATCCTCCTCCAAAAAACTGCATCCAATGTGCAGTTTGTACGTGTATCCTTACAACTAAAGTGCAAAGTGAGGTGATGTGAATGACAGCAAATATTCTGGGTCACTGAGGGGTAACAGAGCACAAGAACCAAACTGCAGTTGTTTAAGTTTCCACTTCTCACAGGAACAGAGAAGGATGACAGTAAGTGACCAAGCACAAGCTTTACAGGGAGCAGACAAGCTTAGGTATGTACTAGTATTTTGTGGAAAGAAGTTAAAACTGAATCTATTTTGCACATCCACAAAGAAAACATGGCTTTCCAGTAACCTGGAAACATGCACAGCTGCTTTTAACAGGGTAAACAGGCTTCCCGAAGGTTTGCTGCTGTAATCATGAACCTGGAAATATTTGTCACTCAAAGATGACAGAAAGTGGCACAATCCACCAAAACGATATATGCCAGTCATACAAAGATATGATCAGCTGCAGGGCTCTTGGGGCCTTCTATTCAACAGAACCTCAGGCTCAACTTTTGAACTTGCCACTGTCCTGTTGTAATGGGAGAGAAAAATGAGAGTGACAACACTACTGCCTGTGAGACAAGCATACTGAAAGTCCTAGCAGAGAGAGTTTGCACTGCCTGCTCAATTTCTCTCCTTATTTACAGCATAGCCTATAAAAGGGAAATTCACAGGGAGCTTAACATCACAGGCACTCACAGGTTTGAACTCCTACTTGAAAGTATAGACAGGACCAGTGGGTCAGGGAACTCCGGAACAAGCTATATTCTCTCCAAACAACCATCATTAATGATGAGAAGCTGAGTACCAAAATGTGTTGGGATTTACATTCTACTAAAAACTAAGATCTCTTCACCTGAATGCAGCATGTCTTCATGGCTTCAAAGGCTTGTATGCATGCCCCAGACTCCCTCTCATCCCATGCTTGGGCAAAATTCCACTACATTCTGCCTCCTGTACCCTCATTGCCACAGAAAGTGGGCCAGGAGAAAATTTCCTCTGGTCCCACAGATCTACAATCTGCTTATAGAGGTTTGCAGCCAAGAGTATCCTATAAAGCACATGCAAGCCTCAGGCTAACTATTGTTGCTCAAAACTGTCTTCTGCCTTTGTTGTGAATGAGCTCAATCCTGCATCTCTCCTGCCTAGTCTGCTTGCTAGGTTATGGCAACCATTGTATCAAAAGCACCCTCTAACTGGATTCAAGTAATTGCAATTTCTCCCCTTGGGTGCTGTGGATAATATAGTGGAGGATGACTGAATACTCCTATGTAGTTAGCCATAACAGTAAAAAGCAAAGCATAATCAAAAGCCAATGCTTCTAATCCTCAAAAGCCAGGGAAAGGGAATTTCTTGTCTCAGTCAATGAATAAAAAACCAGAAATTTTAGTAAGAGCAGGGGCTAACATGTAGAAATCTCCTCTCCAAAAGGAGTATGTAATGCAGGCAGTCTTCCTTTAGCTTATTCCTTCTGTAAGAAACAACGTTGTGTTCCCAGAAGAATTTCAAAGGAAAGCAGATTCTGTCCTCATCCATGCCAACAGACATCCTGCTGTCCTGAATCCAAAAGAAATGGCGTTCGACTTTTCCAGAGAAAGGTATTTTACCTTGGCCTTCTGCTTCCTAGGAGATGGCACTCTGAAGGAAATGGGCACCATTTCTCCTTTTAAAGGAGAGCTGCCTATGGAGGCTTGTACAGACTCTGGATCCCAAGCAGATGGAGACCTATGAAGACACCACAGTCATCAAATGTACATGCAAGGGAACGCTTCCATGCACAGTCAAAGCAAGCAGACACATTGTCTGAGAACACACAGCTGTTCTGTATCTCTACAACAACAAGCCTGAAGAATATGGCAGTGCACACACTTGGTATGCAGAGGGAGAAAAGGGACTCAGAACATGGCCCTGTGCTGTAAAGTACAAGTGCTACCTTTCTCTAGACCTGAATCTGTCACATGCAGCTGGAACAAACAGCAGCAAACAAACCCTAAGTTTAATGTTTCCTGGTTCCACTGCTATGCTTCACATAACATATTGCACCATACAGGATCTACATAACATGGTTGTAACAAGCCTTAGCTGAAGTAAGACTGAAGTCAAAGAAATACATTTGAGGTAAACCAGGAAGCTGGGAGCCACCAGTGCATTCCTTTCAAGTTAGTCAAGAAATTTCAAACTAATAGAAAAATGAATATCTAGGTAGATAGTAATAGAGGTTTTGATTGTTTGGTTCTAGAACTGATCACTGAAATCATTAGCTAAGAAAGGGGAAGTAAGAGAAGTAAGGCAGAAAAGCTGAAGAAACAGCACCAAAAAAAGAAAAAAAAAAAAACAAAACCAGTCATAACAAACAAAAGGAAATGGACTTTAGAGATAAATGAACAATGCAAAGCAAGAAATATCTCCATGTCAGTGACAGGATGATGAGGTAATTCAGAGTAAGACAAAAAGAGCTTTGCAGATGGAAAATAAAATTAGTTTTGAATAATGCCTGCGATGAGCAAAGATAAAAACCTGCTAACACCATTTATTCCCAAAAGATTGAAAAGGATAGGTCCACAAAATGGCTTTCCATAAAACAAAGATTTCATATAAATAAGGAGATCAGGTCTTCTGATTACACAGTAACCTTTGCTGTCATTTAATCATATTGTCTCAGTCTTTATGGCAATCTTCTGTTGTGATACATGCACACTTCAACATCCATCCTAAGGAAACAAAGTCTTCCAGGTTAAAAGCTAAGAAATTTGTATAGATCCAAGAACCCATTATGAACAGGGACTTTATGCTTATAGCTTACCTGCTTTCTAAGAGTAAAGTGGAATATTTGTCACATAATGTTATACATATTTTTTTACCATATATTTCTGTGTTGCGTGTATTGTGCAGACATTGAACATAAATTGTAACATCAACTTTGATTAAGATGTTGAACAGTAGGACAGACCTCCAAAGTTAAACACTCTAATCTGACTGTACTTTGAAACCATCATTTATGGATCCATCATTTTTTTACCAAAAGTATTTTCATAGTTTCTTATTATATTGGAAGGCTGGGTTTTATTTTCCAGACAAGCAGATGGTGTTGGAATTTACAAAATAGAGACATTTTCTGCACTGTCACACACAGAGTCTTTGAAACAGCTGATCATCACTCTTGAGTTACCAGAACTAAAAGTTAGTTATCCTTCAGGTCCTTGAGATAAAAGGAATATCATAAGGGGTTTGAAGTTTAGCTGGGAACAGGCTTAATCTTTTGAAATAAAAAAGATTAAATAAAGTCTGAGTACTCGAATGTAACATTAGGGTGTTACAGTCATTTGGGCATAAAAATTGAGATACTGAATACCACATCCCTACTGACTTTAATGACATCTGCCCCTCATTTGTACTAACCAGCTGCGACTTGTGCTGTCAGATACAGAGTTGCAGCCTCATGCACAAACATATTTTAGGTTAAGGGATAGTTGTCAAAAAAAAAAAAAAAGGAGCAGAACTATAAAAATCTTGCCTTGTCTTCTGTGTTTTTTTCAGGGACTTTAGAAAAAAGAAAAAAATTAGAGAAATGCACAAGTCTGAGCCCATAGGCATTACTAACAGGTCTGTTCCTTTAGCAGCTTTGGTCAAATACCTTCCTGGTTATCTCTTGGACGTCACTGGGCACATGTTCACATCTTCGTCAGCACTCAGCCTATACTTTTCTTGTACAAACTGATACTTCCAGGATAGAGAGAAATGTTTAATAGGGAATTCTGACAGTCATGGGTGAATACTGTTCTTCAAAAGAAATAAAGACAGACCAGAACAATGGACAAAGCAATAAACACTACAGCCTAATAGGTAAGAAAACAATTATTTGGGGGAGATAAAGAATTTTTTTCAAATAGATTTGCAAAAAGAGAAGTCACATGCAAAAAGCAAAGTTGTGATCAGCAAGCAGAAACAAGATGGCTAGTGACTGACAAAAAATATCATGTAAAGGAAAACAAAGTTAATGAAAAGCATATTTGTAATAACAAGACTATATTTCAGTCCTGAGATCCTTCAACTTTTGTCCATTGCCTCTGCTCAAAAATGCAACTTATTATTCCTTGTGTGCCAGTCAAGAAAGTAATCACATAATAAAGCAAGAAAAGGTACTGACCCCAGAACACGTGATCCAGATTCAAAACAGTGACTGCTTAAGCAAATTACACAAACATGGAAGTAAACCAGGATATGGATAATGGTCAGTTTCTGTAAAATTGTAATATTTTCAAAATTCAGAACTTAATCTTCAGTTAACTACTTATTAGGAATGCTGCTCTCTAGGGGCAAGGGGGCTTATTTTCAAGCATACATTTCTAAGTTTACCTAGCTCCTCCACATAATTGTGAATGAACTGGGAAATGGTTGTTTCTGTACTAAATGTCAGGTCTGCACAGTTTTGAATAAGTACATGCTGATTAACGGGGCAGCTGTTGCTGTATTTTTGGCTTTGCTCTTTCAAGGCTGCCAAGTTGCTGATATGCTTTCAGCACAGTGTTTTAGTCGGGGTTAGTCACAAATGCTATTCTCTTAGTGATTTAAGCTAAACTTTAATATTGCTCTCAGTGATGTTAATATGAAGAGAAATCTGGGCTAAAAAAATTCAGTTTCCACAAAGGGATTTAAACTGCTGCAACCACCTTCATTTCAGGGAAACACCTCCTGCTGTCCAGCTGAAAGAGGCCTTATATTTATAGTCAGCTGACTGTGAGAAAGGGAGCCAAAACCAAGACCTCTTTCCAATTATAAAGCAAATGCATTTTCACAGTGAAGTCAAATGAGTCTAAATCCCAATGAAGAGATCATTTTTGATCCTCCTTAGCTGATGAGACAGGAGACATTGATGGAAGTTAAACCATAGGCAATGAGCAGCTGAAATTTTTCCTTTTTATAATTAGAGAAGTCAGACCTTATTGAAATGTCTAAGCTTGCACAGGTGGCATGTTCTTCCTGCCTGATCTCCAGAGCTCCATGAGGTGATTAATTTCCAGCACTGATACTTGGGAATCCATAGCATGAATCTCAGGGGACTGTAGGTTCACAGATTACCTCCTGAGACATATGGGAGGTAAAGCACATCACACAAATACATTTTGCATAGAATTTCTAAAAAGCTATTCTTTCCTTAAGAGGGACAGTAAAGAGTAAATAGTGAAACAGAAGCTAAACACAGCTCTGACTATTCTGCCTTTCTCTTTTCCACCCACTCTGAAGACACTTCACAAGGTAAAAGTTAACTGCAGCCTCTAACACAGGCTCTGCGTTTTTTTTCTCTCACTGTTCCAGATGACAGGTTTACTAAAGGAAGAGGCTCCTTTATAACCTTGTCAGATTATTGCATAATCAGCTTCATCTTGAGATCAAGGCCTTCTCATCAACTGATAGATTGCTGAGCTTCTGGCAGCAAGACCTTGACTGACTGCTTTGCCCTGGCCAACAGCTATCATTGTTTAAGGATGTTCTGCTTATTTATCAAAACTGGATCACCTACAGTGTCATCCTACCTATTCTCTCAGCATTTTAATGTCCATGAGTACTTGGTGTGGTGTACATTTAGGAGTTACTTGCTGCATATCCATTCAGGGATGAAACTTGCTTTCTATATTCTATTGATCTCACTTTGCAGACAAACCTGTCAAGAAACAATAGCAAACTGGCACCAGTGTTTCTGGTTCAGGGACAACTGAGACCTCACTTTGTGTAGGTGAAAATTGCTTAAACAGACATGAAGGCCTGCTCGGTCTATCTCAGTTTGTCACTGAAAAGTTGTTCTGGAATTTGATGGAGGAGATAAAGCCTGTCTCATGTTTCCTGGGGAGTGGACCTTCATCTGCACATACAATTACATTCTGTAATTGCCTGTCAGATTCACTAGTGAGAACATTACCCTGTAGATAAGCAATATCAAGTCTCAGGAATTTTACATTTATAATCCACTTCTTTATTTGTTTGTTGCTTTTGTAGGTGAGGGTTTTTTTAAACCACAAATAAATAGAAAATTATTAGAAAAATAAATTTTCTCTGTAAAATGATAGTTTAGAACATTAGAAGACTCTGATGCTGCTGTTGGAAAGAAAAAGAAAACCTCAAAACTTCTCATGCATCTCACAGCAGAAGTTAAGAATCACCCTGGGTTTGCCTTGGTGTAGGAGACTGGACTGTTATTGGTTAACGACTCAAAACATTTGCCCATTTGTGGAGGTGCCAGGGTACTCTGCTGAAGCCTGGCGTTGAGGCTGACAAGAAGCAGACCCTGCAAAAGGGGATGGTGCTCTTCATCACGGTAATTGTTCTCTGCTTAGTTGTAAAACTACCCCTCCCCATGCCCTCTGGTGAAGGTCTGAAAGACTGGCTCAACTGTGTTGACATGAGAGGCAGCCTCATGTCTTAAAAGGTCTCATAAACCACCAAATACATCCCCACCCTGATCTCTGAGGCCTTCCCCCACAGGGAAGTACCAGGGCATTCTCGTCTTAACCTAAGCTTGTATTAACTCACCAGACTTTGTGTTTCATGGGCTTCTTCCCCCACCCCTAATGGATAAAGACCATCATTTCAATGAACAGACAATAATCAAGTCATGTCATGAGATCTATATATGGTGATATGTTTTTACTCTCATCCTTTCACTCTCTTTCTTTTCCTTTATGCATTTTCTTAAGTAATATTTTTATGCTTTCATATTGCTATATTACTCTTGATAATAATAACCAAAATGGTTGCATATCTGCTTTCCATTGCAGCCAAAGTGTTCTACAATAAACCCTCCATATACATATTTACAAACACAAACCCTTCAGTGTTGTCTCACGCTAATCCACCCCAAGCGATCTAGGAACAAGAACCTGGGTTACCCTCACCATCTGGGTGGGTCATTACTTGGTCATTACTGTATCCTGCTGAGTGCAAATAAGCACTGTGCTTCAAGTGACTTGCCTTCAACTCTTTTTATAGACAAAAGTAACCCACACAGTAAATTTTCCCTCCTGCAGATGGGGAGTAAGCTGGTAGCAACAAGCACAGTGCAGTTTATCTTACTTGCCCTACCCTTCCCTTGCTAGCCTCAAAACGCCCTTTTTACCGAGTTTGGCACCACACTGTTTTTAAGGAAGGATAAACAAAAATAGCTCTTGTATTCACCTGGGGACGACACATACCTAAGACCATCGTCATGCAAGCCCAAGAATCTTTGTTTACCTTTTACGACATGGTACTTCTGTCAATGAGGTTTCCATGCCAAAGTTCCTAATTCCTTACTCTTATTGTCTTGAAAATTGCCCCATGATTTTGCTGTGCAAAAGGATGTTTAATTCACTGATTTGTTTTCATGGGCATTGGGTTTTTTGCTTTTCCGCTCACAAACATGAGCAATTTTCCATCCTTACTTTCCTATGAAATGCAGCTGAAAGATGAGCTCTAGTCCTTCTATAAAGGGAATGTATGACAAGGGAGTTATAAAAATAATCTTACTACCAAAAAGAATACACATCTTTTCAGCAAAAACATAATTAAGTGAAGGATTTATTTCATCATGGAGAAAGAGGATAGGGGTGGCAGTCAGGATGTGAACATACGCAGACTTTACAAGATAACAGTTTGCTTAATCTACTTAACTGAGAATTAAAATTAGAACTATTGAAGTCTCATAGCTATAGTGAATTCACACCACACAGACAAAAAAGCTGAAATGGCAAACTCTAAGTCAAACGAAGCTAAAGATAACAAAAAAAATTATATTTGAGAGAAAGACATTCAGTCGATGTTAATGGCTACAGAAACAGAAATTATAAAACTGGCAGTTAAATAAGGAAAGACACAAGTATATGACACAAATACTAGAAGACAAAGACAATAATTTAATAGTAACTCAGTAAGACACAAAAGCCGTGATGACTAAGAATGGGCATGAGAGCCCATCTAAGGAGCTTTGAAGTGGCAGTCAGTGAGCCTTCTCAGCCAGGAACAGGGACTTTCAGTAGATTTTGAACCCTGTGGAGAACCCAGAGCACTGGAGATATGTGACAATTGAGGTCTCCATTTTAGAGGTTAGTTAGGCTGAGGGCAATAATTTAATGTCTTTCAGATTCATATCAGACAATTCTGACCAAAATAAATTGAATGGCTGAAACACAACCAGCTGAATACATTGAAGGAAAGTTATAGTTAAAGATTTGCAGGAGCTCATGGGAAAAAGAAGAAAATTATGGTCAAACTAATTTGACTAATCAATTCTGAAATCCAAACTTTATTGACAAGGAGAATTGTGTCAATGCTGTAGAATATTTGAATAAAAAGCTATCTAATTCAGGGATGCCATACAGCTAGGACAACTATTGTTACTTCAAAATTAATATCTAGGTAAAGGATTGGGAAGGCAGCTTTTTATACAGGTGCACACACAACTGAAAATGAACTGCCTCTCCCTCAACTTGCTTGATCAAGAGCCACATTTCCCACAGGCTTATAACCCAAATCCTAGAGACCCAATGCTGTCTTCAGCAGCATTTGGGCTACACCTACATCTTTTGTTGAAAGATTGGTGCTGTCTTTAGGTGTGTAAGCTGGAACATGTTTAGTAAAAATCCCAAGAGACTGTCATCTCTGTCTGCTACCAGACAACTATGACCATTTGAAGAAGGGTATTAACAAACAAGCAGGAAGAAAGCAAACACAAGAAGGAAGTAATGAAATAGGTCTTAAAACATGCCTTATAAGACCCAGAAAACTTGAACCATTTTTCTTATCATAGAAATTACTTCACTAAGTGCCTAAGTAAGCCTAAGTGCCTCATAAGGACAGAAATTTGACAGGGCTCCTCATTCTGCTTTTCCTGGACTTTCTGATTTTATTTCACTGACTCTGCTTGGACCACTTTTTCTTTCTCTCTTACTAAGGAATCTGATCTTGGTTTTTTTCACCTCTTTCTTTTTTCCAGTTTTAGTTTCCCTTCTCTCCTTCTTAGTTTGTGCTCCTTTCAATCCCTCCTTTCCCTTTCCTTCACATTTTCACCCTTTGTCTTGTGTCTCTTTTTTTGTCCTCTTCATTTTTCCAATGAAATTATTTAATATGATCACATATGGAAAAGTCTTTCAGGGAACACAAATATAAGTTACTAACAACTCTCAAATAATACACAAAATTTATCCATTAGTCTAGGAAGAAGTTAAAAAAATGTCTCACAGTATTAACATCAAAGCACACTGAGTTGATTCATGAACATGCTGAATTGCAGCATCTTAGCTAATTGCTTCTTATTCTGACTTTGACAACTTTGCTCATGGTGATTTTTTTAAAATAAAAAGGCATAAATGTTGAAATCACTTTAAAGAGTCAGCAGAATGCATACATATACCTTTATCCATAAAGAGCAAGTCACAGCCAGGGACAATCTTACTGTTCTGGAAATTCTGACAGGTGTGTCTTCTTAAGGACTCATATCATCCTTTCTGAGATAAGTTGATGCATTCAATTACAATCCCGGTGTGCTGCCCTAGAGTCTTGCAATTATTTATTCTCCCATAGATGCAGCAGGCTTTCAAGCCCTTCTGTCTGTTCCCTACAGGACCCTATAGTCCAAATTGGTGAAACTAAATTTTATCTAGTCACTGGAACTACTCACGGGAGCAAAATGCTGCAATTTAACTTCCAGGCAGAATTTTTTTTTTTTTTAAATAGCTGACTGAGGGATTTACACAGAAGTCTGACACACTTTCTATTTTGTTTTTATTTTATTTTGTTCATCTGACCTCCACATCTTTCAGTGTATTCATGGAACACTCCTATATTTCTCTGTGAATATATGGAATCTGGGTTTAATGATCAAGCATGAAAAAAGTTCTCATCATGGGCAAGTTTTTCCTGAACACATCCAGATCACTTTTTTTTTCCTTAGTCATGACTCATGCATTCTTCAATTTTTTGCCATGCTATTTCTGTGAATAAATTCATTCACCAAGGCTGATGTGTACACAGGGTTCACCTTTTTCTTAAGGGCAAGATATATTCTTGTTAGTTGTTAAATTTCCATTTCAGACATTGCTTTTCTATCAAAGGCAATCTACTTAAATTTATTTGCCATGAAATATACACATTACTGTTCCTGGGGTGCCAGAATTTGGCTTTGGAATACCTGAGAAGGAGCACAGCTGTTCAAAAGTTCTACAAGACTTAAGGCATTCTTTGTTCACATTGCAATGCTCAGTTCAAAAGTACAACAGTACCTCAAGGATACTAAGGAATTTGTATGAGAAACTGAAAAAAATGATAATAATAAAAAAATCATAGATAATTATAATGAGATTGTTCCAGGAAAATATTGTAGATACAGAATAAAGACCTAGTGCCTCAGCAGAGGCTTGCTTCTTCTTTCTTTTTCTTAATAAATTAATTAATTCATTTGTATGTTTAACATTAACAGTTTTCTCAAAAAAAAAAAAAAAATAAGGACAGGTAACGAAGAGACAACAGACAGAAAATTAAGCAGATAACTGTTTGAAAGGCAGGATTAGAGACCTCAGCAGGGCAGCAAAAAAGTCACAGATCACTGAGTCCCCTGCATAGAGTGGAAGGTAAAAGTCAGTTAGGAGTGAAGACAGACAGAAGTTAACCAAATAAGGTGGCAAGGAATCCATAAATGTTAATGGTGCTCATGGGTCTTGGCAAGAGGAAAACTTCCTGTGCCTTAGAGAGAGCTGAACCTGATGGGCAGTGGGAGCCAGAACATCTCCTCCCTTGCTGGCTCCATGTATGTGGGGCTCCTGCAGTTCCTTCTCCCGGGGTGCAGGCAGAAGAGAGGCTAAACACCCACTGCTGACAGCCGCATATGTGAGCTCACACTACTCATGCAGCCAGCCACACAGCTCAGCTCAGAGAAAGCACTGCCTTACACAGCCCTCAAGTGAACATGAAGAGCACAGGTGGTGGCCCAGTGCTCTTCCTTCTCTACCACTCATCAACACTGGAGTCTGTCTGCTAGTGCAATACAGCACACATGATATACAGGCCACTGCTGCTTGTTGGCCTTCTCAGTCTCTCCAGGAGCAGCTCCCAGTGCCCCTGCCATGCTCCAGTTTTTGGCATGAGCCCATGAGGTTCACGACTCACTCCAGCTGCTATGCACAGATCTCTCATGTTCATCAGCCAGTGTGCACTAAGGTTCGCTGATGATTACATATACTCATGCAGACCAGAGAGCACAGCCACAAGGAAGGCAGTCAGATTTTAGTAGAATTGAGGACAGACCGTGCTCATCAAACACAAGGCTCTGTCAGACCAGCTGCTGACCTTTACACTTAGTTAACCCTCTCTTACCCTTTTTCTTCTTTTTTTCCACTTTTGTTCCTCCTCAGCCCACCTTGCCCTCTCTCTTTCCCCAGTTTTTGTCCTTTCCCACCAACTCATTTTGACGGGTTTCACTCTAGAGTCAATCTTTCTCCTGTCCCTTGGATGGTCTTAGGGAGCAGCTGAGTTGTCCATTTCCACTGCTTAGATTATTGGGGTTCCTTTGCCTGTCATTGTTCCCCCAGTCTTCACTGGGTTTCTGAGTTTCATATGATTAGTCTTCAATCACTTTACTGAGGAGCCTTCTGGAAAGAATAACCATGCCATGAATAATAGAATAACAGAAAGAATAAACACCAGCAAAGTTATTCATCTGAGGCCAATGAAAGAAATACTCATAAAATGAGAATAATCAGTCTTAAATAAATAGGTATCATGACAGAATTGCCACAAAATATCGGCTAAGACAGTAAAAGAAATATAGGAAAAGGTGGACAGCCTAAACTAGAAACATAAAGAGGAAGCATAACATCTCAGGCTACCTCATGAATAAGGCATGGCATACACTCTCAAGTCAGACTGTGTCCAGAAGGCCTCTGGCTGCACACTCATCAAAGTACACACTAATCACCTCTCTGTTCTCCCCCCAGATAAATCATAACTCTTTATGAAAGTTTCAAATAGAGTTGTGGGGAAATGTGTGTAATACATGGGCCAGTGCAGTTGGTGTTTGAGATCAGTTGGTGTTTGAGATCAGAGGTAAGAGGACATTAACACGGGCATTTCTCATGTGCTGGAGGGCCTGATGGGCTGTGTTTGAGATGACTGCACATATCCTTGAGCCAGTACTTCATTTTCAACTGTGCAAAATGGAACAAATAGTTTTAGTGCAAAACAAATAAAGGAATATCTCTGTCATCCCTGCTATCTGGAGTCATGCCAGTGCAATTCACAAGAAGATTTGAAAAGCACTTGCATATGAGTTTCCACCTAAAAGCAAAGGTACTATCATCTACCACCAGTCGCAGCAGTATAAAGACAAACACACCTAAGGTAGAGGAAGGCACTTGCCCACATGTGCTTTGGGGCAGATCTGTGTGTCCCACGCCAAAATCAGCACCTGAGTTTGTGACAGAGAATACCCCAGAGTGATGGAACTGCTCCCTCCAGGCTGTTCACAGAATCACAGAATATTCTAAGTTGAAAAAGACCCACAAGGATCACCAAGCCTAACCTTAGCCTTGTACAAGACCATTCCTAAGAGTCACACCATGTGCCTGAGAGTATCATCCAAATGTGTCTTGAACTCTGTCAGGCTTGGTGCTCTGACCACTGCCCTGGGGAGCCTGTTGCAGTACCCAACTACCCTCTAGGTGAAGAACCTTTTCTAATATCCACCCTAAACCTCCCCTGACACAACTTCAGGCCATTCCCTCACGTTCTATCACTGCTCACCACAGAGAAGAGATCAATGCCTGCCCCTCCTCTTGCCCTCAAAAGAAAGCTGCAGACTGCAATGAGGTCTCCCCTCAGTCTTCTCTTCTCCAGGCTGAACAGACCAAGTGACCTCAGTCTCTCTTCCTATGGCTTCCCCTCAAGACCCTTCGCCATCTTCATTATCCTCCTTTGGACACTCTCTAAGAACTTAATATCTTTCTTCTATTGCAGTGCCCAAAACTGCACACAATATTCAAGGTGAGGATGCACCACTGTGGAGTAGAGTGGGTGTTAAATTGGTACTCTCTTATATGCTTTTAGCTATAGCTTAATTTCAGCTTTAGTTAAATAATCCTTACCCACATGATTCCTAGACCTGCTTGGGGCATAAACACTGGTCAAGGCCAACTTCCCAAGTGACACTGATCTCTCCTCTGTGGTGACCAGTGACAGGACCCAAGGGAATGGTCTGAAGTTGTGATAGAGGAGTTTTAGGTTGGATATTAGAAAAAGGTTTTTCATCCAGGGGGTGGTTGGGCACTGGAACAGGCTCTGCAGGGAAGTGGTCACAGCACCAAGCATGACAGGGTTCAAGAAACGTTTGGACAATACTCCCAGGCACATAGTGTGACTCTTGGGGGTGGTCTTGTACAAGACTAAGGGTTGGACTTAATGATCCTTGTGGGTCCCTTCCAACTCATCATGTTCTGTGATTTTGTGATTCTGTGACATTTTGATGTGATCACCCAGTTTGGGAGATAACAGTTTGGAGGACATGGACAAGGGCCATTTAGCAGCATTTGCCTTCACACTGAGAACAGTCATTTAATAGACTGCTTTAAATCTACACAGAGCTACTGGAGATGGCCATTGATCCAGTGTGGGATACAGGTGCTACACCAAATTGCTATTCTTGAGAATCCGACTGAGTTACCAGGAATTGTACTATTGCTGCAGCATTCCTGATGAGATAAGGAGCTACACTACATAAAGAAATGCTTGTAGAAACTAATGTCTGCTTGAGACTAAAGCAGACATTTCACCAAAAGGAGGAAAAAAACCACTGTTTTTTATTATGTTCTTTTCTGACCATAAAGACAAGTCAACAAAAACTAGGATCGAAAGTATTGTACATTAAAGAGGAACATTTGTGATTCACAGCACCTTTCAGCACCTTTTCAAGGGATATGTAGCCTAAAATAATAGGTATTCAGAGTAGGATTTCCACAACACTGCTTTGGAAACAATGCCCATTATCTTTTCAAGGGACTTTGAACTCATGAACATATTCACTGAACTTCCGAATACAACAAATATAGCAAAATGTTTCATCTTTTCCCCTAATTTAATCCACTGGCATTTTAAAGTGCAGCTACAGTGGTGTTTATGATTATCTCAGAGAAAGAATTGGATTTTCATGATACCTAATGCCACAAAAAATAGCTGCAGAAATCATACAATTTCCACTACAAGATTAAAGATATGATTAAGGAACAAAATGTCTGGTTTTAATCAAAGAGCAGAAAGAACAAAACAGATGCATTCAATTTTTTTTTTTCAATTTCAGTGTTTTACTTTAAGCATTAACATTTTAATTTGAAAATAAAAAATAAGTTATTTCAGAGGTAGATATTCTGATTTTATTACCATCTCAGAAGAAACATTTCCATCATTACAAAACCTTTCCATGCATTTCTACATGAAAATTAACTGAAATAGAATTTTGGGTCTGAAAAGGCTAGAATTTCAACTAATCTGTATTTTCCTATAGGATAGAAGTGCGGGGGGAGAACAGTGTCAATATATTATCAATCACAGAAATCTTTGCAGTTACCCGTAAGTTTAGCAACTCCAGGCCACAAGCCAGACTCAGTGAGTTTAGAGCCTCTCCCTATATAAGAGTTTACTGACTAGAAGCATGACGAGAACTTGCAGAATATTCCCTTGGCAGGTGATTCCAAGCCACTGTGTTTTCAAAAGTTTAAGACATTTATTTGGAAAAGGAAGCATGAAAACAGAAAAATAAAATACATTTCTACAGGAGATATCTAAAAATATGCAGATTTTCAATTTGTTCTTTTTTTTTTCTTTCCTCAAGGTCAATTTAAATGATTTCAAAAGTGCTTTCTAAACAGTTAATCCCATTTCTCAAATTCTGAAACGTGAATAACTGAAATTCCATCTTCTTAAAGCCTCCTGCAATAGGAATGGCTTTATGCCATGATTAGCTAACGAGAAAGAAGACGTAATGGATTAAAGGTGAATATTTCCTATTCTCAGTCATGTAGCAGATGCTACAGTCATTAAATTGATTCTGAGGCACACGTCCAGGGACAGAAAAAATGCCAACAAAAAAGACATATGAGTTGCAGGGAAGCCTGTGGAATTGCTCTTCTGGCAGCAGTTACAAATCTTACTTTTTTTCAGATGTTGCTGTGCATTTTACTGCTCATAGCAAATCTGAGCAGAAGGCAGCATCGTCACTGACAAAACAGCTTGTTAAAATAAATTTGGAAGTGCTCGAAGTCAGTGTGTCATGTTGTACTCAGAAGGCAGCCCATCAGGCAGAGAAGTGTAAAAACTGTTTCTCTAGATGACCTTTTTTATATGGTCAGAACTTCTCAGACAATGTATTGCTGCTTCAGCAGCTGTGAGAAGCATCCTAAAGTTCTGGGGCTTTTTGGTGATGGTGAGAGGGTAGAGGAAGGTGTTTTCTTATGTCATATTGGACACTGCCTGCCTGAAGTGTAGCACAACTTTTGGTTGCCTTTAAAAAAATTAATTCATGCCCCAAATAACTCCAAAATTGAAAGATGGACAGAAAATACAAAGCAGTGTTACTTGGCCCTGCCATGTTGGAGCAGTGGAGTAAACTTCAAACACTAGGAAAGCCTGATCACAGGGCAGCTACTTTGTGTACCATACTGTAGCTGCCAGTACATCCCTAAATGTCCCGAAGAGAGAGGCACAGACTGCTCAGTAGCTAAAACCTTCAGCTTATATTCTCAGTTCAAACTGTTGTCTCCTATAAAGAGCCTGTCTTGAGAAGCAGGAAGCTTGGGCTGGTCACAGGACAGAACTAATTACCTGATTCTCAGAGTCCTACCATCTTACTGTATGGCCTGCCCCACTCAAACAGGTACTGGCTGGGGCACAGAGCAGGATGAGGAGGCATCCTCAGAAGTGCTGGGAATCAGGAAAAGGTACTCAGTGACTGCCTGTGGATTAGTAAAGTTTTCTCCGTGTCTACAGTGCAGCATGCTGGTCACTTGAGGCACTTGGATCTGCCTTATGGCAGCATGGTGTGTCAGAGGAAGCATCACCACAGAGATGGTCCAGCAAGCTTATTTAAGGGACCCTAAGAAAACTGAAATGAGGCAAGAACATAGATGGTATGTTTTAAAACAGTATCACCTAGATTAACAGCAAAATCAGAGTGCCACTAGCATATGGACAGCAAGCTGGGGGGAAATTTTCCCAGAAACTTTTTCTTTACACTGTTGTCCTTTCAGGAAAGAGGGAACAGAGGATAGATGTCACTACTGACAGCAGGCACTTGCAGACAAAGGTATAGTCTAGAAGAAGTATTTGGTCCTTGTAATGCCTCCTCTTTTCTCTCAAATCCTTTGTTTCTTAGCTCTTTGCTACAGTGGGAAATGCCCAAAAACAAGAAAGGAGAAGAACCTGAGAAATACCATTTGGAAGTTCTTTTAATAGCTTGGCTAGTCTGATCAGACAGTGGCCACAGGTTGGAGCTGTACCATCAATTGAGTGCAATTTCCAGACCAAACATCCATGTCATTTGTCTCTATAACTTTAAATACAGAATATTTTGAGCAAAATAAAATGATTAAGATGTTCCAGTCTGGTCTCAGAAAAAAACACACTGGTCTGCACCCACTGTGCTTGGGATGAAGTCAAATGCTTTCCATTGCCTTGTCCTGAAATTAGATTGATATTTAAACACAATTCAAGCAGCTTCCTTAGCTATTGTAACACAGCATTTACATTTGGCAGAGCTCTTGCTGACTCCTGTCAGCAAGGGACCCAGCCCTTTTCATTTACACTGAACCTGACAGCAGAGTCTCAGAGATGTAGGCACTGAATTAAGCTCTGCTCAACACCTGGTTTTGTTTTCTTGTTTGAAAGGTGAAGTCTGAACTATTTAGGATTTGTGATAGGATATAATAATTCTCATGATAAATGAGCTGCTCAGAGACGTTAGGGTTTTCTTGACTATCTTCATTATGATTTGCACCATTCTCTAGCTGGAAGACTTACAGTATTAATGAGGAATTCATTGAAAGATGCAAACAAAACCAAAAGATACTTCATTGAATTTGTTTTTAACTGGAAGAAAAAAGTCCTATAATCTAGTCTTGTTAATTTTTCACAAATACTGTCAACCTTCTGTCCTCCAAAGACAATACCCTTCAAAAAAATCTGTCTCAAATTTTTTTTCCAAGTTTCTATTCATAAGAAAAGACTGAAGACACGTGCCATGTAGATGAATTAAATTAGGGGACAATATTAGATATAATTAATAAAATTTCTCCTTCTCTCTTAAACACATCCTTTTGCTGAAGGAAAAGCCAAGTCTTCTTTAAATAAAACTCTTGGTCTTAACCAACAAGCATACTGAATTATCACAATGGGAGAACCTCATCTCTAAAAGGGCGCCATATAGAAAATACCACTTTCAGGAAGCTAAATGACACTGTAAATTAATTTTAGCAAGATTTTAATGTGATTTTAATGTGCCTGGTATTTATAAGGCATTTGTATTAATAGACAGAATACTGATGAATTACACTTAAGAATGAATATTAGAAAGTGAATCCTTCCCAGTCATGTGCACCATTCCATTTGCTGCTGTTACTTACTCAGAGTGCCAGCATTGTTTTCACATGCCCATATTTTGGTGTTCTGTTTTTCAGAACACTACCTAAGGACCACGGAACATTGTAGGGAAAAAGAAAATCTATTAAACATTTTGCACCCTGTTAGTTATTGCTTGAAATTTGTGGGCAGGAGGAGGGAGGATGAATATAGAGAATATTTGGCATTCAGGGAGTTACGTGCCTATTGTAATTAAAATCAATATTTTTTCAAAATGTTTGGAATTACAATGACAAAAGTATAGTTTTATACAACAGTAATAATTTAAATTGCCAATATTATTATTATTGAATGGCACCCAGCACATGAAAGACATTAACCTGTTAGAGCAGGTCCAGATGAGTTCCAAAAAAATGATCAGTGGGCTGAAACACATCTCCTAATGAAGAAACTCTGAGAGAGCTGTGGTTGTTCAGCCCGGAGAAGAGAAGGCTCTGGGGGCACCTTATTGCACCTCACAATATATAAATGGAGGTTAAAAGAAAGATGGAGAGAGACTTTTTAGTCGGGCATGTGGTGATAAGAAAAGGGATAATGGTTTTAAACGCAAAGAGGGTAGATTAAATTAGATAAAAGGAAGGAATTTTTTGTAATGAGGGTGATGAGTCACTGGAGGAGCATCTGTGGATTCTCCATCCCTGGAAGTGTGTCAGGACAGGTTGGAGGGAGCTTTGATCAACCTGGTCTAGCAGAAGGCGTCCATAACCACGGCTGGGGGGTTGGAACTAGATGATCTTTAAGGTCCCTCCCAACCCAAACCAGTCTATGATTCCCTAACAAGTGGTTGTTGAAGCAATAATTGTATCACGGGTTATCTACCATCTTATGGAAAACCAGTAAAACACATATCCAATTCTATTTTCTCCCTAGAAGTGATTTCTTGGAATTTATAACTACATAAACACATGCTGAGGTTCACACTGACCCTTCTGAGCTTAAAAGTTTCAACATTTTCCCCTCAAACACTACAAAATGTCAACAGCAAATAGCCAGCATGTGATTAGTTCAGCCCTCAGGTACTGATTAAAGAAAGTAGCTGGGTGAGAGTGGTTGTATGTTACCAAAACATAATTGCAGTTTTTCACTTCAGCTCTTCACTAGGTCTGGATAAAAATAATTGCTGGATATTCAAGATAAAACATATGCTGTCAAAACACTGACATTTGAAACATTTGAAATGTGTTTTATAGTTTGCTACATTGGAACCCATGCCACCACCTTGGCGGCATAGGACTTTTCATTGGACAAAAAATCCTTCTAGGTTATGTTTTAACCTAGGGGGAAGGGGGCAGCTAGTTAATATTTTCTGTTATAGTTGAGGGTTTTTGGTTCTTTCTGGTTTTAATAAAATTATTATTTTTCCTTCTTCATTCAGACTCCTTGCAATTTTCACCTTGTCTGTTGAAGGGAGAGTTAATCTCATTGGAGGTCTCACCTGCTGAATATATCGTCATTAAAGCAAGACTATGTGACGCTGCATTCAGCTACATTCTACTTTGGGAACAAAATGCCCTAGAAAATCATGCTCAGAGGCATCCTGTCCCTTGCAGTTTGTACAGATTTATTTTGTGGAGAGTTTTCACAGTGAAAATCTTCAAGAAGTTTTCCCTGAACAGCCTCTTGGAATCAGGCAGTAATCTTTTAAAAATAATCACACTTACTTGAGACACTTACTTGGCACTCTTACCGGCCTGGTCTTTTTCTTTAGAACATCACCTAGACAACCTGATAGTGCATTTGTGAGACGCTGGCGTATGCATCTGTTTAAGAGTATCACATTTCAAACTCCTGCCTAATATTACTGTACTTTCTTCTCAGGCCTTTCAGCTTTTCCTCCAACTTCTTTTGAAGTGCATTTGAAAGGCACTATACAGTACTTATTAGCATAATAATACTGTATAATGATACTTGCATTGTACTGCGTTTGGTGTCTACTACTGCAGTGACCCATGGCTTTCTTTAGGGGGACATAATGGTAGCCATTGGACTTCAAATAGATGAATCTTGAACGTATCCTGATGAGGCAGAGTTGATAAATGCTAAGTGATCTTCTAATAGAGTAATTCTGCAAGATAGTAGAAAACCTTCTCAGAGACTGAAGACTCTTAAGATACATTTTCCAGGAATAATATGAGTTCTCAAGCACTTTATCATCTTAAGGAGTAATTGTGCAGCTTACTTTATAACAGGTAATTTCAAAAGCAATAATGAGAATATTCACAGATGTTTTTGACATGCTGCATAATAAATAGATACATCGGCAGTGATTAAGTGGCTTTCTTCCATTCCATAAGTTGTTGACATCAAGGACCCAAGTTTTTTGCTGCAAACTAAGAAAAGCACTGGCTAAGTTTTAGTCCTCGTCATCTTGCTGAAAGAAGATCAGTTGCTATTCTACCATGTAAGATTTGCAAGCCACTTAACAAACAGGTTATTTTTTTTTATAAATCCATTATTTCTTAATGAATGTTATATACTGATGTCTAGTGTGTACAGTAATCGGTATTTCTGGGGGATTTTTTCCCTGTTCAACAGAAAAAACAAAAACCATTTCTTTTGTTCAGAATCTAGTGAGTGAATGAAACTTAAAATACTCTTTCAATTCCTCCAGCTTATAGAATAATTGTAACAGGTCTGGCTAATAGGGCAGCAACAGGGCAGCAATGGATTGTAACAGCTTGGAGTGACATCTAACAGTATATTCTTAATACTGCACACTCTATGGTGTATTTTACTTACTGCCTGCCAGAAAGTTAATTACTTTTCTTAGAAAACTCAGCCCATGGTGATCCATAATTGATCTTCAGCACTAAGATTTCAGAGCATGCTTGGAACAAAACCTGCTGTGAAGTCAGTGGCAACGGGGAGGATGGTCTGTAGCGTGCGTAGGCGATCTCTCCTACCTTTGTCCATGGGAACATGTGAGCACTTCCTCTGTACAATCACCTTAGCCCCAGGAACTTACAGGGTAGTTTTTTCACTTTATGCAGCCTGTACTGGAAACACTTGAGATGCTTGCAGGACAAAAATGATGGATAAGAGCAGCTGCATCTTTTCCACTTGTGAGCACCTGAACAACTTTTAATTTGGTCCAAGTTATTGCTTTGTATAAGACTACCAGAGGGGAAAGTAATAACTGATTTATTGTTAACTTCTATATAGGTCTAGCTAAAACTCTGACCTGCGGCAGTTTTTCAACTACTTAACCTTCTTTCATCATTGTTAAATGAGCTTCTATTATTAACAAACTGACTCCCATATGAAGGAAGCATAGAAAAAGTTTCTACTTAAATGATAACTTTTTTTCTCTTGAGTTCTGTAAAGTTCAGATTGATGTCCCACAAGGCAAAAACATTTTGCCCCACCTTGCTTATAATAATATCTGTTTGATTAAGAAACTAGAATGACCAAATTATAATGACCAATAAATCAGTTTGCAGCATAGGACAATATTCCTATAAGCAGCTTGAAGTCTAAGAATTCTATATTTCAAATTTTATATGATCCAGGAAGTACATATCCTAAATTTCTCTACAGTCATTTTCCTTTTACTTTGCTTAATTATTTCGCTCAAAGTTGTTGTCCAGATGTCTATAAGCTTTCCTCAGTAAATGTATTGTATACTAACGTGTCTTTAATGTTCTTATTGTTTATTTTCTTTACCTGCTGAAAGTTACACAATCAAAAATGGATTTTTCATTCAGCTCAAGTTCTGCTCTGAGTTACTCAGATTGCAGCCTCCAGCCATGAATTTACAGTGTGCCTTCATAGGTCATAGTAAGTAGCCTTTAGGGCCTCATATCTTCTTTTAGTGAAAATATTTACACATCCCAAAGAAGGAGTTACAGTTCACTGCCTTTAGCAGACTGAGAACTCTCTACTATCAGAGTTGTTAGAAGCATTTCCCCTGGATCTCAGAAATTCATAGCCTTTTTTTTTAGTTTTTTTTTCTGCCTTCCCTCCAAATTTTTCAAGTCCTTTTATAGTAATGACAGTAGAGTTATACTCAGTATTCCAGTCTCAATGTTAGTCTATGCTAACATAAAAATCACCTCACTGCTCACCTATCTAGACACCCTAGGACAATGTTAACATTTTAATTACAGACTGCACTGACTGCTCATATTAATTTGCTAGTATTTTCAAGGTCTAATTAGTTTTCAGAGGCAGGATTTTCTGTATCTGAGTCCTGAAAATTAGATTATGACCTGTTTTTATTAAGGGATCCCTCTAGATGAAGGTGGGGGACTAAGAGAAATTCTGAGGGGTTAGAGCAGGCCTTGGATTATGATTACACTGGGATGCAATATCATATCTTTCAAAACATTTTCTTAATCTAGAAAAGTTTAGAGCAACAGTTTTTCTCAGTTCTCCTTATTTTTTTCTGCATTCCTTTTGTCCCTACATATGTAATATATATAATTTGACAGCATTTCCCTGTGTAATTGACAATTTAAATATCTGGTTTGTATTGCCATTTAATAAGAGGCCATTTCAATATTTCAGTTCTTCTGATGAGGCAAATTCCTTTCATTCCTTTTTTTTTTTTTTTTAATTCTGAAAGTCTTTCTTCTGATTTCATGTTCAGGAATTGCTAAAAGGAAAATTTTAAAAGTGATTTCAGTATGCTACACTGCAGAGTGGTATTGTAGATAAAGACATAGGAAACAATGGACTACTTTTTGTCTTTGTCTATAAACTGGACAAATGTTGAGTTTGCCTGTACCTATGTGGCTTAGGTGGATTTTTTGTTAATTTTACAGCTAAACATTTGTTAGGAAAATCACTGACTTGCCCGTTAGGGGCTATGAAGGAAATACTGTAGAGTATTAAATGAAAGCAAGCTCTGAGATGTTAACAGGTTAGGCTTGTCTTTGAACAAGGCAAGTAATGAAAATATATTTTATGACTCCAGTAACATAATGACTTAAGCGGCACAGCTTAGATGATGAATGCCAACGATCAAAATAGATTCTTTGGGAATGACAAAAATTTAGAAAATAATTCTTTTTTAGTAGTCTGCAGAGAAGGTATTGAATTTGGGGAATAATTCACCTAACTAGACTTCTAAAAATGTTTGATCCCTTCAGATCCATCAAAATAAGTATTGTCTTAGTTAAGTAGCTTAGCTTGAGAGGCATTATTTTAGTTGTGTGGTTCTATTTTCATGGGCATTAGAGGTTAGCTCAAGCTTTACATATGGAGAACAGCTATAATGGTCCTTTATTTACATACTGCCTCTTGGCCCAACAGATCCGTAAATGATTTGCATTTTAAGTTCTATGTCTGTCCTGTGAGCACAGCTTAAGTGAAGTCCATAAACAAAATAGCCAGTGAATCAGACTCCAAACAGTCCCAAGCTTTCTTCATTAATTAGCAAAAGACCACAAGCATAACCTATCTACCCATACAACTTACTTATATTATACCATGGATATAGCATGCAAGTCAAAGCATAAGACTTTATCCATACAATCAAGAACTATGAAATTTGGAGTACATGCTGGAAACCACATTCTGTTCCTTCTTGTAAAAAAATTCCAGGGCTTCTGTAACTGCAAGTGGCTATGGTCTTCCTTTTCATAGCCATACTTAGAGCATAAATCTCCTCCCCAACAAGCAAATCCACTTGACATGAATAGTGATTCTTACAGTACTATTGCATGCTTTTGTATAGCCCTGCCATTCTCTCCCAGTGTCTGGGCAGCAGAAGTAGAAGCTTGCCACTCTCTTCTGCTGAGCAGCAGATTCTGCAGTGTTCTAATGGTGTTTGTAGAAAGCTTTCATCAGCAGATGTGCAACATATACTTTTTATATTCTGCAAATTTCAGTTTATAATTTGCAGCAGACTGTCTACCTCAGAGTCACATAAAGCCAAGGAGGAAAAGTATGAAATCACAACACTTGAAAGCTTAATAAAACCAGGGTTGCCATGCTTTAGAAGCACTCATATAATAGGATCTCTAGACATATGTTTGAGACCTGCTTATTTTCTTTAAAGAAAAACGTTGATTTGCTGAGAGAGAATGGGCCTACCTGTAATCATTTTAGGGACAGAATTGCTGAAAATCTCTAAGATAATACTAGTCTGAATTTTAATGTGTCCTTACACAACAGAATATTCCATCACCACCAAAATTTTGCCAAATTTTGCTATTATGAGCTGACCTTCTCCTGGGTATGTTCATTTTTAAGGGTTGTCTTTAACAAGACAACTCACATTTCCAGAAATCAATTGCCTGTTGAAAGTTCATATGAAAGTAGATAGAGCAATCTTAATAGTCACTTGTGATTCAGAGCCCCTCTGCTCCTCCTTTTGGGACTGTCACGCATAAGTGATGATGTAGAATTGCACCTAATAATAATTTCCTAACCTTAGTGATATATTCAGATTTTCACGTTAATTAAATTCATATAACAAACCTTAGTGATTCTACTGAAGCTGAAGACTTGAAAACATTTCACATAATATGAGAGTTCATTCATCTTCTTAGTAACGTAAAACTGATTAACTTCTATATGCAATTTCCTTCTGCTTGCAGCAATCTCTGTACTACATGGTGCAGAAAGACTCCTAGAAGCTGGGCTTATACATGCAAACCACATCAGGATGCTCTTTACATCTGATGCCTGGTAATCCCACTTCTCCTCCACTGTCCCTAAGCACAGAATCACTGCAGGACAGGTTAGTCCATTAAATCATTAGGATTTCTCCTTTCATTGTGCCGAAGGAATGCGTATCACCCACATGGGCAAGTCAAAAGTCTAACAAAACATGGTGGTTTAAGAACCTCCCATTCTGCTCCTCTTTCAGAACATAAGAGATTTCATACCATTTATTTGAGGGCTTTAATAGAGCTTTGAGTTATCCCATTTGTCATCTTCCAGACCACAGCCCTACAGTGATCAGTGTTTCAGTAAATCTCTGCCTGCCCTGTCCAGCCTTCAGCACCACTTTTTTAACTTCTGCCACAACCCTCTCCTTCCTCAACAAGCTACACCATAAGGGACACCATAAGGAACACCACTTGGAGAAGCAATTAACTACACACAGATACAGCTGATCCTTGAAATGTTAGCCTACACTGTGATAATGTGTCATTCATAAGGGAATCAACTACAGGCAACTACTAATGGTCTCCCCTGTCCCCTCTCATTTTCTTAATTTTTTCTCTTTCTGAATTTTTTTCACCTGTTTGCAATGTTACCAGGAATTCTGTCTTATACCAGCTTGACAAGCCCTCATTCCTCCCTCTACAGTCTCAATTTGGCAGCCTTTCTTAGGCATAGGAGGACACGATCTGAATATATATGACTGACAAAGGCAATATGTTTCCAAGTAGCCATAACGGATAAAGAAAGTTCATCTATCTTTCACAGCAGTGAAAAGCACCTCAAATTACCTGATATAGCTTATATAAATAACACTTATTCTTCCATTCAAAATTGGGTTTTGGTGACTACATTGTGTGACTACACAGTGCAGGATCAGAGCTAAAAATTACCATCTCTTTTGTCATTTGTTTCACTTTTTCTGTTTTAAAGAAATGTAGAATAATACATCATATGTCAGAAACATGTTCTTTAGGCAAGTTACATTACTGAAATAGCTTTACTGAGAACATAGCAGAGATTATTAGTGCACAGTACAAACAGATTTGTTTGGTGAAAAGAGAGTGAAAAAAAGTGAAATTTTAGAGAAATTAAGGAGACTGCAAAAGAAGAAATAGAGAAGTAATATGTCTGAAGTTTTCCTTCATGCAGAAAAAAAATATACTTAAATTTTTCAAATATATAATTTTTAAAGAAATCTTATTATCAAAATAGTGAGAAAAAAAAATTCATTAATTTTATCACAGTCTATTCACAGCTCTGACAGAGACTCTGGATTTGAATCTGTGAGGTGTTTGTCATGCTGCTCCTTCCCTTCCTGCTATTACCTGTCCTGTACATAGGACAAATCCCTGCTAGCCCAACTTTTAATTTCATTTACTCCCTTAAATTGTAACTAGCTGTATTTTGAAAATGGGAATGAAAGTTAGATAAGAAAGTGAAATATTGGTGTGTTTCCATAGCAACTGCAGCTGGAGATCCTCTACCTTTTCCAGCTCCATCTTCACCTAAAGGGACAGAAATCCATGCAACTTGATCCACACAGGTAAGCATGATGAGTGAATAAGCTCCAAGCAATGGAGTCCATGGGGTGTATCTGTGCCCTGCAAATTCAGGTGCACTTACTGGTAGGACAGCTCTAAGGGAAGTTCCCTTCTCCCAGGAGGTTTCATGTGAGACATTTTTTATATGCAAGACATTGCATTCTCCAGGAGTGGCACCACCGCTCACATGGGGTGCCAGTGGTGTCAAGCTCAGGTGATGTTAGAGGCACTCCAACCAGCTGAAAAGAGAATACCATAACCCAGATAAGAAATGGCTCTTGAGAAGTAGCATTTAATGGGGTTTAATTTGAGTGCTAACATATGAGGCTTAAAGTTTACTGTAGAGTGTAGGCAATATGTATCCTTGCTCATCTTGCCCTCATTATTCTAAAATTCATATTGGACCCATTACAAATCCAGGCTTTCTTTCTGAAGATTCCATTTGCAAAAAGCTGGGCATATAATAAACAGAGAATTTCTCAAAGTGGGAAAAGGAAACGGTTCACATTATTTTTGAATATTCAACCAGGAAAGAGTTGGGTCTACTATACAGAGCAACAAAGAGAGATAAATTTAATTAAAAAAAGAAAAAAAATATATTTAAAGTGTGACAAAGTTTGTGAAAATAGATAAAATCTTTTCTCCTACCAGCTGTTATTGTTGAAAAAAAAGAAGCTGTCAAAACCAGAAGCTTTATTTCAGAAATGCACCAGAAGCAGAGAACTTAAAATATAAATATAAGAATAGATTTTCCATATTTACCATGATAATTTTAAATTATGCAAAATCTTGCACAAAATGTGATTTATATTTTAAGAGTAGAAGAGGGTGCTGAGAAGGGAGAGGTGATAAAGTCACCAGCTCTAATGGAAAATAGAGAAACAGACAGTTATTATCTAGTTCATCTGTAATGACTCAGCCTTTCCTTGTATTTCTTGTTTTAATCTTTTCACTTCAGAATATAACATAAGAGAGTTCAGTGTGTTTTCAGGGAATTAGCTTACAGGCAGAAGACAATGATACATTTTTTTCTAATTTATTTCTTATTTTACAACTAATTGATTTTAATTCCACTCATGAACAAATTTTTAAAAAATGTATAAATGCAAAGTATATTTTTTTCTTTTGGCTTCAGTGTGGCCAAATAGTTTGTGCTGTTTTGCACAAAATGTTATCATTTCCCCTCCAGAATGAAACATTGTTTTCTAAACACTTTTGTTCAAAGGGACAGTTTATGCAAAAACTGTGAAAACAAATCTCATTTAGACAAATATCCTTCAAGCCACTCAAGTAATTATTACTGTTTTGTTTTGGAGGCATAATATACATCCATACCTGTGGAGGCCAATATTGCTTTAAATTCAGGTCCCGAGATTACATAATAAAGGAATTCAATAATATTATTATTATATACAGCTACCTAAATAGGTTTAACCAAACAAAATTTAAAGCAAAAGCATCAATTTAAATTTTGTCTAAACCAGTTTTCATTAAAAAATAAGAACTTCATGACACTGAATGCATCTGTTTTCTCTGGAAATGACCAAATTCAGATCTATTAGAGGTGTCCTCAGGCACACACACAGAGCAAGTGTCTTGTGGGAAAGAAGAGTCTGAAATTACAGCATGACTACTGGAGCTCCTGTGTGTGGTCTGGCATGGATGTTACTGTGAGTTAGCTTTCCTCTTAGCTGCAGCTAGTTAGCAAAAGCTGGGAGTGTGAACTTGGGCAGTTACTCATCACAGCCGATAACGCCGTGCACTGGCACCCTGGGTTGCTACTTTAAACCTCTTCCCATAAACTTGCAGTTCCTTTATGGTATGTAGGCCTTAATCACCTCCTGATAACAGGAGTTAAAACTGTACTGGCTTCCACTATCAAATAAAGGAAAAGACACAAAACTGCCTCTGAAACATTTTGTCCTGTGTACCTCAAACCTGGCACTTTTTCCAGTGATACAAAACTGGATAGCCTTGTGCCTCTGTATTTCATCTGTAGTCAGCATGACAATATGATTTTATCCTCCCACATGCCTTTCACTGCCTTTTGGAAAAATCTGTGTGAACAGGACTCCTGTAGATATATAATAGGCTCTTACAATTAAGAGCATGTCACGGTTCTGCCAGCACTCCTTAGACCACATAGAGAGAAAGAAATGCTATGGCCTATCAAGAACCCCAGTTGGTGCCTTCCAACAAACTGGCTTAATTTGCCTTGCACTGAAACAGGCTAGAAGTAAGCGTATAAGAAAATGCACAATTAAAATACACCTTGGTCATAAAGGAGGTCAGTGGTGCCAGCTGAGCCCAAGATTCAGTCTAGGAATCTAATGAATGTGCTTTCCCTCCCATATGCAAATTTAGGTAAGGAAAAAGGATATGTTTTTAGATGCAAAAAATCCAGCTACACAGAAAGTGTCCCGAGTGTCAGATATCATATTCTCCACTGACAAAAGGTCAGAGACATAATCAACAGGAAAAGCAATGCAGAAAACACACATCAGAGAAGACTTGACAAGTGACTTAGCTATCAGTAAACAAATAGAAGGTCTGCTCACCAGCTCAGCACAAAAAATTTCAGTACAGTAATGAAACTTCTACAAAGCTTCAGAGAGACAGATGACACAGTACACGGTCTGTAGTGTATTCCAACATCTTTGAGACACTGAAAACAGTGAATTTATAGGGGACATCTACTCCAGAAGCTCTCAGAGAAGGTTTGTAATTCATACTCTAAGATAGTTGGTAGGTCTTTCTAGCTATTATTTGAATGCAATGGAGCACCAAATATATTAATTCACAGTAATTTTCCCTCCATATCCTAATCTTTGTCACACATGTCAAAATAGTATGAGTGATTCATGCATTATTTGTCTGGTGCCCAGTACTATGCCTGTCAAGGAATGCAGACTTGGATTTAAAAGGTGTCTAGATTTATCTAGCAAAGTAGGAAATTATTTGGATTACTCATTAGTATCAAAGAGCCTTCCATGTTGTGCCCGCAAAACATGACCCTCCATGTCATAATTACCCCCCGCTAACTTGTTATTTGTGTATACATGGTGTGCAGGACAGGATACAGAACATAAAAAATATGATCAAGTCAGGTGCTTCATTATCATGTTGTTCCACTCATTTGTCCAATTATGATTCATGTTACTTGGTGGAGTAAATGGTTAAGGACTGAAATACATACTGACGTCTGTTCCCTGTTTATATTCTAGATACTGTGAGCAGATCCAACATTTCCTCATTTAAGGTTCCCCTCATGGGGGATCTTTGACTTAGAATAGGTCTTATTTTTCTTCAGTTTCTGTATTTTTTAACAAGTAATGTGCATGGGCAAAGGGTTGGTGGAAGAAGAGCTCACTTTTAATGGTGCACAAAGCTTCAAAATTGTCACTTTCCCAAAAACAACATAAATGTGGAATAGGTTTTCCCTTATTCAAAATATTCATGGGTAGAAAGCAGAGGAACTAGTTTCAGTTCCACCAAATGAACTCTGCCTTATTAATTAGGAAAATGATTCTCAAAGATTTTCACTGATAAAGTGCACTCTAAGTAAAAAAAATACCACTTTTTATTAACTAAAAGGTTATTAACTTTTGTTCCACTTTTGTATTGCTGATTTTTACTAACCTGGTTATGAATTGCCCAATTCTTCACCAGAAATTAAGAATCTAGGTAATCTGAGGATTTTTTTTTCTCCATTTTCCATCTTTTCTTTATGCTTGCTCCTCCATTAAACTCAGGGCCATGTATTAATGACAGTACCATCTGCTCACTGAGTTCACAGACAGTATATTGCACCACTTAAAATTTCCTGAATCAATGCTTCTGTCTTCTATTCCCAAGGACACGTACAAATATATCAAGTTTGGAATAGCCCCAGATACCAATATATATCCCCAATATATACCAAAACAAATACTGTTCAGTAGGAACAATACCCAAAAAGAGTTGTTAGTATGGGAGAGAAGCCTCTGTTTGTTACTACATCAGCTATTGATAGCTGAGGTCAACACAGTTGCTACTGATAGGGCCACCACCTCTACAGTCCCTGACCTCCTAAGAAATCCTACTCCTAGATACCCATCCCATTGTGCAATGGCTTCCATAAATAGCACAAAACTGCCCACACTTTTCAAGTTAAAATATCCTGGAAGTGAGAGTGATAAAAAATTGCCTTGATTTCTGTCTGAAGCAATCCCCAGTGCCTCCTGACAGTCCTGGTTGACTATGCAACTCAACAGCAGTCCAGATCCTTTGGTTAGGGGAAACTGCCTTCATGATCCAAGAGCCAAAGTACTGGATTTACCTGAACACTTGATGCAGAGCATTCTTATACAAGACCAGTATTCCAAGCCACAGGATGGCTGGAGATGGGAAGGGATGAATGATGTTATACTGGAAGAGAACAAAACATCACAAACCTGGAAAGCTCTGCCCCGATAGAGATCCTTCTCTCTGTAAGAAAATGAAGATAAACTCAGGAAGAAAGCATGACCCCAAACTTTTAAACAGAAATCTAGAAGCATAATTAACATTTTTTAATTAAAAAAAATATTAGTCTGTAGTCTGGTAAAAAAAAAAAAAGTCAAAAGGAATTGATACTTTAGTAAGGGCATGAGCGACATGAAAAAAGTGTGAGTTTGCAGAAAGGAATTGGGATGCAACAGCCTTGTAAGTTATGCTTAGGAAATATCTACACCATAGGACTGAGCAGTAAGCCAAGGCTGACAGGATTAAACTCAAATACACAACCCTGTGCACTGGTTTCCATGGCAAGTTGGCTTTTCTACAGGCCAGGAGGCATCTTGGTCTATTCAGACTAATTCCTTGTCTGGACAGCCAGTGGACAAGGACATAAGGTTGCTCCAGGTTTTTGTGCCACTCTCTGCAGGAAGGACACCCTGGAGCCATCCAGAGGCACCAATGCATTCCTCAGTTGTAACAAGACCTTCTTGATCTGTTGGAATACCCTCCAGCTGCCCCCAGCATGCCTACATTACTAATGAAGGAGATGAATATCATAGGTCCAGCACAAGAAAGGCTTGATCCAACTGCTAGCAGCAGCAAACACGGAATAAAAACTTTGAAAAAAACAGGTTGTGAACGGAATTTTCAACTGGTTTTGTTTGCTCTTTGTACTGACATTGCAGTGATAGTTACATAAATCAGAAAAATTACTATTTGAGAAAAAAGAGCCACAGACAAGAAAAGACCAGTATACATGGCAAAGCAGGCTCCACCCTCATCTCAGAAAGTCTTAGAGACCCTTACCCCAGTGAACCATGACACTGACTACAATAGGGTTGGTTTTGGATAACAACTCATAAAAAAGGAAAGGGTTGCAGTGCTTGACCTTCACTTATGGTGTAACTCTTCATGTGCTCTGAGTGCCTCACTACTGCACAGACTTTCATACTACAATGAAAGACAGAGATGAAAAGAGAGAACAATTAAGAAAAGACAGTAAGAAATTAGTTGCAACCCACAGGTGCTACCAGTAAATCAAGGTTATTTGCATTTCCACCACCTATCTGATAAGGCTAGATGAATTCACCTCCAGAAGATTACCTTTATTTCACTGAGAAATAAAATATCACCAAATACAAACACACCAAAAAAAGTCTTCTTCCCTGTGTTACATCTTTCAAACCATTTTCTCATTTTCTAAAATCCTTTCATTTGCTGCTGTTTGGCTAAGTATTACAAGTGCAATGCTTTTCTCTAGTTTTAAATTCAATCAAAGTCATAACTCATGGCAGCTGAGTGTAACTATGATTAATGTCCCAAATCACTTCTGTTCAAGTTTCTACTGCATTTCACTCTGCAATACCTGAGCACTCAGCACCATCTCTGGCCAACTGCGTTAAGTACAAGCTAAAATTCAAATAAACAGAAATCCCCAGTACCAAATTCAGAGGACTCAGAACAGATTAAGTTAGCTACAAGATTTTGTAAACAAAAAGACCTTTGCTCATCTGGAATAATGGTGCCCCTGGAAGTGGAGGGGGGGGGGGGGGGGGGAAGTGTGAAATTCGATTTAGTTCTTTCTAAAATACTCTATAAAATTTTTATGAAGTTCTGTGTTATGCACTGTGCTTTTCAATTTTTGGTTTTGTTCTCTTTTATCTAAGAAGCATTTAAACTCTGTGCTTCCTTTTTCAGAATGGCAATGTTTTATGCCTTAAATTAATCTCACTAATTAATATCTGCAGAATGATGGACGAGATATGGAGAAGATGTGAGGAAGAAATCTCCGTTGAGATGGGAATCCATATTTCCTACTTGGTCCCCAGCACAAGAGAGATGAAAAGACTCATTATTAGAAAAAAAATACCAAATTTGAGCTTACATATGTGAAAAAAAGAGCAAAAATGCCCTTACAACCTTCTTACTTTATGTTTGAAGCCTGCACCTTTCCTTCATAAACTGAAGTGTACATATACTTGAAGGATAATGATAATATGTGGAATCTAATTTGCACATCACTTTTGCTTTTGAATCTTGGGAAAAAATCAAGTTTAATGTATTTGGTTTCTTTAATAGTTTTTTAGAGTTGGAAGTTGAACTATATGTGGAAAATATGAAATGACCATAGTTGAAAAATTATTCCCCCAAGCTGCATAAGCTGTAACAGGCTTACACTCTCTCTTCCTCAAACATACACTGATATAGGGGATGGAAAAACTACAGTTTTCAGTCTGGGTTTCAGTGCGTGGGTTTGATCAAGCCTTAATCTCTGCAAGGGGTTTTCTTCACATCTGCTTTTGTTCCCATGGTCTCAAATGCAATGCATCCTTAGCAAAGCCCATGAGGAAAACAAGATCTTCATCTGCATTTGCATGCATGTAGGACAAAGCTCCTGCTTTAAGAGCCTGTGTAAAGTGCAAAAGTATATTTCAGCTACACATTAAATTCTGATCCCTGACCCGAAATGATTCAGAAATTCACGTTGAAGTAAACTTAACACAAGTCCTCCTTTCCATTTTCATTCTGTGGTCTCGCATTCTATAACGTTTGAACGTTCTTCTTCCTATGACATATTGATAACCACCTCATTGGTTTAAATTTTTTATCAAAAAGAGGATTGACACATAAGAGAAATTTCAGGCTTCAATTCCACAAAAGCCTAAATGGCAAAACAAAAATATTACGATACCCTACCAGAAAAAATGCTGCATCAGAAAATCTATTTCTCATCTATTTAAATATATATCATTGGTATGCTAAGTAGCTAGGCATGAAATACCAGTGAATCAATCCACTGCACTTTCTCAGGTGTCCCAAAGACATTAAAAAATAAATGTTAATTTTCTTTCAATTTTTTGATTAGTCCCTGATGAGCATGAAAAAAGCTTTACTCAAGAACCACAAGCAGCATATCTATTCACCAGGCACAAAAATGTCTACTCACTGAGCATATGCTCAGATTTTTATGCTGATTTTATCCTGTGTTTTCTCATTCCTTGCATGTTCTCTTCCTGCTAAGGTAAATAAAACTGACTTTCAGCAGCATAATGTGGTTGTAGAAAAGAAATTTAGACACATATCTTTGAATACTTGAGGTAAGTGGATTTCAAACTCAGAGTTCAAAAGAACTACTTGGAAATTTCATTATAATCAGTTAGCTTTCATGCCATACTGTAACCTCAGTAGCCAGATGTCATTTATGTCCCAGCCCTAGAAGATCATACTCTTTGCAGCTTCTGAAAGTTCAGCAAATGTTGCATGAGCAGGGGCTCATTGATTTCCTTCATTGTATTGCCTCAGATCGCTGTGTGCCATCCATCCCCCTTCTTCTGCTTCTGTTTCATGTAAGGAGTTCCCCTCTTCATCCTGTTTCATAACAGCTCATCTTCAACTTTGTGGTCCTATGTTTCCATTTGCCATATTGCCATGTAAAAGGTCTCCCCATTCCTCTTTAACACTGTCCTCTTTTCTGATGCCAGGACTTCTGTGGAACCATTTCTTCACATGCCCTGCTGTTTTTCTATCTTCTTGCTAGGCAAAAGGTTTTTCCACGTACTTGAACCTTTCTGTTGCCTCTTCCTTTCATTTTACAATTCCTCTGAAGTTGCTCACAGACCTAGTGCACTTTCCCTGGAAGAAGGTAAGGAAGAGTAAGACTGGGGAAAACAAAATTTGGACAATACTGAGCCCTAGCTGGCAGAGGTGATAATACCAGGGAAAGAGTGAAAGGTAGGAAAGCCCTGTATTGCTTCATGAATCTCATTGTCAGTTTTGCTCCTTGAATAAAACAAACAATAAGAAGAAAAAACAATGGAGATAAAATTTTCTTAAGTTTCTCTCCATACCTCTTTTTCCTCCTTTCCTCTCAGTTTACTTGGCAATTTTCTTTGCCAAGAACCTAGTCTGCAATTTTCTTTCATGAGGTGCAATTTTCAAAAGTTTATGTATCAGAGAAATGGTCCAATGCACCATAAAATAATGTACAATCTTGGTTGATCCAATCAAGCAAGTCCTGATTTCAGTGGTGGGCCCTAGCCCAAAACTAAATATTCTCCAATACTTTTTATTTTCTCTAAATATTTTCTTAGCACAGCTAAGAAAATTGCCATTTTTGAAGCTGTATTGCAAAGAGAAAAAAAAAAAACTTATTAAAATAACCTGTCATTAACAGCTATTTTCCCATCTTGAATAAAAAGAAAACAAACATGAAAGAGCTCAACTTGATGGAGGGAGAAACTGTTGATAGAGTGTGTGGCATGTGTTCATTCACTTGGGCTTCTGTGCATCTTTGCTTTATTGCAGATCTCGTGATCTTAAGCCCCCGTAGGACTGGGAATGGTAGGGTACAATAACTCTCTTAGGTGTGGTTCTAAATTTTATGCTAGAAAGAAATTAGAAAAGAATTAGAAAAGAAAGCAGCAATTCAGTGGTCAACCTGAATTGCAAGCCTATATTAGGGGAAAAAAGGCATGGTTATGCATGCAGGCATCTGAGAAGAATATCTTCTTGCACCTAAAATGCTCAGCAGCACCTTCAAGGACAAAAATCAACCAGGATCCTGAAGTTTGTGCCTTATCTGTGCCTTGTATATGATAATTCTTCAAAGCAATACAATGTCTCCTAAAAACATAATGGAGATCTGGTTCATTAATAACTTTACGGGAAATATGACACCCAAATCATCATCATCACTTATGAATAGTATATCATTCCCTTAGAGTATTTCTCAATTACAAGTAATGCAGCACCTCAGGAAAATGGCATGGTACATGGTGTCCTTCTCATCAGCTTCTTAGTACAGCTCAGATAAAACAGTGTCATATATTATTTAAGAGACCAGTTAGTAAATTCTTATATTTGGGATTCAGTGTGAGCTACTTAGCTGTTATTTATTCTCATAAGTCCCATGACAGTTTTCCTATATCCCCTTACAGCTGTGTTCTTTCAATTAGCTTTGGATGTTTTGTAACAACAAGCTTTCCTCTTAGAAACACATCATGATTGTTGACAATGGGACAAACTCTACTTTCATTAACAAATTTGTACAAGCCCAGACTAAATTTTACTGTATTTTTCAGACATGTACAAATACCTGCAGGTGAAATTGTTTCATGGTTGTTACACAAAAAATAACCAAAATAAACAGAAATGTTACCTCTTATATTGCAAAAATGCAGAATTACTTTTTGGCATACCCAATTTTTATCTTTTCTTCCCAGTTGTTTGATACATATCAGAGTAAACACCAGAAAAACAGAATCAGAATACTTACACTAATCCCAAAGTCATGTATGACCCTTACTAAAGCCTCTTTACTTCTGTCACAGGGGATAGAGACTCCACTGGTGTCTGACAGAGAGGACTGTGTGCCAAGACTGAAATCTTAGTGAGATTGACCAGCTCTGCAGTTGGTATAAATCATTAAAGCTCCAGTGGATTTCATACCTTTGTAACTGAACAAAGATGTTTTACAGCTTCAGAGAGGAGACAATCTGCAGCTGCTCTTCATGAAATCTTTGTATAAAATCTTAAATCATGAAACAATGCCAAGACACTAACTACAAGGCAGCAGAAGGAAGATTTGAAAGGATGGCATGACAAAGCAAAGGCAAATAGGAACAGATATAAGTGTTTCAGAGCTAAGAAACAAGTGCTAACCCCTTGACATTTCTTTTCTGTCAAAATATAATAAAATAATAGTAAAAAAGTGTATCAGTAATGCATGTAATTATATCTCCAGCTGGAGACATATTTGCTTGAAGTGATAAAAATAAAGACATTCCCAGGTGCTAATGGTGACTAATCAATCTTCCATTAACTCAACTGAAAGAAAGGGAAAAGAAATTTTCCCAAATCAGTCAGTGCATCAATCAAGAAGTTATTCAAGAGAAATCAGAAGAGTAGAAGCATTAGATATGTGCCACAGCCCCTGAAATGATGTGAATTATTAGAATTAAAAAATTATTTCTGTCTGAAAAGTTAATATTCCCCCAGCTACTGCAAGAAAGGTAATACTGTCATCATATTTCTCGAAAATCCTGATTTGAACTTCTCTATTTTATTCTTCAGTAAAGAGGGAAAAGTCATGAAATTTGACAAGCAGAACTGTTTCCTGGTTCTTCTTCGGGGAGAGAGAAGCAAAATTTGCAGCTGCTTCCTGTCTGCCTGCTCCTTTCCAAAACACATGTCTTTTCAAACCTGTAAAGACTCTTAAATGGCTCAGTGGAGGGAAAATGCATTTTCATCTAAGCTGCCTGATGACATGCTGTCATGCAATTCACACACACACATATGTACACCTGCCCTTATTCTTGACAGGCCTTTACCATGGCCTGTAACTCTAAGAGGAATTCATCCAAGAACAGGTAATGGGAAAAAGAATTTCAAATACATGAATGAGTAAGTAAAAATCACGACAGACCCTGGTCCACCATTCACGGTGCATGTTGCTTTGCAAGCACTGAAGAAATGGCAAAGGCTCCACTACAGTCCTTCCCCACATCTACACCTTCCACCTTCTCAAATCTGGAGCTGAAATGATAGCTAGGGGCCCCAGAGAGACCATGCAAAAGTCAGTGCCAATTAAGAAGAGCCTGGGAAGTCTAATGCCTGCTCTCAGGATTAGTTCTGAATTATGGCTTACTACTGGGAAGCAAGTAGTAAGCTGATCAGAGTCCTCCGCCTTGCAATTCACATAAATCCTGCTCTGGAAATGCAGCAACACCATAGAGTTGGCACTGAAGGGACCTTCAGGTCAGAACAGAAGGTATTAAGTTAATTAAGTGCTGTTTGCATTAGGGTGAAAAGAGTGACCAAAGTAGAGGATCCTAAAGTTCATCTAAGTCCTGCTTTAATTGTCATGATCTTTTTCTAGATGGTTTTTCTATCTCTCTCTAGAACTCCTACACCTAAGCAGCAGGCATGAAAATCTCCAGTTGTATTGCTGGCATTACTGTATTCTTCCTCTCCTTTACACATTTCTAACTGCTTTTCCAATGGCTCCATGGCAGTAGTTTCCCCATCTATTGCAAACACAGTGCAGTGGTAGTATCAAAACATCAACCTGGCTTGTTGATCACCCAAGCAGTCCTTTTATCCAAGGGAAAAAATACTGCTAAAGGAACAAAAAGTGCACAAAATGTAAATTATTTTTTTAATCAAAAAAGGTAGATAAATAAGCAGAGTTTATAAACTCTGTAAACATCATTAACTGTTCTTGGGATATTTCATTAGTTCCATTTTTAATTCATGTACAGATAAAACGTTACATGTAAAAACTGTTTTTTATTAGCTGTGGAACTACTATAATTCACTGATCTCACAATAAATGTAATGTTCAGGGAGTCCTTTAATGGATGCAGTCCAGCAAAGCTCTTAAACAAATGTTTATGCTCCAGTGATGCTATGTATACAGCAACATCATACATTTCTTGATTTTCCAAAATGGTTATTTGAGTACTTACTTTAACAGAAAAATTTCCAACAACTATACATACACAAAAAAAAAAAAAAATTAAGAAATTCTTGAGTTTTCCTCTTAACAATGAATAATCACTTTGGCGAATAAAGTATTAAATCCTGCTTTACAATTGGAACTCCACAATTTTATTGTACATAATAGTTATAATAATAGCACAAACAACAGTCTGATCCTTGCTCTCAAAGATGTCCTTTCACCCACAGTGACTGCTGTGGTACCCTGTTGTCACCAGGGTGAAGCTTCCTGTACCACTGTACATCAGGAAAAGGAAGGAAATGCACTTCCTCAGCAAATGCACCAGAGTGCTGTTCTGCCCACCCTAAATAAAGATTTTCAGTACTTCCCAGTACATGCACTGCCTGGGCATCATGAGAAATGCAGACCATACCATAACCAATTCCACCCTGTGTTGCACCAGGTGACATCTTAGTGATTTCAGCTGTAGCAAATGTTCTGGGAAGTGCAGAGGTGGACAGAAAAGAGTGAATTGACATTCTACATGTTTTTAGTTAATCAAAACCATCTTGCTACATTTCTAAAACAGGGGAAAAAAAAAACAGTTTAATGCCTTTGGGTTTCTTCACTGCATTTGTTTTTTGTTGGTTTGTTGTTTGGGGTTTTTTTGTGTTTTTTTTTTTTTTTTGCCAGATAGCCAACTATAATAATTCACTGTATCAGTTTTTCTTAGCAAGTAATATTTCAACATAAAAGCACAAGCAGTTACAAAAAAAAGTTCATCAGGGATTTTTATGTTAAACCACTCTACACGCTTGGAAAAGAAGGTAAAGAAGTAGAAATACAGGATATGATGTTTTCTCATGAAGTCAAAGGCATCAGCTTTTGTCTTTCCATGTCATCTTGCTATCAATAAGCTGTTGCTAGGATGTGAACGTTTCCATGGCAATGCATGAACTCTTAGCTTTACTAACAGCACTATTCTCCATACACACACCCTTTCGTTTTCTGAGACTATTTATTTTTCATACCTCAGGAACAAATATGGAAATGAAAATAGAACAAGACAGCCAAATCCTGCATCAGACTAAAGCCTACAAAGACCTGAGGACTTCTGTGTGACTCCAGGTAATGTCACTGAGACAAGGTTGTAGCTTTTGCCACAGTTTACGGATGCTTTCTTCTATTTGTAGCATGTACATGTAGACATGTAGCAGAGCACGGTATCAGGCTCAGGAAATTATCTGACACCAAAAATGCAGCAGCCTGTTCAGAGGAAGCTGCATTTTCAGAACCGGCTTTGCTGGATGTGGAGAATTTCGGCAGCAGAGCCCTCTGTGCAGGTGCCCGGCGGAGGCAGGAGAGCGGAGCCGGGAAGCGATTGCCACCTCTTGGGGCTGGAATGGCAACTGCAGGGCCGGGAGCCCCCCTTCCCGGGGTCGGCTCTCTCATCGCTGTTGCTCTTTTTGTGCTTTCTTCTTCTAGCAAAAGAAAAGGAGACAGGGAAATAAATGGCAAAGGAGGAAACTGAAGTGTCCCTTCTCAGCTTGCTGCTCCATGTCCAAAACACCCTGGGGGCAGCTGGCATCACCAGGAGCTGGGTCTAAGCCCTGACATCACACCCCTACTACTAAGAAACTCTTGTCTGGCTTGCCCAGCTACTCCTTTCAGGAGATTTGCTCATCCCGTTTCCGTAAGCCTGTGAGACTGGTCACCTTGGATTCAGTTCAGATATTTTTTTAAGTGAGAGGACAAAGCAAAAAGGAAAAAGAAGGTAGTAAGTGAGAGAAAAATCATACAAAAAAGGTAGGAATCTGAAAGAAATTCTGATTCAGCATATAGAAAGTTGTAAATAAGGCAATGAAGGAAATCCTGATCTGTAGTTGCTTCTTTGACTTCATTCATCAGATGACTTTCTAGGAAACAATGTGTGACTAAATCCAAACAAGTATAGTCCTTGAAGTGGTGGGTTTCAAGGGCAATGGAGATAATTAGCCATGGTAGAAACGAGACACAGAAACTTATAAGATACAAAGATCTTTACTTTAGGGTGGATCAGATTGACCAAAATTGAGAGTCTCATTAATTCTCTTCTTAATGACAGGGAAATACAACTTCAGAGCCCAATTTATGAGCTCTTTAATCCCATCCCTTCTGTCTCACCAAACTTGTGTGACAACTTGTGCTAGACTCTCAAATACACTCAGCATTACCTTTTTTTTTTTCCTCCTTAGGAATAATACATAAATATCTCTGGCCTTAATTACTTTGTCTCTTTGTTTGCCAAGTGGTTTTGACAGCTCTCCTTGACCATGGGACAACATTTTTCTTTAAACTGCTCCATTTTCTAGACAGCCACCTTAAGCACAGACAGTTTCCTACAGCAAAAAAGCATATTTATGGAACTTCATTGTTAAACATTAATGATCTGTTACTGCTTTTCATCATCTGGCTGGTCCTGTTTTCTGCAATCAGCTCCTCTGCTCATCTCAGACAACCCCATCCAGTCAGAGTCTCATCAGAGTCACATAGTCTGAGGGGTAGTCAAGATCTTCAGTGCCAATAAATTTATCTCCTGGCAACCACTGCCTTCCCTCACTTTGATAAATCTGCCTTTCCACTGAACATATTTTCCAGTGGCACATTGAAAGTTAAAGTGGTTTTCAGTATTTTCTTTTGAGAGACCAATTAATCAAAAGTAGATCAGCCTCTGACCCATATACCTCTTTGCAGCTTTTATAACCCTAAAAGTACTGTTCCTCCAGTTGCAAAATTAGCGTAAGTCCTGTAACCTCTAAGTAGCAATACCGATCTTACTGGTTCACTTGACAATATTACTTGACTTCTCATAGCTACTACCTTAATAGTTACCAAAAAGCTACCATTTGTAACATATAGTGCCTGAAGATGCTGAGTTGTGACAGCTGGGAGTCTAACCCTACAATCTTTGTCACTCACAATGAAGCAGTTGTTGGAAGGAGTAAGTAATATCATACACGTGTTTGGCTTTGTCATGTTGCTAAAAAGCTGGATGGTGGTACTGTTACTGGCCAAAAAAACTCATGAGGACACATGATAAAAGCACAGCACTTTCAGAATTGTATTCAGCTGTGCTAAATTCATTGAGAACATTAAATACATTCAGATTCTTTATACTAATTTTAAAAAATGTCATTTATCCACTCTCAAAAAATTTATTTTGACTGAAAAGTGGATCAGCTTGAGACATGCTATAACTTATCCTCATATTTGACCATTCCTAGTGCAGTTTAAGGTAAATTATGTGGTAGAATATGGTCCCAAACCCACTTAGGCCAGTGGGAATCCTGCAATCGACTTCAGTGGGCATTGGGATTCCCTTTACAATGGAATGAGAAGTAATGAAGGTAGGAAGAAGCACTGACAGAAGACAGCACTTTTCAAAAGGCGTAAAGCAAAGGCCTACATTAAGTTCCTAAGCACCATTTCCACAGGAAACTCAAAAGGAAAAACACCAGCTTGTCAGCCAGCAATCCTTTCTGCCACATTTATGATTTTCAAGGGGTACTAGATATTTTTGCACTGCAAGACCACAATGAGAAAGCCTCTCTGGATTCTGAGCCAACTTCAGACCCTAGTGTGGGAATGCTTCTGGGAAGATTGTTAGGAGAACACAAGGCTGTCCTCCTCAGCCAGAGGTAACAAGGGAATAGCACAAGAGTTGCCCTGAACTGCTCCCATGGCTGCAGTGCTCCTACACCCAAGCAAGCTTGTTTAAAGCAAACATGATGGAGTCCTTTCCATTGGCACCCCACCTCAGGGCACAAACACACTTTGGCTTTCTACAGCAACTGACAGTTCTCATCCTTCCTGCCTTGAATGCAGAGCTAAAACTTCTCTTTGCAAACTGGGAGAATGAGTTCACAAACCAAGCTGTGGGTACAAACCTGATTTTTATCCACCATCTTCCCCAGATCCTTACCAACATTTCTTGCCCTAATATTATCTTACAACTAGACCATCAAGCAGCAATGAGATAAAACAGTATGAGATTTAAAAATTGGTGTTGTATAAATTAATATAGACCCCCAAAAATTAAAGTTACCCAAATGCAGTCTTGTAGGTTCTGCACAATGTCACTATGAGGAAAGTAAAGGTTTCTTCCAAAGGAGGTCATTTCAGTGATGAATGAAGAAAAAGTGAAGGCCGTGAATAATTGAGTGAACAGAATGGTGGCCTTTAAACCAGGTGAGACTTTTGAAAGGTTCTGAAAAGGGAATATAACAGTTCCTAGCTCACCCAAACACATATTTTTACACGTTATAATGCCTAGATTCATCTATCTAATAATATATTCTCCTTATTAAAAAAAAAAAAAATTAATTACGATTGGCTGTAAATCAACTTAAACAATGTTGAGATATGTTTCAAACTTAACTCCACTTAAATTTTTGCTGTGTATAAATTAAAATAGCTTGAACCTATTCAAAGAACTCTTATTTGGTGACAGCATTTGATGCAAATTGAGATAGGTCTTTGTAAAAAAAAAAAAAAAAAAGAAATTAAATAATACAAAATATATCTACACAAAATACTTATTATACTACATGATTTTCAGCATTTACCAGTCTTTCTTTATTATTTTACTTTCTTCAGTCATGCTGGTTTACGCAAGACAAAATTAATATTGTCTTATTACCAAGCAACCTGATGTGCAGTTATTCATTTTTTCTCTGTTTATTGCTTATCTGTTTCATTTTCTTGATCTAAGGCTGTCATTGCATAAAAACTGTCCTTTTATCTGCATTCACTGAGTTTTATGTCTTGCGTACACTCAAGAAAGCTTACTTTTAAATTTTTTTACTGCTAATAAAGCTGATACTCTTTGACAGTTTTATTCTGAAAATATCTTTATTTCACCTCTGAGAAATGTAAGACAATATCTAATTTGAAAATTTGGCACATCAGGAAATCTGGATTGCAGTTTAAATCAAACAAGAACCAGAATCTACTATGATTCAAAGCTGCTAAAAGGAACAGATTTCAGCCTTGTCAGAGGTCTTCTTCACATTTGAAAGTCACATTATCAGTGATGAAGGGGAGCAAAACAAGGGGGATAATTTCTAGGAGATTCAATCTAATACTATTTTGGCAGCACTTGAGAGGTGGTCATATGCTATCAGGTCTTTGTATGGCCTGTGGGAAAAGCAAAAAGGCATGAGAGGCTTGCTGGTGGCACCAAGCATCACAAGTTTTCCCTGGGCCAGTCAAGTGGGCACACAGCTTACAAGCAAGAAGGGATAGCTCATAAGAGGTGATATAAGGAATTCCTTAAAGCAATAGGGCAGCAATGTATGGTCATAGCCTGGATACCTCCTTTGCCCGTGCCAGGGTCTTGGAAAGTCAGGCTGGCTTTTGGTGAGGGAGAGGGACAAAGTTATTGGAGATTGAGGAAGGTGGATTCACACTCATGCTTTTATTCAATCCCACACACAAGAAGTTTGTCTGCCCCAGACAGTGCCTCCACCCCCTCCCTGTCTCTCACCAGTGTTTTCTGTCTGTTTTCCTCCCTATATCTCTGTCTAAGGGCAGGAGCAGCTAAGACTGAGCCCAGGTGTACTCCCTGCTGATTTTCACTATAACATCTTGCTGAAATCCACTCTGCAAACAAATTTACAGTTGCCTAGAATTTTGGTCTGCATGGTCCAGAATCAATGAAATATTATTCCTGACAGAATATTCAGCTCCTCCTAAGAATATAGTGCAGATATAGACTTTTTCTAGAGATTAGTTCCAGTCTCCTATTAGCACCAGCTGTTATACCACAAATCCCTTTCACAAACCGATAGTGTTCCAATCTTGACACTAGTTAGCATTTCAATCCCTTTACTGCTCTCAGAAAATGTTTCCAGAGCTCTGTTTTTTTGGAGCAGAAACCTCTTCCCAGCATTGAGGGAATAGACAAATGTTTGCCAGAAGTATATTTTGCATATTTAGTTCTGTCTTAGGACTGGAGAAGAACTAAATATGTTCCCAAGGTTCTTCCAGCCTTATGATTCCATGAGATAAATTTACTTCTCTGTGTATCCATCTCTTACTCTTCACAGATCCTTATCAGTCTATTTACCTATGGCTTTCAATGGTCAGCAACTACTGCTCAATTTATGTTGGTACAGTGTTTTAAATGTAGAGTTTTATGAGATTTTTAGACCAAAAGTTAAGAGAAAGCACTTAATCAGTTACAACAGTATTAACATATTTTCTGCAATTAACATACAGGTAATCTAGAGTAAGATTAGAAAATATTTTTTCATAGACTACAGTACAATACTGTATATAATAGTATATCATTTCAGAGATGCTGAAGTTTTGATTCCCTTTGATGTATCACAGGTATCATCTTGTCTACAGTTACTTGGGTAGTAATTATGTTCCTCTCATAACACCTCAATAAAAGAACTCATTGTATGGATTAATTTCTCACTTTGAAAGTGATCTTATCTAGATAGTATTAGCAAATCTGGGTTTGTTTTATTGTTTGTTGTGTTATTATTCTTGAAGGCAGCTCTTGCCTTTTTATCTGATTTGCTGTTGCTTACAAATTGCTTAGTGAATGTAACTTCTAGGAAAAGAATATTAATGATTAATTGGCAGCCAAGATAGAATATTAGCAAATATGGCTTCATATTTTAGTAGTTTGAGCATTCAAATTAAAGTGAGGAGACTTGGGTTCCCACTCTGGTTTACAGACCATTTGTGTATTCCAGTCAAAAGCTGCTTGACATAAGTTATTGCTGAAACAGGAGTCCCAAACCATTTATCCCCCATGTGATCAGTCTAAACATGTACCCAAAGATAAGACCTTTTTCTTTATACTTCATTTCTCAGCTATCTTCAGCTTCTATGATCAATGCCACAACTGTAAAAGGAAAAAAAAAATAGAAAGTGATGACAGGAGATGCAAAACTCTGCATACCTGTTGTAACCAGGGAGCTCTTGCTTAGCAAGGGGACACCTTCTTGGAAAGAAAGCAATGGACCCTGCAGTGTCACCTGCACCTGGACAATGTGCTTTCTATTTGCCCAAAAGATCAAACTCCTCAATCTAGACAGGTGAAGTAGCACCCTCAGTGAGATCTCACATGGATTCCTTTATATTACGGTAAAATGGAAATACCACGTTGTCTGATACAGTGCCTCAGCTGAGAGAAAAGCTGCTAACAGCTCACAGATGGCAACTGGATGCTAATTGTCTCAGGTAGCTGCCAGTGGAGATAGCTGAAATGAACTTTAAGTCAGTGCCAAAATCTAACATTAAATCTTAATTCAGTTGTCTGCATTCCTTTCACAGATCTTGCAATGACCTAGCACTTCTATAATGCATATACCTCCATACAATATTATCTCTCAGTCATGCATGGCAGCTAGCTATAGTGGTAGGGAAGTCTCCCTTTTCCCATTTTCAATATACAGTAACCATGGAAGAAAATTGTACCAATGTTTTACAGAAATCAAGCATAAGACAACCTTCTTTTCTTCTTTAATTTCTGGTACATTAAACAGACTGTAAATGTTGAATTTATGACACTCAGCTTGTCAGAAATATCATCTTTCTTTGTACCTACCTAGAATTCAGCACCTCATTCTTCTCTTACAATTATTTAGCCAAAACATGGCAAAATTATGTCCACAGAAAGCTGATAATATTCCTAACTAGCTCTCAAAGAATCTACTAGTGGCCAATACCTACATACAGTTCAGTTAGTCTGCAGAGAGCAGTTTGATCTCAAATGTAATTATTTGCACAGAAGAAATTATTGATTCATTTCTTATGTTTGTTTAAACAGTGCCATACATATGATATTCTTAGTTCATTGTTTAAAATTTCATAAAGGGTAGGGTACGCTACCAGTGCTTGTCTTTCATGTATGAGTGAGCATATTGTGGTGTCACCATGTTCAGTTTAACTGAAATCTTCTCAAATTTTTTCCCATGTGGAAATTCCTTCTCCTTCCTTCAGAAGTAGGTACATCCTGTTCTGAAACAAACTTTGGCCTGAAGTCTTTGGAAAGATTAAACTGTCAGCAGCACAAGTCTGCCTATTGAGTCTTCTATTTCTTTTCCTTCTCATTCTTCCCTTAAATGTGTATTTCTGACTTCATATAACAAAACCTTTAGGCATCCAATGTGATAATTTGGAATTTGAGCCAAAAGCTGTCAAGAGATTGCTCTGGTTTTGAACAAAATTAAACTAGAAATTATGGAGGATACTACTCAGAATGGCTGAACAGAGGAAAAAAAGATTAAACTAAAAATGACTGTAAAATTGGAAGGTCATCTGTTCTATGCCTTCCTAATCAGGATAAGTTGCTGATGAATGATAGGTGAGCCACTCTCCAGGTTTTTAAAATTGTGCACTGCTGAAGATCCCATGATGTCTCTAGGTTAAGTGTTAGGTGTCCTCAAGGAAGACACTTCAGTGCAGGGGCAGAGAATTGTTCCAGGCAGTAAGCGGTCCTATCTTGCCTCTGACACAGCAGTCCCCAAAGCATCAGGCAGAGCAATGGGCCATTATATTGCCTCAGATCCTGGATATGCCTCAAATAGCAGATTTACACTTTGATTATTTAGCTACTTATAGATTTTGCACTTTAAAAAGAGCTAAGCTATTACAATAAAACCATATGCATCAAATACAAATAGCACCATTGGAATTAAACAAAACTTCCTCCCTCAATCTTTCCACCCTGGGTTTGATTCAAGCCCTCAGATCAAGAAAGGCTCAAGAATTTCCCCACAGTAAATGCAAAAAAATATTTTATATCAGTTACTCTATTTATTCAGCTCCTAAAATGACTTAGTGGTGGAGGTGACTTCCAAAAACATTCATTTCCTCTAAAAGTTGGAAGTCTACCTGAATAAAATTCAGGCACTGAGTAATACATAGACACAATCAGTAGTTACCAAATTTAGGAGAAAGAAGAGTTAATTTAATTACAGTCATCAAAAGAATCTCTTTGCTACAGTTGTTTCTAGCTACTTGATGGTGCACTGGTTAGCATTTAAAATGCATATCATTGCTGGTTATGTGGTGGAAAAAATAAGTATTAAAAGTCCAAAATTGGAGTCATATTTAAAGCTAACCCAATAAGATACAATCTATACCACAGAATCATATCATAGAATGACCTGGGTTGAAAGGGACCACAAAGACTATCTAGTTCCAATCCCTTCTGCCATGGACAGGGACACCTTCTACTAGAGCTCAGAGCTCCATCCAACCTTCCAGGGATGGAGCATCCACAACTTCTCTAGGCAACCTGTTTCAATGTCTCATCACCCTCACAGTAAAGAATTTTTTTTCTAACATCTAATCTAAAACTACGCTGTTCCAGTTTGAAACCATTCCCCGCTGTCTGCCATTACATGCTCCTGTAAAAACTTCCTCTCCATCTTTCTTGTAGGCTCCTTTCAGGTACTGGAAGGCCACACGTAGGTAGCCTTCTCTTTTCCAGGCTGAACAACTACAATTCTTTCAGTCTTTCCTCAGAGGAGAGGTGCTCCATTCCTCTAACCCACTTGATGGCCTCCTCTGAACTCACACCAACAGGATGATGGTCTTGCTCTGCTGGGGATATGAAGTTTAATGAATGCAAATGCTGCATTCTGCACCTGGGTTTGGGCAACCCCAGATGTATTTACAGGCTGGGGAACGAGAGGCTGGAGAGCAGTGCTGCAGAAAGAGATATGGGGTTTCTGGTCAATGGCAAGTTGAATATGACTCAGCAGTGCCATGGCAGCCAGGAGGGATAATCATGTCCTGGGGTGCACTGGGCATAGCACTGCCAGCTGATCAAAGGAGGTGACTTTCCCACTCTCCTCTGGGATGATGAGGCCTCATCTCAAGTCCTGTGTAGGTTTTGGGTGCCACTATATAAATAGGAAGGCTATAAAGCCATTAGAAATGATACAACAGAGGGCCAAGAAGAAAATGGTGTAGAGGGGAAGCCTTACAAGGAACAGCTGAGGTCACTTTATTCAGCCTGGAGAAGAGGAGACTGAGGAGAGACTTCATCTCAGTTTACAACTTTTTTGTGAGGGGAAGCAGAGGAGCAGGTGCTGAGCTCTTCTCTCTGGTGTCCAGTGATAGCATTCCAGGGAATGGCCTGAAGCTATATCAGGGAAGGTTTAGATAGAACATTAGGAAAGAGGTTCTTCACTCAGAGTGGTCAGGCACTGGAACAGGCTCCCCAGGGAGGTGGTCACAGCATCAAGCCTGACAGAGTTCAAGAAGTGTTTGAACAACACTCTCAGTCACATGGTGTGATTCTTTGGGTTGCTCTGTACAGGGCCAGGAGCTGAGCTTCGAAAATCTGTATGGGTCCTTTCTAATTCAGGATATTCTATCAATGCTATGAAAATTTTGCCTAGTATCAGAAGAAAGTTTCAAGGTTTCTGGAGCATGGGAGAAACTCAGCATTTATATTAATTCAGTGCCAGAGGAGCACTACCTTGGCAAAGGACTATTCTTTTATTATCTTAATCACTAATATAAAATCATCTTAATGTATATAAAGTGATTTGATACCATTTTAGCAAAATAAGGTGCAATATATGTACAATGCATCCTTTGTGGTCAAACTAGTTCTATTGTCTTTCTTGACAATGGAAATCCCTAGCTCACCTCTCTTTTTCTTGTCAGTTTTAGAATCATCTGATTTTAAACAAAACTAAAGCTATGCTGACACAAGCCACTTGAAACAGTTACTCATGAATGCTGGAGTGCTACTTAAATCTTATTCTGTCCCCAGTGGTTATCATGTGTTATTTCCTTTATAATCTGTCAGTAACTGCCACAGTTAAGCCATCTAGAAAAATTAGTTTAAATGCATAGAGAATACAGCTACATGAAGAACTGCATATTTTGGGATTTTTTAGATCTATCCCTGATTTAATTAACCTAAAACATGTAATTTAAATAGGAATTGAATGCGTGAACACCTCTGTGGCTGCATTGCAAATCAGGAATTCATAAACTAAGGTCACAGCTTGCTTAAAATTCATAACTATGCCCACAGATTCGATTTTTTTTCTCCAAAACAGAGAGCAATTCAAATAACAGCAAAAATTAATCCATCACTGGGTTTTTGCTCATGCAGTAAACAGCACTCTCTTCCTGAGGAGAAACCAAATTAGGTAAGACTAGCAGTCCAAGCCAGTTTTCCTTAAGCTGCCAGGTAGGAACAAAGAAAAAGGAAAATAATGCAGTGATTATTTTTCTTCCTAAAACCAAAAAAAAAAAAATTATTCTTCCAGCCCCTGTAGGTCAATATAAGCACTTTTAAGGCCCAAACAGTGTAAGCAAATACATAATCTTTGCATCTGCAGTGCTGCCCAGGTATACACAGAGGTTCACAAATTCATGGCCCTGAATCAGTGAATAGGGAAAGATTCTTCCCTGTTTCATTCTTTACAAGAAGAATGCCCTGTGGTACTGAAAAAAAGGTTTTCTCAGTTGCTAGAGACAGGAAAGAATAATGTTAGTCTCATGCAAACCAGGGACAAAATACAGTAGTCAAATGCTGGCATTGCTCTAACAACGACAATGTAAGTTCAGAATTAACAGTGTTATGACATCGAATTAATCAGAAAACAAATTAGAGATCAACAAATCACTGTTAAGAATGCATATTTAGTGGATGGCAAACAGTGGCCAAAAAAAGCAGACTATCATATAAGAAGAAATATGAACTATTGTAGAAAATATCTGCATACCTAACATTATTGTAATATATCTTTGGAAATCACTGAACTCCATCTTTAACTATATTGCCTACTGGCATGGGTAGAGAAAGATACACTGACATTTGAAAATATTACACTAAGTATAGATGGCTGTTAATGTCTTTCAGACAAGACAGGGCTAAATACAAAATGTCTACAGTTCAATTTTGTTGTTGTTTACAGCTGACAGTAGATTTTTGGTGATGTGTAAGGATAAAGATTGGTGTAGGTGGTTCTCAGACAGTAGAAAATAGCATTAGCACATACCATACTTACTTGTCTATGAAAAAAGGCAACGTTACAAATAGGAGCAAGGGAAGGCTCACTGACAGTTCCTCACAGATATAGCTCATTATTACCATATTTATAGAAAAGTTTTTCCATGTAGAGAAAAGAACAAGAAAGAGGAAGAGGAAGGCAAGGCAAGGCAAGGGAAAAATTATTGAGGAATTAGAAATCTAAGCACTCATAACTGACATTGCAACAGTGACTGAAGAGTGATTCATCACAATTTCTTTTTGGAACATCTCAGTAGAAACTAGCAAGTACCTGGTTCAAAAGGAACAAAAAGACATATTTCTCACGTAATGAATTGCTTAATCATTACTGAATGCCATGGATGATAAGAAGTTGCATAGGCTCAAAGAGAGAACTCCAAGAAAAAAACTAAATCATGTCATAGCAAATGCAGAAATATCCTCCCTGTCTTGAGAAGTCCCCAAGAGGAAACCTATGGAAACAAGAAAATCTGAGGAAGCACTGTTCATGCTTGTCCTGCTACTATTCTGTTACCAACAGCACCTGCAATTGATCAGTAACAAGGTCAGGATTCAGGCTGACATCTTTATAGTCTTACTCTGTATGTGGTTCTGTGAATCAGAAATGGTATTCTGGCTTTTCCAAATAAACACACTCTTGGTAATTCAGTGGTCTGAGTTCTGCAGAAGCATGTCAGCACGTGGTATCTTAACTTCAGCATCTACTTAGTACTGAGTTCAGTAAAACTGCTGATTGGATTCTTGTATTATTTAAGGACACCACGTGGCAGCAAAGGTACAAGACTTTCTGAAGACACAACAGGAGACTGGATGAACACCTTATAGGATATCTTTATGGCAATAGATGTTTATGTTCAAGGAACTGAACTTCACCCTATCTGGATTGGCCACTGAGAAAACCCCCAGGACTGATCCCTTTAATTCAAGTTCAGCAGCTCACATTTCACAAAGCTTTCTTTTTTGTCTGTTTATTTGTTTGGGTTTTTTTTTTAACTGTTAATGAAAACTTAAATTTTGCTGCCTTGGGACACAGAGAAAGTACTAATGCCTAAAAGCCAGAGGATAAGGTATGCTCTGGGACCTGCACTGGAGAGCTAGAAGATCATTCGATGTACAGAAGAAACATGGTGAACCTTATGGAAGGAAGTGATACAGACAAAAGGTCTTGGTATCTGAACTGGAGATTCTGGGACTGCTAAAATCTTTCACAAAGTGCCACTACTGTGCTGAAAACTAATTTTGATTCAATATTTCATTTTAAAATTACAATTAGAGTAGAAGAGACTAATAAAAATAAATCATAGATAAAAAAAGAACACTTTGAAAGTAAAACTTTGTGTGAAATTATTTTTTCTACAAATTCTTTCTTGGCAAACTTTAAAATGTCAGGTTTCACATATAGCTGAAATTAAAGTAATTTTTTTAAAACTGTAAACTTCTCTCTGAGAATGAATTTCCACTCTGTGTGTCTCAGAAAGAGATTCTGTGTGGGCTTGAGAAATTTAGGCAGGAACAAATAACTTCTGAAGGCAACAGAAAAAGATAAAAGTGAAAGCAAATTATTGAAATTTTCACTATCAAGCAATTTAAAACTGAATTGGCCTTTAGCTTCTGGACTTTTAAATTACATATAGGTCTTGCTTGGACATAAGGAGAAGGTATTCTAAATTTAAATAGCATTATGATCCAAATGAAAAGGCAGCTTGTGCTCTCCATTTGCAGGGTTGTTTGAGACAAAGATTAGTTATATCAGAATGGGTCGTTTATTTTTTAGTGCTCCCAGTTTCAACCTGGAATATAGACTTCTGACTCCAGAAGGAGGCAAAGGTGTTGATCTTTTCTTCTATCTGGAGTATCATACAAAGAAACATGCTGTATACATACTATGTCTCTGCACAGGTAGGCCACCTTCTCTTTTCCTCTCCCTTCTTTCACCTTTCTTCTACTCTTAAAGCTCAAATCAATAGTTAAAAATAAAAATATATTTATGGTCAGAAGATACATCATCCACTAATACCTGACGACAGATATGGTGATTAATATACTTTGGTTTATTTGCTAGTGTTGCCTATAAAAACCCACAAAAAGTAATGAGGAATATGTAGACTAAAATGTAACAAGTGAGGAATCAGCTCTGGCACTTCCTAAGTGTACCTGTCAAAAAGAGGCAGGTGCTTTAGTGGACACCCAATGCAGTGAAGGCGCAGCTTAGGATATGAATGCATGTCGACAGATCCACCAGCAATGAACTGTCTGGTAAGGAACCAGACATGGAATGTGCCCAGCCCCAGTTCAGAATTCAATACATACATGCATGCTGTAGTCTGGAATCAGAAGTGAGGATAGCAAACAATTGCTTTGATAAACAAGTTCCAACAATTCAACTGATCTTTTCTTCTCCCATTCCTTTCTCAGATACACACAGATTATAAGACCCAAACCACTACTGCTCAGCTGTTGCAGCTCACCTGCATCCCCTTCCCCTCTCTCTCCAGGAATGGGACCTCAACCACCAGTCTGTCTCAAAGGAACAACTTGATACTTTATTATACCACAAACTTACAAGGAAAACTAAGCAGAATAAATTCAGGAGAATACAGTACCAGCTGTATTGAAAAGGCACAAATCCATAAGTCCTGCACACCTACCTCAATTTACACCCAATAGAGCAAAAAAAATCTGTTCCTTCCTGTTACAATGCCATGGAAGAAAAAGATACAGATAAACTTAAGTCAAATTTCTTTTGCCTCAGTCTGAAAAACTCCATGGCTTTAGTCAACAAAACTAATTTCTACTTATCCCAGGGTAATATAGGTTATCACATGTTCTCATGGGCAAGTTATCCCATAGGAATTAAAGTCTAGATTAATTTTCATTATATTTGGGAATATAACAGAGGCACCTGTTTTAGGGATTTTGAGGTCCAGCATGGACACAGGAAACAGAAAGACAGAAGCTTCCTCAGGAGAGAGAAATCCCTCTTGCACATGATTCAATTCACTTCCCACTCTGCCACTATTACCTCTGTCACTATTACTTCTCCCCACTACAGCTCTGTTCTCTGTCTCTCCTGTACATCCTACACAGCTGGGACTCCTCAGTTTCTGGTAGGAAGGAAATTTCATTATGTGTAGGCTGGAATAATGGCAGGTGCCAAAAGAAAAGTGATACTGGAAGTTGCTACACTCTTATGATACTAAAGAACAAAGGAAAACTTTCCTGACAGGATCGGAAGGGAAGAAAAAATCCACTGGCTTGCTGAGTTATTTATTAGAGACATATTCTCAGCTGTAATTACCTCTTCTGTATTACAGCTGAAGGACTGTATGCATTTGCTTACATTTTGTGTTGCTCTTATGCCCTAACCCCATAGACCATTTAATGGTACAATGCTCTCCCGGATGCTTGCATTTAGAGAGCTCCATCAGAAGGGCTACCTGACTGATCAAGTGGGCTATTGGAAAGCATGAATCATGGGGTGCTCTGAAACCAACTTCACCACACTTGTGTATAAAAAACCTTTATTCATTCAAAGAGGGCAGACTGACTTCAGACTTTCTTCTGTACAAATGATTCATTCCAGGACTAATGAAACGTCAAGCTTTTGGCAAACCATCCTCCCACAATCTCCCATATCAAAGGGCAAACTCTTTCAATGACAATCTGAACTCTAAAATAATTTTCTGATTACTATGCTTACTCGACCTTAGAAGTGGTGCAGGGACTGCCAAGATAATCATGCAAGGCAGGTGAAATACACACAATGGCAGGATCATGGTTCCTGCCTCTTAGACTTCCTTTCCTTTGTTCTTATTTTCACACTGACTTCATAGTTCTTACTAGTTGTGGGACTGAGAATTTTACATAAATGAGGTCTTGAACAATGATTTGTCACTCTCCCTCCAACTGTGAGTGATTTCAATGAGTAGTCAAATCTCACACCCTCTAATGCTATATTTGGCCAGCACCACTGCCTAAGTTCAAATGACCTTCTAACCAAGAAGAAAACACTTAGGTAACTTGATGAAAGATAGATACCCAGGAAAAATTATGCATTTAATGAATAATAACCATTTTGTGTGCTTCTACTGTATATGTCATCTGAGGATTTCAGAACACTTCTCAAATGTTAATTGAACTTTGCAATACCCTTCTGAGACACATAAAAAATGTAATGAATGCTTCAGCTCCTCAGTAAACTGTACTAACTTCCAAGAGAGAACCAAGAAATTATCTGACAGTATATAAACACTTCAGCAGGAAGTGAGAAATATCCGCATATTACTTTGAAATAAAGCAAAGGGAATTCAGTAGCAGTTTATTCCAGAAGCCTAAAACTTCCTTTTGCTTCAGAGTCATTGAAATATTAATGAAAATACAAATCAGGAAATTATTTTTCTCTCCTCTTAGCACATTTATTCTGTATTGTATGTATTTAGTAATAAAAGTGCCCAAAGCTCCTTCTGAAGTTCTGCTGAAGTAACAGTTCTTCAAAAAAAAACATCCATTGCTTCTCTCCTCCACCTCCTGCATCATTTGCTGTCCCCATATGGCAACTACACCATCAACTCTGGCTTCTGTACAACCTCCCAAACTTGTGTTTCTGACATGGCTGCAGCATGAAGTGGTGTGGCCCAAGGAACCACCAGGGACATGAAGGGCTTCCTGTTGGTCTTTCCTTTCTCTTTGGCAAGCCAGCTATGTAAGACCAAGGTTGTAGAAGCATAGAATCTAGAATGGTTAGTGTTGGAAGACACCTTAAAGATCATCTAGTTCCAATCCCCCTAACACAGGTAGGGACAGCTTTCAGTAGGTCAGGTTACTCAAAGCCCCATCCAGCCTAATCTTGAACACCTCCAGGGATGGAGCATGCCCAGCTTCTCCAGGCAACCTCTTCCAGAGCCTCACCACACTCACAGTAAAGAATTTCTTCTATCTAAGCCATCATCTTAAGGCCATTCCCCTTTGTCCTATTGCAACGTGCTGTTGTAAGAGGTCCCTCTCCAACTCTCTGGCAGTCCCCTTTAGGTACTGGAAGGCCACTATAAGGTCTCCCTGGGGTCTTCTCTTTTCCAGGCTCAACAAACCCAACTCTCTCAGTCTGTCTTCATAGGAGAGGTGCTTCAGCCTTCTGACCATCTTCATGGACCTCCTATGGACTCATTCCAATAGGTCAATATTTTTCTTATGTTAGGGGTTACAGAGCTGGATGCAGTACTGCAGGTGGGCTCTCACAAGCGCAGAGAGAGGGAAGAATCACTTCCCTTGACCTGCTGGACATACTGCTTTTGATACAGCACAGGAAGTAGTTAGCTTTCTGGGTTGCAAGTGCACATTGCTGAATCATGTTGAGCTTTTCATTCATAAGCATCCCCAAGTCTTCCCCAGGGCTAGTCTTGAGCCATTCTGCACCCGGTCTGTCCTTGCACTTGGGATTGTCCTGACCTATGTGCAAGACCTTGCACTTCACCTCGCTGAGCTTCATAAGGTTTGCATAGGCCCACCTGTAAAGCCTGTCAAGGTCCCTCCAGATGCTATCCCTTCCCTCCAGCATGTCAACTGCACTGCACAATTGTGTGTCATTGGCAAACTTTCTGAGGGTGTGCTCAATCCCACTGTCCATGTTGTTGGCAAAGATGTTAAAAAGTGCTCGTCCCAATACCAACCCCCAAGGAATGCCACTTGTCACTGCTTTCCACTTGGATATTGAGATGCTGACTGGAACTCTCTGGCTGTGACCATCCAACCAATATTTTATCCACCAAGTGGTCCATCCATCAAATCCATGTCTCTGCAGTTAGAGACAGGGATGTCATGGGACAGTGTCAAATGTTTTGCACAAGTCCAGGATGATGTCAGTTGCTCTTCCCTCATCTACCACTGCTGTAACCCTATCGTAGAAAGCTACCAAATTTGTCAGGCATGATTTGCCTTTAGTGAAGCCATGTTGGCTGTCAGAAATCATCTCCTTTTTTTCCATGTGATCTCCTTTGCCATGACTCTTTGTCCTGGTGCTCTACACATTTATTTATAGAAAAAGAAAGATCTTTACCCCCTCCCAGAACTTGCAGTTTAAGTAAATCAACATACCAGAAAGATTCTCTTCCCCTGGCTAACAGTAATCAATAAGTCTTTCCTTAAGTTCCTGTTGCCCTGTGAAGCTCCACTGATTTCAGCATGATTGTACCTTACTTCCTCCAGCAATATCAAAACCAAATTAGTCCCACAGGTTTTTTTATGATTAAATTATTTATGGTACAAAAAAATAATAGTATCCACAAAAGGAAAAGTTTTGACTGTCATGTTAAGGGTGGCATACAAAAATCAGGAAAGAATAAAGCTCACACATATACTACTATTCTATCATTTCAAGCATTTCAAATACATAAAAACTTAAAAAAAAACCTGTGCAATTACAATATCCATGTTTTTAGTCACCCATCAGGCAATTTTCCATTTCATTCCCCATATGTGCTCCCAATTACCTCAGGCAAGAAACATACATGCCTCTTCACTCTGTTAATTCTTGCAGGCAAAGACAAAATCAAAGTCACACTTCAGAAGTTACAAGAGATCTTAACCTAATAGACTACAGATATAAAGAGAGAAAAGATATTCTAAAGTAGTTGAAATTATAGAAATATCAATAAACAATTGTTTCTATAATCTGAAGGGATGAGAGTGGGAAGAAAAAGGGCTATTTTTTTTCTGTCACTTCATATGTCAGTGTACCCCAACAGAATACCTTTCTACTCCCAGTGGCTTCTAGCATTCATATCAGTGACAAATTAAAGGTCATCTTCCTATATGTCATATCCTGCTGCAAATTAGCTTTTGCAACCACTAATTGATGAGAAATTTCAAGTGCTTATTATACAGTTAAGTGTGAAAGCTTCACTTGAAGTTGATTTCTTTCTACTATTGTAGTTATTTGGAAATGAATCATCTCCTATGCTCTTTTTAGTAACTGCAGAATATGTATAACTAAACAGAAAATAGGAAAGGAAGAAAGAGAGAACATAAACCGGAAAAATCAGGGAAAAAAGTTTCTTTCAAATTTTAGGTTTTATGTTGCTTAAAAATACCTCAATAGAGGACATACTTATGAACTTTCATCCCATTATATTCCTATACAGATATAAAAACTATGACTCAGACATCTCACTTGTGTAGCTTGCTGATCCTGTTATGCATTTGATAAAGAGTATTAGTAACTCACCGAGCAGAGTTTATGTATTCTTGCATATATTCACAACACAACTGCTGCACTCTGAATATAATAATACACTGCCATGTTCCAGTGAAGCCCTATGCCATGTAGCACCAAAAAAGATTACTACGTGTTGGTGCCTCTTGTATGTTGCCTCTTATACTTGCTGCAAAGTAATAAGTGGAGCAAAAAAGTTTGCCACAAAAGCTCTTTGCCCTCCTTTCACCAGGTTCATTGCTCAAAATGGATTAGTGTGAGAACAAGGCTACTACAGCTCACCCATCTTCTCAGCCCAGAAACTGGCAAGCCACAGGTGAAAGAAGGATCCTCCCAAGATAGTTCTGCTTTCTGAGTGTTGCGGTTTAACTCCAGCTGGCGACTAAGTACCACGCAGCTGTTTGCTCACTCCTTACCCAGGTGGAATGGGGAAAAGAATGGGGGAAAAGTAAAAACTCATTGGTAGAGGTAAGAACAGCTTAATTATTGAAACAAACTGAACAATAATAATCATCATCATCATCATCGTAATCAAAAGGAGAGAGAGAGAGAGAGGAATACAATGCAAGAAAGTGAAGTGATGCATAATAAAATTGCTCACCACCCACTGATTGATGCTCAGCCCATCCCCAAGCAGTGATCAACCCCTCCCAGCCAAATCCCCGTAGTTCATATACAGAACATGCTATTCTATGGTATGGAATATCTCTTTAGCCCGTTTGGGTCAGCAGTGATAGCTGTGGTCCCAGCAGGATGGGGAAGAGAATTGTAAGGGTAAAAGCCAGAAAGCTCACGGGTTGAGATACAGACAGTTTAATAGGGAAAGCAAAAGCTGCACACACAGGCAAAGAAAAACAAAGAATTCATTCATTGCTTCCCACGAGCAGGCAGACCTTCACCCCACCACACATGATGGTTACTTAGGAAGACAAAAGACATCACTCCAAATGTTCCCATGCTTCCTTCTGCTTCCCTCCACTTAATCTGATGATATTATATGGTTTGGGATATCTCTTTGGTCAGTTCGGGTCACCTGTCTAGTCTGTGTCTCCTCCCAAATTCCCATGCACCTCCTGCCTCCTCTCCAGTGTGGCAGTGAAAGCAGAAAAGGCCTTGGCTCTGCATAAGCCCTGCTCAGCAATAACAAAAACATCTCTATATTATCAACCCTGTGTTCAGCACAAATACAAAACAGAGCCCCATACCAGCCACTGTGAAGAATATTAACTCTACCCCAGACAAAACCATCACACTTAGCCAGAGCAGATGGACAATGATAATTCCCAGTTCAGCAATTAAAGAGATTTACTTCCTGAGGTGAACCTTAATACCAGTCCCTGTTTCAGTGAACACCATAATATTTAGCATCTAGTGATAAACAGAAGTCAAATAGAATTATAGAACTTTAAATTTTGGAAAGAGGTTGTGATTTGGTGAGGGAATATCTAAACCTTTCGGTCTAATTGACCCTTTATGGCTAAACTGATGACTTGACCTTGATGAACTCAAGTTGAACTGTGTTGCTTCTCAAGGCTGTTGTTCCTACTACTCAATAAGGCAAAACAAAGTTCAGCCTCCCTCACTATTTGCAGAGATTTCTAGGATTACACCTGGTATTCTGAGAAATCAGAGTATGACATCAGACTCTTTATGGAATTCAAGATTTTCCAGTGTACCTTTTCCTTTACTGTTGTTTGTCTTGGCCTTTAGTCCTACTTCTGCCTTCTAGTCTACACCTGTTATGTGCAAGCTCTAAAGTGTAGTGCTCTGTTACAAAAACAGGCAGCCTTACAGACCCATTCTGAAAGAAGCAAGGCACACTGCACGCAGCAAGAACACACACAAATGCTTCAAGCGTATTTGGAGTATTAATTGTCACAGCAGACAAATCAAGCAGGAACCAACAATTTTTATCATGAGCTGGAAAACAGGTAATCTTATTTTAAACTAATCGATCCTTACTGGGATGACAAAAGAGAGATGAATTCACTTTACAGTGTCACTTACTGAGGAAAGGTTTGAAGAAAAAAAGCCCACAACATGCCTGTAGGTAATTGCTCCCAGTTGGGCATGTAACCAGTGTCTTTTGCAAGCAATGTTGTAAGGACATTGCTTTCACGACTTATATAAGCCTCTAAAATTATCTCCCTACAAATTACTGCAGATATGGTGGTAAAGTATTTCCTCTGCCTGTGGAAGAATAGGGAGATAAAGGCTGTGAGGAGGTGTGCTGAATTTTTATTTTGGCTCATGGTGCTTCAACTCTGCTTATTCTTTCATGAGGGGATAAATAGGATATTTGAAGGGCGTACCAAAAGTTTTGTCTCTTTATTCCAATTTAATATATTTAATTCAACTTGGCCTGAAAAAAAAGACCAAAAAAATTCAAAAAATATAATATTTAGTCCTTGTCAAAAAACATCACAATTCTTAGAAAATATTTTATAGGAATTAATATTGATAAGCTGAACTAAGAAATTCATCTCTTCTCTGCTTTTCTTCATACTAATTCACAGTCTACCCTTTGAAATCTTCTGCCAACATCATACAGTATGCATAGTTCCCCAGTGGAACACTATGAAACACTGTTATTCCTTTAGATTTTCTGAATGGCAGAAGCTTCTTCAAAGAAGATTATTTTAACATTTTCCATTAACATCAAACTTTTATTTCTGTTGATATCAAAATAGAACACTAGTGTATGTAAACAAATATATAAAATCGTTTGGTATTACCACTGACTTCTTACATTAGAAGCTGAGTGCAAATTATCATTGAAGACTTTCAATGATTAATCAATAATTACCTGAAAATACAAGTAACAGCTCCTCACAAAACTCAGGAAAACATGTTATTTTTTTCAGTGATGCTAAGAAAAAGGGATTATAATCCCTTGATTAAGAGATAAATTTAAAATACTGTCTTCAGGACTTCTTTGAATTAAAAAAGACTCTTTTAGAGTCAAGACTCCCACATATATAAAGTTTTAAAACACTAGCTTAACTATCACGTCGGCCACTGTGTCTTTAGCTAACTACCTGGTCCAGCTTTTGAATACAAAACCCAGAATTCAGGGGTTCTTCTTTTCTTGCGCACCAAACAAGGAGATTTAGGCACTTCTGAATGAGATACATAAAATCTGCCTGCCGAGGATGTGACCCACTCTGTTAGACAATACAAAATGGCAAGGTTAAAGGTATGACATCCTGCTCTTCTCAGTGACTCAGAGATAACAATATAAACAGGATAACATCCTCCACTTAATCCTTGTCCCAGCTGTCCTAGGAAAGGACAGCTTAGCCTTCAAAAATAAAGCTGAAAGAGACTGGTTTTAGACAGCAGTTAGCAATTCATTGCAATCATCAGTAACAGCCAGCACAGCTTCACGAGGGGGAAGTCCTGCTTGTCAAACCTGATTTCTTTCTATGATAGGGTAACCCATCTACCTGATTGAGCAAAGCCAGTAGATGTAATCTATTTGGACTTCAGTAAAGTTTTTTATACTATCTCTCACAGAATCCTTCTGGACAAAATGTCCAGCACACAGCTGAATAACCACGTTACACGATGGGTGAGCAACTGGCTCACATGTTGGGCACAAAGAGGTATAGTGAATGGGGTTACAGCAGGCTGGTGTCCAGTCCCTAGCGGGGTTCCACAGGGCTCCATCTTAGGCCCTGTTCTCTTCAACATCTTCATAAATGACTTGGACGCAGGGCTCAAAGGAATACTAGGTAAGTTTGCTGACAACATTAAACTGGGAGGAACTGTCAACTCCCTCGAAGGCAGGGAGACCCTGGATGGGGCAACCTCGATTGTGTTCATAGACTAGGGAGCAAGGGGCTGGAGAGCAGTGCTGCAGAAAGGGACCTGGGCGTCCTGGCCAACCGCAAGTTGAATATGAGCCAGCAGTGTCCTGGCAGCCAGGAGGGCCAACTGTGTCCTGGAGTGAACTGGGCATAGCATCACAGATCAAGGGAGATGCCTGTCCCACCTTGCTCTGCATTGGTGTGGCCTCACTTTGAGTCCTGTGCGCAGTTTTGGGCACCGCAATATAAAAAAGAAATTGCACTATTAGAGAGCATCCAAAGGGGGGCCACAAGGACAGTGAAGGATCTGGAGGAGAAGCCGTATGAGGAGCAGCTGAGGTCACTTGGTCTGTTCAGCCTGGAGAGGAGGAGATTGAGAGAAGACCTCACTGCAGTCTTCAGCATGCTCAGGAAGGGAAGAGGAGGGGCAGACACTTGAGAAAACGGCCTGAAGTTGTGTCAGGGGAAGTTTACATTGGATATTAGAAAAAGGTTCTTCAGCCAGAGGGTGGCTGGGTACTGGAACAGGCTCCCCTGGGAAGTGGTCACAGCACCAAGTCTGACAGAGTTCAAGAAACATTTAGACAATGTTCCAAGGCTTAATGGTGTGATTCTTGGAGTGTCCTGTGCAAGGCCAGGAGCTGGACTCAATGACCCTGATGGGTCCCTTTCAACTCAGCTTATTCTATGATTCTATGAATTGTGAATGATGACAGACTTGGTTTCAAAACCTTCCCTTACCATTTGAAAACCTCTGGAAAGCTGTTTCTATTCCTGTCGAACTTGTCTGAGCAATAGGGAAAAATTCAAGAATCAGTGGATGATGAAGAAGAAGAAGGAAAACATAAATTATAATATAATAATTAGATCACAGAAAAATACCTTCTCTTCCCCTAAAAAGAAACATTTATCACTTGGTACAAAACACATAAATAATCTTTGCAGCAGGACTAGAAATCTCCCCAAACCCCAGAAATCTCCCAAAAGCACATACCCTCACAAAAATTCCTCACTCCTTTTTTGCAGAGGCTGAAGTTCATCTTCATAAGCAAGTTCATAAGCAAGTTCATAAGCAAGAAGTTTCTCAGCAACTTTGAAGGTGAAAATCTAAGTGAAGGTGGATCTCAAATTTATCCATAATTAAGAAACAACTGACAGGCTCATAATTTTCAACCTCAATACCTCAACTATGCTGCTGTTTTGCTGACCAAGATCCTCTTGATATTTGGTATTTTTCTCCAATACAGGATGATATTTGTGTTCATTTAAGGCAATTTACAACTCCTAAGTAAACTGTATTAAAACGAAGGGAGTATCTAAAGAGACTGAAGACAAGAAAGAGTGAAGTCACTAACCTAAACAAAGCTCACCAAAGACATTTGGAGGTCTTTCTAGAAGAACAAGTCTCGCTTGGGAATTACAGTCTAACTGAATTCTCATAAAAACCAACACATCCCTTTGTGGGAGACATTACCAGGATGATCCATTAGAATGGTGAATGCTAATATTTAAATTTAACTAACCCTTACAGTATATCACAGCTGCAAATGAACTCTGAAGAAGGAAAAGCGTAGATCTCTCTTATCCAGGCAAGTCACTACGCTGTGCTGTCATCTGTCAGCTTCAGCTGCATGTTTTTTTCAGCCCTTTCATCTTGTCTCAGTGGATTCATCTCTTGTAAGCAAACAGCAGCAAAAAGGCAATAAAGTAGAAACATAATAACACAAAGATGCAGCAATCCTTTTTTGTGCACCATGAATTTCACAATACATATAACATCAGGATATCACTATCAAAAAGGGAAAGAAGATATACCAAAGCCTTGCCAAGTCATTAGATTTTAAGTTCTTTTCTTATTATTTTCTTAATATTGCTCTTCAGGGGGAAACAGTTCTTCCTATCAAAAACAAAAGTAACTTTGATATTCAGATAAAAATATCTTTGATATGGAAGTTGAAGATACAATTTTAATATGATGCTTTTGGCTCATAAGGTTAAGCTGTTTCCATTAGGGGGCTTTTTAAAGTAACTCAGCATATTTTTTTTTTCTTCAATTGCATAAATTTAGGACTGGAATAACAGATACTCTGATCTTGACCAGGACAGGGCAGAGTAATTTCTCAAGTCAGAACCATTCTGAAAAGTGAGACATTAAAAATTCTCTATGAAATGGTGTGAATGACTGTGACTAAACATACTGCTGGTTACTCCTTGTACTTTTTGGACTATCTCCCATGGGTTTTTTTATATAAAAAACAACTTCACTGTTGCCTGTTAAAAGACAAGGCTGAAAAGATGACTAGTCTCACCAAGAGAGGTGTCAAAAAAGATAAATATGCATAATGCTATAGGGAACCTTCACCAGGGGTAAGATAATTAGCTGTTTAAATCAAATCCTGTCTCCTCCTCTCTGTCCATCTTTCCATTAGTGAGGAAACATTTTCAGTTTTCCAGCCTTAGAAGTTTACAACTGTCTTTCCTGAGAGCTGGAGATCATGACTTTGCCTTGAGAGCAAGCTGTTTTATCTGCTCTACCTAAACTTCAAAAAATTGATATTCATATCCCAATTCCAAGATTATCACTAGGGAAGAAAACTATGCAGACTTGGCATTCTACTTTTCTGTGTCTAAGCTATAAAATTTTAGAAAGTCAGAAAGATGTAGCTCATATTATGTTTTTATTAGCTCTTATAGTTTTGTTCCCAGCATCACAGCAACCAGGGGAGACCTGGAATATATCAGATATGAGAGACTGCATATTTCTAGGGATGATACCACCATGGGACCCACTTTGAGAACCAAAAACTGCTAAGAAGAGATGGGATCTACCTGCAGTTGGGCAGAGGCTCAGAGGCCGGCCAGTCTATGAGGGGAGCTTTGAGCTAGGAGTGATGTAAGGTGGGGAGTGGATGTCCAACAAACGAGTGAAGAAGTGACGGACTGGGGCAATAAGCAAAGTGAGCAGGATAATGTGAATAGTAGATAATAAAACAAGGCAGAAAGGGGCCCACCCCAAGGACATGCACAGGAACAAGCAAGTGCCTACAGGAGAACATGATGGGGGAAGCTCTAGCGCCTGTTCTGGAAAACCCACATAGCTGGATGCCTTTCTCAAGTGCTTGCACACTAACAAGCATGGCATGGGGAGGACACAGAAGGAATTAGAAGTCTGTTTACTGTTGCGGGGTTATAATCTTGTATAGCTCACGTGACTGGAGAGCTGCAATGGATGGCTACAGGCCCTTTAGGAAGGACAGGTTGGGGCAGCCAATCAGAAGTAGTAGTAACACCTCTGTGATAACATGTTTAAGAACAGAAACATAATATGTAGAAAGAGGTCCAGCCAGGAAAAGCGGAGCGAGAACATGGGAACAATGCAGACACCAAGGTCAGTGCAGAAGGAGGGGCAGGAGGTGCTCCAGGTGCCAGAGCTGAGGCCCTGCAGCCCGTGGTGCAGACCATGGTGGAGCAGCTGTGCCCCCGCAGCCCATGGAGGACCACTGGGGAGCAGACATAAGCCTGCAGCCCATGGAGAAGCCCATGCTGGAGCAGGCAGATGCACGAAAGAGGCTGTAACCCCATGGGAGACCCAAGAGAGAGCAGGTCCTGCCAGGGACCTGCAGCCCGTGGAGAGAGGAGCCCACACTGGAGCAGGTTTATCTCAAGGAGGACTTCTGGCCCCTGTGGGGGACCCACACCGATACAGCTCATCCATGAAGGACTGCACCACATGGAGGAATCACCCATGGGACAGCAGTTTTGTGAAGAACTGTTGCCTGTGGGATGGACTCACACCAGAGAGGTCCATCAAGGACTGTCTCTCATGCAACCGACCCCACAGGAGCAGGGAAAGGACTCCTGTCCCTGAGCAGCAGCAGAAAAAGCAACTGATCATAACTCCCATTCCCTGTCCCCCTGCACCACTGGGGGGGAGGAGGTAGGACATGGAAGGGAGGAGGGGTGAAAGGAAGATGTTTTTAAGATTATTTTATTTCTCACTCTTTTGCCCTGATCCTGTGAGTAACAAATTTAAGTACTATCCCCACTTTGAGTTTGTTTTGCCCATTAAGGTGATCAATGACTGATCTTTCCCAGCTGTTATCTCAACTCCTTAATCCTTTGCTGGTTTTTTTCGTCTCCTCTGTCCAGTTGCAGAGGGAGAGTGAGAGAGTGGCTTTAGTGAGTACCTAGCATCTGGCCAGAGTCAAACCACTACAGTAACATACACCTGGATCCAGTTCTTTGTTCCTCAGCACAGAAGAGACATGAACAAAAGAGCCTCGAGACAGTCAAGCAAAGGGCCACGAAGATGACTGAAGGACTGGAGCATTTGACTCACAAGGAACAACTAAGACTGATAGGACTGTTCAGCCTGGAGAAAATGCAGCTCAGGAGGATCTTATCAATATGTTTTCCTGAAGGGCAACGTAAAGAGGATGAAGCCAGCAATGGGCACAAACTGAAATTCTATTTAAACATAAAGAAAGCTCCATTACTCTGTGTGTAGCTGAACACTGGAAGAGGTTGTGGAGTCTCCATCTATTCAAACCTAATAGGACAGCCCTGAGCACTCTGCTGTAGGTGTCCTTGGTCTGAGTGGGCTGTTGGACTAGATGATCTCCAGAGTGGCCTCCTCATGTCAGCCACTCTGTATGAGAACCACCCTATAAACATACCATGTGAAAATCAAACTGTGCTTTGACAGCTGTTGTTGACCAAGATATGCATTATAAAAATTTTTAATTTTTGTATGTAAAAATACTTAGAATTAAAATATCCATTTATTTAAAACTTCCAATTATTTCAACTTGAGAGTAGTCATAAGGGAACATGAATGATGGTAATTATATCATTACAGTTACACAGGACAGATTTCCTTACTGTAGGTCAAAATGTATGTCTTACCATTTCTTACAAGGACTGCAGAGGAAATAAGAAACAAGGAAGTATTTGAAAGTCAGGACATGATTTTGAAGATGGAATAAATAATGCAGCCCTAAAAAACATCCATAAAAGATGCCTAGGAAAAGTGTTGGAAATGTAAGCAGATAAAGGCAATGGAATGTTACATTTGATAAACATGTCAGGCAACAATATCCCCCAGTTAGGTTTATGGAAAGAATCATAAGCTCACACTGCACACAGGAGCAAATTGAGACTATTTCCTCTCATTTGAAAATAAGTAGAGCTTATTTTCAGCTACAGATTTTAAATTCCCTAACTCTTAACTATTTCTAAAATTAAGCAAAACACACACTGTAAAATTCTCAAAAACCTAATCAATATTTTCCCTCATTTTCCCTCTTTTTTTGATTTTGGAATTAATTTATTTCTCAAAATAAAAGCATGAATAAACCAAAAATCCAGACATCACCATGCCACTCTGCAGAGATTTTACTGTTGTTCATCCACTCCAAGAATCAAAGTCATCTCTTTATTCTGCCACACTGTATTATTTAATTTCGTTAAACAAGTAATGGCTGGCAATTTCTTAGCATCACACAATGCTCTATTTTCATTGCTACAGAAATGGCATCAAACCGTAATTTAGAACTGATATTTCTTACAAGGCAATTTACGATGGCTCCTCAGAGTTTTCTGTTTATTTCCAAATGCCTTGTGGAACCTGTAAGGCCCACCACAAATATTTTAGTAGTTCATTCTGAGGATTTTCTAGAAGTATATAATTGTGTTTAAATTGCATGTTTAAATCTCTTCCCTTCAACAAAAACCAGTTTTAAGGCCATATAAATATTTTTCCCTGCATTATCACCTGCTAGTGGGCAGAGAAGTCAGTCTCTTTTTGCACAGTATTTCTGCAGCAGAAGCATCCTTTTTTGTATGTCTAATGCTCTCTTTCTGGCATATCAGAAATTAGTGTTTAGTAGTGAGATTGCCAGAGATGACTCCTAAATTATGCGATATGTATCTGCACACAGGCAAGGAGCAAAGAGAGACAGCAGCAGGTAGGAGAACCTAAATAATGCTCTTCCTTGACTACTCCAGGAACCACTATAGGAACCATCAGCCCATATAAGACCCATTCCCTAACACAGGAAGGACCACCACAAGAGCAGGTGAGGAAACACCAATAATGCCATCAGAGAAATGAGATCCCACCCTACACTGTCCCCAGGCTGTCACAGAGGAGCCTCAGCCTCATTGGCCAGACACGACAACCAGCATCATAGGCGAGCAGTTTCCTGGAGCACCTTGCAGATTGAGGGGTGTCACTGCCTAGGGATAATGGGACACAATATGGAATTCTGGGGAGGAGTATCTTGGGATTGCACAAAAATGTATCATGAGACGCTAAAGTGAGGAATCACATGCAGGAAAAGGGAGGAGTACCCAAGACAGCCACTGGGTACACTGAGTCTATGGATGATTCCAAGGGAGCCTTTGTGTGTCCCCCTGTGTGTGTGTTGATGTGGTGCTGTGGCCTCAGGGTTCCTGTGTTCAGGTGCAAACAGCTGGGATGCAGGGAGCAGCTATTGGGCAGACTGTCTGATCCCAGATGCTCACTAAAGAGAGCCATATGGTGTATATGTATATATACTTTCCAACTAGCAGGCTCTCATCCTGAACAGCTAGAGGGGAATAGGATAAGGCTGTTGGTGCTATTTGTGCTTCTCTTAGTGCTGAGTACCTGTCTGTGCTGATCTATGTGGCCAGCTATATGTATAAGTTTATGTGTAGGTTCTAAACAGGTATCTGCAGGCATGACTATTGGGAACACAAGCTCAGTCTTGCTCCTAGTTGGACCTGTGGGCACAGAGCCAGAGTAGTCTTCCCTCTGTTGAGCTACTGAATTTGGAAACCCTAACCAATGACCAAGAATTAAACTTGAAGAGTCAAAATATACAGGAGTTAGAAGACATAAGATTGTATGAACTGAAGTGTTCCCCTTACTATAATGTTCCCCTTACTATAATAATTATATCACATAATAACTTCCTCTAGACCCTTAGGTCATCCAGTACACTGGCAATTTTTTTAGAACACCTTTCATTCTTCTCATTCAATACATAGCTCCCAATCAGCAAAAGCAAAATTATTGCTCAAGGATAGTTCTTAGAGTCCTTAGTTAAAACAGTCCTTAACAAAACCTAAAGAAACTGCCTTGTAGCCTCACCATATTAGGAAGTCAGTCTATATCACAGAATCATCAAGGTTGGAAGAAATCTTCAAGATCATTTAGTCCAACCATCAGCCTAGTCCAACTGATGCTCTTGAAACTTGTTATGCAAACACAAAAGCTATCAGTCATAGCTACATTTATTAAACTTTGAAGATACATTTTATTTTTCACAAGAACAGAACTCAGATGCTGAAGCCTGAAGTGCTTATTTTCAACTAATGGATTTAATATTTGCCACTCTGCAGATTACCCTTATCTACAGAGTCACTGCCAAAATTTAGCAAGTAGATACAGGTGATCTGGGTCACTAATACAGAGGTAATACAAATTAGTGAGACTCCTTTTCTGTGAAGAAGGAAAAAGCTGAATACAGAAACTTATATTTTCCACAAAGATAGTTGACTGAAGACCAGCCTCATACATGATTTATCAATGCATTATTATTATTGTTATTATTGTTATTATTGTTGTTGTTCTTATTATTATACATATGCTAGAAAATGAGGCAAAAATATTAGAATAAATTTTTTAAAGCATTCAATTAATTTTAGGAACCTGAACTGTAGCAAGCATGTCACATATTCCTAGCATCCCAGAATTCATAGCAGCCTTCCAGGCTATTCAGGCTGTTGATGTCCTTCACTTTCAAAATCAGTTCTCACATGTCTACTATAGAGCACGAAGAAGTCAACTCTAAACATACCACTTTAAATGATGTGCACACAGATTTTATGCCAGAAGTCAGGATAATTCTAATTTCCACAAGTCAGCATCTGGTTCCATTACAGCTCAACACCTCCAAGAGCGAAGGAAAAGCCCTGCTGTGCCAGGTGAGTGACCTGCCTCAAATTCAGCCTCTCTGATACTGACTTGTACTAGGCACCTAAGCTGAGTTGGTTTTCCTCTGACTCCATTAGCACCTGTCCATCTCCCCTTTACTTAGGCACACTACAATCTTACCCAAGCGTCTCACATCCTGGATCTTCAATAAGTACATCTCTCCTACCAACTGCTCCATACGTTGGCCTCTGCATTTCTTCTCATTAGCTACCACCATTTACCCTAACCTCTTCTTTGCCTGTCTGTCTCTTAGGCTCCTGCTACCAAAATCCACACAACTATTTTCATTGTCTCTGAAGATTAGGAGGAAAATTTTCAGAAGAACGTAGGCCAATGCTAAACATTTTTACAAATCATGAAGTTATATATATTAAAAAAAAGTGTTGAAATTTATGATTCTAGGTTATGTGTATTTGTCATATAAATTCTGTAACCTAAGTTCCAGGATTATGTGGCATCATTATATAAAAATCATACTTACAATTGCTATACATTGAACAATGGAGGTTTTATTTACTTCAGGGAAAAAAGTCAGGTTTTGGATAAAACATTGCACTGAAAGTAAGACAGAGGCACACTGATCTCCATTGCTGTGATTTTGGATAAATGACTTACAGAGGAAATAAGACATAGAAAAATTATGTGAACTACATTAGATAAAAATATCAGCCAATGTGACCACAGTCAGCCCTTCACTGAAATATTAATATTGATTAAGAGACTAGCCTGTAAATTCTTAAATAGCATTTTCCATGCCACGCACTCCTTACACTGATGGTGAACTGGGCTCTGCCCAAGCCCCCTCCAAACCCAAGACCAGGTCATACAGCCTCTAGTATTGTATATGAGATTTAAAATAAGGTACACAATGTTACTACCAAAACACTATCGCTATACAACCTAGAGGATATCCCTGTGAACAGAAAGGAGGATGTGTCTTTGGACGGCTTCAGAACTGTTCGAAGGCTGATATAATATAAATGGCTCTGGGATTACTGGGATAGTGTCCTCCTTCTCCTCTTTTGCATAACTTCTCCATTTCCTCACTCTGGGAAACATGGACACAGCATAGGCTCTTAGGTAACATACCATAAGGAGAGGGAATACTTCCACCAGCAAGACTGAAGGAGAGCATAGCTTGCTTACAGACACCTTTTTGCCCTGCTACTAGAAAAAACAGATCACACTACCATGGTACTACTTTACATCTTTACAAAGTGCCAAGCCACAGCAACCCATCACTCAACTCTGCCTCTTCACTAGATTGGAAGGAAGGTACATGGTTTTCAGTTAGTTTAGGACTCATGGAGACATAGTGGAAATAAATGTGTTACATGACACTCTGGGTTTGATATTTTATATATATGTATATACACACACATATATAACTGCATCAGAAAGACCTCCCCATCCAGTATTCCTTGAATATTCTTTGGCAAACTATTTTCATCCTAAAATTCTCTGTAAGTCTTGAGGCTTTCTCAAGTTTTCAGTCCCTCCACTTCTAGTTACAGCCCCAGAAACTTTCCTATTGCTTTGGTAGAAAAGAAACAAGCAAAAAAAATTGATCTGAGCTGAAGGTTATGATGTGGTGTGTCTCAATCTGATGCTGAGGCATCCTTTTAATGTGTGCGCATCTCATTGCTATGTATTTCCCTTTTCTATAGACACCACACTAGCATCAGCAACAAAGAATTACTGGTCTTTAACTTCACAAATACATTTTCATCAGAATCTTGATTACACAGTCCTTTACTATCTGAAATTATTTGAAGAAAGGATGTCATGCATTATTACACTTAAAATGACCTTCACCAACTGACGGCATTATTCTAAAGATTTATTTCAAATTGCCTATGTCCTTGAGAAATAACACTTGTAATAACTTTGCAAAGAGTTGCATTTCACTCCCCTATCTTGAAATGTTGCTTAATGAAGCCTGTCTTAAACAGGCTCAACTTCCAGGGCTTTTTGCCAGCCCCATCTGCAAGCCCAAGTTTTCATCTGCACCTGCCAAAAGGTTGCTTTATTTGGCATAATCATTTTTTGTGTTTGTAATCACTTTTCTGCAAGTATTCATTAAGACTTGTGTATAACACTAGATTTACCTGGACTTCTGTTTTTGGGGTTTTTTTAAGACATTTTAATGTCATTATAAAGTAATTTTTAAAACACTGGAGGCCCTTCTGACAGTGAGAATGATACAAATCTGGCTATGACACAAGATATGGAGTGGATATACTGGCAGCCTTGATTTTTGTACCCCATCTTCCCCATCCCTTACACAGCCATGCCCAGTCATATTCAAAGGGCTAAATACTAATTGTGTCCAGGCTTACATTAAACTCTTCTTATGGCTTTGATGCATGCTGTGCACATACCCAGAGATGAAAGTCTTTGAGAATGGTCCAGTTTTAAAGCCCTGTTCCTCCCACTCTATGTAGGACTAAAAATGCCGTACTTCAGATGGGGATAAAGAGACAGGGACTTTGACCATGCAAAATCTCTTGAGAGTTCTTGCTTTCATTTCCCCTTATCCACAGTTTTTTCCAGAGACAAAATAACTCCTATTCTAAAGCTCTTCTGAATGTGATGCTAAATGGCTCTCTCCTACCAATAAAGGATGCTGAAAATGCTCTCTCTGGCCATAAAGCAATACATGCTATCTACTAAATGTGCCCATTAACAGCTTACTCAATCTTCTCCTTCTATTCCACTATGGAATGAAAAAAGGAATACAAATTCTCCAGATTTGTGTCCCTCTCAAAGTCCAGCAGCACTCCTTTCCCATTCCCTCTTCTTCCTCCCCACAAATGATCAGATACACACTGAAAGTGTGTGGTCAGCTCGGCTATTGTTACTTGCCCTGATCAGCACTGTTTCAAATTGCTTATGGCACAGGAGGAAAAGAAATCTTTAGACTAAAATGCCGGCGATTTTGCATTCTTCTGTTAGGTTGCAACTCGTTTCTTCTCCACTTCTGTCACTACTACTCTTGAAGTAGCGGGAGGTGCTCTGTAGAGGCTGAGCAGATGTGTGCGTCCATGATGAGGCAGCAGGAGCAATCACTGCCACTCTTATCTCCTTTCTGTTCACTAGGAGGTATTTTTTCTGCGTTACCAAGGTTCTCTTCTGATTTCATTAGTGAAAATAACAGTTGAGATAAGTTCTAGTAACTAATGATCAGCAGGCAAATCTAGAGTTGTACCTCTGCACTCACCTGGAACAAACTGATCACAGAAAGGTGCTGGTGCAAACAAGCAGCGTGCGGGTCAAGCACCCGGTATAATGCACTTGCAGCTGAAGGGAACGATGCTGATGTTTTCCTTATCTGTGTTATCGCACCCGATAACAATCATACTAACTTCTGTGGGAGAGCATCTTTGGAGCTCTAGCACAGAACATTGTCTGAAAATCCTGAGGATCTCTGAGATCCGAGTCATTTACAAAAGACAATTCTATTCACAACCACCTCTCGTGTTGCCGTAAAGTTCATCACATTTTATTACACTGCTCAGTTATCTCTATAATCACTGAGGACATCGTTTTGTCAAGATCCCTGGATGACTACGTTGATCAGTGGCGCACTGATCTCCTCCCTGCACCAGCCTTTATCCCGCCAAGCCAATCTTCCGTGGGACTTTCTCTCCGGTATTTGCCACCGATTCCCGCGGCGCCCCTGAAGGGAGCACTTTAAGCGCTTTGCCTTCAAGTGCCACCTGCAGGGAAGGGGAAGCCTGCCGGCGCGCCACCCGCTGCCTGCTCCGCACCAGGTGCGCCCCGGCGGGGGGCTCCGCTCGGGTGGGGCGGCGGAGATGCCGCTGCCGTACCCCGCCGGCCTAGCAGGAGCGGCGGCTACCGGCGGGCAGGCTGCCCCACCGCTCCTGCCCCCACAGGCCCCTCCTCCCGCCCCGCCCCGCCCCGCCCGCCGCACACATGTGCCCGCACCCAGCGGCGGGCGCTCCGTCGGGGCGGGCGGGTGCTGCCACCTCCCCGACACCGCGCCAGCAGCTCCGCGCCGGCACCGCGTCCCTCGGGCGCAGGGAGCAGGTGGCCGTGCCATGGCTGCCGCGTACCTGCTGGGCAACGGGTCCGCGCCGCTCCTCGCCGGAGCCCTGGAGGTCCCGTTCGCCGCCAACGCCTCCGCCTGCCACCCTCCCGGGCCGCCCTGCACGGCCGCGCCTGGGGGCAACACCTCGGCGGCGGCGGTGGTGTTGGGCTGGAATCGCTCCGAGCCCTGCGGTGGCGGCAATGGCAGCGCGGGAGGCGGCGGGCCCTGCGCGCCCGCGGGCGGCGGCCCCTCCGTGTTCACGGCCATCGCCATCATTGCCCTCTACTCCGTGGTCTGCGTCGTGGGGCTCTTCGGCAACTTCTTGGTCATGTATGTCATTGTCAGGTGAGTGCTGCCCTGCCCCGCCCCGCATCCCACGGGCCGGACCCCCGCCGCGGGGGATGCTGCGGTCCCCTCCGGCAGGTAGCGCGTAAAGGGCCGCACTGGGGGGTGCGAAGGCTCGCCTTCTTCCCTTGCGGGGAAGGGAAGGAGGCTTTTGATAGAGAGCCAGACCGGGTGATCAGGGAAGAGAAACTTGTGGGGCCGTGAGGGACAGCCAGTCCGTCAGAAGCTGCTGCGGGTCCGGGGATGTCCTACGGACCCTCCGTGCTGCAGCACCTCTGTGAGCTGCCCTGGCCAACGAGGCCTGAATCCCGCACCTGTCCGCTGAGGAGGGAGGATTTAAAGGGACGCCTGTGAGCGTATACGGATACAATGTGGCACACGGCCAGCCGACACGCATCCTCGCGGCTTTCCCCCCACCTCTCCCAAATGCATGAGCAAAATGTAAATGGCACCGCGGCTAAACGCATCTCTGTGCCCTTGTTTAGAGATGCCCGTGCATCACTATGCCCGTCTTTAGAGATCCTTTGCCTCATGTATATTGATAGACATTTATATGTACATCCCTGGGTATACACGTGTATAATACGGGTATACTACATATGCCATGATCGCGTAGTCCCGGCGTTCCGGCGGTGCTGCGGCACTTCGCAACTTTCTCGCCCGCAAGCCCACTCGGGCTTTTACAGATCAGATCACGCGCGATAAGTCCATTTTCCGTAAATCGGTGGAAAACGAGTGAGGGAGTTTAAAGGGTTTCCTTTGCCGGTCCGGGAGCGGACCGGGGCGGGTGGCTTGTGTGAGGGAACACTGCCACCTCCCGGGAGCGGCAGTGCGGGAGCGGGGTGGCAGGGAGCGACAGGACGGAGCTGACTGAACTGCTCTGCCTCCTTGCTGCTCCTCGTTTCCAAACCAAGCGTCTCTTGAGCCCTGAAAAGCTCAGCGGGCCCTTCTGAGCAGGGGGATCGGAGTGGCCCAGAGGCGTGCTCTCTGTCGGGGCAGCTCTAGTACTTCCACTTTGCCCAGGTGTAGAGCGTCCTTTCTCAGTTTGAACGCTGCCTTCCTCGAGGAGTCGGGGCCGCAGCCGTCGGGCATACGTGCCATGGCCGCGGGAACAGAGTCTGCGTCTCGGCATCGCTTGCAGACCAGCGGCACCGGGTGGCTTTGTGGTGCGTGGGTGCAGCGCTCACAGCGCCAGCTGTAGAAAGCCGGGGGTAAGGGTGGCGGCCAAGGCTGGGTGCTGCGGTGGGGTGGAGGATGATTTCTTCGGCACGTGTTGGAGATGTCACTGCAAAGCCTGTTCGTCTCATAGACCCAGTGGGAATACAAGTAATATCCATCAGTGGTTCGAACTAGAGCAGTTCAGAAAACTTGTGGGTTTTACTATAGAGGCTGCCTGCACAGAGCTGGGGAGAGTCTCTTCTGTCCTGTGGTTTTGGTCAGTGTGAGACTCGAGCTATAAATGTGAAGACAGAGCTGCAGAAAGGCTTCTGAACAGGGAGTCATTTGAGCAGTGCTGAATGCATTCCTCTGGGAGAAAAAGCAGATACACAGTGAAAGCCAGGGAAGCTATCAGCAGAGAAATATGCCACAGGTTGTCCCTGGAATTATGTATTTATTATACTGGGCATAACCCATAATAGGTTCATATTTCTTAGAGTAATTAATTGAATTACACTTGCACCACAAAGCCAAATCGAATGAGGCACTTGTATTTAGATTTCTATCTAAAGAGAGCATCTTTCCCTGAGATGACAGCTTAAAAACAAAAACCAGAAGCAATAGAAGACAGCAAGAATATATTTTCATTTTACAGAGGAAAATGCAAATTAAATGGCTTGTCCAAAACCATCCAGGAATTCTGTGGCAAAGGCAGGACTGAACCGAGATCTCCTGTACGTGAACAGCTTTTGGTATGACAGAATTCCTTCCCAATTAATATCACACAGCTGTTTAGAAGTTTGGGATGAAAAAAGAGTTTACACATTAATAGTTTGATAGGAGGTTTAAGCAACATAAAAATACATTTTCTTTCTGTGCTTCTCTGTAGGTATAGTATATTTGTACAGCAATAGGGAGCTTAGTGATTTATTTTCTGTTGCAAGCTATACCAAAATGACAGTGTTTCAAACCATATATACAGTATGTCTATATGAAATGGTGATTATATGTGCTCCCATTTGTGCACCCTTGCATTCAACTACACATTGGAGGTCAGCGTTTCACTGGATTGAATTTGGCATCATACAAAACTACCCCTCTTTATCTACCTTTCCCACTGTATCTGCTCAGAAAGAACAAAACATTGAACTTCATATTAATTTTGAGAAGAATTGAGACTACTAAAAATTAAGATGTTTAAGTGATAATGGTACCTAATTTTCTTGAAAACACTAGGAGTGGGGACATAGGTGCTTAGGTATTTGAAACTCTGTCCTGCTTACCTTTCAGAGTCCAGCCCTAGTGAAAGCAAAAGTGACTTCATATTCGCTGTGCTGCATAGTAATGTCTCATGCTTGGTTTCTTTTAGAAATATTTTTTCAGTAGTTATATTATTCTTATAAACATTATTATTCTTCCAACTTTTCCACATGAAGCAGATCCAAGGATTTGGAGCCAGAGCTGTGCAAGTGCTGGCCTGATGGAGTGATGACTATCACTCCACAATGCCACCCTGTTATCCCTGCTGGGGCAAACAGAGGTCAGAAAGCAGACTTGTCCAAGAAGGAGTTGTGATTGTAATTATCGATATGAAAAGGCTCTTCATGCAAAGCAGGTCCATGGATTTCCAATTTATACACATTACTGTATAATTAATGCATTCTCATCCACCCTCCTCATTCTCCCAGATGGTTCTTGTTCAGCTGAATGCTTTCATCCTTGAATTAATATTTACACGTTTTATATGTAGTACGTGAGGCTGAACCTCATGTTACTAACATGTACCAAAGATGACTCTGAGTGGCAGCAGTAATAGTTTTATATGTTTTACTGCCAGCCATGAATTTCCTGTAGTCTGGAAAATCTGTTGATAATTTTTGTTATCTATTTTCCTTATGTTCTTTGTGTAAGTGTATATTACTAATATGACCACAGTGGTGTTATAGCTATATCGATAGCAAATGCTGCTTCTAGCTGCTGCAGAGTACAAGACGACAGTGTACAATTAGAACCATATGGCATTGCATTAATTTGCACAGTAATCTATAGGCTTTTCCAGCTTTCTCATCAAGTCGATGGGATACTAGTCACACAAATAGAGTGGAAAGGAGAATATGCCCTGTGATTAAGGCAATATGCTAGAAAGCTGTGATAGGTACTAGATGAAAATCTTGAGCATCACAGGTCTGGAAGAGAGGAATAGCTCACAGAGGCCCTAGTCTTCTACGATGCCAAATGCCCTGAGAGGACTGTAATTCACCAACAGCCACTGAAGTCACAGTTCAGAGTCATTCCTTATTTGATTTGCTATTAATTTTGTCACATATCATAAACAAAGGGGTCTCAGATTCTCTGTGATCCTTTGCAAGGGAAGGAAATACTTTTTTCATTAGAGTAAATGATTACAGTGCTTTAAAAAAAGCCAAAAAAACCCCAAAAACTGTGAAAGAAAAAAAAAAAAAAAACAGAGGAAAGAAGCCCTCTCTGAAATGAAGATAAATCTTTCTACATTTCTCATAACAGCCTCTTAATAGTGCTTTTAAAAAAAGAGCTGTGACTGAAGCATCATCTAATCTGGAAAGACTATGCAGCACTGAAAGGTCTGGTTACTTCAGCTCACTAACACCTCAGGAACACTGTTTTACTAAGAAGAGCACAATTTGGGTTGAAATTTCAATTGTAGAAAGAATTGATACCACCAGAGGAATAAATATTCTCATATGTTCACAGAAGTGGAGAGTCTGTTTAGAGAAAAATCCTGAAAATCATCACAAGCTTAAAAGTGGCTGAGGCAAAGCAAGTTTTTCTAAGAAACAGAGGTTCTTCGCAAGGAGATGCAAAGAAGCGTTATCCAGTATGTAAGAAGACCTATGGCATCTTTTATAGTAGCATAGGTCAGGAAACTTAGAAACCAAGAAATGCATGAAATTCATGAAATTCATTCTTTTCTTTCCTGTCCACACAGGCATGAACTTCTCTGCATTTTGGTAGCATTACTTTTGCAAGTGTGTGTCCTGCCTGTTCCACTGACTGCAAAGAAAAGGTTCCATCCCAGTCCTAAAAGCTCTTCACTAAAGCCACAGCAGCCTTATCCAGAAATGTCAATTATGAATTGATACAGCTCGCAGGACCTGTGGGGACAGAACTGAGGGAGTCAGGTTGGGTAGAAACAGTACAGGAGATGAATCCAATCAGCAGCATAGCATGGGGGTGACCCTCAGCATCCTTCCTTACAGAAAGTCAGGTGTCCCTGTTTGCACACTGTTTGTGACAGAGTTTATCAAACCTTTGCTAGTGGGTAAATGTTTGACTAGCAAGCAGCTCCCCTCCCTCCACCAAGATCAAGGGAAGCAGATAGATAAAATGGAATGTGTACCTCTGTATTTTTTTTTTTAAGTATATTCTTACAGACATGGTCAAAATTTGACCAAAAATATATTAGGCTGAAATCTGGGGATAACCCCCATCTCACTGAGGGAGCAGAGGCACCTGAGCGTGAGTGAGAGCTCTGCAGCCCCACACTCATCTCCAGACCTGGTCCCAATGAGCTCTTGCAGCAGGACAGCAAGCCAGGCCCAGGTGAGCAGACCCTCTGGCTCTGCTAGTGGCTACCACCAGGAACTTCTGGGCAGAAAACAACAGTTACTGACTCAGTTTCTCATGAAAAAGCTCTTCGATGCGACTGTATTTTTCCTGGAGTATAATTATGCTAATAGTGCTAAATACTTTCTGGGGTTTTTTAATTTCTTTATAAAAATAAGTCAAATGTTACCAACTTTTCATGGCTTCAGTAAGAGTAGAAAATATTGTAAGCAGACTGTTTAAATTATGTAATTATTAGCAAGCTAATGGCTAACGAGCTATTTAGCTAACATAATCCTGTAATACTGATTTGTTTCATTTTAATTTACAGTCTTTTTCCAAATCATCAAGAATAGGTTTTACTGAACACTGTAGAAAAGTTTTTTATAACTTTTCTAGATCAAAGGTGACATATTTTCAAAAATCTCAAACATAACATGATCCAAATCCAAATGTTTCAGAATCATAGTTAAGCTTACTAGCCTCTTTTCCAGACTTAGCCAGGAGATGCTGTTTAGTCAAAGAGTAGAAGAAATAGGGGCAACACTGTGTGATTTTCCTCCTAACAGTCTGTTAGACTGCAGAGAGGCTTTCTGAGCTGCAGTTTGCATCAGCATTTATTCAGTAGCTTTTTGTGGACTTTTCTAACATGGAGTAGTCCCCCAAAAATCAGAATTAAAACTAAGATTGGAAATAATAGGTCACAAAATTTACCACTTCAATTCAAATCCTTTGAAACAAATATTTGAAGTGTTTTTGAAGATTTTAAGTTGGTTATTTTCAAGCTTAGGAGTTCTAAGATGGATGTTGTAGAGATCTTCATTAGCAGATATTTTCAAAAATTGTTTTATTTTCATGATGATTCCAAGTAAAAACAAGTTTTCAGTACCTGATGATTCTCTTCAAAATACAAATCCACTTATTAGAACAATAATTTTAAAAAATCCCAAAGCAACTCTTTCCTGAATTGCTGTGGTTAGGCTGGTCTCAAATGAAATTCTTTTTAAAGCCATCTGTGCCTTTTTTTTGGTTTATACTGTGAAGTTAGGGTTTATGGTATTGAAAAGGGGAATATTATAATTATCTTTCAAAGCCCCCTTCTCCCTTTTGGACTTTTAATGGTGTTAACTAGTAAGGAGTTCAACAGCTTAACCCAGTTGTGATAAGACATATTCTCATTTATCTGTTTAAGGTTAAACACTTCTAAATTTTATTTATATTTCCCTTTGAGTTTGCATGATGAAAAAAGGTAGGGACAACAGACCATAGCTAGTCAAATAACTGTGGAAGACATGAAATAGATTTTTTTTTTTTCCACCTTCTTACTGAGAAGTGTTCAATTATCAGCTATAAGATCTTGTATCTCAGATCAGGAGTAAAACTTCAGAACAAATATGTCCATGTAAAATGGATCATCTCCTCCTCATTGTGCTGTGTGGAGCTGTTCCAATGGAGTGAAGTCTTTTTCTTAAAGGGGAACAGGGAGCAGCAGTCAGCATAGTGAGAATTTTCAGCCCTAGGATGTACTGCCTGTATAGAAAAATCACCTGATGAGCCAGTTACCCAAATCCTTCTCCATAAGGTGATGGCCGTCAGAGCCTTAGTTTCACACACAGTCTCATCCTTGTTACATAGACATCCCAGTACTTTTGATTTGGCTTTCTCACATACATAACTGTACTCCTTCTTTCTGTCATGCCAGCCTCCACCATCACCCACTTTCCCCTTTTCTCCCTTCACAGGCAAGCGTTCCTCTGCATTTCTCTCTCCCTAGTCCCTTTCTCTCCTATACTTAGCATTACTTTGATCTGTACAGTCTGTGTGTGGCCTGAGGAGGAGATGTTTCAGGTACAGTCCTTTTCTCAGGTAATCAGTCTACAAATCAGGAGGAGGGTGCCAGCACCTGGAACCAGACAAAATAGGTGTTAACTTTTTTCCTCTAGAAAAATGTCACCACAGTTATCAAAGATGTAGTCAGTGGTTTTATTCTCAATCACACTTCCCTGAAGGCAGAGGGAAGAAAGTTAAACTGAAGGTACTAGTTATCCTTTCTGTGTCTTCCTAGCAAAGCAAAAGCTTCAACAATAAGCACCTGCTGCTGGATAATGGCAATATATTGAAGTTAGCCTTTTTAGCACCATTGATTTATTTCAGGTAGATGTGTTACACAATAACCATGAAAGCAGCAACCTTTATTAGACAACCATATATGCCTCAGCACCAGGCAAACATAGACTCGGATAAAAGTGGTTCAACAAACAGGCCAGATTAAGTTCTGAAATAACTGGCAAGTAGTTTTCTCCCCATTTAACTAGGCTGAAAGGGAGAGGAGTGTACCTGGCTGTTTGGGCACTGGAGCCTCCATATTACTGTCATTTGGGTTTTATCATTAAGTAACTTTTTATGATGTCTGGAAAAAGAGAAGGAAATTAGGGTAATAAGAGTTACAAGACACTGCAACATCTTAAATATTTGTGTGGCAAGGGATATATCTATAAAAACCTGTTCTTGTCTGGTTCTCTCATTTTTGGGAAAAAGAAAGAATGCATCATATCAGCTTTATTTTGTATGGATTTCTGCGAGGATATTTTGCACATACGTGTACTGTAAAAAGGCATGAAAATAATAAGAGAGAAATAATAAAATAATTGCCTATTATGACTGCTGTGGAGTTTGTGTGTTCTGTCTGGAGTAATCTCTTTGCTTATTAATCCTCTCAGTCAGACATCAAGGCAAAAGAGCAGCCTTCCTTCTGAAAATAGATGTTTTTCCCAAGAGAAAGAATCTTGGTTTTTTTTCCTCTGGGTAGGGACTACTAAAGTCACTGGTTCAAACGAAGTAGCAGGAAGAGGACCTCCATATGATGCCTTTCGGTAGCAAAAGAAAAACAAAGCAAAAACAAAACAAAAAACAAAACCACCAAAACAACAAAACAAACACCACCCCCACCCCCCAAAAAAACAAACCAAAACCCAAACCAATCAACCAAATAAACAAAAAAAACATAAAGACAGCAGCAATTAATTTTTAGTCCAAAGCCCAACACAGGAAAACAGGATGAGTCAGATGTCCTCACAGCTCTCTTGGACACATCATTTCCAGAAAGACTGACACTGGAGTTTACAGTTGACACTGCCTAAAAGGCTTTTGTTTGTTTAGCTCGCCCTCTCCCAAAACTGAGGTCTGAGAAAAGCTGCTGATGGGTTTAGTTCAGGAGAAACAGCCTTGAGCTGGTGCTGCTCCCCAAGAAGCAATGTGCTCTGCTTACTTCTGCATCCTGTAAGCAAATACTGCTAGACCTGCAGATGCCTTGGCACTGTCCCAGTATAAGGAAAGGACAAGCTGGGAACTCACTAGCAAGATAACACAAGGTGACATTGGTGATATTCTGACTGAATTTCATTTGTGCTATAGAGAAGAATAAAGTGAAAAAGGAACTTGGCAGTGGGAAAACAAACTATTAGGGAGAAAAGAGGTAACAACTGAAGCAACTACCATCCAACAGTTAGCTGCTCTGTGTTCAGATCCACATTCACCACATACATTCAGACTCCTTCGGAAAATGGGCATCCTGTTGCCAGTGAGTGAAAAGGGAAGGGGAAGGCTGCTGCAGCATAATGTATTACTGAGTATGTCAAATCACTAAGCCCTTTGCTTTCAGATCTACTGCACTTCTGTACTATGTCATGCCTTGAAACCTGAACTGATGCCTGATATTTGCATGGTTTTCGTCTCTCTAAACCACATCACAGGTCACAGCAGTGACCAGGTAGTGCTGTGTTGGGAGTCAGGATGCAAAACTTTAACAGAAGGGAACAATCACTGCATCTTTCTTTCTTAAAGACAGTGAAAGCTTCCTCACTTCCCCATTTCAGCTTTTGCCCTCAAACTCAGGGTTAGTAGAGGAAGTAAGTGAATGTGATGCAAATTGCACAGTTTCCTTGCAACCAAGCATGAATGCTTTCTGTTCTTATGTTGTAGCTGCTCTAGAATGTGTTTGGTTTTTTTCAACTTGTTGTTGGCTTGGTTTCACTCAAGGCTTATTATTTTAAAATTACAGCCTTGTACATGATGCTTCAGAAGAACATAAATAAAAGGATGAGTAGGTTTTTAACCATAGGATGGCACCTCCAATCTGGGTTGTTTTACTGCCTAATAACATATAGGGGTTATACACAAATTTATGGTGCTTGTACCCAGAGCTCGAATTTAATAGCTTAAGGCATAAGCATTCTGAATAGAAAAATCAAAGACTAATTTTTCAAGCTGATTAAATCATATGCTCCCAACCAGGAAGGCTAGACCTCTCCAGAATATATATGACTTCAAAACTTTAAGAGGTTACAGTCTGCCACAGCACACATCACAACTATGACTGAGATACATGTCCTTAACTTTATAGAGACCCAGTACCGTGTGAAGAAAGAAAAAGGTCAATAAGATAGGATGGCCATCAGTCAGGTCCATCGTATGAGACCCTTTAGTTCAAAGGTACTTTCCAGAATATGGCCTGTCTAAGAGACTTCATTTCAGTATCAGATATACTGATTGGATTGGCAGACAGAATAAATTTTTGAGGGTTTTTTCCAGACCATCCTGAGCATGACATGATCCTTGTCAAAGCTTTGAGGGCTCAACAAAAATTGAAAGTACGTGATACATTACGAAAATACACCAAAGAAGTCCCTTTTCCTACAGGATTTGAGTTACATGTACAAGGTGCACCGGAACAGCCATTGGAAAAAAGTTCATTTAAATTGGTTCAACTAGGCGTACTTCATGTGTTTTAATCTTGCCACCCAAGGCAACCTCAACTAATCTAATGTATGCACATAATAATTCTTCATTTGTGTAACAAGACATTTATGCAAGAAGAACATGATTTTGAAACACTGATTTAATCTCCTCCAGCGTCAATAAGAATTACATCAGGTTGTATGCAAGACCTAACTGCTGGCTGATTTTTCTTTCATCAGCCAAACCATTTCAAGAATGACTGCTTTCTGCAATGAATCTCTAGTGATAAGCCAGTTTTTCATATATTTTACACTGAACTTAGACACAGATCTTGAAGTAGTCTTTGTCTCCAAATTAGCATTCTGTAGGCAAAACCTTGAATGTCTTTGTGTAGCTGAAAGTAGTTATTACCAGTTTGTCATTGACCAGCTCATTTCCTAAATGCAAAAGACCATTTCTGCTTTCTTCCTTATGGATATTAGTCAGATAGGAAATTTTTTCAAATTAATTTGTAATTGCCCTATTCATTGATATAAACATGGACCACCTCTCTAGCTTCTTTGCACCAGCCCAGTAGTACAAGGATGCTGTAAAGCTGATCTGGTCCAGAAGGGCCAAAGAGTCTGGAGGAGGGCATATCTCAACAATCCACATGGATATAAACCACTTGTCAAAGGAGCAGTATGGACACGACTCTGATAGCATACAAACTGTGTCTGTTAGGCTTTAGGTAAAGTATGATGCAAACTAAAAATTTCATTAAATTTCAAGAAAATAGATGCTCTTCATGTTAGTTGGTCTCTACTCTTGAGTCATGGAGACCTAAAAGAAGTGACTATTTGAGATGGTTGACACCTGGCTCCCTGCCAAATGCCCAAACTCAGAGTAACAACCCCTTCCTTCTCCCTTCTTCCCTTAAGGAAAAAAAACTATAAAAATTGAAGAACCCAAACCAAATCGAATTATATAAAAATATGTATTTTTACATATATCACAGTTACATAGAATTAAAATACTATGTACACATCAAAAGGACCCCAAACACCCACCAAAGGGAAAGGGAAAGGGGAAAAAGAGACAAAAAGAAAACTAAATCCAGATATGCGCAATTGAAACCCAGAAACAACCAATAAAGAGCTAATAAAAGAAAATCTTACTACTCTCCTTGAGATAGCAGAATTGCGCCAAACAACTATGGGCACTCTCCGCCTCCCAAGGCCTACAAGGCCTCGCTAGGCCTCCCTCCTCCACATGGGCAGAACCGACAGCAGAGAACCTGCACCTTCAGATCCACCAGAAGAGAAGAGAGGAAGAGGCTTCTCTCCCTTCTTATTTATACCCTGGTTTATGTAAAAATTGTATGGAATACTGGGAACATGGCCACTTCCTTGGTTACGAGCTGGTTGCCAGGAAGGCCTAGATTAAAACTGTCACATTCTTCAAAACTTTTTAAAGGTGAGAAGGTAGAGATTAAACTATTGGAGTGGACAGACCAGAAACAGAGCTGTGACATGTCTTGCAGAAAGAGAGAATCACAAGCCTACTCACATCTCCTTGTTCTGTGATGACTTGAGAGGTGGAAGGGAGGGTGCTTGTGGCTGGCTGCTGTTCAAGGTACTGTTACACTTTGTGCAATGGAACGGGAGGTCTTTCTAAGTTTAGTCTAGTGAATCTTTTATTTGGTTCGCAATTTACAAGTGGCCCATGGGCAGACAGTTGAAGGGTCCATTTCAAGACTTTCTATTAAACCTTGAATGCTAGGAACTTAGTGACTATCTGAGCAGGATTCTCATTCTTTCCTCTATGGTTTTTTCTTATTCAAAGCAAATCCCAGTTGAGTGAACCTCTGCAACTTAGATTTTCAAAATTGAAGTGTATTTTAAATCTTCGTTGGACTTAAGATTAAAGGCAAGACTGAGTTTTCCCTAAAAAATTAGACAGACATAAAATATATTTTTACTTTAGTAAATCTTATCTATCATCTAGTATTACCAACAAAACAACACTTCATAAACATAAATATTTTATGATACAAAACCTGCTCTGAGGAGTTAGAAAGGGCATCATAGTGGGTGTGCCCAGTAGTGTATAATGAACACAATTAATTTGGATATGTATCAAAAGCAGTATTGTGCTATGTATTCACCAAAAGAAAAGAGCATATTCTATTACTCTTTTCATTACGGAGTTGTAAAATAGAAGTAATGTTACCCAAAGTGAACATCTTTCTTCATTTGCAACCTTGCTCATTGTAATGCAAAATTTAATATACTTGATGTTTTAAATGCTGAAACTTTAATGTAATCTAAATACCAGCATCCAGATTTTCATGGGTCTGCATTTAAGGTTCTTTTTTTACACATCTGTTAATTTTTAGATTCTCTAGTGGCTTTGAATGTAAGTGTGAAAGCCGTATCTTTTAAAAGATTGTATTTATAAACACAATACTTTTGGTATTATGAAGTCCCTCTGAAGTATATTAACCTGCATCTGTGTCTAGATGATGGAGATCTTTGTGCTGCATGTTTAAATAGGTAGACTGATACCTCAGCAAAAGGTATAACAACAGCTAAGTTCAAGACTTTGAAAAGCTCCATTTTGATGGAATGTTATTTTTCATGCTGTTAAAATTACATTAATCAATTGCTTCAGTATTTATTTGTTCTTACCAAAAGGAATCCTGGGGACATTGGTAATCTACTTATTTGGGAAAATAGATGTTTTACAAAATGTACCTTTCAGAAATAAGCCCTTTATAAAATCTTGAAATATTCAGTACAGAGAAACACCCAAATCCCATAGAATTCACTGAAAAGAATATTGTAAATTTCAGAAGGCTTTTTTTGATTAGGCAGTTCTGGAGGTAAATACTTTCTATCACCACAAAAGGTTTGCTTTTGTTCATTGTAAGAACAGCGTGATTAGAAGTACAAAGATTACAGAGTACATCAAGCAAAACCCTTCATTAAATCTGTAGAGGCCATTAAACAAAGTGAATCCAAGAACTTTTAAAGTTAAACTGTCGATGAAAATAAGATAGCAAAAGGGAAAAATGTGTAGCATTTAAGTGGGATAAGGCTCGTTCCTAATGAAGAATTTTTTTTCCATTTATTCGGACCTTTTTTCTGTCCGTCCTCTAACATGCTAACCTGAGAGTCATGTATTGGTAGATGTATTCAATTTTTTATGCTGTATCAAGCATTCCCTTTAAAACATAAGAATGGCTTTAATTACTGATATCATTATCATCTGATGATGCGCTCTTCTGACAGAACTGTGCCAGAATCATATGCAATGACAGCAGCACTGAGCAGTGATCCCAGGTGTATCCAGCTTATAAAGATAAGACAGTCGTCTAACATGGGCGTCTGAGCAGGGATCAGCAGCCTGGGTGAGGGCACAGAATCCTCAACACCTTTCCCTGTTTGTGCAGAGCTGAGAGCCACGCCCCCTCTGTTGCTGTCCCTGCCTGAGCAGATAAGAGCAAGCTGGATGTGCCTGCTCAGAACACGATCAAAACTCCAAGTTAGCTCTCTGGATATACCTGGATATGCTCTCAGACCAATGGAAAAGACACTCATTTTGATAAACCACACGGCTTAGTACAACCTTTACATTCTAGGTAACAGTAAAAGCAATATAATAATGTTGCTGTTTTCCTTCTCCTCTGCAAGATTCTCCAGCAAATTCCCAGGAAATACTTTCTCCTTCCTTCAAACAGTTTTTAGAGCTGCAGCTTATTATGTACCTCTCCCATACTGCAATCCTGTGCATTTTTCCTGTACATTTTTCCTGTAAATTTTTCCAGTTTCCAGGAGAGAGAGTCATGAATGCTTGCAGCAACTACCTCCTCCTATGTTAGTGTTACAATCATGTCAGATAAATGGACTAAGTGTTTAGGGGACTTTAAGAATATGGTTTTATTTAAAACTTGGAATTATCATACTCAGATCATACTTTCTCAAGACAGCAGTCAAGAAAGAGCTTGGATCTACTTGAAAATATGTTTTTAAAAAGCACCCTAATTTGAAATTAAGGTTACTAGTGTCTCCTTGTGCACAGTGCTAGAAAATGAGAGAACAAATCCAGTATCAGTGCCTTCAAATGTTCATCATAAAGAGCTGTGTAGGTCCATTCAGCATGAAGTCTGCATTTCTGCAGACCCTACCAAAGAAAGGTTCCAAGTGTGTGTTCCCTACACAGCCCCATCACTGGGATTTTTTTGTAACTAACTCATGTTCTGGAGAGATCTAAGAGCGATAAAAAACAAGAAATACTGTATTTTACACTTAGTCTTGCCCAGCAGGTTCCCTGAAAGATCTTTTCAAATGGGCTATTCTTCTTGCAAATCACTCTATAAATTGTCAGATGTTTGATTAAACACCCTACTTGTCAGTTTTCCAGAAACAGAAGGAAGTTTTATCAAAAGAGCAAGCTATTTGATGCCCTGAAAGCCAGGCAGCCACAGTGCCCAGAAGCCTCGGCAGCAAGCAGGGCAGCATGGCCAGGAACATAAAAGTGAAACATTCATTGTACCACTGCAAATCTATAGTATTCACATAAAAAGTGGATCTCAGGTGCTACTTAGCTGACACAATGGACTAGCAAATGTTCTTCAAAAATTCGATGAAACTAAGGAGGAATCTGGACTCTAGCAATGCAAATACAAATTAAAATATAAAATGCTCTTCCTTCTCAGCTCTGATCTGAATGACGTATTCAAAATTCAGGAAGTGGGATTTGGGTTGTTATAACAGCACAGACTCAGGGAGAAGAGGGTGCAATGAAGGTTGAAGACCCTCCTGCCAAAATAGTCACTGCAGAGCAGAGCGAGCATTCCTACCTCGAACAGCAGGCTTGCAGCATCCACTTGGCACGGTGGTTCTATTGATACATTCAATGCATATGACAAATAACATGTTTTCTTGTTTGATTGGACTTTTATTGGACATTGAGATTAGTAGAGCAATTATTTTAGAATTCTGTAATTGTAAACAAATGAGAAAGTATAAAAGCCTGAATTTTTAGACACAGTGGATTTGATAATTATACTAATCTCTTAGGCACTTATTCCTTGAGGAATTACATCATTACTGCTCCACAACCTAAAAATGAATTCTCTATTTCTACAGAGCATGGTTATGATATTTGGCATGACATCAGCAGGTACAGAAAATCTCTCCATGTAGTACAGTGTCTGATATGTAAAAGTATGGGGTTTTTTTCAGCTTCTCAGTTCTTTAGCATCTATCATATTGTTTCTTCTATGTATATCCCTTCCCTCTGCATGAGTTAAATTAACCTTTTCTTCCTTATATCCTTTAGCTAATGTCTCACTGAACTACCAACATTATGTAGGTAAATCATAGCAAGGTCATTTGATTAAAAGCAGAAAATACGATCTTTGACAGTATCTAGTACATTGTTTTACAGAAGTTTCTTATAGATGATGCACTGCACTCAATTTTATTTAACGGTGTCGGCTGTGGTCATTCATGCATTGCTGATTTTTTTTTCTAGGTACACGAAAATGAAGACTGCCACCAACATCTATATTTTCAATCTTGCATTGGCAGATGCCCTAGCAACAAGTACCCTGCCATTCCAGAGTGTGAATTACTTGATGGGAACATGGCCATTTGGCACCATCCTCTGTAAGATTGTTATATCCATAGACTACTACAATATGTTCACCAGTATTTTTACACTCTGTACTATGAGTGTAGATCGCTACGTAGCTGTTTGCCACCCGGTTAAGGCCCTTGATTTCCGTACCCCCAGAAATGCCAAAATTGTCAATGTCTGCAACTGGATTCTTTCTTCTGCCATTGGCCTGCCGGTTATGTTCATGGCAACTACTAAATACAGGCATGGTAAGTCTGGCTTTCATTCCAACATTTAAACTCCTTTCTGCATTGTGTCATTTTAATGTATAGGTGTTGAATTAGCTTCTGCCCTCCAATCTGTATAAAGCAGGTATCAGTGCAGATGGGCCCCTTCAACAATTTTGCAGCTGACTGTAGTTGGCTGGACAAGCACTATATGTCATCTGTGTTTTACAACAGGCAGCTCCAGCTCCTTCTGTGGTCCATGCAAGTCTTGCTGCCCTACATGGTTACTGTAGTGTTTGGAAAAGCATCCATGCCTGCTTGCCTTCTGCTCTGGGGCAGTTATGCATTGTCTTACAGCACAGAAGCCTGCACTTTACCCAGGATATTCCCACTGGGGCTGGGATATGTTGCACATAGTCTGGCAGGATGTGATACAGAGCAGAAAGCACATTCTGAATCACTGGTGCCCAAAGACCTTCCATAAAGGGACAGTGACAGCACATCAACATAAATCCAAACCCACCATGGTGCATAGTTGCCAATTGACATGTCATTTTCTTCCCTATTGCCCTGAAATGCCCAAACTCTCAGCATGTATGGTAGCTAAGCCATGTTTATTTTCACCAGGTTTTGAAAATAAAAATGAGTCAAAGTTTGAGCATTTGTGACAATTCAGCTCTCTTTCTTTTCCAATATACATTTAATTCTAAGCAATAAAATGAAAAAGAGGACATGTTAATTTGTTTTTTTTTTTTCTAACTCATACTTCATACATGTTTTGCAGCACTCTGTCCTATCAATGTTTGGGCAAATGACAGCTCACAGATTGCTTCATTTTACATGTTTACTTAGTAAATCTTCATATATTTGCCTATGATATTTGATTAAAAAAGAGTTTTACAAAAAGCAAATGAAAAACTGAGCCCCTTGTTCTTCTCTGATGTTTCATTTTCTCCCCAGGCTCGATTGACTGCACACTTGCATTCTCCCACCCTGCATGGTACTGGGAGAACCTCCTGAAAATCTGTGTGTTCATCTTTGCCTTCATCATGCCGGTCCTGATCATTACTGTGTGTTATGGGCTGATGATTTTACGCCTGAAGAGTGTTCGCATGTTATCTGGCTCCAAAGAGAAGGATAGGAACCTGCGGAGAATCACGAGGATGGTTCTTGTAGTGGTGGCAGTGTTTATTGTCTGCTGGACTCCCATCCACATTTATGTCATCATTAAAGCCCTCGTCAACATCCCAGAAACTACTTTTCAGACTGTCTCCTGGCACTTCTGTATTGCTCTAGGGTATACAAATAGCTGCCTTAATCCAGTCCTTTATGCATTTCTAGATGAGAATTTCAAAAGGTGTTTCAGAGAGTTCTGCATCCCCACTTCCTCAACCATTGAGCAGCAAAACTCCACCCGAATCCGACAAAACACTCGTGACCATGCTTCCACTGCCAACACTGTGGATAGGACTAACCATCAGGTATGACTAGCAGTGGAGATGTCATCTCTGGATCCAGGCCACCCACCTGGAGATGACATGTATTCTGAAGTTACTGTCTATACTGATTTGTAGCTATTTGAAGGTCTGAACACCTTCAAGGTTATATTTGAAACTGATGTATGCGTTCACAGAGACCCCAGTCCTGCATGGTGCCAGTTGTTCTCTACCCTGCTTGATGTTCAGAAGTCAGGGGTTTTCGAGGTTACCTTGTGTGACTGGGTCCCACATGCATGTATGTACAAAGCACACAAAAGAGCATTTCACTTTCAGAATGTTTGCAATAGGTGACTGATTGAAGGTTAATTACAGATTTCTCTTTTCATACTCCTTTTCTTCTGATGGAGACAGGAGTGGGACAAAAAAAAAGATCTCTCTTCTTCTCCCATTGCAACAGTGAATAAAAAGATAAAAACCTGTGTTTGTTCACTTTTGATTGATGTACAGAGAAGGCCTACCTGGCTTTGTTTGTCCTGAAAGACATGCAAGAAGTAGACAAAGGCTTGTCTACATGCAGTTCTTATATCAGATATGTGTTGATTAAGGTGGGTTTTGATATAGATGTGGAGATATATATATATATATATATAAATATATACATACATATTAAGGACTATTGTGCCGTTTTGCCATTTTAGGTATACTAAGATACCTTTTCCATGTAGAAAAAGCCTTTAAGAAGCAGACATTTTATGGCACATCAGATACCAAGAGAAATTGATTTTTTTTTTTTTAATTCAGCCTATGGTTGCTTTTTTATTGCAAAGAAGCTCTTTTGTACATGTTCAGTATCCATGGTCCTGTGATTAGTCCTGAGAATTACCAATCTCCATCCCTCAGTGAACATCAAGCAAAACATGAAAGCAAATCTTAACATTCATGAAAGTAATTCAAGCACATCATGAGCACTAGAAGAAGCTTGTCTCTGTAATTCCTTAAAAAGAAGAACTAAAGGCTTATGCCTGGTTCATTCCTTGCCATATCACCTTTCAGCAATATACTTAAGGTTGCTCACACACCAGTTTCTCACTGCTGGCACTTTAGCCGCAAGTTGGCTGTTTGCTTGAGATGCAGAACTCAGTGGCTTCTTGTGAAAGCAGCTGCATACCTGCCGTTTAGCTGCTGCCAGAAAGCCCAAATCAGAACATTACCATCTCCAAACAGACTGAACAGTAATTGCACTAGAAAAGAGGAGGGACCAGTCTAGAGGGAGGAGGGCTAAAGTGAGCTTGATTAAACATCAGCGGTTGGTATTTTTGTTCACCACTGTCTGATTCATACATGCCAAACCATGACTTGTGAAATCAGCACCTGCTCAGTCTTACGCACACTTTGGTGGTGGAGCAGAACTGCCAAACTTGGCACAGGCACATACATATATATGAACGTATGTATATATGTGTAGTATTTACTAGGTGTAACAAATTATTAGATTCATCTGTTAACAATCTATTTGTAACCCTCAGTGGAGTCAATTTTGTGCATGTGTCCAACAACAGGATTGTGCCTCTTATGTAGTACAATTCCAACTTTCTAAAGTACAGTGTGTATGCACCCATTTTCTAAATTTACTCATGTATCTTTATATTACTTTTAGGAGGACTGTACACTTCTATCCATAGCAGAGATTAATGTGGCACTGGCCAGAGGCTGGTGAAATAAAGTCTGTTTCCTTGAGCACTGAGCAAACACAGAATAGGTTTCCCACAAAGATCTTTCAACCTACATCAACAAGGGAGACACTCTGCAGAGGCAGGGATGAACCAAGCAATGAAGTAAGCTTGAGAGTGACAGTAAGAAGGAAGCTAGTCTCATAGTTGCATTCTTGTTGGTTAGAGATTTTTTTTTTTCCATTCAGGTAATAGTGTTGAAGTTAGTTAATAAGAAATAAAGCATATGTAAAGAGAAGGGAAAGGGAAGACACTGAAGGGAAAGGAAGGTGAGAGGAAGAGTGCTGGGGAGAAGGAATTGTCAGTAATGCCAAGTGAGGCAGTAAGGATGGAAACTGAAGCAAAGAGAAAATCTGCATGGAACAAATATATATATTTGTATACAGAGCTCTAAGAAGTTGCTTGACTACTTTGGTAGCTCTTCCTAGCAACTAACTTACCAGTTTTCCCCAGAGCCAGGGAGAAGAAGATAACGCTTGGAAGCTCAGGTCCTCATAGATGGGCGGATAGGTCTCTTTGCATGGTCAGGTATTTGAAAGAATTTGGAGTGGCCAGTTTCACTTCCCTCACTACCATCCCTGCAGTCCCTGCTTTAGCAGCTGCTGCTGTTGCCATTGGTTTATTTCTGCCAGATGTGCTCACTGAATGATGACCTGGGCCTTCTCCCAGAAGTACAGCTCAGCAGCTGTTTGGTGTGGTCTTTCTCACTCTCCACAATGTCTACAGAATATATTCACTGGAAGCCATGTTCAAAGATTAATATGAAACTTATCTTTTTTTCTCCAGCAAACATTTCTGTAAGAGATATTTTTGTTGTTGCTTTTATCAGAATAAGATTGCAGAACTAATCTACACTAAAAAGGTTCTTGGAATAGTATTTAAAAGTGTAACATCATATTTTTATATTATTATTTTAAAGAGAGAAAACCCTAGAGTGAATGCAGCTTTTGCTCTCAGAAAAGAAAAAAGAAAGAAAATAAGGCCCCAGACAAACCAATGTTTGTTCAGTCAGATTTTGTCAATTCTACTGACAGGGTATTCTTTTCACAGGTAAGTGCCTTCTGTACAAGAAAGTCTAGCTTGTATATCTGTACTGATCAAAGTATAATGACAAGCTCTTTCTTGTAAAGACAAGGCCTTGGAGAGCATTTGGTATGAATTTTAATCGCAAGGCTGTATAGTACTAGGCCCACTTCACATTATTTTCTAAGAAACAGATTTTCTACAAATTGCTTCTTTACCAAGTGAGAATTCTTTTCTCCTGCTAAAGTTAGTGAGAACTGCAAAGCTCAATCACATAAAGCCTAACACTCTTAAAGCATTTAAAAACAAGCATTGAGTGGTGGTAGGAACAACTGTATTTTCTATCAGTGCAGAAGCACTAACAGAGAACATCATAAATTTTCACACTATTTTAAGATACTGGCTTTTGGCCTACTCTATCGCTCTTTGGCATTAGGTCTAGATTATGAGTTTGATTATTGTTTTATCAGCATTTACAGAAAGTAGAAGAGCAAAATAAGTTTTTCCTACAGAAAAGCAGCATCTTGCAAATGCACAGAGCAACATCTCATCCACAACACCGATGGTGCGAGCATTTATAGAAATTGTATATGCTCAGTAGACAAACACAACTCTGAGGGAGAAAAGACAGTGGCTAATCAGGCATGCAGAAAACTGGAAGAGTTGTAAGACTGGTGTGTTTCACATCTGGGGGAGATGTATCCTCAACTAAGTCCTGCAGTAAAATACACCTGTTCTGAAGTGAGCATAAAGGCTCCGCTCGCTTTAGTTCAGAGATACATAGGCAGTCTTATAAGTGTATTTGCATGGAGAAGAAGTGATGGAATCCTGAAAAAAAATGCTCCAAAAGCAAAACTGCTTACTTTGAACCCAGTATTGCAGGGAAAGGTAATAAAGGACCAAAGACTAGCCTGTTTTGCAAATGGTTGAGGGTTTTTGATGTCATTGGCATTAACCTGATTTGTATAAAAGACCTTGGCAAGTATTTTGAAATAGCTTTTACTTCAGATGCTCAGAGACTATTTGCATTACTTTATCTCTGAGATTAAAAGAAGGTGTTTTTTTAAATTTAGAATTTATTGATAATTACTTTTTCTGAAAATTGCGTGCCAAATATATTAAATTTTTGCTAATATCTTTGTGTTAATACCAAAAAATATAAATAATTAGGAAACTCGATTATTAATAATTATTGAAATCCAAGAAATTAGTTTCCATGAATTAGTCTCTTTGTGACCTGTTTTTATAGCTGCTTTTATATAGCAGCTTCACCTGAATGTATCCGAGCAACTAAGCAAATTATGGATAGGCACATCTTCAGGACTATTTAGTCATCCTATGTAGCAATTTTAGCTTCTGATGCTTTCTCCTTAACTACTGAAGTGTCTAAATGCCCTAATGGAAGCTGCAAATCCTCCTCATTTGCTGAAAATGAGGCCTCAGATTTGTTCAGTAAACAAAGGCTCATCCCAGAAAGCTTTGCCCTTATTGCTTGCATTGGCAGGCACAGTAGTAATACAAAGGGTATTGGATTCAAGAAACGCTACTTTTAAGCTGAAACTAGGAAAAATTGAAAGCTAGTTTCACTTTGATTAAATAAATTAAGAAAGTGATTTCTTACCTTTCAGTTTTCCTACTGCTATATGAGAGATTGCAAACATGGGGAATGCTGCTGAGTCCTCTCGCAGAAAGGAAAAAAGCTGGCCAGCTTCTTTAACTCCAAACCTTGGCAGATTCACATCTACCTGTATTAATAGAGAATGGCCTTTTTGTGTATTTTTAGCAAACTGGTGTATCTCCTTTTTAAATTACACTTTATTTCAATAATAATTTGCAGGTATTGATTTCTTAAGCCCATTTCTGGTAAGATAGTGACATCAATGAAACATCAAAGTTCAACAGACCCTTAAAATTGGGCTTTCTTTTGTAGCTTATTCATACTGTCATGAGCTTTTTGTGAATCTTCAGGTTTCCTCTGTGATTCTGCTGTCCATGCCATAAACCCTTGATTTGCAGTGTCTCCTACCCTGTTTGCAACAAGTTCTAGTACAACATTTGCTGGGCAGCAAAAAGAGGTTCTGGACTTTCAGGACATGCTGTGCAGTAAGCAGGTTTTCTTGATGAAAATATGTAGTGCTATTGTGCCCGCATGCAAATTGAACCTAACATGGACACTGTGGACACCCAGGACTGAGAGGCTGTTGGGTTTGTTTGCTGATGTAGGTTCATCTCACACAGAACTTAAACTAGACTTTAACTGAAAATCCAAAAGTCAGACAGTATCCTGAAACACAGAATGTATCAACTAAAATACTAGCTCTTCTGTAACTGCTACAGAAAGCATACAGGGAGGGAGTGAAATCTTTCCATACTCATGAAATTCTTAGAGAGTTCCACTCTAGAAAGAGAACGACTGGCTTGATATGAAGTATATGCTATTTCTAAGTCAATTTTCAGACCTTCTTAAGTTTTTTTGTCTTTGAAGACCAGACATGAAACTTTTCTGTGTTTTGTTACGTGATGACAAAGGCATGGTCTTTATACTCTCTCTGTGTTCAGCTTTATACAGCAGGACAGTATATGCAAATGAGAAATAAATTCCTCTTAAAACAAACCTGCACACATGTAGACACACACAAACTTGCGCGTGGGAAGATACCAAGCAATTGTTCATTGTATTTGCAATTTCTTTCCTTCCAGTTGGAACTTCAAGAAGCTGAAACTACTCCACTGCCGTGACAGGGTCTCCTGCTGCATGGCTCTCAAAGCACTTGCGCACCAGTGCCACAGTGTGTCTGGGCAGTATGCTATGGGAACATGTAGGATATACTTTCCCTCAAAAAAATACCACAGAGGGAAGCACCTGCTTTTCCAGTCTGTCACAAATTGCTTCTGCAGCACATCTACTTTGCACATAACAGAAGCATGAAATATAACAGCAAGCAGAGCCAAGAGATACTGGGGCTTGCCAGGCTCCAGTGTTCAAAACAGTCATGTTTACCAGGAATACCTACATGACTCTGAAACAAAGCTACTGTACCTGGAGCGATCTGATATGCTCTAGATAAGTTACAGTGGTGTTCAAACAGGTTGGAAACAAGAATTCAAAGGCTGGACAGCTATAGTCTGAAAAATGAGGATGAGCTTTTAATGATGGGGAATAATGGGATATGAAGTTGTAATAATGTTGGGTACACTCTATTTACTCTTAAAATTTGTAGAAGTGTTTTCTGTGCAGGTTATTTGCGTGCTGAAGTCTAGCAAGGTCATCTAGAACAACACATTTGCAATTCAAGAGGTCTTCTCTTACAAGGATTGCATGTTCTGCAATTTCAAAGGGAAAATATTTCTTTCCGTGATGACTTAACCAAAAAAACAGAACTCCAAGCTTCACCTTCAGCTTCTCTTTCTCATGTGAGAAAAGAGTAAAATCAAAACAATGAGCTATCATTTTTTCTAAAAGAGATGAGTAAATTAAAGTATTCCATATTATTGATTGTCAAATGATCCCCAAAACAGTATACATTAACATAAATTCCTTTGTGAATAGAAATGTAGCTATAAGCCTGTCAAAGCTTGCACAGGCTGATGATGTCTTCTCTTTTCAAATAGTTTCTCAAGTTTCAGTTGCTCTGTCAGCAACATTTTCAATTTGTAAGTCATCAACAGCCCCTGTGTGAAGTGCTTGGATCAGTTAATGCATTAGTCCTTTTATAAAAAAACAAAAACAAAAAACAAAGTTACATTTTGCTAGAAATCTGTTTTTTCTTAGCCAAACCCATAATATGTTTGCTTTTTCAACTAGTGTAATACAGTTTGCATCTGCGTTTTTTATTAGCTGATAAAACACATTAGGATTTCAGGAGGGAACATTGTACTGCAGTAAATGCCTCCTTAGCTGTTTTTTAGTATGAAAAATAGAAATACCCATGTAGATAATTTGTGGTGTGATTGTATTTTCTAGACATTGTTTGTTACTTGCTTTGTAAATAAATTATCAATAGTTAACTAGGGGAAAATGTACTTTGATGAATTTAAGTGTATTCTGAAATACAACTCTATGGAACAGGGAGGGGTTTTGTCTTTTTCTTTCTGCAGCCAAAATGTATTTCTTATTTTCATTGTTAAAATCTATGTAACGATAAGCTTTTAATGTGAAATTGTTTCTGCCATAGACTGCATAATAAAGATTGAAGGCCAAATACTTGCAAGTTGTAAATTAAAGGATTATTTGAGTTTCATCACTGTGTTCCAGCTAAATGTGTAGTCTAGATATCAGAATATGAAACTTAATATAAGGGAAGTGCCTTATTTTTTTCCCTTTCTATTGAAAATCCCACTGTGATGTCACATGGATTTAATGTTTAATTTTGTATTAGTTTAGCTGTATCATCTCACAGTCATCATTAAAGTTTAAACCAAGGTCATCATCATTCTTAGAGGTTTTGCATCTAATTTTTAAACAGCATAAGACAGGCACTTGGAAGAAATTGACGTACTGATTTACACCAAACAGCAGTATTATTTAAATAACAAAAACAATATAAAATATACCAGAGATGTAAATAGATTAACATCAAATGACATCATTACTGTCTGATGTGTTTGGATAATCTGACATGCTCACAATATAACAACCTTACAAAATTTAAAAATATTGAATGACTATTTGAAAAAGTCTGATAGATCAAAAACATGTTTAAGTAAAGTTAAAATCATAGATTTGTGACTATTCAAAAGCTCATCCACTTTAATAAGATTTACATAATTAATTGAAATCATTATTTCTTCTCTACTTAAATGGAATGAAGCACACAGGCAAAGTCTTGTGCCTTGCCAACAGTCAGTCAAATTTTTTTAAAGATTTTCTGTTTCTGTTGTCCAACAATTAATTGAGCAAGCTGACTGTAATTATTTTTAGCAGTAGTAATGTTTTAGCCTTGATGGTTTAAGGATATGAGGAAACAAATTTTATTAACAGAGAATTAGCAAAAAAGAAGAAAAAGTCTTTTTTATTTTTCCCAGAAGGCTTTTCATTGGTAGTGCTTTGCAGTAAGTAGGATATTATTACATAACTTCTGTGTCTGCATTGTAAAGCTTTAATAAAACTGTGTGTGTTTCTTGTATATTTGCAACATACTGTATTCAAATATATGCTGATTAACATGTTATGCTATATATCAGTGGTTTAGCTTTAAGAAATGCTATGTGATCAACCAATATGAACACAACTGCCTTGGAGGTTCTCAGGTTAATTATGCAACTGCCTTAAAGAATATGTTACAGTTTTCATTTACAAAGGGGGAAATCCCAATAGTTCAGTATTTTAAAACTATTTTTTAAAGATTCTGGTTAGTATTTGGGTTTCTCTCTCCTGTGCTGAGAACTCACTGCAGATGCTCAGCTCCAGGAGAAGGCCAGCACAGGAGCCTGTCTCTGTTAAGAGAAAGGGTGAGCAGAGGAAAACTTTCCCTTTTCAGCTTCTGGCAGATGGAGGCTTCCCAGGCTCTTACCTATTAAATTAAACAGCCTGGGCACATTCCCAGCCACTGGGACAAGCTTGCCTGTACTTCTAATCCCAGCAGCAGGGTACAGCCTGGCATTATTGCCTGGCTCCCTGCTGACCTGTATGCTCCCAGACAATTTTGGAGGCAAAAAGAATTTACTAGCTTAAAGGCAAGCTGTTTTGTGCCACTGGGTTTCAGAGTCCTGACAATGTAATCAGGCGCATTTTCTCTCTTGTTCCAGAAGTACTCATAATTTGAAAAAGACTTTGGTGAATTTTTCTTCATGGACTGAGTGAAAGAATTCCTGAATCTATAAACTGATAGAAGTTGTTACCTAAAATATGCTCTAGCAAGGAGTCCCACAGTTGTGCTGAAATATTCCTGTTTTGTTTCTTTTGAATATTCTGTCAGATATTTTAGTTGAGCATAACTATTTCTTATATTTTGGGGGGTGGGGGGATGGCAAAGAGGGAAAGTAAATAATGGTCATTCAGTATGACATTTGAACAAGATGATATTAATAGGACTATTCAGTAAATAATAATCCTGACTACTTCTCTTCTTCATAATGGTCATGCTTTTACAGATTTTTTTGTATAACTCCTCGGTTTTTTATTTCCTAGCATGCTCATTTTCATTTGGAACACTCTTGAGCATGCATGTTTTAAGGGATTTTCCCACAATGACTCTTAAGATCATTTGCCTGATCAGTAACATCTCATTTATTACCCATGTGGTACATATGTTGCTGGGATTTTTTTTCTAATAGACACTTTTGTCTGTAGTAGCCTTATATATAATTTGGCATTTCTTTCTAGACCCAGCACTACTGCAGGCTCATCAGCCCTTAGTTACATGAGTTATCCCTAAGTCGAGAGAGACTGAATGCTTCTTCAAAGACCATAAATATTGCTCTAAGCTTTTATTATAGTTCCAGTGTTTACCACCCTCATTGTAAAAAGTTACTTCCTTATATCCAGTCCAAACTAAAACCAGTCTACAATCTCTTAATTTAAAACCATTATCCCTTGTCTTATCACAGCCCTGCTAAAAAGATTGTCCTGTCTTTCTTAGAGGCCCCTTAAAAGTACTGGACAGCTGCTATAAAGTCTACCTCAAGCTGTCTCTCTTCCAGGCTTAACAACTCCAGCTCTCTCAGCCTGTCTTCTTAGGAGTGGTGCATCAGCATTCTAATCATAGCCATGGCTTCCTCTGGACTCTCTCCAACAGGTCAATATCTTTTCTATTCTGAGGACCCCAGATCTGGATGCAGTGCTCCAGGTGGGGTCTCACAAGAGCAAAACAGAGGGGTAGAATCATTTCCCTCAACCTCTGGCCACACTGCTTTTGATGCAGCCCAGTTAACTTATGTCCAGCTCTTCATCCACCAGCCCCTCAAGTCTTTTTCAGCAGGGCTGCTCTCAATCCACTTATCCCCCAGTCTGATGGGTTGCCCCAACCCACGTGCAGGATGTTGCATTTGTCCTTTGGAACTTCATGAAATTCCTAGGGTCCCACTTCTCAAACTCGTCCAGGTCTTTCTGGATGGCATCCCATCCTTCAGGTTGTCAATGAACCACTTGGCTCGGTGTCCTCTGCAAGCTTGATGCAGGTGGACTTGATGCCACTCTCCATGTGTGTGATAAAAACATTAAATAGCACAGATTCCAGTACGGACCAATGAAGGACACCATTTGTCACTGATGTCATCTGGACATTGAACCTTAGACCACTACTCTTTGCATGTGACTGTCCCACCAATTTCTCATCTACTGAGCAGTTCACCCATCAAATCCATATCTGCCCAATATAGAGAGAAAGACATTGTGGGGGACCATTTCAAAGGCCTTGCAGAAGTCCAGATAGATGACATTCATGGCCCTTCTCTGGTCTTGGCAACTACATCAGCCAGCTTCCTACTTTCAGGAGGCTATGTGTAAGGTAAGAGGAAAGTTGAAGAGATTTCCTGCTTAAATGTCCCCTCTAACAAGAGGTGTTCTATCCCAGAGTTGAAAATTTTCCCCTGCAGAGATAGACTCCATGAACACAATTCTGCTTATGTGACTTTGTGTCTCCTGAAGCCAGAATACAGCTGAGTGCAATTGCAGATGCCTTAGCAGAAGAAATACATTGCTGAGCTGGCTTTGAGCTGGCTTGTGCCAGTTCACTCAGCTAAAAAAGGGAAGGGTGAGCTCAACAGCTGAACTCCCTGTCTTTTTGGCTTTTTTGTTATTCAAGACAAGGCAGCATGAGTGGGCTCACCTGTGCTACAGGCATATGACTCTCCTTTTGAATAATGGGTGGTTACTATAAAAATCTAAATCAAGCCCTTCCACATCTCCAAATTAACCAAAACATAGGGCACTAATGGCACTAATTAACACAAAGTTTTAATAAGGATTCAGGTAATCAGGAAAACTCTGTAGATCAGCTTCGTGCCATCCACAATGGTGAAAATACTACTTTGGTGGCCTCAGGGGGGTTCTTGCCCCAGCATGGGTTGCCTGCAGACACAATCCCTTGGTGTCCCTGTCCTTTGGTGGTTTTGTTGTTTTTTGGTTTGTTTTTACCAAAAAAGGTTTCTATATAGGGTCAGCCTTTTGCCAAATTTAAACAAAAAAAAAGATCAGCTGTGATTTTTCCAGTGACTATTCAGTAATTTTTTCCAGTGACTTACTTCTGAGTTACTTAATTTTCTTAAAACTATGTTTTTTAAGATCACATTCTCTTGGAAGCCTTTTCCTACAAACAAACTGAAAGGCCTTCTTTCAGTTTTTTTCTTTGTATCAAACATTTCCTTTATCGTATAGGATCAAAGTGATAGCTTTTGTTCCAGGACTGTTAACTGATCAGAAAAATACATTATCTAGGAATCGCTACTACTGAAATCTCCAAACTAGGTGGTAAGATCAACACTTTACCTTCTACTGGCATCCAGTTTCTTATTTGACCAACTGCTGTTTCTCTTGATCTTTTGAAAATCTTCTACTGATTAGTGCTTCTATGTATTACATTTTAGCAAATAAAGAGAAGGTACAAGGCACTAGTGCTTGTACTTTCAGATATTTTTGGCTGATTTTTTACCAGACACAGGATCGTATCCTTTATTCTTTCCCTCCCTTCTCCCCATCTCCCCCTCCCCTTATTTCTAACAAGTGGTATTTTCCTTTGAGTTTTTCGAAGAAGTAATATATTTGTGAATAAGGTGCAACTGAGTTCAGAATAGTCCGAATTCTCTCTCACTGCCTAACAAGTCTGTGAATGTACATTCAACCTCTAATAATTAAATGTTTACATGGTTTACTGAATAATACAGAGATGATACAGGCTGTTCAAATTTAATTACTTTTTTTATTACTTGATTGGAATGTTTTCTTGTATCTGATGTTCTAGAGAACAGAAGACAAATGAAAAGGGAACAGGCAGGCTCAAGACATACACCATTCACATGTAAATGATGCATCACCTTGGTGTTTTTGCATATCAGTTTACTGTCAGAACCTATTTTATTTTTCTGTTGTAATGCTGTCAGTATGCAGCATTAGAACTCTTTCTTCCCAATGCATTGAGTCAGAAGGATAAAGACAGCCTGGTGGATCCAAATGTGACAAGGGGTCTGATAATGAAGGCAGGAGTCTGATAATTTCTTGCTCTGAAAGATTTACAAATCAAGATTGCTTCCACGTAGCATAATGCAATTAGATAAAAAGAGAAAATGGTAGCATCATAACACTGACTAACACAAAAGTGATTATACAATGTTCATGAGATTGTTTTTTTCAAGAGAAGATCAGACCATATTGAGGCATCAGCTTATGATGGATTGGAATTTCAGACTTTGACATTAATCCTCGGTAATGGAGAAGATGAGTATCATCACCAGATGAACTCTGAACAGGAGGCCTGCCATCGGTGTTGCTATTAACTATAACCTCCCTTTGTGCTGATGGTCTCTGGCTCAATACAGTTCATTATAGAGCAACAGAAGACTAATTCTTTTAAGCATTTGATAGAGCATTTATGTCACCTTTTATATTACCATCATGATCTCTGCAATTTGGATTTTGAATATAGGATAATTGTAAGAAAGCTTTTCTTCTCTCCTAAGAAAATCATGGATTAAAGGTGGCAGAGAAACCCCATGTTAATTGTATGAAAGTAGGAGAAGTAGCAGCAGAATTACTCGTGTACAGTCACACCACCTGTATTTCTGTCTGTTGGTTGAGCTGAAGTAGAATCACAGAATCCTAGAATCATTTAGGTTGGAAAAGACCATTAAGATTTTGAATCCAACCACTAACCCAGAACTGCCAAGTCCATGTCCCTAAGCACCCATATCTATACATCTTTTAAATACCTACAGGGATCAGGACTCAAATGCTGAGGTTCCAATACTTGACAACCCTATCACTTGTTACCTGGGAGAAGAGACCAACTCCCACATGGTTATAGCCTCCTTTCAAGTAGTTGTAGAGAGCAATGAGGTCTCCCCTGAGCCTCTTTTTCTCCTCATAATACCAGTTCTCCAGACCCTTCACCAGCTAAAACTTTTAGTCCCTCTAATAGCAGGGAGTCTTGAAACAGAAAAGGAATTGCAGTTAGTAGGAAGTAAAGCAATGTCCAGTTCAGGTAGCTCCCTTGCGAAAATATATGTAGTAGAGACATGCTTTAGACAGAAGTATAGTGAAGGTATAATGGGATTTCAACTTATTGAATCAAGAGTACCTTCCCCTTTTCTTAAAACAAAACATCATGCATTGGGATCACATAGACTTTGTAAAAGACTAGCAGAATGCTTTTGTAGAAAGTCTGAACAGAAAGCTTTATCATTTGGTTTTGGCTTTCAGATCTCTGGATTGGTGAACTTGCCTGTAAGGGACGAGCAAAACACCATCTGAAGAAGCCCATGTCGTGTTTTGGTTTAAAAGTAATAATACAGGTCACTAGTAGGAGTGGATTTGAAGTAACCATGGCAAAACTTAAAAAAATTTCTTACAGGCCCTAAACAAACATACCTCAATAATAAAACAGTTTAGAAGTGAGTTAGAAGAAGAAAACAAACAGTATAAGTAAATTTATTGTGCAGAAAAAAACAGTAAGATCAGAATTACCTATACTGGAGTAAAACTCAGGGCAAATTTTAAATATCATGTGGGTGGATATCTCCAGGCTGTTTTACTAAGGTTTCCCCTTCCCGCTCACCCACCCCTTTGCCTTTAGCATACTGCCTCTGCTTTGTAGTTGCTGTTTTACCTTCTGTCTGGTGTAAGTTTAGTGGAACTACTGCTGCTTCTTCTCCAACACAGCAGCAATCATCTTTCCTGTTCTATTCTTTTCTAGAAATTACTGTTCCTTGTAGGTGCATAGTTTCTAATAATGTATTTGATGGCTGCTACTGGGCTTTTCACAGAGATGTCAATAAGAGTGTTAAGAGGAGCATCACTTTTTTCCTCTAAATTTATGACGAAAAGAACAGTGAAATAAACTGTTATATAAGAAGTGTTATGAGGAAAAAAATACTGTGAGTATTCAGTAACTTATAGGCTTTAGCACATGTTTTTTAAGCTCAAGATATTTTGTTGCAACCAATATCAGCACCTTAGTCTGTGAATCTGTGGGTATAAGCAAATTTATGTGTAGTCCAGAAAAGACTGATGGATTAGAAGTGATTAATTGGAGCAATAAACAATAAATGTGTCTCTTTCATCTTTAGCCATACTACTTTCCTATTCCTCACTAATGTAGCACTTAGGAATTTAGCCTGATAGTGGAACTACAAATTACTCCAAAACTTTCACTGAATCAACAAAGAAAAGGTATATTCTGTTTCCTCAGCTAATGCAAAAGGTGAATTTGGTGCAGTGGAATTGATATGATGCAACATTAAAAACTGATTACAGGTTTGTGTATAGTTTCTGTGCTGATCCTTACCATACATTTTGACAGAGAAAGCAGGAGTAAGAAATGGTTGCAAAGATCCTTGATCAAAGAAAGCCCTATGTCCTGCCCTTAACCCAGTGAGTCATTTTACTGTGGGACTTTGGGAGGCTGCAGATGGCACAGCATCTCAGAGATAGCTATGTCTTGCTAGGTAGCTGTGCAGTGTGCCTGCAGCTTCCCTTGAGTCATAAACAGCCTTTATCAATATTTTCTATCCAAGGGGTGGGTAGTACATCAGAGAAGGCATTAACCTATACAGTAGGGTGTAATCTCTTTCAAACAAGCAAAATCATTAGAAGACAAAAGGCAGGAGAAACTGAACTGTGAACATTGCCAAAAGTGGCATCATAGTTCAGGCCATGCTCCGAAGTTTAGGCCCAGAGTGCAAACCTATTGCAGCTGCCTACTACATACAAACATGTCTTTGGGAACTGAACCTACTGTGGTTTCTCTCATGTTACCTTCTCATCGTTTCTTGACACCAAGACATGTTTTACTATGTCTGGATGCTCTGCTTCCCTTGCCAGATGGTGTCTATGAAACAAATTGATTTTGGGAACTGAGGCAGTTTTGCATCATCTTTTTTCTCCCTGTGGGATCCTCTTGCCCCTTAATAGCATTAAGCTATTTCCAGGTGTCAGCTGATGTTCTGCACTATCCTGCCTGGGCTATGGCCCGACTTCCCCTCTTACATACAAACCTGTGATTTTCACCCTTGCTTGCCATCTCGTCAGCAGCCAGCAGGCTGTGCTGAGAGATCAGCTTTCTCATCAGAAACACACAGAGACATTTGCAGAAGCTGTGTTTTCCCATCGGCAGTACACGAACTTGTTTGTCTGCCCAAGACAGCCACCATTCTGCCAAGTGGAAGAGGAAAGATACATGTTTCACCATCAAAAATAACAGAGCAGTTTGTCACCATACACAGTTCCATGTACTGCCAAGGCTTCTGTCAGACAATTCTAAATATCCCCTACTGACAACTAGGATATCTCTTGAACACAGAAAGATAGTACAGAAACTTTCTCACTGAGAGTAGGTACTTTCTTCCAGCATTAAGAAACAAGACACAGTAATATAAGAAGAATGATGACTGAGCCGTTCCAAAATATGCAGTGATGAGATAGGGTCAGAAGCCAGGAATCATGCCTTTGTCCTCTGTGTTGCCAGTGAACACGCTGACCCCAAGCTCATAAGGGAATGTCAGGAAGCCTGGTGAAGCTCAGCAGCTTTTTTAAGCAGATAAAAGTCAAATGTCCAAATCATGATGAACAGCTCGTTTCTATTCTTAGAAAACTTTGGAACCACTTATGTGTTGTACCACCACAAGAGGGTGTAAATTAAAAGCAAGAGCAAAACAAGAGGCAGCCCAAGCCAGTGAGGTGTGGTGTCATGAGGAGCATTAATGGGTGGACATATGGTGCCCCAGCCCCAACCACTGCCTCTCTCCTGTCAGCATTCCCACAGTAAGTATGCCAGGAAGGATCCTGCAGAAACATATAATTGGGGAGTTTGTACAGAGTTTGGCTTTCTGGCCCAGAAACAAAATGTTTGGCCATGCATTAGGCACAGAAAGCAATAGCACAGGCTGAGATCACATGAAAACTTCTGTCTCAGGTTGTCTTCACAATTCCCTGTGTTGCGGGGTTGGGGGGGGGGGGGGGGGGGGGCGGGGGGGGGAAGGGAAATCATTTCTTGGTGAAAGCAAAGGTAAAACTTTGTGGGAAGCTGAGACAAGGAAAAAGGAAAAAGTCACCCTCTTCCCTCACACTTATGTAGCTCTTCTTCCTTCTGCTTCTGCCTACAAAATCCAGCTGCCTCCCTTATGAGGACTCTGTCAGGCACTGAACCTTTCCATAAGGCAATTTTATTCATCATCACTGTAGATGAGTATCCAGCTTGCTGTGTCTGTTCCCTGCTGCCTGACTCAGCTGAGCTGACAGGTGCCAAATGACAAGCAGATTAGCCCCAGGCAAGCAGTGCAAGCATGTAGGAGACTGGGGGAACAGAGAGGACAGGGACATTCTTCCTTCAAACAAAGAAAGAGCAGCTGAGCTCTTAGGACAAGCTCATTTCCTAGGAAACACATCTTCACAGTACTGCTTCCTGGCTGGGCTATCCAGCTAAACTGAAACCCTTGGGAAGTCCCAATCCTCTTTTAATTGAACTAAATTCTCTGTGAGCTAAAAAAAAAAAAAAATCCAGGAACATCTCATACCTGTCAGAGGAGACCAACTTTCCTAAAGGGTGGCTACAACAACCAATTAAAGAGAGTTAACTAAGTTAACAGCAGTTTCAAAAATTGCAGTTAAACCATTCACTGACTCTTCCTGGTTTCAGATTATACAATGTAACAGTAATATTGGTTTTTTAAAGAACTAACAAAACCTTATTTTATTGTATAGCCATAAACTGTAAAATCTGCAGTGAAAAGGAAAAAAGAAAAAAAAAAAAGCTGAGGAAGATATTCTCTCTTTTCAGTGTTTAATTGACAAGTGCAAACATAAGGCTCTCATTCTGCAAGATGTGTGTGTCATTCCATGAAAATCAATTCACACATGTCGGCAACAAGCAGTAAAAAGGCAGCGCTGAGTGCCAACACTATTCTGTGAGTTTTAAACCAGTGAAGAAAAAAAAAATAGCAGGTAAAATACCAACTGAGATTTCATATACCTTCATGGTGCTGCAGTCACTTCCCTTGCCTAACAGATAACCTGGCAAATATTCCTCTGTGCATGGCTTTTCCTCTCTACACAGAGGGTAATGTAATAGGTACACCCATACTTCCTTTCAGCCAGTTCTCATCACTGAAAGCTTTGCACAAGAGCACTGCTATTAGTATGCACATATGGCATTTCACCAGGTGAGTAATTTTGCTAAACACTCATAAATAAGGTGACTTACCTGAATCTTTGCTAGACTAGTGCTAGTTTCTCTTCACATGAGAGTGAGAGATGTGTTTTCATATTTTATTTTTGCATGGGAGAAGGTAAAACTACCATAAGCAGCTTCAACTGTCAGAATAATTTGGGTAGGTCCTAAGGCATCTAGGACACAGGGAGTGGTTACTAAGCTATGGTACAATGATACAAGCTTTTTTGCTATAGATATGCTGTACACCTACATCCTCAAAATGGACCAGATGGGGTGCATAAGTCTCAGACACAGGTAGCTACAATGCTTTCCAAAAGAAATGGATTTTCTGTGTTAAAGACTGAGTCATCTAAAATCAATCATTTTGAGATCATACATCAAAGCTGCTGAACTATCAATGAATTACATGCATATGTCATTTTTAACTTACTGCCAGGTTATAAACCACTCCCTTTGGATTTTTACCAGAAGGAAATAAACTAGAAAACTATTCGTTTTTCCAGAGCAGACAGGTGTTGGAACTTCTCCCATGGCAAATTTGAAGGAATGTAATACTCTCTTCAACACCTTACCATCTTTTGTCATTGTTGAAATGCTCAGCTTTTGGCAAGCTTAGCTCGTATTACCCTTATGCAGAGACAAGAATTTCAGCCTGATCTTAGCTCAGCGCTTTTCTATTCTACTTTTTCTTTTTTCACCTCAATTTTTGTTTCAGTTCATAATGAAGCAAGCTTTTAAAAAATGCAAGAATATTGCAGCTTGAAGCAAAACAAAATGGTGTAAATGTTCAAACGTCAAGGAAATGCTCACTGACATCTTAAAATGTCTGTTGCTTTGAAATGCCCCACACAAAACAGGAAATTCCACTTTGGCTCTACTACTATAAGAAAACCACTTTGGCTTCCTGTTAACAGAAAGACATGTCTCATATAAATGAAGTAAGCCTAGGCTTTCATTACAATTGGTTACTTTTGTATGATTGAACAAGCAAAACAGCAAAAAAAAGCCCAAACTCCAACCACAAAACAAGGAGTACCTCACAAAAAAGTATGCTTACATGGACTCCTTTGCTACTTGAAAAGTTTAAAAAATCAAGTTTTCATATTAAATCAGGAATAGACATGTAAGCTTACAGGTTGACACAATAGAAACAGCATGTCCATAGTTTTTCCAAGTTAGAAATAATTTTAAATGCTGAATTTCTGCAGAGTTTTAAATCAAATATCACATTTTTATTTCTCCTCCATCCTTTACTGTCCCAAACCAGCCTTTTCTCTCAATACAAGGGCTTTCTCCAAAATTAGGATTATTTACAACAAAAGAAAAGTAGAGGCCACATAGTGCTTTCCTTTGTATACTGCAAATCTGCTTCAGCAATGGAGTTGACTAGGACTTTGCTCAGAACTGCAAGGCTTGTCTGGCCCAGCTCAACAAGCCACTTAAGCATGTGCTTGTTTTCAAGATCTAAGTGAAGGTGCTTTGAAGAAAAATGGTGTTTACATGCTTTGTTTCACAAAACTCGCACACATTATAGAAATTGTACATGTAATTTGACCTCCAATATTTATCAATTACTCAGCACCAGGTAGTTACCAATGAGACAGACCAAGCAGATTAATCCCTACACTTCTAACTTTCAGTGTGCTCTTAGCAGCTAATTGACATCACTTCAATGTGAATGGTGAAAGATTTAAACAAACAAACAAACAAAAATCAACCAAAAAGAACCCAACTTCAAAATGGGCTCTGTATTTAAGATGCAAATACTCTAATCCAAATTGCATCAGGCATTAAGCTTGCTTAATGTCTGTCAACTTCTAGTTAGAATTAGTGACCTGAGGAAATCACCACTCATACCATGATTTCCTGAAAACAATAGTTTTTTAACCATCCAAGGTTTTGTATCTTCTTCCCATTTTAGTCGTTGTCACCTACTTCCATGTCTCAGCTAACATTTGTTCCCCACTAGCAGACCAACCCCAATTGTTATGTCCTGACCCAATATCAGTCCTTACCCTCAAACTCCAAAACCCCTTTCTACGTGAGGCAGGGATGCCATACCAAGCATTGGCCTGCTTCTGCATTCAATCCATTTCCCTGATCCTCTTCCACTAAAGCCAATATCAAAGGAGCCTACAACCTTCCCTCAATTTCCTCTTTCTTATAGCTTGCAGTCTGCTCCTCAGTTCTCACATTCAGCATAGCCTTAGCTGCCATTTTTTTTGTGCACTGAGACATAATTCCATGTCTCTATTTTAATAGAAAAGTTGGTGAGTATTAAAAGTGCAATATCAACAGTTGAACTAATCACTACACAGATGGAAAAGATTTCACATGTTCTTACTAGCACTATTAATTTCTGTTTTCTCCATCAAGCTATGATAAAACATATAATATATAAAGACAGGTGACTATGGCTGCATCTCTATAGTGTACTTTGCTTAAAAAGATAAATTGTGTTCAAAATTAATGACAAAGGATATCTTTATAAAATAACCAACAGAAGATTTGGTATTGGGATTTGAGAATGGTGGGCTGTAGGGGGTAGACTCTGGCCGAATGCCAGGTACCCACTAAAGCTGATCTACCACTCTCCCTCTACAACTGGACAGAGGAGAGCTGAAGAAATCAGCTAAGGATTCATGAGTTGAGATAACAATTGAGAGAGGTCAGTCGCTGATCACCTTCACGGGCAAAACAGACTCAAAGTGGGGATATTACTTAATTTTATTACTAACAGGATCAGAGCAAAAGAGTGAGAAGTAAAATAATCTTAAAAACACCTTACCCCCACCCCTCCTTCCTTCCATATTCTCCCTCCTCCCCCTCAGCAGTGCAGGGGGACAAGGAATGGAGGTTACAGTCAGTTGTTGTTTCTGCCACAGCTCAGAGAGAGAGGAATCCTTCCCCTGCTCCTGTGGGGTCCCTCCCATGGGAGACAGTCCTTGATGGACCTCTCTGGCGTGAGTTCATCCCACAGGCAACAGTTCTTCACGAAACTGCTGTCCCACAGGTCACTCCTCCATGGGGTGCAGTCATTCACCAGTGAGCTGTATCGGTGTGGGTTCCCCACAGGGGCCATAAGTCCTTGAGAATAACCTGCTCCAGTGTGAGCTCCTTTCTCCATGGGATGCAGGACTCTGGCAGGACCCTGCTCCATCTTGGGCCTCCCACAGGATCACAGCCTCCTTCATGCATCCACCTGCTCCAGTGTGGGCTTCTCCATGGGCTGCAGGTGGGTCTCTGTGCCCTGATGGTCCTCCACGGGCTGCAGGGACACAGCTGCTCCACCAAGATCTTCACCATGGGCCACAGGACCCTCAGCTCCGGTGCCTGGAGCACCTCCTCCCCCTTCTTCTGCACTGACCTTGGTGTTTGTCTTGTATTTCCCATGTTCTCACTCTACTCTTCCCTGGCTGGAATTCTTTCTGTGCAATACCTTTCTGTTCTTAAATATGCTATCACAGAGGTGTTACTATTATTCCTGATTGGCTTGGCCTTGGTCAGCAGCAGGAAGCCTGTTTTGGAGCTGACTGGCATTGGCTCCACTGGACAGGGGAAGCTTCTGGCAGCTTCAAACAGAAGCCACCCCCGTAGCCACCCCCCACGCCACTACCAAAATCCAGCCACAGAAACCCACCACATGAGCTAATTCTAGCTTTTCAAAATTCAGCACTCTGCAAAATTCCTCGTACTTGTGCACGTGCAAAAGATGGGAAGACAAAAAACCTAAATCTTATACTGAGGACAATGAAACCAAAAAATTGTGATCCTGCAGCAAAACCTCTAATTTTTGCTTCCCTAAAGGGAAATCCTGAAACTTCTTAGAAAACTTCTTTTCTGGCCTAAGTTGCACATATTTTCTTCATCTAAAACTCAAAGTTAGAAAAATAGAAGAAAAAGTTAAATCAGATGTCTCAGGGTAGTCTCAGTTGTAGAGCCATTACTGTGATTTATAATGGAACAAAAAACAGAGGCATTTGAAGTCAACTCATAAGCATTTGCATGTGGGTGGGTTTGGTCCATGTGTGCCTATTTATATTAGGAAATTAAGCATATATAAATATATAAATAAAACGTATATACAGTACATAGTCACATTCACACAAGCCATAAAATTACATATATTTACAAAAATAGTTGCAGCTTTGTTTTATACATTCAGGTCCCCATTAGGAGTTTAGTTATTTAGCTTCTGCCTTATGAACTTGATCACCTTCCCAAGTAAGACTCTGGGATGAACTTGTACCTTATATATTTCCAATTTCAAAAATAAGAAAAAGGAAAATAATCTTCCAAGGAATTCTGCCAAGTCCATAAGAAAAGTTGAAACTTGTCTCACTGAAGAGTAAATTACATGTTAGCAAAAATTAAGAGATCTTTTCTTCATGTAGACAGTCCCTTGGTCTGGACTATAAATAAATTTGAAATTCACAGAACATCAGGCAGGGCCCAAACTGGGTGCCTGGTGGCTGTCTGTAGTATAAACTCATGCATAATTACTATTCTATTTGTCTCAGTTTAAACTGGTAGAATGATGAAAGTGAATGAATGAATGAGGATATGACAAGGAATATATCAGGTCAACTTAGAGAGTAAAAAGGTAGAGTAGACTACATCCTGTTGGTATTGGTTTAGCTTCACTTAAAGCTAAGTCACACAGTTAAAGCAGTCCCAAGGATCTCACATTTATACAGGACATATTACACAGTTGTGTGACTTCCAGGAGCTGGAATAATTTTCTTCTCCAAAGACTAAAAAAATTCTTCACTGCTTCCTTTAATAGTCTTCTTAGATATGCAGCCCAGATTCAGGCATGCATTTCTTGGGGCATTTGCCCTTTTGACATGAAATGAGTTTTGCAAGAGCAATCAAAAGTTTGGAGAAGAGGTTGTTTTCTTTCTGAAGAACACTTGCAAAAAACCAATCCTTAAGATACAGCAGCTTAAAGTGCCTGTACATGAAGACCCATGGAGAAAAATTTTGCCATGAACCTTTGATCATATAGCACTTTCGGTGATTGGCTGTGGAGTCATCTCTTGCTCCTCACCATTCTCTGTGGACACATTCAGGACCTCCTGTTGCTGATAAATATCTTGAACCAACATGATGTTTGTGCTCCTCCACTCTCTGTACTTCAGTGCTGTCAACTTTGGGTCCTCCAGCAACTGGTTAATTGTGGCCAAGTCATGTTCCTTACACTAGGAAGAGAACAAGTGGTTATTTCCCACAGAAACTGTCAAGCTCATTGTCCATATAAAAAATACACTCTGGGAACATTAGAGAACCATGTCACAAAGAGATGGCAAATTATCCATCCTCCCGGAAGCTTGTTGTCATTTTTGGATCATAGGTCATCAAAGTTAAGTCTACTGGAAAAAAATCATCCCAAGTGAAAGCAAGTTATGATTTCATCTAGGTTTTTTTTTTATAGGATTCTTAGCAAAACTTCATGAGAGAAGATTCGTGTGAAAATTACTCATTGTTATGCTGTCTCACGAGTTAGTACTCACTAAAACTAGACACAACAGCATTTATTTCTGTGATTCAAACCAGTTCTCACTTTCTCAAAAAATACTTATTCCATAACCACATTGTAAATGTCTCTTCTCTGGGAGCTCTACTGAGCATAATTCTGGATATGATTTGTGCACTGGCAGTAGAGTGGCTAGAGCACATGTGGCTGCCATCTACCATGAGCTAATAAATCTACCACCACTGATAAACCTGGTGTCTACTTTTAGGCAAGAGCAGCTCAGACCATATATTGCAGGCACCCTGGTTCTCTTGCAAGACAGAATCAGTCACTGATATAGGGTCACTGAGACACTTTGTCACAGAATTACAAAATGGTTGAGCTTGGAATGAACCTCTGGAAGTCATTTGATCTAACCCCCTTCCTCAAGCAGCACCACCAACAGCAGGCTGCCCAGGACCATGTCCAGATGACTTTTGAATACATCCAATGATGGAGACTCAACAGCCTCTTTGGACTGCCTGTGCCAGTGCAGTCACCTTCACAGAAAAAAGGATTTCTTGATATCCAGAGGAAATCTCCTGTGCTTCAGTTTGAACCCATCACTTCTGGTCCTGTCGCTGGGCACCACTGTAAATAGCCTGGCTATGTCTTCATTACACCCCCTTTTCACATACTGATGTTTATTGGTGTCCTCACATGCTGAGAACTTACGAACCACTTTGCTCTTCCAGCTCTTTTGGCCTATCCATGCAGGATAGAGAAGCCCACAGGATATGCAAGCCCACAGGATAGAAAAACCCTAGTTAGCACCTACAATTTCTTCATGGAGGCACCATGCTGCAATAACAAACCTTAACTGCTTTTTCCTGGCTCCATCCCTCCAGTCTGTGTGTGAAAGCAATGGAATAGTTCTAACCATCTTCTGCTGCCACCAGTTCATCACATCTGAGGAAACTCTTTGCTGATGGCTGCCTTGAAAACAACTTGAAAATATTCCCACGCATTGATTTCACTTCCTGGTAGTAGAAATCAGTTGTTTATACATCCATATTGCACTATTGCTGTAATGAACTGTCAACTGCTCTAATCTCTGTGATGGCTTAGGGACTTTTTAAACACAAAAGCTTGTTCAACTATTCAGTGCCAGCCCTTATTGGAAGACTTCTGGCACTGATGCAGAGATATGGGCAGTTAGCCTAAGAGAAAAAGAGCAGAGATAAGGAAGGAGAAAGGAGAGAAGAATATTTCCACTAGACAACCTTGGTGGCAAAAAGTCATGCCATGGAATTTTTTCTGTGACACTAAATCTATTTCCCACATTCACTATGACTGTGATGCATTTGCACATAGCTTCCCTCATTTCCAAAGTATCCAAAGCATGTTTTGTTAATGATATACTGTGGCAGCAACATTAATCTGTTGTTAAAGATGTGGAGTCAGAGGTCAAAAATTAAAATTGCACTAAAATTTGCATAAATCACTTTTCAAACTCATAGAGTTTTAATTTAAGCACGGTACATACGGACCAGAAGCAAAAATAATCCTGATTTTAAATTTCTAGTAGATCATTTCCAATTATTTTATGTTTCTACTATGTGTTAAGGAAATTTACTTTAAAAGCACATCATTCCACTGATGTAAAGAATATGGCACTTTCCCACGGCAGGCATTTGCCTTTCAGACAAGCTAACTTACACACTGCTGTGTACAGAACTCTGGTCATGTCTATGCTACATTTGTCTTGTCAATAGTCCAGTTTCTTAGTTTGAAGAAAGAAAGAAAAAAAAAAAAAACAAACAAACACCACCCACCACAACAAAAAACCAAACAAAACCTCCCACATTTTATACATTATGGCCACTCCAAAAATGATTTTTCCATGTTACATACAAGTGTTGGACAAGATTGAGTTTATAAGCACTGTTAATCACAACTTATACATACTCCCATGCTAAATCAATGCGCAGTTGTACTCCTTGCTCATGTCTGGCAGTAAGACTTCCATTTAACTCCATACTGATTAAAATGATCGTCATACAAAATACAACTCCATTTTTCACTAACTTGTTCTTAGATTTATTAGTGAGGCTCCCATCAGGGAAAATTTTGCAGAATGTTTCTGTATTTAGTTTCCTATCATATAAAAAAGGCATATTTTTTAACTTTCTGTTATGTGATGAGCTCACTTCATTGCTGATGCAAATGAACACTGCTACAGTCACTGCCATATCACTGAAGACTCTCTGATACTGAGGAGAGACTTCACCAGGTCTCATACGGAGCCAGGGAGAACGCTTAATTCCCAGTTGCCTTTTCAATTGTGTCTTTTGGGAATTTCAACACGAACTGAGGTGCCAAAGCCAAGCCTCCCATTGCAACTACTAATCAAATCAGTGATTCTGCTGCTAGGATAAGGTTTTAGAATCACAGAATCATAGGACTGTTAAGATTGGAAAAGATCTCTAAGATCACCAAGACCAACCATTTTACATGCATTTCTCAGCTTAAAATGCTTGAAGTCAAATACATGCATGTGAAACACAATATTCAATTCCTGCTTCTAATGCATACAAAAGGGACAAGTAAAGCCTCAGGTTTGCATTAATTCTTTCCTTTCCTTACAATATAAATGCTATAGTTAAGATTTCTGTTTCCCTCAGTACCATTCAAAAGCAGGCTTTGAAATCCCGTGACACTTGATGCTGGCAAACAGCGTCATAAATCCCCATATTCCAGACAGATTTACTAGCCCTTTCATGGAATGTTCTCCTGAACCCCTACACTTCTTTAGTTTGAGATATATTTGCAACTTAAAAGCAGGATGCTTTTGTTATTAAAAATATTTTAGTTACAGGAGGTCTTTACAATAGCTTTGGCACATCCTGTGCATTCTCTAATAATCACATAAGGAAAACTTTTTTTGGCTCAGGGTCATTTTCATGTCCTTTATCATCAACATACTTTGTCCGCTTTTCCTTTTTTAAGGCTCCCCCGTTTGGTGCATTCAGCTGAGTTTGCAAGTTTTCCAGCTAGCTAAGAGAAGCTTTCTTTATTAAATTTTCCAAATACGCTGGAAATTCTGCAAGATGAGTCCCCACTGAACTATTTCCTCTGCTTCCAGTTCAAATTGAACAACAAAACACAGATCAGTAATCAAAATGAAGCAGAAAAAAAAAAAATCAAACCTCAAATTCTCTGGGGCTTTCAGTAAAAATGTAATTAGAGTTTGGCTGAAATCTATGCTGCTTCTTTTTTCAGCCAAACTGTTTCTTTCTCTTAGGCTTTTCCTTGGCCAGCTCTGCAAACTCACCTTTAATGTGCTGTTCAGCATTCGAATTTTGTGGAGTTTCTCATTAATGGAAGGGTTTTTGCTGCGTTTGATAAATGACTTCCTCAGTTCCTTCTTCGTTGACAGACGACGATCACCAATGGGAGACAGGCTTGCTTGCTCTAATGACTTGTAAAGCCGCTCCATCTCATCATCATCACATTTTTCCTGGTCTGCAAAGAAAATAAAAAATTGTGTATGAGAACATGAATGTGGCAGCAGATAGCAGAAATGTTGTGTTCAGCCTCCAGGAAAGCTTCTAGCCAAGTCAAAAAGTTAACTAGAGTTAAAATCAAGGGCAATATTAAGGTAATTTCTAGGGTGATAATGCATATCAGAAAGACGTACGTTCCAAACTCAAATGTTTTTTAAGAATCAGGTAATGATCCAAACAGATATGAGCCTGTATCTCCAATAATAGAGTGCTGCTTTAATGCTCTGAATATATCACAGACTTTGAACAACTGTCAGTAATTCTGTGTTTGAATGAAATCAACTTTGATAGCATCTTCACCCATTCATCCTTCCCTACATGTTATATACAGTGAATTACATTTCTGCCTAGCATCTCACAGACCAAATTCTACTTGGTGTGACAATTCATCATCAGATTTTGGTAATTACTGAAAACAGAGTTTAAAAAAAAAAAAATTGAGCGATTAAATGAAACACAGGAACATTGCAGCGGCCCTAAGAGAAGGTTCTTAGGAAACAGATTAAAGCAAGAACGCTTAGGGTATCTAATGCCTAGCCCCTGAATTTCACAGATTGAAGCAGAGAATTTGCTTGTAGTGTCTCACAACAAAATCTTGATTATCTCCACCTTAATTATTCTGGTGGCTCCCAAGCTGCAGGACCATCTTCCATGACAGTGAGGACATGAAAGGATAAGCAAGTAAAGAGCTGAGAATAGCATAAAATAAGATGAAAATTGAAGCAGATATTTCTCAAAAAAAAAACAAAAAACAAAAAAAAGACAACTTAAAAATGAACAGACAGAGGCCAAAAATGTACCAGGCAAATGTAGGGAGGTGTTAGAAGAAGGCCATTTTCAGCAACAGACTGCGCAAATCACTTCTTGTCTTTCAGCCCACACTGCAAGCTTTTCTACTTCAGTGATCGTTAAAGGCAATCTTAAAGTTATTGCTGTTTTCAGAGTGCTAACGAATCCATCAAGATCCACTGGAATAACATTTGTTTTTATTTCACTGGGGGTAGTAGTGTTGGTTCTTCCCAAGTGCACTCCTCCAGATGCCCATCGAACTGGCTGGGCACTTTTCTCTTTTAATGGAATGTTAAACATTTAATTTTCTAAATCACTTTTGGTCAGCAAATATTTTCTGAACAAAAGGAAGAAGTCTTTTTGTTCACTCATGCTGCAGCCAAAAAGACTTCTCCAACATGTCAGCACACTTAGGAGCCTGCTCCTTATCTTTTCCATGTTTTATAAAGTACAGCAACCTTCTACACCCCTGTTCTTTCTAAACATTTAGATTACAGAAAACGTTTATGATAGGCTACAAATATTTGTCCTCACTGTGTTGCTGGCCTATTCTTCGCTACTGTGTGCTTATAAAAAGCCTACTGTAACTTGACAAGAACTAAATATAACTTCCAACACTGGCACATTGCTGGGGGAGGAAAGGGAGAACTGTTGTATATTTAACAAGCTGCAGGAAACAAAAAAAAATTAAAGTGTAAGGCATAATACATGGCAGTAGTATTTCCTGAAAATGGTCTACTAATACCAGAAGGCTCATAATTATAACTAGTTTCCTGCCTACTTTCTTGAGATGAAGAAGCTGTTTGTTTCCTTAGCCAGCTCCTGAACAGGACTGGCTCAACTCTACTGTAGACATCACCCATCAAGAGTGTACACACAAACACTTTGAGAAATAAATTGACCTTTATCAGCTATACAAGAAAAAGTGCATAAGAAGAAAAAAAACCAAATTGCTTTGATCCTGTCCAGCAACTTCTAAATATAGTCAATCCATGTGGGACATAAGGTTCCTTCTCAAGATACTTTTTGAGGCTAACTCACAACATTCCTCAGTGTCCTAAAAGGGTTACAAAGCAGCAAGCATGAGAAAACACCCTCAATGAACATTCTTCTTCCATGCTAAGTACTCTGATATCTTTATACACTTTGTGGGTGACTGTAAGGAGGACAGTAATACTCAGCACAGGAAAAAAATGGAGCCAAAGTCAGAAAAGCCCAGTAAAAGGCTCCCAGATGATGCACTTGACCAGCAATGTGCACTCATCTCCTGCAGTCTTTCAACATTGTGAACTTAAACTCCTCTCTTATTTCTTATTCTTCCACCATTCTCATCCTCCATATGATTACTCAGAATCAGGTAATTTCAGAAGGAAGGAATATACCAGTTTCTTCAGATCAGGTGGATAAAGGAAGTGGCAGTAAATCAATTACACGGGATTTCAGCAAAATGTTGCACAGCGAGGGTGAGTGAAAGCTAGAGGGTACGTAGACCAAGTGTGAGTTATATAGTACTTTTGCCTCCATCTTTGATGAACTTCAACCACAGTTAAAAGGCAACAAATTAGTATCTTAATATTGTGCTTTTGCATAGAAGCAAATACTGTTGCTATTGACAGAGTATGTCTGCCAATAAACATCTATAGGTTGAGGCCAGACTGTCTGTTACCTATCTGAAATTTTACCTTCAGTGTCCTAAGTTCCCCTGAGCCAAGCTCAGAAAGCAAAAGCCCACATTTTGCAGGCTTGAAGCTGCCACTGAATGCACTAAATTGATGCTGTAAATCTGAGAGAGGGAGAGGTAAGGGAGGAAGGGCAAAGGCTTTATGTTTAGTGCTCAATCAACAAACCTAATAAAATGATTTATGATAAGAAAATATATTTCTCCTCCAACACACAGTGGTGCATTACAGTATTTCACAAGCCTCTTAACACCTCAAAAGTAAACTAAGAAAGAATACCTGTAGTTTGCTTGCTTGCTTTTCCCACAAAACACCTGAGAGAAAATTAAGGTTGGATAATAGAAATAAAGCAACATGACTCAGGGATTAAGCACAGGATGGAGTTTTTCTCTAGATTCAAGTATTCCCGGCACATTTTCCCAGAACTTGGTATTGCTTGCACCTGGAGTTGGAGGTGGATGCTCCACCTGCAGAGGAGCAAGTCTCTAACAGAGGCACAGGCATTTACCAGTTATGTATTTTTAGACTGCAGTCACTTGGATTCTTCATATGAAAGAAACCTATGGTGTCTAGACCATACTACTGAATTGTTACAAAATATTTGCTTTCCATTAGAAATTAAAAGTATATTCAAAAAGCACATGGTGACATAAGGTCATGCCCTGGTGTGAAAATGAACAGATTGTCTGTGTTAGCCTCACAAAGACAAATATACCACCCCTACTCTGAGATTTTTTTAACTTCTGAAGGTTTATAATGATGGATATATTCCACTGGCAAAAAAATCTTAATATTATGGACAGATTGGGCCCCACTAGTATTGCTCTGGAATGAGTTTTTCCAGCTGGGTCATGCAGCTAACAGCAGACACATTTAAAGTCACTTCAGAATAAAATACTGCAAGTTATCTCTTCCACCAGCGACTCTTCAAGCTAAGCACTTTCTTCCTCAGTCATGCAAGTTAGGAAACTGAAATGCTACTACAGCACTTCTTTATCTCATCCTATTTTAAAGATAAAATACATTCATTTTTCTCTCAGGACCAAGCAAAGGATTAGTGGTAAGGAACAAACGACCACATTGGAAGGATATTACATGTTGTGAGCGTTTATGATTGTGTACATGCAATCAGCGGGAACACACAAACTGTGCACTTTGCCCTTCCCCCCATCCTCACAGCCTGAGTGGAAGGCTGTGGATGTGTCTACCTTGACTTCAGCAAAGCCTTTGACACCATCTCCCACAGAATACTCCTGAAAAAGCTGGCAGCCCACGGCTTGGACAGGGGCACTCTGTGCTGGGTTAAGAACTGGCTGAAGGGCCAGGCCCAGAGAGTGCTGGTGAACGGGGCTGCATCCAGTGGGCAGCCAGTCACCAGTGGTGTCCCCCAGGGATCAGTGCTGGGCCCAGTCCTGTTTAACATCTTTACTGATGATCTGGATGAGGGGATTCAAGTTCACCCTTAGTAAATTTGGAAATGATACCAAGTTGGAGGGCAGTGTCAATCTGCTGGAAGGCAGGAGGGCTCTGCCAAGGGACCTGGACAGGCTGGATAGATGGGCTGAATCCAGTGGTATGGGGTTTAACAAGGCCAAGTGCCGGGTCCTGCACTTCGACCACAACAACCCCCTGCAGCACTAGAGGCTGGGCACAGAGTGGCTGGAGAGCAGCCAGTTGGAAAGGGACCTGGGAGTTTGGATTGACAGGAAGCTGAACATGAGCCAGCAGTGTGCCCAGGTGGCCAAGAAGGCCAATGGCATCCTGACCTGTATCAGGAAGTGTGGCCAGCAGGACCAGGCAAGTGATTCTTCCCTTGTACTCGACACTGGTGGAGCCACACCTCCAGTACTGTGTCCAGTTCTGGGCCTCTCTGTTTAGAAAGGATATTGAGGTGCTGGAGCATACCCAGAAAAGGGCAAGGAGGCTGGTGAAGGGTCTGGAGCACAAGTCCTATGAGGATTGGCTAAGGGAGCTGCCATTGTTTGGCCTGGAGGAGGTCCAAGGGAGACCTTATCACTCCCTAAAACTACCTGAAAGGAGGTTGTAGCCAGATGGGGGTCAGTCTCTTCTCCCAAGCAACCAGCAACAGGATAAGAGGACACCGTCTTAAGCTGTACCAGGGAAGGTTTAGGCTGGACATTAGGAAGAAGTTCTGCACAGAAAGAGTGATTGGGCATTGGAATGGACTGTCCAGGGAGGTGGTGGAGTCACCATCCCTGGAGGTGTTTAAAGAAAGACTGGATGTGGCACTCAGTGCCATGGTCTAGTTGACAAGGTGGTGTTCGGTCATAGGTTGGACTCGATGATCTCAGAAGTCTTTTCCAACCTGGTTGATTCTGTGATTCTATAACCAGTACTGACCTGAGGAAAAGGGAAGTTCTGCACTGAAACAGTTTCACATTCAAGAGAAAGAGGCCTTCTATGTTGGGGTAGTAGTAGTATTTCAGGCAAGGCACAACTCCAGACAAATTCTGATTCAGGGGAAGTAAAACACGATTTTGTGGCTTGATGCCACTTATCTGGAATTTCTGTCTAAATAACAGGAGATATCACAGACAAGAACAAGCTGCCAGAGGTTCAGCATGTCTGATCTTCACCTCCTCAATTTTCAGCTTCCGTCCTCCTGTTGGCCAACTTGCTACAGGTAGGAGACATTAAGGTATTAAGACTCCCCACCTTGGAGCAGCAATACAGGAGTCTGTCTGAAATATCAACTTAAATGCTCTTTAAGCCTACAAATGTGAAACTATCCAGAACTTTTCAAAAAGCAGCTGTAAAAAATAAAGCTGACTGTTTCCCAGTTGTAAAGATACAGAAATTGGAAATGTTTGGCAGAAAAAGCATTTTTCATTGAAAACCACCTCCAAGAGAACATACCTTACTAAATCCAGTCTGAAATGTAAATATTTGTTCTCCTATTCAGTAACTGAGATCTCACAGATCCCCAGCTGTGTATTAATCTCAGGGGAAAAAAAATCTGCTTCTTCCTCCTGTCCTTGCTACTCTTATGAGTTTCTTGTAGCTTTGCCAGCACTTCTATTTCTGATTCTGTCAAATTTTTTTATGCCAGTGGAACAACACACAGCCCAGCTGAGGAGAGCAGAGGAAAAAAACTCATAAACCACTTTTGCTCTTACCTACCTACCTACCCACTCCCTTTTCAATAGGAATATGATGTCACCTCAGGGAAATCACATTTCCCACATAACTATGGAACACAAAATACAGGAAAAATTTTATTTAGGTGAGCATAGCTTAAGCAAGCTCCTCACTGGCAAATGTAGAACTAAAGGTAGGAGAAACTGGAAGAAAATTACAGGAAAAGTACGTTACTACCAACAGTCAGATGCTCTTGTCTGTAACAGTATAGTGGACTCAGAAGTGAGTGATAGAATTTTAATAAACGGACTGAACTGGAAACAAAAGAAGTAAGTATCTCTTTTTCAGAGAGTTCAGAAAACTGTAGGACAATAGTTTTCACTGTTATTTCTAAAGTTTTCTAAATGAGAAACAAAATGATTATTCAAACACAGTTATTTCTCTACCCAGTTGTTCTCACCATAGGCATACCACTTGGCTAGTTTCAGCCATAATCTAGCCATTTTCTGTAACTTTTGCAGAGGGTAAAAAAGGGGCTAGAGCACACCAGAGGATCTGTTTTGGCTATTATTGGCACAGGCAGACTCCAGAGAGGAAGAGGATGTCAGTTCTGAGAAGAGAAGGAATTGAATGCATCCAGCTCCTATTTAACCAACTCCTTCCTGCAAAAGCAAGCCAGATAAAATTCAAGTGGTATTTGTAAAGCTGTCCAGGTTTCTGAAAATATCAGCACACACTAGATCTTCTACCAGCTGCCGTGAGTTAAGGTAAAATAAACCAGAAGTGGTAAAAGAAGAATTCCTTGCCAAGATGTATTAACTTGATATGATCAAAAAACGCACATAAAATGCAAGGAAAAAGGATTCTTATTGCTGTAGCAGTAGATCCCTAAATAAATACAAACAGACCTTCCTATTATCTTATAGTAACCTTTCAGTTCCTTTCATTATCACATTTTGTGATGATAATGGTGGCATCTTTTAGATACTTTTTGTTCTAGTGACTGCCAGAAAAAAATGCAAAGGATAGCCTAGCCGTCCCAGAGGCAGCAAGTCTAGCTTTTGGATACAGAGCCTATATGCACTCAGACAGTTGTTTGTATTCTCAACTGTTTCTTGTTTATCTTTTGGTTTCTTTGTGTCACAAGCAGCTTAGAATCCTTTGTCACAATGCATGCAGCAAGGCTCAACACCAAAATATTAAATATTTCCAAAAATTAAATAGAACCATAATGCCGATCACCTTTCAAAAGAGAAAACTGATCAGTTCCCCTTCTTTTTACTTGTATATCACTCTCTGGTATGAAAAGTCTCCCCAGTAATTGGTGCTGAGAGTTAAGGCTGAGAATGTTCGCAACACCGCTGAGAGTGGCTGGAAAGATTGTTAAAAATATCACATTATAGCTCCTTGCACCAGACACTCACAGTTGCTTATCAGAGTTCATTAAATAATTGTTGTTGAAAAAATAATCCATTATGATTTAGTTGAATCTGAGGCTCCTCTTACAGAGTTTCATCCATCTGTCTCTGAAAACCTTTTCTTTTGTTGGTAACTCATCACTAAAGTCTCTTCACTATTTTTGTACTTTTTCATGGTGAGCGCTTCCCACAAAACCACAGCTACTCTTTCTTCCTTCTAGGTTCCAATTTTTCTTAGGTTGGACTCCATTTCTGACTTTGGCCAACAAAAGTGCTATTCAGTTCTTGAAAACTTTCACCTCAGCTCTAGGTTTTCATTAGCTACAACCAAAAATTCTTCATGGTGTTTTACCGTGCAGAATGTGGCCAGGAAGCAGAGTGTGTGACAGGTTATTTTAATCTTCACAAGGAGAAGGAGAGAGCATGGACGCACCTCTAGGTTCTGTGGGGAGTGGGATTAAGGACCACACAGCTGTTCCAATGACAGCAGGGCAATCTTTACACACAGGGAACAAGTGTTTTCAGGACAAATGCTGCCAGAAGACAGATTTGTCTCCTCCTGGATGCAATCTCACTACTCTGAAACACATCAGAAATGCACTATTCAGAAGCTCCATAAAGCAAATCTTATGGACTGCACTGAGGTATGTCTTCTTGTTTCACATCAGATAACAAGGGTGTTTTTAGCAGTTTTTGTAAATTGTGAGATTTTGCAGCTACATTTTACCCCCACAGCTTGAATTCATCTCACAATATCTTTGCACATTCTTATCAACTAACTGGAGTAGTGAATCCTTAGGGGGTAAGCCTTAGAACCAGAGTTGCGTCCTTTTTGATAGCTTTCATTTGTTACTGAATTGCTATTTTACATTAATCCTTTTTTTTCTACCTCATTCTCAAAGAGAAGTAGCTTAACCTCCTTCCAAATCCTTTCATAAATTTTTTTCAGTGGCCATTGCAGGGAAGGGCTCCACACACTGATAGTTTTCATATCCTCCCCATAATAAGCAGACTGATAAAGAAAAGAAAAAACTGTGTATGGTGTACATCTTACTTGCTCAACAATGGCTTACTATGCAGACAATAACTATTGAGATTATACAGTTTCCATAGTGACTGTCTCAGTGAAATAATCTATTTCTGGAATTCTGTCAGCGATCACCAGTGTGGTTAGGATGGTTCTGTGTTCTGCCATCAGGGTTGCCTATCAGCTAAGCAGTGGGCAACAGAATTAATTTTCCCAGGAAAAATCTTGGGAAAATTAAACCACCTTGCAAATTGCAGAAATATGCCAAAATGTACCTTGATTTACATTTTAATTCCATTGTTATTGGACAGTATCATTGAGCATATTAAGCTATACTTCAAATGATTTTGAATATGTCATGCTAATTCTATGACCATTCATAAAAGTACCTTTAAATTACCTGGAAAAATTACAGTTACCCTTACAGTTATGATGGAAAGCATTAACCTACACATTGTTGCAGGATTGCTGACGATACCAGAGTAGCACATTCTAAACAAAAGTTTAGATTTCTGAAAGGCAACCACTGAATCTTGCTCAGTAGGATCTCAAGCCACTATTCCATATGTGACCTACATTCTAACAATCTACATAAATGTCCCTAATAATGTTTTCCAAGGCATTGCTATGCCACATTTAACCCAGAAGGTAAAATTACAAAAAAACAAACAAAAAAAAAAAGTGTATTTACTATGTCTTTGTGACATTTTCATTAGGGAACCCTTTTCTGTTAGCTGCAGCCTTTTCTCAACTTGTAAATCCAGAACTTAGGGGAATTGGATTCCACAATAACTCTCACAAAGCATAGCACTCTTTTCCATCACACAGAAACAGGACATATGATCACTCTGGGTTTTAATTCCTACTGATCTTCATTGCTACTGAATTTTCCAGCAGAGCACCCTGGAAGGCAGATAATGAAGCTGAGCACAAAACAGTGAGTTAATTTTCACTTTTGTTAAAAGCTGTACTTTGCACAATTTCCTTTTTTTTTTTTTTTTGTAAAATCAGAAAAACAATTGACAAAATAAAGGGGTTCTAACTGTTGATATATGTAAAACTATAGGGAGACAGACAACATAACTAACATGCCCTATACTATCACTTTTCAACTAGTGTTATGTGCATCTACAGAGAAATACCCTGTGTTCCCAAGGACTCCAGTGCTGTTTCTTTCCACCTTTGAATTACCTTCAGCCTAAGCTTTTAGATACATCTTTGTTTTGCTTTATGCTGAGGCAACCCTGCTCTTTCAGCAACAAAGTACCCATCTGAAGGTCCTTACAAGGATTTGGAATCGTGGGAAGAGATGATGCACAAGAATGTTGTTTCTTCCTTATGTATTACCTCTCTAAGCAGAATAATTGTATGCCATGAGCACCACTTGGGTTTCAACTGCTTTTAATGCAGTTGAAGAAGCTTTGCTTAAAAGGTGGGAGATATTGTTTTGCTATGCAGGGGAGTTATGAGGGAATCACAAAATTATGGAAGTATGCCAACTTTTTCATTTAATTTCATTTCATTTCAGTAGGAGGATACCTGTGCAGAAATCTATTTGCTTAGACAAAATCAAGTCTTGATGGACTTTCTGATTCAGGATTGCAGTTGTTTTCTCATGATTACAATGAAGCTTAATGAAACAAATAGGGAGTATGTATTTCAAGTAAATACAACTGCTTTTATTTTTAAAATTACATTGACCTAACTACATGCTCCATTTTGCTCAGAGTATCTGTTCTGTGACACACTTTCTAAACATTTTGATTCAATCCCAACTAATAAAAGACATCTGCATTGAAATAAAGACAGTTAATAAAAACATATCTCTGTTAGATGTATATACAGAAGCTATGATCTGACATGCAGGTAAAATTTGAGAAAAGTTGTAAAGATACCTACCGACTAGATACTAGGCTATATGTTTAACATGCAATAAAGTAAATGTTTGTTAAAAATGATGTGCCACTGGAAAACTCTTCAGTGAAGAACATAAAGGAAAGAAGGGAAAAGGAAGTTGAGGAAACCCCTGAACTCTCATATTGTTTGGCTCTGCAGCAAAAATCTCATAACTCATTAGCTCACCTTTGGATAGTGATCTCTGTCCTGTTGCATCTGGCACTGCTAGACAATGTGCATCTGCACTTAAGTAAGAGTTCTGGGATCCACCATTAGGTTGGGAAAGCTGGACTTCCTGGCTTTCTGCTGCTTCTCCACAGATTGCTTCTGGCGGCTCATCAGAATGAATCTGTACGCAGAAAGTTAAAGGCTGATCACCCTCTTCTGTGGCAGAGCTGTTAACTAGGTCAAGCCAGGACTGCCTCTCGGAATAAACCACTTTGGATGCCAGGGAAGATGATGACTCTTGGGAGTTCAAAGTGCTTTCGGGAGAGGAGAGAGAACACGATGCTTCACTTGATAGAGTTGAGGTGAAAGATGACTTCTGCTGATCCTGCTTTCCAGAAGCAAAAAGCAGAGGTGGAAGAAAAAAGAAAAATTATTTATAAGTCATTATTGTCCTTAGGTTCTACATGTTATACAGCTGAAATGCTAAATGATCAAAAATTTATGTAATCTGATTAACTGCCCATTCAAACAAGTCTGAGGTATGGCAGCCAATCTCCTACAGAGCAGTAGCTTCACAAACTAAATGACAAGGAGGCCAGAGGCAAAAGAGATACAAACCTGACAATGTCTGGAAATAAAAGACCAAGGAAAAATCTTGTGTTGAATGTAGCCTTCCATGCTAGTCTCACATTTGTCTTGACTGTTTAATTTGTGTTCACTTTATTGGTCTGATCAGGAGTGCAGAAGTGAAACTCCAAATTAGCCATTGAACATGAAGTTTTCTTGAAGCATTCAACAATTCCACCAATGCAGTAAACATAGATTATTGGTGCCAAGCACTGAAGTACACTGAAGTACAGTAAAAAAGTATTTTACCTGATCCCTTCAAGGGATAATCATTCACCAAGGCAAGAAGGCTGACTGATAGGTAATATGATGGCAAGTTAATGGTAGAAAGAAAAAACAGATAGCTGTGGGACAAAGGATAGGAAACAGGGAATGGTACAAGATTTGTGCTGCTTGTTCACCTGCCAAGATTCACCCTTCAGCACATGAATCTGGAAAAGGATCCAAACTTCACAAGAAACATGTCAGAAATCATTAAGACATCCAAAGGCCCTCAATACTCAATAGGCTTCCATTTGTTACCCTGCCCTAACAGAAATACATACAACCAGAGAGGTCTCAGAGACATCTAAAAGCCATCATTATTAGGAGTTGAATGACAGAGGGTATGGTACATGCACAATGTAAAGGAAGGTTGAGAAAAAGAACAAAGTTTTGAGAAGTATTTAGCTTCCCAGTCAAGTGACTGGGTGCCCAGGTCTTTGTCTACACTACAAGTTTACATTGGTTAATTTGTACTATTATCTGGTCTCAAGAAACAACTCACGAAGAACTATCACTAGTCTACTTCTTACCCGCAAAACACCGCTGATGAGATTAGCTAAGAGAGTCAAATACCCAAGTAATACATATAAACCACACAAATATACATAAAAATACCCAGAACAGAATCAATTAACAGTAACAAATAAAGTAATGGAAAGGAGGAAAGACAAAGCCTTATAGTGAAGCTCTTAGCAGAACCTATCAGAAATTGTGATGAGATCATAATGATATGAAAACCAGATTTCTTGCTCCTCCAGAAATTTACTCCTTCTGCAAGTCATCTGCTACTGGCCAATGCCAGTATCAAAATACCAGACTTGATAGACCACAATTCTGGCAAGTTTATGTTCTCATTATATATGTAGAATAGATCTGTGCAAGAATCAAAACAGATGATAACTAGACAAAGTATTGGAATACTGAGAAGGTGTTGCTAGGGAAACCTGGAAAAGCCGCAAACACAATAAAGGGACTAGTCTGGAATACCTATTTATAAATCTGGTAAACCAGAAATAAAATTTACTCAAATAAAACAAACCAAGAGTGACAATTTTTTTGGTTATGATATATAAAGTTCTGCAATTCAGTGTTGCATACTGTAATGTATACTTCCTTTTTACATTAAAACCAACAAAGTAGATTTGACTTCCTGTGCTTCTAATACAGCTGCCTCATGTAACTACTACTCAATTCAGAAGATGAGGAAAACCAGTATCAGATTGTGGATACCATTTGTTTATAACAGTTTCTTCACTTTTGTAAATTTTCAAGGCCATTCATAGTATCATAGAATCATCAAGGTTGAAGGAGACCTTTAAGGTCATCCAGTCCAACCATCAACTTGTGCAGCAGCACTACCACTGCATTCCCTAAACCACATCACCCAGCACCAGATCCAGGTGCCTCTTAAACACTTCCAGGGATTGTGACTCCACATCTCCCTGGGCAACCTATTCCAATGCCTGACCCTCTAACAGCAAAAAAAAAAAAAAACTTCTAATATCTAATGTGAATTCTCCCCTGTCTCACTTTAGAGCCATTTCATCTAGTCCTCTCACTGCAGATGCTGTGGAGGAGACAGGCTTCCATCTCAGTACAACCTCCTTTCAGGTAGTTGTAGAGAGAGATGAGGTTTCCCCCGGGCCTCCTCTTCTTCAGGCTAAACAACCCCAGCTCCCTCAGCTGTTCCTCAGAAGACTTAAGTTCTCTAGTCCTTAAACAATTCCTCGAAGACTTTCCCAAACATTGCAGGACCTAGACATTTATATTCCTCTTATGAGAAATACAACATTGTGTTTCAGGTGCATTTTTGCTTTTAAAATTGAAACCTTCACATAGGCATCCTAAAGCAAAGAACAGACAGATGCCATCATAAACTATAGGGGTGAGTGCTAAAAATGCCCACAGGGAACACAGGTGATGTGAAGCATTTCATTTAAGAGCACCTATCACAAAGAAAAATTGTTGAAGTATTTGTAAAGTCAAGCAGATCAACTGAATGGTAAAAGCTCTTGCTTACATGATGTGAATGGTGCAATTTAATTGTTCAAAGCCAGGAAAGGAAGACGTTAGATCTCACCTCTATTTTTCTGGCATTTTTCCATGAAAGAAAAAAAAAAAAAAAAGGCTATTGAAATTAAAACAGTGCTACACTGAGTGGAATATATTTTTGTTTTCATTTTCATTGTGTGTTAAATAAAAAACGTGGGTGAGAATAAAATGACTGCCAGAAGGTGTTTCTTTTTCTCTACATATGTGTTGTGTTTTGTTTTTTTCTTTGGCGTGAAAAATGTTTACTTAACTTATTTGAGTGGTTCCTTTGGAATTTTTGCAATCATCCTTTTAAAAATAAATATCCATTTGGGGATATTTTAAAAAGCAGATCATAAGCATTCCACTGAGATCAGTGAGTCTCCAGACATTTTTTAGAGAAAAATTATGACCATTAAACAACTCAACTGCTTTTTGGGGATTGCTGCAATCTATTGTCTCAACATATCTGCTGATTTTTGAACTGTAAATCTATTCACACGTGGATAAATTAATGCAGGTGGTCAGTTTAACTTTTGTCCTAAAGATGTTAAAATTTACTTGTTCCTCACTTGCTTTTTTCTTCCACAGTACCTAGAAGTATGGATGAGCGTGGAAAGCTCATGATCACTACTTTTTTCAAGTTTCAAAATGGTTTGAGTCAGCAGAGAATAGAACAGCCAGTATAAACTTTATGCTAGAGGTACAGCAAAATGTTTGCTGCTCTAAAATGTAACAGAGCCTGCACCTGGGTATCTATTAGTTTCCAGGTTAGCAATTTTTCAGTTTGGAGTTGATTTCAAGAAGTTTGGAGGCCTTTCTCTCTAAGGCAACATTTGTTTGATTTTCTAAAATGTCCATGCCTCCTAATTCCTATTTTGCAAAATGGCTTTGCACTCAGGAGGAAGAGGTGCAATTAAAATAAATAAATAAATAAATAAATAAATAAATAAATAAAAAGAAATTAACTTTAGTCATTGGCTCTGACATTCTTGATGCTGGGCTGAGTTTCACTTCCAGTTGCAATTTGAGAAGATTAAACCAAGCCAACCAAAAGTGCTGCACCCACAGAGTATCAACCCAAATCCATGCCGTTACCATGTTTGGGACTTCACAGCTTGGTTCAGGAACTCTGCAACAAATAAACGTGCAACAACCAGTATTTAACCAACCTTCCCTGAGACAACCATGGGCTTCACTTCTGGATCTGAGTTCCTAGTAGAAGCTGTGCCTCTCCAATCCTCCCAGTGGTTTTCTTGCTCCAGCACTTGTCCAGAAGTGAAAGGGGCATTAAATCTCAAAGACTTTGACTTGCAGTCAAACACAACTGCATTGGTACACAACAGTTCCTACTCACCCTGTAAGCAAGCTGAGCGCATGGCAGACCCACGGCAACTGCAGCTTGTTCCAGTGGCCAGTTCTGGAGTGAAAAGATGACAACTTTGCTCCAGAGACAATAACTTTTGTCCACAGGGAAAGGGATTTTAAGGAGGGGATGAGAAAGGCCATCATCTGGGAAAGGTAAAGGCTTGAGAGAATATAATCTTTACAAGGGAAAGCTTGAGAAAACAGGACCCCTCAGCATTTGCATAATTGCCTGGACAATTTGCAAGTCCCCTGCTAAAATGTGGAGGCCAGTACTCAAGAGGAGTATATGGGAAGGAGACAACCAGAGATCACACCTGCAGCAACAGACCAACAAGGAGCAGGAAGCCAGAAAAACAGAAAACTAAAAAACAACACCTGTTAAAAGCTCATCATCTGGAAAAAAGCAAGCATTCACTCAGAGAGGAGCAGACAGAAAAAACATCCACAGCCTCCTAAAGCAAGACACTGAGGTATAAAATTCAAAGTGTTTTATTATTGACCCTTGGCCCAGGATAACTGTTGGAGACATAATGCCAGAGTTCTTATTTTCTCTGATATTTATAGCCACTCAGCCACATTTAACTTCTAGTTAATATAGGCCATAAAAAATCATGTTCTACACAGCAGTGAACACCCTGCACCCCACAAGTGCCAGGCAGGTTGTTTTACAGTGATAAACATTACACAACTGTTTCAGGAGAGGAAGTGAAGACTGACTTATCTGACTGAAACAGAGGGGGGCAAGTAGATGACAGTGTGACATACGCTCTAAGCTTTATGTGAGCTAATTAAAGATTGTCAGACAGACAACCCTGTGCATGACATCTCCTTTTCTTAATACCTATTATCACACAAGTTTCTCTAGCTCATCTGTGTATTTCAGATTTGCTGCTGCTTCATTGCCTCTGTGCCACATAGGAACCTGTACCACACCAGTGAGGCAGCAGACACTTCCTTTCCATGAGATGTGAGGAGACTATTTAGAATATTACTGCATATCTCTCGATGTTAACTTTCAGCTAGTGATCCTTGAACTCAGGATTCCTTATTTGGGCTGCATTACAACCCCAAAACAGATCACTCATTTATAGACAAAGAATTAAGTAAATCTCCCATTTTAAAGCACATGTAAGAGAGATGAGATCACAGGGAAAAGCAATGATATAGAAACAAGATGAATAGTACAATATGTGGCTAATAATTAGGTGAGTCAATTAGATTAGACACGAGGCTGCATAGTGCTTATTCTAATTTGTGAAATGAAGTGAGACAGGAAGGAATATTCTGTGCAAATATGCTACACTTAGAAAGAAAAATGCATAGTTTTTTGGAAGGATGCCTATTTTCTTTCTTCATAGTCTATATTTCAGAGGTAGAGGAAAAGAACAGATTTTATCGCTGTTAGAAGAGGCCTCTTTCCCTTGACTTCTTTTCACTGCCACAAATACAGCTTCAAATTCAGCAGTCTTAGAAAGAGCTCAATCAGATAAACAAATACAAAGCTATTGAGTGATGCTACCAGGGGCACAGAAAGAAAGAAGTTTCAGGGTGGATTTCAAAGAAAAAAAAGAACAGTATGAAAAAGTAGCTTATAGCAGTGTGTTGAAAATCTGGTAAAGAAAATATAAAGTGTGTGTATGAGGTAGACACCTTCCTTTCTCTGGCAAGATAAATATGCCTGCACTGGAAGGAGCTGATCTCTTACGGTGTGAAGCTCCCTGCAGTGCAGGATGTGATAACTGGCTTGCAACAAGAAACAGGCTAATTACTGGAACACTTACCAAAGGAGGAGGTGAGGGCTGGACTGTGTAGGGGGGAGGTGGAGTGTTCGTTATTTCTGGATCATCGTGTTCGCTTTCACTGTAACATTCTGAGGCAGACATGGAAAATGAGCAAAAGTGTTAGACCAAAAAATTTATTCCTCGCAATGATGTGGTAACCTAAGAACACCAAGCAGGATGTTCTGGACTGAGGACCACACTTTAACAAGTCAGTGTCTCCTAACCCACTTGCAGTAATGCTACATTACTTCATGGCAAAGCATTTTTTAAGTTTTTCTTAATTTAAAAAAAGTGTTAATTTGCTATGACAGGAAACACTGCTCTAGATAGCTTCACAGGTAGGTTTGGGGTGGGTTTTTTTTCCTCTCTTTGCAGTGTTTAAATGAAGACTTTAATTTGTAGTAGAAGTTAGGGAGAGCTGTTGCAAATAGAAGAGTCAGTTCCTTAATCTTTGTAATAAGTAAGTTTTCCTGAAGCTAGCAACAGGTATTAGGGTTCTGGCTGCAATTTTGGAGTAAACAGATTGCTCACATCATGCTTTGGAAACCACAGAGCAGCCTTGTCTTTTGCCACCACACAGTAACCCACATAGGCATGCCATATGGCATGGCAGTACATGTGCAGAGGTAATAACAAAATACTCCAGGGCTATACAACCCATTTATCTTTTTTTATCTTCTTTTTTTTTGCTTTTGGTTTTTTAACAAAAAAACAAACTAAAATTCAGTATATCTCTTGACATGTAGCAGAGGAAGTCATGCTGTTACTTCTTTCAACTATCTGTGTAGCAGCTGAAAACATTTTCTCAATTTTTTTTTTTTAAAGGTGGATTAAATGAAGTGATAATCATTGATAAGACACAGAAAAAGGGAGGCAGTATGATGCTGGTTCCTATTCCCAGGACCTGCCTGTAAACATTGGGCAAGATTATAGAATCACAGAATAGTTTGAGTTGGGAGGGACTTTTAAAGATCATATAGTCCAACCCCCTTGCAATGAGCAGGGATATCTTCAATTAGATCAAGTTGCTCAAAGCCCCATCCAGCCTGACCTTGAATGTTTCCAGGGATTGGGCATCTACCATCTCTCTGGGCAATCTATTTCAGCTTTTTGCCACCCTCACTGTGAAAAATTACTTTTTTTTATCTAGGCTGAATTGACTCCCTTTTAGTTTAAAACCATTACCCCTTGTCCTATTGCAAAAGGCCCCCGCCAAAAAGTTTGTCCCCATCTTTCTTACAGTCTCCCTTTAAATACTGAAAGGCCACAAAGTTTCCTTTGCTAAATCTCCCAGCATGTATGCAACCTTTACAGGAGCTAGTGCTTGCACCACACGTGCAATAAGGCCTACATCAAATTCTAAGACTCTATCAATGCCTTTTTGAGTAACTCTTAGTAAAAAGCTTATTGTTTCTATGGCTCCCTTTTTAGGCACATAGAAGAACTCAAACAGAATCAACAGCTGTTTCTGATACTCTCAATAGGCAAATGAGGTTGGGGGGGTGGTGTTAACATACATAAAAAGTATATAAATACACAAGAAATGTCATAACAAGCGACAACACTTCCGAAGAATTATGGAGTGTGATACAGAGGGGAAAACCGGGTCAGAAGGAACAGAAGTGACTGGGGGTACTGACAACATTTTTCTGAAATACAGCAGTGCCTCTACAAGGGCACATCCACACAGGCACATCAGTGGGTGCTGCTTGATCACCTGTGATAAAACATGCACGAAAAGACAAGGAGGTATTTGACACCGGAATCAGAAGGCCTTTTTGTGAAGGGGAGATGGGCCACTAGCTTTAAAAGCTGAAAAAATCTTGGCTATGTTATGTTATTGAAGGGTTATTAGATAACTAGCTGCAGAGGTTATTGAGTGGATTACTTTGTATGTTTTGGTCATATTTTTTTAATTAAGATGAGTGGACTGACTCATTGTTTTATAATTCTCAATTCAGCCAATACAACAAATACTACAATTTTTGAGGCTTAAAAAAAATGTTTTCATGTATAACATTTTGGCCATCCTCATTTTCCATCAAACCCTTCCCTTGTGAAAACATGGACAACATATTTGCACACTTCCTCACTAAGTACAATTACTTTGCAGTTCTTGCTACACAGCCTAATACTCAATATAGCCCTTTAACCTAAACTGATTCGATACAAAATTGGGTTCAGTGAGGACACAAGCATTTAGGAGGAATTAGTGTAGAAATTAATAAGTTTCCTGACGAGAAACAACTATGAACTGAAAAAAAAAACAAAATCAGTGGTATCTGTGTTTACCAGCCCCTTTGATGGTAGAGTATAAATGGAGCCAGAGTGTAAACAAAGCCAGATCAAACTAATCAATAATGGAATTACATGTCCCAAGCACAGGCATAAACCGCAATCTTGAATTCTGGGAAAAAGCAGAAGCGATGCAGGGAGGAACATTTCAGTGCTTAGACAAAACAGGTTGCATCACCTAAGTAACTTTTCAAGTTACTCATTCCCTGATGAACTCCTGGGCTTGGATCTGAAGGAAACTGTAGGCTCCAGAATAGTGCTGCCACTCCATTGTTGCTTTACATTGCTGTTGTTGAAACCTCCAGGAATGGATGAGACATTAGGGATGAGTCTACAGAGCACAAGTTATTACCAAGCCTACAAGCTCCTGTGCTGTTGCACAGCTCCTGTAATATAAGTCACCAGCTCAAAACCCAGAGCAGCATAGCTGTTTCTCTTCACACTTGGTAGGCTTAGCAAGCCAGCAAACTGCCAGAAAGTATATACCTCTCACAAGATCACAGTGTGTCTCCCTCAGTCACACAGTTTCTCATCATTTTTTCTTTTTCTGTGATTACTCTGTGCTGTGTCACTGCAGTTTCTCTGAGCTCAGACAGCAGACAGACCCAAGATGACAGTTTAAAAGAAAGAAAATAGCTGACAAAAATCTGGTCAAACAAAAACTGTGAAGAACACAATGTAGTTACACACTGAAACCAGTTAGGAGCATACCTTCCTCATTCTTCCCGTTTGGTGCCTGAGGGTCTACAGCCATCCCCAGCTTACTTAGCCACCTGTGTTTGAAACAGAGGGAATATAGTCAGGGATACTTGCATGCTCCTCAGATAGACAGAGTTTTGCACCTTTCAGATGTGTTCTACAACACCACATCTATTTTCATTAGCTTGAAGACTAAATGTCAAATTTTCTATTTCTTAGATCCTCTTCTAGAAAGACATCAGTTACCTGAATGCTAATATTCTCTGTGGTGAGCAGGATTAATTGCTGGGACATCTTCTTTCCCTGATTCTGAAAAAAAGCACTACTGATGACCAAGGAGTTGCATTTGTGGAAGCTAAACAAAAAGTATTTGTGCTATAACACCATGTCAGTGATTTAGTCTAGCAATTGAGGTGTCATCTTTCACCTCAGATGAAGCAAAGGCATCAGAGCCATAGAAGAAGATGTCAGATGGCCTGGCCAAAACTATTGCAGCACCATCTAAGAATCTGAGTCATTTAAAAACAGACTTTTTGACCATAACATTCTGTGTTCTTCAACTTCCTATGTCCTTTCAGGTTTAGTAAGTCTCATTTCCTGTGTTGCTTTAAGCTACTAGTAATGCTTTTTTAATTTCTCTTCCTAGGTGGCTGCATTTTTCTAGAGCTAGAAACATCCCCTATATATACTTTTTGTATATTATGTTTGCTTGTATGTCACTCAGATCTATCAAGGTTTTAAGAAATTAATAACTGAAAAATCTCAAGCCTTTCAGATTAAAACTCAGAACCTGAATAGGGAATGTATGAAGGGCAGGAATTAAAACTGATTACTGGGGCGGGGGGAACCTAAAAACATTTTGTTTTATCTTGGTTATAATAAAGCTATGGGAAATTTGCTAGAAAGATCAGTGTCAAAGTAACTACAGTTTTAGACTGCAGTATGAACAATAGAGCCACATAATAATTCAGAAAAACAAACTGTCATTTCTGTAAGAGTGGTTTATTGACTCTTTTCTGACAGCTAATCATAACAGAATGGTTTTTTTAAATGAAAACCCACCTTAACAAAAGAAAAGATTTGCTAAAAAAATTCCAAGACTGCATTAAAGACAAGGGAAGAGAAGTCACTAATAACTATGTACAACTGGCCAGCTAAATGCATGCAGCTAGTCAGCATGCCTTTACTTTTCATTTGTGCATGAGAATAGCAAATATATGCTAAATTAATGAAGCAACTGACTGTATTAATAAATCCACGGTTGATTTAATAGATATAGATATATACGTAGGAATATGCATATATAGATATAAGCATGAAGAGTTACAAAAGGCCATGATCCATCAAGCGTTGACGCATGCCAGTAACTCGACACGCACAAATGCTCCAGTGAGTTCAGTGGAGCCACTCACATATGTATTTGCAGGACTGGAGCCAAGAGAACAGATGTCTTTTAGTCTGTTTTGACATATGCATGAGTATGTTTGTACTTTATGTATTAAATGCATGTATTTTATACTTTGCAAAGGAAAACATCATCAGCCGCAATAGTGAGAAATTAGTGCAGCATAGTGCAAGCTGCTTTAACACTAGGTGAAATAGTTCTAAGCCAAAATGAAATTTACTCAAGAAGTGGAGTTTGAAGAAAATCGTTCTGGGGGCATAAGAACTGCGACACCTCTGTAGGTTTCAATCACTGACTCACGTGAGACTAAACATGTCTCACATGAGAATTTCCAGCTGGGCTACAAACTGGCTGTTAGCACTCACAAATGTCCTCCATTAGCTCTAATTTTCCTTCTCCATACATCCTTCCATCTGTTCACTCTCAACCAGGGTTACTCTCTCTACAGAAAGATTCCTGTCCAGCAGTCTCTCATTCTCAGTCATCCTATCTGCCTCAAGAACTGTCACTCCATTCAGGAGCTCTGATAGGAAATGCAGGAATACAGAGATGGATGGTTATCCCCACCAGAGTGCTCTGTGCTGTTCCAAGTTTCAAAGGCCAATGCATTCTTTCCTTGTATATTAGCGTGCATACATCCATAGAGTACAGATGTATTAATGTCTATCTATGCACATACACTACTGTAGTATTGTACATTTCTAATCTATAGGCCTTTCAAAGGTCACACACATTTTCTCAAACTCCTTTTCTATTGTGGTAAATATGTATGAGGTCTCCTGTTTATAGAGGGAAAGAATAGTCAATGACCTATGAAAAATCTCACAAAGATCACCATCTGAGCCATGATTATAAGCATGACCTGACTATCATAGGATATCCCCATTTAAATTGTACCACTTTGTGTCCAGTATTTGGCCATTTAATGCAATAGCATTGTGAACAGACTGCAATCTAAAGTAAAAAAAGACAAAGATATGTGATAAATCTAAATGAGTCAAAATTGGACCAGTATAAAACATTATCTTTCTGATAGCTCTGTGGCTTCCAAAATGGCAGTATTCATATCCATTTTTACTTCTTCCATTAAAAACTATCTAGTTGTTGTTCTGCTGGACATTTGTGGAAAGCAAACTTCTGATCTGTCATGAGGATTGTAACTGCAACAATTTCACACTGCTCTGAAAGCAGACACTATTATATTCGAGTCCTGGTTCATTTCTGGGACAAAACTATATTAAGCCCTCACTTCTCCCAAGATGATGAATTTCCTTTCAAATCTTAGCACCTCTCTGTCAGAAAGGGATCTTACCAGCAAATGTTGGGAAGATTAGTATCAAAATTGGGCTAATTATATGATTCTGATTTCAACTATCGTTAGTGAACAAATTTCTTCAGTTTCCTTCCATTCAGCAATCAGAAAACAAACCAGACTCAGTAATTCCCCAAATAACTTTGTCAATAAGCACTTGACACAGTGAAAGAATGAACTTTCAAAGGGTGTTCTCATGCATTAGACAGGATGAAATATGACCAATCACTCCTACTTACGTATTCATTTCCAGAACATTTTCTGCCGCAAAATAAAATGTCTTGATCTGTGGGTGGCTGATCTTAATAGCACTTTAGGAAAAGAAAAATATAAATGATATAAAGAAAACTAGTTTATATAAGAAAACATAATAGCTGAATGAATTATTTAAAATATATATTCACTCCACTGTATTAGTCCAGATCAACTTGTCCATCCCTATAACTCTTCCTTTAAAACTCTAATCTATTTTTAGCTCACTTCATAGGCCACACATTATTCAGAGAGTATAAACCACAGGAACAAAAAAGAAAGGAATAAAGAATAAAAAAAAGACTTCCATTGTTTCATTACATAATTCTGTTGCATTCCCAAGCCTCAAATGCTATGTGCAGTTTTGCTTCCTCCAGCTCTAAAAATAAAGCAAACCTGAAAAAGTTCTGAGGAAGTACCAGCAGCAACACAAGGCACTGAACATCTTCCATGAGTGATTAATGAGGCTAAGACCCCACAGCATGAAAAACTAATGGCTGCGGGAAGGGACATGTGACACAGTAAAGTCACAAGTGGCACACAGTTGGTAAACACTGACTGACCTTTCAATGACTTTTCCAAGACAAGTTTTAGGAGGCACCAGAGGCAAACAGATGTTTGAAACAAACAAAATGGACTTAGTCCTATGGCTACCTTCAATAGTCAATCTGTTGGTTTCAGACCCAAACTATTCTTTGGTTGAATATCCACTACTAAGAGTTTTCATTCCCTATTTTTCCTAAAACACAGTGTTCAATCCTGAGATTGTGTCTTCCCTCTTCTGTACCTCATTAGGAGATCGTTCCATGGAAGCACACACACACACACAGATTGTCTGGGCCCTAGCTGACCAAGCAGTGCTGGTTTTCCTAACTTATCCTATCCCAAAAAAGTGGTGAGAACATTTCCCTCTCAGACAACAGCCAAAGAAATGAAATACATTTTCTCATGGTTCTGTACTATGTGACTCAACCTTTCCTCTGAGAAAGCAAAATAGAGCACCCCATATTCAAACTACCTGTCCCCTGTCCTTGGAGGAGTCCAGCTCACAGTTAACCTCAAGAACACCTACAGCTAATTGCAGCATGAGACCCGAACAGAAGAATGAAGGCTTTCTCTCGAGAGAGACACAATAAAAATCATGCTGAGCTTTATAACTTTGAACAACAGCGTCACCCCTCCAAACCTTTGGAGTATGCTCAGAAGCAGATGGAAGTCAGTGCTGCAATACGGAGTCTGGAAACAATATTTTCAAATACACACCCTGCTAAACAAAGGTTTTATTCCCCACACAAACAAAGGCTTCAAGTACAGCCCAAGCTCACTTGCATCACAGAAGCCTAAAGAATAGTCCCAGCTTCGAGGGAAGCAACACTACTTGCACCACTGCTGACCTCCTCAACTAAGATGAGCTATCTGAGACAGACTACAGCTTACTCATTATCACTGTATGAAAAGGAGAAAAAAAAAAAAAACATTTGGCACACTGATCTATTTTTTTTCATTTGTAGTTTTAGCAAAGCACATCTGGCAGAGATTTTTCAAAAATATTTTTGCAATATGGTTTCCTTTCAGTAGCTCAATTAATATCTCATTATTTATACAACACAAAAGAACTCCCCACAGCTTTGATGTCAAAGACTTCTGAGATTCATTCCCTGCAATGTTGTAAAAATCATGCAAAATTTGGAACAAGACATAAACTTACTGCTTTTTTTTGCATTCAGTTGCTCGATCCACACTGAAGTCTGGAAGTCTGATAAATCCTTCTGCTTTTTCAGCCTTCAATTAAAAAAATAAATAATTAAATGTCACCACATCAACCAGTTGGCAAGCTAGCAAACTCCAGTGCTGAATAATATTTAACATGCAAGTTCTTGGTTTCGACAGCTTTTTATACTGTAAAAATACGTGCTCATCACCATGGGGACAGATCAACACCCGATGAAATATTCCTCTACGATCTATATTTGTGCAAACCCTGGATGCTAAAAAGCCACCAGTCCTGTTGGTGCAACTGGCAGAGTGTGAGCATAGGTTTTGTTGATTAATAAGGATAAATAAGGGTTAGATCACCCTTTCAGGTCTGGATGTTACATACAATCATAAAGGAGTGTTTGTTGCATTATAAAGCCTGTATGTGTGTTATATAGATATGTAACAGCACTACATATAATGATCCACATATAGCTGAAAAATACAATTCAAAAGCGACCCAAAATGATTTTAAGTAGAGACAGAGGAGCATGGCCCCCACATAACTGTAGCACAGACCATTTTGCAGGATCACCCACACATGCCTATAAATGAGCAAGGCAGAGGCAATACAGAATTATCCCACCCCACAAGGTGAAACAGTGCAAGGGGATGATCCCACACAGCTGAGCTCTGTCTTTAACACTGTAAACCAGCCTCATGTGGCTGTGGCCAACCAGCTATCACTCCCCCCAGAAATTTTATTTGGTACAAGAGGTAACAGAAGCCAGGCAGATATATAGAGTACACTGTTCATATCCAGTCAGCCCTTCCTGGATGCAAGAAGGTTTACTGAGCAGTGACACCTCTGTTCTTGGTCACCAGGACTCTCTGTTAGAGAGTCCTGCTCCAGCAAAACTGAGGTGACCAGTAAGCCTCAAATTCCTGTTCTTGCTGCCTGAAACTGAAACATCTGAAGTGGAAACATCTTCCTTTACTTCATCTATCTACATACACCTGGTCATCTGCAATGAGAGTAGAACGCCTCATAAGATGAGCAATATATAATGTAGACAAAAGTCTCTAGCACATAATGTCAGGAAAAAAATGTACTGTCCAAAACACAGAAAGCGTTCATTCCTAAATCACATTTTTACTGCTCCCAGCCATTATCCTTAGAAACATTAAGATTCTGAAAATGTACACTGAGTTAAAGCAGGTAAAATATACGCAATTACAAAGGCAAAGGATAAATGAAGATGACTGACAGTATCTCAAGTCTCATTATGCATGAATATGACGAGACTATAAAAAGACGTTCATCAAGACAAGTCTTTGAGGTTTAATTCTTGGAAGTATGAATCTCCAAGAACGGAAATATGGATATGGAATGGATATTTCAGTGGGTGGCTTCCACACAGCTCTGCATATCTGTTCTTTGATATACAGTAACTCATGGCATAACCATCATTCCTGTCATTTACATGTATTAAATATTCAGATGAGAGATTTATATTTTGCATCATCACCAGTTGCTGCTCCAGGACACACACATATAAACACACAGGAAAAAAAAGCATCAGTAGAAAGGCTTTTTAATATTTTCTTTAGATATAGGAGAAACAATGATGTTTTTCCACATCTGGGCTGAAAATATCTTGATTTTGCAACATTTGTATAAAAAAAAGCACTTATTTGCTATTGTGGACTTTTAACTCTTTCTGATTATATTTGTATCTGTAAAACTCAGTTCGAGAGTGGCTTGGGTAGCTTTTGTTTACATTCCACAGGAAAAAGAAAAAAAAAATAAGACAAGATTCCATAAAAGTCTTTTTTTTTCCCATAATGTATATGCCAATCGGTTAGACCTTAAGCAAGTATTACCATCCAGACCCATAGTATACTAAGAATATAGGGATGAGCCAGTGAGTAGGAGTAAAGAAGGAGCTCTATTCATGGGCTGCATTGTACTAAAGATGTATTACTCTGTATTTCTGTAGCCAAAAGAGTGGTCACTTCCTGGATTGGGTGCAGAAAGAAGACTGAAATTCCTGTTTCATTCCCAAGACTACTCTAAGAACACCAAAGATCAGTCTCAAAAAAGCAGTCCATGAGGTATCATAGTCACTATTGCACGCACTGATGGATGAGAAATTTATACAATGCCAGTTGTTTCTGTGCAGTATGAGCCAATAAACCCAGTTTAAGAACAAGACCCTGTGCGAAATAATACACCCAGGTACCTTCTCACCCACACAGCAGTAAATCAGTGGCCTAAGCTGGGTAACCCATCAAGAGAGTGAGTGGGTGACTTGGGTCTGAGCCAGGTTGGCCTTTCTTACATGTTACAAATGAAGAGGGTAATGGTGTGAACTTTTTAATGCACTACTTGTACACATCTCAAACGTGCCATCTGTGTAACAGAAAAAAAGGGTTTGATGGGTATGTAGTTCCATAATTATCAAGAGAAAAAAAAAAGGAAAGAAAAAAAGGAAGTCACAACAGTAAAACCTTATGAGTGTTGTTACAGTCAGCAAATAGAATTACAAATAAACCATAGTAACAGAACATGTGGAAGTCATCTTTTCTGTCATTCTTGGGGGAAAAAATCATTTTAAAACTTTAAAAGTGTATAGAATTCATAAATGCTTTCTTTTCTCCAAAATGTTATCTTTAACATGATTTTAGCACGCCATTGTTTAACTCACACATTTCACTCAAGCTTCCTTGAGATTTTGATGCAAAGCTGTAAAATAGCCCTTAAAAACTCAGATAAAAAGAACCTTGACCTGTTTTCTACTTGATCAGGACATTTAAAAGAATAAGCTGATATCTCTTGTGGTTTTTATGAAGGCTAGCCTAACATAAAAATCTGTACTTTTGCTATACTAAGTTGTAGAAAAATTATTTTGATAATAACACCAGTCTCTGCAAATGCTTGGGGCAAAAAAGGAAAAAAAGTAACTATTTTTTCACAGAAAAATCTTTCCACTCCAAAAAGAATTTATTTATGAAACATAATGCATGAATCCAATGAAAGAGGCTAATGTCCTTTTCAGCTTGCCTTAATTCTTTATCTAAATGTTGTGAATTTAGGAGATTTAGTAAGTCATTTAAAGTGAGTGTAATGTTACAGAAAGATTTTTTAAAAGAGTGCTGTGATCTCTCTTGTTATTGTGGAATTGCTCCAATCTGCAAATCAGGATACTCCTCATGGCTTCATCAGTGTTTCAGCACTGCCCACAGAATACCCTGTGGATGCTGGAGGATCACTTCAGTCCTCAAACCTTTTTAGTCTTTTTTCTCTCTGCCAAGTACATGAATGAGGTAACCCACAGAACTGTGAATAATTTGTGTAAGATACTTGACCAGAGGTCCCCAAAGCTCTCGGCACAATCAGCCGACATCAATGACTTTTTCTCGCCCATGTAAGCGGCAACTACAACTCAAAGGTAAAAGATTTTAAAAGACTGTCATTATACAGCTTCCAGAAAGGCTGTTGGAGTGGGGACCAATTTAAATGCAGTAAATCAGAAAAAAAACCCACAACCAAACACAAAGATAAATATTGACAGTAGATCACAGCCTGCACCCCTTTAATTCTATATATTTTTTTTTTCAGCTGAATCTCCATGACAACCATCTTTAACACATTCTGCAAAACTCTATTTCAACTGTACTTGGAAAACCAGTCAAGCTATCCTAAAGACCCACCAGAGAGAGGGATTTAGTCTTTTTTCCCATTCCAACCCATACTATCCCACACAGTCGAAACAAGCACAAAGAGCTGGGAACCTGGGATTACATGTGATGATTCTCACCCCTCCCACCCCCCTCTTCCTATAGGAGTACTGATTCCCTCTGGGGTTTCAGTACGAGAACTAAAACCACTCAAGTATTGGACACGATAACACACTGTCCTCTTTAAACACTTGTTTTCAAGGCAGCTGCCTACAGACAGCAATGCTCAAAAAAAGAACCAAATGCTAATGAAAAACAGTTGTCCAAGGAGTCTGATGTTCCTGTATGCACCCAGAAAGCCTGACTGCTCAGATTCTGACATTTTCTGTGTTACCATTGCAAAGCCAACCCTTCTGTATTTCCTCCTAGTCCAAGCAGCTTCCCTCCCGAGACTGCAAGTGCATCCATGCTGCGAACAGAAGTTTACCTGCCTCATATTTTACAGAAAGAGGAAGGGTGCTGGGGAGAGATTCCAGGGCAGCCTACCCAAGCCTGACTAGACCACTCGGCCTTAAGTTCACTGCTTGTAGTACCTCAGCTTCTTCATTGGAGGCTTATACGGGCTTGCCTGTGTTCTCTAGTTTGCTTTCAATGAAGGAAAAGCTTGACTCTCAGGGTGTCTGATCTGCTATTGCTGACCTGTCTCTGAATTTTATTATTTTTTCTCTATCAAGCTGTGGCATTCACAAAGTGTCTTATGTTAAATTGAAGAAAATATCATGCAAATGTCACAAGTGTCCTATATCATGTCCCCCTATCTGACTCACATGAAAGACCCAGAACCAGAGTAGCTTGAAGGCAATTAAACAAGAGTAACAGAAACATCCAAACCTTCAGAGGTACCTGAAGACAAACTTCACCAAGAACATGATGTCAGATGAGGTTATCTACCCAAATCCAAGATGATGCACGTTCCTGTACAAATTCCACCCACTCCCTATTTTCCGCTTCTCCATTAGAAAAATAGGTCCAGCACCCTGTTGCTATGCTACAGTTACCAGTGACTGTTTTTCACAAAGTCACAAACAAAACACACTCATTTCTCTCAAGATCAAAGCTGGTCAGACAGAACTACAGGCAGTCAGTGCTACAGGCAGCCAGTGTGCCCCGGTTCCTTTGACCTCAGTCCCCCTCTTTCACCACCACCTTTTGCTTCAGCCTCTGTAAGAGGGCCAGTAACAGGAAGCCTCAGACACGTGAAAAGCAGGACTCCTCTTTCAACAGAACTCCAAACTTCAGATTGCCATCTTGTATGACCCACTGGGACCGAGGATTAACTTTGCTGAAGACAATGGCAGAGAGGCAGTAGTATTGCCAGGCCAGAGACTTAAAAGCAATATCAAGAAAGCAAGTGAATGTCACTGCTATTTCTCCTTCATCAATCTAGAGGTGAAAATATTTGTGAAAATACATCGCGTCTAATTGATCTCAGATCTTTGAGCATGTCTCTGGTCTCACGAATTTGAGAAAGCAGGTCTTAGCAAAGGATACCTTCTCTCCTTCCCAAACCCATAGTTGCTGACATTCTGCAAACACTGCCTGAATCTAGTTACACGGAGGCTGCACTGAAAGTTGTCCAAAGAGACCTGGAGTTTTCAACACAAAATAGTGTGTAACAATTGTCAGAAGTTGAAAGCAAAGAGGCACTACCAGCTAGCATGTTAAAAGAATAGCTGTGATAGGTGAGAACTCAGGACTGACACAAGCCAACAGTATTTTGAAACTATATGAGCTCTTTAGAGGAAATAAATTCGAATGAGGCTGACACTTGTTTATTTGGGGGCAGTCAGTGACAGTCAGAAAACAGACACGAACTAAAAGGATGAGTGCTGTTTAGAGCACTGGGACCATCATGATCATGGTTTCTCTGGATCCCAAGAGCAGCCAGGCCACAACAACTGAAGGAAGTGGAGGGCTATGCACCTCTCCCCTACCACCCTTCTCTTCCCAGAAGGCAAACTTTGCCTAGTTGTGCCTTTTTATATTTCCTCCAATCTTCATTACTCCTCAGAATTACTCCTTTCTGATACTTCTCATGTCTAAAAGACACATCAGCCAGCCAGCTCACCTTTCTCAAAACTGCTTGCCCAGAAGTACACAGATTTCTAACAGCTGATATTAATAAGGGTTTGTGAGGTATTAGTGTTGCTGGGGAGTATATCTACCAGTCCATGTCTTTCATGCAAAGATATTGCAAGCATTGGGGAAAAAAAGCTTTTAAATTCTTTTTTTCTTTCCTACTTTTCCTGTTTCTTTTCTTTATCTCATGCATGTATTTGATTTAGTCTTGAAGGAAATCCGTGTCAGGCTACCACAACATCATAAAAAAACAACAGCCCAAGACCAGCAGAGTTGCTTTCACTTGTCCCCAAAAAGGCATATTTAATACCATCTTTAAGTACAAGTCAAAATTTTTATTCTGATTAAAACAAACAAAAAAATACATGAATCAATCAACTAAAACAAAAAAACACTCTAAAACACACACACACACACACAAAATAACACTATACCCACAACTAAAGGGAGAATGTGAAATACTGTGGACATGAGTAAAGCTTTTTTTTTAGGGAATGGGGATTTTTTTTAATGGCTTAAACTATTTTATTTGTTCCCTGAAACAGTTAGCAAGATTTTTAATGGGGGTTTCTGCAATAGAAATAAACCAGCGGAAACAATTCAGATAGCCTTTGATTTTTTTAAAATGCTCTAAGAACTAGTAAGGGTTTCTTTGAATTTTTATCCTTTGCTGGGCCTGGGACATGCTGATTTCCAGAGAAGCTCATTTGCGTTTAGGGGAACTGATGTCCATCCACAATTCCACACTGAAGCTCCTGAGTTTAAACCTACGTTTTTGCTGGCATCCCCTAATCCTCTGCATACCCTAATTCTGGACTCTACCACTTTATCATTTGAATGTGCTAGGAGTTTTTTAGAGGTATCAGTGCAAGAGAGCAAATGGAAGGGAATAATTCTGTCTGAATCTTCCTAGAATGGGCAAGACATCCTTTCTGCCCAATCAAACAAGCCTGAAGTAAAGCCAGCTGTTCTCTAGGACTTGAAATGAAAAAAGAAAAAAAAAAAAAAAAAAAAAGGAAGAAAGAAAAAAGAAAAAAAAAGAAAAAAGGAAATAAACAAGAACAAATAAAAACAGGGGGGAAAAAAAGAAACAAATCAGACAAATAAACAGGATAAATTCCATCTGCAAGGGGATGGAGAGAAAAACAGGAGACACATTTCTGAAAATTAAATTTATCAGAAGTGAAGAAGAATTCCTGTTTTGAGTCTTGATAGCAAATGTCTGCAAACTACTCAAACCAGGAAAATCTTTCCCAAATTCAAAGGCCACCAGTAACTTCAAAGAACAGCTTTTTACAGGACAGAACAGACAGCAAGTTAACATTTCACAAGTATTTGCTGAACTAAAAAACACAGTTTTCTGCATATTTCACATTCACATACACACTTCCCAGATCATAAGAAATGTCAGGACTGAGAAATAAAACCAGTTATTTGTACTCCTCCAGGATGCCTCTATACTGTGACCACAGCTTCCCTTGTCTCAGTCCCAGCAAATGCTGGTTTTTTGGCACCCAGAGCTGGATGTACACTGTACTCACCAGCTGACTGCTGTACCAATACAGTGATGACTCCTTTAGCACACACCAGAACTTTTTCCATTTGTTGCCAATGAAAGCCCCTTTTTCCTTCTTTTTGTAGAGCCATCCTTGGCAATCCGCTTGCCCCAGCTCTTTGCACGATATCCTCCGTCGGCTCATTATAAAGAACCCTGTGCCATTAAAAATACAGTGTTCTGCTTTTTTAAAAGTGCTTTACCAGGAAAGATGTTGCTGCCAATTAAAGATATCAGCCTTACTTAGCAATCTCAGCAAATCATCCAAGCATATCTTAAAATATACTTAGAAGTCATTCAATTTTATAATGGCTATGACAGTAAGACACATTCATTTGAAAAGCATGCTGATGTTCAGAAACAAATTAGTAAGCTATAGATAATGCAGACACTAATTAATTCTAAGATACACAAGATGCTGTAAATTAAAAATACATCCTTTGATCCTTTTAAGAGAAGCATGCATATATTTTCCTTCACACAGCTGCACTGAAAAGAATACATCTATTTAAGTCAGCCAGAGAAAACTATTATGCCAAGTACATGAAAACCTCTAGTGTGTATCTCTGTGCAGGCAGCTGATTCTAGCTCAGTGATTACCAGCTTTGATTCAATTAACATACCACAAGGATTTAGTCCAAAGGAACAGCCCGTTGTCATTTTTCTCAGAATCAGTTCAAGAATCAGCGGAGTTAAAAAGCAGCCTTCCACCAGCTGAGTAGCACTACAATATCCTCACCCTCCCAAGAATAAGACATAGTAAGAAAATAACAGAGGAACCCGTTAGAGAAGAGAAAAAACAACCTCTCGTTACCTTGACTTTTCTTTTTTGCCTTCTGACGCAAAGGAACCTGTAAGAAATGCAGGAAGGAAAGAAAAGAGGAAATTTCAGATTGTGTTGCAACATTTGTGTAGAAAGGGGAGGGGGAAGATAGAGAAGGACGTGGTGGTGATGCTAGTGGTATATGCAGGATGGAAACACATAACCCACTCACTGCTGAAGGGACGTTAGTAGCTGAAGCATAAAACGTGTTAATTAAAATTGATGTATATCTGGTTGAGCAAGAGCAAACGTAACTCTATTACATGTGTCTGTCTACTAGTGCTTCCTGTTCTGCACCCACAGGCAGCTTCTACTTTGCTGTGTTTGCCTGAATTGTATTCTGCTTTTTGAAGTTAAAAAAAATAGAAGTTAAAACTCCAGCATTTTAATGCTTCATTACACTCCATAGGGCAGATTTACAAATATGGAGAGACTGAAATACATGCCAGGTGACTGATTGTCATTTAGCTCATCCTAAGAATTTTTTTAATTTAGTGTAGAGCGTGTGTTTTTTCCTCTGTAAGATTTTCATAATTATTCTTAATAAAATAAACCAAAAACAAAATCACACAACATATATGGAAGTTTAAAAATAACAAAATTTAATCACATTTACTCACTTGCAGTCTATATATTTCATTCTGCATAAACACATGGAAAATGAAACTAAAACAGAAGACCACAGACCAAAAAAGGAGGTCATTGAAAATGGAAGGTCTGGCTTTTGGACAAAATTCTCCCCAGACAGGCTGGTTAGTTGTGTGATTGTGGACAAAGCACTTGACTTCTCCTTGCTTCAACCCTTCCATCTCTAGTGCAAGAACTAAAGCATTCACCTTTTTCTATTTTTAGGAAGGTTTTGAAGCCTCTGGATGACAAATGCTGGATGAAGTGACGTATGATTTAATATGCTGGCCACAATGTTGCTATGCAAAGCCGGTAGCTACCTGATCCGCTGCAGAGCTACGCTATGAACATCCCTAATGTAGCCCCTCTGCCTTTCCAGTTTCTCGGGAAAACCAAACCAAATGAATCATATTAATCTTGAAAAATCTGGTGGCTCTTCTCACAGGCAAATTAAAGGTGAGTAAAGCTAGATTGTCTGCAAACAGTAATAGAAGAGATCCCTGGCACTAGTGTTTACAAGAGCTACAACTTTCCCTAAGCAATAATCTTTGCAGCATGTATCACACAGTGCAGAATGCGTATTGCTGTCGTGTGCTTGTTTGGTGCCTATTTGGGATGACCTGAACAACATGCTTGTGGGAAACTTTACCAGGAATGAACAATCCCAGACTCCTGCTTAATCATTGCATATTCTTTTTTCCTTTTTTTCTTTTCTTTTTTTTTTTTTTTAATTCTACCACTGCCTTTTTCTCTCTCAGACTATTCTCCATGACAACACACAAAGAAAAGCAATAAGAAAACACATCAGCTCTCTAAGATTCTCTATTTCCCCATCCTGTGCAAGCCACCCTTCGTGTCTTCATGCCAAAGAAAGTAATGCCCTGGTGGGGACACATGGAAATAATACATGGCCTCAGGGAATCAGTGGGTCACACAGACAAACTAATTACCTTCCTTTAGAGCAATCCAAAGTAATATTAAGAAAAACAAATACGAATCAGCTCTCCTTGCACAAAAACTAAGTAGTAAAGGCAACATCACATCTTTGTCATGATACTGTAGTGAGGTCACTTCACCTTTAACCAACATAAAGTTGTACAAGGGCTAAGACAGGATGTGGCTCTCTCTACACAAGTGAGGAAAAAGCAATCTTTCCACTAATCTTGTTGATGATCTAAAGCAAAATAATATGGTCTATAGCTCACCTGTCAAGAAAGAGTTAAATACCTATATTATGTAAATCATCTGTTAGAGCTCCATTTACATCAGACTGAGGAAAAAACTGATTACATAGTAAGAACTTTAGAGCTAGCTAAAAGAATTTACAAATTTACATTTATTATTTAGTGGCAATGACAGTATCCTGCTGCAAGTTGATAGGGGTGCTGAACAAACTTTTTTCGTATTTTGTGGGAAGATTTGGGAAATTAATGGTGGAAGAAAGGGAAATTTTCTCAGCCAGCACTGTATTTACTTTGCCTGAATAAAATTAGTAAGAAATCCTTAAGAAAATCACTGTTGAATGAAACTTTTTTAATTAAGATAAATTTCTGTTGTCTTTCTCAGTATTCCTAAAAACTGAAGTAAATATTCAATAAATTAATAATCAACCTGGAATTTGGCAACTTTTAAATGTCTTAGAGCTGTTCGGAAACCCAGCTTCATCCTATAAAAAAATATCTGTTGTGCTCTGCACAAGAGAAAGCTCTTATCCCCAGCTGCAGCAATAAAATCTGGCATGATTCACAAAATTGCCTTCCCAAATTTTGTTGATTTATAAACAAATAAAAACAACCTCTTTCTCCAAAGCACAGTGTTTGGAGTCAGATAGATATTTTATGAAAAAAACAAACAGCTTTAAGTAAAACTATTTTCGTCTCAAACCAATAGGAAACCTGCATTTAAATGAATCTACCACAAAATTCATAAAATGCCTCACCAGTAGAGTTTGGATTCAATTTTCCACAAGAACACAATATATTAGCAAGTCCCCAGTGGCAAACCTTTCCTCAAGAAGTAAATTAAAGTTTTTCTCCTCTGAAAACTGGTTTATAAAAGTTAATAATCTTTTGTTTCAGTGAAGGTTGAACATTGATTAAGAGATACTTTTAAGTTTCACTCTTATAGACATTCTTACCGGTGCAGAACAGAGAGAAAACTGTTTAAGGCAGAGTTACTACCAATAAAGCCAATGGTACCAACCAGGGGCATAACAGCAGTTTCAGATATGAATGTACTGTAATTGGCAGACATAGTCACTGGAACAATCTGAAACTAATGGTTTTGCTTCTGACAATGATGGATGTTTTTCTATAAAGCTCAAAATGGGAAATTATTTATTTCATTATCACAGGTTCAACTGAAAACCAAACCAAGAACAACAGATCTATTTCTATCTTTTTTAGTAACCAGGGAAAATCTGAGAGCAATGATTCTCAGAAAAGTCTTGAAGAATTGAAAAACGTACATTTTTGTGCAAGACTAGAGAACAGGTTTTAATCGTTTTTGGTAGGTTTGGGTTTTCTGAGGGCTAAAGAGGATTGAATAATGATCCTGCAGAACAAGAGAGACTTCAAGCTTGCTATCCATTACTCCTCCACTTAGCAAATACACCCGAGAGCCAATTGCAAAGGAACCTCTACAGCTGTGCATTATTCACAGCCACTCCTGTGCCAGGCAGGCTCCAGTGATGAGCAAAAGCATGAGAAAAGATGACAACTTAAGCAGAGACTTCTGTCAGTTTAGAGGTCCTATTTTTCCACAGAATCATAGTATGACTGAGCTTAAAGAGACTTCAGGAGGTCATCTAAGTTCACTTCACACCAGCAACTGGTTTTCTAGGACCACGTGCAGACAGCTTTTGTATATCACCAAGGGTAAAGACTCCACAGTCTCTCTGGGCCACCTGGGCTCAGTCATTCTCGCAGTAAAGAAGTGTTCACAGGGAACCTCCTGTGTTTCAGTTTGTGCCCATCACTTCTAGTCCTTTCACTGGGCACTAGTGAAAAAAATCATAGAATCCTTAAGATTGGAAAAGACCTTTAAGATCATCAAGTCTAACTCTCAACCTAGCATCACCTCCGTGTCCTTTTCTTTGCACCCTCCCTTCAAGAATTTACACACTGATAAGATTCCCCTGAGTCTATTCTCCAAGCTAAACAGTCCCAGCTCACTCAGTCTTCCCTCATATCTTGTATGTTACAGTCCCTGTTTCTGGCTCATATTCAACATGATGTTCACCAAGACCCCCTGGTCCTTTTCTGCAAAGCTACTTTTCAGCTCTATGGCCCTCAGTATGTACTGTTTCCACTAGCACTATCATTTGTGTTCAAATGGAATAACAATATGGGATAGAAGTCAGAGGGCTGGATGGGCTTTGTCAGTCTCTCCACAAGATCCTGGATTCTGACTCCTACCAGGCAGCGAACCTCTCTAGATGGTTGGTCAGGCCTACAGAGGGATGCCTCTGTCTCTCAAAGCAGGGACTCCCCCACTGTAATGTCTCACCATTTCTTCCTGGTAGCCTTGCATGGTTTACAGTTGGGTGAACCAGCTCCTTTGCACATCTGGCTTCACTTTGATTATGAGGCAGGGGTAGGAGACTTTATCTTGGTACAAGAAATAATCAACTTCCATTCTTCCCCTTCTGCAGAAGTTTTGCTTAAATTGGTAGTAGGGGTAGACAGTGCCTACTTCTCCATTGCAGGTGGAGATTGATGGTCTTCAAGCTCTTTTGTCTCAGAGAAGACCCTATCTCTTTCCATTCCATTTTCTGTGATGCTATACAGTCTGTACACTTCCTCCTTTATCTCCTTCACTTGCCAGCACAACTCCTCCAAAACAGTACAGCTCCTGCAGGACAGAGGGCTATCTCTCCTGGCCTCAGGGAGGGGTCCCTGACACCTCCTGCAGTCTGGAACTTGGAGGGCTGCAATCCACCCACCCACCCACCCGCCAGCAAGCCAGTCTGTGTGGAAACCTCTGCCCTAGGAGGGACAGCTGTTCCTACATCTACTTGGGAAGCTGCCTTATTACCATCATGCCAGAGTGCAGCGCAGTTTCAACTGAGCCCCCTTTATTTTGCTCTTTCTTCATGCCCTGCTGCACAGATTGGTGGGTCTGTTGGCTGCACTCAGGGTAGGTCCCTCCTGACCACCACTTAAAGGGTGATTGACCTTTCCTAATCACAGGGAGCTGTGTCAAAGGCTGCAGGTGTCCTGAATCTGGGGCAGCTGCCAGGAACAGCCAAGGGTTACACCAAGGGATGCTTCTGCCTGGAGATTGAAGGGCTTGCAACATGCAAAGTCCCCAGGAGAAAAAAATGGTGTGAAATAGGTATATGAAGCTGTTTCAGGGAAAACAAAGCAAATGGTTCTACAAGGAAAAGCAGGGGCATTGGGCTAAAGGTGAATACCAGGATTCGTGTCACATGAAGTTCAACTCACAGTGCATGAGTCTGAGAAGGCACCAAAGGCAGCTAGGATCTACAGTTATACTCTACAGACCTGTGCCTTTCTTGAGCTTTCTAAGGGCTAGAGAGATGTGTGGCTAAGAAAATCCTTTGCTAACCTCCTGTATATCTTACATTACTGTTTTCTCATCCATTGAAGGGTATGACTCGGAAGTGAGGGCACCCCTGGTATCAGGCACATGTGGTAGATGTAATTTCATCCTCAGAGCAGAACTGGGGCAACCTCACCACTTGGCCTGGCCTATAAGCAAGATCTTGTTTAGATATTGACGCTGTTCACATATACTATTCTGTTATGCTCATAGTCTTCTATGATTGCAAGGATACAATCCCAAGATATGACCTCTTCAGCTGATCAATAACTCTGACATAACTTCATTTATACTTACGAGAACATTGCCATCAGCTTCCATGAATGGCTTCAAAGCTTAATGGAAAAGCTGTAAAAAGAGAAAGTTTTGTGTACTTAAACTCTGTATTATATTTTCATATAACATAAATCTTGGTCGTAGAATAAAAATAAAAAAAAGTTTTAATACATTTTGTTCTGCCAACTCTATCTTCCAACTCCTCTCACCCCCTCAAAAAAACCCCACTTTTCCAAAGATAATGCTATGTTATGTGAACTGATTTTACTGATTTAGAAGTCAACAAATGGTAAGTAACACTAACTCAAAGCTATCCAGTGTCTTCTATGAAATAAATATAATAAAACTCATGGGTGTGCTTGGAGGGGGTTCTTTTTGCTTGGTTACAATGGGTTTTGGAGTTGAGTGTGGTTGGGTTTTGGGGGGGGAAACACAGAGAGAATAAATAAACTTGGGAATGAATTATTTTTGTTCATTTTGGTTTTTAATCTTAAAGAAATCTATAGGATTTTGATTTCTGGTTTGGTTGAGCAATTCCCAGTGTTTCCTGGGAACGTAAATTAGGGACCCTTCTAGTTCTCCTTCATGGGATGAGACATCATACTGGAGTACCCATAATGGATTGCAGTTTTCCTTCCTGGAGACCAAAATCTGTGCAGTCCAACAGTAACCAGTAGAGTTTATTTTCCAAAGACATATCCATTTAGTAGTTACCTATTTAAGTGACAGATCAAGTGATTTCATTTCGCTAACACAAGCACTAGTCAACTAGTCAATGATTTTCCTTTGGTTGGTAGAATGGACAAATGATGAATTGGTGCAGTGTACAAGTTGAAGGAACACCTACCAGTGTTTTAATGCCAGCAAAGTTCCTATAAAACTCACCCCTCTGCATGTGAAAGAATCATTGAGGGAAATGGGAGAGGATACAAGATTCTGCTGAAGCAAGCAAGAAAGGATTTCCATAAATAGAGCCACACTTCAGAAGAATTTCTAACAAGAACTTTTTCCTTTTACTACAACTAGTTATTTATGTGCCACTCCTCATACATAATATTTGTTTTAGTTGGAAAATAAAATCTTCCTACATAAAATAAAAAACCACCTACTGGCTTCCAGCAATTTCAAACCAAAAATAGAAAGGCAAACAAATACATATTTTTCTGGCTCCCCATCATTTCTGTTCAAAAATAGAAAGAAGCACTTTCTATAAGTGGCTCAAGTTGAAGTAATATCATGATGAGGAGAGATGTTATGGCCAATAATTTCAAGGATGTTTAGAAATCATACCTAGTATAAACAAGCAGAGGAAACACCTTTCGTTATACAAGCACATTAACACTGAGCCTCAAACACAGAGCCAGAAAGCAAGGGAATAACAGATCATATTATTGTAATTATTGAGACCTGTGGCCTTTTTCCTGTCATTTCTTCATTTTATGTGTGCCTTGGGTTTGGGGAGGAACTGTACAGCTTTGAGTCAGAAACAGTACCAGGAGCAAGAGGAAAAGTGCTAGTTAACTGGCAAGGAAGCATTTCCGGCTGCGTGCTTAGTGCCAAAGGAGATGAAATAGATTTCAGCAAACCCCTCTCAGTGACTTTAACTCAAATTTTTGTTTAGTTTCCAGAAACTGGAAAAGCGGTCTTTGAGCCAGAATCCAGTTTTCAAAGGAAGCATTGACTTCTGTCTCATTATAGTTAAGAGTATAATTTATTATTCCCTGTGTAATGAAAGATATTTTAAAAAATCACATGTTCACTACAAAAATAATTCTCAAACATTTAACCTGAATTCATTTCTCCTAAGTAAACCCAGCCTGAGTGAGATTAATTACACTGTGTAATGGCCTTAGGATTTTTATATTCACTCAAGTATACTCAACTGTTGCAAAACTAACATTTTGGAAGAGCATAACCTGTTTATCTCTGCACTACAATAAAACAAATAATTCCTTTCAAGTTCATGCAGGTGCACAGTGGAAAAGCCATCTATCCTTTCTAAACAGTTGGGTAAATTAGGAGAAGGAGCTGGATAAATGTGGCCACTCAAATAGAGCTAGTTGATACCCACCTTACTGGATCACGAATCTGTAGGGGCTGTCTCTGTGAACCATAGTCCCCCATCCCCAACAATCTCCTCACACAGGCTGCAGTTGGCATCCCCTGATGAGCAGTGCCTCTCACTTTCCCTCTGTGCAGTGGTAGGTGGTCACACGGTGGCAGCCCAGAAGCGTGCTCAGGGCTGGCAGTTTCACCAACAAAGGCTTCCCACCCCACAAAAGCTACACCTGAGCTCAAGAGCTTTGCAAGACAGTGAAAGTTTGGTAAGAGACAACACTTGGCTTCCTACCATCAGGAGGATGTCCTGTTTCCTAACTGGAATAGCTGCAACAGGAGAAGACTTGGTCCAGATCACCACATTTCACAGAACCCATAGTGCTGTATTACAGACTGGAGACACATGTACATATCCTTGTCCTGACTCAGATGGACACTGAAATTGAAGTGGTGTATCACTCCAAAGGTGGGTGTGAGATTATAGCTCTCTTCATAAGCCTCTCCATTTGCAATAAGAAAAATTCTAGGAACCGAAGGAAAGGAAAACCCTCCAGCCTACAGATTAAGGCACCCACATGGAAAACGTGCAACAGGATTGCAGTCTGCTGTAATGAATGTTCAATTTGCTAAAACTGAGAAGTGGAGCAAACTAAAGAGAGAAAATAAAACAAGGCACAGTAAAACCTCTCCCACTTCAAAGGACTTCATAAACAATAAACCAAACTTGAACTTCTCACTTTCTGGAAGACAAAACACAATGGATGTACTGGATTAAAGCAAAGGGGATGGATTTATATTATCAGCTTGTAAACCATACCTACATTCCTTTGGCTTTTCTCAGAGGTGCCCAATATAACTCATTTAATTTCAGTCTAAACTGAATACATCATGCCAAATGTTGTTTCAGCTAAAAGATTTCTAAATCATTTTTGAGGGCTTTTTTATATTAACAACTGAATAAATATCAGTGTGCATAGCATTATTAGTCTCACTTCTCTCCTGCAATTTCAAGAGGAGTAGTAAACAAGTAGGTACATGAGTAATGGCTGACGCAACAAATGTGGAAACACAGCAAGTGTCTTACCAGAAATATCTTGCAGTCACAGATAGTCAAATTGACTACATCATCTCTTTGGAAATAGATAGAAATATCTCTGTAAAGATCAAAGGTAATTTGAAAGGGTGGAAAAAAAGAGAAGAGTTAAAAAAAAAAAAAACAAAACAAACAAAAAACCAAACAAACAAACAAAAAACCACTGAGGTTCCAATGACTCTAGCTGCAAAAATCAATCTTATTTCATTAGTAATATTCCTCTTGGGGAAGTCAAAATCCACAAGGCCTGATTCTGTCTCTTACCAATTACAAGCTACAGCAAGTACATCAATCTGCAATGATAGCAGTATAACTCTGCCAGACATGCCTTCCAGGCATCCCACAGATGACATCCAGAGTGGACATATACCTTCCGGCTTCTGATCAAAATATTTGAGACATGCAACATGACTCAAACTATTTGTGTTGCTGAATCACCTTAACTGCACGTAGCTAAGCTCCTAGTCTGATGGCATTGACACAGACTACTCAAAAAGAAAATTTCTGCTTTACCAAGCTCCAAGCTAGGGCTGTAGACAACCTGGAAAATAAGTTTTAAGCCTTCTGTTTACGTTTCTCACATTGATCATCAGCTTTAACCTCTATGCTTTTTTCTATTTATTTGGCTGCCTGCAACAATCTGCACTTCAATGGGCAATGAATTGACAGGCAATATGAAACTAGTGACAATGTTACAGAAGTTTCCCCAAAAAAATCAATTATTACTTAATCACATACCTCACCAGACATTAGGAATTTTGTTGCCCCAATTTATAGCAGTGCTCGAAGCACTGTCCTGTGGCAAGGAGACAGCCTTACGTAATAGTCCTAAATGATCACATTACCTCCAAAGGGTGTTCTTGCAACAATGCAGGGGGAAAATAATCACAGTGATTGCATGTTCATAATTGTCTCTCGGCTTACTAGAGATTAATTTAATCCGACAGAACCTTACCATTAACTACTAATTAGTCAGATCTAGTCAATTACTTAACCGGTTAATCAGCTGTCTAAATCAACTGTCTAACTTCTACAAGGAGTTTCTTGATCTGCAGATTTTCTCTCTCTTACTGTTTCACCAGAGATGATGGATATTAAGCTTTGTGCTTTGCCTTGGGGCAGTGACAAACAGACATTAAGGGAATTTTGACAAAAGTTCACGGACCATCCAATCCTGGATAGTGTCCCATCCACCCTGGTCCACATGACTCCATGTTTCCAAATTGCAGATGAAACTACAGATTCACCATTAGCATCAGAAAGAGCAAGTCCATTAAAGATTAGTCATAAGACGTATTTGTCAAAGTATAGCTTCAGCTTTGGCCACAGTGAATAAATTTAAGCTTGTTGAACAAATTTTATACTTTGAAAAGACAAAAGGGTTCTTTTCATAGGCTTAAGAGCAAGAAACTGCATTTTTCATATCTAATGCATTATATTTTAGAATACGTTTGGTTATAACCTTATTTTCAAATGCATTTCCTCACCTGCAAGCAATTCAAAAAGACAATTTCTGACTCTGTTTTGGAGAAGGCCAGGAAAAACTGGAACAAAGTCCACTGCTCCTGTGTTGGAGACAGAAAGGGTCTGGAGACATCACCCTGCTTGGAGCACAGCCAGGTCATGTCAGTTCAGCTGGGAAGCCCAAGAGCAGCAGGTTATACATGCTGACAGCTCTGAGCAAGCAGTTGTAGGAGTCAAAGCTCACTGCCCTCAGGAGGAGAGGGGCTGGAAAGAATGAAGAGGTTCAACAGAAGACATGTGCTCCAGACATCTCAGTGGCCTCACAGACCAAAATGAGAAATCAAAATGGCATACTTAACAAAGTCTGTCTGGCCCAAACTCCTTGAAGTGTTGAATTGTTTCCTACTGCTGCTATGTTTGATGGCTAAGGAAGAGTTTGCAGAAACACTGAGTGCAACACTGCAATTCTTACTGTCTTCCAATTGGGTTTTTTTTGTCTTTTTTTGTTTGGGGTTTTTTTTATTTGTTTGTTTTCCTGTGGCAGGCAATAAAAGCAAGCAAATTTAAGTTAGCTGCAGAAATGGATGAAAAGCTAGTGCAGTTAAGGGAAAAGTAAACACTTCAGGACTGGAGAAGCACTTCCCTGGTGCTCTGCTCTCTTCCAGGAAATGCACAGCTTTCTGCTATCCCAGAAGATGAAACACAGAAATGAGGCAGGAAAAAAAAAAAAGGCACAAAGCCTATAGCCCCTCCTGAGACAACCATCTCAGGGGTTTCTGGAAGCAAATCCCTTGCAAAAAGATACAGATGAGGGGAGAAGGACCATCATTCCCTTCTCTGTTTTTTCAGAATAGTATTTCAGCAAAGACAGTTTTGAGAGAACACTGCAAGGCCCAGCACATAAAGAAATAACAAGGGCATGTTTAGCCCCAGCACAAAGGTACAGAACTGCTGCACGACTTGCAAACGTGGATTTTCGCAGTGACAAGAACCTGGGACATACTCAGTAGAAGGCAGTTCTTTCTGGCAAATATTTGCTGTCATGGCATTGCTGAAAGTTTATGCATCCAATGGAAATTAAAAATTGAAAAAATTGTGAGTTTGGAGGACAAGGTTCAGAGGAAAAAAAGAAAGAGAAAAGGTACTGTTATCAAAATGAATCAGATTTCCTAAAATAAGACTAATAAACAAAAATTCTGGCAGATAGAGCTGACATGGGTACACTGCCTGGCACACCCCAGATTTCAGCTCTGCCCTGTGCCATTTCAAGAATACACTGACTTCAGGGTCCTTTGCCCAGCACAACACAATGGCATTTTCCTTTTGGAGAATTTTTACTTTTGCCCACCCAGTAGTCATTGGGATAAAAACCCTCCTGGGAGGCAGGACTCCTCAAGGTGGGGGATGGCCTTACTACAGCCTCACAGCACTGCCAGGCTGCCCCAGGAGGGGATCAGTCCCCACCCATGCATCTTGTGAGTGGTGATGATCTAAGGCAGTGAAGCCAAGGCTAGAGCAGAAACTCTAACTCTTCCCGTGTTTACAGGTATTCTCCAGGGCACTGTGGATGGTTTCTCCTCTGTCCCAAAAATCTGGTTACCTGAGCAATATTTCCTGAACTGCCACCCTGATGAGTGATGTAACAAGGAAATCCAGTCCCATTACAACTGACACAACTGCACTGTAATATATCAGGATAACAGGAGCATGCTTTAGGCATGCATTTGAGAACAAAAGGACAGCAAAAATTGTTTCTGTTTGCACTCTCTGAAGCTTAGAGGTGGGTCTTCTTTCTCCCACTCAGGCAATGTTCATTTTACCAACAGCACTGTACAAAAGGCCAGCATTCATGCTTCCAGGAAAGCATCAAGAAAACAAGTTTTAAAAAATAAAGCAAAATCATTGTGCTGATGATTATGAGGATGCAATAGGAAAGAAATAGCTGGGGTATTTGCTGCTTCTTCCATCAAAGGCTTCCCCTCCACATCCACAAAGTTCTCAAGAAACTGAAGTTTTCAGAGTCCTGTTTGGTTCCTCATTAAAAGATCAGGAACACTGAAGAGTTTGTCTTGTTCCCACCCATTACAGCACACAAAGTGCATGCACTCAAACATCACCTCTGCAAGAGAGCAACCTCGGTAGGGAGAGGTATAGCAATGACAAACTGCCCTGGCAGGTTTCACCAGAGGAAGGTGGAACTGCTTCTGCACTACAGAGCAGTCTGGTCAGCCACACAGATTTGCATGTGGTCTTCTTTTCCCCATGGCTGAAAGGCATTTCCCCAGGAACAAGAGAGTGGACTGCTGACATCATAGCTTCTCCAGAGAAATTTAGCCAGTGCCCATTCCTCAGTTCAACATCCAGGTCCACATGATCTTACATAACACGGAATTTCTCGAAGGTCCAGGACAGGCAGGCCAGCAAACTGGACAGGTGACTGAGACCCCAATGCTGTTCTCATATGTCTGATTTAGAGCAGATATGGACTCGTGAGAGGCAAAAAAAAAAAATCACACCTAGAATGAAAGCTCAAAGATATGATGAAAAGGTGTTCTTAGAAGTACATTGCCCCGGAATCCCATACAATTATCAGTGGTTTGCTTGCTTCTAGACTATTTCAGTAGTAGATATGGTTTCCTTTTAAACATACTAATTCTCATTTTAAATTTCTACCTGCCATATTTACTTTGACTTATGTTTTCAATATGCAAGAGAAGAAACCTGTTTCACCATACAAAAAGAGTATAGTAAAAAATACCTGTTAAATGATAGTCCCTCACCCATGAGAAAAGAGGGTCCCGTACAAGGTGGGTAGCATAGCAAGCTGGTTGGCCCTGAGAGCTGCAGTAAAAATTTAAAAAAAACCCCTATGACTGGTTGCAAATGATTGCTGTAGTACTTATCTGCAGCCTTCAATGTCTCTAGGCATTCAAGATTTACTATAATTCTTGCTTCTTAAACTGTATAACTTTTGCCAGAACATCTGCACAAAGAAATAAATCATCAAAGATGACTATTTGCTATTCCTGCAAATGCAGATCTGACTACATCAGACACTTGTTTCTTGAATCTTATAGAAATTAACACCTTTCTGTACTTCTTTTTCTGTGGTGTCGCCCTCACTGTAGTAAAATATGAAACGAAAGTAGTGAGCCTTTTCTGAACAGAGAAATCAATATGGCAAAGCTATTTACATAGAACTAAAATCTGAACTTGTTTTTTCACAGGAACAATTCCTAGATTTTCCCGGAAGATCTGGATTTGGGGGCTTTTTATGTCATAAGCTGTATTTCACCAAACTTTTGCCCTTAAATTCCACCCTATTATGGTTCTCACAACACTCTACACAAAGTTAATCTGTATCTGTCTCTCATTTTTTCTCCAAGGAGAGACTTCCTCTCTTCTATTTTTCTTCTAAAATGTTTCCAGCTGCTTATTTCCTTTTATATTTAGATAAGTGTATTCCAATGTAGAGCATCTCCATTTTTTAAAGTAATTGTTACATGCATATCTTTCCAGTTTTATATAAGAAAAGCTAATAGTCAAAATGAAGTTTAGGCTTCTCAGCGATAAAAAATTAGTAATCAATACAAATTAAATTTAGTATTATCACCTATTTATTGGCAATGTATACCTCATAGTAACTGCAGCCTCAACAGTTACTTTCACTTTTATGATCCTCTTTAAGTAAATTATTTTAACTTGTTACTTCAGTTTTCCCTCTCACGCTAACTGCCATTTTGGCAACAGAACCCTCATGGCAGTAAAAATAATTAATGAGAGGTAAATGCTTGGGGAAAATCAGCCCCACGCTTGGTATTTCCCATTGCAGCAGAGCTCTAACTTATACCAGTTAAAGAGTCTGAGGCTAGCAGAAGGATTTGAAATGCCTGTAATTTTAATTTTAAGTTTAAATCAACTCACTTGAAGACACAACTTTCCAGACTTTTTCTGACACAGGAAGAAATGCTGTATTTGTCTTCCTAGCTTATCTCTCAGGCTTTACTCAAATAAGTGCCAAAATGCATCCTGTTTCTCTTGTTCTCATGCCTTCTGACCAGATATTAAAAATTAACACATCTCCTTTCAAGAATTCTCAAGGAAAACAAGGTTATAATGCTCCTGTCTTGTTAATGTCTTAGAAAAGATTGGAAAGATTGAAAGAGCACTGCCAACTTTGGATACATATCCTCTAGGCGCATCACTGGCAGAACGCAACAGAATTTCCCCCTCATGCTGGGTGGTGGTGCCTTTTAGACATGCAGGCATGACCAAAAGCATCTCAGTGACCTCACAGAGGTCCAAGGGGAACATCTGAATAAAGAAGTCATACTCAATACCAGTAATAATTTTGCTTTTCTTGGCAAGAGCTACTACTGTCCACTTTTTTTTTTTTTTTTTTTTTTTTTTTTTTTTTTCAGTGATGAATGAAAAACTTGAGGTAAGTCTTTGAATAACATAAGCATCATGGTGAAATGACTTTAACATGTCAATATGACAATCTTATATCCCATCACCTACTGTGAGATTTATTACACTAAGTTGTTAACACTATAACCATGACCACAGATTTCTCATCTTCAGGTTATCATTAGTTCTACTTTGTACTTGTCTTCCACAGAGAATCTCAGAGAAACCAATTTTTTCATTAAAAAAAAATTGCTCTCCACAGAGATTTTATAATAGAGTACATAACAAAATTTGTTAGAAACTATGAAGTTTTCAACTCTTGTTTTCTTACCATGAAAGAAATCAAAGGACCTTTTTTTAATATGAAAATATACATTAGATAAAGTGTCTAACAGCTAAATTATTACTTAGACAAAAATATTTTTCCTGTTGTATTTCTTTACAATATTAATTCCTTCCTTGCATTAATATTTATTTTTGCTGAAACTTATAGCCCAACATAGGGTGACAAAAATGTGAAATGGAATCAAGCCACAAAATCACATGGATTGACAGAAAGTTTAATATCATGGCATGACATAAAGTTTAATATGTCCTGATTTAAAATATTTATTTTTAAAATTATATTACAGTCCTTAAATTTCAATTTTATAACTTAAATTCAATTAAGCAATAATACAAAATTCACCCAAATTCATAAGAAGGTTGGCACAAGAAACCCACTTCCCACGAAGTAGACAGACTTTTGACAATCAATTTGTGATTTCTTGAGATCAGTGAGGAAGGAAAAAATCCAAGCTATTCCAAACCACTCAGAATACTCACTCTCAATATACCTGTGTTGTTGCTTTTTATTAAATGTCTGCCAATCCAGAGTTTAGGCCTCAATTCTTAGCAGAAGAAAGTGAGCTGACCACAGTAATAGGATAAAAGTATGCTGAAATATTGAATTCAAGGTAGCCAAGGCTGAAACTCCACAGAGCTTTATAAGTCAGGCCAGAAGGTTGAGCAGCTGTTCAAACTAGATGTCAATCAAGTTTTCAGCACATTTCATAATGTGTTGCATGTGCAGCCAATATGTTCCTACTGCATCACATCATTAAAAGTTGAAGAAGGGGAAAAAGCAGCAGAGGAAAGATATGGCCTCTAATTGAGCACCCAGTGTCCTTGCACATCTACAGGCAGCAGTATAGGACCCAAATATAATATCATGTAATAGAGTATGAAGTTATATTGCAGCCCAAAAATAGGAGTAAAATAGTTCAATATGTGAAGTAGCTGTCTCTAAAGCTGTACTAAGGCTTCCATCAGGACACAAAGAGGCTAGAACACAACAATCATCTGAAAGTGTATCTCATCAGAAATCATCAAAGTAGAGGAACTGGAAAAAGCCCTAAGGACTCAGCAATTAACCAGTACAAGACCAAGATGTCTGTTCTGTGGTTTCAGGAACCCAAGACCAGAGCTAAACAGCTGCGATTCACCTTATTTCTAGGATTTTATCTTCACAATGTATCTTTGCTGGAAATGCAGTTTATGCTGGGTATAGACAACACATCCAGAAGACAGAAAACTGCTGGAGGATCTTGCTTACTACTGCAATGCCATGTACTAGATGGCAATTCAGAATACAGATTCAATCTTCATCTCAGCAGGAAGAAAAGTGCTCTAAGTGTTCTGGTAGTGCACTTGGGCACAAGACTCCACAAAGAGAAAACATGCAGAAGTCACAGCTGAAAAGAACGATTCCAGTGCACTAAATTCTAGTAAATAAATAATAAAAAAGATAATTTCAGTTTCTCCATTCCAGCCCTCTTCCCTTCCCTCCTAATTTCCTATTTTGCTCTTATATAAAGGGATGTTAAACAACCAATGTGGGAAATGCTGCTTCTTAAGTACAAACATCTGCACACTGTTGCTTTCTGAGAAAATCTGACTATTTGACACCATCTCCTTTCCCCTTGCAAGATCCACACAAATCATTTAAAGACAGTATTAGGGAGTTACAGAAAACACAAACACATAAGCAAATTACTGTGCGTCAGCTGAAACACATTAGCTACGAAAGACCTGTAGGGTGAACTGAATTGCCTAGCAATTGCTTTTGCTTTAGATTAAGAGAAAATAAGCACAGTTAATATGACTCAGGTGGAATGATATTTCAGTGGTGCTTGTACCCAGAAGCTGCTCCTGGAAGAACTTTATAGGCTTAGATAGACCACAGAATAAGAGCATGAGTTCTCTTGAGACCTTGCAAGAAAAAACAAGGATAACAAAGAGCTACAGAATGTAGCAAAGCAAGGAAATATGCAAAGAAAGTGATTTACAGCATTACCACCCAGAATATTGTTGAAGAAACTTTTCTGAAGCAACAGGGATTGCAGTATGCGTCTTTCCATTATAATGGATCGTGTGTCAGGTACTGTAGTAACAGGGAAGAAAAGATAAACTGGAACCAGGCAGGACCAGTTAAGACAGGATACAACAGTAGGATGGAGACAGGAATCAGACTCCAGGAAAACAGTGAGACTACAGCCATCAGGACTATATATTGGTTCTCAGCATGCTTGAGGACAGACATTGTCAAGGTTTGCATTAGTCCCATAGCAAATGGCTTTGAATAATAACGAAAGAATACATTCAAATGTTTGTAAAACTACAAGAGGGATCCCAGGGACGGAAGGATACTAGAGAGTTGAAAATGAGAGTTAAGGCTTAGGTTGTTTAATGCTACTCAGAACTGGAAATAAATAAGATGGGAGAATCATCAAAGAAAATTAATCTTGCAGTGAGTTTCTGAATTGATATGAGGTGGTGGAGTTACTTTTGTTAATGCCAGAAAATAGGAGATTTCAGTAAAAGATGAGATAATGATGACTTGGATAACAGTATATTGTTGTGTATGGAGAATGAAGACATTTGAAAGTTTGCTCAAAATTTAAACAGTTTGCAAATAAGGACACAGAACTGAAAAAGGTGCTCAGACCATGATGTCATTGTCAGTAATGAGCGAGTGTGACTTAGGAAAGGCTGATGTTGATCATGCTGGCTGGATCCAGTTAAAGGCTGAGCCATGACATATCAGAGAGACAGGCCAAACTACATTTGGTGAAAAGAAAAAAGACACCTCTGTGTTTAGGAGTACATCTGTCCTTCATAGGAGGACAAGCCATACTGATGTTTGTGAATAAAATCACTTGAACAAAAGGAGCAGAAGAGAAATGGATCAGAGGACAGTATCATTTATTAGACTATAAACATATTTTGAAGTATATCACAACCTTCTGAAAGGCATTTCATAAGTGTTCTTGGAAAACAGGTGGAGAACCATTGGCAGACAGAATCATAGACAGTAAGGTTTTGAGAGGAGATTTTCAGATAAAATTGAAGGTAAGTGCTAGAATAAAATTATGGCAGAGCAGAGAGGGTTTTGTCCACTGATTTGTATTTAATAGAAGAAATAAAATCATGCCAGCTGAGAAAGAGAGAAAGACTGGAGAAGGTACTGGAGAAAAGCAAGGTAGACAAGTCAAAGGAAGATGAGCTCTATCCAGATGAGGAAGCCATATCTACGGAAGAAGCAGTTAAAGAAGTATTAGGTGAAACAAAGCTATGTTCCTATGCTGCTTAGTTTTTTTCTTCCCTCTTGGAAACAATCCACAAGACCTGTTTGGAGAGAAAGGAGACAAGATCATGGGGAAAACTGAAAGCATATGCACAGAGAAAGTGTGACTCAGCTAAGCCAGAGGCAGAATATAGAGTCAGAGGAGTTACAGACACAGTCTCTTCACAGGGCTTATGCCACAGATGCCCCATAGCAAAAGCAAAAGAAACACACTGGAGGACAGCCAGACTGTAACTTGATGATAGGAAAGAGAAGTGAGCAATTAAAGAGTAGAGGAGGCTGCAAAAGGGAAATATTTTTAGAACTATATGTCACTAAAGCATAAACACAGTGCACACACTTCGATGAGCTATGTTTTTAGTTTCATCTACTGCTTTTCAGAGAAATTCTTAAGAGAAAAAAATGTGGCTTTGCTTCGGTTGAGAAGGAAACTAAGATGCAGAGTGGGGTAATAGATCTAATTTCACATGCAACATTACCTCAGTGCCCATCTCCCTGTCTAGCAACTGTGTAACACACGGCATGATTTTATCAGCATTAAGTGACGCATCAGGAAGGCCATTTTCTGCTCCATCTTTATCCAAACTGGTCCTTATCCTACTAACCCACAACCAAGTCACTATTAGTTTAGATAGATCATGGGAGAGTGTGTAAGTAATGGATTTGGGGTATAAGCAGAAACAGCTAGAATTAACAACGACAAAACAGAGCATCTTAAAAAATGACGAAGCCCTTCAACCTGTGTTGGCTCGATGCCTTCCACAGTCACCTTGTAGGGACTATGCAGAGCTGGTGGAGAGGATGCCATGGAGAGGAGAGCATTCAGCCCCCAGCTACCTACTCAAGGAAACACACTCAGAGAAGTGAGATGCAAATGCTGCATTCTGGCTACTAGACAGCCCTGCAAGAAGTCAGGTCAAGAAATTTTGTCTTTGCACCAAAAGTTAACGTGAATATTAGCAGCCTGGCATTAATGGCTCTTGTCATTTGTGAAGTGAAACAGAGCTTCCCATCACCTTGAGACAGAAAAGGGGCAGCAGTGAGGCAGCATGCTGGGCAAATGCATCAAGGCAATGCAGCATTTCAAAGCAGAGAGCTTCAGCGTCCCTGACCCAAAGCACACAGCCCCCTCATCCCACAGGACTTCTAACTGGTCACATTGTGTACAGCTCTGTCACCAGTGTCAATGCCAAGAGAGGGGCACTTGTGGCAATTTCCTTCCCAGAGAAGCAGTTTTTGCCTCCAGAAAGCAAGTAAGAGAGAGTACAGAAAGGCCATTCCGTAAGAAGTTACGAAATAGTTTCTCTCTCCTTTTTGAGTTGTTGCAAATTACTGAATGTTTGGTGTAACTGGCAGACAGGAAAGTCCTGCCAAACTGAAGTTCCTGTGAGCAGATAATAAAGCTTCTAAGAAATCCAATTAATACAACTAAGCTCAGTAAAGAAAGATATCACCCTACACTCCAAAAAGAACTTGCTGAAAGTAAGTAGGTATGTGAACGATTAAACAAGCTGCTAATCTCTATTTTCCCTAAAGGCACATTTTGTTGAGGAAAACTTGAATCCGGAGCTAAAAAGACAGGGGTTTGGGTTTCCTGTTTCAGTGCAAAGGACAGGAAATTTTAATTCCAGCTGTCCTTTTGTTCATAATATTTGTAAGCCCATTCACATAGTACTTTTACCATGTGTATACTCATTCAATTTCATGTGTATGAGAGAAACATTAAAGTTACTGTATTCTAAAATTCTTTTTACATTGAAAACAGAAATAATTCTGCTCAGTGCTGTCACCATAATACATTATAGTCTACTCCTGTATGGCACCTTAAATTCTCATTACATTACACTAGAATTTCTCTTTTCTTTTTTTCTAGAAACCTAATATTAATAAAGGAATTGCTTCAATTTCCATATTAAGTATTTGTCTTCACAAATATCTGATTTATATGAAACAGTCATGACTAGACTGTCACCATGTCCTTTGATGGATCTTATAACTATATTGAACATGTTTGTCCTCACTAAACAAACAAACTTCATTATTTCTAATTATTTCATTATTTTTTAGTGATCCATTTGCATTTTTTAGCCAAAGTGGAAGGCAAAGAGAGGGGGAAACGTGAGATCTTTTACACAGGCCTTTAAAAACAGACAATTACTTGCCAGAGTGAACTTCCTTTATTATAGCAACTGAGCCTTGTTTCTCACAGGTAAAACTACATTGCCTTTTTTAAAGAAAAAGAAAATAGATTTGACTAGACAGAAATAATTAACACCTGCCACTTAAGCAAAAAGATATAAGCCACAGCCTTACCAGCAAGGAATTCTGACGAACAGCTGCACTTGTCCCGTCAGCTCCATGTACCTTGACAAGCAGAGAGGAAACACTCACAGAAAGCAGTTGCAATGCCGAAATTGCCCAAGAGGAAACTGATGCCTCTTTTACAAACCATGACTACACAAACCACAGGTTAGGCTTCAAAGCAGGTGCTAAAAGCCGTGCCTGCCAGAACTGTTAGTGCTAGAACCAAGCCATATAGAAATGGGGTAGGGGATGGGAATAAAATATTAGAAATATTCCCAGATAGCTAGTTTTAAATTTTTTAAATGTTTGTGGTTTTCTTCACAAAGGAAAAATTGGTTTAAAAAATGTTCCTGAGAAGAGGCTGACGGTGCATTGTGGGAGACGGAAGAAAGCATACTATAGGTACCCTGTAACAAATGGTACTCTCCAAGCCTCAGTGCAGCCTCTGTTGCAAGCACATTTCTCAGAGCACTCCTCCAGTCATAGTCTCCTGGGAGCCCCCAGAGTTCAATCCTAGACCCCAAGGTGTGGAAGAACTCAGGGCTGCCTGAACCCAGCCACACCAAGGCTAGGGAGCCCTTTAGACAAAAGGAAGGACAGGGCCTGAAGTGCTGCCAGTTTGTTTTTTCTCGGTCACCTGCTAGGTATGTCCCTGGAAACCCCATCCAAGAAAGATTTGCAGACAAGCACCTGGGTCTAATGGCTTCCAATGAATCATCTTTAGTTCCCATGTTTCCTTTTTGACTAACTGATGCAGTGGTAAGCCAAAATTAATAAACCTATTAAAAATGTGAGACAGATGCTTCTATAAGTCACATTTTTACTAGGCTTAGGGAACAAACAAAATTAAAAGTCAGGGCCATGTAGTTTTGGGTAATTTTCTGGCCTCTGTGTTCAACAGCTTCAGCTACAGGTATGTGGACATCAAGAAGGAATAAACGTCTAACTATAGCACAAACATTTAAATAACTTTTCATTGCTCTGTCCACACAGCTCTTTACTTATTTTACATATCAGATTAGTCTATAAAGATAGAGCAGGCACTATATTAAATTTCCTCCTTCTTCAAAGTGATAGGCATTGCTAAAAATCAGGCAGGTCATTGCATGCTTTGAAGTGAGTTTTTCCTTTTTGACTCACTGGAATATTATAGACTAGTTTCCTCAAAGCAGGATGGAGGGATTCTGCTGCCTAGGGACTCTCCTGCATTTCTTGAGATCTATCTCCCAGCAAAATTTCAGGATCCAAAGTTGGGAAAAGGAAACATCCAGAGACCTCAATGTTTTACTATTCATGATACTGAAATTACAGTGCCACCTGTAGGACACCCAAAAAAAAAATCAATTTGGGCCTTGGTGGTGCCACGAATGCCAGTTGTTGTAATTACAGGGCTTTCTAGTTGTCTTGGCAGAAATGTAGGAATGTAAAAGCCAGATGACTCATGTCATACTCCAGGGAGTAGCTTGAAAACTTTGTTCACATAGAGCAACATGCATTGTTTTAAGTACCTCAGGACATCCAGAAGTGGATGTTTTGCTACAAAGACGAATCTTTAGTGGAAAGAGGATGTGCCAGTACAATGCATTCATAGTCCATCCACTTTAGAGCTTGTGCCAGTGTAGGCAGGAGAGATTTGACACATTCTCAAAAACTTCCAACTAAGACAGACATAGTCCTTGAACAGCTGAGTCTAAGCAAAGTTTCCATTATTTCCATTATAGCTGCACACTTTCTTTTTCTTTCCTTTTTTTTTTTTTTTTTAACTTTTCCATTCTAAATTTAGTTTTTAGCTATGGATCATGTACCCAATATATGGCACATCATTGACTGGTATTTGCATTACATACATATGGTACTTTGCACCAACGCTGGGAAGCACTCCCATATCTTTCAGAATATATTAATAAACCTATTTTTTGTTGCTTTATCTTTTTTTTTTTCTCTTTACCAAGAGAGTAATTTTCCAGTTTTCTAAGTGGAAAATAGCTAAGGCAATATCTGTAAAGATTTCTCTCCAGTGTATCATTTCAAGATGCACAGTAAGACACCTTAGTTGCTAAATTTCCATTAATATTTAAAGTGGAAAGTACTGAACTGATTTACTTAGTAGCTCTGTTGCTCCAAATGAACTTAAAAAAAGAGGAGGCGCACAACATGTTCAAAGGCAGCTTCTGCTTAATGTTCAGCTGTGGTCAAAACCAGAACAAAATGTTCAGACAAATGAGGAAAGGAATAGTGAATAATATAATGGATTTAAGACTCCTTTTGTTTAGATCAATGGCAGTTTTGTCTGGGATATTATGTAACATAACCATCACCAACAAACAATAGAAAGAATCTGGAAGACTAAAGAGCAGAATGAAAATAATGGTCAAGAATTGCCAGGGGAAAAAAAGCTCTTGTAGGAAGATGGATTTTAATACAAACATGGATTTTAATACAAACAATGCTTTGTAGTGTGGCATAACTGATAAGGGATTCAACATAAATATTTTAATTATGATTTATATAGGGAAAACACAACTCTTTCTCAGTTATGTAAAACAAAAAGGGAAGGAACAAACAATGCAAGTTGGTAAAATTAGGAGAAGGAAGTGGGTTTAAGTACACTGTTTAGAATTCACTGCTTCAGTGAACTGAGCATGGAAGTTGGTGCAGAATTTAAAATGTTACTCTGTCAAACCGGGCAAATAGTTACTAACTATATGCAGAGAGCAGTAAATGAGGTACTTTCCAATAACATTAGGTTGAAACGTTCATGATAAATTTCACAGCATAAGAAAATTATTCTCTTAGCTTTACTAGTTTCTTATGGCCACAGCAGTGGCAAAGAGTAAGAGACCTTCACTAACTTTTAAGGTAGATGCTGCACAACACAGGAATAAAGACTGCAGTAAGATAAATCATGCAAAGATTTAAAAAAATCATTTATATAATTGTGCAAATACAGGCTGCAGAAATCACTAGGCTTCCACCCAGGGAGGTATGGGAGGCTGGAGCAGAAGAGAGATTTCTGAAGGGACTTCCTGCCACCATAGCTGCAAGGACACAAGAAAACTTGTAAGGGGAAGGGAGTAGTGGGGAGGAATCAAAAACGTTGAGGAATTTCCAATTCCCATTTATCTGGTAAGGTGCCTGTGAGAAAGTAAAGGACTGTTGAAAGCAGAATGACCAGAAGCATATGTACCAGGAACATGAGGGCAGCTCATAGAGATGAGTGAGATTTGGTGAAAGCAGGCAGGTTAAACTATTTTCCATTGTGTTCCCACAATAGATTTCAAATCCATTGAAGTTGGGAATTGTACAGCAGAAAACATATCTGTCTGGTTAAAAATACAAGACATAGCACTGAATTTTCTTCTTGAGCTGAACAACAGTTGTCACAGAAAAGAAATCAACCAGTTCACAGTTTATTTGCAATAAAATCCTATTAGACGGTCTTTTTTAGTCAGAAATGGTCTGTGAGTGTTTGTTTCTGACCAGAAAGGAAAGTAAGGTGTCATCTGAACTTTCATTTGCCTACTCAGCCAACTAAATAACTGACAGATGTACCAAAAGGTATGGGAAAGCCACTGAAGGCAGATAACATATCACTTGCCACAAACTCTACTGGTTGCATGCCTCCTGCCACAGCCTACAGAGACCACAAGTAGGATGAGATGAGTCTCTGTCAACCAGTATGATTCATACTTGCCAAACCCATCTGCTACATGCAAACCAGTTGTTGCTGGCACTTAATATTTATGATTGAAAGTTACTGACTTCCACTACCATAAAGTTTTCCTTCTAAACGGTAAAAATGTTCCAGCTTCCTCTGTGAGGTTTCTTTTCTATTTTAACTTGTTTCTCTTAATGAAGTGTGTTTGAAACTGAGAGCTTTAACCAGTCCTTGGACACTCTGAGAGAACAGTGGGGTTTTACACACAGCACTTCAGTTTTGTATTTCTCTCTCCCTAGACCAAGTCAACCTTGTGGGAGCACTCTAGCTAAGTGGAGAAAATTGGCTCTATATTTACCTCTACCACTTGGCTAAATCTGAGTGTAAGACTTTGAGAATAAAATGTTGATGGACAGAATAGGAGCAGGGAATCAGTACTCAGAGGCTCCAGCCCTGACTCTAGCACTGACTTACTACTTGACTTTGAACCCACTTCTTCCACAGCTTTACTTCCTTACTTTTAAAAAGGGGTACACAGTGGTCACCTACACTGGAGGAATTTTATGAATATTTAATAATTAATTCCTCTAAAGTGTTCAGAATTTATGAGGTTACCTGCTTCACAGGAGGGACACATATGAGTTACCTTTATAAGAATAGCATTATCAGAAAAGAAAAGCACCTTTCAAGTGGCCAAGAAAATTGTTTAAACATCTTGAAAACAAACAGTTGTCAAAGTTAAGCATTAGAAATGAGTTTTACTGCAGCCCTATACTAATCAAGAACTTTAACATCTGTACAGAATCCTAAATCCCACTCTTTGCTTCATAGTAATCTATTGCACAGTCTTATGCCACTGCTTTCCTTTCATCTTTGATAAAAAGCCTTCAGCAATTCTGTCACATTTACACTACTGCTGCTTGTTGTGGCTGTGTACGTTTAAAATGACTGCCAGAGAGCCCGCAACAACTTCCCATTGTAAATGCTGACATGGACAATTTCAGTGACAGAAACTGGGTGTTCCACAAGCACTGGGAGTGTGGTGGGCTTGCAAGATGGCCAGCAGGCTGTATAGATGGAAGCACTGCCAAGGAAGGACATGATTATATCCCGCTGCTTGGTTTGAGCCACATCTAAATGCTGTATCCGGTTTGGGGCACACATCCCCAGTGTGGAAAGATGGCGACAAATTGAAACAAGCTCAGCAGGGGACACCAAGATGTTTGGAGCTGGTTGGTTCCATGAGGAGAAGCTGAGGGACTAGGACATTTCCAGCTTTAAGTACAGACAGCTTCAGGGATCCTCTAAGAGTAGCCCTCCATCACCTATCAGAGGGTCAGCCAGAGGACGGAGATGGGCTCTTCCCAGTGGTACACAATGAAAGAATGAGACACAACAGGCAGAAGTTGAAATAGGAGAGCTTTAGACTGAATACAATGAAAACCTCCTTCCCCATGATGAAAATGGGACCAGTCACTCTGAAGAGGTTGTACAGTCTTTGTCCTTGAAATTTTTAAAGACCTCATGGGACAAGGCCCTGAGTGAGTTGGTTGGAGCTCAAAACTGAGCCTGCTGTGAGCAGGAGGTTGGACTAAGATCTCCTGCCTGAGTGGTGCAATGAGCCTGTCATTCTCTGTTAGATCTAAATCTACCTCTGACCATCAAATCATCCACAGACCTGTAGTGAAAATACTAAAAAGTCTTCCCATGAGCAGAGAGATGCATAAATTTTCAAAAAGCAGGATATGTATGGACAACAAACACAGGTTTAAGACAACCTGTGTACTTGTGCACAGTGCCAAAATCTACGTTAAAATACAATCATAAATATCACTGTTAGGAATATGATACTGAACTAAGATCAGGCAATTTCAAAAATATGCTCCTTTACAACTATTCTTTTCTTACCATGCCAAACATCCTTCTCCTTCATTCATATATTTCATTTGTTCTGTCAAGTCATCCAAACTGAAAATTTTTAAAATATACTTTTTCACACACATAAAAAGGGATAAGGCCTTTATCCAACTATTTGATGTTTAAAAATTTTTCAAGAAAAGAAGAGAATCTCTAAATGTAACCCTTTCTTTCAGAAGAAAAATTTTAAACAGGAAAAATAAACCAACAGCACACCCATGTTTTGCATTCTCGCTCAACCATTTCTATTTCAAACGTAGAGTAATTTAGGTTAAGCAAAAATTACAAAGGAAAAAGCTACTATATTTCTTGAAAAAGAAAATATTTTAAAGTGCTTGGAAGCCTTTAAAAAAACCCCACATTCTTTTCACATATCTCAAGTTTATTTTTTCAATTATTTCTGGGGTTGTGCTCTAAAATTCCTAAGGCTAGCACATCTACTTGCTTGTAAAGAACCCAAAAGATGGATGTCCCATTCCAGCTGTAAGATAACTAGATAAAAAGCCAATGCAACCGTTGACTTTTGTTATCAGATTCAACAGTTCATCAGCAATTCATCAATAAACTTCAAGCACTTTGCATTTAAGTCATTGAGAGTGGATTAAATTCAAATTATACTTTTGAGTCGCACAAGTTGCATTTCAATTCAAACACTGTCACGATACAGTTGTCTGAAATGCAGAGCCTTCAAAACATGTAACTTGCAAAAGGTCAATTTTTTAAACATTGGTAAGAAAAGCCTGACATACTATGTTTCAGTTTTTTGGGGGGGTTTGCCATTTGCACATCTATTTGTCAAAGAATGGCTTTTCAAATTATAGTATCATTAGGTATGTACACACCATCTGTATTCATTTGGATTAACTAAATTTGCCCAAACAAATTCTCTCCCAGCTTATTTCCTTTGTGGGCAACTTTGGGCTGAGGGGAGCTGACTGCTGAGCTTTCACACCTTTGAGGGCCAAAGGAGGTCGTGCAGTAACGCCAACACATTCACCAGCAAGAGCACCAACCTCAGCTGCATCGTTGCCATTTCTCATCAGCATTTTCTGCTGAGATTGCAAAGCATCCACGATTGCTACGTCCTCTTCCTCTCTCTTCCTCCCCCGCAGCATTTGTCCCAGGCACAGCAACAAACCTACCAGGGTGAGGAGGGTGAAGGCTGTTCTTCAGTTATCCTTTCTGCTCAGCTATAATTTTTACCCTCATTCCGCTCCCCCCACTTATTTGCATTTTTCATCTTTGGCAGTAAGTCATAATAAGAAGAGACAAGGGAATAAAAGCATTTTGTGATGCATTTTAGTAAATGTTTGAGTCACTGTGGTCTAGTGGTTAAAATCTCTTTGTTTTGAATAGGCTCTTATGTTAGTACCTAAGCACCAGGCTTCAAGAAATGTATTTGGGGCTTGCTGTTCCTTTTTCACCAAGTCATTTTTTTTCTAGGTTCACATGTGCCTCAACAGGGCACCTCACCTTGATAAAAACTTAAGCTGGGAAGTCTTCAAACATCATAAGAAAACTGAGTGTTAAGCCCATTGTATACATGAGGAACATGAAAATGTTATCACTAGATTGCACCCTGACTAAACAAAACCATACAAAACCCTAAGAACTTGTGTGACGCATCTACCAACACTTCTACATTGTTAGTGACAGCAATTCTGTGCAAAAGGTGCTGAAACGTCTCATGCAGGCACACTCAGGATATCCCACAGGGTTCCTCTTTGTAGTAAGGAGCGACTGCCTCACCAGCTCTCAGGAAGTCTTCCAAATAATCCTTGGTTTATAAGACAATGTTATCAACTCTATTGTCTACTCTAATTTTCAAGCTCATCACCACAAGCAAAAATTTATTTTCTTCTTATACCAGAACTGAATAGTCTTTGGGCAAGCATCCCTGCAAGCACTCTGGCTGAACAGGGCTCAAGGTAATAAAGAGAGTTTATGACCTTTGGAAGAAGGGGCAGACAACCCAGAAAGAGTACAGGGATGTCTTTAGGTCATGTAGAGAGAAAATTAGAAAGGCAAAAGCTCAGCTAGAACTCAATCTAGCCCCTGCTGTGAAAGATAATAAAAAGGGTTTTTTATAAATACATTAACAACAGAAGGAGGGCCAAAGAAAATAATCATCCTTTACTGGACACAGAGGGGGACATTGTCATCAAGGATGATGAAAAGGCTGAGATACTTACTGCCTTCTTTTCTTCAGCCTTTGACAGAAAGAACAGTTATCCTCAGGGCAACCAGACCTCCTAAGCTGGTAGACAGAAATGGAGAGCAGAAAAAAAAGCCTGCAGTCCAGGAAGAATTAGTTAGCCACCTGTTGAACCACTTAGACACAAGTGTATGGGGCCAGATGGGATTCACACAAGGGTACTGAGGGAGCTGGTGGAAGGAGTCACCAAGCCACTCTCCATCATTTATCATCAGTCCTGGTTAACCAGGGAGGTCCCACATGACTGGAGATTTACAAATGTGATGCCCATCTACAAGAAGGGTTGGAAGGAGGATCTAGGGAACTACAGGCTTGTCAGCCTGATCTTGGCAGGTCATGGAGCAGATCATCTTGAGTACAAAAACAGGACACATACAGGACAACCAGGGGATCAGGCCCAGCCAGCATAGGTTTAGTGAAAGGCAGGTCCTGCTTGACCAACCTGATCTCCTTTTATAACCAGGTGAACCAACTAGTGGATGAGGGAAAAGCTCTGAAATTCACTAAAGCCTTTGATATTGTCTCCCAGAATATTCTTCTGGATAGATGCTTGGATAGGTGTCCTGTTTACTGGGTTAAAAACTGTCTGGATGGCAGGGCCCAGAGTGTGGTGGTGAATGTAGTTACATCCAGCTGCAGCTGGTCACAAGTGGGATTCCCCAAGGTCCAGTCCTGTTTAGTATCTTTACTGACAATCTAGATAAAGGGATCAAGTGTACCCTCAGTCAGTTCACAGGCCACACTAAGTTGGGCAGGAGTGTTGATTTGTTGTAGGCTAAGAAGGCTCTGCAGATGGATTGGGACAAGCTGGATCAATGAGCTGAGGGCAATGGTATGAGGGTTCAATAAGGTGAAGTGCTGGGTCTTGCACTTGGGTCACAGCAACCCCATGCAGCACGACAGGCTGGGGGAAGAGTGGCAGCCCAGTGGAAAAGGACTTGAGGGTGCTGTTCAACTGCCTGAACGTGAACCAGCATGTGCCCAGGTGGCCAAGAAGACCAATGGCATCCTGGCTTGTATCAAAAACACTGTGGCCAGCAGGACTAGAGAAGTGATTGTCCCTCTGTATTCAGCACTGGTGAGGCCACAGCTCTGTGTTCAGTTTTGGGCACCTAGCTTCAAGAAAGACAAGGTGCTAGAACATGTCCAGAGAAGGGCAATGGAACTGGTGAAGGGTCTGGAGCACAAGTCTTGTGATGAGCAGCTGAGGGAGCTGGGGTTGTTTGGCCTGGAGAAAAGGAGGCTCAGGGAGATCTTATCACTCTCTATAACTACTTGGAAAGGAGGGTGTAGTGCAGGTTGGCCTTTTCCCCTAGGGAATTTGCAACAGCAGAAGAGGAAATGGCCTCAAGTTGTGCCAGGGGAGGGTCAGATTGAACATCAGGAAGAATTTCTTCACTGAAAGGGTGGTTAAGCATTGGAACAGACTGCCTAGAGATACTGTGGAGTCACTGTTCCTGGAGATGTTCAAGAAGCAAATGGCCATGGCACTTAGTGCTTTGGTCTAGTTGACATGATGATGTTTGCTCAAAGGTTGGATTCAATTACCTTGGAGGTCTTTTTCTACCTAAATGACTTCATCATTTTATTCTATGAAAGCACCACAATTCAAGCTGTTGGAAATAAAGCAGATGAAAACCTACCTTCCACTCTCCTCCACCCTTGTGGCCAGCATGACTCAATAATATTATCACACACATCCCTTGACACTTCAAGCAGGGCTCTGAGCTCCCCAACCCCACTGCTACTCCTACGCATTTGTTCCACCACTATAAGCACCTGCTAAAACCCAAGCAACTTGTTATGCAAGGCTTTGGACTTCGCAGCACTGCAACAACATCTTCACACTCACATATTGTAAGTTCCAACAGTTCCCATTACAGAGGAATTCCTTGTCTGTTCAGAAAAAGAGATGGAGAGGAACAAAGGCAAACAGTTACGGAAAGAGTGAAAAAGGGGAAGTGAGAAGGCAAGAGAGAAGATGTGATTAGACAAGCCAGTGGTGCAGCATCCTGCTTTGTGAAGTTCAAAGGACCTTTGAAACTTAGAAAAGCACCATATATTTTAAGGAGCTCTCCACAGTTTTCTGGGAAGTCACTGCTTACTAGGACACCTATCCACCTGGTCTTCCACTTTCAGCTCTCTAATGATCTCTGCATGTTTTGTCCAGTGCCACCGCTTTAAAGAAGTTCCTTTCCCATGCTACAGCCTACTACACCACCTGTAACCACACCTGTAACACCCCTGCTGCTTCCCACAGTCAGAAACTACTAAGGTACCCTTTGGGTGTTCTTGTCTTTGTCCTCGGAAGAGCACCCCTCCCCCTGCCCTGTGCCACCTCCCCCCTACCACTGAGCTTTGTCCCAGATACCCAGGTCAACATTGTTCCTGAGGCTGACACAGACATGCTATAAGCAAGTCACTTCCCACAGCTGGAAACTACAGCAAGACTCTGCAAGTGAAGTTGCAGGTGGTGCACAAGACTGAGAGGCCCTGTGCAAACCTTCAGAGCACCAGCAGGATCTCCAGAATTAAAGCAAGCTCTCTCGGATATTGCAAGACAATGCAATGTTTTTGGACAATAACACGTGCCAGTTTCATCCCTGACACTTTCTAGAGAGCTCGACCCAAGGCTGCTATGTAACAAGAAATACGGATAATCTGAGTGTACCAAAGGGATTCAGAGATGAAGAACCAGTATCTTCAATAACCAGCTGAAGAAAATTGATCTCATGGATTATTATTTTTTCCTAACAACTTAATTACATGCCAGATTTTGAGAGGAAATAAAATTGGCATCTTTATTCAGTGCTCCAAACTGTGTCAGAGTAAAGGTAAAGCATCCAACAACAAATACTGAAACAGAGCACACAAACAGAGACAGAAACAGAGACAATATGAAGTGAGGCCTCCATAAGGAATTCTGCTGCTCCACAGTCTGAACACATCCTGAAGGAAAATTAGCAGAGCTTCATTGTAGGCCATATTTCTCAACAGCCTGTCCTTCCATACCCTTTTCTCTTTAATTTTTGATCTCATTTATACATTCAGAAAAATGGAATCCATGCTAACTCACAGAATTTAATTGTGCAGTATGTGAAAAAGAACTTCCTTTTAGTTTAAATTTACTGCCATTTTTGCTGGTTTTTTGGAGGATTTCTTTCATTGAGTTTTTTTGGGCTTTTTGTTTTTTGTTTGATTGGGGTTTTTTTGTTTTAACAAATGAAACATACCAGTATTCCCGTGGGGAAAATGGTATTCCATGCCATCTTGTAACCATCTCTGTGCCAGTCATAACTTTGCCATTACATCTCAATCCTCTCTTTTGCTCTGAAATTCTAGTTCCCCTTTCCCATACCTTGTTTCTGACCTCCACTTCCCATCATTTAGTTAGCTGTTAACCCACAAAAGATCTGTAGTTGCCTAGCTGTCACAAGCCTTTGGAAATAGCCCTGCCAAAAGTTTTCTGAAAATCCAAGTCCACTGCACTGATACAGACATGGGCAAGTAGTATAGTAAGCTCACAACAACGACTTTGTAGAGCAAAATGTGCAGTGCCAAGGATCTGACATGCACGCAAGTACTGGAAATGAGTATCGGTAGTTCAGTCTCACGGACTGATTAGCAGTGCACTTCTGGAACACACCTGGTTAATTTGATTCAAAGGACTCATTTTGTGTAAGTCATGGCAAAATCAGTCTGCCATGTGAACTACAGCAAGATAAGTGGGGATAATGTTAATATTTGCTTCAGAAGTGCACTCCTTACTTGAATTAACACACCCATGGCACAACATCCCCTATCGACTGGATTCACCTTTAGATCAAGAGAACTCATAAATCCAAAGAAGGCTGGATTTCTGAAGAGACACCTTTACCCCCCAAAAAACAAAGTCAGTATTAGTCTCCCTTGATAGCTGTGAATTCAGCTGGTTATTAATTTGTCTCTTCTTAGTCCTTTGGTACCATGTAACTAATTCAGCTAGTAAATTACATGCCATAGTATCTACTTTAGCTTTCCTTTTCCAAGTTGCTTCAGAATTCTCCACGAACATTGTCAAGTGCTGATGATCTACAAGTTGCTGGGTTTTTTTACTCATTTGTCTTAAAATACACTCCTGTAGTAGTTAAATTTGAGACAGTATGTTAGATGTCCTCCACCAAAAAAAAAAAAAAGAAGATCTCATCTAGAAACATTTAGTCCAAGGGCTCATTTAATACCATTTCTTATGGTCTTGTTATCTTTTCCTCCTTCTTCTCTTACAACTCAAACAGTATCAAAATCTTCCTCTGTTTTCTCTTTCTAGTGATCTGAAAGTTTTTTGGTGTGATTTCTTCCCCAGTCCATTTTTTTTATGATTTCAGCAATCAAACCAAAAAGACTAGCTATTTATCAGAACTTACAGTCTTTTCCATATTTTTCTATTTGATATGACTTTCCGTTTTTTGACAAATACCATCTTATTTCTAATAGACTGCTGTAATTTGATGTTTACATATATTATCTTTTTCATTTTATTACTGATACTTTTTAAATCTTTTTTGACAGGTGTTAAACATTTATTCTTAATTTCTACTAATGGCACAATTAAACAGCCTTGATGCTGTTTCAAATTGCTTATCTTTTTAGCTGCTCCTCTTATTTTCCTCTCAACACACATTCTCACATCATTTAAGTCCACTTTTTAAAATAGCTATATTTGATTTCTTAACTACCACATTGATGCTGAGTATCACAGAATCACAGAATATGCCAAGTTGGAGGGAACACACAAAGCTCATCAAGTCCAACCCTTAGTCCGGCACAGGACCATCCCCAAGAGTCACACCATGTGCCTGGGAGTATCATCCAACTTCTTCTTGAATTCTCTCAGGCTTGGTGCTGGGGCCACTTCCCTGGAGAGCCTGTTCCAGTGCCCAACCACCCTCTGGGTGAAGAGCCTTTTTCTAATATCCAACCTAAACCTCCCCTGACACAACTTCAGGCCATTTCCCCAGGTCCTGTCACTGGTTACAACAAAGGAGAGATCAGTGCCTGTCCCTCCTCTCCCCCTCACAAGAAAGTTGGAGACTGCAATGAGGTCTCCCCTCAGTCTCCTCCAGGCTAAACAGACCAAGTGACCTCAGTCACTCCTCATATGGCTTCCCCTCAAGGCCCTTCATCATCTTTGTTGCCCTCCTTTGGACACTCTCTAACAGTTTAATATCTTTTTTATATTGTGGTGCCCAAAACTGCACAAAATATTCAAGGTGAGGCCACATCAGGGCGGAGTAGAGTGGGAAATTTGAAGTCACTGTGGTTTCCTACACTTATTTAATTTATTCAAAATGAAAGATAGGATGCTTTCTTTGTTGTTCTCCCTAACCTCTGACAGCTGGAATGAAAATTTTATCCAGGATGTTTTGGGTTTTTTTGATAAACACTTCCTACTAAGCAATCTTTGTAACTGAAAAGCTTTTGTCCATCCTCAGAAGGAAAATCCCTATAGATTAAGTAAAGATGATGTTAGCTTTCTCAGAAATCCTGAGCTGGAAGATTAAGACTAATAAGAAAAGCAACAATAACAATTTCAGCCCAAAGCAGGGCAGGGGCCAAGGAAGCTGCAGGAAGTAACAGGACACTGCTGTCCCATACTCTGGGGTTGGTGACACCTGGCAGAAGAGGACAGGAGTCAGACTCTGCTGGGAGCAGCATTATGCCCCAAACATATACAGAACAGCTGCTGGTCTCTCCTGCCAAGAAACCCCACTTGTTTAATAAATACTATGTATGCATGCACACACTAAACATACAGCAGCAAATTTACAAAAGCCTGTCTTTCCCACCCCTAAGGCTGTCTGCCAGAAACATCCAACTGTAGCAGTCCAAGGTTTCTCAATAGACCAACCCCACATAAAAAATCCGAACTAGAGTATGACCCAGCCTCCATTGGTCACAGAGTGTTTAACTATTAACTACTCATTGAACCACAGGAGATTTCTATTAGCAGCACTCTCTCTTGTCCAGCTACTGTGTTAGGGTTGGATGAAGTACTGGTTTAAGGAGCACAACGTGACAGCTGGTGGAGTGCCCTCCTCCAGCAGAGGTAAGGAGGGATCTAGGCTTGCATGTGGGACTTGGGTTTCAGTGAGAGGCTCCCTTGGGCTTCTTATCCTCTGAGACAAGATAAAGAGAATTAATAGGACATTTAGTTTCTGTGTCTGACTCCATGAGCTCTATCTAACGAAAGCATGGTAAAAGTTGGTCATGCTGGAACAGAATTCATTTGCGTAAAATGTTCGAGATTACAGTTATTCAAGGTATTCAAGAAAGCACTAGTTATAACCAATTTTTACTCCCACAAATAGTACTCAAATGAATATTTAAGTGTCCTTTACCAATCCTGTCTTATCACATATATTTGGAGAAATCCAAAAGGAATATATAGCTAAAAAGCTTTTGGGAACTATGAAGGAAGATATTTTAGAAGAACTGCTATATATAAATCTGACTCTACCAAAATCTGTAGGAGATGACAGCTTAATTTCAATGACTACACTCACCAGAGGCTCCCCCTCCTGCAGCTATCTACTCAGCTTTCTGCTGCAAAAGGTGACAACAGTACAGGTATCTTGTCCCCAAAGAAACCATGCTTTGTAAGCACACAATGGAGTGGGCAGTGGAAACACCCCAAAACACAAACCCTAAGCCTCTCTTTACACAACTTTCCCATACCACAGCTCAAAGCATTTCCTTCCCTCTTCTCCAGTGAAGAAAACTGCACATTCTAATCCAGAAGACTTCAACAAATAAGATTTAGACACTGACCATTTCTGTTACCACAAAAAGAAAGTGGAATCACTCCAAACAGATCAGAGTGGTGACTAAAAATCTTAAAAGAAAATTTAAACTCATTCTGGTCAGAGAAATATGTAACTGGATGTTTTTCTCAGGGCTAATTTGCAGACAATTTTTGCATGTTCTTCATTAAATACAGTTCAGATGAATCTGTTGCAGGCACAGGAACCCCATCAAGCAGAGGTCATTTCAAGGATTGAATAACTCGTAGCGACCACTGCCATGTACTACAAAGCTATCCACAGCCACTGAAGTCAGGAGATTGACAGCAGGTAAGATAGTCCAGCTGTAAAAGATCACTTGTTTACAATTCAAGGGCTTTCCATTCCCCTATTTGCTTTGCAGTGCTGAGCAAGCTGGGTTTACCCCTATCTCAGTTCCTCAGATCACCCAAGGAAAGCAATGGCTGCTCTCTCCTGCAGATGGAAGTGTTGCGAAGAGCAGATGTGAATTCACAAAACACCAGGGAACTTCGCTCCCCAGATGTGGGGACTGTAGAACCCAGGTAACACCCAAAGCAGTATTGGTTATTAAATGCCAATCAAGATCAATCTACCTCATTAAAAGCAGTAGTGGCCTTTCAACCAGAGGAAATAAAAGTATGCGAAGACTGCAAATTGCTGACCAAACTCTCATGATTTTAAGTTAATGGAGCTGATGACAACACCATAGCTACAATGACACAAAAGTCAGCTCTTGGAGCAAGCACAGGAAATATCCTCCCACAGAAACATCTCTGGTCCAGGTGCTACCAATGCTCCATCATTAGTGCCATTGCAATTCTTGACAGTCACTTTCCTTAGGATTATATGAAGCGTCTGCTTATGATCTGACAGCAGAGCCTAAGGACGGAACTAAACATTGTAAACCTACCCATTCTGGTCCCATAGAAAGAGAGTTCCCTACACCAAGCCTCCATTACAGAATAACTTCCTCATATTTTTCTTTGCAGAGAAACCAGGTGACAGAGCTGAACCTGAGTGTTCAATTCTAGTTTCACAACAGGCAGTCTCAAGTAAACTCTTCCTTTTATCCCCACTATGTAAAAGTTTCAGACATCGATAGATAGTAAGGAAGTTTCCTCAACTTACATAATGCTTTCCCTTCTCCTCTTCTTCCCTTACATCCTCCAAGTCGATGAAGCAGAGGACGTGGGCAGAGCTCCAAGAAGTCTGCATTGGGAAGAGCAGCAATTATTGCTACATTCTCACCAGCTGTGTTACAGACCTCCCAGACCTGAGCGGGAGACAGGTGAGTGCCAGACTTTACCACGTGGGGATGCTCCACATGAGAGCCAATTACACCTCTACTCAGTGAGTCTCTTCAGAGAGTCAGAAAGAAAAGACAACTCCAGACAAACATACATAGTGTCTTCACTTTCTCTCTTCAGACCTAGTGACACACTCTTTTTTTACTCTTCAGTTCCAAAGATTGCATTTTACCTGCTATTCTTACTCCAGTTCCAGGAACATCTGAGTCTGAGAAGCAGCCGATCATTCAGGGCAGCTAGTTTTTCCAAGCCTCCATCAGCACAGCTGCAGCAAAGTCCAAGTTGTAAGTGTGACAACTGAGTAGGGAGAGAAGCTCTGGGAGCTTGCTCTGGCGTAGGCTAAGGGTGGGAGGACTGGAAGAGGACTGACGTAACAAAGCCTGTATAAGGCCTTGTGACCAGGAGCAGTTGTCTCAGTGGTTTTACAAGTATCAGTTGTATTTACTCAAGCTGAAGTGTTGCTGTCTGCAATAGAAATTCAGGTTTCCTATGGCTGCTTCTCAGTTCAACATTCATGAAACAGCCAACACCCTTGGTCAGGATCAAGGGCTCATCACGGTAGATACTAGGTAGATAAAGATGATGACATCATCCCATCCCAAAGACTTGGCAGAGATAAAGAGGGAGTAAGATGATGACAATGTACTTGGAGAGGGAAAAAACAAATCCAACCATGCCCCCTCTTGGCCTCTATCAAAATAATGATTATGTGTAAAGCCCTGATTGTATGCATACACATAAATAAAATTCAAGACTCATACTCAGCACCAGGAAGTTGTTTAGCTGAAGTCTGCAAGCTCCTGCCTGTAATAACCTTCCTGCCTTCTGATTAGAGCCAAGAAAAGGGTTTAGTATGTTTCCTCTTCTCTAATCTAATATTATTTGTAAATGTGTTTTTCCTTTCTTCTATCTTTCCAGTTGGTTTTATTTATATAGACACGCCAATGTGGTAAATTTCAGACCTATAATTTGTGGCTTCCTGACTTAGGAATGGTTCTGAAGTAGTTCTTATGTGGCTGTTCCTCCAGCTAAATATTTACACACATATGCACCATGCATAGCTTTTACTTATGTGCATAAGCAAGGGCTCTGAATGCTTCACATAACTTTTCGGGGTCTACATGTGTTTCTGATCATGACAACATACTGAAAATATGTGCCTACAAAACACATTTTAAATGTATTTATACAAAACAGTATGTGCTTACCCTTGAGGTGTTTTCTATATATAGAAAAGCTGAAGATTAGGCTTCCTGTTCTCATTTTTTCTCTTCAAGTTCTTTCCTTGTTATTCATTGTATCCAGGTTTCCTTAACAACTCAGCTATACATTATTTTTCACTGGCATGGAATCAATCAAACCTCAATTTTGATAATACACATGCACATGATAAAGCATGAGACTATCCCCTAAAGAAATATTTGGACTTTCACATTTCAGTCAGTTCAACAATAATGAGGGCCTAAGAATGAGCATCATGCTCCTGCTCAGTGTCTGCTGAGAGATCACAGCTTACAAACCTTCAAGGTATAAAAGAGGGGTATAGTTATAAAACACTATCAATGCTCCTTGTCATCATATTAAACATATGCATGCTTTAAGTCTCTTTCTTAAAAAAAAAAAAAAAAAGGCAAAAAATAAATAAATTCAATCTTGTCTACCAGAATGGTTTTAAACAGTGATTTACTTGCAAAAACCTCTATATTTGGTTGTTCTAGCTTGTGAATGAGTCCAAACAAGACATTCTAAGTTCCATTCCCAATGGCAATCTCAAAGGAATTTATAAGAAGTTTTGCATCCAAACCTTGCAATAAGCTACATCCAGTATAAAAAGTCAGTCACCCTGTGGACCCCAAACAGGAAACACAAAGAGCCACAGCTACTTCTTGATTGCCTCACACTTCTGAAAGTTTTCACTGTTACAAGACTTCGCAATATTAAACATTACTTTCTCCACCATGACCTTCCTTTTCCTAAGGCCAAGATGCAAGAAGGCAGGCAGGCTGCAAGCAGCCCTGGGACCTGCACTCACAACTTGCCAGCTCCCAGTTAACAGCTACTCACCTCTGGGGTGGCCTTCCCCTGCCTAGGAAATACAAAATACATATGGCAGCAGCCTGAAGATGGTAACACATTAAACTAGATGAGATTTCACAAAATGACTCTGTGGGTTCCATAGTCTTTGGACTAATCTTATAAACTTGAGCAGTCCTAAAAGTCAACAGTGCTACATAAATGCATCCACGCACTAATGAATGCTTGCAGGAACAGGGCCTAAACTAAACTACAGACCTCACTATTGTCTGGATTTATAGAAAATTATCCATTTGACTTATGTATGTTCTTTTTTTCATCATCATTACCTTGAATGTATTTTTATTTATGTGCATGAGTGGACAGTCTGTATTTTGTATGAATACTGGCATTCACTCACAGAGGACAATAAAACAGCTTTTTCCCACTGCAAAAGCTTGTCAGGGAGCAGAGGAAAACACAGCTCATCCAGGCAGTCAAATGTCACCAAAAAAACCAAATAGGAAACCATGGAAGCAAATATTTTTTAAAGGTCTTGTATGACAGGCTGTTATATATCTGCTTGTTGTCGGGTTACAAACAAGTCAATTTGTACCATTTGGAATATTTTTGCAATCTATCTGAAATAAGAAGCAAGAGGGGGTTGAGAAAATCCAACCAGCCTTAGTCATCACTGACAACCCCTCAGCAGCCCAGCTAGCTGAGTAATTACTGTGGTGTCCTCCTACAGAGAGTCATACAGACAAAAGCCTGATACCCCCACCAGTCAGACTGCAAGTGCCAACTGCTTACACAATATTTGAAAAAAAGTTTAAATAATAGAGCAACACAACATCATTGGAAATTACAGATGAGGGCTGGCCTTTTGCATGGATCCATTTGAAATAAATCTAGAGAACGTGAAACAAGAATATGCTACATAAATAATACACATTTTGGTAGTCAGCATCTGCGTGCTCACACAAAAGTATCCATCTTGGCCAGAACCAGCAGTGACTGATGTTAGGATCTGTCAGGGTTCCCGACAGAAGATGCTGCAGTTTGCAGAAAAGCATCAGACCTCTCTAGCTGTACCTCTCACGTCCCCATATGCTCTGAAGAGCGGAAAGGGCAAGGAGGCTCTCAGGCACACACCAAGCAGTATTGCATCCAGCAGAAAGACCTTTCCCATACAGACCTTCTGAACAATACCACAGATGAAAACGCCACCAGGCACCAACGCTGGGAATTCACTTGGTGCCAATCTTGGAAGAGGGAGGTTAAGTGGTGGTACCACACTGTGCCTGCTTTCACCTCACATAATGATAGTGCTGTCCATCAAACTTTCTCTGGTTCAGGGTATCTTTCTCTTTGCTGGGAACTACAATCCCCCGGTACTACAAATTCAATTTAGAATAATCCACTTTTTCTGTTCTGATGATAGTTTCTCAGGAGAAAAAATGGATCCTTATTAAAAAAGGAATTGAAATAAAACTTTTTTTAAGAAGGTTAACTGGCGCCTGATGGTCTACAATCTGTCAAGTTAAGCAAACAAAGAGAGGGGAAAACCCTATCTTGTAAATAAGGCAATTGCAAATCTAGTTTCTACACTCTGGAATGAGGCCAGGAGTTAAGTGTGAAGGATTGAGAAGAAAATCTGTTGTAAATTCCTTCAAGTGAAAGTCTCTATTTAAAAGGCAGAGAATACCAGTTTTAGAAAGGTCATGAAGTCACAGCAGTTTTTTTCAAAGCACAACTTTAAATGTCAATTTGACCTCTTTTTAAAAAGGCAGACAGACACAGCTGCACTTTGAGTGTAACCCTTACACTAGAAAGAGAAGAGCAATGATCAAAAATAGGTTTTGCACTGAACTTTGTGTAGACAAACATGAAAAGAATTAAATACCTACTCAATAGGCATCATAACTTCAATGACTGTAAAAATTTATTATTGTATATTCTCAGTTTAAAGAAAAAAAACCCACGAGAAATATACCTCTTATATGAGCATAAAGTGACAAATTACACATAAGCTGCATCACTAAAGCTTTCACTTGTGCCTGGTTTTACCTGCTTTGTAAGAGGACATGCTGTGTGGACAGGGAAATATGGCAACAGCAGACTCGTGTGCCTTGACTAGAGCTCCTAAGTCTAATCTCTTTGAGAAAGTTTTCAGCAAAGGTGAAAGAGTGACTCTGAAAGACAGAGCTGACAAGCTGTGTCATTATATGTCTGATAAATATTGTATGAGTAGTTTAAACAGAACTCAATACATGAGTATATACATATATTCAGACATATACACATGTAAATACATACTTTTATAAAGCTCAGGCAAATTCTAATGAAACTAGGAAATCAGACTGGAAAATCCAGTTACATTACACCTTTGCATTTTATTCATCAATTAAAAAGACTGTGGGTGTTGTGACTAACTGGCAGACAGTAACGTTTACCATGGGGTAAACTGTTTCTTCTCCTCATTTTTAATTGGAGGTAAACTTTGGCGCACTCCACTATAAACAAGTCCTGGCACTAAAAACAAAGAGACAAGGAATCGTTTCATGGATGTATTCCCATAGTCCATTAAACATTCACCACTTACACTGCTCAAATATATTGTCAAAGGTGATAAACACACATATTAATGACAAGTCTGATATTCTGTTCCATTCCTCATCACTGAGGTGCCCAATCCTGCTTTCCAAGGTAAGCAACAGTGTAGTGTTCAACTGCATTCAAAACCATGAAAGATCTGGCTATATTTCTCAGAAGCCTAACTGAACAAATATAGCATAACACTGTACCTTAATCCTGGTCTCCATTTCTACTCACTGTACACATAATGGCACACACATACAAAAGTCAAGTAGATACCGAATGACCTCGCAACACTTCACACACCTCCTACATGACACCAGAAGGCCTCATGGCAAACAACCCAGTCACTTGCTGTCACTCCCAGCCAGAGTGCTAGCAGATCATAAAAAATAAAATTAATAATAAAAAAAAAATTACTGCAAGAAGGAGAAGGAAGGATCCTGGCAGAAAACTGATGACAAATTCTAGAGCAAAGCTACTATAGCCCCATAGGACATGTAAGTAGACTCTAGAAGTGACCAACTGGAAAGGCTGACACATTTCAGGCACTATGTATTTAAGCATCCCCATCTTACTCAAAATTATACTGTGGCTCAAGCAGACATAAAGAGTCACAAACATCTCATTTGTAGCTTTACGCATACTTTGAAAAACAAAGATTATTAATGATTGTTTTTTAGCTTATCAAGTTGCTACTCTCTTGCATTGCTACTTTGCTTTTTATGTATATTATTCTCCCCCAAAAATCAAAACACAACGTCCTTAATCACAGGTTATTCTCACTAATAAATTACCTATTTAATACGTTCATATAGGCTCTTTTTCACAGTATGAGTCATGTCGAAAATGCCCTAATTAAAATATTTCCATTTATTTGCATGAGTAATCAGTACTTATCAGTAACATGGTACTTTATATCTTCAAAGCACTATAAATGCATATAAACGGATTATCTGAAAACTTGCCAAGAATATATTTTGAAATCTGATGCACAGACTCAGCTATTGCTTCCTAAAATAACTATTGGTTTCACATGCAGTGTAATTTAATTGCAGTGAGGGCAATAGTGACAGGTCTGAAGAAGCATATGTGTTACTTATGGAAAGAATAAATGGTCCACAGGAGAGATAAAGATACCAGACCAGACACTGTTCTGTGATGACATGGAAAAGCAGATGGCTCAATCCTGTGAGTGGTAGAAGAGACACAGTCTATCCCACTTCCCACCATGCTTTTTGTTGAAGAGAGCTGTCGCACTCATGTGCAAATGAAGTCCCACATCCCCAAAACTGCTTGCAAAAGACTTGCCACCATTCTTTCACTTCCTCCTCTTTGGAGCTTTCTACAGACTTGAATGCCAAAATATTCAGGGCATCTGGCGCTGCTTTCTGGAGACTCTGGACACTGATGAACTGCACTGCGTGAGAAAATAATTTCTTAGTATAATACCCTTTGTGTGCCTTTCCACAAAGTTCATATACCTGGGACACCCATGGGTTGAAAGAAGATGAAGAAGGTGGGTACTCTTTTGCTTCACAGTTTAACAGGAAACTTTTGTACAGAAACAAACTACTTCTGAAAGCACAGAACCAACCTGCCTGTCCTCAAGTTACGTTCCTTTTTAAAAATTAAGGATTGTATTATAAATGGTAAGGGTGTGGGGATGTGTCTTTCAACCCTATCATCTCAAAGGAAGCAGTATAAAAGAGCAGATATTATAGATCAGTTATTTTCAAAGACTAAACTATCTTTTAGATCTATCAAAGTGCTTTCCCTTAAAGACTCAGAAGTGTAGTGGCATCCCTAATACTTTCCTTTTATTAAGAGGAAAAATCCCATAGTCCTTCAAAATAATAGCTATATTTTTCCATTGTTCTGCAAGTACCTCAAGGTATGACAATCATAATTGGAGATGATGATTTTATTCCAGATAACTACAAAACTGCAAAATTAATGATACTGCTCCCTACCCTTTCTTCCTGTGTGGTGTCACTGAACTGAATCTTTTCATGCATTCATTTGATTGCTTCAATCTCCTTTAAACATCAAAACTTCACTACAGTTATGGTGAAGTGTGTATGGTGGCTTTTATCCAGAAGGGCCTGAAAGCTCTTGATGAACTCTACCAGGATGCAATTACATACAGCCTACTCACATCTCTGCAAAGATGTAAAGAGACATCAAGAGATCATTAAGTCTGCTCCTCCCAGCAGGATCAATTATGCTTGGGCTATTCTTTACAGAGGCTGCCTAACCTGTTCTTAGAGACATCAAATAATGGAAGTTCCACAGTTCCCTTCAGCATCTTAAAGCAGTGCTTAACTGTCCTTGATTATTAGTTTTTCTGACTAAATTCAAGCTCTCTGCTGTAATTTAAGCCTATTGTCTCTTGTCCTATAAAAATTGGTCCTATAAATTTCTAACACATATCTTTAATGTTTGTTCTTAAGACACCAACGCAGTCACCATTTTCTTGACTATGAAACATAATTTGATTTAATATTTCCTCAAAGGACAATGTTTTCTAAGCAAGGGGGCTGTTTCCCCCTAATTGGAACTACCTGTACTTCAGATTATTACACGCACTGCCAGTACTAAAGTGACAGTCACCAAAAGAAACGGAAGTGCCTCCCTAGCAGAGTCAATGAGAGGCTCCCTTGAAGAATCTGCTGAGAACAAGAGCCCTGACCCCTTTTTTTTTTTTTAATCTGTTCTGTGCTGGTTAGAAATACAAATAATTTGCCATCCGTTTCCAAGCAGTTCATTTCTCATGCAATCACAGAGTTTGGTATACACTCAAAAGAAAATCTCAATGCCTGCTAGTTGTGTCCCTCTTCAACTTTGGGGGGTAGGGGGGCAGGAAACACAAAGAAAGAAAAGTCAGCCTTTACTCAGATCTTGTTGGCCTCTCTGCATTGCTTTTTCCATTCTGCTGCTCCTTAGACCCTTTGAACTGTACTATTAAATACAATAGAGGCCAATTAAGTCCCTGACCCAGCATGCTGAGGAAGTTACAACTAAGACACATGGCTTGCTACAAAAAACATCTTTCTTACAATCTAAATAAGTAAAAGACAGACTGTAATAAAGTATAAATCATAAAACCACTTCTTCACCAGTGTCAATATAAACAAAATATCCCACAGAAAAAGATGCATCCTATATGTGGAAAATAAAGATGAAGCTGCAGGGAGTATATGTGGGGGCGTCTGCAAAACTACTGTTCCCCCCAGCTCTGTCACCTGTCTGTCTTGCTCATTAGTTGGGAGTTTTTCCAACATTAAACAGCCCTTCACTACCATTGAGCTTCAGTAGATAAACATCTAAGTTGAGTATTAAGAAGTTTACAACATGGGCAGCATAAGAGATAAACTGAGTTACCATTTTTTGGCTAGTGACTGAAGCACCAAATCTCACAGTTCACCTGATTTCAAAAGGGGAGCAGGAGGCAAAGAAGCCATCCAGTCTGAACAACCCCCATCCCTAGCACACGTCTTCTCCTTGAAGCACTGCTTCAAATATAACAATCAAATCATGCCTAAAAAATGTATAAAGCATTATTACTTTGAAATAAAACACTTTATAACACAGTTGCGACATATATTGCCTCTTCAATTCTCTAAATATAGTTTTAACTTACCACAAATTTAGAGATCTCTCAGGAAAATCATAAAGTTTGCACATATGAACACATAGATCTCCCCCCAAAAGGCTCCTGTTTCCTTTTCCTCCCCCACCCAAGCCCTGAATACAGGAAGAGAGATCACCAGCTGCCTGCTGAAGAAAACAACTACTGAATAGTGTGCATCATTCAGATGGCTTGGATGATTCAGCTTTTCCACGTGAACTTTACTAAGTGGCACACAAATGGTGCTTTGTGCATTTCTGTATTTAATAGTCCAAGTACATAACCCAATTTCTACTTAAAGAACAGCTTTTCATCTTAAATAAAGCAGTGTGTCTGTTACCTTATAATGGCTCCAGTTCTCAAACCTGCAGAGGTTACATCTCCCAGAGCTTATGTACTGCAGCATCTGTGCTTTTAAAAATCCATTTTATATTGTTCTCAAAAGTTGTACCAAACAGGACAGTGAAAAGAGGATCTAGTGACAAGCTCATAATTTTGAAAGCCACTTGACTTGATGTGCACTGGTTTTAGAGTGGGAGGGCTGGGAAGGAACAGAAAAGCTAGATGTTGCAAGAAGTCTGCTCTCCCAAAATGTAACAGCACGAAAAGCAGCAGCTTGATCTTAAGTGTCCCACAGTTACCTGCAGGTCATTGTCTGGAAACTTGTAGGAGAATAATATTAAAAGTTTCCAGTGAGCAGGCTGAGATAAAAAACCTCTCAAAATGAAAAACACCAACACTTCCTTGGTGTATTTTTTGTTTAACATTGCTCAAAGATAAAGAATTAGTGCCTGGTTTTACTTCTCTAATTTCCTCAGTCTTTACTCATTTGTCCAAATGTTCAGTTGAATCCTCTTCACCAAGAAGATCCTATTTTCATTTCACCCCTTCAGTCATAAATCAGAAATAGCTCTTAATAAACCAATCAGATTTGACACAAAAAGTAGAAGAAGGGTCAGACTTAGTGCTGCACTGGACAGAACCTCCTGACAGACAAGCCCTGTTAACTTAGCAGGAGAAGTATGAATTTATCCCCAAGTACAAAAGCAGCACAAACATGTTGAACACAACACTGCCTTCTGCAGGCACACAAGTGTGACAAATGCAGAAACTGCTCTAAAGTGCTCAGCAAGGGCACCTTGAGCAAAAGGAAAAGGTTAGCAACAGACTGAACAGACTGGTCATTACTGGAAGTCACTCAAGACCTATTGGAGAATTACTAGAAACATTGTTTGGCCTGGTGCTTTGAACAACAGAAGTAAGCCTTGGGGGTCATCTACTGTGCCACTTTTCATTAGGGTACTACCTGGGATTTTGTCTTAGGGGTGCAAGCTACGCAGGAGTACTGGAAAGCAACCAGAGAACCATGTTTTGGCAGCATCTCTTCTTCCACTAATGGCTTTTGTATGTTTTTTGTAATTTTATAACTGACTTCCATGCCCTTGACAAGATGTCTCCTCTCACAGCCAGCTATGCGAGCAGCAAACACTGAGTGAGACCAAAGGGTGCCCAAAATCTTCTACCTTTTGAAAACATCAAATATTTCATTGTAAGCTAGACCAGAAATTCCCATTTGCAGGAGTGACCTGTGGGAGATGTTATGTGCTTTGGCTACTGTGGGTGGTTCAAATTTCTGATGATGTGTTTTCAATCCCTGCCATTTCTTGATAGCAACAGGAGTACATCTCATCACAGCTCCCATCACACTCCCTGCTCCTTGGTCAACCACTGGGAAAATGAGTCATGATACCGAAACCTGAGCCTCTTCTACATTCTGCTAGAGGCCTTATTTCCCACAGCTATTCCAAGCACAGCCAGCCCCAGTCAGTAGCAGGTCAAATGCATTTCTTGTGGCCAGATTCACCTGTGAGTGAGCACCTTGGGATGTCTGCCTCACTGCCTGTCTCAGGCAGCCCCAGCTTACTGGTCCACTTTGCTTTAATATAAGCCTCTCCGTGCAGCACTAGGTGAAACTTCCCTGTGCCATACCTGGAGCTCATGTGCTGCCAAGCCTTTTTGGTTTTTAAAAAAGGCTCCGTCACACTACCTCTGTGTTAACGCTGTGTGACACTTTCATCCCTCCACAATGTTCCCACACTTCCAGAGGAAAACAAACTTTGCAAATTAAAGAACAACTCATGTATCTTGTCACATTAGCCTTTTATTCTGCTTTTTGTTGTTTTTTTGGGGTTCTTTGTTTTGGTTTTTTGTTTGTTTTTTTCAGTTTTCCAGTCCCAGATTCATTTGCTATTCAAGAATACCCTTAAGCTACTTCTGACCTACAGCTTGTTGGAACCACGGCCACAGCAATCAAGTACAGCTTATCCAACCACAAGGAATGAGAAACAGGTGCATGACCCAACACATCACACCAGGCTCTCCCCTCTCTCCCTGCTAATTGGAAGCGACTCTCACCTGGCTCCCAGCTAACAAAAAAAAAAAAAAAAAAAGCGCCACACTGGAGGAGGAAAGAAATCTCACACTTGATTACAAGGCAGCAGGCAGCAGGAAGCTGACAGTAAAAATCCAGCCCATCCCTGAAAGAAAGCCGCAGAGCTGCCCGAGGGACAGCAGGAGAGGGCGCCGTGGAGCTCACCAGCGGCCTGCTGCTGCTTGCTTCAAGGGTTAATGCCCAGCCCTATGCAGCAGCATCCCGTGGGAAACAATTAGGTCCAATTGATCCTAAACACTTGTACTTCCTGTCTTTATTACTTCTAAAAACATACCTAAACAATTACTCATCTCTTCTGTTACCAAAACCAAAACTTTTCTAAACATGTATTTTGAGAGGTTAATCAGAAGCCTGTCACTTGTCTCCTAAGCAGGAAGAAGGGAAGAGAGGGGCTGCTGTTTCAGCTTCTGGATTCCTCCTTCCCTTCTTGTCCCTCCACTGCACAGAGAGCAGGAGAGGCCAGGCAGGGAAAGGCAGGAGACCTCTGTGGTAGGTCTGCACCCATCCCTCCAATGGGATCTGCAAATCCAGACTTAAAAAACTCCGAGCAAGGAAAAGAAACAGACTTTTCTTCCTGTCTAGTGGTAAGAAGCCAATGTGTTTGGACCTAAAAGGCCAAGGACTGCTTGGGGTGGTCTAAGCAGCTTCAAAGCAGAGTATAAGCCAACAGTTTACTACGCAGAGAGGAATTCTTAAAAGAATAAAGAGCTTGGAAATACTGTCTTGTGCACAAGTGCTATTTTTACTGGAAAGCTCTGGCCAAAACTATCTCAGACATCAAAACAAATTAGATTATGCTATAAATATTAAAAGGATTTATAGCTGTTTGTTTGTGCAATAAATTCCTGGAAAGTCCCTTGGCCTCAGGGTAAGGAGGAGAATGTCAAAGAGGAAGAAGGACATACCAGAAAGGGAAATAATTAATTTTGGACATCATGTATTTTGTTCTCATCCTACTCATTAATAGCAACTTATACCAACTTCCCACCAGAAAAAAAATGGTCAAGAAATATGCCAGATGATATTAAGACTTCTGCAAATTCAATGGGACATTCAGTGGGCTTGGGGAAGACAGTCTTAAGAAAAGCTGCATTACACCTAAGAAAGCCTTTGGTCAAGTTCTCTGGAGGCACATTTAAACACCCCAGTTGCTCTGCAAGAATCTACAATACCTGAACTACAGCCCTCACTTCCTACTATCATGTCATAAAATCAAAAAAATCACCCAAGACGCAGCCACTAAAGTTTGGCTGATCTTTCACCTGGGTGAAAACCCTTAGTTTCATTATTATTCATGAAGTATTGTTTATTATTATTCACAAGGTAGAAAAAGTGTTTCTTCTTGTGTTTTGGTTTTGAGGTTTTATTTGTTTGGGTTTTGGGTAGGGTTTTTTTACAGTTTAAAATATTAAGGCACATTTGTGACTACTTGGAATTATTAACATTTACCCTGGAAATATGGATTTCCTAAGAAACATTTGTACTGAAAACAGCGAATGGGGGATGGAAGAGGAAAACACATTATTAGGTAGCACTGAGACACGTGATTACTTGGATGAAAAAAACATAAAGTACATATATTAGTTTAGATTGTGGCATTTCCTATGCCTCTCAGTAAATATTGCCTTGAACAAAAAAGTCTCTAAACAAAGGTCACAAGGTCTGAGGCTCATTACCTGGAAAGGCATTCCCAGAGCACATCTAAACATACAGGAGCTGGGCCCCACCAGCAAGCACAGCCCACTGCTTCATCAGGATCTTTCCAGCATGTGCATTTCAACACTTCCTACTTTGGCACATTTTTACTGAAGGAGAACTACACTTAGGGAGACGGGTAAGGAAACAAGCAACCAACCAAAAAATCAAAAACAAAGAAATCAAAACAACTAACCCACTTTGCTGAAGATGGCACAGTAAATTGGACTGGGCTGTCCTCTGATTCTTTGGCTGCTTCCTAGCTGCCAAACTTCCACTATGCATAAGTACATTGTCAATGTTCATCCTCACCAGAGCCCAGGGAACAAACTGACCTCAAGGATTCTTCCAGTAAATCAGGACTCTGTGGCACTTGTTTTACACTTAGTTACTCAGTCTCCATATCCAGGTAATCAATCATGTATTTGCCTAAGAAAAGGTACCTTTGTCCTCCCCCCAAAAAATATACTGGGTTAACTGCTTAACCACTTCAGGGAGAAAGTCAGTGGCTTCCATCGTCCAGAACAACTGCGGTGGCCACACAGGGAGGTTTTAAAAGAAATGTTTACATCTATTCTATGTCATGCTAAAACAAACACATTTCTCACACTGGCAACAACTGGAGGACACCCAAAGATCTGGAGTTTTTTCCACCACTGAATATGTAATCCTCATTTTTCCTCCTTCTGGCAAAGTATGTGCAACAGACAGCTCCTCACTGTTTCATATTTAGTACGTATAAAAAAGAAATCCCAACTTTAAGTAATACTGGTTCAGTAATACTGTTTTTAAATTTGACCTTCCACTTCTGGACTAAGTCCAGAGGAACCCAAACTAAGCTTTTGGATCACTGGACGAGGCCCCATGGGAATGATACAATCTCACCAGCAGTTACTATCACAAAAGAAGACAAAAGTGATGTTTAGGGACTTGCCAGAGAGTTGGGTCAGCATTGTGCAAGCAACAGGATAAAGAGGGCATACTATTTTAAACTGATGTAGCAGCAGCATGGGCAGCAGGATTTGGTGAAACTGCATACTGACAGCAGCTCTTGACTGTTTTTGTTATACATATTACAGCTCAAGTACCATGTGTGGAACTATATATAACTACTTTGAATGAATGCCTTTGTTTCATATTCTAGCATCATATAAATGTAGCAGTAGAAGCATGTGTGTGCTGCACTTGGGTGGGTTGCTTTCTTCGCAGTTACTGCCATGCAGCTGAAACTGTTCGACACAACACAGATGACCCATACATGTAGCTTAGCCCAGCCCCTCTTTCTTCATTCTACAAGCTTAGTCTTTTTGGAGTGCTCTTTCTACATTTTAGTGTAAGTCAGAGGCTTTCTTGAGAGCTCTTGTCCATTATAAAAACTTCACATCCTGCAAGGCGACATGAATGCAAAAGCATTCATATGTGATTGCCTCAAAGAGCATGTGCTCCATCACCGCAGCATGTGTGAAGAACTCAGGCTACAGAGAAGAAAGAAGATACAACTGTACAACAGGACAAAATCAGGTTACTCCAAAGAACCTAACAATTTTCCAGTTGTACACAGGTATTTCTAACTCACACTGTGAGGTGGTGCACTAGGATGTATGGCGGAAGCTGGGAGAAGAAGTGCTTATTTAAGTGCAGAAAACACAAGCAACACAAACATCTTCCTCCAAGATACCAATCCTGCTGGCAAAGGCATTTCTGAATATACATGCACACAAGAGCCCTGCTGTCCATCATGTGTAAGATATTCCCCAAATTGACTGATGAATGCAGAAAAACTCCTAGGGAAGTAAAACCTCCCAGGGAAGTAAAAAGAGGTTTGAGCTCAAGGTCTAAGTTAAAGCCTGATGAGGGGGTTAATTTTGTCTTTTCAGGATGTGGCTGCAGGTATAGAGCAGTTTGTGAAGGCTGTCTGCTGGCAGTGTAATAAAACGAGTCATAAGATTTGGACAAAAAAAATATGCAAGAAGAAAATTCTTTATCCTCTCCAACTACAAAACTAGTCTTTACCATCTGTTTCCTCATTTGGCTAAGTTTCGGATTTTAATTTTTTCTTCCCTGTTCAATGAGCACCCAGCTTATGGAATATGTTGTTTTTAAAACAAGCCCTGCTTATGAGGAAGAAAAGGTTATCAGTTAATTGATTAGCATAAAATTAGTATAATACAGTAGTCTGTCCACCTCTTTTGGCCATCCAGAACTCAAACACTGATTAATTTAATTATCCATAATAATAGAGGAAACACATTGCTTGAAGAATTGCCCTGAACTCTGTCTCTACAAGCCATTAGTATTCATATTGATGTCTCATTTCCTCTTGCACATTACTATCTAAAATAGTATTTTCTTGCAATGGTTATGTAAGGGAACACTCAAGGTATTGGCTTGCAAATACTCTACAGACTAAAACAGAAGCCTGTTCACTATTTCTGAAGTGTACGTTCCTCACTATACATACATGCAAGAGTGCTAAATACTCTTTTCAATTTTTGTGGGGTTTATGATCTTTTCCATTTAACTGTGTTGTTCTGCCACTGTGACAGAGTATTCAGAGTACTGTGGAGTGCTGTACCATGGCAGGATATCTGGATACGTATGTTGTTCTCATTAGGGAAGTCAGCCTAGGCATAGTTTTTGACAGAAGGGATACATCTACCTTCAATACCAAGAGATGAGCCAAGTTTCTGCATAATAGCAGTTTCTAACTTGTTACCTATATTTTTCTCAGGCTATGACAGAAAGGTATTTTGGTTGTATTCAAACTGATTTACTCCTAGATCTGTGGGGCTTTTTTTTACCCCTAAACTATAGAGCACTCTTAAACTATGGAAAACAGGACACTGAAGACGTGCAAAATTTCCATTTTAAAAGTCTTGTTTAGACAACATCTTTGATCTAGTTCAGCAACTGTGATTTACTTTAAAACAGTTCCATTCAGTTTGAGGTTGGACTATACTACACTCCAGTGCCCATATCATGGCAGTTTCAGCCCTCTTCTTGGGGGCAGAACCAAACTGTTCTAGGGTTCAACTGCACCGCAGCAGTGTTTGGTCACATCTCTAGTACAGACTGCCATCTCGGGCAGTGGGGAAGAGTGGCACAAGACAGGCATATTATAATCTGCTTTGATCAGAAAGGTCCAAACCAGCCCCCACCTAAACCACTACTCACAGTCAAACGTAATTAATTGAGAACTGAAACACCGTGTCTCTCTCTTCGGGGCTGTAGCACAACTTTGTAAGCTTGTTGCAACAGAATGGTCACATGTTCACAGCCAGAATTATAGTGTTTTTAATACTTGTGTTATGACATGTGACTCCTGCCCCAGTCCAGAGTGAAAACTAGTATTTAACTCCCCTCTTTACCCACCAATTAATAAATGTAAATCCTTCTTTTCAGCAAGACCAAAGGAGCAAAGGCTGTTGGTAATGTATTATCTACAAAAATAGTTAGTCTCATAATTAGCAGGGAATATAAAAACTTTTCATTTGACTAAGCTGTGCCCAGTACTGCAATACAGGAATAAGGAACAAACAGTATCTAAGTGTAAAAAATATATACAACTATATTTAACACTTAAATTACTTCAAACCTTTTTTAAGTTTGCATACTAGCAATCTTATGTACATTCTGTTTTGAACAATACCTCTTTAATATCCTCCTCTTTTGTTAAACAAGTTTTATTTTCCTCCCAAAATACCCAATGTTACTTTAAAATTCTGGAGGGGTAAAGATTTGAGCTATATAGAAAATAGCAAATGTCTTACAATTGTAGTGTATGATAGCACATATTTTTCATAAAAACAAGACATCATTCAAAAACTGAACCATTGTAAAAGTTCTCATAAGTCCAACAGGACTGTCTTTAAAAGGTTACTTTGGTTAACAGCAAATCATTCTTAAACAATTAAGGAAAAAATATATATTCTTTTACCACCTCTACAGATGCATTTCCTTGGCATGTTGTAGCAATCCATATACCTTTACAGACAAGCACTGGAGTTGTTCAGTGCTCTTTATTTCTACTGTGATTTCAAGAAAATAGTTTATATATCAGGTTGGATTCATTTATAATTAAATTAGTCCAACTTCCTAAAATCTCTGAATAAGAGGACTCTCTTCCTAAGCCTTCATAGAATCTCTGGATATCAGAGAAAGAATAGCAACACCATTACTTCTTCCTCACAAGGTTGATCTCATGCAGTACTTGCAACAGCATCACTAAGTTGCACAAAACTGTTGTTTCTCTGCTTATCTTTCCTGGTCAGTCGAGTAACGCAACTTATGCTGAGCTCTGCATACTCTGACACCCAGCCAGTCACACCAGTCTCTGAGCATTCAGACAGCTAAAGTGCTACTGGACTTCAGGGTAACACAATTCTTTTCTCTGAGTCACTATGCACATTCCAGGTGATGTGTGGCCTCTATCTCACTGAAATTCTACTTATTTCCATGGGAATAAATGCCTTCAGCTTTTGGCCAGGAAGAGGAACTTGATCTTTATCTTTCTTCCCTCCTTGCACTGTGACACCCTCTGATCTGTCAAAATTCACAAACAAAAAGGCAAAGATGTAAGGTTCTCCAGGAAAAGAATACCACATTAGTCACTATGCGTCAGTTAAGCTGAAAAGTAGAGAAGTCTGACTGCTGAGCAAAGGCACTTGGTAACAGTGCTGTGGACAACAGTCAGTGAGTCAACAATTTCAGTCTTGTGATCCAACTGACCAGCAACGAGGGTTCCGCAGAGGAGGGTTTTGTGGATGATGTAACCGACGATTTTTTAGCACCTTCCTCTTGAAAAGGAATTGTTGCACTGTTGTGGAGGTCTGTATTCATAAAACACCTGCTGCCTCGAATATAATCCGTTCCCCTCACTAACTGCTTGTCAGACACGGGCCTGGAGAGGGGGTGCTGCGTGGAAGGGCTTTCTTCAATGATTGGGGGTATCCTTTCATTACTGAAGTACCTGCAGAGGACATCTTCACCTGTAAAAACAGGAGGAGGAAAACCAATTATTGATGACTTCAAAGCCCTCCATTAACATTTGCTATTTTTATTTTAAAAAAATTCTGGTTACTCTTCAAATTACCTAGGTTTAGGTTATTTTTCATAACCCACCTCAACATAAGCAGCTATCAATAGATTCATAGCTTTTTGTATCTTGAATATTTAAGTAACACAAATAACAAGAAAATAAATCCACAAATAAATACATAGAGAAGATACTGTTTGACTACTGAATGCCAGATTCACACACACCAAAAATACTAGTGTAGACTACCCTTCATGCAAATCATTATCATGGGTGAGACCTAACAAACAATCTTGTAACATGTTATTCAAAATGCTGAAGAGACCACAGTCGAATCCATATTTTTCTCAATGTAACTCATAAGTAAACTTAAAAGCTACAAATATTATTCTGGACAAAATAAATTAATTTTGAAGTTGAAGATGTAAGCACTTCCCTCTCTGGTTTTGACCAGTGATTTGTGATGCTCTCTCTGTTTCTGCTCTTCCTTAGACAGCTGATCGTGGCAGCTGCTGCTAGAGGCATCCTACTGGACTAGGCAGGCCTTTGGATGTGATTCAGTACAGCTTACATACAGGCCTACAGCACTTAAGTACATTTCAAGTATTAAAAAAAGCCAACAAAATAGCAAAAGCAAACAAAAAAAATATACACACAAAAACCAGCCCTGCCACCTGATGAGTGCTCTCTTAGACTTGTTAGCTAGCTTGCTTCTAAAATCCCTCCAGGTTTATACTGCTTATGGACTTGCATTAAAATAGTAGAAATTCAGCGTCTATTTTATGTAGAATTACACGTCAGCTTTCATAACTGATTTCAAGAATAAACTAGTCATCCTCATTTCCCACTCCAACAGCACTCAAATAGCCTTTCAGATGCAAAAGGGGATGGGAAGAGAAGGACAGTGTGGCAAGTAAAAAAAGCCACCCAGGCTAACACCCATTATTAGGAGCTTCTCTCTCCCATTCAGTGATGTCTGCAGAATATGTTGTTTTCTAACAGCAGTCACAGTAAAAAGCAACTTCTAAAAGGCCCTACATTTTACATTTAGAGAACAAGCTTGCTTCTACAACAGGCTCCACAGTGAGCCAAACAAACAGAAAGACTTACTAAAAAAATAGTATTACAATCAATATTAAATGCAGAAGAAAGGGAAAGAGGTGTGTGTAGGAACAATACTTGTCTATAAAGAGACAAGTACAGATCTGCCCTAGTCTTTCTAGCTTACTTTTAATGCTCACAAGAATTCCAAGACAGGAGAAAGTTTGAGTCCCAGCACTGAATAGCCTCAGAAGTTTCACAACTACCATCTGGCATTCCTGCTAAAACCAACAACTGTCACCTTAGATCAGCTCAGCAATATGCAAACCATAATCCTCTGTTCCTAATTTAAACACTTTCACGCAGTTCACCCCAGAGAAATTTTGGAGAAGAAGGGAAGAGAAGGAGAGATGAGACCTAAAACCTTGCCTTTTCTCCCTAGTCCTCGTGGCCTAGAGAAGCGTTCTGCAGCTCCTATCCAGCTTCCATCAGCAGGCATTGACAATGGACGAGGTTTTCCTAGGGGCAACATAGAAAGTTATGAGGAATTACAAAAGGTTAAGGAGACCAAATTTTTTAAATTGATACTTTCCACAATTAAACAAATACAGCAATAAGGAGTTAAAACTGCAGAAAAAAATATTTGAAGATACTTCCACTGGTTATATATAAGAGATCAATGTGCTGAGATTGAACAGCTTTGATTGAATGCTATAACCAAAACACACATGGAAATGGCCATCTGTAGCAGCAGAGCCCAGCTGAATGATACTTATTACAGAAATAACAGCATTTAAGTGAAATTATTTCAGATGTGGAATTTCATTTACAATTTGCACAGAAGGCCCATCCATAAAGTCTAATGAACAGTTTTCTAACAAATCACGTCAAACTGACCAAAGCGCTTATCATAACCGTGATAATGAGAGAGGAATAAACTCACCATAGGACTGTGTTTTTTCCCTCATCTTGGCTGGTAGGATATTTACTTCCAGAGGATACCCAGGCAACTGATCTGAATCAGCGATAGTAAACCTTCGCCTTCGACTCTCCTGATCCAGAAAAGAATTGGGAGACTCGGCCCCCTTGGACCCAGGTAAGGGTTGACTGCGTTTGTTGCCTCCTCCATAGACAAAACTCCCCTTTTCATCTCTGAAAGGAAATGTCACCTCAGTTAGTAACTTAAAAGAGTTTAACACTACAGACATGCCTAGGTTTGAAACACACTTCTAGCACCCAGTTATGCTCATGACAACTGGCATTGTGCTGCAAACATGCTGGGAAAAAAAAAAATCAAGTGAAGGAAGAAGAACAGAAAGCTGCCCACCTTCTGCTATTTTCACCATTAACAAGCCAAGAATTTGACACATAAAGTTTAGAGTTTCCATTACTGCAAAAAATTTTGATAAATGAGATTTTTCTGACCTGAGGGCATCAAAGCTCCTGATCCACTGCCTGCTCACAGTATGCAGCTGTGAATCAGGGGTGCTACACAAATTTATCCATCTCTGTGTAATGGCAGCACCTCTGAGGGACTATGCTTTTCAGTCACTGCAGGGATCCAGTAACTGTCATTGAATATTTACCATCTTCTCTCTCCCTCCTTGAGAGTTCCAATAATAGATTCACAGAGTATATATAGAGTATATATATATACATATACACACACATATGCGTGTGCATATATATACCTACACACATACATACATATATATGCATATATGATTTTGATTAAATTCTGCAGGAACTCCCTTCCCAGAGCAATCTCTCATTCCAAAGACCAGGAACAGCAATTTTTAGAACCTATCCCTGCAAGTACTTTTGGTAAAGAAGCTACCCTCCAACTTAAGATTCACCTGGTTTGGGGGTTTTTTTCCCCTTACCTGTACATGCTACAATCCTGCTGCTTGAAGCAACCATTAGCCAAGTCAGGCATCGAAGTGCACAGCTGACTTCCTAAGCACATATATAACCCAGTACTCACATCAGCCCCCAGCCAGCACGTACCACTTTTCCAGCTCTCTACTAAAAACAATGCTACAGCTCAGTGAATGGGAAGGAGCTATTTATGGAAATTCAGAGACTGAGAACTGGACTCAACTGTTACACCACTACTGTATGTATGTGGAGAGCTCTCCTACACTACCACCCCATGGAGACTGTGCCATAGGGAAGGAAACCAAACACTGCTCTCTGCCTCCCAGTGTGGACCAGAGAAGACCCACACCAGGAAGGGAAGGGAACAGGAAATCAGGAACCAGGTGGGGGGGGAAGGGGGAAAGAGGGGGAAAGCAACCACCATACAAATCCACCACAGTTTCAAGAAAAAAGCAAAACACACAGAGGTCAAAATAAATAGCCCAACAGAAAGCAAAAGAATTGCCCTTTCTCCTCTTTCTGCCTGCCACAACTTCCCACATTTGCTTTCTTTAAAAGTCAAAGTTAAGCCCCCTTTCCAACATCATCCAGGACAAGTTTCACAGCTTGCACCATTATTTCCTTCCTTGTCAACAGGGATTCAGCTCTAAAGGCATCTGAAGCTCAGTAAAATTTTGTGCCCCTTCAGGAAAGATAAACAAGTTGAGCACATGCATGTAACTCACCAATATGCTTGAAACTTAACAAAAAGACTAAGACATTCATCTGCTAAATCTATATGTTTGTTATTATGCTGAAATATTTGAGGGTTTGGGGTTCTTTATAAGAACTGAAGATGTGGAACCATACAGCCAGGGAGAGAGCATGCCAAGGCACATCCAACTTCAGTAGAGACCCTACCTTGGAGAAACCCTCCTCCCAGTCCTGCCCCAAAGACTGCAGTAATACAACCTCTGTCTCTGTCACAGCCCTTATGTGGCAGGAGGCAAGTGCCCTCCCACAACTCCCGCAGCAAAAGGTCAGAGTTCCTGTGTTGGGCCATCTACAAATAACCTAAAGTGTTGGGGCAGGCCAGAAAGCAGGCCTGCCTTTCAGGTCTTGCCTAAAAACTTTTTTTTTTTCCATCACCTTCCCAGATCAGCTAGCAGGGTTCTGGCATGAGTCAACATGGACTTGAGAACAACCAACAGTTAGCCTCACCATATGCACCACCCCCTGCCTGCTGGGTACACAGGTCTGCACTTTTATAGTTTACACCACAGCATAAAAAAAATAAAAGTTGATCTATTGACTCCCCATTCCCTTCAGTGAGAACATTCCTGTTTTAAACAACTTGCAAGTTTAACATTTTAATGTTATAGGTGTCTTAACATGACGTTCTTTTCTATACTAACTCCCACAAGTTACTTAACCTGCTAGAAAAAAAATCCAACAGTGAAAAAAGTTACAGACAAAATTTACTTCTTGCTGTGTTGGATGTAAACACAATCTGAGGTGACACCCATTCTTGCTTTGGGAACAAGTCTGATCTGAGTGGCACACCATAATCTTCTAGTAATAAAACCTATAACAATCCTAGTACTGTACGAATTTAAGCATAAGTTTAAGCAATCCAACTCATTCAGGCAACGGGAAGAAAGTCTGAGATTTACAGTTTCATCAAAATAACCTGCACAGAGCTGTAACAGCAAGCCAGCTCAGAAACAAGTGTAATGAAGGAGTTTTTTGTTCAGTAGTGCATGTTTATTTGCATACCGAGGAGAATATGGAATAGCTGGTGGAGGGGGTATGTACAGATCCAAAATGGCCGACTTCTCCTTCTTCAGTGAGGTATCCACGGTGCTTTCTGGTGACTGAGTTGAAGTTGGTGGAGGACTGGTCTGAAATGTTAGACAGCTATCAAACATCTGAGCATTCATTTATCATTCACAAAAAGATAATTTAATAATCAGTAGTACCATTTTCACCCCCTATATCAATACTATCTCCATGCTGTATGAACACATTAAAAACTCTTAGAAGTTATATTTTCCTCCACCCCCAGTTTTGGCTAGCTTTGCAATCCCTCCTACAGGAGTCCTATCATGGGTAATCTACTGCTCAAGAACATTTTGCTCTTTTCATTTTTCCTGTAAATTCAAAAAAAAAAAAAAAAACAACTGAGACAAAACCCCTTCTTCTATTTTTAGATGCATTAAAAGAACATAATTTGTTAAAAAAAGATATGATTGGCAAGCCTTGCAAAGCCAGCTCACACTACCTTTATTCCATAAAGTCCAACGCCTGGGGCATAAACAGGAATATGGTAAAGTTCACCATAAATTGGATCAACAGATATAACAGCAGTCAGGGAAGCAAAGAAAAAACAGATTTGGCACTGCTCATCTTTGTGGCTCACTTCTATTTTCTCAGTATCTTGCCAGGCTCTTGTCTGCCTCCAGGAGGGAAAAGGCTTCAAAGACCCTTTCACCTTTGTTAGGCAAGAGAACTGCACTCTCCCCTTTTTGTAAGGACGTGTCCAGGCTTTCACTCTGTCCACTTACTTAAAAGCACCCCTGCACAAGCACCTGCCTTTTACTGGTCAGTGTGCAGATACTCAGAACTGTCAACAGGCTTCTCCAATCACTCATTCCCTTAAGGAAACACCGCTTGGTATCGCCTATATGCCAGCCCACCTCAGCTCTTCACACTGGTAGTACATGTCAGGCATGATGCCACAAAACCAAGACACAGTCACTGGTGAAAAGAAGGATGGGAAAAGTAGTCAAGTACATCTTCTACCCAGTTTGAGAGAAATCTGCCTTCATCAAGACTTGTGATAGCCACTGGCATTTCTAAGGTTGATAAATTACCCTCACAGCTGTTGGGAGACCTGTATCACAAAAGGAGCAGGAAGGGGAAGTCTCACTGATTTTATTCATTTCATGTAATGACTTTAAATTCAGTCTGGTTGTTTCCTTCTGTAAGCATTAAGTCCTAAGTTTCCTAATGCAACAAGGTATTCCTCAACATGGTTATTTAATAATTATTAACACATTTTCTCTGTCTTCTCAGTAGCCAATCTGTGAATCACCCAACAACCTAACCTTATTTAAACAAGTAGTTTAAATGACTTCTTGAAAAACACTCTTTCCTATCCTTCAGCAGACTAAAAAGAGGGCAAATATATGGAATAATCTAAGTTATTTCAGCAAAAACGTATTACTGTGCTAAATAAAGGAAGTTTTTATTGCTCCATGCTGATGAATTCCATACATATCATCAGTTTCAGCAGTTTCTCCTCAGATAAGTTCTCCCAGTGACACATAGACTGATTAAAATGTTCAGCACGCCTAGTCTGTTTGTGTACCAAGAGGGCATTATCTGTTTTTAAGGAAACAAGTGGGGGGGGGGGGGAAGAAAAGAAAAAGGCAAGAAAAAGGACAGCCATTTCACCTAACCTTCCTTGATCTGTAGTTAAACTTGAGTACCTGGGAGCATTTCTGGGATTTCTCTTTTTCAAGCTGCAACCAAGGCATTCCCATCCTGAGATCAGAGTGGAGCCAGCAGCCTCTCACCTGCACCAAGGGTGGTTTCCAGCGCAGATTCTTTAATGGAGCAGGAGTGAAATGGAAAGAGCCAGTAGGACGTTTTTTAAGCAGCAGCCTAACTCCAGCAGGATTCTCTCTCAGCTTTGCTACCAGATTTTTTAGCTGCCATCCAACCTGGAACAGAATAAAGATCTCTTTTATTTGGAATTTCTTTTCTGAAAGCAAACAAACAAGAAAAACCCAAATCCCCCAAGTCAAACTGTTTTAATATGGATCTAGAAGACATACAAGAGATCAAAAAGAGTCAGAATTAAGAAAAAAGTGGAAAGCTTCTTTTTTGCATGGTTCTTCGTTCTTGTTTCCAAGGAAGTTCTCTACTTAAGCTGTAAACTAAACTGAGGTATCAAGCAATGCTCTTTATACCTCAGTTCTGATCCTAGAAGGATACACGGATGTGCTCAAATTGACTGACACATGGATTTCACAGTGAACTACTTTTGTCATATTTCTTTCTCCCATTGAGAGGCATTGCTTACCTGTGCTAAGCAAAAATGCAATCATAATATCCTAATTCTCAGACACAAATGATTTGACAATCATTTGCAAATGATCGGGGGGGTTTTAAGCTGTTTTTATCTGCATTTTAGTGGACTGTAACAAAGTATTTTAAAACTGGTCTTAAATACAACATGAAGGATTTTAATACGATGCATACAGCATTTAAAACGTGAAATAATGCATATATGCTTTATCAAAATACTGCAAAGAACAAAATTTGTCTTGAAAGCAATATGTTAAAAAGCCTCAGATATTTCATAAGGAAAACACCAGAGCCGGCTCCTGACCCCATCCCCTCAGCACCCGTGGGGACCAAGCCTTGCAGGGCAAGGATATGGGAAGGTTGGTAACACTGTTAGTTACTAACCACAGTTTGCCGATTAACCTGGATCACTTCATCACCAGCATGAATCTTCTGAGAGCGATCAGCAGGGGACTACAAAGAGGAAAACAAGAGTCATGTGCTTCAGCAGGTTTTCATCCCTCCCATAACAACCCCCACCATAAGTCAAAGGTTGCATCAGCAATGCTCTTCAGTATAGATAATTTTCACATCTGCTGATGACTTCAGAAATGCAAGTTAATTCATCAAATTATTTATTTAAGAGAGAAGGCATAGCCTACATCTGTTACAGGCTAAATGGTACTTAAGTCATGAGACAGTCTCTACTGTCCTTTTGTCTCCAGTTTGTACTTTAGTTTTAGACAGTAGTGGGAGAGGACTTAAGAGGGTTTCTACCCTAACACAGCAACTGTCCTAAACAGCTTTCAAATAAATGCATACTGATTTAAAAAAAAAAAAAAAATTAGGACTTTGAATGTACAGAACAAAGGACCAAAATCCCTCCAATCCGTAAGACAGATCCATTGCACTTTCTGTTTCATAATGTAAATAAAAGCTTCCAACTTTAATGTGAAACTGCCTGCTTGCATCATCAAGGACAACAGATAAAAATACATGTTTGCACACATCCAGTATGCACAGACAGGTATTTTTCAAATACCTATCTATTAACAATACACCTTAAAATACAAGTTTCTTGGAACAAAACCTAAGCTCTGGGGAACCATTAGCAAGAAAGAGCTAAATGTGTCAATATTTACATTTATCAAGAGCTGGTGCAATGCACCAGCTATTGCTGCAGTTATTAAAAACAGTCTCACTGCTATAACAAACCAACTCTGACCAACCTTGACAACACCCAAAGCACAAAGGCACACTACCTTGGTATGTACTGCACTCCTCACAGGACAACTCCTCCTCCCATTCCCCCCACCCCACGAGCAATCACCTGGCAGCAGTCCAGCTCTTCCTACTGACTCCAGCACTAAGCACTGGGATTAAGGACTCATCACACCTTTAGAGGTCCAGTAACTTTCTTATGAGAAAGAACTAAGAATAAACAGTGCAGCAAGGGAAGAAAACGTGTGGGAATTTATGGGAGGCTCCAGCTATCATGAGTAACCCCGTTTCTTCATTGTCTTCTTGCTTCCTCTGAAAGGAAATGCCTCTCTGGAAAGTTGCATATATATATGAGTCAACTAAGACCATGAAAAAACGCTGGGCCAAAGTCAAGTTCAGGAAAAAACAAAGCTCATTGCAAGCTGTCCTTTGGGAGACCAACAGCTCATCTAAGAGAGGGTGGGGAACCCTTGCACAGAGAACTCCTACAAGTGACAGATCACAGCACAGACACTTGGATCACATGTGAAAACAGAGGAAAGAGCAAAGTTTAGATCTAGGCCAATGTGACACAGGAAGTCACACATAAGATGGTACAACTCAGGAATCCTCTTGGCTGACTGGTACCGAACGCACTTTTCCAGTCCTTCCACTGTTCAATACTATCAATTCAGGGATGCAATTCCACTGCATTCCCATACACCAGCTTCTGGGAATAGCCACTAAGATACCATTCCAAATCTATGAAGAAAACTGAGCTGAGACCCAGCCTCGGTCATCTAAGCAATACCATGCCACCATAAAGACATTAGTTGTTTGCAGATCTCAGTCACTCCAAGTTCTGTTGCTCCAAAGGAAGAAACAGTGTTGATAAAAAAAGCAGACATTTAGGTCAACACTCAAAGCTACAGAAGAAATGTAGCCCCTAAAATAAGATCTACATGCAGAGGCAGCTTGTCAGCAGTTAACATGACATTCTTTCACATTTATCAGATGTTGAAATTGCTGTCAAAGTGGGCTTGGTCTTTGTGGCAGATTCGATACAGAGTTATGCCATGACAGTAGCATAAAAGCTATAAAAGCTTTCACTCTGCACTCTGAACAGATTTCCATCCCCCCCTCCTGGCCCCTGGACTCGGCAGGGATAACAACTAGAACCACTGGTTCTTTCCTATTCGCAAAAAAAACAAAACACATTGCTGCAAAAGCCAAGTTTCTCTGCTCTTCTTTCTTTCAGTTACTGCTCCTGTACAGCAGCATGTTTGACACCACCACAGCATCATCTGCCACCCTCAGCTTCTGGCTGGGGCTCCACTCCTTCAGGGGTTACCCAGAAGCCTTCAATGAAGTACCTGCTACAAAAGGACTACATTTGTACAAAGTGTACAAATAGAAGAAGCGACCACCTGCGGCAAAAACTACTTGCCTACCCTGCCTACTATTTCCTTCCAGCTGACCACTCTTAGAAGTCTTACTTGTTCATAGTCTTTCTACTCTGTAAGGTAATTTTGTGCTGGGATAGCTCATTAATTTCATTACTCATTCCTGAATTGAGCGCACTACCACCTAACTGTTCCCATTAGGGGAGATTGCCTTTGCCAGCAGAGAGCAAATACATCCAAGACTCTGTTAAACAAGATACCATAAGGACTCAGAACAGCAGCTACAGTACCTTACCTAGAGTAAGTTCAAATGCATGGCATTAAAATAATAACTTATGTAACTTGCAGAAATCTGACTAACTGTGAAACATGCAGACACAAAATATTTACAAATTATGGATAAACAAATGATGCCTCACACACTATTAGAAGCAATAATACCATGCAAGTCATACATAAAACGACAAAAACTAGTAAGTCGAACTAGCTCAGCAAAGCTACTGTCCAGATAGCCTGAGTTAATCTACATTTACTTCACTTACGTTTTCTGTAGTTCCAGTAATTACATGCAATCCATCATAAGTTGATTTTATGTACATTCCCTAAGTATAAAGAAAAAATGAAAAACAACTTTAAAGGCAACACAAACCACAAAACTTATCTGATTAAACAAATGTTGGCAACAGACTCAAAACATTATTAAAACCAGTTAACAATTCATACACTTTCCCTAGTAAAGTGTGTGGTCTAATATTACCTTAAACTTCTTCACAGGTCACTTTTACTATAATTAATTATAGTATTTATTATGTATTAAAACACCAAATATATGGAACATTACATAGGAACACTATCTGGTGGGTAATACCAAACGCTGCTCATTTTGCTGCCTTGTCACTCTTGGGCCTCAAAAAAACCTTTACTTCATTACTACCCAGTCTGCACTAGAAAATTACAGGTTTTACTGGGTAGGCACTAGTCCTCTCCATACAAAGCTCACTTACACAGGTGGGCTACAAATATTGCAGACGTGTTCTTTCACAGCTTCTCCTGGCAAGTCAATACACAGATTGACTCACAGCCACAGTGCTTACGTAAGCAACAAAAGCTCCAGCAGAGTGTCTGTGGCTCTGTATGTTAATGCTCAGTGTGAATACAAGGAAAAACTCAGATGAAGTGGGTGTTGACCGTAAGAACGCCAAATTAAAAATCACAAGCCGGCTAATAATCAATAATTATATAGATTTCCCCACAAGAGGTGACCAGTACATCAGTTTCATCATTTACGAAAAAAACAAGTATCTACTTTTCCTATCTACATCTCTTGTTAGAAACACTCACACTGAGCAGTATAGAACTGGATGTTATTCTGGAGCTGAAAGCAGAAAAATAGAAGATTTTTTTTGATCCTTCCTATCCAGCCAATTCCTTCCCCGTTTGCCTGTCAGTTTCCAATTGTGTGCACCTACCTTCTCATTTCTTACTTAGTCCAAGCTAGACTGACTTCGCATTGTTGTAGCTAGTGCATTAACAGAGGTCCCCATAATTTCAAGAATGCACGACTAATTCAGTTAAATCCATTGGTCTAAGTAAAACTATATAGCATAGTAAGACTGTGCAGCTTTCTCTGTAAGTGTTCATCTCTTCTGCGTTCAGGGCCAGGGGGTGATTACAAATGCACTTAACAATTTCAATTCCCTCCAATTCATTCTAACACATCTGTTTGCTAGGCAGAAAATCCACTAAGATTTCAAACTAAGTTTCTCATAACCAGCACTCAGCTAAGCAGAATCTACTGAATGAACAAGAGTCAGTCACTGAACATATTAAAAGTCCTCCTATTCCTGCTAACAGCTAACCTTAAAAATTCTCATATTCTTCTGAATCTTCATATGAAAACAAATAAAACCACATCTTTCAAAACACAAACATCATTTCTCATTACCTTCTCCCTCCCCCAGACCTATGAGAAAAACAACTAGATAAGGTAACCCGCAAAAATAGAACTACTAATTTCACAAGTGTTTGTAAATTTTCAATACCCTCATTAAGACAAAAATCTTCAACAACTTACCACTAAAAATTATATTTGGGATCAAACCACTTAACATGCATACCTGTCTTTGGCAGCCACTCCAGCACACCACCTGACCATTAACCCTTAGACTTCCTCCCCATGCCTCTTTCTTTTCTCCATAGGTTATTATTGGTCTTGAAATATCTTACTATACCTAAACACTTGCATCGGCTCACAAGACTACCTATCAGACACTGGAGACATCAGGACACTCTAGTTCTTACCAGGCCTTCCCCAGGTTTAATGTTGGTTAAGTGAACCTCCTCCAGACAGGCACACTGGCTCATCAATGGATCTGTAGTTGATCGAATGGCTTTATCACAAATGCCATTTAAAGTCTTGGCCTACAATGAGAACATATGAAAAACAGTTAGGAAGTCTCCCTGGCTTCTTCCTCTTCCAGTTGACAAAAGATGTCAAGGAAATGACTTCTAAAACCACTGAAATAGCAGATTCATTTGTACAGACCTATTCTACAGTATGTTTATATTCTTACTGTGACACAGTAAAAACAACTTGTTTCCATTAGTGCCCCCTCACCATCGCTCGCAGATGCTGACACATCCTCTGTCTAAAACAATAAACACTGAAAATGCAGAAAAAATTTGGGTAAGGGCTTGTTCACTTTTAACTGAAATGCAACCCATTAAAATATTGAAACATTTTGATGATTCTTTGTGGGAACAGTCGACAGTTTTTCATGTTGTTCCTTATTTCTGCTATGAGAATAAAATTGGCCATGTGCTACAAAAAGTGATGTGCTGACCACTGCCTTACCTGCTCAAAGCTTTACAGTGTAAGGTAGAACATGTAGCATTTAAGTGTTTCAGCAGTAATTCTTTCCACTGTGCCTCTGAACTGACCTCTTCTGGAATGCTTACGCAGGCAAGGTTCACATTTCCTTTTGACTGAAACATAACTGATCCTAAGCTAACATCGTAACTAAAGGCTAATTCTGACCTTGGCATGTATATCAGTATAGTTAGAGAAAGAATGGCTTTGCCTTGTAGAACATTTAACTATTAGAAGGGCTAATTAAACATGGGGGGGGGGGGGACACACACACAGTCAAAAAATCTGTGCCCCCTCTACACTCACAAATTTCATTACTTCCCACAGTGTGTTTTACATCTTGACATTAACTGAAGGAATGCTGAAACTCAAAGTCAGTTGCAAAACCTTAAAGGGGAGGGGAGAGAGGATTAGTACAGTACAGTAGTTAGTTATAAACAGTTTGGGAACCAGCAAGTCACCTTTCACAAGGGGTTTGAATCCTCCAGTCAAAGTAGACAAATGCAATTACAGGATGGGGGGGAGCTGTGTAATAGGAAGACAGTGGTTTTGATCACAATGGTCCCTGGAAACAATAGTTCCAACGTCTTCTGTGTTGTTTTACGTCAGATTTATAGAGCAGCAATAAAATAAATCAAAACAATGTTTAAGTGTGAATGTGAGGAACTGCTCAAACAAGGGAATTCCAAACAACAATACCTACTTCCAGAGCGGGTGTGCACAAATGGAAAAAGAAAGATGCAGAAAACTCCCTTTTACGTGGTCTCAGTATTTACAGACAGAATTATTTTTAGTTATTTTGCTACTAAATTCCTAAGCATCTATGAGCTACCGGAAGGCCTTATCAAAGAGCACAGCCTGGTTCATGTCAAAAGCAGGAAGCGATGATTAACTGTTACAAAATATAAAAAGCATTCCATTACACTCCACGTTTGGTCACAAGGCTGCTCCAAACAACCCTGGAAACTGAAGCTCAAGTACAAACAGAAACAGAACTTCAGCTCTGTGGCAGGGCAGCTCTTCTACATGAAGAAGTGTAATAAGGCATAGCGTCTGCTTATTAAGGTACTAACTTCACAGGCATAATTGGTTTATTTAGCCTATGAACATTCTACAGTACTACTCCTCCCTTGAAAAACTGAGGTCTAAATCCTCTTGGAAAAATAGCTGTGGAATGAAACTTCAAGGAATACCTGACTCCATGCTATTATTACACACCCCACCCGTCTGTTCAAATGTCATTGATTTCCTCTACAGTGAAGAATATTCACAAAACAATCCATAATAATGTTTACTTGCATGATACGCTTGTACATTTGGGACTGAAAAGCTGTTGTCAGTACATTCAGCATAGGAGCAACTGAAATAAATGTGAATGCAAACAGCTGAGTTTCAACAGAAACATAAAACTTACCACAGCCTGGACTTTATCTTCCATGTCAGCTACAGTGCAATCCTAAAAATAAAACAAGAACAAAAGCCCTGCATTAACCAATAAAAATGTAAACAAATATCTCTGAAAATTCTGCAAAACTGCCATTTCAACCTTGAATAGAAATAGTTATTCATGCTGCAGGGATTAATCAGATTAGTTTCACCCAGTAGGGCTCAAATGGACTGTTAAGCAACTATTTTCTGGCCCCGATAGAAAGCAATAATAAACCTTGAAAACTAAGAGAATGAGGGATTCAATTACAGCAGTCGACTTTTCCAGAGAAGCAGAACCCTGCAAAATGAAATACTCTCAGAAGGCCAGGCAGATGAGTTTGCCTTACACTGATTAGGTACTTCTCTGTCCTAGGCATCAAAATGTATCTAAAACATATTGTTGAAAACAGAATGGAAAGTGTTGGTTTTTTTTTTTAAATATGCTATTGATGACATTCCTGAAGGGCAGAGGGCTGCACACAAGGCATTGTTTACACAGCTCAGGTACAAAAGTCTTTGAACTGAAACAAGTTCATGTAAGAAACCACAGAAGTCATCACTGTTTTCTGCAAGAAGAGCTGAACTGGAGAATAATATTATGCTCAGATTAAAAAGTTAATACAGCAGATAAAAAACAAAACAAGATTTATAGTATCTATAAGGAGAAAACCCCCAAACCAAGCATTTCAACAAGGGTAAATTCCAGGATATTTGCCTTTGAATTTGTATTGGGTTTGCACAGCAAGAGTTTGGTAACAGGGATCCAACAGGGGTGGCTTCTGAAAGAAGCTACTAGAAGCTTCCCTGTGAAGCTTCCCCATGAAGCCAGTGCCAACAATCTCCACAATGGGCCTATCACTAGCCAAGGCTGAGCCCATCAGCGATAGTGGCAGCACCTCTGGGGTAACAGATTGAAGAAGTGGGGAAAAAAGCCCTGTGTTACTGCAGCCAGAGAGGAGGGTGAGAGTGTGAGAGAAACAACCCTCTAAATACCATGGTTAGTGAAGGAGGAGGCACAGGAGGTGCTCCAGGCACCAGAGCAGAGATTCCCGTGCGCCCACGCTGCAGACCACCGTGAGGCAGGGTGTCCCCCTGTAGCCCATGGAGGTCTGCAGTGGAGCAGAGATCCACCTCTAGCCTGCGGAAGACCCCACACTGGAGCAGGTGACTGCCCAAAGGAGGCTGTGACACCATGCGAAGCCCACGCTGGAGCAGGTTTGCTGGCACAACTTGTGACCCCATGGGGGACCCACCCTGAAACAGTTTGTTCCTGAAGAACTGCACCCTGTGCGAGGGACCCAGGTTGGTGCAGTTTGTGAATAAGTGCAGCCCATGGGAAGGAGTCATGTTGGAGAAGTTCGTGGAGGACTGTCTCCTGCCTTCCTCGGCTAAATACATCTGCATGAATTGATAGGACATGTCACCTATCCTGCAGCTCAGTTGCTGTGAAGTCCCACTGCTCCTACTCATTTAACCTTAAAGTTTGCCACAGAACTTAAGGTGGAGTAAACTCTGGTCTTTGAGTCTATATAGCTATCACTAAAGTTAAGTAGAATCTTCTTGCATTCCTGCCTTGCTTCGTTATTCACCCACTTCTATACATCATTTATGATTATGCAGAGCACCACTGGTTCCATGAGAGCCACCCTGGTCTCTTCTCCACTATTAGAACTCATCATTTGTTCCTATAGTTTATAATCTAATAAGAAATACTTCTGAACTCTAAAAGCCCTCATAAAAATTTTTCAGTTGTATCTCTCTTTTCCACATCAGTGTGACTCCTTCAGACCGTTCCAACATACATGCAGTGTCCCAGTAAAAAATAGTGTTGGTTCTTCCCCCATTAATGTTTTTTCTTGTCTGTACCAATCCCATTCTTTATTATAGCTCCTACTGAATTGGCAGATAAGCGGTTTGATGCCTTTTAAAAGGCCAGAGTGTAGTATTCACCAACTTCCACTCCCCCGCCATCAAAGACTGACTTAACCAAAAGATCAGACACCATTTTTAGCAGTTTTATTAATATACTCAGCAATCTCATATTTCAGTTCCTGTAGCATTTTTGGGTGAACACCATCTGCTGCTAGAAACACTTACTGTTCTACTGCACAACCTGCAAATCTGTAGCTGTAAATCACTGATGATGTGCATTTGTACACACAGCGCCCAAGCAAGAAGGGCATCGAGCAGCAGGACAAACCTGTGCATTTAGAATTTACAGTACCCAGACACTATCCTTTGACAGTGATACAACTGATGTAATTGGGTGTCATCATAGCTTGACAACTCATAGGATGTTTCTGTCCTTTGACATCATCCCTTCAACATGGGGAAAGAATCACACATGTCACGGGAAAGGTCCTTCAGAGTTTGAACAATATATGGCTGTGGAGTAATGGTTATGAGAGCAAGCCTGGCAATAACTGAAGTGTGCACACAGTGCTTCACAGCCAAAGCAGTGGTATGCTCTCAGAACAGTTTCAAAGACAGGCAGTATTATTCAGAGAACAAAAAAATGTCATTTGCCAAGATGCTATATGTTGCTGCATGTCCCTTCAGCTATTATCTGTACAAATACTCCTCACACAGATGATTAATTAAAGTTTTGAAAAATACTGTGGTGTTGCAGTAGTGGCAGAAGCAGCCTGGTTAGTGCAGTTTGTATTGTAAAGGTGGCAACTCCTTCCATTACTTGCAGCATTTCCCATCTGATAGCTAAAACACTCTGTTTTGGGACCAGACCTATGAGGCTTGCAGGCACAGATGTAGAAAGCAATGGAGCCATATTTTTATTTAGAGTTAGCACTGATAACTGTTTATCAACGTGTTGTTTGGAAGGTGAAGATCTTCAAATGCAGACCAACTATTTCAAAAACTAACCCTCTTTCTCATAAAGCTCAAGAAAATATAAGTAGCCTTTAAACTGCAGTCACTTCAGATATAGCCAGCAATTAAATTGGGGTAGGAATAACAAAAAACTCCCACCACTCAGAAAAACAAACAACTGAAACTGACCTTCATAGACCTTCAAAGTTTAAAGTAAGCTCTCATTCCCAGATCTGCCTATCTTTTTAGCACTCAGCACACAGCAAGCACATTACTTCCCTAAACACCCCCTTTCCTTCCCTTTTGGAAGGCAAAGAGGAAGAGAAATCAGCTGACCTTCTGAACAGCAGTAGTGAGGTCCAAGCAGAGCTGAATGATTCTGTTCTTCATTGATGAAAAGTCAGCAATACCTGTAAATGGAGTCCTGCAACGAGAAAACTCCCCTTAGATCAGAGGGACCAGCCTTTTCCAATCCAACCTTATTGATGACAAAGAGCATATGAGAGTATACCAGAGTTTCACAACATCAGTATTCCTGACTGCCTAGTCCTGCTTTATTCTTGCACCCTAACTGGAAAATGTCTATCCCTGTGCTAAGCAAGTTCAGAGAACAGAACCAGAAGAAATGTTTTTCCAAACTACAGTTCTCTCTACTTACACACAAGTCATACTGTGTTGTAAAAAATCACACACTTGGGCTTGCCAGTGAGTAGACCTCTAACTTTCTGACTGGAGAAAGTAAAAAAAAAAAAAAATCTCTAAAATAAGAAAAATGGATTTTCACATTTTACACACAGAGGTACAGTGAGACTTAAAAATCATTATAGCTAGGGCAGCTTTATAGCCTGTAGAGTCCTACCTCAGATCCTCCAGACAGCTGCAAAAGCTAGAAAAGGGGTTGAGAAGTGACCATAGCATGTTTGGAAATGAACAAGCCAGCAATTTTCCTGATGGTGAGTTACAGAAAAAATCTAGGGTGAGCTGCCAGCAACATGGTGAAAGAAGAGGACCAGGTGAGAGGCACAAGCTGTTAACATCACTACCTGGACACAGACCAGCTTTGCTTGAGAGCAGGGATACTGAAGGATAAAAGTGCTTCTTGCTGTCAGCCCCTGTGCAGTTCTCCTCCTTCTCAGGAAAGCTAGCAAGGGGGTTGAGAATTTATGTTCATCTGTTATCACAGGCTGCATCCTTGCCAGCACTTGACCTGCTACAGCTGTCACAAAACAACTCTTGCTCTTTCCAGACAAAAAGAGCATTAAATAAGGGGGAGGGGGGGGGGGGAAGGGGGCGGGAAGACAGAAAACAAAACAGCCATAAGGAGAATCTCTAACACTGCTCAGTTTTCAAATCACATAGCTAAGGCCATGATTTTAGCAGAACATTAAAAATTCTTTTAGATAGGGACCTGCCAATGGCAAGCCATTTACAAGGTGGAAGGGGAAAAGATAAGTAGTCACTTGCATGAGAAATGGCCTGAAAGAGAAGACTCCTACTTTTATAAGCACCAGTTTGTGTGCAATGTAATGGTTCTGCTGGTTTTAGCAAGAGTGGAAGTACAAGAGTAGATTACCCCAGATTGTATTTGTTCGCTAGAGGCCTTCTGGCAACATCAAAAAAAGAGTGACTGAGATCAAGATCTTTACACCCAGGTATCTAGGAACTGCCCAACAAGGCGAAGCAATTCCTTAGAGCAGTAAATTAAAACATAATGATTTTATTCTTACCTGTCCAACCATGCAAGCAAGGCTTTAGCGGCACCAATAAGCTCTACCACAGAAGTAAGGAATTCATTGGGGGGCTTGTGAGAGGTATTTCCATCATAATTTGAACTTTTCCTACGGCTGCTGATGTAATTTTGCAGATTGTTGGATGATGCTCGCAGTTTGAGAACCAGGTTCTTCATATTGTCTGTTTCAAGGCCATAGTTCTGCAAGGAGTATTATAAAGCATGATAAATAACCTCACTGAGTTCTCCTGCTTATTTATACCACAAGTTACAAGCTCATATTGGATGAAATGTCTGAAGATTTGCACAGTTTTCTTCTGGGTTTTTTTTTGTGTTTTTTTTTTTGGCAAAAATACCTTCTAAGATTTGTTCTACACTACAGCCACTAAAGTTTGCCAAAACCCTCTCAGTTTCTGACATTGACATTTGAGGATACTTATCAATCAAATCAGTCAAAGTCCCACTGTCCTAACACATGTCATTTACTTATTAATAACAGCTCTGTGTTGTTTTTATTTTTATGAAAGGAAAGCAAACACTGTTTTTCTTCTTAAAATGTTTTCTATACTGTGGTACATAAACACTGAAGTAACATTCCATTCACAACTAAAGATAAGTTAAATCCGGTAGGAGATAAAAACATCAACAGGAAGCAAATGTAATTTTGCAATCAAAATCATAAGTAAATATTTGGATCACAAGTTTTCAGTAACTGTGCTCTTTGACTACAGCAGTGCAATTATTTACAAGTTTGAGGACTGCATTAACACTATATATAGTAATTAAAACCATTTTTAAACATTTTTCATCCAACAGCATCTTTACAAAAATTTACAAAACCTAAAGAATTTTGTAAGTCTTGCCTATAACTTCAACTTTGTAAATTCAAATACAACCAAGCCACATTCCATAAGACTAAAACCCAATTGTTTTAAGTAATGCATTGATCATCTCATTCCAAACATGTGAGAAATGCTTCTCTCTTCTGAAGGCAACTCAATTTTGTAATCAAGAATTTCTTCTTTTCACTGTTAGTGTGCAAATGTATGAATTATGTAGCAATATGTAACTATCTTTGTTTCTGAGTTATTCCACCTTGTAAAACTTCTATATAAGTCCCAGGCAAGGCTTAGCTCTTGCAGAATGAAAATTCCTTCTTTTCTTGAGAAAAGGCAGGGGGAAAATAAACAAAACAAAAGACACTCCCACTAGAACAAAATAAACACCCAAAAATACAAAAGAGTCCTGTCTTTCTCTGTTCTTTTGCTGCTGCAGATTCTTGCAACCAACCTCCAAGTTCCATAGTTTAGTCAGCTGTACTATCTATTCTTTTTCCTTTCCCACACAAAAACCTAAAACAACTAAAGCAAATTGTAATTCCTTTCAATACCTAGTTTCCAGGGGCTCCCAATAACTCCACTCAGGATCACAGCACCACCCAGGCTGAAGGGGAGCTCTGGAGATCTCAGACCAACCTCCTGCTCACAGCAGAATCACCTCTGAGTTCAGAGTAGCTTATCCAGCATTTCATCCTGTCAGGTCTTGAAAACCTCCAAGGACAAAGACTGTAGAACCCTAGGCTGAAGAAGTCCCAGTCCCTCAGCCTCTCCTCATGGGCAAGTACTCCAGCCCTGACCAACCTGTTAGCCCTCCACTAAGCTTGCTCTGATTTCTCTATATCTCTCCTGTACTTAGAGCAGGGGGCATATTCAGATTAATGAATGACTAGTAAAGGGTGATAATCACTTCCCTCCCTCTCCCATTACATGCAGACCAGGATACTGCTAATGCTGGCTTGAGGCTCTATTCCCTCTACAGTCAAGCAACCATAAAAGAGTCTGGAATATTTTAGATTAAGTAATTTACGAAAGATGAGACTGAATCTTTGACCCAAAGAAACATACACTAGCGTATGGAAAGGTTTCATCTACATGGCTACCTTTAAAATACCTCCTATGGTTAAGGTCCCAGTGGGTCTAAGTTACACAAGTGCCTCCCTCCTCCACCTCAGGGTTCTTGGCAAGGAAGTACCCTTAAAGTGCAGCCAGGAGTAGGGGTTGAAAGGATATGTCCAATTAAAAAAAAATGCCACTGTTGCAACAGCAAAGGATATCCTTTAATTTTCCAGGATCACAGAAAGGGAAAGATCTGTATTACTAAACAACTTTAAAGTACTTGCACAGTGTCATGTGTGAACTTATCACTTTTTAATTTTAACAACAACAACAAAAAAGAAAAAAATAAGAGCATCATTCTGATGCATTTCTTGTAGTCAGTTTTCTCCTCCTCACAGAACGTCACATATTAGTCTATTGTTAAAGTAATTCCTTTTCACAAACAGGTCTGGATGTGGGGTAAGTTCCTATGACCACAAGAAAGTAGTCACGTATCAGAAAATCCCCTCTGAGAGAGGGGATTTGGAGAACACTGATCCCCTCCTTCCTTAAAGGGACATAAAATACAAAATACCTTTTCTGTGCAGAGGTATAACCACCTAATAACTCTGATCAGAACTTGAGTCTTCATATAATTATCTCCAGGTCTTTCTTTCTGTCATTCAGATGCAGAAATTGTGCCAGCTATCCGTGGAAATTTGAGATTAGAGATGGCACCACCATTTAAGAAGGCACATGTCGATTTACCAGGTAAGATTTTGATTTTGGCCCTAAAACATTCACATCCTCCTTAACTCTTATTCAAATGCCTTATTTACACAGCATGTGAGTCTGGTGTGACTTTTCCAGATCAGGTAGTTTTTAAATAAATCTGTCTACCTCAGTTTTGAGGTAGCCTTCACCAGCACAGGCATTGCCTCTAGAGATGCAGGGGCTGCAGCTCATAACTGCAACTGGTCTACCCAACAGACTATCAAGAGCGTGTCACAGCCCAGCTCCAACAGTCACTGCTGTAAGCTCTCCTACAACTTCCCCCAAAGATTCTACAGAGTGCACCGGAGCTATCTGAACCAACAGCCTGCGCTCTAGGAAAAGTCCTGACTAAGCACTATGCTTATCCAACACAACAGCAGCTCTTCAGTATCAGGAAATCAAATTATCCAACTATTGATCAGTCTTGATGAATGAACTCCCCCAGAACAATGCATCATCACAACCCAAGCCACCTCTGCTCCAGGGGCAAGCCATTGTCCTCAGTTGTCTGTTCTAAAAGACAGAAAGTATTCTGCCCCTTCACCATATAGCAATGCTTCCATTCAAGCTGACACTGCCTTGAACAGCTCACACATCACCAACTATTTCTGTTATTTTTCTGCTCCTTCACTTGCAGTATCCAGTCTGTTTGTTGGGAAGACTGGTTTAGGGATCTAAACCATTCAAAGGAATCTAATCCCTTCTTAACTTTTTACTGGTTTAGCTTCCTGAGTAGCTCACTTCAGGGTCAGGTGAGTGCAAGCACAAAAGATCACTAATCAGAGGACAGGAGGCAGTGGAGGCAGCAGGTGATTTGGATTAATTTAACTTTCCGTGGAACAGTGCCCCAATTCAGGACAGATAGGAATGTTGATATCGTGGCAGCACACCAAACAGCTTTCACACTGACACACAGTCCAAGCACAAAGCTTAGCAGGCTTTTCTTGAAATATTTCTACAGGACTGAGGCTACAATAGTTAATTTTAGTAAATAATAAATAGTAAATTATTATTTAAGCAACCAATAGGGTTTAGATGTTTCTCACGAACCAAAGAAACAGGTTACATTTTCCTATCACTCCCGATTTAAAACATCAGAGTTGCTTTAATCAAAACACAGGCTGAAGCCAGCAGTCAAGAGCACCCAATGTCAAACATTCCCAGGTTATTACTCATTAACCTGGGGAGCCACATGCAGGGCTCAAGTGAGAGGCAGCACCCACACGTGCACCAGAGAGCACATGTGCACAAGAGCACACTCTTTCTAAGCTCCACCACATTTAATGAGAGAAAGTTATCTCACCAAATAATTGCTCAAGGTCAGGCAGCCAGCATAAAGTAAATAAAAAACATAGCTAACTGAAGTCAAAAGAGCACAGCAGCTGTGCCAGAGCTGATCTGGGCTGACACAGTGCCCTGCCACTGCCCAGGGACAGCATCCCCTGCCCTTTGACAGCCATGTTCACATCCCATAATGTATGAGCTGGACCTGCTGGCTGATCCAACTGAAAGTCTGTTCTATGAAAAAGATGAATAAAACCAGACTGAATGCCTGCTCAGAAGCTGATCCAAGTCACTTCATGCCTATACAAACACTACAGTTAATGCAAGGTGCTGTCACAGTCACTCATTCTTGCTCTTGTCCTTTTAAAAAAAATGCCTCCTAAAGAATCCTTTGAGATAACAAATTTCCTAATAAACAGCACTAGATTTGAAACATCTAGAAAAACTGAAATCTCATGAGGCAGTGCACAGATATCCTTTGACAAGGACTGGGCACTAAAGCATGTATGCATGTTTTATGTTATGATGGTATATTTTGTTACACTGTAAATATGCTGGCAGAACATTATTATGAGTGAAATTATCAACTATGTTCTTTTTTGTTTATGAGTTTCTTAGTGGTGTTTTTTAATTGTATAAAACTAGTATCTCTTCATTCTAACCTCAAAAAAAATTCACTGTTTTTTTACTTTGAAAATCTTGCATCACACAATGTAGGTAAAGATTCAAAAACCAAATCCAAAGAACACATTAAAAGTGAAAATTTTTGCATAGTTTCCTGTTAACAAATATAGAATAATGCAAGCATTAAGCCCCAAAAAGCTTTTTTTCTGGATTTCTCTTTCTGCTTTTGTGGTTTAAAAAGCATAGTTATTATGTATGTTTGTTCCCCCCTTCCCCAAATACTTCGAAGTCAATTCAGAAATGTCGTTCTTCCATCTCTTTACCCCCCAAGCAAATACTGTCGACAAAAACATGGAGGCACTCAAGTTGATGGGGTTTTTGTCCCTCTAGGGAATTCAGATCCTTTGATACATCCTCTTAATTCCTCAAATAAGTCTTCAACACCCATTCAGAAAACTCTGTCAGACTCAAGAGCAAAAGAAATGTGTGCTCAGAGGAAACCTTCGCTTTTTAATCCCAGTCCACACTCTCCTGACACCTCTTCAGGATGCTGTGCATGTGGCCACTGCTATGAGGAGATGAGGGAATACTGCTTCATCACGAAAGCAGCAGAGAAAGACGAATTAACTTCTCTTTCACACCACAACTTCCAGACGTACATTCAGCTTGGCACTGGCAAAGAATACTCAAACCCTCTAAAAACTAAATAAAAAACCAGGTGTATTTGGTGTCCTTTCTCTAGGAAAGGACTACCTTCACACTGTATTTTTGTGACTGATCTACTGAGGCTGGAACATAGGTCTGTAAGGTGGCTGCTTGAAAAGATTTCAACAGGAGAAAGATATTCCAAATAAGCTACCTAGCTGCCTTTAGAGCCACATGTGTTCTTGTGCTGTGAAGGAACCAAACCACTGATCTGAAGGAAACTCGTTTGGAAAACTGCCAAGGCAAAACTAGATAAAAAGGGAAATTCTTCTTGAGAACTCCAGGTCTGGGGAACTACCAAAATCCCCTCTCAGCTCTTCGCCAAGAACAACAAATTTGAAAGTGTGACTTCAGACTGGCCCAGCCAATGCCACATTTCCACAGTGTGAGCTAATACCACAGTGGGGGTGCTGGGGGACAAAAAAAGAAAATGGAAAAAAGATAAAATCCAAAAATAGTTCCTTTACTTTCAAGACCGCAAAAGTCAGGGAAATATCATGATATGTACTCACACATACACTAAATGACACACATTCCCACTTTCAAAGAACTAACACAGGTGGAATCCAGAATCCTTTATTCTCAACAAAAACAAGAGAAAACAAAATAAAAAACTGGCTGTCACTAGAATTTAGAGTTCCCTTGGAAAGAAAATCAACAGTGATTTTATACAATTCCAAAACCTTAAGGGAAGGGGCATCAATAAGATGGCAAAGGGCATACCTAAAACATCAGAATTCTTTCTCCACCACTGAGAAAGGGAACAAGGACATTTCAGCTGTAGCATGCAATAGCTGTCTAATGCATTAACTTGAGCTACATTTCACAAAGGATTTCCAGAAATGGGTCTGAGGTCAAAACTTTTGTCTACAAAGGAAATTAGAAGGAAATTGTAGCAGATAAAACACAGCTTTAAATTCTGGCAGTTGTCCAGCTTTGTTCACTTTATTCTAATATTTTTAAAAGAAAAAAGTGCCTTCAGGGATTGCCACATAGATTACTTCAGACAGGACTGTATACAGCCCACAGTATTTTACTAACTCACCAGACCCCTTCATTTGCCCAACAGACTATCCCCTCCCACACCATGAACTGCATTTCAGCCTAATCATGTTCTTCTATTAGATTTTCTAGTTAGGCATTTATTTTTGACAGATCAAATATGTAAAGGAAATAAAATGTTTTTGAAACACAAGAGCAATTCTTTGCAAAACATGCAGAGCGCATGAAGAGATTTCATTAAATATGCTTCTTTCAGTGCAGGCTATTCAATTTGTTCCTGGTCACGAAGTAGGAATGATCCCTATGGCACCTCTCTGCAGCAAATAAAGCATATCATACAGGTAATAAAGACTCTCCATTTTAAGAGGAGTATGCTCAGTGCAGCAAGCCTTGCCTAATGAAGGGAAGACGAGCCAGTGCTGGCCAAGGAATCATTGGGCAGGCTTTCCCACCCTTCTCCCTGATGTAATTATATATACCTCTGCTGTTCATTGACTGCATTACATCAAACACATCTTCAAGAGTGTGTCCAAACTGTTGTTTTTAAATAAAGCCTGAACTAGCAAAACAATCCAAAATATATTTATTCTTTACAGTGCATTTGTTTTATAAGTATCTTCAGTGATATATCAGGAGTAAGACAAAGGAACAGTTTGAGTTCTGAATCCAATAAGCGTTCAACTACACGGTAACTGAGGTAGCAAAACATTCTTCACTTCATATGTTTGCTACAGAATTGCCCTAAACCTGTTTCAACTGATGTGAGGAACTTCTGGCTCCTGTCATTTTAACAATATGCCCTCTATCTTCTAATACAAACTCACTCTATTCTAATTGCTCTGTTAACTAACAGGAGCCACAAGACTAACAATGCCACTTGGACAACTTCTACTTTCGGAAGTACAACCAAACAAAATTGCCTCTTATTAAGAAGAAGTTAAAGAGCTATTAATACAAAACTTGGAAGAATTAAACAAGTTCTTACTGTTTCCTTTTATCGTGATGTGTAACAGAAAGCAGGGGACAAAAGTATTCTGGTTTAATCAGTCTCGCCTTGGTTATTCACCCAAAAACAGCGCTTTAGGAAATTCGTTGCATGTCAATTCACCACTTAACTAACCAGTGCACACAGGAGATCCACAGCCTCTAGAACCAGTTCCTGGTGTCCAATCCGTGAGATACCCAAGTCTTCAAGGTCCTGGTGAGAAATCTGTAGGAGTTGTTCACCATTAATCTTCTCCCGTTCAAATTTGTGGACATACTGCTGCAGGCAGTCATCCAGGCCTACCAAAACACAAAAGAGAAAGAAAGGGACGTCAAAAACAAACAAAACAAAAAGAGAGAAAAAAAAAACCCCACGACCCTATAAAAGGTAGAAAATGCAAGTTCATGAAATACACAAAGCGAAATTAAGAAAGAATCTTGCAGTGCACCTAAGGTTGTTGCATAGAAGGGGCACAGAAACTGAGCATATAAATTATGTGGAACTTGGGGCCACCTAAATCAATGCACAACCTTCCTGCTCCTTTTGGATCAACCTCCGCAGTTAAGAATATGCCTCTGGTGTCTGAACAGGCAAAGTGACCGAAGGGCATACACAGAGTCAGCTACCAGGGTAAACCAAAACCCTGAAGGGCATGCAAAGCAACAACAACAAAAAATAACAGCTGACAAAAAAAAAGAAAAAAAAATCCAAGTCAAGGCAAGAACAAAGATCTTGTCCAAAGCCTAGTTAAACAAGCAAACCAACAAAAGCAATAACTAATGAGAAGGAACGTGAAAAAAAACTAAAGGCAAAGCAATCAAAATGATGTTTGGCTCAAATCTCATTATTCACTTGATTCATGAGACTCTCCAGCTTCCTGAAGCAGCAATTCCTTCCCCTTGCTAAGGATCAACAACACATACAAACAAGAAATCTAATTCATTTTTTCTATCTAGAAGTATTTTTAAAACAGCTTAGAGTATTTTGTCCCAGCAACATTGCCCAAATCCCCACTTTAAAATGTGATTCTATAATCCTGTTCTCCACAGTAGGTTTTCCCCAGTGATTACAGAAAGGGTTTCTGGTTTTCATCTTATTTAACTAAACTTCATGTGTTAATCCTGTTTTCGTGTGTATTCTGCTCATTTCCTCTGTTGTTAAAGATCCTGTAAGCAGCAACAATCTGGGAGGAAAATCTGGATGGATGTGTTATTTTAAAGATGATGCAGTGCTCTTGATGCTCTGCTCCCCTTCAACATATTGGCTAGAGCAAAAGGAACAGACCCTAATAGATCTGTTTTAGAGAAATACACCATATTCATTGAAAACAGTTCACAAAAATTCAGATTGCACATTTGACATCTACTGTGTATCATCCACAATAGCTACATTGTTTCACCATTGCATTAAAAAACATAACATTTAGCTGTATAAAGGATGTTTATTCACTATGCTGCTTCAAAAGGAAACCACTGAGATGGACAGGATACCGAACGCAGCAGATGAGAAACACAAACAGCATCCTGAACTACAAAGAGATGAGAGCCAAAAGAAAAGCACTCAGTTCCACTCATGAAGTTGCAGCGGCAGCTTGGAAAACAAGTACTCCCAGCACACTCTACCACCAAGAAGAGATTTGACACAGATCACAAGGAGGACTCGGAGTCACATGAAGTATATTCACTTCATAGCAGCGGCATGAGCAGCCACTGCTACCTTGCAGTGCCCAGTCACAGCAGATCTGCAGATGACAGACTCCGAAAGGCATGGGCTGACTTAACACACATCACTTGCCTTTCCAATGCTCACCCCGAAGTTAATAAGGACAGACACCCTTTTACATGACTTGGGCAAGTTTAATTATTACAGCAAATCAACATCTGGCTTGGTGAGCTTGACTCCTCTGCATGCAGAGCTACCAATGTACACAGCTTGATTTTTAAGGATAATAATGAATGGGAAAACCTGCATGCAAGATAAGCAGAGTCTCCTAGGGCTACAGTTACTTGGGGGCACTTTTGTTTCTTCCCATCTGTCTTGGCAAAGCTGCATAAATTTTGAAAATTGAGTCCACTGTTCTCTTTCCCACAGGCACCAAATTCTCCCTTAGTCTATACAAACTCTTTTCCCAGGAAAAATAATAAAAAATATCTGGCCTTCATTGTTTAACAATTTATTTTTTCAAAACAAATTCTCAACCAAGGCTACACACAGTCCACATATTTGGCATTCCCAATTTTTATTGCTGCCTTGCAGACCACTGTTTCCCATTCTTTGCCCTTGTAAGCCCATAGTTTCCATCACAAATTACACAAACACCTAAAATAAAACACTTCATTCAGCAGGCAGTGTAGTTTTTATTTTTTAAGTTTTTTTCATGCAGTGTGGCTTTTGCCTAGTGTCCTTTATGTGTTGTCTCAACTTTCCAGAACTTCATTCTTTGCTAAAACATGGAGACTGAAATGTATGTATTCTCCTGCAGAAATACAACTGTGGCTCTCAGCTTACCTGTGCTTTTTTAATTCATGCTTGCAGGCCTATTACGACTTGAAGCGCTACCTCTAAAATATTTTTTTTTTAGTAAGAGTCCTTAAAAGCAAGACGGACACTATAGGATATATTTCACAACATAAAATATTACAAAATAACACAAATGTTGACTCAAAAAAGCCAACATAGTGGCACAGCTGCTCAGCCAGACATTTATTTAAGTGGCCAAAACTATGCAAAGCAGGAAGTGAAGACAGACCCACAAACTCATGTTCACTAATGGTTTAAGATGAGCTTACTAACATTAGTGCTATTATGTTTATTAAGAAACATATGGTAAAATGCTAAACATTTTAATTGAGATTGCAACCATGTTTATAGCCTATTGTTTAACTTTCCATCATATGAATGAAATGTTCAAATATCATATGCAAATGAAACTTCAAAGTGGGAAGGAAGAAGGGAGGAAAAAGCACTCATAACCCAGTTCAAGAAATTTAAATAATATTTAAGTTTTAAAAGTCAGCATTCAAATGTCACTAGTAATCTAAATCAACTGCTCATTTTTTCCTTCTTCCAAACATCTATGTTCTTTCCATGTATTTTCTTCATGAACTTCGGAACCTCATGGAGACTTGGTATTGCCCATTAGCACTGTCTGGGTATTTCTGAGAAACTTAGATGAATTTAAGACTATAAAAAGCAAGTCCACATTACTTAGAGAGACACTTTCTTACATGACAGGTCATTTTCAACAGTGCAATATTAGCAGGGTCAAGCAAGAAAGTAGTTTTCTCTATTAGAAAAAAAAAATACAATTAAGACTGACGTTGGAAAACATATCTATATTTTTCTCCTTTAGCCACTGAAGAGCCCTTCTGAAAGCTATTTATGCTCAAAGTGTGTTTAAAAAGCATTTGGCTCAACTGCATGTGCGAACTCTTTATTTCTTGCATATACATCAAAATCATGCACGAAAGAGGGTCCTTCCTACTTACGTAATTGCTAGAGAATGAGGAAATGTGGAAACAGAAACAGCAATTGCAGAATGTTAGTCAGGTTTTACAACACTAGTAGGAGTGATTTTTTGGGAGGGAGAGCAAGTGAGAGAGACTAGTCTAATTAGTGTTATTCATAGTATGAAAATCCTTCCGAGGAACAGCAGTGTAACTTGAACAAAACTCCCTCCCAAATTTTGGCAGGTATAGAGATGTGCAACAGATACTAACAACTGTCTAGACTGCTCTGTCTAAAATAACCATCATGCAAAGCACCCCAGAAGACATTCAATACCTTGCATTCATGCAAAAACACTAGGACAGAGCTTACACTTAGAGATTTGCACTGATACCAATCTCAGTCTGTTTCCAAGATCAAAGTTATTTTGTGTAAGAATTGAGAGCAAAAAAGAAACAACTTTGAGGGAATTAATGGGGAGGCTTGAGTCTCAGCCATAAATATCAGTTTACTATTCAGAGAGAATTACCATTTCTATTGTTGAGAGATGCCAGCCATTCAGCAATGACATATCTGGCACCTCAAGAACTAGAGAAGTGTGTTTTATGAGTAGAGTTGTTAAGCAGTTTCACACCTTTTGCTCTACCTGTGTTGGGCAATACCACATAATTTATCTACTGTAAAGCAATAATTACCTAATGTCTTACAGCCACAGGTCATCCCTTTTTTACTCCCACTATCCCACTCTTCCTCACTCTTTTCTCTTGTGATACCAGAGAGTCTACACAGAGTCTATGTACTCCAACATGGTGGGAGCAGAGGAGGCAGAGAGCAAGGAAGATAGGCAGGGCAAGGAATTGAGGAAGGACTGGCAACAGGAAACTGGAATGGGACAAGATTAGTTTCCATTTGTTCAGGAACTTGAACAGATTGTCAGGATAGCTCATAAAATGTCAGAAGTTGACCCGAGGAAGCAGGAGGAGCACAAGCCACTTGAAGAGAGGAAAAACTCATAAGTACAAGACCTTTTCCTTCACACAGCAGTATCACAGGGATCACTGCTCACTATCAAAGATAATAAAACCTTATTATTATGATCATGTACCCTCCTCTCTGTTGGGCAATTCTAACAGACAGCACCTGGCAACGCAGTGTAAATCCAAGGTTCAAGTACAGCCCTCATCCCACTGAGGGGCTCCTTTGGATAGCTGGTTAGGTGTGGGACTGCCAAAGACTTTTTTGCCTCATCACCTTAAAACTGGCATTCCTACCTAACAAAGTTCCTTCTTATTCTGATCTCCTCTTCAGGGTCTATTCAGTGGCCACTTTTAGACTTCAAAGGTTCCTTGCACATATCAGCTACAATCCATCCCTCCCAAGGTTCGAAAGATTATCAGTTCTATGACAATCTCTGACACACCCCCCTGTACGTGCCATTAAAATATCATTTAAATTCCACGCCATTTTATAATGGTTATTGTAATAGCTTCCTCCCACCATTTTTTCTATTTCCAAGAGTGGAAAAAATTATTCAAAGAGAAAGCAGGTGGGAATCAAAGCAGCAAATGAATACTAGAAAGAGAAATTAACTACTTTATAAGCAGATGAACAAACCCCTGAGAAGGCAAATGAAAGTAAGGAAAAAGGGTCTGCAAGGCAGTCTGAAATAGCTCAACTATAGGGTGAAAAGAAACAAATGAAGTTTAAGGAGAAGAAAACAAATATAACTTTCTTTAATATAGAATGCAGTGGGAAGGTCATTACACTGTAACATCACAGATGCCATTCTCCTCCTGCAATATTACAGACAAACAGAACCAGGGATGACTTTAACAAAGGAATTCAAAGGTTTTTTTAAAAGGATGGAAAAAAAATAACTCTAGAGCAGTGTTTTTTATTATTTCAGTAATAATTTGAGCCTAGGTAAGAACTGACTTTCAAGGATCCACATGCCTGATTGCTTCTTAGCTATCAATCTTCTTAACGTTTATCTGTCCAAAAGTTTCCAAAACAAAAAAGTTTAGTTATCAATTGGTGTGAGCCACTTTTAGGGGCTGGAAACTAGTTCTAAGGTCTTAAGCTTGTGAAGAAAACAAAAGCCTTCAACAGAACTTTGTATTATCATCTAGCACAAAGATAAAAAATCTTCCTCGTTCCATTTTTTCACTCGAGTAATTTTCACAATTGCTCATAACACTGCCATCATCTGAAGTATCAATTACTGTCAAAAAAAAAAAACAACTGAAGAGCAAGAGCTTCCTCTTATCAGCATCAAAAAATGTTTCCTGCCTAAACCAGATTGTTTATTAAGTTCATTCTCATGTCAACTGTAAGCAACTCCTCTACCTCTCTGTCTAAGCATCTGCATCCTAATTAAGTAGGCACAACCTGTTGCCTCACCAGGCACTAAGTACAGCTTTGCTGAGGACAGGCCTTGCCTAGAATAGCCAAAATAGTACAGAAGTTTCTTATCTGTCTCCCACATCACGCAGGGATAGTACCAAACAAATTGCTGGGCTCTGCCTGCCAGCAGGGATGCAAAGGGCAACTCTCTCATTAAGGTCACGGCAGGACAGAGGGAAATGGTGAAGCCTTCAACCTTGATAATGAGTGCTTTACTGTCCCCTCTGTAATCCCTCTGACTGACAGTTGCACAGAAAAGCTTTTGCAACATGTTTCTATTTTCAGTATTTCCAACTAATATATTTACCAGGAAAAACAGGCTACATACACATGCATTCACGTTACCTCAAAATAAATCCATTCATTCCATTCAAATCCATCCATAAATCCCTTAGCTTTTCTTTTTAAAACACAAAAATGAAAGCTTTGCCTTATAATAAAAGAACTCGTGGGTAAATTTGTCTTGTAAACTATCCTGACCAGAAGGGCTACAAGGACTGTGTTTAACCTTTAGCTGCTCAGTATAGATACCATCTCAGACTGACAAGCCTTGTGTTATACTACACTTCTTATCAGTCCTCTCCACAAAGCCACTGATTGAGACCATTCTAGCAGAACTCATTATCTTGGTCCAGACAGTAAATCTGAAGATAACTCTAAGCTTTAGCACTTTACAGTCACGAAGTATGATTAGGAAGAGTCAAAATAGCTTGCTGAATCCTTCCAACACTCCACTTCCAACAGTTTTATAAAGCAAGACTTCTCTGTACAAAAGCCAGAAAAATCTACTCATATTTTCCTCACAAAATATTTTCAGGAAACTTAGCAGACATGGGGTACTATAACAGAAGAAAATACTTTGGAGGAGAAGGACACAATAAATAGGCCTATAAAGTCAGAAGTGGCAGATGAAAAACAGGAAGAATATTGTATATTGTCTCTTGCAATACAGGAATTAGGGAGAGCCAATGAAGCGAGGATGTAACAGGTCCAAACAAGCCATAAAGGAGTGATTCTTCACACAGCAGTATGCAATGAATGTTCAGCATCCATACTGGTTCAGGGAAAGGTGAACACGTTCAGGAAAAAGTGTCACCAAAGTCATGTCTGACTCTGAAATACTCAAATAAAAATGGCTGAAGGCCTGAGGAAGCCTGCAGAAGGAAAAAAAACGTCATCTTTCCTATGAGACTGCAATAGTGACACAAGATTTAAAAAAAAAAACAAACAAAAAAAAAAAAAAAAAAAAAAAAAACACCAAAAGCAACCAAAAAAAAAAAACCCACCACAAAAAAAACCACCAAAAACTCTTACATAGAGTAATTGGAGTGGTAGTGGGAAAGAAGGCTATACACTGATATAGAATTGTGGTATCAATTTCAGCCAAAGATACAACCAAAGCTTTTACAGGCTAGTTAAAAAAACACAGCAAAAAATTGACTCTAGTAATACTAGGAAATAGATCACAGTGAATCACACAGCTGCTCCCATGGGTTTAGTAATTCAGCTTGAGATACTAACATCAAATGGAAAACGTGCAAGAGTAAATCAACTTAGAAATCATACCTTCAGTTGACAATGAGTGAACTTGCATCAGAACTCCAAAAATACGTTTGACAAATTAATACAATAAACTGGGATAAAAATGCAATTCTGTAATAGCTGAAAAGTTAATCATATTTAATTGGAAATTTTCAGCTAAAACTCAGAGTTGAAATTTCTTTTTAATAGCTCTTCTCATCCAGAGAAAAAAACGGGGTTCCAAGAAGCAAGAATCGGAACCACAAACAGGGGGTCATATTCAAGACCTCAAACACCTTGCAGCATGATACCTTGCTGGCAGAATTTCAGCTGTAACTCTTTGCTAATCCCAGCCACCACCATAATAGGACTGCTGACCAGAGAAAGATTAAGGACGAAAAAAAAGAAGAAAACTGATGCACATCATTTTTTCCTGCTGACTTTGGTGTACATTCTCTATACGCACCAAGGATTAAGTTCCATGTGACGAAGTAGCTTCACACAATGCAACACTCAGGCTTTGGTTTTCTCTTTTAAGAATCAGCTACATCACTCATTGACCAGCTACGCTTTGCAAAACCAATCTTTCTGTGCTTCAACAGATTTTGTTTGGCAAACTAAATGAATGAGATGGAAGCAAAGCATATCCATATGTTCTGTGCAGATAGACCTGGCACTCTTGAGTTTCAACAGAATATGTGATGAAAGTCAACATTCAGCAAATGCATGCAAACACATTTATTAAAATAGAGAACACACCTGCTGCAGGCAGACAAACCCAAACAGCTCCTTAGCCAGTATCACAGGATGTCTTCAGGGACATTTCTGACAACATCCTCCCCGACTTCACAGTACAAACAATATCCTCCTTGTGGCAAGGTGCAACTTGTGTTCCTCTGCTGGGTGCAGCACAGGCAAGGAAATATGAACCAAATAAAATGGCAGTATCTTTTAGCTGTAATGAGGCACTTTCATTTAGTCAGTACTTATTGCCCCAGGGTCACTTAAGAACTACTATAAACTCCAAACTGAAACAAGAAAACATCTCTTTGCCTAATACACTGTTATGTGCAAAGGTGTTAAATGGGCTTAGAATGATTCTCAACTGACACAGCAGCACTTCAGCAAGCATGACCCAGATCTCGTTATTCTTTCTCATCCTGATTTTTTACTATTAAATCTAGCAATCAACTTATCCCACCAAAAAAATTATTTTAAACTCACAGAGCTTGACACAGCATATTGTAGTAACTACTGCATTGGCAGGGGAAAAAAAAGGCACATTTTTTAATATTATTTTTAAATAAAGATTGTGCTTGAACTAATTCATGCAAACTCTTTTGACAGCCATCATGTCCAGTGAATATAACCTAATGTTTGTCACAACCTAATAAAATCATTTTGGTAGTGAAGACATAACTGACAGGGTCAGCAAACACAGAGCTTTTAGCACAGTAAAAAAATAATCACTCAGTGTGACTTTAAAGTCACATATATGCATTATGGGAGGCCAGAAATGGCTGTGATGAGAGACAGATGCAACAGGACTTAAAAGGTCTAGAAGCACTGCCAGCTTCTTCCTACACCATAAAAAATTCTCTTTAGTGGCTTCCAACTGATAGTTCGACAAATCCAAAGATGTTGCTTAAACAGGGCACCAACAAAAGTTAGTTACTTTATTACACCAGTGTAGAGTGGTTTCATTAATTACACCCAAGCAATGAGTGCACAATGGTTTCACATCCATCAGGGTATATTATCATGTCCTACAGACTATTAGCAACATAATGCATTGCCCTCAGGTACTGTGTCAAAATTCTGACAATGAAACTTTCACCAAAGTTTCAATGTAAGGGAATCTGTTCAACCCTGGTCTTGAAAACCACACTCCTCTTGGATACTCACAAGCTGTTTCCCAACAGCTCAAAGAACCATTAAATCTTTCTCCAGCAGAAAACAGAAGCAAGAGGTAAAATCAAAAGCAAAAAGTGAAGAAAACCAGATGAATCCAGTATTCATTTTTCTCAGCCTACTAATGCTTTTCTTCACACTAAGTACACTTTAAGACCTGCTGGTCAACACATTTCAAATTGTACTCAAACAGGAATTAGCAACTTCTGAGTCACCACAGGTCTGCTCCCTGAAAAATTGTTTGTTTCACTGATGCAAATAACAGCTTTGCCTAGGCACAGTAGGGGTTTGGCAGGAATGAAAGCACAGTGGTATCCGGCTACTGAAAGCTGCAGTTGAGAAGAATGTACACACAAGACCTTTGTCCCTCCCTCCATACAGTACTAGGCTTTGTAGGGAATCCATCCACTTCACCATGTGGTCTCTCCAGTACAGAGCACATGGGATGACTAGTTCAGAATAAACCACCATAGGCACACCACAGCATTTGTCTCTTCTGCAGCTAGGTGGCAACAGGAACCGAGGTGGGAGAACAATCACCATTTCATCTTCAGGCTGATCCATCAGCCTGACTCACTGTGTTAGGAAATAGGTCACATGTAAGAGGATAACATGACCTCAAAACATTCACTTCATCAGATCCCAGATGGCACAAGGAGATGCATAACTGGTTACCAGAAGCTCACTTTTTTTACCCAAAACTGAGGTAAAGTTAGCCCACACAAGAGAGAAATTTGTTCTAGCCACCTAATATTAACATCTTTACAGAAGAAGGCAAGCCACACAGATGCCCCTGTGCCTCCACCACTGCAATAGGACCTTTAGAAGCTCAACTTCAGCAGCAGCTTCAGTTAGTAAAATGGGCTGTAAATTGTGAAAATATGTAGGAGGACACAAACTAGTCTACCATCTCTGTTGTAGAATTACTGCAGAAGACAAGGGAAGAAAGATGCAGGGAAATGGGGGATAAACAGCAGAAAATGGTGTAACTATGGCCAGGAGAGCTCCTCTCTCTGAGACCTGACCTGTACCTTGTGAGACCCCACACATAGTGCCTCACTGGTTTGGTGGCAGACCCCACTTCGAGACGTGTATTTCCTCACACTCATTAACAGCTCCAAAGAGAAGCCCAAAAGAAATCTTATTGCTGCTACTGACAGACACAGATGTTTTCACTACATTAATGCAACCACAGAGGAAATGCATTTCCCAGAATTTTCCAACTCACACAACCATGATGAATTTGTTGTGTGGTTTCTTTTTTTATCCAACTATTCTAACACACACATTTAACAGGAGAACTTTTACTCAAAACAAGCCTTTTAAAACACTTTACCAATTTGCTTTCAGGAGTATAATAGCACTGAACATAAAGTAGTCCCAGTGTTAACTGTGGAATCATTCACAAGATCGCAAGAACCAGGTTGGTTTTTTTTAAGGGAAACAATTTAATTTTACTGTTCAAGCGAAATACATAATGTAGCTTAATCCATAGCAGGACTATGAAATTGTTTCAGTCCTTAGAGGCAAAAACTCTGGAAGCTGTGGAAATTATGGAATTTGGACAGCCCATAAATCATGACATATAGCTGAAGACCACCTCTTGAGTCTCATTCTTCCCACTATCCACCCCACTTTTCTCTCCTGACCCTGACGTCCTTCTTACTTACCTCAGAATCACAGAGTGGGTAAGGCTGGAGAGGACCACAGCAAGGTCTTCTGGTCTAACCTACCTGCACCTTGCCAGAAAACCTTCCAGGTCCTTAGCTACGGCGGTAACAGCAAAAGAGAGCAAAAGTATGGGTGGTGAGGGGGCTCCATCACGTCCTCTGGCTGTGTCTGAGTGTATTCTGGGAGGCATGTTCGTGCACCAGAGAAACACCGCAAATAGCAGACTGGACAAGCTCCATGTTGTGGGCCAACCATATACCTTCCTTGGCACACTTGTGTAACCCCCCTGGCAGCAAATGACAGCCTGCAAGGCACAGGTTTAGGCATAAGTTTTGGGATATATATCATAGAGATGGCCTATACGAGGAATCACTCACAGGACTGTATTTGGCACCAAGGACTTCATGAATATAAGAAGGCACTTGAGTGGCTGATGGGACATTTGTCAAAAGACAGTGAATGCCACAGCACATAGAGGACAGAGTGGTTGCACAGGTAACACATTAATATATGGTCCTACAAGCACAAGTTAGCTGAACAAGCCCATCTGACCATCTAAATATTGGTTTGGAAGGGATGACACACAACCCAGATGGAAAAGGTCTCTGCAGTGTCAATACTTGACATAATGAAGTCCTTCCTGCACGACACTGCTCTTGCCATCTCCTCTGATACAAAATATTCAAGAACCAAATGCATTTACTGCTTCAGTGTTCAAAACTGGCTATGCTGTGCCACATCAGTGTCCCAGGTTGCTGGTCAGACTGGTCTTCTGGGACCCAGATGTTATCATCATCATTTTGGATAATGTGTGACATTACATGTATGAAGTGTGAAAGAAACATTTCACTTCTTACCAAGGGGTATGTCTCCTTCGGCAGGTTCCACTCCAACCTTCACATCTCCTTGCTCCAGTTTTCTAAGCAGCACACATACAAAGTTCAACTTTACAAAAGACAGCTCCCTACAACTGTACTTTTCCAGTTTACCTAACTTCATTATTACTATACTTTAAAGTAATTCACAACCAAGTTTAAGCAATTTTCACACCACCACTAGACATGGGAGCACTCATGGACAACTTAATGAGTTATTTCCCTTATGAAGTCTTGCTATTTCAATTGTAATTTTAACGCATTCACAGTAACACGCAGTTTATACCAGCACCACTACAAGATGAAATTTCAAGGTGTCAAAAATTCAAAGGTGTCTGAAGAGGTTTCTGTTTCAGAGAGAGTTAACCTCAGCACAACAGTCACCTGTATTTCCACCTACATTATCTTTTTCCTACTGACACTTCAAAGTAATGCTTCTTCAGCTCATCATTTTCATGCCTTTAACTATTCTCTTTGTCTACATGGCATCACTGATTTCTTATGAATAATCAATTTTTCATTGTACTGAGATTTTTCTATGCCATTGTATAGGTTTTTTTGTTTGGTTGGTATGAATTTATATGTTTTTAAAGTTTTGTGTTTTTTCTTTTTACGAATAATGTTACTTTTAAAGCTTGTTTTAGCAAGATATCTTCTTTTCCGTATGTTGATTTTTTTTACTAGGGTTGGCTTTCATATCAAACAAATTAATCAATTTAAAAAAACCCCACTATTCCCATGATTGTCTCAGTTAACACAAATTCATTAGCTGAAAGGATGAGAACTGGTAGATAAAGAAAACCCTTGGAACAATCACAAGCTGGCAGATCCCTTCTAAAACCCGACAAGCCATTCATACAGAAAAAGTGTTAACCCAATGGCTGATCCACCTCGTAAACACCATATTTCTCCTGCATCCCAAAGACTACTATTCTCTGTTTCAGTTTGATGAACTTTACACCACCCAACCAACAGTTGTTCAGTAACCACAGGGAAGATTTTAAGTAAGACTGAATGGATAACATTTGTGAAAGTGGTACATAACCATTTCACAGTCCTAACTAAGAGAGTATTAAGTGGACAATCTCCCCTTAAGGCTTTGAGTTCTGTATTTGCAAAACAGATGCACGGAGGGAAGAAAATCCCATAAATGGTTTGCATTCTTAATGGCTGACACAATTTAGTCCTTTGGGAGCACACAACATGCATACGTGCACGTGGAAGACTGCATGCAATTTTTTACAATAAGGCCCTGATCTTGAACCTGTAATACTAAACACCAAAAGTAACCTACTGTCCTGCTGTTGCATTAAAAGTAGTGACCAAAATGCCACCTATTAACTCTTGCATCACTCATATCTCTGTGGTTCCTGCTTCCCAGCAAATCCAGTTGTTCTTCCTCACTCTTGTTAGTTGCTTTCTTTATAAATAAATAAACAATCTCCACATATACTTCTTGTACACTTACATTGATGCTTCAGACCATATCACAGTCTCCTGAATGTAGAACCTGCTCTAGCTTCCCCAAGTACTTAACAGCAAGGATATTTCTATTTAGTTGAACACTAGCAACAGGAGATAACTCCTCAATGCAATGTCCCTAGACCAGGTTATGAAGGCATATGAGAAAAAGTGCAAGAGCAGAGAAAGGATGTCAGAATTCTCTGAAACAAGTGAAAATCAGTCAAGAAACAGATAGATGCAAATGCTGTTCTAAAAACAATGGGTGCAATAATTTTTATACTCATTTTTAAATCTAATATGCTCCACTTTGCAATTTCTATTTCTACAGTCACCTAGAAATTAATTTCTTATTTTTCTTCTACTTACTGTTCCACTACTCACATTTCAAATAGCAATAAGTTTTAAAAAAAAACAAACCTCAAGCATCCTCTTAGTGCTCAGATTTTTTTTTGCAAATCAGTACCAAGACTCTAAGTAATGAGAAGCACTAAATACAAGGTTTTGTGTGAAACTGAGTGCCTTATATATCTCTGTGACTAACATTATACTTGAAGAATGGGGTAGAAAAAAGAATTAGGTTATATTTCATGAGCACTGTAAAATTTTCAAAGCCTTGTCTGTCCTTGAAATACTGAATACTCGAAGAAACCTAGCCACTTTATCCTAATATTTGCATTATTTTTTAAAAATGTCATCTGATGGGCATAAAGGCTGTTTGAAACTGAGATGCACAAAAACTTAGAAGCAGCAGCTTGCCCACTAATAAACACATATTACATCCAAAGCAAAAATATCGTAAGTTTTATTTAAATGCATTTATTTGTTTGTTTTGACCAACTTAAAGTTGCCTGAGAAGCCTCTCTCCTGGATGAATACTATATCTCAAGTATTACAGCACCTTATTTCCAAGCTACCTAAAGAGATCAAATAACCTTTTCAAGTCCACAGCTTGGACTTCTGCAAGTTGATTTGCCTCATGATTAGTACTGTGAGGTAATCAAATTTTCAAACTTCCAAATCATAAAAAATTGTTCACTGTGCCCAAAGTATGTATTTGGAAACAAATTCAGAAGTAATACTTCGGTGTGATCCTTTGTAAGGGAAGAGAGAACACGCAACCAGGCTGATCCTCTTTAACCTCTGAGACTATCCCTATTTGTTAACTGTGCAGAGATGGACTTTTAAGATGGTGATTTAAGGAAACTTGTTTGATTACTTTTCATCTTTATTCTTCTCTTGCAGGCACTGTAGTGACCTTATTTACACCCAAGTTAATCATTAGGTCTTACAGAGGTTGGGGAATGGTGGGTGAAAGGAAGAGGTGTGCATGAGAAAGACAGGTTTCTTTTCTAAATTAAAGGCATTAGTGGTATTTAGAACTTATTGAAAGAGCAAAGAAAGTGTCTCAGCCTCTCTTTACCCAACTTGGCTTCACAACCCCAAATGGAGACCACTACTGAGAAAGTAACACCTTCCCCATGTTCTTTCCACTAAAACTTCCAGAAAAGGCACCAACTCTCTCTGGTGGTGCTCTCTGCACAAGTAATGGAGACCCATGAGAAGAAAACTGTGAAGTAACAACTTATTTGCTTACTGTCACCCCAGAAGCCACCAGGCACTCCTGTCTTCTGTTTACCATTAGCTGAAAAAGAATGAGGGCTAATACAATTAAAAAAGAATTTAATTTTTTTTTTAAAGTTTGCTGCTCTTTGTCACTTGTATAAGCAGATTGCTCTTTACTGTAGGAAAAAAGTCCAAAACACTCTGAAAACTTACAGAACAGCCATGAGACAGTGAGGCTACTCCTACCAAAGACCAATGTGGCACACTACCACCTGGCAAAGATCACATTAACAGGAAAATACCAGGAATAAAGGGAAATGCAGCCACAAGAGGAAAGACTATGAGAGAATACTATTGAAAGTTTTCATTGGAGACATTCACCCAACAGAGACCATTTAACCGACCTTTCAATAGTCATGCTGCTTCAACTGCAGCAAGCAGAAACATATTTTTTTTTTTGCATTATTTTCCTCTCTTAGTGTTTATTTCAAATTGACAGAAGTAGCAGTATCTCAAAAACAAGCAATCCACAGAGGGGCATTATGAGCATATAATAAACAGGGAAACATAGAAGTCTTCTTACTCTGAAGTTACTCTCACTAGACATCCCACCCCATTCACGTGAAATATGACAACATTTATTTTACCCCCAATGTTTTCAGTTCAGACAGATATAAAACTGTCATCAACCTCTTGGTCTGCAGACAGTAAACTTCAACTAATGTTTCCCCCTCTCAAGCACACACACTAATCTTGCTGAAAAGATGCTGGAATGAGAGCCACAGATACCAAAACCATCTATTTACTTGCAGACCAGAGCTGACAGCAACAGCTCAATTCCTCTTCCTAGAGGGGGAAACTGGTCAGGCCTGAGGAGCTTAAGGACAGAGGGACAGCCAGAGCCCCACCCACCTCGACGCTGAAACCTGCAGCAAGGGAAGCCTTTAGAGGTGACTGCATAGCAAAACTTCCTGGCAAAGCAAAACTCAAAAAAAACAATCAACCCATCCCAGTTGGACACAAAAAGAAAACTTTCAGCCCATTTTATCTAGAGCTGGATCTTCCATTAACCCATTCATCTCATTACTAAGCCTCTGCCCATCTGCTTTACCGTTGAAAAGAACTTCACAGCAGCACGGATAATGACTCTTTTAAAGGAATACATTGGAACTAAGTATGAGCACAAAATTCAATCACATGCAATATTAATATTATTATTGATCACACGGTTTACACAATGACTAAAAGCAACACAAAACCGCTGTCCCTTTCAAAGTGTGCCTCCTAAGGTGACTGCCTCCATGGCTTGTCAACTGTAATAGGTTATGGCCCTTCCATGAGGAAAATAGGTCAACATCTTTGCAGCAAGAGTAATTTTTATACTCATTATTGGTCCTTGCTGGCCCTGAAATAAATACCATCTTTCAACAGGTCAGGCACAAAGTTATTTAATTTTCCAAAAGCAGTAACAGTACACTGTACATTACTTGTGTGCCTAGCACATGAAGACTGTGTGCCTGATAAATTTATGTGCTTAATACAAAGTAACAACCCCCTGCCCCAAGGCCAATATGCAATTAAGAGCTTGCCTTTTAAAAGTTACAAGGGTTTTGTGGTTGAAGGAGTAGTTCATTAGTCACAAGAACTTCTTTTCTTGAACTCCAGCAATTAACACTCTGTTGCCTGTTCCCACAGTTGAAAAAGAAGAAACATTGCAAAACTGCGTGCCTCTTGGCTCCCAAGGAGAAACGGGGTGATCCCTTTAATCTGGCTTGGCTGCCTTCTCGCACCACCATGTGAACTGTTTTGGCTGATTGCAGCAAGGTCCATTACTCATAGCTGCCTCTCCTTTGTGTATGCACCCTTGCAAACTCTGTGATTACTGCTACACCCATGAGCTACTCAGGGAAGAGTCTGCTGTAAAGCACCAGCTGATGTAGTTGCCAAATAGCCAACCATTTGGATGACAACCTCCTACACTGTTATGAAACGTGGATGCTTAGCACCTTACAATCCAACAATCACCAGGGAAGAATACATACAGGCACATGAGAATTGCCAGCCATCAGCACCTGCTAATGACATTAATATGTCACAGCAAGCTGAATGACATTATCAGAAAAATGCTGATAGTGCATATATTGCTCTATCATGGACAGAGTCACTACTGGATTCTCCTAGGAGACACTGCCATTACTTGGATGCACACATTACTTCACATTAAAACCCCCACAACATCTGCATCAGAAATTCTATCTTCTTCCAAGTTACTGTTTGCGTTATTTCATATAGCAATTAGAGTCCTTTCCATGTGCCAGGATGTACAAGGAGCCTCAAGACCAAATAACAGAAATCCCAACTCTTGTCCAAAAGGAGCTCAAAACAGAGAGAGGAACATAAGACAAGGAATGACACTCTAACACATTGGACAGGCAACGATGTCACTGCACCAGCCATTGCCCTTCACCTCCAAAGGGCTACAGAGGCTGATGCCATCACAGCTGACAGCTCTGGAGAGCTTCACAGCAATATGAAAGGATGAAGCTTAAAGGTGTTCCAGTAAAGTAGCCTTTGGGTTCCCTGTAACAGATGAGGGAGGATGTGCAGGGCAAGGCTAGGAAAAGGCCTGGTCACAAAGATCTCTGAGAGCAAAAGCAGCCAGTATACATCTGAAGCAATAAAGGTGGCAGCGCAGAGGGGAGAAGAAAACACTGATTAACATACCTAGCTAGGAAAACAAAACACACTGATAATGTTGTCCCAGTAACAGGAAAGACCTGCCTTGAGCCACTCAATACAATAGACATTTTAAAGCACATCACAACTGAGTCAAAAAAACAAGGTTTGTCAACTGAGCAGTCAAGCATTAAATCTCTCAACTTCTCCATAATTTTATTATCACTTTAAACATCTAAAGCAATTGCTTCAAACAATTAGCTGCCTGACACATTTTCATTATTCCACATTGCCTTTCAGCCCTAGTTATGAATCTACTTCCTAAAATAGCAGAGATCTCATCAGAGTTCAAGTGCAACACCTCAGCCATAATAAAAGCATCAGATGCAAAGCTGACCAAAGGCTCTGTCTGAATCATACATAAGTCAGTCCAAAATACCATCAACCTGATCAGGAGCCCTACCTTCTTCCTAGACATAAAGAAGAACAGAAGAGGGCAGGAAAGAGCCTTATACATACCCCAGCCACTCCGACATCCTCATTTTTTGTGATGGTGAAAAGGCAAGAGTGTAAGCAGATAATCTACTCTCCTCATAGGGTGGCATCAAGATATTTGCCTTGTTTGAAGAGATAATTTCATACAAAATGCTAACTAGCTTGGAACCTAGACGCCATGATGTGGTCTAAGAAGGCAAAATATTAAACATCTTCCCAAAATATACAAGACGAATTACTTCAGCAAAGGTTTGCAGCAACATCAATGTAAAACAATTTTCCATCTGGTATCCCACCACAGGTAGCACCCTAAGATAGGGATGTTTCTGCTGTGAAAAAAAGAATCCAAAGTAGCCCCAGAAGACTGCACCAAGTGTTTCTAAATATACCATAAACATATAAAAAGGATCAGCTACCCCCAATTCTACTACAACTGTTAGATGCTGCCTTTTCATGCAGTAATATGTGTTGCTGCTCATCCTTCTACACATTATTACAAGGCAGCCCACTGACTGAAGACAATGCACTGGAGCTATACAAATAGAAAGGCCAGAAGTCATCAGTTATTATCACACTGGCATCTGTTATAACTCTCATGCAATATTTTAAGAACTATGTGTTAAAATATACCAAATTTCTCATCAGATGATGAACAGCACAAGATGTAATTACAGGTCGACAACATATAGACTACACTGATTACATTCAACAACTCTTGTATATCAGATGCCTGTTGACTAATAGTATTCCAACAACCTTAAATGCAGCAGGACTCTTTTTTCTCTCAAGCAAGCATACATATAATTTTTAATGAACATGGCCCTGCACCCAGCAGTTCTGAGGTGACTATTGGTAAAAGGCAAATCCAGTCAATACAACACTGAACCAGGACCTGCAGCAGGTTTTCTTCCTCTGCTGCAGACGTCATGGGATGGAGCCAGCTGGAAACTGACATGCTTGAAGTCACAGGATACTCAACAGAGACCTACTCAGCACTCAGTGGAGCCCAGAGGATGATTCAACTCGCCCTTAAACAGACACCGAACACAATGGCTGAGCCATTCTCTACACTCCAGTGAATATCACAGGAGCACAGACATCTAAATCAATGATGTCTTAATTCCCATTTGAATGTCATCCACTGTATGACCAGTGGCAAATCACTTTCTTTCACCATATGCCCCACAACACAGAGCCATAGATGGACACTTGAAATAGCCCAAGCAGACGTTTTTGGGCTTTATAAGCAACGCAAGTGCATTAGGAGCTGAAAATAGCCAAGACAATCACTCTAATACAGTTTCTACTGTACAGAAAATCAACTTCAGGTTAGCTAGGCCTGTACTATGTAAGGTGGGTACATCTCAAATTTCTCACAAATCTTTATTTTTAAAGTAACAGCAAATTCTTACTGAGAGGTGTGCTGAAAGAATAAAGACTGTAACACCAGGGACCCTGTGATGATGTGTTAAGTTTAAATCAAGACAAGAATTGCATAAAATTGCAAAAGAACACTTCATCAACCTCCAGAAGCTTTGTTTCTCAAGGCTGTGCTCCAGTCATCTTCTCCTGATGTTTTAAAACCTGAATACAAGTACAATTAACCAGAATCCTACCAGTCAGCATCACTCTGGTACACATCCTCTAATAAAGCAGTAAGGAACAAAACATTTAATAAGCATGAAACTATCATACGAGCAAGCACAAAAACAGATCCCCCCACTACTCAGAGTATCTACTGCCAGTGAGTACCTGCTATATAAGCAGAGCATTCACCTTAATTAATTTTAATGATCCAGCTTTGCCACTGCACCATCAAATCCACACTTACCTTCACAAATAAGCAATGAAATGCCAATATTACATGTTCCCCCAAGATTATTTTCAAATTATAAACATAACAGAGGGCAAAATATGTTCTTAACTTTTTTTTTTTTAAATGTGGTGATGCCTAACACGTTACGATGAGATAAAACCAAAATCAGCAAGAAATAAAAATGTTATTGGCAAGTTTGATTTCCAAGTTCTTCTTTCAATCACACATAGATTTATTTATCTAGTGTTATTCTCTGAATAGCATGACTTAAGAGAAAAGATGAAGGATTGTTTTGAAATACAAGGAAAGATGAAAATACTTTTATGTTGACACAGGGATTATATTTCACAAGAAGTGAAACATATACACTCTGGTAAATACAGCCCAAGTCCAAATACTACATGAAACACTACAAACTTTGAAGGAAAAAATACAAAGACACAGAATTTATGGCATATTTATCTTTGGTCTCCTCTTTCTTCCACAGCTTGCCTGAGGAATGCCAACAATTTAGTAAAATCTAATGTTTTGCCATAATACTTTTAAAATTCTGTTTAGTTAAACTAACAGAATACAAACAGAATCCTGCACTTTGCAAAGCATGAGTGAGTGAAGCAGTGAATACATAACATGACTGGAACAATCAGGGGAGGAAAACGAAAACAAAATAAAAATTTCACTAGGTTCCCACTTTTCCTCTGCAACACTTTCTGGGCATATCTCCATCCCCTGGTCCCTACACATGTTTTCAGGCCACAATTTCAGGCATGTCTGAACTTGTTCTTCAGAGCCCTCCTTACTCAGGGCAAGTCCTACCTACTGGGGGGGTGGGGAGAGGAAAAAAAAGTCTTCATCCCTTATTTTTCCCTTCCTCTCCCCATAGCCAAGCACATGTCTTCTCAGCAGTGCATTGCTAAGATACCTGTCCAGGTACAGCATTCTGCCTCCTGCAGCAGTGGGATAGCAGCCAACTCTAAATTTTCAAGGCACTGAAATTATGATATTGCTGTCCCAATGAAACAAACTGGTAGATTTTTGTTCTTTTATTTACATGTGTACCTGTCACCAAAGGGTTGCCTTTTGGCCATCACAGCAAGGACACTGCTCTTGCACAACGCTAGTTCAGGAGGAGGAAAAAAGTATTGCCAAGACCTAGAGCTCAGAACAAAGCATCTCTGGCACAGGAAATAGCAGTAATATCACAAGAGAAGGCAGAAATACTCTCTTATTAGATAGGGTCTTTTACAAGCTACAAAAATTAGAATCTCCAACAGAAGCCCTTAAATCAGTCGGCCTCACTACCCCACTAGACTTGCAATATATCCGAAGGAGTAAAAATCTTGAGCCCTGTCTTTCTCTTCTGGCTTGGAAATCACCTGTACCAGACGAGGTTATCTTTTATTTAGGGACAAAATTGGCACATTGCAGACCTTTTCATAAAGCATTCACCCAGCAAACTTCATTTCAAATGAACAAGACTCTGTGAGATAAAGAAAGATAATGATAAAAGGATGGCAACCTAAGCAACATTCATTTTGCGCACACAAGACAGAGACATCAGGATGATTAGCCTAGAAGCATGTACCAACACCTGCTTTAGCAGAAGCCTTAGCCCTTAATGAGCACCAATTAAGTTCTTCCCTTTGATCAAGGAGCAAGATAAGATCACATTTATGCCACAGAGCTTTGATTTCAACAGAACATCATACACTTGGCTTACCTACACCTAACTACTAGTATAAGAAACAGTAAAAAAAAAAAAAAGATTGTCATTACAGTGACAAAGAACATTCTTCATATAAAAGGGTATACCAGAGAAACACATGTAAGAAACTACTTTAACACAACACAGATGCAGTATTATAACAGAATTCAGTCAGATGCTCAATGCATGACTTTAGACCAAAGTTGAAGGTCAGTGCCCTGATCTCACCAAATCAAACACAGATGCTTGGTTCTGTCCAGAGTGTGTCATGTCTGATGAAAATTAGCTACATTTCATAATACCATACATATCTGTTTTAATAGCTAATGAATGTTTAAAGCCAGTGAAACAGATCAGGCTGATTCCAAATACCTCCCGCAGATCATCCAAGCTGTGAAATGTTATTGCTTGTACTCTGAGAAGTTGGAGGCAGGCATATGGAAACCCACAGGCAACTTCCTCATGCAGAGGAAGCACGGCCCAGAGATCTGAATGAAAGGCTCAGACTCCAAAGTCATCTCAATCATGTAATGAGAGCCCAAACGACAAAAGGACTGTATACCATGCCTATCATCAGTCAGGGATACATGGTCAAACAGCATTTTTATTTTAATCTCCTATTCCTTACTGAAGTTCTGTGAAGAAACACACTAAAATCTTGGGCAATCCCATGACCACAAGCAACTGGGTGCTAAAGAGCTACCATAAATATGTGAGAGGTTGCTGTAGAGGCCCCAGTTCAATTAGCTCCTTAACCGCGCCTTGCAATCATCAGTGCCCCACTAACTCCTCCTTTTGACAGCACTTACATATTTGGGGTACGTGGAAGATGAGGCAAGACCTGACTATGTCACACCATTAGGAAAATACAAGGTACAAATTCAGACCACTATCATCACTTCTACGGAAAAAGAATACAACTATAAACAACTTTTGACACTTAATTCACTAGGCACTGTTTAGACTTACTCATTAACACACCTTCTGTGTGAAGCTTCCCTATCAGTGAAAATCCTGCTCTTAGCTGATACGGCAAACCAAAAACTGAGCAGTCTTGCCACCTCTTCTGCAATTCCCTGTCACTAGTCATCATCTTTTTGACAACCCTGGAAGTAGCTCTATTACTTAAACCAAGCAATCCAGAAATTTAGATTTAAGAAATCAAAAGGAACAAACAAACACCACCCAAAAACCCCCCACATACTTCTGAATACTTGATAACAGGCTGTATGCATACATCACTCATAACTGCAAGTCATCGAGTACCACGTGTTGGTTAACAGCTTTTTGTTTGGGTCTTTTACTTAAGAAAACAAAACATCATGACTTATTTCAACACACTTTTCATCCAGTGTCCTGTACTTTGCCGTTCTTAGCTCCTGCAGTGTGCTAAACAGCATAAAACCAGGGAGAGGCGTGATTCGCTTTCAAGATTTACATACTGAAAACACGGGATCCCAGGTGGAAGTGAAAGGAATGAACACTTGTTATAACAACAGTTCTGAAAATCTGGAGCAATGCACACAATACTTCATCAAACGTGAGGCTTTTCCTACAGAAATCTCCAACACCACATGCAAATTACTTCTTGACCCTCAAGGAGAAGTTTTAAAGAAAGAAGGAAAAAAGTAACCTACCCAATCTCTGCACCTTTGGCTAAGCAGTTGAAAGAAATTTCTCTTCATAAGCATACCATCTTACAGCTTTTGTTGGTTAATCTTGAGCAGGCATCTCTGTTCTGAACACTGCAGAGTGTTTAGAGTTTCACTACATTCTTCTGTAAAGTTATAATCAACTTTCCACTAATGCCCACTTAAATTTTAGCATTTAAAATGTTACTTTTCCAGACATTATGCTGACCGCATTCAACTTTTAGACTTTCTGATGTTTGGTTAAAGTAGCTTGAACAGCAACTTAATGGCAAATAAACATAGCTGACTGTGAACATGAAAAGATCAAGGGGGGGGGGGGGGAAATCACAAGCCACAAGCAGCTCAAGAAAGTGCAACACAGCAAAAAACACGAAAACGTGATCTAAACACATGAACACAGCGGCCAACTTTGATTTATTTTTTCATATGCATTCACTGATCTTAACAACAATGTATGAATAATTTTAAAACTGCAATAATACAAACTTGTTGTGCAAGTTTTTACTTTGTTTCAGCCCACAAATAAATATAAATAGATGTATGTAGTATATTCACCTTCTGCTAGTAGAACATTACAGGCCAGCTAGATTCAGAATTTCAACTCAGATCTGCAAAGAGTGGTTATTCAATGCCATTTTCTGTTCTATTTAACAAATACTCATCCAGAGTATTTTTTAAGTAACCAAGTAAACAGATGAAAGAGATTCTTCTGTTGCCCCAGTTATGGGCAGCTCTCCCTGACATTCCCCACTGAAAGAAAATACTCCTGTATTAAAAAATAACCAGGGGTTTCTTAGTGTTAGTTTTTCCCAAATAATTTTAACCCCACAGCATTAATTTGAGAGTGCCTAAAAAGAAAAGGAAGGCTAAAAAAATAACTCCAGTGCTAAACACCACCCATAACTGTCTCTAAAATCACCTATGGTTTGCAGCTCCCAGACCACACAGTTAACATGACTGACCTTGCTGAAATCTCCCTGGGTAAGCAAGATAGCTCTAAAAAAAGAACACCAGGCCCTCACGATTAATTGCTAACTATTAATAAATTAGCATATTTTTCCTTCTTCTCCCAGGCATACCTATAAATGTAGTTGTCCAACAGCTTTACCAGGAATGGAAATCGGAGTATTTCATGACATAATAGATGCAGGAATAAGTAACGTTCCTGAACTACTAAGAAAGGGAATAACTGAACCTGGAGTGCAACAAGGAGGCCAAAGCAGACGCGTGATCCCCGGCCAGCCGAGTCTACAGCTACAGCGACAAAGGCCAGACTGTAATGGAGCCTCACAACAACAGAGGCTTCTAACCACAAGCGCGTCAAACTGTTCTTACCGTGTAAAATTTGGCTTGAAGTTACAACTCACATAAGTATGTGAGGCCTGGGGGTAAGGGGAAGAGACAGATCAGGCTACAGCAAACAAAGAGGAGGCACAGTGATGTTCTCTAATAAGACAGTGACATTTCTCACACAGGAGGCTCTATGCCAAATGCAGCTTTCATCTTCCTCACATCTTTTGAGGAATGACCCTAGAAGAGGGGTTTCCAGCAGCCAGGGGACTCTGAGACCTGAAAAAGTTTCTCCACATCATCAGATCCCTCTGTCTCCTTCAAATTGTTGCTGCACCAGTAAAATTAAGTCACTTTTGCACAGTGTACTACAGATGTGCTACAACTTCCATGGCCACTCACCTTTCTCCAAAACCACATGAATAACTCCAGGAATACCTCTAGAGGAGTTCTGGAGGAATTCAGGCTTGTGGGCACTGTGAGATACAGGTGAGAGCTTTGAGCCCCCAGACATCTTAGACTGCACAGAAGCAAGACCACAGGTCAACTGCAACACCATCCAGATGTTAGCTTATATCTCAACAAGGTAAATAAGGTATAAGCTCAACAAGGACCAACTCAAAATAAATAAATAAATATCAAAACCCAAACACATCTTCTCAGTATAGTCAGGAAAACAGTGCAGACAATATAGTTTAAAGAGCATAAACCCAGCCAGAAGTCAATCAACACAGCATCCTAGCCAAATATCTACCTTTTCAAGGCTAAATATAACCCCTAAATACTATCTGAATTTGTTGTGCTGTAAGAGAAACCTAAAACTACACCATCAGTTCTTCGAGACAGAAATCAAGGCGGTGCTTATTAAAAAAAAAAAATCAGGTACAGTTTTCAAACACTGATGCTGTAGTTAAAAAGTTATCAAATCCTTGGTCAAAGCTTGATAAAGGCTTCATGTACATAGAAAATTGCTAGCAGTAAAAGCACAGTTCTTCCTCTGCAGCTTCAATTTAACTAGACCAATTGCACAGCCCACTAGTGTCAGTACAGTGTACTGTGCCAGAAAAAACACCCTTGTTCACAAAAAATAGCTGCATTCTAGTCTGAGTTAGCAAGAGAAGACAAGCAACTGTGTTTTGTATCAGTTCTTGTTGGTAACAATGAACAGACCACTTTTTATTTACAACTTGAATATAAATATATATTTATGTTTGGCTCACTAACTCTTGATAGGTTCTATTTTAAATTCCAGATAAATGCTATTTACAGTATTTACTGAGGAGTGAACAGCTCAAAATCACAGAGCAAAACTCATCAGAAAAAGAATTACCTTGTTAAAAAAAGTTAGTTCCAAACAACTGAATTTAAAAAAAAAGTAAGTTGATCAAAAGCACTTCTGTCCAGAAGTGGTCATACAGCCTACTTTAGGATTTTACTTTTAGGGGTTTGTTTCACAAACAGGGGGAAATTTCCATACTTTTTCTGGTTTGAAAAAGTTATTAAAAAATAACTTATCAAAGTTTGATTGTAAAAAGATTTCGAAGGGAAGGATAAAAACAGATCCTGGACAAATATTCTCAGTTTCACAATGAATATTACAATGGATTGAGACCACTAATTTTCACCACTCTCTGTATTTCTCCAAGATACTTTTTATCATTGTATGATAAACAAGAATAGTTATCTGCAAAACCAATCTACCCACTGAGACCTAGCATCTCCCACCAGATATTTACGTCATGCTCCTAGAATACATCTCAATGGCACCACAGCACTAACTACTGGTAGTGTATATCACCAGCCAAATACTTTAACCTAGAGTTTGACCAGTTCGGTGAAGATCACTCTTCAGAAATGGCATGTGCAAGAAAGCAAATGGCATAAGCTCCCCTCCAACCACTTGTTTTATAAAACTAACCTTGAGAATTAAATGTAATACTTATAAGGTAAAAATACAGAATATTGGTGTTGGTTAAACATGGAATCCAGTGTTTGTAAACTTGGGTAAAGAGCTATTTCAGATTAAAAATAAAGTATGAAACATTGTGCTAATAAGGCTGTTAGCTAGCTATTAAAGTGTCTATTTTAATGTGCAGAGATGAAAGCAGAACCATAAAGAAAAACTTTCCACATCTCATTTCTTTATTACAGTCTTGCCATGCAGGGAGTGACATAAAATGACTCTGTGTAACAAAGAGGTCAAAGCTTACCTAGAAACTGAAAAACAACAACACAAACAAAAGTCACCAGCAGTCTTCAATTTATTCCTTTACATTTCAAAGGACACGTGATTCCATTAGTCAGAAGACCCACCTCCCAACTACAGCCAGTCCTCAAATCATTCTCCATAACACTAATTGAGAGTCCAGCTTAAGAGTTACCTGTTCAAGGAACCTGAAAGTAAAATAAATTATGCAAGAAAGGAAGGCAAGCATGCTTAAATGTAATAAAGGCTTTTAAAATGATTAGCAGGTTTACTCTTTAATCTGGCAAGCTAACCAACTTTCAGCACCCAAGAGAAAAAAATACAATGAGGGAAAAGCTTTATATAAATATTGCACATACCAAAGCAAAAGGCTTATTACATCGGAACAATGCACTGCTGTTTAAACCAATACCAAGCCTAAAAAAAAAAAAAAAAAAAAAGAGAGAGAGATCTTTCTTTGGAAGTTATTTATATGTTAACGCATAACTACACAGCACGTTTGTGTGGAATTCTCTCCTCACAAAGGCTACTTGGAAGGTCCCTCACTGGCACCGGCTCCTTCACGCACATGTTCACGTTCTCAGGAGGGCTGGGAGTATCCATCTCTCGCTGTCTGAAGACACGAGTCTGCTTTCCAAATTTGCCTCAGTTTTGAGTCGCACTCCTGCCAAGTGCTGACCACAGGCACGCACTCCAATCAGCATTATGGTCCTGAGACAGAGCAGTAATGGCTGCTGTAAGTAAATGCCACTTCTAATAGGGGGAAACTTTCACCTCTGAAAACATTCCTAACTTCTCATCAACTTCAACTCCAGCAACGCCTGTGAAAATACTTTGTGTAACGTAAGAGGATCACGCTAAACCTAGTCCTACAAGAAACGGAGACGTACACTTCAGAAGTCATAAGTCCTTCACCTAATTCATAGCTTTATTTCCCTTTTGGTTGATTCCCAATAGAGCGGGAACTGCAACAGCAAGACCCCAATGGCCACTGGCAGGGTCCAACCAGAACAGACAGCAGGAGGTTTAACCCGCCTTCAAAGAGAGACCCGGTAACACCCAACGCTGCCGAAATCCCCACGGCAGGAGCGAGGACCCGTGGCCCCGCTGCCTCCGTCCCACCAGAGACCCCGGGGCCGGGCAGGCTCCACACATCGGTCCTGCCGAGGCTTTCGCAGCTATGTCAACACTGTGAACAAACCTCGAAGCAGAGGAGGAAGTTTTAGTAGGCGGGGGAGGGAGAGAAACAAGCATACACGCGAGAGATGAGGGGTGGGAGGGATGGACGGACGGACAGACGGACGAAGGGGCCGCTATTTAACTCTCCGAGAGGGAGCCCAGCGTTTCAATAGTCAAACAATACTAAGGAGTTCTTGTTTACTTGAGCTAGTTTATAAACTTTTATCCTAACTTACAAACCTGAAGTTTTTTCGAACCGTGAGTGGGTTTTGTTTGAGAAGCTGAAAGCTGACTTACATGGGGCTTTTCAGACCTAAACGCCTCTATGATTCCACGATTCTACCTGCCTGAGGGAGCACAGTTACCCCCCTCTCTATGCAAGCAGGCTGGCCAGCACGACCACAGGAGAAGGGGACCGAGCCACGGGTTAGGACCCCAGTGGCTACACGCGTACCCCGAGTCAGCCATCGTCCCTGCAAAACTCGCTTCAAAACCTTCCCCCTTCCCCACGTCAAAAACAAAAACAAAACAACAACAAAACCCCAAGGCGAAGCGGGCACAAGCGCACGAACAGGTAGGGAGCGCCAGCCAGCAGGAGGGCGCGGAAAGCCGCCGACTCCCAAGCGCCACGCCGGGCAGTCCCGGGGCTCAGCCGGGGGAGCGGCCGCGCTGCCGGGGCTGGGGCTGGCGCTGGGGCTGGCACTGACCAAGGCCCCGCTGGCCCCGCCGGGCAGAGCAGCCGCGGCGGCACCGAGGCATCCCCGAGCCCGCCGCCGGAAAGTTCTCCCGGCGCCCAGGGCCGGCGCCCTCTTACCCTTAGTCCAGTCCACCACTTGCTTCGGGCTCCACCTGGTCACCGGCTCCATGGCGGGCTCAGTCCCTCCAGCAGCAGCTGACCCCACAGCCGACTCGCAGCCGGGCTCCTCCGGCCGCGGACTCACCGCCTCCCACTCTCCCATCCCGGCGGCGCCGCTCCGGGCCGCCCCCTCCCCGGCCCGGCTCCTCCCGCCGGCCACTGCCGGGCCCGCCCCGCTGCCGCTCCGCCCCCAGGTGCTGTGTCCCGCCCGCCCCGGGCCGGCCTTGTGCTTGGGAAAGTGCCGAGGAGAAACTTCCTGGGCTTCCCGCTGCAACAGGTCCGGAGGGGCGGCGGTTCGGGAGTCGTCCGGCATCCTGCCCCGGGAACGGCGGCCGGCCCGTGTGATGGAGCGGCGGCCGGGCGCTTCATCCCGCCTTGGTGACTCTGAGTCACAGCCTTGTGGCAATTTTAGCAGCAATTGAAGACTGCCTTCAACCACGCTTATCCCAGTGTTGGCATTTGGGGGTTTTATTTCTGAATCCCTCTCTTAAGTGTCCTTGGGTGTGGAGGCCGTTTCACCGTAAGAGATTACTTGTGTCATGCTGCTCTTGGTTGGGAGCTGCATTAAGACATCAGCTGTTTTTCAGGCTCGCTTTCCTCCAGGGAAATGTGTCACTGTGTCCTGGCCGCCTCCTAAAGCCCATGTAAATCTCCACTGAGTGCCAGCCCCTGCTTCAGAGGTTAAAGGACTAACTTCCGAACTGCGTGCCCAGCACACCGACCCTCCACCATTCTGTACCACTGAGCATGTAACACTGCCTACAACCGCTTTTCCATTAAGAAAACAGCGAGGAGACGGGGAGAAACCAGTTTCTATTGTGTCTATCACAATCCTATCTGCTTCAGCAGCAAATTCCAGCCTGAAGCCCTTTTGTAACATGCACGAAGGTCTCACTGCTCCTCTTCCTCAGTGGGAAAGCGCAGGCTAAACTCTGCTCTGACAGTAAGACTATGAAATTTTAACTTGGCAGTTTCAGAGACCGAGGAAGCAGCTGGGATTTCAGCCCATGCAGCATCCCATTGTTTTCATCATCTCCCGTCTTTATCCATCTGTTATCCCTAGCCACGTACTTGAAATGTAAGCTCTTTGGGACGGGGGCTGTCAGTTTTGTCTGTGGCTGTGCAGCGCCCCAAAGGTGCAGTGCCCAGCTTTCCCACCATGGCACAAACAGCTGTCTTCTGACACACACTGCTGCAGACTCCTGCACGGAGTCAGGAAGAGTTTTAATTCTAGTTCTAGTTTTGGGAATCAGTAGTTTAAAAAAAAATAGTCTCTTCACATGTATACCTAAAAAATAAGAGTTTGTTCATTCTTTTTGTTACATGGTGGTTGAAAGTGTGTTTTTAGTTCTTTATTATAAGGTCAACTCATTCAAGCTGATTTATTTATTTACCTTCTAGCTTGTGAAATATAAAGCCTGTCAGTTAACCTCTCTGCCTATTTGAAAGATTAAAATGCAGTTCCTCACAGCTTTAATACTGGTGCAACAACCAAAAGTTTCCTAATTCCTCATTGAATCATGTGCTACTCATGCTTAAAGAACAATCAAATAGCAATTCTCCCTCCTCTTAGAGGCCTGAGTAAACAGATGGACCTTGCTATGTGCCCTGCTAATGGTTTCACAAGGGTTAATGTAACAACGCTTCAATCTTAACTACACAGATGCTTCCCGACATTGCAGGCTGGAAAGCAAATGTCTCTCGCTGTTGGTGTTTGGAGCAGTCATCTGCTGTCATCCTTCTCTGTCACACATCTTGAGCCAGTCCCTCTGCCTGATTTGGATCAGATAAGTACAATACTTAGTGAGTAAGGCATGCCGAGATGGTCACTTGCTAGCAAATTGCCAATCTAACAATTCCGTTATTTCTTCTTAATATTTTTTGTAATTTTCAAAATGACAAATCCATTTATTTTTTTAAGCAAGACAACATTGCAGTCACTCTCTGTTCTTTTGTTACGTGATGTCCCGCAAAGCCAATTGCTTTACAGCCTGCTCTGGACACATAAAGTGGGGCTGACAGGGGAAGGCAGTGTGTCTCTGGCTACTCAAAGGGATTTGTAGCCACATTGCTTACCTGTGCTACTTTTTCTAAGCCCAGATTGCAACTGCCTTTGAGTTGATTTTTCTTGTGATTTCTTCATCTCAAACTTGTCTTTATTTGGGATTATATTAACTAGTAGTCAATTGGCATGATGCAATTAGAAGTTCTGTTTATAGAATAAAGTATTTTTGTTTAAAAAACACTCGACAAGAGTAACAATAATAATTAAAAAACCCCCTCTGTCCGATTTCTAGCAATGCCAAATCAAAAAATAACATTGCTCCTTTGCAAGTCTTCAGATGCTCTGTGAGTTAGTTTATGAGTTCTGAGCCAGTATCAACTATTAGGAAAGATGTCCATTTCTTTTCCCTGTTTGCAGCCTCACATGGAGTTCATTGCTGTGCCAAGGACCAGACTACCAGCTCACCAGCATAGTTTTTCTTTTGTTACAGCTTTAATAGTTGTAAAAGTGATTTGATTTGAGAAGGAGATTCAGACCAATTGTTTGTTGATTCCTATTTTGTTGGTTTTCTTTATTTCCTCTTTCAGGCCAGGTTTTCAAAGGGTATCAGTTTGCACGGGCAGCCTGACAACACAGAGCTCACCATGGACCAGGATCATGGTTTCAGAGTCATAGATGCAGCACCCTGCACTCTCCCATCACCCCAGCAGAATGACAGTGTTCATAAATCCATAGCCACACCCTGTCAGGCTGGTAGAGGAAGTTACACAGTGTTTGTCACTTTCAGGTTTCTGTATTGGCAGCTGATCAGCAAAAGGAGGCCAGATGATTCTTTATAACAGAAAGTCTGCTGGAATAAATTGTCCTTTCAAGAAAAAAAAAAAGTTAAAAAGTGTTTTTGAATCATTGGAAAGGCTTAACTTCATTTCAGAAGCTGAGTTGACTAGTCTGGCTTAACACTGCATTTACCATTTTATCTAAACAGTCTTGTTGACCCCTTCTCTTAGGCCGTAGTTTTCAATACCACCAGCTCATCACTTAGATCCAAATTTTGCTCGACAGATAGATGGTCACATTCTTGACAAAGTAGCCAAAGTGGGCAACAAGGACGGTATTCAAATTTTAAACTAGCATGAGGGTGAGAGACAATGGTTGATCTAGCACAAAGACCTGCTGAAACAGAGGGAATGCACCAAAATTCCTTGAACAGTTTGGAGTTTATTGAATTTGGACCGGGTTATCTCTTCACATCAGTTGCTGCTTGTGTCTCCTCGCTGCTGCATCGCAGTTTGACTGTTGCCAGACTTACTACCACCCACCCACCAGAGCTACGCCCCAGGTCCCATGGCACTGTACAGATCTGCACAAGCAGCAGCAGCTCTGCACAGCTGCAGAGCTCCCTGCCTGCGGGGATGCAAATTTGAGTCTTAAGCCCCTTTTTCTAAGAGAGGTAACTGCTGTTACTCATCTCTACAGGGATGAATAAACAAGTGTTTAGCCAAAGGTCACATACCAAGTTCAAAAAGTGTGGTTTCTGTTCAGGGCCACAAAAAGTTATTTTTATTACTGACTCAATTTTTTAGAGGGGTCAGCACATTGCAGTTCATATTTTTGAGTGGAAGGGATGATTATGCTGTTTGGCAAAGCATGGTCTAAGAAAGTTTTACGTTACCTTACATTACATTTTCATTACATCATTCATGAAAGGCTTAAGATTAATTTATTTAATACTCACAGATGAAAGCTGTAAAAATTGACAAATTTAAAACATCAGGGAAAAAAGCCAGTATGTGCTAGAAAATCCACCATTTGCCTCTATTGACAATCCACAGAGGAGTAATTAGGCCATCATCCCTGACCTTTTGTAACTAGTAATTCTTCAGGGTCCATTAGTACTACTTTCATGACAAAAGAATTTAGGATTTACATATGAGTTTCCAAACATTACCTTAATCACACACACAGGCCACAGAAATCAGTAGGACTTTTTGCACAATAGCAAGAGAATTTTACCCTACATAACTGGAACTGAAAGCTTTCCGGTAAGGTCAGTGAGTATTAAAGTTCTTTTGGAAATTGCAACAGGTAACTTAACTGAGTCAGAGTGAGTCAGGTTCAGAACAGGGTTTGGTTCTATCAGCAAGTAATTAAAAAAAATCACACTAATGTAAAACTTGTTGCACAAGAATCAACACCCTACTTCTCTCCTTGATACTGGTATTGTTAGGATGGATTTCTTCTATATGTGACAGTGTGGGAGATCTTGATGTAGCCTGATGAGAGAAATAGGTCTGCCTAGTCCTATTTTGAATACAATGTATTCAAATGGAGTATTTTTCAGTGGATTAGGTAAGGAGAATAGCCTAGGGGGTTCTTCCTGGTTTGAGCACTTACTTTGGAAAAACAGTGTATTGGCCATGACTTCCAACTGTGTGCTAGAGAGAACAGACTGACCAAGGTGTAGTGCCATTTAATGTAATACTCTAATGAATTCAGGATGATTTTCATAAAACAATTAAATTTCCCTTTCAGTAAAACAAAAATAGTAATTTCAGATCGGACTAACTATATAAAAAGTCTTGCCCAAAATGAAATATTGGTTGCCATGAAGAGGAAACGTGAGAAAGGTATAAATTCAGGCCCCAGTGTTTGTGCTAGTTCCCTTGGTGACCTGAATCAAATATTTTAATCTCTGTATTTTCATCTCTTCAACAGACAAAGGTTAATAAGCTTGCATTGGTGAGACAAAGCCTATTTTTATTTACCCAATATATTCTTTCCTTTTAAAATAACTGAAATATCTATAATAATAAAAATAAATTTCTAGCTCTAGTTAATGAAAATACTTCTAAGCCCTGGAATATTTCTAGGTAGAAAGGAGTAAGAAAAAAATAGATAAAGAGAGAGATGCAAAGAGATAGATGCATGACTTAGCTGAATTTATTTATGTGTATCTACACATATGAACATATGTACATATATATATATACCCATATATATATATATATATACAGACATATTACAACACATATATATATATGTTGTACATATGTATATATATATAATAAAGAGGGCTATGGTTATGGCTGGTTTATCAGTAACCAAAGTTATGTTAAGAAGACCTACATATATTGCTCTATTTATAATGTCTATATCAGATTTATTGTAGATTTATTATTTTCCCCCATAATAAGGTTCCTGCACTTACTTATTTCCTAAGGATAGAGCTGTATTGAATCCTATACTTGGATTGTCCCTATTTTTTTTCCATTCAGCTTTAAAACAACCTACACAAGGTTCCTAATGGGTGAAAGTTGCCACTTCCTGATACTATGAGTGTGTATATATATATATATATATATATGTCTACATATAAATATATGTTTATATATATGTACACTGATCACACTTTGCTAAACTGAGATAGGTCATAGGGAGAAAGGTCTTCTCCAGAAATTTTTCCTCAAAGCAAAATCCTATAAACTTTAAAGAATACATTTTCTTCCTTTAAGAATGAAGAAATGGGATCTGAATTGCCATATATTTTTGCTTTTAATCCACTTAGTGATTTTTATTAAGTCAATCCCAAATCACTGCACAGAAATAATTTCTTTCACTATACCTTGTGCTAAGGTAGCATGTTTCAGAAGCAGATTGCAAACCTGTTTTGCAAAATATAAATTAATTAAAAATGTATTTTATAATTAATAGAAATTAGATTATAAATTTATTTGGGCTGCCTCCAGCCTTTACCTGGCTAGGAAACTATCTGACTCTAAGGTAAGCAAAACACAGGAGTGATTTGTGTAAAACTACAAAACTCACCAATATCAATGTATAAAGTGAAACTTAAATGACAACATTTGAGTAGAGAGAAATAGAGAAATGATTTTACCTTGTCCTAATTTTGCTGTCCAAATGATACATAAGTGGAAAGATTTGTCTTGAACAGTTTGGTCAAATACAGAAGATATACATTCCTGAATGGAAAACAAACAACTTCTTTGAGTTTAGCACTAGCAAGGAGAAATTAGTGCTGGTAAAGGAGAGAAAGCACTTTGCAAAATTAGCAGGAGCAGCGTCTGCCCCACCAGCTGCAGATGTTTGTCCAGCTGTCATTTATAACAGGCGCACATAGTCTGGTTGACCCTGTCTCTTAGGCCATAGTTCATAGTTTTCAGTACCAAATCTGTATGCCACCAACTCACCAACTTAGATCGAGATTTTGTTTTGACAGATAGATGGTCACAGTCTTGACAAAGTAACCGAAGTGGAGAACAAGGATGGCATTCAAATTTTAAACTAGCATGAGGGTGACAGACAGTGGTTGATCTAGCACTGCTGATGCAGTGAGAACACACCAAAATTCCTTGAATAGTTTAGAGTTTAGTGAGTTTGGACTGGGTTATTTCTTCACATCTTGTTGCTGCTTATGTCCTGTGGCTGCTGAATCACAGTCTACCTGTTGCCAGACTTACTACCATCCACCAGAGCTATGCCCCAGGTCATAGGACATAGAAGCAGAATCAGACCCAGTGTTGCCTGATACTTGGAAGGGTGGAGAGAGCGAGATGTGGCACAGTACAGGTGAAGCAGACGTGGCACAGCTGAATTCCTGGTTCAGGAGCAGAGAAAGAGGCTGAAGCACCATTCGAGCACCACACTACTCCAGGCTGAGGAAGAATGAGGAGAGAAGCTGCAATGGCAGGTGGTACAGGAGGAGAAGGGACACTGGAGCAGATGGGATGTTCCCACCACTCCTGAAGTCACACAAGGATGGTGGAAACCTCCTCCTCCTCCTGCTAAGGAGGTACATGTGGGCCAAGGCAGGCAAGACTGTCTCTCATTTATCAGTAGTGGTGTCCTAACAACCTGTTCCACGTTCACCTAGTAACTTGCTCAAAATAAGGCCTAAGAGCTATGAATTTACAGAAAGAAAACCAGTTATTCCTACACAGAGCATGCTGATACTCCTTTGCATGTCTTATTTAAAGACCCTGATTCAAGAAGCCTATGTTCTGCCTAAATCACACTAAGTCTTCCTCACCCTCTTACTTTAATCTTGATATGTGAGGAAGCAACAGCCAAAGGGATTTAAAGCCAGGCTGGCTGAATATGCACATGCAGCAGTGGAACCATAAACTAGAAATATTTTTCTTTAAAAGCTATGTGGTCTTAATAAGAAGACAGAATTTCTTGCTCCCTTTTTCAGACTTCCTCTTACTTCTTGTTTTTAAAGGGTGCTAGATACACAAATATTTGAATTCTTAATAGCCTAAATTAATCTGCAGACTCTGAAATGTAAGAAAGGTGTAATAGCTCTACCTGCTAGAGCTTTACTTACAAATAGAAGCTATTTTTTGGAAGGCAAAAAAAATAATAGGAAATAAACAACTAATTTGAATAACTGCTTAGCTTTAAATGTCATATCTAAAATCTGAGCAGAAGGGGTTTTTCTTTGTTCGTTTATTTGTTTTAGTGATCATGTATTTAAAACCTTTAAGTAGAATTGGCAGCAGCAATTGGTTACTGTAGTTAAGAAAATCCACCTAATCAGGAAAGACCCCAGTAACTTGAGCAACAGTTTCTCTAGAAAGTTGAAAAGCAAGCTACTGTTGTAGTATCTTCTATAGAATTCTCTAATCTTCAGATCTTAAAACACGCTGCAGACATTAATAAGCAGTCTAACAAAATACCTGTGGTCTTGCGGTTAAGACAGCCCAACACAATTTCAAAAGAAAGAGGTTCAAAGCCTCGCTCTGTCATAGCCCGGCTCATGCAAGGCTAAGAAAGGCTCTGATCCTGAAGTGCTTTATGATTAGGCATGAGAGTAATTCTGACAAATTTAGTGAGAAGAACATGCTTAAATTTTCAGATTTAGTTTTCAGATTAAGAGGATTTAAGGATACCTTTGGGTTCAAAGTTCAAGCAACTCTCCTTCAGCTGCTAATAGCCTCATCCCCAACTGTCCATTGGAGCACCTGAGGAGCTTCCAAAAATAATTCCACGTACTCCCTTGCAGAGGGAGGATCAGTAGCAGAGGATCTGCTGGAAGAAACAGAGCAAAGGTAGGTGGGAGAGAAATAATATCATAAAATGTGACTGTTTAACTACTGCCACAGATGTCTTGTCACACATCTGCCCAGGCCCTCAGTCCAGGCTTGGCTAAGCTTTACAGAGCAATGACTATCTTTTGACCAAGAGCTTTTCTGGGTTCAGGTGCTAATTTTGTTCACTTCCCTGTGGCACGTGGGGATTCTGAATTATTAGGCATATTCAGAGTAGGTCTGATCAAACCAGTTAGGTGAAAACATTGGGACTTTACCCACCAACTGGGTGAGCTGCAGCCTCACCCAGGCTGCAGGGCATCTCAGTTCAGCTCCCTGCTCTGCCCCACAGGATTTCGATTTGCTTCCAGGGGCCGTTTATAGTTATAGGTTTCACCTCCTCGGTCTAGCCCTAGCAATATTTCTTAAAGGACTGGCTCAGCTAGTTCTTCCAAAGCTTTCTAGATTTTGTGGCTTATAGCCTTTATGTAGCCAGCTTCCCTCACGTGTTGTCTGTGCAATCTGAGGAGAAAGCACATGCCTCTGTGGCCCTTGCCCTTTCAGCAAGTGCTGTTGGCACTGGCAAAGTACCGCTATAATAAATCGCAGCTTGAAAATGAAATGGTAAATCACACTCAACAATTTGCTTTGAAAATTACAGCTTTTTGGTCATTATTGCTGAGAAGTGTATGCCTGTCATTCCTTCATCGAGGAGCAGCACTGAAATATTTCATGTACATTCACCACAAGCTTCTTCCTTTAATAAATTACTACATTATGTATAATGCTTCCTTAGACTGCATATTACTCTTGCTTCTGAAAAGAGTTGACTCATTGGTTGTGTTGAACCTAGAGTGCACAATGAAGCCCCAGGGAAGAGAAGCAGTGAGGAACAGAGAGGAAAAAGAGGTCATTTAATCCCCTGAAAATATGGCTTTGCAGAGACCACTGTCCTTTGAATTAGTGACTGCTCTGAAAGCAATAAAAGTCACAAACAAATGTTGGTACCACAAGTGTTGGAAGACCTTATAAATCATATGAGAAAGGTTAAAGCAACTATCTGACAATAGTCCTTCTTGAAACATGCTGATTTTCAAAAATAAGTTTACAGCCTCCCTTCTGGATGGTAATCTTCATAGCAGTTGTCTAACAAAAAATTTTGGAAACTGCATTCTGTAAGTATTCTTTGTCTCCACTCCAATGATAATTATGTTTCCTTTCCTTCGCTTTCAGGATTTTTTCCTCAAAATTTGATAATTTAATTAGAAAGTGTAGCTCCAAGCAAGGAGTTCACCAGACTGGAACTGCAAGTTTCTGCAAGAATCATGCCTACAGTCATCTTTTACTAAAAGAGAACTTTACTCACCTCTTCCTCATATATGAAGCTGGAAGATCTGAGAAAAGTATAAAAAAAAGATGCCAGGGCATATGAAAATTTGAACATAACCAAAAAAAAAAAAAACCCACAAAAGTCGTGGAAACAGCTTTAAAACAGCAGATTCAGTGGGCTGAAATTAGGCCAATATGTCAAATATACATTGCTTGTTGTTGATGCCTGAGGCCAGAAAATTATTTTAAGTCTTTGGCTTTCTGAGTTTACAAGATGATGTCAGAAACCAGAAAATGGGCTGATGTTTGTTCTTCAAACCCAGCCACTAGATGAGTGGGGTTGTTGTTTTTAGGTATTTAGTGTTTTGTTGGAAGTCTGGCACCTCTCACATGCTCCTTGAAAGACAAACAGCACTACAAGGATACTAACGTGGCTCTCAGTTGTTCATCCTTCACACAGAGTTATTTGCAACATACTAAATTGGGGCCTACTTTTTTTATTGTGATTTAGGTGTAGCTTATGAAACTGTGTATTTTTCATGGTCATGGGAAGATGTGGGGACCAAAAGCTCCAGCTGAGCAAAGCATAGAAAGATATGGTGTGATGAGCACATTGGGAGTGTTGGCCTTTGTCACAGGCTCGTGTAAAAGCTGTTTTTGTTACATAGCCTTGCCAAAGCACCACAGCCCTGCAATGTACAGACAATTATTTGTAAGGACCTCTATTTATATTTTTCCCAAAATGGCATACCATTTCAAGGAAGCAGAGGGGAATTGGTTCAGCCACTGGGAGATGCTCATTTTAATACCAAATCCCATGTGAGCATCTGAACATCAGTATTCAAAAGAAGTCCAAAAAAAGACTGATCTCACCCATGGCCAGCCTCCCTATAGTCAGGCTCTCTTCTCTTTCGGAGGTCAAGGGGAGAGATCACCAGCTTGCAAATGTGTTCTGTTTGGAAGGGAGTGGAATGAATTCCTCCTCCACTGGTTTATGTGCGACGTTCCTGTCAACAATTAGCAAAATTTGTTCAATTAAGACCTTCCAGTGTTCTTGAAATACTTTATTTTACAGCTCAATTTGGGACATTTTCTGATGGTTTCAAGGGAGAACTAAAGAGATTTTGGTAAGATTTTGTGTAAGAAGAAAGCGAAGCCGGTGTTTCTCTAAGCTCTTGTGTTGTCCATGATTGCAAATGGAAAAAGTGAGCAGATATCTCAAAGGTGAATACCTTCCGTTCCCATGGGACCAAATCAGAGGTAATTTTAACCATGACTAAAAAAGATACTACAAGATTTAAACACTAGAAATGGAAAGAACATATTTCCTTGCAGGATTCCCATTAGCTTTCTGGAGTCAATTCTGGATGTAGAGGTCAGGAGCAGCTTCTCCAGTCACTGCCCCTTTGCGTGGTTAGGATTTGCCCTAAAGAGGCCTGATAAACTCTAACATGAATAGATTCTTAAATTACTGCCTACAGCAGGTTTGTGTGAAGCCTTTCTCCTCTGGATCCCTGGCAATTTGCTTTGCAGTGTGTGCGTCAAAACACAAACCTCTTCTTAAAAAGGTGAGCATGTATACTGCACATGAAAGCAATCAATAGAAACCTTTTTCCCTGAAAAAGCAGGGGAGAGACAGGCAGCACTGTGCATCTTTTGTTTATGTTCTGAAAAGAGCCAAATTCAATGGACTAATAAAACACATATCCCAAAGGTTTCGTGACTCCCTTTTCATTCAGTGTCACTGTACTGAAAAATTCTTTTATATAGCAAAATTTTACTATCTTTTGACAAAATTCTAGTTTTATTGTGATCAATTGCTCTGGTTTTATTGCACTATTATATGTTTGGTATCTCAATCTGTAGTTAAGGCTGTTTAATGTTTTTGAACAAAATAGGTTTAAAAATGGACCACTTGCCTGGTGAGGCTTGAGGTTTTTTTCTATCTCTGTAATTATCTACTAATAGACGGAGTTTCACAGTGCTGTTTATGACTAGGCCCTCTGTCTCCTGTCAGTTGAATCATGGAGTTTTCCCACTAATTTTCTGTTTTGAAGACTTATGCTTTAAAAAAAAAAAAAAAAAAAAGGAAAAAAGAAAACTAAATATGATCCAAAGCAACACAAGTCTGCCAATTTTGCTGAAGCTGCTGATTCAACAAGGCCTTTCAGTATTTGTAAATTTGGGGGCATGACAGATGGAGCTATTTTTGAAACAGTACCACTAGTCATATGTTTAAAGTTACACTTGTGTATAAGTACTTTGTGAAACCAAACCTAAATCTGTGGGTTAAACTGAGATGACTCATTTAAGGGAAAACATCATATATGTGAAAAATATTCCCGCTTCCTGGTAAGTCATCAAATAGCTGCTTTTATTAAAATTCCGAAGATAAACTTGTCCTAGTTGACCATACATTGTAACTCAGGAAGCACAAACCTCAGTAACATCATTAATACAAGGTGTAAGAGGATTCAACCCCATAAGGAGCAACAAAAAATTACCAATGTAAATTAGAGATATCTTATTAACTTCTTAAGAGAAGTCTCTCTCATGGCTAATTAATGAATTTAGCTAATTTCAGGTGAACAAACAACAAAAAAACTGGAAATGTAGGTTCATAGCTTTAAATGATGCAGAAGGCCAAGCAGAAAGCATTGATGCCAGATAATTTGCCCTTAAGTCCATGAATTCTGTAAACATAGTGTAGTGTTGGGTATTAGGAGCTAAACATCCTGAAACCTTTGTTAGCAGTTTGTCCATCAGCAGGCAAATTTTTCAGATTGTCTTTAGATGATCTATTATGTTACTCCTAATTGCAAGTTCCTCCTCTATGTCTTGTCTTCCCTGCTGCTTCAATGTGAAGAAAGGTAAAGTCTTTAATCATCTTTAACTATTGAGCAGCTGGCACAACTTGTGTAAACAGTTCTTAGCACTGTATTTGACAATGTTTATGGAATTGATAAGGCTTGAGTGGGCATTTTACTCTTAGTATTTATTTTTCTATACAAAATATTTCAGAAACAAAACCAGGTAATGCATTCCCAGCTCTTTCTGCATATGTTTTATGCATGAATGCCATTTACAACAGATAGCTCTTCTAACATTGTAGCTGCAGAAACAAAAAGTGCAGGTGAACAACAGAGCAACAACAATAAACACCAAATGCAACAAACAAACAAACAAACAAAACCCAAAACCAAAACAAACCAAAGAAAAAGCTGCCTATTAAAGTAATACTGTGTTCCTCTGCCAAGTAAACCAAAGTCTCTCATGGCTGTAATCTGGGGCTATTTTTCACAAATCTCTCTAAAAAAGCCCAAAAGTACATGAATGCGTCCATGGAGCTAGTGGGATTTTGAGTTTAATTTATCCTTTCTTTTTATGGCAGCAGAACAATAGCATTTTATTTCTTTTTTCTTTTTTTCCCTACCTTCTTGAGTTTGTTTGGTTTTGTTTTTTTTCCCTTTTAAAATTCTACTTAAGAAGATTTGTTTAAAAGTGAAGGTACGGAGTCTTTAAGATATTTGGAACCTTTGAGACAGAAATAAGATGAAATTTGCTGAAACTCAGATGAATCTTCCTCAAATATATACCACTACATTAAATTTTCCCATAGTCCACTTAATCATTCAGTGTTCTTGTGCTTGTACAGGCAGTTTTTAAATATCTTGTGTGGTTTATGGCAATTCCTGTGTTGAGTCCTTGGGGTCTATAGATCCCTGTTAAGACTATCCTGGGTATACACACCCTTGTTGAAATACTAAGCAGCTAGTGTTTCTGAAGATCAATGGCCTTATATGGATCCTTTTAAATTAACTAAGCCACATTTGGTGCTAATTTCAGATATCCCACGTTAGTCTCGTTATTTGCCAAAATCCACTGAAACTTAGTCAAAGTTGTAAGTAGTATCTCTCACTGATTTCAATATAAATAAAATTAAATTCAGCAATTTGGACTTCAAAAGGTAGTTATAGCCAAATAACTAAGTTATTAAGAGTTTATATTGTGAACTAAATGGAGCCTCTGAATATTTTGAGAATCTTTAGCTATCATTGCTTAATTATCTTTACAGATTTCCCACCTATTTATCTTCCCTATTTAAGTCCTTAGTCTTCTGATAGCTGGCCAGTAATTGATATTAAAACCTTCCAAATCTACTGAGATTTTGGGTTCACTTTGCATGTGATGTATTGCTTTTGTGGTTTTAACTGTGCTACAGAGTTTGCTTAAAACAGAAGGAGTCAATAATTGCCTCAGTCTTCTTGGTGGCTTCAGCAGTGACGTGGCAGATCTTCTTTTAGGAGTTTTAAAGTGACAGCATCTCTATCCGGACAGTTCCTATGCAGTCTCGATAAGTTCTTCTTATCCAGAATTCTGTAAAGGATTGATATGCTTCTATTTGTCTAAATATCTGGTTATTCACACAGTTCAGAGAAGGAAAAATAAAGAATTTGAGGCAGCCAAAGTATTTCAATGAGTCAATCAGGGCAAGGAATGTATATGCAGTTTCTACTCAGCTTTGAAGAGTTAGATGAATTTATAATAATTTTTTTAATATTTTCTTCATGCATGTTAAAAAACAATTAAACTTAACTATTCCTCTTCCTTCAAATGACTCACAATTCCTTAAGCACTTTACTTTTGAAACCTGCAGCTTGAAAAGATTTTAACACCATAGTAGTTCCTGATTTCTGTGGGCTGGTGTTACTTTTATTACATAGAGCAATGTGCCAATGGTGTATTCGGGCTGATAGAGATAGCCTAAGGTTACCCTGTGGCTCAAGGTATTCTTCTTCTAACCAGATGAAGATAACCACCAAACTGCAAGAACCTGCCTAGCACTGCAGTGGAGAAATCTCATTTTCCTAAGGGTGGATGTGTCCAAAGAAGAAGGCAGGATTGTTTAGTTTAGGTTAGTACACTGGAGCTGGTACTGGTACCTGGCAACATTTGTGTGTTTTAGAGAAGGAAATGAAGGCTCATGGGGTTGGTGATCACTGTAGAACGGTGTTCTGGCTGCCAGGGACAGCAGGAGAGGGGAATGGAGAAACTCTAGGAAAAAGAGTGGCAGGCTCAACACATTAAAGAGTGTAAATAAAAAGCATGTAAATAAAATCACAAATACTGCAGAGTAAACTAATGACACCTGTAATGGGGCACCTGGGCAGTTAGCCTGCAAAGCCTGCTTTTTGACAACTTAAATTTCCATGTCTCCCAATAGCTGCCCTTTGTCCTCCAAATCTTTAGAGAATATAATGTAAAAGTTAGTCTCCAGAAAGCCCCCGCTCATGTATATGACCCATGAGTATGAGGAGTGAGCAGGTTAGCTATTTGGATTGCATCCCATAATTCTGAAAATGTGTGAAAAAAAATTCTTCAGAGAAAGAAAGGAAAAAAAAACAAAGGGAGAATTTGCTTTTTGATAAAGTAGATAATAGAATAATGTTTATCATGATCCTTGGGCATTTGTCTATATTCAGTTTTTTCTCAAAGGTCATTCTGCCATATTTGGCTCAGCAATCCTGTGAAATATAATTAGCTTTGTCACTTGATGCAAGATAGAATGTGGTCCAAGTTTAAATCAAAAGACAATGGCTTTTATCCACTTTTTTTCTCTCAAAATGTATCAGCAGTATTGACACAGACCAAAATCTGTACTGCCAAATAAATACATGGAATTCCTTATGCTAGTGGAAACTGAGCAGGCAAATTCTTATGCAACAAGTTGAGATGGACATCTGTATCACATGTATACTGGCAGAGAAGAAGATTCATATAATCACAATGTCACATGTATTTTAGTAAGAAGAAAGAGGACTTTGGTTTATCTGTTTTATTCTGACATTACAAACATGAAGACCATCTGCTGAAATAAATCCTTTAGCAGAACATCAACTTTATTATTTTTATTACTAAAGGATATTTCAAAAACATTATTGCAAAAGGCACTTTGAGGTCTCACTGACATTAGCAAAAGTTTGATTTCCAAAGGAAAGAAAAAATACAATGATGATCTTATAAGGCAAAGGTATGCTGAAAGAATATGTCCCTTCCACTGAATTACATCACCATACTGCATTCTGATTTGTCCTTGCGTAGACTTTCACCTGAGGAGCTCAAGGAAGTTCATGAATAACTGAGTGGCAGAAGGAATACGTTCCTCTCACTGAATTACGTCATGATACTGTATTTTGATCTGTTTGTCCTTCCATAGAGTTTCATCCAAGAAGTTCAAGGAAGTTCACAAATAACTGAGTCTCAGGGAGTAGAGAGAGTGATAAACATTGACTGATTCCTGCACAATCATTCAAAAATCAATACCAGAGAAAGGCCAGGAGCTCATATTTTCTGGCTGCAGCAACAACCATGCTGCTGATTCATGAACACACTGGAGATAATGCCTGGTTTAAGTATGAAAGTTCATTTTGAACATCAGCTGCTCAAAGTAGAGAAAATACCTAAGCACATTTCTGAATCATGATCTAATGTCTTTTGCTAGGGAACTTGGTGAACCTTGCACCACAACAGACTTCTGCACCCATTCAGTCAGCGAATAGAAAGCTTCAGGCTCCAGCCTCATCCAAACACAGTCATGACTTCAAGAGACCAAAGAAGACAAATCATCTTTATTTCATGAGGGTGGCCACCATCTGCTGATGACTACAGGTAATGATTTAAATTAGGACGTAAAGTGCGTGTCAGCCTTAGTTCAGTCCTTGTTTATTTGTTCGCTCTGGAACTGCCCAGGCACAAGCACTCAAGCAGCATGGCAACTTAGCAGCAGATTAGATAAACTCTAGAAAGGTGCAGTGGACTGCTGGTGGGAGGACACAGAAGGGGAAACAGGTTTATTCAGTGCAAGGCATCTGTCAGAGCCTCAAGTGAAGACTGGAAACATGGAAACTGGTGATAGTGTCAGTCCCAGAAGTGCCTCACAAGGTACTCTATACATTTCATACAATTTAAAAAAAAACCCCACAATAAAAAATGGGCTAAATAGTGTTCTAGATTCCTAGCATCCTATACAACTGTCTTGTTTTAAGCTTCAGTCTAAACTTTCTACTTCTTTTCTGTTTTTATCAAAATAAAATTTCTACAATAATATATGCAACACAGTTCATTTAAATCGGAGACTACTTGGTAGTGGGAACTGTGAAGATCAATTTCTTATGTCTATGTATGACATGTGATTTATTTCCTCTGTAACCAGTGTCTGATCAGAGCAGTTCCAAATTTCCATCATCTGTCTCCCATGTGGCATTTTCTAGTGGCTGGTATTACAGTTGAGCTCATTGATAGAAACTACCCTTAATAAGGGTGCAAATTTTCTTTTACTGAGCCAAATAACTTCAAAGAAACTTTGCACCTAGATGAGAAGTTTATAACACAGAGTTGCATTTTCAGAAGTACTTAGTTGTCTGGTCAATATTTTATTTTCAATCATCTGCCAAAAAATTAGTTTGAGGGTTTTTTTGTAGCAATATCTGGAGTAAATTCAAGTATCTCTCTGATGCTATGACCTTACAAAACTACATTGTACTAAATACCAAAATTCTTTGTGTTCTCTTAAGCGCTGCCTGTTTACAACAACAAGCTAATTTTGTGGAGACAGAGCAGGTCTTTGCATGTCATAGAAGATTTATTTTAAAATTTACTCAGTTACATGGATCAGTTTGCATCAACAAATAATTGAAAAATATCATCAGACAATTTGCTCCAGCTTTGTAAGCCCTAGGGAACTAGATTTGAAGGGAAAAAAAAGGATAATGAAAGTAAGTAATATTACCGATTATACAGAGCCAAATCTATTTCCATTCTGTTTCCAGATTTGCAAGAGGAGGGGAAAGTAAATAGTTCTCTTATTTAATAATTAAATCCTAATTAGTTTCAGAAGCCTGGGGAAGGGAGTAAACTAAAATCCTAGATAGAGAGGAGTTTATGTAGACATTTTTTCTAAGGTTACTAACAAATATGAGTAAGCATTGCAGGAAAAGATTTATTTGTGTGATGTAGGTAGGGGACCTACTTCCAAAGTCCTTCCAAAGCTTCCAAAGCACTTAGGAAAGTACCCTCTCATATCTGCAACTATCATGGCTCTAGTAATATATTGCTACTACTCCTATACTAACAAACAGCATTGGCAAGGCTCTCTATTACACTTTGAGAAGACAGTTATTATGATTACCTGTAAAAGATCCACCTGCATCCTATGGCAAGAAAGTCAGAACCTACCCTGACATACTGAATAGCATCAAGACAAAAGAACAAAGATATCAAAGTTCCATTTTTTAACTAATCTGAAGACAGTGATAACAACATATGTACTCGTTTGCCTTGGAGTCCACTACGTTCATACAAAGGGCACATTGACCAGGCTTGCATAAGAAATTAGAAGGGTAGTTCTATCTTCATGACAGCTGGAAAGGAAAAGGCCAGGCTGACATGGTGGCTTAGTGAATTAAAATTTTAGCCCATTACACCCCGGTGGTATAACTAGATCAGCATTATATTTGCTGTCAAGTCAAATCATGCCCATATAACTTCTGTTTCTGGGAAGGAAGAAATATTTGCATTTATTTAGCTTTGCACTGAGAAGCAAAAATTCCCATGAAAACCACGAATGACTTGTTGACTGAGTTTAGCAGCAAGAATGCCTAACTGTGAAGTCAAATATGTTGCACAAATTTGTTTATTTCTCCGGGTTCACCTTGATTCCATTTTGCATTATTCCCTGAGGTGGACAAAACTCTAAAGTTTGAAAGTAAAATTAGGGTCAGAGTAGTATATACGGTCATTTCCATATGGATCCAAGTTTCACAGCATGGAAATCCCAGCTGGTTTGCAAACAAGAAAGAAATACTCTGAGAACAGATTATTTTCTGACTATTGGGTGTGTTTGTTTTATATCCCTGGGGAGAATGTGGGTTCCCTAAGCCACACTCTGAATTTAGATTCTCTACCGGGAAACCCTAGAGAGGAAATTCCAAATTATAGCTTTCTGCTAGCTGTATTTGGCAGCTGTGTCTAGGAAACCTGCAATGTCTGGTGCTCTGCCTAAAGCCAGCAGGATTTCTGCAATGAACTGAAGGGATTTCCCACCAGGGCCAATGAAGATGTTTCTAGTATAAGTTATGATGGACAACTCCTATTCTAAGAATTCTCCTGTGCTTCTGTCTTACAAACAGGGAAAAGCCACGTAGCTCACTTCAGGAAGAACAAGCACAATGGCGTTGATACAGGTTCATGTATACCTGATCAGACCAGGTGTAGAGATGAAAGGCTTTAGATAGATACTATTATTTCCCTCAGTGATTGTGCATCCTTTCTTTATGTGCTTCACTAAATACAATAAAAGTTGGCAATATTTTAGCTTGACACCTTCCCTTCAGCAGTTTTAAAGAAATAAATACTATTTTATTTCTGGTTTTAAAGGGACTTGGGGTAAATCAAACACAAAATTCCAACTAATTCAGAAGTGCTCTGACACATCTCAACTTTTAACTTGTTGAAAGAGAAGACTCAATGTTCACCAGCTACCTCAACAAACTACTGCCCTGTAGACTATTTTGTCATTTGATTTGATATTTGATAACTCATATTTTTAGGCAGCATATTCACCTGCTCTTCTTCATAAGATGTGTATGTCAAGAGGCCCTGCCTTTCCTCTAAGATTGTGTGATTTTTTAAATTACTTGTATGAAAACAGGAGCATGACTTACTGCATCTGCTGGAGAATACTGAATGATAATTACATAACATCACTATAACCATCAAGTAGCATCACCCCTTTTAAAAGTAAGCAAAGCTCGGTCACAGATGGAGATGAGAGATGAAAGGTAGAAATCAGAGGTAAGTAAGAAGATTTGAGGACATAAATTTGCTTCATCTGAGCTCATTTCTCTCCCTTGTGCAAGCTGAAGGTTGCCACTGGGAGTGAGGCTGTTGCTCTGGACATCTTTGGTATTCTTCTGAAACATCTGGACCTCTGCAGTGTGACCTGCCACAGCTGAACACCCTGCAGAGCCACAGGAGTTCACTTGCAGATCACCACACAGTACATGAATCCTCAGTGAGATGCAGGCTGAAGTTTTATCTGAGAGCTGTTGCCATGTGATAACCTTTATTTCTTCTTGTGGGAAAGAAAGGTCTGTGGGTCCTATTTTGTGGCAGAAGTCTCATTTATTTGAGCACAGATGAAAAGCTGAACGAAACTAAACTGTGTTTAGGAACATAATTATAACATGAAAATCAATCAATGAAAACATACAGGAGTCAACTTTTACTTAGGCTAGTTTGAAGTTAGCCAATAGATCAAAGCTATTAAAACAAAAATTATGACTTACAAAGACTAATGGTAGAGAATAAGAACCTGTACAAAAACAAATAAAACACCTGCCTGAACTTGAGGGTGGCAAGGGAATTACCCACAATGAAACATATTTCCTGAAACATGTTTACATGAAAATTGCTTGGGGGTTGGAAGCACAAAGTAGTTAGCTGAAAAATAACTAGCTGGGTGAGGTCAGACGATCTGTTTGTCTAGTCAGCATTTTAGGGCCAATGCAATGGGAGCAGAGTAAGGGAAAGGAGGGCACTGCAGGTTAAAAAAAAAAGGAGCAAAGGACATATTTTCATATTTCCCAGAGTCAGTAATACCCCATAAAGCTACAGTGCTTAAATTATTACAGCTGATCATGGATCTCTCACTGTAATATGATTCCAAAAGAAAATGCAGTTCCCATAAAGCTGTTGCTTTCCAGAGGAAAACTATATTTAAATATCATTTTCTGGGGGAAATAGTATTTTGAGTTGTTGAACTGACTTGAGATGTTTCATTTTAAGTCAGCTAAATATTTTTCCTTCCTATGGAAAATTGCCTCATTTGAGCTCTAGACCAAGAACCTTGCTGTCTTAGGTCTGTGCCAGACACTGAGGTTTTACAACATCTTCAGTGGTGCAAAACATCCATTACCTGACTGTATGACATGGTGCTTGATAGAATTCACTTGAACAGGGTTTTTCCTGAGAGGTATAACTTAACTAGAAAGTTTGGCCCTGCAAAATGTAAGGAATGTTGACTATCATGAGGCAAACACAGGGTTCAGCTGCACAAAACGGTGTGGGTTACATACTGTACTGAGTGTTTATGGGCTGAACTATTACAGGAATTATAATCAGAGCTCCGCAACAGTCAGAAGAAAACAACCACAAAGTTTCTGAGATTTAAACATAGGCAGTCACATATGACAGTAATGGTCACATGAGTCTGCCCTTTGAAGGCTGAGTTAAAGCTCCCTTGCGAATTTTTCTAGCAAATGACTTTGTACAGGAAAGTGTTATCCCAAAAAGGTAGCCCTGATAAAGGCATTGATGGCATTTTAAGAAACATCAGTTGCAGCCTTTTGCATCCCAGGCAGATGCCACACCATTTTGTGTGCAATGCTGCTGTATACACCCCAGTCTTCTGGAGTATCATAAGCTTACAGACACTTGAGCAATTTCAGGCAACGTTTTAAGAGGATAAATGACATACAAGTGTGTGATATAGGTGGCATTTACCATCTTCTAGATATTGCTTTTAAGGCCAGCCGTTCTTTTACTGATACGGAATGAAACTTTCCTTTGCATACTGTGCCCTGCCTACAACTAGTCTAGTCTTTATTATAGGAACATGTTAATTATTCTTATATGCTTTACTACACAGCACCTATGCTCTTACACTGAAGTATGTGTTTGGCAAAACATCATGGGAGGACAGAAAGTCTTCTTCATCCTTTGATGACCACACTGTCAGCTTTTTTCCAAGTAACCACACTGGAAACAGGACTATTTTTGGCCATTTCCAAATGTCTGCATGGAAACCCAGTGACTCTGGATGCAAGAGCTAATCTCAGTGAAAACTGGTTGCATTTTCTTTCTGAAAACTAGATAGTGATGGTGTGGCTTAGCTAGATGGAATGAAACTTAGCAAAGTCCCACTTCAGAAAACAACCATATGCTTAAACTCCACTGACTTAAATTTAAAACCTTCATACTGTCCTTGAAGGGAAACCTTTCCTGAGCAGGGTTTTGATACTTTAACTAACTTACAATGTTGAGCTGGGTTAATAAGCTGCATAGAGACCTTGCAGATGACTACAGGCTGTGGGTTTAACACCCTTTCACCGTAATGGAGGTCTTCTTAGAAGCTGACTCCCTTCATTTGTGGCTATTTTCCCCCATTATCATAATGCCATGTATAGGCAGAGTGCACAGATAAAGAAAAATAAACAAATTAAATTGCCAGCTGATGGCAAAAGACCAGCTCCGTGTCACCATCTGCCAACCCCACCCACTGATAAAATAAAGTCCTGGCATTTTGCCAGGAATGCTGGCATAAGAAGTGCGAAATTAAGTATTCCTGGCTGTGCACACTGAAAGTAAGAAAATCTGGACCTTAATGGTAAAAAAGAGGAAATGAATTAACATCCCAGGGACTTTCCACTAAGAACCTTCTGTTGCGGCAGCTGGAATTGAAATCTGAGGAGTAAGGCTGGAGGAAATCAGTTAGATGCAGGGGCATTCAGTAGTTTACGTCGGTGAGAGCACCTGGTGATTAAGGCTGTGGGAATTTGTGATGGACAATGTCATCCACTTCTCCTTTCACCTTTGGTGTAGAGTCTATCCACAGAGAGAGCAGATACCAAGTCTGTCTCAACCTGCAAGGACAGCAGCTTTTGCTGGGGCAGACAGGACCTGTAACTTCACTGTGACAGTCTGCAGGGACAATGGTACCAGCCTTTCACAGCAAGTCTAGCGACGCTAACTAGGTCAAGGCAAATGCCATGAGTGCAATGTCCTGCGGTGTCAGCTCTGGCTCCTTGGAGAGGGGAAAGCTGTGGATGACTTTGTGAGTTGCTTTTCCTTCCAATAAGACTTTCCACAAGCAGGGACAGGGATCATTCAGAGCCCACAAAGGCACAAGCAATCCCTGTTTCTGCATCACTTTCTGCTTTTGATAGCCAAGCATCAAACATGAATAGAACCCCAGAATAATTTTTCTATCCATCTTTCGCTCTGCTGGTTTACATCACTGTCAGAAAAAGAGCAATCAGACCTCCCAATTCTATTCCATGTTTGACAATCATCATCTAAATAGAAAATGTATTTGATACATAAGTGTTCAGCTATCAACTTTAATTTTGTACTAAGAAGAGCCTCTTTTAATCGTTACCAGGAATGTGTGTCAAAGGGGAAGGAACCAAAAATAGCTCTGGATGCAAAAAAAAATAAAAAAGAAAAAGAAAGGCAGCATCATAGCTGCTATTCTAGCAGCACACGTATATCTGTTAACCTTAAGGACTTGCCAACAGAAAGGGCACATGTTTTAACTAGCTATAAAATGAATGTGCCTATGGGCCAGATTTTTATCTTAGTTATAAGTATGTAAAACAGAAATAAACTTCTTTGAAGTTGTTGGATTTATTTTGGATTTCAAGTACTCTGAGATCAAAATCAGAACTGTGTTTTAAATTGAGATGAGCAGAACAATGAAAGAGTCATAAGATTCAGGTGGCAATGAATACAACAAGATCTCTAGCATAAAGCTCAGTTTTTCTGTGCACACTGTAATGAAGCAGGGGAACATTGCTGGCTAGATGGTTAGTATTACTACGTAATGTAGTTAGTATATAAATTATTCTATGCAGACACACACATTCTCCCATGCTATTTCCTTGGCTTACATCTTCATGAGTTTCTTTGTTCTGGAAAGCAAGTAATAAAACACAATATAAAAGTGAATAATATGTGTCCAAAAACATACATATTAAATGTACTTGGAAGCATAATGATAATTTTTTAAATTTGTTTTCCTTATTATGTGTATCCTAGACTACAGAAGACAAACAAAAGAAGTCTTTCCCTTCTTCTGGAAAAAAAAAAATTCCAAAGCCTCTCTATTCTAAGCAGAACCTAAGAAATATGGAAAATTCTGGCACATATAAGGGAATGTCTTCAGCCAGCATTTTAGGACATCATAGTATCAACACAGTGTATGCCTTTTGCTCTTTCCCATAAGAAAAGAAAATAAATAATAGTAGGAAAATACTTATTATCAGTGAATCATCCCATGTAATACACTGGCTTTGTTAATCTTTTGAGATAAATACAGAAGCTAAGACAAACACATAGCAAAGATAATAATTAACGATGGGTATAATTAATTTTAAAGTTCTTTTATATAATAATGATAAAAGCACCCAAACAAAAATTGTTTGTTAAAAAAATATATTTCTTTGACTGAAATTGACACCTCTGGTTACTTTGGTTTTTTAGAAAGAATTAGCTGAGAAGCTGAATATTTCTAGTTCATTTAATGGGGTCTGAATATATGCAGTCCTCCAAAGACAGGCTTACTCTGCTAAAGAACTATGGACTCCAAAAAGCATCTTTTCCTCTGATAAATGCACCTGACTCCTAGACAAGTAACTTTTCACTCAGCTTCCCAAAGAAGAAGCCTGGTATACAGAAACAAGGACACCAGAAATGCAGGGATATCCCTTACCTAGTGCATGTGACTGGTCCTTTTCTGCATGTTACTTTTGAATTCCCAGTGTGAATTTGTGTAGTTTAAAAAAAAAAAAAAACTATTGAGGAGATACAAAACCACCCCAGCAACAAGGTGGGTTGTTTTTCATTCAAACAGCTGCCGTACCCTTATGTTCTGCCAGGAAACTTCTTTTGGTGGGTGCACTAACTCTTTTGGAGACACTCAACCACAAAATGCATATTGTTTTGAAAAGTTTGTATTTCTGCAGTTCACGGGCAACTGGCCACGGCACACACTGTTCATAAGGAAACATCTGTCTGTGGGTTTTCACAGTTGCAAGCATTTTAAAGCATAATAATGATTCTGAGAGTAGATAACTTTGAAACAGTTATATGCAGGCAGGTTTTAATGACCAAATAGAAGTCACATGGAAAATTCATGTCATGGGTGAAATGTCAAAATTCTGATGTACAGGAAGACAGAGAAGAACATCCAGCCCAGTAACTGCTTTGTGTTCAAAGGCCAGAAATGTACTTCTGTGCAGCAGAGAGGTTCCACCTCTATTTGACAGGTGTAGGGAAAAAAAAAACCCAACCTCTTAAAAAAGGCAAATAATTTGTAGGAAGATTTTTTTTTTCTAATATTCACCTAGACAGTTGTGATCCAGAAAACATATAGAAAGAATGGTAATTATACAGTCCAATTCTTTTAGCATCAACTGTACAGCATTTACACATCTTTTGTGAATCTGAGTCAGTGAAACTCAGTTTTGGAAAGTAAAAACACTTATTCCAGATTCTGAAATAAAGAAATTATTGTTCAGGACAAATGTTTCTTGGGCTTTAGATGCAGAGATGATAAAAACAAATATGTGAATGGAAAGTTAATTCTTCTGTTTCAGTGTGTGACACACAGCAGGGCAAAAAATTCAGCTTCAGCAATCATAAAGTTGTTAGACATTGATCAGCAGAGTCCCCAGTTTTTAACTGTACATGGGTTGTATGAGACTTGCAACACTATTGCCTACCCCTCAGCCCACAACCCCATTAAGGGAAGTTGAGTTCAGTTCTTAAAAAAGTACTAAATATCTATGTTTAGATGCTCAGTTTGCCTCTGGAGTCAACGGCAGTCCAAGGCATACAACAATTCACAAGGCTGAGCCCTTTAATAAAAGCTTCCTCCAGACTAACAAGTAGAAGTTATGCATCTAATTAGAGTCATGAACAATTTATACACCTAGAGGAAATCATCAGAGAAAAGCTGTGTAATATTTAAATGCAACAATATCTCTCATATATATATACATATATAAAATACTTTATACAGCAAGGAAATCCAGCATAACCCATGTCTGTGACTTGTGTTAGATATATACGATAGACCTACATGCTAATAAATATGGCAAATAGAGAAAATATTAATCATTGATTCTCTAAGTTTACACCTCTCTAGGATCTTTTATCACAGAATGAGGCTAGGTTATAGCATTCTACTGCCACCATTATGCCTTTATTCAGTCTTAGAGATCTCCAGTAGTCTCCATAAGAAATATGAAAGCATAGACAATTTAACAAAGAAAATTTGATGATGTAGGGTTATTTCTGCAAGAAGGACTGGTTGATCTGTGTACATGTGGTGGGTTGACATCGGCTAGACACCAGGTACCCACCCAGCCACTCTATCACTCCTGTTCCCAGCTGGAGAAGGGGAGAAAGTAAGGTGGAAAACAACTTGTGGGTTTGGATAAGGCAGTTTATTTAAAGCAAAAGCAAAGCAGAAGCTTGTGGAGGCAAAAGTGAAGCAGGGCCTCAGCACGCGTGACAGTTTCTCAGCAGGCAACTATTGCAGACTGCCGTCCTGCTCCTTGCCTTACTTTTTATATCTGAACTGATGTCTTATGGTCTGGAATGTTCTCTGAGTCAGTTTGGGTCAGCTGGCCTATCTGTAATTCCACCTATAATCTACTTTTAATTCCTTAACTCAGAATATAAACTATTTCTGAAATCAAAATAGAAGTATAGCCTTAGTTTGTACTCTTTACCATAAATATATGACAATGCAATAACCTGTTTAACAAAAGAAAGTAAAAATAATTACATTTAATCCTGCTTTTAGACATTTTCCTAATCTTATTGACTATATTATTATTTGGTGTCTCTGTTATCAGCCATGATATTACTTCAAGGCAGAAAAAAACTCCTTCTGTCCTTTTGCTAGGATTTAATGTTTAGACATAAATGTTCTTAATCCTTAAGGATTTGTAGAACAAGCTGTCATTTTAATCCATCGTGATGCAACTTGCCTAGTGTCTGAAGAAACTTTACACATTTCTTTCTAGATGAAGTAAAATATGGCGACTGTCACATGGGAGTAGGATCTCTGCTCACTTCTGTTGCAAGAAAATTCAGGTTTGGATGAACCAACCACCTCCTGATGTCTTTTCCTATATACTGCAAAAAGGACAGTGCCAGTCCAAGCAGGTTTGTCAGTAGCCTGGACACAGACTTATTTTTAAGACTTAAATCAATTGTAAGGATAAAGCAATAGTTAGACCAGTGCACCCTTGCACAGATAAGCACTGGCTTTCACCAAAAGATCAACACAGGATGTAGAAATAGAAGCTCAGTGTCTCAGTGTTCTCACTTACACAAGGACACTGTACAAGACACATCACCCATTGTATCAGCTGTGGTTTCTCTGAAGCATTCTCATACAATTCCTACTGAAAAAAAAAATGTTATCTATGTCACCACACAGATTAAAATTGATTTTTATATTCCTCAACATTAATACGTTTTCTTCACGAAATTAAATGGATTGGGAATCTGCCACATTTTATATACTTGTGACACAGGGAGCTGAAGGCTGTTTTCAGCTCTGTCACTTAGCTTTGAGCAACTCTTCTAGTCTCTGTCCTGGTTCTTGCAGACATTAAATGATGACAACAGGTACTTGCCTGACAAGAAAGTTGTGAAATGCTTTTTATTAATCATTTTAGAATTTCATGCAGAAGCTTTTCATACAGACCTTTGCAGATCAGTATTATCACAGCATCAAAGTTCTTCTCCTTTGCAGAATCTGTCTCATTAGAGAGGCAAAACAATTACATCCTGATGTTTACAGTTGCATTGGGGGGGTAAGGGAGGATGATTCAAATAATAAGGTTTTTGTCCTTACCCTTTCAAATTATGATTCTACAACACTTTATTGTCTCAGTCACCGAGGGGAGAGCCTGCCTATGGAAGCAGATGAAGCAGTAAGAAACAGTAAATTCCTCCCTTGGCTCTATGTTTGAGAACAATTGAATGTCCTCTAATTATGTGGTGATAACTATTCATCCCACGGACTCAGGAAGAGTCCTGAAAAATTTAGGTTAAAAAAGTAACAACTCTCTGTGAGATATTCTTCTTTTCCCACTTCTAAACAGTGGCTGAACTACATATCTCTTCATGGGAGGAGCAGGGAGGCTCTAGTTATTCCCAGTACAACTTTTTGTGTTGCTACTTGAGTTCACTTCACAACAAAGGTTTTTGTGTTGAGAAGGTCACAAGTTCGTCATGTACTTGATCTACGGCCAAGTGAAGTCTTTGGGACTATAACCCTTTCAAAGCAATGAGACACTTCCACATAAAAAAGGCACTTGGAAGTGTTATGCTCGAGTCCAAGGTTTGCACACTCTGCAGTTTGCTATCCCACTCCCTGTGTTCTGCTGCAGGAAACAGGTGTGAAAAAAATAGGTTGATTCACAGCCTGGTAGTTGAGGTCTATATCCCGAGCTCTAGCCAAAATCCTCAGGTGAAAATAAATACTGGGATGTGTCTCTTAGTGTATTTTTTTTTCTTGTCTTTTAACCCCACAGTATCACAGGACAATTGGAAGGATTATTGGAAAATGCCATTATGGGCTTGTTTCAAAATTTACATCTGTCTGTCTATTTTTTAAAGGGATTTGTAAACCATATAATCTTTCAATTACAATGGGCCAGTAGAAAAAGCCAGGAACTGCCAAGCATGGGGTGTGCCTGACTCAGCAGTGCCCTTCAGCTCCTTGTCTTTCTGTCTTATTTGGCTATTCAGATGACAGGTTCATTGGAGATATTGGAAGTATTAACACTGTTGAACACAATACAGTCTTTATGAGCATCCTCAGGAAATACTGTATAATGTATATTAACTATTTTGATAGCAGTTCCCAAACACCACCTAAAGAGACAGAAGACTCTCTATTGGATATGAGTGTGTATCATTTCAGTTAGGATTATCTGAGTGAACAGGCTTTTTGCTTTCCGTTTGCGAATGTCGAGCAAGGGGAAAAAAAAGAGAGTTGTTAGATAGCTGGAGGGTGAGAATGAACGAAAATCCTTTTGTTCCTCAAAGAAATACAGTATCAAGCATAGCACTCCTGAATCCTGTCTTCCACCCTCTCTCACTCAAAGAGGTATCTAGAGCCCCACAAGCCACTGCCATTGGATGGGACGTAAATCTGAGCCTTACACAACGGACATGATATTATAAAAAATATGAAGAGGCTACATCAGCTTGTTCATATTCTGTTCCCCTGAGCCGCATTAAGAAAATCAAGTCAATAAAATTGACTAGATTCTCAAAGGTGAAAAAAGAATAAACTGGCAATTTCATTGCTATCAGTTCCCTTCTCATCTGTCTGTGGAAGGATGGGATGTTGCTAATGCCTATAAATAACATGACTAAGTGTGCAAATGCAGGCTTTACAGACTGCAAATAGAAAAAAAGGACCTGCAACAACCCAGATAAAAACGAGTCACAGGATGAATCATATCAGTGGCTGTGGGAATGGATTTCAGGACTTTCATGAAGCTGTGTGACCTGGCAGGAGCCCAGGTGGGGTGAGGGAAGAGCTGAGATAAAGAAGATTTGATTGAGGAAGACATCAGTGACATGTCTAGTATTATATATGAAAGTGGGAGAGGTTGGAAATAGATTTTTAGTGTCATCGTCACAAAGGTGGCAGCTAAATCTATGGGAATAACTAAAGTAATCTTATTCATTTATCTACCCACACACGTACACACCCTTGCTGACTTCCTACTTGATGTTGTGGCCAGGGAAGAAACACTGAATTCAAAGAGAGGCTATTTGTATTTTATTTCTGATCCAGCTGTACCCAAGAAGTGCCAGGAATCTTGTGAGAAAGGCTCCTTTCAAAAAGAAATTGAGCTGTATTTCAGGCAGCATGAATTATGGTCCTCTGAAACTTCCAGTCATTCAAAAGATACTTTTTTTGCTCACTAGGGCAGCATGGTAACTTAGCCTGATAATGTGCTACACTATCAGATAGAGCAATTTTTTAATAATTCCTGTACTGCAATATTTTTAAATACCAAAAAGTGAGGAGTCCATGAAGAGAAAATGGCATAATCTCTTTTTTCTTTTTAAATTTGCATTTTTCCAAGACAGCTTTTCACAGCTTAGCCTTTCTGTTACCATTTAAATTACCCCCCCATCTCAAAAAAGCATGCTCCATCTATATGAGCTGTGGAGGAGCAGGAGGTACCATGGCTGGTCTGAGCTGTCTCTGTGCTGGCCTGCCAGCTGCTACGCATGTCACCATTAGTCTGTGGACACCCTTATGCTCCTTTTCCTCAATAGGGAATCCCCCTCAGTCTTATTCCACTCTCTAAACACTGGCTTTCCTTAAATGTGTAGAAGTTTCATATCTCTGAGAACTTTATGCCTTTTCCAAAGTGGATGAAATGGTTAGAAAGTTTTAGAAGGTCATTAAGAAATATAGAAAAAAAAAAAAAAAGAAAAGGAAAAGCTAATAGTTTTGTTGAAATTGGAAGTCTTGAGTTTAAATGTCCCACCTGGTTCATGCCCTCACCTTAAAAATTATATTAACATGCAGCTCCTAAGGGAAAAAAAAAAAAAAAAGCAGTTATTTCATTTTTTAACTGAAATGCAGTTCGCGCTCATCAGGTACCCCAGGCAGCTACACCATAAGACAGTGCCTATGCTATGCCTTCAGGGCACATAACCAAGCAAGTACTTCTGTTTGATTGCAATATTAGCTTAGCTTATATAGTCTATTTTTTTTTTTCATTTGGCAAAAAAAAAGTAGGTAAGCATCTTAGATTAAGAAATGGGCCATGCTTTAGTGGGTGCAGTCACTGGTCCTTCTTGACTAATAATTTGCATTTGTCAATATCTTGTCAGATCTGTATGACCTGCTTTACATGAAGTCCTCTTCTGTTCTGCTAATGCCAGCAGGTAAGAACACACCTACTGATGAGTAGTGGTGTGTGCAAGCAAGGGAGTACCCGTTCCTTGTTCATCACTGACAACTGAGCCAAAAGGATCAGCACAAGCATTTCATTCCCTCAAGAACTGACAAAGGTAATCGAATAAAATTCCAGGGTTTATTTTCATACCTTCTCAAGCACTCTATTTTATTTAAAAGATTTCCATATTTAGCACTACAGGATAATTTGAAGCATCTGATACAGCATCGTCGTTGCCACTGAGCAGGGAACGGCTGTTGGGCTACAAATAGTGGAGATGGCTGTCTAGCTTTCATGGGGCTGGAAGTGCAACAGTTTTTCATCTCTCTTTTCTGGTATCTTATGATAAGTTATTTTGTTTGTTCCTGTCTTTCATAATAAGTGTAGCACTACTCCAGCACCAGTGGGTTTCACAGGAGCTGTGTGTCCAGGACTGCAGCAGCTCCCTATAGGGGAGGCCATGCAGGATTCAGCAGCCAGGACCCATCCCATTGCCCCATCCAGGAGCAAGCATCTAGAGGCACCAAAGAAGCTCCAGTCACAGCCTCAGGCATTGGACACCTCCCTGGGAATAAAGATAGGCTGAGACTGGTTAGGAGAGCAAGTTCTGTAAGCAACTTGCTAGAATTCAACTGCAATATTGGTTACTATCCCAAATGGCTTAATCTATGAACTGCTTTCTATAGCATTATTCTGGATATTACACCTTGCAAACAGTGGATGAAGATGAACAGAAATTCATTTTTCTGGTTCTAGAAGTTCACCATATTTGTTTATTTACAAATGCAGTCTCCTGTAGCATTCTCTGCATAAAACTATAGCTTCTCAACACAGAGACTGTTTTCCTAATAGGTTTCTCTTCAAGAAGTTTTTCATGCTTGATTAACTGGAGTCCTTACTGAGCTTACATGACCCAGCTTGCTGCCATTATTTTCTCCAGAAGAGGGGAACCTAACTAAAAACAAGCTTTGCCAAATTATTCAGCTGGGCATTTTGACCCACAATGATCACTATGTAATTGCATATATTTTAAGGTATCAGAATGTAGAGGGAGTTACACATAGGGAAAAAAATCTGAAATGTTTCTGCCTCAGTAAACTCTTCTGTTGAGTATAAAAACAGAAAAAGTAAATTACTTCATTAATTGTTCCTGACTTCACTGGGTTAACATAGCCTGTGTCAATATATTCTGATCCAAAGATACTATTCTTGTTATGAGATGTTCTACAGCTGCTTTTGTTACAAATCTCAATATTTATGCTCTGGGAGGTGCCAAAGTGAAATCTTGCTTAAGAGCAGTAATGTAAACAACATTATACCTCCCTTCAGCAGGAACTATTCACACACCTGTCCTTTTTGGAAGAGTTTCAGTTTGCTGTTTTTATTCCTCAGTGCTTGTGAACTCAATAAGTTAAGGATGGGGGTTTTGTTTCGGTTGGGCTTTTTTGGGTTTGGGGTTTTTTTTTTCCCTTTTTGATGTATGTGCCAGCTACACCTTTTCTCCAATCCTTACTTGATCTGAAGGTTGGCATATCTAATCTCAGGAGCGTTCAAGGACCCCGGGGTGTAGTGAATATTTTGCGTGCTCAACCTACTTCCACTGTGCTTGCTGCTGTTATCTTAGGCATAACTATTACCTCAGACTTGCCAAGTATTAGGTATGTGACATGACACATTTTTTCCCACAATGTCTTGCTCTTCCTCACAGATGTTAATATCTCACTCAGCCGTGGGAAATACTTCTTTGTGCACTGGCATATTGATGCTAGGAGTGAATATCGTAAAATTGGGAAGTCTTATTGCCTGGAGCCAACACATTTTACTCTAGCACAAGTCTGACTCACTGCATTTTGCCTTGTCCCTCTAGGATTTGCAGATGTCCCCACTGTACTCTCCAATACGTCTTTACAGGTGAAGATATAGAATAAATTGCAGGGTGGGGCTGGTGGTGCATTCCTCCATCCCTGAGTTGGCACTTCTCTCCACAGTAAACCAAAGAGTCACAAATTACAATAGATTTTATTTTAATTAATGCTTTCAGCAATGAAAGCACAGTTAACTTCTACTATAAGTTCAAATCCAGGCTTCTGCCTTCTCAGGGACAGCTTGGAGCCACTTAAAAATCCGAGAGCACTCTGAGACCGCTCAGGTTTTTGACACTTCTCACCATCGTTTGACATAGTTCAAGTAAAGGCTGGGAGAGGGACATTATTACTAGTGCAATAATAATGCACTTGAGTATTTCGTAAAGGTTGTGACATGTCTTTTGTAATGTATTTTCAAGCTTCCATAAAGACAGCAAAGCATAAACATGCATTGTCATTACTGTTGAACCCTAGAAACAAAACGTTAACAGAACAAACAGTACTGTAGCACATGGTTAAATCCCACCAATGTCACATCTGTTGACAGAAACAATGGAGCATATCAGCTCTCTGGACAAGGAAACATTTTTCTCTGTGTTGTGAGAGATACCTGAAGATCAGGACAAACCTATGTGCCTTAGAGCTGGAACTGTAGCAAGGTGATTTCCTTATAGCCTCCCAGAGATAACTCAGCCACCCTTTTTGCCCTGCAAATGCTTCCCTACATTTTTGGTAATTTCCTAATCTTATAGTAAAGGATTATTGCAGTAGATATGCAGTAATCTTATTATCCTAAACTTAAGAACACAGTTTGCAAAGTTTGTAGCATGTCCCTAATTCTTGCCTTACCAGTCAAGTTATGTTAGCAAGTGCCATAAGCAGGGCTTTGGAGCATATGGCAGATGCACAGGTGAGGCACTAACTGAAGATGCAAAATCTCACAGTTTTCTAACCACGTTGGATCAATATCTAAAATGCTCTAAATTCTGTCACTGAAAATGTCATAGCAAAGCAAAACCAGACTTAGATCATTGCGACATGGATATGATACCCTCAGGCACACGGTGTGGCTCTTGGGGATGGTCCTGTGCAAGGCTAAGGGCTGACTGAGTGATCCAACTCAGCATATTCTGTGATTCTGTGATACTTACAACATACAATTCTATTACTTAACAGTCACGAAAGAAGAATTATTTACAAGTGATGAGCTGCCCATCTAGGCAACATATTGGCAATGTTTTAAGTCAAGCACAAGAAACCATCTGATCCTGGTTTATGTTACTGCCTCCAGTGCTAACACCACTGGAATATCAGCTGGAATTACAGCAGAGGAATTTTTCAGGGGAAAAAAGAGTTATTGCTGGCATAATCCTTACATTAGCAGTGAATGTAAATTGCTAGAAAAATATTTCTCATATACCTTGTGAGACAATGAAAAGCAGCTCTTACGTGCCAGTTCTGACACACCTTTACTGAAAGACCAATAAATCCAAACAGTTTTCTGTAACTTTCTCACATAAAATAACTCATTTCTGTAGATTGATCTTCTGATTGCTATTATGATTTATAAATAATAATGGATAATTAAAATTGGTTTACCTCTGAAGTGATAAGGAAAAAAAAGCAGAAACTTTTTTTTTTTCCTGTACAGAGAAAGGAAGTAAATAAATAAATAAAAAAACCCCAAACCTGAAGTATCACTGAGATGTTGTCCCAATGGTATCTTCTAGAAAGAGAGTTTGAAACTGGCAAACAGAAAACTTTGAGAAGAAACATCTGCTAAGATCAGCTGTTAGGTCTACTATTGCAAACATGACGTTTTGCTTACACTCTGTTTCAGAAATGGTATTTAAAATTATTGACAGAGAAGTTTCCTGACACAAAGAGGGAAGGAAACCTTTTTAGAACTGTTACTGTCTGCCACAAAAGTTAATATTAAATGACTGAGCGTAAGATTTAACCCATGACAGCTATCAGGCCATTGCCTTAACAAATTGAATCCACTGCAGACTGTAAAGGACAACTGTAAGGAATGGGAGAATGGCATCTTCTTCCAGTTACCAATAATGGTTTCAGAGCATCAATAAATTCTGAATGAAAAATTCTGTACTGTACTGATTTGGGACTGCACATTATAGCAAAGTGAGAAATATTTAATATATAAATAATATGTAATGTGTGCATATATGCAGACTCAGGAACATACAAGCACATCCACATAGACACAAACTGAGTAACACTCATCACTGAAAACTATGAAGAATACTTGAAAAGAGACTGATTTGCTGCTGCATGCCTCCCATCCTATGCTCCATGTTATTCTCTTGCCTAAGCATGGGACCTCTATGCTAGAGTGGAATTATATAGAAGTATAGACATCTCAGTAGGTGTCCAAAATGCTTAAATCTCAACAGCTTTGCTACAGGTTTGTGGTTAATGTTTGGGCAATCAGGAAGCCTAAATTATTGTGCAGTTGCTCAGAAACAGGGAAGCAGAAAAGGGAGATCAGGACATCTCAGCTCTTAATGAAATGTATTCTTGATTTCACTTTTAGATGTTTTTAAGATGTAGCAAGTCACTTAACTTACCTGAATCTTATCTACATGCTGAGAATAATGCATGCTGTACACTGACCTACAGGGAAGCTGTCCTGACATGAAATATGTGCATCAGAAGATACAGAGGAAGGGTGTCTTCTTTTTCTGTCAAAAAGTTAAACTAAATTTTGATCATTTGAAGATAAAATATTAGTTAAGGCATTTAAACAATCCTTTTTCTGCTTTGCCCTATTATTTTCTTTTTGAGGGTGGGGTCATTTAGGAATCAGCCTTTGCTGATCACCTTCTCATACTTTCAATTTTGTTTTCAATTTCTAGGAAAGCTGTTTCTTTGGAACTATAAAATAAATAATGGTTTTATTTGTTATTTCTTTCTTTCTTTTTTTTCTTTCTTTTTTTTTTCTTTAATCAACATGAAAATAAAGTCCATACATAAAAATTAAAGTCACTTCCCATGTCACATTTCAGGTAAGAATTATTTTCTTCTCAGACAAATTACGTCACCTCATAAGTGATTGAAAATGCTGGCAGATTCCTGAGGTAATTTCATTAGAATGAGAAGGCAATCAGGAGCTAATATTCAACAATGCTCCCTTAGGGTACAAGTTTTAGTTACATTTTAGTAGGAAAGCACACTGTAAAAATAGATTAAAACATTGTTTTCCAAAACCTATAAACTTCAGTTATGAGCTAATTACTTAAAGCCTTGCTTCAGTAACTAAAGCTGAAATTAGCCCAAGGTCCTTCAACATGCTTCATTCCCCCATGAGCAAATACTGCTCCGAGGTTCCAACCAAGCACAGTAAACTTGGTATAGAGCAATTGCTGTCTACAAGTCAAGGTATGCAATCTCTTTTACAGTCAAAAATTTTTATTCCATTGTGGGTTTTTTCTTCTTAAACTTATCTATTTTTAGAGTGTTACCATGTCTCCAGTGGGTTTTAGTTGCCACTGGGGCTCAAGAGGATTCTGGGCATCCGCTAATACCTCAATAAAGTAGGGGTTTTCAGACTTTCAAGGGACCAAAGGTGGAAGTATGACCCAAAAAATCATGACTCAAGTATTAGCAGTGTCACAACTTGAGGGAAGTAGTATGTGAATGTCATGAATACCAATTTTTTTTATAGTGAGCATACAGAATTATACTCTGTCTATATAACAACTATATCAGGAACATTAAAATGCCTTAGATACTCAACTAAATGTTTTCATATATTCAGTACTCAAAACTGAATAATGAAAAAAATAATAATGAAAAGGAAGCAAATAAAACGCATTTTTTTAAACTACTGGAATATGAAAAGAATATTTGCTTTCATAGTCTGGCATTAATACTTGAAAACCAAAAGTGTAAGCAATGAAAATATGCCAAGAACAATAAAAGAATGGAAAGGCAAATGCTGAAAAAAAATGAACCCTGCTTTTCCTTTTAATAATTGAAGTCAGGTTTTTATATGGTGAAGCATTCCCTCAAAAAAATGTATGAGCCAAATATCCAAGGAGACTATGTAAAAGAAGGACAAAGAAAACAATTTCTTAATGACTTATTAATTCATTAACATGCATCAATCATCTGTAAAACATAAAAACAGCTTTGGGACCTCAAATGTGGTATCACCAATAAGTCGTTATATGCCTATAGTGTTTCTTTCTCAGTCACCTGAAGGATTTCAATTTACCTGTTGTCTCTGTTTCTACTTCCTTCACACATCATGTTTGGTTATCATACTCAATAAACAGAGCAGAAAACACAAGTCTTACTGTTTCCTTTCCTTTTTTTAAATTCAGAAATATTTCTAAAGTTTGGTCTTACACAGCTCTAGGTAGGCATTGCAAGAGGAACTTAATTAACTTGGCTTTTTTTTTTTTTTTAAGCCACAGCCTCTGACCTACTTGCTTTGCAATGTGTGGAAGTTACAGTTGTCAAAGCAGTTTCAGCAATACCTGCATGACTTTTCAGACCTAATTTCTTCATGTGGAGGAAACGGTATGTTTTCTTTTAGCAACTGCATTTTTAGTACTATGATTAGTTTTATTTGTACAGTGATTAGGAATGGCACCCTAGCTTCCTAATTGAAGAGGGGAAGTTTCTTTTCAGTTTCTGTGCTTATCAGTGATAGGCAGAAGTGTGGCAGTCAAATATGCAGAATTACAGGCTATGCCCATCACTAATGTGAAAGTCTTTTAGAGAAACTTTCAACATAGAAGGGTAATTTTTATTTGTAAATACCTGTGAGTAATGCCATGCTTCTTGGTGACTCTGATTTAGTCACAGCTCTTCTTGCTGTGGTCCCATGACTGTTGATGCTGTGTGAGTGGAAATGCTACTCACCAGGGATTTCCCAGGGACACCTATGTCAGAAAACTATTACAGACCTTTCACAGATCTAAAGGACTGTACAAAGAGAGACTTCATCAGGCTCCATGGCATTTACAGGAATATAAGTGTAAAGAGGCTCAGTTTCAAGAGTTTTTGTTGTTTACGTGGTGGTTTTTACATCTTTCCACCTACTTTTAAAAGAAAGAAAGAGAGGCATCATCTTTTTTTCTTACAGGGCTGGGTTGAATAAGAAAGATATGTACAGTTTTTCATGTATCATGTAAGTCTTATTTTGTCTATGGTATCTTATTCTTGCTGTGCATCAGAAACTAAAATACAATTAAGCTGTTAACAGAAAGTGAGTAAGAAAGAAGCGGCAATGTGAGTGCCTCTGAAGAAAAGAGGTCTACTCCAGGCTTGCTCTGGTCAGAGAGCACTGGTGCTTCTTCAGGCCAAGAGCTGAGGTCAAAGTGAATTTTACACATTAAAGATGCTGGCTAGGCAAGAAGGAGAGATGAGTTGCCACTAAGTGACCAGAGAGGAGCTCTCTGCAGTCAGGCAGTGTAGCAGGTATCAGGCTTCCCTATCAAGCTGGGGCAGAGCCAGACCTACAAGCAGGTCAAGCTAAGCTATGGCTCTTTGTTGTTTAGGCCACTTCTTTGGGTGCTCCTTTGGCAGATAAACATGACTTTGTTTTGGAGAAGCTGTTTTCTGAGTCACTTTAATTAACTAATGTCACAACAGAAATAAAGGGTGTGTACGTGCCAAATCCAGTTAGGCCTGTTGAGTTAACCCTGCTGGTAAGCAGGAAAGTTGAAGCCTTGAGATGTAATCTGAAACTGGGATCGCGTATAGTTGCCCCAAGAGGGACAAGGTCTCCCAAAGGGAGCATTAATGGGAGATAAAAAGAGGTCACTTTTCCAAATGTCCACAACTGCACTAGGGAAAAGAGAGACCTCTTGCTGTTGCCTTTAGGCAGGAGAAGAAAAAAAATATTTCCTCTTCTTAAAGGGTGAGAAGTTCAGGAGAGGACTATGTCTTCTCCTACCAGCTGGAAAAGGAAGGCATGAAGAGGTGTTTCTATTCATCTGTCAATCAGTTATTAAAATCACAATCCATTGTAATTACACCATGGATTATTGTCCTAGAAAAGAAGCAGGTGTCAGCAACACAGGGTGTGTGAAGGGGAATCAGCATGGTATGAACTAACACACTACGCAATGAGGGTAAGGACAGGTGGCACAGAAAGCAGGAAGCTTCTGTCTGACTCCACTGCTGCCACCTTTTAAAATTTGCTGGGTTTGTCTTGAAATAGGAAAAAAAAAGTTTTGCAAAGATGAAGTCAAGACTAACTACTCCAGAGAGCTGACCGCAGTTCTATGTACTACCACAGGAACAAGCAAAGTTGCTTCTCTCTTTGTCTTTTCCTGGTACATTCCTCTGTCCTATTAGTGGCCTGTACCTGGACTTTCCCAAGATCTAAGAACTCTATGCAGGATGGTTGGACCACTGGAGTAATTTGAAATATATGCAGATTTTTTCTACCAGTTAGTTGTACAAGAACTGCCAAGACCTTGCCATCTCCATGGAGATCAGTGACACTCACGAATGCTTGACATCACTCCCAAGGAAGTTGTTGTCCCTGCTTTGATGTTTTCATTTACAGAAAGGAGGCTGCTGGTTTTCAGACAGCTCTGTGCCTCCTAAATTCTGTGAGGGCCTCCCTGCTCAACCCCATAGAAAAGTTAGTCCCCTTGTCTGGGACAGAAACTGCTCGAAGCTTTTCAGTTGTATAGGGTTGCAAACACGAATTTTGCAACCTAAGTGGGAGAGACTAAAGCTGCTTTTATGGAAAAAGAAGAGGTATGGGGAAAGGCACAGAAAACATAGGGAAACTGGACTGAAGTTAGGAAAAGGCAATGTAAAAAGAATGTCTGAAAGCCAGGATTGCTGCTTCTGTTGTCACAGAAGGTGTGGAGGAGATGGAGGAGTCAAAAGCTGTAACTCTTTTGACATTGCTGCTTCCCTACACACCCTGATATTTTATCTGGACAGCAGCACTGGTGGCCTGGCTTTCAGGTCTCTATGTCAGGCACAGCAACCCATCAGTCCGCAAATGCAGCAGCCTCATTTGCCTTTGCCTCAAACCAGTCTGACCCCCTTTTACCTCAGCACCTGCCAGCATGTGCTCCTTGCTACCGATTTTCTTTTTTTTTCTTCTTTTTTTTTTTTTCCTTTTTTTTCTTTTTTTTTTTTTTTTTTTATGATTCTCCCATAAGAACAGGATTTCAGAAACTGAGGCTGTTACAAGGGGCTGATAGTATGACATTCACAACAAAGGCTAGTGGGTTGGCAATTATGCTTAGACTATAGACTTAATCCTATGCAGATGGCTTCTAGTGGGCCCAACAACTGATTTTCTTTGATATGGCTTTTAGGAAGGGTTAAAACCTTTTGTTTGCAAAATGATATTAATTATAAATGATTAGTGCTGTTAATTGTCACTGAACTGCCATATGTAACTATGCCCAAGCATCAGTTTCTAATTGTTCAAGCCTATGCTTCTGCAAATTTGTGTTGTTTTGCTAATTGAGCTTTGTCTTTATTTGGCTGAAACTTGTTGTGACATGAACGGTTATTCCGGGGCTGTACAGAAGCCAAAATATGGAGGCTTGGTTCCAGCTGGGAACTATAATTGTTATTATTATCTACAATGCAAATAACTATAACTCAGTGTACTTCCTCTTTAGTAGGTTTTTCTTGGCAGGATGATTTGACCCTTACTGCTGAATTATTCATTTTCTTCTCACTTAAAATATGTAGCCCATGTCTTTATTCCACTAACATGCCAGTCTATTCAAGAGCTTCACCAAATAAGGCCCAATTCATATATATTTTGAACCTGTATAAAGCATCTCTCCTCCTCATTGGGACCTGTATTATATAAAAAAAATTACTCTGTCAAATTTTGTAAACAGATAGCAGATTATGTTTTAACAAATCAGTTAATTATATGACGATCATAAATTTGGTATAATTTGCCAGTGAACCTACTGTAATCTGAATGCAAACAAACTGTAAGCAAAGTACGAACAAGTAATAAATCTACTTGCTGGGGATAAACAAACTTGAGGTGAACAGACTACAGATTAGGCAAAAAAGAGGAGCACACATGGGTTATAGACTGAGGAGTAGCAGGAAGACAATGTGCTCACCTATGCATTGGCCAGAGCATTTGCCTCAGCAGCACCTCCACCACCACTAGCAGAGCTGAGACACTGGGTTGCAGACTGCTCCTGCAGGGTGAGCTTCGTTCCTCTCACTACAGAGAGACAGCATTGCCGCTTCTGTACAGAGACGGGCTCTCACTCTTTGGGAAGGGAAATGTTCTGAAGAAAAATGGCAATTGGTAGTGCTACAAAACTTTCTTCTCTGAGCGATACTGGCTTCATCAAAACTGGTAAAATTTGCTGAAAACCAACCAGGTTTGACATTAATTGACATTATCTTCTCAGGTAGTGTCACTGGCTAATAGCTGGTCACTTCACAGAGTAGGAGGTGGCCTCAATACAGTGTTGCAAATGCCTGTAAAACAGACTTTCTCCTTCCATGGGCTCCGTTTTATCTGTAGGAATCTGCCTGAATGTAGGGCATTTGCCTGCAATTTTATTTCCAGCGAAATAGAGATTAACTTCTATAATTTTCTTAGACTGCTTAGACAGTCTGGGGAAGAAGAAAAAGGGTTCCTGTTCCAATAAGTGAGGGATATTTTTCTGTCTCTTTTTGTTTCCAGTTGCTAAATCACCTGGTTAAACGACATTTACATTGTAGTACATACTATATTACATTACAATATGTTCATATATTAACACCTAAAATCTATCTCTAACCTTTTAGAGGGAAGCCAGTACTCTTTAGCCATAGGGATGTTACATGATTGAAAATTGATCAGACTGCCACACTAATGAAAGTAGGAAACATTCAGGGGGGTGGTGTCCTGCAGTACTGCAGAGAGACCTCAACAAATAAGAGGACTGGGACATCACCAACCACATGAAGTTCAACAAGGGAAAGTGCTGGATTCTGCAACTGGGATGGGGAAACCCTGGATGTTCTTACAGACTGAAGAATGAGATGCTGGAAAGCAGCGCTATGAAAATGGACCTGGGGATCCCGGTCAAGGACAAGCAGAATGTGAGTCAGCAGTGCCCTGGCAGCCAGGAGGGCCAACCCTGTCCTGGGGGGCATCAGGCAAAGCATCGCCAGCCAGTCAATAAAGGGAATTGTCCTGCTCCGCTCTGCACTGGCGCAGCCTCACCTTGAATATTGTGTGCAGTTTTGGACACCACAACATAAGAAAGATATTAGGCTCTTAGAGAGTGTCCAAAGGAGGGCATCGAAGATGGTGAAGGCTTCCCTTGAGGGGAAGCTGTGTGAGGAGCAACTGAGGTCACTTGGTCTGTTCAGCCTGGAGAAGAGGAGACTGAGCGGAGACCTCATTGCAGTCTGCAACTTCCTTGTGAGGGAAGGAGGAGGGGCAGGCATTGATCTCCTTTGTGGTGACCAGTGACAGGACCCGAGGGAGTGGCCTGAAGTTGTGTCAGGAGAGGTTTAGGTTAGATATCAGGGAAAAGTTCTTTACCCAGAAGGTGGTTGGGCACTGGAACAGGCTCCCCAGGGGAGTGGTCACAGCACCAAGCCTGACAGAGTTCTAGAAGCATATGAATGATATTGTCAGGCACATGGTGTGACTCTCAGTGATGGTCCTGTGCAGGGCTAAGAGTTGGACTTGATGATCCTTTTGAGTCACTTCCAACTCAGCATACTCTGTGATTCTGTGAACTGAGAGAACACATAAAGAGCATTTCAATGGATATCCCTACCATCAACAAGAGCAGATGTTGAAGGGAAATTTGGCAGGGTATCCTTAGTCCTCTCCTTCACTGCAAGCCCCTTACATTCCAGAGAGGCTGGCTGAAATGCTCCTGTCTCATAGACTCTGTCTCCAGTTTTTCATGTCCCAGAGTGATCAAGAGATCAAATATCACCATTGCTCTTTCTTCTTCAGAACCTCTCAGTATTTCCCAAGCTGAATATTCAGTCTTGCACTCCTTCTTTTCAATGTTCCTCTCATATACAATCTCACCATCTCCAAAACTCTATGCTTCTCTTAACTCCCTTCTCCAACCCACCTAGGCCTAAGTTTACTATGGACCCCATATATGCTATTCCATTCTTCTTGCTGCCCTAACGTACTCCCACTTTTCAGCTCCCCAACTTCTGCTTTGTTTCTGCTTTTTTTTTCTGGCCTGCTCTCCTTGATTCTGCCTCAGAGCACCTCCCACTCACAACCCCTTCTCCCCTCACAACTTTGGGCATTCCTATTTCTCTCAATTTCCAGGTCCTTCTGTTCTGTTGTAAGGCTCCCAGATGGAGCTTCTACATTTGCAGTATGTGCATGAGGTGTTCATCTTCAACCTGCTCTATTACCCCCAGCCATCGGCACTTCCTTCTACCTCATATCTATCTGACAACAGCCTGGCATTCCCAAACTTGCCTTGCCTGAGTAAGACTGTCAAGAAATAACAAAAAAATAGCAGGCAGGGACTCAAATATTAATTGTTACCCCCAATGGGACATAAAGGATAGAAAAAGAGGTTCCGCCTGAGAAAAAAAGAGGCTATGTGGTAGCCACAGGAATGTGGAGACAGTGGCTCATTTCATCACGGAGTCTGCCTGTTGAAGCAAAATAGGGCCCCTGAGGTGTATGCTTCAGGGAAAGTAAATAGCTGAGGAAAATAGCTCTTGGTTACATACTAGTATGTATTAGTTCCTAGAATACCGGCAAGTCAGAAGCTACACTCAGGCTTGTTTGTGCGGTGCCAGCTCTGAAAGGAGCAAGAGTTTGCTTCTTCATTTCTTTTCTTGTTGCACTAAGACATCCTTGCCCATGAAAGCCTTCTCCTGTGGTGGACAACAGGAAATATATGCAAGGTAAGAAAGGGAAAGACTGAGGACTTTCCTCCTTCTGCCATTCATGTCATAAGGGCCATGCCCTTCTTGAGTCTTTCTGCTTTCACAGGAGAGGCCAAAGAATTAAAGCTCCAGTTCCCCTCTTGGTGGCTTGCCCTGAGGCTTCAATTTGCAGGTTTCCCTCTTTTCTTGGCCGAAACAGTTTTCTTCATTCATTTTTCTTCATGAACTGACCTGCCCTGTCAGGTGCTGGACATTTGTGGACAACAAAAGTTGAGGACCCTGACAACAGCACACCCACGATATCTTCCTGACAGATTTGCTAAGAGAAAGATGTTGCTGGCATTACCGAGCTGGTGGTAAACATCACCTATGCATACCACAAATTTCTTGTCAATCTGGAGCTTTTACAGTCATAACTACAAAGAAAGAAAGGCAATTAGCTTCGCACAGTGCTTTTAGTGTCACATGCTAAGACAAACAAGTACACACCCTGTTAGGTTTTAAGTCTTATTGGATCATTAAGCCCAGCATCTGAAGATATATTAGAATATATTTCTCCTGCAAAGAACCAGCTGGATCTCTTCCTCTGCAGGAGCGTGAGTGCTGATCAGGCCTGCAGCAGTGCTAGAAAGCAATAGGTGAGAATTTCAGCAGTTTGCAGGCAAGATCAAGGTTCAAAAGGTCTTCGTGGGATGCACAGAGAAAGTGAATAAGCGTTCATCCTCAATTTCCATGTCTAAAATCCGTCACATGAAATACCATAACTCTCCTGTGGATCTATCATCATTCCAGACAATCTTTAGTTAATAAATCTGTTAAGATTATTATTCTGTAACTAATCATTTCAATGAGTGTTGAGGTAATTGTACTACTGAGAAATACCAAGGCACCTGGAACTGGCAGAATGTTTTGAAGCAGATCTTAAACTTTACTAGAAATTGTTGGACAGAAAAAACAGTCAAAAGGTAAAGCACCTTAGAGAAACCCAAAACATACAACCACTGGAAATGTTATGCTCCATCCCAGTCTCATTTCATCTTACTTCTGAAGGAATGTTTTGAGAGTGGGAAAAAGGCATTAAAAGTTTAGGGGTTGTTTGAGGTAAGAGAACAGTAACAGACACCGGGATGGAACAGCACTTTTGAGTACAAGTGCCATGCTTCTCTCATAATAATCTCACTCAGTCTGTGTTTGAGCACCATTAGACCATGAAGGTTTCATATCCTGCATGCCCATAGCAATCTGATTAACTACCTATGATCAAATTTCATCCCAATTGTATATAAATGCTAAATAAAAATGCACAAGGGAAGCACTTCAAGCAAATTGAAAAATAGTTTGGGGTAGGAATTGCCTAACCCTCAGGAATGAGAGCCAACAGCAAGAAACACTTTCTTTTACAAGGGCTTTAACTGGAAAGGCAGGAGCAGAAAGCATTCTTCCTCTAGTAACCATTTCAGCTCTAGTCTTCCAACCTTGACCTCAAAAGAAAGGGCAATAAAAGAAAAACTAACCCAATCTATTTCTTCATTGGTAAATGACTTACTCATTAATGTTATAGTGGAAATAACTGAGATTGTTTACAAGGAACTAGCACTACAGATTACAGATCTTTAAACAAAACAGATTCCATTTTCTAGAAGAAGAACAGTTTCATGGCATTTGGCCAGCATTTTCAAGATCAAGTGCCTGATGGTAAGTACTTAATAACAGGAGCCTGGTTTTCAGAGTTGTTGATTGTTAAACAAATCTCACCTGTGTCTGTAGTTTGATGTGCTTCTTGCCATTCCTGGAAATCAGACTGCTTATCTGTATATGTCAACACTGAATGAGGGTCTCTGACCCAAGGTACTTAAATGTGAAGGGTTTTTTTTTTATGACTTCACATCTGAAAAATCCAAGGATGGGAACCAGGTGTACCTTTCTCCTATGCAGGTATGTTCATTCCCTACCTTGGTAGTTTGCTTCCCAAGCTTGTTGAAAATGGTCCTGTCATTCTGCAGTTAGTGAAATGCAAGAAGGTGCCACAAACCTTCCAAGGGCTCCAGCCATCCAAAACAAATGCCATATGACTGCTTGTATATTCAGAGCTGCTTTGCTAAAGCAAATAGTAGTACAGTGTCATTAACAACAGCAGATATTAGCTACCACTTTCAGACTTTTACAGCTCCCAAACTCCATCATCATTTAAATGAGCACAGAAACATTTCCTTTACAGCTACTGTACATAGAACTCCAGACTTTCAGTATACACATGCAGCAACTGTGATCTTCTGTATCTGCATATAATTTTTGCCTTGGACCCTTAGTGCAACTGCTCACAAAGCCTTCATTTGGCTCATAATTTTCATAGTTTCCTTTTGACTAAATCCTATTTTTCCTGAGTATTCATAGCATGTATTTATTATAACATCTGTCTCTTTCTGCATTTTTTCAGCCTCTTCACTTAATAATCAGCACTACTTCAGATTATTTCCTTCCTCCCTTTCATATGCTCTTCACAGCCTATCTTACCACAGTGGCTCAAAGGAGTCTGTCTCTCAGAGAACACAGCCAGGCCATGCAGACAAGTGGGTTTAGGGGAATCTCTCTGCACAAATTCTGAAATTGACTGCAGCTAGTAGTTTCATAATGAAATGATGATTAACACGTGGCTTCTTGTCTCTCAAAACAAGCACAGCAATGCCTGCAGGCACTATGATCTACTATCACTCCATTCTCATACAGAAAAGCAGGGCTTGGGTGCTCAGAAACATCCGTTGTAATATACTTTGGGACTTCATGCCAAAGAAAATGTCACTAAACTGATATGAAATAAAATGGTAGACAGTTAAAAAAATACATAGGGTATATTTATCACTCAAATAAATATTTCCTTAATTGAGCAGTTAACTAAAAATGCAGTTATAAGAAAGCCTTTATGGGACAGCTATCATATTAAGACCTTTTCTCGTCCTTGAGATTCCAGTCTTTTTCAACACTGAATACCTACAAGATGATATTAATACTTCTATAACCAGTTAGAACTTGTGCAGGGCGCTGCGTCTTATTTATGTATATGTGACAAGGTTTTGTGAAGAAACAGTTCCAACTGAGGGAAGTTCAGTGCTGTTACTCTGGCATAAGAGACTAGTTCAAAATCATAAACACTTTCAAAGGATAAAATTATGCAAGCGCAAAGCACTCTGTAAACATCTTTTAATTCCTCAGATGTTCCTGTGCCAGTTTCCCCTCCCCGCTTCATAAACCAGTCTGTCCAAGGCCACACAACAAGTCAATAGCTGAGCCAAAACAGACTTCAGATGCTTGAATTCCACTTCTGAAGCCCTGACATTTCTCTCCTTTTTTATATTTCTCCTATTTTTCCACACTGTGACTGCTGCTCAAGTCCTTCCTTTTACTAAAGAATCTGGAAAGAAAGGTTATTGGAGCCTTTTGACACCTATGCCTTGCAAGTCCAGTCCTGGGCTGCCCAGAAGCTTTGCAGAATCCAGTGCTTTACAGTTTTGCAGTGTCTGTAAAGTAACCCCATTAGGCATCAGATGTTAGTTTCTATTGCCATGGCCCACACTGGCATATGAATTCATATAGATTCCAGCCTCTTAGCAACAATTTTGTCTGTAGACTTGCCGGGAGATGAGCAAGCTTAGGAAGAACAGACTCCCAAGAACATAAGTAAGCAGTAAAACTAATAAAGCTGCCAGAAGGGCAAATACAGCATTTCCCAAGTTGGAGAGATGTCTAGGTTCACAGTCATGTTGTTATCTTAAAGACAGAGTCACTTAATTGTTTCTATTCCTTCATCATAGCAACAGCTTCCTTTCCTCCCAGCTCAGCAGTGACATCTCTGTGTCCATAAAAGACATCCCTGCCTCTAGCATTCCACTGCTGAGGAATTCTGCTTTGGTAATTGATTTCCAGCCAAGACTGCTCAGATGCAAGTGAAGTTGATTCAAGCTTTTGGATAAACAGTCTTAAGTTCCTGTATATCTGAATCTGAGTCAGATTCTTCCAGTAGCATAGCTCACTAGGCCTAGCTACCATCTCTAGATACCAAACAGTATTTGAACTAAGCTCTCTTGAAAGGATGTCAGTGTTGAGATATGCCGTTAGTCCAAATAGTGGTGAACAATTTCCAGCTTTGTGTCTTTAGTAACAGATAAGGCTGAATACTTCTTGTCTGTATTTAGAATATAGAATTTTTCTTTAACATTGTTTGTTCTATTTTATTCATCAATGGCACCTATTTTGATAAATGAAAAGCATTAATGTGCTGCCTTTTGATGAAGTAGCTGGTATATCTAGTTTCAGTTCAGCCTGTCTACTTTAATTCTAACCACAGATGCACAGAAATAAAGAGGATGATTGGTTTTTTTACATTTGGAAGGGACCACACACTCCCTAGCATATTTGCTACATTTCCTTCCTCCACTGTTCTTTCACCTTTTTGCTCAAAGGGTTTATCTAAAGGGCACTTATTGCACATCTCAAATAGCCAGGGGGAAATCATTTGCATTCCTTCTATGGTCTCAAGCTAGAAAGAACTTTTCAACATGTGCCTATCCCATAAGCATGAGTAGGACATGTTTTCTAGAGGAAACCTTTTTACAGAGCAGAGAACTTACTGTGCTTGATGTGATAATTTTCGTACAACACAAGAAAACCATGTAGAGTCTTTCATTCCACTGTACCCAGCACTGGTGAGGCCACACCTCAAAATTTGTCTTCAGTTTTGGGCCCAAAAGAAAGACATGGAGGCACTGGAACATGTCCAGAGAAGAACAATGAATCTGGTGAAGGGTCTGGAACATAAGTCCTTTGAGGAACAGCTGAGGGAGCTGGAATTGTTTAGCCTGGAGAAAAGGAGGCTCAGGGGGGACCTTATCACGCTCTACAACCACCTGAAATGAGCCTATAGTCAGGTGGGAGTTGATCTCTTCTCTCAAATAGCAAGTGGCCAAAACAGAGGAAACGGACTCAAGTTGCGCCAGGGAAGGTTAGTTTGGATGTTAGAAAAAATTTCTTCACTGAAAGGATGGGAAGGCATTGGAACAGGCTGCCCAGGGAAGTGATGGAATCACCATCCCTGGAAGTGTTAGAAAGACATGTGGATGTGGCACTTGGGGATATTGTTTAGCGGTGAACAAGGTGGTGCTGGGTTAATGGTTGGACTCAAGGATCTTAGAGGTCTTATCCAACCATAATGATTCTTTGATTTCATGAAAGTAGTGTGGCCAGTGCTGGAGGCTGGAAGTGGGCATTCAGTCAGAGCTGGATTTGTCCAAAGCTTTCTGAAAGACTTAAAAAGGAAAGACAATGCAAGGAAGTGTGCTAGCAAGAACTTCTTCAATAGCATTTGCACTAGTCAGTTAGAGGTTTTAGTTTGTGTTTCAAAAGAGACTGTTCAGAGCAGGGAGTTTCAAAGGCCATTGGAGCTGGTTGTCAGAGGTTAATAAAATGAAGACTTGGTGTTATCATCAAAGGTGTTCTCCTGAAGATTTTTTAACCTCATAAAAATTAAATTCATGACCTTTGTGGCACTTTACTGTGGCAATTGACTGAGTGGGGTATGAGAATAATGTCTGTGAGTCTGTTCAAATGCACACAGATTGTGAGGTTTTTAAAAAATTCTTTGTGCTTCTTTTCCCCCTGCTTCCATTTGCCTGTGAGTACAGTACTTGACGATTAGCAACTGCAGAATACATTTATCTGAAGGAGGAAAATGAGTCTTTGAAAGATCCACCCTGCAGAAGCACAAACTGGACTTAGACGTGTATCTATCTCATGTGGAAAACTTCTGCACCTACATCACTGCTGTAGCTTTATCAGTTCCTGGAACCAAAGCAAAAGCAAGTCTTTTGAACAAGATGAGATTTAAATTTTTTCTTAGAGAAATGTATTTATTCCAAAGTGATGTTTTCATTAGGTATTCAAGATAATTCAGTTCAAATTAAAAAACTCTTCAAGAGTAGCATGAGACAGGAGTCACTTCCGGTGTTAATGCTGAAACAGCACTGGCAACCAGAAGTCCATTTAATAAGAAAAACGGAAACTTCACACATGATACTTTTTATCATCTTCTGTTGAATGATTGACAAAAGCAAGGGAAGTTCCTCACTATCATTGAAGCCAAATGGAGGATTTATACGTGTTAATACTTTGTTCAGCTATGAGAAGTGTTTAGGTATAAATTATTCAGGAAAGGTTGTTTCCTGACAAAGAAATTAGCTTTTTGTGTTCAAAATGTCCTAACCAATCATAGCAGATACCACCTGTATGCAGAAGAAGGATACATTGCTGAAAATTTAATTTGTTGCTATCAATCTACTGGAGAAGGTTGTTGAAGAAAATGTCATAAAATCCCAGCAGTTTCAGTGCCTGGGCTGTGGAAAAGTACAGTTCTTGAAAAAGATAATATCCAAACTTTGTAGAACACAGAAACATTGAATATTATCTCAGGAGACTGTGAGGACTTAAAAATGTAACCAGCAAATCTTCAGCATTTCTTGCAGCAGATATGTCTCAGGATATGTTAAAATCATTCAAACTCTTCTTGAAATAATACAGAACATAACATCTAAATTTTATTTCAGCTTTAACATAGTCTTTTACTGCACTTGCATGGGTTTGCACTGAAGTCAGCTGAAATGCAAGATCTCATGAGCATTTTCAGAAGTACAGAACAGGCACTCAAGCTGTGCAAAAGGTACTGGTGGCCAAAAGTAGCATAAGTGACACAGTTCACAAAGTATCACAAGTGCTCAGGTGCCAGGGCCCCTCCTGCCCTGAAGAAACTATGTCAGTGTTCTACCAGCCCAGCTGAAAGCCATCCTGGGCCCATGGATTACAGAGCTCCCATCAGTTACTGGGAAAACAGAATTCAGCGCAATTCACCATAGAATTTTAAAGAGGTAGAAAGTGATTAACATTAGAAAGTGATTAATCTTAGCATAAGGTCATGACAGACACCAGCTGGAGGCAGCCATCTACATGGAGGCTGGCAACAGCTGCTCCTACAGCCTGTGAGAGGTCTATCAGAGCATGCAGAGGAGCTTGTGAAAATCAGGAGTATATGCTGAAGTGCTTTTTTCCTTTGCTATCTCTCTACGAGAAGAAAGAAATTTATTGTACCTTGTATGATGGTTTTGGTCTAGACCTTCCTGGTGACCAGTTTGTAACCAAGGAAGTGGCCAAGTACCCAGTATTCCATACGATTTTTACGTAAACCAGAGTATAAATAAGTTGGAGATTAAAGACCTCACTCTCTTCTCTTCCAGCGAGGTTTGGGAACAGTGGGTCCCTGCGTTGGTCTCGCTTATCTAAGGCTGTGGCCTGCAGAGTTCACTGTCCTGCCACGTGGAGGTTTGGAGAGTGCTGGCCGTGTCTGCCAACCCTGCTGTTTTAAGGGACATGGTGAGATTTGTTTTACTAGTTATTTTACTAGTTCTCGGGTTTGATTGTGCATATCTATTCGGTGTCCCTTTTTGTTCCCTCTTGTTCTTTTTTCCCCTTTCCCTGTCCCTTTGGGGTGTTGATTCCCTTTTACTGTGTATATAGCATCTTAACTATATATAACTGTGATTTACATAAATATATATATTTTTATATTAGCAGCTTGACTTTAAATCCTTTAATTTTTTATATTTTTTTTTCTTTCTTTACCCTAAGGGAAGAGGGAAAGAGGAAGGGAGGTCTACAACTCCTGATATGAGTTACCGTAGGCTCACATCCATCTCCCAAAAAATTCAGACTACTGACCATGAACTGGAGGAATTTTTTTGTTGTTCTTCTTCTGTAACATTTATTCTTTAAGTCACCTTCCTGAAAATTACATATATCAGGATGCAATAAGGATTCTGGATAACTCTTTGGGATCTCAATCATTGTCCACTCTCTCTGAGGAAATTACAATTGTCTGATTTTGCTTTTAGTCTCCAAGTGGACTAATTTAAATGGATCATTGAACACAGAGTCTTGTATCCCTCAGATCATATCCATCCAAGTACCTCAACAAGCTCTATGGACTTTGGTCTCAATGGTATGTTTGTTTAATATGGATGGGAGTGAGTTTTACTCCTTGCCTCCAGTAAGAGCCATTCTTCAACAATGTGTCCAGAAGCTCACACTCTTAACATGTTCTTTGCCCTCACATTTTTAACTATCACATGTTAATATTACCCATGTAAATGAGTTACATTTCCAAGTACATGGAATATTCCAATGAGAACAGTCTAATACGATTTCCAAATGAACTTCACCGTTTTTAGAGGCTACAAAACCTTCTTCTGTTTTAGGAATTTAAAACAGAAAAGGTCATCTTCTCCATCGCCTTGCCTCTCTGCAGATAAAGACTACTGGTACATACTTGTACAATGGATGCATGTTTGCTCTAAGAAGTGTGGTAAAATTCCTTACTTTCCTCTCAAGGAAGATGTCAGAGGCCCAGCACAGGCACCCAGAGCACCTGTGCAATCTTCACACAGAAGGTGTCAAAGACTCAGCCAGACTCAGCTGAGGTGTAATGGCATGACCTATTGTTTGCATGAGAGATTGAACTAGGGAGTATCAGAGATCTCTCCTGAGTCTTTAAGATTGGGTGGATTTGCAATATTAATTTCAGCTTTTTTTCAGACAGCTATGAAAGGTGCCCATCATAATGACAGCCTCATGCAACAATAATGTTTAGAGATGGGGAAAACCTCATTCTCACAGTCTAAAGACAGAAAGGTAAGACATCAAATGAACTCTTCCCTTCTTTCCAGCTTCTGCTTTTAAAATGGATTTGTTTCCCTAAAGGAGAAGAAAAATCTGGAAGTGAAACGTGGACAAATTCTTCCTAGACTTCTTCTGCCCTAACTTCCTGAGTAACTTTCTGAGAAGAAAAACAATGAAATGCTTTCTTGGCAAGCTCTTCTCCTCGTTTTCCTTAAGCAGCACATATACCCACAATGCTTCCTCCTCCTTTCAACTGGAGATCTCAAATATTCTAGATTATTATGTGACAGAAAATAAGGCAGGAAATCATGATTCTGACAAGTGACCTGGAGTACTCTTGTCTTCAGATGTTTCTCTATCCTTGTTCAGAAGAGATGTGGCTGAGCAGACCCAACACGGTAAGCACCCTCAGGCACTGCAAGGAGACTGCTCTCAAACAAGAGGGATCATCTGTTTTAAACAGCACTTATATTTTTTAATTCTCCTCTGCAGTATTGTTTTAGTCAAGCTGTTTTCAAAAGGCTTCTTTTACTTTCTTTGACAGTCAATAAAGTTCTTCAAATGAGCAAACTGTCTCATAGAGACAATGTTTTTCAACTGGATTAACCCAAATTAAGCATTTAACTCACAGTGAGGCACTGAAGAAAATCACCCTGTTTTCTGAAGAGCTTTCAGGAACTTAACCCATATAGAATAAAAGAAATCCGTGAAAAAAAAGCTTTTTATTTAAGTGCTCCATTTTCAGAATTTGACTGCTTAAGTTTGGGCTTGTATTTTTGCTTACATTAAAAGAAATCTAAAGTGTAAAGAGATGTTGCACACAGGCTAATGTAAAGTTGTCCAGATCAATTTGTCCTGCTGTACCATAATATGACACATTTTAGCAATCTTGTGGGTTTTCTTTGTTAAAAGCTGTTTATAATTATATCTAAAATACCAGTATTAATCCTCAGAGCTCTTTGCTTTAAAAAAATACCACAAATCATTATCCTGTATTAGCACAAGCCAAATTTTGCTGCCCACAGTAGAAATTCTGGGTTGCATAAAAAGCTGCTGTCCCCATGAGCACTATGAGTACAGCTGACCTAGTGGGGAGCTGTAAGAGTTAGAAACAGTGAGCCCTACATGTTCTCTGGCCACTGCATTGTCTCATCACCCAACAGTAAGGTAATTTAAGCCCTCCGTTTTATTCCGCTCTTTCTACAGAGGAGCCCTTAACTCTAGATTCATCTGTCAGACAAAAGCTTCATTGATTGACATGCAACTCTGAAAAGGTGGGTTTCACTCACTTCCAGCTGACTGAGTTCTCTCCTAAGATCTGGCTGACCCAAAGCTTTTTCCTTGAGGAATACAATTTAATTTGGCCAAATAGCATTCAAAAGTTTTGGGCGTCCTTGAAGGGGCAGTAGCCTAGTTCAGTAAAGCACATAAGCACTGTTTTGCGAAGCACATGCCACAGTGCATACCCCACCATCTGCTCAGTGTCTGCAGGCTGGTGGCAGAGCAGGCAGGTGGGATTTACACAGTAACACAGCTACTCCCACTCACTTCCCAGGAAGTGAGCTCAGAGCCTTACTCAGAAACTATTTAAGGTTTGACTTCAGCCCTTTCCAACACAGCCATCAGCAGGTATGGAAACACCTGCCCTCTTGATGAATCTCTGTGGGAGGCAACCCTCAGCAGAGGAAAGACTGGCAGCAAAAGACAGCAAGTGTTTGAGCAAGCTATTCTTACCAGAGTCCATCAGCAATGAAACCAATTCTTGACATTACTGAAGCAGGTCTTGTGCCGCACATAAGGCTCTCAGCTGCTGAACTGCATCAAAAAAGGACAACAGGGGTCCTAAGGATCTAAGTGCTAAAAATCCACATAAGCAACCAATTAATTTTTTATTATTTTTTTTTGGGGGGGGGGTGTTTGTTTTTTGTTTGATTGTTTTTTGGGGTTTTGGGGTTTTTTTAAGACATGAAAAGAAATTACCATGGCTTGTTAGTTTTAGGGGTGCACCTAAATTTAAACCTCACATTACTGGAACAGGTCTCAGTGAGGACATACTGACCTGCCACACATTATTGCATTTAATAAATCCATATGCACAGCTATCTCTGGTTGTTAATTCAGGCTGGGATCTGCCTTTATGGTTAAGATAGTACATCTAACTCTTTTCTCCCTGGAAATTACTTCATATTAAAAATATTTGAAAAGTTAAAAGTGCAATCAGCAGAGTTGTATCAAAAAAAAAAAAAGAAGGAAGGAAAAGAATAAGTAAAATTCTCTTTTTTTTAATATGAAGAAGTCCTCCAGGATTTTTCTCACTGGATAAAAAGGAGGGAGATTAGCAATAGAGAAGGATGCTGATGTCGAATTTAATACAGACTACTGTCACAGTGTGTTGCTGTCCTCCTCATCCTCCTCCCTCCAGCCTGACTCAACAAGGACAGCTGCTAATCCTCCCATTTTTAGAACAAAGCAAACCTTTCTCTGTTTACTAATCCATCACCACATCAGCAGTATCAGCTGATGTGTGGCCCTTTCTCCTACAACTGCAAACTCCAGTAGTCTCTGCCAGCATGCCTGATCCTTTATACATCTCCGGCCTAAAATTCAGTGCCTTGAAAGGTTTGTGGGATAAGCAAAACACTGCCCCTTGAATAGTGCCTCATGAGAACTTAGGCAGCCTGAATTTTAGTTTGTTTTCTTTAAAAGGCAGTTTAGTTGAATAGAACTCAGATTTACAGGACAAAGGGATAGAAAAAAACCCTACTAACACTGCCATTAATCTCACTGCAGTGGTGGAAAGAAATTCCATTTGTGTTCCTAGGGAGGGTCTTTGCTTTATGGTCCAGCAAATGCTGGATGCTACAAGGGTGTTTGAACTTGTGCCAAATTCAATAGAGATCCAGAGCAGTGGAAAACAAAGTCATTTAATTCTACAATTAATTAAACTTCTACTTCAAATTGTAGGGATACACACTACAATTAAATCCACAGCTTCAGCACTTAGACTCTGTATAAATTTGAATCCACCTAAATATTTTGTAGTCTGTTACACGCAAAGAAGGAAAAGCTGTAGAGTCCAGCAAAATTAGTTTTGCTTTGGTCTTAATTCATCTTAAGACTCTTTTGCACCATTTTGATAATACAGAGGGCTGAGCACTGATATAAATATGCAAGAAAGGACAACTTAATGAAACTGAAGAAGGTACACTTAACACAAGCTGCATGCAACAGTGTAATACAAAAAGGGCAGACCCAGTACTGGTTTAAAAAAAACAGCCAAACAAAACAAAAAGCAAACAAACAAAAAACCCCAAACCCTCAAACAACACTATGACACTCTCCACCTGATGAAAAGAGATTTTTATACAAGGCCTCACATCCATTTGCTTGGTCCTAAGAAATTGTGGGACATCCTGACTTAGCTCTTATATAACGCATGGCATAAAACACAGCACATAATTCACTCACACAACACCTTAAAAGCATTTGAATTTTTACATCCTGTGTCATATCAAAAACATAAGAGGCATTTAACCTTTACAAAGAAAGAAATGTACATTTAAAATTAAATTTACTTTTATTCAGATATAATAGGCTGTTTCCTATGTCCAGAATATGGATTTTTTTCCTTCCTTACCCACCGCATTCACTTACCCACAAGGAGAGGGTGAGAACATGCAAGAACATGCTCTGCACATATATAGGGTAGTGCAAAGCAGTTGGAAGCTGCTCCTGCAACTTTTGCAACCCCCAAAGGAGATGGTCTTGAAAGTGGGATATGGCCTTTGCTACTGATGGGGAGGATTACTCAGCTTTGGGGACAGCATACTGCATATTGCTGCAAGCTGACTTGCACCATGGTGTGTACCAAAGGGCTTTTAGTATTACTATAAACAAAAGCAACCCAACTAGGAAAATGTGCAAAGTGTTTGAGAGTTGAATTATATCAGCTCTGATGTGGGACACAGTAGCAATAGTTAGAAACAAAACAATCTCAGGAGGCAGCTTAATAATATAATCAGCTTCTGCTTTAGATCAGAGTTGCTACAAACCTCACCCATCTGTGAAGCAGTCAGATTTTCTACTTGAGTTAGCTTTACCCAGTAAGCCAAAAGAAAGGGGACCACAGAGTATGTAGACATAAAAGATTGTGGCTCCTGCTTTGGAAGAAACAAAGCAAAATTACATTATAAGAGGAACTTCCTGCAGCATATTCAGCTATTGGCAATACAGAATACTACCCCATTACCTTAGAACAAAAATACTGCTAACACAAGTGCACCTTCACGGTTCAACTTGCTGTGCTAACAAGTGAAAAATAAGAAATAGCTCACTGAGAAAGTGTCATAAAAGTTCATAACCATAATGCAGAGGGTGATGCAGTACGGCAGTGGTTTGCAAACGTGGCATTGTACGTACAAGCACAGTGCTACCTACTGAGGAGTTCATGAAGTAGAGTTTGCCCCAGTACCCTTAAGGTATGTAGAAACTGTACAATGAAGGACCTTATCTCCTTGTCAGGTCGGGCTGCATGTATAACAGAAAATACCATGCTGTCCCCGCGTCTGCAGAGTGAGGGAGGAGGAGGAGGGAGGCTACACACCCAGCCTTGCCCTATGACTGCAGGGAAAGGTGTCCAGCACACACAGCCAGACTCAGAAGCTCAGGGGCAGGCACGAGGCTCACAAGCTGAGAATCAGATTAAAATCTGTTTGCTAAAAGCCTCTTCAGATAAACTTGCATGGAGCCTGCTACCCATGGGAGGGCATCCATTCCTGGCATGGGGAAGTGATCTCAGGACTATATTTGTTCTGCAGGGAAAGTGAAGGCAGCCCTGGTCAGTCACGATAAATACAAAATGTGTTTTTCGAGTCTCCTTTTAAAAAACTTCCACTGTTCTTTAAGGAGAGGGGGGGGGGAAAAGAAAAAAAAAGCTTTGAGGACTGGTGTAGGGCATTCTGCATCTGAAAACTCTCCTTCACTATTGGCAAATACACATTATACCTCCACAAATGGAGGCGTTTCCCCAAAACCCAAACACAAGCAAAGTCTGCCTCTTCTAGCCAACAAGGAGATGAAGTATGCATGGGCTTACGATTCAAAACTGATCTGCATTTTTTAAAGGAAACAGAAGCGTTTAACATGAGCTTCATTTAAACAAGAAACAAAAGCAAGATTAAAACTGAAATTAAATTCAGTGACACAAAAGGACAGAGTCTGGGCTGGGATACACAAATATAAACAATGTGATTCTTAACAATACACTGATTCATGTTTCCTTTCTGGAAAAAAAATCTTTACATTCTTTTTTAAAATCTGTATTTGTAGGAACATATTGTCTCACTAAAGAACATTTGTTACTTTTCTCTTTCCCCCACTCCCTTCCCACCCAGTTACATTCTTATAAAGAGAAAGTGATTACAGCAAATTCAGTGTCCAGACACTTGAGAAGATGTTAGAGTGAACACAGACCACCCACTGACTTCATCTGTTTTGTTTTTGTAGTCCCGAATTTTTATAAATTTTCCATGCCATAAGCAGTTTCTTTTCTTTTTTAATTGTTAAATATGAAAAGGCAAAATGCAAGAGCAGGTCAAGGACAATATGTTAGATGCCAGAAAATCCAAGACATCACACCACACACTGCCTTTCCCCTCAGTTGGTGTGCGACTAGTTTCTTTTCCACTCACACTGTAGCTCCAAGATCCAAACTGGCTTCCCACTTAGTTTGCCATCACAAGGCTGCTATACAATGACCACTATAGTTTGCCTTTCTCAAATGGAGCTTACCTATATTAAAAGTAAACTACAAAGGTAAAACAGAAGTGAAATTAGCCCAGAAACAGATCCGTTTTAATGTGATTCCATGGGTCAAAGCCTTTATAGAGCTTTCTCCCCGGGGTCCACAAATTCTCAAATATTTCCTGATTTGGCACAACAGCTTGCATAGCATAGTTTGACTTGGGTGCTATCACACAGAGCTATATTCTTGGAGAGGCAGGCAAATGGAAGCTTACTGCTGACAGGAACAAAAGAAAGAGACAGCTTAAACTATATTTCACAGTTGAAAAAAAAATCTAGCTAGACATGCTTGCTAGTTATCATACTAGCTTTGCTGTTTGCCTCCAAAGGTCACTTTCTTCACATTGTAGAGCCTTCTGACACATATCTGTCCGGTCTAGCTATTTTTGCCAGATAGTTTTTGTCAGATTAGTTTAATTATTAACCCAAATCACAAAAACAACCCCACCACAAAATCCTTTTCTTTTACTTGCTAACTGGGTACATTACCTACAAATGCTGAACAAGCTTAATCTACCATAAACAGCAGTCATGTGTTACATTTACATAGCTTTTTTCAGTGGTGCTTCAGGAAAACACACACAAATAGGGATCACTTCATCCTTCACTAAACTTAATCAATTTGGAATTCTTAAATGTTACACAGAGGTAAAGCAAAGGGCAGAGCAGAACTTCACTGAAGTGCACAGGGAAAAAATAATTTAAGAAGGTCAGGCTGCAACACAAACTGAAATACGTCCCAAATCAGAGAAGAGGCCCCTTATAAACAGGGCCACGTAAGTTTTACTGACTGCAAATGGTCAGGGGCTTTGAGTTTCTGCTTCACTGCAGAGGGTCCACCAGCACATCTAAGTTTCACCAGTAGATGAACATCTGCCTCAGGGTAAAGCCCAGTACCACAGCTGAAGCCTGACAGCTTGAATGCTAGATATCCAGACTTACTTGAACTATCTGTAAAAGATGCTGTGATTGTCTGTACATGATTGTCTGTAAAAGATACTATGAATTTGAGTCTTAAACTAGTTGCCTAATTTTCTTCGCTTGACTTACTACTGAATAGCCTACTTCAGTTCTGAAGCTTTCAGTGGAAAACGGTTGATTTCTCATGGGGCAACGCAAGCTAAATAACTGAAAAAGAAAAAAAACCAAACCACCATCAAACCCCCACCATTATAGAGAATATATCCTCAGTTAAAATTTCAAAAGTGGACATGCTGAATATTGCATTGTTGGGACCACTTGTAACAGCAATTAGGTTTAAGAACCAGAGCTGGATGAGCAATATTTTCTTTACTAAAATTGAGTTCGGCTTTTTTTGGAAGTTTAGGGGGTTTGGGAATTTTGTTTCATTGATTTTTTTCCTACTTAAAAGTTTCTCTTTATTCTTCTTGACGTGTTCCTCAAAAGTCTAATGAAGGCAGCATTTAGTTTAGCCATTGTCAGCAGTGTCAGATAAAGATGAATCTGGCAGGTTTTGGTGAAATACCAGCAGTCTGAACACTCTCTCAGGGTATATTTGCACACTCTGAAGCTCACACAGCACCTGTTCCTGTTCTTGAGGCAACAGGGGCTGCCTCAAGTGTCTAATACAGTAAGCATTAGGAAAATATCTAGAAGACCCTTGAGAAAAGACACCGAACTATAATTTAACAAGACAAGAGAATATTCTGGACTCCTGGCAAGAAGATACTTTCTCATTGTAGGTGACAGCTCACTAACACCACTCACTCCAAGGCCTTGCTCAGCTACAAAATCCAGCTAACTAGAGTTTAAATTAGCTTTCTTACATCTCCTGGATAAACTCTGTCTGCACCCCTGCCAAAACACACTACTCTTCTCCTCTGTAATCCTAAACAATCCCTCACCATAGGTATTTCCCCTGCAGTTCCTCACAGTGCTATGCACATAGTTGTATTGCACAGCCACACCAAATGATTGGAGGCAGAATGAATTGCATAAAAGTGTTGGCTGTGTATCCTGGGAATTTGGAGAAAGCTGTTAGCCCTGTCTCAGCACTTCTGCTTCTAGCTCCTTTCCCCCTTGATCCAAAAACTAGACCAAAAAGGAAGAAATATTTCCAGGGTTCAACTTGAGCTTCTGCCACCACTGCCTGATGGGTCTCTGCCCAGTCAGCCCCTAATCACAGTAGTTATTCACGCTCCTATCAGGGACAGGCTGCAATGCCTGGAGCACTATCTGTCCACAGGGAGGACAAACCAAAGCTGCTGTGGGAATTTGGCAGCTGTCTGGAGGACAGATAACAACAGGATGTCATTTATCCTCAGCAGCAGGGTTGGAGATCTTGCTGAAGCAGTTAGAGGTCAAAATTAGTTACCAGGCAATGGCTGCTTAGTGATTCATGCGGAATTAGTTGTGACCTCAGCCAAAGTGACTGTGGAGGAGAAGTGTTCATGTAGCACTAAGGCACTAATTAGCACTGCCACTGGATGGCTCCATGCAGGTCACAGCCGGGTCTGGATCACACGGTGAATTACCCCATCCCACTAATGACGCCAGTGTTAATGAAGTGAAAGTTTGCTACCCTGGAAAGGTTAAGTCAGAAATTACTGCCTTAACTGATGCAAATACAACAGGGAATGAAGGCTCTGTCCGCTTCATTAGTGTCAGCCAGTACCTCTTCAAAGATGGAAGACAGGAACCCCAGCCCAGAAGCTGGACCCCTTTCTCCCTGTGCCCCTATCCCAATTGCTTTTAAAATTAGTCCTTTCTGTTACATTTTTTAATCCCAAAAAGGCATGATTTTTATCCTAGAGTATGGGAGCAAGCAGATAACAAGCCATGTGTGGGATTAGTAGTGAGTGCATAGCAAGGATATAAGATTTGGTACCGCAATCAAAAAAACACCCATACTGAGCTTCCTTACTTGCTTACCACAGTGTAACTGTGTTCAGGTGAGAGCAAAGATTGGATCTGTTTTCCACCACACTATAAGAGCTCCAGGACAAGTTTCTCTTTTGACAATGCAATGTCCTTGAAAAAAAAATTAAATTCTTGTGTTGGATGTATACAAACACATTAAGGAAAAAAACCACACCACTGCTTCCGTTCAACATTAAACTTCATCACAATGTCATTTATAGATCTTCAAAAACTTAGGCTTACTTAATTTCTAAAGAAATCAAATTCTCCACCCACTCTCAATTTTTTCAAAACAATTAGGAATCACAGAGTATGCAAATTGGAAGGGACCCACACGAATCACTGAGTCTAACTCCTGGCCCTACACAGGACCATCCTCAAGAGTCACCTCATATGCCTGAGAGTATTATCCAGACACCTCTTGAACTCTGTCGAGCTTGGTGCTATGACTACTTCCCTGGGGAGCCTGTTCCAGTGCCCAACCACCCTCTGGGCAAAGAGCCTTTTTCTAATACCCAACCTAAACCTCCCCTGACACAACTTCAAGCCATTCCCTTGGATCCTGTCACAGGTCACATTAAAGCTCATTCGTAGCCAAGGAGACACACAGTAGTAGGTTGGATATTCTTATTTGATGGTCTGGAGAGAAGACAGAATAGAGAAGAGAAACTCTTGAGGACATCCCAGTTTCGGAGAAAGTGTAAACCTAGAGCAGCTAGGCAAGTACCCAGAGTAGCTGAAGTGTAAGTCTAGACTACGTAGCAGGGAATGACAGCTGTGAAAGTACCATGGGAGGGAGCAGAACTCCTGTTGGAGGGCAGGCAGTATGCTAACAAATCCTGGCCAGAAGACTGTACATCCTGCTGCAGAGGCCCATGTCCATTTAATTTCAGTAGAAGACTTCACTTTTTTCAGACTTAATTTTTTTGTTTATTAAACTTCTTAAGATTTTACTTGGCAGATGGAAAAAGGGTCTGCAAAAATTCCCAGTACGGTAACTTTAAGCCAGTCAGTGAAACTTGATATGTGTTCTTAATCTTCAAGACTTGTGTTGACATCACAAGCTGCAGAAGTGGAGCCAATGATCAGGGGAGATGAAGTTTGGATTACATGAAGTACTCTCTTTTTGTTTTTCTTCCTAAGCAGTCACTGCTTTTAGTGCAAAAGTAAAGAATTGAAAGAATTTTTAAGAGATTGGGGAGTTGCATGTCTAAATAACAGCACCCAATGGTCTGGGTTTCAAGTCAGTCCAAAAGCAAAGGCAGAATAAAGAAGGAAGCCAGAGATAGAGAGATGGAATAGGAAGACTGCAAGCCTCCTATAAAAGAAGTATCTGGAGCAAATACAAGGGATGAAATCCTGCAAGGGTTAAGACAGCCTAAGAAAAGCCATTCTTTCTTCCTGACTCCAGAGGAGAGGGGAATACACAAGTTAGGTAGAATGGCACTATTTGTCAGCAAAAGTGCTCATACAGTATGACACTACTGCCCATGGTATCATCAGCTGCAGTAGTGCAGCAGTCTGGATTGTTGACAACCTCGATCCTCATCCTGCATGCTCTGGAATGCCCCAGGCTCCCCAGCTCCATTCAAGGAGATGGGCTGGAGGTGACCTCCCCATGCTAGGCCAGGCCCTGGCTGCTGCCCCAGAGAGGAATACAGTCTTGTGGCCATTCCCCTGGACTGCAGCTTTGGGGATTAGCTCCTGCCTAAGCCTGGGCTCTGGGACTTCAGGTACATGGTTGAGGCAAGGGTCCTAAGGCAACAGTCTCCAAGTCTGTTGATGTTTTGGATTTATTCTAGTTAGACCCATCTTTTAAAAAGCTGAGGAGCTGACTCTGCACCACAAGCAAAAAACAGAGCTCTGGTAGTCCAACTCTGCTCCTAGTGATGGGCTTTATTGTTTACTGCAATGGGGTCAGGATGGCATCCTCAGAGCTGAGCAGAGGAAACAAGACAAAAAAGGTAAAGCTTTTGATCCTATATAGAACAGCAGATGTTGGATCATATGTTTCCAAGCAAAAGATACTGAAATCAAGGGTTTAAAATGTTAATTGCCAATTTTTAATGCAGCTCTCTCCAACAGCCTACTTGGACACATCAACTTACAGTGAGGTTATAGAACTCTGAATCCTTTTACATAGGTTGGGGCAAGTTAGAACCTTCACATTACTTATTCTTAAAGACAAGACAAAGGGGAGAAGGGGAAGGGGGGTAACTTAACAGCAGGAATAGCCTTCCATCTTTTTCACATTGTTTACCACCAACCTTAAACACATAGAAGCTATGTGTCCTGGAAGTTCTTACAGCAAAAACATGATACCATAGCATGAAACACACCTTCTGCTCCCAGGCCCAGCACATTCTGCTCATTCACAGAAACAGATGTCCTCACTGCTTTGCCAGGCTTGACAGTGACATATACAGAGCCTGGAAACCAGTAAATGCCACAAAAAAACAAAGCTCAGTTTTATAGACCTGCTTTCAATTTATTGACATGTGATAATGCCTCTCTTGAAAGTGTTCATCAAATATTTTAAAGAGAGCACAAATTTCTTTCATTACTTCTACAGAATAAAACCCACAGTATAAAAATCTTATCAGAGTGGGAGAGGGCAGGCCTGTGCCAGTAAAAGTTGAGACTCTGCTAAATGTACCATTCTTGCTATATTTGTCACTTATGTAGTCAAGTGAGTGACCCGAGACAGCACTGTATGCAAAGTTTAACCAAGGGGTAAAACAACCGTATCTAATCACAGGTAACTAAAGACTTTTTCTGACCACTCAAGCAAAACTCTGGGCTGAAGCCTATTATGGTTGTTCTCAGTGCTGGGAAGACAGAGAAACATAAAAAAGACCATTAACACCTGCTGAGAAAATGTTTTTCCTAATACAGAAGTGACCAAACTCACTTTTTCCTCACTGCTAAGGCTGAAGACAACTATTCATTCACCTTTTATGCAATAAGTGGGGTCAAACAGAGGTAGAAGGCTGAAAAGCCAGAGCTAATGTTAGCATTTTACATTTTTACGACCTTTGGTGTGTTTACAGAATACAAAACCTGTTGTCTGAAAGATTTTTCTCTCCCTGCTGAAGAGGGAGGGAGGTGGGGAAGAGGATTATGAACAGTTCTCTACTGGTACATGAACACCAGAACCAGCATCCCAGCAATTGTGGATTATTTACCCCCACCCCAACACTTCACCTGAAATCAATTTAAGAACAGATAAGAATTGTTAAATACACACCAGCATGTGAATGGGAAAAGCGTAATAATTTCACAAAAAAGGCAGAAAAGTAATTCTTAGCCTTTTGCTTAAATTTTGAACAGAGTTTTGGAGCCCACACATTATCATTACTCCTGGTAATTACAAGATTAAACAATAAAAATAATAGTGCTTCTGCTTCAGCAAACCAGTTTTATACTTGTCCTTTCTCCCTCATATTCATGTTTGTATAGAAGAGCCATTTCTATTCCTTGGCCATAGATATTCCTTATCACTTCATTTTCATCAGCCATATCCAATGCTAACTGAATGAGCAAATGTTGCTTTAACAAGGTTTTTGGACACAGGTGTTGTAATTGGATGCTCACCCTGGTGCAGCCTGTTTTGATGAAAAGGTATTCTCCGGTCATAAAAAGGCACCATAAACATGGAAAGGACAGATTTATACTTGCTTTTAGGTTCTATATTATTCTTGCCATTTAAAAGATTGATATAGAGCTTAAGCAAAATATCTTTTTCCTTCTGCATACAGCAGTTCCAAGACATTTCAGTGACTGCCTTCTTTTCTGTCTTAGCTACTTGAACTGTAAACTTCTGAAAGCAGAGTGGGTCTTTTTGGGGGGTTGGTTATTTTTTGGCAGAATGTTTGCACAACAGATTTCACACCTGAACTCCCACTGAACATGATACTTCCACATAACAACACAGTACTATCACTGTTGTTGCTGCTATGCAAAAAAAACCCCATCTTCTTTTCCCCACATGCTGCAGTATTCTGGTCAAAAACATGAAACAGCAAGCAGATGATACTAGCTTAAGGACCTCAAAATTAGAAATAAACTAATAGAAAAGAGCAATGTATCAACCTTAATTGTATTAATTAGAGGAACAATCAAAACATCAAAAGAAAAAGGGACAGGAGTCAAATCCACTGCTGATTTATCTTGTAGGAAAACATCATGGATCAGACAGATCCCTCTAACTTTAGTTACTGCCTGTTGGTACTGTGCATCCACAGCCTCTAACAGTAGAAGGTCCCAGACACAGATGTCCATGGGGCTCCCCGTGACTGCACACCAGTGGCAGCCAGTGTGCACAGTCTCCCACAGAGCAAGGGGAGACTGTTTTGGATCTCTGCGCTCTGAACGGGTTAGCAAGTTGGCTGGAGGAGAAAGAGAATATAAACACCTTACAAATGCTCACACTCTCGTGCAGGACATTCACAAAACACACAGCACTCAGGAACCATCACCCCAGCTCACATTGTTCAGACTATTAACCTGTTTCACCTCTTCTTCCAGGCAACTGGTCACTGCCTTCACACACCATGACATGTACGTACCCTGCATATCTCAGCAGCTACACGGGGCATAAGGACACTCAGCTCTGTAACACCTCCCTGGAGTTCCACCAGAGTTAGCCTGGTGGTTAGTCATTAATAGGCAGGAGGAACTGGAGCACCACCAAATATTCCTCTCTGGTTGGTCAGAGCTGGAGTTTGAGTAACAAGGAAATTTATTTTTTCTCTCCTCTAAATGAGCTGTGCTTCTCAGTGTTGTTTAGAAGGAGACTTCCTTGAGCTGGGCATCAGAGTTATTACTCTGGTTGCCTTCTGGCCAAGCTAATCTAGAGCAGGGGACCAGAGTATATTTAGGCTGTGCTACTACCTCACCAACAGCAAAGGCTGCTCTAGGGAAGATTCTGGATGCAAAGGTCTGAACATGTAGACCAACAACAACCAGAGAATTTGATATTAATGCAAAATACCACAATCCTCCACAGCTGGATCTTTAGCACAGACCAAGAGCCAGCAGTTTTACCATTCTGACGTCTAATTCCTACGAGCCTTTATTTTAGCAGTGCCCTGGCTTGCCAGCGGTTGTATCATTTTTGGAAAAGGTTGCTTGTCATGGGAGTAGAAACAGACAAAGGGGTCTGAGACCTAAAGAGAAGCCAGATTGACAAAATCAGTTCACATTTCATTGTTATTGGAACTCTAGTAAATCCAGCCCTAAGAACAAGGGAAGTCTGGATGAAATCCAGTAGATTCTTTGGCCTGACTAAACCATGCTGTACTGGAAGCTGAGACAAGGAGAAAAGGCTTTAAACAATGCCTTCATCCTCTCCATCCTCAGACTGACCCAGCATAAGGATAGGTCTTGGATCCTTTGGCCAGCTCAAAAAACTGTTTTCACAGAGGCATTGGAGTACTCTTATCATGGCATTCTGTCCATATACAGCCTTGTGACTGCATATGGACCTCTGAGGGAACAAGTTAAGCCAGCATCACCTGTATTAGTCAATTAGAATCAAAAGGGCGTGTTTCAGCCTTGGACCTGAGAAGGAGTCTGTGAATCAAAACACTGAGTTTGTAAAAAGTCCTGGGAATTCTAGTTCACTGAATAACAACAGCAGGTGCTGTTTACCAAGAGAACCCTAATAAAGGGGAAATGCAGAGAGAGCTCAATGGAGAATCCCGAAAACCAAATCATGGTGTGTGCAGCCTCATTTTTTCATAGTCTATATTTGTGACCCCAACATGATATGTGTTACAGGAGTTTTTGATGACCACAACACAACATGGTTAATGGAATTAGTTCTGCCTGGTAAAAGTCTGTCTCCACTTGAATTCATTCACTGCAGACCTCCAGCCCTTCTTCTGTGCCACCTAGGCTCAATGTGTTAGTGCACCTACACACAAAGTAAGCCTCTGAGCACCCTCCCCCTCTTAGTGGGAATGTCAAAGTCCTCCTCAGTGTCAGCTGCCAAGCATATATTTCCCCCCCACCCCTAGCCCGCCCCATTCCCACTCCCTGCTTTGCAGTGTTTCCTCCCACCTCTAGCCATCAGTCCCTCTTCCCACATCAAACCTGGCTTAAAACCTTCCCTCCTAAGTTAAAACTCTGTTTGCAGTATTTTGATTTAATTAAGACTAACGTTTTAAGCATGTTGTATGTACGCTAACTAATTAAAACCAAGTATGCTTTCATTTACATTGGTTTATACTTAAAAAAATTCACATTCAAGGTGCTACCAGACAGGTCATTCGTCCAACTCTCACACACCCCCCATAACTGTGTCTTTAAGAATTAAGAAAATTTTTTCCTATGCAGCAGTTGTTGTTCAGAGACATTTATAAATTAAAGGTTTTTATTAGAGCTGAATAATGCTTAAATCATTGGAAAACCAAAGGTTTGTGACTTTTTTTAAAACTCAAAACCCAAACCAGGCATTGAAAAAGAAATGGACTAACATAAATTTTCCAACTACATTTTTATTGTCAAAATAAAGGCTTATAGGAAACATAACACTGAAATTGTAAAGAACAAATTATTCCTAAAAACACTGAAATTGTAAAGAACAAATTATTCTTAAAATGACCAGAACAGCCATCTTTTGACATTCTTAAATAATAATGTATTGCAAACAAACCAGAAAACTCATGTGATCACCTTAAATAACTATAATAGATCTTTAGCTCAATTTGCCTGGAAAAGCAGCACATACTTATCCAACTAGTAATTCACAAATGTTACCATGTATTTCCAGTGTGCAAGACCACAAGGCAGCCCTTCTCCTCTTTCCTGTCAGTAAGGCATACCAGTATTAACCAGTAGACTTCCTGGTTGCCTGAGCACAACCAGCCAACCAGGTATGTTACAACCTGAGTACATTTGAAAAATATCTGTCGTTAGTCTTGCCAGTGTTGCACATGGGCTGTAACAGCATGGATAAGACCTGTCACACAAGGAAGTCTTGCCTTCAGTGTTTCATATGCATCTTTGGGCATCATCTTGCAATATCCTGGAATACTGGATAGTTTCAAAGTCTTTTTTATGACATGACCCATTACAGGGAAGGACTGGAAGCTCCTAATATAAAAATGATACCTCCCAAACTTAATCACAACAATGAGCAGGAAATAAAATTAGAGTTTTTCTTTCACATACTCTCTCAGTGAATAGGTATTGTGTGTTCTTCAAGGTTAGAGTTATTAACCAGTTGGCTGTTGAATCCCACTGGGACTGGCATATTTTTTCACTTTCTGAATGATCATGCAACAGAAGTACTATTTTTTTACAGTAGTTCCAGAGCAGCCTTCAAGTCAGTGCTTCTTTGGAGGTGCATTTTTTCTCAAAAGAAGTAATATGAGTCTCTTTGCAAACTGTTATTATGGTGGTCAGGTTGCCCATATCAAAGCATCAGCCTACAGACAGGTAGAAATTCCATTAGCTGAAAGGAAAGCTGGCTGTCTACTCCTGCAACAGTATGGGGATCACTGGATGCTCAGAGCAAGCATCTCATGATGTACGTGACTGCTCTGTGTAAATAAAAAGAGTGGCTTGAGCTAACATGAGTATGAAGTGTCATCGGGAATGACAGCCCCCCGGAAAATTCCTTGCAGGGCTGTAAGAAGGATAGGTTAGTGGTCCAGGAGAATACTCTACTCCGAGTCACAAGGGGAGGAGGACAAGAAAAGTGGATGCATCAGCACCATAATGATAACCACTCTTGCTGTGACCTACTGGCACAAGATCAGAGAAGCAGATGATGGAAGAAGAGAGATTTCTGTTATCAGTCTGAAAGAGCATGTCTGTTTTCTGATGTCCAAAGTGGGAGGTTTGATGTTTTGTAAAAAGCAGTTTCAACATCACAAGGCACTTTCCTTGGCTTGTAGGTTCAAAGGAAAAATGTGACTGGCCAGGATCAAAAGCATTATTCAGTCATGGCTGATAAGCATGTGCTTTATGGCACCTGTCCTGTAAATACGGTTCTTCACCTTTCAGAGCACACTGTGGCTGAAGGACCACATACAGCAGGGAGACATGGGATAGGCCATCTTCCTGTTTACTATGGAAATAAACAATAATGAGGATCTGGAACTGCAGGTACCTATGAAATGTACTTTAGCCTGAACTTTGCATTCTTTCAATAGGCCAAGGAAGCCTTACAGGTTAGTTCTATTATGGTTACAAACCCTTACAACAGCTTAGTTACAGCAACACAATAAGAATATTTTCACTTTTTTACTAATATTTCCTTCTTCCCTTCCCGTAACTTTTCATCTTCTGGTTCTTCTTTTCCGCAGTATGGGTAACAAACAAGAGGAGCTGGAAGCCATCGTGCAGTATGAAAGCTATGATGTATTTGCCATCATGGAAACGTGGTGGGATGATTTACATGACTGAAGTGCTGCCATGGATGGCTACAAGCTGTTCAGAAGCGACAGGCGAGGTAAAAGAGGTGGAGGGATGGCTCTGTATGTTAGAGAGTCTCTTGACTCTGTAGAACTTGAAATCAGTAATGATAAGGTTGAGTGCCTGTGGATCAGAATCAAGGGGAATGCCAACAAGGCTGATATCCTGGTGAGAGTCTGTTATAGACCATCCAATCAGGAGGATGAGGGTGATGAATTATTCTGCAAGCAGCTGGATTTCAGGTTGGATATTAGAAATAAATTTTTTACAGAGAGAGTAATCAGACATTGGAATGGGCTGCCCAGGGAGGTGGTGGATTCACCATCCCTGGAGGTTTTTAAGATGAGACTGGATGTGTCACTTAGTGCCATGGTCTAGTAACCATGGCAGTGTTGAAGCAAGGGTTGGACTTCATGATCTCAGAGGTCTTTTCCAACCTGGCTGATTCTGTGGTTATATGATTCTATGATTCCTCCATTACATAGAATTATCTTTTGGAAAAAAAAGTTTAAGTTGTTTACATTTTAAAAAGTGCAGATTATTGCATTTGTTTCCAGCTAGTTGGAGCTACTTTAGAGTTAAAATGCCTCTCACACAATGCTTGACCTCCTCATTCCCAAGAAAATCCTTCCAGTTTTAATGAAGGAGAACCATTGTGCACAAAGCAGATGACGAGTACTGAGAATACTTGATTGTTTTCCAAATTCTGCCATGTGCTTCTTGGATGCTTTCCAAGGATTCATTTTACTTTGCTATGTGCCTCAGTTCCCCACATTTGAAATGGAAATAACATTATCCAACAGCATGATATAGGAAACAGATATTATCATTATAGCTAAACCAAAGAAAACATTCACCACTTGAATTTGTGGTTTTAATACCCTAAAAATAAATAAGGACTATATACCTCTTCCATCAGAAACTAAAGCAACTAAATGCACTTCATACATAGCACCATTTTTCCACATGGGAATAAGAACTACATTTATAAACTGAGAGGAGGGAGACACATGTTATTTATCACAATGTAAGAAATCTACACAGAAATGGCTTGATCTTAGCATCTTGAGCAATATTCACATACACAAATTAAGTCCACAAGCAATCACTGTGCTTTGGTAGCTCAAGAGGGATCTGCTTCCCCTCTAAAGAAAGAAAGCATTAACAATAACTAAGAGAAAACTGTTATTTCCAAGTGACACAAACTAAAGCCAACAATGAAGAAATCCAGTGATAGAGACATCTGGAAAAAGGGATGGGGAAGGGGAAGGGGAAGGGGAAGGGGAAGGGGAAGGGAAGGGGAAGGGAAGGGAAGGGAAGGGAAGGGAAGGGAAGGGAAGGGAAGGGAAGGGAAGGGAAGGGAAGGGAAGGGAAGGGAAGGGAAGGGAAGGGAAGGGAAGGGAAGGGAAGGGAAGGGAAGGGAAGGGAAGGGAAGGGAAGGGAAGGGAAGGGAAGGGAAGGGAAGGGAAGGGAAGGGAAGGGAAGGGAAGGGAAGGGAAGGGAAGGGAAGGGAAGGGAAGGGAAGGGAAGGGAAGGGAAGGGATGACGCTTTCTGAAGAATTTTTCTGAAGAATTTAAGCCTTCTCAGAGACAGAAATAAAGCTGGATGTCATATACAGTTTTATAGAATCATCTACTTAATTTACTCTTGTCCCAGGGCAGCTAAAAGGTTCCTACTAGGAGTAGCATTCAATAAATATTTAGCTGTTTTCAGAATGGACTTTCAGTGATCAAAAATTTCCTTTATAAGGGATGCATCTTCTATCACATTGTCTAATGTTTCACATAATCAGAGAACAGCTATAAGTTTCAAGTTAATTTGAATTCATGGAAAAAATAGCAGCATACGGGGGAAAAAACAATGTTTCCATGAGAAAGCATAACATGCAGCTTCCTGTAATAAGACCACTATTTCACGCGCAGTGGAAGATAGTGGATCTCTTCAGCACTTACTAGGCTGCCTGAAATGTAAAGATGAAGCATGCAGAAGCACAAAACTAATCACTGTATTGTTACACATTCCCTGTAGAAAACTGGGCACAGGCAGTGCTTTTGCAGCCTGATACAACTAGGCTGACACGCTGGCCTTTCCTTTTCTGTGGTGCCTGTGCGATCCACACACTCCAGGCCTTCTAGGGAGCCTGGGGGACCGGACTGCTGTGCCTCCACGGGTCCCGTGATCTTCTGGCAGAGACATAACTCTGCAAAAATGGGCTGTGAAGACGGTTTGGCTCATAATTGCTCATAGCCCAGGCAGGAGCTTGCAAGCTCCCCCTCCATCATCAGGCTCGAGTGCGTGAGGAATGCTGCAGGAAAACAGGATTTCGTATTTAAAATAAAAAAGGGGGAGAAGCATCTGACCAGGGCTGCCTTTGCCTGCGCTTTAGATACAAGGAAGCCTCTCGGCGCAGTATTAGCGCTCAAACGTCGGGAGTTTTTCCAGCAGGAAATGTTCCAGCTGGGCAGCTGCGGGACAGCGCTGCCCCCCAGCGCCGGGCGCTCGCCTTCGCAAAGGCCCGTCCGTCCGTCCGTTTGTCCGTCTGTTCGCCTCGGACAAAGGGCTCCGAGGTCGTACCACGGCTTTCTAGGATCATATCTATAGGTAAGGCTATATGGAGATCTACATGCTCACAGATCTATATATATTCTATTAAAGTCATAGAACTATATATCTTCTATGAGTACAGCTACATAAATATGTATTATTATTTTTCTGTTTCTATATATATGGGCGTGAGAATATCTGTATATTCCACTCTGCAAGTAAATATTTACACTTATTCCATACAAAAGCACATTTACACACACATAGTCCATTGGTACTTTGTCCTCGTTTGTAGATATCAGTACAGGGGACAAACAATAAAGCAATAAATGCATGAGGGTAAAGTGCTAGGCTTGATGAAGAAATACAGATAATTCAAACAATTCTCATATCTATGATAAATGAAGGTCCCTATACAATGAAGATGGTGTTTTACATCCCCATTTCACTTTCACAACTGAATTCCAGATCAACAAGGAACATCCTGCTTTGTAAATGTGTGCTCTGTCCCTCTTTCCTCCCTCCTCTGGTGCTCTTCTCCTAAGGTTTTATGATTATTTTTATTCCCAGATTTCCATAAGGTACAGATTGACCTTTAGTACACATCAAGAAAGCCATACTTAGAGCTTGACACTCCCTTCAGCTAGCAGTATGTGTTCCTGAGTCACATTTTCCTCCATAAAACACTTGTAAGACTTCTGAAACACTCCAGCAACACTTCCCAACAAATAATGTGTGACTCCTACTGGGAACAGCAGAAGTGCACCACTAGGAAATGCCTCCTGAATTCTGGGTCGATAGCCATGCTCCAGAAAAATCGCGTTGATGATCTCAGCTGGATATCACGCTGCTGCAAACACAGTCACTTTGCAGTGACCATATGGGCCCAGTTTTTACTTGTAGATTAACAGTTTAGGACTGTATTCTGTATTGACTCTGATAAAATTTGCAGAGACTGTCACCTTGTTCAGGCCATGGAGGAAAGTGGGTTTTTTTGTCCTCTGCCTTCCCCCAGGCCACCCCCATCCTAATGTGCAGAGTCATATAGTGGTGAGTGAATAGACTGGTTTTCAAAGATATGACCTAAAGTTAGGTCTTACTATCATTATTTTAAATATAATCATCTTATGTTCTACCCAGACAGGATTGACCTGAGATTTCCCAGGCCTTAGCTGGGCTCCAGTGCCTCTGACACAAAGCTGCACCCCCACCACCTCTGCAGGAGGAGTTATTCTACCAAGATTTTATCCCAGCCTTCAGAAAGATCTCACATCAGATCTTAAGGATGACTCAGGGAACAATCCTTATTTCCCCTACACCCCCTCACAGAAAGGAAACTAATCCAGAGGCCTAAATTAAGAAGACGAAAACCTCAGAAATCATGCAGCAATATAGCATTACAGAAATCAAAGACACTTGGAAAAAACAGAAGAGCTGAAAGAAAAGGAGCAGTGCAAGGAGTTAGTCAAAGTACAATATGGAAAAGATAAGCTGCTTCAGGAAGAAGACAGCATTCTATGTCAGCAGGCAGCGCAAACTGTACTTTCCTTTTGATTTAATTACGTCAAAGAACACAACTTCAGGGATACCTCAGACTTGCTGATTTAATTAGGAGATGAAATGACAAAGTATAAGAACCTCTGCTTTGATTTCTTATAGTAATTGTAGGTTCCTATACCATTGAACTGCATTAAAACAAGAACATGTAACCTTTATGGTGTGTGACACAGTTTAAAATAAACATATCAGTATTAGACAGTTGTTACTATTTATGAGCTTCGTAACATATTTATTAATTTTGACTGTGTTTCAATATCTAGACCACATCACTTCATGTTTTAAGTTCATCCAGATAAGTAAAAAAATGTGCTGGTGTATATGTTGTCCAAATACAGCAAAAGAATTTTCCCAGTCAAGCCAAATATGCTGGCATGCATGGTACTCTCACAAGAAACATGGGTCAACAGAAAAAGTGGCTTTATTTCTTTCTTTTAAAAATAAAATAATTTCCTAATATTTTCTTAGCTGTTTAGGAACTTCGAGTTCTGTAAAGACAAAGCAAAAGCATTTTAAACTTTGAATGGTGCCTCTGTTAAAGTAACAAACCAAAACCAACTTATCTAAAGCAGGATTTGGGATTTTGCTATTAAAGGGCTGGAGCCGAGTCACCCTAGAGACATAATGGCCTGCCACAGTTCAGTAAAACAATACCTTAATCCCTTAGACTTTCTTAAGCTAATTTTGGAAATCACCCTGCCATTTATAATGCAGCACTTTGTCTTCGCATATCCATTTTCTGCTGCAGCTAGCAGAATGTAGTACTTTTTGACACTCCATCACCCTAACAGTTGTTTTATTTTGGTTTTGATACTGCCTGTGGAAAACGTGACATTTTAAAGTAGCAAGAAAGAAAGAACTAAAAAAGAGGAAACAAGTGCTGAACAATGAAAGACTTTGCACTCATGTGAAGGCAGCTCCACTGGCATGGAAATAGATGGACTAGCAGATGTGAAATCAAGGGAGGCTTTCCGGTGATTGCTGAATCATTTCTTCCTTTGTAATCGCTACAGGGCTTCCTGTCAGCAAGTCAATAGTGCATTCAGAATACCACTAAAAGGCCAGATCCTATTCACTGAGGAGCCCCAATTAGCCATGTGATGTCAAGGGACCTTTTCACATCTAACACAGTAACATTGTACTGAAATAAAGGTTATCCACTTCCAAAGGTGAAGCAGTGAAAGCAAACTGGAGCACACCCATGCACCACTTTTGGGGGCTATAACAGGTTTTTACTATGTGCATATCAAGATTGATTCTGTTCTTGCCTTTTCCTCCATCAGATAAGCACTAGTTAGCAGGAATTTATTGGTTTTATTTTAAAGGAACATAATGTAAATTACATGCAGGCTCTTTGAGGGAATGAATACACAAGTTTTACTGAGAAGAAGATGGACTGAATGAATAAGTGTAAAAGCCACCCTCTTTTTGGGGTCATTGGATAAGGACCCAGTAGCACATGAAGAAAAATAGGAGGGTAGGTGCTATGACTTAAGGACTACAGAAAAAAATTAGACATGCATTAGATGCAGTTTTCACTGACAGCTGGACTTTGGTAAAAAAGACTCAGTTGTTGGGGGCTAACTAATCAGAGCAGTCACCTCTGCCTCTTTCCTGAGCACTGGTCCCTACCCCAGGGCAGCCTGAAGCTTGTGACAGCAGAGGTCTGACACCTGCACCCAGCACTGTCCTAGGGGCTGACTGGTCCCCATCAGAGAGAGCTACACAGCAAAGGAAAAGTGCATTGTGACTAAACGTCCAACTTGTACCGCTCCTGGAATAACTCTTGGTGACAGCTTACTCTCCACAAGAAAAGGAAACTAGCTCTCAAGATAACAAACCTGCATATATAAAATCTGCAGTGAAAAGGAAGTAACTGCTTTTGCGAATCTGTATATACAAAGCTCAGACTCTACAAGGAGTTTGTCCATGTAAATAGTAGTATAGCTGCAGCTGTATTCCAAAAGGAGGTAACTGAAACAAAGTCTAAATAGCTTCTTTTTTTATTACTAAGATTACATTTCACAACTGAACTATAACTGTATTTTAACAGAAATCAGGTTTTGCTCAAATTAAGCTAGTTTCTCTATACTTCTCCAATGTTGTAATGAACTCAAGTCCCTATAAAAATATTAATTATTTCCTACATCAGACTTTCAGTATTTTCACTGAGATTTCAAAGAAAAAATAATCAAATACTCCCAGCAAGTATTATCTCAGAGGTAACAGAATTCAGGAATACTCAGTTAGGTTGAAGACAATATTGCCTTTGAAGATAGGTCAATAAAAAATTCCATGTGAGATGCTCTATTTTACATCAGGGAGGAATAGTTTTTTTACTCCTCTTAACATATAGGTTATCATAAATGTCAGGGTTTAAAGTTTCATTACTTAAAACTTCAGACAGTCCCATCTAAGCTTTTAGAGGTGATGGAACATGACAAATACACAGAGCATACAGACAGCTTAAGCAATGCAAACTAATAAAAAAACCCCTGAACCTTACAATAACAATCTATTCTACCATATCAAGTCCCTATAGACATCTAAAGTGAAAGTACCAACCAGATTTTTTTAGTTGCCACACAAACTAGAAACTGATTAAACTACACAAAAGATGGCTAACAAAATGGTGCAAGGGTTTCTTTTATTTTTTGCACCTCGAATAAAAATTCTTTCCCTAGACAATCTTAGTACTTCTCTTCCTTAGTTCATTTTTCTTGCATAGCTCAATTTTTATAAGCCACTTCATTCATTTATGTGAGCCTTTGAGACAGAGCATCCATCTTGTTCAGTGACAAACAAAAAGGCTCCCCAGTAGCACCACGTGGAAGACTGCCAATAATACATTAGCTGCAAGCATTACTGTCTTATTTTTTTCTGTACAGACTAACATATGCTTAAATACAGTCACAGCATGTTTTCCTCTGCCCTCTGAACTACCTATACCTTTCAAGTAGAGGTAGACAAACCACATCTTTTTTTTCTTAAGAGGAGTATACATATCAAAACCCCTCAGCTGCAGAACTTCAGAATCAGGTTTTTGATTTTTAGCAAAAGAAAAAAATTATAAACAAACAAATCAGCCCACTCCCACACTAGAATAAACAAGCATCTCCAATCTCTCTACATGAGGTAACAAACCTTTTTCTTACTCTTTAAAATAAGTAACCCTGTCTTCTCAAAGAACTAAGTAGGTTTCTGTCACCCCTTTTTTTCTCATCAAGGAGATTAAGTTAGTAATTTAACTTTTTTTCTTTTTTTGCGTATTACCTCTTAGAAGACAAGTAGTAAATCAGGGTAGTTTATGTACCCAATCTACTGTTTTGATCCCTCTATACTAAATGGGTAATGTACATTAGAATTTATCTGTAAAATGTTTGGTATTTTGATCGGCATGAAAAATAAGTTGCTATTTTAATTACTGTAACATGCCTATATAAATATGCTAATGGTTAAAGTGTTCAAAGTTTAAAGAAGTTTCAAAGCACTGATACTTTTATTATGAGCTCTACTGCTGTTGCAGACTTCACAGTTTACCATCCAATACAAGTGCACAAACTCAAAAAAACAAATGGAACTGAAATGGAAAACCAACTTAATTCTGCCCTTTGCTCTCTTCCATTGGTTGCAGCCCTCTGGCAGGAAAAGCTGAACTTTGTGTAAAACCAGGCTCCAAGAGCTATGGCTTACAGTCTGCCATACTAAGGTCAAGCAGCATTTAACATGAAGTGTTACAAACTATAAGGCCAAAAGATGCTTATTTGTGGCTCCGTAGTACTTTCCCCAAGACTGGAACAAATAATCAGGATGGAATTATTTCTGCTGAGTTAAGTCTGCCCATGCTTATGAGTCAATGAGGTGTCTGACTGACATCACTGAAGTGATTAAAGTACCTCAGGTGCTTTTCTTGAAGCAGGTGCTGTTAGTAATCTGTCTGAAGTAAAAAAAGCACTGCAACTGCTCAGTGTCAAGGTAGTGATCTAAGTGGATTTTTTTTTTTTTTTGGTTCTCCTCGGAGAAATAGCAGGACATAAATGTTTGTCTTCAGTAGATGCTGCTATACACATAAATTACGTAGAGTGAGAAAAATACTGGATCTTTTTTCTCATGGGAACTCAGGTAGAGTGCAAGCTCCTCTTGTGGCTAGGGAAGCTGTGACTCACTTCTTTTTCTACACTGAACTAAGGAAGCCTTAGTACACTTAGTATCACTACTGTGATAGACTGGAAAAAGAAAAATGTAGTTGAAGCTGTACTCAAAAGAATAGGGATTAAAAAAAAGGCCGTGACTAGGGGTATCAAAACCAAAGCTTTCAAATACAAAAATAGCCCTGGGAAAGTTTTTCTATGTGTTATTTTTCTTTTTAATGTAAACTGTATTTATGAGGCTATATGGCAATTTTTCTGGTGTTTACCTCTCTAGAACTAGAGCACTATAGTTCCTCTGTTCTGGATCAACCAAAGCACCCTCTCCTGGTTTACTTCATGGTAAATACTGCTGTGTTTTTGGCAGAGGGAAGTGCTGTGTGACAAGATGAATCCTGCTCCTCAAAGAGTGGTGTTAATCTGCTAGTACTGGGCAGTAATTTTCTTACATAGCCAGGAGAGGCTTTTTTTCAGGTAAGTGCTTAGCCTTTTTAGGGGACTGCTCAAAAGAGAACAGGAAAAAGGATAAACACCTAGCAGGAACACAGTGATCATCCTGTAGCGTGTTCTTAACATCTTAGCTGTAGCTTTTGATTACGGCTTTTGTTGAAACAATGCTTTTTTTCTTTAAGCAGTATTTACTATGTATACCTTAACTTTGCCTGGCTTTTTGCTCAGGAGGAAGAACTCTTTCTTATGTTCCTTACATATGAACAGATTAAATCCATCTCTTCTTTACCCATGAAATCATCATATGTGCCTCCATGGAAAAACTGATGTTGTATTTTTCTTCTCCACAAAACCTAGCATTAACAGCACAGTTTGAAGTGCAATTAGGACTTTTGCTAGCCTGGAAATGTAAGGTGTTATGCTATGGTTTTGGGAGTCATGTTTTTGGAGAGGAACTGTATGGCTATTAATGATGCTTAAAAAAAAACCGTTGCAAGACTCTTTCAAGAAAATGGAATTTAACCACTTTAATAATAACTGTAAAATGCATGCAAGCCATTTTTATTCCTTTACTTGGTGCTGTGAAGATTGCATAGAAGTGGTCCCAGAGGGAAACAATACAGAAACTGAATATCGTGTGTTTTTTTTTTTTTTTTTAATTGGTTTGGTTGGTATTTAACTACAGTGTAATCAGTATTAACCTGCTTTCTGAAGTTGTTCTTCTCATGTAGCATTTTCTTCTTTTCACTTTTCTTCAGCTCTGCCTCAAATCTGAAAGTCCATATCCAGTTCAGGTACTACAGAACGAACAACAATATATAATAAGTCACAGCAGATAAAACCTCAGTCCTAATGTCTTGGTAGGTAACCTCTGTGTGAAGGATTGCACTGGCAACTTACCAAAATTTTAAGGACTACATCTAACTTGTGATAAAGAAACTGGGTACAATAGCATTTATTGTACCTTCCTTATTAGAGGAACAGTTGTTGCTTGTTTTAGTCTCGCCAGCAACAGAAGCATGAAATTTAGCTTTGCCCATGACTGATTCCTTGTGTTCCAGGTCCAGCCAATCTTTTCTCAAATAGATTTGAAGAGACGTCCTGGGGAATTGTCAACATCAGTTACAGTCCTGCAGAGTCTGATCCTATAATTGGATGCAACTTTGTTCCTTTCTGTAAAACATCAGAGGACTGCTCAGGTCCACAGACTCAAACAGACAATTAATGTTAGATTTAAGAAAAATGACTGTATTGACTTATTAGGACCAAAATTTTCTATTAAATGTTTTTTTTTCTTTTTTTTTTCCCTTTGTTTGTCCAGAGAGCATTCTAGTACAAGACAAGCACGTTGAGTTAGAGACACATTGTATTTCCTTTTCTCTTTCAAACCTTCATTCCACTAAGGGTTTAGAAATCAGGTTTATAGTAATTATCACTTACAGGTATTCAACATGCCTAGAAGATCTGAAGGCCATATAATTACCTTTTTCCTAGTTCATGAATATGTAACTCTGAACTCAGTTATTTTTGGACAGTGGCATAGGCTTGTTTCTTTTTTATGGTTGCCTACCACAGCACTTGTTACTAGCAATTCTTCTTTTGTTATTCTTATTACTGCTGAGAGTTTTCCAACATCAACTAAAACTTGTTGGGTTTTGAACGTGCACAGAACTTGAGTTTTGCTATTTTGTTGTACTCAGGTCATCATTTGCCACACTGCCATGAGACGTCACCAGGCAGAAGTGATTAGTGCCTGGGTTCCTTTCATCAGAATTAGTATTTTAATTACAGGATTGTCAGACCTATTAAGCAAATACAGGTGCTACACTGATAGACTATATGCCTGTGGTTTATGATGCATTTTATTCCCATACAGCCTCAGCCTTGTTATTACAAGTTCAGTCCTACATGATGCTACATATAGAGCTGTATAAAGAAGTCTGAAAATTCTCTGGTAGTCACAACTAGATTTGAGAGGCCAAAAGCAAGACTGGAATCCTGTCCCTGCATGCTGTGTGAGAGGCAGTCATTTCCCTGGTTTTTAGGTAGCTTGTGACTGAACCAGGATGTGAGAACAAAATAAAGAAGAGGGAACTTTAAATTTGAAAATTAAAGAAAGAATGAGTTTATAAAAGCACTACTGAACGTTTAAGTTCTCATTTTGTATAATTTCTCCATAAAGGACTAGGAGAAAATAATGCAGGATATATCCAGCAAAGGTGGCTCACCACTTCCATTTATTTCAGCATAACTCTGTTTGAACACAGTTATTAAGGGACAAAAGCTGAGTGCACAAGTTATAGTTCTCAGCATGCAGGGCACAGTGGATATGAATACCTAAATGGAATAAAAATCAGTCAAAACTGTAGCTGAAGTGCAAATCTCTAGCTAATAATCAGGCTTTGGTTTTATGTGGCATGTATAATTAGCATAACATAGCAGCATAAAAATAAATACAAAACAGTGATTTGGGTGTGGTTTTTTTTGTTGTTGTTTGTGGTGGGTTTTTTTTTGTTTTTTTTTGTTTTTTTTTTTTAAATTGATCACTTCCACCAGTGGGAAATGGTAGGGGGAGGTAGAAGGACTTTCTGAAATGAAACACGCTTAGCTAGCCTGCTAATGTTAAATGAACCACCTCTTTTCAGCTGCATTGTTAAAGCCATGCCATTGGAGAGGATGCACCGATTTTTGGGAAGGTCGAGAGTGAAGGACGGTCAGCACCTGTGGGCGAGCAGGGAGTCCCAGTCTTCCAGGTTTGTACCGCGAAGTACTTTGAGCCATAGCGTCGGGGAGCTGCCGGTTCCTGACTGCGGGCAAGGCTGCTCTCGGTGGTACGCGTGGGGCTGGGATTTGGGGGAGGAGAAGGGTTGGGCAGGGAAAGAAGGAATGTTGGGGGCAGCGTAAGGTACCGCCTTTTGCTCCAGAAAAACAAAGAAGGGCGAAAACACCCCCTCCTGCCCGAGGGAAAGCGCCTTGCCTTGCCTTGCCTTGCCTTGCCGATTGCTCCGGCGCTGCCCGGGCCGCTGCCGGCCCGCTAGGCAGACACCAGGTGGCGCCGTGGTGCCACAGCCGGCCCCGCCGGGAGCGGGACGCGCTCCCGGCCGGGAAAGGCATGGAAAAAAGGCAGCGCCTGCGGGGCTTAGGCCGGCGGCCGTAGGCACGGTCGGGAACGGCGAGCAGCGGGGCGGCCCCATGTGTGCCGCTGATGGAGACGCCAAGCGCTGAGGTCGCAGCGCTTGCCTCCACGGGTAACCGGGGCTGGCTAACAGGCTCTCCGAGGCGGGGAGGGGGGAGAAGCCTTCAGGACTGCGAATGCAAAAAGTAATGTGTTTTAGTAGCATCTTTACCAGTTTCAGAACTGCCCTCAGCGTTATTCAGCTGTCGGTCGCGGATGGAGGTCCAAGACTGGGTGCGGGCTGAGAGATCTGCACTGATGACTCAGGACATCTTTATCCACAGAATTGTTTTTCTCCTTCATGAGACTTTTGAACAAAAAATTTTATGGTAAGGAAGCATGACACAAAGTTGAGAAGAGACTACAGGCTGTGTCCCCAAAAAGTCAGGAGCCAGCAGTCATTAGGGGGTTTTCAGACATTTAACCCATGAAGTGGCAACTGCTGGTGCAAATTTTCCTTTGGGGATGCAGTTGTAAAGCATCCAGTGAACATTGTAAGCATGCCAGGAAAGCTGTGGCTCAGGGAAAGAGGGAAAGCTTTTTATCAAAAGCAACTCTCTTATCTGAAGGACACAAGAATAAATCTTAGTACTTATCTGTATGTGGATTTTAATACAGCAAAACCAAGACAAGATTGCATTTGAAAACTTTTTTTTAAACTTGGGCAAAAGTTAATACATTAAGCTTTTTTAAATTTTTATGCTGTTTGTCAGCTTCTTGCATTTCACTTACCTCTGTACCATTACCAGAGTGGTTTTAGATTGGACATTCAAGAGTGATATTTTTGCCGATTGTAGGTTAGCTTCTTGTCAGTTTAATTATACCTGAACTGGTGCATACGAAGCTGAATACTCAGTTTGGTCAAGGTTCTTTTGCCATTTGAGCACATACCATATTTCTGGTTGTGTGAGACTTTTTAAATAATATAATCTTGTTCTGTGAACTTCACAAAGTAAACATAAGATTGAGAAGACTCACCTGTTTCATAACACTGGCTGGGCTCTAGTCTGGAGAGATAAGCTTTACTTTTTACATCTTGTAAAAAGGGGATTTTGGGGAGGTGTGTTTTTAAAGCATTGTAACATCACTTTGCTGTTGAGCTGTAAAGTTGCATGAGTACATCCAAAGCTTTCCTCTCTTGTGCCCTACTGTGCTTCTGAATGTCTCATTTAGCCTTAATGAGAGCAATTTTTTGACTAATGCATTCACATCAAGAACAGATCAGATGGTACAAAATGTTCTTCAATGTTCATGTTCTTGCAGTAATACTATTACCTAGGCAAAGCAATCTTTCAGTTAAGGTAGTGTATCAGTCTTACTTTCCTAAGGCTTGCCCTTAAAGAGAGTGAACACAGTGACACACATCAGTCTCAACAGGATGATTTCTGCCAGACAAGATGATTTCCTGTGAGATTAACAGTCCAAATCTTACAGCTACAAAGTCTTAAAAAAGCTGACAAAGAGGTTTTGAATACCTTATTCTAAGTTCTGACCAATGTAAGATCTAACTGTTATTACTTGGTTAAAAAAAAATTAAATGTTCGATTACACTAAGAATGAATCTTATTATATGCATATATATAGTGCATATGAAGTTTCTCAGTGTTTCCATTCTTATAATAGTAATTTTTCACCCGTGTATCTGTAGTTTTACATGGAACTGAAAGGCTATATAGGCCATATGCCCCTCATTAAGGGGCATATTATTTAGACTATATTAAGGGGCATATTGTTTAGGCTATAAATGCCCTTAAGAAGTCTAAGTTTTAAAAGCCTGAGAATTGAAGGTGGAGTGTATGTAGGGATATCAAGCATGGCAAAGCACACCTTGTTAGCAAAAGGTATTTACTTAAAAAGGCTAGGTGGATTACAAGTTGTCCTGTGTCAAAGCTATAGCAAACAGAGTGGTTTGGACTGTATTGTGAAGTCCACATCAATGTTCCTACAGGGGCAGTAATGAACTTTTGCTCTCTATCCCCAGCAATTCCACTAGTTCAGGCACCAGCAGCCAATGTGCTGTTCCAAATATTATTTTATGCATTCCTGAGTTTAATGCTCCCAAGCAGGTGACTGTCAGGGTTAACCAGATGGGTGTTTTCTATACAGCTTCTGTTTGGGCAAGCACAGTCTTGGACTGGAAAACTGTGGATTCAAGAGTGTTAAATTTAAGTATATTCCAGTGGCAATGCATTTCCCTGCCTGGATGGAGTTTGCAAATAATTTTTCGACATTACTGTTTTGTGCTAGTTATAGCACAAACAAAGAGTAAGGAGTGTATGTTTATGTTTGTGGACTCTTGAATCTTTTGTGTAGGTGAGGGTTTAAGAGGTATTCCTAGACATTATTAACCACTTGAGTATAGTTGATAAAGGATTCTGGCCATACTGGAGTCTCTGTATTTACTCCCATCCAGCTCTCTTCTGCCTATACTTTTAAAAGAGAAGGACCCTGGTTGACCTTCATACAGTGTGATTTTTTAATATCTCTTGAGCAATATTTTTTATTAAATGTTTGTATTAAGTCTTTGTGAGCTTGGATAGCTAAGTCTTGTTCTTGGAGAAGGAAGAAAGGGATTTGCCATCATTCCTTTGTTTTAGTTTTCATCTACCTCTCTTACAGATGGTCTAACTAATGGCTTACTTAAAACTAGTAAGCATATGCTCATGCCTTGCTTGAAGCATATTGATAGTGTTGCCTAATAACATTCAAAAAGGATTGTTGTTTCCTCATGTAGAATTTGAGCATTGCACTCAGGGGGCCACCTTTCTTTTTTAACTTTCTTTTTTATCCCAAACTTTAATGCTTTAATTGAATTAAATATTTTTTACTAGGACATCTGGAGAGAAATCTAAGTGTTCATAGAAAAAAGCTATTTGCCATGCCAGGAACATATACTATTTCAAAACACAGTTAACAGTGTAAAGAGCAAACATTGTCATTATAGTATCTGTTTTCTGTAAACATATTGGAATGGGAACACAAAAGGATAAAGAAAGTATATCTGTTCAAGTTTCTTCTACAACAGTTGTAAGTAGCTAATGATTTTTTTTCTTTTTTCTCTGGGATTTTCTTTATCATTCCAGGTAAGGTGGTAGCTATTGAAAATTCCTTGGACTTTTATGTGGGCTAACACCTTAATGTGCACATGCAATCTCTGTTCTGCTTGTTTCCATTTAACTTTTCCAGTGCAAAGCTTTCATTGACTGAACTGTTCTTTTGTAAAGCACAAGCATGTTTCTGGAAAAAAAACAGATTTTCTGTGTAGTCTGTGCCACCATGGGCTTCTGGTGTTTCTGCTATTGCTGTGTGAATTCCTAATGAGCTGAGCCTGGCTGTCCAAGATCTACCAGAAGAAGAAAGCATAAGGAAATAATTTACTTTGCTAACTGGAATTACTGTTTCCTGAAAGGCAATGGATGATATATGAATTCCATCTCTTTAGACAAAAAAAAAAAAAAAAAAAAAAAAAAAAAAAAAAAAAAAAGGCAAATTATATGACTGTAATGACATCATAACTTGCCAGAAAAGAAATTCTGAAACTGGAAAATCAAGCTTAACAACTGAATGTGATGAGGAAACTGGCAGGGTGCTAAGAAGGCATATTTCATCTCTGTGGAATTTTTCCTCAAAAGATTTTTTTTTATCAATAGTTGAATAGGCATTGAAGACAGATTTAATCACTGTGAAATAAACCCTGGCTACTCCTGCATTTCTGGTCCTCTGCAGACTGAGACTTTGGTAGCTATCACAGTACAGATGTGTGGGGTGAGTCTGGACCAACCACTGCAGAAACATTTCTCCAGTTCCATATACACCTGTGGCAAAGGTCTATGCCTAGATCCGTCTACTGATTTTATTGTCTCTATTGTGGTGTTGCACATTCTTAGTGCAAAAAGAAAAAATGATTTTAAGCATTGGATAAAATTTTCATTTCATGTCTATGCAGAATTTTAAGATAATGAATGTGATGGTCTATATCTAATTTGTTAAGACTGAAGCAAATAAAAAAGCTTGAACCAAAATTTCTGATTTTTCTATGTTATTTGCTTGACACAGTAAAGAGAAACTGATTCTTAGTGTATTGTGCTCACTTTTATTAAGGTCTGTAATGAGTTAGCAGAGTGGGAGAAATAATTCTGCTTTTGCAGTCTTACTGTTGAAAGTTGGAAATTTGGTATGTATGGGCAGGAAGAGAGAAAGTAACATACTGTGAAGGAAGGATCCAAATGGCTGATTAAGGTCTGCCCTCAATGCTGCGTTTTTGTGTGTGTGTGTGCGTTTTGTTTTGGTTTGTTTTGGTTTTGTGGTTTTGTTTGTTTGTGGGGGTTTTGTTGTTTTTTGTTTGGTTTGGGTTTTGTTTGTTTTTGGTTTTTAGATATTGTTCTCAGTTCAGTATCTCAATTATTCTTACTGCAGTCCTTCTGACCCTAGATTTGCTTCTTCCTCTACAAACAGCGCTACCCCAAATAAGCAGTCTTCTGCTGCTTATAATGTCTGACATTTATGAATGAATCATCCTTGAATTTTCCTTGAAAGAGTTAGGTATATTTTAGAAAGTTTTATTTTTTAGTGCTGGAATTGAATTCTTCAAGGTGATTTTAGTACTTGTATGTACTTATAGATATATCTACTGAAAAATGATTTATAACTTCGTTTTAGTTTGAGCTTCCCTCAAAGAAAAAATGGCCATGTTTGCAGTTGGGATTGACCATAAAACATTTTTTAAGTCTTTTATGGTATTTGCAAGCTGAAATCCCAGGTTGTTCTATCCTTTTAGTTTTGCTGTTACATTTAAAATGATGCAAGCATGGTATAATTGTTACTGCAAATCCATTGTCTGACCTTTATTTTGAAAGAGTTGTCTTGTTAGGAGCAGAACTAAACATGACTATGCAGCTGTAGGAAACAATGATCACTCTACCTTGTAATTGTACAGTACAATCAGAAACGGGATGGCACAGTCTTCAGGATTAGAACCCCACACAGAATAAGAAAGCATTAGTAAATGGTTTCTGGCTAAGCTTATGCAATGTTGGAAATGCCACAGTAGATGTGACTGCAGCACATTTTTACATCAGGTTATCCAAACCTCCTACAGGCAAATCTGACAAATGTTACTTCAAGGTAATTTCCAAGACTTTGCTCTCCTTTCCTGATTAAAGCAGTTTACTTTGAAATCAACAGAGATTTATAGTTTGTGCCTCTGAGAGCCGTAGCTGACCTGTAAATTAAAGCTTCAATTGCTTTTGAACATGCTTTTTTCAATCAACTAGTCTTGAGGTGGTTTCTGTGCTGTTGTGCTGAAAGAGTCTGACACCATTATGCCACGACAAGTGCAAGGTATTCAGAGTCAGTCAAGCTTGACAAGCAGGAACTGCGCAGTAAACTAACGGGGGTTCCAAACTACCAGGCTGTCATGAGTAACGCATGGTTACAAATGGTTCAAAAATTCTCTTACAACCTCTGAAATTTTTAAGTACTTCAGAAAGAGCTCTTTATGCGAACCGATGTCTGTAAGAAACTCAGAAGTTCAACAGAAAATTTATTTCTCTACTTTTAGTTACAGTTTAAGCTTTTACAGTGGTTAAAGTGAAGGAGGACTGAAAATGCAAATGAAAGAGGAAGATGAGGTAGAATTAGTGAAGAAGGATAGAGGGGAGAAATGTGCTAAAGTTCAGTGAAAACGGTAAGCGACTTTTTGAAAATGCACTGAAAAATTAAGTCGAGATAGGCAGTGTGCATTCAAAAAAAATTGTGGAGAGAGTTATTGTGAAGAAAACTCTGAGTGACATCCTCTTACCTGAAGCTAGAAGGGACGAATAACAGATCTACTTTCCTGTGTTCTCTCCCTACTGGAACACCACTTTTCCCTCCTGACAGTTGCATGTGGTTTTGAATCTAACACTTGCATGCGGTTTCCCCTGCTAAGAGGAAACATAAGGGTATTGCTCACTTGGATGAGAGATTTCTTAAGAGCATTTGGCAGTTTGATCTTTGGTTTGATCTATTGAGTCTATATTTGGACTTGTCAGAAGGAGGAAAAAGGCAGGCATATATATTTTACCTTCTCTTATGAGGAAAAAAATACACTAAACAGCAGGTTAAAGATCTATTCAGTCCTGCTTTTCTCTCTGATTGCAGAGCTAGGTGTTTGCATACACAAAAGAAGTGTGGCCCATCATTGCAAGTCCCACACTGATGTGTTGGAAAGCAAGTGGGATCTTCATTTGCAAAACTAAAGCTTCTGGTATGAGTTTCAGCAGTAGTGCAGAGTACTGGAAAGTACTGCAGAAAGCTTGTGCTGTGCAGCAAGTTGATACTTACTCTTCTGTGCAGCACAGTGAGAAATCTCCCGGCTTTGGTACCTTAGCAGTGACAGTGAAGTCACTGCACCAGAAGCCTTGTGGGGCAAGGTGGCCTTGCCCCAGAATATGCCAGTGTTTCTGCACTATTACTGTTTTCATATGACTTCATTTGTATGCTTGCTTAACTTAGAACATGTAAGTATAATCGGAGATGTATTACAGTATCCATTCTGTAACCTATTTCTCATTCTTGGATGACAGCTGGCTCCTTATGAGATCAGAGAAGTACTGTACTCCCATTCTCCTTTCTACTGCTGGAATTAAATAGGGGTGTTAAAAGACTTTGCTATCTAAACTCTTTAAGTGGTAAAAATATTTGTCTATTACAGACCTACAGCAAGCAGGTTGAATATGGGGGGAGGGAAATCACTTAGTTTCAAATTCAGACTCTGCTTTTGAGGTCAAGGCTTTGTGCATGTACCTCTAAGTGAAAATCCTACCCCTCCTTCTCTGATTTCTCCTTTATTGAAATAACCTTTGTCCTTCTGGAAAAGCAGTTGTGCGGTAGTTTTGTGATCACTTTGAAGCCAATTTCAAAACCTCTTCTGCAAAGTTTCTGCAGAGTGATATTCCATTCATTTTAATATGGGAAATTAGGCTTGCTTCAATTTCACCTAAAAAGAAAGCTACCAGATACTGGAGGATTGTTTGTAACTTCAGTATTTCAGTAAGTTTTCCAAAGGAGTATAAAGTAAATAGTTTTAGCAGTTACTCTTGTAATACAATGAGTATCATGTAAAGCCTTCACAATAATTTGAACAGAATCATCTCTTCATATTTTATGTACTCTTAATTCCCACAGGAAGAAAAAAAAGAACAAAAGAGGAACAGAGGCTTTGTCCCTTCTGGTAAGCATAGTGTGCTCCTCTTAAATCATCTGTGAAGAGGGTCTGCCAAAAGGTTGCACTGAGCTATGCAGTTCATACACTGGCAGTGCTACTCAGATTGGAAGGGACCTGGGGAGCTCTCTAGTCCAACCTCTGGCTCAAAGAAAGGTCATTTGTGAGCTCTGAGTAAGTTGCTAAGGTCCCATGGGACTTTGGAGAGAAATACAGACTGCATAGCTTCTCTACAGGAAAGTAGGAAAACCTACTTCACTGCTTGGCCATCTTCACAATGGAAAAGGCTTTCCTTCAGTTGAGAGGTCAGAACCTCTTCTGCTTTAAGCAAAGACTAGTACCTCTTGACCTTCTGCTATGTAGGAGGTCTGCAAAGAGCCTTATTCAATTGCTTAGAAATTATCAAAAATGTTAAGGAGCTTTATTCAGTTATTTTGTTTTGCTTTTGTTCAGTTATTTTTGTATTTGACTGCTAGTGGGTGCCTTCCCTACCATGGGCCATCTTTCTTTTCAATCTGAACAGACCCTGTCCTCTCATTCTCTTACAACAGGGCACTTGCTCTTGCCTCCTGGTCCTCTGGGTGGCTTGATGCTGCAACAACAGTGGTTGTTAGAGGTAGGCTGTTTCCCTAAGTAAGCCGGTTGTGGGGTAAGGGTGGAGAAACTTCCAATTCTGTTTGTAAAAAGACTTAATAATCTCTCTTGTGTTTGTATAAGACTGGAGCTGTAGGATTCCAGGTCTGCCTCAGATGCTGGGCTTATCTTAATTTGTAACTTACCTTATTTGTTGAATAAAGCCCACTTCAGTTTGTAAGGCTATGGCTCAGGCCTGTAGTGGGATCTTCACTGTCCATGAAGAGCCCTTGTGGCTCTGATCTGAGGGGCACCTGTGAGAGCAGGAAGGCACAGTCTATCCAGAGCCTGGCTTAGGGTTGTCACTGGAAAATAATGCAACACAATTCAAATGCTAGCCTAATTCCTGCTGTCTAATGTCTGCTGTGTCAGTAGAGTTGAAAGAACATAAGCAAGGGAAAACAGCAGATAAAGACAAACCTAAGGTTTCATCCTCAGTGGTTCTGAGCTCCTTGAGGCTCTCCCTTATGAAGGTGAGTCATGGGGTGGCTTTGTGTTTGAGGGAGCAAAAACATATGCCCTGGAAGCAAGTCCTCCTGTTTGATAGAGCTGTTGCTGCCGGGATTTCTGTGCCGAGCAAGGTGTTTGTGCTTCAGAGGGAGGCAGGTGCTCTGCTGGACCGGCATGGTGGTGCAGGTATGGGCGGCACTGCTGTTCATGGAACTGCACCCTGTCCACAGCTTCACCTGGGAACACACCCTGGGCTGTCAAACAGAAATGACTTAACGCCTGGGAATGGACTTGTAGACCTCCTGTGTTGGATGATTAAGTAATAATATTCATGTATTAAGCGCACTGGGGCTTGTGATCGGTTTGCATTACGATTTTGTGGGTTTTCTCCTTTCCTCTTGATAAATAACACTGAATACTAATGGGCTTATTTAATTGGGGGGGGGTGGGTGCCCTCTTACGTCTCGCTGATTCTCTCTCCCGCTGTTTTTCTTCAAGCCTGCTTGCCGTTCCCGGTTCCCCCGGCGGGCCTTGCCGGGAGGAAGGGGAGGCGAACCGTCCGGGCATCCGGAAACGCTACAACGGCGTCGCGACAACTCCCGGACTTGCCCCCGGTGACGACACAGAGTTGCGTTTAACACCGCGCTCCCGTAGCCCTTCCTTTCTCGCCCGCTCCCGGAGGCGGAGGAGCAGGGAGGCGCAGGAGCAGGGAAGCACAGGAGGAGGAGGAGGAGGGGATCGGGCGGGGCGGGCGCGCCGCCATCCCGGCAGCGCCCGTGGCCGTGCGCGGGCGGTGTGCGGGCGCTGCCCGGCAGGGGGCACTGTGGCCGCTCTGCGCCGCTCCGGGCGCTGCGCTGCGAGGAGCCCCCGCGTGTCCGCCATATTGGCGCCCGCGCCGCAGCCGCTGCGCGTTGTTCGCCCGTCTGCCGCCGGCGCGGCCGCCCGGAGCACAGCGCGCCCGGGAGGGAGAGCGGGAGGGGGGCAGGGAGGGGAGCGCCGGCGCCGCCGGCCGGGAAGCGGGGCGAGGAGGAGACGGAAACGAGCGGGGCCCCCCGTCTCCCCGCGCCCGCCCCCTGCGCCACCCGCCATGGAGAGGAGGCCCGGCGGCCCCTGAGCGAGGAGCGCACGCACGCACCGACCGAGACTTGCCCCCGCCCGGCCCGGCCCAGTCCGGCCCGGCCCGGCCGCCATCCGCGGAGAGAAGCCGCCCGGCCCCCGCCTCCGCCGCGACATGGAGGCCGTGAAAGCCTTTAACAGCGAGGTGTGTAGCCCCCTCTCCGCGGCTTTCCCTGCTCGGGGCCGGGGAGCGGGCGGGGCCCTAGGGCCTGGCGCCTTCCCTGCCCCCTCCTCCCCGCGGGGAGGGTTCGGGAGCCGGAGGGGCCCGGGGTGCGGGAGCGGTCCCCCAGGCCGGCCGGGGGCTGCCCCCCACGTCGGGCGGGAAAGGGCCCTTGTCGCCGTCCCTGGGAAGCGGGCGGGTGGAGAGGGTAATGGAGACGCCCCCCCCTTCCACCCAACTCCATCCGCCGTGTGAGGCTGGGGGCGGCTGGAGGGGAAGAATGGATCTGGCGGCAGACTGGGGGGAGAGGAGGGCGCGGGAGGAGAAGGAGGAGGCCTCTTTCCTGCGCCTGGCCTGCGGTTGGGCGGGTGATGCCCGGCCAACTTCACGCAGCGGCCGGAGGAGGCTGCGCGGGGCGGCGGGGGGGGGCTCCAGGACCGCCAGGCGGGGAGACCGTGCCCTTCCCCGCCTTCCCTCTCCTCTCCTCTCCTGCTGCCCTCTTCCTCCTCGCTGCTTACATGTGTGCCCGCACCCCATCAGCGCGCATTTTTAACACCTCGCGGAGCTGTGTTTTAAATCTGGGGATGGGAATACAAAGGCCTTGGAGGCTCGTCTCCCTGTTTGAGCGTAGTATATGCTCAGTGGTCGAGATGGAAGCAGACATTCGCTACGTGCTGCACAGAGCTCAAATCCTGCACCGAAGTACTGTGCAGAGACCAGGCACTCAAGAACACACGCTTGCAGGCTGAGGTATTGATACGGCACCTGGCTTCTCTTTGTGCTGAAAGTTAATGTTTATTTTATTGCAAGATGGTTCTTGTGGCAACTCTTTGTTCCTTTTATCGTCAGAGTTTGTAGTGTTTATATTTTGAAATTACTGTAAAAGCAAGGAAAATGAATACGTACTTTTCTTGTTACAGACTCATCCGTCTCACAAAGTAGATTTTTACTTTTATCGGGCTTAGAAAGTATCATCTCTGATTACAATATATACTTCTACAGACCGTTCACATATTGGAGCTCCGAGTTGTCCTCTCACCCACCCCTGCGAGGATGTAGCACGATTTTAATGATTTTAAGTATTATGGTTCCATTTGACCTGTGGTGGAACGCGTTGTTGCTACAAGCCACAGTAAGATAGGTTTTAAAATAAGCAGGTACTCTCCAGTAACTCAGGAGCAGTTATACAGCCCTAACTGATGTGCAATTCTAAGTGTTGCACTTTATGCAATTTGAATTCTTAAGTAGAAGAAAACACATTGTGGCTGCTAGAATAAAAGTAAACTTTATTTTTCCAATTTTATTATTTGATTGGTGTATGTGCTATATTAGTATGTCGGGGAAAGGAATTTGGTGAACGTAAGGTGTTTAGACCTTACGTTTTCCTTGTATACCTATTAGTACGAGCAGAAGTCGACACTTTCATACTGAAAAACAACTTATGACTGACTCGCTGAGCACTCAGGTATAAGTACTGTAAAAGTAATTAAGTCTGAAACTTAAGGTGTCAACTGTACCGAAGAGGAGAGCTTTTCAACATGCTTTACGTTTTCTAAATGCTTGAAAAGCAGTAGACTGGGTTGTTGGAAAAGAAAATGTGGAATATCAGACTGACATTTTAACCAACTTACCTCCTATAGTATTAATAGACAGCATCTATAATTTAATCTGTATCTCTGTATTTGAATGTTGGGCTACACTGACTGGAGGGTTTTAAAGATATCATGACTAAACCCCTGATCCTTGAAGTAAATGGTACAAGACTTGCTACGTTTAGGGAATCCCAGGTGTCATTGCTAGCAACTCTTAACACTTCTGCACCCAGTGCAGAACGTGACTTTGATTTAACTTTCCATCATTGTCTCTGGTCAAACTTAGCTATACATATTTTGCATTTCAGAACAGATGATTACTAAATATTTAAACTAGCTGAAATGTTATGAGTCAGTAGGTTGCTATACCCAAATAATTTTTATTAACTTTGAAAATATTTGTACTTCACTTGTAAAAGTCCTTTACTTTGTTTATATTATGTTTTAAGGTCATGTTATGCTCCAAAAATAATGTCTGACTTCTGTTCTAGAGTTTTTTGTCTTAAAATAGATATAAATTAAATTTGCTAGCAGATGGGATAGTCTAAATCGTATCAAAACTTTTAGCATACTTTCTCTTATGCAGTTTGCATTTGGTTAATAATTTTACAGCAGTTTATATAACTTAACACGGGGAAAACAAGGTGATGCTTTAGAAAAAAACATTCCAATACATTTAAACACTTAAGTGTGTAGGTTGGGTACTTCTGGGGTTGATTTGTTTGTTTGTTTGTTTGTTTTTTAAAGGAAGGAACTGTTTGTATTCTGTAATGATGCTAAAATAAAGGCAGCTGTCCATCTAGGTAGTATAGCTTACTCCAGAGTTGTGTGTGAGCTGAGCAGTATTCTGTATTATAGCTATCCTATATGGCAGTCAGGATTGAAGTGGTTAATATAGGCTTGTCATTCATTTGATGAGGAGGAAATATGTCACATTTATTTGAACACTTGACTGCTGGAAATAATGCTGGCTATTGCAGAAAGCTGTGCAGCATCTAGTGATGATACATGGCATTGTCAGTGCTGTACCTAATAGTACATACAAATTAGCCCTAACATTTAAAGTCTTGGGAAAGGTAAATTTAAGGCTGAGAAGTAATCATACTCCTAAATAAAACATGCTCAGTGTTGTTTTCCTGTAATGGTTGACATTTTACTTTAGATTAAAACTGCTTAGCAAATGAAAGTTAAATAATATACAACTGACATAGTATACTGTTGAGGTAATTGGCAGTGTTTTATACCACACAGTTTATCATTTGCTACAGTTGGCATCATGAAGGCTAACCATTGGAGAATCCTTTTCCGCCAGGTTGCAGTTCAGGCCCTGAGTTTTTTCTGAAAAGCACAAAATCGGAGTCAAGAACAGGTTATTGACAGAAGAAAATTACTGAAATGTTTCGAATTTTTTATATGCTCTATAAAAACGAATTGAAGTGGACTAGAGGCAAACACATATCCTCATAGTTCCAGCACTCAGATGGTAATGATTTAATTGCAGATATATAATTAACACTCAGTATTTGTTGCATAGTCAGCTTCAAGTAGTCATAGTCAGTTTTGTTGCTGTCAGCTTCAAATCTAGCAATTGTCACATTGATTTCAAGTACTGTATGTGAAATTGGTTTTGAGTGCTACACTCTCCAGAGGATCCTTGCAATACTTGTCTTTTTTGCAGTGGCAAGCTTTGTATTTCCAAATTACTTTTCACTTTATAATGTGAAGATTGTGTTCAGACAAGTCTGAAAAAAGGAGACCGATGGATGCTTTAATTCTGAAACACATTTAATTATTTTTAAATTTCTTTCTATATGAATATGTAGAATAATAGCATATAGTTTTACAGGCATGTAAATAGTCATAGGACTGTAATTTATTTTAGGGGAAATGGAGATCGCAACTTCATTTTTAAGTACAACACAAACTGGATATTTGAAGTTATACTTAGTTTAGCCATATTAATTGTATCTGTAAGAATGAAATTAGAGGAATCTTGAAAGGACATTTGCTTAAGATGTAAAGGGAAAATTCAGCTTAAATACTTTAAAACTTTATTCTTTAAAAACTGCAGTAGTAATTCACTGCTCTAATTCAATTAAACATGGCATTTCTAACAATTGAAAGTTTATCAGTATCTTTAGTCACGTACAGGCACACATTTCTCCATGTATGAACTTCAGTAAGTCTTGCTGTCCATGATGCTTTCTGATTTATTTTTTGCATTCTCTTTATTTAAAAAAAAAGCAAAAACATCTCAGGAATAAGATATGAACACTGGTTAAATCCTTGAAAATTACTTTCACTTTGAATTGCTGAGACTGGCACTTACAACTTTGGTCTACAACCATTTAGAAGGTTAGAATGGTAAAACCCACACAGGGCATTTTGATAGCATACCTGGCTTTGGAATTTACATTGTTGTATCCAATGCACAGTACTTGTTAGCCTCCAGTGCTACAGCTTTGAGCTGGTTTTTATTTGTCAGGCAACATAGTGTATTATGACAATCATATATTTAAAAAAATAGAATAAGGAAAAGCTGCTACATTGAAGCTCGGGAACAAGGTCATAGGTCTTCTGATTCCTTTTCAGAAATGCTGTGTTAATTTGAGCATATTTTGTATAAAAAACTTAATTCCTCTTATCTGTAGAGTTGAGTGTTGATCTTTTCATATACAAGAGAATTGTATAGAAAACTAAGTATTGTCATGGAAATGGGCAATATGCTCTATCCTAATGTGTTTCAAGAGGAGAATGCACTTACAGTGCTGTAAGGTTAAGGCAGTGATTACAGTTTGTTTCAGGAGTGATGTGGGTTCCTGTGCCTTTGCTCTTGTTACTCTAAATATTTTCTAGAGTGTGAGAGTCATAACTAAAACTTCCACAGCATTGCTAGGTTGGTGTTCAGCTGTTACTAAGAATGGAAGTGGTCATCCTTGCATAGTTCATCAGAAAGTGGAGTCCCTGAGCTTTTGGTGTGCATAACGGTCTTGAGAGTCCTGTAGGATGATAAACAGTATGTAAACATTACTACTTTGGTGTTCACATGTTATTCTGGAATTGTCAGTGGCAGGGACATAGCAGACACTGAGCATTTACTGGTAATGCTGTTGTCTGTACCCTCTATTTGCATTTCATGATATCTTGGTCGCCTTTATCATGACATTTCTTTAAAAGATACATTTTAAGTGTCAGTGAGCAACAGTTCAGGTGCAATTTCAGAAATGTGACTCTCAGAAATGACCCACATTTTAAATACTGAGCATTGGAGTACAGGTGCATAAAAGCACAAAGGGCTAAATCAAAGATTCCATTTTAGACTGCTTTATTTAAATGGCATATTGCAATTCAACGAGGTGGCTTTTTCATGAAAGAATGCCAGTTGAAGCTAAAAAAAGATAAATGGTATGCCTCATGAAGATAGTAAGTAGAGATTGATGCTGAATAGCTTGGGAAGGTGAAAAAAAAGGAATGCTTTTTGAAATGAGGAACCAGGACTTTGATTAGTGCAAGTAGATACTAGCAGTTAAGTAGGAGGAATGGTGAAGAGACATGTAAGCTACTCTGATTCTGCTGCATGTTTCATGTTGGCTGAAGCACCTGAAACGTCTGCAGAGCTTTTTTTCCCCCTAGCTGCTGAGACAATGAGTAAACCTCTGTTTCCTCTTCTCTGCCACCATGTTTTACTAGTCATAAAAAAGTGTGATCTTCTTTCATATCCTCTGCAGTTTGAAGGACTCGGCAACTGTGATAAGTTTAAAGCTTTCTTCTGTTTATCTGGTATCACATTTATGTGATACCTGATATTTGTAAATTTTATTGTAGCACATGGGGATGTAAGCTTTTGTTATACTTGTGAGTTAACTCAGTGATACTTAGATCTGCATATAGACATTCATACATCTGAAAAGTTAGTTGTTTCTATTTTTCATTCTTAACCTCTGGAGTGAATGGGAAAAATGTCTTCCATTTTATATCGCTGTATAATCATGTAGTGCTTTTCAGAAAAAAACACTGAATCTTTTTATGAATTCCCTTAAGATGCAACAAAATATGTAAGAATTTGTTAGTTTCCTGTTTGCTGTCAGGAACATTAAGAGCAGTATCAGTGAAATGTATTTCTCTCTGTTTTCTAGCAAGAGTTCAACTTTGCTGGTTCGCAACATTTTTTTCCTTTTTTTTTTTTTTTTAGGGTGTAGGGAGAGAAAGCCCTTTTCTCTTTGAGATATAGTAAATATTAAAGTGTTGTTCACTTGATTAAATGTCTCCATATGTACTGAATAAATATTTACAGTTTTAATATCAGATTTTCAAAGATTTATCTGACCTCAGGCTTCACCAGCCACAGGATCTTGACTTCAGGCATTGTAAAGACATGATCACACAAGGCTGTGTTAAAGGCCCAAAATGTTAGGGCTTGTTTTTATTGTTTTTCTGTGAATATCTCAAGAACCTTATTTCTTTAATGAAGTAGTATAGGGCAGACTTTGATTAGTTTTCTGTCTTATATACATACACTTTGAGTTTCTTAAACTGTGGTCTAGATTAGATCCCCATGAGCCTGGAGCAGTTGTGTAGATCTTCAGATTCGTGTGTTGTAACTGGATAGTTACAAGCATTGACCCTACTTGCTGCTCATTTAGACAGCAGTGAACTGTTTTGTAGTTTAAAACAAATGCACTTCTGAACTCTCATAACTTCAGATCCTTTGATTTTCAACTGCTTACTAAGATCGTGCCTGGGGCTTCAGTCTTTGACAGCGTACTTGAAATTATCTTAACAAGTCTTGAGTTTGCCATCATTTGAGTTATGCCCCATCCTGGCAGCAGGGTTGGAACTAGATGGTCTTTAAATTCCCTTCCAACCTAAACCATTCTATGATTCTATGATCAACAGTTTGTTTTCCTTTGGCAGTTGTAAAAGCGGAATCTAGTAATCCAAATGTCTTTCTTACAGGGAAAAAACCCCAACATTCAGAATGAAAGTATTTAATTAAGCATATTTCTTGTAATAGCCTGCTGTTTGTGCTGTTGGGCTTTTTGCAACTGAGCTACCATTTGTACAAAAATGACTACTGTAGATGTACAATTTATTATTTTCTTTCCACTGTTTTGTTTTCAAGAGTTTGCCTACATAACTTAGGTGGTTTTACTGGAAATATTTTTTGATTGCATGAGGTTGTGGGAGTTATTCTCTCCTATCTTTGTGGCTATATGAGCAGGTAGCTGATGGGTGTTTTTCTGACACTTTGATATTCAGAAATATAATGCATATTTTAACATAATCTGCGTATGTGGAAGGTGAGGCTTATCACCTTTGTTACTGTGTTTGCTGTTGATGGTTTTGAGGGTTTGGCAGAGTGTTCCCATTTAAAGTGAAGGCACAAAAGATGTGCCCCAAAGTGGAGTGGCAGAGCTGATATCCAGAAATGGTGGTTTGGGTGGATGGTGGCTGAGCAGTAAAACAGTGTAGGGTAACAACAGCTGAGAGATTGAAGCCACCTGTTTTGATAGCCTCGAGTTTGTTTATTGTGACCTTCTGTCTATAATATTAGTTTTGAAAGATTGGAGTAAATATTCTTCTATAAAAACTTATGAGACATGAACAAGGTGCACTGCTTTTATGCAAGGAAGTGAACAGATGTCTCACATATTTGAATTGGAACTTATTGAAATAGGGGAAATTTCTGAAAACGGTATTTCAGAGGATCCATCATCCTGCATGGTTTGGTTTAGGGTTCAACATTTCCAAATATGAATTTGGAGTTGAGTGGTAAGGATTTCCTTATTTTTTTTCTCTGTTTTTAGTACTTACTAGTTACTTTCAAAAGCTAAAGTAGGCTTAATTATGTGCATTCTTTGCTTTCCACTCCTAGTATTCCATAGCTTGTTTCTTTTCTAAACTGCAAAATACTGTATATTGCTGCTCACTAGAAAACTGTTGGTTTAGAAATTTTGGTATCATGGCATGACTTTATGAAGCTCTTAGTGCATAATTTAGAAATTAGTATGATAGATAAAAATACAGTTCTAATATTTTGATATTGATGTGATTGCAGTTTTAAAAAGATAAATAATTGTACGTTGAAATGTTTCTGGCTTTTGCAGAAGATAAGTCCAAAGAGCTTAGAATGTATTAACCAGATTGTTGTAAGCTAGTGGAAAGACCTGATCAGACTGAAGTATTTCCGAATATGGAATCTCCTATACATATTAACAAAACAAAACTGGTTTACGTGAAAAGGAGTAGTTTCAGGTAACATATTGATCTTCATGTCTTAGTTATCAGATATTCAGTAATAACCACTGCTGCTTAATTTTCAGAAGGGTGGAGTACTTAACAGGAAAGGAAGAACATTTATATAAGAAATAAATGGGTTGGAAAAATCCCATCCAGTATAAACTGATTTTTTTTTTTTTTTTTTTTAATCACAAAGTTTTATTGTGAATGCGGGAGGTTGTAAACCATATCCAGGGAGAAAATGTTTTTTAATCAACATGACAAGACGGCTTTTGTCGTGAGCTCTACCAACAGTTGGCAGAGAAAATGTGTGAGTCTGATTTTCAAAATGTTTAATATCTGTTCCTATATTTCATGTCTCAGAATTGCAGAGATTTGATTGTAGTTAGACTTATAAGGCAAGGCTTTTAACTCCGTGTTGTGCCACACTTTTCCAAACTAGTACGTTGCAATAAGGACAAAGGGTGCTTCTCCAGTGTGGGCAGCCACCAGGCTCACATATGGAAATGTGTGGAGACTGACATTGTGTCAAAAGCTGATCCGTTTTCCTCTTGGTGATCTAGAATTAGCTATAAAATGATGATAAAATGTTAATGATGGAAATAAGCCATATGGCAGGAAAGATGATAAAATTGCGTAAATATCCCTGTTATATTCCCTTTTTTGTGTGTGATACTCTTTTATCTGCATCTTTTGATCTATCTTTACATTCTTTCCTTGGAAGTTCGGGCATCAGTAAAGTGCTCAGCCTTACCTAGCTGTTACATATGATCCATTTAGGTTTTTCTACGTTTTTTCTAAGTTTTTTGTTCTCAAGTCATAAACATCTTGAGTTACTGTGAAGAGAAAAAGAGGAGTTGCATTTTATGGCTTATAAATGGCCAGGAGCAAGTGGAGTATGTTCTAGAGACTGCCTGAAGTAAGCATGCTTCACAGTTCTTTCAGGAGACTGTAGCTGGATCTAGGGAATTTCTTTAAATTCCAGTTTTACTTTCATAGTCTATTCATATGAAACATACTGTTCCAACAGAACTTAGAAGCTCTCTGTGAGAGTAGTAATTATGAGTGTTTAAAGAAAATTGTACATAGGCTGTTGGCTCAAATACATGAAAACCAAAATGGAATTTTGTTGTTTCATCTCAAATTGTTCAGGTTTAGTAAATTTGAAAGTCACAGTTTTGTTTTCTCAAAACAAAAGAGGTAGGAGAAGGAGTGCGCAAAGGCAGTGGTGGTAACACCTGACTTGTATGTGGGCTGAAATCTGATGGGCTGGAGAGACTGCTTTATTACCTTTGCATCTTATTTCACTTAGTTGTAATACATTAGTTTGGGTGACTATTTAGATGTTCTCTTTAAACGTAAACATTGGTGTATAATGCAACTGACATGCAGGAGCTGAGCTTTTCATGTGAATGTTCTTGGTTGCTTTTCAGTTTTTTTATGAATCAATGAAATGCAACAGGTAAAAGAAACACATGCACTTGGGTATCAAGCATATTAACTATTATTTTATACTTGTTCATGAAAATCACGTAATGTCCTTTAAGTGTTTGAGAACACTTGTGTTGAGGTAGTTGCTGTTGAGCTGTAACCTTCTCATTCTACACTTTCTTAATATTGAATTTTGGCAACTTGTATTGTCTTGGTTGGTTACTGAAAGAGAAGAACTTTTTTTTTTTCCCCCCTCCAAACTGAAATATGCTGAATGGAGCATCTGCCATTCTGGTCATCCTATGTGCATATATATTTTTAACATTTCTATGCAACACAAAGAGCAACAGAATGGGTTTAAATAACAGTTCTCACAAGTAGGTCCTAGTCAGCATCAAGGAAAAATCCTACTCACTGAGAGATGGGAGTATGTGATTTAAATAAATTTTCCTAGAGATAAAATTTCAGGAGAGTGTGTGAAATGTAACATAATAGAAATTTGTTGATAGTGTCCTGTTTTAAAGCAGTAACTGACAATACTCTTTCCTTGTTCTTTGCAGTGTGGTGATATTAATATTTGGTAAGCGATTCAGTGGCTATTTCTGTATATACAATTGGATTTGATTATTTTAATGCTTTTGAAAAATGAAAGAAATTAACCTAATTTTTAAGCTAATATGTATTTGGCTTGACTCCAAAGTATTTATTTTGTCCTTTTTGCACTGACATTGCAGAGGCTTGCTATTATATATGATGTCTCATTAGTGTGATGCCATTATTTGATGTCTTTTTAGTGTTGTGTCCTGATAGCGTCCAGAGAAAGCTTTAAAAACGTTTCAGGAGAGAGGTGTGTAACTGATATCCCTGATGCTGGTCAAAATCTCATACTTAAGAGATTGGCTGAGTCCTAGAGTATCAGCATCAACATGTTTGTTTCTGTAGATGCTGTTTCAGTGTTACAGATATTTGTTTATATGAATATCTGTTCCTTTGGATCACATGAGGCTGGAGTTTTTCATAGCTTTCAAGCCTTCTAGTAGCAAAATTATATGAAAAATTATTTCCTAGCCTTTCTTCTCTTGTGTTTATAAGATTTGGCAGAGGTATGAAAAAAGACATCTTACTTAGAAGCTGTATTTTAATAAAGTTACTATTTTGTTACATTTTTTATTAAGAATTTTGGGAGAGGAACAGCTGTCTGGCTCTTTTGCCTGTTGAATAAGAGTGCTGAAAGATCTTGAAATTAAGTGCTGTTCTTTGTGGAAGTGTAGTGAGCCATTGCCTTCCATGAAGATGTGTCATAATGTTTTGTAAGCAGCTGACCATCCTCAGAGGATCTAAGTTCTCTTGCATGGTGCCTGCTCTTCACTTGAGAAGCTTTAGACAGTAGCTTAGCATCATGTATTGTACTGCGTTGTACATTATAGCTATTTGCAATAGAGTTTGCTTTTTGCAGGTATTTTTAATAGATTTAACTTTAGGTACTTTTTGAATTACGGTTGTAATGACAAAACTGTTGTTTGCATTACTGAATGATGAAAATTTGAAATATGCTGATAAATTCCCTAACTTTCAGTAAGCCTTCTCTTGAAGACCACTTTTCTTAACAGAATTGAAAAAAAAAAATACAGACCAGAAGTTCACTGCGTTATGTGTAGCATCAACCTGATCTTTGCATTTTCTCCCAGTCCCAATATATGATTTGAATAGCTTATTGAATCTTTGAGCAAGCCCATATTTTTTCCCCTAAGTTTGGAAATAGTACCTATTAAATTATATTGGGGAAAAGGAGTATTAACAATACTGTTAACTTTTACGTACAATGAAATATTGCATTTTATGTGGTTTCTTATCATTATCATTACTTTTTGCTATACAAATCATTATTTTTTTAATCAGATAGAGGAAAATACAGAATTGTGAATATAATTGGCTTTATTTGCTAGCCTGGTCTTTTCTTTGGTGTGTTACATAAATGTACATTTATGTAGTAAATCTGTGTAGCTTTTTGCATATGAACCAGTTAATTCTGAAGGAGGTATGGAAGATATGATTATTTTAGGATATGTTATTAAAAACTGAGTCTTAAAGTTTTTTTTGTTTTTTTCCCTAATGTAAGAACATACAAGATACCTCAGTTGAAGCTGATGAGGAATTTGAATTTGTTTAAAATAGGTGAATATGTTAAAATAAGGGAGAATTACTGTGACTTTTATGTAAGACAATAATGTCATGTAGTAATGTAGGTATGAGAGTTCTTTGAGAAAATTAAAAGCACGTGGACAGGGAAGAGCCAGTTGTTTTTACTTGGATTTCCGAAACTTTGAAAAGAAATTTAATTGCTGTGGAGAGTGCATCCTCAATTGATGGATGTCTGCTAAAAAGGGTGATGGGAAAAGTTATTGTGCAGAAAAAAATTGTTGTCTTTTCTCATGATGGAAAAATATATAGGTTATATAATTATATGAGTTTGTTCTGAGAGTCCATGCATTTCAAGTTATTTGTCAATGCTGTGAAAGAGCAATAGAATGAGGCAAAGAAGTTTTTTGGCAGTGTTAGGTAATTCAGGATGTAAGTACTGAAGGGCTGGCTATGAAGGATTGGAAAAGGACATTGCTGTACTGACTTAGATGGCAGCCTACAGTTTCATAAAGTTAAATGTGGTAGTGCAGGCTGGGGAGAGAGTATGAAAAAGGCAGTACTGTCTTTATGTACACAGTGATAGGCATTGAAATTATATAATTTGTTAATTAATAAAACCTTGCAATTGAAAAGGAAATGTTTGATTGAAGTTCAGCAGTAATCATAACAGTAGTTAAGAGTCCTGGAAATTATTAGGAAAGAAATAGAGACCATTTTATCTTACTCCTTGTGCAGTCTGGTTTGTACCTCACAAGGCTGTGTTGGCAGAACCGCATGTACAAAGGACAGAACCGTCAAAGAAATGGAACAGGCCTGTATGAGAAACTGAGAAATACTAATACTGCTTTGGGGCTAGAACAGGGATGACTGGAAGATGAGGGGGTAGAGGTCTGTAGTACTGGGGATACAGAAGAGGTAAATCACTGTGCTTTCCAGTGCAGAAGTTAAGTAAATCCAGTGTCACCAGTGAGCAGAGGTTCAAATAAAATAAAATTAAAAAAAAAAAAAAGGTTTTCTTCTTTGCACAGATTTTGATTAAACTATGCACTTTTGCTAAAAGATGGGACATGCTAAAGATTTACGTGAATTCCTTAAATGGTGGGAATTCGGAGATTTTTATGAAAAAGATCGGTTGGTGCTGTCTGAGGACTCACTGAGCTATAGGTTGCAGGTAGCTAAAATAATATTTAAAGAATGTATCGATAAAAGGACAACTGTATGTTATCCTTCATAAACATCATCTATTGAATGCTGATTCTGTTAGTTTTCTCTGAACTAGTAGCATTCCTCAGTAAATAACACATTTTTCTACCATGCCATAGAACAAAGAGAAGGAGGAGCAGTAAGGAGAGGAAAAAAAACTCCAATAAACCTCCCCCCAAAAACAACAACCAAGCAAACAAGAATTAAAAAAATGAAAAGGTAAACATAAATTATTACAAGAAGGTAGAAAGGAATGGAAAAAAAATGGTCCTGATAGTAATCATCCCTTTTTGGTGCGGTCCAAGTAGGAGTGACCTCTGTGTCTCAGCTCAGAGACATGACTAGACAGAGAGCTTGAACAGTTGCCAAGTCTCTGCTGTCAGACTTCCTGCTTTTCCTTACACTTGAAATAGCCAAGCTGCTTAGGGCTGGGTGAAGTTTGAGAAGAAGCAAGCAAGATTCTGGTGAGGCTTTGGATGTGGAAGGTAAATAAAAACGGGACTGTATATGCAATTTCAGGACATTTTGTAGGATCTGGAAGAGGAATGTGGGCTATTTAGTACTATATGGTGAGAGGGTTTTCCACCATTCCCAGTTAATGGCCATGAGTCAGGATCAACAAGCACACCCGGGCCTCAGTGTCTCAGGTCCTCCACTAAGACTTTTCCACCACTACCTTCCTGTTAAGCAATAGACTTTGTTAACAATATAAGCTCCTACACTGCGTTTTTTACTTTCCTGTGTCAGTAAGTCCTGCTGCTGACTGTTTTGCTGTGAGACAGGGCTGAGATGGGAAGAGTGAAGTACAGTTGAATAGGGATGTTTTTTTAGGTGTGACTTCAAGGTGGATTGAGTAGGTGTTATACACCCTGCTAAAGAGAGGTGGGGAGGAATTACTGAGAGTGTTGGAGATCTGATAAAAGTGTGACCCTCTCTGTCTTGCTGTTACATTTCTGTACAGTTGAGTTAGGATACAAACTTATTGCAACATTTATTTTTACAATTATGACAGTAACAAATCAGTAACTTAGACAGCCTAAGAATCAACTGTTAACACTACTGCTTTGATCACGTTTAAGACTTCCAATGCTATGTGTGTATTAAGCTGTTATGTGCTTTACTTGGACATTTGACCAGCATCTGATTCTTACTTTGCAAGATCATGACTCTAGGAATTGCTTTGATTAAGGCAGAATAGGATTTGTAGTAACTGTATCTTTGTGGATTCATTTTGTCCCTGAAGTGCCATTCATATTCAGGCCTTCCCTTTAAAGTTTTCCTGTGATTTATATTCAGCATTTAATCAAACATGCACACTTCTATCAAAGGTTTATTGATTGTTCCATACCTAATTATCAAAATGCCAATGTGTCTAGCATGTGACTGGGTGGAATCCTCATACAGGAAAGTAGTGAAACAACTTCCACACACACAAATTCACTGTAAATTTGATCTGTGTTTTCTTTAGCTGTGAATGGATTGAGAATAACGTTAATTTGTATTTTGTAATTTTCCATATTGTTGGCAATATGTTTGGAGCTGAGCATGCTCAATTATCTAGATTACTTGAGATAGGCAGTATAGAGTCTTGTCCACACCTTTCTAGAGTAAACTGTTTGTTGACATTGCAGTAAAATGAATGCTATTAAGTGTGCTGACTTGAAAAAAAACACTGGCACTTTATATGGTAACTTGAAAGTATTCTGTCTACTTTGACTAAGAAGAAAATAAAACTATTCCCAAAAGGTCATACAGGAATCATGCATTAATACTCTTTCTAACTTAATTATTTAACAATGTATTTTGAAAACCCGAGCTAACAGTTTGAAAATGGTTTCCCTTACCAGAACAGTCAGACTCCTTGTGACTTGTCACTGATTGTGTTACACTTGCCTCATCCCCCACTGCCCTCCCCAGCCCCCATTCTCTAGAATTTTAGTCTTTGTTCCTTCCTGTAGGTTGATACAGTCACATAAATAATGTGGTTCTAAAAGTCTGTTTGCTGCATTTACTACTGAGAGTTTTCTGGTTTACTCTTGAGTTGATACCTTCAACAGAATTCCTTATGTGTCAGCAGATTCCTGTCCTGAATGGCAATAGCCAGCTTCAAAGCCAGCGTCCACTACTTCATGTGCACTCGTGCTTAATTTGTCTGCCTTTTTATTACTCAGTAGTGTCACCAATGTTCCTTTGCAGCTTTTGATAGTCTGATTTTGTCTTAACCAGAATATAGGTGACAGCACAGGCTCATGTGGGACTCTGTTGTGAATTCCCTTTACTACATTAAATAACTGTTTATTTAAATTGTTTGCTGGTATATTTAAGGAGTAATTGGTTGGGTCATGCAAGGGCCTGTTTAGGACAGCTTAGTTTCTTTAGAGCCTTTTTTGAGAGATCTTTGGTGAATGCATTTGGGTAGTCCAGGTAGTCTTATATCACTGATTTCTCAGTGTGCTCACTGAGTCTTTTAGAGAAGGACAGTATACTGAGATGTGGCTTTTTCCTTACAACAGCTGCATGGAATTATCTGTGTGCCCACTAACTATTTTATTTAAAGTAATTTATATACAGTTCTTTTCTGGTACAAACATTTAACCAAACTGATCCATTGTTTCCTAGTTTTCGCCTTGAACCTTTGTCAGAAATTCATGTTGCTTTTCCTGTCTCTAAGAGCTATAAGATTGAGACTGTTTAAAATGAGAATTCTTGAATCACAGCTACTAAGTCCTTCATTCTTGAGTTCTGTTCTAGTACATTATTTTTTACGTTGTGAGCTTGTTCTTTACCTTGTTGTAAACACACTTGAGGAGAATTCTGGTGTGGGAAGACTCCAAGGTTTTTCCTTAGTGTGTAGATCTAAAAAGAGAAGGGTAGGGTTCTTTTTCTGTAGGTCTTTATCACTTATGAATCTTTCTGTATGCGCCGATTGTCCTGGAGAAACACTTTAATGGATCTGCTGTTTCTTCTCTATTCTGAAAAGTGCTGTTTGTTTCTCAAACTTGATTGCATTGTCTTTCACATGTACATTACCAGCCAGAAAGAACTTTTCCTCATCCCCTTTGAATACTACTACTGATTTTCTCAAGTATCATTTTACTTCAGATAGTTTCCCTGACTTTACTATTTAGCCATGTTGCCTTTTTTCCCTGTTTTGTTTGAAGGCTTCTTTTATGTGAGGGCAAGCAGTTGTCTTCAGCAAATGAGCATGAGAGCCTTACAAAGCTAAGGTCAGGAAATAATGAGAGCAAACTGGTTTAGCTAAACTTCTGTACAAAAGGGCATACCGGAAAAATGAGATAGAATATAAGCATAGATTTTAAAAATAATATATGTATCTTTAACTCCTTATTTTTCAAATGCCCAGTGTCTTAAAAAAATGATCTACACTGGATGAAAAACTGAAGTTTTCATTACTAGAGAGGCAACCAAGTCTTGCTTCTCTAGTCAGCCTAATAGTAGAAAAATTGGATTTGATGGATGTGGAGCTGGCTGGATGTCAGCATCTGAAGAGTTGCAGTTAATGTCTCAGTTTCCAAAATGTGGTTCCAGCACATCTGTATGATGGTTCTGCATCCTGATAGCTGTGTGTGTCATAGGTGAAGGAACTACAGTGCCATTATCTTCTGGGACTGTTTTCAGATTGGCAAGGTGGCTTCTGGAACCCAGACTCACTTCATGTTCGCTCACATATTTGCGAATTGCTTTTACTAGCTAGTATTTTGGGCTTTGAGATTGCTGATGGAATACCCAAACTGATTCCGCTAATAGACAGAATGTAAGCAAAATGTTACTGTAGTTGCACATCATCTGGCCAAACAGTAGCCAGGATGAGTGACCCACAGTCTGGTAATCACCTATGAGTAACTGGAAGCTGAACAGTGAGTTGTGAGCATAAACCAGAGAAGAAGCTAATTGGAGACTCTTGATTTTCTGCCTCGTTTTTCCCTTTCCCCAGTGGGGGTGAAGAGCATTTACATATCTGCATTCTAGAAGTATATTGTTTTCTGTTGTATAAGCAGCACATAAGTAAATCAGAAAATTTTGCAGCAGCAATTAGTATTAGTAAGAAGTAGTAACAGTTGTTTTAAAAGTGGATGTCTAGCTGTGAACTGGTTATAATTTCACAGTTTTAGTGGAAATCCTTTCAATCTGAGAAGACAGACACATGCTTGGACAAACCAATTTTTTTTTCAGTTTGTATTTTGACAGCTACAGGAGATTTTTAGTTAAAACTGGTTTTGACAGGAAAGGATAGAAAAAAGAGAATCTCATGTTTGCAGGGAGAAGAAATCCTTGTCTCTTGGAAATTCAAATGTGATGGAAGAATATCTACTTGTTATCTTCAGAGTGATAAATTATTATAAGCAACTGAGGGAGTATGACCTATATTTAAAATTGTCTAATCCTTTCCTCTGTGTGATCCTGTTTACTGTTACATTTTACTTTATTCAGTGTAAAAGATTCCGAACTACATTTTCTGATCTAGCAGTTTGCCAAAATTGAGCAAATACTAGGAAGTTAAAGATATTGTTACTATCTGTGTAGATATTAATCTGATTCAATATATTGCATTTTCAAGCTGTGTAGTAGGAGAGGGGTCTTTTGGCTTTGTTTCTGTTTCAATGACTGTTTTATGGAGGAACTCCAATTCTTCCTGTCTTTAGGAAGAAAATGAAAAATTGTTTATGGGTGGTCATTCCTGTTATCAGGACTCTATATTTGAACTCTGAACGTTCTAATGAACTTCTGAACATGCTTCTAAACATGTGTTGTAAACAAAAACACAAGTCAAGAATATCCTTAAGTCTGGTTTGGCACTCTGTATCTGGTCTTTTTATGTATGAAAGTAGCAAATACTAGCCAGTCCCTTCTCTGATAACACCTAGGGCTGAAGGAGAAAAGAGGAGCATTTTGTTCAAAATCATATATTGTAAATAATCAGAGGTTTTCAAAGCAAGTAAATAGCCTTGGGTGAGGGAGTCCGGAGTCAGTGTGCAGGAAGGACTTGTTTCCAATTACCACCTATTAGTCATTGCTATTAATTTAGTTCATGTAAGGTTTCACTATATAGCAGATTTCTGATGAATACCTGCCACTCTGGATTGCTTCTGCTAGGAATGTATGTACTAGTAAAAACAGAGTTAGTAGTCCAGGGAGAACAGTGTTTCAGATCTCCCCCACCTGTGCGCTGTGGTTGTTTGGGTGGTTAGATATTAATGTAAGTCATGAAGCTGTGTTTAAAATTGAGAACCCAGCTTGATTTTTGCTTAAGCATTTGTAATACTTCTAATACATTACTTTTCTGAGTTAATGCAGTGAATGAAGTCTATACTTTTTTCAATCTGTTTGAAGTGGCAAAATTGCCACATTCTCATTCTTATTAGGCTTGATTTTTTTTTTTCCCCAATGGAAAATAAAACAATTTGATTCAGCAGGCATATTATGATGAATATACTAATATACTTCTGTTATGCTTCCATAAACTTACTCAAGTATATTAATGTCTTTTCCCTAGAAAGCTACCCTATTTGTGTGTTGTAACTTCACCCTGCAATGTCTGCAGTAGTCAGTGCTAGTAAAGCTAGGTATATATAGGGTCTATTGCAAAGAAAAACCTGCTCTCTTTTAGGCTTTTTGTATCTTAGGTTACATTGTATTGAGCTTTTTTTATTTTTTCTTAAATGGAAATGTCTTTTCTTGCATAGTACATAAAATCCAATAAAATTAAAAGTGGTATTTTCTTGTGGAAAAATAATGCGTTTTTATACTGCTTACAACTTCAGAATATATTTATGGTAACTCTATTTTTTTTTTTTTTTTTTTTTGGCAGTTGTACTCGCTAAATGATTATAAGCCACCCATTTCCAAAGCTAAAATGACACAGATCACCAAGGCAGCAATCAAGGCTATAAAGGTAAGAAATCTTTTGGCCTCTTTTATATTTCTCATATATGTCCAAATAATTTGTTTTGAACAGTGTAAAGAATTTCCCTTGGAACTCTCCCACCACACTTGTTGTATGTACAATTTCCAAGTTATAATCAGATGTGATAGTGAGGGGATTTTCAGGAGTGCAACAGAAGGTTTAATTTGTGGTGTGACTTTCATTTGCTGGTTGTCATATGTGAGAAAGAATTATACCAACTTGACTCTTCTATCAGATCTGAAAGACAGGGCTTTTTCCTCAGTTTAAAAAGGAAACACATGCCTGTGAACAGATGAATAAATAGAAAACTACAATTCACCCTTGCCTCTCCTCTCCCCGCCTCTCCATAATATATGCTTGCCTTTGGATTGATACAACTGTTCATTTTTTCTAAATTCTTAGCATAACCTTTTCATGGATATTGTTCATAGATTTCAGTTTTCTTGTTGCTTGGGTACAAACTGATTTTAAATTTTAGCATTAGTACACTCATTAAAGATTATTCCTGCCACAAAAAGTAATTGTCAAACAGCAATGGAGCAGCAGAAAGTGTCACTGAAAAATGATGAAGGAAAAAAGTATGCCACTAGTGTTAAGCGTTGAAACAAATGGAAACTTAGTAAAAGCTGGAGAAGTGGAAAAGAGGTTAATATAAAAAAAACCAGACTGAGCTTTTGCTCTTTCTATCTACGTTCCTTTGCTGAGAATGGAGATACATTTTCAGATAATTAAATCCATAGTGGTGTTTTGTGTAACTGGGAGAGAGCAATTTGATGTCAGAAGAGTGAAATTCATGGGCTTTTTAAATATGTCTTTGTGTGTTGCAGTATAATGAAAATGCTAAAAACTTACACTGAACATAAACAAGTAGTAAATTATAGTAGATGGTTCTATTAATTAAACATTTAAGTTATACAAAAATGTTTTACCATGTACTCAACTTGGAAATCCTGCTTCCGCTCTTACCATTTCAGTAACAATGTTTATTTGGGTAGAGTGTTTATTGAGAGCCATTGTGATTGTATGTGAGATTTTAAAAAAAACCTGCACAAATCACAAACCAACTTTTAAGTACTCAGTATATGTGTTAAGGTCCTCCTACAGTCCTATTTTTAGGTTATTAAAGTGAACATTTGGAAAATAAATAGAATGCAGAGAAATTATATGTTTATTAACATTAGGCTAACATCTTCAGTCATGTACAGTGAAATAACCATATGTTTTTGAAGGAAAAATTATATTATTCTCCTAGTTCTCACTAAATAATGGCATATTGTTAAAAAAAATCCAGTGTAAAAAGCCTTCAGAAGGCAAGAAAAAGTGATATTAACTGTTTTATATATTGTTCTAAGGAAGACTGAATACTCAGCTGTAGGTGTTGGATTGCTGTTTAATAATCCAAAGTTTCCTCTTCTGATTTGCTATAAATATATCAATATACTTGAACAAGTAATTGCATCTTCAGATAACAAGTAATGCATCTTCAGATTTTCTCCTCTATTGAAGTACTGTTTTATTTTTCAGTTCTACAAGCACGTTGTACAGAGTGTTGAGAAATTCATTCAAAAGGTAAGTCAGTCACATCTGTTTTTTGTTAACAAAGAAAATTTCCTCATTGGATACAATTGGGTTTTCGATGTACATATAGATTAATATTTCTAGCACATACTAGTTTATTTCTTGTTTCAGTCACATTCAGGTTCTGCTAGTGATCAGCAGCTGATTCTAACCCATGATGCGGAAAGACAAATACTTTATTCTCACTTTGATCTGAGTCACTGTGAATACTGTTTTAAGACTACTGTATGTATTCATTTAATGTTAAAAGAGACTGTCAGTGTAGCCCATGTGAACAGCTAACAGCAAAACAATTGACAGTAGTTTGACTGGTGACAGTTGCTTTTGATTTTCTGCCAGGTCTTTCCATTGATTTTAAAGCTGAAGGGAAGATGACTACTTAGCCTCATCCTTTTTTTGTAGCAGAAGATATAGCCTTTCAATCTGTAGTTCCTGCTAGTAAAGTAAAGTAAAAAATATTTATATGGCTAGACTAGAATTACTTTTTGAGAATATGGTAGTATTAATACAAATATTCTGCATAACAGAATTTTATAGCAGTTTCTTTTCTTGCAACAATTAATTATTCTTGGGTAAAACTGCATTTTGCTTCCGGTTGTAAGTGCATGGCTTCCAATTTGTGAGTCTTCCCTGAATTCCCCGAATTTATTCTCTTTTTGTAAATAGGGGTAAATTATGATCAATTTGCCTTTTTGTTTTGACATACAAGCTAGAGAAGTTAGGCTGTTAGAGCTGCAATGTTGGATGCAATTTTTCTTCTGTTACCCCTTCTCTAAAGCAGTCTCGATTACTGTGTCAGTAACCTGTCTTCCTCCTTAGCTTTTATTCCTTGGTGCCCAGTTAATTCTGCAGTGCCTTTGGGCAGTGACTGGACAGTGTAAACAGCTTTCTGCTTCAGCCTGGTGTTTTTAAGTGTCTCAGAACCATTCATGAGTGAATTACTTAGGTACTAGTGGAAAAGGGGTCATATGTATGTTTCAAGGCAATAGTAAAGACTAGTAGTATACCAGCACTGCTGCTTTTTTGTCAAGCACTTGTCTTTTGGGGCATTGCCTCTGACTTCTTCCACCTCTGAGAAAAGGGATCAGTATCCTCTGATCCCTGTTTAATGCTACAGCTGAACACATAAGGGGGAGAGCAGGTATACATCTTATCCATCTCTGATCTGTAGCACTTTGCAGTTTCACATCCTCAAATTATTTCAGAATTGTCGAAGTTCCAAATACTGCTTTTTAGTTGCAGTGGCTCTTATTGGCAATTCAGTATTCAGAGGCATGAGGGAAGTTTTATCCTCTGAAAGAATGGCTCTTTGTCAGGAATGGGACTAGTTTTTTGTGACCATTCCATGAGCTACTAAGAGTATGAGTAATCTTTACACATTTGCCTTCAGTGTCCAGTATACTCAGTGAGGGAGTTCTGAGAAGGTTAGAGAAGGCAGATGTATGTTCTTATTGATTGCCTTGTTAATGATCACTCTGGATTAGATGATTCTCTGTAGTGGTCTTGATGAGGATTTTTTCAGTATTTCATGAACAATTTAGTGAAACGTGGAACTTAGTAGTAACATAAAATAATAACTCCTTACTTTAGTAGAATAAGAGATGAACAGATGAAAGCCCATTTGATATGAAAGGACTTAAACTGTATGTTTGGAAGATAATAGGATTATTTTTTTTGAAAGCCATATTTTTTCAAGTTAAAGCTCAGGAAGACTGAATCTTCCATTCAAATCTGTCATAGACCTATCCAGAGTGATGTCAGTGCCATCTCAGTTATTTTAGTGTTGATTCTTTACAGCTATACTATTTTCTTTCTTCAGAATTAATCTCATGAGGTAATTGAAACTTCAGTTGAAATAATGCCCATGACATTCTTAATTTTGTGACACTTAACTCACTGGTCTATTGAGTTATATTTAAAAAGGATGTGTGGTTTGTGTGTTCAATTTTTTTAATGGCTGGATTTTTAAAAATTTAAATTTTTTAGTGGTAGGAAATAGATTTTACACCATTTACATATCTGCATATAGATGTGATAATTTGAACATTATAGATTAGATGTTTCTGAGAGTTTCATTTTCCAGGGCAATTTATTAAGTACAGAATGTTTTAGTAATAATTGGACCCATTTAAAAATTAGAGAGCATTGTTTGTATTTACTCTGCCACTAATGAGTTCTGTTATTTTTCACATATGTTTATTTTACATTATCATTCTTTTTAGTGCAAACCAGAATACAAGGTGCCTGGTCTGTATGTCATTGACTCCATTGTGAGACAGTCCCGGCACCAGTTTGGACAAGAAAAGGATGTATTTGCTCCAAGATTCAGCAATAACATCATCAGCACTTTCCAGAACTTGTACCGTTGTCCTGGTGATGACAAGGTAAACCACTTACAGATTTTTCTAACTAGAACAATCTTTAGTGTGTTACCTGTAGAGATTTTGATCTCACTTTCTGCTTGCTGGAGGGGGCCTAATCAGAAATGCGCATATGTAAATGTATTTCTTAATTTTGCTTGTCTGAGTGTAGGAATTGGGGGAGACACATCCATTGGCATTAATTAGACTTTTGGAAAGGTGATCTTTCCTTTGATTCTATGATTGACCAACAGCTAAATCAGATGTAACTTGAATAGTTTGACCCAATAGTTCAGCTCTTCCCAATCACAGTAGTCAAGATAGCTACCATATTCTGTTTATAAAAGATTGGCTGGGAATAGCACAGTGCAGGCAGTTTAACTTCCTTCATATTTGTTACTCATCTGAAATGAGCTGTAGTTTCTTCTTACAGAATAACTACAAAAAGGTGGGGACTACTGAGAGTATTGTCTTCACAGAAATTTATGTAATAGAGTCGTTAAGTCGAGTCATAAGTGAGGCAGGATGCTACAGGAAGAGAAAGGTTATTTTTTGAATAGTTGCATTAAGTCATGCTGTATTTTTCAACCAAAGATCTGAAAACCCAAGGCATCCATGCAGCGGTGATTAAGGCAAGTTCAGCCATTGTGGTGTCTTAGCATTCCTGCCTTTCTAGAGCAGTTAGGACCTCTGCGGGAAAATGTGTTGGGATCTGCAAATTTTACTTGATTGAAAAAGCTTTGCTAAGGATGTCTGCCTTCTTTTCTGCAGCTGAGTTCTGAGGTGTTACTGAAAAGGTTATTTAAGTTAAATGGCATTTTCCCAGTCTGGTTTTAGGTTATCTGTGTGATTAATTTTTGCTGTTTCAGTTTCACAGTGTTTTATGTATATATAGGCATGACAGTTAACTTATATTTTTATTCATTTAGTTGTCTTTCTTGAACAGTATTAGTGTGTTTTGTATAATCATTTAGCTTGCTACTTTGGGAGATATGCTAGTACAGAAATAGCCTGACTTATTGAAGAAGGAGAGATTGGAACGAGGGTGGGCGCAAGTACTCACTCTGTGTCTGGTTTTAAAAAATATATGGTAAATTTATTGTGGGGTAACAAGTAGCACTACGTGTCTTGTGATATTTCAGTGCATGACAATTAATGTATTGTATTAGAGGTATTTGATGTGAAGAGGGATAGTAAAACATGGTCTTTTTAATGTCCACGAAAGTCCTGTCAAGTTCATTTCTGGGATATTTTTCACCCCAGTTCGTGGAAAATGTGTTTTGCAGTCTGAAGTCTTGCTGCTCTGCTACATGTGAGTTCAGTATTATAGGAAAGCCTTTCTCCTGTGAAAGTAGTTACCCTATATCTCACCCAGCAAAATGTGCTGTCAGAGACCAAGATATATACCTGGTTTATATTGATGTTTATACCTGGTGTATATATACCTGATGATTTTGATGTTTAATCTGATTAAAAGGTGTGATGGAGAAACACAACAGCTCTCTTCATATGAGCAAATGTGGAATTTGTTTTTAAATCAAGCAGAAGTGCAGTAATATTTAATTTAAAATAACAACAAAACCACCTTACTAATTCCTTTGTCTGGCCCAGAGAAAGTGCAAGGGGGAAATGGATACGGAAGCACAGAAAGATTTTTATATTTCTGTTCTGGAAAAAAGATGTAAGTTAGAGCCTCTGATGGACTTGTCAAGTACGGCTTACAAAACAAACTTTCAAAGAAGGAAGGCTCACATACGGTAATGCTGAGTGGAAGCCCTCAGAGATTTGTTTAGGGGAAATCTAAGTTACTGCTTCTATGTAGTGAAAATTCAGCACTTCTCTTTATTGATTTTAAGTATCCTCTTGGAGTTCTGGGCAAATAGACTTTTTTCTTTGGTTCATACACTGTGGTTATATAATCTGTGTTCATGTTTTATGGAACTCAGGTTAACCATCTTTCTGACACCAGATCCTATGAAGAATTTCCTGCTCTTTATAATATAACTGACCTTTTTTCCCCCCAAAATAAAGCAAAATTTTACCTTTGATAGAAGTGAAACTTTAAAAAGAAAATATTTGTAAGCAGATCAAAACATCTATTGTCATAGATATATAATAGAAAGAAATAGAAATGCAAGCTGAACAATGAGTTATAACTAGTGGAATTGTATGACATCCTAATTTTGATTTATTTTTTTCCTTCCTCATGATCCACATTTTTTAATATTACTATGTATTTTCAGCAGGCAAGAAATTGTGTTTCAGTTTAAACTTTTAAATTCCTCACTTCATCGAGGGAGCTTGCAAAATATTAGACTGCTTTTCTAATAAAAATATTTAGCAATCCTACTAGTATATGCCCATTTTTCAGTGGATATAAATTATTTGGGTTTACACGTAGATCAGAATTGCATTCATATATGTTAACTATAAAAATTTAGGAGACTAATAATTCATTATTTTAATTCTTAGTAATGCTTTAAAATGCTTTCTTAAAATCATTTTCCTTCTATATTGGCTAACAAGGGTAGAGGTACAAAAGAGCCAGATACCCTTTTTTTGGTTTAAGAGATTTCATTTCCGGTTGAGAGAATATTGTCATTATATGTATGATGGGTCTTCACAATTGCCTAGGGTCAGCCTCAGGTTCATAGTTTAGACATCTTCGATGTGACCCAGTGTAAATGTTCTTAACTGTTTGCAAACCTAAAGGTGCTTTCATCTTAGACAGATTGACATTGCTAGTTAAGAATTCCAGAATCTGTAACAAGACAAAAGATAAACATGATTCAGGTCTCTTGTTATCTTTTCTTCATTTTAGAGTAAAATTGTTAGAGTGCTGAATTTATGGCAGAAGAATAATGTGTTCAAGAGTGAAATTATTCAGCCTCTCTTGGATATGGCAGCAGGAATTCCTCCTCCTGTTGTGACCCCTGTCTTGCCCAGCACTACAGCTGCTATGAGCAACAATACACCAGGTAAACAAACACAGATTGAAGTCATTCTTTGAATCAAAACACTTCTGTCAGCTTTGGTATGTTGCCTGTTAGTGTGCTGAAATATCTCACTGGTTTCCTTTATATAAATCAGTGCTAGAAAGAATTCTGTTACAGCCACCGTCGAGATCAGGGAAGTGGGCAAACATTATTATAAATGCAGACTTGATCATTTTGTGCTCCAAGCACCTTCCTTACTTATGTAGGGAGATGGCAGGGAAATGGATTTTCAGCTTTTTCACTTTGTGGAGATTTTTTCATTCAAGGTTCGGATGGATGGGAAACTGTCCATATAGGGTTTTGGCACCTGCTCTTGACTGGCTTTGTAATCTACCTTTTGCTGATCCCATGCTGAAAAGCAATGAGGTGGACAAATGCACCTTAGTTGTTGTTGGGAAAGTAAATATGTGAAAGTTTCAGCTCTTGGATTGCCTTGGTGCATCTTCTAGCTCAGTATTTATTATTTTGATTAGTTTGACTACATTAAATTGTTGAAATCATAGTTCTACTGTTTAAATTCTGATCAACTGACATTTAAAACAGTAATCTCGTCATATTTAGCATTCATCAGTATATCTCTACTTTTGAGCTAGAAGTGCAAAAGTATTTGCAGGGATGGAGGATTCTTCTGCATTATGGCATGAAACTAATTTATCGTATTGCTGATTTCATCTCAGTGTTTGAGAGAAAATTACAAAATGAGAAATCCTCATGAATCCATCTAGCTGCTGCAGGTTGAAATTTTTAGTAGAATCCTCAAGGCTCTCCCTGCAGATAAAGCGCGAATCCAGTAAAATTTGGACTATCAGACAAGTAGATTGGTAACAGTTATCTCTTGGTATATCAAATTTCCACTAAACATTCTGGAATAGTGTGTAAAACCTGTTTACTTGGCCTTCATCATTGTTTTTGTTAGTAGTCCCAATAGTTCAATAGTGGAAAGAGCTGTGAACTACACCAACACAGACTACTGCTACTTGAGAAATGTTGATGTGAGTTGTGTTATTTTCGTGTGCTCTATATATATGTGAGAAAAATAATTTCAATTGATGTTTTCCTTCTCTAACACTATTTTTAAGTCTATATGTTAAAATATTTTGACATATTGGATTTTCTCTTTTTTTAGGAACACCTGTGACTCCAGTTACTCCAGCCAATGTGGCGCAGAGTTTACCTGATCCTTGGGTATCTCAGATTGCTAACACAGATACCCTTGCTGCAGTTGCACAGATTTTACAGAGTCCTCAAGGCCAACAGGTAACTATTTTGTAGACAGTTACACTGTAGACTCTGATACTTCGTGTCTTTAAGGAACATTTAAGAAATAGTTTCAGGAGTATCTTAGTTTTGTGTCCAGTATCCATGTCAACTATCCTGTGAGGTTGTTCATCACAAAAAAGTTCCTGGTCAACTAAAACTTTTTATTACCTTTGATAACCAACCCTGTTCCTTAAAAGTATCACAGAAAGTGACTTCAGCTGAGGGGGTCTGTAATACATACCTGTCTATATAGTATTGCAGATGACTAAATAAAGAGCAACATTAAGGTTTCATGGATATAAGTATAAAATGGAATGTAAGTTAAAGCATATTTCTCTACTGAATGCTCCAAGAAGAGCTAAACATTGTACAAAATTATATAATGGGAATGAACTCAGGAAGTGTATGCTTTGTTGATTCATTTTTCATCTTTCTATCAGGTAAACAGTTTTTGTTTTGCAGCATTCAAAAATAAGGTCTTGGAAGTTACTGTGTTTCTCAGTTTTTAAATGCTCAACTCCAAAAAAGTGTCTTGATGTCCAGCATCACAAGGACTGCTTGTCCTCTTAACCCACAGTCATATAAGTTTAGCACGCACAACTGACTTTCTGTAAAAATATAGACCATAGCTTTTCAGTCTATGCTAGAGCTGTGGCACCCACTTAACTTGGCCGTTATGATTTTTATGTGGACTGAGGAATGAGTTGTTTTACCTACTGGGTTACCAAACAAAAATCCCATGCATATGAAGGAGAAGCAGTCACTGGTGAACTGTTAAAAAGCACTGGTGCTGACAATAACAACTTAGTGAGCATGTTTTACAGTATTCAGCTAAGCAGAGTTGTCTGTAATTGTTCATAAGTCAGTTGTTGCTAAGTCAAGTGGAGGGAGTATTTTCACCTGATATCATGGAAAGAAATTGATGAGTCGTTGAAAAGCAGAGCAAAATGAGTTTGTGGGATAATCTGTGAAATGTGGAGGAAAAACAGTGGAAAAACTCTTAAACAGGGAAGGGATCTGAAATGAGAATGGGAAATATATGGAAAGTCAGTAAGGTAACTTTAAAGATTAATGCCTAGAGAATATTCTTAAAAAAAAAAGGCAAGAAGTGAAAAAACTATGAAGCAAGATAAAAAAATAAAGATGAGAAGGGAATTAAGGTTTTAAAGACAGCAGATCAAAAGAAATAACGTTTGGGTATTTGTAATAAAGTAGTCTTAAGCAGAAACATGGAGACAGACTGGGTACACGGTAAATATGTACATGAAGATGTCTAGGATTGGTAGAGGAACTATGACATTTGCTCCCTATCCTGTCCATCTCTTTTCTTCTTGTTCTCTAAGAGACTGTCTGCCACGGCCTCCCCCCTGCTCCCCAGCTCCAAAGACTTTCATTTAATCTTACGATTGTGTTTTATGGGTGAGAATGCATGCAGGTAATTTGAGAGTCTAGACATAGGAGAGGGCAGACTAAGAAAGATGTGACCAACAAGAATGTGAAAACAGCAAGAAGGGTGACCACCTGGGATTTTTCCTCTCTAGGGCTTCCATTTCTGCTTCTTCAGTTTGATTCCTTTCTACTTGGAGCAATGCACAAGGTTGTATTTGCTCATCTTATGTGGATCAACCAAGATGGGAGGGGGAACTCCTCAGCTTTTCCTGTTGCAGTAATCAGTGAAAGCTCTTGCTGAGTTAGAACAACAATTGAAACATTTTCAGAGGCTCTGCTCTATAAGGGATCTGTATAACTGTTTTTGAAAGAATAGGAGAAATTTCTTCCCATAATCAGAAGGTAACTCTAAAAGAACCTTGGAAAAGGGTCACACATTTTTGATGCATTATGGAAAAGAAGTTCAACCTAATCAGTTTATGCAGTTTCTAGTGAGGCCTAGTAAGGAGGGATTGAACCCTTTAAGAGTTCAGTGAGGAACCTTATAAGTAGTTGGAATATGAATGTAAGGGTAATCAGGGACTAATGTCAGCATAGTTTGAATTAGCTGGATTCGTTCATCCTTTTTTCCACAAAAATCTAAAGATAAGGCTTCTGGGATTTACCTCACAGAACATCAAAGGACTGCTTCCTGTAAATCCACAGTGTTTTAGGAGAGCTTCTTTCCATAGGGCTAGTATTTTTTTCTTAACGTAAATGTGTGAAATTTTATGGAAGCATCCCTATTCAGCAGATAAATTGATCTGCACATGAAAAAACCTTTATTTCTTCATTGGGATAGCTTCTCCAAAAGATTAGTTACAGATAGGAATTTGTAGTAAGGAAATCAAGATACACCAGGTAATTGGATTGTACATTTGCTTTTTATGTTTTGTTAACATAACAAGGGAATTGCATCCTATCAGCCCAAATCTTGAGTTTCACCATGAGATTTCACTTGTGACAAATCCAGAGATACCAGTGCAAGTTCTTCCTATAGACAGGTTACATCAGCTTAAAGTGGAGCTTGCCACAGTGCAGTTATTTTTTCTATACATATGTTGTTACAGCATACAAAGTTTCCTAATATAGGTGGGCCCTTAGGAAGCTGGAGTAGGCTAACAGATATTTTTCAGGTCAGAAGGAATCAAACTGGAGAAACAGAAGAGGGGGAACCCTAGAAAGCAGGAAATCCTGAGTGGTGACTGGTCATCATGCAACCTGTCAGAGCAAGTTAGGAGGAAGAAGCATCTGCATGTCTTATCAACCCCAGAAAACAAATTAGCCAGTAAGTGGGAAAAAATTTGCTGTAAAAGAAAACAAATTAAGACAAAATAATGGCCATAGGTTAGATGCTACTGCATTCCTGAGGTTTGTTTTACTAATTGGAAGGGGAAAAGTCTATTGTTTCTTTTTCTGTTAAAAAAAAAAAAAAACAAACAACAAACTTGTTCAGTGTTTGTTATCTTTTCTCTTTTAGCTTCAGCAGTTGATACAGACACTGCAGATACAGCAGCAGAAACCTCAGCCATCGCTACTTCAAGCCCTGGATGCTGGTCTTGTTGTCCAGTTACAGGCCCTCACAGCACAACTTACAGCTGCAGCTGCTGCTGCTAACACACTTAATCCACTGGATCAGAGTGTCTCTTTTAATAAGGTAGAAGTAGAATAGTAGAAATTTGAAGAAGTATTTATTAATAAATATATGTAAGTGAAAAGTTCTTCTGGATTTTATTGTTAGTCTTTAGAGATTTCAAAAATACATTAATATATTATAAAGTTATAAAACAGTATCTTAAAAAATTTCTAGACAGAGTAATGTAAATTAAAATATTAGTTTTATATGAGTTTAGGGCTAAATGCACTTCATGGAATATCTGGAATTGGAAGGGGGCCATTAGAGTAATTGAATATGGTAATGGATTTGATTTAGCAAAGTTAAGCCGTTGTTACTTCTTTTCCCTCATCCTTTGTAACACAGCAGTGAGAATTGTTTCTTACAAGGTAGTAAAAGGGTAATATGCAGAAATTAATATACACTGAAGAGTATAATATACTCAGAAGAGTGAAGTGATTGGATGTGTAATTTTCTTACATTATAAATTAAATGCCAAGAAAACTTCTGTCTTAGCCACAAAATGATGTAAGTGAATAAATAAGTCTATAACTACAGTTAAGACTAGTCCTGCAACACTTTTTAAAAGATGTCAGAACGTAAAACAAACCCAAACAAAGCAAAGCTGTAGGTAAAGAAACTTTGTGTTGTAAAAAACCCAAAACAAGAACAAAACCCCAAAACAAACAAGAAAACCCCAAAACCAGAATGCAGGAATTTAAGAAAACTAATATAATTGAATGTCAGGTAGCAATTAACCATGCAGGCAATTACAGTCATAGTAGTATAATACCAGTAAAATAAAAAAAGAAATTGTACTCAAAGATAAATAAATAAATAAATAAACCCTGTTCTGTTATCTTTGGAAGAAACAGTTTGCGACATAATCCTATGGATAATCTTGGTAAGATTGTCCTGGAGTGAATAAATAGTAAGAATAAGGAAGTTGGAAAAGCAAAAAAACCCCTTTTTTTTCTTAACTCAGATACTCTCTTTTTCAGGAAATTAGCTGCTCAGACTGACAAATACTCAGTTTAAAGATTTAGGACAATTTATCTTAAATATGAGTTGTCACTGCTAATGAAAGTAATGCAGCTGTAAAAATAAGTCATGAAGAAAATGGCCTGTACTCATCCTAAGTCACAGCTGTAACCATCGAGTAGGGTATAATCCCAGGGAATTAATACATCAGTTAATAGGTGCTGCCATATAAAAAATAATGAAGAATATGCCATTATTCCTCATACTTCAATTCCAGCATTTCCATGGATAGGTATACTTGTGCATGTGGCTGTCTTGGATATTGGACAGCTTAACTGAAGCAAATTGAAAGAATTTACATTCTGATGATATGTTTATGTACAGCCATAAAAAAAGGCAGCTTTTATGAGAAATAAACAGTAAGTATTGCAGTCCAGAGGAGATTGTGAAACGTAGTTTTCATTCCATAATATAATGTTCATGAACTGGATAACAAGTATAAATAGCGCAGGAGGATACTTCCAATGACTGCACAAGTATCCATATTTTTTAAAAAAATCCTATTCTTAATACATTTGGCAGTCCTTCCAATTCTTTGTTTTCAAGCTCTTCAGTCTACAGTGTCTTGTGGTAATAAGTTGTGAACATTAATATGCGTTATGTGAAAAATTCTTTTGGGAATGTCAAATGTGCATGTTTTCTGATCTTGCTGCATAACCATATCCTTGTGTTTTGGGAAAGAAAGATTTTTGATCAACATTTCCTGTGCACTTGTGCTACTCCTTTTACTTTAATTTCCAAAGAGAATATCCTGATTCTTAAGAAGAATTTTGTTTCCTTTTGAACAAAAAGCTTTTTTAATGTCTTTAATAATTTTTATTGCTTTTTCTGAATGTATTTTCCTCTTAGATAATTTAAGTAACATTCATTGAAAGTTTTGTGCTTTTATATACGTGTGTGGTACATTAAACTTGGAGCCAATATTTGATTTGGTTTCATTTCCATTACTTTATTTTAGAGAGTATTTACTTACAAACCATGTGAAAATTAAGGTTTTTCAGTTGAGATTTTTCCTTTCAATATGTTACTTAAACCAAATGCAAACAAAAGTCGTGGTGTACGTTTATGTGTCTTGGCTGGAAATTCTTTGGTTTTCTCTGGCCTCAGTTAATCTAAATGCTTCTTTTGCATATCATGAATTGTTGACTACTTTCCATTTATTTCTTTTCTCAGATGTATAAATAGTACGTATTCTGTTCTTTTTTTCTTTTTTACTCTGTCATGATGGAAGATACATGATGATTAATAATATTTTAAGTTCAAGACTGTTTTTCTAAAATGCGTCTTTTTTTAGAGCAGCAACATTTTATAGGTGCTTCACTGGAAAATATTCCAACTATACATACAAGGCAGTCACCTTGCTTTAAATGGATTAGATATATGTGGTGAAAGTTGTTCTGGATTTTAGCATCTCATCTCACATAGGCTTGATGGTCTATGTTTCTGCTGTGTTTTCTCAGAGACTTATTCAATCCTGCTTTTATAAATACTAGATTATTACATTGGGAAAAGTAGTTTTAGAAACTCTTGATTGATCAGTCTTCAGGTTAGCTTATGCTTTGCTCTTCTTGCTGGACTCCATTAATTGAGAGTAAGTAGAGCATCTTGAGAAAGAAAATAGTCTACAGGATCATCATGGCTTGTTGCTGAAGCTGTTTTTGCCTTGGTATTTAAAAATGACTGCCCTGTGTTCTCATCCTCTTTGTTTTTTTCCTTCTGAGATTAAGGTTTGAGAAGAAGTTATGATGGTTTGTAGTACTGTATTAGCTCTGCTTTTCTGAAGACTTCCAGGGGCATGGCTTTAATAGCATGACTATATCAAGTAATAATTGCTGAAAAAAAGCAATCTTGCTGACAAATGATATTTGTGGTATTTCTTCATGCACGTTTCTTAGTTTTGTCTTCAAGAAAGTAAACCCTACTAAAATGCTTTGGGCTTGTTAAAATCAATAGACAAACTTTTTTAGTTCAGCAGAACTCCAGTGTAGAGATCTTTGTGGATAAAACAGGAAGTTTATCCAAGTTTTTCTCTGTCAGATACCTTTCTTTATATTCCTTAGAAGGCTTTTTCGTCTTACATGGTAACTGCTTGTTTTGATTTTTTTGCAGACTGTGTGAAAAGTTATTTTCAAGGAGCATTGTATTTGAAGGAATTCAGGTTGTCTAAATGATGTGTGTGAAAATACAGTAATTTTTTGTGAAGTAATCAAGCTGTGTAGGTCTTCTATTGATATGAGCAGAGCAGATTGCTGATTGGATAGTTGGCCTCTTCATAGTAATTTCTTCTAATTAAAGGTACCATTACATGAAATTAATCTTTATTTAAGCTTTACTCCAAAGTAACTGTTAGTTTCTATGGAAAGAACATGTGATTGCATTTGTAACAGCAGAGTTCAAGAAAGCCAGGGACAAAATTTAGTATTTGATGTGTTCAAGAGTTTGGTAGCAATAGCAGTATGACATTTAATTTTCGATTCAGATTATTTGCCAAACTTTTTTTTTTTTTCCTCTTTAAGTTGAAAAGTAAGAGAATTTTCCTTTGGAAAAGTAAATATGCATCAAGGGACATTTAAGAAATATTGAGTAATGTTTATTTTGCTTTCTCCTAGAAGCTGATGGACAGGTTTGACTTTGGGGAAGAATCTGAACAAAATGAAGAGCCTAAAAAGGAAACTCCCACTTCCCAACTGTAAGACCAAGCTATGTTTCTTATGGAAAATACTAAAATTTGCCTGACGCTAGTTGAACATCAAGATTAAATAAGAAAAATGTTTTTTTTCAGAGCATAAGTACACTAAAACAGTAGGAAGGGGAAAGACAGTTTACTAAATTAAACATATACATTTTATTATAAGTCTCTGTGACAGAACTTTTCATGACTGTAAGATAAAGTTAGCATATTCTTTACTTTGTTAATTATAATGTGATGATGATGATAATAGAAGGTGGAACTAGTTACATTGTCCTCATTTTTTTACATTTTAGTTAAACTTGAAACTCACTTGTGAAAATCTATTTATTAACTGTTTAAACCAAGAGAAAAACAATAGTGTTGGGTTTTTTAAAATTTATTAAAATTATTTCATTTTAGGCCTTTAGTACCAGAATCTGTGAACAACTCACTTTTTCACCAACTAGCTGAACAGCTACAGCAACAAAATTTAGAACATCTCAGACAGCAGCTTTTGGAGCAGCAGCAGCAGCCTCAAAAGGTAAGAACTCCATCTTGTGGCTGTTGTAATAATTATGTTCTCCACTGATAAAAAAATCATACTTCAGGACAAAAATATTGTCTTGTTACGGACACTTCGCTTAAAATGAAAGCCTTTGTCACTAGATAACCATCTAACAGAGTCTTGGGGAGTAAGTGGAAAAGAGGGCTAAAAGCAGAAAAAAACCCACAATGAAATGTGTGGGGTGTACAGTTTGCTTCCTTTAGGAAAGTGTGCTCTTTAGCTCAGAGTGACTGAGCTTTGGCTGTTCAGTTCTCTATGTGGGGAAAAAAAACTTTTCTCCCTCCTGTCAGAAAGAATTAGCTGACCACTGAAGTGGTTGTGCTCTTGTGTCTGAAGGGAGGATAGAATAAAGATTGTGGATAACTTTATTTTCCTCACCAAGTTTTATGTCTTGACTAATAACTGTCTCATTGTGTCAAAGAATCTGACTTTATTCTTCAGTCACATATTTCCTGAGAAATTTTTCATTAAAAGCTGGTTCTTGGGACAACCCAAAGTTCCGTCTTAACTATATGAATTATGTCCTCTCTATTCTATGCTAAAATAACTTGACTTATTTCTATGGAGGTTAGTCCTCAGTATTTAGCTGTTCTTTTCCCCTCCTGATGCCATTTGAAAAAAACCCAAAAGAATTCTGTCTTGAAAGTGGACTTTCTGTGAAGTATTTGGATCTGGTTTCATAGTAAAATAGAAATCTTAGATTGAAAGAAAAGCCAAGTGACCACAAATTTAACAAATATATGTTGGGGATTTTGGTTTAAGCTGTGCAGAGGTGCAGTCATAGAATCATCAAGGCTGAAAGAGATCTTTAAGATCATTCAAGTCCAACCATCAACCCAGCACTACCACTGTAAACCCCGGATCACTAAACCACATCACCCAGCACAGATCCAGATACGTCTTAAACTTATCTCTAGGGATGGCAATTCCACCACCTCCCCAGGCAACTATTCCAGTGTCTGGGCCAGTCACTCAGCTTTCAGTCAAGAATGTAATTTGAGTTTTGAATTTGTGACTTTAATAGTTTACTTTTTACCAGATATTATTTCCTTACTCTGCTGCTTTATATTACTGGTTTATTTTCATTTCTCATTCAAATGTGGCAAACGAGAGAATGTACAGCATAGCTACAGAGTAAATAGTTTTGGATGTTGGTGGATATCTAGCAATTTGTCTTTAAACACTGACAAATGTTGTAAAGTATTAAAACACTGAAGAGTTTTTTCCTCCTGTTTGAGGAGCTTTTGATGTGACATCTAAAAGTAACTGTCTAATTTGAAAATAAAAATGCCTAACACTGTGAAATAAACAAAATCAGAGTATAAATGAATATCATCTATGAAATTAAGTTAGAATACATTTATGATTAGAATACTTACTTGACTCACCCCTTACTATTTGATTTTCTGTTCCAAGTCCTGAAGTTTTTTCCCTTCACATCCACTCAGCTTCTTGTCTAGTCAGTATGGAGAGAAAGTTTTATTTTCATCTTGATAGCGGCTAAAAGATACAAACTTCTGCTGGAACTACTTTGAGCATGTTATGAGGAATATTTTCTTTAATCTGTGTGCAAGTTTATTAAGGGAAAGAGAAGGAAAGATAAAGCATAAATCAAAATTATTAAGCATCTGATGAGCAGAGGGAGAGGAGAGGATAGAAGAAGCAATAAGAAATGTAGGAGTTGATATAAAAAACCAGATTGTTGAAGAATAATTAAATATAAGGAAAATGAGACAAAACATTGAAGAGGCAAATAAATTAATTATAGTAGATTTTTTTTTAACAAACTCCTTATAAGCAGTTTATAAAATATGAAGATTAAATAAAATTCTTTCAACTCATTCTGCTAATTTTGTGTCATTCTCTTGGCAGATAGAACACCTAGCATTTGTTTATTAAAAGCTAAATTACAATGAGGATCACTGAAATGTTGACCTGCAATATTGGATTATAGATTTAAAATTACTTTTCAGAATTGCCCTGATAGCATTTCTGAGTATTTTAATTTCATTTATTCTATTTGTTGAATTTATTTTGAACCTTAGAGATGTTTATTCCAAATCTCTGCTTTCAGGCAATGTACAGGCCATTATAGTTTTTTCTCTGGCAAATCAACAATGCATTTAGTATTCTACGTTTTTAAATTTTGGTGGTTTTTCAGAACTGCTTGTTTTGTTAGGTCTCTTGTGACTCATATGTTGACATAAATGACATAACACCTTCCCTTATCTTTTACCAAGTCCTTGTCTTAAATCATGCACTGTAAGAAAGTTTGGACTAATGAATTTCTTTAACTAGTTCAACTGGTATTGCAAATGTTTTTATTATGTTAGGATCAAATAAAATTTATTAATGCATGCTCATGGGTGACAAGTGGGTATCTTTCAGGGTCACTGTATATACAGCTACATTTGGTCTGTGAACATTTGCTTTGAAATCAGCTGAATTAAGCAACAAATTGAATCATGTACTTCGTCTGTACTGCAGTTTTTTGATTCAGCAAATAGATACTAATCTTTTTTATAATCAGGAATATTAGTTATTTTAAAGTTTTGTATTTAAGGATGATACAAAAAAAGTAACAGAGTGGAGTGACATCTAGCTCAGCTTTCATATGAATGGGAAGTGGGAAAATAAGAAAAATTTGATAGTTTTTTAGATTAGCAGCAGTATTACAGTAGTATTACTTCTGTGTAGTATTACGTTTTGACACAGGAAGTATTTTTAAATATGAAGGGGTTTACGGTATATTATTTGTTATGTAGGCAAGCCCTGAGGAGAATCAAGAAGGAAATTTTGGTTCAGAGCACTCTGCATCACCATCACAAGGGAGTAGTCAACAGCAGTTTTTAGAAGTGGAAACAAATGTAGATGATTCAATGGATATTCAACAACAGGTAAAACTATTTAAAATTTGATTACAGAATTTGGAAGGGAGACACATATTAACATGATTTCAAGTCATATATATTGTGAGTATATTTATTATATGTTATTGAACATCTTCTATGTCTGACCTCAGGACATGGATATAGATGAAGCTCAAGATATTGCTGAAGAAGAGACTTTTGAACAAGAAGAAAAGAAATCAGCCGTTCGTTCAAGATCAAGAACTCGTTCAAGATCTCGTTCAAGGTTTCATAATTAGCTTGTATTAAGTAAACAAATGTTTTCTGAAAAAAAGTCGCAGTTTCTAGTTGTCAGTCTCAATTGCGTATCTTCCAAAATGGTCATCAGCGGTTTTTGGTGATGAAAAGAAATGTTCATTTAATATTTGTGTACTAGATGCACACTTCCTATATGACAGTTCATTTGCTGCATCTGTGGTTTACCTGAAATTTTTTAAGACTTATTCAGGTAATAGAAATAAATATCACTAGCCACCTGACCAAGTGAAATGGAACATTTTGAATGTGTTTTGTTTTGGTTTGTTTTAAGGTGTGTATTCTGTTTTTCACCCAAATGGCATTAAGTTTTCTCCTGAAGCAATTTGAGTGTCTGGAAATTAATGAGTGAGTGGAGATGTCTGCATAGCGCTTAAGGTTTTTAGTTAAAAGACAACTAAGTTAAAATATTGGTTTTTTAACTCAGCATACTAAAATTAAGTATTTTGTAGGTCACCAAGAAAACGAAGGTCTAGATCACGGTCTGGTTCTCGTAAGCGTAAACACAGAAAACGTTCTCGATCGAGATCAAGAGAAAGGAAGAGAAAGTCATCTCGGTCATACTCCAGTGAAAGAAGGGCTAGGGAAAGGGAAAAAGAACGTCAGAAAAAGGGATTGCCTCCTATACGGTCAAAAACACTAAGTGGTAAGTGGCATCTGCTTAGTGTTTTAATGTAGGATAATGGGAAAAAAGGCTTTGTTTTCATTGAAAGAACAAGATTTATCCTAAGTATTGTAACAAAATACAGTAATCATATTCTTATTTGTAATTTACATTTCTGATGTTTCATGCAATTTAGGTACATGATGTCATCTTAGAGGAAAGCAAGTATCAGACTGTTCTACTGATGTTTTTATTCACACTGCTGCACCAATGATTTTACTTCTAAACAGAGTTCAGCAGGAGCTGTCCCTAATTTACAATCTGCTTTCTCTGTAATGCTGTCTTTAATGGGGCATTTGAAGATGTTCAGCACTTCATCTGAGAAGTGTTATGCTGATAAGATGTTAAAATCTGTGGTACACACTTTGAATACTTTTGATGGGTATCTTAAAGGCCCATGTTTTAAAACTTCTACAGTGCTTTTTCAAGTCCTTCCTGTGGAATGTTGAACCAAAGCAGCTGGAATTTGCTATCAGAAAACAGACCATAATGGTTGTATTTTAAGAAAGTATTCAGAAATCAACTGGATTTCGGCTTCTGCAGAGTGCTGCTGTGCACTGCTGTCATTTCTACAGAGAATTTACATACTAAAGAAAAGGAAGGTAGTAAGGAGGAAAAGAACTTAACTGCACAGTTACTTTAAGAGAATGTATTTTGAGAATTCGTTTAGATACATTATACACAGTTTCTGATGTAGTTTTGCATCTATTCTGTGTCTTTAATCTATATTGTTTACCTGACAAGATAAGCAGCTCAAAACTCATTTTTGCAAAGGAAAGAGTGTTCTGTTTTCTTCACATTAATATTTTACATCATTCCAAGGTGGCTTTAAACTTGGGACTGTGCTACAGTTTAGATTCTTTTTTTTTTACTTCTCTGACTGTTCTTGTGAAAAAAGACAAATCGGCTTTATGGTGTATATTTTTCCCAGTAGTCCACAAAGCAGGGAGCTGAGAGACAGAGATGTTTAGTAACCTGATGAACAGTAGCAGCATTTGATGTCCTGTGAAGTGTAAAGGAGATATTAAGAAGGCTAAGTGAAGTGTGGAAACTTTGGAGGGAGGTAAATGAAAAATAGGTAATTCACCCAACAAGCATTCTACTCAACGAAATTTTTTCAGTGACAACCACTATCATCACTTGCTGAGATATGAAGAATTGTTTCATAGAGCTTAACACCATGAGATACAAAAGGGCCATCTACAAGAGAAACAAGAACAAAAGAACAAGAGAAATCTTAACACTACTCATTCTCAGTACTGCAGAGTACTGATGTCAGTTGAAACTGATAGTTGACAGAGGAATGCACACCTCTTCTTTCCAGTTTGTTGCACCAGCATTGGTAGAGGAAGGCTTGCTCACATAGATTGGTTAATATTTGGGAGACAAAGGAATTGGAATCATGTACGTATGGGAGAAGGAAGTTTTAGCTCGCATAATCAGTAAGTGTTTATGTTTGGCAATGAGGAAAGGTAGGCATTTGGAAGGCAGTTGCAAGGATCTGGGCTTGCGGTGGAATTGACATGAATCAGGTGTATTGTGGACGTCTTCAGCTCAGTGGGCCTCAGCTAAGCTTTCTGGGATGTTCCCCAAGGTAAATTAATAGTATAGTTTTTATTTCTTTCAGGTGAAAATATAGTGCATAATCCTGCAGTATTAAGTTCCTTCTGTAATACACATCAAGCCAGTTAGAACTTAGTCTTAATTTGTTACTTGACTTTAAATCCTAGAAATATTTTTTCCCCCGGAAGTAATTTATAATGCAGTTTACCTTAGCTGATAATCTACAGAATTTTAGTTATTAATTTCTGTTGAAACAACTATTTTGCTTAAAAGAAAATGAAACAAGAAGAATGAACACTTGTAGTGAGTATGTTTGGTGTTGTTTAACCCTTTTACATTTTTGTTAATGTACCACATCTCTATATAGTAAGTAACAGATTCACTGTTCTTGTTTTTTGGTCAATGGTTTCTCTGTAATTATAAAGCCTTTTGTATTTTTGCTGTACAGCATTTTGTAAGCTAACATTCTAGTATTTTGACTGATGTGAATGTGTCTCTTGACAGTTTGCAGTACTACTCTTTGGGTAGGTCAAGTAGACAAGAAGGCCACACAGCAAGATTTAACTAACTTGTTTGAAGAATTTGGACAAATAGAGTCAATTAATGTAAGTAAACGTGTTGTTTCTCATTTTCAGGAATTACAGACTAGCAAATTAGGCATGCTTACGCCTCTGAATTCCTTTTAGCCACTTACCCTTATATTTAGGAGATCTTTTTTAATACAGTTTAAAAACTACAGCTATGATACTGCCTCTAGGTTTCCATCTACTCTGTTTTGAAGCACTTTTGACAGAACACTTTATGCTAGAAAGGCTTTTCCCAAGCTCTAACGATTTATATATTTTTTTAAACCAGGGTCTTAACACAAAAGTTGTCTCTTCTCTTTTTGTGATGTGGCATGGAGCAGGTATCATTTTTCCTTGGGCTAATGGACATAAACTGATGTGTATCCACATTGTTCGTGGTTACATTCGTTACATTCCAAACAGAGTGTTCTTTAAGTTTACTGTAAGCGAATGTTTATTCTGAAATGTGACAGTTAAAAAGAAACTTATGATCAGGAGATACAAATCTCATTATTTAATTTGGATTTAAGTGTTTAGTACTTCAGTGTTGCCTATAATTCAGTTTCAAGAGAAAGTATTTTTCTCCTTAAATAACATATCTACCTGAGAGAAATTTGGGGGTTTCTTCTTTCTTCAGCAATTTTAAAATGCATCTAGTGCAATTTCATTAATTTCAGATAAAATTTTTACAGTTTTCCTGCCATGTTAATATATTCAAATATGTAATTAATAAGGAATGCTTTCTGTGGCATTACAGAATGTTTTAAAAAGCTTCACAAGTCAAAAAAATCAACCCCATAGCCAGACATTTTGATTTGCAGGGGCTAGCAATTAAGAAAGCTAAAAGGAAAGTAATGTAACAGCCATAAATGGCCCAGTGCCTGTTATAATTCAAAGGAAAACCATTCTGTAAATAGCTTATAATAAATAGCAAAGATTACATGCCATGTCGTACAATAAATTAAACATGCTAAAGGAAATCCCATTTCAGAAATGAGGACTCTACCCTTAAAAACTACAAGATACTTTTAATCACTAGTTTACACCTCTGTGAAAGGTGGTTGCTCAGCTCACAGAGAATTTGGAGCTTAAGAAGAGGTAGTAACCCCTGCTTTTCTGAAGTTGTCGTAATATAGGTCCCAGTTTTTGCCTGTTCTATACTGTTCAAGTCTTTTATGTCATTTTTAGCACCCATTTTTCAGCTTGCTTCTGCTTCTTGAAAATGTTATAACTGAAGTACCCTGCCAGTATCACTCATAAGTTTTTCTGATCCTCAAAATTCTTTATGATGCTGATTAAGGTAACAGCTGTTTACAGTGTAAGCCTTTCTTTTTATAGTATTAGTATTCACTTACTGTAATTGCCTAATCCAGAGTATTGATTTTCCCACTTTAAAACTTACACTGCTGTTTTTCCACAGATGATCCCCCCAAGAGGTTGTGCTTACGTCTGTATGGTACATAGACAAGATGCATATCGTGCTCTTCAGAAACTTAGTTCTGGGTCTTATAAAATTGGATCTAAAATTATTAAGGTAAGTTGATTTTAATCAAAGGATGCTGTCCATTTCAAGTATAGTACAGTTTTAATATTGATGATTTGTCATTCAGCAGCTGTTCATTCAAATGTAGAATATGGAGAAGAAAGAAGCAGTAAGGTGTAAATTGCTTTCTTTCTGTGTAAAAATGTAGCTTTTAGCAGGTGATATGAAAGATAGTAAAATGACATTATGACTTGATACTTAGGAAATAGTTAGACAATATTTTATGTACATCCAGCCTAAGTCCTGTACCTGTACATGTGGATCACTTAATATTAAATTTTAGAGTATTCTTAGAGTTAAGTGTATTATTAAATGCTGTGGGGTTTTTTTCTATCTTCTGTGACGGTTTAGGGCAAGTCCTTGAAATATTCTGTTTTTAATTGCCCCACATATATGTTAGAATTAATGTAGAAAGATTTAAGCTTTTTGATGTAATTAAGCTTCCACATACCTGTTGCAGAGGCCAAGTAAACTTCCTACAGGTTCATTTAAAATCAAAACCTTGTTAAAACTTTAATAAATAGACATTGAAGATTGATCTGCAGTGACAGAAATTGAAGGAGATAATCTGAAATATTCGATTCCCAAGTTAGATGATTTAACCACATTGTCTGGTTTGGGTTTATTTTCAGATTGCCTGGGCTTTGAATAAAGGTGTGAAGACAGAATACAAGCAGTTCTGGGATGTGGATCTGGGAGTTTCCTATATTCCGTGGGAGAAAGTAAAATTGGATGATTTAGAGGGCTTTGCTGAAGGTGGCATGATTGACCAGGAAACAGTAAATACTGGTACAGACATTCTGACAATTCTGATAGCTAGAAAATGGATTTATTTTTGTAATTGCAAATCCTCAGAAAATTTAGGAAATACTTACTTTTTCCTAATTTCCATAAATTTTTCTAGCTTTTTGTTTAAAATATAAATGACACTGTAGTAATGAAATCTAGATTGTCTTTTTAGATTAGTAACTAGTTGATTGTCATGAAATAAGGAATTGGTGACAAAGGGGAATTAATTTAGGCAAGTTAATAAAGGTTAGCATTTTTTGAGAGTTACAGATTTGTTGTGCACTCATTTCCAAGTATGTAAAATACTAATTTGTGTAGAAATTGTGATCTGCTTGTGCTTCTGAAAAATCTTATGTATTCAGGTATAAGACTGAAGTTGGAGGTAGAACTTGTCCAGATAGGCACAGCTTAGCAGAACCTTATGGTATATCTTCAGTAAAGTCAGAGAGACAGGATAACAAGTAAAGTTAGACCTTATTCTGAAACCAGTTAAGAGGTTTGTTAGGTTTGTGAATGATTTACCTGTACTGTATTTTCTTGAAACAGATCTAGCACCAAATGATGGGACTATAGTGAAGTAAGCACTAGATGAGACTTTTATAGTAACAACAGTAATTCTTCAGTCTTGCTTTGAGTAAAAATTGAGTGTAAATGACAGAAAAATTAAAACATGGAACATTACTGAAATACATTCACTGTGTTACACTTGAAATACTAAACTTTTTGAGGAAGCAGCAGAAGGAAAAAATAGGTGTTGGTGTGAGGTTTGTTTTACATGAGGATTCTTTCTAATTGTACAGTAGCCAGCTGATAGCACAGACATACTGGTAACAGCAGTTTCAGAAACCTGGAACATACTCTATATTGCAAATTAGGAACAGAATGATTGGCAAAAAAAACTTGGCAAGTTTTGAAAAATCAGTTTGTATACAGGCATAATCAAACAGCATCGTAGATAAAGATACTTTTTGTTGTTTAAAATATATAATAATAAATAATTGCACTTGACTCTTTTCATGATAAGTTTGAGGCTTATTTGTAATGAATCTATGTAGGTGCCAGATTAAAATTTATTGTTTAAGTAAGGATTTTTTTAGTATTTGAAAAAAAATAACACATGAACTATCTTTTTAATGCATCCTTTTTTAAAGAGTGGGAAACAGCCAGAAGCTCAGAAGCTGCTAAAGAAAATACTCAAACTACTCAGAGTGCTGCAGTTGATAAGAGTACTGTTATTACAACACAGACAGAAGCTTACACACAACCAGTCACTATGCTGCAGGTTAGTATTGGTCTGAGGCTGCAAAAGGCCCAGAAAACTGGAGGGCAAACCTTTTATTCAATTCTGCTAAACTTGAAGCTGAGTTAAAATGTTTAAATGTTTAAATTTAAGTGCTGCATCCATTATCTCTGAAACATTTTAGAGTAGAATTGGTTGCCATGGTTGAGCGTAATCTTTAGTTTCCTGCAGTTGCTTATTACAGAAGGTTTGTATTTATATTATTTCTTTTTCATCTTTCCTAACGTGTATAGACATTTTCAGTGCTTGAACTAACAAAAAAGTATTTGAATGTTAGTATATTGAATTTTGAGTTCTTTGAGTTCTTTTCTCTTCACAAAAATTGTCGTCTTATTTCAACTGCCTTCTAACGTACACCATGATTTGTGTTTATTTAAATGAGTGTATGTATTGCATTTATTTTGCTGCTAATTACTTGTAAATATGCTGCACTATAACAAAACACATAGCTGAAATAGATGTTTGAGAAATTTAAGTAATTTTCACAATTTTATCAGGATTATTAGCCTTATAATTACATACACTAAACTCAAATTTCCAGTACTGTTCTAAAATAAGTACATTTTTCTAATGAGAGTAGAATCACTGTTTTCTAAGTGCTCTCAAATTGCCACACTATCTGCATTTTCCTTCCTTTTCTCTCTCTGCATTTCTGCATTCACCCCGCTCCCATAAGTAAATTTTTATCCTTGAATAGGTACAGTGTTTACTGTGTATTTTTCTGGACATCTGAAAATAAAGATAATATAAGATTCTTCCAGTTTCCTTGCTTGCCTGTAGTGTAGGTACCATTTCAGAATGCAGCCTAATTCTTCAGGGTATTTGGAATATATACAAAGTCTTTGATATGTTTAATGCTTAAACTGATTCAGCTGCAATTCACATTATCCCTTTTTTAGTGCCGTTGAATACTGTTAAGTATTGAAGCTGCTTGTTTTTTCTTTCCATGAAAAAAGATTCCTGTAGCTCCAGCTGTGCCTGCTGTTAGCTTGGTTCCACCTGCATTTCCTGTCACAATGTCTGTCCCTCCTCCTGGTTATAGCCCAATTCCTCCTCCACCCTTCTTGAGAGCAAGTTTCAACCCTTCACAGCCACCTCCAGGTAAGTCAGTAAAAATGAAATTGAGTGTGCAAAGAGCATATGCAGTTTGTTTGCCTCTGTATACATCATAGTTTTCTGTCAGCTACTGGTTTGCTGTTTGAGTTGACCTTTGAATCTTAAATTTCATATAGATTGAAATTACTTACATCTATCTTGGTGTTATTTTTACCAGTGTATTCTTTCGAGAATAGGAATCACAGTAGATTTTTTTTAACTTTGCTAAAAATTTAAATTTAAAAGTACTTAAAATCAATCTCCTTGGTTTTTAAAATTTTGAAACTCTTAATATTCTTCTTTGGATATTATTGGCAGAAATCACTTTTAAAGATGCACATGTAGATCATCTGTAGGGAAGATAGGGTTGATTTTGAATACGATAACCACAGTTGCCTCTTCCCATTAATTTGTTTGCTAGTGGTGCAACTTTTCAGTATAAATAATGTTGATGGTCTTTTACTGCATAAGTCTATTTGATTTCCATGTAATTATTTGTCATTTTTTTCCACATAGGTTATATGCCTCCCCCAGTTCCACCTGTGGTTCCGCCACCTGTTGTCCCACCACCTGTTGTCCCACCAGTTGTTCCAACACGTAAGTTTGATTCTTCTAATATTTTGTGCATCATGAAAAGTTTATTTGTTTGATATACTTTTTGTTTTTTAATTAAAAGCAGGTTGTTCCTGTGTAATGGAAAATAGCAACACAGAAGTTATGTTTAGCTGGTTTAAGCAGGCATTGAGAAAAAGATTTACAGAGTTTATAAAGTTGACTGAAAAATTATATTTAACATGGAGTAACTGAAACAGTTATGGCAAATTGTTTATTATTTATATGCATAGTTCAGTATTTGAACGTCTCTAACAAATGTATCTGTCACTGGAGCTATTGATGTAGTCACTGAATAATCTATAATACTTAGCTCTCTGACTGTATTCATTTAACATTTAAAAACATGTTACAGTACTGATTGCTTAGGTTGCCTGCAGCTTATGATCTGTACAAGAAACCCCTAAATATGGTTGAGGATGAGAAATTATTAACAAAAAATGTAACACTAAGGGTAATTAATTTCACAACTTTGATTTATCAGCCTGACCTCTTCCAAATTAATCTTGAAGGCTTGAATATATGATCACTCTGATACACTTCTGTTATTTCTCTACAGCTTTAGTACAGCCTCCGTTACCAATTGCACAGGAGACAATGAAGGATGTTCCTTTTACTAGCCTTGTTCTGCCGGTTGGCACAGTTACTAGCAATCTAGCTACTCCAACACTATCAGCTGGAAGTGTTTTTAATCCTCTGCCAATCAACAAACCAGAACCAGATGAGAAAGGATCACATCTTACGGACCTTCAGATTTCTTCCAGTGAAAACAATAGATCTGGTAAGAAAGATATTGTCTGATACAATTACGTACAGGATGCATCATACTTTTGAGACTTTTTGCAAATCTTAGTCCACTGCAATAATAACTAAGAGTAGAAAGCTTTGGGCTGGGTACGGTATAATTCTGAATTTGATTTGGAGTAGCAGTGGGAACCATTTTTGTTGTCATTGATTTATAGCAGTTTATGCTCAGGAATGTTTTTCTTCATTAATCTCAAGAAGGAAAGTTGAGACTGGGAACCATTAGACAACTTCTTAAAAATGTGTTTTTATTACACAAATGGCAATGGAAAGGAGCAGGAGAGGGTAGGATAGTATAATATTTATAGATTTATGTCAAATTGTTCATTGTGTGTATTGGGTGATAGTCGTGGACGTTTTCAGTTTTAAGCTGCTGTACATACTTTATTGTGTAGAGACATTAATTTCTGTGGCATAATGTCTGTGTATCACCAGTGTGATTACAATAATATGGTCGTTATAGAAACTGAGACAGACCTTGGCAGCAGTATCATCACTGCATGCATTTATTGAGCATGGATTCAGCTGCACTTTGTTTTGAATGCTCTGTGTTACACTGCTATTTTCTGTTAACTGTTCCTTGTTGTTGCTGCATTTTAGTGCAAAGTGATGTCTCGAGTAGCTCTGGACTTGTTGGAGGAGTGCAGCCACCCAGTGTCTCAAGCAATTCTGGGCTTACTGGAGAAGGGCAACCACCTGCTGTCTCAAGTAGCTCTGGACTTGCAGGGGGAGTACAGCCACCGAGTGTTTCAAGCAGCTCTGGACTTGTAGGAGGAGTGCAACCACCCACTGTTTCTAGCAGTTCTGGTCTTGCAGGAGGAGTGCAACTACCTGCTGTCTCCAGCAGTGCTTCTCTTGCTGGCGGGGTTCAGCCAACTAACGTCTCAAGTAGCTCTGGACTTATGGCTGGAGTGCCACCACCAAATGTCTCAAGTAGCTCAGGGCTTCTAGCTGGAGTGCATCCACCCAATGTCTCAAGCAGCCCTGGCCTTCTAACAGGAATGCAGCCACCCAGTGTCTCAAGCAGCTCAGGAGTTCTGGCGGGAGTACAGCCACCAAGTGTTTCAAGCAACTCTGGGCTTCTCATAATGCCACCACCCAATGTTTCGAGTAGTTCTGGACTTATGGGAGTGCCACCACCAAATATTTCAAGTAGTTCTGGACTTCTGGCAATGCAGCATCCAGCTGCAGTGCAAAACATGCCTCATTTAAATATTAGTAGTCAAAGGATGCCAGGAATGCCTCTTATAGATATCCGTCCAGGCCTAATGCCCCATTCTCCTGGACCAAGGTTTCCATTAATGCAACCGGGAATGCCACCACAGCGTACTATTCCTCCTCCTGCAATCCTTGATCCATCTCTTCACCCACCACCTCGAGGTCCTTTTCCTCCAGGAGATATTTTTAATCAAACTGAAAGACCTTTTGGAACACCAGGAAGACAAAATATCGATAACATTTCTAATGCAGAGAAAAGACTACCGCTTGGAGGTGATAACATTCAACAGGAGGGAGACAGAGATTATCGTTTTCCTCCAGTAGAAAACCGAGATACTCTTAACAGACCGTCTCCAGTGGATGTCAGAGATCCTGTCGGACGACCACCAGTTGATCCAAGAGAGGGTATAGGAAGGCCTCCAGTAGATGGAAGAGAACACTTTCCAAGACCCCATATAGACATGAGAGAAAATTTTGGAAGACCAGGTGTGGATAACCTTGGTCGAAGAGAGCATTTTGGTTTCAATTCAGACAAGCACTGGGGACAGAGAGGAGATTATGATGAAAGAGAGCACCACGCCTTCCCTATTTATGGTGGCCCTAAAGGCTTCCATGAAGACAGAGAGAGGTTTCGGCATGTAAACTATAGGTTTGATAGTAGAAGTGGTCCCAGTTGGAATAGAGGATTTGAACAAGATGCTCACAGAGATTTTGATGACCGCAGAAGACCCTGGGAAAGACAGAGGGATAGGGATGACAGAGATTTTAATTTTTGCAGAGAAATTAATGGGAACAGGTTTGGAAGAGACAGAATGTCAAACAACTGGATCCCCCCTCCACATCCACGGGTTTTTGAATATTTTGATGGGGCCACTTCTCAACGCAAAGCTGATAATATGCCCCAGGTAAATGGTGAAAATACAGAGACAGAAAGTCAGCCACCAACTGCACAGGTGCAGGATGATCCAGAACTTTATGAAAAACTGACATCTTCCGTCGAAATAAACAAAGAGAAGAGTGACACAGAAGCTGATATAGAGAGTGAACCAGTGGTAGAAAGCACAGAAACTGAGGGGACATAATCATCACTCAGTAGGTAAAAGATACCTTTTGTAAAGTTGTCATCTCTCTGTAATAGATAAATGGCTGACTGGACCGTAGCAGTTCACTTTTGTCTGCCAGAATTAAGTTAATTGATGTTCATGTTCATCTTTCACTTAAATAACTGTACAACTGACTTGTATAGAACACTGTTCTTAATTTGAACATGGTAGGTAAACGCTTTTTTTTGGGGTTGTTTTTGTTTGGTTGGTTTTTTTTTAATTTTATTTTATTTCTCTGGTAAAGCATAAACTTGCCCCCACTTGCTTTTAATTTCACAAAGGTAATTAACAGCTTGTCAAACAAAGACTTCCTATGGAAGAAAATGGAATTTTTAGATACTACCCTTAGGCTGGCTGTCGAAATTGTTATACTTGAAAACAGGTGCTGGTGTATCTTGTCTGTGTTTTTAGGCTGCTGCAGAATTTTAAAGTATAGACAAAGCTGTGATATTTTATGTTCCTACAATTCGGCAGAAAAAGAAATGGCCCATGTTATTTAAGGAGCATAACACAGAGATTAAAAGTGATTTTGTAAAATCTACACTATAGTCTCTGTTTTCTCTAAAGTAAGTGTTTGTGATTTGTTCCTCGTACTGCAGTGGGTTTAAAAAAATGAAAAAGTACATTTTAATGTTGGGTGCATTTTGTTTTTAGATGCCAATAAAGCATATTTGTTTGATAACAGTGTTCTAGGCATTGTATTTTTTTAAAAATCTGCAAGCTCTAAAAACTTGGAATCAGCTATGATATGTACTTAGCTAGTTGTTGCAAAAGGTTTATATTACTTTTGTAAAACCGATGCAACAGTTATATGTGCAAGAAGGATACGGTTTTTACATCAAAAATCATGCAGTCATATTAGTTTATGTGAATAACATGTATGTAAATATCTGTGTAAACTGTTTGTAGATAACACTTTTTCTGTGCGTGCCTGTGTATGTGCAAGCGCTCACAGAATGTTGTAGGCAATTCAATAAAATTGAAATGAAACTAGATTGTAAAATTTGCCTTTCACCTTCTTTAGGTAGTAAGATAAAACTTATCCCACTGCAGTAATGTCAAGCTTGTATTTACCTGCTCATGCTCATTGTTACAATGTTCTTACTACTTCTAGAAGGTGGAACATTATATACTGTAAGAATATACAGTGGGATTTTAGCTTACTTTTTAAAATGCAGATATGCATGAAACCAAAACTTAAGCAAATATTTGCATTGTCTTATTTTGTAATGTATTTGGTGTTCTGGATAGATAGTGGTAGTGCTCGAGTACTTTGTGGTTATTTGTTTTTAGTGACTCAAAGTCCAGAAATGTTGCACAAAAAGTAAAAAGCTGTTGTTGGTCTAAAAACCTGACATGTTTCTGATAGAAATAAGGAGGGCTTTGTGTTTTGATGAAATAACATTGAGGTTGAACCTCTTTTTAAATTGCTGAGATGAATTGGTTCCTTAGGTAAATTAGTAGCGCTATTCTCTCCTGTTTCACCTACTTTGCTGCTTGTGTATCCTTTTTCAATTGGTGGTGAAAGATTTGACTGTAGGATGATGTCAGATTTTCAATTTATTCCATTCAAGTGCATTTCACCAACTTCTTTCAACATAACTTTTGTTAAAATTCTGTGTCTGAAAGCATCCTTTCACTCAGTTTTAAGAAAGTTGTTTTTCTCTAGCATAAAAAGGTCCAGGGATAGATTCTGTTACATAAATGCCCCTTTGGTAGTAGAAACATTTTTAGCTGAGATTTGAATTTTGATCTTTAACACTAAAGCATTAACATGCAAGTTTTAATTCCCCATCTGCTTCCCTCAAAGGGGTGAAAGTATAAAAACATCATTTGAGTGTAAAGCATTAGCATGCCTTTGAACCTAGAAGCAAGTTACACATGTGCATGTTGTCCTCTTCCTCTGGAAGGTGGGGTATTTTTCATGCTGTGTCATGGTTCAGTTTTTCAATTACAGGGACTTTTATTCAGCCAGCTTAATGAAGGTAGCCCTTTAAAAGAGTGGACTTGAATGAATTATTATCTATTGTGCAAGTAGTAGTCATTAGGTATGCATTAAATAACAATTGCTTTGTAATGAACCTTGCTGATGTGTTTATTACCAGAACGTGTCTCGGGACTTGAGATGAACAATATTTAAGGTAAATGTACCTTCATGGGCAGACTCTGGCTCCAACACCTTGAGCAATGTTGCTGCACCACCTGCTAGTACTATTCTGGTCAGGCAGATATGATTGTGTCAAAGTCCAAAAGCTTAAAATAGATCTAAGGATATTTTAGGAACTTAAGGGATTTTTACTTCATTTTAATATGTGCAGTTTGGAAAGGCTTCAGTCCTAGACCACATAGGTAAATACTCAAAATCAAACACATATTGGCAGTAGCTTTACTTTTTAAACATTTTGGTAAATGCCTCTGTAAAACTAAAAGTTAATCTGTTGTTCTTTTTCGAAACTGGGACTGGCGGTATGCCAAGTTGCTCATAGTATGATTCAGGTAAATTACCAAGTGAGAGATGTTAAACAATTTGGTTGGTAGTGGTATAGAACAATGTATTTAATGAATCTAGGATCTTTGTTAATATCTTTCAAACATCAATAAATTGGCTACTGTACATATGTGTTACACCATCAATTTTTAACAACTTTTTTTGTAGAATAAAAGTTTGTTGAACAGTCTTCAGTTGCATCATGTTCACAGCTAGAACTGTTCTATTCTTATTTTATTAATGTAGCATACAGGCATATATTACCAAACCCAGCCATATTTACAAACTCAGAAGGGACTTAATATTAGCAAAACAGTATGGTCTCTATCTTACCAGTAGGAAGTTTTAAATCTGTCAGAGCTAGAGGAAAGACTTTCTTTTTTCACTGTGGATTTAAGCCATCATAAGCCAACACATGCACTGAAAGGAACTGTCATGAGATCCAGACCAATTCTTTGATGTCATTCATGAGAGTGACATGTAATTTCTGTTAATGCAAAGGAAAGAGTAAAAACGGGACAGAAGAAAGATGGGAGCCAGGCATTTGGGCAGCAGTTCTGGCTTATACCTGTTAAAAGCATCCTTGTAGTGATGAAAGGTTTCTTATTCTAGCAAATGAAGAATTTCATTTACGATTCATATAAGTGACATACATAATTAAAAATATTTCAGGTAACTTTACAGGCAGCACAGTGTATTATTTAGGCATGTACATTTTCTTAAAAACCTTATGCATCAGTAAGTTGTTTGATGTATTTACCATTTTAAACAGGCTGTAATCCTGATCTTTCATTGTACTGCATTTGAGTAGAATGCTACATCTGTAAAGATGAAACTTAGCCTTCATTTGCTAAAAGGACATGACTTCTTTGCTGAAGCCTTTTTCTGTGAAATATCAGTACACTTATTTTTTTATATGTAGTGCTTCCTTTTATTACAGACTCAAAGGGAATAGATTCTGTTATATTCCTTTGCTTCAGTAGAGCACTGTACCACACTTACAGCCAGTTCAGTGATTTATTCTTAGCCTGAATAGGTCAAGATAGGAGTACTGTAATCAAGCCTGGAGTGTAGCATGCACAGACATTACTTAAGCACAGCTGGAAAATTATCAAATAAATCATCAATAGAAGATATTTATGAGATAAGACAATTTATTGCAGAAGTCTCTCAAAATATGGTTTCAGCGGTTTTGAACACGTGCAAGGATATGTTGTGTTGGTCAACACTGAAAGTACTCACTTTCTTGACTCATGTTCTCTGAACTCAAATCTTTGGGCAATTTGATTTAAAACTGATAGAAATGGTTTCTAAATTTCATTCTCTGTCCTTTTATGTGTTTGAAAATAATATGATGATAATAATACTAAGGGTGACTTTTTCGTCACTTGATAGTGGGAGCTGAACAGGCAGAGTCATGGAATAGTTTGAGTTGGAAGGGACCTTAAAGATCATCCAGTTTCAATCCCTCTGCCATCTTCCATTAGACGAGGTTGTTCATCCAGCCTGGCCATGAACACTTCTAGTGGTGGAACATCCACAGCTTCTTTTAGCAGCCTGTTCCAGGACTTCACCACCCTCACAGTGAAGAATTTCTTTCTGCTCTCTAATCTCAACCTGCTGTCTTTCAGTTTAAAACCATTGCCCCTTGTCCTGTCACTGCATGCCCTTGTAAAATGTCATACTCCATAATTTTAAAATCTATTCAGAGTATCAGGAGTAATCAAGAGTAACTATGACAATTTTTTCCTATTGTTAATTCACATTATTAAAGAATCTTTCTTTCCCTTTTTTGTTATTGTTGATTCGGGTAATGAAATTATCTTTCTTTCCCCATTGTGACATCTGCTGATTCTTTTGAATTTTTTAGTAGACACATTTTCCTTTCAAGTATTAAGCTTTCTCAAGTAAGCATGTGCTGTGAAGCCATGTACTGATGTAGATAAGATACTGATTTAAAAGGTATAAAGACAGGATGTTCTTTTTTTTAATTTGAAGCTGCTTATTTGAGCAGGAATGACAAAAGCATCTTCCCATCATTTTTGCTTTACTAGTAATTTTGCATCAGCAGAAACCTTGCAGTGGCGAAGAGACTGTTGTATTGCAAGACATTCTTAATTGTTACTAGTCCTACATTTTTCCTTGAAGCATTTTCGTAGGGATGTTGTTTGTACCACTTAGTCCATACAAGTTCTTTGGATATGCAATAAACATAATTTTATTAATGTATGTACATGATATTTCATAGTCAAGAACAGCTACTGAAGCAAAATGCATGACATCTCTTTAATAACTTCCATATAGGATATGAAAAGTGGTTCTTGTCAGTGATGAAAATCTGTTAATAGAGTTTTTTTTTATGTTGGTAAGCTGTAAAATTGTATTGGCCATCATTTTTGTAGTCCTTTCTCTGTTGCACCAACTCTATGAGAAAGGGTAGTCTCATTGAATATCGTGCTCTTAGTATCTTTTAGATGTTCTTCTACCAAAGGCTAGAGGGAAGATGGGGCTAGTGGTCCAAGCACTCTTAAAAATCAAGAGGTTTTTGTGCTGTGCAGTTGAAGATGAATGTGTCTGGTCTCTTGAAGAGTTTAAAATGCACATTTCAGCACTTGCATAGTAACAGTGATAGTAGTGGTGTCACTGGTTTACTAATCTTAGTCTGTACTTTGTCATTTTTCTTTTGAAATTAACTTATTAGTTCAAATTTTAAATTTTCTTATTGAATAAAATCATACTAATACCCTCAGACAAGGAACTTTGCAAAAAAACCAATCTGGTCAGAGAGTATTTTAACTTGTAAACAGGTTAGTTGAGATTTTTTCCTGCCTGATTTAATGCTTTAATGCTGCAATTTACCTCTTGAAAGATATTCTGTGTACTTATGTGTGTCGTAATGGATATGTGTTCACATTAGCATGTGCCCAGCTTTCTGTTGAAATGCTTGGAAACTGTGAGATTCTTTAAGGTAGATGACTCGACGTGCTTCTAAAACTAGGGTGAACTTCACAGCCGTATTGATTTGTGTACTAGAACATTATAATTGTTCTGAAGCATTATAATTGTCTGCAAGCCAGTGCAAAATATCCTTAAAAGGTGAAGAGTATTAAGTGTATATAGAATTGCTAACTCAGATGTAGATTGGTAGGATTCACGTAAGCCATAGTTGCAGGGACTTAGGATCTGAGTATCTCTTCCGCACTAAAGGAGAGATCATATTATAAATAATTCCTAACAACAGCAGGAATTAAGTAGAAATATTCTCAATGTGTAAAATTCTTTCTAAAAATGCATCCACCTTTGTCTAGTTAAAGGAAGCTCTCTCATTGTCACTTCAGTTGATCAAGGAAAAAATACTTCAGATTTATACTGTTTCTGAGGTAATCATATCTCACTCAGCAATGCAGTGAAATGCAGTTTTAAATGTGCCTTAAGTTTTTCCTTCTGTAAAGGACCGTATATTTCAAACTTCTAACAAAAATGTCAACAAAATCAGGATTTTTTTCTGTAGAATTTAAAATGTAATTTTGGGTTCAGTGATTTTCTTCAAGAAAATCTTTGTAAAGTGGTGTAAATACATTAATACTAGGTGCACACTCAACTTTAAAAATGTTTACTACAAGTTACACTAGTTTGTCCAGTCCATTTTCTTTTTTTTTTTTTTTTCACATGCTTGCACTACTTCATTTTGTGAGGTGGTTCCATCACAGAATTCCTCTTATGGCAAATTAGAAATACCTTTGAATAAGTCTGTGAAACTCATTAATTTTTTGTCCACTATGACTACCAATATAGGTAATTCACTATTAAGAACCTTATTGGTCTATCACATCTACTGTGATTAAAAGTAAAACACTGAAAAAAAATTAAAGTGTAAATATTTGTAAGATTATAAGGTTCTTGGAGAACAGTCTAAAGCAGTATGTGATTGCTTGCTGATTGATTTGGACTTTAATTTGTTAAAAGCAAAATATGGCATCTGCTCAGATTCTATGTTGATCAAAAACCACCATATTAAAAATATGAACTTGGAGGGCTGAAATTATATGAATTGATTAAATGAGTATACTCCTATTATTTTTATTAGGATGTAAAACTTTCAAGTGATTAGGATAAATGTTATTTTTACAAAATATTGAAATGTAATTTTTAAGTTTAGTATGCATACTGTCTACATGTACACTTTACACATGCTTTACACTCCTATCCTCGTTTCATGCTCGGAACCACTGTGGAAAATGGGAAAGTGGCATGAAGTAGCATATTCTAGCAGAATACTGTACGGATTGGATCTGTATGTAAACCAGTAGATAGATAATGTTTTTAGTCTAATCTGAAATCGGAAAAAAATATAGTTAGAAAGTATGAATAAGTCTTTCTTTTTAAAATTCAATAAAAGGTAATGTATGCATTCTGATTAAATGTTCACTAATTAATAATCAAGCATCCAAAGATTTTAGGTACCCCTGGGCATTTTTCATAATCTGGCTCAGACCTTAATTAAAAATGAACACACACACACACTCCTCCCCAAACAACAACAACAATAAAACACTCAACAGAACTCAGGAAGGTGTAAATATTTGTAAGATTATAAGGTTCTTGGAGAGCAGTCTAAAGTGGTATGTGATACAGGGCCTCACTTGTTTACCAGTGGGACATGACTGTTTCATTAGATCCAGGATTTCAAACTCTTTGTCTTGGGTGTCTCAGTTTCTTCTTCAGCGGCCTTTAGAAGAGCGGGTGGCAGAAGATTATCTGGTTCTAGTTTCCTTCATTTTTTTACTGCTTTGAAGGCTAAAGCCTTTTAGGGGATAACTTTTTTAATTTCAAATTCTGTTCCTCTGTGTAAGTACTTATGAGCAGGCAGCCCTAATAAAGATTGTATTGGGATTCTTGTTCAGAATGAAGAAATATAACCAAAAACTCGTCTGAAAGTTATGAAGAATTTCACTTTTCCCAGCCTGGAGAATTTGTTCTAAATGTCCCTGATCTTAATACATTAAAGCAAACAAACATAAATCCAAGAGGAACAAATACGTGAAAGCAACTTCCTAAATATTTTTAGCATTTTAAGGATAGGCAGTCTGCGGAAGAACTGGAAAGGTTTTAAGTCATGTTTTGTTTTACCATCTGATTGGCTTTTTTAAAAAAAGCTATCTATTTGAAAATTACATTTTCTTAGAGACCCTTCTAAAGAAATTTTGTTGTTCTTTTGTCTCGCTAAATTTTTTCTAAACTGGGACCTATTAAGCATCTTATAATGCAGCTTTGAAGTTACACATCTTGTCCTACAGTAACGGTCTAGCATTGACTTGAGCTACAAACCACAAGACACACAATACATTAAAATTTATTGTTGTTTCCATTTTACAGAAGCTTCTGGAAAGCTTAGCTAAAGTATATACAGTCTAGAGTGTATGAAAGGAAACACAAACTTCAGTAGGAACTTTTCCTTTTGCCATACATGTTACACTCAAGGGTGTTTCTGCAGCTGGTGCAGCTTTGGTTTATCTTCCACCCTTGCTGTGTCAAAGGAGTCAAAGTTAGACACGGGGGTGTTCACATATAGATTTAAGTGCACATCATCTTCACTTGATAAAAAATCAGTTTAATATTGAAAAATTTAAGTATTAAGTCGGGGTTCTAAATTTAGCTTGCTATGAAACATTTGGTTGATTGCACCTTTTTTTTTTTTACACTATTTGGTGGTTAGGATCTTATTTTTTTAGAAGTAAAGTGAAACAAAATGCTACTGCATATATAGGAAAGGTTCAGTCTTGTTGGTGATTGATTTTGTTATATGAGAATAAAAGATTCCCAGATTTATACTATAGAAAACAATGCACTGGTGAACTGTGACAGGCAAAACTTGAAGTACCCTGGCACTTGACTGTTTTCATCTCAGGCTATGAAGTAGCATAGAGAGTGCAAATATGTCCAGGCAAGCTGGTGTGCCTTGCTGGTGCTGAGGCCCACCTTGAGGGGAGTTTAGTCTTGAGCTGTATAGACACAAGGCTTCTGCTCACCCAGGATCAAGATTGTTTTTTCTACCTGAGCCACAAAAATGGTATTACTACAGGAGGCAACAGAATAGTCTTTTTATACCGAACTTTGTCTCATGGTTGATATTTGTAAGTAGGAGAAGTATTTAAAATTAACAGTTTCTCAAGATAATAATTGCTGGCAAATCAGATTTGTGAACCAGGTCCTCCACTTGAAGGGAACCTAGTTACAAACGAGAAGAGGAGAGCACCACTATAGGTGCTTGTTTGGATTGTTCCAAAACAGTATTGTGTCTGAAGATCCTATAGACATGTGATGACTGCTTCAAGGTCTCACTTGCTGGGAAAAGGCCAAGAGTTAAATTCTGAAACTTTTCAGGGTTCTGACCTTCTTATATACTGAGGTAGGCTGATACCTCAAATACACCATTCATTTGTATCTGCTTTCCCATTCCTCATGTGGCCTTGACCATGCTTTGTAACAGCTGGCACAAATGTAGTACATCTCATTGTCATCACAACTAAGATGTTTGTAGGTCTGCTGCCATGGCCCTTTGAATCCTTCAGATGCCATTGTTCTCCATTTCTAAAGAGTTTGAAATAGGAAATTTGGCGTGGGTTTTTTAGGTACAAAATTGCACTCCACTGAAGTGAAAAAAATATTTCCCCAATTTTTATTTTCACCCTTAGGTCTTTTCCTCGGCAAAAGCTCTTTGCAGTGAGCATTTCAAAGCTGATTATTTTATCATGGTTTTCTGTGTCTTCAGTCTGAAAGTGAAGTTTTGATGGATTATGAAGGAACAGTTTCCATGTACTCTTACTATGCCTCTGTGCTTTTCCCACCTACATAGAGCAGTGGTGTCTAGCCAGCCTCTACAGCCTGCTTTCTCACCTTATTAAGAGGGAAAGTCCAGTGTGTCCCCGAAATATGCTAACACTTTCTGCAAAGAGCAGCTTCTGAGGTTATATGCAGCAAGGGGAGCATGCAAAAAGAGTGAGCCTGTCTTTCCAGGACACCTTATCCAGTTTTTGAACCCTTCTTTGCAGCAAACCCCAGGATTATATAGGAAGAGGAGAATAGCAGCTGGCTGAGTTGTTCCCCTTGTTAACTATCATCTGTACTAGGGTGCAGGGACCTTGTACGAACTACAAAACCAGGATCCGGTTATCCCTTCTGTGAAGTCTGGCCAGTTCTGACGTGTTTGTTCCAAACACTTGAAAAATACCAAGCAAAGTTCTAAACCCTCCTAGCACCAGTGCAGTACACAGATATGGGGCATTGCCAGGTCTCATCTGTGACACGTGGCAAATGCTCCCTTTCACATGTGACTTTTTCTGTTGCTTCTTCAAAAACAAAATACTACTGTCCTTCCACTATTTAATTCTCTCTTGCATAAAATAGAGCTAGATGAAGTCAAAAGGGATGAAAGGAGTTCATAGCCCCTGCTGACAGATATGGTGAGGTTCCTGTACTCTACATCAGTGCCATTAAATTTGTTGCTTTCAATTGATGAAAAATTTAACAAATTTAACAGATATTTCTTGGAGCATGCTGTTTCTTTAAATGAACACAGATTTTCTGCCTGCACAGCCTGCAGTATAAGAAATTTGAATTATTTTCTTCTTTTATCTTTGTATCCTATATCCCTGTACATTGGTTCTGTGTACAATGTGCTCCTTGAAAAAAATACTTTAGTACTTCATTAACTTTCTTCTCTAAAAATTTATGTTTTCTTTATTTATTTCCATCTGATTTTATCACAACAAAATGGACTTAGAGGAGGATGCAAAAATGAGCAGCCAAGCAACAGCAGAATAGCACAAGAACTGGGAAAGCTTTTCTAGTGGGACTGAGGAGTGAATTGTGTGCAAGAACAGGAGAGATCTTTGAAGCTCAGTCACCTTACGTGTGGTTATCTATATAGTATTTTATTCTGCACTCTAAAATCATGAACACTTTTCTAACCAAATTCATAAGGAGTAGCAAGTTGTCAAGTAGCACAATATCGTGGGATTTTTCTTTCAACATTCTCTCTTTTTGTGAAAATTAAATGATACAGCTCACAGAGGTACAAAATGTTGCATGGTGTGAAAAATTTTCTAAGCACTTGCTGATTTTGGTACTGATGCAACAAACCTTTGATTTTTTTTTTTTTTTTAAGGATTTGATATTTCTTTCTTTAGTATTTAGGTATTAGTGACCAAAGGGAGGTTACTGTAGTTTTGAAGAACTGTGAAATTGAAGGGTTTGTGAGAGCTGTTAAGTGAATTTACTGGGGTTTATATGTCTTCACTTGGTTATAATGTAGGATTGATGCCAAGCTAGCTGGATGCAGTTAAGGGTTTATACTGTTATCCTTTGGCATTTTGTTTTGCTTTTGGTTTTGATGATTTCAAACATGCAGGAGTTTTACTTATGTCAGCTTTGCAGACGATGGAGGTTCACATGTAACCCTTTCAACAGTCCTGAAGAGTCTTGTAAACTAAGAAGAAATTACTATTGTTAGCCATGATGTTTATAAAAGTTACGTAAAGGGAAAAAGGTGATTCTGAAAACAAGAAATGCTGAATGCTATGTTTATGAGAGTAGTGTGTTTCCTAGTTTGATAGAAACTATAATAAGAAACAGCTGAAATAGCTGGTAGGAAAATATTTGGCTTACTTTTTAAAGAAAAAAGTACTCACTGACTTCAGCTTCTTTGCTAAGATCTCTGAGTTTAGTCTGTGTGACTTGTCCTCTTGAAAAAGAACAGAAGACTGAGATCTAACAAATGCTTATTTTAAAGTCTTTGAAAACTGCAAGCAGACCTAAGCAACTATTAAGAAGCTTCTATAGAAACACAGGGCCAGTAATTTGCAACCTGCAATGAATATCTTTGAGCAAGGGTCATTATCAGTAATTAATTTTCTTTTTGTAGTTTCCAATTTAAAAGGTTTTGCAAGTATTCTTTTAATTTTTGAAAGTAGTCTCAACATTTCCTTTTACTATTGCTTGTAGCTAAGATGGCTGTCCTTTCCTGCATTTTGCTTTTACTTCATTAATTTCCCAAGCCTTGCTGCTGTGAAACCAGTAGAGGGTGCACAAGATATGTGTAGTCGTGGCTGTTTCTTCACAGCCCACTGTGGTGTGTCTCTGGGGAAACCAGAGCGCTGCTGCTTTAAGCCCTGTTCAGGTGAAGTACCGTATATCTGGAATGGGATTCTCAGGATAATTCACCCTCGTGCTGAATTCAGTGTGCTGTTCCATTCAGTTCATGTGCGTACATGCTCACTAGGTGTAGTTTTCCCCCTCTGTTCTATGGGAGGCTCGGGTTAATACACAACTTCCTACACTTTAAACACTTGCTATAATTAACAGGGATTACACAATCGTTTTTACAGACCAAAGCCTGCTTCAAGAAATGTTTGTGGATCTTAGTTGTTTATTGCCATGATATTTTATGAGAAAGGTCAAAGAAGGTGGATGCTTACATAATTTTATGCATTTTTGACTGATAATAACAAAAACACTCCTGACACTAACCTGTGTTAACACAGAGGCCCTGTTAATGGCTTCCACCCTCCCTGCCCTCTCACACCACCAAATGTTGCCTACTAACTCCCAGTTATCTGGGATTGTCTTATTACAGAATAGTTCAAGGACTTAGATAACTTTTGAATGTTTATTCCTTTTTAGAAGTCAGGGGCTCTTTTTTGCCGGAGTGCTTCTGCTCTGGGCAGTCCTGAAACACTTTTTATTTTATTCATTAGAGAAACAGGAGAGCTCAGTAAAGAAAGGTAGCTCAGGGAATCTGCTTTGCATTGCAGAAAATTATAGAATCTTAGAATATTCAGAGTTGGAAGGGACCCACAAGGATCATGTAGTCCAACTCCTGGATTATCTTTAGAATATATTTTTTTCACAAGAAGAAATTCAAATTCTTTCTCTCTGACAGGGATTCCTCTTCCCCTGGCTGCCATCTCCTGCCTCTTGGCAGGGCTGCAGATGTCTCTCTGTTCCTTGACAGTTGTTGCAGCACTTCTTAGTGCATCCCTTTTATGTCTTGGTTTTGATGTCCATCTGAATATCCTACCAATTCTGCCTAATTCTGTGAACTAGCCTTCCCTAAATCACTGAAATACACTTGTTAGCTCTGTTTCCTGTTAACATGTTTCTGCTTTGTAATTTACTCCTGTTCATACCTCTTTTCAAAAACATCTTGTTTTTCCAGCATCTTGTTGGAATCAAGATCATTATGTCAAATACAACTTCATTTTTGCTTCTTTCTGGCAAGTTGAGTTGATTTCTGACTGAGGTACGCTGTAATGAAATGTCTTATGTTGGATCTCAGAGGTTTAAAAAAAAGATATTTGTATTATTGCTTATAAGAACAAACTTTCATCATTTCTACTGAGTCTTATTTTGTAGTTCTTATGTGAAAACAAAAAGGCAAAACTCTAGATACCTGAAAAACTTTTGTTATAAATTTGTAGACATCGTCCTATGCTCTTCCTCTCACCTCCCAGCTTGTTCTTGTAGAGGTAGGAAAATGTCAAACCAGTCCTAGAAAAGACATTTAGATTTAGACAGCTGGTGTAGACTCAAATTTTGAAACTACTTCAGCCTGCTGAGATCCCTCAAAATGTTTTAAAGCTTATAGGTCACATTAATGTTAAGACTTCAGCCTCCTTGTGTTGGAGTTTGCTTTCCATAGGTACTTCTTTCCTCACTCTAAACCAGAGTCCATTGGCATCTTGGAACATAGTCTGGAAAACAGTTACTTAAGCAGCTTATTATGTGTATGATGGCAGCAGTACTTTCTTTTCCAGATAAATAGTTTCTGCCTCAAGGAATGCTCAGATGCCAGTGAGGTAACTAAAGCCTGTGATGTCTCTGACATCACATGATTGTTCTTATAGAACAGGATGTTTTCTGTGGGGAAATGTAACATCTGGTTACTCATGTAACATCTGGTTACTCCAGTTATCTACTGTCAGTAGGTTTGAAGTGTAACATTATTCCTACCCACTTACCATCAGTCTCATTTATACCAGCTTCCAGTGACTGGGAGGTGATGAAAGAAGACTTGCATCAAAAGAACCACATGATTTGAGCTCTGCTTTGCTTTCCTAAAATCTTTAATCTCAAAACTTTTAATAATTTTAGTTTGAGTACAGTTTGGGTCGGATGAGGTTTGCCTTCATGAGGGCATTGAATCTACATTGTTTTCCTTAGTCCAGAGTTACCTTTAATACATTGGAATAGTAGCTGGTTTTTGTGTTTTAGTTTTTTCACATTGATTTGTACTCAGTGCATTAAGAGCAAGCCATGGGTTTACTCTTACAATGTTAAAATGTGAAAGGAAATGCCTTAAAACTAGAGATTTTCATGTGATAGCCCTCCTAAAGTTTTTATTAATTTCTTTAATAAGGTCTTTCAGAAGTTTTAGTTTCTGCTTTCCTCCCTCATACTATAGTGAATATCTTTTCACTGTATTCAAGAACAATGTGATTGTAACGTTCTCTGCATCTACAGGATATGAATTAAATTATGTTCTTTACTGTGAATTAGAGGAAAGACATAAAGGAGAATTTTGGTTTATACCTCTTTGGGCTTTCATAGTATAAATATACTTCCCCTTTTTACATGGATGTTTCATCAAACACAGATTCAATACACTGTTTTTTAAAGCTGTTGATTAAAATAAATCAAGCTAGTAGATTTTTCTCATTGTGTCTGTTAACAGAAAACCTAGTTTGAACCAAACAGTAGGAAAGAGGCATTTTTACAGTTTTTATCATGGCAGATGAAGGAATATTTGTGGGTGTACCACAGAAAATTGTGTTGCCTGTGTAAAGCAAAAGACAAACTTCATTGCTAAAGTGACTACAAAGCAAAAAAAATGATTAGATCTTCAAATATTGTTTACAAATAATGACTGTATGTAGATTCAAGGGATGAGAATTGAAAATAACTAAAAATTGTCACCTTGAAAATAAGATACATAATATCTATAATTCTCTTAATAAGAAATCAAGATCTGAATATGTATTAAACTATATCATTGCTAAACAAATTTACGTTGATATACTATATCCTCTCAGCAGAAAGTATAATGGTTCTATTTAATTCATTTTAGTAAGAGTAAACCTAGCTGCAGGAAAAAAACACAAAACAAACAACAAAAATTACAGATTAAAAACTAGATTAAATATATTAACCAAATACTCTTCTTTTTTTCTGATTTAAACAACAAAAAAACTTTAACAAAAAAATAATTTCAACTTAAACAGTCTTTCTAGAGGTAATTTTATGTTTACATTTTTTACACTGCCACTGTAAATGCTCGACTTGAGGTTCCATGTGCCCATGCTGTGGATACAGCTGCTCAGCAGGTCTGTGACCCTTGTTTGGTACATGGGCTGTCCTGCGAAAATGCAAGCTGCTGTAGTGGTGGGGTGGGAAGGAACAAGGAAGTTGTCTATCCACCTCTTTGCTGGCCAAGTAACTGTGGGTGCAGAAAATTCTCGTTCCTGCCCGAGCAAAGTACGAGCTTTCCCTGGGTTTTTCCAGGGGGAGAACACACTGCTGGGTGAATATTCTCAGTTTTGAAAGATCAGTTTTCTTAACGATACTTCAACTATCAAGAAAATACCCTTTTTCGCATGCTCATGTCATTAGGTTATGGGCCACCCACCCTACTGTTGCTCATCTGCCATTGGGCATGCCTGTAACAAGGCAAGGTGATGTCTCCCAAAGGAGTTGCATGAAACAAAATCTCAGACTCGTCCTGCTGAGAAACAGCTCTTTGGGCAACTTGACAAACCTTGAAAAAACTGCTTCTTCTCATTTTATTTTACAACCTTCCTTGTTTTCTTTTAAGATGCTCATAAAAATCTGAGAGGCCCAAGAGAAATCATAGTATTGTTTGGAAGAAGTCAACAAAATTACTCATTGTTATATCCAATTCTCAACCTCCAACGTGGCAAACTTTTTACTGTCTAGAAACGAGAAAAGATCTTGAGAGCAAGAGCTGTGCATGTCTTCTACAAAATGTTCCTAATTTGCACTGTTATTCTGAAAATTTAAGCTTTTGTGTATGAAAGGAACTGACCCAGAAAAGGGTCTGCACTACTGAGATTTCTGTGGTTATCAGGGCATCACAGTTCCACATCATTGATCCAGGCATGTTCCATATCCCAAAAAAAGAATTTGTTATTCATAAAATCATAGAATTAAGTGGGTGGAAGAGATCTCTGAGATCATCAAGTCCAACCCTTGATCCAGCCTCACTGTGATTACCAGATCATGACACTCAGTGCCACATCCAACCTCATCTTAAAAACCTCCAGGGATGGTGAATCCACCACCTCTCTGGGCAGCCCATTCCAATGCCTGATCGCTCTCTCTGTAAAGAACTTCTTTCTAATATCCAACCTAAACCTCCTCTGACAGAGCTTAAGCCCGTGCCCTCTTGTCCTACTGCTGATTGCCTGGGAGAAGAGACCGACCCCCACCTGGCTACAACCTCCTCTCAGGTAGTTGTAGAGAGTTATGAGGTCTCCCCTGAGCCTCCTCTTCTCCAGACTAAACAACCCCAGCTCCCTCAGCCTCTCCTCATAGGACTTGTGCTCAAATCCCTTCACCAGTCTCATTGCTCTTTGGACCTGCTCCAGCACCTCAATGTCCTTCCTGAACTGAGGGGCCCAGAGCTGAACACAATACTCCAGGTGTGGCCTCACCAGTGCTGAGTACAGGGGAAGGATCACTTCCCTGCTCCTGCTGGCCATGCTGTTCCTGATGCAGGCCAGGATGGCCATTGGCCTTCTTGGCCACCTTGGCACACTGCTGGCTCATGTTCAGCTTCCTGTCAATCCAAACTCCCAGGTCCCTTTCTGCTCTCCAGCCACTCTGTCCCCAGCCTGTAGCACTGCAGGGGGTTGTTGTGGCCAAAGTGCAGGACCCAGCACTTGGCCTTGTTGAATTTCATCCCATTGGAATCAGCCCAACTCTCCAGCCTATCCAGGTCCCTCTAAAACATATTTAAATATTTAATGCTGACACAAATAGAGGCACTAACTTATGTTAACTCAGAGACCACTGTGGAGAGGAAGGCTTAGTTATGATAAAAGTCGTCCCTGGACTGGCAAGATGTCTACCTCACCTGTTTCCCAAATTTCTGCTTGATGTCAAATGAAGCAGTTGTTAATTTAGTGTGACACGTGGGACTGTCAGCTCTGGTGTCAGGAGCAGATGCTCATCCTGCTCAGACAGCTCCCTGAGAAGCTGAGGAAGGTGCCCCTCAAACTGACCAGAGAGCTGAGTCCAAGCAGTCACCTCTGACTCACAATCACTACCCATCCATACTTGTTTCAAAAGAGTATGAAGTTAGTTTTAATAATAATAAAAAAAATACGCTGCCCAAGTATATAAACAGGTAGATAGGAAAATAACCTTACAGTAGAATGTAGTCCAAATCAAGTATTTACAGTTTGATTAGATTCTCCCCTAGTAAAGATGGTTTCAAAAGTATTAGACCATTCCTTGTCAGGGAGCAGGTCGATTTATGAAAAATTTATGACCAATACCTGACAGTTCAAATAATGCTACTATTACAGAGCAGATAGCATGTTTTTTTCCTGTTGCCTTCTGTGTAAGTGGATAGGATGGATGCTGGTTTAGTAGCTATTGATTGCACATTTGCTTTGTGTATCTAAGGTCTCAATAGTGACCATCTGAAAGCAATAATTAAACATTACTTGAATACGATGTGTAATTTAAAGCTCTCCTGCCTTCTTTTCTATGGTTTTATTTCATCCTTGACAGTCTTCAGGATCAAAACGCATTTGAAGAGGTTGAAGGGCAATGCTGCCAAAAAGAGATAGCATAAAAATAATCCATTGGAATATATCTGTTAGAAACATAATCATGCACTTAATTAGAGCACGGTGCTAATAACACCAAGGTAGAAGTTTTGATCCCTGTACAGGCCATTCACTTAAGTGTTGGATTCAATGTGGGTTCCATCCAACTCAGAATATTCTGTGATAATCTCTGTGAAGCTGTGAGAGTGCTCATTTAGTCACTTTGCAGTGCTTTAACTGTTATAATAATAAATGCTTTTGATTTCTCATTAACACTTTGAAAAGGGGATTGAACTGCTTTCCCCATTGATTTACCACTCCTTTTTATGGTTAAAATGAAATTTAAGAATCTAGATACTGATCCAGCAAAGCACATAAAATATGACTAGTCTGATTAGAACAGCTGGGTGTGCTTACATTTAAAGCACATGTGTATCATTGCAATAGTGCCTAAAGGAAAAGGAACAAATAAGGCAAATATGAAGAAACAGAAAATAATGTAACAACACTTACGTGAAGTTGATCATTTGCTTCCTTAGTTGTAAGCATGATTGATAAAGCAGCGACAAGTTTTAAAGTCTAATATGTTAAAACACACTACTAGTGTGTCCTTTTGCTCAGTTCTAGTTTTCTGAATTCCTAACATTATGGTTCAGTGTAGAATGAGCTTGTGAGATTGTTTTGTTTCTCTAATGAAAACATTTTTTTCCATCCTAGAATGTGAAATGTTATTCAAATATTTTTAAAAACCTTACATTCCATGAAACGGAGTTGATTATTCAAAGTTTCATATTAAAAGTTAGGAAAATGTTACACAGAATCTACCCTTCTTGCAGCAAGCTCTTACTTGATGAAGTTACCTTTGGTGAATTTCAAAATATTTCACATGAAGGAGTTTAATCCTCTGAAATACTCGGTCCACTATCTTTCACAAATCATTTCTTGAGATTATTCTTTCTCCCATCTGCTTTTAGTGGCACTTCACATTTTTGATAAAACAGAAGGCAGCTTTTCATTAGCACTGTGTGATACGATGTCATCTTTGGGTTTTAATTAGGTTTTCATGAAACAAGTGTGTTTCCCAGGCTGCAAGATTTTAGCTGAGACAGATTTTAGTGATGTTTTATTTCTATATATTAAACCATATTTCAGTACCTACAAATGAGTGTCCTTAAGCCTGGATATGAGTAAATACCTTATCACCAAGATCCTTGAAGTTTTAATTACAGTCTTTCAGGTGTCTGAGTCCAGTATGATATTTAGCTTGACTCTCTTAAACAGCAAAATTTACAGCACTTTTAAGTGCCTATTGGACCGTCAGGATACAGATGTAAATAGCTATGCATCCCTAATTTGTCTCCTTACCTGCTTTTATTTTATATGAACATTGAAACTGTATTATTGAGTTATTGCACTGTTTAAACATAAGAAGGCTCAAACAAAGACATGTTTTGTATGGAAGTTGCTATACAAAATAAAGCTGTCTTGTAGTTGCATCCAAAAATCAATGTGTCATCACATTAAAAAAGGTCTCCTCTACCATAATAGATTATTTTTGCTTTGCAGAAAATGAAAGTGCCCATTTATTCTTTGTTCTTGAAAAATCATTTTTTCAGCACAGGAAACAAATGTTTCTAACTTTATTGGATCTCTTTAGCTTATCACTGTATAACTATGGAAAGTAATCAATGACAAGACACAGCAGTCTGGCCTTTGGTACTAAAAGTAAAATAATAATTACAGTCTCAGAGGTTTCCCATGTCCATAGTTCCCTTCCTTTGAGGCATCTGTTCATCCTGAGCATGATACAGTGCACAGTATAAAAGCACAAATTTTCAAAGACACAAATACTGTTCCCCAGCAGGTGGGTGTAAATCCCAACAGAATTACACCTGGGAAGTAAAGCAGATTTTGAATCAAAATGTTTGATAGTTCCTGGTAGTTGTGCTGAAATCAGCTTACCTAGAATTAGATTAACACAGAATAAGCATTCTGTGGTACTTATAAATATGTACTTCCACAGTCTTTCATGTTGGATTCTCTTGTCTTTTCCAAACAAAGTGTGATCTCTCTTATGTTCAAGCATCCATTTTTTGTAGAACTGCCCAGCTCTTGCCCACCAACACCTTATTTCTCAAGGCACTTAAGCCAGGACTTGACTTTGTGTCCAAAGATTCTTGGACTTGACATAGATGAAGTACAATACTGAAAAAGGCTGTATTCTTTTTGAATCATGGCCACTTACAAAAATGTGCTATTTTATTCTTCAAGCTCTCATGCAAGGATGTTTGTAAAATAAAACAGTAAAGTCACAAAATACAGAAATTTGTGGTGACGGTTATTTATGGTGACGGTGCCTGCTAATTTTCTGTAAATTCCTTTTTCCTTCTCCTTGTTTTCCGAAGACCAGAGGAAAGTACAATGTTAACTTCCATAAACATTAATCCCTCATTGCAGCTTTTTTTTTCTGCTTATTATATCTAATCACCTGAACATTTTGACTAACTTACCCATTTCCATGCTATGTGTTCCTCATTTCAGATGAGAAGTGTTCCCGCTTTATTTCTTTTTGGAAAGGATCTGCCGCTCTCATTTAAACACATCAATTATATGATTTCAGAAAAGTCAGGGGAATCAGGAATTCCTATCTGTGTTGACACCGTGTCTCATATAAATCACTAATTCATAGAGATATGATCCATTATATGAATTATAGTTCAATGCAAGTTGGATTGAGTGCTCTGAAGTTAAGATCTCACGTGGCTTACTGTAGGCTTTCAAGTGTGATATTGGGCAAATTGCTTTATGTCTCGGAGTCTTGGTTTTCCATTTATGATAAAGGACAGAATTTCCTTTTTTTTTTTTTTTTTTTTTCCCCCTTCCCCAAATTCTTTTCCTTAGCCATTTTGAGTGTGATCTGTTAGCTTAGGAACTTTCTTGCATGGATGTGTAGATTTCGTCACAGAAGTTCTAGGAACAGACTTGGGCCTTACTACCACTACTGGTAATGAGTTTGCTCCATTGGAAGGCTTCAAGTGGGGGCAGGCCACCTTATTCCAGGGTTGCTCTAGTCAAGCACAGGGTGTGTGACTGTAGTACAGGGGAAAACCCATGGAGGGGCCTGGAAGCACTGTGCAAGACACACGCACACACAGCCCAACAACACCTGCGGGCCATGCAGCCTCTCCCTCTGTGAATCAATGAGCCCCACTTGCCAGTTTACATAATGATTTTTTTTTTTTTTAAATTCCATTTAACATCAGTTAAATTCTATTCTTCTTAACAAAAAAAAAGTAATTAAGAGTAGTAAGATGCCTGTTGCGAATCTACCATTGTACAGGGCGAAGCCACTCTGAGGGTCTGCACCCTCAGGTTTGCCCTTCTGTTAGGGGTTGGACCTTTCACAGGCTCTTTACCTGTCTTTACTCCTGAGACTCTTCTAAATGCAGCAAAACTTGGGGGCTTCACGCAATGTTCCCGTGAGGAAGACTGTCCTTCACTTTCTGTGTCATACTGGGGTTTCTGATTTGATTTTCTCAACAGATGGGAACAACAGCCCTGCTGGTGGCTGGGATGGGTTGCTTCTGCAATGCATTGCTCCTTGCACAGCCAGGGAGCTTGCCCAGAGATTTGGCACTGGTGGCTGCCAGCTGTGCCCCCATAGTGGGAATCTCCACGGTGCAAGCTGTTGGCATGTCAGTCCTTTTCCTCTGTAAGCCATTTGCTTCTCGAGGTCCAGCCTTCATGACCAGCCTGGTCCCTGCCAGGTATCGCTACAGCCTCAGCCCTGCCTATTGCTTTTATAGCCTCTTCAACTCATTGTGACTCATTCACTAACTCATTCCTGCAGTGGCCCCTCAGTGGTGTGTACCTAAATACTCTGTCAGTCCCTACACACTACTGAAAGGGGCTGGTGGCAGCAAAAGTGGAGTAAAGGTGCGTCTGAGCATGAGCATGTTAAATAAGTAAAGGAGCATGCAGCAGTGACTGAGTGGGTGCTCTCTGCTACTTCCAGCCAATTGAATTAATTAGCTAAATGGATTTGGGAGATTCATCCCTTGTCCTGCAGGCTCCATCCTTCCTGGCAAGCATCTAGAGACAAATGACAGTCGTTCACATCCTAGTATTCAGTCTCTTTGATGGAAAGCTCTGGTCATGCTGTGTTTCTGTGGCCAAGCATGAGGCTGGACAGGGTCTCACACAGGATTGCCTGGGCTGTTCACCTGCTTTCAGGGAGGATCAAGCATACCTCTCCTTGTCTCAGCAGATGTTTGTCTCAGCTGCTCCCATTGCTTCTTGTGGCAGCGTTACATGTTAATACCTGCAGATAACCTGCTACCTGGCTGATTGTCCTTGTGTTAGAAAGCTTTTCTCCAAAACTGTATACTGTCTTGTCTTCTGCATGATAAACATGGAGAACAATTAGTCATCATCCCCTTCTCAGAACAAACTTTAACATATTTTAAATATGTTATCATGTCTTCTCTTAGTCTTCACTTTTTCTAGACTAAACAATCTATTTCTTTCAACCTTCTTTTCTTCTACATCTGTTACCAATTTTTTGTGGCTTTTGCCTGGACTCCCTCCAATCATCTCCTTCCTTTAACAGCCCAGGAGGCAGAGCTGTATTGCAGTCAGGGCCTTGCTGCTGCTGATAGTGGAAAATAATTACTTGATTTTCTTACAGTATTGCTCTGACCGTATAGCAGGCTGCCTTTTTCTGCAACTGGATATCATCCTGATTGATGATTTGCTTATAGATTACTGTAACTCCTCTGCAGATCTTTGTATGGTAATTTACCCTTCTCTTTGTGGAATAATTTCAGAACATTTATCCAAGTTACTGCAATTATGGTGAATTCTAATCCAAACTTGTAAACTGCTTGCAACCTCACCTGGTTTTATATCACATCAGATTTTACAAATCTCTTCTGTCCCCAAAGTACGAGATTGTCAGATACACAAGGCATCAGAATTACAACTAGTTTGTTTTGAGAAACCTAATGAAAGGCCTTTGTCTGATTGATAGCAAGCGGAAGTTATGTTGTAGGATGTAGTCAGATTTTTCTCTGCTTGTCACTGTGCCAGCATACAGCAACCTGAAATTACTGACATTTTGGCCACCAAAGGCAATGCTCAGATGCAAAATAAGTCTCTGCAGAGCTACAAGTGATGGCAAGCAGTATTGTCTCAGGCAGAGTTTATTTTGAGCTAGCAAGGTTATTTGGTGTTGAATTTCTTTTTCTAACATAGTTTGCTGGGGTTTTTTCTTACATTTAACTGTCTTTCTTTTCCCTGTATGTTTGCATGGTGAATTCTTTGCCATTCTCCCGCAGGTGTACTTACCAATACCTTTTAAATTACTCCTTTGGGGCTCTAAGGTAATTAAATATCTCCTGGTATACACACTGTTCATTTACTCTACACTGGGTTAATTTGCTGCAGTGCTTTAGTGCTGACCTTCTGTAAACTTGTCCTCTCATTTAAACTCTTTCCCCCCTTGGATTGCCTTTGCCTGGGGGTGTCCTTGATTAGTCTCTGGATCTGGCTGTGGCTTCTTTCCCTCTGCTTGTCTAGCATTGGTCTGCTCTTCATTTCCAAGGAGTCATGAAATCTCTCATTTTATAATCACTTTGATTTGATTTCCTTTTCATCAGTTAATTCTTAACAGTTCTTCTACAAAAGTAAAGTTAAAACTAGAACACTCCATATATCTTTTATCACTTTGTGACCTGCAAAATTACTTCTTCAGCAAATACTTGAGTATCTTTTTCTCCAGGAGAAATAAAAGAGGTGTTTGATACTAAACTTTGTCCATATTCTAATTTTAGAAGCCTTTTGAATTTTTGTATGCTTTCATTGAGGAGTTCTTTCATCCGGGAAGCCAAACAGAAGACTGTTTCAAAGCTTGTCTTCACTCCTTGAAGTAGCCAAGGGCATATTTTATGACCTACTAATCTAATCCTTTCTGCAAAGCAATTGCAACTAAAAAACACAGCCTGCTCTGACCTCAGAAGCCAAATATTGTTTTAAAACATGTTCTCCAGCTTTCAAAAACACCCCTGGAAGACATTTCCTGAAGAAACTACAAGGGGTTCCATGTCTTATCAGTATAATGGCAACCGCCAAGAAATGACATGTAACCAGCTGTTACATCATATAAATATATATGTGGCCTTACCCTTGTGACAGGTTGTCAACATGCAGCATAATAAATATAATCCTCTCTGAGCAGCAAACAAAGCATAGCTAAGACTGACAGAGACGTCTACAACATATATAAATATAAAAAAAGAGAGATGAATAGTATATTGGTACAACTATACCAATACTGTATTGGTACAGCACCCAATGAGAACATCGGTCTCAAAATGAAAACTTTATGGTTGATCTCTCTCTTATGGGGCAGCTTGCAACCCTACATCTGCAGCCTTTTTCTTCTTTAGGAAAGGATGTATATGGTTCAGCTATTTGAGCATGTTTCTCGTTTTCTTTGTTTAAAAAATATCCTGTAACAGTTAATTCAGGCCTTTGTAAATGGATGACAAGTAGCCACATTTTAGTTAAAACAGAACTTTTGTTGTAGCCATTTCTTACCCTGCTATCAGAGCTATTTTAGTACCTCTGTGGGTAACAACAGCGTTTCTCTTTCTTTGGAGGCTCCAAGTATTACAATTATTTTAGGGGAATGGTTTTGGATTCAGTTTGTATTTGTACAGATAGGTTATATATCATGGGTATTATGTAATGCCTGTAATTTAACAGTCCACAACAAAAACAAAGCATTTATTATATTCTGAGACATTTCCAGGGAGTGAATAGCTATGATTAACTGAATAGGCCATTAGCTGCCACTGTTACTGCTCAGAAGCAGCTGAAATAGCATTTATTTAGTGGCAAAAATATTTGGCAGTACTGCACTTGCAAAAAAAACCCCAAAACTTTACAACTACAATTTTGGAAAGTCCTCTACATCCTTAGGAATCTGCAAAGGAGTTGTATTTAAAGTCACCAGATTCAATTTTCCTAGGTTGTAACTGTACAAGAAATATAATTATGTAATTTAGGCTAATATATTTTAACAATTTTATACAGACATATGTAGGAATTCAATAATTAAAGTAGCTATGGGCATGAAGTTTTCTTTAGATTGATTTAACCTCCTCACTCCATTCCCTCCATTTTATTGTACCTTTTTACTTCTGGTCAGATGTGTTTGTTCTCTGTAGTGCATATGTTTTTCCAAGTATTTATATCACTGCAATTAGAGAAAAAAAATATACTTGTTCATTATGTAATAGCAGAGTTACTTATGAAATACTGGTAGCAAGATTTTTTTGTTAGTGATGTGAGCCAAAGAGCACAACTGAAGAGGTACTAAGTTACTATATTTTACATATTTTTTTTTTTCTTAATGCTATCTTGGCATTGAAAAAGGTTGTTCTTTTTAGTGCATCTTAAACACCTTCTATTGCAATGCCTTTTTTATTTACTGAGAGCTTTGCTTATAGTAAAAGAATTTTCCTTTGTGCTGAATTTTTGTTCAAAACAAGAAACAGAATATGTCTTCAAGGTAACTTGAAGGGCTTTCAAGGGCCTTCGGTTTTTCAGTTGAATCTGATTAAAACCCAACTATCCTGTAAAGTTTCTTTATCTTCCTCTGTCTCAAATAACTTGTCAATATATTTTCATGCCTTCTGTAATATCAGATCCATTCAGAAATGCTGGTGGTAGTTACAGTAAGAAGATATAGTAATTAGCACAAATATTTCTGATTTAAATCCCTTGGTGAGCAGGAATGATATGAATTTGGCTGTGTTGCTCTCTGGAGATCCTCGGCATCCAGAGCAGGCTGCATTCCTCAGCTGACTGGAGCTGATGGATAACTTTCTGTAAATTGTGTGGTCTGTGATGGAGCTGAGGAGCAAAGATATCTTTTTTAAGAAAAAAAAATTGTCTATCCACAAGTGAAGTTGAATTTTACTTTAATTTTCCCATTTCTTAAAAAAAAATGGTGTCTACTGACAGCAATATACGTGAAAAAGCTAAAAATTTTGCAGGACCTAATATTGACTGCCTGATAACAATGAAACTTCACAATATTTTAGAAGTAGGCATGTGCAAAAGAGATAATTTTTGAAACAGTGGTATCCAGAGAATGCACCACTAGTGTTTAGAAACAGATCACAGTCTTTGTCAGAGTTAATGAAGAAGAATATCGGTGATGGAGATGTTTGTTGACATGAAGAACGCCTGGTTGTGTATTTCAGAAAAGAAAATTGGTAAAATAATAAATTCTGGTTTTTGCTAATTAATATAATTATTTATACAGAGCTATGTCAGTTGGTTTTTGTTAACAAGGACAATAAAGATTTTATTTTTTTTTAGGAGCTACATTTAAGCATGCCAAAATGTCTAAAATGTAATATGAAGGAGTGTATAAACAAGATCTATTTAACAGTTCATGCAGTTAAACCCTCAGGACTGATTTAATCATTGGGAGACCATAGCTGGCATAATAGCAGCCAGTAGTCTTCAACAGGTGCAAGAGCCTTGAGTATTCTCTGGAGCTCTGTTGTCCCATAATGATTGTCTGATGCGTTTTTTACATGTTGTGGTATTTGATTAGAATAACTGAAATGAATGAGCAGTTACACCAGTGTAGACTCAATCAATGCTTTTAGAATTTGCAGAGGGACAGCTGACTAGAAAATGGAATTAATGATCTGAAACAAAATGACCTAGGGAAAGATTATCTTCTGCTTATTTAATGCTAGACTGATCTACCATCAATATGGAGAGATTTATAGAATAATAAGACTATGGAAGTAAGAGGCATTCTGTTTACATAACTTACAAATTTTAAGTAAAGGTGCCAAAATATTTGGCCAGGCACAGCAAGACAGAATCTCCACTGGAATTATTGGCTTTCTGATCAATAGCAGCTAAGGCCACAGAGATACCACAAGTAATGACAGATCATAACTTGCACCTAAAATAAAATTATTTAAGGAATTAATTAAAACTAAATATATATATTGCATTAAAATGTAGACTGATATTTTCAAGCAGTTTTTAGGATCTCTAAGAGAAGCTCCAGGTTGTAAGGTTCACCTTTCATGGCTGGTTGATACACTTCTAATTCACCAGGGACATAATTCTTGCACTGCAGCTTTTGGAAACACTACTTCCCCTGCTAAGTGGGAACTACGAAGGACATGTGGGAAGGAGGCTGATGGTCTCCACTGCATAGCTAAACCCAGGCGGAAGACTCTATTACTGAACAGCAGAGGGCATGTGGACACAGCAAACACATTTATTCTGCAGATGGATAAAACCCTAGCAGGCAACTAGAGATGGGTACCTTTCATCCAAAGGATGAGCTGCAAGTTGGGATAAAATTTAGTAGTACAAATATAAAGTCAGGCATTCAATGAAATAAACATAGTTTCTGCAATTACTTTTTGGAGACAGCAAAAGGAGGGAAAAAAATAAATATATTTATTAATTGTGAGATATCTCTGAGCTATCGGTGCAATACAGCTGTGTAAAAAAAAGAAAAGGAAATGCTACCTTAGGACATGTCAAGCAAGGTAACTCCAGCAGAGGTAGTAAAGGTATCAGTGCCTTTATCATAGAGTCATGGAATCATTTAGGTTGGAAAAAGACCTTTGACTTCATCAGGACCAACCATTAACCCAATACTGCCAAGTCCACCAGTAAATCCTGTCCCTAAGTACCACATCTAATCATCTTTTAAATACCTCCAGGATGGTAACCCTACCACTTCCCCTGTGCAGCCTGTTGCAGGGCTGGACTACCCTTTTGGTGAGGAAAATTTTCCTAAGATCCAATCTAAACCTTTCCTGGTGCAACTTGAGGCCATTTCCTCTTGTCCTGTTGCTTGTTACCTGGGAGAAGAAACTGACCCCACCTTGCTACAGTGAGGTCCCCCCGACCCTCCTTTCCTACAGTCTAAGTAACCTCAGCTCCTCACAAGACTTGTGCTCCAGACCCTTCACCAGCTCCGTTGCCCTTCTCTGGATGCACTCCAGCACCTTAATGTCCTGGTAGTGAGGGACCCAAAACTGAACACAGCACTCAAGGTGCAGCCTCACCGGTGCTGAGTGCAGGGGGACAATCACTGTCCTAGTCCTGCTGGGCACACTGTTCCTGATACAGGCCAGGATGCCACTGGCCTTCTTGGCCTCCTGGGCACACTGCTGGCTCATGTTCAACGAGCTGTTGACCAACACCCCCAGGTCCTTTTCCACCAGGGAGCTTTCCAGACACTCTTCCCCAAGAGCCTGTAGCGCTGCATGCAGTTGTTGTGGCCCAAGTGCAGGACCTGCTGCTTTGCATTGTTGAAGATCATACAATTGGCCTCACTCAGCCCATCAATCCAGCCTGTCCAGATCCCTCTGCAGAGCTTTCCTACTCTCCAGCAGATCAACACTCCCACCCAAACTGGTGTCCTCTGCAAACTGACTGAGGGAGTGCTCAATCCCCTCATCCAGATCATCAGTGAAGATATTAAAGAGGACTGGTCCCAGTACTGATCCATAGGGAACCCCACTCATGACCATCCACCAGCTGGATATAACTGTTCACCACCACTCTCTGGGCTCAACCATCCAGCCAGCTTTTTATCCAGTGAAGACTGTACCTGTCCAAGCCATAGCAGCCAGTTTCTCTAGAATACTGTGGGAAATAATGTCAAAGGCTTTACTAAAGTCCAGATAGATAATATGCACAGACTTTCCCACATCCACTAAGCAGGTCACCTTGTCATAGAAGGAGAAGATCAGGTTGGTCAAACAAGACTTGCCTTCCACAAAACTACAACTGACTGGGGCTGATCCCCTCGTCGCCCTGTACATACCATGTGATGACACTCAAGATGATCTGCTCTGTGACCTGCCCTGGCACCAAGGTCAGGCTGACAGGCCTGTAGGTCCTCAGGTTATAAACTGATCATGAATATATGTAAGCTGTAAATTCTAGTCATCAGAGCAATGAAATTCTGAAAGAGTAAGCAAAAAGATTTTAAAAATCAAACAGAAAATAAATTGTAGGATACAGCTTGGCCAGTTATTGCAAAGAAATAGAAGCTTGCACTTTGTGACTTTCTGTCTCTTGTTTCCCAACTTTGTACCTGTCCTATTCCATGTATTAAAGGGCTATGAACTGTTCTGTATGCTCCAAAGTTTGCTTTCAGGAACAGATGCTCATGGGTATTTAGTGAGGTGAGACACAACATTAAAAACTGAAGAGACTTCATCTGTGAGCGAGAAGAAAAATCTAGGATTGTTGGTTATCTCAGGATTGCCACCAGCCATCAGCATGATACAGCCCTGGCATATGCTCAGAAAAGTCCATTTCAGGGTTGGGATGCTGATGTGGGTTTCAGTTTGCTTCCTCCATGTTGCTGGAAGCCCAACCATCAGTTACTGCTTTGAGAAAGTACAGGGAGCTGCTACATGCTGCTGACAAACAGTTTCTTAGCCCACTGTAGATGATATTTAGTGTTTGTGCAGTGACTTTTTATTTACTTTGTCCCATTGTGACCAGTTACAGGAATGCATCAGCTCCACAACTGGGAGGCAGCGACAGCCAACCTATTTTTTGAGTGAGAGAGGTGCTGGTGCTGGGCACTCCCCCTCCTACTGGCTCATGCCAGGGGAAAGCAGTAGTTTGGGACAAATTACATTCACTGGGACCCTGGCAGCAAACAGCTCCCTAAATCAGTCACAGACACCTGTAGGCTGACCCAGCTCCTGCAAGGCACAGAGATCTTGGTGAGTTTAAGGCCTATTCTGCAGGACTGAAAGCAGCACAGGAGCAGTCACATTGTCAGCTCCCAACTCTCCCACAGGATGTGTGGGTGTGGTGGGGATGCTCCTGCCACGCATACCAGCTCTCAGCAACACCCAACTCTGAGCCTGTCCTCACTGCTTCAGTGCATACCAAAAGGGTTTGCTTGAACTGCCCCTGCTGTGTTTATGGATATGCCTTTGCCTTGAAGCAAACCAGAAGCTTTCCCACAGTCAAGCTTAGCTGTGGAGAGATTAAGGCTGCTCTTCATTAACACCTTGAAGAGTTGTTTGCAGTTTCCAGCTCACACTGTCTGCCATACCGTAGCCACACCAATGAGCACTGTTTGGCTTGAATGTAGATGAAGTGTTCTAGCAAATATGTCAAGAGTTGGCTCGTGGCCAAGTTTCAGTCACGTAACTCTGTAGACATACCCCCAAACAAATCTTTCTCTCCCTCATGGCACGGCAGAGCAGGATAACTGCTTCAGCCTGCAAAGCTGGGAGGCAGCAGATTTGGATGTTTCTTGTTTTGCAAATGCCAAACATTCAAGAATTGTGCCTTCAAAAATTATGAGACTGGCTTTAAAATGTTGAAATCTTAAGGCTCTAAAAATCCCTTTTGTTTTGCCTTCTGTTTTTCTCAGACTCTTCTGAGTCTATTAGCACCTTTTCTTTGCACCTGTGAACATAGAAAAATGAATGGAAATACAAAAACTCGTATTCTCACATGAGCAGCTCTTTTCAGAAGGAGAAGCTTTACAGAAAAACATCACACTGTGGAGCTCATGAGAAACTCTTCGGAGCTGACAACACTGGTTTTGATAAAGCCAAAAACTGAACTTGGCCAAAATTTGCACAGCTGCAATAAGGATATAGTTTGGATTACAGAATTCTTGCTGACAGAAGATACATATGGAGTGAAAAAAATATGTATAGATTACCTGAAAGAAGGGGAAGAAAGTTAAAAGGTCAGAGGGGCTACAGTTGTTGTCTTGTGCACTGCAGTACAAGCATTTTCAGTCCCACACCAGGAAAACTGCTGCGAGGCTGTGAAGTTCCCCCTCCACTTAGAACTCACCCACTCTCATAAAAATGTACTTAGTCCCAGCCTGTATTTTGGAGGACTGGCAACTGTATTATTGCATAGTACCATGTACAGATCTTTAGTACAGAATGTATTGTGCCACTGGACTGTTCATTTCTAACTGATATCACATACACCACCGTATTCAATGCTGAAAAGCTTTGGAAGTTAATCAGATTTTTAAATCATGTCACATAGGATTTTTTTATAATAATTTTAAATTGTTTTAGATTATAGTATACACTACTTTTAAAAACAATTTCATGTGATTGTTAAACTGGATGAATCTTGTTAATTTAAAAATATATTTTTAAATAAATTATCTAAAAGTTTAGAGACTTTGTTATCCATTGAAATTAAGTATAATTTGAATTTAGCACATTGTAGCTTCACTTCACACAACCAGGCATATAATGCCTGGTATCTTTATGATATCAAGACACAAAGATTGAGGTACTGCATTATTAGTAGTCCAGTCTACCCATAAACTTTCAGTGAAATTTAAAGTCAGTTAAATTACGTAGGTTTTATGCTGTTCACCAACATGAGGAAGTTTTGCACTTTCTATTAATGTCTATTTCATAACCTTAGTCTTAATTACACTGAGTGTTGCCAATCTTCCCCTTGTCAGCCAACACACTAATGTTGCACTGTTTAAATACAGACTCCTGTTTCTTCTTTTGGAAAGAAGGCATGGGACTCATCTCACTTAACTTTACTCTTGCAATACATTTACACTGCCAAGCTGGCTGTTTTGTCTCTGTAGTACAGAGTGAGTGCTATACAGCGGGGGAGGGACACCCACACTTCTCTCATGGCTGCTCCTGACACTTGTGGTAGGCACTAAGGCGAGCATGGGACGAATTCTCCTGCCATCACTGACTGGCTCCAGATAACTCTGGTTGGGTACTCACATTTATCACGGTTTTGCTTGCCTGAACAGGAGGTGTGTAGTGCCATTAAAATGCAGAGAGTAGTTCTCAGTGATACACCATTAAGTGTGGTTCTTCAAGTGTTTTTCCTTGTTCGGTAATATTCAGTATTCTCACTGACAGCTTGGATGAAAGTTTAGAATGTACACTTAAATGCATAGAGCAGAACAAGCACGTTGGAAGCAAAGAGATTGAAAATGACCTTGATAAAGTAGCAGAGCAGTCTAGAAAATAGTGGGTTTCCAGCATTTAAATTAGGGCAAATGCAGAACTGTACATAGAGCTCAACATAATCAGCTGCACATAAATACAGATGGGTAACAACTGGCCTAGCAGCAATTCTGCAGAAAAGATGGGGTGTCTGAGATAATGATCTCAAGCTGAAGTGCTACTTCAAACAAGGCCAGGCTATTGGAAGGGGAGTAACAAAGCATCAAATGAGATTATTTCCCTTTAGACAGCACCAATAAGGCTTCAGTGGAGGAGCTTCACCCACTTGCAGGAACTGTAGCTCAGGTAGGATCCAAGAAGAGAGCAGTCTGTGCTCAAAGATCTAGAGCACATAGGTCTTCAAGGAAAGATTGAAGATTTGTTCAGTCATGAGAGGATAAAAGGAAGATGTGTTAGCCACCTTCTTGTAGTAATGAGTGATTCTAAAGGGGAAGGGATTTAGCTGCCATGCATGCTGTCAGTAGAGGAAGCAAGTAGGTCAGATTTCAACAATGATGGTTTACTATAAGCATCGGGAAAAAATGTGTCAAGGAAAAGTGGAGTCCTGGAATAGGTTGTGTAGGGGGAATTCACAGAAAATTCAACCTTGCAGATGTTTAAAAATAGGTTAGACAGAGATCAGCAGGTATGATATTGGTCAGGGATGGGTGAGACAATCTCTCAAATCACCTGCTAGCCCTACTCCTTTAGTGATTTCTTTTTATGTGATTATGATAAAGATAATAATTATACATACAAAAAGTACTTTGAGTGACTCAACAAAATTCCAGGGTATGTAACAAGAAACTTAGCATTAATTCTGGAATTCATTGCATGGCTTCTGTGTTCACATTAGATTGAAGCAATGGTACTTTTTCTAATTTTGCCCATGTCAGTACTGATTGAAAATTACTAGGGTCTGATGGCTTTATGAATGGTCTTTATGGAAAAAAGAGGGGAACATAGTCAGGTGTCTGTGGTAGGATATAAAGTATTCATAGTTGTAAGAAATTTTGGTCTTTATTCTAATTACAGTCCATGGAAAAAAGATGTGCACTGTCTTGAGATTACCTAGGGAATGGGTGAATCACCCTCCAGAGGTACCTTTGCCTCTCCTTCTGCATATTCTGCAGCAAATACATACTGAAGGCGTAATCTTGGTCTTTCCTTTTCTCAGTCTGAGATACCAAAAAGTCTTGATTTTCTGAGAACCAAAATACCTCACAGAGCACTATCTGTAAAAATTGTAGTTGTCAGAAAATCAGAGTGCATAATGTAGTGTGGTCTGGTCTGAGTCTCGGTTCTGTGAAGCCCAGTCAGTGTGTCATTTATGGAGGATTTATAGGTGTTATCAATACATAATGGACATGACTAATATGTATTAGACATAGCTGTACACCAAATTTACATAAGCCACTTACTAATCTACTGGATTCTTACTCATTAATTGTTTGTTAATCCTCTAAATTGTTTACTCTGTATCTTATGTACAGTGTGTTTGAGAGACAATATAACACTTTAATCCTGAAAATCTGCTATAAAAAATTACTTTTTACAGGGATAATATTTTAATGAAGATTTTAAAGTACTAAGCTACTGGACACTTATTTTTTAAATGACAGTATGTTTAATCCTGGATAATGTTTTAGGAACCATGCAGTATAAGACCTTTCTCCCTTATAACCATTGTATGGCTAACAGAGAAACTGTAAAATTATCCCAAATCTTTTCTTAATGAAACATTTGCATGACTAAAAAAAAAATAAATATTGAAAAGTCTCATTTATAGGGCTTTTTTAAAAATTGGAATTACGCTCCAGCAACCAGTGATGACTAGTTATTGTTCCTTTTGTCAACAGGCAAGATGAAGGAAGTTCTGGCAGCTTACCATGTCCCGGGCTCTGCAGAGTTAAGTGAGAAGTGCACCCATGTTCTAGCATGCACCACATCGCTCCTTGGGTCTGGAGTGCCAGAAGGATCCCAGCGCTGCAGACTGAGACGGCTCTGAGCACCTCAGTACCCCGTTTTTGACAGAACCCAGGGACGGCAATATTACATACCAGTATTACCTGTCTGAGGCAGGTTTAATTTTATAAATTAAAACCATAAACTCTATGAGTTTCTAGAGCATATTTGTGCTGTTGAGGATGATCTGCTCAGATGAACAGTTTTGCATCCATCGAAGAGACAGGTTCTTCTGCTGGACCAGAAGATGACAGTGGACTGTATATTGTAACTAATACCATTTATAGCATCTCCTAGTGCAAAAAACTGAAGAACAGGTTGCAAGAAAATCCTGTAGGGAATAAGACATGCTTTGTTTTGATCTACAAATTTTTAAAAAAAGTTTTGTTTTTTAAAGATAACCACTTTTACATAACACTATGTGTGCAGTCTATGTGCAGCTCTTCACTGTGGCTATCTATATCCCTGAGGTGATGAATTCCTTGTAAGACACCTCAATCTTTTTAAATTTGTGATGAATCCGTAAATTATGAGATTATAATGAAAAACTAGAAGGGAGAAGTTCTAGCGCTTTTATCTGACTAGATGTCTCCAATTACTTCCTAGTGTCCTAAAAGGAGAAGGAAAGGGCAGGAAGTAGAAATAAAATACAGAAAACCCACATCGTGTTTCTTTTTTTTGGCATATGCACCTATCTAAATGTGTGCTTGATCTAAAGGGGAGAGAAACAGCTAAAAGTTAGCTGAGCCATCACCTGAAAGGTCTGTGTTTTCAGGCAGTATTGCTGATTTTGTCTCTTGAATAGCTATAGAAAAGAAGGAATATGTGTATGCCCCACTATATGTGAAAAGGACATACTTGCCATTCCTTTATTTATTTTTGCTCTCACACAAATTAAAGTGTCAGTTATTTGGAATGCTGTTGTCTGTGGTCTCTTTACATTTGTTTAGTGAGATCTTCTCAGCAAGATCATTCCCATTACAGTGTAACTGCATGGTGACCACAGCTTTGGGCCTGTATAATAAAGATCTAAATTCAAAATTTTTTTTTCTCATCATTTTCTCTACTTTTATGTTGTAGCTACAAGTCTTTAATTGGAATCCTGCTCATTGCTGAACACTGGTTAGAAGATTTGACAAAAAATGTTAGAGAGGAAGGTATTTCTATGGTTGGACCTTGTTCTCCTTTGTATTGTTAATTACAACAGGTTAAAGGGCTGAGGGATACAAAATGTTAGCAAATCAATAGTGATGTTTAAATTCAGTTTGCACATGAGGTCCCAGGGCAATAAGGAGATCAGGCTCATTGCATCCCAGATTTAAGGCCATACTCAAGTATTTGACATCTGGTCTCTATTAATTAGTAATCCTGGAAAGGTATTGGAAGAAAAAGCTGCAGAAAAATTGAGTCTGAGCTGGTTTTGATTTGCTCTGTGTGATATATATATTTCTATGTATATATTTATATATATGTGTGTGTTTGCTAAACACAGAACTGTGCTGTACATCAGAGTTCAAAAGCTACTTAGACTCTTTTTCCTTCTTCCTTATTTTCTTCAGCAAAGACAAAATTTTAAACTATAAAAACTTTCTTCATGTAGCAGTTAAGTTTGTGTGAGCAAAAACTGCAAATTGCATTTCAAAAAAGAATGGGATCCTTACAAGGTTATCCTGGCCGTTGCTGTATTATAGGCAGGAGTCTATCCCGGTGTGGTTAGCTCATAGCAAGCATCTGAATTCATCTCAACAAAACATCCCTGACCTTTAAAGCCTTTTAGTTGGGTGTCACTGTTGCATATGGATGACAGAGCGCTCACTGCTGTGAAGTCCATACCAGTGCATTTAAATACAAATGGGGCCAGACAACAGAATATCAGTGCAGTTTCCTGATCAAGTTAACCTAAAATAAGGCTGTGCTCCTGCTCACAAAGGGAAGACCTGTTTTCCCCTTCTGCCCTGCTCACACCTTCCCACTACCTACCTCAAGGAGCTGCACACCTAAGAGGCTTCTTGGTCTGATTGAAAATGATTCCTTCTAAGAGTTTAGATGTTGTGCCAGCTCTGACATCAGGGAGAGGAGGGGAATGAACAACTTTTTATCAGCAATGTAGTTTTAGGTTGGCTTACACTAATAGAGAGATCATGGCTTCAGATGCCTACAACTGTCAATTAACTAATCTTATTACCTAAACTTTCTATTTCAACATATTGCTTTCTTATGTCTAAGACGCATTCCTTGATTCAGTAATACTGCAAAGAAAATAAAGCACTGGAAATTAACTAAATCCATAGAAATTAATACTAATAGCATCTTTAAAATTAAGTGTGCAGTGGCAGTATTTGAGGTACAAGAGAAATACAATGCCTTGAAAGGAATACATTCTTGCCATTCAAGTTACTCTGAATATCAAAACTTTTTCAGAAAAACAGAAGTGAAAGCTGTGTGCTGGAGCAGTACCAGGCCTGCAGTACTGTAAACCTGCTGTGCTACAGACCCTTAGCTATTAATGAGGTTTATGCTCAGTATGTGGCCAGCTGGGCCCACCAGAACTGTACATGCTTGAGCTTGACCGTGGCACTGTTTGAATTTGAATGACATAAGGAATCGCCCCAAGAGCAGGCTTTATTTTGGAGAAACAGCTTTTTGTCTGTGCTGTACCAGAGGCTGCTGGAAGTTTGACCGTCCTGTTGGGTGAACTTTTCTGTGTGACTGCTGCCCATCTGTTGAAGGAGCGATTAAAAAACAAAATACAAAAAAACAGGCAAACCTCTTGGCACTCCAGTAAGGGCAAAGGTTGGAGTTTTTTGTTCTTTAGATGAATCACCCTTTGAGATGCCTCTCCATGCTTTCCCTTGGCATCTGGACAAGTCCTTCTTTGTGAAGGGACATGAATATGGAGAGACCTGCAGTGCACCCATCTCTTTAGTCAGCTTTAAAAGAAAGTTTCAAAAGTCATTAATTTCTGGCAACCTTAAACATCTGAATGGGGGCGGTGCTGGCTTTACAAACAGTATTAGCTGACTCTGATGACTTGGAGCAATTCAGTATTTGCACAATTAGAACAAATACTTAATGTGGACTGTGTGGCTTAGCAGGCAAGAGTGTTGGTTTTGCTGACTGAATGTAATATGTGAATACGTACTTCACATTCAAATAAGATGGTCTTGAATAATTTCCTTAACAGACAATAATCCAATCCAAGAATAAGAACATCTGTTCAGGGCCCAGACCTGAAATAAATAGTAGGTTTAGAGACAGGTCTTTTGTCCAGTGTTGTTTGCATACTAGACAGCTAAGAAACTGTTGACTCTTCAGGTCACAGCTGATTTTGGTGTAATAGGGATTTTGGTGTCAAAGTATGAGCATGTCTTTGCTACAGCAAACCATACCAAATCTTACCTGTGACTGCAATTCTGTTCCTACTGCCAGCCTTCATTGCTGTGATAGCACAAGGCTTTTACAGATATCAGCGTGCTGTAGATTGCTTATAGTTACATTCTCTTGGTTTTGAACTATGTGTGCATGTACATGTTGCTGTTGATTCATCCTACATATACATGGGAAACAATGGTAGTCATTTATTTGTTGGTTATTACTCAAAAAGCCCAAGCTTTTTAGAGTCTAGACCATATTTCATAAGCCATTATCTTGCTTTCCAAATTCTCTGGTGCAACCTAGAAATCTAGATTTAGCTTGGATATTAGGAAAAAGTTCTTTACTGTGAGGGTGGTGAGGCACTGGAACAGAATACCCAGAGGAGCTGCAGATGCCCCATCCCTGGAAGTGTTCAGTGCCCGTTTGGATGGAGGTCTGAGCAAACTGGTCTCATGAAAGGTGTCCCTGCTCATGTCGGGGGGCTCGGAACTCGATGATCTTTAAGGTCCCTTTCAACCCAGGCCATTCTATGATTCTATGAAATCTTATCAAATATTAAGTGAGGAAGTGTAAGGAAAACATGCAGGTATTCTTCCCAAGAATGCCAAGGCAGTGGAAGGATTAAAAAAAAGGTTTATTTCAGATGCAAGGACCACTTATTTACAATGTTGCACGCCTCAGGCCTCCCTAAAGGCAACGCGCTGCCTCCTCCAAGGCTTTTTGTATCTTCTCTCTCTCCTCCCTCACCGTCTCTGGCCCAAGGAGGCCTTGTACATGTCTGCAAACGTGTTATCTCTCTGCGTACCACAGAGCAAGGCTGAGAACTTCTGTTGCTACGTGGGGCCGGGGTTGGGGGGGGAAGCATTGAAACTGCTTTCAAGAAAGTTACCATTTAGGCAGAAAACCTTCCTAGTGAAAACAGAGTTCTAACTTTCCGTTACAAATTCTTCCGGAAACGTATCTATTCCTACAGGAAATCTCACAAAAGTTTCCAGGCAGCATACCATTTATTCTGATGTGTAGGTAGACAAGCCAAGTCACCAGAGAGCTAAGTAACTTCACTGATATGTCACAAGAAGTTGCTGCACTGCAATCAACAATAAACAAAACTAATGATCATATAAGGAAGACAACACTTTAAGAAGTTATCACCATGATTTTTCTCACTCTCTGTTGTGTTTAACTTCTATGCAGAGAGCTCCTCTGTCAGCAGCTTCACTTCACCTCAGCTGCTCTGAGAGTTCTGTACCTGTACCCTCTACATTTTGCAAGAAGCAATTATGTTGTATTACTCTATATGATAACCTTCACTGCCTTCCAGGAGGCACTGGTGAAGGGTCAGATGTTATCACTGTTTTCTTAAATTCATGTCAGAGCTGGAAGTTCTACTTTTCACCAAGGCTCCCTATTGCCAGCACGGAGCCTTAAAAAGTTTTCTACCTTTGTGTTGCTATCCCTAGGAATAAGCAGAAAAATGCTTGATCAACTTTAAAGGAAAAAAACTGTGTGAAAAAAGTTGCCACCTTCCAGCTCACAGGGAAACAGATGGATTCAGCATTAACTAAAACAGCGGAATGAAATGTTCCTGAAGGTAGAAATAGGAGGCAGTGGTTGCAGAGGGCAACAGCGCAAGCTGTGCCCTTCCTGGCCTTACTGCAGGGACCTGCTGCCAGAGGTGCTGTAAGGCAGAAGGCACTGCCCACCCATGGCTCCACAAGGCACATTTCATGGCAGATGAGCTTCAGCAGGAGAGAGAGAGCTTTTCCTAGCTCATTGTCACTCCTGGGGACAGCACAGCCATCATAGTGATAGCAGGCACTGAATGGGAGCTGAACTGAAGCTGTCTGTAGTGGCAATATGGAGCATTTTTAAAGCAATAATTATTGTTCCAGATTCCCAAGGCATGTACTGGATTCACTGTCAGGGGGAATACTTAAGTCAAGCTTTGCAGCCATTCAAAGGGTGGTGATACCCTGGTAAAGGCAGAAACATTGAGCTTGACATGGGGACTGTTGCTGATGTATTCTGTGGAGGATCAGAAGGACCTCAGAGCTGCTCCTCAGAAGGACTTCAAGCTCTCTGTTATATAATCCCAGACTAATTTCACAGCCACCACCCTCATTTTACTCCAGTATTTCGCTTTGCTTTCAAACTGGAGTTCATGCTCGGTCTCCATGGGGAGCTGGCAGTGCAGGGCTCTAACACTCAGTGGGTGTCAGAAAAACAGCAATTTCAGATGTACCTTGTAATAGTCAGCCAAACAATGTTGTTTTCTTTAAAATCACAACTGTGTTAGACTGAAAGAAGTAAAGCCCCTGACTCTTACTTAGGCACAAAACATCCCGATAAATCTATTTGAAACTGGAAAACTGCCAACTAGATATTCAAAACTGCGTTATTTATTGCTTTTGGTAAAATTCTGGAAGCTAGCCAAAACCAAAAGAGTGTTTACTTGTTTGTGTACAACAGGTTTTGTTTTGAAAAACAGACAAAATTATATGTGATATCCAGATCAGATTCCTACCACATAAGAGCTATAAACTATGTTTGTTTGTCTTGCTTTTGCTGAGACACTGAAGTGTCCTGAGCGATACAGATTTGGACAGTTTCAGGCATTCTTTTCCCCACAGCCTTATTTATCACAAATTTTGTCAGGTGGATTTCTTATCAAAAACCTTCACAAGGCCCAGATTAGGATCTGCTGTTTGGTCTATTTTGTTTTTGTTGTTCATCAGCAAAAGAGCTGCAAAATAAAAGTCAGAATGAAAAAGTGAGTCCAGGTAGGCTAAGGCAGAGACCTGCACCCTTTCCAGCTGGAAGACCCTGTCTGATGTCACAGATAACCTCCCATGGTCTAGCAGTGGGTTTATTAAGCAACTGATAAGCGCTGTTCTGAATTTTCTCTGATGAAAGCCTTGCCCTGCTCCAAGTCATGCTTGGTTCTTCATGGCCAATGTAAGGTGCAAAGTACCTTGTCTTTCTTTAGCTTGGGTAAGAACTGAAGCACTCGCAGGAGGAATATCTGGAGGAATAGGCTTTCTGAAGAAGTCAAGCCACAAATCAGCAGAGATGGGACCTGTCTTTTTTTTTTTTTCCTGAAATTGCTCCTTTACACAGCAGGGGAAGCAGGAACAGCCCCTAGTGTAAGTAAAACCATCCCTGCAGAATTTGAACTATTATTCCCTGCAGAGTTTGAACAATTATTATCGTGTCTATCTGGAAGACACTCAGAGGGATCTTTTTTTCTTTTTAGAGTGCATGTTGTGTTCATCAGCCAGTTCTTTTTTCCACGGGCATTCTCACAGCCTCCCTGTGTTTACCACAGTGACAGAGTAAGAGAAAGACTTTTTAGCATAGCTTTGAAATTGTCATAATTTCTTCACTCCTTAATTCAGCTTAACTTCACATAGCTGATTTCAAGTACTGTTTCAATAAGAAAATGGAGTTTACTTAGCTGTTAAGGTAATCTTCAAAGAGAAGGGTATTTATTCCAATTCCAGCTCCACTTCTCAGGCAGTTTTACAGTCAGCTTCTGCAGGGAATACCAGAGCAGTGATTCATCGTTAAAGGCAGTCAATCCCATCTCAAGGTGAGAACACTGGATTTCCCAAACGTCACAGTTTATAAAATTTAGTCAATGATGAGGGTCCATTCTTTGTGCTGTCAGTACTTTTTGTCTGTATTATTTTAAGAATTTCCAACCCAGAGATGGTGATTATTTTTTTCTTTATTCATAGGCATAAAATCAGGAGCTCTGGAAGCACTATAAAACAAATATTAGGTGATAAATCAAAGCAGTCTTGGAAAGCATCATGTGCCATGGCAGAGACAATCAATAGTAGAACCTATACATAGCAAATTAGTTCTGTAATAAATGGCATTCCAGGCCCTGGGCCCTTCTAGTATTTAATCACTTTGTTATCTCTTCCTATAATAGTACAGCGTATGTGCCTACAGTGATTCGTAGGATATATTTGTGCTAAGAATTACAGACTGAATTCCTGTAGTTCAGTTGCCTCTTCAAGTTCATGGCAAAGCTTATACAAACTTCTGTGGGACCAAGGCTTGCTTCAGGATGAAAATTACAGATTAGTTCACAGCAGAGACACAAAGTGCTATGCAGAAAGTCACAGTTCTTTGCCACATATGGAAACTCTTGTCTACATTATGATGACATCCCTGTGTAACTGAACTTGCTGTGAGCCAGTGTGGACATAGAAGTCCAAGGGAAAAAAGTGTGCTGGATGATGAAGATATCCATGTCCTGTGAGTGTGTACAGTAACCTAGCCAGTTCTTTCCCCAGTTAATGGGAATCAATTAATCCTAAATATTCAAAGCTATCAACAGTTGAATCCAAAAGACACAAGAAGAAAATGCAGAGATACAGAATGACACAATTCCTTTTTTTGCAAAAATTGTATTTCTAATCTTTCAATAACCCAAAAGGAAAATTCAGTTGCCACCTTAAATGAGTTTCCAGCAGTTCCAGGGACACATTATGCTTTGAGATGAAACAAGAGCTCTCTTGTTCCTAAGATTCCTGATCTTCAGTGAAGAACAATGAAAAATAATAGAAATATATAGAGGCCAATTGAAGATGAAGCCTCTTCAGTAGCGGTACCACTTTGAATCATGAATGCTGCCATTCAGGTTTGGAAAAGCAACTTCAAAGTCAGTGACATATTTACCTAGCTTGGTGCCCTGTAGGTCCTTCCTGCCATCCTTGCTGTGTTTCTGTTTGTGCACAGGAAAGCTAAGCCGTGCTCTGAGTCATGGCCATGCAATGAAGTCAGTGACCAGTTTTGCTTCAATAAAACTATAATGAGTGTTGCTGGTCCTGGAAGTGTTGGGCCCTGCTTTGTGGCAAAGCTGTGTGCATCCTTTCAGGGCAGCTGGCCACAGCAGAGCCAGCAGGAGTATGACTTTTGGTCTTTTGATACATACTCCTAGCAAAGCAGCTGCCATTTTCCAGGTAAACCAAAGAGGAACATCTGAGCTCAGAGCTCCAGCAGCATAGCAAAGCATTCGGATGTAGACAGCTACTGACCTGCTGCAGCCTGAAAGTGTGTGTTACATAACTTCCAAATGCAGATTAAAAGGGTCTTGTAATAAAGCTTAACTTCAGTCTTAGGCTTTTCATATCATTAAACTATATATATATAAAAAAATCAGATTCTTTGCTACCATGTATTTCAGTCAGCCTAACTCTTTTCATCTGTCTTCTTAAAAAGTCCAGGTTGTTAGGAACCATTTAGTATTTATTTTGGAGTATCTTTTTAAGTGTCACATATGCTTGGAATGTGCTTATCAATGGCAGCTTTACATTCTCAGAGATGAGGATGGGCACTTAGGTGGGTTTAAGAGCAGTTGTCTGCCACATTTGGCACTTTATATCCACAAGGTCATGCCACCCTCGATCAGGGGCACAGTCGTGGAGATTCTCTTCCTTTCCCAGTTCCAACACTTGCCACCTTTCTCACTGCAACCCATGGACTGGGATGGCAGGTCCTCCCCGCCGGGCCCAGGAGCGAGTGGTGTGTCCCGATGGGCTTGCCAAGAGTTAAAGGGCTGAAGGAGTGCCTGGGAGCTGGGTGGTTGCCGCTTCAGACTTCAGATGGGAGGGATCTTTGTCAGCATTCATGGGTCTCTGCATAAAGGTGAAGGGAGCCAATTACTAGCTAAATGAAATATATATACCACTGAAGTTTAGATGAGACAGATTGCATTCGTTGGGAGACTTGAATAAAAACACTTCTCAAAAGTGCTCTCACTCCAAAGCAAAGACTGTTTGCCCTAGTACATTTTCCTTTTGGCCAATATAAATTTACCACTATTTTTTTCGTTTTGTTTTGTTTTGTTTTGTTTTGTTTTTAATGCACTGTTAAATCTTTTCATCCTTTCAGAATCAAAGTGATTTCAGATTTTCTTGCCTTCCCTTTACTTCTTTCTGGCTCACTTTTTGTTGTTTGTTTCGGGGGGGTATTTTTTTTTTTTTATTTGTTTGCTTGTTTGTTTTTTTGCGTAGTGGCCGACGGTGCCCATCGCCTCTGCCACAGGGGTCATTCCCCCGGGTCACAGGCGGGCTCCTCTGCGCCCCGCCGGCCCTGCCGCGGGTGTCCCGGGCTCCAGCGGGACCGTGCGGGAAGAGATCCCGGAGCCTGGCGGCGGTGCCTCCCCGCGGCCACCACGGGAGGGCGCCCTTGGCCAGCGCGGCGTTGCCGCCGCCGCCCGGGTAACCCGGGATGCCCGGGGAGCTGGGGACGGAAAAGGGGCTGTTCTCGGTCGTTTCTGTCCGTCCTCGCAGACCTGCGCTTTCCCGCTCCAAACTGTTTCAAAACAGTCAAATAAAATGGAAAAAAAAACCTCAGTCGGTGGGCGGGGAGTAGGGGTGGGAACGGGCAGTGGGCGGGCAAAGAGGGTTTTCCAGCAGCTTTTGCCCTTCCGAGGCAGGCTCACAGCTTTCATGCTCCAGTCCCATCACCCCTTTCCTCTAATTTGATAGAGCCTCTCACTCAGCCACACGGCAGGAAAGAAAATATTGAAGAAATAAACAGAAAAACTTCAGTTTGATTCTATCCCTATATTTTGCAGCCCATTCTGTCATTACTTCCACTGGAAATGACATATTCTCTTGCAATGACTATTAGCAATTTTATTGCAGAAATTTTCTGCATTCCTCGGGATTCCACTGCAGCTGAGCCCATCCACAGGCTGCTCAGTGGAAAGCAAACACCCGCACAAGACTCTGTGCACCCAAGCTGTGCCTGGGGATTACCAGCTAAGAGATTTGCTTTTTTGTCTGGGCATTGGGGCGTTCACAGCACTTGCTACTTGAAGTAGTCCTTGTGGCTGGCCATGGAGGAATGGCGCAATGCAGAGGCCAGGACAAAAAGTAGGTAAACTGGCCCCCAGATTTCCACAGCAATACCTGGGAGCCCTGTCAGCTGACTTCAAGCTCTGTCTCTACCCTAGCAGACAAACCTGACGTGGGAGCTTCCTGGTGTGAGCAGAGTGACAAAGGTGCTTTCTATCAGGATGGCTTAGCCCAAGTACAGCTGTGCTTGAACATGCCTGCCTACTGTTTCTGTTGCCTTTGAGCTGCGTGGTCGGAACTGACTTAGCGTCATGCTGTGTGGATGTAGCTTGACAAAGGAGCCTATTTTGACCAGATCTTCATATGTCAAGAAACTGAAATGTAGCTGACCAATAAAGAGTTGAAATGACCTTTGAGGAATTTTGTAAAAGGAAACTGAGAAGGGATGTGAAGCCAGATCTTTCACCCATCAGCTCTCTGAGATGCCACAAAGTCCAGCAGTGTTTGCAGAGCATGCAAACCTTTATGGGGCATTTGAGAACAAGCGAACATGTTTCCTGAAGCAGGGGGTGTGGAGGTGTGTAGAGAACTTTTATTATCTGCTTGCTGTCTGTGTGAAGAGCAAAAAGTGGGGAACTGCAAGGGGAGTTACTATACACAGCTGTTCGCACTGGGAAAAGGAAAAGCATCTTGCCCAAAAGAGAAGCCTCATTTCATCTTTGCACAGCCTGAGGACCTTCGTGCTTGGAGAAGTGGAAGTCACTGTGAATATTCAAACTGGGCAATCTGTAATGTGAGCAGTGAAAGAAAGTGCTGCAGTCAGGCAGAGACTGAAGAATGTCAGTCCCTGGCATACTGGTTAAAAACTGCTTTCAGGCAAGGCTCAATCCAAAAATAGATTGAAGTAACAGACCATCCAATTTGATTGTAGCAGGAGATGAGAAAGACACAGAAAAGCAGACAAGGAGGTCTATTAAAACTCAGCCAGAACAGAAGGAAATACTGAAACCTCCTCCATCAGGTAGGGTGTTTCAGATATAAAGCCTCTACCTTTGGCATTAAACCTTAAAGACCCAGAAACATCAAGCTGCTTAAGCCAAAGCAGCTAAGCCTAGGTTAAACAGCTAGCAGAAATGCCTAGCTGGAGCAGAAGAGGCAGCCAGGGTAGTAATACTCATTCGCTTGGACAAATATGTATTTTCTTCCATTTAATCAGTGGTTCTGTCTGCTTTGCTGTATGTTCCTCAGCAGCTGTAGCTCTCACTTTCCACAGTGGGCAGCCAGGGACAGGCTATGGAGCAAGAAAGACAGTGGTCTCCTTCATGCCTTAGCAGAACCAAGACATTTCTCTGTCTTGTGTTTCTTACTCTCTACCCTCTTCAGCAAACCTATCTTCTCTTTCCAGCCTCTTGTACCATCTTTTTTTGACATGCTCCTGCTCCTCCATCGTTATGTGAAATCCCCACTTTTAAACAATTTTGAATTGAGGTTCGCTTTCCTCTCTCTCCAAAAACAGCTTTTCTCCATTTCCTCATTTCTGAGTCTGTGGGTCAACTCCAAGGAGAACTCACAAGTATGAACTCTGGTTGCTTTATGTGGCTCTTGTACAACCAGATAGCTTTCTGTATGCACACATGTTGTGCTTAGTGTAAAGAACCACCTCTTTCACAGTGAAAACACAGCCGCTGTGCCTGCTAGGCCAGCTCTGTGGCTTTTATTGCCTGTCATAGGAGAGAGATGGCTGCAAGCAGATAGGCGGGAAGACAGCTTGAATGGATTTTCAGCTGTGAAAATATATCAGCTGTCTGCCCCAGACCCAGAAAGATTGAGTGCAGCCACAGAGCAAGTTCTCTTCACAGGGGTAAAACCCCTTGAGCTCCTCAGAGCTCAGCCTGGCTGTGCAGCAGCACCCTAGGGGTAGGGATCTCCTTAACCCAGTCCACATCTCTTTTTGCAGTCCCATTGCATTCAGTCTGCATCCAGTGGTGCCAGCATGGCTGTGCTTTACAGAGCCCCGCATGAACTTTCTGGAAGTGTTGCCAGAAGGTGCCTGCAGCCACCTTCCCAGTGAAGTCATTAACAGGCCATGTTTACACAGAAAAAATAAAACTCCTTAAAGAATGTGACGTATGCTCACAGGGAGGCCAGTTGCCTTTTTTAAAACAGAGTGACACACTTGAAGGCTGCCAGATTCTGCAGCTCTTACATGGTGTGCGGGTGGTGATTTTTTTCATATTATTCCACATTTGCCTGGGTCTGATTTTAATTAAAAACAGATTGAGAAGCTTAGGGGGAAAAAATAGGAAAAAAAAAAAAAGAGAATTAGGAATTATAAAAGCCAAACACAAATCCTCTGACGATTGTCGCTGCTTGGAGTTACAACACATGCAGAAGATGGCAAAACTACTGTCAGTGAGTCACCACAGAATGCATCGATTTGTTTAATTCCTCAGAAGTCGTGACATGACTCATTTCTAACCTGGAGACCAAAGGGAGGTTTTGAAGGAAAAAATGTTGGGTAAAGCAGGCTTTTTGCGAAAGGATAAGGACAGTTTTAATTCTAGCCTTTGATAAAATTTCATTAATGCTCTGCAATGTCATTGCAAAACAAGGCCATCCCTGTTGGCTAACATCAGGCACTTGTGTTTAATGGAGCAAATTTGCTACAGGTGGGCCGGACAATGCTGAGTAGGATTTCATTTCTGTCACTGGCAAGTGCTCTCTGATGTTTTGATGTGTTTTATCATACACTTTTGAAAACCCAGTTTTGTAACTGATGTGACTACTCTGCAGGCAGGATCCTAAAGAAGTGAGGTGCTCTAAACATTCTACTCAAAAGACACCATCCTTTTTCAGTGGAGATTTGTCAGGCAATGCATCTGATTCACATGGGAAAAGAAATTTTGATCATATGAGTCACTTCAGTCTTTGGATACTTAACAAAATGTACTGTGTGATCCAATGCATGACTAATGTGTTTGTGTATTTAAGAGTCTGTGGATGCTAATGGAAGTTACAGGGCCGTATCTAGAAAAGAAGACACTTCAGAGCATATCGGTTCATTAATTTTCATCTATACATAATCAGCTGCTGTTTTATAGATCTAAAAAAGATTCCTTAATGCTTTGTGTGTTTTAGGACTGCACTTCAAAAGTCCCCTACATCAAGTCTTTGTTTAAACATCCCACTCATCTACCATTAACCATCTCATTGTGTTTCATTTCAGCTCATTTGCAAGGCCTGCGCTCCGTCTAATTAACAAAAATTTTGTTGCTTGCTGCCCTTCTCCGACCTGTCACTCCCAAATATGTTCATGAGAAATTTCAGCCTCCTTTTGTTAATTGCAGTTTCAAAGTGACCTTTATTCTCTCTGGATACCTTCATTATTCACAGGTAGTTACTAAGTAACCTGTAGGAATGCTGGAGGCATTGCATCTGTTATTAAGAGTGCTGCTCACTGGCTATTCAGTGTTGGTGTTGTGCTACTGAGGCCCAAAACCCGCTGGGATTGGCTCTGCCCTCCATTTGAAAAGGATGCTCGTGAACCAAACTTCTTGAAACTTTTTAATTAACAGGGATTTTCTAATGACAAACTGAGCTTGCAATAGCAAGAAAAAAATGTACAGAAAAGTCCTTATATTTGTCATTCTCTTAAACCAACGGTTTGCATATAATGATTCAAACAAAATAATTAGCTGCATTGTGAATTAATACCATCATGAAAATTAGTGTTAAATCATTTCTATCCACCCTAGTAGTGGATTTCTGTGGTGAGAATTCACACTAAGAACTGCTTATGTCAAACTTAGTGAAACTTTGTGAATAGTTTCACTTAAAACTGGCAGAAGTTTGAAACACATTGCTTTTGAATTTTCTCATTCTTTGAATCCTTGTTTATAATAGAACCATAGAATGGTTTGGGCTAGCAGGGACCTTGAAGATCACCTAGGTCCAAACCCCCTGCCGTGGGCGAGGACACCTTTAACTAGACCAGGTTGCTCAAAGCCCCATCTAACCCGGCCTTGAACACTTCCAGAGCTGGGTCATCCACAACTTCTCTGGGCAACCTGTTCCCATGCCTCAGCACCCTCACACTGAAGAATTTTTTCCTAATACCTAATTTAAACCTGCTTTCTCTCAGTTTGAAGCCATCCCCCCCATCCTGTCACTACATGCCTTTGTAAATAGTCTCTCTCTACCTTTCTTGTAGACTCCCTTCAGGTACTTGAAGGCCGCAATTAGGTCACTCTGAAGCTTTCTATTTAAGACATGCATACATTTTTCAGGTCTCTCATGCCTGTTCTCTTGACTCATTTCCTTCCCTTTCCTGCTTTTGGCTGTGTTTTGTGCAGGCAATATACTGTGATATTTGAACACCCATCACGTTACTTTGGCACCACACTGTAATGAGGTATGTGGGCAGAATGAACCAGAAATTAGTTTTGAGCTCGGGGTCCAAGCCTGTCTCAGCTGACATAGGTAACATTATCTTTGCCTCATCCTTCAGCTGTTAGTACTGAGCAGAGTTGTCACAGCACGAAGGAGCCAGGGCAACCAAAAATACCTTCTGAGTCTCTCACAGGTCAAATATAGTGTCACCCCAGTCCTGTGCTGAATTTAAAGCAGTTTCAATAGTGATGCCAGATAGTGACTCCAGTACCTAATTCTGAACCTAATGGAGAAACAACATAACAGAAGAAGAAAAGGAAACTTTCAACCAGTCTGCCCCAGGCCAGTAGGACCAGAAAGCATTTTCAATTATCCCACCTCTGGCTTTAGACATGAAAGAAAGGAATAAGGGCTCCCTGTCAAGTTTGCAGTACTATGTCCCAAGTCTCTTCTCAACCAGTGATAACCCCTTAAAGTGGTCAGTATTAGCTCATTAGCAGGAGGATTTGACAGCCACTAGCACTTGAGCCTGTTAAAATCTTTTTCTTCCCTCTCCGGAAGCATTGAAGGCCAGGTTGGATGAGGCTTTGAGCGATCAGGTCCAGTGAAAGATGTCCCTGCCCATAGCAGGGGAGCTGAAAGTGGATGATCTTTAAAGTCCCTTCCAACTATGATCCTATGATCTGTCTGACTTTAAAAAAGAACAAAGGCCAAATGCATGTAGCAAAGAAGACACTGAGCCCGTCCTCTTCTGAAAATACACATGCTATGAATGATGACCTCTGTGTCAGCCCACAGCACTGTCTTAGCACTAAATTCTCCTTGGTAACATTGCAAAACACCTGTTCCTTTCATATTTTATTTGTCATGCTATTATAATTGTTGCTCCACAGAGTAGCACTAGGACATTGCCCTTCCTTTTCCAGAAACCAAACAGATTGTACCACTGTTTGGTACCACTGGTGTTGCAACTCCCCCAGTCACAAATTGGCTGCTTGGCAGTGTTATGAATGCCAGGTGTATTGCAGTATTTTTCACCTTCAAGGCAGTGCAATCATCAAACACTGATTTGGGATTATTCTGTTTCCCCATGAGAGGTGACACTCATTCTATTTGCAGGGTTGCAACATGACCTTGGCTTTTGCTGGCATCTGTCTGGTGCCATTCCTTGCAATGCCACCAACTCCTACAGCAGGCATGGGAAGGCTGACAATGGCTGCAGATCCTGCTGCAATCAGGCTCTGTAACAGTAATGTCAAGCTGCTGAACCTAATTGAAGGGAAAGACGTTGATTTAGAAACAGTGCAGGCAGTGTTGCATTTTTGAGGAGCTCCTAAGTGCTTACTCCTTTGGGAGCCAGCTGCAGAGCTGTGGTCTGGATGCGGGCCCTGGCATACAGCTGACATTGAACAGGGATAGGTTTACTCCGTGGTAATATCTGTTTAACCCTGGTAAAAAAGTTCCAGCAGATTTTTGTTTCTTGTTTATTTTGTTGCAAATGTATTTTGGGAAGGTGAATTTATTCATGTGTCCGCACTCTGGCTTTATTTGGTATCTTGACTGGCAGTTTTCGTTTTGCTTAAGCTGCCCCAACCTGCTGCCCTGTTTGAAGTAAATGGACAAAAAAAGGAAGAAGCATGTGTTGGGAAAAGAAGGGAGAGACTGTGGCTCCTTTGATGAGGTGGCAAAGCCTATCTGAGATGAAGGGAATCTCTTACTGCTGCGCCAGTGCTGCTGGAAAGTCACAACAGCATTTGATATCGAGAAACCTTGTGTGCAACTTTGAGTTATCAGACTACAGACTCACTGGCATCAAGGGTTTCTTTTTTTCCTGAGAGCAGTCTGGTGCCTAATATCTGCAGCCAGATGTTGTGAGAGTACTTTGTCCTGTGTCTGATTTAAAAATATACCACTTGCCACCCACTGGACCAGGGGCAGGAGCTGACCATGCCCACAGCATGTCTTGCTATTGGACTGGACAGTCACCCTGGGTGCTAGGGGAGATTTCTGTTTCCATGAGCATTAATTTCTTTGCAGTGACCAAGCCTGAAAGGTCAGAGGGAATGTTATGGCAAGAGTGCATTTGCAGGAGGCATTTCTCTGGGTTGTGCTTCACCTTACTTAAAAAGAAGGTCAACTTTCTGCCAAAGGATACAACTTCAGTTCACACCAGACATCTGAGTAACTATAGCAGAGTAACACATGGTGGCCAGAGTTAAAGTCCAGACACGAGATCGTAGTGGCGAGCTTTCCATCTTGCAAAAAAACTCATTGGACTTTCCTTTCACCTTAGACTGACCACTTGTCACAACAGCTCTCTGTTTCTAGGGTAGAAGTATTTAAGAAAGTCTTATGTCCTTACTGTGGAGTGATATAGAAGCAGGAGTTCTTTCCTTGCACGTAATCCTAAAGCATGTCACTATGTCATGCAGAGCCACCCCAATAGCCATTTTTTAAGCAAAATTTTGGACTTTTGGTGTATAACTCATACCTCTAAATCTGTTCTAGAACAGGCAGAGGGTATGTGAGAGGCTAATGGAAAATCAGAGCTTGTAATTGTCCAGCTTTAAAATGTAGAGTCAAAAGGCGCTGACAATGATGAAAGACTGTATTTGTGTCATCATGCCAGTATGCTGATCCATCAGTGCTGGTGCATGTGGAATACCTCTGTGACAGCTTTCACAAAGTCATACATCAAATTACAGGCACACATGAGTGCCTTTGGAAAAATGGCTTTTGCAAAACTCATTTCCCCCTGGCTACACATTCAAATTCTGTGAATGGGTCGCTACTGATAAAAATAGATAAAGAAAATAGGGTGGAGTAGTGTAAAACTGGGAAAAATACTTTACAGTGTATTCAGGGTGATGGTTTATAGCAAAGCAGGTAGACAGACCTCTCACCAATTTCTTCCTCTCCCATTCACTGTTACAGTGCTGCAGCATGGTGAGAAGCTGTAACAACCAGGTCATTTTGAAAATGAAAGAAGAAGATGAAAATTCAGAAGAATACAGCTGTACTTGTCAGGAAAAGCAAGTCAGTAGAGCAGAATTTTGTCAAAAGCAAATGTTACTGTTTGGGGAAAAATGTAGGATTTGGCTTTGGATTTGGCTCTAGAGCCTTATGAGGTGACAAAAGGCAGTGTTCATTTTTTAGCTTTCTTCCACCTTCAACCCAAAAGGATGATGAGGACCATGGATGACTGTGTGCATCCCAGGGCAGACTACCCAAAGGGATCTCATTAGCTCCTGCTCAGCAGATATAAACAGCCAAGACAAAGTACAGTGCATGAACATCACACCAATGACATCTATGAGAACAGACAATACCAGAAGGACCTGAGAACATTCTGGCCAGCTTGATGTTTACTGGCTTCCAGGTCCTGTATTAAATGTTGTTACTGAGAACATGGATTTAAAGTATGTTCCAAAACCAAGAGAGAAGCCGTAAAAACACTGCATGTAGCAAGTGCAAGGGGAGAATTCCACTGACTGCATAGTGAAATTGTCTCACCACAAACCCAAAGTTAGCCCCTTGCCAGCTGAGAGTGAAGGGTTTCTCCAGAAGGCCCTGATACAGAGACTTTGAGAGTTTTGGAGACCCTGGTTTGCATATGTAGTTACAACATTGCAAATCCTGATGTAGATCTGCTCCTGATATAAATACAATGAGTACAGAATTAATCATTATTCTCACACCAAATACTGCAAGGTCAATGTCTATTAATGAGTCTTATTTCTTGCATATCCTATGGGAACAACTAGACTGTCCAAGTGATCCAGACTGATGCAGGAGCATCAATTTCCACTTCCTGAGGATGCATCCCACCAAACAACAGCAATGTCAATAACTGCAGAATGTTTAGCGGTTCCGTATATAACAGAAAAAGATAATTGTTTCAGATAATAGATAGCTCTTGGCTAAAATAGTTGTATGTCTGGTCTGTAACTGCACTGTAAAGGCTTCTCCTCATAATTTACATGCGATGAAAACTTGAGTTGTGAACAACAAATGGTCTTCAGACTTTACATGATTGTACTTAGTAAAAACTGTATCAGTGAAGGGCTACTAAACTACAGAATCATAACAATTTCTCTTTCTCACATTCCCTTGACTCTTCTCTATGGTCTGCTAATCCATCACTACTCTTTACATCCTAGCCTTTCTGTTGCTGCAAATAGTCCCTGTCTAAAAACATAAGAAGTGGCAAAGGCAATGTTTCCCTTTATTTGATTGCTACTTTCCTTAACGTGATTTTTCTCTCCGGGTGGGTAGTTCTGTAGCACCCAATTCATGCTGGTGAATTGTGCATACACATAACATCCTAGCTCATTTATGGTGCAAGGACCCGGAGACCTTAGTGGGATACAGGGCCTTCCATATCTAGGTCACCAGTGTGCAAATAAGTAGGTCAGTAAGGAGTGGAAGTAGGTTATCCAATTGTTGTGTGGGGTGAGGGCTGCCGATCCACTTCTAGGGTACATTTTCAGAGCACAATAAAACAGCATCATAACTGACATTGACATTGACTGGTGTCCCCCCGGCGATCTCCACAGAGATGCCATGAAATAAATGGACAAGGAAACAAAACTACCCTGTCACATGGGAGAGGGCACACCCGGGTCTCAGTGCAGGCATATTGGGAGAGTAGCACGTAGCCTGGCTGGTGAAGCTTTTGCTTTTCCATGCATTCTGTGCCTGATTAATGGACAGAAAAAGGACTCCACTTTCCAGGCCTTTATTCTGACACATTTCATCAGCACTATCACTTGAGAGTACATATAAGACAAATAGTTTTATCCTATTATGTCAGAACAAATTGCACCCTGCAGGCCTGATTCTCTGCACCATTATGCTAGTTTTACGCTGGTGCAGTTTTACTGAGCACTGATGAGCTCCACCAGACTAAAACCAGTGTGACAGCATGAAGATGCAGGGTCTTCATCTTCCAGAGGATGGAAGAGAAAGCTCCAAGGCCCTGCTGCATTAATAGCAGTGCTCCCAAATACAACCCTGATGAAAAGTAGAGCCAGACACTGCACTTTGAAGCATGGTTATTTCTACGTCAAGGAACAGAAAGACATGATTATGGTATTGTGCATTACTTGTGTTCTAGTAGGTCCTGGACTGGCTCTGTCAGGTTTCTATAGGAAGCACAGGTTAGAAGAGGAACCAATGGTTTGTTCCTACAGGCTGGCGGCAATTTAGAGCAATGTCTCCCCTCAGCTCTGGGTCCATTTACCTCTCAGCCAGATACAAGCATTTAACAAAGTGTTTGAAAGAAGGTACTTCTGCAGTATCCATTCTGTGGTTTTCTTGTAAAGAAACAGCTGCTCAGAGCGAGACGAAGAGAAGACGCAAAAGAACGCAAAGCAGTTGCCATGTGGTACTTTGTAAGAGCAGAGAATCTTGCAAACTATTGCCAGCTGCTTTTTCATTAGGGTCCCCCAAAGCACCTGAGGATGAGGAATGTCTGGATTTGCTAAGCTGGTACAGAGTTTGTCCAGGTTTCCTAAATTCCTCGAGGCTGCCCCATGCAGCCAGTAAGCCAGAAGAGTGAGGAGGAAATGGTCACATAATTTCCCACCTATCTGGCTTATGTAGTTTCTTTGCTCGTCTTTCAGTGTGCTAGATTCCTATGCTGGTTTGGATATAAAACCAATTTGCAGTGGGGGCAAGGGAGTGAAGCCATACGTTAATCCAAATGAATCAGACAAATTATGAATGTTCCCTTTGCCTCTCTCTGACAATAAAGTTGTGTTGAGATTCCAGCCTTTAACTGAATTACTTTTAAATACAAATGTATTTGAGCTCTAAGCCCTTCAACACCTGCAGTAAGCCCCAGCTTACCCCTGAAGTCTTCTGTGACAGTTTGAATACAGGAGTAACTGAGTAACACATGCAAAAGGGGGAATGGCAGATGCCGTGTTAAACAAAGACAAAATATAAATTACTGCAGTGATCTCAGCTGTTTAAAAAAAATATGCTGACAAAAGACCAGAGTGCTTTTTGGCATTTTTAGTAGGAATTTCTTTAATACCCACCCCTGTAATATCTGCTTGCTTGATTCAGTAGTTTTTTCCTTGCTATCTCTTCCTTGTCCTAGCCCTATCTTAGGGCTGCAGAGCCCTTACAAACATAGGAGAACTACTATTATCTGCATTTTCCTGGGGGCAGCATAAAATGTGATCCAAGAACATCCTTCCTCTCAACTTCCCATCTCCCTAGATAAGAGTGCTCTGCACAATTCGCTTCTGTTACTATTCAGTGCTTCCAAAACCCCTGGTTTTTACTTGGCTGGAAGATGGAGACTGCTGATATGTGTAACCTAGTATGATTCCCTTCAATTTTTAAAATTATGTCTAGGCTTTGTTATGCTAAGTTCTTGTATGGTAGGAAAAAAAAAAAAAAAAAAAAGAAGAACTCACCCAAATATAAGATATAGATAAGGAAGTAACTCAGCATGCCTGCCTGGAAATGGCTTGAGTTTTATCAGGAAATAAGCATTCACAGAAACCTTAGTTAAGCAGCATCATGTGTCAGTCCCTGTAAGGCTTTTACTGAGAAACATCCATTCTATAATATATGTACATGAAATAGATTTGAGGAGAAATAGTTACTCATTAGTTTCTTATAGAAAATGTCAGAGCACTTAAATAGACTATGCTCCTAAATTGACTGTAAGGTAAGTAGGAAACATGAATCTCACCACCTTTTTACTCTTCATCTGTGTTATGTACGTTCACTGACTCAGGGAGGCATGGGCTACAGCTATACCAGCAAATTAATGCCCAGGACCACTCCCTGGATGAAGCCAACCATGTCCTTAGTTTTAAATTCTCCTTAAATTCCAAATCAGTGTGGCTGCACCCAAACTGCCTGTGGGGAATGGTACTTGGCCTACCCTACATGTGCCCAGAGACAGTTTGGGAGACAAAACTGTGCTAGTCATGGTTCGAGAGATCTAATAAAGTAGAGCTCAAGTCCCAGCAATCAACTGCAGTTGAGTGTTTCCTGCCACTGTTTAACTTAGCCATACAGATACAGCCAGAGAGCTTGTGCCATGACAGAACACAGCTCCTGAATCCCAGCTCTTCTTTCCATGGCCTGAGACCTAGGTCCACTGTAGATTTAGGACATCATTGCTGTACACTGCAGATCTTGGTGTCTACTCAGACCAAGGCAAGCAGACCTTAGGTAAATAAGCCAAACTATGGTGCCATATAACCTAACAAGATGCATGGATGTGGCTTTAGCTTTAGGCTAGATTATTCTTGTACTTAAGCAGCTAAATTCTCCGTCACTGATGTATAAAAAGGGCATTGTGTTGGCACGTTTGGAGAAAGTCTAAGGGTGACGGTGAGTCACATTTCACTTACACTTGTATTTCTCTAAAGCCCTTTCATGGTGCTACTGCTCTAGGCAGAACTTCCTATGATTAGTCATCCAATTCAAACTAATTATTGTGGCAAAAGAAGTTTTCTGAGTGTTTGAAGAGAAGGCAAAATTTTTTTTGTGGGCTGTTTGCTGTCATGACATTTCAGGAGAAACAACAAAACATGGAAAAAAGAAAGGGACAGACTGTAAGGAAAGAAAACTAGGGAAATATTTTGGTTGCAGAGGAATAGGCTAGTCAAAGAGTCCTTACCTGTGTACAATGCTATTTATTTTCCAGTTAATTTTATATATTGGATATTGTATAGCAGGACGATTCTGAAGAAGGCTTCCTAGGGGGTGGGACTGTTCTGCTGTTGCAGAATAACCATAAAGAGTGTATTAAATCAGTACCTTCAGCAACGCTAGGCAGAGTTGCATCCTCACATCTATTTATTTCACACACTTATACCCCGTTCTTTTGCATTAAAGGCGTGAGATTTCCTTGTACTGAAGAAAGAGTGTATATCAAAGATGCACTGAGCCAAGGGAAGGGCAGCAATATTGCAAGTCAGCTCAGGGGAAATTCAGTAGGCAAGGGAGACTCAGAACTTAATTTCAAACTATTTCAAGTCAGAATTATGAAAAGTAAAAAAAAAAAAAGACTTTGCAGACTTTATGCAGTTTTACAGGGTGAGAGAATTAGAAACATATCTGGTACACACAAAATCAGGCCTACACATTTCTCTGTTACCATGCAGAAATTAATCGGAAATCCACAGATTATTATTTTTTAATTGTTCTATCCTCATGGGATCTACAAATAATGAGAATTGTCCAAAAATTGTCATGCTACTAACATGTGCATACCAGAACAACAGAAAAAAAAAAAAAAAAGCAGCTAAGCAAAGAAATTTTTTAATTGGTTTTTCATGAAGTCAGTTTTTTTACATCCTTCTGGTAGGCTTTACAGTATATTTCCTGGACAAAGAAAGGAATTGTTTCCAACCCAACAAAGTCAATAATGCTTGATATCAGTTTCTCCTCACACCATTTCTGAGTTAGCTCTATCTCTGTCACATCGTATATGGAAATGATTTTTTTTAATATCTGTTATGGAGGTAAATGATACATTTGTGAAGGACCTTCCTTGTTATTTACATATGAAACCCTTTCTCAGAAATCTACTGTGTAATCACAAATCACACACAAATCTTGGAGGTCTTTACTTGGAGGTAGTCTGGAGCTTAGATAATGCTTTGCCACACCATCTTCCTGAGGCTTGGAAAAATCCCAGTCACTTAGGTGGATCGTATTCCCCTAGTAACTTGTTGTGACAAGTGCTTATTCAATATTTGCAAAAGGATCAAATAATGAAATATGCTTCAGGCTGCTTGTGTCCTGTGAATAAAGCATTAGATTTTCTTAATACAGTTTTAAAAGGCTGGCTATCTCTGGGAAACGTTCCCCCTAGATATATGCACACCTGTAAAATTAATGCACAGGAAGCACAATTAGATTCATGGTTTTTAAAATTGCCTCAAATAGCACAAGGTCCCCTCCCACTGTGAGAAGAAGCAAAGGTTCCCAGTAGGCAGAAATACGTAGGGATGTTGTATATTTGTTTCCTACTTCTCCTACCATTTGTGTTTTATCTTCATAAATACTCAGAGGCTGTGTCTGGGGTCCTTCTGGAGACAAAACTCATCAGCCTTTGCTGTTCTCAGTTCAGAGACTGTACCCTTGAGGGGGCTTGCAGTGACACACTTGGTGTTCCAGTTGTTGCTGCAAGCTGTCTCGTGTCAAACTAAACTTGGCTCACTTGTGGAAAGTGTGTGCAAAACAGTTAGCTCCTCCAGAAACCATTCAGAGACACATGGAGGGGCACTCTTGAAAAAAGCCCAAACCAATACCCAACCTATCTGAATATTTTAATGTCTATATAATAATATTTATATGTTTATGTAATTATTATAATAATCTTGAGAACTGAACAGAAGGAAAGCCTAACTTTTATTACAAAGTAAGTAGCATACACTCATTTGTCAGATAGTTTATTTTCACTACATGAGTCTGAAAGAGTGGGGGGAAAAAAAGGCAAAAAACCAAAAGGGCCTAAACTGTTACTGGGTTTTGAACTCAAGCCAACATATAATATTTAAGGTTGGTGCTTTTTAAGAGCTTCCAAAGCACATATAAGATGGAAAATTCAATATGCAGTCAAATCTTGACTGTTTTTTTTTTTTTCAACAACTGCAGTTACTAGCTGCAGTGATGAAGTTGTAGTGCATAGCAAGGAGGATTTTGGTGGAATTCCACAAGGGAATGAATCTGAAGCAGCTAGGCGAGAGAAATTGTCTGTTCCAGTGGGTTATTTTCTGGGTCTCTGTGGTACCCTCCCTATAAACTTGCATCATATTTTCCTACATTCAGTTTTACTTCCAAAAACAGCATGAGCAGCTCATTCTGCATCACCATCACATCCACATCCCCATATCACTAACAGCTCCCTCAGGCCAATTCTCCACTACCTCCAGCCCCTTCACTGGTCTTCTACCTTTACTTATCCCAGCAACTGAGAAAAAAGCACTGTGTTTTGGGGCTTTTTCAGAAGCCATGCAGAAATTGTTGTTTAGGCAGCCACCTGCTTTAGTACTAATTGGCCAACTACTTCTCCTAAATCCCTTCAGAGCAAACAAAAGAAAAAGGTGATGGCTACCTTTCTATCACTAGCAGCATTAATGTGGCCAATTCTCCATCTTCTCAACAGATTTACACTAAATGTGGGCACTTCTGAGATATCTTTCACTGAATTTGTTTGAAATTGATTAAGAAGTTCAAATGGTGTTGCAAGTAGCAGCACAAATGATAAGGAAAGCTGATGGATGGGTAGATAGATATCAGTTCACATAAGTCTTGTTTCCTTAGGAACCAGGCTGAAAACAATTTAGAAACATTAAAAAGATAATTCTTGGTTGTGCTTTGTGGTTAACAGATCTGGGGTTTATGCTGTTGTTGCTATGGGTTCATTGTTATTGTGTACCATACTATAATAGCACCAAAGACTGTTTAGTGCCAACATATAAGATGTAGGTCTGTTGTCACATCAACTTCCATGCAGTCCAAGGGATGTGATGCTGTGCTCTAATTAATACTGACTTCAAATGCCTCAATCTCAAGCTCAGCTGACTTGTGGTTAAGAGAAAGACAAGGAATGTGTGTTGGTCAGCCCTGGCCCACGAGGAACACCAGCACATTCCAGTCCTGCTAAATCCAGAAAATTTTTTACTGGTCTTCATCTTGCCACAGCCCATTTTTCTCTCTGCTTCGAAAAAGAAACAAAAAGGAGGCCAAATTCTCCTCTCATTCACGCTGTCCAGATTCCTCTCTCTGGTCAGACACTTTACTTATCTAATGTCCCTCTGAGTGTGTTTGATGTTCACTGAGCCCTGGGTGGAGTGTAGCAGCAGTGACCCTGCCTTCTCACCAGCAAGGCCTCAAAGTAGCCTGAAAAGCTTGCTCAGCCTTGGGGTAGTTCTGCTGGAATGTCAAAGGCGTAGTAGCAATGCTCATTCCTACCACATCAGGAGGACAAGCAAGCTGTGCCTTCATGGCAGTGTTGATCTTTTCAGAAAGTGGAGAAAAAGTCACTTCTCCCAAAGAAAATTCTTTATATCTTTCTTAGGAGCAGTATGTTTGCTGTCTGTGAATATGTGAGAAGGAAAAGACCAGAAAAGAAATTTAATCTAGAATACAATACTTAGACAAGAAGGAAATAAATATTAACTGATTATGAATGCCTGTAACCTGGTTATTCAAAGGCTTCGAATGCACAGAGGAATGAAGTAATGAGCGATTAGAACAGCAAAGGAGACAAAAACCTAGTAAATTAAGCTCAATGAATGTAAAGGAAAGATAAAAAGCAGTTGCCTATCAAAGACCTGTGTCTGATGGCCAAGCAGCGCCTTCCCTCTTAAATTCTTGGGGACTGCTCTCACACCAACTCCTCGTGGCTCAGACGCTGAAGGTGCAATTAGTGGGTTGTGAGTCATTCCAAGTAAAACTACCCCCTTCATGCAGAGACTAGTGTGCAAAAGGCTCACAAGTCACCTAATACAAGTGGTCAGTGCCATGAAGTGTCATCTCTTCCATGTTCACAGGGCCTTAATTGGCGGTCATAAGTGCAATCCACTGCTGCTGCTCAGGATATGCTTTAATTACATCACTGACTGTGGCTTCCAGCTTGTCCCTAGTTTCCTACTAACCACTCCTCTTTGAACCCAGTGTCAGTCCTTGTCTTCCACCATCTCATTTCTCTAGGAATTCCTTGTGCTGACAAGAACGCCATCAAACTTTCCACCAGAATTATCTGCATGTCCTACTTTCCCTCTGAAAATCAAAAAGGAAATAGGTACTCAGATTTCATGGTGGTGAAAATCTCTACAAAACCCCTAAGAAGGAAGGGAAGGAACTAAACCAGCCAGTCTGTATTTTGCCAGCCCTCAAAAGGACTAAAATGACATCTACAGTGTGAATCCAAAATGGAGGACCAGGAAAACTGGGAGTCTGCCTGAATTCTGGATCACCTGGTGTAAATCAGTAAAAGTCAGAGCTGTGGGTCACACACAACTAGACTCTTATTGTTGTGCTCCATGATTGTCTGCAAAGCAACAGCACAGACTAGCACAATGCTTTTAAAGGCTGTGTTCCTCATCAGGATTTAATTATGAAAAATCTGTCTGCTGCAGAAACTTGTGGTCTGGATTCAGTGGTACAGGCTTATTACGTAAAAGGTTACCAGCCTTCCTCACAGGCATATAATGCTGACCCTTTTCTCTGCTCAAGCACTCTTCTAGAGCAACTGGTGGCAAACAGAAGAAATAAGTCATCACTGGGCATAATTTTCCTGTTCCAGGAAGAAGTTCAGTCATGTGTTGTAGGTTAGGCTAGGACATGCAGCATATCTAGAAGTCCTCTAATATGTAGTCTGATATCTCACAACTCATGCCTGTATCTGGCCAGGATGTGTTTTGGATGGTTGGTTTGGGTTTTTTTTCACTTTTCTAAGCAGCTATTAGATTCTGAGATGCACACAGTGCTCAGAGTTTGTTGAACACTTTTCCTACTTTTTGCATTGCATGTGCTAGTAAGATTCAGAGACAGTGCTTGGATAAGGGGCCTCCAAAGAAACTCTGTGTGTGTTGGCAGTTTAGGGCTGGACTCCAGATGACATCTTGGTTCAGGACAACACGTAGACACATGCTTTGGTCTATTAAAATCTGGAACCTAATTAGAACACACCCTTTTTTTAAGCCAGCAGTGAATTAATGTAAAAACCAAGTCAGAGCTGCCTGGCTCTGTCGTGACTGTGAATGTTGGAACAGACAGGAATCTGGGATGAAAACCATGGAAATGAGTGATGATGTTACACTTTTTTACTGTGCCTCAAAGTTCATGCCAAAAATCTTGGTCAGATAGTGTTGACTGTATGAAGAAGTAAGATGTTCTAGTCAGTTTACAAAGCCCTGTCTATATGAAGAAAGATACATTCAAGAAAGCATGGATTATGCATTTTAAGCTAATATGTTAAACATGCTTTGGCACCTATTGAGGACTTAAAGGAAAAATTAGTCATATAACGTTGCTTATATGCTTTCTTTACAAACAATAAATACAGCTCTGAAATTGAAAGGAAGAAAGCACCTTTACAAAGTTCCTTTAAACATGAGTTTGTTTTATAAAGTTAATGTGTAAAAAAAAAAATCCTATTTCTGTATATAATAAATCTGCCCCTTTCTTCTATCTGGAGTCATGTCTGCTGGTAGAAAGGGAGAAAGGGGAGATTATCCTTTTCTTTTTCCTAGCAGTAATGGGCTAATAAATTCACAGGGGAACCGGATTATATACATCCAATATAACAACAGGAATCAATGGAAGGAGAAGAAAAGACCAGAATGAGCACAGAAGCTAAATGCTGACACCTAAATGAAGTGATGGAGAGCACAGTCCCTTTTTGGAGCTGTCTTGTAGGCTGGCATGTGCTAATACAATAAGTGAAGAGTCTGTAAACACTCTACCCTGAAAGATTTGATATGATGTGACTGTGGTATCTTTTGTACCAGTGATGGTATCAGTGTCAGCTGGTTAAGAGAGAGGGGTTGGGTCACCAGTCTTGGCAGATCTGCCATTTCTAACTTGAAAAATGTTAATGTCCAAACATGATAAAAGCGTGAGAAAGACTTTGACAGGGACTCTCATCAGTCATCTCCCCATCAGCCTTCTGAGAATGTTCTAAAACTCAAAGTTTTGGTATTATAAAGTGAAATTAGTATTTCAAAGGGAAATTAGCACCTTCAGTAAGCTGAGAGACCCAGCTTTGCCTTTTACAGAGGGAGCTTTCAAGTACAGCTTTTGGAAACTGTGAAATTAGAGATGACCCTAGTGTTTTCCAGAGGCTGCCATTTCCTTATCTTTCCCCGTCTGATGGTGCCTAACAGGGCAAAGAGGCTTCACTAGAGCATGCCCTCACACAACAGTAAGTTTTGGGCTTAAGATGAGTGTGACAATTCAATATATAACTGCATTGGCTTTACAGGCTTCAGACAAGGGCTTCTGAGGGTGATTTGTTGTGCTAGAAAAATGCTGCCATCCCAGATGGGCCTTGGAGCACTGTTTCGTTTAAGACTTTGGCCAGGGCATTTTCTGTGCAGACGATGGGGTTTTGAGGAGAGAAGGACTTGACAGGCTTGGCGAGCCTCTCCTACCCGAGGGAGGGCTCATGGACTTGGATGCAGTCATGCAGGGGGGTCCCTGAGAGACTCCACACATGCTTTGTTGTGCACTGCTCCCTGACTATCCTGGCTGGTGCAATGGCTTAAAGGATAGAGAAAACATTTTTGTTCTTGCATTGTTTGCATGAATTGACAGCAAGGGCTCTAAAGTAATGCCAGACTGGTGTTGAGCTGAGCCGTGTACATGGCAGGGTGAGTGCAGGGGAAGAGGTGTTGTGCTTGCAGGAACCACAGGAGACTTGAAGTTCAGCAGAAATTAGCCCGTGTATTGCTTATTTTAAAGAGCATCACGTCATTGCTTTCATTTGCATTGTTAGTGCAAAGAAGTGGCTTTGTCTTGCAGTGACATAGTCCTGGGTACCTAGTCACGTGCAAAGTACTCCCTGAGAGTAATGCCATGGCCACGAGCCTTGTCTGAGGTAAGTCTCCTGTGGGGATCATGAGCAAGAAGGGTTTAGGGAGCTTGCTCATTTCCCTTTGAGGCAACCTTTTCTGCCGCTTTTAAAATTATAAAGCTGCAGAACAGCTATCTATTTTTATATATTTTTTTAAGAAATACCTTTATTTCTTGACTTGTAACATCTTCAATTAAACTGTACTTCAGCTATTTGAATAATAAATATTTTCTCTTTTAATAATTAATAAAAACCCCTTAGTGAGTAGGACAATCTACTTTTTTCTCTCAAATGTCCCAGCTCAAGCTCTTTAGAGTAACTCCTGTTGCTCTCTAGACCTCTCAGCCCCACAGCTAGTTCTGCTCTGGTCCTTTTTCACACCTGTACTGGAACTGGTGAGTCCTCAGGGGTTTGGACAGGCTTTGAATGGCTTTGCTTTCCTGCTGAAAGCTTCTAGCTGGAAATGCCCAGTCACACTGATGTCAATGAGACCAGTGCAGGTTTCAGTACAGGTTTTCCAGATGCTGAGCATGGCTCTAATGGAACTGTTACCTAAGTTTTAAATCTTTGTCCGTTTCCCTCTGTATGTACTTTTGCTTGTATCAAATATTTAATTTTAGTTTTCTTGATTTTTTAATGATTTATTTTTGAAATTACATCTTCCCTAAAAAGTTTCAATGCATAAGCTTGAAATATTGACAAATGTGTATATTTGGATCTATATAGTATGCAGAATGATTAATCAGTTTTCATAATTTCTTTTTAAGGGGGAAAAACTGAAAAGGAGGAATTCTTTGCATCAAAAAATTGGAAATTACAAAAAAATTAATATAAGATCCCACCTACACACATCTGTGTTTTGAAGATGCTCCTTTTCTTAGGAATTTTTACTCTGCTCTGTCAGCTTTTGATATCTCTTATCTTAACATTTTAAAAATATTTTGAGTCTGAATATATGTTCAGAGCAAATAAGAATGAATTACTGTTCTTCAGGATTGGTAAAGATACTTATTCTTTGTAGTAGTTTTATTAGTTGACCAATTTTGCTAAGGGGCCAGCACCATCAATAATTTCAATATAACTTTTTAAAGTAGCTTTGACAATACATATACATAACGGCCAGCCAGTAGAGGGGGCACAGAAGCAAAAACACTGTTTTAGTGATGTGTTGGAGATGGGCATTTTTCCCTAACTATGTTTGTGTGTATTGTGCATGTGTGCGCATGCAGAGAGTAGAAGAGAAACATTTTCATGTTTCTTAATTTACCTTTACTAATTTACCCTCAGTGGGAATGTGTTCTGTCTTAATTACACTCGTAGAGACTGTGTTTCATTAAATATGTTGAAAGAAAGTGCATTTGCAGGAGGATGTAGAGCACTTGCCACCTGATGGTTTGCATCATGTATATAATTTTCCAATAACAGAGCTAGAAATTGTTTGTGTGCTTCCATACTGCATCCACGAGAAGAGCAGGAAGGACAGAAAAATCCCAAATATTTAAGGGGTCCCAGGCTCCTGACTGGCAGAACACCAGATTTTATGAGTTGAAATTTAGGGAATAGGCAGCTCCGGAGTCTGTATCACTTGTGCTGGGCATATGGGGCTTCCAGAAGCACTGAGAGTGACAGGCAGAGGCAGACCCAGTGACAACCAGCCGCTGCAGCCGGATGGAACACGGACGGCTGCCGGAGAGCAGAGAACAAAAGTAAAGCAGATGCCCAGAAGCCAGACGTACAAGGAGGTCAGGAGGGGACAGATAAAGGATTTCACTGCTTAAAAGGGAGAGAGAGAGACACTTGGAGGACAAGCAGGAACACCAACCACTGAGAGGAAATCCATGCAAGCACTGAGTCAGTCAGACACGCTGCTCCACAGCAAACCAAAGGGAGGAGGATAAAAGCGGTTAAGATTGAAGAAACATCTAACATAATAGTTCCTTGAGAGGGAAAACCAAGAAATACAGGGCAAAAAGGGGGAACTGAATATTCTTACAAAAATAATACTCTATTGTGTACCTTGGGAAGCTGGTGTGCATGAGGAACAATCACAGATGGTGTTCACTAAAGCCTATTTAGCCAGGACACGATGGCTGAAGTCCCATCGGAAGTCCTTTGGTAATCTCACTTGAGAATTAATCTGTGAACAGAAAACTTTGGATCCACATAAAGAATTCAACTGCCTTGAAAGACCAGAGTATTTCCATCCTTGTTTTGATTTTGGCCCATCTCCATCTTTTTTTTCTGCCAAATTCCCATTTACTTCAATAGACATTTTGCTTGAGTGAGTCATGAGGTAAAGGCTGGATCTGAGACCACAAAACATTGTAATATATGAGTCTGCAAGGGACATATTATTTTGTGACGTTCTCAGGAATTTTAATGGTGGCCTTAAGAGTAAATTTACAGTATTTAGAGCATTTGACAGTGACATTACTTTTAAATATTCATGATAGCAGATGATATTTTCTGGTACAACATTTTCTTGTGTTTTTTTTTTATAGGCAACTGGTTCAGCATTTGTAAACATAAAGATTTTCATCTCTGAAGTACACTACAAACTGAATGTACCACTAATATGAATTTACTATAAACATAATCTATTAAGCAAAACAAAGGTGTATGGTTCAGAGGGGCAATAATGCCTCATCACCACTTCTGCAGTGCTACCAATGCCACAGATATCAGTTTTTTAATGATATGCACTTTGTTTTATAAATTCCTAGTTCCAGAGGTTATCTGAATATAAGACCATTCAAGCTTCTATTTCTTTTTAAAAGTAAGTAGTTAGCTCTCAGGCCTGTGAAAAATAAATTGGGAACACAGTCCTGGCACAATCCTGAAAGTTTGAGAGGTAGCTGTTGAAGAACATAGTTTTTAAGGGTTTCCACATGACTTTTTGTATGACTTTTTCATATGCCATATTAGCAGTACCGCCACTGATTGTTTCCAACAGGTCTCCATGGACCTGTTCCACTCTGTCTCCTGCTCAGGAAATAAATCCAGCACCATGGTCACCAGCTGAAAGTCTGTCCCTAGGGTCTTTTTTGAGTGGTGTTGCACAAAGGCAAAGCCATATTCTAATTGCAGGTGTATAAAGAAGAAAAACTATCCACAGGGGGGAGAAGGTGACCTGGAACAGGATAAACACCCCAACCTCGAATTAAATGCACGAATTATGCAACAGAGACCTCCATCCATGGGGACATTGGATAAACTAAAATATGGTACAGATGGCCCCTTTGCATAACCTTCAGCAGACTCTTTCACCCTGTGTGAAAAGTCTACTTATTTCTGACTGATTACTGTAAACACAATGTAAGAGCCTGATTTTTAACTGATACTTCTCTTTTTTCCCCTCACATAATAAAAAATGCTCCTAATAGAATAGTTTTGCAATGTTTCTTTGCTTCCCTCTATCAGTGATGACAACAAGGTATATTCCTAGTTCTCTAGACAGTACATCTAGCTTAAATACTCTCTGCAAGATCAGTAGGAGAAACCATACCAATAGGCAATGCCACTCGTTTTAGTCTTACAACAATTTAGAGCTTTATGTTTAAAGAGTTCATAGTCCCAGTACAGATTTCTTCATTGAAATGTCATAATTATAATAGGCTAAGTTACTCTGTGGGGCAATAGTGCTGTCAGTGTCCCTCACTAGCACAATCTTAGGTGTCCTACAATGGGCAGGTAGTGTTTTCTGACAGAAAGCACTTGTTGGCGAGAAGAGTCTCTTCTGATAACTCCCTTTTTCACTAGATTACAGAAAAAAAAAAAAATCACAGGCAGGAAGCCAGCAGAAAACTCCAGCATGGTGTGTTGTCTAAGAACCTGAGTCTATCATGAACATATGTCCTCTGCTTTCTACTTCAGCCTCCTGCAGTATTGACTTCCACCCAGTTTTACTACTCTCATGCACTGGGCCTCTCTGAAGATAGGGTGTAGCTGCCTGGAGAGGACACAAAACTTTAAGGGCTGTCTGTGGCACAGACTAGCTGAGGAACAAAGGCCTACGACAACATTCACCATGCTGCTCTCTATGGCAAAGAACTTTTTTGATCTTGTTTTTTTTGGAGAGAAACCAAACAAAAATTGTCAGGGGAGGAAAACAACAACTGGCTAATCCCAACATTAAGCCCTTCTCCCCATGTTCGCAACTACCCTGTGGAGAGAATGACAGAGTTACCAATATAACAAAGGTTAATTACGCAACACGGATCAGAGCTGTGCTTGCAGGGTGCAGTAAAGGTAATAAACACATCAGGAGAATCGAACACAGCAGACAATTGCAGATGGTGTGTCTGTTTCTCTCTGCCCTCTCACCTTCGTTGAGCAGAGGCAGGAGCCTGTCCCAGCTTTCCTAACTATCTGCGTGAATTGTGCTGCCGGAGCCATTCCCTTTGGAGTTCGTTCCTCTATGTAACCCCTCTTAGAAGAGCTATCCCAGGTGGTTTCTCTTCCATTAAAAACCTGTGTGTGGAAAAACCCATGAGGTGTGAGGTTCCTCCTGGCTTTAATGTCTCCCGCTGTTGTACTAACCGGCTAGGTAACTCGCAGTTAAGTTTGTAAATAAACGAACACTAAAAGACAGGAGGGCTTGCTCGGGCAAACAGAGGAGGATGGGGTGGCAACGCCTGGATCCTGCACCCTTCGCTTGCCCTTGCTGTGGCCGGCGGGTACAGGTGAGCACGCCCAGCCCTTCCCAGGGCACCACCAGGGCGGGCACGTCCCCCAGCCCCGCAGCCTGGCCGCTGGCCGGGCCGTCCCGCACCGCTCGGCCACGACGCGCGGGCGCCCCGCGGTGCCCACTCGGCCCGGAGGAGCCGCGGGGCGGGGTCGGGCCGCACTCCGGACCGCCGCCCCCATCCTGATGGGAGGGAAGGAGGGAGGGAGGGAAGGAGGGAGGGAGGGAAGGAGGGAGGGAGGGAGGGAAGGAGGGAGGGAGGGAGGGAAGGAGGGAGGGAGGGAGGGAAGGAGGGAGGGAGGGAGGAGCGGAGGGAGTGCGCGGGCGGGCGGGGAGAGCGTCGCTGTGGCTGCAAGGAGCGAAGTAGGGGTAGAAACTTCTCCGCTGGGAGCCGGGCGCGCCGCGGAGACTAAGTCCTCGGGGTTGCTCCGCACCCGCGGACAGGTAAGGGGGAGGGGATGGGCGGCGGGATGGCAGCCCCCGGCAGGAGCTACTGTGTGTCTCTGTCTGTCTGTCTGTCTGTCTGTGGTGAGACTTGTCCGCCGCTGTGCATCTCTGCGGCCGGGAGCGGACTGCTGCGCGGTCGCGGGACAGGGTCCGGCTGCCTCCCGGCTCCGCGGGCTGCTGCCGCCCCGCCGGCGCCCCTGGGGCTGAGCCGCGTCCTGCCCGGCTCCGCGGGGCGCGGCCGCTCCGGCCCTGCCGAACAAAGAGGCGAGATCCGCGGCCGCGCACGGTCCGCGCCCCGCGCACGGCTTGGGGCGGCCCGGGAAGCGGCAACGCGGGGTCCCCGTCCGTGGGGTCCCCGGCTCCGGGAGCGCTCCCCGCGCCGGGGCCGCGGGCGGTGTCCAGCGGTGGCACACGGGACGATCCTCTGGTGCCGCTGCAGGGAGTCCGGCAGCTGGCACATGTTTGTGCCTGTGCCCGGCGCTTCAGTGGGCGCTTAGGGGGGAACCTCGCTCCCCGAGGGGCGGCCGAGCAATGCTGCGCTCAGCAGCTTGGGAAAGCGAATGTTAGCAAAATAGAAGAGGTTTGCTGGCGCAGGTCTTGGTTTAAAGATGATTGCGGCGGGCGAGCTTTCAGAGTGAAAGAGGTGAAAAGGGAAACAAACAGTGTAGTGAACAATAACAATTTCAGAAGGTCGGGTTTGTGGAAATAGTTTGAAGGCTAGTGCAAATTGTTTGGTTATTTTTATAGAGAGTTGTAATAATGTGGAGTAAATTGTGTCTTTTTGCGTGTCTGCAGAGCTCTTGTCATTTCCCAAGAGAGCCATGTGTATGAATCTGATGGTACCGTGCTGGGTTTCGTACACATCCAGAACTCCCACTGAAATTAATTTAACATTTTGTTTTAAGTTACCAGCGGGATTAATGGTCATTTTCTTTAATCAGCTTTCTGTAAAGCTATACAAGAAAATCCCAGTGGAACCGTTGGGATCTTTGTATATGCAAAGAATGTGAAAGGAAACCAGTACTTTGTATGACCTTTTTTTATCTAACTAAACTTACAATAGTGTGCTTCTATGTTTTTGGCATGAGTGAGACTTAAAATCCTACAAATGGATTTACTTCTGTGGCTGGAGCCTGTGGGAGGCATCAGTTGGTCCTGGAGAGGCTTGCTCTCTGTTGTTGGGAGAAATATAGACATTTTTCTCTGGATGCTCTGCTGTGGACCCATCGCACCCTCTCCTTTATGCCAGTTCATCCAACCCTATGGAAAGCCAGTTCAAGGAAACAATTTAGCCCGAGAGGATTTTTTTCAAAGATTTTTTTGTAGCTTTGCCTTCTCAGAGGAGTGTCTGGGAGAGATGCTGAGCCTCAGTGGTATGGAGAGAGAGCGGGGAGATGCAGGGAAGAAGGGGAGGACCACCCTTGTTGCTCTAATGTCAGTGTCAGATGAGTATAGCAGGGCTGAAACTACAGAGTTGGACTATGACTGTGCTTTGTGTGGTTTAAACTGCAATAACCTCGGGTTGTCCTGGCAGCCCCTGCCTACCTCTGCCTCTTATCCCCATTTATAACAGCACAAACGCTTATGCTGCCCTATGGTGATCTGGATCTAGACACTGAGCAAAAACAAATGTAATTTTAATCTGGATCAATTCCATGATTTGGTTCACTGGGGGGTAAGAGAGGAGGAAAGAGGGTGTGGAGAAGGCAGGGCGGCTTTTTTAAGTTGGCAAAACTTGATATTGCAGCCAAAACTGCTTTTGGAGCTGCAGTGTGACTGCAGGTGCTCCCAGGTGCTTTCTCTCCCTCCCTGCCTCCCCCCAGGAGCCTGTTTGGTGATGCTGTATGTATCCTTGGGAGCTTTTCCTCGCTGGTTAAAAATGAGCTTTTGGTAATTAATCCATTAAATGTAATGGAGTAGTTTGTAACACAAAAATTAAGCAAGTGCCCAAGTGTTTGCGTAATTATTGCTTTGGACAACAATAAACTCAGTAGGTAGCACATGCAGTGCTTCATAAAAGGTGTGTGAGTTTGTAAGCTCTTACTGGATTTTGTTGCTCTTTGCAGTGTCTGTCTAGCACTTAATGCACAGGGCAAACCAGAAGTTTTACAGTCAGTTATGACACTTGTGGTAGTGTAATTATCACATGGGCTTGTGACAGGAATAGGTGCTGATCAACTAGATGAAATAAGCTGTGTGTGTGTGTTTCTCGGTCCTGGAACTGATGGAAAAGTATAAACTGGATCCCAGCATAAGACAGCAAAGTCTTTGCTGCAGCAGAAGATGAGTAATCAGTCCTTTCTGTTCCTAGTTACACTATTTCCACATGTTGCTTGTGCTGGCTCTACTGGATGTGAGTCGGATCAGATCACTGGTCAGGCTGAAAATCAGTGCTCACAACTGGAAAAAACCCATCAGTGTACTGACTGATCTGCTTTCATTTCAGCACTTGTAATAGCATCATCTGAAGACAGGAGGTGGCTATCAATGGCCAGAGATGATGGGTGCTATGAGATTCCCCCTTTCAGTAACAATGTAGTTTTTGATGAGATTGAGTTGATAGTGCAGTTGCTTCTTCCATTCCCCTTATTGCATCCCTCGAGAAGCTGGCAGAAGGTATTCATGTGGTGCTCAGGTCCTGGGGATCACCCCCCTGTCTCACGTTAGATCCCTACTGAAAGTATTCTGACTATTTGGAAGTAATAACTGTTGCTGCAAGTGATAATTAGTTGTTACTTCTTGACTGGTGAAGAGAGGTAGGCTGCAGGCCCACAGCATGAGAATGGAAATAGATGATCTTTAAGGTCTCTTCCAACCCAAACCATTCTATGATTCTATGTTATATTTGCATGTTGGCCTTGATGGTATTGTTTTATAGGATTTGGACATTCTTCTTCTTGGGTCATGGGCTCATCATGAGGCTGACCAAGAGTTAGTTGAAAGACTGGTGTTTGTTTGTTTTTAATAGCAGATGTGTTTCCAAAACCTGCACTTGTTAGACACATTGAGCTCTTCCATGCTCAGCTAATGATATAACCATCAAGCACTGCTGAAGACCTCACTGAATTGCCTTCAGTGAGAAGCCTACAGAGGTCACGTGGGTGCCCTGCCCCCTAATTGCACTGGTGAGCTTCCTGCACTGTCAACTCGCATTTGCAGTGACAAATTTAACTCCAACCTTGTGTTTGATTGTGCGTAGGCATATTAATATGGATCCTTCATGGTGCTGTGGAACACCCTTATAGATTAGTAGGGTTGCTGTACCATTTAGAGCCAAAGGTGCCATTCTGATGGTACCAAAGTGAATTGCTTCTGAAAATTTAATAACAATAATAATAAATAATAATAATAAATCATAATGGATAGGAAAAGTTGGATCTCTCAAAAAAGTATGCTCTCAAATTCTCTGTGGGATTTTTTTCCCCTTCTATAAAGTAAATTGCAGTGACACAAAGTAATGCACTGGAAAACTTTGGACAAATGCTACCAATGAGATTATATAATACAATAGCAAAGGAATTTATTATGAAGCCTGTTCCTGATTCAAAGAAGAAAGATTTTCCCTGGTGGATTGTGGATAGTTTATAACTTCCTCTCCCATCCCAGAAGCGTATGTTGTATTGTAAGTATATGCTTGCTTCTTTTCAGCAAATAGTTTGAGAGGGCTTTAATATCAGTTTCAAGGCTTGTAGTTCATTGTTTGGGATAGCATAGCTGAAAATAGAGTTTATTGTTGATAATAATTAAAATATGAACACTTTTCTGGGGTTTGTTTCTATTTGTTCTGGACCATGATTAAATGTTGGGGTGTCTAAATTTAGAAGTGTTCCTACTGTCTATAGGTGTTAAGATATAAATTTCCTAGGTGATCTCACTGCCTCCTTTGTCTCTTGAGAATTGTGTATTTTTCCTTTATTTTAAACTAAGTTATTTGAGTAATAAAATAGTAATAAAGTAAGAAAGAGTAATAAAGAGTAATAAAGTAAGAGTAATAAATAGGTTGCATGTGTTTGTTTTATCATGTTTGCTGCTGAATCAAATATGCTCTGAGATGCAGTTGGCAAAGCAAATAGGTTTTATTGAGAAGCCTTGAAAATATTAATCAAGGGGTAAGATGGCAGCAATGGAAGCAATTTTGCTTTGCTTTATATATAATTCTGATCACTAATTTTTACATTTTCTTTCCTTTATGGTTGGTTTAGTTGTTGTATGGTTGGTTTTTTTTCTTTCTTCTTTAGTATAGGTGTCTTATGTCTAGGATCTGTGTGCTTATATCACAAATATCAGGGAAGAGTGTTTCTCTGTAAACAACAGTGATATCATTCCTAGGGATGAGGGATGAGAATAACACCCTCACCTGGTGAGTAGACAGTGTTTTTTCAGTTGTGGGCACTTGGTGCCTTGCTGTTGGGACTGAGTCTGACTGTGCCTGGGCACAGCACCATGGAATAGCACTCTGGCTCCTCTTTGCTTGCCCCTGAGCTCCTTTCCGCTGAGCGGTGCTGTGGCTGGGTCAGAGCACTGTGGGGTTATGCAGTCACCCACTGCTCACATGTCCATAGTCTGTCAAACTCGATGTTGATGAAGCAGCTCTGTTGTGACATGCCAGCTTGCCAGTGAGTCTAAGAGAGTCTCGATTTTGAAGGTGCCAGAACGCCCCTTGGCTGCCTTGTCGCCTGGTAGTTCTGTGCCATTTGCTAATGTGGTTTCTTTCTTGCTGGCCTGCATCTTAATGGAGTTCTTCAACCACGCTAACTGATTGTAATAACTTTTGCCTGTCTAGACAGGGCCTTACTGTGTCTGATTAGATCCCAGCCTTGTGGCGTGCATCACTGCCTGTTTCTTATAAATGCGATGAAGAAAAGAAAAAAAAAAAGTGAACATTAATAGTGCTCAGTCTGTTTTTTTGCTTTGCAGTGTTAGTATAAAATGTTTATAGATGTTTACTTTTTTGCCTGGAGGAAAATAGTTTCAGTCAAATGTCTCTAGGATGTAATTTAGAAGGGAACTTCTTATCTCCAGTTAGGAAAGAGAAGACAAATGTCTCTTTATATTAATTGGGGCTCCACTGAAGTCAGTTGTGGAAGTTTGTTGCTCACTTAAGTCAGCAACTTCCTCATATACATAGAAAACCGAATTTCTCTGAATCATTAATAAAAATCAAAAGCAGGAAAACTGGTCTTGCTGCTTGTTTTCAGTTCTTTACTGCTTTTTGGAAGTGTAATAAGTTAAATTCAACTTTGTTTCTGACAGTATTTAAGCACAATAGTGGAAAGGCTGTAAAAACCGTTTTTTAATGTAATTAAAAAAAAAGTATTTTTTTAAAATTGGTATCCAGTTTTAGAGCAACCAACCATTACAGTTTATGGTTTGAGATAAATTTGGGTTGGTAGTAGTCTGTCCTCCCCAGAAAGAGAGTGATTCAGATTTTAAAGTCTCCTAATTAAAAAAGAAAAACCACATTGGCAGAAGAAATGGACTTCTGGTTTAGATTTGAAAAGTAAATCAGAAGGTAGTAGAAACATGCATGCTTTTCAATAGCTTTTATTAGTGTTTTAAACTCTGTGTCATGGTAACAACTGCTCCTGTTTTCCTTGTACTCTTAGGATGGATTTGGACTTAGCGAAGAAAGGAAGCTTGTCAAAAGAATTTAGCAGACCCTTCTGTTGTCTCACAGGAATGGGGAGTAGGACTACATTTCTTGGAGCTGGGAAGAGCAATCGCAGCTTGGCCTGTGTGCTGTGCCTGCTCAGAGGAAATTCCTACTTTGTAGTGAGAGAGTGGCCAAGGACTAGAACATATTAATCTCATTAAATCATTTAAATTGCATCACCATAATTCGAAGGGCTCTGTGCATCTTCTTTGAGTGTAAAAATGAGAATTATGTATGTGTTCTGCAGGTTCTGTGAAGAGTTTGGATACTTACATGCCAAAATGTCATCTTCAATTGATGATGTTTTGATATTAGTCACTTGAAAATGCTCCTAAAGACTATATCTCTTCAGATGTAGGAGGCATGTTTATATGCGTTAACCGTAAGCTGAGTTAGTTTCCTTTGTGAAGCACCACAATGTTAGTAAAAGAGCTTTTAGAAGGAAACATTTAATGCAGCCCTATAAAAATAAGGCATTTACCTCTCATTCTAGTTTAAGAAACCAGCCTATTGTGGAAAGACTGAGTCCAGGATTTGGAGCTGATGTTGGAATAGCTGTGCTTCCTCTGCAGAGTGTTCTTTTAGGCCAGATGGTGCAAATCTTGACTGCCCATAGATACAGAGAGATCACACTTAAACGTGGTAGTGGCACCAATAATTAGTGTATATTTTTATTGTGATTTCTGATAGAACTGTATCAGCATTTTAGTGTGAGATATTTGGCGGTGTTAACGCTCTATAATTAACTTGTGTAATCATTGTACTTATGACAGCAGAAAGAAGAGAAATTTGAACTATTAAGATACTTTTGTTTGGAATACAAAGCTTATTAAGTAATTATCAACTTCCAAGCTTTACCAACTGACTGCAAGGCATATTGTTTGAAAAAAGAAACTGTTACCATAACTTTTTTTTTTTTTTTTTTTTTTTACTGTGGTTTTAAACCAACAGGAATGTTTTATTTGAACTAAATACTTTGTGTATATACCACAGTTCTCCAGGGGAAAATATTTGCTTAAAGATGTTCATGTTTTCAGATAAGTAACTGGCTAAAGCCAGAAACTGATAGTGGAACAGTTAGGGGGCTGAATGTTTGAGATTCATTTTCACTGACAAAATATATCAGTCACCTGACAATAGTGATTTCAGTGTAGCTATTAATCTGTGTAACTCTGGTCCCCATTTGGCATCCTGTAGCTATAAAATACTTCCTATATGGAAAAATGTTAAATGGTGCTAAGTGTTGTTATGCTCTTTCATTATCACAATGCACGAATAGCACCTGAAAAGCGAAGTCATTATAAATAATTAAAAGGACTTTTTTTTTTTTTTTTTTAAATAGTGTAATTACTCATGCTGATGCTTTTGTGCCCTCATGTTTATGGTCTTGTTATGGATCTTTCCCCCTCCTTTGGTATTTTTTATTTAGTGAGAGTATCATTTTTGTTGGCAAAAGTAAAAAACTTTGCTTTAACTAAGTGCACTGGACTCAAAGACTTCTAAATTAGGGGACAATTTTTAAATTGTATCAGAGTGTAATACTTAACAACTGTAAAGGGAAATGTCTGTACAACACTCACAATACTCTCCCATCCATAAGGTTTATTTGTTTATATAATGCCAGTAATGCATTGGGCATTCAATAAGAGAAGATGCTGCTAGTAGGCAGCTTAATCTAGAAATATTCCCTAGGGGTAATATAGATTGCAGTGGATAGTAGAGATTGAGCAGTGCTTTAGGTTGTCATACCATGGCTGTGATTTTAATTTTTTTAAATTATTCTGTGGGCTTCTGGTTTTCTCTGCATCTGTGACTTACTTGTCTCAAGCCTGGTCAAGGACAAAACATCACTAAGATTATTAGGATTTGTCCTATGACTGGCAAAGTGATAAAACTATTGTTTTTAAATTTGCAATTGAGTTGACATTTCAGGGTCATAAAATTGTGTGAGCTTTGATTCTCAACAATTGCAATGTAGGCTACTGATATGTGTTGACACTCCCTTCTTTTAGAGCAGATTTGTTGTAGTTGGCATATTATTGCTCGAAGTTCTCAGATTCCTTGCAGTAGTCCTGCCCTCCCTTTTGCTCTTGCTATGATGAACTGGTTCCTAGGTTGGCAGCAGGCAGGGAAATCGAAGGGTAGTGGGCAGCAAACTTTACCTCAGACACTTGAATGTGTGCAACAGGGAGTTGCAAGGCCTAATTAACAGCTACAGTTGCACCACTGGGAAGTACCTACATGTGCAGAGGAGTCTTGCAGTCTGCTCAGGGTCGCCTTGATTATTTTACTGGGTGTTGTGGATACTTGAGCCCCGGTCAAAATATTGTCTATCTGATTACTTCTCCAGAATCAATCCCTCAATAACCATTGCAAATACTTAAATGCTATGTGTCTTCCTGAGGACCAGATCAGATGAGGTTTGAATTCAGATGATGAAATCTGTGTTTTGTTTTTTTTCTTTCCTTTTCTCTGGTTCAAACATAAATAGGAAAAAGGAGAGCTGTGCTGCTTTTTCCGTTATTAAGAGGGAGACTTCACCAGAGCACCTGTCTGAAATAAAGTCAGTCCATATTGATTGTTTTCAAAGTTCTGATTTGGGGACATCCTTTCATCAGGAGTAAAGACTTCACCTATTTACCTATGCTCTGTTGTTATATCTATTATAAAATGACCTTGCTCTTGTTGTCTGTGGTACTGACATGAGCTTAAAACTGCAATGAAATGCTAAGAGGAATAATAGGAAGCCTGCGACCAGTGCTCATGTTCTGCTTCATTTGCTGAGGCATAGCTCAGGTATCACTTATTTGCAGAGTGTTTGTTTCTTTAGTAATAAAATGGAGGCTTTCTACCTTTGTAAGGTGATGAAGTCTGTTTCCTCTTGTAAAGGCCCTGACAAGAAAGTTACTAGATGCATATATAGTTGTTTAATCTTCCTATTGGGATATGCAATAATATTATGATGGAAAATATTTGAGTTTTAACAGTAGCATAATTGAAGCTCAACTATAGCATCCTTTAAGTAATTATTTCCTAAGCATTTTGCTTTTTCATAATGCTACCAAACCTGGGTCTTCGAGAAATGTTTTCCTTCTCTTTTTTCTCTTTTGGGAGATACCTTCTAGACATCATCTTTCTTCCTTCTATTTCTTTTGGATCCTGACAGCTTCTGCATTTGGTCATGGAAAAGACATTTCCCATAGTAGAGAACTGCATTATAAAAACAAATCACCGAACAGTTGCGGTTCTCTTGTTTGACAGTTTATGGAGCAAATGCTGGCTATGCCCCATTTAGCATTCTCCAAGACAAAGTACCCACACAGTGCTGCTAATTTCATTAGAGAGGTACACCAGCTACTTTTAAAATTTGGTCCTGTTTACATAGGAATTTCAGTTTTACTACCATACCCATCAAAAGGTTATTGTCTGCACACAGAGAGTCACTGTTTTTAGCAAATCTGCCTATAAATCTAAGTAACCAGTAATTAAATGGAAGTCTGAATACCAGGCAAGGAATAAAACTGAGGGTCTCCCGGTGGATTATGAAGTTATGATTAACATGGGCTGGTTTTAAGCACCAATCAGCCAAAAAATATTGTAATTCATCATTAGGACCTACCTTTCAAAAACTGAAAAGTTTAATTTCTACAAAAGGCAAGAGATTACTCAAGGAAGAAAATGGTCACCGTGAAGTGTTGATTTCTTTTTCCTCTCAAAAAAGGGTAGCTGAAATTGGTGCTGCTTTCCCAGTTCATAATACAAGTGGGAATAAAAGATGGGTGTCTGGGGATAGTGTTGGGAAAAGTATGTCCAAAGCTTTGTTGTTTTCTCAGTTACACAACTGGTCCTCCACATCTGACTGCTTTCTCCCTTTCCTCCTGTTTCTGTGGTCCGAGATCCACAACAGGACCTCAGCAGGTTGAGAAGCAGGGTCCAGACTTCACATACTATACACATGAATTATATGTCCACAGTGTATCAATCTCTGCCAGAATCTGTCTACAGCCAAGACATAATGTATAGCAACACTTTTTTAATGAGGAACACGCATCTGTTACACGTTTAGCAGAGGATATTTCTGGAGCAGTGTTAAGAAAATATGCTTTGGTTTTACAGCCCCATACCCCTCTGTCTGTCTGTAGAGATGTCATTTTTGAGTCAAAGACCAGACACAAGGGCTTTCAAAGGCTGTATGTCTTAAAACTGGATAGAACCCTGGCAGCTCTACTCACTGTAAACACTGTGTAAGTCTCATCATCCCCTTCTCTACTTCCCCACGCAACCCACTAAGACGTGCTCTTCAGAGGGTTGAGGAAGCATTCCAAAGAAACACTTGAATAAAAATGCTGTTTTGCTTAAGAAGCCTGTGCAAATGTGTAAATTCGTAATTTTCAATAGAAAAACTGTTGCAAACAGTGTAATTCAAAGCTAAAGCCAAGTGTATTGGTTTAGTTAGACTCCTATTGCAACACTTTTCATCACCTTCAGGCAAAAAACTTTGTGTCCGTGTCAAAATATTGACACTTGAGTCAAAAACTGGCCTGAAATGTTTTTTGTTACATGGATAATGCAGGTAATGGGTGTGAATGGCCCCAAGATTGAAGTCAAGGCTTGAAGACAAAGCTATGAGTATGGTGGCATTTCCCTCTCTATGTTCTGGTAAAAGCAACCAGGAATGATCTCTGCCCGTGGTTTGAGCCAGCACAAAGCACTGTGAACATTGCCAGCTGTTCTAAGCCCAAAGTAATGGCACAGAGATGTCCCTGCGGCTCAGCAGAGTTTATTAGTTTGGCCCAGAGCCATGGTAAGTGTTTAAAAGACTTTTGGTTACCTTCAAGTGTGGGCAGGGATTCCTTGTGTCTGTTCAGAGCAAGTTTGAACCTGCCAGTGTCATAACTTATAGATATATCCTGTATATCTGTGTCTTTGATGAAAGGAAGCTGGCACGCTTTGGTATCTTGCCTCGGACTGCCTTTGAGTTTTTTAATTTTTTTTTTTTTTTTTTTAACTTTGTAAAACTTGCCTCACTCTGTAGAATATTAAAATAGGAAGAAGCAATTACAGAATCACAGAATCATTGAGGCTGGAAAATGCCTCCAAGATCATCCAATCCAGCCTTTGACTGAACAGGACCTTGACAAGACCATAGCACTAAGTGCCACATCCAGTCATTTCTTGAACACCTCCAGGGATAGTGACTCTTCCTGGGCAGCCTGTTCCAATGCTTAACCACCCTTTCAGTGAAGGAATTCTTCCTCATGTCCAATCTAGACCTCCCGTATTGCAGCTTGAGGCTATGTTGTCTTGTCCTGTTGCTAGTTCCCACCTTGCTACAACCTCCTTTCAGCGAGTTGTAGAGAGTGATAAAATATCTCCTTGTCCTCTTTTTCTCCAGGCTAAACACTCTCAAATCCCTCAGCCAAATCCTTGTACGACTTGTGTTCCAGACCCTTCACTGGCTCCATTGCCCTTCTCTGGACACTCTCCAGCACCTCAATGTCTTTCTTGCAGTGAGTGGCCCAGAACTGGACACAGGACTTGTGTGGCCTCACCAGTGCCGAGTACAGAGGAACAATCACTTCCATAGTCCTGCTGTGTCCCACAGTGTTTTTGATACAGGCTAGGATGCCACTGGCCTTATTGGCTGCCTGGGCACACTGCTGGCTCTTGCTTGGCCAGTTGTTGATGAGCATTCCCAGGTCCTTTTCTGCAGGGCTGCTTTCCAGGCAGTTCTCAATCTGGCAGCCAGCTAAGTCCAAAGTGCCAAAAGATCTTTTCTGCACTCTGTTTCACATTCTTCATCAAGCCTTCTTTTGAACACTGTATCTTTAGATTCAGCAGCCTTCAGGACAGAGCTTATTGGAAGCAGTGTTTCCATGTGGGAAGGTTAGCAGAGGTGAAAATTTTGAACTGATTCAATCACTCACGTCCCTGTGTGTAACAAAGGGCTCCTTTATTTCCCCCGCTATCTTGGTTTGTCTTGGAAAGAGCTTTTGGAGAAAGATACAATGGTATAAGCATTTTTTTCTTGTGTTTGTGTCTAGCCATTTTGTGCTTCAGGCTCTCTGCTTCAGCTGTACTTGGATAGCATGCTGCAGGTTCCTCTGGGAATGGATGCCAGATGACCTGGGAGAGAAAGAGATGCTGAGATCTTAGAATGGAAAGTTGTATTGAGGGAGTGTTGGCTTATAGCAAGTTACAGACAGAGGTGTCATCCTCATCAGGAGTACTGTTCAAGGGCACTTGAAGCCAAGAATCAGATGATGCAGAATTCTCGTGTACTCAGGATTTCCATGGCTCTGTCAGATAAAGAGCTGCAGAGAAGACCCCTAACAGAGTGGTGGCACTGAAGGTTTTCCCATGAGGCATTCTACTTGCATGACTTGTATAAAGAAGCCCTCTCCATGGTGTCAGGAAGAAAGAGTTTTACTCTTCTTGGTTGCCTAGGTCCTTTGTTCGACAGTGTATCTCTGGTTAGGCAGTGGAAGGCATAGTGCTGTACATGGAAAGCATGAGAGGACATGTGTTATTCCTCTCCCTAAGAGGTGATGAGAATTTACTCTTGTTCACAGTTTGTGTAACAACTTTTAGAGATCACTTCTCTGTGGATTTCCCCATGGTGTCTCAGCTCTATGGCTACTCTGAGTGCATGCGGGTGGTGCGCAAGTGCTGGCTGCACAGTAAAGCAGCAGGAAAAGTTAAGATGAACCACTACTGACTGACACAAAGGTTTGGTTTAAAATGGGGGGGGGGGGGGAAACACAAACCTCCAAACCATGTAATTTAAATTTGTTTTCAGAAGATGAGCAAGGGAGCGGTGATTGAATGTAGTTCTCCTGTCTCACACACTTAGTGAGAGGAGTAGGATGAGGTGTGTGGACAGCTTGTGCCAACAGTACTAGTGATTTCCATGTGGTCTTTGGGAGTAAAAAGAATCTTGGGGAGAAAACTAAGCCCTTTATGTGGGCTGGTGGTGTGTCCATGTGAGCAATGAGTCATCCTTGTGCCAGTTGCATTGTGGTGGGGAGATATAGAGTGTAGATGGCTACTCCTGTGCCTTGCTGCCTTGCTCGCTAGGAATGCCACCCTGGCAATGTCATTTTCCTCAGGTCTTCCCCATCCAAATGTGTGACTTGGGCAGCTTCCCTTGTTGGAGGAGAGAAACTCTGTCCATCAGGACCTGCAGTGGTGGTCTGGTTTCTTCCTAGGCTTTAGATGTGATTTTGCATGATGGGGCCACAGAGCAGTCCAGCACTGAGTTGTGTGTTGCCGAAACTGGAAAGAGCTCTTTGTGCAATGCCTGCTCCCTGTTAGTGCTGTTGGGGTAGTCACCAGCCCAAGCCCCTGTCTAGTACTTGGGTGGCAGGACTGTCCTTTCCTGGTGTTGCAGTTCACCGTCCAGTGTTGAGAGCTTTCCTGGCTGCTTCCCTCCTCCTGCAGCTTACCTGCTTCCCAGCCCAGGTGCAGTCATGAACGGCAGTGCCTGTTGGGTTTCGTACCTGTCACACCCCGCTGGCACAGTGGGTAATCGAGCTCAAGGTGTTTTCTATTTGATTTCTTCTCTAACAGCAGAATAAGTCAAAGTGTATTCAGGATGCTGTTTCAGAATACCTTGCAGTATTTTTCTCTACTAAATATTTTAAGGCTTTTACACTTTGGCCTATGTCAGGATAAAAATAAGTACAGGACTATTAGACTTTCCCCACAGGACAAAAATTCCATTTTCCAACCACCTCTAATTATTTCCATTCTGCTGTCTGGAAAGGATCTGGAGACAATTTAGGAAGCCAATTTAAAATTGACTTGGGAAAAAATTATTTACCCTCCTGAGCCTCCTTAGATGTGCAGCCAGTGGCATGTGATCAATAGGAAATCTCATGCTCAATAATTTTGATGTTCACAGAATGAGACCATGAAACTTAGCTTGGGTCCCTGCTTACCTGTATGTGAGATTTTTGTAGCTGTGGTGGACCAAACTGCCCAGTTACTGAGGGGCTTTGTGTGGCAGGGGAAGTGGCAAAGGACCATTAAAAACATACAAAGGGTGGCTGTGCTCTGCAAAATGTCCTGCTGTGGTGCATGAGGTGCATGATGCCCTGCTTCCTTCCCGTGGGAGATTGGGTGACCTTGCAGCTTCTGGGCCCAGCACTGGTATCTTCAGGCTGCAGTGAGGCACAATCCAAGCTCCTGCAGTCCTGAATGTGCCTGTGGGTATCATCTCTAGCTCCAACAATGGAGGGAGGTATCAGGAAGAGCGTGTGTGCACCTCTGGCACCAGAGTACTGCTGCTCCCAGAGCTTTCTGTCTGATCCCTTCTCTGTGCATGGGTCCAGATTTTTCTTTGGCTTTACTTACATACCAGGTCTGCATACATCATCCTGCATGTCTCTTTAATCCTATTAGGGCTGTATTTAACTAGGGTTTGGATTTGTCACTAATGAGTGCTTGAGGATAGTAATTTTCAATTACACTTTTCTAGCTCTCAATTAAAAAGGTGGTTGACATTTTTTATGGAGAATTTAAAAAAACTCTAATTTTTCATTTAGACTGGTTGGAAATTGTAAAATTGGGACTCATGGGTGTACAGAATGAACATTCTTAAGAAATATTGTAAAAACTGTTCTTCATGGTTAACATTTAGAATTTTATTTAAAGATTTTTATGTGCTTTATGCTATGCTGGCAAATTGAAAAAATATTGGATCCTTATATGGAGAACCAACAGTTTCCCACAGCCCTGCTTTTAAAGTGCTGAGCACATTTCGTGTGTGATTTTCCCCATTTGCCAACTGACTACATAATACAGTTTTTTTGGCATATTCTTACTGTCTTATGACCATCAGCAGATATTTTGAGTAGCATATTATAAAGCCACAGATCCCTTTTGCTGCCTTGGATTTTGCCTGTTACCGCTGGCGATGGAAAAGATTTTATTAATTTCATGGTGTCAGTAAGCATTTCAGATGAAGCTTCAGTAGTCTCTGTGCCTGACCCCAATACCTGGCGCTGGTTGCCATCCACATTGGCAATGGAGGGATGTGCATGATGGTCTCCAGTGTGTTCTTCAAAAGTAGCACAAGACTGTTCTGGAGAGGGGTGGGGAAAAAGATTGATACTTGTAAATGGATCAAGATGCTTTACAAATCCTTCAGGATGATCTAAGCATGAAGGGAATGAAGCTGAATTTGAGGCATGCAGCTGAAGTTGAGAATAACTGGAGGAAGGAGAAGATGAGACCAGGCAGAAGTCTGGTAGTAGTCATTATAAAGAAGTATGTTGTAGAGACATGGAATATTCTTGCCCAGCAAACTAGTGTTTTATGGAAACAATGCCTGGCCACCAGAAACTGACCACCAGAATTTTAGAATTACAGAAATCAGGGAGGGGATAGCACTGCTGACTGCTGTGTGCTGCAGCTGTGTAGAGCTACATCTGGATCGTTACCTTTGGGTCTGGGCATTGCAGCAGTTAAAAGGAATATAATGTATAGAAACTATCAGGCAGTTCACAACAGTCTGAAAATTTGTGGTGTTTAGGACATTGTGTGTATTTTTAAGAAGGTAACAAACTGAAGGCTGGTTCAAGTGGAGTAAACTAAGATGAACGTGGAATAGCTCAGCTTAATGGGGAGAGGACTAACATGCTAATCAGCATCCCTGAACGCTTTAACCCTTGTGCATAAGGGGCTATTACTTAAGACACTGTGAGGGATTATGAATGGCAAAAATTGGAAGTAATAAATTTATTAGGAAGTTTAATCTGACTAAAAAGGTTATCTTCACAGTCAGATCTCATAAATAGTAGAACATTTCTTTGGGGAAGGGATGAGGGTCCTGTCTGTGGAGTTGTTTAAATTTGGGCTAGGCAGGACATCAGAATATGCATTGCTGGGAGGCAGCTTTTCACTGGCAGGATGAGGATTGGCTGCAGTACTTGGCCGTCAGCAGTGCTGTTGTGATGAAATATTTCCTGGAATGATACACAGGGGTTTAGTACCATAAAACAGTTGAGTTTTTGTTGGTATAATGCTAGGGGTGAAAATATCTGTGATGAATTGTCACTGTCAAATCCCTGAGCCAACATGTTTATTAGTGAACACATCCTGCAAGATCTTCACAAGCACGGTTATCTGTGTGGGAGAGAGTGTCACCCAAGGCCAATACTGATAGATCATTCACTAAACCCTCTATTGTAAATGACAGAATGTACTGAGGTCTAAGAACAGGTGAAGAGGGTGGCTTTTATTGCTTCTTTCAAGTTTGCCTTTAGTCAATTACATTTGTTCTCTTGGACTTCATGAACATTAAATCCCAGTCATAAAGGATGGGAGATATTAATTGCTGTACACTGAATTCAGATGGAGACGGTTCTAAACAGTGGTTTCTTCTTATTTGTGTAAAACTGGTGTAGAAAATAAGACCTTTGGCTTGCCAACTATGAAGAGCAACAAATGGGGCTAAAGCACCAAGGAAAGTGTCCAGGTTATTTAAAAATCTTGTCTTTACTACTTCTTTTTCCCCCATCACAAGATCATAATAAAAGATTTTTTCCAGTTTCTGAGCTGTGCTCGAGCAATTTTGTTTCTTTTAAAACAATTTAGTTCAGTTTGGAACAGTTCTTTTTCCTCTGGTCCAGGTGCTGACGTTGTTTTTATTTCTTGCAGTATTTTGCATTTCATGGGAACTTCTGTGTTATAGGGAGGACAGTGTGCCAAATAAAACTTGTTTAGTAAATACTTCAAGCAGCTACGTGGAGCTAGCTGATTTTGGATCTCAGGATGAGAACTTGATACCAAATTTTTGTTCACTTCTATTCTCTATATCCTCTTGAGACAGGAAGTTCTTATTGTGCAGTTATCCTCCTCAGCTAAAGACCTTTTTGCGGGGAACTTCTATGCTTTGCTGTTGGCTTTTTCCTTTCATCTCTATGGATTTCTTTGTAGAATTGTTATAGTTGAGGTTGTTTGCAGAAACTGAACCTGTAATACATTGTTTACCATACTGCACTTAGTATTACAGTACAAAGCATTATTGATAATTATTCATCGTTGTTTTCATTTTTTCCATTAATTATTGTCATTTTATGATAAGTTTATATATATTATTGTATTTATTATTGTATGTATTATTGATATATACACATTTATTTTATATATATATATGTATATATATACATGTGTAATTTTGCAGAGAAAGATAGTAATGATTAAATGGTGTCCTCCAAAGTTCATGGAAAGTTTATGGAAAAGCCGTGTCTGTAAAGGTACCCTGAAGTTCTCTGTACTGTATCTTATCCTGGTTCCTGCCATGCCTTCTGGACTGGTTTTGGTTCAGGAGCCATAATCTCTGAAGCTTTAAGCGCTAAACCCTGAAAAGCTTCAAGTTTGAGGTTTAGCCATGTGAGCTCTTGGCTATCACATGGATAACAGACATTCCATGAATAAAAAGCAAGTCAACTGGAAGCATGTTTGTACTAAGCCATATCAGTTATCCTCTGAATTAAGGCTATATTAAGGTCCTTTAAAAATAAATTTGTACAAAAAGGTCTGAATTTTTTGTTAGTGCTGAGATAATTTGACAGCTCTAGTGTCATCACTATTATATTGAGTTGTATTTCATCTGAATGAATTGGAGTGTGGTTAATTTGTATGCAACTTCATAGACCACTAAAATCTTCCATATGGAATTTAGATTAGATAAGGTTCCAGGAAATGAGGAAGAGTCTTAGATGTGAATGACTGTAAACATGCTCAAAAGAGTCATTCTGTAAGAATTAAATAATGTTTAGGGGTAATTCTCCTGATTTTTTTTTTCTGTTGTAGAGCACAGCTAACAGCAATTCAAGTCCTAAAATTCAGATGTGTATCACTGTGATGCTTTGCTGCCCCATAGTATTTCATGGACATTGCAACTTTACATGGTAATGCAATCGATGATATGCAAAAAATGTCAACAAAACAGAATCTCCAATTAATAGAAGCCTACATTTATGGTAGCAATTAATCAATCTATGGTGCCTTCTCAGCACATCATGTGTATTTTTTTGTCTTGGTAGTATGATAAAATAGCTGAATGTGGATAAACTAGGAAAGCTGGCAATCTGAAGCTATCATCTAATATTTCTGAAATTTTTGTGGGTAAAAAAATCAAAATTTCCCATGTCTTCTTAATAAAGTTCAAGAAAATAAGGAACTTTTTTCCCCCACTGTTCCCACTCACATTTTGTATATATATGTACAATGTCCTCTGTGCCTCTCATACAAGTCACTGACTGCTAGAGTACAAATTCTGCAGTGTAGTTCATGAACTTAGAGGGGTTTTTTTAATAACTTAATCATATTAATCCTTCCCCTCCCCTTCAATTTATCATTGCCATCAAGATTTTAGGAAGTCTTCTGTCCCCTGATAATCCCATCATTTTGAATGGTTTCCAAAACACCTCTGGGCACTTGTTCTGAATCTCCTTTCTTTTATGCCCTATTGCTCACTGATACATCATTCCCGGGGGGATGGGGGGGGGGGGGGGGCAGGGTGGAGGGGGGGGGGCTGGGAGAAAGGATCAGTAAGATAACTAATAATGTGTAAAAAACGGTGAAGGGGGGTGTGGGAGGCTCTGGGATGTGGGCCTAACTTCGAAACAAAGTGGATTTCATTTCCAGGAGCGACGCATCTTTTGCAGATGCTCTAATTTGCTTTGAGGGGAAGGAATCACATAAAGTAGCTCTCCTCCAGGGTTACACCCTGATGTAGAGCTCATTAAAATCAATGCAAGTCTTTTCATCAGTCTCTTAATGAGGGATGCCTGCCATCTTCTTGTAATGCACAACTAGGTAAATGCTGCTTATTTTTTTGTTGCTATTATGTAGAGATTATGGGACCATCAGAGCTGAGATAAAAGTGCTCAGCAGTAGTAGCAGCAGTCCTGTGTCAGTACCCTCGTGCTTCCACCACAGATCAGCCTGAGGACTTGGAGGAGTGTGACGTGGTTGTGTTCAGCTTCTGGGCTTCACTAAGCCCTCAGCCCCCCTCCTTACCCTCCCCAGGCTGTTCTCCTGGCCTGCCGAGTGTGCTGCCACCAGCAGTATTGTTAGTAAGGGGCTGGAATACACAGGTAGACTGGGGAATAGTAAAGTATAAAGGGAATTTAGGAATTGAATGGGGATGGAACCTCTCAGGTTTATATTAATTTATGCAGTTGTTATGATGTGCATACCAAGTGTTTAAAGGAATTAAATAGTTAAATTCAAAATTCCCTGTGTGTTGAGCATGGTCGAGATGGTTTTTAGCTGTAAGCAAGCAAAAGGTTTACTTACAAATTTGATTTATATGTTCATTTATGTTCTTGAATATTGAGAACAGGGCAGGAATTAGCAGTGTTGCATGAGCAGCGCTAGCACATTTTTCACCTTATATGGAGAATTGCCTGCCACTTATCAAGCGGGGTTAGATTTGCTGTTATTGTCACATTCCTTAAAGTTGGAAGAAATCTTGTTTCTCTGACTAAAGAGTCAACTCGTAAGCTTATGTTTTTGTCATTTGAATACTGTTTTTTCATCCAGGAATTGTTGGGATGGGCAGTGCTTCTTGAGAAAAATAGCAGCATGCAAATTTTCACTGCTGTGTCGTGGAGTTCATTCCTCAGCTCGGGTGCAAGGGAGAATATATTTCTGCTTGGAGTCATTTGAAGTTCTTCCTGGCTGGGTTCTCTGGTCCTGAAGAATGCAACACCTGGGAAGGTGGCAGGAAATGAAAGACCTGCAAATTGTGTACCTATGGTATTTAAGGGGGTAGACCTCACTGTTTTGTTTCTTTTTCCTTTTCCCTGCTAGAATGGATGGTGCTTGAAACAGCCTTTTTGTGGACTTGATTAAAGGATGGTGACTGACAGCTGTTGGCTATGAAGTTATTGACTTGCTGGAGATTTGAATGTGAGGCTAAATAAGTGGAAAATATTGAAGTGGAGATAAACTGCTTGCTTAGTGACTGATATCCCAGATTACAGAGGCCAGACAAAAAACTGAATATTTGAAAGATTAAGAAGGTGACAATTATAAAATTTCCTTTCATGATAGTGTAAAAGGACAGGATAGAAGTGCATTCACTGAAATACTTGCATTTGGAAGGGGGGAGATCAGTATCAGGTCTGTCTTAGTGCAAGTCTTTCAAATTGAAGAACTGCTTTCTGTTTGAAATATTTCTGGGATTGTGGCATTCAGTAGGGCAGTAAGTTTTGCCTACTGCTGCTTCTTGGTTTTTTTGGTGCATGGACTGTTAAAAGATTTTAGAGCATTTGCTCTACCACTCTTGTGACTTCAGTTTGTGCTATAATTGTAGAGACTTTTCCGTGGTACTGCTTGGAAAATAAAATCCTTCAAAAAGGTAGTGTGATTAGGTGCAGTGACTAGAAAATGCGTCCTAAAATTGATGTTGCTGATTTCACTTCCATGCAGATCCAGAAGAGTTAACTGGAAAATGATACCCAGGTTTTTCTTGCTCCATAAGACAGTGTTGGCTTTATTTTTTTTTTTTTTTAATAATAAGACATAAAGAAGAATTCGTGAGCCTAGTAATATTTGGAGCCAACAGAAACAAAAGGGCAGTTTATATGGCTAAATACTTTGAAAAATCAACATTTGAAACATTTAGCCAAGTGGTTGCATTGAAGTATCCATGCAATTTTAAGGGGGTAGGGCAAAAGATATGGGTTTTTATTTTCTGTTTGCCTGTTTGTGGTTTTACCATTTTTCCCCTTTTATGGCTCACCAGAAAAGAACCAGATTTCTTATCATGTCTGGATGTAAAAACTTAAACTACATATATTTATTTTTAGGACTCCACCCTTGGGCTTTGGATTTTGTGAACAGCTATTTCAGTAAATTTGTATCTATATGTGGAAACTGGCAAATTGAATATTGTGCAAATCCACATTTTAAAAAAAGCAATTGCTATTATAGAAGGTAAATGATATCATAAGAAAGCCAAGTAAAAAAAGATTGCATTTTTGTTTGCTACTAAGGGAATGATCAATTCTTCCTGCTGGCTTTTGCACCCTGCAATTGGAGATTCTGGCGTGCAAATGGTTTAAATAATGTTAGGTTTTGTGTCTGGTTGGCGCTATATAATGCTGGGGCTGGGGTGACTTAAATATACAGACTGTGGGCCAATCCCAAAGTCCTTTTCAGGCAGAACACCCATTGAAATCACATATAAGTGTCGTCAGTGAACGCTTTGCCAAAGAAATCACTATGGATTTGACCCCAGAGTCATTACTACTAAATTTCATCTGTAAGCTTTCATTATTGTGTTTTTTAAGAATGGAGTACGCAAATGAATCCTGGAATTCATTATAACTTTAAGTTTTTAACAGGATATCAGCTTCTTAAACTACATTTTCACTGCTAAAAACAGTTTTTCTGCTTTTTTTTTTTTTTTTTTTTTTTTTTTTTTTTTTTTTTTCTGCTTGAAAAGAGGTAGGAGAGATACTCTGAGGCTCAAATTTGTTTTACCTCAGGCAAGCAATCTACTGAGGTGCTTAAATTAGGAGCTTGGTCTTCCAGGCTCTCCATGTGAACAGTGGAGAGGGTTATATTCAGAAGAGATTTTGCTCCATGTCATCTTTTGGATGTGACTCTGTTAGCCCCAGGGGTGGTGTAGGGTGCACTGATTTAGGAATACAGAGTGATATGGGGGGCTGGCAGAGGGCCTCTGTGATTTGTGATATAAGCTGTATGTAATTTATTTTAAAATTCCATTTTAGGAGTTAGAAGGTTAATGTTTTTGTCTGTTTCCTTCATGGATGGTGAGGATTTGCTATAGAGCTGTGTCCTCTAGCATAGAAAATCTCATGTTGTGGTGGGACTCTTGTGAGGTCTTCATTCTCTCTTGCTCTCTTGAACAGTTCGTATCTCTGTCTTTGGTCCCCTCCTGAAGGCTGCAGGTTTCATATCAGATCTCACAAAGTATTTTGTGAGCCATGATGTGGACTGATGGATTACATGGCCCACAGATCCTTTAGAACAAGATGCCTGCACTACCTGGCTGCTTGTAGCAGGACTGGCTGAACCAGGTGGTCCCTTCTTGACCTCAGATCCCAAGAGAGGGGTTTTCAGCACAGAATCTGGATGTTTCATATTTTATATTGCTAAAACTGCAGTAATCCTACCTTCCACTATTTAAAATACTGAAGGAACAACAACAGAAAGGATGGGCCATTAGGGTTTTAAAGCTGTTTTAATACGTCTTTACATTTTCAACTGCATTATACAATATTATATATATAAAATAGGGTCAGTAGAGGTAGTAGGAGCACCCTTAAGCATGCCTCCCATATTCTAACTTAATATTTTCACCTGTGTTTAGTTCTGGCCAGCCTTCAGTCATTCAGACAAAAATTTCCAGAGTGTTTTTTCTGCTTCAGGCTGAAACCTCTTGGAAAGATTTTCAACAGAAGAACTCCAACTGTTTTTAAAAGAATGCATTACAGAAATATAGAGAGATTTGTCAACTTTATTTAGCCAGTTATTCCTTCAAAGTATTATTATACCTTCAGGGAGTAGAGAGGGGAGTTTGGGTGCTTTTTGCAGCCCCATGGAAATTAACACATTTGCCAACCTACCAGAGTTGGTGAAAATTATCTGCACGTGCTCGCAAGAGCAGGTAAGAGGTTTGCTGATACAATCATAGAATACTCCCACTTTATAGAACGTGCTTCAACCTCACCAGCCTCTTTCTATGCCTGGGGTGATGATTATGATGGGTGGTACTGAACAGCCAGCTGGGTAGCTCCATGATTCCCACCGCCTCTGCTTTGTTGGAGAAAAGGGTATCTGGGTGTTTAGTAGCCTTCCAAATTCAGTAAAGCTTTATGCCAAGGCATACATGAGACAATAATTGGAAAATCACTACTGTTTTACTAGTCATCATTCATGCAGTTAATTCTGATGAAGCGGAGTGTATAATTTGTACTCTAGTCTATATACTGCTCTCACAAGTGCTTAGGATGAGAGATGTGATGCACAAACTTTGGGAACAAGATTCAAAAAATAACTTTTTTTCTTCTACCTTTTTTTCTCCCAGGTTGCAGGGAGACTCTAGTACTGCCAGGTTATAGGATTTTACCAATAATTCTTTGTTACTTTAAAGTAGCAACTGTTAGTCATGTCTTCCATAGAGGGGATGGATCTGTGTGTTTTGTTTAAAAAACACTATCTGGACGTTTTAAAAAAGTTGCAATAAAACAGTGAAAACAATAATCCAGTGTGTGGTATCTTTAAGCTCTTGAAGAAATCAGGATAATAGAGGTTCATGACTTGAGGGTGATGGCAAGACTAAGGACAGGTCTTTGTTGTTCTGCAGGATGGAAATGAAGCTGATGCTTATATGTCTGTGTTGCTCCAGTCAAGGTCTCTTTTCCCATGTTCTTGTTCTTTCACTTTTATAATGACATTGATAATTCTTGCTTCTCCCTATCTCAAGCCCTTTTAAAATATTCATCTTGCTCAGAAAACACAGAATGCTTCTTCTAGTGAGAAGTGCTTTAGATACCTTCTCAGTTACCCAAGAGACACCAGAAGTTTCTGTGAAACGGGAAATTTATACTTGGGCAGTTGTGGTGGAAAGGGAGAGGGAAGCATTTGCCAGCCTCCAGTGCTTGGCCAAACTAGTGGGCTAAGAAGTAGATCAGGATTGCAGCAAACGGGTAATTGCTTGCTGATTATAAATTACTAGATTGTTTTTACAGTAATTCAGCTAATTTGTTTTGCTAACCATGATGAAGAATGATATTTTGTCACACTTCATACATGCATTCACATTTCACACCCAAAGGTGAATGTTACCATGGATTTCCTAGCAATTACAGCATTCATGATATGCTGTTGAGCATTTTCAGCCTATTCAAACAATTAGGGTAATCTGTGAGGATTGTTCCTTAGCACTGTCCATCTCAAAGCATGCTCCTACCAACAAAACACCACTAATTAAAACTTGTGTGAGTGGAAATGTCATTAGCATCAACTTTATGCTCTTTATTTTGAAAAAAAGTAAGTAAGTGTTGCTATAGTCAACTAAAACAATTAAGTAGTTCATGACCCTCTGTTATAAAATCTTAGGTAAGAGTTAATCAGTGTGGCAAATTGTAGGTTTGTGTTTTTGCCAGCTGGAGTTAATAATGGGTGACTTCCGGGGAGTTTGGGTGCTGAGGTGAAAAGGAGGAACTCCAGTGTTTTCCTTAAATGTTTATCTTGATGTGATGAATTTTTCAATACATATTTAAGCAGAAGAGACTGATTTTGAGTCTATATTTCAAGTTAATATTTTCAAGTCACTTTCTTCACTATTTCTGTTGGTTCTAATCAATTATGAATATCCTGATGTAAATGCAGAATTAAAATACTAGGCTATTTTCTTGTATATGATGTAAGGTCCTAAAAATTACACCAAATTAATGTTCTGGAAGAGAGAAAATAAAATACTTGGAAAAATGGAAGATAATACAGTATTTTCTGAAGTATATCTTACTGCATGGTGTCTGTAAAATGTAGATCATCTAATTGTTAAATTCAGTATCTATCACCAAATGTGAGCAATGGCCTGTTGGTAATGTTGCTAGCTTTACAGAAAATCTATGGCTTGCCTTTCTGTGTGCAGCTGTTTTTGATACTTTTGTTAGCTTTATGGAAAATTTCTCAGAAATCTCCAACTTTTTTTTGCCAGAAGTTTTCGTTTCTCTGACAGAGTAATGACGCTGTCACTTTAAGCCCACAGCTGCTTTATATAGATCTGGCCTGGTTTATAGTGTTGCTTTCCAATACACAATGAGAGAGTTCATCTCCCTTTCAGAAAAGGTTTATGACTGATCTTCGCCTAACTTGGAATGTTTATTTTCTTAAGATGCTTCACTGCAAAAATGTTTTGAAATGGAGAGTCCCAAGGCTGGTGATGGGGTCTGTGCACCTATTGCTCGTGCTTTATGCAGATCTAATCCCGTCAGCGCTAGAGAGCTGTGGTTTTGTGATGGACCTCCTGTAGACCAGGCTCAGTTCTGGGATTTCTTTGTGCCTTCCTTATCAGTCACCCTTTTTTTTTTAAACTGCATCATTGGACTGATCTATGAGTGTTGGCAAAACCATCAGAAGCCTCAATAAGGTTTAGTTACTGCTCCCAGTCATTTGCAATAACATTAGGCTTATTTTCTTCTCTCCATAGGTTTTGGATGATGACATAACCTTGAAATAAACACTTTTAGAAAACACCTTTTCACCACTAGGGATACTGGAAATAGAGAAGGCATTCACAATAGATTGCTTATGGATGCTCTTAAAAAGTCATGGATCAGTTTTCTTAAAAATTTAAATCTTAGATGTGAATCTGAAAGTGTATGCTCAGCTTTCTTGCTTGACTATTGCTGAAGCCACATATTGATTATGTATTAAGTCGACAGAGGCCAGTGGAAAAATCCTTTCTAACCATGTACCAGGAGTCTGTGGAGCTGTGTTGTATCCTGTGTGGTGACTTGTGCTTTGAAAGTGAATAAATAATGCCAAGTATGGCAAGAAGCATGCACTGCAGAAGAGATGATATTGAAGCATGTAATTTGAGATGTGGAAGAGAAAGCTCTGCTCTTCCCTCCCTGCCCTGCCTAGCCTGGTTGTCTGGTCTGCCCCATGTCTGCCTTCCTAATGTCATTTTCTGGTGACCAGGGGAAGGATTAGAGCTGCTCCTACATAAAGCTGAGTTACCAACTCTACCTGCCCCTCTGCAGGAGACCATCCTGGACAAAGGGAAACAGAGCAAGAGGATTATTTGCTTGAAATCATCTGGGGCTTCTATCACTCAACTTGTTGGAAGGAGATGGTGTCTACCTTGGTCACGGGGCAGTGAACAAGGCGGAGATCATGATATGGGGATGCTTTCGATTCATGTGCAGAGACCAGGAGGGGATTTTCACAGCAACAGAAAAGTTAGCCAGTCCTTGAGGCTGTTCAGAGCATCAGCAAACAGAATTGTGACCCTTAGGTCTGATGAAGCTTGAGCTTTACCAGACCAAGGGCAGTGTGAGCTGTGGTGCAGAGATACGATCAAAGAAGGCTTACCTGCTTTTCAGGGGTAAAAAACAGACTGAAGGCCAGCTTGTGGCTGGAGAAGTTTTAATGAGGTCTTAAAAAAAGACTGAGGAAACCTTCAAATAAGGTTTTCCCTTTCATTGTCTTCCTAGGTGGGACACTGAAACCACTGGCTGGATGAGAGTATACCTGGTTTCAGTTGTGGTATGTGCTTAATGCTGTGTACATTCCCCTTGAGTATCAGTGTCAACCCTCATTGCTTGCTGGAGCTGACTAATTCATGGCTGCAGGTATTTGACAGGGCTTTGAAAATGAGTATTGAACCTTCAGCCTTGGTTTGTGAAATCTCAGTAATTCAAAAAAACTAAATAGATAATTAGGAAATTCAAGGCAAGAAAATATGAGACTTCCTAAAGAATAAAGTAAAATAAAAAATACCTCAGAAGTTTGAGATTGAAAGTTTGGACTTGACTTGTGGGTTTTTGCTACTTCTTTTGAAGTTGAATAAAGAGGAAAGTGTTTAATGCAGAACTAATTAATACCCATTTCTCTGGGGTGGAGTGGTCTGTGCTCAGTCATACCTTCTCCAGGGTAACTCAAGTGGATTAATCAATGATCAACTTTCTAATTAAACTGCTGAATAGAGAGTTAGAGGATTTAGAGGTTGATCATTGGTTTTGTGTAGAATCAGTGAATGAAAGGGAAGTAGTGTTAACAAGATGTTCCTTTTTCTCATAGGACCAGTCAAAAATTAGGAAAAAAGGTCAGGACCTCTGAAATGTAAATCATCAACAAATATAAAAAAATATTTTCAAGTGCTTTCACAATTATATTTTCAAAATAGCAAGAAAAGTGGGGAAGGAAATGCCATGGATCATTCCAGACACACATACCTGCTTGTCTCTCTTCTGCATCTGACAGAGCAGTTAGGGTAGATCCTGAAACTCTGTTTGGGAACGGGAAATTTCCTGAAACAAATACCCAGGCACAGGGAAGTGAAGTCCAGCCTTCCTTGTGCGAAACATTTCTGCCTTCTGGGCCCAGTCAATGCTCCCTTTCCAAGGACTGGAGTGTTTGCTGCCCATAGCAGAGCTGATGCTCAGTGTGCTGCTGGGCAGCCTGGGCTCCCAGGAGTTGATTATATGCTGAATGTCTGAATATATAATGATGTGTCCAGTATGACACGTGGCGCAATTAGGGTTGTTCCATGGGGCTGAAAAAGTTGTGGGATTCTTTTGTTTGTTTGTTTTCTGTAAGCAAAAGTATCTTTCCGTGGTATTACATCTGATCTGCAGACTATCGCCAAATTTCTCCAGGGGAAAGGGTGGAAAACCAAGAAAACCATGTGCAGCAAACTGAGGGACTGTTGAAGAAAGCTGCAACAGCTGCCACAGGCTGTTTCCTGGTTGTTGGTTGAACATAGATGTCACAGAATAAGTTAAAATCTCTCTCATCTGATGATTGATAGGGCAAGATTTCGATGTATATACTGTAACTATCCTGGAAAGCTGTTTGCAGTGCACTTTATAGGAGGGTATTGTGTTGTATTAAGTTTAGCCACAAGTAGCTAACCCTCCCAGGAACCACATGAATAAGCATCAACTCTCTGCTTCCTTCTTGCCAGACCTGTTGAGGTTTGGTAGCATCTTGTTCCTCCCTTTCAACACAAGTGTTCTACAGCTCAAAGGAATGAAGGTGTCTGTAGAGTTGAGCTCCTGAATTGCTCAGCACCTCGTCACTGTACACTGGCTTTAACCAGGGGCTATAGTTTATAATGAAGATGTCTGGCGAATGGCAAAAACAACCAACCAACCAACAGCTGGTGTTTGCTCCCTGCTCATGCAGATGGCACCTGCCCTGAGTTTGCACAGCCCTTCTCAAATCACGATTGAGGAAGTACATCTGTGACTTTAGTGCTGCTATTGACTGTATAATGTAATTCACTCTTTGTTTACAGTAGAGCTGGAAAGACCTATGGTAGCTTTACACTAAGGACTTTACTTCAGCTGTTTGCTGGTGTTTCTTTTTGTGTACCTCACTGTTGAGCAGGATAATGAAAAAGATGAATGGCAAACGGAAGTTTTGTTACCATAGCACATACTGCCTAATCTATTCTGTTAAGACATGCACAGCTATGCCTACCTGTCTGTCCTTAACTAAATGGCAGAGCCCAGGGTGTTATATTTGCCATGCTTAGCGCATGGGATTTTTGTCCTCGTTAATATGCAGGAAGAAAGAACCTCAGTCTGGGATATATGAGGTTTCTGTGACTTATTATAGTATAGCAATTCTTTGTCTTTTAAATACTACTTTGTCTTTGTCTACCATTTTCTGTTTGGTTTTTTTTTTTTTGGTTTTGTTTTGGGTTTTTTGTTTGTTTTGATTTTGTTTTGTTTTGACATGTGAAATGTGTTTTTGTTTGTTTGTTTGGTTTTTTGTTTGTGTTTTTTTGTTTTTTTTCAGATTATTTCCTTTGGAAGTGCTTTGACCTCAGTAGAGGTTTGATGAGAATCACTGATCTTAAAAGACATTTTTTGGACAAGGGGAAAGAGGAGTGTTGTGAGATCACTGATGTAAGATGCCACTTTCCTCTTAGCCTGCTAGTAAAAGACACTTGAATGTGTAAAGCTCTGTATGTGTGGAGCAATATTCTACCCTACAGATTTTTCTTTTGTTAAGCCTTACTATTCAAGATTATGCAGGTCTAGGGAGATGGGTATCACAGATCTGGCAGGGCACTGCTGAGAAGTTTGTATTCACCATGGCAAACTTCCTTCATCATTTGACGGACTGCTTGCGGGGGAGCATTGTGACCTCCCTAAGAGGTAGCTTGCTGGGAGTGCTGGAAGCACTTCAAAAAATCTGGCCCTCTTCCCTGGCCAGGAAGTTTTCTTCAAACAGAGCAGGATATCATCCTTAATAAGTATCCAAGTAAGACCTGATTGGTAGGAAGCTCTTGTAATTCTTTGCCATAAAATGGTTTTTTTGTATCAAAAGTAGTACACCATCTGCCTGCTATAAACATTGTGTTCTCATTACTGCCTGTTCTTGTCCAGATTGAAATGTTTTATCTGTACATTTACAAATCTAGGAAGACTGAGTGTTACTATTGTGAGGTCGCCTGGGCTGTAATTAGTTAACAGCCCAGTGCATTCCCCATATAGTTATGGGCCAGCAAACATCCAGGGGAGTCAGGTTTGCCTGTGAGAGCAGAGTTTAGATCTACATTGTTGAAATTACATGTGTATACTGACACAGGTCTTGTATTTAGGTCTGTACTAGGTCTCACTCCATGTCTATCAAAGCACTAGTTAAGAAGCTACATCTGTGAAGAGATGGAAATGTGGTTCCAGCCAAAAAAAGAAAATGCTTGAGCAGCCCTCTGCAGTGAGCTGAAACTTGGGAAGAAAAAGGGCACTTCTCAGTTCAGGGATTTTGCAATCATGTAGGTGAGAGCAAGTTATCACCCAGGTCTTTTGAGTCTTAGTTGCAGGTGCTCAGGAACTGGATACCACGATGAAGGAAGTGCTGTGTGTCTTTGAGGAGTGGATCCATGCTGTGCCATTCTGTAGGAAAAGACAGAGGTCAGGCGCAGTAGCAGCACTATGAACTTTGCAAAAGAAGATATCCATGACACATGGATCTCAACAGTGTTATCTGAATGCCATAGTCTTGGCACTCGCAACCCTCTTCTGCAGTGCTTGGCTCTGTGTCTCTTACAGCCGTGATTAGGAGGGCTTTGATGGTCTGTGCTCTAAATGTTCTATGTAGATAGATACATACCTTTCCCTACCAGCAAAGCAAGTCTGTATTTTGTACTTGGAACTTTACAAGTGTTTTTATGGTAACAACTAAGACAAATATTACTTATATCTCATTACTCAAGTTTCCTCTTGGGTGTGACTTGCAGCTTGATATTGCTCTTTACTTTGCTCACACGTTGTAATTTGTCCATTTTGTATGGGGGTTTTTGCACCTTGTATTCTTTGCTATTTTGTTTGCATTTCATTTTAAAAGAACAGCCTTTTTTTCTGAGTGAAGTCAGTTTAGGACTTTGCTCTAACTCCACTAGTAATTTTGGAAAAAGGAAATGTAACAGCTTTAGACAGAGGAGTAACACCTAGTTTCTATTTTACAGGTTTGCATGTAACATTTTAGTTAAGAATCTGTTTAGTTGTGTATGGACTCCGTCACCATGCTTTTCAGTAAGATCTGCCCTTTTAAGCATGAATACGATAGAATTCTTGTGTTAGTTTTAATTCTGTGCGATGTCAGTTTAACTGTTGTAGATATAAGGATATTTTTATGACAAGGTGCTGTGTGCCGTGAAGAAGCAGTTTAAAATCAACTTTGCCAATTCAAGCATCACAGAAAATATTATAACACAGTCTGACACTTTGCAGAATGAAAACGACAGACTTGGTAAAGCATGAAGTTCTCTGTGCCAGCTTTTGGGAGTTCAGTTAGCCACTCTTCTTGTTCCATGCAAACACACTGAGGATGGTGTCTATGTCTTCTGTCTTACCATTGTCAGGTGGTGTGGGAAAAAGCGCAGCTGATTGCTACATATTGGTCTACTCAAAAGCAGTGACTGGCTTTACATGTAAAGCTCAGCTTGGCTGGTGCAAGAGAACTTCCACGGAAATTCTTTGTAACTGATGTGCAGCTATTTTTCAGAGGTCCTGGCTGGGATTTGATAGAAGTTTGAAATAAGAACATGTGGAAGTGGGCAATCCTGCTGTGGTATAGGTACTGTTTGTGGTCTCTGCCACCACTGTAGAAAAGGACTGTGGTGGTGCTGGCCCGTTTCAAGCCACCTTTCCTAGTTGTGTGTTTCCTGGATGGAAACCTGGACAGCTTAACATAAGCTCCTCTTGAAGCATATGATTGTAATGTGTTGCTTTACTGGGTTTCTAATTTCCATTTGTAAATAGAAAGAAGTTTTTTAGCTGTTGTGCATGAGCAGTCTGCATGGAACGTGTGAATTGTATGAATTGAGTGGAGATGTTTCTAGCTGCCTTTTTTACATGAGAATTGTTGGTTTTTTCATAGGAGGAGTTAATGATTTAGTTGACAGTGCTTCAGAACAAACCTTATTTCTAACGTATCTAGGGATACAGGTGTTAACAAAACAATTTTTGTTTTTCAGATTACCAGCACTACAAAAATAAAGACTTACATCAAATAATTCTTCAGCTTGGAAAGCTGCAAGGACACCCCACCCTCTCTCTGTGCTTTCACTCACGATGCAGAGAGAAAGAAGACATTTAGAGAGCAAATAAATTATGCAAGGTTTGTTTGTTTTTATTTTGTTGGTTTGTTTATTTCTGAATGTGCAAATTGCATTATGAAACATTATAAGCCAAGATCCAGATACAAACAGCTTAAAATTTGTTTTAGTCCCTAGGTGTAATGTTTCATATTGGCTGGGTGCTTTTGAGGCTTTAGAGTCAGCCCATAGTGAACATCAGCACAGGGGGAAATGAAGGTTATGTGAATAGTTACTCTTAAGGCATTAATCCAAATCTTAATGCCTCTGACTTCAAAATAGTTTGTATTTACAAAATTTCAGTCCAGACAAGCCTCCAAATCTGTAAATAGCATAGGTGCAGTTTTCTATACTTAACTTAGTAGGGAAAGGGAGGGGTTTAGGCTTTTTCCTGCTCAGCTCAGTGTCTTATGATGTGGTAAATTCCGTCTCAAAGGAGAGGGAATGAATGAGCAGTTTCTGGTGCAGCGTGCATCGTTCTAGAATTAGACAGAAAATCACCAGTGAAGTGATGACCTGCTGCTGATGTCTCACAGAATCACAAAGGACAGAGCAGTGTTAAGGTTTAAATCTGGTGAACATCCAACGTCTGTCTGCTGTAGTTAGAAACACTGTGAATAGCATATGAGAGAGAGATGTGCCTTAGTTGAGGGTTTTGAAAGACCTAGTGCAACTGAGTTTATGGTAGAGCCGGTTTATTCCACCCTGTTTAGTTTTGTCATCGGAAATAAAGGGGTTGTTTAGAGATTTTTAAAAGACTCAATCATGATGTTTTGTAAAAGGCTTGTTGACAGCATTTATTGAACTTCTGATTATTTGTAATTGCTTCAGCACGGTGTGTTGTTACTCATTGAAGAAACCCCATATTGTTGTCGATACTGTGCTATCTACTACAATGTGTATGCTACTAGTTAACACAAAATCCAGACCCATTTGGCCTTTGAAGCCGGAGCTCATTGAACAACCCTGACAAAACCACCTTTTAGGAAGTTTAGGCCTATGGGCAGTTTGCGCATCACAGGGAAACATGGTTGGACCTCAACACATCCTGTTCATCCTCATTCCCCAAGAGTGTGTCTGACATGATCACATCCACTAGAAAGGAATGCAGTTTCAGAGGAATTCAGTCTCATTCTGTGCTAGGACAGAATTGCTTTTCTTTCCTGACAGAACACTTTGGGGCAAAATGGTGCCAAATAAACAAGGGAATTCTCCAAGTTGCAGAGAGTTGCAGGTTTTTTTTCCCTGACTCACATGCCAGGCCAGTAACTATTAGAGCTGATTGCTATATAATATTCGAAGAATTAAAAAATAATGCAGAGGTACATGTTCAGTTTATTTTGTAACCCGCTCACCTCTTTTTAAAATCAGTATATAATGGAGCATTGCTACATTTTATAATGACTTCTGAGGTCTGCCACTTGGAAGGGACTTAGGGCAGTGATGTGACAAAAGTAGATATGCACAAACACTTCATTTGTTGTTATTTGTTTACAGAGTATTTGTCCCATTCTTTTCTAAAACAGGCTATTTTTAATACTGGCTTATATATTCAGGATATATTATAAGATGAAAATGGATTTGTAGATGTGATCAGTGCTCTGCTGAATGTGATTACAGCAGTCTAGAATTTTAGAGTTTCTCTTCTCAGAAAGGTAAAGTAATATAAACAAACAACTCAGAAATAGTCAACTTCTAATTGATTTTGAGAAAAGGATGGCTGTAAAGCTGTGCCATTGTGATTGATACAAGTAGACTTACTGTTTCAGTGTGTTGTGTCATGCTCTATTGCCACAGATTAAAAGCGTCACAGAGATTTTATGGACTGCAGGACTCATAAAAGTCCTAATTTATTATGTTAGTCAATCTGTTGGGAGTTTGTGGAAGTTTTGATGAATTTTGCTTCTTTGGTTGTTTTTGTTTGATCTGTATTGGTGAAAGGAAGTATTGAACCTGATTCCAAAATTTAACAGCACTAATGCCTGTTGGGGCATTTGTTCCCACAGCCATCACAGTCTGCTGGTGCTATTTGCCACATTCCAGTGCTGTGGGAGGGATGCACTATTTGTTCCCTTCCTAGTTCTTCAGCTTTTTAGCAGTCAGTATGTTTTGTTTCATTTTGTTTCATTGTGCCCACCTGCAGCTTTCCAAAAAGCAGTGAAAACCCAGAGGAAGCTTGTCAGTGGCAGAAGGTGAATTTGAGAATCACATGAAGACATGGAGGAGAAAATTAGGGCATACAGATTCCTAATGATAAACATACCAAGAGCATCCTAAAATTATAAAACAGTGTGGTGCATTAAACCCCTAATTTGCATTTTGGCTAAGGCAGAGCTGCATTTTTGGTCTATCCCTTTAATTTTGTTCTTTTAATTACCTGCTGACCAGTTCTTGGTGTGGAAGCAGCAGGAGCTATGCCTGCAGCAGTTTCCTGACATAATGGTTTCTATCACACAGAGCAATGGGATTCCTAAGGTTACTTTGAAACCTGGGATCTCCTGCTGTAAACCAGAAGACTGACATGAATAGGAATCTAATTAAAAAGTCCAAGATATTGAATAAAGCTCACAAATGCCATCTGTTCAGCTTTGCAATCTGAAATTGTTCTGTGAATCACGGTAACAAGTTTGATTGTTTCCTCATTTACATTGTAGCTGAACTTGGTTACAGCGATGCCCCCATACAGGCAGAGTCATGCAGGCTCTGTTAGTGTCAGTAACTGCTTGGACTTTATTAGTATTCCAGCAAAGTACGTTCAGGACATAGAGCTGGCTTAAAACCTAATCTCGTGAGGAAGACAGTGATACCCTGCAAGGCCCTGCGCTGATTTGCCAGTTTGGAAAATGCCTGGAAAGGGGCGGCACTCTGTCTGTAGACTCTTGCAACAAATTGTTCCCAGGTTAAAGTAGTTTAAAGCAAGGCTTGGTTATTTATCTCTTTTGCAAGTGAAAGTCTTAGTCATGGGGTTGATTGGATGAGAAAATGCCAAACAGAAATTTATATACCAAGGAGCGGAAGAAAACCATCAAGTTTGTGATGGAATGGTTGGGAAACTAATGAAACATGAGAAGAATACACACCAGTACCTTCACAAAAACTATGAAATAGAGTAATCTTAAAAACAGTTTCAGTAATAGATAATGTTAGTACCAACAGTGTACATTCAACCTTAATAGAAAATGAACAAAGAAGACATTGAAGAAAGAAGCTTTGTGGCTATTTGGACAAGCCCCTATGGCTGATATTCAGGCATAGTGTACAAGGAGAAAGGTGCAAAAAAGGCTGAGGAAGCAGAAGAATACATTGGTGTACTGAAGGAAGTCTTTTGGCCTGCTGTTTAAGCTCTGTATCCAGGAAACAATTTCTTATTGGCAGGCAACAGTAGATAAACTCAGTAAAACTGAGTTACTGATTTCCTAAAAAAATCAATCTGGTGTATGCATTTTTTGCATATGTAAGGCATATGTAAGGCCCTAAAGGGGCCTCAAGGTGACATAATACTCCTGTCTCCAAACCTGGCTATCTGCAGTTACTGCCTACCCTTATTTTCTAGTTGTACACTGCTTTCCTTGGTGTTCACTGTCACAGCCTTGTCCACCATGGCCCAACAGCTGATATACAGCATTAGCAAGGATCCAACCTTACTAAAGACAACACCAAAAATTTAGGCATGCCTGACAAAGTTTAATGATGCTACTCTCCATCCACAGGGCAGCTGCCCCTGTTACGTATATCCAGTTTGATGCTTCTGTAAGCTGGCAGTGCTGAGAGGATGCTGGAATGAAAGGAGCAAAGTGGTACCATGTGAAGGGGAATGTAACTTTCCAGGGGAGCACAGAGTGCTGATCTGTGGCCCCACAGGATAACTACCAGTGTGTCCACTCTTGCTCTGCGGCCAGCAAGATGTAGCTCATCCACTGCACTAGAGAGCCCATCCTCCTCCACTGTAACACAGAGTGGCTGGGGGTTGGTATGTGTAGGTAGTGCAGCTGATAGACAGTAAGCATTATCCCATTTTTTTCCTGGTCTGTAAGGCCAGGCCTTGAGCAGAAACAGCAGGGCTTTGTGTGTGAGCGTGGGAGCAAAATGAGGGTTTGTGTTTATATTTTTCAGAGAGACATTTTCCTAAGATCTCTCTCAGTCCGAATAGATGATTGTTCTGCCACCTGAGCCTTACCACTGTCATTAACAGGCAGTGGACATCTTTGCTTGAGATTCTGACAGCTGCTGCTTTTTGTCTGCTCAGAGGCACCTGAAGGTGAACTCTCATTTGTGCTCCACCACTCCAGTGTCCTGTGAAATCTTACAGTGTGATCTCCTGGCATGTTGTCTTCTACCTTGATATATCAGAGAAGTGGTTTTTTTGGGTTTTTTTGTGGTTTTTTTTTTTTTCCCCCCTTAAAATTATGTATATCAAATATTCCTTACAGTCTTCTGCTGAATTTGCATATAGAATTAGTCTCTTAAGAAAACATGTTGTACTTTCATATTTGAGAATAACATATTTTAAAATCATTGAGTGTGTAATACAGGCTAATATTAAATAGGCTAGCAAAATGGTCTTGGAAATCAGAGATCAGAAAAGAAAATGACATGTAGTAGGTATTGAGAATTCTCACTTCAAAACAAAGCCAGTGTTTCTTCTTCATGTGCTCATGCCTTGCACAGCTTTGTCTTATAAAAGCAATGTGGACAATATTAAAAAGACATTTTTTGGAGATTTCATCCCTCTGAAAGACAACATTTAAGAAAACGTTGCCTCTGTATTTGCTGTTGCAAGCAAACTTGGTGCTTATTCCAGTGCAAATGTTGCATGCATTTGTGTGAACTGAAATTGTAATTACTTTTCTATCTGCCTGTTGTTGGCATTGATATAATAATTATTCATGGAACTGAACAAAACAGGTGAGCTAAATTCGAGATGTTTATAAATATATTAAAAAATACTTAAAAAAAAAAAAAGAAAAGCATAATGTATAGTAATTAAGTATTACTGGAGTTCAATGCACTTCCTGGTAGCAACACTAATCTGGTAGAAGTTCAAACAGTGCTGCAGAATTTGTTTTTCAGATGGCTGAGGCATAAAATGTTGCCTCAACTCATTCATTAAGGCCTCTCATGAAAGCTTTGCCCTTCATTCACTGATATAGTTGCTGTTTAGGTTGCCCATAGTGGGTGGTTTGTGTATAAGCAACAGCTGTCATTGGAGTCCAGTTTCTTGTGAAAGACATTTGGCCTTTAGGTATGTTTCTTCGGTTGGACTCATTTGATTTCCAGAAATGTTCTTCCTTTGAAGTCTCTGCAGTGTATCTGAAGAGGTGACAATGTAGTTGCAGAACACCCTTTCATTTGGGACTGAAGCCAAATGCTGCCACCCACTCTCCTGCAAGATACCTTGCACACTGAGGAACTTGTCTCCAACCTTAAAAAAGAAAACCAACCAACCAAAAAACCAACACCAAACCCAAAACAAAAAAACCAAACTTCCAAAAAACCAACTCCAGTTTTAGGAAGTGTAGTGCTCTGAACAGAGTCACTGCAAAACAGAATTTTAATGTTGTGGATCTTCTCCTGCACTATTAAAATGCAGCTGGTGTAAGAGCTACTGTGTTGTGTTTTGCTGGGCATGAAGCAGTAGGAAGGGCATGGTCCAAATCTCTGTCTCAGGGAGTGATAAATCAACTACCAGGCACTGAACCTTCCGCTTGTTGGCATAGCAGAGGGAGGGGCAGAAATTGCATGATCAAAGACATTGGAAGTGGTGATTAAAGCAATCTTATTTATTGTTTTAGTTTTCTATTTCAAAGCCTTTTCTTTACCCTTTTCTGCTTTCTGAGTTGGCACAATGGATGAAATTCTGTCACTGTCAAAGTTAGCAGAAAGTTTGATATCAGCTTTAAGGGACCAAGATTTCACCCATGGTGTTTTGAGATGGATTGGGTGTTAATACAGCATCTGTGTATTTTATGATTCCTTGATTTGTAGGTAAAATTGTGTTTGAAGTGTTAGATAACTTTAAGTTACCTGAAGAAAATCTTACTCATTTTTATTGTGGAAAGTTTCATGTAATTACAGTAAATTTTGTACTCATTTTTCTCAAAACTTTTTTTTTTGTGTGTGTGTCTACAGAAAGGGGCATTTTTACTGACACATTAACTTTCACTTAAGACAAAAATTAGCAGTGTCTTTTGACTTTCAATTTATACAGTAGTAAAATAAGTATTACTAGGTATTTCACCAGCTATGTGACTTCAGTATACTTAATGATAAAATATCACATGAAATCTTTTGAGGAAAGAACTTCTGCCTAAAAGAAAAAAGTGTCACAAAATGCCACGGATGTTCTCCTGGTTGCAGTCTTTAAACAGCCCCGCTAATTGCTCTAGTGGATAAGGAAAAGAATTACAAGAAATAATTACATATAAAGTGTGTGTCAGTGTAATCTGCTTGTGTAAACCTCTGTGTATTCAAGTTAGTATAGAACACTTATGCTCTTTTTTCCATAGAAAATAGTAGTATAGAGATGTTTCATATTGGTTTGTAGCCTAGGACACCAATGTCAGATGTGTTTTTTAGTATATTGTATAGAGATCTGCATATGTGACTTTCATATATATTATTTTCTATTAAAGAGCTGTATGAAGCATGGGTAGGACTAGTAGAATATTAAGCAATAACGAGATAATATGATATTTCTTAATTTTCTTGCTATTTTTAACTGGTAAAATTTAGTTGGATGAAAAGCAGTTCTCTATACTGTGCATTCAGTTAAACACCCATGAGGTATGACCTAGAATTCCTTAATAAAATTCATGTTAAAATGTTATTGAGTTCATCTGGTTTCCAGGATGTGGTCTTTTGTTGCATTGGCAAACCTGACTAAAGCACAATTATTTCCTTGCATCTTGATACCTTGCTGTAACCTGAATTAAGCGCTCTTGAGGACGGGAACTGAATTTTAGTGCTGTCCATTACCTGACACAGTGGGAGCTTGTGGGAAGGGAACAGATGCTTTTGAGCATTAGAGCAGAATAACACATGGTAACTGGATGTTATGTGAATGATGGAAATGTTTGGGTTGGAAGAGGCCTTTAAAGGTCACCTGCAATGAGCACAGACATCCTCAGCTAGATCAAGTTGCTCAGAGCTCTGTCCAACCTGACCTTGAATGCTTCCGGGCATGAGACATCTACCACCTCTGTGAGCAATCCAGTGTTTCAGCACCCTCATCATAAGAAATTTCTTTCTTATATCTAGTCTGAATCTGTTGTCCCTTAGGTTAAAACTGTTACCCCTTGTCCTATCTCTACAGGACCTGTGAAAAATTCTTATAAGACAAGAAAATTTTGGCATGAGGCTTATTGTGACTTTTCTTCCATATGACCTTCTTTTCCCCAGCCATCACTTGGGCATTCACCACATATTAATCTTCAGTTTTCTTGTTTTCACAGCCGCTGCAGGTCCCCCCACTCTGTCCGTAGCTGCCGTAGATGAACCATGACAGGACTGAACAGTTAGTACCCAATAAAGAATATTTCCAGGTGGCAAATAACTCCATAGCTTGTTACCTTGTTCATCCTTTTCTCCTCTTGGGACCCAGAAGCCATGCTGGGAGAGGGAAGCCTTTTTGGTGCTTGTTCATTCTTTCATCAGAAGCATCTGGGTTGTTTCAGGAGCTCAGCAGATTGCTGTGCTACAGCTTAGGAAATGATTGTAAGATGTCTGTATTGGTTTATTTCCTGTGTGTCATTTCCTGTGTTATTTCTACAGAATAGCCCTTTCTGTTACGCAGACATAAATCACCTGTGCTATAATGTTTCCATAGAAAGTGGAGCAGTGCCTTACAGACACAATGAGACTGTAGTGCTGTCTACTAAGCTATTAAATATACTTTATATAGTGGTAGATTTCTGGAAAATCAAGAGTGAATTTCTGTGGGATTAACAAAATAAAAAATTATGGGTATTTGTGTCTCATTTTGTGATAAGTCTATATGTATTTCTGCCTTTTGAATTCTTTTGGAACAAGTTGAATTTTTAGCTAATGCACTTATTCTTTTCCAGGCTGTAATTTCTTTACTGTTGCCTTTGTCCTCACCAGAATATTTTTCATTTCTTCCTAAAATAATGTGAAATTAGATCAAAGTATTAGCAACTAGCACAGGATTGGCATATACCCAATATCTTGAACTCAGTATTTATCCAGACTATGTATAGCCGATTGATTAAAGTAGTTTCAGGTTTTAAGCAAGTCAAGAAGCTATTTATGTGTGTTAGAATAAAAGCCATAATGTTGAACAAAGTTTTGATTACTCATAGAAGTTGGAAATGAAAAAATATTTGATTTTCAAGACTTTGGTAGAATCAGTAAAGAAAGATTGATAGTAAAATCCAGGAGGTGAAGGTTGGGTTACCTAAATTCTTTGGACTTCATGGGGAAAACAGAGAGAATGACAATTGAAAAAAAAAATGTATATATATTGCAAGGCCAGAAGTGATCATTTTGATCATCTGTTTTGATTTCCTGAATAACACAGATTGTGTGACCAAAATTTTTTTCTTTATCAAGAAATATTACTTGCCATATTTTTGTTTAAAAAAAAAAAAGGAAAAAAAAGAAAATAGGATTTAATCTTTAATAGACCACTTCATGATTACTGCATTTCTGTAATTCCCCTTAGATCTTGCTTTGCTTCTGCTGCTGATGGTCAGTAGAATCATAGAATCATAGAATAGAATTATAGAATTAACTGGGTTGGAAGAAACCTCCGAGATCATCAAGTCCAACCCTTGATCCAACCCCACTGTGACTACTAGATCATGGCACTCAGTGCCACATCCAGCCTCATCTTAAAAACCTCCAGGGACAGTGAATCCACCATCTCTCTGGGCAGGCCATTCCAATGCCTGATCACTCTCTCTGTAAAGAAAAACCTCCCCTGACAGAGCCTAAGCCCATGCCCTCTTGTCCTATTGCTGATTGCCTGGGAGAAGAGACTGACCTTCACCTGATGGTTTGTTCTCCTAAATGGACCGGTGACCCTGACCCACTATGTCCCCTTCCAAGTTCTTGCAGAATGTGATGAACTAAGAAGTATATGATGCTTTAGCAGCTGCTGCTTTTATGCATGTGTTTTGACAGACTATGCACCTTGTGAAATCCTTTCCTGCTGAATTAAGTGCGCAGCCTATAGGACAAGATGCAGCAATAGTGCTGAGCCCATCCACCCCTTGGCCATCATTTTGCCAGGAGAAGCCCTCTTGTCCATGCACCCATCTCTTCTCCTTGTCTTTCCCCCTGCCTTTGACTGGGGATAATGATACCACTTCAGCACAGCAATTATGGGTTTGTAATTGAACCCTCCTGATCATTATGATAATATGCCCTGTGTGTTTGAATGTACTTTGCCAGGCAGTAGCAGGTGCCATTCTGCAATAAACAGCCTGATTTTTTTAACTAGTTATGATAGCAGAAAATTGTAATAATTTCACTAGACAAAGTCTTGGCATCACCAAACACTGTGGGGATTTTACCACCATAAATGGGATTTGGGTCAGCACTTACCTACTGCTGTTTTTTCGTTCTTCCTCCTGGTGCTGGCAACTTTGAGGAAAATTTGCCCTCCTGGGACAGAGATGGCAATCTATTTGTGTTGCTGAGTGTTGCCTCTTGCAACAAGCAGTTGGGGTTCTTAACAGTTCTGGTCAGAAGCATTTCATTAGTTAAAATGTTGTGAAATTTTAATACCGAGGTTATATAACTGAAAGGATTTGGAAACCTTAGTTACAGAGTCACTGCTTCTGTCTAGACTGTGGAAAGAAAAGAGCGAGTGTTATACTGCGAAGTGGTAGCTTAGTTTTTGGCAAGAAGTAACAAAATATTCTGAATGTTGTACAAAAAACTGTCTTTGTCGTGACGATCAGTTCGTATATAAATGCACGACTGTGTTGTCAGTTTGTGGATGTTCCTTCCAAACACTTCTACAAGGAGTGTATGGAAAATTTATACTGTGATTTTTCCTAAGATGTTGTCTAAATCCAAAAAGGCTACTTTAAAGCAAATACAGTATTAAAAAGTTTCAAAGCCATTAGTTTTATACTCTGTATTATTTATTTGGAAGTTATTTCTTTTGCCTATTTCATGTAAAAATTAATCCAGCCTGATGACACTTGCAACAATAATTTTTTGTTCCATTTTGGCACAGTCAATTACTGGAGGCTTTTAGAATTATTGTAAGGGATAATAATACAATTTTCCTCCCATGTTACCTTTTTTGTATATGTAACCTTCCTAAAGTAGCTTGGCCTTAGCTTCCTTCTACTTAGAAAGCTTTCCTTGACATTTATACAAAGGTTTCCTCACTGAAAATCAAGCTGATTTAATTTTTATGTATGCTTGATGAGGCTGGCCAACAGCTTATCCCAAATCTCTTTATACCAGAATTTTATATACTGAAAGAATATTCTGCTTTCCATTTTTGTTCTCTTTTCTAAAGAGGTTTGTCTTTTTAATGTCTCCAAATTGTCTTCTTTTTTATTTTTTTTTAAATAACGGAACAAAATAGTTCTGTAAAAGCTCCAATTATATTGAAAGAAAACTTATTATGTTTGACCATTTTAATAAATTAAAGAACATTTTATTTCTATTTAAAAATTGCTTATTCATACTGTTTTCTGGCTACATCTTTTTAGTTGTAGTGCCATTCCTACTTCCTTCATGCATACTTGAAAAAAAAAAAATTCTCAAAAAAACCCCCCAAAAACTAACAACACAAAAATTATGACTTGCATGAGGAGAAACAATGCAAATCAATTGCCATTTATTTCAGGAAACTGTGTGAGCTACTCTCAAAACTAATTACTTTTTTCCATACCTGTTGCCATCATGATGTTTTATTCTGTGACTTATTTGTAGGGCATGCTTTTCAGCCAAATAGAAAAATGTGACTTTGTTTTGCTTCCCAGTTGCACCAAGGTGAAAGACGCAGAATGGAGCTGTTGTTTTTCTGGTCAAGAAAAAAACAAAGATCAAGAACGTGTCACACGTTCAGAGTTTTTCACCTGAATTCAGCAACTTAATGTACAATTGCACAGTGGGAATATTGCTAGCTAAAGAAAGATGATAGATGGATGTAGTTACAAAACCTGATGTTACTGTTTAGTTGGATGATGGGGCTTAGTTTTCCATACCCAACTTCTACAAATTAAATCTCCTGCCTTGCACTTTCAAGAAGGAAAGATGGGCTTTTGAACCTTGTGCTGCTATAGAGGTTCCACATGAAAACACATTCAGACATTTTTGGTTAAGATAATGGAGCATCTGGAGACAGGCTGTGCGATATTGGGTGTGACAGGGAGCAGCAGTGGTCCAGGGTGGGGTTCCTGTTGGCAGTTGCAGCCACTGCCAGGGTCTGCCTGGGTCGCCAGATAGCAGCCAGGAGCTGTTAGAGCATCTGCAGGAAAGGGGTTCCCCCCTGATTTGCCCCTCTCATGCTGGCATCCAGCATGTTAGAGAGGCTGGTGGGAAGATAACCCTCTCTGGAAGGTGGGGTGCCCAAATAGACAAAGAGTTGTCTTTTGAGTGAGCTGTTCTTAATGTACTTAGAAAGGGACTTAAATGTGGCCTTCTCCCAAGTTCAAGTCTTTGAAGTGATTGCAGAAGGGTCTGATGCAAGGGGTGCAGGCAGGGCCAGGTAGGCAGCACCTTGTTCTGCTCTCCTGTGTGACACAGTTGCAGGATGGTTTGCATCACCTCTGGAGTCCCTCTTCTTCTCTCAGCTGGTGATTAGGGCGTGTTTGTACTTGTCTGTCTGTGTTTAGGGTGACAAAACCCCATCAACTTGGGTGTCACAAGTACATTTAGCCTAGGAGACTTTCTGAATTGTGGAGGCAGATGGCTAAAATAACTTTGTGTTGAAGGGAAAATACGTTGATATTGATTTGTCTGATTTCAGAGCAACTATCTTTTTTCCACAATAAATAGTTTATATTCACTGCTGTATTTTGTTTTCTTTAATAAACTGTTACAGTGGAAGAAAAGCTAGCCGTTCAAAGATTGCTCCAATCTAGTTCTGATGCCACGGCACAGTTGGAATAAAGAAATGTAACAGAAGTCTATGTCCCTGCCAGTAGGGGTGGGCAGAGGAACTTGGAAGTCCAAGTATGTGAGTGGGAGAAAGCCCCCATAAACCTGCAGAATGACAGCATGGCCATCTGTCTGTCTCGCAGGCATGTACTTGGACATCCTCAGTTCTCCCTTGTATGAGAAATTGGTAGCAGACGTCTGTAGCAGACAGTGTTACCCATATCCTAAGGGCCAGGTCACAAAAGCTGTGTGAGTGATTCAGTAAGATAAGGGTGTGAGGAGAGCTAGGTGGGTGCTTTGGCTGGGGCTCTGTGACAGAGAAGCTCCCCTTCACCAGGATCTAACCCTCCTCCCTGCCCATGTTCCTGAGCATTCAGCTTCAAAACAGTGCCCGAAGCAGAAAGCTGCTCCAGCTGAACCAAGTGGGGGATGACCTGGCCTGCTATGGTGCCTCATGTGGATGACTGAATGGGTTTTGGGGACTCGTTATTGGGCTGCAGTTAGAGAAGGAACAGGGAGCAGAAGAGCTTACAGGGACTGGGGGAAGCAGTCTTGGGCTGAAGAAGTGTGACTTCTGCAGAAGGGGAAGTGGGAGTGGAGAATAGTTGTTTAGTAGATAAAATTTGTGGGGCTGATGTGGCAATAAGGGAAGATGGGAAGAGGAGAGGTGATGAAGAAGAACAGCTAGAAAAAGAATACAGGAAGCACAGGAAACAAAATCAATATGTAGTGTAGTTTGTGTTTTTTTAATTACTTGGTGATCAAAAAGGCAACTCTTGTATGTAATTTGGACAGCTCGACAGCACCCCCTCGTTGCTCAGGTTGTAACATACCTTGCTTCACCAGGTTATGTCCATGAGGTGTAGAAATAATTTGAATTTTCAATTAGGTTTTTCCTTACAGATAGGTAGCTTTTTTGTAGTAATGCCTGTATGTGCAGATGTTTCTTATCTTCTTGGAAAAGGAAGTAGAGGAGTTATTTCAAGGCAGACAGGATATTCCTAGCTGGTGCTCTCCTTTTTTCAATTACTGCAAGTGCAACTGAAGAGGAAAGGCTTATTTCCAGAAAAAGTAGCAGTTGAAAGTGTCAATGAGTATGTTACTGAGATTAAAAAAACCCAACAACCAAACAAAATAAAAAAATCCCCCAAAACAAACCTGAAGCAACCACGTAGCATAGATTTTATTTTGTGTTTTCATATCAAGAGCAAGAGAGGAGGCATGCATATGTTCTGTCTGCAAGATTGCTCAGAAGAGAACATCTACTATGAGCACTCAGCTATCTCTGACACTTATTTAAAGTGGGATGAGTTAGTCTCTGAATTGCCTGAGTCATTCCACTAACTGTAGCGTGAACTTGGAGTACTAGCTAATGTACCAAGTTATCTCTGATCAGAGAAGATGAATCCCACCCCCTCCTTGCTTATTACTGGAGGTACTCAGTGCAGAGGAGCTGTTTGGCAGGCATCCAAGCAGCACTTTGGCAGGGTTTGGGTGGTGTGGCAGAGCTGCTGTCTCTGAGTAGGAGTGAATGCTGGCTCTTGCGCACCATTTAGTTGTTGCACAGATGGAGTTAAAATAGCATCTCAGGCTGACTTCTCCGTGGTTGTTTATGGCTTGTAGTGGTTTCAGGAAATGCTGAACTAATGTTGCTGAGATTCTTGGATAGTGCCATTTCCGTCACTTCGGAAGCCATTGTTCTGGTGTGTGAAGGGCTGCAAAGCATTTGTCTGACATAGGGACAGCGTACAACTGTTTGTGCTAAGATATACTGCCTTTTTTTTTTTTCCTAAAAAAAACCTTTGAATTTTCTTACGATGTCTGTGCTTTGAGGTCTATCACTGTGTGCTGCTCATAGGGCTTAATCAGTAGTGTTTAATGAAAACTTTTGGTTTAACACAGATTGTTTTTTTCTTTATGAAGTTTGAAAATTTCTAAGGTGTAGTCTTCCAATCAGGTTGGTTTTTTTTGCAGACCACAGCAGCTTGTTGATGTGTTGGCTGAAAATACAAGTCTGCACATAATGGCAAGAACCTGATGATTAGAACTGATCCAGGAGGTTCATGCATTTGTGGTGGATGCAGAAGAGGAAATCTGTCCTTTTTCAAATGCCGAAAACTCATCTAGTATTACTATGCACATCCTTCCTGCAAGTTATTCTCAGGAGTAAAATAATTATCAACATTCGCAGTGATAGCAAAAACCTTCTCCTAGCATTCCTGTGAAGTTGTGAATCACACTTTTGCTGAGATGCCTCTTGATAGACTGCATGAACTATGGTAGTTAGACATATTTGGGATGAATTACAGTGTGAATGTGAACACAGTGTGCATTATAATATGAATTATCTTTGATTTGCAGAACATGTTATTTCTATTGAGCTAATGCTGCTCATAGAGTAGGGCTTACCTACTGTATTTACAAGAAAGGGTCTTGTCCAGTTATGCGGATGGCCTGGTTAGACCTGCTTAATCAAACTCTCTCAACAACCCCTCCCAGGTACATTACGTAATATTCAGTTCAATTTGCTGTTGGAGAAACTAAATATAATCAAAGGTGCAAAACAGTAATATTGAATCTGGTGTTTGAAGGCAGGAGCTGCTTCCTGCATAGGCAGAATTTTGAGAAAGTCTTTGTTGTTTCATTTGTGTTTTCCACTCGTATAACTGCAGTTTGTCAAATAATTTAAGTCTTTTAAAGTGAAATTAATCTAAACCTAGAATTTCGGTGGTGGTTTTAGGACACTGATATTTTCTCATTTGCCTGTACAGAAGTGGTTGTGTGCAAGGCAGCCTCTGCTGTCTCCTGCAGCTGCATATTTGAGCAGGCGTGCAGGAACTGGATTTATTTGGAAACTGACAAGGACATCATGAGTCTGAATAAATGTTGAGGCTTTGTAGTTTACTTCTGTGAAAGACTGATCAAAGCAGTAGCTTTAACTGTTGTAGCATGTGCCCGCCTCTCTCCTTAGCTCAGAAGATACTAGCGCAGGATTAAATTATGTAGTTATGGTGCTCAGAGGCACAATATCTGGTTGGTTGGGGCAGTGAATTTCCAGCTCTTGTTTTCAAAGACTGTCCATTTTCCACTGAAGTTCCCAGGGTACTTTTGTGCAGCTCGGAGGGAAGCCTGGGTCACCCCTGGGGTGCAGAAGTGCTGGAGGGGTATAGTGGGGTGTAGAGGAGCAGTCCTGGCCATGGAGTGATCTGACAGGCTTTTCATTGCATTTTGCCACAGTCAGGAGTTGGACATGTGCTGCTGTGGCCATGTTGCTTTTAGGCCCAGCCTGGGGAGATCTGCACTGCAGTGCCAGCTTCTGATTTCCTTTCCAAAATCCAGCTCTCACGTTCAGGTATTCATATAAAAGTGTCTGTGGCTGTACCCAGTGTTTGGCTGGTGACCATCCTTGGCTCGGAGGTTGCTGTCTGCTGCCTGGACATGGCTTGCTTGTGTAGTTCCCTGTTCCTAGAATTGGTCTGGGCTGGCTCCTCTTCATTGGGAACCATGCTCCTCCTGTTGTGGGGCTGTTCAATTAAACTGCAGAGGAACAGAGAGGAGGAGGGGTGGGGAACAACATGAAACATTTGTTTTAGAGACATCTAAGTTTTGATGGAAACTGGAATTGGATGCACTTAATTACGGGATGAACAGAAAGTACAGTTTTATTCTTAGTGGTGTATCTTGTGATGATGTTGTCACAGACTCGTTGTGCCAGAAGTGAGCACGTAGCAGGAGGAGTTCAGCTGTGTGGTCCTGCGGGCAGCACGTGAGCGCTGTGCCAGTTGCAGGGCATGTGCCACCAAGGTCTTGAGGTGCAACTGATTCTGTGTGCCCTTCTCTGCTGGGTCCCAGATCAGACCCACATATGCTCTTTCCTCTTACTTCATCTCCTCTGTCTTCTCCTTGCTTCTTCCTCTCTTTCTCAAGTGTTAGGACAAAGGTTTTTGTTTTAGTAACTGCTTTTGTTTGCAGGCAATGAGCAAGGTGCTGTTGCCCTGCCTTGTACCTACGCAAAAGTCAGCTTCAGGGAGCGTGTTATTCTAGCCCCATTTACAGGGAAGAACTCTGAGTCACGTTGAACTATTTCTTCTTAATACCCTTGGATTAGGTAATGCCACTACCTTCGCTGCTCAGCACAAGGCTTGACTGGGTGGGCTGCATCCCACACCAGCTGGGGAAAATTGCAATTTCCCCAACTCTCAGCACAGAACGTGCTGTTTCCTTTCATATATTATTTGCATTTCACAGATACTTCTCCTGCTCCACATCAGGCAAAACAATGCTATTTTATTATCAGGCTCTCTTCTGTCTTGGTTAAATGTTTGTGTTTAAGACTTGATTAGTTAAAGCACTCAGGCAAAATTAACTGAAGTATAACCTGCCTTTTTCAATGGCAAAACAAATCATGAGGCAATTTGAGTGGAACCAGTGTTTATCTTGCTCACAAATGAAGGATCAGATTAATATTCTGGACATTGTTACTGTTTTCTTTTAGTGCTTTTGAGTGCAGCAAATGCCTTAATATGCACCAGGCATCATCAAAAGCTAGCATGAAAAACAGCCAGAGATGATGCTTTCAACATTTGCTTGTTCTTAAAGCCTTTTTAGTAGATCAGTTGAGTAATTTCAGCAACAAGTTTCCAGAAGATTGTGGATCACCCTTAGACACCTGTTGTACGCATTTAAGAACCTTTTTCCCTCTACTTCTCATCTGGCAGCTGGGAATGTGTTTTGCCTCTGATTAACTCTGCAATCTGGCTGTTTTTAAAGGAAGACATCTAACACTGGTAAGGTTACCTCTGTTACCATGGCTATTCATTAGCTCTCAGCAGCACTAATTGTTCTTTTACAGTGTTTTGTGGTGGGTAACATTACCCATCAGCCTAATTTGCTTTAGAGCAGAGCACCCCAGTTGCTTCCCTCCTGAGGACATCAGCGGGACAAGAACCAACGCCTCCATGAGGTGGGGAGCAGGGGTCTCTGCAGGATAGGCATGAGGGGATTTTTTCCTTGCGAAGACTGTGACAGGGCTTCAGGTGAAGGCTGTAGTCTTGTGCCTACATCCTCCCCATCAGGCTTCCTGGGGTTTCCTCAGCCCGTGAGGACGGTCCCCAGGCTCCTGGGTGATCAGAGAAGGACATGTTACCTCTGGTAGGGAATTGGAAGTGTGTGATGTTTAAAATAACAAAATGAGGATTGCAATGTGGCAAATCAATCTGGTAACTGTCTTGGCTATGAATGTGATCCTAGGTCTCTTTTGCCTACAAAATGTATGTTGTCCTTTTCTTTCCCTTTTTTCATGTCAAAGTAACAGACTACATTTTTGTCCCACTAATTTATTTCAATCTGTGGAAAAATGGAGATCTCTAGCTTTTTTTCTCCTCCTCCTAAGAATCCAGCAGAACAGAGGATTTGGTGAGACTGGTCATGAAAGTACTGAATCAAGCTGTGCGTTTACCTGCAAACATCTGCAGAGCTTTTTGGGCTTGGTCCCTGTTGCAGGCTCAATGGTTGCGGTGTCATGGATTATATATATAAATAGCCCCAGGACAGAGGTTTGATTAGGGGCCTGCTGCCTCATGTCCCTGCCAGGCCCTGGGGATGCAGCTGGCAATGCTACTTGGTCTCAGGGTGACACAGCTGTGCTCTCTGCCTCCAGAGTCTCGGGGCTTTGCTCCTGGGATGAACCCTGACAAAGAGAGAACCACCTGTGGCTGGTCAGTCAGACCCTTAAAAACTCAGGGGGTGGTCTAAGCTGTAAATTCTAGTTAATAAACACTCCACTTTACTGGTGGAACAACACACAAGACCTTTAAAAATCTTTATTTGTCATCTCAATTATACTACAAGTCAGAGTCACCTTTTCGGTTTTATTTTCTTCTCTTTCATCCTCAGATTATTCCTGCAAACAAAGAGGAAATAATTCTGACAATCATTTATCGAAGGTAGCTAATAAAACAATAGAAGGATGTAGGCTGAGGCATAAATGGGATATTGTGACAGATGTAGATGATTATTAACCAGCCAATGTTTCCGCAAAGGATTCTAATCATAAACACAGCATGGAGTGAATCTGGGTGTATTAATAGCAAAGGTTTTATGGAAATTCTGAATGTGGGCCTTTTCTTTAACATCCTATTTCCTGCTTTAATTGATAGAGTGTGAAGCTTTCATACAAATAATTCAGAAAACATTATTTTGCATCTCTGCCATTAGGTACATGGTACAGGCCAGGAACAATATGTTGTGGAAGGATTTCTTAAAAAGGACAGTTACAGTGGTGCTTTTTTAGAGGTGTGACTAGTGACAGATGCTAAACTTGGTGATATAAAAAAGCCAAGCAGCTGTGGTAGAGGAGTGTCTATTTGGGTCTATATGTGACCTTGCAAGAAAAGAGGAAGATATTATCAGAGAGAGATCATTATGCTGCAAAACTTGTGGGCTATGCTTCCAACTTTTCCCTGGCTTTCTATCAAATGTCCTCTTATTTACTTTCAGTCTCATATTGTCCTGTGTTATGTTCTGGGAAATAAAATGCTAGGTTTGTACCGTAATCACTGGGTAAGGGTTGAAATACTCTAAAATGTGCACCTTTCTTTCTGGGGATCTGCTACAGCTTTGGCCCATCACTCTCCTTTTCTGAATTTCTAAGGGAAAAAAAAAAAAAAAAAAAAAAAAAAAGGTTAAACAGAAATTACCCAGACAGAGCAATAAAAACTCTTCTTTTTAACATCTTATATCTCAGCTCTGCAAATATTGAGTCCTGGTACCATTTGTAAGCATCAACAGTTTGTTTGTCTTATAGCAGCTGATGTTTTTGAAGTGTAGAGTGGTTCCATGCAGTGGGGTAGAAAATGCTTAGGAAAGGAAATATTATTATACAGTTGTAATACGTTAAAAAGACAGTATGATTGCCAATGCATGTGTTGTTTTCATAATTTGTATTCTGCCAGTATCAGCCAACATATTTCAGACATTTTGTGACAGGAAGGGACCCACCTTAGAATTTGAAAATAAAGGAAAATAGCAGAAGTTTAATCAAAATATGTTGACAGGAACCAGTTTCTCCACTGGTCATCCCCAGCACTCCAGGAACATGGTATAAACTGGAAAGCCAAAGGGGACCAGCAGTATCAAATTCGCAGCAGTTCTTCTTGCTGTCCCATGTATTTTCTGCAGGAATGCCATCGAGTCCACAGCAAAGCATGGTAGTTACTGTGTAGGGTCTCCCAGCTTCAGAGCCTGTTTTTTCTTTCTTCTTTCCCTCCCTCACCCCCCCAAGTTGTTGCTCTGCTAAAAAAATTTAAATTAAACAATCTATGCCAAGTGAAGTCATTCAAATATTGGCACTTCGGTCTTTCATTTGAATAAACAGAGCCTTCCTGACAGCAGGGCAGTTCCTCAGGAATTCCTTTATGGTGAATTAGGCAGGGCAGTGATGAATAACTGGGAGCAAAGGACAGTCTGAGCAGCGAACCAAATTGATTACCTAAGTCCTCAGCTAACTACTTTAGGGAAATTTTGGATGGGACCGATATCCTCTAAGGCATAGGTGGAGACTAATCTCACCCCAGGGATCTGCTCTTGCTAATGTTCTGTCCTGTTATCTGCCCTGCCTGTGTGCAGCTTGGGGGGGCCAGAGCTGTATAATGAATTAAGGGTTTGCAAGAAAGACCAGGAGCTGGTGTTTTTGTGCAGTCATGCTCATGGAGCCTTGGTACACGTGGGGTGGTGGTGACAGGACATTACCGTGACACACCGTGCAGCTCCATGCATCATCCATCTGCCTCTTCATCCTCTGCTTCCACGGGAGTGCCCTTCTGCCAGGCAGCTGGTCTTGCTGCTGGTTTGACATGGTGGCCTTCCCTCTTGGCACATCTGCGATGGTTCCAGCAGGCTCCAGCTTTGCCACACAGCCATTCCCCATCCAGGTACTCAAGGGGTCCAGGAGCTGGAGAGTCCAGTCCAGCCTGCCCAAGCCTTCACTTATTCCTGTGCCCCAGTGCAGAGCATGCCTATCAGAGCAGCACAGCAACACTATTTCACCATCCTGCTGTGCTTTGGGGGGAGGTTAAAGCTGCTGTCAAGAAAGGTAGAAAGACCCTTTACCAATAATTTCTGTCTGCAGCAAAATTGTAACCTAGCATATCTTGTTACAGGAGAGAAGAAAGCGTCATAGCACGGACTGCTTTATTTGGTAACAGCCTAATATACTCCCTATGATCTTGAGAGACTTGTCATTCCCAGCAGTCCTTTCTTATATTTTTTCCTTTAACTCTCTCTGACTACTGAAGCTATCACTGTAACAGCAGAGCATCAAACCAGTCTGTGGGAGTGTAGAGCATGATCTTCCCCCAGTGTGTCCCGTACAGAAACTAGCAGTGCTGTCTGATCACTAACTTGAAAGGCTAAGGTGAATCAAAGGTTGTTTATTACACGTGGGTTTTTTCTTCCACTGTTCTTTTGCCTCTTCTGAATGGTTTTCTCAAGATTCATTTAAAGAATGACCCATTGTTTTCCATCTGATTGTGTTTGAAGAGGCCCTGCATTTAATACTGAGCACTGCTCCCTGGTGAATACATTGGGGATGTGATTGAAGACAGAGTGAGGAAATGGGATGTGGGACTCAGAATGAGAGTAGGAGGGATTGATGATTTCAGCCATTCCTGTTTGCACTGGCAGCTCACTATGCTGCTAAAAAACTACTTCAACACTGTCTGGTATTTTCAGAGTCAAGTTGATGATGAAATATGCAACTTCTCTTGGAAACTATACCGACTTACTCTGAAATAAGATATGAAGTGGATTTGGGAGCATCTCCACCGTTGCTTTCCAAAGAATAGACTTGGATGGGTACATCTTGGTTTCTCACTACTAGAGCAGAGCAGCAGTGGAAGTGGCAGTGGTCAGGTTGGGGAAGCAGCAGCCCCTTGTTCCTTACCTTTCTTCTGAAAGAAGAAAATTCAAAGGGTGCCAAACTTCAAAGGTAACTTAAGCTCACGAGCTTCAATCAAATCTGCACCTCATAGGCCCTATATAGCACAGAAATTCAGTGCCTGCTAGGGAATAATTCTGTTTTTTTGATAATTTTTTTTCCTGATTTTTTTTTTTAATTTTCTTTTATTTTAAATGGAGTGTTCCAAGAGAAAGAGGAGAAACAGGAGGTGGAAGACACACATGACAGCAGTTTCTCTGTTCCTAAGTTCACTGGTTGCAGGTTGGCGTGCACCATTTGGATTTACTCTTGAGTTTCATCTTCTTGCAAGCAATTGCTACTTGCAGTGGCAAGTCTCAATTTATCCAGCAAATTCCTGAAAGAGTAAATTTTTTCTTGGAGGAAAGAGGAAGGGAAGAGTTGAAGGAAGCTGTATTTCATTATCTTGGATATATTGTACAGAAGCGAGTTGTGACACTGGCCTCTCCTGCTTCTGGGATTAAGTTCTCAAAAATATTCTCTGAAACAATATGCTCCCCTCCAGTAAACATTTAACCAGCTGCATCTTCATCAGAATTAAACTAGGAACTATCCTGCTGTGGATGGCTCACACTTTTTTTGGAATCTGTGCTTCTTGGTCATTCAGATTGTGCAGAAATGGTAGATAATGTGTGGAGAGATGGGAAATAGGGAAAGGCTGGGTGGGAAATAAAGTTTACAGACTGTCCAGATGCAATTTTTTCTTGTCATGACCTTATGGAGAAAGTCAGCCTGATGTAGATTTGCAGGTTGCCTGGTACAGAGGTCACACATGGAATAGTTTGTCACATGCTAAATTTTGTATTCAGTTTCCTTGCTTCTTAGCACTATTTGTTGGAGAAGCTTATGGAAGAGCATGGAAAGCTTGGCTGGGCTCTGGCCAAGGAGTTGCAGCTGGTCTCCTAATTAAAGAAAAAGAAAATGATATACAGCCCTGTGGGGATCTGTTGGACACAGATTTATTAGGCAGGATGGAGACGGACTTAAAACTATTGCCTCCTCAGTCACCCACTCCCCATACAGTGCACGAGCTCTGAATTTCCTGATACTTTTGCAGCTTTTCAAAAATCATCTGGAGAACCCTTATCATATCCATTCTCCTTAGTTCCTGCCCAGTTTGCAGCTTGTCCAAGTTCCACTTTAATGGCTGCATAATGCGGAAATAACATGTAAGATAAATTTATCCATATCAAAATAAGGGATTCTGCAGTCTAGGACTTGTTAAGTGATAGTCCATTTACCTTTGCTGTCTCCTAGTCCTCCTCAGACAGGAAAACCACATCAAGATTACCACTGTTGAGAACAAGAAGACCCCATGTGTGCTGGCTGCTGCAGCACCAGTTGGTTGGAATAGTTATAAAGAAAAAAAAAACCACAAAGACCAGAACAAAACAACAAAAACCCCACAACGTAATGGTTTTCAGAAGTGAAATTTGTTGATTTATACTGATTTCTGCAATGTTTGGGACATTGCCTGGAGAGGATGAGGAAGAGGGACCAGTTCATCCTGGGAGTCTCTGCACTCTTGCATGAATCCTTCTCTTGAAGGATTTTCATGCGACTTCTGAAATGATTTTTGTTAATAGAGGGGGAAAAAAAAGGAGGGGGCAGGAAAGAACCTTGCAAACGAAGTTGGCAAAAACCTGCTTGTCATTAGTTTGTGCAGTTCCAGGCTTTAGCTAATGTCCCTTGGACTTCTCATTGCCTTTTTTCTCCTGCATAATCCAGCCTCTCCACAGGGACTCAGACAGAGGTACATGGAGAGGGCACAGGTTTTGTACCAGTTAGCTAATAATCTCCCAACTCTGGGGACACAGTTTCTCCCAGGCTAATCTGAAGAAAATTCATAGGTGGAAGTGAAATCCTGGCTCCGCAGGAAGTGACCTCATGCTAATTTTGGTCTAGCTGGGATTTCACCTTCAGGGGTGTAAAATAAAATAAAATTTAAAAAAATTCTTTTTGATGGGAGTAAGCATTAGTTAAGCCTTAAGCACTAGTTTAAGTATCAGCAGGATAAAGATATGTTAAAAGTTAAACTTGTGCTTAAAATGCTTTTCTGAGATTTTTGACAAATAGAAACCTGAGTGCTCCAGTTGTGTACTCTGGCTGCAGTATTCAGCAGTGTATGCACCACCCTAACACATGTTTTTCAAAGCTGGGAAAACTATTGCACATTGTGTCATTTTTTATTTCATGACACTCTTGATGCAAACCAGGACAGGATGCTGTCTGGGATCACAATATATCACTTATTTCTATTTTTTTTTTTGGTCTCTTCTCCTGCTTGCTGGAAGGATAAAAGCATTAAAGCAAAAAAGGAAGAACATACTTTGAAATACAAGTGGATAAATGCTTCCCTTTAGAAAAAAAAGTATGCATTTTCTTTAGTCTTCTGTATAATGTAACTCTTGAACAAAAAAAAAAAATTAGAAGTAGTGTTAAAAATTGTTTTATAGCTACTGTTTTCTTTTTGACTTTGCTGCCTGACTGTGATTACAGGAGAAGCTGATCAAGAGATCTCGAGTTGCAGCTTCCTGAGATTGTCTGTCAGAGGAATGAAGAGCAAAAGAATAACTTTCCGTCATGAAGTATGTGCCAGTATATTTTCAAGTGTCCTTAAAAGACTTTTCCCTGGACATAATCGAGTGGATTCAAGGACCCAAGAGGCCAGACCGAAAAACAGATATCAGTCCTTAAACTGGTTTTTTTTTTTTTTGTTTTTTGTTTTTTGTTTTTTTTTTTTTTCCCCTAAATGAAAGTCAGCAGTTGATCTCGGTAACATTTCCTGTGTAAAATACTGGCATGGCTTTTGGTGCTGGTTTGCAATTTGGATTGTTTACATTAGGAAGCAGAGTGACCTTTAGAATGAAGTATTTCTTTGAGGAAACATTGTTCCTTTATGGTGAATATATAAAGTCCTCCCTTCAGCAAGCAGCTGGAATCCAGCAGCAGGAGGCAGTAGGATTGATCTTCTGCTCTTCCTTAGCATCCCAGTCTGCTTTTCAACTATCACTTTACTGAGACAGCACTGTCTTGATTTATCTCAGGGCCAGGACAAAAGCATTTCCCTCAATGACCTTGAATTTCTTCAGGCTCCTCCATCTGCTGGTTTGATGTTTCAGGCTTGATGAGCCTGAAACATTGTCTTCCCCGCAAAAGCAGAGCCCAGCTGCTGACTGGCCTTGCATGCAGTCTCTATTTGCAGTCCCTGCAGCTCCAATGCCTTGCTACAAAAGCTGTACCTAGATGAAGGGCAATTATGCACAGCAATTTTGGTTAATTTTTACTTGGAATAACAATATTTTTATTTCCTTAGTTCTGGCAGGTTCATTGTTGGGTAAATGCTGGTGTACATGCTTCACTGTAAATGGAATTGGTACCTAGGGTTTTAAAATGGAGCCCTTGAATGTTCTTTTCTCTGCTGCTGTGGTATCTCATCTGTAGTCGAGTAGTTAGCTTCACTGTGAAATTTTTTTTCATCTAGAAAGTTAATTTGCACGTAACAGTGCCACGAATTCATCACTTCCCTTGCTTTATGAAAAGACATAAAGGGACTGTACCCTGCCCTTGGGGGTCTTGTGTACAGTCTTGCCTTCTCTTTTCAAAATTGGATTTATTCTGTTCTATTCATTGTCTGCAATGACAAAAATAAGTGTTAGTCTTCTTTTCAGGTGGATACAAGATTGTTTGGAATTAAGTGGCATTGCATATAATTGCTTTTGTGAGAGGAACAGCCTTGGAAAAGGAGGGTTTTGGGGTTGCCTCCTCATGCCATGCCTGTGCAAAGACGCCCTCATCTGAGTGCAGCTATTGTATGAGCATGAGGCAGTAAATGGCATTTGGTCTGATTCTTATTATGCATTCTCGTTACCTTCATGTGTGGCCTGGGAGGGAAGTGGGAAGGGAGGGCAGAGCAAATCAACCCACTTACCTCCCTGGTGGTAAACCAGAGTTTTAAATGTGAACTGATTTAGGATAGGAGAAAAACAGACCAGCGTCTGGCATGTCTGACTGCAGGCTTTTTGTGTGTCCAAAATCCTGTACATTTGTGGAAACTGGGCTTTGTCAGCATGGGAGAGTTTAGAGTGCTTTGTGCTGCCATGCTAAAAGTCACTTATGTATAGTAGTAGTAAATGTGTTAAGCTTAGTTTATACTGGGTACTAGTTGTCCTCCTAGAGCTAGGTTTGTTCTCTATGGCTATTTACCATGCAACATTTAGTTTTGCAACTGAGAAGCTGTCATCAGAGTTGTCTTTTTCTTTTTTTTTTTTTTGATATCAGTAAGTTGCATTATAAGGAATCATTCATATTTAAACATTTGACCTAATTTTAGCAAATTGTTAATTTGACACTTTTGTGTATACATTTACACTTGACCTTTCCATAGCTTCCTAATGTGTTAGTTGTGTCAAGTTCTGGTTTTGTTTTGGTGGGTTTTGTTTGTTTGTTTGTTTTTTGTTTGTTTGGTTGGTTTTTTTTTTAGATTTGAGTTATATATAAAATGGATAAACAATGTATTCATTTTATTTTGTTGTCCAGAATGTCTTATATATGGTGGCTACAAGAGGGGAACAGAGAAAGTTTAAAAAAACTTGCGGTTATTTAACTGAACTGGCAGAAGTTAGTTCAAAAGATCCATGGAAGTGTGGCTCTGTTACCCTCCTTCCTAGCCCCTTTCACGCCACCTAATCAGGTGCCAGTGGGGAGAGAAGCTAGAAACCTGCAGAGCCCTAGCGTTCCAGTCGCACTATACACAGACACTAGGAGATGTCCTAGCTTCCAGCCCCTTATGAAAAGAGAAATTATAAGTATGGAGACAACTAAATGATATCTGGAAGCCACGTGATGTTGGCCAAAGCGGAATTTATCGTGGAAGAAGAGGAGCAAGTGATGAATGATGAGTATTTGATGAGTATTTGAGGACAGAGTGAGTAAAAAGGTTAAAATTTCCTAAGCGGAAGATGTTTTTTAAAGTAAATAAAAAGGAGGCGCACTAAGATACATGGTCTGAACGCCAGAGGTGTTGGGTTTTGGATTTTTTAGTTATGTAATCTTGGCAAAATTGTCTTAAGTGCTCTAGTGTTCTCCTGCCCCGCGCCCTACAGATGTTTGGTGAAAACTTAATGAACACTGAACAGTCTGTGAATTTTGTCCAGGTCTTGACAACAATTTTATGGACTTATTAATGACCTGTGTTACTGTAGATGCAGGATTCCTCTTCTGTCTGCTGGTGGTGTAAGTAAAACTTGCACAGATATAGCTTTTGCAAAGCAACCAACCAACTAACACCAAAGAAGCAAAACAAACAAAAAAATAAACTATCCCCAAACCCAAGGATGCCTTCTCTTAAGGAACAGCTTCGGAAGGGAAAGCAAAATGGAGAACTTTCCTCCCAAAAGCTGAAGAAGGAAGAATATGTAAGTTATAGGATCTATAGAGTAATGTCTTATGGCCCTTAAGAGCTACTTTTCTTGAGTGCTTAAAGCAGGAAAAAGAAGAGTAGATGCCTCCCAGTGAACCAGCAGAGGAAGGAGAGCTGTGCTACTTGAATTAACTCTTGGTTAGGCAAATAGGATTAGCTATGGGGGATTAAAATGATCAGATCTGAATTTTACTTTAATATAAGTAGGACCATATGTCTTTAGGGAACCCCATCTGCTTTCAGGCATTTTTAGTGGGAAAATGAGACAATTTTGATACTTTTGTCATCTGTTGTGGGGTCTTCTGGGATGAGTTGGGGGTTGCCACAATTTCAGTTTGTTCAATTCATGAAGTTCATACTGAATTAATGTTCTGTGAGTGAAATGTTTTGGTTTTGTTTTCCTACTTGTCAGCTTTACATTGTCTTTTCTACGGGTACAGTCAGCTTAAAAATTGGATGTTCTAGCAAAGACAAAAGAGACCTTTTAGTTCATCTCTTCACTTAGGCTTCATTGTCTTCAAAAGAATCTGGTGTGACCATCTTTTTGGAAGGAAATAGGTGTGGTGGTGGTAAATAATGTAACCGACTTATGTAAGTCATGAAAATCTTCCATGTGTTCTTGAAAGACAGGTTCTCAGTTCCCTTGTGTTCCAGGGTTGCTTCAGCTAATACACAGAGAAAGCGGAGAAACAGATGAAACTATATGAAAAAGCTGAATGAAACTCAGCAAAACAGTGTGGCTGTCCTTTTCTCCAGCATTTGCTTCTTTGCTTCAGAATAATTGCATTGATTTAATTGAAGTTACTCCTGATGTAAAGATGACAATCTGGCATCGTTATGGTTTTCTGTCCTGCAGGTGGACTTGTAGATGTTACTAGCCAGTTTGCTTTAAAATATAAAAAAAGTGATTTTTTTTTAAAAAGAATAACATAACATTCATTAAGAATAACGTAACATTCATGTAAAAGAAAAATCTTACATATGACCTTATGGTTTAGACTTAGACAAACATGAATTCATGAATTTTGCATTTAGTTTTTTTGAGGTTTATCTTTCTGCTGTCTTAGCCCTCAGTTCTGCTGTTGACCTGATGCCTGCAGGATAAAGTTACTGTTTCATCTCTCACCTCATTTGGATCCTAAATGGCCACATCACCTCATAGAGTACAAAATAGCAATATAAAACAGAAAAAAACAATACTCAGGGAGACTTGTATTGTAAGGGAAAGTGAAAGGACTTGGTGCTTCTAGTCCACAGGGATGGGAGAGGAAAAAGCAGTACAATGGCTGAGCAGTACAAGCCAAGCACAGGAAGAAAGTTCTGTTTATTAGCTTCTGAAGAGTACCTACATAAAGCTTGGTGTAGTATGAGAAATACAGAAAGAAAGGAAATAATAATAGTTCTAAATACAAATCTGTGCATAGCAGAAGAGCCACACAATGCTTTTCTCCAGGGAAATTGCATTTCCTGGTTACTAAATGGTACTTTTGAGGTCATCAGAAATTCTGTTTCACAGAGTAATGACGCAGTGTGTGTTTCTTAGTCTATGTTGTATGCTTGCCAGAAATGCCATCCTCTGAGTCTGTGCTCTGAACTCAGGTGTTTATTTAACACAACTTCCAGTATTTTCAGAAGACTACTCTCCCTGATGATCATACTTGAGATAAGCTTGATAATAACTTTTTCTTATTTTTTCAACCACTAAGAATAAATGATAGAGGTATGACCAGATCTGCTGTTTCCACTCCATTCTTGAACAAAATCTGATTATAACATCTTTCATGATCCTTCTGTCTTGTGCATTAATTTATGCTAATACAAAGCAGGGTAAAAGTGCTACGTAGTATGACAGGTCAAATTTGATGCTCAGCCTGCACTTGCAGAATAAGAGATAGTCTTCTGTGGACAGTACTTGGAAGGGAGATGGATCTCTTTCAGAGGAAAAAATTTGATCTATAATTCTGTCCTTAGCAAATACATATGCATCCATTTGTGTTTGTCCATAACATCTTGTATTTCAGAGCCAAGGAGAGAAAGGTATTTTGTCTGTTACTGACAAAGAACGAGCTACATGTAAATAGAGTAGCTGCTTTCTTTCATCCATCATCTGTCATGGCCATACAGAAACCTGTAGGAAGCAGACATGAAAAAGGGCACCAAACGCTGGTAAGCCAGCCAGCTGCATGTACTAGCTTTGGTTCATAGTGATGCTGGGCTTCTCTCCATATCAAGGCAGAGGGGCTTTGGCCTCAAGGGGAGCTTGGCAGCACAGCTCTTGGCCAGAAAGCTCTATTCAGACTCCTGCTGTGGGGCTGGCTGGCATCTCCATTTTCCCATCAGCCTGTGGCTAGCAAATGGTCATAGGCATTTGGCTTAAGAGCTTTTCAGCCTCTGTTGCCAGAAAGTGTGAAGATGAGTTTCTGGTTCCCTTCCTTCACTTGCATGTTTCTGTAAGTACTTCTGAACCTCAAATCTTCTGCAGTAACAGTTTTCCTAAGCAATAGTAGCAAAAAACTACCCCAAAAAAAAACCCAACAAAAAACCCCAAAACACCAGATAAGCAGTCTTCCTGCTTTTCTCTATCTCTAAACTCTGGTGAGGCCACACCTGCAATACTGTGTTCACATTTGGGCTCCTCAGTACAAAAGAGAGATGGAGGTACTGAGGAGAGTCTGACAAAAGGCCACAAAGGTGATGAAGGGGGACTGGAACACTTCTTGGATGAGGAAAAGCTGAGGGCTGGGACTGTTCAGCCTGGAGAAGAGAAGACTCAGGGAGACCTCATAAATGTGTAGAAATATCTGAAGGGAGGATGCAAAGAAGATGGAGTCATACTCTTTCCAGTGGTGCCTGGTGTCAGGACCAAAGGCAATGGGCACAAACGGGAGCTGCAGGAGGTTCCCTCTGAAAAATCAGGAAGCACTTTTTTTTTTTTCAGTGAGGCATGACCATTGGTTAATTGACTGTTCTCATTTACTAGTAATGGAATTGCTCATAGTTTAAATCGTTTATTTGTGTGTGCCTTGGCAAAGTAACAAGAAATAAACTCAAAAATGTTTGCAGTTTCTGTAAGGATCACTACTGAGTGTTCACTCTTGTTCATGTTGAGGTGTTAGTTTTTTTACTGTAACCACTACAAACTTTATAACTGGAACTGACCTAGTTTCTTAAAACCACTGTACTGTTGCCACTATTGTTTTGCTCAGTTCTTCAAATGCTGGTGGCCCTAACAAGTGTCCCCACTAGAGAGGGCTTGTTGCCTGTCAGGGACATTAAGCAGTGACAGTTTATCTTAACACTGTAAATATAGACCACCACATGGAAAATTAGGTGCTCTACATGTGTATCTCTGAGTATGTGTTCATTTATCAGTTTCATAGTTATCATCTGTAGTAGTTTGTTGTTGAAAAATGGTAATTTGCCAGAACATGTTGCAGATTTTTATATGGACTTTCCCCCCCCAAATTTCATATTTCAAGAAAATAATTTTATCAAACATATGATTTTTGAAAATTTTTAACTACCTCCACTTACTAAAAGTAGCAATTTGACCAGATTAAAATATTACACTGAAAGCACTTTGAAAATGTAGAGCTGAACTGCAAACTAGACTGTAGATTTGATTTATTCCAGACTCAAATAAGTGAAACCTTGAGATCCAGACATTCCTAGGTTTTGAATATTATTCAAAATCTAGGTCCAGACATGAATCTTGCACTGGAAGGTTTACCAATTTATGTATCTCTCTGGAGGATATTTTATCAGCTTTGATTGGACCTGGAAGGGAGTGACTACTTAATATTTTTTATGAGTAGAGAGGACTTAAGGATTTCCTGGGGCTGGTTCTGAGGTCATCTTGCATTTCCCAAACACAGCCTGCAAGAAGATGTTGCAGAGTGTCTCATATATTGCAAAACTAATGCCAGCACTCATAAACTCAGTATTTAGTGAGTGTCTTGGGTGAACAGAGTATTCTTTTTCAGTATTTAGCAGAGTTAAACAAAACAGCAGTTTGCTTAATGTAAAATTTTCTTGATTTTATTTTTTATTTACTTTCTTTTTCTTCAAATTTGAGATGGTAAAGATGCAATAATCTGAATTTAAGCTTGTCTTAATATGTTGTTTCAGTGTACCTTGCCAGCCTATCATAAAGTCAAGAATAAAATACCTAAAGTTAGGTATATTCTAAGGATCATTCCGAAATGAAAAGCAGTGACTTCATCCTCTGGGTACTTTCACTGCTTTTGACCTGATCCAAAGCCCCCAGAAGTCAGTGGTTGGCTTGGTTTGGGCTCTGTCTGGGCAATATGATTATGTCAGCAATAATATTTCAGGGAGCTGAGAAAGCAGCGTGATAAGGAGGGAGAGAGCAGGCAGGACTCAGAAATCACTGCCATAGAGTTGACTGTTCACACAGGCATGAGTGCTGTTTAGGAAGCATTGAGCACTTCAGAAAAATGGATCTGCTGCAGCAAACTGCTTAGGGATACTGAAGTCAAAGAGCATCCAAGCATTGCTTCGTGAGTTGCCTTTACTGCAAATAGAGTTCATGTTTCATTATATTTGGAAAAATGCACTAGAATTCCCCCCTGGGCCTCATGTTAAAACTGAACCAACAGGAACATTAGTTGTAACCCCCTTCTCAGATGCCAGGAAAGAGCAAAGAGTCCTCTGCCATAACCTAACAAGATATCCTGTTGAGGTCAAGAACATTTTTTACTTCCACGATCTCTCTACCTCAGGCAAGGAGAAAAGAAATTAGTTAAAGAAAATAGAAAACACAAAATGCCAATGCTCTGCTTGTTAATTCACATAAAATTTGGATGCACGTGGGGAAAGGCTTGTGTCTTTCCTGCAGTCTTCATGGTTGCAGGGAAAAGTCCCCTCCTCTGTGCCTGGGAGATGGATGGGAGTAGAGTGACTGTGCCTGGCTGGCTTCACTCTCAGGAATGCAAGAGGGACTGGGCTAGGACCAGGGTATGCAGAATTTTACAATGACCCAGACATTATGAACTTCTGCACATTGGGGTATTAAGGATTACATCCTTAAGTGGCTTAGCTTTGAAGGCAGTAAGTATGGGCAAAGAGGGCCCCAGAAACCCCTGGTGCCTGATTCTCTTTTGTCCCTGAGCTGGGAATTAAGTCCGGCTCTGCTGACCACCACGCAGCTCAGACTGGAAGTGGGAAAGGATGCCCAGTACACAGCAAGGGAAAGAGGAAATCCCTGGCCACATGACTTTGTGCAGATGGTCTTAGGCTTCTCGCATAATCCTATGCTTTTATTTCTTGGGAGAGACCCCACCTCTCCTTTGACTGAGTGTAAGCATGTGTAGGAAGCTCAGTGGGGGAATCTTGCTGATTTAATCATTCCTTACATGTTGTTTGCCTGTGTATGGTACAATTGAGCCTGTAACAATCAATCTTGCACGTTCTCAAATAGGAAAATGCTACGTATGATCTAAGCTGCATGCTGAAATGTGGTTATTGGAAATGAATTGTATGGCTGAATAGGCCGGCATCGTGTTGTCTCTTTGCTTTTTTGGGCTTTTAGTTATTTAATCACAATGTCGTGCCGGCAAAATATTTTATGTTTTTCCATTTAGCTCGCTGACTTAATCTTCTGCTTCTGGAAATGTTTACATGCAGATGACAAAATAAAGATTTAGTAAGTAAACTGGTGGCTTTGTTTTTGATCATGTTAATTGAAAGGCTTATCTTTGTGGTATCTTGTTAAAGAATAAGAAAGAAATTTTCTGAGCTCCTATTATATGCATTAAGGTAATTAATTTTGCTGTTTCTTATTCATATTGTGGTTACTGGGAAACAGAAGTAATAATAATAATTTGGAAGTGTTCTCCTTCCATTTGTCCTTCCATCAAATTGGCAATTCCTGATTATTGTGTTCCTTATGGTACTCTACCAAATATTTACATGTCTTCCCTTATAGCCTTTGAATGCATTTGTAAATCTCTTTCTGTGCACGCATGGTCTGTGTTTTGGTGAAAGAGGTCTATCGCAGGCATGCGTAATTACTGCACTAACATTCCTTACAAAATTTACGTGAGGAGCTTTGTTCAGGTTTAGGGTTTTGAAGAGATTTTAGAGGTCACCTAATGCTATGAAGAAGATAAGACAGTCCTGTTGATTGTTAGACTGTTGCATTTTTTCCCATGATGAGGAAGGCTAGGATTCGGTGAGATAATTCCTGCTGCAGAGCATGTTTGGTTGCTCTTAAGTGACGGAAAAATAATCCATCATAAGTAAAGCTGCTGTTACTAGCAGCATTCCCCTTCATTTCTATGTGTATAAGAAGGGCGAACATGTTTGAAAGATCTGGCTCTTTAGGTATGAGTGTTATCTGCCCGTAACCTCTGTGCTGCTACAGTAGTTTGTTTATACCTGTCATCTATCATATGGTAGATGAGAAGGAAAAAATCAATAAATAGCTATTTTGCCTCCCACTAACTTCCCATATGTTGAGATGCTTACTGTTGCTCACTTAGCACTTGGGCTTCAAACTGTGTGTTTCAACTTTCTCTTTTATGTGATTTATTTCTCTACTTGCTTTGCTAGGTATAGTGCTCATCAGCAAACGTATCCTCTTTGTTCATACTCAGGTTTTTAAAAAAATGTGGAGATGATATATCAGGGTGCTTATATTTGTGGAATCTGGCACCCTCCATCTTTCATTGTACAGTGGGGATAATAGATGCTTCTTGCCTACTTAACTCATGTGATTAAAATGGGACACATTGTGATGTTCTCCTCAATTAGCCTGATCGGCTCCCGCGGAGCTGGTTGGGGTGGTTCACATTTTCCTCTCTAATGAGTAGAAAGAGTCTTTTGAGAATTTCTAAATAATTCAGACCATTAGGAACCTGTCAACTTAAACAATGCCCCCTCTGACCAGAAAAATGGTTGTGAGCGGCTGGACACCCTGGCAGATGTTGAACTTGTTCTCATTGTTCACTCTGCTTCAGGCAAATAGCTTTGCAGCAGCTTGCAGGATTTCTGCGTCGCTCTATTCAGGCGGTGCGTGCGGGTGTAAGCAACACATGTTGGCCAGACATCATCTAGCTTTTATACCCCAGTATTTCTTTTAGTTAATTTAATGATACTGTAATAAGCTGCTAATATTGCCATTTACCAGTTTTAGTACGTTTGCCAGCCATCTATAATGAGAAGCTACAAAAAAGACTTAAAAAAAAAAAGCAAAAACAACCTCCCCTCCCCAAATTTGACTTCTTTAATATTCCTTTTGTTGTGTTAATTTCTTATTTTTCATTTTGAAGTACTTCTCTACAAAAAGAATGATTAGAGGTATTGTTAAGCAGAATTTTCTGTATATTCATCTAACCCTAGGATCTGAAACTTCTGGGGAAACATTCATGTCTTGCAACATCCTATAAAATCATATGCATATGCAGAACTACTTTAGTTAAAATTCATTATGCAACAAGACTTATTTCATATGCCTTTTGTTTCGTGCTGTTGAAGCAGTGTTTTGACACAATTTTCTTAGAAACTTCGCTGTACATGTATTTATGTCTGAAGATTTTTCTAATTTCATGGATGAACCAATGATCAGTATTTTAAAGAAAAATTTTGGAAGAAGTTGGTTGGAAAACAACCCTTTAAAGCTTCCTGTCTCCCAGGTATCTGTTTGCCCTTTTGTCTTGAACGGGCGATAGCAAGTAGTCGATCTTGCACAAGCAATTAGCTGGTCTGTTGGATCAGTTAATGGAACAAGCAATGGCAGTAACGCAATGAGAACTAACGTGTGCTTTGTAAATATTTATGTTGTAAGATCTAGTATATTCCTGTGACAAATGACTCCTTCTTCAAATATTTTTACATGTTTAATAGGCAAGGGTGTTTAATGGCATGTGTGAAGGCTTCAGTTCTCATTTTTCAACCTAATACATTCAAAAAACTTTTCCACTTGTATTTTTATGAGATTTGTCTAGATATTTTTTTTTTCCTACAAAGTAACAGTTCTAAATTAAGAACATTTTTACATGTATCTATTGCACTAAAAGAGCTTTTAATTATAGCTCAGAAGATACAACTACCCAATTAACTAAAATTCGTTACTGTCCACTGTGTATTGAAAAAGTGTATTGCTGAAGTAGTGCTTATCAAAAAAAGATGCATCAGCTCTGCTCTATTGATATTGAAAGTATTTCCCCAACTTGATCTTGTGTATCAGTACTTCTCGCTTTGTGTTTCAAAACTGAAGCTTTTACCATAAGTTCTGAATAAAAAAGACTATTAAAAAGTGTGAGCCTCAGAGGTTGTGCAGGGTGAGCCTGTCCATCGAGGTAGGTGCCACTGCTGCCAAGGGCAACCTTGGTCTCAGGGGTTAACTCTTGTGAGTGCCTTGTTGGTTTTAGATGTTGCAATGGGAACCCTGGCAAAAAAACCTCTCATTTTTATTGTTGAGCGTGACCTTATATGGTGTGGGATATCCCTTTTGTTTGTTGGGATCAGCCGTTCCAGCTGTGTCCTCTTGCCCACCCCAGCCTTCTCACTGACGGGTCAGAGTGAGAAATGCAGAAATCCTTGATGCTGTGAAGGCACTGTTCAGCAGTGGTGAAAACAGTGGTGTGCTATCACCACTGTTCTGGTCACAAATCCAAAACACAACAACATAATGCCTACCATGAAGAAAATTAGCTCCACCCCAGCCAGTCCCAGTGCTGGATTACTGATGGATCATTGCAGGCCAGGCTTCTAGCGTGCAAGTCACTGAAACTGAGGAGATAGGTTTGCTGCATAGTTGTCTTTTTCCTCTCCTAACTTCCCATTTTTCAGCAATGCTTATGCCACCTGCCTTGCCATCATGTGATCATGCTTTATCTTTCTTCATTTAATTCTACTGAAATTAATAAGACAGACACTACAGGCACTTTGATTCCCCAACTATTCTCTATAACACTTAAAAATAGATCATAACCACAAATAGTAAGCCCTTGTTGACAGCAGAGCTAAAGAACCATGCAACATAAAACCAAAGGCAAAATTTCATCTTGCTTTAAACATTAATTGTGGCTAATTGCATGCCTTAAATGTCAGTGGATTCTCCCTGCTTTGGACACAGGGAAAACCCATTTGAGGGGAGCACAAGGTGCATGTGGAGAGTGTCCGTACAGCAGCCCCTCTCCCCTGCAGAGCTGGGCAAGGGCACAGACTCCACAGGGAGGTGGGGATGAGGAGAATCCCTTTGATCTCTTTTGTTACAGCATTTCACAGGGAGAACAGGAGATTCTGCCAGAAAGTTAGTAGACACTAAGGGCATTGTAAGTCTCTGTGATAACTGAGAGTACATGCACATCACATTTTCATTGTTTAATATCTATTCTGACCTATAGCCAGGGCTGTTAGACTTGTGTTGATGCTGCCATTTGGTAAATGAAATGGCCTGCTTCCTGGCAAGTAGGAATGGGCTAACACACAGGCTCATGTTTACTCTTCTCTCAAACTCCTCTGAATCAGAATTAAGTAATGAATGACTTCCACTGTTTTTGTCCTTTTGTGTTTGACAAACATTTTGAGAGGAGACCAGGAAGCTGAGTTCATGAGCACTGGTTTGCAGAAAGTTGAGTTCTCAGAAATTGAATTGACATCTTATAGAGGAATTTAATGGGGTGCAAGGTTTGCCTTCACCACTGGCTCAGTGGGCGACCATTGCGTTTCTTGTGCAGTTCCCCTTCAAGGCAAAAACATCAAGAATGGATTTTAAGTACAATTTAATGAGAATATTTCTTTAGCAGATGTTGCATGATTCAGATGTTTCGGCCATGAGATAAACAAGGCTTCGAAACTCATCTCTGGTTATTATCTTGTTGCCAATAACATGCAATTATTTTTAGCATTAGTTACACTTAGTATAGCACAGCTTTCCAGCTTTCTTAAGAGCTCCATTAGAGGTTTCTGATTTGAGAAACCAAATTTCTTACTTCAAACTTCTCTAATTCCTACACAGATTCTGTTTCAGAGAGCATGGGAACTTGTTTTGGATTTCATGGGAAGACTGTGTACACATCTGCCAGTCTGGTTAAGCCACTGACATCTTTCCACATGTATCCATCCAGCACCCATCTGTGGAGCATTAGTCGAGGGACGTTATGGACCAGGGATTTTCACACAGCTCAGCTGTATCAGTGTCAAGTGAGCTAGGCAGGAGAGGGCTAGAGGCAAAATGAAGAACTTTCAGAAATAGACTGAACTGTGTCTAGGAAAACATATTTTATAGGGCTGGCATATGTATATAACAGTAGGCTGACTTTAGGGAAGGAGGTGTGTCATTATCTCAGCATGAATTCTGGGAATATGTGCATTTTCGATATTTTTCTTCATGGATTTTCATTGCTTAGGAAACAAAACCATGGTGAAGTGGGATGCCTTAGCACTTTCAAAGTAAAATCTGTTTTTTTAGTGTAAAAGTGATGTAAAACGTAGGTTAAATAGCTAGGGGTTTTTTTAGAATTCGTTTATCTTCATCTACCAAAAAAATTAGGGGCTTTAAAACATCTTTATGGAGGGAGAGAAATGAATTCTCAAAATTAATACATAGAACTATATTTTTAATTCCATTTAGGACTTCTCTGCACAAACTACAGTTTGTTTTTACTGCAAAACAGATGTTAAGAGCCATTAAACTAGCAGAGACATATATCAACACAAGCTATGGAGTTTCCTCTTGCTGTATTGAAATACACTTTAATTTCCCGTGTGACATAGCAGAAAATAAGGATAATGGCACCCTTCTCTTTCCCAGCAATGCTGTGATGATAATACATTTGTGGAAGATTGTGAGGCACACACATACTTCACATAATAATAAGAGATTAATTTATTGTTTTCACCATGGGGCTTGCCTACTCTTTGTTTATCTCCAGAGAATATCTCATCAGGTTGTCCCAGGTTGCTAATGGCAAGGCATTGGGGAGGAAAGGGGGACAAAGTGGATGTGGAGACTCAGTTTTGGGGTGTAATAAAGAGGAATCCTCATATTGTAACCCACAATCTAGATTTTACCAAATAAGTAAAGTAGAAGTCAGGAAGGTATGCCTTCAACATGCAATGTCAGTGTGCTAAATCATTTAAGTATGTTAGAGGTGAAATTTTGAAAATAAAATTTATTTGAAAATAAAAGAACTTGGGGATATCAACTGGAGTCTTAAGACCAAACTTAATGAGTGTTGATTGCCTTGTTACAAAAAGTGGGAGTGCATTGATGGAACTGGCTGATAAAAAGTGAAAGACATAGTGAATACACAAGTGGATTAGAAATAATGTAGTAAATAGCTAAATGACCCCCAAGACTGGAATAGTCAGATGATGTGAACTTGAAGGAGAAAGTACCGGGTTGACTGCTTTGCGCTAATAGCAAGAATGCCTATTCACATTTGGGGGTTACTGTGAAAATGGAGGTGAAAGAGAATGGACAGCTTTATTACCTGTTACTGGAAGACTGTGAGGCATTAATGTGATTCAGCTGGGTCCAAGATTATGTTGGACCAGGTATTTTAATTTAGTTAAGGAGGAATCACTGTTATTGAAAAGGATGCTGGAGAGGCATCTTTGGGAATAGTATTTATACTTCTGAAGATTCATCTTTAAGAAAGATAAATTCAACAGAATAGGTGATGATGAAAGGCTGCTGGACTGGTTGGATACTAATTTTATCTAAGGAATCATTTGAACATGGTTTAATGACCTAAGAGATGGATTGTGGGGAAAACGAAGTACTCCATATGAGGAGGGGGGTAGGACCAGAGGCCAAGTATTGCTCCTGAGAGAGACCTGGTACTTTGACTCATGAGCTGTCATTGCTTCCATGTTAGTCCCAGAACTTGGATCACCAGATCCAAGTTAGTGAAATAATTGGACCACAGCAATGCTAAGGGAAGAGAATATAATTGTACAGGGAAAATGAAAAAGAAAATAGTCTGCTTTGCACAGAGAGTAAAGTTGTTACCAGAACAAGCAGATGTGAAGCCCCTGGATGTATTTTCAGTTGTAGAATTAGCAGTATGGGCATAAGTCATGTTCTGCTTTATTAGGTTTTAAAAAAACTGGCCTGTGGAACTTGCTTGTGGAAAACTTAATGGAGATCAGTAAAATTCAAAGAAGGATTTAACCTTTGCTGTGATGAGGGGAATGTATTCTGTGCTAATATTGTCAACCTGTGAAGTCTGAGAAGAGATCCAAGTTGCTGCTATCCAATGGAGGAGTTAGCTATAACTGGGCTTTGGAGATGAAATAGAATTTTGTTCCAAATTACTCCAAAGCTGTTGGGTTCTGAAGTTTCCTCTGTAATGAGTCAGGATAGTGGACACAGTGGAACAGGGGTCCACTTTTAGGTGGCAATTCTTCTGTTACTCTGCAAATCATTATTTCATTTTTGTGGACATATATATTGATTTGGGGCTTTTGTGGCTTACTAATGATTTTCATTATAGTGTTCATATGTTTCTTTTCAACTGAATACGTCATCTGCAGTGTAACTTGGCTGTATTTTCACACTTGGCACTTGAATATAACTCTGCAGTTTTATTAGAATATTTGAATAAATGCCTTGTTTTTTGGCTGAGTTTGTTCACCAACTGTTGCTGCAATCAATGAAGTGTTGAGCTTTTCTGATAATAAAGGAATTGTTCATGCACCTAACTACAAATTTAACAGCCTAGCTCTGTGTATTGAAACTTGGGGATTCCATTTGCAAATAAAGAGACATGTTTTATCTGAGGTCAGTTATTAAAAAAACAATTAATTCTTTCAATGAAAAAGTATAAATGTCTGACAAAAGAAAGTAGCAAGGAAGAGAGCACCAGAGTTTATGGTTGTATACATGATGCTGTTGTGCAGAGTTGTTAAACGTAACTGAGAGCTGCTCTTAAGAGTGGGTTTTCACAACTACAACATTGCCGCTGTGGTTGGAGGAATTACATTTTTGCCAGGGTGTCTCACTCAAGGATGTTGGGGATACTCACTCCCTCCTAGCAAGCTTGGGGGAAAAGAAAAAAAAAGCAAGCCAGTGGAAAACAAAAAAAAAAAAACCCACAAAAAAAAAAACACATACAGAAAAAAAGAGGGGAGGAGACCCTGGAGCTACCCTCAGGCAGGCAAACCCCTTGCCATTGAGCAGCCTTCCAAGCAGCTTTCCTGTGGAAGCAGCCTGGAGGCTGAGGAATGTGGGGTCAGACAAGAGCTCAGTCACGGTGTATTCCCCGGCGGCTGCCCGGCATGGTGGCAGGCCGGCCCGCATAATCGTTTCAGATGGAAAACCGTGGAAAACCACCCTCTGGTTAAGTCTGCATCATGCTGTTCCACCAATGGAAAAAAAATTGAACTGGAGGAGGGTGTGTAGCCTGCAGGCAAAAATACATCCAGCCTCGCGCAGGATCTGTTTTTAGTTCCTAACGGCTCAGCGTTTTGAAGTGTTAGGCACAGTTTCCTGGCATGCCCAGGGCAGGGACAGTCCGTGTGTCTGCGTGTCCGTGTTCCCGTGGCAGGACTTGGGGCAGCCGGGAGGCAGCGCCCCAGTCAGCTGAAGTCAGCGCCCGGGGGAAGGTAAGTGGGAGCGGGAAGCGGGACTGGAGACGGGGAGGGGGATGCTGGGGGAGAACAGTCGGTTCTCTGCTCACCGGCTGCCGGCCAGACTTGGAGCACTGAAAGAAAAGTGGAGAAGGACTTGGGAAGCCTCTGAAAACGGAGGGCAGAGTGGGCTGCTGCGATGGCAGGACTTGCAGCCCCTGTGCTGCCTCTGCTATCGGTGGTGGCTGCACCCAAGATGAATGGTTTTCCTCCAGAAAACAGTTCTTGGTGGTCATCTGTCAAACTCCATTAGCCTGAATTGCTAAATAAACCAGTGCTGGGATTATTTTACAGCTCTGTAATGACAGGGCTGGATTTTTTTTTTTTTTTAGGCAAAGTATGAGAAAGTATGATAGTACTATGGTTTCTGTAACATTAAAGTGACCCTTCCAATACAGTATATTGAATAATCCCTCCGAATCTTTTATTATTTTTTTTTTATTATTCTGTCTATTCTTGGTAATACTTAAAGTGATTTATGATAAATCAGGTACCCAAGTAAGGGTGTTATGTTTGCGTAGTGTTAGAGGAAAAAGTTTCAGTTAGCATTACTGCCAATACTAAACTGGGATGGTATGGAAAACCAAAGCTTCTGTATCTGGCAGAGGTAGGTCCTGCACAGGTTGTCATCTTTCTATATAGATTTTCAATACATAACTGTACACCTATTGTGAAAATGCTATGTTCCTTGGCACAGACAAAAATAAAAAAAGAGGGAAATGCCCAAGAAACGGAGAAGTGTTTTTCACCCCCTTCCCCCTTTTGGGTTTATGGGTTTGTTTGGTTTGGTTTGGTTTCTTTGTTTGCTTGGGGGTTTTAATTTAGTTTTGTTTGTTTGTTTCTTTTGGTTTTTGTTTTGTTTTGTTTTTTAACGGGGTGATTAATTGCTTGTGCAATGCAATCAAAGTTTGCAATTTTGTTTATGCTTGTTGATGTGGTCACTGAGTTAATTTTGGACACTGGTGACTTCATTCTGGTAATCATTCATTTCTTCCCCTTTAGGGTGGATGATTTGATGGTGTTATACAATGTATAGCAAGTTACAATTTAGAAGCAAGGGCTGGAATTTTTTTTATCTGATCACTTTCAATGGGAAAAGGGTATCCATGTACCATGGAAGAGAGTACCCTCTGAATAAGGCACTCTGTAGCTGTGAAGCTGCAAAGCAAGTTTTTTAGTGGGGAAACATAATCCTCAGTGTACTCTTTTTGTTTTTTTAATGTGTGAGTAATATGCTGGTACTACAGGGTTACAGGAAAGGAAGCCTTAAGCTGTGTTACTGCTGTAGAGCACTTGGCATGCAAAAATCAAGATCTGCTTTCAATTTTCCAAGGAACTGTGTCTCAAGTTTACTTTTGGTGTCTAAATCCTAGATTTTCTGTCTTCTTCAGGAAATTTCAGAGCCGAAGGTAGGAAAGCATTTACATTGGAATCGACACCCTCAGGTGTTTATGAATGTGTAAACTGAGAGTAGAAAAGACCATCCCGAACGTGATATTGTTTCCCCCTCCCGCTTGTGGAGCAGGCTGTTTAATAAGTGACAGGCAGGGAGTCCAGCCCCTGTCCCTCAGTCTGAAACACACTGTTCTGCTAGTTGGTAATGGAAGTTTTTCTCTGGTGTCATGGGTTGAGAGTTGGTCCAATAGACTTGGAATGTGTTATGCCAAAAAGAACCTTTGTAGGCAGAATGTGTTGATGTTCCTATCTCAGATTATTCATCCTTTCTGTTATTCGCTTCTTCTTTTGGTAGGATCTATGGTGCTACTCAAGATATGGTGTTTTGAGCTGTGTCCTAGTCCAAAAATAACCTTTCTCCTGCCTTCTCCAAAGCTGATGTTTTGGCACCTACAGTTTTGGGTGGGTATGCGTGAGAGAATATCCCCTTGGCTACCTGCCAACTATGGTTGCATTTGATAGGATGAGGTGGTTACTACCAAAACAGACAAGAAAGGAGAAAGGCAGATGTTCTTGGTAGAGCTTTGGGAATCCTAGTTTGACCAGAAAGCCCCAGTCTCCCCTCCTGTTCTTATCATAAGTGAGGAGGGCTGAGGCAGAGACCTCTTGAGGAGTTTGTCTAGGCGAAGACTGCAGATTTGAGCTCAGTCTCCAAAGTGTTGTTACTCCAGGGTGGGCAGTGATGCTGGAGCCCAGTCGTGGCTCCTTTCAGGTGCACCATCCTCCCCACCTGAGGCCTCAGGCCTTGAAATCCCCTGAAAGCACCATGTTAATCTGCATCAGGACCTGCCAGTATGCTTACAGCAGGAGTAGGTTGAGAAGAAAAGACCTTTCAGATCACTGAGTTCATTTCCGCTTTGAGGGCAGGAAATAGACCCTTTGACATATCAACTCTTTAACTACTGCAGATACTCCATTGAGCAAAGATGTGGGCTAGCATTCCTGGTAGTTTTTTGTGGGTGGTTTTTTTCTTTTTTAACAAGCTTAATAGCTTTTATTTAAATGGATGTACACTTTAGCCATTCTGTGTAAATTCAATAACATTTACAAATGGTGAAATTTGTTTTTGCTGCCAAAGAAAAATAAGACCCTAGAGATTTAGATTGTATCAGCACTGGTGTAATATGATAAGGATCTTCAGGCTTGACTCAACCTTCCATATTGCACTAGCTTGAAAGCTATAAGGCTTAATTTAATTAAGCTGCCAGTGTCTTGGACCCAAAAGAATTGGGTTGAGTAAAAGCAGGAGTGTCCCAGGTACGGGATGCGTAATTCTGTTGTGATATAGCTGTAATGCAGTGATGCAGTGTAGACCTGTTGGAATTAATGTTATTTTAAGAGAAGTAACCAGAAAAGGAGATTGTCCTTTTCTTGCTTCAACTGTGAAATTAGAAGTCCATATACAATGTAGTTATGAGTCACAGCATGAAAAGAAGTGTCTGGGATCATAATGGCTACTGATGTTTAATGAGAAAAATGATTGGCTTTAATTTGATCTGTAAGCTACCAAGCAGTTCCTAATACAAGAGGCTAGAACTCTATAGAGACTAATGAGTCAGGGAGGGATTCTGTCTTCAAACTGATTTTTTAGGGCAAAATAGTCCTTTTTTTTTTTTTTTAATACAGACATACTTGTGGTGTTTTGGTTATTCATTCTTTGAATACAGTGATATATAATGCAAAGTATCTTGCCAAAAATACCACAGTATAATTATTATGGTATATTTTTATAATAGGAATGTGATTGAGATTGCAGGAATAAGAAATCTGCTTCTGATTTGTAGAAGCATGTAACCAAAGCGCGTGGTTCTAAAACATACAGTAAATTGTTTCCAGTAAGAAACTCCACATTTAATCCAGCTACAGTGTTGTGCTAACCTGCCCCCCTCATTAATTTCACATATCCGTCCATACACAGCCATTCAGGAAGGGGAGGGCAGGTTCACATTCTAGCATTATGTATTACTTTCAGATTAAAAGCTAGAGTAGATTAAAAGTTAATTAAAGCTTCAAACCTGTAATTCTGTATCCTTGTAAGAATTCACAAAGCACAGTGATTCTTTTGAAAATTTATGAACACATTAGTATCTGAAAGTTAGTTATATACAATTTCAAAGACTTTGTAAGCATTTTAGAATTGACAGTGTTTTAACCATTAGGTGAAAGAGGATGGAAAAGTGGTTTGAAAGAAAGAATAGGAATTGCTCAGACAATTAAAACAAACAAACAAAAAAACAACACAAAAGGCTTTTCCTGATGTAAAAATGCACTAATGTAGTTGATGTACATCAAAATATGCAACATTTCTAACTTGATCTGCCATTAAAAGAAAACAAGTTGGTAATTTCATATAAATGAGGGGATTCTCTGTTTCCTTTCTTTTATTACTTTGAAATCCTTTCAGGTTCTTCACTATCTCAGCTCCTCTAATCCTGATGACAGTCTCCTGTGGTGCATTTATGAGCCATGCACTCAGGGCAGCTGCATGTGTTAAGACCCTGGCACTACCTTTTCTCTTCTCCATGCATTCCCTCTCCACATGCATAGTCCAGAGATGCCATCATGGCCCTGCTCTGTGGTTGGGAGTCTTTACCTGCCCTTGTAGAGGTACAGTTTTTAAACAAAGCAGAAAGCACATGACTCCTCTTGCTTCATCACTGAAGAGTGATTGATGGGATACACTCTGCCCTTAACATATAAAGGCCCTCTGTAAAAGTATTTATGTCACTGCAGAGTGAGTTGAAGCTCTGCCTTTCTTTGGCAAATGCTATATACCCATGTGAATGGCTGTGAGGGACTGTGCCCTGAAGCAGGTACTCCTGGCAGAAGTGTATCCCCTCTTGAAAGGAACTGCACTGCTGCAGGTAACAATACTCCTGTTGGTGAAGAAAGCCTGAAGAGCTTGTGACACATGGTTGCTGCTTAAGCTGCAAGCCAAAAATAAAATACTTGGTTAGTTTATTTATTTCTTTTTCTTTAAGAAAAGGCCTTCTTAAAACATTTAAACTCTGTCCTGGTGTGTCATTGTGAAGAACTGAGAAGATGAGGGTTGGTCTCTTCTCCCAGGTGACAAGTGAGAGGAACAGAGGAAGTGGCCCCAGGTTGTGCTAAGGGAAGTTTAGATTAGATATTAGGAAAAAAATTCTTCATTTGAAAGAGTGGTCAGGCATTGGAATAGACTGCCCAGGGAAGTGATGGGATCACCATCCCTGGAAGCGCTCAAAAGGCATGTGGGTGTGACACTATGGTTTACTGGTGAACTTGTCAGTGCTGGTTTAACAGTTCAACTCCATGATCTTAGATTTTCCAATCTTTATGATTCTATATGTATCTTATTTTATAGGGACAAGGCAGCTAGCTCTAGCTCTTACCTAATTTTTTAGCTCTTAATCTAGCTATTCTTTTAAATGCCTTTTCCTTGTTAATGATAGGAGGTTTTAAATTTAGCCTCTTCTGCTGTGCGTGAACATTTTTGTTCCTGATAACACTGGAGACTCATGAGTTCCTGCATTTCTGAAAGACCCTTCACTCAGTGATGCCTGTTTGATCGGATGGTGTTATCCTCCTCTAACCAATCCATACGGTTCTCTTTTTTTTTTTTTCATTTTGTCATTGTTTTTGCCGCTTTTGCATGGTTGCCATGTTTAGTAAAGTGAGAATCAACTTCCCTATAAGTCTTCAGTAGATTTGTGAGGAAGCTTCAGCAGGGAATAAATGGTTTGTAGATCACTTATTACTCATCTGCCAATGAAGGTTGGTTTTAACCAGCCACCCAGAGGAATTAAAGACATCAAAATACATCAGAGAGATAGCTTTGGTAAATGTATTTGTTCCATGAGGGTAACTTCTTGATCCAGGCTAAAGTTTAACCTTGATAGGATTGATGTTAGTTGAGCTTCTCCAATGTCCTGGGTGGTGAGTCTCAGTCAGGGATGAACCTCCCTAGGAAGGGCATAGTCTTTTGCCCTTTTGTAACTGGTATATGACCACTGTCCGATGCTGACTTTGGCTGTGGAGCATTCAGCCTACTCATGGCTCTGTGCTTGCCTCCTATCTAGAAGCCTGACATTTTCTGACCTGTAGTTTTAGAGAATCTCAGCCCGGTTAGTGTGACTGTATGGGAAGCAGACGTCTGACAGTAGTAAAATCATGTTTGGTATGAGTTCCCGCTGTAGCAGTGTGGGAGCCCATATCCCTTGACTCAGATCTCCCACCAATTCACAATACAATAATTCCTTGTTATATCTCATAGGCAAGCATAGTGCTGGTATATTATTGCTCTGATTCAGTTTTGCTTGCAATATGGTTAGTGAGTCAAGTTTGTACAACTCTCTGAGATTAAGACTGGAGAGGAAAGCACCCCTGCAGTTGCTGAGCACTACTTGTATGTGTGCTCATACTAATCTAAGAAAGTAATTTTCTCATGTAGCTTTCATAAAGCAACCTAGCTGTAGTGGTAATAATGAGGGATTATAGGTGGCAGGCACTTCTCCAGAACGATGTCTGAGCTCGTGTGTTTATTTTTTGAAGTAAAAAAAAAATATAGGAGAACTTTATGTGGGGAAGCCCCAAGGTGGGGAAATTCATTTTTAGCTCTAGGGTTATGACTGGTGTTAATGGTTGGGTGTGGTGGGGATGGTAGGGTTCCTGGATTAGTATGTTTGCATAGCTGGGTTTTTTTGAATGTGTCAAGGGGAACCAGGGTGAAAACTGAAAACTTCTTTTTTAAGGAATGTGGTTATAATTGAGAGCAAATAAACTCTTAATAGTCATCTTCAGGCACAGTGAGCTGCTTTCTAATTATGCTGATTATAATTGCCGAAAATATTCATAGAAACTGGTTTTGCTCACAAGAGCATTCATTGCTCTGCATAGGAAGCGAGAAAAGCATCTTGTCTTCTGCAGTGATAGGCTACTGTGAGAAAAATAGTGGAAGCTGAACTCTGTGCCCTGCACTGTAATTTCCAGGGCTTCCACAGATCAAATAGTGTAAAACACCATGAGTGTTTGGATCGAGCACAGCCAGAGTTTGTACATGAACACCACCCAGGCCCTGTGTCACGCTGCCTTTGGGTATAAGCTGGCTCACTCTGCTCCTGCTTCACCATTTGGAATTACTAGAAATAAAATTTTTTCACACAAGTGTGAAGCAAGCAAAAGGCATGACAGCTGATTTCCAGGGTGATGATCTTTGTGCAGCTTCATAGATGCCGCGATGGGCTATTGCAGCGTGCGTGGATGTTGAGCCTATCATAGCTTTCTGGATGGCCAGAATGCTGAGAAAAATCCCTTGAGGTTATTTCTATGGGATTTATTGACTGTTCTGTTGTAGTGCAGACTGATTCCTGCACAGACTGAGACACTGTTTTGTAGACATTGTACCCTGAGATAAATTTATTCGTTCACCCATTATGTGGCCTGTATATGGGATCAGACATGTACAATGGACCCTGGTAGCAGCAGCGCAAGCCTTGATGAATTGAATGTCTGTCTTTTGAGTTTCACGACAGCAGCTTGCTCACTACCTACTCTGTTAAAAGGATTACCTAACCATTGCACAATCACTATGGAGACCAGATGGTCTTTTTGCCTGTTTCTTTAGACAAATTGGGTTCAGTGTTTTCTTATGAATAGATATAAGCCCTTCAAAGCCCCCTTGTTGAATGTACTTTCTGCTCCCAGATGAAGAATTCTAAACATAAACTCATTGCTTGTTTGTGGTCTGTGCCTCTTGGATATAGGAATGCAGTTTTGCTGTGTGTTTGCAATTTGTTCAGCAGTTTGGAACTTAGGAAGTTTCTGTGTTTTCTTCTGTTAACCTTGAATCAATAGTCTTTTGTTCAATCCAAGTTGTATATGACACTTTAAAAACTGTTTACATAAGGGAGTGCACTTAGCAGCATAGGCAAATCAACCCTGCAAGGCAAGCATGTCATAAATAGTAACCTTCCAAATTGGTAGAGAGAAAAGCAAGTTAAACAGAACTTTTTGAGTGTAAGATGAATTTTCTGTGGCTGATCTGTTTTATCAAATATCTTCCAGAGAAGAGCAACGAGGATGGTGAAGGGACTTGAGCACAAGTCCTATGAGGAGAGGCTGAGAGAGCTGGGGTTGTTTAGTCTGGAGAAGGCTCAGGGGTGACCTCATCACTCTCTACAGCTACCTGAGAGGAGGTTGTAGCCAGGTGGGGGTCGATCTCTTATCCCAGACAATCAGCAGTAAGACAAGCTCTGCCAAGGGAGGTTTAGGTTGGATATTAGAAAGAAGTTCTTTACAGAGAGAGTGATCAGGCATTGGAATGGCCTGCCCAGAGAGGTGGTGGATTCACCATCCCTGGAGGTTTTTCAGAAGAGGCTGGATGTGGCACTGAGTGCCAAGATCTAGTAGTCACAGTGGGGTTGGATCAAGGGTTAGACTTGATGATCTCGGAGGTCTCTTCCAACCCAGTTAATTCTATGATTTGTGATAACAGCTGTGAATTTGTCTTTATAGGTCTGTAGCATGTCTATCATGCTATAACTTTTCTAAGTAATTTCTTTGCTAACTTTTCTCTAGGCTTACTGTTAAGACTGTTTTTTGTTCTAGTTTGCCTTTGTCCTTTTGCTAAGGGTAGCAAAATACCTAGTTTACCAGTGAATTAATTTAAATAGCTTCAAGATTCTTATACAGTAAATATCCACAAAAAGAGCAAAATGCACCATGTTCAAATCAAGTCGGTGCTCAACTGAAAATTATGAAGACTAGCCATGAAATTTAGGTAGAAAAGAATAATTTTGATGGTAGTGTATTAAGAATGGTTTCCAGCTGTAATGCATTTTCCGAAACTGAGTCTAAGATCTTGTACAACTTCTTTTCTACTGATGTTTCAATCCCTACACTGCTGGTGTGTTCTGTGATCCAATTTTGGTCCTTTTGCTGTGAGTTGAGGCCTTTGTGTGCCAAGTAAAGAGCAGATACTTTCAGAGTGTTAGGAAGAACTTGGGTCTTGTTACCTTTGGATGTGTGCAATGCTTGGTGCTGCCTTTTTCTTGTTTTACTGGCAGATTAACTTAAAATCAGAACAAATCTAAAGAGGGAGGTTGCTGGGTGGCTGCTGGAGTGAATTGCATGGTAGCCTTTTGCTGCAAAGGTCATAGTTGGAATCCAGGCAAGGATAAACAGATGCTGTAGGACATTGCTCTGATCAGTTTGGTCTGCATTGTAATGGATCACTGCACAATACTGCCAACTGTAATTGGTCTTCCAAAATGAAAACTTGAGGGGGCTCAAAGTTTGTCCTTACTTGTCAGTGAGAGGGGAGAAGGACAGAATTAGAAAATAAAACACTTACTCAGTGACTTATTTGTACTAATTCAATTCCAGTTGTTAAAGTATGTTTATAAAAATGTGTATCTCAAGTCCAGGAATCCCCTTCACTAGACTTCTTCATTTGTAACCTCTGTCTGTTTTTTTTTTATTATTCATTTTGATTACAGCTGGAGTAAAATGTAAGTTCTATTTGACTGAAAACCTTTTTTTGTGTTTTTGGTGTTTTCTAGGAAAGCTGCGTGCAACTCCATCCTGGGTTTGGCAAGTGTGGTAACTGGCCACGTAGACAATGCAGAGCATGCTAACTGCTAACTGTGCCCATGTTTGAGTGATCCTACAGGTTTGCTCTTTGTTTTATACTATACTTTTAATCTAAAAGTGCTCAGGGCTAGAATAGAGGTGTTAAAACATATACACACCCTACAAGATAAGACTGTGCTTTCACAGTGGCTTGTTTTGATGAAATTTTAGTGAGGTGGCAGTGTATTCTCCTATGAGTGATAGTCTGAGATCCAGTGTGTAAAGCACCATAGTGCCAGTGGAAAAAGCACATTAATGTTGTTTCTGTAAGTTACAAACAGTGGAGATTCACTCTGAGTAACAAAAAGATCAGAACAATCTTTTTTACCTTGGGGTCTACTTTATGTAGGTTTGAAATCTTCAGTCACCTCACTGGGGCAATGTAACTGCTCCAGTGTGTGCCATTCACTGTGAATTCTGTGAAAAGCTGAAGAGCATTTTACTAAGGGAACTATCAAACTGCGCTGTGCTGAATGAACATAATGCAGTTTTGTGCTGTAGTGGAAGATGAGGCTATTTGCTAACTGAGTTATTTTGTTTGATTTTTGGGTTTTTTTTTTTTCCCTTTCTCCTAGATTAACTCAATTTAAACACAAAGCTGGGGTTTACTGAACATTTTATTGAGACAACACTTGGTTGCACAGAAATCAGTCAAGCTGAAACTGCAGTGGGCTTTTCTCCTGGCAGAAGGGTTTTCTCTGAAAGTACAGTTCACTCTACATCTAAGCTATGATTATCTTGCTGTCTCCCTTTCATTATGCTATTGTTCTTGGGAGCCAGAGATTTTGTAAGTTATAAGGATGTTGCCAAGTGTGTGGGTGGAGAAAGGTGTTGACATGATTTCAATGGAGTTAGATTCCAGCTTTATAACAGCAGGGTAATGAACCATACAGAGAATAGGCTTTCCTAGGCTGCCCTTAAAATAAGTTCAGTTATGAATTTAACGTTGTAAATGGCTATTTAATGGCTTTTTTTTTAAACAATTGTTTCATATCATTTCTTAAATGGGCGTTTTCCTGTGTAAAGGGTAAAAATGGTCTGTTATTTTTTGCTCTGTCTTTTAGACATTGTTTCTAATGAAACTCTTCTTAGTTTAGTGGAAAATGGGGAATTCAGAAAGCCAATACAGTCTTCAGGGATCAAAAAATCATGCTGCTGCTACAACTGGTGCCAAGCAGAAGCCTTGCTCTCTGAAAATTCGCAGCATTCACGCTAAAGATGAAAAGTCTTGCTCTGTGCATGGATGGGGACATACCAGCAGCGGCTCAAACTACAAATCAAGGTCCCTTGCCAGAAGCTGCCTTTCACACTTCAAGAGTAGTCAGCCTTATTCATCCAGACTTAGTGACACTGTGATGAAGGTCTCCAAAAGCAATGCTCATGCCAAACACAGGACAAATGCCTCAGGGGACTACTGTCAAGGAAATAATGCAATGTTTTTGCCGGAGAATGGTTTCCACTATATTGGCCTTCAAGCTGGCAGTAATCATGCTGCCTCTCGAGAATGCAATGGCCACATTTTAAATTGCTATGGAAAGAACGAGAGTCTTGCATCAACCTCCCCATCAGAGGACAGGAGGAGTCCAAAAGTTCTCATTAAAACACTGGGGAAGCTGGATGGGTGCCTGCGGGTTGAGTTCCACAACAGCAACAACAGCAAGGTACCGACCGAGGAGTCCAGTGGACCAGTGCAGTTGCTGAGGTATTCACCTGCCTTGGAATCTAAGCCAAATAACCTGCTGGATGTCAGGAGGAACTCCAGTGCAGACTGTTCTTCAAGCCATCGTCTGTCACCTACTGATTCAAGGCTTCGATCTAGTAAAGGAAGCTCCCTCAGCTCCGAGTCTTCATGGTATGACTCTCTCTGGGGAAATGCTGGGGATATTAATGAGCTGGATGGTTCGTATTTGACCAGGAGCACTCCAGATACAAGCATTCATGCCAGTTTCCCAGCAAGCGACAACAAGAAGTCCTTCAACCAAAGTTCATCTCTTTCCTCACTCCGAGATCTCTATAAGGATACAAATTTGGAAAGCACTCCTCCACCTGGGATCAGACTGTCTGATGAGTATATTGACACTCCTGGTAGCCTAAGCAACCGTGTCTCATTTGCCTCAGACATTGATGTTCCCTCTAGGGTAGAGCAGGGAAGTCCTGCACGTTACACCTCCTACACACTCCCATGCAGGAAGTCTAAGCCCCTCAGTGAAGATGCATCCAAGAAGGATACATTAAAAAACCGAATGCGACGCATCAGTGACTGGACAGGAAGTCTGTCAAGGAAGAAAAGGAAGCTGCAGGTATGTACAAACCCCAGCCTAAGTGCCTGAAAATTGGTTTGTAGATTCCTCTTACAAGCATAGTGATTGCATCATGTTTGTCTTTCTTGCAGGATAATTACTTGCTTATCCCTTTAGAAACAATTTGTGGAATTGTGAAAAGTACTGCATCCCTGGTTCTGTCTGAAATGTCAACAGCAAAAAAAAAAAATATGTTTGTGTGTGCAATTTTCCCTTCTTGTTTTGTTGCCTTCTAAGTTAACTCCAGTCTTTGCAGCCTAATGTCTCAGTGAATTTGCTTTTGAAATTATTGCACTACTTAAAAAGTGACTTGGGAGTTTTTAAGACTTATTTTTGTTTCAACTATGAAAATATATCACTATATATATGTCCTATGAATCAGCATACATTGTCTAACAAGTGTGGAAGGAGCAGTAGAAGGAGGACATAGTAACTATCTTCGCAGATATTCCCTGTCTGTGTTATTTGCTTCAGCACTCAGTTTGGTTTCACTGTCAGTCTGTCTCTTGCAAGGCAAGCAGCTCTATTGACCAGAGCTGCTGGTTCTGCCTCCACTTCCTCTCAAGACATTACATGGAGCAACCTCCTCCTTCCTGTGTGTCCGCTTAGTTTGCCACATGGAAAAGCTTAAGTTGCCATCTGGCTCACTGGGAGATGGCAGTGTGAAGAAGGAGATGGGAAGAGGGCAAGAGGGAGGGAAATGATGTTTCCTAGAAGAATTTAAGGCTAATCCCATTCATAGGACTTTAGGATGCCTTTGGTCAGGAATGAAATTCTCATCTCTAGCTGTAGGCCCCAAAATTGGGCTCTTTAGATACCAGTCTGTGCCTGGACTCTGCACATGAGTTTGCAAGCTGAAATGGAGGGCAGAGACAAATTTTGGTTTAGATTTCCTTTTTTTTTTTTTTTTTTTCCTTTCCTTTTTTTAATCTTTCCTAGTGTTTCTCATACAGAAACAGTGACTGTGCTTTCCTAAAAGAAGGGTGCTCCCCTTCAGCAACATTGAGGAGGTTCTGGCCACCACAGAAGTTAGCAGTGTGAAGGGAACACCCACTTCTGCAACTTAGGCTGTAGCTAAGCAGTAGATCACAGGACATGCTTTATGTGGCATGTAGACCAAACGCTGTCTCCTGTGCTGGAAAGTCAGACAGCTATTGTGCTTAACAGGCATCTGTCATTGCAGTGTAAAACTCTGACAGACTCTTAACGCTCAGAAATGAGGTTGGTGTAAAGTTTGCTGATGTTGATTCTAGGTAGCAGCTACAAAACTGGGAAGGGAAAATGAACTCACTTTTGTGAGTTGCTCCTCATGTGTTTTATCAGATGCTGTCTTTTCACCTTCTTACTCAGCTGTGAAAGAGAAGGCAGAAAAAACTGGAATCACTGAGGAGCCTCAGTGCTGTGTTCTAGGTTTCTTCACTGTTTCAACATCTCTAGCTGTTCTGGATTTTACTGCCAGGCTTTACATATGATTTCTGCATCCCAGACCTTTGCCATGTATTACTTAGTTATGACATTTTCAGAATGGTATTTGTGGTGTGCGATTCATAGCTGTTTTGAATTCACTGTGCAGTGAACTGACTTCAGACACAGCAAGGAAGTTTGGCTGGCGAGATTACATCAAGCTTGAGTCAGATTCTTGTAGAGGGAGAACAGCCCTAGCTCTAAAAATGGTGGTTTCTTAGAAAAAGGCATAGGAAATGGTTAGTCACTGATTTTAATCAGACAAGTATCCAGCACCAGGAAGGACAAGAGGGAAGTAGTGAATGTTTACAATTTTGCAGTTCCTTGTGAAGCTTGGTCCGTTCCTTTCCATCTTGCATGCTTTGAGTAATGTGCTGTCTCTTCAGGGGTTTGCTGTGTTGTAGTTTGGTAATGATGATACTCTCACTGGGTCCTTTGGCCTAAAAATGCAGAAATATCATGAATAGTTGCAACCAAACTAAGGATGGTTAGTCCTGTTTGCTGGACTGTTCATCTCAGCAACTGTATCCTCTTTGCTTTGCTCTGAACATCATGTCCCTTCATCGTTACATTACTAAGAACTGAATGTGAGTCACTTGGGTTGAACGTAGGTGAAAGCTGGAATATTTCCCTGTAAGTGGGCCTAAGTGGTGGTGCTGGCTGGGTGGATAGTCCCTCCAGCTGCCCCAGGGGAAATAAGTCAGCCAAGCTGCCTGCTTCATGAGGATGCAGGACCAGGAAGCACAGGTTTCTGATATTGAGGCCAGACCCTTGACTTTAGAAAGGCAGTGGAATTTAATCTTCTTTGTGAATTTAGGAGCTTAAACACAGGTAGGCTTTTCACCATCTTGAAGGCTCTTTCCAAACCCTCTTACTCTGATGTTTGCTAATTGGCAGAGTAAATGTAATCCCAGCCAGTTTGTTCTGATGTCAGTATTGCCTGCTACCTTAGTTATTTCTCCCTATTAATTAATCTGTTACGATTTATTTAAAGGGAGAAATTATATCTTTACTTGGCCTGAATTTATGGGGCTATGCAGACTCTCCTTGGTCTCTTCTGTTAAGACAGGAAGTCTATTTCCTTTTCCTTCTGGCACCCTTCCTCTGCACATTTTTTAAAATAATCCATAAAAAGATTTGCATATGGGATATTCCGGAGGAGTCCTTGGCTGTGCCCTCTCCACTTCCTTGGATGTTTCCTTATGTCTGACTTGATCTGATATATCCTGGAATTCATAGAATCAGCTGGGTTGGAAAAGACCTGTGAGATCATCAAGTCCAACCCCTGATCCAACACTGCCGTGGTTACTAGACCATGGCACTCAGTGCCACACCCAGCCTCTTCTGGAAAACCTCCAGGGATGGAGAGTTCACCACCTCCCTGGGCAGCCCATTCCAATACCTGATTACCCTCTCTGTAAAAAATTTCATCCTAATATCCAACCTAATCCTCCCCTGACACAGTTTAAGACCATGCCCTCTTGTCCTGCTGCTGATTGCCTGGGAGAAGAGACCAAATCCCACCTGGCTACAACCTCCTTTCAGGCAGTTGTAGAGACTGATGAGGTCTCCCCTGAGCCTTCTTCAGGCTAAACAACCCCAGCTCCCTCAGCCTCTCCTCACAGGACTTGTGCTCGAGTCCCTTCACCAGCCTGGTTGCTCTTCTCTGGACCTGCTCCAGCACCTCAATATCATTCCTGAACTGAGGGGCCCAGAACTGGACACAGCACTCCAGGTGTGGCCTCACCAGTGCTGAGTACAGGGGAAGAATCACTTCCCTTTGAATTTGCCTTTCTAATGATGGTTTTGCGTAAAGACTTGCAGTTCATTCTGTTCCACGATCCAGCTTTTATTGCATGAAGGTGTCCTAAAGTTCCCTCAATATATCACAGATACTCTGCTGAAGAGCATGTCCTCATTTAGTTTAATCCATGCTGAAGTGGCATTGGAGGGATGCTGTATCACAATACACTATGTATGAGCTGCAAGGTGCATGTGATGCATGTGAGACCTGTGGACAGAATTTAGGCAGACTTGCTGCACAGTCAGATACTGCTATAGGTGGTGGTGTAAACTCAGTATGCACCTCTGTAACTTGGAGAAAATGAGCAAATTCTATGTAAAATGAAAATCCAACCACCAGAAACAGCTACTGAAGAGAGGTTCTTCAATGAACTAAAATAACCTCTTTATAGGAGTTATATCTGAAATTTTATGACTTTATAATCCACAGCCCTTAAGTGGTGTAAAGAGAATGTAAAAGAAAAGTACATTGAGTCAACCTCTTTATTTGACTTGAAAACTGGTATTAGATTCTCCTTTTAGTTTAGATCCTAGTAAATGTAGCAGGCTGCATTGTTTCCTGTGCTGTTCTTTACAGATAATTATTATTTGCGTCACTTTATCTAATTGGTATCTTAGCACCTTTATCTTTTTCATTATCTATAACTGTTCCAGAGTATATCTCAAACATTGAGAGATCTCCTTAAATACAGCTAAGCAGAAACAGCGGTGGTTTTCTATCATCACTAGATGCAACAGAGGGAAAATGGGCAAAAAGTTGCCTGACGGGGAAACCACCAGGAGCAGCACTTGGGTCAAATCTTTTCAGTGGTGATAGATACTGCTACAGCGACAGCCTCCCCAAGAACCAACAGAGACTGCCTGACTCTGCCAATTCAGTTCTTTTGGAAAAGGAAAATACAAGTGAAGTTGTCATGGTGAAGTGTATATATTAATTTTGGATCCTTTGTCCATTTACTCTGCTCTGGTACTTCCTCATTTCTACACTTTCTGTGTGTGTGGAGAAAACACAGGCTGTGGATAGTGGCTTTTCATGGGCAGGTTGTATCCCACCCTTTTCATTAATGTTTGTTGTTCCAGTGGTGGGTCTTCACAGCAGACACCTTCTTATGTGTGTGTGTTTTGTTGTTTCTCTTACTGGTGCTTTGGTACTGAAAGAAGTACATATTCTTAATAAACTGCATGCTAATGTTTTCTAGGGGACACTAGCACTTCCTGGAGAATAGTCAAACAATTAAAATGCAGGATTTTGGCACACAAATACAGTGACAGTAATTAAAACAAGGATAGAGAAAGCTTTCGGTTTCTCACTGAACTGCACATGGCCAGTGCAGTTATATAATCCATGTTCTGCAGTCGCTTTGTGGCATTAATGCATTATACACAGGATTATTTCCTGGTTTGGCACTCCCTGTGCCTATTTTCCTCCTTTTACCATGTAAAAAACAGCTAAACCATTGATGTTTAGAGAGTTACTCTTGGAGAACACTGATTAGCACTCTGAAATAAGATTTGAGGAAGGTGCTCCATTATCAGGAGAATTGAATCCTCATCACCAGACAGTGAGCTGAAAACCCAGACTTGAAGTTCAATGCACTATAAGGGAAGGTGGGTTTCAGTTCAAACTGCCCTTTGTGAGGCCATGGCCCACAGTATCCTGCTGCTTTAGAAGCGGCTTGTCTGGCACTGCTTGGGAGGGCGTGCAATCCCACTGTTGCTCTTGGCTGTGTGCTGGAGGTCCTGATGCTATCAAAACACAGCACAGCTTTTCCGCTTCAGTTTTGAAGAACATGAAGTAAGAAGCAAAGGAACAAAAAAGTAGTTGCTTTCAAAGCTGCTGGTGAGAACAGCTCACAGGAGACTGATGTTTATTTACTTTGCTCATGTACAGTAGTCTATGAGCAACAAAATGCTTTTAGAGAAGCAGTCTAAACTTGAAAGTATAATAGCTTTATTATTCCTGAGAGTAATAGCTTCACTTCTTGAATCATTTATAGCCATCTCTTCTTTTCTCTTCCCTCACTTTTACTGCAAAAGGCAACATGTTTTTTGTGTTTTAAGCTCTTGTGTCTCGGTTGCTTTTAAGTAGCATTGGCAACACTTGAGAGTTTGGAAGATAGTAAATGGCTTCTTAGGATGGACGGTGTGGTTCTTGACAGTGAAGTTAGTCCAAGGAGCTCTGTCTTGGGTAGTACAAAAATCCCTGTCCATCACTGGATCTTGGGAGAGTTGGGAGCAGTCAGCACATTACTGGGAAAGGCTTAAGAAAGAAAAGGTCTAATCTGGCAACAAGGTCCCAGGTTGACAAGCAGTGGCAAGGAAGTCATACCATCAGGCCCGAGTATTCCAAATAAAATTGGCCAGCCCTCTCAGTCCAAGGGATGAAGTTGCACTGTGCATTAGGAGAAAGGCCCATCTGTGCTTGATGAGATAATCAAGCTCTCAGGGGGTTTCCAGCAAGTCAGAAAATACACACCTCTGCAGTCTGGAGACTGGATCCATGCCAGTCAGCAAGAGTGCCTTTCTATTTTTAAGTCATATATTCTCTTAGATTAGATTTTAGTCAATTGATCAATACTAACAAGCTTAAAATATTCTCAACTTTTGACCTTTTTTTTTGTTGGCTAAGCACAGCTTATATGACAAATAGAAAATGGAGGTAAAATCAACCTTGATGTGCTGAAGCTAAATCTAGCCACCTTGCACAAATAGGATAGCACCAAAGTATTGAAAACCATATAATAATAAAAGATCTGTTGTGACACTATTCCTATTTGGACTCAAAACAGGTACATAAGCAGTGGTGCCTGGGTTTCAGATGGAGGATATAGTTGTCTCCTAGAATACCTCAATTTTCAGCCACTAGAAGCTGCAATAGTCACTAATGAAATTTGAGATAATTCACAGTTGTCAGAATTACCAAAGTGCTCAGACTTAATGCTTAGGTTTTAATGGGGTTCTGCTGAAAAAATTGTGAATGGTGGCACTGGTGGTGTCAGTGGCTGCTGAGGCAAAGCCTATAATGTAATGGTGAAAGAGGTGGGCCTTGATGAAGGAACTGGAAGTGGCTAAGCATGAAATAAGTTTAATTGCCAAATGAGGTATGTCTTTTGATTGTAGCTCTGCTGACCTATCACTGATAAATTCCTTTTATGTACAGGAGCCAAAGTGTAGAGATGGGAGTGAATACTTAGACAGCAGAACGGACAACTTCAGTACGGACACGCTGGCACCATCACAGCTCTCCGCCTTGCTGTGGTCACCTGGCTCCAGCCATGTCCTGTCCCAGAGAAGCGAGTCCACCAATGCGGTCAGCAGTGACGCCTTGAGGCAGAACATTTACGAAAACTTCATGCGGGAGCTGGAGATGAGCAGGATGAACTTGGAGAATACTGAGACCTCATCAGAAACAGAAGACTCCAGTGGCGAGTCCCTCAGCTCCTTGGAGCAGCTGGATTTGTTGTATGAGAAAGAGCAAGGAGTGGTACGCAAGGCAGGGTGGCTGTTCTTCAAACCCATGGTGACCCTACAGAAGGAGAAAAAGCTGGAGCTGGTCACACGGCGGAAGTGGAAGCAGTACTGGGTCACACTCAAAGGTAAGCCACCATGTTTATCCTTTAGCTTGGCAGCAGCAGTTCTTTCCATCGTGTCTCAGGAGCCTTTTATGCACGCTGGCTTCTGTTAGCAGGTTTAGGGGGATCAGAAAATCATACCTACCTTTACAAGGTCTACCCACCACTTAAAGTGGGGCATGTGCCTAAGCAGCCCACTGAATTGAGGTGATGCTCAATTGAGGTAATGCTCCTTGGTATTGCACATGCAGTCTTTTGTTTCATACCATAGTGGGAGTTGTTTTGTCTGATTCCCCAGTCTGTGTATTCATGCAGAACTGGAGATTTAGAAGATCCTTTTGGATGTTTGGAGGTCAAAGGCCAAACTGAACCAAAGCTGAGGAAAATACCAAAGTTATACCTGTCTTGGAAGGAGTCAAAATTTAAGAGTCAGGAGAAGTCACTGGTGCCCAATTCCCTGTCACAAACACACAGTTCTTTAGGCTCTTCTATGAAGTTTACTTAAAGATTGGGTAGGTTAATTTAAAAAGTTTAATTTATTTCCAGTGCTTTAGGTGGCAGTATAATGAAGAGGTGAACTCCACATGCCAAAACATTTACACAAAAAAGTGTGTGGTTCAGAGCAGCAGAGACTGAAGCAGCAGCAGCAGGGGAAGGCCCGTGGTGCCCAAGGCATAGTTGCCATGGACCATTCCCAGGGCTTGCTGGTCTCCCTCCTTTCCCAGGATGGTCTTTCACTTTGCCCACTCCCTGCAATACCAACCCCTTCTGGCTTTTGGCATGCCCAGCTTCCCATCTCCCACAGCTACTGCTGCTGTGAAACAGCCCTGTGGGAAGCCAATCCACTGAAAGGGGTGGCTGCAGATGTGATTGTTGTGCTCAGCACTGCTCTCTCCACGTACATTGATGGCTCAGAGTGTGCTGCAAGAAGTGCATGGATGTCAGGAAGTGCAAGAAGGAAAATAACATCTATTGTGGGAAGAGTGAGTTCATAGGCCTTTTTTTTTTATTGGGGGAATTGCATCCAAAGGATTTGCCTTTCAGTAAATATAATGCAAAGTTAATGAGTAGGGAAATGATCAAACTTAATAATTTCCTAGCATATATGGGACTAGAGGAGAGAAAATAACAACTTTCCCACAAGTTGCCCTTTTCAAAATTCTGCGTGGGTGTAGAGCCGAAGAAAAATGAACAGCAACCATCAAGTTCTGGTAATGTTGTCCTTGACAGTGCTGGTTTAAAAGAAGCAAACTAGCTAGAATGAGGCAATTCTGCCTAATAATTCAGAGACTTGTTATCAAGGGATCAAAATGTAGGCAGTCTTAACAGTTTAAATCACTTACCCTGATCATCAGATAGCATGATTCATGCTTACAATAAGCGTATACAAAGGGAAAAACAGTATCTGAATTCCACCCTCTTATTGGGGGTATTTGTGTTACCAAGTATGAATATGAGTTTGATCTGCCTCTTCTAAAATTCAGTTAGTTTCTAAACAATCCTATCAAAACTCTAAACTGAAGTACATTATATAGTAGTAGTTCATGTATTTCTGGAATAATGAGACTTTGGCAAAGAATTTAGGTGCTTCATGTTCATTTCTTTGGTATAAAATTGGCTTTTTGGTGACCTTGAACAAGCTACATCCCTTCTTGCTAACCGAATCTCTGCAGCTACAGGAGATATTATTAACCTTTATTAACTTCTAACATTATAAGTGTTAGATAAAATGCTTTGTGCAGAGTCTCTTCCACTTTGTTAGCTGTTTTAAATATACAGTCCTCATTTCCTTGATCTCTTACCTTTATTGTCTTGTGGAGACTTCTGATGCCAAAATAAACTTGCCTGTCTAGATATCAAGACATAGTTCTGTTTTTGTAATATGTTATATCAAGATCAAGGCACTTGCTTTGGTTCTCCTTCTACAACGTTTTGAATAAATCTGTATTTAATTTGTTCTTGAAGTTTAAATAGCCCAGATATTTTAAAGGGTGACTTAAAATAGCCATATATGCAAATGGAGAAGAGCATGTTTCTTTACAGTCTCTTGAGATGTGTTTAATTATAAATATGTAGAAGGCCTACAACCATCTGGTTACCTGCCAGACTTGAAAGTATGCATGTCCTGAGGCCTCTGCTCTACTTTGAGGGCCACCAAGACCTGAGCTCGAATAGTAATCCTGTACCAAGAAGAACTCTCTTTTCCATCTGTCCTGTCTAATTAGCTTATTTTAACGAGGGAAATTGCTTTCCCATTGCCTTCCCCCTTCAGTTCAAGTTTTGATTAAAATGCTTGGACAATAATCGGTCCCAGTGGGCCTGATAGAGCTTATGAAGCTAGCTGCTTCCAGGGATCACTTCACTTGACCTGAAGATATACTTGGGGTGCCATACACTTGAGCAGACATGCATACCCTTTGAAATGTTTTAGTAATGTTCATGTAAACTATCAGGGTAAAATATGACTTGCCTTCAGTTATAGCAAGTAGGGGAAATATGGGAGTTTAAAATAGAACTTAATATGCAGTTTCCTAAAATGAAGAAGTGGAAGTAGCCGTACACTCCTGATGCTGCTGCTGAATACGAGAGGAGACTTGGTTTTGTTGGTTTAGTTTGCCCTGTTATGTTCAAATGATTACAGAAGTGCTGTGCCTGATATGCAGAGTGTAACAAACCGTGTCCTTCTTTTCCAGCTGCAGAGATCTCCAAGTGTTTCAGTGTCATAAAGAAGATCAAATGAGGGATGGCAAGGGGAAAGGATAGGACCAAATCTATAGGAATTGTCCTTGCCCAAAATATTCTGCCATACACTTTGGACAGTAATAGGAAAAGGTGCACTTATGCAGTATAGAGGCATTTCTATTTATTGGATTCCTTTATTTGAAAACTTTTCAGTCAACAGATGATTTGATCAGTAACATCTGATATGTGTTTCCCTTTGTCTTGTAACTCTTGTACATTCATTGACACTAGAGAATGTGATGAAATCCCAATCCCTCTGATGGATCTCACTTTTCACACACTATGGATTTGGACTGTATGAAGACCAGTGTATTCCACCTCATAACTTTTCACAGCAAATGTGTCCAATGGACTCTAGGAGGGCCAGTTTTCCCCCTTATTAGGCAGAAGAATCACACCCCCCCCAATGATTTTGGTTCTGATTTCTGATTTTACCTCAGAGGAAGCTCCCCTCAAATTTACATGACTTTGGATGATGTGTCTGGGAGTTTTAATGCAATATTAAGTCTAAATGTTAAAAAATTACTAAAATAAAGATTGAACTCTGCTTTTACCAAAAAAGTTTAAAAGCACCCACCAAGGAAACATTTTTATTTTTCAGGTTTAGCTGTGTTCCCTTGATATGTATTTCCTAGGTGTATTTGCATGTGCATAAACACAAAGAGTGTGTCACATAGAATAAAAACAGCAGCCTGAAAATCAGCGAGTCAGCCCAAAATCTCAGTTTTGGCTCTGCCCTGTGTTGTGTTGCCTCTTTTATTTGAAGGAAAAACAACAACAAAAAGGGGACTGGAGAGATGCTGTAGCACTAGGAAACTCAGTCCTTGTATTGGTTGAATTTCAAAATTTCAAGCCTTCTGCTCAATACATATAGGGCTTGCAGCAGTAGCATATTCGTGGATTACTAGTGATCATTATTCTGACTTGCTATGTAATGCAACCATAGGTCTTCTCTAAATTCATTCCTGAATTTGAGCATGTCTTTTGGAAAAGGTTTGCTGTGCTGGAGGATCTACCATTAGCCTTAGATTTTTCAAACTGCTTAGGTTATCCTCCATTTTCAAAATGGTTTTGTAGTATCTGTCTGGTCTTACTTCTTCCAGGTTAAACATTCAGGTGTAGTATAGTATGAATTTATCTTCTAATTTAAAAAAGCACCAACCCCTCTGCTGTTACACTGCTGTTTCATATCACAAGGGTGAAGTGAGGGTTACTTATTTTCTCTTGATGTGCAGAGAAATCAGTTTAGCCTAGGAAATTCTTGAGAAATCTAGTTTATAACTAGGTTATTTTCTTAGAATCATAGAATGGTTTTGTTTGGAAGGGATTTTAAAGATCGTTTAGTTCCAAACCCCCTGCCACCGGCAGGGACACCTTCCACTGGACCACAATGGTCAAAGCCCCATCCAACCTGGACTTGGACATTCTCAAACTCAGCCTCTTTAAACTGTTTTAAATTATTCTGAATTGTTTAATCTCCAATTTGCAATTTAAATTTGAGAAGTTTATTCACGAAGCATGTTGTATGAAGACAAAAGATTCTGCAAATCATTTCAACAAATACAAAGATTTCTTCAATTTAATAAAGAAATACAAAAGCCAGTTTAACTAAGCAGAAGTTAATCTCTTCTATATGCCTTAACATTTTATAGGCTGAGCTTATTGATAGAATCACAGAATATTTTGGGTCAGAAAGGACCAACTCCACTGTTGTGGGCAGGGACATTTTTCGCTAGACCAGGTTACTCAAACCCCATCCCTACCTGGCCTTGAACCTTTCTGTATTGAGGAATATCATGATTTATTTTTTAAGTCTATGGATATTTGTTATGTGTCTAGTAGACTTATTATGTCTATTATTCTTATTGTCTGTTTCAACTTTTCATTGGCAAATTCATCATTGATTTTTCTTATTTTTCTGTTTAGAAGATCTTCCCTTTTTACCTACTTCAGAAGAGGAACAGAACTGATATTCCCTTTCTCTGAAGAGTGTCTTAATTCACAAAAACATTAAGATAATAGAATTCAAATGGGAGATCCAGAACTTACTTTCTCCTTATGTTTTTTTTGTCTCTGAACTGCAAAGGTTGTACTCTACTGTTTTATGAGACCTATGGAAGGAACTCGATGGAGCAGAGCAGTTTGCCTCGGTACGCCCTATTTGCTGAAGACAGTATAGTTCAGTCTGTTCCAGAACATCCCAAGAAAGAAAATGTGTTCTGTCTCAGCAATTCTTTTGGAGATGTCTACCTATTTCAGGTAACAGGATTGCATGCATAACTTTGTAGTTGTTTCTCTTTTAGGATGTGTTTTTGAGTCTGCACATGCATGTATATGATTGTATACACACATGCGCACGCACATATCATGATTCTGCCATTGAATTAAAAATAATAGTGCATAATTGCACTATTGTACAATGCTATTACAATATTAAGTGTATGTTTTGATTTCAGGTATGTGATATTACACCAATAGGCTCAATCAGTTATGGTTCAAAAGCAAAAGGAACAAAGATCACAAATCTGCAAGACACTTTTGGTACCTGGTTGATCACAAGATTCTAGAAAATCACCCTTATTTTAATTTTTTTTCACATCTATTAGCATTTCACCCTTATGGAATGGGTGTGCTCAACTCCAAATCTGCTGGCCAAAAAGAGTTTGCTTGAGCAAGATACTCAAGAAAGAAAGCTAAAAATAATCTAAATATCTTGGCTGCTTAACTGCACCACTGGAAACGTTAATGAAGAACAGTATTATGTGGAACTGCCTGCATAGAAACATGTTGATTCATAGGCACACTTGTACATATCTCCAGAGACACTTTGTACAGACTGCGTTCTCTTTACCTGGATGTCCTTTCTCCGCTAACTTGACGTTTTTTAAGTAAGCAGATACCTCCCTTCAGACCTTACATATAAAATCTTCTCTGTTGTTTGCTACCTGCAGAAGTGGAGGTTTATCTTTGAAATCTGTTAGGTTTTACTTTAATTATTTGGAGGAATGAAAGATGCTAGTCACACCTTTCCCACAGCTTATACGGCTCTGTGGTGCTTCTGGGGTGTGCAGACAGTGCACATCTAAGAAGCAGAAGCTGAAGTCTGGAGACAAGTCATGATGGAGTTCAAGAAAGCTTACACTTCCTTTACTTACATGGCTCTAAAGAAAGCCTTATTCCACTCTGTTAAGATAAAGTGTCTAAGATGATGGGAGCCCATCAAGCATTCCATATTCTAGAGCTGTTGTGTTTTTTTTCTTTTTTCTCCTCATAATTCTGCACCATTGATTGGTTTCACAGGCGACAAGCCAGACAGATCTGGAAAACTGGGTTACTGCTATACATTCAGCCTGTGCTTCCCTTTTTGCGAAGAAGCTTGGGAAAGAGGACACTGTTAGGCTGCTGAAAAATCAAACCAAGAGTCTCTTCCAGAAGATTGACATGGATGGCAAAATGAAAAAGATGGCAGAGTTGCAGCTCTCAATTGTTAGTGATCCAAAAAACAGAAAGGCCATAGAGAACCAGGTACTGGAAACAATATTTTTATGGGAGCATAATTATCATTACTTCTTGCTTTGGGTTCTGTTTCTGCTTTCTAAGCCTGAGAGTAATTGTCTTGGGGATAGCTGGCATGGTAGTTGTAATTATTGCCAGGTTTCTGCTGCAATCCAGAACAGCGCGGGAGGTAGGCTCCTCAAAGACTGATCTGTTTTATGACCACAAAGCTATTTCTTTTCTTTTCTGCAAAAATGGAATTAATGTTCACTGCTTGATGATGTACTTAACTGTTAGTAATATCTAGCTGTTACATTGCATACCACAGAATATACAGTATGTTCTGTGAATATTTAATTTCTTATTGAATTGCAGAAGAGATTGAAGAATAGGTACTTAGCAATATTGTTCTGCACCTTAAGGCAAGACATGAAGAGTACTCAGTCCTTCCTCCAACTTTATTTGGATAGCAGCAGACAAAACCACGTGCTTCCAGTTGAAATTTAGCCATGACTAATGATCACCTTATTGTCTGTACAGTAGTGAACAAACATGAAGCCTTACTCTGCTCTCAATTCTAGCATGTGAACCAGGAATCAGTTCAGTGATACCCTGTGGAAGTATATCTTGCGGTGTTGATGTCTTCCCATGTCTCCAGTTTTGCAGGCAGCAACTGGCAAACAATGTTTAATTAGACATGCTTAGTGTTCAGGCAAAGACCTCACTACCTAGGGCCTCTTGTGCACTGAACGTGTCTAGTAGTTTAGCCTAAATAAGTCTGTGAAATGAGATTGCTGTGTCTTTTATTTTATTAGGCCATCAACAGAAGACATCTGATAATTTGAATTTATTGACTGGTCTTTGAGTCCTCTCATCCTTACCTGTATTTCCAGTCACAGTAACTCTTCCTCTGTCAGTACTTTAGGCTGCACACTATGGTTCCTTTAATAGCAACCAAAGTTTATTTCCTTTGAACTAATAGAGCATAATTATGTTTCTTTGGTTAGTGAAACACTTGTAGTTTCAGAATTTGATGCTTATAATATTTAAAATCCTTACTATACTGGTTTGAACTTGATGAAGAGCAAATGGATACTGATTTCACTATCAAGCTCTTGTGGCGAACTTCAGTCTGAAGCTATATGAGCAGAGTTCAAATAATATGCAGGTTTGTGTAGGGATGGTGCAGATGTTCATAAGCCCTTTGAGTGCTCAGGTGTTCATGATTTATTTCCAGGTCACTTTATTTCATGGTCCAGAGCCATGTGAGGTGAATGGAGAAGGAAAATGTTAAGCCTCCTTTTATTGGAGTAGGTTTTCAGACCTAGAAGAATATACAGATTTTTACAGATTACATGTAATGCACCGAGGAAAAATCTGGATGTGTATTAACTTAATTTATCCCTTCCCCCATCAGATACTCTTGCTACTAGTTTATGTGGAGTCAGATGAAGAGTATTAATGATCTGTCTTAATGTCTGCTAATTAGATGTTCTGTCCTTGAACAACTGCCTTTGTTTTCCAGCTCTGGAAGAAGTTGGCTTCATTTTGTAGAACTGAAATCCATCACTGTGACTGCAAAAGATTTATTCCTGTTAATATTCTGTCTATGCCTGTCTCAGAATATTGAATGGGGGCAAACCACTGACACAAAGAATGAAATAGATCATTGCAAACATTGACTAGTTAGCAAAGAATAAATACACGAGATTTTTCTCTATTCTTGATCTCTTTGATCTCTTTAAAACCTCTCCTTACAATTGCTGAAGTTTTGTTGGCAAAGTCGCTTCAGAGAGAAATCAAGAGATAATTACGTTTCCTAATCATCTGATTTGTTGTCTCAGAGATTGGCTTTTGCAAAGAAAAAGAAAAATCTTGATTTAATTAGTAACCTAAAGTTCTTAGTATACTTAGCAAGCTAATGATATTGAGAAAACATTATTCCTAAGGGAGTAGTTTGCATATATGTAGCTCAGTTATTTAGTAACCGTGGTTGTTTAGTTGTCTTTTGCCCATTTTGAGTAACAAGATTATTAAAAATTCTGGGTTAGATTTTGTGTAAATTCGATGGTGTTTTCAATCATGTGGCAGTTATGATTCCTCCATTCTGAAGTACAAAGTATTGTGAATACTGCAGTTTATAGGCATGCCCTGCATTCTGTGCTGGAAATTTTCCCTAGGGATTTATTTTGTAAAGTCAGTGGAACTAGTATGATTGACTTCAGGAGGACCATGGTGGTTTTTAATGCAGAAAGATGAGGCATACTCTTAATTTATTTCCACTGGGAAATTATCTTGGAAATTCTGATTTCTACAACCTTTCTCCTTTTCCTTCCTCTTCCTCAGAAAAGTAACCACCCAAACTCAGTTGGCTATTTTCTTTCACATCTGTATTGATTTAAAACCAGTATTTCTCTGCTGAAGACTTGAGAATTTAATAAAAGCAGGGCTTTACAAGCAAAAAGAGACTTTTCTTGTTTCACAGTTACCATCATCTGAAAAAAAATTTTACTAAGGAAACCTGGACTTCTAAAGTTGCTATAGGTATTTTGATAGACTTACATGATTCTTTTTTGGTGTTCAGCAAATGGAATGGAGAAGCTCATCTGATACTATCTTGTAAATCTGGTGAATTTGAAGGATATCAATTGATAAAGCCAGTGCTAAACAGAAGTGCAAACAAAAAAACTACTGGGAAAATGTTGTTTTTCTATGGAAATCATTGTTTTAGAGACTTGACGCTATCAAACTGATTGTGAAATGCCTTCAACCTTGTGGCTTACGTGAGGGATTCTCTCCATCAGGGTTTACTGGTCCAATAATAACAATAGACTTGGTTTAAGAGAAAATGGCAGCCCTTCACATGAGTATAGGTCACGTTGGTCAGTTTAGAAGAGATCAAGGAAGAAAAGCATCTGCAACAGCAGGTATGTACAGCAGCCACTGCACTGGCAGGGTGGCTGGAAATCTCAAGTCTGCACATACTACCTACAGCCACGTACGTTTTTATTAGTATATGAAATAAATATGTTGTGGGTGGTGGTATTCCCCCAGCGTGTAACTTTTCCCCTAAACTCAAGAGAATTAGGACAAAAGGTAGCAAGTTTGAAAATCCCCCGGTGCTGAGATGAGTTTCAAAATCTGTCTTTAAAAAAAATCTTAGTTTTTCTAGATGTTTAACCTGCTAGGGAAACCACAGTGTTTGCTGTGAAATATGGAGTCCTGTAAAACTCGTAGGGAAGTTAGTGAAAGGGATTATTAGCATTTATTCAGAACTATTTTAACAAAAAGTTGCACATTAAGTCAAAAGTGGAGCTGCCTCTGCCTCTAGAACTGGTTTTAGTGGGATGGAAAATTTCACAGTAAGGGCACTGTAGCCCTGGGTGTACTTCTTTATGTACTTCTTTATGTACAGGTAGATAAGTCTATCCTGTTATCTCACTTTAGAACAGTAGTATGAATAATAGTTGCTTGAAAGCATCTCGAGTTTTCAAATTTTAATATGTTGGTATAATCGTGTTTTCCAGGCTATTCAGATGTTTCTGATGTGATTCGTATTTTCTGTGCACATGATACTTAACTTACTGATCCAGGTGGGTTTTGAACATAGGTATATACTTGCAGGCACTGAGATGGTGAGGCATAAATGAGAAGAACAGGCACATGCTTGGAGACATTTTTTCCGGAAGTTTTCATGTGTCCTCCAACTAAAAGTAGCTACCATAAAAAAAAAAAAAAAGGGGATCACTAAGACGGTGGTCTCTTCATTAGGGGTAGTCATTAAATCTACTAGTACCTTTCTTCCCTGAACTGTAGTGATCTTCAGCTTTTTACAAAGAGCATAACTTCATGACTTCTTTTTTTAATTTACTTGACTCTTCCTCTTTTCTCTCACATTTGAAGGAAGATGATTGGACTATGTCTGGGAATTTATTCTTCAGGCTCCACAAAGCCCAAATTTCATGTCTTAACTTTCTATAAAGCATCTGATGAAGTACTGTCTGATATTGAGATGAAAATTCACAATAACAACACTCAAACAGAATCTTTTCAGGAAACTTTGCTGGCACATGCCAGCATTGCCACCTACAAATTCAATTTGAATTACAGTGGACAGTAACAATTTTTTCTTCCATATCCTCTTAAACTAAAAAAGTTGTCTAAACTTGTTAAAACAGATCTTCAGTTTGCGTGGTCTCTGAACTGGCTAAAAGCAGAGCTCTGCTTTCTGAAAGGTTCAGTACAATTTCTTTTCAGGTATCACTCTTCAGTAAGGATGACTCTTCCTTACATCATTAGCAAAATACTTCCCTTTACTAGTAGTAGACTGGAAATGAAATGAGTAGGCAGTCATAAAGTTAGGGCATTCATCTCCAGTCTCCCTGCACTGTAGTTACTGTTTTATAGATGAGTGAAATTCCACCTTTGTTTTGTAAAGATTTGGCATAAAATAATGAAAAATTAATAAACTATTACTGAACTTGGAGTTGCATATCATTATCTCTTATGATGAAGCTGGGTGGGGAGCATGTGCAGAAAGGGCTGGAGGTCTGGGCTTTGGGGAGGGGCAGCTGGGTAATAAAATTCAGTGGCTTTCTTACTTATATCCCTAGCTATAGACATATATGTGGTATCACCAATTGCAATCAGATTATAGACAAAAATGTAAATTAGGTTCATGTGTGTGCACTTTTGTGCTATCAGTGATATTGGAATAAGATTTCCGCTGCCAGTTTTGGTTAGAAATTATGAAAATTCTGTCCTTCCAAAACAGCCAAGCAGATGGCATTTACTGGAATAAAATGTTTATTATTTCAGGAAGATTTTATAACCATTTTTAAAGTCACCAGGTAGAATGAAGAATAAAGTATTTCTAATTGTGCATCAGTGTTGCTGTACTCTATTATGCTGCCATTTTTATTTCTTTGATCTAAAAGTTATGACAGTATCTCAGTGGCATTTTTAAAGCAATGGAATTTCTGGGAGAACGATGGTTTTGCTTCTTCGAGTTCTCTTTAGGAAGTAATGACAATAAAAATCTGTTCCTTGTCCCCAGAAACCAAATGACTCATTTTTCCAGATGGGTACAATATGAACTGTGTCTGAGAACCAGGGAATGGAATGCAAAGAGTTTGGTGTTGTTTGTAATGTGGTTGAAAAGCTGTACATATAAAACAGCAGCAGTTTCTTTTCAATCCACTGAGTTCCCTACATCAGCTTGCAGAGACACTTTCCATCTGGAAATAAGATGTGTAGGGAAAAATTCTGAATTTTTATTGCTATAGATAGTGAATTGTGTCAGCAAGGCAGTCAGGTTTCTGCATGGTATAAGAACTTCTACTAAATAAAATCAGTTTTGAAAGCTTGAGCACTGAGAGAAGGACCTCCTCTCTGTGCATCTCTTCTATTGTGCTGCTTTAAATAGGTGCCAAGTGAAAAACCAGTGTGTTGTTATCAGATGAGCTGTCCAGGAAGTTTCTTCCATCCGTCTTCTAGGTCCTTGAAGTATTGCTACACTGAGTTGATATGGTGTCATTTATGGCACTGCTTTACATCATTCACATACCAGTTTGGGTTTTATCACATTGAGCTCTTTTTACTTTGTAGAGCACACGTGTTTGAAAATGAGACAGTTCTTTCTCAGCCCCCCCCCTCCTCCCCCCAAAGATACTGTTTGCACTGTAGTGTATGAAGGACAAGGACTGTCCCTGAACCACACTGTTGGCATTGCCTTTGCTGGGACATTGAGGCCCTCCATTCTGCAGTCTGCAATCCCTAAAAATGTTCCAGCTGAGGTGGTGGTGCCACTGTAAATGTCAACTACAGTGACAACTGTATGGCACATAGGAACCATGGATACTGTCACTTCTGGAAACCACTGATCTATATTATCTGGTCTGAATATATTTAACCCTTGCCTTTCCTAAGCTCCCACTTTAAAGTTTACCTTTAGAAAACCTAGCGGGATTATTGAATTGAAAGAAACCTGGTTTTAAGCAACTTGCTTTAGCTCCTCTGTTTCATGGTTTAGAATGTAATTAATTCACAATTTTTTCTCAGTGTCTGAATAGATTTTTCACTTAACCTGGAGGAGAATTGACTATTTATGTTCTGAAAATGATCACTGCTGCTGAAGTACTGCCAAAAATACCATGCTGATGTTCCCTTGTGTGTTAACTCTTAATAACTCATTCCTGTACTAAATCTTTGATGCAAAAGCCCACCCCCTCACATAATTACTGTCTTGTCCCTGCACCAGACTTCCTTGCTTAAGTTCTCGTGGTGTCCCAGGCTAAATAATTCTCAAGGCTTCCCACACTTTACTCCTTTTTACTGCAGCTTCCTTTTTCTCTCTAACTTAAAGGATCCTATTAAGTTCAATACATTTATTTGGATGGCCTTTCCATGCCTTTTTTTCCAAACTCTTTCATGCTGCCACTAAACCCATGAACCCTTGCTTAACATTTGCCTGGATTGAGAATGACATCCTCCCTTTCCTCTGGAAAAAGCCTTTAATGCTTTCACATTTTATGTGTGCTCGCTTGTTTTGGTGTACCTTATGTTGGGCCGTATCTCTTATCTCATTGCGGAATCACTTCATGCTGCTGTTAGCCTTTGTCACCCATTCCCACTCCCACAGCTGTCCACTGCATCCACTTTTTCCTGTTTGCTCTTGAGCAGATTTCAAAAGGGCCATTTTGTCTATGCATGATGAAGTTAAGTCCTTGAGCCATCTTTGGGGCAGTCCTCCCACGTGGGGCAGAGATTTGCCTCACACAATAGCAGAATAAGGCTTGCAGCAGCTAGTCTGCAGGCTGTAAATTAACTTCATGGACCAGGTCATACTGCGCTTTGAAGTTGTTGCTTTTTTTATTTGTGTGCTTCCCCCATTTAGTCTTCAAGAATATAAATCTTTAGGAAGAATTATCATAGTTTAAAAGGCTTAGACAAATAGCAGCTGGTATTGGTTCATGGTCTCCAATTGGTTCCAGACATCCCTGGTTTTGATAAGACTACAAGACAATCTCAGAAATTCCTTGCCTACAGCTTTTGCTAATGCCATTAAATGTAACATTGTGATTACCGATGCTTTTGGAGCTGATTAACTAGTATCCTGCGTGGCTGATAAACACTGTAATTTAATTATTTCTTCACCATGCCTTCATGTTGTACCCTACTCCCCCTTCTTTGATTATCTTTATTTTAAAATACAACTTTGTACAAGTGTTTAATGAGGATTTTGAAGAAGGCCTAAGAAACACAAGTATGCCTGTTCAGACTGTGCTCCGTGGGGACAGGATGCTCCACTCCAGCAGTGCCCAGAACAAGTCTTGCTGTGTTCCTGAGATATTAAAAGTCGACTTGGCACTGTACCCACAGCAGTGTCATCTCAAAGGGAAGGGCATCACCTGACCTTGTTGCTTTTGGCTTTGTGAAAAGCTGACAACCATGTTTTCATTCGAGTTGGGTGTTGACACAGAGAAAGAACTCATCTTGCAATCTCCTTTTGGAGTCGTCGCGTTTATAAAGTACTGGCAAGCAGAAAAATGCTCTGTGAGGAGTGTCTGAGAGCACAAAACAAGCAAAAAAAAGACAATGATCAAATAAACCCGAGAAAAAAAAATTATTCTTTCTTAAGTCCAGAGGATGCATGTTTCGAATGTCTGTGGTGAGATTAGATGAGGCATCTTCGTTGCGTGTATGTGTCTGTCCTTTCTCACTGGACTTCTGAGAATTGCTCTCATTATAAGCTTTTGTAAATACTTTCTTCTGCTTTTAAGAGTAGTTTTTGAAAGATTTTGTAAGTATATTACAGATTTGCATTTTTAGCTGTACAAAATGGAATATTTTCTTCCCTTTCTTCACCCTACCTGCCAAATAAAATACCTCTTATTTCCAAAAGTACAGCCATAGCTGATGCCACAGTTTGTGAGCACATGCTCCTAGCTGGACTATGAAGGGTCTTTATCAGTTGTAGCACAAACCTTAGCACTGTTTTGTTAACAGGGCCTTTTTCACCCTTTCATTGCTTACTTCTTCATTGTTTAAAGAAAAGAGGCAAGATTCTTGTTTAATTTTTATGGTATTTGACAGCATTATGAGGAACCTGAACTGATTTTGCTTCTAGATGATCTTACAGGTTGGTCATAGCTCACCTGAGATTTTTATAGTTGTTGGTTTGTGTCCTGAGTCACAAAGGTGCTTGTCCCAGCCTCGGCTAATCTCAGTGTAAGGTGATAATGTCCCGTGCATGCAGAGACAGTCAGGGTGTGCCAGCAAAAGATATGAAGTCAATGCTCATTAGAGAAAATGTGATGAACTTTCTCCACAGCCCTAAACCACCTATCAAACTGCAAACATGCAGTGATTGGAGCTGACATTGGAAGAACAGCATGGTCAGGGATTTTAACAGTCTTCAGTACATGAACTTGGTGTGTGATAACCTAATGGACGTGGCTTTTCTGCCTTGAGTCAATGTGCTTGCTGCCTTTTATTTATAGGTACTATTTATAGGTATTAATGGATGTTATACGTTAGTTGTACAGCCTGCAGATCAGACTGTAGCTGCAACTACCAGTCTGTAATCTGGGGAAATGAACAGCAAAATTTTACTTCGGTGCAGTGCATAAGAATATGTATTTGTTTAAATGAGTGTGTATTTACACAAGTACTTAAAATCTGTCATCTCAGCCTTGTTTCAGAACTTTGTCTGGTAAATATTTGAGTCTTCACTTCCCTAATTTTACATTGAAACTGGAATAAGTTGTTACATCTGCATGTACCTCTGTTAGATATGTTGAAAAATTGCATATATGCATTCCTGCTTTTGATCCAGTGGTCTGTATTGAGTCTATATAGCTGTTTTTTGCAGTTTGCCTGAGTGTAAGTGTGTCTTACCCTATTACTAAGAACAAGAACCATGAGTATTGTCTTCTGTTTAAAAGTTAGGGAAGCCTAGGATAGTAGTAAAGAATGAGCAGGACCTACCATCGTAGTTACTTTGCTTTGCACAGTGCATTAGCATAGCAATGCTACTTTGCTTTCAGCCAGCTAGCTAGACAATCAAAGCTAAAACAACCAAGACTAATTTCCAAAAAGGAGAGAGAAGAGTAGGGGGGAGGGGAAAGCCAGAAAAAAAAAAAAAAGGCGCCTTCATGAACAGCAAGGTTGTGTTTTTATGTAACTGTTTCTGTGGCTATCAAACTACCCGAAGTTCATGGTATGTTCATCTTGTCAGTGTGCATTTAAGACCACCAGCTTCGTTTTATTTCCAGTCATCTTTTGGGTTGATGTAACACAATATGACTGGATGTGTTTTGGCAGGGAATAACTAATCTAATCCTTATACTACCAGATGAAAGTAATTTACTATGGGCTTGGGGAAGAGCTCAAATTTTCAGTGCAGGCCACAAAAGATATTTTTCCCCTTTTAATTGTCTCTTCTTATATCTAAACAGATCCAGCAGTGGGAACAAAACCTGGAAAAATTTAACATGGACCTTTTCCGAATGCGATGTTACCTAGCGAGTTTGCAAGGTGGGGAGCTCCCAAACCCAAAGAGCCTTTTGGCTGCTGCCAGTCGTCCTTCAAAATTGGCACTGGGGAGGCTTGGCATTTTCTCTGTCTCGTCCTTCCATGCACTGGTAAGTCCGAATGCACTTTTCATGGGTGTGTTACACAAAGCCATCATTAATACTATGCTTAGATGTGGAATTGTGCTGAGATAATGCATGGCTGCACCCACATGTGTTGCTCAGACAGCCCTGTTTCTTTCTCACCCTTTCTGCCTGCTCCTTGACTGCAAATCAAGTGCAGGATAAGGCCATGACAGGTTTTTTTGGCCCCTGATGAGTTCAGAATTGGAAGTCCCTCCTAAAAAGGGATTCTTGGAATAGGCTAAAACTAGAGACAATTCAAATTAGAAGTCCCACTTTTAAGAACTGTAGGCTGTGTTTCTAAGGAAGAGTAAGCGAGATCCTCAACTGCTTTTGTCACCCTGTCAGCTTTAAGGGAAGTACAGCAGTAGCAGGTTCATCTCTGCTCTTTAACCTTAGCAAGGCTACAAGTCTGATCTGGACCACATTTCCTGCATGTGAAGTCTGAATAGTGGTACTGAAAGTCCTGCCAGGGAATGTGTTTCTCTCTGCCACTGTTTTTATCTGTGTGGTTTGTGCCATTGCTTGTTAATAACTCAATGCCATAGCACATTTATCTCCTATGTTTGGCAACTTTGAGAATGTCTTCCTTTAGCAATTTTGTATCTGAATGATAGGTTATCATTCTTCTTCAGAGCCTTTTCATTAAATGCTTTTTACAGAGCAATATTTTCTCAGTTCCTCCTTTCCTATGACTTCTAATTTTGCCCCATGACAAAAAAATGTCACTACCTCACCACTGGAATAACAAAACAAGCATCACTGCTGAAAGTTTAAAACATTTTCCTTGTACCTTGGCATATTACATTAAGGTGAACTGAAGTAATCCTCATTTGATACATCAGGTTTAAAAAACTGTCAATATTTTGCTGTTGTAAGAATGATACAGGAAGGCCTGTCTCTGTGTTTAAATAGATCTGCTCCAGGGATGAAGCTGCTCTCAGGAAACGTACCCTGTCTCTGTCTCAAAGGGTTCGAAATAAGAAGGGTTTATTTTCTTCGCTAAAAGGACTGGACACACTGGCAAGAAAAGGAAAAGAAAAGAGACCTTCCATAACTCAGGTAGGTCTTACTTGCTGCAGAGAGCACAGAACGGTTTGTTTCTCCTGGAGCTCATTCTGTGAGGTGCGTAAGCGCTCCATTAAACCTGCGTCCAAGGTTTCAGTAGGTTTGGCAGACTTGCAGTGGGATCATCACTTGTGAAGTGTATATATCTAATTTTTGGTTTCTTTGTGATAAATAAGATTGGTGAATGACAGGTTTTGACCCAGTGAGTTAATTAGCAGCAGCACAAGACCATCAGATTCGAATTTGTAACAAAACTTCTCTTGTGGCACATTGCAAGCTGTTTGAAAGTTGAGTTTCTTTGGAGATAGCCTGTATGCACAGTCCTTAGCACAATGTGTGCTTGTTTGTGACTGGGACTCTGAAGTACTGTTACAATTTAATATAGAGGAACACAGATGATTCTTCAAGGAGAAAGAAGGAGAGACTGCTGCAAAGACAGCCATCTTTGACATTGACCTCTCAAAGCAACACAGGCTGCTTGGAAGTACATGTTAGCCAACAGGAGAAGACTTCTGTCATGCAGGAGGTCAGCTGTTGGTGTAGGCAGCTGACAAATAATGCCAGGCCAATTTACAGCAGCTGTAGGCTTGGTGCAGGCTTGATGTTTCTGGATCAGGCTAGCTCTTGGGAGAGGGGCTGCGCTGATGCATGCTCCCACTGAAGGGCTGCATTGCTGGTGAAACTGCAGCATCTCACAGCAACTTTTTCTCTTTGTGAAATTAATGGTTTGTGCATGTAAACCCCATACTTCAGGAGTCTGTGTTTTCTCAGTAAAAGAACAGCTGTATATGAAACAAATATTTGCTACCTTTTCCCTGAGAAAAGGTAAATAAGAGCAGAAACACTTCTTGACAGTGAGGCAGAAGGCACAGAGGTGTACCCACACTCAGATCACTACTGTTTTCATTAGCCTCTGCCTTGTCTGCTGTTACTCCTGCAAAGCGGTATTTTGTGCGTTGTTCATTAGGTAACCTTGTTCCTATCATTCCTATCATTCCTGGCCCTTGTATTTTGATTTAATTAGATAAAGATCTATGATTAGCACTTGGAAATTGGCTATTCTTGCACATGTGGTAATCTGTTATGGAATATTTAAACAAGCCTATCTTTACACATCTTGCAATAGCCACAGAGCTGATGCAACAGATTCAGTGTTGCAAAATAACATATAAAGATTTTCTGGTTTAGTGGTTTGCATTTTTAATAGGTAAATATCTATGTGTTACACGGGCATTAAGCCTCTTCATGTGGCTGTTACAGATTTTAGCATATTGATCGAGATGGTGAAATTGATTAATAAAACTTAAGTCTGTCTTACAAAAGAAGGATCTGAAGGAGAAATTTTCTCCAGGTCATCCTTTTCACATAATTTTCCCTGTGCTCCCTAGCAAGTGAGTCTGGTCTGTGAGTCCTGCACCTTTATTTCTTTATTAATACAAGCCCTGAGGGAAGGGATGTTATGCCCCTTAGCTCTGTTCCCCCCAGAGCTGATACCTTGCACTGTTTTTAACTGGGTAATATGTCTTCTCACAAGCTTTATAACCCATGAAGGGAATTCTGTGGAGCTCAGGGACAGGGAATCTTATATTTATGGCAAGGAGAGGAGGTTCCTGCTGCCCTCCCAGCACTTTTCTGAGCACAGAGAAGGGGGCCCTGTTACAGGCAGATGTGCCAATAGTGAGTCTTCACCATTCTTTTTCCAAACTTTGCAACCAGCTGGCCCAAAAATGTGTTCATTTTCATACAAAACCTGAGGTTCTTGATTTATTTTTTTTTTTTTAATTAAACATCCTACAATACAATTAAGGAAATGTAAATGCTGAGTGTTGCATATGAAAAACACCATGCAATGACTCATACCCGTAAAAGTGAGGAATTTTTAAGGGCCTGGCTTGAAAATTGACCCATGAACTGAGAAGGTGGCTGAAAAGAGAGCCACATCCTTGCTCAGACTTGTGTATATGCACATAATTCTATATCAAAATCAGAACAGGTCTGAGGCCGAGTTTCTTGTCTCTTGCAGCCCACTGGGAAGCCGGATTAACTAAGAGAGGTGGAGTTTGCTTCTCTGCTCATTGTGTTGTGATGTTTCTGCCAAACAAAAGATTAAAAATAAAGTCTTACTTTCTTGGATTTAAGTTCTTTTGACTGTAGCTGATATGTTTTAATCTGACGTACCTTAGCTTCAAAATCAGATGATATATTTTTCAACATCATTGTGTCAGAGAATTTTTTAATTTTATCTTGTTTATTTTTATGGCATTAATAAATAATGTTCAGAGTTTCTATGCTCAGAGGCTTTTGTAAACATTAATGTAGTGGCTCCGTCTTTTACAAATCAGTTAATAAAACTGCACTGTAGCAGATGGGGGATGTCTAGGCTCACATTATCCTCTGTTTCTTAAATGCTTATCTGCTTTCTTATGTCTAAATGGTGAACTGTTTTGAGAAATCATAAGCAATAAAATACTTTGATTACGTCTGTGGGTGAGACAAAGAAGTTCAGAAGTGGTACCCTTTATTTGCATTGGCAGATACTGGCTTTTGTATGAAATCTTAAGAGAGAGTTTGTTGTTGTCTTGGATTATCTGAAAGGCTTTTGCTAGTACCAAAAGCTAAAAAAAAAAAGCTCAGATGTAAGTCTGATATTGTCCTGGTTTTTTGTCTGCAGAACGAGTTAAAAATGCTATTTATATTTCCACCTCGGTAATGTTATTATTTGCAAATCTCAGTATCCTGTATAAACTGTATAGATCTATCCATGTGTTTATACCAGCCTTATCACCAAAATATCTGATATATTGTATCCTTATCCATTTATCGGATTTTAAAAATTTTCATTAATAAGTCTAATACCTTTGTGAGATGCTAGTAGTTAAGCTTCCAGATGGGCAATGTACATCTCAGTTTCTACTTTCATCACTTCCAAGGCAGTCACAGTAGTTAGTCAGCTGTTTTCATTACTTAATAGTGTGGGGTTTGGGTCAAGTATGCCTTTAAAGCTAAGCTAAAAGTTTCAGTCAGTAGTGTCAAGCAAACTGCTTGGTTAGAGTAGATGAAAAACTGTAGAGTAGGAGGTTTTAGAAACCAGGAACAATGGTTTGAAATAGTTCCCTGAAATCATGATGAGATTTGTAGCTGCACTTAACAGTATTCTGAAGGTGAAACTTATAACTTCCAGTGCAGGGCCTGATTTGAAGGTAAATGACTTTAATCTTATTGCTAAATAGTAGATAGGAAAAAAATAAGGGCATGAATGTTTTTATACATATTTAAATACGTATGTGTGCGTGTAGCTTAAAAGAGAAAATCTGCTTAAATTTTCTTTATAGAGAGAGATTTGTACTTATTAATTCTAGCCAGAGTAAAGCAATAAAAAGTACAAAAAGATCCCCTGGGTTTAGCAGGTTTATATATATTTATTAATTTAATTTGTCATTTTTATTTTTTATAAGGATTTACCCAACACAGATAAGAAGTAAATGTGTTTATTTGTGTAACCTACTTATTTATCTGTAATATTTTCAATAGATTTTTGATTCAGCTGGAGGACATGGATTTGCTGGTGTCCAGAATTCAGCCAGCTCTGCTGAGGTAAGATATGCTTGTCCTCATTCCACATCATCATGTTTTTGAATTCCTGAATGTATTTCATTAAGTGTCTGATTGGGCTGGTTCAGAAACCCCAAAGAGGTTTGTAAAATGTAGTTATTGTTACATGACCAGGTTGTGATTCTGCTTATGAAACCACTCTAACATAAGTTTCTGAACATTCATGTAGTCTTTAAAAAAAACAAACAAACCCAAAACCAAAAAATACTCTAGAAGCTTCTTCACAGCACTGATCTGTACAGTCTGTACACTGTCTGAGTGAGATTTGGGACTGAGCTTGTTTGAAAGCATCCTTCACAGTATGGCAAATTGCAGAATGGTTTGGGTTGGAAACAACCACTAAAGGTCACCTAATCCAAGCCTCCTGCAATGAGCATGAAAATCTTCAACTAGATCAGGCTGCTCAGGGTCTCTCATCTGATTTCACCTTGATGTTTTCCAGTGATGAGATGAAACCCAAGGTATATTTTTCCCCTTTGCCTACTTCAACAGAACCTTTGTATTTTGAGTATAATGGCAATAAAATCTATGTAAAGTCTGTGGAGCATACCATCAGAGAAGTGAGCATTAATGTATAGCTGGAGATTGCCCAAGTAAAGGACAAGGATGCAGCATCCCCCCAACAGCATTATCCAGCTGTGACTGATGTTCTCTGGTGTCCAGAAGAAGAAGAGCTGCTGCTTCTCCCTGCTTGGCCTCAGACATGGTCCCTCTCCATTACTGCAGCCTCCCTAGGGGATAGCGCCACCATCGCCTAGCAAAGCAAGACACTTCAAAATACATAGCTGCGTATCTGTAGGACCAGTGAATGTTGCCTATGTGCTGCAGGACTTATGTAGACAGTGTCCTCCCTCAGTAGGTTTGTGCAGGATCCAGATAAAAACATCAGATTAAGTCTGTTTTCTGAATGGTATAGCTGGATTTCTTTAATGGCAACATGTGTCAGATTCAAAGGGATATTTTTCTTCCCATCTACCCCCTACCCCTTTTCCTCCTTTGTGCCCTGAACCAGATAGCTTTCTGATGCAGTTTAAATCTTGAAAAACTTTAAAAAAATCATTCTACAGCACTGTTCCATTTCAGCTGAGTTTGTATAGCAGGTATTAGACAAGAAGCCAAAATCTGTGTTTAAACTGCAATATTGCTCTGGAAAATGATTAACTGTAATGAAGAGGTATCTTGTCTCCCATAGTATTCTCCTGGAAAAGCTGGCAGCCCGCAGCTTGGACAGGGGCACTCTTTGCTGGGTTAAGAACTGGCTGGAGGGCCGGGCCCAGAGAGTGCTGGTGAACGGGGCTGCATCCAGCTGGCAGCCGGTCACCAGTGGTGTCCCCCAGGGATCAGTGCTGGGCCCAGTTCTCTTTAATATCTTTACTGATGATTTAGATGAGGGGATTGAGTGCACCATTAGCAAATTTACAGATGACACCAAGCTGGGTGGGAGTGTCGACCTGCTGGAAGGCAGGAGGGCTCTGCAGAGGGACCTGGATAGGCTGGAGACTTGGGCTGATTCCAACGGGATGAAATTCAACAAGGCCAAGTGCGGGGTCCTGCACTTTGGCCACAACAACCCCCTGCAGCGCTACAGGCTGGGCAGAGTGGCTGGAGAGCAGCCAGTTGGAAAGGGACCTGGGAGTTTGGATTGACAGGAAGCTGAACATGAGCCAGCAGTGTGCCCAGGTGGCCAAGAAGGCCAATGGCATCCTGGCCTGGATCAGGAACAGTGTGGCCAGCAGGAGCAGGGAAGTGATTCTTCCCCTGTACTCAGCGCTGGTGAAGCCTCACCTGGAGTATTGTGTCCAGTTCTGGGCCCCTCAGTTCAGGAAGGAGATTGAGGTGCTGGAGCAGGTCCAGAGAAGAGCAGTGAGGCTGGTGAAGGGACTCGAGCACAAGTCCTCTGAGGAGAGGCTGAGGGAGCTGGGGTTGTTTAGCCTGGAGAAGAGAAGGGAGACCTCATCACTCTCTACAACTACCTGAGAGGAGGTTGCATCCACCTGGCTGCATTGGTCTCTTCTCCCGGGCAATCAGCAGTAAGACAAGAGGGCACAGTCTTTAGCTCTGCCAGGGGAGGTTTAAGTTGAATATGAGGAAGAAATTCTTTACAGAGAGGGTAAAGAGCATTGGAATGGACTGCCCAGGGAGGTGGTGGATTCACCATCCCTGGAGGTTTTTAAGATGAGACTGGATGTGGCACTAAATGCCATGGTCTAGTAACTGCTATGGTAATGGATCAAGGGGGAGACTTGATGATCTCAGAGGTCCTTTCCAACCTGGCTGATTTCTATGATTCCATGATTATGAGGAAGGTTTGAACAAAGTTCATTATCTCTCATAGATGCTATGGGTTTTTATCATTATGTAGTACATGGTTTATTTTTTCATCAAGTGCATTCATTTAATGCCTAGGTAAGGAAGAAATATATAATTACACAGAAGTTATGCTAGTGGGAGAGGCATCGCTTACTGACAGGACCTACTCCTATAATACTGTTTTACTTCCTGAAATTATCTTCACAATTTGTCTGTTCTTTGGAAAAGTGTATTGAAACGCCTGAGTTCCCTTTTCTACTTGACCACTTGCATGTTATTTCCTGGGGTAGGAAATTACTGTAGAAAACACTTACAAATTCCTCCAGAATGTAGCTTTGCGTATGGTGTTAGATGGCATCCATGTCCCATCTCAGAGACAGCAAACACAATTTGTTCCTGTTTAAATGTGTTAAAACATGGAAAGGTTTGCCACATGAGAAGTGGCAAAATCTTCTGGGTTCAGCTCCTGAAGGTTTCTCCTGAGGAGTTGTGACACCAGTCCCTTGGTTGGACCCCCTTGTGTCTGAGAGGATAAGGGAGCTGCCTTATGCAAGAGGGTCTGCTGTGGGTCTCCTGTCCCCTGGCCTAACAGGGGCATTTGCTCTTCCTGAACCCTTCTGAGGAGATAGAGAAATGTTTTGAAGGCACTAGGGAGCAGGCAGAATGAAGTCCTCTCCCTTTAGTGCTGTGTTGGTGAAGAGATGAGGTCTGTCTTCTTGTCCCAGCTCTAGATAAAGCAGCCTTCTCCAAACTCAGGCAGGGGCTTACAGCCCTGTTCCCCAGGTAGAGGCAGACCACCAGGAGGGTAATGTGGCTGCAGGTTTTGGGCCAGATTTTACAAATTTACTAGGGTTGTGTTTCAAGACTAGAAACACCCACCGAATTTAGGTGCTGAGTAGAGCTCTGGAGCTAGAAAAACATTATTATTATTATTATTATTATTATTATTATTATTATTATTATTATTATCTCAACCCTTTTTCTAAAACCTTTTCTCAATGGGTATTAAATATAGCGTAGGCATTTTTAAGATCCTGACATTTTGATGAATCATACGACTACTCAGAAATGATTCATCATTACTCTGAAAACCGTTACTCTGGCATCAGCCTGGTTTCACTGGCTGATTTAAAATAAAATAAAAAAAAACCCCCAAAACAACAGAAACTGCATAAAAACTTTTATAAAATGCTGCCTGAGGAGGGTAGCGAATGATAAATAGTGGAGTCTGCTGGGGAGGCTGTATTTTCCCTGAAAAGGATGATAAAACAGAAGCAAAAAGTGGGAGGAAATGATGAAGTAACCTGCAGCAGCCCTGTGGCACAACGTGTGACAGTCTGCAAATCCTGGCGCCTCTTGCTGGAAAATTGGATGGGTTATTATAACTTTATGTGGCAATGAATGAATGAACTATTGTGGAATTAGTCACTGCAAGCATAACAGGAAAAAAAATCTCTTTTCATGTCAGATTTTCTGAGACGGAAAATGTGGATGAAGCAATGGTACCTTGAGTGCAGTTAAGGAACACAGTCATGTTTAGTAAGAGAGGCAAGTTTATCTCGAGCTGCATGCTTGAGCATCAGTGTACATGGCAAGGAATGGATCTATCTGACATTGGCTGTGGAACTTTCTGTCCTATCTTAAAAGCTTACACCAAAAGGTGGCCTTGAACGTTCTCATCACCTTAATCCTCTATGATCTGAGGTTTGGTTTGGTTTTTTTGTTTGTTTTTTTTTTTTTTCATCTGGCAATAATGAGATTTATTTCAGTTAGGCATATTTGAACAGCTGCTGTTGCAGTGCAATAAACCATTGTGGTAGTTGCAAACCTCTGAGCTGCTGGGAGCATCTCCCTCGTTGAGGCAAGCATAGCACTGGTTTTCCCTGGAGGAAGCCACCAGGGAATTCAGTCTGACTAATTTATACTTCACTCTCGCAGCCTGCCTGCCTTGCCCCCTTTCTCCTTCTGTTATTTACACCGTGGAGGAAGGTCAGCTTTTATTCCCAGGCACTTGATTTAGTGCTGAGAGAACTATGCTTCTATGGGAATTATCTTCTTCAATATCATCAGTGTTACGAGCAGTCTGCAACTACAGCCACCGAGGTCAAACTTCACCTTGTAGAGGTTTCATCACTGCACTAATTGCAGTAGCATAACGTGATTCCTGTTTTGTATAAGTAGCAGCTGAATTTTAGTAGGATTTCCATGCACCTCTGTTAATTGAAATTTCACGTTCAACAAGTTAAAAGGGACAGTTGAGCAAGACAGGCAAGATTCATGAATGCCAACAGTTCATTAATATTATCCCACCAAACCAATGTTACTCTGGCATCAAATTATTACTATGCCACACTCTGGGTCGGCTGCAACTTGAATTTCTGCATTGTTTGGTAATTACCTGGATGGCATTGCTTGCTTCATCATTTTCACAGCCACAGTTGCTATTTGGAAAAACAAAATAATATTGGTCTCTCTGTTACTACTGGTAGATTGTTGTCAGTAACTTTGCTGACTGCAACAAGCGAAGCACTCCTGTGCAGTGATTTTACAGCAGCTTTTAATTGCAGTGCACCCCTGGGCTTGTGTCACTATGGAGAGGTGGAAGAATTGCATAATCAAGGGTCTTCATGTAGGCAACAACCCCCCCAACCCAACAAACCAACCAACCAAAAGTACTAAGAAAAAAAAAACATTAAGGAGATAGATACTCTGGAGAACAGTTCCGGATATCTTAAGATATGTCTTGGGTGGCAGTCTGCCACTTCGTGGGGTTATTGTCCGTTTCCAGTGACTGCATGGGGAATAAAGGGACCTTATCTGCATAAACTCAGATGTCTTGATGTGGGTATTTAAGTGATGTACTGAATAGGCAGACCCAAATACACATGTGAAACTTAAAATTCTGAACAGCTCTTGGTGTTTTTCTGCTCCTTGTGTGGCTTCCTTTGAAACATGCACCCTGAAGTGCAGTACAGGAGAAAGTGTGAAAGTAAAGGGTGAGAAAGTGACAGGGAATTTATTCAGGGTGGATGTTGTTATTTGATCAAGCGTAGTGGCTTTGAAATGAGAAAGAATGTGAAGCAAAATAGTAAACAGGCAAATACTATTGCCTATGAAACAATATGTTCTTAAACTGTAAATAGAATAGGAGCACTTTATTCCTGCTTTAGTACTTTATTATGTTATGACTTGCCTTGCTCCACAGTGCTCTCTGCTGGAAGTTTAGTGTACTGTAATTTTCAGTCAAAATTACAGTAATTACATTTATTTATTTATTTATTGAGTTATTTATAGACTTATTTTATATTTGTTAGCTAGGTGAAATTGTTGTAGTCAATTCTTCTTTAAGATTTACTTCCACTGTGATATAATACCAGGTAATTGCATATATCCATATTGAGTTAAATCAACAATTAACATGAAATAAAGACATAAAATCCCATAATGGGAATGTATAGGAAGTGCAATCCAAGCTCTAGAAAATAAGATCTTCAGTAGTGAATGAGAGCAGGTAACAGAATTCTTTCCCTGGCTTGCCATGTTGGAAATTCACAGCACTGTGTCTAAATATGTAATCAGTGCAAACTGCTAATGTAATTGTGCTTTTGCTTTTTTGGTTTTAGTTTTTTTTTTTTTAATATCTACATATGTTGTACATTTCTCCCTTGTTTCAGCAGCAAGTTGATGATTATTTGAATGTCTACTGTTCAGTGCCAGAGAGCATCCAGAAGGAGAATGCTTGGGAAACACAGACATATGTTCATTTCTGTGACGGCCAAGGAGTGGCCCTGACACTCAAGCCAGAGCACAGGGTGGAGGATGTTCTGTCTTTGGCGTGCAAGGTACTTACTTTTCAGGCACAATTGCACCTTATGGTGCTGTGGACTTGCGAAGGAACGTAGTATATCAGAGGATGCCTAAATAGTGATAAGATTATCACTATTATATAATAATAATACAATAATGATAGAATACATAATATTAATAATACATGATATTTTAATACCAGCATATCCTGGTCAAGGCACATTGCTCCCTTTCCTTTAATTGCGTTATTTATATGTTGTAGCCAAGGTAGCAGGTTTGTGGAAAGGTTTTCAAAAGGTGTTGCTCCAGACAGTTGATTCTTAGAGAGCAGAGGCAGTTTGCCAGGTAGTGAGCCCCTGAGGAATCTCAGCACTTGTCCACCCTATGTTGTCCTTGCAGCAAACCTGGTTGTTCTGTGCAAATTAATCACAGAGGAGCAAAAGGGACTGGTTGAGTTAATGCCAGGAAATGAAGACAGTTAAGACTGCTGTGACAAAGGCTATCATATAGGTTTGCTTTTTAAAGGAACTTTTTTAAGCTTTTAATTAAATACCAGCTCTATTTGTGAATTTCAAAACGTGAATTCCCTTCTGAAAGTCAGTGCCACAATTTGAGAGGGATTGCTATAGATTATGGGACAGAAAACTGAGTCACAGGTTGAAGTTAAAATAGAGATGCTATTTTTAATTACAGACAAAACAACAGCACCTCTAGAACATCGAAATGCATCTAGCACTTTTGTCTCCACAAGTGTTAGTGCTTGAATTTAGGTCTAACTTCAGGATTCAAGTCACTTAAATTATACAAACAAGCTTTTTGGAAATTTTAACTTTTTACCCCTGAGTTCTGTTTTCTGGTAAATACATTTTATTTATTTCACAATGGGAAAAACAGGAGAATAAGGAGTCCTGTACTCTACAAGATCCAGCTGTGTCTTTTGGCATAGGTTAGGGTGAATTTACAGGTGAGCTCATTCAATTGGCTTGAAGTTAATGAATTTTGAGGCTTCTAATGAAGGAAAGGACCCAATTTAATGGCTTATTTCACCTGTGGATATTGCAAACAAACAAACAAAATTGTTATACAAGTTTTTAAAAATCCAGGGTAAACTGTACTTTTAAAAATCAGAATAAGCACATGGATTTAGCCAAGTCCCAGTGTGTCTCTATGGCATCACTAAGAAGAAATTCTCTTGTGGCTTTTCCTGGTGGAGACTGAATCCTGGAGAAAACGTTTAATGCTTGCCTTCACTTTTAAAACCCTGCCAGGCAAAAGGGAGTGTCTGAGACATGATTTGGCCACCAGGTGGCATAGTAGAGCTGAAACAGTTTGAAGTCCTTAAAGTGGCATGCAAGACCCCTAAAGGAGGATTTACTTAATAAAATTAAGTAAAATTAGGTTGAAAAGGAAATTCCTTACCTCTCTTACTCCATCATTCCAAAATATTTGTAATTCTAAAGCTGACTTTTAATTTTCAATGTCTGTATCGCATGAAAATTTAGTTTTAAATTATTTGATTTTTTCTTAAATGTCTTTCTGTTTTGTCTTTCTATTCTGTGTGTAAAGCTTTTCATAAGCATTCTCTAATGCTGAATACTTTCTGCTCATCTGTCCTGGTTCTTTTCCTTCTTACATTTTCATTCTACTCTGGTGAGTGTAAGGAATCTTTCTTCTTAACAGAATATGTTTGAATGTAATATGGATAAGGATGAAGTTCAAAGGGGTTGTTGGTTTGTTTGTTGGGTTTTTTTTCCCTTCACCCATGCTTTATGGAGTTTCTACTTTTTTCATTTCTGTTTTCCATCTGAGGTCTTTGGATAACAGGTATACAAAATCTTGTGCATTTATATTGAATTGTTCAGGATACAGAACACATGCAACTCGTAAACTGTAACACATAATAAAATGTTAATGTAATTACTATTCACTCAGTAGATTTAGATTTTGTAAGCTTCAGAGATGCATTAAAGGGGTTAAATAACCCCTAGAGATCTTGTCATTCTTTCTCTTTCAGAAATGTTGCTTCATCTTGTTTTAGAATTATTGCTCTATTAATAAGCTAAAGTGAAATGCTTTGTGCCATGGTCTCACCAGTATCCTGATTTTTCAGAGCCTTCCATCAGGGGCTCAGCACTTTCAGACTAATATCCTTTGATAATATTCATATTTCCCTTTGACTTCCTATTGAGATAGGATCTTTGCTTTGACCTCATGGTGAAAAAAAAATACATGGAACTCTCTGATCATAGATGAAACCCAGCAATAAAAATAAAATCCAGTAAAGGCAAACCCTTAGGGAACCTACTTGCCGTCCCATTCCCTCTCCTAACCCTCCATACATGCATATACATTTTCTATATCAGAAGCAAAGCTTAGTGAACAGAACTGAATCATTCAAAGTAGTCACAGAAAAAGGTGGCTATGAGCGTTAAGTTCAAAAGGACAGAAACCAGTTGTGATATCTTTGGAAACAAATATTACTGCTCAGTTAATCCAATAGCCAAGACACAGTGTTTACAAAAGGATCTGTGAGGATCGTAAGGCAAAATGGAAATTGCTCTTGAACCTTATCTTTTAAGCAATGCATCTGGTTTTGTTTATACCACAAAAATAGTTAGAAAATGGCTTTTGAGGATTGTTTTTGCATGATTTTAGAAGCTTTCTGTGTGTATGTGTGTCACTTCTTTGTGTTCTAGGATTCTGGATATAAATAACAAATTCCAAACTCTATTATTTTTCTTCCTTAGATGAAACAGCTGGAGCCAAGACACTATGGCCTTCAACTCAGAAGACTGGTTGATGAAAATACTGAGTATTGTGCTCCTGAACCATACGAATACATAGTAGACCAGGAAAGTGTGACTCCTTTTAGATAAAACTGTCGCAGTTGCAGTTGAATTGTCACCTACAAATATGTGAAATTTAGACCTAAAATAAGGTTTAAAGCTGTTCCCAGACTACGTTGTGTCATCCTTATTCACACGTTTGGGTGCCTAGGCACTGCAAACACTTTCTTCAAGAACTGTTTGAAGATTTGAGTGAGGCTTTTTGTACAAAAGCAGTGTGTCAGTCTCTTCTCCAGGCTAGGATTTTGATCTTTAGCTTTAGTCTCACTGATAGCAGTGATGCTTACACAGTAATTCTCCGTGTAAAGACAGCAAGTCTTGATGCAAAGAATAATGTGCTTGTTTCTCATGCTGTATCTTTGGATTTTGAATGCTTGTATTTTCATAGTTTGATTACTTGTGTTATTGTTTTTTCCAACAGGTATATGATGAAATAGAAATTTGTCCATTAAATGTTTATCATGTTCATCTTACAAAGACTGAAAACATAAGTGATTATGGTAAGTTGTCAGGAATTCCCTTGTATTCTTCTCATTGCTTACATTCTCTCTTCAGGACTTGTCTATCTCTGAGAGCAAGTAGAGCCATCCTTGATAGATCAAAGTGTGAGTCTTCAAGTGCATTTCTTATGTTTTAGAAGGACCACTTTTTAATTTTGCTAAAATGACCAAATAATTCAAGCATGGACTTGTCAGAAAACAAAAGTCCTTTGCCAGGAAAAATAAAAGTGCTGTCAGTCAGGCCATGGTCAAGGTCTGCCATTTTTTTTGTAGTGGAATCCTCTGTTGGCACAGTGTCAACAGTGTACTTTGGAACAAGTTCTGACAGGCTTTTTATCTTTGGGAGGCAGTTATGCCTAGGAATAATTATAAACCTTGCAAAGATACCCTTGCAAGGCAGCTTTGTGCTGTTTTTTAGCTGCAAGTCTGCAATAAATTCTTCCTTTCTGGGCTGTCCCACTCACTGATCTGTGTAGTTTTCTGCTTTATAGTTTGGGTTTCCAGTTTTTGAAACTGTTAAAGACACGTCTTCGTCTGATGGACATGCTGCAGAACTCTTAAAATAATGCTGAGCTGTGCCTGTTATTGAAATGTCATATGGAGTTGAGGTAGAAATTATTTTTTTGAAATGTGTTATCTTTTTTTACAGCAGAGTATGACATTTCCTGGGAGTGGAAAAGTCCTAATAATTTTAACAGGCCTTACAGTGACTGGGAAACAATGTAATAATTTCTGTATGCTCTGTGGGTGTGTTCCCATGAGAAGTATCCTCCTTCTTGTATAGAGTCTACTAAATACAGAAAATAAACGGGAAATGTTCCCAAGGAAGTTTATTTGATTTAAATCTCTTTTACTTCAGGCTTTGCTGTCACAGCACAAGTTGCTGACAATGAGCATCTCACCCGCATCTTTGTAAGTGATGTTCTCCCGGATGGACTGGCTTACAAGGAAGGTATTGTATCATGGTTGTGTTTAAAACTGTTCTTAATTATCTTTTTAAAGTCCAAAAAATTAAAGAAGGTTTAATAAAGCAGTCTGAAATGTTCTTGGCTTCTGCTGTTCACAACTTTCTTTTCTGAAGAAAGTATGTGATACAGGAAAAATAGTGTACACAGTGTAACTAAATTATCCTTTCAATAAAGTGGAGAGAGTTCTTGTTTAGCCTTGGAGACAAAGGTTGTGTTCAGTCATCCAGCCAAGTACTTTTGCAGAGAGGGAACAGACTGGAGAAAGAGTTCATCTCACACTAGGGAACCTCATGGGCTTGATCATTTTCCATGACCCATCACTTCCACCTTTTCAGGAAATGAAAAGTAGCCTTCCTCCCCAAAATAGTTTTCTGCATATATTGTGAGTAGCTTCTCCACAGCACTTCTCAGAAACTGTGCTTCTCTTTATCAGCACATTTGAGGATCACCTGAGTTCTGCTCTCTGAAAAATAAACGCAGAGAAATGGAGACAGAGATATTAATTTGCTACTTGATGGTGATGTCTACTTAGTTGTTGCGGACCTTGAAAGACAGCATTTGCTACTGTTTAGATTTATATAAAAGCTGATAAAACTCCATCCTTTGTTGTTCCAGTTTTACATGAATAATTTGATCTGCATGACTAATGTCATGCTATTCCCAGATAATGAAATATGTGTTATGGTGCTGTATACTGGTGGTATCTGTTTGTGAGAGGTGGCTCTATTCTAATCTTCTTGAAAGATGTGCTGCTTTCCCACCCACCCATTTCTGTAGCATCTTTAAACAGAAACAACATGATTGCTGTACTATGTGTAACACCTATCAAAGTAAGCATGAGGTCAATTTGTATAATTATAGCACAAATAAAGCTCCCATTGATTCTAATGAACTTATGGTAGGATTAGGCTGTTTGAATTCAAACCAAAAAAGTAAAAGGTGAATCTGCATAAGGTTTGGTTTGTAACCCTTTATGTTTTATATTGCCTATGTTTTTTTTCCTTCTCTGCTTTCACATGCTCTCAGGGCTCCGAGTAGGCAATGAAATTCTGAGCATAAATGGAGAGGCTGTGTCTGATCTTAACCTCAGGCAGATGGAGCTACTCTTTTCGCAGAGAAGTGTAATGCTCACGGTGAGAACGAACCATTGTGGGACCCAGCAACCCTTAGGTGTATCCTGGTCAGATGGTGACATTTCCCGGGATCCAAAGAGTTTGTTGCCTCCTCCAAACCAGTCACAGCTCCTTGAAGAATTTCTAGATAACTTCAAAAAGAACACAGCAAATGGTAAGAAGTTGACAATAATTCCATTACTTTCACCTCACTTCCAATATCACTGTTTTTTAAAACTCAGTTATGTTTAAAATTATACTCTTGCCTTAGAAACACAAGTACAAACTGCTGAAGTTCCATTTATGCTCAATATCTGTCTGTTATTTCATTATTTTCTAGGGAGTAGAAGTGGAACAGAATATGATTATGTCTGCAGGGAAATGATATTATTTTAATCTGTTTGGCTGCACCATCCAGTATTATCAAGTGCTCTCTTAACTCTTCTATGTCATCTTGGGTACCTCCAGCATATCCATTTCACAGGCACCAGTCATTTAAATGATGTGGTGACTTTCAGAGGCAGAGCATTGTTCTGTGTTTACCATGGTTTACATGTGGTAAAGTAGCACATACATTAAGGATACCTTCAATGCAAGAATCGCCATCACCTCAAAAGGAGTCATTTAGCTCTGCTCCCACCCAGTGTTCCTGCCGGGTGCAGCTGCCCACTGTGTAGAATAAAGCCCAGGAAAACAGCATTTATAGGGATTGTCTTGCTACTACCTGCTCATATTTCTTACTCAATGTAACCGCTGTATTAAGCATTGAATGGAGAACGTATCCTAACAGTGTTGTGCCAGGATGTGATCCTCATGGGTTCCTGTATGATGAGCACCAGGCAGGGAAGGTGCCTATGTGGTAAGGACTGCTCCTGGATGACATCACAACTCCTTGGCCCCAAGGAAGTGCCGATGCTCACTTTTGGGTTGTCTTTTTGGCTGGAAATAGGAGGTGGCATGTCAAGGTGCTCTGCCATGCTGGGTGAAGATGAGCATGGTCACCCTTCCCTTCCTTCAGCTGATCTTGAGTTGCTGAAGAACTACAACTTCTGATATCAGAGTGCTTGCAAATGTCCGCCTGAAATAGAAAGTGTGTGGGGTTTTGCTTACCTTTCTTCCCATGTCTTGGCTGTTTTTCAAACAAGATAGAAGGAAATTTAACTAGTTTTTCACTTTGAAAGGTGCAGTTTCCTCACTGTACCTCTGGAGGATGCTAGTAAAATTCTGCAGCAAAGCTATCTAGGATGCACTGCTGTGTGAGGGGAACAGCAAGAGGTACAAAAAGGGATCACTGATTTTTGTGTATAATTACAGTGGAAAGTGTTTTCTGATTGGAATTTTTTTTTAGTAATTAAAAATGGGAGAAGCGAAAGAATCACATAGGAGAAGTTGTTAGAATGGATTTAATTATAAAGGAATTTTATTAGGTCATCTTTTGAAATTAAAAGAAAACTGAATACAAGATTTGTGATTCAGTAAGTAGCATCTCTCTCAGGGGCCCTATTTCAATTTAAAATGCCATTAAATTGACTAGTGGCACATAAAAGTTAGTGTCATAAACCAAAAATTATGATAGAGCTAATTAATTACATAATTATACCAGGGCTATCATCCAGCTTGTTGGCTTGATATCATAGGCCAGCATTACCTGGAGTATTCAGTGTAATAAATGCATGTGTCCATTCACTAGATTCCTCATTCCTCTGGGATAAATTTGCAACCTGTGCAAATATTCCATTATAATAGGAAATTACTGGAGTATATATTATACTTTAAGCACTAGTAGATAAAGGGACATAGTATATTTGCTTTTCTGCTTAAAAGCAGTTAAGAAAGATTTATTTTCATCTGAAAGAGAACAAATAGTTCTAAATTAAGCTTCGCGAGAAGAATGTTTATGTTTCTTGAATTCAGTGCTTCATGTCTGATCACCTGATCAAGTTCAAATGGAAACAGAAGAAAATGGCATTACTTTGAATTAATAGATAATCATAAAGGGTTTAACTGTTCTGTGTCCTGTTACTCACTCAGGAACTGAGTAAGATTTTAGATAAGCAGAGGGGGTATTTAATGATCCAAGCAGGGATTTGGAGGCCAGGGATTCTTAAATTCATATCCAATCTTTATAAAATCATAGAATCATTAAGGTTGGAAAAGACCTCAGAGGTCATCGAGTCCAACCTTTGACCGAACACCACCATTTCAACTAAACTATAGCACTCAGTGCCATGTCCAGTCATTTCTTGAACACCCTCAGGGATAGTGACTCCAACACTTCCTGGGCAGCCCATTAACCACCCTTTCAGTGGAGAAATTCTTACTGATGTTCAACCTGAACCTCCCCTGGTGAAGCTTGATGATATTTCCTTTTGTCCTGCCACTAATTCTGGGGGAAGAGGCTGACCCCCACCACGCTGCAACCTCCTTTTAGGTAGTTGTAAAGAGCGGTAAGATCAACTCTGAGCCTCATTTTCTTCAGACTAAACAACCCCAGCTCCCTCAGGTACTCCTCATACAACTTACTTTCGAGACCCTTCACCAGCTCTGTTGCCTTTCTCTGGACACACTCCAGGACCTCAATGTCTTTCTTGAAGTGAGTGGCCCAGAACTGGACACAGGACTCAAGGTGAGGCCTTGAATGCTGAGTACATAGGAACAATCACTGCCTTGGTCCTGCTGGTCACACTATTCCTGATACAGGCCAGGATGGCCTTCTTGGCCACCTGGGAACACTGCTGGCTCATATTCAGCTGGCTGTCAACCAGGTCCTCTTCCCCTGGGCTGCTTTCCGGCCACTCTTCCCCAAGCCTGTAGTGATGTATGTGGTTGTTGTGAACCAGGTGCAGGACCCAGCACTTCATGTTTTTGAAACTCATGCAGTTGGCCTCGGCCCACTAATCCAGCCTGTCCAGATCCCTCTGCAGAACCTTCCTACCCTTCAGCAGATCAGCACTCCTGCCCAACCTAGTGTCGCCTGCAAACTGACTGATGGTGCGCTCAATCCCCTCGTCTAGATCATTGATCAAGATACTAAACAGGACTGGGTCCAACACTGAGTCCTGGGGAATACCACTCATGACCTGCCACCATGTGGATGTAACTCCTTTCAACACCACTCTCTGGGCTCAGCCATCTAGCCAGTTTTTTACCCAGCAAAGAGGGCACCTGTGCAAGCTATAAGCAGCCAGTTTCTCCAGGAGAATCCTCTGAGAGTCAGTATCAAAGGCTTTACTGAAGTCCAGGTAGACAATATCCACAGCCTTCCCCTCATCCACTAGGTGGGTCATCTGTTATAAAAAGAGATCAAGTTGGTCAAGCAGGACATACCTTTCCTAAACCTATGCTGGCTGGACCTGATCCCCTGACTATCCTGTTTAATACTGTTCTGTCTCCTTTGATAGAGTTGAGTGTGTCACTCTTAATAGCACACTTTTCAAATATAATTTCCAATGTTTGCTTGTCCATGTTGAGTCTGTTCTTCCAAAGCAGTGTCTTTGAAAGTCAGTTGGTGCTAGCAGAGGGGACCTCTTTCAAAAATTAAGCACAATTTGGCTCAAGGTACAAAGAGTTGAAAATCTTAATGTTTCTGCTGTTACCTCCCTGTTTTTATAAAATTTACTCTGTCTTTCTAGAGTACTATGAGGATTAATGTGCTAACATTAACAAGGTGCTTAGAAAATGGAAATTTTCAGTACTGAGTCAGTACTGTAATGCCCTGCCTAACGCTTAGTGATGACTACCAGACAGAAGCAAAACAGAATTTTCTTTAAATCACTGGCTTCATATAACTTGGGTGGTAATAGTTTGTCCATATTTGTTTACAGTTGTGTAGCTGCTCAGAATAACTGGTCAGTGCTTTTTCCTACATATTCTGCTATGTTGAGGATATTCAATTATACGTTGTGGCAAACTTTGGCAACCTTTACTATACAGAAGGGAAGTGATTGACTTTCTCCAAAGCCACTAACTCTGCCACTCCTGAAAATCATTCCTAGGGAATTTTCTGAGAGTGATTCATTTTCTCCAAGAGGTTGTTATACCCTTGTAGCTGTATTTTGGACCTGCTGTGGTTGTGTCATTTGATCTGCCACATGGCAATGCAGTGTTCTTGCTGCTTAGCTGCTTGGCTATCATAAGCTTATCCTGGAAAAGAAATGAGATGAAACGCTTTTAAAAAATGCACCTATAAATGTGGAAACCCAAATAACAGAACAATTAAATTTGCTCCAAGGAAGTATTTAAATAGAATTAAAAAATTAGGGAATTGGACTGTAATTCTTACAGCTGTGGAGGAAAAAATGCCTCATTTTAACATGGCATGGGTATCTGAGGAATAAACAACAGAGAGGGCACAAGAATTGACAACTATATATTTAGGGCAATGCTGTGTGGGTTTATGGTATATCTATGGAGCACTGAGGCAGGAGGTAGAAGCATTAGTAGGTGTGAAAACCCATTGCAGAATGTGAGTTACTGTCAGAGTTGGGCAGGGTTTTTTTTTTTCAACAGCAAGTGTGTTTTTGCCAAAAAAAGCTATCATTCTGGTTAGCTGACACTGTTGAAATCAACCCTAATTTGTAAATAGAACTCTGTGATTAAAGGCAAAAAAAAAAAAAAAAAAAAAGGTGGGGCATGGCAGTTCCATGATGAAACACTTCCATCTGTGAGGGTTAGAAAGCTAAATGGGAAAGAAACAATTTAATAAAAAAAAATAAAAAGGAAAAAATAAATGAACATACTTGTTCCTGTGCTCCATGTTGTACTCCTCATCTGTGGGGCAGGGTGCTTACCTTATGTACAGGGTCTGATTTCCTGTCTGGCCCACCTTTCTAGAAGTGTAGTCCCAGGAGCAGTGAGGAAGGCTTGGGTGCTGCTTACAAGGAGTAGGCTTGCTCCTCCTCCTCTTCCTCTAGCCTTGCTTTCAGCCCCACAGCACTCCTCCCACTCCTGTGCAGCAGCACTTGCTGGGGCTCTTGAAGCTAATTAAGGGGAAATCTTCCTCCTCCACCCCAGCCCCTGCAAACTCAGGGAGTTGATATGATGAGTGCAGAGTCCTGACAAGGGCCAGAGCCAGGTAAGGAGGAGGAGGAGTGGGGAGTAGTCAGGTGCCGGGGGAGAGCTGGTCACAAGGAGACTTACTCTCAGAGGCAGCAAGCTCTCCTTCAGTTGACCTGCCCGCAGAACACTTCTCTAGCCATTTTGGAGCATGGATTTTGCCCTCTGCTTTCCCTCCTCTTGCACTAATCCCTGTCTAGCAGTGTAGTCTGGGACATGCTGGTTTGAGTCACTCCTGATAAAGCTATTTCATGCTCTATAAGGCATGGCTGGAGTAAGGGAGAACCAGGCTTTGTGCTGTTAGACAAGTGTGTGCTGGAGAGGAGCAATTACATTTCAGCTCCTGCTCTGCTAAACATTGAAATATTTTTGCAACATGCCACTGCTTCAGGAGGAGGATCAGTGTTTTGAATCCTCACATGGAAAAGTAGCTCTTCTGTTTACCAAGAAATGAGCAGCTTCTGATTTTAATCATAGTAAGCACACACAGAAGCAAAGCACATCAGTTGTCCACAAGTTTAATTTTGATATGACTAAATTATTTTTTAAAAAATATTCCTAATAATAACTGGTTTGGATTGAATTCCAAGGTTCTTTCCAGTTCAAATGCAATTTCTAGGTGGCTTAGGTGTCTCTGTAAAGTGTAACTACAACTCACTGCTTCTCCAGAAAACTCCATTCAGCTTCATCAGATACCACTGAGTTGAGGGAGGAAAAGAAAGACAGAGGTCAGCTCTGCCAGCTGGTTCTCTACATGTCACTGTGCACACCTTTACAGGTAGCAGTCCCTACATCCTCTGTGTGTACCACTTAAAGGAAGAAGGAAAGTCAGGAGGATGTAACACTAAGGTGGTCTCTAGCCTCAGACAGCTGGGGGCTGTACCTGGACCACTGGCTCAGACCACTCTGCTTATTGCTGTTTGCCTGTAGTTTTTCAGAAACGTGTTAAAAACATTTTGTAAACAAAAGTAAACCTAAAACTCAACTGAAGAGCATTTCTAAAATAATTTCTACTTTTAGTTCTGCCAGGTCCTGTTTGTCTAGCTGCTGTTTCAACATTTAAATTCTCTTCATTGTGCAGTAGGGCACATCCTTCACTGTGCTTCATGTGTGAGTAATCAAAGAAATCTATTTTTATTCTTTCACAAGAAATTCTTTTGAGTCCACAAGAGCTGAATATTGCTTCTTAGCTTCCTGAGTCCTCACAGTTCTTCTCCTTCCTGAGACTCACAATCCTGTTAGCTATGGGCCCTGATCTGTGTTAGTTGTGCAGGTCTGCATACATTGCTACCTCTTGCCTACTGGATCTAATAACAACTATCTGATGGTTTTGTGTGGTGTGAGGCAACATATTAATGCCTTTCTTTAACATAAACATGTAGTTGTCTATGCAGCATGACTGCTTATCTGCCTGAAAATAGATGACTCTGCTGGGTTTTCTTTTGAAGTTATTAGCCAATTCAGCAGGAAGCCATGTAGATGTGACAGAACATGTTCATCAGAGCCAGCTTAAGAGGTGAGGTGTTTGTTGACAATAGTCTTGGACAACTGTGGTAGGTAGGCTCCTGCTCCAGCTGTTTGTGTGCTGTTAACACAAGTGTCTTTGTCCTGCCCTCTTGTGAATCGCTGGGAAAAGATTAGGTCTGGCCTATGACAATACGTGGGACTGTAGTAGTGTAGAGGTTAATTCAGAGAAAGCATTTGTCTCTTCAGAAGCTGAATCCACAGGAGCACTTGTTTCCTATGCATGTTTTGCAATACAAGTCTTTCCCAAGAGTGGTGGTTTAATGAACTCTTGCTGGCACTTGACAAACTGTCCTGTTGGCTTTCTTCTAGATGTGTGTGTGGCAAATTAAAAGCACAGTCTTAAATGCTCTTTGTTGTGCTTTTCTACTGGCAGAGCATTCTGTTCTGCTTTGCTAAATGCTGCTATGATTTAATCCCTGTGAAGTCAGCGGGCCAAATTGTTTTTCTTTTCCTGGCGTAAACTCCATTAAACCCTGTATAGCTGCATCTTCTGGCTCAGTGATATGTAGGCATAAATCATCATATTGCCCTTCCTACTGAATTCTGTAGAGTGACAATATGTATAGCAAAAAGATTTAATAACTGTGATAAAGTTAGAGACATCCACATATAGCCCATAGTGCCTTAGGCATGAAGCACATCAAACAGTGGCTGTTCTGTGTTTCACAGAGGAAAGGTAGGTTGAGTAATTATAAAAACTGTCTAAGCTAGCCACAAATTCTTGCTAAACTATTAAGTAACTCTTTTTTCCCCTTTCTCCTTTCTGTTTTCATTAATATGAATCTGAGGTGGAGGAGGAAATGTACCACTAAGGTGGTACGCTTGGAACCTGAGGAAGGCTAGCTCCATTAGCTTTCCAGCTCTTCTCAGTGCGAATGACCTCTGACAGCAGCCAAAGACATCACATATGAACAATCCTGCAGTAGCAGCAAAAACGAGGAGAGGGACCACTGACAGCACCCCTGAATGTCTAGCAGAAGCAGCCTGGAAGACATAATGGCAGCAGTAGGTTGCAGCCTTTGCTGACTTTTAAAGAAGATGGTGGTGACCTAACATGGGCTCTGCTATGTCTTTGTCCTCTGTACTGCAGCCACACATCTCCAGTTGTTGAACTGGAATGGAAGGGTGAGGCACTAGCTATGGCTAACACTGGCCTCCAGTGAGACTCTATGCGAGAAGGCATTTATTAGGAAACAAATGCATTTAGATAAAAATTGAAGAAGCTAGTGTGAATTGTTAAACTTAAAACTGAAAAGCCTGAACAGCTGTCTGACTGGCAGATACTTAGACAGAGAAAGTTTAGAATGTTAAATAACCCTGTAAAAACGTACCACTGAGATGCAGGGGTAATCTGGCATTGCTACAGAAGTACAGGCAGCTATTTCCTATTATGTTGCCAATTTGTATCTCCTATTGATTCCTGAATTAGCCAATGAGTTAAATTACTTTGCCTCACTATGAGCAGTTGATGGACAAAGGAACTTCCAAAGAATCTAAAGGACTCCACTCCAGCTTCAAAATGGATGTTTCTGTAGATATTCAGGGGGAAAAAAATTATAAGTAAAAAAAAAGGGAAGCATAAAGAGTATAAAGCAGCCTACAGAAAGTCAAATTTGCACATGTAGGTGGCTGACTGGAGCTAAGCCACTGTTCAGCATGTGGCTCAACATGTCCTAAGCAAGCTGTACGATACAAGAATATTTGCATGAACATACTGGCTTTTTCTATACTTAAAGTTATAAAATATTTGAAGAAGAAGTGTCACTTTCCTCACTGAAGGGTGAGAACAGTGGATAAAGATATGTCCTGCTTGAGCATTTCAGATCCTAGCCAGAAATATGAGTTTCTCTTTGTCTAGGCAGTATCACATATGCAAAAAGAAGCAGCCTAGTTGCATTGTACATTAGGAAGCATGTAAAGCACCTTCTTGTATTTCACAGTTTGCTCCCTGAAGCCAAAACATATGGATGAGAGTGGCCATGAAGGGAACCTTATTGTCTGGTCTGTAATTGCATGTCTTGTTTGGTAACAATTAGTTTTGTTAGTGACAGGCATGTAGTAAGTCTATGTTTAAGAATCCTGTCTAGGAAGTCTGATGTTATGACAGCTGTATGCTAATTTTCTTTCCAGATTTAACAGCTTGAACGAATTCCTGAGTGAGTTTCTTGCTATGCCAAAGAGTCAGTTTTTGCAGCCTTGAAGATAAGCTGAAAATGCACTTTCCAGCCAGTCCCAAAATACATTACAAAATACCCAGAACACTAACAAGTGATACAAGCCAAAATATCTAACAGGGATTTAATAATTTCTGAATCAGTGAATTTAGTTAATTTTATTTGTGTTTCTCTAACATGTTTAGTTTTCTAGAAACTGAAGTTACTCGTACTAATAGACTCAAGTCATATTAATTTAGCAATGAGAATTTGAGCTACTTGTTATCTGAATTTAGCTTAAAGCCTTACAGAAGAACTTGAAAATTTCCTAAGCAAGAAGAGAAAGGTTTTTTTGAAATGATAATAAATTTAATATTTCACTATCTTTTTCACAATTGGTTAAGGCAGCATGAAAGCTGTAAATCCCATACAGTTAACCACAGATAATTTTGAATTTACTCCAGTATTGGAGTGTGACTGCTATTTGCCTGTGAGTACCAACTGTGGGAGAAAAAAATGGACTGGCACTGTGCAATAGTTTAAAACTTATATAAATTCCATTAATTGATCTAACATGGACATTCACTTAAATCTGGAAAACTTAACTGGAGATTAATAAGAATCTGGACTTGGGGTCTATTGTACCTCAATCTCTTGCACAGATTCATAGAGAACCTCAATGAAGATAAAAAATGAATCAGATTGCTTTGCCATTCAGTTTGAAGTGGTAGAGGATATGGTCTGTTTCAATGGATATTTCTCATCTGTAGTTGCAACCTACCCACATTCCCTTAGACCTGTTTTCTTAGTGCAGAAGTTACCTGGAGAGTATTTGGTCTAAAACCATAAATCTCCTCATGAATAAGCCTTGTGTGTAGCAGTCATTTTTCACATATTGAGGCTTGTACTAGCAGGATATAAGAGTCCAAAAATTGATTGCTTTGTTTGTTTATTTGCTACTATGACATGCATAGGAAATAGATTATTAGCTTGCCCACTTTTCCTAAGTGGAAATTAAGCTCTCTGTGTGTCACTAGAGCAGGACCATTCCAGTGTTATGTACTCTGAATTTTTTCTTCAGCTGACATATCACCAAATTTCTAATCATCCTTCTCTGGCAAAAGAGAGTTTAGAGGAAAAAAAACCTGCTTTTCTCTGAAGGCCTTGAAGAACTCTATGCCTCCAAACACCTCTTGATGTTTCCTGACCTGGGCCTTCATGATGAAAGCCCTGGAGCAACTCCTGTATCACAGCTTTACTAACCCTTACCTAGCTATATCCCCACACTTCATCTTCTAGACCCTCCACACTCTTACTAGCAATTTCTCCACTGCAAGTGGCCATTGTGAGTCAGTTAATGAATCTTCCATGGAATCTTCTATTGCTTTTTGTCTTCCTTACCACATTTAATGTGCTTTTTGCAACCTAGACAGAAATCTAAAAGGCTGTAGAAATTGTGTGAGCTGTGTCCTAAATGCCAACTGCTGGGTGGCCTTTCCATGCCGATTCCGGGAATAACATGAGCCAAAGAATTGAAAGGTCTTACCCTTATAAGCAAGACATATGAGTTATTCATAGCTGAACTAGTGAATCCAGAACCCTTCATATCTCTGGTGAAACTTGGATGCCTTCTTTAACAGAGACTGTGAGAATGTCTCTTGAAAGTCATTCAATAAATTCCTTTGGATCAACTGTTACTTTTTGAAAGCTATTTCTTGTCTTTCAGAAAGGAAAAGGGCTCCAAAAGGAAATGCTTACAGACCTATTTTTTCTACTTCATTACAAAAGAGTAAATATACTGTTGAAAACCTGAAATATATTTAGTTGTGTTGAATGAAAAGAAATAAGCACATGTGTGTGTGCTACCTGCCAGGTTGAACTGTTTAACTGAAGCTAAGAGTGCTGATCTTCGAGGGAGCATTTTTAGAGCTCATTACAATGATATTTCTCTTCTCCAGGCAATGCTGGAATGGTTCACTTACCACTCCCTGTTTTTCAGTAAGTCCAAAGGCATTAAGACCACCAAAGCTTTGTTCCTTTCTGAGAGTTGGCTCAGACTTTGGTATTGTTTGCACGAGGGATTTTGGAAATATTTGTTATCTTCTCTTGGAATTTTACTTTTCTCTTGGTAGTAACATTGGCTAGAAAAATATGTGAACTGTAAGCTTATGATAATTACCTGATCAGTCTGGAGAATTTGCACAACAACAAAAAATGCAGCTTTCCATACACCTGGCTTAACTTTATTACCCAAATGTAACATCTCCTTTCCAGCTAAACCATGCAGCCATGTTATAGAAACTCTCTGTAATGGGGAGAGGGAGAATATCTACGTGCTGAAGATTGGCTGTGTTGTGTTTTATTTGCAATTTCTAGAACATTTTTGAATTAGTGAAAATATTGAATACATTTTTTCCTAGTAAACAGCCTGGACCTCTTACAATTCTTATAATAGTTGATCCTATTTTTTTTTCAAGTGAAAATTCATATTAATTTTCCAGAAATGATGCCCACTTTATTGCTGTTTTGCCACATCTGTCTGAAATCATTGGGCAGTACTAGTGTTTCAAAATGCTGTCAGTTGCTCTGATCTGAGATCAGGATATCAGTCTTCTATAGACTAGACCAAGCCCATCATAACTGTTTGAAGCAATGTGTGTGTGTTGCCATATCTGAAACATTTAACTACTGCAGATTAAAAACTGTGCAGAGAGAATAGGAAGTGAGAGCCCTGTTTCCCTTCCAAGTGCCAGAGAACTGCAAATAAGAAAAAGATCAATTTGTGGCAGTGTATCCACTGGAGTTCTTAATGAATATCTGAGATGGAGCCAGCAAGCAGCTGGGGTGTAGGACAACTGTCAGGGCTCATCACCCACGTGCACTTGTGATATAAATATTCTCTTAGTCATAAACATTTTTTGTGTGGATCTTTGTGTACCAGTTATTATGAAACTTACAGTATTACTAGTGCTTTACTGAGCAGACAGAGACTTCTGGCCATTTTTACCTGAGCAGCTGTATTTAGGCATCTGTGTAATATTTGTGCAACACTGGTGATAGACAAACCGAGGATCGGAAGGGATTTCCAGGCTTGGCATGTCTAATCCTCTGCTAGTTAAGGTTTTGGACAACTCTATTGATAAATTTGTCCTATTCAATTTTAAAATAGGATAGACTGTTTGCATTCTTTGTGCCTAGGTAAGCCTGTTGCAGAAATTTGTTTGTGTAATGGTTGAAAGCCAGTCTTCTAATTGTCATCTTAGACATTTTCCTGGCCAGTGTTATGATTCATCAGTATCTGCTGCCCTTGACCATTGCATAAGTAGCTCTAGCTCACAAGTACCTGTTGTTATCCCCTTTCTCACACTTCCATGCTTTTCTTCTTTCATGTTTCCAACTCATGAGTCATAGATTATAGAAGGAATTGGTCTCCCTGATCCCTGAAACCTCGTTCTATGTGATTTCATTCTAGAACTGTGGCTTCATCTTCAAGGTCATCCTGCATTTCCTTTATACATCTCCAGTCATGCTCTTAATTAATGCTGTGTGTGAATTTCAGATGATTGAAGTATTTAACTGGAGTACTTCCTATTGTGCTTTATTTGCTGAGACAAATAATGAAAATATAACGTAAAATTTGTCCTCAAAGTCACCTTGGACAGAATCTACAATCTAACCTTTACCAGGCCTAGAAGTTCATTCAGACCAATCTATTGATTTTTTGTTTGTTTGTTTGTTTTTAGACAAAGTTTCCAGAAAGTTGGATTTATCCTATGTTTTGTCTTTAAAATCATCTTTTATTGAAGGCTGATGGCAAATTAGTTTGGCACAGTCTTCTTACCCATACTATATGTACATGATATTCCATTTATCTTCACATTTTTAATTATTCTCTCCTTTAATTGATTGTGAAAGCCTTAACTTACTACATAGGTTATAGATCTGTAGTTTCCACTGTTAGATTGCCCTAACATTCTCATTCCTTCTTTAAACATAGCTGAATAGCCTCATCCTCTTTTTCCCATCATCAGCTGAATAATTTCTTAAAATCCTTGCTCTTGAGTTTCAATTTCATATGCCAGGTTTTATATGTTGAGAGCTAAAAAAAGTTTAGTTCTCTGCTGAGCTGCATGAGTGCAACTTGGCTTGCACCCACCTCAGACGTGGACATTTTCTAGTCATTAATTGCTGTTCTGTCTTAGTCATCCCTGTTAATTACAGACAGATTTCAGCCTAGTTCATCCAAGTCCTATGGGATGAGCTTTACCATGAACCTTGGAGTAGTGAATGTTTGGTGATGCGATAAGTGAAGCAGGTGAAGTCAGGGATGCCAGGAAAGACTCGCAGCTACCAGCTGTTAATCAAGCACCTTACTTTAGCTGAGACATACCTAGGTGCAGTTTCCTCACCTGAATCTGACAAAACATATGACTTCATCTACCTCTCCCTCTCTCTCCTACTACTGAGGATAGTTATCAAGTGATGCACAGAACTGCAGCACCCAAGGGAATGGCCTGAAGCTGTGCCAGGGGAGGTTTAGGTTGGACATTAGAAAAAGGTTCTTCACCCAGAGGATAGTTGGAACAGGCTTTCTAGGGAAGTGGTCACAGAACCAAGCCTGACAGAGTTCAAGAAGTGTTTGGATGATACTGTCAGGAACATGGTGTGACTCTTGGGTATGGTCCTATGCAGGGCCAGGAGTTGGACTCAGTTATCTTTGTGGGTCCCTTCCAACCCAGCATATTCTGTGATTCTGTGAAAATGATGCCCTGCAGTATTTTAGTTTCTCTTGCAGTGAGAGACTGAGTAAATTTAATTCTTCTGTGTTGTCTTCTCCTGTAAGATGCAGAAGAAATATTTGGTTTGATTTATCACTGTCATTAGAGTGTCAAGTGGAAGCATACCCTCTTGCCGTAGTTTGATGGAAGGGGTGGTTACACTACCTACTCAGTGCTTGACATTTGATAATACTCGATATGCTTGTGATGGTTATTTGTCATTTTTTGAAATTGGTGAGAGAAGTCTGAAACAGAGCAAATTCTGATGCATTATGAAAAAAGAATTATAAAAGAAACAGGATCCTCAGTTTCTGCTCTCTCCTCATGATGAATTTGCCTTTGAAGTGAGCAGCTAAACTGGTAAGAGCATCACTAATTAGAAAGTAATTAGGACTTCTTCATTAATTAAACAGAAAAAGAGAGATAAGTGACATTTGCATTTGTTTATGGCTTCTTTACGGTAAGTGAATTGCCGGATGGTCAGTGTTGATGTTTTCCAGTTGATTTCCTTTGGTTTTTTGGCTGGAATTGCAGCACAGATTATTATTGTCTCACACATCTGCTAGAGGATGCATTTCCACTGTACCTCATTGCTCACAAACACATGAATAACTTCCATGTTCCCCACTTGTACGTGTATCACTGCATCAGCACGGAAAGAGGCATTCCCGTAGGCGTACGGAGCGCTTGGCTATGCTGCATGTGTTTGTTTTTCTAACCAACTGTCCCATCTGTGTGCTCCGTGCCTACTTTTAGTTGAATGATGAGCAGTGAGGAGCATGACTTAGGAAGTATGCTTTTTTTCAGTTTTTAGTGGTTACATTATAACTTGTCTTGAATGATTGTGAGTCACTTATCTGCCTGCCAGCAAGACACAGCATTGCAGGAGTAATAGCATTCTTTGGTGATACTCTTGGTAGCTAAAGGTGGTGAAGAGGTTCTTAGTACTTGGTGGTTCATTGCTAGAAACCAAGAAAAGGTTTAGTATACATTTCATGTGATGTAGTTAAGCTTTTCACATAATGGCTTTTCCCCCCTCTGATTTTCTGGGAATTCTAGCATTTATCTGAGGTTGCCACTCTTCTTGTTTGTGGATTGTTTTGGTTTTGTGTGGCAGGTTTTTAGTAGCAGGGGGCTACAGACATGGCTTCTGTGAGAAGCTTCTAGAAGCTTCCCCTGTGTTTAATGGAGCCAGTGCCAGCTGGCTCCAGTATGGGACAACCACTGGCCAAGGCTGAGCCCATCAGCAAGAGTAGCTCATCTGGGTTAATATATTTAAGAAGGGGAAAAAACCTTGCATGATTGCAGCTGGACAGAGGAGTGAGAATATGCAAGAGAAACAACTCTGCAGACAGCAAGGTCAGTGAAGAAGGAAGGGAAGAAAGTGCTCCAGGTGTCAGAGCAGACCCTGCAGCCCATGGTGAGGACCGTGGCGAGGCAGGCTGTCCCCCTGCAACCCATGGAGGTCCAAGGTGGAGCAGAGATCCGTCTACAGCCTGTGGGAAGGACTCCATGCCAGAGCAGGTAGATGCCTGAAGGAGGCTGTGGCCCCAATGGGAAGCCCACACTGGGGCACTTGTGACCTCGTGGGGGACCCACCCTGGAGCATTTTGTTCCTGAAGGACTGCACAATATAGGGGGGACCCATGCTGGACCAGTTTGTGAAAACTGCAGCCCGTGGGAAGGGGTCATGCTGGGGAGGTTCATGGAGGACTGTCTTCCTTAGGATGACCCAATGTTGGAGCATGGGAAGAGTGTGGAGTCCTTCCCAGGAGGAGGAAGAAGTGGCAGAGACAATGTGTGATGAACTGACCACAACTCCCATTCTCTGTCCCCATGCTGCTCAGGATGTGGAGGGAGAGAAAACTGGGAATAAAGTTAAGCCTGGGAAAAAGGGAGGGATGGGGAGAAGGTGTTTTTTAGGACTGGTTTTATTTCTCATTATCTTACTCCAGTTTGATTAGAACATCAAACTAATTTTCCCAAGTCAAGTTTGTTTTGCCCATGACTGCTGAGTGATCTCTCCCTGTCCTTAGCCCAACCCAGGAGCCTTTCATTATATTTCTTTCTCCTACCTAGATGAAGATGGGAGTGATAGAGCAGCTTTGGTGAGCACCTAGTGTCCAGCCAGAGTCAAACCACCAGACTGACTTGGCATTTTAGCATCTGGAGACACTCCTGTTTGCTAGATGAGAATAAAAAATCTGCTTAAGAGGTTCCTGTATCCCAGATGGAAGTGATAGACATTTCAATTCACCAAACATGAATGTGTGTGTGTGTAAACAGGACAGAGAGGTGTACTGCAGCAGAGAAAAAAATATGTTAAAAGATTTAAACCATGTTTTGTTTAACTCATTATTATCAGTCCCATTTTTCTTCCAGACAGGTTTATCACAAGTATGTCAGTAGAATAAATCAAATGTACTACTGTAATGGAGCTGCATGGGCAGATGTAGTCACAGTATACTCACCATTTACTATGCTGAAAAGCCTCTCAAGCAAAGTAGTCCATGGTTGCTTTAAGTAGACAGACATGTAATTCTAGTGACATCAGAGATAGTTTGTGGCTTTTTTTTTATAATAATAATAAATAAATTAAGAAAAAGCCAGGAAATGCTGAATTGACCTTGAATTTGAATGATTTTAGGAATATGTATCTCCTTGCATATTTTTACATGCTCATTCCTAGCAAAGATCCATAATTTGTGCTTGCATGATAACATTTTTCTTAATTCTGTGCATACTCTCCACAGTTTTGTTGGCAGTTTTACCCAAAAGAATAGTAGTTACCCATCTTTTAAGATAAGTTTCATATTACTATTGGCGAACATCTTTGATAATATGAATTCCATTGTAGAGTTAAATCCAAATTTGAATGTTTAAAGAAAATACATTTTGTAGGGGTTGGCTTTCTTACTACCTTCCACTTAGTACTAGAAGTAGAAAGAATTTAAATATTAAACTTGTTGCTGTGATTATGTCCTTAGGCTTTGCATTTGAAATTACTCATTCTCTAAGGTAATACAATATTTCAGTACTTCCCCCTTGATTTTTTTTTAAAGCCATGCAGCTATGATGATGCTTCTATGCTCTTTGGGAATGGTTTGTAGGAGCAGATCCAAAGGAAGTCTCCTTCCACTGCAAAAGAAGGAAGAAGAGACAGGATATGGATGCTAAACTGAATAACAAGCCATACATCCTTCCTTCCTTCCTTCCCTCCCCCTGTTAGTTCTGCATACAATGTGCAGCCGGATGTCTTTTTTCACTTTGGATCCTTTCTGTGTAACCTTTTTAGCTTTTGCTATTTAAAATAACATTTACTGTTGATTCCCCATAATCAGCAAATCATTCTGCCAACAGCAAACTCTATAAAAATGGGCAGGACTATATAGACCTACATCTACCAGTTCTATAGATTACAAAGCAAAAACAAAGATGAGGGTGAAGGGAGGAAAAGGAAGATCATCTGGACAAAACAATACAATATTCTGTTTGCTTCTTTCAATGTTGTTATCCTGATTTCTTCTGTTTATGTTGTCTGAAGATTGTTTTACCCTATTTTACTCTTCCCACATTTATGCTTTCTCCCGATTACTTTTGTATGTTTGTTTTACTGCTTTGTAAGGGACAAATGTGTTTAATGGTCACTTTGTCAAATCAGGGAGAGGACATAGGGGTTTCTTCGTATTAGCTAGCTACCTGAGATCAAACTCTAGATCCTTTAAGCCATAGTAAAATCTATCTCAGGTGCATGTTGCTTGGAGATTAAAACCCAAAAGGCAAGTAAAAAGAGCGCACTGGAAAGCAATAGGAAAAAATATCCTTTGCATCACCTTACCCTGAAGAAAATGTTACTTGAAAGTCACTTTAAATTTTAGGGGTGGATTTACCTTTTGTATGCCCAGGAGCTGACAGTGGTGGAAGTCAGTAGGCCTTCATGTGTACTCATATATAGAAGAGGGACTCAAAATTACTTTAGAAGTCCAGAGGGAAGGAGAAAATTATACAGGCTTGGTGAAGGAAGAGAGGTAAAAGCATAATAAAATAATCAGACAAGGAAGACTCTATGTTAAGATTTTAAAGACAGTGGATGGTTGTTTGGTGGGATTGTGGTTTTTCTGCAAAAGTGGTAACTCTTGGGGTATTGCATGTTATATAGGCTCTGAAATATCAGGAGCCACACCTGACTCCAGGAGGAAAAGGTAAAAGAATTCCCTCAAAAAAAGAGTTTGAGGGAAGAAAAGCCATGAGGCTTTGGTTCTGCAAAGATAGAGAAATGAGAGAGTAGTCAAGTCTTTGGCATCTGGGTGGAAAGTGTCAATCTTGATACTAAGCTTGACCTGGGCACTTTATTAACGTATCAAAAAACTAAGGATCAAGATGACATCAAGCTGAGTTATTTGCATGTCTTTCCCTGACGTTCCTTTGGAGTCTGTCTGCCACGTTTTGTCTTCCCTCCCTTCTTCAGTCCATGTTGGTCAGTTCTTGCCGAGAGGAGCTGGTCCTGCTCTGCATGGACAGGACAACAGCAACACCTAGGCAAATAGATTGTTGTCCTTCACAATTTCTTTTTTGCTAGTTGTCATGATTTTACTGCAAGATAGGTGGTATTTGTTTTAATTACCATCCCAGTTGCTGGTGTCAGTAATTAAATAAGAATCTTTACTTTCACTTAAAAATAAATCTCCAGCATTTGTAGGTGTTGAGAAAGACTTTGAAAATGTGGTAATGTGGTGTGAATTATACTCTAGAGGCTTAAAGGCTAGGAAACAAGACAGCAAATTCTAAACCCCCTTTATTTTATTGCTATTTTGTCGTCTTAGGTTGCTTAAAATCCTCTTTTTATTTATTTTTTTTTTTGATAGGTCCTTTCTGAGTTTCAACTATGTGAATTCATAGTACTGCAGATAAAAATCTCTTCTTCACTTCTAAGAATTTTAATTAGAATTGCCATGTAAACATCTCTGCAGATTTTAAGCAGCTAATTGAGGAAACATAAAGAGAAAAAACCCACAATTTTTATATGAATTTTCACTGTTGTTGGATAGATTTCGAGTTTACACATAAATGTTATTGAAAGGTACAGTCTGTCAGTAAGTAGAGCTGGGCAGTGCTGCCTCTGTTTTTTACATTATGCCAGCTACTATGTAGACGGACTCTAAACTTAGTAAAGTTGCTAAACTGTCAGTAAGAAGAAGTATTATGAATTGTGGTCTTTGTTCCAGGGCAAAATTATCTTTTCTTCTTAAATCTGTAAGAGATTCAGGACTAAGTGTTGAACAATGGTGTGCTTATCCAAGGAGAATTGCTGAGCGCATTTAATTATCTTCACTGGTTGTCTCAGCACAGACTGTGCTGATTATAGATAGTGCTGCCTTCAAAGAAGCTGTTACCAAGAGTGTTAGGTTTACTTTGGTAGATCAGATGTGCACGTTGCTTCAGGCATTCTCAGATGTCCAGCTGCTGTTTGGAAAGCAGTATTTCCAAGCACAGTTGCTCCTTGCTTTGACCTCTTCTGTTGTTTTCTGAGAGGCGGGGAGGACTGAAAATTTTGTCTTCCTTCTTGGGTGTGGCACTTACTGCCAGGATCTACTTGACATGGTAGTGTTAGGTCATAGGTTGGATTTGATGGTCTCAGAGGTCTTTTCCAACCTTATTGATTCTGTGATTCTCTCCCCCCATTGTAATTTTACTAGACACTGAAAGTATTTGCAGGTAAGAGCAAATACTTCTCCTATTCCTTTCCTATAACCCTCTAACTTATTTATTTGTTTTCTTTCAATGCAGATTTTAGTAATGTGCCTGATGTCACATCCAATTTGAAAAGGAGCAGTACTGATGGCACTCTGGACCAAGTGCCACACAGGGAGAAGACTGATCCACCTTTTAGGGTAAGAACATGTTCGACAAAACAATCCTTTTGAAGAAAAAAATAGTGTTGGAGTGTGAATGCTTTGCATTTTGTTGGAAAGAATTTAACGTATGGCACTAACTTGAAAAGTTTTGTATGTATATTAACTGTACTTAGTGTTTTATTATCTTGAGGTCACCCTGACAAGTTAGCAAGATACAGCACAGCTGCTGCATCTCCAAGAGCAGTGTGATAAGGGAAAATGGCAAACAGGTGGAGACTTGTCAGATTTATCTTTCTGTGTTGCTTGAACCCTGTTTCTGCTGCTACAGCTATTTAATTGATCCTGTTTGGTTTGTGTTTTCTTTTTGCTGATAATTCCAAGGCTTGCTGTTAAGATTGTATTGACCATAGCGATACTCATTTAATGTCAGTAATTTTAAACTGGACTGCAGACTTGGAGAGGTGCAGTGTTTGAGAGCCAGTGATTCTCACACTTTAATTTGGAGAACCTTTATTATGTTGCAGTTACTGTTTGACTTTAGCTGGACTAATAGAGGCTCAGACCTTCCCTTAATAAGGACATTGGAGGCTGAGGCAGGAAAGCACCGAGTTAGTGTCCACCTTCAAATGCACTGGACTAGGAAGAGCAATTTTTTGTTTATTTTGCTCTGAGTCAGGCAAGTTGCAACCTGTGCCCAACTCAAGTGCATATTGTTTTGAACCTCCCAACAGCTAGCGTGGGTAGTGTTTTCATGTTGGTGGCTGTGATTTTACCAGGCACTGCCATTCTGACAACAGAAATTGGATTTTTTTTTAAATTCTTTTGATGAGTTGATTGCATCTCCAAGCAAATTTGTGATAACACTTGTGTTACGCTATTGCATAACAGGAATGAAGTTAGAGTTTTTATCCTTCTGGAATATATTACTGTCTCGTACTAGGTTGTATGAAAAATTGGTGGAGATGAGGAAGAATGTAAAAACTCCTAAGACTGGAACAGGGAACATATATTGTGCCTCTAACTATACCTACTGAGAGGAGCTATTTGTCTCTTACTTTTTGAATTACTTTGTAACCTACTTCAGTCCAATATAGGTGACTTTATGCCATTTCTCTAGAGGATAAGGAGAAGCCTGGTGATTGTGGATCTTCAGCCCATCTCCTGCTGCACAAGGGGATGATCCATATCCTGTATAATGCATTGCTTATGCTTCCCAAAAGTCTTTGCAACCAGACAAGAATGAACTGCCCTCCATGCACTGTGTGGAAATATATGTCTGACCTGTCCTGTTGGAGGGGAGTAGATTCAGGGGCATCAGCTTTGCTTTAGCAGAAAAACAAAGCCAATCCTGATCGTCTATGTCAAATACACCAGATGCCAGAAAATTAGGGAGAGTTGAGGAGGACTTAAATACACAGGCAATTTATGTGCACTAGTTGCTGCTCTGAATGCACTAAATTTGCTTCAATGCTTTGAATTACATGCTGCAATTAAAGGTCAAAAAAAGAGGGGAAAACAGTCTATTCCCTACTTTCTCTCCAGCCTCAAATCTGTCACATCCAGCAGTTATTATGCTTTTGCATGATTTGCTGAAGTAACTGCCCATGCTACATTGTAGTTCACTTCTTGGGTTGACATGTGGGTCTGCTAGTGTCACTCTAAAAATTACCTGAGGCTGTCCTAGTTTTGTAGGTACAAGGGGAAAAACAGCCTGGCAATCAGAGGCAGTCTGACCTGGACTGCAGCTGTAAAGGAGTCTGTGACAGCTCTACAATTTCTGCAAATGGTTTGTAATTGATTGCTCTCTTTCTGTTGGAGGGTACCTATTACTGTCAGAGCTTTTTGTCTGACCCTTTTGATTTCTCCGATAGACGTAGAATTAAAAAACCCCAAACCTAGCAGTAAGTTTAGGTGGTGTATTTTGTATGTGCTTTTGTGATTGTGTGTAAAAGGAATTAAAATTATTTCTGTTTTCATAGCTGTGATGTGGGACTGCTTACCAGATGCACAATAGCTATTGCTAATAAAAGCTAGTTTGAGGAAATTTTGCAGCCTCAAAAAGCATAGCATCTGGATTTGGGTTTCTGGGTTTTTTTGCTTTTGCCTTCTGTTTCCTGCATATGCTGACTTGACCTCCCACGCCTGCAGGACAGCAGTAGTGCAGACACCTCAGCAGTAGGCAAGTAGGCGATGTTGCAGAAGTATGGGGGAGAGGAGATCTGTAAGCACAGCTCTGTGGAGAAGACTTTGCTGGCGCTGAGAGGTTCTGAGCACAGCCTGGAACAACAGGCAGTTTGGGATTATTTCAGGGGAGACACAGCTAGGGATGCTCAGTTTCCAGCTGACAGCAACTATAGATGTAACTGTTTGGCTCTGAGGGGCAGGCTCCTTTGAAGTTTGGTTGATTTTTGTCCTATAACATGTAAGTAAATAAAAAACAGTCTTAAAGGTTTGGATTTAATGGTTGCATGTCTGATTTCTAGATTTTGTGTTTCTCATTTTGAACATTTTTGTTTGTTTTTCACTGTTTTCTTCATCTCATACCAAGCTAAGGTTAGGCATCATTTTAACTGAAAGTACAGGAAGGCATTTCAGAAGTGCCTTGTAATCTCAAAGAAATAAGTGTTTTGCTGCATGTGTACTACATTCAAACGTGCATCCATTCAGTCATTCATTGATCTTTTTTTTGTAGTCTGAGAAATGAAAGTATTTAGGATAGCTATATGTTTGTCTTTCATCTGAGAGCTAACAAGTTAATTAAGGGGGCAAGATAGGATCATATAATTCCAGAAATAGAAGCTGTTCCTTAAGTTACAAAATATTATTAAAAACACATGGATATCGATAACCATCCATTCCAGATGCTCATTAGTTTGGACAGCTCTGTATTCTCCGGGATACCCTATTTATACTTTAATATCTTTAACCTTATTTTCTATCTTATTTAACAAAGATAGATATTATAATTCTAACACATTCTGTTGCAGTATATTTTCAAACTATGTTAAAATATTGTTTATATGGCAGCAGCATCTCATCCTTGCTTTTGTTCTTCAGTATGTAGGCGTACTGTGGACAGAAGAATAGGTGACCTCAGAAAATTGAGAATTGAGTATGCCTGTCAGTGTAATTAAATTTAGTTGTGTTTAATCATTTTAATAACTAAGCGTCTGTGCTCCTAGTGCTAAGTTAAATCCTGGTATGTTGATGGGTGCCAAGAATCAAGCTCTCTGTACATCAAAGTAGCACAAAGTCAAATAAATGAAAAATGCAACTTTCCCTTTAGCTACTCATGATTTCTAATTGTAAACTGTATTGGCTAGAAACGTTTTGTCCAGCCCACAGTTTGTTTTAAGATGAAGTTTATTAGTCTGTTACTAACTTGCTTAGCTTTACTTTGTATTTTCAGTATATTAAAAATACCCTTTTATGAAAAATAAACATAGCTAAAAGGTGAAATTTTACTATATAAGTAGTTATTATTCTAAGGCCATTTGAATGAATGCTATGATCTGACTTCCAGTTGTCCTGAATCTTTTGAGTATCATCAGAGAGAGGTATTTCTGAAATCATATTAAATATCTAGAGACAGAAAGAAGCAACTTCATATAAATGCATGTGTGAGAAGGGGTAGATGTATTGTCACTTTAAATATTTTACAAGTCATAAGAAAAAACCTTAGAGTATACTCTGCAAATATTTCACATAACTTCATTATACTCCCAGCTGTATCGTAGAGGTCTTTAAGAAACTCAAGAAACTCAGTAAAATTAGCTAGTGTGATGCTTTGTAATCATGATAAAAATAGTCAATGAATGCAGAATGGTTTTATGGTAGCATCTTCAAAAATTAACATTGCAGATGGGTAAGTGGAAGCTACTGTGATGAGAAACCTTATATGTTAACAGTGATTTGCCTTCTGAAGAACGGCCAACTAGTTTGCTTTTGCAATACTTTTGAAGTGGTGCTATATTTCTTTCGAATAATGAAGTAAAGTTGATCCCAGGAATAAGCTGGGTATAGAAACTTGGGGAAATTGCCTTTGCCGTTGCGTCTTAAAATAGTCACTTTACTCTCAGAATGGGTTATTGATCATACATCAATGTGTGCATATGAAAACAAGTCTATCCCTAACACTTCTTAATAAAAAATAAATACAAAATTCTATACACTGCAGAGACAGAAAGTGAAGTTTATTCCCCTCCGCCTTGGGAATACCATTTTTAATGCAATGAGCAGAACACCTTTTCCCTAGCTTGATCTTATTCAGATTATCTCAATTTATTCACCTTCCTCTTCTGTTTGACAACCATGTTCACTTTCTCTTCACCTGGTAAGGAAATAAGAATTCATGACAAGTCTGATCAGCAGAGTTCATGGCACCTTTGGCAAACACAAATCTGCATCTCCTGCAGGATGGAGCATTTTCATCAAATGCTTCCAGCTTACTATAGGGATGAGGTGCAGGTCAATAGAATGGCCCTACTTGAAATGTCCATATTTATAGATATGGGGGAAAAAAGAAGGTAGAAAAAAACATGCTCGTGTGTTTCGGAAGTCTGATTTTTGGATCTTCGAATTTCCTATATTATGTCAAATCATCCTTCCAGTGCTTTTGAAGCTTGTGTATTCTGTTTATTGTGATGCCAGTTGTGGACATTCCTGCATTTGCCAGACAGGAGCATTTGCCAGTGCAGTGAGAAGTGCATGTTTCCATGAGGTCTGCATGCCTTGGACCATGGTGAGAAATTTGGTCTTTGGTCTCCCTGCATGCAGTGCCGCTTCATATGACAAGAAGCCAATATGCAAATGTGCCTGACTTGGCAACCCTCAAGGTTTCTTTTCAAGTCCTTCCAATCTAAAGTATATGTGCAGTTGAGAAGCTCACTTGCATGTCTGATGGTGCCCAAGAGGTGTGAATCCAGAGCAAGAGACTGGGTCAGAAAGCAAACCCATCTCCCAAGTTCTACATCATTCAGCTACCTCAACAAACTTCCCAAAACAGTGCTTTCAATAGATGCAAAATAATTGTGTTATGGTTTCTAAAAGGAAATGTCTCCGTTACCTATTAGCTGATTTCACACAGATATTCCTGTAATGAAAATCAGCAAGTATTGTAAAAGAGTTTGGTGCATTTTGTGATTTTGTCTTCTTGTACATACAGCATAGCAAAGTACTGGAGAAATGGTTTTCGTAAGTTGAAAAAATTAATATTTTGTCTTCAAGCTGTCTAAAACTGATTTCAATCCCCCTTCATTAGCAGCAGCACCACATCCATCAACTTCTTATGCAGATAGAATAATTTAAGGGCAAAAATCCTGAGGTACAATCTTCATTCAAGTCTGGGTTCAAATCTGGATAAAAGACTGTCTATCCCATTGCTAGTCTGTCTAAATGCTGAATTGTTAAAGGTTTGATTTTGGGTAGAGGAAGGGTCAACTGTTGTCATGGAATGGTAGGGGTAGAAAGCAGTTAGTAATCATTACGCATACAGTGCAGTCCCAACAGGAAATGTATGCAATTGTTCAGTCTTTGTGGATGAGTTGAATGGCATTTTATCTTCCAGAGGAATGCAAGTGGATGCTAGGAATGATTAATTCCTCTGATTTATTACCTAGAAAGCACGGCATAGTGTAATCTGTAGAAGATGTGCAATGGAGTAGTTCAAGGCACCCTTATTCAAAACACACCCAACAGCCTTTTAGTGGCACTGTCAGCAAATATAATCCTATATATTATCTGAATCATATATATTTTATATAATATATATATAATGGTTCATTTATTTATTTTGATCTGGTGATGACACTCCTTCACTCTTAGGGGTGAGTTTGGGATCATCAGTCTGATGCATGTATATAAGCAGTGCATAATTGTCTTTTAGTGGGTAGATGTCAAGAGATGCTTATTCTTTCCCACCGAAGTTAACCAGTTTCCTAGTATTACTTTTCAGTGATTTAAGTGATTAAGTTAAAGATTTAACAAAATATACTGAATTAGAAGGAAGATTTGCAATTATATGGTGCATAAAACATAAACCCTGACAAGTATAATTCATGTTTTGATTACATTTGGAATAGATTGGTTATGTATGTATGTCTACATGTGTCTGCTAGATTTCAGAGATGTAATTCTGTCATTAGGTATAAGTGGCATCATCCTTGCTAGTCAGTTAATGAACCCTACCCCCAAAATATCCCTTAAGAAACATTAGCATTGAAATAAAACAGTGGGAAAACAAAAAAAACCCCACAAACAAACAAACAAAAAAAACCCACCAAAAAAAACCTAAATCAAACAAAACCAAACAAAAAAACCCTCCAAAACCAACCAACCAACCAACCAACCAAAACACCAAAAAAACCCAACAACTAAAAACCCAAACCAAACAACAACAAAGCCCCCAAAATTAAAAAAAAACACTTAAAAAATTAAAAAAAAAAAAAAGAATACGTGGAGTAATTTTGTTAAGCAGATTGTAAAAAATTAAAAATCTTGGGAAGTGATTATTACTAATCAAATAAACACCAATTGTTTAGCTACTTTGAAAGAAAGCCCAGCAGAAATTACCAGAAGCTCAACAGAGCCCCAAACCTATTTCTTGCATGGAGGCAATTCCAGTTAAACATTATGATAGCTTCTCATTAGCTCTATTTTGCATTGCTGAGGCAGTTCCCACTTGCACAGCGTGTCATTAATTGCAGGAGAACTGCCTGCCTGAAGGTTACTCAGCATCCATAGGACATTGAGGATCTTTCCTTTTTTTTAATCGTGAGAACTTCTCTTTAGCAGTTGATGAGATCCAAAAGCTTGGGGAGTAGTCTGCAATTAACATCCTTTTTTTTTTGTTCTTTGTTGGAGAATGATTAACAACATGGTACTCTCAAAATCATGTATAGCCTCTGCAATCCAAGTGTCATTTTCTTCCAGATGTGACATGCATTTAGGGAATCTTAGAGCTAACATGGGAAAATAGGAAGTTTCTCAGCAGTGGTTTCCTTGATTCATTTGTGCCTGGAGGGGACAGTTCTGCATCAAAAGCGTGACAGAAACCTGTGGGGAGCTCTGCTAATTATTGTGCTTCCCTTGCAGATAGCCCAGCTTGCGGTGAGCCCAACCAGAGTTGCTGGGTCCAGTAGTGTGGAGCTGCTGCCAGACCCCTGCTGTCTTCATGTACCTTTTGAGAAGGGTATAAGTGCTATGAGTGAAACTGTAGCCTGTTAGAAGTCCATAATAATTTTTCTAATTAATCTAGGTTTCAGTATATTCATTTATTGCTCAGAGAAGGCACCAGAACTGATGGGCTATAGGTTACCAAAAACTTGCTGTAAGCCTACCAGTGAGTGCTACTGCCTAGTCCTGGTTTTCCCTTTGTTGCATTATTCCTGCAGATCTGCATCCCTGTGGATGGCCCAAAATACAAATATAGGAGTTGCCTGTCTTGGCTAGCAGAGTGAAGGAGCTTCCAAACCATAAAGTATGGAAGGTGCTATATCTAATGTGAACCTGTAATCAGACATCAGGTCAAGCTGTAGATGGAGACCTGAATGCACAGTTGCTCATAGGGACACACAAACACAGCAGGAAGGAAGACCAAATGGAGACTGTGCAGTTCTTACATGCAGAGGTGTGACCTTGTGGTGCTCTGTTTTGTGCTTTTACATTGAGACACTGGGGTCTGGGGGTGGGGGGGAGGGGGGAGCTGGTGTCTGTTGTCTTTTCCTCTGACTGAAGGAAACGTCCTCTCAAAAGTACTGACACAGTTTTTGGTGTAAAACATGCAGATGGTTTTGTTCAGGAAAAGAAATTGTGTTGATGCTTGCAAATCAGGGAAGCCAGTGGGAGATGACTTAATAATACAGTTTTTCTTTGTAGTCGTTTGGGAAAAATCCATAAGGCTTACCTGCAGGTGAAAAGGGAAACATATGACAACAATCCTGAATCATTACAACAGGATATGGTTAGCAGTGGCTCTCGAGATGCCTGTGACTTCATTGATGAAGGGCAGGAAGCTGCCTGGGAGTCCACCACCCTGGGCCTCCAAAAGCAGCCCCGGTCACCTGCAGTGCAGGATATGACGGCAGCATTTGACTTTGCAATGAAAGGCAGATATCTAATCACACTTCTGACAGACACAGGGAACTGTGTATCCTCTCTACCAGATGCAGAATATTTGGAGAGGTTTTTTAAATTTAATCAAGATACTGTTCAGTTACAGTGCTGACAGTAACATATGTGTTTTTTCCTTGCAATCCAAAAGAATTTAAGCCCGTTTTTAGTGCATGCCGAGGTATGTGATGTGCCCAGCAGTTACTCATAGGACACAGATTCACTTTAAAGTTGCAGAAAATTTCAATGTAGGATTTCAGACAAATACTGAATCCTGGGTACCATCATAAACTTTGATGAAGCTTTGATTCCTATTTTAATCTGTCAGGAACATGTAATGATAAATGTAGACCTGAAATGCCAAAACTCAAAAAAATCTGCTACCTGCAGCAGATTCTGCAAAATCCAAGATAACAAAAAGATACCTGAAAGGATGGAAGAGGGAGGAGAATTATAAAAAACTAAGGGGTCAGTTGAGTCAAATGCACAGGAGGTTACACCAGATTTTCATGTTTTGTTACCTGTTGCCTCTTTACTTGTTAATGTACTGTGGGCAGACATAGACATCCTCTCACATGGTATTTATTTCCTTCTGGGGCAGCAGAATCCTTTTGTAGTGCCTAAAAAAAGCCTTGCCATAACCAGGGGAGAGGTTGATGTGGAGTTCAGAAAACCTGTATATGTCTTTACAGGGGAGTTATTGCATCTTTTAACATTTGAAATGCAATATGCTGGCTACTAACAAGAACAGATACTAATTGCCTTCTCTTCCTCCAAAGGTGGCACACTACAAAACTATATTGTGAAACATGAGTGCAACTGCAAAGAAAATGTTGCCATAGTTTCTAGTTCAACACTTGAGAAAAGTTTTTGCACTGAGCACAAAACTCTTTGTGTGAGAATGTTACAAACAGATGCTGAAAATTAGAAATAAAACAAGAATTCATTTTAAACATTTGGAATGATAACTAATATTTTTTTAGTATTGGAATTAAAGCAAGTGTCTTCACAGTGGTCAATTATGCTTTGAGAATAGATTTTGAAGGTGTTTAAAACCCATATTATTAGTATAATAAGCATGATAGGAAAATATTCTGAAAAATCATCCACCCACAGTTATAAAAAGTGAAAAAGAGTCCCTGTAGAGATCTGGAGACCAGCTGTATTAAGCGTGAACTTATAATGCATGGAGACCACTAATGTCACAGAGCTCCCGGTGGTCCAGGGTATGTATGTACATATTATATATATTTATATATGTGTGTGTGCACACAGATATATATTGTGTATATCAATTATGCTTCTGTGTCACCAGTGGTCCAGATGTTACAAAGTGCTCAGAGTTGTCCTGGAGGCAAGCCACTGTTTCCTTACAATTCAGCGTGAGCAAAATTAGCCTTTTACCTTCATGCATTAGGGGCAAAAGCAGGATGGGAAATGAACTTTATGCTGATAAGCACACCTACACGTATCAGGACAATAGAGGGAAGCCTGTGTTATGGAGGATGTTACTGTTATGGTAACTATCAAGCCTGGTGCCACTGAAATGGAAAGATGAAAACCAGATGTCTGTAAAGGGAATGTGTGTTACTGAAAGTACACAGGAACAAACAACAAGGCTATGTCATTTTTCCAGTGATCTTAAAAGTATTTCAAGGTGATGGATAATTTTACATGTAAATTTTATATAGGAGAGATTTTTGAAAATGGCTTAAGTGTTTGTTGTGTGCTTCTAGAGAACAAAGTCTAAAGAAAAAACACTTTCATTCATTTGGTTTATTCTAGTTCATGTTGTTCCCTTTTTTGATTTAAGTTCCTCAATAAGAGTTGGAAAGGTTACTAAAACATAATTGTCTTTTTTTCTAATGAATACACATTTCAAAAAAGCTGTTAATTGGTAACATCTTTTAGTTGGCATATGGCTAGCTAATAATGCAGGCTTAATTAACAAATCTGGGGAAAGAATAACTTCTTAATATGGAATCAAAAAGGTCTGTCATTGTTTTTCATCAAGACTGATGATATGGTTTGGACCTGAAATTTAGCAACATTTTCCTTTTTTTTTTTCTCAGTCCCAATGGATGAACTCTGTTTTAACATGTATCTATTACAAAGACAGAGCTTGAAAGTGCCACAACTAATGCAGATAGAAAAGGAGGAAACAATACCTTTCCAGAAAGTATAGTTATACATTTAATAAACATAGATCTGGTGATCTGCCCTGTGTTATTTTAAAATGCCATGTGCGGTACTGTAAATCTTTAATTTCTACAGACTTACCCTTTGGATCCCTAGGGTCTGTGGACTACTGCAAAGGCAACCACTAAAGGGTGTATAAGAATATTACCCTTGTACATGCTGCACATTAGTTCCTTTAACTGGATTTCTAAACCAGGCTGTACATACCATGAAAAATGAAATGTTAGGGAGCAGGCAAAACCTCTCTTGCCCCTTCAAGACCATTTCCTCAGTTTTCACATTGAACTCACTATCTGTCTCCAAGAGAAAGAAAGAGCATAGCTAAACAAGAGGTTCCTACTACTGTGATGCATTCTGCGTGCCTTATCAGTGGCATGTTGTTTCAGGGCTCCAGAATCTTTTTTCCTCTGATAGGCAGCCTCTCAGTGACTGAGTTTGGCAAATGTTGAGCTGTCAAGTTGTGCTAATGATTCGGAAAGAGATGGATGTAAGTTTAATTGCAGTAATTAAAGGAGAAAGCTATGTTATTCCCTTGCTTGTATGAAGGTGAATATCTGAATATCCTTGAAACTTCTGAAGCAGTGCACACATAACCAAAGATACAGATACCCAGGCTTGAGGGGTTATTTGGATTCAAGAGAAGAGTTTACTAGAGAGCAATAAGTGGTGGCAAGGGCAGTGTTGAATGAAGCTTCATATAGCTCAACTTCCTTGCACTCTAGGTGTGCTGTGATAGGGGCAGTAAGGGAGTTGATGTGTTTTATTATACCACTGGTGTAGTTCTCCTTTTATTAATGAATTGCTTCTCAGTCGTTTATCTCTTCAGCTCAGTGTTGTCATGTCCTATAATGTTTTATTAAAAGTTACATTGTTCTTAATCTATCTGTAGACCTGATTGGTTTTGTGTAAATATATCCACTTCAGGACTTTTGCTTTCAAGCCTGAATTTATTACTGAGCCCAGTTTAAATTTCTTTTTATTGATGTAAATATGGCTAAAAAGTTCAAACAAAGGACAAGCAAAATTATGTTAAGAAGTTGTCCAGAGAGCTGCCTATTTGGATTTCATTTTGTCATTGTAAGAGAATTTGTATGCCACAACATTTAGCAGCATATACCCTTGAGAGAGCATCAATCCTATTGATAATTCATGCTGACCTTCAGGGCAGTCAGCACCCTCTAGATATTTTTAGGTATTTGGCTAACTTTCTCAAAGCACCTGATGTTTTGTTTATGCAGTAAATTTCACAGGCACTGAGGCAGGTATATTTCTAGGGAGATCAAACCCATCTTCCCTTGCCATAACTGCACTTTGTCCTGCACTCACTACATCCAGCTATTTATAAAAAAACCCTCATCTGGCACCTTTTCCCTGCATTTGTAGCAATAAAGGGAGGCATGGCAGTTCTCTTTGTGCTCTCATACACCACTTAGCCCCGTTGCACTGGGATGTTTTCGGTGCCTTTGATTTTTGTTAATTGGCACAAAAGAGAAACTAATGCAGCTGAGCTCAGAGAGAAGGTGTGTTCGTGGGGGATCACAACGGTCACGGCTTCCTTCCGAGGGCCCTTTTCCTTTGGCAAAGTTTGTATTCACAAGCTACAATGCCCGCCTTCAGGAGGAGTAAAACCAGAGCTAAGAGTCTAGCGTTGGCTCGCAAAACCCAGCAGCAGGCAGCAGCAGCTTACGGCTCTCTGCACAGGATGTTTTCTGTGGTGAGTTCTGCAGCGGTGTGGGTTAAGCTGGGGGCTGCAGCTAAGCTGGGGGCTAAGGTGATGGGGCTGCAGGAGCATGCCAAGCTGCAGGTACTTGATAAATAGTGACAGTCCCAGTAATAATGGATTCTGGTAACATGTAGTTGGTGGGTGAGTTTATACCAGTAGTTTGCATGGGAAAAGGTTTGGGCTCTGTGATGTTTGAGGGAGGGAAGGGTGGGTTGGCTGCCTGCATTGTTTGCTGCTGGGCTCAAGCAAATTGTTATTTCTTGCATCTGTCAGAGAAAGGACTAAGTAAGATCCACATTTTGACAAGAAGTGGGATGGTTTTAAAAAGATTCTTGAGGGAAATTTGGAAGTAACAGTAGCATGAAAGTTTTCACTGTTTCTCTGTTTTGTTGCAAATAAATTAGGATTGTGGAAATAGGGAGGGAAAAAATATGATCTATAATCAAGATATTGCTGGGGAAATATAAGAAGGCTGTAAATATGTTACACAGGTGGTAGAAAAATACATGAGCCTTCTGCAATAAAATTGACAACATCAGGATAAGGACATAGGGAAGGAAGAGCTTTTTGTGTGCTTTGATATTAACTGATAAGAGTCTCCTTTTTGTGACCGTGGTTTTAGGGATCCTCTCTCTTTTTTTTCCTAATGCTCATTCTTAAATTTTGTATGGTCAGGATTTAATGTTCTGCAATGGAAGTGACTTTGTTTTACTTTTGACTTTGGTGTGAGCTGGGTCAGGTGACTTTGGGGACTGATTTTAGAGAAGCTGAGCACAGCAACTATGACCTCAGTGGTTGCTGCTAGTCCTGGTGACCTGGTCGATGCAGGCTCTTGGGCCCAGATTCCTGCTGCGTGACCTGGTTTATAACAAGAGTTTCAGTCAAGTACTTCAGTCACCACCGGTACTTCTTTTGTACTCAAGGAGAAAGATGGGCATCTCTCTGTGTGGCAAGTGAGGGGGAAGATTTGCCACCATGAAAATGCCAATAGCTCAGGCACCACATCAGGTAGGTTACATCTTAGCTGTTTTACAGTATGTTCAGCATTCTCTCAGGCCTTTGTGCTGTCCAGAAAGAGTTACTGGGTCATCAACCCTTCTTCTTACTGTACTTGTGATTTCCAAATAAGGCTGGTGACATGTACTTGTGTTACCAGAACAGTCTGACTTTGCTAACGTAAATCTCCCTGAAATTGGGAAATTCTAACTCAAAGACAAGAGTTCATTGTTAATTTCTCACCTGTTCTATAGTCTGGTAGTGTCTAGCAGGGCAACATCTCATACTGCAGTGGGTAGGGATTGTTTCCCCCTCCTTAAAGCATAACTCTTAACTATGCTTCACTTATTGCTATGAAGGCTCTGAGTGGACATTAAAAAAAAATACGCTTCTTTTAGCAAAGTTTTAAACATTTCAATTAAAAGACATATAAGAGATACAATGAAACAAAACAGACCCATAAAATGTCAGCAGCGTCAGGCAGAAAGAGTTTCATATTCTAAATGGCCTTGAAATTGTGTAAAGAAGGAGAAGGAGCATAAGATAAGTGATGACTGAGGTGACTGCTTTGTTTTAGCTTCCAAAAGCTTTGTTTTAGCTTTGTGCTGCTCCAAAGGTGAGCAGCATTCTTGCCCAAACATCTATGGTGAAAATCCCAAAAGGTATTTTTCAGTAAAACACTGCTGACATTTTTCAGTTTTAATGAACAAATTAGAGGAGTGATGCACTGTATTGATGTGTAACATAAATCAACCTTTTTCAGTGGTCTTTAAGGAAACTAAGGCCTGCAACTTTCTAGCCTTTTATGTTGCTTGGTTACATCTCTGAGGAGACATCAGACATGTCCATAGAGTGTTGCAATTTACAAAAAAAAAAGAGGCTGTTAGAGCTATACTTTTTTCTGGAGAGAAGCACCTTCCAACAAAGTAAAAGTGATGGACTTCTCCAAGATGTCCTTTTACTCAGAGTGAGGGATGTAAAAGCATCTCTGGCCAGTTCATTTCTCAAAATTCTGTGTAATTGTATTTCTTCTGCTGACTAATGCATTCAGTCTTCCTTGAATTACCTATATCAGACAGAGCTGAACTGTTAGCTGTTCATTTTTAGAGGGCCCAAGTCTAATCTATTTCTGCAGGATTTTTCTGACCATGATTCCTATTTAGGGTGGGAAGGGACTGGTGACCCATCCCATAGATGTGGTCAGTGCCCTGCACAATGATACAGAAACCTGAAAACTCTTCAAAGGGCATGCATGGTTTTCATCTCACTCTTTCTTAAGCTATATAGAGTTTTTTAAGACTACTCAAAATATTCCATCACTTCTTCAAACAAATCCTAACAGACTGATGGAGTACATGATACATATAAATCAGGGTAAAGTAAACAGCAATGTGCAGAGACACTGTAACACTAATTGACCTTGTGCAGCATTTATGCTCCATCAGTATCATTTGGTAGAAAGTCACAGGGTAGCCATGAAATCATTGTGCTAGTCCTTAGCCACTGCTGATTAATGTCTTCTGCTCTCTCACTGATTAATTTTATGGAGTTTTGTTACTCTGGTGGGGATAGCACAGCCTCAAATGATGATACGCTTGTCTGCAAGGAGCAAAGCAAATCTGTAAGACATCCTTGTAAGAGTATCCTTTTATTCTCTTTAGGGGAATAATCTGTAATATTTCATATCACAATTTCATATTGAAAATGAAATGTGCTTTCTTGTCCATCTGACAAGCTGAGCCCCACTGGTGTGGTTGACTGGTGTGGGTCAAGGTTACTACTATGTGGACTGGAACTTTTCCTTCTAAGGTTATTATGGGCAGTCCATGGTCACAGGGAATACTCCCTACAAAAGGATATGGGACCTAAGTGTGAGTCTCAAACATGCAGGGATGACAAAACTATTTCTCAAGGCTACTTCTAAACGCCCTTCTGTTTTTTTAGAGGCCAAGAGAGTATGGGGCGGGAGGTTGCTTCCCCTGACTGCTAGATATATGGAAGGGTTTATACAGCTTTGTTGGAAAATCTTTGAATATGGCCAAGAAAACAGCACAATGCTGCTTAGCTTCCTTCTACTTGAAATGCTTGGGTTTTTTTCTATAAACTCTGCATAAACTCCATTTGTCTTTCCCTACTCTAGCACTGTTAATCTAAATTTTGGATATTTAACCTTATCTGTCTGCACTACAGTGCCAAAGGTAAGCTGAAGCTGATTGCAATCCCCTATAAATCCTGCTGAAAGTGCCATACATAAGCTCAAGTGATGGATTTTTGGAGGAAATTTGTTACTTCCACTGTACTCTCTTCAACTTTTGTCTGTACCCAACTACCTTGCAGCCTTGTCCGCAATCAGTCATCTGGACTTTTCTTTTTGCCAATTTAATTTTTTTTATTCTAATGAGCTGCACGCTATAAAGGTCAGCATAAATACTTTTTTTACCATTTACTAAGTACAGGCAGTCTTGGTCTTGTGCAAATAAAAGCAGCAGCTGTGTGCTCAAGGAATTTATCAGTTGCATGAGAGTCAAATCTGCCTATGTTAGACATTGCAGTGTCTGTCAGGACAAATTCATCATTAATTCCTACCTTAGTTCAAGATTACAGTGAGTGTATGTAGTATCAACTGGGGGTTCCTCTTGAGACTTCTTGGCTTAAGGGCCCTTGATTGCCAAGCTTTAATTTGACATTCAGAATGCCCAGGTGGCTTTGAAATCCCAGCTGCAGTCAGTAACAGGGCAGAGGCTGAGCCTCCCCTGCCCACGCATACAAGATACAAAAGAGATGTTTTTAGGGGTTGTCACTAGAGTCTTTCTAGAAAAGATCTGTTTTAAACAGTTTAAAAGAGCAGGAAATGGTTTAGTGTCAGAGGCAGAAAGTAGGATCCAAGGCAGTGGGGAAAAAAGGTAGAAATCCCAGCCTGGGTGGTAAGGGAGTTTTGGGAAGAAGCATGACACAAGAATTGTTTTTATACCTACTTACTTGTTACTGTGAATTTTCTAATTAATGCTATGCTCTTTGTCAAGAAAAAGTGCTTCCACTGGCAAAAGGGGTTCCTGCATCTTCTGTGGTCCATGCAATGTGAATGAGTGAATGTAAAATACTTTTGTCCTGTGATCAAGCGGCACTTCATGCTTACTTTGACCCAAATGTAAATACCACAGTGGGTACAAAGGCTGAGGTCTGGATATTGCACTGTCTAGAAGACTCACATAAAGGGAAGGATAGAGAGCAGCAAGACTTCAGAAAAGCATAAGATCCTGTGACCAGCACGGGAGGTCAACAGCAATACTTTTAATGCCAGATTTGCAAAAATTTTCACGAACATATTAAAGTTTATAAAAGTCAGTGGTTGTTTGCCATACCTGAGAGATAATCCTGTGCTTTGAAATTAGACAAGTTATACAGAACAATTTATTACATCAAAATTATGTTGCTTAGGTGATCAAAAAGTATCTATGTTGAGGAGTATCATCTATTTCCATATGCTTTCTTATCCAGTGTTTCTCAGTGACAGATGCAGCTCTGACCCCAAAACCGAAGGGGATGTAGAAATAGCATGTTCCCCAATGTCTGCCTGCTCTCTATGTGAAGGTGGTTGAGGAGAAATAGAGGACTTCTGACTCCTCCTTGTAAAACTGTCCATGATGATGATGTTTATGACTTGCTTTCAACAGGCTATTTTGCATCCTTGATCTTGGTGTCCTTGATCAGTCATCAGGCTGATGTAAATCAAGCTGCCCACATAGCTGTAGAGAGTGTAAAATCTGAGACATTCTGATGCAAATTCAAACCTTTCTGACATCAGAAAGGAAGAAAACAAAATTGAAGTACTTTGGCATTCAGCTGTTTACAAATTGCTTTAAAATAACATACATACACACACCCCCCTTCCTAAATTGTGATTTGTTTCCAAATCAATAATTAATTTTAGTTTCAGACTGAATCTGATTTTCAAATGTATTTCATCAGTATGCAGCTGTAATTCCAACAAACACTATTCAATTTTTTTAGGTTGCATTTTGGGGTCCTAATAAGTGTTGAAAATACTAAATGTATCTAAATTTTATAGTCCTGCAAGCTGTCTTTATACAAAACCATGAAGCTGGTTGCATGTATCGGTGAGGAAAGTAACTTAATTTTTTTTAGAGTGGTGACATTGTTTAAAACTGGAAGATGTTAAGCTACAGAGTAATATGGACTACATGGCAAATATTTGAAATTTTAACATTTATTTTCATCATATAGATGTTTTATCACAAGAATGGTTGAGATGAAAAATTGCAAGTTCATTTAGCCTCCACCCTACTAAAGGCTTTGTATAGCTCAACTCATTCGCAGAATAACTTTTGCACTTGTTCATTTGGTGGCCTAGTATGTTGGTGAACTTAGTTACACAGTGGTGAACCAGGACAGCCAAAAAGGATCACTTGAAACAGCATGTGGAATAAATTACTACAGATTACTACAGACAGTTCTGAAATGCACTCATGTTCTGATATCTTCACTGAAACAAGACTTACACTTGATATAAGTCCTTATTTGAATTGAATGCATTTGCTAAATACAGGGTGATAAATGGTACAACATATGCAACTGTCCAGTTTCTTAATGAGTATCTGAATGACAAGCACTGAAGAATTATTTCATGTAGTATCAAGATGTAGATACCAAGTGCTCTTAAAGTAAAATTAGATAACATAAGTGATATTTTAGCTTTTGGAGAAATACTGTGTAAGGAAAGAACAGTGGAATAATTTTCAAATTAAGCATTAAAGATTATTGCCTGAAAAAGTTGCTCTTGGATATTAGTGGTGGTCATTACAAGAAAAAATTACACATCTATTTCATAGTGTCAGAAATATCTCTTTCTCTTCCATCTCTGCCTTACAAGATTAACTGTTGTTGTTCTATCTTCAGTTCCTACCTGGCTTGAAAATTTTCTGTTTTTTCTTTTTTCTCATTTTTATAATTCCTCCAAAGAATCTCAAAGATTTAGGTTTCCATTTGCCTTTTTTGAAAGCAAAAGATCGGATATGTAGTTGACTGCTTGGAGAGACAGCATCTGAACATCTTTTGACAACCCAGGACATTGGAATTTTAATCCTCAGTTCCACATTTCATTGTTTAAAAAGCAACAACAAAACACACAACACAATATAAGTAACAGATGACAAATAAAAGAATGTTCTGGATGCTTATATTTATCTACTAATTCTTTCTATTTTGATGCAGTGAATGTTGCAAAATAAGAGAGATGAAAAATAATGTGAAGCTAGTGTCATAAGAATCAAAGTATATCTGCTCTCTCATCTTTTGCATCCCACAAGCTTATCTCTGAAGACTGAAAATAATTTGCACTGGAAAATCACTAGAAAAAATTAAATTCATTTTACTGCTGTGATCGAGATCTGCTATAAATTAAAGCTGTTCAAAGCTATCAAGATGCACATCAAACAAAAATCAATGGCAAGCTCTGGCCCCTGAATTTGGAACAAGACCAAAACTGGAGAAATTTAGAAATTATTGTAGTAGAGCTTGTATTCTGAAAACATTGGTGTTTGTCTCTTTCTTCTCACTTAACAGAGTGCAGAGCAGATCAGCGCGTTGTGCCGGAACTTCCAAGAAGTCCAAGCAGGCAGTATGGAAGGACAGAAGGACAACCAGGATCCACCTCCACGACCACTGGCTCGCCACCTTTCTGATGCAGATAGATTGAGAAAAGTCATCCAAGAACTTATGGACACTGAGAAATCTTATGTCAAGGTAAAAAAAATAAAAGTCTGGCTCCCTAAAGCCTTGTTTTTGAGGCTGACCAGAACTTGTGGACATTCTTTAATATTTCATGGTTATCTTTATATAACCAGCCCTCAGCAAGGGCCATAAGCTACAAAGTCTGCTTATCTAATTGTTCCTGTTGTTTTCAGCAGACTTGTTCCTGTAACAGAGGCTGCAGCATTTGATGTGGTAGCATTAGTTCTAGTCAATTTGTAGTTACATCGCAGAGTGGTAATTTGTGGGGAATAGATACCTGCAATACAAAAACGGGTTTTTAGGGGATGTTCCCCCAGTTTTCAGGATGAAAATAAATCTGGTAGAAGAACAGATCAGTCTCCTACAATTTAGAAAAAAAGTTTAACTGTGGAAAATAGCTAAAAGTCATAACTCCAGTTCATTGTATGTTATTTCTCTTCTGAGTCTGTAATTTGTTAGAGATATCTCTCTTCTTTTTATAAACCCCAAACTGATGTGACTAGATACCAAAAGAAACATGAAAACTTTGATTTCACTGACCTTTAGCACAGAGGAGTCATCTTCTTTACTGGATATCAAAACATATTTACAGATGTTGTACTTGCTGCAATAATGTTTGCAGGAGAGAACACACTTTGTACATCCATGAATGGCTATTTATATGGTTTATCTAACATACATGATTAAAACATCTGCTGCTTTTCATACAGAGGGACTCAATAGAAAACCATCATCTGTGACATCTTTTCCTCATGCTAGGGTAAAATACAATTTGTTATAATCAAGCTGTAAAGCTTTAAGGATGAAACAAAAACATTACACTGAAATCAGTTTGTGTCTAATTTAGCAATAACTTCAGTGATAACAACATGCAAGTGATTTTGTTACTGAAAACTAACTTTATCTCTATTTCATTCCCAAAACCTGCCCCTATCTCAAGGTTACATAAAGAGCAATTTCAAAATTTTACATAAAAAGTAAACAAATACTCTTTCTTGCAGGACTTGAGCTGCCTTTTTGAGCTGTACTTGGAGCCCCTTCAAAATGAAACCTTCCTCACTCAGGATGAGGTGAGGGATAACTGAAATACATGTTTTCATTCTTTTACGGGTTAAAACCTTGGCACTTGGGTTTTTCATTGCTGAGAGTTTGATAGAAAAAGCAGACAACAAAGATAACAATAGGAATTACACCAGTCAGTGCCTTTCTGTCTCCTGTGTGCATCACTTCTTTTTCTTAAAGGGTAATTGTTCTTCTGAATTAACTGCTAAGAAATCTTCACTTTTTGCATGTTTTTTTTTATAAAAGTATTAACAAAGACACTAGTGGCCTTTGCAACCTCTCTTTGTGTGTTACATCTCCTTAGTCCACTGTTTTCTTAAGACCACTCTTATGGAATGCTGTACTTCATAGCCTGATGTTTTTCACAGATGGAGTCCTTGTTCGGCAGTCTGCCAGAAATGCTGGATTTCCAGAAGGTATTTTTGGAGACCCTTGAAGATGGAATATCTTCTTCCTCAGATTTTAATACATTGGAAACACCATCTCAGTTCCGGGTAAATATTTCACCATTTCATACTTTGTAGTGTTCCTGAAAATGTTTGTGAGAATCTGGCTTTAAGAAGTTTCTGGCTCTAAGAAGTTTCATATGGTTGCTTTTATGTTTGAAGCTTTACTTTGGCTTTCAGCAATGAAAGATGTATGCTATTTTTCATGGTTTTATCTTCCCATAGCAACATGGGAAAATGCAGAGTAGACTTTGAGTACACTATAAACTAGCAGTGGTTGTGATGCAGAACTCCTTTTGTAGAAAGGTTGTTGTTGCTGTGCTGAATTCTACCCTGCCCATGCTTCTCCATGCTGTTCTCATCTTACTTGATACGGACTGAGAACTTTTCTTATGTGATGTCCAAGAAGAGGGCCTACAAAGTGTAAATGGCTGTAGCACCACCCAGTACCTGCCCTAACTGGAAATGGAGTCACTGGCTCAGGACTGAGAGAGGCTGCTGGCAGGTGTCCCAAACACAGGCTGCATTTTGCGGAGCAAACACTGATTAAAAAGAGGGGAGAGGGCTGCTCATCTCCTCACTCACTACTCCTCTTATATTTCCTTTGGGAGGCATTTTCTGAAAACCTCTCTCTTATGATTCAGTCCCTCCCACATCTTCCCAACCTCCTCTGCATCCAAGAACATCAGATGTGCCCTGTAATTACCACCTGCCTGAAAAAAGGAAAACAGTTGGAAAGAAATCCTGTATTTGTTTTACACTATCCCTTCTGGCTTTGGCACTTTTATGCCTTGCTTCCTATTGCTCTTGTTTTTTTCCCAGCACAACACAGTTACATGTCTGTTGATTTTTGTTCCTGTGCTGCCTGAAATATACAGTAAAACAAAATATCTGCAGTGGTGTTACCTGCTCAGGAAGAAAGGAGAAAATTGCAGGCTATGCCTAAGTAGGCTGACCTCTATAATCATCAAAATACAAAAACATCATTGAATTACTACCAGTAGTATATTCATGTTATATATGTGTATATATAAATATATATGTATATATACACACACACACACACGTGTGTATATATATATATATATAAAATACAGGATATGTGTAGAAAGATAGCAGATAATCACAATATTGAGTCTGCATGTTATGTGCCTGAATCTTTATTTAGGATTCTAGCAATGAATTAACATTTGATTGTGTTGATTTCAGAAACTGCTGTTTTCCCTTGGTGGCTCCTTTCTGTATTATGCTGACCACTTTAAACTGTACAGTGGCTTCTGTGCAAACCACATCAAAGTTCAGAAAGTTCTTGAGAGAGGTAATTTATCGTCTTCATTATTATAACTTATATACATGAATTCAAACTGCAGTGAATTACTGTAAACAAATCTTGCAACTTGGTAAATCAAAGAATGAATATTGGTACAAAACAAGGACTGATCAGGTATCTTTCAATAGGAAGAGCTAAGATCAGAGATTCTGCTGAAGTATGGTATAGTCCTGAAGAATAAGATTCCTTTTATAACCTCCAGGCAGTAGCCTGGGTAGCTACAGAAACATCATCCACAAGTTTGTGCTGTCTGCAGACCCACACTCCAAAAAGCAACAACAAATGGTAGAGTAAATTCGAGATTACTTCCTCTGCCATTCATCGCAGTTCAGTGGAAAAATTACATTGAGGAATAATCTCACCTTGATAAAATTGCTCTCTCAGTCCTTAAGAATGTTATTTAATGCAGGAGATTATTATGAAATTAATAGTGTATTCTACTCTGTAAACCATCTTTTGAAAAGGATGATGGTTTTGGTGCTGGGTTCAAGTTGCAATTCCATGCTTTTCAACTATTGTAGTTTCTATGACTTCCATGTTCAACTGACCAAGTCTTTTTTTTTTTTTACATCCAGCTAAAACAGACTGTGCCTTTAAGGCCTTTCTGGATGCTCGAAATCCCACAAAGCAACATTCTTCTACACTGGAATCATATCTCATAAAGCCTGTTCAGAGAGTGCTAAAATATCCTCTGCTTTTAAAAGAGCTGGTGTCTCTGACAGATAATGAGAGTGAGGAGCACTATCATTTGACAGGTAACTTCTTCCTTTCTTCTATAGGAATGAATATGAGTTAAGTTTTATTTCCTCCCCTTTCTGAAGATACAGGTAGACATTCTGATGGATAGCATAGAACTTGTCAAAACCTAGAGAGAAGTCCCTCCCTCTCCTTAAAAATAATCAGTACTGTTTCGTATTTTTACCTGAAAGTCCTACCTGGTATGTCCAAGTCCCTTTGAGAAGTAGATATGCCCAGGATTCGCCATGGCAAGTAGGACTGGGGTCTTTATTCTCATGCACAGGAGCATTTCAGGTCACAGTGTTGATTTTTTTTCCCCACTTGAGAAACACTGACCAAGGCTCCATCTTGTGGTTATTATTTAGTTCTTGAAATGTTTCAAAGTTTAAGAGTATTACAGAAGGAAATTTTTGTTGAGATTTTTCTGTGACTCTTGCTTTCACAGAGGAGATCTTTGTCAAAGCTTTACAATCTTTCCATGTAAAAAGACTTACTGTCTAACATAGAGTGCTTGCTTTTCTGTGCTCAGATGATTGGGACTTAACCATGGCAAATTCCAGTTCAGGCCTGTCAGCACCTGGTGGATGAAAACCAAGACATTCATTTTATGGATCGATTGTCATTTTCACAAAATAGATTCAGGCAAAAATCCGTTGTCAGCAAAAAGTCATGAGGCTGTTACTGACTTCAGAGAAGCTTCTAATATTGTTCCCTTGCCCAAAAAAGCTGGGGGTGATTTGCTTGCCCTTCAGGATGGATGCCAAACTGCTAAAAGGCTGCAGCATTAAGAGCTGATGAAATGAAGCACCCTTCTCCAATTCCATTCTGAATTAACACAAAAATCTAATGTAATCTAGTGACACTGTTGCTTGGAAAAAAACCCCAAAACTTAAACAAAATCTTCCCCTAGCATTTAATTTCACGTATAAAGTCCATGAGGAACTTTGTCCGTTCTGTGGTGAGACAAAAGCAATTTGTTTATCCTAAAGCTCACTAGATAGCTTACTCTAGAATGAGTGTAGATTACTCCAGCAATCCTAGTGGCCCAAGATGCAAATTTTAACTGTGGTTACTATCTTACTGCTATACATATTCAAACATTTGGAGGCTTGTTAGCGGAATGCTTATTGCAACCTTTTTTAGGCACTTAAGACACCAGATGAGCATTTTTCACTTGCTCTGATCAAGAAGTATTCCCTCTGCTGTTACTATGAGTAAACACTGTTGTAAAGCTAAAATTCAGTTCACCAGAGCTTGGGAAGACAGCATTATTTTACCTGTCTCAAGGGGAACTCAATTAAAGAATATCATGTTTAGAAAATACAATTGAATTACATAGCTGTCTATAAAATTTTTAAACCTTATAGAAGCACTAAAGGCAATGGAAAAAGTAGCAAGTCACATCAATGAGATGCAGAAAATATATGAAGATTATGGCACTGTATTTGACCAACTGGTTGCAGATCAAAGTGGAACAGAAAAAGAGGTAAGAGAAGAAACATGTTCTGTTGTCTCTTGAAGCATTATCCAGCTTGCTGTTGGGGTTTCATCTCTTCTTGAGGTAATTTTGGACAGTTGTGCTGGGCTTCCTCCATTCTCCTTTAATATTTTGACTTCTGTTTTGTATCTGCCTGTCAAGTTTCTTTTTGTCAGTAGGTTATGGTAAAATTTTCAGACAGCTGCCAGAGCTGCCTTCTGGACTGACATGAATTGCAAGCAGGACTAGACATAGTTCTCAGTAGGAAAAATCCTTCTTTTTTTTTTTTTTTTCAAAATGTTGCAGAGATTATCCATGCCCTGAGGCATTTTGATTTTATGCTATAGAGTTCTTAAGTTCTTAAGATATTTTTTCACCCGTATAAATGAAAATGACAATTCAAGGGGTTTCACATTAAGATCTGTTATTCTCATTCTCTACACTTCCAGTGCTGAGGCATCCATGGTTATTTGTCAGAGCAAAACCCATTAGTTATACAGACTGTGTGCACTCATCTCCCAGAACTGGGGCAGCAAGGTCTCCACTTAGTCATTTACATCAAACAATCACTGAGCAAATCAAAGCTGTAAAGTTGGATATCAGATATGAGAGATGTCAGCTCATTTGTTTTATTTCCTCTTAGTAAAAGTCAAATCATCATGTCGGCTACCTGGTTTCTCATCACTTATGGGAAACAAAACTTGACAGCCTGTGAGATTCTTCAGAGTTACACTGCGTCCCCAGAAGAAAGAACCTCAAAGTATAAGACCTCCATTAATTATGCCATTGGCAGTGTCATTAATACTAATTACTCTATAAAGATACTTACAGCTACTAAATCAGCCAGTTCACATCTGGCTATATGTAAGTGACAGGTTATTAGGTCAATTTAATATTCTTCTAAGTTATTAATAGTAAGAGCTTCTATCCAGCTTCCATAACTTGGGGGCTATTACTTAGTAAAGTTGTTACCTATTTTAAAAAGGGGGATTACTCACACTTTTCCTGCTGTACTCCTGTACTCCTTCTGTACATAGAGTAAATACAGAAAACAGATCCTTTAAAGTTACCAGTATGTACTCATGACCATTTTACATATGTGGGTTGCAGCACTGCCATGTATATTTATACTGTTTATTTATATTATATACTGTTATAATTTAATACAGGTGACAGAACTTTCAATGGGAGAACTTCTGATGCACTCTACAGTTTCTTGGCTGAATCCTTTCCCATCACTGGGCAAAGCAAGAAAAGACCTTGAACTTACAGTTTTTGGTAAGTGTCTTCCTTAATGACTCTGCTCTTTCAAATCTGAAGATTATCACATTAAATCTTCTCACAGGATAAAAGCCCCAAACCCCCACTCCCTGTAGCCATGTGGTATCTAGGGTGGACTTAAATCTGAAAAATACACAGTTGTTATTTCCTAATATGAGAAAACTTTCTATATGTTGGCTTGCTGGTACTGTTTGCTCTGTGAGCCACCTGCAGCTGCTATCTTGTCTATATTTAAACTGTGGAAATCAGAGATTTTCAAGAAGCTATATTATCTTTAGAACAATCTGTTAAATGAGGCTTTCAAAGCAGGCTGGTAGGAAAATCATGATTTATTCTACTCTTGTGAATTCAGGCTAACTTCTGCTTTACAGCTACTGCATTGAAATCCCCATCCAGATTTTTTAACCTGAAAGCGAATCTGGAAATGAGAGCATACAAACGAGTTTTATTTAATAGAATAGATGCACAATTAATCATTTACTCATTACCTAAGTAAATAAATCTTTCAGCGAAACACCTTAGGCACTCGTCCCTTTCTTTAAAAAGCATTATTTTAATTTTTCACTGAACAAATACCTACAGAAGAACTCCAAGCTGATGACAAACTTGTCTGAGAAAGAGAAACATGTCTACCTTTCTCTGTCTCTCTGGGAAGCATGAAAGGTTAGGGCAGAGGATGCTTTGAACAGAACAAAGAGAAACTACCTACCAGGCTCCTTGGATGAGCTTCTTGGTGATCCACATATGCTGGACAATTCCCAGCATGACATGTATGAATGAAAGGACTCTGGCCTGATGCTTAACTTGGACTGGTTGTCTGTCACTTGGGAAACTGAATTTTATTCTCACTTCAAACACCCTGCAGGCAGCTTAGAAAATGCACACAATATTCGTAACTGAAGAAAGCTGCCAAGCTTTGGGGTTAATGCTGTGCCTGCTACAGCTGAATCCCGGCTTCACATAGAGACAAGACTCAAATTCATAATATTGCCCCTCTCTCCTCTGGAAGAAAACATGCATGAGCAGGGATAGAGCTGATTCTGCCCTAGAGTCCAGTCTGGGATTCAGCACAGCTCTGAAGACCCATCCCTCAGTTCCCCTGCAACTTCAATGCCCCCATGTTTCTATTCCTCCTTACAAATGAGACTAAACATGTCCATCTCCCTGGAGGCTGAAAGATTCGATAAAATTAGTGAGACACTCCACTCGATGTTGTGGAAACTAGGGAATTCCTGCAGAAGGAAAATAGGAACTGAGATATCTGAGTTTCCAATTAGACAAATGCTGAACTGCAGGAAGACCAGACTTAGTGTCCTTTTTCATAGGCCTCTTGGTATAGGCCCCTCACTACACTTGAAAGTGTCCACTGATTACAGAAAGAAAACTTTCTGTGTAATCTACATCTGCTGTATTTGTTTATGTGAAGACTTACAGGAGACAGTTTGCTGGTAGTTTCAGAGTAAATGTACAAAATTGCTTCATCCTAAATGTTTGCAACAAAATATGAGGAAAAAATACTGCCATTGTGAAAGTGTAGGATGAAAACCCAATTGTCATCTTAATACAGGGCAAGTGCTTTTCAATGTTTGCTTATCTCATCCCTCACATTCCCATGACTATAATAATCATCTTCTCCAAGACAGTATTTTCATTGAATTATTACATGTTTAACTAACAGTCTTCCTTTTTTTTTTTTCTTTCTCTTTTTAGTTTTTAAGAGGGCTGTTATACTGGTGTATAAAGAGAACTACAAACTGAAAAAGAAAATGGTGAGTCTGGTATCAGTGTAGGTGGTGGGTATTTATGATACTACTGCAATGTGAGATACTGGTGTAAAAGGGGAAACGTCACCTTCTCTCACTAGGCTGGAATTCTGGCTATCCCAGCTAAAACAAACGCTCAGTATCTGTGTAGCAATAAATATTTTTTGTTGTTTTTTTTTTTTTTTTGGTAAGCAGCAGCAACTTCTCTGTGTGAGCCTCATGTTAGTTCTGTCAGGTGGAATATGAAACATTGCCATGTAGAAATCATTAATTCTTCCAGATGGCATTTATGATGGTCTACCTTAACACGATGTGTAGATGAAAGACCTCGGTTTTATAGACCCTTGATCACCCTGGAAGGAAAGGAAAAGGGACATTATGAACATAATCTTCTCTGCCCCCACTTACAAACCTGGAATGCTGAAGTCAGGTAGCAAGCTGTATATCCCAAGTACCAATGGTGATGTACTGAGCCATGCTTATTGTAAGAGAAGGAGGGGCTCTAAAAGCAGTAGCAGCTACATGATTAATGTATTCTTTTAATCAACAGTCTGCATGTTCTTTCATGGGAAACTTAGTAGTATTTATATGCAAGGTATTATTTTTATCCATTAAAATCAAAGGGTTTTAAAAGTTGAAGCAATTAAAAATTCCAAAGTTTTTGTCTATCACCATTTCAACTACATTTACAAGCACATTTTAAGGGACCGAAGGAAAGTCTAATGAATTTAGTTTCTCTTCAGAGGCAAGTCTTTTAAGAGTAACACAAAAAACTACTACTTTTTTTCTTTTACTTCTTAGAAATATCCTTGTTGTTTTTCTTTTTGCAGCCTACTAATGTTCGTGCTGCACATAATTATGGGGACTTGGATCCATTTAAATTTCGTTGGCTGATTCCTTTATCTGCTCTTCAAGTTCGACTGGGGAACACAGCAGGTAACTCTCTTGCTCTAAATACTTTAGTATTGAATGCTTTTCTGGGATTCTGTAATACTGCTTCTTCCATATGTCTTTCTGGAGCCTCTGGGAACAGGCAGGTGTAGAGAAAATACTGTGCACTGTTGTCTCTGCACTTGGGGGGTACAGGCTTGAAACATGTACAGACTTTCTTAGTTTGCTATGTTGACTTCTTCCATGAGTTCAGGAAGATGTGAAGGAATGACAGAATAGAAATCCCCAATAACAGGAAAGTGATTTACCATAGTTGACATACATCCTGCTAACACCCTGATGCTGTGTGTGTGTGCTGATCCTTGTGTTTTTCCAAACGGGGAAGTTGACTGTAATTAGTGGTAGTAGAGGCCTGTGTTTTTATTTTCAAGTCAATCTTTATGCTCCTATCCATTTCTATATGTTCTATAAAGTGTTGCAAGTTCTTTAAACAAATAAATGCTTTGCACACCTGGGTGAAGGCATTTTAGGGCTGGAAGGCATGGAGGAGCAGGAAGCCTAGGGGAAAGCAATCCTTCAAGAGAGAAGTTATCAAAGGCAAGTTATCAGAGGCTAGGCTGCCTCAAGAGGAGTGCTCAGGAGACTTTTTGTTGCATTCCATCTTGGGTGAGATCTCTTATGGATACACACATGACTATGTTAACACTGCCTTCAGGAGTGAGGAGCTTGGTCTTTCTAATGCCAAAGGTTTTGTGAAGTATATACTACAAGTAACGTTTCCTTCCATGCACAGGAACAGAGAACAGCTGTATCTGGGAACTGATTCACACCAAGTCAGAACTAGAAGGCAGGCCAGAAACAATTTTTCAGTTGTGCAGCAGGTAAGTTTTACGTGGAGATTATATTTCACAAATCACATTAATGGAATTAAAAAAAGTTTCCCCCTGTGTGACCTTTGCATCAGCAGTTTTGATGCAGCACTCACTCTTTGAAGCCAGGCACTACACCAGTGTTTAAATGCATAAAGTGTAAGAAATCCAAGTGGGAGTGAGTTTGGAGCAGTGATCCAACATCAGAAATCTGCACACATATATTAGCGTAAGTTCCAGTATGGTATAGACAAAGTAATTGATTTTATCAGACTCTCAGCTGGTTAGCAGAAATTAATTTCTTATAAAGAACCACTTAAGGTGGTGATTCCTTGGTACAGAATTTACCTGTCAACTTGTTTTCTAAGAGGAAGTAACCAAGATCTCGAAACGCAAGGTATGTGAAATGCCTAAAAACATGTTAAAATGTCCCTACACATGTCAGGAGGGTTGGAATTTGATGATCTTTGAGGTCCTTTCCAACCCAAAACATCCTATGATTTTGTGACTAGATGCAAGCCCACTATCAATATAAGCTATCAAAAACCCCACTGCAATAAAGTACATCAGCAGAAAGGAAGGGGACAGATTTTATCCCAGTGTCTTATTTCAGAGGGGAAAATTAAGTTCTATGTTTTTTTTAAACTTGCAGTGATTCTGAGAACAAGAGTAACATTGTAAAGGTGATCCGTTCTATTTTGCGGGAGAATTTCAGACGTCACATAAAATGTGAACTACCACTGGAGAAAACTTGTAAAGATCGCCTCGTCCCACTCAAAAATCGTGTACCTGCAACAGCCAAACTGGGTAAGAAACACCTTCTCAAAGTGAAAAATAGTCTGGACTCCAGTGCTGGCAGGTTTGCAATTATTACCATGACTGTAGAGTGCCATGTGTCAGCTCTGCAAATCCCTGTCTTTATTTAGGCTGGGAAGGTGGTAGTTCCTCCACCACTCAGTGAGTGACAAGGGCTAAAGGAGATAAGAAAGTTTGCTATCCCCCCTCCCCACACTGTGATGTGTCATTAGCTCTCTACAGGGAAGACTTACTTAATAAGGCCTGAATTAATTTTGCTGGGAAGGAACAGACTCCCTTTGGCATGGTATTAGTGTTCTTTCCCTTAAGTAACTCAGGCCTAATACCATTTATAGCTAAAACAACCTGAAAAAGGCAGGGGTCTTGCTTTTTTCAGTGCACTAAATCTGCATGCCAGCAGATATTCTATTTAAGTGTAGGCTTCAGACATTTCAGTTAAATGAATAGCTACTAGCATTTCAAGTTTTCTTTCTGATCAGTGCTCTATAAAATCCCATTAACATCACAGGATCTGAAACAGTTCAACTTCTCCCTACATTCTGGCCCTCCAGTGCTTGAGGTGCCTGAATCAGTTGTTCTTTCCTGCAGAAGTGTGTAATTTATGACTACAATTTGTGGAGGATTTTTTACGTATTACATAGGAAGGTCAGCACATAGCTCTGGGGGTACTTGTAATGAAAACTGTGGCATGGGATCACACTGTCAGTATCAGAGTGCTGGCACATCTGACTTGGGATGATTATCAAATGAGACTACATACACTGTAATGATATGTGGGCTATTGAGGCAGAAGGTATAACCAGCTAATGTTTTGGTGAAAAAAATAAATCTGCATTTTTCCTCTGCGCAGCTTCCACAAGGTCCTTGAAGGTATTGAAGAATTCATCCAGTAGTGAGTGGAATGGTGACCCAGGGAAAGGTACCTTCCAGGACTCTGATGAATGCAGCTTGAGCAGCAGTACTCAGAGCAGCAGCTGCCACACTTCTGAGAGCATACAGGAGCCCAAAAACTCATCTCCCAATAAACATGTAGAGAGCTGTGCATCCGACTTTTCCAATGTTCTTGTCAAAGAATCTGACATTCTCAGTGATGATGAGGAAGAGGATTATCAGAGCCTAAAGAAGGGCAGTCCTACGAAAGACATTGAAATACAGTTCCAGCGGCTGAAGATTTCAGAGGAACCCACTACTGACTCTGAGCGGGATCAGGCTGCTGAAAACGAGGAAGGAGATGGCTTTGAGATAGGACAGCATCCAAAGCTTGTGCGTGGGCATTTCTGCCCAGTGAAGAGAAAAGTAAACAGCACAAAGCGTAACAGAGGAACTTTAATGGCAATGCAAGAACGTCACCAATCCCTTGACAGTCACTCTGACGCTGCAAACCTGGATCTGAACTCTATTTTAGAGAGAGAATTTAGTGTTCAGAGTTTAACTTCAGTAGTTAATGAGGATTGTTTTTATGAAGCTGTGGAGAGACATGGAAAATCCTAGCTTTCTAAGCACTATATTTAAAACATTCATTTGAAGTCCACATAAAATTCAACAAACATTTTGCTTTAAAACTAGTAAATTCATGGAAAGCTGCAGGAAAACTACTATCTGATTTTGTGCACTAATACATTTTTCCACAAAAACAGCTGTAAAGGATTCTTAAGTTATTTTAATTTATTGTGGATCAAAAATAGATTAAGTTGGCCAAGGTCTGTAAATTAGTTCATCCCTTTCAAGCAGTTATTAAGATGATGTAGTGTTCTTGGGGATGGCCTCATTAGTATTTTAAGTAATGTGGAAAAGGTGCTAGTGAGTGGCAGAGGGGTTTACAACGGGAAGTAGCATTGCAAAATTAATTTTCAATACCTTGGGCATTTTATTTCTTTGGTTTTCATGTTTGCTTTATTTAAAGCAGAATTAAGTTATTTTAATGTGTTTTAGTGCACAACAGTGCAGAAGTTTCATTTTGTATGTTTCAATGCTGTTTATACTTTATACATATGTGTAAATACAAAAACAAAGCTTGGCCTGTAATCTTTTATTTGACTGTATTTTTTATTTTCTCTACCAGCCTGTACAGTAAAAGACAAATAAGTATTGTACTTAGCCATGTTTTCTTCTTTTTATTGTGCTGCTTTTCTCTAGTTGGAGCTTTAAATACCAAATTCTTTGCTTCTGTATAAATGAGAAGAGTATTAGCAGACCTTGAGGCAATTGGTGCACTTTATCCTCCCATAAGCCAGTCACTTGAGCGTATTTATAAAAGCCTTGGCCTCTATTTTTTAGATTACTCTGTACAGTAGGATGTTCCAGGATAAAAAAAGCACAAAAACTCAAACACCATCTTACATGCTGAAGTATGAAAAGTATTTTTCTTACATTTCAGTAATGCACTTTCATTCGTACAAAGGTCAATTATTTCAGAATTATTACAACTTAATTACCTGTCTCACAGCATACCTTGTTTCCTGCTATGTGTTCTAGCCATTCCCCTGAAGTAAAAATAATCTGGACTGCTTTTTCCCTTTTGTCTACAGCTGAGTAGAGAGAGCTGCCCTCTCTCTTTACTTTCTCAGAGGTAGTTCTTTCTTTCATACTCGTGCAGATGTAGGAATATAGAAGCCTCCTTTTACTGAATCAACACCTCTAGATCAAGGAGTTAAAACTAATAAAAAAATCAGTCTGCTGCAATTACAACTGTTACAGCTGATCTTCCTCTTCAGTCTGTTCAGGCTGACTAGTGTTTTTAGGTAAATTCCTTTTCTTCTTTTGCTTTAGTTCTTCTCTGTAGTTGAACACAAAAAGAGTTGGGTCTTCATCACACATTTTCCTGTAGGTATTGCACAGATTTCTAAACTGTGACATGGAGAGCTGGAAAGGACGCAAAGTTGGATCAACATTTGCTGTCATCATCAGCTGTTCTGTTCTTTTCAAACGTCCACTTTCAGGAAACAAGGTCCTAGAAGGTGTGGGGAGAAAAAAACCCAATTTAAAAAAATTCAGACAATTAAGTTTCCCTTAAGAGTAACAGAGAATTTATTTAATATAGGTTTACTATTAGCTATATGTCATTATTTTAGCTCTGGCACTCTTAATACAACTCATTATCTAAGCAAATGGAAACATATGAGGGTCCTTCTTCTGCAAATGCACATTATGACACCACAGGAAGGCACATACACTCATTAAACACATGCAGGTATGGTCCTGTTTGCTAACATTAAAAAGAGCTTTGGGTATGGATATTGTATCCATACCACAGAAGCTTCTTAGAATTAATCTCATATTCAGAAAGCAACAACAGATTAAACTGTGCAAAACAGATCAGAGCCAAACCGTATGATTTCTTTCAGACTGTTTCATTCCAATTGGAAAGATATTTGTTATCACTTGTCATTAATGTCATCATTCTAATGCCAGGAAAAAAAATGCCAAGAAGTAGGAAAAGAGTATTTAATTAACCATTCAGTTTTTAATATTTAGAACCTGGAGAATATGGCAAGAGTCCTAAATTTTGGGTTCAGCTCTGTCATTCTTTATAGAAAGGCATGGTTTATGCGTGTGTCTCAATTTTCAAGTTGTATCTATGATACATACATAATATCTAAAAATGTTGTGCACCTATTACAGTAACACTCCCATATGCCAAATGTGTTTTGAAGGTTGGCTAGACAAACTAATCAAAAAGCTCTGTATAACCCATTAGTTCAGCATCCAAGTCAGCAAGGTTCAAAATGGATCAATCCTTATTTCAATATCCCTCAAGTTATTCTTTGATTGGGTAGTTAAAAGACATACCTGGAGCCAGAATTTACAGACAAACGTAAACTGATTCTATACCTTGTTTTTATACACTGTATGTGATAGATAACCTTAAAATGAACTTAGCAGCTTCATTATACGCCAAAATTTGCTATTTTTTTCAGGTCAGCTAAAGAGTAAGAGGATTGTGTTTCTTAGCTGCATACTAGGGGCTAAAGTATGATAAGCTGCTAGGGAATACGTGACGTCCAAAAGTTCAGATTCCCCCTCCTTGCCTCAAAAGAATGTAAAGCAGTTATTAGCAATTTGAGATTACACAATAGTTGGGTTTCTTTTTTTTTTGGCAAAAATACTGAACATAACATAGACATGCTGATTATACATGCCTTCTGCTTACACTGTCACTGAAACATTCTTTCACACACAAAATAAAAAAAGAAAAAAAGAAAGCCGCCACCATCACCCTGTAAATCAAATACAAATCAGTCTAGACTTTGGATACTTCTTTTTCTAAACACCTCTAAATGCATACTCGAATCTTAACACAGGCAAATCAGTACTCATTTCAGATCCAATGTCTGCATCCCAGACATCAGTGGCATTCATGGCCTCAAGAAAAAAAAAAACAACAACCAAAACTAGAGGCAAAATTCTTTGTTCACCTTTAAAACAGTGACATATAAGGCTTGTACTTCAGTAAGGTGGCATCCACTCTAAATCTAGACTGAATCATTGCCAAAACTATGCCCAACAAATTCAGCTAGCCCAAGCTGCAGGAGCATCCTTCTAGTCCTAACAGCATCTGTCACAATTTCTACAGTGCTGAGTGCTGGATTTTGCCCACACCAAGTCAGACACATGGCTATGTTGGAGTTTTAACAGGACCTCTGGTGAAGAGACTACAGGTTCCTCACATCAGAGAACCTAGTAAATTCCCTCAGTAAGACATGGGGATTTTAAAAGAGCCAGTAAGAGCTCAATAAAAGGCCAAGCACAGAAACAAGAATTTGACCTTTTGACATTATCCCCAAATAAGTAAAATTTGCCACAGCTGATGCTTTCTTCAAACTTCCATCAAAACCTCCTCACACTGCCATCTTCGATTCTGAATTTTGATACTTTTGGTTTTTAACTTAATCATATTGTAATTTTTGTGGTTGGACTGGGTTGTTTTCATTTCTGAGATAGACAAACTATTGAAAAGATAACCAGTTTATTCTAGCAATTTTAACAACTGCAACTGCACTAACAAAAATGCCAAGGAATTATTACATAATTACATCAGAAAGATATTAATCTCTGAATTTGTCTTCAGAAACCATTCTAAAATGGAAAACTCTAATGAACTATGATGAGAAATATAAAATGGCAGGAATAAAATCAAATGCATAGCTAACTGATTTAGTAGCTGACGCATTTATGAAAACATTATCTGAGAATTTTTCATTAAAAATCCTTACTCAAGTCCGCGGAAACAGTATTTTCTTCTAAACTGGAAAACACTTCGAACCACTTTTTCTACTAGCTCGAACGGCTGCTGTATCTTTGGTTGCACCAGTGGAGTGAAATGCACCACAGCCACATCCACCTACATGGAAAGAAAGATAAATTTGAGTACACATATTCCTTTGGTACACATTACTTCTCAGTTAACTGGCCAGACATCAGAAAACAGGCACAACATAGGAAGACAATATTGTGACAGGTAACACAGCTGTGCAGTGACCAATGTCGTAGTACTGAATACAAAGATATAAAGATTTAGCTTTCAAGGCCCTACATAATTTTAGTCTTAGTTATCTACATATTTCCAATTAGTTCAGATGCCATTAGTACTTGGTACTTTTTTCCCCACGGCATTTCCTCCATCTAAAGCAACTTCCATGTAATCTGGAAAGTAATTAGCACTTCTGTCTTCAGATCCTTCCACGAGACAATTCTGACATAATACACAAATTAGACAATATTTGATATACAGGCTGAAGGGCAGCTGGAGAAAATTGGTATTATAATTAGAAATCAAACCCATTCCCTGTATGTTTTCTGTTGCTCTAGGGCTTTTCCAAAACGTAAGCCAAGGAATTACTTTTCAACATACTAAGATTTTAAAATACTAGCCTATTTAAAGGAATGGTAGGTAAAATAAGTTTGCACTCAGCATAAGTGACCACACAACTCTGTATTTACACTGTGTATCACACTTAATCCAAAATTATGTTTGAATGATTCCACACAGGTGAGCTTGTATATATTCTCTTATAGTTCTAAAATCAGCTTGGCTCACAGAATAGGCACCTTCCCTGTGTCTGAAAACAGACTGAGATTATATATGCACATTTTATGGTTTTTATATGTACAAATCTATATGTGATGCAACTACAGAGACACTGTATTATACAGAAATGCCCTGAATTCAGACTTCTGCATTAAAAAACAGAAGCTGGGCTAAAAATCCAGTTCTGCACAGTGATGAATAAATAAGTTCGTCTTCCAAACTAGATTTTAACAATAAAAAGGAAAAAAATTATGTGGAAGTGCCCACTGAAAATTTGTAGAATTTGTACAAGTACTGGTACTGAAAGACTAAAAATTTTTTTAAGTACCGGATTTTAAAAGATATTCAGTCTCTTATTAAAAAAGTCTGTTAATATGATGGACAGTCATTCATTTTTTTAAAAGGCCTGACAGTCAATATTGACATTCACAGAACAGATTCTATGTGACATTAAACTGCAGATGTGCTAGTTCTGATGGACATAAGAGACACACATAGGCCAAAGAACAGCTGCTGCTCTAAGCACACATTCTGTACCAATTGAGATAGCCCAGATCACGAGAGTACTTAAAAGGTTTTTTGTACTGTTTCAACCAAACCTGCTCATAGCAACCTCTGATGTGGACATGTTCTTCTAATATAAAGGTACTATCCATCCAAATTATTCTTTCAGTGGGAACAGCTCAGCTGTCAAGTACACCTACCCAGTACAACTGCTTCAACACACAAAGTACTATATTTCAATAGAATCATAAAATCCCAACAGCATTAGGTTTTTCATGTAGGCAGAACTTACAAAGCTGAACAAAAATACTGGCTAGAGAAAAGAAAGAAAATACCAATTAATGGTATTTTCTGATGGAAAAAAAGAAAAAGAAACACAGCAAGTTTCCAGCATTAGCACTACTGATCTCAAGTTTATGTTACTGAATGGTTTTTCTCTACTTGTCCACCTTTTATGAAAGCTAGAGTTAAGAGTAAGGCAGAAAAAGTACTTAAAATTGCTAAAATGTGAAGCACAAAAACTTATTTACAAGTCAAGTGACAAAACTTGACATAAGGAATCTGCAGTGAAATGCACATACATTTATTTTCCAAAGCAGATTTTTAATTTTTCAAGTATTCATAGCTTCTGCCTTTGCCACAGGTTGCTGTTACCTATGAGGAAGACCACAGGAATACAGAAAAAACTTGTGTTCACACTAAGTGTAAGAAAAGTTAATCTGTTTGGACAGAGAAAGTACATACTTCACATGTACTAAGGACTTATTTACAAATGCATTTGTGTATTGTCAAGAAATAAAACAAAGTATTTCCCCCACAAAATTAGGGGTAAGAAAACACCCAGAGTGCCTGTGGCATCTCCTAGTCACCTCAGTTTTGCAGAACTGCTCATGAGAAATGAGGGCTCTTTGGGAGTCAGAGCTGCATCTTTAACAAAAATTTCTGAAGGAGAAAAAACCACAATCTAGATGCAGTGTACCGCTTCAGAGCCAAACAGCTCAATTTGCAATCTCAAGGCCAGTGGGCAATAATTTCTGCTTCTGAAACAAAACACAGCACTTCTCAGTTCCATTACAGATGTTGTTTTCTTTGGACCCCAGGAAAGCTTCCTGGTTTCTATAGCAACAGATATAGGGGAAAGCTTTTCACTTGTAATTGGTCACTCCTTTAAAATCATACATGCTATTTTTCCCTAACCTTTTTAATATGCATAAAGAGTAGAATTATGAAAGCCAATAGAGTACACAAGAGCACTTAAAATATACAAGTCAATTTGATGGCAATTTTATGAATAACACTTTTCACCCCGCCAAGTATGTTAAAAATATTTACAAAATAGCACTCAAATCTTATAAATTAGTGAATATGAAAATCATTCAACTGATCTACCCTGAACTGTCAATAGTACAGCAACTATTCACCCCTTACTGTTTTAGTGTATCTGCACAATGAAGGTTTATGTTCTGGTAGGGTGGGAGGAACAGATGACAGAGTACAGTTTAATCCAGACAAGGCTGCTGCCTTGCTAATGAAATCAACACTCTAAATCAGAACAAGCTCAAGTGAGACCGTTTTTACTAATTGTTGACAATAAAGGTCTCATAATGGGCAATTCCACATGTATCTTGTGATAGTGCTGTATTAAAATCAAACCCACATAACCTTTCCTCAAGCTGCAATTTACTCATAGGGAACTGAAACCTAAGCAGAACATATTACAACTTCATTAAAACAGACTGCTTGAGATCCTACTGAGATAATTCTAAGCCAGCACTTTCACAAACCAAGTGTTCAACAGCAGCATTTTATCTGTCTACTACAGACAAATGTTAGGTCTAACACCAGACACGCGCATTTCATGGCAAACTTGTTCCTATGCGAGTTTACTTTTGGTTCACTTCCAGCACAAAGCAACTACACCACTCACTAACAGCAGTAGTTTCTGGTCAGAACAGCTTTGCAGTAACTACATTCGCACTAGGCTCACAAAGAGAATCACAGGAAACCAGAATTCAGGTACAGAACCTATGGGTGTACTATTGCTGCAATGAGAAAAGACTTTTCTCCTAACTTCTTTACACACCAACTTGTCAAGCCCGCTTCTCCAATGTGTTGCAGTTACCATATAAGCTTTATTAGCAGCTTTATTCCTTCATTCTTTTACACAACCCCATACAAAGGTAGTAAGTTATAGGATGACCTATGGAAGGCTAAAGCTCTCAGGAACAGATAAGTAAAGCCTGTAGTTGAAGAGAAATGTCCTGCTGTTCCAATTACAAATTAAAATAAATTGCACAGTTCTTTTCTTGGAAATTTAATAAGATTATCTGTGATGAAAAAAACCAACAACTGACAAACAACAAAACCCTCTGGCTCTCAGTGCAACTTAAATGATTCCCTCCCCCACTCTATAAGTCTACGGTTTCTGGATTCTCAAGATTTTACTCTGTTTACTCACTGTTCATGCTTTTCATCATAGAACCTGGACATCATTATGTATTTAGGACTAAGGGCCTCTGTCTGTTTTATTCCATAATCTCTTTGCTTTCCCTTACTGAGTGTTTTTCAAACAAAACTCATTAAACAAAGTACTCCTTTATTCTCGGGTAGATGGAACTAAGAGAGAGAACAAACAGCAGTAATGCACTTGCTGTAGAGAACAGAAAAAAAAAAACATTCCAAGAAATTTTGTTAATACATGCCAATGCAGTTTTATATGAGAAGGGATAGTTCCATTCAAGAGAAACTGCATTTTCCAGGACATCTACAGTGAAGAAAACATCTCAGACCTCACATCCAGCAGTAAGTCCTACACAAACAGGAATGAAACATGACTGTATTTTTAATTACAACTGTAGTGCTTATACTTGAATTTATCATGCCTTTAACTTGGTTCATACAATTATATGTAATGTATGGCTACCATTTGTAGTGTTTTGCATTTATGCTTGCATGTTTGTATATACTGAAATTTAAAAAAGGAAGTAATGAAAAAGGCTGACTCATGACCCTATTTAGCTGCTCCAGAATATGCTTTTGGATGAGTTTTGAGCTACCTGGACATGTCAGTTCCTTCTGTAAAAGGAAGTTATGCCATCTCTTCCACGGGCCTGTACAGCAAATAATACATATTTGCCACAGCACCTCTTCACAATTTCAACAAACTGAAGGGATTTGGACATAGGCAGTTCTTTGAAGTAAGATTTTTAAAATGAGTAGCTGTTAATATTCTCACCTTAACTACAAGCATTTTTAATATATATATATGCTGGACAGAGTTAGCACATCCTTGAACCATTACCTGAAATAAGTAAAATATAAAAATTAAAGTATAAATACATAAATGATATATTGTATAGAGGATCTACAGGATTATATTATACTATTATAGAGAGTAATACTAAATATAATTATACTTATAGAGGATAAATATATTAATTAGTTAAGTAATGGCACTAAAGCGATAGAACTAATGTTGATCAAAACCTTGTTGTCTTATGTATCATTAACTGAAAAGAGTAAAATGCTACAGGTATTTTTGTGTTCCACTTATTTAAATTTTATTCCCTACTATTATGGCTTTCAAAAAATTCTGATGCTAAAGACCAATTTTAATGTTATTGTTCATATTTAGATAGAATGTCTTAGCATAATCCAGGCTGAGGTTTGCCCTTTTTTTATTTATGATAAAAGACAAAACCTGCCAATTATACAGCCCCATGCAAAAGGCAGGGCACCCCTTCTAATCCTCCTCTCAGACACTGCAAACCATTGTTCTTCATCTGCTATCCAACAGTTCAGCTGACGTAACCGCAGAAGTTCAATCTTCCCAGGTGCACAGTTATCATACTGCCTAAAATGCTCTCATCTGTCAAATGAAATTGGACTCTTTATGCAAGAATAGCAGGGAGCTTTTTTTAATGAATTTTTAAAACTGCCACTTCATGGCAAATTTGCAAATAATTTTAGGCAGGAGATTGATTAAAAAAAAATGCGCTTTCACAAACGAGTTGTTCCATACCAGTATTAAAAAAACCACGTTTTAGAGACAGAAGCAGATCATATTCACTCTTACAACCTGCTAAATACTGCTGCTATAAGTCAAGGAATGGAAATCACTGACTGAAAATAACATATTGATTTAGGAAAGTCACATGTGACTAAATTGTGAAAATACTGCAAAAATGAAACAATTTTATTCTCCTTCAAAACAAAGAAATTTTGTAACAGTTATTAAAAAGCTGAACGGGTAATATTTAATTAACAGGAACAAAGAGTTACCTTTAACCACACTTTAAACAAGAGAGAGAATAACAGTATACATTACTATAAAATAGTCAGCAGGAGCTGACAACAGCCATCAGCACAGATAAGGTACTTGAAGAATACAATATATTTTCTACCAGTGTTTTTCTACCGCAATGACTTCTAACCTGCAAGTTCCTAATGTTCCATTTACAATACATATTTATCTAGTAAGCTTGCAATCTGTCTGCTATTACCAAAACCAACTGCAGTAAAGTAAGTTTTGCTTGATGGCTTGCAATGAAAGGGCAGCAGCTCCTTCTTACAAGCAATTCTAAAACACTGTTCATTTGCCATCATTTCTGTTCAAGTACCTTGTGTACAGCCGCTTAGCTGCTGCAGGGTCGTGTCCAGATATTCATTCAGATAGCTCTAATTTTAAAGGCAAGCGTTTTTTGTTTGCTGATTTCTTTTTCTTTCCCCCTCACACTTCTCCTCCTCCCCCCCCCCCTTCTTCCCTGTTACACAGAGGGCTACAGCTTGGCACTCATCTTCTCGAGAGAAAGGGCAGACAAAAGGTGACAGCAGATAATCATCATGGCATCAGCAAGTCTGCAGTTCTTTGCTTTTATTCTGGCTTTGTTCGGTGTTTTTGGAGATATTGCGGCCACCTTGCTACCAAACTGGAAGGTAAATGCAGATGTTGGCTCCAATATCATAACAGCTATAACACAGATGCAAGGACTTTGGATGGACTGCACATGGTACAGCACTGGGATGTTTAGCTGTACCCTGAAATACTCCATTCTCTCTCTCCCCGTCTACATCCAGGCTGCACGGACCACCATGGTACTGTCTTGTATCCTATCAGCATTTGGGATCTGCATCACTACAGTTGGAATGAAATGTACCAAGTTGGGAGGGGACAGTGACAGCAAAAGTCACGCTTGTTTTGCTGGAGGAATCTGCTTCATTCTTGCAGGAATCTGTGGATTAGTACCAACATCCTGGTACACAAGAGAAATTATTTCAAGTTTTCTGGACCAGACCATTCCAGAGAGCAGTAAACATGAACCAGGAGCAGCAGTTTATACAGGATTCATTTCAGCAGGCTTTCTGCTTATCGCAGGAGTGATTTTCTGCACTTCCTGTTTTAACAAGCAGCAAGGAGGATGGATTTACCCTCCAAAGCAGCACCATTTTCCATCTGCAGAACAGGAGAGCAATGCAGGTTACAACCTGAAGGACTATGTGTAAATAGTTACTTCTATCCTTTCAAGGGTCTTTTTGTGTGCTAAGTGTAGTTTGATTATTTCAAAGAATGTATAACCGAGAACTTAACTTTTCCTGCATCTGGGTTGTAGTAATGTTTATGCAAGGTATTTAATTCACAGGGGCAACCAAAAAAAGGAAAGAAGTAGAAAATTATACTTGTCTGCTACAAAAGTACTTTATTTTTCTGATTTTTCAAACCATGCTTTCTGACTTCCCACGTAGCATTTACTGAAGAAAAAGGAACTATTTTCAAACATTACTGACTGTACAATTAAGGTACTGATGTCTTGTTATGGGAAAAATGATCAAAAACTAACTGCTTTCCATTTAGAGAATCAGGCTTTCAGTAATGTAACATTTTATGGTGTATTTTACACTTTCATCTCTATCTTCATTATGATGCAAGGAAAAGAAGCTCAAACATTATTTGTCCAAGAAGCCCAATTCAATGGTTTTTAAAAAGCAGATACATCTGCCTTTCATTTTCAATTGTAAATTGCCTTGGTAACCAGATTTCGTAACAAAAAAAAACCCAAAAACACACCACCACCACAAAAAAAAAGAACAAAAAAAACTCCTCACAACAAAAGCCCATGGCTCCAAACCTTAGCTGCACTGTATACTCTGCATATCAGGCTGAAGAATCAGCAGTACCATTCAGATCTTGCCAAACACAGCTCTTGCACCCCGAACTGCCACCTGCTGTGGGTTTCATTGATCATTGTTAAAGAAATGTCTGCTGGACAATCACCAATTGCTACTAATCTATCACTGCACAATGAATGTTAGATATGAGGAGTAGTACAACAACAGAAATGTAACCATACCTCTGAAAACACCTGCAAACTGTAACAAACAGCATGTAAACCAAACTATGTGCAAGAAAAATCTGTAAGCCTTCTGGCTTATGCTTGCTGAAAGCAGCTGTTAACAGCTTAAATACCACTACCACTCGTCTTCTACAGTTCTGACCTTCTAAAAAAACTTTGTAAATCCTTTTAATCATTCCAGTAGGGTCTGTTTCAGGCCCACTCCCGTGAAATATTGCAGACAACAATGATAAAGAGACAGCTTCTTTATTTATTTTCTTAACTCCCTTATTTTGAATAACTACCTTAAATCCTTTAACCTTTTCTTTCACCACCCAGATTTTGTTTTGTAATGGTCACTGGAAATATGTTTTATACTTCCCTATAAGCAACAACTATATTGATGAATAAAAAAGGGTACAATTCAGGCCTTTAATTTTAGAATATGATAAGGCTGGATGAGTCTTTCAATAAAACCAGCTGGTATTTATTCTGCATATTTATATACAACTTTCATTTCCCATGTTACTAGCCCAAATTTGCTAAAACAGTATGAAGGAACCTAAACATTATATGTTTATTATGTTGGAAGAAGTAAGATCTTCTGCTATAGCATTTGGGAAAGTTGACTGTTTTATGAGTTTAACATGTAAAGAATCTTTAGTCACAGAGAGTCTTCATTCTTCATACAAAGAATGGCATTACATCTGCTTTTTTACTACTGTTACAGACATTTTGAGTTTCCTATGTATTAATCAAGTAGCTTGTTTGTACTATTCCTAATGCTACTATTAGTAGTTATTTGGTATTGCAGAGACTTGACTATGACAAAAAAGCCATTATTTTCTTTTCTTAGACACCATGTCATGCAGCACCATTCTATTCCACAAACCAAGAGTCTTTTATGTCTCAACACTCATAGTAGTGTTGAAATAATATTTATACATTGTGAGAATTGAGGTAAACAACTTATTCTCACAAACATGAATCTCCACCTTTAATAAGGGCATTGACGTGACACTAAGATGTGATCATTGTTATGTATGTTAATTAAAATTAACATCTGTAAAATTATAACCAAAAGGCATAATTTTACGGGAGGGCATAAGAGAAAGGTAGTAATTGCATCCTATGAGCAAAATGAAGTATTCATTGGTTACACGCACTACAAATTTTTCTTCCTGAAACTTTATACAGAAGTACCTGAACTTTGTATAGCTCTGAAAAAAAAAATCAAGCACTGAGCCCTTCATTCACAACACACTGAAGGAGCTTCCCAAGGAAACAGATTCTATGAGAAGATCTATTGAGAAGTTCAATCTACAACAGGAGTTTGAAGGAAACGAAATATAGTGAAAATGGGTGCCAGTTCTGTTTGAAAAAATTGTACTTTCTGCTTTTGCAATATAAGCAATTCTTGTTTTAACGCAAAGAAATACATTAAATAAAAATATGCTTGCCTTTAGTGGTACTGCTTTTTTTATTCAACAGAGCACCAACTGACCACAGGATGTGCTTATACTACGAAATTTGTCACAACTTTCTAAGTTACCTCTCTCTTGGTCAAATATGGCCTTTTCAGTACAGGAAAAAGGGAATATCAGTTATAGCTTCCCAATTCTGAAACATAGGCTGCACAAAACTTTTGATTACACTAGCGCTACTAGTACTCAAATTGCATCCATAATTGAGAAACCACCACCATAAAACTGGAATTTTTTAATAAATGAGCGAGAATAACCTTCCAAAGGCTCTCAAGAGATATACCTGAAAACCTCTTGAGAGAGGCTGCAATAAGGTGGAATGGAGATGTAATGAAGAGCTGAAGCAACTAGTTTAAAAAGGGACTTTAAGAAGCTGCAAGTTCATTTCTGAAACAGAACAGCAGTTTGATAGGACATAAGAGAGGGTTGATTTAGATTAGATACAAGGAAGAAATTTTTTACAATGAGGGCGGTAAAACACTGAAACATATTGCCCAGAGAGATGGTGGCTGCCCCATCACTGGAAACATTGAGAGTCAGATTGGACTGAGCTCTGAGAAATCTGATCTAGTTGAAGATGCTCCTGCTCATTGCATGGGGATGGGACTAGATGACCAAAGGTCCCTTCCAACCCAAATATTTCTATGATCCTATGATTTCCACACGCATTCAGGGAAGCAGACCTCACTTAATGTCAAATTTTTACAAAAAAATGCCAAACCAAACAAAAAAACCATTCTTGTCCAAAATACAGATTAATTTATTAATTTTTGATTCGTGCAATCATAATGGCTATGAATACAAAACAGTGGCAGTAGATAAGAGGACAACAAAGAGACTGTTCTCTACTCACTCTGCCTCACAGATAGGAAGTAGAAAAGATTTTACTTTTTTAAACAGGCAGTGGGACATAGGTGACAAAGTACTATAGCAAACAGGAGGGAGTAAAATATGCTAAAGATGGCTGGGGTGAAACAAAGATTTATAAACATGGTAAAATTAGAGATCTTTGACAATGATGACAAATTAAAAGCAGTCTTTCAAAAGACCCATCAAATTCTCTAGGCACAGTTCCCAAACTGTTCATAAATGCAAAATGTAAAACAGCAGGCTTTCTAAAAAGGCTACAATAGTAGCAAACTGTCCTGCCATTAAATCCTAATCTCCCTCTCCACAAACACCCAAAGAAGTACACTGATCTTGCAGACAGGTTTGAAGGTCAAAGCCAAATTCTCATGAACAAAAAAGAAAAGCATCTCCTTAAGAGTAAGCACACCTCGTTCTCAGGAAATTCACATCACTCCACTTCATAGCGTGGAGATGTTGAAACTGAGCAGCCCACAGTGTTCCTTACTCAAAATGAGATACATTGCTTGACTGACAAATTAACAAAAAACCCCCATATAAATACAGCAAAACCTACCTCCGGCTTTGGAACAAAGGCTTGACCTGGAATTACGAAACAGTTTTCAACACTGCAGAGATGCTGAGCCATAATGGACAGTCTGCTACGTTGTCTACCTCCTGGATTAGCTGTAAGCCTCTACGGGAGAACCAAAACATGTATCTTAGTGATACTGAACTGACCAAGTGATCAGTTACATTAAAGCTTGATTATCAGTATAATCAAATAAAAAAACCCACTGCTAGTTAATTGTTAAGAACTTGCATCAAATTGTATGCCTGGTTGATCTAGAATTTTCTTTTTCTCCAATACAGCAGCATTTCACTAAGATACCATGCTGATTCACAACATCAGACCTGCAATCAAATGCACATGAAAAGGAGCTTCTTGAACTTTTGCAAAGCTAAATGAATGTCAAAATAGTTTTGCATGGACAGAGGAGAAAAATAAAACTATTCTGACTGCAGGATCCAGAACAAACATAATGTCATACGACAATACTCTCACATCCTTTCCTTTCATTGTTTCTGTATTAAATATTATTACTTTTTTTCTTCTTCAAGGTGAAGCAAAGCTCCATAAACTCAAGATCTGCTAGAAACCAAAATTTCTTCATTATTAGCCAGTCTACACTTACAATATTTGCAAGGAAGCTGCATCTACTTTACATAAATTTAGAATGTCTAATGGTGAGAGCACTGAATACATAAAACTCAATTTAGTAACTCTGATTTTCCCAAGAATTTTTTTACAAAGACTATTAAAATAGTGGCCTAGTCAGAGATTTTCTACACTTTTGTGATCAGGCAAGAAATACATTTTATGTGTTTTGCTAGCACAAACAAGATTTAAACACGAAAGACAAGCCTCAAATGATAAAAGACATTACACTAACTCTGCAGAAATAGAATTTTGAAAATTCCTGTTCCTCTTTACCACTACCTCAATAAAAAAATAAAAACTAAACCCCCAATTTGCATATCTGGTAACATCTGTACATCATGTCATTTCATATAAAAAGCCTACTCATGAAATGCTGCCATGCTTATTAAATCTATACCTGAAAAGTAAAACTAAATCTATTGCTGAAGTTTCTCATTTTTTTAAACAACTCTTCTGAAAGGCAGTTCATCACAGAGCAAATAAATACTTCTCGAAGACTTTTTGGAAAGAAAGCTCAGTGATTCTTTTTGCATACGCCAGCATTTAAAACTACCCTCACTGTTGTTTCAGAGGACACGTAGTAAGAAAAAAAACCCCAAATTTACCCACCATAATTATAATTCTCTGAAAAAAACCTAGACTGCAAAGTCTAACAATGCAATAAGATATGCACTTCCTTAACCTCCGCAGTGGAAATGAAACCGACCTAATGGCAACATTTGTAGTCCTTCCAATGCCAATCTTTACTTCTCCCAAAAAAAAAAAAACATCTAGCAAGTCTCTGGGTGTAAGCTCCTGCTTCTCAGCTACAGAAGGGATAACTTAATATCATCAACCTCTGGTCAGCAACATCTTAAACCACTTCAACCACATCAGCAGGAACATACCCGTGCATGGCACACATACACAGGGCGCATAATCAAACACCCAAACATGGGCAGGGACATCTTCCGCTAGGTCAGTTTGCTCAGAGCCTCGCCCTGCCTGACTTTGAATGTTTCCAGGGATGCGGCATCCACCCCCTCCCTCAATAACCTGTTACACTGTCACAGTGTACTGTTACACCTGCACTGTAAAAAACTTCTTCCTTAAGATTTATATCTAAATCTATCCTCTTTCAGTTTAAAACCACTACTCTTTGTTCTATTGCAACAGGCCTTGTTAAAAAGTTTGTCTCCATACTTCCTATAACTTGCCCTTTGTTCCTACTTGTAAGTATGGATAGCACCTGAAACTACACTAAGTAAATCATGCTGAAACTCAGCTAACTAGGTAGCATTTTTGCATCTGCTATTAAAATTTTAGCAAAGCATGAAGCAAATGAAAAGATCCATAAGCCTAACCTGGAATACAACCAAGGCGATACTTGTCAACTCTTCTGATGCTGCTCATTGTCAACCACTCTGAAATGGCTTGAAGTTATGTCAAGGGATGTTTAGGCTGGGTATTAGAAAGAGGTTCAATACCCAGAGGGAGGTTGGGCACTGGAACAGGCTCCCCACAGAAGTGGTCACAGCACCAAGCCTGACAGAGTTCAAGAAACATTTGGATGATACTCTCAGGCACATGGTGTAACTCTCGGGGATGGTCCTGTGCAGGGCTAAGGGTTGTACTTGATCCTTGTGGGTCCCTTCCAACTTGGTATATTCTGTGATTCTGGAACAGCTATTTCTTTTGTTCTCCAATAAAAGCTGTACCATGAAATTGTGCTTTAAATCAACAGATATTAAAACCTCCTTATAAATGAATCTGCAAAATCTGACACAGGAAGTAACCTATATGAAGAATCAGATTGCCAAAACTGATCATATAAAGGAGCATCAACACAAGCACACAAACCACTTTTTGCCAAACAAGGTGATTTTTTAGAACTTAAGTACTGATGTTTAACCTACACCAGTTACAAAAACATAATAGCAATTTTTCTTATGTATGCCACTCAAAAAATCAGAATTATTTCCTATTTTATTATCACCTTTTGCCTGGTGTTATAGACAGCAATGCTAGATACAAAACAATTAGAGACTGATGAAGATCTCCTATTTCAACTGAAATATGAGTCATTCTGAAGGAAGTGCGCTGGGAAGGTACCTGGCCTAGGTGGCAGATTTAAGATGAAGCATTGAGGAATTTGGGGCAAGGTAAAAATTTTTACCCCTAAGTAAATAACAATTTTACAAGTGTAAACTACAGAGAAACAAAATGATCTTCTTGAAACACAAAAAAGCTATTTTACTGCTGTAGATGTTTGGCCTTATCCTTCTTAACAGGCCTCAGAATGTAGCATATAACTGGTTCTTATCAGCTTTAATCCATTTAATCAAATCATCAGAACAGAGTGGCCTCCAGTAGTAGCTCTACACTGGCATAACTCACACCAACACTGCTCTGCTACAAGGAAACAGAATAGCAGGAAAATACCACCAGCAAGAAAAGCAAAGGTATTTTCTTCTACTAGTAAAACAAAGTTTGACCATAAATAAAAAAGCATATTGCTTTACTTTCTTATTGTTAGTATCAAGTTAATTAATTAGAAAACACATCACTCAGACAGCATCTTACCCTTTTGCTGAGCTTATGGCATATACACAGATTTTCTTTGATATTTAGGCTCTTAGCTTAGAAACATCCAGGGAGGACACCAAATTTTTGAGTATAAGACATTTCCCTTTCAAGATTACAAATCCAGAGATACATAAAATATCATAATAATTACATACTCATTAGTAAATAATTAGTAAATAAAAAATACTCATAATAATGAGTACTCATAATAATGAGCTACTCATTATTATCTGTATTACACTACTGTCTCCTTCCTGGTACTGAATACATCTGTATATGCCAAATTACAATGGTTAACGCAAGCAACTCCAGAGGGTCTGGAGAAAAGGTGTGGACCTTATTGTTCTTTCTCCTAATCATAAAATCAAGTAGTCTCTTTCAAACAATTTTCTTTCATGATATCAGATCAACAATGGAAATGCAAACCAAAAACTATGAACAATTTTGTCTTTAAAGGAAGGCCTCTGTTTCAACCGATGTTGAATGAGAATCAAGAGATCCCAGAATGTAAACTCAACACCAATTAACACTGATTCATTGCATGACCTTGAACAACTGACTCAATTTCCTAGTGTTTCTAACTTCTCAGTGTTCTAAGTACAAGAACTTAAGCATGAATGGTATTTTGCATCTAATTGAGCTATGCTGGGTGCAGAAGGATAGACACACTATAATCTGTGTGTCACCAGTGATGCATGAAGATGGTTACTGCTATATAAAGTACAGGGTGCTCTCGGGGTGTTAGGCCAATTTTTTTACTGCTGTCACAAAACTACGCATCTTACCCTCATCACATTGCATTTTACATCACAGTGATGAGCCATGTTTTGCAACAAGGTCTAATCCTACATGACATGAAGTCCTTCTGGAAAACAGATCTCTGTTTTTTAATGCCTGAAACCATGTAAGCCCAGAACTGAATTAAGAAATCTGGTTTATTTCATACCAAATGTTTGTCCCTGGTGTCTTTAGAGCCACCTACTGGAAATACTTCATTACCTATCTTGAATGTTGATGGCAAAGCTAGAGTAATGACAGAACAATATGGTTTTCTTTGACCCCAAAAAATGAAGGCAGACATGGCACTTTCATATATATATATATATTTATATTTATATATATATATATTTATTTATATATATATATTTATATTTACATTAAAAAAATGGAGCAAAATTTTCAAATTTTTACTTTGAAGGATTAAAATTAAAACAACACACACACTTAGGCTGCACAAAGAAAACCTGGTATTTACAAACACTGAAGTAATTAGGTGGAAATTCAGTTTTCAGATTGATGCACAATTCCTTTTTACCTTTTTAAAAAGGAAGATGCTTGTGAGAAGCCACACCACTTCCATACATACAAAGCAAAAAGCCTTCCAGTCCCTGTTACTATACGTTTCGTGCACTGACAACAAAAATAAACTGTTAAGTCTAAAAGCATTGTTGAAAAAGTCAACCTAATATCAATGGATCTAGGATCTGCTGCATCACAGATGAGTTTGGCCTTCTTTTAAGAAAATAACTATTAATATAAAATAAAATCTCAATTTGCTCTTGGACTTGTGGTGACACAACTCGATGCCTTTTTACACACACAAGAATGGCAGCAATACATTAACAGTTCTAATAATAATTCTGATATCAAGTTTCTCATGCTTTAAGTGTTTAATCACAACTGGAAATAATGCTAACTTTCCATTTTTCCTTATCTCAAGGAAGGTGTTTTTTAAAAAGATGTTTTTAAAAAAGATGACAAAGGAAATAAATATAAGTGTATTTCTTGAGATGAATGAAAGGTAATGAAAAATTGATTGATGAAATGGCACATGAATGACTGTGAGAGAAGAGATATTTAAAATCAGAAGAGTGGAGTGCAATCTATCCATGTCAAAGAACTCAGGCTTCAGAAAAGGATAGAGCACCTCCAGGAAATATATCCTTCCGTAAGACATTAAAAAAAATAATTATGTGCTTGTGAGAGGATCAAAGCAGATGATTAACTCAATATCAAAATTTGTGATTTACAGCCACATAAACTAAAAATTGAACCAACCCTTTTCCTCTCTTTTTAAAGCCGACTAAGATTGTGTTTGAAGTTTTAAACAAAAGGTTGAATGTAAACAAAGTTTTGTTCAATTTAGCATCCGTATAACTTTAGGAATAGGAAGATGCCAAAATCTTACCTCCCCAACTTCCTTCTGAAAAGTCAGCGTCATCTGTGTCCTGCCATAACTAAAAGGTCCATTTTTTTTTGAAACATTCTCAAGCCATTTGATGATTAGAGGAGTAGAAACACTGAAGGGTAGATTCCCAATGATGTGTATATCTGGTGGTTCTGTTGACATTTGATGGAAGAAAAACAACTGTCAAAAAGTTTTGATAAGATTTTGCCAAGAAGTAACACAAAAGAAAAGTATGTGCCTATCAAACTAGTCTTAAAATATGAAAACAATTTTTATCATGCCATACTGAAATCATGCCTTTCCATTTATACTTGTCTTACACTGACAAAACCATGTTACTAATCTCAGTAATTACTTGGAAAAAAGTGGTTAGGTTTGGTTCTCATTTACATTTGAATAAATCAGTAGCTTTCAGATGACTTTCAGCTGATCGGTAAATTTCAGCTGAGCTACTTTACAACAGCAAAGCTGTAACAACAGCAGAGCTCCAACAGCAATTCTGTCATTTTAAACTATGATTAGGTACAGAGTAAAATATCCATACTCATATTTCTGTCCAACACATTCCTCCCAGGAGCAGTCAAATCCAAAAACAACAACGGTATGTTAAAGAAAGGTAAATTTTTAAAAACTGCATTACATTCTCATACATGCATTTGATCATTGTTTTGTTCTGTGAAGCACTTACCTTTTGCAATGGGGCAAATACAGCATGGCATTTTTTAAACTGAACATAATGTGCCATGGTTTTTCATGTCCTAAGTCAGAAAACAGTTTACTGCTCTTCAGGCAGTGCAAAGAATGACTGGGAGGTCATTTCTGATTTATCTAAAATATTACGTGTATTAAAAGGATGGTGAAATACTGTCCCATTGGAAAGTCAAATTAAAAAAAAAACCCAAACCACACAAATCCAAATACTTTTGCCAAAGATATCCAGCTGGAAAAAAACAATGAGAAAACTAGGTTTTGAGGACAAATTTTCCAAAGATTTCAAAGCTAATTGCAGAAATTTCTTCAGTGGAACAACAGTAGTGGTCATTTCTGGCTTCTTCAAAAAGAGAAAGAAGCTAGGAAGTACACCATTTAATCAGCTTTTACACTTTCCATGAGTTGTTATTGTACAGTCAAGATGCTCTAAGATTATTAACGGCAAAGCTACACAATGTTGGCTAAGGTCAATGTCATACCAATTCCACTGTTTTGTTTTAGAAGAGGAAGACAATTCTGTTTCCTTCTAGGGACAAAAAAATTTAGGTTGCCTTTTCTTATCTTCAAAATATACCAGAAGAGAGTAACACTTACACTGAGTGAAATTCAACTTTATCACCACACACTAACTCAGAAGCCCTAAAAAAATGAAACAAACCAAATGCAAATACTAACCATCCTCCCAGTCCTTTTTTAAGTGCTTTGGAAAAGCCTTCTCCATCTTATAGGTCAGGATATCTCCATGAACGATGCGCACTTTTCCTGGAGCTGCTTCAGATAACATCTGTTCATAAGCAAGCAAGCAGAATTCACAGTGAGTATTAACCAAACTGATTTCCAGTTTCAGCCACAGCAGGAATGAAACCATTGCTATGTACTTATCTTCAATATAGAACAAAGCACAATAGGAGTTTAAACTGAGTACATTATTAGTTAGTATTTACTTTCAAAAAGTAAACACTAGAAAAATGTTTAATGTGCAATTGCGTAAACACTATTTGCAGCTGAAGAAATCTTTAAAGGGAATTTAAACTTGAAAAGACTGCCAAGAGTCTTTTCAACAACCATAGTTAATAATCCCCAGGCCACTAGCAGAACCCTACCTGATTTGAGCAACAATGCAAGCAGCAGGTTTTGAGAAGTTTTTAGATTCATTATCTATGAAACAAGGCTCACTTTGTTTATCCTGTCTCTCCCACAGCTTTAGGGCCTATCATCAAATTTTAGTCATGTGTAATATAGACTACAAAAATATTCAGTCATTTTTCTTTTTACATGAAAAAAGTGGAAGAGATTCCCTGCAGTAGTCTACACTTGTACCATTAAAAACCAAGGAATTGCCCCATGTGAAGGAATGAGTACCTAGCAGCAGAAAAAATCTCAAAAATTTCTGTCTTTCTAGGCATTACAAAATCCACTATTGTCAGCTTCTGCAGCCCACTTCTGCAGCTTATCTTAAGTCAGAACTAGTTGTGGTTTGATGACGAATTTTTTCATTTCTGATGTCAGTGATCATAATCAAAATTAGTTAATTTTTTTTTAATGCAGTACTAACCTTTTCTCTGTGAAACTACACACAAACAGTACAATTCAAAAGCAAAGCCAATTTTTTCAAAGATGACATTTGGAGTTATTTATTGATCCTATATCAGAATAATGAGAAATGGCTTACCGAACAATTTTGCTTTTGCATAGATATCCAAACCCATAAACAGTTAAGTGCCAGTGACCTAACTGCTGAAATAAACTGCTCACCATTGTTAGTTCCATCTTCAATCAGAATGATGCTTATATGCTCAGGGGCACAAACAGTTTTCATCAGTCTCTAACCCAAAGGAAAGTGCTGCTTTCTCATACTGTTCAAAAAATATCTGTGTGAAGTTTTTTTGAGCAAAAGTTTGGGATTTTTATTTATCAGAATATAAATTTTGCATAGCGTGCTAAAATAACAGATTAACTAAAATCTAAGTGTTCCTACAAGTTTTAAGTGCAATTACTTCCAAACAGAAAGACAAAGCTAACCTCAATTCCAAACCACTTAATGGATTTTTCAGCATTACACTAGCAATTATATGGCATACAAATTCCTATTTGTCAAATCTTTTTCTGATGCTATTATAAATGCTACAGCAGGATGAAAGATAGTGTAAGATAAGTAAAGTTAGAAAATAGTGTCATTTTTTAATAATGGTTTTCATGTCAAAAGGAGTTTGGGGGTTGCTAAATACCACATGACATAAAAGAGAAATGCATTTCTGTGAACAGAAAATCATAGTCGTATATTTCTAATTCAAAATACTTGGAAACTCATTGAAGCTTCTTCTGTTTTAAGGGAAAATGTGTGCAGCTAACACAGTTCCAGGAGCTGCTGTGCACCAAGGACACCAGCCAAGAGTGTTCCATCATACAGATCCTCTCATTCTTCACACACAACCAAAAGGGCACAAAGGCAACACGGGGGGCATAGTTAAAAAAATAAAATGGTTTTCCTGGAATCATTTCATATTCGATACACTCTCTTGCTCCCTTTCTCTCTTCATAAATCTTTTCAGCCTAAAAACTTCTAGGGCATATGGCACAGGGTGATTATGATTCCTTAGGAGGGAGGGAGCACTGGCGGACTCTCAGCTTGTCTAATCTTCACCTCTGGCCACATATGTTCTTCACTGTAATTCAGTTTTGCAGTAAAGAGAATCCCAACTTCAGTTTTGCAATAGAGACCATGGCTTGGAAAACAGTCAATGAAAAATGTGGTATGCTTTGCATCAGTGATTTTAAATGTATCTAAAGAGACATTTTTTAAGTAATAGTCCTGAATTGTTATTTTAATTTCTGGCATTTTCCCTTAAAATCTCAACCCTTTTATGAGCATCTGGTTTTGGTAGTTTGCAATAGGAATTCAGAAAAAAATAGGTATTACAATCCATGTTATCAGAAAGGAAAGATTCAGTGTTATGTATCTTCTTAACTGTAGGGAAAAAAAGAATATCAAATTTAACAGAAATGGATGCAATGCATTTCTTGTTCATTCACATCCACTAGTACTGAGTTATACTGTCTCTGTGTTCAATAACCTCAGACATTCATTTCTACTGCGAGGAGGTTGCTAATTAAAAATAACAACAAACATTTGAATAGTGAAGATACTTACATACCAAAACCTCATAACAGACCCTGGAAAGTACAGTTTATTCAGAAAAATCTGTTGAAGTGGATGCATTGTGGAAGTTCAGAAAAAATGTCCAAGTTACTTAAACTTAAAAAGTTCTGTTAACTAAAGCAAGTGTCATTTAATTTCAAATCTCCTTCAGTCCCAAACCAGTTCTCAAAATCTAGAATTTAAAATCTAGAATAAAAATGAAGATTTGAGCCCACTCAAGTGAAAACATGAAGGTTTCATACTTCATAAGGTAAAGTGTAAGCATAGTGTAACTTATCAATGGCTAACCTAAAAGACATAGTTACATGCACATTCAGGTTTCAGGATATGAGCAGTTTCATTTATACCTTACATTATTTTTGTCCTACAAAGAAATGGTAGCACCTCTCAAGTGAACTGCCTATTTATTTGACTGCCAATTTACTGCAGAAGACACAGAGCAATATAAGGAAATCCCTTTGAATTGCTCTGAGACTGTATAGGCATGAGAAAATAGTCCAATTTTAAGATTTTGGACTCTGTTTTTCTTGCTAGATTTATACAGCCGATTTCAATAAACATGGAAACTTAATAACACCACAAGTAAATGGAGTTTGAAAAACGTCACAATGACTTGTGAACTTATACCAACTTTAAATGAAAGGAAGAAAGTTGAAGTGTTTTCTTGAAAACATAAAATACATGTTTCCTTTATTCTTCTGTATCTGGACTCTGTTAACTGAAAATATGCCTTCTCAATTTTATAAAGCATAATTATTAGGATTAAAATGAAAATTAAGACCAAAGCACATTATGTTCAGCCTTCTGACTACAATTTTGCCTGCATGGTGAAATGCACCCAAAATGTCTCAACCACAAAAAAAAAAAGCAAAACAGACCTTGGCATTAATTCAGTTGCAGGATCAGGTCCTGAAGAGCTATGATAAAGTACAGCAATTAATTGCTATACTGTGTATCTTCATATTCAGGCAAATTATAGCTCTGGTTTAAGCCACTGAACCAAAACTATTTTTAATGCTGAGATCTCAACAAGACACTTGGAGCCTTTCTGTGTTCTTAAAATGTTCTTCTTCAATGATGTGGATACATTTATACAAATTATTCTCTGGTTGATACCTGCAATCCTGGAATAAATCGAGCATCTTTTTCAATTAAAAGGAGTTCTTCAACACCAGCACTGAGAATGGATCTGGTAATTCCTCCTGGCCCAGGGCCCACTTCGCAAACATGGGCATTTTTCAGCTCGCCAGCCTGTTTCACTATCTTGTCTGCAAGACAGAGAGAACACACTGAGCCTTTATTTTCCAGAAGATCCAACTCACTAAGATAAACTCATTGTTTATTGTTAAAAGCACAGGCGTGCTTATCTCAGGACAGACACAAACAGTGACACATCAGTTAAATGATTACACACCCGCTAGACTGCGTAGAATTTTGGATTTGTTTCATACTACAAGATACACTGAGCTATTTAAATAAGACTATTTTTAGTTTAACATCTTTAGTATACATTATGCTCAATACAGAATCAAATAAAAAGAGACTATTACTCATCTGTAAGCTAGCAGTATTATTGTGCTGCAAGAAAGCACTTGTGTTCAACATCCTAAAGTCTCACTCCTTGTCCTTATAAAACTATGTCAGTTATGGTATCTCTATTTCAAGGAAATTTAAGTAAGAAAGATACAGTGAAGCTCTATCAAGATTATAATATGTATATAATATGTACAGAACAATTTTATGAGGGAGAAACTGGACTAAATTAAAAGCTGGAACAGGTGCAACTGGCAGTTACACAAAGTGGGACAGCTGAAAGGAGAGGGAAGAACAGCCATACATTAAGTGGAAGGATACAACACTGGAAGGTATTACAGCCAGGAAAGAAGACAGATTAAGGACTAAAACAAGGATTAAATATATAGGTAAGAAAATAAAGGGATCTTTAGTATACATGGAGAGAAGATGCTGACAGAAATTATGCTTCTCAATCCACAATTTATTATGCATGCAAGAAAAATATCTGAAGACTTGTCTACTTGTAAGGCTTTACTAAAATGCATGCAGACATTTTTATTCTGGGATAAGAGTCCAGTTGTTCAGGAAGTTGAACTGAGTTTCATGTTCTGAATTTTTATCAACGTGAATCTTCAAAGGTATTTAAATAATTTGCTACATGAAGCTGTACTGAATTAGTTACTGCAAAACTCAGCCACCACTAAGCCAGTCAAGATACCCACCACAGACTGAAGAGTGCCAGCTTTGTCACCCACTGCTGACATAAAGCTGGAGAAAAATGAACTGTTCAGAGCAATGTAACTGGTTCAAAAGCTACAACACTTCTGACAAACTGAAAGAAATTACCTTCCCAACCACAGAATAGCAAACTTAGGTTGCCCAATGAGTTATACTACTTTCCCTGACAAACAATTATCTGAAAACCCACTAATTTTTAAATTACACTTATAATAGCACCCTAATGGTAAAAGTCCTACTGAGACTTGGATTTCTGCACTTCAGCCAATAATCCACATATTATATAGGAATGTAGTTTCACCTAAAAATTGTAACTTATAAATAAACATATTTTTGAGGCATTAACAAGTAAAAAGAATTTGTCTAAGCTAAAATTAAGCTAAATTTCATTAAGCTAAACTTTAAAAGAAGTCTTTAAAAGCTTCCCATTGAGCTGCCATTAGTCTGACAGACATTATTATGTAAACATCACCTCCTTAGCTATACTCTGGATTCTGAAGAAAACTGGGACACGTGTTATTACCTAAAAATATTATAAAAAAGCATTTAACCTGTCAATCGCAAATCCAGTAGAAAGTTCTGGGAAAGTTGTCTCTGTGCTTTAAGGCGATAGAGTTTAATAATCTCCCCAATAGTTGGCAGGGGAGGCAGACGGAAAGCTGCTACCCTTCCTGGAGCAGCCATAGGCCAAAACTCTGGTTCCTTTCTCCTATAGAGACATTGCAAAAATGATTCTATTATACGCAGCAAATTCCGATTAATACTAAAGACGCTACTTTACAAATCAAGACACGGTTTACAAATCGTGACAGGAGCGCTGAATTCCGAACATTAGTATTTTGACTACTGGATCCATCCAGTGCTTATGCTCGGCATGGATCCACGGGGTTTGGACAGGCCCCGTTTTAGCGACTTTGCCAAAGCCCTCTCACAACTGCTCTATGTGTGAACCTTCCAATACTTTAGAGAGGACTGATTACGAACACCAAGTCGCCGCTGTCCCATTTAAGTACATGGACATAATGGAACATTTCACTGCCGTGCCCCTCTACCCGGGCTCGCGGCTCCGCCCCCCACCGCGCACGCCCCCTCCCGCAACGCGCGTGCTCCCGGAGCTGGCGGCAGGACCCGGCTGCGCGTGCGCACAACCTGCCGGCGTGGCCAGGGAAGGCCCGGCGCAGGAGCGGGGCGGAACGCGGACCGGGAGGAGCGCCTCGCGCCCGCACGCGCTTTCTCTCCCCACCGCGTCCCCGGCTCTTGCGGACAGGGACACTCCGAGCAGCGTCCTAGCAACACCGCGGCTCCTTACGGTGCACATCGGGCGCCGACCCGGAAGAGGAAATACCTCTGCGCTGAGCACGCTGCTATCCCGCGCGTGACGAGACGCGCGGCGGGGGCGGGGCCGCGCGCTCGTCCCCGGCCGGCGGGTACGCGCATGCGCGGTAGGCACCGGGGCGGTGCTGGGGCCGGGCCGAGTGGCACGGGTTTCTCCCTGCGGCTCCCGGTAATAATGGGGCGGCTGTGCTAGCCCGGGGTCTGCCCTGCCCACAGTAAAAACCTTTCGGAAAACTTCCCCTTTCAGGGTCCGGAGGGAATCACAGAACAAGTTGGGTTGGAAAAGACCCCTGAGATCATAGCGAGTCCAAACTAGGACCTGTGTTGTGCTCAACCACAACATCCGTCTTTCCTTAAGCACCTCCAGGGGCGGTGACTCCAGCACCTCCCTGGGGAGCCCATTGTAATGTGTGAGCACTCTGTCTGTGAAGGAATCTTTCCTACTTTCCGACTTGAACCTCCCCTAGCACAGCTTAAGACTGCGACTTCAGGCCCCATTGAAACCGTAGGCCCTGCTGGCAGGGATAGACAGCAAGTAACACTGTTTCTGGGTGTGCCAGTGAGGTACCACGACAAGAGTGATTCTAGGCAATAAAAAACCCAAAACTGTTTTCTTTGATCACTGCATTAAAGTGTAGTTTATCCATTTCTGTGGCAGAGAGGTTTGTCTGACACTGTTGCGTACAGTTAACTTTTCACCTGCAGGCTCCCAGAACAGGCATAAGGGTATGGAAGGGATGCCTTCCAAAAAACAAAGAAGTCAAATGGAAATGCAGGTTCACAGATTTACAGATCAGTCTGAAATTTATTGGTCTTAACGTATTTGCAGTGGAGCTTTGTTTTGTTTTGCTTTGTTTTTTTAATTGAACCAATAGCTAGGCTATTTTTCAGCTAGTCTGGATACTGCACAACTGTCTGCTCGTTTCTGTGCATCGAGATTAATTCTAGAACCTGTAGTTCGTTTGTTTCTATGTTTTTGTATATTTGAAATTTACAATTGGAGTCATACAATACACATCTTGATCAGACTGGGAAATTAGCAGTGAAGAAACAGGTTTAGTTATTTAGTGTTCTTAAGAGAAACTATGTAATTGAGCAATTGCATGTTGCGCAGAATTTTAGCTACAATATACTCTACCAACGTGGAAGTCCATGTGCTCATATGTATGTGCATGTATATCTATATCTGTGGATACATTCTTAAGACCTTCTCCAGTTTTGCTCATCCTGAAATACGCTGGTAGTAGCAAAAGCCGTTTTGGCAGGGTATTTCTGCAATATCTTTTGTCACAGTGGATTAAGGAAGTTCCCTTCTGAACAGCACTTTTGAACAAGTATTGGATTTTGAAGTTCTTTTTCATTTGGCTGTGTCATTCCATGCTATTATGACAATGCAACTGAATGCTAAGAAGATATTTCCAGAAAGCTAGAATGTTACTAAAGAGCTAGAGATAATAAAGGATATTGTTAGGTAGATGTAAAGAAATAAAGACATTAAAGGATTTGCAAAACGTAATTTCTCAATCAGGAGAAATAATGGATATAATTCTAAATAGCTTTCTGCATTAGACAAAGGTTCTGCCATCAATAGACTGCTCTAGTTAAATAATAACAGCAGATGCTGCAATGTATGTTAGTGTTATCCCTGGAAGAATTAAGTGTAAGGGGGCTGAAACACAATATCCACATCAATATTTCTTTATAGATGTGGGTTCAGCCCCGTTCTGAGATCAACCAAGTTTCTTGCATTTGAAACCTATGCACAGAAGATAAATAATACATGTGTGAACACCTGGGAGCAGACGGAGTCAATAAGAATATAATGAGAAGGGGCCATACCTACAAAAAAATGAAAATGGATCTAATCACACAGTCATTGAAAATATGGAGAACTTTGCAATTGATACCTGTAAGAAAAGGATCTAGCCTAGGGTTTTACTGTTTGCCTACAATGGAATACTGGAATAAGATGTCATGGTCCTAATCTTATCTGAAACACTGGAGTTTTGAATTTTGTGAGGCATGAAGTATTGGGTTTAATATATATGATTTGAGTTTAAAATCATTATAAATTAAATATAAAATGTAAGCTCCACCTGTTGGTGAAAATGTGGGATTTCAAATGGTATTTTTTACTAGCCCAAAGATAGTAGCTCAATTCCAAGCATTTTGCAAGAAATTAATATAAGGATTAATTTTTTCCACTTAAAATCTGAAGACATTTGAAGGAATATGGGCTGTGTATCAGGGGGAGCAAGTAGGAAAATGGCGTGGGATCAGTCAGCTTTATGACCAGCTGAGATATTCAGACTGTTTTAACTCTCAAGTAAAAAAAGATACCAATTTAAAAGTTTTCCCCTACATAAAAAATGTCATGTCAGAGCATTGTTTTAATAATGCATTTCATACTTGATTGTCACCAAGGCTGAGCTTTTTAATCTCACAACATCAAATCTACTCAATATAGAGTGTACTTTCTATACAAATATTGTTCTGTCATGGTTAAAGTATACCTTGTCTCTTGACTAGATGCACATGCATAAGTTTGCAGGCATTTCATCTGGCCATGACTCTTACTGTAATAATAACAAGCTATAATAGATTTATACAGAAATACTTGAATGTAATACAGTAATCTGTGCTAATAGGTCTCCTCATAGAAAATATTTGGTAGAAAAATAGTTTGCTAAAATCACTTCCAGTTTATAGCTGAAATGTTTTCAGACTCCTAAAATTGCTGTGAGGGTAGTAGTGTATGGGTTTGAGAGTCAGGATGGCCCCCCAAAATTCATGAAGAAAAAGTGGATGAGTAAAGCCTTAACTCATTGCATCAACTGGTCACTTTTAGAAGGTGTCTCCAACTAAGTCTCGCATATTATGCAAGAGGAAAAGTGAACCTTCCTCGCTTTCATCTGTTTGTTCTACTTATTCCATTGCTTTCATACCTTTGCAAGTTAGGTAATGTCTGCAGGAGGAGCACTTCCTTCTTATGATCCTAACAAAGTTCACAGAAGAAATGTGAAAGAAAGAAGCTGGAAGGAATTTTTCCATTCCTGTGAATGCCTGACACCCACCCTGTGACTGTTTCAGTCTCTTTCTCCATTGGTGTGTTAGACTTGCCCCTTCAAGTTATTTCTGATTACTTACCACAAAGATATTTGTGTAACAGCAACAAAGGGTTATGAGAGTCAGGAGAGTACTTAAATATGTAGAAAGAGGCTGCAATGTGAAGAGCACTACCATAAATAGGAATAATAAAACTTCCATGACCTCTCAAGTTAGACTTTGGGCAACTACATTTTCATACAGGAGCCTAAGAATCTATTAAAGAAATTCCTGATCAATTTTCTTTCATTCCTCCAAGGTGAGAGGAGTGACAAAATCATAAACAAAATAATACAGAATTTTGGAGTCCTGGAGAAATATTTCTCTTTGAGAATGGCAGCAATCCACCATCTGACTTACCTCATTATTCAATTGTGTCTTCACCTTACAGACAGAGCCTACTAATTTTGAAGACAATGAAACATTCTGCACGTATTCCACATATTGGGTAGATGCCAGGAAAAGATAAACTGGGCATCTGAAGAAGCTCAGGATAGGGTTCTGAGATCATTGTGCAGAGACACCACTATGGGATTTCTTACTGTTTTTTTCGTGACTACAGCTTTGGTTCAGGTTCACCTGCCAGCTTTGCAAGGGTTGAAACCAAAGTTGTGTCCTTAATGATGTCAAAGTATGTTCACCAGTGGGAAATTAACTTTATAGACTTTCTGAGCTCATTCATGGATACTGATTCTTTACTGGTTCTATGTTCAGGTTTTTACAACTTAAAAGTAACTCCCTCTAAGAGCAAGTACATTATTACTGATCTAAAATTATTTTGTTACTTGGGAATATTGTAACTATTTTTATGTTAGGACATCATGTAGAAAACAGGGTTCACACCATGCTTTTGAAATGCCACACTCTACTCAATTCTGACGCAGAAAAATCTATTTGACAATTTTTTTCATCAAATTAAGATAAATAAGATGGCAACTTGTAAATGTCCAGATTACATTGTAAAAGGATAAGGAAATGTAACACCCCAAAGAGGTTAGATGCAGAAAATCTTGTATTTTCCACATGCTGGAAGTGATTTCATCCCACAAAGCCTCTATTCTTCAGCTTGCTCTCAAAGACACTGTTCTCTATTGTTTGTTAAAATAAAATGTTTATTATTTCTATAACGCTACCTCATAAGAATCCTAAATAGATGTTAGGAGCTCATTGCACCAGGCACTGTATAAACACAGTGTCTGCCCTCCCTCAGGAAAACTTCTGTGAACAAATAAAATGGTGAAGAAAATAAATTAGCAAATGGGAAGAAATTTAGATAATATAACAGCAGAGAGATGTACATTTGCATAGCCACAGTAATTTTAGAAAGCACTGCAAAAAACCGCAAAACTGTAATGAAACCTCTTCAGTATTAACTCTGTAAAGGATCTGTAAGATGGTTTCTTTCTCTTTGATGGTGGAGACAATGCATTTTAGAGTCCCTGTTTTGAAATAAATGTTCTTCTCACTGCAATGTTTACATTGAATGTGAAATAAATCTGAATATTACTACAGCCATTTCTTCCCATATAGCCAAACAATCCAGTTATGGGGGAAATCTTCCTACTTTTGTCAGTTTACCACTGGGGATTCATCAGGCCACTTTTTGATCAAGAGCAGTATTTTCCTTGTTACCATTTCAATAATGTTGTGTCGCAAAAACTAAATACTCAAAGACTTCGCATCATCAAAAAATCTGGCAGAAATTTCTGACCAGACTGCTGAGTTCTTTCCTAACATATCTCAGGAAGTACAAAGATCCATGGCTTTCAGTATTGCCACAGCAGATGTCTAAAAATCACTGTATTTGTTTTAAAACATTAAAATTTCTTTTGATGATTCTTCTGGTTTGCCTTTTTATTTGTGAGCCACTTAACTTGGGTCACATTTTAAAGCTCTTGCTGTAGCCATCCACACTAGTTAGTTTATTTATAGTTGATAGTTTTGATTTTCACTTGATCATACCGTTAAAGTGCTAGACCATTTAGAATTAGCAATAAATGCAAATGTTGGGTTAAAATTTGAAGAATTCCAGGAATGAGGAGAATCAAGGCTACTCTCACTCACGTTGTCTGCTGGCCTCTGTAGAAATGGGGATTTTCACACTGCAAGTAGGGTCTAAAAACAAAAACCCAGACACAGTTCTGCAAGCAGCTGTACTATTATCACCCATTTATCATGGGGAATTTTAGAGCATTGTGAAACAGTGGTTTTATAGTGAGCTTGGTCTTGTTCACCCAACAACACCCAAGTCTCCGTGTTGGAGAATATTCCCTTGAGGATAATAGTTGTTTGTGTCTTTGGCTTTCTGATGGAGGGTGTTCAGAATTGATGTTCCAATTTTAAGCATTAAGTATCCCCAAGTTAAAGAAAAAAATTAAGAGTAAAAGCTTTCTCACTTGCAACAGCCCCCACAAAGAAATTCATTAAAAGTACAACATACTGCATAACTGAAATGCAGACTTTTGGGCTCTGATTGTGTTATCATGAAAAATAAATACAGAATTACCTAAACCTCTGAGAAGCACATGAAATATGTTCTATCATACAGGTAAGGGTGGTCATTGCCACACCATGTCACCATCTGTGCCTCCATTCCAATAGTTTGGACTTGTAAACCCCATCCATGGGCTGGGGGCGGTACAGAGCCATGTATATCCCTCATGAGGGGAGATCACAAAGCAGGGCTCTGTCTGTGGGTTTTCCTTTCCTGATGCCACATTTGTTGGTAAGGCAGTTTAAAAACATACGTCTACCTCATCAGGTCTACTGGACAATGTGTTAAGAGTTAGATGAGGTCCTTGAACTCCTCTTCTTCTGTGTTTGTCTCTTGCTACCTGATACCTCAGAAATAAGCAATACTCTTTATAAATGCCTGATATCTGTGGTGGATTCTTTATGCTCTCAGAAAACGTGACACTCAAAAAGAGTATAGAGAGGAAACCTTTCAGCTTCAGCTCTCTAGTTTTTGTCTTTCAAGTCCAGAGGTGGGATTGGGGCCTAGGAGCTTGAGCACGAAAGGATTTCTCTCTTCAAGGATGGGGATTTATAAAATGCAGAATGCAGAAACTTCAGGACATGAATGTTCGACCAAGCTCTCTGGCCACTGGGTGCCACTCTTGTTCCACGACAAGTGAACTGCCCTGTCTTTAGCTAGGACCAAAAAGTTTACTGACTCCACTGGATGTCCTTATGTCGAGTCAGGCTGCTAGAATAGAATACCATATAGTCTGCCTAGCAGAAATAAAAAGCAGAAGGTTAATGCTAGATGCTTGTAGTAAACAAGAAAGGAAGATTCAGCAAGCAAAATCCAAGCAGTAAAACCTGGAGGTTCAGGTTTGCTGAATATACCACATGAAAGGGTAGGTTGATAATCATGGTTGCTCTGCTTTTTGGGAGCTCCTAAGAAGGTAATGTCAGAATTTGTGTTTTCTGTTTGAACTATGACCTATTTCTATCATTTGGGTGCTGTAACTGCTGCAGCATTCTGAGTGTGCATTTCTTAGGGGACAAACAACCACCACTGCTGTAGTATTGAATATGGGAGAGTAAAGCAAACTGGAATAATTTCTCTGTCCAGAATAAGAGAAGTGTTAAAGAGAAATCATAAATCATCACTAAGAAATTGCTCCCTTAATCAACAGTGTTTTTCTAAATATATTGTTTTGAGGCTTTACCTGGCATAAAATACTGCAGTTCCGTTAAAGTTGGGATGACTGAGCTGATTTCTAAAAGATGGGAATGCTTTTTAATTCTTTTATGTCTTTTTAGTTTGATTTGATTTTAAAACAACAGACTTTAACATCTTAGAAAATGCAACAGTGACCTGCTCACTTCTAGATATATTCTGTCATACTGTGATCTGAAAATAGAGGTGGATGGGGCATAGACTGATTTCTTTCTGGCTCTTCACTTGCAAAATTCTTGTTTGAAGTTAATTTGGATCCATGACTCTGCTTGGACCACTAATGAATGTGCCTGTTTAACCCTCTGTATTAAATAGATACTGCTCAGTGTTGTATTCAAAGCTTAAAATGGATTTTTCTTATTGTAGTTACACCCGAAGGCCCATAGCAGAACTCTAGCATGCCAGAAATTATACGAGCACAGCTGAAGATATAACCTCTGTCAGGGAAACCTTGCCATGTCATTTCAAAGGAATAGGTAAAAGTAGATGCTGACAGATTAAGAGAATGAGGAGGCACTGAGTTAGTAGTGGTCAGCATAACAAGCTGTGGTCTCAGCAAGGCAGCATTTTTCCTACAGAATCACAAAAGAAGGATCTAAAGAGTACAGTGAGGGAACTTTGCGGATGTTTACAGGGAGGGTGGAGGGGAAAAAACATCAAGGTACTTCTTTGAAACATGGGCTGCTCTCATGAACCATGGCCTCTCGAAAATAAGTTTCCAGGAAGCAGCCTCAGAAATCTTTGTATAGAGGCAAGTGAATGTGAGAGTGTGTGACATATGTTGCAATATAAAAGGTGAAGCAGTGGAAGATATAAAGAGAAGAGGGATCAGGCCAAAGCAAGAGGTAGGTAGATAAGTGATGAAGGATGGATATGACAGGCGGGACAAGGAAGCATTTATAAAGGCCAGAGAGAGAGGGTTGTTTTATTATCCAAGATGTTAAGAGTTGAGAATTGGATGAGTATTTTAACTACATTGAGAAGAAGTAACTTACAGATGTTCTGCAGAAGGATCTGCAAGACAAATGTTGGGAATGAGGCCCAGTTAGAGGTCCAAGGTGATAATGATAATCTGATTTGATGAGTAGATGTGAGTACAGTGATAATATTGTTGTCAGTGATCAGAAAAACTATTGCTAGGAATGTGCAGGAAGAACATTTTAAGGAGGTTTTTATCCAAACCATGCCATCCCAGGGTTCATTCTGGGCACAGAGATACACACTGGAAGCTTTATGTCTTGCTCCCCACTCTGCTAAGAGTGAAGTGAGATTGGGATTAGAAAGCACTTGTGAAAGACTCCATATACTCGATAGCAAAAAGAATTTAGGGAAATATTTGAAGGATAGGAGGAGCTACTAGAACTGTAGCTGTAAAAGAGGAAGATATGAAAGCTTGGATCTGGCTATGATCTAGGATAGCTGAGTATTAGAGAAGATCCAGCCAAGACTCTGAGGGTTTATTGCTCTAAGTACCTTGGAAACTTTGTTTCTGTGTCAAATAAAAGGCCTTAAACAGGAATTAAAATCAGCGGGAATCCAAGGCATGGCTTCACCTGGATAAGTAGCTCACTGACTTGTAGAGTCACAGTAGTGCACAAGAGATCATAAGAAGAGTGGAAATAGGACATTGGGAGACTTTGGGTGAAGATAACTGGCTTACATTTGATGTGAGAGAAATGGAGGCTTCCTTTGATTAAACCCACAGTAACTAGGCTGCACAGGGTCTAAATACCTTTTTAGATATTACTGAAGCCTGCAGTCAATTATGTGACACTGCTGGAGGAAAAGTCCTTAGGGACTTGAGGAGATTTCTGTGCAAAGACTCAGTTTGCAAGGTGGTATATCAAGATATATGTCTGAATATCTATAGTATCAAAGTACCTCATCCACAAGTTCCACCTAGTCCTAGCAGCAGGACATGGAACATATACAGCAGATATAGGGACTAGAAAGGCAGTTAGTGTAACTCTTGGTTTTCAGGAATAACAGAGCTTGCCAATATCCCTTCATTAAGTCAAGGTTGTTTTTTCAATGGCTATTCTCCAAGTCTGTTGTGTTTTATCAGTTCGAAGCATCAGAGTAGGTCAAATTGTTTTTTGGTATCCTTCTAGTAATCAATATAAAGTGCAGATACTACAAGCTGGTACTTTTCAGAGATCTTAAATGAACAATATTCTGCAAGTATTTCTTGGTTGTCTCTGATAACCACCTCACAAAGTGTTTTCTCACACTTAGGTAGTGATTTCATATAGTTAGAAAGACACTCAGCTGACCTGATTATAAACACATCCGGCAACATCTTAACCAGTCATGTAGCTTCCTCTTTGAGATCTAGAGTAGGTTTTCTTTAAGGATTCATGTAAATCCTCTGCCAAGATCCATATTTGAATTGCTAAGGTTCATTTCAGCAGTGCAACCCTGAATTTAACAAATCTTCCTTGTTTTCCAAAATTGCAGTAGAGTATCATGGCCCTATTTCCCCACCAAATGAATGACATTTTCAACTTCTACAGTGACCTTGGTATCTCAAATGAGACATGAGAATTACTGACACTTGGGTGTTGGTTTTCATCAGAAAGCAAAATCTGATTATGTTTTTGGTAAATACCACTCAACACTGAATGATACCACTATTGAGAATACTGTGTAGGATGTAGGTTATTGGCAAAGGATCCAATTCTGCAACTTTTTCAGACTTAGTATAAATCAGATCTCATTTTTACTTCTGGTCCCTGTTTTTTCCTCTGCAGGTTCAATATTCCCCGGGGCTACCTTACGTATAATAATGAAAAAGCAGAAAATTACATAGATGGCCCTGAGACTTGTAAAACTGCAAACAGGAAATACAGCAATCTTTTAAGTATCACAGAACTGTTTAGATTGGAAGGAAGCTCTTGAGATAATCTAGACCTGTGTTTTAGTTTTTCCACTTCCTCTTGTCCTATCATTGGGAACCACTGAGAAGAGTCTGCATCTCTTTTTCTTTATTTTCTCTCATCAGGTACTTAAGACATCCTGATAAGATCTCTCTGAGCCCTTTCTTCTCCAGGCTCTTTCAGCCTGTTCTCTAATAAAAGATGCTCTGGACCCATAATTGTTTCAGTGGTCCTTTTCTGGATTCACTCTGGTAAGTCCATATCTTTCTTATCCTGGGTAGCCCAACATTTGACCCACCACTCCAGATGTGTCTCACCAGCTCTAAGTAGAAGAGACCACCTCCCTCAACCTGCTCCTCCTAATGCTGTCCCAGATCCTGTTGCAGTTGAATGATTTGTCTTATAGGGAATCAAGATTTGGTGTTTGGAAGTCCTGAAGTGTCTCTTCAGTATCACTCTATCATGCGGGTCCCATGACCCACATGGTAGGGTCCATTGCTGCATCCCATAAATATGCCTTGGGTCCGTTACTCAGCTTTGGGAGTTTTGAGTTATCTGCTACCTGTGTACTTCCACTGTAGTTCTATAATCTCTCCAGCAACCTTTGAGATAAGGGTATTCCACATGGGGGAACAATAGATTGGGTTTTTGACAGCTCGCAGTTAAGGACCTCTCATTTCTTTTAAGGTGTTCACCTGTCCTAAATCACTTATCTACTATGATTCCCTGGTACCATGATACTGTGGTTGTGTGTGGATAGAGAAAACTAGACCATGCTTAGAAGGAGTGACAGCCTAGAAGTTCAGGAGTAGCTGACAAGAGCTCAAGACCGTAGGCTTTTGATTCCTTTGGTTGTTTTAAAGCGCAAGTCAAAACTCCTATCAGTTTTCTTCATGTGATATGATTTTCTCAGAACTAGAGACATTGCTGAAAGTGAGTTTTCTTTGTATGGCTATTTCAAAATCAGCGATTCATCAGAGTAACATGCTTCTGAATGAGAAGAATTCCTGAGCTGCCAGGATTTTGTCCTGGATATTAGTCTGAAAAGAACATTCCCTGCCTAAATCATCCTCAGTAAGCACCTTGAGTCACTTTGCTACAGTCAGGCATGGCAGCTCTATGCCCAGTGGCACACACCATGCCAGTCACACGAAGACAACCTATTCACACCCAGGACATTTATGGGCCTCAAGAGATCACTATGAAACATCTGTGAAGTTGCTGCTGCCATGTTAGTATTCCCTCTCCTTTTGTGACATATCTGAAAAAGAATTATTGCTAAACCTCCACATGTAACAGAACAACCTTCTGCAGTTCTTGTTGCTCTATCACCCATTTTGCCACTGACCAAGACCTTGTTGCCCATGTTTGCTCCACTTTGGGAAGATTTTCATATTTTCTGACTATGACAGAGGATTGACTAAACAATGTTGGTTTGAATCTTGTAAACTGGCTCAGTTTGCATGTCACAACAAAAGCAAACACCAGGCAGAAGATGACAATAATCCTCCTTCAAGGCAACATGAGAAAGCCTGCCAGCTACTCCTGACAGAAAGAAGAACCATACTTCCATAAACAATAGTCTGTACAAATGCCGTGCCCCCTGCTGCTCTTTCTCTGCCCCTTCTGTTCCCTTGACTTCTTCCCAATTACAGTGTGCTGGTTTCCAACACAGTGAAAGGCTCATGCCTTTGACACAGCTTAGCATTGAAAATCCTAATCTATATATGTCACATATTTATGTCTCATAAATGCCTGCATTGCATTGAAAGTCAATGTGATTTTGTCTTGTAATTCAATTCCTTTTGAAATGTTACCTTTGATAATCCTGTGTATTTGATCAAAAATCCAGTTGTAAATATAATTTTGATGTAGTTGATAACCTAGACAACTAAATGTTATGATTTTCAGCAGCTGTATCATCATTTAAAGTCATTAGCAGATGTGGTTTTATAGTCATATTCATCTGACCATCCTCTCCCAGCCTAAACACACATGGAAACATTGTCTGTTTCAGAAAGCAAACTGTCCAAACAAGAGCATCGAGGAATGCAAATGAACAAGAATGGCTTGAAAGCGTTGTCATGGGCAATGTCTCAGTTAAAGTCATTTTGCAAAATGTGAAAATAACTTGCAAAAATTGTAGATTCATACCCTTCTTAAGAATGATGCCTGAAAATTGGTAGAAAAAGACTCACCAGGCAGTATTAGTATAGATAAGGTAGAGAGCACGTCTTTAATGAAGGCCTTCTGGCACAAGGAGTACAAAGGCGCGTGCCTGTGTCCAGGGGTTCTACAATTTTATAATACTATCTGTCCAATATGAGAACTATCCACCTCCAGGTCGTCCCTGGAATTGCTCCCCTGACATGCCTCCTCAGAACTGAGTGGGAGGTGTCAAGACCCCTTTCTTCCCGGTCTTCCTCCTCCTCCTTCCGGCATACGTTATCTCTGGAGCTTCTCTAAGGTTTCAGGCCTCCAAAGTTACTTTGGCCACAACCTCATCAGTGATACATTGTTGTTCCAGCCTAGGGTGCATATGTTCTTAAACAGGATGTGTTTGCAAGAGACCTTCTTTGAAAAAGAACCTAAACAAGCTTAGAGAATTTAGACAATTCAGTACAAAGTGTGACGATACATTTGATAAGTGTCAACTGCTTTTCTAAAGTGTAAGAAACTACACAGAAATACTGAAAAAATTTACAAAAAGCTAAAAATCCTAAGGCATCAAGAATGATCTCTGTTTTTTCTTACTCCTAAGGTAAAGGAATCTGCTCAGTTTACCCTTGGTTTTTATTTTCATATTTTCATATTTATATTCTTCCAGACATCTGCTCACAAATGATATTCTATTAAAAAAAAGTGACATAGTTCATACTGTCAGCATCATCTTTCTACTTTGATACTAGGATATCCAAGTCCTTTACTGAAGTAGCTATGTAAGACTGAGCTGACAAAAGTACCTTTTCTAGAGCTTCTAAACAGAGCTGTACAAGGAGTAAGTCTGTACAGATAATGAAAAGATGTTTTTTGCAGAAAGCTTTTTTGCAATGCAAAGTCATTCTGTACTTAAATATCTTAGGTAATTTTCGGAGTTTAGGAGATTTTCACTTTAATTGTTCATCTTTTCCCTTCCCGTAGCACAATTTAATCATATGCTCCATCCTTTTAAAGTGACTGGGTGGAATTTTAAGTGGCAGTGTACTAAAAAAGTAATTCAGCTTTGGAGCTCCTATAATTCTGATGGTTTGGGTTCAACCCTACATGAGAGCATTAATTAGCTTCAGTTCATGAAGCAGGCTCTCAATGACTGAATTTCTAGATTGATATTGTCTTTTAGAGTAGTTTTCATTTGTCATCTTAACAGTATGCCCCAGTGCTTTGTGGTGTTGGCAGCTAGTGGAGTTGAACTTACACAGTAAGGTATGAATTACATTTCCCTCCCTCAAATTTATTTTATTAACAGGAAATTTGGAAAATGCACAGATCCCTTTTCTCCAATGAGCCTTGGATCTTTGTACAGTAGTTAACACCAATCAAAAGAAATAGGATAAAATCAGCATAATAAAATGCCTTCTATTCCTCCCATCACAACTGCAAATGTTCATAAATGTTTTCTGATTACTTCTGCAGGATGTGAAGTGTTCTAAATCCTTCCTCCCCTAGCATTAATTTAATAGAAAATACTAGTGAATAGAATGAGAAGGAATGAATTTACTCTTGTAAACAGTATTATTGCAAACACAGCTTTAATGTACCTTTAAGCTGGGCAATAACCAAATCCCATTAGTCTGGATGACTATGGAACCAATAAGTGAGGTGATAAAGAGTCATGATGAAGACTTCATATCTGGTTATGTTAGAATTTATTTTAAGCTGTTAATGGAGGAGAGACATAAGAAATAACTGTGTCCACCTTTGCAATCTTAGGAAATCCTCTAAATGCAAGCAAGTGGCAGAAATCAAAAAGCAAAAAAATGTGGTATGGCCTCAAACATTTATAAAGGGAATGAGTGTATCTCAGGAAACTAAAGCAGAATGTTACTTCTTTACCTAGCCTTATTATTTTTTATTATATATTCTTTACATGAAATTTTTAAAGAGGGGCTTTAATACACTTGAAAATTTTCTGATCTGTCCTACATGAAAATGAAATCTTGGCTTTCCTAACAGCACAATGCTGTGCTATCTGGTATTTAGCTGGATCCTGTTACTATGTGAGGCAACAAGCATTTTCCTGTGTTCTTTGTTCAGAGTAGGATCAGGCTTGAGTCCAGCATCAAAATCTATGTTAAGATATTGGATAATATTTCTCAGTAAAAAAACCCAATTCTTGTTTCTTTTCTGATAAATATTATTTTTTGTTTGTTTTAAACCTCCTATTTTATCACAAAAATCACTTGTTGTCTGACAGAGGATCTGCTTTTCCTGTGAATACTTTATCTCATAGACAGAATTGTAGGAGTAAGCAAGTATGTATCATAGTTGTCCTGGGAATCAAAATACTTGCCTTTCAAACCGTACTGCCCAATAACAATATTAACCATTGCCAATAAGATAGAAAATAATTCAATTCAGTTTTATGTTCAGTCAGAAAACTCACAGATATTTTTAAGGGTCATGTCAAATATATGTAATACAGTTTATGGGAGATGAAGGTTGCTGTCACAGTTCAAGCAACAGGCTTGGCCCTGAAAGGCTGTGGTTTAATCCTTGTTTTGCTATTCTTTTGAGAGCTTGGGGCAAATCGCTTAGCATTTCTATGTCTCAGTTTCCTACATAAGACTGGTAGTAATAAATTTTCCACCTAACAAGGATATTGTGAGAAAACATACATTCAAAGCATTTTGAACCCCAAAGGGACTGCTACGCCTTTTACCCTTGATTTTTCAATAGCAGCAGCCAGTGATTTGAACCCAGTTACCAAGCTGTACTTCTACTTAACTGAGACTTACTTGTGTCTGATTAGGATCTTCCAGAGTAGCACTCAGGCCTAGATTTTCTCCACATAAAGGTACTTGTATGCTTTTAAAGAGTAATCTCTTAATATATGTTTTGATGTGCTAAAGTGATTGAGCCCTTTAATTGCAAGTTATTTTCTGAAGTCCTTGAATATTTTTGTGACTCTACCCTAATTTCCTAAAATCTGAAGATGTTCAACAGAACAATTTGCAATATACCAGTAGTAGTCTCCTCCCTCCCATGTCCAAAGGAACAATTAGCTCTTTTGCTGCATTACTTTATCAAGTGTGTGTGATATTTGTCTAGTAAAGCCTCAATTTCTTCTTCAGTGTCACTAATTTCCAAGGTCCAGCACTCTCTGGAGACAAAAGTCTCTTCTAATTTAGCAGAAACTTCCCTGTGGGGGCATTTTATGTCTCACTTGAACAAAGCTCTCAAAATATGGACTGAGCCTTGAGCATGTCTAACCCCTTGAAACAACTCCCCCCATTTTATATGCTTTCAGCTAAGCATAATGAAAAATGCTCTGCTAAACTGGAGCCTGGTATAGAAACGTTATTAATATAATGTATATTATATATATTATATGTATGGATATAATTGCCTCCATCTTCAAAAAGGTATCCCCACTTTCAAACTTTATTATTCATGGGTATCTACATGTATAACAATAAGACAATTAGCATGTAGCAAAGCACTGGCTATTTCATTATAAACAAGTCAGACAGTTTGAAGCAATTTGTTTTTCTTTTAAAGCTCAGTTCAATATCTGACATGTATCATCCTGCACTGATATTGTCTAATTGAGTCAAATTCTACTGTCCTCATTTTGCCAAAAACTCTGGTTTAATTTTGTTGTCTGGGCTCCAAAGGTCTGACGCAGAATGCCAAGCAGATAGTTACTTTTGGTTTCGTTAAAAACTCTTTCAGTTCAGCACCTCCCAGCAGCAGACTATTTTTAAAGCATTTTCAGGCTCCTTTATGAATGCACAGTGTTAGAAGGATAGGAGGATGATGTAGTTGCTCAAATAGATGTAGGGTAGCCAGTATTTGTGATTATGCTTGATGACTCCTACTATAGATAGATCTTTGTAATGCCAACCACATAATCAAATAGCTGATGTACATTCTGTCAGTGAAATTGTACTTGGGCATGTTTGTATTACACAAAGTCCAGTTCAGTCAAATCTATCTGTTCTCCCCATGATTTGTATTTCAAGTAGCTTCTGTGTTGACCAGGATCACAGCATACATTTGCTTATTTCATCCTCAGACCTTTGATATTGCATTCCAAGTTGTCCAACTGTGCCTCTTAACTATCTTCTTCTTGCCAGCATGGTAAGGAATCTAAAAGGAGTGATCTTAAATGGCTAACTCTGCATTGGTATGCCTTCTGCATAGCCCTCTGAATTTTCTTAGCAGCACACAAACTCAGAAAATTGCATGGATATTTTAATAGTATTAATGAGCAAAGGCGGGCATTCTTCAATCTAAACATTTTTATCTAAATGTAATGTAATTGTATAGTAATGTATAATTAATGAGTGTGATGTGTTGCAGGTGGATTATGTGCCTATGACCTTTTGAATTCAAAGTTTACCTTTAATTTTTTTAACCCTGACGAATTCCTAGAAACACGAGAATAAATACATCATGCTTGTTACAGTAAGAAAATTGTGTGTGTGTGAGATCTAAAGAAGATAAGTACCTGCAAATTTCCTGCATGCATTCACGATACAATTACTGTGTGTTAACTTGGTCTTGTGCGTGCATCCTTATCTCTCCTCACGAAGTCCCATTTAATTCTGTTTTTTGACAGTAATGACTGCTGCGAGGGTTTTTGCACCCTTAGCAGCAAAGAACCTGTCTCAATCAAGTGCTCAGGAGATTCAGTGTTTAAGGCAGCGATGCTGGAGAATGGTCAGCAGTAGGCTGGACACCAGAAATTCTGTTTCAGAGGACAGGCTTGTATCTGCCCTCTCTCCTGCTTATTTGCATATATTCACAGAATAAAATGTTCAGATCTGCATATTCATCATTTGGCCTAAATGAAAAAAGATAAAACTCTCCTCAAACACATTTTTTCGCTTAATAAAACCTGTAGGACCACTGAAAACCAGGCCTTTTATTAGGGTGTATAAGTGCAATCTTATCTGTGTACCTTAAGGCGAGCATGACTGTAAGCTGTCTTTCATATTCAGAATTACTGCACCAGAGAAACTGTCTCTAGACAAGAATCAAGACAGTCTGGTAGTTTAATAACTGAATAATAGAGATCAGCCTGCAGGACCCAGCCTTGAGCCTGACATCAGTCCTGTGCATGAGCTTCAAAGGAAACCATATTTAGTCCTCTAGGACTGTAAAAAGATTGTTTGAACTTAGTGAAGCACATGTGTAAGTATTGGCAGGCTCAGGGCTTTTATCCTCAATGAATACAAGTGCCTTATCATGTTAGAAGTCATTATTGTTTAGAAATAATAGATGCAAATATTTTAAGCAGATAGCCTTTGAAATATTCTGGTTTGGGTGGTTCATTATAGTATACAATTTTTGTTTCCTTCTATGTATTCTGAAAGGATACTAATATATCTTTTAAAGAGTTTAAGCTTTTTTGTCCTTTCTTGCTTTTGAAAGGAGAAAAGTGTGTTTCCATGTCAACTAACATATTTGTTCCCATATATTAGGACCATCATGCAATTGAGATTTTTTTCACTGCAAGAGATGACTGGTTGAAGGACAAGTAGATTGCTGTTAAATAGACTGAACTGGTTAGAGTTTTAAAATGCAAATGATCTGCCCACTCTCATTTGACCGTATTCTGCAATATGTAAGTAGATACTCCTGGAAAATGTGGCTGCAGCTTTAATGAAATGGACACCCAATTTTATTCCGCAGGAAGGCAGAATTTCTGAGACAATTAAGTGATCACAGGAGGAACTGAAGTTGCTGCTGCAGAATAGATAACCTAACTGAGGTGAGAAAGCCTCATCTCAGATGGGTTCCAGCACAAGGAAGGTTTGGGCCAGCCAGTCCTTAGTAGGCTGCCCTCCACTTTGTAAGTGGTCACCAAGGTGACTTCATGCCTGGTACTTAATTGCCTGAGAAGTCTGAGGAGATGAGATGAAGTCCTATGGACAATTTGCCTCTGCTGTGCACAGTATTGCACCTTCCAGCCCATCATCTGCTATGCTGCTTTGACCCTGACAGGTTTGCATTCCTCATTACTTGGCTGACTACGTATGTTTCATTTAAGCTTTTGGTATTTATAGGGCAGCTGGGTGGAAGCAATGTCACTTTTTTCTCTTTCTTTTCTCTGTTCCTGAAGAAATTCAGGTGATTTTCCCTCAAGAAAAAAAAAAAAAAAGAAAAAAAAAGAAAAAAAAAAAATCACTGAAACTGTTGACCAGTCAAGATTATAAATCTACCATGTCATTTAGTCTATTACTTTTCTGGAGCAACAAATCTGCCTTTGGGGCAGTTCTTATAAAATCTCCAGTTAATCAGGAGTACTCAAACCTTTGAAAAGTTTGTCACTTTTTTGCAGTTAACAGTATTTCCTCTAAACTGTTTAATTATACCTAAAAGCAGGAAAGACGCAGGAGAGTCCTTGTAATGGTGATGATATGGCAGGGGCACCGTATGATGGATCTCCTGTTAAGAGTGGCAATTTCTCTTAATTTAAACTAAGGAACAAAATTACTTAAATAATTTCTACCACATACAACTTGGGAGTAGAGGGAGAGGGAGGAAAACCAGAACATATAAACCCATGTATTTCAATTTACAATTCCTAGTAAATAAACTTAAATTATCATAGCGCAGTTTCAATCATTATAATACTACTCTTTTTATTGTAAGAGCCAAAGTAATTAATCTGTGTATTTATGATCCTTGTCTATGATTAGTTTTCTGTCACAGGATGTGGTGAGTCTGTGCTGTTATGACTATATTTTATTTAATAATATTTTCCTACACAGTGCTGAACACTTCCTGCTGAAGCAGCTGAATGGACAAATCCATGAAGATATCTTTCATTTTCCCTGACAGTGAATGATGTTTCCATATATAAACACAATAATAGAGTCATTACACATGCACTCACATTATCATAGCTGCTGTGTGCTCAGTGTTATTCAAAACAAGGCAGGAAGCCAAATCTTCCTAGTTCCCATTTTGATTCAAATTGTATTTGTAATAAAGGGATTTTCATTCAACCTAAATGCAGTTTCATCCCAGTCCAACAAACCTCCCCACTTTTTTTTTTTTTTTTATTATTATTATTATTTTTCCTTTATTGTGGGTCACTCAGTCTTGATACAAGTGAAATTCTCCTCTGGTGGTGATAACAGCAGTGCTACTCAATGAACTATAACAAGGGCTCTAAATGCATCTCCTGTAGCATACCACAGTGATTTGCAAAAGTGGGAATAAATCAAAGCAGTGAAGAGATGCCATGTTGAGCCAGAAGCTAAATGTTACATCTTGTTGCATGAGGCTGAGGGGAGAACAGATCCTGTTTTTCTGGCAGCACAATATCTTTGTGCTTGTTACCTCCAATCCAACTGCATTAAAACAATCATTCAGAATCTGCAGGAAATTGTCACCTCTTTGTTTCATGCAATGGCAGCTGGTATTGGTGCCTACACACATTTCTCATTTCCTTCAAGATTTTCAACACACATAAAAAAAAGAAGCTTAATTTATATTAGAAAATGTGTCAGCTTACCCTGAGGCTCAGCATGGGCGCCAAGGGAAAAAATAAAAGATAAGTGCCTCTAGGTGAACTGGCAGAGGCTCTAATTCTCTACTCACTCTACTGCTACACAGTATGCACCACATTAATCATCTCACATAGGCAGGCATTTAAAAAAACTTCAACAATTTTAAAACAAAGATGCATTTCTCTAAACTTAATAATAACACAGTAATAATACAACTGTATCTTGTAGAAAAATCTCTGTTCACACATACTGTATCCCCAGTATAAGATGTATAAAATAATATTGGAGTGTGCTGTCACATAATTTTTATTGCTCTGTTTCTTTTGTCTATACAGTTACGTCCCCTCTAGTGGGCATTTTTGTATCTGTGGGTAAGTGTACATATATAATGTCATTTTTTATTCAAGTGCTGACATACACAGGATGTTTTCTAAATCCCATTTTTATCATGTGTCTGGATAAATGTGTTATGTGATCCTGGTGATCTCCGTTATGCCTCAGACCAACTTGAAAATAGTTTTTCTTTAACTTTCTATGCTGGAATATAGGGAAATATTTTTCTCCCTTTAGTAGCCTATCGGAATGTTACATGATGGGGAGGGAATAGATGACGAACAATCAAATGAGGAAGTGGTGAACAGGCGCAACAAGTAAATTGTGTGGGATGATGTGAAAAGCAGAGATGTCACAACCAACAGAACAGGGCAGAAGGGAGCCTACTCCAAGGGTATCTACACAAATGAGCATGTGCCTACAGAAAAGCAGGATGCAAGAAGCTCTGACACCTCTTCTGGAAAAATCACTATTGGATGCCTTTCTGAAGTGCCTGTACACTAATACACATGACATGGAGAGGACACAGGAGGAATTTGATGCTTAGGAAGTATCACATGCAATATGGTCCTAGAGTGAAGAGAGGTCCAGGAGAACTTGTGGATTTTCAAGAATCACCTTCTTCTAGTTCAAAAATGATCCCTCTTGCTGTGGACTAAGCCAATCAAAGTGTGGTAGGAGGCCTGTATGGTTGAACAAATCCCTCCTGACAGAACCGAAGCACAAAAGGAGGCATACAAGAGATGGAAGAAAGGGCAGGTGATGCAGGGAATATAGAGACAATGAGTGTGCTGGGATGGGTCAGGGGAGCCAAAGCCCATTGGGACTTGAATCTGCTGAGAGAAGTGAAGGGCAAGAAGAGCTGCTATGCATGCATGAATAGCAAAAGGAAGGTTAGAAAAATGTTGGTTTGCTTCTGAATGGGGTGCAGACTGGTGCTCAGGGCCATGGAGAAAGGTAAAGGTACTCAGTGCCTTTTTCACCTTGGTCTTTACAGGTAAGGCTGATCTTCAGAGATCCTTGTCTTCTAAGGCAAGCAGGAAGATCTGAAACAATTCATACTTACACTCAGTGAAGGAAGATAAGATTAGGGAGATTTTAAACAACTTCATGGAAACTGATAGGATGAATCCACAAGTCCTGAGGAAAGTGGCCATTCTTTATTTTTGAATAGTCATGGTGATGGGAGGAAGTTCCTGAGGACTGGAAGAATGCACATGTCGCTCCTCTCTTCACAGAATCAGCTCAGAGCAAGAGGCTTGGAGGAGATGCCAGGGGTACATTCCCACCTTACTCACTCTGTCATGAAACTTTTTTGTGCGGTTTCAGTTGCATGTCTCAGGAGATCCATTTACTGAGTGCAAAAACTTCTGGAGTGTCTTTAGCATATTAAACCTAAGTACATATTAGCCTATAGCATGCACAGCCACCATTGCTGTGGAAATGACAGGTTTAAATAGTGCTTAATTTGGTAGGGCAGAAGGAATTCATTGGACAGCGTGTATATATAAGTAGTATTGCTATGGCACAAAGGGTGATGTAGATATGGATTTATGTGCAGTGAGAGACTACAGGAGTGTAAAATCAGAACACCAGGAAGGAAAATGCTTTCAATGGGCATGATTTAAACAGTAGGAATGTATCACCTTCAGTCATACACAACAATGCGGTGTGATTCTAAATGTCCATTTTACTCGTGCCTTTTTCTTCAAAGTTAAGTGATTCAGGGTTGTTTTCACAGAGCTGTAGAGATATTCACAGCATTATTAAGTAAGCAGTGGAGAACTGGCCTTCAGTTCTGTGAAGGAAAGGATAAGGAAGGGGTCCAAATCTTTAGTTTGCATAGATGGCATTTTTCTACTGAAGTCAATACCTTTATTTCAGTTTACAGCACTTAATATCTGGCCTAAATGCTACAGAATGAGTAGAGGAGGAGAAAGTGAAGGAAAAAAATACACTATTTGGTAATACTATTACATAGTTTAGAAGTACAGCCTAGAAACTTTCTTTGTTATAGTGAAACTGAACTCCTCTTGGATCAATTGACGAGCATGAGCTGCATGTCTTTTGCAGGATCTTAGAGAGAGTCTTGGGTCCGCAGAAGAATACGCCAATACTGTTGCTGTAATTGCAATAACAACAAAAAACATGAGAGCAGCAGTGTAAATGAATAAGCTGCACATTTTGGCTGCCTCCAGCTTTGCATCTTTTGAAATGGCTTTTTTAGGAATACATTTGAAAAATTTTGTGTTACTGTATACTTTGCATTATGTACTGTATAATTTGTTACTCTATTGCGGTATAATTATTTTAATACTTTAGTGTTTATTATGTATTACTACATTATTTATTAGGATTTCTATTCTAGAGGTCACAAACCATTTTAAATGGTAGCTTTTTGGTTTTTACCTTCATAGCTTTTTTTTAATCAGAGAAACAAACACACTGTTTTGCTGAAAATTTTAAATGCTTTTTCTCCAGATAAAATAATTTTTTTCCCTAAAAAATACACAAAATGCTTGGTTGCTTCTGAGTTTTCTACCCCCCCTCCCTATTTTAACACTTTTCTGCCTACAGACAATTCTAAATGGCTGATTTAATAACAAAATTTGTAAATATGTACTTCTTATAAAATAAGAACACAACAAATGTAATAAACAATTGTGTTCATATGCACATGAGTGTTATGGGGAGCTGGTAACCTGGTTACCTGCTACAAACTCTCTAAATGGTTTGCTACCAAGTACATTACACGTATTGTTTTAAACCACATACATGCAGACACAGATTCACACACGTGCTGTGCTACTGGGGCAAATTCAATCTACATAAATGCAGTGCAAGTGACAAGCGAAGCATGACTTTCAAGAAGTTTCCTCCTGTGAAGAAAGGGCTGTAGGTAAGATTTCTGTGCCCCAGCCATAGCCCCCAGAAGTAGTAAGCATATTGCTCTGCTGCTGGATTGCACTAAATTTAACCTGGAGTGGTATATTCCTGCTAATCAGCTAAAAGACACTGTTGCAGCCAAGGGGAGCTCTATCAACCTATGTGCAGAGACCCAAAATTTAGTTGGTTTGTAAAAGCTGATTGTTCCATTGAACAGTAGAAACTCTTCAGTTGCTTTACCTCTTAAATCTTCTATAACTTAGAGCAAGAGATAAGGATTTTTTTTTTCTCATAAGGAATCCTTATTTCATGCAAGGTTTTCTTTAAAAGGTTCGACATTGACAATAAACATGGGCATATGCAAATTTTTCTGTCAGTTTAGCACTGGCTTTGTAAGGAACTACCTCAAGACCCAGTACAGAAGGCTAATGCCCATCTCCCCCTTGAGCAGTAGAATGCCATTTTTATGTCATCTGTACTTAACAAAAGTAACTAGCAAAAAGTAATGTTTCAACTATAACTTTAAAAGCTCTGTTTATGAAGTAGAATCCTTATGAAAGGTCTTTCAAAAGTAATGTTTTTTATTCTTGGTCTTTTTACGGTTTTAATCTTTCATATTTCCTGATTGTACTTATTTCGACCTCCATCAAATGGTTTCTCTTTACTGTTATTTTTGCAATTTTATGGTATTTTTGTAGCTTACTGTATTCTCTTTGATCTCCTCCCTTTCAGCTTGTTCTTGGGTCTTTTTAATCTTTTAGTAAAAGTTTTCTCCCTTTTCTTTTTGTATCTCTGTCTCCCAAGTGCAAGCCTTTATTTTGCATTAGCAGGTAAATGTTTGGAAATCATAAAGAGTCACAAAGATTCTGGAATTTTGCACTGCTGAACACAAAATATTTCAAATTCTTGCTTCAAAGGCTTTCAGGAACAAAGAAGCTTTTCTCAGACCACCAGCAAATGCACCAAGTTCAAATGAACTGTCTTTGCCAGCAGAGATGAACTAATAACAGAATAGCAAAGTCTTGCAAGAGTAGCCAAATATGCTAGGGGAACAAACATATCCCTGACATCATAAGAAAAAAAATCACAGTTTATCTCTTTAATAACCATCTTCAAGGGAAATTAATGCTACTTTGTCCTTTGTGCAGAACAGTAATTGGATTGTGTGTTTCAATTATATCTGGACAAAGGCCAGGATATTGAAATACTTCTAAATATTAGATTTTCTTGTCCAAAAATTAGATTTTATTGGCATTCTCTTTCCGAGATTTCTTCATTAAAAGCTTCATTAAGCATAAATCTTCTTTCCACGCAGCAAAAAAGAAGAAATTATTTTAAAAGGGTCATTTAGAAAGGTTTGCTCTCCCCTCCTCCCACTGTTTATACTGAGAGAAGAGTTACCTAACAAGGTTAGAAGCCAGCCTGCCTTACCTAGGATGGTTTTCAGCTAGTTGCTTGAACTCATTGTCCCAGTTTGGCCTTCCATAACAGGTTTTCTGTCTCAAACCAGTAATTACATCCATCTTGTCATCACAATGTAGGGCTATGTGAGTAGCCTAAAGGCAAATTTGCAAGATAATAATTTTAGAGTCAACAACATATACTCCAAGTAAGAGAAGAAAGCAATAATGCTGCTTCGCCGTGAAAGATGGAATGAGGGAAGAGAAGCAGTGATATTATCAAAAGGTAGGAGAGGAGAGGAGAGGTGAGGTGAGGTGAGGTGATGCAAAGAGAGGCAAGAAGAGGAGAGTAGAGAGGGGGAGGAGCATTCAAGAGTTTGCAATATTACGAGAACTGTAAAAAGCACTTTCAAAAGTACCCAAGACTTCAGATGGAGCTCAGTTTCTTGATATGAAATATTTGAAATGAGTTGAGATTAAATATCTGTCTTTTCTGACCTGGGCCTAGTGACTCAATCACTTTTAGAGGCAGGTCTTAGATTTCCAAACCTCCTCTCAGCCTTTGAATATATCATCCTACACTTCCTTCACTGCAGTTCCTGAAGTGACAGTCACTATTTTAAGGCCGAGTTGGAGTTTAAGAAAGAAAGCAAAATTTACTGTAAGAGAGTTTGACAATAAAAATTAGCAATTACATGCACCAGTAAGTCCAGAGCATTCTGCTGCTGATGGAAAAGACAGTGGATGTCTCATCTCAGAAAGGGTAAAAGCAGGGTCCAGTAGGGGGCCACAAAGATGATTAGGGGTCTGGATCATCTTTCTTATGAGGAGAGACTGTAGGAGCTGGGCCAGTTCAGTCTAGAGAAGAGGAGACTGCGAGGGGTTCTCATCAGTGCATATAAATATCTCAAATATGCCAAGAGGATGGTGCCAAACTCTTTTCAGTGGTGTCCAGGGGCAGGACGAGGAACACATGAAGTTCCACCTCAGCATGAGGAAGAACTTCTTTACACTGAGGGTGGCAGAGCACTGGAACAGGCCTCCCAGGGATGTCGTGGGGTTTCCCTCTCTGGAGACATTCAGAACCCACCTGGACATGTTCCTGTGTCACCTGCTCTAGGAGAACCTGCCTTGGCAGGGGGTTGGACTGGATGATCTCCAGAGGTCTCTTACAGTCCTAAGAATTCTGTTATTCTGTGTAAAGTGCTCAGTGTTTTGACTCTTCTGAGGTGGAGGCAGGTGCAGAAAGCGGATCAGCTCAGGTGAAGCACTGAATTGAGTGAGCTGCACAGCTCCCAGTGCCAACGAAAATCCTGATTTCATGGGCATTTACTGTCCTTTATCTCCTATACTACACCCATTACCATGCTATCTGAGTACATAGCAGATGCATTTAAAAACAAAATACTGCTATTGTGTAGGAGTAATATGCTTGTTTCCACTACAGACTATCCTCATTAAGGTCACTATCAAGAAGTTACCAGAGGAAAGCTAAGTTTAAAAATGGGCTTTGCATTTAGTCCAGGACTTAGCATGAACTACTCATCATCATCTTTTGCAGAAGTGGTTGCTGAAATTTAGATCAATTTCCTGGCGATGCTAGTGAGTCTTCTAGGTTGCTTACCAACACAATTATTATTGTCAAGCACAGTTGTCACAAGAAGTCATGTTTCTAAAAGGTTGGTCAGTTTTTGTTAGTTAGTTCTCGTTAGTCTGGACCAATGCCTTGAAGGAATTGCAATAGTCTAGCAAGAAAAGTGTTTGGTGAGAAGGGGAGGTAAAAAACTGCAGGATTTGTTGTTTACAGAAAAATTGTGCCACTGAACTGATGAGCTATTTCTGTTCCCGTTAAGTGGAACTTTCCCAGATGAGGATTTTTGATTTTAGCCTGTGCTCTAGCTCACAACATTAAAATGGCTTAGGAATGTCAGGGGCAGTGCAAGGAGCAATAGGCTGAAACGTGAGTGCTTGTCCAAGCAGAGGCAGACATGCCGTATCTGGTTGACCATCTGTTGCCAACATGGAATCTGCAAAGAGTTCAAAGCACTGAACAAATGTGTCTGAGGAGTAAACACCTGTCAGTAATGGAGGGTGTACTAGGAGGTGTAAATTGCCCATCCTAGGGTTCAGCTTCACTTGACCACTGATAACCCATATGGTGAGACAGGGAGAGAGTGCAGAGAATATTGTTTTGTTTTTGCTAAGGGAGAAGTAAAGTTAAGCATCATCCAAATATTACTGCTGCCAAGGCTCAGATTTTAAGGAGTGATGAACAGGAATTTACTAAAAATAAGTAAGTCCTGAAATGAGGGAGCTTTGTGGATGCCTGAAGAAGATGAGGCTGTTACTGTGCACAGTGCCCAGGACTTGGTTAGAGTAGGGGAAACAGTCACTGAAGAGCATTCCTCTTCTCCCACAGCCCTGTAGAGGTGGGATGCTGAGTGGCTCCAGGAGCAAGAGCAGTTCCAGTGTAAGCAAGGAGGCAGCACAAGACACCAAAGCAGTGCTGACAGGAGACTGGATGATGGGGTTGAAGAGAAGAAGGGACTTCAGAAAAGTGCAGGACACATGAGTGAGGAGAGACAGGTGCCTCAGCAAGAATAGTTTTCTACCTGACTTCTGGCCTGATGTTTGCCCGAGAGGGAAGTGAGATGATGATAGCTGAGAGATAAGGGCAACTTTGTGTTTTGTTCTTCAATAGCTTCTTTCAAAAGAGGTTTTAGGTAATACCCTGTAATATTGCTCATGCAGAGTGGTAGTTTCTATAACTGCCATATACTTCACAATGGGAGTAGATTTTTCTGAATACAGCTTTATGCACATACCTCCTTACTTGACAGAAACTCTAAGGAAAGCAGAAAGAAACGATGGGGGTTTTTGTATCAGCAGAGGCAAAAAAGGAAAACCTCTATGAAAATTGTATTTTTTTTAATCTCTACTAGACAGTCCTTCACTCAACAGAGACAGCAGGAAATAAAACTGTAGAGCAATGGCTTTCCTGTGAGTTTTTCTGGCAGGAGCCTAAATGATCACTGCATGCTCTGAGTGACCCATTAAAAAAAGAAAAAATAGAGAGAGAGAGTGAGAAAATCAACACACTTGGGTTTAGGTAAAGACTAAAGAATTTGAATAATATTGACTCAGTCTAAGGATTACGTGCCTGAGGTGAAATGATCCAATGAAATTATGAGATGGCAAATTTAAAGTCAGTCAGAGAAAATGTCTTTTCAAATAACATGAATTAGACCACAGAGCTGGTTGCCAAAGTGTTCTAAGCACAGTAGGTTTCAAAAGTGCACTGGACATATATGTGAACAACAGAAGTTATAGTAAATAATAAGAGTAAACTAAAATGACATTTTTTATACAGTCCTCCATATTTCTGTTCAAAAATGCCATAATCTAATGAAAGATTCTTCCAAAGATGTGGACAAAACATCCCTTTACAAGTTCCTGAAAGGCTCTATGCACTTTTCTGTGAGACACCTGGTAATCATCTTCTTGCAAGACAAGAATCATTGGCTTGATTTCTCCATTCCTGTTTTCCTAAATGTGAAGTGAAAACAGACGGCTTAGTGTCTTCATATTTACAGTTTTTTGTCTCTTTGTTTCATCTATCATTTCTTCAGCTATTCCTGTTCTGTATGTTACCACACTGAAAAAGCAAGGTACATTAACTCAGACTTGTAACAGTTTCATTATTACCTGACTTTCATCCCAGCAGGTAAGAAATATATGATAACTTAGAAAATCATTTCTCCATTTTTCAGCCATTTTTGTTTCCAAATGGAACAGAAGATCAGCAAACCACTCAAATGCTGATGGGTCTCGACAAATCCAGTAAAAGTAAACCTGTCAGATAAAATTAAAGAGATTTAACAAAAAGCAAACTTTCAATAAAACTTCCTAATGACAGGCTCGACTCATTAACCATATAGTGTGTGACTCTTTTCCATTGTAAATTTAGACATAATTACACATCATTTTGATAATGTAGTTTCTGTCTTTTAAAAATTTAATTTTCCTCTTAAACAATGAATGAATATATTAATGTGCTAGTGAAGGTGAACAAGTGCTAGGCACTGAACAGATTTCCCCTGTCAGTGCATCTCAGGTTTGACCTATAATCCCTAGCCCTTCATTTCTTGAAAATAACTTCATAATTATTTCAAATTTTGGATTTATTTAATTTCAGTTTCATTCAGCACTGAAGCAAGGAATTCCTGTTTCTCAAGACCTTATGCTGTAGGTTAACAGTTAATGTTATCAAAAGATAGTTATGTTTTTCAAGTCAGATGCCCTGTATAGAACAGATGACATAATGTTCCTACTCCTTTTTTTTAATGTATTTCATGTTTAAACTGGAGCATATAGTTCCTAGAGAAATGTGACACTATAATTTTTAAGTTTCCAAAGCTATAAAATGAACTAATATCCTATGATCAGTTTTCTATTGGTTGAAAACCTCCTGTCTATGAAAAATTGACAGATTTTTTTCATCTAGATTTTTCTAGTTTCACTATTCAGCTTGTTTTATTGTCTATTGTATTGGAGAACCTGTTATTAAAGTTTTGTTCCCCATGTAGACATTAGAGGCTGTGATCAAGTCACCCTGTAATCCTCTCTATGGCAAACCAAATATTCCAGGGATCTGTCACTGAGAAGCATCCTTTAATAATTTCTATGGCTTATATCTGTCTGTCTATTCCTACTCAACTGCAGTCAATCACAAATATAGCAAAGAGTTTGATCGGGTTTGTTTGTTTGTTTGTTTTTAAGAAGCTAATTTATTAATATCATGGCATAAGGTAATGCTTCCATAGGGAATAAGATCTTTCAAAATGAGATGGTTAGTCACTGTCCATATTATTATGATAATTTCCATTTCAAGAGTCCTTCCTGTGGCATCTTCAGCTGGAATCACTGAATATGGTGAGTTGGACCCACACTGATCATCGAGTCCGACACTTAGCCCTTCACAGGACCATCCCCAAGAGTCACACCACATGCCTGACAGTATCATTCAAATGCTTCTAGAACTCTGTCAGGCTTGGTGCTGTGACCACTTCTGTGGGGAGCCCGTTCCAGTGCCTAACCTTTGAAGAACCTTTTTCTGATATCCAAACTAAACCTCCCCTGACACAACTTCAGGTCATTCCCTGGAGTCCTGTCACTGGTCACCACAGAGAAGAGATCAGTGCTCTTCCCGTCATGAAGGAGTTGTAGACTGCAATGAGGTTTCCCCTCAGTCTCCTCTTCTCCAGGCTGAACAGACCAGGTGACCTCAGTCACTCCTCATATGGCTTCCCCTCAAGGCCCTTCACCAGTGAGACACCACAAGAAACTTTTTCAGCTCAGTTTTTATAGCTAGCTGACACAGTGACCACTCGGGCAGGTTCAAGATCTAATGTGATCTCTTGTCTTAACTGCATACAAAGCATCTTCTAACTGATTTACTATGTATAAAAGGCTGTCCTGTGTGACCACTTCTGCAGGAATGGTTTCTGACGACCATTTACCATTGTCTTAACTGTGTGCAAGTTAATACATTTGCAACAGGAACTGCGGAGCATCAGGACTGGTGAGATTCTCCCCTCAGGATCTATCAATGCACTGAGACTCAGGCCCTCCTAGGCCCGTCAGGATTTATTTTAGGGAGCCTTCAGCACTGTCATAATTTCCCATTTGGAAATCTCCTCTAGTAGTGCTGTGCTGTGGAGAAGACTGGGACCAGTCCAGTCCTCTGTTTTCAGCTCAGTCCCTTGTCTTAAGCCAGTCCAGCTGTGGAGATGCTCAACTGAGAGTTCCTGCACTACCCAGAGGATGAATGTCTGAAGTTCATGGGTTATCTGCCCAGGCACTACCCTAATGGCAGCATGAACCACAATTACAAGACAAATCTGATTGCAATTCTTATGACTCGAATTCTGTAGCTCTTGCCACACATTCCAGCATTACTTTTGACTAGAGGATGCCAGAATGGGCCTCGGCAGGCAATATAATTTTGAGTGTAATTATTTTTATAGCATGGCTAAAGAAATAATTCACAAACGTGGAAGAATTCTAAAATAAAACAATTTCAGATGAAAGAGGAATAGCATGAAGGACAATGTATAAGTTTATAAAAACCGGATGATTTGAACTTATTTTATTGTGACTGATTTCTATTTTGTTACAAAATCACTTAGCTTCCTCCAGTCCGTCTCTCTTTGTGCTCACCAGCCCCTCTGTCTTTTATTGTAGCACAATATCAAAGGTGATCTGGGAGGTATGTCCCCAAGGCAGTCATTGTGGTGGCTCTTATGTTTTGGAAATTGTAGCCCTTTTCCACAGGATCAACAAGATAAAGTGCATATTGGACACTTCTGAAGTGAAAAAAAAAAAAAAAAAAAAAAACAGAGAAAGAAACCAGAAACCTATAAAGAGATTTCCTGAAGATTTAATATACTAGATTGTCAGACTTCTGGTAAGGTGGTAGGAGAAAAATGTGGTAATACCATGCTTCAGTGGAGATTTGGTGAAACAGATTAACAGTAATTTGAGATGTTTCCTATATCTGACTGTACTGTAAGGGACCATCTGTGGTTTCTGTAAGAAATATAAATGATGTATGATTGCAGAAACAGAGATAAAGCATTCAGGGTTAAGTAGGGTATTTTTACAGCCCAGGAATAGGACTGTCTGCAGAACTTTAGTACCAACCATCTTGGCTTTTTTCCCTTCTGTTTCAATATTTTGCCTTAAATATAACCTTGTTGCTTTGCGTAGGGGGGTTGCTGCTGATTTACACTGGCATAGATTATGAGGAAAAAGCAAGCCCACTGACTCTATTGCCTTTTTTTTTTTTTTTTTTTTTTTTTGGCCAAAACCAGCATGATTTTAAATTACCAGAATTAGGTAAGATTTATTACCTTAACCTCTATGCATTTTTTTTGCATCTGAATTCTGAAGTCCCCAGTTGCTCTACATCCTCAGCACCTTGAAAATCAGCCCACTGAGTGCTGTCAGTCTCTATCACGCCACGGCTGTTGATTTCTAGTGAGAAATTTCTTCCCCCAGACTCTGCTTGATCATCTTATTTCTCAAGTCTCTTTGCCAATTAATTTTATGGAAATGTATATTTAATATATGTGTGGAGAAAAGGCATGTATTTCTAAATAAATAAGGAGTTTTACACTGGGTAGCAACTGGGAGCATGTGGGCAGGACTGGGAGCCCAGCGCGTTCAGGGGAGGAGACAGAAAAGCTAGCCAATGAGTTGAGACAATATGTTTTTCAAATTGGGGAACTGGTTTCCAGACTATAGAGCTTAAGGGAGTGCTTTTAGTTGGTTGCAGACCTAGTTGTCACAGTAACAGCCAGACCAACTGTATTGGGTCAAGCTGCTTCTGGCACAGTTCTCTTGAGAAAGCATACAGCTTTCTGAAGCTACAGAAATTCTATAAGCTCATCTCTGGTACCCTTTTGCTGAAGCAGTACCCATTGTATTGCCTGATTTTCACATGTTAGAGGTGGAGAGCATTTGATAATGAAGAAAAAGTGTCATTATAAGGAGTATTTTTGGCCGCGATTAGAATCTTAGAAAGAAAAGAGGTAGTGAAGAAGGATGGCCTATGGGTAAAAGGAATTCATTTCCCTTAGATCAAAGAGGGCTTCTAGTACAATATATTAAAAGAAATGGTGGCTACAAAAAAATCTTCCTTTCCTTACATTGCCTCCCGTAGCATAGCACTCCCATAGCATAACATATTACATGTATAATTAAAATACAATAAATGCACAATAAAATTAATCCTTATTAAAACAGTAGAATAAAGTCAGCACCAGTGCATTTCTATAATTAAACAATGATTCTGAATCCTGCTTTTTTTCTTGTAAGCCTCATACTATTAATTGACTGCAATTATTTAGGACCCTTAAAATTCTGGTTTAGAATTATGCTTCATTAGTCTCCACCCACCCTACCCCTATCGACTGCATTCATCAGCTTGATGGCTTGCCCAAGTAAACTGTCTTATATTTTCCAAGTGCTCTTTTTTTCAAATTGAGTTAGATCCAGTATTGCTATTAATCAGATCTATAATGCAGGGGTTTGAGTAGTCACTTATTTCTGTAATGCTCTGCTCCCTTCCAACTCATGCATATTTTTCTTTTGGTTTCCCACATCCTGAATTTTGTACAGCAGGCAAGAGCAAGAGCTTTGATACCCCTTTTCTGTAAGGTGAAAGAACATACTTTGTAAATCAGCTACTATCACGTAGAAAGTGATTAATAATTACCTGTTGATGACCATCCATCTTTTTCTCCCTGCTTTCTGAAGGCAGAGTTGGAGCTGCAGCTGTGGGCAAAGCCAGCTTTTCACCAAAGGGATGTAAAAGGGGGATGATCAGGGAGGTATCCTCACCCCTGACTCTTGCTGCTCCCTCTTAGTATACTAGTCCCTGCAAAAGCCTCTTACACCTGCAGCTGGGCATCTCCCAGCAAACATCCAGCCCTCCCTGCTCTTAAGTATACCATATTACCTGTGGGCTGTAGTATACAAAAAAATCCCCCAAACCCACCTAGACCTTCTCCAGTGTAATTAATTGCTCCAGTGGACCACTCCAGGTAAGGCACAGGAGTGCCTGCAGCCTGGAGCATGGGGGAGGTGGGGGTTCAGCAGCCTGCATGAGGCACTGACTTGGAGCTAGGGTGGCAGCAAGCAGCCCTTCACATAAATGTGTGACAAGGTTCAAATTCGTATCCCTAAATTTGAAGCAAGAAGCCTAAACTGTTCTAAAACACAACTCAGAAAGATGTTTATGTTTGACAGCAAAAAGAGGCCAGGTTTTTAGGTCTTCAAGACAGGATTTTTGTAGAGAAGGCTGTGGGTTGGGGCAGAGCTTGAAGCAGAAGTTTAACTCAGGCAGGGCAGTTGGTCTTAAAGCAAATGGAAGAGGCTAATTTTGTTTTCTGCACAGTATGTAGCTGAACTTACTGCCCAACACACTGTGGTTGTCTACGGTCTACATGGATTAAAAAAGCAATTAGACTAATTAATGGAAGAAAAATCTATGAAGAGATATTAAACACAGAGGTGCAGGTCTTATATTAAGGTATTACTGAACTGCAAGTCACTCAAAGGTGAGAAAATGTCCCTAAAAACTAATCTCCATATGATTCCTCTGGTCTGAATACTTTTCCCAAGGTGTTCAGGAAGAGCCACTGTTGGAGACAAGATACTGGGCTAGATGGATCTTTGGTGATACTCAGCAGGACCTTTCTTACATCTTTTGTAGGGAAGAGAAAGTGGATGTTTGCTAATATTAGAATCTGATGGATCAGTAGAATTTTATCAATTTCAGCAACAATTGATCTGAAAAATGAGACCACTAATGTGAAAAAAAATCATATTATGCATAACTAAAGCCAGTAGAAACTTTCCAGCCATGACTAGTAGTACTGCTCTTCCTCATTGCAAAAAATGATAGGGAAATGAGGGCTCTAAGGCTATTTAATTGTGAAGAATCAATTAGATAAATGTGTACTCTTTTTGATTTGCTGGGTTTTTTAAATTATACAGCTGCAGACATTATGGAAGCTGTGAGTATTTATATCTCCACCGTATGTGGGCAACACTAAGAAATATTAGTTCAATAAGCATAATGATAGCTGTACTCAAATCAAAACGAAGTTGTCAAAAAAAAAGGAAAACCTCTTATTTATTTCCTTAATAGACATTTCTATGGTACTCATCAGGACAGAAAGAGAGTGCTGAATACTTTGAGGAAGATTAAATTATTTGTAATTATACCACAAGTGGAAGCTTTTAACCAATGGGAAAAAAATGTGGAGCTACCCTGAGATTAATTGCTCTCACTGAGATGACTGCTAAATTTTTTTAGGTAATGGTATGAACTTCCCCAGGACCTTTCATCCACACTTTCAAAATATTTTACAAGCACTGATGGAATTTAGCGTCATAACACTTGTGAAAAATAAGCATCAGTATTCCCCCTGCACCAATAAAGTAGCCAAGATATATAGAAAAGACATGTAGAAATCATGACAATTTTGTATTTCACAGGAATTCAGAAAAACTGAACTCTATAGCAGAAAACCATGGCAGAATGCACCCAGCATTTATCTTTGCAGGCACACTTACCCAAAATTCTCCCTAAGCTATGAATGTACACCCTCAGGTATACTATGAATGCATAGTTAAATTATGTTCTTTTCCCCTTAAGCGATCAACAGCAATACAATAAACTTGTATATATGTAGAATATACATAATGTACATATGTAAATTGTATATACATATACATAGCTCTCCTTCCAGTGGAAAAGATCATTCTGGTACAACTGTAGTGTTTGCAAATACACTCCTTTTCACATAGAGCACATATTCCCATTTTTATTTCCCTCCCTTCTCCGTGCTTTTTCTGCCTCAAAGATCCCCCCTGGCAATTTGAACCTGTCCTCAACTCCTCAGTTACTAAAATCCCAGATGCTTTTTCAGTGGCAGCTTGTCATTAAGATGCCAGTTTTAACACTCTTCCATTTAAAAAGATCAGCCCCTTGGTCCTGCAATCAGCTCCATATGTATTGACCCTTTCAGAGATCTGTCCACTCCAATGTAATTTCAACAATTGTCCTTAAGTGTGAAATGTTGAACGGTTCCTGATTTAGCTTTTACATTGGAAAATGAGCTTAAAGAAGCTGTAAGGCCCACAAGCTACCATTTGACATGATGGATATGGAAGAGAATGTTTAATGCTGAGGTTTTTTCCTCTGTTACCTAGTTGTCCCTCACCCCTCTTCACCCATTATCTCCTCTTCACCTATCTTCCCCCAGTGCTGCCTTTCATACCATTAGCAGAAGATGTATAACAGGTTAGCAAATCAAGAGCCTGTTAATTGGTGCCATCCATGTCTTATAGACCCAATTATATTTTTTCAACAAAATAATTAGAGTGGTTTGAGGTAGTAATGTGCATCTTGATATATGCATCTCCTCCAGACCTTACATGCCTTTTTTATTCCTTCTGTGCTGGCTAATATTCTGACTTTGCAATGTAAGAAAAGCAGCTAATGGTTGCTGAATGCAGCATTCTGAACCAGGACACGCAGCTGAAGGACCCTTGTGAAACTTGCAGCTGGACAAGGAGCAAGTGAAGCCCTTTGCTTCTGACTGAGATGACCTTGCAAGGTTTATTTTTTGTAAGAAAGAGGGTAAATTTCTCTTCTAGCTCTCTAACTGTCTGTCTACCTATGAAAGACATTGCACATTTATTTCTAATTTCAACTGAAAATCTGATTCCTCAGTTTTACCAAAAACACTGCAGCTAGGACTACCCTCTTTCTCAGGGAATGACAGTGAATTCAGGAGACTCTACCCCAGAACAGTTTCTGAGGCATCTGGAAAGTGAGTGTCTGCTTCTGAGAGTGAGTTAAAGCACCCAAGTGAGCTTCTAGCTCTGAATTGTCTCTCTGCCCTGACTAAGTAGGTACACTTGTGGAACTTTTTAAAGAAGAAATAAAGTTTCCCACCTACCTTCTGCAGTGCCAGTACTGTGTTAGGGTTGCAGCATTTGTACCAAATGGATTTTAAAATAGAGGCAAATGGTGTGACTCCGATTCCTGCTGCAATGCACACACTGACTCGGTAGTGGAAGATGTCTGTGTTTGCAGATCCATATGGTCCGTCCACAGCCAGTCTACAGCAACAAGACATTTAGTCAAGGGTCAACAACACATGAAATGGCAGAAAGGTTAACATTTGTTGGGCTACATGTTTTCAAAATTGAATTTCTGTTAAAATAAAAGAGAAAGGCATATCTAAGACGACACATAAATTGCTCGTACAAATACATTTAATTTTCATTGGGTGCCATTTCATAGAAAAGCAACTGTCCTTTCTGAAATGAGAGAACAAGAGCACCCATGTGGATTTGGGGCTTGGCCATCTATTTAAGCATGCAATTGCAATTTTCTGGCTTTCTGGAATGTGATTAGTCATATAATTGCATGTCCAAATTTAGCTGTGGAATTTGCATATTTAATTATGAATTACTGAAAAGCATCCTGTTTTAGAGCTTTATTTGCTATATTGTATATATCAAAGTAAAGAGGAACAGATTATATTAATCATTTTGAAAAGTTCTATATTTGAGTTACAGTAATAACAGAGAAGGCAAGAAAGAGGTCATCATATGCAGGGAAACTACTATTTTCTCAGCTCTTATGAAAAAGTGGTATTTTAGGAATGCATTTTTTGGCAATAATACTGTACTTAGTATCTGATGTAAAGGCAAAACATGTAAGGAGAAATGCTTGTTTATGCTACTACCTCCTATAATCAATGTTGCTGATGCCAAGGAATTAATTTTGGTCAAAATTAGAGATGAAAAAGATTACTGAGTAATGAGATTCACTCCTTTAGCTATATGTAACATGAATATGCACAGTACTGTGTAGTGTTCTTTCCAGACTGTTTTTATACAACATACATGCTCTGGAACATGGTTTCACTAACACCCAGTCCTTAGAAAAAAAAATTTCTTTCTTGCTTGCTTGCTTGCTTGCCTTCTCACTTTCTCTCCTGCTTTCTCTCTTTTCTTTCTCTCTTTCTTTCTCTTTTTCTTTCTTTCTTTCTCTCCTTCTTTTTTTTCCTTCTTTTTTTCCTTTCTTTCTCTCCTTCTTTCCTTTTCTTTCCTTCTCTTTCTTTCCTTCCTTCCTTCCTTCCTCCCCTCCTTCCCTCTTTCCCTCTTTTCTCTCTTTTCTTTATCTCTTTTTTCTCTTTTTCTCTTTCTCATTCTTTTTTCTCTTTCTTTCTTTTCTTTCTTTTCTTTCTTTTCTTTTTCTTTCTTTTTGTTTCTTTCTTTCTCTCTCATTTTCTGGTGCTTTGTGCTCTTTATTACAGGAATCATCCTAAAAATTCATCTTAAATACTACAAACAAATATGCACAAATAATTTAAGTGTGTTTTAACAGGAAAAGAAAGGGGGATCACCAAGCAATGCTACACACACAAATATAGGGACATAATATATCTCAAGCCCTATTGTTGCTTTCTTAAAAGTCCTAGCAAACATTTTCCCTTTCATTTGTACTTTTCCCTTTTACTTCAATATTCCAAATGCCCTGCAAGTGCTGTAGCAAATGAAAGAGGTACTTGTGCATAACTTTTGGAAATTTGGCCTCAGACATAAACAAATATTATTTTTTTAGATTATTGCCCAGCCCTGAGCTTTTTGAACACTCAAAACTTCCTGTAAAATATGGTTAATTTATGGTATATATGTAAATTGCCTAAGAACAGCTTTGAGGTAAGCTTTCTCTGTAGTGAGCTTGGGAGCAATTCTCGTTGTCAGTAGATTGAGAAAAAAATTGATCTGGAAGGAATTTCAAGAGATTCTCTAGTCTGCCTCTGTGCTATAAGACAGGTTCAATTATTTCCAAATCATTCCTTGGAGAGATTTGTCATGTAAGTCTGCTCCTAAATCCTCAGGTGACAGAGATCACATCATTGGTTTGAATGCCTTGCTGAGACATAGCTAGAGAGCTTAGCCAAATGCAAAGCCTCGGAGAAGTAAGGAGGAAAAAGAGCAGAGGGAGAAACTGAGCTGTGCAACTTATTCATTTGATCTAGAGAAGAGTGGAGTAAGGTAGTAAGATAGTAAAGAAAGTGACAAAAAAATATTCCATTTTGCATTTTCCAAGGAGGAGTAGAATATAGGGCTACAAACTCTCTAGGTATGGTTTGGATTGTCCATATTCTCTCAGTCCATGCTTACAATTTCATTAGGGAAAAAAAAAAATCTTTTGAGGAAGACAGGAGAAATATTTAGTTTTGAAAAAGTGTCCTTAACACATTCTATGATTATTTTTAGAATTTAAGCATTTGCTGATCAGCATGATTGTGTAGTACTCTTGACTGTAACAGGAGTCAGATTTCAGGACAATGTAGTAAAACAGGAATTAAGTAAGCCAAAAACCTGAAGAGGCATGATATGGAACTTGATTATTTTTATGAGAATAGTCTATTCTATGGTCTTATCTCCAAAATTAGTCAAAAATCACAACTAACTGTCTTTGCTACCTATATAAATGCATGTACATTTTATTTTAATATTTTTATTAATAAAAAAATGCATATTATAATTTTAGAACATTACCTAATCGTTTAGTTGCTACGTCTTCCATCCTCTGCTCAATTTCTGCTGTATGCTATTTTTTAGTATAGTCACCAATTTGGTGTTTCTCTTTAGACATTGAAACTTGTGAAAAATACCTGTTTTTTGCTCTATGGCTAGCTTAACTATTGAAATATTCCTTTTAGTGTATTGCAAGAAAGCAAGTGAATGATGTCATTAGTCACCCTAACAAGATTAAAGAGTCTTTGTATATGAGCTGTTAATTTCAACTCTCCATTGTGGCAAGCAACATTTGATAAGATTTTTCTCTTTTCTCATTTTTTACACATGCTGTCAATCACTTTGAACTATTTTTGCTCCAGTTCTGCTGAAATAGCATACTTCTCATTCCAGTTGCCTTTAACAAAGGCACAGCTTTCATTTCTAATTCTTATTAACTGATATAATGCAAGGACTGAAACAAACTTTCCTCTCTGTGCCCACTCTCTAGTATACCCCTGTAGCTCAGGGTGTCTGTAAGCTTTGCAGGGGGAAATAAGTCCATCTGGTCTCAGGCCCTATACACTCCATCAGAATTTAAATGATCCTGTGCTGGTCTCTGCTTAAAATCTCCCCTATTCCTGCAAATAATGCAGGAGTAGAGTTACGTGGTTTAAATATTACTATAGAGTCAGAGGCTTAGCTGGTTAAGTCAGGATGACTCCATTAACTTCAGAGGATCCCTACTAACTTGCAATAACAAAGCATGAACCTTTGCTTGTATTAAGATGACACAGATAACAGAATGTGAACACAAATAACCTTTATAAAGTGGAAAAGGGTTTGGGAAATGGAGACAGGGTTGAGGGAGGCTATTGAAAAGAAATAAGGTTCAGACAGAATTTTCAGGGACTACAAAATATCTAAGTAAATGAAAGAAAAAAAGGACTGGAATTTTGGATGGCAGGTGATTGGTAACATCAGAGCATAAGCATACAGGCACAAATTAGCAGACAGCTTCCAGCATCATTTTAATTCACCTCCTAAACACTCATTTGTCAAAATAGGTATCTTTAGGTGTAGCTATAGATGATAAAAGTCTAGATGGTAGCAACAGAGATACAGGTATTGATACGGACTTTAAAGCTTGGATTAGTCATCACATATTGGTAGCTGCTGGCCCTAGTTTATAGCTGTTTATTTTTGGGGTTTTTTTTGGCATAATGTTGTATTTATGGACCCAGAAGTACAATCTAATACTGTATCATAAAGAACACACACCAAATTAATTAAAGTTTAAATGTTAACATTTATTTTAAAATGTAGAAATAAAATTTTAAAATTTATTGTTTAATAATCAAACCTTGGTAACATCCACAATTCCTTGAAAGCCTTTTCCTCTGCTCCAAAGGCCTTGAAAAGGGCTGCAGTCCAATCCCCGACAAGGCGTATGTGAACACTGAAGTAGTCCTCCTCAGGAGCTGAGGTGAGGGTGAAAGGGTGCCACTCCAGCTGTGAGACAGATGGGCACTGTAGAAAGATATACTGACCAGGTCCCATTTTAAAGCCGTGTTTCTTCATGTGAAGCTCAAGGACTCCGGAAGAATGTGTCACCACCTAAACAATAACATGTTTTATTTTTTTCAGAAGAATAAATGTTTGTTTTTCTTAGGTTACAGGTGACTTTGCAATCATTTTATTCAAATTGGGATGCACAGTGATTTTTAATCTGCAAGTTGCAGTGTTGTTGCTGCCCAATAGCTTGAGAGTGTGTACAGTACATGTCATGGGGTGGCTTGCCTTCTGAGTGTAAGAGGCAGAGGAAGGGTTGTAGCAATTCAAAAATTTGTCAACTTTCTTAGTATAACCTGTGCAAAAGTATTTCTTAATTGATTAGAATAATTTCTAAGTTTTACTCTCATGTAACACCTCTAACATTGTGGGATTAAGAAGAAAAAAGCAAGGTGAGCTCAATTCTAATATACTTTTATAAAGCGGTAATCTCAGTCAAGCAGCAGTTTTATATATCACACATAGTATATTGAGATTCGCAGATCACAGCCACTCTGTGAAATCAGCAGCAAGACTTATCCAACATGCTGTTCTCCTCACACAAGATATGCCTGTTTCTGATCCCCAGTTTGATAGATGTGGACTTGGCTGCCTCAACAGCAGCATTGTCTGTCCATTCTGCTGTGACTTATATAGACCCTTGGCACACAGAGATATTTACAGCTGGGAGAAATTGTTACAGTAGTATTAGTGAAGCTTCAATTATATATGCTAACTGATTATAAAATCCTTCATCTCCTTGGAAGCCTCCATATTTTAAAGTAAAAACCGTGTACTGCTGAAGTTCAGGTCTCTCTGGCATTACCTTTAGTGGAACATGGGTTTAGTTCATTCAAAAGAGAGGTCCTCTGCACAGATATTTGTGTTATGGTGGTGTAAAATCTCATACCTTATTAATTGAGTTTGGTTCCATGTGGAATACTCTTATTGACTTGCTATTAGAATAAATGCAAAACCTAAAATCAATACTTGACTGAAACCATGGTAATGATGGAAGAGCTGCTGAAACTAGGAGTGAAAAATGAGGTCCTAATATAGAGAAATTACTTATAAATGATAAACAAGTCACTGATAATGTTTTTTTTTCTTAATGCAGACATGCAAACTTTTTTACATACCTTAGTAATGACCACCTCCTGCTGAAATCTCCAAAGCCTAACAGTTCTTTCACAGATATACAATACCATAGGGCTTAAAACCCACTTCCAAGCCTGTAGGAAATTGCATATTAAAAAACAACATTTATTTGAATGTCTACAAAAAATACTTTTCTGGTTTAAATCAGCAGGTAGCCTAAAATGAAATTATTTGATTTTCTTCTGTAATTTTTGGTTTGTCTTTCTCAGCAGAGTATTTTTGTTGCTGTTATAGCAGTTTTGGCTTTCTTGTGGAACAGACATATGGGACTCCCTCACAAACATACCCCAAAAGTGATGCTAATATCTATTTGTACTCTGGCCAAGAAGAGTCCTTTAAAATCTTTTCCAACTAAGAAGCAAAAGGATTAATCTATTAAGGTGTTACATATAGATGTCATTGGACTTGAAGCTGTATAGATGCATATATTTATACAATGTTACGCATAGCCTTACTATTTTCTTCTCTTCAAAGTCTAAAGTATTTAGGAGAGGTCAGATAGAAATAACTCTTACTGTCAGCTGTGAGGTTTTTGATGGTGCATGAGAAAATATTAAGTCCCAAATATTCAATTACAGGCATGGGATACATTTCCATTTAATCCGTTAGTCAACTCTGTACCAAATATTGTTTGTTTTTGGTTTTGTGTTTTGTTTTTTTTTTTTTTAATCTAGGATACTAAACTGGTCATACTTTTAAGTATTGCAGATGACTACTGGGCTTATTCTTGCTAATCGTGTGTACCGATCACTGTAACAATCAGAGTTACTTGGCTATTCAAGTATACTAGCTGATGATTTCACTGAGTTACACTGATAGCTAAGATAATTAGATGTAATTGAACCTTCATGATTTAAAAAAGGATATCTTTTTTTTTCTGTGAAGAGATGCTGGTTTATATCCACTTTTGTTAATTACACAGCTCATTCTAGCAAACTGAATACTCGACAATCATGTAGCTTTTAAAATCTCCAAAGAATAACTTTACTTGCTGAAACATTGACTTTGCTCCACAAGCTGGGTAACAGGGGTTATAAAGTATCTTTTATGAGAAGCAAGCCATAAAATTATGTGGCTTCCTTAGAAAGTGCTAAGAGGATGGAGCAGCAATTTCCCAAGGTTAAGTCTTGAAAATTAAATTTAAAAGAAACCTGCATGATTTAATAATGGGAAGAAACCAGCATAAGCCAGAAGATTCTCAGTTAAAGCAGAAACTCAGCATATCCGTTGTCCCTAAATACTACAGGTGTCTCTGCACGGTGGGTAATCTTATGTCTTGAATATATTTGCATATATCAAGCAACAATAATGATGAGATCTGTTTTTCCTCCCTTTCATTTGTGCTACCTGTAAATAAAAGCACATGACAGGAATGATAAGGTTGCAGGCTAACCTGTGCGAGAGCTCAGCTGAGATTTTAAATGTGCCATTATTCCAGTGCAATGGAGCATTCAATCCCAGATATCTTTTGGCTGGGTTGCGACAACAGAGCATCCACCAGGAGAGATAGGCTCCTAAGAAACATGGCTGCTGGCTGGCTAATCAGGGCATCAGTATTCTTGCCCAAGTAGTGTTTCCCCCTGTGATGAGAATGAACTGAGATGGGGCAGTGATGGCTCAGGAGAGGCTGTGAGGATAAAAGTTAGGTGCCCCAGGTGCAACAGAAGTGCTTCACCGTGCTCAGCAGGAGCCAGATTGGGCTCCTTCCTACCTACAGAAATATGAAGCAGGGGAGCAGATGTGGCATGACTGAGAGAGAGACTCCCTGATGGTAGCCTCCCCCAGGAGCCATGGCCAGTGGGGCGTGCACTCTTGTGTCACTTCACACAACCCCAGCTGTGCACAAGGCAGTCCCCTTCCTGCTCAGTCCCACCTGCATCTGCCCCTGCTAGTGCTGCAGAAGCCTCACCGTGGCTTTTTAGCCTCTGAATAGATTGGTGCTATTTATCTGTGGTGTCTAGCAGGTATTACACCACAGCACATTACCCATCCAGCAAGGTACTGTTCATATAGATGATCTATATGCCATACAGTATTACCACAATTCATTTAAAGTAATGTGACTTTTCAAGTATGTCCCTGGGTAGGCAGGAAAGTGTGACAAAATAGGTTTAGCACAGAGAAGTGGAAGTTCTTTCCAGCTAGTTTTATGATAATGAATGTCAAGACATGCTATTGGAAGCAGGCTTGTGTCTGTATTCATGGTGTGCAGCCATGTATTGATTTTTATGGTGACATTGTAGCTGAAATTTTTAGAGAGGTATTCATTTTCTCATTAATATGCAGGTTGGATAGTGGCTAACAATAGTTTAGTTTAAGAAAAATCTATGTCAGCCGTTAAAAGAGCTACCAGACACTGAATGCTAATTTTCCTCCTTTAGGATTTCCTTTGGTATGTTTTCTCTTTTTGGAAGAAACAACAAAAACTTGCATATGAGCAAGCTAAATCTTGAACTGAACATGTTAAATGATTTTGTTTGTATGCAAGACATCTGACATACTGTACAAGTCTGCTACTTAATTACCCCCTGTGGATTTGCAATCTTGTTCTAGCAAAACCACCCTTCCATGGGACATTTTTCCTGCCTTTTGCCTTTCCCTTTCATAATTCATTGTTTCAAATTCTCTCCTTTTTACTTAACTTAAGACATCAAGGCTGGACAATATGAAGTGTGTGCCCCAAAGCAAGGGCATAATTTTCTCTCCAACTTATTCTCCCTTGGTATTTAAACTGTCCACAATAAAGTACTGTTAGTCAAAATAGTAATATTAATTTGCATACCTAGCTTTGCAGTCCCATTGTATTTTCTGTATCTCTACCCTCATAAGGTTTTCCCTTGGAGGCTATCTTTTTTGCAATGAATACATCAAGTATATTGGTGATACTGAATACTTCAAAATAAATGTATGCAAGAGATTTAAATAGAGAACAATACTGATATTCATACCCTTCAAAGAGAATGTTCAACTAACTGAAGGGTCTTCCAGAAATAAAAATTAGTATTAATGACACCAAAACTGTATACAACACTCTTCATCTGTACCTGTCTATCCTGATTATAAAGGAGGTTGGGATCACTGTCTTAATGCATGGGGAGAAGTCATGGAACAGGAATACAAAACTACTCTCTAAATACGACACTAACCGCCAGTCACTTACATACGCTCCAGCCCCCTGCTCCCTAAGACATTTAGTCTCCCAAGGAAGGACATGAAGTTTAAAACAGAAGACAAACATCACTCTTACCACAGGTTTGTTGCCGGAAAACTGAGGCAAAGGGCATTGAGTGGCATTCTCCCATTCCCAGTAGTGATCTTTACAGTAAGTGACATTGTGAAGCAGCAGACTCTGAGGCGTCTGACCTCGGACAAGCTGACTTAAAACAAAAATGTTCATCAGTGATATGCTTCTTTCCAGGGTTTCTGTGCATCTCTAGGTTTTGCACTAGTAGTCAAATGCCAATTGTGAGATAAATGAGAGTTCAAGAACTGTTCTACTCTCCTGTTCAAATTACCTTTACTTTGGTTTTGCCATGACTTTTTGACCAAAGGCAAGAACTGTATTATAGTGTTAGTATATATCAATGCAGCTGAACTGCAGAGTCCTTGCACAGGAAATGTACATTTTGAGGTATGTGGCAAAACTAGATTTCCAAGTTCTTTGGAGCAGGCTCTTTGACCTCTGTATTTGAGCATCTGGTATTGTTTAGTAAAATGATAAAATTTAATAGTGACAAATTTCTCTTTCTTTTACTGATGCCTAAACACAGTTTTAAAAGCTACAAATAAAGTTGGAGGATTGTAATTAGATGTATACTCTCAAAATATATTAAATTCTAGCTTCTTTACTTCTGAGAATGTTAATGATGTGAATTTTTCTAAAGATGTCAATCCTGACTGTTCAGTTTAAATGGATTTCAGCTGGTGTTGATTATGGGTAGAGAAGGAAGATTTTTATGGGGAAACCTTGGTTTTTTCATGTTGTTTCTCCTAATTTTCCCTTCCATACTTAGTTTGGCTCTGCCACCAGTTCAGACTGAAACACAGAAAATTAGGCAGGCTTGAGTGAGTTTTGTTCCACCACCTGGGAAGGACAAAGAAGTGGGAAGTTGGGTTTTAACTCCTTCGCATAAACGGGGTAGTGGTAGGGATGTGCCGGGACCAGAGGAAGCTGCTCTGTTGCGGTGCCCTCCTAGCCCAGAGCAAACAGCTCATTCATTGAATGGTATCGGCAGGGCTGTTAAATAAGCGTCCTCTTTTCAGGGGAGTCTCTTGCTGAGGAATGTTGTTCAGCTAGCTAGGCAGAGGGAGCTAACAAAGCTGAAGGTTTTAAAGGTTCATTAGAGTTGTTTGAAGTTAAATTCTAAAAGCTCTGCCAGAGAGAGAGGAGAGGGGGTTATTTTAATCAGGCTGGGATACAGTTTACAGCATTTGTTTGCAGCTTTGCCTCAGTGTTTGCTTTCAGCTCTGCCTCTGTAAATTGCCTAATTAATTGGACCAATTTCAGGAACACTCAGAGCCAAAGTGGATGTGGCAACTCCCAAACCACAAGGAAAGAGGTGAGAAAAATAACACACCACAAAACATTGTACTGGCCTGTTGCCTGCCTCATGGTGACACCGTCTACGTACCTCCAGAGAACAGAAACATGCACACAGTGTTGTGGGTAAGAAAGTTCCTCTGTGTCAAATAGTAATGGTCTGTATGCATTTTAGTGGTGGGCAATATCATCAATGTGTGAAATAGTTATAAAAAGTGTATTATGATAACAAGGACAGGCCGATGGGGTTTTTAGCAACCTGATCGAGTGGGAGGTGTCCCTTCCCATGGCAGGGAACTTGGAGCTAGGTGATCATTAAGGTCCCTTCCAACACAAACCATTCTGTGCTTCTGTACAAAGCAAATGATGGATCTCAGATCTGAAAAGCTTTACTACAGTTTGCAGCCATGTATATGCTAGCTAGTAAGCAGGAAAAGGTCTGTGGAGCAAAGCAAGCATCATGTAGGGCCTTCAGTGGACATGACTGAGAGCTACTTAGGGCTTGGGACTAGGACTGGATTGGTCCTGTGAATTAAATCACTTGTTAGTGCTTGGCACACAGCAGTGTATTCCTGTCAGTGTATCTCCACCCCAGACACTGAGTTGAGCAGCCCAGGGATTGTGTCATTGCATGAGCCAAATCTAGGGAGTGAGGAGGACCATGAGATTTACCTCAAAACCACACTCACTATCTAAATTAAAATGTGAGTGTAGACACACCACTGTAAATTCACATGAACACTATCACAAAGAAATTATAAAAGGCAATGCAGGATAGTACACAAGGGAGAAGCAGAAGATGTCAACTGAGCTGGAAACAAAAGATGGAAATGTTTTCAGCACTAAGCACCTTCCTGCTCTTACTCTGCATTGACAGGAGATTTGTCAGTCCCTGATCTTCTCAGGGGTAGTCCTATGCATCTGCTGTCCCCCAGTGTAAGAACCAGAGCCCTCTGCCAAGAGGATGGACCTTCCTTTTGTGCTGGGGAACAGGAAGACATCCCTGTGCATAAAAGTCATCTGACTGGGCTAGTCATAAACCTGAATTGTTTGTTACTGTAGTCATTTAAACCTGGTTTGTAATATAGTACCTACTAGAATTACACAGTAAGTCTCTATGGTGAGGAAATTTGGGGTTCCTTGCAGAGAAAGTAGGTCAAAATTACTTTACATTTACAGATGCAGAGAAGAATGGGCACAGAGATATTTATCATAGGGTAGATGACATGCTGAGAGCTTGTCAAACTTCTACAAGGTTTCTTGCAAAATGCCTTGCAAGACCTATGAGTATAAATTATTAATTTGAACCCACACAGGTTTGATTCCTAATGTGTAATGCCCCCAGTTCCTAGGAATGAAAGATGTTGCACTGATAAAGTGCAGGTTGTAAGATAGTAGAAGAGTGGCTGAAAGAACTAAATTACACTTTTGGTCCTCAGAAAAGTGATGTGTTTTAAATTCAAAATGTTTTCATTTTGCAATCTGTCTCCAAGCAAAGATCCTGGCTGTTTGTTAACAGAAAAGCACAGGATTATAGATTTGAATTGTGTTTCATCTCAAACTATGTACATATACCCCATGTAGTTTATGCATACACCTACCCCATACCATGGATTATTAAACCAGTGAAGAAAACCACAAAGAGGTGATGGGTATACCAGAACACCTCATAGCATGACCTTCTGATGATCTCAGTGGATGAAGTCATGATCAGAATGAAAGCCACAGTTATCACAACTCCAGTTATTCCAGCTATGGTGGTTAGTACTTCTCCTGTTGTGTTCTAGAATAAGAATACATTATTAGGATTACTACTAGTAGTTACTATTGTTATAATTGTTACTTTTATTACTATTTCTTTTACTGTTACTGTTGTTACTGTTGCTGCTATTACATGTGATGCCAAAAATCTAAGATATATTTTCAGCATAGAAACAAAACCAGAACATGACATGGAGGTAAGACAAACCTTCATTTTATCACGGAACAGCATAGAAAAACATCCCTCTGTTCCATTTCCACTCAGGCTTATCCCAAACAGATATGTAAATGTTTGCTGCCCCTTATTTGTTTCAGGAATTGAAAGAAGGAAATTAACAGTCTCATTAGTACTTTTATCAATTTTGTTTACATAAAAGGGCCTCATAAAAAAAAATATTAGGGAAATGAGGAGATTAAATCTGGAAATGTAATAAGCAAAACAGCACTATAAACGACCTTATTCATGTGAGAGTGTTAAAGTGAGGTGCTAAGACACCTGCAACCAAAAAGGTGGGGAACTCTTTTGTGCTTATTTTATTTCAAAGTAAGGGTTGCAGGGTTGCAGCAGCCCTGAAATGGTGCACAAAAATGTCATACTCTCTTCTATTTAAACAACATATCTTGTTTACTTGTTCCTTTCATTTATCTGGAGATAAATTGCATAATAGTTGGGTTTATTTTTTAAAAGACACATTTATATTTACATTTTTATGCTTTTCAGTGATGAAACGTTAATATGCTGGGTTAGAACAAGTTTCTTCCTGTTCATGACTCACAGACATCAGCACAGGTCTGGTACATCTGTTTAAACCCACCAAAATAAACTAAAGTGAGAATGAAGAGATATTTTGAACACAACAGTCAGATGCTGATTGCAGTTATGAAGTGCACATTGTGAAGAACAACAATAAAAATCTCACACGCAAGATGAGAATCAAGCTAAATGTGCCAGCAGAGTGTAAATTAAGTCCCCATTTGGCCTGCAAAGCATGTATATCTGTTTTCCTGGTGCTGATGCACAGGAATGCAGGAGCTCAGCATGTCTTCTGGATCCTGAGTTGGTTTTACAGCTTGATACACTAGGACAAAAAGAACACCCTATATTGTACTTGTAAAGTGCACTTATTTGATATGGAAATCCTAGAGGTGAGAAAATTCCACAATGCCATTTTTACAGTCACTTTTTACAGTAAAATCATTCTTTCAAATGTTCACACTTGACAGCACACATTACATTTTCAAATTGGTATCTGTGAAGAGTGTGTTCAGATCCTATTACATACTAACAGGATTGATCTAGGTGATATTTTGAACATTTCCACTACAGTGGCTAGTTTGAATGTTGAGATGAAACAAGGAAAAATGTCAGAGATACTTAGTACATTACTTCTACGGGAGGAGGATGAAACTGAAAAGAAAAGCTGAGTCGTTGATCTCAGAATTTTATTCTCTGAAGTTGGAGGCAATCTTTGGTTTGCTTTCCTTCATAATTTATGAATTCTGAGTGTAGCTACAGAGACACAAGTGGGTGATAAAAGAAATATAAATATTAGAGGTTAGGGTAAAATCTAGGCTGTAAATTGAAAAGTAATTGTGGAGTATATTACTGGGAAAGGATCTCAAAAATTTCTAGCCTTCCTCCTCAAGGGTATTTAGGATCTTAATGCTAATTAGAGGTCTACCTCACAATTAGATCACCATGGGAGTGCTTAGTGGAGGAAAAAAATGCATGCTGAAAGATGGTAAGTTCCTGTTCAGAGCCATGAGCTTTGTTCTGCTCCTGAGAATCACCTCACGTGCATGCAGGGAAAGTGGTCACTGGGTGTGCTATGCAGCTGAGCCCTTGGCTTGCTGTCCTGTTTTGATAAACCTGACTACTTTGTCTACACTAACATGGAGACTTTTCCATTCTTAGCATTGACTACATTAATTTGCTTGATTTTCTTCAAATTTGAGAATTGTTTGCTTTGAAAGATGAAAAAAACACATACTATCTAAACTGGAGAGGAACTAAGAAAAAGCAGAACGAGCCTTGCAACTGGAAAGTACTATTGAATCCTATATTGATGGCTGTTCAGCCATCATCTCATTTTGTTTCTTGTATCAGTGGAGAGCACTGCTGGTTGACAGAGCCCCACCCCATGGTGTTCAAGAAGTCCTTATTTCATGCTGACTATGTGGAAATTTTCTAAAGAGCAGAAACAATATGTATGGGCGTCTTTCCAGGGCCATTTCAATCCTAGAATATGTAACAGTAAGCAACAGGACACACAAGGAAACATGTAACATAAATGGGATGTAGACTACAATGGAATAAGGAAAAAAGCTTATTAACTTTGGCGTGGTTTACATGCCTGCTGTGCAGAAAGGCTCTGCTTTTTGTTATGTTATGAATATTATAAGGAAGAGCTTATAATGTTGTTGGTGGGTCATCCAAGGAAGTGGACATCAGGCACATTCACTTCTTTCTCCAAAGCAAGCAGAACCATTTATTTGCAGGGTTGAGAAGCTGGTAGTCCTGCTAGGCTCTGAAGAGCACACAGCAGCACCAGCTTCCCCCTTCACTGCTTTCTATATGCAGCAAGCCGGGCAGCCACACTCTACATGTAACAATGCAGAATCAGCCCCCAGATTGCAAAGATGCTGCACGACCATGGGGAGAGACAAATAGCAAATGTGACAAAAAATACTGTGAAATGCTATTGCTATTTGTTTTTTTTTTCTTTCTGAAAAGAAGTTATGTTTGTTCCATGTATTGATAATTTAGTTTTGGGGTTTTTTTTAAAATTCTTTGCAGGTTCATTTAATTGCCTACTATTCACAGCATTCCTTATCCTCCCCCCACCAGCTGCCTCCTGACAAACTAATTAAAATACTGTAGACATTTCTTTGAGCTGAGTAACCTGAAAATTGCAGCTCTGAGTAAGTGTTTTCAGCTGAAATTGAGGTTAACCTTTGGCAGCACCTTCTCGCTCTGGTTAAAAGGCTTTGAAGTACAGTTTTACTGACAATAGAATCCACAGAGGAAAACTTTCTAGATGAGAAAACCAAAAAGTGACAGCTTACCGTTTCATAGGTCCTGATTGGGTTCAAGTAGCTTTCATTTGGGCTCTTGCCAAGACCAGAAAGTTTATTCCGTAACTCCCCAGCTTCTTTTGACTGGCTGGTATGATACCGCTCGATGTTGATCAAGTGGGCAACAATATGGATGGCTGCATGAGAGAAAGAGTAGTGTGAAATTACAGACACACTTGTGTGTGTCCACAGCGTCAGAAGGAACTTTATTGTGCACACTGTGAGCTATTTGAAAAGCTTGGGCATAAACTGAGAGTTTTGCCTGGGTTAAGCTGACAATAAAAAGAGAATTTTATCAAATATATGTCTAATTTGAAGCAACTGATTCTCATTGGAGATGAACAGCTCCAGTGTCACCTCCCAGGTTTACAGTCAAGTGTCCTGCAGTCTTCAACGGCATCAAACGGGACCTCTTGAGAGTTGATGTAAAAGTGTTTGGCACTGATTTTGAATTGTTCAAAATTAGGTAAACTGATTAAAATTTCTATTTCTCAATTAATATACTTGGATGTGCAATGGTTTGCTCTTGCTACATGGGACACTGAATTGACTGTTTTAGTCATGGACCACTTTGCAACTTGCACTAGTGACCTTTAAGAGATGCACTTAAAATCTGTTCCCTATTAACAAGTAGCTGTAGCATTATTTTATGTAGGTGGTGCCTGGGAAGTCACAAGAACTATGATTTTAAGCAAGAATTGAGAATCACAGTGTTAGATCTGATTTGTCCCTATCATCACATATTGCCTCTACTTCTGGCCTGCTCCCAAAAGGTATATGAAATGGTCAGCTTAGCAAAATGCCTCAGACTGAAGTAAGAACTCTCCAGTTCTTACTTTTTTATTTTCCTGGTTGGAAAGAGGATTATTTCAAGTATGGAAGAGGAAGGAATTTGTTTTATTATTGGCTAACAGATAAAATCACAAACAAGCTAGGTACAGAGTTTCATTTTTCAATAAGAGAGATTCTCAAATCAATTACAGGAAAGCTGTAACTAATGCAAAATATTAAAAGCCAAAGGATGAAAAAATGACAATGAAAAATAATGATATGTTTACAGTAGAGCTATTAGGATATGCTATTTCTAGTTTTTATAATTAGCTTGCTGTTATCATCTCTCCTTCAGTGGTTATCTGTTTCTGTCCCTGACTATTTAAAAAAACCTTTCTAAAAGGCAGCATTTGTAGTAAATCAAATATGATCTGCTTCCCTGAACAATATTCTCTCAAACATTCTTTTTTTCTCCCCTTTTGTCTCATCTCTCTTCTTTCTTCTCTTATTTTCTTCTTTTTTTCTTTTTCTTTCTGCTTTCTTTCTTCTTTCTTTCTTCTTTCTTCCTCTTCTTTCTTCTTCCTTTTTACACCTTTCCTCTTCTTCTTGCTTTTTTCTCCCTTTTTTTTCATTGTAACTACGTGCATGAAAGTAATGTCTTACTGTACCAGTCACTGTAAAATCATGGATGAAAACACGGGATTAAATGCATAAAAACTTTGGTATTGCTAAGTCTTTTATGTGCCTAGCCACTTAGTGAGCTCCCGTACACTACATGCTGGAGTCCAGCAGCATGGATTGCAGCACCTGGAGAGAACTGTGTGCATGGGAATATGACTTAAGGTAGGATGCTGGCCATGAAAGTGTTTAAAGCAGCCAGTGCAAAAAGGTAGAACACTGCACTCTTCCCCCCAACAGTAGGTTATCCCAAGTGTCCAGGCTGGAGAGAGACTATTTTCACTCTGTACTTATGAGGTGATCCTTCTAGAGTAGTAGATGTGCTGTAGATGGTTGATTGTCAAGGTTGCACTTCATTCAAAATGTCATGTTAGCTTAGGGACTCTGCCTTGCCACTCATTGACACCTGCTTCACCTCATTGCCTCATGCTTAGACATTTACTGGGAGACGAAAGACCTACTTTAAAATCCCTGTTACACTAAATTTAAAGTAAGGCTTTAGACCAAATCACATCTCCTAGTCACTGGGCTGACTGGTTATTCTCCTTTGAGCTGCCTCCTGATGAAACCCATAGTAAAAATGATCAAATATTTATTGACACAGCCATCCCAAGTGGATATTCTGAGCACCCAAATTGCAAAATCAAGCTCCCATTTTTTCTGAATCTTTGGTCCAATAAATAATAAATTATTTATACAAGCTGCAATAGCTTCAGTAGAACAGATACTGAATCCAAATGGGTATGAACTGCACATAGATAAAATGAGCCTGGAAATTAGAAGACAGATTCAAGCCATCAAAGGAATGAGACTCTAAAATAACCTTTCAATAAAGGGGATAATGGGATCAAGCAATCTAAGCAGCTTTCAGCTGAAGGTTGGTCATTTTATGAAATAGTGTATATGACGTGACTGTGAGCATCAGAGGGTATTGAATTCAGTGATCAGGCATGTCCTGCACACGTTGTTATGGATAAGGTGCTGCATGTGAAACAACCTGGCTAGCATCTGGTGGAAGATGCTTCTCAGAGTCTGCACATGGGGGTGCTCCCAGCACCTCAGCAGCTCTGGGACGATAGAAGGAAGGTTACACTAGACCACAAGCAGCAAATGAGATGTGTGAGTTCTGACTGTCATAACCCAGAAGCCCGAGAAGCTCTGAGCTGCACAATTTAGGTGGCAGCTGTGTGGGGGCTGTGGCAATCTGTTCCCCAGCGTACAACTGATGTATAAGCAATGTATAAACACTGTTGATGTATTTAAGTGTAACAGCACTTTCAAGTGCTGAGTGGGAAGGGAGGAACTGTTCCTACAAGGGGCTTCTTTCAGAACAGATGTTTGGCCTGGTAAGGATGTTATCAGGTCCAGCTGGAAGGGAACCAAGTCATTGCTTGATGAGGTCCTGATTTCTTTGACATCTAAAAGAGCTCACTTGCAGGACAGGAGTTTGGAGTAACAGGCTGCAGTCTTTGGTAAGTTGTGGAGTTACATGCTGAATATAGTCTGCTACTGGACTAAGAGAAAAAGGAGAGAAAACTTTCAAAGGATAGAAAGTCCTGACAATGAATCTCTGAGTGGACTTCCACTAAGCAGTTTTATTTTGGCATCTACTTACGATTAATGGAACTTGAGCCTCTTGCCCTCTATACCTGCAGGATGCTCTTTATAACTCTGATGTAATAGTCACCATAACCTTGGGACCATGTGAGTTTCACACAGTTACGATCCATAGTGGTGGTTTACCAAGGATTCCCTACAGACTCTCAGCTGGAGGTTTTGGACTATCCTTGCTAATTTAAAATAGCAACATTGATTAGATGTAGAGGTTTGAATCTGTGTTCCTAGCAAAACACACTTTCTCCCTTTCACCTTCCAAACAATAGATTTTTTTTTTAAGTGATACTGCAAACTGGGAGGCATTCACATGAAATAATTGTGTTTCTGTTATTTAAAAGGCTATAAAATATTGCCCTTTTCTCAAAGTACAAGGTTGTACATGATTTGTATGAATTCTAGTCATGTCAGCAGTGACAGGAAATCTAGTGCTATTCCATGTATGCTGAGTGTTGAGAGTAAAATGAGGTGGTAGTTTTCTTCAGATAGATAGAGGTCACATTTCCTAACAGACTATTTCTCATCTTGGACAGAAAAAAATTGTGTTAAAGGGATATAACTTCTCAAGAAGGTCTTGAGCCTAAGGTTTAATGAAGAGTAGTCATGTTGCAACTTTTTCCTGGAGGAAGAGATCCAGTTCCTGCAACTTAACCTAGTAAGATTTTTCTGCAATCCGTTAAAGGACACTGGTTTTCCCATCTGCATATTGTTCTGTTTCATTCTAAGTGTTTCTGTCAATGGAAACATCATTCCAGAATGAACAGGAAAGTTGTTGTTGTTTTTCTGTTTCTTTTTTTCTGCAAGCTATTCTGCAGTAGATGTTAATGTACAGAGCATAATGGTACATTGGAAAATATTAACATTCAAACTAATGATGTACTGAGTATGTTAGTTTACCTGAGTCTTCCAAGATCTTACATACTGCCTGGAGTGTTATTAGATTAATACTTCTGATGGTTTTTCGTGTGCTGCTAGCAAAAGGGATGCAATCTAAAAATGAATTATAGCTGGATGGCAAGAGTAATGCAAAGATCTAATTCCATTTTCAGTGTGGTTCATTTAATGTACAATAGTCATAGCAGACTAAGAAGTCTGGCACTGAACACATTGCCATTAACTAAAATATTTCACATCACTAAAGTGCATTTTCTGAAGGTCCTTGCAGTGTATAGAATTTACTAAACAATTCCGAAATTAATATGCAGATTTCTGAAATCTGAGCTTACAACAGTTTTTGTTTGTTTGGTTGTTTTTTTTTCCCCTGCACCACTTAGATAAGTTAACCATGAGAGCAAAGTTTAAGGTACTACATCTCAGGATTTTCAGTTCAATTTTTTCCTCTTTCTGCATGACCAAATATAACGTATGGAATAAATCATCCAGCCTTTCAAACAAAGTCCTTTTTTATAGTGTTCATGAAGACTGAAGGATTTTGACTGTTGTTTATAACAACATCTGGAACCTCTGAAGCACTTAACATACATTAATTTGTATTTGACCCTGAGATGTTCTATCTAGTCCACCTCTGAGATCAAATAAAAGATTTTATTGGAAGGAGAGAGGGAGGAATCGGATTGCTATTAGAGCATGATGTTTACTGTACATATTCTTAAATACAAAGAGATGTAATTAAATTATCTTGAAAGTCTGGTCAATTTAGCTGGTCTTATTCAGCCAATTGTGCCTTCAGTGAAGCATGCACAACTCTCATTGAACTAAACAGAAATTGCATGTGTTTATCTGGGGAAAGATTTCACTCTTTCTTTTTCTGCATGCCTGTACAAGATAATAATCAAATTGGGGCTTGCTGCTAGAAGTTAAATATTTTGGTTAACCAGCCTATCATGATAAAGTAAAAGGGTCAAATCTCGGCCTTTCTGCCCACACCTAAGAGAACAGCTTTGCAAGCTTTGCAAGCAGATAACCCAGGCACCGGGAATTCTGCCCCTGAACCAAGCTTGAATTCTTTCTGCCTTCCACTGCCTTGTGCCATTTCTAGTTACACAGAACCCTTAATTCAATTTCATGTTGTCTTTGTGGACTAAAAAGAGCACACATTGTTTAAAAATTACAGTAGTGACCACACACATACTTGAATTGGATTTTTTTTTTTTTTAGAATGGCTATAAACATCAAAGAGGAACATGACTTGGACCATTTTTTTATCTTAGCTGGAAGCTTATAATCTTTAATTTAATATAGTTTCCTTCCTCGTGCTTGCACTAAGTCTGTATTTAAACAACCTGACTAAAAAAAAAAAAAAAGAAATGTAATGGAAGTTTGATTTTCTGTAATTTCTTGAAGTACAACACTGAGATATCAGCTAAACCTCTTTGGAAGATAAGCATCTAGTTCCCTGAAAACTTAGTTGCTTACACAAAAATGTGACTCAGATCACCAAAGCCATTCTCATAACCTACCAAAAAGTGGTTGAAAATGGAAAGGTTTTCTAGCATTTTTAGCTATAGATTTTTCAATGCTTGTCAGAAGCCAAGCACACCTGGCATCATCATACTCTCACCGTATCTTTCTGCATTTTTCAAATTTTGAAAGAAAATCACACTGCCAGAATTGCTATTCTTCCCCTAATTTTCCTTAATTGCTGAAACTTTATTAATATCATAACTCAAATATTGTTGGAGCAAAATATCTATATAACCTGTCAGTAAACATCAAAACAATGCAAGAATGAGTTTGTTCTTCAAGATATGAACAACATGTCAAAGTAAAAAAAAAAAAATATCCCCCATAACTCTACCCACTTCAGAAAGTGTATGAATTTATTTTAAGAGGTTAAAAACAGAAAGAGAGAGGAGTTGTACAAAACTATATTTACTATCCTTTGTAGGTATCTTAAAGTTTCAGACCACTGCCTCTCAACTGTAAAGTTGTTTTTGCATTAGAAAGCAGAGAATTATTTGCACTGATCAAACTGTGAGTGCATGAAACTCTGATTTTATTCTAGTAAGGTTACGGGTCTATAAGGAAGATTTATTAGTGGCTGAATAACTCCCAGACAGCTCTTATCACAGACAGGCATGCAGAACGCAGAAAGCCAAAGTAAGCAGAATTCCCTTTACTGAATTTTCAATGATGCCCTTGATTACAGATAGCATTGTTTACTCTCTCTCTTTCCTCCAACTTCTCTCTTCCACTATTCTGTAATTATATCCCTTTATGACCTAACCAATTAAAGCCTACTCTTGAATTTGTATTAGAGCTGATGAAAAATTAAAGGTACAGATGTACTTTTTCCAGGGCCATGCACACCTCAGCTGAGCTGGCTGCCTGTTAGAAACCAGACAATACTAATGTTACACTGACTATTTTTAGCGCACTATTAAATAAATATGCTGGAATAACACCACCTGGCAAGCTGAGATGAATACATGATACTTTAATAATAAAGGCACCTACAATTTTATATTGGGAGGCTAGGCTTACTGATCTGATCTTCAAATTGATTTAACTTCTTGCTGCCACATTTAGGGTATTGATCATAGAGGGGAGAGCATTCGTTTAACTAGGAATTACTAAATTGCAATAGACTAATAGGAGTTGACTATGTTTTTGTGTAATAAAAGGCAGTATAGGTGGTACTTGGATAAATAATGTGTCAGTTGAGAGTAAAATGGCATCTATTTACACATAATTTTAACAGTGTTAGATTTTATTAAAAGGGTTTCAGCTTACTTGTGGGTACCTCTTTACTCTGAAACTTTGCTTTTCTGTCACAATGTGCGCTGTAGACTTTTTTTAAAAGGAATTTTAAATTTGATTTCAGGCAATCAAGTTTCTGGCTGTTCTTTACCAAAGTCTGGCTATACAGTGATGTAATGTTTTCCTAAATATGCTAGTTGTTTCTCACTTGACTGTCAGAGAAGCATGAATTCATAAGTTGTCATGCTTTGTTCATTAGACCTCCCTGTAATGTGTTTTCTTCCTGAAATATCAACTATTCATCCATTTTATATTTTAGGAAAAAAACCCAAAACCAACCCCAATAACATCCCAACAATGAACACTCATTTTCTCCCTAGAGAGTGATAGCATTAAATGATAACGCTTTCTGTCATTTCACATCAACTCCTTTGTCTTTTTCCTTGGAATTACTGAAGCCATAAAGTAATCACTTTTCTGATAGACTTCCACTTCCTAAACTGTCCACCTTAGTGCACAAGGAAACATTTTAATATGAACGTTAAAGCCAAAAACATAAAAGGTTTGATTGTGCAATTTTGCTTTCTTTTTGGAGCCTGACCTATTATACACCAAGTAGAAGTTGGTTAATTTACATTTCAGGGTTGGTTTATTAATTAAAGAAGCAATGTTGCATTCTGTAGGAATCTGTATTATGCTGCAACTGAGTTCTAATAAATGAATGGACATGACAGATGAGTAAATCCTCATAGTACACTACAAGATGAATGTTTGCATGCCCTAGCCTTCCCCTCTGAATTCTTTAACATGACATGCAAAAGACAAACTTTAGCTATTGATTCCTATTGGCAATCCTGACTTCATAGTCTTGTCTCACTGCATGAGGACATTAACAGCCTATACACGCAAACGCAGCTCCCTCATGCAGGCTGAAAAAAATATTGAGACCAAGATCCACCCTGACAGCCTGGGGGTAGAACTGTTACCCTGCTATGTCTTACGCTTGCAAATTGCCCTGATTAATTCCTCTGTCTCCTTCACATTTTATGAGAGAACCGTTTGCCTCAGATACCTTTTCATTTCTAATGTGCTCATGTCCTTCTTCTTATTTGCTTTTGTACATACTGCTCTGCACATCCCCCTTCCTCATGCTGTCTCCTATTCCACTTGTCTTCTGAATTCCTACAAGCTTTAATCTTCTCCAGGTCCTTTAACTACCTGGGGAGCAGGAAGGTGCTATTCTCCTTCCCAGTTAGGTAAACAAACATCTATAGCTCTGCAAGTCACTAGGACCAGCAGAACAGATACATTTTGATCTCAAGATCCTGTTTTTTCCTCATGGGAACTATTAGTTCCCTGTGCCCATCACCTACTTAAAATAAATATGTAGGAATTCATTGGTTTTTTGAGACAGATACCTCTCTCAAAATCAGATTAAATTTATTACCTAGCTGAAAAATTATTGAAGAGCTATTGGTGGAAAGATGTGTGGTGTGACTCGAAAGCATCATTTCCTCAGGAAATCAGACAGTAATGCTATGTTATCTCCCCAAACATTAAATCCTCAGGGATTTAATAAGAGTTATTTACACTAAATGTTAAGAGCATATAAATTGGTCAGATTAATTATGTGGCAACTGGTAGTTACTATCCAGGTTGAAAGTTTATTGCCTTAATAGCCAAACTTTTTTCAAGCACAAAAGGTTACAAATGGTTAACCAGATGGGACTCCTACACATATTTAAAGCTGCAGTCAACAAATGATTGCATTAAAATAGAATGTCTCAGAGCTGATGCGGATTACAGCATTAGGCAGAATCACTGTGAAATTCAAAGCAGTTTGAAGGCAAATAAGAAAAAAAAAAAAACACACACACACAAAAAAACCAAAAACACAAAAAAAACCCCCAAAACCAACAACCAAAAAAAGCTTACTTGCATTTACAGCTATTCCATAGGCAACCATCTTGTGAAATGTGATGTTTTTGTCAAGCTGTCTCCTCACTGCTCCTCCACAGCACTTGGTGAAAAAGCAGAACTTGTTTTATATCATTCTTTTAGTGTTTAGAACTCACATTTTGGAGAGGGAAGAGAAAAGTTCAGTACATTTAAGAATGGAATGTTGAAGGAAGTCAGTGGAACTTCTGGGCTTGTTTTGGGTCTCAGGTAACTGTTTCCAGCATAGCGACACTCCTGGATTTCGGAAACTATTCACCCTATGTTGGCGGATCAGAAAAGGGTTTGATAAAGCTCTGCTACTTTTATCTGTGATTTGTGAGTGGTTTATCTGGGCTGGCGATTAACTAATTTGCTGTAAAAGAACACCAGGCTGTGCCACCATTGCTTTGCAAGCTCAGGTTTAGCTGCATGAGCACAGCTGAGCTGCTGGCAAACAGAGTTTGCAATGAAAACATTTTCTCTGGTTTCATGAAATGCACACCCCTGGAGGGTGAGGCTGTCTAGACCTCAGGTGGCTGCATGCTGATCCACTGTTGGAAGTGCTCCACAGTGGTGTGCTCACGACCAGCTGGGTGCCTCTGCAGAGCCAGCCTGGGGCTGGGCTCTGGCATCAGGAGCCAAAACTAACATGCTCTGCTGGAACCTAGACAGCCTTCATGGGCAGAATTCAGTGTCTGAATGGTGGTGTGGGTGTCTGGATTGCTCATAAGACCTGGCATGGTGCCATGCCAAAGATCCTGGCACTTATCCACGTTGCTTTCCAGCTAATGCTTCCAGAAATCTGGAGCACTGCAGGGTACAATACACAGCACCTCCTTGGAGAGTCACTGGATCCAGTGTGGTGCTGACCATGCTGGAGCCAGTCAGGTTGCTCTGTACCATCCTCCACAGGAACAGAATATTGTCCAAAGAGCAAAATATTATCTGTGAGACAAGTTCCAGTTCTCTGAGTTCTTACTCAGCATATAAGTGGGCATGTATAATTCACAAACTGATTCAGAAGGCCAAGACAACTGTTTTTTTGGTAAATGCCGAGTTCCTGGACTCAGTTATATAACAGTGTTGATTCCTAGCCTAAAAACTGCTTGACATCTAAGTCTAACAATCAAGAGGAAAAAAAGGGCAGAACTGAAATAAGAACCAGCTTACAATAAAATAACTGAATGCTACCATTTCTAAATTCTTGTTGTTCTTGGAGTCATGAAGTGATTAGTGATTTTTTTACCCAAATATGTGGCATTGGAATTACTCTGACTGTAATAATTCAATGCAAGTTGAAGCTATAGTTAGTAAAACTAAAGCCTCAAGTACTTCTATGCATGTTTCCAAGGTTAATGTAAATGCCTCTGAGCAGATGACCACTCTTTTACAAAAACAGGTTTACCACAAATGAAGACCTGACTGGTAGTTACTCAGACAGAAGGGTTTAAACACATGCCTTAAAGCATTTTTATGTATCTATACATTTTCTTTCTCCAATTTTCACTTTGCAGCTACACAGAATACGTGATGGATATGTATTTTCCCTATTTGGCCAAGTTGCATTATTATGTCCCTTTTTTGTAGCTTCTCACTTTTCTCTTCATGACACCACGCTATGCAGCAGCTGCCAAAATCAGTGTAGCATTTAGAGTACTGTGTTAAACAAGCCATTTGTTTCTCTTCAGTCATGAATACTGACAATTTAAATGGTAATAACTAGGCAATAGTGTACAGTCTTCTTCATCAAAAATTAAAATTCCTTGGAAAATGTTTGATATGGATAATTCTGCTGAACCACAGAAATAAAAAGAGAGGATAATATGGCTATTTGAGAAATGGTACTTACAATGCTTGCTCCTCTTAAGAATGAAATAAGGTTTCTACAGACTGGTAACAGGATTAGCATGCAGTTAAAATTAAGGCACGTTGCAGAAGCTCTTGCCCAAGCCAGGGTTGACTGTACATATAACAGCGTAAAGAAATTAAATTACAAGCCTGGTATAGGAAGTGCAAAAGAAAAGATATTATTATAATACTCTTATGTGGGAAAATTACTGTCGAAGCATCAAAAGTTTTATGAAGGATGTATGTAAAATCAGACTATGAATACATTCTTCCTGTTGAGCCCTTTAACAATCAAACTCAAACTTACTCCCAGCATAATCCGTGTATAAATGTAAGCATTGTCATCTTCATACCAGAGGAAGGTATCAATAAACAAATAGAAATTCAGTGCCAGCCACACCAACTACAAAGCAGAAAGGCTACAGATTAGATACACTTACAGTATTTTTTAATGCATATAAAACTGATTATGGTTATAGTTTTAAGAGTATCTGAGAGGTGTTTCAAAATCAGTGTGCAGTGCAGTTCTTGATCACAGATGATAGAAATCAAAAATACCTACTCGAACGAGGCTATCTTTCAGCAAATACAGGATTACAGTCATATCCACATCCCCAGTAAAGGATATAAATGACATTTACTGTGTCATGGTAAACTTGCTCTTAAACACAGTGTTTCACCTGGTTTCTAAAAAGGTAATAAAAGCTAAAATTAAAAAATCACAAAAATGGAGGGAGTTAGGAGCTGAGGAAATTCCTTTCTCTGATCCCCATGCTCAATTCATCAAAGCCTCTGAAAATAATTCATAATATAATTTCAGTTAGAATTACAACCCCCTCCTTCCTTTATCTGAGGACTAAAGTAAATGGACTTAAAAATAATTAAAAATAAAACAGCAAGCCTTTAAATTGTTTTTTTAAGCCTAGTTATAAAAAGACTGCTGAATATTTTATAGCAAGTTTTACATTAAGCTTGGGAGTATTACTGTAAGCAAACCATAAAATGTCTTTTAAACAAGCTTAAAATATTTATATATATCCAATTAGATTTTTTTAATGCTAAAAATACTCACTAATAACAGCACTGAAAGTTTTTCATTCAAGATCCAGCATCCCATTCTGAGTGCCTCTCCCTATGCTAGCAGCAGCTGACTCTTGCCATCCAGTGTAACCTGAGTTCTCTGTCAATTCCTTAGGCTTTGCTACTAACTCCTTTTGTCTTTGGTTTTTAATAAGCACCTAGTGGGAGCAGAAGCTCTCTCTAGGAATTTTCTAATTAAAGCCTGCCTGAGAAAAACAGATCATCCAAGTGACATGTCTCATGACCTGTCTAAATAAAATGCTGGTCATTGTCCAGTCCTCTCTCTCTTCAGAGTTATTTCTCAGCAAATGAGAGATGCTGTCATTAAATTGTCCTCTTGTACTAGCATGTATTTAGGTAGGGGTTTTTTTACTTTATTTTTGTTATCTGAAAAGAGTGCAGCATTTCTTCGTGATTTGTTTTTCTACTCAGTGGCAAATGGCAGCATCAATGTATTATGTATAAGATGGGAACATGTCCTGGTTAGGGCACTACATTTACCCTTGGCTCTCCTTGCCAGAAGCTCTGCAAATTCTGCCTGTAGTAATCTCATTCTTTCTCTGGTAAAATCTTTTCCTTAGGGCTTTCCTGACTTGCCTGTGAAAGAGACTTTTCTGTGACAAAATAACTTAAAATTTCTTAAGGTTGAAATGCTATCAAGCTCAGGTACTTTTTAAACCAGTGCTAATGACTGTTAATATGAGTTAGCAGAACCAGGAGAATGTGGTTATGAATACTCTAAATACAAGCATTTACAAAGGATTTACTTTGAGCTTTATTTTTCTTGGATGGTAAAGTTAAGTATTATTTATTAAGAAACTTTATGACAAGCCATGTGCAGTAATTGGCCACTGTCCATTAAGTAACTTGATATAGGCACCCGTGCAACCATCCTCTTTATAGTAGCTTTGGTAATGCAGGAGCTAACAAGGTAGTGAATCTTGCTGTATTTTTCAGAGGTCAAAAGATAGGGAAATAAGAGAGAAGGGAAGAAGAATGTGCAGATGGTGAAGAGAAATACCAGTAAGGTCAGATGCCAATTTTAACTACTTAAAAAAAAGGAGGGAGAGAAAACCCACTATCTGGATTAGCTGCACTTCAAAGGGAAATGCTGCACTGCGATGTTCTGCTTTGAAGTTCAGCCGATCCAGACAGCAATTTTCTAAACTGAGTTAAAACTGGCATCTGAAATAGATTTTTTTTTCAGAGTACAGCAGATTCATATGCTAGTTTAGGCTCCAAAATTTGTCTGGATCAGCAGCGGTACTTCAAAGCAGCACATCTCAGTGCAGCATTTGACTTTGAAGTGCATGTGGTCCAGATGCCAGTCCTCTTAAAGAAGCCAATGAATCAACTACACTTTAATTTTTGTCTGTTGAAACAGCTATGTTTTTTCTTATACATAACAGTAATGTGTGTGGTCTCCAGTATGGTATCTATCAATGAAAACATAAAGCTAACAGAAAAGCTCTTTATTGCTTCATTTTGTACAAAGGAACTGGTCATCATAATTTTATTATACTGATTTGCCGTGATCTCAGCCAATTTCTCACACAAACTATTCAGACAAAACTCAGGAAAGGACATTTTACTGATTCAGGTTGTAATGGTATTCCATTTTGCTATTGTGCTACCATGAGCCACAACTGTCCTAAAAAGGATATAGAATAAGGACAAAAAGGGATTCACTCTGGCACTTGGGCAACAAGCAGTGCTAGGCATGCTGAGTTCCCATGCAAGAAACAGGCAACTCTGTCATTAGATTAAAAGGTCAGTTTTTGCATGGAAAGAGGCTTATGAGGTTCTGAATTCTTCCTTGTAAGTATCTCAGCATTAATATCAATGTTTGTATCAATTACTGCTACAGACCTCAATCACAGTTAGTTCTATTCTATTTGACAGCAACCTCTATCTGAGGTTGTTAGTAATTTTTTCAAAGTACTTTCAACAGTGCTTACCCTTTACAAGACAAATTAATTATTAGCATGAGACTGCATACATATACCTATATATATTTCATTTTGCTGGGCTATCTTAATTTTACTATTAGATATGCATGCCTTGTTTCTCAAAGGCAAAATCATTTCGGTTGACTCTGAACACTGCCCTGGCCCTTTCATAGCTTTTCTGTGTGCTTGACTTTATGTCTGTTAGTAACCTGGATGAACTTAATAAGCTTCACTTGGATACTTACAGAGATGGATATAGGTAAAAAAGTGATCCAGAGGATCAGACTGCTTTGGTTTTGCAGACCAACTAAATCCATTTAATTGCTTACTATACCAGAGAGTATGCTTTGTGTTAGACTGTAAAAAATGGTGGTGCTGCTGTGCTATCTAATTTTAATATTATTTGCACATACAGTTTTAACATTATTTGCACAAAAACGTTTAAGAAGTGGGAGTCAGATTTGTCTCTATTGGATGAAGAAGCCATGCAATGTACTGGATAAGCCATTCAACTACTGTGGAGAGAGAAACTGCTGAAGTTGATTTGTTATTGTGGTTTGGGGTTTCTTTGACTGTTTTGTTTTGGTTAGGGGGGATTTTTTTGTGCATGTGGGGCTTGGGGTTTTTTTTGTGGTATTTTTTGTTTGGTTGGTTTTGTTTTGTTTGTTTCCCTTGAAAGACATTGTAAAGGAACAGAGGTCGAGGTTCAGCTTTGGTTGTTCTTCAGTGCTCTGATTCTAGATTTGCAAATGAACACTGAATTTCTGTAAGCAGTGACTGAGTGACTAGTAGAAAAACGCAGCTAAATAATTTTTAGAGATTTTCTTATAGTGGGGTTTTATTTTTTAAATTTAACTACCTCATTAATGTTAATGGATTTTTTTTTTCTTTTATGAACTGTACTCACATTATGGATAGGGGAACTGTTTTGCAGTTTGAGCACATTCATAAAATCCCTAAAGCTCTGAAAAACTAATGTAATATCACTCTTCTCAGTGCCAAAGATTCAAAAATCATCAGATTATTCTAAAATTTTTGAAAGTAAAAAATAGAGAGTGTGCAGTTTGGGGCAGAGTATTGAGACTACAAGGGCATCTGGCTTCCTGTTTACAGCTTTTTTCAGTAACAGTGTGTTTATTTTTTAATAAAATATTAAAAATCTTTACTCTAGAAGTGGGCTTGAACAACAACAAAATATGTAGTTATCAAAACACTTTTGATGCAGCTGGCAGAACTAGCAAGGGTATAACAAGTATTGTCTACATCCACAAACCCAGTCATTTGTTACAAGCACAAAATTGAGAGAAAAACTTCTGCTTCTATCCAGAAGAGCAAAATAAAATTTCAGAATGCCTTTAAAAAGAAGAAAAGATTTCTGGTTGTAGATCTAGCTCCTCTTTAACTCCATAAGCCAGTGCAATAAAAAGACACAATGCAAGAAATCAGTTTCTTTCCCTCTCTTAGCAGACCTGATACTGGTATTAAGGATACTTCAACTGATGGGCCTTGCCACGATCTGAAATTGCAGTGCACGCCAGTGATGATTACAGGAGTTAAGAGCGGGAGTCAATGGAATGGAAAAATGCAAAGGATCTGGGATCAAAATGAAAAATCATGTTGGAGGCTAAAAGGGAATTTTCCATTGACCAGTGCAGGAACAACTGTTGTTTCAGCCTGAAGCAGGGCTCGGCACCCTGTTTGCAGAGAGCAACCACAACTCTGACTCTTTCCTGAAGCCAGCAGAAAGGTTTATCAATGAGAAATCTAAGAGCTCTGGCTTGGGAGATAATCACTTCCCAGCCAAACAATATTAATAGCTGAATCTAAATCTTTCCTCTCTCAAGGGACTCTTTTATTGCCATGCTCACACTGTAATCAAAATATATTCAGGAGCAATTTCAGATGTTCAAAAGATATTTGTTTCAGTAAGTGCCAAAATCTCCCAGCTTTTGACTGTACATCTCCAGAAATAGAGTATCATACCTTCCTAATTATATGTGCAAAATGCTGCTTTTCCCATAAGAGCTGTTTTCCAGCTTAATAAAATGGAACAACCTTTCAAAGCAGCTGAGATCTTGTACTAATAAATGTGTCCATGGGTTACCCAGAAGGATCTTCCTTTCTGCTGTTTTGTGGGTAGCAAGCTGTGGAAAACATTTAGTTTAAAGATGAGTGGAGAAAAGGGAAGAACAAGGAGCAGGAGGAAAAGGGGATGACAGCATCCATGATTCACCTCCCCAGAGCCAGGACATCCCCAACACAATGGAGAAAGCATAGAGAGAGGCACCATATGTGTATAAAAGGGTTGTTCAAGTTCCATATCAGCACACGACCAATTCCTCTGTATTACTGCACATAATCCTCTCCATGCTCTCCAGGGATGGCCAGATAGGGGATGAAACCTGTTGATAAAGGACAAGGTGAAGCTGAGGTACTCAATCCCTTTTTCACCTCAGTTTTTACTGGTAAGACTGAGCTGCAGTTATTCCAGGCCCCTGGGGCAAGCAGGAAACTCTGGAGCATGGAAGATGTACTTTTGATGGAGGAGGATCAGGTTAGGGAACATTTAAACCAACAAATCCGTGGAACCTGATGGGACACACTCAGGAGTGCTGACCTGGCTGGTGTCACTATGTGAACACTCTTAATCCTCTTTCAAAGGTCATGGCATTGGGGGAGCCTCCTGAGGGCTGAAAGAGAGCAAGTGTCATTCCTGTCTTCAAGAAGTGCAAGAAGGAGGACCTGGGGAACCTGAAGTGGTCAGCCTCGGCTCAACCCCTAAGAAAGTGATGGACCAAATATACCTGGAAACCCTTTCCATACACCTGAAGGACAAGGTGATTGGGAGCAGTCAGCGTGGCTTTACAATGAACTGGGCTACCCCATGCATGAAAGATGTGCTTGCTGGAATGAGTCCAGCCAGGGCAATAATTAAGGGACTGGAGCATCTTTCATAAGGGGACAAGCTGATGAACTGTTCAGCCTGGAGAACAGCAGACTCAGGGGGATCATAATAATGTGTATAAATACCTGATGGGAGGGTCCAAAGAAGATGGAGACAGACTCTCCTCAGTGGTGCCCAGTGCCAGGATCACAGGTAATGGGCACAAACTGAAACACAGGTGGTTCTGTCTGAATATCAGGAAACTCTTACTGTGATAATAACTGGCACAGGTTGCCCAAAGAGGATATGGAGTATCCCTCTTGGAGATATTCAAAAGCCATTTGGAAATAGCCCCAAACAGCCTGCTGTAGGGGACTCAGCTCTGAGATCTGAGAAGGGAGGTTAGACAGGGAGACTCCCAGTGGTCCTTTCCAATGTCAGACATTTTATGTCTGCAATTTCCCTTTAGTTTACCAGAGCAAAGTGAATGGAGCATTCTGAAGTTTTTTTACCCTAGACTATGAGCGTACTTAATTTAACTTAATTAATTTGTCTTTTGTTAAAATTTTCATGAAGAAGTTATTAGATTAGATTTTATTTCTGTTCTAATTTAGAACACTGTGATCCCATTAGCAGTCCATTTTTATGAGGTTGATATGTTTCGGAGTGTTAGATTGAATATTTTCAGTGGAACATTTTGTAGAAATTTTGGTTGATGCAGTCTGAAATTCTTTCCCTGCATACACCAAAAACAGTAAGAAGGACACATAGGTATTTGGGAGACTTCGTATACCCTTAAAATGAGTAGCAATGGCACTAATAAAGACTTCAATTTAATTAATATAAGGACTTGTATATAGGTATGTTTTTATGACTGTATGCCACAAATAATTTTTCCAAAAAACACATCACCATGCAAATTCCTTATTTGCATAGCAGTAAAATCACCAGCGTTGATAAAACTGTATGTTATCTGAATAGTTTTCAGTGAATGATTTCTCCTCATTTAGACTTTATATTCCTTCCCAAATTCATTCTGAGATTATTATTAAACCCTATTTCATATTAAATTAAAAATGAAATACAGTTTGCCCAGCATAGGAGCATTAAAAGGTCACTCCTATGCTACTCCTTGGTGTCAGTAATCATATGCATATGCAGGAGAGCAGCAATACATACAGCCTTTCCAGATGGCTATTCACAACTGCTCACAAGAACAGAGGTCAAGAGCTATGAGTTCACCCAGCTGAAAGCATTTTTCTAGGAAGTTCGAGTTGGAAATTGTACTTTACAGTAATTACAGGCCATCATTTTTAACACTGCAGTATAGCAATATATAAAAGCATAAGCTGTAAGTGTTCTGGATTCATTTCTCTGCCACTAAAATGTTATTTGCTTCTATTACCTGAAATTCAAATAAGCCAGTAGCACTGTCTATAAAGTATCTCTCTGTTGTGAGAAGAAGCCATGAAGAGGTATAGGCGGGGGTGGAGAATAAAAATTGAATACACCAAGAAAGAGGTGGAGAAGCAGTGAATAAAGACAAAATGGGAGGATGAAAGATATTTTAAAAGTATTTCCATAGTCTAAGCAAGAGTACTCTTGTGAGCAAAAGTTTCCAATTGATGCATGCTTCTGTCTATTTCTCCTTTCAACATTTTCTCCCCACATCTTTCTACCCTCTCCTAAATGTATTCAAAAAGCACTGTAAGTTTTGGCAACTAAAAAGAATTAGTCCTATGCCAGACTTCTCCAGTGCCTCATGACAATAGTACATGTAGGTAAGAAGTTTTTTTCTTTAAATTTGTGACACGTTTGATTTAACTTGCTATGGACAAAGCAACAAAGTTTTAAAACATAAAATCCATCTCAAAATACCAAGTGGTTGTACCTGTTTAACACATTTCATGATTTGGTCCTCACAGTTAAATTTTGAGTGATTCCTTCTGATAAGACCCTGATTTCATCCATTTGCACCTGTAGTGAGGTGCAACTGAGGTTAAGTAAGGAGAAGAAAGCAACAGACCATCTCATGTTTTTTTCTCACCTCCCTTCCCCTTTGGGCATGGTATGTGTGGGCTTCTTGGTATGTGAGGATTTCTTCCTCACATCCATAACACATGCAGGTTGATCTCCTGCCATGCTTTGTTAGGAAGGCAACACAAACAGCAAAATCAGCTCCCATCTCCTCCAGCTGGGCAGTGACCAGCAGTGCATCTGCTGACGCAGCACCACCACAAACACCAGCCCATTACCCTGGCCTTACACCAGCCATACTTGCTCTCCCCAGGCATTATTCCTCACCAGGGCTCTTACATAATTTTCCTCCAAATTTAGATTAACATTGTATATGCTTCAAGGCTTTGAGATGCCTGCAATTTCTGTGGAGCTGTAAATTTGCCTTATTGTAAATATGAACATAAAGGTAACGGCAAGGATGAGGTGATTATAGTATTTAATGTATGCCTGTTTATATTGCAGTTACAACTTAGGCTAATGAATTCAATTTTGTTAAAGGTTTCCCCAATATAATGCTTTAAAACAAAAGAGATTAAAGCTGGTTTATATTCAGATATTGCTCATTTCAGATCTCATAAAAGTTTTAACAACTGCCTGTGGTTTGAGAATAAAGAAATTAAAAGACACTTAAAGGACTGTCCATAAACTGCTATTACTTTAATTTGAGCAAAATTTTTAAAATTTATTCTATAGAAGCATAACCTTGAGGGAAGCCTACTTATAAATAAAGTTAATATTTAAATTGTTTTAACAGAAATTCTGTTCAAATGTTCTGTTTCATATACTTCAATATTCACTTGATAGGGTTTGAATTATGTGTATTTTACTGTATAATTATACAATCTTATATTCATATAACTTATATAATAATGTATTTTTCATTCAAAACATACACTGATTTTTTGGTAGCTCTTGCCATACTGAAAGTGCTATTCCAAAATTTCTATTTAGTCTTTACTAAAACAGATCAAACTCTGTAAGGCAAAGATAAGTCATTACTAAAAGAAGAATCAGAGAGGAAGATTAAGTAACTTGCCAGAGTTACAGCAACTGTTAACATGTCATGTCTCATAGGGAGTTCACAAGACTTTTGCTATTTTTATGTTGTTTTGAAAAAAGCAGAAACATTCTTCATATATGAGATTAAAACTGCACTGTTAGTTGTCGTTATAGTGGAGAAAATGATAAGGCCTGATTCCTAGACCCAAATGTTTTTAATGTGATTTGACAGATTATGTGAGAGAGTGGCAGCGAGAAACAAAAAAAAAGATGACAAGAGATTTATTGCTTAATTCATTATTTGTCTTCTAAAGTCTTTTCACCCCACATATTATTAACACTTGCTAAATGGGAAACTGCTACCGTAGACTGTGAGACCTGCTCCGGCATCCCTGCCCTGACATTATGGCTGATGTTGGCTTTGGAGACCTGCCCTCGTGCAGGATCTGCTGTGTAAAGAGTATTTCATCCCCTGCCCAGCCTGGTAAGGATATGCCAGCCACACTCGTGGGTGATTCATCCTACAATCTTGGCCGTCTCAAACAAAATGGACTCTGAATGTCGATCTCTCTCTCTATATATAAAGCAATGAAATTGTATGAACAGGATGAAACCTTGTTTCCTGGCATGCAATGATTTCAGAAAGGTTCATGGTCTAGAGCAGAAAACCGACTCATTCTGAATTCCTATTGCAGTGAGTTGACTGAGTGAAACAATGGATATATGGTTGTGGGAGTCCTGAGTAGGAGAAAGAATAAGACATGCTTTATAGCATCAGTAAAATCAATAGAGGAAAATGCACCCAGAACCAGTAGTCAAAAATTATGTAGAAAAATTGGTAACAACAGAGAAGATGTCCACAAAGATCACGGCTGAAGATAATGCCATCCTTTGAAAAACTTTTGCACAAAGTCAGTTCCAAATATTTTTCACCCCTTCCCCAGGAATAGTGTTGAAGAATCTCAACTTTCATTTGACAAATAAATAAACCGCATCCTAGACCTTGTTATGGTGACAGCCTTGAAAATATAAATCATTGAAATTATAAATCAAGGGTAAACTGATGTAGTGATGTTTTCCAGACCTTAAAGATGTCACAGGATGATTGCTGAGGAACAAGAACGGTCCTACACATACGGATGAACTATTAACTCAAACCTACAAATGACAACCTATGGTACATTGAAAGCTGAAACTGCATGGACAGTATGCAATAAATGTAATATCAGACACACCATATAAATCATGCTGTGTGCAACAGTATGCTCTGCCATATTTAATCAAACAATATAATCCTCAAAATAAATATTTGCCATAAAATTCTTGCTGCATTTATAAAATTGTAAGAAGCTTTTCTCAGGTTGTACTTCCAAGACAGATAAATCAGGGCTGTGGTAAAGAGAGTGAATCTTCCATCAAAGCTGGCCCAAGTTTAGTGACATCATCAAGAGTGACAAGTTGCCAACTGGGCCTGCCAGAGAAGGGGCGTATTTATTAAAACATGTAATCTATCCCTGAATTTAAGTGCTGCATTAGACTTGTAAATATTGGATGAGATAGGGCAGAAGTGCCTACAATAAAAAAACAGTAATGAGAGTAGCTAATTAAAGTTCTAAAGGAGCAGATTTTGACTTACACCATCCCATAATTTGCTTTTCCTTTAATGATTTTCCTCTGTCTCCTGTGCCTGTAAATTATGTTGTCTGAATGTCCACTGAATGCTAAATTGTACATTTTTCCTACTCCCATCCTCTTTCATCCAAAATCTGGTTCTCAAAATGATTAGAAAATTTGCTGATATTCCATTTTCCATCACAGAATACTATTTGGTCCAGTACGTGCTGATCAAAATTATGATATTATATTTGTTAATATTTGTTTACACCGGTATTTTATACTCAAAACACTTTCAACTAACGTTTCATATTTTTGTAATTTTCAATTTTTAGTTTTCTCTTTGAAAAGAAAAATGATCAGGAATTACTTTAAAATAGTCAAAGCCAGATGCTTATATTTTATATAATTGAAGTAGTTTACCTGTCTTAGGAAGATTTGGAGATAAGTTTCATTAAAATTGTTTTCCAACTCAGTTTTGAATATAAAACATTCCACAATCTGACTTTTTTTGCAATGCTGTTTATGAGCAAAGAATAACTAATAATTTTGTATTTTTGATAAATATGACATTTTGCACTAATTGTGTTACCTATAGTCATGTGCCTGTTGAGGATTTCATAATTGTGACTGTGTTTGTTTACTTTTTTTGGCTTTTATCCATGAATTTTACAAATAATTTCATTTCTTTTTATGTGAAAAACACATGCAAGAAGTCAAGATAGGAGGTTATTTGTGCCCACTGCCACTTTCCTGCTGAGATTGAACCGCTCTTAGAATTTCTAAAATTTTCTTTCTGCTGCTCATGGACTAGCTGGGCATCAGTCAGCAGGTGGTCAGCAACTGATTCGCTTGTTTTTTTATTTTCTTTTATAATTATTACTTTTTTTCCCCTTCCTTTTCTCTCCTATTAAACTGTCTTTATCTCAACCCACTAATTTTACGGGGTTTTTTTGATTCTCGTCTCCATCCCACTGAGAGGGAGTGACCATGTGCCTGGCTGTGTGGTGTTTAGCTGCCTGCTGGGATAAACTGCAACAATAGCTTAGGAGTTAAATGTAAGAATTTTTCAACAGGTCAGCTTGAACATAAAACCATTTTTTGCCCTGGAAAGATACAGCTACCCCGTATTTCTGGATCACAGGCTAAAAGCTGTTTGTCTTCATAGGTCCTCTATCAGCCAAATTGTCATTGTGAGAGGAGTAACTTGAGTTTTATGAATTTTCATTAGCCTCCTACTTAACCAGCACCTACCTGATGAAGGACAATGGGTGATGGAGTCAGACTGCAGGGGAAATAGGCTGTGCAGAGGCTCAGGAAAGGTGCATATGTAGAGGAGAGGCGTATGCAGTTTCATTTTTACATACAATTATTTCGAATCTTGCTCTTTGGACAGAGAGGGTTGCCTTAGATTCAAGGTTGCCTTGTAATTGGGCAAATAATATGCAGCTGATAAGCTTCAATTTGTTGTACAAATAAATACCCCTATCTGTGTATCCACCATGAAGTGCTCCACCAAGTCTTAGGGAAAGCTGAGCACATCTCATTGACTCCCTGCAATGGAAGGAGGTCTGCTTGCATCTGGTCTAAAGAAGGTGCCTCCAAGGGACTGAGTCGAACTAAATACAGTAATTTGAAAAATAGCCTCAAGGTGACAAAGGAGTAAGGTGGAGGCCGTGCACAGAGTGTGACCATTCTTTTATGTGTGTTGAGCTGCAGGTCTCTTCAAAGACAGGGCAGAAAAGCTGTGAATTTCTTACATGTATTCTTAAGCATGAATGGATAAATTGAGAAGGGTAAAATGGCCCAAGTTGCACTGCTTTCTGGAGGTTCGTTTTTGAATGATTTGGCAGCTTTATCTTTCTGAGTAAGAAGTAATGATGCAAGAAAATGTAATCTATTATGGCAATCTATGGTGCATTTGTATCTACCCGTAGCTCTGTTTCCCTATTTGTCATACGTTTATGGTGTGCCTTCTAAAGATCTGAGGTGGAAACCAGTCAGCTCACAGGTTTGACAGGAATTACAGGAAAGGAAGAATTTGTAATATGGTGGAAGAGTGACAAAAACAACTAGGTAACAGGAACAAGACGAGAAGTCAAAGTGTCTCTTGAGGGGAACATTGAGGGAGGGTCCTAAACCAGCAAAGCAACATTCCCCAAATGAGCAGGGGCAGTAAAACACAGACAGCGTTTGGCCCCTGTTGAAGTTCTCAGAGCTTAAAATATTTGGGTGACTGAGTAGCTGTTCTCCCTGATGGCAACCTGGTGATGAGATGGGAGGGAGTGCTAAGCTGGATGCTCTTACAAAGGTATGGTTTCAGTGTAATAGCTAGAATTGTGCATATATTTAATTAATGGGTACTGTTTCCAAGGTTGACAGTGCATGCACCCTTTAATCTTTATTTCTATGCCTTTCATAAATACATTGTGAAAAACTTGCCATAGATTTATTTTTTTCAGATTAAAAATGGCATTTGCAACTTACTTTTAAAAACTACTGTCTTCTCATGGGAAATTCTGAAAACATTTTCTATAGAAATAATTCTATTTCTAGAGCATATATGTTTTTTTATCACTTTTCCCTATTGATTACCAGAGATATTTGCATAAAAATAAGCACATAGGAATTTATCATCTGCTGCTGCTTTTTTCTGACTTGCTTTTTTCTGCTGCTTTTTTCCCTGTGGAAAAAAATGTACTCCTAAGCAACAGAGATTTTCATAGGAGTATTTCATTTTAAATAAAAACAAGCAGAGAAAAAAATACCCTGAAAATATTACTTGCTACTTTTAGAAAATAGTTTTTACTAATGGTTTGCACAAAGCTTTTAATACAATAATCGTGCTTTTAAAGCTCTCTTCTAATTTACTTGCAACCAGCATAGTTTAATGCAGAAAATAATGATAGCATGTTCCATATTAGTATTGTTGTGGTTTGTTCAGAAATTCTTGCTCTACTTACAAAGACGGTCTTGCAATTAAATTTTTGTCCTACATCTAATGCTGGTGAAAAGAGTAATTTTGCAAAACTGCCCATGATGCATGGAAGAATAGACTTATGTTTTATGAATATTTTCCCATGATATATTTTTAGTATTCTCATGTTATCTGTAAAGGCAATTCATTAAGTCTGTGTACAATCATTTTCTTGTCTGAGTAGCCTCAAGTCTTTCTAGTTATTTTACCTTTGTTTCTTTAATAATGACTGAACACAACAGGAGATTCCTAACTAGCCAAGTTATTTTCAAATCCTTTTTCCTTTTCCCCTGTTATAAGTGTTGTTTTTTTTTTTTTTATTCTTATCCTAAACAGCAAGATCCTTATTCATAGTCCTAAACACATGAGGAAAACACAAATCCAGAAAACATTCCATCTTGAAGATTTCTAAGACTTTAAAAGGAGGGCTAGACCATATATGACTTCTAGCTTCATGTAACCTGGCTGACTTTGCACTAGCAAGGATTCTGCTCACTGACATATTCTGCAATGACAGTTTCAGGAACTGTTCCTTCTCCTCTCCACCCAAGCTCCTGTGTGATTTCTCTGCCAGCCCACCCTCAGGGCTGCTTCAGGGGCAGCCTGCAGGCACAATTAGAGGACAAAGTGTAAATGTTGCCTTCTGACAGTGTGCATGATGGGGGAATTAACACTGGTTTGGCACAACTTCTCCAGTGAACTTCCATTGATTAGAAATGAAAGCTGAATCAATTTGACACTCCCTAACTATCACAGACATGGTGAAGTTTTGATCTTTGCAGAAATTTCATGTGTCTTTGGGAAAGTCTAAAAACTAGAGCACACAATAAATAACATATCCTAAGAAAGGTACTTAAAAAAAATAATTACAAGTAAGCCCTCTTCGGGTTTATTTCTAGACTCCAGAAATCTGAAGAGCAATTGGAAATCATTTCACTGCATAATGTCAGGTGGCACCTTTAAAAGCTTACCAGAGTGATACAGATAGGAAACATCAAGCATTGGAATGGGCTGCCCAGGGAGGTGGTGGATTCTCCATCCCAGGAGGTATTTAAAAAGAGACTGGATGTGGCACTTAGTGCCATAGTCTATTAACTGCAGTGGTAGTGGACCAAAGGTTGGACTTGATGATCTCAGAGGTCCTTTCCAACCCATCTGAATCTATGATTCTATGATCAGTGTTTTTCTCAGTTTAAAATATTTACTTAAAAAAACCCTTCTAAGTTATTTACTGGTTTATGGTCTATTATGTAAAGTTCAAAGAGTAAGTTTTTCTTTATTTCATTTATGATATGAAATTAACGTATTAGGTTTGGATACTAACAGATGAATCAAGAAGTTTCCTGTAAAGATTGAAGATACATGGCAACATAAATTCAATAAGCTTAAGACAGAAGTACATAGCAGGGGGCTTATCCTCTGACTGCCTTTGAAAGTAGTCTCCAACAAAGAGGGGAAACCAGCCATGTTGGCCTACTAAGGGACAGTCACTCTGAATGCATCTCTGCCAATGGAACCTGTACCAGAACCATTTCTTGTGTTTGTTCTACAATGGTGGCACTCATGTTCAGCTCATCCCTGCTTTGGAACAACTTATTACAACATTATGCTACTTCCAACTGTTTCATGTGCAGGGGAAAAAAGTACAGAAAGGGAGAAAAGAAAATCCATCTGAGCTTCATCCAAAAGCACAGACAAAGGTGGGTGATGATTCATCCTCCCCAGCTGTATTGTAGCTGATGAAAATGAACTACATCTGCTCCTTGAACTGCTAAAAATGTCTGTTGTGCCTCTCATTTCACTCTCTAATGGCTCTGAGGGAGATGATAGCCCATGGATACTTCTTGGTGAGCACCCCAGCTGAAAACAGCAAATGGGGCTTCCTTACTTCTTTCCAAGGAATTACTTATACACTGGAAGAAATTGCTAGCTAGTATGCTGATGTAATTTTAAAAAAGATGATTGAGATTATTAAATGAACTTTTCTATATTGTAGAAAAATATTATAAAACTTTCAACACTGGAGAACAGTACAGGAACTCTTCTTTTTAATGAATTCTAAAAAGAACATTGATTCTCTTAGTTCCACTTACTATCAAATTAACCAGAAAGTTTTATATGATTATTAATTATACCTAAAACAAAGTGTAATTACATTTTGCAATTAGATTAGCAATACAAAAACCTTAATTTGGCAAATTTTTTCTAAAAGGACAATACATAATCTTTTTCAGTTCAAGTGAGTGATAGTGGGCATCTTTGTGTCTTTTTCTTCAGTTTAAGACCAGTTTAAAGTATGTATAGGTAATATATGACCTCATATTTTGTTTTTTATCAGAACAAAACCTCAACAAGGTATGTTTGGTGAATTAGTAAATTAAGTGATTTCATCCAATTTTTTAAGATTATGGAAAGTGAAAGTAGTATATTTAGTCCTTCATATGATACAAATATCTGGTACTACTGAGGCAGTTTCTGTACTTTATGGCAGCTAAAAATACATAAAACTTGGAGTATTGAAGTTCTGCAAGACATCTTATGGAATTTCTTGATACTCCACAGAACAGTCCACTACATCTGTGAAAGTAGGATGTCCACAAGAGTTTTCTCCTCAGATTTTTTTCATAGCCCTGAAGTTAGTCACACACTAGGCACAGGACTGACTTTGCCTGAGTTCAATCATATAAAGTGATCTTTAATCTCTGTAAGTGCCTAATATAAATTCAAAAGTTTAGAAATACAAGGATGTTTCTCTCTTTTTGTGAAACTATTACATAATTCTCTAAGTCAGATGGAAAAGAACACACCTACGGGTTTTGCTGATCGAAATGTATATTAGAGTTATGTCCAGTGATGTCATCGGATTTTGAAATCATTGAATGATCTCTGTCATCATACACTGTGATAAAAACCACATAGTAATTTTCCTAATGAATTAGCAGTACAGATGCAGAGTCACTTTACAAATACACACAACTAACTTTCCTGATTTCTGGTGCAATTTGCGCAGTTTAGCACTACTTTTCAGCCACAGTACTTTATCTGTTTTGGGTACTGAATTACTCAAAACCTGCTTTAATATGATAGCTTCAAACTCTGGCTTTTGAAATAAAAACCAGAAAGATACTTTTATTTCACAATTTAGCTTCATTATGAAGTGGTTAGGGAAAATTTGTAGTTAATGATGGTCCAAACACATGATTTAAATTATTGGCATAAAAGAACAAGTCTAGTTAATGATTTTTCACCTAGAAAAAGAGAAAAGTATTTACTCGGAGCTGGAGTTAGGAAGTTATTTCTATCAGTATAAAAGATCATAAATCTGTCTCGCAACCTTTCAGCAATTTAGATGTGTAATTGGGCCTTCAAGACACACTTTGCGTTGACATGTGTAATATTAAATTACTATCACCATGATTTATATACCTAGCTAGTAGTTCTGCAAGCTACTAAGTATAAACACTGAATTTAAAAGCATGCCCCTACACATACTGATTGAAATTCTGTTAACTTTATCATTGACTCAAGCAGAGCAAAGTTATCATCACCCAGTGATTTTCAACTTGCCGTGAAGGTATCAGGGCTTTAAGAGAAAATCAAATTACTTAAAACTAGTGAAGAAATTGCAGACAAAACAGCAACTATTTCACTATCCATTATAAAAAATGGCAATAAAGAAAAGGAAAAATGTAAGAAGCAACATTTTTAAGCCTCTTAATTTCTAAAGTGTAAATTCTTACAAGAAAATAGTTACCTTAGTAAGATTAAAAGGTACTTGAGAGCATCTCTCGAAATCTGATAGTTAAGTTATTCAATTGCATTCTGTTTCACAGAGTAAATTTCGTAGATAAGGCTATGCCTGTGTTCTTTCTGCTTCATAATGTGTGTCATGTGTTGCGCTTTGGCTCTGGCATTTCTGGATTCCAAAGGGTAATGTATCATTAGATTAAATTACGTTCTCCTGGGATAAATAGAAAAAATATTAGTTGAGAAACCCAAAACAATAAAAGATACACATCTAACTATAATAATGCCTTTAATACAGTATGGAAACATTGATCATAACACTACAATCAGGAGCTTATTCCTGAGTACTTTCGTGATTTTTTGCTTTTTAAAAAATATTATAGTAATATTAATCTGTATAAACAATTAACTGAATCTGAATTAGTTAGGATAATATTCAAAGACTTAATTTTAAATTACTTCTATTGGTGCTGTTTGGCTGAATGGTCATAATAGTTATTCTGATGTCAACTTACCTGAAACTTGATAGAATTTGTCTAGGAAGTCATTTTTCCCCCCTCCCCCAGTATTTAGAAATGTGCTAGTTGGAAATGCTTCCTAGTAGCAGAAGTACCTTGGGAATTTCCACGGGGACATTGCTCTGTCTAGGAACTAGCTAGGATATGTGGTTCTTGAGAAATGCTTCAGTAGCTGTTTGTGTTGTCTGGAAAGGTTTGGGGATGCTAAAATGAGGTTCAGACATGCTTCCCATCTGGAAAGAGAAGAAGAGGAAGGAGAGGAAGTTAGGACTGTTGTTGGCAGATCTGTTCACCAGTCTGAGAAGGAAATATTTTCATATTGGGGCTTTGGTGTAAAGTAAATGGTGAATTGGACTAGATTTCCTTCAAAGCTCCCTTCCAACCTAAACTATTCCATGATTCTGTGAAAATGAGCTCCTCAGCCTTAGTCTGCAAGTCAGATGCCATGATTTATTTGAGAACTAGAAATAATTTTTTTTATGTGGGAGCCTCCAAGACCTTTTTCCTCATGCAAGTGAAGCCGTTATAAAGGAAAACCACATACTGAGGGAGAAAAGGTACAAAACACAAGAGTTATCTGCTTTGCTTTCCATCAGCCTCACTGCCTTTAGCTGTTCACTCTAAGTGAAATCAGTGCTTTTGGGAAATTATTAAAAGTGTCAGATTAGTTGTCCTCAGAATGATGTAAGAAAAGGAGCACAAACATACAGCACTGCAGACAGCTGCACTGACTAGTAGAACTGCTCAGAGGTTCTCAGAAATTACTAAGAACCATTGCAGGTCTCTTGAAAGGTGCAGATCAGGAAAATAAAGATCTATCCAGGGCCACTTTGCCAGACTTGTGCTTCCTCTGCATTGTAATGTATTGCATGTAATGGAGGCAGCAGCCTGTGTTAAATCATGCCCAAAGGAGAAGGAATCGAGAGGGTATAACACTGTTGTTGGAAGATGTACATTCCACAAACTGGAAAAGTTAATATTTGCTATGATAATCTGCTTGTACAAATAAGTCTATTTGAAGTGGAATTAAACAGTTAATTTTACTGATAGTGTGTCTGCTATAAACTTTAAGTCTATTTGTTTAAAGGGCAACCGATTACAGAATAACGTCTGGCTTGTACCACATGCTTCAAATTAAGAGTAAAATTAGTGCCAAATATTGTTTGGAAGTGATTTTCAATTTCTGTATCACTGATCCCAAGGAAAAAAAGTACTCCTGTATAGGCAGTTTAATTTTGGTGGCAAGGAGCACTTTTGAGAATAAGCTTGAGACATCTTGCTACCTGAAAAAAAAAAAATCTGTCTTTAGGGCTCTGTCTTTATACAGACAGTCATTTAGAAATAAACATTTTACCTCTCAAGTGTCTGAGAACAAAAGATCAAGAACCGAAGCTCTATGCAGGGGGTTTCAGAAGAGAGAAATCGTTTCATCTGCTTCTCCCACTTCAAAAGTACATCCTCTCAGACACCAGGTTATGACTGAGAATCTTGCAGAGATTTATGGAGAGCTTTATTCTGGCTTCTTACCTTTTTAAAGCATTTCTGGACAGGAATGACAATAGATGAGGCATTAAAAATAATCTGTAATACTTGCAAATTGAGTCACAGCCTCTACCTTCTCCCCTTCTATCTTCATCCCCATTACAGAAATGTATACAAACCTCCCTCATGTAGGAATAGATATGTTATTTCTACTGGCAATGCAGAAAGAGTTGACCCTGCTTCCTCTTGCTCAGCCATTCTCCTCTTTACTTAAAAAAAAGGAGAGGAACTGAATACATCTGTTTCTCACTGATGACCTACATATATTTCACTGCTTATATAGCTCAGCTTGTCTTCCACGTGGGGACTTCTGCTTCAGTAATGACCATTCTGTAAGCTGCAGATTCCCTGATACCAACTGCATTCCCAGCCTCTTGTTAATAAAAAATCATTTGCTTAAACTGAGGCTACAGTGTACCTCTAACACATACTTTGGCTGATTTGTGAAAATGACACAATTTCTTTATAGTATAAATGGTGTTGTTTTCTTTGCTAGGATTTAAAATCAATATGAACAAATCAAATCTAATACCTTATCAACTACTCCAATCTGTAAAATAATTATAAATTGCATTGGCAAAATTTTCACATTCACAGAACAGATTTCAGACCATATGTCTGTTGTGATGCAACTGAGAATTCATCCTTAGTTCTCAGACAAGGTATGTTTAAAATTACTGTGTCATATGGCTTTGTGTGTTAGGCATTTCCATAACAACATTGTCACACCATCATTTCAGATGCTTTCAGTCATAGGTCAAATTCATCTATTGACCATACATTCACAGCAAGATATTTAGGTGCAAGAATTGCAAGCTGGAAGCCTACATTTCTGTAAATATTCGGTGTGGAAAAAAATGTGCAAAAAAAACCCAAACCAAAAAGAAGCCACCAAGCAAACAATTACTGTCAAAAATCTTGGTGCTTCTGAATAAGAACCGTGCAGAGAAGAGGGATATTGCGATCAACCCCAAAAACCGAACCACTAAAGTAGCTGAGCAATAGTAATTTAACTCCATTTTGTTGCTCCACCTGGGAAAGTAATTCCAGTACTTAAACAACGTAGTAATGTACTATATAAGCATACAAAAAAGGGTGAAATATTTTGGTTTACTAAACCAATCTGCTGCAGGGTTAGTGAAGATAGGACAGATTTTCCATTGGCAGAAAAGCTACTAGGGTCTCTACTAGAGTCTTTAAGTCTTTAAGGAGAACAGCATTCTTGAGAAGTCTGAAATAATAAAAACAATTTTTTAGTGTGGAGAGATGCTCAGATTTCACTGAAATCTCTGGGTAAATTCCTTGCAGGTTACTTTTGCTGGGTAAGAGGAAATGCATCTTTCACATTGTTTCCACTTCTTTTGTGTTTTGTGGGATATGGTAGTAAACTCTTCTGCTCCAAAAGAGCCTAATTGGTTTAGATTTTCAGAGCTCCTGCATTTGTCCAGTCCTAATTCTACTGCAAGAAAAAGAAGTCATCTTTGAGACCTGTGAGATAATTCTATGCTTGCTACCAAGCTTTGTGCACCCATTTGTAGAGACACTACATGGTCAGGACTTATGCTATACAAATTTCAGCCAACTTGGATGTGAGTTTCTGTGACCCTAATTTTCCTGGCAGCTGGAAGAAATCTGATTCTGAAAGCTAGCATTCTAATCTTTCTTCCTCTGAAGCTCATAGTGATGCTGTCAATTTTATCAAATGCAGATCACATCCTAGAAGTTAAGTCATTAGCCATCATTTTTTTGGCATTTAATTTTATATATTCCTGTGTGCAATACACTGCAAAATGTTTAATGTTAAAACAAATTCCTGTGTTCATCCAATGAAAAAGGAAAGGATTGTACTGTTGCCTATTTCTGATTTTTGACATTTTTCTATAATCCTATTTATCTAAGATTTGCTTCACAATTGCTTCTAAATACATGTATTTGGAATGCCATAAAAACTAGTTATCATCAGCTCAGTAACAAAGGTAAAAGAATACTTTCATATTTTTCCTGTTAATTATTAGCAATTCATAGTCATTTTACTAGCATGCATTTTACTTAAACAGTACAGCTATTACTGGGTAAATGTACTCAAAATAACCACATTTGAAAACTGGTAATTTCTTAGCACTTAATAACTGCTTTGCTTGATCGCTGAAAAGGAGCTAAAAGTAAGATGTTCTAAGCTCTATTTATAGTTGCAGCTTCATAACTTCTTTTTTATTCTCCAAGTATTTTTTCTAGTAGTTTCTGAAGTATGGCATTTTGCCTGAGTGTTCAGTTAGGGATACTCCATGGATTCTGGTGCTAACCAGTCCCATGAAGTCCATAGTACCTCAGTGAGGTAGACTCATGCATGTAACTGGAAAAACTGGTAGTTTCACCTTTGCCAGTGAGCTGATAGAAAGTAGGGGTTTTTTAGTCCATCTGTTTAAAATGTATGCGTAAGTCTATTGGTTACTTTCGCTATTTGTTTTATTTTAAATATTTATTCTGGCATCTCTCCACAGAACTTGCTAGATATGTCTGAAAATTATTTCTGCCCCTTTTTTAAAAATAGATTGATTACCCAAATTTTCTTTGTAGCACAGAGAATTTCTGTTAGAACAGAACATGTTAAAAGTGGTTTTATTTGGTTACACATGGCTGTCTGTCAAGGAACCGTAGCCTTTTGTTATTCTGTTATTTTCTTTAATAAGAAAACACTTCAAATAACATCAAGAACTTCAATAACTTCAAATCTGCATACACTACAGGCCTCTTTGTGTCACTTACACCGTGGCACAAAAGAGAGGTAAAATGTTGCTAGAGCCACTTGTGCAGAAAAAAATCTAGCATTGACTTCCCTGCAGCTGCTCTCCCTTGCTGACTCTGACACAATGACAAATTTGGGCTTGGGATAGCCATTCTTTTCAGTTCCTCCTCTAAGAGAGGAAATGTTATACTCAAGAGTCTTCTTTTTTTCATTGAGCAGTAACACCTCATGGTGTCAAGTACATTAGAAAAGTAATTTTCTTGTGAGAACTGGTGTGAAGGAAAAAAAAAAGTGTCTTCAAAGCACTTTAGGTCACTAAAGCCTTTAGGAGTTGATGAAAGTTCAGGGGCTTGATATCTGAAGAGATAAGAAGATCTAAGGATTAGTTTGTAAGTGAATGGCCTGTGATGAATTGCTATATGTATTCCAGCATTTACAGAGACTGTGGATACAAATACAAACTTTGATGACTTTAAAGGAAAAGTGGCATGAAAGTTTCCCAACTCCACCTTATTTAGTGAAGGGTATTGCTGTGTGTTTTGACATACCTCCAGGAAAGATGAGATAACTTCTGCTGATATGAACTACAGGACTCCTGTAGCTCTTCATTTTAAGTTGAACAGATGCATGAACTTAGAACCAACCTTTCAAGCTTTTTGATTTTTTTCCTGGAATTTAAATTAATCAAGTGCAGTAAACAAATCATGCTTCCCAAACTCATATGGGCCAAATATTAGGAGTTTTGGACATCAGCTGGGTGGTGATTCAATGTATAGATATATTTAGCAATCTGGAGCCACAAGCAAGTCTACTAAAAAGGGAATATTTAAAGAAACGTCTAAGAATAGTTTCAACATTCATATAGAAACATTCTGTCATGCAGGTACTCATCCAAAGGTTGACAGGCATTCAGTTCAGTATCAGAGGAATCCCGAGGAGGAGAAAATATCAAGATGCCACCCACGCACCTAATAATGTGTAGTTTTTTGCTACATAATTTGCTATAAGTATTTTGAGGCTGAGAACGTTCCTCCAGAGGTTAGGACAGGAATGATGCCCTCCCCACCTTGTTTAAGAAGTGATTAGGGTTGTCTGAGCAAAAAGTGCGTGCTGCTATCAACCCGTACTAAAAGAGTTTTTAATGTTAGCAGAGTTCCCAAAGTCTCCTTTTTCTTTTACGTTTAAATCCAAAATACTTATGCATGCTATTTTTGCACCTCATGCTACTACATTGCTGATGTGCAGGATGTGTGCAGGCGCAGCGTAGATTTATATTCTCTGACTTAGTTCAGTGTAGAGTGAAGGGTGGAGGATGCAAATTGCCCTTTCCCGCTGTGACCACAACCCTGAGACAAGCCGCCGTCACTGCATTGCTTCACCCAGCTGCGGAGCTTTCTCCTGGAAACATTCGCCGCAGGGGGCTGTGGAAGGAGCCCTCGCAGCCACCAGCTACAGCTGGCTGCTTGCTGCCCTCTGCACGGGCAGGGCAGGCAGCGAGAACAAGCGCCAGAAAGGGTTCCGTGGAGCCCAATTTCGGATCCATAAATTGAAAGCACTTAATGTGAACTGGTCCCCTCAGATATAAACCACAACTTGTTTGCAGAGCCCCATCCGTTTTCAGCCATCCTCAGAAATGAAGAGCTTTTGTCTTCTAGCCTTCCACTCTGAAAGTGTCCTGAATACAGATTTAATGGGAAATATGAGATCGAGAAGCTTGATTCATATTAGGATGAAATCTAATTAGAACTTGCTATAAATCAGGAAAAAGAAGGGTTAAATCAGTGTACTGTTAGTACAGCAACAGAGAAACTGGGATGTTCTACCTAGCATTTTATAGCAGGGAAACAATTTGTCTGTGGAAATAACTTAATTAGCCCCTTTTTTTACCTGAGACTCTTTCATAAATGGTTGCTGAATTTCTTAATCCTCTTCTTGTGTTACAGTTCATATTCCAAGATGTGCTAAATCTCTTTTGCATTTTACAGCAATACCAAAAACTCAACATACATGTTACAATGCCTAACCCTGTTAGGTAGCCATTAACTAAAATGAAAGATTGACTATGTATAGCTAATGTATTTGTTGAGTACTGCCTTTATATTGCTTTTCACATTTCAAAGCACAGTCAGTCTGTCCTTTCTATTGACTGAAATTATTACTAGAATTACAATCATAAGAAAATCAGAGGTATTTAGGGATATAAGGCTGAAATAAATTAAATATACAGCAGCGTCCTAAAATGAGTTTCAGATACTGGTATTGAACTCCATAAAAGGCAGGATATTTTGAGTGGACCAAAAATCAATTTCTTTGGGCATTAATAATTGCAGATCATAGGTTATATATCATATTGCTCCAAAATTGTTGACTAGTAAGAAATGAGTTCATATGTGTTTTTCTCATTTTCTGAGATGAATTTTTTTCTTTTTGCAATATTGCTAAAATTATTTTTTTAACATTCAAAAGCCTTAGCATTACAGGTTTGGAAACATTTTTTTTTCATATTTATAAATAGTGTTTGCCTGTACTTAGGTACATTTTGGCCTACAGAAAAAATAGAAGTGACTTCAAAAACTAATGTTAAGTTTCAGGATGCAACAATTGGAGAAACTTAATTCCAATCCCAAGAGATTTTTCCAGTTTAATATGTCTCAATTTGTAGCCTTGTATTGCTTTAAAATATTTACTGTATTAACACTCACTTAAGCTGCACTAGCAGTTGATGAAAGCTTTTACTCTCACTAATGTTTTGTTCCAAGTGCCAATTGCAAATCATCTAACATTTTGAAAAATGAATAACGTGTTCCTGTATAAAATGATAGTGAATCAGATAATGTAAATCTGTGAGTTTCTGCACATTTTAACATATGACCGTGAATTATTCACTATAATAATTACTCTTTTAGCATATTCTTTATCTTGCTTCTTATGTATAAGAAGTATCTTTTAGAATTGCAGCAGTGCCTTCTCCAGCTTGGCTTTCAGAAAGAGGTTCTGCAATACTTTGAAAACAAACATGAAAGCAAGAGTTTTAATGAAAAAGGGGTTGGAGAATATCTACATTGGGTTAGCTATGGAAGGCACCATTTCCTTTGTGCCATGTTATTTTTAGGTCTAGAATTAGAATTTGTTTGTGTAGAGTGGAACTGTCTGCCAACAAAATGCTTTGTACAGAAAAGCACTAACAGGACACATCAAAAGTGTTTAAGTGAATTTGTATTTTGAATAGTTAAAACTTTCATTAATTTGAGATTCAATGTGTAAATATGTATCAAATGAGCTAAAAGGGCAAGAATGTTTTAATTTCCTCACAGGTTTGCATTCCTTTATTAGAATTTAATTGGCATTGTAGTGAAAACTACTTATCCTAGCTCACTGTTCCTAAGAACTGTTATGTATTTTAATGCCATTGAAATAAAAAAGCATTTATTGCCAGCAGAAGACTACTTGAGCATCTCATAACTTTATTGTAGTTTACTCGCATGTAAGTCATATTTCATACAGAAAATGATGCTAAGTGAAAGATACCTCTGAAAATATAAAGTATTCAGAAATTAACAAGTACAGGTTTTGCCATGCAGTCAAAATCCTTTTTTATCTACCTTCTGATAGCCATCACATATGCAGTCTGTGATAGAACCACAATTACATCTAGCTTTCCTGGGCTTTCATCCTGTGCTGTAACAGAAGGTGCTTTTTTTCCTACTGTAAAACATTCTTCCTTTAATCACAGTACATTCTGCACACTTAATGAGGTAGGGGTATGTTATCATGTCATTAAAGACTATATCATAATATATAATAAATGGGAGCTGATTTAAGACTGTGTCACCTTTGATCTGCTCAAATTTGCAACTGTAATTTTCTTCTTTGTGTATGTTATGTAAATATAGAACCAAATTCTGTTATATGCAACTGTATTGAAATCCTGTGGATTACTACTTGATTTACTCAGGCCATCTACTTCCATGGTTCTTCATAGACTTTGGAATTCCATAGGCTTGTCAATAGATTAACTCTACATAGTTACTTATAAGTATTGCCCCCAATATTTTTTGATAGGTGACCGTCTGCCTGTATTTACTTGCAGTGCATTTTTTTTTATAGTTTTGTGTCAGCCTATTAAAAATATGATTCATTCAAGATAAATAATGGTACCAGTATTATACTGGATTGTCCATAATGTTTCAGTCAACAGCATCAATTCTTCTGTGGCTCTAAGGGAAAAAGAAACTTAATTAGAATGATAGACAGATTTTAGCACTGGTAGAAACATTTACTATAGGGAGGTCCTTCTCCAAAGATTGCCTTGAAGATAGTGTATAGGCAGTCAGGGAACTAGTTTGATGTAGAAAAGGTACACCCACAGGTACACAGGTCAACTACATCCTACTCTAACCTTCAGGAAAAATGCGCTTAAATTTAGGTTACTAATCCTGTGTTGAACCTTGACCATCATGCATAAGGATTGCTTTTCAAAAGTATTTCCTTTATAGGTACTACCTTATGAAAATTGAACTCCCACAAAAACAAAAAAAAAAGTGGAGAGAAATGAAAGGAGACAAGGAGAATTTGTTTAATAAGTAGAAGTGATCCTTTGTTGTTCTCATATAAACCATTATTTCTCTCCTTGCCAAAATGCCAAAAAGTGCAGAACAATAAAACGCACGAGGTCTCTTCTTCTTCACTCCAATCATGTCTTCAAGAATCAGCTTGCCCAGCCAACTGAAAACCAGTTACAGCTTTAAGAGGGGAGAAAATCCTGAGGCCAGGGATCAAAAGGACTTCTAGCAATGTTAGAATAGTGAATTATTCAGACCCCAAAAAGTTGAAGTACTGCACATGGAGATACTGAGAACAGTGTTAGTAAAACCACAATGCCACAAAAGAACCTCTCAAAACCTTGCATTCCTTATGTCTAATCAGTATTTTTACTATAGGTTAAAAGTTATATACCAGTTATTAAATATACCAGTTATTGAAAGTTGTCACATTTTCACTATCTCCATTTAGATATTTTCTTTTGAAAGTTTTAAACCTCTGTTTAGCTCCTTATTGTTTTCAAGTCTAAAATTACAGAAATAAACAATGTACCAATTATACCTCAATCACTCTCATTTTATTTCATCCCATCTTCCATTTCCAGACCTTTCACTTGCATTATTTCCAGTCCTCCAGTTTGTCCACAGTATAGCTTTGATGCTGTACTTACAGTAATTGTTCTATTTCTGAATCTATGTTGTCAAAAGTGACCACCCATACATTCTTGTGTTCGTTTGACCTATTGATCTGGATATAGGAGGTACAGTGACAATTTGATTACTTTTTTGGCATTGAGTTCTGATTAAAAATGGACAGTGGACTCCACATGTCATTTTGGGCAAGAGATTAATACAAATTCTCCAGTCAAAGGACTTCATTCCCATATTAGTGGAAAACAGCTATGTCATGCAAAGCTGTCTAATAATGCATGCTCCTCAGAGGTAGCTCCCCTGCTTTGACAGGCACAGCTGTAGTCTGTTCATCTCCAGAAATAGCTCTGCCAGTGCACGCATCACTTTCCTGATGCTTGACATACCCACCTGTACCTTTATCTGTTGCCTGATACAGATGAGTGCCCACAGACACCTTTCCTTCTCCTCCCTCCAGGAGGAGGGTGTCCTGGGGGAGCCACCTGCCTTCTGTCTTTCTCCCATAGGAAAAGTTGCCTAAGTTCTCCAGGCTGAATTGTCTGGTGAAGTTTAGGACATGATAAACTGAGCTGATGCTTTGGATGTCATTTCAGTACTGTAACAGAAGCAACCCCTGGAATGGACTGAAACAGCTGGGAAAAATATTTTTTAAAAGTAGAAGCATTATTCACAAATTAAATGTATCATTGAGAATGTTTGCAGCACTTTTCTGTGTGGTGTAGATATAATGCTTGAATGACTTTGAAAATAGCTCTATGGCATTTCAAGAAGTAGTTTTAAGTAAGACTAATTAACTTCAAAAAAAGAAGGAGTAAAAAGTGTTTTCCTTTTTATTTAGTTTTTAGCTAAGTGCTGTCTCAAATTAAATGAATCATGAAAAATTTAAATTGTTAGAGTGCCACCCCCATAATTTGATCACTGTTTAATTTGATTTTTTGTTTTATTTAATCAGAGCCACATGAACCAGCTCATTTGTACTGTAAATTACACAACTTCTGCCCTTTATTTCATATATAGTTGTTCGCTTTTGGCAGATAAGATTGGATTATCTAATCATTGGCTATATGAAATTTCCATTTAATCAATAGGGAAGGTCAAACAAAATTTCTCAATGTGATCCTGAAGCAGAGTATCTTAGGAAGTCGGAAGCTGGTGAAATCCAACTAAACCTTTATAAGTTTGCAACATTATTATTGACTATAGGATCATTATTACTGTAACAAATGGCTAGTTTTATCTTCTCTTACCACTTACGGTTTGATGGCCAAACTTATGGCCTCGGTTACTGATTATAGGTACTGATGATTTGATGGAGTTCGCTCTTTTGCTCATCAGTGTCTTTGGTTGTTGTTTGAGACAAGAGATAATGAGTTTTATTCTGCCTCTTCTGCAAATATATAGTTAAGGGATAGACATCTTCAGTCACTGAAATATGTCACTGTGAATATAAAGCTAATTTCTTACTGTTTAAAAAACATATCCACACTTTTTGCTTTTTAGTCTACAGTTAGTGACAAATTGGTAGAATATGCTTCATCCTTATTGCTCCTTCAGCTGCCATGTAAGCCATGCAACAATACCTTTTGAGTTGTGTTTGTCCTAGGATGAGGCTTTTGCTCCTTTTTACTCAGCAGATCTGTTTGACTTCTTTCAGGATGGGTTTTACTGTTCTCAGGTCATCATCATCGTCATCATGGTGATGACGATGATGATGACGATGGTGATGATGATGACAATGAGCAGAAAATATCTGTATCTGGTCTTATTTGAATTTTCTGGAGAAGGGCTTGCTGTTGCATGACAACCCAAGGTCCTTATGCATCCTACAAATCTTTGTGGAAGTATGCGAAGAAGGAACTGAAATGGGTCATAATGGCAATGTTAAGAAAGTTTTACACAAGCAGTTCTTGCTTTATGTGCCTTATTCCAAATTTTCTATGTAAGCCAATGCTCTGAGGGCAGCATATTAAATGAGCCAGAGGAGCAGGACTGTCCGGCAGAAGAGAAAGCTGATGACAACAGACCGATGATGACAACAATAGGCAGTGACAGCTGGATCATAGCAAGTATGTGCTCTGCTCTATGGCTATCCTTAGAAGACCTCCATATCAGAAACTCTTTCTAAATTCATGGCCAAAATGGCAGTTCATAGCAAGAGCAGAAGGATTTTGGTTTGCTTTCAGACAACAACTGAGGCTTCTCCTGGCACAGGAATTCCTACTCCCACGTCTATGGGCCTCACAAAGTGATCAGGGGTCTGTAGGAGTGTGTGGAGCTAAGCCAAATGGCAGTGGAATATGATTACAGGAAGGCAAGTCATGGGAGGCAGAGATGCATGTTTCTTGTTTCAACTCTCGTAACATCCTGCCGTAGCTCCCCATTCACAAAAGCAGATCTTTTACTAACTCCCTATGTTCCTCTTACTCCCGGAACTTGTTTTCTCACTTGTATGTGTTTTGAGTGGTAGAAACTGTGTTAGTAACTAAATGCACTCATTTCTGAATCATAGGCAAATACAGGAAAATATTCCAGTTTTTCTTTCCAAATTAACTATACTCCAAAGTCGTTAAATGTAAATAATTACTTGCTGACATTACATGCAATCAGAAACGTGCTGTGCTCATTCTGGACCAAGTTCAATCACAACATACTAATGTCTCTTTGACCTGAAGGAATTGAACATTTATTGCTTTTATAGCAATTTTTTCTTCAGTTTCTTTTCCTAATGTGAATTTTGTTTGTTTTGTTTGTTTCTGTCTTCAGAGTGCATGACAAGACAAACAAAGAACAAAAAATTTATTTTTTTTTTAAATAGTGTACCATATATCACATTATTAAAGTCACCTTGCTAAAATTTGTGTGTCTTATTTATTTTAGCGGTAAGTTTACTGGATTCTTGTCTATAGAACTGTAAAACTACCACGTCAAAAAAATCCAGTGAACTCCAAACAATCTTCAAGTGATAAAAATAGTCTGAAACACACACAAGTGTGTATTTTCTACAAAAGTTTAAAAGATGAACCAACAGGTCAAAATCAAGTTGCAAACCTCTCAAGAATAATAAGACAGTAAACTTGATGTTGCATTATATTTGACATACAGCAAATGACTATTTACATTTTATCCCAAAACATTTACCTGAGAAAAGGTCATGGTGTTAAATTTGGAGACATTTACAGCAATTGCCAAATGTTTACTATCTACATGAATGTCATGCTTCTTAGTCAAAAGAAGGTTGATGTGCTAAATGTCAATTATTTCAAGTTGTTTGATGGGAGCACAGATTGCCAAGCAATATAAAATGAGGTTTAATAAATACTATATACACTGTTAACCATTAATCTTGCCTAACTCTAGAGGTTAGAGTTTCACATAGAGAGGATTTATGACAAGCAACTGTACAGGACATTAAAATACAATTATTGCTGTCTTGGATGAAGGCATTATCATTAAGCTGTGGAAGCAGTACCTTGTTTTCTTCTGATGCTGCTGTCAGAACTTGGGAAAGCATCAGGGACAATTAAATTACTTTGGGAAATCATGCCATTAGCTTCTTCTTGCAATATTTTTGTCCTTTTCAGAGTAAGCAATGAAAGGACTAGTCAGTATCCTTTGCAAGAAATCTAGAAATTCAAACAGTATCTCCTATTGAACTGCGAACAAATTCTTTGCTAGGATCTCCTGTTCTTGGAGCTAACCCAGAAGTTACACCTCTAGGAAAAGAGATTAAGGACATCAAAATTTTATGTCTATTTAGGAAGTGTAAGCTATGCACGTCTAATAACTTACACATCCACCTATTCCAGAGCAAATATTAGCATAAAACATTGCTCAGAGGGGAATACTTCATCAAGTCAGAACTGGAAACTTCTTGAAAAGATTTGTAAAAACAAAGCAATTGGGATTTCAGCATTAGAGTCTGATGCTTATACATGGAGTAAATTTCAGAATATTTAATTGACCTGCTACACAAAAGTCCTGGATGAATGATGGAAATATCCTTTCAGGAAGTCTGGACAAAATATTTAAAATATATTTCTTTGGAAAAATTTGGTTCTTTTATTAAAAAAGTCACATGGTAGTTATAACATTTTCTGTGATAGCATAACTGTTGCAGTTATAAGTTTTCCATCTTTCTTTGAGCCATATTTTTTCATATTTTGGTCTGGCAGTTTCTGTGGAAATCAGCTTGTTGCAGGTGATAACCACAACCACTCCAAAGCTCTTTCAGACACCTGTTTCCAAGAGAAGCGTTCAAACATTTTTGCAGGCCCTCTATACAGGTAAAAACATATTTCTCCGGGTATATCTGAACTTATGGCTGATGAAATCTAGATTTCTTAGGTAGGTAGATTTCCTAGTCTGATTTGAAAAAAATCTGATCTAAAATGTTGACTGTTCAATTTTATCTGGAAAGTCTTCTCTTTATCTAAATGTATATACTGTATGTACTCATATACGCCACATCTGTGCATAATAATTGTAGGTCATCAGTTCACTTGTGTAACCTAGAGATTGCAGCCTTTTTTTTTTTTTTTAACTGTAAATTGATTATTTCTTAAAATCCTTAATCTAAATGTTGTATCTTACCTTTCTTACATTTCCTTTTTCCTGGAAATGTAATCTAGTTGCCAATAACTGAGTAGAAGACTCAGTGGTAGTGCTCTGTGATGAATTAGGAATATTCTGTAAGATACAATCAGCAAAGTCAAAAGGAAAATAAATGTCTGACCTCCTTTCTGAGTTCTTGAACGTGCCCCAAATTCACAAACTTTATGAGAGACCCCACTATTGATGCCTCTGAAAATAACGTTTTTAGTCTGTTAGAAGATAGAATAACCAACAGCCATCATGATCGTAGCACCACAGCTAAACAAATTCAGGGTAGCAATGTTTACCTAAAATTTTTTATTCTCTCTTTTGCCATTAAATTATTGAGCAGGTATCAAATAGCAATAGTTCAATTATTCATTAAGTTGTTTCACTTAGAAAGATGGCTGTAGGCAAGTAAGTGTCTTTTGTATTAAACTGTGAACATCTTCATGAGGCTTGCCAATAAGATCTTCACTGCTTAGCCCACAAAGACTCTTTATTCATATAGGAAACACAGTAAAATTACTCAGTACTGACCACAGAACAATTCTGATAACAAGGGGGATGGTTTCCTCTTTTTCACCCCCCTGTCTTCTGGTAGATGAACTCCTCACCCTCAACAACCAAGCCCTTTAGCATGGGGAACCTACTAGTAGTAGGGTAAAAACATATTTTTCTACAGGCCTGAAAAAAAAAACCTATTTCACTGTATACACTGGTGGCCGTGACTATACTAACTAATAAATAACAGGAACCAGAGTCTCTTCCTTGGTCATCAGGGCAAGTGCGTTTCCTGGCTTACATGTGTCCACCTATACTCCTTCCTCCCTGCTCCAAACAAGATGCTTTCATCCATACTACTTACTGAATCATTTCCTAGTCTGAGCTATCCAGTAGTTCAGGGCAGGTATCTGGCCCAGCCACAATCATGATACAGTCTGTTAAAAATTACACTCAGAACATTTGCATGGCAGTACACAAGCTTTGGTCCTATACTTCAGCTTACTGTAATACATGAAGTCTGTATGTTCTTTTTTCTCTTCTACTGAATGCCTTCTCTACTCTGTTTCTAAACAGGATAAGCCCACCTCTCTTCTGTGGTGTGTCTTCTGTTACTTATTTTACAGCATTTTTGCAGACTGAGTTTGGACTTGATTTACTCATTCTTTGCCACACTTTGATAGTCTGTAGATACCCAGGCTCCTTTTCCAAACAGTTTCTTTCTTCACCTAAAAATGCATTCTTTCATAGCTCAAGTCAGGACAGTATTGGAAAAGTCAATCTACAACTAGTGTAGTTGAAGCTGGACAGCTTTACCCATTTTAATTTATTCAGAGGACTTTTCTTAAATTTCCACTACAGTATTTGCAGTGAGAGGACTGGCAGAAGGTTAAATAAGAATAATCCAGGACAGCAAAGATAAATCAGATGCAGACAAGCAAATAATTTCCATGTCTGAGTTAAATCTCTGTTGCACATTTCATTCCATAAGCTATCACAGTGATAGGCTCACTGTAGAAGGCTGAAAAGAAATCTTTGAGCTTCTGTGTTTGGTGAAATTGTTTATAGCTTTTCCCTAATTATATTAGCAAACACCTACATTAAAAGGTAGTAGATCAAAGCATTCAAGAGTGTGAAAATACAAGTCAGAATGCTCCACAGTGTCTTAACTCTACTGCCTTATTTATATGCATGAACACATGCTATTGTTTCTGAAGGATGCCTTTCTTCTTGAGTGGGATTCATTTCTGTGTAAAGATTTTGGGTTTAGTGTTTTTGTGAAAGTTATTAAGAGAAGACTGGACTTTAGGGAGACAAAAACCCTGTTTTTTACTGAGCTTAAACCTTTAAGAACTGTGGGATAAAGAGAATACAGATTACTTACCCTTGACCTTAAAACCACTTTTTCTTGTTAATTGGAGTAGTAAACCTTATGATATGTTGACTTGTTAGACCTGGAATGTGTTTGGACTAGGTCAAGAGAAATAGTGTTTTGATGGTGACAAAACATGATGCATAATCTTTTGAATCTCTGTGATACATATACACAATGCTCAGTAAAGATTACATTGTGATTTTAGTGATTCTGTGCTGAAAGTGCAGAATGAATCTGTGCTTTACTCATATAATACTGTAGCTCAGTTTATTATGGAATTACAATTATGGTATATACTTAACTAATTAATAGATCATTTAGCTGATTTGAAGATAAAAATAACTGCTCTTTGGAAATATTTTCAAGGTTGACATCTCTGCTAGATTTGTTAGATGTGTTTAAACAGCATGGAAAGAGCAGAAATTGCATAGCAAAGAAAAGTGTTAGTTAAAAAAACTTCATCACTAAAATCAAATACTAAAAAATCATTCAGGTTCTCAAAACCCAAGTTTGACAGAAACAAGATGCAGGCCATGTATCAATAACCCCCCTAAAAATTAAAGACTGAATTCTTGTGCAGCAAACAACTTAGGTCTGCTTTCAGTTCTATAGTCAATAGGAAAAAAGACACCTCTAAAATATGACCATTCAAAAACAGAGTTCCTCATCAGGTGGAATTAATTGCTCTTTACAACATTTCTTTCTATCAATCAGCGGTAAAGAGAGTGAATAGTTGACTAGCTGTAGATTTGTAAATGTAGTGAGATAAATTTGCCTTCCATTTAAAGATTCACTAATAAGTGGGAAATAAATGTTCCATATTTATTATTTCCCTTGTACTGTTGCAGTTTAACAAAGGATATTGATGTGTAATAAACCATCTGCACTGAATAAGGCAGCTTCTTTTGTGAGTGCCCTAAAGGGAGGAGAGAAATTACTGTACTGGTGCCTATGTGTAGGCACCAACATACACTCCTTCAAAAGTAACACATTAGTGTTTCTATGAACTGCACAGTTCACCAGGAATTCAGACATCCTTCATAAATGCACTGGTAGTGTTCACAGCAACTTTAATTTAAAGTTAGCTAGGGGGCCTGGCTCCTCATGAAGGGAAACCAAGAGGAATTTTGCCTTGTGGCTCTTCCTCATCTAGCAAAAGGATCTTCTCCCCCAGTTGGGCAGTCCAAGGAACAGTTTGAGAAAGTATTCTCTCTTTTTCACATGTGTAATGCTTGGGAAAGTGTTTGTGCTATGTCCATCCAGGTTTATATTTTGTTCATCCTTCCTCCTCATCGCTCCCCCAACCCCCTATTTGAACTTACTGATCATTGTCCAGGTGGACATGCACTGGAGAAGAAAATTCTTAACAGTCATTAATTATGCAAACTAAGCCAAAGCAAATTGCTCATTCTTCAAGTGCTCACAAAGGCACAGAAAATAAAGAAGTTTCATTCTTTAGAAGATGGGGGATTTTAATGCTGAAATCTTTTTTCTGTTTACCTTGCCAGGAATTGTACTGATTCCTGGCAAGGTAAACAGTAGAAAGATCTCGGCATTAAAATTCTGACTTGAAACAGAGTTCAAAAGAAGCAAGGACTTCATCATTTGGCAATTGCATGTCTTGGCTTAAGGAACACAGTGGAATGAAGACCCATTCAGGACCAAGAAATTAAACAAGCCATATATTGATGAGTTCTTTCAAATTTGCTTTCTCCTCTTACATCAGCACAATCATCTGTTTGTGCATATTCGTGTGTGCATGCACATACAAGGAAGACACAAGGATCTTGGTGTCTTTTCCTGAACATCCCTTAAACCTACATCTCTCTTCCCTCTAAATTAAGATTGAACAGCGCTGATGCTAATGCCCTTCTTACCCCAATGAAAGAATATTTATTTGTCCAACCATGTTTGGGGGTTAAACTTTCCCCATACGTGGGGTTATTGTGGCTCTTTATACTTTCCTAGGTACAGTTCTGATGGCATCATGAGTTGTGCCTGTAATGATTTTAAAAGAGCTCTTTCTCTATAGTCTTGATGAATTGCTGCTAAAGGCTGTTGAAATCATGATTGTCCTACCACATGCCATTTTTCATCTGCTCTGTTTTTAATAATTAAGATTTTGTTAAGCTACAGGTGTAACAGTCTGTGTTGTTCTAGCCTATGGCTGGTTCAGGTACCATAGCAAGATATCAAAGATCACTTGGCATTTTTGTTATTATATTGGAGTGTGTAGTGAAAAAAGAGCTTCACTGTTTAGACAATTATGATTTAATGGCAATTCTATCTTATTCTGTATATCCAAGGGGGTTTGTTTGTTTTGACATGATTTGCACAGCTTAGAGAATTAGGTAACACTGTCTGATGAAGTTTGCTGATTTATGTCTTCTTGTATATCAGTATAAGTGAAGCCTGCGATTCAATAAATGTCTTTCTGTAGACTAAAAAGCTCAGCTAAGCCTCTTAAATGCTCTCATTGCTCTGGCTTGTACTAGTTCAGACTGTTAGTCATAGGCATGAAATCCCAACTCTCTGCAACCCAACAGAGTTCCTTGATTACATATGGTGAGCCATTAGCTGAAACAAGCTCCTCATTAAGAGCTACTCTGATGTACATTGCCATGGTATGATTAATCCCAGTGCTGAATAGAACAGTTAAAATACTTCAAAAATGAATTTTCAATAACTAACTAGCAGTTAGTTTCCCTTTGGTCAGACAGGTCAGTCTATTACCAGGTTCTTCTAGATTCATTACTAACTATCTGAGGTCCCTTGCAGCTTTGCCCTGATATTTCACACAAATGAAATAGTCTATGTGTAGCTTTTCTGACTGTGCATTCATATTGCCAGTAAGAAGTTTGTCTTGTCCATCTTTTACCTAGCAGCATGCATAAGGATTTAAAGGCATTTTCTTTGGGGTCACTGTTTAATCTTGCATTAATAATAGTCTATCTTAAACAGTAAACCCAATTTTCATTTGAACATGCTATAAATGCCAAAAGAACTGGTTTGAGGGCAGAACAAGACTTTTTTTTTTTTTTTTTTCTTCAAAGAGATTCAGTGTTTTGTTTCTTCCTGGTTTTTTATTTCTTCCTGATTCCATCATTTATGTTTCTGGTTCATGTATAGATACAGAAACATTTTGTAGTATCATGTGACCCTCTTCATCTCAAAGTCTTCCTCCACTTTTCAAAAAATGTTGTCCTCCCATTAAATGACAGGAAAATGTTGGTTAGACACCACTTTCTTTCTGTTTTGATATGCTTGTCATTTCTTATTGAGATATTTTTTACATAGTTATCTTACTTTCAGCACATCCTTCCAAATGTGGAAAGTATTGAAAGGATAACCCATTGCAATCATTCCAGCTGATGTAGGATTGGAGATCTGCTATCATGAATATACTTACTATAAAAACCTTGTTAATGATACCACTGAAAGTGGGGAAGCTCAAGCTTTTGCTACATTGAGCCAGAATCTCTTGTTGCAGCTCTATATTCATCTTCCCTATGACCTTCCAAGACATCTTTTCCAATTCTAGATCTTCCTGTAGATAGCAGTCATCCTATCTCACATGCCATAATACTGTTTGAAAATAGGCATCAACCTAGACAAGATCCAGGTATGCTTCTGAATTGCGTCAGCCACAGAGAGCTGTCAGTAGATTATAAATAAATTTAATTATTTTAGTTGATGATGTTATTTTTCCTTAACACACTGGGACCAGGATTTTCACAGAGACTTTTTGTACTCATACATAATATTTCTTTTCTCCACTCTGTGGAGTACAGGTCATATATTGCCTCCTAATCTTTCAGATGAAAGTGATGATTATGATATGGGATGAACATATGGCATAGAAATTTATCTTTTCACTGAGATGGATCTTGTTGAGGCAAATATGGCAATGGGTTTTATGGAATTTTATTCTGCTTGTCTTCTGAACCTATGAAGTCAGGCTTTCCTGAATGTCTGTATTTCAGTAAAAACATTATATATTTAATTTTAGTTATGTGCCTTTAAGGACAAACCACTCTCTATATATGTTGTTACTGTCTTTTTGAAGTCACATTTTTTGTCAACTCACGCTGGATAATTCCTTCAACCATTCTCCTGGTAGATCCATTCTCCAGGTGGGTTCTTGGTTTATCGCACAACAGTTTCAGTTTCACAGAGGAAGTTATTCAGAAAGCAATGGGCTCAGTTATCTCAAATAGCCTGTGCAGATTTCTCTCTCATCTGTATCAGTCTGCAAATATCAGGAGAAGTGGAGAAAGACGTTGGAAATGAAACTCAGAAGGGCTTCCTATCGTCTTTCTGCTGAAGACTTGTAAAAGAACAGTTTCATTAACATTTGCTTAGTTTTGTTCTCAGCAATGCAATTTGAAGTATGTTATTGAAGTATGGGCAGTATGTTATTTCCTTTATAATTCTGATATCATGTTTAAACTGCCCACAGGAATGGAGATCCACACAGAGTAAATGAAACAAGCCTTTTGTTAAAGATTTCTCAAACATAATCTTTAGTCACTGCTATTCAGTGCAGCACATAACATCCCAGAGTTATTTCCTGTGCATCTGCTAAGGTATAATAATACATCAATTATCTAACTCTCCTGTGCTTAATAGAATAGTTGTAATGTCTCATTCAATAGAAGGGGAATCTTTATGAAGCTGAATGCACACGGACATGCTTGAGGATTTCAGTGAAAATAATTTTTAAAACTATCTGATTACACAGATTTTCAGATGAAGAAATATATAAAGCAATTTAGATTGAGGAATATTATCTTGAAGCTCCATCAGTTCTTATACAGCAAGAGTGAACACTCCTCAAGTAAAATATGTCCAGCTTCCCCTTAAAAACAAAACATTTCTGTTTTTATAAGCTACTGTCAAGGACTTGATGGTTTTAATGAAACTTTGATTGTCTGAACTCCATTTGAATACACTGGTAAGCACTAATATAAATTTTTTTCTGTTTTGTGTTAAAACAAAGGTCTGGGCCATCTTCCAAATCACAGGAAATATATCCAGGGAACTGGGCCTGCAATTTAAACCCTAGCACCTAATATTAGGAATAGATAAATGAAACACCAAAACCAATATTTTTGTTTTCTTGTCTAATAGTTGCACACTGTATGTTCTCACTGGGAAGCTTTTAGACCACAGCATCGTGCCAGAATGTGTTTATTCTTTTAGGCACCTAAACTTGAACAAACTGGTCTATTTTTCTGTGATAATGAGTGATTCCCATTGTTACTAAGTAGGACACATTATAGTATATTTTGTGCTAGCCTTTTAGAAACAACCTTCATTAGTCCCTCCTACAGAGCTGTATAACAACTTGTTGCTAACAGTCAGCTGTTATTTTACAGCATATATGTAAAATCCTCACAAGTGTCTTTTTAAGATGCAGTTTCTGTAGAGATAGAGAAATCCAAATGTTAGCAACTAGGATATTTTACAGTTCAGCTTATAGCAATAAGATTGTAAGTTCCACCACTATAAGCTAGGTTCCTGGCAAAGGTGATGTCAGGAATTCTGTTCCAAATGAAGCAATCTATCAATATTCCACCCCGGTTTACTCTCCAATCTTTAAAACTGGTGGTTACACCGGCCAGATAAATTTACTTAGAACAGTGAAAGACATTCAGAAAGTCCATCCAATTTCTTGATTTATTTGCTATTGATGCATAAAATAAGCTTGTCTGTGAAATAGCCACGTTGAAATTGCTATTCTCATGCATTTTTCATTGTTATTATTCGGCTAGACTGACTCTTGAGGGTCAGATTAAAATTCATTCATCTGAAGCTGCACTGGTGACAGAAGATAGTCTCAAATTAGCTCTTCCACTTAATATCTGTACCAGCATTTGTAAAACTATTAGTACTGAAAGTATTCTTAGTGGGCAGTGCATGTTTTAACAGAAATTCTTTTAACCTTCTGTACAATGAAAACTTAAAAAGCAGTGGTTGATATTCCAGGCATTCAATTCAGGTTATGCCAGCACAACGTTGTGGTCTTCACAAAGTCTTTTATTACTGGTGATGAGAGGTCATTGGTTATTAGATAATCACATCTCTTCCCTGAAATACTGGCCATACACATTTAATACAATTATAATTCTTAACACTTATATGGTGCTTTTCTTCCAATTGCTTTACAGACATTATGTAATTAAATTCTCAGCATTCTTGGGAAATAAGCTAATTGCAAACAGGGATATTGGGCCAAAGGCAATAGCAGAATTTTCAGACATAGACTTTAATTTTTAAGCTGGAAATTGGAGCTGAGTATGTCTGAAGATCAGGCTGTGTGGCACCAAGATTACCCGTCATTTTGAAAGCTGTGGTATAAAATGTGCTACCACAGGTCACTAAAGTAGCTAGGGTGAGAAATTGGATTGAAAATCCATTCTTGATTCTTCAGACTTAGAGTAAGATACTGAAATCTTTCTTTCATGTAGATGGATTCTACAATCTGTATTGAGGCAAAATGCCAGCTGCCTTTGACTGAGTATAAACAGACAGGCACTGTAAAGCACATCCATCGTTTCCATCAGGAAACTGAAGGTTTCTGATAAGTAGTCTTAATGCACAATCACGCCTAAGCTATAAGACAATTTATTCTGAACCTCACTGAATCTTTGCCTCACAGAGAGCATACTGGAGAGCAGAAAGGAGGGCAGCAGGAGAGCAAGCTGATGCCCCACATATGGAGCAAGGCTGCTCCATAGGAAGCAAAAGTAGACAACAGCTGTCAGGAAGCCTAATCTTTTTCTCTAATCATTGTCCCTCAGCATCACCAGTTTTGACAGCAGCAGGCACAGGAGAAAGCACCTTTTGTGGGAGCACCAGCGCAAGGGTGTCTTCTTCCTTCTCTTTCTCTAAGGAAAACTGATGAACCAAACTGAAACATTTCATGGGCCATATTGAAATTACTGGCTGCCAGCTGAGCTGCACAATATCCTTTCAACTCCCTTTTCCCAGACCCCAACAGCTCCATTTTCAACACTCTTTGTCTCCTTTCACCCTCTTTTTTGTCTACTTGCTTCCATCACATCCCATCAGTTCACAACACACATTCTACACTGCTTGAAACTGTTGTTTTATACTCCTTACTCAACACCTGCCTCTCCCTGAGCTGTTTCTCCCCTTTCCTCTTCTCTTGCTTCTTCAATGTCCTTCTTGAGATCTTTACTATTATGAAAAAAACAGTTTATGTTTAAGTAACTATGTTTAAGGTGGCATGTAGTCAAATGCCACCTCCATCCTCCTCAACTTCTCCTTGGATTTCAACATTATGTTAACTGCCTTGAAATATTACTCTCCTTTTTTTTTTTTTTTTTTTTTTTTTTTTTTTTCCCAACACATCTCAGTCTTCTAGTGTCTCATCTTTTACCTCTCAATATTTATTTAGGTCTCTATTCAGAAAACTGATTAGATGCATTTTTGTTCAGGGCAAAAATTAATCATATGTTCACATGCTTAAATAATGTATTGAATAAAGATGCATTTCTGAGCCAGAACCAAAGCAGCAGCTGTTTGAATGTTCTTCTTTGCCATTCTTGTCTTTGGGATCAAAAATCCATTGCTATGCACAATACCTCCCAATATTTCACCTGTAAGAAAACTCCCTCTCTGCTCCCATCCTGCTTCCTTCTACCTGATGCAAGTGTCAGAGAGAGAATCACTCATACATCTTTGTAGGTTTCCATTGCTGATTTAATCTTCTAATGGCCAGAACTGAACTGAGCCTTCTTCCTTATGACATCAGTTTTTCCCTTCACTCTCCTCTGTTAAGAGTGTTTTCATGGTGCTAAGTCACCCTGTGGGTGTGTCCTCAGCCTGAAGTCATTACTTGCTGTATTTGAGGTTATCATAAAACAGTCAGGAAGATGTTCTTCACTGTTGGTTATTGTGGGGCTGTTTATCATTTTACCATGTTCTAGTGTTTCTGTACTGTATTATTCATTTCTGTCTAATGCTGTTCTGTATGGATATTTTAGGCAAAAAATAGGAATAAATATTCCCTGGCCTAAAATCTTATACTCCAAATTGAAGCATGTCATTAAATAAATTAACTTCTAAGCTCCATGTTGAGGGATGTAATGCAGTTACCATTGCAGGGTTAGGAGTCTGCTTTAAAGATCCTGTATTTGCTCTGCTTCAGCTGTTTCTTTTTTTTTTTTTTTAATTTCTTTTGAGTGTTTTAATAGATATATATATGAAAAATTCATTATGGAATAAGGATGGGATAACAGTAATGGCACATGGAAGAAATATATGTCAGGATTTTCAAATCTGCTGAAATCAGGTAGTGACTCTGTTCCCTTCAGAAGGCTTTAGATTGTGTCTCAAGACAGTGAGAGGTGTGCCTTAGGACATAAGTAACATAAAGTCTACTCATAAACTAAGCTAAACAGTTTCCCAGCAAATGTAAAGGACATAGAGTGTTCAATTTTCAGAAGTGGTTAAATATGAATATTAGGATGTTACTGAAGAAGTAAAATCCATGTTAGTAAATGAGCCTCTCTCTGAAAAAAAAACATTATTTGGATCTGAAGCAGCCCACACTAGGAGCCATAGGTGCGTGTGAGGCAGTTGGTGTTGCTTTGCCCGAGCTCAGAAGGAGTGAAAAGGTTGAAATGACCCAGTGAGGTGACCAGGAAGCACATGGAAGCCCATTATACACCACCACAGAATTTCTGCCAGGGTTTTTTTGGCTTTGCTTTCTGTGAGGCATCCAGTATCTGTCTATCCAGAATAAAGCAGTGAGGTATAGGTACACATGGTCTATCTGCATGAGAAAGCACAGTGCCAAGCACACCAGTAGATTTGTGATAGCTCAGATGTAGCCCAAAGTCCATGAATTGTGGCACTTGGACTCAAGCTGTCTTGTAATGAGCCAGCTGATGCCTCTCTGCACCAGAGTGTCATGTTCCTTCCTTTGGCTTGGGAAAGGTGACTGACAGAGTTGACTTCCATAGTGTGACTCACTGCATATTCCCTGCTGGTGTAAAAGTCATGGCTAAAATTTTGGATAGAAGGTTGGAGATTTAAAGATGCCACTCTGGACTGGAATATTAATTTTTTTTTTTTTTTAAGATAAACCAAAGTGTAGGTTATATAACAGAGTAGAAGCTAAGTGCTAATAAAAAAATGTAAACACTATTGCCATCTTGTGGCTTAAAGTTGCTTCAACAGACTTTTGTGCATGGGTTATATACTCCCTCTGATGTTCTGTAAACATAACACATTTTCAATTAAATAGGCGAATCAAAGTGGCACAACACAGAAGCAATGTCCAGACCTGCACATCAGAATCAATTACAGAAGTGGAGAAACAATCCTGTTTGTCTTGAAGGACTAATCAAGTGGAGAGCCGTCGGGAGCTGAGAGCACACAGGTCATTATTGAATGAAATAGCACTAGGCATATTTTTTTCCATTGAAACAAAAGAATATTCTGCAAGAATAAAACTTTCGGATGACTCTCATTTTTCTTGAGATAAAATTACTCAAGTATGAGCGTGCCACATTTAAAGCAAATACTGCTCAGATTCCAGTTGGGGAAAATATGTTGCTTTTTAAAATTAGTTCTATATTGTATAATATTAGATACAGAATGCTACAGGTATTTACATGCCTTAAGGCACTATGTTTTGGGGTTATTTTTTCCAGATTCCTACCTGGTTATTCAACTGCTCTTCTGAGACCTGTTAGAAATAGGACAGAATATTAAATAGGGAATGCTGTCCTAGGTCGGATGAGTGGTCTCTGTATTCTACACATGAAATTCATGTGAAACTTAATGTTGATTGATTGTTGCACAGAGAGTTTAATTTTTGTATGTTGTTTAGCAGAATAAATTTTAGGAAACTGTGTCAGAGCATCAGATTTTCTTTTCTTTTTCTATATTCAGTGACCACCAGTTAAGGAATAGAACTGGGCAGGAAACAATGGCTTTGTCCCATTGAGTTGTGATTTTTCAAGACTTCTGCTCTGTGCTTGTCAGACCTAAGATCCACAGAAGTTTTTTTCAGACTTGGTAGAGGACATTGTCTATAGGGTGGCCAGCAGCTTTGTGTTTAAAGCATTTACTTGAGACAGCCAAGACAAAGGTCTTCAATTGCTCTTCACATATCCCTGAATTCAGTATAACTACGTTCATTGCAACATTGTTCCCTCTTATGGGGTTTTTGTCTCTATTCTTGATCAGAAAGACCAGCCTAGACAGAAAAAGATTGGCAGCAAGACATTTTCTTTTTTTATCCCATACAAACCTTGGCTTGGTTTGGGGTTTTCATTAACTATTTTCTTAGCTTTTTTATTTAGAAAAAGCTCTCAGCTTTATCAAAAATATTGTAACAACATGTGAACAATTTAAATAGGACACAAAACACTGATTGCCAATGACCCAAAGCTATAAAGTTCAAGTATGAGACACTTTGGTCCATTTAGTAATTCAATTTTTCAAGTTTTTTCATTTGGGAACACGTTAAAACTCTGTTCAGAGTTAATTTATATTTTTGCACATTCTGAACTCTCTCCTTATATATCTATGGCTCATTTGTTTGCATGTATGATTTCTTAGAACCTATTGAAGCCCAAATCCTATAGATCAGATGTGTGTGTTTAATGTAGAGTCATGAATTTACCTTACTGTGACAAAAAATGCAATTGCATAATCTGTGGATTTGAGCCTAATAAAGAAAAGAGTATAGCATCTAAAATGTGCAATATTCCTAGATAGTTCTCTTTTAGAAAATATTTGCCTTGGTAGGATTAGTTTGTTTGCAAATGCTACAGTGATTTTTGCTACTGGCATGAGTTGCGTATTTTTCTGTGAAAGTGAGGTTTAGGTTATTTGTAAGATATAGGTTACATTTTTGTTTTATGATGGCCTATTGAGGCTGCAGCCACCACAGCAGGCAAACAATATATTGTCTTGTTTGTACCAAATTCTTATCACCATCTAGATTCAAACATGAAACTCCACCTAGTATGACAGCACCTGCTACCCCTGGCATGACTCCTAAACACAAGTTACAAAGGGGCCAGATCTTCAGTAGGAGGCCATTTAAGGCAGTTGATAGTAAATGTGAAGAAGTAGGATCCTGCCCTCCTGGCAAACACAATATAACAACAACTTCCTTCATGTCAGGCTCGTTGTAATAAGTCACCTTCCTTTGGCTAGAGAGAAAGAAAAATGCCTTTGTCGCTAGATAGTGTGCTTTTATGGGAGACCCAAGTTAGAGACCCTTCTGAAGTAAATAGCTGTGTCTCCTACATACATACAGTAAAACAACTTTTATGAGAAAATTTAAGACTGGTTACTTCACAGTAGCATCAAAAGCTAGAGGTCTGAATGTGTTCCAAGGAGCGAGATGATGTAAATCAACATAGGAAGGATATAAATAAATGTGGGTCACTCCCCTCACGCTTCCTTGCTTCTGCTTTGCTGCATTTAAGGGCTGATCTGTCAGATATGTTCTAGGAGGTTACGTGGGCAACCCTTGGTGATGAGCTTTCCTGAGGTCAAATCTTTGAGTGCATCGAGAAGGATCAACACCAGAAATTTACTTCCTTGGGACTGAGACCTTCTAGTGCTAAGCAGACTGTAGGTTTGGGGAATCTTTAGGTTTTATCTTCCTTTATCAGTTAGTTTCTTCCCAAACCACCTCTACATAAACAAATATACAATTTTTTTTTTTTTAAATCCATCTTGTCTATGCATTTTACTGATCTTACTGATACCCATCATGATACTTTCCATCAGTTTCACTAAGAATACAAACACTGCATATGCAGCTTGCTTGGGTACCCAGGAGACAGTTTACAGAAAGTCACACTGAAGTTATGGATATAAAACTTCAATGGATTTTGCCTGACATTCCTACACAGATACTACAGATACTAACATATACTACACATATGAATCCAAAAATGGATGACAAATTGCTGGTTATGGATGAGGCTATTGGATTGCAAATGGGTGATCTAAACTACAGCCTACAGTTTAGCTCCAATTTTGAAAGTAGCACATCCCATGAGCAGATCGGAAAAGAGACTGTAATTCAAAGCCACACTTAAATTCTACTTTCTTCTTTAGTCTCCTTTCAGTCTCAGCCCTGTTGGTTGATGTATAGAAAAGAAAGTAGAACTATTCCTCAACTCTTATCTATTGCAAGGGATCCCTCATATATTGTAAGATGATGGTGCATTTATAGTAACCCTCAGTCACTTCACTGGTTGTCTGCTTTCCGGTCTCCTTGCTTAAACAGAGCTTGGAAAGGTGGAGTCTGTAACAAGACAGCACAACAAGTCACCTGAGTGCAGAAGGTGGATGCCAATGTATTTCTAGGGTATGACATCATGATTGGTAAATTTTCCAACATCACCTATTGTTATCTTGCATTTATTTAGAGATATATTGACTCTGGCATGTGCTGCAGTATGTCTAATTCTAGGAGTCTGATGGGGATTTGCGCCACATGCTTATTTAATAATATGCATCTCTTGCATGTCTTTAGACAAAGCCGTTGGACAAAAAAAGCCTCTTTGGGAATTGTGCTTTTTTTCTTTTTTTCTTTTTTTTTTTTTTTCCCTAAAGTGCTGCCCATTTTGCTAGGAAAAGATCCTTGAAAAAACATATCATTATGCAATAATATTCACACACCTACACTTAGTATTTCAGAATATAGCATATGTTCTTTACAGTTTCTTTTATTTTCCATTTTTTCAGATGAACAAGTGTCATTTGTTGGTTATTCAGTTGATGTTATTCACTGATGTTATTCAGTTGCTAATCCAGTGCCAGAAATTTTTGATGGTTGCCTTGGGAAAAACAGCTACTTAACACAGTATATAAGGCAATAAGGATTTTGGCCCCATCTTTCAGATTCAGATAGTTCATTGCTGTAGAACATAAAGTATTTTCTGATATTTCCCACATTAATATGCAGGTGGGAGGAACAGAAACATGGTTGATTGTTTTCAGTATAATCTTATCTATTAATACCAAAAACATGGCAATGCCAGCCCGACTTTGAACACTTAAAGGCTACTGATTTACCGCTGATGTATGTGGGAAAAAAAGGTGGCTTCAATTTGGAGGACAAACTGAACAAGCCATTCTAGCTATTGGCAATCCAAAACACATGAAAGACATGAACTGAAATTTCATGATTATATTTAGAGTTCAAAGGACATTATTTTGCACAGGTGGAATGAAACTCAAAGTGAAGCTCTGACGGCATTTTAATTCCTTTACTGGTTATAATATTACTGGAGAATAAGGATTTTTTTTGTTGTTGTTTCATTTTAAAACAAGTGGAGTACATTAAAAATAAAAGTATTCAAATATGCTAAGTATTGATTCCTGTAGCCATAATACTAGCCTAATATTTTACTACAGTCTTAAGAAGTCAAGTAACCATGTACCTAATGCTCACAAGAATTACAGCATCACACACTTTCACAGGAAAATGGCTAAAATTAAATTGCTAAAAATAAAGTTACCAAATATGTTAATTGTATCTGGTCTGTACAGGGGTAAAAGGTTGTAAATAGCTGTGCATTACTTATTTTAGGTACTTATTTGCAGTAGAAAGGAATCAGTCAGTGATCTCTGAATAAGATTAGAAAGGAGTTATGCCTTTGCTGCAGCTGATAGATTCCAGTCTAGCAAATATGGGCTGCTTTTTAAACTAGGACAACAGGAGCTCTCCAAAATGCAGAGGAAAAAGATTAAAATGCTGGCAACATATAAGCCTTTTATTGCACATTTTAGAAACATACAGAACTTAATTTCTTTCTCAAAAGATAACAGATTTTTTATCAGGTCCCTGGAAAGGTGCCATTTTGGAGTCCACATGCTTTTTCTTGTCTCTTCATATTAGAAAAATAATTAAATATTTTACTTTCCTCCTCCATCTCACCCAGAATACTTCATAATTTTGTTAAGTAAAATACAGTCAAGTCTGTGCCAAAATGAAAAAAAATCCAGTTTTGACATGTCCATTTCTTTTAGGATTTTGTTTTTGTGTGTGTGTGTGTTTTTTTTTTTTTTCTTTTTACTTGTTTTGTTTTTGCTTTTTAGTTTTTGGTTTCATCTGGGCCTGCCATGAAATTTGGAAATGTGTGAACTTGTCTTTCCAATTAAATGACTTTTTTCTTTTTTTTTTTTTCCTCCTAATTGGGACTTCAGTGTGGATATGGCTACCACTTAAATAGCAAGCAGACCCATCGATAGGTTCTCTATAGGGTTCACAACCAGATGGTGGCAAATGCCCCTCTTCACTCAGATTTCCATAGCTAATCATTTCATATGCCTTGGGATGCATTTTTCAGGGAGCAAAAGATGTCATAGTATGATTGAAAAGAGATGAAAATGCTCTGGCTGAATCAAAGGGCGATTTTTTAACATTTCAGGACTCTCCTACCCAAAAAGCAACACAAGTGTGTACCAGGCCAGATACAATTCTTATGACAGCTGCCTCTCAAACACACTGTATCTCTTTTTTTGCAGAGGTAAAGCAGACTTTCGCTAGAAATTTGAAAGGGGCTTGTTACTACCTCACAAGAAAATCAGCCACGAACTTTTCTAAAAAGTTCCAAAAATGAGAGTAGACTGTCTCTAAAAAGAGGCAGTTATCAGGTGGAGAAAAGCAGGGTGAATTCTTAATCCAGAAAGCAAGAAAGATTCCCAGCCATTTGCAGATAATCCTATTTTCTCAGAATTGTGTGCTCTGAAAAATTTCCTTTTCTACTGAGTACTACATGTAAAAGAGAGAGTGATATGCTGGTGCATGCTGAATTACCGCCTGGTACTGTGGATTACCGCCCTTCTTTTTTCCCCAGTGAACACAAGGCATTGCAGGATTCAGAATATTGCCTAAGTCTACAAAAATTACTGAAAATCGCAGTCTGGTAGATTTAGAAATTGATACAAAATTGTTCTATAAATAAGGTCTGGGAACAAAAGTGATACAAGTAGAAATTTACCACTTTGCTTAGAAAAAAGTCAATTTATAGTCAGTGAAATGTTTACTTTATTGAAAGGGTTTAAATACTGAGACAGAGCAGAACACCAAATTACCCTGAGCATTTACCTTCCTGAAAGGCTGCTACCAACAAAACAGAAGTTTCCATCTGCGTTTTTGTTAATGTCTGCAAGAAACTAAATTATAATTTTGAGAAAAAGCTTCCAGAAACAAGTGGTGTAAGTGCATTTAATTTGAAATGCATTTTCATATAACAACTTCTAACTTTTTCCAAAGCATTTTCTTATGTTAAAATGGACAGTGTTTTATTGCTCTGACAACTGGACCAGTTACTTGCAATGCGCATTAACAATTCAGACAGAAAAAATGTAATGTTCCCAGGCAGATTTTTAATGGAAAGTGAAATGTTCTACTTGGCCAACTTTGGAGGAAGTGTATCAGTTTTGGCAGGCTGATAACACCAATGAATTCTGAGCCAGTATGCAAAGGAAGAACTGGGAGAAATATTACTGTTGCAATGCTTTCCCTTTGTCTCTTTTATTTAACAAATTTTCAAATTTAAGAATTATTTTCCTTTTCATCAACATGTGATTGTAAGGGTATTTGTGATACTGACTGCATGTCTTGCTCAGCCACAACTTTTGTGAAAATGTATTAATATAGTAGGATCAGGTTGTATTGTTAGTGTATATATCAATAAAAAAGTCTTAAACATGTATTTATTGACATATTTTAGACCATTTTGAGCCTGTTCCTTTTGATGCATTATTCCCAGGTAATTTCTCCTGTTTACAAGTATAAATTGAATCATTGGCTGTTTCATATTGTTCCCTGAAAGACAGTTAGGACCTCACATTTAATAAAGTTAACTTCTTCAGCTGTAAAACATAAAACATATAACTTTTCAATTTTGATAGGGAAAAATTTTCAACAAAAAGATAGTGTTACATGCTTTAACTATTGCAGTCTCAGAGGCAGTTCACTTGAAGAATGAACACTGATTTCCTCACCACTGTTGGAGCTATAAGCTTGAATGAGCCCTTAGAGTAAGATCTGAGCCAAAACACTGAACTATCCATGTGAAACAATTTAACAATGCATATTAGCAGGACACATTTTTTCCTCTTAATCTAAGTAGTTCTGGTGAGGAAGAAATACATCATGGCTTGAGAAACAGTTTATCCCTAGTGTCTTGAAGCCATGATAACACTGTGCAGCCTGTCCCAAGACTCTGTCAATAATCCATTATGTAATGTTATGCCATCATTTCCTCTTTGTATGGCACTTTTTCTACCTACCTCTAAAAATGTTTTAAAGGTGGAAAATATTTCTCAATGCTGTCTCCTCTGCATGAGGACATTGTCTTGCTTCATATTCTTCCTCAGGTTTGCTGTGATCTTAGGAAAGTCATTTAGGCTCTTTGGTCTTCCTTTTTAATAGGTCATAAGTCCCAAGAGGTGATAAAAGATGTTTGCATTTAATGCTTAGAATCACAACCAGGGCACTTTTATCCTGCTGCTACATGTGTAAACCTTGTCTTGGCCCTTTACTTAGAACTGGAGTTATATACCTACGGAAGCCTAAAGCAGGAGGTCTGAATATGCTCTTCTCTACCTACTTCCTCCTTTAGAAGCTCTTCATCTTTGCATTAGCAAAGCATCAAGAAAAATATGTGGATTTCTTTATTTGCTTGGGGTTTTTTGTCTATTTCTTTATAAATTGAAGCTGTCTGGGTAAAGCTTTTCTGTCAGAAGGGAAGAAAAATTGTAACCAATATATTGAAAATGCTTCTAAACCTGATCTATGAGTACCTTAGATTAAACTTCAGTGTCATCAGCCCTTAACGAACAAGTAACAATTCTGTGCATCTCATCAGCAGGCTGGCAGTCTCCTCTTTCTGATAACAGAAATATCTTGTTTCCAAATCCACAAAATAAGAATGTCACTACTAGGGGAATGCTTTTCTTGCAGGGTGGCTTTCATAGACAGTGAAGCAGTTATTTGCATGGAGCAGCTGAAAAAAATTTGAAGAAGAGATGAATAACAAGGCAGAGTGTGTAGGATACAGCCATGGTGGATTTTCTGTGTATTTCATAATACTGGCTGAATATTAATATCTCACGTATTTCCCTGTGGTTGAGAAACACTTGTAGTTGAAGACATGGCAGCACTACCTGTTACATGGATATCATTAGTACATGGATATAATATTTATTAGTGTACAGCAACTCTAAGAATTGTTTCTTAAGATACGTTTTGATTGTCTTTTAGTTATGCTATCCAGTCAATAAGTAGCTGCCTCTTCCTACTTTTAAATGACTAGATCAAATGAGTAGATTAAGCATTGCCATTCTGATGCTAATGCAATTTTTGTACATGTCCTTCTGCAAATTTCAGTTCAGAGACTGTCATAAGAAACTTTTTAAACATTTTTTCTGAATCTGCTTCTGAAATACATTAGAGTGAAAAAGATGGGGCAGCAGATTAATTAGTGAGTAAGTGAACCAGTTAATTAATATTACAATTAAATCTGCCTGAGGTATGCTTATAGCATCCTTGGCACTTCTCAAGTAATGAAAAAGTGTTTGCTCTCTCCCTCATTCTCAAAGCACCTCTGAAAATGGGGCTTGTTTGAAACAATGCTCCTGTGAAGCTGGTCAGAATGAGGTAGATGAGTGAGATATCATGGGGTCAGAATTATTTTGTGTCCTGTCTGTGATAGGGCTATTCTACTGTTCACAGGACTGAAATAGAAAATTTGTTATTATGTTCAATATGCTGCCAAGAGATCAACTTTGTTGCTTTTGGCAATCACTAATGATTTTTTATTTTGCATGAGCAGCATAATGTTTTATTTCTGCCCCCATTTTTCATAAAAAGTTAATTTGCATACATTTCTGCAAGAATAAACCATGTTACTATGGGAAAAAAAGGCTCTATGAATAGTCTGAAACAGAGAGGATTTACCATAGTCTGAAACAGAGAGAATTTACCATAAGTAAAAAACAGGGGAGAGAAGGTCAAATAAAATCATGTAGCATGTTGCAGGCTCAAGCATTCATGCTGTAAAAAGGTTATTTTCCCTCTTATGGTAATTCAGGATCCTGTTTTATGTGTCTGGTTGTCACAATGTTGTCTGAGGGCTAAATCCACATCCAAGAGGTAAGATCAGTACTGAGCTCTGAACATATGCTCCCCAGAGTGGTCCTCAAGCTCCATGTCTAACACAACCCGACCCTGGAATTTACTGAGGCCAGATAAGCAAAGCATTGAAAAGTGTGCTTAGATTCCTCTCTTCCAAAATAGTCACTTCAAGCTCTGGGTTGGGAACAGCCACCTTTCTGGCTCTGGAATTCAGCACCTTATTCAAATCACACAAACCTTGGGATGCAGCAGCAGCAGCAATCCCTCCTGGTACTGTACTGGTGGGATTACAGCAGCTGTGTGCCTGATGACTGTACTCTGCATTTCCTACCAGGGTCCAGAGCCTTATCTTTGTTTCTGGACAAGTGGAAGGATACAACCTAAGCTCTAAGGGATTGTAATCAACTTGTTTGTTTATTTATTTATTTATCTTTAATATAAAGATGAATGCAATGAGTTGGAGTAAAAATCACTGGAGACAAAAAGAGGGAGGAAGGGAGAACAATGGGCTTGGGCAACCTTGGGAAGGTTATAGTATTTAACATATACTAGTGGCAGTGCAAATGAAGCTACCCATTTCTACTGTTCATTTGAGAAATGAGATAAAGGGAGGGTAAATCATGTTTTGCTTTTCTGGTTTTGTTTGTTTGTTTGTTTTAAACAGAAGTAAATATGTTAAATCTTTTTGTTGGTAGTGGTCAGTGTCCAGGTCGAGATTTGTGAAGTCTATTGGTGATCCACCAAGCAGTACAGTCTGGTCAAACACACATTCTCCCACTGGTGTAATTTGGGAGACTTCCCAGGACCGAAGCATATCCACTCAGGGAACCTGCCCAGGTGTGCTGCAATGCTGACATAGCTTAACTACATGTGCTTCCATCCAAGACTGCCTATCCAAGAGCTTCAGGGGTGCAAAATCTGCTTAACCCTTGGACGTGGACCAGTGACCAGGCAGTAACCTAAACAGGGTTTTACAGCTGAAGAGTCCGAGCCCTTCTGCTCTCTAAACATGAAAGGGGTCCTGCTCACAAAACCTGTTTCCAGATTTGCCCTTCTTTCTTATGTTCCTCACAATAATTATGTAAAAAGGATAAGCAGATTTATTAGTGTGATTTCTTAGGCTATTTTAATAACATAATCAGTATTATTTGCAATGCTTTTGTCAGAGATGATGGTTGTACTCCATATGAACATCTAAAATGTAGATACAAACAATCGGGCAGAGCAAGACTGAGTTTAACTCAATCTCCCTTCCTCTCCATCTAAAAGGCTGTCACAATTGTTGCCAGAATGATGCACAAGTCACAAGAGAGCTAGAAGCAGCTACATAAGAGGAGATCAGAAAAGACCAAATTACAAATATTTAAAAGGAATTTGAAAAACTCTAAAAAAATCCTTTAAGTTTCTATACTTTTTGTTTTCATCTTTTAGAAAAAAATTTTAATTGCCTAGCAGTCTGAATTCAGACTAGCAGTCTGAATGATACTCCAGGACATTTCCTCACTGTTTAATCCTGTGATCCAGGTCATTTTCCTGTTGCTGATTCCTTTCTTTTCCCACTGGGGATTAGAGCTGTAACGTGCCCTGACCAGCAGAACAAGGCATCTTGTCTTTTGGACTGTGAACCAAGCAGTGATGAGACATCCATATTTTAGTAAGGCTTTCCCCACAACATGCCCTTTTCATTGGGATTCCAGAACACGAAAGAGACTGCAGAAAGAGGAGCATGACCTGCAGATATAATTTCTGCTATGTACCTTTTGTCACGTGAAATGACCTCTATGGGTATCTGCTCTGCCTGCTCGTCTGCCTCTTTTGATTGCACTGAGAGGTCTTTAGGCTGGGGGGGGTGGATATTTATGCTGCTATCACCAAATTTTTCTTATCCTAGCTTTTCCCATGGTCTAGTAGGAAATTTGGAGATTTGCCTTTGAGTCGAGTTTATCCAGAACCCCGGGTATAAAAAAATATACTCATAAAATTGGTTTTCAGATTTATTTTTTTTTTTCTAGATTAATACAGACTTGAAAGGACTTGTCCTTCTTCCTTAGTCAATTATCAGAGTAAGTAGATACTGGTTGTTTGGAAACTGAATCCTCGCAGTTTTTATTCAACCCATTATATTTCATGTTTTCCCAATATTTGACTATTCTTTTTCATATTTTAACACTATTTTAAAAGGAAATGTGCAATTTATGACAAGTAAAAGGTGTGAATGACTGAATCAATGCCATCACTGATTTCACTTGAAAGCAGAATCAAATGTTTAGTCAAACCAAACACCTTGGAACCTAATACTGCAGACTTTATTCAGATTAAATCCTCATTGAAAACACTGGGGAATTTGGTGTAAGCCTTTTATTATCAGAAACCTAGATTTCCATTGCAAAAACTAATGCAAGACTGTTACTGGCAATTAAATCTGCTCTTTGCCTGGGATAATCCTTCATATAAATTGTTTTAATTGAACCTATTTTAAATATATGTTTGGAGGGATGAGGACAGGGAAAAGAGCTTCGCTGATGCATAGGTTGTGTCTGATAAATTTTTGAGCTATGTCAACAAAATAGCACAACTAGAATTTGTGCAAAATATAATTCACAACTAAAGCAACTGCTCACTTTGCAGTTCAGTGTAGCCATATTTGATTTTCACATCCACCAGTCTATGAGACATTAATGATTAACTTAAGACATCTGGTAAACCATAAACTGGATCTTTTATTCATATATGCTCCAGAGGAGGTTTTTTGTATATTCAAGGTATTTTTGATAATTATTTATTTAAGTTCTTGGAAGTAAAATTGCATTACAAAAATACACCATGGCTATAAACCTTTGATTTAAGTGAGGAAGAAGTTGTTAATCAGTTGAAAATGTTTTATTTAAACAACAGCTTTTAAAGAAAAATTTTTCGATTAACACAAATGGTACAAAGGATCTGAATATCATTCCTCTATTGTAAATCACAAACTCTTGCCAATACCTATATAGATACTACAAAATCCTTAGTGTATGCACACTGATTAGACACATTTTTGCAAGAAATACACTTTGCATATGACATTTAAAGAGGCTGATTAAGGAAAAAGCATAATTAAAAGTTGATAGAAATATTGAATTTTCATGTATGCACTTTGTATGTTTTATAATTGCATCAGTGTTATAGAAATGTATTCCAGCATTTCTACAAGCATTAGGACTGACTTACAAGAAAATTTGGAGTGCAAATAGATTAAACTATCTCTTGAATTATGTTTCTTAATATGAAAGCCTAAATATTTTAGAGGTAGTTTTATTTGTTAGTGTAGTGCACTTGCCAGCATAGAGGTAGAACATGACTAAAGGTTATCTGTAAAAAAGACATGGTCAGGTGTGTCCTAGTGCAGTAAATGCTAATATGGCTTCAGTAGAAGCACATTATGCTTTTATTTCTGACTGTATACTGAATTATTTACACCTTCAAGGCAGCTGATTGAACTGCAGCATCAGTCAATTAGCAAATCAAAAATTTATATGATTCCAATTTAGCATGGAGTCCTTCTCTCTTTTTTTTTTCTTTTTAGATTTTCACCCTGACAGTGACAAATTACTCCTCTGCTGGCTGAGATTGGAAATTAAAAGCATTTAGAGCTGCTCATGCATTTATGCTAATGAGAACTTCTGATATGATTTGCATGCAAAAGAGGACAATCTGAAAGCTCATCAGTTTTTCATGCTTCCGCATTTTGATGTAGTAGGATTTTTTCTGTTTTCTGCAGAGCAGAAAAATTTTTCTTGGGGAAACAATACTCTATGTGAACAAAAAGAGTTTTTCTTTTAAGTCAGAAAGTTCCTTTTTTTTTTTTTTTTTTTTTTTACCCTCCAGATTCTTGTCAAATCATTTGCTTTGCTGTTTCAGAACTGCAGCCCACATTCATTAGCATTTTAGATGTTTATCAAAGGAATGATCCAGTATCTGCCATGCAAGATTATAGCTCAAGCTTCATTTTAAATTCAGCAAGAAAAAAAGACCCGAGGACAGATGAGAAGAGGGACGTGCACTCTGACAAGCTTCTTCACAGATACACCCGAATTAATCCTATTTAGAGCAAAATTTGATTAATCACCAGAGGTGGTAGCTTTAAGTTTAGTGAAATAGTTAACTCTGACAAATTTTGGGGACCTCTTTGGCACAGCCTTTCTGGAATGTAAATAAAGAAGCCAGGCAGCAGATAACTTTAAGATTATTTTTTTAAAAATCTCCTGTTTAGTAAAGAGATTGCTGCCGTTTTTAGGCAACTAGTTTTGCTTCCCAATTCGTTATAACAAAATATGGCATGGCAAAGAATGGTCTAGAGAAGTAACAAAAAAACCCCATCAGTGTATTTCTTTTGCTTTTGCAGTACCTGAAGTACCATGTCCACCTCCGGGGCCAACAGCATAAGAAGGATGTGGACCTCCTGGATTGAGTCCAGCAGAGGGCAACGAAGATGGTCAGGGGGCTGGAGCACCTCTGCTATGAGGACAGGCTGAAAGAGCTTGGGCTCTTCAGCCTGGAGAAGTGAAGGCTCTAGGAAGATCCACAGCAGCCTTCTAGTGCGTAAAGGGAACTTACAAGAGAGCTGGGGAGGGACTTCTTATAAGGGCATGTAGTGTTAGGACGGGAGGGGAATGGCTTATAGCTGAACAAGGGTAGGTTTAGAATAAATATAAGAAAGAAATTCTTTACTATGAGGATGGTATGAGGTACTGGAACAACTCTGGACGTGTTCAAGGCCAGGCTGGATGGAGCTTTGAGCAAGCTGGTCAGATAGAAGATGGGGTTGGAACTAAGTGGCCTTTAAAGTCCCTTTCAACTCAGCTTATTCTGTGATTTTGTATATTGGAGGTAGTATAACTAAAATAATTTGCAAAGTAAAAGAAGATAATTGTTTCCCTATTGTTCACCATGTTTAAGAAGGTTGATCAGGATACACCTGCGAGTTTTTGTGAATGTACAGGTTTTGTGTAGGAAATCATTCTTTTAATACTAGTAATTTGAAAGATCCTAACTATTGTCCTGCGTTTACAAAAAATATTGGTGTTATAGTACTTGCTGAACATTACCATAATCCATTAATTCTTTCAGCCCCCCAAAGCTACTATTTAGAATTTTATTTGTAATGATTCCTTCTATCTTATTTTTCAATTGATCAAGGTCCAATGTAAAACAAAGGCAAAATATGAGTTATATCTGTACATCTCAAATTAAAAAATTAAATTCAGATCACACTATATTCAAACCATTCTTCCAGAATGCCCTTTACACTTCGAATTACTTTTTACCAACAGGTACATGCAACAGCACTGAAGATTTACTGGGTTTCAGAGGTATTACAGAAGAGAATTTTACCCAGTGTTGCAGCAAGGTGCTTTACAATCACTCAAAGGCACCTAACAACAGGTGTATATTATTTTTTGATAACATTTCCTGTCTTAAGGCAGTAATCTTGCTTCATGCACTTGACAATAAAATATCCATTTCTTCTATAATTGCAGTGGTTCCACTTTTTCTTTTGCTGCGTTGATGCCTGGTAGTAAATATCTTATTTCATTCCTTGATGAGAAAGAGAGGGGTGTAGTAGGGTAATCAGAAGGGGAAACAGTATGAAATGTCAAGAATCAAAACTAGGGGAGAAGAGTCATGCAAGATCATAACTCAGCCTTGACTGTCCTCTTTGACACATCAGAAGTGACGGTACAGTGGAAAGTGTTGACATGGTGGTATCCTTTCTCAAAAATCCTGCTGAGATAACCTATCAGAAAAAAAAAGACTTGTAGTGATAGGACCAGGCATAATGGCCTTAAGCTGAAAGAGGTTAGATTAGATACTAGGACAAAATTCTTATCTGTGAGGGTTATCAGACACTGGAACAGGTTGTCCAGAGAAGCTGTGGATGCCCCATCCCTGGAAGTGGTCCAGGCCAGGCTGAATGGGGCTTTGAGAAATCTGGTCTAGGTATCCCTGTCCATAGAAAGGACTGCAACAAGATGAGCTTTAAGGTCCCTTCCAACCCAAACCATTCTATTATTCTGTGATTCTATGATTCTATGAAAATACTGAATTAAGAACATGATTTTCTGAATTTGACACCTCATGCAATCTGAATTGTCGCTAGAGATGGTTTTCTAATCTCTGCTGAAATTCATTTTGTCTGCACATAGAATCAAAGAACTCCTGAAACAATAATCTACCTATTGTGTTCCCAAGCATTTACTTTTATCCCTGCAGAAATACTTCATTGTATTGCCTATTCTGAATACACTTCTCTTTAGTGAGAGGATTTGCAAAGGCTTACATTTGATGACAGTCCCAAGTTATAATTGCCTTGCTTTTGAGTGAGGTATTTTTGCTTCATTGTCTTCAATGATCATTGCCTGTGGTAAGGAGACGTTTTTGCCCTTCATGTTTTTTTTTCCCGATTGCTCCTATTCAGATTGAGTAGCTGAGATCCTTGAAACCACAGCTTACTACAAAGAAAAATAATAATTTTGGGATAATTTAGATGCTAGCTTAGTTTACCAACATAATGCAGTTACTTTCTCATCAAGGTTATGAAAAATAAGTCTTTGCTGTTTACAGCTCATGTACATTGACTTTTATCTCTTTCACTCTCTTGGCAAAACATCACTTTCACAGGCTCTTCATGACCTATTTTGGGGGGCAAGCCATTACTACTTCATTCTTCAACATACACCTTTGTAAATCACCTTTTATTCTTCAGGAAACTAGGCTATCAACAAGTATTAGAAGAGAATTCAGAAACCTTCGGTCTAGAGGTGTCAGCTATCTTGCATTATTTTGGGAATCATCTTCTATCTTCTTCCTGGTCACCTCTTTGTCAGTGCACATTCTAGCTTGCCAGGCTGATGAGTTCAGCTGGGACATCTTCTGAGCCCTGAAGTTGATTCTCCTTGGGATTTAAATGTTCATATGCTGGTGGACCCCTTTCTTGAAGCTAGTTAAATGTTCTAACATATTTGCTCTCAAATGCAGAAAATGAGCAATAAGCACCTTTGTGAACAGAGTGCCTCAACCATTAAAAGTACTGCTTGATGCTCTAGTTGTAGCCATCATCCTAGGTTCACCAGGGAACTGGGGATACTTTACAAATTTAGCTGTCTGCTTGTAACATACTGTCAGAAAATCACTTTACAATCACTTATTCTTGCTGGAGATTTCTCAGCACTTGCAATTTCCCATTTATAGTTCAGTTTCAGACACTTATTGCTTAATTTTATGTGTGCCAAGACCTCTTTATATAGATTTCTATCTGGCTTCTGTAGTGGACTTTACTGGCAAATTATTTGCTTTCTCCTGTTCTGGTAGGAATCATAATGTTGCAAATTCTTATTGTCTTCATAACACAAAAGTAGAGTATGACAAAAGGAATTACTGGGAATAATTTTCCATTCTTCAGTTTACATCTTAACACCAGTGTAGACAAAGTCATGAATAGTTATAGGAAGCACTTTAGAAGTGTTGTATTATAGTGCCATGTTCTCTGTGTGAAACTCCCCTTGAAGTCAATAAGAGTTGTGTATGCTATTCAGTGGCATAATCAGGCAATAAATTATGAAAGCTGTGCAAACACCAAACATAACAAGCCACAAACAAACGACATTAACAAGTGACAAAAATACCCAGTGTTATGCTAGTAAAAGAGTTAAAGCTAATAGTTTTGAATGTGATAAAATTTTTACGGCTGGTAGGATTCGGCAACCTCTAGTACATGGGTTAGGAGCAGAAGCTTACCTTGTATACCTGCCTACCAAAGTGTTTCCAGCCTCTTCCACTCAGACAGTTGAATCTCAGTTGCAACTGTGATGGAAAACAGGACTTAAGGGAGATTTGCATTCTTCAGCACTGCACCATTTTCCTGCTCCAGGACTCCTCATAGATGACTTTGTTGGGACTCAAATCTAATTTTCAGAAGAGTTTAAAACAGATTTAACATAAATTACGTTTTAAGTCTGTGGTAACACTAGATGTTTGAAATCTCCTCTCAGAAAATTTGCTTCAGGAAAAGCTGTCTGCAAAAAGTGCATTTGAAAGTATACTTTTTTTTCCATAGTACATTTTAAATAAAATGTTGAAATAGATTTTCCAAAATGACCACTTTAAGTCTATAATCCAAAATGGAATTACTAAAAAATTTAGAAGATCTTGACACTTACAGAAGGGACAGAGAAATGTGAGCCTAGTATTGACTAAAAGTGACGTTCTGAAATTGTTCTCTCAAAACTTAAAAGCCAGTTAAGAATAAACAAAGGATCCCAGAGGTCCAAGATTGCTTCAGGCTTTAGAGCTGAATCTAACTTACAGGAAACAAGATCTTTATAGAATATAGCCCTGCTTCTTCTTGGAGTATTTGTAATGGTAAGATGAATGTGTGTTGAGATGCTGCAGCTGTTATTAGAAGCCAGCAGTTTATCACAAAGGAAATGGAAAACTTGCTGTCATGGCCATGCTTCTTCTGCCTTCCCATTTGGGGGATGCACCCATGCTAATCCTTGGACAGTAAAGGTTTCTGGCTCTGGTTATGAAAGCATTTCTGCTTTACTGCTTGCAGAGTAATTCTGAAGCCCAGGCTATAAAAGGGGATGTGGAGCTCCAGCCAGCCCTGCTAGACTGTAGTGCTAAACTGGCCAAAAATCAATTGTGCTGACTCAGCCTCTTCTGACACCTTTTTCTTTTGGCTAGAATAAGCCAAAACTACTTTCAGGTTATTTGGTTTAAAAGAAGATTCCTGATGACTTCCTGCTCACTCTTCCTTACTGTAAAAAAGAAATGATGCAGAAGAGGTGTTAGTCTTCCAATATCCTCCACTCTTTCTCCAACAAAAGCAATTGAATTACCGGGGAGGTGCTGCATTCCTCTGGCAGAGTTAAGGACTTCTGGCCAGTGGTTTCACCATTAGCTCCTGTTATAGCCCAGTGAATCAGTTTACTGTAGGTTTGGGTATCACTTGGAGAGGAAAAGCACTCAACAGCAAGGAGGAAGGGCTCCACAAAAAAACCACAAATAAATCCTATATTGACTTGTTTTTAAACTGTATCTGGTACCATAGACCTCATGAAGGAGTTCATAACTGAAAGGCAGATTTAGCCAGCATCCCATCCTGTGCTATGTGGTCTGTCACTCTAGACCAGTAAGTTATACCACCAAAGCACACAAGGCTCAACCTCCCTCCTCCCATGCATTCTTACTCCTCTTCCCTCAGGGGCAGCAAAAGATAGGGTATGTTTTCTCATTGGGAAGGTCCTTCTACACATCTGAAATTCTCCTCACTCCCCTCTGGCCTCACTGTCGCACGGTTGAGCTCTCTTTTTGCAGGAGTTTTCACTCCCATGATATTTTGGTTTAGCTTAAAAAATGTGATTTTGTAGGCAAATGATAGGCATTTTTCAATTCTGGCAAAATCAAGGGCTCTTATGGAAATAAAGCGTGGTAGTAAATACTGCTTTCTGATCATTTATCTTTTGTGTGCAGAAAAAAAACATATTAGTGTGTTTTCTTCATTGATATTCATTTGGTCTTTCATGAGTTACTTAATTTTCTTTGAAAAAAATAAAGGAAGATAGAGGGAGAGAGAAGATATATAACTCCCACAAAATATTTAATTTACGGTATTTTTTTCCACAATTCAGTGGTGTTGACAGCGAGAAAATGTCCAATACTGTGTTAGTAATTACAGAAGCACTCTGCTTCAGTCTACAGTTTCAAAAAGACTGTACATTTTTCATGCTTGAAGAAAATTATTGTGGACATTTGGCCAGCAATAAACTTAGACTTACAAGCAGGTTCTACATTTACTTGAATTACTTTTATGTGTGCCAAGAAAAATTTGGCTTACCTTTATATTTCTGTTTACCATTTACTGGCTTATACTGTCACAGTACTTGTTTTATGTGGAAGGGAATGTGGAGCATTCTTCCCTGTTCCATTCTGTGTGAGTAGTTGGCTATGAGATTGATGCATGTATTTCATAGGCACTCCTGAACAGGCTAGAAGGCTAGAAATGTAATGCAGCACTAGGACCAGACATACATGTGATTGCTTATATTTCTTAAAATATACCTCATATCTGCTCTGAGTTAACTTTATGCCTACTCAAAGATACCTCTTTTTATCATCCTATTTCCAGGACATTTAGATTCATCTCAGCATTTGGTGTTAGTTGCTGTGTGTCCAAGCTGTCCAGAAAACAAAGTTTTTGTTCTGTGAAAAAGCAAAGCTTTAGAAGCTGGTATTGTAACATGTTTGGTTAAAAATGAGATCTTCAGAAATCTCTTACAGAAATGAGGTGGCAAGATTGAGCCATCATTCATTTGCCAACAGGTCATGGGTTAGCCCATTCACCTACTTTTCTTAGAGTATTGACCTCGTTTTACCCTCTTCCATCCCACCAAAGTGTGGGGCCTTGTTTTTTGCTCTCAGACTGGTGGATGCTTTTGTCTCAAGCAGGACTTGAGAAATTTTGCAGAGGTTTCTGAAACATTTGTTAAAATATTTACATCATTGGCTCCAGGTTAAATGCTCTGATTTTTGAGAAGTGTTCCATAGGCATTCTCACAGAGGTATTTCATTCATAATATTCTCAGAAAGCATCTCATATGGAACTTCTGATGAAAGTTTCAAAGAGCTATTCAAGTTTTTGCTTAATACAATTTAAATTTGATTCTTCTTTAACAATTTTCTAAGTCTCCCCATAAGTATAATCTTTTGAAGGCCTGCTCAGAGCATAATTTGTCATCTGGTTTCTAAATAACTCCAGCAAAGCTATTACGCTCTTTGTGAAGTTGACGAGTCATTTTGCACATGTTCTTAGTCTAAATGAGATATATTAATCTGAATCCAGCTCATTGTCCCCGGTAAAGGGGTAAGGGTGATAATTTTTTATGTTTTCTTCTTGGATTTATATAACTACAGTTTAGCACAAGTTGTTGGCTAGTTCGTGGTGACTATTTAATGAGTAAACAGAATAAGGGTGAAAGAGAGATGCTTTATCTGTACTTTTTTTTCTGACATAGCTGACAGCCAGAGTGATATCTTCTCCTTCTTTCTTCTTTTGTTACAGCGGTACTAATCATACCACACAGAGACACATTTGTCATTATATGTAATTATGTGCAATATGTTTATATTATAATATTTTATATTGGAGAGGCATAGGTTTCATAATGTTTTTACTCCCAATTCCTTTTCTGATACAGATTATTTCAGTTTATGCATATTTATAAATGATATTTGAAAGTACAATATTACATTAATTATAATAAAATGCTGATTTGGAAATAGGAGCAACTAGAGAACTGATCTAGATGACTGCATAACTTGTGACAGAGGAGCAACATTTTGTTAGGGCTTGAGGAGCTTTACTTTAGCTCTCTTAAAATACAGAGAATGGCTAGAAATTATTTGGAAAAGTTACTATTTCTTATGTGGTTAAAACAGGCCTGAGCAAACCTTGATCCTTCAGAAGCCTTTTGAAGAGCTGTTCCTCTATGGATGTGTTACTAATCCAGACAGCAATGGGTTTTCACCCTCTCCCATCACCACTTCCCTTTTTTCCACTTCGTCCCTACTTTTCTCCAACCCAATTAGCAGATTAGCCAGCAGGCTGTGAAGCCTGAAGAAGTAGGAATTAAGTTGACTTTTATCACATGCCAAACTAACTGTGGAGTTACCCACAAGCACAGCCTTGCCCTCAGAGAGTCTTGTCCTCAAGGACCCCCAGGGGTGGGTAAAGAAATCAAAGGTGCCATCAAAGACTACTTTGAAGTTATGACACTGTCCTCCACAAAAGCACTTCCCAGTGGTGCACAGGCAAGGCCCTGATGGTGCAGTTGGTGACAGGTGGTGGGGCCAGCAGTGGCGGGAAGCAAGGGATGGTGTTAGTGTAATCGACCCCTAATAAGGGCCTGTTATAGGGCTGGGCAGTGCAGGGGAGAGGCAGAAAACAGCAGTAACTGCAAGTCAAGCACAGCTCCTACACATGCCACCATCGGCAGAAGGAAGAAGGTATTAAACTGTGGGGGTTTTTAACTGTGTCGTTGCAAATTCCTGTAATATGACAGTGCTGACAAGGCAGGTGTAGTCAGCAAGTTTTAACAGATTGAGGTAAACTTTATTATTTAGGCAATTAAGTAGATTCTAACTAGAGCCATTTTTTCTATTTTGGTATGTTACCTCATATTAAAGAGATAAATATTTTATCTAATGTTAAATAATCTTCAGAAGTCACTTTGCTACAATTCAGGCAACTTGTAGGATTTACACAAAGGTTAAAGGCCTGAACCACTTTATCCAGATCTCAGTAGCTGCTTCAGATCTCATTTTGTATAAAATTGAATACATGATTATTGTCTAGATGATAAAGCAGTGGATCAGACTGATAAACACTACATGAGCTACTCTCACAGATGAAAACCAGTTCTTAAGGTTGCTGAACTGTTTGGGTTAAAAAATGTTTTGGGATGCACTGTGTAAAATACAACTTCATAAGGCAGCTTAAAACAAGCTATTTCTGCATTTAAGAAATGAGTGTGACTGGGGAAAGGAAACATTTTTCCTACACAAAAGACGAGTAAGGAAAGGGGAGAAAACTTCAGCTATTGGACTGCACTCCACACCTCTGGACTCTGGCTTAACCCTAACATTTACCACACACTTTCAGTTTTTTCACCTCAAAAACAGACCACAGGGGATCATACCAATGTGAAGGTTTCTGCACACAAAACAATTGACAAACTTTCTCTATCCTGTGGCTTTCCTCTATTAGCTCTGAATCCTAATGATGACACTCTCTGTAAAAACAAATAAAATAATTGTAGCACAAATACTTCGCTAATGAACTTTATTATTAATCCAATCATGCTGATAAAGAGCATTCAGTGTGAATATCTTGCCAGACTAATTAAGATTTGAGGTTTTATTTTTCCTTATCTTCATTAAATCAGAGAAAGAGAAGATCCAGGAGTTGAAAAGATCTCTGAGGAGAAGAGCAGAAAAGCTGAATCACAAAAAGAGAAGGCAATGAAAAAGAATTTTGGAAGAGCAGGAAGGTAAAGGAAGCTTTTATCAAAATGATTTTTGTGGTATGTCAGAGAGGAAGAACTTTTCAGTGCAACCATACATATTTATAGTTCACTGTGCATTTTTCTGTTTTGGTATGCATTAATTTACTTTAAAGTTATTATACATATTTTAAGTGCCTGTTTTTCAAATAAGTTTGAAGAATATGTGGGGAAATTCCGTTAAGCAACAACATCATGTAAAATTTCCAATGGTCCAAGTGATCAGCAAAGAGAAGGTCAAGATAAATACATACAGAAACATGGAATAATTTGTTGTAAACAGTAGTAATGCTATGTCATCACATTACAGCTATGGAGAATTTGCCACCAAAGTCTGGGAAATGACTCATTTTAAGCTTCAGGGTAAAAGCCAGTTTTATGCCTCTACCCAGTGTCATACTGTGGCATGTTCTACCTCTTCTGCTTCATACAGACTGCTGTGGAAATTTATTTCACATATGCTATACAAAGAAAGCTTACTTTTTGAATATATTTATAGGTTATAAAAATTAACTTCTAATGGGACACTGATGTTAATAATCTCTAAATGGTTGAAGAATTCTGTGGTACAAAGAAAATATAAAAAAAGAGGATAGTAAGGGGTGACTGAATTTGTACCATTCTCCTGCTGTATTCCACTTGTTCTTTTTATTTCCTTAACACAATTATTTAATAACAGCCTCTGATAAAGTGTTATACCTAAAGCGTTGTCATAAAATATTCAGAAGTTACTATATTTTAATACTGCTGAGCAAGTACTTTGCTTTTATTCTCTGGTGGTTATAGCATGGAGCTGTATTGCTGTATGAAAGGCTAAAGAACAGTAAAAAAATTACAGACTTTATACCTAAAGTTTGGCAACAACATGCACACAGACTTTTGAGGGCACATAAGGCTTGAAAGGCCAGGTACCGCTGGCAGGTACTCTGGCAGGTTGAAGTCTCCAGGGAATAGCTCACTGCAGAATAGAGGAAGTGGAAAAATGCATGGCTCTGCCACTTTATAATGAGAAGTGCTGTATGCAGCTGCTCAGGGAAGAGTTCTCTTGTTGATTGCCTCCTCAACATCTTTACTGCATCACACCCCAGCCGTGGGTCCAGACCCTTCCATGTACAAAGGACACTGCCTGGGTAGGAGGATGACATGATGTTTAATATTTCTATAGGCACTTTTAAACACTAATCTGAAGGAGTACTGCCCATGCAGAGGGACATGAGGTGGGAATTGCCTGCTAGTTTTCAACAGATGTGCACAACTCCCAGAAATCCATTTCTCTCTTTTTCTATGCCTCTGAATGCTGCTGCCTTGAGGATATTTTCAGACTTTTCCTTGATTTATAATAGCTAATCTTTTGCTGTCAGGAATCAAAGAATTCCTTGTTATACAACAAATATTACCTATATTTTTTGTCTGTGGCAGGTTGCACTAGTTATGTAGAGAAGAATCCACCTCCAGTGCCCAAACTTTGGAAAATACAAAGTGGTTTCAGTGTTATGTGCCTTGTGTGGCTAATGCCATCATTGTGCTCATAAGATATTTGGCTGATATCCGATTTTTTAAGAGAGTTGTATATGAAAATAAATGAATGAAGGGGTTCTCACCCCAGGCTCTTGGTGAAACATAAATTTCTAAGTAGAAACTGTTCCTTCCATGAGGACAAATCTGGAAAATTGAGTCTTCTACTCCTTAGTCAATGAAGAGGACACACCACCATTAGCTGTTCTGCATGGGAACAGGGAAACTTCCTGACTGGTTCAGGCAGAGAGGCCACCTACAAACTGTGGTGGGGGAGCTGAGGCTCAGAAAGATGCTTCAGTTTGTAGACACTAGAAGGGAGAAGCCTAATAACGCTTAACGGGAGAAAGCAAAGCCCATTTCAGGTATTGATAGGAGTTTTGATAACTGAGTGATCACATAACCTCTCTTACCCAAGTCCCCTCTGGTTCTCATGGCTGGTATTGAATTTCTGAGTTTGGAGGGCTGTTCTGGTTTCCACAAAATTTCAAATAACACTTAAATATTCTGGATGTATGGTTTAATGAAACATTTTCATGTGGTTCTGAAGAATAAAGTCCAGATCAGCTTTAAATAGAGTAATTTTCTCTGGGAGATGGTAGTTTAAGAGTGATTGACCTGCAGAGATCTGCCAAGGCATGTAAAGTTTCACAGTCCCCCAAATCCTTTGAAATAAACAAAAAAAAAAATCTGTGCTGAGGATTGATCAGGATTGGGCCAGAACACTGCACCAACTCTTTAGCTCTTCAACTTCCCATTGCTCTAACATTAAGGGGAGAGACATCTGCAGTTCTTCCTTCTAGCTTCTTGCCTCTCACCATCCTCTGTCAACAGTGCCTGTCAGCAATCCACAGGCCTTTCATTTCCAGCAGATGCTGGACACAAACATATTCATTTTGTTCTTAACCCAGCACAATAGGTTAAAAACTTCACGCTGACATCATTGGTGTTAAAGTAGAATAAATTCCCATGAAAAGTATGATATTCAGATGTGCTGACACTTTGAAACAGTTATCAAAAAGCACATCAAATCCAGCTGCATCTTGATTGTCATTAAATGTGGTTATTATTATGTTTTTCAGAGAGAAAAGGTTTTTACAGGGGCAAAGACACCTCTCCCAAATCATGTTTTGATTACATGTCATTATAAACTTAAGTAATTATAATTATTTGAAATGAATGCAAGTGTATATTTTTCAATATTTCAGTTTTTTTTTTACCCCAGCCCTCCAGCCCATCCTGTTGTAGGTTGCTAGAACAAACTGCTGCAAAAATTTTTTTCATAACCTTTTAGGGTTTGCTGCTTTATATCAGCAGCACCTTTCAGTCAAATGCATAAAGAAGTTAGGACTAACAACTGTAGTTTTCAGGCCATTTAAATATTAAAATATTTGAAAAAATCAAATGAGTTCTCAAACAGTATTATCTTTCTTTTTAGGTTATAAAGTATTTTAAAAGTGGTATCACTTTTCACACAACAGATATTGAGAGTTCTAGTTTCCAAAGTGATTTACAAAATAAAAATATAATTTGAAGTTTGTACCAAAATAAGCCATTTCATCTCATAGAACATATCTGTCAATATTATAAATATTGAATGATCTTTGTTTCAAATGGAATTTTTACAAGGATTATGCAAATAAATAAATTTTACATTCCTGTTTGTTATGAAAAGAGACATCTTGTTCAGGGACAATGCTATTTGCAGATTCTTTCTCTTTTGCTCAGCCTCCCAACTGCCTTGGGAATTGGTGCTCACTGTTTTCATCTTCTATTGACTGTAAAGGAGATACTCCCAAGTTCCAGAAGCATAAATAAAATGAAATGCTGTGCTTTGGTCTCTCATCTTAGTGCTCAAGGAAAGGAGAAGAAAATGGAAAACCTCCCAGCCCTGGGAAGGTGCTGTTCACGTGCTGCACGTCAACTCCAGCATTAGAAAGGGGGATTTGCTTTTATACAACAAGGCACTGTTGTCCAGAGCTGCTGGTGATGAGGCAGGGTGCTGAACCACCACACAGGGATGATTCTGCCTCTCCTTGCAGGAGTGCTTCACACAGGGAGCCTGGAGGAGCTCAGAAGGAAACCCTTGTCCCGCTGCCTTTCAGCTGGCTGTGTGAAGCAGCAGGTTCCTGGTCTGCAGCATGCTCCAGGTCTGCTCCCCTCCCAGTCTGATCTGAGATTCCCTCGCACCTTGCTGAGCTCAGTGATGTGCTGCAGCAGGAGAAGTCTGTGCCGCTTGGCCATGGCAAGGAAGGAGTGATGACCCAGGAGCCTCTGCCTGTCACCAGAGAGAAAAACCATTCCCTTCTGCAAACCAGAGTCTCTGCCTCTCAGATAGCTGGGATCTGTTCTCTCTCAGATAAGGCAGATGCTTCTGGTTCCTTATTTTTGCTGAGTCTGGAATATGTGGCCAAAATATCACCCATCTGCCTCAACCTGATGGCAAGCGTGGGGCTGCACAAAACAAAGCTCTAGCACTTAACTAAAAAAAAAAATTGAAGTGAGATAACAATTGTATTTTCTTCAGATAAACAGATTAAAAAAGCTTTTTTTCACTCACCTTTTGGGAATGAGGTGCTCAAATGTAAAGTTATATATTTTTGTGATGGAAGATTGCAGGAATACCTGAGGAACATCACATTGATATGACTGCAAAGTTAGCTCTGCTGGATCCCATCCATTGCAGAAGGAGAAAGCATCTTCCTTTCAGAAGAAATTCAATATTTAATGACCACCAAGGCATCTTTGTTAAAAGTGAAGTTTAAAAATGGAACGCTAGAACTTAAAAGAAAGAAAGTGAAGAAAATAAAAGTACAGAGCCAGTGATTTAGTTCAGGTACACAACATCTTTATCGCTGATAACATCCTTATTTCTTTCACTCCTGAAATGCATTTTTATAGTGTGTTTATAAGAGTGTGTGTGGACATTTATGTGTGATACTGATCAAGGCATACACTATAAATGGCTTTACTGAGGATTTACAATCAATATGCTCAGATCTTGTTTTTCTTCTTTAGAACCTGAGACTTATGCAAGAAACAGCAGCAGTTGTTTAACAGTTGTTGCAGCACACAGGTCTGTCAAAATACTGCTTTCCAGCACTTTTCATGTCCTAGTATCACGTGGACAAACAAATATGGCTGATAAGATCATAATCTCTCGTGTCTTCTGATAATTGGGACTTCATGTGTTTCAGCATCTGTGTAGTACTGTAAACCAGTGGTTATTACTCGAAAAATGCTTGGGATTATTTGCTACAGGTTTGAGGCTGGTAGTTTACCTGTGGTGAGTAGCTTTGAATAAAATTATTCCTTAACATGAATTTACATATCAATCAAAATGACATGTAAAACTAATGAGTGTAAACTAATTTGCGTGTGTGTATAGCTACAACTTTTCCACTTAACTTGATCACCTCCAACAGTTAAAAAAAGTCAGATAATCCTGTTGAGGAAGCTGTACTTTATAGTGAAGCAAACAGTAGATCAAAAGAATCTCCAGGGACAAACACACTGCAAAACATCTTCTGTAAAGCTACATATGAGACTACATTTATTTTGTGGAAAGCTCTAATCTGGATTACTGCTCTATTGTGTTTCAGAGAAATAAGATAAGAGAAAGTAAAAAATAGATAGAAATTTCAAAGAAGAATTTTTATTAGACACAAGATGGCAAAAAATAATGGATTAGCACAATATAATGTGTCTTCTTAGAAGTTATCATGGAGAAATAAATTGTAAATATATTGGACAGACAAAAAGTTCCATAGAAAATCCCAAGTTCTAGACAAAAAGTCCACAGAGAAGAAGTGCAGGACATGTGTCTCAAGCAGTTCTTGGGGATGAAATCAGACTTTCCTGAAGTACAAGAACAATACAGATCTGAGGGCTTCAGGCATATGAGTGTAAGGGAACACCTCTGGTAATTCCCCAGCAAGGGCGTCTGCATGGAGAGACAGATTAGCAGTTACACCTGTTGTAGACCTGCAACTGCAAGTAACACTGATGAGCTAGAATCCTTTAAAAGTTGCTTTTTGGTAATGTGTTCCTCGTAGAGGTGAGGCAAGTACTGATACTTGCAAGGTGATACTGAGCCAAGTGCAAGACAGTCAAGCATCTTGGATGATTAGTTTCCTAGGAAGGTGAAAGGTTGGAGCTTTCTATAATGATCAGAATATGTCATACTCTCTGCAACTACTTCTCTTTTCAAAATGGCTTTATTTCTCTCTAAACCACTCTACATCTTTCCTCCAAGTGCAGTTTTGCAAATACATTGTCCAGAATTCCCTTCTCTGATCTTAATTATCCATCAGCCAGCTTCCCTCTTATTAATTAGTACTCAAATTTTAGCAGCAGCTTGAACCGGGTCACTGTTCACACGTTGAAACAACAGATGCAAGAGGGTTTGTGAGTGACAGGATAAAAATTAGGCACCATCTTGGCACGAAGTTTGAGAAAGATGTTAAGAAACCTCTCTGCATTTCATATTGGAATCTATTCCGCATCTCTGAGTACTGTATATACTGTACAAATGCTTCAGTTTAAGTCTGCCAACATTGCCTCTCCAATTTGTCAATCCTGAAATTCTTTTTAGTAAGTGCTACAAATGTACAACTCATCATTGCTATTATGTTCCATTAGAACATTTGCCAGTTTTGAGTTCTGTCAAATATACGCGATAGCATTTGATGAATCACTGCTGAAATGATCTACTACAAACAACATCCAATTTTTTGGAGTGCTTTCTACCAGTATTGATAAGTATCTGGGGTTTAAATGCAATGCTGCTTCTACACACTCAGTCATATTGCTTATTGCAAACATTTGGGATGAGTTTGCTATCGACTACTTAATTAATTGTCTTGGCTCATACTTTTATCTGTCAGTCAAGGATTCACTAGTCTACATTCACAATGATATTTTGTAAGAGAAAAGGTGGCACATTCAGCTGCGTGACTGATTTGGTAGCCTGTTTTCAACAACGGGGCGGTACAACTACGGCAAACCTTCATTTGTACTTGAGACTTGCATTTCTTTCTTTTGTAGGGTGTGTTCAGGTTGCTGCAGCAGACAGGTCAAGGCTTTGTAAACATGCACACAAACTCTCTTGAGCGAGTCATCGATCCAGAAAATGTCCTGTAGAGCAAAATCTGCAAAGCAGGATGCCTTACCCTATAAACATGACTCCTCAGATACAGCCTTGTTTAAGTCCTGGGGGAGGAAGAGAGGCAAAAAATAAAAAAAAAGAAATAAAAACGGAGAAGGCACAGCTTTGCTAAAACTGGGATATCTTTGTATTCTACTTTAATTCTACTTTTCAGTAGAGGTGAAAATATTTCAACCAAAAAGTAACAGGATTTTTGGAAGGATTTCTATAGATCACATAATCTTCATAATAAAAATTTAGTTGAGTAGCAAGCAGTTAGAGTCTTGTAAGATATATATAAAGATTAAGTCAATAAAGGGTTATATTCTACAATATATTCCAAAAGTATTTTTACCTGGTTGTACTCATAATTACACAGTCAATACATTTTTTGTCACTAAGGAGGGCTCTCTTATTTTTTAGCTGACCATTTACTCATTTATATTTATTTCCCTTCCCTGTGGACTAGAAAAGACCTTAGACTTATGATGTTACTTCACTGTATTACCAGTGCACCAGGGAAATCCAGTGAAGCACCAGTTTCTGAACAGTGAGGCCCTGCCCACGAAGATGTGAAAAGATGGACTCTGACCCAAAAGAATTACTACCTGAATTTAAGGCAGCATCAGTGCAAGAACATGAGAAGATGACAGACAAGGGAATCAGCTTTATTTTCTGTAACAGAGAGGGAAGAAGCAATCAAGGGATTAATAAGAATCTCTTTTCACAGTTCTTTGAGAGACAAATCTTAGAGAGGTAGGAGAACCATGAGAGGTTCAAGAGGTCAAGAAAGATGGCATTTTAAGAGCATAATCAACTGTGCTGAGAGAGCCTCAGCTCGTACAGAATAAAGACAGACTGAAAAATAAAATACAGAGGCTAACACCGCACCATTTTGTAGTGAATGTGTAGTGAGTAACTCAGTACTTTTTGAAGCATATTAGAGCTAACAAGTGTAAAAAAATAACAAGATAGCAGCCAAATCCAGAAAACTCTGGTTTTCCCCTTAATATTGATTATGGAAACATTTAATAACTTCGCTTGTTTTAAATTCCAGTGTTTTATTAAGACAGCTGAAAATTCAGCAAAAAGATATATATATTTACTTAGATGTTGAGGAAATTACAGATATTTTTAGAAAATTCAATTTCCTTCTGTCCATTCTTTACTTAAAACAATGAAGTAAAATTCTGTCTTAAATCTCTAAGCTGTCCTGTTACTCTTTCTGTCATTAAATCTTCCTAACACCTAACACCGTGTTATTCTAAGTAATAAGCCTTCTATGAGCAATCTAATTTTTTTCACCATTATATTACCTCTTTTCTGTGCACAAAACTGTTTAGTTTTCTGCATTATAGAAGAAATTACTTCCATTTTAAAGGTCTTGAACTGACATAAATAAATTTGCCATGAATCTGTGGTGCAATTCAGATCAGAATTGGGAACACATCTTCTGAAAACCACTTTTTCCACCAGCCTCAAGCTTGAACCACTTTCCAAGTCCTGTCCAGCAAAGAGTATGAAATAGAAATATAGGCTGCAAAGGAAACATCTCCAAAGAAACAATAAAACATCTCCTGTATAGTTACTTTTACTATTAAAATATACCACTGGTTTCTCCAAATAATTCTAGCAGATTTAAAAGCAACTACCTCCTGCAGTTCAACTTTGAGAAATTTCCCTTCAACAATCAAATTATACCTCCTTTCTCCTTTATAAACAAGGAGGTATAATTTTCACTCCCATGCCTGGATGTAACTTAGTCATGCTGTGCACTTGTCCAAATCACATCTTAAGTGATGTAGCTTGTTGAAAGACAGAAAGATAGAAACCTAAGAGTTCTTACTCACTGGTAAAGTATCTCAAGGCATCCCCTGAAGCTCCTTGCTAGGCTTTCTCCTTTCTGCAAGCCTCTTGCTGGCTGCAGCCCTCTCACTGATAAATGGCATGCTTAAAACAGGTACAGAGTGTGCAGTCACCTAACAGCCTATCTATCCACAGTCCCATTCAATTGATGTTCAATCTCTCAGTTAAATACTTCTGACATTTGCTCGCAGCTTTACCTTCTGCTATTTTTTTCTCCTTATTCCTTGAACCATCTTTTACCTACTTCTCCTTTTTCCCCAGTTTTTCCTCATATTTTCAGGTCTGCTGCCCAACAGCCTGCTGCTCATAACTGTGGGTGAGATAAGTTATGACACAACAGTAAGTCAGAAGGTAGATGTGATGTCATCAGTAAGGTTAGTGATAGAGGCAGCCTTGGAAATCAGAGTAACTGGGTCCTGACTCTGCCTCCAGGTCTGATCTAATCCAAAACAATAGGTCATTCCCTGGTTACTTTGAATTAGATGGAGATACCTGACTGTCAGTTTTGATTTTGTGCATTTTCACTCAGCATGTGCTACATTCTCTTTCTTCTTTAGCTTTCTCCCTTTGTTAACCAAGACAGCCAATGTTGTTTCAAATCTGCAGGGGCAAATGCACTTTCTATCTGCTTACAATTATGTCAGGGGAAGAGGAGCTAAATTAGATGCAACAAGTGCAATGGGAAATGTAGCAGAGGTATAGTTAAGAGTGCAGCATTTTTGGAAATACAAATTGCCAGATCTGCATAAAGTCAGATGAGTATGGGAAATTGTGGGCTATATATCAGGAAAAGACATTATTTATATCTAAAGTATCATCTTTCCCTGCCTTGCATAAGCTGTTAGCACTGTAAATATTTGATACAGCAGCTCTCAGTGGTATTTTGAAAAAGATCTTAATATCCCTCTGCAGCTGACTGAGTTTTTGGGCCTGTCTGCCTATTTAGCTTTTGCAAGAATACCTCACAGCCTGGAAACACACCTTATGCTTACAAAAGACCACTTATACCATTCTGGTGGCAGTATAACACACAGCAGTTCCCCCCCAAAGTGTGAAAAGATCACACACTTCACCAATACAAGGGCTTCAAAACTTTCAAGCACAGATAAAAGCATGAAAAAAAATATTCTTTGAGCTAGGTGAAGGAATGATCAAAGTTCCCTGAACACAGAAATGGTTCTGTCATAACCTCAATCTCAGACTGAAAAGATCTGAAGGTAACAATCACCTGCATCTGCACACAGGTTTACATGGTATGTTCCATACAAATATGGTATCTTCAAAGAGCATTGAGCTACAAGGCAGAGCATTTGAGAACCAGAAAATGTCAATATAATGGAATCATTGCTGTAAATCAGCAGAAGATATAACTTCTATTAAATAATTCATGCAATAATTAAATTAGTTGAAGAAGTAAAGTTGTCTCCAGTAGCTTATCAAACAGACTGTTGTAATCAAATAACCTTATCTTGCCAAAATGTGAGCACAGTTTAAAATTCCACTGAAGGTAATACGTGGAAGATGTCTGGGAAAAATTAAAAACCTTAAACAATTACCATAAGGCTTATAACTTTTTTTTTCCTGTTTGGCAATGAGGATCAACCACGGGTGTAAAACTATCCAGGAAAGATTTCCACTGCAAGAAGCTTTGTATCTCATCCACCCAGGAGGAACCAATACCCTATGAAAGATAAAGAGAGGAATGAGAAGTTGCCTTCTAAAATCCAAATCTGTTGTTGAAATGTGAATAAACAAAATGCTCTCTCAATTTTATGACCCAAAAGAAAGGAAAAGAAAAAAGAAATCTGAAAGGTAAGTTGAAATGTGCCCAATAATTAATTAGTTGATTGGTGGTGTCTGACTGTCATTGAAGCTAATGCCTTTCTAAAAACGTGCTCTAAAAACAGACCAGTTTGCAATAAAAATATATCTTCATATTCCCTTAGGTTAATCTTTAAAAATATTATTTTTTCAATATAGTGCAGTATTTCATAGAAAAAAATTTCAGGTGGAAAAAAAGTGCACAGTGCGTGACTTGGATTAATATTCATCAAGTTTATCACTTATGCAACCTTGGTTGTCCACACAGCATTAAGCTGGACACCAGTGACATTCTAAAGGATTTCCAAAGCTTTCATAGACTGTCTAGAACTTTAAAGAAGCTGTTTTTCCTCTCTTTAATTGCACTTAATATCCTGTAAGATTCCTTGAAGGCTCAGAGTAGATTGTATGCTAATTGCAGTACAGTTGCAGTTGCAAAATGTGATGCAGAAGAGCCATATGTGGATGATTAAGGTCCACAGACATATTTTCTGTTTGCAATCTATTTCTTTCAGAGATGAATAAAAACCCAGGCATTTAATGTAATAGATGGGACAAATAATGTTCCCTATCTTCAAATGCCAAAGACCAAAATAACAACAAAAAATCATCATAAAACTTGGATTGGTTTGAAAGACGCCTAATTCATTGAATATTTTCCATCTAAAACTTCTTTGCACTATATTTCCTTTTACACCACTTGTATTCAGCACTGCAGTGATGTTACTTTAAAGAATGCAAGGCTTGTAGCAACAACAGCCCATCTTCAGCAATGGGGAAACAGGAAGCAGTCTGTCTCTAGGAAAGAAAGGCACATGGAGAATTAACTGTATTTAACTGCATTCTATTATTAGCTGGTTTATCACAGAGAAGTTATTGGCAATTCCTGACCTGTAAGACACAAATAGAACAGGGTAATTTATTTATATTTTTGAAAAGTTAATTTATTATTTTTCTGGGTCTGAGCCATGCACAAATGAGAGTCCTGTTAAATTAATAGTTTCTACCAAAAGCAATAAGAAACCCAATTTCCTATGTCAGAAAAGTTCATCTTGAACACTTCTTGAAGTTTTAAAGCCTTTGGATTCAAGGGCTAAGAGTCGCATGAATATTCTGGAGCAAAGCAAGAAATGGAAAGGATCTTTTCACCATTAAATAAAAGAATACATTGCTTTGAGGATGAGAACATGGCTGCCTCACCTCCCTCAGAGTGGTTTTGTCCAGAAGTTTTAAAGCCAACCTTTACTGTCTTTTTTAGTCATTGACTATTTCACAAAATATTCAATGCAGAAAACTTTGAACCAGTACGTGCAGAGAGGAAGGCATCTGTGTAAGTCTCTTACATCTCAAGTGTGTGTCCTGAGGACATGGCTTATAAGGTCTCTGGGCTCACAGGAATACTGTCTTACAACTTGCAGATAGTATTTAGGTAAACTTCAGTGCCACAAGTCCTTTCATTCTCCTAAAAAATAGCAAAATGCACACTAGTCACAATGAAATACTCTATTTTCAGATTAGATATTAGGAAACATTTCTTTACCAAGAGGATGGTCAAAGTCTGGAACAGGCTTACTAGGGAGATGGTTGATGCCCCAAGCCTATCCTTTTTTAAGAGGCATTTGGACAATGCCCTTAACAATAAACAATATGCTTCAACTTTTGGTCAGCCCTGAAATGGTCAGGCAGTTGGAGCAGATGATCATTGCAGGGCCCTTCCATCTGAAAATATTCTATTCTGTTCTGTTCTGTTCTCATCCAAGATCAGATTGTTTGGTTTTCTAGTTCGCTTAACTAGTTCAAAGTTAAAAATTCTTTCAAGACTGACAAAGAATTGTTACAATTCCAGGCCCAAGTGACCTGCCCTGAAGCTTTATATCTTCCTCAGTATTCAACACTGAGTTGCATCAGGGTTTTTTTGTTTTGTTTTTGTAAACCAAAAACAGCCTACAGGTGTGGAACTGCATACTTCAAATTTTAGGTCTGCATGGTGACATGGTATTGGCTTTCCCCACTGTGTGCTGGGGAAACAATGTAAATCCAGTGTCAGGTTGATATATCAACTTCCAGCTGTCAAAAAGAAGTTTCTTCCAACATCTGTGCATTTGCAGTATTTTTGAATATCTAAAATAAGATAATATTTGTACTCAAGCATAAAACTTTAGCTTACTGAAATTAAGTACAATGGGTAAGCTTTGGCAGACATATTAAAGTTTCAGTAGCACCAGTACACTGAAAAAGCCTGAAAAATGCAAAAGAATAAAAGTCCAAATACATTTGATAAAGCATGATTATAAGCAAGATTAATTTGTTCATTAAATCTTCTTTTATATTTTGCCACATTTCTATTATTAAAGAACTGCTTTCATATGTAGTTGTTTAAATCTCTTCTTAAACTCAGGCATTTATTTTAAAATCATATCAACTGTGTGATCCACAATTTATATTTAAAGAGAAATTACTTTCTGTGAACTTGTCCTACTTGAAAAGTAGATTATTAGCTTGAAATGAATAATATTTTAATGTAAAGGTAATATATTTTTATTGATATAACGTGTTTCTTCAGCAACAGCTGTTACTTGTTAAGTCAGTGTTTCTGAAGCAAATTAAAAAGTTTTATTAATCAAGAATACTGTTTAGCATTGCGTTCTGCTATACCTTTGCACACAACAAGTTATGACAATTTCTTCAGTGACAAAATAAATGTTCATTATCTTCAAGTACAGGGAAGAAAGTGGCCATAACATGTTAGGCTTTTTATAAGCAAAACAACTGAAAACTTGTATTTGTTTGCACCAGAAATGAATACAGCTTTGCAATACATTTTACCGTGTCAACTAATGCATTACAATATCCTGCAAGCTATGCAGAACAGAAAAGCTAGCTTCCAACTTTAAAAAAAATATTGCCAGAAATTAATCGTAGTGTATTTTAGTCACCCTTTAGTGTATCTGAAAATAATAAAAGTCATTGTTTATTCCCAGCTACCATAAACTGAATAGTGGAAAAATCACCAGTAGAGTTCCCTGATGCAAATACTGGAGTTTTAACACAATTTATACCTGCATGATCATTTGAGACAATCATAACTTAAACTGTTAAAAGTATTAAAACTGTTGAAACTGTTGAAATTATTTCATTATGTTTAAATTTGATCAGAGTTTGAGTATATTAAGATCTTTTTATAGCGGAAAAATTGTTGGTTTATTTATCCTGTATGCTTGCTTCCAGTCTGCTTCGGACTGCCATTTTTCCAATAATGCCAAGACCCAGGTATTTTTCTACACATTCCTTTATCCTTTCCACACTGTTTGAAGTATCTGCTTTTTCATACCCAATGCATATTTTAGATCTTGCTCTGACTCTGCAAAAAACAGAGCCCAGGAAGCCATTGATAGCAGAGGTATTACGTACAATAAACATCCCCAGGAAATGCCTGGTACATCTCTACCTTCCCATTTCCATTAAAAAAAAAAAAAAAAAAAGACCTTCAGAGACATTTAGAGAATTCCTGCACCTTCTATATGTTACTGTGATCCTTCTCAGCTTCACCCTTGGGACTCAGCAGCTAAGGAGGAGCCACCACTTTTCTCTATTCCCAGGCAGGGCTGCTATAAAAAGGGTCCCTGAGACACCTGGTTCAAGGATGCTCATGCTTCAGGGCTTCCTTAGAAATACAGGTCCTGGATATCTGTGCTAGAGCTTTCAATTGCCTACTTCACTGAGACCAGTCCTTCTGCAAACGGGGGGGTTTCAGGCGTTGTCCTTTTCTTTTTTAAAAAAGCTCATTCAAACCTGTCACAGTAATTTAGTATTTTCACTATGCCTTCAAGCTTAATATCAACCACTTCTGCTCATTGGAAGTAAAAACCAAATACAAAGATTTGCACAATGCTCTCAGGAGTTCCGCAGGAGGTTGGGTTGATTGCAATTTTTTTCCTGTCTAATCATGTTCTTTTAATGCCTGAAGTGCTCCTACTGCAGAAGATTATGTTTAATCTAGAGTACATGGAAGAATGCTTGGAAAGCCCCACAGAAACATAAAAGAAGATTGTTCAGTGAGCAAGAGGGGAAGGCATAAAATAGCTCGGTAGAGACATGAATTCCTGACCGAATGAGACTATGTGTCTGGTATGTATGGAATGCTTAATATCCAATACACTGGGCAACTGCTGCTTAGGGAAATATCTTAAACTGTGAACTTCTTTATCACAATAAGTGTCCTTTCTCCAGATTCTAGTAGAATGGTGCACAGAAAAATAAGGTTCAATGTTTATTTTATATTCCTAACGTTATTACAGTGCATGTGTTTAGAAGTAAAAGTGTACCTCAAAAATTCTTTTTATTTTACATTGCAGATATTTCATGTTCTCTCTACCCAAGGTATGTTCAAGGCATTGTCTGTGTGTTTACTGGGAATCCCCGTGGTGTTTTTTTATCATATTCAATGAGTATGTATGCAGCAGAAATTCATTCAGCTACTTAGTATTATATAAGGTGCATATTTGTCCCATAGGCTCTTGCTCTATTTAAACATTAATAATACGTGCACACATTATAGGTCCAATATCAAATATGGATGTTTTAATGGCATGTCTAAATCTCAGTCATGAATGCTCAAATCAGCACTTAGATCCACAGTGTAGGCATTTACACATCTAAGTGGCCATATAAGTACCCAAATGTGCAATCTGGATATCCTATTACAATGCCCATATCTGAAAATTAGGCTGACTTCCCTGCATTTTTGGCAACATATTGTGCAGGGATTCTGGCAAAAATGCAGGATTTTAATTCAACAGCACTAGAGGGTTTTTGATTGTTTGTTTGGTTAAAAAGAAAAAAAGAAAAAAAATTGCATTTCTAGAAATAGATTTTGTTCTACTTTTACTTCCAGTGTTTTATACAGTCTTGTAATTGGCTACTGAAATACCAACTGAACATTGCTGCCATAAGCCCAGTATCCTCATGAAAAAGAAGTTCTAATATCTCAGAGCATATATTGAGGTTTGTCATATTTTACTATGAAGAACTATAAAATCCACTATTGCAGGGTGCTGCAAGTTCAGTACCCACTGAAGCAAAGGAGTTAAATAAGCTCTCTGTTTTATGGACCCTTAAATTGTAAGTGATGTTCTGTGTTGCACATTGTGAATTTAGCTATGAAACAATATATGTAACACTTTTCTAATCTGCTACAGAATCTGAGTAGAGATCTGAAAGCTCAGTGGCCTCAGTGGAGCAAGAGCACCATAAAAGCGCCTGCCAGACAACTGAAGTCAAAGTCGATGCATTAGGATTATTCACTACTTTGGAATATTTACAGGAATGACCAAAAAACTATTGTGAGTCATTTTAAAAAGGTCTCTGAACTTTATTATTCTTGAACGAAATAAAGACTTTTTTGGCCATGAAGTCTAAAACTTTTCCTCTTTCTTAAAATAAGGAAAATAACTAAAAATAAAATAATTTAAAGTCAAAACAGAAGTCATAAAGAAAAAAAGTCTGATAATCTCTAATGAAACATATTTTTTTGCTTCCACTTTATTTATGAACACAGAAGTACCTGCTTTGTGACAGCCATGCCAAGATTTAGCTAGATTTCAACTCTTAAAGCAAACCTGAGCCAGTGTGCCTTTTTGGGTCTCAACATTTTTAACACAAGACACCAATTTATTACTGCAAGCTATTGTTAAGCTTCTGTTTCAGTCCTGATGAAGTACTTATGTGCTTGAGAGAGGTTATTTCTTTTTTAACCTGTATCATAACAGGATACCATATATTATTCCTTCCACAAACCTTGCCTGTACTAGAACTGTGTATTTCACAGTTTCTGTCTTGGCAGTCTAACAGGCATTTGTAAGATAAAGCCTATATCTTAAATTTTTTATATTTTTCTATGCCCTGTGTTCCATACAGTCTTTATCAGCTTCCTGGTGTTTACATCTTTCATTTACAAGATCATGTCATGCCTTTTGTAAGAGAATAGTGGCTTTAAAATCTATTTTGTTTTAGATAGGATTTCCTTTTCTATTGAAAGTAATTCTCTTCCCATTTTTGAAACAGCTTCACTCTCAACATTTGTTAAATATCTCCTTCTTTATGATGCATTAAATGCATTTGCAGATGACCAAATCTGAACGGCTCCTGCACCTCTCTGATGTTTATAGAGCCAGAAAGCATCAGTTTGAACTGTGGCTTTGCCAGATTTGGCAAGCTGCATGGGATCCCACCTGGTCACTATTCAAACAGGAGCACTCCTATGGCAAAAATATGAGTCCTGTTAATGCCATAGTGAGCGAAAAAAGCAAGTTCTTCAGCTGACTTTGAAAGCAGTACCCTTTGTGCTGGATGAGATGCTAAACCAAGTCCTCCAACTTAGAGCCATTAACAATCCCACAGCACTTCCCAGTAGGCACCCACAGTTTCCATCCCGGGGTATGGACTCCATCCATTTCAGTGCTCTGCACTTCACTGGAAGAGAGGTGTATCTTTCAGATACAATAAAGATGCCATATAAAATATTGCGTTGTTGAATGACAACTCCACTTTAGGAATTCTCTCCCTCTTTATCTTCTACATGTAAAGCAAAGTAACATACCATAGTGAGGAATGATGAAAAATGCAAACATTTGACCTAAAGAAAGCATTCATGTTGCAACAAAATGTCCTCAAATCCTTCAGAGGTTCCTTTCTTTCATTTAAACAATTAGACAAGAATAACCTTGAATGACTTCAGTTAATTACAATACAGTTATGATGAATGTGCCCCATTATGAAGACAGAATTAATAAATGAAAATTACTTCTGCCCAGCTTTTCTGTAAAAGATTATTTATTAGTTTTTCCACAAATACTATTGAAGAGAAGAAAGCCACACCCTTTTCTCTACAAGCTTTTTTCTCTGTTTCCTGGTTTTCACTTTTATTTTTGAGTGTATGCACATATGTGTGTCTATATAGAAGTTAAAATACAAACAAACTTCTGCAGACTTCAGTGCTTAGTCCATTATGTCCATGTGGTCCATGAAAAAACCTTCAGAAACAAACTGGCTGAGGAAGTCTTACATTTGAATCTGCCCTCTATCTGCATTCAAAGGATTTTCTATGCAGTTATGAATAGTTCTTTTCAAAAGCCTGGTTGGAATTTTGTGAAAATATTTCTGCAGTTCTTGAACCTCTTTTCAGTCAATAAAGCTATTAATAATGCTACCTCATATTCTAATTTCCTGGCATGAAATAGGAACTTCTGCTACTGGAATCAGAGATGATCAAATAACCTGTTATACCTCTGTATAGAGGTACGTGACATATACCTCTGTATAGAATCATCATGAGGTAACTCTAGACTAAAATTCTGCATTATAATTAAGAATTGGATTGACACACAAATCTTTTTTGCATATTGCCATTCAAGACTTAAATTTGTTGATGCCTATTTCTCCTAGCCAAACATATTCCATGTAGGTTTTATTCTCCACTGTATGTACTGTTAATTACAGTGAACTGCCCTGTGTCTTTTCATAACTTCAGTGCATGTTAAAACTACTTTTTAACCATAGTATTTTCTACTATTTGTTAAGTTGTAGCTAAAATATTTTATTCTAATCATAATCAGATGTGAACAAACAATACTTCTTCATCACCTCCAACTATATATTTGTTATAACGTGTTGGCAACCATAGTCAAACAATTTAAAGTTTCCTTCTCTACCTGTCCCATAGATTAAGTAGTTTCTCAGGTACTTCTGAAAACTCGAACTCCTTTAAAGCCACTACTGCCAAATATTAATGGACACTCCAATCTAGCAAAAATACATGCATAGTCTGCAGGTAATATTTCTAACTCCATGTAGTGACCTAGAACAAATTAGGTAGATACTCTGGCTTTTGCAAAACCTTGCATTGAAATATAAATTCTAAATTAGGCAAAGTTCCCAACAGCTGTCTTTAAATTTTAAACTGATTAATTAAATTTCAATGTCATACTGGATGACCTACACCTTATAGAGTTTACATACCATCAGACTCAGAGAATGAAACCTTGTGGTAAGGTTAGTGAAACAGGTTTAAACAATACAATGTAAAATTCATGTAGTTGTTCAGTCCACCCACCACTTGACTTTCAGACTTATAGTAAATTGCAAAAGGAAATCTAGAAATACCTATGTAAATAACAGTGGTTTATCCAAAGAAATACATGACTACATGGTCACAGATTTCTGTGAGAACATCCTCTAATATGTGAGAAGTAAACTGAATATTCCCTAATATGCTAAGGCCAGTGTAGAATTAGACTAAATAATTTTGGTATTTCTAGGTCTACTGCATTGTAGCCCCATACCCCCTAGATTTGCAACTCCACATACCTCTAATTTTAAAGCTTCCTTTTTCATGTCCTTTGTCTACATTCATTGCAGCATGTCATAACAGAGATGTAAAAGGTAAAAACTGTTATGAAAAGCAACATTCTAAAAATAGAACTGGTTTCAAGTAATTTTGAACATTTTCCTTTTGTGGAAAATAATTCAGTATTTATTGCATTTGGTGTAGCATATGTCAGATTAACTTCATTGAAAAAGAAAAAAAAATAGAATAAAGCACCAGAGAAATATCTTCTCCCTAAGTGAAAACTGCAACTTTCATCTCCCTCTGTGGTTCATACATGCTTATCCCTCCTCACAGACCATTTCTTTTTCCCAGTCTACCTTACTGTCCACAGAAACTGAGTAGGAGAGAAATGACATCTTGCAGAGTAGGACATTATGAGGCGAGTTTCCTGTGTTTAAAGGATTACCACAAGTGGTTTTTTTTTTCCTTAAAACTTGCCTCCTGGAGTAATCTATAAGATTTTTCCCCTTTATCAACATGCCATTTTCTCCCACTACTCTGAATACAGCTGCAGCTAGAATACTTTGAACAAATATGGTCACGACCTCTCTGAAGTCTTTGCAGGCAAATATTAAATTTCTCCCAGTGAAAAAAAGATCCACTTTTGTTTCTGCATTCCTTAAATGTGTCAGTGGGAGAAAAGGGGGAAATAGAGCAGAAAAGCTGGCGAGAAGAAGCAGGGAACAGTGTAACTGGGTAAGATGCCATGGGAAAATAGGAGAAGGACAACATGTCATAAAGGAACTGAAGGATAATGAAGGATGTAGTGAATAAGTAAGAAAGAGAAAACTGGAAAGCAAGGAAGAAGAGAGATGAACACTGGAATGCAAGAGGGTGAACAGAGGAAATAAAATGCCAGCTTGATGTGTAGTTTTTTTTAATGGTGTTTGTGGGTTTTTTGACAGCAGAAGGACTCTTGACTTCCAAGTCAGTATAAGACTAAAGTTAACATTACTAGGAGAGCTGACTCAGAAAGGCCAAGTAGCATCAAAGAGCAAGACATACACTTCCTTTTATACCCAAAGCTAATATTAAAGTAAATTGGGAAGTACAAAAAATTTAGACCAAAGATGCAGTGAAATCAATATTAAGACTAAGAAAGTTCTGCACAAAACACATTACAGGCTGAAAAATCAATTCTGGAACTTTCAAATGCACTGTAATGAAATATTGCAGACAAATGGAAGAATATTCCCAACCATAAAAGTGTGAAATGCCTCCTTTATATATATATAAAGAGATACAGTATTGCAATAACAGAGAAATACTTACTTTATCAACTAACATTAGGAAGACAATAAAATACCTCTATACCATATCAACTAATATTACAGAGACTGGTAAATATGTGCTTAGAGAGTATTCAATGAAATATCTGGATACTGAAGAAAGAGAAATAAAATTGTGTGAACTGGCAAAAAACATATACTTGTTTAGCTAACACTAGGAAAATTGTGAAATACATAGTAATACACATATGGAAACACAATGAACTGAAAGACATACAAAAGTTAATCCTCCTTTCCCTTAGACTGAAAGGATACAGTTCAAGAGAATGGAGTTATACTGGATCCACTCACTGATAAGCAGAAGAAGAATTTCTCTCATTTAATATATATTATTTAGTCTCTGAGAAACAATAAAAATAGTTTTGGAAGCTAAAAATACCTGCTAAACATACAATAGAGTTCACTTCAGAAATATTAAATTTTAATGACCTCTCCATGAATCTTGTTCCCACAGCTAGACTGTGAAAAGTCTGTGAAGCAGCTGAGCTTACTCCAAAGAGCAATTGTTTTTCTTAAGCAAAAGTTACTGGTTTAGACCAAATACAGACATTATGAGCCTGTTTTGGGCAATCTTTACAACGAATTAAAGTGTCGTATTTTGCAGCAGTGCAAATGGAAGTGACAATAACTAGTTCTCTTGTCCTAGTTAGGAAGAATGCATTCAAGAGGGACTAGTCTGTATGGTGGATCTGAACTACAGATGTTCTGTCAGGATAGAAACCTGCAGTGAAAAAAATGGTAATTTGGAGGCTATATTGCCAACTCCTGCAATTTTTGAAAGCTTTATGCTATGTGGTGATTTTCCTAGATCTCCTCTCCTGAATTGGAGACATTATGTGAAAATCTACTTCCTTTGCCCTTATTGAAAATGCTGTGTCCTTACTGTGAGAAAAAAATGCTTTAAACACAAATCTCAATGCACAACAACCCAGAGACAAATATAAAAAGATAGCCAAACGTACTCTTTTAAGATGATGTTATGATTTTGTGAGAACAAACTAGTAATAATCCTGACTGCCTATTTTTGGCATCATGATTTCCTTCCCTCAGCATGTTATAAAAATTCTTACTTACTTCTTATGATCAATAACCAGACTCCAATTATAGGAAGCACTTGTGTGGAGGGGAAGTTGTAGTAGTTTCTGTAACACATTATTTCTTATTAAAAACAGGTTTTCCTACTTGCAGTCACTGACAAAACTGTGCATGTTGCTGCCTGGCTATAAATAATATGATCTATCTTCTAATTATATACTTTGCCTGTTGTGCCACATGGTCCAATCATGGGGAAAAATTATAAATATAATAAATATAATAAAAAAAATTATAAAACAAGAAGTTGCACAAAGTTCTTGCTCACAACACAATCCATGTCTACTTAGACATGGATGTAGCCAGATCTATCCAGCTTTCCAGAAAGACAAACTTGAGTTTTAGACATGCTTTCCATGTCCTTACCATGGAATTGTCGTGACTGAAAAATTTTGTGTCACAGTTCAGTTCTCCAACCAGACTGAAAGATAGCTGAGACAGCAAGGGCAGCAGTGTTCATTTGAATATATATTAGGTTTAACGCAATCCACAAAATTCAACAGTGTTTGAAAAGACTTTTTAAATTCTTTTTTATTTTCTTATCCCTATTCATGAGACTCTTATAGAGGAGAAAAAGGCAGTAGCAATCTGGACAAATGGGGAAAAGATTTTCCAAAGAGGGAAGTGATATCAGTATATTAAGAGATAAAATATTTTTTTTCAGGAGCTAACAGAAGAAATGAAAAACGGAAAGTTTTTGATTAAAAGGGAGCTGCAAGGAACAGTGCAGGCAATGTTTAAATTAAAATAAAATGCTTCTAATCTAGAATTGCTTTGCCTAAGCTTCCCAGTGTTGATGCTGACAACAGAACTCAGCTGTCCTAGGAGCACTCACAGTCATACTTCTTCCTCTCAGGGCATCCTCATCCAAGGGACTAAAGCAGCTCTCAGAAAAAAACATCTCCTTTTTGGCACAGGCAGAAACAGGTTGTTTGTCCTCTGAAGATTTTCCTCACAGGCATGGTAACACAATACTGTCAGGTTTTTCAGAGAATATATCTTGTGGTAGAGCGCAGAAGTAAAGACCTGCTTGTTAACCAGATGCTGAAAAATAGAAACGTGATGAAGAATAACAGGGAGTGGGAAATTTCCTCCTCAATCTCTTCAGCAGGAGAAGGAAAGAGAATGGGAAGGAAGTTAATGGGTTCAGCTGGGTGTGGGAGCTCCTCACTCTGCTGTTCCTCCTTCATGCAGATGAATGCTCAAGTCCTCATTGCTCAGCCTCGTTGCTGGAGTTGCTTCTTTTCAAGCAGCTCAATGGTGTGTCATCACAGGGGGAAACTGCTCCATAATGCAGTGTAGGACAAGTCACCAGGAGCATGGAAGAACAAGGTTGAAGCCCCTGCTTCACAGTATTTTAATTGGCACTAAACAGAACAGGTCCCCTGAAGTAGAAAGACCTCCTCCAGAGAAAAGTCAAGATACATAAGGGACATTTGAAAGGTCAGGATTTGAGTCTCCAGACTGAACCATGCCAGGTGTTTTTGATAAGCTCCCTTGTCATACCAGTGTTGACCAGCTTTGTAACTTTTGTTGTTATTCCTATCCTGAGTCTGCAAAAACCTTTTTCCAAAAGGTAGGACGAAAGGAAAAGTTTCCACTGAAATTTTTGGGTTTGATGAATCATTTTGCTATGATGAAAAGCCAAAATTCCTGGCTAGCTCCAGTGGTGACACTATTGTCTAGTATATTTGTCAGGCAGCTCTCCTAATTGAGCTATTTTTGTACAAAATTCTGGATATAGTTTGTGAATCACAAAGCTTGTAACTCTGGTTCCATATCAACACAAGGAAACCTCCCATGGGGAAATCCTAATGCTGTACTACACAACCTAAAATTGTTATATAAAGCATTTACTCTTCCGTATTAGAATAGACTGTTCTACTATCATAGCAGCCTTCTAACTCCCTCAAAACATGGAACAAAAAGGAGAGGTCTTTGTATCAACAGAGAGGCATTTGATCAAAGCTTTTTATGTGTTACTGGACTTAGAAGTATTTCATAACATAGCAGTGAGACACACTTATGTAAAACTTCAGAAAAGCAAAAGGTAAAATGAACAGTAAAGAAGTTTGATATTTATTTGAACTGCAGACAACAAGTGTAAAACTATGCCAAAACCACTGTGTCAGCACTGCCTGGGGAGTTGAGTTCCTTGACTTCTACGCCATTTTTTCTCCATTAGTAACACTTGAGTGGTAAAGTGGAAAAAGGGTTTTGAGTGAAACTAATGTTACCGTCCAACTCTGTTGGGCATCATCAGGAACATGTGTTGGTTTGCCATAATACCACCTTCTCTGGATTGGTGTCTTGCCTCAGCTTTGTTACTGCTTCCAAAGAGGGTGCCAACAATAATTTTTTTAGTATTAATAAATTTTTGCCAATATCTTTACTGTCTTTCCCTTCCCAGATCATTTCCAGAATCCCCTTCAGTCACTGTATAGGTCACCCATTAGCTCATGTTTTATAGTGAAAGGTTTATGGGACTACCACTATTTTTGTTTTGCTCCATTGTTTCTCTCTTTTTGAAGGATGACATGCACTCAAAGAGATAAATAAAGCTCAAGAGAGAAGAAAAACACTTAAATAGGACTCTGTACAGATATGTCTGTATGGTTTTTGTCCATCTCTAACTACATCTTGCTGATGTCTGTTTAACCATTCCACTGTCCAGTCATGCCAGTACAAGGAACACAAAAAATAAAAGCGTTTGAAATTTATAGTCTGAAAACCTGAACTTTTAACAAAAAATATTCAAGTTTTGGGAACCTAAATTTAAGAACTCAGCAGACTTCAGGTGTTCAGCACCTCAGAGGGTCTCTTTAATAAAGAAGAAACTGAGGATACTAGTAAGGCCAGAAGACACTAATCAAGCTGTCTTGGTGACAGTTTCTGCCACTACTTTTCTTCCTGAAACAGTAAATTTACTTTTCAAATATGTAAATGCAATTTCAGTTCTATAGCTGAAAAAAAAGCATATATTTGCTAAAACCTATCTGTGAGTAAAAGCTGTCCTAGGCTGTGTGTTTGAACATACAGAATATACTAAATTATGTCAATATAGGCTGTGGGGATTTTTGCCGGAGTAGCAGATATTTTTGATGAGAACAGCAGGTATTATTTCATGGTGCATCAAAAGCTGTATTGCATTTTTAAGGATCTCCATTACTATTTGTTCTCTTTATAAGGAAAAACTTATTTTCTCAACACTTATTATTGCTATGCAGTCCCTGGAACTGTTATAAATATACCAAAAATATCTGAAAAGTTTTGAAATCAAAGAAGTAGTTAAATTTGGAGCTGAAATTTAAAACTCCTTAAAGATGAAGGAATATTGTCCCAGAAGTTTAGAATCAACTATAAAGTTGGCATTGTAGATTGGTTCTAAGTCACTGTCTGGATACCATGTTCTCCCACATAAAGGCTTCTCTGGATCTGGGTCTGTGTGCAGATAATGACATTATCAACATTTTTCTCTTTGATTTCATACAGATTTCACTTCTGTAAACCTTTCTAAAGGAACTTAAATTGATACCTTACATTCAATATATTGATGTATCATGTTGCTATTTCTGCTTTCAGATTTTGTCTCTACAATCAACCTTATTTTGAAAGAAAATAAGAAGAGATTAATACAAACAGGTGTTATTTGAAGGCTCTATAGTTCTCTTAAAAATGCAGTATTATCATAATTTCAAGCACTCTTCCACAAATGTTAGCTAATTATCTCCTGCCACACAATTTTAAATCATTTTTCTTGCATTGCTTGTCTGAGAAGAGGAAAGTGAAACCTGAAATCAGAAAACTTAGATGCTTTCAGATGTCACTATAATAATGATATTCATAGTATATGTGCTTTTGAGAATCATCAGAGGCCATAAAACTTAAGAAGCAGCCTGGGCCTCTTTTTAACTTGCACTGAATCGATGTGCCTAATCAGTGACATTGTAGTGGTGGTATCAGGAGAATTTTGGCTGCTTTGACTGAAGGAATTTTTTTTTTTTTTTTTTAGGATTGGTGCTCACTCTTAAGTGAATCTCGGGGGGAGGAGTGGAATGAAGATACACATAGACTAGATATATATATATATATATATTTGTATGTGTACTTGCAAATGTAAAATCTCAAAATTTTCAATACCACAAGTAAAGATAACCTCACAGATATCCCTAAAGTATAGTCTGATGTAAATCCCAGTTGCTACAGAATGCAAGTCAGCCAAGTTCCTTTCTTAATACAGTTGACGCTGCTTATTGCTATAAAGGAGACATTACTTCTCATACATCATCTTCCTCTCTGCACCACTGTGCTTCTATAGACTTAGTGGTGTTGGAGCATTTTAGCTATAACTCTCTTATTTGTTTATGCACATTCTTTCATTCTATGCTGGGTAACTTCTGCAGCACAGGTCTCTAAGCTAGACTTTGTAAGTTTGCCTCCCATAGCTGATGCCACTTAGCCTGCTGCAAATTGATGTGGATGGCTCTCTTGCTTTGGAGACTGAACACTTTCACCTTCACAGTACACTCAGCTTTCACTGGCCTGGGGCTTAGGAACCTGAGATACATTCTTAACTAGGAAATTCCACTTTGCATTGCAGCATGCTGTAATCATACTAGTGGACTGAAATTTCAAGTATACTAGAAAATTCCACCTTGTCACTCTTCAGAAGGGCAATGGTTCCAAGAATTAGCACATTTCCCTCATCCCCACTTCATATTAACACTTGAAACTAAGTACAGATTCTTGTTCAACCGATCAAAGTCAAACAAGTCAAGTACATCAGTAGCTTGTGCATGTTTTCTGTTATTAATTATATTCATAGTAATACTGTATTTATGTGATCATTTTCACACACCCCTTTGGCACTGATGAATGCTTATCAATGTTAACATCATGACAAAAATGACAAAAGCCAGGAAGTTCAATAGGAGTGGAACTTTGCATTCGTCTTGTGATACTGCAAAGAAAAACACAGGCTGTGTCCTAGGTCACATTTTCAACCACTTGGATTTTGTAAGTTGATGTTGCAATCTCCTGAGCTGTGTTGTTATCTGTGGATTCTTTTGATTTTTCTCTTAATGACAATCAAATTTCCGCTGAAAAGATGACACTATTCAATGCTTTGAGAGATGTTAAAACAGGATGATCAGACACCTTATATGTGTGCTAACTACCCCGGGGTGCTTTATGACTTCTTAGAAAAAATATGTGTTTATCATTAACCTAGGGTCAGTTATTGACCCCCTTAACCTACAAGTGTTGCTTTGTACACAGTTGACATCAATGTAGCATAAATTACTGAAGCTTCTCCCTGAAGAATTTGTAAATGGCATCATTCCTTTCAATATCTAGATGCCAGCTATCAGGGGGAAATTCACATGAGAGTTAAAAAACATGAGGTTAATTGGAATTAGCCCTCAACTGAAAAATGAATCTTAAAGGAATTTCAAAGTTCCATTAAGTATGAAAATAATATTTATTTCTGTGTGGAAGGCAGAAATTAATCTCAGATAAAGAGCTGTGACTGTATTTCTGTTTTTTTACTTATCTTTCCATTTTGGTTTTCCTTGAACACCCTTGCAACATCCTGTGAATTATTTTTGCGTTGCTTTCCAGTATATTTCTTTTTTTCACCTTCCTTTGTGGTGGATTCCTTGCACTATTCCATGAAGAAGACTTTTGTTCTGACAACCCAATCCAACAGCCTTTCTGGGGTGGATGCTTCTAATTGCTCACTGAGTAAAAAAACCGCCTCTGTCTTCTGCTGGGCAAAAAGCTTGCTTTACTGCCAACTCATGCATATATATGTAGAATTGCTTTTCTAAAGCAGACACAGAAATTCATGGGTTACATCTGAAAAATTTTTATGGAAAAAGTTTACATACTGTAAGATCAAGATCCATGACAGCTGACAGGCAGTGCTACAAAATGCCTGAGATTATAGATTTCTGTGGAGAAAATTCACCTATGGGAGAGCAGGAATTGTTATTCACTGAAGTTCTGCCACCAGCTTTGTTTCTGAAATAAAGACATAAATTCCTCATGTAGCTTCATGTTCAAGAGCAGCCACAGACAACACATTTCTCTTTATAGTGTTCACTCCAAGATGGTGGTTCCCAAATTGACTCCTAGAAACCACAATAATACACGTTGTTGCCATCAAGATGGTGGCAAATCACAAGTCTGGTTTTTCTCTTTCCTACAGTTAAATTACATTAGGTGACAGAGAAACAAAATAACATATGTTCTTCCTCAACATTATGTTTCCATACCACCAGCTGCTGTAAATACCACTGGGATACTTCCCAGTCAGCAAAGAAAGGAAAAAATGATCCATGAAGTCTTCTTTCTTTTAACAATCAAACCAAGCAACTGAAATATTTTAAACACCTGTTTGAGGAATAGCAGTAGCAAAATTTCACTGTAGGCAATGTGGTTTTTCCAAGGCCTTGGCCACTGGGGGGAGAGGCACCTCATGCCCTTTTGGTGGAACGAGTCATCTGTAATGCTACAAACCTCAGTTCTCCATAGTCACATCAAACTCACTTGCAATGCCATGGAATATTTTAAAACAAACTAAAGATCATGTTCTATATTATCGTTCCTTTTGTATTTACTAACAGTGTAATTCATGATTAACAGATCTGGATAGACAAACTAGGTTGGAAAAGATGTAATTACAGATGAGAGACATATTTTTGGGGGTGGAAAAAAGCACTAGATAGCACTGTCATGAAAAATGAGTTGGGCCACTGTAATGTTGGAAACAAGGATGGTATATACACCAACAGTTCATTAATGTCTTCTTGACATAACTTTGAGTATGATCCAGGGAAACCTGTCCCTAGAATTTCTGATAGGAAGGGAATGACAAGTGAAGGTCAAACAAAATTGCACTGAGATATGTTAAAACTATTTTTAAGCATGTTAAGGTTGCTAAAGTGTTTTTAGACTGTTTACTGGAGGTGGTTTAATGAAGATTTTCACTCTTGTATAGGGCTATTTTCCCTTTTCATTGTAACGTTTTTTTTTCTCCTCCTCTGCTCCACACTGTACTGTCAGTTCTCTGTTCATCCTCTCACATAACTATCTCTCACTATATATGCATCCTGATTTGTCTCCTGCTCAGTAACCTACCTCTTTGTTTCCACCCTTTGTTCCATTTATCTTTCTGATGGCTGACATGACAGAATGTGACAAGACTGACATAAACAACAGTGGGATTCATCTTAATATTATAAAAAAATTCCAAGTGAAAAATACATTCTCATAATATTTTAATCACAATATTTAAACTATGTTTTACTCTAAAGGCATAACATTTAAGGCTATAAGAGTTCATATATCTAGTCTTGAATTATATTAAAAATTAGTACCATAAACAGAAAATGGCACAGTATCACAAATGTGAGTAATTGGTTCATGTTACAATCATTCCCTTCAGCACAAACATACAGGACAGTATTACCTCCATTTCTCAGATGGGGTTGCTTCACTGCTGTGCTCTAATTTTTTATCCTTCAGCCACAGTACACTAGCTCTGGTCTTATAGCAATTGAAATCTTGCAGCCAACCTGCTTTCACCTGTATACCACAGTGGGAAATGTCTTACTAACACTTGTGCAACTGACCTACGATCTCAAACCAAAATCTTCTGGTGGCTTAAATCAAGGTCTTTGGAAATACTTAGAATTCAGCAATACTTCTGAATGGATGGATGGACCCATGTAGTGGGAAGAATGGCATTTATGCCATTGCAAGTTAGGTGAATCTAATTTATCTTGCTCATAGTTCTTGAACTTGGGTTTATGAAGCCTTCAAAGGTGAGCACTCATGTATGTTTTCTTACGATGAAAGCAAGAAAACTCAGGGAACATGAAATCTCTGAGAGCATTTTTGTAATACCAGCATGGACTTGTCAAGCTGCCAAGGCTATGTAGTTTGGAGGAAAAAAAGCACTGAACAGAAGAATTTCAGTCCAAGAAAAACACTTTAACTAGATATAGAAAGTGTATTTATTTTAATTTTTGTGCACTAGTTGAATTTGTGAAAATCAGTAGTCATTGTAATCAACAAAACCATTAATAGGAAAGACTAAAGTAATGTATCTCTTCTGTCAATAGGGTATCAGATTGCTATATCTCCACTTGTCCTCTTGATTGTCTCAGGACCAGCTTTGTCATAAAGCAAAATTAGAAACTTCAGAAATCACTTGTTATGAGAGGGCTTGATGGGTGCAGAATTATGTATCAGCTGTTCAAAAAGCTGATTCAGTGCCTACTTGAGGCAACACTTTCAAAAATAGCATTCACCTGAAAGAGTAATAGAGCAATACTCCATCCCTCAGTTCAACAAAGCACATACTGTCTGAAATTCAAATGAATCATTAATCTTCATCAAATTGCATTGGTACTGAAGTTCGCAGCCACCAATTTTGAGAAATAAAGCTTAACTTTGTGCCAAAGTTCTGTAACAGTTGTTACCACAAAGCCATTACATCTTCTACTCATCTTACGTAAATAGGATAGATATACCTAAATGTAATAGATATAATATGGTAGATATTAATATTTCTGTAAGAAATATAATGATTATATCAAAGCAAAACAATTGTCAAAACTTCTTAAATACATTTGTCTATGACAGAAAATGCGAAGAATGTAGACTTTGTTCCTTTTCTATTAGAAGCATTTTGTAATTTGTTTTATTGATGCTTTCCAGACTTTATAGTAGTTTTTATTAGACAAGCATCTGATTTCTTACAAATAAATGTGTTCTGATAATCATAAGAATCATGTTGGCCATACTGAAGAAGTAAAACCAAAAAAGATGTTTCTAAACTTGAGTATTATCTCTATTTTCTGAGCAACTTTCATATAAGCATAACAGACATAACACTGAACAAGAAAAATTACAAACAAGAAATGAAACAGGATTTAAAAATATTTCCAGTGCATTGCCCCCCAACATCTATAAATATAGCTATTAGATTAAAAAAAATTGATTGCAACATTTCTTTTTGCTCTTCATTATTCTTCTCACAGACTTCTCACTCAGTACTGAGTTCTCAAAATCCTATCTTTAATCTGCTGGATTTAAGTGTTAAAAGAGATTTTAAACAATAGATAGCTGCTGTAATCCTTCAACAGAGTGGAGGGGGTTAAGTAGCACCACTTTAGTCATGCCTGAGTTCTGTGATTTTTGAGCTTAAGTAAAACCTCTTAACATTATTTGACTATACCAGGTTGATTTTTTTTTCTAGTGAAATTGCTAACCAAGTTGCTGAATCTCAAATTGCTCCCATTTTTACAGGAAGCATGCCAGGGCATTACAGAAAAAAATTACTAATTTTGTCCCAGAGGGGACCATAAGCTGTCTAAAATAAGATTACATATATATTTTTTAAACACCTTGTTTGTATGTATATATGCATGATTTAGAGTGTTGGTATTCTGTAATTTAACTGTATGATTTTATGCCTGCTGAACTTTAGGATGCTCATGAAAATTAGGTGCTTGTTTCTCTTGTTCCTCTGATGAATGAAATTTCAATAAGTATTGTCTTAGCTCCTTTTTGCCTGCCTTGTGCTTTCATGTTAATCACTTTCAATCATGGCCCACTATCTTATTTTTTTCTGTTTAATTCTCCTACTTGCATGCATCTTTACATCCCTTCTTGCAACAGAGTCTCTCTCTTAATCTTTGCATTACATTGCCTATTTTTCTTCCTCTACCTATTTTTTGTGTGATATCTGTTAGAACACCCTTAACCTTTATCCTTCTGTATCAGCATCTCCACAAACTGCTGCAAAGCACATTCAAAAATTGCACAGGAAAGCATAATTCCTAGGGAACAGTGGGCAGATATTTGTGAGTGTTGAAGAAGGACTGGAAAACAAACTCTTCACTATGGGCCTGGTTGACCTCTGAAAAGTACTTACTGGTGGATATTTTTTTTTTACATCACTGTGCATGTTTGAGGGAAAGCAGTCATCTCCCTGGTCATCTCAGCTTTAAAGACAACCAAGATCAGATAACACCCCTTATTGTACAAACACGATAGCACCTGCCAGAATTACACTGCACCACCTCTGTGTTTAACTTGGAAATGGCATTTATCTACAGAAATTTTAGGCCATATAAAACATGAAACAGGAAACAGTGAAATCATAGATGATAACTAGTAATCTTGTGCTTCCTGCCTAGAATTAAAATGTTGAAAATATTGTGGTTACAGACAGCAAAAGATGATTTTAACAGCAAGGTAGCAAATAGCCTCTCTTTCTCTAAATGGCTTCTTAACTTAGCTTTCTGATCCTGACAAGCAAATGGAGGGTATGCTCTATTTGATTTCTAAAATGAAAAGGAGGAAAAAATGCCTTTCCCAAGAAATTGGAGAATTCCTTTAGTTGTGGCGAGTTCCCAGTTATTTTATATACAAGCAGATTTTTCCCTTGATATAATTACGTATTTAAGATACATAATTAACCAGTCTGTAAACTGACGTCTCAGGTGAAAATCAGACTCACTGAATTCACATCTTTGTTTTGATATACAGTTCAAATGGTGACCTGATATGTCTTCTACTAACTCAAAACATATGCACTTCCTTCTCAAGCATTTTATTTTAGAATCCAGGTCTGTAAAGTCAATGTCCTGAATAACTAAAGACTGTTTAAAATAATCCCTACACTGTTCTACACAAGCTTTAGTACATCAACTTACCTGCCATACAGAATTAATTCTGCAGACTAGAACAAAAACCCCATAGATATTGACAAGTAAGAAAACATACAAACCTATAATCATTGATAAGTATGAAAACAAACAAGCAAACAAACACAACCAGGATTAAACTGTGTATAGAATCTGTTCCCTAATTCTTTCCATATTGCCACTATGGTTAGTTGACCCTGGATGAATGCCAAGCACGCACCAAAGCCACACTGCCACTCCCCTCCACAACTAGACAGGAGAGGGAAAATACAGTGAAAGGCTCATGAGTTAACATATGGACAGGGAGACATCACACGCTGATTACCGACATGGGCAAAGCAGTCTGAATTTGAGGATATTAATTGAATTTATTACCAACAAAATCAGAACAGAATAATGAGAAGTAAAATAAATCTTAAAAAGACTTTCCCCCCTCCCTCCTCAACCCTCCCACCTCTACCTCATCCCCACCAGCCACACAGGAAGACGGGGAATGGGGGTTATGGTCAGACCATCACAGGTCATTGCAGTTCATCACACGTCATTGTTCCTGCCACTGCTCAGAGAGAACAGGGGTCCTCCCCATGAGAAACAGTTTTCCACAAATTTCTCCACCCTGAGTCCATCCCATGGCCAACAGTTCTACATGAACTGCTCCACTGTGGGTCACTCTTCCACGGGATGCAGTCTTTCAGGCATAGCCTGCTTCAGCATGGGTCCTCCGCAGGGTCACAAGTCCTACCAGGAAATCTGGTCCAGCATGGGCTCCTGTATCCAATGGTCTGCAGGTCCCTGACAGGACCTTGGTCCAGCATGGTCTTCCCAGAGGTTCACAGCCTCCTTTCAGTTCTACTCCGGCATGGGTCTCCTCCATGGGCTGCAAGTGGATTTCTGCACTCCCATTGCCCTCCATGGGCTGCAACAGCACAGCCTGCTCCACCATGGTCTTCACCACAGACTGCAGGGGAATCTCAGCTCTGGTGCCTGGAGCACCTCCTCCTCCTCCTTCTCCACTGACCCTGGTGTCTGCAGAGTGGTTCCTCTCACATATTCTCATTCTACTCTTCTCTAGTTGCAATTGCATCTGTACAACAGCTTTTTTCCCCACTCTAAAATATGTTATCACAGGGGTATTAATACCATCTCTGATTAGCTAGCCAGCAGCAGCAGATCTGTCCTGGAGTCAGCTGGTATTGGGTTCTGCTGGACATGGGGAAGTTTCTGGCAGCTTCTCACAGAAGCTACTCCTGTAGTCCTTGCACTACCAAGACCTGGTCATGCAAACCCAGTATGTTGCACTCCTAAATATATGAACCATGGTTTCTGTGGCCACAACACAAAGTAATGACCACTATATGATCTCAGTGCACTACCATGGCTCACTCTTTCCAATGAAAAGGATGAATTTCGCTATTGGGGTTGAATCATGCTTTTTCTAGATGGAATATTTTTCACTATGAAGTTCCATCATCACTGCAGTCCAGGAGACATTCATGGCATTGTAATGAAAATAAGGTTTTACCCTGTGATAAAGCCTGGCTTTTTCATTCTTCATGGGGATTAGGACGCTTTTGAGGCTAAGGCTTCCGGCATCTGACAAGTAGCCTTGAGACTAGCCCAGTTGGTTAAGGCATGGTGCTAATAACATCAAGGTTGTGGGTTTGATCCTCCTGTGGGCCATTCACTTAAAAGTTGGACTTGATGATCCTTGTCACTCCGTTCCAGCTCAGAATATTCTGTGATTAATTCTGTGAAAATCAGCCTAACAACAAAATTCCTATGATAACTTCAGTAGTTCTTTTGAATCAGAACCTCCAGTGATATAAGTAACTCAGGGCTATCTGTTCAAACTCATGGCAAAGATTAATAGGAAAAATACAGGTGTCACTGGTCAACTACTGATCATTAGAAAACCATGCTGGGTTTGCAAGTAGTAGTAAACTACATCTCAAACCACCCAAAAAGTTTGCATTATCCCCACTTATACATTACTAATATAAAACAGAGACACTGTCAGGTATGAGGTAGGACTGTATCTGTGGTAGAGCCAAGACTAGAGATCATATCTTCTGAATCCTAATCATTCAATCTGTCCTTTTGGTTACTCTTTCAACTTGTTGGAAAAAAAGGAACAAAATATCTGAATCAAACTCTCAACAAGACAACAATTCTTTTATACTGAAACACTCAGAGATCTGTTAAGATCAAGAACATCAGCTAACATTGCAAAGTGATTTTTTTTTTCCATCTGAGAACTCTATATCTACCTGTTATACTTAGCTGCTTACCTCAAAGAGTGAAAGGAGGCAGAAGGAGCTCAGAAGACTGGGGGTGATGAATGTTGGGAAGGGGCAGCTTTTACTGGAGGGGCAAATAACCCATAAAGGGCACATCAGCATGACAAATATGACACTCAGCCCCCCCCCCCACCTCTCCAGCTACCCTCTTTATTATATTATAATTGCTTGTGTCTTGGCAACAAAATGTACATGGAGATAGTGGTGATCTCATCCTACAAAACAGGTTTCTTCACCTTACTTGTGATTCTTTTTAAATTATGTTACTATTCAGAACTAATTAAAAATTGTTTTGAAATAAAGGAGAAAATAAAAAGCCCAGATCCTTATATAGAAAAACACCAGCAGTTTAACACTAAATTCCAGTTTTCTTCCCAAAAATGTTACAGCTCAAAATCATAGTTTCACAAGCTATTCTGTCTAAAGATTTCCCCTTATGTTCTTTACATGCCCAGTCACCTCAGAAACCCTGGTTTTCATTTGTATATTGATATATATTGTAACATATGTATATTTCCAAGTACCTAGGCATCTCTCAACTGTTTCAGAAAACTGCATCTACTCCTCATCTATACAGATAAATATATCAAATGCCAGCAATGAGATCAGTTAATAGAACAGTATCTGAAGAGTTAAGAACATAGATTAAAACAAAGTTGCACACAAAATATACTAACAAAAGATTTTTCCAACTAGGTTTGTTGTTGGTAAGACTAATGACATTATAAAAGCATAGAGGCTTCTTTGTAACCCTTTATATCCCTACCTGGGAGGATATGAAGATGCTCAGTGCATCACTGCATTAACTCTCTCACTGCTGTTATCATAGACGTGTTTCGCCTCATGTCGGATCACCTTCCCATTCAGGTTCCACGTAACCTGCAAATCAAGACAGTATTTTCCAGGATGGGTAAAAATCAAGACGTTAATACCCAACTGTGTGCAAAACAGGCAATTTGTGGCATTAACAAGACTAAGTCCTAAATTTAAGTAGTCCGTTGAGAAGTATCATACACCAGTGTATTGAGCTCTGGTGGCTGAGAAGTCAATAGTTCTTTCTTTACTTCTCCACCATCCCAGGAGTCATGCTCATCTCTACCCCTCTGGCCATCTCTCAGACACTCCTCCTTTTCTCTAAACTGGTGTGTGCTATGGATAAACAATTAAGAATGCATTTTAAATTAGGTCAAAACTGAATCACTTTTACAGAATATATATAAAGTGGACTCCTCCCTCACAACAATACAAGTGGAGGTATGTGAGTAGCCTAGCTTTTGCCTCCTCAACACACTCAGGGTTCTGACAAAAACCCTTTCACAGGTCTCCTTCCTCTATCAGAAACACTAGAATTTTCTCAGAGAAGACCATTTACAAAGGAAAGTTAGCACCATGGAAATACATAAAACTTCTCTGACAGAGCACGTAGCAGACCAGGAACAACCCTAAATGGTTGTACCTCAGTTCTGTGATAGACTTCAATCTTGACAGAGTGTTCATGCTGAGCTGTCAAAGTATTTTACAAATTACAAAAGGGCAGGAATTTTCAGAGTCATTTATAAGGGCTGGAAACAGAAACTTATTTTAACATTTTTCACTCACTGACCATTCTTTTATGCCTATTTTATTTTATTATTATTCCAGGATATATTTGTATTTTCTTAAAATTTTTTTTTGCTCATGTGAGTGATCCAACATTTTACACGCTTACTGATGACTACCACTCATGTAGCTCATCAAATGGCAGGCTGAAAATCTTAGTTCTTTTCCAACCTAAATGGTTCCATGATTTCCAGGTTTCTTTGGGCAAGAATCTTACTTTTCCTTGTTGAGTTTTAAGATATGTGGAATAGATTTATTCAAAGAGACCAGAAGCTCTTTATCCTTTGACAGTGTAACAAATTCTTTATTCTCAAATTACTCAGTAGGCCTATTTTTTTCTAATACTTCTACCTGGTGCTCCTTAACATTTTAGACAGATATGAGGAGCATCTTAATTTTTAAAAAGATTTCTTTGTCCTGTTTTAGTGTGCTCAATAGCAAATCGTTTGGCGTGTTCCTAAATTTTCAGTGAACTTCAAAGTGAAAAAAGCTTAGGTATACCTTATCTAGCACTGAATACTGTGGTTCTGATTGGCATTTGTAGCAGAACTTTGTTGGCAACTGATCTCATGACCTTTCAGGGGTCTAAGAATCACTGCGAAATATCACTGGTGTGATAACTCCATGCATAACATATGAACAGAAAGTGAGAAAATCATCAATGCTTGTGTGAACCAAACTGAGTTTTTCACAGCTCAAACAATCCATAAAGCTTTCTCTTCAATGTTTTAAGAACTTTTCACCTCCTTGGTAAAATAAAGGCTCAAAATGGAAGAAATTGAATTCCCTCTCTTTCTGTCTTCATATTTTTACACCTATGTTCTCTGCCAAAGCATTTTTGCACTAAGTGATATAGTGCTGAACTCTCTAACACTTTCTGCCCACCTCATACCTCTGCCTACGCTTCCATCTTGTTTTCTCTTCACAACCAACATAGTAGATCAAACAAACAATCCTTTTACCTGAAATTCTCTGTAAAAATACCGTTCTTTCATTGAATATCACTGTGGTATTTTTTTTCTGTGGCTCTGTGTGTGTGTACTATATATGTGCCTATAAGTCTTGTATACACATGTATGTTTGTGTGTCATTACATATGCTTTGTGCACACTCCTTGCTATCCCTCTGAAATCACCAGCTTTTTCATTCCACAGTTCAGTGAGTCAGAAATATGCTAGTATTGACCTCTTACTGATCTAGCAAGTCAACCACCATTTATATATATCTCAATTGTTTGTCTCTTTCTCACAGCACATCTAAGGTAAGAACAGCTAGAGAGAAAGCAGATGAAAATGGAGTGGACGAACCCTGATACTTGAAGGCCAGTGACCCCCCTCAAATCACAAGGTTCTTTATCAGTTTCTTTATAACCTTTGTAACAGGACGTCTGATAACTTGCTGCTCCACCAAAACAGAGTGAGATCTGAAGTTCTTCTGAGTCTGTTTTCAAGTGATCTTAGTCTGTGAGGATCCTGCTCCCCATCCATGAAGGGATCCACTGAGGCTGCACTTTTTCAGCACTAAAATCTCTGGAGCTGAAGTGGGATGGGGTCTTTTCTTCTGGAGGAGATTCTGAAACTCAGAAGACGCAAAGGTTATCACAGCCCTACCCTTAGATGGTAACTGGAAATTAGTCAGCATAGAGAGATTTAGTCCTGTGCATAACCCCTCCTGCTTCACAGGGCATCTCTGTAAACAGTCAAAAGATAATTGCCAGTATCTGCTAATCTTAAAACAACTAAGTGGCCTGCAATTATCATGTCCTGGTTCCAGCTTTGACCTCTCTAATGTCTTTCTCTCTCTCCCCATCTGTTTGTTGTATGTTGGTGAGATATAACTAAATCTTTGGGCTACTTGAGACACAACAATGCCTGTTGGTCACTGGGTTGCAGAAGATGATAAATGGCAGAGTAGTGATGCTCATGTACTGACCAGGATCTTTGGGCAGCACCAGGCAACAAAAGGTCAGCTCAATTTCAGCAACATTAACTGGCTGTTATTAACTTCACAATAAACAGCAGAGGCTAATGGCAAGGGAGATGAACATCTTCCTTAAAAAATCAAAATGAAATAATAAAAGGCATGGTTGCAAAATAATGGCAAGCTATACAATCAGACAAAAAGTTAACTTAGAATCAGAGAATCAGAGAATATCCTTTTTCGGAAGGGAACCTCAAGGGTCATTGAGTCCAACTCCAGGTCCTACAAAGGACAACCCCAAGAACCACACCCTGCGCCCAGTGGCATTGTCCAAAGCTTTCATGAACTCTGGCAGGCTTGATGCCATGGCCAGTTCTCTAGGGAGCCTGTTCCAGTGCCCAACCACCCTCTGGGTTAAGAACCTTTTCCTATTATCTAACCTAAAACTCTCCTCACATAGCTTCAGGCCTTCTTATATTGTGGTACCCAAAACTGCACAATATTCAAGGTGAGGCCGTGCCAGTGCAGAGCAGAGCAGGAAAATCCCCTCCCTTGACCGGCTGGTGATGCTTTGCCTGATGCCCCCCAGGACACAGTTGGCCCTGCTGGCTGCCAGGGCACTGCTGGCTCACATTCAACTTGCTGTCAACCAGGACCCCCAGGTCCAGTTCTCAACTGTTGCTCTCCAGCATCTCATTGCCCAGCCTGTATGTACATCCAGGGTTGCCCCATCCCAGGTGCAGAATCCAGCACTTGTCCTTGGTAACTTCATATGGTTAGTAATTGCCCAGCCTTTACATTTGACAAGATCTCTGTGCAGGGCCTCTCTTCCTGGGAACTTGTCCTGGGATTTTTTTTTCCCTTGGAATTTTTACTCCATTTATTTAAACAGTAATTCTCTATTTAGCATCAAACATAGAATTTTGAGCATATGAACTTGTCTGGGTCTATTTTAGTATCTGACAGACAAGTTCTTTTATAGTAAAAGCTGTTCAGTGCTTTGCAGTCTCAAAGAAAATGCAAGAGCCCCTTCCACATCTGAGCTGCAAAGGACAACCCATCTGCCTCGCTGTATGAACACTAATTGCTATCTCACGCTCTTCCCTTATTGCCTTGTGCAGTGACTCTGAGTTCTTCCTCAGCTCCTGACAGAACTCTTTCATAAAAATGATCTGCTGGTATGGGTGTTTTAATTGTCTAGTTTTGCCAGGTGACTTGTTTCTATGTAAGTAATTTTTTTGATGTTTCTTCCCTGTCCATTTCCATTTTTTCAGATTTCATAAGCATCTAGGGAATTTGAACTTGTCCTGGTCAGTATTTAGTCATCCTGTTTTTTGGTCAGGAATTGTGAGTCTCAAAGCCACTGAGTAAAAATATAACAGAGAACTAATTTCCTGAAGTCTAAGGCATGGGAGAGGTCAAGAGCTACAGCCACTGACAGACTCAAGGGCTGTTCCCCATGGAGCTGTGTGAGAGGTCCTAGTTCTCTCCTACAGTATCACAGACTGTGGTCCCCTTTCAATACCAGCAGGACTCAGAGCAAAATGAACCCTGGTATCCTGTGGCACATATGATGTACCTCTTTATTGCATCCTAAGTGAAGTTTCCCTATAAAGAAATATTGATTGAAGAAAAAAACTCATAAAGATCAATGGTTTATGTTCCAGCTGTGTTTTATGTTACAATAACAGCTCTTTGGAGAGTTGGAGCTGAGTGAGTGCAAAGTAATACCAGTAATTCACCTCCTTTGGATCATCCTGTACCAAATTTTTCACCATTCTCACCATTGACTCATGGACAGAAATAGCTACTGTGTTCTTAGGGGATCATGGAAAAAAAGAGAGGGGAAAGGTAGGGGTAGAATATGAAAAGGAAATCTGCTCCAAAGAACAAATGCTCCAGGAGAAATTCCAGGGTGTGCTGAGGGAGGAAGTGCCAGTCTTTCCCCAGGCACTCAAATCCAAAGCTAGTAGTTAAAACACTACTGACCTAACTCATCATTGCATGGCAAAACTTGCAGAGATATACATGCCTGGAGAGTGGTGGCAACCCAAACCTCCATTGCTCTGAGCCTGACATGCTTCCAAAACAGAGCATCCCTGAGATACCTCTGTTAGTGCTTTTACCATAGCAGCAACTTCCTCAATTGTAAGTATGTGAGTACAGAGCTAGTAATGAGTTGTTTAGAAGGGATTTCATTTGTATGTCTCCATTATTAAATATTATACATATAAAAAGCACATGATCCTTCTTACTCAGGGAACGATAGGATTTCTTTCCCTTCAGCAAGAAACAGTTTTCTTTCAAAATCTTAGTCTCCTTTCCCAAGTACCTCTCCCAGCCTCTGTCCCTGCTTATTCCCTCCTAGATGCTTGTCCTTCCCTGAGGTGTCCTTCTCCAAGCCACTTCCTCTTCAGACCAGTCTCCCCTGCCCCAGCTATGCTTTTTATTTTCACCTTCTCACCCACCTCGAGTTGCTGTCTATTACCTGGTGAAAACAGCCCCAGTGTGAGCCTTCCCCATCCTCTCATCTGCCGTGTGGCACAGCCATGTCCCACCACTACACTCACCAGCTTTTCTTGCAGGCTTCCTGCATTTCTGGTATGTGGCCAGAGTCTAGAGTAAAATTCTTACAAAGAGCAGCTGAGGGAGCTGGGGTTGTTTAGCCTGGAGAAAAGAAGGCTATGAGGAGACCTTATCACTCTCTACAACTACTTGAAAGCAGGTTTTAGGCAGGTGGGAGGCAGACCTCTTTTTCCCAGTAACAAGCAATAGGGCAGGAGGAAGTAGCCTCAAGTTGTGCCGGGGAGGGTTACATTTGATATGAGGAAAAATTTTTTCACTGAAAGGGTTGTCAAGAATTGGAAAAGGCTGCCCAGGGAGACGGTGGAGTCCCTATTCTTGGAGGTACTTAAAAGATGTGTAGATGTGGCCATTAGGGGCATGGCTTAGTGGTGGACTTGGCAGTGCTGGGTTAATGATCTTAGAGGTCTTTTCCAACCTAAATGATTCTATGATTCAATGATTACACCAAGCCATTTCATTATCATTTGTTATGTACATGCAGCTTTGCCACATCATTTGGGTCAAAAGCTACCACACAGTGGGTAGGCAGAGAAGGGCTAAAGAAAACCTCAGTATGTCTGATGAAGCAGATCAAAACCCCCTAAAGGGTTTTGAAGTCTTAAAAGAGTGACCCTTCAGATCAGGGGTGATGGAAGGACTTCAGTCTGTGGTATTCGTTCTGTAGAGATGATTATAGCTCTGACACTCAATGCATTCACAAAACCCACAGTTTAAACACATTTTCAAAATGTGTCAAGGATTTATAGACTACTACTTGAGAGAACTTCAAAACCGAGAAAAGGCGGGACTATTTTTAATGTAAAGCCATTGCTACCTAGCAAGAAAACACTTTTCTATTCATATAAAGTATTTATTAGGTGTGAGGTATTATAAATTGTTTAGTCTTGCAGCCTTAAAAGAAAAAAAAGAAAAAGAAAACAGGCTACTTTGAATGCATTATCAAGTATCCTGTGGAATATTTCACATAAAAGGAAACAGAAGATGCATAAATGTAAACAGGCTAATTGTATGCAGATATAAATTATGCATGTTGGTCTTATGAAAAAGCATTCCTGATTTGCAGGGGTCTTACTCAGCAGCTTTGTGTCTTGTCTAAGGGGATATTTAGTATGGCTGTGATGTGCAGAATTTAAAAAAAAACTTTGAATTCTGCAGAAGAAAAATACAGTCCAACTGTGATAAGACTGCACTGTTGGGAGCAGCAGGGTTTATTTATTTTATATTATTTTATTTTATTTTATTATCTTATTTTATTTTGTTGGCTGTTCTGCTCATTAGCCCAGTTAACATGTGTGTCTGCTCGCCCACAGATCCGGTGCCAAGTAAAAGATTGTGTTAAGACTTAACGTTTGCAAAGGGATTAGGGTTATTTTGAAGTTTCTTAGCAGGGATATGTAAAATATTCTCAAAGTCACAAACCTTTTCATGGTTGAAGCATTTCTGATTAGTCCCAGACACAAGCAGCCTGGGCTGCAGAGGTGCAGAGCAGCTGCAGTTCCCACCAGCCACCCTGGGGACAGCGTGGGGCCAGCACCTGTGAGGAGCCAGGCTAAACAGGACCACTTCTAGAAATGGTTGAAACGAGTCCCTGCAGGACATTGGCAAAACTATGTCACTCACAGTCTTTTCCCCTCAGTCCTGCAGAATCCCTCTCCTACAAATAACAGCAGCAGCAGCAGCATATTTGAACTCAAGTTGCAATATTTATGCTGAGGGATTCTTCAAAGTGGGAGTAGGATTATGTATCCCATGGATACTCCCTGTGGGTATGACTCATGCCCATGTTTCCTGTTTTCTGGCACAGATTAGAGAAATAATGCTGAAAGTGGAGGCACGGGCAAGAAGGTTAATGGAAACAAGTCTGTGGAAACACGAAGTTGACACAGCTGAGGTGGAACCAAAACTCAAGGAGCTCACTGCAGTCAAGTTGAGGTGATTGGTAATCTTCATCCTAAATTTCTGACAGAACTGACACACATATTCAAAAGGCCTGAAGCTATGATTTTTAATGAATCCATCAAGCCAGGGGTGATACTGAATGATTAGGGAACAGTAAGTGTAGAGGGAAAAAACATACTGATCCAGGCAATGACAGCCCCATCCATTTGCTCAGTCCTGCTTGGGATATGTCTATTAAAAAACAGATAAAAGGGTACTTGAGTGTTAAATGACAGTACAAAAGCATCAAGACAATGTATAAACAAAGGGAAAGGAATTTTTTAAATTGGAAAAAATGTCACAAAACAAAACTTCATTACCACTTCTGGCAAAATAAATGCGCAGTGAATGGTTCAGTAATAAAGCCCAAACAGCTTCTCACAGTGTGCGGTGGTACACAGCTCCATTAAGAGGAGCTACTGTACCTAGATATTCCAACCATGCAGACACACAACGTTGCTGTTTCAAAAAGCTGTGGGGAAAAAAAGAAAAGAGCTATTTCTGACTCGTTGTCTATTGCTTCTTCTGCTACACTGTGCAATGGGGCAAGCGGCACAGCTTGCATATTCACCTGCCATGATAAATTGCATCAATTTCAGTCCCTCAAGACGGAACTACTGGTGCAGAGAGCCACTAAACACTACCAGTTGCTTTATGACACTACAGACATCAGACGGTAAAAGGCAAACCGTGCATGTGAAACATAACCCTGTATCCTGGGACAGGCTGGACACAAATGTGGGAGGGCAAGTGGGATATTTCCTTCACTCATATATTGCAAATATGTTCTCATCATGCTGCATCCTCTGCTAAGAACATGTACTCTATTAGAATAAGTCTTAAGACAGCCATTACCATCTCTGACCCTGCCAGCTTTTCTGTCTCCAGCAATGACCAGTACCAGTTGCTCTAAACGAGAACAAAAAAAAAGCCTACAGCCAGCAGCTATTCAATAACAGGCCCTTAGGGGAAGTTTCTTCCCAAGCCTCATTAAATGTTGGCTTCATTTTTAAATTCCTTCTAAACTTCTCAGATTCTATTCTGGCCTCTTCGTCTGAACTGTAGACTGGGCTTTCCAGTGAGGATTTTCCTTGGCTGGCCCCATCACCTTCTGAGCCTGAGCTCACAGGGCTGACTCCAGCAGTGAGCAGAGGCTGTGCACATCTCTTGTCCCAAGTGACAAACATCACAATGCAGATCGTGGCTGCTCTACTTCAATGCAAGCAAAAGAGGATTTCCCTTACCTTACTGCGGGAGTTCCCACTGACTGCTGTCAGCATTTCTCTCTTTTTGCTTTGGGATAAGATTTCTTATGGGAGTTTTGGGGAAGGGGAAAGGGGGCATTTTCAAAGCCCTCCTCAGACCCTATCTGAAGCACTCTGTTGTGTAGCAAAAAAGAGTGAGTGCACATCACCAAGTTTCAGTTGACTATGCATTTCACAGCAGGGTGCACCTGGGCATTCAGAAGACAGAAACAGCACTCACATATAGGGAGGACCATAAATCGTTAGTGAATTAAAGCCCTAAGGGTTGTTTAAATATTGCAGTAATCATCTTGTCAGGCAAAGTCCCACATTCTGCTAAGATTAATCTGACATTCATCAGGAATGGCACAATAGAAGATTATTTAATTTGGATCACACTAGAATGGAAAACTGGCAGGAAGAAAGAAATGACCCAAATTGGAAACAATCTTCAGAGAGTGAGCCAGACAAGAAAAGCAAGCAGAGACCAAAAAAGTGTGTACGTGTTTGTTGGACACAGAAACATTAATTACAATGTACACATACTTACATTAACTTAAATGTCTGCACACAAACATACAAGACTGTGGACATTTCAAGAGCATTGAGTATTGGTCTAACTTAATTTTGGTATCAACTGCTTAAGATTCTGCTTTAGACTTAAAGGAGAGCAGAGTAGGACTACTGGCAATAGCTTTTGAAACACCTCTCCAGTATCTCTTCTGCCCGTTTTTTTTCAGCTCCAAACATTATATATATATATCCTGGAGTAAACATTGGACATTAGGTGAATTACTTTCAGGACTGTCTTAAATGCTGTCTTGTTAGCACATTTTTAATCACTGAACATTTCAGTGGTGCAAGAAATGTATCTCCTCTTTTTAGAAGTCCTTTTTAAAAGTGAATATATCAATGGACAAGGGAAGGGCTATAGATGCCATTTATCTGGACTTCTGTAAAGCTTTTGACACATCTCCTCCCCAACATCCTTCTTTCTTAATTGGAGAGAGAGAAATTCAATGGGTGGAACGTTTGATAAGGAATAGATGGATAAGAGGTTAGGGGTCAATGCTTTAGAGTCCTGATGGACATCAGTGACAAGTAATGTCCCTCAGGAGTCCGTACTTGAACCAGTGTTATTTTATATCTTCATTAATGACAAAGGGACCGAGTGCATCCTCAGCAAACTTGCAGATTACACCAAGCTGAGTCATGTGATTGACACCTCTGAAGGACAGGAGGCCATCCAGAGTGACCTAGACAAGCTGGTGGAGTGGGCCCATGGGAACGTAATGAGCTTTAACAAGACCAAGTGCGAGGTGTTGCACCTGGGTGGGGGCAACCTCTGGTATCAATACAGGCTGGGGGATGAACAGATCAAGAGCAGCCCTATCAAGAAGGACTTGGGGGTGCCGGTAGATGAGAGGCTGGACACAAGCCAGGAATATGTGCTCACAGCACAGAAAGCCAATTGCATCCTGGGCTGCATTAAAGAAGTGTGGACAGCAGGTCCCCTCTATTCCACTCTTGTGAGTTCCCATATGAAATGCTACATCCAACTCTGGGGTCCCCAACATAAGAAGGACATGGACCTGTTTGAGTGAGTCCAAAGGAGGGCCACCAAGATGATTAGAGGGACGGAACAATTCTCTTATGAGGAAAGGCTAAGAGAAGTGGGATTGTTCAGCCTGGAAAAGAGAAGGTTTCAGGATGACCTAACTCTGGCCTTCCAGTACCTGAAGGGAGCTTACAAGAAAGACAGAATCATTTTGCTAGAGGATGTAGTGACAGAAAAAAACTGAGAGTAGATTTACATTAGGTATTAGGAAGAAAGTCTTTACTGTGAGGGTGGTGAAGGACTGTAACAGGTTTTCCAGAGAAGTTACAGATGTCCCATCCCTGGAAGTATTCAAAGCCAGGTTGGATGGGGTTCTGAGCAACCCAGTCTAGTGGAAGGTGTCCCTGCCCCATGACAAGTGGGTTAGAACTAGATGATCTTTAAGGCTCCTTCCAACCCAAGCTATTCTATGATTCTGTGATGTGATTATATGATTTTTTTGGCAACTTCACTTATAAATCCTCTCTCCATCTTTTCTAACTGCTAAAGAGCTTTTCCATATTGCTGTATTCTTCTTATATGTTCAAAAAAATGATAAATCTGGAAACAGCTGCATGCACATTATTGGCCTTTAACCTTTGGAAAATAAAAAATAAAAACACATTCCCCTGGATCATTGCCATTTTTTCACCCAGTAAGTTACTTAGCTTATTAAGCTTGTCAAAACAGCAAATACAAATAAAATGATGGTTTATCTTACTGATTATTCAGCCACTGGTGTGGGTAAGCCCATGACTGAAGCATTCATCACTGTTTATGAGATGATATTCTGCTTACCCTTCTTGCTTTATCATTATCACAGAACACAATGTGTTCCCCAACCCTGTGTTCCCCATCTCCCATGAAAAACCCAAAGTGCTTTAGAGAGCAAAAGTTTTAAATAAAATGTAAAATATTAATTGTGCCACAGTCAAATGGCCATATTTACAAAGGGTTTCAAATTCCTTAACAGTTATTTGCTGTAACTGTAACCTAGCAAACAGCGAAAATAATTTAGGGCCTTGAATACCAGCGCTGAGTATAATCAATGTGAATCAGATGCACATTACCAAACTGAAGACATTTTATATATGCATTACATCAGATCATGAATCAGATTTGTGTAAACTAAAATCTTGGAATACAAAACCATTCTCAAATTCAACCACAGCCACACTGATATATAATTATGTTACATATCAAACAGCCATACAATGCAGCAAACTATCATATTGAGAGACCTTTGCTGCTTTCAGGACATCTACAGAACCAGGTTTATATGGTACATTACTGCCAATTCATCTATACCCTTCTGAGTAAATTGGTTGGCAGAGAGGGGCAGATTACCACTAATGGCTCTATTATGGAAAGAAGCTGCAACCATTAGCTATTTTACATATGGACAAAAGAAAATTTAATTGATGGCCCATCGCCCAGCAGGCAGAGAGAAATGATGATTTTCACCTTAATGCCAGGCATTAAAAATTCACAGGGCTGTGGAAAAAAAGAGATGTTCATCCAGTCTCACTCTGCTTATGGGTCATTTTAAGCATAACTTGAGAAGAGAAAAGCAGCACAAGGGGAGCTGTTCTGCTTTGAGAAAGCTTGAGTCATCTGGGAAAAAATTCACACATTGCACTGCAATGTTGCGATGTTAAAAAGCCAATACCATAACCCTCTTATTTTTCTTAGCTACAATTTTATTGACCCAAAGTGTCCAAGCATTCAGCAAAAAAAAAAAAAAATTTTTGTGGGTCTTTATATTAGCAAATGAAGGAAAGAAGGAGGATTTTGGAGACATACATCCCGTAATAATACAATTTATTTTCACCTATTTAAATTCAAATGTGTATTTATCCATTTATACACAATATTTACTTTATTTAGCATGTATGATAGGCTTGCCTGTATTTGTATGTCTTCAGATTTTCATTTACACAAATGCAAAAGCTATTGCCCTGTAGTGTTGTATCTAGTGTTAGCCATGTTCCTGGTAGGCCAGTCTTACCTTCTCAACTGAGAAGGTTTTTCTTATTTTCTCCTCCTGGAAGACCCCTACAGACTTTGCTGTCTCCAGGACATCTGAATTTCTCACTTCATCACCTATGAAAGGGTGAAGCATGAAGCTACAGGAGACTCCAAACTGAGGTGTATCTCCTACTTCCTGCCTTCCTGTAAAGGTAAAGGCTGCCAAGTTTGCAGTAAGTTCTAAGGGGATCTAAGATAAGCTTATCCCACCAGTCTATGGTCACTGCAGGTTATTAATAAAATTTGCGATGGCTATGTTAGTCACTAAAGAGCATAACAGCATAGCAAACCATATGCTCTGCAGGGAAGAGACTGTCCAAAAAACAGAGCTGCTGAGCTGGAGGAAGGGACAAACATACAAGTCATGTGGGCAGTGGCAGGAACTTTGTACAACTGATGTAAGAGGATAAAGTCAATTTGTCATGTCTGCAATTTGTATTTTATACGAGCAGTGAGGGAATTGTAAGAATACATGAGCCATGTCTCTTTTATGCCCAGATAGCTAGAGTCAGGCTAAAAATCTCCAGCCAAAGTTGGCCTGCATACAAAAACCAGCTTGTCAGGCTAGAACAAAGAGCAGATAGCTTTCTGAATTGGAGATGCTAGAATAGAAATAAGATCTAAAGTGATGCTGGAACACACCACTTACTGTTGTAAAATTGGACAAGGTAAATAAAGAAGGGAAAGTGCAATGCTAGACACAATACTGGATGGAGTTTTTGCAACAAGTGCAACATACATCTGATAAGAAGACCTAGGGAAAACAGAGGGGTGGTAAGCCATTCAGAGTGATTTCAGAAGGCATTGCCCATGGACATTGCAGAAAAGTAAGGGGAAATGGTGAGATGTAGAAAAGCAGGCTAACAGAAGACTATTCTAATTTGTTTTTCTTTTCCAACACTTTGCCACTGCAGCACATTCTGTAATTCCTTAGTCTGGACTTCATTGCTTTAATCCATAGCACTGGAAAACAGATAATAGGCAACACCAGCTGTCAGACAACTTTGTTTCCAGCTTTTCCAAGAATCCAGAACATCCTCTAGTACTGTGCAGGCTACAGTGGTAAGCTAGTACAGGTCTGTGGCAAAAACATTGCCTAGACCCTTCACTGTGCAGCATGACGGGATTTCAGTACCCTCCACACTCCCCCCAAACAACTGTTAGCAAACAGATGCTCTGGGGACAGCTTTATAGGATGGTTGCATAGCGTCTGTTGCTATGAACCTCCAGTGGCAGGAATCAGTTTTCTCAGTTCTTTTAGTCACTCTGGTCCTTTGCCAGTAAGAAAAGATTTAGATCAATGTGAAGATTTCAACTCAGAAGTAAGAAAACCAGTTCTTGTCCCTATTAGGTAGCGAGCTACTGCTAACACAAATCAACTACAGTAGAGACTGAGATGGTGGGAGAGGGAATTATTGCCTTAATCAGAGCTGGTCTCTCTCCCAAAGTTCACACACCTAAAATAACTGGGTAGATCCTTGCATAAAAGGATCAAACTTCTAACAGTCATTTAGACTTTCTGGTAGGGAGGGATGCATCCACACTGAATCCAGCAAAAATTAGATACAGATAGAAGTGGGGAATGTGCTCCTTTCTAAAGAAGGCACACATGAGATGTGAAACTGTGTAATAATTTAAAAACACTGACATCCTTAGAGATTTTTGATATGTCAGCATCGGAAACAGGAAGGCTGGAGAGAACAGCCAGCAGTAACAAGGAGCAATAACCATGTAGCCTTCTCCTTCCACTCTTCCTTTTTTCCCCTAAATGAGACATCTGATCAAAGGCTCTTGCAGAAATGCTAATAAAGGTTTGGGGTTTTTTTTAATTTCCATGGAATCCAGCACCCAGGGGAGGAATAGATGGGCAAGAAGGGTAAATCTGTACTTGCAAGATGATATAAGAGCAGGAGTTTGCTGTGAGAGCAGTGCTGGTAAAGTGCCTGCCACAAGTCAACATACCCTGATTTTTTTCAACTGTTCAGGTTTTGAGTTTCAAGACTAGTCTTCTGCATGCGTTCTCAAGGCAAAATTCCTTCAGGAACTAGTAGAGCTTGCTAGGAGCCACCCCTAAAATAACTGGAAAGAAGAACAAACTGGAAGAGTTTTAAAGCCACTCTGGACAGAGGGAGAATATTCTCACAGAAAAACGCTATATTTGTACTGTAAAAAAGATAGATTCCTACTGTAAATGAGACAGTTTTACTTGCAGGATTTTACTTCTTTGCCTGTGGCCTTGGATGCTGCCATCAAGAAAAGTAGATGTCACTCGTATTCTTAATAAAAAAGCTAAAGGCCAATGATTTCCCTTATGACACTCAAGGTTGTAGTCCTCAGAATGTTTAAATATTGCTCTTAATTTTCTACATGTTTAAGTGAATGCTCATGAGAAGCTGCCATGAAGTGGATAAAACTATATAGATACACAAATAAGAGGTACTAAGATCAGAATTTCTGCATTCATGGAGAAAAGGGTACCTTTTCAGGATATGTGAAAAGACTAATATATTCTGTGTTCATGTTCAGTTATCTTTTTAATAATAAGGGCAGAAAAGTGAAATTAACTGTTTCTGGCTTGATATCAAGGTTATACAGGTTAAAATGAAAAACATTAATGTATTCCTATAGGCAGTTAATGGACAGTTTGTGCAACCACTGCTTGACATGAAATTGTACTGTTTCTCTCTCTCCAATGCTTAGGCTTGACTTTTAGTGATACCAGCTGATTACACCCATCTAGGTAGAGTAGTTCAGTTACTTATTCTTCTGATTTAGTTCTTTGTTGCTTCGTGCAAAGGATATGTTCTTATGATATTTTGTTAAAAATCAAATTAATTTTTCACCCTGTCTTTTAACTATTACAATAGCTGCAAAGAAAAGTACTTAAAAAGATAACAGCATGAAGTCTGTTTAAGACAATATTGGTTTTAGATTAAAATTTCATAAGTGTGTCCAGCACTGATTTATACAACATTGCATATTATGGTTTCAAACTGTCTATTATGCGTTTCTGTAAAGTATATAGAGATACCTAGTGATTAAAGGCTTTTTGTTCAAGTTCCCTGTTGGTTTAGAAAACTGTGAAAAAAGAAGAATTCTCGTGAAACATTATGTGATTAGTCTGAGAATGCAATGTGATTCCTGAAGCAAAATTCATGACAAATTTTTGTAGGACACAGCTCATGCAAAAATATTCTTATATCAGTTGTATGAGTATGAGTTTTATTAATGCCTCTCAACTAAGTCATCTTGGTTGACTCAATGAGGTCAACCAATATCTAGTCAGGGAGCTGAGATGAAATTTCAGCACCTACTGGCCCACTTCACATGTTGTCCCCTGCAGAGATTCTTTCCTGTCCTCTGGAAAGCTGTGATGTGCTGGAGAGAGCAAGTCAGAGCCAGTTGCCTTATAATGGACCAGTAGGACACAATTCTGCCTTCTAAATAATGCAAAAGACTAATTTCTGAACTATTTCTCTGGTCTCCTTCACTGAAGAAAATTATACTAGTTCTATGTTTTTGTTTCATGAATTAATACAACTTAGGGTTTTCTGGAAAAAAACAAGCTCGCTGACTTTCTATGAGCTCTGTGCAAGAAAACTTCACTGCAGAGGGGGAGCACACATCATTAAACAATGATCACCTTTACAACTTCAGTGCCTTGCCAAGAGACACCAGAGATGAAGGAAAATTCAAGCCGCCGCCATTATTTTTAAGTATTCCTGTTTAAATACACCATCTGCACAACAATATGGTGTTCCCAGAGCCACAGGATCTCCCATGACTATAGGCCTCCTTTCCAAGGACACTGGGCATGTTTGTCCCTTACATCCTGACAGCTGACATCACCAGTTCTCAAATCCCTTCTAGTAGACCCTTAAGTTTGCCAGGATCTCAAAAAGTAAAAGTCTTTGTCTAGAATGCTGCCTCTTGCAAACCCCTTAACTCTAGGGAAATTAAAAAGCATGACAATTTTTCAGGTCTATTGAATTAATTTGTTAAAAATAAACATGGTTAAAAATGGAAAAAGTGTGTTACTTCCAGCAAGGCAAGAGGAAGTTCCTAATTGCAGCTTGACAGCTCACCAGAAAAGAGCACAGGCAAGGGAATGCAAACCTACAGCACCTTTAGCATCAGTCTCTTGGACACAGTGTCTCCTAGGACTTGCTGTGTACTGTTTCTTGCCTCAATATCCCCAGAGCTGGGCTTTTTGGGGGGTTTGAATGTAAAAGAAGGTTTTCATTGCTCCTTCGAAATCTGTGCGTTTCTCTAATCTGCATTTCTCTAATGATCAATGTGCTTCACTGTGGTGTACCTTGAATCAGCTGCTTTGCAACTGTGTGAATGTGAGACCCTTAAAGCCTCTCTCATATTGCTCTTTCATACACAGAGGGGGCCAATTTCCCCACTCATGTCTACTTTTCATCTTGACAATCAAAAAAGCTGTAGTTTTCAACTCACACTGTATTTTTTTTTTCTCAGTATAGCTGTGGTTTTGGTTTTGTTTCAGGTTGTGGTTTGTTTTTTTTTTTTTTTTTACCTAAGTGTGAAGAAGATTCATCAGAGTTTAATGGTATTTTCTGTAAATCACACACAACATGTTAGAACCTATTGTTAGTTTGAGGTTTAGTCACACCTAACTAGACTGAATGCCACAACTGATTGCTTGTTTTTTAAAGTGAAAAGATGCGAAAAGCTGTAATGTTCTTTAAACATAGGTTATAAAAAAATCGAGACTGAGCTATTTTAACAAAATAGGCATTTGTCCTACATCTTTAAGATAAAAGGATCCAAAACAAATTGAGGAGAAGTTAGAGATAAGGCGGTCTTAATATCCCCTCACAGTATCTAAAGAACCCTTGACAATGTAGATAGCTTGTCTGCAACTCAAGTGCTGATCAAAAAGAAACTACAGAACTTATGCTTGCAGGAATGAAGTATCAGTATTGACAGTGTTAGTAGAAAGCATATTAGCTACATACAAAAATAAGTTGGGTTTTTGAACTTCACCACATCATTCAAATGCTACAGTTCTCAGGATTAACTCTCATTACAATTACATGTGGTCCATAGCCAAAGGAAAAAGAAAAGTGAAATAATTCAGTTCAGCAAAGCCTTCCAGTCTTTCTAAGTCTTACTTAGATAAAAGACAAAAGTTGGAAAATGAACTCTGCGCTGTACTGATCAGTTTAAAGTTTCCAGCTACTGTTTAAAATATTATGCAGTACAAAGTAATCTAGTTCACCCCTCCACTCTATTCTTAAACCTGAGAGAAAGTAAAACATCACCCCTTATATTTATCTGCAAAAATCGGTTCTGTCTTTCCTTCCATGTTTCTGTTTTCCTATGAAACCAAGAGCAGCTGAGCACACAGGGCCAGGGAAGTTGCCCTAGTGATTTTGTGGATCATCTTTGCCTTACAGATGAAAAGATACTAACACTTCCTTGCAGTAAGTGTCTTTTTTATCTGTCCAAGATGCTTGATTAATCCTTGTTCAGTGAAAAAATCTTCATGCCCTGCTCCTCACGTCTGTGGAAAACAGCTTTCTGCTTCAGCACCTCTTTTATTAACCCTGATCTCACCATGTAAACAATGCAAGTTTTTGCACTTCTGGAACTCTCAAATTATATTCTATATTTGCATACTGTGAGAAAGCTTTCATGTGTGATTGAGCCTGTTTACATTTTCTCCATCTGATTCAAACAGCTCAGATTTTATGGGTGTCTCTGACTCAGCTGAAAAAGATAGCTTGTCTCTGCACAATTAAGGCTTTCAGACTAGCCAAAAGTACCAAGAGAAAGAAAGGGAAAACACGAGCTCCAAAGGACAGATTCCTACTTAAACATTAGAGATAAATTTCTTTCAGAGGTACCTTAAAAATGAAAACAGAATCAATATGTCTGTATTTACTTCATTACAAATCTCATAAAGCTTTCTGAATATTTTTTTTTTATTCACATTTTGTACCTGTATTTTTTATTTCTAGAATTTAGAGTTGCAATTCACATTTCTTGCAATATTTTGATTTGGTTTGGTTTGGTTTGGTTTGGTTTTCTAGGAAAACTTAAAACCAGGAGAAGAATCTGTCTTGTTATGGCAGCAAAAAATAATGAAAAAAGTAATGGAAACTGGCTGATTGAAACATTCTAACCAATCTGTGTTGTCCAAAGTATTTAGTTTTATTGCGGCTGAAGAAAAGTAAAATATCTTTTCCGTTGTTGACTAGCACCTTCTATGGAGAAAGTTCCTGTAATGTAAACCAAATATTTGGAAGTCTGTTATGTTCACAATTCTAAAAAATTTTATATGAAACATATTTTAATCATAAACAATGATATAATGAATGTTTCCCAGGTTAACCATGAGGCCAAGCCAAAACATTTTCTGCCCACACCGATGAAATGGAGAAGGAATTTTGTTTCCCCTTCTTAAACCAAACACACTAATTCAACAGCTCTACCTAAAAAACCTTGTGAGAAAACATTCTTTTGTTTAAGTTTTAAAATCCACAGAGCTTTTAAGAGCAAATAAAGATTGTGCCAGATGCTGCACAAATCACATATGCACAGTGCAGTACTGATCCCTGCTCAGCCATACCTCAGTACAAATAAATAATATGTGGAGATGAAGCCTACAAAGGGTCCCCTAGCAAAATCAGGAAATACCTGATGTTATATTCCTGATATTTCTAAGCACATCACCTAAATCAAACAAACTCAAACCCAAAAGGACAAAGTTTTCCAGCATTTCTTTCACATCATGAAGAAGAAGAAGAAGAAAGGGCAATATTCCAGTTTTCCATTGCACTGCAAGTCACCTTTAAAAGTGTATGCTTTTCCATAGCATTAACTCCTGTTCATTTAATTAAGAGTGACAGATGGCCAACATCTGGAGAAAATAAGGTTTGATTTAGTGGCCACGTTGCACGGGTGGAAACTCCAGACTGCAGGTTTGGAGTTACAGAAAGTTTGCAGTAGATACTTAAGCCAGTTGAGCTGCTGAAAGAAATCACATGAAGTGATGTTTAAAGGAACAACGTGAGAAGAAACCTTAATTTCACTGAAATGGTATATTTCCACTTTTCATGGTCCTATGCAACCAGCCAGCCTGGTCATTCCTTTGCATCTCTCCCATCTTCTATGCCTGCCCTATGTCGTACTTCTCAGCATAGGGCAGCCATCATTAACTCATTGACTGACTATTTGCCATTGCTCACTTGGTACATCTCACTATCCTATTTTCATGCATAGTTCAGTGGTAGATTAAAAATAAATTTAAAAAAAAAGAGGAAGAAAAACTCAGACACTCCAATAGACTGGATTAAATAACACAGCATAATGTTGAACAAATGTGGATTTACCACTCTTTGACTGTGAGCTCAAAAAATCAGTCCAGTATCAGTCATCACACTTCCACTGTCGGCTTCCTTCTCAGGCATTCATGAGGACAACTTGCTGCCAGCTATCCTCACATAGGCTTGCAACGCTGTCTTCTCTGGGGATGATCCCTAGAGCACAGTGGGGGCTCATCTATAAATGAAGCAGTGACTAATTTAGTGTGAAATTCAGGAAAATTGCAGATGCTGAAGAGGTCATAGATACTTCGATAATGCAAGTGCTTCATCAGTGTTTAGGAACCCAGCTCAGGACCTAGTGAGTAGAGTGCTGATTAAAAATTATGTGCAGGTCAGTTTAAAGGCTAAAATATGGAGTTGGCTGCTTAGTTCTCTTCATTTGAAAATTGTCCCTGTATTGTCAGTGGTGTCCTATATTTACCTGAGGCTTCTCCTTCTAGGTTAATTTGGGCTCAAGGACATTCAACATAAAGAAACTTTCAGTTTCTCTGCTAGGAGAACACTTTGTCAGTACCTGAGTGTTGGGTGCAGGCAGCCAGGTGTTGGAAGTGCGAGGGGAGAGAGGGTATGGGCAGTCTGCAGGGCTGCACCATGCTAGATACAGTTCCCCACTGCCAATGCTTGGCCACCTACAACCATAAGACATATACTGATACTTTCTGCAAGTCAAGTCTGTTTTGCCTGTGACAGTAATTCATAAATTACCTCCTTTTCTTTATCTCAATCCAGAAGCCTTTCCATCATTTTCTCTCTCCATCATCTTGTTGATGAAAAATAGTAAGAAAGTGGCTGAGTGGGCAGCTGGCAGATGACCAAGGTCAGCCATTGCAACATGTAAATAATGTACTATATCATCTAATTGAAATATAGCCAATGTGGTTATTCTGGTTTAGTCTGCTTTCTCCACAGAAACAAGTCCTTCCCCTCCCAGCCCCTCCTCCCTGCGAAAAAAGACACAAAACCCAAACAACATACCAACAAAAACACCACAAGTCATTCTTGCAAACTGGTTCACACAAAAACATGCTTTAGACACATGCTTAGCTTCCATATAGTAAAATATATAGAATAAATATTATGGAAGACATTTAGCCACAGGGCATTACCTACAAGTTCATGGCAATAGATTTTGTGGGAATTTCAACATTTTAAAAAAGAGAGAATTAACTTTATTCTGTCATAATTTTTCACTATTGTATAAAACCAAAATAAAACTTTTTCCAAAATATAGCCCATAGTCCATTTCTCTCTCCTAGACTCTTCTGCCTTATTGTAAAGTATTTCTTGTGTGCCTTTTAGTCTAGAAACAAGATTAGGGAAACAGCACTGGAAAAAAAAACTAATCATCTGGTATTTCCAGCCTAAGTAGTAGTCCAGGTCTCCCGACCTGTGATTATCTGAACAAGTCCTCCTACTGTGAATATATAATTTTTGGCTTTAAAGAGGGAGCCCAGGACCATTGCAGGTGCCAGGAAAAGCCTTTCATGTCCCCTCAAGCTCACCAGCAAGTTGTGGGGAGAAGGTATAAATATATTGCTTTCAACAGTATGTTCACAGATAAATCAACATTCTCTATAAACTGAAGTGAAAATGATCAGTCCAGAGAAAAAATGAAACATGCCCTTTTGGAAGAGATCTTGCTGGAGGGAAAAAAAAAAAAAAAAAAAAAAAAAGAAAAAGAAAAGAAAAGGAATAACTGGCACAGAAATTTTCTGCTGACATCATTAAGGTCATGGGTTTTAACTTCCACTGATGGTAATTTGTATTTTATCTGAGATCTGGGAAGTGGAGTTTTCTGGGTAGAAAGCACAGTCCAGTAATAGAATGAATCCTCGGAAGACCATGGAGTAAATTTTATCTTTTAGCCTTTCTAGGATTTGGCATTATTGTTCATAAAGAGGAGAAGTTGTGGGGTTATGTATTTTATTTAACGTTCTTCCTGTTTCTGATAAATGCAAGGTTTGTTTTCTCCAAACCAGAGACTTTAAAATACAATCTCTCCAGACTAGTTATAGATATTAAATGTTAACTGTTAATCTTAATAAGAACAGTCTAAAATTCAGTTTCTTTAAATTTCTCAGATTCAGTGAAGGTAAAGTACTTTTTTGTTACCAAAATTTAAAATGTTCCCTTCTTGCTGAAAGAGCAGTGACAATTTCTAAGGTGTTGAAGTACAAAATTTGTTGTGTTAGACCAATTTAAAACATATCTGTTGTCTAAGAAAGAGCAAAACAGAATAGAAAAATTACTCTTCAGAAAAAAACTAAAATATAATAGGCATGTCAAAAAGCTTTGAGGCAAAAACTATTTATATAGGAAAGTTATTTAACACAATTAGATGATTTTGAAATAGTTAATTGCACCAGGAAGAAAAAGTAAAGCTTATATAATTTTGTATGGGTAAAAATTTTCAACCTGAACAGTGAGGAAGTTGTGAGACTTCTAGAAGAAAAAATCCATAATGTCAAAACATTTTTTTCCCACGAAGGCTAGTGTTTGAGTCATCTCAAATTTCAGCTTCTTTCTAAGATGACTCAGAGAATTTGCCCACTCCATGCTTGCCATGCAAGATGACTCAGAGAATTTGCCCACTCCATGCTTGCCATGCAAGATCAGCTGTACTTGAACTGTTCATAATTCTTTGTTTAACCTGTCCCTGAAAAACACCCCAAGAGGAAATCCCACATCCTACCTAAGCAATCCTTTTGAGGACTTAACTGTCTTCACAAATACAGTTTCCCCCCATATTTTAATCTTTTCATAATTTTAAACTTTTATGCAATTGAAACTTATTTCCCCTTGTCCTACTCAGAGAGAATATGAGGCATTGTTCATACATTTTCAAAATAAGGTCTTATATACATATCAAGCTGATTGTCACCAGGGAGACCCCTTTTTTTCTAGATTATTTGAACCCCTTCAATCTTTTTGCCAAAAATGTGTTTTTCTGTAGTCTTTTAGGTTTATTCTTCCTTTTCTCACTTTTTATTCCTAAGAATTGTGCCCTCTGTTATTTCACAACTGTTCTCACACAAGCTGCCTTTCCGCAATGAATTGCTGATAAGTTCCTTGAAGGTAGGGTAGAAACTGCTTGACAGGCTGTTTGTCACCATACCAGTTTTCTAAAAGATGCTTGGGTATTTAAAGTCCATCTATCAACACCAAGTCTTTCATCACACCTGATCTCCCAGGCTGGGTGTTCAGTGGCAGACTTCAGCATCAGATCACTCCTTCCAACCTTCTGTTATTGCCCAGAGATTTCAACGGGTCTGTCATCCCTTCCATTCTGGACCTCAGAGCATGAATGCATGACCATGACACTTCCAGATTTGTAAAAATGCACTAAACCAGTACCAGAAAGGACCAGAATTTGTCAGGGCTATCATTCTAACATAAACGGATGTAGCTTCACTATTGATGCCAGCCAGGTTTAGGACTGTATCAACACACGCCAAATTAGGATGCATCTGTTCAGGCTCCTTTGTTACTTTACTGCTACCCAGTTTCCAACTCCCAGGTACCACACTGCCTGCCATGTTTATGTGACTCCTTTATATACCAAAGGCCATTATACTGGTGTAATTTATATATCATCTGTTTTATAACCTCACACAGTGCCCTGTTACATGGGAGTCATGCTGCCTTGTATTTGGATCATTTTCTGACTCATGTGCATCTGTGTAATGTATTCATTTCTACTGCTGTTGTACTGTCCTTAGCCATCAGAATGATGCTTGTTCCAGGTCATCTTATTGTACAATTCAGGATCTTTACACTGACAAAGCTCAAAATAGATAAATATTTAATCAGGAATAGTATAGTAACACTTCTTTATTCACTATAATCACATAGAAACAAGAGCTATTACCTTTTTTCCTTCATGCTTATCTTGCTGAATGCATACATTTCAGTGTAGAAAAACGGAAAAATTTCTTTATTCTCCTTAATGATTGCACATTAATGTGTGTTATCTGTAAGCAGGTTCATGTCCCTGCTGATTCCTGCGCCTGCACAGTAAAGCATTGCTCTACTTTCAAAGAAGTGGTGATTTACAGACCATACCACACTCTCTTTTAAAGCCCTGTTCCCAAAGGACAGAACCCAGATGGGGGTCACTGAAGTCTTGCAGAATCGTGTCCATGCAAAGAGCTGGCAGAAGAGACCCCATCACACTGGTAGATTTTATTTAAAGAACTGATCAATGCAAAATATTTTACTGCAACTATTCTGTACCCTTTGCCCTTTAAAACAGAGTGTATGATATAAATTGGACAACTCCATTCCCCCAATGAAGACATTTCTTTTTTTAAAAAAAAGATCATTTGTAAGAGAATCTTGTTCAGTCATTTATAAATAGTCACCTCGGTAAACCAAGAAATAACCTTGTTTTAAAAAGTACTAACATTGTTGTTCTGTTGTCACCCGCTGGTAACTGAAAATGTGTTTCTGTCAGTTCCTCCTAAGACAGAATGTAATTCTTTCTAAGATCTTGATCTTAAATTGGCAAAAAAAAAAAAAAAAAAAAAAGTCAGTGATAAAGCAGCCAGAAGTTGTTACTTTTACTTTGCACTGGTGATATTGCTACTGACCTTTCTTATAATCTGAGACATTATTCTTTCTGGCTCCTGGAGGGCAGCAGTACAATCCTATTTTTTCATTGTTTTTTTCTCCCCCTGAATTGGTATTGTACAGTGCTTTTGAACTGAAATGTACAAAACAAACAAACAAGCACTCAAAACGCCCAAAAGCATACAGGGCCAAATCTTGATGTCTCACCTTAGCTTTCAGATTTGTCATTACTTGTGCTAATTCTAAAAGGACTTTACCTAAGTAGATCAGACAAAGACTTAGGAAAAGCTCTGTGATTAAGACAGGTCTTTATAGTTAGAGTAATAACAAACCTTCTGTTCCTCTGCTTGTGTTTCACACAGTTAATCTGATTTTTTTCTTTGTCTGGTCTTGTGGAATAAAATAATAATAGTATTCCTTGCACTGTCTCATTGATCTACTGTCCTGAGAAAACAAACATGCCTGTAAAAGGAGAACCAGGGAGTTGAGGCAGCACTGAAAAATACAGCTTAGTAGCTTCTGTACTTGAGGTGCCTCGTGCCTGACAAAACAGAAGAAAGGCAGCATCAGTATCATAGACATGACTATTTGCATTCAGTGATGCTCATCTGCCCCTTGTGAATCACTATTAACCAGCTCAGGTAACAGTAAAGAATACGGTCTACTCCCAGAACAACCTGATAGATCCCAAACAGCTATACAGCACCTTCTAAAAGTAACAGTTCCCCCCTCAAGTGTAAATAGATACCTCTTCTCCAGGCACATTCCTCTTGGGCTACAGATGATACGTAACAACAAATCATGTAGATCAATCCAAAATAAAGGAATGGAAGCCAAGGGAAAGACCATAGTTAAACTGTATCAACTAGAGAAGCTGAGATTCACCACCACAAACCCAACCTAAATGGGCTAATTTTGCTGGACGATTTGCAGTATATTATTCAAGTTATTAATTTTTGGCTTATACTGTAGTGGTTTCAGTTTTTGGGGTTTTTTTCTGTATAGCCATCACCTATGCCTTTGTTTTCTCCTACTCCCCTTCACTCCTCACACACACTTTCTAATGTTTTTCAAGACCCCTAAAACTTTGCTAAAATTTTGTTTCTTGATTGCTAGTGCAGACTAGAGAGTCTCTTGAAAGTTTAGCATTCAAAAAATGTGGGGCATCATCTGACTTGGAGGCTTGATTTCCTATCTCTCTGCAGAATATCATGTACACAATAAAAGTTTCTCCATAACTCTACCAGAATATTTCACTTATGTGAAAAGGCTACCTGTGGGTCATGGGGGTAATGTAATTCATTCACTATGGCCCATTCCACCCAGGTCTTCTCTCTATTGGCAGTGTAAAGAGGCTAACTACAATCCAAAGGAAGATTTTAGATGTGGGCACAAGTCCTTTATGCTCTAGACTGGGACCAATGGTTCATATCCATTAGGCCAGCAAAAGAAAGCAATCAGATGGCAATGATTTTCAATCACTACTGGTTCAGGGTTAGATTCAAACAAGTGACCTGGAGGTGAAATGTTCCACATCCCATTACTGATCTTCTAAATTATTCTTCCCCCACAGATGAGACTTGACACACATAAAAAAGTAGCTTGTGAGGAATTGCAATAGAAAAACTGAGACAGTAGTTCATAATAGATGTGGACTTCGTTAGCCCTTTATGCCTAGCCAATATTGTTATGGTACAATGATAGGGCAGAATTATTGATTGTATCCAGTGGGTCATAACTGAGTAACCACACACAGCACGCCCAGTTTATGAACTAATTTAACTGCTTTACAGTGTATGGCAATTTTTCTTTATACTAGGAAGTAGCTTATTAGAATTTCTATGTTTTAGAACTATTTAAAAATAAGGCATGGCTGACAAAATCTGCTTCTTCAAAGCAGAATTTATTCCTAAATTTTTTCTCTCTTTATACACTTTCTCCAATAACTTACTGATAGATAGAAACATTTTTCAGAAAATTTGCCTCTGGGGTGCAACCAAATCTGAAGGGGAGAAAAACTGATGTATCTTGTGGAGTATTTCATAGGAGAAAAAGAATGGAAGAAAATGAAATTCCAAAATAAAAACTGCTGTAACAAATACTTTGGGGAACTGACTTTAGTAAAAAAGGTAAGAAAGAGCTCAGGCAGTTTCCTTCACTCACTGGACACTTATCTGCCTCACTGAAGAGGAATATAAACATTAAATGCAAGATTTGAGGCAAAACAAACACTTTGAAGGGCTTGCATCATTCTCCCTCTTCCCTGTCTTTGCCTTTGTGATGCTATGAGACATTCAGTAGCTCCCACCAGGGCTCACCCCCTCCAGCCCAGCAGCTTTGACTCATGCACATGCATTTGGACACCAAAGGTGGCAACAGTGCAAGGCCATGACAGGCAGATCCAAATTCAAACAGGATTCATCAGCTTTGTATTTGTCCAGGCTTGAAGTAGTTTGAATCTCTGAGTGGAGAAACCTTTTGCCTATTTGTGGGGGTTTAAGCTTGCCTACCAGCTAAATAGAACTTTTATTTAGTGAAGCTTTTTGTTTTCAGGGAGTGGGTGATCATAAGGCAAAGAACTGAAGATCTGTCAAAGGGCTTTTTCTCCTCAATTCCCACCTCTGGCAAATAGCTCATGCAGCAAAGAGAAGGCACACAACAGAGCTGGAGAAGCAAAAGTGCTCTGCTCTAAAAATATGTGACAGTGACTGATGCAGAAGGAGGTAGACAGGGAAGTGAGTGCAAGTAACACTTTCGAGGATCAATCAAGTGCTTGCCTTTCTGCTATCACTTGAACTGTGGTGTCAGTCTTACAGAACTTTAGATAACTGTTAGTTGGAGAGCTTATAAAATGCAGCAGTTCCTCTTTTCAGGAATGCATGAAAAATAGCAAATAGGGGAACAATAAATTGCTTATTCCACATAAGAAAGGCTGGCTGAGTTTGGCATCAAATAAAACTTCCTTATCACAAAGCAAGATTGCTAGTGCACTGAGAAACCAGATGGGCTGTCAGAATTTAGATCCAAACTGACTTTGAGGTGCACTGGGACCTTGGTTATACAATTAAGTCAGAGGGAAAAGGATTCCTCACAGCATTCTCCAGCTCATATATAACTTGACGTTTGTCCTCCAGTACTTATTTAGAATGGGCTAAATCATTTCTCTCTCTGCTGACTACAGAAGGAACCTGGACAGCTAACTTGGAATAGACAACCAATTTTTGGTAGCTTCCGTTATGGGAGGTGGAACCAACAGTAGTATATTTCATATAACCAGTATCCCACTAAAATTTATTTTACAGAATTAAATTTAAAGAGCAGAGGAGGAGAATTTTGCCAGTAAGGCTTGAACATAGAGAGACAGTTAGTAAGATAGAGACAAAAATTGCTGTTCCCTCCTGAAGGTGACCCGAGGGAAGAAGGATTGCATTCAACACCAGCCAGATTGTATTCAGGAGGGAGGGGGTGGGGAAGGGGGGAGAAAAGGCTTTTAAAAGTCCTATTCCATATGTGGCTGAATAGTAGAAAGTATGTCTGTAAAAAACAAATAAACAAACAAAAACCAAAACCATCAAAAAAACAAACACAAAACTATTCTACATGGTTGTACTCTTCAGCTGACTCAGCAAGGCAGTGGGAGCCTTTTTAAGCCCAGCTTGCAGAGATTCAGCAGATCACATCTTCACGGAATATTCTGAGTTGGAAAGGACTCACACGGATCATCGAGTCCAAATCTTAAGCCCACATCAGGATCAAACACACAACCGTGGTGTTATTAGCACCACACACTAACCAACTGAGCTAATCTCAAGTCAGATTCACAATAAGGAGTTTACATCTCTCACCTCTAAACTTAAGCCTGGCATAAACATAACAGTGTTTGCCACTCAAGTGCTGCCACTAGTAGGACTTCTGCAGGTAGTACAGGGTCTGTGGTGTTCTTCAGCATGTTTATCAAGAATGAAATGAAGATGATTAAAGGATAGGAAAGGAAAAAAGTGAATGAAAAGCTCTGTCTAATCTACTCAGTCACTGAAGAGATAAAAATACCTAAATGTCTGGAAGGCAACTATATTCCACCATTGGTTTAACTGGTCTACATATCAGAAAATTATCATTTACTTAGCTGGGAAGTGTTTATATGTCAGAAGTAGGATATGTCTTGGGCAGATAATGTGGAGTAAGAAATGCATAAGGAAGACCCATAGGGTCTTCCAGACCCTGGAAGCAGACTGAGAATAAGAAAGCATATTAAGCTTTTACAACTGAGAAACTGTCTGCCAGCTGCAATACACACTTGCTTTGAAGCAACACTATGCAGTGATGATGGTCCTGGTATTCTGGAGCCTCGGGCTTCATTCATGGCTGCAGACAGCAGGGGAAATGCACCAACAGAAAGCTGGCTGTGATATACTGGGCAGGAGATACTATTTAGATTCTCTACTTCTAACTCTATTCCTGCTGAAGAGTTGCGGGTTTGCACTGGGAGATTTTACTAACAACTTTTGAATAACTCCAGGTTTTCCCTCCATGCTGTAGAGTCTGATAGTGATCTTGGCACTTTTGTGCCTGGATGGACAGGTTTTGTGGAGTGGGTAGGAGACTAGTTTGACGGCTTTCAGGCTTCATGAAGTTCAAAGATTAAACTATGTGCAAATCCATGGACACCGTGGCTGAACATGGACCTGCATGTGTGTAGTGGCACTGCTATTTGTAGTCAGTCAGCTTCAGAACAGGCTATTTGAGTTCCCTCGAGTAATCTGCTCAAGAAACACCCCACAACAAAGCAGAAACCTAAATACTTGAAGTCAAATCTAACTAAATCTGTGTAGGGTGAGTTTCTGGCCAGCACTATCCATTTGTGGTCATTCTTGGACATCATCACACCATTTCTTTAAGTGCCTAAGAGAGAATTGATGAAATACTCTTCCATAAACATGGTGAGGTGCCGGGGGCTGCAGAAAGGTGAATGCACAAGCAGGGAGATTAAAGGATATGTTCAAGATGTTATACATCACATGCTTGCCACTGACAGTGTAATTTTCATGTTTGTGAATTTTGTGATCCTGTTCACCATAGCCAGCATACAGATATATAAGAACTAATGCTTGTTTATTTCCAATTAATGTACTACAGCTGAATTGATACAAGCAAGCACCAAAAGTCATCCTATTAGAACATCAAGTGTGACCTGAAATGAGCAAATGAAGGTGGAGATCAGTTCTGTGCAATCTCTTAAAGGGGTACACTCTGTTAGCCCCATTGTTTGTCAGTAGAAACTGCAGGGTCTGCTGAAATAGAAGCGATGTGAGCAACCAAGAGGAATTTTTCAAGCTCAGCAGTTGAAATGTGTTACACAATCACATATTTGCCTAATTCTGGCTCACAGAGCAAGCACAGTATTTGTCAAGATCACAAAGTACCCAGAACTTAACAGCTCAGATGTCCCTAAGTCCAGCCTCCTCCCTCCTTTGCTATACTCCTTGCTGTGAAAAGAAAAATATTGGAAGGTTTTGAGAGGCTCCCCAGATTGACGTCTGCTGTTCGATACCCACCTAATGAGCTGCTTAACAACTGTTACCAAAATTAATGAGTCAAGTCACAGTTGTAATTACCATATTGCAGATCACAGTATTGTATTAGATTACCATGGACTTCTATTTAGGAATATTTACACCATGACGACTGTTTAAAATGTGCTCCAGTGTTTCAGCAGATTGCATTGCCTCATAGCCCATATTTATTAGGCTAGGCAGGAGTTATAGGAGTCTTATCATGAATTCTTTGGTTCCAGCTTGCAGGGATCAATGAAAAGCCAATCTTAATGTTAAGAATATCCAGGTATTGAAAAATGCATAAATGTTAAAAAGACCTTAATCTTATGTGTAAGCACACACAGGAAAGGAGCAAATATCTGGGGATGAAAACAGTAATCTAGGGCCAAAAGCAAATGCTTCACTATCAGGATACATTAGTACAACTGGGCATAAATTCCTCTGATTTAACTCCTACTTCAGGAGATAAGCGGAATGCCCAGAATACAATGCTCCAGCATTTTAGAATAACCAAGCATAGTTTCCTTGCTCTATTCTATTCAGAAAGAGGAAAGAAATGGAGTCTTACACAACAACATCCTACACATTATCTTGAAAAGGCTGTAATCTTACTTTCCTCCTATTTCACTCTCTCTGGTAATAAGCAAATCTTTTTCGCTTCGTGAAATCAGATAATGTGGAAAAGTCAGGGTTCTTTTGCATTTGGATTCAGCTCCTACTTGTTTATCAATAATAACGCTTCAGTAGGCAGTGATATGTATACATGTGAGTACATATATACATACATACAAGGCACCTGAACAAGTGCAGCAAACCAGCTGTACAAGGGCTGCAACTGTCTGCTAAATCCAGATACCACACGAGGAAAACACTGCCTGGAGCCTCTCCTTCACCTGCCCAGTCCCATTCACCTTTTTGCAGTACCCAGCACCCCACCATGTTTATGGAAAAGGGCTTGATCATGCTACCTCCTGCTCCCATGCAGTTCACTGGTAAGCTAACCAAAACCAGGAGAAGCATATACACTGTGTGATAAATAACTTAGAGAGACTTGCAATGACTGAGATATTGGAGTACTTATCTTTGAATTTTGAAAGGGCAGTTTCAGAATAGCTGGTCTATTTTACCCCATTTCGTTCTCCAAAGAGAGCCTGTAAGCACAGACAAATGAGGCAAGTCAACAATATCCACCTGGACAGGATATATTAAGCCAATTCAAGGGTAGGTGGGTAGCAGCTGCAGTCCTGCCTGTTAAATGCTATAGTTGCTGCCATTGTGGAGTGAGTCATCAAGCCCTTTTTATTTACACTTTCATATAAGTGCTGGCAAACACTGCTGAACCCTGAAAACCAGGCTATGGGCATGTTAAAGAAAGAAACACAGGCACATACATGCACAAACCAACAACCTATCTTCTGTTTGTCAAGGAGAATTTTAAGCCATACAGATCTGAAACAGATTGACCTTTTATTACTTCTGAACTGAAGACAGATTTCCCCTTTAAAGGCTCAATTATATTGCTGGGCTTGTTTGCTTTTTATGATTTTAGAAGATGCCATGGTAACTTGGACAATGAATCTGAGCTGAGGCTGCTTTATGTGCTGAATTTCAAGCTCTGAATTGTAGTTTGCAATTCTAATAAATTTTGTGCCTGGAAAATTATTATATTACATTTGAGGTACAAGTTATAAGGACTGATATTTGACAACATGGTTCATATTTGTGCCTGGTTTTACCCGTTGGAGAACATGGAGTTATTCTGGGAAGTATACAATGCCTGGTCTTTTTGGACAGTTTGACAGATGAATAATATCTGAAGTTCAGCTATAAAGATCTACTTTTCTGTAAAATTCATTCTATCAAGCATTTTTGAGTGGGATATCATCACTGATTTTTCTGAGAGAAATTTAATTATTTGGATAAATAAATGGAGAGTTTTATTTGTTTCCTCTCTACCTGCAGAATTGCTTGTTTTAATTGCCTAGTGCTTTAATAATCTATTGACCTCCTCAGGAAACAGGAACCTTGGTGCTAAAGATCATTCACAGTGTGGTTAAGAAAGGTTCTGAGGCAGATGCCTTATGTGAGGCAGTGCCACGGTGCAGTGAAAATGTGCATGACAGAATCAGTGTTTACCACTTTCTGTGTATTCTAGAAATGCAGGAAAGCATAAGTAAACATTATGTGTCCAAGTCTGCCTTTGAACCATGACTGTCCAGGTAATAAGCTTTTCCTAACTGAGGAGCTTCCAGAGCACTGATTAATACATGAATCCTTTGACTGCTGGATAGAAGAAATCAGATTTATTTCAAAGTATTATTTAGTAGATCTCTGTGAAGAGAGGGAGGGCAACAGGAGGGGAGGGATGAGAATAAGGGAGGAAGGAAGGGAGAGTGAGAGGAAGAAAAGGAGGAAAAGGAAGAAAAGAAGCAAGCAAATCTGCTCATAACCCACTAGTCAGTGTGTGTTATATCCCCATTTTCACCACTTTCTCCAATAGCCCATACAGAAGAGTAGGTGTTTTTTTAATAATTTTTATATTAGTATATGAATCTATTGATTAAGTCAGAGAAATCTCCAGTGTTTTGCTATGCGACAGCAAGTGCATCTGTGAGGGAAGAGATTTAAGAAGCTGGAGTGGCAGATACTCTAAAATATAACATCCGTACACATTATACAAGGCTTACTCTCCTCTGTTTTAGAACAGTTTTAAAAATATCACCCATTTTTTTCTTATTTAGGGAGAAAAGGTTAACAATTATCTGACCAGTCATTCTGTGTCACTGAGTACAAGCAAATCTGGCATGTGAATCCTTATCCTTAATTTTATTTTTAGGCACCTAATTTCTTTTCCCATTTGATGATATCTTCCGCTGAAATTGTAGGCTGCCAATCTTTTGTTTTTTTCTCCTGCAGTGATTGTAATTGGACACTCTTAACCACAGCACAACAGTTTTAAATGACACAGAAAGTAAACGAAGGCTGCTAGATTAAACAGAGTCTCTCAGTAGATTTGTGATTAACTTGCAACTATAATAAGAAATTACATGAAAACAGAAATGAGTAGGAAAGGTTAACCAGCTAAGACAGGAAATTATTTCAACAGCAAGAGGGGTGAAAAAGAAAGAAAAGATAGTCTCTTTACAGATACACTTCTGACATCAGCTGTTTCTCAAGAGCAATACACTAGGGCTAAGAAGAGGCATCTTGTGGGTCTAAAAGATACAGTTCAGATTAGGGATCAGGATTTAAGTCCTGGTTCTCATTACTAGCTTTCTGCCTAGCTCTGAGGAAGCCAAATACCTCAAATTGTCTTCCCTTCCGTTTAGCCTGTAAACTCATTAAGAGTTTGCGTAATGCTTAATGCTAGGTTCTACAGCCTGGAAGCTATATTTACAACTGGACAGCAGATAAAGTTTTGCATTCTGACACATCTCATCCTTGTACTCACTTTGACAGTGATTGCTCACTGTGGCAAAATGAACCAAAGATGAAGTCTGTGTCCAGTCATTATGAAGACGACATTGCGTGTGACTTTTATTTAACAGCTGAATATATGCCCACAGATAGTTAAAGTAATTCAGTGCTTCAGTAGGGACTTCCCTTGTGAAAAAGAGGAGAGATGAGAAGTGAAACAAATAAATGAAATCTCTTTTTTGGCTAGATTATTTTTCTAATAAAAGGTCCGATTAATGATCTTTCCAATGATAAAGGCAGTATGAAGAGTTTCTCTCAATTTTCATAAAATTTGTAGAAATAATCTCTCTTTTTCACATTAATTTATTTACTAAATTTGCTTCAAAGTGGTCAACAGAATTAAAAATTGTCAGGAAACAACCTCCTTTTAGACAATACACTCAGAGTGCTTGTATAAGGCTTGTTTTCTTGGGAAATCGGGTTTAAAAAAACCTCACACTCATTATTTCCGTTAACTTAACTTGCACGGTTTGTAGCATGCATTCCAGATGAGCCAGTCATCACAATACATGGCCAGTTCCCACTCTATGCAAGCAACAGTTCCAAAATGAGGAAAAATTTACTTTGAAACTTTGGAGATCCCTCTTTTATAGCAAGGTCACCCATATAGGTCAAGTTTATACTTACCATAGTTCTATTAAAGGCAAAGGAATTTTTTCAGAGATGAGTTTGCCCTATAAGGCCTCTCTTGTGCTTGTCTCAGTTTGGGTCAGCTATCTACTTTGCCCTGAGTGGTTTTGATTTCTTAAATCATCTCAGGATGCTCTCTTTTAACAGCTTAATTATTTTTTTTCTTATACCATTTTTTCCTCACAGCACTGGCAGTACAGGTCCTTTCCTGGACTGAATATAACCACAGTCAGTAACATGAATGCAAAATAAATGGTCATTGCCTTACAATAAGTATTAAGTTTACATATTCTATTTCAGCCAGTTACATGAAGTCAGACAGCTACTTTTTAGTCCTTACAGCCCCCATGAAGATTGCAAAGGGATAATAAAGCAGTGTTTGGTCTGTACTGTTTTACTGGTTTACATTAACAAGTAAATTAATGTTGGGTTGCAGCCTGCAGGCACGTTGCTATTGTACCCAATTCTCTGTGGTTAAAAATATTTATATATTTTCTAAAAGAACAAGCTGTTTTGTATGATCTAAAAAATGGAAAAATGAAGTGAAAGTAACCAGGACACGGCTACTGTCTGCACAAAAAAGATCTACAATGCCCTTAAATTTATTCTTCATTTTTTATATACTTCAGTTCTTATGTTCCTGTTAGGAAAATTGGATTTCAATTATTTGTTTTACAGCAAGTTAGACATTAGGTTTCCCTCATGCATTCCAGAGAAGAAGGACCATAATGTAGGGGTCATATTAAGGAAGGGGACAAATGTTTCAGAAATCACTCCAGATTATAGCACAAGTTTTCTTATACGAATACTGTTTCATCTACTAATCTTCACCTTCTAATCAGAACTTTATCAGGCATATTCATAAGGTCCTTCTTATGAAAAATCAGAAATCTTGTTCCAATAAAAGCTATTGCAGTATTCAGGTGTATAATTGAAGCAGATGCCTTCTGAGGCTGGACTCAGACAAGAGGTCCTGTGTGGAATAGGCATGAAGACTGAACTATTCTTATCATAAAATGCATCCTGTGGCCAAGCTGGAGCCAGTACAACTCTCACTCCACCAATAAAAGAGCCAGGTAAGATCTGAAAACTGCATTCTATGGACCCACCCGAGGGGGACCCAGAACTCCAGATGTGTCTCACCAGAGCTGAGGAGAGGGAAAGAATTACCCCTCACAAACTGATGGAAATGCTTTTCCTAATGCACCCCAGGATAGCATTGGCCTTTTTCATCAGAAGGGCACACTGCTGACTGATGGACAGGTTGCTGTACACCAGGACCACCAGCTCCTTCTCTGCAGAGCTATTTTCCAGACAATCGACCTCCTGAACTGTTACATGTTGCTGTTGCTCCTCCCCAGCAGAACTTTGCACATGCCTTTGTGGAATTTCACGAGGTTCCCCTGTGCTCTTTACTCCAGCCTATTGTCCCACTGAGAATGGCAGCATATCTGTCCACAGTATCAATTACTCCTCCCAAACTAACTGAGGCTGCACTCTGTGCTATAGACCACATCATTAATGAAAATGTTGAACATTCCATCCCTGGGACACACCACAAGTGACTTGTCTCCTGCTGGATTTTATAGCAGACTACTGGGGCTGGTTAAGCATGACTTTCCCTTCATCATTCTATGTCGACTACACCTGATCACTTTCTTGTCCTTCACATGCCTAGAAATGGTTCCCTTGACTAGTTGCTCCACTATCTCCTCAGGAACCAATATGAGGCTGAACAGCCTGCAGTTCCCCTGATCTTCATTCTCGTCCTTCGAGCATAGGCATGTTATTCACTCTGGTTTTCAGGAAGGTTTTCCAGTTGCCACAGCCTTTAAAAGATAGTAGGGTGTGGCCTCTCAGTATTACCAGACAGGTCCCTCAGGACTTGGAGAGCAACCCATAAGGGCCTGTACACTTGGGTATGTTGAGTTTGTATACATGGTCTATAGCCTACTCTTTATCCACCAAAAAGGTAGGCCTTCCTTGCTCCAGACTTTCCTGCTAGTCTTGGGCCTGGGATCCCGAAGGGTATTCTTACCAATAAAGACTGGAGTGGAAGCAGCATTAACACAGTCATCACCGGACTTCAAAGCTGGTGCTGTAAACAGCTTTCTACAAACAGAATGCCTCTCTCTGGATCACTTTTCATGACCATCTGTAGGATCGGGCATATCTTGCTGTATGTGTTAAACACTGATCACCTTGAGCTGTCACTGCAGCAAGAAACATACAAGAAATGAGGTAAGAAACCCAAAGAATCTTTTGCAGTGTGCCATCAAAACTATATAAACATATGCCAGTGTTTGTGTTTGGCTTCTAGCCATTTAATTTATCTGCTAAAGCATCTTTCTATCTCCAAAACTGTCTAGCAAACACCTTCCATAAACATGGTGGGTATGCAACAAAGGTAGCAAAAGTATAAAGGAGCTGAAATAAACCCACACTAACCTGAGATACGCTCTGTTGGTTAAAACCTGTTGCTGGTAATGCCAAGGTCATGGGTTCAATCCCCTGTATGGGCCATTCACTTAAGTGTTGGACTCGATGATCCTTGTGGATCTCTTCCAACTCAGAATATTTTGTTATTCTGTAAACGAAATAGTACCGCTTTGAAATGTTGACCCTGAGATTAGCTCAGTTGGTTAGAGAATGGTGCTAATAACATCAAGGTCATGATTTGGATCCCTGTAAAGGCCATTCACTCAAGAGTTGGACTCAGTGATCCTTGTGGGTTCCTTCCAAAACAGAATGTTCTGTAGTTAAAGCAACAGACAGGGATATAGCATACTTGTATCATATTGAGACTGATCAATGTTTTCGGTAGGAATGAGTGTTCTGCCATGGAACTCTGAATCTGCAGAACAGATCCCAGACAAATAGAAGATTAGAAAAAATCAGCTAAACATCAAGATTTTAAGATAGTACAAGATGGACATTGTGTGAAAACAAAACCAGATGGAAACGCATGATTTTACTTTACAACTGCATTACTTCCTGCTCAAGTCATATTAGCACATTCATGCAGAGGCAAATGCAATGCTTTGAAACAACTGAAAGCTTCCAGAGTTGTTTTGTGGTCCCTCAGTCATCTTCCTGCTGTTCACAGGCATCCTGTGCCTGTAGACTTCTCAAATGTTGCTCCTTGGAGACACTTGCCTGGCTCTTGGCTAGAGCATCTCTGCATTGCTAACGAGCAGACTTCCTTCCATACAAGGCACTGTAGTCTCATCTGATCCTATTTCCTACCATCCGTCCATTCAATCATATCCTGCTTTGAACTTTTGCCCTTTTTAACTCTCTATGCAGGCTTACAATCCTTAGACACAAAAATATATAGATATACTTACGTTTATCTTCCACAGCCAGAGCAGCCTCAGGGATAGTGATTTAATGGCTCCTGTTCTGCGGATAAAGTTGTTTATAAATATGGATATAACTGGGCATACCAGTGGGAGGCAACTACACAGTATCCCCAGGTGTCTCTCTAGGAAATCTAATTCGTTTAGTAAAGCATCCTTCTAAATGCGTGCACACACACACACACACAAGCACACACACATAGCAGCTCTTTAAATGGGCACAAAACATGGATCTTTATCAGTGATAAGAAAAAAGAAGTTGTTAGAACGGTGCAAGAGTCATAGATCCTGATTAATTTGGTCTGTACTGCTATGTTCCTTCCATAGGAATATTAATTAAAAAAAAAAAAAAAAAAAAAAAAGAACGGACCATTTTCTACCAAAAGCTTATTTCTTGTGAAATGAGAAGCTTGCATCTTTGGAAAGGGCTGCCTGAACAGATCTGCTTCCTCCATTCAGTTCTCAGAGGTCTGCTGCAGAAACAGACTGGGTAGAACAGGACACCTTGGAATTTTAGCCAGGAAAACCAGCCAGTCCAATATACAAATACAACAACAATAACAAAAGACCACTGTTACTCACCTATTTCTCACATAGATTTTTTTTCTTTTTTTCTCTGAGTATTTTCTACTAATATTACAGTGTTCCTCTAGGATGTTTGTCAGAAGTAGGAATGTCTCTTTGCTCTTAATCCATGAGACAGTAAGCAAAGTTCATGTTGGCTGCTCCAGAGGGGGTCTGGTGGGGTTGCAGGCAGCAGGACCAGCTGTCACTGTAGCAGAATACACACTTTAGCCTGCAACTTTTGCTTAAGCAGGTTATTTTGGTGATGTGATAAAGGCCTTTGCATGCCGGTGTACAGTTGGGAATGCCACTGAATGCTCACATTAGACAGCATTATAAAAAACTGTATTTGTAAAGATAACCAATGAATAAGAAACCAGCTAGTGACATAACCTTTCAAATTATCTAAATAACCGCTCAAGTTCAGAGAAGAATAACCTTTGAAAATCATTAGATTTTGCAAGCAGATGTAAAAATAATTAACTTCAAATTATGCATCCAGAGACTAATGTAGACTGCAGATTTCAAAGTCAAAACAACTGTAGTTAAAAAGGCAAGCAAATGATGTTTAGAGAAGGCAGACATCTTCTTCTGATTTTCAAGCAAGCCATTCAGAGCCAGACCAGCACATTCTACTTCTTGCAATGATAGAATACTGAAAAACATCAGGTCCAGTACTTTACCTTTCTCTGTCCATTCTGGAAATGCTCCTTCTCTGAGCCTTTGAATCACTGGTTTTATTGCTCTTTGTATGATACTATTTCCCAAGATGATGCAAAGCAGTTTACACATACTGGAAGTCAAATCCCAGTAATTTCAGTTTTTTAGTTGCTTTTATAAATGGCAATGTTAAAATTATACTAGAGACAAAGAGCAAAACTGATGAGGAGTCACATTGTTTTCTTTTGCAAAGGCTGATAGGCACCTATGGACACAAGTGAAAGAAGGCAAACCTGAAAAGATTTCTCAGATCAAAGAAGTGTGCTAACACTTGTATGTGAGGCAAAAGGGGTGGGAGGAAACATGTCCTTTGTGCAAAATGCTGGTGAATGGGCAAACCACTGCTGAAGAAACTCTTTATTTCTGGCTGGGGAGTCTATAAGGGAGACAGTCAAAGATGGATGAGAAGGAAAAGGGAATGAAAAAGGACCGAGGTAGAGAAGCTGAATGAGTGAAAAAAACCACCAGTAACATAGAGATGACTGAGAACCAGCAGCTGGGAAAAGTACCCCCCCTGAAAGTGGCTTTTACCAATACAGAAACGAGCTGACAAGTATTTTTCTCAGTTTTGCCTATGAGTTGATACCATGGAAGTGTTCTCATTCCTGGTTCACCTGTGATGACCTCTGCCCAGTGATAAAAGGTTGCTCACTCCACTGTTTCATCTGGCTTGCAGAGTGAGAAGGATGGAGACTCCATATGAGGTTTCAGATTCTTCTGCACTACAAGAAAGCAATTTAAGACTTTAAAAAACTGAAAAGAAAGGCAGCAGAGTTCTTCACTTCCCTCCTATCAGTTGCCCTGGTGTCTAAATTATCTGCTAGGCTCTGTGCCCAAAATTTTTGTGTAGTACTGTAGAAATGCAGAGCAATCTTTCTTTACCTGAGAGTGGAAGTTAGTGTTAGTGTAAAGGGAAGAACCTTTCCAGGATATATTGCACTCCAAGGACTTGGTCAGCTGCTGGCAATTTTTTCCATTATGACTAGTTTCTATATCACTGCAATATGCTGATGGATACGTCCGTAAGATTAAAATCTGCTGTTACATCAGTGTAAAGCTAGCACAAGGCAGATACAAAGATTTAGTTTTTATATCTGCTTTGGTATCTAAAATGTTACTGCATTTAAAACATTTCTTGCATTATGCTAGTATCTATTTTGGGTTGTATTTACATGGAGGGCGTAACCTGCTCTCAAATTTCAGAAAAGGTCTTAAAAAGACATGTGGCTAAATATAAGGATTTTAGCTGACTTAGAACTTGAATGCAATGACTGAAACCTATATGAAATCCATATGAAAGATGGGCCAGGACTTGGGGGCAAAGTATTGGCTTTCCAAAGCATCCCATGTGGCTGGACTCAGATCTGAAACAGGGTGGAGTTTCTCTGGTCATACTCTTACCACATACAGGTGAGCTCTGAAAACCAAACTTTAATGAACAAACTGCTCCATCTGTGCCTCTGCCCACTTTACTCAATCCTGTAAATGTTAAAGACTTCCAGAAGTTTTCTAGGGCCAATTTTGTTTTCTCTAGCCATTCTCTCCAAAAGTGGTTGAAGGCAATTCTTGTGAACTTTTGATCCTATCTGCACCCATGGCCATCACAGGCAATGGGAGGAGGATCTGCCAAATGGCATATTTTTGTTGCCCCTTTATCCACACTCTATAATAATGCAGTCAAAAATTTTTCCCCCATAATGGACCATTAATTTATTTAATTTATCTTCATTGTTTTTTAAAGGCCATTAGGAAGGCTTGCCTACATTTTCTGTAGAGATTAGCAGAAGGGGAAGGGTGGATGCTTATCACCCACCACCTGGAAAGGCTAAATGCTCAAAAAGACATGAAGTTTATATCTAAACTTGTAAGGCTTGATTCCTTGCCAAAGCAGAGCTTGAACACAATTACTCAAAGTCATGCCAAAGTTGACTAGCCACCTGCTAGAATATGAGCTAGAAATGAAAGGAACACCTGCAAAATAAGACCAGGAAGATCGGGGGAGGAAGTCGTCCTTGAAAGGAACTAACAGAAACAGGCAGCAAGAGACTATGCTGAGAACTAAAGTTTTACAATAAATTAGCCTCAGAGTTATGTTTGAGAGTTCCACAAGCAAAATGCTTCCAGCAAGCAAAATGCATCTTACGAATAAACCAAGAAGGGGAACCACACCACAATCAAGATGGTTGATTTTGATTCTCCTCAGACTGATAGTTTGATGTTTGGATTTCATCAGTATTTCTAAAGATGGAAAAACAGCATTAATGAATTCTTTCTGCTTTGGTTATTCCTAGATGCTGTCATGATACACTGACATTTCTCCGTTGACTAACACCTCAGGTAAAACATAAACTAGAAGTTTAAAATACCATGGAGTTAACTAATCTCTAAGAAATCCTATTTATTGGTATCTATGCAGTAGTTTCTCCTTAGTGCCTCTTCTACCTTATACTTTTCATCGATTCATTTATTGTGTAGACAACTCACCATTATGTGCTCAGGACTGTTACTAGGTAGACTCTCTGAGACTGTGATAATGAAAAATTAGTCAGCTGGATTACAGTACAATGTTATTTATTACTTGCAAATAACAAAATAGTTATTCACACTGTAGGCTCAGCGGATCTATATTTGGTAGCAGATACCTCTGAAGTTCCTTATTAAACAGAAAAATACGGGTCCAAGCTGAACTCCTTAGTCCTATATTAGTAACTCAGAGAGCTAGAATTGGGGTACCAGGTTGAAATACCAATTAACCAAGCTTAGTGTGTTGTGGAGATAAAGTGCAATTCAGAAAGAAATGAACGATGGTGAGAGCAGCCTTTCCTTCCTAGGTTGTTCTGCAATACAGAAGCAGAACTGAAGTAAACAAAACTGCAAACGCAGGAAGATCTTATTCAAAATAAACAGAGAAAGGAGGAACTTGGTGTTGGCTCTGGATAAGCAGATGATACACACTGGCTTCTCTGCAAATTCTGTAGAAGTTCTTCTTCACCTAGAAACAAATTAGGTTCTTTATGTACCACCTAAAATAAATAAATAAATGCTAGGGATGCAGAAGTAGGTCTGCAGCAAGTTCCCTTAATCTTTCACAGGAAGGTGGAATTAAACTCCATAATACTGGTATTGCTGATTTTGTTAATTTTTATGTTGCCGTAGCACTTAGAAATCTGGCTAGATATTCATTTTAGCAGATATCAGTTAATTTATCTTGTATCAAAAAATTACCATCTTTAATGCCTTCTTGAAGGCTGCAACATCTGGAGACTATTTGAATGTGAAAGTTTCTTTGTTCCACAGAAAAAAAAGACAAAATGGTTGCAAGTATTGGATAAATAATAGCAAGCAATGGATAAAATCTATTGCCCAGTGCATGTTATAGTCCATACCTTTTCTTCCATCTGAAAGTAAATACCTGAAATAGAGTGTTTCTGTGATGGTTATCCACTAGGACTGCAAGAAGCTCCATCATTTAATCACTATAATACAATTCACAGTTTTAAAAAATAATGTATGGTTATTATGTTCTTTACAAGAGGATAAGTAAAACCAGTATCTATGAGTAACAATTTTTACCTTATCTTTCAGTCTTCTTTACTTTTACTCCCTTTTCTAGTTTCACACTTAATTGTGATAAATGGCTCCTAAATTAGTGCAGATGAGTGTCTGATAAGGTTGTCTTCTATACCTGACTGGCATTAATGCTGGCTAGACTTCAGAAAAAAAAGGTGCATCAATGGTACATATATGTTTTATTTACATTTCCAAAAGAAGTGAGAAACAAAAAAATGTAGTCTTAGCTTGTCTGCAGAGCCTTTACAATGGATTCAGCTTTGGTGATGTATGAGTCTCCTGAGCCAATTTTGAGACTGCACAGTCTCCTTGCCTTTATCTTCATGAACTGTGTCCTAGTTGGCTGAAAAGCACGGTGATTTTAGCCACTTCTCACACTTCTAGATGAACCCTCTCTTCAATCAAAAATGATGAAGTGAAATGAAATTATGAAAGGCAGAAAACATAGAGCCCAAAGTGTGACCTAGGAATCTTAATTTTCCTCAATCATTGCTGTAACGGAATGCAAGTCTGCAGCAGCGGGGGTGAAATTATAGTACAAATTACCATGCTATGCCAGATAAATTATTCTCTGCAGCATGGTTATTAAGTGATAGATAAATAACTAACACTGTAGGACTGATTGACAAAATATAAGTGACCTGGAGCTAAGCAGGGCACCGTGGAAATAACATTGCAGCGCCACTAATATTTTAATACTGAAATGAGATTTTCTAAAGCAGAAAAATCTTAAAATAATATATAACTAAGCCAGCTACAAGTTAAGAAGGCACTAAGAGCACTTCAGCTGAGAATTCCTAGCTTCATGACATGTCTCACTTTAACGTTTCTTCAATGCAAAATTGGGTATTGGCACATGTAGTCTCTCTGAGGAGGACACAAATGTAAGCTTTAGACTCCTGCTATGGAGAGAATGACAGGATTTTTTCCTTCAAACAGATGTTAGTAGATGGTTATCTTCTTTAACGAAAGCTTCAAAGACAATGTGGGACTTGGGCTCAGAGGTTATTCGGTTTAGAAACAGAGCTAATAAAGAGAGAAATGACTCAGACTATTGCAAGAGTGAACCTAAGAAATCATTGACCATATGGATTCTCTGGAGAACTACCTCCATTATTTCTACAGCTGGAGCCTGCTTCAGTTTGAACGTTTCTGTGCAAAAGGCAGTTATAATAGGACAACTTGTGTCTTACTATTTGAGATTTTTTTCAAATGGGCCAAATACTTTCTATCAGACCTTGCGACACATTTATTCTAAGGTTGATGTTTGCCTTAAAAGAAAACAGTTCTGCCCAGGTCATCCCTAGGAAAGAAGGAAATTTTTATGCAACCAAACATAAGGGCATTCTCAGAGTAGGATTTTTGACAAAGCAAATAAGCTGGGTTAACAGCAAGAAGAACACCAGCTTTTTAGAAACTAAATATCCATCTGACACTGTGCAAAAAAGCTGACTAGCAAAGAGACAACATATGCCACATTCCAGAGGGAAAGTCATGATTAACTGCAATCATGAAAGTGTATTATTGCACCAGAAAAAAAAATTGTCATGAAAGAGAAGTGGGGAAAAGCGTGCATGTTCTTAATCCAGATTTGTATATATTTTCTGCTGACTAGAAAAATTTGTTCTGAAACCTTTCTGTTTGGTCTTTCATTCATAATGTGCTGTAGAAGGAGCAAACTGTTTATCTGGGTCCCTATGAAGATGGAGTACAGGAAAGCGAATTACTGTGGAACAGAAGCAAACCAGCTTTCAAGCCTGTGGCAGCTGAACAGAGGTCTGTGGTCTAATAAAGGTGTGTATCACATAGGATCTGATACCCAGGTGCATATTCCAAATAGCATTCTGGCCCTAGGCCTGTAGAGGAAGCTTGACCTGCATACAGCTGTAACACTATGTAAGTTATATGTATATACTATAAGACAAGGAAACAAGACAGTATTTTGATAATGCTCTTTATTTCAGGGAAATGCCTGCTTTCCTGGGGATCTTAAAATATTCGATGAAACAGCATTGACATGATGCTTAGAGTGACACAGAGACATTTTATTTGTCTGTGTATCTGTGTCACCACCTTCATCAGACAGAGTATATTGTAGGCAGAGGCAAGATACAAGAGGCTGAATAATAGTTGTGCAATTCATGTGGATATGTAAAATCAAATTAAGTCTGTCTATTTAAGTATCCAGGTAATTTAATACAGAACTCCAGTAGAAATAAGAGATTCCTACTATAGATAAATAGTGAGTATCTCACTAGAGAAGGCTCCTGTGTGTTGTCCCACACACATTCATGGACTCTGATCTTTCCCGAATGCAGAACAAACTGAAAAAGAGAGAAAGGCAAAGAAAAATGCAGCCAATTACGGAGACCCATCCATGAAATAATATGAATGTTCTGGTTATAGATAAATAGTCAGGGTAATCAGTAGGGGTCAAGCTGAAGACCGGATTCAGATACATCTAGTAGGAAGCTGCCAGTGGGTAGAGGAAGCCACAAAAAGGAGGCAGTGTAGCTACTTACTGTCTCCTTAAGGCAGAACAAAATGCTAGCAGGTGACAGTAAACACAAAGAGATTGAAGAAGATGGCTCTCTGGAGAAAGGCCCTTGTCAGAACTTTTAGAACACAAGAAAAAGAAAGGCAGATTTTTGTTTTCTTGTTTTCAAGTCAATTTTGAAACTGAGAGTAGCTCTGTAGGGAAGAGAATTGTTCCCTGGGGGAATTAGGGAAGTTGTAGAGTTCAAACAGAATGAAGAACAGGGGGGAAATCAATATTTTTTTCTCTAGACTATTGCTTTCATTAGTTGGTGCTCTCTAGAATCAAGGAAGAAATTGAAAAAAAAAAAAAAAAAGTCCCCCACCTCTAAATTCTTAACTATTAAAAAGAAAAATCATAAAGGCTCAATCATGTGTCATTGAGACTTCTGGAGTTTTGGACTAAACTTGCTGTCTAATATTTCATGACAAATCTGAGAAATTCCTTCAGGGGTTGCCCCATCTTTCCTTTCACCTTGCCTCATCATCCATCAGTTTATTTATTTGTGCTCTGAACACTTCCTGTGCCCACAGAAAACATACTTCAAGGTCATGAAATCAGCTGGTATCCTAGTATGAGCATATTCTATGTAGCATAAAGGGCTGATTTCAGGCTGGATGGCATTTCCTGACCCTTAAAATGGAAGATGTTTTTATCTTAACCAGTGAGACCCCAAAATAAATAATCCAGACATTAAAACCAAACTATTCAATATTTTCCCTTTAGACCTATTTCAGTAACTACACTTTCTTGCAGCAACTACCTAGGTGGCATTCTCTACTCTCCTCATAGCACAGCAAAGTACAGAGCTTATAGCTCTGCTCTTAATTGGTAGTGGCATGTTAAGAAACACTGATGATTCTGTAAAGTCTTGCATGCATAAGATTGCTGTCGTCTTTAATGTTCAGATTGTCTGAAGTATCAGGTGTTTGCCTTTCATTCTCTCCCTCCTCCCTTCTTCATATCCCTCTCCCCAAATAAAATCTGCACAGAAAAAAAAAAATAGCTGGGAGCAGGTGGTTTTAAGCAAAGCAAATTATGTTTTCTGCTTCACTGGACTATCTCCTGCCCTGCATTATGGGAGTAATCCCAGAACGTGCATGCCAGTCTCAAGGAGCTTCCATATACCAGGGCCTTTTCTGAAGGACAGCAAGATGTTAAGAGCACCAAGATGAAAGCTTAGTGGGCTAACTTGAATTTAATAGGATATATTACATCCTAGATTGCTGGGTTTTTGGTTTAGCGCTGTTCTGAGCAGACAGGTCCAAAATCTCATTGGAGCAGCTTCTGCCCTGACAATGGTTCAAAGTTGCTTTCCTTTGCCACCAAAGGAGGAAATTAAATGGGAGTAAGAAAATGTCATTATTCCTCAATTCTTTGGTGTAGACAATCCTCCAGGCCAATTTCTACAGCCACACATTGAAAGGAACTGTAAACAGACCATAGAGAAAGAGTGAATTACTTTAATGGAAATATTCATTCTGAAGTCCCTGCAGAACTGTACACATCTTCAGTAATCTCTTCATCCTTAGTGGTACGCAGGCTTTGCCTGAGTTGCCATACAGATTCAGTACGGCCAGTGTACCCATTTGTTCAGTACAGCTCTACCCTATTGTACTGAACCATACCCATACTGAGCAGAATCTGTATGATGCTGTTGAGTCTCTTGGGAAAGATAGCAATACCTGGGAAAGGACCAACTGCATCATCAGCTCTCAGTTACAGCAACAACCAGGAGGAGGACTGCATGCTGGACCTTCTTGTGCCATTCCCACAGGTGTGTTCCCTGTAGATATGTCCTTGGGAGAGTCTGGAAGTGCAGCAAGGGCTGTCCTGTTGCTGGTGTTGTAAGGGACTGTAATAGTGAGAAGCAGAGGGAAGGAAAAGACAAAATTTGAGATGGTCATTCTACTCCAGGGCAGAGCAGTTACCCTATATGACTGCAGGATGTATGAGTGGACTCACTTGCTGTTTAAGAGAATGATTTGCGATGTTGGGGAGAGCAGAAATACTACTTTCTTGGAAAGTGGCCATGGTTCAGAATACGAGCAGGGAGCCGAAACATTGTGCTCAACAGTAGTTTTAGGACTGGGCCACAGCAACAGCTCTGGTGGGAAAAATGAGTTAGTCACAGCTCCTTCTGGAAGTGTACCTGGCAAATTAGCAGCTGGGACACATTTTGGAAGTAAATAGTTCATTTTCACTCAAAAGAGGAAAAATCAGGCACATGTCTAAAGGTCCACAGGAAGACTGTCCTTATAAAAAAAGCCAAGCCCACATCAGCCTTCTGTTCTCCAAAATGTTTGGCACATGGCGTCTTCCACCTGTACTCCTTAAAATAATTTGCAAATTTTGTTTCTCACAGCCGTCCACCAATGCTACAATAATCTTATCCATCCAAATACACATTTCCCATGAAACTAACTACTTCAACTCTCCTACTTGCTTGTCAAAAAAGCTCACTGTGCTGTGCTTGCTGGTGCTTGCAACAGAATTTCATCGTCCTTTCCAGAGCCTCACAAAAGGGTGGAGGCTAAGCAACCCTTCCTTTTCTGGCACCTGCTGGGATTTGCCTCTGGGGATGAATCTAAGTGTGGCAGAAATAAGTAGGTTCCCTCTCAAGGCTCAGGTTTTTTCTCTCATCTCTGATCTGAAAGCTCTATCCAGCATCAGTTCAATTCCTCCCTAAATACCACACTCTCTGAATGTTTCACAACCAGGATAACCTCAACCCAAATATTTTTCTGTGTATATCACAAACCTGGATAACATTTAAGCTAATCACTTGAACATGAATATGAGGTTTGCTCTAGATCAATATCTTTAAAAAATGATGAAATTAAGGGTTGTTTCCTGAGGAGGGCTTTTCTTATATTGCCAAACACTTCATGAAACATCTTCCTTCAAAAAAAAGCATTGAAGGAAGTCCAAGTATTTCTATAAATTTTTCCTATTTATTGCCTATTGCCCTGCACTTCAAAACTGATCCTGACACTAGCAATTTATGAGGGTGGATTCTGTAGCCAAAGGCACAGAAACTTGGAGAATTTAAGACAAGCCCATGTCCAAGTCCAACCTAGAAATGACCCCTGAGGAAACAGGCACCCTCTGTGATCAAATTGACTGTAGTACAACTCCAGGGCTTGGCATCTGTGTTCAGGCTTCTGTTCACAAAATCCATTTACTTTAAAGGTGAGATGTTGGGGAGCAGGGAGAGGAGCTGTAAGAAACAAATGACTAACTGCAAGAGGCAGCAATTGGACTCAGCATGTTCTGCTAATACACACCTGATAAAAAGCAGTTTTTTCTCCTCACTGCAAGCAATCAGTTTTATTAACATTGAACGATAATGTGAAATGACTTTAGGGGGAAAAATGTTTAAAATAATAAAAAGAAACCCTGCAGGTGAGCAAGAATGATTTTAATAAAAGCAACAGAAGAAATATATCTCTGGGAAATTTTCTGCCCCCCCTTCCTTTTTGGAGGGTAGGATGTGATGAGTCTGGTGTTGTCAGTCTTGCCAGCAGGAGGGCAGTGACAGGTTGAGCAGCGTGTCTGACAGGGCTGAAGTCAAATCTCCAAGATAAGCAGTGCAGTGCAGAATGGCCAATATTACAGATTATGTGGGGGAGAAAAAATGCACCAGGGTTATTCAGATATCATTACAAACAGCAAAAATAAACCCTGAAACAACAGCCCACAAACAAATCAGTATGACAGTTCTGCAAAAAAACAGCAACAAATAAACTTCATCTCATTCAAATCATACTGAATTACAAGGGAAAATATGACTAGCAACGGAGAAGCATTACATCTCACACTCCTTGAAGGGGGCAAATAGAGTTGCAAAGGGCTCATATACTTGTAAAAATATAAGTTTTGGTGCCTTTAGATTACGTCCAGGTTGAAAGCCATAGATGCAGTCCAACATGATACCTTGTTGGCATTGTTTTCTGCAGCGACCACGTAGCTCCTGCTCAGTGTTTGAATATCCCAGACCTATCAGGTAACAGCAGTGTCACTCCCACAGCAATTACTCACTCAACTAACAGCTACATGGATGTATAGCACATTAGATTTTCACGGTGTGTGATATTTTTGCTATTTTGGTGAAAAATAAGCATTTGTGCTTAAAACTTCTTTTAACATGTTGTGTTAATGTGGGGGTTTTTCCTCCCACTTGTCTTGGGAAGCCACCTCCTCCTGCCACTCTTCAGGTTGGCAGCAAACTGCCTGCTGAGCTATGAAGTCCTGGAATTCTTGTTGTAGTTTTTATCAGTGTTCTGCAGCAGCTTCTCTTACCTTGGAAAAAGAGAACCTGAACATCTTCCCAACTTTGCATCTTGAAGAATGACCTACCCTCTTAGATTTTAATAGTCTTTTGAACTATTGCACGTTGTCTGCACCAATGAGGTGTTTTATCACAATCCCTATGACCCAAGAACAAATCTGGGAAGCTTCTGTCCTCAAAAGAGAGTAAGTGGGAAAAGGTTTCTCTGATACTGTATCCTGTGAACATCCTATTTCTGCAAAATAAACATGAAGTGTCAGCATGCATCTCCATTCCAGAGATCACCTAATTGTATCTAATCAGTTTAGTAGCTGGCTGTTGGGATAATGGAATCCTAAGAGCAGAGCTGGGTGGAAAATGCTCAATATCAGCTTAATCACTAAAGAGAGGGGGAAAAAAAGAAAAAGGGAAAAAAAAAGAAAATTAAAACTAAGGAGAGTGACAGAGACAGACCAAAAAGAAGTGACAGCAGATTTGGGCTGAAGAGAGAGATAAGTCCTATTTGCAAATGTTGATCACATTTGGTGATTAGTCTCAGCCAAGAAAAATGGAAGGTTTTTTGGTAAGATTTCAAAACAAATATGGATTTCTGTTCTGAAATAGGATTTTTCTGTGGAAAAAGAGAGCTAAATAAAAAGACAATGAGAAAGGTCTAGCCTCAAATAACAAATGTGAACACTTAGTGTCAGGCTGAATGCAATGTTTCAGTTCAACATCTCCTCCCCGCTTCCCTCTCCCCCCTTTACTTTAAATGTCATATGCATAATGTTCTGTTTTATTTTAAAGCACATTTCTCCTGTTCAGTTGTATAAATAAATAAATAAATAAATAGATGATTCATTACTCAAAAAACTCTGCTTAAGGGAGCTAGAGCTGGGTATGACAAAATTGTTTTAGATGTACACCAAAGACCATGGGCTCGGTGTGCTACCAGGTAATCCAGGGGTGAATTTACCTGGGGAAGAGGGGAGAACAAGATTGGAAGAGAAAGGAGGGGCAAAAAGTTGGATTTCCCAGCCTTGCCTTGCATGGGCAGCTGCCCAAGACAGGTAATCCACTGCCCCATGGTAGAGTGTATTCACAGAGACCACTTTGTGAACTCCCATGTTATGCACCTATAACATGCCAGCATGTTTGGTGAGAGCAGCTTTCACACTGCTGGTTTATGGCTTTTCCCCTCAGCAGTAACTTTGAATTTATCAGAACAGGCTGTTGTACATATATGGCTGACACTGCAATTTATTGTATCCCGTACATTATACCCAAGCATATGTCCCTATATGAAATGCTGTTTTACTCATTCAGCATTCATGCGTGGATGATTTCTTGTGCTTCAAGTATTTAATCTAATGGGCACTTTTAGTATACACAACTACAGGCACTAAGATTAAGGATTTAAAATACTAGACCAATATATTATATAAATGAAAATCTCTTTGGCACCCACAGATATAATATAGTATTTGGGCTTTCTGACCTTGAGTACAATTTCCATATACTCATAAAAAATTGATAGCACTTCTCATTATCCATTCCCCTCTCCTCAGCCTGCCCACCCTCCTCTCCCACATGGCAGCCACCACCTCCGATTTCCCAGTCCTGCACATCAGTCTTATGGTCACCTCCAGAGGTCTCTGGGCAGCTCATTTTGGGTCTGCAAGGAGGCTGCTGTGCCTCAGAAGAATATCAGGGAGCCCACCTCTTCACTTTCAAACAAGAAATAAGCACACAGACTTATTCCCAAACATGAGATGGAAAGAAAGCTTTCCACAGCTACATATGTCTTTAAGTAGTTTGCAACACAGCACTAGGTTTCTCAGAAACCTGCTTCTTTGAGACATCACTTGAGCAACAACTCAGGTTCTAGCCATCCTGTTGTTCAGGCATCAGCACAATAGTTCATTCCTAGTATTTTGAGGAGTGTATTATTCCTGTTTTATAAAAGGCTTATCCATTCTGTGATTGAATTAATAAGAGAAAAAGCTTTAATGGGGAATAATGTATATCTAATTATTAATGTACTATAGAACTTAGCTTTTATATTGCAATTTATATTGCAATTACCTTCTTTGTGATATAAAGCAGAACAATACAGAGGAAGAACTTCTTTATTAATGCCTAATAGCATGGTAATTTAAAAAATTCGAGTTTCTTTAATAAGGTGCTGTATGAATGTTACCTAATTTGACAAGATTAATTATACAATTAATTTGAGACTGCTCTCAATTAAATTAGTAAAAATTCTTAAGAATACAGGAACCTAACATGAAGTGAGATACCTATTAAACAGGGTATTAATTAGACAGAGATGAAATAATGCATGCTTTGTTAATATAAAGGGCATTGAGGAGTTGGTAAAGATGTATTATTTCATTACTATAATAAAATAAAGGTAGTCCAGGCACAAAACAATTTCAGAGAATCCTTCAGAAGACTGTGTAATAGAAGTCAGTGTTAGTTCTGTTACAAAGACTGAGGAGCCTGATTCTCACCTCAGGTCAGATTTATTCCAAGTCATTTGATCCTGTAGAACTACTCCAGTGTTATTGCAGGGTAGATCCACATACAGACCCAATGGAGCAATGGGAGACAGAGAAAGAGGTCAGTCATGGATTAGAAAACATGCTCCAGCTATATTTTTATAAATAAATGAAAAAGAATGATGCCTAGAAAAAGAATACAGCATCATAAGTTCATAAAATGAGACAGGTTAGAGTTCAGAATGCTAGTGGGAGAATACAAGGCAAATGGCAGGATCACAATCATGATCTTCAGAAGAGAGGACTTTGTTCATGGACCTCCTTGGAAGCATCCCAAGGGAACAGTCCTAGAGAGAAGAGAGGCCCAGGAGAGCTGATTGATTTTCAAGGGCTACTTCTTCCAATATCTACAATAGTCTATCCTGCATTTTGGAGCAAAGGTGGTAGGAGGTCTGCAGACGTGAACAAGCTGCTCCAAATAAAAACCCAACATAACAAGTGTACAAAGAATGGAAAACAGGGGTCAGGCAACCCAGAAGGAATAAAGATACTGTGCTGGTGTACAGTGATGAGATTATGAAAGCCAAAGGCCACAGGGATCTCAGTCTGACAAATTACATAAAAGGAAACAAAAAAACCTGCTCCAGGTACAACAGCAAATGGAAGACTAAGGAAAATGTGGACCTGCTGCTGAATGGGAATGTGAATCTTTACAGAAAGCCATGCAGAAGAAAGATCAAGGTCAATGTGACTTCCAGGAGGAAGCTCCGGATAAAGGAAAACTTATCCTTTTTGAAGGAGGTAGGAAACATTTAAACAAAGTGGGCATACACAAGTCCACGGTACTTGACGGGAGGCATCCACAAGTGCTCAAGGAGGTGACATTGTGAGATCAGTCTTGATTATCTTAGAGAGATCATGGTGATCGGGAGAGGTTTTCATCCTAAATGAAAGGCAAAAGTGGTTGCTAAATTTTTCAAAAGGTGGATCACTTTTTTCTATTCTGAGATGGCACACACAGTGTATTTCAGATAGGTGGTTTCATGAATTCTTGTTCACAACCTCCATTGTATTAATCAGAACAAAGCTCTTGTGAGACAGAGAAGCTCTATTAAGCACTTCCTCCTTTCAGGGAAACTGACTTCAAATGACCTGCCTGAGGTCAGAGAAGAAATATACCAGTTGAACTCCGTACTGCAGAGAGCCAGGCTATCACCCATCATTAGAGAGTTATTCCTCTGCTATCCTCTACCGGTTCACATTTCCACTATGTTCAGCTTTTAAGGACAGTAAAGTTTCTGGCAAATACTTTTACAGCACTCTCCAGTATGAATATATATATCAAATTTGTACCCATCAAGAGTGGGATTTGTCTCATCTACCTTCAGGCTTCCACAGTGTGGACATCAACATCCGAGCTAGTCACCGTGATCCCTTTGCAGATAAAGGAGAAAAGCGGACTCTGATAGATGTGAATTGCCAGATAGGTTAGATATCTGTTTTAGGAGGTCATGTTTCATGTTCTGAAAGTGTCTATATCTGTGCAAAAAGGGAGCCTAGCATGACAAGCTGAGAAGAATTTCATCCCAAGGATCTCAGATAAAATGTTAGTTCATTTCATCTGGGAAACAGAATAAACGATATTGCTGATATGACCAATAAGAGCAGAACCTATTGCAAATGTCAACTATTTAGAAGCTATCCACAGAGTGAGAGCTCTAGTAAGATAGCCTTCAAATAAACTGCAAGAGCAAATAAAATCAAAACAGGCATTCTAAGAACAGGAAGAATCTTAATTAGATATTACAGCTTCTTCATGTGAACTCCAACCTTTTCTCTGTTTCAAACTTAGTCAAACAACGAGTTTATGTATTTGAATCCATCCAAACCAGTATTAGTTTGTACTATTACTATTAGTAGTATATTAGTACGTATCGGTACGTGTTAATGTCATACACTCTTCTGTGCTATGACAAGCTAGTCATCACAGCTTTGAAGATGTTTTAAGGAATTGCTGTATATGTGCTGAACTGTTGCACTATGTAAATTAGACCTATACTGCAATACAAAATTAGACAAATTTAAAACCTCAAGGTTTAAGGAAATTTGAAACTTTCAAGGTTTCAAGTTTACCTCAGATTTCTCATTTGTAGCAGTGTGGGTTTAAAACATCTTCTCTGAATCATTTTTCTAATTAGCAGAAACAGGAGAACTTTTATCATCTTAGAATGAAATACAACCAGCCTCTCTGCTCACTGTTCCAGACTGACACCTTATGGCACATAAGATCCATTCAAACTACTGCATGCCAGTGTTAAAATCAATGAAAATTTATTTTTGAAAATGAGAATTTTCTGTTTCTTAGCAAAGCAGTTTTGCTGCTACATGATTTGTTGCAGTGGTTTGATAGATAGTCCGTCATCATAGCTTCAGCCTTTCTAATATGACACCTGGCAAAAACTCTGAAAATATGGGGAAGGCAGCCATTTCTTTGGATAGTGACAGCAATTCCCATTTCTATCATTGTCTGTCAAGTGCCCAGATATAAATGTCACCTGAGCACAGTGCTCCTAAGAAGTGTCTTCAAAACCATAAAAGGTATTCTGCAAAGCTCCATCTCTTTGATCTGACTGCAAGAAACTTTGAGGAGGTGATTGAAGAGAGCATGGCTAGAGGCAAGCATTCAAACCAATTGTTCTGCTGTGTTAGAACAAGGGCAGAAGGGATGACACATTCAAAGAGTCCATTTTGAAACTGAATATCTCAACATTTCTGCAACAGAGGGTAAGAATCCAAGTTTTTCTAGCATCCAAAATCCCAAATACCTATCCATGCCAATTTAAAAGAAACACAAAAAAACACCAAAAAACCCATACACACAAACAAAAAAAAGGATGCCAAAGGCTTTGCATGAAATCATAAAAGGTTATTGTATTTTGAATTGAAAGAACAAACCTGTGGCTCTGACAAATCTGCTATGCACCAATGACAGACATAGGTTCTTCTTACTCTGCTCTTGTGTGAAATACTTAACTAGATCTCTCTGCTCACTAGAGTGAAGATGTGGGGTGAAACAGAAAGCTGGTGTGCTCAAACCCATACCATCAGAACGAGAGATCAATGCGAAGTTTGTTTGTTTCAATGTTGTCAGAGATGGGGGCAGTTCTAAACTAAATGAGAACTTGCCAGCCATAACTGAGCCATAGGAATTGGGAATGTGCTTGAAAACAGACCATTTAAATGCAGAGCTGTCAACTTTCCTGGCACATCAGTGTTTTTCAGTTTTCATGCAGTACCTTTCCCTCTCCATGAAAGTCTCACTTCTTCACCTTCCTCCAGTTCAAAAAATAACAAGTGTCCACAGGTCTACCCCAAAATCTGTGATCTACTCATTCCTACATTTCTACAAGTTATCTCTAACCTTAAATTTGGCTCAAACAGCTGTCACTTCAGCAAAATGTGTGAAAGGAACCAGACTGTGTCTCCAACTACAGTCTACAGAGTATAGCAAACACCACTGCAGAACTCATCTTCCTACCCTGACAAGTGTAGTTAATGAAGTGCAGGCCAAAATCTTGCAGTAAGTTGCTTTATACATATCCTGTACTACTTGGTTTCAAAACAGATATTTTTCTTGCAGGGAAAACTTCCACTTGGGAACATGTTGCCAGTCAGCCTAGCAACATGCCCCTCAATCTGGAGCATGTGTGGTCTCCAAAGGCAACACTTTGGGACTGTCTGTCAAAACAGCAGCAACCCATTCAAGAGACAAAGTGTTAAAGTAATCTCATGGCTTTTACAGAGTTACGTTCAAGCTAGGACTTTTCTTTTAATGAAGCTAGCTGATCAAGGTTATCAAGTCAGGCAGTCAATAGCACTGAAGCCTTTTATCAGCTCTTCTTGGTAATTATAAATTATTTGCCATTAGACAGTATGCTAATTCTTAGACTCCTACAAAGAGCTTAATCAATTGAGTGCATTTTATTATTTTCTAGTCTAAACATCATGGACTCATCATATAAAGTATCCAATAACACTAAATTATTCTAGATAGTTAAACTGATGCTAAACCAATCAGAAATTATATTTGAATTTATTAGTCTTCCTCCATTATTTAGCCAGCACAATGGAACAACAGAAACAAAATACACCCAAGAGGTGAAGTGCCAACTGAGTAAGGAATGAGGCTCTGAAGTTAGTTTATAGAAAAATGAAACAAAATGTGTGATTAATTTTCAGGAAGGAGAGGGCAGGAAAGGTAAAACAAGCAGATTTGTACTATGCATTCTCCGTTGGGTCATATTATTGCTAATTTAGACCTGCACAAGCGTGATAACCCTGAGAGGTGTTTCTGTTTCTGAGGTTGGCTTCCTCACAACAAAACCTTTCTAATTACTGTCTTGCAGTTTTAGGAAAAGATCCAGCAAGGGTACTTAATACCTATCCAAAGGCAGGTATTTGAACTCAGACCTCTGATTCTGAAAATGCTGTCGCACTTTCACCTAACACCTGCCTCATCTCTTTTCTCTTTCCCTGTCCCTCTGGGCCCTGTAAATAACTTAAAAAAAATCTTTTTTTTCTCAGAGAATCTGTTACAAAAACAGTCGTTAGTCCAGGTGGCTGCCTCCTACCTAAGCATTTTCTTACAGATACAGTAGTCTGCCGTTTAAGTTACCTCAGCTTTGTCTGGCTGGCACAAAGCGCTTGTGTAGCTCTGCACTGGAGCCCCACGTGCAGGCAGATGATAGGTGTTATTGTGAACCACAACTGGAAGCATTTTCCACAGTCCTGTCTTTCCCTTGAAACACTAGTAGCATGATAAAAAAACATCATGTTGAATTCCTTCAGGAGTCCTTATTATCCTCCTGCCAAAAGCCTGCTCAGTCTTTAAAAAGACCAAAAAAAAAAAAAAAAACAAAACACCAAAAAACCCAACAACACCAAATCAAAACCAAAAAAACACAAACAAACCTAAAATCAAAACCAAAAACAAACAAAAGCAACACAAAAACCCAAAACAAACAAACAAACAAAAAGCCCCTCCATAGGTCCAAAAAAAAGAGTATTTGTTTAAATAGTGTGTAATAGCAATGTGTAGTATTTCATCTTTCCCTTTTCACCTGCATTAGTGCAGCCTCTGAAGCAGGAAGCATTTTGACATAAATAGATACAGCCTTAAAAAAAGAATCTCCCACACAGGAAAAGACTCATTCTGGGCAACCAGAGCCGGGTGGCCCTCTGGGAAAGCATACCCTTTAATTTAAGCTAAGGCTACTTTTAGCTGCTGTATGCGTAATTTAAGACTGCATTTGCTTTTAAGTGAGTTGCAACATGTTCTTTTAACTGGGTAATGGATCAGGTACAGACTCTTCCACTTCTGAGATGTGACTCTAAATAAAACTGAAAGAACTGCCCTATGGGGTCAGACCAGAGTTTCATTTAACTTAATATCCTGTCTCCAACACCTGCCAGTAGCTGCCTGGTGAAAGAATATAAAAGCCACAGCAGAAAGGACTGAGTGATTCTCTCCTCTGTGGATTGTTCCAGCTTCTGGCAATCAGCAGCTTAAAAGCACTGATGAAATTAACTAACAAAGTCGAATCTGACACATAGATTTCAGATCCAGAGACCTTTTCCAAAGTTGTTCTCACCTTTACCATTTGTCAAGTAGCAAACAAAGCAAAAAAAGCATCCTCATCACTGGCTTGAGAAAAGGTAGAGTGAAAATAGAATGGTGCTGATAACGCCATCATTTGACATTCAACAGGGACTGTCCCATACATATATTCTCTATATAAAGAAGGAGATGAAGAGTGAAAAAACCAGGCCAGCTAAATCTAGATGTTTGAGTAATAGGGGAAAATATCCATAATTCACTCAAAATACCTATAAAGTACACATCAACTCCTTCTATTATTACCTGTTAATTGAATGTCTTATATTCTTTAGTTTTGAAGCAACAATTTTTTTACACTCAACGCATTTGACCATCTTATTTCCTGGTATCTTGAATGCATGCATGCATGCTTATATCATAAAAACTTCATATTAATTCTATTTAAGTATGGACTGAAGATATTGAAAAATAGTTTTGCAATACAGGCAAAGCAATTAATACAGATGGTACCAGATTTGCTCAGAAATTCCTGTCTAAAGCCATTTTGGTTTGCTTTCTCTGCTAGCAAAGTGTAAACAGCACTGTAAGAATCAATCCTGCACACCCCTGTCACAACACTGGCTGAACAATCTTTGTTGTCCACAGCTTCTTATAGAGCAGTTTCTACACTATCTGTGCTAACACGCATAATGCAGTCAGCCAAGGGCTCCCCACACAGACACTAATGCACCGTAGCATCGTTGTTATTTTTATTTACTTACAGAATGGAAAGCTTGATAAAACACTAAACAAAACGGACATGGTCCTGCCCCAAAGAGTAGCTATGCTTTCAGATCTACCAACTCCAGGGCCATAAAACAACTTAAGCCTCTAGAGCTCCCTTGAAATTTCAGTTTCTACTTGAGAAGGCGATAAGTTCGTGCAGAAATGTCTATGCTAGTATGAGACAGTATTACCCTACAGCTGTCTGTCACTGTCCTTTTGCTAGTGCAGGCTGATGGAACATTTCTCACTGAGTTCAGTGCAAAAGTCAGGTGTAAAACCCACCCTGAAAAACTGGCCAGGCACAGCTAGTGCAGGTAAGATATAGGCCTGACATAGGTTATTTAGTTCAACTGTTTTCCACAAAAATGTGTGAAAAAACATTGACATTAACCTGGGAGAAGATGTGTGCTACCTTTTCCAAAATGAACTTGAGTCTTAGACCACTGTAATTTTCAGCAAACGGATTCTACACAGGCCACAATAAAAAGAGAAACACTTCAAAAGTTTAGCTTACTTTCAAGAGAGAACTAAAAATCAGAAGGAGCACCTAATGCTGGAGCAGATGTCTCCCAGGTGTCAACTGAAAAGAGAATGGTTCTATGTCCCTCCATATTGTAGGTGTGCACAAAGGAGCAGACCCAGCGGTGGGGACAAGACCCACACTCTGAATGCCTTACCTTCTCCCTCTCTGCCAGTTTTTAAAATGCAGCACAGAGGCTTAGAAATAATCTCCAGCATTATTTTGGGAAAACATGTGCTGTGAATGTCATGAGAGGGAAGTGGGAATCAAGAGCTGAGGGTGAGGAAGGTGAAGTTCTCCTTTTATCCCTCATAAATCTGCACTTGCCAAGGAGGATTCGATCTACAAGGAGGGCACAGGTGAAGGAGCAAGCAGGTTGCAAAACATAGATCACAAAAGGAATGCATTGCATAGTACATAAACTTCATCACTTAGCACATGAATATTTCCACCTTTCAAGCAAGTAGTTAAACACAGACAAAATGATAGCTCTTCTTTAGAGGTTCTTTGGCTATAGAAAATTAAATGCAATATCAAGTTTTAGTGTTTGGAAAGCAGAATACCTCCTCTCCTAACAGTAAGTTTTCTTTCATAGGTCTGCATTCTGTTGCCCTGAATAAGAGCCAGAATGGGGAGCAGTTCTTTGGATCATGATAGTGAAGACAAGGGAGTGTGTACCTCATAACTGGTCAGTTAGATTTCATTAAAATGTGGCAGATAAACCTGGTGGATGAGGTCATGAAGGCCCCTAGCTTTGATGTCTATCTTTACAGGCTGCTGCTGAATTTTCTGAAGCTGCAGGACATTATTTCTGCAGAGCTATGCTGGGTAGACGTAGGGCTTTAACAAAGTTTTGGTTAACTCATTAGGATGATCAAAGTATCAAGAGGACCCTCTTGATGATAGTTTTTCCTCTCACATCAAATTCTTGATGGGTATCAAATATCAGATGGAATATTAAGGGAACAAGGTCATACATACTATGATAAGTCCAGAGATACTTTCCTTTTCAAACAGTAAAGATAAAATCCTGTGGATTTGAAGGAAGATATGATTTTTGCCTTTGTTTCTTTGAAGTCTTCCTAATAGCAGTTATACCTTGGACACCAGCTCCTCCTTTAACTCACCAGAACAATATGAACACCACTGTCCTGTGCCTGTGGCAATATAACCTGCTGTGCATTAAGGAGGGAGACTCATGACTGAAATTAAGAAAACAGATTTTACCCTCAAGCACTGAAGAAAAAATTTTTATCCTGTAGCACAACATCACCTTGTCCCTTGTACAATTACAGACACTTATTCAGTCTAGTTTTAGCCTCCATATAGTGGCATTACCAACAAAATATGCATACATCTATTATGCTCAGCATCTCCTGACACCACTGGGAGCTGTATAGTCATTAATGGCCCTATCTAAGAAAGGGAGAAAAAACAATTAATGCAGAGCATCAAATTGCATAACTCTTGTCTGTTCATTCATCCCATGTTTATGCTAGTGAGGTATGACACTGCTTTTTACATACAATTGCAACTTTTTTTTTTTCTGGTTATTCATGATTTGGAGAATGCTGCTTTAGGCAGTCAATAGCAATTATACTTGGTGAAAAGAACATACAATACAAATTAGAGCAATATAGATTTTCCCCCCTGTTACTTTAATGTTTAGTTACCCTGTTAGATTTAAACTGCGTACATAATGTTTAAGAAATTACTTTCACTAAAACCGATTAACTGACACTTAGAAATAGCATTTTAATCCAAAGGAGTGCAGCAAAACATTACTGCAATTAATAGGTATGTTGGAGCAGTGAAAAATCCTCTTTAAACCAAAGTGTATCCATGGTGGCAGGTTGTTTATATCCAATACTTAAAAGCATCTTGAAAACTGAGGGCAAGAACCTTAGCCAGCTCCAGTGAAAGCAATGGAGTCACTTGCATTTACATTCAATGAGGGATTGGCTCTGTGATTTAAGCCCATATTTCACAGCCTTGGCAAAAGTCACTGCTTGCTGATGACTGGGCACAGGAGGTGGAGGAGGTTTGGGGCACAGGATTTATGGAGCCTAGTGCCAGCTGACTGAGGGGCAGGAGAAGCTGGCCCATAGCTGGTGCTCGTGGTTACCCCTACTCTTTCTCCTCCTCTTCCCTCCTGCACCTCTTCCTGGCAATTCTTCCTGTAGACTTTTTCTTCCCTCTCTCTTAGTTTGGGCAGCAGCAGGAGTGACAGTACCATATGTCACCTGCAGAGGCTGGACACTTTGAACGAGGACTTTCTGATGCAGCTGCAAGCTCCTCTGAGAGGAACCTTGTATTTGTTTGGCTTGTCTCTTCATGGTAACCTTTCTTTGCCTGGACACTTTTTTTTAACTCTTTTAAAGAAAATTTCTTTCCTTGTATGACTGTCACAGATCAACATTTCTCTAGTATTGCACAGAGCATAAGTATTCCTTTTGCCAATATCTGCTCATGGTGCTTTGTTTGCAGGGAGAGTGGTAAAGGTTGCCAGCAATCATAGCTAAAGCTCATGTGTTTGACCAGTAGTTTAGTATATTATGTGTCAAGGACTAGATGTGCTTCTCACCTTCACCTCTGTTTTGAATATCTGTCATGGTTTAACCCCAGACAGCCACCAAGTCCCACACAGACACTCACTCCCCAACCAGCAGGATCAGGGAGAAAATCAGAAGGTAAAAGCTGAGAAAACTCATGGGTTAAGATAAAGACAGTTTAATAGGGAAAGCAAATGCCACACTCACAAGAAAAGCAAAACAAGTAATTAGTTCACTGTTTCCCATGGGTAGGAGAGTGTTGAGCCATCTCCAGGAGAGCAGGGCCCCATCATGCATAACAGTTACTTGGGAAGACAAATACCATCACTCCAAACATCCTCCCTTTTCTAGCTCTTCCCCCCACTTTATATATTGAGCATGAGGGAATATGGTATGGAATATCTCTTTGATCAGTTTGGGTCAGCTGTCCTGGTTCTGTCTCCTCCCAGCCTCCCATGTACCCCCTCGCCAGTGTGGCAGGCCTTGGCTCTGTGTAGGCCCTGCTCAGCAGTAACAAAAACATCTCTGTTTTATTATCAAACCTGTGTTCAGCACAAATCCAAAACATACCCCATACTAGCCATTTTGAAGAAAATTAACTCTATCCCAGCCACAACCAGAACAATATGTCATCAGGTATCAGCCCTACTGCTTATCTCACTCAACAGAAACAACTTCTGTCATACCACTTACTTACCTCCTTCCACACAGGAGCATATACCTGGCCACCACTAAGTAGGTTGAAGGATTTTAGATTAGCTATGCTTGGACAATTTTTATGAACAGCTTTTAAAGGATGCTGAAGATACTTGCTGAGAACAATGGTACTTATAACCTCAGGAGGCAGTCCACCTGTGCTAAAAGTTTATCCTTCCTCTAAATAGTCTCATCCCCTGAGCAATTTCACCTTTCTACCATTAGCCATTTAATTTAAAGCAGGAACTTTATATAGCAACTAATCTCTGTGTGGCCTGGCAGAGCTCATTGATTGTCACAGATAATTGGTTGATTTGGACAGTATTCAAACTAGTGGCCTTCTGTATCCAAGATAATCTCTCTTCAGAATATACTGTGCACTCTTCTAAAGGTAGCATAGAAGACCATCATCATTAGCAATTTTGCTGAAGAGTAATATTTAATAACCGACTAACAGGCCATTACTTGAATTGCCTACCTCTGTCATTTCAGCAGGACTAAAATAGGAATTCCCTCTCTCTTTCAGAACACAAGAGGTTTTTAATCAACTATTTGTGTAAATCTGGGTGCATGCAGGTAGTCATGAGTTGTCTGCTTACCAAATAAAGAAAATATTTAATTAGTGTCAGTAAGATTCTTGTACAAACAAAAGCTTCTCCCTGGCTACATCTGCATGTGACAGAACATTTTTCAATTCAGACAGACCTGTGCTGACAGTGAACAGCACATGCTTATCGGCATGTGCCGATACGGCACATGCAAGGCATATACAGTAGCTGTGGGTAAACAGTGCATTTGCCTTTATTTACACTCACGTGTTTCTCCAGAACAGATAATATAAAACTTGGTCTTTGTCCAACAGAGCATTCAAATCATCTTTTTATTCAGGTAACAGAGCAGGGCTCAGTTCAGAACTAGGGTTCCTGGTTACATTTGCACACAGAAGTAACAACAGCTGCAGCAACCCTAATATTTTTGCACTTACTCATTTGTAAACATCTGTAAATACCTGCTGATCATTACACGTTTTGCCAGCACTTCATGTAAAGTTGCAGCTTTATCCAGGGCAACAACTACAAGGGCTTACTTTGTAGAGTATGATAAAAACTGCAGCAACAATTGGTATGAAGATGTGCAGTTTTCTAGCACATCTTCAGCCACTAATATATCACAGAATCATGGAATTGTTAGGGTTAGAATGGACCTCTGTAGATCAGCTAGTCCAACACCACAAATCCATAAAAATCCAATGAACTACTTAATATTACATCAGAAGAAGGTCCAGCCTAGAATCATTTAGGTCGATTTTTCAGAGTTTTGCAAGAAAATTTTACTGATGCTTCTATTTTTTATTTATATCATCTTGGTAATTTTAATGAGATCTGTTAAAAGGGACAGTGAAGCAGCACCAGTTCTACCAGGCCTTCTTTTTGTTTTTGTGGCTGCAAAGTGTGGGGGTGCATGACACACAATGGCTAAGGGACCTGTAGAGTGGTTCAAATCATGTATTCCTTCAAAAATGCAGATGATCTCACATATTTTGGAGTTTGGTAATGACCAGGCAAAATCTGCCTTCAGACTGCAAGCCATCACTGAGACCAGCAAACGAAGACACAAGGAGGGAAAGTCTGCCAGCCCAAAGATCAGCAATTACTGCTTGCATTCCCTCCAAGGCTCCAACTGTTTATTATTTTCAGGGTTTTTAGAAGCAAAGGATCATTAATCCTCAGCTCCGAGTCAGTGTAGACATTGACATGAAGTAAGTAAAATCTACTTTTTTTGGTAGGTGTGGTTGTCTGTGGGCTCTCTTGGAGTCATTCTCATCAATTATGGAAATAAGTATTTTGCATGCCCCACCTTTGTTAGGCCTGTCATGGACCTAGGAGTCAATAGACCATCATTCAATATTTTCCATGTATGTAAGTCATTGGTTTCAAAGCACAACACTGACTGTGTCTTGTGCCCTGTACTCATACTGTATACCAAAGTGACATTAAAAATACAGATTCAAAATGCTCAGCAAAACAGGTTTCTTAAGAGGGTGGTTTAATCACTGCGAATTTTCACAGACCCAAAGGCACTACATGACATTCAGCCAAATTGCAGTTAACTATTAGGCCATTCTCCTAGTTTTACCGAGCTCATTTCAAACTAAGTTAAACAAGGAGTGACCGACAATACTAATTCCCACAGCGTAAGTACTGCTGCTCTTGTGCTGCATGAGGAAGGGTCTGGCACAGCTCCTGCTGACAGTGTGCATCCACCTGCAGCTTCTATGACACAGACAGCTGACACAAAACTTCTCAAAAACATAGGCAATCCCAACAGGACCAAAACCAGGTTGCTCCTCAGATGAGAGGTACAACGAGTACTAGAAGAGCTGAGACTTGGGAAAAGACCTTGAAAGGCCAGATTGACTTTACCTGCTATCAGGGATAAAGAGCAGGCGAGGAGGTGCCCAGAGCTCCTGGGACTCCAGTCTGGAACACAGTCAGTCACCACCAGTGCCATGTCCTCAGGGCCATACTCCTGACTGTCACCGGAAACTCAAGTGTCTGTTCTGAAGGCTTGGAGCAAACAGGTGCTCCATCTGCAAATGAGTGAAAATAGGAGAAACACACACCTGTGTATCCTGGTGAAAGTATCAGATAAAAGAGAAATAGCCTAGGCTTAAGGAGATGTATGGAGTAAATGAGGAAAGTGGTTCTCAAGCAAGTTTCCTCCTAGAGTAGCAGGGACAAGGCTTAGGAGGTATGAAAGGCTATGAATGGCAGTACTAACAGAGGACTCAATTGCTTGTAAGGGCTGGTCTTTTATGATTTATCTGCAGCAAGTCAAACAAAAATCTATATGAATTCAGCTTGTTTGATTATGAAGGTCAGCTCTCAGAGGGTACAATGTGCTAACTGATTATAAGTAATAACACATGTAATGAAGAGATGTCCTGACTTTGGTGAGTTGTCTATGCATCAAGAAGAACATCAGGACATGCCAAGTATACCCTGTCTGTGCCCACCTGCCCTAAAAAGCTCCTAGTTCTTGTCTAAAGACGTGAACGTGTCTAGAACATTAACTTATCACCTTACCCTTGGCTTGGTGCTGCTTCCCCAGCAATTACCTTTTTTTTTTTTTTTTCAAATCCTGTTTATTGCTACGGCTACGTTTGTTAGTTTTTAGTCAAAGAGCTTATGTGTTGACGACAAACATAGTACACCAGCAGGCAAGGCTCTTAAAATGCCACAATCATGTTCAAATAGGCAGATGCTGAAATGGTTTCCATAATGTCTTAAATAGATTATAAAAATAATGCTAAATAGATGTCTGAAAGCTTACTAAAAATGACAGTTCTCATTAATTTCCAAAATCAAGATCATGTTCTGAACCAGAACCTGTGAGGAAGCAAAGGGGATTTAACCAGGAGAGTGCTAAAACCCATGCAGATGTATAAGAGTTAAGGTACCCTGCAGGGCGTAATGGCAGTGACAGCTGGATAGGAAACTGGCCTTAAGCCACGAGCTGGCAGTGTAAGCAGCCTGCTTTTTGGTGTGAACCTTCTAACTCTTTTTCATGTTGCGTCCCAGAAATTTCTCACAGGCTTAAAAAGCACATATAATTGCAGTCTGGATTTCTTTTTTTCTATCCAGCCACTTAATTCCTAGCTACTTTCTTCTCCCTTTGCCTCTTGGGGTCTCTCTTTCCGAGTTTTTCTCTTATCAATGTGCACACAAAAATGTTTATACCAATCCATTCCTTCAGAAAAAATGTCCTTCTGTAGCCAGGATGAGCCCTCCATTTCCAGGTGCCACTAGTTATTTTTCTGGGATGCAGAGAGGAACTGACAGCAGAGGAGCAGGTATGAGGAAGGAACGTAGCTGTGAAGTTGCAAGTTCACTAGCCACCACATGCCACAGATGTCAGAACACATCTCCCTCTACTTACTCTGCTCTGCCAAAAATAAAGGCTACAGGCAGAATGTCGGTCTCTAATCCATTTGATTGCCCTCTGCTGTTACTCAAGGACAAATGTTTGTCTTTAAAGCAGCAAGAAAAAATTAACAAAGGGAAAAGTTCATATACCTGTAAAATAACTTCAGCATAAGCAGGCAGATAAAGCTGGTCAGCGCTTGAAAGTTTAATTTAAAAATTTAATTAAAAAAAAAAAAATATTTATTTTAATAAATAAATTTCACAAACCAATAAAGTGGTTTGGCCCAGTTAAGATCTCTATTTGGTGGTTAGACTTTAGATACTCTTTCATGAAAAAAAAAACCACATAATTGTCAGTTTTCACACAAAAAATTTAAGTATTTGTAAAATAGGCTTTTCCAACTCAAAAACCCGCTACCTTTCTTGGAAATCTAAGATGTTTTGAACACCCCCAAGGGTGTTTTCATCCTGGGTTTAACCTCTAAGGGCATGACTCAAAGCCCCAGTGAATCAACAGGCAGAGGGGATGCTGATCACCTGGTGACTGATGGTTACCAATGGTGCACAACCCTGCTGGAAACCAGGTCATTCCAGTGATGAAACTTATTTACAATACTTTGAACAGAGGAGTTGTTCTGAAAGGATCACATCAATATCAACTAAAAAGTCAATGAGATGCTGGGGAAATTAACGCTGTACACATGATACACTCAGAAATGCCATTAGCTAGAAACATAAATAATCTTACAGAACGGGGGCATGGAGACAGTGTGAGTTAGGAGCAAAGAAGGCATTCAGCAAGCTGGGTAACTCCAGCTGCCACTGGATTTTGTGTGGCACTGAGGCAGTCTGGCCATCAGCCCCAGATTTGCAATGAGATTTCTGTAAGTGGAACAAACTGCACAACTGAAGCACTCACTAGAAAAAAATGACTGTAAGGTCCTTGATAGTTCTCAGGTTTACTTGGCAGTGCTTTTCTTTTCTCCAATCTCCTGATATATATTGTAACAGATGTGTACCTAAACAACAAACATTAACAAAAACAAACTTAGAATAGAAAAGCTGACCCCACTTCCATTTTTCTTTACTTTTTTTTCTTTTTTTTCCTTTTTTTTTTCTTTTTTCCTTTTTTTTTTTTTTTTTTTTTTTTTTTTTTTTTAATATCAGCAAGTCCATCTTGGGAAAAGCTATTTCATAGCTATTTACTGTCTTTCAAGGGAGTTTATAACAGATCTCAGGAGATGTGTGGGATCTATTTTATCAACAGATCAGAAAAAAAAAACCCTTGTAACCATACAATAAAACAGTAATCCATTCCCCATCAGAAGAAACATTTTTGAGATAAAAAAAAATCCTTTCATTCATTTTAAAGACGGCTCAGTGACAGAGGCAAAACTAAAGATATAGATCTCACAATGAATACCTCAGATCTAATTGATGGTGTGACAATAAGGATACTACCTTTATGCAGTGATTGCATACACATGGGATGATTTTTCTGTAGTACTTATGTGTAGGCAGTTTGAGCCAAGGTGGATCCCTCTCAGTTTATTTGTAGGACAGCTGTCAATATTTTGTCTTTGAAGCAGCTCCTCTCACCTTGTGTTTTTCCCAGCCTTCTCTCCTTCCTCTGCAGCACAATTACTCGTGTGTCAGGGCAGTCAACAGGCTGAGCCTCTGAGATTTTTTTCTCTGCTCTCTGTTCTCTGGTTTTCTGACATTCCTAGCATGAGTAGGTGCGCTAAGATAATTACACTAATCCATCTAGCAAAACACCTAACTTATACATTTGAAGCTAATTAGATAAACTTCAAAATGGGTCATTTTTCAGCTCCTCAGCCGCTGCCTGCTTATGAGCATTACCCCTGAGGGGACTCTTTCTCAATCAGGTGGACATTTCTGGGAATGAGATCTAATGAATCCCTTTACATCCTGAACTGAAAACCTCTTTTCACTGAGACTTAAGCAACTGAGGACAAATTCAGTCATGGTAGAACTCTCCCAAGGCAACACTACTGCTTCTTTCTGCCTAGACTAGGTTGCCCTGACAGAAGGGCAAAAGCTTTTTGGAAGCAAAAGTGTTATGGGATCCTTACTTCTCTGGTAAAGAAAGGCAAAGTAAGACTATACCAATCAGTTCCCCTTACTCACATTAGTGCAAATGAATAATAAAGAGCCTTGCCAGAAATTGGTCTGTTCTTTGGATCCTGGAGCTGAATTAAACTTCACAAATAACAGGGCCTTTTTTCCCCAAGATTTCTCAAAATGTTTCAGCCTGATTCTGTTATACTAATGCTTTGTGGATTTTTTAATGTGAAATGATATCTTGTGTTTTTTAAGTTATGACAAATTATCTGAAAATATATATTATCTTTCTTTTTTCCATTAATGTCTATTGACCACAGTATTTTTGTCAATTTCCAACTGAAGTCACATCCTCTAGTCTAGTAAAAATCAATTCTGACCTACACAGACATGCTGCTTCACTTAGAGAGACCAACAAAAGGCAGCAGGGGAAACGGCAGCGCTGAGTTGCAGCAGGTTGAACAAAACGAAACAGCAACTCAGTGACAAATCTAAGATTCAGTCAAAATATTTAAATGGCTAAGAGTCATGTTTCTACATTAACATCAGCAACATTACAACAAAGAGGAATACCACTGTAGACCTCCAGGTTTTTGACAAAGACAGGAGTGCCTGAGTATAATGCATTTTTGGGACAACAGTGGGGAAAAAATACAGAATTTGGGGGGAACAGAGAAAAGTACAAAACAGGCACAACTGTGAAGCATTATAGCAAGTTTAACTGGTGAAGTACACAGTCACAAACTTGTGCCACTCTCTATTCCCTAGCTTTTGTGGCCTCTGCCAATTTAAAAAAAAAGTCAATGAAATCATCCCCTGAAGGTGTTTTTATGCCAATGTTGTGCTACGCACATTTCCAAAGCACAAAATGTGAGTCTAATTAGAAAAAGCCTTTCTTTATTAGTTAAGATGGGATGTGTGATGTATCTGAACTCAACAAACCATGGCTAGAGCAGGCTTGCTTTTTGCTTCCAGACATTCCTATATGTCTGAAACAGAAGAGAGTAAATGCTGCCCCTGAACAGCACCACGCCAGGCTCGAACATGCAGCTCTGCAACATGGAGATGTCAGGCTGCTGGATGGGCTGCAGAGGAGCCAGCCTTGGTGCTGCTCCTGGGACTGCAAGGGAATGGTTTTGCTATAAAGTTGGGTGTGTGAGGCAAAAAAGTCATTAAACCAGTAAAACTGACACAGGCCTTTTGTTTCCTCTCACTCCAGAAGAAAAGGTTAGCACACTCTGGCTGTGTGCGACCCACTGAGTCTCAATTGTTCCCTGAGAAAAGAACACAGATGAGCTTCCCGTATTGCTTCGCCCATCTCTTTTCCTGTTCTGAGGCTGTAATTTTAGAGGTGGAAGCAGATGAAAAAGGCTTTTCCATTGTAACACAAGGTCTTTTCTTCTATTGCCTACCATAAGTGTAATGACTTGTTATTTTCTGTTCCTTTTGCTTCCAGAATGAGTTCTGATGGAGCTCCCTAATGATAACAAACCATTACTGCAGTAATATTGATACCTGTTGTAATCACTGGCATTCTGGCTTTTCAATTTTCACTATTTGCCTTGGATCAAGTAGCTCTGTGCTAATGCAACAGAAGGTCACCAGATGAAGGGGCTGATAACAGAAAGGGACTGTTCTACTTAACATGCATGGAGGATTATGCTTTTCAGTCGTCCTCAAGCTAATCTTTCAAGTTGTCCTTTTTTGACTTTCTCAGTTTAATCAGTTTAATCTCATCTTCCCTCTTTTCTGATTACAAGGATTTTCTGTAGAAACCTTGCCTCCTCAATAAGGACCACGTGGCAATTTATTCTTATATTGATTTCAACATTTCTTTTCCACTACTAGGGCTCTGATGCAAGGTGGGGGGAGGGAGCACTAGAGAGGAAGCAGAGGGGATCCCTCTAGTGCCTCCTGCCTAGCAAATCCCCACACTTTTGTTATCTGGGAATGTGAATACTCTTTAATACACTTTAAGTCAGAAATGGCAGCCAGATTGGAAATACTCAACTGTGATTAAAATTTAGTGAAGACAGTAAGAGCAATAAAGCATAATCACAAGGCAAGCTAAATCTGGGGCACCGGTAATCAAAGTGTTCAGGGCACATTTTCCAAGGGACTCTTTCCTGGTTGCCGTCACAACTGCTCTAACAGAAGAATATAGCATTTCTTGCCTCACAGGTGGGGAAACCAGATGCAAGGCCCAGGGAGTTAGGCAGTGTGGCCAGTTTGCACAGGCAGGTCTGTGCAGGAATTTGCACATGCATTTGACAGCATGGTCAGACTTCTCCCATGTTTTTTTCTTTCTTTCCAGGACAGGAGGAATTTCCATAATTATTGATTTTTCCTGGCAGGAGAGATGAAAACTGCTTAGCACTGGATTGACATTTTACTTATATATGTCTACAATGTATAGTAAAAATAGAAAAAAGAAAGAAAGAGGCAATATGCTTTTCCAATGTACACACTACATAACCCTTCACTAAGGATGCTCAGGCAGCTACAGGGAATAGCCGGTCAGTCAGCAAGCATCCTAACTCCAAGAATAAGCTGACCCTGTTTAAAAAACAAGTAAGAGGTCCAAGAGATGAGCACTACCTTGCCTTTGCACCAAATAAGTAAGGGAGGAATTGTCCCAGCCTCCCACCCATTTGGTTGCTTCTGCTTTAGACACCACCTTATCATCACATCTCCATAGCCCCTTGTTGCACAGACAACTCCAATGTTTATCTGCAGTCTCAGTCTCCCCAGACACACACATTTCTTGTACTGCGAGTAATACAACAGCAGCAAGATGGGATCTGATTGAATGGGCTGGTGTATCTGTTTAGTCCTGTAAGATTGCTCTAATTTTCCTACAAGTAATGAAAGATTTTGCTTTCTCTTCAGGGTTCCTGGAGATAATGATATATCATAGCCAGCAGAGGTGAACATCTGTTTTAAGAACTGTGAACTTAGGGGAACCATTTGTCTATCTGATCTTTCTTTCTTGTTTTTCAGTGCACTCTCTCCATTTCTCTGTTAATTAAATATATGTGAAATCACTAAACCACTTGGTTGAAGAAACAATTAAACAACAACTGAAATAAAAAGGTGTGAGGGAGGGGACTCTTTTTTTACTCTCAGCTGATTCTGCATGGTAGAAATTGCCCTACTTTTTGAGCATGCACTTTCTTTTCCTTTCATGGAAAGACTTGGATTCATGAAGGCATATCCACCTAATGACAATAGAGAGGAGTTAACCCAAGAGAACAATGCATCCCATTAATCTGCTCATGCTTAATTGGTAAGTACAATATAGAAATGGCATTTTAAAGGCAGACTGTAAATGTACTTGGATTTGTTGCTATTTAATTGATGCAACTGGCACACAAATTCTCGTACCCTAAAAATGAGAGTGAATGAAAGCAACAAGAAGTTATGGGTCACATTTTCCTTTTGAATATTACCCACAGCAGTTGTAGGCAAAAAATAATAAGCATTAAGCTACTGACATCAACCTCTGCAAATGCTCTCTGAGGAGAAAAATTATCCCTTGCCTGCTGCACTGCCCAGTGCCCTGCAGCAGCCTGGAGCTGGGAAGCCTGGGAGCTGTGGGATGTGGCAGAAGAGGGAGTCACCACTGCAATTCTCCATGCTTACCTTGCTGCCTTCTTTGCCCACAAGTGTGTGGGCAATTGCGTGATTCCCTGGGAGCTCAGCAGGGACAGGGGGAAACCTCTGACCTGACCAGTGCTGCTGTTGCACCCCTGCCTTTGCACAGCCTCATGGGAGGAGGAGCAGCAGGCCCAGAAGCTTGTCCCTGGAACCTAAGTGTTTCCCAGGAATGGCAGCAGGAAGTGAGGATGGAAAGCATGAAGGAGGATGAGAGATGGTGGGCTACTGCATTGCAGAAAAGGAGTGAAGCAGAGTTACAGTAATGCTCTGGTCCCTAAAGACAAGAGCTGAGACCCAGCAGTGCTTTCCAGGACAGCAGAGGGCAAAAAACACACTTTTGTTTCACCAGCTGTATTCATCTTTCAGCAATACTAGAGGAAGTGGGATGGCTTTGCAGGAGGTTGAAAACCAGCCTTTCATAATGCAGAGCACATCTTCCTTGACAGGCATGAGAAAAGGGAGGACTGCTAGAATCCAAGTCCTTTGGCAACCCAGCACTCGTATGACTAGAATATTGCCTATTACTTCCCACAAACCATAAACTTCTTTGCTAAAAACTGAAGTCCCACACTGCTAATAAGACTGTCACTAAAGCAAAGTGAAAAAAGCTGAGCTTTTTCCTCTTGTGTCCAACTTCATTCTCACCACTGACACCAGCACTTCACATCATCTACACACAAAAATGTTAACTTTAGCCTTCCAGAAACCTCTTTACTAAGTTGCTGCCTGTAAATATGACAGAATAGTTCTTGAGGCTTCTGAGTGAATTATTTTTCCCATGCCAACACTATCCACTGTGTGGAGGCTGCAGTCATAACCTGTGTATTGAATAGTACTTGTTAAAGTTCTTATAAATAATCTTATCACATGAATATAGCAGAAAGTTGCCCAGTTGAGAAATACAGCTCATGAGACTAAATTTTTGCAAAATAGTATCCCTCTGAAAAAGGGTTTCAGCAGTGTAGGGGAAAAAAAATAGAAATAAGTAAAAAGGAAATGACAGCCCTGTGTTGGATGTGACAAGGGTGTAGCAATCTTCACTTTTCTACATCTGCAGCACAGCAGGTCTGTTCTTTATCTGGAAAAGACCAGAAGATCTCCTCATGTGTCTTGAATAATATAAATTCAAAAGCAGTGGATGGGATGACGGAAATGGTGGGAACACAGGGATGAACTTTGTGTGCAGCAGGAACATGGTAGATATATAGGTGATAGTTTGGAAGGGAGATGGAAGGAGATAATGAGGTGGGGCAGACATGGCAGCAATTACTCATTTCTGCTGTTTCCAGTCCATTACTATCATATCCTCAATTGCCTGGCAGATATCCTCTGTATCTGAACAGTAAGAGTTGGAACAACACATTTTTCTGATCAGGTCTTTGTCTTTTCAAGTGATAACGCCTCCTCTACTAAAAGATCTAAAACTAAAGCTGAAAAGATCAGGAGAAGGTATCCATAATGCTACAGCAGCTGGAACCCAGAAGACTCAGACAGGAGAAGGTAGCGCCTACAGCACCAGAAGAGGTGAGAGCAGAAGACTTTGTGCAGAAAGCACCCCAGCGGTTTTAGAAGGGAAAGAAATAGGGAACTTTAAAATTGCTGAGCATGAACTAGTTCTTTCCAGAAAAATGGATTACAAATAATCCTGTCTGTAAAATTACTAGGAAAAGTAAAAAATAAAACAGCTGATCTCAGTTCATCTCTCTCTTTTGAAGAGAAAAAGAGCCTGAAACAGTTCTAAGATTGCATTTCTATTCACAAAAGGTTCTAATATAACATCTGCACCAGTGTCCAATCTGGATTTTCAAGTGAAATCAGCTTTGTGGGTCATTTGTGCGCTCACAGTATTGGCAAATGAAGGTGATATCACATAACGCAAAGCCATACATTTTTCCCTAGTTGCCCTAATTGTATTTTGCTATTAAATGATTACCATGCAAATGCTGAAAGGGGAAGAACTTGTATGGTAATGGAAATCCTCTCTGTTCCTGTAATCTATTTATTGAGATTTTTCTAATTATTTTTATATTAAAAAAAAAGAATAAGAAATATGAGTACAAAGAAACTACAGAGAAAAGGCATTTGTGATTGGATTAGTGAATCCAGAACATAATCATCAATAGATGTCTTGATTATTAAAACACAGTGGCAATTTTGGCTGAATGATTAGCCAAAGTTTCAAAGCCTTGCAGAGTTGTTTCTATTTGCATAAGAAATCAGCAGTGTAAGTCAATTGTACTCTTGGCATAATCTTAAAATAAACCTGTTTACTTACCCCACCCCTAAAAACCAGAGGAAAAATTTCACCCAAGGCCCATTTTCCTGAATGCAAGAAAAACTAAAGCATCAGCAAGGACTGTTATTCCCTTTCAGGAATTCACAGATATGCCACTATAGAGACCTTAACATTCAAGCCCTGCTTGCTGGCAGCTCCCTCTCTGCAGCACATGGCCAACTGTTCTTGTGAGACTCTTGCCCTCTCAACAGCAGTTTCAGCCAAGAACCCCTCTGCTTGCAGCAATGAGTCATTCATGGCATTGCCTAAGCTCTGATACACCATCGTTCTTTATGGCATTGGCCATCCACCAGGAGGGACCCAATAATTCCAAAGGAATCCAGGACATCATAGGCTTACCCATGTCTGAAGTCTGGGGAAGTGGGGAGGACCAGGGACCATTCAGCAAGTCATCTTTGGCAGTTTTTCACTTGAGAAGGATACAAAAGCTGCCAATAGCTGAGCTGATTCACTACGTATTATCAAGTCCTTCCCTCCTGGACAGAAAGATGCCAAGGTTTGCTTGTCCCAGGGCACGTCAGCCACAGAACCGGGCCAAGCATTTCACATGGTAGCGACGTGGAAGTCTCCCTATGTTCATAGTGGATCTGCTATGCTTTACATTAAAATGTCCAGTTAACAGGTACTACCCCTCTATTTCTTCAAGGATCATTTTCCTCATGTTTCACATTGCTTCAGTGACATCTCCCAGTGCATATTTGCTAATCTTTTATTTCTAATAACACAGATAAGACATAAGATTTATATAGGCTCTGTCTCTTAACTTACTTCCTTGCCATTTACTTATTTTTTCTTTCTTTTCCCTGAATATCACCACATAATATTTCTTCTGGCACAGCATAGCAATTGAGTGTAACCTTTTACTCTGATTTGTCATTTCATTGACATATTAACTGTATTGTAAAGACCTGTCAATTCCTTTTATTGAACATCTTTAAAATCTGTGCTTGGTTAATGATTGAGGCAACTAAAACTCTGGTGTATGCCTTGGTTCTTTCTCAGCTTGAATATTTAAATGGGTTTCTTGTAGGTCTTAATGCAGTTATTCTATCTAAATTGCAAGCTGTGAAGCCATTTGCCTGGCCTGATTTCTTTTTTTTTTCCCTATTGTTTGGTTTTGTTGTTGTTGTTGCATGATTCACAGTCTCCTCATGAAACTCTGTTACTTGGGTCAGTCCTATTTTATTATTCTTATTTGACTCCATTTGAGATTTTGAAACAGGCCTTGTTTTATTCCAACTATTGCCTTACAGAGTCTGGGGAGAAAGCTATAAGATATGAGAACAGGGTAAGGGTCTAATACCACAACACCTTTGTCTCCTAAACTGATCTGTCACTTTTCATACTGTCCTGACAGTTACACAAAGATTTCATCTAAGAACAGAAGTTGGAGGACTAAGCCATTGCACATGATTTGTCCCCTGCAACAAGATGCAACCTGACATAGTCCATGGAAGCGTAGCATAACATTTCAAACATGCCCAGAGATAAGTCATTTTGCAGAAAGGCTACCAAGCATCTGATGAAAGCTGCAGATTTAGTACCGGGAAATCCTGTTGCTGGTACAAATCTGGTTCATCTTTATTTCTTTTTCTTCTCTTCTTACAATGGCACATCTTTGTGGTAGATGTATTAAACCATATTTCCCCATTACAACAGCAGTACTTTTTCATCACCTTTAATTATGTCAGATGCAGCATGAAGCTGAAGCTCACCTCCATTTACCTGATGCATTACCGTCATTTTGAAGGGCAGATGTTCTTACATCCCATGCTTCAAAAAGCTCAGCTCTTTCCTATTGCTTTACAGAGACATGCTCCAATGAGAGGTACCACTCGCATGCGACACACCGTCTGTATCTGTACTCCACATCACCACGCGCACAGATGCTTCCCTTAAACTACTGCAGTTTGTCACCATTCTGCTCCAACACATCCACTGTACATTGGTTTTACAGCTCTACTTGGGATTACTATTGCAATATTCTGGAGTATTTATCTGATTTTCTGTAAGGGAAATGTTCATCATGTACTGCTACCTGGAGACCAGCAATTCCAGTTCATAAGCTTTCAAACTAGTTTTCATTCTGTAATGGAGTGAAAAGCCCATCTTTTGAGAGCCTTCACAGGCTTGCATTTTGCAAAATTGTTGACTTGCAGAATAAAGAAACCCCCCAACACTGGCTTAGAGAACTGGAATTTTATGCCCTTGAGAGACAAGGAATCTTGACCTTCAAAAGTGCTCTTCTTCACTCCTTCCTTCAAATGGGCACCCCTCAACAAAACATTTATAGGAGAATGAAAAACCACATTTAATGAAACTGCAAATAAGATTCAGCCAGCTCTCCTCAAACTCTTTACGCTGAATCGCCAGACCTCAGCCCTTCACAATATCCTTCAAAATACATTTACCATACAATGTGCTTTTTAGACTCCTTGTTTGCTTTCCACCTTGATCAGCTGGTCAAGCAGGCAATAGGAGAAGGCATGGAAGCGTCATAAATCTATAAGAGATCTGACAAAACTTTTAGAGCGGCTCCTACCTCTCCGGCCCAGATGAAGGTGTGATGCAGGGCACGTTGGTAACATCACACCCTCCCTCCAGCAACTGTAGCAGCAAGGTGTCAGCACAACATGCCTTGGTGGCCTCACCATCCTCAGATGCAGAGAGGAAGACAGCAATATTATCTCCAGTAATTCACACCTCTCCTGGCATAAGGGCTCTCTGGGGGTACGCACGCAGCTCAAAGGCTGGCCTTTCACTTCTTCCTAGAAGAGCAAAGGAAATTGTTTTCTTCTCAGACCACTAAAGAAAGTTTACACCTTTATTTCTGAAACACCAAGGAAGGAAAGCTTTAAAAAGTACATTTCCAGAGCGTCTTTGTGCAAATGTCAAGGATGAATGAACTCATTTGAACCACAGAGAAGTTTGCTACTACAAAAAGGCGACTGAAGGGCATGGGAGGTGCCTCAAGAAGGGAATTGCCACCACCACAAAATCACAATCATGGTGTTAAAGCTCCGATATTCAGTGAGAGACACAACTCCCAACAGAGGGGCAAGAGCTACCTTCTCTTCACTCTTTCTTGAAAGAAAAAAAGGAGAAAATAGAAGTTTGTTTAAAAGAAGCAAGACCGCAGCAGCCCTTTGACCACTCATTGTCAAGTGATTAGTACAACACTTTGAGAAAAGATGTCAGTTTTATAACAGAATTGTTATATTTATATTTTCAGTAATAACCTGAAGAAGTTTTCTTTTTACCTATTGCCAGGAAAAGATACAGAGTTTATGAGTCTAGGCAGACACTGAGAAGTGAGATTAGTGAAGCTAGTGTTACTCCTTGCTTATAGAAGGAAAACTAAAAGACCTTCTCACATGACCATTCGGCAGGAAGCAAGATCCCTTACTACACATGTTCCCAGGCTAGAACCTGAAGCTTATGTTTTCATAAGTCACTGGGGCTTCACAACCTGTTCAGGGATCAGAGAAGACAATTAAACCAGGAAACATTCTTTTTCATTGTTCTCAGTGGGAATTCTTGGTGCCAACCATTCTGAAATTATACCCTTAATATGCTGATTTCAGAGCATTTATACCCTGTGGGAGTTTTGTCCTCTGACTGTGTCAACTCTGACTATAGTAGATGGAAACCTGAATGAGTTGTAATCAGTTTTATCAACTGGACAGCAGAAACAGACAGATGAAAAAAAACAAAGGTGATCTTAATAAGAAAATGTCATGTACTACAGTATTCTGGGACTGGCTGGACTTCTATAGGACCATATGTGTGTCTTCCAGACCCACAGGGCAATGCAAGTATAATGTGCTCAAATGTTTAAGGATCCTATATATTTAAAAAAATAATAATAAAAAAAAAGTAGAAAAATTCAATTCCCTTTCAGAGTATTATTGAATATACCAGGGTATCTGCAGCTTGAGCATAACAGTGCCAACAAAACCAACCAGACCTGTTTCCTCCTCCCTGAAATTTAATCTGTTCTTACACTGAATGTTATCATCACAGAGGGAAAAATTCAGCATCTGAATTACTCTGGAGTGAGGTTTCTCTAGGATTTCCAGAAGAAATCCCACTCCACATGATAGTATTTTGCTTTGATTAAAGCAATTAAATTAACTTCCTTATATCAGAAGATATAAAGAAGACATAAAATACCTTCCTATCTTCAAAATTCACCTCATCTTTGTAGTATTGCAAATGATATTTATTCAGGTAAAAAAAAATGAAGCCTTGGTCCTGGGAATCTTTAAATATGTACATAACCTCAGAGATATGAAACACAAAGCCCAGTTTCACGTTGCTTGTAGTTGACTTCTGCTTCTGGTTATTGCACACTTTTTTTAGGCGAATACCACTATTTGTTTATGTATGAAATATTATTAAAAGAGCAAAGTGTAAAAGAGTTATTAGAAACAGCAGAACTAATTTTTAGTGACATGATGTTAAGGCAGAAAAATTGTCCTTTAGAATCTGAAGAGCACCCAGATGACATTTACTGGCAATGGTGGAGGTAAAAGAATAGGAATTTTTGGGGTTTATTTTCTATTTGCTACTCTCTGTTTTAACTGCTATTTAAAGTAAAAAAAAAAAAAAAAAAAAAAAAAAATCTCGTTATTTTTCACTTTCTCTTAAAAGCCAAGAAAATACTGTCCTTAGATAAAGTCTTTATGGCCTATTGCTATAATTTGGGAAGCAGTTGTTTCCCTCTTCTACATTTTGAGATTTTTTACAGGGGAACTGTTTTCTCTTAATTCTGTTACAATTACTTTCCAATAACTTTTTCTCAGCTAGTAATAACTAAGAACTTGGCTTAGCTTTGCAGTGTAAAAAATTGGAATATCTTCTTCCTATAATATGCTTTTAAAATCAGTTCCTGCCCACTTTTATTTTGACTACCTGAAAATGATCCTTTCAAGGCCCTAATAACAATTACAAAGCTATGACTTTCAACATTCTTACCACAGATTTTCCAACACAATTCTAACATGGAAAAGTTCATTTTTCATTATTGTTTACTGGTAGCTTTTCATAGGGAATACAAGGAATAATCAGAACTGCAAATTCATGCAATATAACAAATCAATGTGTTTAAATTCCAGTGGGCATTGGTTAGTCCATCCCAAGACTGTATTTCCTTCATTTAAAATTATATTTATAAGAGTGAAAAAATATTCCAGTAATCAAAAGGGAGAAATAAAAAGAGCCCACACCTCTTATTCAGCAGCAACAAGCACTAGAAAAATACAGATTTAGCAGATATTTTGGCAATGTCAAACTCCAGTTATATGATCAAAATTAAAAGCGGGTCTCAGAAGATCTCTTCTGTATCCAATGCAAAGCTTTACCTGTAACTGAAATATATTCTGGAGTGGAAGGGCTAGACATTACCATGAGTTTTTACTTCTTTTTAATGGGAAAGAAGATTGAGCATGTGTGTGCATGTGCACGGTGTGCAGTTTCTTGTTCTTTCCACCTGAGAAAGAGTTGGAAAGGTAGGTCTTCTTGGTCCTCTCCTTTTTTCTTGAGGAAAATCACTAGCAGCCATGAGAACCAAGTGGAAGCCACTCTTGCTTAATGCAGTGGAGATCAGGACAAGTTCACTGTCTTTGTGAGAACAGAATCTGCAATAAGAATTTGAAAGCTATCAATATTGGGGAAGGCCTACAGAAACATTTCACAGGTGCATTTTCACAGCCGAGAAGTGAAATTGGTTTTAATAAAGCCAAGCAAAAAAGGCTTTAATAGGACTTTAGCAATGCATAAGACTTCAGTAGTCTTCTGCCCAAGGGTGTGTTTCTCACTATGTGTAGTAGTACCTTGTCACCAGACTGGGTTTTAATTACACAAGCCATGGGCAAAACTAAGTCTGCTTTCTAATATCATTTTGATGTGGTATTCCCTGTATCTCTAGGAAATTAGGATCCCTGCTATGCTTATCCTCTCTCGAGCATTAAAAGGCAAGTGTCATTGACAAAGACAAGAGTTATGCTCTATACTGGTAGTGTGGGAAAAGCTGAATTTTGCCCATTTCAGCAAATGAGTTAAATCCCCTACACACCTCTAGCAGCTCTCAGAGATAAAACCCACCACTTGTGCCATTGCAATTAAAAGGCATTAACCCCAGGACATGCCAGACACCAGTTGCCAAAATGCCTTCCTTTTTAATTAGTTCGGATTTCCAGTTCTTTTCTGGAGCATAAAAACCGCAATACCACAGCACCAGACGAATTTGCTGCTGCAGCTGCAGCACTTGAGTCCGTCGTGAACTCTTTGCCTCCTAGTTCAGAGTCACACCACTACAGCTCTCTGAAATGACCAGATATAATTGGGTTCAGTGGAGTTCAAAGCTGTGCTCCAGCTTTCTCATATCAAAGTCCATTGACTCAGTGGCAGATGAAGCACATTGAAATTCTAGGAGAGTGGGAAGGAAATTATGATCAGACAACGTTCAGGTCTGACCTGTTAGATGCCAGGATGCAGTGCACAATCAAGTTGTGGCTGATTTTTCAAGAACTCAGGTGTGGTCCTCTGGAGAAGACTTTCTCCTCCTCTGATTGCTGCAATCTCAGTTTTGCTAATGTACTTTGCCAATTTCATGGCTTGATACTTCTGAGACTCAATTACTTTTTTTTAAAAAATGTCAGGACTTTCTCCTGAGATTGTTCATTTGTTATATTTATTTTCTTGGACATTATTTAACAAATCATCCCTGAAGAATTTGGAGCTATTAACTTTGTCGAACAGAAGCTCAAGCAAGAGTTAAAGGCAAAGGGTCTGAAAGAAAGCAATAGGCCAAAGCACCTCCAGGGTATTCATCAGCCCCAAAACTCATTTCGATAATTCTTCCTCACAGGATGAAAACAAAAAGGAAATAAAATGGAAGTCCTGTTGTTGTTGTTGTTGGTATGAGATCATAAAGCACAAATAAAATCTAGATAAGCATAGCAGCATTAGGGTTCTTTGACCTACGTAGTCAAGATACTCAAATCTTCATACTCATTCATGGCTTATTCTTATGCATTGTTCATTTCTACCTCACATTCACTCCTGTAAACTGCAGGCCAGCAATAACAGCTGCCCAGCCACAGTGTCACAGGACAGCCGTTTGGCTCACGTTGCTCTCAGCGGCAGCTCTTGGTTTTTGAAAACCTGGGCTGATGTTCCCTAGCAACCTTATTCTATGAAGAAAACCTGCTTGCTGCCACTAGCAAAACTAAGGAAGCTGTAAGTGGCAGTGTAATGAACCTTGTGTGGTCTTCAGTAAAGAATATGAAGAGGATACTATATAATGTAACATAGTTGTATAATCTTGGTCATCCTCCAGGCTGTAATTGCAATTTAATTCTGATGAACAGAACGTGATGAAGGATCTGAGTGCCCAGAAGTCCATCTGGTTTTCGCCAAATACACCAGCTGTACACAACTGAGAATGTATGTCCATTCATTCTGTGCACATTATTCTTAACAGTATGATTTCATGCAAAATATTGCTTCTTTCCACAAACCCTGCCTCACCAGCGACTGTGCTCTTTCTTAAAACATTGATTAGACATAATTTTACACAGATAAAGAATATAACTAAGTCACTGTTGTTGCTGCATGTAAGTCACTGTTTTTCTGCAGATGTTCTATGTGTCTGCTCCTGACACAAGCAGACCAAGTCATTTGGTCATTTGTTTGACCTTGAATATTTCAGCATTAACCAAAAAAAAAAAAAAAAAAAGGAAAGAAAAAGGAGCTTTTCAAAATAACTTTGCTATACACAGCAAATAAAAGAATGTCAATTTGGTATTTTTTAATGTCACATTCATGTTTTTTTTCTTTTCCGTAAAGACACATTGGAGATTCAAAAGCACAGGGCAGTAGTACCCACCCAGTACCTGAACACTTTGTACAAGCTATAGAGACAGATGTACAAAATATTTTATCCAAACTTTTATGATACTACCTCTAGTCCTTGAGTTAGTCTGGATGTCTTAGTCCAGGATTCACTGCTCTATGGTATATTGTTGGGTATGCACCTATTTTTTTTTCTTTAAGAAATTTCTTTTTTAATATTTAATAAGAATTAAGACACCTGTTTTGACACTTTCAGCTGAACTTGAGAGACATTCATGTGGTTTTACATGAGTCAAAAGTATCTTTTTTAGTCACATATCTCCTCTAAGATGTTTATAAGTATCCCTAAAGAAATCTATTTGTATCTGGCATGAAACAAGGAACAAAGAGCCAATCCCCACTGAAACTGTATGAAGCATCTCCATTAATACCTATTAGTTTTGAATCAGGTCACCTACCGAGTGCTATCAGGATTTCCCCATGCCATTACAAATGGGCCATTTCTACGGGTTTTTTTCCTGCAGTAATTAATTTTTTTTAATTTGTTCTCAGTCAGCCTGAAATAATTTGTCAGCAGTATAGCTGGAAAAAAATTAGAGGACTGACCAACACCAGTGCTGGGTGACTAGCATTGCCATCTTAGCAAAGGTCCAAATTCATGTTCAAACCTCTCACTCACATCCAGTGTCAAGCAGGTTATTCACTGCAGGTCTCCTGGGAGAATGTTTTAACCAGCCAAAAATGTAATGAAGTTATTTGTGTAGCTACTGGGTAAAAAAGGAGTGAAAACATTGTGTGGGAAAGGAAATGTTTCTTCTGAGACACAATTATTTTTCCTTTCTTTTTTATTTTTTTCTTTTTATATTTTGCTGAACAAAAAAACTGTTTCAAGTTAAACTGAAACTTTTTTATATTTGTTGCTCTGCAGCCCAACCAAAAAATATCTATTATTTCCACTGTGCTATTTCTAACCTTTCTATTTCATTCAAACTAGGTTTAAACAATTTGCTTTCTAAGGAGCAACGGCATCAGGATCTGTAGAACAGCCAGGGTCAAAATTTCACTATTTTTGAATACACCTACAATACACACAGATTTGCATAATAGGCCCTAATGCCTCCTTCAGAATCATTATGGTCTATTGAGTAAATAATGTGTCTATTGAAAATGGTTGAAATACCCATTTAGTTGATAGACTCTATTGACTCCTAATAAGAAGTTATTAGAGTTGAATAAATATTATGCATTTTAAAACTTGCCTAAATATATTCCATTTCATATATTTTCATATTTACACAATCAACTGTAAAAAACATGTTGTATATGCTCCCAGACAGCTCCAAGAGAGAGCTTCCCTTTCTGCAGGGTTTTTCCTTAACTTTGCAGGTGCTAAGGTAGGTTTTATTTGAGTAGTTGTTTTGTTTTTTATGAGCCTGACATGGGGGAACAAAATCAGTACAAGAAAGAAAATTAAACTACATGAGTTGGTACTTAAATAAAATTAAGCTTTATGTTTTCAAGGAGTTAGCATAGGATTTAGCCATGCTCTCTCGGGTTTATATGTGGGATTGCACAACACATTCTTTACAGTCAATTGTTTAAATATGCTAATACATAGAAAAGAATGAGCATAGTTAGGCAATGTGTAAAATGCATTTTTTCATTTACTCAGGCTCAAATGTTTTCTTGAGAACTGAAAGAATCTCTCAAGTTAAACCATACTTTGATAATTATCCATATATACAATTTTTTTGCTAATCTATAGCAATTCTGAAGCAACTGTAAGTAGCTGTGACTGTTTAGCATAAAGATTTCAGACTCCAGATGTGCCTTACATTGTTTTGTGTCTCATCTCAGAGTTTCAGATCTTGTATTCTGGATTGCACATCCTGCTATTCCATTTGCTGCCATGTGGACATAAAAAGTAGCCAGGATGCAAAGCTGGTATGAAAGTGTCTGCTGGATGTGCTTACTAGAAGTGAAAGCAAGCCAGGGAAATGGCTGCTGATGTTCTGCTCAAACAGATGGTTCAGCTGCTTGTAAAGAGCATGAACAGGTAAAGATAGTGACAGAGTGATTGTTTTATACATTTTCACACCAGCTGACTCCATGTTCTCCAGCAATCACAGACTCTGCTGTTCTCTTTCAAATGCTGTTGCTTTCAAAGGGTTCACATATTTATGTACATTTCTGGATCTCATCAGCCTCTAGAAGACCACCAGGAAAACTTACCAGCAGTTTGCACAGACATCAAAGCAGACAACCTGTCTTTATGGCCCATATGAGCCACGCAGATGTCCAACCCAATTTATGGGAGGGCTGCACACAGACCTGAGGACTGTGTTTCCAGAGGTTGAACTCGGTCACTCTCTGGTCTGACCACGCAGTCACCGACTGTGTCTGCTCTACTGCACCTCTTCATTAGCTCAGTTTTCCAAAAGGTTGCCTCAACTGTATATCGCTGTGACAGTGTTATGCAAATTGTTTTCTCAGTTTATTTAATTTGATGTTGGCAAGAATGGAGGGTTAATGGCCTTGGCACAAACACATTTTGCTGCTATTTTCCAGACAGTTCCTTGAATATCTGAACACTAGAAAGTCTTCTTCAGTCTCTCAACGACAAAGAAACACAGAGAGGTCTGATCTAGTTTTTAGCTGTATCCCATTGTGGACTAAAAATGGTGAGATCTCCAAACTGTAGCTGATTTGTCCTGGGCAAGGCACACCTCATTTGGTTGTTTTACTCCTCTCTTTCCTCTGATGTCTACAAATGTCTTTCACATTTTATCCAGCCTGCATGCATTACAGAAAGTCTGGTCCACAGACCATCCCCTTCCCCCTTCTTTCTTCTCCCTTTTCCTCTTCCTCCAGACTCCTCATCATTCAAAGGTGGGTCCTTACCCAATGAGCACCAGCGTACATGCAGGGGACACGGGTCTTCCAGAGCACTGACTTGTGAAAAAACCACGATACAGAAACGATTTCTTTATCCTCACAACCTATATGGTATTAAATAATTCTCCTCTCTGTGCCTGAGGGGTACTGAACTGTCAGTGAGAATGACTCCTAACGAACTGGAATATTCTCCACAGATACACCTCAGTACTGGAAGTGCAGCATGGCCCCATCTTTCACCTTCACCTTTAAATCACTTGTCTTCCCACAGTCACTTTTCCCTGGCTGTCAGAAACACAGAGACAAGTGCGTTCTGTGTTCCATTGGGGATAGGGTTTCACAGCTAGGGCACCAAAGCCTATCCTGACTCATAAAAAGCAGAAGTTCAAGAACTGAATTAAAACTAACAAGTTAGGAGAGATAATAGATAATTAGGTTGCCATGTTTATTTATTTTTTTTTATTTGTAGGAAATTGATATACATGGTCTCAGTGGTTTACACAAGTCATTTCATTTCTGTCTTTCATTGTCCCTGAATAAACTTGAAAGCACCATCTGATCCCTACTTCTGGGTGCTTATGGTATGACTAAAAGTTGATGATATTTTCAGTTTAAGCTTCCCTTCCCCTCCTCCCTTTCCTCTCTACCCAACAAAAGAGTTTGAACACTGCACACTTTCTATACCTCTGGCTCCCAGGCAGCATTTGGAATAGTAGAAGCACTGGAAAGCATGGAAGCCAAATAATACTAGCAGGGCAAACAGAATGTAATTGCTTATGTGTGCTGGTTATATCCTGAAACAAATTGTTTCTTAATGCTGAGGTCAGACAGGGTTTAATTAGGAGAAATACAATTGGTGTAAAATTTTGCAGCAGGCTGCTTGTTTGGTGTCATGCCAAGTCAACATCAAGCCTTTCCAAATGAAAATTTTCATTAGAGGCCATTGGCAGCCTGGTTAGGCTGGGTTTCAACTTTTTCGAGTCTCCTGGTAACATGAACCTGAAACAGCGTATCTGCTTCCTAGTAACAGGCTGTCCCTGTTGCAACTGTTCTCACACATGCACACAGCTTCTACATATGTAGTAACATGTGTGCGGCTACTTTCTTCTGGCCTGAAGCTGTCAAGATCTGCATGCAGATAGGACTTACGTTTAGCTTTAAGACTGCGGATAATGACATTTTATTTTCTTATTGCTTTCATATCAAATATAGAGAAAGAAGCCTTTGAACCTCAGCAGAGGAAGGGGAATTTCTAAGCCTTTTTTGTTGAGTTGTGACTCTTTTTTTGCTCCTTTTTGTACCACTCCATGCAAGGTTCTCAAAGATCCTTACTGATCCTCAAAGCACTGATTCTGCTCTTTACACTGATTAACATAGCCCCAGTGCTTGTGCTGCCAAGGTTAAGGTTGTATCAGCATTTCCTCTATAGACACTTCTGTTCAAGAGAAAAATGTTTAACTTGAACAAGAAAATTTTCCTCAGGGTGCAATTTTTTTTCACTTCCCCTAATTCTGTGAGTTAAGCTGATGCTCATAAAACCAAGGGATGGGCATTCTGGCTTATGGCAAGTAAGCATTGAAGGCTTAGCATACCTCAGTCACAGTTTGTGTCTTTTCTTCTTATTCCCATCCTAACACGAAGAACACTAATGAATAGACCACAAAGGAAGTGTGACCTGATGTGTGCCAAATTTTGTGGGCTTTAAAGCTGAGCTACCAGAGATACTCCAGAAAGTGCTGTCAGCAAAAGGCAGGAGCAGTGGAGGATTTGTGGCCACTGTGAAAGCTGGCTCTGATGGCAGGTGAGCTGGCAGAGAACAGCTTGTGAGCCAAACTGCCCCTGCAAATAAGACAAGCCAGGTTACAGGAGGCAGAAAATGCTGGGAAGAAAGTGGCAGAGACCCAAGTAGATAGTCATTGCACAGCAATTTTTAAAGTAAACAGAAGCCTTTTCATTTCAATATCTCTCTGCCCTGGTTCAGACTATACCTGAATCAGCATTTACAGAATGCTCCACCTCCTCCCTGAAGGTGACATTTTCTCTTTTCTGTGTTATTTTAACCAGTGGTCAGTGCCTCATTTTCTCTCCCCCTTCTGCTCTCAGTATCTTTCTGACAGAGCACATTCCCTTTTTCTTCCCTTATCTGCAGGCCAGCTGAGGGGCACTGCTGCCTCTGTCCTCCTTCACCCTGCACCAATCCTAGTATATTTGTCTTTTGTATGAATCCTTATTCTGGGTCTGCTGTATCTACCTAGCTGCTGTTCATGTGCACAGCTCATAGCAGCAATGATAGTCAACTGTATTCATTGTGGGTAGTTATGTGTAGGGAAAGAAAATAGAAAACCAATTTTGTTGGTGTTCCAAATCTCTGCCCACATGCTCCTGTTAAGGTGGAGTCTTTATAGCAGGAGCAAAAAAGGGCCATTCAGAACAAAAATATGGGAATACCCACTGCACACACATGGTCTTCCACACAAGAGTGCCTTGAAATATTTGTGTTGTGAAATTTATTAAAAATCTTTGAAAAGGGATTTGGAGTTTGACCAGATTCTGTGGAGTTTAAGGAGGAAAATAAGCTTTTATATAGAATGCTTTTCTTCCCTCTCCCTCGCCCCAAAAGGCAATCAGCAAAGGATTCTGATATGACTAAATGGAGATTTCACATGTTTCTGTATCTGTCTTTGCTTCTAGGGTGCAAATTTAGGGCAAGTTTCACGGTGCCAATGGACTATTAGTTTTTTTCCCAGTCTGTGGCACTAATATCTCATACTGGCACAGATTGTACAGTTTCGAGTCCCTGGCTGGGGGAACACAGCCAGGTTAAAACTGAGATGTGAATGGTGGCCTGTGCCTTGGCAGAGCAGAGCTGCTGTGTGGCCCTAGGAAAACCACTACACATGTCAACTCAAAGATCACCTTCACCAACACCCTGATAACCCTTACGCTTCCCACTCTCATAAAATTCCACTGCCCTTTAACTCTTTTGGGGCTGACAGGCTACTTGATTTCCATTTGGCAAAGGGAAGGCAGCATCACTCTTTCCTTCCTCAAAGAAATAAAGGAACAGCAAGGTAGAAGGGGGCAGCATCTTGACTATGTTTGCCTGAGGTTTTATCAATTTGGGGTTTAGAGTTTTTCATTTTATTAAACACATTTTCATGCATGTGTGACTATGAATGTATGTATTGGGCTCTGGTACTGGCACTGCAGCAGAGGATCAGGTGGTGAGGTGGGGGTTGAAGGATTAAATATAGTTTCTGCAGTGTGATCATCTCTCCTGTTTTTAAAACCTCCAGCCTTTTCCTGAATTACCCCGTGGGTAGCTTAGTAACAGATATGATGGCCCATTCTTTACTGCACTTAAAAAACCCTAGAAAATATACTGCCGTTCTGGAAAGAAACAAACAAAACTAATGACCTGAAGGTGTTGTCATGGAAGTGTTACTTACAAGCATGGAAGGGGCAGCTGCCCTTCACTGAGCTCTGCTGAAGAGCCAGAGCATAAAGCAGTGCTCTCTGTCACGTACAGCCAGGAGGCTTCGGGCTGTGCGAATGCTGTTTGTACAGATGACGAGTCCCCTGCCGAAACGGGTGATCAGTGGACCGGGGTCAGAGACATTAACACGCTCAAAGACACGGTGCTGGATGATCACTTGCGCTGGCCATTGCCATGCAGAAGGCACATTAGGGGGAAGTTTGGCAGAGCTGGGTAACACTGAGCCTCTCTATTTGCATGCAGCACAAGAAAGCAAGAAGTGCTCGTCTCGTGTTTAAAGGCAGCTACTGCTGCTTCACTGGGAGCTTTGGCCTTTTCAGTGGGGAACCCAGGAGACAGGCTGTCAAAACAGAAGTCTCTTGTTCAAACTACCAAGCTCACGAAGCAGGGTAATGAAAATAAATAAATAAATAAATAAATAAATAAATAAAGTTTAAAAGGCTCAGATCAGTCAAACCAAAGAGAGTTGTTGTTTCTTGGTTGACTTATTTTTTCCTTTTCTGAAGTTTTTTGGTTATTTTGAGTTGGTTGGATATAGAAGCACGAAGTGTGGAGTTCACTCAAGGCATTGAAGATAAATTCATAGTTCAGTTTTGCAAACAGACAAACAAATAAAAGTTGACTTACGCAGTGGAGGGTTCATATTTCCTCATTGTATTTCCTCTACTTTGTACAAATCTTCCTGGAAATCTCTGTAGTAGCTCTTACTAACTGTGTGATGCCTGCTGTGCAGGGCAGAACTGATCAACTGCAGGGAATCCTTCTATTTTCATCTGTTGTTTTTTTTTTTTTTCAATCGTGTCAAATTCCTTCTCTTTAGTAATCTCCTTCATTCCCTTAGGAGCTGGAAAAAGATTTAATTGTTAAATTTGCATAGCAATTCAGCAAACAAACTCTCCAGTCTCATGTAGATCTTTCGCTGTTGCAGGCTTAATTTTATTTATAAATCACTTACTTCCCTATGCTCAGTCATGATGGCATTTCTTACTCAGGAGGCTTACGCAGAGAAATTATTGAGGAACTGTCCATGTGGGGGACAGTTTAGGACTACTCTTTTATAATGTATCTTGATTATTTTGAGAATGGGGCTTTGCAGGCGAATTGTGTTTGCCCTTTCTCCACAACTATCCATGTCATAAAATAATCCTGCCATTAAGTGGCTTCTGTCTGGTAGACCACTTGTAGCAATTCTGAATATGAAAAATAGCTTAAATCCTGTTTAATGGAATGAAACACAGTAAATACAAAAACACCTTCACTGTTGCTGGATTACAACATAAGAGTTCGATTTTAAATATTATTTGCAAGTATGAGGATTTGGAGGGTTTCTGCAGGACATAGGAAAGGTGGAACATAGTTAGAGCAAACAGAAAACTCCGGGTTTCTAAATGCAGTCCACAATACTTCATGCTTACATCTAGAGACTTTTAAAATCATGACACAGGCAGCTGTATTACTAGGCTCAGCTGTCCAAAGATGTGGTGACACAATTTAGTAGTGCAGCTTTAATATTTAATATTTTGATGCTAAGACTGTCCACAATTCCCTTTGCATCTCTACCCTGCTCTACTGAATCTGTTTCCTGTGACAAACCATCTTGACAATCTATAGGCTCAATAATGAAGAGGAAACTCCACAATTGTCAGGAAGAGGTGTTGTATCTGAGAGGCAGTAGGCCTGGCTGAAGGTGTGTGGAGCTCCTACCTTCAGTGGTCACAAACTGAACTATTGCAGGTGTCCTTTCCCCATGAAACTGAAGAGGTTGTGAAGCATTCAACCTTTGAAGTTTTGAAGACCCAACCAGATGAAGCCCTGAGCAGCTTCGTCTGAACTCACTGCAGACTTAGCTGGCTGCTGGGGGCTAATATACAAACCTTACTTTAAACAGTTTATTCAGAGATGTTGTATTTCAGCAGTGCGTTAAAAAAGCATGTATTTCACTTCAGTAGGAAAATCCCAGTGCTTCACATACAGCAAATAATGTATCGCATGGATGGAGTCAACACTTCCTTCTAGTACTATATACTATCAAATAACTGAATTAATTAATTAATTATTACTTTTGAAGGAGACACAAACCCCATGCGTCACCTCCAGAATGTACTTTTAGTCTTAAATCCAGCTTACACAGCAGTTGTCAGGTATGACTGACTCTATGGCACTGTCCATTTTCAGTTCCAAGGCTACTCAGCCATTTTTGCCAGGAACACTTGGACATACCTATTTCAGGCTGTTCAAGAAAAATGTGTGCTTGTCATTCTGAAACTAAGGCTTCATTAACACCCATGCCTTTAACTGATAAAGAAAATGTTGCAGAAGTAGGCTTGAAGAAGTAAAACTACAGCTTAATATCCATAAAATATTCTAGGGAATTCCTCCTGAGAGCAAAAAAATCTTAAATGTTCCTTGATTCTCCCCCTCAAAATGTACGGTATCATGTTGCTGCTGGTGATACAGTAAAATTATCATCTTAAGGCAGCCACGCTATAATGAAGTGATGCTGGCTAGTACCAATCTGGTATCTCTCCTACAGCTGGTTATGTTTTCAGAGGGCTTACAGAAATTCAACTGCTCTGAGTAAGTTAAAGTAATCCCCGACACATGTGCCTTGAGATGTGGGAATCTTAGTTTTGGACTGTGACAGCATCCCCAGCCTCAACTTCCCTCCAGCCTTACACCTGAACATTTTTTGTGTTGTTGCTGTTGGCACAGGAGAGGTATACACTTCTGTATTGACCTTCTAAACCATCTCTCTGTGTATCTTTTACTCCCTCTGGCAAAGAAAACAACAATTTAGCTGCTCTCTCAATGTCAACTGTCTGCACCGAGTTTATCATACTGTGTAACTACATTTATGCATTAAACAGTAGTCAGGAGATATGTGAGTCCCCACTTAGCCTTGGAACATGTTGATACTTTCTGCAAGGCAAGCCGTTCCCCAGGAGTTATGAAATCAAACAGGGGATTTAATTGATGAATGATTTGTTGGCTCAGATTCTTGTTCCCAAGGAAGAAGAAAAAAAAAAAAAAAGGTAGTTTTCCTTGGGATGTAAGTAGACACGAGCATAACAAGGCAGTTGTGAATGAGAGCATTTCATCCCACTTGGGCAGTATTCTTGGGATTATGAGGAAACTTAACTTCTCTGGATGTCTGGGGAATCATTTGCATGTACCATGACTTAGAAATAGGTGGGATCTTGCAAGTGATACAACACAGAATTTCTTGTCTTTTTCTCATAAAAGTCACATTAAATTATCAGCCTAGTGCTTTCCCAGTATATTGTCTCACTGATCTTGAATGAGCCATCCTGGTGTTGGGGGAACACTTATCTGGGTGATAATCAGTGCTGAGACCTCAGAGCAGCTCAAAGAAATCTGAGAGCTATATAAACTTTCAGCTGAAATTCCTTTAAGCAGACAATTTTCCCTCCACTAGTCTTCTGAACTCCAAAAGAAGCATAAGCCCTGACTCAGGCAATGTGGAGTGTTTGCTCTGGCACCCAAGCCAGCAGATGTGACTACTTGGCATCCTTTCCCGAGACTTGAACCTCATGGTATGTCTATGCCAAATGTACCCACATTATGCAAGAGTAATGGAAATTCGCCAGGCAGAGCAATGCTATGTTTTCCCAGATAAATGTTGCTCAGTTTAATTTTGAGGAACTGCCTGATAAAAGCCTCAGTGATTACCTTGTTTGCCTAACTGTCTTCATTCTGCGAGATCCAGCACTTTTACTGGGACAGAGAATATATGAAAAACATGAGGGGACAAATGCATCAGAGGAGCAAAAGAGGCCAATCAAATCTCCTGGTGAAAGGTGAAGCACCCACCTGAGAAAAAGGGTTTCTTTCCTCCTTGGAAGATAAGTTGACTGCACGGAAGGCCCACTAAGAATAGTTTGTCATCTGACATGGTTCAAGTGACTCAAGCTGCATGGTCACAGTGAACTGTTTATTTCAGTTTTTCTCCAATTCCAGGCAAAGCTCACCATGGAAAAATGCTGGGATGAAGGTCATTTGCCTTTGGCAGCACCTGGAAAGTGAGACAGAAATGTAAACAACTCATATCTGCAGAATATAAGGAAGCAGAAAATGAAACATAACTGAATGAAAATGTGCATAGGATTAGCCAGCTGAAAGACGGCATTAAAATATAAAGATATCCTGATTATCACCACTCTGCCCTTCATTTGAACCAACTACTATTTGCCTTCAGCTATTGCACCAGGGCAAGACTTTTTAATTCATATTTAGTTCACACAGAAATACAGTCCTGTTTCTGGCTGTGGTCTTTGATCGCTAACACAACTCCTAAAAATGGTAAGTATGATTTATTAATCTTCAATAGCCAAAGTCACTTGCCACAATCTGACTCAATTATATTTAACATGCTTGTAACATTCACAAACAGGGAAGCCCAAATCAAGCAAAGACTCAGGGATATGTGCTGTGCAGGTAGCTATGATTTGGCTCTGAAGCTGAGGAAAGCTCTAAATATCCCATGGAGACTCTTTGAGGCGTAACAAACCTATTGTCACCCAACCACAGCCAAATAAAATGGCTGGAGAGTGCAATGCCTTTTGCTGGGGGATCCTTCACTCTACAGCAGAACAATGCTATTGGAAGTGGAGGAACACCTCAAATAGCAGCAGGGGATTGCTGTTACACTATTAGGGCAACTGATTGCTTCAGCAAACAGCTAGAAGTAGCCATTTCTTCTCAAGTTACTTACACTGCAGTAATCAAGTTTTGTTAAAAAATTTCAGCCATAAAGGAAATCCAAAAGAAACTGACTTCTAACCCTGGACTTCACCTTCAGGAGATGAGCTGGGGAAGAGACACAGTGAATCACAGGGCTTCTGCTATTTATTATCCGGGGAAAATGGAAAATGGAATAATTTTCACAGCATTTTAAAAGGCTGTTTACAAACTGTTGGCCTGGAAGGAAAATCCTGTAAACCATTCATTGCAGATGTCTTACCTAACCACCTGTCTGACATTCAACAAGACTATCCTGCAGGGATAGAAGCAAGGTGCTGATGTTCTCCAAAGCCCCACACAAATAAGAGTTAATACACAGTTATGGGTGGGTGGATAAATCCCAGTGAATAACTTACTCAATTAAAATGTCCTTTTTTGATCTGCAGACATTGTTGTGAGTTTCTCAGTTATTCATTTGAAATTATTGTCTGAGTTATTTGTTGTCCACAGAAATTCACTGCAGAACTAGTCAAAATAATGCTGAAACTCGTAATACCAGACAGAGAGCAGATATTATTTTCTTTGATTAGCTAAATGAGACATTTTGCATCAAGTTTCTGCTTCAATATTTAGATTCTTGAAAGAGAAAATAGCCTTGTGAAAATACTGTGTAATATTTACTTAAATGCTGCTGTTTCAATAGCTAGTAGTGAACTCATTCAATAGATTATTTGTGAAAGTCGGAAGAAAAAACATAAATAATCAAACAAACAATTTAAATCATTTAAACACAGCATTATCTGAGGGTTAAGTAATGTTTGCCTACTTGCAAACACAGTTGCCAGTTGTCTGCAGCAGATTGTATAGGACATACCTTCAAATTTAAACTAAAGGAGTAGTTTACATATACAAGCTAAAAATAATTCTGATAGTTCTTTCACACAAATTTAAAAAAAATTAAAAAATAAACCAAGGAATTTTTAAACAGAACAACTTCAGTTACCTTGATCATTTTGGTCTGTGAAACACAGTGGCCCAGCTTCACAAACAAATCAGAAATGGTATAATATCAAATGCCTTGACCACACTCATCAGGAACAGAAGATCTCTGCTCTCAGCTCCCCTAATGGGCTGAGTTACTTGCTAATCCTCTATAAATGTTCCCCAGAAAAAAAATTCAGTTGTGCCGAGCTACTAAGAATCCTGTCAGCATGTAAAAACAAGAACAAAATCTTATGCATAATAAAAGAATACTGAAAATACATGTATAGTCTTTGGCTGTTCTATATTGGCTGTTCAATGGTTCAGTTGGTGTATTAAAATGTATTTTCAGACATTATTTTGGTTAAATTCAATCCTACTTGACACTTACAAACAATTTAAGAGAATTAAGGTATTTCATATACTAGTTGTTATTCTTCCTGCTGAATGGATGAACACATTCCACAGAAGGGAAATTACAGAGATGTAAGTTATGCTGGGTGACAGGGATATGGAGTTAGGCAACATTCATGCTTCATTTTGCTAATGGATTGGATTACAACCCTTCTCCTTAGTGAGAAGTATAGGGATAAAGAAGATGCACACAGTCTTTGCTTTTTTGCTGTAGTCCAACAGGATGCTTTGTAAGTTATTCTTACCAAGTGTCAAAATGAGTTTAAGTGACAGATTATGTATTTGCTTACCTACATTTAACACTGGCATCTCTCCATTCACTCACACTAGGGTAAATATACTCAGGCTCTGGCTCCATATTCCCCTTGTTTGATCTCACTCTAGATCAGCGATGCCAAACCACCAGCACTGGCAAACAGAGATCTGGGCTGGCACCAATGACAATGAGCAAACAACACTTTCAAAATATGTTTGATGCCAGATAGCAAAGAGCACCCTCCCTACTTCAGGAGCTCAGATAGAAAGGCTTTCTGCTCTGAAATCCACAACTATCTCCCGCATGTGGCTGGAAGGGCCAATATATCATCTTTTTTCTGCAGCCCCCCAAAAATAAATGCACTGTATTTATCCCAAACAGTGGCACATAGATGGTTCATGTTAATCCAGTTAATCTCAAATTGTTTAAGCATAAACAAACCTAGCTCAGTAAGACACAAGAAGCACACACGAACCAGCTAAAATTTTCATGTCAACTGGCATTTCAAACTTTTCAGCTTCTACTAGACATCTTCAGGAGGACACAACAAAATAAAAGCAGAATGCAACAAAACAAAAGAACACCAAAGCTAGGCAGGTATATCTTCTCACTAAGCTGATTGCTAAGGCAAAGTCTTGGCTATTAGTGACATCTGTTTTATTTATTTTTAGGTTTATTATTAGATTTATTATTAGGTTTAGATTGCACATTTAAAAAAAAAAAAAAAAAAAAAAAGCTTCCCTGAAAGGGTTGTCAAGCACTGGAACAAGCTGCCCAGGGAACTAGTGGAGTTCCCATCCCTGGGGGAATTGTAAAGATGTGTAGATGTGGCACCTGGGGACGTGGTTTAGTGGTGGACTTGGCAGTGCTGGGTTAATGATTGGACTTGATGATCTTAGAGGTCTTTTCCAAGCTAAACGAGTCTATGATTCTATCCCACTCTGATGCAACGTTACACTCCAGCCTGGCAGCGTGAAAAGCCCAGGGCAGACCTTTCTGAGGCACTGCACTTAAACCACGTGCTGCGACTAAACCTCTAGTGCCTGATGCACCTGTATCATGTGCCTGGTGTTCCTGGAGGGAATAGTCCAGTCCAGCTGCCCTTCCTGAGCACTGCCACGGGTCACTTCTCACTGGCTGGGGACAGGGACAGCCAAGTCGTTTCCACTTAAATTACACCAGTCCCCACTTCTCACCCGAAGGGCTTCAAGAGGCAGTGAGGGCCGAGAGAGAACCGGGCATTGGATTACCCGCAGGGTCAAAGCTCAGCATGGGCTTCATCTGCCTCAGCACCGCAACGCAGGCGGCACGGCGCGACTCCGGGCTGGGAGGTGGCGGCGCTCGCTCACCGCTACTCGCAGCCGCACACGAGCCCGCACGGACGCCCAAACCTCTGCCCGTACTCACATCAACTCAAACACCTCCTGCATCACCCACACCCTTTCCAGGCCGGCCCCGGCCCGGCACGGGCACCGCACCCCGCCCGCTCGCCCGGCCGCGCCGCGCCGGCCCCACCAGAGGGCGGCACGACCCCGCGTTCGGGCGGCCGGGCGGGAGGAGCGGCCCCGCCGCCGCCGGGCCCCGGCCCCCCGGGCACTGCCCGCACACACCGGCCCGGCTCTCGCCCCGCCGCCGCGGCCGAGACACCTCCTGCCCACCCGGACCCCGCGGCCTCGCCTCCTGCAGCTCTCACTGCCCGCCCGTCGCCTCCCTCCCGCTCCCAGAGAGCCCCCAGCGGCCCTGGGAGGGCGGGCGGACGGCCCTGCGCACTGCTTTGGGGCAGAAGTGTTTTGGGGCTGTGCGGGGCTGGGCTGTACGCGCTGCCCGGGCGGAGTGCGCTGAGCGGGACAGCGTGTGCCCGTCACGCCGCTGCAGCTTGGGCTGTGCAGAGCCGTGCTCCCATTTAAATCCCAGATTAAGAAGAGTTTAGTGGCGGGGGGGGTGATCTCCGCTTCACTTGAGAGAACTCCTGCTTGAGTTTTCTGTGTAGCAGCCCACCCCTCTGCTTTTTGGGCAATGCTGTCATCTTACTGTATATAGCAGTTAGTGACTGGTGTCGGGGTGCACTACTGGGAAAAAACAGCTGTAAATGGGGATAATCTGAGTTGATCCTTTCAAAGTTCGCACCCCATGAAGCTGCAGAGAAAATCAGGCAGATGGGAAAGGGATGTTTCATAAGAATCAACTGACTGTTGCAGAGCAAGAAAGGGGCAAAGTGATCCCCTCAAGACAAATGTCACTGCCAGACCATATTGATAAGATCGCAAATTACAAATTCAACTGAAACCAGAGAATTTGCCAAAAAAAAAAAAAAAAAAAGACAGAAAACAGATGCAAAACAGCACAAGATGCCAGAATAAAATGAGTCAGGCCAGCCTGGAACACACTGCAATCCCTCACCATTCAGGACGATTTAAATGGATGGAAAAGGGATTAAGGTCTAATCCAGCAGTTGCTCTGTTTGAATTAATCTCATAGGAGTCAGTCAGGATATGTATATTTAGAGAGGGGGAGAAAGAGAAGAAAGAAAGCAAGAAACTCCCTGATCAGGTCCTGAATATAATCTGAGGAGACTTGGAATAATTCCTTGTGCCACACTGGTTTTAAAAGCTGATTATCTGATCCAAACCCTCACAGGCATTTCAAAGAGAAAAAGTGGCATTGCTAAATATGAGTTCTTTATGCAATACTGAACCCCAAGTCTCCCTACCAGTTGTTGGCTGCATCACAGGCAGTAGCCATTTCACTCATACTGGCTGAGGCCCTCTCCATCACTACAGTGCCTTCCTTGGCTGAGATCTTGCTTTCAAATGCCACTGATTTTCTGGGACAGTGTCAACTGTGAGGAGACTGTCCCACTGGGTCTTGGGTTTCTTAAGAGCCTAAGTGATTAAAGAGATTCTTCTTCCTTTTGAACTCAAACATTTTCCAGAGCTGCCTTCTCTTCTCTGGGTAACACTATCAATCTGAGGCAGGCACTGAAATATCTACACCAGCACTGCCAAAAACAGCCTTGCATATTTCCAAGCGGTTATGCAGCCTTTCGTAAATCACCTAAGCGTGAGCAAACTGTGCTTCAGGCAGTGCAGAAAAAGACAAATCCAAATGCTAGGGACTATGAGTACCCAGGGAGGCTTGTGTAGACACACACTGAAAGACAAAATATTAAGTGCTAGCCTCAGTCCCTAACACACAATATCATAGAGGAATACTAAATATTAAGTCTCCAGTCCACAACACACAGCTTGTTTCTGCATGTGTGGATGTCCTTTACGTGTGCAGGTGGGCGGGTGTATCTGAGGCAGGAACCAGTTTCCAAAAAGGGAATCTTATAAACCACAGCCCAGAGTTCCAGTCCAACAACTGTGGCATTCGTTTTAGCAGTTCTGTCTATTAACAGTGCTGGGTTTATAGTTCTCCAACAGCCCTCAGCATCTCCAGAGGGACCAGCAGTTCCTTTCAGAATGAAGACTACTTTCAAGGATATTGCAATATTTAAAGAACTCCACACCAACACAGTATCAGAGAGCGATTAATTTAGTCTGTCATCTTTTTCTAACTAACAACATAACCCCCTTTGTGGTGTCCCACCCTTAAGGGGAAGGGAGCACCCAAAATTCCCAGGTGCTCATAGTTTAAAAGGAATAAACGTCAGAGAGTCCACAAAAGAAACTTCCAGAGTTTGTTAGTAAACTACACACCTAGCATAGAAGTTGCTATAAATTAATCCCTTATCTTCTACCATAAGCTTATGGTGGTGGGTGTTTTTACTTTTACCTTGGTAAAAATACCATCGACTACAAACTCTCAGAGAGGGTAGCCTACTGAGTAGTCAGAGAATTTCAGATTACAGTACTTACCTGTCTGCTAGGAACTGAGAGAAGGGAGAGAATGGGATCAGTCAGGGGAAAAAACATTACAAGAGAGTAGCAAGGAATATGAGTCTTTCTTTCCCATGTCAGAAGCAAATCAACAAATATATTTTCCTGCCTTTGTGGAGGTAAAGAAAGAGATGAATGCTGAATGACAAAGCTACCTTTTTGAAGACTTTTAGCTCAGGCAAAATGAATGAAAAATTCCAATGGACCCTAACAGTGAATACTTAATCTGAGCTGGGTGTATGCAATACGCTCACCAACAATACAGCACAGTTAGGTGTTGGGACCTTGGGGTACAGTCAATCAGCAATAAGAAGTGAGTACACTGGTAATGCTCCTTTGCAGACAACAGGGGTCACAGCTGGGATCCCAGACCTCCAGCACCAGCCAAACGCTGAGACCTAGGTTTGCTCTTCAGTGCTGTTTTGAGCATAAAAAAACATGTACCTTCAAACATCATTGTCTGCATTCTCATTTTTCCAGGAAAATATTGGCAATTATATTACCCTACCAATATCAATTGTGCATTTGTGTCTGTTTCTGTGCAGCTTGTGCACTGGAAATGTGTTTTGGCTTCAGTTCAAATCCACTTCAGTGCCCCCAAAGCGTTCTTCATTGTTATAAAGGCTTGCTGAGATTGTTTCCAGTTTATACACAACTGTTTCTAAACCCTGAGACCTATGCTTTTGGTTGTCTATCAGGAAAGAGTGGCAAAGATTAAAGAAGTGCATGCCTTGTGCTGCATACTTAAAAATAAAACAGCCATGGTTTTCAGAAACCTCTTTTAAGGTGTAATAAATCCGACTTTCTAAATGCCCGAGGCTGTGTTTATCTAGAAGTATCTTGAGGGAGATCGCTATGTCTATTAATCTGTTTTCCTGTTTCCTTACCTCAGGGCTTAAAGGCTGCATAAACCAAACAGATAGAAGGCTGTAAGGAAAAGTCTCCACAGACAAGTATCTCCCTCTGCTTTCTGTTCTTGAGCAATACACTCCTAGTACAGGGGAATCATTAAAGTTCTTATAAAGCAGGAGCAGTAGATGAGGGTGATATAGTAGGGACAAACCAGCATGACCTCTGTCTTAGAAGAAACCTCAAACCTGTTCAAGACCTTTAAGAGAGTTAACAAAACAGTGGGTAAAGGACAACCAGTGTCTGTATTTTATTTAGACTTTCAAAAGGCTTTTGATAAACTTCCTGAGAAGAGGCTATAAAGGAAACTTAGTAACCACAAGGTGAAGGGTAAAGTCCTGCATGGATAGGGGGAGGAAAAAAAAAGCCCACAGTTGAGAGAATAGAAACAAAGAGGAGGAACAAATGGTCCATCTCAGCATGGAAAGGGCTTCCACGTAGGGTGCTCCAGAGATTAAAAATATGACATGTGCTTGGGATATTTGTTAATGATTTGAAGACCATGGTGAGGAGCAAAGGTGACAAAGTATGTGTCATGCAAAATTAGGTAGGTGGGTCAAATGGAGAAGCATGAGAAGGATGAAAAAATTAGGAAAACTGAGATAGTGGGTGAAATTCAACACTCACAGGAGAAGAATAATGCATAGAGAACACTACAAACTACTCATGCATGTGGTTAGGTTTTGAATTTCTTGTGAACATCCCCAAACACATCAGGCACCTGTACAGACAACTTGAGGAAACTGACTCCTGATCATGCAGTGGTGGTTGAGAAAAAAGCACTGGTCTTTATGAAAGACTTATGGAAAAGTTAAAAAAAAAAAAAAAAAAAAAAGAAGCCAATAAAGAAAATACTACAATCTTGTGATTTCATATTAGCAGATGGCATGACCTGTTTTTGCTTTGATCATCACATTCAGATTCAGCTCACCATGCTCAGAGGAGAAACAAGGAAAGGTGCTGCCAAAAGTCTGATGAGGTTGGGTTTCTTCTGGCTCTGCTCCTCATGTTTAGGTTCTCTGGGGGCTGGAAAGGCAAAGGCTCCAGCCAAAGCTTTTCTGAGCCAAAGGTAGCCAGGGCAAACCTCTTACATGTTCGCTTGCTGTAGTCTAGAGGAGATGAGCTTATAACGCAGTGTTTCCTGTCAGCAGGCCACTAACAGTCTGGTTTGATTAAACTTATGTGAAACTAGTGTATCTGTGACATTTTTCCCTCCAAATAGGTTAGAAATGACTGACTAGTTCAAAGGTCACAGTGAAGGCAGAAAGGCACACACTCACACATATGAACTCGATGATCCTTGTGGGTCCCTTCCAGCTCAGCAGATTCTGTGATTCTGTGTAGGGACAGCCACTTCAAAGCCAAGATGAAGAAAACAGTACTGAAAGTTCATTAAAACAGGCAGAAAAATGAAGAGTGAAGTAAACTATGACAGAAATACAACACACTTGGCTATCTATATTGGTACAATATATATTTGATAAATTTAATAAATATCTCTCTGGTTATATTTTATCAAGGAGGCCATGTAGATTCTCTGTCTTTCCATGTTACACAATAGAAGCTGTGACACATATTTAAACTAGAGTTATGAAATATATTTTATTGCACTATAATTGGGTTTGTTGAGCTTTGACATCTATCTTTACTAACAATTTACACTTCAAAATCAATATTTATTTGGGGCTGACAGTTATCACAGTTTAGAGCTTTTTTTCAGTCTCAGGTTTTTGTTCACTTTTAGCAGTAGGCAGAGAAACTGTGCTCTGTACTTGAGAAGGTAGGATCCATGGCCAGGACGCATCCTCAATCAAGGCTTACTCCGTAAAAATGTACACTACTTGAACAAAATATACATTAATAACTTCTGGGACTCAGCACTGAGGAGAAATAGGAGAAAGGGACATTTAAAATTACTTTTAGTTACTGTATTTAAAGGTAAAATTATAAGCTACATGAAACCTCTTATGGGACAGATAACAACCACATTGACTGGTATACCATAACAACCAATACAGAGAGAACAGGAGAAAGTCTCATCGTTGATCACTGAAGAATAAAGGTCATCTCAATTCACTTCAGCTACGTAAAACTTGGTATTGAAATGCCTTTCTAGTGAGAGAGATAAACCCACATTGAAGGGACCATTCTCTTGGGGTGCCTATGAATCCTACATTCCCTGTATAATCCACTCTGTTTCTTCTGAGACATTTATACACTTCTCTGAAGCAGAGTACTTTAAACAAGGTGCTTGTGCTTATCCTGGCCAGGATGGAGTTAACTTTCTTCATGGCAGTCCCTACAGTGCTGTGCTTTGGGTTTGTATGTAAAACGGCATTCATAGCACACCAGTGTTTGCTGAACATCAAAGATTTCTCTTTTCTCCATTCTATCCCCAGTTCCTGGAGCAAATAGGTAAGAGGTGAACAAGCAATTGGGAGGGGACAGCGGCCCTGAACTGGCCAAAGAGATACTGGCTGCCATATACTGTCGTGCTCAATGACAACAGGGAAGAACAAGAAGCTTTTGGGCTTCCAAGGTGTCCGGTGCTTGGAGACTGGCTGTTATGCTTGTGGGAGACAGTGACTGACTGCTTATGGTTTTCATTTACTCTTACCTTCACCAATTAAACAAGTCTCCTCACTTTATTTTTTTTTCCTCTTCTGTCCCCCATCCTGATGTGGGGACAAGGGTGAGTAAGCAGCTGGGTGGGAGACTGGCTGCTGGACAGGATCAGTCCACTACAGGCACAAATTTCCTATGTTCCTAATGAAACAGCTGCACATAGGAAAGGAGGATTGAGGCAAATGTTCATTTTATAAAACAGGAGTAAAACAATACCAAAACATATACTTTTCAACAAATCACAGAGAAATGAGGCTTGGATTACCTATATTGAGTGGAGATTTCTGCAGAGCAACTCAACAATATTTTGTGGACTTTAACAATCTCTGTCTCAGGCGATGCTTTGCCTATCCATCCCTCATGCATAAAACAGATTCCTGTCCAAAGTTGTATCTATGAAGCAGTATTAAATGTGCTCCTGAACAATCTATCTGAGTCCTGTGCCTGTGGCAATATCACAGGAAATGCCAACACATAGCACATAAAATTTCAGCTTTCCACAGAGCAAGAAAAGAAATGCTTATTCCCTTATAATATGATGCCTCGTGTGGTTTTCTTGAAGGTAGGTGTTTCTTTGTTTATATTTGGCTTCCAGAAGTTTTTGAAGCAGAAGCATACACTAACCTATTCCACAGTGCAGTGACACTTTATGGGATCATTGCAGTGAGGGAGACAGATGTCCCAGCTTTGATCTGCTATGTGGCCACAAGTAAGTGACCCCTTCTCTCTGTACTTTATTTTCCTTCACTGGTCTGGATTATTTGAATGTACCCTTTTAGAGATAGGCTGTCTCAGGATTTTTATGCATGATGGCAGAGATGGCTGACCTCTGATAGGAAGGGAGTGGTGGCTGAGACACACACAGTCACTGTACTTCAGTGAACTGTGGTGGCTGGAGATCTAAGAGCTGTTGACCTCCTTATGGTCCTATTTCTCCGTGGCGAGAGGAATCTGAGTATACTGTTGGTTTGCCTCCACAGACATTTCTGGTTTTACTTTCACTCACAGTCTGGGGTTAGGATTACCTTCAGATCATCACAGTCTTGTTACTACTGATTTTTTCACAAGCTTCCTAAGCCTCAGAAAAAGCAGTCTGGCAACAACTGGCCTGCTAGGGAGCTCTCAGCCCCACCAGATGTATTGCATAATTGTTGCTAGCCGTTAATGGGAATGACTGTCAGACACACTTTCCATTTCTGCAGTGAGAGCTTCTGCAAAGTCTGGAGATAAAAAGGGAGGAGGGTCTAGGGATTGGCAAACTGCTCTTAGCAGAAGTCTCTTAAGTAAACGTGAAAAAATAACTTTTGTTGATTTCAGACCAAAAGTCCAAAGAGAAGAGAGAGGAGGCAGAGGAGGATTCCAGCCCTGGGATCAGCCAAGCAAAGCAGCATGTCCCTGGCACAGGAGGAGCGGAGGGCATGCCTTCTGCAGGGATTATGCAGAGTTGCTGGAAGTGAAGCCTGCAAACCAGCAGAATGGAAGCTTGGAAACGGTGCCCTGGGCTGAAGCGGGTAATTTACCTTATTTGAAATAAAAACAGCTTAAAGTTGAAGCCAGCCGGAAATTCAGCTGACTTGAAGCTGCAAGCAAAATTAACACTCTGCAGGTTGAAACACAGGGAAAGCAGAGTGAGGGATTGAGCCTTGATGTCTGGCAGTGTAAGGAAGCTACTGCTGCTTCTGCAGTGCTGTTCGAAATTATCCCTTAAAGCTAAAATCCTTTCAAGACCAAGCTAGAAGACCATAATAGTGTCTGTTGGCCTTAAATGCAACAAGCAAAAGAAGATGACTGCAGCAGAATCATTGTTAAAAGGAATAAGAGTATGACTAGCCCCCCAGATTGGTAGAACATGGTTAATACAACTGACAGACTGAAACATCTTCGCCAGGAATCTGTCGATGTAAATCAGTGTAGCTATGCCACTGACTTCCACAGTGAAGTTGGGCCAGTTTATTCCATTAATCCAGATCCATTAAGAATCCAGATCTTGAATGCAAGTAGGTATACCCTATGTGCTGCAAAGTGCTCTATGCTGAGGTGGGGCTGGGGGAGGAGAAGGCTATCACATTGAAAGACCCAAGACAGTTTTCATGACTTAGCTTTGTCAGTCAGAAGCCATCTAGTCATACTGGTTGCCTGACAGGCTAACTCAGCCATGCGAGCTAATGTATCCTGCTGCTGCTGTTAGACTAATTCCAGTCCCTGAGCTAATCCTTGTAGAGCTAGCTTGTAGAGTTAGCCTGTATAATTCAACACTACATTGGATTGGCAAACCCTTAAGGAGTGTGGCTGTGTACGTGTGCAAGCAAGAGAGCACAGTTAAGTGATGCTCTACTCCCAGGTCTGTGTATATCTAGGAATTTTATTTTTTGCACCAGTGTGCCAGAATGCAAACCAATGTCATTGAATGCAGAATAAGATAGTGTTGTGTCTGAACAGCATCATGTTCTCACTGCAAGGTAATATTTTTGCAAGACTGGGAGTGGTTTTCCTGGACCACAAATACCACAGAAATCTTACAGAAAGGATCCCTCAAAAAAGGATCTATAATGTGCATTTTTATACAGAATATGCATAGTGGTCACTGTGTCATTATCCTGCCATTTACTACCATTTTATTGAGTTAATCTGAGTTTTGTTACAATATCCCAGCATCTCAGGATCTCTGCTTTCTTTACCAGAATAAGCAGCTGGTTGGAACCTGTTATCAGAAAGTTCACCTGTGTTTGCAGTGAAGCATAAACATGAATGAGCCTGGACATGCTTGGAAGGCCAAGAAAGAATTAATACAACTTGCTCAGTGTTTTAATTAAGGTGCTTGGAGCTTTAAGATCATAGAAGTAGTTTCCAACCTGAGGAATATGCACACATCCATGTCAGCAGAAGAGAGCAGTGGCAGCAAATGTACATTTTCTAGAGGAGACATTTCTACATGGTTATCTTCTGCCTATAAAAAAAGAGGTCCTACCCGAATTTTTGAGACAAATGAACTTCTATATAACATGGATTCTACACACATAAAAGGAGCAAAAAATATACAGTGGGCTTTTTTTAAAATCTGTTTTTCCAGAAAGAAATACAGTTACTGACTTAAAAGTTTTTCCAGGCTTGCCCTGGGCATTCCTTGAAATATGCTGTATGGACAATATGCACTCAAACCTCTGGCTGTCTCTAGGAGATATTCATCCTGTATCTCCTTGGCAGGCTGGGTTTCCTTTCCAGCCCCACAGGATTTATTGCCTAATTGTGGTGGAAAAAAATCAAGGCTAGTGACAGACCATATATGGTTATGGAACAACTGAGATGAACGAGGAGAATTAAAAAAAAAAAGAAAAGTGGGTATAATTACAAATAAATTAAATATAAATCATTATAGGGATAAGAGGAAAGGAGCAGCATGCAGAATCCTGCAAGAAATACAGGTGCTCTCTTTCTTCCTCTACCTTGTGGATTATCAGGGCTGAGGGGCAGTCGTGCCATACTGGCACCATGAACAATCTTCACATCATCTGGGTGGGATTTCCAGCCATCAGTGAGTACAAAGTAGATTAATGATGCAGCAGCACCATTTAAAAAAGCAGTCGAATGAGGCTGAGATCTTTTGGCCAGGTTGGTTTGTGCTTCCATTACTGCCTAGTAACACATAACTCTTTATGAGAGCATAAAATTGCTCTTTACTGATGTTTTTCTCATTCAAAGGTCAGCAAAGCCACAATGAGGAGTGCATGACTCCAACAGGATGGCTGGGAGCAACCAGCCACTTTCAGAAAAGAGTGATTTAATCTGTTATCTCATAAAGGGACAACCAGTGCCAGTAGTCACCACTACAGGCTGTGAGCACATGTAGCAGACAGGATGGCAGATAAGGGGCTGCTTTTGCCACTGTACAGATTTACCCAGCTCATTCAAGGCTAGTAAAAGCCACAAGCCTTTCTTAATTCAGAATGGAGTACAGGCCAAAAAAATGACAGCCAGAGTCAAAGCAAAGCAGGCCAAGATAACCTCGTCCCATCAGGACTGGAAAATGGCCTTGACTCATTCAAAGTCACAGACCCAAAGAGCACTTTTTTCAGAGATACTGTTCCAGTTCTGACTCAAAGGCACAGGTAGCATAAAGCAGCGTGGCTCCACAGATGGTTCACACCAAATCAGTTGCTGGCCAGCGTGTTAAAAAAAAAAAACCTCAAATTGTCAGTCAGTGCTTCATTATTTGCTTCTTAACCATTTCTAGTGAATCTATACCAGCTCCAGTAGGCGACAGTGCCATTGAGAATCTGCTGATTCAAATCCCTCCCTCCTCAGCAGAAAGCCAGTGGGAGGAAGGAAGAAAGAAACCCAACTTGACATTCTATTTTTCCCCCTTCAAATAAACCCTAAATTGCTTCTTTAATGCACTCGAGGTTTTGAGCAGGGTAGGAAGCTCTGATACAGAATGGGGCTACAATTTTGTTAAAGACAGGCTCTGCAGTAAGCCTGTGAACTCCAATAAATTTGTAACTCTGTTCCCAGTCAGAAACAGAACAATAGCCTCTCCTGTTTAATTGTGGATTGCAGCAAGTGGTTTCGTGCTCAAACCCTCTTGTAATGTAGTCCTCTCCTTTTAATCATCAAAGGTGATCTCTGCCAAAGCAGCTGACAGTTGCATTTGATCAAGTGTAATGGGAACAGTCAGATCTTCCAGGATCCTTGTAGTTACCCATTTTCCATGTGTAATTCCAGTCTATTTCATACAAGTTTAATATGACAACTGTATTACAAAATTAGAGGGAGGATTTGGGGTGAGATGACTCACTGGTTTTGGTGGGTTTTTTATTAGAAAATCTGCTCTCAGAACAAAAGCCATTTTCTATTCTCAGCCCTGCTACTGACCCCCTTTTTGACCTTGAACAACCTTTGATATCTAGATCCCTTCTTCTGCTTTGCCTGTCATTGCTATTTAGAGACTGAGCTCAGCAGAACAGTGACTGCCTGGTTTTGGGGTGCCAGTATAACAGTGCACACAGATGAGTGTGCACTTAAGAGCTGGTGACAGCTGGACTTTAACACTATTTGCATACATATTAGTAGCTTTATAAATATTTATGTTTACCACAATATATATGTGTTTATATATAGTGTATATATATTTACATGTGCAAATGTGCTCCATACGGATTTTAAATTTGAGAATGAGTACTTAAGGGGTGAGGAATCCCAGTTTTAGAACCAAGAAGGAAGACCCATCCTCCATCCTTCAAGACAACTGGATTTCAAATAGATTTGGAAGCAGAACTTCCTCTGGACTTTGCCCTGTTCATAGTTCAGTTTACCTTGGCCCTGGAAAAGCAAAGCAAAGCAAAATATCTGTTGCTTGTGCCCACTGCTATCTAGACCCACCAGTGATGCTCAGAGGTATCCACTACCTGGGTGTAGATCACATTCGCTATGCAAGGAGTCCATTCTTTATTTTACTGCACCATAGGTGAGGAGCAGCATCAAATCCCTCTCCCTTGTGTCAGATATCAGCATTTGGGAAGCTGGTTGGTGGTGGGGAGGGGAGGACAGAAGACAGTCAAAATGAAAATGGTTTGGTTAATTAATTGCAAGCACTGCTTGAAGGACCAGCACGTATATTTAATCAGTTGCCTAGTAACAAACGGTGTATGATGTGAATGCTATCAGCCCGCAGCGTGAGCAAAGGATAGTCCCTTTCTGTTTTTATCAGCCGCCAGCACGCATACTCTGGGTGTTGCATGCCCTTGTGCTCAGAAGGGCTGCTCTGCCACCTCACAAAAGCTGTGTGGTGGCAAAGAGTCCCCACCATTTTGGCTCTGCCATTTCTGCTCCTCCCCCAGACATCTCAGAGAGAAGACTGTCTCTTCTTACAGGGAATGACCTTTTCAATGGTGAATCAAATGACAAGAAAAATTATCCAGATCTCCCCTCCCCTCCACCCACCTTTTTTTCTTTATGAAGTTATCTACACTCTGGGAATAGAGCACAGGCATTGCTGCTGCTCACGTTCTATTACTGACACCAGTGTCACCATTAACAGTATATATCTTCCATAAAAACTTGCACAGAGAAAACCAGAAAATCATTGACACTGGGACAGAGACAGAATTAATAACAAAGTGGATTTGTTAGTTGTTGGGGATTTTTTTGTGTCTTTTTTTTCTAGTGACCTTAAAGAAAGAAGGGCAATGGATGGATAGATGCTGGATTGCAGCACATAAAACCAGCCCAAGACAAACCGTACAGTTCTGTTTCCTGTAGGTGAAAAAATAACTCATGACCTGACAGGCAACTGAACATTGAGTACTCCTTTGGTGCTAGTTTTAGGAGCGAATTTGACAACAAGAATTTGCTTGTAGTTTTCCACCACCCATATGCCATTATGTTATCTGGGCCTGATAATGCAAGGACACAAAAATCTCTCACACCGCCTATCCGTATTGTGAATGAGAAATAAAAAGGGAACATCCATAAAATAAAAGATCCCATTTATGTTTTAACATGCCATGACAATGTTTGTGTGTCCTTATCAGGGCTTTCTCTCCTCCCTCCCCCCCTTCTCCATTTGTAAATCCCACTGGATAAAAGACTACATCTTCCATAAAGAATTCCCACCAGAAATCTTTATAATTCCTCCATCAGTGAAATACTCTGCTGTCATGCTGAGCAGAAGCTAATCTAATTAAGACGGGATCTGCTAAATTTAATAGCCTGCTATGAATTTTTACGGACATCTGGTAACTGGAAGGTTGGAACGACTCTGACACATCAAATACACATTGTCCAAATGACCAGTATCAGGCCGATTATTTTCCCTTTCTCGGTCACTTGTAGCTGATGTAGGATGCAATCACCCCCTCAGGATACACACACGTGACTCCATCTCAGATTAATGGGGGTGAAGGTATGTACATGTTGGAAAGCAGAACTGGGCCCCTGATGCTTCCTCTAATGTTGTTTTTTCCTGATTAATGAAGGATCAGGATATACCTGCATTATATTTCATTGTTTGCAAATACTGTAAACGATATAGCAGGAGCTGGAGTATCTGTTAGCGCACTTGTCTTCAATGTCTGCAAGTTATGAACCCAGACTTGACTGGCTGCTTTCCTCAGTCAAAGTCCTACATGATGTCCTCTGGCTAAGCACAGTATTTCCAGTGGGGACCAGAGGACCTCCACAATTTCAATCATTTCTTCCAGGCCCAACAGTAAGCTGTTAGGAGGAGAAGGCAAAGGATGGAGGGTAGTTTGGAGTTTTTACCCCTTAAGCTTCCAGTATGAAAATTAGTTGAAACCCTCTAGTGGTCCCCACAAAATGGTGAACTGAGCTGTTACAAGGCTGGTCCCATCCCATGAGCCATAATTTTGAGAAGGGAGCACGTTTACAGAAGTGAACGTCTTTCTCCCTGCCTTCATGAACCGCAGTCTGAGAATGCCCCATAATGAGCTCCTGGAACTTTTGTGGTTTACGAACTCATCGACAAGAAAGTGCATGATCATTATTTCCACCTGGCAGGTTCCATGGGTGTTCAGCTCTCCTAGGGATCACTCTGAGCTTCTTATAATAAAACCACAAATACACACACAGATACGTAGTTTACACTCATAGTTTTTCAAGACAGGGCAGATATCACACAAGGCACAATGCCAAACCTTTCAGAATAGAGAGTTTTCACTTTAAAATATGTATTTCCTTATTCGCTGTCTTAGTCAAGAAACCATTTTTCTCATTCTCCCCTCAACCATCTCTCCCCACCCCCAAAATAAAGGACTCAAGTAAATTCAGCAACACAGTGGGAGTTGTGTCAACCTGATGCGGTGAGTTGGCGCTTGAGAATTTAATCTCTTTACCATCCACCAGCATTAAATATGTGTAGCGTGACTTTTAAATGCATGCCAAAGAGCAGGGGAGTTACATTGCTGGCTTACAGATTACTTAGGTGCTGGCTTAATGAAATGGGAACAAATACACGTAGGGCCAAGTGGAGAAAATTGGGCTCCATAAAAATTAAAAAGAAAACCTCAGTGAAGTAATGTAAGTGTTGGTATAGTTAAGCTGAAACATCTGTAGCGAGAAGAGACAGAAAATCCAGCTGAAAGGGTTGGGTTCGCAACTGGTACAGCCCTATGCATAGACTGCAAATCAGTGTCATGCTGGGGGTGCTGCAGTGAGTTACTCCAGGAAGAACTTTTGGAGTCAGTTCCCTGTCTCCCCAAACAGCGTGGTGGGCACTGCTGTGTTCTCTAAGGAAAATTTCAAAATAGGAGGTCTCTGTCCCCACAGATTACCAGAGTGGCCATTCCTAGGCACCCATCATTGGCATTGTGAAAGCTGGGGGACCCCACAGTCACAGATTTGCTAGCCATGCCGCAGCCTCCCTTCCTCCCATTGCACAACACTACTTCCTTCCAAATGTGGAACTCTGCACTCACTAAGGAACAACTTTATGCCACACTTAGGACATTTCATAAGTTCTTGTCAAGTCACTGTCTTGACCTGCTATGGATTAACTATCTGAATGAACAGAAACAGATACAGTCTGCAGAGGGATGTCTATGATTTTGTTACAGAGTGACCCAGAATCGATTCTGTGGGCCAAGCTAATGTTGCTTATTCTTTCTAGGCAAAATGCAAAATTAACTTACAGTGGTGTAATCTGATTCCAGAAACGAAGTATGCATCTTGCCTGTAATGGCTTTTGATTATCAATATACGTTTGTTTTTCAGAAAGAAATGAGAAGGCAAGAAGGACTGTAAAGGTGTACAAATGTTGTTCATTTTGTTAATGATTTATAAAATGAAACTTTAAGTAGCATGATGAAAGCATTCTCTAAAAAGTATGCATATTTATTATAGTTGAAGACAATTTATATGCTTCTTAAAGGCATCTTAAAGTACATGAATAATATGAGAAGTAAAAAAGTCATGTCCATGGCATGTAGTTTATTCTCTTTCTAAAATTTAAAACAGATTACAATTTTGTCTATGATAGAACATAAAGTAAGAGGATTTTGTTGCATTTCAAAAAAACCAAATTTGAGTTAGCATTTATAGACATTTTCAGAAGTTTTTCTGTGTGCCTTTGAAAACAAAACAGGACGGGAAGGAAGGGAAGGAAGGAAGGAGGGAAAGAGGAAAGGAAGGAAGAAGTGGAAGGAAGGAGGGATGGAGGGAAGGAAGGAAGGCAGGAAGGAAGAAAGGAAGGAAGGAAGGAAAGCAGGCAAAAATTTATAAAAATATTAGACAATTTAGGGACCAGTTCTCACCTATGTTTCATAAAGATGCAGTGAAAATTTGAATTTTAAGTCTGTAGGTACCTGTGCTTATTTTCTTCTTGAGACTTTCCATTCTGATTTTAAAAATCAAACCTGCTACTTTGTGGTCACATAATTTAAAAGATATGCATATTTCTGAAAGTAGACATGCACCACCATGCTGAGGCAGTGACACAGTTCTTCACAGATGCTTCCCAGAGTGACAGGAACTGAAAACAATGGCTAATGGAAAGCAGAATTGAATACTCATATGCCCAGTGAGTGCCTTAGCCACCAATAACTGCTTGTTTTGTGTTATTTATCTGCTTCTCTGAAAATCTGGCAGCAAGTAATTCTGGGTTTAACAAGACAGTTTTCAAGATGTAGCCACCTCTAGGAGAAGTTCCTGGACAGTGAGAAGCACAAAACCTGAGATGCCTGCTTAGGAGCCCAGCTCTTGTCAGGCACACCATCTTGTGTATCAAAGTGTTGCCTGTGTCAATTCTGTTTTGCTTCTAGCTAATTCAGGTGGTTTCTCAGGTAGTTGTATTTTGGGAAGATTTTTCTCTGTAGGGACCATATTTCCGGCAGCCAGTTTATGGAGACACTTTGGAGTCCATCAGGATGTTTTATGACCTAGCTAGGTACATGGAAGCTGGGTACCATGCCTGCTGTCATAGCAATGTCACAGTGCTGTAGGATTTCAAATCCTTTATACAACTTTACCTACTTGTTGGTTTTGTGAGACTCTCTAATTTTTCAGTAGTTTTATACTTCAAAGCTAATCTGCTCAGAGAGCAACAGCCACCCAGGAGCTATTCCCATCAGCCACAATCAGCCAAGCTCCTCATGCTTAACTCTCCCCAGCACAAGTCCTGCCTCCACACTGGAAAAGCTCAGGATCTTCTATGCTAAGTGTAGAGACAATATTTACATGTGTTCTCCACTCTAAACCTCCACATAAAAAAAGATCATGCTCTAGTCTTCCCTGGTAAAGATCTATTGACCACAAAAATGCAAACTAACAAGCATTGCTAATTTAATCACATAGTGGCCAACATCCTTAATAGGTGTGACTAGAAAATCTAACACATACAGAAAATTTTACTTATAAAACATCCAAGTAAGTCAGACACATGAGAGAATCTTTAGATGTAGTGCCTTCAAAGATTGTATCTCAGTGGACTAAAATGTTCCTTCCACTGAGGATGAACAAAACAATCCCCTAAAATATACTGTTTTGACTAGCTACTAAAGCTCAAAATTATTTTTTTTTTTTTTTGTTAAATTTTATTAGCATGCTTGTGCAGCAAAACGTATGGACAATATGGACTTTTCCAGAGGATACACATCCAGGATATCAGACCTGCTGCTTTAGTAATACCAACGCAGTTATTTTCTCTAACCTGAGAGCTGGCAGTTTACATAGGCATTTATCATGACACCACCCAAATAGGACAGTGCTGCCCGGTTGAGGAGCTCCACAAGATCACTCCCTCCACCCCACCAGTGGTTTAGAAAGCAAAGTAGGGATTGAAGAAACATTAAAAATTGTGTTTGGGAGGCACAGCTTCTTCAAATAACATGGCACACTTCTCTCACCCCAGGGAGTAGGAGCTCATTTCATCACCTTGGTGCCACCCCAGACTCAAAAAAAATTATTTATCAACACTCTCCCTGCCTGCCCCATCCCAACTCACAGGACATGTAGACATGTAAAGGCAAAACCTGCCTAGCTTCACACTGTGCATAAAAGCCTCTGAGCACACACGCACTCTTTTTTTTATCTGCCAGACCTATTTGTAGGTATGTGTACATCTGGGTGGTCCTGTATGTCCCCCTGGAGCCCCTAATGATGGAACGTAGTTGCCGTGAGCAGCATTTCACCAGAAGGCTGAAAAGCCCTGCAGATGCAGCTGTCTTGCTCCTGGGAGCAGCTGACATGGCTCTACCCTGGACTGGGTGAGCACACTCTCAGCAGATTGCAATGGGACTTTGGCCCTAAATGAATTAATTGTTTTCTTGGCTTTATGAACAGATTCTCTTTATAAACCTGTATTCTCTTGGCTCTTCTCTAAGCCATTTTCTGTCACAAAAGGAGTGCCTTCTCACAGCAGTTCAATAATGTGTAAGTACAACAAGGTACGTATACATTAGTACAGTACAGCTGTGGAAAGTCCACAGCCGCCACTATGTGCCCACAGAAGGAGCGACCTACAGCTATGAGAGGAATTGTGTCACTGAGCAACAGGCCAGGAGCTCTGAGCTCAGAAATAATCACAGTCAAATACAGAAGGCCAATGTGAAGAGCTCTAGCCAGAAATTGCACCTGCGCACTGGTTAGTGCAATGGTGTGCAATAAACAGTCACTTTCATCTCCATAGGAGCTAGCAGATGTGTTGGCTGCAGTGTCCCCAGGTGGAGTCAAAACCCTTTGAAGTTCCTTTGTGTTGAAGTGCAGCTGCAGCAAAGCACAGCTTAAAGCCTAAGCCTCCCTAAACTAGTCAGGGCTTCCACCTGACAATGCCAGTTCCAGGTGGCCCACAGTGGGGATTTTAGGTTTTGCCCTCCTTGCACAGCAAGGAAGGCGGTGGAGCTGGCACTGGATACACATAATAGGTACAGCAGCATAACTAACCAATCATAAACAATCTATGTTTAAAAACTCACTGAAGACTAAAAGATATTGCAGGTTTTACTGCGAAAGAGCGAAACACAGTGGCCAACTCAAGTCAAGGATTCTGGGTCTGCCTTGCCACTAATTGGGTTTTCCCAGTACATTCATGTCCAGCATGAAACAATCACAGCATCACAGCAGTAATGACGATTCCAGCCTTAGGAAGAGAGAATGAGTCCAGGGTTAGCCAATACCTGTGGTCACAGTCATGAAGGGGAACCCAAGGGCAATCACAAAGAGCTAAATACAGAGAAGAAAGGAGATCCTACTTCCCAGTGCAAAAACATCCAAAATTAAGTGAGGAAGAGCCTTTCTCTAATTGATATTAGCCCCAGCCTAATATCAATTGTGCCCCCTAATCTGGACAAACCTCTGAGTGTTTCCTTTCAAGTCATCCACTTTACTCCCTCAGGACTCAGTTTTCGGTTTTATATCTGCTATTTTCTACATCAGATATAAAATGCAAATGCATGGGAAGGCACAAGAGAGTTTGAAACTGACTGAGAAGGAGGCTAGAAAAATGGAGAACTCCTTGTCTCTGTCTGATGAAAGGGAAAGGAATGCTGAATGTAGGCTTAGTAGATAAACTCTGTATTAAATAAGCATATCCATTCTTAGCCCCCAAGCTAGCAGAGCACAGAAGCACATGCAAAATCAGAAATGTTTGAGTAGTCCTGTTTATTTCAATGGAATTACTCCCATGTTTAAAGTTTTGGCCGTTTAAATGTTTTGTTGTACGCCAGTCTTAAAAAGCAGACATTTTTTCATGCCCTGTGAGTTGCCTGTAATTTTAGCATCCAAAGATATTCCAGGGATAAGTACTAATTTTGTGATTATTACAAATAAGAAACTGAATAGTATTGCAAGGGAGAAGATGGCTTACCCACTTCATGAAGTAATAGCACTAAGATTGTAATTCCTGAACTATACTGTCTTGACTCTTTGAGTTTGCTTTACTTGGTTATCAAAAATAGTCCTCCTTTCTACTCATAATGTGAAAACAATAGTTGCACTATGAATAATTTTGTTTGCATTTCCTTTAAATATTTTTACCAATAATTAACAGCTAAACCCACAAAGCAGTTCCCCCAGCACACTAGGAAATGAGATCCACATTCTTTCCTAAAAGCCAATTTAGGCTATGGCACTCTAGAATTGCTCTCTGCAGTTTCAAGTGAGCACAACAATTCCTATCCAAAACCTTGTCAGCCCTTGTATATCTAATCATCACCTATGTGGTGTGCAGGACTTATTCTTGTTTCATGTATGTGCCTGATACCTGTACTGAAATAATGATAATTTTTAATTGGTTAAAATCTTGCAATAGAAAATGCACAAGATTTGTTGTAATCACTCAGACTTCTTTTATATTTATTTACAAAGCCTTTATAATCTGGAGTGGTCCAATGCAAAAAAGGTTAACAGGTTTTAATGTTAGTTTACTAGAGGCTGAATAGAAGCTGTGAACATTAGCACAAGAAAATCAGAAGTTTATAACAGACTGCTGCAAGCCAAAGCATTTGATGGTGTGACTTTTGGGGATGGTCCTGTGCAGGGCTGAGAGCTAGACTCGATGATTCTTGTGCGTCCCTTCCAACTCGGAATATTCTGTGATTCTGTGATGAGTTCCCTAGACACGTTTCTTGAAAACTCAACAACATACTGAGCACAAAGAACCAAATCTCCTTTCCTCTTTGGAGGTTCTCTCCAGGATTTACCCTGACACTTGCTGAACAGACTGCATGAAAGAGATGTCTTGTCTTGTTCTGCTGGTTATCATTCTTGCTTTTTTTTTCCCTCAGAATGATTTCAGCAAAGACCATAAGCTTGTGACAGAGTGAATTTGTGATCTTATCCAATCATCTGGGCTGTTTGCAAAACTTCAGTAGGTGGCAGCGTTTTGTTGATAAATGTTTTGTTATCCAAGTGATCTCATTTAGTGCAACTGTTGCAATATTAATAAACTGAACTTATGATTGCATTTGCCAGGACTGAAAATATTGCCATCCTATCTGGCATTTACTCTTATCTGAACTGACAACAACATCCATTGTATTTATAAAAGGGGAAAGGCTCTGTATTTGTATGTGTTAGGGGCAGAGGGGAAAGAGAAAACAAGTGGAGAAGCAAAGGCACATTAAGATTAAAATACTAAAGTTGTTGGCCATCTGATTTGTGATTGTAATAGATGAGCTTTTTAGCAATTCTGTTAAATTGTCACTGCTGGGAAATATGTGGCACAAAACAATGGTTAGTAAGTTATTCCCTCACTTTTAGCTCACCAGTTCATATCAAGCCAATCTTGACAGGATCTGTGAATTGTTGCCACTTGGTAACTGTTTGATGATCTACAGTCAGTTCCTCCTGGATAGAAGAGCATATCAAGGAAAAATTGCATCACAATGGCTATTTGAGAAGCTCAGATTATAAAAGACATCAAGGTTCAGCCCAAGAAAGAGTCTAGTAAGGAAGAAGAGGGCAAGTGCTACTTTAGTGTTCTGTTAGAAGGTGCATACACACACACACACACACACACACACATGCATATATATACATATGAATAGTGGGCCTTAATAGAAGTAGGTAATTATTTTTATAATTAGGTTTCTATGTAATGCATCCCAAGTTGCCTGTAATGGATATAACTTCCTTCTTAGTCCAAAGTCTTATGCACTATTCTAAACATAAAGAACAACTTTAGCAGAAAAGGACTGACCTCACAGTCACCCACCTAGTATGCAGTTACTTGAGGTTAAAAAGGAAAAATTAAAGTCTCTGACTCAGTTGAACTCCTAGAAAAGAAGATCAAAATCATTGGTTTTATTACAAGCCCTTCAGATTAAAACTGACTTAAATATCCCAGGCTTTGGGCTGAATCCCATGACCATTAAGATCAATCACAAAAGTGCCATTGACTTAAACAGAAATTGGATCAAGCCTGTAAAGAACACATTTGGACTAATATAAATCCTCTATAAATTAGATATAATAAATAGAGCCAAGGTGCCGAAAGAGACCTTATGGCCATGTTTGCATATATGGACATATTTTTATTATTCAGGAAATTCCCTAAGATTGAGCAATCAAGAAGGGAAAGGCAGAATCAATGTTGCCAAATATCAAGGTGATTTAGACTTTGCAGAGGAAATTGCATGAAGATTAAAAGGTCTTTCAGCCCTATGAATGAAAGAGAATTGGAAAGAAGAAAGAGACAGCTATGCTGTGATAAGGGCATTGAGATCAAACATCATTTAGGTATGGCTCAAAGCCTACATAAATACCCACTCTCAACTTTCAATACAGATTCCAGTGTTGATCCTAGGGGCAAAAGTACAAATGACAACATGGGACTAAGATGTGAGAATAAAATTACACATATAAGGTGGAAGTGCAGCTTGGATGGCATTAACAGCCAACAGATGTTTTTGACAGCTTTCTTTCCCACCATGAATTCATGGCAGAATCCAAAATTCCTTACTCATCCCAGACCATAGTCATCAGACCTATTTCACAACTGGCACTCAAAAAGTTACTAAGGTTTTAAATACTCACACCAGCTCCTCCAGAGTGATTGTGAATGGCATCACCTCTGGTTAGAAAAAGAAAAATTAATCTAGGCAACTGAAAAGACTGCAAAGAGTTTAACAGTCACATTCAACAGCTGCTAAGAGTCTGAAATCAGACAGACTCATCCTTCCCATCTGTGAGACCACCAGTGGAATTGGGATGCCCACCTAGGTGAAAACATGAGCATGTTTAGAACCAAATCATTGGATCCTGAGGTCACTGGAATCAAAGGTGAACTAGACTTACAAAATGGTCAGAATTTCACCCTAAGTGTTTTCACTGCATGATGAATTTGTTACCTGTAATAGGCACCTGAGAAAGGATGCCATTGGGAACTCATGTCTTTAAACCTATGAAGATCAAGCCTAAGAAAAGCAGAGACTTCCAAGAGACATCTGACAGCACCTAACCAAAGGAGAGTCGGAAATATGACTGAGATGGAGGCCTAATCCCTTACAGCTACTCCACATCCTGCCTCAGATAGCTGTGGTGATGCCAGCCTCCATCAGCCACTCACTACACTTCTCAACACCTATTTCTGTGATTTCACTTATGCTCCCTGCCACAGTCACAAAACCACATTCTTCTCTGTCTCCAAATCTGACCTTAAAAATACTTCCCTTCAAATGAAGCTTGGCAGCCCTTTGGTACTGTTTAGCTGAAGTCACTTCCATCATCACGTTGGAGGTGGGAGTGAGGGAAAGGCAACATTCACATCACTTAATTTTAAGCATCCAACCTTAGTTCACCATGTTAGCAGTCTGATTTCTCTGTTTAATCCATAAAGACAGACAGGATCCTTTGAGGGATGATTAGGAGTTCTCTGAACTGCCCCCACAGGAACCTGACGGCAAGGTCTATTGATGCAGTGGTACTTAGTACATTGGCACTCAGAACATAGCACACTTAGCTCTCTAAAGTTAAGCTCCATTAATGTTCCCCCCTTAACCCCTTGTGTGCCTCATCTGTCAGTATTTACTTTTACTACAAGGATAAGTGCTGTGGGACAAGCAGTATCTTTTTGTCCTGTATTTGTTTTGCACCTATTCCTCTTGGGTTGTTTAGCCTGGAGAAAAGAAGACTCTACAACTACCTGAAAGGAAGGTGTATCAAAGTGGGGGTCGGCCTCTTCTCCCAGGTAACGAGTGACAGGACAAGAGAAAATAGGTTCCAGTTGTCCCAGCGTGGGTTTAGATTGGATATTAGGAATAGTTTCTTCATGGAATGGGTTGTCAAGCATTGGAACAGGCTGCCCAGGGAAGTAAGTTGAGTCACCATCCCAGGATGTATTTAAAAGACATGTAGCTGTGGTGCTTAGGGACATGGTTTAGTGGTGGATTTGGCAGTGCTGGGTTAATGGTTGGACTTGATCTCTAAAAGTCTTTTACAACCTAAACGGTTCTGTGATTCTATTGCATGATAGACCATGACAAGAGGTAAGGAAGTGTCTGTCTGCTTCCAAACTACCTCACTCACACCTCGCCCTGAGAGTGCATCCTCTCACCAGGCACAGGGACACGTAAGTTCGCTGCCACCAGTAACTGAGTTTTTCTGTTACCCTGACTGCTCCTGAACCCTCAGATTTTTGATACCATAAATGATAATAAAGAACGGTAAACTAGGGCAGAAGTAGGACTCTTTTGACTGTTGGCACAACTATGTTGTATGACTGGGTTAGCAAGCTTCAGCCTTCTACTGCTGTGAGACCCACAGTCTATAAGGAAAGATTAGCTGTAGCATTAAGTGTAAAGGAACACATACAGGGCAAAAACTATAATCTAAGATATGGTATAATCTAAGATAAGAAAGGACTTTGTAGCTGCTGAGCCAGAAGTAATGATGAAATGTAAAGAAGCTGCAGACACATAAGCATAAAGTCAAGAAAACTAAAAGATACAGAAGTGAAACTCAAAGTAATTGAAATATACGATGGAAACATACATTGTATTCAAAGGAATAAAAAACCAGAAATTTCCAAAGTCATGAGGCAGCCCACTGATGGAAAAAAAGTGATGATGTTAATAATGATGGAACATGCAATAACAGGTTTGTATTCTCAATCTGCAAGACATTTAGGAGTGTGATAATTTCTGTTGAAATCAATAGAAAAGTTTTTTTCAAGTGCCTTGTTTCTATTAAAATGTTTCATGTTTCTGATATAAGGATGAAGGTGATCAGTTGAAGCTGGAGTAGATAAATTATTAACCAGCCTAGTTCAAGATATCCTTATTGCACAAACTTTAAATACTATGATAAGGGACTTCTTTATGAAGGTATTTGGATGGCTATTGGTATTTACTTGCCTTTGTTAGCTGGAGAGTAAATATGCAGCATTAGCACTTCGAGATTGAAGTATTTTCTATCTGCAAGATATAGTGTGTGAATACAGATGTCAGTGAGTACAGAGGCTTTGGAGACAGACACAATACATAAATGGGAAAATTGCCCTGAGTGAGGAAGAACACAATATCCCTAGATGCCCACTAAAAATGTTCCAAACAGGTCAGATCTCTTCAAGATGGATGAACTTACAACTCTGACAATGCTTTAGAGTAAAAATAAGGTGTAGTCTGATTCAGGGCTTTTGCTAACCACAGCTTTAATCATAGCTGGGTGAGAATACTAGTACTTACTATATCATATCTGCTGGAGTATGAGCAGAGGCCAGTACCTCTGTCAGCTGTCTTTCCTATGATCGTGCTGAGAGCCTTGGAAATTTCCCACTGTATTGCTTGCACAAGGAGGAAAAGGTTGCTTCTATTTTATTTCGCCTGCACTGTAACAATAAGCAGAGCATACAACAGGTGAAGCTGAGGCAGTGCCTAGCTACCTTATTCAGTGTAAAAAGACAGCCACTTGGAAGAAACCGACATATACCTTAGAAATAGAGGGCTAGACCTCAGCTACAGTAGCATAAAATCAGATTAACTCCACAGAAGCCTGAGTTATCGCCATCTCACAGCCGTTTTGCAGTTCTGAGTCTAGCCCATGACGCTGTAAGTACTCAAGCTAAGTTCTCTCTCTGTATCAGTGTATGAATACCAAAAAGATTTTACAAAGCTTCAAAATAACAGAAGGGCAAAGAGTGCTCAGTAGATAAGCGGAGGAAAAAAAAAAAAAAAAAAAAAAAAAGATTTTGCCACTTAGTCTTCATTTTGAAATGTCTAATCCAGGTCATGAAGGACCAGGCTAAAACTCACACACACGTGTTAAGTATGCAATGCCCTAAGGTGTGTGTCAACAATACATACCCGACTAATCTCTTGAAAAGAAATGGAGGTTGAGGAAAGCTGTGTGGCTCAGAGAGGGAAATGCAAATGCAGATCGACCCTGTAATGAAAAACCTCCTTATTAAACTGTGTTTTATCTTGGAGCAGTCCTTCTTTTCAGAACACATCCAAGCAGAGATAAAGGCATCTTACCATACTCATTAAACTGTGCATGGTTTGATTCAATCAGACTCAGATCATTTGCATATGGATCAGTTTAATCTAGTTCTTCCTGTCTCACACCTATTGTTAATCATGCCTAGACTCCCTCCCCGCTTACTAATACTCATTCCCCCTCCTTCTCTATTCCTTTGATTCAAGTAGATAAATGAATAAGCATAAGGACATCAACATCTTTCTGAGTGATCATCTGCCTTGTATGCTCAGAATGTCCCATGTTTTGTTGATTATGTCCTGGTTGGCATCCCATATGTTCTTGATAGTCCCTGTCTTTGCTGATTTAGGAAGACAGTGAAGACAGAGGAAGAATATTGACTCAGGCTCTAAACCCCAGCTTAGGTTTACCTCTAGCCACAAATTGAGATTTGTTTTCTCAACTTATTCAGCATCATTAGAAAATATCTCTCCAAGTGGCATGTTAAACTCAACAAAGTGAATCTTTTTCTTTCAGGATCTGAGTATTAATTCTGCATTTAGCCAGCAGTGTTGATAGGTGCTTTTAAACAGTCAATCTACAGCCATGGGGTAACCTGTTTTTTGCACAAGTAGATATTTTTGTGTCTCAATGGCAATACTGTTTCAGTCTTGTAATAGAAATGCTAGAACTCTGAAAGGTTTTCCCTCCGAATTACTGAGTTTGTGCTGCTTTTTCAGAGAATAATTACAACTACAAGTGGAATGACTTTGTCCCAGATATATTGTCATGAATCCCAAACCTTAGCCTTGTTTTTTACTGTGGGACTTTCATTTCATTGTTCAGGATATTCTGCCGAGCCTCATCACAGTTATGACCTTGGGGAGGTAATAGGCTTTATGATTGTGTGAAGAATGTGAGAGCAACAGACTGGACAGTTAACACAAAATGTCTGGTGTGGTGATTTTTCCACTCCTGGCTGATGCTGTGCAAGTCTGTGGAGGAGATATTCATACACCTATATTAAAAACAGGATCTTTATTTTCAGTTGTGTTATATTCTGTTCATAGCTTTTATATAAATCCAGCTTTTCACACAACCAAAGTAAACAAGTCATGTTTGACTCTCTTTCTGCAGCTAGAATAATATATCCTCTAAAAAATGAAGGTTGGGCTCCCAGGAGGAGCTGCCTTTCAGCAGCATAGGGGTTTTTTTGGTGTAAGGACAGTGATGTAAGCACAGTTGGACCCATCATTCATTCAGCCAACATCACACAAAGTGACTCTGATCTTTCCTTTGTAGTGATGGTGACCTTGGTGAATTCCATCAGTCTGGAAGGGATTTTGTTATGGGCATAAAGTGCATGTAAACAGTGCAGGTGCTGAGAGAGGGAATGGAGGATAGTACCCAGATTCAGTGTTCTTCAGTATAACTCCACAGGTGTTGTGTATCTATTGTAAGATTAGTTTGACCACAGTAATACAACCCTCGTGGTCCTTCCATTCTGTCTTGCAAGGCAATATATGGGCCAGTGAGATCTCAGCAAAACTGGACATCTGTAAACAGCTAATAGACATGAACATACACATCTCATGCATTAATATTCAAATTAATTTCTGCTAATTATATTTCAGTATAGGATGATGCATTATTTATATTAGAAAACCTTTATAGTATCTTGTGAGTAAGGAAGTCACAGCTCATGAGGTGGAAAAGATGAGCTCTCCTTAGCAAGGGGCAGTCTCTGTTGTGTCTTCACAGCACTTCGCACATTAGGCTGTGCGATCACTGAGAACCTGTAATTCCAGATAATAGAAAATAAAACCCAAGACTTAATCTGTGACAGCATTTTCCACAGGACGTGGAGAAATTCACTGACTCTGCCTGCTTTTCCGAAAACAGGAAGGAATTAAAAAATCATGCTAAAAATGTTAACTGAATAATTTTTTACCTTGGGGAGGGGTGGGAAGGCTGTATTCATTTTTATTTACTGGGAAGGACTAAGGACCAGGTCAGCAGGATTTTAAGCAAATTTGATGCAGTTCCCTCTGTTAAAATGTTATGCCTGAAACTGCAACAGCCTGACATTTTTTCCCTTGTCTGAAGAACAAGAAAGATTCCTTTTACAGAACTTGGGGATTTCAGCTGGCTGAATGTAAGGATTCACTGTCAGCAAGAATGTAAAGATGACTGTGGCTTCACTAAGTCCTTTTCTGCTGTTAAGGTGGCAGCTTTAGATTCCTTGTTATGACATAAGTGAAAAAAGCTTTGCAAAGAATGCACAGAAAGAGACTGATCTAAGGTTTAAGTACCTTCAGGACCATATTTGTTAATTTGGAGTAATTGATTTTAGTCAGTCTTCATGTTCTTTATAATTTATTTTCAGTGTGCAGTTTTTTAGAGAGGAGCAGTAAGAGGAGGAGAGGAAGTGAATTTCCATCCGCTGGCACAATGTTAACAAAGCAGTATCCCTACACTAGCCTCCATCTCTGGATGGATTGGGTTACCTGGGAGCAGTAGGACACTGTCCCTCTGTGAGGATGGTGTGAGACAGAAAGATGTCATATAAGGGTGCCAGTGAGCTTCACAGGTATTTGCTAAAAAGAGAGGAAAGTCAAGAATGCAGTACCATAAATATGCTTCAGATGGATGCAAACTCCCTTGTGCAACTTTCTCCTCTAGTCTGTCCCAAGCCTGCTCTCTGATATGAGGGCTTTGATCCTCTGCTTCCCAGACAGCTGAAGCTCTCACCCAGCTCCATTAAACAGTGTTGGTTTCTTCCTTGTGATGTCAGGACATTAGCAATAGGCACAGCAGTGGGATTAGTTGCTGTCTGTACTCCATCACTGTGTCCAGGGTCACATCAGCTGCTGGGACTAGGCAAACCACTGCTCTGAGGTCCTGGGACACAGCATCTCTGGACATGGGGACTGTAAGTGGGGTGAGCTAAACAAGACAGTTCCAAAAACCTCCTGTTTAGCTAAATTGGACCAGAGTTTTACCAGAGATTCAGTCAAAATAAAATGTCTCTGATACCCCTTCATATCCCATCAAATTCATAGTTTTCCTTCAGAGAGGGGAGGACCATTTGATAAGCTGCAACTTGCGTACTGCAGACACAGGCTACAGAAAAGTACGCTAGTGTACTTGAAGTTGGGAAAAGCGAAACAATATTAATATCATCTTTATATCTGGCAGCTGTCATCTGCACATGAATAATAGTCATGAGCATGGAGCATTCTCAACCGTGCTTTTGTGCATGCTAAATTTATCTTTCATATGTGTAGGGAGATAAAAAGTATGTGTAAACATTCAGCCTGCAAATAAGCAATGATTACATAAGAAACTCTTCTGTTATTCTTTCCTTTTGTTTGTTTTTCTGTTGTTGGTCGGTGTGTTGGTTTGTTTTTTTTACTCCTGCCACATGCTCTATGTCCTTAGAAAGTCTGACAATTCATTCTTCCCAAAGCACTTCCTTCAAGAGCTAAAATATGGTAAGAATGGCATTTTTTTCTGCCAGGAGAACACATCACAGTAGGTCATGATATAAAGGTTTTCAGGCATGTGTCTTGAAAAACACAACCATTTCCAACTAACTCTGCAAGCTCAGCTTCCCCTCCGTTGAAAATTTAAAAGAATTTAAAAGAAAATTCAAACAAATTTTTTTACTGCATATGAATGCACAGACAAAATTTTATTTAACTTAGTACAACTATAGTATAAAGAGGCATTGAACTGAAGTAGATTTCTTTCAATGTTTTCTGCTATATATCAATTAACTGAAGGAATCTGAATTTCATTACTGAATGGGCAGCCTTTATAATCATTGTTCACTAAATATAGATTAAATGGTTTGAAGATAATAATCACCCTTCCTACTCTTACCTTTACAGGGGTACCACTGTGCTTTGCATTTAACATGTCATGCAAAATACCCACTATTCAAGGATAGGTATCTATTTAGCCTGTCTTAATTCTTAGGTCATCACTTCTGTACAACAGAATTTCATAGAAGCATGGTTTAATGATATTGCTTTCCTTTTTCTTCTTCCTTCAGTATGCAGGTGCTGGACAAGGGTTTTAGTGCAGACTCTCTGAGTTTAGTATAGGAAGAAAACATCATTAGCACTGTATTTGTCATTTGCCTCTGAGACTTGCTCTCATTCCAGTTATATCAGAGATATCAATGATGAATAAGTTAAACAATACTGGGCCCAGTATTGAAGCTTGGGGAACACCTCTAGTGATAGGCCTCAAACTAGACTGTGTGCCACTGATTACAAAGTCCACCCCACACTGTGAAAAGTGTGTAGCTATATCTGCAGAAATAGTAGTTTTGCCACAGCTGGTATAATCAAATACTATTAGTTTATTTAAAAGGATATCCCAGCTAATCAATAAATTAAGAACCTAGCCAGGTTCTCTGATTAAATATGAGGCAGGTCTTATTACAGGAAAATAGTGCAGAAAGGGTCTCTTTCCTCACCAAGCTTCTTTCTTGAAGTAATGGGCAGGAGCATTATGTAAAGCACTTCACAAATTGATCCAGTATATATCTATCTCGGTTCCCTTACAAACTAGTCTTTACAAGTGTGGTTTAGACTCATATTTATGCAAAGCAGACACAATGTGTTTGGTAGCTTTCACTTTCTTATGAGAAATACTCTGTGAAGACATCCTGTACAACATTTGCCTTTCCACAGCTATATCATATCACATACAGTAACTGTGCACAGTTAGACTCTAGTGCACATAGGTTTTTCTTCCCCTGTCATTTGTAACCAATAAACTCCTATGTAATAAATTTACTCAGTGTTTGCACTCTGAATGGCACCCTGCTTCCTTCTACCAGACCACCTCTCTCTTCAGCTTTTTTTATGCTATCATCTAAACCTTATCTGTGTTTACAATGCCCCTCAGCCTCATACTAGCAACAAAATGCATTAGCATACCTTTACTTTTTTGCCGAGGTCATTCCCGAAAATGAGATTGGTCCCCAAATCTCATTTCTCCTCCCATCAAAAGTCATGGATTATGGTCATTTAAAAAGGGAAACAATTACTATGTCTTTGGTGAGGGAGATTGACCCATCATATATGTGACCAAATATCATCTTCCAGGCCAGTTAAATGAGAAGCCAGGTTTCTGTATGTAAGTTCCAACTATAAAATCTATTCTTTGTCTCTCTCTGTGCCTTGATGTGCTGAACTCATGAAGAAAAGAGGAGACTGGTCACAGCGTTTCAGGCAAATCTTGTAAACCTCAGAGAGCCTTCTTGTCCCAGAGCTGTAAGTGAATTTAATAATGCTTATTCATGTGCATAAATGTGCTAGAGATAAATAAGGGAAGCCCTCTGGACTACACAGGGTACATTTCACTGGCCAATGATTTTCAGTGTGTATATCTGAAACTGTAGTGAATAATGAACAGTTTGTCCTTCTAGCATCCACACTTTCTTCTCAAGCTTTTTGAAGAGAGGCTTTTGTTTGAAAATCATAGATAGAACCCCATGCCCTTGTGCAGCTTCAAGTTTTTGCTTGCAAATTGTTATTTTGCAGATTACATCTGTAACTGCACTATCCTGTAGGCACATAATACAAGCAGAAAAAAACCCGCACTTTTTGTAGAGTCAAGATTAATAATATACACCCACATTCAGCCAACTTTAATACACAAAGACAGTCATTAACAAATTGATTTGGAATCTAAAGAAATTATATCAAATTATTAGTGTCAAGAGGTTTTGTTTAACACAGACAATAAATACCACAGGCATGTTATGAGTTCTTTCCAGCCATGGAAGCAGTATGTCACAGGTATTATGTCACCAGGAATACCTACACTCCACGCAGCACCTAGTACATGGTATATTTAAAGAACATCCTGACTTCAGTAAATAATAAAGTCTGGTTTGTTTTTTTTTTCTAATCCACAGCCTTTCTTCTACAAACTCAAAAATATGTCTCGAATCAAATCAGGGGCTATCTGTATGTCTGGGCTGGAGTTTTTGTACAGAGGGTATAAATAGCTCCCAAATTTTTCTGAGAAGCCATTTCCTATTGACTTCTGTGTACAATGTTCTGCAATTCTATCCTAGCACAAGCTAGTCAAGGTCAGACAAGGTCAACTGTTGAAGGAACAGTCTTTAAGGTAAACCTCCCTAGTACTGGTACTTCTAGATGTGATAGACCTTTTTTGACTTGGTACTGATGGAGCAAGTGAATCAGGACAGTCTGAAGAGTCAACAAACTTAGGAGGACTCAGAATATTTGGAAAACAAGGGAATTTTGATCACTTGTGGTAATAAAAAAGCCCTGGGTGTGTCAAGGGGGCAGTGATGATTTAGTGTGAGCAATTACATTCTTCCTGCCCCATGATCCTAGCAGTGCTGCGTAGCTCATAACTACTTATGAGTCACTATCTCCATTCTAGTACATTTCCTTTTCCAGTAAAACTCCCAGGTCTATCCTGAAATTGCTGTGTAGCAATGCAGAGCACTATTAGCACAGTTGCCTCATTATACCACATCTGCAGCTATGCCCCAGCAACAGATAACATGGTCTCTGCATGTTCCCTTCAGCATGTCAGCGCTAAAATATCATTTGTGCTGGTATGGGGTGAAAAGCAATAACAAAATGTGGGATGTTATGAGAAATATATTAGCCCTTTTATGTTGAAAGCCTAATACAATATGTATTTTAAATTATAAAACTATCCCATCATATATATATAGTCTCTCCCTCTCTCTAGTTCATCTGCTGCTGCTGCTGCTATTAAGTTTAGTCTAAATCATGAAAATCTGAAATCATATTCTTGTTTACTGCCACCTTCTCCTCCCCCCTCCCCATTTTTCTCTCTAAGCTGCTTGAAAACATTCAGTTACCCAGCCCTGGAGGTGAAACTACTCAGAGAACTTCAAGGTTATGAAATGCAAAAGCTTGGCTTTTATTTGTTTCACAGTCAGGGAAAGCAGTGCACAGGATGAAAACCTCTGTTGTGCAGCTCTGCTAACAGATAAAGGAAGCTTTAATTGAGTTTAAAAAGCAAGAGTATTTTTTCATAATTAGGAAAAACAAAAACCCTTACAACAATGTTGAACAAATAGTGATGTTGTTTATATAAATTTAATGAAAAGTTTAGGTGAAAAAAAAAGACAAAAATCACCTAATGGTCAAACAGATAAACAACATTCAGGGTGCTACTGCTATGTTTGATAGAAAAGCAAAACCATTGGTGAGAATTAAGTACTCACTGCAGAGAGGGAGAAACATTTGAAGTTATCAAAGAGAGAAGTCTTGATGTCAAAAAGAAAGAGGAATCCTGGTATAAAGGACGGTTAAATCTTTTACTGTGGAATGATCTGAATTTTGAGAAGTCACCCAAAAGAGGTAGAGAACAAACCAGGGAGTTCAAGAGCTAATAGCTGTTAAGAAAGAAAGAAGGACAAAAAAAAAAAAAAAAAAAAAAAAAGGAATAATTGGTATGATCTGAGCAATAGATAGCAATATTTTAGGGAGCTGAACAGATCTGAGGTGCTTTGTCTCGAATTGCTGATTAAGTCATCAGGACTCCCACTTTTCTTTATAATCTCGTAGCAGTTAGCTCAGACATTGCAAAAGAAATTAAAATAAAAACTTTGTTTTTCTCTTTGCCTGGGTGGTGCCTGAAAAAAAATACATATTTATGTGTGCAGAGTTGTCAACACGTTACACAGCACTTGTAAGTGCTATCCATATTCAGTGATGTGGTTGCACAAGTATAAAGCACACGTGCTTGCATCTCTCTTGGAGATGTACAATAGGAAGCTGTTTGAAATACTGCCACAGCTATTGCACCCAAGTGCTTTTTTGCGCAGCCCTCTTTGTCAGCAATTTGTCCTTGTGCTCTAATAGTGACAACAATTAGGTGCACTGGGGTGTGCCAGAAGTTATATGCTTACAGACAAACTGTAGATGGAGTCAGAGCCTGTCGGGCCTGATCCCCACACCACACATCCTAGAAGGTGACCTTGGCTTCTGTGAGGAGGACTGGGGGCACTTCAGCCCTCCGAGGGCTGGAGAAACATTAAGCAGTTTCAATGCCCACAGGCAATCCTGTTACAAACTTACTGATGGTCACTGCCACCTTACACCCCAGCTTCCCCGAGTGCTGCTGCTGCTGTTGGTCCCCAGGTGTGGGCTGCCTTTGCTGATGCTGCACAAGCTGCTGGCAGCATATACTACTCACAGCAAGCACAGCCTTTCTCCAGAGGCAGCTGCCAGGGACTCCCATGGCACAGGTAGTAAATGATTAAGACCTGTTTGAGGCAGATGTTCCAAACGCTGCCCTCAGACCTGGGTGCAGACCCCAAACTGCTCTAGACATCTGGGTTTGGTTCCGGGTATAGTAAAAATCTAAGCACAAACTTCTGTGACAGTGAAACTTATGACAGGGGTGATAAAAAATGGCTGCCAGCAATTGCACAGGATTGGGCTGGAGCCAGGATACATTAAAGTATTTGTAGAAGCCCCAGGATAAAAAAAAGGCAAACTAACTTTCAGGGGATTGAAAGGGGCTGTGTATTTGTGTTTTCGTATGTTGTGGTATATGTGTGCTTTCATTTTTAGTGAAAAATCATGTACTTCCATCATTTCCTTGACAGCTTGATTTTGGGAGGATTTCCTGATAATATGTGCCAAATGAAACTTCCTTTAGTTATCTTCCTGCTGTATCTTCTGATAACTTGCCCTGTTTTCTAGCTCCAGTCATGGCTGATGAAACTAGATTAAGCTTCCAAAATTACACTGCAGTGAATCAAAGCTAGAGAAAATAGCAAGGAAGAATTAAATATTGTCCCTGTGCTGTGCTTCAATCAAGGTGAATCCAAATCCCTGCAAAGGCAGAGTTCTCTGAAAGCCATTCTTGGCTGGGTGGGGGAAATTCCACCTTCCAAAAAGGTAGTGGTTTTTGGCAGAGTGAAAAGCAGAAGTCTATTTTGAGGCAGTATGTTTTCCTTATAGTCTCAACAATAGAAAGAAGAGAGAAGCTTTGCAAAGCACAGGAAAGTCTCTTGCATGATTGCTAGCCCAGAAATGCCTGGGAGAGGAACTGCACTTGATCCACTCTATGGGAAATACAGGAAAAGGCCATGGAGGTGAATAAAGGAGCTCAGACTTCACCTATTTAATTCTAACCAAATTTGGGTAGTGTTTATGTCTATCAAGGAAATGATTTTCCTTAGATTAAACCACTGGGTTGGTTGCTGATTCAGAAAACACTGACATGGCTAAAAGTCCCCATCCACATAGTCATACATGGCGCCTTGTGGAGACATGCTAGTGAGCTCTAGGTGAACTAATTCAGTCATCAGAAGCAATATTCCCACCTCAGGACACCCGTTCCCCTCAGAGCTGCTAGTCTTCCTGGCAAACAAGGTCCTTCCCTTCTGCTGTTTGATGCAGGGCTCAGAGCATGACCAGGTCATTCCTTTATCATTGCCTTGGGCTGCAATACAATTGGAAACTTCACGTGTGGACTGCTGTCTGAGGAAATAGCTTTTCCTCACGGGAAAAATTGAGTTGCTCTTACCCAAAAGCTTACAGGCACACATAGGAGTGAGTGATGGGAAGCTGTACTTTGTCTGGAAAGCCATGGCATAACTTTGCCTACAGGTTGCTGCTTGGTACCAGCCCAGACTGGTGAGATCATCAAACTATTGTTTACAGACAATCTAGAGCTTAAGGTGTCTGAACTGGCATTAACATCCGTTGTTGGTACTATTTTTGGATCTTCTCCTTGTGGCTATTATTGGCTTAAGGATTTAGGTTAAGTATTTTAAAATACCTTAGGGAACCAGTAGAGAGAGACTGGCAGAGAAATCAATTGCTGAAGGGGATGTGAAATCTTCACTTCTGGTGGCTCTTTAGAACAGGCTGCACAAATGTCTTTCAAGGGTAGTTTAGGTGTAGTGGTTTAGTCTAGATGACCTCTTGAGATGCCACAGCTGCAACCGGTCTATAAGCTCACATCATTTGTACCTATGCCAACATAGCTCACCAGCAACTAAGTCATAACAGCAGCGAACACGTTTCTTTGGAAGAATTGCAGCTGACTTGGGCTAAGCTAACACACACAGTCTGAATCCTAAGCAGCAATTAGCTAGTTACATCTATCGATCTGAAAACTCATCACAGGTACATGGAGAGGTACACCTGAGGCATTCTTGCCTCCTCCTGACAAACCATCTCCCCTCAGGGCTCTGGTGTAGGCACAAGGAAATGGCAGAGTCAAGGGCTCTGGGGAAGACTACCCCAACTTTGCTTCAGCTCCCTAGACAGCTTTGGCTGTCTATATGTGGCAGGAAAGTCCTGCCACATATTGTGAAAGGTTTAAAAATGGACTTTCTCCCCCTGATGAAAGTTAACTGTTGTACAGTGGTACTGTGTGAGGAATGTCTGGGGTTTCTCTGCCCATCTGGGCTATCTTTGGTGTGCAGTTATGTTTAGACAGGATGATGTCCAGCAACTGTCTGAAGCCTTAAAGTCCATTTTCTCTAAATTTTAGACTCCTATCAGGAAATAAATCCCTCTTTGATTGGGGGTAGAATTGAAAAGCTGGGAGGTCACTGTCTTCATTGCTGTATCTGCAGACACAAATTCACTCAGTTACTGTGTAACTGTGAGTGACACAGAGGGCATCATAGGCCAGAGCCCAGTTCAAAAGTAAAAGAATCACATAACTCATGGTAAGAGTGACAATAGGCGTGATCTCACTGGTGATGTGCTCAGAGAAGATAGAGGGGATAGAGTAGCAAGTAGTTATTTTATCCTGACCACAATACTGATAAGGCCTTCCTATAGCTCCATTCCTACATAACTGCACCATTCATTTACTACTGACCCCCCTTTAGCTAACACCATTCTTTCTTCTTTTTTAATGAAGGAAAATATTTTTGCTTTCATAATGTTATGTCCAACAGAGTTAATAAGCCCCTTAGACTGCAGTAAATCCTCTTTGTGTTTTGTGGGTCATCTAGTACAGCTTTTGGCACTGACAGCAACAGCAGTGTTTCTCCATATGGCCAAGCCTTTCCTGCCACCTGTATTCTAGGAGTGCATTTGTCTGACATAGCATCCTAGTGAGCTTTCATTGAAAATAGTCACGTCACACCAGCAAGACCACAGTGTCCAGGTTTGGTTTGGCTCAGTAACAGCCAGCTGTTTCCAAACAGTTTCTGTTCATCCAGAGCCAGACTGGATTTTATAAAAGTGCTCCTGGTAAAAGAAATTTAAAAATGCTTAGTAAAATGTTTTCTGCATATCTCACTCCCAGTTAACTACCAGGAAAGAGGATCTTGAGAAGTTTTCAATTACAGTTTGCTACAGTCCCCTGACAGAAGCTACAGATGGTTTATGTGCATTTGTTGTTTCATTGAGTGGATTTAATATATTTCTAGAAAAGAGCAGATAAAAAAGTCTTGATTTATATTTGATCTTTCCTACAATTAAAGTTTATTCACAATTGGAATTCTGGTCCATACTTAGCTTGAGGCTCTTCAACTATGAAATGTACTTAGAACAGTTGGGCACCTTAGCAATTGCTATTCACTAATTTCTTCTTTTCCAGTCCATTCCACTTCTATCAATGTTCTGAGTCAATTTCTACTCCAGTCCACTAACTTCACAAGAGAAATAACACTCATGAACAAGATTAGCTTGTTCAAAAATTGGGAGCAAAGTGGGACAATAGAATAACACTGCACTTGCATGGGATGGATGGCAGGAGACAAGCTGACTGTGAAGAGGTAAATTTAGACAGGCACAGTTCTGTGCAGTCACATTAGGAAATGAAACTACACTTGTTTTAATGTACTTTTAAAGAAACTGAGAGAAACCTACAGTATTAAATAAGGAATATAAGGAAAGGAGAGAGTGTCAGGACTGACAAGGTAGTTCCAAGAGGACGAGGAAAACGGGGAAAAGTGGTATCAGTGGTGACCATTTACATATACAATTCTTTCTGTATGACAACACATCCTGGTGGATCACAGCACTTCAGAAGCTTAAAATGCCAAGAAGTTTCAGATATTTCCCATGACCTAGCTTACAGTGGATCTGAAACTAATGTTGCTCATACCCACACACTACACTGAGGTTTAGCACTGTGAGACATATCACAAATAAAAGCAGCAGTTGCTGAAGTGTACCAGCTGCTCAGGTGCTCTACTTCAAGGTTCATGATGAACTCTTCAGCATTAAAGAGATCAGCTAAGTTGGATAGTTTTATTACTATATGTCTTGCATCTTCAAATCCAGCATGTCTGGTGGAAAATATGAGACATTGAGGAGTGCAATATGTCTCCACAAAATTAGAACCCATTTCTCCTCCAGGTTTTCTCTCCCTCACATTGGTGCCATGTTTTGCCTCATCAAAAGAAGGGGACAATAATCATTATCCAGTTCCTTCTCATCAGGCCATGACAATGTTTGATGTCAATTCAGAGTTTTGTGGCAAAAAAAACTCATGCAGAATCTCTTAAAATCTTTTACTCTGATTCAGATGCAAAACTAAAGTCAAATCAGCTTCAGGAAGAGAGGAAATTAGGTGCACTCTTCATGTCCATCCTGTAGCACATAAATGTGTTGTTCATCTTTGGAGGAATGTTTGCAGGTGTTTGGGGGGCTTATACTATCCATTTGCTTAATTGAATATTAGCTTTAATATTCGACAGTTTTATGTTTTCTTGTAGTGACTTGGTCTTGAAATGATCTCAAAGTCTCATATGCAGGAAGCACCTCAGAAAATATCCCACTTATGTATGCTGTATTAACAAATAGGTTATAAACTTCACTATGTGAGGGCCTTAATCAGGCAGAACTTGTGCATCTCTAACTTGCTCCTCATTTCTGATACAAATGAAATAGTTCTTCTCAGTTAGCCTCGCAACACTTCTTACTCCCACCAGGATTTTATTGTAGTTCTTGTCTCTCCAACATGATACACACTTGGTAGCATTTCTATCGGGTTGAAAAAAGGCTGACAGCATCTTTGGCTCTCCTAATTGAGCAAAAGAAACCCAGCATGCCAGGTGCTTCTCAGAGTAGAGGATTTTCTCTGCTTCCAGGATTGGACCACACCAATCTCAACAGCCACAAAGAGCATCTGCAATTGGTATGTAAAAATCTATCATGGAAATCTGCATGCTGGAGTAGTTTGTGTCTCCACGTGCCATATGTTTAAGTGAAAGAGTCTGACAATCACAGCAGCACACTGTCCAGAAGTCATATGCAGTTAACAAAATGCAACATGATTGTTGGCAGGCCTGCTGATCTGGGTCATGCAGCCAAAGCTGAATTTATAAAATGTGGTAAACAGGATGGTAAGACAGGAAAGGCAATTGGTGTGTGAAACCGTGCACCAGCCTGACAGGAATGCTCTGAAACTGCCTCTCAGTTTTGCATTACTGTTTTTTTCTGCCTGTCTGAACTGGATGAGGACTCATCTACCCACCCTTACACCAGAGCATAGCTCTTGAAGAAGTTTAGACAGGGGTACTCCAAATTTTCTTTTGGGAGAAGTCCCCACATCTGAGGGACACAGGATGTTGTAGTTAAACTTCAGTGCTAGAGGTGAGCCTACATGTTTTACAGCAGAGAGAAAGTGTTTTACAGGAAAGCTGGAGTCCCTTTCTGATTAGGAGTGCTGGGCCACATTTTCATGTGGTAGCACACGGGGGCACAGACATATAGCTGCACAGGCCTCCATCCAATCCATGCTGAGTTGTCCCTGCAGAAGACAAGTTCTATCTTCCTCTGCTGGGCAAAAATTACCTTTGATGGGGCTCTGATCTCTACCAAAGAAAGGAGTGGATTGGCTGTTTTATGCAGGAAGGAGGGAGATGTTTGTGCTCAGGCAGCAATTACACTCTGAAATCCAGAGGCTGACAGTTGCTGCTCCAGGGCAGCTGACTGCTTCCTGCAGCTGGCTGCTTAATACTGCAGAGGTGATGAAACCTGAAGGAAGCCACTGAATAGGTGGTAATTATGACTGACACAATGATGGCTTGTGCAGACATGTAACCATGGAACAAAACACTGCAGTTAGTTAACAAGAGATCGGTATAAGTTTTTCACCAGTGCCATGTCTCCTGACTGACACTTCTGAAACTGGAGGAAAGAAAGCATTGTGAACTTCAGCATTCAGAGACATAATAGGCCAAACAAGCTGAGGGTGGAACAGCAACATCTGTCCTGTTCAGGATGATAACAGCAGGTTCTGTTTCCATGTTGATTTCTCCAAAACTGCTTTTCATACTTGCATTTTTTTTTCCTTCAAAAATGTGTCTTCTGGGTTGTCTTCCTGTGATATGGTTGCCTACCCTACAGCTCCATCTCTCTCAAGCACACAATCTTCTGAAGAGTTTCAAATAAGTAAGGGGGCATTTGTGTATCCAAATCCATGTTATCTAATTATTCTCTTTCTCTTGCTTTATCTAGGGGGACAGAGAGGCTTTCTTGAGTTATAAAATTATACTTTTATACAGAGGGCTGAGGAAAGGATACTGGCACATCCTGTTCAATAAAAACATCTTTGGAACTTCTTCCAGTGTTAATGGACAAAAAAAAAACCAAAACAGTCCTTTTCCTGGAGAGTGAAAATGTCTGATATAAATAAGAAATCTTCTAGGTTTCTATAATAATAGTAGTAGCTAGGAAACAGGAGAATAAGGACTCAAAATCTGTATTAACTGCATAAGCACTGATCTATAGTCTTTCTTTCTTCCCTCCTCTTTGAAGTGGAACATATAATTGCCCTGGCAGAAGACTTGCTTTTAATCCCATATGAAACTAGTGACCAAAGTTCACATCTGAGATGGGAATCAGGCAGAGGAGGAACACACACCAGATGAGAGCCCACGTGCTGAGGAGGGCAGGAGACATTATTTCTATCACTCCAGTGTAAAACTGTTGTTGAAAATCTTATGCAGTGGAAGTTTTATTAGAAGTGGTACGATTCCACAAAAGATGTCCATCTCAATCTGTCTACACCTTTTATTTAAAAACTTTTATTCTGAAAATTTCCAACTGTTTGCTGATTCTGCCAACAGTGCGTTTGCTTTCCATCAAAACTCATTGGAATACCCTTCCCTAATGTACTCTTCTGGAATTACTCAATTTATACACCTCTTACATCTCTTTTTCATCTTTGGACTTTTTCCCATATAGAAAAGTGGAAAGACTTTGCTTCACCCAGGAGCCATACCATTCTTTGGAAAGAACCTCCTAATCCCCAAACCACCAGTCAGAGTTCAAGTAAAAATCTGTAAATCTTGAACACTCTATTAAACATCACAAACAGATAAAAATCATCCATTTTACTCATGGTTTTTGCAGAATGATTTTATCTCTTCTGTCCCACTCATAAAATTTTTCTGTGGTTGTCTAAACAACTAACTGTACAGCTCTATGATCATACCTTTTTATCTGTACATAAAGAGGCTGTGATGCAAAGTTAGTGTAATGTAACTTACACAAAAGTGAATGGAAAATACTTCAATTTTATACAACTATAGTTTATTGTTGAATGACCACTGCTTTTGTCTATGCAATTTGTCTTTCATCCAGGAGATGTATATATGTTCCAGATTTGGGTCTAATAACCATAGAGATAAACTGTTTAAAGAAAAACTGTAATCCAATTTATATTTTTTTCAGTTATTTCACTGTGTTGAAACAATATGATTTATCCACTGTCGGTTTTGAGGCCAGAGAGTGGCCTGTGGAAAGCAGTTGCTGTATAAATAAACATACAGAATTGTGTTTGTGTCCTTCTGTGGCATACCAGCTTCAGTTACCAGACATTTATTTCTCCTGCTGTGCAAAACATTGAGAATTAACTAAAAGTGGGTTTTCTTCTTCTGGATTTCAATAGAGAAAAAAAAATAGCAAGTGTGCCTTTAGGGCTGCTTTCTAAATTCTACTTTGGATTCAGTTCTTACCTAGATCTTATTTAAATGCATTAGGCTGTCACTCCATCTACTCTAGCATCCTGTCTTGGGCAGTGGCCAGTGCTTCCCCAGAGGAGCTTTACATGCCTGAGGGAGAAAAGGGATAGTAGGAAAATAGTAAGGTGTATGATCAGTAAGAGGAAAGGACACACAGCTAAAGTTATTTCTTCTTACAGCTCTCCTTACATAAACCATGTAATAGCAGGTGCATATAGCCATGGCACACAGACCACTGGAAATGCAATGCCATGCAGGAGATGTTGGAATACGTCCCCACAACATTATCAGAACCACAGACTAAGCCTGCACATTTAAAAAGGCAGAAAAATCTGCTGTTCTAGACTGTCCTCCACCATGCTTAAGAGAAATGTGGAATTATAATATAGGAACTTTAGCTCTGGTTCCGAGAATCTCAGCCTGCTGCCTACTTCTTGTCATCCATTGCTGATTGATAGCCATAGGCAGAGCATCAGTACTCACTATCATGCCACAGTTCAAATAACCAGAGATTTATAGAATAATTGAGGTGTGAAGGGCCCTCCAGAGGTATTTAGTTCAGTCTTCTGCTCAAAGCAGGGCCAACTTCAAGTGGTAGAGGTAACAAGAAAAATTAGGGAATCAGTTGCATCCTGTCTCACCCAGTGAACACAGTATTAGAAATCAACCTTACCATGCTTGGGGAGAGCTAAGAGGGCCAACATGGAGCACCTTGAGGACCACAGGTCTACAGTGGTAGACAGATTGGACATAAAAGTATGAAACAACTTCATAAGCTTGAATATCATTCATAGTGGCATTGCATCTGCAAATAGGAAGGATAGAAAACATGGTTGTCATGGAAGTTGAACAGAAAACATTAAAAGCAACAAAAGTGGATTTTTCTCTTTTTTTCTTATTTAAAATTTCTGTACATGTTAGATGGATATTAGTAGCATTATCAAATCCTTCATTATAATCACCAGGGCTTGAATTTCTCTTTTCCTCTTTTTTAATAAATATAAAATGGGATTGTTACATAATCCTAAAGTTCCAGAGTAGGGGGGTTTATATGTATAATCTGCATAGATAAAGTATCAGAGCTCACAAATTAATCATCAGAGGTTAGTGACATCTGAAATTGTGTGGGGAATCCTAACAGGCCCCCCAGAGGCTCTCTAAGGAGACACTTCGGCAGAAAACTGTGCTGACTTTCTATAAAAAGAGTGCAGTGCAGTTAATTTTAACCACATAATATGCCTAATTAACTCATTATGCAAATATGTACATAATAAGCCACTATCATCCAACAGTCCAAAAATCCAACAACCATGTTCTAAAAGGTCACATCCTAAACCTTTAATACAGAGAGTGAAAGGAAAAAGAGTCAGGAGAATGAAAAGAAAAAAAAAAAAAAGCTCTAATGAAAGGATTTACTGCTGGAAAGAACAACAGCAGGAGCTTTTAAAACATAACCATTTACCTTTTTAAAGAAAATAAATATGTGATCTGTTCTGACTCTTCATCTCTGCTTATTCTATCTCTTTCTCTCACACCTACTCATCTTTCATTTGTCTTCTCTAGTCCTCTCTTTCAATGTTTTCAGCATGCTTTTTTGTTCTCCTTCCTATCTGGGCCAGCTGAAGCCCTGAAGACCTTGAAAGAACTATGACAGAGCTGAAGACCAAAGAGGGATCAGAGAGTTGCGGAAGGCAGAGGTGGGCTGCCAGCACATTGGGGTAAATATGGATGGAAGTGCGACGGGCTTGTTTGGGGTTTCTACCTGACAAAAATTTATTAAAAGTCCAGGGCCTACTGGGAAAAAGAATTCTGACTTTCACTACATTCATTCTAGTCAGAAAGTACTAGAGTACTGAAGGAGTTGATCACAACAGTGCCAACTAATCAGTCCAGGGAATGCACTACAAAATCACATCTGACAAAGATTATTTTCCTAAATGGGCACACAAGCACATCTCCTGCTCACTTTTAACAAGGAAGGTCTCTTTTTTTTTTTTTTTTTTTTACAGATGTAGGCCACTGTGACCCTTACTTTGTTTCCCTAGGTTTAGACTACCAGCTAACAACATCCAACCCTTTCTGCTTGTCTTTTCTTTCACTTGCTTTGAGGAATAAGAATCAGGATAGTCTGCCCAGATGTGTCACATCCATAAGTTCTTAAGTGGGCACATAACCCTGCCACCAGCCTCCTTTTGCTGCCACAGGCCTCAGTGAGCAGCCCTTCAAGTCCTTTATCCCACAGCCCCCTCCAACTTTGTCACTGTTCAGTAAGTGGTTTTTGTACAATATTTCCAGTTACCTTACACATTTTGCCCCAAACCTCTCAAGCCTATAATATATGTTGAGTATCCAACTTACTCTGCAGTCCTACCAGAATAATGGTGATAATGTTTTATCAGTCCAATGAAGCTTGTCTGGCACCATATACCATCCAAACAGGATTTTGAATTGTATTTCCATTGGAGATGATACCATCACACTTTTGACCTACTTAGAGATACAGGCCCAAGTCTTATCTGCCAGATCCATCTACGATTCCCGCTCCTGTTTCTCAGTATATTTATGTTCATGTGCTCCCTCTGCATTCCTCAGAGTGCAATAAATCCTGCCTGCCAACCCCTTCCTCACCTCTGCCTCAAAACGGATTGCTTCAAGGTCAAGCAGTTCCCTTGTAATGTACAGTTTAACCTGATTTGTGGAGGCAAAGCTTTGAAATTTTTAAAATAAGGCTAAGGTAAAGTAAAGCTTGCAAATGAAACTCTGATGGTAAGCTGGAGTATTTCCCTCTCCAAAGAGTTCGAGCAGAGGGCACTGTACCATCTGAAGCCATAAGAGCTGGAATTATGGTATTTATTACTCTACACATAAGATGTGTATCAAGTATAAAAGAAAACAAATGCTTGACAACAGTAAGTGATCAAACTCCCATCCATGTACATAAGCAGGAGACAGACTGAGGGACAAATTCTCTCCCAGTCTGTCTGCAAATTCACACCAGTGAATACCAGTATTAGACCAGGAAGTTCCTGAAACCTTCATTGAAAAAAAAAAAAAAAATAACAGGACAAATATAAGGTGAAAACCTTAAAAGTATCAAGAGGCGACAAATAATTACAGGGTATAAAAATGTTCTATAGCATTTTGCCAGTTTTCATCTGGATTTGGCTGCCACATTAGTGGTGTTCCTCTGGTGAGAAGTTGGCTATTCTTTCGAGACAGCAGCAGTGAAGATCTGAGAAAAAATATAAAAATGAGGATTTAAGATGTGAAGGTAAAACACAAATGCAATCACATAGGTAGTCTGTGCGCACTGACCTTATGTACCTTCATTGCCAGGAGTTTTCTGCTCAAAATAACAGTTCGTGGTAAACATGCTAAAGTGATGTAGCCCCTATGGAAAAGAACTAATAATTTGCAATCCTACAGCATGGGTCAGTAAGATTTCAACAGTACTGCAGATATAAAAACCAGTATATTATTAAAATTGTTAATCCAAATATTCAAAATCCTTTGACCAGACCTCTGAAAGTCATAAGAATAGCTTAGAAAACATGCCTTTATTTTTAAAATTATTAATTTTTGTATTCTGCTTACACTCCTTTTGAACCCTAAGTGAGTCTCTTTTCAGCTTTCTTCTGTAAAATGAAAATCCTTGTTTTTTAATAAATGCTGCAATTTTCATATACTCACCTGACTCCAGGAGTCAATCTTTAAACAACAACTAAATTTCCAGAGATCATGAGAAAGGGCATAAGAACACATCAGGACTGAAAAGACTTCTTGAAAAAGCTGATATTCCAGCAAGTTCCACTTAGCATTAGCTAAATTAGCTAAAAATTGTCAGTCAACTAAAAATCTAGGAACAGATGTCCATACTGTATATACATTTTTTTTTATTTTAATGAATAGTTCCAATGATAAATAACAGAAAATTTCTATTTATAGAAAACTCGTATAACAAGAATATCAGATTGCACTATTACACCTCCACAAAGCAGTTTTCTATATGGAAATTTGGAAAAGACAGGAATTGTTGCTTATAGAGATTTTGAAACAACAAAAAGATAGGGATTTTTGTTGTTGCTAAAAAGAAAAAAAACAACAACAAAAAAAAAAAACCCACCAACCAAAAAGTATAAGATAAAACACAAAAACGAAGCAACCCCTGTCTATTTCATTTTTTTCTTTTTAATTAATCTGGAGCATAAGGATATTTGTTTAACAAGAAGAGGAATTTAAAGGCTAAGAAACCAAATATCCTTTTTTCAAGTTTGCTAGCCTTCCTCACACATTTCACAAAATGTGTGCCAGTATTTACCAATATGATAAAAAAAACCCTAAAAACTAACATCACACTGTGTTAGGAAAACTGCCCAAAAGAGCTAGTATCAAAATATCATGTAAAATTCATGTGCTAAGAAAAATTCCATTCAGACTGAGTCACAGAGACCCATGCTGTATTTGTAAAATTCTCAAACATGATATGAGAGCATTATTGCCTTCAGGCATGTTATTTCATCCCCTGGACACACACAGAAGCATATCATCCTTTCATAGGATTGATCAGCAAATATCCTCCAGAGCAGTTAGATAAGAAGGCATTCCCTTCTGCTAGCTGTAGGTTTTTGCTGTGTTGCATTTATTACTGTGGTGTGAAAATCTCCCACTGAGTGCAATACCTTTAAACACTTCTCCAGGTTTTTTTTGTTGTTGTGAGGCATTTTGCCAAGTGGTGTATTGTGTTATTTACCTTGGAAAAGAATTGTTGCAGCATAATTTATTTTGGTCTGGGCAGAAATTAGCTATGGAAGAAGTTCTGAGACCTGTTTTCTCATTACCAGCAGGTCTTCCATCTGCTTAATTAGAAGTGCAAATATTTGGAAATCTGAAATCCTACAGCAGCGTCTCAGATAGCATTTCTTTGTTGCAAGATCTGAAAAGTGATCACTGATAATTGTTGATTGTGCTCTGTGTGACTGTAATTACACGGCATTGATCTGATGTTCAGACACCACAGTGATGAGATTAATATAAGAACCTAAATAGACTAGATACAATTAGACCAATAATCACCGAGAAGAGATAGTTTAAAAGGGCACAGGGAAACTACAAACAAATGTGAATGACTAAAAAAACCAAATAAACAAAACAAAAAACCAAAACAAACAAAAAACCACCTGAAAGCTGAATGTTTTATCCGGTAAAGTCTGTTCAGTCACTTAAGCTGGTGATCAAATACCCAACACTTAACTCTTTTTGTGATCAAAAAAAGACTATTTAAGTCCTTCCCTGCCTGAAAAAATAAAGAGACTGCAACAAACCTGCTCTGAACTAAGCAGGGAAAGCATCAGTCTGTCTGCAGGCATGGGTGGTGGCTGGCCAGGTACCTCAAGGATTGTCCCTAAATACCAGGGGAATATCTGATCAACCAGATAGGAGGTGAGAAAGCAAGAGAAAATGTGAGAAGGGACAATTCATTTCCACAAGGATGTCTGCTTGGCACTGTATAAAGTACTTTCACATTAGCATTTAGCACACCAGCCACACAGCTGTGAAAGGGTAGAAACCTGAGAAGGAAATGAGATAAAAGGGGAATATTGCTTTTTAAGTGGGCTGTGAACTTTCTTGCTCTAATTGATCTCTTACCATCCCACGCAAAGGAAAGCAACTGGCACATTCTGCAGATGGATCATTACAGCACATAGACGTGAAAACCTTTCTACACCACCACTCCCCGCAACTGCTAAAAAAACAGGTTCACCCTCAGGCCAGCATAGGCATAACTATTCTTCTTTTTAGGGAAAGGGGACCAATGCTGATGGCATGGTGACAAAACAGCCACCTGGCATGTGGGCCAGCCACATGGCTAATGCCTCTCCTACAGAATCTTCTACTCATATTGTACCATAAGGAAACGAACAACTTTAGTTCAGTTGATGAGGAGGAAAAGCTTTTTATTCAAATGCTTACTCCAGGGTCATCAAATCAGTGTGTTCAAAACTGCCACATCCAACTTAAACCAGTATCTGGTCCCCAAGGGTCTCAGAAACCTCCCCAAACAATTATTCACGGTAAGGGTAAAGGGTGGATGAAGGACACCAGAGTGAACAGGGAAAGAGTTTGGGAAGGCACAAGCTGTGGAAGGGGAGGTTACACTTCTATCAGAGCAGATGAAATGGCTGGAAAAATAAACAACCTTTCAGCCAGGAGGCTCTTTGGGTTACTCTCATGAAATGTTAAAAGAGCATTTTTCCCCTGTGTTGACAAAACATTAAGAAACAGCATGGTCAGGAATTTGGACTTAAAGCCAAAAATGCTGATTTAGCTTCTTTCTGAGAAGCTGTCCCACTAGAGAAGGACCCAAGCCTTCATGGGGCTGTGTGGAGGCAAATGGGGGCCAGGGAAGTCAGCATCCTTCCAGTCAGCTCACAAAAGCATGTTCTGTAAAGCTTTTTTGCCAAATCAAAAGCATACCCACTTTCTACAATTTAAATTCACAAACAACTTAAAAGAATTGTTCAGTAAATTCACATAACAAGTGAATCTGAGAAAACAGCAATCTGTTTTAGAATAATTTGTGAAGAGGTAAGAGGAAAATTTTGTTGAATAAATTATCCATTATAAATTATTCTCCCACCTGCACTTCCAACCATCCTGCTTCAGTTTCTGCTGTTACTTTCTCCCTGTTCTAAAGCACAAGGAATATTCAACTTTTATGTGCTTGGCAGTAGGCAGAATACAAAAATGTATAAATAATACAAACACAGCTCTTATTTTGTTCAGTGCTCAGTGGCTTTTTGCTTTCCCCTCCAATGTTTTTCTTTTTTTTTTTTTTTTCTTTTTTTTCTTTTTTTTTTTTTTTGGCAGGTTGAAATTCGTGACCTCTGTCTCAGCATATATGTTATATAGCAAGGAAAAGAATATAATAAAGAATAAGAATGAAAAGGTATCCTAACACTGACAACACGCAGCACTTTTCATTTGTAGATTTTCCGTGATTCACAAAGGCAGATGCATTTCATTATGCCCAGCTTCACAGATGGAGGATCTAAGGAATTGAACATATGTACATAACAAAATCATCCACTCACTTCAAATCCACCTCAGGTTTGCCCAAAGAGGTTAACAGTGCTTCCCGGTGTGAGAAAGGTGACAGCTCTGCCATTGTGCAGAGCTCGGGGCAGAGGCAGCCAGGTAGCTCTGAACAGGCAGCACCTGAGCCACATCAACCTGCTGCTGCACCTGTGCTTGTTAGAAGCACCACTAATTAGCTTGACACAGCAACATGCTGCCGTACCTACATTGCTTCCAGGACCCAATTAGTATCTCTGCAAGGTACAGCACGAGATGGTATAGACACACAGTCGGTTCAGAGCTGCTCTGATACCGCCTGCCAGGATCAGCATTCACAGACAGACACGCTCAATATTGGTCACTGTAGATCCTGAGCCTCCAACACTTGTTCCTGAGTTCAGTTTACTGGATTATGAAGTTTTCTCCACCCCAAAGGAAGGATAGAGCATATATTAAAAAGAACTTTTTTTAAAAAATCTCAAACAATAATCATAATCTCTGCAAATACACTCCACAAGGTAATGTGTTTGCTGTGGATGGGTTTGCACACTTCAGGCACTTAATTTATCCCAGGCACACCTTAGTAATCTGCAGTGAGCTGATAGAGACATGTTAGCTGAAGCCAGAAAGCATAAAATCACCTTTTTCTGCTACCTTTTCACTGTGCAGTGAAACAACAGGTTTACATTTGTCTGGGGAGAAGGATTCTGCAAGATGTACCTGGGTGACTAATACTGATCTGCTTTCTGATAAGAATATTACATCAACATTACCTGAAGGGCCAAGTTTAAGATGAGGCCATGGATGTTCACCAAGTATGAACTGGAAAGGGTCTTGAGATTTTACTGATGGGGTCTGCCTGCCCTCCCCTCTTGCTTTCAATGTGGTATCCTTGTAATAAACACTCTCATGACCAGTACAGGTCCCAGCCTTCACAAGAATATGAGCAGCAGTCACTATGACTTCTTCAAGGGTAAAGTCAGTAATACTTTGGCTTGCAGTTTCCTGAACCTGGCTTTGTTTCAGGCTAGGCACCCCGCACAGACTCCATGGACCACTAAACTCACGTCTGAGAAGAGCAATTTGCCAGGGCAGAATCATGGAAATCCATTTGCTCTTTTTTTCCTAACTGGTGAGGTACCAGACAAATGTGAGGGCCAGCTTTTGATTCCCCAAGCTGCTACCACAGGCTAGAAGGAACTGGTGGAACAATCCAAGGCTTACACCAGACAGAGCTTTGGGGGCTTTATTGCACAAATGACAGTGGGCATTTCAGCTTCCTTGTCCTTTGTGGTCTTCTTTCCCCTCCATCTAGGAAACTGCAGGGAGGAGAGGCCCTGCATTGACCATGTGATGAGTTCTTATGCAAAACCAGCTCTTGAGCTGCTCAGGAGCTGTGGTTTGCCCTTGCGTATCTTCATTACATCTCAGTTTAGATTTTCAGAGTGAACTGGTGTTCTGGGTGGCTGTTGTCTAAGGACCTATATGTGAAATACTTAATTACAAATCATATAATGGATTGGGCTGGGAGGGACATTGAAGATCATCTTGTTCCCTGACCTTCTATAGACCAGGTTGCTCAGACCCCCATCCAACCTGGTCTAGAACCTCTGCCAGTACCTCACCACCTTTACAGGACAGCATTTCTTCCTAATATTTAATCAGATATGTTTTCTTCTCTTTAAATTGTCTTTAGGGGAAAAAATAGGACTTAAGAGAGAGTTTCATCGAGTGTTCTAGTCTTACCACTGTTCATATTCAAATCAGCGAAGTCAGAGGGGGAATGCACATGTGGAACTGAGCACATCTGCAGTATTAGCTGGATCAGACCACTCCAGGGCTGAAAGACCGCTTCCGTTTTCTCATGACAAGTGTGGAATCTTGAAAGCCATTTCTGAGAGAGCTGTAAAAGTGAAATAAATTTTGAAGTAATTAGATTTAAAACACACTTCTCTATCATTTTCAGGCTAAAAATTACAAGTGAACTCACAGCAACATTCTGTTGTCAATTTGGCTTCTTAACATGTGTTTTTACTATTTACAAAAGCCTTTTCTCTTCACCTTCTAGAAACTTTCTCTAGATTCCATTTCCTTTTCTAATTACAATCCCATTTCCATAGCAAGTCCTTGAAAAAGCTTCCCTCATGCCTCTAATCATCTCTTCAGTTATAATCTTCAAAATTGTGTTCCATTCAGTTTTCAATTTGGCAGTGTCCAAAGACAGATCTCCAAGTGGTTAACAACCTCTTATTTGGTGCCAGTAAGGGCTGAGGTTTTTGCTTATTCTCTTTTGGGGCATCACTGACGTACATGAATCTGTTCAATACATCCTTCTTCAGCACACTTTTTTTAGGCAGTTGTTTGCTTTATTATGGACTCCTGGGCTTTCATTTTTTGCTGGGTGGAAATTTATCTTTTACAGAATCCTATAATCTAGTCTTTTCTCTTTATTTCCTTCATACTTCTTCAAGGCCTGATTTGAGGCAGAAAGCATATTTTACTTTTATCTTGACACAAATACAAGAAAATACTTTTCAAAACTAGAATTTCTGCTGAAAATTAGGATAGCAACACTAAAATTATCTAAACTGTCCTAACTTAATTGGCAAAGGGCTATGATCATGTTAATATTATATGGGGACACTCAGCTGCCTGCTACATTTAAAGGGAGAGTTCCTGTCCAGTGCCCCTTAGGATGTCATGGGATCAGTGCCCTCTCCTGATCCATGGGATCAGGCTCTTTCCTGAACAGTTCTCCTCACGGGACTGCTCTCTTCAAGTTCATGAATAGAACCAGGAGCCTATGGCAGATATCTGCATTCCCCATGGTGGCAGGGTACCTATTAGGTAGGCATGACACAAAAAAGCACTGTGACTCGTGAGTCCTTCTACAGAACTTGACGGTGGCTTTAAAAAGATATGTTGGGTCATAATGGAAATAGGAAGGGGCAAAACTTTTGGCAAGTATCAAGGAACAGAATTTCTCCCTTTCTTCCACCTCATCAAATTGTAATTTTAAGTAGTGTTTCTTTGCCCAGACAGTTTCTAAGTACATTATGTCAGTTTCAGAGAAAAAAAAAAAAAAAAAAAAAAAAGGACAGAAAATTAACTGTCTCTCTGGTCACTTAAAAACAAAATGCAAAGATGATTCTTTTCATTTATTTCCCCCTAGAAAATTGCTATGCTAGCTTTCTGGGAGTCACAGAATCCAGAGCAGAGTACAGACACTCCCCAAATGCCTCATACCATAACATCTGTGGGGCAGTTCAGCTCTTTAGCTGCTGATCATGAAGCTGTAGCTCTCAAAGTCCATCCTATCACAGGTGGATGACCTAACCTAGCCTGTTTGGGTCCAGTACTAGATAGACATGCCTGCTGTTGTCATGTAATGCTTAAGCTTATGCAGTGCCTAAAGCCCCTTTGGCAATATGCAGATGATCTTGTCCCAGGGGACAAAAGGCACTATCAAACATTTGCTATTTTATATGTATAAATACATTTGACAACTTTAGAACTGTGTGAGCAAGTAAGTGTCTGAAGTAGAGGGCAAATTCAGAGCAATTTTCTCTCCTTGAGTATCTTCCCATGGGAAGGAACTTTTTGAGAGGCTGTGTTCATTTTCCTGTGACTACAGAGAACAATAGAAACCAGAGTGATCTTAACAGAGCCCTCACCTCCTTCATGGTGTTAGTTAGCATGCAGAGAGCTGCTCTGTGGACAGGAGAAAGACATACATAAAGAGTCCAAGGAGAGCTCCTGCTTTGCTCTTATAAAATTACTGTTAAGAGCCCACAAGGTACATCACAGTAGGCATGAAGATGCCAAATACAGCCCTTTCATATATCTTTTAGCAGCAAGGACACAGATGTTCTTCTGCTCCCCTACATCATTGGATTATTATTCTTTAATTTTCAGGTGGGGGCTGTAATATCACCTTCCTGAACTGCAGGTAAGAGTTGCAAAGTTTTTTTGCCACATTCAGAAGAAAAGAGAATGGAGGTCTATGTTTCCATCTTCTCTTTGTTTTGTGGTACCTTTGTACCTTATTTGGGCACACAAATGAGGAGACAAGGAACTATATTATCACTACACTATCTATCACAGTGAGAGTTGCTTTCCAGAGATCCCATTTCCCTCTCATGGAAAAGGGCGTACAAACTGTTTCACTGTGATTAAAGCATGACTGCAAGCACTAAGGGTTAATCTAGTTTCTCATGTAGGTGAAATTATTTTTAAAGGGTAGAATGTCATTAAAACACATGAAAAAACTTGAAACTGTGACAGAAAAAAGCTGAAATTAACCCATCTCTTGCAAAAAAAAATAGCCTTGAAATTTTCCCACCATTTTTTTTTTAGCCATTATCAGAAAATACCACGAGGTGTGCTACTCTGATTTAATTATACAAGCCAGAAGAGTAATCTGGGTAACGCAAAATAAATAGGTGCACAGACAGACACCTATATGTATATCTGCACACACAGACTAAATAGCTCATATGCAAAAATTCCGTGCACAGCGACAGACTAGGATTTCTGTTGAGTTACTGAATGTTTCCCAGCACTGCTACATCATCTCCATAGGAAAAGTTTGCTTAGCTCCAACAAGTACCTCATAATAAGTTTGCTTTTTCCTTTCTCTGATTAAAAATTACAAATTGCACTCCAAGGTAAAAAATATCTACTTTTTTAAAAGTGGGTAATACCTATATGAAAAGCTGTAACCATTCTTATTTGCTGTAATTTAAAGAAAAAGCAATGTTACTAAAAAATTCTTCTTCTGTTGGTGGCCATGACATAGAGTGCTTTTCTACATTATCAGTCAGGAGCAAGTTAGGAAAGTGCTTCATGTGTCTTCCTACATCTCTGTAAATCAGAAGCAATGCCACTAAACCTGGGAGGTTAAAACCTGCATGACAAAAGAGCAAAATCCATTGATTTGAAGGCAAAACACCAATGACTGCAGTTGTTTCATGGCTTAAAGATACGGGGAAAATTCTGTGCTCTTTTCCACCCTCAAAATGCAGAGGTTTTCCTTTCTGGGTTTATTTTTTCCCACTATTTTACCTGAGCTGTCGCTTCTGTTAAACTGTTCATTGTGAAAGTTAAGCTGTCTCTAGAGATGTATCCAGACTGCTGCCTTCTACAAGTTTCCCAAAGATAAAAAGAAAGCTATGGGTACGGATTACTAATGCCTTCCAACCTCACAACAGTTGCTCCAAAACACAAAGGGCCACCTGAGTTGCTTTTAGTCATGTCCTTGTCATCTCTCAAGGACTTGGAGTTTAACTTTGCTGGATTTAAGCCCAGTGCAGATTGACAGTAAAATCCCCACCATTTCTTTCAAAATTTCCCCCCAAACTGACCTTTCTTGAAGTGTATTTTGATCTCTTTGTTCTACTTCCCCTCACCTTTTCTCTCAGAACATGAAGTCCACTTCTGCAAATCTGCTCGCTCCTGATTTTCTGATCACACTTCAGCTGAAGTCCAGGGAAGCTTTTCATCTTCTACCAGCAAGAAGATCACTGCTGTTTTGATACCTTTCTGTCCAGTGTAAACCTGAAAAATACATTACTAATGTTAATTCTTCCTACTATTAATAATCTCATTGCAGATTAACAGGCATAATTATAGCCATATGTGCATAGCTGCTCTGTGTCAGAGGTAATAATGCAATGGGTCTTATTGTAAGACTATTAAAATGTATCTGCCTCTTTCGCTTTCTCTCTCAAGTTTATAGGCAGAACTCCCAACCAGAGCCCTCCAGAGCATGTTACTCTCCAAACTGATCAAGGATCAGTTACCTTCATTTTTATTCTCATTTCCAAAGGGGGAAAAAAAAGAAAAAAGAGAAAAAAAAAAAAAGAAAGTGACTACCTAAAGTACAACACACAGATCTACAATTATCAATCAGTTTCTGAGTTGGCCTCCTTTAGTTCATGCTTCTTTGAGAATTCCCATGGCTTTATCCTCTCTGTGTCTCTGTTGAGTCCATTCCAATGATGTTGTCTGGCTCACAGGCTCCTTTTTACTTGCTTTTAAGATTTGGTGTCCATCTCATCCCATCAAGGGAAGAAGAAGTGCCTCCTCTTTGTCCAATAGATCCATGTTTGTTCAGCAGTTGCCTCATCAGAAAAAGAACTCCTCATGACAGAGTCTTTTGTGCCATTAAATGTATTAACTTTAAATGCTGTCTAGCTGCCTTTTGTTGTTGTTGTTCCTGCCATTCATTAATATAGTACGTTGTCTATTTGATTTTTTTCACAGCAGTCAGACATCCTTCAGTTTAACATCACTGACTACACTATTGGATAGTCTTAATCTAAGTTTACTGCTGAACATGTTTCAGTATCCAGAGCACTGCTCCAGAATTAAATAATTCTTAAATGGAATATGAGTGGAACTTAACAGATTATTAAGCCATCGTCCTACACTGCCATCAGATGGTGGGTATTCTGAATCAGAATTAATGTGTTTAAACTCTGTCGTAAAATGTTTAAATTCCTAACAACCTAATCATGGCCAGTTACCTGACATAATCATGGGACATGTAGTATGACAGGCAGGTACCGGCTTTGTATGTGAGATCACACGTTCAAGGGATGACTTCTGCAGCAATGTTATTTCTGGATACCAGGGATAATGATTTGGAAAGATCAACCAAGAGGTTGATTTTTTTAAATTTACCAATATTTTTGAAACTAACTGGTTTTTTTTAATTCTTTGCTATTTCACCAACACTGACCCACAGTTGGTATTTATAAATGTAAAATAATACATTTTGCATTTTCTGCATGCATTCTGTTAAAAGCACTGGACTAAAAGTTTTGGGAAGCACTTTAGCATGCTTAGAAAATATATTCCATATTACATAAAATTCTTTTTCAAAATTGTTTAAGGACCAGTAAGTGCTGTCCAGTTAGTCAGACTCATAGCTTGTACTACCTTCCGCAATGTTTGATCTAGTATTTTGGCTTTCTGCAGTGACAGGCCTCCACAGTGACATCCTCTTTGAGAAGACAAAAAATTTCTTAACAATTTTTGCATGCACATAAGACTCTGTGTATGTACTACTTCAGTTCTATTGAAAGCTCTGGACAGAATGCCCGCTCTATGTAAGTCTTTTCCAGATTTCTATTTAAGTTGTTAATCATACCATATTTTGCAATCTAGGAGACCTGCCTGCAAAACCCTTTCAGCAATTGTCACTAATGACTTGTGATCAGTTCCTGCTAGCACTGGTATTCCATATAAAAACAATGAATGTTTTTTGCATGCATGGACTACAGACAAAGCCTCCTATTCTTTTTGTGCATGCTGACATGCTGTTCCAGTTAGGTATCCAGAAGCATATGCCATGGGTCTCCAGTGATCACCATTCCTTGTTAAAAGTGTTGCCCCAAGGCCTTGCTTAGAAGCATCAACTGCCAGCTTTGTTTGGTGCTTATTATCATACACTCTGAGGACAGGTTCCTTCTTTATCAACTATTTGAGATTCAGGAAGTCCCTGTTGTGATTACCAGTCCATGCCCATTATGCATTTTTACACACTAAAGACCTTCAGACAGCAGTTTAAATGGTTTAGAGCTGTTTGAAAATAAAGTCCCTAACAAAATTTGCCTTTTCTTTAAGTTTCTGTATGTCTTTTTTATGTGTGTATAAGGACACATTAGTAATCAGACCTATTTGCATCCTCTGCTAAGCTTTTTTTTTTTTTTTTTTTTCCCTGCTACAGTTTCCTAAATTGGTTATTTCTTTAACCTTGAACTCACACTTTTGTCTTTTGCATTTCAGCCTCTTAATTTGAATCCCTTCCAGGAGCCTACCAGAGCCTCCAATTGCAACATTTTTCTATTATTTTTTTTCCTCATCTTGTCCCATGGTTTCATGTCAATTATTATGTATTTGTGGGAAATATTTGAGATTTTAAAATCCATTTTTTAAATGTTGTGATAAACTAAGGCCTTCTAAATGGTGCATTAAAATTGCACAGATGTGAGATGTGGGCCTTTTTTTTTTTCCTAGAGGACCCTGTCAGAACAGAGCTGAAACATCCAGCGGTCCCCAGAAACAATCCACCAGCTAGAGATTTGTGGGATTTGTTTCCCCTTTTTACATGCTTTTTTCCTCAGATTGCCGGCCACAGGGAAGTACTAGTTTTTCTTTTCCATAATTGTCATGGAATAAATTAATTTTGGAAGCTCTTGTTAGTTTCCATTATATCCAACTTGGCCAGAATAACTCTTGCAAGTTTTCATTTCAGCTCCAGAGAGAGATTTCTAGGAACATCTATGTCAGGACAACTGATTCAGTCATTCTTACTTTATGTTTTTGTTGGCTTGGTATGGCAACATTTAAAACATCTGGAAAACAATCTGCTAACTTATGAGCTGCTGTCCTTCCAAGGAATGTACTCCTTGAACTGTCAGTAGGTCAGAGATATTTGCAGCACGAGAGTAGGTACTCCATTTTTGACAGCAGTTATACATTATATCTGCTAAAGCTGCTGCTTACAAGAAGCTCACAGTGAAAAAGCACAATTTCCTTATCTATAGAATAGAAGTTATATGTGTATGCTTAAGATAACTAACATTTATTTTCATTTTTTTTCTTTCACATAATTTGCACTTATTTGTATGCTTTCTCCCAAAGTTGCCATTAGAATTTTGTGGAGCATTCTTCCTGCTTTATTTTTCTCCACATCTGCATGTTGCTGTAGACTCACAGTTTGCAAAAACATTTTGCTCATTTTCATATTCTGAAGTCTAATCTGGTTCTTTTCTACAGTTAGGTAAAATACAAACAATTTTTCCAGCTTCCTGTTGAGATCTTCTAGCACAAGGCCTCTGATACCCACTGTAATCTTGCCCCAAGGCAAGGATAGCACACACCTCCAAAAGAGTATTTCTGACTCAATCTCAACTCTGTTGCAAACACTTCAGGAGTATTAGTCTTTTTATTTACATGTTGCTAATCTCAGAAGGTTCATGCTTCCTAAGGTTTAAACTTCATCAGGTTGCTATTCCTAAATCAGCTGTGGGCTTTTAAAGAAATCTCATCTCTCCTACTTTGCTGTATTGAACATATAGCAACATTTTGCTCACCGTTCTCTTCCATCTGCTATCATGAATTAGATTTATCTTTTTCTTTTTTTTTTATAATTTCATTTTTGAGAGCATAAGCTGTTTTGGAGTTCTTAGTTTGATATTAGACTTTTGCTACCTTGTCTCCTCTTCCTTCTTCTGCTTTTCCTTCCCCTTCTGCTCCTCTTTTTCCTCCTTCTGTTTTTTCTTCCAAAGTCTGTTCTGAAATGATGATTAATAAGGGACTCTGGGAGAGAACTTATAAAATACCAGCCATTCATATGGTAGGTGAGCAACCAGTATAGAGAAGGGCTTGAAAATGAAAAAGAGAGAGCTCTGCATCTTTCTTTGGCTGATAATCAATGAACAACAGATGTGACATTTCAGCCTTTCATGCAGAAGCAACTTCAGGGTTTGCTCTTTTAACGAAATAGTTTCCTGAAGATTCTTTTGCACTGTTCTGAATTTCTGAGAAGACATAGCTAGCTGCAGCATTTTTTGTCTTCTGCTTATGAGTTTGCATTGTCTGTGTTTTGGAGAGGAACTGTTTGGAGAGGAACTCCTTTATTCCAAGCCAATGATATAAATGTACCTAATAACCTAATGAAAAGTAATTTTAATATTGAAATAGGTAATGAAGCTTTTAACTGCTATATTACTCCAGAAGATAAAAAGGAATATTTGTTGAGTCATGGAACATCCCATGAATAAATGGTGCTCTTTTTCTGGGTTATGACCTTTTTTGATTGCCACTCTATAGTGAAACATAACCTTATCGATTTGAATTTGTAAAACACCTCTGTAACTACCATGACTCATTGGAGACCACGAAATCATTCTGTGACCTTCCAAGTCTCTCACAAGTCTGAAGAACAATAATTTCAAAGTAGGCAGTGCAATAATATTAAAGTACCGATTTGCAACATTCAGAATGAAAAATTGTGGGTGAAAACAGATACAAAAGGTTTCAAATGGTAGTAAACTACACAGCAAATCTGTCAGCTTTTGTTGCTGGATGATGAATTGTTCTTCAACCTGTGTCTGTCAGTTCCTTCTGGTTTTTGTTCCATGCCTCTACTCTACAAGCTGCAGGTTGCTTTGACTTTTCATTTGAAGTATATATTACTGGGCAGTAAACAATGAACTGTAAGTCCATATATTTAGCTTTTTATTTTGAAACTTCAGCTGGTCAAAAATTTTGGCTGAAAAATAATTTTCTCCAAAGAATGAGATTTTGTCAGAAAATGCTTTTTCATGGGAAAATAGAACTTAATCACCTTTTCCTTTCATTTTTCAGTGGCAAGGTCTATGAGAAAAGTAACGTTTCAATTTCTACTTCTTGTTTTGCTTCAAATTCAAACTGTGTTTGTTTACTTTTAAATGTCATGCAAAATAGTTTAAATAAAATTTCTCAACCAGTTTTATCTAAAAGGTAGGAGGTGCTGCGAGGATGCAAGTGGCACAACATGTTAGGTTCTGTTCAAACTCTGCTCCAGTTGGACGATTTCTTTAGCTCTAATGAATGGTGGCTTTAAATGAGGACCCAAGAGATAGGATAGAGGACTTCTGTATGCCCAGGAGAAGGCCTTGGCTCTTTGAGAGATGCAGACAGCAACCCTCAGGTAGACAAAATCTCTGTGACAACAGGAGTGCAGTAAACTGTGTTCATGGCACAGAGCTGCTGTGGGTGCTTTCCAGCACAGACAGGTCAGCACCAAAGGCAGCACCGCTGGTACCACAGGACCACAGAAGGTCTGCTGAGATACTATGTGGCTGAAGTTGCTCTGGTTGGCTAAGCTGGTATACTTAATGCAGACAAAAGAACAAATACTGTGAAACTGGATAATGATTTCTATTAAAATTTACATTTATCCCTGCTTCTTTAAAGTAAAGCTGACGTTCAAGTCTCCTTGTCTGTTCTGTTCCTACAACAGGAGATGACTGATTTACCAATACATAGCATCCTTCTTCTGATCAAAGTGCCTTTCCTTCTTTCTCCCATCTTACTAGAATTCCCAAGCCCAGTCAATTTTATGGTATTTTACTGCTCAAGTGTCTTAAAAGCAGTGAGAAGTTTCTTCTACTGCTGGACACACATTTACAGTCTCCATTTGACCACCACCTTCTCCTCTCCACCTAAAAGGCATAGCTCTCATTCATGCTAATGTGAGACACACTCCAATGCTAATTAAAGAGAGCATTAACCAGTGTCTATATTTGACAGTACTAATCACATCCATCATGTACAGATGTGACAGTGCTATCAGTATCATGGATCAGATACTCTCTTTAGTGTATCTTTTATGTCTTTTTAGTGAAATAAAGATTCTTTTCATTGACAGCTTCCAGCTCTGATAGCATACTCTCCTAGATCCTAGCAGTCATCTCTTCTATTCCAACTTTTAGAATTCACAATTTTGGCTATTAATAAGCATGTTGTATTTCTGACTACAGAAACTCAGCTGCAATGCAATGAAGTCATTTCTTGTTCTACTACCTTTTAGCCCTTTAAACAACTTCTTTTATTTAGTACAGACCAACAGTTACTGGCAGGATATATTTGGGCCAATGTTTAGTCTCTGTTAAAATACAAAGAGGCATTCACTGAGCAAAGAAAACATGACTCAGATTGAGAAAACAAGGGTCTATTTGGTGGCCTTATATTTTATTTTATAAATTTTTCACAATTTTTTGCCATATAGAAACACATGATTTGGCCATTTCAGCACAAAATATCAGAAAGAGGAATTAGGAGGAAAAATACAAATTTTTGGACAACCCAGGTATATAGCACTAAGTCCTCTGTGACTTCATCAGATTTTCTAGATCCTGGCAAAACACCAGTAAGACCTACTAAATATCAATAGGAGAAAGAAATTATTTTCTTATGCAACCCAAAGTCTTAGGCAATCCAGAATGACAGAGGCTTAAATCTTCTGGTTTTCTGGCTGCCTATCTGCCCACCTTTCTGTGAGAAACACAAACAGAACATGTTCAATTTCAGTCAAAATTGACAAAAAAAGCTGTAACAAATTCCATTAAATTCTTACAACTTTGTGAAATTCAGAAGCTGTGGAATGATAAAAGGTCTTTTCTACCCTTCTGCTGATGGAGAGTAAGCAGAGTTTCTCATTATTTGTCTTGTTTGGCAGCCAGTTTGTCAACTTGTGCCCTGCAGGCAATCCCTGTGCATCCCGCTGCAGCCCAACTAGCAGACCTGTGAAATCCTACCCAGTCCCCAGGGGGTGGGAACAAATATGGGATAGAAATGCAGATAATGTGGAAAGAATGGGTGGGAGAGATTGCTTAAGACCATGGGTGGGAGGAAAGGAGAGGAAGGACATTTAGAGTATTCTAGGAGGACCGAAAGCACTGACTGCAGTTAACAGTGGCAGAAGGGGCACGGGAAGGACAACCAGGGTTGTTGCAAAGAAAGGGTGAGCATGAGTTGTTGAGAACGAGGTCCGCAAGGACCCTCATCTTGTTTAGCACTACAATCACAGAGCCACTTGTTTTAATGTGATAAGGAAAGGAGGTGAGATAGGCAGCTACATGCTCTGCAAGAATGGCTCAGGGAGGGTCCCCTTATTAAGCAAATGTTCAGAAGAGTACAACTATCTTCATTCAGCCTCACTCAAAGGGAAATCATAAGCCTGTCCTGCTAGAACTAAGAGTATTTGGACTCAAAGTCCCTTCCACGCTACAGGCAGGTATTCAAACTCATAAGCAAGAATATGTGAAGGAATCCAGAAAACCTCCCATGCCAAGGAAAAGGCAGTAGGTTGCCAGACATGAAATACAAATACAAGAAAATTCTGGAACTTCAGCTTCCTCCAAATCTATGCCATACCAGTGCTCTCTGAAGTATGGCTACCCAGTACCTATGAGATGGCTTTTCATTAAAGATTTGACTTGTGTAGGAATAAAAGTTACCTTCAAAAATCTGTACTCATAGGATGATTATTTCCATTTTCTTCCAGAGGCACAAGTTCCCAGGAAAATTAGAATATACAGTATACCAAGTGGCATTTACCCTGTGCAGCAGGCTGACACAGCCAATAAGACAACCAATAAAATACTGCCAGAACTGAATTTAGAGCTCAGGGATGCCCCATTGGCCTGACAACTCTGATTCACCTGTGGGGATACCTAATCCTGCTACTGCACTGTATCTTCTGCCTTCAGCCATCTGCCCTGCCCCTGTCTTCAGTATTTTTGCTGCCAGTGCATAGGTGAATCCTCAAGAACCAATATCTGAAGTGGAGCAGCACTGCTGATTTGGTTTTTCTCTAAATACTGTGTTTTAATGTGCGGGAGTTCAGCTGATCCTGCTGGAGCAGCTGAGCCATGCCTGCAAGAGGAATGGGGCAGACATGTGGAGATTAAAGCAGCTATGTTGTGCTGGGTGCTGGGGTGAATCTTATCACATATCTATTTTAAATCAAACTGTCATAATTTATATGACAGTATATCAGACTTGATCAACCTTTATTTACATCATCTCCAAATTTTCTCTCCAATACAGAGGCCTGAATTCCCATTAAGAAGTAGTTGCTTTAACATTGTTTTCCAGTGGTTTTATAAAATGGAAGGGAAGCACCACAGCTCAGCACAGCAGAATGTCTGCAGGCAGGCAAAGTCCATCATACTTATTTACACTGCAACCTTCTAAGCATTTATCCGGAAAGAAGCTCTATAGAAGAAGGCATGACTTAAAGACTCAGTAAAGATATTTCCTTCCATCTTGACTCATCAGCTGACATATTCCATATGCTCTGTTTTGCTTATTATTAATTTAACTAACAATAGAAAGTGTATTTAATGAATTATGATCCTGTGACAACAAATTAGCTAGACTAGTATGTAGAAAGGTCTCTCTTTAAACTTTAATTAGTTTAACAATGATGTGTCTGCTGCCTGTGTTTGTGTTTCAAGAAAACATGCAGCAGCTTAGAAGCATGATGCTTCATATTTAACATAGAAAGTGTCTCTCAGTCCAGGCTTATTTATAAAGCAATTTTCTAATAATGATCTAGATTCAGTGGAGTTCAATCAGGGATGGAGTTACCCTGGCATACATAAAATGAATATATTAAACCACCTATCAAGCAGCTGACTGCACAAATATACATTAAGAAGGGGAAGGGGGGAAAGGCAGAAGAAGAGAGGTAACTCTTGAATTAGATCTCTTTTTCCTGAAAACCCTCTCCTCTCCCTCCCCTTGCCCAAAGCTGGAGAAGATGTCAGTCTGCACCACTACAACACATGCTCATCCAGCCTTCCCTTGAGCACCCTGTGGGATGTTTGCTGCTTCCATAAGTCTGATTGCAAGAGGCACTGCTCAGCACGCATCATTCTCTGATGGTCTCCTAGCCCTTTCTCTGCTTCAGGGCTTCCTAACACCTCCTCCTTCTGCCTCCTCTCTCAGCCCTGTATCTCTATGTAGTACCCCATCCTGTAGCACATGCATGCCTTCCCCTCATAGCACACTCTCTCCCTTGAGGACAAGGTGAGGCAGTTGCACCACTACTCTTTCCTACTCTCCCTTTCCACATGGCAGATTTTCCCCCCATTTGACATTGGCTCTTGAGACCTTTTTCCTCTCATTTTCCCATGCCACCCATCTCTGTTTCCCGGCTCACATCCTTGTGCCCCTCACGCTTCCTCTCTCCATCTCCATCTTCCACCTCTGTCCCAGGAGGACATGACCCAGGTCTGTGCCTAGGAAGACAGGGAATTGTTGTGAGAGCCCAGGACAAGCCAAAGCACCCTCCCTTTCTGGGCAGGTCTCTCTGCCACAAGCAGGAGGTGCCTGGGCAGTACTGCAGAACAGCTCCTGTTTCTGGTGATATGAACTATGGTTTCTTTCCCCACCAAATCCTTTTATACAGCTTTCAAACGTGCATCTCTTCTTCCTATTAATGCATGAGAAAACTTGTGCCAAATAATTTTTTAAGAAGTTCAGCAGCTCATTTTTGTCCATGGCCTAAGAAGAGCTTTGTTGTCCCAGCAAACATAGGCTGGACCTTCAGTGCTTGCAGTGACCTGAATCCAAGGCATTAAATGTTTTTTATGTTTTTATGTTTAAATGTTTTTATATGTTTAAATGGTTTATATGGGTGAAAAGGTGGTTGGAAGGAAACTCTGGAAGTCATTGAGTCCAACCTCCTCTGAAATCAGGACCATTGCCAACATTAGATGAAATATCTTCAGATTTCTACTGCTAATTCAGAGGAAGAGGTTTGAAAAATTTATGAAAGACACACACAAGATACAAGGTGAATCTGTTATCTGTTGAAAGACCAGCCTGTGTTCTCTGTCTGCAGCTGGTGGCCACTGCTTACGCTTCATGTGACCTCATAACAAAGACAGAAGTTTAGTTCTTGTTCACTGCAAAATATCATAAACAATTTTTGTTTAGTTTAAGTTCTCTGATTACAGCCCAAGATTTCAGAGTCACCAAAGCTTCCTTTTTATTAATCCTCTAAAACAGCAAAGAGTACCAGCTGCTGTTTAATTAACCACACACCAAATCAATAATTTTCTTCCCACCATTTAAAAAGTCTCACAAATTTTTCAGGTCTTGTTCAAGGGTGTGATTCATCTGACTGAAATAGCTGCACAGTACTGTTTCAGAAGTTTCATCTACTCCTTTCTTCTCTCCCAGAACTTCAAAAGCTTGAGAGGCATCTTTGCTCAGCAGGCAACTGCACCTGAATGACCAGACTCAGAAAGACATCTATATTGTCCCTCATGCAGCCATACAGGAAAGACTAGTTATCTAGGTACTTTTATGATTTTTTTTCACTCTCATTAGTTCTATTTTCATCATTTCCATGGCAGGACCATGACTGAAGGTGCCCAGCTACCTGGGCACCTTCAGGAAACAAAACACAACCCCCAGCACACTTTTCCAATGTCTGACTGCGAGGTACCAGCAGATGGAAGGAGGGATAGCTTCAAGTCAAATCAGTTTAGTGTGGCAATGGAATAAATTAGATGAGTACTGGAGGGAGATAGAGGCAGGGCTTAGGAGATATAATTAGGGACACTACATAATGGGTGCTTGAGACCAATAGAATGTCCTATTTCAGTTGGAAGTGATCTGCAACAATCACCTAGTCCAACTGCAAGACCACTTCAGGGCTGACCAAAAATGAAAGCATGTTATTAAGGGCATTGTCTAAATCCCTCTTAAACATTGAGAGAGTCTTAGGGCCTCGGCCATCTCTCTAAGAAGCCTGTTCCAGTGTTTGACTACCCTCTCGGTAAAGAAATGGTTCCTAATGTTCAGTATAAACCTCCCTGGCACAGCTTTGAACCAGTCCCACTCATCGCTGTATCCCAGAAAAGAATGCTCAGCACCTCCCTCTCCATTTCCCCTTCTCAGGAACCTGAAAAGAGCAATACTCATACTCCTCTCCAAACCAGACAAGCCCAAAGTCCTCAGCTGCTCCTCATCAGACATTCCTTCCAGGCCTTTCACCAGCTTCATTGCCCTCTTCTGGATGCATTCAAGGACCTTCACATTCTTCTTAAATTGTGGGGTCCAGAACTGCACACAGTGCTTAGGTGAGATTGCATCAATGTTGAATACAGTGGGATAATCACCAGCTGATCAATACTGAGTTTGAGGCACCCCAGAACAGTTAACACATGGGCCAGGCATGGGAATGGGAAAGTACAGTGAAGGGGTGGAATGAAAGAAGATAAATGCAGGTTAGGAAAATTTGGTAACAGAAATATTCATCTCTATATGTGCTGTCTCCATACTGTGAAGGAAGGAGTAGGAAGGCACTACCTAGACACTACACAACACTCCAAGACTAGCAGTCCACAGTTCAGGTCTCTCCCTCACCAGTGAAGCAATCAGTGTAAAATTTAGCCCCCATGTCAAAACTTGGGATAGCGTTTAGGATAGGAACATCCTTCCACATTTTTCAGCGTCACCACGATCTAGGTATGTGTGAAGATCTTGGCACTTGAAAAGACCCAGCATAGTGCTTTCCCTGAAGAAGTTTATCAGAACCACTGGAAAATAAAAAGAACAACTCATGCACTTTACCTATGGCCTAGGGTCCAGAACTAAACTATGCACAGTTTCTGCTTGAAAGCTCATTTCCCCAAATTAATAACATGTTCTTTAATTCTAGTCTTAAAGCTGTGCAGAAACAACATGAGCTCATGAACATCACAGGTAAAGGCTCCAATTTGTGGGCCACGGATCCATTTTGTGGACATAAAATCTAGAAAAAGTCCTATGCTTCAAGTGTGGCAGAGAACATAAGTACAATTAAAAAGGAACTTACTGCTTAACACAGCAGAGGAGAGGCGCCTTAGAAAGGTCAATGAGCAGTCAGATTTCAGCATTTTCAGGCCATTTTAGGTGCACTGTGTCTCACCTAACCACCTGCCCCACCACTTACAGCAGGAGGTTTCTCCCAGGGAAGGCACCAGGGACACTGAGAGAGAAGTGGAAGTGCAGGCACCTACTCTGAGAATAGTAACCAATCTAATTTTGTCCTTAATGAATCTCACCCAAAATCACTAGATGAATTCCCTAAGCCCTGGCAACCTAAAAATGCTACAGTAAGATATTGTATAAGAGTTTAGTGGCTCCTAAAAGCATGAGAAAGGACTGTTTTGTTTGGTTTAGGTGGCTGGGAGTTTATGTGAAGGCTGGGAGCTCAGTTTAAATGCTAATTGACTCATAAACAAGCCTGAGTTAAATAAAAGAATCAACTAGCATCAGCTGAGCTAGATCAGTTTAAAAATGCAGGCTTTTGTTAATCAGAGGGAGTTTGTACTGGGATAGGCCAGGCATTGCTCCAAAAGCAGCATCAGATTAAACCTCCTACTCGAAAAACACTCATTAAAAAGCAACTTCCATTGAAAAAGATCCCACTTGTCGCTACCAGCCATTGTTAGGCAGTGAAACAGTGACAGATATTTTTGAAGACTATTATGGGGAAATAAATATTTATTTAGCTGTCTAAAGTAATTAATCCCTGCTGTTTCCTTTTTATGTAAGCACATAGAAGGCAAGACTGTCTTTGTACTTGAATTTTAGGAGACAAGTCTGTGTAGAGGCTCCCATGGTTTTTGAAGGCAGTAACAAATTCATGCCTAATACTTTCTATGCAACTTGAGAATGCCAACCCTCAAGCAGCAATAATAGACTTTTCCTATCCTCATTCAGTGGCAGCAGGAAGGAGATATACTAAAGGGGAAGAACAGAGAGAAGAAAGGTGAGAAAATAGAGTGACATGGAAGGCTGCAAGAAGCTGGCACACTGCTGGTGTGGGATCTGATGAAGGAAATCGCTTTCACAGAGTATCAATTTAAGAATCAGGGAAAAAAAGGGGGGGAAATGAAGGAAGATTAAGCTGTAAAAGCACAAGAAAAAGGATCAATAACCATTTTGGATGTATTTTCTGGGAAGCTGGCATGGACAGCACAAAGATGTTTCTTAGCGAATATGTTGGCATCCCTCCCATTTACAAGTTATACAGCCAAAGTGCAATTAGCACATTCAGAGGAACAATAATTAAACAATACCAAACAGGCAGTCCATAGGCTGATTAAAGCATACAGTAAAAATAGAGATATAGACCCCAGCTCAGTTCTTGTACAAGAGCCTCTCTGCCCTAAGAATCACTTGAACAAAGTGTACCTACACAGTGGCATATGAGCTACAGATGATAACTATATATGAGCTTGATAACATGCAGATTGTTTTTGCTTTTTAAATTTAAGCAGGTAAATGTCATTGCTACACATTTAAAATCAGAAGCAATTTTTTAAAAAGTAGCTCAAGTGCTAAGTTCCATATTTCTTTTTCCCCAGAAGTATTTTATTGCAGAGTAAAATGACAGATGCAATTAGATAATGTTGAGCAGATTATAGTTTGAGAATGTTATGCTGTGTTACATATTCACAAGTGAACAATAGCAAGAGGAAAAAAAGAAAGACGGGTATCTTAGTATGTATTTTTAAAGTTGGACTAAGAAATGTGTCTTTTCTAGGTAGGAAAATATTACCGGGCTCTATGAATTCAGTTGTGTTATCTCTTCTCAGCTACATGAGGAAGCTTTTCTGACTCAGTTTATCTTTACAAATCACTCTGGTACTACTAGAAAAATTTCAAATGGCCAAGAACTGGATTTGTGGCCACACGACCATTTGGCTCAGACTCACTGAGCTTGTTTTCTGTTGAAATAAAGTCGTGCTTTCAAGCCTATGCACTTTAATTTGTTGACCTATGTCTCAACTTACCTATCAATAGGAAAGATATATTCCTTAGACTGTAGACCTATCAACAAAAATATAGGATACAAAAGATTATTCCATTAAACTGAGCCCTTCTGGATATTTCTACCTTCCATAATAATGAAAGATTTGATCCTTATTCCTAGTCTATAATTCATCTAATTTTTATTCTTAGAAAATAGTTACCTAAATATGAGTCACTCTGGTCTGTATACCAATGTCAAGAAGGACTCAGCTTCACAGGGTGATTGGTTATGCTCATCTTAGACAACCTGTAAAGATTATATGCTTCATTTAAAAGAGAAAAGCATTCTCTAATTTCTTTCCATTGAGTATAAAAGAAGCTCAAGATAACTTTCAGATCTGAGCAGACATCACTTTGAGATACCTAAGAGAGGTATAATAAGTCTGAATCTGTGGGAAGAGCACAGAGAAAGCACATTATGCCTTTCCTTCTCATTTGTACCCACACAAGAGCCAGGCACAATCAGAGTCCTTCTTTAAAAATTATTTTAGCCAGACATGCAGCTTTACCCATTTTTAACCTGTAGTCTAAAAGATCATACAAAGATAAAGGATCCCTACCCATCCTTTACAAAGGAGAGAGTGGGCTCCCCTGAAGCTCATCTTTTCCAGGCTCACACAGACATCTTGCATGATTAGGCAAAATGATCAGCCCTTTGTTTTCACCATGCCTAAGAAAACTATAATTTCACTTGCAAAGCAGCCACTGTGACATCATGTTGTGCTAGAACTGCCCTGGTAAGTTGGAGTGAGATGTTTGTGTTGATGAACACACCTGAGAGCAGACCAGAGAACCAGGTCCCTTGGAGATGGTTTTAATTTCATTCACAGTGAAAGTGCTCTGATTACAGTCACAACACAAGTTCTGGATCTCTACCAGCAATGCACAACTAGTCACAAGGCCATGACACTCACCTGTCCCGGAAATAAATGGAATGGGCTTTGCTAACTAAATATGGCAGCACTCCATCCCTTCCTTGCACAAGTCAGAGAATTATTTTGCTCAGAGACTCAGAAATCCAGCTTCTGAGTCACTGAACAAAAACAGGAATATATTTCAACAATTTCTGTACCTTTAGGTTGACTCTTTTATTCCCAAAATAATATGCATTTTAAGTAGACAGTTCCCCACATTTGCTGCTGTCCCATTTCATTTTGCCTGTAAACCCATGTTATTTCCATTAGCTGACCAGTCATTCACTCTGCCACCTGAATTAACGTGGCAGCCATTCAAATCTGTCACTTTATATGGAGTCATTTGATGTTGCCCTTGTATTAGTAAACAGACCTTATCAATATCCCATAACAGGCAGAGTGTGCAAGGTATCTCATTTAGAACAAAGAATGATTCAAATAAATCTTTCTTACATAAATTTTAAGGAATGCTGTGAATATGCCCAATCTTTAATTAATTTCAGTGTGGGAATGGAATACTTTGAATATGTCTAAAGAAAAATTGCCTTCTAGTTACAGTGAATTGTATTCCTTATGTAATAGAATTTAACTTCAAAATGATGACCAAAAAGCATTTCATTGCCATCCACAGATTTTACATAAACACTTTACAAGCTCCACTCCACTCAGAATCTGTAAGGGATGCACTTAGCCTTCAAGAAGAAAATTCAGTTCTGTTTCAGTCTGTACATCAAACCTGTGGCAATTCCCTTTCTCTTCCTTAAATTTCAGTGTCCCCAGCTGCAAAATGCCTACAACATTACTTGCTTATTGTTTAATTTCATCCTCTAATTAATTTGATTAAGCCCCTCAAAATAAGTAAAATTTGTTCAGAATAACACAGCCTTTATTTTGATCAGTTTTGATCTCTTTCAGCAGGTAATCCTTGATAATGTAATCACTGGCTATAGGAGGTTTCATTTAATAGTGAAAGACAAAAATTTTAAAAGAGAGAGACAGGAGGAAGCTACTGGAAGACTGGAGTGATAATAAAAGATGACTACAACCCGAAGTTGCATTACTTAGAGAATATTATTGATATTGCAAGAACTACCATATGCTTTGCAAGCTGTGACAGTCACCCCTTGTAGTCACATGGATGAAATGATCAACTGCTTTTTGCATTCAAAGTGATAGGAACAAACTTGATCCAAGTAAGAGAAGCTGCTTTGTAACAAACAGCACAAGGGCATTGTGTGACTTAATTACTGTTAGTGGGGGAAAGGTCCCTTGCTTTGGTTGGGATCCTCAGTTGAAGGTTCATGCAGCAAGTGCAAAAGCTATTTACTAACTTATTGCAGAGGGAAAAGCTAAATGAGTTCAGGAAGTTACCATTTAATTATTTCATGCAATCATGCTTATGCATCACATCACATGTTTGACACCATTAATGCCAGTGATGCACTGTCATGCCCCTAGCACAAAAATTATGAGCCTGGTCTGAGTGGCAGACAGAACTAAAGTAAATTGCCCAGGCTTTCTCAATGATATTTAGGAGAGAGACTGGATGTTTTTATAAATGTCTTTGTGTTCTTACAGCCTGCTACAACTTTTCTGCTGCATCCCCTGCACCCTGTATAATTTTGGGGATGAGGTCGCAAGACTGCTTCCATATGGGATATTTAATACCATCACAGTGGTCCTTCCTTGGCCATGGCATAACTATTTCGGGAGGCACCAGAGTGCGTCAAACCTTGGCACACCTGAATGCACCCTTGACAGACCTTGAAGCATGGATCGAAGGGTATGCATCAGAAATCTCCCACTGACCTCATTTTGGATTCAGACCTGACAGGATTTTAATCCTCCCTGCAATCACGATGGCTGTGTTCTCAGCAGAAGTAATACACTCTCATTATTGGTGGACCTTCAGCTTCACAGACCATAACAGCATTGATCCTGTCACTGCACAGGCAAAAAGTCCATGCTGGGAAATCTCTGCATAGACAGTAACTCGTGCCCACTGTCAGTCCTGGGAAAACATGAGGCAAATACTGTTTGCTGTAGGACTTCTGATCCAGTTTCTTCTCCTTAAAAGGGAGAGTTATTTTGGGGAGGGAACAGGGAAAAGAGATTGAAAGTGGGGATATGCAGATCCCCATGGCCTAACCCTGTATGTAATGGTATGTGCAGCAAACATGCTCCTCCAAGAGCAGAGGAAGTGCTGGGCATCAGTCATTCCTTCCTCACCTGCTGGACCTTGTCATAGCTGAAAACAATGGCAGTTCAGAGGGACTCCTCCTTTCATCTGTACCACACAGCGTGGGGGCTCAGGGAACTGGATATTTCTTCACTAAATCTGATTTCATACTTGCAACAGGAATGGGTCCATCCCATTCAAAAAAACGCATCATATCTATTTTGGGAACATAAAGCACATAAAGACTTTATTTAACGTGCAACACATACAGGCTTGTCTTCTATTTACTCCTTTTTATATTTATTTACTCCTATATGAGGTCATTGAAGCTAGCAAGAACTTTACAAATAATTTCATATTTTTCCATTTCTTATTAATCATTACATAACAGCTGGAACTTCACATAAATAGACCTACATATCAGCTGGAGTTGAAATGGGATTACATCAACACAGTAAAAGTAGGGAAACATGTTTTAGCTTCCATCAATTTAGTCAGAGAAAGCAGCACCAAGAGTTTCATTTTGTTTATGCAAAATTTTCCTATATGATTCCCATCCACCATCACTATTTTGCAGCACAGAAAAGCATTTTAAGTTTTTTTCATTTTTATTGAATAAAAAAACTTTCACTAAATTTAGGGGGTTTTTTTTCTTAAGTATTTGGTTGACTCTTGAATGTAATCTGAACTCAGGGACAAACTGGACCTGACAAAGTGCCTTTACTTCACCTGCATCTTGAAAAAACCAACAGGGGAACTGATACAAAAAGCAGGCCAACTCTTTTTCTTAAAGTATAAATGTTCTTTTTTGTCAAGCTTGATCCCATGTGGAAGCTCCATTTAAATGTGACCTGCAAAGCAAAAAGGAAAAGTGAGCACAAATTTCTACACTGAATATCTCCAGGCTGTGTGGTGCAAGAAAACCCAGTACAGAAATAGCTGTAGTATTTTAGGACATAAGCTTTTAGGGGAGATTCCTGACAGAAAGCTTCTCAACCCACTGCAGAGATCCAAGAATTCATCCTACGTTGTTTCCAGATTGACTGTCTTGGTTAAAATAAGAATTTGTGGCATCATTTTCTGAATGTCCGCAGTGTCCCATGCTGGGATCTTTTCAGTAATCTCAGAGTAAAAGGAATTCAAAGTTATTTAAAAAAATCTGTGATGAATGTCTTTTCTACTTTGTCTAACAAGTGGTCTGGGAAGCCTGGGAAACCATGGACTACGTAAGTATGAGGGAAAAGTAAGTAAAGCAAGACTACTGCCAGTATATTCAAATCCAGTATCCAAAGTCTACATCTCAACCAGGAAGTGTATAGAAGCTTCTCAGTAGGAAAAGATCATACTCCTGCAGGTGCCAGCACCCAGTCAACAATGCTGAAGATGGAGCAGAACTTTTCGTATCAGAAGGGAGCAACTTTGTCCAGTTCCCAGTGGAAAAAAAAAAAAAAAAAAAAAAAAAAGCAGAATTGAGTAGCAGATGCTGTAGATAAAAGAAATCTGTAGAAATTGACAGATATTGTCTGTTCTAAGGAAGGTGAGGGTACTGATAAAAAGCAGGAAAAAATCTTGCTCATTTATGGCTTTGAGACTGTTTTAAAACATTTGGGGCAAGACTGATAAAAATAAGTAATGATGATTTAGCTATTTAAATTTGTTTAAATCAATAATTTAGCTATTCCCTCTGTAATCAAGACTGGTGATGATGCAGCTCGAGTACTGCATCCAGTTCTGGGCCTCTCCGTTTGAGAAAGACATTGAGTTGCTGTAGTGATTACAGAGAAGGGCAACAAAGGTGGTGAATGATCTAGAAGGTAAGTTCCATGAGGAGCAGCTGAGGCAGCTGGGGTTGTTTAGCCTGAAGAACAGGAGGCTCAAGGGTAACCTTATCACTTTCCACAACTACCTGAATGGTGGTTGTAGCAAGGTGGGCATTGGCTTCCTCTCCAAGGCAATTAGAGATAAGATGAGAGGGCATAGCCTCAAGCTGAGCTGGGGAGGTTTGGGCTGGACATAAGGAAGAATTTCTTCATGGAAAGGGCTGTTAAACATTGGAACAAACTGCCCAGGGAAGTGGTGGAGCCATGATCCCTGGAGATGTTCATGAAACGACTGAATGCGGCAGTGCTATGGTATATTTGATGTAGTGCTGATCAGTCAAAGGATGGATTTGATGATCTTTGGGGTATTTTCCAATCTACATGATTCTGTGATTCTGTGATTTGGTTATTAAATGGATTGACACTCTGTAACTGCATCCTACTCTGCCATTCAATACTTTTGAGGAGACCACTTGCACAACTGTGATGTGGGAAGGGAATTAACATCCATGTCCTTGGGAGAATCAAAGCAAGGGTTTCTATGAAGAGTAGTCACTCCCTTTTTTCCCCACTGAAACTTGTCTCTCCCTTCCCCCATCCCAAAATCAGCATCTGCAATGTACCTCCACTGAACATGCCTGTAGTATTCCCACCCATGTGTCATTTGCTGACACTAATTGAAAACAGGACCTTGACAAAATGGTCTGCATTGGGAGAAAGAAAACATTAGTGTCATCATTGTGATGCTAATAGAGGATGTTATAGTTAAACTGGGAGGAAAGTGTGGGGGAGAGGTTATGTGTATGCACCTCTTTCGATTTATCCATTGCACTTCCATACATTTTTCATTTATGGGAAAGAAAAATGGTCTTTTTTTTTCAAATTACCTTGATAATGCCAAAAAAAAAAAAATAATCAGGCAAATGCTTCAGGCTTTCCACAGCTAAAAGAAAGCTGAATTTAAACTAAGGAAAAATACAGATTTTCTTATTTCAGCCTGTCCTTGAATCATTCTTTTAAAACACCAGCTCATTATAGTCAAAAGTCCTAATTTTAAGAATGTCTCCATGGGGGATTCATCATCTCTTTGCTATTCATTTCATGAATGGTGTGGACCTCCTTTTTGATCAGCCAGGGTCTGCTGGGAATGAACCTTGAGGTGAAGGTGGACATACATTGTTTTTGTGCTATCGAGTTAGATTTCAAGCTGTCATAGTACATAAGAAGAAATTCCTGGAACAGTCTGCCTGAGGTATCCATAGGGAATACACATATGTGATTAACCCAACTGGCCACTGGGTGTGACCATTGCACCACACAAAAGCATCTGAGACTTTTCCAAAGTCAGGTCTGGAAGTATTGGAGCTAGAAAAAAACATAACCTTTTGAGGTCTGAGTAGACAGCAGTAATGTCAAGTAACTTTCTGTGCTTAGTTTTCACATGCTTTGTTGCATAATATGGAGCCTCTCTCAAAAGTCAGGCATATAGCATTTAAAATAATAGTGTAAAAAAAATTCAGTGAAAATCACATTAGTCACATAACCAGAGTCCCTTTTTCTTCTCCAAGGGAAAACTAACAATTCTCTTAAAGCTGCAGGTGTTTGACTCTGTTCGCTGTAGCCACATTAATTGAATAAGCACATTCACAGACAGAATGGCTTAACTAGGCAGTAGCCAGAACATTAGTTTTCAATCACTTTTTTGCAGACAAAAAGGTAATATCCACTAAGAAGAATAGGAAAAATAAAATCTGCAATAAATTATTGATAATTATTTTTCTTCAATTTGGGTTCTGTAAATATGAGACAAAAGAATTTTATCCAGAGGAACCCAGCCAGATCTGTAGCATGTGTCAGCCCAAGTGTTTCCCAATTTTATGTGCTATTTTATAGCATTTCTACTATGGAAAATGCCCCAAGTTTATATTTTAGACCATATATACTCTTTTATATTCTCAGTGCAGATATAGTTAGATATACACACCAATTTGCAAGATCTGTTTTCCTGACCACACTCAGATTCAGTAGTGAAATGTTTGCATATTCCCTTGAGTTAGGCTGAAGTTCAGTAGTATCAGACCCTGATCAAAGAGTCAATGGTAGAATTGCATCACCTTGATCTCTGAAAAACCTGTCAGTCCTGAGATTGCTCAAGCTCACATTGGTTACAACTACCTCGACAGGCAATAACTGAACAACAAAAAAAAAATCACCAAGAATATAACTGCACTTTGCCTTTCTTTTATCCTTGGGTTAATACCCAGTGTCCTGGTCAGTGGGTATCAACCATGATGAATGTTACAGGCTCATTTTTACCAAAATACGGTTTTTCCCATGCAGGAGGAATCTGAAGTTGTACTTGTGCAAAACATACAGAGCGAGGGTCTGAATTCAGATCTACCTTTCAGATCATGTATGAATGGGAATGCCACTTCCCAGAAGCTCAAAGTACATCACTGACTTCTGAAGGGATCCAACAGTCACTGTGTCCTGGTTTTAAAAGGGAAAACACCAGCAGAGAAGATAACCTCAGTTTCAAGTTTCCCTCTGTGCCTTTATTTCTGATTTTTAAAGGTATGGTTTAATAATAATAAAAAAAAATCATAGCCAACTGATAGTACTAGTAGCAATAATATGATAATTATTATTATTATTATTATATCAATAATATCAACAATATCATCTCAGTACCTAACAAGTCACACTGGAAATTATCCATACTTCTCAGATTGACGATGTTTTTACACTAAAGGAGACATCTGGCATCTTACTGAATTTGTGATGAGCTGCCAATGTTTTAAGAAGGGGCATTCAGCAAACACTGCTTTGTCTATGCATTTGCACTAAACCTTAAACTAGGATTCTATGAGTTAAGGGCTAAGGAAACTATTGATTTGTCTCCCCATTTAAATAAAAATATTTTCTCATAACCCTAGGCTAGGAAGGGGCAATTCTACTTGACAAATAAACAAAATGTTCTTGATGGAAGGCTACACATTCTATCTGAAAGGAAATCTACACTGGCTATATTGCTAGCATAACGCACAGTTCAACTGCTGGATAATTTGTACTTAAAAAGAGAGAAGGTCTTTAGAAAATTCTTCATCCTCGGTGAAATGTACTGTGTTGAAAACGAGGGGGTGAAAGCACTCTCTTCTGAAGTATCTTTATGGTCTCGAGGGAGAATGTTCTTTATAAGACAGGAAGATTTAGAAGAATTCAGGAAGGAGAGCATGCACCCTCAGAAGCAGAGAAAACATCTTCCCATCTTTCAGCTTGGCTGTAAGGGACTCCTGACAACCCTGCAGCTGTTTCCTCAAGCACATCCTTAGTGAAGAGTCTGTGTTTGTATGTGTGTGTGTGTGTGTAAAATAAATTCAATATTTTTTTGTTACCACAGCAAACAAGCCACAGAACCTCCCTTTGTCAGCCCCTAGCGTTTTTATATACTGGTCTGAGTCCCAGGTTGGGGACCAGCTGCTCTCTTCAGGAGTGGCAGCACCACACGGTGTGACCACAGCCCAGAGAGGATCTCACCTACACAAGGGCATTGCTGCTGCAGCACACAGCTACCCAGCTACAACTACAGCTTCAAAAAATGTAGTAAGAGGGAAATACGGACAGGCCAAAATTACCGCTATGGTATATTTGATGCAACTGAGAAAAAAATGGAACCCAAAGAGTGGCATCTGAGGTGCATCCTCTTGTCTGCTGACTCCATCACCCTCTCCTTGACCATGCCATCACAAGGCTCTTTATGGGCAGGGCACAGAAGGCTTCTCTCCTGATCCAGAGGCTAGTTTAGTAGTTTTTAAGGAAATTACATGGATGAATCCCATTTAATAGGTTTTGTACCTTCCATATATCACTACTTATTTAATAGCTTATAAGAAAACTTCTACAATAGGCTGGATTTCAACAGAAAATAAAAGATTGTGTGTCTCACTGCCAGCCTCAGGAGGTGCTCAGACTCTAGATTTTCTTTACCTGTATGTTTCAATCATTTCAACTAACTCATAGGATGCCAGGGTCAAAAGCTTGGAAAAAAGGTGCAAAAAGTTGTGCTCACTGAATTTTCTCTCATCAGTTTCCATGGCACAAAATACAACAGACATTGGCAGGATTAATGTGCTAGTGATAAAGCAGTAGCCTAGAGACACAGTGATTCTTTAGTTGTGCTGAAGAAAATCAGAGTGTATAAAAAGATATCATCTACCAGAGACCTATTTTTGAGAACTGTTCAATATTAGAATGGCTCGTGCACAAGCAGTTCTTCTATCTTTGTGTTCAGTAAACTGATTTTATCTTGCCAAATATATGCCCAAATGGAAGGTAAAACAACCCCAAACAAACTAAACCCACCCAAAACCAATCAAACAAACAACACACAAATGCATACAAAAAATTCAAACAAATCTCTAAAACCAAAACACCCAAATAAATTTGGAATAGCTGCTTGGTAGAATCTATTCAGTACATGTTCTAATTTTGGGGAGATAAGATTTCATGTCACCAGACTTTAATCTTTGAAAGACATCATTCAAATACAGAAGCTTCATATTTCGTGCTGGAAATTCTGAAATATTTCCAGGTGCACTGCTATGTCAGGTCCTTACAGCAAGAATCTGTAACTTCAGGCAGGAACAAAGGTGGCAGAAAATTCGACACAACAACTCTATTTCATTTCAGCACATAGTATTACCCATGAATTAACATTTCAGTACTTGAGAAGTTATTGTCTTCCCTATAAAATATTAAGTATGTTATTTAGTATGTTAGCCATGCAATGAATAAACACACAATTACAGTTAATTTCCATACAGAAAGAAAATGAGTTACTTAATACAAGACTAAATAGCACATGAAAATCCTTTAGCCCTTTACCTTCAGAAGAAAAAGGGGCAAACAACAGGCTGATGAGTTCATTGATCTGGAGTTAAATTTTCTGCTAGTATAGCTCCCATATAATTATGTGAAATTCTGTCATTAGAGAATTTCACATTGATGGAAAAGTTTTATTCAACAGAAAGAATTTTTTCCCATTTCAGTCATCTGCAAGCACATAACTACAATCAGTTGAAGTAGGATCAAGTCTAAAGATAAGTGGAGGGAAACAAAATTTCACAATCCTCTAATCCCCTAATTTTTCTGACATCTGGACATAAGGGATGAGGGATAGTGGGAGACTTTTAGAAAATGTTCTTCATCAGGTTCCATCAGTCTGAAGGGAAAAGATATACCTTGCTGTGGTTGTGCTCAGCCTCCAGCAAGCTGAACACTACAGTGTTCCAAGAGAAGCATCTCCTGTAAAACACATAAGGGAAAAGAGCAAGACAATTATATTTGCAGTAGAGGCCCTTTATTACGTGTTGTTTTGGTTTTGTTTTGAAAAGAAAAAATAGAGGTTTTATCAATACCTGAGGACTGGTAGCAGTCCTCAAGCTCACACCTGACAAAGCATTTAGTCATTCAGAAACCTCAGTTTGCAACCAGTGCCATTGTCAGATGGCTGATCAGCCGTTTGGTTTCTTTTAACACGTGCCTCATTCCAAAAGTATCCTCGCAAGGTGTAGTTTCAAAGATTGCGCTTCTTTTAAAAACTTTTTGTATTTTCATCTTTTCTATTAATTTGTTAATGTGTTATAAATTTCCTTTGCCCATATTCCATTTGTCTCAACTGCGTCTGTTACCTTTCTCACATGGAATGACAATAAATGAATGTAATAGCCTAGCTGAGAACACACCACTGATATATACAGTAGTTTTATATTTCTCTGTATTGCTCTGATGTTCTACCTGCATTTCTAGCTCTCACAGCACACTAAGCACATCTTTTACTGGGCTGTCTATGATGATTTCCCACTGTTTTATCCAATTGATGCTCATGAATCCAGCACTTCTATAAGCATTTTGAATGTGCACTATCTTGCATTTATCAACCCTGAAATTCAGCTGTTTCTCTCCTGATTACCTGCATATTTGTAAGGTCTCTGAATCATTCTCCTTTAATACAAACAGACATTAATATTTGCAGCATCTCTCAATTTGATCACCTCACCATTGTTTCAGGTCAAGTGCTTCAAACAAGTCTCTAACAAAAGAAAAATACCTGAAAATTGTGTGTGCAACTATCCTTTTTTTTTTTTTTTTTTTTTTTTTTTTTTTTTTTTTAAATCCTTTCCCCTAGTTCTTTTTCTTTCACCTTTACTCTTTTTTTTCACCTTTGTCCATTTAGGTTTAAAAAAGTTTTCCCAAATGTTTCACTGCTCCCCTTGAAAAGAGTCAAGGAAGAGAAGACTCAAGATCACAGAATAGGAAACACTTGTCTCTGTATTAAATAAATCTAGCATATTTCAACAATTTAAAACTTTTTCCTCTTTCAGCTTATATGTCTGAGGTATTTGTGGTGTTCCAGGCTATGAATCCTGAAGGTGCTGAGTATTTTGAGTCTGATTTTTTTAAATAATAAACTAATAACATGGTTAAATTTACATTAAATAATGTTTGATTACTTTGCATTTCCTACTCATCTATAACTAGGAAAAATACTGATGACTTAGAGCAAAATCTTTCTTCTTTGGGTTGAAAACTCTACCATATAATGGTGATAAATTATATAGTAAGTTTTAGGACAGAATAAACAAAAGTCTTGTAATCTATTTCATATTGTAGACAATGCAACAAAACATCTCAAAAGAGTAAGTCTTGAGGTATGTGATGTTTGGAAATATTGTTCTCTGAACTTGCTAAATGCCTTGAAATTAATTGTATTTGCATCAGTTTTGGAGAAACTTAAGGGCCTTACGAAAAAAACAAGCAAACAGTTGCCTCCAGAAGGCCAGACACTTATTCCCAGATTCTGAAAAACCTTGACTTTATCTCAAAGTGCACAGTCCAGACCACATGACACTCAATTCATCTACGTCCCCACTGCCCTACTTGTTCAAATGCCATTGTATTTTACTCCAAATGAAAATAGGGTTTGATTTAGAATCACAATAATGACCATTTATACAACATTTTTCAACTAAGGGTGATAAAACACAGGACAAACTCAAAACTATAGAGAAACTGCTTTACCAGTATGTAATCCCACCAAAATGAAAGGTGATAACCTTTGAAAAACAGCTGTACAAATATTATCCAACATATACATTTTCTAATTAATTTTTACCTTTTTTCTCAACTAATTTATTAAAGTAATTTTTCTTTTTGTAGCAATCAACCAGCTGCATAGCTCTGCAAATACTGCTCATGGTGTAAATCACTTGATAAATAATAATAATTTTCATAAAAACATTTACTTGGCAAATATTTTTTCAGATAATTGAGGAGCTCAGCTTTAAAAATCATGCAATAACATTGCATAGTCATTTTAGACAGGCATAAAAAAAAACTTTAAGTGAGATTATAGGAAGAATTTTACACAGCAGGAAGTAATTAGCCAAATGGAAATATGGCTAAAATGGTGAGATTAAGACTTTTAACTGGTGAAAAGTTGCTCATGTTCTTTAATTGTTGGATATGCTGTAAGATCTAGCCTTATATCTCATCAAAAGAATCTTTAACCAGGTCTATCTGTACTTCTGAAGAAATTCTCTCTTTTGAAAGGGCTTGGCTAGCACAAGACCTTAGCTGAACAAATCCCATTAACAGCAACGAGAGTCACTCTGCTAAATCCCCCATGCCCCCCAACAGAAACAACTCTAAGTAATGTGTAAGTTTGTACTCCTCTGAAAATGGGTAGATGTGAGATAGAAGAAAAACAGCTTCTTTTGTCACAGATACCTGATAATTTTTAAGTATAATGCAGTCTCCTGGAGGAGAGGGGAGAGAAGGGAAAGGAAGGCAAGGCAAGGCAAGACAAGGCAAGGCAAGGAAAGAGAAAACTGAAAAGAGAAGGGAAGAAGGGCAAGAAAAAGGGACAAAACAGGGAAGCTGGATATATAGGAAAAATAAAGTTATAACAAAACACAGGTCATCACCAATACCTTCTCTCAAATACACCTGCATTTTGTTTTCCAAAGGAATTCTCCAGGCTGCCTAGCCTCATATTTTTTTCTTTTGAAGTTCCTTCTGGAATTGACTCTTATCTAAGCTGTTCTCGCATCTCTATTGAAATACTCAGAAACAGAGCAAGGTGTGAAGAGGAACAGAAGATTAAGCAAGGCTGCAGAAAATACTCACTTATTCATCTTTCAAAGGCAGTAGAAAGGGAGTCGAGCACATCTTTATTCTTCTGTGAGAGAATGCTATTGTTCATCTTGTTCTAATTATGAAATTTGAAGTTAAAAGGAAGAAAGAGAACACCCCTGTGACAGCGCACAGTACATATTTCCGGAAATAATTCTTATAGAGCTATATGTCAACCCTATGTATCCAAGAATGACCCAACCGTCACAAAGCAACACACAGAAATATTTGATACAATCTCCAAAGCTGCACTTCTTGATCTATTTTTGTTCCAAACAGATTAGAGAACTGTGTGGCAGAAGAAGAAAACACGGCTAGTCTTTCATGACTGCTAGACAGTGCTGCAGAAATGTAATTGCAGGACCAGAAACTTCATGAAAAGAATGCCATGCCATTTATCACAATTCAAAATTAATCTAATTATTCCTTAATCATACTAAAGAGAATGTTCCTCAAGCACAAATAAAAAGAAAAATATAAAAATTGGGTCTCCACTAAAAATCCATGCAATTAGTAGAGTGGATCTTTTCTTAAAAAATAAAATATAATAAGAAATCACTGAGATTCTTCCACTCTGACAATCCATGAGTCTGCTAATATTGTCATCTCCCCCTTCCATTCCTATCAAAAAAAACCCTGCTTTTAGAAAATGCAAACATTCCTATAGGTCTAAAGCCTAAAGGATGGAGAAAGAAAGGCCAGTGTTGTGTGAACATCTTGAGTAAGTCTGAGTTCATTGCTTTCCAAAGCACTACTCTGCAACTCTTTTATTCAGATTTAAGTGGCACTTTCGTCACTAGGTTAAATGCTTGAAATGAGGAGAAATACAAAGGGGCTAAGGATGTTAGCTCAGAATAAGGTACCTCTCTTCTTCTGTCTAGTAACTGAGTGTGACATTGACAGTTTTGCTGTAGATGTTTGAATTGGAAACAACAAGATCTGTAGATTTTGACAGCCATGAAATAAAATTTTCATTAGCTATTGCACACCCAGCAATATCTGAGGACACCATGCTTGCCTGGTCAGGCATTTCCAAAGTTTCCACAGATGTTATATGGGTGGGAGGTTTTTTCCTTTCTCTTTCTCTTCCCACCTCTGCACCCAACCAGACTGGACTAAGAACTCTTAACACCAGCTGGGCTACATAAGAAGGTCATAAATGTTATTATTTACAGTTGAATGAAAATTAGTTTCTTATTTCTGTTCACCAATTTCTAGCAGATTCTCAGACATGTACTGCTGTCCAGGATTAGATCTGTCTTGTTTCTGAGCTCAGCTGCAACCCTTTTTATTTGCTCCTTTATTCAGAGATGTTATGTCATGCCCATAAAGTGTGAGATGCACAGAGGTATATCCTACTTCAGTCCGGGGCTGTGTACCTTGCACTAGTGAGCATTGCACCCTCTTTTCCACAAGAATTCAGTTCACATTAACAGGGAAGAATACAACCATGGCTTTTAGTTCATACAGTCAAAACATCTGTAGAGGAAGAGTCTTCTTCAATGACTCTTCACCTGAAGGATATTAACATTCATTACCTTCCATTGACCATGTCACAAGAGGAACAGTGGATAATAAACACCTCAGTTCTTCTCTGTCTCCATCTGATTCTGAATATCCACCCCCAGAAAACCTGAATTGGAATTCCATCAGTCTTAGTTCAGAATCAATTTGTCTTCTACTGCGTTCATGTGATCCATATATTCTTCTTCCATAATCATCTTCTGCAGCCCCATTGAAATAGGACTTTGCCTATCAACTATCAACTTTTATTCCCACAGAATAAGTTAAGTTAATTTGTTTTTCAAAAATGTGAGACTCTATTATACCAGCTTTAGACAAAAGGTGCCTGGTAGAGTTGGAGTCACTTTATAGTAGGAAGAATTTACATTTTATTGTTTAAATAAAGAAAACAACAGCACTGCAAAACTGAGAAAGAAGTTTTAATTCACTCAGTAGAATCCAAGATTTTATCTATCTGTAGGTAGACAATGGTGCAACATAACTGTCTCTCTTCTATGATATGTGGGTGAAAATTTTTGCATTTAATTGCTGCACAGCCCTTCTCACCTGTATTTGTGCAGGACTGTAGCCCTCTTCAAAGCAACCAATCCTAGTTTTCCAAGTGACTGCCCTGCATGGGATGTGTTGTAACACTGGGGTATGTATGTTAAGGCTTTCACAAAAAGCACCTTAGCCAAGTTACAGAGTATTTGGTGTATCACCATTGTGACTGCTCAGGGAAAGTACTGATCCCTACTGTTCTATAAAAACAATAAAACAATCACAAGCTGCTGATGTTAGGCAGCTTTTACATCTGCTAATAAAGACTCTTTTTGGCCTTAGAGATTTGCCCTATCCCAGCTGGATCATGGTCCTTTCTAAAGTTCAGATTCCATTTTACTCTGGAGTAGAGAAACTTTTTATAGGAAGACTGTTTGTTGACAGATCTGTAATAGGTATCACTGGAGTTTCAGTTACATCCCTGCCCATGCAGTATAGCTGACCTCATATCAAAATCTCATACTTTAAAAGTTCCCTATTTACTTTAAAAATCATTGTTTCTTTTAGATGCTTCTAAGAAGCTAATATAAAACATCTTAATGAGATTTGTGTCACCAGCATAACCCCGTCTTCTGTGGGAATGATATCAAGTGTACTTGTAAGCAATTATTATCCCACACACAGCCTGAATTCAAAACAAAATTCTTGAACACAAAATTTTATTGGAAACAGTTTAAAAAAAACATGAGGTATGTTTAATTATCTAGAATATCATAATGCCCAGACCCCACCTGAGATAGGGATCTCATTGTGATATACTATATAGAACATGGTAGGAGACAGTTGCCTCAGATTACAGCCTAGCTGAACAGGGCGGCAGAAACTGAAAATGTGAACAGACTAAATGATTTGACCCTCTTCAACAGCTCTGCAGTAAACAGGACCCAGCTCCCTTGATTCCTCTTTCAGCTGCTACTCTTTGGCTCCCACTGCCTTTGCACTGCATGAAGGTGCAGACTGTCAGTATGGATACATCCACCAAGTAGTCATGTATGTTATGTGAGTGAATCTGTATACACTTAGAGTTCTGAAATATGCACATACAATCTCAAAAATATTTGCTTGGACTACAGAAGAATTCAACCTTTCTCCTACTGTGGTAGTCTAGTCAAATATCTTAAAAGGCAAAGGCTTTTAGGTTAGAACTAAATTGAAAAGAATATTATCAAAATCATATACAAACACAGAATACCTGGGGGAGCTTTCAAGCCCAAGGTCTTAAACAGAATGTAACATCAACATAGAAAATGAACTTTTCCAAATTTCATCACTAAGTTACTATCCAAGGAATCCTATCCTATTCCATTTCTAGACAGCTAAACCTTTTCATTCTCAAACATGTGATTAGCCCAAATTCTAAAAGCAAGCATGTCTCAGAATGATATAAATAAAGCAATACAACAGTTACTGGCCCACATAGCAGCTGGACCAGATGGCATCTCTATGCATTTTTAAACAATACAGTGTAATGCTGTATTAACACATCTACTTGCATAAGTATATGTAGAGATACAAGACAATAACAATACTTGACACTAATCCTGAGTAAATCAGCATTGAAAATAACTAGCGTTCTAGAGGCTAGCAAGAATGCTCAACAGTGATAGTAAAATATTATTATATATATATATGATTAAAGATTTTTACCTCTTTGTCTGACATTATTCTCATTGACTTGCTAAGTACTGCTTACCAGTATGCCACCAACATCAATATTAAGGTGTTGTTAAATATTCTACATTATTTATAGTATAAAAATAGGAATAGCTTTTCAGTCTTGAATCCACTAAGCTCTATAGAGTCTACTTGAAGCATTTACATTACCCTTCAGGAGAGATAATACTTTCTTTTGGAGGTTGAACTCAGCTTTTTTTCCAGTACTTCAAGACTCCAGCCTCTATCTAGCTACCTCCTCACATCTGATTTACTGGAGAGAGAGGTCCAACAGCTCTCTCTTCCATGACATCGCCTTTGGAGCCAACCTCACAGATCCTGGTGCCTCCAACAGACCATCCTCTTGCAGGTCATCCCAAGTGATGTTTTTCAGACATTTCTTCACTATTTTTCAGAAGAGACAACTGACAGGAATCTTTGTTGCACCAAGGACATGCAGTTGTCCCTTGAGCAGGAAACATTTTTGGACACATTAAATAAGTAAACACAGTGAGGAAATTAGGAAAGAGAGCTACACAATTTTCTTGCCTTTCTAAAGCCAAAGAAGGAGAAAAGCATCTTTCATTACCCTATGGCAGCCCAGTCAAATCAACCACACGTAGTACTTTTTTCCGAATATATGTCAATATCCAGCTGAACTCATAAATCTCTGTCTTGTCTAATGAAGATTTCTGACATGCCAAACTTGGCAACTGGCTCAAAATATCTCACAAGACAATTAAATCCTACAGATTTAAAATTGAAAATTATTTACAGCAGCTTCTGCACAAGCTGTCCTGCCCTCCCTCCAAGAGCTAGCTTCTCTCTGACGCCATAAAACCCTCTCCTGCCTTTGTCATATACCTCCTACCCTGCCTCTGAAGAACAGGACTTACAGAACTTAGCAGCGGCCATAATTCAGTTGAAGGCTTGAACTTGTAAATAAAGTTTTTCAAGACAGTAATTAAAAATAAAAGAAATAAGTCAAAAACCTGAATCATCCAAATCTCATCTGGTCTGCAGATTTAAGGTGTCACTCCCTTCCTTCACCACATGTTTCAGGAGAACCCAGGGAACACCACTCACACTCTAATAAAAAGCTGGAAACACAAACAAAATTAATTTCCCCAAATCCCCAAACACTTTAGTTCTCAGTTCAAAGGCTTGTTTGTTTGCTTGCTTAAATTGTGAGAAAATCTGAGTAGAAGGTGTTGCATTTGAGGGGTTTAGGATGTTTTTTCAGCATTCTCTGTTGAAAATAATTTCTTTTTTCCAACCAATCCTGCCTGCCAACTAGGTGTGCCATCAATTCAATAGCAAATTTGTGACAGACCATCTTGTTGAAATTTTGGCAGCACACTGCTACATGTGAGCATTCACAGAACACCGGCATTTTCTAGGCTCCCTGCCAAATGAATGCTTTGGAGAATGTATGTATGTACTGTATTCCTACAGTCTTCAAAGGATTAGCTTTGAATTAAGTGAATTGTTTTGAGTTTGAGACATCATTAGTTTATATTAAATTACAAAATATGTAAAAATAAGAGCCTGTGCTTGCTTGAACTAGCAACTCTGTCACTTTTACCTTTGTGACTTTATCTGTGATGACATTTGCTTTTTTGTGCTCTTCTATTTAACAATTCTTCCAGGAGTTGCTTTTCTTTTTTCTCAGACTTGATTTTCAGCTCCACTGGTTTGCATTTTGCTTGGCTGCATAAAAGGTGCATACATCCCTTGCACTCTTTGTGAATGGGATTTTTCCCAAATGTTATTTATATTAAATTTTTACAGCACTTTTTTAAAGGCTTCTTTATCTTCCTTCTTTTTTAACCCAATTTATTTTCTCCCACCCAAGGATGTCACCTCAGCCTCCTCCTCCTCTCCTTTCCATTTTTAGCCCTTTCCACCTATTCCCTCCATTTTCCCATTTATATTATTACCAGCCATCTCTAACATGAGCTTCTTGGAGTATCACATCAATTTTACCTCCAGGAATCTGAACTAAAACTACCAATAAATCGGCTTGAATATTTTATTTTTCTTCACTAGAGGCAAATGCACAAGTATTTGGAAATGTTATCAAGCTGAAAACAGTATCAAACCAGAATGGTTTCTGTTGCCACAGAGTCCAAACTGAAACTGAATTAAAAGATGCACTGGTTGACTTGCCCATAGACCCATTTGCAGTGCTTGCCTGCCCTCACTCCCCACTCTTGCATGCCATCACTGCTATTACTTTTTGCAGTTCTGTCATCTGTCAACTCATATCTGTTGCTTTTCTCTCTCATCACCCCCAGCCACTGCTGTTCCTGGAGTGCATCTCCTTTTTATCCTCCAAATTTAAGTCCCTCCAATCATGACTCTCACACAGACAGGGATGTCTCTAAGTCTAATGCTGCTTTGCCAACAGCCTCTCCTACTTCAATCCTTGTGGGGATCCTATCTGTTTCCATTTCTAGCTGTCCCTCTTTTCCCACTCTTCCTCCTTTGAATGGGGCTGACAATGAGTTATTTTTGCTTCTGTTCCTCTATGTTTCTATCACCTACATCAGTTTTCCCTCTCTGCTCAAGATTCCCCAATCTCTGGTCCTATTCTCTATTATTTCCAGGTCTCTTTCAACGCCATCCACCAGTCCCTCAGAAATGCACCACTTTTTCCAGGACTTCCAATTCTTTTTCAGCTAGTGAGGAAAACTGTCAGCTGTGACATACCTCTGAGCTCTTCTACTCTTTTACTCAGACGGTACATGAACTGCGGCTGGGTTGTACATAGGTACAAAGTAATCATCTTACCTGCTTTCCCTTTTCATTATAAAAACAGCAGGTTTGTGATCTGAACTAGCTGTGTCACAAGAAACACTGGGCTGCTTAGGTGGTACCATCTGTCTGTCCTCACAGCAGTTCTCCATGTTTCTTGACCAGTAAGTCCTATGGCATCCTTCTTTTCTTTCCCTTTTTTTTCTAGTATTTCCACAAAATACATCTTCTTTTTCTTTAGCCCTCACATATATAATTTTCTTCACTCATATCTATCCAGACTGATGCTTTAAAGGTCATCACTTTCATTTTTATAGGAATATTCTTCATGAATTATCCCAAGGTCTTCTACCATCTCTTCTTACCAGGGCCAAGAGTAAGTCTCTTAAAAGGCTCCCACTCATAAACTCTTCCACTAGGCAGCTTGAAAGGTTCTCAAAATAAATTTTCAAACACATTCATGCTTTGCTTTCCACTCTCCCAGATGCTCAGGAGCCACCCTCAATTTCTACAAAACAATTCATTATTTCCCTTCCACATTCTCTTTAAAGCCCCCCATTTCTGGGCTGCCTACAAAAGACTTGACAACATTTAGACTTCTGGTATGCTGAGGTCACTGCCTATGATGCTGACTAATATTTTCTGTGTTTCCTGGTGTTCCTCCGTCTGCCTGTCTCCATCTGTTGTTTCCTTGCTCATCCTGGTAAGCTGCTCGGAGGCGGGTCTGACTTGCTGTTCCCGGCCGTTTCAGCTGCTGCAGCCTGCAGTCCCTGGCCAAGGCTTGTGCCCACAGGAGCTCTGCTCCCATAGACCACATGGGATAACCAGGCCCATGCCTCTCTGAGGTTCTGCCTGCCTGCTGTACTGGGAGCTTCGACCAGGCTGCTCTCAGGCTGACTGCTGGCTTAGGCAATTTTTTACCTCTGGTGCCTTATGTTCAAACACTGCTTACTGTCACCAGTGGAAGTTATTTCACTGACCTCACTTAGTCAATATCACAAAACACCAAACAATTTGGCAGAGCAAGGTTCCCTCTGTGGGACAGCTTCCCCACAGCATGTGTCTGTCTCAGGGCCAGCTTTGCTAGTCCATCCATTTAATTCACTCAGAAAATCACATTGAGGCGGTAGGACATAAAGAGACCCATTTGCCCGTTGCACTAATCTAAGCCTTTTTATTTCCTGCAGTATAAGTAGGGACCAGTGAAGAAAGATGATTTAGCATTAAAACCTGCCCAGCATGCTGATATGAGAACTATGAATAGATCAGTGTTAGAGGCACAGGACAGGTCATGACAGTGTAATGGCTGTCAGAGAGGAGGCTGCAAATGCCTCAGCTGAACCAAATGAATTCTCCCCAGGTCTCTCTCTGAAAAGTTAAAGACATAAACTTGAATTCTAGCAATAAATACAAAATTTGACCAGCTCACTCCAGAGTGGACGGTGCAGGAGGACAGTAGCATGGATGCAAGTGGGAAAAGCACTAGAATGCACTAGTGAAAGAGGGCAGAAACACATAGCTGGTGCTCTTTCTTTGGGATGGCAAAGGCTGATTAAGTTTTGACATCCTAAGTTGAATTATCAGAAATCCAAACACCAGCGTATTGTATTAGTCTCCTAGCTTCTACTGCTTTCAATGAAGGGGGAAAAGTTGTTTAAAAGTTATGTCATTTTTTTGACCATTGTACTCCAGAAATCTGAAGATGTGAAGCAGAGGATCATTAAGATGAAAAACAGCATGTCCTGGTCTATAAGAAAACTATAAAAATACAAGTAAACAAGCATTGACTGTGGGGCTAATGGAACTCTACCCTCATCTCCACTTAGCAGTGTTTGATGCTTTCATGGTGCTCTGCCACCAATATGTAGCAATACCACAGCCATACAGCTTCCTACTTTATTCAAACTGAGCCTGCATCCATCCTGATGACATTTAAAACAATATTTTTGATTACCATCTCATATGGCAAAATCTAATTTGCAGCTCACTAAATGCAATCTCTTTAACCTTATAAAGACAAGCACTATTCTGTTCTCATTCGAATCCTCCTTATGAATTTACTCCTTTGAGGCTTACACATTTAACAGGTGAAAAATTACAAGAGAGAAAAAACAAATGGTCTCATGGAACTGCTTTCTCTGAGTTTCTCATGGCATGACAGAGAATACCAGAAAATAAGATTCCAAAGGTCCTTGAGGGCACAGCAAACCCTTTGGCCCAATTCAGCTGCATATTAAACTTCTTCTTAAAATTTCCTCTTTGCAGTGCTTAGCTCTCAAGATACCAGAAAAAAATGTTCTGTCTTCTTGTTGCAGTGTTAGGGCTTTTTTCATTTTTATAGAGGGCAGAGTATAATTTCAGCCCATGAAAATAGAGCTATCATCAGTAGATTCTCTAAGTATCTGTGCTTCCCAAGTGCTTGCTTTCCATTAGACTTTTTTCAATTTCATCATGATTTTTCTTCAGCGCTAACTAATGCTTAGGTAGATACTAACACTTTTATCCCTTGAACTTGTTAAAATAGGCCTTTAGTCCTTCATCCATATTATTTTCAATGAGTATACAAAATTTTACAAATATAGAAACATTTGGAAATGCAATTAACTCTGGTTTTCCTTACTTCTAAATGGAGAAGGCAAATGCTAGATCTAGATAAAGACCTAGATAAAAACCTAGATAAAACAGCACCCTTAATTCTCAGTTATTCTGTATGTAATTCATAAATTTCTTAAAGCTACAGTTCAAGAATTTTGAAATATTGAAAGGCTTAAAATATTTCTATTCTAAAGCTTTCCGCTACATAAATTTTAAAAGATTACAGAGCTCATCCATAAAATCAAGACTCTTCTAAATGTTTCAGGTTAGATGCCCCAAAATGGGGACACTGGAACAGAATCCCTAGGGAAGTGGCCACAGTACCAAACCTGTTAGAGTTCAAGAAGCATTTGGACAATGCTCTCAAGCACATGGTTTGATTCTTGGGGTGTCCTGTGCAGGGCCAGGAGTTGGACTAAATGATCCTGATGAGTCCCTTCCAACTCAGCATATTCTATGGTTCTGTGAAGTGACTACTTGTCGCCACTATATTTTTGGGACCTTATGCCTTTAAATTATGTCAGTGTAGTTTTATGTCTTATTTAGACTTCATCAAAAGTTTCTGCTAAGGGGAAGCAGTTCTATCAGTTTAGGACAGAAGGTTTTTAAGGCATTCTGCAAGGAGCCATTCAAGTGCTAAGGCTAGGAGAAAACAAATATAAGAACGAGAAAAAAGGTCCAGTTGAATTCCTTCCTCTGGGTATCTTGTGCGATCTCGTACAGCTGAGGAAGATAATGCCATGGGTAGTCCTGGGAGGAAAGTTAGTCTAATGTCCCCCTAGGAACTGCAGGACACAGGAAAGTTGATCTGTTTTACCGTTGAAGTGCAGTCAGGATCAGGATGCAAAACTAAATTCCTGATCTTTGCATAGTTTGGTGTGGGATTTTTATGTCTTTTCATCACACTGATTTTACATTATTTTACAATGTACTTCAACATTATTTTACATTTACATTATTTTACAATGTACTTCAACATTAGCCCACGCTGTTTGCTAATATTCACAATCCCAGCAGTTCCCTTCCTGGATTCTTGGTTTTCTGTTCCTTTTAACCTTCTACCTCTTTCTTGGTGGCCAGAGAAACTTGAGCTTTTCTCCCCAGTGAAACTGAGGAGATGTCTGTGCTCCTAGAGCTCAGGGAATACCCATTCAAACACTTGGTCTCAGTTCCTCTTCCAGTTTTTCCAAAGAGGTTGGTGATTTAAGCATCAGTTCTGGCATTAGGCAAAGGGAATTTTAAGTGGCCTGAAAGGAAAGAAAGCAGCACTTCATTGAGACCATCGAGCAAACACGTGCTCCCTGGAAGGCCTCCAGGCACCACTTACCCCAGAGCTGTTCCAAGAAGAGTGATGTCGGAACTCAGATCCAGAGTTCAAACTGTATCTAATTATAATCAAGCAACATTATTGTGGAAAGCTTCTTCCAACTACATTTGGAAGACTTGTGAGGTAGCCAAAGCCTCCCTGAAAGTCTTCAGAGAATTTTGGCTCAACAAGGGGGTCAAAAAACAAAACATTGTATAACAGCTCACCATCTGTTCTGCACTTTCAAATTCTGCCTCAGCACGGAGAGGGAAGTGACACAAAGAGATAAAGATTTGAACTCAGCCTCAGAGTACACCAGCATTTTTTTCTTGCTTGATTGTGTACTAAAACTGCCTGTAAAGTCAATAACTTCCTATGGCTTCACAGCAAAGCTGAAAGATTAAAAAAGAGTCATGGTCCTTTGAAGATGTGGAAGGCAGTAAGTGAGCAGGCTGAATCCTCTTTGGATTTGAAAGTCTATGCAGTGCTAACAGTTCTGCTTTAAGGTGTCAAAATTGCCTTAAATCTTTACTTTTATTATATCCTGCTGCTACAGACATGTAATAGAATAGGCCTGACTATTCCAAACCATTTAGACAGCATCATTTTTCTTCCTGCATTTTTCTGAAGCATAGCTGATTAGCACCTTTTTTTTTAATTTTTTTTAGTTGTTTAATGCACAAACATTTTTAATTACTTTAACTAGAACAGCATGGCAATGTAATGTACACCATGCAACCCCACTATATTTTACTGTGGTTAGTAGCAACTCAGAAACACAAAGTTCCAAACCAAATACTTAGACATCTGTCCCTTCGTTAGGCTATGAACTTCCCACTAAACTCAGTGCAAAGTCAGGAGTCTAAGAAAGACTTAGGAGCAGGAATATTTTAATGCCCTCTGTTTGGAAAACCAGGTTAATGTATTTTAAAGGAATGAGGGGAAAACAGGAGGGAGGAGAAGGAGGCATGGAATGGGGTGAGATATGTCCCATGCCACCTTTGGCAGCAACCTGGCCAAGGCTTGCACACTAACTCAATGACCACCACACCTAAACTCCTCATCTGGGAGTTGGTGTTCAGTCCCCACTGTTGCAGCTCTTGGAGCTCCCAGGAACATAGGGCAAAGCTGAAGCCCTGATGCAGCATGAGCAAATGGCCCAGGGCAGTCTGAGAGTTGAGCAGAAAGCACCTTCTGAAATAGTTCCTCCCCTTCACCAGACTGGCTGCAAAGTCCAGTAGCTTAGTTAGGCCATAATGAAGGACCTAAAACGGCCTGTTAGATGTCAGGCTGAATAACAGGGAGTGTGAGATGGTAACTAATAGCTGAGGGGTGGCTTAAGGAGCCCTTCCATACTACCTCCTTGCTGAGAAGGTGACTGCACTTCAGCCTGGACCAGAGGCCAGACAAGCAGTTAGTCAAGTCAGTTTCTGGGCTCAGTACCAAACCAAACACGCACTATAGACAGCATAGGCTTTTATCCCCTTGGGTATAATTTCTGCAGTGACAGCATCATCACCTTTCTCTCCCCTCGTCTACTTCTTTGTTAGAGTTTTTCACAGAGTCGGTGAGCAGGTTTTTAAACTACAGTAAGATAGTTGCTCTTAGCATTAATAAGAATGATTACTACACACTCATTTGTTACTCTCCAGCAACAAAATCCAGAGCCCCTTTCACTAAACCAGTCTCTTCCCATCCCTGACCTAGTGCTATGAATTTTTCAGCCTCCTACTGTGGCACCATAAAGAGCTATTCTGGGCTGCACAGACACATTTTTAGCATTAGGTATCTTCCTCCAGGAACCCCTGCTGTCTCATGGGGATTGTTGAATTAGTTTGAGGTATAACTAGAGTGCTGGCCCTGAGAAGAATCTCATAAGTTTCTATCACAGATTAAACTGTGCTTTAAGCTCCAGGCAGCTAACTTAATGGAGGGCAGGGTATGGTAGATTGAAGATCAAGTGTAGGTGACCTTCCAGCTCATAAAGCAGTGAAGACTTGACTATCCCATGCTAATACAAACACTCCTGCTGACAGCACGCAGCCAGAGCTCCTGGCATACAGCTGCAGAGGCCGGGTGTGTCTGGGCTTGGGGTGCTGACAGGGTCCCTGTCCCTGGCTGACCCTCCCAATCACACTGGACAGCCATCTGAGCTGCATGGCCATCAGTTCCTGAGCCACCACGGGTAAAGGTGCCCTTTCTGGGCTAAATCATCATCAGTTTTAATTTGTCTTAAAACATGAAATTGTTATTTATATTAAGCCTTTCTTATTCGTTGGGCTAAAATGTCCTGAAGTGGTAGGGCTTCAGTCTGTCTACTTGAGTTAACACTGCAATGAAGATGTTTCACACAGATACAGAAAATGTAACAGTTGTCATATAAATGTAACTGTGTAACAGTTACCATATAAACTTTCCTTTCTAACTTTTTTTAAGGGTTTCTTAAAGAACTTTCTTAAAGATTTACACAACCCTCTGTATCTCTTCATCCTCCTGTCTGTCTGTCAGTCTGTTTCCCTTCCTCAGTAACTTTTAAACATATCTAGTAACTTCAAACAAATCTGAAAGTTGCTTAAGTGTCTTTGGTATTCTTCAAACAAGTTAAGAGAGACCTTCTTGAAGTTCTAACTGAGGAAGGGACTGAAATAAGAGTTCCATTTTAAATAAAAATCAGCAGAATCATGCGCAAATATGAGTAGGAATTCAAACTTCGTAACTTCTGCTTTTTATGGAATTACTTGCTAGCATTACAAGTGACACACACTGAGATATGTAAGGAATGATGAACAAGAGTTAAACATCTTCTTAAGCATATGGAGCTTGACAAAGCAGTGATCAGGGGGCAGGATGTGATAACCATATGCAAGTATCTAAAGCATTCAAATAACAGTGCAGAAGAGGAATTGTAGAAGCACAAAATTATTTGGATTGGAAGGGACCTTAAAGATCATGTCATTACAAGTCCCTTACCATGGGTAGGGACACCTTCCACTAGGCCTCATCCAAATTGGCCTTCAACATTTTCAGGGATAGGGCACCACAACTTCTCTGGGCAACCTCTTCCAGCTCCTCAGCACTCCCATTGTGAAAATTTCATCCTAACATCTAATCTAAATCTACTTTCTTTCAGTTTAAAGCCACCACCGCTTGTCCTATCACTACATTCCCTTGTAAAAGTCCTTCTTTGTCTTTCTTACAGGCCATTTTAGGTACTGGAAGGTTCTATGAGGTATCTCCGGAGCCTTCTCTCCTCAGACTGAACAATTCCAACTCTCTCAGCCTGTCTTTAAAACCAGTGTGGCTCAGGGCTGGCCAGGTTTGAACTCTTAATAGCAATCTACATAAAGCTCTGCACCCCTCGGAGAAGCTGTCAGTCTCACAGTGTAGGGAAGCACACTCATTTCACACAAGCAGGAGAGGATCCCAGCATAGCAGCTAGTGCCAGTGCTAAAATTCACACCTGAAAGGAATCAGAATGACCAGAAACTGCACATTCTGGTCTAAAACCTGCTCACTCAGTAAGACATCCCTCCCTCACCCTAAAAACCTCACTTACAAAACAAAATTAATTTGATTCCTGGACTGCTAGGAAAACCCAAGTAGTCAGATGCCACACACAAATGTGGGATAAAATGTTGAAAACATAGAAAGTGATGGCTTTAACCTTCCTAGTGTGTGGTGCCACCTTCCCTGAGTTTTGTCACTTACTCCCAAGATGTAAAGTCAAGCCTCTCAGTCCCTTCCTGAGCACTAGTTCTGATTCATAATACACCTTCAATCCCAAAAAAACATGTTGCATGTACAGTTTTCTCAGCAACTTGCACTCCTCACCAGATTTATTTTGTTCAAATAGTTCCACTCCAGGCTTCTGCACACTGGTTCTGTTTTGTCTGCCTGAGGGTAACTTTCTTAGTACTCTCTAGTATTCCTTCAGTCCAGGAATATAATCCCCAAGGATTTCAAGATCTCTTTAGTATAGCAGCATTTCCAGTTTCTGACTGTGGAAGAAATATTGATGTGAGTTCCTTGAAACCCTTTCCCTATGAAGTGTCAATAATTACCATCTTGGCATACAAAAAGGAGACTTTGGCAGGTTGCCCAGTAACATCAAACAGGTCTGGAACAGTCACAAGAGCTCAGCTTTCTGTAACAGTACCTGACATGACTGTAAGAAGTCACACAACTGATTTCTAGGAATTTGAAGAAAAGATATATTCCTTGATTAATTTTGATCAGCAACATAAGACCTATCTTTCTGATACTGGGTTAACAGAATTCAAACATAAACTAGGACTTCTTTCACTATGTATTTAAATTGCTGCTTCAGTTACAAAAGTATGTTTTTCCTACTGGTTACATTCACTTAAAAATGTCCTGAGCAGAGCAATCTTGATTTAATTTGGTAGCTATGTGCTATGAGGTTTTAACTAAAGCTGCATAAAACTTTTTTTCAACTCAGATTTTTTTTTTCTGAATGCTTTTTTTTTTGAAATTAAAATAAATATATAAACTTTGGTGGATAAAAAGAAACAAAGAAAAAGAAGGAAGGATGCAACTACAAGCATTAAATCTGATTATAAACCACCAGAATCATTAGATCCAAACCATACCCAAATGGTGTAGGTCAGTGTACACCACTTGGCCCAAATTACCTTTGAGAAGCACATGAATTTGAGTTAACCTGACCTTATTAGAAGGGCCAAACAGATTTACATTCAACAAACCTCACTTTTTATCTATGTACCCACTGAGGCCTGAATTGCTTCCCTATTAGAAGTTCTTTAAACACCACCACATTCACCATCCCAAGGGAAAGCAGTTTATCCTACTTGTTTTAGCACCAATTCAGAGTAATCAGGTAAACAAAAATCTTCTCTTCAATCGATCCATATTCAAATCAAAATATTAAATATACCCCAGGAACTATATTCCTCAGTGTTGAAATGTCTTTGCTTTTCCTTTTGGTTTTGCCTTTACTTTCCCGATACATTTTTTTGTTTCTCTTTGGATATTCCCAGTATATCTCTTTCTAAGATCATAACATAATCACCACACTCATAAAAATTATTTGAAACTTCAATAGATGTCTGCAACTTCACCAGTGTGTTAGAAAGGAGACCATATAACACGCCAGTAATACATACAGACAGGAGATGAAGTAAGAGGAGTCAACAAGAAATAGTTGACAATAAATAAAATTATGTATGGCACTGAAATACTCTGAGAAATACACTGAGAAAGAAATCTGGCCATAACCCACTGCTCAACTGGAAGGACTTTTTTTTCCACCTTAAGACCTTCCTAATAGCAGCTAGAGAAACTGATGGGGAAAAAAAATCATATTTTATGGACTGATCCATGAACTGTTCTGACTATATTATTTATTATATTTCTTCTTTATGGCTGTTATAGTAATTCTGTACAAAATCCCAAGATTCATTCAAACTCCACAAGCACACAAAAATTCCTGTTACTAACATATAATCAGCCCTAAAATAGAAATTATAAACCTACATCTCAACTAGAGAAATCAGCAAGGAGGCAAAGAACTGCAAGAGAAAATTCTGTGAGAGAATGCAAGCAAAATCGAACACTGCTCTGTGACCCTCTGTGACGCCCCCTCCCATGGCCCTTATCAAGTGACTTCTCTACTTCTTTTCCCAGTTTACACATCCTCCCATGTTCAGTAAACACAAAAAAGCCAAATATGTAAATGCAGAACTGAAAACAAAGGGCTACCAGGAAGTAAGAAATCACCAGCTGGCACAAATCACCATTGTTTGACAGAAGTGGATGAGCCAACTCTATGCTTCTGCTGGGGCAGTCAAGTGGCCCTAGGATCCCACAACACTCCTTCTTATTTCTACTCATTTCATTGCTATCATATCTTTGTCAAACCCTTAAAAAAATCTGTGATTGTAAAACACTATTTAAAACCAATATCATAACAAAAATGCCATAACAAAAGGACATTCAGGACACTCACTTTGTCACCAATTACTTTGTATGGGGTGGTAGGATGGATACACACTCACCATGCTGACTGCCACCCTTATCAGCCCGCCATGAATGTTGTGCTACATGGCTCATACAGACTCATTAGTTAAATGGTTGTCAGTGAATCCTAGAGATCAAAACAGAAGATGCAAGAAATCTGTTTATATAAATAAACCAGAGATCAGACACACAGGACACTACAAGAAAACTGGTTTCCATCTAGTGGAGATGGATTTGAATTTGTTTGTGTTACAGAAGAGTTACAGAGATCTAAGAAAAGCATTACAGTACATACTACAACCAGTAAACAACTCTTCTCTAAAATATTTTTGGAGTGCTACAATCTTGCTCACTCTCCTGTATGCCCCCTCAGTTTCTACAAGAAAGACTATTCCAGGTAAGAGGGAAATGTTTTGAATTAGTGACTAGATATTTTCCCTTAAAGCAGTGAGAGCACAATTGATTGTTCATACATTAGGATTGCTCAGCAGGAAGCTAAACTCTAAAAGCTTTCTGGTCAGAAGAAAGTCTCAGACTTTGATCTTTGCATTTACCAGTCTGTCTGAGACAACTCATATAATACAAAGCAAAAGGCATGTGCCAAACACCAGTTACTGTGATGAAGAATCAGAGACAAATCAAATGGCTATGCCAGGGCATGTGGAACCTGTGCATTTTTCCAGATTTATCTGGAGCTGGGACAAAATTTGCAGAGTGTGGTACAGCTGATTCTCATCCTTTCTGGGCAGTAGTTCCTGGTCTCATTCCTCAAAACTTTTTTTTCAGACTCCAGAGACTAGTTTTCAGACTCCAGAGTCATTATTTCCATCTTTAAAGTACATTTTTCGTTATGTTCTGAGCTGAAAGGGGGCTGGAAACTCAGAGGGAAGAAGTTTGTGTGATTTGTGACATGGAATTACCATCTCTCAGGGTAAAGAAATCTTTCTGAACATGCTCATTTCTGTCTCTCTCTGAGGAGAGAATCTGCAAGGGAGTCAATGTAAGTGGCCTATTCACAAGCCCAGAAGCATACTTTAAAACATTCACATTCAGAGAGAGACTTATTAATTAAATAATTGAAGATTTGGCATTAAAAATGGAGGCACTGCAGGATCTGAGTGCACTGTGGATCAATACAAACTTATAGTAGGGCAGAAACGCATGGACATATAGTCTAAACAATGGACCACGTTGACCTCAACTGGGAGCCCACAAAATAAGAACGTTTCTAGTGATAGACCCTGCCATCAAACAGTTGTCTGTCAAAAAGTAAGCTCCACCAAGACTCCCCAGCCAATATCTACCCAAGTCACTCACATCAGGTCTCATTTTATCTGTCCAGCCATCACTGATTAGCAATGTCCCTGTCTCTCCTCAGAGCTGTCCCTGCATTCTGTCCCTCTCTCTGACATGGTCCAGAAACCCCCCAGCATTTCAGTGTTGACCTCCAGTTTCATCTGTCATTTTTGTCATGAAGTCACTACTGTTCTTTAAGACTGATCTATTCACAGGAGCTGTGTCTAAACTTTTTATTTCTGTATAAAATCATTTTTTATAGTTTGTTTCTACACAGTCCAACAACCTGGTCTTCATAAAATTCTGCCAGGATAAGAAGTGCTTATGTGGATTTTAGCTTATTCACATATCTTTATCTGCAGCTCTATTGTTATGCAAAACATGAATGTATGAATCCTTACTGCTGCAGGTATATTTTCTCTCACAATATGGTCCTTCTTTAAAAAAATTCGTTCATTCATTTCTTTAAAAAAAAAACCCTTCTTGATATCAACTTCAGGTCACATCTGTTAATCTAGTGTCAACTCCATTATTGTCAATTACCTTACAAAACCTAGATTTTAAGAAGAGAAATAGAAATATTCATCATGTCATTTTATAACTCACCAAGTGCTTATTCAGACTAAAGCACTGATTTCAAAATCACAGCAAGCAACTAAGACATAATTAAACTTTTATCCCTGCAGATTTTGAGAGGTATATGTTTCCTGTTTCAAAAAAAAAAAAAAAATTAAGGAAACAAGATAGTTTCTGTAGTGGGACTTTTTAGTTTTATTTGATGTAAGAGCAGGAAGAAATATTTTCCTACAAGTACTAGACATGACAAAGAAGAAATTTAAGAAGGCAATCAAGTTTTGGTTTAGGATTTTCACAATCAATACTTTGTTTTGCATAACACTCTGAGATTTTCCCATACTTTGCTTCATTTTTCCACTTACTTCTATGTTAAAATAAGAATAGAACTGACCTGCTTCAGCATTAAAGAAAAATTTGCCTTCTGGGACAAACTTAGCCCAATACATCTATCCCTTTTCCAGCACAGTGGTCAACTGCATAGATATTTTTATTCCTGAGCCACCCATGACCCTTTCCATTTTGCAAACAACACCAGCTGGTGATATAAGCACCTTGGATAATCATTTGAGACAATCATTTTGCCTAAATTTATATGTGGACTTTTCTTGTCAAGATCCCTTAGCCTAGATCTCGTGGAAAATGCAAACAGAAGCCAGGTACCAGGAAACTGCTTCAAGGGTGTCTATAAGGAGTATGTTATTAACTACATCAGTCAAAGGCTTCCAAAGCCAGTTACAGGTACTTCCATTCTGCCCTTCACTGTCCCAGCTGTACGGGGATAATCTGCTCTGTGCCATCTCCCAGACAAAAATGCATGACTTTCTTTTCTTGATGCTGAGGTCTTGATACCTTACTGCAGCCTTTAAACGCAGAACCCATGAAAAGAATGTTAATGGTGACCTCTGCAAGTCCAAGCACCACTTATGGGAAGACAAACAGGATCTTTAAATATAAACTAAATAATACTATTCAACAGAAACTAATCATACTCAAACAGTGCTTATCCAAGACTCTATCCATATAAAGTGCTTTCAGCTCATGTGCACCAATACATGAAATCTCACAACTTAGAATCAGTGCTTGACTCCTCACTCTGCAGGAACCCAGGAGAGAGCACAAGACCAGTGTCATGGCACCCAGGCACTGCATATTCTGCTTCTGCAGGAGATAAGAGCCAGGTCTCAAGTCCAAAATAGTATCATCCCTGATAAAGCTTTTTTCATATGAAAGTCATACCTACACCTGGCTGCTGCAATTGTGCTTCCCACCGGCAAGAAACTAATTCATTCACCTGGAAAGTAAGTGTCCCTCTGATTGAACTACTGACCATCCTTAGATTGGCAACAGCTTGCAAACAGCTTGGTTTAACTCAGCCCACTCCAAACTCTTCAAGCGGTGTGTGTATATTGTCTCAACTACTTTTAAACAACCATGGAGAAGACTCCTCTGAAACTGCAGAGGATGGACCATAAAGGAAAATAATTAGGTCAAGACAAGGCTATCACTTGCTGTGAGGACAGGCTGAACACTCAGCAAAATGTAAGGCTTGGCGAAACCTGACTCACTTCATTCCAGGGTGCAAGCTCCATCCTTTATAGCAGACACTGCAACAGAGAAGTGAATCAAATCCAAACCAGCTTGTGTTTATCCTCTTTCTTCCTAAGTCTTTATGTACTGTTGTGTCTCATTGCTTCCCTCCTTCACTACCTAGCATGTCCTATTGTTCCTATTTGTCAAGCTATCTAATTAGTTTGGGGCCAGATCAACAGATTACTCATGATAGGAAGCTAAGCAAATCACCCGTGAATAAGTGTTTACTGGATCAATCCCTTAGACTGTCAGCTCTTCTGAGCAAAGACTGTGCTTTGTTATTCACATGCAGAGTAGTCTGTACACCAAGTGTGTTATATACATAATTCATTTAAAAATAATAATGGTACACTAAGAATGAATAACATGCCAACAAGAAAGTTCACTGACTGCACAACCATCAGGAACTCAGAACTGCTCACACGCAGCTGAGGCTCAGAAAACCAAATGGATGACAAGGCAAAAGTTTAAGGTAAAGGACCAAGAGGAAGAAGAGCTGCAGTGAAACTCCCAGCACTGCCACAAAAAAAAATTGTCAGGACAAATCTTCAGAACTCTTTGTGCCCCAAATTCCCCTTCTGAATAAATAATAGTAACAAAGGGATAAGTGTTCTCCTACCCTTACTTTATATACTCAAGGGTAAACAAGGACTTGGAAATAGAAGGACAATATAATGTGTATTAAATATATGTAATACGTAATTGCATAATAGCACACTTTTCAATGTAAGACACCATACTGGGTTTATTATTTATAGATGATATCTCAAAATCTACCACATAGCATATACTTAAAGGAAACAGACACTTCTGCAAACCAGTGTGTGGGGTGTGTGTAGCTGTCATGTGAGCTACACATTGACACAGACAATTTACATTTACAGAACACAGACAGTACACTAGAACAGGAAATGTTTTATGTTAAAGTATAAATCTGTGACATTGACCTTTCTGCTTCACCATTTAATCCGGCCCTGACCCTCCAGCAACTAAATATTCATGACTAGCATGACCTCCAGGCTTTTCTCTCACACCCAGTCTACCTAAGAGTCAGAGAATTAACCCTTTCACAAGCCAGTGTTTTGGGGGAATTGTCTCTTCCTCTAACTATTATGCCAGTGTCTTTTTGTTTTTCACTTTGCCATCTACAATAGCCTGGCTATTCTTCTTCCATATTTAAAAACCTTTATGCAAATCAAGCTGGTAGCACGGCAACCTAAAGTTCTTGCATTAATGCAGTGTATTATTCACATGTAAAAATTCCATTTAAATCCCATTAAGGTTATGACATAAATCCAAACAAACTAGAAAATGCACAGTTAAGGTGGAAAACTGACATATGTCTTCCAGTCTCTTAGCAGAAGAAAGCAGAATAAGAAACCTATTAGTGTGTCACCCAGTTGGAGCAAGGAAGAGAAGCACATATGTTACCTCCCTGCCTTTTAACTGTTCATTCTATTGCATCTGGGATTCCTTTGTTTTATTTTTGCTTAATGCCCATGTCCCAGTGTTAGGGGTCCTGGGAGACAGTTTTTGTCTGTAAATACTTCTGGACAATATTCACACTGAGGGACAAGAAAGTCAGCCTACTATAAAACAGCTGTAAGCTGGGAAAAAAACAGATTAGCATTTTATATTTTTCTGGGGGTGTTTCTGGCAGATAGTAAAAACCAATGACACATATGACACTGTTTTGCAAGTGTCCCAATTAGCAGCACTACTGCTGCAATCTGTAGACACCTACTTTTGTTCTCACATGTTCCTCTCTGAATTCCTGACGCTTCATAGTAATGAACTACACTGCAAGGTCTTGAAAAAGGCCAGAACTATCTTTCTGCAATACTTAAAACACTCTCAGTATGGCTGAGGTGAAGGAATGGGTGTAGGCACCACTGTCTTTTGGATAATCCACTACAGCTGTCTAGGATCTGGATTACAGCGGTAGCTCATGCTGTGCATACCTGCATAAGCATTTGGATCTCTCTGCCTATTATGCACAAATAAAGTCTGACCCTGTAGCCCTGTAACAAGGATAAGGGGAAAGGTTGGTTGGGATTTTAGCTGCTTTAGTTGGGCTACAGATGCTATAGTTAGTTGTGAATTTTCAATCAGAATCAAGTCCAGAGTATGTGCTACTCCGTATGTTTGTCATACAGGCAAGTACTGCATAGTAGGCTGTTATTAGAAAGTGTGGGGTTTATTCTTTTTCTTTAGAGTTGAATGAAACTTGATTGCAGTTTTTCTTCTTTTTGGTAGTGATAAGTGTACAGAAACAAGCTGGTTCAGTCAGTGAAGCTGTTGCCTTGACTAGAATCCCAAGTTCAATTTGAATTAGCCATTCGTAAGACAGACATGCATATGCACACACATGGGCGCACACACACAAAGCTTTGAAAGAGGTTCCATCTGTTTTTTTGTAAAGCTGGGTGATAATTAGGAAAAGTGGAAATATTTCATGTTCTGTATTTGTGACCTGACATGTCTTCCTTCATGTTGTCATTGAACACTTCCATCCTAAAAGAACTGGTATTAATTGGGGATTTAGTAGAGTTGAGGATGAAGTTTTAGAGAAAGGGTGACTTTTTTTTCAATTTAGAATATATTTTCTCTCTTCTCTGCCTTGAAGAAGTTATTTTTCCCTTCCTCTGTTCTAAGCAAACATTCTACAAATTATACTTTGAATAAGACACATCACAGACTTCCATGGAAACAGCAGTCAGCATGAGGGAAGAGTGGAAAGTGCTCAAGGTGACAAGAATACCTTCTGCAGCACTATCACAAGATAGAAGTTGAACCCTAGCAAGTACAGAAGAAGCTGACATGACAGTACAAAGCTAAACATGATCACAACATTTGGGAGAGAAGAAACGTGCCCAAAGCCATCCTTTCCTGCCAATTATTGAATCCTTGACAAATGACAAATATTCAGGGTCTATTTTGGATGAACCTTCAGGGAAGGTTGAGAGAACAGCTTAAATTGCCAATGTCTTCTTGGACACTTTACATTTCAGATTAATAAATAAGTGCAATTAGACAAATACCTGTGAAGGATGAGAGGTGCCTACAGGTGCATATTGTGCTAAAGCTCACAGGATATGCCTTTAGCCTTTGTCCTCAGAGGCCTGTTTCAAATCATGTTGAACTGTTGTAGAAGTCAGGTCTTCAGTGAGTTGTGAAGTAAAATGGTTTACATGGCCAACACTGAAAAGCAGATGAAGTATATAAGTAGCTTTCAACTTTGCAGACAGTTATATTGTCAAGAAGACTTTTCTAAAGAAGCAAGATATTTTTTACTGCTGTAGTATTCTTACTCTCTTCAACATCCAAGTGCTCACTCCTTTTTCGTTTCCCATTTCTAAATATTTATGCATTCTCACCCAGAGACTTCTACAGAGCTCTAACACTACAACATCCTCTTCCACCTAGGATTCCCAGCAGTACTTTTCCTCGACTTCACCTTATTCACAGCTTAGCTGCTACAGTCATTTATCCTGCTCCATGGCCTGTGTCTTCCCATTATATATGTTCCTTCCTCATCAAATATAAGATTTTCTTTCACAATTGTTTTTTCCACTGCTGCTCCTTCAAGGTGAGTATCTGCTACTGAAACCAAATGCTATTGCATTTGCTTATAATGTTTACAATCCTTCCTTCTGCACCCACTACTCTGGTCCTAACCTTCACCCAAATATCCTCTTTTCTTGAAATCTTTTTTAAAAACAACATACAGATGGTGTCAACAGCCCCAGTTTTGACCTTTCATCTGGAAGAGTCAGTGTTTTAATTACATGTCTCCAAAATTTTTAAGGGTATCAGTCTGCAGAGACAAGAACTAGTATCCTCTGGTTTTCAATGCCAAGCCTGTAGCTCAAAGTCCAGAAATAAAAGGATTAAGGCAGTATGTCTTAATAGATCTCTCTAGTCACAAGTAGGATGATTTCAAAGATTTGCAGCTCACTCTGCTCCAATCTTGTTGACATCCATGCCATCTAATCAAATTTGTCACCCAGTCAGATATGCTACTTGAACTCATCTTGTGCTTTCTCCAAATCTGAATCAACCCAAAGAAACCAGGTAGCTTAAATACTGAGGTCCAGAGGTGGAGGGACTTTTAGGATTACTCATTTTGATATAAAGGGAGGAAGAAGCTTTTACCCAGGGAGCTCAGCCAGAAGATAAAGCAAAAAAGGCTCCTCAGGAAGGGGATGTTGTTTGCATGGCTGAGGTTTCAGTCCTACACACCTCCTCTGCATGTGTGAGTGATTCTATTGACTTATCAAGCATTCAAGTGCAGGACCGATTTATTTTTTTTTAAGTAAGTAAAAGGCTAAGTGATCTGATCAAGGCCACAAATCAGCATGCCAGAGACAGGACATGCTAGTAAGCCAGTCAGATTGAAAGCTTAAACTCTGGAGGCAGGAGTCACCTTTTGTATATTTGAAGTGTGCCCAGCATAAGAGAACTTAGTCAGTCCTCGCTGATGTTTCTGAGTAGCAGCTTCATGCAGATAGTAAATGTCATGTAGACCAGTGGGCATGGGCCTTCTACAGGTTTTTTTTAAAACTCCTGAGATCATAAAAACGTCAAAGTTTGAACAGAATAAGGTGGGTATCCTCTTAAATGTCTCAAGCTACTTTCTTGGATCAATCAAATGAAAACATACCCTGCTAAGAAAGCTTTTCCATATCAAAATTTTTCTCTCAGATTTTTCCCTTTATAACTGTCAGTGATACCATAGATTTTGAAGCATAAGGAGGAAGTTATGCAAAGTAGCTATTGTGAGAGGAAATAAGGTGGACAGAAGAAGAAGAAAATATCACAAATAAACTTAAGAGGTGTATGAAATCTCTTCATCTGTATGGACCCCAGAAATGTGCTAATTATGAGGATTAACATGCTTCCTGAACATAACAATAGGTTATGTCAGCTGCTGGAGAGATATGGTGTACCCACTCAGACATTAAATGCAGCCTACAGATTGCTTACACATGGAGTCCTGAAATAAATGCAGGTGTCTTAACTGGCACAGTGAAAACACTAGTCTATCAGAAGGGAACAGGCATGAGGCAATACCTCATATACAAAAATGTATCTAAAACCAAGCATATATACTCTCAGTAAGCTATAAGAGGAGCTTCATTTCTGTCACATCTGATTATCTTCAAAAATTGCATCAGTTAACCTTATTAGTTTCTGGATCAGCTGTTCCCATCCTCTCTACAACTTACTTAACAAATATAATAATTTTGCAGAGAATTTGTGGGGGTTCAGTTCCTCCCAGACTGCCTTTTACTTTGTTTACCTCAGTGAAGGATTGATTGAGTGATAAAAAAGGGTCACATAAATACACATACATTTCCTGGAAGAAAAAAAAATTCACAAATAGGTGTGCAAACCTGTGCAGCCTTATCCTGTTGCCAGCTGCCCAAACACCACTTCACTTCTGAAGGACTAAGTCTCTGTATTGTTTGCTGAAACTTAGCCCCAAACACAGCAGAAAGAAGTCTCAGCAAATGAAATTCAGTGCACATTCTCCTGTTCTGATACTCTTTTAAGTAACACTGCCTCAGGATACATTAGTTTCATTATCTCTCTGTCTATAATAAGATCCTAGTGCATGACAGCCAAAGATTGCCATTTATCCTTCCTCAATGACATGTTTCATTTTGGTTGGTGGAAAGGGTATGTTATGTGAGCCACAGCCCCGTAATTCCTACTCAGCATCGTATCATGGACATGACATTTGGCCCTGAATCCTTCCCATGAGAGGAGGGCTGTTGTACTGATAAAGAATAAATATTGCTGGCTCCTTCAACAAATAGAAAGTTTCACTTTTAGCTGAACTGCTCTACACAGTAAATTTCTTAGGGGAAAAAAAGCTTAAAGAACTATTTTGGAGAAAACTACATTTTTTAGTTTTCTCTTTTGAGAAGCATGTTTCCATACAGATAAGGAAGCCCTTCTTAGATCTAAAACATATATTTTGAAATAAGAACAAATAATTAAGTACCAGTTTATTGCTGTGCACCAGTTCTGGCTTGGTTGAAACTTTAATCTTTATGATGAAGGCTTAAAAATCTAGACTGAGTTTCTCCATTCTTGGTTTCCACAATATTTATGAAGAGTACTAAATGAAAAAGAGCAAGAACCAGAGCGCCTACTCAAGATGTTTGCGTTGAATGTTACAGCAGCTACAAATACATATTTAGCCTCAGCTTTAATTAATCCAAAATTAGCATCTCCACACTGTCAGGGAAGAGATGTGGCCATCTCCAAAGAGACACTCAGAAGCATAGTGCTGAGTGAGGGGCTCAATAAAATGGTCAGTAAGAAACAGTGAGGAGTATCTGCTGTTTGGTTGAAGACATTTGATGTATGATTTAAGGCTGCTTCAATTATGTGCTTCCAGCTAGAATGTACCCAGACCTGAAAACTTCTCTAAGCACTCAGTAGTGGTGAAATTTAGGGATCACGAGCTAGAAGTGGGAAATCTTCTGATTAACTGCACTTTCTGATAACTCTTTACAGGCACCTGCACCTTCGGGGGCGGGGGGGGGGGGAAATTGTACTTTTAAGATTGAGCTGGTTCTTTCTATAACAGAAAGATTATAGTATATGTTTTTCTGAGATTTCAGAGGACTTCCTTCTGTGATGCAACAGACCCCTTCCTATTTAGTAGGGGCTTGTGTTTTCTGAGACACACTTAATATCAACAACACATCATGGACAAATTTTAGTGCTGTAAAGTCTTTCCACCTCCTCAGTCTAGAGTACCACACACATGTGAGCTCTCTAGCTCAGCTGCACTGCTGAAGAGTTTGTCTCAGCTGTCTGTGTAGAGGCAGCTGCAGAAGAGACAGTGAGAACACAGTGAGATCCATATAAATGGCAATTATCACTGAAGTTATTTGGTGTACAGGACTGCTAGGGACTTTGAATATCTACTCTGGTAGCTAGTCTGTGCTGAAACTCTTTCTGAAAGTAATGTCTGTGAGTTAGCATGTCTGTGGGAGAGGCAGGGCAGATACTTCGGAGTGACAATACCAATCCCACTGACAGCACTGTCCCACCCCACAGTGGCTCATCTTGCACATGGATTCACAGGAGACACTGTGATAATGATCTTCCACTCTTCTTTCTGCATATCTCCTTAGTCTGTCTAGTGTAGTATCAAAATGAAAAACCAATGGTGTGCAACTGAGGAAAAATGTTTTATTTAGTATCAAAAATATGGAAAAAAATTATATAGAGGAGCATCCCACACACATTCCTCTCAAACCGATTTTTAAGCACTCTGTGGAAGAATGCAGCGTAACTTGCATATTTTTTTGCCAGTCACCTGAGGTTGGCAGAACTTATAAAAAATAACAGAATCATAGAATCAGAACAATTAAGATTGGAAAGGCCTGTAAAATCTTCCAGTCTAACAATTAACATAGCACTGCCACGTTCATCACTAAACTATATCCACAGGTGTCACATCCACATGTTTTTTGAATACTTCCAGGGATGGTGATTCCACTTCCCTGGGCAGCTTGCCAAGCTGACTAGAAAACAAAGTATCTCCCGTGACTTTATGTCAAAAATTTGAGTACCTTCATGCAGAACATATTGTGATGCCATAGCTGATGCAAGATACAATGAATAAAATGTTAACGTCAGTGGTGAGGGAGAGGGAAATATTCTTCTGATTAAACATCTCCTTAAGTGTAGTCACTTTTGCTGAACCTTATATTCACTGATGAGAACAATGATTATGAGGTCACAAATCATCTTCTCCTGCAGATGACACCTCAAACCAGTAAAAGGAATCTCTCCCTAAAAATGCCTTTTCCTCTCTGTACAGTATCAAGACATTCTATGGTGACTGTAATCCCTAAATGATTACCATATCAATATCTGAAGCTAAGTGGAGAGAAGCTCACCCTCTCTTTTAGCTCAGGTCAGCTAACTAGAATTTCAAGTAGCACTTTGACTCCCCTACATGACTTCATACAATTCTGTTCTCTTTCCATCAGCTCTTTGAGTGTCTGCAGAAATTTCCTTTAGTCAAGTCAAAAAAGAGTCTCTCTACATCCCTTGATGATTACATCTTTGCTTAGCAGTTCATCATGAAGTAACATAAAGTATCATACTTTATTTGCTTGACTGTTCATGAAGTTGTGAAAGGACACAGCTGTGCTGGTACTTTTTTATTATATTACCCCTCAGGAGCAGGATCAGTACCTTCTACACAGTCCCTTCTGTCTATGCTACTTCCACTCATGCACTGGTCTTTTCACAGTCAGATTGTTTATTTTTAAAGATTTACACTTCATATCAGCTTGTTAACATACTGCTGCAAAGTATTGGGTAAGAATCTATATAATAACAAATGCTTTGTTTCAGACACCTTGATTAAAATTTGTAAGATCATAGTGATTACATTCCTAGTAAAAACTGACAGCACGGTTGAATTATATACAACATGTTGTCAGGTTACCTGTGCACTGGAAATAACAGGAAAAAAAATCTGGACAACATGCATTTTTCCTCTATGTATTTTCTTAAATTTTGATTGCTACTCTTTAGATGTATTTTGTCTAATCAGAACATTATACCTTACAATCCTGAAATAAACATTGCTGGCCGATCTATGCTTTCTCTCTTTTAGAAATGCATGAGGATGAAGTGCACAAGCAGAGATCTAACAGTCTCCAGGCAGTTATTCTGCCCCCAGGAGAATGGCAGTGGCATCTGTCCCTTAGAGGACTGACACCTCCATCCTCAGCTCTGCTATGGCCACTAGCTGTGAGCTAACCCCTGGGCCACATGCAGGCACACAGGTTGTATTATCCATCTCCCCTGCCCAGATTCACAGCTATCCCTGCTCATATCCTTTTCTTATATTACCTCTGTATTTCCCATAATGTGCCAGACTGTTTAATAGCTATATGCAGCTACAGCTACATCTCCTCTTCCCACCTTCCAGCAACTCACTGCTTTCTAGGTCCAGGCTTTTTCAGCCTCTTAGTCACCCTCAGCCCAGCAGCAGTCTCTGTCTGTGCCTCTTCTCCTTCTTGATGTTTTCGTCCAGCCAGCAGAAATCATGTCAGTTTTACTCATCCAGCAATAGCTAATTCTGCTTGTCCTGGACAAGGAGATTTTCCCCATCTTGCTCTCCTCTCTGCATATAGTAAATATTTGCATATTATGTTAAGTATGTGGGGAAACCTCAGGAGATTTGGTTCAATGCCTTTTGGATAAGCACCTGAAAAGCTCGGCTGTTTGTGCAAACCTTAATCCAAACAATCTGATTCTTGAGTTAATGGGCTGGAAATCTTGTGAGAACAGGTTGTCTCACAGTACAAGATTTCTCATAAATTTTGTTTCTGCTATTTTATGGTAGTAGGGTGAAAATAACCTCTTGTACTATTTTTACACTTCTTTTTAGGGATTCAGGACAAGGAGGGAAGAAAGTTACCCAGACTTTTCCAAACCTTACAGAAATATCAGTTATCCTAAACTGATGTTTCAGGTGAGAACTCAGAATGGGAGATTACAACATGCAAGCCAATTCAGCTGTTCTTTTATAGCAGTGTTCACCCACTTTATTGATATGCATCAGGTATTGGTAAAATAGTACACTACATACTCTGACTGACTGCCTAATAGGAATCTGTCAAACTAAGAATGCTATAACAGTCACATAATAATAACACAGCACTACAGAAGGTAATAAATTACACACTTGCCACCATCCCTCATGTATTCTATACGGATCATGGAGTTATGGTTATTGGTTGCAGTGTGTATTACCAGGTCTCAGGGTCACCAGAACAGAGTTAAATGATGTAAGGGAGTAAGTAAAATGATGATCTATGTTCAAAACCAGCACTGGCCTTGGTACCTATTTACCTCATGCAGTATGTTTATATACTAAGCGTGAATAATCAGGTTCCCTGAAAAGGAAGAGAAAATTGACAATGCCAGGGGCAGAATAGCACTTTCCATTTATCAATAATTTTGGATTGAAAACCTTATTTATTTTTGTAGGTGCCACAGGTTGTGGGGGATCGCTTAGAGTTGGCAACGTTTCTCACAAGGATCTGTAAGACTCCCTACCCAATAGGGTATTTATTTTCCTCACCAAAGTTCATCTGTGACCATCATGTGGAAAGAAAGTATTCCAGTAGCTCCGTGTGCCACGCTCAGATAACAGCTGAGCCCCAGACCAAAGGTCGCAATAATCCTAGCTTTCTGTTACTGATACTGCTCCTACTTGAGCAAAAGGAGTGATTTCTTTCGATTTAGACAATGCAGTATTTGTGCTTTAGCTTGAAGTATCATCCACTTACATTTTATTCATAAATCCTTTCAACTTCATTCCATCTCCACACTTCAGCATATTTGGTAGGCCTCAAAGACAATGCTGATATATCATAACTTATACTCCAGGGAAATCCAAGAGTGGAATACACAGTGGCTCTGTACAATCAGAGACTGTTTCCAGATTCACCAGGGAAGACGGTTCTGGATAGGGAAAAACAAAAATGGTTACATAAAATTGTATTGTAAAAATTCCCAATCACATAAATGAATGATATTTTACACTGTATATGGATTTATAGACTATTTAGGATTGACTGATACAGCTATCAGCCACATAGTGTCAGCAGGTTATGTATCTCTTGGTGTCAGCAAAAAAAAAAAAAAAAAGAGGATGAGGGTGTTACTTTTACATCTGAGATGGAACTGTGTTGTATTTTCAAAGCAGATGTCATCTCAGGAAAAATTATGCTTAGGCAGGAGTTTTCATGTAAATAATTTTCTGCTGGGCAATCTATGGTTTGGATTTCTTTTTTTTAAGTATTTATATAAATCTGAGGATTTCTAAGAGCAGCTATAACGCTGGGGGATAAAAAAAGGAAAATGGAAACAGCCCAGAGCCCAAGTACCCCACCTTAAAGGATCCCTAACTCCAGATCTCATTTTTCTCTTTTACCTGTTTAGGTAACAGGTAAACACATTAAACAAGTTATCTTCTCTCTCCCCTCCACCCACAACATCTGCATTTTGACCAATTACACCTCTGGAAAACATCAGCAAGGGTTCATGAGAATAACTGGACAAACTGGGCAATAATATCAATTCTCTTTTTAGGCATTCAGTTTGTCTCATATTTGTTGCAGTGTGTGCTTTTAACACTTTCTGGTTTTGCCCTGCTGTGTGTAAGGCCAGACACATCTCTGTACCAAATGCTGAGCCAAGTCATTTGTGCCCTCCATCTGAAAACAATGAGGTGCTCAGGTGTAATTGCATGGAATTTGAACAATAATCCTGGCTTTCTCCTGAAAATGAACAGTAGTGCATGAAAGGTAATATATCCCTATTTTGCTGAGTGCAGGGCTCTGAAAGGTCACACTGGGACAGAAACTGTGAATTGTTTGGAAAATAGCCAATTTGATTACAATGGGCAATTCTGAGCTTACAGTTTGCTTGTGTCTATCCTACCTAAAGTGGCATCATTTGTAATAAAAACTGTAGTGTAGAAGTGCTGTGAAAGAGGTTGTAAACTCAATTGCTATTCTGCTGGAGAGTCAGAATGGGAACTTAAATATCAAAACCAAGATAAAACCTGTTCAACATTCCACAACAGGGACATTCAGAGCAAGTTCAGAAGCATTACCTTGATATTAACATATACACGCTAAACAGTCACAATTAACAGCAGTTTGGGGATGAAATGAACACTGAGGGCTACTGTCAAGTTTTGAAGTATCTTTTTTTTTTTTTTTTTTTTGCAAATTCAAAATTCAAAACAGACAGAATCCAAGGCATTTCTTTGCTCTCACTGTCTAAGTGTAGGACCTGTCTCTCTCCTAGAACTTGCCATGTTCTTTCCTGTTAACCCAGTGGCTAACATGACCAATTCAAATTCACACACAAAACAGGACCTTGGGTGATTTGCAAGTCCTCCTTGTCTCATTGCAAGAAATGGTGGGATTCAAAAATCTCAGCTTCTCATGGTTACACACAGCTATTTGGTTAGTCTCATATGTAGACTGAAATTCCATATCTTTTTATGACAATAATACTGGGTTTTTCCATAATTCCCTGATGTAAGGCATTGTTGTTAGGGCCACTATAGATAAATGAGTTTTTCCAGACATGCTCTGTTTGTTCTGGACATATTTCAAGATTATGCTATATTTGCCTAGGGTTTGCAGTAATTTGGTAAGTCTAACGCACATCCACTGGGGTGCACATGCTCAGCAGGTCTGACACCTTTAGAAATATGGCAGCCCTAATTATAGGTTCTTGCAGATGGGTTGCTTACAGATTGAAGCTCCCTCTCAATTCCTTGCATATTTATAAGTATCTGATTAATGGATAGCCATAGGTAGTGGACTGCAATTGGAACTGCAAAAGACTTGCAAATGACCTTAGCAATTTTAGAGGAGGCCACATCAACCTGTTCTGAGTCCCCTTGATTCATTTGGTCATATTGGTAAGCTACAGAGCTGCTCCCCACAATGGCCTAGTGTGATGGCTGCATAATGCACTAATAAAGCATTAGCGTGTGATTCCTTGGTGGAAATCGAATTTTTCTAGCTAAATAACAAGGTTGAATGTACCATCTTAATAGCAAGGGGGAAAAAACAAAACAAAATAAACAAACAAACAAACAAAAAACCTAACCAAACCAAACAAAAAAATCTCCCACCCAATTATTTACTATCTCTAGGAGTTTCTTTATGTTTCTACTCCCTGAGGAGCTTTCTTCAAGATTTTGAGATGGTGATCAACCAGAGGTTCATTCAATTTCAAACAGAAACAACCAAAATCTCTTCACACAGCTTGGATATATGTGAAGGACTAACTGGAGACAAAGAAACCTGCTGTTACAGTCTTTTCCTTCAGAAAAAAATAAAAAATCTCAGTACCTGATTTACATAGGAAGTCTCACCCAAACCGCAGACTTAGATGAAGATCACTCATCATTCCAGCTTTCTAATATCCAAGTATCTTTTCTTAACTTTATTTTCTTCTGATATGTCTGTCTTTGATGCTTTTCATGAAAGATTTTCCTACTTAATTTTCAAAGACACTAAGACAATGAAAAGTAATGTTAAGAATTTTCACCCAATATTAAGGATTAATGGCATTGTTTTCAATTTTCAAAATATCCCATTTTGTGATGGTTTGAAGGCTTTGGTCTAGTAAAAGGCAAGGGATTTAAAGAAGACCTTTCAAGTAACCATTTAAAAACTGTCATAAATAGACAAAAAGAAAAAAAAATATGCAACATGGTCACAAATGGAAAGCAGATTGGGCCAGAGGTTTTCAGACTCTTGTCAGCTACCATGGACAGTTTTAATGCACATTTCCAGCATTTGTTCTTTCCTTTTTTTTTTTTTTTTTTTTTTGCTACTGAAAACTGTAAATTAAACATCATGCCACAGTTCTTCACAAAGGAGCCCGGGGGTGGGGGAAAATCCAACAAACAAATTATAAATTCTTAGTAAGGTTACCAAATTTCTCTCTGTCACAAAGAAATGCAGAGAAATTTGCTTGTTTTTAAGCTTTCTGAGAGAGAGATCAAGACATTATTAGAAAGAATGGCTAGGCAGCAAATAGTTTTCATTCCATAAAGATTTGATATTTAAATTATTTTTCCAGCCTCAAAAATTAGGATCTCATAGAATCAGAGAACAGTGAAAATGGCAAAAGATCCTTTTCTGCAAAAAGAAATAGCAAAAATATCAGTTGTATTCCACTGAAATGTTTCATTTGGCCTAGTTTATCATCCCTACACAAAAGAAAAAAATTTTTTCTGACTGAAAAAATCAATGCTTATAATTTTTGTAAATAGTAAAGTAGACACTTCTTATTGTACTTGTGATTTTTCACAAATACTTCACTTAAATGAAACAGCTCATTTTCTGAAATTCTTACAGCAAATAAGCATTTTTCATTGAAAGAGATAATGAAGAATTCCCATCCAGCTACACTGAAGAATGTCCCTCTGCAGATGAGTTTTATCATCTACAATTTATCTTCAGGCGAGACTTGAGAAGCATTGCCTTTTTACCTGTCTATTGAAGCCTATGGATCTCTCTCTTTATTTCAAACAGTTAGAATCATCCAAACACATCAGGAGAGCATTATTTCCCACAGATCACCTTTTTGAAATATTACAGGAAACAATAGGGAATCTCTTAATCACAGGAGTGCCATCTTATCCTCTGTATGTATGAACTGAAGTTGTACAAAAATAAGAACTCCAATTTCCCCCATCCCCTTAACTAAAACCATTATCCTTGCTGGATTGTTCCTATATAAGTGTCAAGTGGTCAAGTGTCAGTTTATCTATTCTCTCGGTCACCCTAAGTACATAGTATTTCTAATGCTGAAAACTTTCTGTTTTCTATATTAATTAAAGGAAAGAAGGGCAGAAGAAAAGAAACATCTTCTTTTACTCCTTTTTTTTTTTTTTGAGTAACCTTGAATGACAAGTTTGCAGTTTACATCTGTGTATCTCACCAAGAATATATGTCATTTCTCTAAATAAGCATCATACATCTCAATAGCAGGGTCAGTTACCCACCCCTCACACTAGCTGATCTATCAAGTTAAATCACAGGCTTTTTGATACAAGCATCAATGTAGATCTGACATTACAAAAATAACTCACAATGGGGCAGAAAAACAGTAAACAATGCAGAAAAATAATTTAACCCCTTAAGCTCTCAATTTACTAAAATCCAGAGATGTAGGTGCAGAGTTTACGCTCTAGTGCAGAGTTTATATTTTAATTCAACTACTTTGAATGCATAGACAGTTTTTCACAAACTTACCTTCCCTTTCTTTTTCAGACCACTTGAACTGCATGTTACCTTTATTTTCTTGTTCTTCTGTGAGAATTGTACTGCTTCAGCTTCCAGATAACCTCTTCCTCTGTGACAGACACCATTCCCTGCCATAGTCATCTTTTTCTCCAAACTAAAAAAGCTCAAAATCCACTGTTCCCAGAGGCATTTTAAAACCCCATATCTGCTAAAACAGAGAAGGCTTGTAGAATTAATAAGACTTAAACTAATATTTGACCCTTTTTTTATAAGTTTTTCTGATAGAATTTTTTTTCCAAAAATTCAATGTTAAATTTTTTAATGGGAACAAATATCCAAGTTTCAAGTAGCACAAAATGTTCAGTCAAAGCAAGATAACAGGAGAGCGAGGCTTCTTCCTCAGAAGAGCCACCAGCCCAGTTCAAGGGCATTCATGTCTATACAAGGTGAGGTGGCTCCAGCCCTGCTCCAGTGACTCAGGACCTGTTCAGAATGCAAAAGTTCCTGCAGAAGAAGCTGAGACCCAGTAAGAGATGCAGTGGGGCACAGCCAACACCATGACTTTTTGGGCATTTCCCTGGGGCTTCTGCAGCCTTGAGGAGGCAAGAGAAGTAGCACAGCACAATTAGGTCCCTCCCACTGGTCTCCATCCTCTTATTTCCTCTTCCTGGGTTTTACATAGCCTCATCTGTATGCCTATGGATAGAGATCCTCACCAGTTCCATCCTCCAAACCTCATCTGGGTGTAACTTAAGAGCAGTAGGTGACAAAGGCCTAACGAGGGCTGGGAGCGCACTCATAATCCACCAGTGTGGGCAAACACACACTGATACCCAGCTTGGCCTCTCCCATCAGCCAGTGAGTCTGAGGCCATTTGTCAGATGCAGGCATCCTGCTCTTTACATGCTGCATGGTGGGTCACCCCAAACAGGAAGGGTACATCTTTCTTAAGAGATTTCTATGGGAGCATCTCAAATACTGGACGCTATTTTCAAAGATTGTGTCTGCTTGTAGCATCCCAATTTTTGTTTCAAAAGATTTTGACTTCATGCCAATACAAAAGAAGGAGGGGGAGAAATACATACTCTCTAAAACTTTGAAGATATATTTTCTTGGTCATATTTAGTACTGTATCCCTGCACAAATGCTCTTGTGCATTTAAGCCCCAGTCTGTCTTACTTCAAAGTCAGCACCTTGCTCCTGACAGCAGCTACAGAAGACTGTTGCACTGCAAAGCTGTGCCAAGCATCAGTCCTGCTTCAGTACATGGCATATAAAATGCTACTGGTTTGGCAATAGAGAGAGATGACAGCACACACTTCGTCTCTCAGTTAGAAGATATCTCCCTGCTCAGGAAGATGACAAAAGTTGTGCACATGTAAAAGGTACTTGAACAGACTAAAAGTAAAGATTATTATTTATTTCAGTTTAAAAAGATCTAGTCTATAAGACATACATTTTCCTCTAAAAAAAACCTTGAGTTTGCATCTGTCACAGTGAAACCTCTATACCATGAACTCTAGTGTTGCTCTACTTACTTTATTCACCAGCTTGTAAGTGAAGTGGGATGTGATGGACAGGGCAGCCACAAGGAGTACTTCAACAGGGGAACGTGGAAAGAAAGGACCCTGAGAATAAGTACAGTGAAGGGGCATGTTAGGCCTCCTTGACCTGTTCCTTTGGTTTAACAATAAGTGTTTTACTGTTCTCAGCACTGCTGATGTCCCAAGTGTTAACTATCTCCCTACAAATAACACAGCAGTAAGTCATGCAGTACACACAGACTTATGAGAGGAAATGAATTAGCTTTAGATGCCGGGCCTTCAATGGATGGTGGATTTTCCAGCTCTGACCCCATATTTCAGTGGTCTGCAAGGATGGCTCTGGATAATACCTTCTAATCTTGCTGTCCTGCTCATTCCCTCTGCAGGCTCCTCCATTTCAGGAAGATGCTCTTTGGGAAGCATTCACAGCATGCTTGTTTCCAATTTATTAATTAGAACCAAATAATTGGGCAAAAGTGCAATATGCATATAAGCAAACACAATTAGAATAAAGTATGGAAGTAGTAAATTCATCTAATGATCGGGTTGATTAAATTGCTTCACATAAACGAACAATTCCTTATAAGCACTGTGTCACGGTTTAGGAAGGCTACCGTCTTGTTTAGCTCTCAGCCTGAAAAATAACAGGGCTTTTATCGACTCTCAGTGCCAAGTGACATATTCAAGTTCCAGCCAAATAGCTGGTACAGGAAGTGTCAATCGCTCCCAGGCTGAAACTAGTACTGAGACTGCAGCTCCGCTGCCAGCTCCAAGAGTTTGCCCAGATTACTGGTTATCTAACAGCAGCCAACCTTTTCTCTCACTGCCCTCTCCCCCTCAAAACTCCCAGCAATGGATTACAGTGGATTACATTGGAGATATTTCAATATTTCAACATGACACAGCTTTTTAAATTTAATATTCAGAAGAAAAATTCAATGAAATAGTATGATCTATCATGATTCAGCTGTAGTCAGTTATAGCAAAAATCATTCTTTACTCACTGTGCTCTGGGAATTCTGGCTCTCCATGTACGCTCGCCAAGAGCTTGCATTTAAAAAATGCAAGAACATTGAAGTAGAGGTGTTCCTTAACTTACAAAGGTGGCAAAACAAACGGGTGCAAAAGTAGATACAAAAAATCTTAGAGAAAAGTTATGTGAGACAAAAACTGCAACCTTTTTTACTTAAAAAATGCATTTTGGGAAGTCCTTTTTTTACCTGCAGGAATACCCGCCTCATGCAAGAAATGGTCATGGGCTATTTGTTTTGTGTTTGGGTTCTTTGGCTGCTACCTTCTTTTTAGATTAATAACACTCCATTGTTATCCTTCCCCTATTGAAACTTAGATTTCAGCTGCTGTGCAAGGTGCAATTTCTGAAAGCATAAACCACACAGAAGAGCTGGCACAGCCACGCATTAGAGAGCAGAATCCAGTGCTATCCTCCAAATACTCCTGAAAACTGTGTTTTAGATCCATTAAACTCTCCAGCAGTTGAAAGAAGAGTTTATTTGAAAAAGCTAATGCTAACCCTTTTAAGATGAACCTAGGAATCCAGAAGACAGTTGCAGAATCTTGGCAAATCACACTAGATTAATGTATTTGAATCAGTGCCTAAAATGTTCAGATCAATGGCTCTGGGTTTTTGGTCGGCAGCTTTTTCTCCTTCAAACTGACAGAGGCCACAGTACATGCAGTTCATCATTTTGAGGCATAAGAATTAGGCTTTGACTAATTGGAAGATTTGCCTGTTATTTAAATGAAAGTTGTTTGCAGTTTCATCATCCATGTGGAATCCTGAAAAGCATCAGACTATCCCATCAATTTAGTTAGCAACGAATAAATGAATAAATAGGCTGACAATTTTCTCCCTTGGGACTTACACTGTCACTACATTGTTTCTCCATTATTAATTACCTATGTAAAAATAATTCACTGTACAGCAGTATATACTCTATGCTGTAAATGACTGAATCAGGTGCCTTTCTGCTTGTCTTTCTCTGTTTCATTCAGTTCTCTCGGTGTCAGCAAGTGATGCTTGACAGTGCACGCACCGAGGGAAGAAAGGGAAAATCAAGTTGCAGACATCAAAGGGTTACATTTTTTGGATGTGTATGAAAGACTCATTTACAGCTGCTGCTCTGCTTCAAAGGTTTGGATTCAGACTGTCTCGCAAGCAGTTTGTGTGCAAGGCTGGGATGTAATATACTAGCAGATGTCACTGACAGGTCAAGGAGTCCTTCAAATGCTGGAAGCCCATAGAGCCCCTAATGAAAAGGGAAAGAAGAGAAGCCAAACACTTTTCTTTGAGTCAGAGCTTTTTAAAAATATTTTACAAGTGTTTGCTTCGCAGAAAATATTCTTGACACGCTTTAGTGGAGTAAAAAGTTAAGAATTCGTTTATTTTCAATAAGCCAATCCTCTGCAGATTTATTTCACTTAACTAGTAATAGAGAGAGGGAAGGAAAAGGGCAGATGGGGAAACTCGGGACTTTCCTGTTATTAAACTTCAGATTTCCATCCACCCTTCACCTGAGTGCCAGAGGAACAGGTAAATTATCTGCATCCATTGCACAGCCAGGTCTATACGCAATAAATATTTTTCTTGGACATCTCTGAGAATTTTTTTAGAGTCATCCAAATAATGTCACATTTCATTTGTGTCTTATAGACTTTGTCATGTGCCTTTTATCTCCTCTGCTACAGTATTATTAATCCTTTCAAACTTGCAAGAACTAAGTCAAAGCAGAAATTCAGTCTTCTCAGTCCTACATCCCAGAGGAGTCCCATAATTTCAGCTCAGTCCTGTGTAATTTCAAAGCTACTTCACCAACTCTTCCAGGAAACAATTCCTTCACAGCTGAAATTTTCAAAAGGGTTCAGTCATCCAGCCTCTCCAAAAGTGCTACCAATAATCCAGGAGAAACACTCTGAGTATTCTCACGAGGATGAGATAGGTTATTTTTTCTTATAGCCCTCTCCTGTATTCTGTAGAAGAATGATGCTGTCTTTAAAGCACTCTTCAGACAAAGATGTGGCTTTGGGGAACATAGTAGTAAAAATTTGTGTTCCCATTGGGCTTTTTGTATAGCAGAGTGCACTTTTCAGCATCTTGTATATTATCTGCTCCTTGCATAAAGGAATTCTAAACTAAATTCCTTGCGGGACCTCCCTCCACATAATGCAAAACTTTAATTTGTGCCCTCTGCTTCTTGCATTTGACACAAATTCAAATTGTCTTGCATCAGCCATTCTCCCTATTCCCTCAAGAACTTCATGGAGCAGAATGATCTCACCTCTCAGTCTTCTCTTTCAACGGAGTACAGCCCTAATTTCTTTGGTTTATTTGGGACAACTGGTTTCCTCCAGACCCAGCATTATTCTGCTTTCTCTTGATATATCTTTGTCTATCACTATAATTCTTTAAAGTCAGGTGATCAGAAATGAGGACGATAGTACAAGTACTGTCTGTGTGGTACTAAAGGGGAGTAATTTCTAGAAATTTAACTCCACTATGTAATATTTGCAAAGATCTCGGTAAATTTCTGCACATTTACAGACCAGTTTTTAATCCTTCTGCTTCAAATTTCTTCTGCTACCCACGAACTAAATTTTCCTGAACTGCATTTCTGCATAATATGATCATTCAGAGCCTAGTTCTCTGTTTTGTCCAGCTCCTCATTACTTTATTTTTATCTAGGTCATTCATCCTCCCATACACACATGTAGCCTCTTTGAACTGGTAGCACTCCCTATTTCTGCATTGTCTGCAAATATTTTTGCTTTATAGTATTTTCATCTTCCTCAGGCCTCAGATAAATAGTATGAATAAGAGGAACAAGCCCAGTCCAGTTCTCATCCATGTAGTTCTCTGCTCTTCCATTCAGGTCACACCAAAGCAGTATGATCTCCCTGTAGGCTATACTGAGACCACCCCTTAATCCACTCAAACACATCCCTCCGTCTGCCTATTGCTGACCTCACACATTAGTGTTTTTGCATTTGTTGCTGTTGCAAATGCATCATGAAACCTGCAAAATTTTATCTCCAGCTTCCTCTTGCCAGTTCTTTGGAATCTTGCCTTAAAATAAAAAATGTATCAGTTTATTGAGACAGGATCATCTCTCTGTTAATCCACGTGCATTCCAACTGACCAAATAATATCCCAGTAAGGGCCCCTTGATCCTGCTTCTGACAAGTTTTAATAGTATTTTCTCCACCAGTGTCAGCCATATTGTCATCTGCTTCTTTCTCTCATCTCTGACATGGGAAAGCAGTGGCTCAGCACTAAGCAATCTGTGGTACATGAATACCTCCTCTCAAAACAACACAGCATGAGGATTTCAGAAATATTCAGAACAATGGCTTGACGATAAGAGATCCGGGGTACACATTACATGAATACCACTTTTCAAAATGACACAGCAGGAGGATTTCAGAAACACTTAGCTCCTTCTGCTCCTTGAGGATCAGTACAACATACCCTGTTGATATAGCAAATCAGCCAAGAAGAGCTTCCTTTAAAGGAACTCTGATTTTTTGACAGGTCTTTTTGCACATCCACACCACAGAAACTTCCAGCCTACTGGAATGATTTGCCACTCATAAATCCCTATTCATAATTCCTTATAAGAAACCTCTTTCAGAGTTTGCTACTTCTCCTCTTCTCCGTACTGGGAGCATGATCTCAAAGCACTTCTTATATGAGGATATTTTGAAATGGCGAGGGATATGATACACATTCCCATATAGCACACAAAAATTTTGTATCATGCAAAACAGGACAAAACCCACAAACCTCCCATTTCCATTCCAGAGCAAAATTATGGAGACAAAGAAAAACTCTGGAGGTAATGCTGTTTGGTCTCGTGATATTGCTCATCCACTGTGTCAGCAGCCTGTCCCAGGAGAGCCCTTGCAGTCCCAGGCACAGTGGAGTTTGCTATAAATTGTAGCAGGGTGCATGGAAGCAAGTGTGGTTTCTGCTGTGCCCTTCTGTCCCGGCTGCACAGGAAACCTATGCACGCTTCTGAATACATAGGGCTGCCATCTGTAGAGGTGAGGGATGATGAGTCATTGTCAATCCTCCTGTAACTGTAGGGGCAGTAAATTCCACCTCTGAGTTTAGCCTGTTTGCTTTAACCCCTGAGAAGAGGAGTTTGAGCGATCTGAAAAACACAAAAAGGCTTAGACTTGTTGGAAGAAACATTACTGACAGGGAGTTTCTATTCTCAGTTGTAACGTCCACGTTCTCTTTACATGACCAGTGTTTGGGAACTGGTCCTCCAGTCTGTCGAAAAATGTACGTGGTTTTCAGTAGCTTGTAGTCAACTTGCTTCAAGCACATTTCTTATTGAGTACAGTATTGCTTTGATTGGCCCACTCTTGCTTCGTATCTTCTCTTCTTTTTCTGTGCTGTTCTCCACGAGAGAAGAGTACCAAAAAAATAACAAAAAAAGAGCACACCTGGGTAGGGTGAGTTCCTCAGGCTATATCATTCAGCATGAGCCCCTGCACAATATGGTCTGATTAAAACTCCCCTAAGAACATTGTGTGAAGTGACTAGTGACTAATTTAGAGAGTTTCACAATGTTTATGAGGCTTGGGCCCCATATCTGAAAAATACCTCTACTTTTATCTCTCATAGGGGTTTTTTGGCTCTGACTATAGCTTTATCTGTGTAGGTTTTATATTTTCCTAGCACTAATGGCAGCAATGTCTGCACAGTTGTATTTTAAGTTGTATCAAAGATATCCAATAATGAGAGCACACTTACAGGGAATTTCAAAGTCATCTGTAAAATATAATTTGGGCCTGAAACTCAGCAAGCAGAATCATCCCAGAAGCAAATTCTTTTGTAACATTAACTGGATTGGGGGCGAAGGGGGAGAAAGAAGAGAGAAAATTGCTGTGAAGGTGAACAAAAAAGTGCTTTGCGGGGAAGTGAAGAGACTACCTTCAAAGAGCTTAGATTCCCAAATATTGAAGAGAATATGTGTGTAGACTTAAATCTGACAGATATTTTTCCCTTTGAAAGTCAGTTCCTGCTTAAGTTCACATTGAGTGTCAAGTGTTTGCCCTTCAAATGAGGCTGAGTACTTAATTTCGAAGGCCTGCTCTTCACCCCAAGCACTAACTTTTACTCATAATTAGTTAATTTTGTGCAAACTCCATCTATTAAATAAACCCATGAGTGAGGTCCAAGCAGGAAGTCATATCTTAGTTTTCTCACTTGACACTCTTCTGTAGCACCCCTGCATAAGGCTAGAGTATCTGATTTATTGAGGAGTTCTGATCAAGAAGCTCATGCTGAACCCATACAGACAATTAAGAAATGTGAATCTCTTATCATTACCATTTCTGAGGGGAAAACAATTAAAAGCACTGCAATTGTTCTCCCTAGATTCTTTCTGAAGTTTCAAAGAAAGACTGATGACACAGTACTTGCACGCTCCAAAACATGACCCTAACAAAACCATAGGGATTACCACAAGCCTGTGAGTTCCTTCCCTGACTTTTAAAACCACGGTTTGAGATAAACAAATCAAAGAGAGTGTAACCAGAATAACCATAAGCAGAAATGAAAATGTAAAGCAGAAACACCCAGCAAAGCCACATCAGGACAAAACCAACAGACCACCGCTGAGGACTTTTATAACTTCCTTGCCGGATTGTCTGGGAAAACGGAAGGCAGAAAAGCTGGATAAGTCAACAACAGCAGCAGATGGCAAAATGGTGTTGGCAAAGAAGTCAACAAGACTACATTTCCCACACAGAGAGGTGTGTGGGAGCAGGCCTTCAGCAGGAGGCAGTCTCCTGGCAGAGGCGTGGGCAGCCTGGAGGCAGGCAGGTGTGCACAGAAGTGTCCATGGCAGGAGCATAGAAGCAGCCTTACCTGTGCTGACCCAAGAGCAGAACTTGCTGTAATTTAGCAGAGCATTGATTTCACTGCCCTTTGCTCCCTGCAAAATGCCAGACATATTGTTACAGCTGTTCCATGCGCAGAGGCAAAACAGGGAAATGGTTGTGTTTTTTTTCCCAAAGAGGACCCTTTTCTTCCAAACAGGACCATTTTTCCCCATCCAAAAAAAAACCAGAAAAAAAAAATAAAATAATAAAATAAAATAAAATAAAATAAAATAAAAAAAAAAAAAACACCATTGAATGAACTTCCATCTATATTGCAGAGAGCAAACTCTTGATTAGGACCATGCCAACCATCTCAAATGCACTTCCATGCACTTTCCGTTTAGGATTAGAACAAGGTACCATTGCTGCGACGGATGGAAGCACCTATAACGCCTGACAGAGATTGCTCTGGGAGGAGATGAATCAGGCAGCAGGCAAGCCCTGCCCCTTCCCCACAGAGCTGCACTCTCTGACAGCTGCCAAGACCCTTTCCGCTTGCAGGGAATTAAGTTTCACAGACGCCTGTGAGTTCAGTATTGCATCTATTCTGAGAAATTGATTATATCCAGGCCAAGGAGAGCAAGGCAAAAACACGCCTGGAGTTCTGCCCAAGGTCACATCACTAATCTATTGGAGAGCTTGAAATGGAGGAGAAATAGATCTGCTGGCTCCTACTCCTTTGATTAATAACCAAACAGACATGTCCCCTCTTATGCCCTGGTCTAAATCCAAGTTAATTAAACCAACTTTGGGTGTGAACATTATTAAATCAATTGAAACCTGGCTAATATCAGATTAACTTGCACCTGCAAATTAGAGCCACCAGTCAAACTGCCATAACCTGTTTTGAAACAGAAATACACAAATCGCCGCAGTAGTCCCACCAGCCTGTCTGGTTCGGCGTTGAATCACACCTCTGTAGATCAACACTTTTGCAGTACTGGGAAAAGCCGTGCACGGCACAAGAAAGGGAAGAAAAGAAAAGTCAGGCTGTGGGTAGCATTGTGGGACTAATACAAGGGGATGTAACTGGCAGCTCTAAATTTTCAGTTGAAAGAGTTATCTCTCTAAAATATATAATATTGCAGCTGTAATTATTAGGAATTGGGATTATCTGTTCAAACAGTTGAGTAGCCTGGGGAAGTAAGCCATGGAAGGAGTCACAGAGTCTCTAATTAAACTATCTGACCTAGTTGGGAAAACAAACTATGGCTCTCATCAGCCCTTCTTTGGGTCTGAAAGGAAAGCCACAGACTTTGAGCTAAGAGCAGGCTAGAAACAATTGCTCTGACTTTTCGACCTTCTGTAAAGCTACAGAGTCCTGCCTCGCATGTGATACAGAGTGTGTAAATAGAGATACCTGAATCTTACTGTACCTCTGTGTTTGCTTCATTTTACAATGCATAAAGAACAAAAAATGGAACAAAGGCCCTTCTTACTGGTGTAGAACATTGCCACTTCATGGTAGCTGCTTGGTCTTGACCATCACCACTTAATACCTTTTGGGTCAATATTTCCTGGCCACACTGATATGCTTTGTGTCTTAATTACAAAGGAGGCAGTGACTGCTTTAAAAAGAAGTTTCTTTGAGGAATTCAGTGGTGAAAGGAGCCTGGCTTACAGAAGGGCTTGAAAGGAAATAACAGGTGCCAAGTGCTTTGGTCTACAGGCTCTGTTTTCCTGTCTGTGGGCAAAATATAGGAGTGAAGCCAAGAGAAGAGTCACATCAGTCCCCAGCATCATTCTTTGCTCACTCTTTTACACTGAAGATCCTTGTGGGTGGAAATTAGGTTCCCATCAGAGATAGATATTGCCAGAATTAGCAACAAAAAAGTCTAGTCTTGCTATCAAAGGCTCATTAGCATACAAAATGTCTCTATAAGTGAGAATTGTGTCAATCGCTGCTGCTGTGCTCCATTGTCTTCTGTGTTGCTGTGCACAGGCAGAACAGTTCACCCACCCTTACTCCGAGATAATTCGCACTCAGCTCATTGCAACGTTATGGGAAGAAAGACTGGAGAGTGAGGGGTTGTGTGGGAAGAAAGTGCTAAAACTTTATGCAAATTATACTTTACAAGCGTGAAAAACAACTAGATGGAAGCAAAAATCAAGATAAATAGGGGGAGGAGAATGGTTAATTACCTTGCACTTTGCAAGGACTGTGTTAGCCTAAGATAGGCTCTCCTCAGTGTGGGATAGATAATTCCCAACAATATCACCACAGTGCTCTCAGAAAGATAATGCTGAAAAGGGAAACCAATTTTAAGGAAAACAATGTTATTTAAAAAGACAGAGATTTCACTGTATGGTCATTTTGAAGTGGGCAAATTAACAATTAAAAAGACTCTCATGTGCCGTAATCTCTGATTGTTTTATTTTAATAGCTATCTCAGTTCAGAAGATTCTCTTCAGTAACTAGAGATCTCATTTCTGTTAATTTTGCACAACTCTAACGGAGCCACTGATGTTCATTTGTAACTTGACACACACACCCTCCCCCACCATTGCTTCTTCTAGGACCATGTCTCTTGAAAGCACAGTGATTATCAGCAGAATTTCTCTAACTACAAACTTTTGCAGTCCAAAAGAAAACTGCTAACCAGTTAAAAGGTGGCCAGTCAAATGCAAAACAAGCATGACATCAGGAAACTACCTTCTCCCACCTATATTCCAAATCATTTCACCACCTGGAATCACCAAGACAAAAAATGTTTGCACAAACCTGCACCCAGACATTAACACTTAGGAGCACATCTCAGCTTCTCTGACTCTCCAATACAGCATTATCTGAAGACCTTGATGTATTTTAATAAAAAATCATTTATGTGCTTACGCATTGCTTAGGCTAAAAGAAACCAAGAGATGAAGACAGACCTTTACAGGTGTTAGCTGCTTCAGCAGACTCGTGTGAGTATAGACCAAAGTGTTTACTCATGAAATCTGTGGTAGAATGAGAAATGGAGCATTTCTTGCCAGAAGAGCACACTAACAGATTAACATTAAAACATCCTTCTCTTCTAATGGTGATACCAATTACCATGAACCTCCTCCATTACAGCATCAGAGAGATATTGGGAACAAGCCCTTGCTTTGTAGCAAAAGCAGCCTATCTAAAAATATATATATTTCTTAAGAGTTAAAAGTGAGGAAAAACCCACAGCATCTTAAAATAAACCCAGAAATCTACAGATACATATACATACACAGAATACAGTGCTGTTCATTTATGAATTTGACCACGAGTGGCAGAGCCAACACAGCATCCGTTTTGAAACCAGCGGAAATGATAAAGGGGGGTATGTGTTACATTCTGTTCAGAAAATAGTCACTTTACTGACTGATGTATTTAGTTCATTGCAGAGGTAAAGGGTTAAAGGAATAACAAAACCATACAGCTTGCTAGGCTGGTTACAGCTAACCCATATACACAGTTTAGGGGGACCTACATACCCTTGCTTCCCACTTTGAAACCTGACCTCACTGCTCTGGCTTCTGTTATGCAGAATGCTAATTATCCTGCAGAAATGATGTTGCAAGGCCCTGGCTATGCCCGTGCTGTGACTTGGGGGCATGGGTTTCAGTGCTTTAGACATCATTAGGGCAAGCCAAAGTTTTATCTGAAACTTTTTAACATGAAAAATTACTCCTTCCCCAGAAATAAATTATTTCTTGTACATTTTTCATTTTATAATTTTTTGGGTTTGTCAAGTAAAACAATTTTTCACTTTCCCAGTTTTTGGATTTCTCTTTTTCCTCTCCACTTTTAATCCATAGGAGCAAGGAAAATGGACAGATAAAACTAACATTTAAAAATACTGAAAAGGTGGCGAGAAAAATAACTAACGAATACCCAAAAGCTAAAACAAACCAGCTTTAATTTTCTTTGTACGTAAGAAGTTGATTTTTTTTCTTTAGCATTTATGTTTTATACATTGCCTTTTTTTTGGCAGCTCTGATCATAGTAGGCATTCTTCAGGCTACAAAAGCATTAAACCAGTGTTTTACTACAAAGCCTGCAACTGAGGACAGAGTTTCCCAGCAAATCCACTGAAAGAGACAGTTTCCTAGCAATCCCATTGAAAGAAATTTTTTCTCCATTCTGATAAAAGGGGTGGAGTCCATATGACCACTGAAAATGCATATATCTTTAGGTACTCAAGGAAAGTAAATCCATATATTTCATTTCCTTTTCATAATTTATTGTCAGAGGATTAAGAACAGCAGAAAAAAATAAAATACAAAATGTAGCTAAGGACCTCAAAATACTTTACAGAGGTGGATCCGAATAATTTTATCATCTTCTACAAATGAAGGTGTTGAAGCACAGAGAAGAAAAGCAGTGCACTGGAGTCGGTGACTATCCATGTTTCTTAATTCCTGACACTAATTTCTATCCATTAAAGCTCATCCACACAGACGAAGTGTTCAGGACTGGGTGCAAGAAGCATGCTTTGGCATTCTCCCTACTAGGCCAGATATGAAAACAAGTTGTGTCTCCTGGGAAACTGCTTCCACTGGGAGAAGCCTTTCCAAGTTGGAAGGAATAGAAATATGATTGGGATTTTCACCAAGAACAAGGATAGTCAACAAATCTGACATTGTTACGGTCTTGGTTATTGTTTTGCTGGCCTTGGAGCACATGGCAAGTCCCAGCTACCAAGACCTCGGTTCTGTAGTCCAATCCTCAAATAAGAGGAGACACAACTTTGCCCAAGAGCTAGAGAACTGGATGGCCTATGATCCAAAATTATTTTCTGGGGAGACTTTGGCATGCTAATTCATATCTTGCAGCTCCCATTCTGCACCAAAAAGCTGTGGACAATAATAATTCTCCTGTTAGTGAGAAATAGTTTGCAATTTCCCCAGACTCAGACCAGCAGGAGAGCCAGGTATTAGTAGCACCACCTGGCAGGCTAAGTTTATGTGCCTGCAAGTCTAAGATCAAGCACTGATGCCAAGACACTACCATTTTTCCAAAATATGTGGCTCTGCAGCTCTACTAAGCTACTCTGCCTAGAGGGAAATAACTTGGTAAAATAAATGGTCTGGCAAACAGTTGAGCATGCCCCAATTCATCACATCCTGGTATCTAAGACAGTCCCTGATATCCAGTCTGTTTATATTGCTTTCAGATACCAAACTCACAGCATTACAGAATCACCTGTTAGCACAGGACCTACCTATTACCTTCAATGGGAAAAGTCAGACTTGATGGTCAGGTCATACAAAGGTTTTAAAGCACTTCTTTCACCTCACTCAGAAACCCAGATACAATAGCCAGCTCTCAAGGACATTGCTTGGCTTTGAGATATGCCCTGGAGGGCTACAGTAGGTCCAGAAATCAATTATTAGCTTGAACTGCATCATAAACATGCTACAGACTTTTTTCACCTGTGACAGCTATATTGATGATAATTTCGTGTTACTTAAGTGCTTCAGACAATCATGCATGAGAGGATGCAATAATGTGAGAATTGTTTATACAAAACCGAGGAGCAGATTTCAGCATTGTAGGATACATGGCAAGTTCTTCTCTTCACTGATGAATAATGTTGCAAGCCAAGCAAAGCTTCAGTTCCTACAGTTATATTGTGTACGTGTATGTCAACTAAATTGCACTGCTGGGAGTGATGGGTGATTGCCGAAAGTGTAGCAATCCTTGTCTTGCAGGGGCAGTGGGTAACTTTGTGTCATTCAGGAGAGAAGGAAAACGGGACAGAGTGAAGAACAGAGAGAGAAGGAGACAAACTATAACTTTCCCTGGTGCTCCCACCTCTCAAATTGAACAGGGATTTTCCCTCTCCCTGTGGGGGTGGCCCTGGGAACCCACAGTACAGCAGGCCACTTCAAGGGATGGCCCATGGAAAGCATCAACCCTCTTGGAAAAGCTAGCAGAATCTAATTAACTGAACAAGACAGGTGAAAGTGTGTGTGTGTCATTGGTGTTAACCTTGCTCTTGTATTCATATCTCCGACATTCACTTATCAGCAGGAAACATCTCTTGCTACTGTACAAGAGAAATTTCACTCCGCTTTGTGGTATGTACAGCTTATAGCATGATGATCCTTCCTCAAATGATGACAAAAACTATATTGCTGTATAGGAATCAAGGAACACTGTTGTGGAGGCATCTGTATGTCTGTGATGTCTGATATGAAGATATTTATATTTTTATATTTGTGGTATTTATAAGGCACGATGTGAGAAAGACTTTTTTCTATCCCTTGTTACCAGTCAGCATCCTAAACACGTAGACAGTAAAAGCTGAACAGGGTTCCAGTAAGGCCTACAGCCCACTCAAGGAATAGATTTGCAAAGATTACAATTTCAAATTTTACTTTTAAAATCCTATTAATTTCTTTTTTATAAATAAATAAAGTGTTGCTACTCTTAGCTACAGTTCTAAAGTTTTGCTTGAGAATTTGACATTAAAGAGAGAATAACTGGATGAGGTGCTGAAATTCATCAAATCACACTCATTCAAAATGTTTCTGTGGTGAAATGCTGCATCCAGCTGCTCCTCAATCCAGCATCACACACTAGCCTCACAAGTATATGGCGCACACAGCAGTGCCTTGTTGCTCAATTTCATTTCCTTGTGGTTTCTGGTTAGCAAGCAATAGCCAGGAGATGCCATCCCCCTTAACTCACTATAAGTAGCAAAGCAAATTCTCCTTCCTTTATGTCTTGTTTTAAAGGCAAACTCCTTCAACTCCAATCAAACTAACTGTTCACAAGACACATTGATCCCCAGCATGTACTCCCAACTTGTGCTGAATAATGCCAGGTTTTGCTTCCACAAACAAATCCCAACAAATGCCACTTCAGCGTCTCCAGTCTTGTCTGACAGTCAGCCCAGGCAGAATCTGAGAGAGTTGTTTCGCTTCACACGCAGCTCTTAGTAAATGCCACCATCTGCTTTTAGGTGGTTAAACAACCTCTACATCAGGTCTGAAAATATCCATCAAATCCTGCAGCTTCTGACGTGGCATAATTTCAGCTTTCTGCTACACCAGCCTTGGCCGACTGTGATAGACTTGCTCTAGACTTACATGAGTGGGAAAGGGAAGAGTCTTGACCCATGATATTTTCCTTCAGAAGGCCACCGTGCACTCCCAGCCCCATGCACAGACCCTCATTCCACAAATTGCACTGGCAGTGTGAGGGAGCACATGGTGACCTGGGATGTTCAGCTCACCTAAGTTTGCAAAAAATGCAAAGAACAAGGTAGAGAAGGGAATGTTTTTAATCTACATCGGCTTTGTCTCCCCATTCAGCCCATGGAGAAACTGATATAGAACAGCAAAGACATCCAAATGGTCTTTATGGACTTCATACTAAATAATTTGCCTTCACTCTCCCAAGAGAGAGAAGACCTGGCTTTAGCCACCTCCTTGGAGTCCTTCCCATCAAGCTGTTAAGTAGGGCAGAATTACACCTTGTTCCTGCAGCCTTTCTTTCTCCTGGATTGGGTGAGACACATGGTGAAGTGGCTGCCAGAGCAGCCTTGTTAAACAACTCTCTGGACTCAGAGTCCCACAGCAAGAGCGAAGCAATTCACCATTCCTGAGCCAGCATCCACATGAACACTGATGTTGTTATGCTTATCTATTAATTAATTGATCTGTATTAATTTCTTATATATCTACAAATACAATATTGATGACAGTTAGTTATCGTATGCAAGAGCAAGAGGTGATACATAACATACATAGTAGTTCTGATATCATTCTCCGGAATTGCTAAAGAGTGAATTAGGCAAAAGATGCCTGTGTGTTAACATTCTCCAGGTGAAGAAATCACATCATCTGTCCAAAACTAGGTTACTGCAGCAATTTCTAGACTTTTCAGATCAGATTGGTGTTCTAAATATACTTATTTTCTAACTTTTTGCTACAGATGGGTGACAATAATTGCATGATCATAGTTACAACCCAGATGTGGTTGCTTGCAGTACTTTTCAGCAGATGCAAGGATAGTTAGAAGCACCAGCTTCACCCCAGCAGAGCTGCTGAAATTAGGACTGGCCCCTTTGCAACAATTTAGAGGGTATAAATATCTGCAGGCAACAGGTATTTATTTCTATGCCTGAAGGTAAAAACAAGTGGTAATAGTAATTGCAAAGCAATACATTTCTAATTGCAATAGATCACACCCTTCAAGGTTAGACTTTGAGATTAGTTTCTGAGTCCTTAAGCATACTAAACAGTTTTTCTAGCAAGATACAGTATGTTTGCAGCAACATAAAAGAAGGAAGTATAGAATACCTGGTTAAACACACACACACAAACATGAGTTTAATACTTCCACATACAAACCAGGTATAGAAGCTCCCTCTGATAAAATACATAAGAAAAAAGGTGTCATTTGTTGAAAATTTTGCTGACTGTAAGGCATTGCCCACTGTACCTCCATTTCATCACCAAGACCAGACATGGGATAGAATTGACCTCCTGACACAATGGTACACAGAGAAACAGCCACAGCACGGGTGCTGCCATGGTCAGTCACTGTCAGGAGGGTTGAAGTACACAAACTTTGCTGACAGCTGCACAAGGGCCAGAGCCTGCTGCCAGCTAGAGCTCAGATCAGAGCGCAAGTGCTCACTTGCTAAGCCAGGGCCACTTGTACTCTCCATGGACCACTCCCAGAAAAAAACAGACCTGAAGCACAATTATTAACTTGTACAAGCTGCTTTTGTGTTTCTGTAAAGGTTATGAAATAAGCAGTCCTTTTTTGAAACCCCAGGAGAAAGACTCTTTGAGAAGCTATTTATTTATTCAGCTTTATCCTACAACTGTATGCCTTATATACCTTAGCAAGACTTTCACCAAGGCTATCATTTGAGACTTTCATTTGAATATTTCTCAAAATCAAAAAACAAAATCCTCCTTCTCTTGTGTTTACATCCTCCCAATTTGTCCTTCATACCAGTGCTTATTTAACCATCTTAGCTGAAATATTTTTGTCCACTTTTTGGTTTTTGCTGCACTGCTTCAAGCTTTATTCTGAAGAACACATTTTCTAGAAAACTAGGATCTCGTGGCAACAATTAACTATAAGGGAACCATGACTCAACCTCAAAATACTTTATTTTGGAGCACAGGCCTAATACCACACTGTCTCCTTCCCTTCTATAACATCTGATTATGCTTTGCATGGGGGGATATTCTCCCTTTCTGCACACTATGGCAGCCTCTTGCTGGCTCCTCTGGCTTCAAAGAGAAGTTAAGCCCAATGCAACAGATCTTGAAAAGAGTTTGTGTCAATGTGTGCATGTGCACACATATATGTGCCTGACATACCCCATCTTCCCACCTGTGGCACAGGGCCATACCCTATTGCATGACTTAAAACAAAGGGCATGTCCCTGCAGAGAGGAGCAAGCAAGGCTAAGCAATCCTGGTCCCTTAGGACTACATGAACAGGGCAGAGTATCTCCATCAAAAATACTTCTACATTCAAGCATACACTTTTTAGAGGAAACACTGTTTTCAGTCTGTAAATACAAGGACTCTGTATACCCTGTGAAGTCAGAGTGTCAGTACACCATTACATCGATTATATTGCCCTTCTCTGGACCTGGCTCAGGTGTGTGTGCCAGCTGATGCGCATGTAGAGCCTTCTCTGCAACTTCCAGACATCCCAGGGAACCTCTGACAGGGAAATAAGGGCTCTTCAGCTGACTGGTGACATCCAGAGAAATGAAAGGGGAAAAATTTAAGGAAAAAGAGATACCAAACCCTTCAGCATGTTGTGTTGGCCCAGAGCAAACAGGACCCTCCCTTCCATATGATTACCTCCACAACAAGTGGCAGCAGATCCCAACATGGGCAGCATCCATCATCACCAGGGGGCATGCATGTACTCCCTCCTGCTTCTCCTCTGCATCCACTTGGGCAGTGGGCATTACTTTTTCCTCACTCATCATGGCAATTTGCAGATGTTAAATTATACCCAGGAGGGCCTATAAAATACAAGAGAAGCCAAATAAGAAACATAGCTCAGAAATTTGTCTTTAAAAAAAAAAAAAAAAAAAAAAAAAAAAAAAAAAAACACAACAACAACAAAAAGCCACCATAAAGGCTATGGAATTAAAACAATGTCTTTTCCCAGGTTCATGCTGAGCTCTAGGTGCATGCAACATTTCATGCAAATCAGATGTAATCTACTCTGTGATTTGTTTCTTCAATAAAAAAGTGAGAATATGGAGAACAATAATTTTCCTACATTTTAGCTACACATTTCTCCATAAATAGCATAACTATTATAATGACTTCTTGTATGTGCTTGTAGAGTGATTGCCTCTGTGTGAAACACAGGCAGATCATTTCTGTATTATACCCAGGATGCCTCACAGAGTTCAGTCATAACTGTAGATATGTATGGGCACAAATACACATGCACGTGTAGTGGATAGTACTGTAAACAAGTATGTGTATAGTACATGGCACATGCTATATGACCTGTATATGTGTTTGTGTGTATGTGTGCACCTGTGTGCCTGTGTGTATCAACCGTTTTGTTGCCATAGCTCCTTTTGTCCAGAACCACCATATTCCCTCAGGCAATATGGCAATGAACCTGCTTCTGGTGACAAAAGTAAGGCTACGGCTGCCATGGACTTCCCAAAAGTAAAGACTTTTTCACTTCAAATGAGAGACATTTCATCAGTTGCTATGTGGGCATGTAGGAGTCGCCAGATCCAAAATCTATCCGTAATTAGCAATACCTGGCAAGCAAATATTACTGTGTCAATATAACATGTAGTGCTGTTTCTAAGCAAAGTCATTGCAAGACATAATTCTTTTCCCATAATACCTCTTAATATCTCACAACATGAGGGGTAATAAAATGGTCAGCACGATGAGTCCTTCAGTTGAAAAAGGACTGATAAACAGTTACTCGAGGTATAAAAGGGGACTGTATTAACAGATAAGGCATTGTCATAATGTCACTTCCAAGCAGAAGAGTAAAGCATTAAATTTTTTTTCTTAACTGCATTTTACTCAAATTATTGGATTTTAATTAAAAAAAGAAAAAGTTAAATTTGGAAAAGTTAAACTGAGGCTTGGGATAAGACGATTTCTGGGGAGACGCACTTGTGTGAATATTTCCTAGAAGAAACCTTACCTGCAATGTTGGAATCATGGGCATAAAACAGAACAAGATGCAAGGTTCTGAAATGTAGAAGTTGTTTATTCCATCGATAAAATGGACCCATAAGTATAGAGACACACATACATGTACACAATGTATATGAGTGATAATAAATTTTTATAATAAGCCTATATGGAATATAGTAGTGAGAAAAATAGGTGAATAAATTAAAGTGAACTTCTGATATTATTATATATTAAAGTATTTTATTACAAATACTTCTGTGGCACTTACTTAGAAAACCTGGGTTGGGTGTAAGGTTTGGGAGGGGGAAGTTATTCTGGTAAAGCACAGCAGCTATTTTCCCAGATGAATAGTAATGGGAGAATAATAAATTCTTGATTGCATTTTCTTGCTTTCTGACATTGTGTTTTAGATTTGTCATTTGTATATATTAATACATAATCAGCTTTGCAATAAATTCTGTTTGTGAAACCATTTCCTGATGGTCTTGATAGATTTGTACATAGAAACAGAAATGCAGACATCAATAAGAGAGGCTTATTCAAGATGTAAAAATGAAAAACTTAATCAGAAATACTGGGTTTATTTGTAAGTTTAGCCAAAAAAAGGAGGAATTTGGAGTTAAACAAGGGACATGAAACATAAAACTCCCAACATTTGCTCCAAACCCAGTATTTCGGTTTAATAAAAAAGACAGCATGCTCAGGCAGTGCAGGAATATGGATAATGACATTTTCCATCTGGGAGAAGGAGGATAATGTCAAAGAGTCAGTGTTGTGCCAGGTCTGCTACAACCTGATGCATCCCACTCACATGTATGAGGCACACAGAAACCGTGCTTGAGTCCTTTCAGCGATGAGCTTGACTTTTCCACTCCTTCATTTATCATCATAGTTCCAACAAATGCTGCAAGTTTGCCCTCTTGCCCAAAGGTGTCCACTCTGCCTGAAATATTAATGATTTCAGACTTGCAGGCATCTGGTCTTCTCCACATCCCCACAAAATCACATTTCTTGACCGGGATCTTGAGAAAACCTGTCCAGACAAAGTTAAGGTTTCAAGCCAAGGCTTAAGAAGCTGCTGTCTGCAGGAAGACTTGGTAAGTAGTGTCAAATAGACATGTAACTTTTAGTTGGCTGAACTAAAGCTGAATCTTATCCTAAATGCTCAGTCCCTTATGAGGAAGAATCCTGCAGCCCCTGGATCTATTAAGGTGATAGGAAGTCCATGAAACCTGGTCACTTAGCATCTTCCCTGAGGAGCTCATGGCTCCATGGATGAGAAACCTGTCAGCCATCCTCTACACCAGACAGGTCGGGACTCATCCTCTTTACCTTCTTACTCCCCCAAACTGTTTTGATCTCAAAAGCAGAGCAGGGGATATGACTCTGATTTGTGTCTGGGGTGAGCCATTTTCCCCTTTGCAGCATTGCTCCAGCTACTTGGAATAATACCACTCAGAGACAGCCAAGCCTTTCACAGCTCAGAGCTGAGTCAGCTTTTCTATCATTCACACATTCTGCAAACAGATGAAGATTTTCTTTAGTATCTTTTCCATTTGAAATTTTTCACTTTATATATGCAGTGCCTTGTGCAAAGATTTTGTTACATGTGTTAAAAAGTTGGAATTCTAGCTCTTGCAATGGTGTATCCTGAGCTGCATTTTTATGGCTTGACTGGAGCAGTATGACTGTGAACTGTACTAACCTAGACAATGGCCAAGTCAAAATTTGCTTGCTGCCAGTAATTGACAGTGAGAACTGAAAATTCACTACCTTGTTGGAGCATTTATGCCAGCAAATTGGTTTTCAGGTGTATTGCTGGTTTTCAAACGCTCCAGTAATGAGGAACATATTAAACATCGACTGATTTATAGGAAATGAACCCAGAACAGGTGCTGCTATCTCAGCCCAGGCTTCTTCACTAACAGAATATGAATAGAAATGTTTTATACCAAACTTGAACATGGTATGCCACAGGATATCTCAGTCCATCTCTCTCAAAACAGATGGTTTTCTTATGAAGCATTTTCTAGGTCTCAGGCTGAACTCTTTGTTTTCTGGAAAGAAAAAAAATTTCAATTCTGGGGCTCCAAACATTTTAATGATAGCTACAGTGCACATATTCAGAAAGATTTTCCAACCCTACTGGAGTAGTAGTAAACAACTTCTTTACTGCCTGATAATGCAGAGATGCTTACTTCAATCAAAATAAATCTTGAACAGGTTTTAGTACTCATCTGAAATGAGAGGTTCACGGACTGGGACAGGAAGACCTTGAAAGGAATGATACTTTATTGATTTACTTAGGTAACTATTTTCTTGGCAATACTTAGCATGGGTGCAAAACACCTATTATGTGCTGACCGTAATTTCTTATAGCCTTCATTTAAAATGATGAAGTGGTTATTCCATGCTTGGTAGGACTCTATATGTTTCATAAGACACAAGCCTGCTTTCAAAGTCTGCACAGGCCCACTGAGCTTTCAACCACAGACTTTTTGCTTTCAGACTGTGTCGTGTTTGAGGTTTTGTCTTGTCACACCTCAAAAAGCACCTTCCCCATTTGTGTCCCCATGAAATGTGTCTCCATTCCACTCTCTGCATTTACAATTAGGATTAGTAATATATAATTATATATATGTATATATGTATATATATATAAAGTATATATATTATATATATAATAATATATAATAATATTATATTCAGTGCAAAATAAATTCCTCCATTTTCCTTCACACACTTGATTCATGTTCTACTTACTCTCCTTACAAATCACAACAAATCACAAGGAAGGGATTTGGGAAGTGGCCTATTTACAGCAGACTTCAAAAAGTCTTTTTCACCTTCCTTTTTTTCAAGGAATTATCCAGAAGGAAAAACTAGCATATGTCCGAGGGGAAAAAAAAGTCTTGGAAATCACCAATTTTAATTCTGCAGAAGATCTGTCAAAGATTATTTAAATAATTAATTCCCCTGCCCTAAATGTTAGTGCCACTGTCATTAACTGAAAAAGAGTATGCATATATACACCTTTCAGACAGCTATCTCTCTCTGTGCTGCTCCCCCTGCCTCCCCAAGCTTCAAAAGGAACACGGCCACCAAGGGAGCAAATTGTTAACCTATGGTGAACTTAACATCCCAACTCATCTTTGTGATAAGCTGTGTCCACTCCCTGCAAGCCTTTCCATTGGCACCAAAGGAGCATCATTTGATGGAACCATGTGTTGTCACCTCCTGCAGCTAAGGGCAGTCTCAGACAGTGCCACAGGGACAAGAGGCAACCAAGAGGCACTTTTCATTTCCCAGGATTTTGGAATCTTCCCCTGCCTTCATCAGAAGGATGCTGTTGTATAAGGGAAGGAAATAAACCCCAGGGACATAAAGATCCCTCCCTTTTAAAAAAGGGTCCATCACACCACCTCTGGCGTCCATCTTAAGTCCAGGTTCAACATGCAAAGCTTAAAATCATTCCTTATTGGTACCAACCAAAGGAGTAAGACAGGTAGAGGTTCATTAGCACAAGGGCATCATCCTTGTCCCCTCATCACCATTGAGAGGGGTACCCAGCAGACATTGACTGTTCCAGGTATGGGCTCTTTGTCTGGAACTGACAAAACTTAGCTAAGGTCAGTCAAGACTGAGATTATTTTGCAGCCACTCTCTTTGTCTCTTTGACCACCAATTCCACCATGAAGCTGAGAAAGCTTTTGAACAAACTCGCTGCATCTCCGCTAAAGGAGATTTTGAAGAGGTCATGGATTATCTCTGAACATCATCACTGTTTTCTCTATAAGTGAATACATTGTTTTTTTGCTTTCCTGAAAACAGAAGAAAAAGGTGACTAAGTGAAGAAATCAACATATGGGTTAAACATTTGGGTGGAAAACATCAGTAAGGTTAGATTTTACTCTATGATTTACCCTATAGCTAACCAAAGTCTACTTATGGTAAGATTAGTGAAAATACAAGGCATCTAGTAACAGGTCAAGTGACATGTTACTCAGTAAGCATTGTACATTACAAATGTTTCACAGAGAGATGAAACACTTGATTAACTGATTCTGGTAGCCTGGCACACTGTAAAAGAAAAATTAACATATATCCTACAATGCCCAGCAATTACAGTGCACTTAATTCAGATTTTTTTTGTTGTAATATAACTGTAAAAAATAATTTGAGAGTGGAACCATTACCAACAAGATGACAGAATTATTAGCAAGTTGGTGAAAAGAGAATTAGTTGCCGGATACCGTCATTACACACTTCCACACTAGTAGTGGCTTCTTGATGGCACAAGGCTGAAGCTGGTGCTCTGGATAAGCACATGCACTATCACACAGAGAATTTGTCCTACAGACTCACTTTGTACTTCTGTTAAACCATGACAGTCTGCTACCAAAAGTGCCCAGATTTCGGTCACAGGGAGCTGCCCGGTGAGGTTCCCCCAGCTCAGCCAGCTCCTCTAGCTCCAGCTCCTTGCTACCTGGAACAAGGAGTACCCACAGGGATGCATTTTGTGGCACTGCAGAGGTAACAGGCAGATATGCTCAAAGCACAGGTTTGGGGCTTACACTTGTCTGAACCCACTCAGCTATGTGAAGTATCTGAAACCTTTTCCTCCTGCTCATTTGTGAGAGATGACAGAGAGCCAAATTCCTGCCATACCCTGGGGTGATGGGACTCAGCATGACACATTCAGACCTGGAAGTCATTTATTCCTCTTGCAGGAATCATCTGCCCTCATGTAGTTAAGGAGTTAATACTAACCATATGGTTGATTACAGCAATTATTACAAACACAATGTCTAATGAAGGAAAAAGTATGGTAAAATAATTAGACTTAATTATGACATTCAGATTTGAAATTATGTGTCACTTACTCTGCATGAAGATGAAAAATTCCTCCTGAAATGAAGCAAATTTAAACTTCCTCTGCATTCCCCAAAGCCGGGGTTCCTGCAGTGTTGGAGGAAACAGGGCAATGTGTTTATGAGGCCCCAAAAGGTAAGACTGCATAAGACCCATGGGTGTTTTTTTTTTTTTTGTTCCATCCACAGCCTTTTGTTTTTGTGGGTATCTTTCCATCCTCCCCCAGTGTTCTCACAACTGGGCTGGAAGCTGTTGTTATACATTAAGGATCCTGGAAAAATTCCCTAGCTCCTCCAGTCCCCATGTTATTTCACACTCTTGAACATAGCTCCTCACACCAGCACTACTCAGAAGGCTCTCCTTGGGCTTCCTTCTACTGGCAAGCATGACCTGGAATTTCCAAGGACAGTCCCATCTTCTACTACTTTAAGAGCTCCTCCTTCTCCTTTGCTTCCCTAAGTAGCAGCCTGTGACCCGAGTCAATTTTAATTTACAAATAGCAGTCTCATTTTAGAAGTTTGTAACACATACTTGCACATAAAATATTGGCGGCAGTGGGAGAGGGGAATTTCGGGTTGGTGCATTTGTCATAGTGCTCAAAATTCCAGCTGTACTGCTTTGCTCAATTCATTTTACAGCGCTATTTTCATTAGCTAATCCTGGGGAGTTTGCTGCCCTGTATCTATTAAGTACACACTCACACACACACACTTTCAGAGTGGGGGAGGACAGATTTCATTAAAGTGCACTACAGATGGGAAGATATCCAAGTCACTTCCAATACATTATATTAGCTCAACTGGAGGTTTTCCTCAGAGTTCACACAGTTCATGGTTAAAGCTTTTCTTTTGATGGCCTGAGTCACTCCAGTATGTGCTTCACAATCACTGCCTGCTAGCTGGGAAATATTTATGCTATGTGGCTTAAACTTCAGCATGAAAATTATTTTGACAAAATACACAGTAAGAGCACTTGGTCTGCTCTACTTCATGTCAGTGTGAAAGTGCTTTTCATGTGGCCTCCTACTTTATTCACTGTAACAGTTCAACAAGAACCTGCAAGGTTAATCAAGAACCTGCGTATGAATGGATGCTCTTCACATAACCCGAAGCCATTTTTTCTGCTTAAGGTCACCAGTCATAACTTAGGAATGGCTGCTGTAGCATTTTGTCATCTCCGGGAACATTTGCAGGCACGTGGAATGTAGGAATGAGAATAAACCAATTTGAAACCAAAATTCATTGGTACGTACCTAGCAGGCTCCAGAGCCGATTTCTGCAGTGCATACCCAGCACTACCCCTTACCACAATCAACACTGACAGCTTGCAAAGCACCTGGTTTCCTGCAGCAGCAGCAGAACTGGATGGCAGCAGCAGCCTCCAGCCCACAGACTCTCTGGCCAGCAGCAGTTTGTTTCCCCTGTGTCCTGCCCCTGCTCTGGTTTCCTCCTTGCCTGAGCCTAGCCAGTGAAGCACAGCCATGGCACCCCTCCAGGGCTGTTGGTGCGCCTCATTCTCCTCTCATTGGGGAAAAAAGCAGGCAAGATTGGAAATTTCAGCAATGTACATACACAAATGGGAGATAGCATCCACTGCAAAGTAAATTTCAGGCAGCAGTCAGCGTTACTGGTGAATAATATAATGACAGTATCCAGTGGAAAAACTTTCCAGGTCATTAACTGTTCCATGTAACAAATCACACTCCTTTGAAATTCCTTGCATGTTATAGCAGGGCACCATATAAACTGTGGAAATCCCAGCAAGGCCCCCAGGACATAAGGATGGAGAGGTCAGCCATGCAAATGTGAGGTTTTTTTCAACATCCTCAGTGTCACATGTGAGTCTCATTATCTTTCTGTTTCTGCACAGGTTCCTTCTGTATCCATTGCCCGCCTCTGGACTTACCTGATCTGCTGTCACACACCGTCCCTCTTGTGTTACCCTCACCATCCTCCACAGTCCCCTAAACACCAGGGAGAGGCTCCTAAGAGCAGTCCTGAGACCTCAACCGCAAAGGACTTTGAGATGCTCATCCAAATTTTCCAGTGAGGAATTCCACACACCCTTTAAGTAAAGCATGTGATGAAATTGTTTTCATTATTCATGCAGTTCTGCCATGACTGGCCCCACGAATTTACCTTGCTGTGCAGGATTCTTATAGGAGGCAGTAGTGCATACTGCAGGATGCTCTGCAGGGTGGGAAGATGAGCAGAGAGGGAGAACTGGCTGGTAGGGCCGTGGAGCAATTATATTTTTCCCAAAAGATGAATCAGTTTTTCTCTTTCTAGGTGACCTCACTTAACAAGTCATTAATTTAAGAAAGGTGCAGAGACAAACCATGGGATTTTCAAGTGCTGCTCAGGCACCTAAAGTACAGAAAGTCCTGTGCTTATCCTGCTTATAGGATCTATAGATGGGGTCAGCGCACATAGTTGTCACTCTAAAATGGCAATATTTTCCAGCAACTCACAGGGAAGAGTTTTTGCAGATTTGGTTTGGGATGGTTTGTTTTGAGTTATGTTTATTCTATGTGTAGAAAAAACAAGGTACAGTCAACTTATAATACTCACTGGGAAACACAGACTTTTTATTCATTCATAGTATTTGGAAAGATTCTTCATTCTTACTAAGTCCACATTCACCTGGAGTAGTTTTCAGACCATTCACAGTTATCTGAGTTTTGAACCTTGGAAAATTGCTACAGGGCAGAAAAGGAATGAAGATGCATAGGCTCCCTAACAACCAAGATTCTGAATTACCTCACTGTTCCATAAATATACTCATTTTATTCATGTTCATTCCTGAAAGAATTTACTGCACCAAGGATGTCATCTTGACTATGTATCTTAGAATTGATCATTTCCCCAATTAAGCTGTTCAGGCCTCAGACTTAAAGAGCTGTCATAGCTGCTGGAAGATGATTTATCTCCTGATGACGGGCAGAGCTCCTGACCAAAAATTATTAATGACAGAGCTTCTTTTTTTGAAATAACCTTAACCCAAGCATATATCTTTTTAGTCACATTAATATCTGAACACATACCCCCAATACTTAGCCAGGTATTAAATGGATGTAAAATCCTAAACCTTAGTCTTTTAATACAGAGCCTTTCAAATGAAGAATAAGAGATTAATCCAGACCTGCTCTGTGCCGGGCTGCACAGTAACTGCTGCTGTTTCATGGGAAATGCAGGCTCTGAACAGGGCTTTGTTTTACATTGCTCTGCTAACTTCCATAATATAACTTTTCCAGGCTGGTTGGGAAAAGGATTCCCCCCAACAGAAAAAGACACAAAGATGAAACACGACAAGTGTCTGTTCACCAGTTCAGGACAGTTACTTCTCTTTAAGTCTCCTTTAGGGTTTAACAGCACTCCCACTGAAGTCAATGAAGAGTTCTGCCATTGGCATTCATGAGGCAAGAAATGGGCTCTTCATCAGCATGAGTTTGTGACCACCACTACAGTGGCTGAGGCCCATCGCACTGCCCTGGCCAGAAGGAATTTATTGCATTTAATAGCTTAGCAAATTTTAACATAAAATTAATTGAAGGAACATTGTTTATGAGGGTTGTTGCATAACAGTATGGCTTGGGTCTCTGCAAAGCTTGAACAGCAAGGTCCTGACCCAGTTGAGATCTCCTGTACCACAAAAGCATACATGCACAAATTCAAAAAATATTTTCTCTAATTTTAATGGCCATAAAATCTTTTGCACCTTAAAAACCCCCCTCACAAATGCCAGTGAGTGTGAGATAATTCACACGTTCGGCTGAGCAGTTCTACCATATTCCAGATATATGTCAAAACTTCCATTTAAACTTTTCTTTGAATTAGTTCAAAAATTCATTCAAATGTTTAAAAGTTTTAAACAGCTACGTGTCTTTCTTATTATTCAGTTCTCTTATTATTAATTTTCAAAGGGCCCTCTGACACCTATCAAATCTGATAGACGGAGCAGTGATTTCTCACAGGCGAGCGTAAATCTTACACCACTTCCCACATGATATTACTTTCCACATGTCTGATGGCTCTGGAAACAAGTAATCAAATTAATAGGACTATTTAACTTTCATTCATATCTTAGCTGCCACCATAAATTTTCAACCGTCAGAAGACAGTAAAATGTTAGTTTTGCTTTATTTGGAGGAGATACTCATTTTCACAACTTCTGCCTTATTAAATCCAGCAGCTTATTTCTTGGGTAAGATGGTATGATTCACACTGACAGAAATTTCAATAACCACTCCAAACCTTTGCTATTTACATTTGGATTTTGAACAGGTAATATTCCCAGCATTAAAAGTTTATGATGATTTAATAGGGAGATTGTAAATATAATCTACCTGGGTCTGAAAACTTCAGTGTTTAAAAAAATACAGGGGGAACCAAATGCAGCAACACAGTTCCTCAGCTGATCCACCGAGTACCTCCTTGGTAATATTCATTCCTGGGAACATATCAAAACTGTCCTTTGCTTACTGTGCTGGCTTCTCACTGTCTACTGCACCAGCTTCAACATGACGCCCAGTTATCTCATCCCAGACTATGTAAGGGGTCATGCTACTTTTCAGGAACAAATTTTGCTGTCTTCTGCTCTGCTGTAGCTCAATGGAAATATCACAGAGCTGCTGGTCCAGGGCCAAGGAACTGAGGGTATAATGAGGGCAATGCAAAAGTCTTCAACTACTACAAATTCATGAGTTTTCTCTCCTCAGACAAGGTATACTAATAGCCTGCTTGTGTGCTCTTAGCCCAGCTCAATTGCAGAATGAAACTTTTTAATTTAAACCACCATAAATTCTACCACTTGTTCCCCATGGCCCACTCCCAGTGAAGGGTAGATTTTCAACCCACCCATTGCCAGTGTCAGCTCTTTGCACATTTCAGTAAAATAATAGGCAAGCATCCTCCCCTTCTTTCTCCTTCAGCCTCCAACCATACATGCAAACCTTTCCCTTAAGAGGAAGAGCAAAAGAAAGTGTGTGATAGTTGCTATCAACATTGCTTCATACAACTGAGTGGATAGCAGCTAAAAACCATGGTGGGTCTGTGTGACAGACATGGTAGCATGGACAAAATAGAATCTCACCAGTTCTAGAAAATATCTCAAAACATTTTAAATTGATATTAGTTTTACTGAGGACATTGCACAGTGAGTTAATAGATCAAAACTCACTTCTCAGAGCTGAAAACTGCTTGAGCTGTTCTGCATTCAGTTGCAATAAACAGTTTGCCAAAAAGATTATTGGTCTTGTGACATGATAGTTTGGCATTTGCAACTGAAAATTATATTGGACATTTTGCAACTTTATGATATTGCAAATTCAGGCTTGGTTGGCTAACCATTATCACCTTACTTCTTTCAGAATTACTGCTTCCCAGGTTCCTTCTTCCTCTTGGAGATACGCATTTCAAATTATTTTTCCTCAGATTTATTATCCTGCAGTTTTCCAGGATGAATCTTAGTTTCTGTAAAAACCCTCGCCTACCTTTATAATCTCTTTAGGTCTCTTTTTATTATCTCATTTTCTCTCTAGTCCTCCTAATTCAATATCCTTTGAATTTTGTAATCATGTTCTTCTCACTTTTTTCTTTTAGATCATTAATGATGGTATTTAATACAACCTCTCTTACACCACTCCTAAAGTACTGCATGATGATTATAATGCTTAGCTTTTAGAAAGCACAATGTCTCCATAACTCAAAAAGCATTTCATATGTCAGGAAATTGCTGCTAGCCCATATTACAACCAAATATGCAAACCGTGCAGGCGCTCACAAAAGCTGGTTTCCTTTCTCTCTGTTTCATCTACAGACAAAGAACACAGAGATACAAACTTCTCTAGAGCCTGTTATGGAGTGACTAAACTAACTTTCTACTTTAAACACTCCCCAGTGCCTCTATAGGGCATCAGGAAGATTCTGGTAAAAACCACTAGGGAAGTGACCTTGACAAAGAAGAGCTGGGACCCACCCCAAGCCTGGTCCATGATTTGCCAAGTGAAGCATACTGCAGGTGTCCATCCACGCTTAGCACCTGGGCAATTCTCTCTGTTGGGAAATTTATATATCAACAAGAAGGAATAAATTCTCCAGCTACATTTTAAGGAAATCCTCAGTATTTTTGCCAAATGAAAAACTGAAACTTTCACTTATCAGTTTGCAATAAAAAGCTATATAATAATGATGTGAAAGACCCTGTTCAATATGTCTTCACAGAGCACTGTCAGTGGCTTCTTGGACAAGTTTGTGGTTCATTTGCCACAGCCTGAAAAGCACTGAGAGAAGCTGATGTGTTTTGTCATCTACACAGTGGAGGAGGGAGTCAGAGAAACCCCATGCCCACCCACTAATCTAAAGGCTGATGTCATTTAGTACACAGGTACTCCAAACTACTCAACCCTTCCAGTCTCCTTCTTCCACACCACCTCCTGTTAAGCCTCTGCAGTGGATCAGTCTCTCAAGCAGTATCTGTCCCTGCACAATGGGTTTATACATTATATGGCGAGGATGAAGCACAGGCAGGTAAGAAGAGGAAGAAGGCACCAAAACTGATGCTATCCAGCCTGTCCAGGCAGGTGCTCCCTCACATCCATAGGGATCAGGACATTGCAGACACAAAAAGATGGCTTTGACTCCAGTCCCTGTCCCTGGAAATTGAGGAGAAGAGATAAAAAAACGAATAAAAAGCCAAGGGATCCAAAAAGTATGTTTACTTTTGGCTGCTATTTCACAGTTTGGCCATATCCTTTGAATTAGTGACTATCCAGTGTTAGTGGCATTCTGATTATCAGCAGTGATATATTACTGGTATTTTTCAAAGGTATAAGGAGGTTTGTCTCACTTTTTTGGCCAATTTTATCTCTGAATAGTTAGATTCTGAATGCCTAAAGTGTCTAAGGCTTTATTTGGGTAAGATATTAGCTTCTTGTGGTAAAATTACAATGTAATTTTTTTGCACCGTTAAGCAGCTGCCATAATCCACATGAAAGCTCTATGTTGCTGATCAATGAAATAAATTATTACCTCATACCCCTATCACCACATTTATAGAGATGATGTCCATGCTGCTGATTGCAAGCCCACAGGATAATTTTGTCATTTACTTCATTTAATATGGCCCATGCCTATAGTCCCCCATCAGGAAGTTACTCTGGCATCCCAAGCCTACAGGGAGTTGCAAGCATGCAGGAACTCCTGTGCGTTTAGCAGAACACCCTGTGCAAACACATTAAGATTAGATGGAGGAGGTTTTGTTCCCTGCTATGTTTTAATTAGGTAAAAATCTGCTGGGAACAAAGTTGAGCAGAAACCTCTTACGGCAGAGCTGCGGCTAGAGCACAGGCTCCATACACCTCTTTCATTCTGTAAAAACCTAGACAACCAGTTCCCACTTGCAAGAGTGTAACATGGGACCAGAGGATTATCCGTCACAATTCAAACGCAATTCTCTGATAATGGTAACTGTGTTCCACTGTTAGAAGTGATAGACTTACATAATTAGCTGCAAGTGCTATTTCTGTGTGTGTAAAATCTTTTAATTATTTCCTTTTTAATTATTTTAAATTACCTAATAACTCTTTGGCAAAGAGGGATATAGGGGAGGGAGGCAGTGCAAGCCCACCATCATTATAAAAGCTTTTCAAGAGCTCCATTATGCGCTGTGAGCATCTGACTTTTTGTAGCATGAGTCACTCACAGTCTTGAGCCATCAAGTAATTAAGGTTCCTTAATACAGAGTGGGAGGGGAGGAAGTAATACCATTTGTCGTTATGATCAGTCACATTCCTACAAGTATATATCATAACTGTTTTATAAATGGATTATTAGCAAATCAGATTACAGCAGTAATTATTTCTCCCAGCGTTTCCTTTACCCATGTGCTGTGGACTCTTCCACTCTCCAGTTACTACTCTTCCATCTGCTTCTTCCCCCTTTGCTATCTCACACACATACACAATCACTTATGTAAACTCACCCAGGACAGGAAGAACCCAACAATAGCTGTTATCAACATTTCAAAGGAGAAAATATTGCTCGTTCTCAATGGAAACCTTTCTGAATGGACAGCTGCACGGCAACCTTGGTACAATATGGTGGTCATGACCCAGTTCTGAGCAGAACAGTGAAAGAGGAATTCACAGCACAAAGCCATCTCCATGCTGGTGAGCAATCTCAGAAGAAAAGACAAGAATTGGCAGGCCTGAAAAGAAAATCACCTTTCTCACCTTTACTGGAAAAAACAGGGCTGTTAGGTAAGACATGTTAGATAACTTTTTTTCCTTTTTAATGAAGATTGAGCCCAAGAGAGCTAGATTATTCCAGGAAAAAATCAAGGGCAGGACAAAATTAAAAAGAGCTGATGAAAGGAACAAAGTGGAGGGGTAGGAATTAAAAAAAAAAAAACACTAAAGGAAAACATAGGTGGAATCATGGGTCATATTTGCTACACACAGTCATTGAAATCTATTATAATTTTCAAGAGCTCTCGCAGGATTTAACAGCCCCAAGGAACTGTAATCTTTGTACCAGTTGTAAGTTTTCACAAAAAGATCAGAGATTTAGATGTTTCTGTTTTGCTGTTTTACCTACCCTATAAATTCTTGACAATCACCAAGTCAAAGCCTGAAATAGTACACAATGTGAAAGGTAAGGCAAAGCTGCTTCCCTAGAGTGTAAAACATAAGTCCTGCCCCAGATTTAACAGAGTAAAGGAAAAATTTCAGGTAAAAAAAAAATGGATAGTGAGACCACAGTTCTTCTGCCAGTTCTCCAATCTTGCTTTTGCCACTTCCTGGAGAAAAAAACAATTTTGTGTGCAGTCTTGGCACAGATTCCTTTGCCAGCTAGTAAGGTGTGATTAACATTACCACAAGTGTTTTTTATGGATGGGCAAAGAGTGCTAAAAATGCCAGGTTTAGGCTCAGCTATACTGAAGAATTTGCAATTGACTTCTGCTTAATATCTGCTTAATCTCTGGTGGTCAGGGTTTGCACAACCAATCCCTTTGTTGAAGTTGTCCCCTGACATCTGACATCTCCTGTCCCTATCACTCCTAAAGCATTGCTAGTGTTGGATCTGCTCTCCTGTGTATTGTCCTCAGCTCAAGTACATTATACACACATCAAGGCAAAAATACAGCTTTCTACCCTGTGCCACTTTTGGCTGGGATAGAGTAAATTTTCTTCCCAGTGGCCAGTACGGGCTGTGGCTATGTTTTGGGTTTGTGAAAAATAAAAGGTTGATAATACAGAGATGTTTTTGTTATTGCTGAGCCGAGCTTACTCAGAGCCAAGGCCTTTTCTGCTTTTACTGCTACAGTGGTAAGGAGACTGGGGTTGGATGGGAAATTAGGAGAAGACACAACATGGACAGCTGACCAAACTGACCAAAGAGATATTCCATACCATATGACATCATGCTCAGTATATAAAGTAAAGAGAAAAAGGAGAAAAGCCAGGACATTTGGAGTTATACCACTTGTCTTCCAAGCAACCATTATGCATGATAAAGCCCTGCTTTCCTGGAGGTGACTGAACCTTGTTTTGCTTTGCTTTCATTAATGGCTTTTGCTTTACCTATTAAACTGATTTTACCTCAATCCACGAGTTTTCTGGCTTTTAGTCTTTCAATTCTCTCCCCAGTCCCGCTGCTGTGGGAGTGAGCAAGCAGCTGCATGGCGCTTGGTTGCCGGCCAGGGCTAAACCATAACACACCCTTAACCAGAGCTACCACCCACATTTCAAGGCATGGTGATATAACAGCAACAAAAAGGAGGTACCAAGGGGAAATGCACACCCATGTCCAGAGAGACTATACGTACATCACCCTCTCCAGGATGGACAAAGTTGTCCCATGCTCAGCTCCACCTCTAGCACTGCAGTGGAGAGGTGTGAAAGACTGGCACAGCCTGATGCACCAACCCCAGCCACAAGGAAAGACCCACGTATCCCACCAAGATGGCAATTCCTTGGCACGTGTCCCAGCAGCTTGCAGGGCTCCCTGCAACAGGCACACTGGAGGAGGGTGCCTGAATTTGCTTTCATATATGTTTCGTTTATGTTTTTGATAAGAGGGATCTCTGGCCGGATTGATGCACAAGTGTCAGCATCCCATTCATCTGTCTGGGAGAATGTGACTCAAAAGTGTAATTAAGTTTCCTTTTCACCAATCCCAGTTAACCTGAAGATGACGACTGGATTTCTGCTGGCTGAGAAACATCCAAAAATACTTCCCACAACATTACCTCTATCCCTCAGTAGACTGGGCTTGATTCTCTTCAAATGTTGCTATGGTACCATTTTAATCGGTAATTACAGGCAAAGCAGAATCATAAACTCCCTCTAAAGTGAGTTCCCCTCACTGGTATTGAAACAATAGCATATGCCTGTGGTATGGGCAAATGGCTCAACTCTACTCTCTCTAAGGTGCTACTTCACAATGTTAAACCTATAAAACTCAATCATACTCTAGCCTGGGAGAAAAATTCAGTGAAAACTCTGGAGGAGTCAATTTATTTGGAAGTTAACCAGACATATTTCAATCTCGATTGGACATCTAGAGACACAACATAAATTTTTATATAGGTTATTTGATTCTCACACCTCATAAATTAAATAGAATGATCTCTGATATATCTAATGCCTGGTGGTAAAACTGTGGAAGGATGGATTTCTGGTACATTTGTTTCCAGTGCCCTGCAGCTAGGTCCTTCTGGGCATCAGTTAAGGTTAATGTGAAATGAGGGGCAGTGACAGAAGATAGTTTTAAGTCCTGACCAATTTGCAAAGAAATGTCGGCTTACTGGGACCAGCCTACCAGCCATTCTGCATAGGACAAAGCCAACATTGAGTTAGGTATTGTTGCCAGGCTCTGCTCAAAATTGCTGCAAAACCATACAAAGCTGAAGCATTGCTTGGCAAGTTGAAAGCTAACATTCCAGAAAAAAATTGTTTTCATAACACAGCTGGATGACTAATTTATTAGGTTCATTAATCCCATCCAAAGTCACTCACAACTTTCCATGTATTTGCCATTTGAGTGAGCCAATAATGAAGTTTGATTTTAAGCTCCAACCAGTATGAAAATCCAATTAAATTGCATCTTGCAAATATCTCAATTGAATATAGAGTAGGGTAGACATCTAAATCCCATGGCGAGTTTTCTTGTGTCTTTGACTGAACAACACAGAGATGAAGTAATGCAGAGTGGTAAAATTCAGAGCTTGACCCATAATGACTAGCTGCGTAATTCATCCAGTCAGGAAGAGAAATAATGCCTCTTATGGGCTTGTGGTCCATAACTAGACACAGCCTGCATGTGTTGCACTTAATTGTGCAAATACACTATTTGTGTTTCTGAACGCACAGGTAAAAAATGCTTTCAGTAAAACTCAAGATAAAACACCACTTTTTTGTAACTCCCCAAGTAAAACTCAAGTGTTCCCAGGAAGCAAACATTATCAAATGAAAATTTATTACCTGTTACACAACAGCAGTGACATTATGGAGGAAGTTCTACTACAATCAGAACTGGCATATGTCTCATATACAATAACAAGGCTCATAGCTGTCATCAGCAGCCATTCAAGTCATACTGATCACCATCAGCAAGAAAATATGCCTCAGAAGTATTTTGTCCATTTTTTCCCTTTTTTTTTTTTTGTTAGCCTTTTTCTTTTTTTTTCTTTTTTTTTTTTTTTTTACTTCTTCCTTCCTCTTTCCCTGTCCCTTACGTGTTTCTTTCTCTCAGCCCTAACTTTCTAGCTTCTAAATTTCCTTCTCATCAGCAAGTCCCACTTTTCCCTTCAGTGGTTTTATTTTTTTCTCAACTCAAACTAGGCTTGACTGGTCATATTGTAATAAGGTTATTACCAGCGACAGTATGTAACTGCATTTGTTGATTTAGAAGGTCTCTTCCAGCTTTATGTTTCTTTCTTCTACCTAGTTCATTTGACAAAAACTGGTCATTTTGACAGATATTTATATCATGATTACACTTCAGAGTGAACATCCCAGTGCAGTGCAGTGCAAAGGCAGAAAGTGTCAGAAGGAATTAATTTTTCCCAGAGCTCCCATTTCACATAAGGAAGAGAACTCTTTATCTGTTATGCTTATCTTGCTTTTAGAGCAAGATAGCTTTGTAGCTTTGCAGCCAGGTGGGTGAGCAGCATTTTATTACTAAAGTAAGCCTGTTTCCAAGCTTCATGTGCCATATGGCCCACAAAGAAATAAAACTCCAGCCTATGGGCAGGGTGTTCAAGACCTCTGCTCTAGGCAGCTGCATGTAGTGCTGAATTCATAGTATGTTTTTCGGAAATTTTATGTGTTCTAATTTGATTAAGTTCCTTCTCTTGGCAACTGGTCATTGTCAAACCCCTCTCTCATCAGCAGGGGACTAATACAACCTGGGAGCTCCAGCCCCGGCAATGGAAAACATTACAGGCGCAATGGAGGACATATTTGCAAAGAATATTTTCTGCACCTGGACCCCATTTGTTAAGTTTGCAGAAAGGACAGCTCCTGCCAAGAAGCCAGACACTTTGACCTTGTTTGAACCTGCCTGCAGCCTGCGGAGCGGGATCTGCAGCGAGCGGGAGCAAAGGAGGGGCATGGGGCACACTGCTGCTCCCCAGGGGCTCGCTCCAATATATGGGGGGTTTATGTTCGCAAAGTGGTTTACTTTTAAAGCCTGTATTCTTTCCTCTCGTCACAGGATATAACTTTGAGATTGAGCTACGTTGCTGTGTCTAGTCAGGGCGTGTGTTTGTATGCTGGTGTCAATCATTTCTTTTTGTATGCTTCATCAGCTGCAGCTCACAGAGTGGCAGGTTGTTCTTGCTCTCCAATCTACTGATGCTGCTTGGGTTTATTATATAATTTTTCCCCCTCCCGCCTCAAGCTTTATAACCCATCAAGATCTAAAGTCTCTAACAAACAGAAAGTTAAAAGGAGGAAAAAAAATCACAGCATACAAAGTTAATACAGCTTGGATTCAATACCCCACTCATCTACAGCAAGGCTGTAGTTTTCCCACTATGATATGAAATTGAACTTATCCCATAATGCAGTTCTCATTTAGGATTTCAACATGTTAGCATTTCCCTTAATGATCCTGCTCGGCTCTCAGACACTGCAGGGATAAGTGTCCTGCAAATAGCTAAGCTGGATAGATACAGATACTGTTTGCTTTAATATAAGCAAGATCCTTCAAAACAACAGATTACCTAAGCAGAGTATTACCTTTCCAAACAAATAAGATATTTACTTACTTCTTTTACAAAAGGGAGAAAAAACCCACAAGAACAACAACAAAAAAAAACCCCTTCCCTGCATAACCTGAGATGTCTACTTCTTAAAACAGATCCTCCCAGCCTGAAAGAAGAATAGTACTAAAGAGCAAGCTCCATTTGATGTCAGCTGCACAACTTTATTGAAAACCAGGCATACCCTTAGGCTTTGTGCTGATTGTGGACTTCATTCAGTGCATCCAACATCCCACTGTAGTGCATTTTGGCTCCCTGCAAAACCACTTCTGGGGCTGCAGCCCACACAGGAAAAGCTTATCATAACCTGGGACTCAGTCACAGGGCTACAGGGGAGTGATCAGTCTGGAGAGGGGAAGGGGAGATTGGGAAAGTTGCCATCCCTCATGCCTTGGCTGAGGGTAACAGTGGTGAGGGTATTTGTATGAACATCTGTCCATTAGGAGGAACAGGGGCAAGGATCAGCCCACTAATTTTACACTCCATAACACTGGCCAGTCACCACACCAGGCTCTTTGTTACCATTGGTCCAGGCTGGATTTGAGAAAGTTAAATGGAACTGAAACACTGTGTCCTATAATTATTCCAAAGAGGCTCCCAGCTCCTAATTGTGTCTAACTTTAGCCATTTAGTACTAACTCATAAAATTTGTACACACTTTTTCCATTATTTGGGAAAGAAAATGAAAAACTGACACATCATTCAGACATATAAAGGTAAAAGACAATTAATTAGGTTTATTTATATTGGACTTGCGGTAATTCAATAACAATGTAATTAAAAGCAAAAGTAGTAAAATACACATGCTGTTTTGATCTAGGCCTGAAAATGTGCTAGAGAAAAAGCCTTGAGACCAGAGCAGAGGACGGTGGAGCCAGAGGAGCCCCCATACTGGTGGACTGCAGCTGCCCCTTTAGCACGGCATGGCCAGTAGTGCAGGCAAAGAGCAGCAATTTTTCGTCTGCTGGAGGTTGTCAGCAAGGTGGTGCTACTGACTCCTGGGAGTGCTGGGTAAGTGGGTGGGCTGTGAAAGGGGCAAGGTGCAGGAGAATTTAGTGAACTGGAAAGATAGGAGATCCCACAACAAGGTAACATAAATTTTGCCACATTTGTATTTTGCCACGGTGGATTAGTTATTACAACCAACCTCCAAAAACCCACTGTTATCTCAACAAACTCTAGCAAGATATGCCCTTGTGTTTTGCTGAAGCCAAATGCTTAACTCAGGGTAAGTGGTTTGTTTGTGGCAGAACAGTTGTAGTTTCAGTCCCTACTGTTTATGGAAAGAAAGAGGTAGGAGGGAGGGGGAAGATTGCAATGATAACCTAGCTTCCTATTGTACTGCTTCCAAGGAAGTGAGGCAAGACCTAGTCAGTCTGAACACATTTTTGTGCCCAGAATATTATATTTGATAAAATAAAAAAAACCCCTCCTGATCTTGTTTAAAAAATCCAGTTTGTATTCTGGAACACTATTTCAGTGTCCTAATATACTGCATAGACCAGGCACAAGATATCGTGAGTCAAAACAGTCAAGCAGAACTTTTTGCACATGGTAACTGATCTGCTCATTTGAAAGCATTCATTAATAAAAGGAAGTCAATTTTATTTTACTGGATTCCTAGATCACTTTAAAATATTAAAATTTTGCTCTGCTGCAATACAAATATTGCCTTTATTTTCATTACAACTGTGTTCCACTTATTAGCATAAGTAAGAAAAGGGTATTGTTGTTTGTTCAAGGAAAATTATGAAAGGAATTAAAAATTTATGGAAAAATTTTTTTCCTAAGCAAACCTGAAAGATGAGTGTGGGAAAATTTGATAAAATGAAATATTATCAATCCTTGTTTTCTGAAAACAAAAATCAAAAAACCAGAAAAGGCTCCTTTCTTGCTGAAAACATGCTTTCTGAGGAAATAAAAATAGCAAAAGGTCAGTGTTCAATATGTTTTAACTTGGAATAGTTAATTCAGCTCTTCCTAATACTCTCTGACTGCCAGCCTGAGGCCAAACACGACAAAAAAGCTACCAGGCCTATGCAGATGTATTAAAATAGTAAAAGTTTCCACCTATAAATAATACATCCTCCTAGAAGGCAACACCCAACCCTACGTTTATTGTCTCTGTTTCTTTGATGACTGGTATCTTCTCATAAGTGGTTTGCTTTCACAAAAAGCAAAGAAAAGAAAACAAACTTTTTAAAATGCAATCCAAGCCCAGTGGCTTGTTTCACTGGTGTCCCTGCAGTCTGGCACAATGCTGAGAGCTGTGGGATCAGTAATGGAGAGCAAAAACCTCATAAATACTGGTTAGAACAAGCATCTATAACATTATTAGCAATGCAACTACTTATTTTTTTCTCAAGCTGTAAAATGTTCCTGAATGGCCTGAACAGGGCAGAGACAACTGCATATAAACTGCAAACTGTCCAGTTATGAAGCAGGGACAGTATCACCAGAGTTCAGAGACTATTCCTATGCCATAAATATATGCCATCACCTTACCATAGAAGCTAATTATTTCATTAACAGTTTATTTATGCCCACAAAAATGTTAACAAATCTAAACAAATCTCAAAGCCGTTTGTGAATAAGCTGTAAGCAGAAAAAAGTACTTGAGATCATCAAACAAAACCAGTCCTGGCACATAATTCAGGCAGCTCTGCTCAGGGATGAGATTTATGGAAAATGACGCTGGAGCACATGTAGGTATCCCAGACTAGAGGCAGCCTGTGCCTTGGAATACTCCAGGCCTGCTCAGCTTTAAATCTGTCCTAGCACAGGCACACCAGTCCAGTCAGTGTCACTGGGTCAGTCACTGTCTTACCAATAACTTCCTACCTACTCCTCTGTCAAGTCTTTGTAAGAGAAGGGATGGGGATTTTATCTGATTTCATCATAATGACCAATTACAGCTTTCAGAACTTACTAAGATTTGTATACTATTATATAATTTTTGTTAATGTTGGCTTTGCTACAGTTAGACTGATATTTGTTTATTTTAGGTAACGGAAAGAATAACTTCATGAAATTTATCTTTCTTTAAGCTCATTTCATTAATAGGGAAGGGGGGAGTTGTCATCCTCTCTTGTTGTGGCTTTGCACAGATTTTAAAGAGCTCAAAAACTGTTGAGCACTGAAATTCTTTGGAATTATTTACAGTATGCTTTGCTTGAATTTAAAAGGAAGGTTAGAATAATTTTTGTATTACTTGAATTATTCCTTGTATAACATTAGATGCACAGGACCTGGAAAATCTCAAAGATTTGCTTCAAAAACATAATAAAGAACTTTTGGGGAAAATAAGGAATGGAAATAATGACAGAAAAAACAGTGATTTCTGGCAAGTTCCCAGATGTCCCTGCTTTAGCCCCAGTTTCAGAAGGTAAATTTAAAATTCTGTTCAAAAAAACTTAGTGTCGATACTCAGAAGAATCACCTGAATCTGTGTATTTTCATTCTGTTTCAGCCTGGCAGTAGAACAGAATCAGTAGAAAAGATTTCCAACCTGGCAGGTCAAACAGCTGTTAGTCAAAGTCTTTCTCAAAATATGTCTCTGCATGGTTTCAGAAAGAAAAAAGAGCTCTGAAGAAAATAAGCAGTAGGCAAGACTCAGAAAAAAAAAGCACCCATAAATCTAGTAGGCAGGTTAAGTTTGTATGTGCTATATTAGAAAATAAGCATGTTATCTTCTAATAATAGACCTCAGTGAGAGAACTGACTAATGTGAGTATTAACAAATTATCTGTTCTGATAAAAGCAGAGAGAGTGATACCTGATTTTGAAGGGCAATGTGATATCTACAGACATTTGTTCTAAGCAGTTTTTGTGGCAGATGATGCTGAATTTACCTTTCTAATGTAAAACCAGTAAGTTTCAAGTAGCACCTACAGGTAATTAAGCATGCAGCTCATTAACACTAGTCCGAATGCTCTCCTCTGTGAAGATGAAGGAGAGCACCACCGTGGGTTCAGGCCAGTGAGCATAGAGAGAAGTGACAAGGAGCCTAGCAGAGCACCTTTGCTTCTACTTGGAAGAAGGAAAGATTTATAATCCAAAAACAGCAGGAGTCTCCCTGCTCTTCCACCATGCAGACCAGGCACAGGCAGAGCACTTTCCTAAGGCTGGGATGGCTCAAGGAGCTCAGCGTGCTTAGGCACAATACTGTGCAGTCTACAGAAGATTCAGCTCCAGATTAAAACAAACAAACAAACAAACAAAATAATTTAGGAATTTAGGTGTATACAGACACAACAGAAAAAATTAAGTTACCTAAACATATGGACATACATAAACATATGTGTCTGACTGCATGAGCTGTCCTAAAATATTTGAGACATATATGGCTGTCATATAGGCTGTCAGAGATGATACCTCCCTGCAGAGGTCCTGCACATTTCTCAAGCAGAATATTCCACAAAACCTTAAATTACCTTTGACACCCTCTGCAGCAACAGGATCTCATCAGCACTGCCTTGGCTTCCAACACTGCTGATGGAAAGCCAGTCAAGATACTCAAGGGGACCTGAGACACCTAGCATGCATGTAAACCCTTGCACAAAGTGCTTCAAGCAGCAGGTTGATCTCTTCTACACCCTTTCCCCATTAGTGATATCCAGTTTCTTGCCCTCCACCATCATCTGCCTCGCTGCACCTGCAGGGAACACTGACATATTCAGCCTGGTATGCAAGTGGGATGCCTTCAGCAAACCCTACGAGTTGGTGTCCATGGCTGGAGAAAGCCAACCACTTTCCAGAGCTAAAGTACACTATAACTAATTAAGTGAGTTTGAGATGTATTTCAAAACCTATTAAGCAGAAAGCCATGCTACTAAAAAATTTAAAGGGCTGACTTAATTCCCCTAAGGCAACACTTTCAGCTTTGAAAGAATATAGCTTTTTAGTCAATAGGTTCTGAAATACATCTCAAAGTTGTTTAATTAGTCAGTTACTGCTGAATTTAGCTTAAAAAGGGGGATATGGGGGGATTCATTGAACTATGATAGGCGTGACTATGCAAAAGTGATGCTATAATGTTGATACGGCAAGACCTCTGGCTAGTTTGTGAGTTAATTCTTTGAGCCTGTTTTTAAAGAGCTAGATATTTTCAGACACCTAAGAAGAGCTTAGGTTACATTTGCACCTGAGTACTTAAATAAAAGCCTTATATTTTGTGTCTTGAAACTCTAAATTACAAAAACCTGTCAAACGTTATGTGCCAGATTCTCCTGTGGTGTAATCTAGAGCGGCTCTTAGCTTTCCAACAGTTTTCCCAATTTACATCACCAAAAAGACCTGGCCAAATGCCAAGATGTTTAGAAAAGCAGCTCCTTTTCTTCTTTAGTTTCATTTTCATACACCACTGTACTTCCTTTGCTCAGTTACAGACTAGAAACAGAAGCAACAAAGTACTCAGAATTAAAATGTGCACTTGTCCTATTTTCCTTAGCAAAGCAACAGAAATTTTGTGAGATAGCCAGTCCTCTGAGATTTACAGCCCTGTTTGGCAAATTCTTGAGGTTTGGATAATAAAATTATGAGACAATTCCCACAGGTATATTTTTCACCTTTTTAATGTCTTTTATATGATGTATTACTTTGATGTGATGTTTCCCACAGTTCTGCTCTGATGAAACATAGAAAATTCATTGAGTAACAGTCTCCTTACAAAAGCCAGCATTGGCAGTGTACATCTGCTGAAGATGAATCTGAGATTTCATCTACTAAAGCACAGTACAGAAACATAAGGCGTCATTTTTGGACTCTGTGACCTAAGACTTTGAAATTCTACACCTTGCCTGCTGGAAACTACTCTGCTGTGGTCTGTCTTGCAAACAAGCCTTGAAAATCCCCAGACCCCATTCACCAGGTATTTACATCAGCATGTACTAGGAATGTCTGGGTTGCATTCCCCAACTCTAACACGTGGGCTCAGCCAGAAGGCCAATCTGAAAAGCTTGATGTTTCCAAAAGAGCAAAGATTTGATGACTGATACAAATTTTTCTACCTCTTTCAGAGGTATGCAATAGACTATCAGCAAGAAAGAAGACACAAACGTTTCTCGAAACACCCACACAACCTTGCAGTCCACGCTCTGCAAGATGCCCCATCCTGGAAGCAGACTGCTGGGTTGACACTGATGTAAGCTCTACACAAGAACATAGGCAACATGCACAAGAAAAGGAAACACCCCAGCTTGTGTTGTTGCAAAACTAAACAGAAATGTGAGTGAAGATGCAGCTGGCTAGCTGAGAAGCAAAAAAACCATAGCTCTTTCTATCCCCGGCCCTTTAGTGCAGTTCAGACAGATTTCTAGCCAAACCACCTTCAGGAAAAAAAAAAAAGAAAAGAAAAGAGGAGTGCCACAAAGCTTCCTTTTACTCCCTGTGAAGAGCCTGGAGATCCTCAATCTTCCTCTTATCTTCTCCTCTTCCTGCAAAAACAAATTTGGGGGTGTCAACCTCTGTAGCCACTAGAGGAGGACCACAGCAGGCAAAACATGGGTCTCTTGGGGAGGTCTTGAAGTGGGGTTGCCTCATTGTGAGGCACTAGAGGAGCAACAACAGTCTTGGAGAGTTGTTGAGGTTTAACCCCAGCCAGCCACCAAGCCCCACGCAGCCACTCACTCACTCCCCCACCAGCAGGATCACAGAGAGAATCAGAAGGGTGAAAGCAAAAACTCACGTGTTGACATCAAGACAGTTTAATAGGGAAAGCAAAAGCCGTGCACACAAAGAAAAACAAAACAAGGAATTAATTCACTGCTTCTCATGGGCAGGCAGATGTTCAGCCATGTCCAAGAGAGCAGAGTCCTATCACACATAATGGTTACTTGGGAAGACAAACATCATCACTCCAAACATCCCCCTATTGTGGCTGTGTGCTGCTTGGTTATTGTCTGGGTTTATGATAGAGTTACTTAAGGAGAGGACACGCTTCTGAGGAATGGGAGAGTGAAGCAGATTAGTGCATTTGTGCCACAAAGAAAATGAGTGGACTGATAAATGAGCTAAAAGCAAAGGAACTTCAACCCAGATTTTGTGAATTTTCTGCATCTGCCACTAAATAGCATGTCCAAAATGTGTAATTCCACATTACAATTCAACTGACCAATCTACATTCTTCATTTTTTCATAAGCAATGTCATTGTTTCTTCCTTCTCAAGGTGTCCTTAAACAGTTAAGCAAAACGAAGAACATTTTGCAACCTCTTGTGTATAAATACCTTTTTGTGTTAAATTATACTGCCATCATTTATTAAATAAAGAATGTCATTAAATAATACAATGAAGAATATTAGCAATGTTGTATCTGTCACAGAAGAAAAAACTACATAAATGGATGGATATCATCTGTTCTTTGGTTTATGAGCTCAGAGTTCCCTAGACAGTGTCACTGATGACACAAGATTCCCAAATGCTGGATCTTGTATGTGATATATTTGAAAGATGTGCAAAAACAGATGTAACCAGACAGCTCCTTTTGGTTACATACATGAGGAAGCTTCACAGAGCAAGTTATTTTAGCTAAGACTGGCAATAATTTATTCTGAATAAATTGCCTCTATATCTGTTTCAGGCAGGAATGACATAGGAAGAATGTGAACTTTTTTGTTATATCAACTCATTTTGAGCCAAATTATGCTTCTTTTTCAGTATTCGCCATTGCAAACATAGAAGACATGTGGATCTAGATATTAGCACCTTCTAAAAGTTGGCTCAATAAAAGCTGTTTAGCACTTAAACATGGAAGCTGTTGTCAGCTTCACAGATGAGTAACTCATTCCAAATTTTGGAAATGGAAATTCTGATCTGATGTATATTTCAGGCTTATTAAGCAACTATATTTTCTAGGCCACAATTCAGTTAAAATTAACTCCAGCTCCCACACTGTGACAATCCATACATGATTATGGAAGTCATAAAAAATGAACTTGATGTGAGTTCTTCTACTGTAAGTGGAGGAAAATGTCCCCTGCAGCCGAGACTCTTGATTCCAGGGACAAAGAGAATACCTAATCACACTGCCTTAGCTTGGAAATACGATTAAAAAGAAGAATGTGTTAGACTTTATGCTAAGAAACACCTTTGGTTTTTGCCTATAATTCCATCAAACACTGGAAGAGAGACCAATAAAAAGACATTGTTGTATGTTTATTGATTCTGCATTTTCCTCTGTCCTCTAGACTTTAAAAGGGAAGTTGTAAGAAGGGAAAAAATAAACACCCCAGTGGACAAAGATTGAATCAGATTTGAGGTGCTTATTCTTGCAATATTAAACTCGAGAGTCTTTTCAATATATCTTCTTTTCAGTTTTTTTCTTGTCTCCTGAAAATAAGGTCTGCTGAAGATCTCCTGCTTGTTTTGAAAATGTGAAAATTACTTGCACCATTCCATCCTCCATGTCTTCTATTGGTCCAAAACTCATTTTATTTTGTATTTTCATGTGGTCTCATTACTACTGACACAAGGTCTTTTTCCTAGTCACACCAACTGGAACAGCTTTGGTCAGTTTCTCTGATTTCAAACCTACCACTCTGAAATCCCATCTGCAGAAACACCTCTCCTTTTAATTTTTCTTAACTTACCTGAGCAGCTGTCTGAAAACCTAGGGTGCTTTAGTATTAATAAAAACATTTTTCATGCTATCAATAATTTATTGACAGTTGGCTGCCAGTCCCACACTTGTTCTGCTAATTTACTCCAGATCCTTGCACGTTTTGGTGGACCAGGGCCAGGACAGAAAACAGAAAAAGAACAAAACAAACCCATCCCTCTTGAACCCTCTGCCCTTTCCACTTTGAACATGATCATTCTCCTCTCTTTGCTGGGAACTGATGCTCACAGTGTGACTAAGAAAATGATTCAGTCCTGAAAGCCACCATGTGATTTAGCAAAACAAAGAGCTGACCTCCCCAGCATCGGCAGCAGCACCAGCCGCTCTTGAAATATCTAAAAGGCAAATGCATTAGTATGTTCAGTCACCATGCTGGCTAATGACTAGACATTTTTGAACATATGGGATCATTATTCCAGCATTTCATCAGTGAACTTTCCAGAAAAACTAATTAAAGAGCCCTTTCAATGCTTACCACAAAGTTGAGCTTTATCACAACTCCTCACTTGCACTGAGTTTTCATTTCCCGTGCTCTCACCACCTTTCCATTTCCGGTGATCACTGAAGATGACTGAAGCTAATCAAAGAGATCTTTAATTTTTTAATCATAACATACCTTTACTTTTATTTCCCATGCAGAAAGATTTCATTTCCCACTGATACAAAAAGGATTTGGAATGCACTCTGGACAGTGCTTACTGATGGTTTGTCTTCTGAGCCACCTCCCTTCATATACATCTCTCCCATAACTGCTTCTGTTCTTTAATGGTTATTGCAAATGACAACAGAAGGTAAGTTACAGATTGCGGGAAAGAAAGGTCATTTTCCTCGTCAATGGCTCCTAACAAGGGGTAAATTCCCTGGGCAACTCTTCCTGCTGATCAGAATAATTTGCTAGGAAATATGTAGATGACCAAAACCTCCTGCAAGACTGAATGTAGAAACAATAGAAGCAAGACTTTTCACCTCCTCAGGGGGCAGTTTTCCTTTTAGGGATGTATCCTCTCCAGATAAAACCAACAACCTGCAAACCTGAGGCAGGTGAAAAGACTATTATCTATTTTGTGAATCCACATCTGGGTCATCTTTAAGGAGAAAAATCTCTCAGGACTTCAGACTATGAACGTAGCATTTGCCAGTATCGAGACATTTAAGTAGACAGAAAATGCTAATAATGGAAGTGAGCTATTTAAATAAGTAAACCCATCAGTGATAACTTGTGTCTTCATCTTTAGGTATACCATTGCCAGTAGCTTCAGCAGGAGCACACATGGTTACTGAGCTTGTTGGATGCACTGGAAGACATTGTGATGGGCTACACAGCGCATCCAGATGGTCTCAGGGGAAAGGGCTGTCAGGATGACTTATAGAAAAAGACATTTTTCCGTCTTTCATGAAATTATTAAAATCCTCCTTTGGAAGTTTCAAACAAAAGCAATACCAGTTTAACGAGGCTGCTCATATTTCAAAATTGTCTCTGGCGCTGATGGTCAGGGTGAGGTGCAGTTAGCCCCATGTCCTGTGAAATAAGCCATGCTGTGGTACAGCACTGGTTGGGTTGCACACAGAGGGAGAGCAGCATCAGCAGAGCAACATGCAGCTCCAAGGGTGCTGCAATGTAACCTCAAACCATTACTGGCATCACCTCTGGAACTGAGCTAATGAGTGAGCAATGCTTGGCAGAGGACCTTCTCCAGCAACAGAAAATGAGATAACAACAGGAACACTGTCTCTGAGAGCACCAAGAAGTATATATAATGCTTGCACTCATCCTTCAGCTATTAGCAGAGAAAGAGTTTAACTATCTTGCAGCTAGGTTTTTCCCACTGCAATTTTAAGTGGTAATAACTTTTAATAGGTATCTTGGAATAATAATCATTAAAATATGTAAATCTAAATGTTTGAACAAAAAAGTCAGATAGTCATTTATCTAACAAAATATCTCTAATTTTTTTTATATAAAAGTAATGATTTGAGAAACCCTGATCCTCCAAACTAATATATACTTGGAGTCAGAAAAAAATCACTTGCTTCTGTAGTAATGCAATTTATATGTGAGATCCATGCAGACAATGAAGCATTTATGGGGCTGGGAACTAAGTCACAGCTAAAAAGAAATTCAAAAGAAACGATGGCACACTTGCACCAGCAGAGTCCGTACGTATTGCATCCTGTGGAATAAACATTCTTGTGTTGAGCTGCCTTGCAGAAAGCTGTGCTGGGCAGATGGCAATTGGACTGGAACATAATTCCCCCCGCTGTCACCCATACACACTGCCTGGTAAAACAACAATGCCAGTGTCCTGCCTACTTCCACTTCAGAAGAATGTGATCGCCCAGTAGAAATGCCAGCAACTTTACCCCTCAAAAGATCCATCTGCAGATCAGAAAATGTTTTGACAGGAAGTCAAAACAGGTTTAGTTCCAGTCAGAAAGTAAACAAGGGGAAACAAAATCCCTTCTTCCTTGTGTTGCTGCTTTGTCTGATTTATTTCTCTCCTCTCAGTCCTGTCTGCTTTGGCTTGATCTGTCTCCTCCTCCCAGGACAGGAAGAATCCAGGAGGTCTTCTCCTCTGGAGCAGGTAAGGTTGCTCTGATGTTCAGGCTTGTCCAGTGCCCTTCACAGTACCACAACATCAGTCACTTCTGCATGTATGTCGCTAAAGACATACAGAAGGTCAAAATGTTTTGCAGCTTATAACTGTAAAAGCATTATCTATTTATGACAGTTCATCTAACAAATAAATAAGTCAGAGCAACGCTATGCAATACCAATATAGATTGCATGACAAAAAAAAAAAAAAAGGAAAAGAAAAAGAAAAGTACAAAATTTATCAAATCTATACCTGAATATAGATAGGCAGTATAAACTCGCAGATTGAGCAGCCATAAAAGAAGTAATCAAGGGACATTATTTTCCTTGTGGATGGTCGCACATTTTTCTGACCTGTCAAATATCAAATTCCTGCTGTTTTCTGATAAGTAGTGAGTGTGCATCCTGATAGGAAGCAGTGTTAAAATCTCTATTATTTTGCAATGATCTGTGTATAATATGACTTCGACTCCCAGACCAGAAGATTTTCTCCCATGTGGAAATGGAAACATGGTCATTCACAACTACCCAGCCCAATTTCAACATGCCAGTATGCTATGGTATGGGTAGCTAGGAATTTTCATGGTTTTCAGAGCAGACTTCATACAAGCTAATAAAATGCAAAGTATCTTCAACTTCCCATACCAATAACAAGGTTCTAAAATGCAAATAAACATAAATATGAACAGAAAATAATGAATACTGGTAAATAACCTGATAGCTCAGCTCACAGGTCAGGCTGATCCCCATGTGCCATCCTAGTTTCTGCCTTCATGGACCTAACCCTACATACCATCCATTCAAAGGCAAACTCCAGACTGTATGGAGAGTAGTTACCTCTCAGCCTGAATCCTCAATATACCTGCCTGCCTGCATGCCTTAAAAACCAGAAGCACTATCCCACTGCCTACATTGCCTTTGGTGAAAGGACTACTAAAACATTCACAGTAGGACTAAAAAACAATGAAAGCCCTGTTGCTTTAAGTTGTATGTGTTTGGCAAAAATATCATCCAGTTATGAGAACTAGTAAGCTGAGCAGATGAGCATTCTCAAATGCCCTCCTTCCCATTTGGGATTGCATTTGAGAAAGAAACAGAGAAGGTGGAAGAAAGTTCGAGGTCTTCTACCTTTTGGGAGATAGGGGTTTGTAACCAGGATACCATTTCTTAAAATATATCTGTTTAACTGAAAGAACGTGAATAGATGAACTTGCAGAAAAAAAAACTAGTTCGACTCATGTCCTACTTATTTGAAGGATATTAAGGACATTGTCCTTTGTCTCTAGTAACCAGATATAATCAATAATTTCTTTTACCTAGAAATTGTTTCATTGTTGCAGGACAGAAAAGAGATAGAGGCCCTCACTAGGATTTATATGCTGCTCAAAGTCTTAGATATCTGAGACATCAACACAGACCTGACAGATATGATACACAGCCTATGAGAGATTGCAAAATGAGGATCACATAGATGGTTAAATCCTGGTTGTATTAATTTCAGTGCCAACTCCCACTGACTGTTGGTCAGAATTTCACTGAAAGAGATTGAACAAAATGAACAAAATGAATAAAATGAGAAATGAACAAAATAAGCACGATTAAGGAGCTTGACTAGCAGTAATTTCTGACATACTTTTTCCCTTTAAAATTAAAGATATTTCAGCTAACTTTTCCTGAGTCCTTCAATCAGGATTCCAAGCACCTACAAACAGAAATCACAGAGGATCAAATATTACCATCACCATCCACAGATCCCCTGGAAACTTTGCAGTGGAGAGAAGGGCACATGAAGGGTCTAGGATGTCCAGCACCTCCCAAGAACTACCAGATTACTCTGTGTATGCATATATGTAAACTCACATACTGATTTAAATAATACACAGTCCAGCAAGTATTTTGAGCAGGATGTTTTGTTACACAGGGATTCCAATGTGCTATTAAGTCTGCAGCATAAGAAAAAATGGATAATCGGTGAGGAAAACTTAAAATCAAATACTTTTCTCTAAGAACCTCTATGGATAAATAAAGCTCCATCTTTAGATAAGGAAGTGTGAGAGGCAGGAAACTGCATTAGAAGCAGATACTGTATGAAGGCCCTCATCAGCTGGCAGGCACAGAGATACTCCATGTGTCACCTGGCGAGGGCTTTTCTTCAGTTTTCCTTCAGATTTCTAAGGAGTTCATTCGAAGGGAAAAATGAGGAACAATGATGCTCAGAATTACAGAATCACAGAATATGTTGAGTTGGAAGGGACCCACAAGGATCATGGAGTTCAACTCAGCCCTGCACAGGACCCTCCCCAAGAGTCACACCATGTGCCTGAGAGTATCATCCAAACACTTCTTGAACTCTGTCAGGCTTGGTGCTGTGACCATGGCCCTGGGGAGCCTGTTCCAGCACCCAACCACCCCCTTGGTGAAGAACCTAAGTACACAAAGAACACAAATGTTTTTTCAAAAGCACAGATGTAAGGCAAGCATCTAGAAAGGACTGTGCAGCTTAGATGGATCACAGTACCCCAACTGAGTTCTTCCACATGGATTTCAGGGAGAAATTATACTCATAAACACATGCAAGACAACACAATGTCTCTCATTCTTCTGCCGATCTCCTTCTAGTCTATACACCCAGTTTCCAGTGAGGTTCTTTCTTTCCCATTTTGTTTGATTGTAGCCAACATAAAATCAGAGAGGGGTGAAACTTATTGTTAATGATGTGGAGGGCCAAATTATTATTCAACTTTTAAATATGAACAATGCTTGGCTCTAAATCTCACTTAATCTTCATGGATATCAATTATATTTTGTCATTTCTAGACCTGTGAAAATTTCATTTCTCCAAATGAGCTCAGTAACTAACCCTCAGCCACTTTAAAAAAAAAAAAATTCTATTCTCAGATTTTTTCAATATAGATTATCAAAACATTAGTTCAGTGGAATTTATAAGGCCTATTTGACATTCTTTTCTCTTTAGTTGGATTTGAGATGATATTCAAAGCTGAAGCTCTTTCCAAATGCTAAAATATTTGTTCTCTGAATAAATCACCATATGTGTGAAAAGTTCAGACATGGGTACATCTTTTATATAGAGACTGTTAGTTTACAATCTATCAGTCTTGAGTTATACTATTATTATTTTTTCGCAGTACACACTTCATTGCTGTGGATGACACAGCAATGTTTCAACATAAATGGACCCCTAGGAAAAGAATGCAAACACTTCTAAATCTGGTGCATTCACCACCAAACACTTGGGAATGGGAACAGCAGAGATCAGTGAGCAGATCAAAGTCTTTTGGGAGGGAGCTTACCTCTTGGATGAGGTGCTCCATATCATATATCATATATCTCATATATCATATATCATATATGCTCCATATCTTGCTCTTTATCAGCCAGGCTCCATTTTCAAGGTGTATGAAGGAAAAGGATGCTTTAGGTGCCTGTATTCCTGCTTAAAGACTGGCACAAAGCCTGACAATGGTTGGTGGTAGACAGAAGACCTGCAGCATAGGGATTGCACTCTACCATGGTGCAACCTCTGGTCCCAACTCAAGCAGCAAAAAACCTTCAGCCCTAAGAAACCCAGGGCAGGTCTAAGTTCGAACCAGTCCACCCTGCCTTGCACTGAGCACTAAAAGAAATAGCCATCAAATGCCACACAATAGCACCAGCCTCTGCAATCTCAGTCCTTGCTGATTCCTGGCCCTGGGTTTGCCTCCTTATGCTTGACTGGGATCTACTTCCCAGTGCAGCTGTACAGCTGAATTCCCAGCCTTTAGTCCTGACACACACAGCCTGCTTTTAGGACTTTGCAGTGGCCCCAGCTGGTGCAGAGGGGCGATGACTGGTTTTTTCCTTCCATGGTCTGGATGAGCAGTTCTGAGAGAATAGCCTGTGCAGCAGCTGTGCAGCCTGAGCCGTCTCTTGGGATGGATTTTAATTTCCCCAGTCAGTCTTCATTCCACCCTCTTGGGTTTTATGTGGGTGGAGTTTTATTTAAGCTTACATATCTAAATCTGTTGCCTGAGAAATAGGTGCAATCTAAGTCCCTTCCTGCATTACATGTTAAAATTGCTGACCACAAACACAATAGGTTTCATGGTGTTAAGGGCCACCTGTTGAAAGTGTTCAAAGGCACCCCCACCCATTTGCATTCCCCACCGCTTGTTTTCCTGTCTGTGACTCAACCATCTCTCTCCGAGGCACTCGCCCAGTGTGTCGGGCTGCAATCATTGCAGCGCTGAACCAATTCAACATCTTGAAAAGCTAATTAACTTCATAAAAAATTCATATAGGCATGCAAATACTGTGGCCCAGATAAATAATTAACTGAACTCTTCCACACCAGAGCCAGCATGCTCCAAGGCTGCCCTCTCTTGCCAGGCCTGCTCAACAATTATTCAAGACATGCATTTGATGATTTTCTTCAAGGTGTAAACCTACATGGCAGCTTAATAAACAACATACATTGCACAGTCAACATTGATTTACACATCTTCTGAAGAGATGATGCATGAAATGATCAGAAAAGTCAATAATGCAAGCAAAATGTATGGGCTTGAGATAAGTAACAGAAAACAAAATCAATGCCTTCCAGCTATTATCATCATGAAGAAGAGTTCATAATAGATAACATTAAGTTTGAACAAGTTGCATCATTCCAGTACCTGCAATCAGTTGTCACTTCTGACAATAATTGCCAGAATGGTATTCATATGCGTATATGCTAACTCTACCTCTGGTGCTAAATGCATTTAGCTGAACAACCAGGATAAACAATCTGACGAGCCAGATATTTTATTATTCTGACATTAAAAAAAAAGGAGACTGCAGAGCCCATTAATCATGACCTGTATTGCCACATACCTACAAATATTGCACTGAAGAAAACCAAAAAGCTTGCTACAGACCTTCTGGAATAAGTACCAGAGGAAGATGAGATGGTGGATGTGATCATCCTATCACTAGCTCTGAGGGACAAAATTCAGCAGAAGGAGGCAGCTGACATTACTGGAGCACCTGAGCAGCAATGACTCAATCACACAGCATGAGCAACGATAACACCTCAGCTTTGTATCCAGGGTTTTACATGGGACTTATCATATGGCTTTACATCAAGGATTTCTGATAGCCTCAGGATGCAATCAATATGAAAGTAACATAAGAGAAAGCTCTGACCACTGAGGGCTTGTCAACACTGGAAGCTATTGTGAAACATGGGAAGGTGTGAATGCAGAGTACAATGGCCCAGCCGTTTTGGAGGCTGGTAGTCCATCATGCAGTAAAATAAATGTGCACAAGGCTGTCTGAGGGTGGAAGACGTTTCTATATGGAGAAATCTATATATCTATATCCCAATAGCCCTGAAATCTCCCTTTGAAAACATCTCTCACAGTATTTCAGTAGCAGTGCGTGTAACCTATTACACTAAGTAAAACCCGGAGGAGTTACTGTTAGAGGATAACAGAGGCTGCCTAACATGGCTTGAGCTATTTGTGGAAGCAATCACCCTGTCTACTGCACTGAGGGCTAGTAATGACAAACAGAGTAGCTTCACTCCAGCAAGGAGTGTGAATTTGGCTTCAAGTATTCATGATCCAGCTTTGACCAACTGATAATTATTCAATGGCAATAAAAAATGCATCGGCAATCTCAATCCAGCTCCTAGCAGAGCTTTAAAATGCTCACAAAACCACAACAAACAGTGATTGTGCCCTTTTGTGAGCAGCAAAGACACAAAGAGATAGGTTCCTCCTCCTTCGTTCCAGGCACAAGCAAAGGTAGAGCCTCACCAGGAGGTGGTGATGTGGGGAGTCTATATCAGTCTATATCATAACTATATTTCTTTCCCTAACAATGAGGAGGGGAAAGGAGAAAAAGGATAATGAGGTGAAGGGAGCTTGGGGTAAACTTTGCCCTGAGTTACAGTATCACAGCTGAATGCCTATTCCAACAAATTAATATAATGCTTTTGATTTGACCCACTGATGAAAAGATGGTTTCAGCTGAGTTCTGCTTTAAGGGACTCATTCATCTCCCAAAACTAAAAGCCAAGCTCATAAAGCACAAACCCACACAAGCTAAAACCAATCAGTAGCTTCCCCAAATCCCTGCAAAGCCAAACCATTCAATGCCACGCTGCTCTGTCAATAATAGTAACAAGTAACACTACACTCAGGCTGTAATTTTTCATATCCAGTGTGCTGTTGTCATATGATTTACTGTGCTAGCACTGAGAGCCATTGCCCAAGCCCTGTCTCTGCACTCCTCCTGATTTACTTAAATCTTTTTACTTTTATCAGCCACAGGGAATGGGGACACTTACATGTAACAACTGACAATTTGAACAGAAAATACAGAGAAAAGCTGTGTAAAGCAAGTGGCTGAGATTATAGCTGTTGACTTCTAATATTATTTGACAGATGAGACTGCTGCAATTATCCTCTGCTCATGGGTTCCATTACTGGAACAAGAAGCGCACAAAATAAGGGCAATTTTCCAAACAATATATGGGTCCACTTAACTTTGTCAAGAGCCATTTCTGCAAGTGAAGTCCTCCCTGGTTAAAGATACAAGAATAATGTGCTGGCAACTTCACATGAACATTTAGTGAATTCCACATTAACTGCATTTTCAGTTGTTCTTTTCCTGCTGTTTGAACCAAATAGGATATTATTTCTAAAAATATTTGTTTAAAGAACGAGATTGTGCTTACTGCTATTCCCCCTCTCAGGAGCCTTTTTTTTTTTTTTTTTTTTTAAAAAAAAAAAAAAAAAAAAAAAAAAAAAAAAAAAAAAAAAGGACATTTCAGAAAGTTTGCAGCTCACAAGATCACTTTGGATTTTTGCGGAGTCCTGCATCCTCCTTCTGCATCCTGTCTCTGTGCCCCCACTATCTCCCAGTACCAGGAAGGAAGGCACCAACCCCTCATAAAGCTGTCTCCTTCTCCCTCCCTTCCTCTTTGAACACTCTGGTCCTGAGAGTGTCTCTGAGTCCCACTCACCACCCTGCAGCTCCCACCCTCCTCCTGTCCTTCCCCAGCCCAGTGCCACCTTTCTTCTCACCTCCACTGGCCCCCAGTCCTAGCTGGCACAGCTGGTGATGGGGAATGCTGGCGGGGGGAAGCAACAAATATGGCCAAGCAGTTCCTCAACAGCAAAAGACTGTCATTCTGGGGAAGAGGAAGCTCATGAACAAACCCCTCTGCTTGCACAAAAGTGAACAAACAATACCCCACATAGACATGTTGGTGCATAAGCAGACCTCAGAGGAAGGGTGGAGGTTCAAGGTTTCCCTAGAGTAATACACAGCAAGGGCAATCATCCTCTGAAGTCTTCTTGTGCCAAATCCAACCACTGTTATCTAATCACAGGAGTGTGAAAGAAGGAACGTTAGTCCTGCTTTAAGTTCAAACCTCAACACAACCTTAGCAACAGAGTCACTAGTGACGTATCCATAATATATTTTTAAGGTTGCCCCATTGCTTTGACTTGAGGAGCTATTTATAGATCAAAAGGAGCTTCTTTCTCTAGGAGGAAAAAAAAGGAATGAATTTTCTGAAAGCAAAGGTAGAAAAAAAATGAGAATGAAGAAAGAGGGAATAACCTGTGGCCTAGGCAGTAGTTATTAATTCTTCCCTCCGATGCAATCTGTGCTGAACCATAGTGGGAGTGAATATTTTTCAGCAGCCTTCCCCAGCTTTTCACACACACTTCAATATCTTCTCTCAGATATGCCTATGACTTAATGCTGCAGACCCCAGTGGGAGAAATCCCACCAGGAATCACTGCAAAACCACTTCAGGCTAGGCTCAGGTTCCTGATCCAGCTCTACTGGATCAGTGATTCCCTTCCTTGGAGGTTGAAGGTGTTCATCAATTTGGGGGAGGTATTTTTTTGTTCCAGTCAATGTCATTCAGAAAGCTGTCATCCAGGAAACAGGACTGGCTCTTCCTGAAGTATTACTCAACACTTGGTTTCCACGCTACCTTGTGGCAGTGAGTTTCATGGCTCAGTCAAGAGCAGAGTCAGAGATAACGTGAGGAAAACCAGACCTTAACCACAGACACTTGCACACAGTTTCTCTCTGTGTCCAACAGTGTGATCACTAAAGGAAGAGATCTGGTAAGGGGGAAAATGCCATCACCTTCTGAGCCCACTCTGGAGGAAGGCTCTGTGACCCACCCCCCCTTCCCCTAAACATATCCCCTGACCTAAACTAAGACACTCCACCTGAAAGCATCCTCCAGGTTGTACATGTAAATTGCCCACAGATGTCTGGGAATAAGGATAGAGTAACTTTTTACACATTTTGGTGAAGCAAATCAGATTTATGTCAATTCTAGAGAAGAGAAAATTGATCTCAGAAGTCAATGGGAAAGAGAAGACAAGATGAGAGCATTCAAATGTCAAACTCACAGACCCAAATATCCTCCAGATTATACCATTCTTATTGTTAGAATTACTACCTCATGGCATCCAGAAGGCAAGGAGAAAAATAGGTGCTATTTTTGAGAATGTTACCTTTTGCTTTCCTCCTTCATCACACCACTAGGTTTTCCCAACAGGAGAGCTGGCTCTTTCCTGGAAAGTGACCTTTGCTGGAGGGCAGGCAGATGGCTGCAGCCACAAACAAGCCCAGTTCTCCTCCTTGACCATGTGTCACTCAAAACCCTTGAAGATCTCTGTGCTGGAGACCCCAGGTCTCCTCCTGAATCTGGGTCACTGGCAGCACAAAGCCCTGCTGAAGGCACCCAAGTATGACGCAGACCCGCCAAAGACCATTCCTCATCCCAGGAACACAGCAATGGCCAAATCTGCACTGTGCAATTGCAACAATTTGGGCTTCAGGGATTTTTTTTTTTTTTTTGCTATTATTTCTTGTTCAGCCCTTGCAGTCTTGGTCTCTTTAGCACAGGTCTCCTCACAAAGGCAATCCTTGTACCAGAAGGCCTCAGATTTGCCCTCAGCTCTTCCATAAGCATTGATTAGGTGCCTTTCTGCTTTTTTCCTTCAAAAAAAAAAATCAAAAAAGAAAAGGGACATGATTTAAAACTAAAATAGAATGAAGTGCATTGTACAAAGGATTATTTCAAGTAATTCTTCTTGAAACTGTAACAAAGGAATGTTTCCTGGGGATTAAATGGACTGTCAGGTAATCAGAAAAGTTGTTTTAGGTTTTCCTCAGGAAGAAAAGAAGCATTTTGGATGGATTTTGTTTCTTGTGCTTTGTGACACTTTACAGCTTATTCCCTCATGTCACACCAGTTTATTTCATTATTCATAAACATGCTGAATGCCAAAATGATCTCAGAAACTATGGGGCTCTTACACACTCAACCACTAAGCCCTTTTCTCTCTGTCCCATTGCAAATGCAAGGACCCAGCCTTCTTGATGTCCTTCCACATGGATTTTCTTTTAACCACTGCTCATCCTGCTATATTTCTTGTAATGGGGGTGAGATTTCTGGTATTTCACACACTATGCAGGACTCTGGGATGACCCTGAAGGAGAAATCTCATTCAAGAGAGAATGCATTTGTTCCCAGCTTTGAAGAGAGCCAGCATCCAGGGAACCTTGCATACAGTCTGGGTGCAGTCCTTACTCCTCTGTGAAGCACTTGGGGTATATAGCACTAAAGCCCATTCCCATCACCAGTCCCAGAACACCTCCCAGACCTGGTCTGGGTTCTCTCATTACACCTGTACATTGCTTGGCGCCGCAGGGGACAGGCTGCCCCTTGTCAGGGCCAAAGCACAAGCATCCATTTCCAGCAGTGAGTCTCTCCCCCCTCAACAGCTGCACACTCCCACCCAACCTGCAACCTAATGCATAGGGATGCCTTAAAATGGCACAGGTCTTTCCTCCGGGTCCAGCACCAAAAGTCCCTACAAGTAGCTACTTCTCAGCTGTTCCAGCCCACATTCACACCTGTGAGCTCAGCCCTCTTCTCTCACCCTTCCCAAAGCCTTCAAGGGAGCAGCTAAGATAACTTGGAGCACAGACATGCCCCCCACCACATACAGCTCCACAGCTATTATATGCCAAGTGGAAGGAGTCCCCCTCCCTCTGCTTGGCCAGGAACAGCCATCAGTGAAGGCAAGCAGTTGCCACAGAGCGAGGCAGCCTGGACCGAGAGGAGGAGGTGTCAGAGATGATCACTGCCTCTGTGGAGAGGGATCCCCACCAGCTGGGGCACCTGGCCCCAGTATCTAGGTTGGCCCACAGCACATCCTTTTGGACTACTTGATGCTACTGGGTGCCCAAGCAGAAAAAGACACCCACATCCATATGTGCCTAAGCAGTCAGCTTCTGCTGTAGCAGTCAGTCTTTGCTCTCGAAAATGGTGTAGGAAATGGGGATTTAAAGCCCACTACAACTGTGTCTGGAACGGGGGCAGGGATGGTGGGTAGTCCCACGCTGGCTTTTCACCTGGCAGCATTGCCATGTGTGATAAAGCACACATGGCCTTGTTTAGTGGTGCCAGCCCAAGAGTCAAACATTGGTCCCTACTCCACGAAGAGGCTCCACATCCAATAGGCTCACAAAGAATGGCTCCCTCATCACATGCTTTGCTGAGCCTGCTCCAATCTGGAACAATTGCTTCTTCATGTCTGACTTAATTTTATCTCTAAGGATAGAGAAGATTTGAAACTGCTATTAGTTTTTTTAAATTTAAGAACAAGGTTTTCTTTTCCATGAGCTTCTTCTTTCTAAAAGAATTTTTATTCCAATTATTCAGACACCTGCTGGTGTCCCAGCAGCCCCCGGCAGCAGGGAACCCTCTCGGGCTGAGCAGCCAAAAGAAACAAAGCCCAGAACAATGTTGTACAGGGAAACAGTACACACACCAGCAAGCCGGAGAGCACAGCAGCAAATGTGTTATTAGTCTGACATCACAAGGGTCTGCTTGTTTGTTTGCTTTACGCTTTTAAATCCCAATGCTCTCTCTCGCCATGCCACATGTTGAATTTTTCTTGATTAAGTTGAGACTTTTATTATGCAGTGTCCCCAGAAGAATTACAGAGGGGAAGGAGAAAGCCCAACTGCATATGGCAAAGGCAGTGAGATAGATACTGAATTCTTCCAGTTTGAAAAGACAGGCAGAACAAATAAAGTTCTTTTGTACTTGCTTTAAGACATAGCGTGTACCAGCCCATCTCAGCAAATGTACCTCGGGAAAAGCCAAAAGCAGGATCAGAGATGCACAGCAAGGGAAATTTTAAAGCTGCCAGTGCAAGTTTCTTCAGATGCAATATGTTTGTACAATACTGAGCACCAGGAATTGTCAATTCTGACTGTTTAGTAGTAATAATAATAATAGTTTCTTCATTGTTAATTATTGGTGTTATTATTACAGGCCTCTCCAAGTCTGTAACTGTAAATACAATACTGGCCACCAAAACCATCCAACTCCCCTCAACTCAGTGTGCAATGAATGGGATTGACCCTCTTGGCCAGATCATTTGGGCTACATCTTTCAGCCTCATTTCCCTCTTTCCAGGGAGTGCTGTGTTTTGCAAGAGATAGACCAGCATCAAAGCCACTATGGCAGGATTTCCTCACTTGGAAATAGGCTTGAAGCAGACCTGTAAACTCTGTTGAAGTTTGCTTTCTAGCGCCAAAGCAGCACAAAACAGCTCTAGCATCTGGCCTCAGGGGCTCAATCAGTTCTGTATGAATACTCATATGATGCAGTTATCACCAGCAAAGCTCATAGCTAAGCGCCTTGCTACCAAGTCTCATGGCTTTGATTTAAGGAGCTCCTAGTAATCTGGGACACTACAATTAACATATTTAATAGAGCGACTAATGGGAAAGAAAAAGGGGGAAACCTGCAAACTGCAGCTTATGGTGATGGTAGGGTGAGAAAGGAACAAAATCCAGAAGTTTCAAACTATAAAAAAGGGCACATGGAAACTGGTTAGTTTTTCCCTTTTATTCTGCACAATGTAAGGGAAAAAAAAAAAAAAGAATCACAGGATTTAATTAATAGTCAGTAATCTCAGACAGATTAATTTATCTTTTCAAAGCTAATGTGTGAGATTTAAACATTTACTTTAGGACACTTTGACAAGCCTGCTCATCAGAAAGGCAGATGATCTGATCTTTCTAGACACCAAATCCTTCCAAAATGTCTCACACAGTGGCACACAAATGGTATAGACTTATTTTAAATACACACCTCTGTTCTCTCCCTGCAGGAGATTACAAGCCATGCATCTGGGTTATTAAAAGAGTTAGACAGCAACTAAGGGTTCAATAAAGGCATCTGCAGTTGTTCCAGGTAAGGAAATGGCAATCAAATTAATCTAGTTTATAAACAGGATATAAGGAAAAGTAGAAACCCCTAGTTAAGAACAGACAATGTTATTGTAATTATGATGAATAAAACAAAGCTCTTCTGGTCAGCTGGAGACTTACTGCATTGATCTAGCTTGGAAACCGAGATCAGCTTCAGCTGGCTTGGAGTAGGAGCCAACAGTTCATCTGATCAATGGCCAGGTAATAATAATGCATTACATACCATAATGCTGAGTTAGTTATACACTGCTGTAACAACTGCCAGACCAAAACTCTAGCGAGATAGCTGTATGACTAAATACATATTTATCTTTTACAGTGCCTTTTACATGGTTGTTTAATTATCTCCAAACCTAGTATTCTAAAGCCAAGAAATAGTTTCAAATTATATTCAAATGGGTATCTAAACAACCTTAGTTCTGCCTCGGGTTTACTGTATGCAGTATACCATGTAACACATTCATTTCATATTGTTATTATAGCCAGTAAACATAAAATTATTACAAAGTCACTGTAGCGATTACAGTGCCATATTAGATAAAATTACTCTTTGAACAAGGTCTTCCAGCTTTCCAATATCATGTCTTCATTTTATACCCCCTTGGAGAGTAAAGGCAAGCTGTCCTTAGAGAAGAGGTTAAGCCACGTTCAAATGACAAAAAGAAGCAGTGGTAGTTTTTGCTTAAAGCACTCTGGAGTTTTATTCCTTCTAGAAACAATAGAGGAGGGAAGTGATGTTGAGAGATGGCAAGCCTTTAAGGAATTTCCTCCAGCAGAACATGATTTTTCAGTGTTGGCAAGAAACTATATTCAGCAAATAATGACAGAAAATGGAAGATGATCGTATTTCCTTAACAATGTAACCTACAGACAAGAGGTTTATTCCATCATTAAAATAGGTCCAACTTTAGGTGCTTACAGAATCTGTTTATAATCAAAGTAGTTAATGGATTTACTTGTAAACTTGGACAATACATGAACTATTTAAAGGATATGGGTAGCACTCATCTGAGACCACTGTAGCACTCTAAGACTTAGGCACTTGGATCAGCTAGGCATCTGGACTCCCTCATGGAGGAGAGAAAAAGCAGCTCAACAGCAGGGAGCTGATTTATTGCACTGGGTAGGGCTCTCCCTCTCCAGACGTGACCAGTGACCATATGCACACCTGCTTTTTAGCAACATTAGATGAATCCCATGCCTATTAAGACTGGATTATGATGTTTCCAATCCCTTGACAGTAGTGTTGGCCACAAAATGTTCAGACCCAACCCCATCACCCTCACTCATCCCTGCCACCTCCCTTTCCTTTGCACCAGCTCAGCTACCACAGAGCTACAAAATTATCTGGTTCTAAAGAAGCACTTTTTTCTTTTTATCAACCTGTTTTTCTATTGACTTCCTGTGATACTTTTTTTTACCTAATCTTCTCATTTTCACCAGTCCTTGACACATCAGCGTGGAATAGGCACAGCAGTGGAAGCAGCAGATCCTTGTGGGGGGGCAGAGGAAGGTGGGAGAGGGTATATTGGATCCACTGATGAAGGACTGATAACATGGAGCTACACCTTAATTTTCAAGAGGACGCTGCATTTTTGTGTTCATTTGCACAAAACCGAGGTTATATGCAGTACTCAACACTGCCTAGATTACAGAGCCACAGCATTGTCTTCACAGTGAGAGTAATTTAATCAGACTCCTTCTTCAGTGTCCCCTTATCCCTCATCTTCAACTACTCCATGCCTGAAAGGCGGAGCACAAAGATTCCTTGTCCAATTGGCCATCAGTGAGATGAGCTGCCACAGTGCTCTGACATCCTGTGCACTCTTCATGTCTTTCACCTGCTCTTTGTCACTTTTAAAGGCACATCATCCCTGGGCATCTCCCACAGTCCTTCATCAGATTGCCCCTAGAAGTCTAGGGGCCAGGATATCCACCTTCTTTAGCATTTCTGCATTGCTGCCTTGCTCTATTGCATATTACTCAGCTTGGATTCATGCTGTCCACCAGGCCAGGGAAGCAGACCTTCCTCCAACCCCCATCAGTCCCCTGCCTGGATCAGACAGCTCTCCTGCAGCTGTGTGTGGTCTTGTCCCAGAAAGTTTTATTCTAAAAATTTAGTAGAAGAGCAAAATACCTCCTTGATACCCCACTGTTAACTTCAGTAGAGTGACTCCAGGGATGAGCTGAGTAGACTGGAAGAGGAAAAATTTAAGCAAAAGAGAAAAAAAAAATAAATAATTTCTCTACAGATATCTAGACACACACACATACACATATGGTGAGATTTTACAACTTAATTTGCTTGTGAATGGCACTGAACTGATTCAGTGTGGTTGCTACAGTACAAGTGTCCCCTAAACAGTAACTCGGTGCACAGAGAATTACATTCATTCATGTATCAACATTTATGAGTTAAGATGCTTTTTTATTCCAAAGATTGTTGATTAGCCCCCTTTCAAACTCAGTATCCGCTGTCTGTGCCTTACATGAATCATGTTCGGCACAGGACATTGCTGACTCTCTGTCACAAACAACCTAGGAATAAAAAGATCGGCATTTCAGTTTATTTTTCCTGCATCTTGTTAAAAAACGTACTAGGAATTCTGAAGAAACCTAATGCATAAATACATATTTTGTCTGATTCAATAACATATACAATTCAAATGACACTGCATTAGAAAATCAAGGGGCTGCTGTTATTCACCAACACATTAAGTACAAGCAAATTATTTCTTTACCTTGACATTATTCAGAGGGCCAAATCAGAAAATGATGCCACATCACTTAACTGCCTGCCCCATCTTCTCCCCAACAAGCAACCGGAAAGCTACTCACCACTCTAACACAAAATGCTATTTCTTTAATCTTATCAATCATCACCTCTTCTGAGCTGTGAGGACAATTGGTATTAGCAATCTCAGCCCTTCTCAGACAGTTGGAGGTTTGTGTATCTTAACTGATGTGCCTAATTAGATACAGCAGTGATTCAGCCTTCAGCTGCAGTTCTGCGGTGTTGCTTCCAATGAGCATCAGTGTGCTTCGCATCACCCTGTGACTGAGGTGTTTACTCTTCATCACAATCGCTGTTATCTGTCAGAAGTGATACCAGACTGGTTTCCAAAGGATACCACTCCTTCCTTTATTTCTCTGGAAGTACTTTTACTGGAAGAAGCAAGCTATCTTCGACTGAATGTTATTCCAGTGAAAGATAATAGCCTGGAAATCTTGGTGCCTTCCAGCCCTGAACAGAAAAGTCAGTTGGGCTTTCCAGGGGTGTCACAGAGAAGTACTTTGGCACATCATTCAGCCTCCATGCCGGCTCACTCTGCTTAGTGACATGGAAAGTTCTGTCTCAGTGGTTGTAGGCTTGTGAATTTTTACCTGTCATGAATTGGATGATACCTTTTTCTTTTTTTTATTAGGTGGAATGACTTTCAGTATGTAGCACTGTGAACTAGAGATGAACTGCTGTTCGGGAGGGGAAAGGTCTGTATGTCATTAACCTCGTCAACCTCTGCTGACATAATAGAGAACGTAAGCAAAGAAACATATCCCAAAAGAATGAAAAAAAAAAAAAGGCAGTGTTTTCTTAGGCTTTATCCGTAGCAGATTAGAACAGCCGTCTCAAAGCTTCAGAAGTGTGAAAGACATGGTAGATAACACATTGTATTTCCAGATTTAAAATTACAACAGTCCACAGCTAAAAATCTAGGTGCCTCATCTTCAGTTGGGGTAAAAAAGCACAGCTCTTCTGAAATTAGATGACGCCTACTTATATCAGCCAAGGATATTGCTCCTCAGCATCAAAGCCTATTATCACTTCTACTTACTTGCCAATTGCTACATTTAGTGCTCTGTTTTCCATTGCAACAGTAGACCCTGAAGGGAGCTGGAAAATCCAACTCTTTATCAGTGATGTTTTCAACTCTAATAGGAGATGTACAAGGCCCTGAATTCAGCTCTTTGTGAATAAAAAGGCTTTTAATTCATCTTTAAGGAAACAATTAGAGATCATCCAGAGCATATAAATTAACCTGCTTTTCCTTTTCCTCTAGCAAGGCTATTATATATCTCTTTTCTTTTTCTTCCAGATTGGCTTATATTTTCTCTCAGGTGCAACTGAAGTTTCCTAAGGCAATGAACTGAAAAAGAATCTGCAACATCTGGAGTTATCAGCACTTCTGCCAAATAAAACGAACATGTCGGAAGAGGGACATTTCTCAGAATAAAAAGGGAAGTGATGACTAATAAGGAAACACAATTTACAAAAAATATCTCATTTAGCCTTTTCCTAAATATATCGGTCTTGTAAGTCTTCTTGACCACCTAAAAGTCCTGTTTGGGTCATTCAACAGTAAGATTTGTCAATAAAGAACACATGTTTGGCAGCTTTGTATGCTGTTTGGAGGTGAATGCAAGTTTACAGATCATTTGATAGTATCTTATAAAACCATAGACTTTGCATTTGAGTTAACTTCCATTAACTCCTTTTTACTCAATAGTGAGAAACTGGCAAAGTAGGATTCATCACACATTTAAACAGCTCAGCTGAACTACACTCTAAAGGCAGACAATGCTCTCCTTCGCCTGAAAAAGAAGCTCGGGACAATTAGCTCAGCCACATCTACAGATGTAGATGCCCAATGTTAAGAAATATGAGGGTCATCTCCCAAAACTGTCTTGCAGAATCATCCCCCCCCTTGCATTCCTCCTTATCTTATCTTCTCCTTCTTGTAACTGTCACCCTTTGGGAAAGGAGCGGACAATCATCAATGGACAAGAGAGGCTTTTGTCTTCTTTTTAAAAAACTTTTCTTAGGGGTCCTCATTACTCTCTTCAGCTACCTGAAGGGAGGTTATAGCCAGGTGGGGGTTGGTCTCTTCTCCCAGGCAACCAACAATAGGACAAGGGGACATGGGCTCAAGCTCTGCCAGGGGAAGTTTAGATTAGATGTTAGGAAGAAATTCTTTACAGAGAGGGTAATCAGGCATTGGAACGGCCTGCCCAGAGAGGTGGTGGATTCACCATCCCTGGAGGTTTTTAAACAGAGATTGGACGTGGCTGTTAGTGCCATGATATAGTAACTGGAGTTGGATCAGGGGTTGGACTTGATGATCTTGGAGGTCTTTTCCAACCCAATCTATTCTATGATTCTATGATTGAAGAGATGATATGAGAATAAGCATTTATGTGTTACTTAGGTATATTCAGCTTAACTTTCTTGTCCCTACTTTCAAGCCCATACTCTTAGTCCTCCTTCCCATCCTGTTTCACCTTGTCCCACCTTAAATCTCATTGTCTAGGAGCCCTCCTTATTCAAATCCCTCCAAAAAATCACTCCTACCCACTTGGCTACATTAATCCTGACCTAACGTGTTCACAGCTCTGCCAGACAGTTACTGGAACCAACCTAGTGTGTGCCTTCCTTAAACAGCAGTTATGGGATCTTATCATGTACAAATTATCTTGGCCAGAGTTTCACTTACAGGCTAACCATAAGTACCTGGGTGAGACACCTAGGGTAGGTGAGTAGTCACTCAAGTCAATGAAGCAACAGTCCCCTCCAGAGGAGCTCTCAGATCCTATCCAGTTTTAAACACCCTATGAAGATACCCATTTCTTTCACTAGTTGCATAGAAGCAGGCCTGAGTGGCAATATTCCTTATTTTAGGTTATCCACGAAGTGCTGAAAGATTGGCAGGGTGAACCTGAGCTTATATCTTTTCCTTTTATAGGAATACATCTTAACATTTCTTTTAATTTCTTTTAACACTTGGAAATAATAAATACAAGCAACAACCAAGGCACAGAACTTTTAGTTGCCTCAGGGCACTCTCTCTTTGAAGCTTATTCTCAACCTAAGTTTAGTGATTCTTCAGCTGCTATTGATGTTAAGGGGAGTGCTGCATCTGACAAAATAAGGCCTGTTAACACTTCTGATGGACCTCACTGATCAACAATTTAAAGAAATAAAAAAATGTAACAATGGAAGGAAAAGGGAAACAAAGACAGGCTGCATACCTTTATTAAAAGCCCCTAATGTTCTCCCTCTACTACAAAGCCAAGGGATGTTACAAATCTGGATACCCTATGGAGTGTAATTTTCTTCTCTGTTGCTGCTGATGAAGACAACAAGTCTCTCCTCTCTTGGCCTTCAATACAAACAGGAAAGGGACTCAAAACAGCATGAAACTGAGAGCAATGCCTGAGATGGCCCTCCCCTGCTAACAGGGTGCTTTGGGGAAAGGTCATCCTCAAAGGCACAAAGGGTTCAGAGTGAAAGGTTGGCAGGTCTTGGGGACAAGCCAAGGTCACTCTTCGGCAGCACAGCCCTGGGTGAGCAATGCAGAGCACACATCAGGAGATGCCCCATCCCATAGCAAATCTCTAGTCAGAAGGAAGACAAACTTGACAACTTTTCCCCTTTGATTTTTTGTCATCTGAGAATTGCATGAGGAAATCACATGAGCCATTCAGCCTTACTCACATAAACTTAGAGAGGAATGTGGCTTGAATTTTATAGCCTTTTCTTATCATTAGTATTTTTCCTTCAAATCTCTGCATTTTGTTGGGCTCACAGAACAACAGCGAGGGCTGTCCTGCAGCTAATTTGAGGCCTGCCAATTCCCCGTGACTGCAAACAAAATCTGCAGCTTACTGGATAAAGTGTCTTCTTTGTATTTCAAAAATAGTCAGCATAAATCCAATTAAAAATGTTTCTTTTCTTTCAAATATTTCATTGTTCTGAGCATTTCTGTGTAAGCAGGGAACCCTGGATTACAGTCCTCTCCAGGGGATCCTAAATGTTTATACAAATCACAGTAGGCAGCATTACAACACTTCCAACTTTTGCCACATGCACTTTGTCTAAACTCGAACTTGGTCAGAAATCTGTCCCACTGCAAACTGCAAAAAAGAGAAATGAAAGGAAACTGTCTTATTTTTGTTCCTTTTGAGGATGTAATTCTATTAACAGTTCTGTATGTCTTTTCCCCATCAATTTAATTACAGATTAATTAATTCTTAGCAGTTTTCTAAAGCCCAGCAAAATATCATCTGACCCAAAACATTTCACAGCAGGGAAAAAAGCCAAGTTAGATAAAGAGAAAATCCACCCTTTGGAAAAAAATGGTGTTTAGAAGAACAGGCAAGGGTAGAAAAAGATCAGCTCTCCTTTTTCCACAGCAAACACATGTCGCTGCATGTCTCGCTCATTACATTTCACTTCTTTCCATTTCTGCACATCATGCCCCTAACTGAGCTTTACTACAGACTGGTGATGCTATATCCAAAGACTTCTCGTTTTATACTTTTCTGTGCTTGAGGATACCGACATCAAAGTGGCTGAGATACAGACACAGCCATGGCTTTGCTGTTGGTGTCGTTCTACAGCCGTGGACCTCTTTTCAAACGGGCACACTAAGTCTGAACGTGCTTAGAGCTGCAACCCTGATGATTTAGCTTGTCTGTGAGGCTGAGGCAATGTGGTGAGAAATAAAGGGGTATACATTAGAAATGCACAAGCTCTGGAAGAGGTTACATTTATTGTTGCCTGAGATACTTCCAGGAAGGGGTTGAGTTTGCACCCTCTTCTGTGAGCTTGTGTTTTGCTTCTGCCAGAGGGTTGTGACTGCCATCTGCTTACATTTATGTTTTTATAGAGCCTTTTATCACAGGGCTCCCAAAGCACTTTACACGCTTACACCTTGATTCTCTGTTGTAACAGGAGGTGAGTTTAAATTAAAATAATGTGCAGGTCGTAAGCTAGGAATTGGGCTTTAGAGCCTCCTTTTTCACCTCTCCAGTGGGGTTATTACAAAATAAGTACAAAAAGCCAGAGACAGGCATTTCAAGCCACAGTCTGAAAATCAAGATATTTTTGAGATTGGAGAAAACAGAGACTTAGAAAAAAGGAAGCTATGTTTTGCACGTGTAGATGATAAATCTCACAGTGTAAAGGAGAGGCACATCTATGCCTTTGGTAATTGATGTGCTTGCCATGAAGAAAAGGAAGCACAGCTCAAGAAAGCACTCATCTCCTTGTCCTTAGATGCAGTTATGGGTGAATGGCTACTGCACGTAACAGGGAAGCCCAAAGAAAGGAGAAGTCTCCTTTCTGCAAAGGAGCTGCCCCATTTCAGAGAGGGGGAGCTGATGTTCTAAGCTATTGCAGAAGGTCACAGTGGCAGGCCAGGAAAGGCATGAGATGTGACATGTCCCTTCTGTACACACAGCAGGGCATGAGTGACATTGCCATGATGACCTCACGGGGAAGGGGACAGAGGCCAAAGCAGCGCGGGAAGCTGAATGCAGGAAGCGCAAGAGCAAAGGACAGGAGTTTGTCTTTGGAAGTGCTTCCACGGAGTTAGCAAGTTAATTAATTGCACAGCACGGGCCCAGCCACCATGCCATGAAGCTTTTTTTATTAAATCTGCTTATTTCTGGACCCTCTGTTGTTAGTTCTACTGCCACTGGCCAGGCCAATCAGAGAAAGCACAGTGCTCCTCTGGGCACAGGCGGACACCCACACAGACGACACTTGCAGCTGAGCCAGCCACCTTGGGCTCCTTTACTGATTATGCAGAGAAAGATTTTCCTTAGGGAAACACTTCCTCTCTTCCTGAGGAAAATAGGACAAATTATTTGCACCCAAGGAATGTTTGTTTCATTCCACTCTGAAGTCAAGAGAAAGGACATTTCTCACACACTTTGCCCTCCAGAATAGTCCAGTGAATCTTCTCTAGCAGAGCAATTGCAAAAAAAAAAAAAAAAAAAAAAAAAAATTCAACACATAGACTTAAAAATAGAAAACTAATTTAAAATCCTGTGAAAATTAGAACTGGTCACATACAACTGGGTCTTCAAGACACATGCAGATGCTCACCACTAGGAAGCATAAGTAATCAGTTTACACCATGGCACACTAACTTGACTTCACAGATCAAAGCACCTGATCCAGAAGGAAAGACTGAGAAGTTAAAAAAGGAAGAGAGTAAGGTGAGAAGGCATGGGGTAAAGGACTGGGAGAGGCAGGGAAAGAAGTGGAAAAATAGCATCAGAGACTGAAGGGAAAAAAAGCAGAAGCTGCAACACTAGAGACCTGGTTCATTCATGACCCCTTCTCTTTCCTCTCTAAGTAAAATCTTTTCCCCATCCTCCCTTATCCTCACTTCTGCTCTCCCATGGCTCACTTTGTGCACCCATTGCAGCTCAGCTCACTCTTTCACCTGCACAGACTCATCACCACCCACAGAAAAATCCTCCAAATATCAACCTGGGGTACATTCTGGAGCAAAGGGGGGGCCTGAAATAGCTCCTGCTGACACCCTGTTGTTACAGATAAATAACTCGGCACTAACTGGAGCTGGGACTGGAGTCCAAGTCCTCTGGCAGTTTTATGAAACTCTAGCTATTCCTCGTCTCTGCTTTTCAAACAGTGCACAAAATGAAATGGCTTGTTCCGGGGCAAATGACACAATGGTGCTAAACTGCATGATTTGTTTGTTTGTTTCATCCCAGGAGGGGAGGAGGAGGAGGGAAAGAATGTATATTTGATCTGATCCAAACCATTTTTTGTTGCTGTTGTTTCTGCTAAACTCTTAAAAGAAAAAAATCAATGGTTTGAACTGCCCTACACAAAAGAAATTTGAGGGGAAAAGAGAGATACTAAACTCCACTTTTCTCTCAAGACTCATTTGACCCTCTGACACCTCAGCCTGAGAGGAACTCGCTTACGAAACCCAGCGTTCAGAAATAAATTTAAAAAATAGCCCAAGCTGCCCCACATTCAGGAGAAAAGCTGTTTATTTACTTTGTATTCTCCTGCAGTGCCTGTGTGCTTGTGTCAGAGCATGCTCTGAATTGCCCACTGACCTACATTCCCTAGGACATGAAGCCATGCTTCCCTGCTCCAGGGCTTGCCAGCACCCCTTGCCCTGGCCCTGCACTCCCTCCCCAGTGTTGCACCAGCTCTACCAGCGACACTATGCATAAGTGGATAATGTCTCAGCCCACCGAAGCATACTTTTAAATGGATAGCCAGCCAAGTGTATATTAATTAAACTTAAAAGTTCTATTTATTGCCAAACACAGGGGGATTACACAGACAACAAGTGGCGGAAAGTACTCCAAAATGTTCTCACCCCTTTAATTACTGTGCTATAGTTAGCCCAGAGAGCCGATGTATAATCAGCGCTTCTGTACGCACTGTTTACAGCAAGCACTCAGGAGAAGCAAACTTACTTCGTGGCCTCTCTGAGCAGCTGCCACATTTGGCGGGGCAGGAGGAACACAGAAGGCACTGGAGGTACTGAAGGGCCCTTTTCTTTATCTCCTCCCCGCAGGGCTGCTCTCCTCCAGCACCCTGCAGTGCTCACCAGTCCTGGGGGCCCCGCCGCCAGCCCCTGCCCTCCCCTCAGCAGTGCTCTCAGTCCACAGACCAAATCTCCCACAACGCCCAATGTGCAGCTCTCCCAAAGCTGCCATCATGGAAGTTAATTACCACTGCAACATGCTTTGCTGCTGGCAGTTTTTAGAGCTGGGCATCTTAGGAATTTGAATTTATTTCATGCCGTGGTGTTTCATGTGCTTACAGCTCATGCATTTCACAGGTGAGAGGAGCAGCCAAGCAAAGAAGTCAGGAAGATCTGGACTCCCAAGAGGCTGATCCTGTTCCCCTGAGACTGTCACTGGGACCAGCCTCTTGAATTCAGAGAGATCAGTGATAGATTCAGCAATATGATGCCACTGAGCTCCTCTCAGAGCAGCTTACAAGCCCTCACCAAAAGTGTATCTTCTTTCTTAAAAATGAAGATGAAAAAACTCAGCAAAATATGGTAAAAAATTAATAGCCCAGTTTGAAATAGCCCTACTCTCACTCACACATACAACTCCACAGAGTTAATAGCACTGACCTCTGTGCTCCTCTGTTTCCCTATCTCCCAGCAGTGCCTCACAAGCAGTAGTATATTGCTGTCTGCTACTCGACTGCCTTCAGCACTGGCAGCTCATTTTCCTTCCCTGAATCCTCAAACCCCTAGTTCATTTCCAGGTGTTTTCATTGCAATAGCATGAAAAAGAAGACATATGCACCCATTAGCAAGCAAGCAAAAGGAAAACCTTTAATCCTCTTGCATTTTCACAACTGATTGCAATCCAAACAGCAACATGCATTATCCATGTGACCCTGGGTCTATGTTTCAAGAGTCATATCCACTCCCGAGTATAAAAATTTCCCCATCTGGACAACCTGAACAATACAAGGAACAGCAGATAAATAAAGTCATGGTGTATGGGAAACAGCTGAGTAAATCACATTATAGTACCAAAACAGCCTGACTCCATCTTCCAGGACCTCAGAGTCTCCCTCAGGAGGACCAGCAAACTGTTCTTCCATAAGGCAGGGGTCTAAGCAGCCCTCAGCTTCATGCTTTGGGCTTCTCTGTAAGGAAGATAAGGTCTCTCTGAATGGCTACAAACATGCCCTGGGGTATTTGCAAGCCTGGGGTATTTGCAGAGTATTTTGGCCATTATTTGTCCTCAGCAATGTAAGCTGTCCTGTTCTAACTCCAAAAGCTCTGATATTCAGAACAGGATGTTCTGATATTCAGAATCAGGATGATTCCAGCAAGAAGGGATTCAGCAGGTTTCCCATTCCACAAATAGAATAACACCAAAGCCTTTTGAAGATAATCTGGTTAGAAATTTTCTGATCAAAAAATAGTAATTCATTCCTTCCCAAATTGTTGCTGCTTTCCCAAACTCAGCCGACATCTCAACTCTCTGGGAACCTCACTCAAGTTTTTGGAGGTAAACCTTAGGATCTGGGATTCCTTTTCAGCACTTAGGATCTCCTTCCCTGCAGAGCTACCCTGAAGCCAGGAGTCTCAGGAGCTGCCAGCAAAGGCTCACTGTCAGGGCTTCATTCCACTGTCCTCTCTGTTCCACTGAGCAGGTGTAGAGCCAGCGGAGCTGCCAGAAATTTCTTCAGTCTTTCTTTGGATTGCTTGCTTTAAAATACGTCATGTTTCAAAACAATGGCATTTCTTTCAAGCTGAAATCCCAAATTTTAGCCAGCTTTGCATTTAGTGTCTGTATTGCTAATCTCTGGGTCAAAAGGCAATATTTGTAAGCATTCAAATTACTTTGGGACATATTAAAAGTTCCCTAAAATGAATAGCTGGCAAGTCAGCAAACTAAACAACCCCAAATTACACTGAAGTTCATATGTATGCACGCATGTGCATGTACCACCTCACAGACTGACAGCAAATGTTCCCTGTCATAGGACCAGCATTGCATAAGTGGTATTAACATGTACAACTACTTTGTGTCTGCATCTGGCACAGCTTTTCCTGGACAGATGACTCACATTCGTTCTGCCCTTAACTGCTGAGTCTTTCGAAGCAAATTCTTGTGCTATTCTTTCTTTCTGTAATGGGCAAAAAATTAATTTCATTGTATATGGCAGTGGGTTTCCACATATCCCACTGCCAAGTGTTGCTGTGAACCAGGTGGCAGTCCATCCTGCTCTGAATCTTGACTGTTTCACAGGCTTGCTAGGACTGTGTCATGAAGGCATTTGAGATGAAGGAAGAGGGGTATTTTGCTTTTTCCTTAGAGACCAGCAAACACAAGTGCTGCCCAAAGAGTTGCTATATATGTGAGTGGTGATACACTAAATGTACTCACTTGTCTCGGGGCTGTCTGCTGGTGGTAATGGTAGATGTTACCAGCCTCAGGGTGTGAAGATGCAGATAGCCCCAGAAGACTTTTCTTCAGACACTTACAAAGATTTTTCGCTCCCTGGGCAATATGCCTGGCCGATATGCCAAAGACACCAGACGGGTTCTTTATAGCACATGCAAGCCTTCTCCCAGGCACAGTCCTGGGACATGCAGACCCCCGTGGCTGAGCTCAGCTCTTCTGTCCATCGCTGTGGACTTGGTCAGGCATATGCACATGGCTTTTAGGTCTGCAGGCCTCCTGTTTCCTGAGTAATCACTGCCCCTGCTGGTGTCTGGTTCCTATACACCCATTCCCGGACTTTTGTGTCATCTCCACGCTACTGCATCAGCAACGGCACAGGAGCCAGCTCTTGCATAGCCAACCCCAGACCCTGGATGTTTCTCTTGTTCCTCAGGCCATTAAAGAAGTGTCACCAACTAGACACCGAGTAGGGCAACTCACGAGTCACACAGCGCCCAGAGGTGATCCAGGAGTTCCTATGTGAGTGGTGTGCACTCTACAACCAAAACAAATAAAAGTTCTTGTATAAATGTAACACACTGATGCTGACACTGATTTGCAGGTAAAATAGCAAAAGCACAGCTCCACTTGTTTTATAAGACTGAGGATTGGCTTGAGATGCAAATAAGTAGCTGTTTTATTTCTGGCTTCACCCTTAGGACCAATGCTCACTGATACTGATATTTAAAGAAGCACTTTCTTCAGCATGGCTACAATCCAGGGTGTGTGGTGTGGTGGTCTTTTTTTTTCTTATGCTGGCTTCAAACGAGATGTGGGTGTCTAGGTGGGTGGGTTGAGTGACATATTAGTGAGGAAGCTTCCTCCCCATTCAGAGCTACAGGGAGAAGTCAGAAAGGCATCTTTGAAAAAGTGGCAGGCAGATCATATTGGACTATTGCTGATGAAAGAGTTTAAATCCATCAAGAATTTTGAATTTGGAAGTGCATTGCTACAGAGAGCAGGGTGAAGTGAATTTCACTAACCTCTATAAATATTGTCTGTCTTTTAATTTCGGATTTGTTCCTCGAAAAGTCTTTCAAAATGCACGCTGCCTTATTTCAGTTCCTGGCATCCAATCAAACTAGCTATCTAACAACAAGGAGCGGAGGAAGTCTGTCCTTCATCTCCATTTAGAAGTAAAAGATTCCCCCTTCTCTCCTGCCCAACCCCCCAGCCTGGCTCTGAAGGTCTTCCAATTATCTCCTTTACCTGCCGCATTAAAAAGTAAAACATATGAGTTTCCAGAGATATAGAGTCTGAGGACAAGCCACTGTGGCAAAGCCATGACATTAGAACAGATGGAAAACTTCTCGGGAACAAAATGTGCACAAAAAAATGGGTTCTGGCTTTGAAGTGTATATTCACGGTGGGTGCTTTCATGTCTTTTGAAAAGCCCTAGCTCAAATATGACCTACTTAGGCAACATTCTTATTTATGTCTCCAACTAAGGAGCTGTATATTTAGCAAATGAGAGGAAATCATCCCCCTGTCATGTTTATAGATTGGAGCAAACTTTGCTGTTTAATTCTTCAACAGATTTGTCTCCATAAAAGTGGATGTAATTTAAACACTGTTAAAAAAATCAATAAATTCCAGAAACTTGGGATAAATGGAATCATAATTTTAAATATATATATATATTATATATGTACAGACATACATATAGAGAAAGAAAGAGAGAACATTTATTCAGTAGACTGCGGTTAAACCATATTTATTCAACTGGTTCAAGAGTAATGGATAAGGCTGAGCAAAGGTGGAGAGAGAATCGTAAGACTTTGCCATTTTAATTGATGCTAAATGCTAACTATTGTGTAAGATAATGAGGAACACAGGAAATCTTAACTCTTCATAGATTGGGTAGGTTTATCTGGACTAAAATGAAAAGAGATTAAAATGAAGTTAAAAGATTCTCCTGTTCAAGAAATTGAAGCTGAAAGGCACCTCAGAAGGACATATAGTTCATCTCCCAAAGGCAAGATGAATGAGACCCATGTTATTCTGGACTGAAATCTGTCTAACCCCCAAGGATGGCCATTTGGTAAGCTTCCAAGCAGGCTATTTTCCCTTTTTGCAATTATCACTAGTAGAAGGATCTTGCTGGCATCTAAGCTGTGTCTCTCACTGAGGTTACAGCCCATTATCCCCAGTCCCCATAGACAAAGAGGACAGATTATTTCTTTCTGCTTTTCAGTAACCTTTCAAAATTTATCATGTTCCTTCTTTCTTCTTTAGATTTGGCAACCCCAATTTGTTCAGTCTTCTCTCACGGATCATGTTACTAGTTGATCAAAAGTGCATCACCTTATTGAGTCACATGTCACCTATAACCTCCTCTGAGATGATCCACTCCAGAACCCCGACCCTTCTCTTCAAGACAGCTGCTTTGCCAGTCATTTACTCTCCTTGCATTAATGTCACTGAGTATTCCTACCTCAACAGAAGAGAGTCTTGCAACTGTCCACACCCCCGTCTGTACAGGCCACTCATCCAACTTCTCCAGCTTACTTTGCATTCTAAACCTGTTTTCCACCTGGTCCACATCCCATCCCAGCCTGAAAAGCAAAGAAGAACCTTCTGTTTTCCACCATCACATCTCACACTCTGGCCCAGCACAGGTTCCAAAGCACACCTTTCACAATCCCCTTACGGTTCCACAGGTAACCATTGGTAACTGCTCTCTGACTACAGCTTGCCACGCAGCTGTAGGATGGGGCAGTTCCTTCTTGTCCTGGTTTCTCCATGTCTTATGAGTGTGTCTTGCAAAACAGTATCAAAAACCTTATTAAAATCAAGACTTGTGACAACCATTGTTTTTTTTTCCTTTCTACAAGGTCTGTTGCTTTGTCTCACAAGGAAAAGAGATTGGTTACAGGTGATTTACTCCTGACAAACACCTGCTAGATGTCCTGCTCATACCGCTGTTCCCTTCAAGGTGTTTACAGTCTGTTGCTTGATTGTTCATTCCATGTATTGGCAAGTCTCACTTGACTACAGATCCCCAGATTCAGCTTTTTCTCCTTGTTATGGATAGACACTATCTCTGCTCTTCTTCCATCCTCCAGAACATCTCCTGTCCTTCATGACATCTGGGGATAAATACCAAACTTTCTGGGATTGTTGCAGCCAGTTCTCTGGTTCTCCCTACCCCAGGTTGAATTTCATGAGACCCAATAAAATAAAAAAAAAATAAAAAATAATAATAAAATAAAAAAAATTAAAAAAAAAAAAAAAAAAAAAAAAAAAAAAACACCACCAAACCAAAACCATCAGCATTTTCTAATCTCATTTTTCCCCACTGTAGCCTGAACTACTATCTTGTTGTCAGTGGCTGTATTAAGCCTCCAATCATAGCTGAGCTTCCTGACCAAACACTGATTCAGAAGCTGATAATATGATTTATTTCAAATAACACCTTATTTTGGGGGAATATTCTAGTCTTTCACAACCCTCAAGTTATTTCTTAGCTACTTGATGCTCAAAGGCCCTCTTAATCTCCGAAATGGGAAGCAGTGCTTGGCATCTTACAAAACCAAGCCCCTAGCTGAGGTTCAGCCTTTGACAGAAATGGGGATTTGAAAACAACTGTGATTTTTCCTGAGCAAAGCTGATTTGAAAATACCATAAGAATACTTATCTTGTTGATGTTCCAGCTGAATGTAGAAGGGCTGTGGTGTGCAAAAATGGAAGTACAGCTTCAAAACCCTGTCCCCATTGTCAGTGAGAGTTCCAAACCTTTATTCTGCAACTCAACAGTCTGGCCTACCTTAAACAGCTTAATTCTCCCACGTCACTTTCCCAAGTCATATTTACATTTGACTCTTTAATACTTGTTAAGAGAACACCAACAAATCCACTGACGAAATTTAAAAACCCAAAAGGAACACTCTCCCTCAAAATGGATTAAAACAGTGTCAGCTCCCTTGAAGTTAATGAATGAAAACTATTCCTTAGAGCTGTTTTTATTCCTTCTGATATCCTAAATGATGCTGAATCAGAAAGGGTGAAGTAACTGAAATCCAGATATGTTAGTTTCTGCTCCATTAGGAAAAGGAAAAATCAATTTGGCAAAACATAAAAAAAGAAAATCAATAGGGAAAGAAATTTTATTTTCACTTGAAAACTAAAAATATATTACAAACAATGGTGAGTGAAAATTATTCATTGATTTGTATAACACCTTTTACAAGCCCAAAAAGTGCTCCAAAGAATTATAGATTATTTAAATCTAAGGATCACTTACCACCAAAACGCACCTATCTCTAGGGTGGAATGCAGCTGCTACAAAATTGTACTAGGAAACACTACACCACAGCTTTAGGGCACAAATGCTTTATCAAAAGATGCATGAAGGGAAGTTGAAAATGCAGACTGGAATTACCCAGGCTGGAATATGACCACACTGCAACTATATTGATTTCAGTTTAAGCTTAAACTCGCAGAAGATAGGTCTATCAGCACAGTAAACAAACTTTGGCTCGCAAAGTCCCTAAAACGCTCTGTGTCACAAGCTGGGATAATATGCCAGAGGATGGGTCAGTTTGTGTTTGCCCTATTCCTTCTGCTCTTTCCCTGGTCACTGTAAGAAAGCCGATGGCACCAGCCTGGATGGACCTTAGCTCTGACCCAGCCTAGCTGTTCGCAGGTCCTGGGCTCGCACGTGAGGCGGTGAGGCACCGCAGCCAGCACACCCTCACATCTGTTGGCTCAGCAGCAGGGCAGCCATCTCTGGCAGAAGGGCAGGTGGTGCAGCCGACAAGGCAGCCTTTTGTACTCTCTGGCATGAATCACCGTACTCATCCGGAGGCACTCTAAATCCTCAGTGTTAAGCACACATTAAGTTGTTTCAGGATATGGGCCGCATTTATAGCACTGTCATTAGTAGCAAGGGCTTGCACTGCATAAAATTACACAAAGTACCTTTTGTACCTCAAGATGTACTTAGCAAGCAAACTCCTAGGGGCAGGGAATGTGCAGTCTTCTGTTTCTCTAAAGCACCTTATTCAATTATGGCAATATAAAAATGATTTATAACAATCTATTAAAAATACAACTCAAGTGACTTATCACTCCTGGGGTCCTGGGAATATACTGTAAGATTTGCCATTTAATTGTAAATCAAATCTAGTGGCCAGTACCTCATGTTTTAGAGAAAGATGAAAACTATTGATACACCTCACCAATTGTAAGTGCAACATGTCTTGGGTGATACAATCTTGGGTCATCAGCCAAAATATGACAAGGGGGAAGCAGAAATTTAGAAGGAAGTGGCAGAAATTTCTGCTCCCTACAGTCTGTAACCCAATCAATTCTTCCACTGATCACAAATCAGTCCAAGGGCTGCTGCAGGGCAGGTGGGCAGGCACAATGAAAACACTTGCCATCACTGCCATGGTGTTCCTTTCTGCTCAGGGTGTTTCTTTGTCCCTCAGCTTTCCCTGGAAAAGCTTCTTGGGAAGATGAAAGTCCAAAATAGCAGTGAGACAGAGTAAACAGATTGCCTAAAAGGCAGCAAAACATCTTGCACCCACAGTCCTAGGCAACCTGCATTACACAAGGTGACCCAGAGCTCTGGGGACAGCTAAAGTTATTTGTGGGCTAGAAGCACAGCACCTATTTCATCTCACCCAGTTCAACAACCCAAGTCTACCTGTTCTTATGCTGAGGAAGACTAAGGGTACATAATAAGAAAATCTCAATTAGAAACCTGACCCCTCTCTTCTGTCTTCCAAATAGCCAAGAGTCTATTCTGTGAAATTGTCTGCATCGACATCAAAATCAAAATAGACATCATGCGCATCAGAGGCATGCGCCACATCTGATAAAATACTCCTAATTCTGACCATTAGCAGACATGGATGGAAACTATTTGCACCCTGGAACTGCCTGTTATTGGCAAAGTGTGTTCATAAAGCTGTATTCATAGGAAAGCCCAGGCCAGGAACGGACCTATTTGGCCAATAAACTCTTTCCTCTGCTTTTTCTGATAGTGATATCTAAGCAGCTCTTTTCATAAGTTGATATAGTTGTATCTTGAAAACAATATCAGAGCAGATGGGGGAGGTTTACCCCTTCCTACGAAGCCACTGGAGCTATCACACAGCATGAGGTAGAAATCCACAATGCACAGCTAATCAGAGATGCCCTTACCTGCTGAAACTAGCCAAGAACATGAAACCTAAGGAAAAAAATTAATTTTAATATAATAATGAATAGAATTGATAGATATATCCACATATGGAAAATGACAGAGGCTGTAGGAATACTAAATTCCTCTTCGCTTTCACACTTTCTACTAACGCAGTTCTACCAACCCTCAGCTTCTCCCTCTTCCACTGCTCCTTCCCCACTCGGGGTTTGTCCCTATAGTTGGTAGAACTCTTAAAATCTTCCATTCTTAAGGAAGATTCAAACATAAAGGCCACTACTAGCGCAGAATATGTTTCTTGTGCCCTAAAATCAGCAATATATTGCTTCCTACGGGTTTCCTTGCCCAGTTCCCTAGGGATTAGCATAACACCAGTGACAAGTGATGCTCTTCCCCTACTTGGATTTCTGGTAAGATTCCTTTGTAGACACTCCAGCACAAATACTGGTTCACACTATACTTTTCCCCAAAAACATCACTGTCTTCCAAAAAGCTGTATTTTTTCAGAGCTTTGTCTCTTGGAAAAAACTGTTCTTTGGTTACATTTGGCTGAAGCTGGCCAACCAGTTCAAAAGTCACTGAGAACACAGCTACACACCTCACCTCACCCACAGTGCAACACAGAAGCCTCATTTTCTAGGGAAATGAGGCTAAAAAACAAACAGTGAACCCAGAATCTTCTGTTCTCTCATTCCCTGTGAATCTAACGTTCATCTTTGTTACAACCTCCTTCTGACAAGAATTGCCTTTATCTGTATTTTGTAAAGCTTTGAGCATATTGCCAGCACTTTAGTAGTAAAATATCATAGAAAACCGTATATCTGAATATTATTATGCAGAAAATATGTGCATGTTCACACAGACAGCGGATATATAAAAATATTGAATATGTAATTTAAAGGCTGTATTTGTGTTTAAGTATGTAGGTCAAACGTAGGGCAAATTTTTTTCTATTACGCACAAAACCTACATGTACACTGGACCGAAAGAAAGCACATAAACTCTTTTAATTCTGGATGCTAAAAGATGCAAGTTCTAACTAGCATTTGGATGGGTGATTTCCCCAGGGAACCCCAGGTGTTCTGGGCACACGCCAAGCAGTTATTGCTGAGCGCTGGGGTTGAGGTTCACCTCGCCTAACCTTAGCCATCTGTCTCCCTGCAGAGACTCGGGCACCTCCAGAGGGTGATACCTGGGAGGATGGAATGAATCAACCTGCCTGAGTCTCACCACTGACTACAGAGGTGGCCCAGACTACTCACTTAGATAACCACGTAATTTTTGAATAACTACAGTTAGGTGAGATGAATGCCAGACTTGGTGAATATTAGCCTACAAAAAACAAGCCAGTGGGAAGATTCTATATCTCAGCTGAATGGGAACAAGAAAGAGCAAACCATAAACCCTAAATTCTCAGCTTCTGCACAGAAGCAAGAACTGGTTTTTAATACCCAGAAACTTCTACAACTGCATGAAGAGGTCTTCATAAGAAATAAATAAATACTTTTAAGGCAACTAGCATTAGCATTTTAAATATATTTATTGACAATGAAACTTTGAAGTATTCTCCTTACAGCTTTTAGTTACTGGAAAATGGTGATTGTTGACAGCAAATGGCAGAAGGGCAATTTCTACTTTGGTTCTGATCTGGGTAACTTCCCTTTAGCTACCACAAAAATCAGAATAAAGATCTAGAGGGGAAAAAAAACCCAAACAAGTCCACGTAACCTGGACTGGACTCTGCAGAAGAACGTTTTAATGCTCTACTTTCCCTGCATTTCAGGCACAAAGGGTAACACACGTGACCCATTGGGTGGTGGGTTTAAAAATTGCTACTTGTCCACTCATTTCTGCAGTTGAATTTGTTGGCTTTAGAGTAATTCTATTGGTTTTGAAGTTCTACTTCCCATTAGTGCTATCAGCCATGAGATATTGTTAGAGGGTTTTTTCGGGCTTTTTTTTCTGCCTTCACTGGATGGAATACAGCTTATCCCCATGTCCATTAAATATACATTTGAACAGCATTTCCACCTGCACTTTGTCACCTCAGGTTCTCAAGGGGTGTACCTCCACTTGGCTCTGAGCTCAAGGGCGCCCTTGATATCAGTCTGAGAGTGCCAACAGGCATGCTAATGCCCATTTGAAATAGCTTTTCCTTTGCCTCAGATGTTTTCATGCACTCAACAAATAAAAAGTCTGCTTCACTCCGTCTGCAGTGCTGTAGGACGACCTCACCTCATTCTGTCAGTGAGCTACAGTTGCTTTCAGGCACCTTCTAGACTTTGCTTTCCTTCCTGGAGTGTGTCATGTCCCCCCTTCCTTACTTTAAGATCCAAGTTAGCGAAAGGCTCTGAGTGTATTGATCTAAGTTTACCTTCTTGAAGGCACTCACCCCACTGCTGTTAATACTGTATTTCTTTTCAAAATGTCCACATTCCCTGGAAAATAAGAAGCACCCTGTAATTACGAGCTGCTATGAACACGAAAGAAAACAATTGCAAAGAGGGAACAAAAAGCTAAATTCTCTGCAAATAAAACATTGGCAGTAAAGATAATTTGTTCTTCTGCTGTCAGTAAGAGGTGTCTATATGGGTCACTGAAGAGGTTCTTTACTGGGAGTCAGTTAAATTCAGCATCTACCATCTTGTCCTGTGGGTGAAGCATGCTATCTCAAATACGCAATACAGCCCAAACTGGGTGTCATCTTTTTTAAACTTTCTTTTTTTATGAATCACTTCCAAGTCTTGGGGGTAGGACAGCATGACAGCCAGTTCCTCAACAAAGAACTGACATGAGAACAAAAGCTATTCCTGAAGAGTTCTCAAAATAAAAGTGAGACAGATGAGTGAGGAAAAGTTGCATGGGTGTTTCTTCAAACAAGAACATGGTCAGAAAAGAAGTATCAAAAAATATAGATTCATTAAAGCTGAACTGCCTCACAAAATTCTCAGTTCTGCAGAAATGTGCATTAGGGAAAAAACACTGTGAATATGTCAGATGTGGACACCTTCAGAGCTAACAGTGTCAGTGTTTCATCCGAAAACAACTTCACATTTTTAATATCTTTCTATATTTTACATTCTAGTACTGTATTGAATAACAAAACCAGCACAGTTGATTCAGAGTGAATCCTTCTGAGAAACTTCCTCTTGCAGTAGGAATTTTAAAATTTGGGACTTTCATTCTAAACTGAACCCAATGTAAATTTCAAAATCTTGAAATTCTTTGGAAAATGGGAATTCCATTCATTGCCCAACACTGATTTAAACCTCAAGCCTTTGTCAATTGGTAAGTCAAGCTTTGGGAGAAGATGCTAGCATCCTTCTGAAAAATGGTTCCTGCCCAGCTTCCCTTTCCAATGGCATCTGGCGAGGGCTGCCTTGCTGTAAATCTAGACAAAACCTGTTAAGCAGTTGTCCTGAAAAACTACAAATAGTTAAGTACTTGGCCATATTCTGGACCCCTGGCATATAATCTTTCCATATAATTATTTCTGCTGTTGTCATTAGCTCCAGCACTCTCACTATTTATTACCACAGGTATTTCGAGACTCATAAAAATGTGATCCTACTCAAGGCTTAAGCAACGCATGAAATAAATCAGCAGCACTGAACATTGGCTGACACTGGGTGAAACCAGGCTGGGAACAGCTGGATTGCTCTCTTGACTAAATATTTACAAAAGCCATGATTATATCACTGAGTGACACGGTGTGAATATAACAATTTATCAATCATCATGTTTAACTGAAATCCCTGCAGGAGGGGATGGCATTCTCACTTAACAATAAGTATCTACTGTATGCTAATTAAGTGACTTATTTTGAGGCTAACATTACTTCAGGGATATTTGGGCTTTTTAACTACCCATTTCCTAAGCACTGCTTACTTCAGAGGCACAGAAAACACAGAGTTCAGCTGGGCTGTCGCTTGCACCAGTACCCATCCAGTAACCCAGTGGAATTAATTGGGGCACACGTCGGAGCGAGAGCAAGCCCAAACCAGCACACAGAATTTGTTTTCCATCCTCCCTCCACAGTTCCCCTGCCTGCTAAAGGGTGCCTATGGGCAGTAAGTACCACCACAGCCATCCTGCCATGCCTCCCACTGCCACAGGACCCGCTTCTCACCAGCTCCAGCCACTTTGGTCTCCTGCCCTTGCACGCCCTCTCTCAAGTAGCTGGCACACGCTCACAGTGCTGGCTGGCAGCTGTGCATTCAACCTGAAATGCCCGTGTCTCTAGGAGAGGCCTCCTAAATGTTCTCACCCCATGTTAACCAGGTTGGGCACAACTGAGGGCTTGTTCACCCTGAAGCTGCCTGGAGTTTCACCTGGTAATGTGGAGCTCTACAGCACCAAACTCATCCTTCCTGACAGCATCCACATGAGTGTGTCTGATCAGAGTGTGGCAGGGAAACCTGCCTCCCTGCCAGCAGGGACCTGGCACTGTCTCCATCAGAGCTGGTTAGCACTGACTGGGTAACCTCCTGAAAAGGCCACTGGCCACCGAATACAAGCCTACCTGCTGCTAGGAGAGAAGGGCTGGGACATGAAGAGCTCTACCAAACTGTGGCATTGCCAGGGAACATAAGGATCAGGTTTATACAGATGGGATCAGCAAGTAAACCTGCTCAGGGCATCGGGAAGAGAAGGTTTTTGTGAAGATAAAGCCAGCACATGTCACACTGATATGAAATGCGTATTTGGGCACCAGAAACCACAACCACATGGCAGGAGCTTTTTATAAAATCTTCCACCTTCTGCTTCATGCCAGATTAACTCTCTTGTACCAGCAATGGCATGAGCAGTTCAGCTACCTTCCTGTCTCCTTCAGATTACAGGTTTTAGTGCAATGCAAGAGAAAACACAAATCTCCTATTTGCCAGTCCCACTGCACAGACACTTTAAAAATTTTTTCTTCAAAACGCCTCTCAGATCCATGGATAATGCAGCCTGTTTGTGTGGATCTCAAGCTAACATTCAAAAGGAACAGGTGGCATCCATGGCTCACCTCCGGAAACTGCTTTTGAACCTTCTCTTTCTTTCCAGGAATCGTTGTTCAAAAAGAAGAAAAAGTTTGGGGTGTTGAAGTCTCTGCTCCCTTGAGAGCCTGAGAAGAAAGTTTCCCTCATATGGATCTTAGAGATAGATTTTTTTTATTCCCATTTTGTACATGTTGAGAGTCTGCATAATAATTGTATTTTAGCCTTTGGAGCACATCTGCCACTAAAAGGGAAATTTCACCTTCTTTCTACCTACAGAGAGGTCTATAAATCAGTAAGCATACAGATATGGGAGCACGGGCCTTGGTTGCCCTTCCAGGAGCCCTTAATGGCTCAGACAATCACAGCAAGTGCTCTTTTCAGAAACACAGGGAGGGAGGAGAGAAGTTACGATAAATTTAGTTTTCTTTTGAAGTTAATAACCTCCTACAAAGGCTTTTGGTAAAACACAGACACCTTAACATTTTTTTCCCTTTCAACCCATTTTTTCCTCTATTTTTCCCTCAGATGGTAAAATCTGAGGAAACCTGTCTCTTCAGAAGTAACTGCTTTGTGTGAATGACATCAGCAGACCACGAGGTTACCACTGGTAAGTTGGCACCCTGAGGGGAATGAAATGAAATCTCTTATCAGCCTACTTGCTCCTCTTCTTTTTTACATTTGGTGCCTTTTGTAATATGCAAAGCAAAGGGAATGTTTTGCTCCTCTTGATTTTTTCATCTTTTTTTTTTTCCCCTCAGGAGAAGGAACAATATATTTAACTGGTTGCTCCAAGGTCTCAGCTGCAGCTTCAGGTCTGTTTGGTACCTCAATCAGAGGTGACTGATTTATACTCCCTCCTCTTTCTGCCTCACATCAGACCTTCTCTCACCTACCACTGGGTTCTCCAGAGACTTGTTGCAGGCAGTTTGAAAATGCAAGGCCTTACCAGGGGAAGAAGACCGGCATAAATGTGTTTAATGCTAACTTTGTATTACAAACTCCTCCAACACGGCAAAGGTTCTGCTATCTTAACTTCAAAACCATGGCAAGTATAACCTCTTATCAATTTCTCAGGGTGGCTATCCTGTTGTAACTCTCCTCCTTTGGGGCCTCTCTCAGGTCAGAAGGTTTCAGAGGCAAAAACTGTTGGTGTGAAGGGAGATGATGATGATGACAAGACAATGGGTGAATGTATGGGAAAGTGGCTACAGCACAAGATTCCCTTCCCTGTATATAGGATTTCCAACAGGTGGAGCCAGTATTGCAGCTACCCACAAAAAAAGGGAAGCAATTCTAAAGATGGAAGCTCCAAGGGAAGATTCCAAGAGAGAGTGGTTTGTTGCAGGAGAACACCTGAAATAATAAACCTATTGCAATGCACTTGGCCACGGAGGCGTCTCCTGGTTTATCAACCATTAGCCTCAGGAAAGGAGACGGGACTTTATGCATATGTTTTGAATGAGCCTCATGCATCCAGTAAGTGCACATTCTCCTGCCTCAATGCATCCCACAGAGTCAACCAGCTTGCTAAAAGAAGCAGCCAGGAAGGGCTAAAGAGTAACAAACATGAGAGACTCTGGGAGGGAAAAAAAAGCCTTTTCTGGCAATTGTCTGTCTTGACGCAAAGAACAGTTTAATCTTTCCCCAAACTAAGCTTTGAAACAAAGATGCTAAATCACTGCAGGATTCCAAGTCTGGAGTACAGCATGGGAGCCTGGGTGTCATCAGGAGAATTGTTCACATACTGCCACATGTAGCTCCTCACCAGGTGAGACAATGTGGAAGCAGGGTGAGAATGCTACCCCAAGGTGGGGTGAAGGAGAACTTCCAAAAACCTGCAAGGCAAAATTAGAAGTTAAGGAACGGAACTATATACACTGATCTCTATTACTTTTACAAACAACATGCTTTTATAAACTGTGTTTAAAGAAAAAAAAAAAAAGTGTATCTTCCTTTTTGAAAAAAATAAAATGAAGAATGTATATTTTCTTTCTGAAGGAGATATGTCAGTATACCCACCTGACACCACTTGACACTGGCAAAGCAGAAGATGCGTGTATCCCCATGCATGCTCTGAGAATACTCGGCAGTTTCTCTCCCCCAGGGAGAGGTGCAGAAAGCCAGGCCTGGTTTAGGAGCTATCAGTCAGCAAAGGACAAGAAAAGGTGTCAGCCACCTTGCAAGTGTGACAAGGGTAGGAAAGTGGGCTGAGAGGCAAATGGGTAACTTCAGCACATGACAGAGACATTATAGAAAGGCATGAGGGATGAGATAGTAAAGACACTGTTTTTTGAAGGATGACACAATTTAAAATAGGATACGTTTGGTCAAATGTTTATCATAATCTCTCCAGGAACCTCCACTGTTTCTGTTTATTAATTTTAATTATATGGTATCTGCAGTTCCTGGTCAGAACCAAGGCTGTCCTGACAAATGCATTCCAACAGGATAGGGCCCAGCCATGCACAGTTTAAAGAGAACCAAGAATAGAGCAGCAGAATAAAACATGGGTTTTGAAGACTTTGAGAGTCCAAACTGTCCTTTGCAGGAAATTATTCTGTGCCAAAAAACTTGTCCTCATTCCAAACAAAACCAATACCACTTCTGAAATTTCCTAAGCAGGAAGAAACCAGCAAACACTATAGCATTAGCTACAAATATAACATCAAAGCAAGTACATCTCAAATGTCTCTCTGAACAGTATAGGTTTCAATCAATCCATGCATCCTAACTTGCCTGAGCAATTCTATGTATACATATATACACATCTACAGTTTTTAAAAACATGAATAGACATTTGTACCTGTCTCTTCATTTTGTTGCAGCTGTGTCCTCTTTATGTTTCTTCAAGAAATGATGTTTTGACATAAAAAAATATTTCTCTCCCAGCAGCCTGCCTTGAGGTTCTAAAGAAAGCTGTGGACGCAACAGGAATGAAGCCAGCAGTGTTCAAGTGACACTTGGGAGAGGGACATAGGATATACTCCTAAAACTTGGAGTGTGCAATGCTCACAAGCACAGATGGTTAACCTGCCCCTGGCAGGTTTTACTATTTCTAATGGCAACATGAAGGAGGACATGAACATGTGGGACTGATCTCCCCTACTTGTAATTCCCTAGAAGTCCAGGCACCTAGAGGAGAGCACTAGTTATCCCGGCTCCCTTTGTACTCAGTGGAGAGTGAGTGATCCTTTCAGAGAGAGATTCATCCCTTCCTAGATGGATACCTGAGGCAGACAGGATGAATCACCCTCTGAAGGCATTTTCTTTCTGCAGAGAGTCCTCCTGCCACTGCAGAGGAGCCTCAGACCACCACCATAGATTTGATGCCCGTTACAAGCCAGATGAGAGGAATCCCTCCCGAAGTGACTCTTTCAAAGCAGTATCAGTGTCATCTAAGGATGACCCAGCTCAGTCCTCTATTCCATCATGTGCTGTGTCTTTCTGCCTTGCTCTTTATGGCATGTTCTCTGCCAGAGAACATGTTAATTTACAGCATTGGGCAGTGCCTCTGTCGAAAAACTGCCTGTGCCAAAAGTGTGCCCCATTTTTAATTATTGAGCTTTTTATTCCAATTACTGTATCACAGGAAGTCATCATGTTCTGCCCCAAAACACTTCTCTACTGTTTACATCCACAAGACAGCTTCCTTGTTTTAACTCCGAAGTTGTTCCCAACTGGCTGAGTTTTGAGTGTAGTTTTGCCATTTATTACTACGTATCAAGTACAGAAAAATCTTTGTCATAAGAAGTAAAATCATTCCCATTTTTCTCCTGTCCTTCACTGTAAGTCTGTCATGCATTAGGAAACACTGGCAAGGGAACCTGGGTTACTGTAATTCTTTGCAGAGATACAAGCTTCTAGGAATACATTAAAGAACCCAACTTAATTTTACAAGCGCTGGTTGTATTCTTTGATATTTTCCACTTCAGGGACCATCAGGTTTCCTCAAGTCCAGCAAAGTAAATTTTTTAAATCTTTGTGAATGCCAAAGGATTAAAGGGTGAACTCAGAGATTTAGAGGCAGGTAACTGTTGTGGAAACAGCACCAGAAACCATCTTCCACAGTGAGCCCTACCAGTGAGCTGCTCTGTGGCCTTGAACAAATCACTTCACCTCTCTTGTACTTCTGCTTTCTTGTCAATATTTTTGTCTGCTTAAGTGTGTGGCTTCTGGGGCAACTCCTGTGGGTCTGTAGAGTGCCTGCCAGTATAGGATCCTAGCATCAAACAGAGTACAAGAAATTCAGGAAGTACAGGGATTTGAAAGGAAATGCAATGTTTTTTTTTAAACCTCTGATGCTATCGGGGTCTTCAGATCTCCAGGCTCTGAAGGTGTAGCAGTTTTTTAAAGGAATAAGTGCTTGTCGTAGATCATAAGAGGGGGAAAATGTAATCACCTATGTTTTTATGACTGGCCTCTATTCTACTTGGCTTGGTTCTGTTTAATACCTGTGGAGCAGGTTATTTTAATAAATAAAAAGAGAAGGAAAGAGAGAAAGTGTCAGCATGAGTCTGGGTATGAAGTTATTGAGAACAGAAGTGTAAATGTGTCAAGGAAATCCCCAGTGATCCAAAAGGGAATGCAAGTAGCTTTACAAGAAGCAGAAGCAAGCTGGGGGAAAAAAAATGTATAGGGTTCTTAGCTTTGCAGAAAGATTTTCATTTTTCAAACTGTGAATCAAATCAAATTAAATCAAAACTACATTTCCATACCACCTTTCATATCAGGCTCCCATGGCACTTCACACCGAAGCCAAAAGGCAATTCATGTCTCCTCTGTTCCTTACCCACAGGTTACTGCAAGAGAAGGGTGCCCTAAAATTCCACCAGCATTTGCAGCCCAGTGACTGCAGTCAGAGCTCCTGGGCAGCAGCCAGATTTTGGGGCACCCAGTCTCCGCAGGCTGCCTACCCCTACATCCCACTTAGCTGCAACAGCAAACCCGCTGGACCTTCCCTGCCCTGCCGTTGCCACAGGAAAGACACCAGGCTGATCTGTCCCCTCAGCCACACTCAGATAGATATCTGGCCACCCCCTGGACCAGAGTGGGTGGAAGCACAGCATCACCTGGGCAGCAAAACCTTCAGTTGCCACAAACCAGCTCCCTTTGTACCAAGATTAGGAACAGAAAGGCTCCTGTGTGCAAAAACTGAGAAAGCACTGAAATCCCTTCACGAGTGACTGTAGGCAGGCTCACCTTTTTAAGGTAAATTTCATCTCTGCTAATCCTATCACTTAATACTGAAATCAAATATAATATGGTATTTGATATGACAGTCTCCTTCTTATGAAGTCAGCTGCAGCATTTTTTATTTGCATATGATTTAATTACATTTTCATTCCAGGTCTTCCATTCCACATGAATTCTGTATGATTGCAATGGCGGGAGAGATTATAAAACTTGGAGTAACACTGCAGTGTTAAGAAATATGGAAGAAAAGTGCTGCTGTTTTAGGTAAAGTGAGTAAACAGCACAGTCCCATTACTGGCAGATACGGAGCAAGATTTCAGCTGCCCATATAATTTCTAAGCTGGCCACAGCCTTTTTTTTTTTTTTTGCAAGATACTACATCTTTTTTACAGGTTTGAACTAACCCAGTACTTGAGGAGAAAAGGTTCAAAAAGAGCAGAACAGCAGGTCACCTCAATTGCACGGCAGCATGTAACTACGGCATTGCTGGACTTCCTTTCTGTGTTTCCAAGGGGTGGGCTGTGGGTATGGGGGTATCCTGCACCAGGTCCTCTTACACGTGTGTTTGCTCTGTAACACTTCTGCTCCCAGATTAGCAAGAAGCATTGGAAATCATAAAAATGTTCTGCATAGTCAGAACAGAAAATACAATGTTCACAATAAAAGGAAACAGCCAAGCAAACCGCTGGATTCTGTGCCTCAGTGACTATTATTTATGGTCACTGCTAGTGAAAACCAGTAAGACCTCTCAGAGCTAGACATTTGCTTTTTAACTGCAAGCACACACACAACATTCAAGTGCAAAGTAATACCCCCAGTCACCTGCAAACAGTAGCACATAATGTAGAATAACTTCACTCTTTGTCACACCAATTGTAGGCATCAAGTAGCAGCTTGATAGAACAGCGGCAAGAAAGCAGTGATAAGAAGTCCCCAGTTGTTTTGCACACATGGGAAAGGTTTTGTGAGGACTTGGGATACAAAATAGATTCCCAGACCCAGACACTTCTGTCCTCGAAGCCTAACATGAAGAGTTAGTACTCAACTACATTTTTATTTTTAAAAAATCTGAATTTGTTTTATGACACACATGTTACTCATTTGTCTACCACATCAGAAATTGTTAAGGGAAGGAAAATGCTGTATTTTTATATATTCAACTGATACACCGGAATGGGAAATGGGAAACATTTCTGGTCTTTTAAGTGCAGAAGATTTTTTCTTGTTCCTGGATTTTGTTCCTAGTAGAGTTCATGATTTCACAGCACTTACAGCCTTAGTTTACCTATCAGTAGTCTGAGTATAATGATAGTGCTGCTTCTTAATTCAGGGTTCATGTATTCACAGTGAGCTGAGACAAACAGAAGGTGCTTTATGAATGTAAAATACTAATTTTTTTCCCCCTCATTTGCACAAGGTCTAGAACATTATACGGTAGCTAACATGCTCCTTGAACACAGCATAAACTTCCCTCTTTCCTGTAGCAAAAGGACATTGAGAAAGATATTTGGAAACAAAACCAATTCAAATGGGGCTGCCTGCCAATGAGGAATAGTGATGAAAAGCCAATTTTGGTTATTTTGGCAATAAAATGTTTCAGTCATAACAATCCTTGACTTACTGGTCATTGGGCAGCACCTGTTGGATGGTATAGCACAATTAAGTTTTCTGTCCTCCTATTTCATCACAATCACAAGGAATGTTTCTCTCTAATATCCTAGTTAACAAGCAGGTAAATTCATAATATGAACTCACAAGTATTTATACTTGAAAACAACTTTTATTCAGACCAGAGCTTAAAGTTATTTGAAGTCAGTGCTCCACTGTGCAAAGCTTTCAGTGTTAATGTTTCACTAGTTCTATGTGCATTTCCTCCACTGCTGAAATTGTGAATACATGGAAACAGAAATGCAGTCAACAGTTTTCTCTGGACTAGCCATTTCTATAATGCATGTGAAGATCTTAAAAAGTTCAGAACCAAATTTTGAAAACTGGAAAAATTTGAAAATGTTTGCTATGTCCTCTGAGGAGAAGGAAAGAACCGATTAAGACATAAATATGGAAGAATTCCAACTAATGAAGTGGTTATAAGATGTGAATAACAGATTTGTAAGTGGCAAGTGACTTTCTTCTTTGGAAGAAAATTCACAGTCTTATATGTTTTCAGCAATAGATCTGTTTTTCTTGTCATCTTGAACACTTCACATTCCTTTTCTGGAGCTATAATTTTAGCCTTCTATAGAGACAATATCAAGAAACTCCTCTTTCATGAAAACAGGCATTTAAATTGAGATATATTCACCAAGCAGATATGTACTAAACATAGGCAAGGGAGCACAATCCTCTAATGCAAACACATACATACACACACGCACAGAGAAAATTGTTTTAATACAAAAGATAACAGAAATCCTGATTTTACACAGTAAGTTGATAGGCTAAACAGTTCATGCTCACTAATACTGGTCAGTTGGTTTTGCACCATAACAGGAGGGAGGGTGATAGTAAAGGGAGAAGTAACTAGTTTTGATATAAGGAGAAGTGACTTTTCAACTGCACAAGAGGGTCATGCAAGTCCATCACAGACCTTATACGCAGACTAGCATGGTTGAAACCCAGGGTCCAGGAGGCTTCACAGCTCTTGCTACCCAAACCAGCCAGAGAAATACTACAAATGTTCCAGATAAAGGCAGATAAATTCTCACATGTGTGGAGGACAAGATCAGCAAGCTACATACTTGTGTTTCATGAATAAACCACGATAAATAATAAAGTGACCTCTACTGTGTAATTATCTCAACCGCTTTTTCCATGCAATGGTTTTGCCAGATGAAAGCAAATCAGAGGAACTGGATTTTCCCATAGATGTTTCAGTCTTATAAGAAGGAATGATTAGTCTCCTCTTTCCCTCCCCCTGCTTCTCACACCCCAGGACAGCTCTGTTTTTTACTCTACTGTTGGAGTGGGGTATGAGTAGTTCTTGTAATTCAGTCGTCAAGCTTAAAAAGTGCTTCCCAAGGCTAAATGGAAGCCAAATCTCAAAGCTGCATGCATCCTTTGGCCTACTGGGATGGAAATACAACTAATTTCTGCTGGCTGAACTATAATAATGAAGATTGTGAGTGCTCAGTGATAAAATTGGGGAGGCCGTGCTTAAGGCAATGGAAGTTATACCATGTGCAAAATTCTATTCCCCAGACCGAGATGCAAATGCTGTTGTTGAATGTTGCATGGATAAGACAGAAGAAGAGTATAATTTATGCATTATAATTGAAATCAAGGAAGCATTTCCTGCTAATGCTGTCATGCCTGCTTTGCAAGGCTAACCCTAATGACCAACAATTGTACTTTTTAATACAATTTCCGAAGCAAGTGGTGGCTAGGGAATAGTCCCATTGGAACACACACCACACATGCCTCCTCTATATTTCTTCACGTACAATTCACAGATGATTGCTTTGCAAGATTGTGAATGCATGACTTATTCACTCTGGAAGAGTGAACAGTCCCATAAAAGTGTTTACTAATAGACTCTCTGGCAGGAAAATCCACTTCTGTGCAGTTCCAAGCCAGTCTAAACTTTTTTTAATCACCTAATGAACAGTGATTCTCTTTCACTGTTGAGAATGGACAGGCAGGTTTGCAGAAAAAATTAGAACCAATCCAAATCACTGTCCACAAACGTGGCTGGACTGTTTTTCAGGAAAAGGTAAAATGCCTGTGTCCTTCTAGTTTAAGCAGGAAGCAGAGAAAAATGAATTATTTCTTTGTATTTCTGACCCAGCAAAAAGCCATATTAAAAAATGCCCTAAGGAAACCATGAAGTCAAGATTTTCAGATCAAGGTTTACAGATGCTTTAGCTGAAGGCTGAAGATGTTCAGGTAGCATATTTTCTTTGGGGATAATCACGTGAAGCACCAAACCCTTCACTATTTGCTGGAGGGATAAGAATGCTCACGTCTGACAAGCGCTAGGCAGGGTAGCTTTAATGGAGAAAAAAATCGTGGAGAACAGACTTCCCACTCACCTTTCTAACACTTTCAGGATACTACCAACAAGACATTTTACCTATTGTCTGATTGGCTGCATTTGCCCATGCTCAGACAAGCTCTCCTCTCCAGTACAAGGGTCAATCTAAGGAGGCACAAGGACCATCAGTGGCAAGAGCCACATCCTCACATTTCTTTCCTTCTTATCATTTCAGTTTAGCCCTTTCTTGTTTCTCCAGCATAACTACTTAGAACAAGAGTATTAGCAAAGGATGTAGCAAATCAGTGATAAAAGCCACTGGTCATTAAAATGAGAAGGCATCCTGGGTTTAAGAACTAATACGATGGCATTAACGCTATAATTACTGCCACATTAGGCCACATTAGTGCCACGTCCATATCTGTGCCATCCAACTCCTGGAAAAACAAATCTTTTTTGTTAATTGTTTTTCACTATGCTTTTCTCTCTTGATTCTCCTAACTGCAAGCCTGGCTAGTCAAGCTCTCCCCTTACTCTCAGATCTTCCACAGAGAAGTCTGTTGGCTCCCAGTAAAGACAATGCACTAAACACACGTACAGGGAAAAAAAAATCCTAAATCTTTCCTAGTTCTTATCTGCCTGAGAAACACACGCAAAAGATTCATGGTTACATCCATAGTAGTGTTCCATACTAGTGCTGACATATCACAGAAAGCAATAGGACAGCTATGAGAAATTAGCTTTTATGTAGATGCGTCTGCCAAGACTAAGATCTTTTCTACCTCCAATCACTAAGGGTCTTCCTAGAGTAAAATCCTTTTTGGATCCTAAACTAGACTGCTTTTGATTTTATTCAGTTGAGTATAAGATCCTCCTTGCTCCTGAATGTAAAGATACAGGATCAATAATTTCATCACAGCAATAATTTCTACTCTGTGTCAGATAGGAATTGTTGACAGATGACGCTCCATCTGTCACAGTATTTTACAGTAACAAGCCAAAATGCAGGAAAAAAAAAAAATGTAAACTGTACTGCTAGGAACTGTCGCAACAGAGCATCTTGGCTTTTTGGAAATACAAGTTGTTATAACAAAAAGCTTCAATTCAAAGCTTGGATCCTGGGACAGGTATAGCTATTTAGCATCTCTGCATATTGAGTTTTAAATCCAACACTGCCTGGCGAGGGAGTATTTAAAGTAGACTTACATGGGCAGACAACCACATGCCTGTTGTCCTCGCAATTGGAACTGGACAGTGAAGTTTGATCCCATACAGAAGCCATGCTACCCTCCTTGTATGGTTTCCATCCCCAGCTACTGCTCAAGTTATACATTCATATTCCCCTGATTCGATGTTCAAATAGAGCAGTCACATAATGGTCTGTGTCTACTCATTCCAGCATGTGCAGGGACAGATGTGTTTAATGGGGTTAAGCCATCAAGTATGGGGGGTAGGGATGGCAGATGGTATGGAAACAGAGTAAACTTGAGGGGGGCCAAGAGATGTGGGATCGCTGCTGGCACCCACTAGCACCCACTGGCGAGGAGATATGGTGATGGCCACAACAGATTGCAGCACCTGGTTCCTCTGCAAGGGTACACTCTTTAAAATCTATGCCTCGGTCTAACCTGAAAGTGTGTCATTCAAATTTCTATCCCTCATGTGCTTCCCTTTCCTTCCCAGAACATCAGAAGGGTGAATGCAGCAAAGAGGGATGGTCCTGCCCTTGAACCAGCACTCATTTTCCAAGTCAGTTTTCTATCACAGACTCCTTGCTAAAGCTGTTTCCCAGTAAAACACATAGACGTGGACAGAAACAAAACAGAGCATCTGATGCAGTAGAACATACTGGAACATAATGCACAAATCAATGGTCATTTCAAATTTAAAACTTCATGCAAGACACACAAAACAGAACCACTCAGCTTTGCAGTCTCTGTATAAAAAGAAACAGAACAAGACAAAAAAAGGATAGAAAAAAAAACTGCATAGAAAAATAAAAAATTGCACTAAACTTGATTTATTTTCTGTCTTTGCCAGTATATTCTGGGCTTAATTCTTCTTGTATCACAGCTGTTTTTCTCCTTTCCACCAAGCCCGGTCCAATGGCACAGCTTCCTCAATGTTTTCTCTGTCTTTGCTGGGTGAGCAAAGCCTTTTCATTTCACACATCATTTACAGCTCGCTGCTGTGATTTCAGAAAGTCAGTGGGCTTTTACCAAGCTAACAAGTGAGATAAACATTTTATGTGTCTGCTAATTCTGAAAATTCTGCAGATTTTCTGACAGTAGGTACCCTAAGCAGTCAGGGAAATTCAGCGGTTTCAATTCAATTTGCACCACATGGCAAACAAGTTTGCCCGGGAGTCAGTAAATAAATCAGGAAGAAAGAGAGGGAAATAAAGAACAGACTCTTCAAAGCCACATCCTATTCCTATAATGCAAACCTAAATTCTCACAACTTTCAGTGTATTCTACGAGCCTCCCTAAATTTATTCGCTCACTCCTGGTTTGAACTGAGAGACGAAAGGTAAAGATTTCTGTCTTTGTTTCTCTACTGTCATTGAGCCAGATCAAGACACTTTCTGCTGGAGTAAGAGAATGACTGCTCACTCAGGGACAAATACTGGATAATGCATCCAGCTGCTCAGAGCATCCATGCTGAGTTTGTATTTTAAAGATCACTGGACGAAAGAGACATGAGAATCTGGTTGTCTAATCCGTACATCCAGGATTTTATCTGATACTCCCAAATTCAATAGCAAGGTTCCTGTTTATTCCATAGGTATAGAACAAGAGTCCTATATGTGCATATGTGAATTGGGCAACTACATGTGCAAATAACAATATGGTCTACATGGAAAAACTGCAGATGCAAGTCAGGTGTGGTTTCTATGCATGTCCAGCTGGTGTCCAGAGCTTTTAAAATTGTGGTTCTGTTTGGACAAAGAGACACAGGAAAAGTGAAACTAAACAGAAAATGTGTGAATTTTTCCAGAGGGATTTTTTTCATGTGAGAATACCTGAGTCCATTCTTCTGTGTAGCCAGAGATATGATCACTTACAGTCAATATATCATTTCATATTAAAACAATAACAAAAACAAGCATTTAAAAAAAAGCTATAGAAATTTTGCTGCCTAGTTTGTTGTGGTTTTCTTATTTTCACATCACTAGTAGCACCCTCCTATGCGCAGTGAGCTTTGGCACCGCAAAATGACTAATTCCTTCAGGACTCAGAATGTTGATACCATCAAACTTCAAGATCAAAAAATAATTACATGAAAGAATTACACATTTTATTTATTAACAGCAAGAGACGAAAGGGAATGGTGAGCCATTTCAACGTGCACACCAGCAACTGGCAAGCAAAGGGCCTGATTCTCCTACTTTCATTAACCTTCATTTAATGGTGTAATAAGGCATGATCATAGTTAACAGAATTGGCCATAAAATGGCTATTCAAATTCAATCAGTATGAGAGAGTAAGGACTAAAAAAAGGATGAGGGGAAAAAAATGGATGGATGCCTTCTATCTGGCATCGCAGTCCAGAGACTGGAAAGTGATGATTGTCGCATGTTCCTTATTTCACACAGCAATATGTTGTAAGGAGGATGGAACCAGTCACATATGTTCTGGGCCTGGCTGGGATGCGTCTGTTTTTTGCGAGCATGAAAAGAATGTTTCTCCACATTAATCAGGACTTAAGGAAATACATAGCTACATCTTCCAAACCAAACAAGAGAAAGCCAGAGTGAAGAAGATTCAACTTTCTGAAGCAAAGTTACGCTTCAGGAAAAGCCTCAAGAAACTGGAAATGAGAGGGCCCCCCCATAAAACTTTAGATTCACATTCCTTTTACCCTGACAGTGCTCAGAGAAATAGCCATATTGCTGGGGGAAATCTCTTGTATATATACCTCCTGGAAAAAAAAAAGTCTAATTCAGGGAAATACTAAAAGTCTCAGACCTTACATGTATGCCCAAATTTAAGCATGCACTTAAGTGTGTTCCTGGAAGAAGCTCCAGTTGTTTAACTGGTTTCTTTCAGCTGTCATCAACCCAGAGTAGCTAAAAATTGAACCATCAGCATTTTAGTTATATCACATCAGAGCTAATTTTTAAGTTTGTCTTTTGAAGGATGCAGAGTGCCGTATCTGAAACATCCAAGGTCTTTTTCTTTTGGAGAGAGGAAATGTAGCAGATCAGGCAAAAATGCACAGGGGTCTCTGAATATTTTTGCTGAATAGATTGCTGTGCAAAACCAATTATTTCATAAATTTAAAAAAAAATGCAAAGCAGGATATTTCAAACAGGAAACAACATAAGTAGCACTGGTTTTGAGAGAAATAATCATGTTACTATGGAATACTAATCCAAGCAAGCTTCTTTATATTCCAAAATATTGTTTTATATGTGGCATTTCATATTCTTTTTGGTGTGCTTTTTAAAAGGGATGTAATATTTAGGAATTGAACTATTAGACCCCAGTAAGGCTGTTATCTCAGGAAGAGAAGGACTCATTGCAAGTGCTTGAAAAAGACAACAAAACAGTGAAGGGAAAAATGCCTCCAGTGCTGAAGATATTTTTAAGATATCACTGAACAATGTTAGCAAAATTAACACTTGTAAGAAAGTAGAAAAGGAGCAAGAAGCAGGGCTCAGGCAAATGGTAATTCGGGAGTTTTTCCAATTCCTATTCAGAGAGGCAAAACAGTCTCCTGGGTAGAGCGCCTCTGGGATTCGGGAGGCAGGAGCTCTCTCCCCAGCCATCATTCCCTGAATCCCCAGGTGACCATTCGCATTTAAAGCCAAGATGTTCCCTGATCTGCAGAACAAGAGCCATGAACTTTCCGAAGCACTTTGAGATCTGGCCATTGCAAAACTCTGGGTCAGGAAGAGGAATTCCAAAATCTGCAATTAGTTGTACACAAGGGTAAATGCATAAAGGGGGTCAGAAGTTTCTACCACCAGACTTTCTTTTGAAATCTGTTTAAAATTCAAGTCCACAATAGTAAGATGCCTGAGCTTTCTCTCCATTAAAGCCTCAAACCAGCAGAAAGCCCTAGTGGTGAATTACTGCCTCTAATTTTTCATTTTAGTTTATACCAAATTTATCTTATTTCAATTGTCCTGGAAGTCAATATAAGAATATATTTTTAAATTACATTTATATGAAGCCTTTTCTCTTCAAATACTTGCCCAGGTATACACAGTTGCACCTCATGAATCTTTGAGAGGCAAATAGCAGCAGTGTCCCTTAACAGGGGCTACACGAATGCAAGGAAAGTAGCTTGTCCACATCTCCCAAAATGGTGGTCAAGGCAAAATTTGCTTCCAAATCACTGATGTTTCCAATGAAAGAATTTGTACAGTGGTGCATGAAAAAGCTCTGTGTCTTAGGATTTTTTTCTAAGCAATTGTGGGCAAATTTGGGGTTGCAGCTGTTATTAGGAGGTAAGAAATAAATTAGACAGGCCTTCATTTGCAATGTGCAGCTGCAGCTCTTGTCAGTGGAATCCCTTCATTTTTTTTTTTTTTCTTTTTTTTTTTTTTCTTTTTTTTTGGTACTGTGGGCCCTTCAAACTTCAAGCAAAATATGCAGGTTACTTTTCCTTCCTTTTACTGGGATCTACAGTGGGTAATTTCTGAGAGTTCACAGCAGGACACAGAGAGAGAAATGGTGCAAAGAAACTCTACGTTTCATTTCTAAATGTGAAAGTGGCCTAAATGATGATTCTTAGCTTTAGTGCAAAAGGTATCTTCAAGCTTGCCCACAAAAATACTCTGTCTCCCTTCCGTAAGGTGATCTCTTTCTCCCTCATGTCTTTCTTGCTTGCATGGAAGTTATGTGTATTAGAGCAAAGGTACCACATACTTCTGGACTGAAAAATTAATGCAGTCACTCTCTTACACATTAATTGCCAAGAATGGGATCAGAAAGAAATACTAAGGTGAAGTCTAGATATAAGAGCACCAACAATAAATATTCCTCAGCTTTTTGGGGACCTGGACATAAGATTAAATGTCCCTATAACTCTTGGCCTAATATCTCAGCCAAACCTATAGCAGTATCATAGGCTTACAAGCTTCATTTTTAGCTTCTATTCTTTTTCACCACTCAGTAGACTTTGGGACTCTAAAACAGCCTTTCTTCCTGCCAGCAACATTTTCCCATCATCCAGATTATGGATTCATGTGCTTTCTTTATTTTAATGGGACTTTATATACCCAGTATAACCTTCTAACAATCATGAACACTTGCTGTAAAGAAGAAGATATATTTTCCAAACTCTCTCTTCAATTATTAGTGTCATCTGTAATGAACTATTCTAGTTTAATGGAAGAATTTGTATCTTTAGTACTGTGGACAAAATAAAACACAATAGAAGATTAATTTAATAGGAAAACTAATGTTCATAGCAATTATTCCAAAGCTGAGGGTGCTTTTTCAATTTGCTCCATCTGATGAGGTGATTCTTTTGAGAAGACCACTAGACTCATAAACCTGATGCACAGAGAGCTTAACACAGGAACACACAAGAACACTCACACATTCATAAATGAATGGCACACCTATGAATGAACACAGCAAGTAACTGCACATCACAGGCAAATGTTTGAGAGACAGTATTTTATGTTCAGCCATGGGTGGATCAGTGCTTATATCAAGTGATTTGGTAAAATCAAAAGTGGTGTCTGTCTTGGTTGGTGGTACAATTTACATTTACATTTAGGGCAGCAGTGAGAAGAAGCTATAACTGCTGTATTCTCTTTGACTGTAGCGTACTTATCCTTCACCTTGACGTGAAAAAGGTATCATTTATGCTACTTTTTTTTTTCTCTCCTCAAATGCAATTGCCACATTTAGGGACTAAAATTATTGTGACTTCAGCCTGATTTTTCAACACTGGCCGACTCAAGTCTCCCATGCCTTCAACAGTAGCTGTAGCAAATTTTAGCTTTTAGAGAACAAGAGGGTGGGGCACATAATGCCAGTGGCAAATTCCATATTGTCCCATGTTGCTGATGGGTTTGATATATATTCTGGACAATATTCTAGTTTCACAAATACTCATTATCCAGTCCTCCTCAAATAGCAAACCATAAAAACTCAAGAACACACTAAACTGAGCACAGAAAAAGGCTTTTGAAAACAGTGCCTTAACTCTTCAGTGCACCTTTTGTTTGTGAAATGGCCATAACACTTACATCATATTATCTAATTTTATGCCTCCCTCTACAATGTTCTATAAGACACAGGGATGACAGGGCCTATAAAACTATATTGTTACTCATTTTTGCTATTAATGGATCGACGCTTCTTTTGTTTGTTTCCCATCAGGAACTCTGCTGTACGATGTCATGTATAATGCATTTCTGTAGCATGTAGCTCAGCAGCTCTCTTTCACTGGATCAGTCTCTGTTTGCAAGGAACCACTTGCCAGAAACCACTAAGACCTTCCATACAAACAACCAGAAATTAAGGCTCTGCAGGGGAGCATGTCACTGCCTTACAGCAAGGAAATAAGAAGCAGAGCTATGGCAGCCCAAGAACCAACCACCTTTTATCACAATTTAGTGATATCTTATTCTTCCACTCCTACCAAGACAGTAATGGTGTCATTCTCACATGCATCACCAGCTAAGGTTAAGTGTCATATCTGTTTAATATCTCATGCACTTTTTATCTAGGACTATCCTCTGGTGTCGAGGGATGAGCTAAGCACTCACTTGTATCTCCAATGTATATAAATTAGCATTCACATGATATAATTCCCCACCTGCACACACATTAAAGAAATATTTATTTCAAAGTCACTCTTCCAGGACATACATTGATTCACACCACACAAAGTCATCACCTGTCAGGGCAAAGGATTTGATTTACACATGACCCCATGATGCACAGGGAGAGGTCAAGCTGCCATGAGTTATGATCCTACCTGAAACGTCTGCGGATCTGTAGGAATGGTGCTGACCATTTCCTATGAGCCCTGTGCCCACAGCCTGCTGCCAGGGAGGAGTGCAGTCAAGGTCACAGCAACACATCCCTTTCAGGGCAATCCTTGCTGTTGCCTTGCCATTGTCTCTCTGCTCCTTCATCTAAGCAGTCTACCCCTTTCTGTAAGATGAGAAATTTCCTGAACTTTGCCTTTCCAACACTGCAACACAAGTTGCTGTATAGGTCAGTCAACACATGTCCCCCTCTGAGCAGAGAGGCTTAATAGTCCTCTCCTGTCATCTTGTTTAATAAGCAGCCTGACAGGTTATGTGGCTTCCAGTCATTTTATTGCTAGAAGCTGGGTAAAACCTAGTGTATGATGGTGGGCGTTAACACTTCATCCTTTCATTCAGAATAAATTCAGAGAAGCCATTAAGGTTCTTTATGAAGCCAGATGTTTGAAACAATAATGGTCTCCACCCCAAACATAACTACGTGCCATCTCCCAAAACAAAGACACATGTGGACAGAGAGGTTTAACAGGCAATTATGTTGTGAGGGTTTGTGCGTGACAGAAACAGCAAGACTAGAAAAGCTGGAGAGAAAGACAAAAAAAAAGACCTTGTCACTGTTCTGACAAAATGGGGAAGAACAACCATCTGGAAGAGCAGGAGCTGGGGCAGAGAGACATGACCCTGTGTGTAAAGAGATTATCTTCTACCAGATCCCCTGCAGGTTCAAGAGAGTAGTTCCTCGTGCATTCTTTGTCATAATACAAGATTTCATCCAGACCACCTGATCTCTTCTAACAAAAAAAGCATCAGTACCCTGAACTTGGGCAAACTTCTCAGGTCAGATATGTGTAACACCTAACCTAAAGGACTTTTAGTGTCTGTGCTCACACACATCATCTAATGAGTGAATCAAACTTAGATTGTATTTTGGGGGTAGGGGTTTTTTTAACCACTACACAAGCTGTGCAAACTTCCACTTTCTACTCAGCACTGAATATACAGTTCAGTGGAAAAATTACCTCGCCCTGGAGGACACATGTCCAACATGGAAACTTTCAAAGTGTTTGGTGATACTGGTTAACTTCCAGTCACAGCAGCATTTTGCATTTGTTTCCACAAAAGCAGTACACACTTAATGGCTCCTCCACTGTGACAACCGTATTCCCTAGCCAGTAATAAGCAAAGGGTTACCATTTATTTAAAATATATCCATAATGGTCATATACAAGGTTTTAAGGGGAAAATGTGAAGGAAAGGGGAAAAAGGGGAACTGCCATTCTGCAAAAAGATACTTCACACTCTTCATAAATTAATCGCCATAACTTTCAGTACTTTTTCTTAGCCATTGGATAGACGCACTGGAATCCAAAGTCTTCATATCACTGGCTTTATTCTTTCTTTTCTTACAGCTTGAGTGAGTGCAGTCTTAAGAAAGCAGTGCTTTGGACCACTTGTACTGGTAAACAAAATGTAGAGCACATCCCAGCTTTTAAATGAATCATGTACACCAACTCTTGACCGCGCTTCCCTCTGTCTCACTGTACTAGAGCAGCCAGCTGGCAAAACAGCTCATCTTCAGCTGCCCCAAAGAATCATGTCTTTCCCAGTCCCTCTCCTATACCAGTGTCTCCTCCCCATCATGCTTTGCCTCTCTGCATCCCCTCCACTTTCTGCAAACAGCTCTCAGGAAGAGACAGAAGACCATTCTTATTCATTGATCATGTCAGCAGTGTTTTCTCAGTCTCCAGCTCCACTCAGGAATAAACCTATAACTCTTTGCTGTTTTCCTCAGCCCTTAACTAAAGCCTCTCCCTCCCAAACACTGTTCCCTCCTGCACCCTGCAGTTGTCTGTGTGCTTCTCCTCATTCTGCTCACTGGCTCCCGTCCCCAGCTTCCCCAGCTGCAGCGGGTTAAAAAGGAAGTATAGGATGTTGCCTGCAATTGATTTTAATTCTTTCCCTCATGCTGCCCCTGCAGGCACGAGTTGGCCAGCCCAGCTGTGGCACTGAGTGCAGCCAGCTCTCCCTCACGCACAGCCTTCCCTCAACAAACTGTGACTGATCGCAGAGGGACAAATGCACACACGGTCATATTCATTTCTTTGCCTGCTCTGGAGTTTTCTTACAGTATGAGGCCTACCAGAAGAAAACATCTGCTTTGTTTGTTTTTTAAGGTTATGGCTTCCTCCACTGACCTGGTAACGCAAACACGACAATGATAGGCCTAATGTGGGAGAAGGAGAGAGGGGCTCCAAACTGAAAATGCTCACTGAGACCAGCTGAAGTGTTCAAGTAAAATTAAAATACAGAAGGCTTGAGAAAACAAAAAACAGTGGGGGAACTAATGGATTTTTGAATACTCTTTTTTTAATAAGTCCCTAATGTGTTGTTTTAAGGAGGTGAGTGAGAGGAAGAAATGTGAAATTTTCGTTTTCACCACAATCTCTCTAGAAGAGTCGAAATGATGCAGAGTGACTTTGGCTTGGACAGGCACCTCAGCTTTCTTCTCTCCTTATGCATAACATTTTGTAAATCCTCTTGCTTATCAAGTTATCTAATAGGTGAGAAAGCCATAGTGCTAAACCATAACTGGTAGAACACCTAGCATAATCATCTGCAAGATCAGCTCCAGTCACTCTGTTTACCATCAGAGCCTCTCATTTTGTGCCATCCCCCTTCTCCATGCCTTAAAGTTCTTGAAGACCCTTTCACTCAGCAGTAGCTCCCTGCAAGGCCCAGCATGAGGGGACAAATGGCAATTTATGCACCACATCTCAAAGGAGTGACACAACAAAAAAGTCATGCCACCCACTAGATCAGATTCCTTCAAGCCCCATCTGGCCTAGCCTTGAGCACTTCAAGGGATAGTGCATCCTCAGCTTCTCTGGGCAACCTGTTCCAGTGTCTCACCACCTCCACAGTAAAGAATTTCTTCCTAATATCTAACCTAAACCTACCCTCTTCCAGTTTTAAGCCATTCCCCCTTGTCATATCATTGCATGCCCTTGCAAAAAGAATCATCTCTCTTGTAGCCCTTTTAGGTATGTATCAACTGTAATCATCTTGCTTTACTCCTCAGATCTTACTATTTGAGAGAGAAAATAAGAGACACTTTTGGGGGAGGGACAGCAGAACTAACAATTTGCAAATCTTTTTTCTGAAATGTATTTAAATCACAAATGCTGACATTTTACTGAAATTACACTTTTCCAGTAGAGAGATAGAAAGGAGGACTGACCCTTCCTGTCTTGGATGATAAATATTAAATCTACTTGAACTCTAGTAATTTACATAAGTTGAAGCAACAAACAGAAAAGGGCTGGTTGAACCTAAAAGAACTGGAACATTTCTCAGTGCTCTGGGAGCCCTTTCTCATTTCAGTGTAGCTCAGCGTCCTTGACTATATTTTCTAGCTTTCTAAAGATGAAATACTAAAGCTATTCAGTATTTTGCTACAGTTGCAGAAGAACCTGGGAAAGAGGCAAGTGAAATCACAGGAGCAGAGGCTGCCTTCTGTTATTACACTTAAGTCCTACTCTCATTCACTCCAATTTCAAAGAGCAACATTTGTAGCTAAAAGGAAGACTCACTCCAGCACTTAAAGCCATTCAGAAATAAAGAGAAAAAACATTTTGGGGGAAATACATAATCTTTATCAGAGGAGCAGTTGCCACCCTTAACTCCAAACCAAGAGCTGACACCTCAAATAAATGGCCATAAACCTTTCATTTGTTGGGGACAGTAATGACTGCCTGAGTATGAATTAACTCTATTACATGAAACTGATTTTCATGTTTACCACTGCTTGAGAATGAAAAGAGAATATGTCCTTAAAGTGTTCATCTATGAAGAAACTTCTGTGTGAAAAACCACACATCAAGAGTATAATTCTAAGACAAGAGACCCAGTAAGATGTGGAACAGTTGTTATTCCCACTGCAGTAACTTACCATGGGACATTTAAGAGGGTCAGTGGGCCCCTCAGGATTGGTCTCTGAATTAAGACACTTAATATCCTGACATCTTCTTCTGAATGGTTCCCAGGAAACTGGAGCATGAGAATATATAAGTTTGCTGGGGAGGCGGCCAGTATGGGAATACCAATTTGGTGTCCTCAGTCGTGGACTGGAGGGACTGGAATAGCAGTCAGTGGCTGGCAGGGTGAAGGAGTAACTGGTTATTCTCTCACTATCCAAACTCTTCATTATCATTCTACATTCAAAGCTCTTGCCTTCTATGAACACCAATCTTATTTATGACACCTCATACAGCCCCTGCAGTAAGCGAGGAACTCTGGCCCTCAATGTTTCAAGAAAAACTGCCTTGCACTGCATTTGCATACAAAATGAATGAGGCAGGAGACCAACTCCAGCAGCTCCCCAAAATAATATGCGACAATCTAATTAAACTTTATTGTAACTATACAAGCGAGGAAACAGAATTAAGGCTGGGTAGGCGAGCTCAATTTTGTCCTTTCCTTAGCCTTTGAGTGTTTGCAATTTGATAGTCTTGTCATGTAGGGTTTCTAATAGAATTTTGTGCATTTTTAGAAAATAAATTAAACTATGAACTTCTACATGGTTCAGCTTCTGCTAGGCCAGCAAACCAGACCAAGGCAAACACTTGTGCAACCAGCTGGCCAAATTCACTGCTTTCTTCCATGCTGGCTTTTCTATCGTCACTGTCTAGCAGAGGAGATTACCTTTCTTCATCAGTGCCTTATTGGTCAAAGAGAGAGATTTCCTAAGCTAGAAATCAGAGCATAACTTGGTACCTAGAGAGTAGAGTCTGCATTCACAAGAAAACACCCTGCGACCACCAGCCAGTAACACTCAAGGGCACCAGAAGAGCCAAAAGATAATGCAAACACCAATCCATCCTGACATCTATGAGAACTGCTAAAATGACAGCTGGAAGTGGTGTTTTTTAAGAGATCTTGGTTCTTGTACCTATCTCAGCTTACACATTCCAATTAAAAAATTGCTTCTGGGCTTGATATCAAAAGCTTAAAATTGCAGCCAAAAACATAAGTAACTCAAAATAACCCCCTTAGAATGGAAACTCTTGTACATCCTTCATACTGCTATGCCTGGCGCACACTGCCAATAAGATGCCTAAAAAGAGGGAGAGAAACTCAGGGTAGGAGTGAAGGAAAGAGGAATTAGACCAAAAAGGAATGAAAGGGAATCCCACGAGGAGCCAGCAGAAAAGCTCCAGACATTCTGGCAGTTCTAAGAGTTTGTTCCAGGTGGCAAAATAGACACTCACTTGAGGGGGACTTTTGATGAAAAAGGACTAGAGACTTCAGGGCACAGGCCTTAGGAGACCAGCAGGAACTCTGAATCTCTGCTGTATTGTCTGCCACAGCATATGATTAGCTTCCTGTGCTGTAGTGCATTGTAAAGCACTTTATAAAGCAATGAATTACACAGCTGAAGTGGAGTAACCACATGCAAGCAAATACGACAACCATTATGCTCTCAGCAACATCCCACACACAGCCACGAACATTTGCATTAGTGCCAATTAATCTGAGGTGGTACAAACTCAGCCAGGCATAGGGTTTGTTCTTTGGTGTGAAGGAGGAAGGGAGGGGAGAAAAATATCCTTTTGTCTTCAGAGAGGAAACATCTGTAGGAGTTTTCAAGGGCTCCGGTGACTTTGTTGAGCATGGAGCGGGGGAGCGTGCTATTGAGTGCTTTGATCTCACCAGCAGGTGACACTGCAGCAAGTGGGAGCAGCTATAAAAAGTTTGAAGCATTCTAGGGACAACTCGCACAACCAGTGCACAAATGTGTTTAACGTGTGTGACTCACAGTTGCCGAGAGGTGGGAACATGCAGCACTGAGCTTTTGGTTTCAGCTCGTCGTTGTGTATTAATGTCTTCCTTTTCCCCTCGCTGCTCCCCACCACTGCTTTCAAACACCAGGGTGAAGCAGTCAGGAAGGGCGATGAATCTCTTAACCCTGCTGCACGTGGAAATGCATATGACTAAAGCACAGCCAGGGAAAACTGTTCCAACAGCCCTACCTCTCGCTGAAGTCAGCAGGAAAGCTATATCCTTTAACGTCAGTGCCTAACAGAGGAGCCTACCAAGCGCTAAAGAGGTGTTGTGTTTTTCCAGCTCCACATTTCAGCCAGCCATTCTGCACAAGAAAATGATGATGGTATTTGTGAAACATGGGTTTTCCCGTGATGTATTCTTTTAACACTACAGTTAACATAAAAGAAAGCAGTTTAAATACTTGAGAATTAATAACCTCTCTCTTTTGGCTGTAACTGCCAAGGAGGACTGACCCTACATAACCCTGGGCTCAAGGGGCCTCAGAGGGGCTCAGGAAGATCAACCTACTCCTACATGACGAGCCAATACCATAAAGAAAAAATATTCCTACAGCTGGACATCCTATGCACAAAAATTCTCTTGTTCTAACTTACCGAGCAAGGCTTGCACTGCATATTCTGGTGAGGTCCATGGCTACTGTATCCTGCTAAAGGCCAGAGTGAAGGCTGTCTTATTTCTCGCTCAGCAGTTCCTCAGGTGCAAAGGGAATACAGTCAGAGCTGCCAAGTTTTGTTCAGCTCCCTGTGTGATATATTGATTTTGTAAATGGGTGAACTGATTTACCACTTTCTAGACTATTTGCACAAAGCCTTCCATCATATTTCCCAATCAAGACATCCTGCTCCAAACAGCAGCAAGAATTTGTTCCCAAATCCTTGCTGCTGCACATAGGGGAAGCCAAGAGTCCTTCTGAGAGAGTCTTCAAAGCGTCTGAACACTATTTGCAAGAGATGATGGGAGGCTGCAGGGCACTGGCAGGCATAGGCGGGTACCCTCGTAGGGTTTAATGCCAGAAGCATCTGTAACAGCTTGCACTCTCAGTTCTGCCAAAGCGCAGCTGCTCTACTCCAGGTGTGTTTGGTAGAGAGAGAGTGGAGAGAGTGGGTACCTGGTGCTGGCACTGTGCAGCAGAAGTGAATATCTGTTGTCAGCTTGAAGTGCATGCTAACGTGTTAAAAATCAGCTGGAACATGTCAGCCAGTGACAAAGGTGCCAAAATCAGGGTGCTGGGCAAGAAGCACAGTCACAGGCAATTCCAAAAAGCTCCACAAAAGGTTGACAGAAACACAAGAATTCAAGGCTCAAAACACATTTCTTAGTGCTTTTACTTCAGCCAGCAAATGAGGGATCTGAATTGGTCTTCCGTAATATTTTACACACCTTTGGGAATGAGGGAGATTTTTTTATTATTAGCTGAACTAGAATGTTGTAGAGCTTCAGAAGGATGCCCTCCTTGGAGAGGCAAAAGCAGCTTTAAATCTAATCACTTAAAGAGTATACATTTTCAGCACTACACTCACTCATGCAAGTCCTATGGTTTTACTGTCCACTGCACATGCCTGTGGTTTTACAACCACACCTTCCCATTGATGCACAGTTACAGAGTCAGGGCAAAATGACAAGAATGAAGAAACTCAGAACCAACTTTGCAATGAAAGCAAACACCTAGCACAAACCAGTCAAGAACCCATTTATTTTGACTGGGAGCCCTGGGAGACATTGTTTGTGATGACCATATGTAAAAAACCATGTCTGAAGTGTGACTCTTCTACAGAAGGTGTTCCCTTACTGACTGCAAAATATACTGATGGACCTCAGACTCTAGCTTCCACTGTTTAGATGTACCTTGCAATTTCTCATATGTGCACTGAAGTAGACAGGTGAGGTTGTAGATATGCCTGATATGTTTACTTTATGTCCATTAAACTATCAGCATTACAAAACTGCAGTGGAGATTGGCTGTGGACCTTTCAAGATGCAGAGAGAGAAAGAAAAGGGCAAACTGCAAAAGGGTCAAGCACTTTATCTCTTCATCACTTCCAATTCCTACATGAAAGATTCACTGGCAAAATCTGCTTGTAAATTGAGGGTTTTTTGGAACAACACTCCTTAGTCACATAAGCAACACTTTATTTTTCCAAGTGCAGTTATTTAATTTCTCCATATTTGAATTTTCATGTCGCTTCTCTTCCTCTCTGTAGTTTTTGCTTTTTTAAACAGTGTGAACACATTCTGTAATTATTGCTGACAGCCCAATGTTTAATGGTGTTGAGTGTCTTTTATGGCACAGTTAGACATTCGTTTGGGAGACAGCTGTCTCTGCTTAAAAAGTTGCTGCCCCTTAACTCTTTATCTCTGCCCCCACGACTCAGACGTGGCAGCTGTCCGTACCTGCAAACAGTTGAACCAAAGCCTGTTTCTCTCCACGCTGCAACAGTTTGGAGGAGCCCACAGATTCGGTTACTGCACCTCGGCAAAGGGGAGCAGGAGCAAATAGCTGATCAAGCAATAACTTGTTAAACCACCAGAGCTGTTTCTCAAGCAAACATCCGACTGTGCCGTCGGAGCCAGCGTGGCGCATGCGGTGCTGGAAAGGAAGAGGTTTCTAGAGCTGGGAGATGCTGTGGGAACCATCCCACATTCCTCCCCTGCCCCAGCTGAAAGCCAACCGCTGTGCTGTGACCGCGACTGCTCTGCAGGCTCACCCACTCTGTCTCCCAGCCTCCTCCTGGCACTCCGTCTTTTTTTCCCTGCAAGTGCCAGAAGTACCATTGCATACTCAAGGCACAGATGAACTTTTCCAGCCGCTTTTATCTGCCGTTTCGCATGAACACGGTTGATATGGCATGCTTCCCAGCTGTTTTCATAGAAGACTGGCCTGGGCAAGCACAGCTTTAGTTAGATATACTGGGTGTGACTGATTACCTGGTACACAAGTCAGGAGGTGATTTGATTGGCGCCAGTCCTAAGTAATGTGAAGTAATACAAAACTCATCTATCACCACGCGGTACTTACCAGGTGAACCTTCATGAAGAGAACTTGCCTGACCTGATAATACAGTATTACCCCCCATAATTATGTGATTTAATACTAGTGCCGATTACCCACCAGGGAAGGGCAGGGGGGAGGGCAGTTGCAGCCATCTGTGTTTGTTTGCCTGAATGTTCCCATAAAAATGTTCTCAGCATACACTGTACTCACAAGCAGCAGTCTTGAAAGGGCATGATGATACCACTCTGTGGGGTAGTGCTGTGCTGCTTCATGTGTTGTCAAACTGCACTGCTGACACTGCCAAACTGTTGTATCTTGAGATTCTGGGACTATAGGAAAAGAAGAGATGTGGAGTGTGTGAGAAACACAGTCCCCTCCTTTGCTGAACAGAAAAAAACTAATCCCTTGCTGCACTCTTTTATATTGCTACAAAAGCAACTAATACATTTTTATGTTATCTGTTCCCTTGCTCTGCACTTCGGTGAAGTTACTTTAGAGCAATTAGACTTTCCTGCACTGTCTGAAAGTGCAGGCACTTTCTAGTCCCCTTTCAGCTTACTTACCAGATTTTTTTTTTTTAAATAATTCCTCCATTCTATCAGCACAGTAGAAAATGGGCCTAATACTTTCATCGTTTGTAAGTCAGCATATGATTTTATACAATTTATACAACGCCCTAAGAAATTAAAGCATACCTGCTGACAGTGTTCTATGCAAATGATTTGCAGGACTTTCCTATACCATTAAGGCCAGAAAAGGACCACTGTGACCATCTTATCCAGTTTCACCTACAACATACAGGTGTAGCTTGAGTAGAGCAAGTCTTGACCTAAACAGCTCTAATGACAGAGAATCCACTACATCTACCTCCCTCAACATTGAAAAGGCTCTTCCTCTACTCAACCTGTGGGAGTGGAAAGAGCTCAGGAAATACATTTTCCACCCCAGAAATGCTTTGTGCAGTGTGATACAACAGAAGAACACATGATGGCAACAGATTCCCCACTTCCCTCCACCTCCCATCACACTTGCCTCCAGCCTTGATCTGGGAAGTGTTAAATCCAAAAGTATTATGATAGGGTTTTGACACTAGTAAAATTTTCACAGGGAAGACAATATTCAGTTTTCAAGAAATTTCTCCTGAAATACAGAGGTGTAAAATCATGCTAGTCTCTTCTCATCTGGCTTTGAATCATCCCAGAGGGTTGTGTGGTGCAGACAGCGCTTTCCTTTTAAATCTGCAGGATTTTTCCATTAAGTCCTATATAAGTTTTTCATTAGTTTTCTATAGCTAGAACAAAACTGCACAGCTTTCTCCCTTCCAAAGGAGGAAATTAATACTTTCATTTAATAAAATTGCCAAAGGAGATGCTAGGAAGTCCTCTTAAATATGATAAAATGCCATAATAACATATACACTTATAACTGATATTCATTGTGAGAATTAACATTTGGGAAAAAAAAGATGATTTTAGAAATAAAATCCAGCCAGTAGAACTCTTCAATGAAATATCTTGAAAACCCTGACACCGGAAAGTGCTCAGGGCAAGGACCCTGTGCTTCCACCATACCAATTTTGTAGGTAGCATGTAGTGAATATTAGTACCTCTCTCAGCTGTGCCTGGGTATTTAGGAGTAGTATCACAATAAAAATCACCAGCACCATCACAGATCTTTCTAAAAGCCATGGGTTTCACAAAGAAGAAGCTAAAAAGCTCCATGGGTATTCAGTTTATTCAGCAGAACAGCTAATAACTGATCCCACAGTCCTTATTCAGGAAAGAATCTTATTCCTAAGGGAAATTCAATTGAGCTCCATTAGCTCAAATGCTCTTCACCAAACAACCAGTAGCCCCAGAAGACTGGAGACAGATGAAAACGTTCTTTCCTAAACCTAGCTGCCAAATGGAGACAGCTGAAAATTTTCAAATGGAATTTCTATGAGGGCTTAAAATCAAAGGTATTTTTGTCTGAGTATGAAAGTAAAATCAGGTCTCTAACAAAGTAAAGAGGCATAGCAACTTTAACAGTACCACTACTATCTTTGTCAAAAAAATTCAGTATTGTTCAAGCCATTATGTTTCTGCTCTGTGGGACTGCCAGAAACCGTTTTGCAGGTCTTGGTGCCTGATCCAGAAGCCAAATACCAAGCCAGAAGCAAATAGGTTATAGATTAGGTTATATAGGCTTTTTACTGTTATTTTATTTACTGTGTTATATATACACAATATATCTCTGCAGTATATGGAAAGATGACAGCTACAGTGTTGCAGGGCATTTAGCATCATTAGTGTGGTCAGCAATCAGGCAAGAGGCAGATGGAGTTCAAACATGAAGATGGTGTGGTTAAAGCAGCACGTTTCCCACCTTGCTGCTGTATGCACTTCTGCAATTCCCAGTCATGCAAGCACACTGTTGATTTCACTAGCACTGACTGAACAGGTAAAAAGCAGTCTTACCCAGAAAGTTGCAGGATTTAGCAGGAAAGCTGTTCCTCAGAGACTAAATTAGGTATTTCTACTTTTTTTTTTTCCCAGTGCATCATCTTCAAAGTGCAAATTAGTAGCAAATAGTCATGTAGGCCAGTCAGGGATGGGAAGACTTCTCCAGACCTTACAAGGGTGTCAAGTGCAGTTCACAGAGAGCAAAATTAATGCCACTAGAGACGGCCAAAGTTCACCTATGAGCAATTCTCTGATGGGTGATTGCTTCTTCCATTTTGCTTTTACAAGCTTTAAGGTGCATAGGTAAAATAAGATCACAGAGCGACTGAGATGTTTTTATAAGTGTGGACAAAGAAGGCAATTTTCAATCTTTTCTGATGTGTGTATAATTACAAGTGCATTTCAGATATTGTTAATATGCTTAGTTGCTTTGGGAAAGCAATCTTAAATGAAAGATAACCTTTTAATAGATTACTTTATTACAGCAGCACTCAGCTTCAACACTACATTCAGGGTGCAGTTAGCCTCCCATGTTTTCTTCAGGTTTATAACTCAGCTCTAAAAAAATCATATGAGTTCATGCCAGCTTCCAAAATTTTTATACTAGTTGGCAAAAGTAAAAAAGTGGTTAATCTTTTACAAATACAAATACCTACTGGCTAAGGAATTAAAGAAGGCTCTATTTTTCTTTTTTTTTCCTTTTTTTGGCAGTCACCTAACTTCATAACCATTTCTCTGTAAGAAATATATTTGGCAAACGATTAGCATATATTGATTAGTTATTACACAGGAGAACTGTTATTGCAGAGAATTTTTTTTAACTTAATCAAAGCTTGCATTAGACAACAGATTGCAAAAGCTCCAAAGGAACCATTAATAAAAGCCTTTTTAAAAAATTAACTGAATTTAGTGCTTATGAAAACAAGAGATCAGCGGAGTTGGCCAGAGCCAGTGATGCACAGACTTCCTATAAAGCTTTGCCAATACATTATGGTCCTGGACTGAGACTGTGTTACTATTTCAGCCATGAATTCTCTCTGTTGTTCACCACAAGCTGCATGGCACACTCACAACATAGGACAGTTTCTAGAATTACATTCCTAGTCTGGGCACCAACATGGCGCGCCTTAACTGTGTAGTCCTGCGTGATGCCAGTGGACCAACTTACGTGACCACAATTTGGCTCCTAACTGTCAGCTATGACTTCAGCTAGAGCTTGAGGCCAGCTTCCCAGGACAGTTTGGCAAGCACACATGCACTACATCATGTGGGTTTGCAGTGGCGCAGTTACAATACTTGATAATTCAGTTCTGCACAAAATCCTGCTCACCTCCCTCTCCCAAGCAGTCTGTTTAAAATCAAGTTGGGCTGCTGGCACCGTAAAGTAAGCAGGATTTTGTTTTCAAGGTCTCTATTTTCTGATGACATGGCTTGTCTTCTGTACTGTGTGAGGGAAACAAAACCCTCAGGACTTTTATTGGAGCTCTTTAAAGCACTTTAGCTTCTTATTTTCTCTTTTCTATTTGCACCGTGCATAAAGTCTTTTAAAAAATAGGTCACTGACCGTGATCTCAATTTTTGGCATCTGTGTTTTGAAGAGTTTAGTGAAGACCACCAAAATACTAGCCCTGAAACACTGGCTCCTGAACATACACACAGTTCCCCTGAGATAATGTCTTAAGTTTCCATAAAAACAGCAGGATTACCTGCCTACACTCAAGTAAATTGGTATTCATCTTCTTGATGGCAACAGTGCAGGGTGGGATAGATCTTGACTCTCCTATTGCACATGTATGTCCTCAGTGTTCTGCATCGTCTGTCTCTCTACTTTTCCCCCACTTCTAAGGTAAGAATGAGAGTAATGTTTCTCGGCCTTCCAAAGCCATTGCCATGACTGGTGCCGTAGAACATTATTGTGTGGTGCTCAGATACAATGACAGATACCAGGTATGCATATAAGCACTTTACATACACTTTTTTCCCAGTTCCTTTTCAGCCAAGAAAACATATGGTAGATGCCTCCCCTTGGAGCTTGTCCTTCAGCTCCTTGCAAATGTTCAAAAGAATCACTGCTGAGTAACTTCTTGACTTCTTTACCTCAAGAAAAATATGCACACATGTGTCAGTACACAGACCTACCATACAGGAGTCACATTAAGGCTTTTAACATGTATCATTAATGGCACTGTAATGTAGTGTAATATTTTATATGGTACTCCAAAGGATCCATTACATTCCACCAGTACAAATTCACTTTTTACACAAAGGTTTGGCATGATTAATGATCTGTTACGGTCTATTGATTAAATATTACCTGTAACAGAATTGCTTAAATACATATTTACAAGATAAACTGGAACAGCTCACAGTCATTACAGTCTTTGTGGTAATTAATAGGATTGTTATGTAAATACACATTTAAGTGATTTATATAATAGGGCTCCAAATAAGCTGTTATAATCTATCATGCTGTAATGAATTAGCTCCTTTACTCTAGGTAGGTATCTGACCTCTACTGGAGTATGAAAGACCTGCTTATATGTCTCACTGCTCTTGCCTACCTTCAACAGAAAACCATGACAGAAAAAGCTACTACTGGAGAACAAAAAGAGCAAAAACATGCATGAGATATGGAAGTAATAGTAAAACAGATCCTAAAAATCTCTGTAGTCAACTTGGCTAGGGAATGAATGAACACCTCTTTGACTCTCTCATCTGCACCATCAACAGGTCCAGGAAGGCTGCAGGAAAGATTAAGCTGCCAGGCAAAGAACATGCTGCATATGGAGAGGCTGCCTCTCCCTTAAGTGCCTTCTCTCCCCTACTTCAGAGCGCAGCAGCCGCATGGGAGCAGACACACAAGAATGAACTTGACCTAAATCATCTGAGGAATGTGAGGACCATAAGAATGGGCTGGACATAAGAACAGATCTGGACCCAGAAACCTGAGATGCAAGTTGATGGTATTTCATGGGGCATAGCTACGCTGCAGTCCTGATGCTCATGCCAAAGTGAGGGATAGTCTGCTCCATTCTCTCTTAGCTAGTGCCCAATACAGACATAGGTACCTCACACAGTCCATCTCAGGATGAGTAGGGAAGAAACCACCTTTGGACAGGCATTAACGTAGGGATTTTCAGTCCCCACCCAAATAAAGAAATTTGAGGAACTCATTAGACATCACAGAACAGATGCTGGAATTCATTTTTAAGTGTATGACTTGTCTTCAACTTGAAATTGTTACAGCTAATTATCATTGTCTAGATTTTCAATATGCCAGAAAAATATTAAGTTACTTATGCTACTTTTGGAGTGTCTTCTTCACTTCAGTTTGGGAACAGCCTAACATGCAATATGATTAAAACAGGCTCTCAGTTACACTTATGGCTTCTTAGGACCGAATCCTTTATTTTGTTCAGAAAAAGTAATACAATAATTGCCATTTCTAAAATTTCATAATATTAGTTTTAACACTTTCCTCTTCAAAGTGTTCCTCCAACACATGCTCCAGAAAAGGCAGTCAAACTTCCTCTGACCTCACAGAGTGTAAACAAAGACTCAATCCAGCTATTACTTGCCTTGATGAGGCTATCTATCATATATTATTCAACTTAACAGGCAGTGACTGGAACAAAATCATGAACATTATTTGCTAATGGAAAAGGGACTTACAGGGCCACCAGACATTCTATGCAGCTACAGGTCTCACAGGCACAGCAGACAAAGCATAAGCATGTTCTCCTTCACTCCCCAAGACAGTGAACCAAGCCAGTTCACCTGCAGGACAATCTGGCAGGAGACTCTGAGAAGACCCACACATTTTTGGGTTTATGATGCAGCCTTTTTCCATTTCTGGCTAATGAGAAGAATGCATGACTACGTGTACCCACCAGCCGTGTCCCACACTGTGCTGTGGATGCAGGGGCGCAGAAGATGCCTGCTCTTCTTTCGGGGCTCCAGACGCAGCTCTTGGAGCAGCTCCGACAGGATAAGGGTGGTCCTCTACACAGCCACTTCTGAACTCACGTGAGCTGACCCTGGTGGGAGCAGGTTTGAGCCCTCAGCCAGTAGGCAGTCACTAATGAAATCCATTAAACTGTCAACATTTAGAGAACACTGTTTTACAAAACCACTTAAACATACCATGCAACAGACAGCTGAATTAGGCCTGTCTGCCTGTGTGGAGTCAGAAAGAGCCATGTTACTCTTCAGGGGATTGAAAACTACTTTGCAGAGCAGAGCCCTGATTTTTTTCATTTTATTTTTAGCAATTATTCAAATGTATCTAAAAAGGACAAGTGCATTCTTACTTCTTTCAGAGTAAAAAAAATTAAAATCTTGCTATCAAAGACAACCACCACCATCCAAAAATGAACAAAAACCCAAGCCACTGATACCAAATGGACTTTGAAGAGGTGATTTGAAAGCAGGAAGAAACACACTAGCAAACAGGGCAAATGTCTGCATGCCATTGGAGCCACAGAGGAGGGTGTTTTAAGATGCAGAGAAAGAGGTCAGAGCCTATTCCAGGTAAAAGACTGCAATGTAGTCAGCTGGTGTGCAAGAGAACTGAGCTCAGAAAAAAAAGATGAGGACTCCAGGCCCCCCCCGGCCACTGGCAGCTGCTCTGCATGTGTGGGTATGTGCCACAGACTGACAGCAATGACAAACCGAGCCGTCGGAGAGAGGCCAGAGCAACTCAAGTCGCTCTGTAAGAAGCCCCGTGGGGTGAACAGTGGTGTGTGTGCTACCAGCATGGGCTGCTAAAGGAGCAACCCAGCCACCTCCAGCTTACTGGAGGTGAGGGACTGTGACTTGACCAGTAGGTCACGTTCTGTAGGAGATTTGAGGTGTGGCAAATGATTTTGAGCATGAAGGGGAAAAAAGATGAAAGGAGTGGTCACTGTCTTTCCAGTTTCTGCCCAGCAATGACTCAAAATAGCAGATCCACTGTATGAATATGTTAAGGGAAGCTGGTTTCACAAAGGCTGCCTTTCGTCTGGTCCGTCTACTGCTGGAGAAGATATGGGGTGCTTTTAAGGAGCTTCCTACAACTCCAGGAACAGTTTGGAAAATACAGTATATTTAGATAGATCTTTTTTTCTTGTGCTACCCTGTTTCTGTCACTTCTCATTCATATAAATCTATATACCAAATGAAGATTTTTTTTTTCCCTGTGTTGTTAATCTCATAGCTGTTTATTCCTTGACGTGGAGCCATAGCTTCCCACCCTGCCAAAACTGGACTAGAGGAGTTTAATTTTCCTGAAAGGTATGAGATTTCAATTGAAAGAGACAGAGGTGACTATTTAGATAAATAACAGTTATGATCTAGAAAACATGAGAAAAAATATCAGTGGAATCCTACTCCCTAAATAAAGATTTCCCTAGTTATAACAAATGTAGGAAGGGCGAAAGCAGAAAAATAAATAATACATTCACACAATTGGTTCTAAATAAGTTGTTTTTCAAAGCTCATCCAGAGACATCACTGACTCTTTAACCTTTGCTTTTCCACTAATTTGTATCCTGTCAATTTACAAGCTGTTTCAAACACCACCTTTATTTAATAAAAATGCAAAGTACAATGGGGAATTTATGTAAACAAGGTTGGCAAAATATCTTTGCAGGACATTTCGAAGGACTTGGGGAATTAATGAATTAATGAATGAACATGTTAATATTTTGATGTAACTGGGATATAGCGTAACCAAAACACTACGCTTGACACTATATTACCATCTAAATATCCACAGAAGTGAACACTGACAGAGTAAAACAGTCTCAAATCAACTCTTTGGTGGTACGTCACATGCCTCCTAGACCTCCTAAAATCTGTCACAACTAATCACTATTAGTTATTATTCAGCAAAATCATAAACAAAATACTTTTCACTCAAAAATCATTAACATTTTAAAAAAAATGCATCATTATTTTAGGGTATCAGTGTAGGATTATAGTCTAACTTTTGAAAAGCCTCTACTAACTTAAAATGTCTTATCTGAGTTAATGTTTAAAGCTAAAATGACCTACCTGGTCACAAGGCTTCTTGGAGTACAATACAAGAAGAAGGAAAATTGGATTTTCTCCATGATGGATGATTTTAGGAAAGTCCCACAGAAATTACTGCCTAGTGTTTTTCAAAAGATTTTCTTTTTGATTTCATGATGGTGGACAAAGGAACACTATTCAAGGAACCTGCTTCAGTTCCTTGTCTAGTTAAGCTGTCCACAAGACTAAGCAGCACATTATTTGGGTCCCCAAACTGAGATTCTTGTACTGCATTGAAATGAGCCCCAGCTGACTTAAGTCAGCAGCCATTTCAACTAAAGAATCCCTTCCACAAATATATTAGGGCCACACATGATGTTCTGGAGATTTTAAATTGACAAAAGAACAATACTTTCATGTAGCAGAGGTCAAATGTACATTCAAATTATATAAATGGGTATATTATAGGCAATTTTAAGCAGCATTTAAAAAAAAATCAACTCGTTGGACATTGCTGAAACTGATCAGTCATTTATCAAATGAGCTACCAGTCCTTTAATAGACTTCAGCAACTTTTTATGTGTAGAATCCTAATATAAGCTGTAGTTTATGCAGCTTCAAATTTCAAAAAATGAACATCATAAATTCTGTTCCTAGCTCCATATTTAATAAGTAATAGGTCTCGTTTTCCAGATTGCTGAGTAGTCTGTAATTCTCCTCACTTCACTGGGAGCCATTGTAGACTCAGCACTTTCCAAAGCAGGCTAATTATTTAGTTGCCCAAACATGATATAAGAAAACTAACTCACAGCTAACTACTACAAAAGTAACTGTCTTGCACAAAAGCAGCCAAGTTCTGGTTCTTCACAGAAGAAAGGACACAAGAAACCTAGATCTCCACAGGCAATGAGTATATTCTAGGGTATCATCAAGACACAGGAGCTGGGTTGGCAGATAAATCAGCTGGTTTTTATAGAGCTCTGCATTGCCACAACCAGACTATTTCTTGCACCCAAAACAACTGTTTGAAAGCTACTTCAGGTGCCTCCATTCTGTCGCTGCCTGCCAGCTTGGCACACTTGGTGAGGGAGTGCAAGCACCCTGAAGGGCTGCTCTTCTCAAAGGGAACAGAAATGGGAGATGACTTCACTCCCTCCCACATCAGCTGGTGCTGCTCACCCCATCAAGCCTGTAAGCTTCCTTTCTCCTTCACAGACAAAATACCTTCGTATATAAACCCTGCTATGCATTTGCATGTCACTGATCTTAAGAAGAAGAATTTGGCTCCTAAGTAGGAAAGAAGACATTTCCAAGGGAGACTTTTCATAGCAAAATTCTTGAAAACCATGAAAGGACTGAAGAAGCCAAGTCTTAAAAGTCCTTCTGGTTACTCTGAGACAGTCTCAAAAGAGCTCAAATCTCACACACCAAAATAAGAGACAGATTTCCAATAAAGCTCAGTATGCTGAGATGATTTTTAAAAAACATTAATTTAATTCAGTGCCTAAATCAGAGTCCATCTCATTCAGAGAGATGATGCTTATCATCCAAAGAATTCAGCATGTTAATTGCTTTACAAGATTTTCCAGGAATCTAGTTTCCCTCCGTTGTGCTACCCTTACTGGCTTTAATAACAAGCAGGTCTTTTCTGGAGGAAGGAAATTCTTTAAAAGAACAGAAAGACTTTTTTCCATCCAAATGTAGTTCCAATCATAAAGGTAGAAGATACCCCAAGCTGTGTTCCACACGGACCATCTGCCCACACAGCACTGAAAAAAAAAATCCAGCACATGTTTAGTGGACTAGGAATACCCACTCAGCATTTGGGGGAAAGGAGGCAGGGAGAGTTGAAACTGAACTAAATAAATGATCACATTATATTGCTTTACCTTACACCTAAAGTGTCTGCTGCCTAAGAAAATTCTGGAAATTCTTGCTAAAGCATACACAGAATCAGTTTTAAAGCACCTTTTAAAGTGAGAGCCCTCGTTAATGGTCTTAAGGAAAACTAAGTACAGCAGAGTTCCAGATGCTTTTCACAGGGACAGATACTTTGTTTCCTCATTTAGTGTATATTTTAGCACTGGGAGGACTGATTAAAGAGAAACAGTACACTTCTAGCAACAACTTCCATGATATCCAGTTTCCTTTCAAGATCTGAAACAGCACGGAGCATTCAGTCTGCACTATTACTCTGTCCCATGGTATCTCAGAGACACAAAAGGAGTGCATAGAGCAGAGCAGCTCTGATAACTGAGATTTTAGACACCTGTCAAAGTGGAGTACGGCTGACTGGGAGTGCTCAGGGCTAGAGACAGCTGGAAAACTGCATGGCAGGGTTTTCATAGAGATGCCCAGAAAAAGAGTGAGCCAGCATCACACAAGTCAAGTTCCACCTGCATTTACATATTTACCTGTAAATGAATGAACCCTGACACCACCGGGCCTCAATGCCATCCACAATTATAGTCAAGACCAACTCAAAATCAACCATCGTCTACAACACAGACATATATTCTTGTATAGGCATTGGCTCCCAAGAAAGCATTAATTTATTCTGCATTTTGTCTGGCTTTGTCTGATGTTTATTTTTACCAAAGTTAACCACAGTAGCTTTACAAGAGTTTAAACTAATGGTTAACCAGACAGATGAAATCTCACTAAATGTTGTTTTTGAACTGACTCACTGAGACATGAGCAACTTCAGTGAAAGTACAGAGCCTTGAAGAACACAGAGAAATGCCTTTCTGCCTAACCCTGATGATGGGAAGCCTTCCTTCCATGGTTTTCTCCCACTAGACACATATTTGTTTTGCAAAGTTGACAAGGGTGACTGAGTATTAACAGAAAATCTCGGAAATTAGGTCATCTGAGTCCAAAGCCATGAGGTAAAGGTTGCTCTTCCATATAGGAAAAACAGCAAGAGCAGAAAGCTCTGTATCCAGACCCAGACAACTTAGCTAGGATTAGCTAGGTGCATTAAGCAGGCAAGTACTAACTCAGTATAATCATGCCTTCAACTGTTTTCCCTTTTTAACTACTTGAAGTTCCATTCTTTTTTTTTTTTCTTTGAGAGAGGTGACTGCTCCAAGGAGGCTTGAAGCCTGAATCATTGCTGTTGTCCTGGCTTCCGTGGGGTCACTCCTGTGTAAAACTGGACTAAATAAAGAGGAAGTCAGATTTTTGGATACTTGAGTGTTTACAAAAATTTTGGCTAGTTGGAGAAGACTGCCCATGAATGACTGGAGTAGGATTGCCATGATAAAGCTTTTCATGACTATAACTTCATATATAAGACCATTCTGCACTACATTTTATACCTGACACAACCCACAAAAATAAACTTTGGGAAGTATCACTCTGGAATCTGATCCACAATTAAAACTGTAGCTAACATGTGAAGATAAACTAGACCTAAATCCCAACGTATTAAAAAGAAATTTCATAAATAAGTCTGAGAACTCCCTAAAGTTTTAGGTTGATCAAGGAAGCAGAAGAGAAAGGAAAAACAAGGAAGCCTCAAATGCCAAGCAGTTCTGTAGCAATGAATAAAGAGAAAATAAAGCTCAGCTCATCCTCACTCACTAACCCAGAGCTTGAATATATGAGAAAGACAGTGGAAAAATAGGGTATCAACTAACTTGGTTCTAGCTACTCTGCCCTAATGTGGTCATTCTCTACCCACACACTTCACTTTGAGCTACATCATACAAAAACATTTTAATAGATGTTTACAGATTCACCAAGAAACTTAACAGAGTAGGCTGGACCTTGTAAATCCACACCTTAACACATGGTAATCATTCTTCTGGAGATGTGCACAGTATAATCTTGGATAAGTCACTTGGTTTGTAAGACTCAGCTTTTCACCCATAAAATTGGGATGAGAGTATCATTTCCTTCAACTGAGTTCTTTAACTGTTAGCACCTTGGGACAGAAACCATTGCTTTGCAACATCCTAGCAAAATGGGGGGTTGCCACACAAATGTCCATCGATATAAGTTTGAAAGAACTTATGTTTGCGATGACAGAATTGTCTGAATAGAAAACTTGAGATGAACGTTCTTTATGTCCATGGCTATCAATTTGCAAACCCAAATCTAAGAGATCCCACCTGTTCAAAACCATATTCATTACTTTGTTAAGCTAAGTTTTTTTATATCCTCACTGCTCCACAGGGCTCAAAATAAATTTTGTATCATTTTTTACTTAATCTGACTTTCAGTCTTTTGGGTTTTTTAAAAATTTTCATAGAATCATAGCATCATCAAGGTTGGAAGAGACCTTCAAGATCATCCAGTCCAACCACCAACACAGCAGTGTCACTGTAACCCCTGAACTACTAAACCACATCATCCAGCACCAGATTCAGATGCTTCTTGAACATCTCCAAGGATGGTGACTCCACCACTTCCCTGGACAACCTATTCCAATGCCTGATCACTCTAACAGTGAAAACATTTTCTTCCAATATCTAATCCGAATGTCCCCTGTCTCAGCTTAAGGCCCTTTCCTCTCACTGCAGGCATGGTAGAAGAGACCAGCCCCCACCTCAGTAGAACCTTCTTTCAGGTAGTTGTAGAGAGCAATGAGGTCCTCCCTGAGCCTCCTCTTCTTTAGACTAAACAAACCCAGCTCCCTCAGCCATTCCTCATAAGACAAAAAGTTTTGTGTTTCACCAGCTTCCCTTTGCAGTTGCTGCTGTATAACCATTTGCAACAAGTTGGGTTGGGTTGGGCTGTACTTGTTGGGTTGCAGTGTTCCTTCAGCTTTGACAGAGCAAAACATACTCTCTGCCTTCTGATTGATATCAAATGGGGACCTTGGCACTAAGGTTTTGAAAAGTTACCTGCCCTTGCTCAAGCCCATTATCTCTGTAAGTACAGAGCATTGGCACAAGGAAGGCTGTTGCTTTCTTCCCCTGGGGAATCACCTGTACAATCAGAAAGAACATTTCCCATTACTGTTACTGTATCTTCCAGAGTGCTGACAACCACCAGACAACTCCAGACAAAACAAGAAAGAAAAAGAGAGAGAAAGAAAGAGAGAAAGAGAGAAAGAAGAGAGAAAGAGAGAAAGAGAGAGAGAAGAGAGAGAGAAAGAGAGAAAGAGAGAAAGAGAGAGAGAGAGAGAAAGAGAGAAAGAGAGAAGAGAGAAAGAGAGAAAGAGAGAAAGAGAGAAAGAGAGAAAGAGAGAAAGAGAGAGAAGAGAGGAAGAGGAGGAGAAAGAGAGAAAGAGAGAAAGAGGAGAAAGAAGAGATAGGGGAGGAGAAAGAGAGAGAAAGAGAGAAAGAGAGAAAGGAGAAAAGAGAGGAAGGAAGGAAGGAAGGAAGGAAGGAAGGAAGGAAGGAAGGAAGGAAGGAAGGAAGGAAGGAAGGAAGGAAGGAAGGAAGGAAGGAAGGAAGAGGAAGGAAGGAAGGAAGGAAGGAAGGAAGGAAGAAGGAAGGAAGGAAGGAAGGAAGGAAGGAAGGAAGGAAGGAAGGAAGGAAGGAAGGAAGGAAGGAAGGAAGGAAGGAAGAAGGAAGGAAGGAAGAAGGAAGGAAGGAAGGAAGAAGGAAGGAAGGAAGGAAGGAAGGAAGGAAGGAAGAAGGAAGGAAGGAAGGAAGGAAGGAAGGAAGGAAGGAAGGAAGGAAGGAAGGAAGGAAGGAAGGAAGGAAGGAAGGAAGGAAGGAAGGAAGGAAGGAAGGAAGGAAGGAAGGAAGGAAGGAAGGAAGGAAGGAAGGAAGGAAGAAGGAAGGAAGGAAGGAAGGAAGGAAGGAAGGAAGGAAGGAAGGAAGGAAGGAAGGAAGGAAGGAAGGAAGGAAGGAAGGAAGGAAGGAAGGAAGGAAGGAAGGAAGGAAGGAAGGAAGGAAGGAAGGAAGGAAGGAAGGAAGGAAGGAAGGAAGGAAGGAAGGAAGGAAGGAAGGCAATACAAAAGCTTGATGATGGGATCTCAATACCCAGAAACTGCTGAGCCATTAATTTCTTTGAAATGTCTCTGCCTTACAAAAAAACTCATAGTCCATACATATGTATAAGCAGAATACTCCCTAGGAGCTTCCTAAAAAGGAACGGTTGTTTTTCACTCACCTGAACATGGTTGCTTTTGTAAAACCTACATTACAGCTTGAATAAAAAAAAAATTTAAAAAACCCCCATCAAAACAAACAAACAAACAAAACCAAACCAGAAACAGAAACAAAGAGGGAGAGAATGGTTTGTTATAAAAAATTCCACAAGTTGTTAGCAAAAGAAAAAAATGTTTGCATTCTTGACCTTTACAGAGGTAAGACAAAAAACAACTACTTTTTCATACTAATAGCATTCTGTGCCTGTCCCTTGTATATTTTCTTTTAAACTTGCCATTTTGCTGTTGCAGCTGAGCTTGTCAGTTTTCAGCACTAATGGGTTGTGATATGGTGTCAGGGGAAGTCAACAATCAATGCTGCAAAAAAGGGCTATCACTGCTGACACAGCCAAGGATGGAAACACAATGGCCTTCGCTTGCAAAGAAACAGAAGAAAAATCCTAAGTTATATCTTGCTTTGAAGATTAGTAGAGATTTTACACAGACTGACCAAGTTATCACTTTCACCCCTTCCTACCTCACCCTATCCTCCCACTGGCCTCTAACATTACTCCACATCTCACTCAAAATATAGGTTTTTGGGTTAATGAAAAAAGAAAAATGTTTTATAACAAACATTTTAAAGGACCATAGTCATACATTTATTAGCTTTTAAAAAGTTGAGGAGAATAAAAAGTTGGGCTGCACAATGTATGCCTGTGGAGCAGAAAAACCATTCTGGATGCCTTTCCACGACCTTGTTGTGAAACACATCAGTGCTGAGTCCCTCAGCTCCCACTGAACTCAACACAAGCAATGGACACTCAGCAGCTGTTAAATCAGGTGTCACTGACATAATTATGAAAGATAGACAGTGTTCAAAGGCATTCAACAAGAATAATGGTAATATTATTTATTTCCATAGCTTCATGTCAGAAAACCTGCTCAGCTCTAGGTCTCTTCATAGTCCTAGAGAGACAGACTATGGCTATTTTACTTTCCAGATGGGGAGACTGTAACAAGTAGATTCTTCTAAGATCATATCAGGATATTACACATACAGAAAAAAACAGAGATCAGCACACATGTGTTTTTCAGCACACATTACCCAACCAAAACTGTAATTGTCCAGTGTCATTATGGATCTTTTCATATCAGTGGATAAAAGGTCAACCACACATTTTCCTGGTTTTTTAATGAAAGTGACTGAGACTGATTTCAGAAAATTCAACATCTCCAAAGTAAACTGGGGTAACCGAATCTTGCTTCTTCCAAGCCAAGAAATTAGCTTCTCAAAGATATTTTCATGTGCCTGACTCCATAGATAGCTCCAGAATATTTTTTCCAAGTATAATTCATTTTTCTATCAAGTTTTGGCCCTAAATGTGGACAGACTCATATTTACTCTTCTGATAATTCAAATATAATTCTGGTATCAGTTCTAGAGGGGTTTCTTCTGGTATAAGGACAATGCAGGACTATGACAATAAAAGCAAAGAGAGAAGAAAGAGTGGCTAGCTAAGAATAGAAAAGGGAGGGAAAGCAGCAGCTGTGAGATACCTGGGATGACAGTAGGAGGAAATCGTAGAAACTTCAGGAGATGCTGGGGTTTTTAGGGTGCCTTGTCTCTACGTGAGGCATTTTTTTCTGTGGCTAATTTCTCCATCACTCATCAGACAAAAAATAGATCCAGGGAAAGAAACAAGAGGGAAAATATTTTTCAAAGCATTTCTCCTTGTTCCTGCCTCTTGCACTTCTCTCCCCTCCACAAAGCCTGTCTGACCATTAAATATTATTTACAGGCAATCACTAAGTGATAAATTCACAATGGCGTTACTGAACCATGCAGCTCTTAGAACATTCCTACTACAGCACAGTTTTGACACCAGTCCTTAAATAACAGCAAAAAGCTGCTTCTCCAAAACACTTGTTGGCAACACACATCTGTTTGGCCAGCTGCCTCAGTGAAATACGGAGCAGCACACGAGAACACGGCTGCCACAGGAGATCATACTGGATGCAGTACACACTGAAACCATCTCAGAAGTAATCATGAAGGCCTCCTCTTTCTCTGGGTGTTACAGTGCACTAGGAGAGTGAGGGCTTAAGGGCCTGACCCCCAACTCACTGAAGTGAATAAATATCTTCCCACTCCAGTGGGCTTTCGGTCCTGCTGCTTGAAGGAGAGGTGAGGAGAAAATGATGTTAGAGGCAGTTTCAAGAACACTTTGTACCGTGTGATCTATCAGCATAAAAATAATGAAAATAAAAATTAACTGATTCACAGAGTTTATTTTATCTCCATAACAGAGACAGACAGTTTCTGATGTTCAAAGCTAGATGAACTCTGCAGAGAAAAAAGGAGCACACCATCATATAACAAAGTGCTTCACAGATAACCAGAGTAAATAACAGAAATAACAATGGTCATTTGCAAACAGAAGCCTCAGAAAAGCAACAAAGCTTCACCCATCAGGATACAACAAAAGGAAAACGACGACAACTTTAAAGTGCATAAATTAAAAAATATGAAGACTAGAGACAATAGTGAATTCCAGGTTAATCAGTCAAAAGCAGCTATTCATCTCCCCATATCACTGTCTAATTCATTATTGCTATCTATGGAAACAGGGAAGGAGCATCAGTCCCCATCTCTGCTATGAAGGAAAAAGAGAAAAGGGCATGAAGTTAAAACCTATAAAACACTTAAAAAACTTAAATGAGTCTTTTAGAAAAATCTAATTGAAATTGTCTCAAATCTGAGTGGTGTGACCTGGATGGAAAAGGTGGACAAAGGAGTGTAAGCAGCAGGTAATGATAGGAGGTGAGGTATTGAGCTGGTTTGCTGCAGGGGTGTTTTTGGTATGTTCTTATTTAATATCTCAATTAATGATCTGGAAAAGGAGGTAAATAGCACATTAATGAAATTCACAAATGACAATAAACCAGGAGGCTTGCAAATGTCAGAGAGGATAGCAATAATATAAATGGAAACTAACAAGGCTAGATATGTAGGCAGGCAATAAAATGAGATTCAACGTGGAAAAATGTAGACTAATACACTGAGGGAATATAATCAGAAACATGGATAGCCTGTGAGAAAGAAAAACCTGGAAAGCATCTGCACAGAAAGATATCTATGTGTGACAGTGAACAACAAATTGAATATGAGTTCTCAAGGAGATAAATCAGTTTAAAAGACCAATGCAATTTTGGGCTGCGTATGCAGTGGAATAATGTCAGAAGAAGAAAATTATTGTCTATGCATCTGCAAAGACTTCTCTGGAATACTGCATCCACTTGTAGATACTTCTATACAGAAGGATACCAGTATGCTGGAAAGTGCTTCATAAAAGAGCGACAAATCTGATTAGACAAGGAAGGGGGTTGATTTATTAATCTAGGTAACAAGTTGTCCTGGTCTTGGCTGGGATAGAGTTAATTTTCTTCCCAGTACTTGGTGTATTGCTGTGTTTTGGGTTTAGGATAATCATGTTGGTAACACACTGGTGTTTTAGTTGTTTAGCAGTGGGCAAGCACTCTTCAGCTTCTCATGCTGCCCTGCCAACAAGTAGGCTGTGGGGTACAAGAAGTTGGGAGCGGATGCAGACAGGGCAGCTGACCCCAACTGGCCAGAGGGATATTCCATACCATGCTATCATGCCCAGAATATTAACTAGAGGAAAAGATGGCTCGGGGCCACTGTTTGGGAACTGGCTGGGCATCAGTCAGTGGGTGGTGAGCACTTACATTGTGCATAACCTGTATATTCTAATTCTATCAATATTAATACTACTTTCCTGTCCATTTCTGTCTTATTAAACCGCCTTTATCCAAATCCATGATATTACTTTTTTTTCCAATTCTCTCCCCCATCCCACTGGGGGAGGGGTAGTGAGTAAACGGTTCTGTGGTGTTTAGCTGCCTGCCTGGTTAAACCATGACACAGGGGCAAGATGACCACTGCCTAGAAATATATGAAGGATGAAGAGAGAAAACAGAAAGAAATTTGAATGCTAACATGCAACAGTACAGCTAAATGTAAAGGAATGAAACTAAATAACAAAATTTGGACAAAGTATCAGAGTTTCTCAGAAACCACATGACTCAGTGCAGCAGGTAATTTTCAGATGGAGAATGAATGATGACATCTTATCAAGCAAAGCATTTGAAACTTGAGAGAGTAAAGCACTCAGCGGCAAATGGTAATGAATAATTGTGCACTCACAGGAAGTTGAACTAACCTGGCCTGAGAGTTAATTTCCACGTTTACATTCCCTGATTCTATGACTGTCCCAACACACAGTTGCACTAGTGGATTTGCTGTATTACTAGGTTCCTACATATAGTGATATTTTCAAAGGAATGCATATCACATATGCTTCATTCCTAGTCCAAAGTCTAATTGTAGAGTAAAAGCAAAGTGTCTGAATACACTGACTATTTAAAGTACTCAGAGACAAGCAGATGTGTGATCTGCTTTCAGACAAAAACACTTCTTCTTCAGCAGACATGGCTTTTTAGTGATGTGATCCTCTGTATATTTTGAATATTTAAAGGAAAATGTGATTAAGTTATTTATTTGCTTATTCATGTCTACTGCCTTTCTCTTTTCACATTTTCTGTAGGTTAACATCTTTATTCATTCTCGTGTAATACACTGGAACTTGCCAAGTTGCAGTATAAATCCACTCATAGCGAAAAAGGAAGCTTTTAATGCTGAAGGGCATTGTAATGCTCCAAGGCCCTGGTGTTAAAAGTAACAGGGTAAAAAGTAAAAAAGACTCCAAGTAATATGTAAGCTAAGAAATACAGAGATATAATTTTCCTTTTACTGAAAAAAAGTAAGATTATCAATTCAGTGGTCTTTGTGTGTGTGTATTTACATGTACCTACTTTACCAAAGTTTCCCATTTTTATGCCAACCAGGCAAGTCCCCTTTTATGAATGTCTACCTTGGTTTTTACAATAACTGTTCCCACACTCTTCCAAGGAGAAAGAAGAGGTGAAAGGTTTTTCAAAGTTTTCCTGTCCTTCTCACTTCCCCTAGGGGTGACTGGAGAGCTGAGGAAGGAGCAAAGTGTATTGAGAATAAAGCTCCTGTTTTTACTGTAATAAAAGGTGGCAATCTTATCATGTATAGATGCTCAAATGATGTATAGACAAAGGACGTTTTCAGTGAAGATTGCCATAGGCAAAACAGCAGATCTAATCAAAAGCTCTACACGCATGGATGTAGCCAGCCAGTGGGAAAGGAAAGCACTCACAGCACAGAATCTGGAATTGCTCTTCTCTCTCTCTATAGCTTCTCCATCAGAGCACAAGAGAATCCAGGAGCCTTGGTACTTTGTTTTTTCATGGAAGTATATGCTGCTAGCTTCCTTCTATCTACAAAGTCAGTAGAATGAGGTGGTGGTTGTATGGCAAGTGCTGTAAAAATAGTTCCATTGTACAAAAAAAAAGACAGATTAAACATACATATAAAAATACATGACTAACCTTTAGAATACTCACATTTTTAAAACTGTCAGACAGATGAATATATACATACTCTCAAATTCTCAAAGACTACTGAAAGTCAGGACACAGAGCAGTAAAACACTCTCAGTTAAAGCTACTGCAGAGTTCCTCCTTCACCCCACTGAGAGTAACTATGCTAAACTAGGTGTCCCAGAATAGTCAGAGGTGTTACACAATCTGTGTACTCTATGATCCAAGAACAATGACTTAAAACAATGAAGCACAGTGAAATGTGTTAAGGTACCATGGCAGACGCACCTTGGCGCTTTTCCTGTTAATTTTTGTTAATATGCCTGGGGGAGGAGGGTGTTTTTATCTAGCAACACAGGTATTTTAAACTGTACCCTTTCTGGAACTGTCAAAAACCAGACAGTCTGTAAGTCAACACATGGGGATTTCTGTTTGGTAGTTGCTTGGGTTTCTTTCCTGTATGCCTCTGTCTCATGCCCTTGAGGGCCTTGTCTATTCAGACTGTAAATTCCTCGGGTGGCAGGACACAGGACCACAGTTTACACAGTGCCAAGCACAGTGGGATCCAGTTTTTACTGGGGCACGTGAACTGCCATGAAGCAATGAGCAAATAATAATAATAATAATAATAATAATAACAACAACAGCAACTTACCACTCATCACTGTTGTGGAACCTTGCAGAAAACAAGGGCCAGAGACTCCAAGGGGACAAAGCCGGCAGGGGGAAACCTGCACTGTGCTCTTTAACCTGACAAGTGATAGCATTTGATTCAGACACCTCTCCTCCTCCCAGTGTCCTCAGTCTTCAGATGTAGCATAAAATGCATTCCTGGGCACAGAAATCACAAATAATCCACAAGATCTACCTCAGCTCAACAAGGCAATAACTACCATTCCTCCGGCTCTTCCAGCCCCTCCAGGTGTCAGCATGAAGAGCTGTGCTGTCTGCCCAGCATAAGACAGGCAACAGGATGTTTCATGGTCTACACTGCCGTCCGAGCCAGACACATGAGCTGAAACTCTGTCTCTCCACATGAAACTTGGATATCTGGCAAGTCTCAGTGAGACACATTTTCCTCTTGGCCTCCTTTCCTTATTTCTAGGCCCAGCGTTCATATTCAAGGGAGCAGAAGTAGGCGGAGGGGAGTAGAGGGGGGGCACACCAAACAAAGAGTTTTAGCCTCCAGATGCCCAAGGAAACTGGAGAGAAAAGAGGATATATTCTCAGAAAATGTAAAACCTGAGGAAATTGGCTTGTCTGTAGCATAAAAACAGATTTGGAAAGGGTGACAGAGACTGACTAGCACTCAGTATCACAACATCAGAGGCAGGGAAGAGACAGGCAGGGGGCTGGGAAGCAGCAACCAGCTGCCCCATATGGTCAGTTCTTGGTAGGCAATTTGATTTTCATTTTCTCCACTGATTGTGTTCATCCCTGTGGTATCTGAATGGAAAAACAATGGTGAAGATAATAAAACAGGATTGCCCAGGGCACTTTTAAGGGCTTGAGAGCCATTCATTCATAGATCAAATCTAGGTCAGGATGGAAGCAGGTAATCTGCTGAAAGTTGGCTTATATGAAAAGTTCCAGTGATACTTCACAAGTGTCCACATAAAAATTGAATAATTCACAACTTTCTTAGCATTCTCAGCAGATAGCTCAGCCTCCGCAGCCTCTCAGGTCTCCACAGACTCTTAGTACTAATGACTTAGCTCTACAAATAAATTTAAGAACACAAGTCTATGCAGGTTCTGAGTGTAATTGTGGTCTATCCCAAAAATGGTTTGAGGCAGTGACGAGTAAGGTAAGGTGTGGGAAAGAACCCGTGATTGTACCTGTTCTAACAATAAAAGAAGCCCTTCATTCTCCTAGGCTATTAATCTGGTGCCTTCCATGAGTACAAACCTAGAAGAGCTAATTTAGATACTTGACCTTCCATTGTCTTCCATTTGTTTGCAGGATAATAAGAGACAATGGCACATATTATATTCCATATTCTACTGCACTTTATTTTACAGAAAATTATTATTGTTGTCATCGTAATTTTAAAATAAATGAATTATGTCCAACAGAAGAATAAGTTCTCAGATTATTATAAAATGGTTATCCTCAAGTTGTCATGTTGTCTAACATTGCCTTTCCACCAGTTTTCTCCAAAGACCACTGAAATAAGGATTGACTAAGACAGACATATATATATATATACACACACACACACACGGCTGAACACTTAGATAAAAATCAAATTTCATCCACTAATTCAGAGCTGGCACACTTTTTTGGTGTCTCCTGACAGGTGCAGAAGAAAGGACATTATAAAAACTCATTGATACTACCTGCATATCTGTCAATGCCAAACTTGGTCCTGGTACCTACGCCTTACCATCATTCCTCTAAAGACAAAAAAAAAAAAAAAGATCTTAAAATGACCAGATCTCACAGTGGAGTAAATAAGTGCTTAATTCAGTTGGAGGCAAATTATTATGAGTATTTGCCAGAGCACCCAAAAATGTGCCCCAAAACACTAGGCAAAAACTATAAAGACAGAACAAGTGTTTCCTATTTCTTATTCAGAATGGAAATCATCACTGCTACTACAATTCAACTACTGATAAGGATGTTAAAACACCACATGGTGAGACAACACAGCCTACATTTACCTGGGAGTCAGGAAACCTCTTTGGCCTTACATCAGTGAGGTCTTTTCTCCCACTCTGTCTCCCCATTTGAAAAGCTGCCTGTTAATGAGTATCTGTGTGAATTCATGCTCTCCATGGGACTTTCACACAGCACTGTAATGTGATTAACAGCAACAATTTTGAATTGTACTGAAGTCTTTAACAGCAGCTAGGGAGAGCCATGTCAGAAGGCAAAACCAGAAGAAGTGATAGCACAACAAGAAACTTGAACTGATCAGAAGGTTTCCCACTTGGATAAAAACGTGACCACCACGGCTCAGCAATGCCCTCTTTCTATGATGACAGACAGCATATACTCATGCCAGGAATGCTCAGCCTTCCGCCCACAGCTCTTCTCCCTGTTCTTCAACTGCAATCCCCATTTTTGTGTGTGCACGTGTGCACGAACACATGAATGGAACAGAGGCTCGATTTTATTGCAATGTGCAGGGCGAGTGATTCAAGTCTTTGTGTAGGAAGTTGACTCACCTCCTTCTGAGTGAAAAAACGTTCAACACAATTGTAATTCCCTCTTTTTCACGTTGAAAGTCAGGCAACATACACAGACCTTCCAGCTCGGTTTTTCCTAAACGGTGAAAACGTGTCAAGAAAGTTTAGCTATAAAACCCTGTGACTTCAACAAAACAGGTTTACCCCTTCATGTCGGGCATCACGAATCCCTGTGGCTCAGCAGCAGGCAGGAAAGGGAGGGTTGAGAGGGGAGGGGAGAAAACACAAGTTGGCTTGGGGGGAGGGAGACGAATGTTTTAGGCTTATTTCATAATGCACTAGTAAACAGCTCAGGCAGAGAAATGCAGTGCAGTAAGAACATGAGTTATCCTTTGGAGCCTACTGCTTTAAATTTGCGCGCTGTAGCTTGAAGCATTGCACAAACTCTCGGTCTGCTGACTGCCTCCCTGGAACACAAACACACGGGTGATTGGGAAAGCTGTTTTCCAGCCTACCCTCCCTCGTTTCTGCCGGGCTGCTTTTGGTGTTTATTTATTTTTAAACAAGTCGTGTTCATAAGGAAAAAAATAGAGAAAAGAAAAAAAGAAAAAAGCCAACAAAAACCCACACAGCATCTTTAATCAACACCTATTTCCTTCCAGGACCCTATGATCCTCTATTGATTCCCATTAAAATGCTTTTCTTTTTCTTTGCCCCCTCTGCTGATCGAATTTCAGATCAGCCAGGATGTGCAACTAACCTTCCGGCACAACTGAACCCAACTGACTCACCCAGATCAAAGGCTCGGCGCATTCATTAGAGCCCAGCACAGCCCAGGCAGGATCCGTAATGCAACATCTCCCTTTGCATTGCAATTAACGTGGGGGAGAGGAGTTCTTATTATTTTTATTTTTTGCAAATGTTCTGGCTTTTGATTTTCAAGCGAGAGGGGGGTTGGGGGGGCGGGGGAAGCTGGCGGAGGGGGGGGAGAAGCGGTGGGAGGGAATGAGAACAAAAGAGAGATCTTTTTACCCGAGGATGACGTCAGTTTGATGTTACTGACAACTATTGATGCACGTGGAGCAACTGCGGGCAGATCCCCCTTCCCACCCCCCCGCCTCCCGGCACTTCTCAGGGAAACAATATGCGGGAATAGCCCGCGGGACCCGGGACCGGCTCCGGGTCGCTCCATCAGGAGCCCGAGCGCCCGCGCCCCACGGCCGCCAGCAGCGGCGGGAGGGGAGGGAGGAACAGCCCCGGGCACGGCGCGGCGAGGCGGCTCCAACCCGGAATGCTGCTCGCTCCCGCGGCGGACGCGGGCCGAGGACACAGTCCTCGCTCCTGGCCCCCGCTGGGAGCTCCCTGCCCCCTCCGGAGCCCGGCCCGGCACAGGCACCGCCGCGCCCCGGCCGCAATCGCTGTGCCGCGGGGAGCGCCGCTCCGCCGGCCGGGCCCGGCCCACCGCGAAACCCGGCCTGGATCGCCCCGGAGCGGCGGGGCGGGGGAGCCGCACCTCCAGCTGCCTCGGTGGCGGCAGGGAAAGGCGTGGGTTTCAGCGGAGACCGCTGCTCCGTGGGTTTGGGGCCTCCCACCGCCGGCCGCAGCTTCGGAAAATCACGGCTGGGTCGGGTCTGAGGATTCTCCCGCCGACCCCCTCATGGGGCTCCCGCGCCCCCGCCCCGGCGGGCCCCGGCCCGCAGCTTCACCCCTCTTCAACATCTCTACATTAGAAACGCTTTGTCGGTTTGGAACGAATCGCCAAGAAGGTGTAAAAAGGAACAGAAATCTAATTTTATGCCACATAAGGGATCACAGAATGGCTCAGGTTGGAAGGAACCATAGCGGGTAGTATGGTCCAACCTCCCTGCTCAGACAGGGTCAACCCAGAGCACATGGCACAGGATTGTGTACAGACATTCTGGAATATCTCCACAGATGTTCACATATCTCCTCTCTCAGTGAGGGAGACTCCACAACCTCTTTGGGCAATCTGTTCAAGTGTGTGGTCACCCGCACCGTAAAGTTCTTCCTCATGCTCTAGTGGAACTTCCTATGCATCAAGTTTCTGCCCATTGTCTCTTGTACCAGGGGTTGGCACCACCAAGAAGAGCCTGGCTCCATTTTCTTGGCCCCCTGTCTACAGATGTATACACACATTAACAAGGTCCCCTTTCAGTGTCTTTTCCTAAGCCAAACAGGCTGGCCCTGGGCAGGGCCTATGCTGCTTTGGGGGTGCTGAGTACTCCCATGGGTGTACCTCCCATGCTGAGTACCCATGGGTATTCCTTGGCCCCCACTTCTGATAACCCACAGACCTTCACTCGGGAGCAGGGGCTGAGGCAGTGCCTGCGCTTTGAAGCCTTGAGCTCCTTTCTGAAAGTGCACACAAGTGTTCCCCTAAGTGCCATGGAACTCGCCTGAGCCTGCTCAGGCTGGGATCCTACACGAGCTGGCCTCTTGGTTCAACAGAGCTGAGACTGATGTATGTTCTGCCAACATGATTTCAGGTGAGCCAGACAAAAGCTCTCCATCGATAGCTATTACTTGCCATTACTTCTTTGGATGTTTCAGTGAAATGGGAGATGGTTTTTTTGTGTGGAGCCATGTTCTCCCCTATGCAGTGTTTATTTCCTTATATATTAAATTTCATCCACTAATTTACAAGTACACATCTTACTTGGAGTTCTACCCGTTTTTGACATTGATCATGTGGCTCTTTGTGAACAAGGTGTAACTGTGATTTATGCTGGTGCACAATTTTTACTAGTTTCCTAAATGACCTTTCCATAATACAGTGTTGTCAGCTCTCATGATTGTTCTGTGGTACTGATGTTCTGTGGTAGAAATTTTGTAAAGCTCCAGTTCCATAAGTCAAGTAAGAATTTTGGCTTTCACCTAAAAGGAAAAAAGTCTGTTTCTGGTCCTCTTATTTACATCAGAAACTTATGTTGTGTGCTGTAGCAGCTCTGGAACCAAAAGGAAAAGAGACATAAATGTATTATTATGACCATCATTGGTATTATTTTATTTTAGCTCTCTCGATACTTGTGTTCCTGATTCTTTATAGCCTGGCAATACTTAATATGAGACAGGGATAAAAAGACTCATGCAGCTTACACATGAACTTGTTTCTCTGCTCAGATCTCTCTAATATATTTTAAGGTGAGACAAATAAGCATTATTACTTACTGCTTACACTGTTTACACTTACACAGAGTCATGGTGGTTTTCTCTGCAAAATCAAGGTGTGTACTTATTCTTGTGTTGCTTCGAGGGAGTGTAGTTTTGGTAGCTAAGAATATTTTTCTATCTGGATGATCTCTGTAAAAATAAGTAATTTATGTTTTTTTCAGGTTAGTATCTTACTTGAAGGCTGTGTTGTACTAGGAGAGAGGACATTTTCTCTAGCTGTTTGTAGCATGCCGTAGCTTTTCACAGTTTGCTTTGGGAGAGATCTTCAGGAGTATTTCAGCCCCTTTTTTTCTCAGATATATTCATACAATATCTACCAAGTGGAAGAGATTACTGTAAAAAGAGGTATTTGTAATTGTAAACAGAAGTTTACTTTGATTTTTTTTTTTAGTTCTCCATCATCAACAGTTCTCCATCATACAACTCTTGTATAGTTCCATACCTATTAAGAAAATTTTCCTTTTCTACTTTTTTACCATGAGAGCATTCATCTGTCTCTTAACAGTTTTGATTCTTGACCTTATCATGGTCAGGCTAACAACACCCCACCTACACACACACTCCTACAAGTACTCTTCACCTTTCAGAAGATATTTGCAATATGGTTTGAGAGCAGAGGTCATCCTTTCTCAAGGGGCTGCATTGCTAACATCACAGTTTGGGGCACCCATGCATTGACCTTCCAAATCTCTCTGCAGTTATATTCCTGTTTCCCACTCCTCGAGCCTCTCGGGCCCCTTGCGTGCCACAGGATTACAACATCCATGTCATAAGGGCTCCAAGTTCTGTGGCAGAACCAGAGGAAGGGGTAGGTTCGCTCCATTGCAACCATGGCAACACTTTTCAAAGATGCAGTCTACAGTCCTTGTGAATCTTCCAGTTTTCCATGGCAGCCTCGTTTCTCGGAGGCTCCATCTACCCCAGGAATAAGCACATTGCAAAACATGTAAGTCATTAATCAATAAAATGCATCCTTAGCATGGACAAAGTCATCTCTTTAAACAAGAGTGGAGGACTACATATAATGCTATGAACTTAATTTAAGAATTGAGCAAAAGGGAGAGGCAAAGAGCGTTCATTTTAGCTTGTGTTTCAGACAGGCCCTTTCCTGTTAAATCAGCTAACTTTTTACAAAGCCAAAATCTCAGTTGTGTTCTCACTTGTTAAAGCTCTTTGGTCTTTATGCTGTCTGTTTCCTGAAGATATGTGATTCTTAGGAGGCCTCACCTTTTGACACCTGGGGACCTAGGGAGTTCAGAGGCAAACATTTTGATTTGCTGTCCTGCAGTACCAAGCCAAATTCTCAAATTTAGGGAGCTCTCGAATTTTGAGAATGTTCAGGAGTGACTTGAAAGTTGTCTTTGTATGCTTTAATGGGGCTTACTATGTCATGCATTCATATATGAACTATCAAGACTTTGAAATATTATTTTGTGGGAGAAAGGGATGTAGAAGGAAAACTTTTTATGGAACCTTATAGCCTATGGTATTAATAGAACAGCTCCCACTGCCTTCAGGGGCAGTGGAAATGGGCACTGATATCTGCAGTCAATCTGTAGCCTGATACTCAATTCAATGGTAGTGTGTTTTTTACAATGCATGTGTAGATACTTGGTTCCCAAATTTTAGGTCTTGACCCATGTTTCTTTTCTGAGTTTCTTTTGAGTTGAGCAATGGAAAGACACTATGGTCCCATTGCTTTATAAAAGTTTTCTTTCTAATAGAGCTTCTATTTAGCCAGCACTGTGAAAGGTGTTCTTTCCACTGTACATGTATGTGCTGAAGAACACATCTGCTCCTCCTGTAATTTTTTGAGTAGTTCCTCCTGTAATTTCTTGTCTGAGATGAAAAGGGTCCACCCCCAAGTCCTGGACTGACAGCCGTGCTCCTGAAGGAGAAATTACCCTTTTAAGAGATCCTCAAGAGCTGTAGCCAACCACAGCATACTGTAGATGTTACACTTTTTGTACACTGCATCCTTGCCAATATTTGAATACAAGCCATAATTCAGTGGGAGCATAAATAACTTCCATTCAGAGAGATGGATGCTGTGGTATCAGGCCAAATGGTAAGCCTTGTCAGTGCCTGCATTTTCACTTTATCAACCACACAGCATAATATGATGCTCCTTATTTAAATCCTTCATGCAGATGTCGTACTGGGTTAATTGACAAGCAAGTGGATTTGATAATACGTATAATGCTGTAGCAACCATTGATTCCTGGGATAGCGTGGATGTGCATGTAGTGATCATGGGGTTATGATTCTCAGTGGTGGGAGATGAAAAGTCTGGGGGTCACAATGTAAATTTAAGCTGCTGAGGGGTGAACATTAACTTACATGCCAGTTTAGATTGATATAATAATTCTTTATAGGGACAGAGCATGATTGGCTGTGAAAGAGTTGTCCTTGTACCTGAATTGTTTTAGAGCAGCAGAGCTTTATGCTGAGTTAACAGCAGGCTGTTAGGAATCAGTACCAATGTAAACACAGAGAACGATGGCTTTATGCTGGCCGTTATGTCATGCAGTATTGCACAGTTGCTGAAATAATTTCATTTTCAACCAGGTTGGTTTGTCAGTCTATCAGCAAAAACTGAGCAAAGTGCAGCACTGAAAATGAAATGAAACTCCCATCTCTCCAGATACCTAAGTGACGGCACTTCTGTTGAGCTGGAATTCTGTAACAGTGCTTACTAATTCCAGCTAATATAATACAAAGTAATTTGCTACTTCACTTTTTTGTCTGAAGTTCATAGTTACATTGTTAAGCTTTTACATGAGCTTATGCCACTCTAAGTCAGAGGGACCAGGGAAAGGAGGTAAATAAGAGGGAACAAGGAAAGGAGGTTTAATAAGGAGAAGAGGAAAACATGGCACAGAGATGGACTACGAGATGAGAATTAGGAAGGAGAAATAGGGGACATGAGAAGAACAAAAAATGAAGGAAGAAAAGAAAAGGAAAGGAACAATATATCACAGGAGTAGCAAAAACAAGGGAGATGTTGCGAGTGAAAAATAAAATAGAGAAAATGAATATAGGAGATGGAAAGAAAAGTAAGAAACATCTTTCATTTCTTGCAGGAATATTTTAGACTCATTGGTAGCAATTCTCCTTACTGCAGTTCACCGTGTTTGGCTCATACCTTAGAAACACACTTCTCTATGAGTTTCCTTCTTTCTTTTTGGCACCTGGCTTGCTCTTGTATAGGACTAGGCCTCCAGAGGTCTGAGGAGAATTGGTTTCTAATAAAGCTCCTCCATACTAGAGTTCAAAAGCTCTCCCACAATGTAGTGCACAATGAAAACTGACACCGCCAAATGGCTTTAGTTTCCTTCTTTTCTTTTTTATTCTTTTTTTTTTTTCTTAATGTTATGCACTTTTTTTGGCATCTGCATATCTGACTTTAATTTTTCTGCTGAATATTGAGCATATGGTATGAAGAAGTAAGCTATAACCAAATATATATGTGTTTATATATCAAAAACTACAGTGACATAGGTTTTCATAAGGTTTTTTTTCTAATTCTGTGAGAATAAGCAGATGTGAGGTGCTTCCTCTATTATGAACATTTATATGGGCTGTGTGGTCAGAGGTGCTTAGCAGTGAATTTGGCTCAGGGCAAGGGAACAACAGCAGTAATTTGAGGGGTGATTTACTCCTGTTAACACTTTTCAGAATTGGCAATAAAATCAGTCCAGTGCTCTTAAGATGGGAAGGGCGGGATTTTAAGCAAAATGTGGAAGATATTTTATACACATGAAAAGTGGTTGAGTGAAAAACTGTTTGTTATTAATACTTAAAAAAAATCTGTACATATATTTCCGACAAATGAATGATAATGAGAGGGCTGCTCCCTTTTACTAGAAATGATTACATTTTCTTTGCCCTTCTGGTTTGGCTGCTTTTAGGCTATTGCTTATGTAAAACACAACACCTCCTAAGCCGTCGTTTACTAAACAGAATCTCTGGCTTCTGATCTCACACTACACAAGGAGGCAAATTGTATTCTGTGTGAGAAGCTTTAAACGTGAACATAATGGAAAGGGGATATTCAGCGAAACAAAGACACACCTCCAGAAACAACAAAGACAGTAAGTTTGAGCTACTTAAATTTGAATTTCCACAGTTGAAAAGTAGAATTCAAACATGGAAAACTGACGTCAACTTTCATTAGTCCGACAGGTATTTACTTTAGCAGTTTGTATTTTGCTTTTCTCCTCTCTTAGCAAACCCATGTGGCAGAGTTTGTTGAACAGAGGAGAACAGTTCTGCTCTGAAATGATGGAATGCCTTTTTTGAGAGATCAGATTCCAAAGGTGACAATCTCGGGTCACAGCAGGGATGCTGACTGCTCAGTCCTGAGTGCTCTTAAACAAGAGGGGATTCTCGTAGCTGTGAGCTGTCAGTGATGAAGTCATGACCACATCCAACTGTGCTATCAATAAGACAAGTTGCTCAGCAGCAGAGCTGTACCTCTGGCATGTGAATGCACAGGCCTTAAGAGGGATATCCAGACATTCAGGCACACTGGTAAATTTGTGCTTCATTTCAGGTGTGAGAAACCAACTCCATGCAAAAAGCAGCTGGTTTATAAGATAGTGTTGTCCATCCACTGATGTGTCATAAAGTAAGCAAATGCCAAAGTGGCTGCATATTGTGTACAGACAGAAAGAATCTTCTGTGATAGCCATCAGCTGAGAGGAGGAACCAGCTTGGTCCCAGGTTCCTCTCCACAAAAGTGTAGGAGCTATTCTTGCTCCTATAGACACAGATAATTCATCTTGTCTGTCATGTTAGAGCTGCTGAGAATAGCTACAGGCAAAGTATTGTAATACAGGAATCACTCAAAGGAGTTACTGCAGTGGAGTTTGACCCGTGCTGGGGCATTAGAGTTAGAAATGCAAGGCCAAATGAAAGAAAAACCATGGACAGTAGCATATGGAACTGTATATTCTGTTGAACTGTTGGACAGTGTTATTTGAATTATGGTAAATTATTCTACATGATCTGCATGTTTCTAAGAATAAGTGGAGGCAGAGATAAATTGAGGGCATAAATGGTGCAGTTCACTTCAGATCCTGTACTTTGGAGGATGGCAAAGATCCCAGCTCGTTCCAGCCAGGGGTCATTCCAGCCAGCTCCTTCCATACAGGGTCATCACCAAAACCATGTACCAAACACACTGAGTTGCTGTGTGTTTATCTGACTGCCAGATGTGCAGAGCTCTCCCTACTGATAGAGGGCACAGGGACATCCATAACTTGCTCTGGGGAACTTGTTAGAGCCTCCCTCTGTTTCCAGGTGGTAAGGGTTGTGTCAGACACTCTGAGGCTGCCCACCTGGCATTTACCTGGCAGCTGTGTAGGTTGTGGTAGTGTGTCACGGCAGAGAACTACCTCCTTCAAGAAGGAGTGTCTTTTCTGGTATTAGTCATGGGGATGTGCCAGAAACATGATTAGTTTAGTCAGAAGGACAGGGCAGAAGCAAAGGGAAAATCAGTAGCTTTTCTCAGAAATTATGATGTAATCGCCTTTTCTCTCTGGAATCAGGCATGGAAGTCCCTGGCAGAGAACAGTACCTGAGAAGGCTTTACAGTGAAAAAGCATTCATATTCCTTCCTGAAAAAAACCCGAAGCATTTAAACAACAACAACAACAACAACAAACAAAACAAAAACAACCAACCAAACAAAAACCCAAAAACAAAAACAAACAAACAAACAAACAAAAACCACAAACAAAAAAAAGGATCAGCAAAAGATGTTTCTTCTAAGGAACTTTTTGTGCAAATTTGCTTCACAATTAGACAGTCAGAAGGCACCTAACATGCTTGCCCCAGAACCTGTCTAAGAGAGGCACCGGGGGCTGCCTATTCTCTCTGTGACAGAGAAGGGAATTTGGGCTCTCTCATGGGTAATTTACAACCATCCAAAAGAGATCCCTCCTGGTGCTCTGGGGGCTGGAGGCCCAGTTAGTTAGAGAATAAACACGGTCAGCATTTTGCGTGTTGCCGTGTCACACACAATATATTCTTCTTAGAGAGCCGTGCCTGGTACCTGCATTGTTTTCCTCATTCATCATACACCAGGCGTGCATTAGTGACAGCACCGTAGGAAATTGTATTCTTCATGCTAAAATGCATATATCTACCTGTCAGAAGCCCACATGTTGTCCCAACAAGGGCCAAGGCTTAACTGCTTCTTAGTAGTCTGGTGCAGAAGCACACATTACACAACTACCCTCTGTGTTCAAACGAGCCAGTACCTCGGATAGTGGCTGTTGCAAACCAGGATGGCAGCTGTCTGCGGATATAATCACCACTGAAGACATACTGCCAGGGCTTCTGTGTCCTGGTTGCACAGCTAGGGGCAGAGCACTCAAATATTTCTAAAGCTAGATATGCAAATGCCTCTGGAATGAAGCCTTTTACGGTTCTGTTCTCATTAACCTGATTTGCATATGTAAATGACCTCTTGCCACATGATAATGAGGTCTGCTCATGCAGAGATGTTCAGCATACAAGCAGAGGGTTTTCAGTGACAATTGGAGCATTTTGGCCAAAGCAGTTGGTACAGGGACAGGACTAAGGAAGAGGCAGAGGCAGAATCCAGGGATAACAGGGCAAGGAAGCAGAAGGAAGCAAAAGAAAATCAAATGTTGCAGATGTCTCTTCCAAATGCGAAGGGCATCTGCAGTTCTAGTGCCTTATTGGAGCAATTTCATAAAGGAGCCAGTGAAATGAGAGCAGCTGGAGAGCACTGACAATTGGGAAGTGACCTGTGGCATGGAGCTACCCAGAAAACAGCGGATGTCTGGCCATCCTGGAACAGCAAGCACATTGTCTAGCATTCAGTGGCTGTTTTAAAGCAGCCTCTTCCAGTTACTCCTGTGAGCACCATCACAGAGAATGGTGAGCTGGACATATGGTGGTGGGTCAGTCCTTCTTCAAGAGCAGTCTCCCCTCCAACTGTTTCTCTGTGAATACCTCCTTGCCACTGTTACTGTCATCCAGAGGTGACATTTCACATCACAATACGCTGCTTAGCTTCTTGTTGGGGATGTTTTATACCTATGCCTTGCTCAGTTTATGTGGAGGCATGACAAAATCCCTCCTAGGTTACCCTCCTTGGATACTGTGCCACTTTAAGAGAAGAAATGAATACTCATTTCCTGAGATATCTGTCTTCCTACTCACTATGTTTAACTCTTGGTTCCTGGTCCTGCTACAGAACACTCAGCTGCTGAGGATTTGCTGACTCAGAGCTCTCCAAAACTTACTTGATCAAGCACCATCCTTATACCACACAGAAAAAAAGAAGTGATCAGTTCCACTCAAGACTCATAGAGTTCTCTCAGGTAGGAATATGTCCATCTTTTCAAAGAAGGAAATGGCTCTGGAGGCCAGGTCTGCTCAAGGCCCATGTGACTGGCAGTCAATATCTGCTACTGCCAATGACAAAAATAAATAAATAAACTGTGGGCTAACTCAGGATTTGCCTGCAAAAAAGCATATATCCAGCCAATTGACTTCCAGTTTGTACTGGTACTTGGGAAAGTTGAATGTGGTTGTTCTCTTTTTGTCATTGGAAAAATAATAGTAGCCAGGATCAAATAACCAGGCCTCTATTCCTAGGTGGTAAGCAACTAAACTGAGGTTAAAAGAAATAGAGTAGCAGTGCATGTCACAGTCAATTAAGAAGAAGCTCTGTTCCTGTCTTCGTGAGCAAGCCAGAGTTAGCCAAATTAAGTTAAAGTAATAGGGAAGGCAAAGCAACTTGGATATTGGATTAATTTAGGAAGTTGAGTTCAAGCCTATAGAGGAAATTAGTTCATCTCATGACTACTTTTGGTTCACTCCCACTCACACCAAAGGGAAGGCAATGCATATGGGAGACAGAGAAACCCGACACACTTGAATCTCATTACCTGTCCACTGCTGACAAAAATATATGCAATGTGACTACAAGTAATGGTTAACTTCAAAGCACTAAAAACTGATTGTCAAACATGCCCCATCGCTTCTGCACATCAGTAGGCAGTTCCTGCAGCAGCCACTTGCCCAAGCCCAAATATGCATTCCAACCTTTATAATGTGGTCTCCAATACATGGAGAAACTATGACGTAATCCCTTCCCATCGTGTCCACCAGTTTAAACAAGATATTCAATCTGATTGTATTTGCACAGTCAGTATTGTATTTCACAGTCAGCAATATCATCCAGACTCATGACTGTCCCTTCCTTAAATGCTTTCTGGTCTGAATCCCAGTTTCCTAAGGTTACATCCCAAAGCTCTCAAACACTGAATGCTCAGCTTTTAAGAAAAGCAACAGTCGTGCATATCTATGCTAATATTAATTTGTTTGGTGGTTGTAAGGAAAGAGTAACATGCAGAACCACCTACAAATGAGTAGTGTCTAAAGAGCATAGTCTGGGCCTGGTGGCTTATTCATATAAATAAATCAGAAGGATCTGGCAGAGCACGCAGGGTCTTTTGAGTGTTTCTGAATAGCCTGTCTGAGCAGCAAGTCCTCAACCACACACTCAAACAACCTCTGGGAGCACTCAGTCAATCTGGGCAACTAACAACCTGTCCTAAACCTGAACCTTCAAGTATTTGCCATTCAGAAAAGGCTGTCAGCCCACTAAGCCCATAGAATTCTCTCACTTACAAAGTGCCATCTTTAAAACATCTTTGTTTTAACTTTAGTGTTTTAGTAGGCAGGCTTTTTTTTTTTTTTTTTCTTTTTTGTAGGGACTTTATTCAGACAAAAGTTTTATGAGGCTATTCCAAGAGAAGACATTTAATTAATTCCAGACCTTTCTCTTCCCACATCTTTTTCAGCTTAGATATACCATCTACATACCTGTCTGTAACAACTGAGGTAAAAATCCTATGAGACTTCTAAGAAGCTTGGTTCATCTTTCATTAGATCACAGCAGAACTGAACCATATCCTCTCACTGCTAGACAATTTTTGAACTAGGCTTTTCCCAGTCTCACTGGGGTATGTATGTGAGCTGAAAAGCTTCACAATGCATTAAGATTTCATGAGGGCCCAATTCTGTTCTCTCTTGCACTGCCTTGAATCTTCACTGCACAGCACTTCTGCTTCAATACCACATAACTGGGAATACAGTAAGACTCTGAGTAGCCAAGCTCCAGTGAATGGACCATCTGAAAAACAGGGTTCTAGCCATGCAATTTGTGATTTTTATCTTGAACAGACAGAAAGTCCAGTGTCATTACTTCATTCCTGTTATATAATTTTTTTGGACACAGGAAAGATATTTTGTCTTGCAGTGAAAACTTTTCTTCCAAATAGATTTGTTTGTTTGTTTGTTTTAGGGGGAAAAAGAAAAAAAAAAAAAAAGAAAAGAAAAGCAATAGGCATTTTGAGCTATCTTCTTTTGTATCAAATGATCAATGTCTCTTCGTTATTTTGGCAGGACTTGATTGCATTTGGTGCTTCTGTATGAAATCATACAAGAAGGCACAGAATTCTTCCCTGCCTGGTCTGTTCTGTCAGGATATAATTGAGTATTTTGTGCTTTCGTGAAGATGTAGCAGCTCAGAACAGGACCTGGACATCTTGTAGACCTGGGGTCAACAAGGACTTTCACTCAACATAATATCCCTAGAAGAGTACATGACAAAAAATTGTGTCATTCAATCAGTTCTCTACTCCCACAAGGAGCTGTGGGCGCCTCAGTTTCTCCTGTTCCTGTCTGTAGCATATAATTTAGTCACCAGAAAAAATAAGTGCTGTGGTTTTAAGTAAAGTAGCTGATGAGAAACTGAGTAGATGGAGGAGTTCTTAATTAAGTAATTAGACAAATAAGAGGGGAGAGGATAATACGATACAAAATGATGAATAGAATAGGAAAAGTAGGTCAGGGATTTCTGTTCTCCCCATATCGTGACGCAAGAACAAAATGACATGCAGCAAAGTTCAAAGGTGAGAAATTCAAAGCTAATGAGGGAATGGTGTCTTGTAACCAGTAATTATCTAGTGGAAGCCTTTCACTTCTGGAAGTCCCTGATGCCAAGAATTTATCAATTTAGCATTGAAACTAAACTATTCAGAATTATCACAGAGATCATAACAGCTTTACAAAGTGAGTTAGACCTCCCTTCTTGTTTTAATCCAGTCTTAACTTATGCAGTCCTTCAGTTTTTACAACTTCCTTTGAGCTGTCTGGCAATGGCCACCATCTGAGATTGGTCATTGGAGCAGAGAGATCTGAGTTAGTGTGGTGATTTTTGTACTCCTATGTCCATAAAAAAATCTCCTTTGTAATTGGTTCAGGGTGCAGGACAAAGTCCCATCCATCCCTGGGGTATTTACAGGCTAGTCTTGCTCTAAGAGCTAAAGGCCCCTAAAAATGAACACAGCAATGAATGTAGTTTCTCAGCAGCCTTAGGAGATATCTGGCTTGAGGAGGATTTGGCCCCTGCAATAAATATCAGAATACTCAAGTGAGATTTTTCAGAGGCATGCATGTTACCTACCTTGGAAAATGGGCCATCTGTCAGCTGATCTTTAAGCCCCTGGGATCCTTCTCATGCCACCAGGAGCTCAAAAATCTGAGGCCTCATTATTGCTGCTGTTCCATCAGAGCAGATTTGCCGCAAATGCACATTTTTTTCTGCACCTTACATATTATTCCAGACATTCAAAGCCAACTCTCTTAAGCTGACCCAAGTGTGTTATGGTGCATTTAAATCTGATGTAAATCATAAATTTGCTGAGGACAAGCTGCTTTATATTTTCAGTGAACTTCCGATTCTTGTTTTTTAAGTGTGCTTTAGAGTTTTACACACTTTCATCAAAACTAGATGATTTGATTATTTTCTATGTTCACTGTACACCATTGCTTTGCTTGCATGTTTACAGCAGCTCTTAAAACAGATGAAAGTCATCATGTGCTTCAGACAGATCAGGGTAATCACATCCACCACTGAATCACATTAATTTTCACCCGTTTCCAGCAAGAGACATGAGAAAGAAATCATCAAGAATGAAAACTATTGGATACAGTTGTATTACCTGGAGCACAGGGATGGAGGTCCCTTGGAGCCTGGTGGCCTTCCTTCTGACCGAGGTGATGACAGAGACTATCTTCTTGCCATATTTCAATGAGACCTACCAGACAAAACTGACAGCATCAATGTCAGTTTAACTGGCACTTAAATCCAGAGATTATTTCTATGTTCCTAAATAAATATATTTTCTTTCCTCCTGAAGATATTCCAGGCTGTGCAGCTTTGGAATTTACTTACATGCACCTTCCTGACATGGGATCCCGAAATATAGTTACACAGTAAAGGAATCTGCATTCTGTATTCATATGAAAACATAGATCTAGCTTAATAGAGGATAACACTAAAATCAGTTTGAAGGAAAACAACTCAAGATAAACCACATCTCAATAAAATACTTAAGTGTTGTTAAAAGACTATGCCTGACCAGGAAACAGCAGCACAAGAACTGAAGGACTGCAGCAGTTTAAAGAGAGACTCTTGGAAGAATGGCAAATACAGGCATCCATAGGCTTGTCCAAAGATGTTCATTGAGCCTGAAGGGTGTCAGACTCTGGTCTTACTGCGAAACAATGTGTGCACTGATTGATTTATTGATACTTCTGCAGCCAGTTATCTCATTAAGTTTGTTCCTCCTGTGAAGCAAAAATGGTAGCTTTGGTTACTGTCTTTTCCAGTATCACAGACTTTCACAGGCAAGAGCCATATTGAGGTGGGAAGGTATCTTGGCTAAGCACAACCAGTATATGTGGTGTATCTCTGAATCCCACCTGGAAGATGGTAAATCCAGGAGGGTGTTTTTTTATCATAGAATCATTATGGAGGCAAGATTTCAACCACTGCCTGTGCCAGCTAGTTTTCATCTCCACGGGAACTTTTTTTTGCAAAATCTTTGGCGTCTCATACAGTTTGTGTAAGATGGTTTTCAGCAATTCATTTCACTTGCAAAGTTAAATATCAAGAGTGTAAAGTGACATCCTAAGCAAAATACAGCCTGCTCTAGAAAAAAAAGTAAAGGAGACCCGGTATAGAACGGGTACTTTCTGAGAGGTTATGGCAACAAACAGATAACAGACTGGTAAATCGAGTGCTATGACCATCTTCTGTAGCTCTTAGGTGAATTTCTGCCTTTCTGTATCCTTGTGAGTATATATTTGGTGATAAGTACTCTGTAAAATATTTGTAATCTCTTTGCTTTGGGCATCATTGATGTTACGAACATAGAAAACATAAGTACATTTTATTTCTCAGTAGGCTCAAGAAAAGGCAGTTTCTCTGTTGTGAGCTGCGTTATTGGTGAACAGAAGACTTCTCCAGCATTTCCATTTATGATTTCTAGACCACAGAGTATTGATTCATGCTTCCAGTATACTTTGGGACTAGCCCCAGAAATTACTTCAGATTTTCAAAATACAGTTTCACAAAATAGTTGCTTATCTTCTGTCAAGGAATAGGAAGCAATCAGAATGGTTAAGTGATATGCAAAAGGCACTCTAAACTTCAGATTGTAGGACTTGGAAGATATCTTTGAAAAAGGACACTTGGCAATGAGGAAAAAGTATGTGCATCTCAAAAAATTGTTAACAATAAATTGAAAGACTTCACTAAAACATCCTTTTACAGTAGCTTTCTATTGCTGCCCATCTGTACAAAAATACAAACACCTATGCACATATAGGGGAAGGCAGAAATCACAGTGCAATTTGGGGAATTCAGTTACTCATTCCAGTACATTGCATTCACAGTTTTATTTTAAAGTAATACAGTTTTGTTGAATTTCATTCCTCACCAGTGTTTCAATGTCTTCAAATGAGATTAAACTTTAAGAACGTATTTCTAGTTTCTTGGCATGGTTCAGGTAGATTTTTGGAGTGAAGTTAAAAGGTGAAATTTTTTTTTTTTTTGTTAACATGTATATGCAAAATCACCTTTTCTCTCAAGCACTACAAATAATCATGAACAGCTCAAAATCTCACTGACGGGCATGGGTTGTCCATTTCAAGAAAAGCTGAAATGAAAGAGAAAAAATGAGTGGGAGATAAATGTTTTGTGTTGTTTTGGTTTTTATTTTATTGCTAGAAACTGCTGTCTCTTTACATTTTCTTCTCCTGAAAAAGAGGCTGTGCTCAGTGACTAAATCTGTCCTCTCAAGGGAGCATGCATTACTACTGCAGCAGCAGAGGTGGAGGCAGCCCAAGCCCAGAGTTAGTCTCAGACAGTAATCAGACCTTTTCTTAATATCAAGAACTCTGTTCCAACTTCTTGTTTTACTGCTACTTATAACAAGGGGAAAAAAATAAATGAAGTTACGAGAACTGAATGATAAATTAAGTATATAAAGCCGAGACAGAGAGAATCAATTACTTATTTAAAAATTTTCTCAGCTCCAAGCAGCAGTGTTTATGCTAACTTCTTAATGCTGTTTTAACCTTTTTTGCTCTGATTCTGGTCCTGTAGCTTTAGAGTTTCTATAGAATTTTGGTTTTCATTAAGATGAAACTTCCATTGGTCTTAGTCCTTTAGTTTTGCCCTATTGTCTTTTCTTTTGCTCAAGGAACTCTGTGCAGAATCTGAGCCGATGCCCCAAAATAGAAAAGAAAATGTTAAGGTGTGTCACAGAGATAGACTCTCCTGGAAACAGGCATGAAGCCAGATAATATGAGGAACTACTACGTGAATGCAACCCACCTCCCAGTTCCTAAGCATTTCATTTAGCTACAAAAGCCGTGGCACCCAAGCAGAATATGAGTTGACACAAGTAAAAGCCAAGTCTTTGTCCAGAAATAAACAGATGTTATCATTAGCTTAGTGTCATGTGTGCTCAAAGACACATACTACACATTCATGAACATGGTCCCAGATCTGAAGACCTAAAAATCTAGTCAAGTCTCAGACTTTTGGTTCAGGCATTTATGTGAGTGACTTTGATTGAGAAGTCTTTCAGTCTTTTTGTTTTGGTTTAGTTTAGTTTGTTTGTTCTATTTTGTTTTGTTTGTTGGGTTTTTTTTTGTGGTGTTGGAGGGATCAAAAATATCCTGCAGTTCATGGTTCTTATTGTGGTTTGGTAGTCAAAGTTCCATGATTAGGTAGAACATTTAATTGGAAGAGTGGCTGAAGCAATAAGACAAAATCTGGATTTAAAAAAAAATCCCACTATGGATAGTGGGTAGAACGAGTGGTCAGGTCTAACAAACACTGACAGCTTGAACTCTGTATGCTGCCTCTTTTAACATCCATATTCATCACTCTCATAAAATGAGTCTGGATAGCTGTGATGATAGCTGGGCAACCCACCCCACAAGTACAGAAGTCACAGCTATTTAACAACTGCATTTTCCAAGAGTCAGCACAGAGCTTGCATGGGTAAAGTGCAATCTATGTCACACATCCCTGCTAATGACCTAAAGGACTGTGCTCTTACAGCAGAAGAAGGGAAAATTAATCTTCACCACAATTGTTCCATTCCTCAAACTTCTTTTTAGCAAAGATATAAATTGTGCCAAATATCTATCAGTTTTATGATGACAAGACCATCAAACTTGTTTCATTAAATGCCCTCCCCCCCTCTTACAACTGCCTAAACAAGATTTTTCCATTTAGTATCCTATCAATCCAGAGTTATGATTATTCAGTAACTGAGGGGATCTCTTGTATTTAAATATTAATGTTTGTGTAGTTATTAAAGTATTTGATGATTTGTCCAGGGGCACTGTAAAATTAAATATAGCATGTCATTTATGGTAATACAGAGGAGAATAATAAAAAATCTTTTTCATTCTGGTTTTGTGTCTGGCTCTGCATGTTACTTTTAGTGCTTATTTGATGGTTTGGGGTATTGTGTGTTTTTAAACCCTTTTAAATGTAGAATTTCAGAGCATATTGTTAGGAACATATAAAAGATTATCTCCCAAGTAATGACTTTGTGTTGCTGTGTATGAACTGTTGTCTGACAGTTATACTGCTAAAGGGAAAGGCAGTTTTCCAAAAACACTTATCATGTATCGGGTGTTGCAGTACAGTAAGCCCATAAATATTTTGGGAAGCTCATTTTTGTCCATGCTGTATTTGCTTTCAGAAATCACCTCAGCCGACTGGAGCAGAAATATGTATGTTTAATTAGTCTTTTCAAACTATGTATATTTAAAGAACATTATTTAGGCACTCTGCTGTGACTCTCTTATGCTATAAAGAGCTAAGAGAGAGCGCAGAAGGGAGAAAGGCAGAGCAGCTTATTTGAGGCAAACACTTGACTGGCATTTGTGCGTGTACAGGTGTGTAGCTTCTTCATGGATAAGTTTTTGAGGTGAGATATATTTGGCCCACTCTGCTAGGAAACCTCTTTCTGCCCATTTAAAAACAATAGTAGATAAAAATGACTTTCATAAGGTCACTCAGAGCCAGGGCCAGGAATAGAAAGCAGGTCATATGAATCCAAGTCAGAGCACTTTCTATGAGACCAGACTGGTATTTCCTGCTTTAAACAAAAAAAAAAAAAAAAAAAAAAAAAAAAAAAAAAAAAAAAAAGGTAAAATCCTGAAAGGACTGCTTTCACTGCACTACTGAGGGGGTATGATTGAGGTCTGCTTCAGTTTTTTCATATAGATGTGTCTAAAATGATTCTGTGCCTATTGATGGACAGCTGCCACAGGATGCATCTCTTCTTGGTAAAAAGGTGTAGCAATCTATTATGTTTTTTAAAATATGCCTGGCAAACTGAACGAATATAGTTATAGTAGAAGCAGTTGCTGTTTTTAAGGTTGATTTATTGTTTTCATTCTAAGCCTGTTTTTAAAGCTGATCATAACTTTCTGAGAGTGTGCATATTTATATAAAGTATGTGTGTGTGTGTGTGTGTGTAACGTAGCAAAATTACAGTAAAGCAGCTTTGTTTATAAATTGCAAGCATGTAAAAGTCAGGACATTCACTTAGTGTTCTCAGTGAACCAATAATTCACCTGTCTTAATACTCAGTACAGAGAATTGCTCTACTTCATGTTAACTGTGATGGCAAGATACTGAGTGCATTTTTTTTCACTGGCTTAACTGGAAATGCTTCACAGGAGGTTTGGGATCCTCATTATGTAACAGTAATTTAGAAAATTTTAATTAAGGATGTATATGCATGTGAGACATCCGGATTATGGTTCCAATCCAAAGCCCACTGCAGGCAATGGGAAAGACTCCCATCAAGTACATTAATTGCTTGATCAAAACCCAAATGCTTACACTGGAAATAATACGCAAATTAGGGTTACTGCCTTTTTCAAAGGACAGATTAATTTGCACAGACCTCAGTGCTACCACAACAAGGCTGTTTCCTGTTTAAAATGGTTCATATATGTTTACATTACACCTTGGTATGCAGTGGGAATAAGTGCAACTACCATACCAGGCTGTCTGAAAGGGCTGGTATGGCAATAGGGTAAGAATCTGTAGCCTCGGGAGGAGGAGGAGGAGGATGTGTGGAGAGGGCTTTACCATGAGCAGTGAAGAATGGAGACCACACTGATCAGAGATGAATGTGGTATGTAAATCTTCACTCCTTTCCTGTGTTTCAGCTGGGTCTTAAGGCACATATACAAACACAGGGAGTGTTTGAGCTGAACACCAAGCACGGGTGCAAGCCACTCTTGCACAGGACTATAATAGCTGCAAAGCACAGTACTAGTGTCCCTGTTGTGGAGGCCACAGAAAGTTAGTGGAGGAAGACTGTCCTCACAACCTCCTGTAGAACAGCCAAGAAACACAAGACTTTGATTAAAGAGTTTGAAAAAGAGATGCTCTTACAGCCTCAGAACTGCAACACCTTCCACCAAACAGCTCTATCAAAACACACCTGTCATCTTCTGTCTTGGCACTTCACTCCTGTCACCTCACTTCCCTGTCATTGCGTGCCTTTACCTTGCATTTCACTTCAGACCCAAATTCACTTCAGTTTATCTCTTGAGGGCTTATCCCTGTCTCATCCATCATGATTTCATATAGTAAATCAGAATCCTTAGCTCTCACTTGGTTTTTACCAAAGGTGAAATCCCGTTTTCTTATGAAGGTATTTTCCATGTCTTTACATCTGCATGTGAAGGAGACATTAAAAAAGTCTGCCTAGTCATTTTGTCATCCTCCTTCAAATAATACTTACTCTCACTGTTGCAATGACTAAAAAATTATCTGACAATGGTTAAACAGCTGGTGTGCTATGACCACCACTTCTTAGAGTAATTGTAATCCTCTTACTGTAACCTCGTGATGTCTCTGTCTCTTTGTTGTATCCATCTGTTGTCTCTTATCATATTTTTGGACTGCAGAATACCTGAGATAGGAGCCAGCCTTTTTCCCTCACCCATAAAAATGAGGTTCGTATCTTGCCCCCCAGTACCCACACCAACATCACTGCTGGGTTCCCTGACTGTTACCTCAAGTACAACTAAATTATAATTTTTGAGAAAATGTATTGGAAGAGAATTATATACAAATAAGTGATATGTCTACTCTACTTTGTTTTCATAAAAAGAATCACTTATTTTGGATACATTTATGTCACTGTGTGATATTTCAGAAACTTAGGGATACAGGTCATATATCAGACTTCAATGCAATGTTAAAAGGTGCTGGACATTGGTGCACTGTGCACCATTATATACCTTTAATATTTGGATAATTCTGCACCTCACAAGGATGTTGGAAGGATTAGTTAACAAACTCATATTTATAAAGTGCTTTGAAGATTAAAAAAAGCTATCTAAATATGCATTATTGTTAATAACAATAAATCACATTTATTCAAATTTGTCAGAATCACTAAATACACAAAATCTATTGGGGGAGGAGGCTGTTATTATTTTGTAATGTAGCAATGGAGTTCTATGCATGGCAAGAAAGACTATGTGATGTTTTATCTGGCAAAAATGTTTTCCCAGCAGTATGTGCTCCTCCTCCAGCTGCTTACATATATCAGAAATTATTGGTACATGTTATTCAAACTGTATGTCTCTCTCCTGGTAGCCTCTAGAAATGTCACCATGACCAAAGGTTACCAAAGAAGTACTGTCTTCTCTGATGTAATTAGAGCTGTACTAATCCCAAGTTGTGTTTCAAGAACTGCTGTGAATGGGCAGGCAAAAACTTACCATTCCACAGTCCTTGTAAAGCAGTCAGGAACAGCCTGGATCTACAAAGTAACTTCCTCCACAATAATTTCAAATTCAACCATGGGGGAATGACAGGTAGCTGATATAAAGTTAAATGTCACAAGAAAACCAAAGCAAAACAATTTGTAGCAAAGCATGCCCCATCTCCCGAGGGAATGGCCACCTTTTTAACCCTTTCCCGCTTCTTGCCTGCTGCACCCTCTACTGCCACGGCCCTGCAGCTCATCTCCCAGGAGGGTAACAGCAGACCTCAAATGGATGTGTTCCCAAAGGGCAGTGACCTGAATAAGTTGCCCCTCTGTCTCTTCCATTCAGAAGTTCAGTGTGCAGGCACAGTGAAGTTCTGTGTGGAGGACGTGCTTCTCCTCATTAGCTGCATTTAAGCTCTAAACCGAGTACCCGGTTAAGTGTCCTGGGTACTCCTGAAAATTTGCATTTGATCATGTATGTAGCTGGGTAGCAGTTGGGTTATTATCAGACCTAAGCTGTCTAGACTAAAGCTCAGTAATGAAAGAAGCTAATGGAAATAAAATATATTGATTAAAACTACACGTTTTGCCCTACCACCATATTATTATGACAGGAGCACTGTAGTAATTTCCATTCACAGAAAGGACACACACAGCCATAGAGGAGGCTACAACCAACATATTGGATAGGAAGAAATGAGTTGATCAAACCAAATGTTGGAGTGAGGACAGATCAAATGATGCCACATGGAAAATTATGGTTTGAAATGAAAAAGTGGTCCATTTAACAGTACATAAAGTCTCTGCAATACGCATAAAATCAGCAGTTAGCAGATGTTTTCTGACACAGTGCATCTGCATGAGGCTGAGGCATATTCAGTTCCACTGTAGCAGCAATACACAGAGCAGATATAAGGGCAGACCCTCCAGACAGATAAAGGCAGCCCTGCCCTTACTTAATAATAACAGTAAATAATAACTTGTATTAATTAGCAATCAGGAATTTAATCATGGACTCGGATGGAATTGAAGGAGGTTTCATACAGAGGATGAAAGGAAAACCTATCATCCATTGGTAACAGATAAGATGAGGAAAACAATTTCATTTCAGCCCCCTGCTTGATAAGATTCTGATGAAAATATTACCTTTGGGTTACAACTCTCTATTCACACTTTGCGGCCAAAGGCAACTTCTCTAAATCTCAGGAAAAATTCTTTAGCCATTTTATGTCTCCAGAAATGCAAATGAAAATAATGTTTCCTCATTTAAAAATAATACTGTGCATTTTATTTCATAGAAGTGTCTGCGTTTTGAGAAATTAGCTGTCCTGAGCAAGATGGTTGATTTTAAAAAACTGGTACATCAAGGACATTTTCTTTCCTGAAGTTACTTGTTAGCTGGGAGCTAGTGGAGGAACATATAGTATGGTTCTGTCTCAGGCTTCTCTGGTATCCTAAATAGCCATTCATGCCTATCCATGGCAAAATATAGACTACTCACAGTAAGCAGTGCAGATCTTCACAATCTGATCTTTGGTTTTCAATGGTTTTAACAGAAAAAATAATACTTAATGACTGAGAGTCTTAAAATGTTAGAATGAATGCTCAGCTGGTCGTGATTACCAGAACTGACCAAAATATGGAAGCTCTCAGTACTTTTAGAATTTATTTCAGGTCATCTGCACACTCAGGCAGGGGTCAATGTACCAGCATGGTGGAGGTTATCTTAGACTCACCAGCACTTGTGACAAATCAGTTTATTTCAAATCAACACGTCAGGACTGGAGCCAACTGAACAAAGCACTGCCATAACAGCTTGACTTGACCAAACCCAGTCAACAAGCATCCACTCTTGGTCCCAGTGGCATTGTGTCTTGGACACAGTACAGTCATGTGTTTGCATCAGGAAAAGAGACTTTAAAAGCTTCAGCTATGCAAAATATAGTTCTTATACTAAAGAGATCGTGTATCTTCTTAAGCCCCTGTGTTTAATGATTTTTAAGATTCTCAGCTGTTTTCAGAGCCCTTAATGGGACAGTTCAGAGACAGAAATCTCTTCAGCCTACACTAATCTGACTTCTCAAAGCACCTCTCTGAAACAACTGTCTGCAACAAGAATAAGAGATGGCATTACAGGAAGTAGAAAGCTCCAATAGAACAACAGAAATAAAATATAATAAATAAATAAATTGCTACCTGCAAGATATACATGTCAAGGGGGAAAAAAAAGTACCTCTGTGCATAATTGCTAAAGTGTATTAGATACCATGGAGGCAAGTTGAATATATCTGCCTTAACAGATACCCTGGATTAAGTTTTAGCCAGCAGTTTCAGAGTAACAAAGGGAGAGAAGCTTTGAAATGGGACACACCCCCCCCAAAAAGGTTGTCAGAGCTAGCAGTGAAAAATGAGTATATAAACTCTGTTTAACTGAGCTTCCTACTAACTTTTTCTGTTTCAGACAACAATGTCTTACTTCTCCAGCAGTGTCTGAAGTATTGCCATTGTGGGACTGGCTGCCGCTTGCCATGGACTTTGTTAATAGAAAATGGAATTATTTTTACTCAAAATTCTTTACTCTTATTGAGTGTGATTTACCATAGTGTTATTGAGAAGGTCTCATTGTCACCTGATCCCATCTTTTCACAACCAATGAGATTACTGTGTGGGAAAAAGCTGCTCATTCCAAGCACCATTTGGTAATAAAATGATTACTGGGTAAATGTTGATACTTTACAAAAAGAGCAATCAATTAAATATATCTGCTATTGCTCGAAGAGTCTTACATTAGAAAGGCACACAAAATAATCACTTAATGATTGCACATGGTGGCTTGGGCTGGACTGTGCAAAATCAACTTAGACACACACAGGAGTATAAAGTGTTTTTCACACACTTTGAAAGCCACAGTGTAAAAAGCAATGATTGTAGATGACCAAGTATAATAACCAGGCTATGAAGAAGCGTCTTTCTCAACCTCATTCTAAGCATAGTGTACTCAATACTGTTTACACTCACGGAGCAATAGTTATTTTTAACAATTACTAATGAGCTGTAACATCCCAGCCCCCTATTTTGCATTTAGTATTCTTTTTGAAATCTACTATTCCACTGCCTTCACAAATTCGGGAGGCCCCTGGGAGACCTCTTCCTTGCCTTGCGACCATGCCTATGAGACATGCTGCTATTCCTCCCCCAACACCAATTCCATTGACATCAGGGGACATACACACAGAAGCAAACTCCACATCAAGAGAACACCAGGACAAACTCCACATCCAGAGAAATGAGCACAGTGCGAATGGTCTTTTTTCTCACCTATGCCTCCCCCTCTAAGACACAGAGAGCTTTGCTTCATCAGTGCCTTCACTCCTGAATGTCAAAACATGCTGAGAGACTGTCTGCCACCCACCCGAACTGGAGACTACAAGAAGGGTTCCCCAGTGAACATCCCAGGCATGGATCCCACAGGCATGGATCCCACTGCTGAATTAGGACAGAAGAGGAAGGGCTTGTGTCTACCTCCTGCCATGAGGATTCACTTGCTCACAATTTTCTTCCCTTACTGGAAGACAAACTCCAGAAAAACTCCTTCCTCCTTCTTTTTGGTCTCCCATTTACTCTGAAACTAGGTTGAGAATTTGGGTCTGACTTGCGTTAAGATGAGGCCTTCCAGTTCTCTGTTGCTCCACTAGCATCAATTATCCAGGAGCAACAAAAATCTCAGTCGTCATCTGCTGCCAGAGGAGGTGACTGCTGAATAAGCCTCACATATGTACATATTCAACACTGCTATTGTGGCCGCAAAAGAGGTTGTATTCTGTATTCTTATTTTCAATTTATTATAGATAATTTCCTTTTTTTTTTCCTCATAATGAAAAATTGAGGATGTTTAATTTTTTTCATAAAGTGTCATTGCCCAGTTCTTGTGAGAAACGAAGCCCATAAATACCCCTCCTCCCTAGAAATGGCAAAATCCATGCTGACTCTAGTTCATCATTGTCCATTGCTTAATTCCCCAATTATAATACAATAGTGTAATTACCTTGAGGTTGGTTTTTTTTTTTTACTCTTTGGGAAAGTTAACAAGCTAACAGCAATTGAGTTGAACAGGAGAAGCTGAATACGGGTGAGTCAGAGGGCTCACCAATGAAAGGAGTAATGCAGAATGCTTTGGAAGTGACATGCAGGGAGTGGGGGAGCACCTGTAGATTGTAATGGTAATGGCTGCGGGAGAAGCAGGAAACTGAGGGAGGAAAGCTGAGAAGTTAGTTGCAGGTTTAGCAGGAGAGGGTGGATTTGAACTGTCATAGAGTTGCAATGAGCACTCAAATACTAGGATGGGTCCTAGTAAAGGGTTTGAAGATAGAGAGTACATTCAATTTGTATACACAGCTGTTCCTAACATGCCTCTGAAAAGAGGCAAGAACAGGGTCAAAAGGTTGATGTGGTTTTTCGTACAGTACAACTGTTTATTTTAGGCCCAGTTTCCAGAAGTGATTTAACACTCCATTTAAGTGCTAGTTTTTAAGCTGTAAATGGAGACACACCGTTCTTCAGGAAAAGAAAAATATCAACAAGTAAGGAACTCTAGCACAGGCTATGATTAGCAAGAACAAGCATGAAGACAAGGACAATGAGTCCAATTAAAAATTACCCGTAAAGACAATAATACACGTTCACAGTGAAGACAGACATAGAGAGGAAGAATAAGGTCTAGTCCAAGAGATAATCTTGGAGAAATCTGGAATAATCTTTAAATGAGAGTCAATAATGTTTTATTGACCGTGAGTTCTGAAAGCACAACTGCAACTGCACTAGTCATTGTAATAGTAGTAGTCCAGTTCCTTTCTTCCAAGTTTTGGTCTTCCAAACATCCATATTGTATATTATCCTGATATGCTAGTAGGAGCAGGACATGAAGAAACCAAGTGATTAACCTGCACACCACTGATAGACATGGACTTTGATCATTGTGCACAGGACTCCCAGTGTTTAGCCATAGTGCCACAACATGGCGAGAGGCGCTGTCCCCCAATCCGTTGAATATATATCACTAGAAGCTGTATATTTAAAATTCTGAATTTTGAGTTTCTTCCATCTAGAAAAAAAGATACCCAGCAAGAGTTTACTTCTGCTGGTTAAGGATTTCTTAAAAGCATCTGCCCTGGATCCAGGGAGTGCTGAAGCAGTATGTGGTATATTTCTCAGAAGAGCTGAAAGTGCTGCACTACTCTCAGTGGTTCCAGCACAGTGATACAAAAACCATGTGGCACTTCTAGCTACTTGATGACAGATATTCTCTTGTGTTTGGCCATACATTTACAACACATTTATTCTTAGGATTATGTCATTGAGCCTGAGCTGCTTTCAGGCATTAGATCATACACCTGGTCCTTCCTCAAATGCTGCTTTAACCATTTGCTGAAAGCACCAGTTGAAAAGATGATTTGACTAAGTGACTAATCTGACTGAATGCCTGTAACACTTGCAAACTATTTTTAAGCCATTAGATTTGGGCAAAAGCTGCATAAATTGTGGGTCAGCACAAAGCAGCAATTCACAGATGGGCCTCTCTAAAAAAATCACACTATTTTTGGAGGCATTTGCTCCTGTAACAATTCAGACTAGTACTATATCCTTTCTTTGCTATCATGGATTAAATGGGCAAAACCTTCAAAAGTAAATATATACATAAATTAGGTAAGAATGGGAGGTTTCTAAAGACACAAGAGATTTCAAAGGTACAAAAACAGGAGTTAAGTGCCTAAGAGACTACTGAGGGGACCTCATTGACGTCTGTAAGTATCTGAAGGGAGGGTGTCACGAGGATGGACTCAGGCTCTTCCCAGTGGTGCTGAACAATAGGACACGAGGCAATGGGCAGAAACTGATGCACAGGAAGTTCCACCTGAGCATGAGGAAGAACTTCTGACTGAGCATTGGAACAGGTTGCCCAGAGAGGCTGTGGAGTCTCCCTCACCTGAGATATTCAAGAGCCGTTTGGATGCAATTCTGTGTAATGTGCTCCAGGATGACCCTGTTTGAGCAGGGAGGTTGGACCAGATGATCCACTGTGATCCCTTCCAACCTTATCCATTCTGGGATTCTGTGAAGTGGCCTTTATCCTTAATTCAGTGCTTGCATTCTCTGCTTTTTAACTGCTATGCAAATCATAGAATCATAGAATGGTTTGGGTTGGAAGGGGCCTTGAAGATCATTTAGTTCCAACACCCTGCCATGGACAGGGACACTTTCCATTAGCTCAGGTTGCTCAGAGCCACATCCAGCCTGGCCTGGAAAAATTCCAAGGATGGGACATCCACAGCTTCTCTGGATAACCTGTTTCAGTGCCTCACCACCCTCACAGTAAAGATTTTTTTCCTAATATCTAATCTAAACTGATTCTCTTTCAGTTTGAATCCATTCCTCATTGTCCTGTCACCACACACCCTTGTAAAAAGTCTCTCCAGCGCTCTTGTAGCCCACTTTAAGTACTATAAGTTGCTATAAGGTCTTCCCAAAGTCTTTTTTCTCCAGGCTGAACAATCCCAACTCTCTCACCCTTGTCTTCATATGAGAGGCACTCCAGCCCCCTCATCATATTTGTTATCCTCCTTTGGACTCACTTCAACAGGTCAATGTCTTTCCTGTGCGGGGGACCCTATAGCTGAATGCAGCACTCCGGGTGGGGTCTCATCAGAGCAAAGAGGCAGAATCAACTCCCTTGACCTGCTGGCTGCACTTCATTTGATGCAGTCCAGGATACGTTTGGCTTTCGGGAATACAAGTGCACATATACATAACATACATAATAATCTACAGAAGCATCTGGATTAAAAAAGTTTGACTCGCTCTAAGTAACAGTTTCCATGTTTCCATGTACTCGCTCACGACTGCTTTCCTTCACCCCATTAATTTCACCCCATTTTTAACTTGAGGTAGTCATATTCTGCTCTGCAAGGCAATATAAAATGCTTCCAGTTCAGCATCTGCACTGATTTACGTAGATGTTAATATCCAATAGCCATTTTCCATTGACTCTCTTTGGTTTACATAACTGCAGGAGATACAGGGTAACAAAGAATCCAGCACTTGGTTTAAAAACAGACACTCCATTTCTGGCAGCGGGTAGGATAGCAAGAAAGCCTTTAATTTGAGCCTTTGAGTGTATCCATGCAACATAAAGTACAAGCGTGAGAGGAACATGCTGATAGTTCTGCATTAACGGTAACAGCACTGAGATGCAACAAGAAGGAAAATTTAAGTGCACACACTCATTTTATTAGAGAACCTTCCCATTAGAGCCAAATGAGGGTGTCATTTTGGGTAATTTGGTCTGGTGTACCCTTTCTAGATGTCCAGTTTCCATAGCAAGTGAGAAACTTTACTGTTTATATTGTGTATTATTTATACCACAATTGTGCACATTCGGAATAGCTTTACATGCTTGTATATGTAATAATACCAAGTGATTGAAATGCAAAAATTAACTATCACAGAAATATCAGAGAATAAAATTTTAAAAGTGCCTGTATTTAAGGGCTAGACATGGAACAGATTACAAGTGGATTTAGACAATACAGATTGTGAAGTGATGGCAGAAAATTCCTATAAATTTATTGATATCATCTGCAGAAAAAAAAAAAAATCCCTGCCCAAACTGTGCAGAGAAGAATAAACAGATGTATTTAGCTGAGAGTGATATTTATTCTTTTTGAAGAGTCCTAAGTATTCAAAGGTAGGAGATGTATCCTACATAGCACAAAAGCAGCTGTGGGGAAATTGCAGTTCTATGGTTTTGTGCTGTTGAATGCAAGCTACAGGGAGCCTTTATTTTTCTATTATTTCTCATTTTCAAAAACAATCCAGATTGAAAACAGTAGATTTTGTTCTCTGTGCAAGGGAAACATGGTAAAATCCAGGAATAAGCAGACAGCTTAAAGAGCAGTACTAGTTTCTGAAGTGACTGTTCTTCCCAAGCAAGAGACAGGAGAGAAAAAATTGGGTCTTGACAATACAGTAAGTAGATTTCTAAAAGGTTTTTGCTTCCAGCTCAAATATTTTATAGAACTTGAGAAACATTAGGCTCCACTTCTAAAAGGAATGAAATAAGAGGATAATGGATAGAACAGTAGGAAAGATCACTTTGAGACAGTGTCAGAAGACTCAAAACAAGGAGAAGCATGCCAGGTTAACCCACCCACTATTCTCAAGATTCCATGAGCCCATGGGTTAGGCAGTTTCCCTATACCAACAGTAAGTAGCAACATCAATTTACCAGCTTTATTGTTCACTCAAACCAATAATCACTACCAACAGCCCTCAAAAATATGGAGGACATAGAGAAACAGCAAAGGATAGAGATCGAATATACAAATGACCGCTTATTTTTTACCTGGTACCCCAGGTCCTTGTTGTATCAGTTGCCTCAGAGAGCAAGTGGGCTTGGATTCTTGATGCAGTTGTACAAATCAGATTTTGTTTTGGTATTGTTTCCAGATGAAAGCCTTTTCTTTATTCTAATGGTAGGAGACTTTCTTCCTATTAAATGCTTCAATGGTGGATTTAAATATTTAGAGGATCTACATTACAGGAGAACTGTCTGAGAGCATCACAAAGAAACCATTAGTTAAATCCATTAAGGATCTACTTAAGTGGAATTTCCTGCTGTTATCTACATGATAGCCATATAAAAAAGACACTGGAAGAAGAAAATATTCCTCTTCACATACTGTATCTGTTAAAAAAATCCAGTTTTACTGAAGGGTCCCTTTTTGATTGTCTCAAAATTCTAGCAGGGATTGATATTCTTTGAGCAGAATTAAAGTAGGGGGGAAAAAATGGCTCAGTTTCAGTTGTGCTTTTGCCCCTCTTGAGAACACTCAGTTCAGACAAAACCTTTTGTTAGAGAAGAAGGCACAGAATCTCTTTTGTATTGGACATGGCATAAACCATCAAATTTGTATTCACTGTGCAAGAAGCATCAGGTATATACTGAGTCTCTGTGTTGTCTATTTTTAAATACACATAAGTGGTAGCAGTATGGATAAGATGTTCCTTCCTCCAACTCCTAGAGTAAGGCACTTGAGCCATTTAAATTATAAAACTTACACCATCTTTCAAGTTGCTCTTGTTTTAACAAAGGAGAAATAGCTTGAACTCCACAAAGTAATTTTTTCCATTCTCTACAATCATGGGTTTGATACACATTCAAGAAGGCAGTTATATCAATCAGAATCTTTCTATTCTTTAGTTTTTATTCTTTAGTTATGTAAGAGATCCTATTTTTTAATGCTCAGGAATCTCTGATGTGATTTAGGCTTGTGGATAAAATGAAGGTACTACACACAGTACAAACATAACACACAAATATCCATGTTGGTTGTAATATTGATATCCCAATCTATCTGTAAATCAACATATAGTGTCTCTGACCATTGATTTTCTCTCTGGCCCCCATTTTGAGCACGTTTTATAAAACCTAAGAGAAAAATCCCTGTTCTCTGGCCAGAGAAGCACAGACCAATTCTATGGCTGTACAAAATTTCTTTTTAAGACGTTAAACAAAATATTTATTTTCTATTGGAGGGTGAGATACTCAGAAGTCTTGGTTCACCCATACATGCAGATGTATGTATAGAGGACCATGCAAAACCGGTTAGCCCACTTTCTCTTCTCAGTGAGACTGTACCTGAGAGGCTCAATGTAAAAGAGAAAAAACACCTCAGCAAATCTGCTGTTAGGTATAAGGGATCTTCTGGTGTTCCACCCATTGAGGGGTATACTCAGTAGCATTTCTAATCTTGTTCCTACACTTACGGAAACTTACTTTCAGTAAAAAAAATTACCATACTTAATTTCTCAAAAGACTGTGGAACACTGGGTTACTATGAAAGCATCGCCTATACAACTAACTTCATACAACATTGACAACGTAACACTGCCCTATGGAGCAGTGGTATCATGACTTTTTCCTTGCCTGCTCCCAAAACCTCCACCAGGAGACAACCTTAATGTCCACCAAAAGGGGAATTAAGCAAAGAGGCACGACAGCCCTTCCACGCCATGTTTTGCAAGGCCACACTATATTCTGAGGACTTTTATTAGAGATTAGTAAGGGTCTTGCTGTATATCTACAAAATGAGCATTCAGGGTGTGATAAAACCAATACTCCTGTTTAATCCCCCATTGCTTTTCCATTGGTTTTTGTAAGTCTTAGAAAATTTAACTTCTGTGCTCTTTGTACCCCAAAGAAAAATTTTAAGTACTTTCCTCTTTTTTTGTTGATGTTGTTTTGTCTTTTGGTTTGGTGTGTTGTTTTTGGTTTGGTTTTTGTTTTTTTTTTTCCATTTATGCTCCTTCAAGGTAACTGTGTGATTTATCATAACTCCTACTACCACAAGTCTTGTCTCTGCAGGCAATGGCTTTGTCAAGTCCCATCATGTGGAACTTAAACGGCACTATCGCTTAGAAAAACACTTCTGAGCGGAGCAAGAGGGGAACGCGCAGGCATGGGGGAAAAGGTTGCCCCAAAAAATGGAACGCAGGAAAGCCAGGGTCAACCAGCTCAGCAGGAGGCACCGGGCACCACAGCTCCAGCGGCACCACTGCGCGGGTGAGCCGGCACAACACACTCGGAGTACTACAAGGAGGTGAAACAACTCGACTCCTGTCCGATCTCCCAGGTCTGGGTGAGAAGGGGACGAAGAGGGGGCGGGACCCCCCTGCCTGTCCTGCCCGGGGCCCGTGGAGCGCGACATGGCGGCCGCTCCCGGCAGGCAGCGGGCGCGGCGGGCCCGGCGGGCGGGCGGCCGCGAGGTGGCGCCGGGCAGAGCCGGCGGGCCTTGCCCGGCCCGCTCCAGGGAGTTCCCGGCGTTCGCCAGCCGCTCCCGGGATCGTCCTAAGCAGCAGCAGGCCCGGGGCAGTTAGTCGCGCCGCGCCGCGCCGCGCCGGATTGAATTAATTTAAAGATACATGCTTTTATTTACCCACTCAATTTAGGGTCCCATAGAAATACTTCTCCGCGCATTAAGTGTTGTTATGACGGCCTGGGATCTGTGTTGCTCACACTCCCCAAATCTTTGTGTTAAAATAACATTTTTTTTTTTGTGGAGCCAATTTGCAACACATGAGTATAAGTGATATTTGAATTCACTGTTTCAGCCATTGTGGCTTTGTTTGTTTGTTTCTTTGTTTGTTTGCTGTCTAAATCTCCCTCTTGTGCACCAGCAAACACAACTCTCACCAAGCAGCACTTCCATCTCCCAAAGGGACCCTTGTGAACTCCCTCAAACCTATTCCCGGCCCCAGTGCCCCAGTGAGGGGCTGCACAGTGCTCATGGTCCAAGCCGTGGGTCACTTGCCCAAGGAGTTGCCAAGTGCAGCCCTGTCAGACATCTCCCAAGTTCACGCCAAAGTTTTGGTCCTGCCTGAGCCCCATGGGACTTTACGCTGGGCCTTTGAACCCCCTCCGGCTCAGGGCAGTGGTTTGTGCATGCCTCACCCTACTCTCATCTCCATTGGCAAAAGCAAACCGGGTCGAGCAGCATCTCTGTTCCCTGGGCTTGGTGTGGAAGGTCAGCAGCACCAGACACACCCAGCTCCAGACCCCCATTTACCCTATCACTGCTGGATCCACACCAGCCCCTCCACTGGAATGAATTAGGATCTGCACTGCTCCCACCTCTGCTGGCAGCTGAGCCCTTCTCCATTGCCTGTGTGAGCCCCAACTCCCTGGAAAGGGCAAGGAAAAACACATAGTAACTGCAGCAAAGAGAGCAATTCAGTATTCCACAGGCTCCTATTTCCATCTATATTCGTCTTCTTGGGCTGCCTGTGTGTGTGTTTGAACACCTCATGGAGAAGAATGGGCCACTTTAGTCTTCTCTAGGTCTCCTGTGTGCCAGCACCTTCCTTTCTGATGTGCAAGGCACAACCTTGGAGCAGAGGTTGCAATCTTTTCTCCATTCCTTTGCTTTTCCAGCCTCTAGCCTGCCTCGAGGTGTGCCTGCACCCCTCCCAGATCCTTCACTTTCCCACTTCACTGCCAGCCTTCACTGCCAGCCCTTCATGTTTTCCCCGAGGAGGAGTGAAATAAAGCACCACACAGTCCTGCGTGGGATGTCTGCACACGTGTGAGACTGGCAGCTGCTGCGATGGGGGACAGACAACGAGGGTATGGTGGGATGGTGTGGCAAAGGAAGAGTCAGAGCTGCGACGCTGGAAATAAGGAGAAACAAAAGCCCTGTGGTGGGTGAGCGCTGTGAAAGCACCATGAGGCACAAATGGCACAACAGCACAGGAGGGATAGAGAGAGAAAGCAGTCAGAGCAGCATCCCTAGCTCACCTTGCTTGAAAATGCATTCCCAACAATCACTGCCACAATCATCTCCAAATTGTTTCTGAATGCCCTGAGGTTCAGCCTTTGAGTCTTATTCCTCTGCCCTGAGGTTCAGCTTTTTGAGTCCTGTTCCTCGGTGAGAAGGGCTCAGGTGTGAGTTGTGCAGACACAGTGAAAGCTCTAGCATGCAACCAGTCACCATTTTGAGGAGAATCATTGTTAAAGCTACAGAAGCAGTGACAGAGAAAAAACTGTACCAGAGTACTGAAAGGCTTTAAGAAATTTGTTGGGATAGGGGGTGGGGGGAGAGGAGGAAGTCAGGACATGGAATATTGCAAAACTTTATTAAGGTGGAGTAAAGGTTGATTAGTGGTCATTTGGTCCTTCCAAATTATAGAGCACCTAGATATGAATTGTGAAAAGGAAGAATTGCACTTTTGAGCACCAGCTCAGTAGAGACTGAATATGTTAAGATGGTCCTAAAGCTGTGCACACTCACCTCCTAGGAACTCTCTGGAAATTGAGGCCATGAGCACAGCTGAATAAAGAGTAATTCACACACTTTGTATAGGCAAGGCTTGAGAGTGGGTCACAATCTGATCAAGCTGGTGCATCTGGCCTACCCTTACAGACCAAAATAGTGATGTTTCCTCCTCCTTCTCTGCTCCTGAATGAAGTGCTAACTGTTATCACCCTTCACCCTTTCCCCTAGGGTCTTTTCTGAGAGCTAGTTTACACCACAAAGAATTTTCCAGTATAGTTGTTATTATGAAAACCATGGGCTCAGCACAATTTATTCCAGTATCGGTTTTGCCAGTATTGTTAAACCTTTGCTTCAAAGGACAGAAAATATTTTTGAAAAAAAAATTTTTTGTTAGTCATTGTTTACTCCGACTTCGTTCAGCCTGATCTTTTCACACTCCTGCCTGAAAAAACTATTTGGCCAACAGATCTAGCCTGGACTTCTCATGAAACTCTCTCTACACCTTTCCCCTTATTAAATGCTGTCATGTATGGTACCACAAAGCTGACAGTTGCCAGGGCCAGTTGCATGCCCTTTCTCTGGCAGCACCGACAAAATTGATTGGTTTAGGAATCATTGAGGGGAATGCTTTGCACTGAATACTAAAATCCTAAGCAGTTTAGCATGGATACATCTGTACTTGCAAAACACTACTGTCTGCTAGTAGAATAAAACCATCTCCCACCACTGTCATAAAATATTATTGGTAAAAATACCGTTTTACTGGTACAACTGTGTCTCTACCAGAGGCTTCTGTTGACACAGCTATGCCTGTCAGATCTGGCATCTCTTTACAGCTATGCTAGTAGATGTCAGTCCTGTGAATGTGATCTTGGTCTTTCAGGAAACACGTTCATCTCTTTTCAACTCACAGTGACAACTCCATCCCACAACTGCATACAGTACAGTTATTCTTAAGACAGTAAATGCAAATGAAAATGCAAATGCATTTTGTAATTCAAATCAGTGAAACAACATCATATTCTTCTGTTCCTTCCTTACAGTTACTTTATGCAGATTCATAAAATTTAAGGTCAGAAGATACCTCTAGGTAACATTACCTGAGGTATAACACAGGTCAAGCAATTTTACGTAATTAACCCTCATGATTCATAGATGAGCAAGCATCTTCTAGAAATCATTTTTGAGTCTAAGACACCTACTGATGAAGTCACCATTTTCCTTACTGGCTTATAACTTTTGCCTCACATTTCTGAATCCAGAGCCATAATAAGTTGCTTTGACCTCTGTGATGCCATCTTCTGTGCAGCTGCCTCTCCTTCAAGTTTCTCCTCTCTCTGATCCTTTCTTTGATCATTCTTTGACTCCTCCAATCTTCCTTCTTCTAGGTAACGTTCTAATCCCTTTTCCAGCAGCAGACCTGTCATCACTCTTCCAGAGCAGCATAAACCATCAGGTTCACACACCTGTTCACATATCCCCCCCACCTTCCAATGTCCTCTGCAGGAAACAAGAGAACACCCTTGTGACAGCACTGTGTTCAGTGGCTACTGTCAACTCTGTGAGAGGGGCTGAAACACCATCAGTGGGGTGGTATGTATTTTTATGTTATATTTTCTGGCTGCCATGCCAAGTGTTTATGCTGCACTGATCTCCAAGCTCAGTGGAGGTAAAAACCATGCCTGGGCAATAACAACTCTGCATTTGTTAGGTCTGGGGATATTTCACATATATAAATCTTAGTAAATTTATTCCAAAATGCAGAAAGTAAGGATTTTGACTGATATATATTTGTAGGTACAAAAGTACACTTCATATTAAAGTAATATTATTAAAGCCCTTACAGGAGAGTCAGCCAAGCAGAAGATGAATAGCTTAAAAAGAGATACAATTTTGATTACAGAAAGACAAGAAAAACAAACAAAATTCCTTCTTACTTTCATTCTTTCTATCCCATAAAGTGTTTATGAGTAACTGGGTTTAACTATTCCTATCTGCACTGAAGTAATCAATAAAGGAACACTTTGTATAGAAATAATGCATTTTCTGCAATTGTAGCTAAACAGAACAGATTTGAACAAATTCCTAAGGATCTGCTTTCATTACTGAAGAAGATTCTGAATTTTTAGCTCTGCACATAACCAGCTGAATAGCCTGTAACTCGATTTTTATTAACATCCAGTTGTATGTCACATATCTCAAAGTCCAAGTCCCCCTATGTATAGTGTTCCTGAGTACTTGACATCAGATAGCTGGCAATTTTCTCAATATGATGTATAACAAGTGACTTTATTGGGGTAATTTAGGGCAGACCCTGTAGAACATGTAAAAGAGTTCTTGGCTGGGAGCTGTTTCTCCAAATCTATCTGAGAAATGGCTTGCAATCTTACTCATCTTCACAGGTGCTTGATGCCATTGATTTACAATTTTATATTGCAATTCTAGCAGGTTAGCTGAAATAGAGCATACACGTATGAAGGACATTATTGAGTCCAATATCTCCAGCTCAAGAGAATGAGATAGTTCCCTTTCCCATTTAATCATAAATGTTTCTTTAGTGGGCAATAAAGAAAAAGCAATGGCTTTATACAATCACCCCACAATGTTCCGAGATTCATTGCTAAGGAATAAGATTTGCTCAGATAAAAAGGATTCTCTAATACAAGCAGATTTAACATCAGACTGAATAAAGAAACTCCTGAACTGGAAGTAAAGAAGCAAAAAGGGAAGTCTAGCATGTTCCACCTTTGTTGTATTTCTAAGTGAAATGTGAATTTTTTTTTATTGAAGGGCTGAGATAAATATTCCAAAGAAATGAAATCAATTGTTTCTGCAATCTTTTGAGAGAATTGGAGCAAACCCATAATATATTTAGAAAAAGAGGCAGATTACTTTTAAAGCTGGTACAGACTCCATCTCAGGAATGGAGAACTTGGTTCAGGTCTGGTCATAAAAACTTCAGTTTTCACACCTTTCGACTCATGATCCCTCTGTTTTCAAAACCTAGCTTGAAAGTCAGTTCCCCTTAGCTGAGTAATGAGCTGGATTTATACATCTGTAACAAAACCCACCATACTCAAGAGGCTTGCTTAGTGCTTTTAATGATTCCCTTTCCTGCCCAAGTAGAGTTAGCAATAAGTTTTTGAAACAGGATGGAGCACTGAATGAGGTGAAGTTGACAATAATGAACTTCAAAATAGACATAAAATACAGATCACCTAATTCATTCATACTGAGCCAACCTAATTAATCAGCAGTGCTCTTCAAATACATGACTCCATTGAGCTGTGCAAATAAGATCCCTATTTAAAAATTATATGTATTAAAATTAAATCAGCAAAGTGTCTAGTACTGGCCTCACTTTGCTCGTGCTGAAGTTTGATTCTTCTGTTGCAAGGTACTTTGAAAATTCCCATTCAGAGAGACCAGCCCTTCAATGGAGAGCAAAAAAGACAAGGTGATTGTGATGACTTTACATTATGTGGCCTTTCCCAGAATGAGTGCGGTCCCTGATTTCTAGCTGGTGAGAATCACCATGGATAACAGTTCCCAAACTAGGTTCCTTTCTTCTTGGACATATGCATAGTAAGTTTACATCCAGCACAGAATGGTGTGGCAATTTAAATTTAAATGTGGTCAAATGAAAACCACATTTGTCCAATCCTCTGGATGAGACGAAAACAGCTGTAACACAGAAAGAAGATATGCACACATTTCATTTTCTTATGAAGTCTACTGAATAGATTAGAAAAATCTTAATAGTATTTGTATATTACTTTTTTAAGAAAGAGAGAGAACCCAGAATTTTTCTGTTCACTTAGAATCCACCAAGAGAGATAAAATATTAGGGATGGTGTGTTTGGAATGAAAAACAAATAGCAAAAAATTAATTAGCATACAAAGGAAGTCTATTGTCAGTCCGTGAGTCTTTGCTGCCTCTGACTATAGCATCTGGATTTGTTAATGCAGATGACTCACATTGTTAAGTCTTTGTTAAATAACTAGATGATATTTTGGATTAATAAAATGGTCTTTCTAATTTTAATAACATTTCTTTTTAAATTTAGGCAAGAAGAAACAGATGTTTTAAACAGTCCAGTCCTCACCACATGGTAGATGCTCAAGTCTGTCACAAAGTTTCATGGCTTAACAGGAGCAAGGACTACAGGAATTAGTAAGAATTTCCAGGATCACACCCTAGATTAGTAGCATATTGAAATTTTTCAGATCTGCATATCTTGAAGTAGTTTACATCCAGGATATGTATAGATATAAATATAACCCTTCTTTTACATTAGTTTAGCTCTTAGCTTAGTTGAAGAAGGGAGCCAGCTATGGGGGATGCTCTTCTTGGGAAATACTTCACTCTCACAATAAGGATTTGATTGTGGCTTTGACAATCAGACATGTTGTGGCAGAAAGGATGTGAAAGTGAAGTACCGTAACGGCAGTTGGTGGTGACGTCCTGTTTGCTGAGGACAAGAGCAAGCTCCACATGTCCATGGGGACTCCGTGTGTAACTGACAGCTACTGCACCCCTCAGGAGCTCAGCCTTCTCTTATACTGGTTCCCTGGAAACAAAGCCATGGCTGCCCCTTCTCCATCTGGTGTGGGGCAACCTCATCCAAGCTAACCTCCCACTGTCAATCTAGAGACTGCAGGCATTTCAGCTGTCTCCTGTGCGAGGAGCATTCCCACATGAAACTGGGAGAAGAATCACAAGTTCGCTTTTGCAGCTTTCAGGCTCCACTGAGCCTCTGCATGAGCAAGTACGATGGACCAACAGTTGTAATACAAACCTGAGACTCTGGAGATGTACAATGGTTCAGGATGTGCTTCACAAGTGTACATGCCATTGATGCAGTAACATAAAGAATATAATAAGAAGTTAATAAAGAAATAAAAGATGGCAAACCCCACACCTTGAAGCTTTTACTGCTCCAAGCCTGACGCATAAAGAACAGATAAACTCTCTTAGCTGACATGTAACTGCCTCTACATCACCATGACCAACATTTAGGGCCTAAATGGATGGAGTCTCTCAGTACATCAGAAGTTGTGTTTATTGAAGAGGTTACTACCACCTGCCAGCTGTTTATTGCCCCTCTGCTGGAGTGCGCTGTCTCCTCAGATCTGTTGGCTTACTTTATCCTAATCTTATTTAGGCAAATGGGTCTGAGCTAATGCAGATATTTTAAATAGTGAGTCTGGTAACTTGGCTCATTTAATCTGAAAAGGGTTGGGGAATACTCATTCTAGCAACTGTAGTAACAGATGTGAGGAGCATTAATATCTGACAGGGTAATGCAAACAAAAAATGGGGACAGTGACTTTTTTCACTGGCCCAGCTGGGCTTTGGAAAAGAGCACCTGTTTATAATCTTAGGACATCCATTTCTTTTGGCATTAGTACTGGCTAAATAGACCCCATTATCACCTTCTGCCACCAAAGCATCTCTTTGGTCAAACAGTAAGAAGCGGGTAACAGCCTCATGCACTCTGCCCCTTCTCTTCCCCCTTCCTGTTATGCCAGCACTACTGTTTGGGCCGTTGGGTGAGTCAGTGCAAGGATCTGGATAAAAATAGGCTTTCTTTCTCCCTGCTTGGGTTGCTGGCACACCATGCAGCTGTGCAGAACGTTGCATCAGCACCCCCAAAGGTCCATGCCAGGTGACTGTGGCAGTCACATAGAGCTGCTGGAGCTGGTGCTGCAGCTGAAAGAGGTGTTCGTGCAGTCATGGCGTTCCTCCCTTGTGCCTCATTTCCTTGATGGTGAAGTGGGAGTAACTGGAGTTCTCAGTTTACAGGAGAGGTTGGAATGGAGAAGGCTCAGGAAAATTTCATCTGACCTCTCCCATCTCTCTCCTCCTTCCCCTCTTTCAGCCTTTGCAGCTTCTCCTCCTTGTCCCAAGAGCATTCACTTTGTGTCCCATGTGCAGAGGAGCTGAAAAAAATTCACACTGCCGTGGACTTTGTTGGAATTTGGAAGACAGGATTACAGTACTAGTGATATTTATGAGTGATACAGCATGACTATACTTCAGGAGGCTAAGGCAGCTGAAAGTTGGGCTGCAGGAATTTGGGATTTCTCAGAGAGCAGACATGCATGCACGTGTAAAAGGGTGGGGAATGAAGATAAGGTGGGAGGAAAAGGGAATTACAGACTATTACAGCAAAGGAGAAAGGTGGAGTTCCCACTAAAAGACTCAGAGGTGCTGTGTTCAAGATTGTAAATGGTAAAATACTACAGAAATGGGTCAGAAATAGAGTGCATGAAGCAAAATCATAATTTTGTCACCCTTGTAAAAATTCAGAATTGCATATACACTATAGTGATAGAAAAGAAAATCAGTTTGCAAAGGAAAAATACTGTGCCATCTCCCATTAAAATCTGTGCGTTTCTGGCTGTACATAAAAAAATATCCTACAGACAAATTATTTTACTTGGTTAAGACATGGAGGCCACAGTATTCTGTTTCTAGAAATAGGAATTGATAAACACCGTGATATATAAATTATACGACCATAGAGTGGAAAAAGTTTAGGAAACAAAATTAAGGCTTTTTATTTTTCTTGGAACGTCCAGTGTGTTTACAGCTAAGGTACCAATCTCATTTACTTTATGGGTGTGAAAGCTGTGTACTGTCAGTTTGACTGTTTCTTCCATGGATCAGTCAACCCTGCATGCTACAACTGACAAAAGGAAGGACCTCCAACCAGTGTGTAGCTAACAGCAAATATTTCTTTTGGTTTCCCATGTGTCTCTTGCACATCAGAAAAGAGTTGTAAAGGCAGGAGAATAGAAAGTAACTTGGCAAAGAACTCTATGATTACTGTTATACTGATTCTCATTTAAGTTTTCTAATTTATAAATAAATGTGACCATAAATGATGAAATCGAAGGAAAGCTGGCCATTTCCTAAATTTCTCCAAAATGCAATGATGTTCCCAAACAATAGGATCCAGAAATATTAGTGTAATTCAGGTTAAAGTCTCAGATTTGACTGGTGGGTAAATCCCAAAATCAACAACCCCTCCTATTACTGCCAAGTGGAAGATTTTGGTTTCATTTAGAAAACTGGTGGGGTTGCTATCTCACCAAAGTACAGACTCAAGAGCTGTTTTTTCCTAGAGGCCTCAGTCCACAGAAGCGCTTAATCAGGGCTTAACTTTAAGGAAGCAAGTGATCTTATTGATTTCAATGGATGATTCGCATTTGTAAAATTGAGGTATTTAGGCATTCTATTCAAGTGGTCTAAATCCAGCATGTTGCATTTCCATAATAAAATCATGTATGACATTCTCAAGATGGAGATGGTGATGTTTTGAAGTCCTTTTGTTTACACATTGCCAGAAGAAATTGATTAAATTGCCCAGGATTAGTGGTTGCTAAAGAATGGATTTTAATTAAATGGTAGAATGTGTCACTCTCTACAAGTTTTAGGCACGATCTGTTGGCATAAACGACATTTTTTTTGTAAGTTCATTATAACCAGCTAAAATAAAATTATTACACTTACCTACAGGCTATAGACCTAAGAAATTCTGGCTTATCACCTCAATATCTACGGTAGTAGTTTACATACTACAATTGTGACTGATATGTAAATATTTATGCAATAAAGAAAACATCACTATGCTATACTTGTATGTTGACCACATAAAGGATCTTTTAAAGTGAAATCCCATTACTGTAGCTCCAAATACCAAGCTAAAGCAGCCCTGAGCTGGCTGCTTAGTTTTCTGTGATGTGATTTATGCCTTATTGAAATAAATTAAAAGATTTACACTGACTTCAGAATGATTTCGATTGGATGTTTAACTAGTAAAAGAAATTATAATTTAATAAAAGCCCACATACTTCTCTCTTTTTTCCTCATTAAATCTAATGCAAATCTAAAAGAAGGAAACTGAGAAATACAGTGAATTTGACAACTGTTTCATCAAACTGTGCAGTGGATTTAAACATAAAGCACAATAAGAACCCAGTAAAAAAGCTTTTTTTTTTTTTTGTACACAGGGATTTTTCAGACTCTTGTGGGTACCCAGGTCAAATCCAACAGGTCAAATCAGTCTTGAACCTCTGACTGGATTTTTACTTCGCCCCCCTCCAAATATAAAAAATTTCTCCCAATACTTCTAGCATAACACCTTGGACCTATTACAATATTGGTTTGTTTTCCTTTTCTCTCTTCACTATTACTCTTTGTATGATCTGGAAGGCTCTGCTCTGACCAAATGGAAGGATGGCTGCCGTACTGCTGGGAAAGGCACCTGATTTCCATGGGGTTGACCTACAGATGGGTGGCCTAGGGGCTCTGTATGGTTGTTGTAGCCAATGGAATAAACAACTTACCAATAGTAACTTTAGAAAATTATGTTGTTTACCTTGAAAAGGGATCCTAGAGCACCAGAGTTCATAATTTATCAGAAAAAAATACAGAGAGAGAAACCACACTTGGACAACATTGGTTTATAGAAAATAATTAAATTGAAGGAACAATGAAAATGGAACTAAAGTTGAAACTGCACACTTGCGATATCAAATATCAATGCAATCACTTTGCAGCAGATAATATGCATGGCAATTAGAGCTTTTTTACATTATATTATAATAAATTCATAATTCATGCATACAATGAGAGCTTTTGGAAAGGAGCATTTGAATTTAACAAACAGTACCACTCATCATCTGAGCAAAGATGGCAAAAGGAATTTCAACATTATTTGCGATCTAGAAAATTGAACCATCGTTGTTGCTTTGTGTTGTGCTTCCCTTGCACAGACTGCAGTGCCTTCTGTCTGCTTTAGGGTGTGGCATCTGCCATTGGGGAGGAAAAACTGGCATGTGTTGCCTTTTATAGCAGACTGATTTCATTGTGCTGAGGGCCTCAATTTTATAGCCTCTTAGTTCCAATCTTGTAGCCGAGTTGCTGAAACAAATGGGAGGAAAAAGAGTTAGAGGTATAAACTCTTCAGTTTAAAGCCTCATCCTTTTTTTTCACTTTCCGGGGGAAAACATTTCAAAGTAAATTTGCGTTAAACTTTTGTGGGTTATTTTCCCGATTGGAAAGAGTTTCAGAGGATGTCAGGAAGTATTGCGATCTGCAGCCCAGGCACTATCAGTACATCTCAGAAGATCTTCAATATATGTATTTTTGCTCAAATATAAATGTCTTGAAGTATAAATGTGTAATTGATTTTATATTTTATTTTAGAGTACACATGTAAATAAATACACACAAGGAGACATCTATATTTTTATTTGCATATGAAAGACTTCAAAAAATCAACTTAGGTGGTTTAATGTGTATAATTAGGGTGCATTTGAATATAGAAAAGAAGAAAAACCAGGAGAAAATGTCAAAAAGGCTCACTAACAAAGATGTAGTATTCTCTTGGCAAAAGCTGATGAATGATTTGGCATGAATTCATCTTATAGTTCTGTTATTCTCTCTCCTACAAAGATGATATACCCCTTTCTAGCAGTTTGCATAGAATTGCAATTTGTTGTTGTTACAGCCTGTAATGACCCTTGGGTATGCACCTGATTCCCCCCACTAGAATTACTCACCATTTTTTTTCCTGCTCTCTGTTTTTCTACTAGCCATATAACATTTTTGCACTTGAAAAAAGTACCAAAAAAAAAAAAAAAAAAGAAGATAATACAATTGTAACAGAAGTATTAGCAAGATGTACTTGACAAGCACTGAGACTTTTCAAAACTAACTCCGTAAAGGAAACCAGAATATATCTGACTCTTCAGACAGAACTACAATTAATAGACACTGGAATCACACTGTTCGTACATTTATCAATAATCTTTGCATGTAACTCAGCATTATAGCATGAAGCTTCTGCTCTTTAATGTTTTCACAGTGGATTCAAAAAAGCCTACCTATTCATGACAGTATCTTGATACGCTGCGTTTTTCTCCACTATTACAATTGAATCTCCTATTTATCCATTTTGAAATTTGAAAATGTGCTTACCTTTAACAGACCGCATAAATTTATACATTTAAAACAGTGTGGTTTAGCCCCTTGCTGTACTGAAAAGGTTTGCTAATATCCCAGTTTGCTGTTTTCATAGCCAAGTATTTGATCTCCCAAATGCTTTCATTAGTTGACCATAATGTCTGACTATTACCTTTTGTTATATTAGGGTATCATTTGTATTAATGTAGTTATAAAAAAAACTTCAAACCGTTCTGAGGTTCAAAAATGTAGGTCAGCAGCAGCTTTCTATTTAGAGGAAGAGTTACTCAGATTACATATTTTGGTTTTTGTGTTACTACGTTTTCATGAGTGTCTTGTGTGTACTGGAAATTATATTGTTTGGGGAAACAATTATGAGACTGAAAATGCCTCTCTCTCCTTGATCAACTCCTGTTGATCTGCAAATAAGTACACAGAACATATTGAAAACGGCCCTATATATAAAAGCATCATCAGTGCAAATGACCGTTAGAATTTGGAGACATCTGGACAATGTGAACAACTGCAAAGATGCTACCGCTGCAGAATTTTAGGTTAAATTTTGTAACAGTATGCACACACAGTATAAATCTTCAGGGGGTGGGTGGATGGGAGGTGGGGGTAAAGAAAGAATCTAAAAGAAGTCTTATTTCTCCGAGACAAGAGCAAACGCGTCCCTGCCCTCGGAATACGAGGCGGCTGTAGAGCCCGGCATAAGGGGCTGGAGGGGGTCAGCGTGCGGCCCCCGAAACTTTGACCGATCCATCTGCTCGGGCACTGCTGGACGCGGGGGCGCCGCGCGCATGGCGGGCCCCTCGCCGCCCTCCCGCCGGCCCGGCCCGCGCGGGGCAGCGGCGCCGGCGGCACCCTCGGCCCCGCAGCACCGGGCACAGTCCCGCTGCCCCCCCGCCACAGCGGCGCTGGGCGGCCCGGGGCGCCCCTCGGGGCCCGCCTCGACCCCTGGCCTCGGAACAGCCCCCGCGCGGGTCCGGCGCTCCCCGCAGGCCGCGACCCTCGGCGCGCACACGGGCGGGACCCCGCTGGGAGCGGGGGAATCAGCGGGGGCGGCGCCCCCCCATCCCGCCGCGCTGCCAGGGGGAGCGGAGAGGGGAGCGGGAGCCGGAGCAAGTCCAGCGCGGAGTCCAGTCCGCGTTTTGCGGGTGCGCGGGAGCGATCGGGGCGGAGGGGGCGATGGCTGCCGGCGCTGGCTCGCTCGCTCGCTCATGCCATGCTGGGCCAGCGCGGCTCCGGCAGACGTGTGTTTACCCATATCCGGGTTAGGGAGGAAAGGAGGAGAAAAAAAAAAAGTTTCATTTAAACCTGAACAAAAAAACTTTCAACATGAAATCACACAGCGGGAACGGGCACGGACCGTAAGGCGTTCTTACCATTTCTAACCTCAACCACGGACTCGGGGAGGGAAATCGCTGTAACTCGGTGCGTGCGGAGCGGTCCGCAGGGGATACTCTGGGATCAGTCAAGTCCCTGCCCCGGCCGTTCCTCCTTTTGCCCCTCTCCCTCCCCCATCCCTCTTCTCGCCCACCTTTTTTGAGAGTGGGGGTCGATTTTTTTTTTCTTTTTTCAATTTTTTTTCAAATTTTTTTTTTTTTAATAGTTATCAGCACCAATTTCTCCGGACTCGCAATGTTGCGATGATCATGGCCGCGCAAGTCGCAGCGGCTCCCGCGGGTGCGAACAACAGCAAGGGCAAAGCCCCGAGCCTGCCAGGCGGCCTGGGCCCGGAGCGGGGCCCGGGGGGGGCCGGGGCTCCCGGGCCGGGCCCTGCGCTGGGGGTCGGCGAGGGGAGTCCGGCCGGCGGCGGCAGCGTGAATAATTTAGATCACCATCTCCACCACCACCACCGCAGCGAGCCGCCGAACATGGCCAATAACGCGGCTCCCGCCGCTGCCGCCGGTAACAACAACAACGCCAGCGGCGGCGGCGGCGGCTCCTCCTCGGAGCCGGCTCTGAAGGAAGGTGGAAGCTCCTCGGCGTTATCTTCATCTTCTTCGTCTTCTTCCTCCTCCTCCTCCTCCTCCTCCAACCCGGGCTCGGCTATGGAGACGGGGCTGCTCCCCAACCACAAGCTGAAGAGCGTCGGAGGCGATCACCCCGCCGCGCCGCCCCACCACCACCACCATGCCCACCACCCGCATCACCATGCCCACCACCACCATGCCCACCACCCGCACCACCACCACCATGCACTACAGCAGCAGCTAAATCAATTCCCGCCGCCGCCGCCGCAGCAGCCGCCGCCTCAGCACCATCCCGTGCAGAATAACAACAGCAGCCTCGGCGGCGGCGGCGGCAGCGGCAGCAACAACAACGGCGGTGGCGGTGGCGGCGCTGCTCAGCCCAGTGCAGACATGGAGCAGCAGCAACATGGAGGAAAAGACAGTGTTTTGGGCGCTCAGGCCGAGCCCCCACAGCAGCCGCAGCAAATGCTGAATAAAAGCGCCGACGAGGAGGAGATGCCCGGCAAGATGGGCGAGCCCATCGGCGGCCGCTACGACCACCCCGGCTTGGGACCCCTGGGCGGACAGCAGCAGCCCCAGCAGCCGCCCCCGAGTGCTGGGAGCGGCGGCGGCGGCGGCCTCGGCGGCGGCGGCGGCGGGAGCGGGGGAGGCGGCGGCGGCCCCTCCGCGGTGGGTGTCTCGGAGTTCAATAGCTATTATGGCAACCCTGCCCCTGCCCCTGCCAGCAGCGCTACGGCGAGCCGCGCCGGGCCTTGCTTTGATCAACATGGCGGACAACAAAGCCCCGGGATGGGGATAATGCACCCCACGGCGGCCCCCAACAGCATGGACCCCCTGCAGAACTCCCACGAAGGGTACCCCAACAGCCAGTACAACCACTACCCGGGCTACGGCCGCGGCCCCGGCGGCGGCGGCGCGGGCGGCGGCGCGGGAGCCGTAGCGGCGGCGGCGGCGGCCGCCGGGGCAGGCGGCGGCGGCGGCTACGGGGGCTCCGCGGCGGGCTACGGGGTGCTGAGCTCCCCGCGGCAGCCCGGCGGCGGCATGATGATGGGCCCCGGCGGCGGGGCCGGCCTCGGCAAGGCTGGTGCCGGCGCGGCGGCGGCCGGCGGCTTCGCGCGGTTCTCCGGGCAGAACCAGCACCCGTCCGGGGCCACCCCTACCTTGAACCAGCTGCTCACGTCCCCCAGCCCCATGATGCGGAGCTACGGTAGCAGCTACCCCGACTACAGCAGCCCTAGCGCCCCGCCGCAGCCCCAGCCCCAGGCAGCGGCGGCCGCCCCGGGAAGCCAGCAGGCAGCAGCGGGCATGGGCATGGGCAAGGACATGGGCGCCCAGTACGGAGCGGCAAACCCGGCCTGGGCAGCGGCACAACAAAGGAACCATCCGGCGATGAGTCCCGGGAACACCGGGCAGGCCATCAGCAGGACCCAGGTAACTCCCCGCGTTCGGTTAATGGACGGCTGGTGCCTCCGTGTAGCTTGTGTTGGGCTCTTAGTTTCTTTATAATTCACTTTTTTTTCTTCCCTTCCCCCCCTCGTCCCCCATCCCTCTCTTTTTTCTTTTATTTTTTTTCTCTTCCCCCCCTCCCCCCCCTTCTTCGGGCTAGTTCTGCCCCTCGCTGCCTCCGTAGCGAGGGTGAGCAGCGCACAATGCGCGGCCCCGCCGGGGCTGGAGGCACTGGAGTGCGGTTTTCGCTGCCGAAATTAGGTTGTTCTCAGACCCAATTAATATTTGCCCCCACCACTTTGAAACAGCGTCGAAGGGACGCAGGGCCCGGAGGACGAGCAGCTCGGGACGGACGGGGGCGGGGGTTGGATTTTGTAACCGGAGTGTCGGACCCGGGGGGCTCCCGGGGGATAACGTCCATTATCTTTCACGGGGCCTTTTTTTTTTTTTTTTTTTCTCCTCCTCTTTTCTTCTCTCTTTTACCCGGTATTTTTTTTTTTTTTCCGAGGAGAACGAGTTGCGCCGTTGCGCGCTCTTAGCAAATTAGTTTGTCACTGATTGGAGTTACCGCAGTGAGATCCACGTAACGCGGCCCCGCTCCTTTCCCTGTGGGAAGAGCGCGCGCGCGTGTGTGCGCGCGTGTGCGCCCAGTCCACGCGGGGCGCCCCGGCCCGGTGACCTGCCCGGGACTCTCCCGCCGCCAGGAGCGCGCCCCGGTGCGCGGGCGCGTAACTGCGCTTCACTTCTCCGCAAACACACGCGGAAATCAAAAAAAAAAAAAAAAAAAGGAAAAAAAAAAAAAGGAAAAAAAAAAAAAAAAAGAAGGAAAAGTCCTTGGCGTCAGCAAAGGGGCGCGAGCACTGGAGCGGGCCGCCCCCCTCCCTTCCCCCCCCCCCTTCTCCCCCGCACCCCTCTGCCCCAGCCCCGGTAACTCCGGCGATGGATCGATGGATCCGATCGATAGGCAGGCGCGATGATCGCGGGCCGGCGGGTGCGGCGCAGCGCCTTTCCGGGGCGGCGCGGCGCGGTGCGGGAGGAATGCCGACTGCCGGGCGCGACCCTTGGAGGAGCGTCCGGGTCTCCTCCGCCCGCCAGGTTGGGAATTTGAATTGTGGAGGTAAACTGGCTGCAACCGTCTCCCGACAGCTGCCTCCGAGTTGACATCTAATCTGCCATCTGATTGGCTCCGCGCGCGCCATTGGGCACCTCGCGCCGCTGATGTAAATAGAGGCGCTGGAGCGGCGCAGGCACAGGAGCCCCCGCCGCAAACAACGCCGGCACCGCCGGGGGCAGGGGGGCACCGGCACCGCTGCTCGGCCACCTTCCCCTCCGCCTTACCCCCCTGCACTCTGCTTACACGTCGTGGCATCATCGACTTTATCTATCTATCTATCCACCTATCTATCTATCCATCTATCTAATCTTTCTTTCTTTTTTTCTTTCTTATTTCTTTTAGATTTTTAATTCCGCGCTAATTGGTGGCGGTAGGGGAAGTGTCTTGTAATAACAGTGCATTTGGACGAGGATTTGGGTTTTTCGGATCACGCTGGCTCTTTTCTTTAAAAAAAAAAACAAAACAAAAAAAAAAAAAAAAAAAAGAGAAACGACAAAACCCCCAAGCATTTTGTAACGTCGCAGCTTTTGGATATTATGCAGGGGATTAGATTTTTATTAAAAAAAATAATCCCAATACTAATTTCACTGTGTGTCTGTTTGCGTGATGCCTAACCTGTGCATGCCTCTTAAAAATGCGTTGTTTGCGTGTAAGCTGCTGAAGGTGAGAAAACGTCGTGTATTGTACAAAGAAGGGACGAAGGAGCCTCTCTGCCAGAGGTTGCGTTTATTTCAGCTCTGCAACGAATCCGGATATTCGGGGAAAACGTGCTTTTGCGTTTGATTATGGTTAGAATACTTCAAGAAGCATCAGGAGTTGTTGATCTCATTATTTTTCTACACAAGTGTGAGATTAGGCTTGAATTCTCAGTAGGAAGGTGAATTGTGTTAAATGGAGTAGTGCATTAGAATTTTATGGGTTTCTTTTCCCTTCAACAAGATCTTCCTATTAAGAACTGTTAAATCTTTTATTAGCTTTTAACAGCAAGATCTGACAGGAACAAATGCAGGTATATGCTTTTGGAGTCCTCCAACAGCTAGATCTTTATGTAAAGTAATGAACAGAAGCTGGAGAAATCACCGCTTAATATTGCAAATGGTGTATTAATCCTGAAAATATAATAGAAACCCTGGATGGGCTGACTGGGTTTGTGTTTGTCTATTTCCAACAGACCACTGTTTTTAGTTTTTATTCTATTTTCTTTCTGTTTCTTCCAGGGAAATAAGATTTTTTTTTTTTTTGTGTTAGTTTTTACCTTTTTTAATTTGCAATGGTAAAAGGGTCAGTGGAAGCCATAAGGTAATGAGGGCTTGTATGCATAACCTTTCAGAATTACTTTAAAAATATTTGCATCCGTCTCCTTTTAAACACAGGTAGTTTTGAATTTATGGCTTTAAAGCTAGGAAAACGGTTGTCAGACATAGTCCATGCTAGTTCAGAGTGCTGTTTCTTCACGGCAGAAATTGTTTAAAGTATTTTATTTTTATTGCAGGAGTGAGAGTAAATTCATTATGTCCTCAGCGTGACCCTTAGAAATACTTCCTTATATTTATGGGTTTACATCCTCTCTTACAGATTTCTTTTCTTGGTTTTTTTTTTGGTTTGGTTTTTTTTTTTTTTTTTTTAATTTTTGTACTGTAAGGATTGGTATGCAGCCTAGAAAGAATAGTCTGGCAAGACCACAATTTCTTTGATTATTTTTCAAGTTATTACCATTTTTTTCCTCAAAATAATTGTTATAAAGACAAGCCATCAGTGTTATTTATAGTACAGTTTTTCTATCTAACTAGTAAATGATTAAGATATTTTCTTAGTTCTAAAAATTAATAGTTTTTTATGTGTAAAATGGGTTGTGTCAAATTAAAAATACTTACCATTAACTTACAGAACACATTCGGGTTTGTACATTGTTATTTATTTTTAATTCTCACATGTCAGTTGACATGTATGTTACATAATTAAGTAGACAAAATGTTTGCTTTTTGAACGATAAAAGTGGAATATTTCAGTCCAGAATTTGAACAGGAGGCTTCTCTTTATTTTTTTTTTAAATAATCATCTCTGTGTGTACTCTCTATATGTGTATACACATATTAGAATATGCTCACTTGTCATGTGTCTTTGCAAAGCAGATGTTGATTGGCCCCTACACCTATAAGGAACTATTGTGCTATAAACAGAGAAAAAGGACCGACAGTAGGCTACAACATCTGAGGTACTTGTTCAGAAAATTCTTGCCTCAGCATGGGTAATTTCTGTAATATGTGGAGCTGTGGCTCTAAACTGACTTCTGTGTTTGTCCAGCCTATTAAATTATTTAAGAAAATTTTGCTTCCGTTTCATTTAATTACCTTCTCCAATTGTGAGACATGATGTAAGCTTGCAAAAGAGGCCTCTTTTTTCTAAAGAAGCGCATGTTTTCAAAGCAGGTGGATCTTGCTCACGGAGATACATTGATTTGATGGTAGGGAGGTTGTGTGATGCTAGTACAGTACCTTGTCGTTCAGGTCTTTTGATTATTGATTAATCCTGGGCAGTGCACAGATATTTGGAGTCCTGAGGCTCCTTTTATTTTTCACTTCTGATTTGCACTGCAGTAGCTTAACACATTAGCTGACCTCTCTCTGTGTGCTTTATATACATCTTTCTCCTTTGTGCACTTGTGTAAGATGTACATACACCTACAGAGAAGGAGAGAACCTGTGTCTTTTCAGGAGTACCTATGTAAGGTATACAGCAAGTTTAAAAAAAAAATCTGTTGAGCTGCTCTGAGTTTGTGTAGAATTTGTTTTGCACAGGAGAAACTGAATATGCCTGATTCTGCAGCTCTTTTTATGCCAAATAGATTGTCCGTATTGGGAGTTCTGGCCAAGTCAGGGCTGCAGAATCATGTCCTGTGCCTGAAGGCCATTAAACAGCTGTTAGTGTGGTGAATAGATTCTTGATGTCTCAGTGGGAGAATAAAATATATTTTTCCCTGTGCATTTTCAAATAAACAGTTTAGTATTCACATATCTTCTATTTAGAAGTAGCAAATAGCGATATTCACAGTTAGTAGCATCTATATATATATTATGACCATATATTTGACACTTTGTGGTTTGGTGTTCAGTTATTGGTTTCTGTAGTAGCGCTTATGCCTACATGTTGAACAGCAGGACCCTCTGTACGAGATACAATAAAGAAAGAGAAATGCAAACCTGTCTACTCTATTACTGCTTCCATCATGTAAGGATTCTGCAACTAAGCAGTCAGTTACTGTCTTTTTGGCATTCTGGTCTGAATCTGTGGGGATAAAAACTAAGGCTTTTAATCCATTGTTAAATTTTCTAGTTATGTATGTAATATAAAATTTTTGAAATTACTAAGGAAAGTCTATTAGGTGATGCTGGTTCATTCTGAAATAATATCTTAGTTAAAACAAGATGAAATTCGTGCAATGAAAACAAGTAGCTACTGATAGGTCTCCCTCTTTCTTTTGCGTGTCAAATGTTTCATTACAGGTATTTTGACATTCTCATTGTTAACGTGAGAATGGCAGTGGTTTATTTATCCTTATGTCCTTAAGATTGTACCTGTGCCCTAACTAGTACATTTCAGTACTTTTTCAAAATGTGCTATTTATCAGGAGGCTTTGAAGATTCTCTGTGGATATGTAAAGTAGCGTTGCCACACTCGCTGTGCATGCATGCTCAAGGCTGCAGAATTTCAGTAGTATGTGTTTGTGGTAGGCTAACTTGCTAGAATATATTTTAGAATTGTGATTATTAAGGTACTTGGGAAAAAAACTTTTTTCCTTTCAATTTTGGGGCTATTTACATAGTGTTAAATATATATTTTGGTACGATTGAATGAGGACTTTAATTAAACTTAAATTAAAAGTATACCTTAGTGGTTTTCAAATTTGTTTTGAAAACTGGTAATAGAAAAGTGCTGCTAAGTGGTGTTGTTTTTGTATTGCTTGGTGCTGAGAGAGGCAAATAAATGTAATATATGAAAATCTTGTAGAGCCAATCATATTAGAGTAAAATTTATTTTAAGGAAGCCTTACCTGCTTATAAATTATAAATTATTTTTAAGCAAATCTGAAAGGTTTTTGTACATCTGATGTGTGTTTTGCCATTCAGCTCATAATGTTACCATTTTACTGTTCCTATTACCCAATCGTACCTATTCATGCTCAGTTTCACACACAAATGCTGATGTGCTGGCAGAGTGCTGCAGTGTTTGTGTTGCAGGTGGGCCGGAGGATATCCGTTGTTATATTTCCATTTCTGAGAGTGTGGCATCCAGTGATCCACCAGGAACATGTCAGCTCCAAAAAAGCCAAACCCATCGAGGGTGGTGTTCTACTGCAGTCGAGGGGTACTCATGTAAATCTGTGAACAGTGGGGACAGTAGATGGCTAATTTGTACAGGATTGGTCTTAATTACCTTTATTTTGTCAGTAACAATATTCCAAGTACATTTGATCTTTTCACTGTTTGTTTAGTGTACCTTGGACTGGAGAGAGAAATAATTCTCCCTATTGTACAGGGTGGGGAAACTGAGGCACATAACATCCACTTTGCTTCAGACAGGCACACCTTAGCACAACTGAAGACAGAGGTCTTTTGGAAGTAGCTGGGGTCTTGGTGCCATAAACTCTAGCTTTTGAATAAATTCAGTTTTACCGTGAACACATTCTGTTGTGGGAGAACTTAGGCTTTACAGGCGTCTATTCAGGCAAGTGAGAAAACAAATAACTGAGTGAAACGAGAGATTTGTCTGCTGTGTCAGTACAGTCACTTTAAACTAAAGGCACCGTAATCAAAAATTTCAGTATTCCTTGCACTGTTTTATCATTACGTACGCAACGTCATCTGTATAAAGGCATTAGGTTTCTCATAGAAATTAAACTCTGAGGAAAATTTCGTTGAATGAGTGCCCAGGAGCTTAGCTGGTATTGCAGAACTTGCCTTCTGATGAGTATTATGCACAAAGCAGCAGTATGTGCTTGGGGGAGGGAGGTGGCGTGTGTGTGGGGGTGCATGCACAGACTTCCTTACTACTAGGTCCGGTTGTGTTATCTGGCAGATACATGGTCTTCAGTTTTCAAATGAAAAGATTTGATGAAGAAATCACAATTGTTGTGTCTTGTTTAAAGATTGCTTTTCATATGGGAATTGTTCTTACTGCAAATATGAAGTACTGTTTTAGCAAACTTTGTATTCTCAGTATAGGATACTTACTTCATCTGGAGGTACTTGCAGCTGTTTTGGAAATTGTGAAACTTATGGTCATTGTCCTGATGCTTTTATCAAAATTTTAAATTTATTAAAATTTTTGCTTTATTAAAATGAATGTGAAATCTATTGTAAAAGTTTTCGGCGGGTATTATTTGAAAGAGTATTGGAATATTACACATTTATACTCGTACAGTGGAAATGTTAATTTCCTTGTAAGCTAACAAATCCAAGTCATGAGGCTGCTGAATTTCTGAATGGGCAGCGGCCAATTCAATTTATGGATGTTAACCAGAGTTTGGTGGTTCTGCAGTGTGTGTTAGGATTTGCTTTCAGTACAGACTTATCAGTGTGTGATCTACTTGCATTATACTTTTTGCATTTGAGTCATGTTGGGTTTCGTAACTACATCAGAAGGACTAAGCATGTGTAGAAGTTTGTAATCTATTTATTAGTTTCCTTTTTCCAGTTTCAAGAACTGTTAGTTAATCTTTTGAACCTACCTGAACTTGCACAATTGCCAAATGGTGTTCTGCCTTTAAGAATTCACTGCTGTGCCCTGTCTTCCCAATACATTGTAGGTTTCTCAGATTTGAAACGATACTGAATTTAGGTTTGTGATCTGGTAATTTTTTATGAAGACATCCATCTGAGTGATAGGCCCTCTGACACTTCATCTGTATAGCTGTGTCACTTATCTCCCCTGCCACCCTCATCAGTCTCTTTCTGACTGCTGGAGGGTGGAGAAGGAATATTCTACTAATATTTTTTCCCCTTTTTTTCTAAATTTAGAAATTAGATGTACATGGGATTTTTGTTTATTACTAAAAAAAGAATAAAATTTTTACACTCGGGATTTTTTCTTTGTTTGGTAGTTACCCTTTAAAGACCATGTGGCCAGGTTCACTGTGAAGTTCTGTTATTGTAGCTACATAGTTAGGTTCAGGGCAATAATTGCATCCTTGACTAATAGCTGTTGTGGCAAACCCCTTTGCATTTAGCTTACCATTGGCATGGTAGTGTATCTGCACTGGCAAAATAACAGCCTTTATAAGTAGCCTCTCCTGAGGGTTAACAGGTATGGCTGTTAAGATAGAGGTATCTTGCTGTTTTTTTCAGAAGGTCTATAGTTCCGCTGCATCCTTTGATCTCATTTTCAAAGTGCAAAGAGGTCTGTGTTACATGGCAAAGAGAGGGCTGTCTTTGCTACAGCAGTCCTTGGTACAGCTGGCTTTCACAGAAAGACCTGAAGTTTGAAGCATTGGTTGTTCTGTGTTTGAGTAAAGAAAGGAAATTGGTTTGGAAAATCCCAAAAGGAAGGATCCTGTTTTAAAGCATAACTGTAGTCATGTGTGCCATTGCCATTGTGGACATGGCTTAATTCACAGATTGATTGAAGTGGAATAGTGCCTTCTTTACACAAGCAGTGAATGGTAAGTAAATTATGTGACTTCAGGAAAATTACATTAGTAGAGGATTGGTGCAGGAATTCTTGATATCTGTCTGCTGGCTGCATGATCCAAAGGTAGCTGTTTTCACTGATGGATTAGTTTCCCTATGTTAAAAATAAGAATAATATTTGCCTTATTTATTTGAGTTTGATCTGCAGTTTTAATTACAGTGTAATGCAGAATAAATAGGCAGCCTGAATACTTGTTATATGTGAAGGTATCCACTCTGCACTGTACCTTCATGTGTTTGTTTGGATGGGATCTGAAACTAGGTGTTCCCAACATTGATGATGTTATTTGGTTAGCTTGTCAGACTTACTTGTTTGTAAGCAAGATACTGAAACATCATCTCTGAAAATTTCTTTTGAAAGCACAAGGACAGGATTTGTAGTTCTTAAATTTTATTCTTTTAAAGTTAAAAATAAAGATAAGGAGGTTTGTTTTGACAGCATCAAAGGAATATGCTGGTTTATTTGCATCCTTTGATTTGGGTGAAATATATGGAGTTCTGTATTTTTTTTTGTGTGTAGCAATTTATGTTGTGAATATTTTGGATTTTCTGTTTATATGAAATGGTAGTATTTATGTCTTACTTTCAGGCATGATTTATGGAAAATAATTGTGCTTTTGTGAATTTTTTTTTTTTAATTCAGTGTTGCTTTGTTGCTTGAAATTCCCAAGTCAAGAAAAGCGAAGCATGTTCTGTAGAGCTGTTGCTGTTTTAAGATGTTTATGGATGGTCATAGATAGAGGCTATTTAAAGAAATATTTCTGGAAAAAATAGAGGTAGGTACATTTGAGGCTGTTTTAGCTGCGTACCAGCCGTTGAAAAATAATTCTACTTGGCAGTTTTACTTATATTTGAACGTCCTTCCTATAAACAGAAAGGTCGACTTCTGTGAGGCAGGTAACTTGTTGATGCCCGGTATTTAGTGGTCATGAAACGTGCTGGGAATACGGAGGTGCCTGTTGGCTGTTTGTGCTGAAGCTGTGCCTGACTGAGGCATTTCCCTGGCGGGGCACGGAGGTGTCCCCGGGGAGGGGAGGGGAGGGAAGCGGAGGGAGGAAGGGTGGCCGGTGACAGCGTCTGTACAAGTTGCACACACGGAGCGAACTAGTTCGCTTGTGTGGCGTCACATGACCAAAATATTTTCCCCTTTTCCGCTGCCAGAAGCTATCTATTGCTTTTCAACAACCTCGCCGCTCGGGCAGCGGGCCAGGGCGTTCCTCCCGGCCGGCGGGATGCCCCGGCCCTCACCGGTGGGACCGGGAATTTTGGGGAATGTGTTTGTTTCACTGCCTTTGGAAGGCTTTCTCTGCCTTCCCATCTAAGAAACAACACCGTGTGGAGCATTTCTAGCATTTTAAGTGACACTTATTTTACATTTAAAATTGTATTTTTGCTAATAAAGAGATACTGTATTTGTATGTCTTGTATGTTACATTTTGGGTTACAATATATATTTTTTTTCTTTTAAATCCTGAAGCGCTAATTTACAGCCCTTGTGATAGGTGTCCTCCCACCCCCAGCCTGGCATAGAGCTGGATTTCCTTCTAACAAACTATAGGAGCTACTAATTCAGTGACATTTCTGAGATTTTTAACTTTCTGTAGAACAGTCTTTTTGTTGTTGAACATGTGGTATGCAAATACGGGGGAAATAGTGCTACAGAGTATTTTGTTGTGGGTTTTTTTTAAGTATTAAAAACACATTTTGCTTTTCTAATAAACCCCATAACCAGACCTTTTAATGTTTTGATATAAATAGCAATTACAGTAACTGAAACCCAACCACAACTAAAAAAATTCATTTAAAATCATTCAGGAGAAAAGTTCCCAACTTAATTGAGCTCTTCCTTTAAAGAGGAGGGACTGATTGGGCAGCATCCAAAGCAAAGTGTCTTGCATTCTAGAACAGTATTCTTGAAGTGCTCAAGGTGTTGGTGTAGTTGTCAACATTTAAAGATAAAGATTTTTTTTTTTTTGTACCGCAGCATAAGCTGTTGAGAGCTTTATGTGTGAATGCTGGTAACAATCAGAAAATTCTCTGAATGAATTGAGACCCTTGAAAAATTTTACATTTAGGTACACAGACTAGTTATCTCATATATTGGACTAGCATTTAGGGATTTGGTTATTCACAAGAAACTTGCCAAATGCAGTGCTTCAAACAAGCAGTGAAGAGGGATTATTTGTCCCAGGAAGACTTTGCATAGCACCGGCATTCCTCCTTTTAGGAGCCTTCAGCTCATATTAATAATAACAGTGACAGTAATAACATGCTTTCTTATTATGAGGAAGACTGAGGAGGGCCTGAGCAAGCTGTTACTTTGTTGGAGTGTGGTTGGCAGAATGTTGGATGCAGTCTTCTGTTTTTTTAGAGATTCTAACGTTATTATGTGTCAGCTCTGTTGCAGGACAGGGTTGTTCAAGGGTCTTCCTCTGTGTTTTCTCTTTCAGGGAGTGAGAGATTTATTTGTGGATTATTTGTGTCTGTTTAACTTCTTTCCTTCCCAAAGTTATAGTAGTTTGTTTTATGTAAATGTCATAGTCTTCTTTTGCTCCTTTTGTCTTGTGATACTTATTTTTCCTCCTTGAAATATTATCCTCAAATTCCTATCTTTCTCAGTTTTCAAATCACCAGAGTGATGAAAAAGCCGTCCTTATTGTCTTTTGACATTTCAAACGTTGATTAGTGTGACCGTTTATCCACAGAGAAAATAGCTTTTGGGTGACTCTGTACCCATCCGTCCCTCTGACTTTGCTTCTCTGTCCTCCCAGTGGACAAAAGTTGTTGGGGAAAGAGTGGCAGCAGGGAGAGTGTCTTCACTACCCAGCTGCATGTGTAGGCTCTCCTAGTCACCCGAGGTCAAGTTGCGTTAAAAAAAAGAAGTCTGTAAAAAAAACCCAGCCAAGCAAGCCCCTAAATCCTGGCAAGGCTTGACAGTATAATAGTAAAACTCATACAAGTAGTTATCTATGGGTGATGGTGCTGGTATTTTTATTTCAGATTCCTCTATTGCTGATCTTCCAAGTAATAGCAGACTTAAGAGAGAGCAACAAAGGAAACAAATCAGAGCTGGAATGTAAATGCTGATGTGCATAGTTTCTTTACTTTTTACCTGGCATTGCAGGTGTGATTAAAAATATATTTATATTTGACCAAAAGATATTTGAAAAGGTGTCAGCATGAAAATTTAAGTGTGGTGTTGCTGTACATGTGGAACGTGTAGAAGAGAGAGAAACTGAGGAGAGAGAATACTTTACATGTAGTTGTCTGTATTAAATAGTGATGTGATGTGCTAGATGCAGTCTGTGCATTTTCATAGTGCTTGATATTCCATTTAATAGATTTCCTTTTAATTCTTCTCAGAAGGTTGAGGTGTAGAGAGCTGCCAGTGATGGTTGGTTGTTACTTCACCATGCCATATTTTATTTGAGGGCATGTATCTTGTTAAGATGGTGAATGAAGCCTGTTTAAAAAGTGAGTTAAGGTTCCATTCTTATAAGAAAATACCTTGGTAATTCAAAGAGTTGAAGCCAAGTTCTTCCTGTATGAGTCTCCAAATTCTGTTGCTTTGCCTCTAAGAAGACCTAGGTGTTTATTTGCACCAATTTTGTTCCTTGGAAAAAAAACCCAAACAGTATCTGATTTACTTTCTTTGTTTCTTTTCTTTACTTCTGCTTTTTAACATTCAGTTTGTTTTTTTTCTTTTTGTGGTGTTGATGTCTTCCTTGAAGAGATGGAAGAAGAAAGTAGATTCTTTTTCTTAAAGGCTGCAGCTAGTCATAGCATCATAATAGAAGGTTCACATAATTATGATTTCTGGTGACATTTTTACTTTCTTGAAATTCTTGATCTTACATATGGTTGTCTGTCTTTCTCGAGTAAGTTGTCGCAGCCAGGGTGCCAGAAATAGGTAGAAATGTAGTTTTCCTCTCCAGAAGTGGGTTTATTTATTCTGTTGTAAGCTAAAGAGACAATGAATATGAGGGGTATTTTTTGTTTTCAGTTTTTATTTTTTTCCAAAAGCTTATCTGATACTGAGCATATTTTTGTTTGTCATTTTAATGCTTGAGAATAAGCATTGAGTATTTTTTTAAAATGAAGTTCAGTCTGTATACATTGATCAGAAGGTCCAAGTGGGTATTCCTCAGAAAGACAGCTTTTTATTCTTCATGGCTTATGAGGATCATGGGTTGAAACAAAGAGCAAATTAGCAGAAGAAAGGTTGTAACACATAAACACATAGGAAAGCATGTGTTAAACCAAATCGACATGTGCTTTTTGTGTAGATACCAATCCAGAATTTCTCTAGGGAGAGATGAAGAAAACTTGAAAGACTAATTTGTTTATTTTTACGTTTTTCAGTAGCCTTTTGTTTCACTCCTTGGGCACTCTTTTATTGAGTTCTATGTTGCTAAAAGATCCTACACCACAGGGTGAGTCTGATGGTTGTCTGAATCTGAGACTTCACTACTGCTGAAAAGATCAGTCCTGTCCTGCTGCTTCCCTTGTGTTGAGTCACATCAGCTCGCTGATTTGCCTGAAAACTAATCCTGCCAACAAGACCTGTGAATGTTTAGCTTTCAGCCAGATCTTTGAGGTGATCTGACTTGCAGCACAGAGGTAAAGCAAGGGAGAACGTGGCCATTTCAACTAAGGGTGGGGATCAGAGCAGGACAACCCCTTTCAGTGGTGGTACAGGCTTGTATCAGCTTAAGCTCCTCACCAGACTGCATCTTGAGTGTAAAGTTACTCTGAATAATGACGACAATTTCTCAACATTTCTCTGGAGCAGGGAATCATTGTTATCCCTCTCTTAAAAGGGAAAAAACTGAGGCAGAGAGTAATTTTTTTTCCCAAGGTGATAATTGTACAGAATGCACTGATTGCAGTGGCCAAATAAGCCTTTAGTATCTTTGAAATATAAGATCTCAAGGGTGGAACTCATCTAACCATATGTACTGTAGGCATTTGTACCTGATCTTTTTGTGTCTCTCTCTTGTGTAAAGAAACAGTCAGTTCTTGATGTGAATCATCTCATCCTAAAGTAGAAGTGTAGTGCAGGTCTAATGAATCATACTCCTGAAGTTACATGTTTTTTCCCCTCACTCTAAAGAAATTGTAAACCGATAAGCTCAGGTGTTGATGTCAAAGGGCAGGTGAAATTAATTCCTTCCACTATTTATAGTGTTTTCAGATCCTTGTTTTGCTGACCCATTGGAACTAATGGTTTTCATACCCATTTCCTGTTAAGCTTGATACATTTTTATTTTGTTGTCCTTTTTATAATGCCTACTCAGTTTTTCCCACTGCTGCTTTTCTTTTGGTGCATTAAATTTTTGCATGTAAGAACTGTCAGTGTTGTTTGTTTGTTTGTTTGTTTTCCCAAGCATATTTGCAGACATGAGGCATAGTGGCAAATTTAAAAGCACCTGTTTGAATTTCCAGATCAGTTGACCTTCATGCTTAGGTACGCAATTTCCTCTGTACAGAGATGCAAGCTTTTGATTTGGAAATAGGGTAGCAGTTTTGTTGTGTAGATGCTGCTTCACAGTCCATTGAAAACTCTTCACCCACAGTGCTGGCACTTCAGCTGTGGGGAAGTGGGCACCTCTGGGAAGGAGCTTCCCTGCTGTGGTGATGCTCCTCACCCGAGCACTGGTGCTCTCTCTTCCCCCATTGGTCGCTCCAGGAGGTCTGTCTGTGGGGCACTGTACAGGGCATCAAACCCAGTGAGCACTTTGGCAGGGCTGAGGGGCTGTGCTGAGCATGGGGAGGAAGGAAGGGACAGCCTAGTCGAGGGATCTCTGCCTCCGAGAGACACGATGTCTGTGGAAGCAAACAATGTGTGTTCGGACTGCTACAGATGTATCCCCAAACCAAGGTGATGAAACCGGATGTTGCACTGAGGAATTAAATTGTTCAGAAGAACAAAAGAAAACATAGGAATGTGTATCCTGCAGAGAGCTCATACTGGCAGTGTCATTTTTTCAAAATGGTTTAAGAAGAAAAAACATTTTGCGAAAGAGATTTACCTGAGCGTCTTGAAAAATGGGTACCATAATCCTTAATTGTCCCTAGGTTCACTTAATCTATCTTAGTAAAGTGTTTAAAATACCCAAACTGAAGTATTATTGCTATTAGTAATTTCTCTGGCATATTTGTGACAGGATGTCAGTGCTTTCCACTTTTTGGAGGCTGGTGCAACGATTCTTGTTTGCGCCCTTTTAAGGGGTCTTCCTCACAAACAGTGAACAATTTATTTTGCTTATGCTTAGGTTTGGGAGCTAGGTATCTTCTGAAAAGTTGCTTGCTTTCAAAAGATTCTGAGGAGTCTTTTGTAGTTTTAAAGTTTGTATCTTTTAAAGTTTGTATCTTTAAGTATCTTTTTCAGTTCTCACTTATAGTTTGAAGTTCAGCTAGTGGCATGATTTTCAGATGTACTTTTTTCCCCCCAGTGTGTACAAGGGGAGGAGGAGAAGGAAGCGTGGCTTCCCCAAGGTTGACTGAAATGTTTTAACTTCTGTAGCAAATGAGGTGAGAATGAAATTGTCAAAAGGGTAGAGACTAAATTATTGAAGCACTTGATTGTTTAAAGTGGCTGGGGATGTACTATAAAAGGTGCGAGTCTAACAGTCAAATGTGTAAGCAGCACCTTATTCCTTCCTTGTACCTGATTTCTCACCACTTGCTTTACATGATGAGAGCCTAAATCAGTGTGGGAGATATTGCAGTCATTCTCAAAGTGTTAGTTTATGATGCTCCCACCAGAAGAATTATCTATTACCGTATAGGATAGCAGAGAGAAAAGCACTTTCAAGGAAGATTAATTGAAGTAATTCATCTTTTTAAAATGAAGAAGATTCATCAAACAAAAATAAAAGCTAAGTATTTTATGCACCTCTATTGGAATTTGATAGCCATTTGTTTTTCTAGAAAATATATGTGGACTGGGCATCTAGTGCTTGTCTACACAGTACAACTATGTGCTATAATTATATGCTATAATTATACCAATATAACTCCCTATGGAGACACTCTTATACCAGAATAAGAGTTTTCATGGTTTGTCTTATTCTACTTCCAAACCACATAAGCTTAAGTGGGAAAGGGTACTCTTATACTGGAGAAAGTTTCCACACTGAGCTAGTTATATTGGTATAATTATGCAATTTTTTTTCCTTCAGTGTAGACAAGTCCCTAGTGCCTTTTCAGCTTTGAACTTTAGTTAAGAATTTCTTGGTTGTGATAAGTGTCTAAGCATTTTTATAGTATATTTTATAGTATATTTTTATAATGGGACTTGGGTATTTAAACCAATTACTTAGGCCAATTAATAGCTTCCTGGGTTGTGGATAACAATAGGATATAAAAAGGGATCAGAATTCATGTTCCTAGCTGCTTGGATATATCTATTTGCGTTTTTTTCGCCCTCTGTGATTTTACCAGTACACAGTGTACAGCGCAACAGGTGGGATAGTCTGTGACTGCCTAATGAGTTCTGTGTTGGACACTTTTTGTCTCCTGTTTCTCATTATTCCTCAAGTTTTGTTGTGCTGAGGCTCTAATTGCATGTATCTCTGTGAATCACAGAGAGAGGCTTCCTTGATGAAGTTGAAAAAACTGCTTCCAAAAATGTTTGGAGAATTGCTGAAATTTATTGATCTTCACAGAAGACAGTTAAGACCATAATAGACTTACTAGGAAGAAGGTATACAAGGAGCAACTCAAATTGGATGCAGAGGGAGGGGAAGGTGTAGGTACCCTTCAGGTTTGTGATGTAGTCAGAGGAGAGTGATGATGTATAGAAGGTACGATCTCTCTCTTGCCTGCTTCAAAGGTGGGTGCCTAGAGAGAGGTATTTATATGGATGGTACTTTGAATTTGGCCATCCTCTCTGCTTCTCTTCTGCCCATATCTCCTTTGGGAGCACATCTTATCCTTACATTCACATTCACGCCTCGCTAAAAATAGGAATATCTAAACATTTTTTACACTATTTAGCTCATTTGGTTAGAGCATGTTACTAATAACACCAGAATTGTGGGTTTGATCCTTGTATGGGCTATTCATTTAAGAGTTGGACTCGATGATCCTTGGGCGTCCTTTCCAACTCAAAATATTCTGATTCTGAATTTTAGCAATTTCTGCAAACATCAGCATAAATTCCTTAGAAACATATTTTCTTATGTATCTTTTTTACTCCTTGTGAAATGACTGGTTTGAAAAACATACGTCTTTTTGTCCTCTTGATTTTCTCTTATCAATATATCTAGTGTGTTTGTAGTGTTATAGTGTCCTTGTTATCTCATTGTGCTAGAAATTGAGGATTATGACTTCGAATTTTGCAGAAATGGGAGAAACCTTAGAATAAAATAGAGATGATAACCTCCAAATCATAGAAAAGCAGGGTTAGAAGGGACATCAAGAGGTCATTTAATCTGTCCCTCTGCTCTGAGACAGGATAAGGTAGATCTGACATTCATAGCAGATGTTGATCTGTCCTGTAGTAGTAACAGACTTTGTGCAAGCTAAACTTGGCATGGAATTGGTGTGAGAGAATACGTAGATTCATTCAGGATTCAGGATTATTTAAAGTTTGAGTTGTTTCTGTTTTTTGGAAACTTAATGGTTTCTGTCAGTATAGTCTAATGATGTTTGTGTATGTTTGAGTATAATGCCCGTTTTTAATTTTGTCTGGTGGTCTGTTGTTCAGGTGTATTTCTTTCTGAAATGATTGTTTTTCTGTGTTGGCTTTGTAACCAGCGTCTCATTTTCTTTGGCATTGAGCATTTAGTTTAAAAATGCGTAGCATTTCCTTTTCAAACTTGACAGTATTTCCAGTTTGTAATCAGTTTCAGTTTTCCTTTTTTTGTTCCATTTCTTTTTGTGTAAAAGGGCTTAGCAAAAAAAACCTGTGGGTAGGAGTGTAGAAGTGAGAAAGGGAAGAATGTGTTCAAGAAATTATATTACTTGGCAGAAGAGCTGGGTTTAGCTGAAATGCCAGGTTAGATATGAGGTGAATAGTGTGGCTTTAAGTAAAGATCTTTGAAGAAGAAGTAAAGATTCTTTGAAGAATAAAGGGAATGTATGTTTCAGAATTTTACACATGGTATCTGCAGCTCTTTTAGCCTAAATTGAAGTTTGCAAATGAGTGTCAGATGAATAACATCTTTCTAAATTGAACAATGCCTAAAATTGGAATTGCAGATATCCTGTTGATAAAATGAGTCTTTGGGTTTGTTTGCTTCATTTTGCCTTTTGGTTATATCAGCTGAGGAACATCTGTCTGTGCTGCTAAATGACCTCTTCTGACTAGGCCAAGTAATTTTGACAGAATGAACTGTCTTCAGCCCTCAGCAGCTGCAGGAAGGTGCTGATGTAAGTTGCCGCCTTGGAGGAGGGAGAAAGTTTAGATGTAAATATACTCAAATGGCTCTTGCGCCCAGAAATAGCTTGCTCAGACTTACAGAAAAGATTCCCAGTATTTCTACTGCTTCAGTGTTAATGAAGGCAGTGATTTCCTTTTCTTCCCATTTAATCTGATTATTAATTTTATTTCTGTTCTAGATTTGGTAATTTTAGGAAGTTGGGAATACTGTATTTTGGGTTGTGCCCAAAGGGGGCTCATTAATCCTGAAGATCCTCTCTGATAAATAAGGAAGTTTCTTTGAAGTGCATTCGGAAAGCTGTGTTAGTGTTTTTGCATGATGGCTGCTGTGGGCTCTCTTAAGGACTGGGAAATAAGAGGTGGGCATAGAAGTGGAAAGAAGCCAAAAGTTTTTAGGCAGAAAGAATTTTAAAATATAATGGTTTCTGTTGTGGGAGAGGGGAGGCAATTCTATGAATACAGCATAATCAAGTTTCCTGTTAAATGTTGTTTTTTGAATGAGAAATCCTGAAAAAGTGGATCAGCTTTCCTGCTTTCATATTTCTCAGACCAGATATGTCTCACATGTTGATTTTTAAGTTAATTTTTAATTGTGTGATATTAAAAGAAAATTATGATTGTATGTTGAAAACACATGCCACCTTTGTGTAGAAATTGAAAGTTCTAGATAGTTAGTAGTTGTACTAAAACCTTGCATTGAATTCTGAATATCGTACATGGTGTTCATACCCATGATTAATCCCACTTCTCTACTTCTGCGCTTACTGTGTCTTATGTGCATGTGTTTGTGCTGAGATGCTCTGAAATGTTTCATAGTCTTGATGGTGTTTGTGGAAGAATTTGTCCTGTTTGTAGTGATTGTGAAAAGAGCAGTGAAAACTTAACGACTTCTCTCACTTTTGAGTGAGAAGTAGGCGAAGGCACTAGGGTTAAACCAGAATTCGACCTGGTTTAAACCCAGGTTTGATTTTATTTTGTCCCTGAGTAAGCCACAAGATATGTTTTTGGAGGTCTTTTCTGTAGAGTTCTTTGGAAGTCATTCCCAAATCTCTGCAAAATTTTGTTTGTTTGAAATCTGTGGATATTTATTATCTGAGCTGATAGTGGTTTTAAATCAGCATAGCTTTTTAATTATGGTAAAAAAATGATGTTGCTTACAACATATGTTTGTGTAAATACATATATGTCAATCTTTTTTTATTGTAGAAATTAAAATTTAAAAATGAACAGATCTCTTAATACTTTGAGTTTTTTACTTGCTATGTTTGTTGCAGTACAGCTGCTACATGCTAAGTGCACTAGTAATTCTAGAATTACTTGCAGGGTGTTCTTGCCACTGCCACCACCACTTTGAAAGTGAAATTTTCAAGTCCTTTAGTATTTGTCCTTTTAATTCTAAAATCCAGATGAAGCATAATCCCAGGAGTGTTATTTTGCTGTTGCAATGTATTCTTTTTCAGATGATACATGATTTAGTTGGAAACAAATTAGCAGCTATGCATGCCTAAAGAAAGCAATTTAATAAACAAGATTTTTGTGAGAACTAATCAGAATTGTAAAATGATACTTGATAATCAGTTACATTGTACAAAAGAGCGGGTGTGAATGAAGGCACGCCTGTGAATTCATGGTTTGTAGTCACATTGTTCTCTCAAGTAATACAAAGGCTTTGACCTTACGTTTATTGTTTCTTCAAATCAATAATGCAGATTTCCACTCATAACTGTAGTTTGCTCTGGTGATTGATTTTAATCAAGATTCTATTGCTCCAGTTCCACAATATGGGTGCATAGCCCCAGATTCTTTTATCTGTTTGTAGTTGACCCTTGGACTGAGCTGACACTGCTGGTGTGTCTCTAACTGGGACACTGGATTTTTGTGATGTTCAACCCATGATACAGAGATTCTTATGGAACAGTGATAAAAAAAGATGAACTGATTAGTTTTCAGAGAGCTACTAATATTTTGCATTGTTTACAACCAAGCTTTTTCAGCCTCTACAGGAAATGGTTTTAATGTAGAAAATATATTACAAGAGAAGAAATTTCTTGGCACTTGAAGAAGTGACAGGTCTTCTGTTATAGCTAAGTTTGCTTTCCAGTTATCCTGATCCTAAATATATCCTTTAGGAATTTTGTATATATTGGCTTTAGCCAGGGGCTTTCCCGTGGTTTTTTGTTTATAATTAAGACAATTTTTTATGTAATTTTAAAAAAAATATATGTTAGGCTTGAAAAGAGAAAATGCTAGATTTATGTGTAAGCAGCCTGCTATGAGCCTAGAAACCAACAAATACAGAAAATCAGTGCTTTACATTTCTTTTTAGTGTTCAGTCTGCTATCCCATGTGAGTAGGATGACTGATCTTCTTTTTCTAAACTTCTTCTCTTCCTGGTGTGGCAGAAGGATATAACTTTTAAAACTTTGGCAACTGTTTCTCAGTGTGGGCAGAACTTTCTGAACCTCCCTTAATTGCAATTTGATGTTATGGCTGTAGAAAAGGAAAACAACGATCTACTTTTGTTTGCCTGGTGGAGTTTTCCATTCTGTTACCCTTTTGTGCCTCTTTATTCCTGTAACCTGTAGATTTTGTAAATGGTGTTTGTTTTGGTATCTCCCTGTACATGTCTCCTGCCTCCCCGATTTTACTCATCATGAACTCGGACACCTGCAAAAAGTGAACAAAATTGCATAAAACCAGTGAAGTGGCAGGGCACCTTGCAGAGAGGAGTGAAAGATAATATTTGACAGCAGTCAGGGATGACAGTAAGAGCTGGGGGGGTAGGAAAGGAAGTGTTTTCCAGAGTATCTGCTAGATTCTAGTGTTCTCTGATTTATTCTGGAATTGCCTTCTGGTGAAGTCAATTACAAATACCACCAATAAGTATAATTCATTTTCTGAAGAGTTGTCACTTGCTTTTTTTTTTTTTTTCTTTGTCATAGTGTAATCTCAAAGCATGGCCTAGAAATTTTAAATATGTTTCCTTCAGGAGCACCTAGTGAAATCCTGTGTATAAGGTTGAATTTGAGCAGTCGAGGGGGCATATTTTTGATCTTATCTTAGAAATAGATGATTTTTTTCAAAGACATTAATACTATTCCAAGTGATCTAGCAGAAATTTATGGCGCCTTTTTTTTTTTTTTTTTAAGATGTTTTCAGGCACCTTTTTCCTTTTGAAAGTAGATCTCTGAAAGTTTAGATGCAACCTTTAGATGTAACCTTGTTACAGCCTGTGATGCAATTTCTCCTTTTTAAAACCTTTAGAGGTTTGGATTTGTTTCTCCCTTAGCTTGCTCTCTCTGACTCCTAGTCCTGTTTCTTGTTGATAATAATGACATCAATCTTCCCAAAGTCTTCATATCTCTTTCCTTGTTAAAAGTGCATATAATACTTGTTGTTAAGAGAATGAAAACCCAGTCACAGAAAGGTGAAGTGTTGTGCTCATGTTTGCACAGCAGGTCAGCTGCTGAGCCAGGAATAGAAGTCCTGTCTTATGACTCAGTGCCCTAACCACTGGCTGTGCCGCCTCTCTGGAGCACTGGTCTTTTCCAAGAATATAGTAGCGATGGGCTATAGAAGTAACTACAGCAAATACAGGAGCTTTGCTTCCAACTCTGGCAGGGCTCTGAGGCTTATACATAGCCTAAAGTACCGGGGGAGAAAAAAAGCTTTCTAAAGGAGCTCTTAGATAAGTTCTGTAAAGTTAAGGTTTGGTTTGCTTTGTCTGGAAACAACAACAACAACTCTAATTGAAAATAGCTTTCCAGGAGGTTTTGGATGTGGAAAAAAGTTCCATGTGTTTGAAAGTCAAACTCTGCTCTACAAATAACCTTAAGAGCAGCCTGTGATTAAATCTTTTGTATATTCAACAACAAACTCATTTTATGCAACCACAACTATGATAAAATTGAATTAAATGAACCTGCCTCTAAGAAAAGAGACTGAATAGCTGAGTAGTGCATTATTCAATGAATGGAAAACGGGGAGGCTGGCTGAAACTGCTGTGAAATGGTTTTAACATTCTATTGGGCTAAAGAGCAATTCTGTGAAATCACTGTATTTGTTTCCCCCCTACCTCCCCACCCTCAATTTTTAAATAGCAGTGCTCTTCATACTGTCAGAATTCAGTGTTGTGACACCCCTACTCAAAAGTTATGACAGCAGTGTAATGACAGCTACTGCCTCTTGAGAATCAATCAGGCAATTAATTTTGTAAATGAAATGCTGATTATACAAAGCTTCACATGAGAGGCCCAGTGATTAAAATCAATTTAACAAATTGTTTCAGGTGGGACTTGATTAATAATTTGCCATAAATGCTGAGGATATATGACCAGCATACCTTTTTGTGTGTGTGTGTGTGTGTGTTAATATAGAACTATATATAAATGCTTGGAGTGGAAAAAATGTGCAGCTAACTGTATGTACTTCTGGCTTGTGACCTAGATGTGATTGGTTATACCTTTTTGTGGGTACGCTGTCCTCCCACAATGTCCATTATGTCACTTTCTCAGCTAGTGTTCTCTCTAGCAATTAAATACTTTTGATGTTTAATTTTATTTTTGTGAATAAAGCCAAGTGGCCAAAAAAGTATATTCAGATTCACTTGGATATTTATTAGGTTTAGGACGATTTTCATTTAAAATTTGAAGTGGATGTGGGATTTCTTTCACTTACAATTCCCCCCCCCCCCCCCCCCCGCCCCGTCCCATCACTTACATTCAGGACTTAGTGAGTTTTCCCCTCCTACTGCAATACTTCTCTGCAGGGAGCCTTCCTGCAGAGCTCCCGTAGTTCCAGTCAGGGCAGTGCTCTGTTCCTTGGCTGAGGGACACTATTTTTAGTACATCCTTTTCTGTCCATCTTATGCTGTGTTTGTGTAAGAGCTGTACAAAGTAGGTAAGGGAATTTTTTTTCGAGTTCCAGATGGCAGCCATGCACAGTGAGTGAAGGTGTTTACTTGTCTAGGAAGCTGAGAACCTCATTGCCAGACAAAATAGAAGTAGCTGGTATTCTGGGTGGGGCTTTTCTTTTTTTAACATACAGTTTTCTGGGTTTATGAATGGATTTTCTCTTCTTCGTTGAGCCACAGCGTTGGCTGTTGAGGAGACCTTAGGACTGTGGGACATCCAGTGGTAAATCTAGCCTGAGAACTTTTGAGATACTATTTTACCTTACTATCTACCTTGCTCTCCTGCTGCAGGTTGCTATTCCTACAGTAGAAATGGTAGACTGAGAGCTATGCCCATGTGTCTTATGTGCTCCAGTGCCAAAGCTGTCGTGTGGGTGCAAAACCAGCCGACACGGACAGTTTTAAATTCAGGTGCTGGACTGTGGATGGAAGTAACTAAAGCATGGTCGTGGTCTGGCAGGACAGAGGAACAGCAGCTGGAACGAGTGGCATGTATAGTTGCAGATGCATTTTCTAGAAGATACCTTTAAGAACCCCCAAAGGTATCTTTAAGAACCCTGCTGCAGTAGAAATTGCTGCAAAGTTGCTGAGGAGAGTAAAGCTTCTTCATGCTTAAAGAAAAGTCTTCTCTCTATGGGGCATCCAAGTTAGAGAAAACATCTCTAAAAGCAGGAATATAATTCCTGAGTCCTTCCTGGAAGAGGTTTGGAATTAGGAAAGGGTGTTCAAGTGTAATGAGGACAGATGACACATCTTCAGTTGAGTTCAGAGCAACCTATTAGCTGTGTGTCAGTAGGTGGCAGAGACAAAGGCAACTTGAAGGGCAGCAGTTCTGAGCTTGTGAACTCATCAGAAACCTAGGATTGTTTTGGCCATCAGGGTGTGTTAATGTGTATAATTGCTTTTTGATGTTGTCTTCACTTTTGCATGCACTTGTAGTGGCAACCAAAGAGTTTAGTTGTGTATACTTCATTAAAAACAGGTTTCTTTTCTTTGCTATGTTTGTTGTGATTTGTTCTTTCAGTAGTTGTTTACATTTATCTCTGTGCAAAATAATAACCAGAGAATGGCTAACTTACTGACCTTCCAGTTTTTGGGTTATGTTAAAGAGGACCCAGAAGAAAACTGAAAACCTTGTCCCCCATCCTGCATAAACAGTTGCTTGTATAAATTATTTGTAAATGTTTTAGGGGAGTTGAAGTTGATTCTTTGTGGAGCATAGCTTTGATTTTTCTTTCCACTTTTTCATTACTCTCTAAGTGGGAAATAATCTTTGTGATGTCTCCCTGCAGCTGAAATCTGACAGTATGGAGTCTTTAAGACAAGGAAAATGGCTATTTTTGTTACATCTTCTGCTAGTTTATGCTTCTTCATTCAGTGTATTGACTCGTCGTAGGCTTATGTCGAACTTGTCTTTTTGTTTTTACTTATTCCTCGTTCTGTTTATGCAACTGCCTTTTTTAATTAAAAACTTTATTAAAATACAGACAGTAGAGTTCCTATTTAAAAAAAAAAGGAAGCATGTTTGCCAGTCACCTCTCAGACTTTATTATTAATATCAGTCAGAATTTAATGCTGTACATTCATATTTTTTTAATAGTTGCTTGCAGCTTTCTTAAGTGGATATTTAAACACACATAAAGAGAGTTGTGTTTTGATACTCCCACTTTTGTCGTGTAAAAATGTTGGCTAAGGCGTCCTTGTACATGTTCATACAAATGATGGCATTATCTAGGAATGGATTATCTTTTCTCCAGTTCCGTCCTCATGCCAGCTGTGTCATTGTATTATAGTGAATACTTGTGATTATCTCTAGTGATAAATTTGTAACTTGGTGCCTGACCTCGAGTTGCAAGCTCCATGCCCATCTTTCTTGGAATGTTGGTAAGTGATTGTCAGCTGTCTTTATTATGAGGTTTCAAGGCTTTGGTTTTTATATGGAGGTGGATTTTTTTTTTTTTTTTAATGGAGACAGAAGCTTTGGCTGCAGATGAATGAATGAATAAACAAAGAGTTATTGTATTCAGTAGCTCTTGGAGTTTGAGGGGAAGTCTACTTGAGAGTGTTGAGTTCATGCTGTTTTGTTATAAGCATAAATGATGGAGCATTAGTTGGGATGCTCTGTGGCTTATAGTTGCTTTAAATCTCAGCGTTTTCAGTTGTCAGCAAAACCAGTGCCTCTTTCAATATTTTTGTTTAAACAAACAAAAAAGCACACTTTCACTTGAAAAGTAGTTATATCTCTCACGTGAAGAGTCTTGTCTTGTAGTGAATTGCTCTCTCTGCCTTGTATAAGAGCACTACCATCACATCTGAATCCCACTGTGACCTTAGTAAAGTGTCTCCCACTCCTCCCTGCCTTGAGACTTCAGTGGGGGGAGTTCTTTGTGGCATCTTTAAATGGAAACATTAATTATATTTTGGGACTGTGACCAGTGTTGTTTGTATTCATAAACATCTTTCAGATAAACATTTTGGTGAAACACTAATTGCTTACTTAGTAGTGGATATATATAATGTGTGCGTAATATCAGTAATGGCTTAAAAGGGAGAGCTGTTACATCTTGGTCAGGCTGCTGCTCAAGTTACTCTGTTGTGCAACCTGCCTCAGATCTGAGTGCAAATGAAATAACCAGGAAAACACCGTTTAAATGGCAAGAGAAAATGGTAGTGGGTTTTTAGAAAAGATAAAATTGAATCTCCAGGTACTTCAGGGTGAGGTGATGTATTTGATTGTTTTGGATGGGAGGAGAGCAGAAGTGGTGGTGATACTGAATTTACAAGTGGGTGTAGAATATTAATTTTTTCACTTCTGCGCATAGCAGGAATGTCAAGTTTATGTGTTCTTTCTCACAAAACATTTAAAAAAAGGACTGGTGAGAGAAAAATGTTGTCAGTTACTATTTATAGGCAGTGTAGGCTTTTCAGTGTCCTACCTTAATGGTTAGACTGTCAATCTAAAGACCAGGAATAAAACCTTGGCCCTATTGAAATCATTAGCAAACCTTCCATTGGGTGTTTTAATGCACTCACAAGGCACATAATAGGCAAGAACTCTCCTGAAATGCTCTGTTCTCACAGAGCTTGATAGTACATGTGCAAATGAACCTGATACTGACACAAGATAGGCACTATAATAAAGGGGTTATAAATTATAACATTACTGTGGACTGAAGCAAAGAACAAGACTGAGGTATTTTGAGGAACTGCAGATCTACGCAAAGTTTAAATGAAATGCTGCAAGTTGAAGAGGAGGTGTGGAATAAGAAGCAAAAAGCAGAATCCATTTAGGCTTGCCTGGCATAATATGGCAGTAAAAAATAGCATGAGCAAATACAAGATAAATTGGTAAAAAGGTAATGTGTATATTGGGAGTAAAATAGCACTTGAGAAAAAATGGATGGTTCTGTAAAGGAAGGGAAAGGAAACAAATGGATATTGATGACTGCAATGACACTAAAATAATATTTAATAAGTAATTAAAACTTTACAGTACAGCATGTAATAGAAATAAGGGAAGGCATGGAAGATGTGAAAATATACATATCATCCATTCATGGCCAAACATGTGCAATCAGTTTCAGAAGAATGTGATGCAGTTAAAGCAATGCTGTAATTTTTGGTAAAAGTTAGAGAGCAGGTGTGGAGGGGTTGGCTTTTGATCCCTGCAGCATGAAGAGGTTGATACTTATCATCATCCTGTCACTGAAATCTTGTCTTTGAAAACTGTTGGAACCAATGTTAAAGAAAATACTGGAACAATAAATGTTAAAGGAACAGGGTGTTAAAGGATAAGTATATAACATGTCTGTCTCAATTAGCAGGTCCTTCTAAATAACTTTGCGAAAATGTCACGGATGAGAGAAACTCTTACTACAAAAATGAAACCTGGAAGTTCAAAACAATGCTAAAGCATTGCATGAAATATGCATTCATTAAAGCTGGAAAAAGTTGCATTGATATTTTTACCTTCACTATTTGGGAGAACACAGTATTTGATGATCAGTTCTTTTTTACTTCCATTAAGTGTATGGCTGCAGGTCTTTCTCACTGTACCCTGTTCTGAAGACAAAATTTGTTCTTTTGTTAGAGAGTTTGCAGTGGCATTGATCTTGGACATATGAAATTCTAAAATTGCCTCTATGTGAAGTGATGTGTTTTTTTGTTAATTTTATTTTAATGTTTTAATTTTTGCAGATGGGAAACTGAGGCATTGTTGTAGCAAGTTTGGCCTAGTTTTGAGGGCTGAAGGTCAAGCTTTTGAAAACATATAGCTTCTGGAAACACCTTCAGAGCACATCTCTCATCAATTTAAAAGTAGTTGTAGATACACAGCATTTCCTGCAATATAAGCCCCGTGATTTCAAGCTAGGATACAATAAATTGGTAAATTTTGAAATTTTTTTGGTTTAGTGAAGTACTATGGTAGATGCAGAGGTAGAGTCCATTCCTGTCTGAGCAGCACACAGCTACTTTAAATGGTAAGACCGTTGTCTGCTTTGTTCACTACCCATATGATAAATGAAGCCTTGGAGTGCACAACAGCCCCTTCACTGCCCTGCTGTGGGCTCATAGCTAGAGCTGGCCCATCCACTGCCTGTGAGGACTAAAATGTGACTGTATTTAAATACAGTTATATCTGTGAAGGTGACACATTTAATGTTGCAAGGGCAAACTTCATTCCAAGAGCTCTCAACTTCTGCAATCATAATGTTTCTTAAGCCTGGGGAGGAGCTGGCTCTTTGGTTTTGTTTTGCCTTGCAGAAATATGTTGACAGCCACTGAGTCACTGGTAGATGTCTTCACCTTTAGCTTCACCCCATGGATGGTTGGGATCTAATCTGAAGGGAGTCAGGAATAGCAGCAGTGACTTGCCAGCCTCCATAAGGACCTGCCAGTGCGTGGGATATTTCTTCACTGTGTCCATCTTCTCCAACCAGAGAGATGATCAGAGCACTCTACTGTTTGTTCTTTCCCTGAGACCTCGGAGGGAGGAGGGAACAGGCAGCACTGACAGCTAGAGTGGGACTCTAGGGGTTGTCCCAGTAATTTATGGGGGGGGGTATTTACTGCTCTCTCTAACCCTCTCATGTTCAAATATCTCCTGTCCTTCTCTGGATGCCTGACTTGCACTGTGCACAGTAAGTTCTGAGTATCTCCAGGTCCCTTGCTACCCATACCCAGTGACCAGAGCCTCCTCAGTTTCAATGTTGTGTGAGTTAGCTGCAGCCCCTGGTGACTGGAGTTACAGCATTATCTCAGGATCTTTATCCCTTCACCTGTGTGAACTAGAGTGCTGTCACCTGAGGGAAAGAGGAGGAGCTCACCTGGAGAAGACAAGGAGAAGCATAATGATGCCAAGCTCTGGTGAGAAGAAGGGAAGGAAGGATGCATTGGCAATGAGGCTCACTCTCCTAACATACATGCACGCAGAAGCTCTGCTACTTGGAGGTCACTAGTCCAGAGGACAGAGACTCTTTGGCCTGTATCCATGTCACCTCCTGACCTTGTTTCCTCTTCTCTCTTTCAACTCTTCCTGCCTCACTTCTGTCTCCACTGCTTTTTTGTAACCTGTTGTCCCTCTGTCTGGCAAATTCAAGGCTGCCTCCATACACTTGGTAACTCCTCGGATGAAGCCTTGCTGTGCTGCGCCTGTGCTTCTGTTTTTTCTTCCTGTGCTCCCAGTCTGGTGACATTCAGGTGCTCTCTCTCTGACAGGGGCACACACCTTGCCCTTCATGAATGTCCAGTGTCACCCTGGCAAATTAAAATTCTCTGTCTCAAAGTGTGATATTCAAGGCATATTTTCAAGTGTTTTATGTGAGAACATAAACCATGTATTTTTCTGTGACCTCATTCTTAGACATAGCTGAACTGTTTCTGCTGAATTTTCCAGAGAATTTCAGCCTCGGGCATACATATGGCCTGGAAAATTTCAGCCTAAATGCTTGAAGTTTGTCAAAGTTTATATGCACCTGAAAGTAGTCTTAATAATGGAAAATGTCAGACTGTTTTAGCCGTGTAGCTATCTGCATTGTTTATAATGATATTTAAGAATTGGATGCAGAACAGAAAATACTACAGTCAAAATTAATTAAACTTGAATTTGAGGAAATATTGTTATTGAAGATGAGACCTGGAAATAATTCTGAAACAAAAGATGGTGGCAATGAACACTGCTGTTGGGCTTCATGAGAATCTCGTGAAGGAAGCTTGAGACTCGCTTTGAACAAGGATTTATATTTGAGAAGATGAATATGACAGGTGATGAACAGAATGAACATTGAAACACAGAAATAAATATAGATAAAGTATTATGGTTTGTAGGAGGAAATGTAAGTTGTCCCCATGGACACTGTAACAAGAAATCTATAGTTCATCTGCTTAGCCTTTGTGTTAAAACTGGTGAGAGTGCATGGTGGCCAAAAAAAAAAAAAAAAGAAAAAGAATGTTTTTATTGGTCAGGTGACTTGAAATGGTTGGAGAAACCATTGATTTTGAAAGGAATGAAATATAAATAGGAAATTACCCAGGGACATTTAATGGCAAAAAATAGAAACTTCTATTCTGGCTACAGAGCAGGCAAATAATAAAGGGAAAATTGCTGAGTAATACTCACCCAAAATTAGAAGTGACTGTGCAGTTTGCTATAGTGGTAAAATAGGGTGATCCTCTTCTGAAGTGAATGGAGGTGTCCTGTGAGGAGGAGGTTATTGTTTCCACCTCCGCAGGTGAATACTTTATTAGTTTAGCATAACATTCCTGTTAAGTTGGTATTGGTAATGGTGGAGAGAGACAGTGAAAAAAGTGAGGTTTGATATTTTTTATTTGCAGTAAGGAAAGAGTAGTAGGTCATTTCGCAGTGACTACTTTAGAGAAGACATTGTATAGAGGAAAAAAAAACCCAGAGTGTGTTAGTAGTACAAACAGCAGTAGTGAGAAGAAACAGGGATGGCAGTGGGAAATGTTAGTTATTGTCGTAATAACTGTTACATCAGAATATAATAGCCAGAAAGGACTTGTAAAAGTCGTGTTACATAGGAGGTTTTAAAATGAAATGGATCAGCAGTTTGCTGCAAGAAAACAAGAACAAAATGTGCTACAGGAAGTTTTACTCCTGGTGGGGTGAATTAATATGCCTTTTTTCTTGGGAGGAGGAGGGGGGGATATGTCTCTTTGATGAAGATGAAATTGTGATAGGCTTTTTAAAAACTTCTCTTCGCCCCCCCACAAGTTTTCTTCCGTGAATATAACCGGCATTCAGGAATTAAAAAATGGTTGTCATATTAACAATGCAGTACTGCACTTGATGAAGTATGATATTTTTTCTGATTCAGTTAGTCCTCAGTAATAAAACATGAGAGTAATACTACACAATGGTTGACACCTGTCCTGAAACTGTTTCAGTGCTTGGTAAGTGCTGCCAAAAAGTCTAAAAATAAAACTTCCCTCCCTTGCTTCCCCTCCCCCTCCATCACTGGTTGCAGTTTGGATTTTCTGAGGTCTATTAAGGAGGTAAATAAACTTTCATGTAAAATGTGGGTTATGACTTGCCTTTTGATCTGAAAACTTATTAGTGCACATGATAACAATATGAAAATACTGAAATACAGTGTTCTGTATGCATTGTGCTTCTTGGAAACTCTTTTCTCCTTTTCGTTTTTTTGATGTAAGAAAACAGACATTTTCTCAAGGTTAAATTGCTTGTCCATTATTTTTGTCTCTTGGTATATATTTATGTTTTATCTTATTTTTGTTTTAACATCGAAGAAAGTAATGCTAATGAGTTTACAGCAGTATACTTAATTGTTTTTTGAGCTGAAATTTATTTGTATTTTTTCTACTTTTTCTGTGGGTAAGAGACAATCTTGAGTGCAAAACTTTTTTTTTTTTAAATGCAGTGGAAGTCTCAAAATCACCATTCGAAACCTCATCTAATTAAGATGAGAACCGGGTTATGGTACTTTGGCAGTTTGTAAGTCAAGTAAATATTTGATGTATAAAGCATTGAGAAAACACATGTATAGTCTGCCAGCGGCAAGTCTGATGATTCTGACCTTTTCCTTCCCATGTCTTAAATATTCTTTTGCTTGTGTTTATCCACAGGGCAGTCCAATGGATCCGATGGTCATGAAGAGACCGCAGCTGTACGGCATGGGCAATAACCCTCACTCTCAGGCACAGCAGAGCAGTCCCTACCCCGGGCAGTCCTACGGCCCTCCCGGCCCCCAGCGCTATCCCGTGGGAATGCAGGGCCGAGCCCCGGCAGCCATGGGAGGAATGCAGTATCCACAGCAACAGGTTTGTGGAGGATTTTTCTGGGTTGCTTTGGTTTCCCTCCTCTCTTTCTCTTCCCTTCTGACACCTCTTTAATATAGAGGGTGCAAAAGAAAAACCACTTAAATAAGTATTTCTTGTGCAGAAGAAAAATGGAAGACTGTTTGAAAACTTAATAAATTTATGTTTACAGTGTGAATGTTTTCTGAAATCCCCTGCAATTAGAAAAGGATTTAGTTTGTTGCTGGTATCTTTTTGGAGAGAGAGAGAAGTATGTCAAATGCCATGAGTTTTCCTTTTTTACCGTTGACATCATGTAGCCTTGTATATTTTTTGGTTATTTCCTTTGCTTTTTTGTTTTTTTGGGGGGGATTTGATATTCTCTTTCTCTCTGGTTTAGATACATTTAAATGTAAGATGAAAACCTAGAGCTGACATCAGTGTATCAAGGCTGGTGTTGTCCAGTGCATACAAAAGCCTTATGTAGTTGTATCGGCTGTTTGTTGTTGTGGTGGTTAGTTTTCTTTTTTTCTCCTCATTTTTATAGGAGTCTGTAGCTCTTCCTATATTTTTCCCATTAACAGCTCTTGAAAGTCAGGTTTTATATTTTTTTTGTATCCAAGGGTATAGAAAGGTAAGAATCTCCTTTTATCTACTTGGATTTTACTGTTGATAATGACCTCTTCTGCCTTTTTCCTACCCTTTTAAAGAAGGTCAATCCCAATGTGCATACCCTGTACTAAGGAAGATACAGCACTTTTTCTAGAGGGAGAGATAAACCAAGATTATCAAGAAGCTAACGTTTAGCTAATTTTTTTTTTCTCAGATAAGGGGTGTGAGTGTAGGCGGTGAGAGCTCTACACTATGTTGTGAGCACAACAGATTAATAACTTGATCATTGCTGGGAAAAGACATTTGTTTTGTGCAACTGATTGATTGCAGATTATCTTTTTTTATGTCATTTATTGTTAAATATAGAGAAGACAAGAAAATTTTGGACACCCTGTCAGATAGGTGCCTGGCTAATTCTTGTTATCACCCATCCAGAAGGACAAGATGTTAATCAGATAGTTAATTAAATAAGAGTTTCAAATATAGTATAGTACCATTAGCAGTAGTCTTAATTTTTGTTCTTTTCTGATGTTAAATAGATACTTACTGGTGAGGAAGAGATTGTTTAGTTTAGAAATGTCAAACAGTATGTTTGGTTGCTTGATTCAGACAGCAAAGCATTTTGTCAGCTGCAAAAGGGAGGAGAAAGTGAATAAAGGAGGCTTTATTTTTCTCTGTGTGGCTCTAGCCAAAGTGAAGTTATTAAAACACACGTTTAATTTAAAAATGAGTTATTCCGTGTTACGCAGAGATGAGTGTTGAATTTTCACTGCATTTGCTAATTGCTTGGTAATTGTAGCTTACCGGTCAGCAGGCAGTGACCTGGCACGGCCATTGGCTGCAGGCCCTGTCCGTCTCCTCGCAGCGCTCCTGTAACTGGCTGAGCTGCGGCGCCGCTCCGAGCACTAATGCTCTTTGGGGAAAAAGCGAGAGGATAATTATGACATTGGATTTTTATTGAACGGACATCACCACCTAGGCATGATTTTGTTTTGGACAGCCTCCAAGGCTTCGTGTGTTTGGTTCGTGAACCTCTAATGATCTGAATCCAGTTCTTTTCATATTGCTCATATATTACCACCTTTCTACAAAGGATTAGAATGCAGGAATGCAGGTTTGTAAATTGAATTGCCAACTTACCAGCTGAGTGGTAAGTTGTCTTTGGCACGGGATGCCACAGTTTGATTCCTGGCTGGATTTTTACTCCTGTGATGTGAATATTAAATAGGGAGAGCCAGCTACTCTTGTTAAAATTGACTGTGTAGCATGTACCTACTTCTAGATATCATATATATAAAATAAATAATATTGCCAGAAGTTTCAGAAGATGAATCTCAGCATTTTCTGGAAATTGGACTCCTTTACTGTGTCACATTGAATTTATCAAAAGCGCAAGGCACTTGGAAAAACATGATTGGTTAAAAAATACTGGGCCTTAAACACATACAGTGCTCAGATTTAAGTATTGTGCAGAGAGAACATTGAGTAGATGAATTATGAGGGTGGAAGTGCCACACTGTAGGAAGAGTGGGAAACATCAATGGGAGATGTTGTTCTTATTTTACATTATGGTTTGCTGTTGCCCAAAGATAGCTGAGGGTGTCAGTTCTGTTTCTTTGGATGAAACAAGAAGGCTTTTTGTTAAACTGTGAAGATTTTTGAATTTTGAAGAAGACCTTGAAATGTTAAGTCTGGCTCTTTGTCAGCAAGTGTGGCTTGAGGTTAGAATATGGGACTTGACAGATTTTATCTTGCAGGCTCTTCTGCAGGATGCTGCGAATGAAGAAATAAAGATGACAAACAACACCCTAAATATTGAGCTAAAATTAATGGAAATGGTAGAAATGAAGATAATTGCCTTGATGTAGCTGGTCTGTGTCATACTGCAGCAGAGAATAGTGTGTTCCAGCCTGTAGCACAGAGGTGGAAGAGCTCTGTTGCAGGAAGGGACATAAGCAGTGAAACATTAAAGAGGATGAAAAAGATGAAATGTTACCAGGTGCAGTCAGTCTGCATATCTGCAGCACAGATATCAAGCATAGCCTGATAACCGGTTGTAAAAGGGTTATCTACGAAATGCTGCAGACATTCTCTTACAACTGCTGTTTGGTCTAGGCATGCTTGATACCAAACAGGAAGGTGCAAATAAACCTGCAGATTGTCTTAACGTTCTGTGTGGAAATCTCAGAATGTTGAAGTAATTATGGAAGGTGTGGGATATGTTCTGTGGCATGACTGCAAAGGATGCTGTGAAGAGACAAAGCAGATCTCCTAAGTGTTTGGGTTTGGAATTCATCTCTAATGAGTTACCAATGATGAACCCCAGAACAACACACTGAGCCATATATGAGGAGCAAAATTTGAAATGGAGACAGTATCTTCGCACTAATATAACTAAAGATAAATGGATTGAGATATAAAAGTAGGCATGCAGGATTAAGCTAATGGGAACCTGAGGTTGTCGCTTTCTTCTATGATGCTTGGCAAAAGAGATCTAGATTTGTCTTGTGAAGATGGGTGATAGCTTGCTGCGACAAAGTATTAAGCAGTTTGAAGAATGCTGCAGCATTCTATAAAATTTTAAGGGCATGTCCAGTTAACTCAGTGTGAGTCAAATAAACATATAAAGCATTTGGGCTGATTTGAGACCTATATAAAAGGGGAGGTATGAGAAAGGAAGGTGATACTAAAAGAATAATATGTTTAATTTATAGGATTACATACTTGATGTATCTCTTGTGACTATGCATAACTATATATGGTGAATTAATTAAGTAGAGATTTTTATGTTCCTAGGAAAGTTGGGAGTTTATTTCTTTCCCATCCGCCTGTAGAGGGAAAGGGGCTGAAGAAGGCAAGGGAAAGTTGGGAGAAAGATGACCTGTGCCTATGTTGTCAGTCTTCAGCATGATTGAGATATAAGTTGCAGCAAAGCTTTAAAATGCTGCTCTTGCATGTAAATCTTAATACTGCTATCTCATCATCTCAGGTACTCTCTCTCCTGGTTTGCGTGGGGTGAATGTAATTTTAGGATTATTAGCATTCCTTACCCCGGACTTCAGGGAACATATGTAGAAACAGAAGGCAGAAAAAACATACTCTCAGGTTTAACTTTCAGTTTCTGATCTAACTTTCAGTTAGATATCACTTGGAATTACAAAGAGATGATGTCAAAATTGAAAATCCTAATACACACGGATACCAGGCACCCACAAACTTCAGGCTTGATTTTGCAATACCTTTCACTATGATTGAAATACTGCCTGAATAATAATATCTGATTATAAAGGCAATAATTTCCTTTTCATTTAACTTTTTTTTCTCTTTCACCCTTTTTGGACCTCTATCAAGCAATTGATGATGTAATTGTAGTTTCTTCTGGCTCTGGTTTGATTGCCCTCTCAAACTTTTTCTTTCCTTTGGTGCCATGAGCTGCAGGAAAGCCTTCTGGTGCTTTGTAAAGACATTTCTGCTAAAAACAAAATTACCTCAGAATAGCCATCAAAATAAGGTGGTTTTTTTCTGCCGTTATCTGATGGTGTTCCTTTTTCACGATAATAGCATGTAATACTTTATTCTGTGATGAATTTCATTAAACTTAAAAATCATATACTTGAAATATCCACGTACAGGTTTTGAAAGTTTTCAGCAAAGTTTGAGGACATGGATTTATGAATATGTTTGAAAGAATTTGAATGGTGTGATATGCCTGTTTAATCAAAAGATCATTGCCTAATTGATTTTTTTAGCATGCATTAAAATTCCTTGTGTACTTGATGGACTGGAACAACAAGATATTGTGTAAATAGGATCGTGTTGCTATAATGCATAGTAAATTCTTTAGGAAAGACATTTGCGTGGACATGTACAATAGCCATTCCTAATGGCTGTTTAAAATGGAGCATTTTAGTACTGATCATGAAGTCATGAGCCTGCCTGTAGCAAGACAGTTATGAGGCTTAAGCCTCTATCTGTTCATTCTCCCTTTTTTGCTAGAGAAATACTTTAGGATGAAAGGGTGCTAATCTCTTTTCCCTTTAACATTTTTTTATATTCTTGATTTACAAATTTAAAAAATATTATCAGTGTCCTGGTTGTTTTAAGAATGAAACTGTCAATATTCAGAGAAGCAATAATTCCATTTCCCCCTTTTTTTAACGTACAGATTATTTTGAGGCATAAGGAAAAAAGTATACTTGCGCTTGTTTGTTTGTTTGTTTGTTTGTTTTGGCTTATGTAGCAAGTTCCAACTTGGAGAACTTTTTTTTTTAAAAAGGGGCAGAAACATTGTAGAACTTCTGGGAATATGCAGCAAGGATTTATTGTGATGGAAACTGCAAATCAACCAGAACTGTAGCAGCACCACTGTGATTACGTCATTTAGGAGAGGGTTTACAGTGCCCGTATTGGGTAATGTCCTGGATTGGAAATGTCGAATTTACGCCAAGGAAATCAGTTGGCTGTTGGCTTGGCAGATAGAGTTTTAAAGCTAGCAAACTCACGTGTTTACTACTGGTTGGCTGGTTGAGTGTGTGTGTTCCTTTCTGAAATAATTTTAAGTCCAGGGGATTGAAGTATGCCAAGAAAGTGAGGCTTACTGTCATGTTTTTCTCTGAACCATTAAGTTAAAGTGTGGTGCATACATACAGCAAGTACTAGTCAAGTGAAACATTTGTTGTCCTCTGTGTGTATGACTGCCCTCACCAGCTAGATGATATTGAATGCGTTGCAGTTTTTTGCACACCTAAGTTGGTGTTAGCTCAGTTGATGTTAGTCGTGGTTAAATTTTCTGTGGAGCAGACACAGAAAATAAGCAGCATTTTCATTTCTTAGTCTATTTATTTTGTAAGAGCAGAGAATGAATCAATATGATTGAATCGCAAAAACAACCAGCAGAGGACAAAACGTTGAGATGTGTTGCTTTTTCTTAAAGATTGATAGATGCATTTGATGCACACACATAAGAAGGGAGTGTGAGGCTTTGATCAGCATGTGCTTCAGAAGTATGTTTTTCCAGATTTTTGTTTGATTTACCTTGAGGGTTTTTGGGGCATTTGTTTTTCTCTTGGTTTTGGTGGTGTTTTGTGTGTGTGTGTGTGTGTGTGTGTGTTTTATTTTTGGCTTTTGTTTGTTTGTTTCATTTATTTTGGTTTGCTTTTTTCACTGGGTATTTATCTGGAGCTGTCACTAGTAGATTATGGACCTCCTTTGTTAATTCCTGGAAAGAAGAAATGTTGAAACTCTAAAGGATTAATCTTTTCCCAACTTCCTGTTCTGTTAAAAACCTGTGAATACTTTGAATTAAAATAATTCTTCAGTAACAATTTATTTGAATGATATATCTGCCACCCTGTTGAACTGCTCTAAACTTCCAGAAAAAAAATAAATCTAAAGTAAGTAGAACTATTTCTTCCTGGAGAATGTAAAGTTTTAACCAGAGAAAGGAACAAGAAGTCACATCTAGTTGTCTCCCTTGTAAGGTCATCTTTAAGAATGGGTCTTTTGATGGTCAAGTGTTAATAATTGCAAAGAAAAGTTGCTGCTCTTTGTCATGTAAAGAAATGGGATTTTTAAATTTCAGATTTAGTAAAATGCAAAGTACTGTGCTTGTGCGGACTGTAGGAAAATGTTTAGCATGGTTCTTTCTTTTGGCTATACTAAGCCTCATTGACTAAATTGAAAAAAAAGGCTGCTACTTTAGTTCATGGCAGGATAAGGCTTTATGTTGTATTGTCTCCTTTAGAATTATCCTTTCTATTGAGTGTAATTCACTCTATAGAGGGAGGTGAGCACAGATTACAGATAATCACGGAATCAAATTTGACATAAGTTTGCGGTCTTTATGGTGGTTTAGCTCTTCATCTTAATGCTGGTCATCTGAGATTGTTTACCGAAGAAAATCCCTAAAGTAGCGGAATTGCATTATTATGGTAAATAGAAACATTTCAGTAGCTTCTATCACTTCTTTGAAACGGTGCGGAAAAAATGTAGGTTGAAAAGGGAAAAGAACTCATCTTTCAGCTGGTGAGAGCTCAAAAATGAGGCAGGGGCGACATTTCTATCTGTTCAATTACTATGTAATGATGTTCAGTAAATGCTAATTTTTACATCCATACTGGAGTAAGTGGCAGTCAACATTTGTATAGAAAGTGTGTAAGAATCATCAAGGTATTATGACAAATAAAATGTATTTTTGTTACTGCTAAATGATTGTCATTCAGTTGGAATATTTAATAGCTGTAATTACATTTGGTTTTCTGCTTGGAAGTGGGGGCATGAGAGAGGAAAACATGCAAGCCTTCTGTGCTGGTGTTCTGAAAAAGGTTGCTGTTTAAGGAACCTTTTGCAGTTAAAGGTTGCCGCAGTTATTTTGTTGCTGGGAGCTTGGCTTGCTAGCAGTCCGCATTGGAGTTAGGCAGGAAGTAGATTCTGGTGATTAGGAGTGGTGATCAAACAGAGGGCTGTTTGCTGCTTCACTGGGAAGGTACAAAATAATTTACTTATGAACAGCTCATTTTACATGGCAGGAGGAGACATTAGTTTATTTACATTTGAAGTAAAATAAGCATCTTGCTTTAAGAAGAGGCTGCTGCATTACTCTGCTCAACAGCTGCCATGTAATGACTGTGCCAGGAGGGTTTTATTGTAGGTAAGGACTGTTACTCTTAGTATTATACTCATGGTAGTTTTTTCTTAATAATATTCGTCAAAGAATAACTGACACTCAGAAACTGTTGAAATGATTTCCTGAACTATCATGCATATATAGGATAAGATTTTTGTAACCAGATTGTAACCCTATTTCCCAATGTTCCCTAGGGCAACTCAGCATGTTGGGTTTTTTTAAATCACAGTATAAGTTTCTCAGAAGATACTATCATCTGTCTATAAATTTGAACTTGCTCAGAGGAAGCAAGGGAGGCAATAAAGTGTGCTTTTTGAAAAATAGGGAGTGTGTTTCCCACAGCTGAAAATAGGGCTGAAGATAAGAAGGTGAAACCTGCCTGAAATCAGTGGAAAATTTGTTGTGACTTCATTTGAGCTACAGTTTCACTTTGGGGCCATGTTGCTGGGGTTGAGTGACTTGTCTTTAGTTGATAGCAGACTAGGCAGAATTAACCCTCTAAGTTAATTGAAGAGAATTTCAGAATGAGAGGGTACCCTTGTACTTTGGTCATCCTGGGACTGAGTCAGCTAGCCCTCTTCTTGGAACAATAGACCTTTCAAGAAATATCTGATGTTTCAGTTGCTCAAGATTAGACTGCTATTGCTAGCAGTAGCTTTTTTTGTAATAAACTAAGATTTATGTTAGATTTAGCTTCATCAAAACTTACACAAAAATTAGTTTTGCAGTAGCATATTAAGTAATGCAAAAAATCAAAAGCATTTTCCATACCTTTTTAAGGTAGTCAGTCTAAAATTACATGGGTCCCATGCAGTATAATTCAAGCTTGCTCAGCAACCTACTTTAGTTTTGCTTGCTTTATCACCTAGGACATTAAGACTTTTTGTGGGAGTAGATGAGTCACAAAATCTTTCAAAAAAAAAATCTTAAATATGTGAAAGACTACTTGTACTCTCTGTAGGTATTTCTTTCTAAACCTCATGTTTGTTTACATATTGCACTGCTCCTTGTAACTATACTTAGTAGTTACATATGGGCACATTCAAAGATGATAATGTAAATAAGTTTATGGCGTTTTGTTGTTTTTCAAGACTTACGAAAGAAAGATTTAAGAACTTAAGGAATAACTTAAATCTGCAGCTCATACAATCTCTGTAGGCTTTTATTCTTCTGCTGGCTTGGGTTTGACCCCATTTTTGGGTGCTTCTCTGGTATTTGTGCTTATTCATTGCTTTGCCTAAAATAAAACAAGTGTGTTAAATGCTTGCATCCTTGCTGATATGTATTTCATCTCTGAATCTTATAATGTCTTTTGGGGGTCATGTGGGGAAGAGTAACAAGGAGAAAAATCAATGTCTGTTTTATTTCTTTGTACATTCCATTTTTACCTCCTCTTCTGAACACTGTTTCTTAGTAATGCTTATTGCATTTGAGTATAAAAGCAATACATATACCAGATAATAAACAGTCCAATGACTGTACATTATTAGAAAATTTATTTGAAATTTATATTCAAATAACCTTTTGAAAAGTGAGTGGATTTAGTTTTGCTAAAGGAAAAATTACATTTGCAGTTAGTTTCTTTCACAGAACAGTGATGAAGAGATTTTTGCATATTTCTTGGCAAACTATAATATCACTTGCCTTTTGAGACAAGAGTCCAATCAAAATAAACAAGGTTTATATAGCCACTTAGGGAAGATGTTGTTTTAATTATAGAAGTAACATTAGTTATCTGGAGTCTATGTACATGTGTGTTTTACAGGCCATGTTGGCAAAGACGTGCTTTACAGGACAAGTTCGCAAAACCACCTCGTTCTTTTCACAGGATTGTCTCTCTCTCTCTCCGAACTGTTTCATGCTGTGCAAGTGGTGCATAGTAGAAACAAATACATAAGAGTCCATGCCAAGAACAGATTGAGTCTGTGCATGGAGGAAGCAAGCAGGGCTGCTCAGCAAGGACCTCTGCTTTGAGCTCCTCCTGTCCCTCCTCAGAAACTCCACTGCTTGACTCTGCTGTCTCTCCTAACTTTCCCAGCTGGCAGCACTGAAAATTTGCATGTGTTTTGACTCTTCCACCGTACTGGAGAGCGTTTAAAAGGACAGATGCAAATTGAGTGGTTTATGTTTTTCATTGGTTTCATTTTATTGCTTGTTGGCAAAACCGAAGAAAATCAGAGGCCAAGATATCCCCCTGCAGATTTGGGAAGTGTGTACTTAATAGATTTATGGCCCTTTTATGTTTGGAAAGTTATTTTAGGGAGGAAACTATTATTTCTAAAATGAACCTTAAGTTATGCAGAAAATGATACTTTAGACCTCGTGTTCACCAAAATGAAAAATCCTAGCTGATATTGGAGAGCAGGCAGGTGGGTTTTCAGTCCTCTGAGCTGATGCTGTGAGAAATCCCATGTATCCTTCTCAAATTGGAGATTGTTTTATGACCTGAATAAATTTGCTGTCTTGCAGCAAGTGGTGAAGAGTAGATTCAGTAAATGCCAAGACTGCATGGGGTACTTGGCCTTTCCTTCTTTGATTTTATACATTACAAGAAAAAAAAAATCTTTTCTAATATTCCTTTAGGCCTACAATGCCAGGGTTATAAGAGGAACATAACCACAAAAAGTAATTGAAGAATTTCCTGGAAAAGATCAGGTCTACTTGGGGTGTATTGGGTGTAGGCTGTTCTTTCTTCTTTCTCTCTTGTGGTCCGTCATCCCATTTTTGTCTTTCACATGTGGAACTGACTAAAAATATGTTCCTGTTCTTGGTGTGCATTAATATTCTGTATAGCAGAATAAAAACCTGACTAAATATCAGAACCCTGTTTATGTGTGAGGAGTTGTGTTTTTACTGGAGTTGCTTTAGACTTGCTTGCAGGAACTCTGAAACTTCGTCTCTCTGTAAATGTGGTTAAAAAACAACAATAACAAAAGAGTTAAGTGGTTTTAAGACTCTTGTTTGTCAGAATGTAGAAGGATCCATGTTACATGTAGTGTTGTGCTTAGTGGAGAAAACATGGTTTTACTTGAAAAACATTTTTTATATATGGACCTGACCTTATGTATTCCAGACATAGGCAGGAGTGACTGTGTCCTGAATCCTTTCAGGTAATAAACTTAAGTGATTTCAATATTTTAATAAATATTTGCCAAAAAAAAGGATGCTTTGGCATTTAGTTGTTAATGAAATGCCGCAAATGATAGTTTTTTTAATGTATTGTGGGTTTGTTGAGTACTTTTTACTGTCTTAGAGATGCAAAATTTCACAGATTATTTGGCATTTTCAGTACCATCTCTGAAAAAGGTGTGTGCAAAGTCTTACATAAGATTCAGTAAAAGGCACAGAAAGGAGCCTGGGACTAGTAGAGAAGGAACTGCTTCCTTCATGTCAATAAAAATGCAGGAGAGCACCTTTCTTGACACAGGGGTTGCCGAAACATCAGTGCTGTCTTTTTTTGTAATACTCCTGTGGATGTTTTTGCACAAAGTGGTATCTGTCAGAGCTTGAAATATTCTTGCACAGTTTCCTTTGAACAGGTAGCACAGGACAAGTTCTAGCACATAGCTGCTTGACATGGGGCTGCCTACCGCGGGGAAGGAATGCCTTGCTTGCATACGTCTGAGCTGATGTGTTAAGAACTTTGCCAGTCATTTTGCTGATTGCATAGTGGGCTGTGAATTATTACTGAACTTCCATTTTGAATCACAGCTTTTTTCTGTTTTTTTTTTCCTTTTTTTTTCCTCCCCCATTAAAGGAAGACCATAGCAGTGGGAAATACTGAGAATGCTCTAACAGTTCGTGATTAGCCTGGAGATATTTTTACTGAATCTAACATAAATCCGCACATTTTTATTGCTTTGCTGTCTTTGTTTTTGAAATGAAATACTTCTTGTCCTTGTGTTGCTTTCAGTAGTGCTGTTCATCTACTAACACACCTGGTGTGCAGTATGTGAAATTACAATGGAAAACAAATATTGTGAATGGTTTACCTAAAAGATGCAATAAGAATACTAAGACTTAATATTTTCCTGAAAAATAGATGCCTTTTCTTTGTTATTTTCATACACTTGGCAAGCGATTCCAGCTGATAATTGAACAGTTGTTGAAAAAAGCATAGTCTTGGTTTTGTGCACTTGCTGGAGTTCTGTATCTACATCGTTAACTTCTTGTTTTGGAAATTGAGATATTGAGACACCAGAATGTGATATGCTGAGAAAATCCCAATTGTGCTGAAAAAAGGCAGAATGAATTGGGTGGCAGGACTCCTTGAAAGGATGTGAATTCACTCTTGTCCCATAATTTTTCCTGTGGCTGCAGTCAGTCTAAGTGCTTATTGGAGCAAGCAACATATAACACTATAGTTGTGTGTGGTTGCCTTGAGGGATTTTTCTTGTCTTTTTTCTCTTCTGTAAGATTCCTTGTCTTGGGGCAACTTTCTCTGTTTAGCTGCAGGTGAAATGAGCCTTGCAAATATATTTGTCAGCTGAAGCAGAGGTGTACATGTTTGTCCTTACTGCTACGTTAATATTGTTTGTTACACTATATTTGCTCATGGAAAATTAAGTGAATAATGAAAGCCTGAAACCAGTTCTGGATTGAGGTGTTACAGATGCTTGTGCAGTCTTCTGCCTACTCTCCCTACTGGCTGAGGAAACTATCACTGGGGGGCTCCCTTGAAAGACGTCTTTGTGTTCAGGAAGGCCACTACTAGCCATTACGTCTCCCGTTGGTTTACATGATATTTAGTGAAATTTGACTGAGGTCTTGCTGTTCATGTCGATTTTACCCCTACCACTGCAGTTTCCATCTGGAGGCACAGGAAGCTTCCCATTCAGGTGGGGCAGTGAGGCTACCAGCCCTTCCTGCAGCAGCCTGTCCCTTCATGGGGTGACTTAGTGGAAAACTGCAGTGGTTATGAGCTGATAAAGTAAATGTAAAAAAAATATAAAATATTGATAATATTTCTCCTGAACAAAGCTGGTAATGGTATGTGGCTGGCTACTATGGTTTAGTGTCTTTGCCTGGACTTGTCATACCTTTTGGACATCCTACAGTGCCACTGATTTAGAATTGAAACCATACTGCATATTGAAGCAGTAATTTCCTTTTTTTTTTTTTTTTTGTATATAACAAAATGGCTGACTATCTCAGAATTTTCAGGGTGTCAGAAATAAGCAGACTACATCTGTGCTGTAGGATTGGAGAACTCTGAAGTTTTGAAGCTTGAATTGTTCCACTGACCAGAAAATACACCTCGATAGGCCTTTTTTGACATAAAGAAAGTATGGCTCACAATCTTGAAGCTGCAGAGATTCCCAGAACATGATGACCAAGGGACATTCTGAGGTCTCAGAACATCCCATGAGGTAGAGGAAAACCCACCTTTTCAATGTAGTGCAAGAAACCTAGCACCTCCCCTCTTCCCCTTCCCCTCAGCCACATTTGCCTGTCAGTCATCTTTGGTTGAAGAATTCACATTAGTAAGGTAGGGTTTTGATGCAAGTTGCCAGGAGGCAGAAGCTTTTTAAAAGCCTCTTTATCCAGCTGATGTGCTCAAAAGGCCTTCCTTCCCAATAAGCATTACAGAAACAAAGATCCTGGAAGTGACCTGCTGGTAGGGTGAATAATTTGGTGTAGAAAGCTGTTGGCATTTTGGAGAAGCTGGTTATTTTCTGCGAAGGGAAGGGAGCGTGTTCTTTGGCTGAGCTCTCTGTAGTTAGCAGAGAAGCGATTTCTTGGGGTCACTTTGGCTTGGGTTAGTGGAAGAGCTCTGAGCTGGGGCAGTGAGGGTGAAGAATAAGATTACAGGAACATGTAAGCACACACTGAAATGTTTTGTGAACAGAAGTGATCAAGGAACCAAACATGACACTCAGCTCCCCACACCCCATTTAATTGTCTATATTCTAATGCTGGCAGCCAGGATAATAAACAAGAGGAGCTAAAATTTCTCATTTACGATTATAAATTTGGTCTACTTGGTATTACTTGAAATCTAGTGGGAAGGTTTACAGATTTGGAATGTTAAAGTAAATGCTTATAACCTATTTAGAGAGAATTGAATGAGTAGAAGGGGAGGGAAAGTGCTACTGTATATCAAGAGCAATATTATGTATTTCTGAATAACTGAGTACTCAAAAGCAAATGATTTTAAATGCTTCTGAGTTACTGTCCTGGCAGAGAAGTCAGGAAATGAGGGTACTAGCTAGTACATGCTAGAGAGCACTGAAATGAAGTAAAAGCAAGATGACCAGTCCTTAAAGAATGTCAGCTGCACTGGGGAGAGCAGCGGGGTACAGGGGCTGACCACCACCTGCTGCCAGCATAGAAACCCTTAGGAATTTGTGTTAAAAACTAACTGTGTGTAAATTCAGGCAGCAATTTGTCTGGAAAAACACTGTATCTCACATTGGGGAATTCAGAAGCAGATAAAGAAGAACTGGTTATAGAAGCAAATTACTGGTTTTTTAGTTGTAGAGACTATTGCTTGATTTAACTAAGTTGTATGCAGAAAGAACTGAGCTCAAATAAGCAACAACATAAAATCTGTGAGCATGGATGTGTATAGATTGGTAGATATATTGTTTACATATACAAACACCTGTCTGTTGCTTTCAGAGGGATAGCAACACAGAAGATGGGAATGGTCATGAGCTAAATGAGGGATTTTTTTTCCCTCTGTAGATGCTTGGAGTGGCTTAAAGGTTTTTTACTAAACAAATAATTGAGGAAAATGTCAGTCCTGTCCTGCTTTTTCTCTCTCCAGCATCTGTCAGAATTTTAGAACTGGAAGCTTCACTTCTTAAAACAATTTCTTGTTTTGTTTATAAAGAATATTCTGAATGCGTTATCAAATTTATTTAAGTGGTTTCCTTAACTAATGAAGACCTGTTTTAGAAGGAGTAAAATTCCTTCAACTATAAATGAGCACTAATTGTGAATTTTAAAAAAAAATGATCTGGTAAGAAATAAATGTTTTGTTTGCCACTTTTATAATGTAAGAAGCATGTTAAACTTTAGAACTGAATAAATATTTGTTCAAGTACATAATTGCTTAAATAAGTGTGTATGGACATTTAAATACATTTTTCTGGTTAGCAAAAAGACTTGTCAAGCATAGTAAAAAAGCCTGGCAAAAGCTAGAGCTAATAATAAACCCAGACAGAATAGTTACCAATCAGTGAGATTAAACTTTCCTTTAAAATAATAACAAAAAAATAATTATTGCGACACAAGATTAAAATATATTACTCATACCAGATTTTCCTGTTTGCCAATTTAAATGAAGATAAGACTAGATTTATATAGAGTACTTTAATTTGAATAAATCCTTTGTGATCTAGGAACTAAAATGCAGCTTGCACTTACAGGATATCATTTTCTTCTGGAAAAGCAGTGACAGAGAAAGCTTTGAAGGTCATGGTAGATAATCAGTTGAATGCAAGTTCCTTGTGCAATCCTGCAGTTTAAAGGCATTAATATGATATCTGGCTGAGTACAAGAAAGTGATACTGGCAAACTACATCAGGTTTTTGGTCCTTCAAAATGGCTAGTGGAGATGGTGCTCATATAAAGAATTCGGATGGATAGAGTGAACTGGAGAATGTGATTGATAGTAAGAATTCCGAAGAACTGAATAACCTTTTAGGTTAAAAGAAGGTGATTCAGGTCTCTTGGCCTGAACCTGTGTATAACTGAATGTATGGAACAGAAATTTTAAAGAAGAATTTTTCAGTCCAGTGCACAGGTATATAGCATGGGCTGTACTTCCACAGAGAGGGAAGGCCCGCTGACCGGAGAACTGTGGCCATGTGCAGATGCCATGTAAGGCTTGCTGTGTCCTTCAGGTATTGCAGCACACTCTCAAACAATCAACCCCCAAAGATCTGAAAATTACCTTGGTCTTTAAAGTATTGAGTGACATAAATGTGAAATCACTTTTCTTCTGCCTTATTGCAATCATATTTGTTTTTCTTTCTGTAGTGAATCTCGTGTTCCATCAGTGTTGTCAGTTTAGTAAACCTGTACCACATTGTTATGCCTTCAGAAACCAGGAACTTTAATTACTAAAAAAACCCAACTGTACAGTGGTTCTTAATTCTTTTTTTTTTTTTTTTTGAGCTGTTCCTTTTTTCAGTTCCAAACATGTCCCACTGAAGCTTACTCAGTGTTTCTCCAAAGAAAGGAGGTCAGGTGTGGACTTGTAGCTATGTTTTATAGCATTTTCATGAGGGACTTCTGGAGAATGATTTTTGCATTTTGTGTGTTGTTTAGCCATTGTCACTGCTTGTTGTGAAATCAAAAGCATACAAATAAAGAAAACCTTACTGGATTTCCATGTGAGGATGAGTGTGAGTGTGAGTGTGCCCATATTAAGCACTTCTGTATATCTGTTTGGCATGCTTTGGGAATAAGGGTCTTAACACTGATTGATTAACAGTTTGCTTTCCAAAATTGACCACGAGGAAGCAAGTTAAATTCATAAAACTGTACACTGTATTAAACTGTGACTTAATCACATCAATTTAGTCTAGCTCTCTTAATACCTAATAAATGACTTTGTATTTTTTTTAATACCTGGAAGCCGTGTTACAATGCACTCATGTTAGTTCAGATAATAACCCCTAGTTCTGCTAGACAATGAATAGACCATTATTACTACTTTTTATATAAAGCACAAATCTTCACTTTAGAAATTTTTGTGGTGTTTTTGAGAAAAAATTGAACTTAAAATACAATTTATTACAATTTTACATGTGAGTTTTGCATTTTATAGTTTAGGTTTTTTTCAAATTTTGGTAAACCTAATCAAAATGTAACTGTAGTTACATATTTATGATAATTTCAGTTTTGTGTGCTTTTAGTAATGCATGTATACTACATACTAATGAGCAAATGAGATAACACTTTAGAATTGGAATATAGAAAGAATCCTGGTAATTAGGATGCTTGGGTGCAAATTTTGACTCTGCTGCTGAACTGTTATGCTAATTTATTATAAAATGCATGATACTTGCAAATAAATGATAAAATACCTACCTGGTGCTGCATATTAGTAACATTTTATCTAAATAATGTTTGTTGAGCAGAAATGTTGTTCTTGCAACATATGGAAGTGAAATCTGAGTTTTCAGTGTGCTGGAGTTCTACAGTGCTATGAACAAATGTGCTCATACACATCAGGTGGAAACACTCATGCTGTAGATGCAACAATTGCATTTATCTCAGCACTTAATTTGATTTTGGCTCCCAATTAATGCAATCTAGTCATGAAACCTTTTCAGTCTCAATTGATGTCAGGTCAAATGTGCCATAATGCCAATGAGAAACTGCCTCTCTCTGGCAGCAGGGTTCTAGATTTGGGTTCGGAGTAGCCGAGTTTTGCTGTATTGTGTGCCAGCCCATGCTTAATTGGGTAGTATCACAGGAGAAGGTCTGGAGATAAGGTGGGAGAGGCCTTTAAAAATTAGTGTGAGCAGGGAAAGCAGAAGCCAACAGAGAGGTACACAAGGGACAATATGGCCAACAAAGAGAGTCAGATAGGGGTGTCTGTAGGAGCATAGGACAGTGGGATACAGAGCTGGTGTGACTGCACCAAGAGGAATGTTGCAGTGACTGTGACCTGAACTGACAAGAGCACTGATAGGATACGTAGCTATGCAGGCAGGGGAAACTCTTTAATTTTAGGTGCTTTTGCTCTGGACGAAGCATCGGGGCTTTGGAATAATTAACGTCAAGATTATTGAGGTGAAAGTGCTTGCTGGTTTATTCAGGCATAATTAGTTCTATGTTTTCTTTCATGATTTACTGATGTAGGATGTTACTGTAACCCTGAAAGATTGGTATACTGGAGTGGGCTGTATATACATGTAGCTTGTTAAAATAGTGTGTGTAAAAGCAGCATTAAAAGTTTTATTTAAATGGACAAACTGGTGTGTTTTTTTCCTTAAAAGCACAACAACTTAAACATAAAATTTGTAACAGTTTTCATTTAGTTGTCAGGTGTTGGTTGTCTTTTAGAGTAGAATAGAAAAGATGACCAGCAGAAAAACATCTTGGCTACTGTATAGATGGGGAGAACTGGAAAAGGTAGGTGTAGGCATTCTTTTCTATTATCCATACTGGTGAATAGTAGATACTTGGAAACAATTCACCATGTATTTCTGTCTTCTCTCTTCACTTGGTCTCAATTTTGTTAGATTTTGTCTTTGGTGTAATACATACACACAGGTATATGTAAATATATTATATATACATATACATATGTATGGGGGTATTTATATCTCCATATCTGGAAACATCCGGATGGCATGGATTCCTGGGCAGTAGTAGGCACCATTCTTAGTCACGGCACTGGCTATTCTCAGCTCTGTCAGCTGTAGTGATGCTTTAAATCTGGGATTTGCTATGACAATTAAATACAGAGCATGTATAGTTCACAAATCCCCCTCTCCCGTGACCCCAGATATTGATTTATTTGATTGGACAGTTGGAAGACTATTCAGAATTATCTGTGGAGCAAGCAGCATTTTGAAGCTAGTCTTTATTAATACTAAAATGATTTATTGCTTCGTATCATCAAAATAACTTGGAGTTTGAGGGTGCATCTGACGTTGCATAAATCTCTAGGTAGTGGTGGGTGTTAGAACAAATTTTATGCAGTCTACTTATTCACTTAAAATTTTCAAAGCAAGTGTTCAGAAGCTGCTTCATTTGAAAGGACAGAGTTTTCACAGCTTACTGGGCTGCAGATTTAATACGAATGAACTTTGAAAGCTCTTGCCAGGACAAGTGCGTGCATCTTTGTATTGCTCCACAAGTTGGTGGTTTAAGCTGAGAAATAAATTGTACATGTCAGATCTGAAGAAAGGACTTGTACGACTGTAAAACTGTGTGTGCGGTGGTGTTTTGTTTTTTTTTTCCCCAGCTATGTTGGTTAGTCTGGTAAGACACTCTCTCCCCCTACACACGCTTTGCTTTATTTATTCCATGTGTACTGTTATTTGTTTATTTATGTATTTATTTTTAAGTATCGCTTGCATTCTGGTCTAAATGTGCTTGAAAATTACCATCTGCTCTCCTGCTATTTAGATAGGGCATGCTACAACTGAGGTGAAGAGCTGTCACATCAAATATTTTCATTCTAGCTTTCGCACCTTTGATATCGAGTTACATAATTGCAGCGAAGGACCATTTCCAGGGATTCCTTGTTTTCTTTTAACCCTCCCATGCCTCTCCCCCAGTCTTTACTGGATTTTGCTGCCCTTCCAAGAGTGTTTCCACTGCAGATGCAAGTTTGTGGGTGCTAGGAGGGGAGGGTACAGCCCCTCAAGAAGGGCCTCACCTCTTAGTAAAATGCTAAAATTAGTAGAATAAGCAGGAATATAAAAACAGAATTTGCTTATTTATGGTACAGAATGTTTATATACAGATAAAACATTGTAGAGGTGGGTTGATTTCGGATTTGGTTGAGTTTCCCCCCTTTTGTTTGGTTGTTTCTTTTCTATTTTCCACATTTCTTGTCTTTTCTCAAAAAAAAGTAAAATACAAATGGGTCAATGACATGTAATGTTCAGGTTTAATCTACTGGCGATTTTGTAGGGGTTTTGTTTGTTTCTTTTTTTTTTTTTTTTCTTTTTCTTTTGTTGCTGTTGTTTTGTTGAGTTTGGTTGGTCTTTTAAGTTCGAGGACTAGGAGAGGTGGAGACTGCTTTCAAAAATGAGACCATTATAAAAATGAACAGATCATCTGTATTCATGCTGACAGTCACTTTGGGTTGAATGGGAATAAACTGACAGAAGATGGTGTTTGGAAATGAAACATGACGGGAAAGCAGTTAGCACAAACTGCCCAATAATTTCTCATAGTCAGGAAAAGAGTGCCATTATAGAGCAGGGGTTGTGCCAGTAAAATAGCTGTAAGATAAATTAATGGTTTTACACTACCAGGCAGTAAATTTGGTGTGTGTTATCTGCCTCCTCCCCTCTGGTTAATGCGGTAACAAGGTGGGTGTTGGAACTGGCATCAAATTCTAGGTATCTGTCTCCTGTGAGGTAGAGTTTATTATACGACTTGTTTTGACCCACTTTTCTAGAGAGTAACAGTGGTCTTCTGTACAACGTGTTTTGTTTTTTCTTTTTCTTTTATTTTTTCTTTTTCTTCTGCCACTGAAGCAGGGGATGCAATAAATTTAATTAGTTACTTTTACATGATGATTTGTTCAGTCTTGTGGCTTACCCTGGAGGGATCTTTGCTTTCGATGCACGTGGGAGCATCTTTTCTAGCACCAGTGGACACCATGGAGGTTTTGGTGGCAGGTTGGTACTTCCAGAGCCTCTGCTGCATATCTGGTGTGGGTATCACTCTGCTCCATCTATTAATGCACTGTTTGAGTTGCCTGACTGTGGAGGGGAAGATGGAGGAACTAAACCATCTCATGGGGATAAAACATTTCTCCCTAACCAATCTCCTTTCCCCCCCTCATTTAATCTTCTGGAAAACCATGCAGCAGAGGTGCTTCAGCTGAAGTTGCACCCTGTTAGTCGTAACTGGAATGTGCGATATCAACCCCTGGTGTCGTAGCCGTGACTCAGGCCTGGAAAGGATGCAGCTGTGTATCCTTATGTATGAATGCATGTGTGTGCCATGTGCATGCTTTCTTTTACAGCAGTAGATGGGACATTTTCCCCGTCTCTAAAAGCTGCTGCAGAATGCAGGACCACAGGTACAGTGTAAACTCAGAGAAGAGAAACACAGATTTGTCCTGGATGGATCCTGTTTTCTGAGCTACGCCAGCAAAGTTTTATTCCTGTTTGCAGGTGCCACTTCATTACGTGAGCTTGTGTTTTGTTTCTTCTGTTTGTCAGCATTTTGGGGGATAGTGGAATCCTGGTAACATACCCTTTTGCTCTGAAGTTACTGTTTTGATACCATATAGGATTGTGTTGAAGGCATTGTCGAAATCCTTTCCAGAAGCAGTTACATTTTTTTGAAATATCACCATGAGTTTGTTCTTCTGCAGGAAATCAAAAATATTATTTAGCCTCTCTCAGCTGATTAATTCTCTACCTCTTTTTCTGCAAGAAGAGTAGAGCACAGGGAAAATACATGTCCAGACACTAAGAGTTGGGAACTGCACAGTAGACTTAGGTTTATGTTTTCTTAAAACTACTCTGCCTTCTCTTAGCAAGGACTCATGTACCTGAGGTAATTGAATGGGCTGCAGGGTACATCGGGAATTGTAGTTTTGCAGTGTTTTGTGCTCTGAAGATTAATAATCTTACAACTCTCTGAGGGAGATAAAGAAAAGATGTTCTCAGACAAATTGTTATGTTGTATTTCAGAAATGTGCTTTGAGCACTGAGCATACCTTCAATTTATCCCTTCAGTTTTTACCTTGATATTCTTAGTAATGGCAATATTTTGAACATCTAAGCTTGTCTTTCTCCTTCATCCCTCCTTGTTTTTCTGCAATTTTCGGTGCTTGTTTTGGAGATGTTTCACTTATAAGGCAGTTGCGTCTCTCAGAAAACTCTTATTGAAATACAAAACTTTAGGAAAAAATATTTAAAATGTCATTGTTTGGTTTTGTAAACATCTAGACATGCAGGGTACAAGCTGAACAAATAAGATGTCAGCCTTTTATTTTTGAAGAATGTTGAAAATATCCTTACAGTAAGATTTTAAAGAATAATTTGTACAGTCTCTAATTTTCAGATAATTTTTGGCCAGTGGTTTCAGCAGCTTTTGTTATAAATGTGTTGAGTTTGTTAAATATTTGTTTTGTTTTAGCCACTGAAGTAAGTTGTTACTGAAGAGCTTAAGTAGGCTGAACACCCAAATCCAGTTAGTAGTAAGAAGGTGACCATCTTTCTTCCTCACCCATTACTTCTCTGCATTTACACCAAGGAGCTCCAGAGGTTTTCATGGCTTACTGAAAAACTGCAAGTTCTTTATTGTTTCTGTGCTTTTCACACATACTTAAAAGTGGCTAAGAATACATAGAAGTACTTAAAAAAATGTAACTTAAGGCTGGTTGGCTGAACCAAAAACTCTTGCTGCCTTATTTATTTTTCCTAACACCTTTCACATCCCTCAAGGCATGTTATGACTTTGAAAACTGAATTATCCGTGTGCACTGACTACTCAAGTGCTCTAAAAAACTACAGTGTGCTAGACATGTTACAATGTATTTGGAAGAAAGGAGTTGGGAAAAAGTACTTAGCAAACTAAATTGGTAGGAGACGATAAACAGGCATAATATAATTCTGTATAGGGAGAGTTTGTTCCAAAGAGTTGAGGGTAAGTGGTGGGCTTCATAGCTCTGCTGTAGATTTGAATGAAAGGTTTAATATGCAGTCTCTATTGAGATAATAATATCTGTCAGCTTCACTGTTGTATTTTATAGATCACTGGGAATTACTTAAGGTTTTCAGATTAAGGACTAATTACAAACAAAATTCAGTGAGGACATCTCTGTTAATAAGGATATACGTATTTAATGTCTTGGATGTTGGAGCAATTTTTTTATACTTCTGAGATTTTCTTACGCTTTTTATGCTTTGTATGATGCAAAATACGGTGTGCATCAGTCACATTGCTGCTACATGGCATTTCTCTGGTGTTACAAATCTGAGTCAGACTTGGGACCATGGGAAACAGTTTCCTTAATTTTGGAGTTTTCTGTTGCTTGTGTCACAGTGACTCAGGTTGGATCTCCTGCTTTCCCTGTGGCTCAGTACAGTACCTTCCTAATTTTCATGAAGCTTAGCAGTGTTTTGCTGAATGGGAGGGAGATTTTCAGGATCTTTTTTGTTGGGAGGAAAAGGAGAAGTCTTATTTTTCTGCAAGTTCAGTGTGCTAAAATGGCTCATCTCAGGGCCAAGCTGGTGCCAGGGCCATGCAAAAAAAAGAAGTAAGGGAGTGTGTGCCGGGAGGATGGAGGGAAGGTGAATCTCTAGCACTTGAGAGATTGACTTGCTTTGGTGCATTGCCACAGTCAGAATAATTTAAAAATAAGCAGTAATTGGCTAATTAAGGCTCACATCCTTGAACAAGCCATCTTGATGGCTGCCACTGGGTCTGCCAGAGCTCTGGGGTGATGCCTTGTGCTCTTCTGTCCAGCAGTCCCATTCAGGACCTACTAAATGTTTAAAAGAAATTGGTATGTTTCCATTATTTTCTTCTAGTTTTATAGAACAGAGTTTTGTCAAGATTCTTTGTCTGACTTCTCAAACCAAATGTATTCAGAAGGATGATGACCAACTGATACCCATAGGATTTTACTTCAACAGTCCCATTTGTGAGAAGTAATGAGGTCACTGCACAAGGAGTGGCTTTAATTTGGCATGTTTTGGAAGCCTGCTAGAAAAGCATTGTTTAGGTAGGCACTCCTAATAGGCTAGTAAATATTTTTTTTTCTGTAAAGAAAATGTGCTGTGGCCCTCTTGCTACTGTCTTTGTACATGTGTAGTTGCTTTTATACATGGAATAGAAAAATTGGAGAAGTCATTCTAACAACACAGATCTCCTACCAGCATTTGATTGCTCCTCTGTGTATAACAGCAATAGGCAAACACAGAATCTTTTAATTAAATTCATGTATCTATTAATTTTCTTATAATATGTTATAATACGTGTATTAGAATTTAAGTTCATTAAGACTGCTTGGAAAGCTTACTTTTTTTTTCTTTGCGTTTCCTAAATAATCTTAACAATCTAAACATCAAGCAGACTGTTATTTGACACAAATTTGTTGTCATATTCCAGATCTGCCTTGGATTTTGGCAGAATTTATTTCATAAAATCTCTTCCTTCTTATTTCTCTTTCTTTTTAAATGGCACCACATCAAATGTTGTCCAAAATCTGACTCACTGATGAAGTAAGTCTTCAAAAAAGACAGATGGAGAAAGCAAATGTTGTTAAAAATTTGGTCTGAAGTATTGTAGCTGTGCTAATAGTCACTTTTTAATCATAATTGGTGTACAGGGTTTGATTGGTTTTACATTTATTTTCAGTTTTTCTTAGTTGTACAAAGCTACTGTTTTGGCTGTACAAAAACCAGTCTCCTCTCATGCGATTTCTCAGTTAAGCAATATAATGTGAGAGATTCTGTCTTGCAGGAGAATAGATTAAATTTCTTTTTCAAAGGGGTTCTCTACTAGAATTTTTCCTTTTATTTTTTTTTTTTTTTTAACTGTGAGCCTATATAATTGCTTACTGAAATTTGTGGATATCTATAAACAGATATAAAAAATCTTAAATAAAGCTTCTCATAGATGTACACAGTGTAATTTCTATTAAATTTACAATACAGTGGGGAAAAATGTGATTGAGTTTTTAAGTGCGTGTGTGTGAAACTGGTAAGGCTTTTGTTCTCATTGCAATTTGTTTATTAGCTTTTCCAAACTCTGTATATATCTGTCATCTTCTATTGATTTTTAAAGGAAAGGCAGTAGGATTTTTCTTTTAACCATTCAGATAGTATTTTCAATCAGGAATATTTCTCAACTGTGATGTCCTTTTCAATTATAAAATAGTATTTGCCTTTTATAGCTGAGTATTAAATAAATTTTAAAATAGGATCAGCATGACTGAAATAAGATCTTTTTGTCAAGATTAATGTGTGTGCATACAGAAATACTGCGTTTCTGAGTATGGCAAATAATACGTCAAATCTGAGCCACAAAATAGGAATGTAGATGGATCCTTGCAGTGCGTGTATTTTATTGCTACTTTACCAGTGATTTTTCTTTCATGTAGATTGACATAAAGACAAATATGTACTTTCCTTTAGATATTAAACCCACTATCTCACCTGTGAGGGACTGTAAAATTATATCCCTTTAAAAGAGAATACATCAATCTACAAAAAATTGCATCTTCAAGACAAGGTCTTTCTTATTTCTCTGTTCCTAAGTGTATTCAGAAAGAAAGAGAAAGCTACAGGATTTAAGACAGTCTGAAGATTGCATCAAATACTGCAAGTCCTCTAATTTTGCTATAAAGTTGTGTAGTAATGACATTTTTTCACACTCTTCTTCCACAATAAAGAGGCATTTGTTTTGTATCTGTTCAGTCAACAATTTATTTTTTTTTTTAAGGACCTACATCAAAGAATCTTACCACGAATTTAAAAGGATGCAAAGGTTTCTATGGTACCATAAACAGTATAACAAATAATCTGTTGTAGAAGCAGCTTCTAAAATTGTGTCTTTGTGGTGGGGAGAAATGTTTAATCTGTGGATATAGCTGGTAGTTCTTCATGGTAATTATTAAAAAAGAGTTTAGGTAGAACATTAATTAAAATAATCCCATCCAAGCCTTGCAATAACAGGCACCGACTGCCATCTATCCAAGTGTTTTTTTTTAATCAGGTCTATCAAACCATCATTAACTTTCTGCCTAGCCTGTCTTTTCAGTGCAGTTTTACATCTTAATATCTGAAACGTTCCTCCTTCTGGGTGATTGCCTAAGACTTACCTATCTTCCTGCAGGACTTCGATCTTTATCTGGTTGGCTCTGAAAGCAGAAATAAGAAAGCAGAGTATTTTTCCAAGTACACCCTTAATCTAGAAACAGCTTTATAACTGAAAGGAAAAAAATACCTTTCAAGCACAGCCATCATTGCCTTGTTAATGTGCTTCCCTCTATCCACCACCTCTGCAGTTGTTGCCTCTTTGCCACTCCATTAAGTACTGCTTCCTCATCAGTTGAAAAACCACTGAAGATGGAGTGAATGCAGTCCTGACTTCTCTGTGTCTTCTCTCAGCTAGATGAAGGATGAGGACAGCTGTTCATTTTTACAGCTGCTCACAATGGTGGAGCTCTTACCATTCCCATCCATTACACAACTTGTGTCAGGAGAGTATAAGGAGGTCTGAGCAGGTGGATATTGCCCTTAAAATGTGAAAAAGAAAGCCTTCTCTTTTAAGTTTGCATTGGTGAATGTTAGATGAGCCATGCTTATTTACTGTAATACCTGTTTGGTTGGAAGTTCAGATAATGAAGTTGTGTCAGGGAAGGTTTAGGTTTATATAATAAAGAGGTTCTTCATCCAGAGGGTGGTTGGGTGCTGGAACAGGCTCCCCAGGGAATTGGTCACAGCACCAAGCCTGACAGAGTTCAAGAAGCATTTGGACAATACATAGTGTGACTCTTGGGGATGGTCCTGTGCAGGACTAAGGAATGGACTCGATGATCCTTGTGGGTCCCTTCCAACTCATCATATTCTCTGTGATACTCATGCAGGAGCTTTGCTGCCCCAGGGTGGGAGAAGCAATATCTTGTGAGGCTTTGTTCCCCTTCTAGCTTGGGGTTTGATTGAAATCTCGTCTTTGAATAATCCCTGAGCAACCCAAACATTGAGCATGAAGCTACATTATTTCTGAACTGAAAACATTTTCACCAGTGCTATTCAAGCCTTCTGTTTCAGAATAATTTTGGAAAAAGAGGATACCAGCTGATTTAGTGAAATCATAACTTCATTTTCATTAACTTCGTGAGACTGATTTTTTCATTTTATTGATGTCTAGTTGCTTTTGTTCCAGAGAAATGGAGTAAGAAAAGGCCCATCAATGTTCTGCAGCTCTGTAGATAGGAATAACATTTTTTCATGTTAAAATTACCTTAACCTCCAAGAAAGTCATATTCCAGTGTGACTCAGTTTGGTGTGTGTGTCTGCCTACAGGTTTACATGGACACTACATTAAACAAACTATAATATGATGTGTAAATTTAAGTCAGTTATGCTTATCTTTGTGCTGCGTAAGTCTGTTGTAAGTCCATATTAATTTTATCTGTGTTAATGTGATTAATGGACACATGTTACCAAAGTAGGACAGTATCATGCTGTGCATTAGTTTGGTTACTTGAGAGATGCTGGAAACTGTGGCAAGTGTAGTTTTTCGCTGAGCATGAATTTTTTGTCATACTTGAAGTATTTTCAAAAGAAAATTGGTTTCAAAATTAATATTTGGATGGTATTTGAAAAGGTTTAGTTTGATTTTTTTTTTTTCAGAATATTATTTATCTTTTCAATGATTTTTTTTCCAGTTGTAAGTTGTTGTATGTTCTTGGCAGTTATAGTCAAATTTAAATATTCAAATTCTGTAACTTTTTTTCTGCTTTCTGTTTTGACAGACTTTGATTTTTTTCTTTTTCTGTGTGTATGTGTAAAAATGCTTTCATTCTGGGTTGAAAACTTCCTAAAGCACTTTTAATAATTTCTGCCATGTTTGGTACTGCGTTTTATTTAAAAAACAAAACACCCTAAACTAACCCACATGAGTTTTCACATCTCATTATCAGACACTGAAATCTTCATGTGTATAATTGAAAAAATTAACTTCTAAGGAAAAAGTGATTTTCATGTTTCTTTTACTTTGTTATGTCACAGACACTGATTTTATTTTTTCCCCCTCTGTCCTGCACTTTGCTGAGCTCTGAGTACCCTATTAATCTTCAGCCTTACTCTCCTCCTTTCCTAAGCTTTTTTGAAAGCTCCTACTTTGTTGCATTGGGAATTCGTTCTCAGTTTGCCAACTTCCCTTAGCATGGTGGAGTGAGAAGAATTAATGGCAAGGCAGGAGATGCTCTGCCTACAGCTCAGATAGTTTCTTTCCATTAGTTGTGCTGCCTTCTTTTTCCTTGTCTAAGGTAGGGGGAGCTTTGATGGATATTTTAATATGAGTATCATCTTCCGACACAGAGCATGGGAATGGATTAGCCTAGAGGGTATGAGAGTCGTTCTCTGAGATAGTGTTCTAAGGAGGACATCACTGACAACTCTGCTTCCTATCTACTTTTCTTGTGTTTTGCCAGCACTGTTCTTTGTATGTATGGGTAGCTTTGAAATAATTTTCTACCATTAGATGTTAAAATAACTAAGGAGTACATTTCCTAGTCTTTGATTAATTTGCTCTTCATCTTATGCTCCCAGGTGGCATACAGCTTGCTTATATGAGAACAAATAGGGAGATACTTAAATTAATTTGGGGGGTTTCCTGAGTCAGAGGGGCTTTCTTTCAGTATTTTGGTGTATATAGTCCTGAAATGGGTTCTTAGTGATTAACTACAAAAAAGATGAGAGGATATTAGCTGCATGTGTTCAGTTGAAAGTCATGCTGGAATATGAAGTTCTCAGACAAAACAAATGCAGAAGTTAAAAGATACTGCTGGGATAAACCTTGGGGCATAGATTAACCTGTAAAATAGTTTACTGGGATGTAAAAAGAAGAGGTAGCAGATATTGATGTCATACTGGAATTTTTAAAGAAAAAAATGGCTTTGTTGTTGCTTTTCCTAACAATTCACTGCTATCCTAAAAAGTATTCATTTTTGCCAGTGAAGTACAAATTCAGCCACTTAAATAATAAATTGTGTGTGATTAAATAACTCTTGATAAACATTATTATGGATTGCTGCTCTTGTACAGTAGTTATTTCTTGGTTGGGAAGAAATTGTCGGTGGCTTTTGAACTGTAGTAATTAATCAGTACCCTTGACCTAAACAGCTATTTTGAATGTAGGCCTAATGATAATCTTCCCTCCTGGTCATTTCAGTTTACTGATGGAGAATGTTTCAGAATCTAGTGAAGTCTCCCAAGTCTTCTGCACAGACATGATGAAAGTGTTAGGACTGAAAGGGTAAAACGCATGAGAGCAGATAAAACGCAGTACAAACAGAAGAGGATCCTGGTATTATAAAATAAATCTAAAGAGACCATGTCTAGAGAGATCTGCAGAGTGAAAATAGAGCACAGAAAGACTGAGAAGAAAAATTCCCTTTAATAACAGTGGAAGGCGCCATCTCTAGCACATCCTTGAGCTGTTAGGAGCTGTGGGGAGGCTGCAGGTGAATGAGTGCAGGGTGAGGGGCAGGGTTGCAGGTGTCCAGTCCTTCTCACCAGAAATATTGCCTGTAAACAGGCAGGGTCTCTTTGGCAGCCTGAATACCTGTGCTTTTGCAAATCCTGCTGTGGAAAGGTGGTGTTCATTATACGAGATGATGGTGAACTTCTTGACTTGTATTTATGGACCAAAGCCTGAAAACTGCTAATGCAATTCCTCTATGAGCTCCCCAGAGTCCGAACTTCCTGTGGACTGGTGTTACTGTGTGGCTCGTGTGTTGCTCCGTCACACTGCACACGGAGTGTGTCTTAGGCAGTATTCGGCAATTTATGTGGCTTGGGTTTTGTTTGTTCCCAAAAGGAGATGGTGAATTGCTGGCTAAAATCAGCCCCATACTCTCCTTTTGCATTCTCATCTGCAGTTCTTTGTGGGTTTTGTTTGGTTTTGTTGTTTTGTTTAGGTCAAAGATGTTCAATATAATCTCTTTCCCCTTCAACAAGCCTGGCTGAAAGCACTTTTTTGTTAATATTACTGAAGTGTTTTACTACAGCAGTGGTGGTGATTACAAGACTACTATGTTTTGGCTAACAAATGCAATAAATGTGATGAAAATCCCCCTGTGTTTTACATTTCACTGCATAACATGTTTATATAACATGTTAAACACTTCTGTGTGAAGAACAGCTTTCCGCAAAGGTAAAATGTATTTTCCATGGCGCTCTTTAGAATTACTGTGGGAAAGAGTAATACCTGCTCACTTCTCACTCACCACATGTCCAAGTCTACATTTCCCAGTGTTTTAAAAATACACATTTTCTTATTTTCCTGTCACCCTTTGAAATACAATTTTTCAGTGTGTGTTTGAGTTTTATGAGGCGAGAGTCTGTTATCTGGAGGACACGGTTTTCCCGACACCAGGGACCTGGCGGAGGCGCTGGGCGGGAGCAGCCAGGTCCCTGCCGGAGCGCACCATTGCGCGAGCGCTAATTTGGCTTTTTGTATTCTTGTCCTGTCTGTTTGTGGTATTTAATGCTCTAACATCTCTCTGGTTGGGTGAACCCATATGTCATTCAAATGGGAACCTGTGCCTTGCCATTGGCCTGACAGCCGCTCAGCCGTGGAGCACAATGATAAAATTATGAAAACTGTGTCTCTGCTCATTGGACCAGTGGAATTTACAAGCATTTCTCCTCTGTGTGCCTAAACGTTATGTTGCCATGCCTTGGCTCACACGGCAGATTTTTCTGGATTATAAGCCTTGTCAATAGTGGGAGAGCTCACTTGTGTCTTTTTTTTCCCCTACCCTGTTGGGTTTTTTTCTCCCCTCTCTTCCTTTATTTATAGATGTGTGCTGCTCACAGAGAAAATCAAAACTCAGATGCTTGCTTTGATGGTTGCAAAAATAAATATTTTGTTTATATGTTTAAAACAAAAGCAGATATTTTTACAGTAAGCAACACTGTGCTGCTGTTTGGTTCTGTCAGTGTATTTAACAGTCAATATAAGAATGGATATTTATATGCAGATACTGTTTACTTCAGCATTATTTATAAAGCCAAACTGTGTGCTGGTAGTCATATCTGTAAAGCCATGTTTTTCTTCATGTCTTCCTTTCTGTGGTATGGTGCATGTTACAGATATATAAATGTTATTTGACATAAGGGAATAAAACTATTTTCTGCTTGCGAAATAGCCCTGTTAGGATAAACCTGAAAAGCTCACGCTCAAAAATCACCACTGTTGAACAGAGCACATTTCCACTGTAGTGTCACCTGTCTTTTTTGCGTGTGGTTGAAATGTCATGGTAATAATCAATTCATCTTATAAAACTTAGTGAAATACTCTTGCTCATACTTGGTAGACCAAATACTGCAATCCTAATGTATTAGTAACATATAATCTTGCTGGAACAGCCTTGGCTTCCATTTCTGTATATCTTAACTTGCTTTGTGTACCTTGTAGATCCAAGACAAACTTCTCAGTAGTTAAAATTATCAAGGTTATCTTGCACCCTTATTTTATGGGGGAATTTACCGCACTTTGAGCACATGAAGGATAAATTTGCTGTTCAATAAATAGTATTGAATGTCTAAAGCAGTGTATACTAAAATATCAAAGAGGCATTGCTAGGACAATTCCTGCTTGTTTCTGAGATAGTGATTTGATAGTGCCTCTGTGTTAATTTTTTCCCTTTTCTACTAAGAAGTAAGTGAACAATAGAAAACAATTAACAGTAGAAAAAAGGTAAGGAAGTTAGTGTAGCTGAAACTGGTTTTGATTTTTTTTTTTTTTTTCATAGAAGTAGTGTACTCTATTCTTATTTTATTGGGACTTCTTTACTTTTGACAAAAGAAGAAGATAGCTGGGAATGGCAGCAGGAAAAATTGGTACCTGATTAGCTTACCAATTAATCACAAGTCTCTCGTATCATATCTTATACCTTTCCTGACTATGATCATCAGAAAAAACATTGTGGAGATCCTTTTAATCTGACACATTTCAGAGCTTTTTGTGGGCTTTTTGCTTTCCTCTTAGGGCTTTCTGGTGATATGAAAGTTTTAAAACTGAAATCTTTATTTTCTGTTTGCCAGCAAAATTATATGCTGCTTTGTGAAATGTGTAAGAAACCCAAATTCCTTGCCCCAAGGGTATTGCAGTAGAAATCCCTCAGTTCATAGGTTCATTGTACATCACTGGTTATGTTAGTAGCGTTGGTCCTCTTAAGCTCAGTGGCGCTACTCTTATGATTAAAATTTAAAATTGCATGGTAGTTTGTAGAGTTGGAACCACAATCACACATAATGGCAGTAAATAAGGATGTGGGTAGGAAAGATGTGTAGAAAGGGCTGAAGACTTTGCTGGGTTTGTAGGGGTTCTTTGGAAATGTATGTATTTCATCTGGGGCTGACTTCATGGTTTTATTTATAATATCAAGTTTAATAAGTTATAAGACCTACATAGCAAGTACTTTGAATTAGGGTGTTTCATGAATCAAGCTGTAATGTGCTTTGTAGGGCTTTGCAAAGCACTGCACTACATTGTGTGTCTGCTCTGTTCATGTGCTGAATTTCTTTCCAACTCCCTTTGCATTACTGCACTTGAGAGAATTTCCACTAGTTGGAACAGAAGCTGAAAGGGATCTTTAGGAAGGCACAGTCAAGCAGACATAATAAATTCTGAAAGGCATAAAAAACTACCTCCCAATTGAGAGAAGTAAAGATTTACAATACATCATAGAAATACCTTTTTTCTGAGAGAGCAAAAAATCTTCCGACTTGGCAAAGCTTTTCTTATGGCAAGGCAGTGGAAAAGCCACTTGCAGTATAACAAGTTGTTTTCTTTGTGACTTGAAGATGAAGTAATATTATTTTCAGATCAGTTACAGGCAATAAAGTAGAAGAGGCAATGCTTTTAAAGACATGCTTGTCTAGGTTTTTGTCTCTGATGCACAGAATGGCTACATTGGATGCTAATTATTTGATTACCTTCCTTTTCTTCTGGAGAGAACTGCACTGAAGCAGCTTCTCTTTCCTCAAGGGAGCAGGTCCTCAATGAAGTGCTGCCCAGAAAGAAGAACTACCAATGGTGAAACAAACTAACATTTGGTTGAAGATAGCATATATATTAGTATATGCCTTGTATGCTTTATGATGTGAGGTTATAAAATTAGCTGGGTTTATGGGTCCTTAGTTGACAGCTTCCCTTAAAAGAAAAAAAAAGCAAAACTCCCCAAACCCCACCACTTTTTTTTTTTTTTTTTTTATATTTTCTAAACACTCCTAAATACTGGGCTCAACAGGACATATATCTTCAGGTTTGAAGACGGCTTCTTCTCTTAGATTGGTAATTTAATGACATTCATCACAAATCGGAGCTATTGAAAGAACTGGATGATAAAGATTTGTAGATCATTTTTAACAGCATAGACTATTAATTTATTTTACCTTTCTAAGATTCCTGTTGCTTTGAAATGTTTCTTTTTAAAGAGCTGTTATATTTTATCATAAAGCATTCCTGCTTTCACTGTAAAAGGGTATTTATTACTGCTTCTTTTCTTGGTGAAATGTGATGACATAATTTTTTCCCATCTATTTTAAATGTAGTAAAAGGGATGCTTTTGCAAGCACACTGCTAAATGTGAGGGGAGTAAGAAAACAGGTAGACATTGGAAGTGTTTTGTAATGGGGTCTTACCCATAAGAGACTTCCCTTTCTGTAATTTAGTATAGAAATAAACTTGTCTAGGTGAAAATCACTAATTTCACCTTTTTAATCCCCATCTAAGAGTTTTCAATGCTCTTCCTTCCCTATTTTTATAGACTTTTGAAGGTATTTGTGGCTACTGTATTTGTGTGGGTTGTTTGGCTGCCCTTACTATTTTGAATGTTGATCTTAGTTTTGAATCACAAATGTTTTACAGCTTCCTTAGCTTACTAAATTTCTTCAAACTGTGATCTTGGTGAGTAAATAGTAGCACATGCCATAGTTCTTTATCAATTTTCTGTAAAATAAAGAAGTCTTGATAATATTAAATTAAGGGGATTTAGTTTAGTTTTGCCTGTTGACAAAAAAGTCAGTAGATGCTAAAGGACTAGACTAAAAGAGTACAGATTATTTAATGTTTTATTTGTTTATTGCTTGCTTTTAATTGGCAGTGCTCCTATTCCTCTCCATTTCCTTTTCTGCTCAACCCCCATCCCTCAGTTTCGGTGCTGAACATTTAAACCAGAGGTCAGTTTGGCTCCGTGTGTTGTTTCAAATACACTGCAACTGAACAGCTAAATGGAACAACAGCATCAGCATAAAATGCAGAGACCATATTAGGGCTGAGAGGATGGAAGCGCACATAGGTTATCAATAAATACTCAAATCAAAGTGAGCTTTCTTTATAGATGTATTTTTTTCATAGTGAACTAACAGTATTTTTTAGCTCCAGTCCTCTTCTCATCACAGAGTAATAATCCCAGTTCGTGCTGTTCGTGTTTTCTCCTTTTCTTTCTTCTAACTCCCATAGCACAGCTTTTTCAATCCAGCATTCACTGCACATGTTCCAGTCATGAGGTTACAAAGCTGACATTGCAGTCTCAGCAGAGGTTATCTCTTTAAAATTCCCTAAAATTCCCCTTTGGCACATCCAGTTTGGCAGCTGGGTTTCTGTAGGAAACTGATGGAGCCACCCCCTCCCCTTATGTCCTTTATAAAAATAGAAATCTATTAAACCTCTGGCCAGAAGGGCAGATGGGTAAGTACTCCCTCCAAAGCAGACAGTGCTGCTTCCTCAGCTTTTCTCCCTAGGTTTATACTCTCAAAAAAAATCAGATTTATACACTTCAGAGCCAATTAAGTATTGAAAATACCTGCTTTTAAAACTAATACCTGTTCTTCAGGACGTGTGAACTTTGTGCTCCAGAAGGTATATACCAGCTGCTGAGAAATATTGACCTGTTGTTGGAAGTATTTTAAATAGTTATGCAACTGCAAAATCGGTAGCTTAGTTTAATCGTAGAAGCTCATGCCTGAAAAATAATGTAGCCAGTTGAGTACTCAGAGAAAGATTTGCCAAACCAAACAGGAGGCTTAAATATCTACCAACATAGATAAGTGATCATTGTCCTAATAATAGTGAAGAACTAATCTAAATGGGCATTACTCACTTTACTTTCTTGCAAAGAATGTTCCTGAAATGCATTAAATACTTGTTTCTGCTTCCTGTTTCCCCCTCCTTGAGTCACTACTTTCCCTTGAAAGTCATTCTAGGTGAGAGCTTGCAGTGATTTTTCTGCTTAAAGTGGGTTAAATTTTGTCGCATAATATGAGTGTATTGAGTTTTAGAAGAACTGAAAAGCCAGTGTCCTCCCTGAAAGTCAAGGAAAGGGGCTTCTTCTGTAGCTACACTTCAGGCTGCAGCTTTCTCGTGGCACCTCTCTCTTAGAAGGGCTCTTCATGTTCTCTCTTCTGGAGAGCTGGAAGTTGTGACTTTGCATATGGGCTGCTTTTTTGTAAAGTGAGAACTGTAGATTTGGATTCACAGGATGAGGAGAGCCCAGGAAAACCAAAACCAAAGACTCTGCACTTCAACAGCAGCCAAAGCAACCCAGCTGGTACCTGCAGTGTTGCTTGGCTCTTGTCACCTCTGGGTCCATCTGACCATGTTGAGTTGTTTCTGTATGCAAAGTCAGCAGAAGGCTGCCCATTACCTTTCTGCTATCTTAGTGTGGTGTAACAGCTCAGCAGAGGGTCAAACCAGCTAGGGGGAACTTGAGTGAAGGGAAAAGCCAAAAGTGGGGCATCTGTGGCAGCAAAGAGATTGGCTTGCAGCTGTAGACCAGCTGTCTTAGTGCTATAGCCCCTGGAGCCTTATACGAAAGGTGAACAACCCCTACAGTGTCTACTTTTGTGGTGCCTGCTGTCAGGAGACCTCTTCTTTCCCCAGGTCCTCAGTGTGCAGAGGTGGGCACTAGGCAGCTGTGAGGCAGGAGCCCATACAATGGATTAGATGAGGAGCTGGGGAGCATTTCTGCATGGAGTGTTTCCTTTAGAACAACTTTGAATGGCTCCCTCCCGAGAACATGTGCTTTTTCTACCACCTTTGGAAGAGCATAGTGCTCTGTTGGCCCCTCTGGAGACCTGCAACAGCAGCTGCCATTTTGGCTCACTCTGCCTGGTGCTTGTGATTGCTCTTGGAGGACTGTGACCCTTAAACAGGCTAATCTCATCTCATCTCATCTCTTTGTGGACAGTCAATCAGTAGTGACTATATGCACCTGACACTTGATCCAATATGAGTTGCACAGAGCATTTAATTTTCTCATTGTAAGTTACCATGTCTTGGTTTTATTGAGGAAAATCTTTGCTAACATGGCCTCACTATTGAACCATCCTTGAGTCAGCCTGAGGCCTTTTTCTTTGTACGTTGCTTTTTAATGTAATGAGGTGTCTACCCTCTTGTTGTGTTCACTGTTTTTTACCATTCCACATTTTCTCACCTCTTGTTTATTAAGAGTATGTGTTTGTCATGGGAAACCACTTTGAAAATACACAATGAAGGATACTGCGAGATTATCACCAGTCTGTGTGAAACAGTGTAATGCATCGTGTGAGCACCTGTAACCCATTTCAGTGCAAAGTCTGATGGATTAACGTAGATTTCCTTCCTCTACCACAAGGGCAGAGAAATTTATGTAACAAAAAACTGTTGACAGTCACCTCCTGCAGCCTCTTTTTGGAAAAGACTGCTTCTTAAAAGTATTTTGTAAGGAGAAGTGAGAACACAGAGGACTGAATACTCACTGAGGATATGTGAGGAGTTACAGTTAAGGAAGGTGTGGGGTCCCCACTTGGGTGCTGCAGACATCCTTAATCACCTTTCCGAACAAGCTGAATGCTGAGCCTCTTTTGTGCTTACCTGGAACACCTTTATTACACAAAAGCAAAAGGAACTATTCAGTTTCCTGCTTGTCTCTTACTTGTGGCAAAATGTGCTTGCACGAGACAAATCCCACCATTCCTTATAGTTCGGATGTCTTGGAGCAAAAAACCCACAAAGTTGATTGCTTTCTTTGTTTTTTAGCTGAAAGAATTCCCTGTAATGTAGCTGTTTTGTCAAAAGACGCTCCTCAAGACCGTACAGTTTGGAGGTATTGAATGTTCCTGATGGATCCTTTAAAGTGTTTTAAAGTGCATAATTGGGGCACTTGAGCATAAAACTACAATTATACACTTGTGTGGTAATTTTGTGTACAGATATTACTTCAGTCTGGACATAAATGAGACGGAAGCATTTTATCGTGAGTGTAAAAATTTGTTTTGTGAATGCTTTAACAAAAAAGGTGTTCAGATAATAGCTCAAACCAACCAGCCTTAGGAAGAAAGGGGTTTGAGCTTTCAAGAAAGGGAAGGAGCAAGCATGGATATACTGGAGATGCTTTGAAGAATAGTAGGTATCATAAAGATAAACTGATAGAGCACAATATTTGAGTTTAGTTGCAATGTTAATTAAAAAAAAGAATTCCAGTAGTTTAGCAGAATGAATGAACGAACTTGATAGTTGATTCTTTATAAGTTTTTAAGGGGGCTATTTTCAATTAAGCAAAATAGATAAATTTTGGTAAATCATGTTACGACTTTAAAGGTTCTCGTTTATTTTTCTGTTCCATTTTGAGTATAATGTTACATGAATTGGATTAAATGTATCCAGATACTTACATTTAACAGATGTTTCTAAAACTTACTTGTGGTAACTGATATGAGGAATAATTTACAATAATCATCTTATTTTGAGTATAGTAAAACTGTAATTATTTAAGAAATTATGATGTGCTATATGGTTTCAGCTGTGAATTTATAAGATTGATGTCTTTGATGTTTCTGTCAGGGTTCTTTTGATGTCTTCCAGTGCTAAGTAATAGGTCAAATTAAATAATAGAAATGGAATGAATCAAATATGAGCACTTTGTGACTACAAGGAGTAGTTTGAAAGTTTTCTTTTAAAAATACTTCCAGCAATATTTGAAATCATAGCTGTTATGTAAGTACTCTTATTTAGAGGCTGACTTTTTTTTAATCTGTTCCGAATAGGGAAAGGGAAAGAAAAGCTGGCACAGAAAAGATTTATATCTTCCTCTTTTGTTTTGTTTTGTTATGGTTGGTTGGTTGGTTTTGGTTTTATTGGTGATGATCTGTGGTCAAATTCATCTAAAGAAAAAGAGGTTTTGATAGGAGTTGCTTTGTATTTCTTGTTTTTCTAAGCCAGCCTAAGTACCCCAGAAGGAACGCTGAGGAACTGTGCCACAGGAATGGGATCCCAATCTTAGGCAGTTAATTCTATGCAGCAAGATGATAAATTATGCTAGGTGGGTAATCAAGTAATCAGATTTCCTTAGCCAGTTGGTTCATCCAGTCATTCTGTTTGCTTCAGGATTCCTTACTGTGGGGAATTTGTACTGTCCAGATAAAAAGTATGATTTTGATCCTACAGTGGTAGAAGCAACCAGCAGAATTTTGACTGTACAAATGACTAAATTTGTCACAGAAATTGCTGAACCTAAGTGATAGCTGTGGGAGGTCATGCCTTTTTCTTTGTGTGTTGACCTCCTATGCTGTGGACACTATTTGGGGTTTGAAATCTGTAATGAGAACACAAGGAGCTGTAAATCTCTTCTCTTATTGCATGTTCATGGCAAGTTTTTCCTGATTAGAAGTGTGATATCCCTTAAAAAAGTGAGGGACTGGAACTGAAGATGACTTGCTCTGTGTGACAGCAACCTACTGGTCTGCTGTTTCAGAGTCAGGCCAGGAGGCAGAGTGGTGGGGGTTAACTCAAAAGTGGTGACCTCAAAGATGTCTGGACCAAAACCACAGGGGTTCTCTTAACTGTTAAAGACTAGGAACTGGGTGTGCTCCTTAGCTGTTAATTTTGTATTAAGAAACTACTAAACTGACTCATAGAATCATAGAACAGTTTGGGTCAGAAGGGATCTTAAAGATCATCTAATTCCAAACACCCTGCCATGGGCAGGGACAGGTTCCACTAGACTGGGTTGCTCAAAGCCCCATCCAGGTTGGTCTTGTGCACTTCCAGGGATGGGGCATCCTCATCTTCTCTGGGCAACTTGTGCCAGTGTCTCACCATCCTCACAGTTAAGAATTTCTCTCTAATATCTGATCTAAACCTACCCTCTTTCAGTTTGAAGCCGTTCTCCCCTGTCCTGTTACTACCTGCCTTGTAAAAAAGCCCTTTGCCCTTCTCTTTTGGATTTCCTTTACATAGTGAAAGCCTGCTATAAGGTCTCTCTTGAGCCTTCTCTTCTCCAAACTCTCCCAGCTCTCTCAGCCTTTCCTCATAAGAGGAATGCACCAGCCCCTTAATAATCTTTATGGCCTTCTGCTGAACTCTCTCCAGTACGTCCATGTGTCTCTTGTACTGGGGAGCCCAAAACTGGACACAATGCTCCAGGTGTAGCCTCACCAGATTTGAGCAGAAGCACCTCCCCTGACCTGCTGGCAATACTTTGTCTAATGCAGCCTGGAATACCATTAACTCCCTCTGTGGGAAGGGCACATTGCTGGCTGATGTTAAGCATGGTGTCCACCAGGACCTCCAGGTCTTTTTCTGTCAAGCTGCTTTTCAGCTGGGATGGCCTCCACCATATATTGGTGCTTGGGGTTGTTCCTCCCCAGGTGCAGGACAGGAATAAAGAAAGGAGAAGACAAGCAGCTGTCAGGGAAAGAGGGTGTGCACTGTAAACTTCTGTGAAGCCCTATAGTCTAGTAGAACTGGACAAGTTTATGTGGAAAGAAGAGAAGGGCATAGCTCGCTCAAGAGGGCATGGCATCGCTCCCTGTGGAAGGTCTTTTATATTCTTCTCTTGCTGTTTTTAAGAGATACAGTGAAGGACTTTGAACAATCTCAAATGATTTAGCTCTGAAAGCCATTGAGTTTAGAAATGGTAAAGACAGTATTCATAAAGATTGATATCTTTCGAGGAGAACATGAATAAATTAAAAAGCACCCTTCTCTCTCAAAAGAGACTAAGAAAGAAGGAAAATTCAAGGGTGTGCGAGATACTGGGGAGATGATGATAAACAGGGTGTGTGTACATTCTGCCTTTTCTCACTACTGCTATTAAAGAATAATGTTTGCAGTTGTTCCAGCTACCAAGACTATGTGCCAGAAAAAAGTAGAGTGAAACTATTTTACAGAGGGATTTTTCAGTCTCCAGTAGTTAAGTGATGGGAGTCTCTCTGTGTATAAAGGCATAAAAATGGAGGATTACTCATGCAGCTAGATCACCTGCTATTCAGACTCAACCCATACCTCTCATTTGTGTTCCCTGCTTTAGAACGTTTGAATGGCACTGCAGAACTTGTCACAAGAAACATGTTTCTCAGTATTTTTAACTATATTTTTTTAACCACTATTTAAGAAAAATAGTGGTCAAAATTGTTACAAATTTCCTGGAAGTTAAATGGCAAATAGAGGATTTAGGGATCAAAGAATGTTGTGTAGTCCATTCATAGATGTGCAATTATTTGTTATATGATTGAAAAGCAGGTTAAATATAGGCTTTTGCATTTTTCTGTAATGGCTGGCATTTCATAGGTGAAATTCATTTTGCTAGTGCGGTGAGATGTGAGGTTTCCTACATGCTTTTTTACTGAAGCATCGTTGGAGACACCAGAGAGATCAGGTTGAGACAGTTCTGATGTGCTTTTTCTTATGTTGGTTTGTAAAGTGGAAATCTGTTACTTAAGCAGATTATGTGATCCCTTTTAATTGTTTTGATCACTTTAAAAAAAAAGGAAGGAAGGCAGAGTATAAGAATAGATATCTGACTCATCACTTAAGTGTGTGTAGGTATATATATATATATGGGCACTATGATTTCTCTCTATCTGTAATACAATATATCAAAATAGCTCTTCTGAAAACAATTCTATTGCAATTTTTTAGTCTTCTCTAAAGTGTTGGTCTGAGGGGATAGGATATAGTAATATGGAAATCTCTTACAAGAGATTATGATATTTTCATCCCTTAATTTGCAGAGAAGACCAAATGTTGCCTTAGTTCGAACTGTAATTCACTGTGTGAATCAACACTATCGGGCTCTTGTGTAGCAAAAATTTCTTCCTTTTGTTTCTCGACTCAGCTGTTTACCTCTCCCTTGAAACTAATTTTAGCTCATCTAAAACATGCACATTTTTTATTTTTGTTTGTTTGTTGTTTTTAGGGGAAGGTGGGAGTGGGAGGTGGTTGTGATATTGGCATAGATTTGGCATTTACAGCAGAGGTAGTTTTCATCAATTTCTGACAAGGGAATCAAAGTGTTCTTTTTTGGAAGAAGAGATATTGCTTTTCCGTATAAATGATTGACTATTTTGTGGTAGTAGTCTTTATTTATTTGGCTCTCATCATGAAGAATAGCAAACTTATTCAAAATCTCAGTACATCAAAAATATGTCAATACATAAAACATAAGTACTATTCCATACTACAGTCTATGCAAAAAGCTATGTTAATAAGATGTGAAGGTTGCACAGCTAAGAAGTCAGAAAACATAAATGATAAGATTCTAGCAGCCACATTAACTGAGCCACATTTCACATCCTCTATATTTTATGAAATGCCTTTGACAACATAAATCAGAAAGAGAAGGTGCTATATATATGCAACATGGCTCAGTTAATGTTGCTTTTGGAACCTTAACATCTGTATTTTCTGACTGGAGAGTTTTTTAATCATGTAATCTTAGTAATTTTTTTTTTTACATTATTCCTTTTTTTCCTTCTTTTTTTTTTTTCTTCTTTTGTAGTCCTCTATTTTTAGAAGAGAGGAAAATTGCCTGTACTGATAACTGGTTAGCTCATGTTGCTTTGATTTAAGCTACAGTAAAAGGCAATATATAGAGAGCACCTCATGACAGGTACAAATATGATGCCGTATACATTGCCCTGACAAGTGGTGTAATTGTGCTGTTGTGCGGTTTTTGAGGAAAAGGGGAATACAGGCATGTGTTTGAAGTCCTGTCCTTTCTGTCCTGCACATTAACAGTAGCACTGAGTATGACTGCATTGCAGACTGCGTCTCGTAAAGATACTTGAGCTGCCTTTTTAAACGAACTGGCTTGTGTACAAAAAGCAGTCTGGCTATAAGAGCGTGGATCTCCCTTTGACCTAATTCACCCTTCTGTAGAGCACAGCAAATTAGCCGAACACAGCTTTTGGTGTAGGCTCCTGCCAGTGCTGAGCCAGTTTGCAGATCTGTGTACTGCACTGCAGTCTTCAACATAGACATACATTTAATGACTCTGCAAAATCTACTACCTTGCAAGTTCTGGAATGGGGATTATTGTGCTGTGACACAGAAACATGCTTTTTATCCTTTTGCTTCCTTGCTCTGGGTCACTGGGTGGACCAGTACCAGGCCCAGTGTTAATATTTTAAAGTCTCTTAATAAGATTTTAAAGTTCCTACTTCAGTGTAAAGGCAAGCAGTCTAGGAAAGGCAGTAACACAGGTGAATGTTGTGACCAATGTATTGTCAAAAGGTCAAAGCTAAGTGATAAGTAATATAATTTATAGAATGTATGAATAAAGTGCCTTAGCATCAGGATTTCTGGTTTACCTCTGATTAATAGACTTGACACCAACACCCAGCTTTTTACTTCGTTTCCTTTGTGGTTTTTTTGGTTTGGTTTGGTTTGGTTTTGGGGTTTTTTTGTGTCGTTCAGTGAGGAGGACTTGCAACTTCATTAAGTTTGTATGTGCACAAGAACGCTGGGGTTGAACATGTTGATTTGAGAAAGGAGACCGTACTGCCCTAAAATCTTCCTAAAATCTGTTAGAATCTTCCACTGAACATGTGCCAGAGGATTTTCCTGTACTGGGATATTATATTTATCTTCTTTCTATAATTCATGTAAACATACAAATATACCTGGACTTTTGTGACTTTGAAAGTTATAGATATGAACCAGATTTTTTTTAAGCATGGGAAAATCTAGGGGTTAGTCTTCCATTACAGCTTTCTATTTGAAAGTATGGAGAAATGCACAGTCTGAATATCTGAGGGAAAATACTTAGGTTTTGGCAAAGGTCTGGCTTTGGAAATCTAAGACTGAAGCAGTAGATATTTCAGAAAACTGCAAGAGTTTTATTTGAAGGTTTGATGGGAACTGTGTGACAGCTTTGTCATAGTTACTACTGAATTGACCTCTGTAAAATTAAAATAATTGGAATTAAGTCTTACTTTAACCTTTTGTTAACTGAAAGAATGTGCTGTTTACTCCTAGTATAAAGTACCAGGTGGTAGGGGTTTTTTGTCCTGAGAATCCCACTCACTATACATTTTTTATTCTAATTTCTGTGTAATTACAGTGGTGTTGGTGCTAAGAAAGTGGAATGCTACTGATAATTACATTTCCGAGGATGGTACTTGTTTCACAGTGTTCTTTCTCATGTTTCTCAGTAAAGTAGGCCACTGAACCAGGTAGTGCCACCCTTTCTTCTGAGTGCCACCCTTGCCTCTGGAGTTCAGTTTTCCTTCTCTCTGTAAGCAGGGCTTAAAACTGATCAGGCCAGACACACCTGTTTTCCCCCACATTTTTAAATCATGACACTGTGGTCCACAGCTTCTGAAGTATGCTGTTGTCTTCTATCAGTATCATCCAGGATCTGCCTCAGGTTTTGGGCACCAAACAGATTGCAGGGAGAAGCAGTGACCAATGGGGCCAGGACTCTTCCTGTGTAGTGAGCATGTCATGGTATCTCATGTGTTCGTGTGGCTCAGGTGAGCGTTTTGTGATAGAGGACATGTAAAGCTTCTTCCATTATTGACTGCATCTCAACATCAGGATGTTTTAAAAGTGTAGTAACTACATATTGCTGGTATTATTAGTGTACCTATGCTAACACACCAATTCTGTTACATTTTAGTTTTAAAAATTATTTTAATGACTGTAATGCTGTCTGATGATGCTTCTCTATGATATCAGTCACGGATTGTGCATGCAAAAATTGCTTAAAACTTCAATTACTATCAAGGTATTACCTGGACAAAGAATGTCTGCCTCTAGACCCTTTATTCAAACAAGGATTAAACATAATGGGTTAAGTTACAGATTTAATTGGATCTCTTCATTTTGGCTGCCAATTTCGCTCTTCTTTTACTCTCATTCTTTCTTTGTTTGTATTCAGAGTGGTTTAGTCACTAATGGTCAGTCATACTTCTCCCAAAATAGTGCTATTTCTACTCTGTAAGTCAGATAGGAGTTAAAGTAATTATTGCAGTTTCTGTGCTTGCCTAGAAATAGATTAAAACTCAGGTCTGTTTTCTCTCGAACTGTCCCAAGAATGTGTGCTCTACCAAAGGCGTGATGAAGCTTCCCAAATTCTCATCTCCTGCATTGTGTGGCCACAGAGAATGTGGGTGTAAGGGAGAATGGGAGGGAGGGTTTACTTTACAAGGAAAGAGGATGCTTGGGACATTCACTCCAACCATTGTAAATAATTGGCTTTAGATTTGTTTTGTTCTGGGGAGATTTTAATTACACTTTTTTTTTTCATGCTGTTTAATAAACATTTGTCCATAAGCGGTATCTTGTGATCCCCATCAGTAAAGCAGAAGGATTAATTTGCATGCAGTTGTTTGTTATTTATTTAAATAGTTGCAGAAATTATATTGAGTGCTCTGCTAAGGCAGCAGTGATGGGTCTTTGCACTGAAGAGTACAGCATCTAAATGTACTTGTACTTTACATGGTGATGTTTGGTTGTTTTTCTAAAACAGTTTGGATTGGGAGGATATGGAGGAAAATGCCAATGTGAATAACTAATAAGTAAGATCAGAAGAGGAGCCCAATATTCCTTTTTAAACCAGTGTCTGGAAGCAGATTGCTGGGGAAAATATTTAAGAAATAGCTTCTGGCAATCAAGGTGGTGTTGCTCTTCAGGTTGCTTATGTTTGTTACTTATCACCTTGCAGGCCAAATCTTCATTGCTTTCTTGTGGGACTTGAATATCTATTGCAAAGAGGTTAGAACACTGGCATGGTGCTATCAGGTCAGATCAGGGGTTCATGTAGCCCTGTATCCCGCCTCCAGTGGAGGCTTTAATTGGACACCTAGAGCAGAGTCAAAAGAAAGGAAGCATGTGATACTTCCCCCAATACTCTCCAAGCCTCCAGCTATTTTTAATTCAGGGACTTCCTGAGCCAGATGTGGCTCTGTATATTTGGTAACCCTCAGAGGATGTCTCTTGTGAACTTGTCCAGTCTTTGCTTGAGCCCACATAAACTTTCAGCTTTCAGTTCAGCAAGGAGTTTCAAACATCTGGTGCCTCTGTGACTAGAGAACCTGTCTCTCGCTTGTTTCTCGTTTGTTTCCTCCATCAAATGCATCCAAATTGTTGTGTTGGACAAGATGCTTTTGTACCTTTCATATTCCAACTTCCTGGTGTCTTTTCCATACTCAAAGGGTTACAGTTTCTTTATATGGAAACTGACTGTTCCATATCTTGGATGATTCTTGTTGTATTTTCCTTAACCTTTTTGTCTGACCATTCCTAGGAACTCCAAAAAGTCTGTAGAAAGGGATTTTCTTTTGCAAAAGCTATGTTGATGTTCCCTAATTTTGATCTTCATTTTTATCTGTCCTGATGTATCCAGAACAGTGATTGGCCTTTTGTAGTCGCAAATTTATTTATTTTTTTTTTAAGCCATACTCCAATTCCTCACCTATTATGAAGGCAGCTCCAATTTAGAGGCTGTGTATGTATGGTCATTAGTAATTAAGCTTTTTGAATTTAATTAGACCTGTGGAGTGATACTGTATAGTCCTAAACTACTTCTTACCATTCATTTGTCACTTTATTCCACAAAAAGTCCCATCAGATTCAGACACATTCATCAAGTTCTTCACAAAGGAGGACTCCAGCATGGGAACCCCCCAAGATTTTTCCAGAGTGAGAACAAACATTTGTTAAGCTTCTCTGTCGTGGCACTGTGTTCTCTGTATCTCCTTTTAAACCTCCATTATCATTCGTCACTTTAGACTCTCTGGCAGACCTCCTACTTCTGATGTGTTTGAAAAAATGAATCATTACTCATTTGATTCCTTTTCCTGGCTGTTCCGCCAGTTCTTTCTGGCCTGCCTTATTACATTTGAAGTGCTGGAGTTTACAGTCTTTTCTGTTTTCCTCATTCGGACCCGGTGCTGACTTATTGAAGGGGATGTCTTTTTGCTTCTAGAAAGCTGCAATGAGCCATGCTGGTGTCCCTTTGCTCTTATCAAGTCTTTCTGAATAGGTGGTGAATATTATTTCTGTGCTTTCCATGTGGTTGTTGTTAAGCAGCTTTGATGCTGTCAGTCAGATTTTATTTCTCATAGCTGTCTGTTAGAGCTTCCTTTCAACAAGCTTTCTCTTTTTTATGTAGTTATACTTTTTGAAATTAAGCACAACCATAGTAGATTCCTTGGGTTTCACTGTTCCTGTAGGGATGCTTAATTTAACTTATTATGGTCACTGATGCATAGTGGTTCTGCAGCTGCAGGGTGTAGAAGTAGGTGATTGCTGCTGCTCTGGACTGAGCCAAAGGCAGTGGCTCCTCATGAATGTTCCCTAACTAGCAGCTCCATGGAACAACCTTTGACAGTTATCTGATACTTTGGTCTCTGCTTTGTACTCTGCTTACTCAGTCTATGTGGGAGGAGTTGATATCTCCCTCTAATCAATCTTGCAGCGTGCCTTTACTGATCTCGCTTACTGTGCTGCTGTCAGTGTTGCTGTAGTATGGCCATGCCTGGTCATTCCAGCACTGACTTTTCCTGATCTGTCCAAGCTCCAGACCTCTGCTGCTTGATGAGGTGGAGTTTTATTTTGATTTGTTTCTAAATGCTGTGTAGCATATAAGGTTACTTTGTCATCAGCTGTCTTCCCTATGAATTTGTATCCTAGGATGATGCAAACTAGTGACCCAACTAATTGTTTCCTTTCTACCGTATTTCTGACTGTTGCTAGTGTTTTTGTTTGCAGCTTGATGTTCTAGTCCCCCCTCTTTGTGTAGAAGTCAATGTATTGCTGGAATTTCTTCTCAACATTCTATTTGCTCTGTAGTCACTGTGTGTCTGTTTTCATTCTTTGATTCTTCTCAGCATCTTCACTTGATGACCCATAACCTGCATGTCTTCCTTTGGCATAGCAATGCCATGCTTTTGAACCATGTGCTCTTCTAATCCCCTCTCTTAATTTTAAAATTTCACTTTCTTGATCCTTAGTACCAGCAACCTGGCTCCTATCTTCAGGTGAACTCCAGCCCTCCTGAACAAGTATCTTTATTCTAGAAATATTCTGGTTCTTCATGAGTCTGATCTTTTGCTTTGTCACCATTCTGTCAACTGGATATTCAAGTTCTCTTTTTCCTTTTTCCAGAAACCCATATTTTACTGTCAGGATATCTTTCCTTTTCTTCCTAGTGTTACTGGGACCCAGATGGATCACAACATAGGTTTTTCTCCTCAGCATTGCCTAGGAACCAGTCCAGGCTCTGTGACCTTTGCAGCTGACGGGCAAATAACCATGTGGTCTTCTGTCAGATCCCAGACTCCAGCTGTCTGTTTGCCTGATGATATTCCAACACACCCTTTTTAGTTTGCATTATAAAGGCCTCATTTATGCATCAGCAGGGAGAGGCTATTTATCAGAAAGGGTTGCTTTGGTCACAGAAAAATCTAACTGCCTGTGAAACGATGGGGAAAAGAAACAGAAGCAAAAGTGAAGAGAACAAGTGCAGAAGTGGGGTTACAGTGCTGACCCTAGGAGTTAGCACAGCCAACTTCTGGCAGAAGTAACAGGAGCAGATCAAGTTGTGGTAATAAAAACAGCCTAAACAGGCATTTAAATTTCACTTTGTACTATTACTATTATTGCCCAGCAAATGCTCCTGTATTGTTGAATTAATGTAGTAAGTTAACATTAGGTAGAACAGGTATGTGTTTACATGTTGAGTAAACAGATTTATTGGTCTATCAGAAACTCAGTGGGAGCAGTTCAGATGTGAAAGCATTTCAGATGTGCTTGGGTATCTGAAACACTTGTTTAGGGTAGGGATGTGCAGGACCAACAGGAGGTCCATTCTAGAAGGGAGAAGTCCTGTGCTACCTCTGTTATTTGTTTGAAATGATACTGAATTCCAAAGTGTGGGGGAAAAGCAAGGGTACCTAAAATTGGGGCAATATAGACACAATAGCAGGACTTTGTTGAAAGTGTGCTCTTTCAGTTATCTCAAGAAAATGTCAGTGTCTGTTGATACAAGACTTACATACCAAACTGATGTAGAAAACTCCTCTGACCTTGTAATTGACTTGCTTTTTGTTCTAACTTAAATTCTCAGTTTATGTGGGTTTTCAGTATGTGATACATGTACTGATTGGTGTGTAACAGGTTATTTTTTGTTGCACTGGTGTTTTGTTGTTATTTTTTTAAAAAGATCTGTCTTAGTAGGGGAGAAGGAGATAGAGAGAGACTGAAGTTGACAAAACCAAAATCCTGCCAAACCCAAAGACTTTTGTGTAAGGCTTAAACACACAAACACTAAAAACCTGAAGGTTGTGGGAAAAATATGTAATAAAAATTAGTACTTGATTGCTCAAAAATAAAAAAAAAAGAAACAAAAGGTATTTATACTTCAATGTGTATTTTAGAGTTGTGCCTTTTTTCCATTTTTTTTCCCCCAAATTATGCTTTTGGGTCAGTGCATCAGAATGATTCCTCTGTCGATCTGCCTCAGGAGTGTGCCCGTGGAGACCAAACATTTAAAATAACTACCTCTGTATTTTAAGGCTGGGCATTACAGGATTGTGATGTTCAGAAGCGTAGAATTTTCCTTAGAAGTTGTTCCTGGAAAGAGTGACTATACAGAGCACTTGGGCCTACTCCTCCTGCCCAGGCAAGAGGCTCTAAGGGCTCGCATTAAGTGCTGAGTAAGAGTGGGACCGCTGGGTCAGGTGTGTAGCTCAGGATACCCCTTCTGATGAGGCTGCCGTTCAGACGCGACATAGCTTGGCTTCGTGCCCTCCTCTTTCGACTCATGCGTTTGCTTTGCTTGGCTCTTCCAACAGATCCCACCTCAGTATGGTCAGCAAGGTGTAAGTGGCTACTGCCAGCAGGGCCAGCAGCCGTACTACAACCAGCAGCCGCAGCCTCAGCACCTGCCGCCCCAGGCACAGTATCTGTCGCAGGCCCAGCAGAGGTACCAGGCTCAGCAGGTAAGTGCCATCCTCTGCTACTGGCAGTCGCCCCCAGAGTTGGAAGCGTACGAATAATCCCTGTGACGTGAACAAAACCCACCCCTTACCTTTTTGAGGGAACAGTGTTAATTAAATAGCAATAATTAAATAATAAATCAAGTGAAATTAAATAAAAGTGGAATCAGACCCTGTCCTTCTGAAGAGTCTTTAGGGATATACACACAAATACAGGCACACTGTCAGGCTTTATTTCATATAAAGCCAGTGATATACCCTAGCAACTATTAATTCTGGTTTTAAAAAGAAGTAACAGTTTCTTGATGAGGTGTCAGTGGAGACTGGAGGGTTTTTTGCTTTTATTTTGTTCTCCCCTCAAAGTCAGATGTTGTTGAGAGCTCTTACAGCTAACGTGGTCACTACTGTTTTGGCTTTTTTGTTACTTCATTTGAGAGCAGATGAGTTCAAGGCATTTTGGAGCTGCTTTGTCAAGGGCGCTTTGTAAAAGATATTTTAAATGGATATTACAGCTATTAATTTCAATGTTGTCAGTTTGCACATTGAGTTAGTGAAACGACAATTTGATATCCATTGCTGGTTTTGAATTGTGCTTTATATATTAACCATTAAAATTAATTTAAAGTGATTCTGTTTTTAACTAAGATCAGAAGTGATAGTGTATGGGTCTGGTTCCCAGAGCTTGAAAAACACTCAGATTTTAGATGCTGAACAAAATGGATGTGCATAGCTGATGCAGCTGAACGTGTAGGCTCAGTTCTATCTGCAGTCTCAGGTCTGTTAATCACGGAGAGGTGATCTGGAAATGGAAGGATGAAACTAAAGCATACTCACCATCCTGGGAAATCTAACAAAAGTGAGTTGCTCAAGATTGGGTATTAGTGGAAGCATCAGCACTTGCTGCAAATCACTGGGGAATTCTGTCAGGCATGGTTGATTAACATTTTGGGATAATGCTAGTGCAGTGTAGAAATCTTAGCTTGAAATAAAAATAGTGTGTAAAATAAACTAACAAAAGATGCTCTAAGTGGCAATGATACTGGAGGCTCCCCTCCTTTGACTTTAAAATAAAGCTATGATAATTTCACTGTGTAATTACATGTTAATTTTTCTTCATCTACATTTTAAAATTCCGTTGAGAATTAACTTTTTTCATTAAAATGCTGGATGGTTTATGAAATAGAATTCTTAATTGTATCTATGATATTCTTGTAAATGTCACCACATTCCATCTTTTGGATTATATGTAACTGCAACTTTAAAGATTACAGTTGTGTCTTTAAATTTAATTTTCTTCCTTTTTACTTTGCCATTAAATGCTTGATTTCTCTATGACTTGAAAATACTGTTCATAAGCATCTTGGTAAAGTCTTGGCAGATAAAGTCCTAGTAATACAGCCTATGAGATAGAAGAAACACAGCTGCTCCAATGTCTACATATCACAGTTTGTGAAATTGAAATGGGTTTTTTTGCTGCCTTGGACACCTCATCATTTTAAATACTGTCAGTTGAATGGATTGAGTATTTTGGTTTAAAAAATATACAAAACATACCAACTATATAGGACTTAAGTAGAACAGGGCGCTGATTTATCTGTTGATAGGTGTGCCAATTACATAATTTGCTCTCACAGCTGGTAAAGTGAAGGTTTGTGCAGTGAAGTGAGAGGTATCATAGAAGGGTAAAGGCAAAATTAGAGTAAAGCCTTCAATATATTTTGGACTTCAGAGAACTGGAATGAAGACAAAGGCAGGAACAGATTCACAGATAGAAGGTTCCAGCCTCGATGTAGCCAAAATGACCCTGAGATTACCTCAGTTGGTTAGAGCATGGTGCTGATAACACCAAGGTCATGGGTTTGGCCCCAATGGGCCACTCATATAAGAGCTGGAATCAGTCCTTGTGGGTCCCTTCCAACTCAGAATATTCTCTTGATTCTGAAATGTCTTTTTTTGAGGATTTTGAAGGAGAGTCTAAATCCAGGCTCCAAGGGTTATACAGGTATCTGAAGGTCAGTAGGCATTTTTGCCTCAATCTGCAAGTTGAGATGATGCATTAGGTCCTCACTAATACAGCCTTGCAGTTGGTAATCTGTAGTTGTAAGAATTTCACCTGAATTCTTGATGGTTTGTGAATGTCTGTTTTTAAGTAATGGTCAGCCTCTTAAGGTTTGAACTCTGATCTCAGGTTCTCAATTATACTGGCTTTTTTCCTGGAGTATTTGTGTGTAGATGGGACTATTTTGTATAAATAATAAGTAGTACCAAACACTTTGGGCCTTGCTTCTTTCCCTGTCTCCAGACAGGTTCTATTGCTGCTCATCCCCCTATCTCAAGCCGAGTTACGAGGTGAACACTTCCTCTCTAATGTTTCTCTGTAAAACCTCACCACTCTGTGCTTTCCCATTCTTTGGGAACTGCTAATCTAGAAAACAATTCCTAACACAAGAAAATTGAAGTCTGTACTTCTGGCACTTCAGCAACAAGGTTGTTTCTCTGTCAGTAATCTGTAGCAGAAGTACCATCAAGTGGTAACCAGTGTACAAAACAAAAATTAATACCAGGGTAACAAAAAAGTTGGGAGCATATGTCAGATTCTACTGCTGACAAAAAGTTAAAAACTGTCCTTATTTAAGCATGCATGTCTCTGCTTATATGATACTGATTACCTTTCAGAAATAGTTAAAAAATTAGAATTTCTTTGATTAGAATTTTAGGAAGAAAAATAGAAGTAGGTACTTATACAGTTTTAGGGGCCACCAATTGCGGGAATGTGGGTGAGAGCAGAGCCAGACTCATCTCTGGGGTACACTGGAAAGACAAGAGACAGTGTGGACAGACTGGGAAAAGGGAAGTTGCAACTTGGTAAAAGAAAAAAAAAAAAACCACAAACCCAAAAATGACAAACGACACAAAATTCTAGAGAGACTGGAATCTCCATCCTTGGAGAAATTCAACTAGACAAGGCCCCCAAGCACCCTGTTCTTGCTAGACTTGCTTTGAACTGGAGGACTGACAATATGATCCCTCTCTGAAGGTCTCCTTGAGCATCTGTGATTGTGTTGCTCTGACTTAATATTGGCTTTATATGTTCTAAATACAATATAAAAATAAACTACAGAATCGTAAATTACCTGTTGCACCAGGTGGTGTATCTTTCTTATTTCTACTCTTAAAAATATCAGTACATCCTGTTTATATAATCCTGTCAATTAGAAAACCGAGGTAGTCTCAGTCATACAATCTGTCATCCTTTTTGTCTGTCATCCTTAGTTTTGCTTGCTCTTTCCAGCTTGCAAATGAATTTCCTTCATGTTTTATATATTCTTCATTAACTGGTTTTTTGTCCTTCTCTACTGATTTTGTGATGCAAGTGTGATTGAACTGGTTTTACTTCAGGATGGAGAAGGAGATGCCAGATTGGAGAAAGAGGGCTAATTTGCCTTATTTTCCCTACTGTATTTTCTTCATTTCCCTTGTAGATTTATGTCAGTCTACTTGTTTTGGAGATTATAAAGCTGAAAGTAGTGTTTATTCTGGCTGGATGATGGACTTTTTCTTGCCACTAGTTTCCTTGTATGTAAAACCCTGTAGTGTGATGTTCTGGGTATTCTGTTACAGGGAGAAAACTGATGCAAAATTTTTTACAGATAATATTTTATTTTTGCTCTTTTAGACAGAATGTGAGTGAGCTCCTGCAGTCAGGTATAACCCTGTGCTGTGCCTTAGAATTGGTACTCATCTTCATTTCTCCATATTGTGGAAGGATGAAACCATTGCTGTTTTTCCTTGACTCACTTGAATTCAATATGCAATCTTGTCTAATAAAAGTAAACAGATAAAACAATTTCTGGGACTGTTCCAGTGACTTGTGACTTTTATTCTTCTAATAAGCGTAGAGGGGAAGGAGGAGAATGGGATTTGTTTGAATGTTTGAACTGTTAAGTTGTTTAGATCTTTGTTAAATTGATTGCATGGTGGGCAGAAAGGGAGTTTCATAAGAGGTGATTTGATAGTAATACTGGCACAGTTTACTATAGAGCCATATTGTAAGCCAGCATCAGTCATCCCCTCTTCATATCAGGAGCCTGCTGTGTAAAAACCATTAAAGGAAGAGCTTTATTTTAAGCAAATTTATTGCAGTAGCAGATTCATTGATCATTAGATATTGTAGATATTGCCAGTAGATGTAGATACTGCTTTTTTTTTTTTTTTAAACTTTTTTACCTTTATTGCTCTTTAAAAGAAAAAAGAGAAAGAAAGATGTGCTCCTCTACTGCGGTGTTGCCCTTGGCAGGGTTTTTCATCTTGAAATCGCATATAAATGAATAAATGCTTCAGTTGTTTTTGCAGTTTTAAATCTTTTGCCATAAGTGGAAGTGATATTTTGCTCAAGAATGTCATGTAATTGCAAACTTAAACTGTCATCATTAAACATTATTTTGTTAAGATAGTATGATGTATATTTTTAGTTATTATGCTTTCCTGGCATTACAACTGGCTTGTAAACAGCCATGTTTATATATTTCCTTGGTTTATGTAGCATGTGTTCACATGTATTGAGATAGGATCATGCCTTTGAGCTTTATTGTGTTATTTTATGAGTTGGGACCATATCACTTTTTCACAGATGAAATGGATCTGAAAAATAGTTATGGTCTCACTCTTAGTTAAACAAAAGCAGTGATTTTATTCTACACCTGCTGCTGTTACTCTGAATGAAGCTGTCCTTTGTTTTACACATTTCTGGAAGTTTTCTGCTTGCAAATTTCCAGAACAGAATGGGATTATACTTGCTGATCCCCTTTCTCACGTGCAGGCATGAGATTAAGAGAGGAAAAAGTGTGGCAGGTCCTTGAGGTGGGGCGTGCATGTGCCCTTTTCTGGGGCAGTGATCCTTCTGGTTAACTGTTCACAAAGTGGTTTTGTGTGTGTTCTTACGTCATTTTCTTGTGATTACTAGGGTGGGTTTTTTTAATACCTTAAAGGAACAGTCCAGTAGTTGAGGCTCAGTCTTTACTCAGCTTTTATCTAAAAGGAGAAAATGTTTTATAAAGAAATAAGCAAGACTCCCTCACTGTCAGGTTTTATTTTAATGTTCTAAAAGCTGGCCAAAACCTTGTTTGCCCGCCCCCCCCCCCTTCCCCAATATGCTTCCTACTGATCAGACCTACTGATCTTGGCGAGATTTTTTGACAATGCAAATTGTACAGGATGAATAAAGAGTACAGTAACTGGTGGGTTTATTTTCTGAGATTGGGCCAGGGGGATGAACACAGTTTGGGCCAGTAAGAATCTGTGACTCATTTTAGTAGTGCAGGTAGAAGGGCATCCAAAGTAGGAAGGCATTGCACATGAGAAGGTGGGAAGCATCTCTGGTGACACCTCAGTCAGTGTCTTCAAGCAGAGGATTGGGGACCACTGCCGCTACCACAAGGGGCTGTGACTTCTCTCCTTTTCCCTGAACTGGGATCGATGGTTGGAACTAGTCTCAGTTGCAAGCCTGAGATGATGATGAGAACGTTCTTTCATAGACATCTGTTTCGAGTGTTGAGTCAGTGCAAGGTAGGACAGCTAAAACATTTCCCAATTGGAAACAGTCTATGAAAATGTGAACAAAATGTGAAACTAATTAATCTGTTTTCATGTCCAAGCTGTAAGACTGTCATGAAAACAGAACAAATTGTATTGTGGCAAAATGCATCAAATTATTAAAGTGATTTTGGTACAATGAGGATGAAGTATTGCTTTTAAATTCAATGTGAGCTGCTAAAGTTCTTTTAGCAGCATAGTAAGCAGCATGTTAATTAACATTGTCAAGCTGTTTTGGGGTGTAACACTGTACGAAAATGCTATTGTAAGTTAGAAATAAGTGGGTTACATGGAAATACCAAATTCACTAGTAAGTAATACAGACAGTCCTCACTGAGTCCAAATTTAAGTTGTGTACCTCAACACAATTACTCTTTATAATAAAATCTTCACTCTTTAGCTACTAGAAATTGGCACAGAATTAGCAGTCTGTACTGTAGTTTAGTCTCAAATCCTGCAGAATTTAATTTAAACTTGTTTTAAAGAGTAACATACAGATGTTTATGTCTTAAAGTTATAATAAAAATCATTTGTCCTTCTGTCCTTTTAACTTTTGTGTCTCTAATCATCTACTACTAGATGAGTGGCTGCACTTAATATTTGTTGTGTTATGAACCACAGGAAATCTGGGAAAGAACAAGCTTGTATGTTAATCTGACATTTGCTGCCAGGCATATAGGAAAGCATTCTTTGTGGAAGCTGGTTATTACAGTTATATGAGAACTCATAATCAAATTTAATGTTCAAAAGAGATTGTTGCCTGCCATCAGCAGCAGTGGCTGATGTACTTTCTTGTGTACCATAAAACCTTCATGGCTTTCGTCATCTAAGGAACAGAGATGCCTAGTGCTCAGTGTATACTCGCACTGTCCTGAGATGCTGGGCTTGCTTTTAGCTTAGGAGAAATTGTATTCTTTCCAGAGTGAAGAGGTACAGGGCAGAAGTGGTTCCTTTAAAACATTCAACCCCAGATTTATGACAGTAAGAACTCATACAGATACATGTACTTATGCCAGCTTTGTCAGCCTCCCTTATGGGTTGAAATTAGAGACAAGGAACACCAACAGTATAACTTTGTGTAAAAGCATCCATTTTGGTATGCTGAACCTTCTGTTGCCAGCCTACTTCAGAGAGGTCAGGTAGATACCAAAAGGCAGAGCACAATCTTGACTTCTTGCATCTGTAGTTAAAGCTTGGCTGGACTTGGGGCAAGCAGAGAAGGAGAGCCAGTTTTCAGCAACTGTCTTCCAAACTCATACACTGTGACTTAAATCCTGGCTTCTAGACAAGCCACCAGTGACCAGCACCTGCCGAACACCAAAGTGACTTAAAAACAGTTGAAATGCTTATGAACCATAATGATCTTGTGCATAAAACTGATTTATCCTTTTTGAGCCTTTTTTAAGCATGTGATATTTTCATGAAGGGCAAGTGAGGTTTAAACCTGTGTAGGTTCAATGACTACTGACTGAATTCTTTGCCGGTTAGATTTCTGCTTTTATCAAGTTGTATTTCATAATCATTATACTGCTAGGATAGCAAATAAGTGTTAAGCGTAAGGCTATTTATCTGTGTGGTGGAGGTTACTTATTCAGCTCGGGAGTTCAGTGAAACCGTGACTCCTGTTGTGCTACAGCTTTTCCCAGTAGTGGGAATGGCTGATTATTGTCCATTTGGGGACTGCTCTATTTGCTCAGCATTGCTTATATCCCTCCAGGAAATGTGTCAAACTTCTCTCTTTTGGCAGCGATTTCTCTCTGTATTTATAAGATTATAATAGGTGCTATCTTGTCAGACTTGGAGAATAATCTTCCAGAGCCAAGTAGCTAGCAGGAATAGAGTCAGGCAGAAAAAGCAAGTATAATTGTCTGTAAACTCACACCTGAGCACAAACACAAAATTGAGGGCATAGCAAGGAGCAGCACTCACAGCAGTGCAGGCTTATTTTTGCTGAAGGCTTGTTGACCAAACCCAGAAATCTGTGTTCAGATTTAGAGAAGACTTTCTTGGCCCTGTTATTTTAAAAAGAGTGTTTACAGACATGGTGATCAATTTATGCAAATAAAAATCTAACTCCAGTCTGTTAACTCTGAAGCTGTTAAAGTTAGCATGTCTAATTACCCCTTACACATATCTGTCTTTGTAGTAACTTGGATTTGTTGAGTGATATTACTGGGAAAGGAGAAATACTTTATCTTGCAAAGTGGTACTACTGTTCATGTGTAAAATGTAGCAAGATTGTGTTTATACATCTGTTTTATAATCTTCCAAAGGACTGGCAGTGAAAGTGTTTGCCTCGGAGTTGTCTCAACAACTGTATGGCACCTTCAGTTTAAAGTTCCCTCATTTTAGTTAAACATTTTCGCAGTATGTGTGTCCTTTTGCTGTGTTCATCTCTTAATGGTTTTCTGGCGAAAGCAGGCTTTTCCATTTGAAGGAGGGATTTTCAAGGTTGGCTTTCTTCTCTTGAGAAACCAGCAAGTGCACCTCTTGAGGCATCTGCTGCTGATGGGGGTTTGATGATATCTGACCAGATAGTCAGAGGAGATAGGTCAGAGCATGCTGCAAACCTGTTTGGCAGGAATATTCATGACCACCTGTACCCTGCTGGTTTTTAATTTTTATTCGCATGTTTTTGTATCTTTCTGAACCTGGCAGACATACTGCAGCTCTTGTGCTTGTAAGTGCACAATGCTGAAAGGCCTGAGTCCTGATGATTTTTTTCATGGACTAAAATGAAGTTAGCATACAATATAATAAAGAAACTCTGGCAATAAAAGCCTCCTTTCACCTAAATTGGAAGGAGAGAATACTTAGTCTGGGAGGAAGAGGGAAGTCCTGTTTTGCTCCTTTATTTTTAAGTGGTCAGTTACTTACATGCAATTAGTTTGTAGATTTAGCAGGCAATGTCCTGTGTCTGTAACAAAAATCACTGTAAAGCATTCTAGTGCAAAAGGTGGGGATGCTGAATCATTTCTTCAAATGAAAAGCTTCAGTATTTGTAAGTAAATAATCCTGAAGGAAAACATTTTTCAGCTCAGCTACAAAAACTATGTAAAATCTTCTATGGATTTAGTATGCTCTGCTTAGAGAAAAGTATTTTTAATGAGTTTAGAAATAACAGTAAGATACACGTGTTCAAATGTATTTCTCAAAGTTTTCAAATCAGTGGTTTGGCTTTCATCCATAAAGTGTTATTGTTTTTGTTATGATGGTGGTATTATTTAAAGTTTCTACATTCTGATTTCTCTCAGTATTTAAATCACAGAAGGTTAATTAAAGGAGTTCTTTATTTTGCAATTGCTTGGGAATATTAACCTCACAAAGCCTGCGTTAAATCAGCGCAGTGACAGAATTGCATTTGCTTTATAAAATAACTCTACAAGAGCAAAGACAAAGCCTTTTATAGTTCAGTGCCATTAATTGCTTGGCATTTAGATATTGGCATAGGAGTCAATTAATTAGCTTGATAGTAAAACTATTGGAATGCAGGCTGATAAAAACTATTTTGTTGTAGGAGATTAGTGATCATAACTGTTTTTGCTCCCCTTACCACTCTCCTTATTACTCAGTGATGGTTTTCTTTTAATGTTATTCTGAGAGCTGAATTAATATCCCAGAAATAATTTTATCTGTATTTTTGAAATTTAGAATAGTGAGTTTACCAAAAGATACCTGATCATGTAATAGTCATGTATATTTTGATTCGTTAATCTGATGGCTGTTCATAGACAAAGTCGTCTGCGTGAATGTTTAAGAATATAAAGGCACAAATCCTGTTATAAGGAAAACTCTACAATGCAAATAGAATAGCATTTAGAATGAAGTGATCATGTTGTAAAGTCTGAAAAGTACTAATTAATCTGTTTGGTAAGGGGTTTTTGGTGGGGTGTTGGGGTGGTTTTGGTTGTTTATTTGGTTTGGTTTGGTTTTGGTTTTGGCTTTTTGTTGTTTTGGTTTTTTTTAGTTCCAAATGAGCAGTATATATTCCAAATTTTAGTGTTCTTGTAAATTACATCTTGTGGCCAGTTGCAATATAGCAGTATTCTCTTATGACCTTTAAATTAATATACATTGTTTTCCTCAGAGGTAAGAAAATAAGTTTGTTGATATTTCCTGGCATAAAATTTACCACTGCATTTTTCTGGCTGCCTGTGTTTTCTTTAATAATTGAAGATGTTCAGTGTACATATATTTAGTTTTATTTTCTGTATTTTGCATTGGGATTTTGTTGTTGAGACAATGTATTATCTGAATATAGACCAGCATATATTTTATATGTATTCATTATCCTTTCCAATGTTTCCCTTTTACTGCTGCCTTCTCCTGCTGTAGTAGAATTTCGAAGATATTTTGGAGTGTGCAGCTGAATTGGTACAGGGTGTTTTAGTTGTTGCAATCAGATACATACAACAAAGAATGAAATAGCAAATTGAAATAAATAAGATACCACTTAAAAACAAGTTTACCTTTTACATGTTGACAAAACTGTGCTTGGTGTTTATGTTGCAGGAGGTAGAACAACTGTTGGGCTTGGTGAGCTGTCCCTCCATAAATCAAGTTCTGTAAGAGCACAGTCTCTCTTCACGTCTTCCTCGTGCTTATCCCTGACTGCCAAGAAGCTGTCTTGGGTGTCTTCCACATGCATGTTTTTAGGTAGAAGGCTAAATAATATGTGTTTGGATTTTAAGTCTCTGCCTGCAGAATTCATGAAGATTGCCCTCTTTCACCCTCACAAAAAGGGAGAGGATTATTTTAATATAATAATGAGAGGATTAATATATAAAGAGAGGTGACTTTTAATGAAAGTCACTCTGTTTTCATTGCTGTATTAAAGACTATTCAGTGGTCTGGTCTCAAAGTTTTAAGTTTTCATCACTTCTTTCACTTGTTTACCACCCCCTCACTCCCTCCTCCTGGCACTCCCAGCACCAGTCCAGTAGGGAATATTTTCTTCTGAGAAAATTGTGGTTGTGGTGATGGTGGTGAAGACTTTTCTACCTCAAAAGATTAAATAAATGGTTTGCTGCTGTTGGTTTAAACTGGTGTATTGTGCAGTCCATTGAATTGCTTCTGCTGGTGGGTGCTTGCTTTTGGAAATTATTGCTCTCTTTCCACTCCTTGGACTAAGATATTGTTCCATGTGGTGCGCTGGATTTGAATTTTTGCACAGGTACTGTATGTTTTCACAGATTGCAGAGAAAGAAAGGATGGTAATGCAACTAATTCTCTACTTCCAGTAGTTCCAAATGTGACATACTAACCTTTTCACATACTGAAAAATTAAGTTAACGGAAACAGTAGACACCAGGTGAGAACACCTTCTTTACCAAGTTTATTACAGACTTTTTTTTTTTTCTGAGCTTTGGTTCCTTCTCCTATGATTGTACTGTTGATAAAATAGTAGGCAAATCTCATTTCAATCTTCATTTTGAAGAGACCTCCATGTGTGAGTATTAGGGAGTAAGTTAGCAGGTATCACTGCACTGTGATATAAATGTCTATAACGTAATATAGCTTTGTATTTGAGGGATGGAGAGTAGGAAACAAACCTCTCAATTTTTTTTTTTTTTTAAATGCAGCCTCAGTGGTGTTTTGCAGCCTTTCCTAACCAATTTGCGGGTTTTCATGAGCCTTTAGATGAAGTCCTGGCTTTTACCTCGAAGCACACATACAGATGTGCCTCTAAGAAAACACTGAAGTAATGTCTCCCGGTCTCGAATGAGGAAGTCTCATCCTTGGGTACCTAGCTCTATTAGCCTAGAGGTAGCAGCTGCTCTCGGTGCAGCTTTTCTCTTTATTCGGTAAGCTGGCTTCAGGCTTTCAGCTCTCCTGTAAGCTGCGGGCAGTGCTCTGACCTCATTTCTGCCAGCGAGCCGTATGCTTGGGAGAACTTCCTCGGCGGCGGCGGCAGGCAGTCTGGGGCAGGCTGCTGCCCTCTGGGGCACAGAGCCCCCAGCTCCCTGCTTCTGCAGCAGCCGAGTTGAAGCAAATGGCAGGTTTTCAATCCTGCCCTCTCCCACCTTTTGCCGGGTTTAGCTGTTTCTTTGGGGTGCAGAGCTTGTTTCTTATCTGTGCTAAGGGTCTGCTGAAGTGATGCATTCCTCCTGGAGTTTTAGGAAGCACTAGTGTGGCAGGGCAGGATGCTGGATGGCACAAAATCTGTAAGCCATCACATGAACGTGGTAGTCCGTCCCAAGTGACTATAAAGAATAGGACATGCAAAGCTGGCCAGTCCTTCTTCTTAAAAAAAAACCACTTTTTGTTTTTTTGTATGTTTGTTCTGTTTTGTTTTAAATATAGCTTTGTCAGTGAAAGGATGGGCAGGGAGAGGAAGGAGGGGGTGTAGAAAATGAAAGCGTGGTTGGACTGTTGAGCCTTGTATAGTTTTTTAGGAAAAGTCCAAAAAGCTCTGTAAACCTGGGAAAATGCATGGAAATAAAATGCTCATTTTACCCCTCATTTCCAAGTTATATTTCTCAGATTACTTTGAATTCTCTCTCATCTCTTTATTTACAGTGGAACTTTACATCCATGGAACAAAAACCCTACCTTTTTGCCTGTAAAGGAAGAGCTGACAGCTGTTTATCAGGCTGTGCTGTGTGCAGCAGTCACATTTTAATATGAACATCAAACTCGCCTATTTTTCATGTGGCATGTTACAAGTATGACAGAAGAAAACCAGAAAAAATGTCTTGTTTCTGATTAAATCCGCTATTGATATGCTCTGTGATCCATGGAATGCAATACTGGCGAAAGAGAATAGCGAGATAAGGGTTTCTGAGAATGATTTCATCTTGGAGCTCTTCCTGCATCACTTGCTTAATGTGGGTCCTGGAGGCCATATAGACGAGACACATGTGAAAATGGACTACAGCATTTAGGAGGAGAGACCCTTCTGTCTTGTTAGTTGGCCTGGATTACCCAATATGTGACTAGAAGCTATGTTATCCAAACAAAAAATCTCCCTGTAAGATGTGGAGAGCTTTTTTTGACCCTATCTGTGTTTAAAATGTTTTCAGTATATTCTGAGGGAAAAACCTTCCATAGTTAGGTAGTCTTACTTTCTAATAACTTCTGGAAAATTTTGATGGACTGACCATTAATAATATATTTGCTTACCTAAGTTAACTATATTTTGCATCAAGTGCTGCCTGCTACGTAAAGTATATTTTTTTTTACTTCCTTCTCCAGTGTCTTATGGCTTAACTTAGATGCCATTCCATGATAATTGGGATCCTGAAGGAAGAAAATGATGTTCCCATTGTAATTTTTTTTTAAAAATTAGCTTAACAAAGTGCACCTAGGAAACAGTAAGTTTCAGAAAGCAATTGCAGGTATCTTTGAAGGGAAGGTATTAATAGCATTGAAGAAGATGAAGTGTGTTACTGACAATGACTGGTCTACACTTGAGGCATCCAAACTGGCAGGTTTTCCAAATGCCTCCTCATAAATGGTAGGATCTTCCTTTGAGGAGTTAGGTATGATTTCTGGATGAATTTCTCCTTTTGGAAGAAGAAGGGGCTGTTTTGCTTTGGCGTGTTTCTAAAGTTCTTCCCTCCCTCTAGTACCTGTAATGAAGATGAAGACCAAAACTAACTGGGTGAAGCAAAGTATCATCTTTGTTTCTGAGGACGTGTTCCTGCCCTGGTTTGACTGTGGGCAAACTATAACAACCTGAAAGAGGAGCAGTCACTGCTTGCAAGTCCCACTGAAGCAACAGTCAGCAAATGGCATCAGTATGTTGATGTAGATGCCAGCCTGTTGGCTGCCGTACTTCAGGACAACTGCTTGCCTTGTCTCCATTCAGGTTTTTGTGGTAGAAGGTTGGCTTGAAATTATTTATGTACTCTGGTTGTGAACAGGGTTTATTCAGTTCATCACGTAAACACAGACTACTAGCGTGTTTAAGAGGATTACCAGACTGCATTGGTAATCCACCTCCGGTGGTTAGCACTCTCTTCTTTTTTGTTCGCATAATAGGTGCTGGGACCTACAAAACAAATTTTTTCCTGAAATCACCTGTTCTTCTCTGCAGTAAGAGACGTGCTTGCTGGTTTGTGCACAATGCTCTCCAGCTGCAAGATACCAATTTTCTTTTCTTCAAGGCTTTAGGTTTTCTTGTTTTATTGGTGGTTTTTTTTTCTTTTTCATTTCTGATTCATACAATTCAAGACACATATATATGCATTTCTTCTTGACCCAGGATCTTCTGCAAGAGTCCATCTAAAAACTGCAGGACTTCTGCAGACAATCTGTCCAGGATCCAAGCAAACCTCTCTGCTCTTTTGTCCCTAGTGGATCGATCTCCACAGGGCTGCTTGCGTGAGGCTCAGTGTTGCCTATGCCTGTGGGCATAACATTTTTTATGAGCGCAGCCTTACCTACGATATTCCTCTAACAGGTTTGCTGTCCTTTGTTGTCAGTTTTGTGCTGCCAGACAGTAAACAACTTGGTAGGTGACATGTTAGGTATTAGAGTTGGGATAGAAGTTGGCTGTTTAGGGATATGCCACCATTCTGGTAAGTAATTTTTTTCTTTATTGTAGCCTTTTTGTGCAGAAGGTGCAAATAGTGGAGATGTATTGATATGTATTTATCTACACAGAATGAACAGAGGCTTGGTTAAGTCATAACAAGGGGTGTCCTTCTATAGCCCCTAACGTATCACTTGGCTTCTTTATGTTCAATAGTATTTTGTCATAGATGAGTAAAATAATCTTGTATTGTAGGGCTGTGCACTCCTCTTTGCTGCTATACTGGGTCCTGACTTCCATTCTCAAGTAGTCTGGGGGCAGGGGGAAATTTGCTTTCAACTCTGTTCGTCACATTGCTATAGAATTTGCTGCTCTCACACCTGAAGTCTTCTAAGGATCAACCCAATGAATCAAGAACATAAGCTAAAATAGTTTTTAATAAGTTTTTCAAGTTGAAGTCTAGCATATTATTTTCAATGAATTATTTTCTTTCTGTTTAACCATCGTGGTACTTATCTTCCTGGGTGGTCATGTTATCCCTCTGAAACTCACTGCAGCAGAAGCAGATGAAGCCTGAATGATATTTCTCACCCAGCCCTTCTTTATATGTGGTTTTCCCTCAAACAGTAATATTTTCCCTATGCCTTCATTTTCCATTAAAAATAATCTAAACTATTTATAATTAGATATAATCTTCTTCAGCAGAACTTATAACAAATGTGCATTTTATCTACATGGTTTCCAGCATTATCAAGACTATATTCATTCACATTTGCAGAGAATACATCAGTGTGGACAGGCTTGCTTGTTTTAGCGTAGGACCAGCCAGAGCATGAAAACATGACACTAGTTAGCATTGCACATGAAAAAGGGAAAAGGTAGTTTGTCAGTGGCCTGCTCCAAAGTGGTCTCAGTGTGGTTGACTGCTGGAAGTGTAGAGCCAGTCTCATGGCTGGCTGCTGCTGAAGGAGGACGATTTCCTTCCTCTCTTGCTCACCCAGCCCTTCCCGAGGCCAGTTCTACTCAGTAACCCGTGATAAAGCTGGGGGGAAAGGAGTTACTTACCTGGCAAGTTTTAACAAACTTAACACCACTTAACAAAGTGGTCTAATAAAGACCACTGATACAAAGTAAGGAATGTGTGTCCAGATGGAAGAATTGTGGGAGGCAGGAACAAGGAGCCTTTGACTTTATTGTGGGCCAGTGCATAGGCTCACTCAGTTGCTTTAAACCTCTCTGGTAGTGAAATCCCATACCAGAATTAGAGACTTTGAAAGTCTGTAAGATGAATAGAGTAGCAAAGACTAAGAGGAGAAAAAAAATACCCCATTTCCTCCCTTACTCCTCAGACTTTACAAATCTTGAGCTCCATATACCACAATTTGCAGAACAAGCTAAAAGTGTATGTGAATAGGAGGAGAATAACTAGTCCTGCCTCTGTGGGTGATAAGCAGTTTGTTATTATTATTATCACACAAATATAATAATTGTATATGGATAGATTTCTGAACAGCTTTCCCAATACATGGGGTTTAGACTGCGTCTAATACTTTTTTCCCCCTACCTGTTTCACAGTATAAATGTGTTTTGAAAAGTGTGAAAAAGTCTAAACATCAGCTATTTTGAGTATATGTTTATGACTTGCAGATTATTTGTCCTTGTGGTTTTCTAAAATCTGATGGGGGAAACCCTGATTTTAGTTATTTTATAACTTTGTTGACAGTTTGTGTTGTAACAGCTATGATATGATTGGGTTTGTGCCAGGTTGGGAAGTTCTGAGTGGAAACTTGTAGCCTTCTGTTTATAAAAGCCTGGATTTCTCTCTGACGTACATGAATTTTCTGTGATTCATAAAAAATCATAAGCTTTGCTTTGAAAGCCAGTGTTAGTGATGGATGAAATACTGGGAGTCAAATGAAAAAGAATCAGGAATCCCAGTATCAATGGGGAACTCCTCAGCCATGACTTAAAACAGCACATGGTAACGTGTTCCTCTTCCCCTCATGTTCCCTCTGTTCAGTGCCCGATAAATCCATTCCTAGATGCTAGAAAGAAAAATGACCTTTCAAAGCTGCAGGTGAGAATTGCCAATTCCACGCATTTCTTCCATGACAGATAATTTACCCTAATGCTGCTGTCCTTATTTCTTATTTATCTCTCAAAATCTTCTGTAGCTATTCTGTAATTTGCTGTATATTAACAAAATTTCCAAATGCGTAACTGAAGAAAAGTAGTAGGGATTTTCTCTCTTCTGTTTTTCAGTGAAAATGATACTAAGCACTATTTTGGTTATGAAGCCAACCTCTTAGTGAAATATGCTATTATTTAATCATTATGTTTAGTATATAAATGGACTGTTTTTATTGGACAATGCATATGTATAAACACATAAAATTATACACACAGTCCCATGCATATTTCATCTGGGAGATTCCCATGCTTGCAGCTTACTGAGAGCAAGCTGATTCGTTACTTCTCAAGAGCTGCTTTCCAAGTTTCCAGTGATCCGCATATCTACACAGCTTTACGGAGAATGTAAGAACGAGTTTGTGATCTCAGTCCCATTTGGAATGCACAGGTACCTGCATCATTAACACACACTCATTTCTGCATGTTTCCAAACCTCATCTAGAATAGAGCAAATGGATTTGATTTTTTTCCACAGTCAGAAAAAGACTATGAAACTGGTGCATTTAAAAAGACAAAGAGTGTCATGTCTGAAGTTTTTAATGTGCTCTTCAGTGTGAGGAAAGACATTTCATACACAGTCTTCAAATACTCGGGTAAAAGTAAATTCCATTCAGCCTGCAATATTTCTCATGAGAAAGCATGCTGTCTCTACCCTCTCCTGCACCAGTGTCCCTGAAAATTTCAGTAGGAAGTAAGGTTAAAATCTTGTAAACCTGTGGGAAAAAATGCTTAGTACTTCATAAGGAAGTTATAGCTCCTGATTTTTCAAAATATAAAACATGTTTTGCTTCCCAGCAAAATCCTGTAGTGTCTGGGAAAAGGAACAATTGTGTTTCTACAATGACATCCTCTAAACTGAATATTCCATTTATCCTTTTTCACCACTCTTGGTATTTCTGTGTGGTTTTGTTGTTGTTGTTGTTGTTTTGACAAGTGCTTTTAATTTGGTGTATTTTTTTAAGAATTAGGAAGAACGACATCGCATGCTGAACTGGAAGTTGAAATCTGGGGTTGCCAGGTTTATTACGAATGCCTGTGCAGTGACAGCCCCCAGCATGTGTGAGTGTGTGCGGGGGGGGGGGGGGGGTGTGTGCCTGCACATTTTTAAATAAAAAGGAAAGCAGAGGTTTGCTCATTTGTTTGCCTATTGTGAAGCTGTCCTGCACCTTTCTACTCCTTTGTACTGGGGTGAAGGCTGCTGAATGGAGGCCTTGTGCCATTTGTTGATTTTAAACCTCACTGTTAATCCACAGGAACCTGCTGGTGTGCGCAGCAGGAGAGCTGTGTGACAAGTGGAAATCTGGGCGGGGGGGAGTGTGGGGGGTCACAGGGGATAATAATCATTCAGCCATCAGCCTTTGTCACCCTTAAGCCTAATTGTTACCCTCTGCTGGTAACCACATTGAAGTGCTGGCCTTTTAAGTGTTTCTTGATTTTACTTGGCACAGGCTTAGGGATAGGATCATTTATTGCTGGGTTTATATTGTATCAGGTTTGTTGGGGTTTGTTTTATTAGCCCCATTGAATTTTCTGCATCCCTTGAAATAATTTGGGAGAGTCCCAGATGGGTTGAAGGGGCTGAATGGAAACGGTAAAGTTGTTAACAAATTTCTCTCTGTCAGAAGCTGGGCTAAAACCAGAGACAGAAAGCTTTCCTGCTCTGCCAGCCAGCTGCCTCCTGGAGTCTCTGCATGAGCTGCAGCTGTGGCTGTGGGCACTGGGCTGCCTGAGCAGCAGCAGCAGCAGCAGCAAGGTGATAGTGGGGTGGGGCAGAGGACAGCTTCCCCTGCCCCTTCTGCCTGTAGCACCCACCTGCTTTAGGTATGCCTGAAAACCGAAGGTCTGAGGGTGGCTGAAGCAAACTGAACTGGTAGTAAACTCGTGAAGGGGAGAGGAGAATTAAACAATTTTAAAACAACAAAGAAAAAGGTGAGATATCTTTTCTAGCAGTCAGGAACTGGTTCTTCAACTTTCCCTGCCAGTAACACATGCTGAAGTCAGTACTGTGCTTTCTGTTGTTTTCCTTGAAGAAGTTGCTGTAGAAGCTGCTATAGTAGCTAAACTCAAGCCTGAATGAAGGCTGTGCAATGGGCAACTATTTCTGCGTGTGAAGTAAGCTTGTGTGAGGATGGGAGGTGGCACACGGGAGGTTGTTTTGTTGCTCCCCCCACCTGTGTGTGGTGGGTGTTATGCTAGGCCCTTACCTAAGACTGCATGGGCTCGTGGAGGGAGGAAAATCTCCAGATTAGTGGTACAGGCTTTAGATCTATTCTTGATCAAATACACTTGCCTTCTAACCCTTCAGATGCAGCATGTCTCCAGCAGATGCAGCGGCTGCATTGTGTGCTATGACCCGATAGCCAGTGTTTGAAAGTTGCGCCAGTAGAAGCGATGGTAAATCCAGGGTTGTTAAAGGAGTCTGATTACACAGCGTGATTGCAATCTTATTTTCAAGTCTAGTCTTCCACCTGGCTCAGTACTTCATCAAAACGCCTGAGAATGCATCTCAGAGTAGGATGAATGTTCATGCTTGCTACTTATTCTTTTACAGTAAAAGGGAGTTGTTTATTTAAGAGGTTTGGTTTTGTGTGTTTCCCCTTGTTCCAGGGGTATGATTCCCTGCTGGATGTTGGCATGCCTCTCAGCTCCCTGGATTTCTTTACAAACAGCATATGTCATAGTGGTACCTGTGTGGGCTTGATATTTCAATCAAAAAGCTTTAACTAGTAAAAACTTCTGCCCAAAGAAACCATCTTCACTCAGCTGCTATATTTTCACCCTTCTGTGATGTGCATTTAATTGTAATTACTGAGTCAAGTTAATAATTCTTTTACAACTGTTATTGCAGGACATGTCTCAGGAAGGCTATGGAACCAGATCTCAACCCCCTATGGCACCAGGAAAGCCTAACCACGAAGACTTGAATCTAATCCAGCAAGAAAGACCGTCAAGCTTACCAGTAAGAAAATAATGTTTGTTTCAGTATTTTAAAATGAAGGCACTTTATGTAGCATTTCATTATATCTAGGATGAGCAGATGAGAAATACTGAAGGAAGAAATATTAAACAAAGTCGATGAAAAATTGTTTTTAAAAATGTGAGAACAGACAGCTTGTATATGAGTGGACTTTGCTTAGACTTGTTCTGGTTCAAAACAGCACTATTTATGTGCATGCATGTTCTGTGCTTGTGCACATGTGTATTCGTATAGAGGAAATTGATTTTTTTAGCTTTAGGAATTCCATACTTGCATAAACCAATCTGGTGAGGAGGAGGCTTTTTTTCTGTGCCCTTTTCAAATGTTTTCTGTAGATTCTGGTTTAGAATACTGTAACCAGAAGTTATGTGCTCCAAACCCTCAGCATCAGTAATGAGATTGGCACATCAATTCTGCCACCATCTATTACTACAGAAATGTAGAAGCAGGAATGACAGTGATACTTGGGCTAGGTTGATCTTTTGATTAGGAGATTATTTTGTACTAATATTTCTTAGTTTTTCTGAGCTCTACACATTCTGCTGTGGGGGAAAGAGCACAAAGGAATATACTTTGTGAAGACATTCCAGCTACTTGCATTTTTTAAGGTCTTATTTCACTATAGCAGACAAAGTACTCAGCCTTGTCTTTGTGTGCCCGTTGTGGTTTGGGGATTTTCTTGTTTGTCAATAGTAAACCAGTATGAATTTAAACCAACTATAATATGTTCAGCTTAAATAATGAAACTATATAAACTTTATAAACTATGTGCTCTGGCTTGGAATAATATATCATAAGCATATAGGATATTTCCTGCAGTTCAGTGGATATGTATTCATTTGCAGTTGGCAGAGGGATCTCTCTGAAGAGTTTACCATATTAAGATACCAAATGTATTTGTGAAATCTGGTATTATGTTGTATATTTTACCTCTGGCACATGGCACTATTGTAAATCCCTAAAAATAGGGAAATAAACACAGTATTTCAGAGTTACATCTTTGGCACCTAGGAGAGTGTATATGCTACAAATTCTTTACGTGACATTTGAGGCATGCATATCTCAGGAGAAGCTATGGAAACTGGTGTAACAAGAGATACTAGGTTCAAAGCAAATTGGTATTAATTTGACGGGTTTTTGGGAACCCTTTTTTAAACAGACTAATTTCTCTGAACAGGTCTCAGAAATGAATGCTGGGATTTACCTTAAAAATAGTAGCTACTGTGGACATTGAACTATTTTGGCAACAACTACCTAGTTTAAAAAGCAGAGATATTAAAAGAGACTTGTAACCTCCCAGTTTTTCATGAACAGTGTTTATTAGGGTAAGGAGGAGTAAAGTTATTTATCAACTAATGTTCTGCTCATTTGCCTGTGTTTTTTCTCAAATAATTGTCCTACTTTTAATTCATGCTCTGTCCTACCTCCAGCATTATGATATCTAAGCAGAGTATTGGGTATTATCTGTGTCCCTGAGTGTTTGGTATATTTAGTAGCTCATAATTATTCTAGGTATGGGTAAGCTGGTAGTATTAACAGTGAATGTTAACCACTTTGGCCACATAGCTTAAACTCTTAAGTTGATCCCAAATGCTGTTATTGAGACGCTTTGTTACTGAAAAGCATTGATGCATAACCATAGAACACTTTATATACTACAAAGCCCTGCTGTTTTCATATGGAAGGGAATGGAGGATATTATAATTTTGTATTTTGTTTTGGTTTTGGTGTGGGATTTTTGTTTGTTTGTTTTCTTTTTCAATCAAAAAACAACTGCAGTCCTTTGTATATAGAGACAAAGGCTTTTTTGATCATGTCAGTAAACTCCCAGTCATCTTACATTGAAGGAAGATGTCTTAGAAATTAGGAATAATCTGTACATTCAGAATATGGTGAACATGATAAAAGCTTTAATACAAATCTATTTTGGGTGATGGCTTGACCATATATGTACATGGTGGTTTTTCCCTGAAACAGGAGAGTTCTGTATTCTGTTTTGGACTGCCTATGAAAACCCTTGATCACTATCCCTTGTTTAGCATTCCTAGTTAGCTTCATTTTGGCATACTAAATATGGCTTCTTAAGCTTGTTTTCAAGGTTATGTGGTTCTTCAGGGTAGTAATCACTAAGTTGTCTTTGAACAGTGAAGCCTGAAGTAGCAGTGGTGTTAGGCTTTTAATAAAATTTAGTTATGTTTTGTTTCATGGTATTCTGGTATTTATACTCTTTGCCCGTTATCTTTTTATTTCTTAAGGGCATTGTGTAAAATCACAGCAGCTACATAGCAAGCTTATACAAGTGTCAAAAACCAACAAAAGAGATGTAATAGTAAATGGTGAATGGTTTTCTCTGATGTGGCTTTGAAAAAAGAATTTCCCTTTGATAGATTCGAAGAGGAGCTGGCCACTTTCTGCAGCACTGAATGCTGGCTTGTGTCACCCTTTGGGGGGAGTTTTTTCAGCAGGTTTGTGACACAAGTAGCGCAGCTAAACAGCTCAATAGTTGTTCCGTTTCCTTCACACATTGTATATAAAAGTCCTGGCATGAATGTTCCCATAAAGTTCAAAGCAGATGAATTTGTAATGTGGGTCGGTAACAAATGGCTACAAACAAAATATGGCTTTATTAGCTACTTCTAATGGCCTGTCAGATTCTATACAATGCTTGCTTTCCTTCTCCTAACTGCTCTGATATCTGGAGGGTTTGACCTGTGGGTCTCTGACCATGTGGAGTCACTGAGAGCCCAAATGAAAAGTTGCACAGAATAGTGCTCCGAGCACTTTTGTTGGGGTCACAATTAGAAGGAAATCTCAAGCCTCTGAGAAAACATGGGACTTAGGTATTCTGTGAAGGAAAGGAAGTCATAAACAGAAACTGTTCTCTATTAGAGTAGAGGAATAAAGGGGAAGAGGCCTTGAATGAAATTGTCTGGAGAACAGCTACTACAGAACATATTTATCAAGACTTAAGGGATAATAGTAATATACACATTTCTGCTATTGTGAGAAAGCTAGAGCAGACTTACAGGAAAAAAACTTCCAAATGATATATCTGCAGATTTGTTGTTGCGGTAAAGGAGCTTGTGTCAGCAGTAGGCTGTGTGTGTGTCTATGAAGACTAGTCCTTTATTTTGTCTTTAGTGAGTACGTTTGTAAATGTTCACATTGGATTGTGTTGATAGAGTGAGAAGCAGAAAACATAAATTTTTTTTTATTGGTGTGAGTATTAAAGTAATTTCAGATAGGCATTGGTGTTTTTACTATTACTTTATTTTGCTTTAATAAGGCCTTTTTTTTTTTTTTTCCCCGTTGTGCTTGTTTGAGGTGTGAGGTTGAATGGCCTATCCAAGGTTGCCATGCTTTTGATAGACAGGTTTCTGCTAATGTTTTTTTTTGTTGCAACCTACAGGTAAAGTTCTGCAGCTGCTTTGAGCCATTTAAAGCCAGGGCAGCTGCAGTCCTGTCGTGTGCCCCCCATCTGTGCTGTCCCATCTCCTCCACTGTCTCTCTTGGGACTGGCCAGTGGATTTGACTTGGGGAACTGAACCAGATGAGAAAAATCCTCTGTTTCTGGGTTAGTTTTTGTCTGAATCACTGTGCAATTGTGTGGGCATCAGTGGTACCTCAGAAGAGGAGATGGGAATTAGAAGCTGTGATGGGAAAGGGGACAGACAGTGGGGATAGCAGCAGCTTTGATTTTAGCCACAGCCTAAAGGACTGTATGATCTTGCTGGAAGGGTTTAAGATGCTGTCATCCTGTCAGCTCAGACATGGTGGCACAGCAGATCCCAGTGTTCACAGTTGGGCCCTGCAGCAGTCATAGAGCCACAGACAGACAGAAGACAGTTCACTTCTTTTTGTAAGGTAAGTTTTCTGCCAATTCCCATCCCTAAGCTGTTTAATGCCATGCAATCCGGGAGTGTAAGTGTGGATGTGTGAACGTGCACAGCTGAAGGTGGGCTTGTGCTGGTCTTCACCTGCATCCATGTAAAACTGTAGGGAAAATGTGGTGTTAGTCTTATAACTTAGGTTTATCTTGTGCTTACAGGAGGTCATCCAGTGTTGAAGGGGGAAGGTTGCATCTGGATTTGAGGAAATCACTATTCTACTAGATCATTCAGAATTCTGAGTTTATGGATTCATTCTGTGACATCACTTGGGCTTTCCATGGAGGCAGAGCAATTCCTAAGCAAAACAAAATAGTAGGCAACAGTGAAGGTAGAATGCTGCTTGTATCTTGTGCAGTGCTGTGACCTGAGAAGTTTGGTTGTGGTTCTACAACCTCTATAGTTGTCTGAGCTTCAGTGCCAAGCAGACAAATTTTTTAAGATATCAGTTGCCCAGTTTCATTATGCTTGGCACTGTGGAAAACAGCACATCAGCAATCCCCTCCTGATTTTATTAAATGCTTCACAGTTCTGTTTTACCTCATTTTAATGAGCCCTGAAAGATGTTTAGGTGCTGGACAGTTTTTCCTCTGGTTGGCACACCTTTTTTGTTGTAGAAGGAGGGTACTAAATTAGATTTCTGAGGACCTCTGTTGAGAACTAATAGTAAACTAAATTCAAAATTAGATATAATAGGCTCATGGAACATCATAATTTCATATGGATCTCAACAGGTGTAGGCTATGAGGAAGATACATGGGATGGTTTGGGAGTCCACATTCTGTGTCTCACTTCTAGAATATGAAGTAGCCAGGAAACCCATCTCAAAAAGCATCACTCCCCAAACAATTAAACATTAATGGCTGAAGTCAACAGACAGGAAAACACTTCCCAGCATTACTTGAGCAACTGTGGTTTAGAATTAGCAGGAGGTAACTCTTCTTTTCTCAGAGATTAAACTACTGGGATGAGGGACTCAGGTGACATTTATACTCAGCTTAATCCAGTAAGCACTAACCATGGTCAGGGTTGTGGATGCTACCATAATGTAAATATTGATTACCACTGTAGCCCTTCTGGTAAGGACAAACCAGTACTAAAAGAGAACGTAATGCAGCCACCCTCCTTTTTTTGTAATCCTTGTTGAATTCTTTGCAGGTAAGCAAATTAGAAAGCCTGATCTAAATTTAAGTGATATTTTTAAAATACAGACTATTGCTTATGATTTGAGAAAAAAGAGGGAAAAAATTCTGTAAATGGATTCTTTGTAATTCTTGGGAGGCAAATGCTGTTACCAGTTGATAGATGCATGTAGTACATGATAGCAAATCTGTCCTCTAGTTATTCGCGTCTCTGCCTGAAAATATCTGTTTGGGAGTATATTAAACCATGAACAAGAAAGAAATGCGAGTATATAATATTTGTGAATTAAATTGTTCATTGTTTTTACATCAAGTAGGATAAAACTGGTGTGCCTCTTTCCCACTTTTCTTTCTCTTTTCTGCAATGTTGTAAAATAGCTGAATGATCTTGTTTTCCTTTGTTTGGGTCAAGAAATTTTAGCTGAAAATTGTTACTCTGTGAAAGAAGATTATTGACTCAACAAGCCTTCAATTTTCAGTGAATAACACTCCCACCCTCTAGCTTCAGGAACATGTGGTGCATGCATTCTATTTTAAAGTACAGACTGTAATTTAAAACTGAGGCAGTTTGATGCCCCACTGAACTTTGTTTAAGCCTGGAATAAAAGGAAAAAAGCTTCAAGTTGCAAAGAAGTGACTAAGCTTCTCAAAGGCTTTTCTTAGCCTTTAATGCACAGAGTTAGAAGATGCTGCTATTTTTTCCAAGTCATTTTAATTCTGAATCAAGTGCAGTTGCTAGGGTTCTTTTCTTTCTTCTTGACATTCCTTGTAATAAACCTGTAGCTAGAACCAGTTTCACACCACACATATGTATGGAGACATCAAGTGTATGTATTTCTGTGTGTTTCTGAGGTGCCAAACATGCTCTGTAGTAGCTGCAGGTGCACATACGGATTCCTTATGTGGCCTCCCATTTGTGTCCTGCTGTCAGTCAGAATAGTGGGTCAAATCCAGCGCTAGCCACTGCAGCACCACTGACATCGGTGATGTTACTGGGGGCGTAAACCTCGTGTGTGTCACTGAAAATCCTAGCCCACTAAGTGTTCATGCACACTTTACGTTTGACTTCAGTTAAGCCAGGATTTCACGTAGGGTGATCAAAGTGATTCATTGTCCTAGAGTCAATTTGTAAATTACGTCCCATTTTTGGGTAAAAGTACAATTAAAGTAGTGCAGAGCAGCCCTGGGCATAAACTGAAACACCGAAACCAAAGGTGTAGATGCTTGAATTAAGTATTCTTATATTAATTTTAATATTGGTAGTGTGAAGAGAAGGTCCTGTTGTTATTAATTTGTGTTTTGTGCTTTACAGAATTTCTTGGTTTTGCTTGATAAATTGATCATATTTATTTAAAAAAGCAGTTTTAGGTTGTTATTGAAGTGTAAAAAGTAATTTCACTAAGTACTGTAAAAAAATACTTGGCTATTCATCATTTTTCCTAGCTTAAAAATACTTTACAATGTTTACAATATCCCTGTAATAACTAAATTGCTAATTTATGATCCAAACAAATTTACAAATCCAAAAAGGAACATTTAGTCTGACCTCTACATGAAACTTATATGGGAAATCTGTTAAGGAATTACTGATCCCAGTAGTGGTTAAGGTTGCAAAAACTTGTATTCAAATAGGCCAATGTTGTCCTAAGTGGAATACTGGAAGTATTGGTAGCTTTTTTTCCTGCAGTGCTTTAGAAGCTATGAGTGTTTACATCATATACCTCCAAATACCGGAATACTATTGGTGTTCATTCAGAAATGAAAGAAACTAGATTTAATTTGTGTGGTTGAAGCATTTAACTTTTTATTTCCGTCGCGGCCCCTGTCTCAGGTTGATCCCTTCCGGAGAGGCTGCTGCCCCCTTAGCCAGAGTGACTGAACTGTGCTTGTGGTAGCCCCTGCAGCTTGAAATGAGAGGCAAGCCGAAAGCCCCCAAGGTTACTTTAATATGCAAGGCCGTAAACTGTTGGTAGCATGGGTGCCTCTGCATGCATGGCTCAGATGTACCTGCTGCAGAGGCAGTAACTATACTAGCTGTCCTTTTATTCTGCCTAAATTTCCAAGTCTGCCTTTAGGCTCTGCATTTGGAAATCTATCTCTAAAATGGCAGGGTTTTTTTTTTTATTTGGGAATTAATTTTTATTGTTTGAACATTTTACATAATGTGTGTATGTACATATATAGTATATAAAAGCATGCATGTCTTATCTGCTTGGTTATTTGTAAATTTTGAGTTGATAGCATACTATAAATTCCAAAGCTTAATGTATTCACTGGTGCATGTCTTTGTTCATGCCTGTGTGAACATTGGGATTACGACGCAGAAAGTAAGACAAAGAAGTATTACTCACTTGAATACCATTTCAGGAAGTACCTGAGACACTGTAAATGTTTTTTCTTTCTTTTATTTTTACCACAAGTACTCCTGTAAGATAAAAATTTTTTTTCCCCTTGAATGACTCCTTTACTTGTGCTTACCAACGCTTGTGAAGTATGACCTCAGCTAAACACAGTAACTCACTCTGATCAGCAGCATCTGAAGCCTAGCAGTAGATGCCTTTTCTTTTTCTTCCTCCATCCACTCCTGTTTGCTGGGAATGTGTTGGTTTCTGGTGCTATTGTTGCAGCTTTCATGTTTAAAAAAAAAAAAAAAAAAAGTTCCCAGTCTTTGATGTGAAGCTTACTCCTGAGTGGTGCTGGTCAGCTGCTGTTTCTGTGTGAGCAGATGTTTGTGCAGTCACGGTCAATAGTGTTAAGATTAGGCCAGGTTTCACAGTGCTTTGTGTGATTGTTTATGGTTTGTCCATAATTGCTGGGGATTTTAGGTGCCATCACAGTGTAAATTGGAAGTATTTGTTATGTACTATTTGTTTCATAGGAGTATGACTATCATGATAAAGTCAGTCCTTCAGTATGAGGCTATTCATGTTTTAATGGGGTTTTTTTTGGTTGGTGTGGGGTTTTTTGTTGGTTTGAGGTTTTGTTTTTGGGGGGCAGTGGGGGTGGTGTGACGGTTTTTTGAGGTTTGAAACAGGTTTTTAAATTTCTCTCAAATGTGTTTTCTTTAAACCTAATGTCTTGTGCTTCTTAGACCTCTCAAACGTTCTTTCCTTTGCTGAAGCCATACATCTCAGATTCACTATGAAGTCTTCTCTTGAGAAGACCAAAATGAAACATGGTGGTTTTTATAGAATCTGTGCTATATTGGGCTATATGTGACAAGTGCTTCTGAAGTGTGTTTCATGTAGATAGGTTTCCATTATCAATTTACCTTTAAAAAAAATATATACACACACTCATAATGAGGGGGCTTCTGCCTTTGGAAGGCACTTTCATTTTAACCCACTGCATCAGTTCTTTAACAACATGCAGATTATACTGTGCCATTTCCTACACAATTCCAAACACAGTTCTGCTTCCCCAGGACTTTATAAAGATGGTCCTGTTTGAATTGGCAATGTAATTTTGGAGGATGAAGCTTCATAGTGTGTTGAAATTGAGATAGAAAAGCTGATAATGCCAGGAAAATGCTACTTTCAGTTCCCAGTGTTTAGGCTTTTGATCTCTCATTCCGTGCAGACAATTGTAGATAACCCTTTTAATCATCTTAACCTGTGAAATGAGACTTACTGTGTTAAATTAGAATTAGGACCTGAATTTTGTGGCACATTTGAATAATTGCATTAGTATAGGAAAATATGCCATCCTGGATCATTTGTTTCATATCACAATTAAATGGCATGAATTTATAACAATGTGTGATGTTGGCTTTGGTGGTTTTATTTTGGTTTGGTTTGTTTTTTCCCTTCAAGGCAGAGGTTCACTTAATAGTTTATCTTCCACCTTCCTGTTGAAGTTATCATTTTGGAAAGTAATATAAAGATAAGCATATATGAGCATTTGTATTTATGTTTGCATGTAGTAATACATTATGCATCAGTCAGCTTTAGTAAGGTTTGCTGAATACACAGTAGCGGACTTAGTTTAAAGAACAAAGCTTGTTTCATGACATCGAATAAGGCCTAGATTCACATGTACATCTACAGTATCACAGATGATGAAATTTCCCAATGCATGTTGCACAAAAGGTAATGACAAGAATCTAAAATATTATTGTTTCTTAAACTACAAACTATACAATAGCCAGTTCTTGCTTTTGTAAAGTATGGAAATAAAGGAACTGGAAGTGATCTGAAATTTTTAGACTAACTTGTTACAATCAAAATAACTTAGTAAGATTAAATAGGTAGATAAAATGGTGTATGGATTAAATACAGACATTGACCCTAGTGAACTAATTAATTATGGCATGGGATAAAACTTCATGGAAACTATTATCTTTTAGTTTTAGACTTTTATAACTGAAAGCCTTACCAGTTTTTTCTTACAATACTCCGCTGCAGAGGGGAGATGGAAGAAAAACTCCAGATTATCTCTTTTCTTTATTTAACTTAGAGTTCATGTCAAAATTTTAATAATAGGGCTTAATGAAAGCTTCATAAGAACCCAGTTTTTTCCATCGTGTTTGTTGTATCATTATAATCATGCCTGCATGAAAATGGGAAAAAAGTAAAGTTGAGTGCAATTTTCAGCACAGCTCTTCAGAATTTTTTTGAAACAAGGCTGTAAATTTTAAATCTATGGGTTTTGTTGTTGGGCTGGGGGGGTCAATTGGGTTTTTTTCTGTTTTGTTTTTTTAAGTAACACCTCATAGCTTCATTTGGATTCTCTTATAGTCCATTTTCTCTCAGTCTGAATTAATTCCTTTCCTTTGCTTTTCTTGTGCCCTTAAAGAAGACTCAAGGGGACTTCAGGTACACGCCAACGATGTTTTTTAATGACTGCTGATCCTTCCTGCATAGCTCGTTAGACATTTTGCCCCATTAGAAATCACAGTAACAGCATTTTTCTTCCTATTCTGAGGTATGACAAAATACAGGGATTTTTTTTGGCTCTGCAAGTCTTTGGCTGCTTCTGGCCAGAGTGTTGGTTATTCCAGTGCTGAGACCACAGCTCAGTGTGAGAGGGGCCATTCAGGCTACCTCGAGAGTTGTCTTTCTCTTCTACAAAGAACCAGAAGTTATATATCAGATCCTGTTAAATGCTGAGAAATGCACCCATGCATGTACTTGCATATACCTACAAACATTTTAGCTCTTTAATTTTTGCTGGTTAGAAGCAGTGATTTCTAGTGCTTGCTTTTTAATACTTACATTCACATTACTACAGCTCAGACTGAAGTCAGTCCTGTAAGTTCTTTAACTTATTTTTGCCAGGAAAACAAACTTTCCCCTCCTAATAATTTTGATCACTTGAGTTCCATTTCCATGAAGGGCTATAGCCAGCTAGCCACACGGCCCAAGGATTATCTTCACTTACAGCATGCAGTGAAACTCAACAGAGTTGAAGTGTAATTGAAGGAGTTACAGTCTGACACTTTTTTTTCCCCGCCACCCACATCCATTAAAGATGAAACTTGGAAACAAAACATGTGATCAGCTATGCAAAGGCGCTTTTTTTAAAAAAAACCCCTTTATTTAAAAGAAAATACAAACAACAAAAAAAACCCAGCCTCCTGCTTTATTCTTTCTTTTTAAAATTACTACTTTTCCAGCAAGCTAAAACATTCTATATACATTTCTATATATTATTGAATTTCCTGCAGACTCTCAGTTGCTGTGTGCTTACTTTTAATACCATGGACTCAGTTGTTTTAGAAGTTGAGTGTTTTATCCCCCAGAACTCAGAGATTCATGATTAAACAAGTGCAGATTGGGCAGCTTATGCTTCTCCAAGTTCAGTCTGGGGTTATTGGTTCAGAGTCATGCATAGGATCCAGCTTGAGCTTGTGAGCAGTGTGTACCTCCCAGCCTTACAAGGGTGAGTGTCAGATGCTGGCCCACCCTGGACCAATGGATCAGTGGTGAACGTGGTTCAGGGACAAGGTGTGGTGGGATGTGCTTTTGCTCGCCTGGCAAGCTCCTGTGGCCCAGTCAGCTCAAGGGCTGACATGGCATCATAGGCTGAAGTGCGTTTATGGGTGTTTTGTCTGCTGGCTAACTAGTGTGCTTTGTGCTGCTGTATTTGGGGTTTAGTATTAGAAGTGTCTCTGGACACTTCTGGGCTCTGTCAGGGGGAAGGTGCCTTTCTGGTAAGAATATAAAAGCTCACACTACTTTCGTGACTGGGAAGCAAAGTGTTTCTATGCAGAACAGGGTTAGGTTTCTTTCAGACCAGGTAGTAACCAAGTTACGACTGTAATACCATTTAGATTATAGATATCTTCATGCGGTAACGTAAAAAATATATATATTTCAAGGTGTTGGGTTGTTCAAGGATCTGTCTTTTTTCCATCTTCTCTGTCTCCTCTCCAAGAGGTTTGCAAGGTAACTCAAGTTTAGTAAACCAAAAGGGAATACATTACTGTAATTCAGGTTTTGGCACATGGCTGTGATGCAGTGGGGAACATGGCACCTAGGAGAAGAACTGTATTCCCTCCTGGAGACTCGGTATAGCAGATTTTAAAAGTGCATCCATGCTTGAATCCATGGCTTCCCGGGCAGCACACTAAACTGTTGCTAGCTCTACAGATTGATTTCCAAGTGGATATTTTTGTCACGCTTAATAAGAGCACATTGATGAGACAACAGTGTGTAAGCTGAGTAAATGTCTGTTATTTCTGCACTACCATTACTCGTTACTGCCAGTATCCACGCAGCGGCAAAACTTAGGAGTGAGCTTTCTTCTTCCCGCTGAGGGTTTTCTCCACTCAGCTGATGATCTCACAAGTGTCCCCACTCTTCTCACATAGTATGAAAAAGTGAAAACGACTTTTGTTGTGGTGGTGGTCGGAATGACACTATAAAACCGAAAGCGTGTCAGTGTAGCAAGCTCGGGTTGTCTTTGCTCCGGGCCGGGCCGGGCCGGGCCGCCTCGGCACCGTCCTGGGCATTTGTGAAATGGCTGGTGAGGTGGCAGAGAGCTCTCCCCGCTCCCTCTGGCTGCTGCGAGTCTGAAATTACAGCTTTGTCTTTGAAGCCGGGCGCTCTGTTAGCGTCGCCATGGCGACGGGCGGGTAATGGCCTCCGCCGAGCCCAGCCTGGTGCTCAGCGCCGAGCGCGGCCCCGCGCAAGGCCCCGCTCGCCGGAGCGCTTACCGAGCTGCCCCCTCTCAGAAAATGTTTAAAAACTGCGCTTTTACATGGCCGTACCAGATTAATAGCCATGGTTTATTTCGTTTTAACTGCGGGGATAAAAGCATTATTCCATTAAATGGGTAGCTTTTTTCCCCCCTCCTTTGGTTTATGCATTATTAACACAAGCTTTCCTGTTTTGCTTGTAACATTTTATAGGCCCTTTCAAACATGTAGTCAGATTTGCTCTGCTGCTCTTTTATTTTTCAGGACTTAACCCTTTCTCTCCTTGATCGTGTCTTCAAAAACTTGGAGCCAAGCCTTTAGCAGTTCTGGTTGCTTCCATTTAATGTGTTCAAAAACAGCAAAAGGGTTTCTTTTTCTTTTTCTTTTTTTTTTCTTTTTTTTTTTTTTTTACTATTTTGGAACAATTCTGCTTTTTTGATGCACTTGAGAAGGCAATGCAGATGGGTCTGTTCTTGTAATTTAATTGAAGCAGATGCTGAAATCAGCCTTGATAAGGTTGTGGAGAGTTTTGCATTTTAATTTGTGTGCCCATATTCTCTTCTGCCCTTAGTGTAGTCACCCTGCACTCTTTACATGTAGCATTTTTGTTGGCAGCCTTCAAGAGAGATGCACCTCGTGGTTGAAGGACTGGGGACCAAAAAATCCAGAACAGTCCTGGGGACACAGTATTTATGTCTACCACCTTTCTTCTTAATATGGAGCTGGTGTAATACATCTAGACAAGTAGAAGTATTGCTATAAACACAAGCTGCAGGCTTTGTTTCACTTTTCCAGTGCTCTAAAATATAGCTTTCATTTTAGTCTCTAGTAGGAGGCATATATCCAAGTGCAGTCAAGTGCTGTGGATACAGGGATTCAGTCATCCCTGCTGACACAAATGGTCTCTCTGTTAAAAACTTGGAGGCTAACAGGCAACCTGGAATTCATATTTTCCCCCAACCCACTTCCCCCCTTTTTTTAAACTGTGACTTTGTTATTATGGGGTGCTTATTGGCACCTCGCTTTGTCCATCTGTATCTATCACAGATACTGCTCTCCTAAACGCTTCCGAGGACATCTCAGGAAAAGGCAAATGTTCCTCATTTTTTTGGTCCTGTTTTTATTGATGTCATGTAGCAACGTTGATGTAAATGGTACCACTTGTGGAATGGACTTTTAGCTTCTGGACAGTGGACCAAAACATAGAGGTGTATTTCCCCAATCTAGCTGTACTGCAGACTGTGCTCAGGTGTTTGAGTGGGGAGGTTGCATGTGTGGGGTTTCTGCTCTCCCACCCCATGTCCCATCTTTGGGGCTCAGTGTCCCAAAGCTCCGTGTCTGTTCCTGCACATCACTTTTCATCCATGTGACTCCCACAGATACCTTTGGTAAATAACACTGCTTCTAAAACTCAAGTGAAATGTACTTCCTACCTCAGGGAGGCCCTCGGGTAGATGAAAGATGGATAGTCGTTCCCAACATTCTGACCATCTGAGACCTGCGTGAGGCCCATTTCTACTCCTGGCCAACAGCAGCTGTGGGCTGTGTTGTAGCCCAGCCTGGAGTTAGTGTGTTGTAGTGTTGAATGTGGCAGTAACATACATTTTAATTTTTTTTTCTTTTGTATATGTAAGTTTTTAAAATTCTGTCTAAATATATATATAAAAAAGCAATTGTGGTGAATCTACTCCAAGTGTGGATACAGTATTGTACAACTGCATAGATTAAATAGGCAGGACTAGAGGCTTACTCTCCTCTCTTGGCTTTGTGGGTATGAATTTCATCCTTTGAGTTGCATTCCCCTTAAATCGGCAAATTCTGAGAAAATTAGACAAAACAGTTTACATTCCATGAATAAGAAATTACTAATTGCTTATAAAACAGGCGTATCTTTATCTACACAGGGCTTTTTAAAGTTGCTGCTTAATCTTTTTTCTTTTTTAATCGCTAAATAAACATGTCTCAGCAGTCGCTGGATGTGAAACCAAAACCTGGATGTGGACAAAAAGCAAACACACTATACTAATTTTCATTAGCATATCCTATCTCCTAGAACATTTATTTTTTCATCCTCTTGTAAATTGATTTTTCACGTGCTTGTGACTGATATTTGAACTGTGTGTTTGTAGTAACTGACTTATGTAAAAGCCAGGTCCTGGATCTCCCAACATGAATATATTATGGAGGTGACCTCATGGGTTCATAGTTAAGGTTGCACAGAGTTTTCACTTAAAACGATGTTTAAATCCCTTAATTAAACATTAAAACTCACATGAATTCTCAAACATGGACTGTTTCAATAAGGAGAATAAACTTTAATTATTTAGGTACTCAATGTTCTTCTTAGTGCTGTATTTGCAGAATTGAGAACAACTTAAAATTATTCCTTCCTCAAGTTTTTCCACAGTTCCTGGTATTTTCACATTCTCTCTTCTTTTTTAGATCTTTTGGCTAAACCTTTCATTGCTGTAAGCTTTCATATCTCTGTTAACTTCATAAAACTGTGACAATTGACATAAAATAATTTGACTAAAACCAGTTCAGCTTTAATTATAATCATCCCTGATGCACAGGAACATATAGAAGATATATAGGAGTTCAGAAAGCTCTATGTGTTGTATTAGTTTTTTCCCGTGGCAGTCAAACAGTTTGTAGCTAATACTGGTCTTTGATACCAATGAATTGGAATGAGAAGAAAAGACTAGAGAGCCTATTAAGAAGAAAAATACCACATGGAAGCAAAATCCAGTCTCACACTTTACCATCAGTAGCGTCTCTTCTGTACAGGTGGTTATTACCAAATCAGTCAGTGAACAACTACAGCAGTTCTTAATGAGTATAAACTCCCCTCTACTTGTCCTTATCTCCTTATTCTTTGAGGACCCATTGCTAACTTTCCTGAAGTCAGTCTTTTTCTTTATTTCAGTGAGCTTTGGATTAGGCTGAGTAATTCTTAACGTTCATTCTACCCAGCTGTCACCCTGTTCCTTCATATTAATGTCTGTTTTGAGTCTTTTTCTTTGGACAGTCTGTAAACCTGTTATATACAGCAATGTATGCTGTACCTATACCGACCAGAAAATACAGCTCTCCTTGGTAACATTTGCAGTCTTCTGCTGAGCTATAATCACATTCTTCAGCACAAGTGGAAGCCTTGCTGAAAACAAGGTATTTGCAAATCGTACATAAATGAAGAAAAATTTTTTTAGAAGCAGTGTTAGATATGTGAGTAGTATCTGTATTCAGACCTCTAAGCCTCCTGCCATTCCTCTGACTAGCTAGAAATAGAGACAAACGAGAAAAAAACTCCTACTTCTCATTAGCTTACGGTGTATGGAACGTTTTTTGTTTAAGTCCTTTTAGGTCAGGATCTCTGTTTTTCCATCATTTTCATCTGACTGCCACTATGGTCACGTACACCTGTTAGTTCTGGTCTCCTGTCCACTGAAACACTGCTACTCTCACTTTTTAAATTATTTTTGAAAAAAATTCTTGTCCTGTTATCATCAGCAACTAGGAAAGGACTGTAGCCTGAGATTGCATACCAATACCATAAAAATGCATAATTACTTAATAATTTGAAGAATGTCTTATTGCTTTAGCCATTAGAGGAAGAGTGAAATTTCACAGGAAGATCTTGTCACCAAGGTAAGAGTAGCTCCTCAAGCTCTTCCGCAGTAGGGATTGATATGATGGCAGGGAAGGAGCTTGCTGCACTTGAACACTGCCAGGTTCATATGGAAAAGCATGTGAACAGAAGCTTCTGGGCCTGAAATGTTCCTTTGTTCAGGTGATGTTCTTGCATTTTACTGACTCTACTGTGTATGTACTTGAGCAGTTTGAAACAAAGCGTAGTAGGGAGAAATACATGAGAGCATCCAGTGGTGAAATAATGTGGAGAGGCTTAATTTGTATGAGTTGGAATCTTTGGCAATAGTACCATATTAGTGGTATTTTTGGGAACTTGCTAGCCTGGCAAATTCTCTTAATTCTTTTTGCTGGGGGAAGGAGAATGTTAAAAAAGCAGATCTGAGCACAGTATATACATTGTGACAGCAAGGGGTTAAAGAGATATAATTATGCATTCTTCAGTAAGTGTTCTGCAGTCAGCAATACAGCTAGCTGTGCAGGAAGCTAAAAAAAAAAAAAAGATGACAGCGGGAGAAAATGGAGAGAAGGTCAGATCCAAGGATTCTCCTAGGGTTTTCTTGTGTTTGCTTTTCCTATGTGACTTACATTATATTCTCTCCTTGTAGAAACGGAAGAAAGCATTATGGCTTGTTGGTTCCTCCTATGATAATGTAAACTTAATCCCTTTGCTTTACAGTAGTGGTAGAGGTGAATTTATGGATGTAGTTTTTGAAGGAGTCCTGAGCTATCCCAATGCTTGGCATGGTTCTTGTTCCTCAGCTCTTTAGTTAGTGTTGAGAGTGTATTGCAGCCTCTGAACACAGAACATTTCAACAAAACATTTCTCAGCAGTGGTTCACACATTCTCTTTGAGAGGATTTGAATTTCCAGCAAATCCATCTACTGGAAATAGTTTGTTTTGTACCGTTTTGGGTGGTTTGGATGGAGGAATGGAAGGTCTTGCACAGTCGGTATTTCAGGCTGATGTGACTGGTAATCTTTCATCACTGCAGACTAAGCCTTTGGGGGACCAAGGGAAAAAGTACCCTGCTATACATGATCATCACCTTGTTCTTCACAGGTAGAACAGGAGGTTGGGGAATGTTTTGGGACAGTTGCATTAACAAGGGCAGGATATCTGGGTTGTGGGCTACCACCTTACTTCCACCCTGTGAGTTACCTGAGGTCTGACATGTTAAGTCACTCAGTGCAGCAGATCCTTCTTTCGTTATTAAACTAATGTAATTTTCAGTGAGATTTCAAAATAGCAGCACAGCATTTCTGAGAGATATTTGTGTGTTTGGTAATGCTGTAGTCTAAAAGAGGTGTCTTGGTTTTCTCCCCCTTTTTAATTTCACATGATACAGTTATTTCATTTTTTTTCTCTGGGTACTTTCCTGATTCAATTATATGGAAAGAACTGGAGACAAATAAATGAATGGGATTTCTCCCCTCATCCTTGAAGAAAAAAAAACCACCAAAATGTAACAATACATAACAAACACTCCTTAACCCCCAAAATTGCTCTTCTGTTGGAATGAAGATCCTTAGCCTTGCCATTGACCTTATGGGGACAGGCTCTTGTGTTCCACCCAGAGAAGGGAGAGGGTGAGTTTATCAGTTTACATCCTGGTGTGGAGTGCCTTGCAATAAGAAGCTTTATGTTAAGTTAGTTGTTTGCACAAGTCATCTGAAAATGTAGTATTTGGGAACAGTCTACAACTGAAATCTTTCCTCCATCCCTTGTTAAACACCAGTTTAAAGCTGTTGATTTCCTTCCCTTGGAAAAATAAATGTTAACTCCCATCATGCTTCTCCTCTCCTGCTCTTAACTTTCATTTCCCCCCATGTCTTTATAATTTTAACACTGCAAAGTTCTAAAAGGATTGCTTCGAGGAGAAGGGGTACTCTGATAACATGTATTTCCTAAAGCTTTTGGCCTTTCAAGGTTTCTCTTACGGTAGGTTGAACTGTGCCGCTGACTTGGATTGAGACGACAGGGGAGTAGTGTGTAATACTTTCTGCTTCCGATAGCTCTTTGTTGATCTAAGAGAGAGCACTTAGAGAGTGGTAGGTCATTTATGTGATTATGAAGAGCACTTGGTTCTCTCTTATTCAAGATGGAAAAATAATAGTTTTTGAATAAGAGGTCGCTGTCAAGATGACATTGAATGTGACTTCTCTTCCCTCTTCATTCCCTCCCCCACTAGAAGAAATGCGGAACTACTCAGGATAGGGCTGGATTTTTCCATCTCCTTGTGACATTTTCTTCTGTTCTTTGTTCATTTTATTCCTCACCATTTCCTCTCTGTGTAATGTTTATACTTCTTGATGATGTCTGGATATTTATGGTAACTAGAAATTTAAAAATAAATGTAATGCATGTAAGACTCTATGTGTTGTTTTAAGTCTTGTTTTTCCACTTTGCAGAATTAAGCTGTGAATGTGTGATGTGGTATCTGCTTGGGTGACAGATGTCCGTTCCTGAATGATGCTCTGTTCCTTTTGTGCTTTATTTATGGAGTGATTTGCTTCTAAAATAATCTCTTAATCTTTTCCAAACTGCATTTCTGTATGTGCTCTTTTTACATATGCCATCATTTAGGGTAATGGACTAAAAATTGAAATTACTCCTAAAAGCTTTGTGTCTAATGCTAATAATAGTGATATAACACTGTCATTTTGGTTTGATACGTCCTTTCGGAACTAGGTTAAGCGTGTAGTTTGGTTTTGCTCTGGTGGTTTTTTGTGTGTTTGTTTCCTGTAGCACTGCCATAATGAAATTGTATTTTAATTTCATTCACTTATCAAATGAAAAGACAACACTAATATGTCTTTTTTATGTTAGGTTTGTTTTTATACCTCAGAAAAAGGAGCTATATCCCAAATTAGAATGTGATTGTTCAGAGTACAGAACATAATAATGTATTTTATGAAAATAATTAACAGTTACTCTAGGGTTAATTTACTTAAAACAGTCTTGAACATCAGTAAACACTCTAGTTCATCACAAATTTCCCTTTAGTAAATTTTACCAGACGTGGTTTCAACTTGGGGAAGGGCTGATCAGTGGAAGATGTATAATTCCTTAAAGCAAGGAAGACTTTTTTAGTTTCTCTTATTTGAAATATAAAATTAAGTCTGTATAAAGTGTGTTAAAATTTCCAGGTGTTTGCCTGTTTACACAGTTGAGTAAAAAAAAAATCAGCTGAAAAAAAAAATCAGCTGGAATTTCAAAATTCTGCCTTTTGGAAAAGCAAAACTGTCTTGCAGCCAGTTTGGGGAAAGAGCACTGAAATATTTTGTATTCTTGTATTTTGAATTACACTGAGTAAGACACTTCAAAGTCAAATATGAGCTGTTGAGAACTTAGATAATTTATTAGTCAACCATCCAGAAAATTGTGCGCAGGCCTGAAATAGCATAGTGATGCCACTGATCTTCGATTACCAGACCATGGAAACTTCTGAAAGTTAGACTTGGTTTCTCATAGAAAGTAATCTCACTTAATTTTAGTCCGAGATTTAAAATTTTTTGGACAGTAGTATTCCGGTTTTTTTAAATGACATTTGAAAGCTCAGGACCCATCCTGCGTACAGATAATGCTTACTGAACAGTCAGCACTGAAAAGAAAGCTATAAACTGAACTCTTTCTTGAGGGAACTTGCTGTGCTGCAGCCTCTGAAGTCTGCAGTTTTTCTGGAAACCTGTTCAATTCCTCTTAGGCCCTTAATAAACAGAAACTTGGCCTTGCTCCTTCAGTGGCTGCTCAAGCTGTCCGATTCTGGAGTGGGACTGTATTAGTGATTTGGTTCGTATCAGGCAAAGGCTTTTGAAGCGACTCTCCCGGCTGAGCGCTGTTTCCGTTTGATTCACGTTACCCAGCAGGCAAGGAGAGAGCTGGATTCCTTTTGGATGAAACGAAACTGAAAAATGTGCCCCAGGAGCCTGCCTAATGCACTCCAGCTGCTAGTGGGTACTTGGTCCCTGGGCTAGCCCCAAAAACAGCCCTTCAACAGGGGTACAGCGTGGGTGTCAGGTGCTCAGCTCTGAGCCCTCCCGCCTGTGCCAGTTCCTGTGGAACGGCACCGCTGGCTCTGGCAGGCATAGCCTTCCCCTTCAATGCAAGGTGCTGCTGGGCTGCATCTGGATGTTTTACATAAGGTCTGGATCCAAAGCCCTTTGAAGTCTTTGAATGACTTCCATTGACTTTAATAGGCTTTGTGGCAGGCCCTAATGATTTGGTTGTGATCTGAAAAGGGATGTTCAGAGATTTTTCTATAATGAGAAAATGTTACCTTTTAAAGAACTGAGTTCAAATAGTCTGATCAGTTCTCAAGTGGAAGTGAGCTTCTTGCTATCTCCTGGAATCCTTTTGTCCCTGTCAAAAAAAAAAGTCAGAAAATTATTACTCGTTGCTGAAGTAAGGTCCAAGGTTGAAATTAGCAGAGGAGTTTTGGGTCATGAATTGAACTGCACTGACAAGCAGTGGAGAGATCTGCACAGTGCAAGTGTCTGCTCCTCTCAAAATTGTGTGGTAAACCCCTTGTTCTTACCAACAGTCACTTTGTTCACAGGTTTGAAGTAAAAAGGCAGGAGAGAGGAAGGAAAAACTCAGTGTTCATTTGCATTAATAGTGTTTTGAGATGGGTGATGCCATAGGTCTAAAACCAGCATTAATTAAAAAAAAATCTCAAGTTTGTTTTTAAAAGCAAGAATGGAATAGGAGTCATTTCACTGTCCTACTAATTGGAATAACAATAACCAGTTCTTTCCATTTCCCTGTATCTCACAAGTTCCCCTTGAAATTTTCTCTCTTGTCCAGATTTTTTACAAACTATTTTTTTTGTGTGTAATTACATTCTTTTTATCACGTAAAGTGGTGTTTGATCAGTATTCAGAAAAGCTTTCATTTTCCTGCTTCTTCTGAATCCTTTCATGTGCGGTAGGAAATCAACTTAACTGCTTTAACAAATTAACATGGACAGCTTGGATCTGTTGAACTTCTGCTTCTTTATTTACTGTATTATTTTGTTGACTTAATCTTCATCTTCCCTAAATCCGTTCCCCTTTTTTTCTTTCCAAAATAGGTGTAAGGTGTAATAATGATGTTTAAGCAACCTAGGAACAAAACATAGCTCCATTTCATTGTTGGACGCAGGGATCTAATAGAACATGCATTTAAAATTATATGTAATTGTGTGTGCCTTTCTGTAATGGTTTGTCTTAATACTTTTATTTGTATATGTGCATGGAAGAGTTCCTCTGAATTTGCACTGGGACTGATTTATCACAGTTATTCTTGTTTTACGTCTGTGTAATTACTTTGAAATCATTGAACTTATGCTGATAGAAAATTGAAGTAGTGGTGAATTAGGGTCGCACTTTTGATGGCGCTTTTTATTCCGGTTGAAATACTCTACTGATCCAGGTGAGGATGAAATATTGTACTAAGCTGTGAGATGTTTCACTGATTGGGTTCATGCTGCTTATCTGTCAGCACTTCCGTTCTTAAGAGCTCTGTTTAATGCAGTTATTTCTGTGTGCCTTGGAAACACAAAGGAGTGGGGAGAAAAGTTAAAATCAAAATTCCTTGGTTTTCTAGTATTTATGGCTGGCTGTAGCCAAACAAAGTGGTCCTGAGGGTCTTGCACTGTATTTTTGGTAAAGGCATTATTCTGTCCTTCATCTTTGAAGGCATTACCTTTAACAAAAGAAAAAAAGAGAAGATATTTAGACTCTTTTCATTTTTCCCATCTGCTTCGAAGAAATGTATTAGCATGTTAAATGGAAAGGATAGGTTGGTGTTACCAGGCTGGTGGTTTGTGTTATCAGAAGGTGAAGGGTCCTGGTGGCATTCAGAATAAATAGAATGCACAGACAGGACACGCCTGTTCTCTGTGTCTCTGTCAGCAATGCACAATCTCTGTGTTCTTCTCACCTCTGATCCAGACCTTGGAAAGTATGGAAGGAGACAGCTGATAGTCCTCAACTAAGCCAGCCCCATGTACCATCCTTTTGTTTCATTTTCAAAAACTCCTCTATCGGAGGGAAGCAGTCGTGGAGCCTGCCTGCTGTCATGCAGATCTGGAGGACGTTGCTTGATGCTGGGGCCTGGTGTTGCCATGGTCTCAGCTGCCTGGCTTATTCACTCATCCCAGGGACCTCTGGCTTCCAGAGCTGGGAGTCATCAGGGTGCTGCCAGCCTGACACCGGGAGTCTGGGCGGCTGGAAGGGGCCACCGCTGAATCAGCTTGGTCCCCCCCCTTCACTTCAAGATTAGGAAAGCAGGTGTTAAGTCTCATTTCGAGAATTTATTGTTATCTGTTGCTGACGCTTTAGAGACCACTCTGCTTACCCGCCTAATAGCCAAATGCAAGCTAATAGTCTGTACAGGCCATTGAAGCCTAAAATCCTGCTAATTCCTTCCTCTAATGAATAATCCCTGATCTCTGTATGTGCCTTGACTGTGGCAGGGCTAATTATGAAACTCATTGTAAGGAAAATTTCGGACTCATGATTTCTGTGCCTGGGATTTGTAAATAAATAATGTCTGCATGTATACCATGTATAAAGTATAGCTTTCATATGTAAAGTTAAATATCCCCAAAGAAATATAGTTAGAATAAATGGGATTGTAAAACATTTCTTTTGCTCAGTGGATTAATCCCTCATAGTTTAGGGAATAGGTTGCATGTTCTGTATGAAAGGTTGTTCGTTTTAACCCTTAGGAGAGACATCATACGTTGTGCTGGTGAGTAAATTTGTTAATAGCTTTGAAAAAAGAAGCTTCTTCCTGCTGCAGAGCAGGAGGTGGGATTCTGCACTGGGTCCTGGGGGCCCCTGTGCTGGGGCCTGGAGAGCCTCCTTCTCCCCCCAGCGGGTAATGCAGAGAAGATGTTCCCTACCATTCCTTGCCTGGAAGTGTATGGGGATGGTAAATCTGGTTCTTTGGGTTTGAATCCTGCTTGTAAGAAACAAGTCTAGTGATACTTTTATTTCAAATTAAAAAAAAAATAAAAAATCTAAGCAACCAAAGTATTGGGGTAGAGATGTTGCATATATTATAATGAGCACCAGAGGACACAGGATGTGCTCATTCCCAAGCTGCATGATTATTTCGTGTTGTGAAGGGTTAGCTTTTCAATTGCGGAGCTTAATCACTTTTCAAATGAATATTTCATAACAGTTATTTTTTCATCAAATATACAATGGCATGCTTATTTTGTGCCTCATGTGGTAGACATTAGTTTTCAGCAGCTTTAAATTCCTTTTATTTCCCCTCATCTCCTATTCTTGTTTTCAGCCATGGAAGAGCAAGAAAATACTTGGGAATGTTTCCTAACAAGTGGCAAATCTTGTGGCTGAGAGCTAGGAAGAATCTAGAAATTTTAGTAAAATTAATCCCAAATTCTCAAAACATTCTGATTTATTTCATGCTGAGTACAACTTTTGTGACTGATTTAAAATATTTTAAATGTAATTTAAAATGAAAACACAACTGTTAAAGACCTCTGCCACTACTAGGAAATCCTGTTTAGTGATACAGCACAATTGTAGTGCTCTCTTCTTACTTTTTGTTACTGGATGATGAAAGTGATCATAAAAAATGCAAGTGGTTGATTGATTAACCTTCAGTACAGCTTCTTTTTGCTAAAAGAGTTGAGAAGGTGGGGAGTATATATAGCCACGTTTACACTTCTGTAGTGATTTGTATAGGTATTTGAACATTGTCCTGGCTTAGGGCAGATTTTGGATAGCAACAAGGTGGTGCAATTGCCCTGTTCCATAGCCTTCAGACCTTGAACTGGGGGAGTTTCTGTAGCATGCTAAGTTGACTTATGATTGCTTTCTGGATCTCTTTGAGCACTTTGGCAGATGGATGAAAATTAAGCAAACTTGGAGGTGTTCAATTATATTTAATGGGTCAAACTGGCTTGAAAATATGAGAAATGCAAAGCTGACTTAAGGCACCCTCAACACTTCTTTTCTGCTCTTTTATTCAAGAATTCCTTTGGTACTCACCTGTCCAGTCCGTTCAAAATTAATTTTTTTTTTCTTTGAAGTATGCAATAAAAGAAATACTTACAAAAATATCAAGTGTTGTTTTGACTAGACAGACTACTTACTTTTCTTGTCTAGCTATTTTGTTCTCATACTTTACAATGTATTTCAGAGTGTACTTTGAAGCCAACAGAATATAGCATTTATCATTTTTCCTTCAGAACAATGAATCTCTTAAACTCATTTAATCATATATATAAGGCACAAGATAGTCTGAAATTGAGAGCAGTGCAGTGCACTGTGCCTGTGCCCACCTGTACTAAACCTGAATGTAAAAGCTGCACACAAATTATGCGCTTCCTAGAGAGAGCATTTTAGGGGATTTTCCAGCCGTGTACTCCTCTATATTGGACAGTAATGTTCAAAAGGATGCTGGAATCTTTCACAAATAGACATGTGATAAAGGCTCGGGAGTTCCTGGCTCTTTCAACTCTTATTATGTGGTTGATGATCATAAGCTGCAAGTCCACAGTACACCTTTAGTGTACACTGTCACGTGGACAATTCAGGTTTCTTCAGAATTTCATGGTTTCTAATGCATAAAACAGTCTGCAAAAATAGGTGCCTTGCTGTTCAGAATTAGGTAGTGTTGGGTTTCTGGTGTTACTACTCTGATGTTATAAACAAAATGGAGTTAATCTATATGACCAAAGAGGGAGTGTGCTGACCTCACAAACATCAGCAAATTTCTTCTCACAACAGTCCTGAGAGGTAGGAAGTTGTATTACTACAGTCCCTGCTGAGTATCTGTGGCACAGAAAGATGAATTGATTTGCCCAAGGTCATGAAGGAAGTGAGAAGCAGATATGGAATTGCATCCAGATATTCTGCATCCTGGTCAGATACCTTAACCACAGGACAATAACCCCTTAATATTTGTGATTTTCTTTGCTTAACTAGGTGATCTTCATGTTGTGTCTTAAAAGCCTTGTTATGCCTTTTGACGATCCTCATCCAGTGTGCCTTTTGTCCTGAATAGAAACATAGTGAAAAAGGATTCTTAGGGACTTCAGGTTTAAGTGCCATCTGTTCTTTCATATATATTAATTCTAAGATTATAGATAGCTGCACTTTGTTTGGCCAAGTAAATCTGAATGTTGAAAATGCAATGTAAGCAAAAGACGTTCAGTTATTTTATTTAATTAATATAGTTTTCCCCCAATGTTTTTGTGGCAGAGAATTCATCATAATAAAGGATTAAACTGCCAAAAGAATATTAGCTGTTAGTGGTGTGTTGATTCATTATATGCCTTTGTGCGTTCAGAGTCACTGTGCTCCACAGCAAGCAGGAGATGGGGCTGTCCAAGGGGAGCACCGCAGTGACCATTAGCAGTGGATTAAAAGGGAAGTGTATGCAGTGAGGAACTGCTCATAAATTACGTCCTTCCTGCTGTTGTTTATCTGCGTAAAAGGAGCTGCCAGCATCCTGATTTGTTCATTCGGCATCTGAAGACGTGTGCATAGTCAAAAAGCATTAGGTAGTGGTCTGTAGTGTCTGCACATGCTTGGCTTGTACATACAGCAGGTACGTGGGCTACTTGTGGTGGACTTCATCTGGCTGTGAGCCCTGTGAGAGAAGAGGATGCGGGGCAGCTGGTGGGACTGGCCCAGGCGCTGGCCTGCCCCCAAGTTCTAACTGCTCATAGGACCATATAGGAGGTTCCCTCTTTCCTGTCCAGATAGTGAATGATTTGGCCATGGAGAAATCTGCATTCAGTCTTTGCAGCTCATGGTCAAAGTGGGTTTTCAATCACTAGCCCGAGGCACACACTTAATATATAGAGTGCCTTGATGTGGTGCCCTGCTTTGCCACAGACACGTTTGAACCTCAAAGACATCTCCTAGCTCTATAGATGATAGAGAACAATAATGTAGAATGTGTTTTTTTTCTCTTCATTCAGTATTTATATTCGGTTTCTCTTTACACTAAAAAGAAAGTACTGAAAAGTTACATGAAGTGAATTCAAGTCAAAGGTGTTTAACGTATGTGAAGGAAATGAAGCTTAGATTTCAAGCAGTGATCAATGAAGTATAGTATTGTATGATCATTACCGAGCAATAAAGCTCGGAAAGGAATTATCACAAGGATGTATATGCCATTCATCATACCCTTTTAATACCCCTTTTTCTTGCTCGCTTTCTTTTTTATTGTCTCCTGTGTTTCATATTCTTTGATCCTATATATGGGAACGAAGTTCCCTCCTTCTGCCTGACATTTTCACCTACTGTTATACAATGCCAGCTTAGAAGAGTACTTCAGGGGAAGAAAGTCGGTATACTCTGCTTTAAAACTTTGAATAGAATTAAAAGACATTACCCTTCAGGTTTTGTAAATTTTGTAGAGAAATCCTGTTATATTGTGTCTATTCTGAACACTGTCAGAAAGTCAGTGGCTTTGCTGAAAAACAAACATTGAAAAGTGGAATAAAATATCAGCTCTAGATTTGCTGTAAGTGAAAACTTCCCTAATATCAAAACATAAGTTGTACCTTACTTGCTACAGGAGGAGAATGGTGGGAGGCATCAGGGTTCCTTCAGTTCTGTTTTCCTTGTGCCCTAATCAGTGACCAAGGCTGCCAAATGTTTATTCTTGTATATCAGACAAAAGTAATTAACTACCAGTGCACATGTAAAGAGGCTTGAGAGCCTGAGATGAAAGAAGCAATGCTATAAATGTCCTCTCATGGCCTCTCAGGCCAGCCAGCGTTCCACAAGTTTTGGCACACTTAGCTTAGATCTGAAGTTGGCATTGTCCAGTGAATCTGGGTGGACATCCGTCCCTGAAGTGGTATATCACAGCAGTACTTCTGCTGAGGCAGTGGGGTTAATAGTAATCAATGTAGGACTTGAAGCATATGCAAACTGAAACATAAATTATTAAAGTTTTTGTTTGACAATGAGCAAGTGCACCAGCCTGATTTCAGAAGGAAGGGTGACTCAGCCGTATCCTTGAATTGATGTATCAGGCTTCAGTGACATGCTAAGATTTGATGACAGGTCTATTAAGGAGAAAAAAAATAGTAATTTATAATTTCTGGAATAAATTAGCATGTACTATTATACCCTAGAAGCTCTGAAGCTCTTTCTTTGTGGTTTGGCCTTTTTTTTTTTTTTTTTTTTTTTTTTTTTTTTTTTTTTTTTTTTGTAAATAGCATTTAAAAGATATTTACAGCGTCGTTTCAAAAGAACAGAACTTTGAGGAATCTGCCTTGAAATGTTTTTAATTAAGATGCAAAGAAATTTATCTCAGTGCACTGTGTAGATATTAATCAGCGTAGGTGGAAAATGGGAACATACATGATTAGTGATAGTATTTTACCTTCAAACCTTGAAAACAGCTTAAAATGAAACACTCTTAAATCCCTCGTCACCCCAAACAATATAACACACCATTTTGACTCTCTAATTACCAAGCCTAATTTGTTAATTTCAAAGGGGAGCACAGCAGCCTATGAAGGCTCGCAGGACTCTTTTGAAAAGAGCAATGCGGTATAATTAAAATGATCAAGTGGATCTAATTCCAACTGGGGGGGGGGGTTGGGGGGAGGATGTCTTCCCTCGTAAGGTTACTTCAAATTGAATTGGAGTTGGCATATATAGCCTTTAATGAGGTAACATCCCCAGATAAAACATCTGACTTGCTGTTTATTTTAGCCTACATTTATTTGCAGGCTTTTATAGTAAGAGAGCTCTAATGGTCCTACCAACCCGCATGCTGCTTCCAGCGTAGCAACTAGCCTGCTGCACGGCTGTGGGAGAGCATTACTGTCTCGATGGTGAAATTGGTTTATGTATGTTTCTGATGCATCCATCACTGTGACAACTATGCTTGAGAAAAAGCAAAATGCAGAAGTGATGCTCCTTGTATCTCTTTTCCATGGGTAGTGGTGGTGAAAGCATTAAAGAGACCATTTCCTTCCACTGTTTGCCTCCATGGGGTGGCTGTATCACAGCCAGAGTTAAGCTTCAGCTGACTTTTGAATAGAATTTTCCTGGTAAATACCTTCCACTCATATTTTCCTGGGCTTATACAGATGTGATTTCCCAGTGGACACTCATATTCCAAAATGTTCCTGTTCATTCAGAGGTTGGGAGTGTCTGGCTTGTGGGGATGGGTTTTGGGGGTGGGCTTGGTTATTTGTTGGTTGTTTATGGAGTGAGGGGGTGTTTATTGGTTTGGTTTAGTGTCGCCTCCCCCCCTCCACCTCCACTTGGGTTAATGTGTGAGTTTTAAGCTCCTGTATGACTATAGTTCTGTCCTGTGTTAAAAAGATAAATACCTAATCTGGATAACTTCCTAATCAAAGCACTTCAGATTGACTACAGTAGAAGGTTTCTTGTTTTGTTTTGACTCTTCTGGGTGTTTTATCTTATAATGCCCTGTAATAATAAAGCCATATGAATCCTCAGCTTATTATTCATATTCCTCAGTGTGCCACAAAGGAGGCATTATGGAGCCTTGCATTTTAAAATAAAACATTCTGTGAAGAATATGAAACTTCTCTGGCAAAGAGCCTTGGCGGTGAATGCCCATGGCAGGAGGACAACAGGGAGAGGGGAAGGAGGGAGTGGCTACCCCAGGGATGAAGTTTGAGGCAGGGGACAATGCCGCTTTCCTTTTGTTTCTGAGCAGACCTTTACACTTTCACCCCCACCTATCTGTTTTGATCCATCTCCTGGTGGAGTGGGTGGGCTCTAACTAATAGATACTTAAGCGCAGAGGAGACAGAAGTGAGTGCGTGACAGACACTTCCCTACTTAGCTCAGTGGTGGTTTCCTATGGAAAGGCAGTGCTAATTCTGTGACCACTTGGTATCACCTGGGAGGGCAAAGGTTAATGTTTCAGAGGAGGAGAAAAAGCTGTTTGTATGCAAGTGACATTGAAAGGAGATATGAATATTTTAATACCCGTGGCCAAGGCCAGTGCGTTGTACTACACACACATGTTCCATTTTGGCTGGACCCCTTCTGAGCACCAGTTGTCTAGACCGTGGAAACGTAGCAGAGGTCTGCATTAACAAGTACATTATAATGGTCTTCTCTTCCTTTTCTTGTGTACTTAGTAAAACTTATAAAAAAGAAGAGGCCAGAAAGAATTTGGTAATGATACGTGGCCTCTTATTGTAATCACCTTAGCAAGCCACTGTTGCCTGTGATGTCTGATGTGATTGTAAACTAATACTGTATTTTCTATGCAGATTCGCAAATGCACATCAGCAGAATTGCCAGCATCTGTAAAGAGGGTTGTTTCTAATATTTTTTGTTTCTGTTGATCTTGAACAATGTTAGCGCCATTTGCAACAGAAAAAAAAATCAAGAGTAAGCATGAAAAGGAATCCTCCTTCTCATGTGGTGGGTTTTTTTGATTTCTTGGCTTGCTTTTATTGCATCACGCTCAAGAAAGACGCGGTTAAAGAAAGATTGATTCTGTCTACATCATTCTGAACTAATTACTTACCCGCTACTCAGTAAAAGGCTGAAATAGGTAGCTGCAGTAAAACAAAAGTAAAGGGGGGGTAGAGTATTAGTAAACATTTCTAATATGCTAGTCCTGTATCCACCAACCATTTATTAGAAGCCTTTGATGTCCAGTGTTCTCATATTATTAATGAAAAATGTTTGAAAAGCAGCACAGTTGGACAGAGGTGAGAAGTGCAAATTATGAAACAAAAGTATAAAACAGATCTGTATAATTCAGTAGATACAGCATTCAATGTATATGTAATTCGGCTGTAGATCAATAATTCAGTGCAATGTAATTATTTTGGGCATTCTATATTTTTTAATTTCTTATGTGCAATTCGATGTAGGTAATAACAAGAATAATGCTCACAACTCTGCTTTTTAATGATGTAAAGCCCGTACTTGTTGATAGGAAAAATGCCATGTAACACAAGTGGATTAAACTAAGATTTGAAATCTTTTTGTTTCTTTAGCATGTCTAGCAACTACTGAGCCAAGTATGTAGAAGCCTTTACCCTCCTAGGTCAGATTCCAGCAAAGCCGTCTTGCTTTTATAGAATAATGCCATACGGCAAACTGACTCAGCTTTAAGCACTGCATATGGTCCCGAGGGGAGAAATTACCCATCCAAATGACGGGTGGATGGCAGGCAGGCAAGTTAGAATGTAGCTGCAGTGTGCTCATATTCTGTTTCACTAGGGCTGCAAACATTCAAAATAGCTGCTTGGTGTATAACAGTAAGGAGCATGAGGGGATTGGAAATAAAATAAGAACAATAGCTATTTCTCTTTACGCTGCTTCTGTAAAGTACTTCTGATACATTGCAGGGAATTAATGTCTTTTGGCATGGTTTATTTCATTTTCCAGAGTGGATCTGGTAAGTGAATGGGAATCAAATACAATTATAATGGCCCATTTCTCTTCCCTAAATAAAGTTTGGTATGCTCATATTAACTCGTATGTCAGTAGTTGCTTAGTTCACATGAGTAAAAGTCAGTTTATAATAGCTAGGAATTTGACTAATTTTTTCATACTGGAGCTTTTCTTGCGAACCTACAGCAGTAAAGAATCCTAGTTGGGTTTCAGTCCACGTTAAATGAGTAGAATAGGGGAAGGTGAATTTACAGATTCTGTGCTTTGAAAGAAACAAGAAGTAAATATCAAGCCCCAAATGGTGTTTTAAAAACAGATAAAACATTCTGCGGACGATCCCAGTCATTTTGTTAATTTGATAACATATACTGCAATTACCATGAACTTTGAGTAAATCCAGCCATGTTGTTTGATAAATTCATTAGTTGAAGTGCATTAGTTGTAGCTGTCCTGCAGTCTTGCAGTGCTCAAACACTATCATTCATCCTATCTGTTTGTTTGTTTTAAATAATTTTGTTATTCTGTTTTACCTTCTTACTGTACAATTATAAATTGGGTGACATGGCAAGGTGCTTATTGGTGGTTGTTTAAAGGAAATTATGCTTCAGTGAGTAGCAGCATCACTGTAGTCATTGAAGGACTGAGGCCAGAGTAGCAGGCTGAGACTTCAGGTGTGAAGAGGCAGTGAAGTTCTTCCAGGAGAGCTGCTGAAGTTTGAGAGGTTCAGTAGTGGCACTGCAAGTTGCCCTCCCCCAGCAAACTCACTGGCTTTTCTCTTCCTGACTGGTTGTCACATGGCCACAGTGCTGGAAGCCTCCTCCTCAGTGCTGGGGTGTGAGAGTCACTGCCTCTCCCTCACCCCTGCCGAGGTGCACCTCTGCCTCATCCCTGCAGTTAGAACTTGTGAAGCTGTGAGAGAGATTGTGACGTTTTTCTTCCTGTCACAGGCATGACCGTCCTTCCAAGTGATCTTTGCTTTGAGAGGCAGTTTATCAAGGAATTGATATGTTGCTTTGTTTTGCTTGTGTGTATTGTAATTTCTGGTGCCTCCAGTCTTGATTATTATAACCAGGCAGGTGAAACCCTTGGGTTCACTTGCAGGTATAGTGATGTTGACTCCTCCTAAAATCTTGGAAAGTGTAAAAACTGTAGAGTACATTCTATACCCTCCTAGATTTTTCAGAACTTGTCTGGATGTCCGAGTAGTGTTGAAATGTTAAAGAATTTACTTCACCTGTTGAGGGGCAGAAGATAGCGTGTTATTCATACTGCCTTCCTTTTTGAGCTAAAAAACCAGTTTTTGGCATTCCTTGTGTGGTATGATCTTGTCAAATCCTAGAATTAACTGATGTTGAAGATATTTCCATTTATAAAGGTTCCTACTGAAATGAGAAATTTGTAGGTATTGTAGGGAATAACACAGGCTTCAGTGCAAGCTTGAGCCATTGTCGTCTTCGTAGTCTTGAGTAAATAACGGCACCATCCTGGAAACTTTAAAGAAGTCGATCTAGTTTAAAAAATATTGTGGGTTTGGACCAGCTTTCTCAGTTTTCACTATTTATGAAGGTAACAACCTTTTCCCTAAATTTCATATGCTGTGTTTGCAATGAAATGAGCATATTTCTGAAATAACACCACCATATGCAAAATAGATTTTTTTAATTAATCTGATATTCAGATAAATGTTGTTTATTTTAATAAGCACAATCGTTTAAGCACTGAAATATCAAACCTAGGCTGCAGTAATCATTCAGTGCCTTTTTCCTCTCCCCAAATTGCATGCTGTGGTTCTTTCAAGTGCTTGTGGTAAATATTATTGTGACTGTAAAGTATTTAGGTTTTCTCCACATCTGTTGTTGCATTGACCTCCTGTATTATTTGTACCCATTCTTTTTTTGGGGGGTGGTGGTGGAATCAGTTCTCTAATTTCAGTAGAGCACCAGTGTGAAGTTGTGTATTTTCTTCTTATTGAAGTAAGGCTTAAATGCTGATAAGAGAAGTCTTTAAAATCCTGTTTGGGACTGAGTACTAGATTATATGCTTGAAAGGAAGTGAAAAGGTATCTTTTACTGATGACAACCAGGACAGATGGAATTCCCTTACTAGGCTAACCTAATTTTTCAGGTTGCTTTCAAAAAAGCACTATACTTGCCACCGTTCAAAGATATTACTGACTGAATCCATGGAAAGGAAATTATTTGTATAAAAGACACAAAAATAAACTATTTTTAAAAATGTTACTCAGTTTTTATGTTTGGTTGTGTTTTTTTTTTTCACTTAATTTGATTTTATTTACTGCTTAGACTTGCCTCACTGGAACTTAAGAACATCTTTAGATTTGAGTGTTTTATTTAAATTTTTGACAGATGGTGAAGGGAAAAGAGCAAGGCTTTCCACGTAAGTTGCAGAATGAGATGGAGGAATTTGATAGTTCTGGTTTAATATCTGCATTGAAAACCTGTATGTTTTAATTTCCAGGCATTTAAAAGTTTCATTAGCTTACTTAATATCCAGTACTGATGCTTTCTTGTATTCATACAGTACTTGATGCTTGTATGTACTGGTTGTTACGAACACTTGGGTGACTCGCAACTCCTTCCCCTTTCTGACCTTCAGAGCAGGCTGGTAACTAACTGTCAGAGCTTTTCCTTTGCGAGTTCCTGTTTCCAGTGAGGACACACCTAAAGATTTTTTGTGTTTGATTTACATACTCCCACATTTCTGAACATCTAGGAACAGTTTGCATTGCACAAAATCTGTTTTCTGTTTTTTGAAGAGACACTGCTGTTTCTTTCTGGAAAGGGCTGGGGACCGTTTGGATTCCTGTTTGGACTTCTTCTGCATTGTTAGTGGGAGCTGGAAGAAACCTCTGTACCACAGGCACTTAATCCCTTTGACATCTTCTAAGGGTGGTAATATTTTTTAAAAAATCCCCAAAAAATGGTGTTTTTCCAGGAAACTTGAAATGATTAAGCTCATTCCTGAATCATCTTGGGTAAGCGATAAAACTACACAGTGGTATGTTTTCAGGGAAAATGCACTGTGGAAAAGTACATCTCTGTACTCTTTGGGTACAACCTCTTTGGGTTGTTTTCTGGCAATCCTGCATGGTGGTGGGTCTGCCTGATTTCTTCCATACCCTACCATGATATCCTTATATTCAAGATGTTCACACCAATGCTGGGCAATTGTGCTGCCAAACCTCCATCAGATGATTTCTACCATGTTACCTAGAAGGTGGGATCTTCAGCAGATTGATTTGATGACCAAGAAAATTATGAGCCTGATTGCCTGGGCCTGGTAATAGATTTCACAAGGAAGTTCTTGTGTATCTGTTTGTAGAGAGCTCATTTATCACCAATATTAGTAATTCCATTTTAGACAGGCCTTATGAGTGTTCACTGAAACACAGGCATGTTTTTCTACTCTCCTTGTGCGTTTTCTGAGTTGGTGATTCTGGTGAAGGCTTGGTACCTTTGTCTTGGCATTTTCATTGAGGAAGGCAGAAGAGTGACTGACTACTGACTTGGGTAACTGACTGCTTTGCAATGGCTGTGATACGGTTCTTGAGAGAGGAATATGCTTTTATGCAAAGTGCCCTTCTTGCCAGTAGACTGACAGAAATTATACATTGAAAATACATTTCTGGTTCATATGGTTTACATTTATCTGACCACAGATTTCAGTTTGGGAGGATGAAGAGACAGTTGGAGCTGATTTGTCTTTTAAGGGTATTGGGAATCTCTGCCTTGACATTTTTAAGCTCGATGCTGCTCAAAGGATCTTCCTCACCTTGAAACGGAGGCTGTGTGAACATCCTCTCTTGCTAAGCAGGTAGTACTGTGTCTATGTAAGTAAACCAAGAAAGGGTCCAAGAACATCTTTTCTAAATTGGGTTGCATTTCTGTATTAGAAAAATGTGAACCTTCCTGTTCCAGGAAAAGAATCAATAACCTCAAACTAGGTACTCAAATCTTTTAAAACCTACCTATTATTTAGATGATAGTGTGTTTAAATGGAAAAGCCAGCTCCTCCCAAAATTTCACACCCCAGGGACCAATAGGAAAGTGAAAGAGGATTGCTTACACAGTTGTAAGCAAGATCTGTATTTCCACAAGCAGTTTAAGTAACTTGGCTGTTGAACTTGTTTATGAAAATAGAAAAATGAAAAGGCCAGGACTGCTAGTAAAATTTATTTCTCTCTATTGACCTTTTGAAAAAATGGTATAGTAGGCACTGTTCTGTTTCAATAAAAAGACAGTCCTCCCATGCTGTGCCTTAATCCTTGTAAAGAGCTCTGACACAATCCTATGTGTGTGTGGCCCGTAAGGTAAACTTACCTAGGACGCTGAAGTAAGAGGGGGACAGTACACTAAACAAAAAACCCAAGCACCCCAAACCTTCCTTTTTCATCATCTTTTGAGGGTTAGAAAAATTCAGAATTTAGGTTTATTGAAATAGATAGCTCTGTGTCAGTAGCACACTGGCTGCTGGGCTTCCCCTACTATTGTTAACATAAAATACTTACCAGCTGCATCTGCTTCATGTCCTGTAGGCTGAAAAACAGAAGGATTTGTATTAAAAAGAAATAAATAATAGTAATTTTAAAAAAATTACACAGAGATGTTTCCACTAGTTCATCTTTGTGTATATAATGTGAGCACTTTTCAGTGCTGACATTTCCTTGCATGAATATTTTATGTGGGCGTTGTACAGAGGCCAGCACTTGACTTTGCTTTCCTGTAGTTGGTACATTTTACCTGCTCTCCTCAAATTGTTACTTTTTTTCCCAAGATAGGAGAAAGAACTGTACTGTTGATGGACCTTCCAGCAGTTGGCTTTCCTGTGAAACTACAAAGGGTTGTAAGGGCTCAGTGTAATCCATGTAGCTGCTTTGCTGTTCTCAGCCTCTGTATTTTTAGACTGTGGCTCTCTGTAAATTCCATCCAAGCAGTATCACTTGGAGGCAGGGCATAAAAAAACCTCCTTACCAAATACATTTTTTTTGCAGACTTCCATTTCCATCCATACAAGGACCTTTTTTTATGGTCAGCAAAACACTGAATTTGTGCTAATGCATGTTGTGCCTTTGTGTTTCAAGATTTTAAGCTGTGGGGTATTTTTAGAGTGAAGAGGTGGACAAGAGCTTTGTCTCCTGTTCAAATAGAGAAATTCAGCACACAGTTTCACTAGTTACAGATTTACCATTGGAAGAGGTAGGTAGGACTTAGAAGATCAATGCTATCATTCTCCGGAATATTTAGAAAAAGTAATGGCATAAAGGAGGAAATCTGACGTTTCTGATTAGTTGTGACAATTTAGATAAGGAAATTTAAACTTAAGAAATGTAAGGAAACGTGCGTGTTTGCTAGAGACAATATATGCCCTGGAAGAAGTAGAAATAAATCTTTGAAGTGTAATTACAAGGCAGTCTTCTCCCATTTAATTGATATTTAAACATTGGCTAACATGGATCTTTGCCATTTAACTGACATTAACAACCTTGGTTAACTTGGTTTTGAGCTTTTTATTTTATTACACTGGTTTGTTTGTTTTATGTTAATTTCACTTTAGTGCTTGCGTCCTTGTAAAATAGATTTTTTCTTTTCAAAAACAAACATCAAACATCCAGAATATCTGTTTTGTTTTAATATTTAAACATTAACACACATCTTGGGCATAATTGTATATGCATTTTATAGCATGAAAAAGTGAACCATATTGATTGTAAATCCTAAACATCTGCACTGCAAACCAAGAGCATACTTTTTTTGTGCACCTTGCTTTTTCTAAGTTTTTCTTCTCATCCTACTTTAAATATTTCATTTTTATTAAGTAATTGCTGGCATTGCTTTTGGCTTACCCCACACCTTTTTTTTTTTCTAATTTTTATTTTATTCCTTTAAACTGTTTATCTTTTCTCCCCATCTGTTCTCTGCATCAGTAACTTGTTTGGAATAAACAAACCTTCAAACATGCCTTTTTTACCACAAATCAGCTGCTGCTGCAGTCACATAGGTGCAGCGAGGGGCACATGGCAGCTCAGGGGTTGTGCTGGAGCAGTGGCCTCTTCAGCGTCCGTGTCCTCCCTGCTGCCGCACGCAGGCACACCACTGTACCGGAAGGGATGAGCTTCTGAAGGGTTTGTAAATCTGTAGTTACTGTCCATGCACACACAGTCACCATTAGTATCCTGCACTGTTGCTGGAGCCCACAGCAGAAGAGGGTGAGTGATTTTTGGTGCGCAGCAACTTGTTCATGTGTCTGTGCTTTGCTTTCCAGAGCTGGGCACTTGAATTCAGTTAGGTGGCTTCTAATTGTCTTTGGAACGGACTGAGAGACGTGCTTTCTGCCCTGAATGCCATGTACCACCTGGATTGCATTAATGCCCGTCAGCTGTTAATGATAGTGGCAGCTGTATTTGAGACGCATTAGAGTACCGTTTGGCAAAAGGAGAGTCTCCCCCCCAGCCAGGATTCTAGTTTTTCTGTAAAGCAATCCATATGTTTACTTTTCCTGGTTTTAGCAACCTTTGAGATTGTCACAGTATTTTAATCAGCTGGTAAATTGTTCACTGCAAGGGAAATGGCTGCACGTAAAGGTTCTTCACATCAGCAGCAACATTCTGCTGCCTCAGGACACCTGGATGTGGTGCTGATGGGAAGAAATACTCCAAAATTTGCCAAGCAGAACAACTAAGCACAATTTAATTTGTTTTCTCTCTGTCCATTCATTGTCTTTATCCATCAGTAATTTCAACTGTTGTTAAATTTGTGCTTACATATTTGCATTTTGATTCCAACTTTCACCAACTGTTCTTCATCCAGGATTTTGACATGACTGGGCTTGGGAAACTCCATATGATGTGGCAATCATATGTATGGATTCTTGTATACAGCTGTAGTTACAAGGCACAGTGAACTTCAGTGAGAGAGAGAACATGTGTGCTGCCACTGCTTATTTCTTGTACAGTTCTGATTGTGATGGAACATCTGATGAAGTTGCCACACAACAGAGCAGCTTTAGAGCTGCCTGAAGAAATTTCATTCTCTGTCATTTCTCTTCCGTTTCTCCTTGTGATATTCCACAAGCTTAGTCTATGAAAATGACACAAAAAGCCTGTTTTGATCCATTTAGACACTCAAGCATGAGAACGTTGTGTTTGGACACGTTGAAGTAGCTGTTGTAGCAGAAGAGTGATGGAAACCACGAACCACTGTAGGGAGGTAGATCATATAGGTCTCTTCATAGATTGACTGAGCTCAGTCTTTAGATTGGTTGCCTTACCTGCACCTGCTCTGCTCTGTTTGGATAGCTGTTCCAGTATTTGCCCAAACCCATCTCCTCTGTGTTTTTGTTGTTCTTGCTATATATTAGTCTTTGAAGTAGACTGTCTGCAGCCTTCACTGTGAGCTGTTGTCTGTCAACACTAATTAGGCTTCTATAACAAGTGGGAATTAGAGTTCATCTGGACTTTGAGCATTTTAGATGGTGCAACTGTTTTGGCCAACTCTGGATGTTTGATGTTTCAGTGAGTGAGAGCTACTGTATTTTTGTTGTTGTTGTTGCTCTGTTTTTGTTTTGTTGTGAAAGGTGTGTGTTCCTTCTCTGAATTTGTTGGCCGTATTTCTTAGTGATGCTGTCAGACTTAACTAGGCCAGTGTACTACAAACCTTACTTGGTGAGAAATGAGGAGGTAGGGATGTCTCCTGCACCTAATACTGCCCTTCCATTTCAAGTAATTTCCATGGCAGTATTCATCAATTCTTTCAATATCCTTTATGCTGTAGAATTTAAAAAGTGAATGACGGAAATCTAAAGATGACATATTTCTTCAGAAGTCACTTAGCATGGAGTGTTCAGTCAAGCATCAGAAACTCCACCTGTAAATAACACACATAATTTAGAAATATGTTTATAAAATGTGGGGTTCAGGCTTAACTGATGAAGTCCCCCAAGTGTAAGTTTGGGACTTCCTAGTCACTATTTACCTTCTTTAACTGGTCTTCATCAGTTCTAGAGGGAGTTTTAAGTAACTATGACTTCAAAATAAATTCCCTCACTGAATAACAAAGATTAAGAGCGTCTTTAGAGCACCTGTGTCTTTGTGTTTCCTGATACAGAAGTGACCATGTTGCAGCAACAAAATAATGCAAGGTTTCGGGAGAATACCACCATTCAGCTTTTCTGGTTGGTTGGTTGTTTCTGTGATGAACACATTTTTGTGTTGAAAACAATTCTTGAAAGATTGTTTCTTTTATAAAAATACACTATTTTCAAATGCTGTTTACTTATGCTTTAGATGCCTGTGTTTTTATTTATTTATTGTTGCTTTTGATTTTGAGCATACTATCAAGAATTTTGCTGTTTCAGGCCTAAGATTTAGATAGATATACAATAAATTCTTCTTTATGTTGATTTTATGCCTACTGGAAACCCTTAATGAGAAACAGGTTTTATTTTTCAGGAGATGCTTCCTAAGTTTTGTGTATACATTTTAATGTAATTTGCTGAAGCAATATCGATTTGTCTTTAGAAGTAGGTACTGGCGACTTCTGCTTATGGAGTTGGACACTGCCTAACTAAATTTGTAGTCTTGCTTTTCATATATTGAAGACAGTTATTTAATTTAATTTTTGGAAAATGCATCATAAAAACGTTGTCCTGAACATGAACTTATATTAGAATACCAAAATCACTGTGTTTAAATGTAAATAAAATAGCCAATTTTGAACTGGATTTATAAACTCTTCTAGACATCTTGACTCAATGAAAGTTCAAACAAGTTTCACTGCAGTACTTGTTACTAGCTTTCTTTTTTCTTAATGGTGTATTTCGACTTTTACGCACTAAATACTTTTTCAAGCTTAGGAAGTTGTGAAATTAGTTTGAAGCTGCATTAACTCGTTTGGGACTATATTTTTGGGATTAGTGGTGTAAATCAAGAATGCTGATGCAAAGATGTCTCAGTTGTTAAAAGGCTGATTTTGAGTTCTTATAGGAAATTACCAATAAAATATAAATTTAAGTTGATACTCTCCACGATGCACAAGCGTAACTTGTGCAAGTAAAATTCTAGATGCTTTCTTTGCTTAGAAATAGACAGGTTTTTGCTGTTGGAAAATTTTCTCCTACAGTGAAACAGAGGTTTATGTGACACCCTTTCAAAAAGCAACAGACAGGGAAAATTGAGACTTTTACACACCAGGCTGGCGAAGGGTAGTATTTCTTTCTAAATATTGTTCACATTTGTATTCACAGAAAAATAAGTGAATTGTAGATTTGTGAGATGTAATATGAGAGAAACTATGTGTATTGATATGTAATGTTTGGTACAAAGTCCTTTGCAATGAATGCAAAGGCTTCCATTGACTCCGCTGAGCTTTTATCTGGCTGTGTAACGAGCTGTTAAGAGAGTTTCTTAAATAGAAGCAACGGGGTTTTCTTTTTTTATACTGCTGTTCCTAAGTGTAGTAGGTACTTCAGTGAGTTGGTCAAGAATAAAGAGTGTTTTTTCTGGCAGTAATTAGGTGGTTTCCCTTTTTTGCCAATTTTCTGTTTCTATGATTTTAAAGATTTTTGATTGCTACAGGAAAAATTGTTGGTGTTTTTGATTTTGTTGCAACCCTTTGACTCAGGTATCATAACAAATAATTCTGGAGTAGGCGAAGCTTCGTGACTCAGAAGTCAAATGGACATTATCTGCCTTGTCTGAAACATCGAAGTCTCAGTTTCCACTGGATTGAGTTGGTTTATGCCTTTTTTCTGATATCTATGACTTCTATACGGACAGAAAACCGAGGAGAAACTCAGTTAGTTTGAATTCATCTCTACAGTTAATAGTCTCTTCTGTCTTTTGTGTATCTCTTACTACAGTCCTGATGCATGCAGTTTTAATGTCAGCAGGTAATTCAGTTCAGGTGGAAACAAGGCTCATCTCTTAGAAATCCTACCAACTGAAAATTCAAACCAAAATAAAGGATTTTACCACAAGCAGCTTCACTGCAGTGAACCAGCTCACTCTCCCAGAGCATCTCCCTCGGTGTTGCTTGACCTAAGCAGCGTCCCAAAACGGGTGCATATATTTTTAAATGCGTGTCTGCCCCTTCTGCGTGTTTTGTATCCACTTTCGTGTCAGCGAGCGCGGGGTGAGCAGAAGGCCAGCGCGAGGGCCACGCGGGCTGCAGCAGGAGGCTTCTCCAGTGGGCTCCCATCTGTCAGGGCTGCGTGCTGATAAAGCTTGCGGCAGCTGGCTCGGCTCGCCGCTAATCCATTCATCCCGGCTGTGGATCAGGAGGTGGCCTGTCCCTTCCCGGAGGCCTGTGGACCTTGGAGAGTTGCCGTAGCCTCTGAGCAGTCCCCCTGGAGTTGGCAGCAAGTATAATGACAGAGCACATGCAACTTGAGCGAGGGGCATGTGTGGCGGCTGTAGGGCATTGTGGCGGGGACAAAGCCGGCCGCTCTCCTCCCACCTGACCTGTTATGCCTTCATCAACAACAGTGTGTTTGCAGTTGAAGTGCTAGCTATGGGTGGAAGATCATTATTAATGTGTTACTTGGGGAGGAATTGTGAAGTCCTGCAATATTTTTGTGCGTATCGTGCAACTCATTGCGCACAGACTGCCGAGTGGAGTTAGCTGCTTGGAGCTCCAGATGGCACCGACGACTGTGAGAGACCACGACTGTATGTGATCTTTCCTACTGCTTTTTGGTGTAGGCGTATTATTGCTGTTACAAATAATTTATGAGGATAGTGGTTATTTAAAACCGTGTAGTAGGTTGCATTTCCCTCCCCTATCAAGGCTACATAGCTTGTTAACTCAAAAAAAGTAGTGAGATAATTCCTGCCCTAAAAATTTACAGCCTTTTGTGCACAAAATCTGTCGTTGAGCCTGGATAGACTGAGAGGAGGATTGCTGAGAATGGGAGACACAGAAGAAGATAAGAAGTTCAGAGAGAGAACAGGAATAGAAAGATGACAGGGGAGTGTATGTGTGGCAGAGCAGTGTAAGAGCTGAAAAGCTGTAAAATCGGCCAGCAAGTATGACCTTGTAGCTGAGGGATGGAATCTTCAAATCATCCATTAGGAATAGCAGTTCTTTCTTTTATTAAAAGGGACCTGAATATTTTGGGAAACACAGGATGGCCACGCGTCATGAAACAATAAAAAGGAAAGATGAAGGCAGGAGTGATTAACTGGCTTGTCCCCTGTCACGGTTCCTCAGCCAGTAGAAGCAGCACATCCTCATCTACCACATGTCTCTTGCAACCGCATCTGTAGATGTGTAGCATTTTATTTATTTGATGACTTCCCTTAAAAAAAAAAAAAAAGCTAAATCCCGGAAGTCACAAAGTAATTAAACAGCTCAGAAGAAATTGGTTTTATCCCACAAAAGAAATGCCTAAGAATTTAAGAGAATCCTGATCTAACGGTCGGCATCTGTTGCAGCAAACACCTCTGAGGCAGTCCAGAAGCAAAATGGACACACTGCTGCTGCTTGATTTGATTCCCCAGTCAATGGCTGACATGACCTTCAGTGCATATGACATACTAAAAGATGGAGGACACAGCAATATGAACTGACGTGGAGGATGCAGCATAAAGAAAACAAAACAAAAACTGCTCAGAGCTCTGTCACAAGCTTTTTACACCAAACTTTTGTGGCAGAAAGTTGCAGAGGCTATACAAAAAGCAGTATGATAGTCAAAACTGTCTTTATCTGAGCTGAGAGGCGGCTCATCTTCACAGATGAATTGCTTTAAAAGCATATGTAAAGGAATACATATACAATAACAGAGAATAAATGGATTTTGCTCTCCTTTTTTATGATGAGACCCCTCTTCAGAGGCATACTTTAAATGAATCATTGTGTTGAAATCCTCAGAAAGGAAGACTCAATCGTACAGAAAGCATAAATAGAGCACGCAATGCAAAATGTTGGAGCAAAAGCTTCGTTAGGAAAGGCACATTCACAACTTCATAGACAGGGCTCCATGGTTTTGTAGCTCTGTGATGAGCCCCGCTCTAGTTTGCTTCAGTCAGGAAAATCTATCTCAAGTAGCTACACTGCAATCCAGACTTATGTGAACAGTTAAACTCTCAATACCTTAAATACACTGTGGAAACATGGATAGATGAAATGGAACGTTAGATAAAATTGGATTTGGCATAGTAAATTTATATGGATTTTTTAGGCCTGTGCTATTTCTGTGGGACGCTGTTCTGTTTTGACTCTAATTTTAGTTTGGAGAACTTGTTTGATTTCCTTTTTCACATCCATATGTGCTCATATGGTGAATTTATAGTCTTTTTACTAGGTTTTCATTATGTTAACTCTAATTATTATAGCACTTTGGAAGCAGTGCCACAGTTCATACTGAGATATAAGTTTAATCAGTAGAAATGTGGGGTTTTTTAAACATCCAATATCAGGACTTAGGATTTTAAACCAGTTTTAAAACAGTAATATTTTTGGAGGTATGTAAATGGATGCAAGAAGAAGGCATGGTAAAATCAGTTGATAAGAGAATTTTTTTCTTGATTAATCCAGTAATTCAGAATTTCAGGAAACTTACTGAAAGTCAAGCCTATATACTCTGCAGATGTTGAAATACACTATTTAAGTAATAAAAAAGTTTAAAACCCACTGAAAATAGCTTCCTAAAAGGATGTATTATCTTGTTCCCTTTTAATGACTTGATGGCTCCCAGTACATCTTCTCATACGTGTGTGTGAGGTCTTTCCTGTTGGGGGCTTGTGCATGTGCCTTATTTGTCATTATCTTCTGTTGTTACGGTGAGACTGAAATGGGAGCAGCAGCTCTGACAGTGGCTTTTACTTGGGTATCAATGCCAAGGATTAAATTTCAAGTGCTCTGTGTTCTGCAGAGAGTCTGCTATGAAAAGTGGAGGATTTATACAAATACAGCTTGATAGTTACGTGTTGCTCTAAAAATACTGGCTGCCTTCTCCTTACCTCAGTTATCTTCCTGGCTCAGTGGTATTCCTTTGCCCAAGGCATCAGTCTTCGGTGAGAAGCTCTCTTGGAGAGATGACAGAAGATAAGAAGCAGCTCTCCCAGGAGCACACAGAAGTTACTGGAGGTGGGATTAGCACTGGGAGGGGATGGACAGTGGGAAGCCACAGAAGGAAAAGGGTTGAGGAAGAAGGCTGATGGGGTGGATGACAGAGGGTGGGAATGGTTTGAGCTTTGATGAAGCCCAAAGGGCTTTCTGGGGATTTGAGTTGATCCATCAGCAAAAGTTTGTTTTGAAAAAGTGGAGGGTGTAAATATAGATGAGAACATGGAAAAAACATGGCAAAACATGCTAACTAATCTTGCTGATGAAGGAGAGATGGAAGCTGAAGTATTAGTTGCTCTAAGTTGTCAGGTAATTTTGTTTCCGGTGTGGTGGAGGAAGAAATTGCATGTCTGTTATTGAGGACTTACCTACGATAGCTTTCTAATATTGGATAACTATTTGTCACCATCCCTGGCCTTGCAGATGTTTCTGCGAACCCCTCTCCCTATTGTGTTACCACCAGCACTTGCATCCCAGAGCTTTCACTGAATTTTCTGTGACCTGCCATCAGCTGGCCACATGGCCTGGCAGTGGTCATGCTGAGTGCTGCCTGCCCCAGGATTCTCATCAAATGGAGCGCAATGAAAACTGATTTCAGTAAGAAAATGACCACATGTTTGCAGTTTGCATCGAGGCAGAAGGCAGTGTTTGTCACATACTTTATAGTGGCATTTTCATGTTCCTGTGTTTGTATGGGTCATTTTTACAGTTAAACTCTGGGATATACTACAGATGACTGTTCATCTGAGCCATGACAGCACTCTCTTTTGTGGCCTTACAGTTGCTCCTTCCTCAGCAGTGTATGAAAGAAAAATCTTTATCATCAGCTTTTCTTTTGCAGTAAGGAAGTAGGTGCAGGGAAATAAAACATAATTGCATCATTTGGTGGGCAGGCTTTGACCAGAGCTTAAAGGCTTAAAAGACAAGAAAAACCAACCTATTGCTATGTTTGTTTTTTAATTAAAAGCTTGTGAATGGAAGACATATCCTATCCTACTGCATAATTAACAAAATGTGTTTAGCCTGAAATATAATAGACAACATAAATGGATGAACAGAAGCAGAAACAGCAAGGCTTGCAAGGAAGTCACCCAGGACTCATGGTGTTCATTGATATTTAAAAGGAAACTGATACAGCAGAAATAGATCAGTTTTTAGCCTGAGGCTGAAAGACAGATCTTTTCACCATTCACAACTTTTTAAGAGGATCCATTTGTGACTGCAGCATGCTTTTGAGGAAGGACAGACAGAGAGAAGTTGTATGTATTGCTTCAATATTTCTTGAAAAAAAAATATTTTCTGTCTATAGACATATAGGCATCCATATTCTGTACTGGAACTAATATTTGTCATTCAGGTTTTATGTTTCTGAGTTTGCTTAAAATATCTTCTTAACTTGTCTTTCCTTATGCCTTTTTCTCTACCGCCTTCTTACCCTTCCACCTCCCTTCCCACCCCTAATAAAAAGGGAGAAATAAGAGAGAAGAAGAGAAAGAAACCAAGGAAACATAGTTAATTGGCTACTGCTTGTGTGTGCGCTCTGAAATAAACATGGCAAGGTCAGCTACACACCAGAGGCACACTTCTCGATGATGGAATAGCTGTGCATGCGGGACAGAGGAGGAACCTTTATGCTGTAATCACGGATCACACAAGATCTGTTACTTGTTTCTGCATATAGCACATTGTGCTCTTTCTCTCCAAACAGGGACTTTCTTGCATTTGGTTCCCTGGCTAGAAGGTCATGCCATTACTTAGGAACTTATTCTCACTTCCAGTTAAGCACAACTATATTGGTAGTTTGTGCCCATTTCTGCTTATGCCAGATTGACCTTTCTCTTATTTAGCTGTCTTTCCTGTCATGTTTATCTTCTGATCATTTTAATTTGTGCAGTTTATTTTTTCATAAGTGTGCTTCATCTGTAACCAGTGATAGAAATAAAATACAGCAGTCTTAATTCTTCTCCAGATTATGTGTAGCTATCTATGTAGAAATAATTTTGGAAACCATTCGTAATGCAACATCTAGTGTTTCAGATTGGTCAACTTCTGACATCCTTTCTGCTGTCCTTGAGTATTATGTTATCTATAGCATCTGATTCCCAAACCGTTAAAATTTATTATACCTTGGGAAGTGATGTAGATTAAATATGAATAAATGCATCTTTATATATAATCTTCTTTCTTCCTCTGTGGTAGTACTGTGTAGTAAGTATGCACCGATTTTATCACTGAAGACCAAGTTTTTTGAGGAGCACATGCAATAGCAGGCTCAGGGTCCAGCACACCATTATCATTCTCAGTAGGTTGTCTCCCCAAAGTTTGGGTTTTTTTACCCGTTGGAGAATTTAAAAGTTACTTCACATAATTAATAAATAACCTCGCTGATGCTATGTTGTCCTGCAGATAATCATATACTGCAAAGTGTGTGAGATACCTAAACCAGGTATTTCATGGAACTGAAGAGAAATAGCAGATTTAAATTTGTTTTGTATTTACAACAACTGAGTACCAGAAGTTGGAAGTTTAAGTCCAGGACAGTGACCTGGCTGCTCCAGTTCTTAGCTTTTGAGGTAAAAGACTAGTTCATCCCTTTTGATCTTGAAGTTTCTGGCTTCATACAGCTATGAGAACATCCCACAGATGCTTTCTTTGTCTTGGGGCAGGCAAAACCATCTCTAATTCCAAATTGTTTCTTTGTCTACTACAGTGACCACTTTAACAAAGCTGTTCCTACCTCAGGGGAATTCATTATCTTCTTTACTTTATCTGAATAACTGCTTGATCAAAGAATCTTACAGCAGCATTCTATGCATTCAGAGCTGGAGGTGTAATGATAAACACCAAAAAGCAATAGGTTAGCTCCATCCGGGCCTTAAGATCATTGCAGAGAATCTGGATTCAGTAGCTCAGAGGTCTTTGTGGAGCAGCATAGGTTTTAGGCCATGTGTTGTTTGTTGTGTTGTCCTGACTATTTGCAATCAATATGGTTCTGAGCAGCCCTTCTAAACCATGGAGCTTTATAAACATACATGAAACCTAAAATCCTGCATTTAGACTATTCTCTGATTTGTGAGGAATGGTTGGTTCCTTTAGTATGGGCAACCAGTTCACATCCCAGCAGCAAAGTATGTTCTTCTGGGCTGGACAGCCCCAACACTGGAAGCCTCTCCTCTCTGTTTTGTTGTGACAGACACTTGATTTTTAACAAGGGAGCACATTTAGGCTGTGAGCACACTGGGCTGAGGGAGCAGATGACAAGATGCGTGAAAGGGTCAGGCATTTCCAGCTTATTTTAAAAGGTATATTGTTTGTGTGCTGATGGATAAACCCACCTCCAGTTTAGCTATTTCAGTTCTCTTTGGCCTGACCTTCAATCCTCAAGAATATTTTCTTCTTTCATCTTACTGCGAAGGTGATGTTCCTTTTGCAGTCGCCTTTTCTGGGAAGGTGAAAGAAATCCGTGCTTTATTGCTGATGTTTCCAAGAAAGGCTGGACAAGAAGCTCCTGTACCCCATTTGGAGTTTCACTGCAAGGTGGCTTTTTAATTCCTCTTAAACCCAGCTATGGGTTTAAAAATCTGATTTTAGCCAAGCCACCTGCTTGTGCCAAAGCCCCTGTTTGCATCCTCAATGCCAACAGGTTTGTTCTTGGACCTCTACCAGGTTTGTGAAGTGCGAATGAGGCTCGTTCCTGGACCTCTCTGCATTTGCCCTTCATGAATGTAAACCCCAGGTTTGAAAACAGACATTACTTACTGGTAACTGATGTTCTCTGCAACAAGCAGCACACATGAACATTTATGGAGAGCGTTCCTCTTCCCCTTCCTGCTCTCTGCCCCCTGAAAGTCCTTTTGAAACTTCTGTCTTTGGGATACTGCAGTCTAATTACAAACTGGCATGGTATGGAGCATGCTCTGGCTTACACCCACAGCAGAGAAAGTATGTGGGAGGACCACAGTGGTGTGCCAGACAGGTACTGGTACAAGGCATCTGTTCCTGAGTGATGGGGTGTTTCTGTACCTGCCGTGGGAGTGTACCTGTGAGCTGTGGATATCAGAGAGCTGAAGTAGCAATATATAACTTTTCCTCTTGAAATCTCTTCCTTCTTTGTCTCCCATTATCTTCAGGGAAGTTTTTCTGCATTCAGTTTTTAAGTTCAGGCAACTCTGTCATCGGTTGTTAAAACGCTCAGTTGATTTTGAAACAAGGTTCTCTCCTGTACAGAAACACACCGTCCCATTTACTCCAACATGCCTAGCCATGTTTTTAAGCTTCGCTCATGTTCTTCTAAATGAAAATGTCACACTTCCTTTTCTAGCTAACTTGCGAAACTGGTCAAACTAGACTGACACAGCAGCATAATATTACACTCACTACTTCTTTAGCTTTGTAGACTAAATGCAACCCTGACAATGCCTGTGTATGGCTCGGGGTAGATTAAAGCATGTGCTTTTTTGTAGGATAAATGATGTGGAAATGTAACTTACCTTGATGTGTCCTCTCTGTCTTTTTCTTTCTCTGTTTTCTTCCCCCTCTCTCTTCTTTCTTCCGCTGCCCCTCGTCTCTTTTGAAAATAGTGGAGACAAGTTCAAAGAGATGAGACTCTTTTCCACCACGTGGAGTGAATGAGGAGTGATAGCTGGGGGAATGAAGAGAGAAAAACACAATTTATGTATTGATGTTGAGATGGCAGCTTTCTCTTCTTTTCCCTGGGTTTTTGAGCCTATGAAAGATGGGTGGAGATACACCATTTCAGGAAAAAAACAAATTTTCTGGTATGGGTCACTGGAGGCCCAGAGTACTCTTAAGTAGTTTGGGATCTTCAGATTTGTTGCATTCTTACTAAGGGTATTTACACAGTTTTCCTTTCTGACTGCTTAATCCAGGAAGGTGAAGGTCAGACGAGCAATTATCATCTGCAGCCCCCTCATTTCCCATTTATATGATAGAGCAATTCTTGGATTTCAAAAACTGATACAAACCCCTTCTCAACAATATATATTTAATTTTTGTGTTACCTATTGCTTTCACTCTCTCCACAATACTTAATGTATCCTCATGTTCCCCTTTATCCTCTCCTATCCAGCAATATGTGTGTTACATGCACATTTGTGCAACACAGCATTATTTGTGTAATATGTTACTAATATATATGGTATTAGTGATGCAATGATAAAAGGAGCTAACATGGCCCTTTTAATTACAAATACCCTTTGTAAACTTAAGTATTTAGGAATGTCAAAAAATGCTTATAAGTATAGAGATTAAGGCTTATAATAAAAAAAAAAATGGTGGAAGAGAAGGAAGTAATATGCAGTGCTGAGGACAGACTCCAGAACAAGTTTGTGAGTAGAACAGTAACTTCTCACATGAAGTGATCAAAATGGCGATGGCAGTGACACAACTTATTTCTAATTGCCCAGTGCACAAACTGAAGAATGACCATAACAAATATCTGCTAGATTATGAAGCCTACTGTGGATACTCCTCTTGTAGATTTTAAAGAAAAGAAAAAAAGTAGATTTTTGCCAAATGCCAGACTGCTTAAAGAGCAAAGTGAACCAGAAAGGATGAGGACATAGAAAGTATACTGAATGGCAAAAAAGGTATCTTTATATATTTAAAGTACATGCAAAAAATACTCTGTCCCCCTTCTCCCCCCTATTTTCACTTCAGAGTAATAGTAAAATAAATAAAAAAAAAAAAATTAAAGCTTTCAATCCTGTATTTTAGTTTATTAAAATTTATAAGAGTCAAATAGTATTTCTTGCTGTTTGTTTCATGTTCCCAGGGCTGGCTTGTTTATCCCCAGGAAGAGGTGGGAGTGTCTCTTGGGATGCTAGCCTCACAGTCTGAGTCTGGGAACAAATTCATCTAACACAGCACTCCTAAATTAAAAGAAGAGTTACTGGTTGGTGGTTATGGAAATCTGTTTAGGTAAAGATATACCACAGAATCTAAATTTAATTTGGAAATTATTATGGGCAGGCCAATAGCACTAATATTCAGGGTGTCTGACATTTCCTACTGTAAAAGCCTGCCTTTAAATTTTGCTTACAGATAATTTTTAAAAATGTTGAAAATACCACAAAAACAGCTCAGCTTTTTTTCAAAAAATGGGTTTAAAGAAAAAAAAAACAAAACACAAAAACAGCAACAACAACAAAAAACACTGTGCAAAAACCTCTTCTCTTTAAACAAAACTTACGGTCCCATTGTTTTTAGCAGAAACTTAAAAATTAACTGCTGCTGCACTTGGTATGCAGGGTAGGTCACTTACCATTGCCATAAATCTGACAACGTTACCACACTTGGCAGATCTGAGTCCGTAACGCTGCCTGCTCTGTCCAGGGGCGTAGCTAAAAAGGCTCAAAGAGCCTTCCAGCATCGTGGTCTCGTCTGTGCTTGCAGCAGCCCTGGGCTGTGCCTGGCAGTGGAGACAGCAGGCTGAGAAAGCTGAGGTGAGGTGTAAGACCTGAGGTGAGGATGTGACACAGAGGGATCCTTAGAGGGATCAACAGCAGGAAGGGAGCGAAACACATTATGGAGGTGAGAAGAGAGGATGACAGGCTGGAGGAAAGGACAGAACTAGGAGGAAGAAGCCGAGGTCTATTGAGGAGCCATGGTGAGGCTGGAGCTGCACTGTGGTAGGGCAGGAGTGAGTAGGAGATCAGCTTGGAGGTGGTGTGGGTGCTAGGGAAGGCAGTGAAGGCTGGACACAGAGAAAGAGGATGGATAACACTGTTTGAGGGCAGGGGGAGCACAAGGCCTTGGTCCCCAGAGATGCGACTGCAGGGAAAGCAGCTGGGAGCTGTAGAGACAAATTGTTCAGAGGAGAGGAGAGTGAAGCCTCTAGATCTGCTCTGAGATTCAGACCAAGAGGTTCACACAGGAAAGGTAGAAGACTAGGACATGAACAAATGGGAGGTGACAGGGAGAGAAGACCACATCTGAGTTGACATCAGCAACCTCAATTTTCACATCCTAACTTTCAATCCTATTTTTGTGACCTAATATAATGTTTTAACAGGCAGGGCTCTGTGCGTAGGGGTGTAAAAATAACTGACCTTGAAAGAACGTAGAATATCCTTACTGTATGAGCGGTTGTAAAAACAGCCCAAATTTCACAGAGTTCATACTTCATCCATGACCTCCAGTGCTCATATTCTAAAAATCATGACACATCTTGAGGTTTGTATATTTTTTCTTTTGAGAGGGAAGGCTTCATTGAAATAAGCTGACTGCAGTCTGAAGCAAATATACATGAAATTTTTCCTCACGAGAACCACACATCATTTTTATATTGCAAAACTTCAGTTTTGGTTGGCTGTTTCTGTGAAGGTGCTTGTAAACTGACATAGAGGCTGAAGTTGCAACAAATGAGGTTACCAGAAGACTTTCCCAAGGTGGCAAAGCTGGGTGTTCAACATGATTATTAGACCTACTGGTACTGTTTTCAAAGCTAGCTATGAACCTCAGTTGATACCAGATTTCAGTACGACTTTTGCACATAAAGAAATCTTTTATAAAATAGGTAGGATTTCATGCAAGCTTTTCCCCTTTCTTCCACATGTTAATATAGCTCCTTTCACTTCTTAATAAAAATTTAAATATCTTAAATATTCCACTGATAGGCTGTTATTCACAGTGGGAGCTGAACTAATCTGTGCTCCAGAAAACTCATTGAAGTAAATACTTCTATCGGGAATGAATGTGGGCTCAGGGGTTAACTGCTGTCTCTGTTAACACCTGTTATATAGAGCAAAAGCAGAAAACTTGATCACTTCTGACTACAGCTTTTATAAAGGAAGAAACTCTTTGCCTTTTTACAGATTTTTAAAAATTATTATTTTAACCTTTAAAGTACCTGACTTTAAAGGTGATATCCAAATGTCTCTCTGTGGAGACTTAAAACAGCCTTTGTGGAATTATTTTGAGCAGTGCTAATAACAGTGGTTTCTGGCAATTGCAAAATGAGATCTAACCAATTTTAGTAAAGTGCTGGCACTAAACCTACTGAGCTTGCTTTTGAAATGGTGTTCCAGTTTGAACTGAGTTAAAGTGATTTTTTAAGAAGAAGTTTTGCATCGTGCTATAAATGACAGACAGCTGCTAGAGGAGGTAATGATCTGTCTTGGTGCTTGATGCCTTCTTTTATCAGTCTGAGGCTTTTCACTGAGTCAGACCTATTGATTAGCATTAGTTTACTTCTCAGAAAGCCTGCTTTGCATGGAAATGTCATGGACTCGGGATAGTAACTGCATGTTAAGCAAGAGCTTGAACTCTTTCTAATGCTGCCAGGTGAATTATGTGTTTGCTAAGTGTTTAGCATGCATAATAACTTTGCAGCCCCCCAAAATGTTAAGTGGGGTCAATTTTGTCTCCTGTGAACAGATATTGGGAGAGAAAACAATGGGATCATATGAAGATACCCTGTGCTTTGCTTTGCTTTGTTTTATGGAGTGTAAGTTTATGGAGTTAGAGTTGCGTGGAACTCCAGAAAGTTTGGGGGAAAACCTCTGCTTCACAGTAACTGTTGCATCTGTATGCAAAAGAATGATAATGGAAGAGTGGGAGGAGAAAGAAGATCTACATCATTACTATTTATGAAATTAAGTTACCTCTTAAAAAGATTAAAAAAAAAATAAAAGAACACACAGAAGCAACTTGAGGAGACAGGAATTTGGTTGAATGCAGTGTTTTAATGTAAAATACTAGGGGGCTTGTTTTGTTTTTCCTATTTTGCTTGCAGGGTTCCAGGTGCAACACTCTACATATATATGGTCACTTTGAAAGCAAAGGCTTAAAAATAACACCGCTCGGTAGTTATGCTAACTACATTGATGGAGGTTAGAAGCAAACTAATAACCTTGGGAAGGATATATTGAACAGGATTTTTAACAACTCATTATTTTAGATTATTTTAACTTTTTTTTAGAGTGTATGTAGCGAAAATTTAGAATTTTTCTAAAAGTTTCTGGAAGTTTTATCATTTTAAGATAGGCAGGAATGAAACATTGCTATTCAGTGATTGATGATTCATCTTTTGCTTTGTTATAATTCCTATATATTTTCTAGGCAATTCCTACAGCCCTTTATTCCTTTTCTGTGTTTTTTCTAGCTTCTTTTACCAGACAGGTTTTTGCACTTCACCAGGCCACGATAAATATTAATAGACTGGGTCTATGCAAAATATCTACTTTCTGCACTACTTGTAAATAAGAAACTTAGCATTTTTCTATTGGTGTAGGGATTTTTATTTTCACACAACATTCCTTAAGATTTCTCATACTGTCCATTCTAACCCCCACTCTTCCAATCTCCAGGATCACAGTTAGAAACAATTCAGAACACAGGTTCAAAAAAAAGCAATTTATGATAAAGCAATTCTTTAAAATAACATAGCAGTATCCTATGTGTGCACTCTTACTTTTATGTGTTTGTACAATGGTTTAAGCCGTTTCCAAGAACAATACTGTATGCTGCTCAAATGTGCAGTAAATGCTTTACAAAAGAATTGTTTTCTTCTGTTTAATACCTAATTTTAAACAGTAAAGGTCATAGTGTTTCTTAGCTCAGAGATAACATCATCTGAGAAAGGTGGCCACTGATTTCAAAGAGAAGATGTGATCAAAATAGGAGAGAAACAGGGAGGGGAGAGCATCTCATGATGATTCTCCAAAAAAGATGCTTCCCGTTTTGTGTATCTGTAGAGAAAACTGAGCTGCAAATGCTGAAATTCCCTAACAGTTTTAAAGTAGACTAATGTGTGGCATGCCTTGGCAAGCTGTATCTTGCCAATTTTTCTTCATTCCCTCAAGCATATGCCTTGCTTGCATAACCAGTTTTTTAGCCACATGGATTCAGTGTTCCACACTGCACGGAGGCTGTGCAGATTCATCGCTAATACTAAAAGAACATTCATGTTAACTTGTTTTGAATAGCAAATTCAATCTAAAAAAAATCCTGGGTATTTAAAAAATAAAGAAGTGATCTGGTGAGCAGTGTGGATATGCCACTGCATGTGTCACCCCTCTCTGCATTCATCAGCTTTGCACTCTCACAAAGAGAGATCTTCCCATTGTGATGAAACTACCTCCACATCTCAAGCTACCACTAAATGGTCTTTAGCTTGGCCAGACTACTGAAGGCCATATGGCCCTATAACATTTTGTTAATGCTTTTCCAAATCTCAGTAAAAGCCTTTCTTTCCAGCAATGCTAGTATCTTGCCTGAATAAAATTAAATTTTAGTTCCTTGAAAGAAAATGTTATCAGCCTTCCTAGCAGCTGTGAGAATTGTGCTATGCTGATTAGATGTGACACGCAGAAGAAAAACTGCTCTAGCAAGTGGTATTTGTGATTCAGTAAGTGACACTGTTCTCTCTAAACCCATGCTGAATTAATGCCCCTGCAGTGTATCAGGGGACACTACAGTTTTTGCTGGCCCTGTCATTCAGATGAGATGTAAAACCAAAGTCCTGGCCACTTGTAGTCATGATGAGTTCTGCAGTACACTAGAACAGAAGATAGGAGGTTGTCTCAGCATCCAGGTTTGATTTATTGATGAATAAATGTAATGGAAAATGCACCATGGCAGGTAGGTATGGTTCTTTCTCTCCATTCTACATGTTGCACACAGTTCCTCTGTGCTGTGAGACTCCAGGAGAGGAGTCCCACAATAGCACACCTGGCAGTGGTGATGCATCGCGCTGTTCCCGAGCAGTGTGTTCACACACGGGCTACACGCCGCGCCTAAGAAAGGAACTGGGAATTTTTGCATTGAAGGGAGAGGATGAACAGTTTCCTTTGGGGTTGGACAGCAGCTGCCATTGTTATGAAGTCGAGGAGGAAGGTTTTCTGCTCTTAAGCACCGAGAGGTCTACACACAGCAACTAACTTCTTCCTATAACATTACATTTCACTGAAGTTCTTGGTATCTTAATTTCTTCATCTGTAGAAAACCTACATAGGCATTTAATGTTAGCTTTTTAGCATTTATGTAACTGGGAAGTATTAATTAATAGATTAGTATTTATAGAAATTTGAACTGTTCTGAAAATCCTTTCTCACATACTTACTTTAAGTTTTATAATAGATTTTGCACAAACTTAAAAATCTCCAGATGATTCTATGGAGTGCCACAAAACTGATTTGGGTTTGGTGGTTTGGTTTTTTGTTTAGTTTTGTTTTTACTGGAAAATGTGAAGTGTGAGAATGTCACTATTTTTAAGATACTCAAGAAACTGTGTACCGAAGTACAGTTGGTAGTATTTGCAGAATGGCAAGAGAGAGCTGAATTATGTATTATGTAGGAAGCTATTAATCTTCCTTGGGAATACCAAATGCAAACAGGAATACTTTAAAAATTAAGCAAAAGGTACATACTGTGTAGTCAAGAGGGGGAGGGCTAGTACGAGTTCAAAACGTGTATAATAGCAAAAAGATTCTTACAGAAGATTATAGTCTCACATATTACATTTGACTATCACAAAGATTAAAGCTTATTTTGTTACATTTAATACAGAACATATGTGACTAACAGCAAGTAAAAGTCTGTAAAAGTCTCTTTAGAAATGCAGTTTAGTCATGTCTCAAAGAATTCATCAGGCTTGTATTTGAATTTCCAAGGATATTACTCCTTTCTCTCCCACAATTTGATCCCACTGGACTTTTCCTGCCAGTGGAGGATGAGTGGACTCTTTATCCTAAACCCACCATTGTTTTTTTTTTGAGCTAGGCTTAAATCTGGCAAACAATAGAAAAGGCACTTGCTGAGCAGGAACTTTTTTTCTTTTCTTTTTTCTTTCCTTTTAAATGTATTGTTGCAGAGACATAACTGTAGTTAGAAATGAAGACTTGAACATTAAAACAGAGTGAGCCACGGTGAGTGATCTCCCTGTGAGCTCCAAATCCACAGTCATGGAGTTTTTTTCAGAGGTATTTCTTATGCAACTTCTAAAAGATGCTACAATAAATTTTTCACATTTTGTCAAATCTGACTGTAAGGGAGGCATGGCATGGAAAGAGGGAACAAATGAAGGGGGAGGAGGAGGGACGGGAGAGAGAAGGTGAATTATGCTTTCATGTGAACCAAACCAGACAGTTAAATGGCTCAAATTAAAGTTATTTGTGTTTATTAAAATCTAAAAAGAGAAAATAATCAAAGTACATCCTCTTGCTTCTTTCACCTGGGCACACACCTGCATACAAGGTTATTACTGTGGCCAGAGTGTTGGTGGCTTCATAGCAAGTCACTGAATAAAAGTACGGCTGCTCTTCCCTGATCAATTCGATGTCCTAAATTGGTGTCTAATTCTGAACAACGTGCGTGCAGTACCCACCCTCTTGTCCATGAGAATTACCATGTATTTCAGATGCAGCCAAGCTTCTCATCAGGTTAGTTAAAGCAGCTTGTGCAAATTTATCTAAACCAAGCGTGTGTAGAAGCGTGTGCATGTGTGAAAATGAAAAATCTTTTCTCTGAGCAGCTAATCCTCAGTGGTGGGGGACTAAGCACGGTTTCTGTTGGTTTTTTTCTATGAAAAATAATCAGTGGTGTTTCCCTACAGGCCATTTTCCAAATGCTAGGGAAGAAAGGAAACATCATATTCCTTTCCCTACTGTCTCTTCTCTTCCAGTATTTTGTTATTGCTGCTGCTGCTGTTGTTAACAAGTACAAATAACAATGTAACATTATTGTACTGCCTTGGCTTTTTAGGAAATCTGCAAATTATGAATAATCTCTGTTCTTGAGCATCAAAAAAAAAAAAAAAAAAAAGGCAAGCCCCAAACAAGCAAAGAAAACATTCAGCTCGTTTATCTTTTAATTGCTCTGGTTTTTTTCAGGGCCTGAGGAAGGCCCCAAGGCTAACATGCCACTAAGGAGCTAACTTTGTACTTGGCAATATGTGTCTTGCAAGCCTGTCTCCCTATTCTCTTTTCATTTTCTTGTCTATTTCCTGACACAACACAGCTGTAAAGTTCACTTCTTTGGGGGCTGTTGTATGGGAGATACCAAGGTGAGAAATCTTTTCTGTTAGATTTCTTTCTTTAAAGTTATTGAAATAAGTGATAAAGCTTTCCAAAAAACAGTCTGATAGAGGACAAATAGGTTTGGGTTTTCTTCTGTAGTTTTTGAACATGGAGGTTCTAGAAGCCAGGGCCCAGCAAGACACTGATTTATGTTGGCTGCTTTGTGTAGAGTAGACAGAACTGCCCCGTGTTGAACAGAACACTCTCCTGAGCCCTCATTCCAGCAAACAACATACATTACAAGGACTGGTACCATGGAAGTCAGTCTGTAGCAGCTGCAGGTATGAGTCAAGGTATATATTAGTAGCATTTAGCCCTGAAGGATTGATTTAATTATTGCTGTATGGCAAAATGTAGATTAGGACAGCTTTTCAGGCACAGAAATTGTCAGAAGATTAAACTATCAGGGAAACACTATTCTTAACGACTTTGGGAAGGGTACTTTAAAAATTTAGAAGAAAGTTATTAGCTGCAAATTTCCATTTGTTAGTTGCACATATTTATTTACAGCTCAGATACTGTAGTTATAGTATTCATTCCAAAGACAAACAGAGCTATCTGATAGCCTGTCATTTAACACCAAAAATAAGGGATTTTGTTCTCTTCTGTTTATGAGAAAGCACGTAACATTTACTATATCCCTGTTTGTGGGAATGTTTTTTCTAACAAATGCTGGAAAGTGAGTGTGAATTTGCTGCAGTCTTTCCTTAACCTTTTCTCTCTCCGTTTTCTTCCTCTCCTTAATGGACTGTCTTACTAGGTGCTGCCTACTGGTCACTTACGTGCACCAGCTGGGGAGTGGATGTGAAATGAAAATTGAGATGTTGATGACCTGAAGCAAACTGAATCGTTAGCAGAATCTTCCCTCCTCATTTTATTCTTCTAGATGCTTGTGTGAAAGTAGAAAAAAGTGAAATTTTTCTCAGACTTTTAATCGGTGTAACACTGTAACTGTGCAAGTACAGCCACGGGGAGAGGGTGGGAAGACGGTGCGTGTGTGCATGCACATGCATACACACACAGAACTGGAGAAAAACGGAAAATTCGGTATCATCACATCTCACAAAGTTGTATTCCGTTACTTTAAGGCATACCAAAGCATAAAAGTAACGCCAGGTATGAAGAGATTTAATAACATTAATGTGTTGCATCTCACTTTGAAAATACCACTTATTTTAAACATAACAGCTTTCATGAATAATTGTGAAAATTAGTTTTCCTGTCTTTATGACTTAAAGCTGAGTGGATTAGATAATTTGGGGTCTTTTTGATTAGTTGGAAATACGCTTTTTCCTGTATTATGCAAACAAAATCTAGTTTTGCACAGATTTACATTAAGGCAATAACATATAAACTCTATAGAAAGCATGGTGTTTAATTGCTGGTTTTTGTAAAGTGCAGCAGATCTAGTGCAGCTGTTCTCATTTCTCATGCTGCAGAGGTGCAGTGTGGAGGTGCATTGTGTGCTGGGACATGCACACTTTGCAGGCTGCAGCTCGTTACTGTAGATGATGCTATCTCCATTGCAGAACTCGGTGGATCTCCTTTTGTTTGCTTGTGGTTTTGAGATTTTGGCCTGGATGTTTTTTCAGTGAAGGTAACATGGACTTACACACTCTTGCACTGAGAGACGCAACACAAGTTTTGTGAAAAACGAACATTTGTAAATCACATTAACTGAGTTCTGTTGAGAAGAAGTCTCTGTGTGTGTACATAAAGAAAGCTATTTTACCAACAACCCAACATTTGCTACCACTTGTGTTCTGACTGAGCTCAGAATTTGCACTGACACATGGGTGGCAGCAAGGCTAGGGAACAAAATCCAGCCAGGCCAAATGGAGTTAATTTTCCTGTAATTGAGACTCAGAGCCTTGTATTTGTAATGTTAGTGTCAGCTGCCTTTTGTGAAGACAATTAAATTATGCAACCTGTAGAATAGAGATAATTTTCCACTGAAAGGTCGTTTGTGAGATCCAAAGCCAAATTTAGTGCAAATCTACCTCACCTTTGTAGTCATCATCCTTCCCAGCCTCCAAATCGTGAAGTGCATTGAACTATAGGGTTTTTTTAAGAAACGCTTAAGAAATTATTTTTATATACATGTATATAGACCCATATACAGATGCAGATGCTATGGAGGTGAGAAGACATCTATTTGGTAGCTCTGAGCTGTCATAGTTGGATTTGAGTTAATGCCGTTTCTGTGGTAAGTTGTCTTGTATGTTACTCCTGTTTTAAAGAGCTTTTTCTTCATTACTAGCCCATGAAGTCTGGCTGCATAGCCCAAGTTATTTTTCCCCTTCAAAACAGGATTAGGTTAAAGTCATTTTCTTTATAGTCAGCAAACCTCCTTAAAGACAAGCAACACAAAAAAGAGCTAGAGGAAGTTTTCTTTCCTTCCTATTGTCTCTTAATGGATAGGACTGATATGCCAATTTTTTTCCCGTTAAGATTATGTAACCTAACCTTTCAAACTGTGCTTTCCAAGACTGAAAGGCTGGCTTTTCTGTAAGTGGCTTCCTGGGCACACAAAAAGTGTAGTCTTCACACCCCTCCTCCAAAGTTTTGGCATGTGTTTTGGTCTCTGTTCACCTGTAACAGCAGCACCATAGTGTCAGGTTGCCAGTTTCGGTGTTGGCACTTGTTGTTCTGGCCCAGCTCAGTAACGCGAACAAGTGACAGGTGCAGGAACTGTGCTGCACCTGGAATCCTCTGATTCCCAGCTAACATCTGCACAGAAGCAGGTCCGCTGCTCATAAAAGGTATCATTTTAGTGTGTGTGTATGTGTGTACGATATTGAGCGCTTTAGGACTCCCATTCGTGTTCTTGCACTCGGGGATCAAATATGCACGTGCAGAAGTCCTGTTTTGGGGTGCCATTTCAGAAACACCTGTGAAGTCCAGTCTAACTTCTGTCTCTTTCAAAGCAAGCTAGCATGCTGAAAGTAAACAAAAAGAGGTAAGTTAAGCTGAAAGATGTTACAGATGCCAAAAAAGTTCAAAATAAAGATTGGATAAATTAGTAGAAGAAAATTCCATCAAATGCTATTTAGTACAAAGATGTGTGACCTCTGGTTCAGCAAGTCTTGAATTACAAATCACTGAAGATTGGGAATATATCTTCAATGAATGTATATAGCCTAATAAACCACATTTTTCAGCTTGGTGGGTGGCTGAAATTCTGAGTGAACCCATATGCAAGCAAAGAAAGCCAGAAAATTTTATTTCCTCAGCAGTATCTGCAGAGGAACAAAACAAACATGACCCTGTTTCAGGTTGCTCTGCCCAGTATTCTGGATTACTTGCTTGAGCTGAAAAGAAGTGGGCCTCTCTTAAGTTTTCTCAGGTTGCAGTTGCTCTCCCTCTCTGCCTGGAAATGAAAAGTGGAGGTTTTCTCAGTGCTAACTCACCTCAACCTCTGGAGATTGCTGAAGGATCTGTGTAATCTCTTCTCTGGCTGAGGAGTAGGTCTTTCAATGAAATATCAGTACCAGGCTTACCTTCTGGATTACTTGCCTGTTCACAGCCAGTGTCCACCTACCACCTCTGTAATTTTTACAGAGAAGCCAGTATTTGTCTATATAATCTTGTCCACAATGAGAGATCCGGGGCCTTTTGGTGGACTGTTAAGTAAGTACTTTTCAGGACAAGGTAACTTCTAGGACACAAGGCTTCTCCTGAGGCAATGTCAGAATTCCATTTGAGTCTCCACAGCTTATCTGCTCCTGTTGTCCTCCAAGGGCTTGAGGCTTCCTTTTACATCTTACATATTCCCTCATCAACACACACAGACACACACAGAAATCTGTCAGGAGGACTCCCTTGGCTTTCTGGGTCTGATTAGAAATTCTTCGTGCCTGGTGTTCTCAAGGTGGAGAAATCGGGTGTTAAATGGTGCTGTGAGGGTCAGTTAGGAAAGTGGAAGGCCTGGGATGATGCAGCCATGGTCCACCACAGCTGGGGCAATGCCAGCACATTGTTTTTTTCAATATGTTACCTAGAAGTTTTTTTCTGTGTTTACCAAGCTCTGCACCCTTTTGGAGCCTGGCTGATTGACAATGGTTTTGGAAGAGCAGAGCTTAGATCTCCCATGGACTCTGGAATCCTTCTTTAGGAAAATGTTATTTTGTGGGAAGTACAATTTAAAGCTCACATGGGGAGGCATTTAAAGAGATGGAAAGGTTACTTACTTATAGCCATTCTGCCTTGAAAGTGTGTTTTTCTCCTATATTTTCACAAACCATCAAGTTTTTGGAAAAAACCAACCAAACAAACAAACAAACAAAAAACCCAAACAAGCAAGCAAAACAAAAAAAAAACAAAACACCACACACACACGCACAGAAAAAAAAAACACTTTCTCCTTGGAGTCCCTAGTAAAAAATTTTCTCAGGTAAGGACCTGAAGGGGAGGAGCACACGCCATTGATTTCGTAGTTGTACACAGGGCACACAGAGGGGTAGTTATTTGTCTCCCTCCCTGCAGATACTGCTGAGAAGATAAAATTCGTAGGCTTTCTGTGTTTGATTATGGTTTCACTTACAGTGAGAATGTATATGTAGACAATATTTATACAAGAACAGTAACCTGAAACTGTAAAACACAGAAACAATTATTGAAGAATTTTATGCTTGAACATTTTCAAATAAAAGTTGTGTTTATGAAAGGTTGTGGGGAACCTAATAAAGGTTGTTTCAATCTGATGGAATAAATTAGCTTTGTTACAGGTTTCTTGCTTCAGAAATTGGTCCCATTGTGCTATGGAGCATGTAGCACTCTGTTTGTAAATCTCTTGATGCGTGGTAGAAGATGAGAACTTCAGTAGGTTGTTGAATCGCTAGGCTGGAACTTCTTTGGCTTTCCTCATATGGATTTGGGTGCTTGGTTTTTTGTACAGGATTAAAACAATCCTGTTTTTTCAGTCCCCAAAGAAGATTCAACTTCCTCAAATGACCATGAATTCTCACTTTTGCCCACGTTTACTTTAATAGGTTTCTTTTCAAAGACAGCTTGTTAGGGAGCCTGAGTAGTCTGTATAAGGATTTTTTGTGCATACAGTGGATTGGTGTAATCAGCATGTAAATTGTTTCTGTTCTGAGGGTATATCCTACTCCCATTTGAACAGTGGTGATGACACCAGTTCGAATTGAGGAGGAGAAGGGAAAAATCCAGGAGCAGAAGCAATTCATCTCAGTGCCAGTCTTTTAAAGTGCCCAAGGTTGCATCTGCCTAACTGACCTACTGCTTGTGTGCTGATCATTCTTTACTGAGGAGTAGTACTTAGTAAATCATTCATTACTAGAGACTTAAACTGAATTGTAAATAACCCATTTCTGTATGGTTGTCATGTTTTTTCTTTACCCATAACTTTCTCAGATGTAGCTTTTCAGTGTTCTGTATGGTACAACAAGTATCTTTGCTCTTTTTCCTTCAAGAATTGTTGCCCAGTCTGTTAGTTATTAGTTCCTCTGCTAGAAGCAGCACCATGCCTTTCAAACAGTATTCTTCTGATAGGGGTTGCATTTGGAGAACTGCATTAACCGGCTTAGTCTCCTGTTTCAATCTTGCTTTATTAAGTTGATGATATTGGGCCTGACATTCTGCTAATGACAATTTCATTTAGTGGTAAAAGGAAGGGAATGGAAGGCAGCACTCATCTAATCATGCAGGCATTCGTCTGGGTTTGCTCCTTTCACATGTTCTATATTTTCATACGTTTTTAGAGGCTTGGACCAGTATGTCAAATATTTATGCATATATACATTATTTTCCCTTTTAAGTCTTCCACAGCATGAAAAGAGATGTGAATAACTCCTATGAGGCAGTACAGGTTGTCTTAGAACTTTAAAAGCATTTTTCAGACCTTTGTTATTGTGTGCGTTAAATGTTGCTATTGGATCTTGGAAGATTTGGAAATAGAGATTTAGTTACCAGCAAGGGAATTTTCTTGCGTTTCTAGAGTTTTGGAATGCTTATTTTTAAGGAATTGGGGTCACTTTCTGTTTAACAGGCACTGAAATGTATGGCATTTGTTTTTTATGCTTTGTATCTCAGAATGGTCTTGTTGGCAGTTCTAGAAGATCATGCATACAAAGTATTAGTGTTTTTCATTTGAAAAGGTTGTTAAGCCAATATAGTCTACATATTAGATGTTTGGTTTTTCCAGGTATAAACATACCATTTGCTTTCTGTACATGAAGTACAGTTGTGTGATTTTCTATTTGTTACTGTCCACATAGTACAAGACTAAAAAAAAAAAAAAAAAAAAGCTTTTTCTATCATATTTAAAGCCGTATCTGCTGCTTACAGGTCATACCATCTGAATTTACACTTGTCCATATTAAAGTATTGATTAAGTGCAGGTGTTCTTTTCCAAAAGACAGTGGTCATTCATTTGTGGTTTCTCCCCTATATCAGAGAAGCTTACTAATTTTCTTCCTCAAACACTCTCCTCCTACTCCCCATTCCCCTGGCCCTCAACACTGACCATTAGTTGAGATTGTCTTAGCCAGCCTGCAGAAGCAACATAAAGCAAAAGATCCTCATTCCTTCATGGCCTTCCAAAGCTGTTAAGGGGAAAACAAGTAGTTTGAGATTCTGCACTGTGCCTTTAAGGGCTCGTCATCAAAGAACAGCATTCTTAGCAAGCAAGCATTCTTACCATGAGGTAATATGATGAGGACGAGATAATTGGGTTTTTTCAAACAATTTAGCAGGTCGAGGTAACCCTTAGGTTGCTCCAAATATTTCAACTTTGTTAAATCATTTGAGAACTACACGACTGTGGCTAGAAATTCTGCCTTATGTTGGCCACCCCAAATGCAGTGCTCAGTTCACCCTTGCTTGCTGCCTTCCCCGACTGCAGCAGAGCTGGGACAGGATTCCTGGAAGAAACCCATGAATCCTCTCTTTCAGTCTATATACCTAGGAGGCCTGCAAACAACAAGGAGCTCTAGTACCTCTTAAGCCACTGCAACTGATTTTTCCCTGTATAAAGGATTTAGATCGAGCTGAATGTATTACCTAAGCAGGTCACCTTTTTAGGTGGCCACGGCAGAAGGAACCACTGTTGCCGCTGCCCTGCATGGGGGTAAGGCAGAGGCAGCGGCCACAGGGGAAGCACGGCTGCCTGCTCCTCGGGTCTTTTGGACTTGGGAGTTTACTCCGGGGTTTCATGGGAGGGTAGAGGGAAAGAGGAGATGAGGATAAGCAAGGACTGGATTTTTGTTTCTTGGGTAATTTGAGAAAACGAAACAACAACAACAAAACCCTTCAGCCTCTACATTCCAGTGCTTGCAGGGGGGCATTTTTTAGCTCTTGTAAAATTGTGGGGGAGGGACGTGAGAATAATGATCTAAGCACCTACTCCACAGGTTCAAAAACTAGAAAATGTATAAAAAGAATCTAAAGTTGTCTCCTAGAAGTTTAATGTTCTGTAAAGCTCTTTTTCTTTGTTATGAGCCCAAACACAGGATTTTTGAGTGCTTCCTCTTGGTAAAACCAATTCCAGTTCTGGCAGAAGGCAAAAAACATGATTATTTTTGGCATTTCTCAAGAATCTTTTTTTCCTCTAATACTCGTCTTTAGAGCCACCCCTGTGCCTTGTTCGCACTTGCAGAAAAGTTCACTTCAAATTGTGGGAAAGACAGCCCTTATTCAGTTAGAAATAACAGTTAAATTAGATTCAGTGAAGAATATATGCACATGCATTCTTTATCCAGTTTGCCTTTTCTCTTCTTTAAAGCAAAAGTGATTTTTTTTTTTCCCTTTAATTCCTTTGTGGAAAATGTGCATTAAATGTGATTAATATGGCCAAATGTTTGGGGTCAGTCCCGACAATTTATAAATGTGGACTTTGTTTTCTGTTGGGGTTTATATTATTTTGTTTGCTGTTGGGTTTGTATTTTTTTTTTCCCATAGCAATAACTGGAACCAATCTAAGTATCAGATTCAGGTAGAGCTTTGAATGTTTTTAATGCAGCGGTCACATGCCTTCTATAGCACCAGATATCATGACCCAATGAATACATTTTCCCTTTCTAGTCTCTCCATATTTAATGTTAAGTAATTATGCCAGAATTTGGTTGTAATCACTTTGGGGTTTTTTCTGTTTCAGAGACACAACCAGAATTTTCAAACCCAGGTCAAATTTAGATACGTAATGGCCTAATTTCAGAGATGTGAAATTAATTGAAAATGTGAGTGCTTCTCATTTCTGAAAATTAGGCCAATTATTTCAGTGACTAAATATGAACATAGGTACCTAATAGCAGGCAATCAAGTTTGGAAAATTTGTAGCATTAGCTTTTATACCTCAGAATCAATTCCTTGTCTACGGTGATCTTGAGTGCTAAACATCAGTGAAATTAATTTGTTATGGTGTGTGCACAGGAAAATGTTTGGACATTTTAAAAATAAACAGCTACAAGGGATTAAAGTTTTATCTGACACTTCTAGTATCAGAACAAAGAACACAAATGTTTATCTTCCACCTTTGTCTATTACAGTCAATTACTACTTTATTTACCGAAGTCGGCAAAACTCTTTCCATGTGCGTTTTATCCTGGTCTCCTCTTTCTTCTTCCCGTCCTTGTCAGAGAAGCAGTTGTTCCCACCCTCTGTCCTCCTTCCGAGCCTTTAATTTCCAGTTATGCGGGGGGGTTATTGGGGGCGGGTACAGCGGGGGAGCTGAAGGGCTGCGCTCGTTTTAAACTCGGAACATTTGATCTTTGCCTGGCACGTCCTTGTTGGCTCCGGGTTTGTTCCACAGCCTCTAAGTTTAATTAATTTCCGTGTCTTCTCACGACGCGCAGGTACCACAGGCAAACCTCCGGAAATTTAATGTGTGTCCAGGGCCCCCTCGGGGGGCGGGGGGCGGCGGGGGGGGCGGCCGTTCCCTGCCTCCCATCGCGGGCCCCTCGCTGGCTGCCCCCCCGTCCCTCCGCTGCGCTCTCCTCCCCCAGTGCCCAGTGCCGGAGCTCATCATTCATGGGCAAGGGAATTTATCTGTTCGTGTTGGTTGTCAGGGCCGGGGTTTTGAGCAGGGGGCTCGGGCAGTGTGAGGCGGCAGAGGGAAGGACGAGCCCCCGCTCGGACGGAGATCTACTGTCGGTTTAAAGAGCCGTAGTGGTGCAGATTGACCCTTTCCCCTGCGAGGAAACGGGAAAGCAGAAAAGGAGAGCGTGAAAACTCGCCCTGCAGCACCGAGAAGTGCGAGGACTTAGTTGAGCGGAGCTTTTTTTTCTTCGCCCCCCTGCCCCCTCCCTCCCCCGGGTTGGCAGGATTTAAAGGGAATTTTGGCAAAGGGTGCGAGGCGCCCCTTGACGGTCCGAACCCTCGCGCAACAGCCGCGCGACTACAAAGGCTGCAGCCTTAAAGAAAACAAACCCACAGCGCGGAGAGAGAGGGGGAGAGAGCAGGATTGCGACACCGAGAGCCGCCCTGGGAACGCCGAACCATTCCCAGCACATTCCCGGCAGGCTCTGCGCGGCCCCTCCCCCGGCGGCTCCGCTGCGGCGCGGGCTCGGCTCGGCTCTCCTGCTCCTCTCCTCCCCCAGCCGCTCCCGCTCCCCCTCCCCCGCACGTAGGCGCTTGGAAGGGGGGGAGAAGGAAAAAAAAAAAAAAGCCCTTCCAGCCTGACTAGAAAATCAGCCTTGTTTCCTCAGAAACCGCAGCTGCTGCGAGCGGAGAACACGTCAGGCCGGCCCTCCGACACGCACAGATGTGCCTTTGTGAACCCACACACACGCCAGGGAGGGAGTAGGATGGCGAGTGAGGGCAGGACCGCGAGGCCAAGGCAAATGGCAGGCGGTGCTCCTTGCCCAAGGCCGCCCTCCTCCCCCAGCCCCCGCCTGTTAGTGGCACTTCTTTAATTCCTCAGAGTGGCTTAAAGAGCAGCAAAACCTGGAAGCGCCCTAAATACGGAAACTTGGGATCTCGTGGAGAGAGAGAGAGAACTCTGGGCTGTGCCTCCGCCCCTGCCCTTGGGGCCGAGCGCCGTCGGGCGGCCGGGGTCTGCTTGGCCTTTGGGAAATTTCCACCCACCCTCCCAGTATATATATATATATTATTTTTTTTTTTTTCTTTAAGGCCGTGTGTTAAAGGGATAGGCACCCAAGATACTAATCTTTTCCTGAGAGGAGCGGGAGAGTGGGAGAAACGCGGAGGGGTGAAGTTTCTGCTGACCCGAGAGCCCAAAATAAAAGGTCGCAGGGCCAGTGGCAGCACCGAGGCGCTGAGCGCCGCTTGCCGTGCTCTCGCCGCCCGCAACTCCACCCTCTGCTGCTGTTCCCCGGCCTCCATCCCCCTCGTCCCTCACGACCTCTTTCCCCACGCTTCGCCCGCTCTCTTTTTAATATACAACTTTCAGGCTGGATGAGTTGCGACTCGTTCAGCGTAATTGGGACGAGCGGCTGCCGGCTGCGAGGGGCCGGGGGAGCGGGCGGGGGGGCCGGGGCCGCCGGCGCGCACAAAAACAGGTCCGGGGGAGGGGCGCGCGGGCCGCCATTGGCGCCGCCATTTGCGAGCCCGCCCGGCCTGGCCCGGCCCGGCGGGGGCTCCTCTGTTCTTTCCCCTTTCCAGCCACGCACAAGCGCCCTTATCCCAGCGTTGTTTACTTCCTTCTGTTAACAATGGTTGCAGCAGAGTTGTTGTACATTATTTTGGTACTTCCTGCAAATCTGCCCCGTGGTGGCTCACTCAGAAAGATACCTCTTCCCTTTCAACAGAACCCGGCATATTCCAGGCAGTACGGGTTATATACGGAAAGACCTAACCTACTTCGGTGCTTATTTTTAATTTTACAGCTTAGTTACCGAGCTGTCCCGGCCGGCTCTTTATTTAGCGCACTTCTGTAGGGTCTGGTTCCAGGGGCAGGGCTGCAGCTGCAATCCGCAACTTGGGCTGCTTTTCACTCAGCGTTTAATTCTGTTTGTGTTAATAAAGAGGGAATGTGAGCGTGTAACTCGGATTGTCTCCATGCCACAGGGATCAGCCTGTGGTCGGGAAGCGGGCGAGGGAAGGAGAGGACGTACCTGCGTAGGCACAGGCACGTACCTTTGTGCTTTGGTGGGGAGAGACTGAGAACCAGGTTATTAATTAATGTAACAGCGTTTGAAAAGGCAAAAGTTGCGCGTTTAAAATTTCAAATGCCTCTGACTAGATCTGGAGCTAAGGCCACTGAGTTTTTTTAAGCACATTGATTCTTGAGTAAAATAAAGGGGTTTATCGTTTGGACAAAATGATTTGGTAGACATTTAAAGCAGTTGATTTCAGGAAGCCTTTGCCTGCTAGTATAGAAACAAGGTCTGAAGCCGAGCTCTACCAAGTACACTTCTTTTTTTCCTTTCAGAAAAAACAAGTGCAAACAAGCAAACAACAAAAAAAACTCAACCAAAACCACGGAGACTGTCCTTTCTTACTGCCCTATGTGCTGTACTTGCCCTCCTTCAAGAAGTAGGAGGGGCAGAAGTTGTGACAGGGCAGATACTGATTAGTTGCTGTAAGTCTGCACAGATTAACACCTATTTTTAGGTTTTTGAACCTCTTGAGTAATACTAGTTAAATTGGCACAGGTTAATAAGTTGGGGTCCACAGAGCCTCTTAACTGTTCACTGAGAAATTTGATTTAAAGAGACAGTCTCCCTTTGTCAAAAGGATGAAAAAAGTTTATAGACCAAACGTTTACTCTGTGTGTGTGTGTGTGTGTGTGTGTGTGTGTGTGTGTGTGTGTGTGTACACACAGACATCATACATGGGCTAGGAAAACAAAAATTGAAATTTCGTTAGTTGAGCATGTTAACACAAACACATACAGCTAGAGGATCTTTGCAGAGTAAATGTGCAGTGAAATTGGTTTTAAAAGTATTTTCTCTCTCTGCTTTTAATATAAACGTGGCATTTAAAAATAAAACTTAATCTTTATTTTTTCATGTCTTTCCTCTCTGTCCTCCCCCCATTATATCATTGCACTGTTACACTGACACCCACTGGTAAAAGTTGATCTGAAATCAGGATAGTAAATTGAGCCTCTTGATGAAAGGATAGATATTACTTAGGAATAAAGAATAAAATGTGGACCAAAGAATAGCCTTCTTCTCTTCCCCTTCCTCCCCTTGCAGTGTCCTTCATTTTTATCTTATTTCTTGAGAAGTTAGGGTGTGGATGTTCCAAACATAAGAAGGGAGACCACAGAGTTTTTCTCTAAAAACATACCAACATAGAAATAACCGCATTTAAAGCAGTTTATTTCTAGACATTTATATGATTGGGGCCAGACAAAAGGCTGGCACAGATGAGAACAGGAGGAGGGTATTAGTATGTTGGTAGCTGGTGTGTTTAATGGTGTTTCCCAGGTAAAACAGCCTGAAGAAAAACAGAAATAATGGTCACGCTAGAAATATATTTGTGTGGGCACTGACCTGATTGTATCAAAGCGGAGATGAATGCCAGTGCTGTGCAAGTCTTATTTAGTCTGTTTACCATTTAATTCAAAGTTGTCAGTGGTCTTGAAAGCCACTTGTGTTGGAGAAACAAGGCTTATTTTATTGAAATCTACCACGGCACCAAAATCTGGTTTGTGAGTGTCGTTCCATAGCCCTGCCTAGCACAAGAACAATACCACACAATTATGCTGTTTCAGGCTCTGAAATGGGCTTTCTTCCAAAACACCCTCCCCTTATATTATTAGACGTGTTTCTATTAATGAAATGATTGATTGAAAATCTTCCTGTGTTTATGTTGTTTGGGCAGCAGTAGCTTGGATTTCCCCTGGCTAGACTAAAATTGTATCCAGTGGAGATGCACGGGACAGCTGTTTGTAAACTCAGAGTGCGAAATAACAAATGAGCTGCAGCAAAACCTGTCCACGACTGGTTTCCTTGTAAATACAGTGATATATTTTTTATTTTAAGGGAGAAGGGGAATCTTAGTAGAAATAAATACAGAAACAAAATGGCCTCCACGAAACGCAGAAGTGTTGAAAAGCCCTGCCAGGACTGCACAGCTCAGAAATTAAGACTCTAACCTTTCACCTTTGAAATTGTAGTTCAAATCTTTCTTTGCATTCTGAGTAAAATGAGCTTAAAATAAGTATAAAAGCAGTCTCTGGGGTTGCCAGCTTGCTGTTAAAATTGGTGCAGCTACCATAATTGGAAAACAGAGTGCTGGGATTTATTTCTTTAGGAAAAGTTGCAATGAAAATTTTTACGGGGGTATTTGCAAGAAAATAAAAAAATGTATGTGTGTGTATGTATGTATACATATATACATGCATATATAAATGTGTGCATAAAGCAGAAATCTTTACAAAAGCGGTCATTGATGTTGAAGATTTATACAAGATTCTTGTGCCTGAAGATGTACTCTTGCCTTGAATGTTACCTTGTATGCACACCATCGTACAGAAATGCTAAGTTTGGAAGACTGCACAAGGCTGTTAGCAATTGATTTGTTTTGCTGTTTTACTTTGAATAACAATAAAAGAATGAAGAGGGGGCTTGCTTTGAAATTGAGACAGGCTGGGAAAAAAAATGCTAGCTTGTATCCTGTAATTATCCAGAAGTACCCTTGTAGACCCAGAATAAAACTCACAGAACAGGCATAAAGCTCAATGTGGAATTGGAGTTTGTGAGGAGGTGGCCTGTCAATAGCCTGCCACATCCTTTCTCCTCTTTCCCTTAGCGTCGTTCTTGTTGTGTTTGCATGAAGAAGCTGCAGCAAGCAAATGACAAGAAAAATGGGGGAGGGGGGAAGAACATTTATAGTTCATATTGCAGTGTTCAAATAAAATACTAAAAATGCTATAAACAGTTTTATAATCATTGTTTATGGACTCTAGAATTTTTAATATTCTAAAATGTAATTGAATTCTGAAGCCAAGATTCTGCAATTAATCAGGGTTTTAGTGAGCCACTATTTGCTAGAAGTAACTTTGAGAAGAATCTGGACTTAAATTACTTTCTGTGTTTGTTTGTAGCTATAGCAAAAAAGTGAAATGCTGAAGTGGTCTGCAGAATCATACATTGTACACTTGCTTGGGTTAGCAAAACTCCTGATTTGTGTTAAGTAGTTCAAGCATTTGAGAAACCTAATTGTTTGATTCCTGTGTGCAGATTCAGTCTTTGTGCATGCGAATCGTGGAATGAGTGTTTTTGGAGGACATGTTTTCAGGGCTTATGTTCACTTCTCTCTATTACAATGGCTAGAGAACCCAAGTTAAATGGAAAAAAATCATAAACGCTTTTTCAGTTTATCTAGGCATTTGTTATTATGTGCCCTACTTAGGAGTGAAGTGACTCCTAGGAATGCTTACATTTTTGCCTACTCTGTTTGAGAGCCAGTGTTTCCTTCAGTTTTGAGGAAACGTGTTGCTGTTGTGAGCTGGAAGAAGGTGGAGGAGTTATGGCAGTGACTGGAGCACTTGTTCCTTCCCAGTCAGCTCTTAAATCCTGATACCAGAAGGGTCAAAAACTAGCCAGCTGTGATATCCGAATAATTTTTAAAGCAGTTAATCCAGTCTAAGTGTTTATCAGTCTTTGTACCTCATGTGGAGGTGGTGAGGACACATCCTAAAATAGTTCAAGAGAAAAGCTCAGGTTATTGGCAAAAATAATTTAGTTCAGCTGAGTCTTGTTCAGCAGATTTACCTTTCCAAGTTACAGTATGAAATGCAGAACGTTATTCAGGGAATTCCTGCTCTGCAGCGATTAGGCAGGTGTGCAGAAACTTTGTTGTGCAAAACACCCTTTCTAAACTTGCGCCCTAGATCTGACAGTGCCCAGATGTTGTCACCGTTAGCCACTGTATCTGGCATGAGACTGATATGAGAGAAGGGAAAATCAGGAAGAGTTTAGATCTAGCTGGGAAAGTAGAGGCCAAGTTCTGTAGCGTGTTTACCTCTGTACCTGCTGGCAGTTGTCTAGGTCGTTTCCCCGCATAATTTACAGTTGTGTGGGGCACCGTGGTTCTGTTGTTGATCGTATCACACTCCTATGAGAACAGCATTGATTTAGCTGAGTATGCAATATCAGATATGAGTTTAGTATGTTTTTATTATCTTCAGAGGATATTAAGTTTAAGGCTTTTTTGTGTGTGTAAAAGTGTAGTCTTTCTTTAGTTTTAATTGTGTCTCATCTCCTTTTGGATCTGTTCTGATTATTTTTTCTGTTAAAGATGAAAATGATCATTTTTGTGTTAACCATTTTTCTCAAAATCATGCTTTAGAAAGTCCTGATTCATCAGTCCTAGGAGGGGAAGTGGAGAGGGGAAGCACATGTATAATAAAGAATCGTTTATTCTGACTCAGAACTAGTTTGTGAGCAAGTAGTACCATACACAATCTAGAAAACAAGGATAGAAGAATGTAAGATATATGTAGGGCAGGTAGGTCTTATGGTGATAAATTTTGTCTCAGTGTGACTTGGTGTTTTATTTGCAAAAAGCACCATTTTTTCAGATAAGGAAAAAGATCTTGCTTGGTTGTGCAAGTTACCCATTCCATGAAAAGTGGGAATAAAGAATGCCATCTATGATTGGAATTGGGTTGCAAGACGCAGTAAAGGTTTTGAAGTTAAAACCATGTTTCTGAAACGAAGTGCTCCCTACATTGTGTTTCTCCTTGCCTAAAAAATCTTTTAACCCGCATGCTTAAAATAATGTTGTCTAAGGTGCAGGAAGCTTTTTCTCCTGAGCACAATAGAAATATGTTGAATCTTTTGAAAACAGTTTCTGTTTTTCAAACACCTTTTCTTTTTCAGCATAGATAATTAACGCCTTCTTCACAGTGCTTGGTGCCCTTGATACATCTGTTACCTTTGACAGATCCTTTCTGTTTGCCACCTCTTCCTAACATGCTTCCAATATTTTCAGCACAAAATAGCTTTGTATCTTTGATGTTGGTTATATACGGGCTCAATTAAATAAGAAAGCTGCTGACAGAATGGTGTAGAGTTGAAACTTGAAGCTTTGTTTCTGTAAAGATTTTGTCCTTGGTCACTTATCTTCAATTTTTGCTGCAAATTGTTTGATTTCTTTTAGGTAAGATTGTTAAAACATGCAGTTTTAGCTAGGACTGTATTTGTTTTCAATTTTACAGGTGGTATGTGCGGTCATTATGTAGAGAGGTAGGTAATGGAAGTGGGGGAGTACTCTGCAGCTACAGCCTTAAACAGCAAAAACCCTTCCTGCTGGTGAGGGTGGCTTTAAAACATGTCTTTGTGGAATTTTCTGGAATATTTAGCAGCATTGTAACAATGCAGCTGTTCATTACAACCCGGTAGTTGCTGGTGGATGGTACCTTGTATTTAGGCTAAGCAACCCGACTTTGAAAAGGGCTGTAGAGGGTGTTCAGATGGGCCCTTGGGTTGCTGAGCTGCAGCAGTGGGAACCTCCAGCCTTGCTAGTAACTGAGAGCAGTGATATTTTAACCCTTTCTTGAGGTTTTCCTTAGCGACCCCTCTACAATTTTACAGTATGGTAGCGCACAAAGACGACTGCTGCAGAGATGCTTTGCAGTGGATTTTGGTAAGCAAGGTCTTAACGTTTCTCCATTTTGGAAGTGGGGAATTAAAATGAAATCATGGTGTTGGAACAAGAGAGTAAGAAATACAAATGTATTAGAAAAGGTGCAGTCACAATATCTAAATAAAAGGCTTACCAGTGGCAGTAATTGTTACTGCTTATATGGGGTGGTATAATGACAGTTTTACAGAATTTCCCACATACTAGAATGCATGAGGTTGGAATTTTGTTTTTATGATATCTACCACTCCTTTCTTAAGGGAAATTAAATAGTGACGGCTCTGAGATTTCGGTCTATGTACAACAGTCATTTTGATCTCTACATTGTCAAACAAATAAATATCAAAAGCATTTTCAGTGCAGTTACTCTGTTTCATGCAGTGTTCTGGCGTGAAAGAACTACTTGCATGTTATCCATTTTTTGCACATACATATATGAAAAACAGCATGACAGAAAAATATAAAAGAATTTGAATATATGCTTACAGAGAGAAAACATGGGCATGTGTATGTGTGTATATATATCTTACTTGTTTCATATCCTAATCACGAGCATGTTACTGTCATGAATTTACTAGTGATCATCTATTGATACAGTACCTATGGAGCACTAAGTTATGGCAGAGTTGTAAAAGATGGGAGGCTGTTCACAGATAGGTCTCTTAGGTTCCCCTGCGTTGAGCAGAGCTGTACACAATCTCAGTTGTCAGTTTGTCTGGGAATTGTAATGCTTGATTCCTTGTGCAAGCCAAAATATTTTTGTACTTTTCTGTCTTTTTGACTTTACAGAAACTGCCCCAATCCCCCCATAGCACACCACTTTTTTTCTCCCAAGTTGCTTCTGATAATGTGTAATTCTCTTTAAAGTACTATATCTCACAAGGCTGATGGTTATTGCTTTTAGTTAGCTAATACCTAGAGTCTAATTTTTTCCTTCTCAGGGATTGGCCTTGTTCCCAGGATTTTGCAAAATATTTGCAAAGGGAGACTAAACCAGCAGGTCAGTCAATAGCACATCCAGCAATGTGTTAGGCACAGTCCTGGAGATGTGAATGTTTTTTTTATTGTTCTTGTTAGTGTTGTAAATCAGCTTCCCCAAAAACATTAACAGTTAAGAAAAAGTTTAAAAATATGAGCAGGACAGATCTGTTCCACTAATCAGCTTTTAAGAACATGATGCATCATTGTGTTTTATCTCAAACAGTGGCTGACCAAGAACAGAGCTGCTTCAGCGAGCTGCGTCCTTGAGCCTCTGTGTTTGTTGTCTGTACATGCTAATAAGGAGAATGAGGAGAATTAATAAGCAATTTGAGCTGCAGCATAGTTTCTTGAAACATCTTTTCAAACCTTTTAAACACAAAGTTGTTCTGTCATTTAAAGAGGGATCATTTTGTTACTTAATTTGTATATTTCAGACTGAAAGTTGTGGATTCAAAAATTAGAACGTTGATCTTTATTGTTGCTAGATCCGGTGAGCTAAGAGATAAATGACTGATACCGTGAAGAAGAAGCAAATAAATGAAAGGGAAAGCCTGAGAGAAAGTGGATGCCAGATTTAATGAATAATTACCCTGAACCGGGTCACATGGTTTCTAGTTTTTACACAGGTCAGACTATGAGGAGATGGCATTTACTTAACTGAAAGGCCTGACTAAGTAGTCTCAACAGCCTTTGTGTAGAAAGTGAGGAGATCTCAGCTGACCTGTCCTTAATTCATGAGATTTATACTGTGACTGTTGTGCTTTTATTTCAGGCATAGGTTCAGGGTCATAACAAAGGTGTGTCTTTGGTGTATTTATTCAAGGATTGCCCAGGGAACATGCCCAGTCCTTGCTTGCTACAGACCTGAAATGTAGCCTGAAGTACAGGCATGATTGCAGTTAAAAGGAAATAAAACTGGTGGCAGGTAAAAAAGGAGAAGGAAAAAAAAGAAGTAGAGAAAAAAGGCTGTTAAATTTACCAAAGTTTATTCCCACCTTTCAGTGTGCATTTAAAGCTGTGTACACCCTCAGTAAGTCTTTGAAGAATTGCCAGAAACTAGAGTGGGTCATGTAGGTTTGTCCCTGCTCCAGTGAGAAGGACGGCTATCTACTACAATTGCTGAATCCTAAATTACTTGAAAAGGAAGGCAAAGGGAGGAGATAGTAAAGCTAGTTAAACTGGATTTCATAAAGATATGAATGAATATGGTCATATTCATCTTTGAAATAAACTAAGGACTTTGAAAAATGAAAACCGGATTAACTTCCTATCACCTTCGTTTAAAAGACAAGTTCAGAACTGGTGGTTGTATGGGTGGCTGATGGGAAAACCCTAAAAACTGAGAATCTATGCTAGAAAAGAATTATGAGGGTATATCTGCACCAAGCACTACAACATCCTCCATGTTTCGTGCTATCCAGGCTATTTCTTATAGGCAGCTCAGCAAGATTGTTGTGTGGCAATCGTGATTGGAGTTACATTTGCGTTGCTCTGCATCTGAACTAATGAGGCCCACTGAGTTCTTGGGACTACAGAGCCTCCCCCCACCTGCCACAAAGTCGGAGGGCAAACTTGGGGTGCTAAACCAAACAGTTTGAACTGGACAGTGTGATGGGGTTTGTCTTAGCACAATTGAGCAAGAAGTGCAGCCCAAGAGCAAGAAGGTGATTTGACAGTAGTAATTCATGAGGATGCACCTGTCTTTCCTCATTCTTTTTATATTTTGTTATCATGGAAAAGAGAATCCTTTCTAAACTGATTGATCGTTACCAAACAGGGAAAACAAAGGTATTGCAAAATGCAGGTATTAACATACACATTTGTTTTGTTTTGAGCATATTTTATAAGTGCCAGAGGCATGCCTTTTTAGTAAGCAGGCAGTTGGCAAAAACCCTCTAGGTATCAGAGAAGCCCTGTGCTATAATTTTCCTAGAATAATAATGTCAAACAAATGACAATAGAAAGCCTATAAAATTTGCAGCCAGCTGGGCAAATTCTCGTGTGTGAACCACAGAAACTGTAAGAGCCCGTGCAGAATATTTTGTCTTGATCAGAGCTGCTCCAGTCTACTGTGTCCCTTGCCAGAGTAGCTGTAACCCCCTCACCTGCCAGCTGCAAACAGCAGCTCCATTAGGTGAACTCTGAGGAGCTCCGACCCAAGTCTCAGAGCAGCGTTAAGTGTGTGCTCTATTGGAAGGTTTTGCCTGGGTAGTTAAGTGTAGATTGATGATCCTTTTCAGCATTAGTGTTAACAGGATACTATATGGAAATTGGCGTGCATCAGAAATGATTATTAGTGCTTATTTTCAGATTCCCCCACATAAGATGGATAGGGCTTCTGTGACCTGTGTCTTTTGTGAGTTAGTTATTTTGTTCTTACATACTTGCTCCTCATATTCTGTTGTTTGGATAACAGTCTGGGCATTAGGCGTAGCTGTAATTTCTCCTCTTAATGGTATTCCACTTCCTGTGACTCTTGCTTAGTTTCAGCTAATCCTATCTCAAACAAAGTCTTGATGAGCCAAGAGGGAGCTGAACTGAGCCGAGGACCAAACCAATGCTGAGTATGGCTTTGAAGAAGACCATATTATAGTAATTCCTTGTGTCATCTGATCACTAGGTTGTAGAACTTTGTTCCAAAAAGGTCTTGCTCAGCATTGCACCTCAAGGTGCAATGTGTTTCAACTCCTTTTCTCTCTGACAGGGAGGTAAAAATGACTGTGTATAATTTACTGTAAGTGTCTTGGTTTCAATGCAATATTCTTTGTCAAACTGGATCTGTATGAATCCTTTACTGAAAAGCAAAATAAAAATACTGGCAAAGTCTCATTACTTCTGACAAAAAGAGACTCAAGGCTACTCTCTGACTTGTGCTCCACATGTTACTTACCAGGGGTCCTCCAGGCTGGCATGATGTTTATGAATTATTTCTTCTTGTAAAATAAACTATTAAATGCTATTCTGTTTAACTATTAAATTATAGAATACTATATAAGTAATAGTGGTCTTGGCCACAGTTGCCCATTTTGCAGACCGTGTGGGTTGTGCAAGGGGGTGGGAAGTTCATCTTGTCATGCATTGGGGAGGACCTGGGGGGCCTCTTGACCCTACCCTGGCCTGCCCCAGGAGGCTGTGCTTGGACCAGGGGCAGCAGTGGGAGGGGGCTCTAGGAGGGGTGAATTGCCCAGGCAGGACAGGCATGCTCCAGCTGTGGGATGCTCCTGCTGAAACCACTAATTTCATCACGTGTAATTGATCAGCAGTGTATGGTTAATACACACACTCCCTAGAATACTACCTCATCATTTCCCCCTTACCGCTTACAATAGCCTTCTAGCCCAGAATTGCAGGATACTGCTAATGTGGTTTGAGTTTGTTAGAAGTGAAAAGGGTGTTTGGTTCTTTAGATAAATTAGGGGGAAAAAAAGCTAAGAACAGTGACTAAAATTTGCTTTTACACAGAAATAAAATACAGGGCAAACAGACCAGTCAACTATAGCACTGTACTGTGAGGAAAGGAAGGTGAACTGGAGCAAAGAGTCAGAGCAGAGCCTAGGGGAAAGCTACAGTATCTGACACAGATATATATATGTAGATGAAATCAGCAGTGCTTCATATAGGAATCAAGTCTGCTTTTTTTAGTGATGCAGTGAGTTTTTCACTGTAAAGGAAAATCACCCTACCTTCCCAAGATATTTACATGTGTACAGTCAGAAAAACTGACTAAAATAGGAAATGTTTAACTGCCACAAATAAGTATATAATGAGATCTTTTTAATTAACATCAGAATAAAGCAATAATGAGTGTCTTGTTCATTTTTTTATTTATTGGAATGGAAGTTATATATTCTGGAGATGATTAGGAGAACGATGATGCTTGCCAAATTCTTAAGGAAATATTCTCTTCTGTTGGGGTGGTGTGGGTGCTGTTTGAAGTACACACGCATTCCCACTAGAGGGGGGTCCACTCAGCCCAGGTTGTAATGCATTTTGGCTTTTTTGGTTGTTTTTTTTTAAACTCAGCATGAGTTTCAAACCTCATGGTGTCCCACATCTTTTTTCAGTACTTTATGTTGTGTATCTTACGGTGTCAGCATTTACTTGTCTCTTACTCAACTCCCTTTTATGCAAAGAGGTGAAAATCAAAATGAGTGCACTAACACAGTAGTATGCTGCTAAACACAGTGGTAACGAAGAATATAGAGGATGTTTCGTTGCATCATATGCAAGGTGAGAACCATTATTTATCAAAGAAGTGGTGTGATCATTCTTGGAAAAGCAGAAGTGGTATTATCAGACCTGCTCAGTAACATTTTTAATTAGAATTATTATCTGTACTAGCTTCACTCCAAACCATTTTACTGTCTTTCTGAGCCTTACGTTTCTAAGCATAAAAGAAAATATTTCAATATGTGAAAGAGACTAAGAGTGTGTTACACCAGCTTGAACTTGTGCTTTACTCTTTGATATCACAGTTTGTTCATCTTCTCAGTTTCTTGGCGAAAAGAAGGAGGATTAGGTTTCGTATGTGTGCTGGTCATTGTGCCATGTTAATTCATGTGTTTTGGGACTATGAGCATTCTCTTGGCCCTGAGCAAACGGGAGCTTCATTAGTGCAGGCCAGTTGCAGGCAATATGGCTGTGCTCTACAGTGAAAGTCCACCTTGGTGAGGTGGCCTCTCTGCAGATGAGACGAAATGCAAAGAAAAGATACTCTGCCTGGTCTGTTCTGTGTCAGTGCAGGAGTTCTATGCCATCCCATCTGTATTGTGCTCCTGGAGCTGGTAGCACTGAGGAAGCACAGGGCAGGGGACAGGCAGCTCGGCAGGTTCAGTGGGGCCATTGGCCCAGGTGGGGCCTTTGGGAAGGAAAGGAAGGAAGCAAGAACATCAGGGCCAGGGAGGCAGAGTGTACTGGGACTGGCAAGACATCAACAACCCTGGTGGATTCAAGGAGGGAGTCAGAGAAGGACCCAGTGACACAAAGTAGGCTTCATTTTTCCCCTGATGAATCTCCAGAATAAAAATGTAGTATTCGCTCTTTACAACTACCTGAAAGGTAAAACAACTGAGGTTGCAGCAAAGGGAGGGTTGGCCTCTTCTCTCAGGCAACTAACAACAGGACAGAAGGACACAGCCTCAGGCTGTGCCAGGGAAAGTTCAGGTTGGACATCAGGAAGAATTTTTTCACTGAAAAGGTGGTCAGACATGGGAATGGACTAGGAAGGTGGTGGAATCACTGTTACTGGAGGATTCAAGAAATGACTGGACGTGGTGCTTCTAGTCTAGTGGACATGGTGGTGATTGGTCAAAGGTTGGACTCGATGGTCTTGGAGGTCTTTTCCAAGCTTTACGATTCTTTGTGTTTCTGTGGTTAATGAGTCTGGTAGTATGTGACTGGCATAATACTGGATAGAGAAAACTGAATGTGTTTGAACAAGGTTTTTCAAGTTTTGGGGTCTATCTAGTGGTGGTAGCTGTATGTGGTACCAAAACAGTAAGCCGAGTGAAAATGAGCATTCACACTTTAGATGGGTAACCACATTAACCCTAACAGAGATGCTTCTGATAGTGGAATGACTTTTTTCAGAAGCCACCTGAGCATTTGAGTAGGGCACTGTATTGTGACAAGCAGTCTTACAGTTATTTCCGATCCAATGGCTGATTATTCTTTTTGGCCCTGGGCAAGTCACTTAACCCTCTGTCTGTTTCTTCATCTGAAAAATATATTATGGATATTTATCAGTCTCACCAGGACTGATTGTTTAATATTTATAAAGTGCCTAAAGGATTAGAAGCTTAATATAAGGAGCTAATACATATCATATAATTTTAGATTGATTTTATTTACTTGGATTTTTTTTGTACCTCTTATAGAATGAGATGCTATTTTGTAGCCTCTTACTGCCATTCCTAATTAGCTGGACAGGTCACAATTGGGTAACTTCAGGTTCGTTTTCTTAATTTATTCCTAGTTCCTATAAATGCTTTATCTCCCTCCCTCTTTTTTTTCCCTCCCTTTTTTAATTTAAAGATGAAAGAATACCATATGTTGCTAGATCATGACATAAATATATTTAAGTGCTGCCATCATTGTTAGTTTATCAGCCTTTCCATTATAAACCCTCTTGTTCAGGGGTTTATAACTCTGGCATTATAACATGCTTCAGGCTGAAACTTCACATTCATTTTTTCCCTCTTGATTTGCTTTAAATCCTTCACTCTTCTTAAGTTAAACTGGAGATTAGATACATTAGTTATAGTTATACTAGTTGTATAAATTATAATGCAGCAGTAGGCATTTTAAATAGGATGTAAATCAGAGAAATAGAGAATTTGCTAGTTGTTAAACTCTGAGCCTGGGAGTAGAGATCCAGGATTCTTTTCATGAGTATGTCCCTGGCTTGGCACATGACTACTACGAAATTATTTAACCTCTTCTGCCTCACTCTTCTCTCTGTATATTAGGATGATGACATTTCTGACTTCATTGGTGTATTGGGAAGCTTAATTAATTAGAATTCATAAAAGCACCGAGATTCTCAGATTCTCAGGTGAAAGGTGCTGAAGTGTGAAGTAGTTTTAAGGAGTCTAATGAAAAATCAGTGTACCTGCTTTTCTGTGTCTGTTCCTGTTGTTGCAGATTAGCACATACCAGCTCTTAGAGCTGTGCTGTGTGTGGCAACCAGCAAGGAGTTTCATCTGGAGCACCTCTCAGTGACCTGGCAGCTTGATTTTCTCAGGCTTTCAAACGTTCACTGAATCTCTCAGGCAGCTAGTGTTGGCCTTTGCCTGGGCAGTTTGTGTTCCCTGAGTTCTACAGTTTTCAAAGAATTCTCTATGCTCAAGACAGGACGGGAGCTTGCAAGCGAGACCTCAGCTGTGGAGTTTGCTGTTTGTGCTGTTTGACTTGGTGCTGGTGCAGGAGTACCCAGCCTGGTTAGAAGATAACAGGAGGGGAAGAGTTCAGGTGTTTCCAGCCTTTTTTTACAAGGACTTACCATGACAGATCATTCTGGTTTTGCTCAGGCAGCTTTTTGGTGCAGTCAAAACTCCACATGGAAAAAAATGTTCAGCTGTATACAGCAAATTCTGAGACACTGACAGATAATCTTTGTGTCATTTAAGTGGAGAACCTTGTTTATGTCATGAGGGATGCTTTCTGAGTTTCCCCACTTGAGGATTTCTGTTGTCAGCTGTTAGTTTAGCACATCCTATTGTATGTAGGTTTCCTAGGGTTAACCCTAGACTGGCATCTTCGTTTACAGATCTCTTCTTTACCTGGACTGTGGTGCTGTGCTCAGGAGAGAGAGGTTCCTGGTGGTGGCTAAATTTGAAATTATCTTTCTCCTTATAATTTCAGGTTGAAGTCTTGGCCTCCGAGGATGCTACATTTGGACACAAGGTGTGTAGTTTGGTGCAGTTTTGTTATGTAGGTCCCAACAATATGGGTTGTTGGATGTGATGCCACAGAAAATGAGTTTTCAACCTGAGAATTGAGGGTCCTATGACTTGCATCCATCAATTGAGGAAGTCCCTTATGTGCAGTAATCTGAGATTGGCACACAGGCTGTCTTAATCCTGTTTAAAACCTGTGAGCAAGTTTTACTTGCAGAAACCCATGTGGAAATATGGGACATAAGCTTAGCAGTAATTATTAAGGTTGGACTTGCCCAAATGCTGGATTTGTTCTTGTTCCACAGATTTGCAACTGAAAAATTGTAGTTGTTTTCTGCTTTGCAGTCTGCTGAGTAAACCATTTTGTTCAGGTCCTTTTTGACGGTGCATCCCGAGTAGCAAGTAGTACATTGGACAGCTGGATCACCCTGTGTTCAGCTGTAGATCAGTGTGTGACACGCAGTATGCCTGTTGGAGAGACCACTTCAGACGTGCTCTGCTAAATGGATGGGCTGTGTCTTGTTTATGCTCAGGTTTCTTTGGCCAGTGAGCATTATGGTCATGACCACTGTTTTAATTGAGCAGATGATTTTAAGCAGGGCAGATTGTGTGTAGGCTATATCTAGTTAGCTAGGAAGAGAGCGGATGGGGAGAGGAAGAAGGAGATTGTAGGAACAGTTAGCTAAATCATGACAATGAAGTTTCCTGCTTCTGAAGGCCCACATGCTGTGATGCTACTGTAGGTGAGAAAATAGCAGTGCTATTACTATTAAGGTGAAAAAAAAGTCAAGGAAATAATAAATAAGTTCTCCAGGTTTATTTGGAATACAATAAGCAAAATTAACTAGCAGGGAAAAAAAAGAGGCACTTTTAAAGCACCTAAATATTCATGATGCCAGAATTTACATTGTATCTGTATTGTACATTTTAATGTTGATATGTGATAAAGTGATTTAAATAAATTATTGAAAAACAAACAGAGCTACTCCAGTATTATTTGAAGTATACAACATATGGTAGTCTGCAGTATTTTCTGATTTTTATTTAATACCCAGCATGCATACAAAATATTCATTGAATATTTAATAAACCTGGAGGGTCAGCTCTTGTGAACTCATCTCCATAATCCTTCAGACTAGGTGGGTAAACAGAAATATTGCTGATGATTGTTGTGGCCAATCGCTCTTAGAACTAAAACACTGTGGAGGAGGCTTCTAATTCTTTTTCATGGCTAGACTTACAAGGTGTTTTTATGTCTTCTAGTCATCTTGATGGACATCCTTCAAAACTCCTTTTTATTGCCAGAAGTTTTAAGAATTTTCTATTGCTAAGCTTTAGTTTTAGAAAACAGAATCAGTACTGTTGCCAACTCTTAACATCATCCTCCAGAGTCCTAAGCAACTTTTTCCTAAGATTCGTCTTTGGAACTAACAGTGTCTTTTTAACTCTCTTAAAATAGTAGCTTTCTATTATATAGTGAACTGTGTATGCCTAGGAATGTCATGTACTTTTTATCAGTCAAGAAGAAGGTACATGTATCATCCTAAATTTGTTAATCCGAGAATTCATTTTTGCTGTCTATTTAGACATGCTGTGAAAGCATTTTCTTCCCTCCTCTCCCTTAAGAAATGCTTCCTTTACTGTGTCTCATCTGGTAAATAGATGTTAGTGTCTCTGTTACATTAACAGATGAGTTGGTATGCCTGCAGAGAATATGTATAAGGACAGCTTTTAAAATGAAAAATAGTTAATTTTATAAATTAGAACCCAAGTTGAATACCATATAACATAGTTGAGAAGAGCGTAAGGTTAAAAGTTTTCACGATGCAATGTTTTCCTTGGTACCTCCTTTTAGCCTGAATTTTCCTCCAGGGCTGTTGCAGACTGTTGAGAGGAGCTATCTTTTTGGGATTTTTGGTGTAGTATATGCCTCAGCTTGAAACACTGTAGGACCCCTCTGTATCCGTGATCAGATGCATAATTTGCTTCAGGGGATGACACTTCCTTTGACTACATCCATTCCACCTATCCTTTAGACACTTATCACTTACTTTTAGGTTTGATGACAGGCTCTGTTGCCTGTAGATACGTACAAGAATGCTGGGTTTTTTTTAAAAAAAGGATATTTCTAGACTGGTGAAAGAACTTACAATGTCATTTGTTATTTGTAAGTTCTCCATGATTTCAGTCTCATGGTAGATATGCATACTTGCAGGAAATGGGACTGTTTCCCAGGAAAAGGTTCTGAATGAGATATCAGAACATTGTTCAGCTTCACTGTAGTAATCATCGGAGAACTGAAGCTCTGGCTGATGTAGTCTGCCCCTTAAATTTTGAGTCTTCAATTATGATGATGATCATTAAAAGTGTGTGTAGAAATCAGCTGCAGGATGCTTTTGATGCAAGTTATGCGTATTGATTTGGACAAAACAATTCTTATTTTAGAAAATCAAAAGCAATTGTGTCACACTGCCAAAATACCTAGGGAATAGGCATCTTGAAGTACCAAATCCTATCTTTATTCCATGGAACAGGTGCAAATCGCAAACCATTAATAGTCCTTAAAAATGTTTTCTCCATCTCATCTTTTCAGTACGAAAACAGTCTTCCCCAAACAAATGTAGAATGTAAGGCTTTTGTTGGAATAAAAATGACATTTTAATGTGAACTTTTTTATTTTCCATTTTGTGCATATGTGAGAGCAGTTATCTTTAAAAGGCTGTGAAAATCTAAGCACATTTTCAATCAGTTTAAATAAAAGTTGTTTTTTGATAAGTATAAAGATGTACAGATTTGACTGCATTGCTATCCAAACCTTTCCTTTGCTTGAAGCAAGCAAACCCATTCAGCTTTCTTTGCAACTAATTTTACAGAAGGAGGAAGCTGTTAGCGTGCTGTAACAGCTTTGTCGGCGATGGTACATGTGGTGTTCAGTTTAATTTACACATGCATTTGTGTGTGTGTTTGAATGCATGTTTGTTTCTTAAAGCAGAAAAACCTTCCAGCTTTTGACTGATCCTTCTGTTCCAATATGTGGAAGGGTTATGTATGCATGGTTGCACATGGAAAGATTTAGGGGAGATGACCATGTAGCAAATCGTGAACAGCTGATAGGTGATTTGGGACAGACTTAACAGTTATGCCTGATTCATTCAAATTCTGCTGAGGATAAAATTAGAATAATAATAATAATATATATATAAATATAAAGTAAGTTTATTCAAAAACGTAGTTGCTGATAAACAAACGTGGAGTGAATAGATGGAGTGGTATCTGCCTGAGTGTGCAGTCAACACAGGAATGTATTTCAAAGTTGTAAACTCCTTGAGTCCCATTAATCTTATTAAAGCCTAATGATGACATGTAAAATACAGTACCAATTTATTTTGTGTTTATTTTAGCTGAGTATGAAGATACATTTTATTAGATAGGACCAGTCAGTATTCACAGATGGCAGAGAAAATTAGGAGGAATACAAAAATGTGAAAAAGAAAGAAAAAGAAATAAGGTGCACAGGGCCGATTTAAAGACCACGGCAATGAACAAATAAAAATAACAACAGTTGAGTTTCTTAAATCCTCCTAAGACATTCAGATGCTCAATTCCCATTAGAACCTTTTAGTCCCTGTGGTAGAATTGAAAATCTAAATCTGAAAGGTTGGATATAATATAAAGATTAAATCCACATTTTATTGTTGCAGGAGGCACATATCGGCATCAGTTGAAATTACAGTGTCGAACACGGTAGCACATACTCCAGACAAGCTGCAAGTGGTGTCTGACCCTATCTAGAGAATGAGATGCCTGACTTTTAAATATTTGTGCTCGGTTTACTCTCCTTTCCCTCCCTTTCCCTAAGGCTTTTACTGTCAGCATCTACCTGACCCAAATAGCATAGAGTAGAGGAGGCTTCATTCAGTTGAGCCAGGTGAGATCATCTTGTCCACGTGTCTCGACCTGTCTGGACCTGCGGAGTGCCATAAACTGTGTTTGCAGCGACGGCCGCAGAGCCCGCCTACCGCAGCTAATGCCGAGGTGCAGTGATCCCAGCTTAGTGCTGCATTAATATAAATAAGTTTGTTAATGGCAGTCCAGCAGCTACATGTCAGAAGGCTCACAACTTTGTGCAACAGGAAAAGAGACACTTATGTTCCCACAGTGGGGGAGCTCCACCAAGAACAGGACTCTCTTATTTGGTAGTGAGCTTTAATCCTTCCATTGTGTGTCGTTTTAAGCTGTGTTGTGATGTAATTGGCTTAATCATTACTATTATGTTGCTTTGCACAAGTTAAGATTGTAATTTGACATATGGAAATAAACGGCAACTGGATTAGTGATTTGCAGGTGTCATTTAAAAATGGGGCAGGGAAGAAAGCCTTTCATATTTTGCAAGTGGTGTGTTTGCTAATGTATGAAGGCAGAATTAACCACACAACTGCATATCATGCTGTTTTGAAGTAGGAGCAAGCTTCACCTGTTCTTTTCTGGGACTGCATGCTGCTGGGGTTGAGGAAAGAGAATCTCATTCCCGATGGATGTGTTCACTGTAGGAGTGATTTTACATTTCCTTTGCGGAAGACAAATACAGGAGTAAAGCTTTCTCTTTGATCGAGAAATCAGCATAATGGAGAGACAGCTCTATTAAAGAAATGCAGCAAGGGTGGCATTTCTGATGTGGATGCGTCTGTGTGGTGGAGCTTCCAGCATTGTTCATGGAAGTAGACGTATTTTTATTTTATGACACAGCATAAAGTGATAACCTTGTCTCCATAATTTAGTAACTCCGGAAGATGTTTAGAGAGTCTGTTCCTAAGTCTTTCAAAGTACGAGCTGCTGGATTGCCTTTTTAAATGCTCTTTCTCTAAAACAGGATACAGGGTTTTAAGAATCAAATGGGCTCAGAACTAAAATATCTGTTTTGTTTTTTTTCCCTCTCAAACATGCTTTTACTTGAGTTTATTAAGGTGGGTTTTGGGGTTTTTTGTGGTTATTTTTTGGCGGGGGGAGAGAGTACGTGCTTTGGGTGGAGGAGCGTTGCTTTCCTTCACCTTGCAAATGCTGCATTATTGCAACAATCACAACATCGTGGTGCATCTTCTGTAGTCCACTTATTTTCATGATCCCAGATAGTAGAAGTTCAGATCCCGAGGGGAAATTCAGCTGCACAGTGTAACTATGTGTCAGCTTCCTGGTTTGAAGCATAGGACATCAAAGAGAATACATTTGGTGGCTGACTCTGAGTTACGGCTATGCAAACCTAGAAGGAAACTGTTGTTCTAGCGGTATCTGCAACACAGAACCCCTGAGCTATGAGATGGAGGTGCCATGTGATAAAATTGAGAAAACATGTTCTCAAGAGATTTTTTTTTCCCCTTTTTTTTTTTTTTTTTTTTTTAGAATTTGTATTAGTTTGATTGCAATAAAATAGTGCTTACTTCGTGGAAAGAAGAAAAGGAAGCTATTGAAGGAGAAGAAAAAAGTAGAGATTAAAAATTGTTCTCTGGTAACGTTTGCCTTGCTTAAAACCATTTTCTTTTGTTGAAGACCCTAAGCAGCCTCTGCTCCTGCCATCTGGTGGTTAGTAATAAAAGTTGCATCTTCAAAGCCAAATTAAATTGTTTTAAAGCCAATTAATCGTTTTCAGAAGAGGATGTTTTCAAGTGTCTGAATTATCTCTGTCTTGATATGTTGACACTAGCAGTGTCTATGTGTGTGCTTAGTGTATGGGAAAATAGAGAGAAAGGAGTCCTCATTTACATCTGTCTTTGCACTGTTGACTAACGTAGGAATCTGGGGGTTGTAAATAAGTTTTTGGATTTGTTTCAGCTTAGAAAAAAAATAGATATTCATATTAGCCTCCAGTAAATTCTGTTTTGCTACTCATAGCAGAGTTAAGGTTACTTGTGTCCCCAGTTCTGTTGTTAATTTCTTTGTGGAGTTCTTTCAGATGAGGTCTTCAGATGGCTAAAAACATTTTCCAACCTTCTTTGAATCATTGTTAAAGCTGTGTTTTGGGATTGCTGAAGTCTCCTGAGTGCCCTCTGTGCTGGGTGTTTTCTAGGAGTAGAAAATGGCATTATAGCAGGAAACAAGGTGCTCTTTTTATGTTCTTAGGGACCCCTGACAGATGTGTCCAAGTGTTTTGAAGTAGTTATGACTAAGTAGCAACAACCTGAACATGTTTCTGCCTGAACTTGTGCATATCACTGTGATGTTATTTGCGACAATCCAAGAACAGGCAAACACGAGAAATTGTGGTTCTGTGTTAGAAATTTTGTCTACATAGTCACTAGTTCTTTATGTCTGGTAAGTTTAGTCTCAATAAATACCTCTGTGATTTGTGGTGGGGTTTTTTTCCAATTAGTTTTATAGAAATTACGAGGTGCACACCAAGATATTTATGGTCATAAGTTCATCTCAATCCATTGTACAGTCCCAGCTGTGGTCCAGCTTCGTCCTGAGTGCTGCATCTGTACAGGAGTGTATCTAACCACCTTGAGCATGGAGGGTGATTCCAAACAGCACCTGCTTGTGGTGCCTCAGTCGTCACAGCTTGTTCCTGCTTCCCTTACGGAGAGGATTTTATAGTACTGTGGGAGGATGGAAAAAAATGCAGACTTCTTAGAGGTCCTGATGCCTCCTTGTGCGGTGGAGGTGGGTCTGGACAATTTCAAAACAATCTTGCATGAAGAAGAAAACACAAAATTATACACAGAACAAGAAAAAGAAAAAGCTGTGTTAGCTGAGAACCCCCAGTTGTGAGAAAGTCAAGACAGGCTGGATAAATTATGTAGTAAGAGTTGGTTCAGTGTGGAGTTTTCAGAAGCAGATGCATATGCAGTTTAAGGCAACTGTTTAGTATTTGCTCAGGTGATGTCTGTAAATTGGAATTATGGAATGGTTTGGGTTGGAAGGAACCTTAAAGATCATCTAGTTCCAACCCTCTTGTCATGGGGCAGGGACTCCTTTCACTAGACCAGGTTGCTCAGAGCATCCAACCTGTCCTTGAATGCTCCAGAGATGGGGCATCCTCCCTGGGCAACTCGTTCCAGTGCCTCATTACCCCCACAGTAAAGGCTTGGCAAGCAGTTTTGCTTTTCTGGTCGATGAGTATCCCTCTTTGGGCAGTCCTATGCTGATTTAGGTTGCCACTATATTGAAATGAACTGCTGCAACTTTGAACCACCCAGCTCTTGTGGTGGCGGCAGCAGCAGCAGCAATCCATACTTCCCCCTGCTGCTTTTATGAAGAGGCAGTCTGTAGTATGGTTTGCCCTTTACAAACTCCATGGGAATGTCAGAAGAGTGCAAAGTTTGGTACTGCTTTCATGGTGGGAATATGCGTTACCTTGAGGGTTTGAACTCACCATTTCACACCAGTCACTACATTGCAGCGATTTAAGTTACTACCAAAAAAAAAAAAAAAAATTATTTTCTCAGTCTTCCTTCTGTTACTCATTAAATTTTTAACTGGTGGGCGCACTTAGACAGCCTGAGTCTGGTGTGCCTGAGCTGTCTGGCTGGGTGTGCTGCTCAGCGTCCTCCCTCGTTCAGCTGCCTCCTGTTGACATGTAACCGGGGGTGATGCTTGCCTGATCAGGCGGGTCCTTTAGAGTTCTGTGTGGCCCCTTTGATTTATACTCCTGGTTTGAACTTTGAGGGAGTATCAGATTTACCAAGAAGTCATCTAACAATCGGAACACAGAGTTTGCTTGTAAATACCTGCACATTTTAAATAAATGTTGAGGCAGGTGGTCTCCTTGTTTGGGGGTGGGAAGAGGGCAGTTGAGAATATTTGCAGATAGTTTGCTGTTCCGCCTTGATGAGGCAAGCAGGTTAGACCAGATTTCTTTTTCTTCTCTAAATTCTACCTGATTGCACAACTGGTGGGACGAGAACTGCGCCCTCCAGCAACCAACCCCACCTTCCTACAGGAAGCCTGCTCTGATTCAGATTGCAGCTTAAAAACAACAACAAAGCCTCCACAAATATTTATTTCTGTACAAAGCTACTGTTAATTTGTTTGCTTTTTTTTTTCTTTGTGTAGCATTCTTTTTTAACAGCATGAAATACACATATAGAAAAAAAATCCTGAATTCTTCTATGTGGCTGCTTCCCCTGATTTCAGAACCAGCTTGTTAAAACTAACGCTAAGTTTCAAGAATAGGAAATGCAAAAAGGAACGTGGGAAAGTTGTTGGTAGACAGATGTGATTTAGGTTTTCATCCCCTCCCCCCCCCTTTTTTTTTTTCCTGAGACAAGGTCAGGTGTGTATCGTCGTTCAGAGCTGTGCTTTGCTGTAAAAAGTGCTGTTGATATGTTGCGGATTTCAAGAGGCAAAAAACAATGACAGTACTGCAGGATCTTGGGCTTTTTACTGAACATACATTTCTTTTACAGAGGACGTAATTTTGTAACTTTGAAACTTCAGTTATTTCAGTTTGCTTTTTTTAAGAATTCCTTCTTGTGAGAGTTTTCTGGTGAATTGGGATATTGATAATTTTGTTAGATTACAATGACACTGGGAAATCTTGTTTTTCAAGGTCATTCCTTTGATTTTCTTGGTGAACAGTTAATTATACAGGGTCTTATAGGAGAATCAAAATTACAGGTGACTTTGGCATGATTTTCATACCATTGTAATGCTTTACATTGTTTAATGTTATACACATGTAAACAATTGTGACCAATTTCTAGTGTAACAGCCATTCTGTGTATTTTATGGTTTTACTACTAAATCCTTGCTACTACCTGAAGTAGACAACAGACGGATTTGCAGTCTTTTTATTACCATTTTAATCTGAAGCAAAGTAAGCATTATTTGTAGCGTTCAATTTAATGTGACTGTCTGTTTTCATTCCACCATCCAATTCCAAACCCCCCTTTATCAAGATCTCCCAGAGCCTCCTGCAAAACTTCCTCACAGTGTTACTCCTTGTGTCAGAACTGATGTACCGATTACCTTGTAAATCTATACCTACGTGGTTTTACAACTTCAGTCCTTGTGCAAGGGTTGTGCTCCAATCGAGGGATGTACACCTTAAAAACATTTGTATGAAGAGCAGTTAGAGTACATGCTAATTTAAAAATTCATAAATGTATTTTCAGAAATGCGTTAACTGCTGTTTATGAAAGAAAGCACTGAAGTGAATCATGTGGAACTGGCTTTTGTCGCATCTAAGTAACTAAATACCATTATAGCACATAAGATTGCTGCAAAGGCTTTACAGTAATGTAGGTATGGCTGTTTATATGCTTATTAACTTGCAGGTTTTTTTAGCTGTGGTGTGTGCAGAATGCTGCCAAGGTCAAAGTTGTTAAGCTGCCCCAAATAGTACTGAGAAAAGGAATTATGTTAGGTAAAGCATTGGTTTGCCTTTTTTTTTTTTTTTTTTTAAGTAACCTTTTTTTGTTTTTTTACTAGCAGTGCTGTAGAAAAGGGTCTTGAAGGAGAAATTGGGGGATGCTGGGTTTGGAAGCAGCATGAAATTAAGGAAATAGGATTAGAACTGCAGTCTTTGGTGAAACAAATGTTGAAGATGGCCACCATACTCTGTGCATTGCTTGGCTTATTTATACAGAGGTTTGAAAAGTGAGAAGTTCAAACTTGATACAGTGAGCAAGGGAAAGCTAATGGAGTACATTAAAAATGCAAGCTGACCTAGATACACTGTTGAATGGTGCCATGTGGTGTGCAGCTTTATATGGCAGGCTGGAGCACCTTGTTGACCAGAATAAAAGCTAAAAAAGCTGATAATAATGCATTGTTTAGAAATCCAAAGGGAAGATAGAAGAATTGGGCTGTCCTGTTCCATTTTTTATGTGATGTTAAGAAAAACAACTTGTTCACTATGAAAGCAGCTATTGATTTTGGTTAAATGTATACAACATTCTTTTTTTAAAAAAGTACAGAAATTACTTCTGTGGAATGATCAGTGTGCATGCCCCATTGCCACAGGTGTGTGTCTGCTTTCTGCTCTCTTCCATCAAAGCTACATGTACACAGAACCCTGGAAGATGGAAGAAAAGTTAGTGTTCTGTTAGAAGTTTTAGAGTTAATTGATTGGAGCTAAGTTCTTTCTCTCTGGAATATGGTGATATTCAGAATTGTAAGGTGTTGCAGAATCTGGCCATTAATTCTACAGTACTTACTTCCAGGTTATCTATGAAGAACTATTTTAAGAGGTGTCAAAGTATCAGAAAATGTTAATATGATATTATTTTTCAGATAATGAATATTAAAATATCTTTTAGCTGCTGTTTGAAACTTGATGGTAAGTCATTCATTTAGGTATTGAGACAGTTTCAACTTGGAATTATTATCCCAACTTACTTATAAATACCAAGAAAAGCTTACAGAGGAAATGTTGGCGTAGCATCCCCACCCCCCACATCTGCCTTAGCTCTCCTCAAATGGTGTAAATGCAGGCAGATATATTATTGGGATGTTATATATGTTTATAGGACTAGGAGGTTTGAAATTGATTTTTTTTCCTAAGGCTGTATGTTCCAATGCATTTTCAGTTGGTACAATAATAATAAAAAAGACTTGCATGTACCTGTGATGCATTTGATTCCTCCCTGCAGTGACTCATTGTGGATCTCTTACAGCTAAATGCTTGTTCCTTGTGATCAGAGGAAAATGCTACACACCTTCTGCTTCGTGCCTATTAAGTTCAAGTTTCTGTTATAGGCAGCATTACACTGCTATCTGTGAGAATTAAAGGGGAAAAAATACCAAGAACAGTAAATGAAGTGAAAATTTAGAAAGCCACTTTGTTCCCCCTCAGCCCTAATGTCGATTTTTAATCCGTTTCTGTTTTCATGCTTGCTTCTTCCAGATTTACAAATTTTTCTTCCTATTCAGAGCACTCGCCTTTGGTACCCTGTTGAAATTAATGACTGTAATGGTAATTGCTCTTTTCTGTCTTCTGGAACCTTAATGATGGATACCAACCTTTTTAATCTTGTTATGTTAAAGATAATGTATGGTTCATTTATCCAGACCATTTTTTTTGAGTTGAAGAAGGGATTGTTTTCTCCAATTTTGTTATCATTTTTCCCCCTCACCTTTTTCATTCCCTGAGGGACTGGTCTGGAGAACAAAGTGTCCGTGTTCCTGGGAACAGAAATAGATTGTTCCATTCATAATTTAGTGATCTATTTCTGTTTGGCAAAGTTAAGCACATGCTTAATTTCAGGTCTCTGATTAAATCTCACTGACTCCACTATGGCTTAGGTGCTTTGCAAAACTGTGGCTTTTATTCCCATCTCAACATCGCATCATTCCTTCTGTCTCGTTGCTCTTTTTTTCCTTCTTTCCCCCCCGCTCTGCCGTGCTGCAAGTTGACTGTGCTTAGTGTCAGCAGTTTATGTTCTGCATGTTTAATGAAGGCCACGGCTCAGCTCAGCATAGCCCTTCCCCTTACGTTAACAGAATTTTGATAAATGAGATTTCCTTGTGTGGAGAGCCGAGAAGGGGCTTTGACGGGAAAAGGCAGGGCATGAAATCAGCAGGTGTCAGGGTGTGCAAATTATAGGCATTTTAGACAAAAGACAAAATAAAGAACTTGTTATGACTGTCTTCAAAATGCGTTTCTTCCTGAGAAGCACAAAAAAGGATTTAACAAAATACTTCAGCAAAACAGAAGTAGATTCAGAGAGCAGTAATCTGAACCAACGTATTCCTGACTTCCTTTTTGCTCTGTATTCCCCACGCCTACCACCTTAATTGTCAAAGTATGCTATATAAGCAATTGAATTACAATAATCATTGCTGAGTTTAGCATGCTTAAATGTGTTTCACTTGTGGTTTATATCCTGTGTTGATCTAAACTATGAGAAAATCTCTATTTTATGCCCACTCAAGCTATTGACTGCAATAGAATAACAGAGGGAACTAGTTGTACAGATAAAAAGAAAGTGCCAGCAGATATTGAAAGAAACCTTTTCAATTAAGGCGCACTTCTAGGATCCCTCCTCTTTTTTCATTTAAACGTTTATTTTTCTGATACTGCTCACTACATTCTGTGCAGATTTAGCTTGTTCAGGGACTGATTTCCTATTCAGACTATATTGCAGTGTAAAAATTTAAAAAAAAAAAAAAAAAAAAAAGTTTTTTTGTGTGCTTGCATGTGCCAGTGAGGTATTGGATTGTTGAAATAACATCAAACTCTTCAGTGGAGATTATAATCTGGCATGAATGATTGAAGGCCAGAAATGGATCCTGCAGACCTAAAAGTGGAGATATTTTATTACCTTAGCTAACATTTCATAAAAGTTTCTGCAGCTGTAGTGGATTAGAGATGAATTGTTTTTATTGGAGAGATGAAAAGAAAGGACAGTTGGTATGGTTATAATAATTAATAAATAACACAGTTAATTACTCTACTGGCTCTCCACTATGTTCAGAGATTAATTTAAATCAATTTGTGCTCCTTTCTATTAAAATACTCAAAACTGTATTTTTATGCACACACATGGAAAAATAAAATGCATATGTGTATTTAAATATATATGTATATATATATATATATGTATAATTTTATTTCTTATGTATCTATGTTTAGCAATGTAGAGATGTTTTTCTCCTTTTTGGCGGGATTTTTGCATGGCTTGAAAACAGACATAATTGCTAATCTCGTAATTTTTTCATAAATTATTTTTTACCATACCTGTGCACTAAATTGTTCTGTAATGTCTGCAAAGAGTTTCTTGAGATTTTCTGCTTACCTCAAACTGCTCTCCTTCCCTCTTGTCAGCCAGACGGTGATGGAGCCCCTCCACAGTTGGGAGCATCTCAGAGTTGCACATGATCACCCAATGGATTATTCTGGTCTACAAAGTTTCTTTTACAGAGAGTATATTTTTTCTTAATTATTGAGATACACTCTTTATTCCCATTCCATCTCATTCCAAATTTTTATTAAAAAAAAAATAAAATCTATCAATCTTTTTTCAGATGTTTTACAGCAAAGCAATGTAGTTGCAGTGGCTTCCAGCAGCAGCTGTAGACCTTAAGCTATATTGTACCTTCTCGATTTTACAGGGTAATTTGTAATATGCCCTTTCCAAATCCTGAATTCCAGACTCTTAACCCCCTGTGATCACAAAGAGTATTTATAGGCTCGTCAGGGAGGTGCTGGCAGCTGGATGGCAGGCAGGCAGAATTCTCAATTCCTGTAAACTGCATGCAGAAAAGGCTCTTCTGCAGCACGTGATCAGGCCTTTCGGGCCATTGGGCAAGTGTAATGGCAGGTGCAGTTAGTGTCCCTTCTCTTAGGCTTTCTTTGTTCAGGGCAGAAGTGTCTTTGAAAGAGAGCAGAAGAGCTCAGTGTGACTGCAGTACTCCTCCCTGCAGAAAGACAGGACCAGCCCCAGGTGCTGCAGCTCCTTCTGGGCCTTCATTTTGTGCATTTCGTTTTTGTGCCAAAATGGCAGTCGTAACTTTACAGTCGAATTACAGGAATACAGAACTGCGTGGATCACATTTTCATCAGGCATATGTGTACACACATGCGTGTTGTGGCACAGGTCCAGTGGTTGGTTGAGATGTGCAGAACTATTTGTTTTATAAATTACTTAGTCCACAATTCTTCCATTGGCTTTGCTAGGGAGGCAGCATTACTGGAAGTAGCTAGTGCACTGTCAGGGTTCATTTCAGACACCTTTTTCTCACAGCAAGTGAGAGTTGGGCTGAAAATAGTATTTGATAGCACTGTGCAGAGAATGAAGTTGGTACTCCATGGCCAGCAAGCAGGGCAGTGTGGGGCAGCCCCTACTGATTTCAGTGGGATCGAGCTAGGAATTCATCCTAGGAAGGAATGTGTGCCTTCATTGGCTTGAACTGTGCTGGTAGTGTTCTAGGATTATTGGAGAGAAGCTGTGCATGGGTAACGTGCTGTGATCGTATCTCCATCAGATTTGAAATATATGGTCCTAGTTAAACAAAGAAAACCTGTGTTAACAGGGAAAAAGAGAACTATGTCCTTTTCACATTTGAGAGTTAAGTCCTGTTTATTTTGCCTTAAAATGCAGGGAGGTGGATAAAGACTGGTTACATTTTTTTAATCCCTCATCTCTAAAACCCAGTAAATTAAGCCAAAGAAGGTTTTCTTTTGCTTGTTGCCACTTATTTTTTTCAGACTACCAGGCAGAATGAAATCTTCAGTCTAGAATAGAAATGTTTCAAAAATATGTGATAAATTCCTTCTGCAGTTATTTCTAAAATACTGGATTAACTTGTGAAATAATTGCAAGTAATTACAAACAGCAGCTTATATGGCAGCACCTGGTTCTTTTTTTTTTTCCTGCTGCAGCTATTGCCACAATTTCTTTTTGTTGATCTTTACCGTGAATATATATTTTGCCAAAGAGCATTGCTCACTAAGATTTGGAGTTAGTTTATGGAATTATACAGTGATTTAAAATAATTATACTCTAAACTATGACAAACAGTGTAATTTGGAGATTGCATTCCATACATACCCTTCCATCGTGTTCTGGCAAAGACCATCCTTCTGCTAAATCTGATAAAATATACATTTCAAATCCCAAATGTGCACACACATAAAAAGCAGCCATACCAAGAATGCCTATCACTTCGTGGCATTGGCCAGGATATCAGTGCTTTACCTTTACATCTCCAGAATGCAAGTTATTATGTGCTAAACTGCAGCATTAACCTTACACCCGGGTGAGCACTGGCTTGTCTGAGCACACCCTGCGCTTTGTGGGCTGGGTGCCACAGCTCTGTCAAGGCCAGGGTGCCACATTGGGCAGTATGCTCCTGTTTAACCTTAAATATGTCAAGAGCCATCAATTAAGAGGGCTTTCCAAAAGCAGAGGTAGTTGGAGCCTGAAGTCTCCTCAGAACTGGATGTCACAGTGTGCAAAATCTGAAATGAACTTTCAGTGAGGCCCAGATGAGTGCTTTGCTGCAGCAGAGGGGAAAGGTTCGCCTTCTCGGCTTGCTACTGGCACATCTTTAAGGTGTGAAGGGGGGGGGGGGAAGCCTGTGAGGACTGGACAGATTTCTAGTTCTTTCTCCTGCTTTGAATTGTCTCTTCTTATTTTAGTCTTGCACTTCCAATTTTGCTCTGTAAAGTTATTTGAGTTCAGCATGTTCCAATTTAGAAGTGAAAGATGGTTTTCGCTACACTCAAATACATGCGACCGCTGCACTGCATACTTCAGCACGCCTGGAATGTCTCACTCGGGCTTGCTTCCCTCAAGGCTCATCTCTCTGTGTTTTGATAAGGGGATGAAAGGTGCAGAAAAGGGCTGGTGTTGAATGGAAGTTCATTGTCTTGATCTTTGATTTATCCCCTTATCTAGATGTAGAATATCTTATGCTTAAATATTTTAGTAACTTGGGGGAAAGAACTGTGAAGTAATACGTTTTTCTAAATTTAATTTTCTAAATGCCAGCAAGCTCAGTACATTCTGGGACATGTAACCTCAAAGCACAGAGAGTCTGAGTGAGCCACTTGACTATGTAAATTGATAAAACTCCAGTCAGTAGATTGAAGTGTACATATTTGCATATGCACACTTATATATGACACTTGGTCTAGAAGAGAGTGGATTTGCTTTGCTGGAAAGATGTTCAGTAAAAGTGAATACGACCATTTTGACATCTATGCCAATCAATATAAGAGCAGGTTGCCTTGTTTCTATAATTGGTTTTGCCCCATTGTAATTTTAGTATTAAAAAAATATTAGGTAAGAGGCCCCACATGAGGTTCAAAGGCAAATAAGGAAGTAAGGTTCAAATGCAGTGTTATCTGTTAGTATTTCAAAGTTATGGCTCCCTACTGTGCAGTAAAGTTTGTGCTAGGAGATATAAGTGGAAAAGTTAAGTTCAGTTTCTGTCAATTTTGAGATTTCTTTATGCATACACTCTGAATTTTCATGTGTTCATTGAGAACATCTTGCAAAAAGCTTATGTATATATAAAGTTCTGACTGAATATCTGTAGAGCTGTACATGCTCAAATAGAAGTAATAAAATCAAAGATTTTCTGTACCTTGGGTCCATTCTGTGCATACTAGCAGTATGGATAGCAGTAATAGTAAACTCTTCAGTGAAAATAAAATGAGCCTGAGATATTCACTGTAGATTGCTCACAGCTCTGCTCGTTGCTTATGTGTCACTGCTATAAGAATGAGCATAATAAATTTAGGAGGAGTATTGCGGGTGCCGGTCCTCAGAGTTTCAAAGGGGCTGCGCAAACGTCTGGTGCACGGCTCCTCCATCCCAGAGGGGGCACCTGCCATAGCTGAGCATAGGGGGAAAGTTCCCATTTTCAAGTCACTGCAAAACAGTGGAAAGACAGGTTTTTAAAGTGAATTTTGAAAGTTAGTTAGACATTCAGATTTTCAAAATCGTGTTGTACTGTTTCTGGATTTCAGAGTGCTTTATAGTAATTTATATTTATGTATCTGTAGTAAATGGCTATGAAGGAATTATTATTAAAGGGATTGAAAATGGTTTGAGTTGTTACATACGATCTTGCAAATCAGAAAGGAAGCTGTATTTTGAAACAGAAATTGTTTTAAAGGGCATCTATGTTAGCATTTTTGTTCTGTAGTTGTATCTTGTCACTCCAGACTTAAAAAGGCTTTTTAATAACTGGAACCAGTCTGCAAGGAAATTGTAAGGTAGCTGATGTGATGAACGGATGTCTAATTCCAAAATACTATTTGGACATTATTCAGGTTTTGGAATATTTTTCAGGGAGAGATTAATAAGCAGTTTAAATAATTAATTTAGAGAAAACACTTTTTGTGACTGTTTTCTGAATTCAGTTGCTTTATTAATTTGTCTCATTTCTTTAACATTGTTTATAGAAGAAACCCATGACATTTTACTAACCTGTCTTTAAGATGATATAAGTTATTTAATAATGTGGATTTAAAAGTCCTACATAATCAAAGATTATGTAATTTCCTTGATTTTGTACATATACTGAGAAATTGAATAAGCATGTGTCTGCTTTCATTCATGCATGTATAACAGGGGAATGAGAATAGCTATGTGTAGAACTGATTGCTTCCCATATATTTAGAGTAATTTTTGTGATAAGGGAGCTCTAATCCCATTTTTGAGACCATGTATGTTCTTCTTATAATCCTCCAAGCAGTACCTAAAATGCAGAGTATTACACTCTAATAAGAACTCAACACAACTGTAGTTTCTCTTGAATGGAAAATGCTGTTCCTTTGGTGACACTTGTATCCTGATGTCATAGGTGTAGTTGTGCTGAAAGATCCATGTAAAAAATGAGACATCGTTCCTGTTAATGGTAGAATCTGTGTAGTGTAGGAAGTCTTTTACATTAAAAGACATCAGATTTAAGGATTTTGTGGCTGGAACATAATGCAAATTTTCATGACCCTGAGAAAGAAGGAAGAGGGAGACGGGAAAACGGCATTGTAGGGAAGGCATTTATCCTCCCAGCTTTCTCTTAGTGCTTCTATTTCACTCTGGAAAAGTAGTGACTGAGTGTTGCTACAATGTTACATCTGTGCAATTTATCAAAGTTTATGGGATTTTTACTTGGGTTACAGAAGGCTCATTAGTCGTCGAGTCAATTGAACATAGGTCATAATTATTACACTATTAGAGCGTTCTTGAAAAAGATAAATAAGAGTTAGGGCTGTGAGATCTGTTGGAATAAAAGTATTTTAATAAAAATGTCAGTATTTTAACATCCTTCAAGATCTACAAAACAAACGTGAACCCGACTTTCAAATAAATTACAGTACTGTGCTGATGATAAAAGTTCACTGATAAAGGGATACTGCTGCCTAATTTTTAAGTATAAACCATTACAATTGTGAATGAAGGGATTGTATTTCTTTCTGTTTCTCTAGGACTGTCGTTAGTGAAGACATGAAAAGTTTGCATCTAGGAGAGAATTGCTGTGTGACTAAACTTCATAAATCTGCATGTTTTCAATAGTCTTTTAAGTCCCTGTTTGAGTAGTAGTGGCTTATGGTTTACTACTACCCACTTACTCTAGAGATAAATCAGTTCGATTTATCTTGTGGGTGTTACTGCAGACGGTGTTAACTAGACCTAGCCACTTACCAGAAGTTATGAACTCATAACAGATGTACATATACTGCAGTAGTCCAGGCAGTCATAGTTTAAACTGTGGGACTCAGTTTGAGTTTGAGTATCTGGGTGCAAGTTCTCTTATCATTATTTTTCTGTAAAAGCAGCAAAGCATAGATAGAGAACAGCCCTAACCTTCATCCTTCACCCTGAGTTCATCAGGAACTGTAATGCTAGGACAAGGAGGAATGAGTTCAAACTGAAAGAGAGTAGGTTTAGATTTGATGTTAGGAAGAAATTCTTTACAGTGAGGGTGTTGCGGCACTGGAACAGGTTGCCCAGAGAAGCAGTGGATGCCTCATCCCTGGCAGTGTTCAAGACCAGGTTGGATGGAGCTTTGAGCAACCTGGTCTTGTGAAAGGTGTCCCTGCCCATGGCAGGGGGGTTTGAACTAAGTGATCTTTAAGGTCCCTTCCAATCCAAACTGTTCTATGATTCGGTGATTCTAACCTGCCCCAGCAAGGTCTGTTGGAATTGGGCTGTAAACACCTTGGCCCCTGTAGGTGAAACAAATTATTAACAAGGCTGTTTGCACCTCAGAATAACTCCCCAGTTCCTGGGAAGGCTTTGTATAACAGGCTGCCAAATCCTTCAGCTTTTGGCTTTGCCAGATGTAGCCATTGAGAAATTAGGGAGACTCGCATACTTCTGCAAAATTGGATTTGGTCTTAGCCTGGTTTTTCACAGATAGTTGTTAATTTCATAAAGCTGGATGCTGGTGTTTGGGAAAAGAGAAAGATAAAAAGAAAAGCAGAGAGGAACATTTTTTAGCACATGGCAATGTGAAGGGCAGTGTTGGTGGGCCTTGTTCAGTGACTCACGCTATGCTGCTTCCCTTAGATTGCAGAAATGAAGAAACTTCAATGCCTCTTGAACACTTCTTATGAGCAGTAAATGCAGTGCAGAAAGAAAAGTGATGTCTGTAGGGCTTTATAAAGGTTCCTGTAACAGCGTTTAACTTAGTGTTTTTTTCAATATAACCTGTTATGACCTAGCTGACTGGCCTTCATTCACTTTGCAGGGCTTTGTATAGAAAAGGAGTGAAATCAGCAATCACAGGAGGGAAATTAAAATTTTTTTCAAGTCTTTCTATGAGTTCAAAGCCAAGATTTAAAGCCAATTTTTAATGGATTTTTTTTCCTGTTGATTGGCTTCGCCCCAAGTCACGTCGTTTTCAGTGAATCTGTTGAGAGTAACACAGTGCCTGACATTATAAGGTGTAATAAGTTGGAATTTGGAAAGAGTCCTCCATCTATTTGTATGAAATAAGCAGCTTGAAAGGTGATGCAACAGAGTAACACCGGGATTTTAAAGCAGTGAAAATTTTATTTGTATAACTACTCCATGCTGGTTTTTTTTTTTTTTTTAAGCAAAAGTTCAAATGAGAAATGAGTTAAGATTGAAGGTGTTGGAAGGGTACAGGTGGTAGGTCTTTTGTTCTGTGACTCTTAGCAAAAGAAACAAGCTTTGGCCCTGGTAAATTCCTCTGTGGCATAGAAAAAAGAAGCAGCATGGAAAGCTGGATAATTGCCACATCTTTGTGAACACACAGCTCCGTTGAGGGGAAGAAAACACAGATCTTGCATCGGCATTTCCAGTGTGAAACAGCCTCAAGCCTTGCTTTCCCCTTTTCACTTGTGCAGTGACTGTAGCAGCTTGTGTGTGGAAGATCACTAGTGTAGATCTTATGGAACACATGGGGTAAGGAAGGTATTTGTCTTTGTCCTATAAATACACAAGCTTCTATGCTTTTTATTATTAATTTGCAACAGTGCTTTAGTAGTGATTTGTTTCCTTAGATGCTCTGTATAGAACACTGCTGGCACACAGAACCATATAATGAGACATTATACAAGATGAATTTAATAAAAAAAACCCCTCCATATCTTGTTCAGCTCCATTTTGGGAAGCAAGGATGGAATACCACCACTGATTAAATGTATCTGGTATTAACTCTGCCAATGAAAAAGAAATTATGCTGGGGTAGAAATTTGGAAGTGGTTTAGAGAAAACAGTTAGTGGAGCAAAGAGGTTAGGAAGAAGATGAAACATTAAAAGCTATTTTAAAATGATGATGTGTTCTAGCTAAAATAGTGTGTAAGCTCTCACACATTTTGTACAAGGAGATGAAAGCAACCTCCTCCCTTTAGACCAAAATAGGTACGTAGCTTACCTAAACTTTGCTTCCAGAAAGTCTTGATTTTTTACCATTTTGTGCTATTTGACCTTTTACTTGATAAAACTTGTGGTTACATGTGGTGCTAACTAAACAGCAGGAATGCCCTACACTGATGGTCTGGTTGTATGTCTAACTCCCCTTTTTCTTTTATTAGCATTTAATTCTCTCTTTGGGACTGAACTAGAAAATATACTCAACCTGAGTCTGCTATCAGTGATGACGACTGCACAAATTTAGTACATCTCACTTAGAATTTCAAAGAAGATAATTTGACTGTTAGATTTCAGAAGACTTTCCCCTCATTTGTAATACTTTTGAAAATTTCAAATCGTGCTGAAATAGTATTGTGGAAAATCTTCTTTTGAGTTCACGTCCTGATTTCCCAGGGCACTATTCATGCCCCAAACTTCCTACTGGTGAGAGGATCCCAGACTGTGTAGAGCTGACGCACTCCTGCCCTGTAGGGTAAGCAGATCCCAGGAGCACACACAGGCCTGGGATGGTCTCACCACCATCCGTGTGTACCTCTTCCATCAGACCATGGCTCTGAATCCCAGAACAGGGATGTCCTGGAGCAGGTAGCTCACCTGAGATTAGTCCTGCACTACCAGTTTGAGAGCTATGGGTGAGAGTGTGCATCCAGGAGCCTGTTAGCCTGAAGTTGGCGTAATGGCTGGGGAGAATTTCTGTTGATACTCTTCATTTGCTCAGATTGAGCACAGGAGACAACAACGCGATGTTAATTTACTTTTGTCTCTTTGTTTAGCAAATGAAACATTCGTTTTATGTTCAAATAGATATGTAGGATTTTAATCTAGATGTATTAAACAGACAACAAATAAAAATTATGCTTTGTGGGCATCTCACTAGTGTTGAAAAACAGGAGGCTAATGCCTGCAGTAAGCAGCACCATCTAAAGCAGTACCTAACTGTGTTAGATCTCATAAATCCTTTATACTTAAAGGAAAAGAAATTCTGCTTGCTCTAACATGAAATGTAAAACTTTCTACCTCGAGCAACAAACCCATCTGTCAAAGCTAGTCTGTAAAGCAGAGCCCCTCTGGATGATCTGAAGGGCAGAAAACAGCTGTGCAGTATTCCAGGCTCGCATTTGTTAGCAAATAGTCTTTGGGTAATATTTATCGATGCACTGGTCTTGCTTTAAGAAAACCCAGGCCGGTTGCGTGTGTATGTGCCGAGAAGTTTAGCCCCAAAGAACAAGTTTGGAAAGGCAGAAGGAAATGGAGACCTGCCAAGCTTGTTGGCTGGAGTCATGGACAAGAGCAAGGCCTGTCTGAACTGCCACTCAGTTTTTATTCTGCGAGTTTGCAGGGTTGGTGATTAGAGTGGCTTTCGCCCAATTATGCTGTGATTATTCCGCTGCACTGTAATTGACTGGGGAGATATGCTAATACCTGTCATTTGGGATGATAAAAGATGAGCGGAGGACGCAATGCATTATTTAGCTGGCTGTGTGATAGATGAGGGATGCGCAGAGTGCTTTAATTGCTGAGAAGAGAGGTTAAGCTGAACGAACGGATGAATTAGAAATGAGTTTTTTTATGGCTTGTGGAAAAGTGAAATAAAGGGAAATGTGCTTTAAAACTGTAGCAGCAGATAGAAGCAAGCACAACAAGACGAGGTCTTTTAGGCAGCTTACTCTCTTAATTTAAATATATAAGACAAAACGTGTTTTAGTGTTCAGTAAATAATAGTAACAATAATGATAAGAAGTGCTCGGCGAGTTCATATCCTTGCCAAGAAAATCGTTGTAAAAGGAGCTGGTTTTGTTTGAGGTGATATTTGGTGATTTGGAACCTTTTCAATTTCCTTTGCAGTTCAGACCTTAAAAACCTCGTTTGCAAGGGCTGGTGAACAGTGTTTTGTGTGCATAGGTCAGCTATAGATTTACATAAATAATATCAGGCACACACATACATATATATACACACACACGCAAAATCTCTCGAGTATATGTGTTATACAGTTAATAAGTGCACAGAGAGAGAAGTGAGATAAAATGAATATTCATAATGGTTGGAGGAGTGTAGCGATACAATTAGCAAGAGTATACAAATAACTCACAAGTGACAAAGCTCTTTACCCTTTGGGTGGGAAGGTCATTAGAAACTGTATCTTCTTTAAAAAAAAAAATAGCTACTGAAAACCAGTGAAGGCCACCAGTAATTTTCCTGTTGTGTCATTTTTCTCATTTACACGAGCCTTTGCCTGTGGTTCAGAAAAATATTTGGAGTCTGTTCCATAAAGACGTGAGTCAGATAGGTTTTTGGAAAGGACTTCCAATTTGCAGTTAGGAAAATAAGGTATCTGACTGTAATACGACCAAACCTTTATAAAATGGAGGATATTATCTGCAGTGGGGTTGACTTATCCCCGAACCTGTCTAACTGCTGCCAGGCTGCTGCTTGTCCTTTGCAGTACGTCTGTTTTTTCCAGAAAATATTGGCTCTTGAGCCATTATTATTGAACGATAATGAATTTGTCTAGAGTACCATGCCTGGTGAGCTAGATGCCAGCTTGAGATGGATGTGGTACGTAGGTACGTACTCTGCTGCTGAATTAGAGTCTGCAGGGCCTGGTCACTCTCCCAAATATATTCGTCACCTTGTTCTTTCTGCTGTTCAGCAAAATTTCTTTATGGCTGATTTTCATCGTCTTAGTTGAGGACTGGCAACTTACTTTACAGCTGTGGCCATTGTTAACCTATTTTTTTTTTCTTAAGTTAGTTTTAAAAGAGCAGTTTATGAGGCAGTTTGCTGCTTTTATAGAGCAATTTATATTGCTATCTGCTGGTTAGTATAATTTTCTAAAATGACCATTTGGATTTCAAAATGTGAATGCTTCTGGTTGCACCTTGGCTTCTCTCCATTAGCTGAATGGATACAGCTCTCGGAAAAGCTGTGCATCTTTGAAGAAAGAAGCAGTAAAATGTTCTACTGTTATTGTTTTATGGAGTGTTATATAGAAAAATCTTAACTCTTAAAAGTCCCTTATTAACTATTTTTAAAGATATTACAAGAGAAAGTTTATTCTACATGACTTAGTTAAAATAAAATATTAATATAAAAGAAGTGGAATTTGTGGTCCAGAGAGAGACCCAGGCAGTTTTGCCTCCTAAGGTGGGATACCCCTGAGAGCAGCCAGTGCTGGGGAGGATGGCCAGTGCTTGGCACACTGCTGGGGTCTTTAACATCGGTGCAGAGCCGATGAGAGATAATGCTGTTAATAGCATGGTCTGCTGTAGTATAAGCTGCAGTCCTGGTGTAGCAGCACACAGATGAGGAGGGGCTAATGGAAAAGAGCAGGGGAGCTGCTGCTCACCATAGGTTGCAGGTGGTAGTGGGTGCCTCCAGCATGTGTTCAGAAGAGCAGGACGGACCCACATGCCATCAGCCCAGTAACTCCTGACATGACAAATCCCTTTTTTTGGGAGTCTAAATCCTTCTGCTGTTTTTGTGGTTTGTAGCCTCCTGGAGTTTTCTCTTGTTCTGTGGGTTGTGATGGACCCTTGCAGTTAGGAAGGGAATGGGGCCCAGCCCTGCTCCGTTTTTCAGATAGCATCAACACCTTGGGAAATGATCTTATCCAACTGCATGTATGCAGTCAGCTGTTCATCTGCTTTGTGTAAGTACGTGTGAATACAGTGAGGGTAGGGCTGCTGACTGTTTTCGGGCTCTTCCCTGCAAAGCACTGCTTTAATTGTTATGCCATTTACAAAGCATCCGATGACTTTCAGCATGTTGCAACTATGAAATCAGCATGCAGTTTAGAGTGTTTTCTTACTCCTTGAATAATAAATTTTAATTTATCCAGGAAAATAAAAATCACTTCTGATGCAACAGCAGTGTTGCTGAGAATGAGCCATTTTTCAGAACCCAGCTTTACCAATCAAAGATTCATCATCGTTATATGTATTGTGTATATACAGTTCTGTGGTTTTGCATAAACATATAAATGCATGTAAATACATGTGCAACACATGTAAAATTTATCTATTAGCTGAACAAAGAATCCATACAGTTAATTTCTGTATTGTGATGTAAATGTGTATCTGTCAGAGAATTTTGGCTTATTCTGCTGTGCCCCAAGAGGTACCTGTGAAAGTTACAGATGGGAAGACTACCTAAATCAACACCCTATGTGCCTGAACTAAACACTTTGCTTATGATTAGCTGAAATGAATTACAGGAAGGAATATAGTGTTAGTTCATAATAGTTAATCTTTGTTATTTTTTTCTTTAATGTGTTGTTAGGTCGATTGCAAAACTTTAGTCCCCAATTGTCACTTGGCTTATTGCTATTTCTCTACATGTAAGTATCTGTAATTTAGATTTTCAGGTGAAAATAACTTTATTTTTTTACTTTTAAAAGATGAAACATATTTGACTGGCATTGTTGGAAATAAGCGATAAGAAACTTTAACAGATCTATCAATCAAAACAGCAGTTTTATTTCTTGTATTATTAGCTCCTGAGGCTTTGCTGCAGCATGTGAGAGGTAATTTCTTACCATAGGCTTTTCTTGCTGTGCACTTGATGTATTTCTGGGGTGGGCGGTGAAAACTGTGCATTTTATTTTGTTTTCAGTGTTTCAGTCATAAGGTTTTGATGATCTCAGTATGTTTGGGTATGATCTAAGAAATCTTGGAAACCCATAAGGCAATAGGAAACAGAGGTCAGGAGAGAATGTAGTAATTTTTTAGACTTAAAAACACTGGGGGTGGGAGGGGAGTAGCACTGCTCTTATAATGCTTTATGAAAGCAAACCAACAACAAAACTTGAAGATTTCAAAGCATCCTTTCCTTTTCATAGTTTTCCATCAGGGCTCTATATACATTTTGCGTGCTGCTCTAGGCTGAGTTTGTGAAGCGCGCTCTGGATTCTGTGAGTGATGCTTGTGGCGGTTTTTGATCCCTAGATCAATCCCAGTGATGGGATTTTATTGAAGCCTCTAGTGGGTGAAACATGAGACAAGGCAACAGAAGCTCCTTTGATAGTGCCTGTGTAGTGCACTAGAAGAGGTAGTGATGTCATCCAGAAGCAGCTATTTGGGAACCACAGAGGGCGGTACTGGAGAGAGCACTTTCCTTGACTTACCTGGCACAAACATGGACCTGGTATAGAATTTTATTCAGAAAGAGGGAGGGAATTCCTTTCCCGCCCCATTTTTTTAAAATAATTTTAAACAACATCATCCCAGAGCCCTCCATCCTTGAATTTCAGATTGCTCAGCTATGTGAAAATCAAGAGACACAGCTACGTGTAAAGTCAGGCAAATGATTCCAGGGCTTCAGTTTGGACAGAAACCTCTTGTGTTCATGTAACTGTGTAAATAGGCATACACACATGTACACAATATACACACAGTAAGGGTTTTCTTACCCCAATGGAAAAAGGCTTTTTATGTTTCCTGAAAGGAAAAAACAGTGTAAAGTATTAGAGACTAGGCCCAAGATTTGGGATAGAGATGTTATTCTAAATTGATAAGAACAGCTGTGAGTTAAAAAGAAATGTATGGGGAGGGTAAAAAAAAATAACCATTCGTTTCCAGCTAACCATACCATTAAAAATTTTTTAATTTAGAGGACAGTGTAGTATCTTTCTATCCAGTGAGAGCACTAAACTGTAAGTGGCTTTGCTTTATACTTTAAAAAAAAATTATTTGTTGTTCTGTATTAAATTTATTGCAAAGATTACTAAGCAATTTGATATTCACTCAATAATGCCTATGAGCAATAATTACTGAGTCATGATACATAGTTAGCTTTTTGGTGGGAGATTGAAGGGGAGTATGACCAGCATTGTATTTTCAGCTTCAAAAAAGAGATGTTTCAACAATTCTAAGCAGACAGGGGAAGAGAAAATGCTGCTGTTTGGAGGCCTGAAATTTTGCTTTCTCATTTGTTTCAAATGCTTCAAAGGTAATAAAACATATTCTAAGAGTCTAAATTATTTTAGGGGGAAGGGAATTTACTTCTGTGGTTGTTGCTTAATCAACATCTACTCTGCCACTTCACATCAGCTTCTGTCCTTTCCAAGTGAATTAGTTCTTTGGGCAGCACGTTAAGAGGAAGTGTATTGTTCTTGGCAGGGCGCTTGAATTTCTAATTACCAGATTCCTGCCTTAATTGCAATTACCTGGACACCCAGGCAGGGTGAACTTTTGGAAAAGAATGTAATTAGTGCAGAAGAAACCTTGCTGCCAACTGCTTGTCTGGATATCTACACTAAGCAGAACCTTGATAAGTTCACATCTCTGCAGACAAGCTATCAATCTATTGAGATGCTGCCCAAATCTTGTGCAAATCTGTTTTAATGTGTACGATTACGGTATGGTCTTAGACCCAGTGTACAGTTAATTACAGTTCCCATCTGAATTTAGGGAGAAAGAGGGACTGTTCTGAGAGAAATGTTTTCGCTTTTTGTGGGTGTTCACCAATAGGGAGTTCATCAGATGCAGAATTTGTTCAAATAAATGGCAATAGTAAATTGTGATCTGCGTGAGATAAATGAAGTGCACAGAGTAATTCAATACAAGTAAAAATAAACAAATTAGATCCTTTCTTTCTAGTAATGTTTCTAGTGAGCCATTCTTTGCATACAACTACAAAAGCAAAATGTTGCCAGCCCAGAAGAAATCTTGCAAAACAACACTCTAGAGCAGAGGTGGACCCATAGTGACGGTAGTTGTGAATACAAGTTGTAGCATATGCTGATTATAAGCTGTAATCACTTGGCTAAAGGGCCTCCGGAAAGGTTTACTGCATCAGGCTTTTATTGTCAGCTCCCTTGTGTTGGCTCACAGGAAAATAAAATTTAATTGATGAAAAATGAGAGAAAAGAAATGGGAAAAAAAAAAAAGGAGAAATTACTGAAAACTGTCATTCTGTAATTGCAACCTTTTAGTAATTCAGCTTTCAAGTAATGTTGCTGATGAGGACATTGAAAAACTTCTATGTTAAAACATTTTATGTACTTTGTGGGGTCTTTGATTCTTTCCTTGATCCCTTTTAATAAAAACAAAAACAAAACAAAACCTCACAGAAACATTGATGTGATTGATCCCTTTGAGGTCAGGGACGAACACACTTTGTCTCCATGGTGGTAGCCAGTTGTAACGTATCGGTGTCACTTATTGATGGACTGAAAATAAGAGCGCCTCTCAGATAAGTGCCTTCTGTTTGTATAGAGAGAGTTATAAAACTGCTTTGTTCTTTCCAAAACGCAGTTAAGAGCACTTCAAATGAGCTGCTCAAATGCTAGGCTTCCCGAGCTCACATAATGGTGAAAGGGTTGTGGTGGGAAGGGTGGTGGTGGTGTAAAATTCTTCCAGTTGCTTTGAAATAACACAGGGCGAGAGGAGATGAAGGAGGTGGGCTGATGAAGCCCTGGTGAATAGTTAACTGGTTTAAATTCAATTACTGGGCTGTTGAAGTCGTTAACAAGTACATCAATATGGTTTTTATTAACAAAAGTTTTCCTGTCACATATGGTGTGGTTGGCAGCAAGAACTTACTCTCAATCAGCCTGGTTGCATAGACAGACCTTGTTCACTCAAATCCCAGGGGCTGTTACCCATCCTTCACTTTTGCCAAAATAGAAGTGAGGATACTAGAGGCTTTGGGACGTAATTCATGAGATTCGAGGTCAGCAAGCTTGATGGGCTCAGTACTGGGCGTTTTACATAGCTTCTAAATTTTACATTTGTGAAGAGAAGGTGATTTTAAAAGTTTGTCTGTTGCAAGGTTTTCCTTATCATTTTATCTCTCTGCTCCCTGTTTAAATTTGACTGTTCTCAGATATATTCTTTTTTTCATCATACTCAGTCATGCTCTTTTTTTCAAACAAGTATAGTTGGAGAAAGTCACATTTTTCTTTCAATTCTAGTGAGAATATAGATCTCTGTGCTTCTTGTGCTGGACAATAATACAGACATGCTAGTATTGGGCAGAATTTTAGAGCGTGTGATACTCATGCATGCAGACAGGCAAAAGTTTGAAAGACAAGTTATGTTTTTCAGGTCCTGTGTTGAAACACTATGAAGTCCTTTCTTTTCAGGCTTCTTAGAACTCATAGAAAATCAGAGTATTTTTACAGGATCTCAAGCACTATTAATTTTGAAAAGCCTTGGCAGGAATTATGATAACAAACATATTTTGAATATTGGATAAGCTGTTTTCCCCTGTCCTTCAAAAATGAATAGAGGAGGGAAACCTGGATGTACTAAAAGCACAATGCAAAAAAGAAGGGGAAGAAAAAAAAAAAGACAATTTGCAGTATTTCTTCCATGTTTTATTTTTGGTGGTCTTATAACTCTAGTACTAAAAGAGTTGCATGTGTGGATATAGCTCCCTAATTGTTACAACTGAGCAGAATTCATTAGATGAGAGCTCAGTGACCACTAGCCATGGCCATGGCTTCTAGCATCAGCAGAGATATTAATATGTCTTTGCATGGTCACTTCAAACAGGAAACCTTAAGAGCTATTTTTAGCATTCTCATATTTTTTTAATTTACATATTTTCTGGTAATAAGTGGCTTATTTTTTTCCTATTCATCTTTCGCTAGGAACAAACACGGGGTATCTTTTTTTTTCTTCATTTTTCATGTTTTTATGCCCTTACTACATCTGCTTCTGTACTGCTAAATATACTTCCTCGTACCTTTCTGTCCAAAAAGTCACATAATCCATTTCAGCATTGAAGACTACTGGAAGAAAAAGGAAATTTGCAGCTGTTTTAAAGTGTGCATGGCAATGGGTGGATGAAAAGGACTTACTCATAACTGGTACTTTTCCTGTTCCCAGCAAAAATAAATTAAACCACAGATTCCAGAAAGTGAAAGGGCACCTGAATAATATTTTGTTTCGTAATTAGAGCAGGTCTTAATATTTCTGGTTATAGTCATGGTGCATATAATGTCGAAGTACTAAGTTGTACCAAAAGCTAATCAAATAGTGGAATCAAATAGTGAATCCCTGTGACTTCCCAGTTGCTCAGAGTGATCAAAAGGCCATCTCTTCTGAGGATGAATGGGGGACTGTTTGCCCCAGGATGATTGCTGGTTTTGCACCTAAGCTAGAATGCATCTCTCATCATATGTATCTGTGTGCTGCTAAAGTGAGCAGAGTAGGCATTATGATTTGCACTTTGCTTCCTTTTGTTTTGAATTCAAAGGCCATCCCTAATTGATGGAGGTTTCCTTTACGACGCACTTATTTTCAAATCCATCATGCAGTGCTTCTGCTGCCCCTTGCCTTCATGGATGGGCTGGTCTTTGACCCAGAACTGGTAAATGAACCCTGCAGGGAAATCATTAGAGAATTGGAACAGTTTCAGTGGAGGGACCAAGGGTCAAACCATTACCTCCCCGTAGGACGGTCGACTTAAATTGGACTTCTTACTTTTCGGAAGCAGGTCAAGTGTCAGGGACAGCTGAAGTGGTCAGGTACAAACCAATACAGACCATGGACACAGTTTGGGGGTTTTAGCTTAAAAAGTTAGGGCTAGGTAGGATGGATTTAGTCTAATGTTGCTGCCTTTGCTTCTCTCCTCTTTTCTCCCTTTAAAAAGGAAAATTAAAATGCTGAGAAGTCAACAGGAGCCCACACTCTGACATTGATGTGCTATTTGTGATCTTTTGGCACAATCAATTTTTTAGAGTAGTTGGTACAACCTTTTTAGTGTTTCCTTGCAGTTTTCTTTGATTGAAAAATAACAAATGGTATTTTGTAACAAGAAAATACATCCATAATTCTTATGAAAAATATACCTCCTGCTCTTTTTTCCCTTCCTCAACTGTTCTTTGCATAATTTGTTCATATTCTTAATGAATGTAAAATCACCTTTTTCAGACTGTACAAAAGAACTATTTCCTGCTCGTAGAGGAAAAACTCCACACTAGTGCATCTATGGCAATGAAATATACTGCTGAATATGAGAAAATATTTAATGATTTAATTTAGAAATTTGATGACCTTGAAACATTTTTATAATATTTTCTATAATTCTTAGTGTGTAACTATGTAAAATAAGTTTGAGGTATCGAAAGTGCCAAAAAGCCATGGATATCACGCTACTGAAATACAACTAAAAGCACTGCAGAACAAAATAGATGGTACAAAAAAAATATATATAGATGGGTCTGTGGAACCTAAAGTTCTCACTGTGACATAAAAGCACTGCAGAGACAGAAACATCCTTCCTCCTTGTCTCTGTCCACCAGCATTCATAACACAGCAGTTAATAGGTTTAGGTCACTCTCTGCCTTGTGTAAGGAATTATCCTTTTCTGAAATAATTAATGAGGTGCAAGAATTAACACAAACCTGTGTTTCAGTGAGTGGGGTGAAATCCAGCTCTTCTTTTGAAATGGGTGACAGAGGAGTGTTTCTACAGAAGCAAAAATGTTTTGATCAAGGAAGATAATTGCAATGTATCTGATACATAAATGTTTATAAAATACTAATAAGAAAAAAATGAGGAAGAATATATAATTCCTGCTTTGACTGGGGTATCCTGCTCTCAGAAATACCTGTACTTCTGATATATATGTATACCTTTACTTGAGATCTACAGAAGTCAGGAGTGGAACTGCTTCCTCTCTCCAGCTGTGAGGGACAGACTGTGTGAGGAGAGCCCTGCTAGATCGCAGGTGCCCTGCTTCCTGGCTTGTGATTAACAAAGTGGGCCATCTTCCCAGACTGGTTTTTTTTTTTTCTCTGTGGGTAGAGAGGAACAAAAATGTTAAGTTTTATGCATTACCCATTGAGAGCTTATTATTCTTTTTTTCTTCTTTTCCTCACTCCTGCTTTGTAGAAAATCTGAGTGAGAGATTGTGTTTTATCAGACAAAATTTCCGCCTCTGTGGGGTACCCGGTGGGATTGGATGGTGCCTGCAGCAAGGAGCACATCTGCTGAGGCTGCGCAGCCCAGAGCGCTCTGGCAGCAGACGGCAGGTGACCTGCTGGTCAGCTGTGAGGGGTCTTGGGCCCTCCTGTGCGGTGCTCCCCGCTGCTGGTGGTGCCACAGGTCTCTCTGCCCTGCAACTGGAAGTGCAGCAGTGCAGCAGCCAGTCACCAGGGAGGACAAAGGAACCGCCTGCCAAGATGGTGCCAGCGCAGGAGTTGGGGAACCAAAGCAAAATGGTGGGGAGGGAGAGGATCTCAGCAAAGGGAAGAGGCTAGAAATAGAGCAGCATTTCCATTTCTGTACTTGCAGAAGGGACTTCAGCATGCCCTAGGCCCTGACAGCACATTGTCTAATGATCAAAAGGGACCGAGGAACTGAACCAGCTGTAAACTGTCCAGTTCCTTCTACTTTCCAGCACCTCTTTCCTCTCAAGGAGTCTGGAGCCAAGAAGCACACTGTTGGTGTACAGAAAGAAAGTGGCTTCCCTAGTGCCTTCGGTACTGTGTCTGGTAGAAGCCAACTTGATAGGGTCAGCCATTTGGAAAGCGGCTGTGTGCGTGCCCACTGGTGGAAGGGAGAGGCTGCTGCCCTTCTGCCAGGGTGGGCTGCGGGGAGAGGGCACAGGCAGCATGGCCAGAAGCCCGCTGCCTGAGGGACAAACCCTGCCTCGGAACAGAAGCGAAAGGGAGGAGGTTGGCAGCCTCTGAAAGTTAAACAGGGAGATTTTTCATTCACAAAGGCTGTTCCAGCAACTCCTGGTGTTGATAATGATGAATGGTGTGTAATGAAGGGCTGTGCAGCTCAGAGAAACAGTTCTTTGAACATGGCTTTTCTGCTGTGGTGCGTCAGGACTAACAACCTGACTTCTTTTGATAGCAGATGATGGGATAGGAAGCAAACTGGAAGGAAAATTATTTTCTTGAGCTTCTCACGGAAGGCATGCAGGGCACCAGGGTTTTACCTTGTTACTCATGTAGTTTTTGCTTTAAAAGGTAACGATTAAAGTTTATAGTAGGAGTAACATTGGTCGGGTTATAGCCAACTAGAAAGATAGACACAACCATTTAATGAACTGGTACATTGGTGTTCAGTACAGTTCACAGGAGGGAGCAGTGTTTTGGGCAAGGGGGGGGTGGCAGGTGAGAAATTATGTTCTCTACCACTGCGCTTGTGTTGGAAGGGATGGTGACAGAGAAGTGTTTTTCCTGCTGCTAGGCATCCGCTGTATAACATAAGGACTGCTATTTTATTTACTTTTAATTTACTGGTGGTGTTTCTGAGGTCGTGAACCTTCAAGCTGTATTAACATCTTTTTTTTTTTTTTTTTATTCCAGAGTAATACATAGCAAATAAAAATATTCTAGAGGTAGCATTGCTGATCTCTAAATTTCCCATAATATTCTGAACAGCACTACATCTGCAACTTGAAATTGGCATGCATTACATAATAGTGCATCTAGTTTTATAGAGAGTTTACTTTTCCCTCATTTATATAGGTGTGAATATAAATAGATAGGTGGATATTTATATGGGAAATGTGAGCTGCTTTCACTGAGTTGTTTGTTAACTTCTGACAGGAGATGAAGAACCAACACTTGAGATTTTAAGAACTTTTCCCTCCCTTCTTTGCGCAGTTGTACCCCCTGAGTTACTGGTTCTGCTCCCTCTCTATTTAAAAATTCAGTAAGAGAAGAAAGTTAACACTAAATGTCACTTTATAATTGCAGTAATGATCACACAGTTGTGCTTTGCTAGTTGTATAATGCATGTCAGGATCAGTTTAGGAGCTCAGCCTCATTTCCTGCCCAGATGTAATTCTGGTGACCATTATTACAGTAGTAAGACTCTCCTCATTTCATTACGGCCACGGTCTGAGGGAGGCCTGCATGGCATCATGGAAACCGGTGAGGAAGGATTTGCAGCTCTGGGTTAGTTGAGTGTAAGCCAGTGCAGGGAGCTTGCATGGGTGCGTATGGATAGGGTGGCTGCACACAGCATATGTGTGACCCTGTGTGAATTAAAAAACAAAAAAACGGGGAAAAAAAAAAAAAAAAGGTGTGCCCTTCTTTCATATGAAATGTTGTCTTTATTTATGTTCATGTGAAATTCTGAGGAGGAGCTCTTACACTTAAATGAACCTGCGAGCAGCCCATAGAAAAGCAAGTGCCTGCAGCGCTAATAATGAGAACTGACAAGGCGATCCTGCTGTGTTTATTTATGACCTTCTGCCTTTGTTAGCTCTTGTGAGAAATTCCTCTCTAACCATAACAATATTGCTGGAGCTTGGCACTGCTCTGAGGAATCCTACGGCGCCCCGAGGCCGCCCACTGGCACGGGTACAGCTCGCAACAGATTGGCATGGTTGTTGAAATTTTCATATGTTTTCCCTTTATTTATTTTTTTACTTAATTCATAAGGCTGTTTCTTCCTTTGGTACATTTGTTTTTTCTGACAAGCACCCTTCAGAAGTATTTTGAGACTTTGTGAAGATCCAATATACTGATTTGCTTTTTTTCCTCTCTTTTTTGGTGATCTAATAAATAACTTGGAGGATGAAATGAGCTGTGGTTTGATAGTTCCATCAGGCAGATCTTCTTAGAAGTTGTGATATAGGTAGTGATCTTTCTAAAGAAAGGCAGTGTAGAAACACTGACTCGATTTGTAGTTGTCATGACAAAATACTGCAAGGAGGGGACTGGGACAGGAGCTCAGGCAAAACTGCTGCAAAACAACAACGACCTTACAAGCCATGCAGCAAAACTTCATAAGGTTAAGAACCATATCCTTCTGAAGCTATAGCACTTACAAACCATACCTTGACACAGATGGCTTTACCATCTTTCTATCAGATGCATTCCCCAGAACACCTCTTGACCCAGCTCCCTAAGCAGTGTTACGTAGCTCAGGTGGGCTTGGAGGGTGGAGAATCAGCAATAGGTGAGGCTGTACCTGAAGGTCTGGTAGGGCTGAAGTCTCTCCTTGCTTCATCTTGCAAAGACCAGGATGCAGCCATTGACTAGAGCCCCACGGGCAGTTCTTCAGGCTGCTGCATGTGATGGGGGTTTCCACGGGGTAAGAGCAGCAGCCAGAGAGGAGAGCAAAGAATCACTGCCTTACAAGATCCTGGAAAACCCTCTTTCAAAGAAGCTTCCACCTGCAGTCTTTTTTTTTTTCCACCTGTGTCATGGTACGTGACATGTTTTTTCACACCACTTATGAATACTCTTGAAATTCAGTGCAACAAAAATAGAGATCAGTGGGGGAAGGAGTTCTCTGTTATTGTATTTACAAACATTTTATACAAGTGGCTTCCAAATGGTAGCACTGTGAACTGTGGTACTGCAGTGGTGCTTGCTGGAGGGAGCTGGAGCAGGGACATAGCCTGGCAGGTATTGGGGAAGGACAGTTGGCAATTCAGGTAAAGGGTTGGATAAAGCACCATCATACAGGAAGGCAGATGGAAGCGTCCTGCTCAGGAAGGCTGCACCGAGTGTCCACCCATTGTGTTCCCTGGAGTGGCAGCTGCATTTTGCAAATCACAGTTGCTGTATACCGAACATCCGACCCTCACTTTCTTGGAATTTTTTCAGTGTTTTTATTAGCATTGCAATGAATTAGTAGTTCTGTGCAATACCAACCTCCTCCCTTAAAGCCAAGGAAAAATTTGAATGAACAACTCCCTACAAGCTTTATCTAAAAGATCTCAGGACTCCCTGTCCTCTGTATAATAAGAAAAGCTGTGAAATTGAAGCATTCTCAGCCACACAAAAAACTGACAAAAAGCTGGCTTACGTAATTCACCATGGATATCTTTCCTTTGTATGATATATTAATTAAAGAACAGTAGTAATTGATCTATTGGGGTTTTTTTCAGTAGATTGCATAGTCTGTATGGTTTAACACTTCTGTAGTGACACTTCCACGTGTCTCCTCATTTGTTAGATTTCAGAAATGCATCTAAAATTATGAACCTGCTGGATAAAGATTAGCTTAATTCACTCAGCAATCAAGACAACCATGCCATTATCTTAGCCTTGAGATACCTCTTCCCACCCCAGGAGCAAAGTCTGTAAACTGTGGCTGGGACAGCAAGCTTAGCAGTAGACAGGGGAGGTTATTGGCCTTTCAGAATTTTTTCTTAGTGCTTAATTAAAGTGCTACAAGTTATCCTTCCTACTAGGCTAATCAAGGCATCATTTCAAAAAGAAAGCTGAGACCAAGATCCTCTTCTAGAATTTCAAAAGCCTTTTGAAATTTATGTAGAGGTTTCTGAAACCTGAGTTCCACACAAATTTGGTAAAGGCGTATCATCTCGAAATACCGTGTTTCCTTGCTGCTCAATTATTTTGCACAATAGCGTACGCAGCAAGCACTGAATTACTGCAATGAAATGTGAATTCCAGAATCTCGGGTGTTGAGGGAGTCTGGTTCTAGCTGGCAAGTGTGAGAAACAATCTGAAAGTTTATTTTCTGCTTTATTACTGTCTTGGATTTCATTTTCCAACCTTTTCCCAGGTTACTGGAGAATGTAGAGGTGGGAGGAGTTGAGTGAACAGCTCTTGAAGGGTAATTGTTTGGTTTTGCTGCTGTGGCCCACAGACCTCAGAAAGAAGTAAGCAGTTTGTGTGCGCGGGGGTTGAGGAGCAAGGCAGAGGCAGAGTGATCACAGCCCCGTTCATTTGTGCTTTGCTGATCGCTGAACTGTGCACTGCTGGGTGGCATTGGTTCAGGAAAAAAAGAGAAAGAGTGAGGAGGATGAGAGATCCTTGTGTGATGCTGAGAGAACGAGCCTTGGGTGGCAAAGTAGGCTGAGTTTACTGAAGTAAACCTGATGACGCTCATTTCTGTCTGATACCCCAATATAACAGTGCATATCCAGTATTTTAAATGAGACTTAATTCATTAATTAATGTTGTTCTCTGAGGGAAGTCACTGTATTCAGTTCCTTGAAAAGGAAGTCTTTCTAACATTTATCAGTGTTTTTGATGTATACATTTTCTCCTCTTTTCTGCTTCTGATTCAAGAGGAAGAAATGGAAAATGAACAGAGCACCTGTGTTTTTGAAGTTTAAGATGTGTCTGAGGCTTATTTACCATCTCATTGAATTGTGGTATTTGGTTACAGGGTGTTGTGGGAGAGAGAAAAAAGAGACGCAGTATGATGCATGCACAAGCCCTAAGCTAATGAAAAACTGTTTTGTAGATCCTTATTCCCACGGTAACCTGCTGAGACATCCTTTTTTATCAAACCATACCTCTACAAAAGGTATTAATATGAAAAAAAGAAAAAAAAGGCAAGTTCCGTAGATCAAGAGTTTTTAAACCTTGGGCATACAGGTGTATCGGTTCATCAGTTGTTTCAGCCCTTTGTTGTGCTCCATGCGTAGGTGGCCATGGGCTGTCAGAACAGCTCACTTGTTACCAACTTGCCTGATTTACTGTGGCATGAAAAGATCTGCTTCCAGAGGTCGGTGGGCAGTCGGTTGTTGGCCCACCACTTTTTCTGTTCTCTCAGTTGCAGTCTCCAAATCAGATACTATTGTAGATCCAAACTTTTAAGCACGGCTAATGCCTTCTGAATGCCATGTGGGATAGTGTGAGAAGCACACGTAGAAAGATATTAATTAATAATTGCAAAATAGGTGTGTTGTGACTCAGGGTATGTCTGTTGTAGTAAACAGCAAAGTACATTCAGCCACATGAGGTTTTGTGGTCATGTTTAAAGAGCTTCTCCTACATGAGTTATCCTGTGAAGACCTATTGAGAATCTCTGCACTGCAGTCACATGTGGGTGCACTGCAGGGCAGGCATGGTGTGAATTTTACCACATTTCATGTTATGGTGTTCTGAAGTTTTGTTTTCTCCCTTCTGCTTGAGCCACACCTGAAAAATATCAGGTTTTTGAATATTTAGTCTCAAGCGTAGATGATCCATGTCTGACTGCACGTGCTGCAAATTTCCAAAAGTGTGGTGGCCAGAGCAGATGGAATAAAGGGAGTAAGCAATACTTTCTAATGCATCTTGCTGCTTCTCTTGCTAAAACTTTTGGTCTCTTCCAGATCTACTGACACATATGTTCCATTGATAATGTCTTGTTCTTTCTCACATGCTCTTGATCAAATCTGTGTTTGTCCTTCTTATGATTTGGTACTCCTCTCCTTGCTTACTTAGTCTGATTTCTTTCTACATCAGCTGTGAAAGTAGAACAAGTAGGTAATGGGAGGAGGAATAGCAGATGCGTGGTGTTTTCCCTATGGCTTTATGATGCTGAATTCAGCCTGACCAGAAGCGCAGCCAGGAAAGTCTGGACTAGCGAGCACGGTGGTCATGCAGTGGCAATTCACATTCTAAACTTGCTGCATAGAGGAAGGAGGATAGTGATCCCCAAAGTAATAAGCTCCAGAGAGCTTTAAAGGTTGTGTATCAGTACATGTTTTGCTTCAGTCAGCTTTCTCTCTGTTTTATCCTGCCAGTTTAGTCTGTCTTCTCCCTGGGGAGGCAACTGTAGGCTACATGATCTAGAAAATGGTTGTAATCCAAAGAGTTATGTCTCACATCACGGTTCTTTATATGAAAAAAAAAAGTTTACTAGAAGGGATTTCATGTTTGGGAATAGTTAAGATTGGTACTATGACTAAATTTTATTAGGTTGCCATTACGCAAATATAACTTTTCTTTATTTTTCATTTGTTGTGGTTTTCATTTATTTGGTTGTTTGAAATGTTGATGATTTATTGATGATAAATGGCTGATGTTGTAGCTACAAGACCTGTTGGCTGGGAATTTTTCTTTGCTACAATACTGAAGAAACAAATGAGTCCTAAGGGTTCATGACATTTTGGTTTTAAATTTTATTTCCAGAAATTCTACGTGCTAAGCATTCTGCTTCAGAAATAAACAGTGAAGTTCATATCTTGAGGGATACCTTGTTATTGTTTTTCTGTTCTGGAGATTTGCTGTTTATTTTTGATATTAAAAAGTATTGTTGTCAGGCAGGCTGTGTATCCTACCTCTTTACAATCCTTGTTAGACTTTGTCAATTTGCTTTGACAGCACGCGGGTCATTAGTATTTATCATTTCATACAGAGGAGTCAATGTTTATAAACTAGTGCCTGGTTTTTATGCCATTAGGAGATTCTTGATGCAGCTGTAGACTTGAGGAGCCCCCTTCCTGGTAACTGTCAGGGAGCTACATACCCCGTAATGAGTGGCACTCAGAACAGGCAGGGGGACGTGTGGCTGTCTGGGCTTTCGTCTGCTGCCTCGAAGCTACAGTGTCAGTTTTGAATTTCTAATTGCCCAGAGTTGTTTTTGGTGTAAAGCTTTTGTCTGGACAAGCAAAGAAGATCCCATCGTGGATCAGTGTAGGCACAGAAGTGTGAATGTATCCATCTTAGTAACTTCTTCTCATCCTGTGTCTGATGGATACAGGCATCTCATGTTTTGTTCTTGGACTCCTGTATCCCCAGGTGTCATAAAAAATAACAATTGTTATTTTTAGTTAAGGTTGTCTTACAGACACGGGTCCTTTGCTTGTTAAACAAATGTAGTAAGAAATTACTCTGTCGTTCAGATGAACTGAGAATGGAATACTACAGTGAGATACCATATTCAGCAGAACAAAATCATATTCATCATTAGGGTGGAAGTTGGAAAGGCCAGTTGCATCTCTTGACCCTGCCAGTCTGGGCTGTTGCAGTGGTTTTCACTGTCGATGAAGGTGCAAGGCTGCAGGCACCTGTGCAAGGAGGTGTGCCTTCAGCCACAGCCTCTGCTGCCCAGGCTGCATAGTCGTGACAGCTCAGGCCCTTAATTTGAGATCTGAACCAGTAACACTCTGCACCCAGGCAGTGGGTATGCTTTGGTATTCATAGGACCAGGAGTTACCCAAAAAAGGAAGAGAAATGGGGAAAAATAGGTATGTTTTATGTGTTCAGTTCTGGCTTTGCAGTGAGCCCGCTTAAGATCCCTTACATTTAGCAACTAAAACAGTGAGTGTTTAGGGAAAACCTGAAACAGTTTAAGTCAGTAGCAAAATTCATACTAGTTTTAGTGAATCTGTTTAAAAAGAACAGAAAATACCTTCCTTTACTCTTTCCCCACTCTCAGCAACTGTTTATTTATTAGGACTAAACTAACACTTTTCTTAGAAACAGTATTTTCTGTGTACTTTTTATCAAGATAGAATTTTTCAGACTGGAAAATAATTTCATATCCAAATTACAAGTAAGAACTATCCAGAACAGTCATTTGCTTAGCAATTAGGTTGTAAACTGTGATTTGAATCTATTTTTCAAAGTCAACTTTTTGTAGATAGTTTCCTGTAGGCTGATCTAGTTCCAGGATCCCATAGATTGAAAAGACATCAGGCAGGGCACTGGCACTGCACTGTTTGATTGCACTTTTTCTTGGTTGCTTGAGTGAATATAGGGCTTCTGGGAAAAAGATTTTTGCATCCTCAGGGACTTGGCTGTGTAACTTCTCAGGGAAAGTATTTGATACTCATCAGAGTTCTTGCAACACAGTTCAGTAACTGAGTTATTTTGGGAAGCATCTGAGGTCCACAGAATGAAGGGAATGTGTCTCCCCAGCAAGTGGTGCTTTGTCACTAAATTTAGTGCAAGAAGCTAGTGTTTTTATCATATATTTAGAATTCCCTTCATCTAGAATACTGCGTGAATAGTTTACCACATAGAGGTTAAAGATAAAAATCTGCTAAAAAACACTAAAACCTATAGTAAACAGAATTAAGTAAGACTTTTAGGTACCATGAATAACTAAGAAGTACTTCTGCCTAACTATTGTCAAAGTTTGTCTTTGTCTTGCAAGTGAAACAAATCCTCTCCTTGCTATAGCGTGTTCTGAGATAGAGTTGTGCTTGTCAATAGAAATTGAGCTTTTTTTTCAAGGAGGTGTTTCTACTAAGAGGGATCTTCTCTACTTTTCCTTCTCCAAACCTTGAATTAGCAAGATTCAGAGAATGAACCTTGTTTTCTCCCCCAGAATTAATTTCAGCACTGTGGCAAAAATGTAATGGCAGCCTTGCTGTCTCCTGTTAATTTTTTAACAATGTGTGTTAGGTATGTTTTTACGCTTTTGCTTAGCTGAGGGTAGTCATGCGTCTGGTGTGGAAGGAAGACTCCCATGTAGGGGGGTAGCAGCCTTTGCAAATGAAAGGATTTTCCATGTGGTCCCAATCGTTGCTGTGCCCGTGTTTTTTTCCGGTTGTGTAGGCGATGGGAGACTGTTAGCTCACTCGCTGCCTCCACAATATGACCAGCAGGGCCTTTGGAAGACTTCTTGAAACATGCTATTATAGGCTGCTTTGTGATGAAAAGAGGTCTTACAAATATCTTGAAATTTAAGCAGAGCTATTGTGGGTTTTTCTTTTGTGTGTGTGTGTGTGTTTGTCAGCCAAATCATTTGTTCAAAGTTAATCTCAATTACAGAGCATATTGTTCATAATCCCCTATGGCTCCAAAACAATACCAGAGTGTATGTCTGCTTGAATATATATTTACATACTTATATGTAAAATATGTTTGGTCGTATATATAATTTTACTTCTAAAGTGGTGATTCATGTTAAAGAGATGGATATTTCATGCGGGAATCCTGTCTTTTGAGCAGCACCATCCTCCATCCTAATGAAATACTGCAGGAAGGCCTGAATGGAATGAGCAGGGCTTTGATCCTGCAGCCAGTCAGTTGATGCAGTTCCATGTGCGTAGCGCTGGGATTCATGCTAGCAAAATGGATGGTAGGGATAGAGTCTGGGGGGTTCAGCTTCTTGGAGACAGAGAAGTTTTGTGTGTCTTTAATTTTAATATCTACAGAATACCTCTGTTTTTCTTCTACTCCCTGAGCATAAAGGAACTGGTAGGCAGTAGTTGGAAAATTTAAATAAATCACAGGTTGCATGTGCTCTACACAATCCCTTCAAGAGAGCCCCAAGCTGCAGTAACTTCTTAGTGAACTGGGGGTGTAATTTAGTGGCGTAGGAACTCCACTAGCAAGGTGCCCCACGCTTTTTACTGATTTTGGAGAAGGTGATTATTCTTTTTAAACTGTAAATATTTAGCAAGGGATCCCTTTAGTAAAATCTTGCTTTATGTCTACTGAGACAGTGCTGAGCAAAGCTGCTAAGTTCATGAAGTGTTTGTGGTGTAAATTTTTGCTCCATAGTGGATGGTGTAACCCTGTCACACTCAGAGTGTAAAATTGTGGTGGTATTACTGAGCTACTGCAGTCTCCTTTTTACTGTTTATTGGATCTAGGCATGTTCCTTGAGTAAGTTAATGCTATTCTATTATATATGGGTATTTTTTTTTCTTGTGCTTTCTTTGTAACTCTGTGTTTCCTGGCTCTATATAAGCTGTTTGCTTCCTTCTACCCCTTGCTGCCCACATTGCAATAGTAAATTGGTGTTCTGTTTCAACAGTGTCTGTCCTGTCAGTCTGATAAGATCATACCACCAGGAAGGCATAACATTATAATCCCAAGCACAATGTGATCCTGTTCATTTCAGCTCTTGTACTTGTCAGAGGGACAAGAAAAAAAGTCATGCCTAGGTGGAAGGTGCGGCTAGAAGTGAAGATAGTTGGAGATAAAACACTTTGCTAAAATAGATAAATCCTGCATGGGGACATTTCAGTTTGTAATCAAGGTATTATCTAGAAATGAACTTTGAAAGCTGGTCGGGGTGTCCTGAATAACGCTGTCAGGCTATAAAGCTGACACAGAGAATACAGAACTGTAATGTGCATTTGTGATGGAGGGGAACATTTTGTCCTTCCTTTTTTTCTTAGATTTGATGTCACATTTAAAAATACAGTCATAACAATACCATAGGTAAGAATAATAAGATTGCTCTGCAAGGAACATCTATAAGAAACACAAGATTTCTGGTAGTTCTAAACCTGCAAGATTTTACTGGAGGAAATGAGTGCTTTCCAGAAAAAGCCTTTGAAATGAGACAAAATTTAAGGCATGCCTTAGGGTAAGGGGACTCCAGCCCCTTAAAAGAATCCCAGCAATTACCTAACCTGCCAACTTTCCAACAAGATAAATGGAAGCACTGTAGCTTGAAGGTGCCTTGGTTTGAATGAGATGCAGTAAGTAAAGTCTCTCTGTTCTTTACAGGCATCATAGATCTGATAGTACTTATAAAAGAAGAATAGAGTTGGTGCCCTGCTGACTAAATTGTCCTCTAGAGGAGTATTAGTTACAGAGCTTCTTTGTTAACTAGGCTATATGCTTAAACTGCTGTGAATTTCTCTTATTAGTAGCCTTTTTAATAGCTTTACATATGGATATGCTAAGTAAATGCAAGTGTATCCATGTAATTTACGTGTATAATGTGTACGTGTAAAGTATTTGATATATAAATAAATGTTTGTGATGTGGAATTTGCACAACTTCATTCCTGTTCTATTAAAATGAGGTAAAAGCAAGCATTAAAATACTAATAATAGGTGAACAGTTAATTGACTTCTGCTCTTTCTGTCCGGGTGCTTCACATAAAGTCTTTCTTCTGCTTCTCTTTAATTTCCCAATTAGTTTTTATGGATAACAGAGGTGTTTCTAAAGCCTTTGTATGCTGGAAGTTTCCCAGTTGCTCGCCAACTCAAGTTTTCTACATCAGAAGACTAAGTGAGGCCTCGAAGTGTATGAAAGGAAAAGAAAAAAACAACCCCAACCAAAAAAACCCCAACCCAAACAAAAAAAAACAGTCTGTGCTGGACAGCTGATATTTCTCATTTTGCCCACTGTAATACAGGGTAGGAGGTTGTATAGCACAACCCAGGCTTCTAGAGAGGCAACAGCCTTTCATGCCATCCTGAGAGCAACTTCATTCTTGGCTTTCTTGATGGGTCTGATGAGTGAACACTACCATAGCATCCTCAGCAGATGAGCTGATTGTGAAGTTCTCCATTCCTGGGAGGAAATCCCGATGCTTACCCAAGGCTCTGGGGGGTGTGCTGAGCCTGCCAGTCTGCTCCCTCAGCCTGCACTGTGTGAGGGTGACATGGCTTCACTCTTTAAATAGGCTGGCGTCATGCAAGTTTTTCTTTTCCACTTTTGTGGAGGAGTTGCATCAGGTGGGTGAGGAAGTCCCTGGAAGGTAGGCACTTGAGGAAATGCCTGGAACTCATCAGTTGCTTCACCCTTGCGGGAGACTGGAGAAATCAGATGCGACCTGATGGGAAAAGTGAATTTCATTGCTGTCCCCGAGTTTTGCCTTAGTCTGGAAACAGCAGATAATTTCATCATGGACAGTGCTGCTTCATGGCTTTTTCATTATCCTGGCAAATTCGTTTTTTGAAGTACCTTGCAGCTTGCTGAAACAAATGAAGGCTTTACTCCACATCCTTTTAAAATCTCTGTTACTCTAAATGTTAACCTGTGTGTTTTCTATATCTTCTATCAGCTGGGTGCCTATCTGTTTTTTTACACAGAATTTTTATTCCTTTAGAATAGGCTCTATTCTGCTACATTCAGTTTTCAGGGGTTTATTACATGCTTTTTAGTAGCATTTGTTTTATCAGCACTTCCTGCAGCATTTGTTACACGTAACGACAGCAGCGATTTGATTCCATTTAGAAGAATACCATATTATGTATGGAAAAGCAGTTATTGCTTACCTGTTTGCCAAATACATTCTGCTATGAAAAATGTCTACTGATGCTCTACACAGTACCTAGTTGTGCTATTTCTTGTTTACATTTTCTACAGTTTATAGTTTCAAAAAAGAAACAATGAAAATAGTTTATTGCCCATTTCACAATTAAATTTCCCTTTGTAGGGATTTGAAAGTGTACTCTAGAGTGAATACGGCTTCCACACATAGACCAAAGTTTCAGATTTAATTTTTGCATTTCTTATGCCTAGTGAAATGCACGTACAATTTCACGCTCATCAGAAAAAGCAAAATTTAACTGTGGTTAAAGTTGTTCTCAAAGTGTTTGTGGAAATTCATTGGAAATAAGGTCTGCAAGATGTTCTGCAGAGAGCTAAGTCAGATGGGCCATATTTACTAACTTAATGGACAAGGAGGAATGACATGTAGCATTCTAGGTGGCTTCTAATGAGTGTTACCAGTGCTTAAACCGTTAATCCTTCTCTTCCCATGCCTTGGAAGACTATGTCTGTCTGTTGGGGCAGACTAGCCTTGAGCCTCCTTCATAATGGAGGTAGTCATCAGTCAGGACTCTTAACTCAAAAGTACACCATATGCATTTCGTCCATGTTCTGTCACTTCTAAAAACTTTATTTTTTTGTTATAAAAATTAGGCAGCACTAAGGCTTTGCTTCCTGAGCTTTTTGCGCTACTTGGGTGAGGGGTCCCATTGTCTATGGTGCAACCACTTGCATGAGCCAAACAAGTGAAGTCCATATCAGCTGAAGTAGCACACCTTGTCATCCCAGTTTTTGGAAGCCTCAGAAGTCATTTAATGACCTATTTTATATGTGAGGTAGCTCTCTGCCTTTTGTTTGTGCCTTAAATTGCTAATACAAATAGTAACATGCTCCTTAACTTGTGCCCTACCAATAGCTACAGCTATTGGCACTTCACAGTTTGTGTGAGGTTTTTCTGTGATGCTTAGGAATTAACATTTTTCCTGACATTTGGGGAGCTTGTTTTGTCACAGCATTGTTGGTTTTTCATATCTGATCTTAAAATTTAAAAAAAAAAAAAAAAAAAAAAATTACTTCCACAGATTCAGAGACCGGTATAACTCCAGTGTTGGAGCTTCAGGGGGCATGTCCAGTAGTTCACAGTTAGAATTCAATTGTACTGTGACCTACAAAGGAAATTTTTTATTGAAAATGAAGTAGTTATGAACTGAAATGGAGTAACTGTTTAGCAGTATATTCAGATGAAACAGAAGAGAAACTGCGAGCTGTACCCTTGGTATGTGATAGACCTCTTAGAAGCAACCTTCATTGCTCCTCGGTGGCCAGCAGGTCCAGTCCTGCTGCTGAGGGCAGGGCCTCTTATACCATGTCTCTGCTGCAAGGTGAAGGAGCTGCATGGGAGTGTTGGAAGGGCTGCGTATTTTACACCCTTCTCTCGATGTGATCATGGCTTAGAGTGAAGTGTATAAGCTGTGACTGTAACGGTAGCAAACCACAAAATGAAATACTGTGTGAAAGTGAAACTGATGTATCATTTTCATTAGTTTTGTTATGCTCAGGCAGAATTTGTGGGATTAATTTTGAAAGCTTAATCCAGATGGAAAAGGTTAAATTCAATGGTGAATGAATTGGGTTCGAGTTGCTTTTTCTTTTTCTCAAAAGAATTAGAGATTAAGCAGAGAATTGTGCGTACTATCCTTCTTTCCTGCCATTATTTAACTACATGAACCAACATTAAAGACAACCTCTCAGTTATCTGCTGCAATAAGTAAACGAAGGGACCTCATTGCCATGCCAGTCTTGAGCCCTGTGGCCTTGAGTATTAGTTCATGCAACCACTTACGTTCTTTTTTCCTTTTTCCTCAGGATTTATCTGGATCAATTGACGACTTGCCGACTGGAACTGAAGCAACTCTGAGCTCAGCTGTTAGTGCATCAGGCTCTACGAGCAGCCAAGGGGAGCAGAGCAACCCTGCACAGTCTCCGTTCTCCCCTCATGCTTCTCCACATCTCTCTGGCATCCCCGGGGGCCCTTCGCCTTCCCCCGTGGGCTCACCTGTTGGAAGCAACCAGTCAAGATCTGGTCCCATTTCTCCAGCAAGTATTCCAGGTAAGTTTGTTCCAACAAACAAAATTAAACCAATATATAGGTTTGTTGAATACATAAATAAATACTCCTGTATTCCAAGTTAATTTATTTTCTAAGAATCCTAGATTTTTAGGGCCCTTTTCTGAAAAAAATGCATACTTAGAGCAGGAGTAAATTCCATCTAAACTTCAACTGCCAAGCCCTCAGAGTGCTCTGAACTTGACTCCACATAACTGTTTGATAAGTGTTTTCATCATCAACAAGTGTGACTACTTGATTGTAGTTTTTGTATTTAGTTTGTGTGTCATCTGTCACAGATTTCTCTCTTACTATTTACGGAGTCCTTTTTTAGTTCTAACAGTGTGTTTTTGTTCGGTTTGACTCTTGAGCTTGTATAGTGGTTACAGACCTATGGGACGAGGTAGAGGTTTTCCAATCCCATACTGTGACAGTGTAATTTTGGACATGAATGCAGAATATTGCAGGAGATATTTCTTAATCTTTGCAAAAGTTAGCAAGTTACTAGGAATTCAGCCTCACCAGTAATAACTGGAATACCAGTGGCATGCTTGCCACTTGCTCTCTTGTGCAACATAGAATATGACACATAGTCATTTGTGCACATTCAGAAATTTGTGGAAATCTGTTAAGATACCCAGAAGAAAAAAATTGCATGCATTAATTCCAATTCTTACCCATCTGGCATATTACTTGCAGGGATTCAGGCGACAGTGTGTATTTGGTATTTCAGATGAGTTTATTCTCTTTCTGATGCTCAAGTTTTTTTATTATTTTCTGACATTGTGAATACTAGGGGAATTCCTAAGAGTGCAAGAGTGCTGACATTACCCTAGGGATAACATCAGTTGCTGACAAAACCACAAAATAATAAACATAGAGCTCAGTTAAAAGAAACAAAAGCAGTGGTGCCTTTTCATTAGATGACTTGAGTGTTGCTGTAAACCAAGTGCAGATTAAAATTCAGTGAGTAGCGTGTGTTTTGGCATTCGATACAAAGGTATCTGTGTAAAATGTTTCTGCCTGTTTGTATACAGAGGTTAAACTAGATAAGCAAAGGGAAGTAAGCTCAGTACACACAGGAATGTCGCATACTAAATGTGGCCTGAGCATGTCAAGCCCTGATGCTGTGTGCATGCCCTGCAGTTATTTCTTCCATCTCCAGCCACTCTGACTGGCAGCACATTCTCAGGTGGAGCAGGAATAATGGGGACAGAGTCAGGACTAGAGTATTTGCTTTATATGCAGTGTGGTAGCTTTGTATTTGCAAGGTAGTTCCCAGTACATGGTGCAGAAATCCATCCTTCTTGTTGAGTGAAGCCAGGTAGTCCACCTGTCTGGAAAGGTGACATTTTCCCACAGTCAGATTCAGGCAAGTAAATGGATTGTCATTTTAGCAGCCTGACTGCTGAATAGGGAAAGAATGTTGAGACGTTGAAAATAGCTTTATTGTAGCTGTGATAGGTAAGGATGGGAATAAGACAATGGGAAATAAGTAGGGGAAGGTAATAACTTTTATGAAACCAATTGATCCCTGTGGGGTAAAAATAGAAGAGATGTGGGCTCAGAGGTCAGAGTCAGAGTCACTTCATCATTTCAGCAGAGCCCCAAAAGCTCATATTTGTAACTCTCCAAGTGAAAAGCATTGCCTCTTCCTACAAACTGTTCCACCATTTTGCACGGTGGTTTTCTAGTCTGCTGTGGAAACACAAAAGCAGTTCTTTCTCAGGAAAGATTTTTATGAATGGTGCTAAATCAAAATCGTCTGCCACTGTTTCCCTGTCATAGCCCAGCTCTTGGTCTTTGCAGCTCTTCTGCTAAAGGTGAACTCCCAGGCATGAGCTAAGGCAGAGCTCTCTAGAGAGGAGATGGACAGCTGCCATAGCATCGCTGCTGATGCTGGTGCTGCGTTTCTCAAGCTACAGAATGACACTGCTAAGGCTGCTATTTAAAACCCTGTGATTAGTGGCATGCCACTGGGCGGTGGGGCTTTCAAGCTATGTGTGAATTAGACTGTGCTTTCACCTAAGCGTGTTCCCATCATTGTGCTCCATTATGAGGACTTTGGTAGCTTTTATCATCAGCCAGATTCATGAGACCCTATGAAATGTAGCACAGAGCTTGTTTGCGTTTCTGTGGCTGTTTGCAGTGTTCAGGTTGTGGCTGTTTTTAAACATAGATTGTGTACTACAGTACCTTGCCTTTAATAATTTTGTTCACTGCTATTTTCCTCTCCGTTCTCACCCTACCCTTGTTTGTTCTGACCTCATTCCTCTCCTATTACCTCCTGCAATGTTGTGCCGCAGCTTCTCAATGTGACATAGATTGGCTCTTTCAATCATTCTCTCTCCAGCAAGTCATTGTAAAATGAGCAGCTGTTGTGTTGCTGATAGCTATGGCTAGGGAAAGCCAAAATGTTGCAGGGGGTTCTTGGTGGGAAGGCCGTTAAAATAAAGGTGTTGCTTTCCCAGGGTTTACTGGAAGAGAAGCATCCTTTTCCCAATGCCTCCTTCCTTGCAACAAAATTGAAGACTAATTTAACATCAAAAGGGCAGGCAAACAAACAGCCCCCTATTAAACTTCCCAAATGGCTGATTCTCTTCTACTGCCTGTTTAAGCTGTCTCTTGCACCCCACTGCAACCCTGCCACCCCTCATTGCTTTCTGCTACACGCCATGAATTTCACAGGAACAGCCTGGCACAGGCAGCACTGACATTGGCACGTCCCTAGCTCAGTGGGCATTTCCTTCCTGTGCTCTCTGAAATACTGGATGGATATTTTGTGTGGTAAGTGGCACACACATACACAGCCTTTGTTTCCATTCACATTACTGGAAAAGATTGGGGAGATTAAGTCCTAAGAGCAGAAAAAGCAACTTGGATGGCTTTTGTTCAGAAAGGTGGTTTTCTCTCAAAATGGTTAACACTTCTTGTTCAGACACGCGTTCATTACAGGGCTGAAATCCTACTCTTCTATGGTTTTTACTGATTCAAAATGACAATTTGATTTCCTGATAAGTAGATCATTATTCTGCTTTGCCAGAAATCCTGATCTCTTTATTTTGTAGCCCTCTTTATAATTAGGGCACATGGTCTTCCAGAGAATGAGATGAGATGCCCTGCGCTGCTTTGGGTCTTGAACTGTGCCTGATTCAACCCTAAACCATTAGTGGAAGCTGATGCAGCGCATCATCAAAATGCACTGCTGTTGCCAGAAGATTTAGTGGCTGTTAATTTCACTTTTCTCTTTTTTTTTCTTTTCCCTCCTGCTTCAACCATTCCAGTTTACTAACAAAGCAAAAATGTAAATAAGCTAAGCTCTCCTTTGTCCCCCCATTCCCAATTTTGATCTCAGTGACCAAAGGCTTTTGTCAGCTCTTTCTCCCTTGCGGTGTAAGCAGCAAAAATTTTTAATATTAAGAGTTCTGTGGAAGATTGCTGATAGGCCAGGAATCCCTTAACCCATGATGGACAAGCAGATCTTGTACAAGTTAATAGATTCTATTGTTTTTAAACCCCTATAGCAATTTTTACCTGTATAGAAGAGAAGGGTGTGCTATACTAAGAATGAATAGAAAATGCTGCCTTTAGAAATGTGTAAATGTATTTTTTTTCACAGAGATTAGTATTTTGATTTGTGCTTTTAATGTTGCATGTACTTTCTGAAGAAACAACCTTAGTTTCACTCTGTTAAACCTCAACTTCATTGTTGTTTTTATTACAATTGATGTCTTCTTTCACTGAGGATACAGATGAAGTTGTAATTTTCATAAAGAAATCCCTTTGTGGATACTCTGGCTTGGGAATGTTATTGCCAGTCTTCTTAATTTATGCTAACCAGTGGTCAGCACCCTCCTCTGATCAAAAATACCCCGAAATTTTAATTCTGATAAGTGCATGAGTCAATAGATGCATTCCGTTCAGTGTTCAACTCTACTTTCTGCAAACCTGGAGGTTTTATGCACCTGTATTGATCAGCTAGATGGCTTGAATTCCAGGACCTGTCAGAATTACAGCATTCCAGGCAAAAAAAGAAGCAAGAGTGGGAATGGGATACCCAGAGAGAACAGTAACAGTAATTCTTGCCTTGGTGTGGATGTTAGTCAGTGTGTGGCTAGACTACAGTGATTTAAATGCTGAGAGAAGTTAAACATGAGCAATGGTCAATCATAGTCCAAAGGGACATAGTACTGCAAAAATCTGAAGAGGAGTGATGCTTTCTTTCATGTCTTATAAAAAGAGAGGCCTAAGAATTGAACTGTTTCCAGAAGTTGCTACAGCAACACAAGCCAATAGGACACATCTTGTTTTAAATAAGAATTTGGAAAAATCTTTTCCTTGGAATTGAGCTATCCCACATACTTACCCCATCAACCACCACTACTCTGAAATTATATGGCACAGACTGCTTTCAAACATTGTTTGAGGGGGAGAAGACTACCACATGAAAGTAATAAATGTTTTTTAATGTCTTTGTCGGTGACATGGAGAGTGGGGTTGAGGGCACCCTCAGTGAGCTTGCCTGTATGAGCCTCAAGAACCTCAACGAGGCAAAGTGCAGGGTCCTGTGCCTGAGTCGGGGCAATCCCAAGCACAAGTATAGGCTGTGCAGAGAATGGATCAGGACTAGCCCTGGGGAGAAGAACTTAGTGGTATTGGTGGATGCGAAGCTCAGCAAGACCTAGCAATGCGCGTTGCAGCCCAGAGAGCCAACAGTATCCTGGGCTGCATCAAAAGAGGCACAACCAGCAGGTCAAGGGAGGTGATTCTTCCCCTCTGCTTTTCTCTGGTGAGATCCCACGTGGAGTGCTGCATCCAGTGCTGAGGCCTCCAACACAAGAAGAAGCTATGTTGGAGTGGGTCCAGAGGAAGGCCATGACAATGATCACAGGGCTGGAGCATCTCTCCTATGCAGATAGGGTGAGAGAGCTGGGGTTGCTTAGTCTGGAGAAGAGCACGCTCCCGGGGAGACTTTATAGCAGCCTTCCAGTACTTAAAGGGGGCTTACAGTAAGGCAGGAGAGGAACTGTTTAAAAGGACGTGTAGTGATAGGACAAGGAGGAATGGCTTTAAACTGAGAGTAGGTTTAGATTAGATTTTGAGAAGAAATTCTTTGCTGTGAGAGTAGTGAGGCACTGGAACAGGTTGCCCAGAGAAGCTGTGGATGCCCCATCCCTGGAAGTATTCCAGGCCAGGTTGGATGATGCTTTTAGCAACCTGCTCTAGTGGAAGGTGTCCCTGCCTGTGACATGGGGATTGGAACTAGATGAACTTTAAGGTCCCTTCCAACTCAAACAATTCTGTGTTTCTATGAATTTGTAATACTGTGTTCTTGCTGAAGTTTTAGATACCCTAAAATAATTGCGAAATCAGAGAGGGAATTATATCCTTGTAAAATGGATATGATCCCCCTGTCTAGAAAGATTATTTTAACACATCTATCAATGTTTCCCCCCTGGCTTCTCCGGAGGCAAAAATCTTGCAACAGCTTGTTGCAAGGAAGATGCATGCTGTTCATTGGCATCCAGACCAGAAAAAAAAACAAAACACAAAATGCCATTGACGTAGCTATGTTCTTAATCACTGCTAGTGCACAAAACATCTATTCAGCAGTTTTTCAAATCTAGAATGCTTACAAATGAAATATGCGAATGTTTCACATAGTAGTAGTTTAAAACCCTTTCTTTTGAATGGCTTGAACAACATTTAGAGTTTTTCTCTCTTTTCAAATGATGAGAAAATAAGCATATTATAAGAAGCTTTAGCTCAAGGCATTGCTTCTAGCATGGGGAGCATCTAGCCCATGATACCAGTTAGAATTCAGCCCAGGTCACATGTCTTAAGCCTTCATGAATTAACTAAATAGTCTCAGTTTAATTTCATGAGGAGAGCCCATACTACAAAAGGCACTTCTATCACACTTGCAGTCTGGCCAGAGAGATCAAGGAGGTGTCCTTCTCTGCAGAGGTGGTCTTCCCAGAACAGGTGCAGGGGATGAAATGAGACAGAGGCACGCTGTTCAAGTTCTTCCTGTTAGGTTTTCCTGATGACAGAGAGTTTCTTATTCCAGCACCATCAACCTGCTGTTTTTTAATGACCCAAAGGTAAGCATCAGATAGAAAAACAGTGAATCACCAAAACCAGCATGCCCCATGGTGGTTATTTTTTAGGGGTAGTTTAGGGGGTTTAGTTTTTAGTAGTTTCAGTTGCTTTGTATCTGGTGTATCAGTGTTTATATTTCACAGTCACACATTCCAGTTTCAGTGTTTAATTTCTGTGTAAGCCAGACACAAACATTTCTACCGCATGCACTGAACCTCCTGAGGGGTCTTCGGAGCACAGCGCTGAGAGTTGTCCAGCACCTTAAAAAGGCTTCTTGTAAACCTCCCACAGATGGCCAGATCAGTGATATCACATCCCCATAGCTGTGCTCTGCCCCATACCTGGTTTGTCCTGTTTGTTGATTCCTGCCAGGCCTGTTTTCATCATCCTGGCAATGGCTGAACAGCCAGCATGGCGGGGCATCTGCTGCTGTGGACACTGTGGCAGCATGAGTATGACAGGCCACTTCTTGTAGCTCTGTGAGTCATTGGTAGCACCGTGCTGGTATAAATCCATCCAGAGTATGAGGGCTGTTGAAATCCAATTAAAATATTTGCATAATTATGCATGTGCTCTGCTTCACGTAATAAAATTCAAATATACTTAACCACAGCCACCAAGATTTGACAGGTATGTTTGTTGTTAGTTTCAGATGTATGCTTTAAGGCCAGCCTTGGACAATTATTGTTTACATTCGATCATTAACCTTTTCATTTCTTTCTTACTTTTTCTGCTCAACCCACATGTGGTTTTGTCAAGGAAACTAAAGCGGCACGTATTTGTTTTTGAACGTTTGGGGTTTTTTTACTCTGCCATTACTTGGCTACTCAAACATAGATTGTCTCTCTTTCTTTGTGTTGGCAAATAGGGCATTAATTTGCGCTTTATCATAAGTGTAAAGGTTGTCTTTTGCTCCCTCGTCCCTTGCAATACTAAGCAGTGATTGATGAGCAAATGGGAAAAGTCTCTCACATCTCTATCAGTGTGTTTTTGTTGTTGTTGACAGATGGTTGTTACACCTAGATAAAATAGAGCGTAAATGTCATAAGTGGTTTGGTTTCTGTGATGGGATAGGCTGTTGCAGTTTTCAGTTTTTCAGTGGACTATGTATCACTGCCATTAGAGATATTTAAAGTGGCCTTCATGCTTCATAGTTAGTGTCAGACTTGGCTAGACGGATACGTGGTGTGTCCCTCCTTAGTATAAGGAATCTGAACAATTAAAATTATGGCTTGAATGAATTCTGCCCCAGCTAGAAAATAGCCACTTAGCTTCAAAAGAAGAGCATTTTCACTACCTCCAAATAATATCTTTTTGAAAAAATTAATGAAAAACAAGATATCCTTTCTCCTCCTTAGAGACAAAATTCATGCAGGTTGAGCTGCAGCTTGAAAGATTTGAGTGTCCCTTTGACAGCATGGCTCTGTAGGCAGATATGGAAGTCAAATTGCAAAGTGGGTTTTTAGAAAGCAAACACAAAAGAACAGTTCACTCGGTTGGCCAGCTTTTCTGTTTGTTCCCCATTTCCAGATAACAGTGGACTCAAATTGTTGTGATGTGTTGATTGATTACAGCCGTTAAGTTTCTTAGTAATCAGTTTCATCACTTATTCTCAATTCATGCTTGCACCTTTGATTTCTCTTCCACAACAGGGTGATGTGGGTTGTCGTTGACTAATGAAGAACAGAATTGGTTTCGGCGTGAGACAAACGGAATGCCGACACCAATCCCAAAATGCATTAATCTTTAATAATCCACATCTGCATGTTTATAAATGATATAACCAGGGGTTGCTAATGTTGATACTCCCCCTTCCAAACAGAAGCTGACATAGGAGTTAGTGTTTGCAAACTGCATGAGAGGCACGTGGCCGCGCGTGGTGCGTGTGACCTTGTGGAGGGAGCTCGCCAGATGAAAGTTCTCGGTTGATTAAAAATACATGAAGAATTACTTCGCTTCTGCACCAGTCTTTGGAGCTTATCATTGTCGGGCAAGATGAAATATGGCATGATAGATCTTGTCTTCTAGGGAGATCAGACCCACCAAATGGCTTTTGGAAGCAGGTTTGCCTCAAGGTGCTTTTATCCTTTATGCATTCAACTTGCCCTTTTCTTCCCCGTCCCTGAGAACCGTTGAGACCAGGGCTGTGTAATATGCAATATAATGCAATAAGAAAAACTAGATTAGCTAAGAGTTCGTTCCTTTTGAGGGTAGTATTAGTGAGAGCACATACACTATGCCACTAAAACGCTCGTTAATCACAGGCAATGATGTAGTATCAGGAGTAGCAGGCAGGACTAGCTAAACAGTTCATTGCCACATAGCGCTGCTCCAATGTCCACCTGCTTCCTAAACCTGAGAGAGTCAGGAAGAGCAGGGAGGACTCAAACTCCATCGTTGATGGTCTTCCGAGCTAATGCTGCTTGATGATGAATATTTATTCTGAGAAATTCTTCCGTGTAGCTGGATCAAGGGAAAAGAAATACAGATAAGAAACAGCAATTTTAGGTCACATTCACCCATTCTTTTCTATCTTGCATGTATTCACACTGCAGGTATCATAAATGAAAATTGTTACACTGTTTGTTTAGATTTTGACAATGTTAAAGTTAGAAATTAAGGGTTTTATTAGGTGGAAAATACTAGAAGTGTATGTCTCCTATGTCTGTTGTACTTCTCGGGCTCTTAAACTCAGTTAACACAGTGAGGAACAGCTTAGAGAAAAAAACACCTCCTTATAAATGCAGTCTAGAGAATAAGCATTGCTAATGAAAAATTCTTCCTTTTGGAACTTGGATTAAATCCCTGAGTGGAATTCTGTAGTTTTAAGTTTCAGGTGTATGGCAGGCTAGGTTTCATTTCTGGAAGGAAGAAATGAGTCAAATGTAAGAAAGAAATACTACTGTCTGCTTTGTTAGGAGCTTTTAGATATTTAGCACTTGCATCAATTACAATTTTATATTCTGCTTAATTGACATAAAGAAATTGAGAATGGTTTTTCACTAGCTGAAGTCTATGCTTTTTGCATTATCAAACATGTAATGATGTGTCCCAAGTAATTACGGATTACTAGATCCATACAACCCTTTGCAATCTTCTACTTCAGCCTAAACGCAAGCAAAACTGCCATTTTCATAAAAGGCTTAAAAGGACAGAGTGAAAAAAACACAGTATGATTACAGGGTTTTGGAACATTCCCTAAAGAACATAGACACTTTTTTCCAACGGTTTGCACAAATTTAAGAAAATATAATTTACAAAATGTAAAAGCAATTCATGGGCCCCATAGAGGTGTGAGAGAAGGTGCTGGCAAGCTGCGGCCGCAGCCTCTCCCAACCCCTCTCATACCAATTCACGCTGTCGCTTTGGAGGGACGTGGTGACACAGAGTGCAAAACATGTGGAGGGGCGGTTAAACGAGACTTCAGAGGGGGGAAAAAAAGAAATTAAGTCAGTGGCTGAGCTTTGAAGAAGTCTGTCTAGTGCAGAGCAGCAAGCGAGTGGGGAAGAAAGGAGCAAGCACCTCATCTAATCTTTCTCCTGGGGACCCAAGTGGACAAATTGGCAACCCTGTTCACAGCCTTCCCCCCCCACCCTTTGTAGCGTAAGAACTGCTAATCGGATCCATGCTGCTGCAACTGTGGTTAGTTATTAACAGAATAAAAGCAGATTTCTTCAAAAGAACGGGTTGGGGAAAACGGCTCTACAAAATTGCAAGGTTGTTAGAATCTTAAATGCACAGCAGTCGTTTTTTTCCTATTCTGAATTAGGCGATGAATACGGCCTTTCATCTGTCACTGTGCCCATTTCTTCAGAAGACAGCCAAACATTAGGCTTCTCAAACAAAAAAAAAAAAAAAAAAGAAAAAAGAAAAATTGTTTGAAAGAGGAAAAATATTGGGGAGCAGGAAGAATAGGAAAACGAGAAGGAGAAATCAGGTTTTGTTTTTATTAATTTGGCCTGGTGAGAGAAATACGAGCTTGCCTGTTCTATTCAGTTCCTGCGTGCCAGCTGCTGTGAGCCACCATTTCTGAATGCAGGGATTAGAAAAGATTTAACTGGTTGCTATCCTGGGCTGCGCCATGCTGGATTGGCCTCCAGCAGAAATACCCTGGGCTGGAAACTCTCCCAAGCTTAATGGAAATAATGCATTAAATGGACGGGGAGTTAGGCAGAGGCAAAAGCAGAAAGAATTTGATTCCTCCAAATGAAACTTCTCATAACTGTAAAGTGATATTACAAGTCTGGAGTGGGTGTTACTGAGGATAGAAAAGCAGTGATTCCTAGATTTAGACTGACTTATGTCTTCACTTATACAAATAAATAAATGGTGCATCCTTAATTTTGAGGAGCTCTAGTGCTTTCCCAGTTTGCAGCAGGATTTTGGAATTTGTCGGAGCGGAATAGTCCTCAGGCAGACAGGTGCTTGCTATAACCTACTGGAAAGTCACTCATTATTCAGGTGAGTTGCAGCTTTTTGAAGATTCCCACTGACGGCTTGCTTTGGGCTTTTTTCCAAAATCTCAGGGGAAAGTGCTTCACTTTGATCCGAATGCAGAGGTGACTTCTGGATGGGGCATGGATGAAACAGAGCCTCCTGGCAGTCTGTTGCTGCTCTCCCTTCCCCTCTGGAGCAAAATGAGCTTTGGCCTTGGAGGGCAATATATTTGCTTTTCTGCCCCTTGGCACCAAGCCCATTGTCAGTTCAGGCAGTACTAACAATTATTTCACTTCCTACTCATGAGTATTTGTTACAGCGTTCATACGTTACTCAGAGGTTACACAACCTGGGAATAATACTTGGATGTCTAATTTGACAGACCCCAGTTTCAGGTACTTAATTCTTTTTTTAAAGTCCATAATATAATGAATTACTCTGTAGTAAGGGTGACATTTAGATGGTGTTCTATAAGTAATACCTTGGGACGACACACTGAATAATGAGGATGAAACAAAATATTGAATAGCCACCTCATCCCATCAGTGTCAACTTTGCTTTGAATTAAATGTTATGTCAAACAAGTAGCTTCTACTCAAGAAATAAAGATGTTTATACTATTGCATCTGTGCGGAGAAGAGACAGAGCTAGGGTTCTCCAAGCCACCTTAGTTCAGTGTTGCATTTTTAATGGGGATTTGAGAGCAATTTAGGACGTCAGTTACAGTGACATCTCTGGAACTCACTCACAACCCCATCCTTGATATGGTAAATGTGACATAAATAGAAAAAAAGAAGGTGAGAATGTAACTTTCAAGAGTTGGTAGTCTGAGTATTGCATACTTTTTTGAGAAGAAAAGTGGGGTTTTACCTTTTGTTGATTTCATGTGTATTGTGAGTGATACTGATGTATGTTAGGGAATCTTGTGTCTTTGAAGCATGATGCACTTTTTTTTAATAGGTAATATGGAAAATCAGGGCTAGGCCCAACAACTATCTTGATAAATTTTTGTAATGTAGAATATCCATAAGTTTAGCATGAGCTGATAAGTGTCTTGTTTAAAGAAGCTTTGCATTGCAGCTGTGGAACAAATCAGTCACTTGCAAGTCTTGCCTCCAGCAAGCCATTCAGCCAGCCACCAAAAGCATCCCAAGGGGGGAGGCTTCTGGGTTTGGGCTGGAGCTCCTGGGTTAGGGAGGTGGAAATTGTCTCAATGAGCAGGCTGCAGTGGATTACCAGCATTGCTGGTGCTAGAAAAGGGTTATTAGCTGCAGTGTGGCACTGAGCAAAGCCAGAAGGTTTAGTCTGAGTGTACTTGACTCTGTGTGTCCCAGCACAGCCACAGCTGCTGTATCTAAAAGGTTCCTCATGTCTCAGGCCTTTTAAAACATCTGCACTCAGATTACCGCATAGATATGAGGAAGGTTTTAATATTTTGTGTGTCTTAATTTGAGAGGATATGCAGACGGCCCCTGCTTTTTACTGGAATGAATAAGTCATTTAAAAAATGCTGTTGATACAACAGGAAGCTTGGCTACAATGCATAAATTAAGGAAGAAAATAATCTTTATTCTTTAGGGGTCATAGGCTTTGTAAGATGAAGAGATAACACAAAACACATGACCAATTTTCCTTTATGCTACCCATAGAAAAATTTCTTTCCTTTGAGGTCATTTTGCCTCACTTTCAATTTCCTGAAAAGCTCATTTGAAACACTCCCATATAGAAGTCTACTTATGTTCTTTCATTTCTGATGTAGGGATCTGAGACCCAGAATGTCCCTTCTGGTCTGTAAGCCTTTACTGTCACATCTACTGTGCGATGGTTATCCCATTATTTTATCAGATTTCATCCTAATCACTAGATTTTCAGGACCTCATTATTCCTAAAAGGAAGTTGTTTCAAATTCCAGTAATGGTTTGATTATCATCCTAAGCATCATGCTCTTTTTCCTCCCCGACATTTAGCTGCAAATGTATTTTTAGAAAGAACTCACAAAATCACAGATTTAGTTTTTGTAATACTAAATAATACTTGCTCTTTGAACCTCCTGTTATGTCATGCTGGTTCCCATTCCATTTGACTTTTAGACTTTCTGCATTTGTCTGTATGAAGGCTCAGCAGTGACACATAAGCAGGGATGTTGTCTTATCTGTAATGGAAACAATCCTAATTCATCCTAGTAATAAATTTGTTTCTTTCGGTGTCACATCAAATGGTTAGTCACAACTACTCGTAGGTTACAACCATTTTAGGTTAACAAATACAGTCAGATTTTTCCTTCCTTTTCTTCTCCTATTTCTACCTGATAAGCTCCAGCTATTCCATTACGAAAGGCCTGTTTCTGTGAATATAAATGTTTGCATTTTTGATACTCCAACCTGAAAGGTGATCCAAAGGGTTTCTTAGGTAGCGTTTTTATCATTTATATTGACTAAAATTTCCTGCTTTGTGATCAGCCAATATCATTAAATCCAATTCTAGCTCTTAATTCCTAAATTATACTGGGAATTGACCCAAAGACAACCCACAAGGTCTTCAACTTTTGCCTTTCCTTCAGCCTAATGTTCCCCTTTCAACACAGGCTGTGATCAGTCCCCCACCCTCCTTTTCCCAGTTCCTCATGCAGCTTTAAAATTCCTGTGCTGATATCCGTCCTTCCGCCCTTAACTAGTAATGTCCCAGAGGGACCCTGTTATCCCTGAAGTGCTTTCTTGATTCAGTTGTTCAGGCATAATTCTGTGAGGTACTGTCCAACTGGTACAGGGTATTGCAGCTGAGCATCCTCCAGTGTCATTGCAGTGGTGGGAGCAGAGAGCCCTCAGCATGTTTCAAAATGTTACTGATGTGGGCTGTAATTGACTGTAAGGACCCCTCCTCAGCAGTTTATCGAAGGTGTGTTCTTGCTTGCTTTGTTGGCTCTAAGGAATTTACTTTTTACAGTTTAACTGCGTGGCTGTAGTCATAATGTAATCACTGTTTATCACTTTCATCAGTCCATATCTTCCAGAGGTGCTGTGCAGTTTCTCCTGACTCAATTTGAAGTGTAGATTTTCAAACTGCAAAATGTTTAAAAGCATTTGACATAATTTAAAAAAATAGAAAACCAGCTTACAAATATGTTATTAAGCATTTTTAAATTCTCTTACCTCTTCAGCTGACTGTTGGGGTTTTTTTTTAGAAGCAGACACCATATTATATAGACTACTGGTTTTGGTAGCTTTAACAACTTATTTTACTAGATAGCTATATAAATTTGAATAGTGATTTGGTCTTTTAAATAAAGGGGAAAGAAATAATGTGGCAGCTGCTATCCTTCTGATGTGCATTGTTATTGCATTTTCTGTGAGTTTGCATAGTAAAAATATTGTGAAACATCCACAGTATTCACTTTGCATAAGTTTTGGCAGGTGGAGTATCTTATCAATGGGGCAAAAATTGCTGTACAAAACATGGGAAAAGGTCATCCCTGTTTAAACTTCCATCTGTGTGTCATTGGCTCAAAAGAGGCAGTAAGTAATCTGTCAGTGAAAAACATTTTTTGGATTTTTTTTCTCTCTCTTTTAAATAGCTGTAGAATTTATGTTAAAAAAGGGGTTGTTTTTCTTTTATCAAAGTTTTCCTTCCCTAATAAAATACAAAACTCTGTTAATGTATTATTTAAAGTGTTTTCCAAGAATCACAACTGCAATACTGGTTGAAAGAGAGAAGGATTACTATCATTTAAAGGAAAGAAATGAAAAATCTTTAAGGTCATTTCTTTTCATGACAAAGAAACTTAAAAAGCATGGCAGACAGGATCTTCAAAGGTTTTTAAAGTCCTGTCATCAGCTCCCAATCAATAGGAGTTAGATACCCAAATTAAGAGTTCAGTTCAAGTCTTCAAAGGTATTTGGGTGCTTAGCCTCCTTTTACCTTTCAGATCACTTCTAAGAATAAAATGGCAGTTTGACTGAAAACATTTTGATGCAGTACCTTGATGTCCAGCATCTGGATAATCTGTAGCACCCACTGATAATTAGTGTAGTGGATACTTCTCTTGAAAGTTCGTTGTTAGAGTATGTTTATGAAGTAGTTTTCCTTTGTGAAGCAAAAAATTTGCTTTAAAGCTTGTTGAATACAGGAAAAAAAACAAAAGTAAATGTAAAAAAGTGCACCGATAAAATAGCATTAGTGTTTGCAGAGGCTAAGAATTTCAGTAAATTTTGCAAAACTCCTGAGTCTGTATTGACTAAGGATACAGGTGAAACTAATTTCCTTGTAACATGTCATATATGTACTGTTCTGGGCCTTGACTTTCCTGGTTTGTGCTTGCAAATCTGCCTGTGCAGGATAAGATTCCTGACAGAGAACTGATGTTATTATCCACGTAAAAAAATGTACAATACACAAAATATGTTGCCTAGCATAGTTACTCTATGCACTATAGCATCTCTCAAAGTTGCCAAGCCTCCACTCAAAGGGGGAACCCTGCTGAGGGCTGTGTGGTGCAGTCATGACTACCCTGCCTTTAATAATTTTTTTTAAGTGTTTGTAAAAATCTTAGATGGTTCGGATCTACTTAAAGTACTCTGTCTGATAGCAATGCCTCGGGCATACACAGTGGAAGTGGCAGTGCCCTGTGTTAACATGGAATTGCTGTTTGTTTACAGTCTTTGAGTCACTTCCTGTCAAGCCAAAAGCATTCATTATAATGCAGGCACTTACTGTCTCCCCAGCCTGCTCTTGAGTGACATCAAAACATAATCTGGATTTTTTCATTATTATTGTCATATGCCTCAGAGTTCGTGAATGGGCCGTGGATCCCAAAGCCTCAGGCACTGAGTGGCATGTTTGGTCTTTTAGAGGAACAATTCTGCCTCTAGTCCAGCATTTGCATCTCTGAGACAGTTGTCACAGCTGCTCCTGGTAATGTTGAGTGTCATGTTTTTAGTGCAAATGCACCTCATCTGAATAGCTAGGCAGTGGTTACACTCCACATTTTATAGGTTTTCTTTTTGTTCTCTCTCAGTCTGGCCTTTCTTCAGAGTTGGTGCTGAGAGCCGGTTGCTTTGAGGATGGGAAGGGGATGGGGCAGGGCAGACACATTTTCCTGCGTTTATGTCCAACTTGGGGCTCTTCATGACTCTAAAGAGCAGCCCCTGCTGCCCCGCTGTCAGCCCAGCTCCCAGCGCCAGGATTGTCCGCAGGATTCTTGCTCCTGCACTGCGGAGGGGCAGCTGCTGAGCAGGAGGAAATGAGTCTCAGCAGGCACAAATCTATTGCCTCTGTTTTTTTCGTTCCATTTCTTTCAAACGGAAAATAATCTGAACAGTTTCTGAGGATGAGGGATATAAATCTGTCTGCTGCTATTTATACCGTGCTCGTCACTGCAGTGTCTAAATGCTTAAAGTGTATATTTGCTGCCTAATCTGAGGTGGCCTTCAAGCCTCTTGGGCTGTCACCAGTAGGCATGTCTAAGACCAGGAGCGAAGAGGAGTCCTAGGGGATGTCCAGGTCTCGTTGCTACTCCTGTGACAAGTTGACTCTTAGGCACAAGGCCCTTGGGGCATTGGGAGGGTGGTAGCATGGACCTCCCTGCTTGGCATGGTGTTGAATGGTGACCCAGAGGAGTGACTTGCATCAGTGCAATAAAAGCCTGCATTATTATCCATTAACACTGAAAGGGAACATTTTGTGTCCTGAGCCTCACAGACAGCACTGTGAGTGCTGTTCTTGTTTGAGTGGGTAGACAGCAGTGGATGAATTCTCTGGATGTCTTTTGAACGAAGTAATAAAAAATGGATCTGTCTGTTCTGGCTAGTTATTTTAATAAATAACTTCCCTTTGCCTTTATTTGAATAATAAGATACTCCTTTTCTGTCTGATCTCTTTCAAACATGCTTCACTTTCACCACATGCACCTACATATTATTGTTTATTCCCATATTCTACATGGACATTCAAACAATATTGAAACCACTGATTCATTGAAATAGTTTTTAAAACTGTTGTTGTTAGTCATTTTTGTATTGCCCAAATTTTTCATTGGTAATATTGTTGGCAGCAGGCCATGTCTGCCTGGCTGGAGGCCAGTTTAAGCTCGGCAGGATGAGCCCTATTTTTCAGCAGACTTGGATTTTGTTAAACTCTCTAACAGAAATATGTGTCAGGAGATTTGCAGCTATAAATTGGATCATGTTGGTGAGGTTGGGAACTCGCTCAATACAAAATTGAACATTTCGCCATGCCTGTTGCTAAATATGTTTGTGCATGTTTCCTCCACAGGTTTCAAAAAATAAAAGAAAAAAATATGTAAAAAGTTAGACCTGTTGAGCTCTGTCTTTACCTTATACAGTTAGTACTTTCTTTGATGTTGAGTGGTTGAAAAATGCAGCAAGGTTTGGTTTTGTGCATTGAAATATTAAAAGCAAGTCTGTTTTCCCTTTTTTCTCTGTGTGTTACAGGCAGTCAGATGCCACCGCAGCCTCCTGGCAGCCAGTCAGAATCCAGCTCCCACCCTGCCTTGAGCCAGTCACCAATGCCACAGGACCGAGGTTTGTTAGGTGTTGGGGCTTTTTTTAGTTGGTGCCAAATGCAGCCTTCATTTTCAGTTGCACATTAGCCATGTGAGATTTCCTGGTATTTCTTTTCTTCTCCCAGGGAAAATAATGACAGTCTTCATTGTAAGAGGCTTGGGGGGTGGGATGTTCCTTCTCTGGGGAAAGAGCAATAGAATAGCAGATTTTACCAAACTATAATTGAAAACAAGGTTTTCTCAAAATATAGTGAATGCCCAGAGTATAAAAGCAGTTTCTGTAAATACTTGAGTCATATCTTAGAGAATACAATTTCTTGTTGTCTGTCTTGAAATAAAGATATACAGAAATAGTGCTAGCTATGAGCACTGCAGCTTTGCTACTGTTCTTAAAACTCTCATCTCTAATGTCTTTACGTAGACATGGTAGTCCTCTATCCAGTTCTAGGATAAAAATACCTTTAAATATAAAAGAATATCAAATATTTAGGTCAAATGGGTCAAACATTTGGAAATCTTGCAAGGAAAAACGTTGCAGGCAACAGCAAGGTTCTAAAAGGGTGCTTCCTAGCAAGTGCTCACAAAAATAAACGGAGCATTTTTAAATTATTGTTACCTTTTATAACCTTTAAGCCTTTTTCCTTTCACCTCCTTCCTCCCTAGCTCATGGAAGATAGTTGTCACAGCTCTGTTGTGTGACCATACATACATTTAACTGCTGTAAATTGGGCATCCTGACCATGCAGTGGTTAACATGTGCCAGTGACAGGCTTGCAAAACAGACACATGATAACTGTGATAAACATGGAGTTATTTATGAAATGCCCCTCCTAAAATGTCTTGCTTCCAGAAATATCCTAAGTAGCACCATATGGGGATACCATAAATACTAGAAGTTTTCTCACAGTGAAACAAGTTGAACTCACAGAATGACAAATTTCTGGGATAGCATCCAGGAGGAGCTAAGAGAACTCACAAAGAAGAGCAGAGAGTCTTAATTTTTGCTATTTTTCTGGGCTGATTGTCCCCTCCTCCAGGACTGCTGATTAATGAGAACATGAAATACAGAATTCCATGCTCATTTGTTTTGTTTCCTTTTCAATCATTCTTTATATTCAGTTAGTGCAGGGACTTATTTTCTCCTTTAAAAAATTTAGAATACTGTACATGTTTGGTGAGAAAAAGAATGGCCTCAGTATCCAACACAAGTATATGATGCCTTGTGCGATAGAATGTCACAAGGCAGCAAGAATAGATCAGATGGAGGCTTTAAAGACCCAAACATCTCACAAAGATGTTTGCGTTTCCTGGCACAACTGGGTTTTGGCACAAAATGTTATTCTACCCAGTAATAATTGTTTCTGCAGTGTGGCTTTGGGGGATGAGTTACACAGGTCTGACAGAGATGGTAAAATCAAACCCCTCTGTTCTGCTGTAGAACAAAACTGGGGATCATTGTATGGTCGGGAGAGGCAGAGGGGTATTCAGAAGTAAAACAGAGAAGACAGGTGCCATAACTGGGAAGTCAAACAAGTAAATAACAGTTAGAGAAGTAAAATTTACAGATTGATTTTGACTTTTTTTTTTCTTCTCTGCAGTGAGATTTGTTGGTATGTTCTTAGAGAAAATGTTTTTTGTGAATGTTGCAGTTTTTGAACACTTCATATGCAAAAACTGGTGTAATGTGCATGATTTTGTGACCCAGCTTGTACAAGAAGTCCGTTTGGTTCTCGTGGGAGATTCAAAATTTGTAACTAGCTAGGTCATATTGATTTTGCAGAACATGTTCCCCAAAGCTTCTCTAAAGTCTGTGCTGTACGCATATAAACATGCGTGCATTCCCTTTTGTGCTCTGTCATTGATTAGAGGCTCCTTTGAAATGGAAAACTTCACCTTTTAAAAAGGCTGTTACATTAGTTGATTCCTTTGCTTGCTTGAACTGGTTTCCACTGAACTTGAAGAAAGAAAGGAGGGGGAATGATGTGGGCTCAAAGGGAAGGTGCTTGTCATTTACTGATAAAAACCTGAGCAGAAAATCGTTGCTGCTAAGGACACCTGATCCTTGGGCATCTGTTACAGTAATTTAAACTTGCGGCTTACTGATATACTTTCTCCCAAAAAAAAAAGAAAAGAAAAAAAAAAAAAAGAAAATTAAAACAAAAACCCCAGTGACCCAGTGACACTACATTGGATTAGGTAGTGTTATTTGGCACTTTGTATAGCATTTTTTCCCTTGTTTAGAGAGAGAATTGGATGAACAAATCATTAGTAATCATTTCTTGAGCAGAATATTCTGCTCTGAATACTTGAAAAAAATCTTATTTATCAGCTATCATGAAGCTTGACTGACAGGTGGAGTCTGAGCTTTAGCACTTTTGGATGCTAAACTGCTACCTTGAGCCATTAAGTTTACACTTACTTTTTTACGGAAGTGTTTGACTATATTTTACCCTCCTTTCTGTGGTTACTCAGCACCCAGCTGGGATTTTTATGTTTGCCTGCCTAAGAGTATACCTTCCCTGTCATACAGTGCAACATGAAGCAGTGAGCATATTTTTACATGTACGCTCCATGTGTGGAAGGAGAGTGGTATTGTTGTGCATATACACAACAATAGAAATTTCTTGGGGGATTTGATTTTTTTGTGCTCTCTGCTTTCTTTTTATATAGCTTATTTCATGCTTGCTTACTTTTTAAAAATAATTTTTAAATTTTTCATGTGCTGCTCGAGCTGTAGGACATTTGGCCCTGGTCAGTGTAAATGGAGCATGCTATCCTAGGGACTTCTCTTCTTGTCCCAGAATTGGTAACTGGCCGTTGTTGTTTGATGCCAAATCAGCGAAATGGTTTTAGTTCTACAAACACATGTTGTCTACCTAGGTAACAAGAAATTGCATTTACTTTTATGTACATAACCTGTGTCTCAGCTCATGTGTCTTTAAAAGTACTGGGACTTGAAGTAAGTCCCATATATCTTAATGGACCGTCAGAGCTGGAGAGCTTTGGGGATAGAGCAGGCTATGTAGGTCTGGTGTCAGAATTCTCTTGAAAAAGCAGGAGTGGCCATGGCCACTCTACCTGCATGTGTGTTAGCTGCTGCAGAATCCCAACAGTTACCATTACTTGGGGATACCATAATGGCAATGTAGTCATGACTAATTGAGGTAGTCATTGAAACTTGCTATGCTTTTGGGGGAAGGAGGATGCATGTTTTGCTCTTTGTTTCTGATATACCTACTCCAGACTTTTCTTTATATGATCAAAACTCGGGGTTTGATTTTTTGTGTTTATTGAACTCAAAGCTTCTTATAAACTTTTGTTGCATCAGGCCCAGAGGTAGGGCAGCAATGATACCACAGCTGTCATGACCATTCAGCAAATAGTTGAGGTACACAGTCTCTTGAGTTCCTTATATTCAGCTGTACCTACTCACTTGTTTGGGTTTTGGAAGCTGCACTTTGAGGATGACCTTAGTAGCCAGAACTGCTCAATGAATTAGAAGTTATTTCTAGGGATCAAATGGAAACCCAGCATATCCCAATTAACACCCTAAATTAGTTTCCTGAAACTGCTGCATGAAACAGAAACGATTGTCTTGGCCATTTGCTTATGCTCCCATTCTTACTTTTGTAAACTAATGGAGATTTCCATCTGCCTATACAAATACTCACCTGTGCAAGTACTGTTAGGAGAATATGTGTCACAATAATTTTGAAAAAGGCACTTTTACCTCCCGGCAGGAATGCATGGTTCCTTACCTAATTTTGAAAAAGCTTAGAAAACTTACCTGCTTTTAAGTAGTATTTTTCATGCTTATGCAGTTGGGTATGTACATGTCAGGTTTCAGTCTTGTATTAAAATAGTGAATTGGGAGTTCCTAAAAACCATTGAATTTAATGGAAACAGTTAATGACTTCACGTTATTACTCTGGCAAGCACTCTCATAATGGGGATACTTAAAGAAGCCTTATTTATTAGTGCAAATGTATATGGGTCAGAATTAATTTTTAAAAAATCTTTAATTGTTTTCCCTTTATAATTTTCACAGCGGTACGTAGTTAAATATTCATGATAATGCTGATGATATGCTAAAGGTCTGAAATAGATCTGGAGTCTCAAAATCAACACAGGTTATTTAACCCTTTTCATCTAATGCACCATTGGGGACTTGCTGAGTGAAATCCCAGAGCACTGGAATAATTAGAAGATAGTAATGAGGATTTAATTAGTCCTTGAGATATGCTGAAATAGGACCACTGAGAACTTTTCTTTTTGGACATGGATTGCAAGCAGAATTGCTGTTGCAGCTGCTGTGATGTGCTGGAAAATGTATTCCATTGCTGGAGGCATTTTCATGGCAGTATTCTGTGCCTGTCAGGTCTATGTGGACAGTGCCCGGAGTAAGCACATCCAAAATTGCTGAATAGAAGTTGCCGCCTTCTCCATCACCTTCTCCCAGCACTTTTTCATTTTTAGTTTTTTATGTCATTCTTTCTGTTCTAGCCTTATTTCTTTCCATTGTTGACATGATCCAGCTTTTGAGGATTGTTGTAGTTATGTGCTGTGTTAAAAATATATCACAAACAGGGACAGGGAATAAGAAACTGCAGGCTTGTAGGAGTACAGGTGTTATAGTAAGCAAAATTTGGATCTTTGTGACACAACTGCTTGTAAGGTTTATCCTCAGATCTTGTCCTTATTTAGTATTAGATCTTCACAGAAGTGATATTTATCAGTAGCTGCAATGTAGTAAATTTAAATAGCTTTTTTGGCAGCCAAGATGTTATCCAGCAAGAGGTAGTAACAGATGGGATGTGATCAGGCATTTTGATGTTCTCTTTGTGCTTCCCTATAAACACTAAGTAGCAACTGAATTCCTGTAACTACAATTTCCTAATTTGCTCATTAGATTTCTTATAGGTATTTTTCTCCCCTTTAACTGTTTTCTGGGCATGCTTATTTGTACACAGTCATCACATAAATTCCACAGTCATGTATTTTCTTCTAACAAAATATAAATGTTTTTGCTTGTGCGGAAGACACAGAATACCAATTGCATGTTTTGCACCTACAATTCCTGATGAGATTTATGGCTTAATACTGACATTTGATGGTAGAGATTCTTTTCCCTGAAATCTATTCTCTTCTTAAAAAGACAAACCAGAAGGAAGAAAATAGATCAAAGAATTCTTATTGCAACAAAAAAGATACTGTAGTTTGCTTTTAGATCTTAAAAAGACGTTTTCCCTGAGAATACGTTCTTTGCTCTTATTTGGGGATTTGGGATCTATTCAGAGCACTGAGGAGCTAGAGAATAAAATGATTCTTGTCATTAAAATTCTTCTGCTTGCCATGTTAACGATGACACCACTTAAGGTTAAATCAGACTTGGTAATAAGTTTACTTGATGTAGACTGAAGTGTTTCAGGCTCTTAAAGGAAGATGCTTGAGACATGCATTGAGGGCAAAGCCACAGGTATGTTTGAGTGCCTCTTCTGCACATAGCGCTCCAAGTGGGTCAGTGAGGAGGAGCTGAGCTCTGTCTGGTATGTAGGAACACTGTGCCAGGCTGGGAGGAAATCTTCATGCCCAGAAAACTGGAATTAGAGGAATTATGCCCTCAACAGCCAGAAAAAGTGCATCATGTAAGGAGGAAAAGCAGGTTTTAGTTGAAACTGTCACACTTAACTCTGTAAAACATACCTTTTTTTATCTCAAGTCATGTGATGAAGTAGGAACATGATGCATACAAGTAGACAGAGCAGACCTGCATGTGATGGCAAAGCTATGCAGTAGAGCTGTGTGCTAAACTTCTTTGGTGATTCAAAAAAACTGCATTAGTTTCTCAATTTAGTGAGTGCTAAATTTATCATCAGTCTTTAAAAACGATCAGGCTATAACTCGTTTTTACCTCTGTATTTTTAATTTGACAGAAGTGAACTGAAATGTAGTCTCAATGTGATGAGCAGGTTTTTTAAATATATATATGCTATTTTTCTTTGCTGTTTTGATTAGCAATGCTCAGCAAAAAAGCTACAATATGTCTACTTTAATTAGTAATCAACATTTCCGGGTTGAAAGGTACTGTTTTTCTTGCTGAGCTGTGGAGTGAATAGCTTTGTGTCTGTCTCTCAAGCACTTCAGGAAGACCTGCTTTTCTTGCCCAAAAGTATTAGAAGTTATGTTACTCTGCCAATACAGGTTAATTGTTAAAGATATCAATTGCCATTTCAGGATGCTGGTTTCAGGCTGTACTTGGGTTTCAAATATACACCAGCCAGCCTCAGTCTTAGGTTGATCTGATTAGTTGTGGCCTACACTAAATACATGGCAGTACTGGCCATCTGCAAGAAGAAATGAAGCAGGACAGAGTATGATTTACATGTGATAAGCCACACTGGGAGACAGCAAAACTGCAGAAGTAGGATTTTAAGTAGATAATAGTATCTGTACAATCAAAACCCAGAGTCAGGTCTCAACAAATATATTTTGTATACTAGCAGCTGGTCATTGCACTCTTCTTGCTGATGTTAAATCTTGTTATACTTGGGGATGAATCTTTATTTCATTTTTTTAAACTAAATTGAGGATTCTCTTTTTGAATTAGGGAGCAAAATTGACTTTTTCTGAGAGAGTTTATATAGTTGCCAGCAGAGAGACTTCTCAATAGAGAAGTTTCCACTGACTTCATTAGGCATCTGTCAAATTCCCTGCCTCTGGGCTCAGGGAGCAAGATAAGCCACAGCAGTTACTGATGAAGAACTTGACAAAGTGACAGTCAATGTTGCTGTCACCAGGCTTGACATAAAGTTACTGGGTATGACCCCTGTCCCTGGGACAGCTTCCCGTGGTGGCCTATAAACTGGGAGCTGCCTGTGGTCTGCCTGTTCAACTGCACCATTGTTTTCAGGACACTACTCCCTTAGAAACTAAGTTAACCTTTTTATGAAGCTTCTCTAAAGATAAAGAACCTCTGATCTAAGACATTTTATGTCATTTTAAGTTAATATATAGGGCAGTGAGTTGAAATCTATATAATACATATATTAATAGCTAACACTGGGTAGTTCTTTCTATCCCAAAGGATCCCAAAAGGCTGCAGAATAAATGCTCGTCAGGGAACAGCTGCAAAACAAGGAAGGGAAAAATCAGTCAAATCATAAATCACAGTAAAAATAAGACTGAGACAAAGGCATTTAGAGACTGAAGAAAACATGCTGATTTTGTGTTTTTGAAAAAACATTATGATTTATTTTACATGTGTACAAGGCAGAAAAGACACATCATGTGCATTTTAGTCTTGTCCACAAAAAAAGAAGAAAAATATATATGTCATGGTATTAAATATATTTACTTCATGAAAAGGAAGATCTGAGTTGATCCAAGGAACCTTGGAACAGCAGTCTGTGGGGAGGGTAAATTTTTCAAATCTGAAATTTAGACTGTTAAGCCTGCAGGCCTTGCATATTATACATTTAAAAATGCCATTCCTTCCTTGGTCTCCTCCGTGATTTTCCTAAGTATGCATGTTATTAGGCAAACTTGGACAAATGTTGACTGTACAAAGCAGACATGCTCCTCAGGTTTTTCATGTTGCTGCTGAGATTAATTCCAGCAGTCCAAGCTACCTACTAAAATTAAGGATTCGCTTCAGGGGCAGTTGGGAGGGCAGGGTGGGTGCTTTTCTGCTACCAGTCACTGTTGCCTTGATTTTTCAAGCATCATAGTAGAAGCATCTGGTGTAAGGTATGTTACAGTAACAAATTATGTGTAACATGGTGGATGAGCAATGTTTTTTTGTTTAGCCAGTGCATCAGCATCTCCACAAATGTCTTTCCTTCTCTGTCCTCAGTATAGCACTTAAAATTTGCATCAGAGAGCATTATGCAAGGTTCGCATTAGGAAAGGTTGGATATTTCTTCCCCGGCTACCATCTGGGTAATCTGTCTGATCCTTCCCCAGATTCTAATTTATCAATGATAGATTATATGAATTTCAAGGCTAGGCAGCAACAGAGGGAGGTTTAGAGGTGGGAAAAATTTAAACATTATTGCATGCTATACATAGACTGGGTTTTGTAATATCAGAGAGAGAAGCAGAGGAGATTCAGCCAGTTAACCTAATAGCACAGCTGGTAAAACACTAGGGGGTCTGGGTTAAAGCCTTAGCTAGGTCATTAGTTTCCATCTTCCCCAAAGCTATTCACGTTGTGAAGAGAAGCAGTCAGACAAATAAACAGTGAGGAGACTGCAAGATAGATATTAAAGCATATAAGAAAATAATTTTAAAGAAAAATAAAACCAGTTCAGAGCTTTTTCTTAAACATTGATCTTTCTGTGAAAAGGAGAAGTACTGCAGATCTCTTTGCAGGAAGTCCTAATTTCGCTACAGTGATGTTTTCCTTACTGCTTGTTTCACATAAGCAAAGAAACATCCTTTGTTGAATGGGTGTGAAGAAATGTGGTGGTTGTACTGAAGATATTAGCAGATGCCAATGTGAAAACAAATTGTCCAGATACCAAAGGGAAATCAAGTCACTATTACTGTAGCCCAGACAACTTCAAATATATTCGGTTATGTCCTGATGGACTTGGAGAAGATGACAAGGTTTTATGTGGGCTGAAAAAAAAAGAGCTCAATGTAGAAACTTGATTTTTTTTTTTCATGGTTAATGGAGAAACATTAGAAGAAGAAATTCTAATTAGAAGAACAGTTCATTAAAAGAAGAAGAGAGAGTGAATACAACCCAAACGGCTGTCTGAGGAAGGAGAGTCTGCCAAAAACTGTGTCATGGGTGTACAAACATTTGCTCTTTTTTCTCCAAGAAGACCTTTCTCCTAAGAATATTTTGGAGCTTTTTTTAAAAATAGAATGTGATTGGATAAAGAAATGAGAAGTTTAAAATATTTTTTAGCTTTTATTTGAGCTAAAAACTGATTATCAAAAATATTATTAAGCCTTCCTTTTAGTGGCTAAAGAATAAGCCTCTGAATTTGTCCTATGTCAGTGATCTCAGTACATATTTTTATGCTGCAACCCCTCAGTTGCTGAAGTTGCTTGTCAGCCTAAGTGTTCACTCAATATCAGATACATTAGCAGAGACATGGTGTCTAAATATTGTGCACATCGGTGGTGCTGCTTGGGACACATCTAACAGGTTCATACAGAGACATCCAAAAATACTGTATTGCTGCAGTACAAGTGTGTTTTTTTTTTTTTTTTAATCTTTATTTCTTTTACCTGCCTATTAACTGGACAAGAATATTGAGAACTAGTATTTGCATCATCTAAATGACATTGACACTGCAAGCTGATCTACGCATGCTCGCTAGCCCATCACCCTGTAGCGTAAATTACTAAGTCAGATGCTTCATGTGTGCCAAACATAGGTTTCATATGGGCTGTCACCAGTCTAGCTCGACATATATTAGTAAGGCTGGTTTCTGGAAAGTGAAAATAGGATCTGAGGTATCTTGAATGCAAAGAAATCTTGTGCCTGCTTGCTCTAGAAGCCAGGGGTTTTTATGCCACCCACATGATTTCACTTGATTTACTTGGGTTGTATTCTAGTACATGGGTCAAACCTTCCCAAGTTTCTTAATTGCTGTTATTTGTTTAGACTTGTACAGCATTTTCATCTGTTTAGATTTTTTACAGTACCTAACTCTCTCTCACTGTGTCCTTTTCAATGTTTATTTTAAGTAGCACCTTAGGGGTAAGTACCATGCCATTTTTTGCCAGTGACAGTAAGTACTTTATGGCCAGGTATCGCTGGCCCCCCATAAGCAATGGAACAACAGGTCTGACAACACCATGGTCAGAACAAACATGAAGATGTTTGTTCCAGTACCATCAGCAGTCTGTGCAGACAACCTGATTGCATATTAAGGGTTCTGGTGTCACAGGCTTATGTGAGAATAATTAACTCTTTCAATTACTAAAACAATTAATGTGTGAGTTGTGTTCTGTTGGATGTTTCCTTGCGGTGTTCTGAGGTGCTGACTGTGGACATGTTTAGCTGGGCAAAAACCCAGACATGGTTCATCAGTCCAAAGCCTTCCTGAGCTGTCCTTGCCATCTGAAATGGGTGGGCTAGGCAGAGTTTCAGTCTGACTGTGATCTTCCTGATCATCTTGCCATGCTAACAAGTTGCCAAATTTTATTACATTCACTACACAGAATAATGTTTTTCATTTGTTTAGCTTTATTCTGCCACTTCTATCTCAGTGTTGTTTATCCACAGATGAGCTAGATTTGGGAGTCACTGCTTTAGATCCATCTCAGTTCTGTTGTATTCTGTGGTGAAAATCCTGACAGAGGGAATACAGCACAAACTGTTGTTTGAGGAAGGAAAGCCCGCCAAAAACTTCTGTCATGGGTGTGCAAACATTTGCTCTTTTTCTCAAGGGTACTGACCAGTGCCTTGCTAACATACCAAGCATTGGAAATTTTTGTGATTACACACACATGCACAAGTTTTTCCTTTAGTGGTAGTGGAAAATATCTCTTCACTTATTTAATTTTTCTGAGCTGATTCATAAGTAGAGGACTTTATGTTATTTTTCTCTAATTATTTGATGATTAGTGCATGCATTCAATCTGCTTCTCTCATTCCGTGGTTTTCAGAGTAATAAGCCTGTCTAGCCCCTTCTTCAGCTTCTGCCCTTGAACAAGGGGAACTTTCTTATTCCTTACTGAGGTTCCTCAGTTGTTTTGGTCCCATGCTCTGTCACTAAACATGCCTCTCTAGAGAAAGCCATAGCCCAATGTATTTTTTTTTCCCCTAAGTAAGTTAATTTTTAGAATATACTGTTGCGTGTTGTACTTTTCCTCATTTTTTATTTATTGGATGTGTACTTTAACGATGACCTGCTATCACTCTAAATTCAAAAGTTTTTGTGAGCTTAAAATGAGTAAGTGTTCCACGTGTTTTCAGGTTTAATTCATTCATGAAAATCAATGGCTAAATCAAAAGACCTCTTATTGACCGTGGGTTAAGTGTGTGCCAATAGACACACACAGCCAGTAGTTGCTGTTCATCAATTGATATGCAATAACTTGTTCCTTTGCAGTCACTTCCTTTGTATTTGCTTCTGCTTTTCTGCAAGTTTTTTCGTATTCAAGCCAAGATTTTACAATATCAGATGAATCCATTTGAGACTTTATAGCAGCACCCTGCACATTCAGTGGGAGTTTTTCATGGTTAGTGCTAAGGAAATAGTATTCAAGAAACACATGATTTTGTATTGGTCAATGTACAAATATAATTAATACAACCTTAGTGCATAATTTCGTGAAGCTTTAGTAATTTGCAGTTGTTTATAATTTTGTGTGTACATATGCCTAAGGAAAAGACAAGTTTTTTTAATGTTTTTTAAAAGGCATCATAAGGGATATTAGCTATATGATGTATATTACCAGATGTTAGTCCTGCTTAGGACAAAAAAAGCTTCATTTTTGTCTTCTACTTCATCAAAGGAACAGAAGCATTTCTGTCATAAGCTTTGCTCAGTTTATATTTTTTCTCTGTTTTGCTAAAAAGAAAGAAGAAAAATAAAGAGCCACCTGATCATTTTTAAACATTGTATGTATGTTGCACTTGAACATGTACACACATTTTATTATTGTTATGGTGTGATAATTGTTAATAGTATTGTACTGCTTCATTTAAACTAAGAAAAAAGCAAAGATGACTGCAATATTAAAATGGTTTTTAATAAAGACAGTCATTCTTTAGGTATGCAAGTGTAGTATAAAAAAATAACTAAAAAGGAAGAAAATGCTTCTGGCAGGATCACTTAATTCAGCTGCTTCTGAAATAGCTTAGTTTGCAAAAACCTACTCAAGTGGTTTTTCGATAAGTAATGTCTTGTTATGATGGCAAGTAAAGCATCACCTCTACCTCTTTTTTATCACTAGCATTAAGGGAAGAGAGTAGATTTGTTCATTGATGAGCATGTTGCCATTGCAATTTTGAAAGTCTTAGCTCATACTATTTCCTACCAGTTTATTTAAAAGACAAAAAACCCGCCTTGTTGTCACAGAGGTTGACATGTCAGATGCAGTCTGGCTGTTGAATCACTCCACTGCTGTTACTCCAGTGCAGCTCTAATGTAATCTTACTTCCCTTCTTTACAAAAGAAAACTTTATCTTAGATCTAATTTTCTGGAAAGAAAATTTATTTCTTTTTGTATTGGCTATAAAATGAAGTTGAACACTAGGGAAAATGTGTGTAAATAAGGAAAAATGAATGGATGCCAGCTGCTCCCTTTCATTTCTGATAAGATTTCTAGAATTGATGTTGTTTTCTCTTCATGATGCATGAATGCTAATGTATTAACCAGGAACCCTTTTCTCTGAAAGACATCTGAGCTTTTTGCAAATATTTTAAACGTTTCAAACTCATGCACTGATCTCTGAATGGTCACTGGGCTCTTATGGAGGTTGATGACAAGAGACTCCATGTTGTAATGGAATCCAGAACACAGTAAGAACCTGTTCTTACCTTCTCCCTATCACAGCTGTAGCTGAAATGACTCCTCTGCTCTCTGGAAGGAAGTCAGAGCATGTCCTGTTTTAACACCATGTTTTAACATACTGTACAGACAGTAACAGAAGATAAGACAGCAAAGATATTCTTCCTGAATTTCAGAATTCCTTTTCCTTAATTTTTTACCTGTCTTAATTCTTTATCTTCTTTTAAGAGAAGATAGCAAAGCCAGTCTTGATTTGAGAGGAATCTTACACCCTCTGGGATGGTGAAATTTGTGCCTCATGTCAAAAGGAGTTCGTCAAAAGTCTGTTCATTTCTTGTTATGTTAGTCAGCATCTCTGTAAACTAAGGCTAGAACATGAGTTTGAGTAGTATCAGACAGTTATCTCTACTCTCAAATACTGTCATGCCCACAGCAAGGTTTTGGCCAATGCCTGTAAGCACTCCCTGAGCCACAGCCCAGAGCATGTATAAGGCAGGACAAGGGACTGTGCTCAGGAGTTATACAGCTAAGACTAAAAGGATTGAGTGGGAAGGTTTATCTGTGGGAACACAGGTGCCACCACTCTCCTCCTGGCATGTTTTATTTATGACTGTACATGTAGCTGTGCAGTCCATTCCACAACATCAGAAATGGATGAGAAGGTTACGGAGAAAGAGGTCATTTGAGTAGAAACGCTTACTTCACTTACTACTTTGTCCCTCCAGAAGCCTTTTTGACAACAGCAGGGATGGTATTCTCCATGTTTTTCATTAGACATTAGTCCATGTTCTCCATTAGCTTCAACAACCAATCCCTCTGCATCGCTACTGGAAATTACTGTACCAGTAGCTTTTCTGTGTGTCATCCATCCTTGTGGTGTTAAGTACTGCCTGCAATAACTGGGCTGAAAAACCTTAATCACTAGCGCAGTAGTTGGAAAGTTAGTTCACATAGATTAAAAGGTCCACAGTGAACAGAAAAACCTCTTTTCTGTATGAGAATCAGGAGTAACTTTACTATTTTTGTAATAAAAATCTTAGTGTGACCAGTATGAATTTTTTTCATCTAAATGGATCCCACAAGCGTGATATATATGGCATTTGTGTGTTGGGAACACAGGCATTTATTTTGTACAGACATATGATTGTATTAGGTTTCTAAATTACTTACAGCACTGTCAGCAGAAGACACAGGCTTTGTAATAAGATTTGTGCGCAGAGTGGAACTGTTTTAAAAATCAAGGAGTCTGTTTCAAAATAAAGCTAAGTGGAGAAGGTCATGCAAGCTTTCCTTTGCGGAAGTGTGGAGTTTTCCAGCCAGTACAGTCCAGTTTCTGAGCTGCCATTTCACACTCAGTTATTTGCCATGTTGTGTGTCAGTGTGTGCGTTCTGGCTCCCTCCAGAACAAGTGTCAGGTTCCAACTTTGTAATTCAGGTGTGATCACGTTCCTTGTCTTGGGGCTTGCACAAAGATCAGGAAGACTTGATTCATATTCTGCCAAATCTGGCAGTTGTTCAGAGTTTTAGCACAATACAGGTTGAGCTGTCCATAGCACGAAAGAACTGGGTGCAAGGGGGTAACAAAGTCATCTCAGCTCATGGCTTTTCTCCATACCACCTGCACCTCAGTGTTTTCAGTTAGGGTTTTGATCATGTGTCTCTATATGTCTAATGTCTAAAATTAGTGGAGGGGAGTGGAAGAGGCACCTTTCATAAGTAACATTTTATTTCCCTGCGGCCTCAGACCGTGGGTGTCTGACCTGGCTGCAGCCTGGGCCACAAGGCAGCTGTGCTGGGGCACATTGGCCCTCTGGGGTCATGTCTCACTCCTCACCAGGCTTAGTGGCAGCAGAGTGGACACTGTCCTGCAGTACACGCGTGGTTTGCCTTGCAGAGAAAGGTAAAGATGAAATGTAATGCACAAGTAGAACAGAAATGAAAGCAGATTTCCTCCAGAAATAAGAAAAAAACCCAAAAACTTACCATCTTGTCAGCACATCTTCTTCAACGCTGAAGGCAGCACTGAAACCTTTCAAGGTGTAAAACATTAGAAAACCAGCATCTAGGCCTACATAGACATTTCATGGGCAGGATTGCAGGATTTTTCCCAGTTCATGAAAACTTAAAAACCCCCACCACAAAAGCCACTTCATCTCCCATTTAATAGGCTTGGTTCTGTTCCTTTATATGAGCCTTCTAAATTTTATAGCATTTCACTAGGTCTCTTGCTGCAGCTCTTGAACCTCAAATTAAATAGGGATTCATTAATACATTTACAAAACAGAAAAAGGAGAGAATGCAGTAGAGGTATGCTGGGGACAGACTAGAAGAAGAACCTAGAGCACAAATACATAACAAAGCAACTGTTATTTCTGACTGGTATGACTAGTCTTCACATAGTGGTAAATTTTAGCTCTGGAGACTTTATGGGCAATAACAGTATTTACAGTGGGTTTCTATATGCTGAAGTTAGGCATTTTGGTAGCAACATATAATTTTGGAAAATGTGATACTCCCACCATAAGTCATCAGGCAAACTCCCTACTACTAATTAAGTAATGCAGATAATTGCCTTAATTTTTTTCCTAAAAATTGTTTTAATTTTAAAATCAACAGCCATTTGTAACTAAGCAGGACTGCCCTGTCCTTCTTTTACAAGTGTGGGTTTTGCAACCATGTGTGCAGGTTTTTGTGGTTGAGAGAGCTTTCCTGACTTGGAGATGTGTTTGTTTCTGTTTGTATGAACAACAGCAGTTTTCTGAGTATTTTGAGTTTGAAAATAACTAAAGAGAGTTGGTTTATTTTAATGCCAAAGATTTCTTAAAAATAAAGGTTAGTTACCTGAATATTAATTTTTGCTTTGGCCCTTTTCTCCCTTTAGGTTTTATGGCAGGCATACAGAGGAACCCCCAAATGTCACAGTATGGACCTCAGCAAACTGGACCTTCCATGTCACCACACCCCTCACCTGGAGGCCAAGTGCATCCTGGAATGGGTAGCTTTCAGCAGAGTAATTCGAGTGGTACTTATGGGCCTCAGATGAGCCAGTATGGACCACAAGGTAAAATGCTCACTAGTAATAGATATGATAACTTATGTATTAATTTTTTTCAACATATATATGTATTGTGTATGTAGGTAGGTGATTTCTTGAAAACAACGAAAACCACACACACACACAACACTGTCTCTAAAAAAAATCCTAAACAAATAAAGCTGTCATCTGAAGGTGGAGCTGCTGCACCTGGAAGAAGTTGTTTCTGTTATTAGCATGTTTCTCTGCATAAAAATAGTGACTTTAAATTAGGTAAGGGAATGATGAATCTGTGGCATTGCCAGGTCTATTGTTTAGGAGCCCAAGCATGTCATCTCTGTGATGAGGCTGCGTTTGAGCAAGCATGGAATAAGGGTCAAAACACCGATCCCAAAATAGGACTTCTTTTCTTGGATGAAATCCCAAGGCCAACCTGAAATTGCATGGTAACTGAGGGTAAAGTCTTCTAACAAGCATAATAATACAGTGGCTACTGTGGAAATAAGAGTATTGAGCTCTAATGCATATGATTTGTGAATCTTAACTAACCCTTCAGACTGAGAGAGACAGTTCCTTTTATTTTGCTTGTTTGACAGAATTGGTGGGGGAGTAAAACAAAAATAGAATACACAGTTTCTGCCCCTGGACAACCTTGAACTTGTCTATTGTTTTGCCTTTAATGGATAACCTTTATAAAGTATGCATCTGTTTAGGGGTTTAATGAAGTTGAAGTCAAGCCATGGAATATATAATGGGCTGTTTTTTCTCTAAAGGTACATAGAGAAGCTTTTCGATTTCAGCACTTCCTACTATTGCTTTCTTACTTAAAAGCCTCAAAAAGGACTGGTGCTAGCAGTGGGAGTTTCTGTAAGGGCTTGATGACTTGCCCATGCTAGCGAAGAGGGTTATTTTGGTCTCCAGAGTTTCTGAGAACTAGTTCTGATGTTTGTTTGCAGAGAGCCTTGCTGCCCTGCGCAATGTTCCTTTCTGTTCCATCTCTGGGTAGCATTTGGTTTAGTGTTCTGAGCAGAGGGCTACAAGCCAAGATTTCCCAGTTTCTAATTTTGGCTCTGCCTTTTACATCATCTTTCAGCTTAGGCAAGTAGATTCATTTCTCTGCTTCACTTTCCCTAACTGTAAAAGGGGGCTAGTAATGCCCTATAGCCATGTGTGAATATGAATTACCTAACTCCAGTTGAATGGTGCTTTCCTTTTATTTGGAAACCATTTTGTAGCCATAAAATGTTGTCCAAGTGCTTATTTTTATCTGCACAGTGAGCAACTAGCTTAACTGGTAAAAACTCCAGTGGATTTATGATGTGCTATCCTGACTTCCAGCTGTACTGCTGTTGCTGAGATTCCGAACCATGGGAATAGTGGGTGTCAAGTGCAGTAAAACATTAGCCATCCACACTGATTGAATGGAAAGGTTTTTGTACTAAATCAATGCATTTAAGTAACACGCCGAATACTACTTTCTTTTTTGCTTGAGTTCAGCAGTTCTTTTCCACCCTCTGTAGATGAAAGTGCCTATGTAATGATTTTATGGGTCATGGTCAGGAAGAAACGGCTATTAAAAAGTGAACTTGAGGGACAGGAAGAAAATGAGCATCATTGTCATTAACAGTCTGTTTCAGAAGGGTTTGGTGAATAGCGTGATGGATGAAAAGTGTGTTCTTTTGCCAGCTCTTGGAAAATACTAGTGATCCTGTGCATGGTCATCATAAAATAAGAGCCTTGCAGACTTTCAGCTCTGTAGGTAACTAAAAGAATACTAAATTTTCACCAGGTTAATCTGACCATTAATAAAATCCGGGGATGAAGATGATGAGATTTACAAGTCATGTATTTACCTGAATTTAAGTTTTTAATAGCATTTTTTCGTTTTTAATGAAAATTATCTGTAATTGCAACTCTTAACATACCTTCCTACAAAGCTCAATCATATGCCAGCAGTGATGAATATATAATAATGTTACCCCATTTGCCTTCTACTGCCAAAATAACAAATATGTAAAAATCAGCTGGGTTGCAACCAAGTTTTTAAATTATTAAAGTAATTCTCCAGGATCTCATTTGTTTTCCATGTTTTATTCACAGAGGCCTTCCTCCAGAACATTGTTAAGAATAGGCTGAGTTTGACAGGGCTACTTGTATTTTTATATCTGGACATTAAGCTTTTGATCCAGCTCTGAATGCTGGATTTCACTGTGTGCTGTTCTGAAAACCATTGCTCAAGGCTAGTGTCCTCTGTGCAGTAGAATTGCTCACCGTAGTAAGACTGCACCAATAAGTTTGGATTGGAAGAATTAGCTCCCAGTTCATGAGAGCAGAATGATCTGTTTCATGCCTATGGTTGATTTATTTGATTTTCATGTGTTTACATGACACTTAGATCTATAATAAGATCAAAATATATTTTCCCAGGAAGCAGTTCTGTACTGGGGACCTAGTCCAATTCTGTGAAACCATTTCCTACAAAAATAATAAATGGCTTTGGCTCCACGTTTCTCTGTGTCTGGGATACAACACTGGAGTATGCAGTACAGAACATTACTTTTAATTTTTTATTAAATCCCAGCATTTTCCTGTCCCCAAGAGTAAAAAACAGAGCAAGAAGGGAAGTTTTTACTGAAAGAAACAGTCCTTGGTTTATATTTGGACAGCATCTAGCTTGGGGGTTAATGAAGCTCTGGTCTATAACCCGAGCATCAGACTGCTGCCACAGCAAAATGTCCCTTAAATGCACTCTTGAGAGCAGTTAGATGTTGTAGTCAGTTGGATCTTTTAAGACTGGGGCAGAGAAAAACTTCCTGTGGATCAGTAGAACATCTCAGAAATGCATCCTGTCTCCCTAACTTTTCTTACTCAATTCAGTAAGAAAACTGTTCTGTTTAAGTATAACAAAGAGAGAAATCACTACTGAGTTGTGTTTGAACCACAACCCCAGAACTTCACAGTAAGTTAAACCCCCTTTTTTACTGGTAAAGTAGTATGAATTGAGTATTTGTGCTTTGCAGCTTTCAGTGCTGGACTCACTTCACAATAGCACTTTGCTATCTAGCTCCCGCTGATTTTAATCCTAGATTTTAATTAAAATGTTAGCATCTTAAGGATCCGATTCCCAAAGTATCTTGAGAGTCTGGACCTTTGAATCCAGACCCACATATGCAACAGCCTGTGGAGTTAAGACTTATATATCAACTGTATCTTACTGAAGTCCCCCAGGTAAAATAGTTCAGAGGAATTCAGAACAACAGGTTTAAATTTTCTGTACAAGAAAAACTCGATGGTTAAATGCACATGTAAAAAATTCTAAAATTATTTTAAGATACTATTTTTAATACTGTGAATCTGACCTATGTCTCTAAAGCAAAAAGCAAAAGTTTGCAGGCAGTTCTCAAATTTCCCTCTTTTCAGTTTGCCTAGAAATGGCAAGATATCAGAGCACTTTGTTCAGCAAACCTGAACAAAGTGGACCAGACTTTCAGCAGTAAGTATGAACATCTGTCTTTGGCAGGTTGTTAGTCAGCTTTTTTTTTACTTTATCTTCATTACACTTTTTTTTTTTCCCCCTCCTGATTCCAGTTACTACTTTGTTTTTTCTCATACATTTGAGATGTTGTCTCTCTGGGTACAATACTACTTTGCCAAGAGGGAGCTGGAATCAAAAATCCCTCAGATATGGAGGGGAGGAGTTGTTCAGTGGTATTGTACAGCCACTATTGCCAGGCTTGTACCCCCTTGAAAAGTGTGGGCTCTTGGACTTGGCTGCCTGACACGTCCAGCTGATGTGGGCTGGCCTAGCATCTGCTGCATTCATTGTGTTTAATGCTGCATCCATCTGTTTTCTGTCAAAGCCACTGCCAACAAATTACTAATCTATTAGAGAAACATGGAAATAAGATTGCGCTCCTCATTCCTGGCAATTCCTCTTGTATTTTGTTTGGCTTTTATTTTGCCCTTTTTTTTCTTTTCTTTTCTTTTTTTTTTTTTTTTTTTTTTGTATCTGAAAGGTATAAGAATAGCTAGTACTTGAGGTATTGAGGAAATACTTAGAGGAAAAAAAAACACGGAAAAAACATTGAAGCTTGTTTTCCTTACTGAAAAAAATTACTTCCTTGTACTCTTGCATGTGTATCCCTGGAGATGAATGATTAGGAGCTATTTTAACGGAGACACATATTTTTATGGAGAAGATTCCACTGTTTTTTCTGTGTTGTGCTTTTACTGGAAAAGCCAAGGCATGAAAGAAAAGATTTTCTGTCCCAATTCAAAATAGCATCAAAACAGCAATAGTGTTTGGCATTGGTGTTTGCTCCTCCAAGCATGCTGTTGAACTGTACTTTGTAGACCCTAAATGACAAAACAAATTGGCTTTGTGTGAATTGGACTGACAGTAGCTCCCAGTGATTATGGTTATCAGGTCTGCTAGTCTAGGGAGGGAATTTGCTTCACTTCGGGTGCTGTTACATGTACATAAGATACATTAACTGGCTGTGCACAATCTTTGAGTGCACAAATGCACCATCTTTCTGCACTACATTTTTCTTGCACAAAGCAGCTGGAAAACCAGAGCAACATCCAAGTTGTATGTTACACCTGTAACACATAGCAGAGCAGTATGAAAGTAGTCAACCCTTCAGTGTGCAGTCACATATGTAGGATCAGAAGCGTGACTGAAACAGGTCCCAGCAACCAAAACTCTGGCTGAGGGCAGTGGCTTGCTGAACAGAGAAAAGTGAGCTGCCAGCGGCCAAGCCTAGAAGAGGAGAAGAAGTGACAGGTCAGTCTGAAACCAGCACAAAGCTGAATCTAGAGTCTTTCATCTCTGTTGAACCACATATTGGGAATCCTTCTGGGAGAACCCCCAGGCAGAAGCTTGGTTTTTAAAACAGAAGAGAATGGTTGTTCCACTTCCTTGGGAAGCATAGGTCTCACGCCTTCTCGCCGAGGAGATCTTGTAGCAGAGTGAGTCAGGTACAGGGTGGGGAGGACAGGAGGATTAGCCAAAGCACAGCAGCAGGAGCATATTAGTTAATTATGTGTGCATTCAAATGATGGATGAATATATTTATTTTAAATATAAACAGGAGTTGCATGCCACCAACTCCTCTGCCTGGTAGCTGAGGCCTGAGGAGAGACATGGCTGATATCCACATTCAGAGGAAGAGTCCAAGAGCTTCTGCCTTCAAATGAGCGTGGGAATATCTGAGAGTATTCAGGAAACTCTGCTCTGTGGCATCCCACAGGGAGGGAATGGGTCGTGTTTCCACTATTCTGGATGAGCTGGAAATGAAGACAAGTCAAAACTGATGACTGAAGTAGTGCAATGTGATCCATTTCCTAAAATAGTTTTCTATCATATCTTTAGCTTTCCTTTTTTTTTCTCTTTCTCATGCTGCTTGGGTTTGTTTCTGTAACACTGCATACTGTAAACTTGCCTTTTCTTGAGATTTCAACATGACAGGAAAATCAGCACTCAAATGAGTTAAGCTGCTGCAAGTGGAGCACTTACTCCAGTGACAACATAGATTGGGGTCAGCCAGGTTTTCATGCCGTCCTTCATAAGGCACCTGCTTATATTAGCATCTTTGTACTGTTGCTGATTACTCATGTAATACTAGTTTTCCCAGAGGAGGTGCACTGTAGGCTACCACCCCTTCTTCTGGCATAGCCAAACTGAACTTACCAGGAAGGCAGGATAGGGCAGGAGGGAGCAGGAATCTTTTTTGGAGCCCAACAGCCATCCTCATGCCAAATCATCTCTGACACAAATGGGTGGAACAGTTAGGAGCAATAAGCTTGTTGGTGAAACTGCAGAAAGACAAAGGAATGAGAACATGAAATTACAAAGATAAGATTCTCCCTTGAGCTTACATAATGTGTTCTCTACATACCATGTCTCTCTCTACTGTGTAACGGGGTTGTGTACTGTGTGCTGTGCTATTGACCTCCTGGAGGCTGTGCTTTTCCGTATTTGTTGTTGCCTCATAACATACATGAAACACATATATGTTTGAGGGTACCTGAAAATCAGATTCATAGGGTCATTCAGGTTGGAAGGGAGCTCAGGAGTTGTTGTTTTTGGCTGAGCCTCTATTCAAAATGGGTCAGATAAAGAATCAGAGCAGGTTACTCTTGGCTTTATCCAACTGGGTTTTGAAAGCAGAGAGTCTGAGTAACCTCCTTGGGTAGCTTGTTACACTGCTTATCTGTCCTCATGGTAAAACTAGAACGGTTCACTTTAGTTCACATGCATATGTTCTGCAGCTGCTTACTTCCTAAACAGAAATATTTGCTCAAAAGTTTTAATGTTTTTCTCTGTGCTCTTTATCTTTTTGTTCAGGAAACTACTCCAGACCACCGACGTACAGCGGTGTGCCCAACACAAGTTACAGTGGCCCAGGACCTGGCATGGGTATAAATGCCAACAGTCAGATGCATGGACAGGGGCCAAGCCAGCCTTGTGGTACCATGCCCCTGGGACGGATGCCATCAGCTGGGATGCAGAGCAGACCATTTCCTGGAAACATGAGCAGTATGACTCCCAATTCTCCTGGCATGCCTCAGCAGGGAGGCCCCGGGATGGGCCCACCTATGCCAAGTGTGAACCGTAAGGCACAGGAGGCAGCTGCTGCAGTGATGCAGGCTGCTGCAAACTCCGCTCAGAGCAGGTATGCCTTCAGGTGAAAGGAGTTTAAATAAGTAGGAATGTTTGTCATTTCTGAAGTAATCGCAGTGAATAGATGTATGAATATGCATTTATGCATGTTCCAGGTGTGCCCTTATCTCTGGGAGGAGATGGTGTGTGGGAAGAATACTTTTCCTTAAACATAAGGGGAAAGCATGTTGTTGTGTGTTTGAATTATCCTCCCAAGAAGCAGCTGTGACAATGGAGATGACAGCCACTTCTAGCTTGGTTCTTGGCACTGCGGGCTTTAGGAAGACCTGCGGGATTGCAGTGACATTAGGAGTCAAAAACAAGACCTCTGCAACTTCAAATTGATTCGCTGGTTATATTTTTTTTTATCTCCAGTAAAGAGAGGGCCAACATGTCCTTGACAGCTTGCCTGTGCCAGAGAGTAAGGAAGCTTATGAATCTGCCCATCAGCTCATGCATTTACTGCCCACATACTGGGCAGCAGTGCTGATGGAGGTTCTCTTCTACAGGATGTTCTTGTTTGTAGGCAGGCATGCAGAGGGGGAGAGGAGGGCAGGCTGAGGAGAACAGCTGGAGGGGAAAGGCAGAAGGAGACATAAAAGCAAACTGTAGTTAACTGGAGTTGATACCTGCCCCTTGTGCATCCATAAAAGAGAACCTGCAAACAAGGTTGTAGAGACTGGAGCCATCATCTGTCTTCTTGTCTTCCCTTTGAGCAGTGTTTCTCTTTGTATGTGGATTTTGATAAAGGCACTTTTCTGTCTGTGCTTGTTCTTAAGATGCCTGAGTACTTGCAATTAAATTATATTTTCTGTGAAATTTTTCGGATTAAGTAATTTCCACATTTCTCTGGACTCAAATAACTCCAGGAATATTTATTAGCTTTTTCTGTTGCAAGAAGCTCCATCATATGTGAGAATTACACAAAGCTAGTTGGACTCTTCTGGTGAACATGTTTATATGTGTGTGTATTACGCATCTTGCACTTATGCATATGTGTACACAGATGCACATATACAGGTATTTATCATTCGAGGTGCAATGAAAAACAAGAAATAGGAAGCTAACGTGTCCCTGTGTTTGTTGCTTTCTTGTTTTGCAAGTGTGGAAGGCAGGTGGCTACTAGTGATAAGCAGCAGCAAACTTTTAAAACAATAACGGTAAATTTAGTGTACTTCATGTTCTTGTTCAGTAAAATAGAAACAGACTCTCTTAAAATAGACCGTGCTCCAGCAGATATCTGTGAACCAGCAGTCTCTTGCTTCTGTTGGTTGTTTTAACAGACCTGTCTAGTAGGATTTATGGAAGTCTGCTTCTGTCTGTCTGGTTTACGCTATAAGCTGATAGGTCAGGCACGAAGGAATAAATAGGCCATCACTGCAGCTGCAGGAGCAGGATTTCTGTATAATCACAGAACGAAAGGTAAAGCTCACATTTGTTGGTCTTGACAGCAAGGAAAGACTTTGTGTTAAGTGGAAAGTATTTGGTTGTGATTCAACTTACACGTTGGGCGTAGTGTGTGGTGTTTGATCAAAAAGGTGGTTAAATTATTACCATTCCTATCTCACACCTTCCATCCGAGTCAGTTTGTAAAACTGCTTTTTGTTTTTAGATTTGCCTGGACAAAAGTGCACCATTTCAGAGCCTTCCCATCACACACTGCAATTCCAGTGATCCAGCACCTGTGGAAGGGCTGAGGAGTCACTGAATTTCTATTGCAAATACTGGCAAAAGGGCTATTTATAAACTGCAGATTGAGAGAAACTTGTCACACTGCTCTGATGTCAGTGGGTTGCAAACACATTCTTTGATTTCAAGTCAACTGTAGAGGAGAAAGCGTAATGGCTTTTGGCAGTTCCTCCAGGCCTGTGTACGAAAGGAATGTACTCAACAGTGGTTTGGACTTGTGATACAAAGCAAATCCAAAGAGGCTATTCTTCTATTCTGCTTTAGACCACCACATATTAGGTCACCTGCTTTTCCCTGCCAGTCAGGGGCTGGTGGACAGCCCATGTTTTCTTCACAGCACCCCAACTATGGCAGCACTCAGGCTCCCTTGGTGCACCAGCCCGACCAGTACGGGTAGGTAGCAGTGTAAACTGGAGTTGCTGTGGGACCTTGGCATTTTTTTTAATGTTTATAAACATGCCATCTGAGTGCTGAAGGAATAAAGATCACTGAAAGATGCAGAAATACTTGCACTGTAGAGGGGTTTTTAGTTTTTTGGTTTTTTACTAATGCCATTGTGACAAGTCCTTGAAAACCTGCATGTCACACACACATCTGCATGGCTTTTGGCATGGCTCCATTCCCTTGTTCCTGAAAAGGAAATGAAGAACATCACTAAGAAGGAATGAGATCTCTCCTCCCCCTGACCCAGACCATCATCTTTCTCTCCTCGTTGGTGTTTTTGTCTCGCAGCCGTGCTGTGCAACCACATGTTCTGGACTCGCTGGTATTGTCACTGCTGCTTAGGTAGTGAACTGCAACCACCAAAGTATGATCCCTTTCTGGTAGGTGTTGTAGTGCAGGAGTGATTACAGGGTTTCTTAATGGGATTTTCAGGGAAGTTTTATTACATTGTAGTTGAGCATGCATGTGTTTGAAAAATTTCAGTTAGTCAATAGAACAGTTTTTAAGAGCACTAAGTATTCCTTGCAAAACATTTGGCTGAAATGCAGCTACTCTTTTCTCACCAGTCCTTCACACTGTGATTTCTCTAACCATATCATAAATTACAGAGCTGGGAGAAAGTATCTACACTGGTGCCCAGCCTGTTGCTCCCTCACAACCAAGTCCATCTTTACCTAAGATTTGAGCTTTATGGACTTCCCTGCCATCATGTTATTTCAGTTGTTGCCTCTGTAGGGAATCTGTAATACCCAAATAACTGCTGCCATCATGGTAATTAACAAGTTTTAATTACCAGTTTTCTGTAGCTGCTCTTGTTAGGTTTTTCCTTAATAACATCGTTCATTTATGCGCATAGAAAAAGTAGAAAGAAAAGCAAAACATTAGAACACAAGTCTACTGATTATCCTGTTCAAAAAACCAAAAAAGTAGTGAAATGGGAGAGCACTCCCACCGTACTACTTTCCTAATTGGGAAGACATCCACTCTTATATGCTGATGTGCAGCCTTTTTTTTTGAATGTGTTGAGTTTATAAGATTTAGCTGTGGACTTCAAAAACTGTTGGATTTTCATTACTATAAAACACACTCCTCTATGTAGAATTAAGAAGAAAATTAAATGGTTGTGTCAGAGTCATGGTTGCACAGCAGTATTTCTGTACAAGTTGGTTGTGATCCCCTTCAAGGTCAACTTGTTGACTCGGTAACCAAGTATCAATACAGGAGAGAAATTTATCTTCAGCTGTTAATCCACAGGATCTGTCCTTTATCAGCTCAGGAGTCTCATTTAGACAAAGAAGGCTGGTTTGCCTCTGCCTCACCGAGCCACACTAAGCAGCTGTGTAAAATGAATTTAAATGGCATGCATCAGAATAAAATCACTTCCACTGGGGCACAAAATCAATGTTCGTTAATCAGGGCTGGATGATCAAGATCTGAGTGTCAGCCAGTTATAGCTAGGTATCATCCTCAGTGCAGACCATCACCCTTTTCATTAGACAAGATAAAAATCATATAAATAAAAGAGTGGTGGCTGTGGAAGATACTAGGTCTACACCATTTGAATTAGCCTTTGACCTCACCTTGAGGCATGCTTTATGTTAAACTTAGCTTAATTTCTACAGCTACATAATACCTTCCTTGTAACCTAAAATCTTGTGATGTGCCAGTCTGTCTTGTGCAGGCAGGCCAGTGTTTCCCAAATGATACTGAGCTTGTCAGGCTAAAGAAAAGAAGGCTATTTTTAAGACCTCTTCACTGAACCTCTTCATTGTTCCATGCTACCCAGGGTGTTTAAACTTGCCCTGGGTAACAGTTTACAGCAGGCAATGTTAAATAACTCTCTAAGACCCTATGTAGTAATTCACTTTATTTTCAGGAAGACAGTAAAAAGAAACTGCAAAGCAGTGTCTTTTTATATTTATCTTAGTCCCAGCAGAACCATTGAGTAGTTAGGACTAGCTGCTGAAGACCTAACATATCCATGGAAGAAAACACTCTTCATAACTTAGGCTGATGTTGGCTGACACCACCCCAATGGTGGTCCTGCTGCTGGAGACTAGAACCTAGTGGAGGCTTTCAAGAACCAGGTGGCTCCAAAAGATGAAGTCTTTTATCACACTGTGATTCTTAGAGCAGTGCATGTATTTGTAGTGATAGATAAATATTTCTGCTTGTACAAACCCACAACACAGTAAGCCTTCAGTAAAGACAAACAATATTAAGCAAATGAGATAGTTTTCCCTGTTGATGTCAAAGGCAGCAAATGTAGCCAGTATCTTCTAGTACCAGCCAATTTTGAGTTTCTCACTTTGTGGATGCCCAGCTTGAAACTTTTCAAGGACTGTGTGTGCACTGTCTGTGAGCTTTTGTTTCCCATAGCAAATGCCCAGTACAGACTTTTGAAAATTGATTATTAGGTTGACACCTGAAGTCAACAGATGTTTTCAGAGCCAGATGCTTGTCACCATCATTTTCAGCATCTCTCATGCTAGCAGTGAGTGTCATTCTGAGCATGTCTTCTTAGCATTTGGAAGTGTGACTGTAGTATATGGAGAGGTAAAGACCTATTGCAAAATAGCTGGCATATATGCTGTTAGCAGTGTGGCCTTAGAAGATGTGATTCAGTGCTAGCTGGCTGTAAAATGTGCATCCAGCTGGATGCTGAAATGAGCTTTTTGCTGGTGCAACTGCAGTTATCAATACCTGAACTAATTACAATAAAATGAGTTTTGATGTGCCTACATGAGGTGCAATCCTGTCTTTGAAGGCAGTCTTTTTAACCTCAGTGTACCTTAATAAGATTCTCAGGATTGCATGTTGCAATTTTGTAAATTAAAGCAATTTTTTTTATAGATTGAATGAATTTAGAATTCAGTGTTGCTGATTTTAGAGGAGATGATTTAGGCATAGTAGTTTATTAAACTGAGGAATAGGCAACCAGTTTAGCTATTTGCAACCACTGGTCATTTTAAGTCCTTCCCACTGGGTTGCTAAATTAAGGTGGATATTTACGTTATCGTCCACTGATCCCCATGCCAGCTGAGAAGTGGTGTTCAGTCTCTACAGTAATGTATGATATTGCATTGCTTTGCCATAATTTTAAGCATTCTAGGATGTGGTTCTGGTTCTAAATTGCTTACCAATTGGTTAGATTCTACAGCCTCACTGTAGTTTGGTCAGAATAATTTATGTAAATTCTTAAATCAGTCATAAAACTGATCTAGAAAAACTGCACTGATATTAGAGAATTTGTGTTGGACAGATAAACACAATTAGTGTAAATTAGTTTAAAAAGCATATTCTAGATGTCTTCTTTATAGTGTGTATGTGTATATACATGCACATGCACCCTTGCACACATACAGGCAGACTAACCTTCCATTAGCATTTCTCTCCTGCTGTGTATGTATAATTCATATTCTGTGTTGCTGGTGCCAGCAAAGCACTTTTTCCGTATTATTTTCTCCAACAGCAGGGTTATGCAGCACTGCTGATGGACTAGAAGGTACTGGTGAGGAAATACAGTAATGGACATGGTGCATTAAAATGTCAAAAGGAAAAAGAACGAGGCGGAAATGGGGAATAAATTTTTTAAAAAGAATAATATTATAAATAAAACCCAGAACTTTTTTAGGTGTTTTACATTCTAGAGCCTGTCAGTTTCTATGTAGTACTTTCCAATCTGGCCCTTTTGCTCTTGAAACTTGGGTTTAAAATTCTTATTGTGATTTTGAAAGCTGCAGGTTTGTAGCAGGAAGTCTTGAACGCTCCAGTAAAACTTACCGTCTTTAATCCCTGGAGAGAGTATATATTTTCCATTGTTTTCCCTTTTCCCCTTAAGCTCGGAGGTGCTGTTCTTCTCTGCTGGGAAGTTCGGTGGAGTGCAGGAAGGTTAAGTACTCATTCAAGTTTCTTTGCTTATTCAAACCAGGCTACTTCTAGATGAAAGGCTGCCAGCTGTGAAATCCCCAAAGTAAACTAGGCTAAGATAGGACTGGTAGCCATAATTGGAGCCAGTGCCGTATGTTATCTGTGGCCTTTGAAATAAGCCCCTAGCAGAAAGGCTCTTTCTGCCGGGTCTTTTATTTCACGTTCGGTCACATGGAAGGAGATACTCCTGTTCAAATTCAGGCCATTCACAGTTCTCCAGTCTCAAGCTGTCTAGTCAGAGGGGTCTGCTCAACTCCTCCTAATATTCCCAGGTTTCCTTTAGGCATCCTGACAGACCATACCACCCTGCAATGAGTGCCACTTTGCTTTCGATTAGTGCTGTTTGAATATCCAGGCAGTAAGTTTCAGTCCCTGAAACCACACTTGGCTTCCAAAGTAAAGTCCTCGTGTAGTTTCAGGAGGGCAAAGTGGCATCACTTCTTGGCCTAAATGACTGCAGAATGTCTCTGTGAAGCCCAGGGAGCTACTGTGCTTGCTCCACCTGAGGCTGGTAGCGATTCAGTAATGGCTGGAATATTTTCTCTCCACACCAGGTTTCTGTGTGATTTGAGGGGTTAGAAAGGCCAAATACTAATGGTTACTCTAACTGTAATTTCTAAGGGAGCTGTTAACCAGTGTATTGACATATTTCTCTCTTAAAGGACCCATGCATCTTCCCTCTTCATGAGAAACAGTCATTCGTATCAAGCTGATTTTTTAATTACTTCTTTTTTTGAAAGGGCATTTCCTTTTCTCATGTTTTACTTTTCAAAGCAGAACCATATATGGCTTTTTTCTGCAGTGTATTAGGAGCAGGGAGGAACAGCTCAGCTTATATGTTTTTATTACAGTAAGGGGAAAGCTAGAAATCTTTTGTGATTATTTTATTTAAATTGAGATGCATTTTATGGATCAGCTCAAAATTGCTGATAAAATCATGTAAGGATTGGAAGAAACTACATGCTGAGCTAACCAAACCCATTTCTTGTGGGAGACTAAGAGAAATATATTTTTATCTGGAATTTTGTTTTACTAAAAGGTAAATCCATCATTTTGGAGCCCTGGTTGTCACCATGCTGCAGAGCTCTTTCAGGCAACCAGTGATTTGGGGAGGCATTTTTTTCTTTTTTGGTTACTCATCAATCAAGTATACTGCTGTATGCTGTTCATGCCATTAGAGATTAACCACAGACCTCAAGAGTCTACTCCTTTCCACCTTCGGAGAATAACCATTCTTAAACTGTGAAAGCAGGAGTATGTTGGGAAAGAAGGGTGATTTTTAGTCATGCAGGAGAATTTTTACTTACCTCAGAGATACTTTTGATTCGATTATTATTGTGTCAGGATTATTTTTGGCTTGATTTGATTGTTTAGGAGAGTCATTGCCCTCTGTAGAAATACTAATTATTTTGAAACAAAATTGCAGTGTACAACTCTATGTGGTTTATTAACATTCTGCCTCAGGGTTGGATGTTACATAGAGATTCTGTACTTTAACATGTGATCTTTAGGACATTAGGAATGCAGTACTTCATTAATTGTTATTGTATAAAGTTAAAGAATAAGGGAGGACCTTAGATTGAGTAATTTCTTGAATGACAAGAAACATTTCAGATGAGGAAACTGAATTTTCACACTGTCTGTCAGAAGATCTAGTTTAAATCACAGAACTGACTGAGGGGGGGAAAAGAAAGAAAGGCAAAACAAAACAGTGGAATAGCCATCTTTTTAATGGGACTTATGAAGAAAGCTAATTCTTTGACTGCTCTGTGTGATTTGGCACATACACTGTGCAAGCACAAGACTGATTGAACAGCTTAAGATTTTTTTGACAGGTAGAGACATAAAAAATGGTAGGAAGGTTTCAGGTTTTAAAGGGGTTTTGAGGTTTTAGGTTGTTTTACAATGTTGTTTACAGTGGTGGTATTTGAGAGAAAAATAAACCATTTTTTTTTTTTTTTTAGCAATGATACCTGGGAAAATATGAGTGGGAAGAACCGTTCACTTTATTGATGAGTTCAGATGGGAGCATCGGTTCTAGCTGTACAAATAAGTAACCTTATAAGAATCATATTACTTAGTAGCATAACAGCAGTGAGGTTTTTTTAATGCTGGCTAGCAATCTTACTAACACATTAAATCCCTGTTGCAGTTGTTACAATAGGTTTCAGGTACCTTCTGAGCCATAGGTGAAGAGCCAGCTGAAGCAGTGGTGACATATGCACCACATAGCTCTTGTGAAACTGTCTGGTGTGCCAAAGAGCTGAGACTGATGGTAATAGTGGTGGTAATAGTATCAATAAACATATAACTGCTCCAGGCTATTGGGCAAAGATAGGTAAGTAAAAATGTGCCTGTTGGGAAATCCCTTTGGAGAACTTCCTTGCCATGCTGCTGCACATGCATAGTTGTTCACAGTGTGCTGCTGTCAACCAGATGACATTTTACTGTGAAAAGATACACTGAAGAGCTGGCATGAAATGATCAGGATTTTATTAGATTTTCAGTTGGTTGCCAGCACAGCGAGCTCTGTGGAGTTGCAGTGGTGCTCAAAAGCAGTGTGAGGACATGACTGAACATGGTAAGGAGGGAGTGAGGTGCAGTATCCCCAGGTAGAAGAGAAGGGACTCAGGGGTCGAGCCTCTCCCAAGGCAGTGTCCCACCACAGGAAATTGGGTCAGTGAAACAGACAGTGTGTCCTTGATTTCCTGTAGCTTTTTAGCACCACGGTTTGGTGACCTTCTCGCTGTTCGTGTGCTGGGAACAGACTCTTACCCACTTTCAAGTAATCTTTCTGGGAGAGAGTTCATAGGGCCTTCCGACTTTTTAATACAGCTATTTATAAACATGCACAAAAATAGAAGGTGCATAGTGAGAGTCATATGAGTCATTCCCATTTTGATATCAAGTCACACTAGGCTAAATCACCCTTCTTGGCATTCTGGTTCAAATTGACTCTGTCATGGCATACAGGGCAATTTTCCTTTTTTCCCTATAAACCCAGTTCATGCATGCTCTGCTTCCTGGGCAGATTACAGCAGCCCTCTTTTACCCGTCGCACACTCCACTTGGGCTAAGAAAGGTATCTCCCCAGTGTTCAGATATCATGTCTGCTGGGGACAGTTGTGCAAGCAGTTGCTGTTAGAGCTGCTGTAAAAACCCACCTTGTCAAGAGGGTAGGCAGAGGTGACCAGGAGCAGAGCTTCGATGGGATTACAAGCCATTTGACTTGGCCTGCTTTTCAGTAGTTCTATGTTTTCTGTCACATAGCATTAGATAAATTGTATTGGTCCAGTACAGGTTGCACTGAGTACTGAGAGCTTAGTTTGGTCTTACACAAATAAGTAAAAATATGGAGGTGTCACTGCACTTCTAAGAATGCTACGCAATAAAGGCATTTCGGGGATTCCCTGTGGGTTTGAAGAGTAGGGACCAAACACTGTGGTCACCATGAAATTCAGACCATAAACACTTTATTAACACAAAAGGAACTTTATAAAAACAAAATCAGATAGTTTCAACCTGAAAAACAGACAAACAAGAAAACAGAAAACCCCTACAGTATTTCACTATCACTAAATGTTTTTCAGTCACACACCCTTCTGTCATTAGAATCAAATGAAGTTAAGGATTTTTTTTTTTTTTTACAGGCTTGTGCTATATTTTCCTCACTGTATTCAACTACTTTATTATTCTTCTGGTGTATTTCAGACCATTATTAATCTTGGATCTCTTCCTCAGTTTTTGTTATCTGTAAAATGGGATAGGGAGATTTATTCTGATCTCAGCATGCATTCAGCTGTACAAATGTTGTGTAGTTGTGTTGTTATTAGCATCATTACTCGTGAATTACATGTGCCTCTGATGTTGCTCTTCCAGTGTTTGATGTGGTGTGACACTCCTGTATTTTGCTGGGCTTTAAATGACTACCAAGTAGGTAGTCCAGTTTTCACTGGAAAAAGGGTTAATGTGATGACAATAGCTTGTAAACAAACAGTAAGTTTTTGTGACTGCTTTTCTTAGCGGTTCAGCATTGAATCAGTGTGGTAGGAACAACTAATTTTTAAGTTTCTCCTCCCTCCGTAATTGTTTATTAGCGAAGTCTAAGTAATGGTAATGATGCTAAAGGCACAAGTATTTTTGTAATCAGGAAAAATAATATATTTAGAAAGGCTATTTCTGTTATTCTTTCAAAAAGTATCTTACACAATAATGTTCAGATCAGCCAGACGAAGAAAACAGGCAGTGTACTCAGACTGCAGTGGATTACAAGGCGGTTTGCACTATCACATAATTATGATGCTAGAAAATTATTCCCGTTTTAGCATTGCCATTTAGGCCTGGTTGTTGAGAAGAACAGTTTTGTGTTGGTTCTGTGTGCCTGATGTCAGCAGACACACATACACGCACACACCTCAGAACAAATGTGGATGCTTTTTCATTTATGTTTCCCAGTGCTTTGTCAGTGTCAGTGCATTTCAGAGCTTTGGCTTCCCCATGCACATACACATGCACAACTGTAAAATTTTCTTTTTTCTTCTAACCTGAAAAACTGGAAAAATATCTTGTGGCAGACGTAACACCTTTCATGTCACCAGCTTTTATGGTTGCTTTTCTAAAGTTTTATTTTAATTGGCAAGCTTCCCCACTGAACAGAGGAGGATGCCAGTCCAGGCTAGTACACTGATAGTAGCAGCTAACTAGAAGAGGATACTTCACTTTCACATGTAGTGATCCTAAATTTGTTTGTTTTATTCACATGGGAACTGCCTTCAATGCGATTTTATAGCTGCTCAAGCCAATATTCAGGTTTTGTGTATCTTGGCCTTTGCTAACGGAGCTGATGCGCCAGTGAACTTTCAGTCAAAGTAAGCAATGTTGGGGTTTATTTTCCCTTGCTCTATTCTTCCTCCTTCAGTTCTCCCATATCCCCTGATGACAGAAATGGTTTCATTTCTCCAAGGAAGCCCATAATATAGCAAGAAGGAAAATCCATAACAAAAGAGCATATGTATCTGCCTGCACATGTTTATGTGTAAATTCTCCAGGGAGAAAGCATTCACAGGTCTCACTTCTGAATTACTCTCATTATAATAACCCATTTGGTGTCAAAGTGTGACAGATTATAAGCGCTTAAGGCTAGTCCCAGCTCAAGATAGATTTAAATAAAGTACTTCTGGTTATTGTGCAGGTCAGTGTGTTTAAATAACAACCCCCCAAATCATACTTTGACATTTAAAGGAGAGAGGAAATATTGTCATGCTGCAGACCTGGCACAGATAAGCACAGGGCAATTTGGTCAGTACACTGTGATTTGTGAGTGCAGCCTAACTCAGTCATTTTCACAGTTTGTAATCAAGTAGCCACCTTAGCAGTGTGTCAGCATTAAAAGAAAAAATGTTCCTTTTAAAATGTTTACACAAATTACTCCCCTGAGGTGCTGTAGTGCATTTGCTGCAAAACTGATGTAGGTTAAAGATCTGGAGCAGAAATGGCAAACTTGTGGGCCATTTTTTTTCGCCAGCCGATTGCTCAGGTGGCCAGGTCACAGTAACAGGATAATTTTTCAGATCCAGTGCCTAGGGCAGGATAAGTGGGAGAAATCCCTACATAACCTGAGTACTGTGGCAGGTGTTGAGAAGCACAGTGCAGAAGCCTCACTAACAACTGATGCAAGTTCATGACCAGTAGGATAAGTGTAGTGTAACTAAGTGCCACCTCTTCCCTACTTGGGCTGTGTGCCCCGTCCTAGCTCTCATCCTTGTAACTCCTTCAGCATTGCCCCACTGTGCCATGCTGTTGGACTGGGGCTCACCCAGCATTTGGCCAGAGTGCCTGCCTCAGAGCCTGGCCTTACCTCATGGCAGGGTGCACGAGCTGAGGAGTTGTGGAAAGGCACATCTCTTGTAGCACTCTGCTTCGAAGCTTCCCAATGTATCCTTCCTTCCTTCAGGCGTATCTGGCTAAGAAGTTCCACTTGTGCTAAAGGGATCTAAACCTGTGTTTTTACCCTGGGAGTAGCAGCATTCTGTATGTTTCTCCCTCCTCCTCCCCCATCTCTGTTTCATCTCCCTTCTCCTGAGCACCCATCATCCTCCTGGCTGTAAAAACCTTTGGCACCTAAGGAGGATGCTCCCAACCATTTTTCATTCTTAATTTCCATCTATCCCCTTCATTTCCATCTTTTCTGCCCCAGACTCTCCTCACCTCCTTCCCTTCTAGACTCTCTACCTCTGAAACCTTCTGTTCCCTACATGTCTCCATGCTTTACTTGCTTGCTGTGGTCAGGCTGCCACAAGGCTCATTATAGAGGCTGGATCATTTTTTTCTGATGGCAGGAAGGGCTTTGTTCCAGTGTTGCAGACTGAGAGGAGAGCACAAAGTGTCAGATGCCTCTTAGGAAATCCACAAAGAGTTCTAGAACTTGATCCCTCTGCACACAGCAAAAACCTGAGCTTTGACATGTTTCCATATGAGAAGTTGTGCCTTAATGTCTTGTCTTGCTGAGAAGCACAATCCACTTCTGTTGCTGTCCACAGCTAAACCACACCTACCTCTGAACTCAATTTTGTAGTTAATTCATATCTGTTCAATAAGGAGGGAGGAAGATGACAGTTAAAATCTTGCATCAGGTGACAACACTGAAGAGGTACTAAGTCATATATCAGCAAGCATGAAGTGCAAGGGCTTGTAGAGTGACTACTGTATAGCAGTTGGAGACAACACATGAACTTACTGTGGATTTCAGGTCCAATTAAAGAAAGACATCTCAGTATAAGAGACACTGCTAGGCAGCTGTGATTACTCATGCACTCCTTTGTATTGTCAGTGCTGTTCTTTCTTACAATTTCTTTGTTTGGCTTTTTAACGATGACCAGATCTTGCATGACATCTCTTTTTAAAAACATGGACTTCTGCGTTAGCTCAGAAGACACAATTAGATCTGATGCTACTGGTTTGCAGAGAAAAGAGATTAAGTGCAGATTAAGCTTTGGGTAGATTGCAAATGAAGGGGAAAAAAAGAGCAGAACAGGACCTTCTTAAAAGGAAATGTTTTGAATTTGATCAGTTGTATTTTGGACCCAGTAGTATACCAGACTATCAGCAGCACAATGAAGCTGATGGGATCATAGGATCATTCAAGCTGGAAGAAACCTCAAGAGGTCTGTAGTCCAACCTTTTCTGCATCAGGCTCAGCTTAGATCTCAGGGGTTTATCCTGTTGGGTCTTCAAAACCTAGAGATTTCGCAACCTCTTTGGGCCAGCAGAGCTACTTTCTAAATGTTTTCATGGGGAAAATGTTTTCCTTGCATCCAGACTGAACTTGAAGTGTTTTAACTCTCACCCAGTGTGTGTAGTCCTCCCACTGTGCCCCATTGTGAAAAGCCCAGCTTCATCTTCTTGCTGACCAAATTTTAGGTGCTAGGGGACAGCTTTAGTAGGTTCCTGTCTACAGCTGTGTCTGCTTCAGGCTGAACTGTCCTGCTTCAGCCCCTCTAGGATCAGCGCTCAAGCCCTGACCTTCTAAGGGGTCCTCTGATAAAGTTATTCTGGTTTATCATCACCTTTTCTTTACTGGGGCATCTAAAACTGGACATGATACTCTAGATAGAGTCTAATGAGTGCTGAGGAAGGAGGTAATGATCAGTTTCTTCCATCTCCCGGCTCTGCACCTTGTCGCACAGCCCAAGATGTTGGTCCTCTTTACTGCCAGGGCAGTCTGCTGGCTCACGCGCAGCTCCGTCTGCCAAGATGCCCAGGACTTTTCCGCAAAGCTTTTCCCCCTTGGTCAAGTCCCAGCTGGCACCACTGCAAAGGGCTCATCCTTCCCAGGTGCAGGACCTTGCACTTGTCCCTGTTGACTTTCATAAGGTTCCTGTCAGCACATTCCTCCAGCCTGCCTAGGTCCCCTGAGGTGGCAGCCCTTTCCTCAAGCATAACAACTGGCTCTGGAATTATGCAAGTGCTGTGCATTGCTAAATTGTCAACAGAGTAAATAAACCACAGAAAGCAAGTAGATTCCCCCCTTCCCACTTTTAACCTCTTCCATTTGCTGAATGCTTGAAAATCTACTTGTAGCAGTAGAGCAGAAAAAAAGAAATGTGTAGGCTTAGATACTGTGCTTAAATTGATAGCGTAATCCTAAATTTGTATTGACTTGGCTGCTTTTTCCTCGAAATGGGGAAAAATACATAATCTGAGATCAAAATATTGTGTTCTAGTCATCTAGTTCATATGCAGTGCAGGCCAGTACATTTTGTAATGTGTTGCCTGTGTGCAGAAGTGTCGAGGGGGGTTCCTTCATTCCCATGGTGGGTAACAGCATCACACTGTGAAGACATCTTTTCATTATATTCAACATAAGTGTTTCTTTTCTTAATTTCTTCCTATTATTCCTAATTGCAGCATCCCTAAGCAACCCAGCCCTTTGTGTTTGTGTGGCAAATATTGCAAAATTGTATACTTCACTGCATTTGTTATGCTAGAGAATTCATAGCCGGTCAGTTGAATTTTTGCCATTAGATGTCACTACATGTACACCAACCTATTTTTAAAATACTTGATTTTTATTTAGTGACACAGAAGAATGGAGGAGAGAATTGGGAGATGTAGGAGAGAGTCTGGTACTATGCCTTGAGATATCTACTTCTTAAATAGGATGTTGGATATGCCTTTACTAAAAGCAGCACAGAAGGAAACATAAGATTTTTGACTTAAGTCCAACAACCAACAGATGATGCTGTGACCTTAAGCATATATAAATATGTTTAGCAGCTGCTGTGTAACATATTTATAAGTGTTTAGTGACCTGGAGGTTAATCAAAATGAGTTTGGTGATCTCAGCTCAGTTCTTAATGGACTCCACTTCATATTATAGCACTGATGCAGCACAATTTGTCACAGTCGGCAGTCTTTACTCAAAGGACGCCCACTGTGGAGTGAGAATTAAAGGCTGAAGTAATACCTGATTATTTCTCCCTAAAGAAACTTTCCATTCCAAGCCATCATAGAGCAAAATAATATGTGGAGTTGCTCTGTACTGCTCACTGCACCCAGTCTCAGGATAAAATAACATTTAGTCTTACAGGCTGTCCTTTCAGCATTACTGAATTTGCTCATGTGTATTGAGGGCAGTGCTTCGATAGGGGGCTGGGGAAGGGCAAAGTCCTGCCAAGGATGGTGCTGAGTCTTTTCACTTGCTGGGCTCTTTCCAGCGATGGAGAGCTGTGTCCGTTCCAAGTGTGGCATTACATGGGAGGATGAAAGGGATAGCTATTGCCTTGCCAGATGAAATTTCAGAATTAGGTTCTGCCATTCAGGTCCTTCTGAGTACAGAAGCAATTTTTTTAGACTTCAGTTGTTTTCTTGCTGTCCTGACCAAAGCTAGTGTATTCTTTTTATTTAATTTCCTCTTTCCGTCTAAGCTGGAAACAGTTTCCTACTTTTTGATTTAAAGCTGCTGTACAGCAGTATGCTTTCATGAGCTGCAGTTGAGACTGATGTCCATAGTGGGTAACATGAAATAGGTTGTACCTCAATTTGAGACAACGAACAACCCCACAGCTTAGAAGATACACATGCTATAGAAGGTAATAGTATTGAAATATTAGTAGGTAAGGACCAATTTCAGACCTGCAAGGTGCATATCTCCTGTGTATTTTTAAAGCAGAAGAAGGACATCGAAGAGATAGGTACCTGTAGAGACTTGCCTTTTCCAAAATCCTAGCCTTACTCCATAAAAGAGCCTCTCAAAATCTATTACTTCTCTTTTAAAGTGTAAAAATAAACTTGCACATTTTTCATCTTCACTAGCAACTTTATCCAGCAACAGAAAGGATCTTGCTTATCCAGCATAGAAAGAATTTTTCAGTTAACTGCATTTGTTGAAATACAGCAATTTTCAGCTAAAAAAGGGGGGTGGGGATGTTTGAGATACAGTATTTACATAAGAAAAGCTTGATTGTATGACTGAAATCTTTTAAAGTTGTTGCCAAATGGTTCTGCTCTTTTCCTTTCCCTTTGTAATTTTCCCTTGGAGCATTGCACCACCGTGCATTTTAAATCTTTTCCCTCCACTTCTCGTTGCAAGCTTCATCAGGGAAATGACATTGTATGGCAGTTGTCTCCTTCATATCAAAAGAAAGCCTTTGCCTCTTTGCAAGAGTGAAGAAAAGTTTGTCTTCAGAGAGCAAAGGACAAAACTGACTTGGAAAAAGATGCTTTATTTAGATAACACGTTCTCTTTTCCTCTGAAGAAATTCACAATGTGTCAAGAAAAATTAGGCCAAATAGTGCTTTAATGGTCTTTCTCCTGTACCTCCTAAAAAAGAAATCTGTTCCTACCAAGTGCATTAAGAATCTGCCATGAGTTTTGAAAAGACAAAACGCCACTGAAGTTACTGAGGGTTCTTGGTTTAGGTGTTGTCTTTTTTGTTTGAATACTGAATAATAATTAAAACTATAATTTATACCAAAACTTCCATCTTGCTATCAGGACATGCAGCTTTCCCTGCTTGTAGAATAGCATTAAATGCTTCAGTTTTGTAAGGAAATAAAAGCTGACAGATACTAAAGCTATGTAAAGGAGTGGTTACTTTCTTGTTTCTTTTATTTGGAAAAACAGCATAAATTTACAGAGGGTACACTGAAGAAACAGGTCTGAGTTTTGTATTTTCCTATGTTGTTTATGAATATAGAAGTAAGTATATTTTTGCATGGGTTTTATTTATATATATGATTTTATATGTATGAGCCTTACCCATATAAATATCGTAATATGTGCTGCCTTCAACTATATTAAGAAAAGGTAGGTAATTGTTTGATGGATTTAAAGAATAAAAGGTTATTTTTTAAGTTGAATCATGCATTAGATTGGGCTATTCGGCTTACTTGGATTGGACTGTTTTCTTCATTGTGCCTCAATTAATCTATAGAATTTGACAAATCAAGTACCAAACACACTTAGATACTTAAAAATATTTATTCTGAAGATCTTCACATCTGAACATATAAGGGCTTAGTTTATGCCAGTTTGTCGGATAAATTTAAGTCTCAGTTATAAAAACATTAAAAAATATGTGATTAATATTCAAAACCAAAATATTTCTGCTGAGGTTTACTGTTTCAACAAAGTATAGTATGAAAGACTGGTGGCATGTACAAATGAACACTGTGTTTAGTGCAATAACATCACGTATAGGAATCAGAAACTGAGTCTGTGGTACCCATTTTTCTTCTGGTCATTTCACCGGTTTTTTAAGCTATGGCAGGTAAGGATTGCTATTACATGGTCCAATTTGCTGGATTTTTTTTTTATGCCAATGCTAGGTTCTGATTTTGACTCCTAATCACATTGCTGTCTCCTGTAGGTGAATAATATGAGTTGTATTTTTCTGCTGATGGGTAGTGGCATATAAAGACACTATACCTCTCTTGAAAAGACTTCAGTCCAGTTCTATCTCAGATATATGGTAACTTGTTCAAGACTAAGTCAAAGCTCCCTATATTAGTAAAATGAACTAATTGCGTGCTTTCTCCTTAGCTATATGCAAACAATAGGAGATGTACTCTCCGACAAACCACAGCATCTCCAGTAGTGAGGTACGTAATGAGACATTGTATGTGTGCTTTCTTCTCCTAGGCAAGGCAATTTTCCTGCCATGAATCAGAGTGGTATTATGGGATCCAGCTCTCCCTACACTCAACCAATGAACAACAGCTCTGGCTTGATGAACCCACAGGCTCCTCCTTACAGCATGGCACCTAACATGGTGAACAGTTCAGCAGGTAATGGTGAGTAACTTTCAGCAGTGACCTTCCTCCATAAATCTGCTTAACAGCATCAGCCCTGGACTGGTGGCGCAGGAACATCCTTCTTCATTTGATTACCCCTCTTAGGTGGTTTGGAGTGATTCAAAACTAGGCTAAGGTGCTCGCTTTTTTTTTGTTGTTGTTTTTGTTAATTAATGTAACTCATACATTTTTCATTAAGTCATTTTGCACAGCACATAGATGAGTAGAGTGTTTTGAGCAGTTCCAGCAACACTCGGACTCGGTTTGATGTAGGTGTTGACCAGCAAGTATATGTATATTTGTGTGTATGTGACTGCAAGAGAGGGAAGGAGAATAACTTCACCTAAAAGGCTGCTATTGCTTCTCAGTGTCTTACTTCCTAAGGTTGCAATTTTAGATATTTAATGTGGTAGTAATTTAAAAAAAGAGATGTGCACCTGCTCTGACTTGAAGATGCTGTAAGTTGAGCACTTAACATAATTACTCTGTTCGGAAAACATAGGCCATATTTACTGTTTCCAAAATTCATATAGGGTTTTCCTCATTTACGTCTTTAAATATCAGTATATACAATTTAACCATAACTTCCTTTTGGAAAAAAAAAAAAAAAAAAGCATATTCAATGTAGTGACTGGATTTATCTTTCATATCATGACTTATGAGTTTAGAATTGCTTGCGGCTTTGTGTATGACTTTGAAGGCAGGTGAATATAGTTCTGCACAAATGTGCTTTATGGTCCGTATTCAGCTTGAGCTCCTAACAATTACCCTCCATCAAGATAATACTTCAGTAAAGATCAATTCTTTGATTGGGGTGTGTTTGGACGGAGTTTCAATGACCTTGAAGTGGATCCTCCCAAATACTTATTCCAGTCATGGAGTTTCTGTGCTTGCTTTACTGGTTACATTATCCTTTTTTGAAATGTTGGGGTTTCTAAAATTTTTTCTGAAAGCTGAATAGGTTGTGCTGAGGTAATATGATGTTGTTTCTTGGTTGTTGTTGTTTTTACCTTTGTCTTATACTTTAGAAATGCCTTAACTACCTAAATTGTGTCTTACCAAAACCATGTTTTTCGGTATATTTTTCTCTACTCTTCTTAGCCTGTTTAATTTCTTCATCCTTTGCCTCTTCCCCTGTCTTTCCTTCCTGTCAATTTTATGTGTTTCTGCTTCTTGGGAAGAAAATGGCCACTGTGAGATGCTAGCATACAGTATGTCCAGAGAGTTTCTTTCCTCTGCATAGGAACTCTGAGACACTTAACAGTGTCTTGTATTTCAAAAATAATATCTTACTGTTTTAGTGAACAGAAGAAACCAAAAGGAAGCTTCTTATCAGTAAGATTAAAAAAAAAAAAAAAAAAGAGAGAGAGAGAAAAGAACAAAAAAAAAAAAAAAAAAGGCTTTTTTGGAAGCCATTGGTTAGTCCAGACAACACACCGCACCATCTGGATGAAGAGGGACAAGCTATTGAAAAGACCATTAGATAATAGCTTGCTTTTCCCCCACCAGAGCTGTCCCAGGTAATATTATGTTCTGTTTGTGTAGTTATGTGTTTTGTCTGGCTTGCTGAAATAAAATTACTTCTGAGCATTGAAACTGTGCTATAAATTTTGTTTTGCTATTAGCAGAAGTAATTTTTTCCCCTTTTCCGTTGGCCCCCAGAGCTGCAAAAATAACCAACAGCAAACAGATGGCAGAGTGCCCTGCCTAAGAAGATTTATATATTCCTAAGGAATAACCAGTTTAAAGGAAGATTCACAGAGGGTTTTTTTGTTCAGATAATTCAGCCATTCGTTATTTCATACAGTGGAAATCTGTTCAGTGCAAGACCATTTATCCTAGCAGTCTTTTGTATGGGGTAGTCATACTCTCTTTATTGTGTTATGCATTCTGAAATATTGGATTTTGAATAATTTAAACATTTATCAGGGTTTTTTCTGCCAGTGCATTTGTGAGGTTTTCTTTTGTTCCAGTTTTATTAATTCAAAGATTACCCAATGGAAAGTAAGTATGAGATGAAGTAATGGAGTTCAGTGCACCTCTTTTAGTCTGTGGAGCAGACATGCATCTGGAATGCTTTATGGAGCCAGCCTACAGGAGATGGTGTTGGGGAGGAGACAGACACACACAACACCAAAAAGAGAAAATTAGGTGTGAATACACTACAGAGGACAAATGCAGTGTGAATACTTAATTTCCCTATATCCTGACTCATCCTTCTGCTTGGGTCAAAGAAATGAAAGTGTGAGCTTAAAGCAAGTGTAAATACAGCTCTTAAAATGATAATGCCTTGAGCTGGGAGAGCACTTCAGGGTCAGCTCTGGTGCTGCATTTGATGAGGTGGAAAACTTAAAGGTGATACCTACTTATGGGCTTGAAAACAGTGTTTTCTGTGACAGGAAGATCAGTTCAGCTATCTGACTAGAGCTTCCCCTTTCTCCCCACTCCACTTTGTAAAGTCACACATCTGTCAGCTAAACCGGTTTTCAGTCCATGTGTAGGGCCAAAAGCAAATGCAGCTGAGTGGCTGCTGCTGGAGGTAAATGTGGGCATTAGTTAACTTGCTCATGTACACTGAGCATGAACAATTGTGCTTTCAGTTAGAGGCCAATGAAAGCCTAAGGTAAGCAGTAGGGAGAAGTTAGTTTCTTGGTTGACTGAGTTTTGGAGAGTGCAGTTGTGTTACCTGTTATGAGGGAGGAAGGCAGGTTCTGTTTACATTTGTTTTAATCAAATGCACTTACTCTAAAACAGAGGAAGATTGCTGGTACTGATGGAATTATTTTCACGTGGTGTTGGAGCTTTGGTACAACTGTGTTTAACATTGGTCTTGCCACTCATTTTTAGTAGGATTTATAACTCCTTATTACCAGTTGATTCTTTTTTTTCCCCCTTAATTATTGTCACAGTTGAAAGAAAATCATGCTGCAGTTCCACATCCTAGTATTTTAACAGTGACTGTGGATCAAACAGCAGATCACCAGCTTCTGCTGATGTAGAGCAGTCTAGGAACACAGAAATCATGAGATCAAAGACAGATTCTTCTGATAGAGTATCCCATACATAACAATTAAAAAAACTTCAGGAAAAGGGTGCCAGAATCTCTTTGTAATTATGGAACAAACTGCCATTCAGAAAAATTGTGTAACCTCCACTGTCCTTTTATTATATGAGTTCACATTTCCCATATAGATTTTAGATTCCCCCCCCTATTTTTCAAATTCCAGCTTTAAAAATGCATCTAATAAACAGGAAACTTGCAAACCCCAACATAAATAAAATAATTTTGTGCTGTGAGCCTTGTTAATTCTAGTGAACATTATCATTAAAAATAAGCAATACAGAGTTTGGATCTCACAGATTTTGGTATTGTTCTTGCATGAAACTTGCATTCACAATCTCTGCTACCTCTGGAGGTGAACTAACCAATAAGAAGGCATTAATTTCCTTACTGCCACAAGGATCCTTTCGTAATTTCACTACCTCTGTCCTACTGAAACCTTCCTTTTTCTGGGTATTAGTATTGCCATGAATTTTTAACATTGTGAACAATTGTAACAATGTTTTATTTTACATAAAACTTGAAGTTCTAGAAAAAGTTACTTGCACAAAAGGAATTTAAAGTATGTTCTTTGAAATAACATTAAAATACTTAGCTTATTATATACATTTAACTTCATATTTATTTAGGTGAACCTCTGATAGGAAAAGCAATCATATTTATGCATGTGAAGTACTTTTTAGAAACTTTATTTTCTCCATTTTGCAACTTGGTTGCATTTTTCTGAAGAATGGAAACCTCCATTTATTGCACTATTTGGTTTACCCTAATGCATATCTACATAGGAGCTATTAATGCACATTTAGATAAACTTCCTGGGGGTTGTCAGTAGTTGGTAACAGCTGTAGTGTCCCACCACCTATACACCAAACAAGTGATGACCTTGATCCAGGGGTCACTGTGTGACTGTAAATCAAGTCAGCTCCTGGCACAGAGATGCCCGTGTCCCAAACTGCTTGTATTTGTCGTCTCTCAGACGAGACTTGGTCAGCAAAAAGGAGGTGCGGCACTGAGATCCCTGGTGGCCATCTCATCCCCTTCAGATAAGGTCCCCAAGCACCTTGTGCTGTGCTTTTCCCCAGAGGCCAATGGTTATTCCTGACAGGACATCAGGCAATGCTGTTATCCCTCTTCCACTTTCTCTGTGGGCATAAAAGAAATGGGGATCCTTTTGCAACTCCACGGTCACAAATTCACTGCTTTTGCTTTTGCTTTTTCTTCTCTTCCTTTTCTGCAGAGGGATAGTGCTAGGGGTGGAAGGGAGAAAGGAATGTCTTACAAAAGAAAGAATATTCTCTTTTGCAGAGCATGATTTGTTACTGCACTAGCAATAAAGAGAAAAACAATGTTTGTATATTGCTGCTCCTACAGTATTTAATCATCTTGTGGGACTGGTAGAGCAGCCTTTAGGAAAAAAAGAATACTTTGCTGCAGTTTTACTCGTGTCAATATCTGCCTTTGAGTACGTGAAATTCAGCGTGGAATAGTTAATTCAGGACCTTGACCCGTACTTGCTTTTTGAAATCATTCTAGCTCTTAAATTCTTATAATAAGCCAGAGGCTAGTACTTGAAACCTGTTCACAGTACGCCATAACACTGTTCGAGTCAAGTTTTCCCTGTTACCCTCCTCTCTACAGTGTTTTATCCTTAGGTCTGCACTTCACATGAAGAATTATTAGTACCTGCGTAGAAAGAGACCGTGTCTTATTTTAGCAGTTTCGTGACAATAGCAGTATTTCACTGCTCAGAAAGGGTCAAAACAATGTTCTCGCTGTACCGCTTAGCTAAAAAAAGGGAAAGAATGTCTGCTCGCAAATCGCTGGAGAGTATGTTTGCAAGAAGTTACGAAACAGCATTTCAACAGCAGATAGAAAAGTAGCTGTGGAAACATCTTAGGTAAAAGCTATAGGGAAACTAGACAGCCTTGCAGTTTGCTAGTAAAATGCTTGCAGTTCTCCTCTTAGAGGCGGAAAGAAAGAATGTAGATGAAGTAAATAATTTAGAACAAAAAAATTAAACAGAATTTGGGAAACTTTCCTTTTTTTAATAATTGTCTCCAATTCCTGATAGTTGTATTTGCATATGCCAGCAAGAAATAGTCAAAAGCCAAAATGAGCCTGTATTTTTACATTTCTAAACATGTTTAATACAGTCAGAATATGTGTGGTAATCTCCAGACTGGACTTACTAGCCCTTTACATGGGGTGTTAACTTAAACCCCTCTGGAAAAGAGATTCATAAGGGAGTTCTGATGGAAACAAGACGAAGCAGGAGTGGACACAATTTTTTAATTCTTTGCAAAAGAAATACAGTGTGCCAACCTAGATAACAGTCAGATATCAGAGGATTTAGACATGCAGAATTCTGGTGAAGAAGCGTGATTGTTAACTTCACCTTTTTTTACCTCTCTAAAATGGCTTTAGAGGGGAATGGCCATCTTTGCTTGCTTTGAAACTAAAACCAAGACTTCTTTTTAGCACTTTCATAGCATGGAATATGCTGACTGCTAAAATGGATTTTGTTTAACAGTTCTGCATCCAAGTTTAAAACCAGACCACAGCATATATTTGACCATTTTATACATATTTTTTTTTAAATCTCAGAAGAAAAATGACTTTTTTTTTAATTGTGGAATTGAAAACTAAAATATGTTAGGCTGCCATTCTTCAACTTGAGAATGGTCACAAGCTGCCCCAACAGAGTATGAGGGCAAAATGCATACAAATCAAATGCTTAGTGGATGCTGACTTCCCAGTAGCATATTGACTGGATGTTTTGTTGAGATTTCACACACATACATAAAAATAACAGCATTTTTAGCTGATCCCAATAGATTTTTCTCTGCAGCTGCATCACTTGTAAAAGGCTTTTTGTTCCAATTCTTGAAGTCTGAAGTATTGCAAGTAATTTTTTTTTTTTTTAAATCTCAATTATGATTTATGTGTTGTGATGACTTTAAGGGCTTGATTGGGCTACAAATGTGCTTTGAAAAAAACAAGAAAATGTGCCCATGAAAAACACCGGCATCTCAAAGCTGAATATTGAGCATACAGTTGTAAACTCACATGGCACATGGCTGGGTAGGTTTTCTTGGCAGACCCAGAGTCTCAACCTGCAGTGATGCTAAAGATATTAGCAAATTAGCACTGCAAAGCTTGCCAGAGTATTCGCTAGAGTCCTGCTCATGCTCTCACTGCTGTAATTAAAACTAATTATTTTCTAAAACATAGTAATACATGAATATGTGCAATAATCATTTTGTAGTGGGCAATCTGTGAAGTATTTTTAAAGCTTCTTTTCCCCCTCCTATCTTTGGCTTGCTATGCAATGTGCCTGCTGCCTAGTGCAAGCCAGCACTATCATTTTGTGAGAAGTGTGCTAGTCTGGTAATGACAATGATGCTAATTTTTAGATTTGGGATATGGATTTTTTCCTTTTTATTGTCTTGTATGTTACTCTATCCTGTGTTTCTATCATCTCATATCCTTCTTTGAAAGAAGGTCATGAGGGAGATTAAAAAAAGGAGAGAAAGGAAAGGTAATCCAGTGTTTCACAAATGCTGTGCACATGGTTTTCAGCAGGGAAAGAATCACCTGGTGTCTTGCTGCTGTTCTCTGGTTATTTGCATTGATTCAGTGTTATGGCACCTCTTAGCATCTCCTCTGCCCTGTATTTTCTGTCTGTTTATCTGGATGTTTCTTCTTGCATCTTTCTAGAAATCCAGGAACCCAGCAGCTCTGCAGCAATAATACTATACTTAGCACTTGCATCTTCAAATAAAAAACCCTTAAACTCCTCACACTACTGGGAAGCAACTGCATGCCATTATCAGAGAAAGACATTTGTGCATTCATTATAGTCCCACCTCATTTTGGCAGGAGGGAGGAAGTTGAGTGCTGAGTTCTCCAACAGAGAACAGTTTACAGCTTGTATTGCTGTAGCTAAGGGTCACAGAGGCTGAGCCATTCATATTGAAGTCAGTAGGGGCAGGAATTATCTGCTGGACACCAACCTTAATACAGATGTAATTGGAAAATTCAGCCTTTTTCTTGGATTCAACATGGCAAGCAAAATGTGTATTGTTTTAATTTACATTTGTCTATTGCTAAAGGGAGAGTGCAGTAATTAAAATACGTTGTTTTTCTGTTAAAATGTTGTGGTCAAATGCAGAGACAGTTGAAGAGTACCAGCAGCACAAAGAATGAATTTTGTTCTGTAAGGTGGTGGTGGTGGTTGTTGCATGGTGCTCGTATTCTCTCCTTGTTCATTCTCTTTTATCTCCTCAATTCAACTGAAGAGGTTTCCAGGTTTCCAGATGCTAGAATAACAGCACAGAGGTGGGAAAACCTCTCCTTCACATGGTGCCACAGTCTTGCAGCAAGGAAGCGTGTTTTTTCCTACGAAGCCAAACATAGTCATGCTTAACTGTTTCTCCTGTTTTCGATTAGCACCTATGGGTCTTGCAGATATGATGACACCTGGTGAGTCCAAACTACCCCTTCCTCTCAAAGCAGATGGCAAAGAAGAAGGACCACCCCAACCCGAGAGCAAGTCAAAGGTATTTACCACCTCCGCACGTGGTGTTGGTTCTGCCCGCAGAAGTCTGCTGTGTTGTCCTTCATCTTCTGGTTTTGGCCTACCCACTTCTGTTCTTTCCTGCATGCCTTTCCATTCACGTGCAATCTCTTTATTTTTTGTTTTTTGTTTTTTTGGTTTTTTTTCCCCCCTTCATTGTGTGGATCTGAAAGTTACTAGTTCTTACGGCATTTTAACTTGCGGGGGCAAAGCATCCCAAGCCAAAAGTTGCGTGGGGATTCAGCTGTGTCAGGTGGGTGGGAAAGAAGGGTCTTGCCTGGTTTTAATCCTTGCAGCCATTTTTCTCTGCCTTCAGTTATAGCTTCCTGTTTTGGCCGCCTCAGCAGCAGCAACATACTTTAATATTTTGCTTTCTTGCCTTATTTAATAAAATAAGGTGAACAGCTTGTTTTTTTTCTTTCTTTCATAATGGGAAACCCATGCTTAGCATTTCATGTGAGCTTGAAGTAAGCATGGTGGCTTAGTGACTTTAGCCAAGCATCCAGCAAACTTTCCAAATTATACTAATTATCAATGTTGTTTTAATACCTTTTATATATATATATAAATATATTTATATATGTGTGTGTTTTCTGTATGTGTCTCTCTGTTTATATATATTTTATATATAAAAATTGGTCAGTCTGTTAAAATGGATGTATTTTTTTTGTTTTTAATAAAGTTTGCCCTGCCTTTGTCATATTATTTTTTTTATTCCTCTACCACAGGATAGCTACAGCTCTCAGGGTATTTCTCAGCCCCCAACCCCAGGCAACCTGCCAGTCCCTTCCCCAATGTCCCCAAGCTCTGCTAGCATCTCCTCATTTCATGGAGATGAAAGTGATAGCATTAGCAGCCCAGGCTGGCCAAAGACTCCATCAAGCCCTGTAAGTGGCTCTGTTTTTTTTGGTTTTTGTTTATTTTTTGTAATTAATTATATTTTAATGCTTGCTTGTTTGTTTTGTAAATTCCTTTTCTTCATTATTTATCCACTAAACAGTTTTCTTTCTCTATAAGACTGGGTACAAATTCTGCTCTCGGACACATGACTGTAAGTTCCACTGCCTGGCTTCAGTGGGGCCTAAGCATGCTTATCCAAGGGCAAAATTTGTCCCAACAGTACTTTGAAATAAGAAAGAATAAAATTGCGTGCATCATGCAAGTGTGCTGTCTGGTAAAACAGCAGTTGTTGTGAAGAAAACGTCCTTCCTATAATGCATCAGCTTCCAAGCATGCCGACTGTGTTGTTAAGGACAATTCCATTTCTGTTCCTGGGCCCAAACTCCTTCACACAACTGACTTCACTCTGGTTGCTGCACTTGTCTTTACTATGATTATTTAGGGAAAAAAACCCAAACAAACCAAAACAAAATGAGAAATCTTCTCCCCTACTGAAACTAAGTTAAATTATAGACTCAGCACGACAAAAAAGCTGCCATTTATGTTTTTGAAACATTTTTAATTTTGAATTGTGTATCTGGAAATACAGCCATTAAGCTATCAGGGCACAGTCTAAACCAAAATTGTTTCTATTCGCTTCATTGGGTTATTTTGAAATAACCAGGTTGTGAGTAGAAAAAAGGCCCTGATGCTTGTACATTTTTAGAAAACTGTTTTTTAGGTGAATAATATTTAGTCATTCTCATACAGGTTGTAAAGAAAAACCTGAGAGAGATATGTGGAGCTAAAACTGAATTTCATCATCTATCTATCTATAGATATATATATAGAAAATATATATATATACAGAAGAGAGAATGAAGACATGAGCTGATACTGTCTATGGGGAGAAGATGTCTACTTGCTCATTTTTGTTTTGTTTTGTTTTTAATTAGAAATGTATATGCTGTTCCTATCTTATTTGTTTTTATCAAAGTATTAATGATTGTAATTTCTCTGTAGAAAAATACTGAAACATATTCTTGTGTCGAATATAAAGGGTGTTTTCCCCAATGTTAAAGTGATAAATTTTTACAAAGTTATATGTTGAAGAGTATGTCTCAAGGCAAACAGAGGAAGGCCAGTCAGAGGGGAAAAGATCTACCCATCCAAAAATCAGACATCTGGTGAATCCCCTGAACAAAGGGGCAGCATGGCATGAAATGCACCTCTTTAATCTTTGGATGTTTATTTGACAGCAACTTTGAGTCTCAGAAGGCAGCTGATGTTATTTATTCCTGCAAAGTCTCATCTTTTTCTTCACAGCATTTCTGAAAGCATGATACCAAAAACTCTGTTAGTTTTATTTGTAGTAAAGAATAGTTTGGGTATTGCTTGTTTGGGCAGTTTTCTGGAGGAAAACAAGAGAGTTTATTGCACAGGTTGTCTAACACATCAAGTGCTTCCTCTACAAAGATAGCAAACAGTGCATTTCTGAGCTCATTGCATAAACTCCATAGCAAATCCTACAGCCCTCATGAACATGTGTGAAGATTTTTCCATGTAAATATGCCAAAGTATAGCATTGGAAAAAATAAATGAAGAAAGTTTTTGCTTTCAATTTCTTCTGACTGTCCTTCTGTCCAAAAGCTTCAGTTAGCTTCTTAGTACACAGGTGTGGATAAATTCAGTGATTTGAAAGGATAGAAAAATAAGTGGTGTAAATGAGCTGGTCCCTTTTTACCTATGAAGGCCAGGATTGGATAACTTCACTGACATCAACAGCAGCCTGACACAGAGTGGAATGATTGATTGCAGGCATTTCGTTACACTTGAAAACAGCTTGAATTGGTTCATTAAATCCCAAAGCTGCTTCGTGTGCTACAACTTCTCCATTCCAGCAAAGGATAAAAGCAAGGGTGAATAGTCTGATTCACTTCAGGGTATCCCTGTGATCCTGCTAAGTGGATCCTCTCTTTCAGCTGTTTTGTGTGGAAGAGAGGCATAAGAAAATGGGAAGAAGGAATTGTTAGACATTATGTTTTGAGGCCTCTTTGGGTACATCAGTAAAAGAACACTTCTACCATGCAAATTTTGTATGTAATGTGCACCCCTGACAGTGGTGAGGTAGTTTTAAAATTCTTTAAAAGAGACATTTCAGGCATGGGTGTGAACTGTGCGGGGTCACTGCAACATGAATAAAACAGTAGGTAATGAAAACCCCATAGAATGCTGTTCAGTGTCCATAGGTACTCATGAACATGACAGTGAGTACACCTCAATAGTACTACACCTCCATGGTGCTATCTGTGGGGAGTCTGCCTAGTCCTTCAGGAGAAAATACTGATAAGAGGATTGTGTCCTGCAAAAGCCTCTGCCAGAGTTTGGACTTGGGCAGTTTTTGCTGCCTGTGTATGCACACTCTGTTCTGTAGTAAAAGGGTTCTATGTAATACATGTAATATTGGCAAATTCTTCATTGAAGTGGGGAAAGTGAATGGTAGATAGTTCTATAAATATAGATGCTTAAAGATATGTACAGAAACAACTACCCACTGCCTTTCATGTGAAAAGAACTCCTACAGAAATTCGTGTTGTTCTGAAGGATTCTGCAGACTCACTATACAAGGGTCTGTATATAATACAGTTTTAATAGGGGGTAGGTGTATTGAAAAGAAAGTATGGGGTTCAACAGACTTATATGGGAATTGGCTTTGGTATCCACATTTTTAATCACCCATTGAAAATGGCCAGACATGCCATGTGGAAGAGTGCTGGGCATTGAGGGCAGAGTAGGATACAACTAAATCAATACAGGTATGTGCCACAGGCTTGGAATAGCATTCTTTTATCACCAAAATGGTCAACAAACTTAACAGAAGAAAGGCTCATGATCTGTAATCTTCCAGCATTGCCTGAACAGTGGGATCATTCTCTTATAAACCCTTGTTTTCTGAGGGTTAATATTTACCCGTAGGCAAATTTGGTCTTCCGGCTGAACCTGCCCGTGTGAAACTGAAGTTTGTTTGTGTGTAGACTAGCTTGCACACATCTGTCATTTTTATACTTTTACATTTATAAAAATAGAGAAGAGAAAAAGATCTTTACTCTTGAGGAATAGCATTCTTCCTTCCAGTGCATTCTTCTACAGTTAACATTTCATTTTAGAAGAAAATTGCACCCATTTTACAAAGCATGACAACCTGAAAGCTCACACAGTAAGAAACACTTCTTACCTTCTGTAAGCTGTGAAAAGTTTTCAGATTATACTGTCATTTTAGAGCCTGCTGCCACACTGCTGAAAAGCAGCATCATTTGAGATGTATCATAGAAAAATGCAGAATGAAAAATTCTTAACTATTTCCCTTCTGTTCTGAATTGGATTTGAAAAATGAATCTTAACATATAAAAATGAAATCCTAAAACTGGTAAATTTGAAGTTTCGTAATCATGAAATACCATAAAAGAGAAATAGAAACTATTTTGTTGCTTTATATGTTAGAATATAAGCACATAGAAAATTTTCTGAGTGAAAGCTGAAATTTCCCACCTTTATTTTTGTTAGAGTTCTGAGACATCTTAAGTGTCAGATTAAAATTAATGCCAATGAGTAGTAGAGTGACTTCTTACTGCAGTTGGTAGTGGGGTAGCTCCAGTTCATTTCAGCTGTTCAAGCCTGTGTGATCGTATATCTGTTCTCACCGCAAAATCAAATTAGTAGCAATGTGACTTGCCTACTTCCCCCTTTGCACCCACCCCCCAAAAAAACCAAACAACAACCCAGACTTTGACAAAGTATATTTGTTGCAAAGAGTTAAACTGATTTTCTTAAACAGCCAGTTACATAGCAAGTGATGCTCTTGAGTTAACTAGTTGCCATTACAGAATCAGTTTGTGCTTTCTTTGCATAATCTGCAGGATTCATGTCAAAGTACTTTCCTGCCAGCCACTTAGTATTAGTAAAACAAATTCAGCCTTTACTCTGATTTCAGTAGGAGTTGTAACGCAACTGAGTCTGGCTCAAGTAAATTCAGGAGTGCACCTTATTTCTAAGTAAGAAAGGTAATCATATCTGTCTGTAGGAAGGACTGCTGTGAAGAAGTTTGTGTCAGCAAGGCAGAAAACTTTACAGGAGGCTATTTATTTAATTAAAATGAATATCCATTCACTGGAAAGAACAGCAATGGCTCATGGAACTACTAGGTCACCCCCCTTGGCTTTATGTTTCTTTTCTCCTGACTCTCTTCCAACGTTGCCAAGTTTTAGCTGATGGCTGGAAGGAGATACAGAGACTGTTGTATTTTCCAGGCTAACATGCAAGATGAACGATGGGAATGCTTTTAAAATCATTGGCAGTGGGGTTCTTCCCCACTGAATCTGTCTTTCATGGCATTTAGTGCCAAGCCTCACCACTGCTGTGTGGGGACATGGACAAAGTGGGTGCTTCTGTAGCATCTGTGAGGTACAGCTAGGGTCTTCTTTAGAGATGTTCAACTAGGAATGAGTTTCTGTTTACTTGAGAATTGTGCTGTCTTCTGTTCAAAGGAAAAGGCAAAGGAGGGAAAGAGTGATTGACTAGATGAGTTTAAAGAAGTGTCTGCTGCAATCAACAACAAAGTTTAGGATTTTACTCTACAGACATAAAGGATATGTTTCCCTTCACGTATTTGGCTCCTTTCCCAAGGCTGTATGTCAGTCTTTTTCCCTTGTGTTTCATTCTGAACCATTCCCATCTTCCACTGCTGAGCAAATCACTTCACCTTCTGCAAGTGGGAGCATCTTCCTGCAGCAGCGGCCTCTCTCTGCTGTCAGATCAGAAGCAGCTTGGGTAGAGGGTGCAACAAGGCCTGTCCACACATGACATAGAGCCCAGCTCACAGGATTATATTGCACAGAAAGGAAAGGGTGAGAATTTATAGCTTCTGTAGCAGCCTCAGTGCTTTCTGTCATCTCCACATTAAAAAAAAAAAAAAAAAAAAAAGGGGAGGAGAATCAAACATAACATGAACTTTCATTAGCTGTAAAGCCCGAAGAGCAGCAGGAAAACAGGTTCACTCCTGCCTCTCTGCCACGGAGACAGAATTCTGCTCTTGCCAGCTCTTTTGCTTTTCCTGGTGGTGGTTCAGCTCTAATTACTGCCCATCCTTGGTTTTCTGAAGGTCATAATACACATTCCCTTTGCAAGGTAGGACAAGTGAGATGGGTATCTTCTGTCCTCTGTCAGGGGAGGAGAGTAGTAGCTACTCATAAGCCTAATTGGATCAGGCAGGTAATTGGCAGTTCACAAAGAGCCACCAATCTCCTTGTAGGCTCCTGTAGGCACCCTTGCTCATTTTGCTTTTTGGCCAGCAGTGGTGTGAAGAAGTAATAAAGTAACCATTTGTGGCTCCAAAGAGAATACTACTCCAGGTACTGCTTTACTGTGATTTGCACTTTAGGCTATTTTTGTGTAGTACCTGCTCTGGAGAATCACTTTCAAGTTTTCTAGCCCCCTTTGAGAGCAAAGATGATTTTTAGGATTTTCTAAACTTCCATGAGACAAAGTTATTTTTAATTTTACCAAAATGATTGCTTGCAAAGCACCTTGAGATAAGTGGATGAGAAGCACTGTATGAGAGCTACCTCTTCTTAAAATAACATGAGGCAACATCAGAAACTTGCCTTCTGGGATCCAAAGTTCAGATCAGTGAAAGAAATATGAAAATGGGGAGTTTGGGCCCTTTATTTAAAAAGGTGACTTTTCCATATATGGACAGAATGTACTGTTTGTGCCTGAACTAGTAGCCTTCATTCCTGACTGTTGTGTGATAGCTTTAGTTTGTTTGACATCTTCTCTTTTTCAGTGTTGTGAGTTTCTTACTTTCTCTTCCCTTCCCCTCCCACCCTTCCCCCAACTCTTTCTTTTCTTCTTGCGATTTAGAAATCGAGTTCCTCTACCACAACTGGTGAGAAGATCACTAAAGTCTATGAGCTAGGAAATGAGCCAGAGAGAAAGATGTGGGTGGATCGGTACCTGACATTCATGGAGGAGAGGGGCACGCCTGTGGCCAGTCTGCCAGCTGTGGGAAAGAAGCCCTTGGACTTGTTCAGGCTCTATGTTTGCGTCAAAGAGATTGGAGGTTTAGCACAGGTAAGAAGAAGTGCTTGAAAGTGAACCTTTTGAAAAGGCAATTCACCTTTTCTTTCTAGAGTATTTCCTGCTGGATACACCATTATGTTTTCAGCCTTGACAGTGTTGTTGAAGAAACAGTTTCATGCTTTAATATATATATGGAGTTCATTTTGGGCTGTATAATGGCCCTAAAACTTCAGAGTTTGAATCAAGAATGACCATTGCTATGGAGAGATGAAATTGTTGCCTGTTCAGGGAAATCTAGTAATGCTACTAAGAGAAGAAAAGAATAAAAGGCCACTGAATCAAAGTTATGAGTAAGAAGCAGATGATAAAGCTAAAAGGAAAGGAGATTTTTAAATCCATCTTTCTCAGATAGTGATACAGCCTCTAGGACAATTCAGTTCATCTCTCCAGAGAAGCACAGATATATGCCTAAACTACAGTCCTTCATCCCAAACCTTTCATCTCTGAGTGTCTCTGTGTAGTACATTTGTTTCTTAGACACAGACTGTGCTTTGCCTGTGTTGGGAAAATGCTTACAGGATATTTTGGGTTGCCTTGCAAACATAATGATTACAAGGAAAAGGTGAATTACTTAAATGAGTTGAAGGAAAATGAAAGCGGGAAGAGCTGAAAATAAAAAACATCACAGATGGGAGGGAGAAGCTTTTGTTTGTGTTCTCACCAGTTAACTAGAAGTTTTGCAAAGGAACATTTGGAAATTATTCACCAGTTCAGTAAGATTGACCACCACAGAGCAAAATGAAATGTTTAATTGTCTAGCACCGTCAAAAGGGAAAACAGGAGAAAACGGTCAGTATTTGAAGTCTTAGATTCAGCATTCAAAGTCTCCTGTCCTTGCCTGATGCTTTTACAAAGCATCCCTTGCATCTGGGGGATCATTCTGGCTAGGTGCTAGAAACTATTACGAAGTGCAGAGATCCATAATTTCTGTGGATTTAGGGACATTTGTGGATGTTTAATGCCTTGCAAAATGAGGTCTTACACATGGCTGTGTAGATAAATATGTGCAATATTTAATATAAAACATGTAATATTAAAATAGATACCATTTTACACTAATTACTAACTATTAACTCAAAAATATGGCAAACAGATTAGGTCCTCAGAAAGAATACATTCTAATAATCTGTGTGGTTAGTTCAAGAAAGGAATGTCCAACGTCAATTAGTACCATTTTCAAAGCTATTTTTAAAAGTACGCCTCACAACATAGGATTTGACTACTGAATTAGATCCTTGGCCCTTCAAATCCAGGGATTTTAGCTATTCCTGTTATTAAAGGAAGGCAAAGAAACCTACTATAATTCACCTTGCCAGTTGTTAAAGGCTGTATATGGGTAAGAGATACTATACTGACATCTTTAGTGATCAGCTTATGCCCCCCAGCATCATACAGATCTGATTACTTTTTGCTCTGAAACTTTATTACTGGTAAATCATGTCATATCAGCATAATTGTGCCCATAGTATGATTCTTAGCATCAAAAATTAAGCAAGATGAGGGGCAGATGAGATATTCTAGAAAGTCATTCATGTTTTCATATTATGGAAGTTTATTTTATTTTGGGACATTCAGTGTTGATTTTCCTCAGCAGACATTATGCTTTGCCAAAGAACAGATACTGTTCACTTAGACTGATTTTTGAGAGCTTGAGTTACAAATGCACGTGCTTTGGTACTGCTAAAAATTTACACTTAAAATAAAGGCTTCTGGTTTTGCTGGTGTGCCCGCATGAATGTTTGCTATGTTTATCTGTTAAGAGCTACTGAGAGGTGCAGAGCTTTGCTTGCCGAGTTTTATTTAAATACGTCTGTGTGATGCCCTCCTAAAAAGCTGTGGCTCCAACTGCTGCACTCCACATCTCATGGTTCTGCCTGGAGAGTGACAGGGAGTGAAGCTGTGCAGCAGTGGTGCATATTCTCTGTCTGAATAGTTGCAGTTGATGGGGTCCAAACATGAACAGACCAGCTGTTGGCAGTCTTCTTTTAAAGGCCAATATACTGGGCATTTAGGCATGAACGTTTCTGTTTGCATTATGCAATGTGTTCATTACGCACCACTTAGCTGTAAGCCAGTAGGAACAAAGAGCTGTGTAACTGGATTTCAAGCCTCAACAGGGGCGGTGTACGAAAATCTGGTCTTCTTTAACTCCTGGGTTCTTGCAGGGTGTACCAGAGAAATAAAACCACTTTGCATAGCTATCCCAACCAGCTTGCTTTTAATGCCATCCTCGAAAAATCTTTGCTGACTGGCAGCAGTTACGGTGTTGTGGAGAAACATAAAAAAAATGTTTCCTTTGCTGTCACACAGACTAAGGAACAGTATGGCTAATGATAACCTTTCTAGCTATGCAAGTTAAATTGGAGTCATTAAAATCTCAGGCCTCAGGGCAAGTAGCAGACATCATGGAATCAGGATTGTTCCTCAGCAAAAGCTGGGATTCTCAGATGTTTAAAGCCCATTTATGTTGGTGCTGACCACTCTCCTTGGATCATACCTAGCAATTGCATAACCGGTTGAATGAACTTCAGGGCATCAGGTATTACAGAAAAAAACCTGGCTGCTATGAGTGGTACAGCTGAGTGAGCCAGTGGCATCATACAGGATGACAAATGAACTTCGCTGTTATTACAGATCATCTGTGTTTGAGGAACTCGTGAGCAGAGTCTTTCAGTATTCTCAGCCTTACACTGCAAACAAGACTCACAGTGGATTGTGGAGGCAGCATTGTAATACAAAGTGTTGCTGGACTAGCCGTGTGTGTTTGAAGTCTTAATTAATTAAGGGGCCTGGCTTCACTGTGCCTCTCATCTAGCCAGAGGATCATCGATCTGTCCCTGCAAGATGCACTGAAGTGAAAGGACTTGAACCAGGAATTACAAGCTGAACTGTTTGACAGCTGGTGGCTATTTGGGAGAAAAATTTATTTTTCATATTAATGCTCAAACACTTAAATTGCAGAGTAACGCTGTTACTGCTTTCTAAATTAGTTTTTAGAAGCTGCTTTTTAATTAGAATGGGGTGGGTGTGAGTGGGTGTCAGAGAGGGAGAGAATGAGCAGGAATTTGCTTGGAAATGGATTGCTAAACTGAAGAGCATAGGCCCTGGAAGGGTGTTAGACATTTAAAGGATGCACCATGCAGAAGACTCCACAAGCAAGGCTTTTTATGTAGCTATCAGCAGGTTCCTTAATGGTTTTATAACTGTAAATGCTGTCTGTGCATTACTGCGTGTGGGAGTAATGAGCATTAGTTAAAAGAGGAAAATAAAAAAAGTAAACCAAGACATTAAGTGCTTTTTTTTTTTTCCTATTTAGTTTCCTGACTTAAACAAAACACCAATGATTCTGCTGTTTACTTTGCTAGGTTAATAAAAACAAGAAGTGGCGTGAGCTGGCAACCACCTTGAACGTTGGCACTTCGAGCAGCGCAGCCAGCTCCCTGAAAAAACAATACATCCAGTACCTGTTTGCCTTCGAGTGCAAGATTGAGCGAGGGGAGGAGCCCCCTCCAGAAGTCTTCAGCACTGGAGATACCAAGAAACAACCTAAGATTCAGCCGCCATCTCCTGGTAAGTCAAATGAACTGCAGCCTCTTACACAACCATTTTTTTAATGCAAAAGATACTAGGTTACACTTTATATATTTAGAAGCATATCTTGCTAATGCTGGACAAACAACTAGGATAAATCTGTTGCTGGCATCTTGTTCTCAAACTTGGAGCTGAGTCAAGTCAGATTTAACTCTGAAGGGCCACCTGCAGTCATGTGTCTGGTTTGTCCTTGCTCACTGCAACTTAAAAAGACAATGTGCCCATAATGTTCAGAGTTACATGGGTATAATAAGAAGAACAGTGTTCTGCATGGATGTGCTTGCACTGTAGGACAGGAGGCAGCCTGAAAAGAGCATCCATACCAGATAAGACTCTGGTGCTTACACTTCCCTTGCTGTGAATCTGAAGCTGCACTTCCAACCCAACTGTTGGTCAGTAAGGCTTCAGTTGGAGTCAGGATGGCAGATGCTGGACTGAAGAGCGGGTCTCAGATGGTTGCTCTGATACAGCTCACACTGAATGGGTGGCAGATGGAGAGCTGAGAGTATGGCGCATCCCCACTGCCAGACGTCATAGTTTGGAGGCACGCTCTCTGTTCTTTTGTTGCTAATCCTGTGTGTCCGATAAGTCGTTGGCATCACTGTCTTCATCTTCTCATCTGAAAAATTTGAAACAAAATTACTTTATTTTAGCTGTTCTCTTTTTTTCATGTATGGTGTGATGTTTAAAATCACTGTTTTCTTTCTAAACTCATTTAACTTAAGATTCTCAGGATTTGATAATCACGGTTGATATTCAAGGCAGGACAGTCCTTGAGTAGAAACATTATAAGTACGTAGGAAGAGTCATGGTATGATTTTGACTTTTGGACTACCCATGGAAGAGGAAAAGTTTCCTTTGATTATTTTGGGTTATTCCTTTGGTTATTAGCTTTTTTGACCAACAAAATAATTCGACAAAATTTGTAAACTACTGTCACAATTACTACTAGGCAGACCAGCATCTGTTATTGCCAAGAGAATATAATTCCTGGAATGTACAGCATTTTCCTGCATTAGAAGGCAGTTTTAGGAAAGTATTAACTCACTGAATTTCTGTTAGTGCAGTTCACTGGCTGCAAATGGGAAATAAGAGAGTCAGGGACCCAGCAACCTCTGCAGACAGTTTGCAACTGCATGACTCCAGTACACTATTGAGGATACTAGAAAAATGCAAAGACCTTTATAATCATATAATAAAGTTCTGGCCTTTCCAAGAGCATTTCTTACAATAGAGCTTTGTCAGTACAGAAAAGCTAACAGCGATAAGGCTTAAATCTTTCTCAGCCTGATTTATTCAGTGCAAGGATATGGGGTAGTGTTTAGTTAAAATCTTCCTAAGAACATCTCTATGTAATAACTTAAACATTTGCTCCATCTTATTAAAACCTAGGGTTATCAGGTACACCAGGGGTGATTGTTTAATAGAGAAGATGACTAGGTTACTTTGCAGTGCCAGCTTAGAAGATGGAGAAAAACATTTGGTACTAGAAGTGAAGCCCATAGTCCAAATGTCTGTCTGTCTGAAATGAGCACAGAGTGTCCTGAATGTGCACAGCTGAAAAAATAAAATATATTGGAGGTGCCCATCACCTTCTGAGAAGACTGGTAAGGGAAGCTGAAACTGTTAGGCTTGTTAAGGACACTGAGGTGGAAATTAATCTGTTTCTAAAAATGAAAGAGTAATTTGCTTTGCTCTCTCCTCCCTTACCTCTTGCTAACACTGCTCTCAGTAGTTGATTTGGGGATGATCACTGTAAATTGGCTGAATTTTGAGATGAAGAATCATTATTTAAATATATAGACATGAAGCAAAGGAATAGAAATGTCAGATGTACCACTTTTATAGGGTCTTTTTGCATTATAACGCTACACATGAAAATAGCAAAGTCCAAGTTTAAATTTATCATAACTTCCAAGCAAGCTGTCTGTGAGGAGAACTGAAACTATTTTTCTAAAATAAAAACACAGCAGGACATAGAGACTAGAAGAGGGGGAAGCAAGCAAGGATCTCAAGGTTTGTTTTGTTGTAGAGAAAAGAGCTTGTGTCACTGAATGGGACTGCACTTCTGTACAGAGAAAGGCTTTCCCAGTGTGTATCAGCTTTAGTACATGAAATCCCGCTGAGGTATAGATGCCTCAGAAAGTACAAGCCTGTTCTTTTTAATAGTCAGCTTTTTTTCTTGTTCCTTTTCCTGTAGTATATACCAACATTAACATTTTAACTGCACAAAGGAAGCAGAGTTGTAGACGTACTTCAGATAATCTGTTACTCTTTGGCATTCAGAGGGAACAGGAGCACAGCACAACAAGGAGTAGCTTCCAAAAGTCCTTGCTTTAACTTGTGCAGTTCACTCAGTGTAGGCAAAGCCACTTTGAAGACAAATCCATTTACAGAGAACTAGTTACAGTATTATGGCTGAAGTTAATGCTGGTAGAAAAGCAGAGGAAATCGTCTCAGAGTGGAGGGTGTTGTAGTTTGTCCAATTCCAACTAGCTGACACTATGAAACAAGTCTTGGAAACTTGAAAATCAACTGATCTTCATACAGCTTTTAAAATTAAGTATTTCAGTTGCTCAAAAGAATACATTAGGACTGGCAGCCTTTCTGGTACAGAGAAGAATTTAGTTCTAGTGTTGTTGTAGTTCCCAGGTAGATGTTACCTGAGGTGGGAGCAGGCTGAAGTGCAGCTTACAACAAATCTGTTCTTGCAGATGTCTCACATCCAAGGAGTGGTTGTGTGACTGCCTCACAGATGACCTTTATAATGCAATCGTAGAGGGAATGCTAGGAAACACAGTGCAACAAACCATGGTGAAGAGATTGATATTGAAGAACACAGTCAAGGAAAGGATGCAATGTGTACATCAAATTTATGGGTCTGCAAGGCAGTGGTCTAAGTCCATGTGTTAGTCCATTTGCTTGTAGCACATTTAGGGTTCTCCCATCACTTGTTTTTTTGAAACTTAATTAGTAAGGTAAATACTACATAAAGGATTGAATAATTTAGTGCTAGTGCAGTTCATAAATAGTGTCAGAACTTACAAGAAGTTGAAAAAAGGAGTGAGAGTAGAACAGCAAAGTGACAGGCTGTTTGGCCTTGATCAGCAGAGATTTGCACAGTAACCAAGGTGCTGGGGTTAGGATTAGGTGCCCATTTTAATAAATGGTCTGGCTTCGTATCACTGTCAGAGCCTCTTCTACTCTTTCATAAAGCTTCTAGGGAGAGGTGGGGGTCTGAACGTGTTTTGGTGTGCCTTGCATTGCTCTGAGGTTGTGCAAGTTGGCGACATGCTTGTGGCCTGTCTGGGTCAGGTAATGCCATCAGCAGTGAAGACCAGCAGTGAAGACCAGCAGCAGATGCCTAATGACAGGCTAACTATTAGAGGACCCCTGTTGGCCTGAAGTCCTGGTCGTTGGGTCTGTGCCAAAATCCATGTCAACTGCTTGTGACTTTGCTGCTGTGTAGAAAATCCCTTATAGAGAGAGAGGCATTGTAGGTCTTCATAGGCATCCTTCTAGTACTCCAGTGCTTTCCAGGAGCAGGTGTAAAGATAAAATCCTCTCCCTGTCATATGTGTTTGATAGTTTTGACCAAAATATGCACAAATTACGTGGCAAGTTCTACACTGAGAAGAACTCTGGGGCCATTACACTAAGCACTGATGGATGCTGGAGAGCAAGTTCCAGAAGAGCATCAGCATGAAGGAATTCTTTTCCATTGCTGAACTCTGGCACTCCCAATTCTTAGCTGCAGTGTGAGGTTGTATATGCATGACTCCCAAAATTACCAGCTGAGAGTTTATCCTGTACTGAATGAAGAGGATGGCCATAGTGGTACAGCTGAGGATGCTTGTGAGTAACACTCAGCAGCTGGCCCTGATGTCAACAGAGATTTCATTACAGCAAACGTGGAAAAATCGTGCGTTTGTGCTGGAAAGAGGGAGCGACAATGCGCAAAGAGTGTGTTCCCTATGTTTCCTTGGCAGCAGAGAAACAAGACTTGGGGAGGGGGATGGCGGGGGGGACACGACACAGCACCACTCAGCCATTCAGCGAGTGCATCTGTAACCAAACCCATCCGTCTCTGCTGGCGGGTGGCTGACTGAAGTGCTATTATTAGCAGGCAGGTGATGTCATGGAGCATGTCATGAGGCCAGCCAGGGAATCCCCACTGATGATGGGCAGGGCTTGGGAGGGGTGGATGAGGGGACAGCCAGAGATGCCCCCATGCTTGCATCTATGCCTGCCCAGGGGAGCCCTGCAGTAGCCACCAGCACCAGCCCAGCCTAACTGGGGCACTGGGTTCATGCTGTGTAAATTATCTACCCAGCGTGGTGTCTGGCTGTTCACTCTGAAGTATGTGAATGTACTTAACCTTCGGTAACCTTTCCATTGTTTACTTTAGAGTATACATTTGTAGCTTCTGGCAAAAGGTAGGGATATCCTAGAGAGCATGTCAGGCTTCGTATTAATGGAGCTTCAAGAAGCTGCATTCTTCTTTTCTTTCTTTTTTTTTTTTTTTTCCTGAATGGAAAAAAGTTGCTGGCAAGAGAAAGATACCTTTTTTCAGCTGCATATTTCCTTTCTAGTAAATAGGGGTCTTTCCTCAAAGCAATATTTGCTGCCATGCAGGCTTTGCAAGGAAAAAGCCATGCCAGTACTATTATTCCATGTTGCACAGAATAACACGTCACTGTGTGAACTGTGGAAGTTTGTAGGACACCTCACCTTCTCACTGACCAAGATGTCAATTGTATTTAATTTTTTTATGCATTTTCTATTGTTAAAAACATAGTCTTATGAATCTGTTATGATACTTGAAAGACAAGTGTTGTTTAGATGTGGATGTGAGATGAGGAATTCAACAGCTGTGTACATACAGGTTTTTTCCTGGACCAACCCCAAGATAGCTACAGAATCATGCAAGCAGAGATTACCTTTCCTAAAAGAACATTGTTGTTTGTCTTCCTTCTTAGTTCTTTGTTTAATACTGAGGCTTATGAAGCACTTTAAAAAATGCATTTTCTATTTCAGGATGTCCACAATCAAAATTAAACATCAAACATAATAAAACTGTGCAAAGATAGATGTAAAAATTCTAGAGTGCAGCTTAGCAAATGTAAAATTTATGGTGAAATATGAAATACAGGCTTTTCTTGGAAGATGGTGTCCTAAGCCAGAGACTGAAACACTTGCAGTCCCAATTCTGTAGAAGCGTACCTGACCCAATGGAGGTCAAGGGCAAAATGTATTAACAAAGCAGTACCAGAAACTTTGCACTTCTCATGATAGCATTTGCCTTCCATTTTTTCACTTCTTTATATAACCAGTCATTTAGAAAGAGTCTGAGGAAAAATAACCAGCCCTGTAATCAGCACCCAGAAGATAGAAATTTGACATGTAGCTTTTCAGGTGGTTATATTCTTTTTGCTTTTAAACCTTTCTTTATAAAAGGTTATATAAACCACCTTTTTATTCATAATAAAGATTCTGCATTCCAGAAGCCCATAAATACCGAAAAGATCTTTTACCTGTTTTCTTTTGGTTTACTTGGGATATGAATTAAGCTCTTGCTCAGGTAGGGTAGGGAAGAACTTAATTGCTGCTTAATAGCCCACCATAAGAGAAATGTGCAGGGTTAGGCAATATCAGAATTTACAGTAAGTATATGGGTACACTAAAATGTTTACTTACATGTTTCTAATATAGCAAGATGGTATGTGACAATGTGTGGGTTAACTCAGAAATGCTTTCAAGTTTTCGAGAAGGATCTAGAATTGTGTTTGAAGCTCAAGGGCAGGAGAATGATCCTGGCCCGCTCAGGGGTCATATTTACAAATGGCAGGTTTTTTGTGAATATGATAAGGGATTTTTATTATCACAGGGATTTTATTGTATTATAGCACTGAAGCCTTCAGTTAACTGTAGCATTAATTGTTGCAAATGTTACTATATTAATACAATCAGAGAGCTTTTCTTAAACTTTTTTTAGAACCTCATTATTATGTAAGCATAATCCAAACATGCCTCAGAAATCTGAGGACAAGAACAATGTGGTCTACACAATGTGGATTTTACATATGTACTTGCTACTGAGACTGATTTCCAGATAGGGGAACATGTGTTACGGATATAAATGAAACACATATAAAAAAGGTGTTCTTCAGTTAAAAACAAGCTCTGCCTGTCAAGATGATGAGTGTTCTAGGATTCTGAGTCAATTATAAACTACTCCCTCTTTCACATGCAGAAGAAAAGCCCATACTGCTTGTTGCAATTTTCCCTCTAACAGTAATTTATAAAGTTTTGTTAATTGGTTGTTGAATGTATATAGTTAGGCATTATAAAATGCTTACGTGACAGTTCTTAAAAAAGAAGGACCTCTCAAGCCAAACCCACATCTTTCTGAGTCTGTTAGATTTGTGAATTTTTCTGTTGTTAATTTTTTCCCAATTGCATCTAAAGACTTGAATCCTACAGTTTCTCCTTGTGTAGAATTTCTGCTGCAAGGCCAGTCAGATCCAAGTCTTAGATGTCATTACTAATCCCCACTTACTACCTTCTAAATCATAAAACTACTAAATCAGATCCTTGGGGTTGAGGACTGTTGCTCCTCAATAATCATATGAAAATAGTAACTTCGGTATGTACTGTGAAAGACTGGTCTGGATGTATTTTATCATTAGCTTATATGGTGTATACATTTAATGCCCTTATTGCTGCTCAGTCTCATCAGAATACAAAAGTAAATGCTTTTCTACACTTGTCATATCAAGAATATCAAGCTATTTACGGTGGTTAAAGGTGAAACTAGTGCTTTCAGAGAAACCATTGCTTTCAGAGATCTCAGCATATATGTTTTCACAGATTAGGTAGAATGCTTTGCAGAATTGACCTGGTCTTGTTACACATGCTTTACAGTGACTGACTCTAACTTCATTTTGTTAAAGTGTCCATTGCTATTTTTGTAATTCTCTTGGGAGTGTTAGCTATAGCTTCCTGTTCAAATTGTACTTTCAGTGAGCATTTTCTTCTGATCTGAGATTGCCTTTTGCATTTCCGAAATACAATCTTTTCCTGTGCTATCTCAAAGTTGACATAGGGTTCAGTGTGCCACTAATCATTGGCCATCTTTCACCATTTAAATGTCTGCTTTTTAGTGCTAAATAAAATGATGAATTTATATTAATATAGTAGCTTAAATTTGTGATTAAAAGCTTCTGGCTGAAATTTGCCTTATAAACATGTGTTGTGATAGTGATTATATGAAGAAGCTATGCCAAATGCAATCTTCATGTACTCTGTTGTAAACTATAGACAATTAACTTTGTATCTCTGACCTCTGATTTAAATGATCCTTCATCTAGATGATTTCTATTCATGTTGCTTCAGGCAGCAGATTAAATTCATAGGTCTAGGAAAGATGATGGCTATTACTGCACAGCATATCCTGATCTCAGAGGACTTTGGGGAATTTATAAAGTACTGAGATGGAATAAGGTATACACAGGCTTCTGGAGGAAAAAAACAGTTTCCTTCTTTGATGATTATTATTTCCCTGGGAATTTGGCTTTTCTCTCTTAATAATTCCTTTTTCTTTCATTTCCCAGCTAATTCTGGTTCCTTGCAAGGCCCACAGACTCCACAGTCCACTGGTAGTAATTCCATGACAGAAGTGCCAGGCGATTTGAAGCCCCCAACACCAGCATCCACACCTCATGGACAGATGACACCTATGCAGGGTGGCAGGTATGAAAAAGACTTTGCTTCATTTTTTGTTGGGCTCTAGTTCTACAGCAGTTTAGTCTAGTCTTTCACACTGCTTAGGCAATCATCTGATTCTTTGGTGAACCAGTCAGAGACTGAAAAGTGGAAGAAAATTATTTATTTTTGGAGAGGAAAGAGGAGGTGCATTAGCTTTCTAAAAACCAGGGAAGCATCAGCCATGCACGAGTGCAAAGGAGTGTATGTGAATGTCCGTCGTGGGGAGGAAGAGGAAACCCAACAGCACCAACATAGAAGCACAACTTTGCTTATCCTGTACTCCTCTGGTATACAGGTCCAGACATATTCAGGAAGGAGAAATGTGTTGGTTTAAGGTGTTACTGAAATTCAAATTATGAAAAGCATGTACAATACAAGATAGCAGAGACTTCATGTTGTGGATGTACCAAGAAATCCCTTTAGTTCTGTGTTCTGTAAGTCACACAGACCAGCTTAATCTGAACCGAACCCTTTCTTACTGTTTGTTAACAATCCTTAGTCCACTGAAGTCCAGCAAAGAAGTTCTTTATGACTTCTCAGCATAAAGGAACACAGCTGAGCTCTGAACTGTGTACAGGGCCACTCCAAACTTAGTGTACTTAGGTTCTTTTTTTCTGCATCTCTAATACTGCAGAAAGAATAGCAAGAACCTTTTTTAATCATCTTCAATTCAGATTGAGTTTTCTTTTGCTGTGTAAAAGCCAGCAAAACAGCTTAGTGAAATTTCAGAAAGGTTTAGACTTTTGTATGAGAAATACGAGTGCACAAACAGTGGAATTAGATGAAAAGCCCTGATCTCTAAGGTAAGTAGACAAAGAAGCCGGGAGAAAAAGTGGGCAGATTCTTTTTTATGATTGTCTGCTGTGAAAGTCTTTTGATCTTCCTTGGATATATCCTACACTGATCACTGCCACAGCATCATGGGCTAGTTATATTGTAGTCCAGTCTCTTTTCACAATTCTTATGAATACATGATGATGATGTTAATGCCTTCTTTTTCTCATCTGCTAGAAACAGCGCAGTTAGTGTGCATGATCCCTTTTCTGATGTAAGTGATTCAGCGTTCCCAAAGCGAAACTCCATGACGCCAAATGCACCATACCAGCAGGGAATAAACATGCCAGATATGATGGGAAGGATGCCATATGAGCCGAATAAAGATCCTTTCGGTGGAATGAGAAAAGGTATTTTCTTTGTTGGGAGCTAAAGTGTTCTTCCCTGCATCTATGTAATCACAATGTTCTAGTCAGAATGGGCTTTCTCACTTTGCTGATTTTGCTGTTGGAATCCTTGTAGCAAAAAGAGAGGTGCAGTGCAATTGTGTTTCATTCTGTCTGGTCATATTTCCCCCACTGAGAGTCATAATGCTTATTTTGGAATAAACAGAATCCTAAAAATGCTTGTAGGAATACATTTCACGAAGTGGAATAAATTCATAGTTTTAGATTTTAAGTTTCCTGAAGTTATTTAGCTGCTCTGCAAATCAGGTCCTGGACTTCACTGTTAGAATGTGAAGTGGTGAAGCAACATGCCTGGTTGTACTAGGACTAAACTGGGAATTTACTGTGTGGAACTGAGCAAGTCTCTTAATGCTCTTTGTCTCAGTTTACATATTTTTCAGAATAGTAAAGCTAAATTTTTTCTCGTTTGGACGGTCCCTGACAAAAGGTCACAAACACACTCAAAGATTGTTTATTTTTAGAAAGCAAATTTTAAAATTAATGTCAAAATTTACTCTGGTCCTTTTGGGCACCTAATCTATATATGGTTTTGTGGACATTGTAAAATGTGCTTAAAATTAATCAATCTTGCATGCCTCATATATAGGAAAGTGGGAGGAATGAACACAAGCAGGGCTCATAATGGCTTAAAAGAGAAGAGCAGGTGGAAGAGATGAAGTGTAAACTAGAAGGGAGCAAAAGGGAGGAATGGGAAGAAGAGGCCCAGAAACTGGGGAAAGAGAGGGATGTGATGAAGTGGGGAGATGTTTTAAAAAAGATAGTTAATTTGGTGTGATTTTTTTTTTAAGCCTTTCCTTTAAATCATTTTGCCTGTACTGTGGACACTAACATATAACACCATTGAAGGAAAGGAAAATGCTCACTGCCTTAGATTCACTTCAGGTTTTATATACATGAGAGATTAAGTGGGTGTATTGCACTTTGTCATACATTTCACTTTATCCTGTTGAAACAGAAATACCTCTCTTTGGTATCTGCTATGAGGGACTAAAGTCTAGAGTCTTTTCTATTTGCTTGGTGATTTATATCCAATAGCAGTCAGTGTGTCTTTTCTTGGACCCATAGAATATGCCCATCCTGCTTGAGAAGCTACCTTAGGGTACAGTATTCCAAAACTAAATGATTGTATATGTGTATATGAGGGTTTTATGGGGGAGATAAATGCCTGATTCTGACAACTTTGTAATTCAAACTAGGAGATTTGCTTTCATCTGTTTTGTAAGGCTTATGTTTGCATTCGTATTTAGCATTGTTTGGGGTGAAAAGAACAAGAGCAAGTTCATCTTCAGCTGCGAAGACCAGAGGGAAGAGGCTGCCTAGTGCCTGATCAGCTCAGTTCCATAGAATGAGATTTCTTTCCTCACTTTCAGCTCCTTAATATTATACCTATCGTCTTGGTAGTGGTGCTGCTTCATGTGTTCTCATCAGACCCCGGAGAGCTTGTCAGACACCAGCTAATTCTCCCTGGCAGTGTTAGAAATCTGAACATTCTTTTAAAATACTTCATTTAATAGAAAGCGATCTTCAAACATCCAGAATAATAAATTTAATTTTCCTTACTGTTACAGTGCCTGGAAGCAATGAGCCTTTCATGACCCCTGGACAAATGCCTAACAGTGGAATACAAGATATGTATAACCAGAGTCCATCTGGAGCAATGTCCAACATGAGCATGAGCCAGAGACAGCAGTTCTCTTATGGAAGTGGCTATGACAGGAGGTGAGTCAATCTTTAGGAAAAAGCAAAGCCTATTAGTGAATATGATCCTGTCTCTCCCCTTCTCATTTTCTCATTGCACCTTGCAGAGAACATGGCAGCCTACATTTCCTACAGCATCTTACTGAATCACTGTGAGTCAAACCACTGGTGATGACTGAGTCTAGCTGTTCACAGAAATTAATAAGGAGGAACTGTCACACCTTAGAAGTCACTCAAGTTGCAGCAGATCAGCTCGTGGGTGTGTTTAACAGCTGCCTTCAGCTGGCAGCTGGGCTGGGGCAGGCTATGATGGCATAAAGTAGCACTTGAGTTAGTCTTCTGGCCATGTTTTCACCCAAAGAGTTGCCATTTGGCTTTTTATATGAAAAACAAAATGCGCAGTCTAAACATGTGTGATTTGTGGTCTGTTAGTGAATTGCCTTTGAAGAGTCTGGAGCCTGTTGTCTGAGCTGGAGGGGCATCAGTCTTGCAACATCTCCATCAGGACCCTTATAAGTTTGTCTTTCAGTGAAGTACACACAACAAATTTGGTCCTCTTCTGTTTATTTGAGGAAAGGCTTTGGAAAAAAAATAGGTAAAATCTCTGATGTCTAAGCATTGGTATAGCAAGCAGAGTGGTTTGGGAATGTTTGGATTATATTAAGTATTGTAGTAGGTTTTGCGGTTCTCGCTGTATTCCTGCTTTTTCTTTCATTAGCCTGTGTACTTTAGCTTCACTTTTTGTTTCCTGATGGTAGACAGAGTGGTGCAGTGTGGCAGAGTAGTTTTTGGTCAGAAGTTTTAAGCAGTAGATGTGTAGAGTAAAAGGAATACAATCATATTGTTCAACAGGTCATGTTGCTGGAGAGTCAGTGAGAGTAAGGGTTCCACTGGAAGGTGATAACTCAAGAGAATGTTTTCTTTAAGGGGCATGATTTGTTTTATTTTGTTGACAACTTTGGAGAATAAGTTCTTTTTACAGAATGAGGTTTCCTTTGTCATTTTTAGGTTGGATCATGGGCTGGGTCCTGAAGGCAGTATGGCACCACCTGGTCAAAGCAACATGGTGCCTTCAAACAGTGACCCAAGCATGTACTCTCCTAATCGTTACCCTGGCCAGCAAAGGTGAACACTGATTTCTCTGTTTGTAATACCCACAGTAACCAGCTAGTGAGTGCTAGCAGCCTCTGTGAGAGCGCACACAGACAGAGTATGTGGCCTCTTGTCTAGGCTTTTACCACTGGTTCTGTCTCTTGGGAGGGGGCAGAGGTTTGGGTGAATCAGTTGACTTTCTGTAGTCGTAGAAACAGAGATGTTGGAAAAGGAGTGTACATCCTTCCTCGTGTATCTGCCTGCCAACATTGAACTAGAACATAATTTACAGGCCCAGGTTCTTCAGGGCAGCATTAAATGACAACACTTCTGAGGCTTCCCACAACATCACCTGGCTTGTGGTTATCCTGTGGCTAACAAACTGAACATTTAGAAAGTGTTCCCTTATCTGTAACATACGTGTACCTTTGCTCAGTTTTAGCTTATTGCTTGTACTATCTTGGACACCTATAGGCAATTCCCATCAGTTACACTGTTCTTTTAACTGGCATTAGAGAATTTCTCTCCATCCACGTCATAATTTTAGAAGAAACTGAACTGCTATGGCTTTCACTCTGGTCATCTCTCAAAAAAAAAAAAAAAAAAAGTTTTCTGTGCTTTTGGAAAAATTAGGTTCCATTAGATCTTATAATATGTCAGGTTCCACAGTCCTCTGTTTCTGTGACTCTCCTGGTATATTAATTCCATAATTATCCTCTAATTGTAGATGTGTTCTCACTGGTAGCATACAGAGAGGAATTACTGGCATATTGGCCTGCAATACGGTGTTATTTATCAATCTTAATGCTTTCCAAGTACTTCATTTCAGCAACCTAAATTTCATTCAGATGTGCTAAAAATATTGCAGTTACACTGTAGTGTTCCTCAGAGGTCTTAAAGGCCACAGGTAAGTTTCCAAGTGCAATGCAACTCTGTCTCTTATGTGTATGCTTCATTATGTAGCTTTAATTAACAATGACATGAACATTAGCAAAATTACAAGTACTGTTTTTACTCACTTTAAATTGGCAGTTAACTATTGATTATATTCTTTGATAATCCTGAAAGTAGCTTGCTAGTAGACTGACATGTTATAAAGACTTTTTACTTGCAACCTTTAAGCTGTATATCAGATGCTTTTCCACCAAAGATGGTTCTCAGCGGCTGCAGCTGTCTTTCTTACCTCTTTGATGACCTTACCTTGTTCCCATTCTTGACTGCTCCCTCTAAACCTCCCTGTTGCATCTTTGCTGCTCCTGCTTTCTTCTACATTTATCTCCTTCTTCCCACTACCAGCTCCAGCAGAGCTTACTACATCAAGCTCAGGATCCTACCATACTGTACCCTCACTTTGTTTCCAAATAGCAAATACCTTCAAGGTACAAGATCATCAGAGTACTTTACTTTTCCTGGTGGCTTGGAAGTTCCAGAAGCTCTAAGTGTTGCTTTGAATGCTTTATTTTAGGCATGAACCATATGGGCAGCAGTATCCAGGACAAGGACCTCCCTCAGGACAGCCGCCATATGGAGGACATCAACCTGGAATGTATCCACAGCAGCAGGTAGGAGAGGGGAAAACAGCTATATTCATAACCTTTGGTTAATAAAATTGACCCCAAAATTCTGTTTACATTCAAACATTTTTTTGTATGATATATTGCTTTTGGCACAGAGGAGCACTGTAGTTCTGGTTAAAATCACAGCCTGTATGGTTGAGCATTGTATGTGCAGCTATAGGAAAATGTGTTCATTACACTGGAAGAGTGTAAATTCTAACAGATGTTCTGTGGTTTTGGATGTGCATCAAGCGACTGTCCCAAGTTAATAACCAGCAGACTGGGAAATACAATGCATAGACAAGTAAAGTGATGTTGCCTCAGTTCAGAAACAAATAGGAGAGCCACTTGGCTGGCAGGTTGAAGGGCCTTAACTTAATGTCATGCAGCCAAGTGAACCCAACAGAAAACTGGAACGAAGTAAAATGTGCAGCACACTCAGTTATTTACAGTGCTGTGGTGGGTCATATGAGATACCTATCTTTAATGCAGATCAGATGGCATATTCCCACATGTTGTCTCTACTAATAATATGGTACAAATACATAAGAGAGAACATTATTGGCGTTAAAAATAATTGGCATTAAAAAAGTTTGTACTTTCCGGTCTCCCTAACTTAGTAATAACTTCAAAACTACAAATTATATTAATTAATAAGATTTTTTTTGTTACATGTATGATTCATACCTTGTGAGCAAAATCCCATCTTATAGATCGCTAGCAAACTCCACGGACTTCAGCAAGATCAGTTTCATTCTGCACGTTACTAATTTATTTCTAGTCATACAATACTTGAAGTTAGCTTCCAAAATAGAAACTACTTCCTTATTATAAAAAAAATAAAATGTAATCTAGTTTTTGGCCAATTTCAGATAGTCCTTTTTGGTGTGGGAAATCAGGGGCAACGATGGGAGGGAGGGTGCTTTGGGGAGAACCCAAAAGAGGTCTTAAATTGCACTGTATGAAAAATGTATATAAATTTAAATTTCAGAATTTGTTGCTTATCTCTTTGGTTCATAACATCTCAAAAACAGCATAACTGAAAAACTGTTTTGTTCTTTATGATGAGCATATGCTAGCAGTCTAGGTGATTTAGTGAGGAAATTGCAAAGATACATAACAGAACAGTTTGTGATATTCCATGCTAACACGTGCAGGGAATATATTAACTACATGTTCATTGAGGCAAGGAGACAGCTAGAATTTTTAAAAATATATTTGGCACTGTCCTTAGTGCTGTTTATATACTTTCTACAATGATTCTTGAATGCAGAATGCATTAATGCAGAAAAGCAGTGAAGGATGAAGGACAAGGATCCTGACCAGCCTCGGCCTCCCCCTCCCATCCCCAGAGGATTCCACTTCTTCATTTATCTAGAGACTTGGTTGCTACTAGTTTATTTACAATTTCCTAAATCTTACTCTGTAGTGGTACAGGAAGAATGTGAAAAATGACCCTTTCAAAGCTTTATCTACAACCTGAAGGCTAGGGAATGACCTGCAATGGAAGTGATTGGAGCATGAACTCCTGGGGCTAATGAAACACTTTGAGCCAGGTTTTTCGATACCTGCATGAACGCTTATACCCCAAGAGCTGTTATGCAGCAAGTGACGTTATTGGTGGGTTTTTGTCTTCTGTGAGGTCTCAGAATTCCACGTTCCTTGCAGAGAGAGAGAGGCATGTTGTACAGCCTTAGTCTCTTGCCAAACCTTTACACAGGAGCGGGGGGAGCTCAGGCACAACCCTGTCCTCAGCACTGGGTACTATTAGGCCTGTTGCCACTACAGATACAAGAGTGCTGAAGTGCTTTTGAAAAGGCACATGCTTCATTCCCAAGTGTCTACTGTAAGCACTGAGTCACTATGGCAAAACAAACACCACCTTTTTAGGTGTGGCAACTGCCAAGTCATTTCTTAATGTATAAATTGGTCCCAAGGGTGGAATTTAGTACAGCAAGTAGTTCATGTAAGGCTGGAAGTAGGTATTTCTCAGATAGCCCAGACAGCTCTATTGCAAGTTTGAAAAAAAAAAAAAAAGAAAGAACTTCCATGCAATACAGTAGTTGTGGTTTTATGTGCACCAAAGTTGGAAGATGAGTTTATGAATCCCAGAGCTGTTTTAACTTTCCCATGTTGAATACATACAGAATTTTATCTGATCTTAGCTCTAGTGCATTAGTATACATTGTGCAATGTGACTGAGCTACAGTTTCCAAGGGAGCTGTAACTTTGAATTTGCCATAGATCATATATTCAAAAATCACCCATTTAATTCACATTTTTTTGCTTCAGAGCACTCAGTGTGGTTTGAACTATGGAACAAACTCCCACAGGAACTAGAACCTTACCACCTTTCCCTCAAACAGCAACATGTCTTTTTTTTGTTTTGCCATCTTAAACATAAATACATACAAGCTTATATGGTTTAAAACCCACTCAGCTCTCCCCAAGGTAAAACAGCTTACCTCACACAACATTCCCCACTGAGAGGGTGAGAAACAAAGAGGGAATAAACCATAGGTGGCAGCTATTAGTTACATTGCTTAATTCATTACTGAGCAGCAGGGTAAGAACCTGCTTAAACTAAAATAGAATGTTTGGATGTGACCATTTGCTGTAATAATCTCACAGTAAATTAAATTGATTAGGATGATTTGGGAAGAGGACGGTTGCCCAAACAGAACAACATTCATGGGAATTACCCAGAGTGCCAAATGCAGCAGAATTGTTTTCTCCTACTAATAAATTTACTTGTGTAGCCTATGTCCTATCATAATAAGATCCAGTGTTTCAGACATGCTTGCAGCATATCTTTTTATTTTTACTTATATATTTTTAAATATATTTATTTATATATTTCTGTTTAAGAATTTATTCATTGCTTATCTCTTGAAAAGATTCACTGGGTGGTTCTGAATTTTTTTTAAGTTTTTTCTTCTTAGTAGACTAAGCATAAAAAAGAAGTGAAAATATTGTAGTTAGTGAGGAGTGTTGCCTTTGCATGCATGTCTGAAATTTAATGGAATTTATTCTGACAGATAGGAAAGGAAAGGCAAAGGGAGAAAATTAGAGCAAGCATAAGAAAATTTAGCTCGAGGATAAGTTTCCTTTTAGTATTTGGTTACAAGCACAGCAAAACAGAGGCTTAAAAAGAACGGCTAACTGTACCACTGCATCCCTGATTTTGGAATCAGCACAGTCCCTCTAGAACTAAGTGCCTCCAGCTTTTTTAATGAGCCTTCAGCCAGTATATTTGTATTGTGTATGGAGTGAAAGTGACACATCTTTCCAAAATTTTTTTTTCAGAACTATAAGCGACACATGGATGGCATGTATGGGCCTCCAGCCAAACGCCACGAAGGGGATATGTATAACATGCAGTATGGCAACCAGCAACAGGAAATGTATAACCAGTACAGCAACGCTTACACAGGGCCTGACAGGAGGCCCATGCAGGGACAGTATCCGTATCCATATAACAGGGAGAGGATGCAAGGCCCAGGACAAATGCAGCAGCATGGAATACCTCCCCAGATGATTGGTGGCCCTATGCAGTCGTCATCCTCCAGTGAAGGTCCTCAGCAGAACATGTGGCCAACACGAAATGATATGCCTTACCCTTACCAGAACAGGCAAGGTCCAGGAGGCCCTGCACAGGCCCCGCCGTATCCAGGGATGAATCGCACTGATGATATGATGGTACCTGACCAGAGGATAAACCACGAGAGTCAGTGGCCTTCTCATGTCAACCAACGTCAGCCTTCTTATATGTCATCCTCAGCCTCCATGCAGCCTATCACTCGACCTCCTCAGTCATCCTACCAGACACCACCCTCTATGCCAAACCACATCTCTAGAGCTCCAAGTCCAGCGTCCTTCCAGCGCTCTTTGGAAAACCGTATGTCTCCAAGCAAGTCTCCTTTCCTACCCTCCATGAAGATGCAAAAGGTTATACCCACAGTTCCAGTGTCACAGGTCACAGGACCTCCACCCCAACCACCACCGATTAGGCGAGAAATTACCTTCCCCCCGGGCTCTGTAGAAGCATCCCAACCAGTCTTAAAACCAAGACGAAAGATTACCTCAAAAGATATTGGTAAGCATCAAAACAAAGGCTAAATTACCAAAATAAGCTGTGAAAAGGGGACTTCGATTTTGATTTGTTTGTTCACATTTTAAGACTTTTGACAAATAGGGAACTTCAGTAACTATAATGTGGTTGTCTCCAATAAAAAGGTAATAGCATATGCATCAGTGAGGGTGATAGGTAAAACTCATCCCAGACAGTCTGACATGAAATAAAAGCAGCATTTTATGTGGAGACCTAAGGTCTCCAGAAATGCATTAAAAATGAAGCTTGCCTCAAGATTTCAAAATGAGATATGTTGAAAGGTCTTTCAGAATGTCTGTTAAGTCATCAATGCAACATTTAGCTGAGCAAAGCTTTCTATGTTCTTGTTCCATGGAAGCTCATGCTGTTCTGCTGTGTAGTTACAGTCTCTGCCTCCCTTGAATAGTCCATTTATTCATTGCATATTATTTGTCCCGTTTGTTTCTCCCCCTCTTCTTTCCCAAGTATCTTCTTATCTTAAATTCCAGTTACATTTCATACATTCAAGTTCTCATACTTCAGATTTCCACACTCCTGACAGGGTATTCTGCCTTTGTTTACTGATTATTTGGTTTAGTCAGCTTCTTGAAATTTTAACGATTATTTCAGCTTCAGCAAAGTCAGGAAGAATGGCTATGTTAAGATATTCTCCAGTATTAAGGCTGATCAGCAATTAGAGAAAACTGAACAGAACTAAGTGGTTAAAGTAGGGTCTTAACCAGCGTTTCAGTAACTGTTTCATTTAAATTTGCATCCTCAGAATGTCACAGTTTGATCTTTCAGGAACTCATTAACGGTCTCCAAGGATGCACTAATGCTGTTTTACTTCTCCTTCTTTCTCCAGTAACTCCTGAGGCCTGGAGAGTGATGATGTCTCTTAAATCTGGTCTTTTGGCTGAAAGTACCTGGGCGCTAGACACTATTAATATTCTTCTGTATGATGACAGCACTGTTGCTACTTTCAACCTCTCTCAGGTAGGTGGGAAAGCAGTATACTTCTCAACTTTCCAAGGAAGGAGAACTGAAATAAAATACCTACTAAGTGCTGATGGCCTTTACAATTTATTCTAATTAACACGAATTTGAATGTTGCAAATCGTCCACTTGTTAATGATTGGTAAACGGTGAGTAACAAGGTAGATATAGGTCGAATAGGGGAAATTATAAGCCTGAAAGAAAGAGGTTTCTTGTAGAAAGGAGCATTTAGGAATATAGGAATCTTAGCACTGCCGAAAGACTAATGTATAAATTCACGTAGTACAAGCACAATCCCAGAAAACAGCAGTGTGTTAGTAATCTTGCTTAATTTATGTTTCCATAAAAGGCTTTGCAAAACCATATTAAATTGATTTGAAAGCTTTCTTTTGGTGATGACTTGTCCCTATTCAGTAGTTCCATATGAGGTTGTGGTATTTTTTTTGGTTTCTTCTTCCAGTGAATTAAGTTTTCACTGAAATACCAGATTGACAATTTAAAGGCTAATATCCACTAAATGTCCATAGGATGCAAGTAACACAGAATTGAACTGTGTGTGATTTTGCCTCACTACCTCTCAGCATTTTTCAGCCCTGCTCTAATCTTTGGCCTGTTAGGTGATAGTAATAAATGGCATGCTGATAATGCGCATTATCTAAAATTTGTACAAATTAAATATTCAGTTTCTCTCCTCCATTCATTCCTTGGTTACTAATAGTATAACTCATAATTTTTTAAATATAATTACTTCTTTTTTTTAATGCAGACACAAATGGTACATTTCATCCCACCTAACTTTAGAACTAGGGTATCTATAGCATGATTCATCTCATGTAGAAGAGGAGATCTAAAATAGGTCAGATGAATCATATTCTAGAAATGGCCTGTAAAAGACCATTGATTATAAAAAGGAATCTAGACAATTAGGTTAGGTGTGTAACTAGTGCATTGTTTGAAGTTAAATGAGGTGAATCTCCTCTGATTTCTATTAAAAATTGTGTTACTGCACCCTGTGCAGGTTGCACAGAATACCAGGCATCTCGTAAATATGTATATTCTTTTGAATAAATAGTCTTTTGTTCCTTTTGCCTTGAACTCTTATTTCCAGTGGTGGTCAGGACTCCTTATGATGACTGATAATTCCTACAGTTCATAAGCATAAGTTTGTTATTAATTGTTCAAGGTTTGGGCAATCATAAGTGAGTCTAGAATGGACAAAAAGATACATTTTGCTGAAAACCTATTAGCTTAGAATTTTAAAAGAAACAAACAAAAGACCAAACAAATTAAAAGCCTGACAATGGGGCTGAACACATCATAACAGCAAAGAATTTTTAATAATAAAGCCACTGAGCGTAAATTAATACCAAGTCCAACTACTGCCTTTCCATAAGAAAGTGATTACAAGTTAATTAAGAAGATTAAAAACCTAAATGAAAACTGTTTCTGAAAGGTGACTTACAATACCAGGATCCAATAATAATTTTTAACTATTGCCAGGCAAAAAGGGAGCTTTTCAATAGAGTTGGGATGTTCATCTAGGCTGGCAGTACTGAGACCCTGAACCACAGGTTCCTATACCGTGGTTGGTTTTAGAGACAAAGAAGGAGAGGGAGAATTGTAAACTTCAGATATCTAACAAAAGTACAAATCAGAAAAACTAACCAAGTTAGGAACTTCAGTACTCTGTACAAATGAACAAGAATAAGAGGCACTTGGAAGGGGACAGAACAGCTAGGCTAGACATCTACTAGGCTTAAAGGAGACATATGAATAAAGTTCTGTGCTTCTTACAGCTGTTAGAGTTAAAGCAAATGGAGCCATGATAGTCTGACATTATATACTGTTTAGACAGACACTAGAAGAGTTTCTTTTAACTTCTGCGATGCAGAACCTAGCCGCAAGTCCACAGCAGGATGAGGGAAGTATGCATGTATGCATCAGTGTTCCTATTAAAACTCTATGCAGACAACAATATTTATCTGATTTTTATGTTCTTTCTTCTCCCCTCAGTTATCTGGATTTCTTGAGCTTTTAGTAGAATATTTTAGGAAATGCCTGATTGACATTTTTGGAATCCTTATGGAATATGAAGTGGGCGATCCAGGCCACAAAGCACTTGATCACAAAGCAGCCAAGAAAGATGATAGTCAGTCCTTGGCAGAGGATACTGGAAAAGATGAGAATGACGAATGTATTGACTATTTTGATGAAGATGAGGAGGAGGGGGAAGATGAAAAGGTAGAAGGAGAAGAAAAGAGCATTGTTTTTTCCACTCCTGGTGCCATTGCTGATCCAAGTGAGAGGCCAAAACAAGCCAGTAAATTTGACAAGCTGCCAATAAAGATTGTAAAGAAAAATAATCTATTTGTTGTTGACCGATCTGACAAACTTGGACGCGTTCAGGAATTTGATAGTGGACTTCTCCACTGGCAGCTTGGTGGTGGTGACACAACTGAGCATATCCAGACTCACTTTGAAAGCAAGATGGAGATTCCTCCACGTAGGAAAGCCCCTCCTCCCTTGAACTCTCCAAGCAAAAAGAAGGACCTCGAGGGGAAAGGCGAATTTGAGGAACAACAGGAAAAAAGTATAACAGCAACCATTGATGATGTCCTCTCAGCTCGGCCAGGAGCATTACCTGAAGACTCAAACTCTGGTTCCCAAACAGAGAGCAGTAAGTTTCCCTTTGGGATCCATCAAGCCAAAAGCCACCGGAATATTAAACTGCTAGAGGATGAGCCAAGGAGCCGGGATGAGACTCCTCTATGCACCATAACTCACTGGCAAGACTCCTTGGCCAAACGCTGCATCTGTGTGTCAAATATCGTCCGTAGCTTGTCTTTTGTGCCTGGCAATGACACCGAAATGTCCAAACATCCAGGCTTGGTGCTGATCCTGGGAAAGCTGATCCTTCTTCACCACGAGCATCCAGAAAGAAAGCGAGCGCCGCAGACTTACGAGAAAGAGGAAGAGGAGGACAAAGGGGTGGCCTGCAGCAAGGATGAGTGGTGGTGGGACTGCCTCGAGGTCTTGAGGGATAATACATTGGTCACATTAGCCAACATTTCTGGGCAGCTAGACTTGTCTGCTTACACAGAAAGCATCTGTTTGCCAATTTTGGATGGCTTGCTGCACTGGATGGTGTGCCCGTCTGCGGAGGCACAGGATCCTTTTCCAACCGTGGGGCCCAACTCAGTTCTTTCGCCTCAGAGACTTGTGCTGGAGACCCTGTGTAAGCTCAGTATCCAGGACAATAATGTGGACCTTATCTTGGCCACCCCCCCATTCAGTCGTCAGGAGAAACTCTACGCTACTTTAGTTAGGTACGTCGGGGACCGCAAAAACCCGGTCTGCCGAGAAATGTCCATGGCGCTCTTATCGAACCTTGCCCAGGGGGACACATTAGCAGCAAGGGCAATAGCTGTGCAGAAGGGAAGTATCGGAAACTTGATAAGCTTCCTGGAGGATGGGGTCACTATGGCCCAGTACCAGCAGAGCCAGCATAACCTCATGCACATGCAGCCTCCACCTCTGGAGCCGCCTAGCGTAGACATGATGTGCAGGGCAGCCAAGGCCTTGCTGGCCATGGCTCGAGTGGACGAGAACCGCTCAGAGTTCCTTTTGCACGAGGGTCGTTTGCTGGATATCTCAATATCTACTGTCCTGAACTCTCTGGTTGCATCTGTCATCTGTGATGTACTTTTTCAGATTGGGCAGTTATGACATAAGTGAGAAGCCAAGCATGTGTGAGTGGAGATTAGAGGGTCACATATAACTGGCTGTTTTCTGTTCTTGTTTATCCAACGTAGGAAGAAGGAAAAAAAAAAAGAATCTTTGCTCCTCTGCCCCATTCACTATTTACCAATTGGGAATTAAAGAAATTATTAATTTGAACAGTTATAAAATTAATATTTGCTGTCTATGTGTATAAGTACAACTTTTTATTTTATTTTTTTTAACCAAAGTTGCTGTCTAGTACATTCAAAGGTCACACTTTTTTTTTCCATAGATTATCCTTTTCAATGTTCTTTTCCATGTTTGTATTGCATATTTTTTGGGAAGCGAACTAGTGACTTTTTAAAAAAAATGTTATGGCAAACCATTGTATGATGGAAAAAAAATCTCACCACTTTGAAACAAAAAGGTGAAAAATAACCAACATACCAAGTTCCTGTGTGTTTTATTTTTTCAAATAAGGAAAAAATAAAAAAAAACTTGTATACCATCACCCAAAGCTCTGTGCAATAGAAGATTCTAGTGATGTAGGTATAGGGGATCAAGGAGGGTGTCAGTCAGTAGTCAGAATCCAAAACGATACTGGTTTCTCCTCAGGAGAAATGGTTACATTAGGCTAGGAGCAAAACAAAACAAAAAAGTCAAGTTAAAAGATTTTTAAACAAAACCTGAAGTTAAACATCAATTGCTTCCTCACCAGAACTGTCTTGTCTACATCTGTTGTTTTTTTTTTTTTTGACCTTCCACAATGACAGTTCTTCACAATTCCTTTAATCATTTTTTAAAATATTTTTTTATTGCCTAAGGGCCGTGATGTATATAGAAGTTGTACATGAAACATACCCTCATTTTTTTTTTTTTTTAGTACAAAGTTTTTAGTTTCTTTTTCATGATGTGGTATCTACAAAGTGATAGTAGAATTATTTTTTTCTTTCATTTGGGCCATATCTCCAAAAAATAATAAAAAAAAAAGAAAAAAGGAAAAACCCAAAACAGAAAACCAACAACTGAGGGTAATGTACAAGTTTCTGTATGTATAAAGTCATGCTCTATTTCGGGAGAGCAGCCGATCACAATTTGCTTTATAAACCAAGGTGTGGAAATGGTTACGTATGGATTGATTTAAGAAAATGGTTACCAGTCTACAGACAAAAAAATATATACAGGAAAAAAAAGGAAGAAACACAACTTCAAAGATTTTTCAGTGACAAGAATCTGCATTTGTATTTCAAGATAATGTAGTTAAAAAAGAAAAAAACTTGATGTAAATTCCTCCTTTTCCTCTGGCTTAATGAATTTCATTTATTCAGTATAAAATCTTTATATGTTCCACATGTTAAGAATAAATGTACATTAAATCTTGTTAAGCACTGTGATGGGTGTTCTTGAATAATGTTCTAGTTACAGTGTGGGATATCGGAAAGCAAACTAATTACAAGAAAGAGCAATAATGATTATTCTCTTTCCCCTACTTTATTATTATGACCTTCAAAAATATGACGCTATTGTATTGCAGCGACTTGCTCTCCTTTTCGAAAAGCCTTCTCACATCACAGAGAAGTGTTTTTAATTATTATATATAAAACCACAGAGCCTCAAAGGGGAAGACACGGCTGACAAATGATAGTTCTGACTATACAGGTATCCAGTCTCCATGCTGTGTTTGGGGGACTGAAGATGGATGTTAAGAAAAAAAGTGACAAAAGATTTTGTTAAAGCAATAACCAACTTGAAGAAATTGATCTGTATTCACTACCTGTAATTCTCTCTGTTGGTTAAAGGTGCAAATACCCCAGTGATGTGGGTATTTAGAATAAACACCCACCCACTTCTCGATACTGTATGTGTCATTGCATACTTACGTGGCCATTCATGCCGGGAGTCCCCCATTAAAGTGGATTGGGCTTTAATAGAGCACATCCATAGTTATAATTGGTGGGAGATGGCCATTTCCATTTCAGGAATTATCTGGTTTCAAATACATCTCACCTGGTGATACCTTGTTTCCGAATATTGTTCAAGCACTAATTTTTGCTATTTCATCTTGGATCATTGACTTTGTTAGTGTGATCATAAAAAAGCTAATAATAATCAATTTCCCTGGAATTGCCATGTAATTACACTGTTAGTGGATATCCTCCTCCCCTCTCCGATAACACTACGGAGGTACCTGACAATTACAACCCCCTTTGGCATACTGCCCATTTTGCTCATATAGATTGCTGTAACATTAATATATGTAAGAGAATTTCAGAGACAGGTAAAGTATATACAATTATAAGCCAAGTTTGAAATGTGCCTCCCTACTGTCATGAAAAGTAATTTCTCCTTCTAGCTTTTCTTATTCAGTAATCACTCCCACATCACCTGCCGCAGTGGTCTGTCTTTCTCTTGCATATCACTGCTTTCAGAAATGCCTCGTGAATTATAACCACCTGTAATTCTTCATCACAGAAGGAGGCATATTTCAGGGATGATTTTAACAGCTTATTACTGGGCAGTGTGAAAGTAGTATCCCCTGCTAAACGTATTTCTTACTAACATTTTACAGCTTGATATTGCCCCATGGATATAAGCAAGCTGTTAAGTAAGCCCTATGCGCCCCTTTCTGATCAAGGACAAAAAAGGACATCTATACTCTTTTCTCTTCAGCCTTCAGAGCCAGAGTCACCTGGGGGAAACTACACCTGTGTCAGAATGCTCTGAGCTGTCAGAGGCAGCACTTCAGTGTTACTCAGGACTGCTCCGAACCGGGTTAAACAACATGGGGGAAAAAGCTACCCAGCCAGCCACATAATATCCATATGTATGTAACATTTGCTGCTACTTTTCCAGCTGGGCCAAGAACTAGCTGAGGAATCGCAGCAGTGGTAGGAAAAGGTTAGTAGTGTAGACTCTGCCTGAACATGATTTTATTCTTACAGTAAGAGTAAACAATCTAAATCACTGGGTAGTACTACTGCACATTCATCAGAAGAAAGGTGACACATAAGAACTCCAATTCCCTCTGTTGTCTTTATATGATTTCACCTCTCCAACAGTGTTCTTAAACCTTTGTAGAAGACCTACTCATGAGACTCATGAACTTAACATGCTCTAACTGAATCCTGAATAAGCTTGATCTGCTCTTGGTATTTTTCCTACAAGAGATATTTTGGGTTTCAGTTTAAAAAGAAAATTCTACAGTTTTATGCTGATGCAATCACTCTGTAATGAAACTCGTAATAGTACAACAAGAAGATGCAATATTTGAAATTCTAAAACTGCCATGAGTTATTCAGGAGAAAACAGACCATTAGTATTTTAGACACTAATCAAACACAAATATTTGACTTACAAACATACATATGTATATATATCTATCTCAGTAATGTATTTGTTTCTTTGGCAGACCCAAGCAACTAATTACTTGCAGGATTAAAAGGGCATCAATGAATCCTACTTTTACAATCACTTCAGGAATTAAATGCTTATCCCCTTTGGCAGGAAAAACTGGTTTTGTTTCTTGTTAACTTAGTTTCCTACACTATCCTTTCAAAAAATCCCACAAAACTAAAACCAACGTATGAAAACATCCTGCTCAGAAACTTCATATTTCCAACTACCCAAAAGGAAGAATGGAGAATAAAATTTCATCCACGTGTTTAAAAGCTTATACACTTCCTTTTCCATCTTCTTTTGCTATTTCACACCATAACCTCTGCCACCACTACCATGAGACCGTTATGTTTTTGGCCTGAATACATCCATAAGAAAGATTTACTTAGAGAAACACTGTAGGAAAAGCATATACTTGTGTTACACATTAATGATTCCTATACAACATTTCTACAGTGCAATACAGGTTACACCTCTTATTTCACAAATAATATGAAAATACCTCTTAGTAATAAAGAAGTGTAACTGAAATTTAAAAATTACTGTCATCTCCACTGTCCCTCCCCTATAGAAGAGAGAGGACTGTAAGCATTCATAGTGTAGATGCCCAGGCTAACTTGAAAGTGAACTGAAAAGTGGGAACTGAGCTGAGGTGGCACACAGCTAGTTAACCCTTCAAGAAGCTGTGTGTAGGTTTCTTACTCTGCAGGTAATAGTAATAACATACCTAAGAAATAATACACACCTGTTGCGCAAATATTGCAATAACACTATCACAGAAGTCAATCTTTTGGAGTTTTTAACTAGGAGCAGTCTCAAATTTTGAGTCGAGTTCTCCAGAGAAAGATGACTTCCATCACCATCGACCTGGTATTGTCAAATACGTGGAAACCATGCTCACATACAAAACCACAAAGCAGTCGCTGCTGCAAAAAGATTTTTTTCCAAGTCATGAACAAGTAACTTCAGGTGGAGAAGGAGGAGAAAATGGAAACAAAAGCAACAGTAAATTGAAAAGGCAGGTCCCACTCTTGTAGGAGAGTGGAATTCAGGGATCTAGAACATGGCCACATACCACCTGGAAATTTAATTTTCCTCAGGATAATATGTGAAATTTCAGGGGACTCTCCACTTTGTTTTCTCATGCAATCTGACAGTCCCCATGGTAAATTCCTTTTAGGGATTATTGAGCCTGAAGAAAGGAGAGAGAAAAGTACTGATGAAGAAAAGGATCAAAAGGCATGATCATTTGGAAAAAGGGAGGCAGAACACAAATACAGCTGAAAGAAAAGCATCCTATGTCCCTGCTGCATTGCTCTATTTTTATGTTTGGATCATTCCAAAGAAAAGAATAATTAAACCAAACTAGGGGAATTTCACATTTCATTGATAGTTGATATAAGTAAAATGGAAGTAAAAAAATATTTTGAGTGGTAGTGGGACCAAGGGAAGGAAATTAGGAGCTTCCACAGGTAGACTGGTAAATTTAGTTTTTACTTAATTACATTTACCTTTCCAATTCCCAAGACAGCAGGAATGGGGAAGGATTAATACTGTCTGCATTTTTAAATCCACCCCCAGATGTTTATTTGTGCGCTGTCAGAAATGGGTTTGCCAAGTCTGGCCATCCTTTCTGTGATTGTAGCTGTGGATACAAGAGACAGCTGTTCTGGACTGCATACTAAATACAGCTATTCACATGCCTAAATGACTCAATTTGTACTTCTAATTACTAATTCTAACACAAGCTAAAATGTATTTCATTTCAATGCTGTTGTACAGTGTAAAAAATGTAGGTTTATACTTCACATTTGTTTTAACTGGCCTAAACTAATGAGGTGAAGTAGCAAGATCCTCATCTGATGCCTTCAGCTGAGCTACAGCATTTTCTCCTGTATTTATTAATTTACTTGGTCTGTCATGACTTAGTATATATTGCATTTCCATTAATTAAGGGTGGTTATTTACATTGAAAGGGTGATGCCGTAGAATTGCTTGGCTGGTGGAGCAAATCCCTAATGACTCAGGCATCTCTGCAATGTTTATTCAGGTCTGTAAAGAGTCTCCTGAATGACAAACGTTCTGACTTTTGCTCCACTATAGAGTATTTTTTAAAGGCAAGCTGATACATTATCATGCCAGTAGAAAGATGTATGTTTATCTAATGTGAAAAACACATGCTAGGAAGTTTACAGTACTCCATTATGCAATTCTGCTTTACATTTGCAAATTTGCTCACCAGTTCTATGTATACATCTGCAACTGAGAAGAAGAAAAATAACTTAATCTACTACATGTTTTACTGTCAAAACATAACACAAAACTGCAAAATCAAGTATTAAATTTATTTCCCTCCAAGAGAATTTGAAAAGAAACAATGTTCCACTAGTTTTATCACCACCACTAAAGCTTACAGTGGACTCCTTATAGAAGATACTTTTTTTTGTCTTTGAATATGAAATATGAAGCTCTGTACATAGTGAAACATAACAACTGAAAAATACTGAGGTTTAAGCATAAGGCTTCATCAGCAGAACTAGCACTATACATTTTATATGCGGTTAGGGAAGACAGACTTCTAACAACAAGTTATTTGTTATCAGTATCTTGAACCTACCTAAAAAAAAGCATATTTCCACCCCTTTTGTATAGTTATGCAAGTTTCATTGGCATGTCTCATAACATAGTGCAGAAAAAGTTGTTCTTCTCTTTTGTTCCTTTTTTTTTTCCTAATACTTACTCCCTAAACCTCTCAAGTTGCTTCCTTCGTTTCCCCAATGCATTAGTACCAAATACAGAGTCCTGATCATTTAAATAACTGAATAGCATAGGGTTTGTCTATTATTTATACCTTCTAGTATACAGAGGGATTTCTTCTTGTGCTGGATTGTGTCCCCACTTCTTGAGACAGTAGCATCTCCGAAAGGTTCTTATCCTGCAGGGAAAACTGACTACAAGGGACTCCCAGCCTTAATAGCATGGAGGTGGTTGAGATCTGCCAAGGAGAGGTAAAGAGAAAAAAATCTTCAAGTCACACATTTGACATTCTACACTTTCAAGAAATGGGCATGTTACTTACAGTAAGCGTAAATAGCCAACCTTTCGAGTCAGCTACTATAGCTTCCTCAGCTTTTCTATTATATAGGGTATTTTGAGTAAAGAGAGTTTTCCTTAAACATTAATAAAGTTTCCTATGCAAAAGCACTTAGATGTATGACCAATGTACCCTGTGAAAAGAACATTATAGCCTCTATAATGTCAGCTCATTCCGTACCTCAAGTGGCTCATGCATTTTTATCAGCCTAGAATATGCCAACCTTCCACAACATGCATATCTTTCTTGGAAAGGCAAACACTGACTAGCAAGCCCACAGCTGAGATATATTTTGTTTCTTATGTATGGCATGAGGAAGAAAATATATCAATATATAATGTGTATGTACAGATCATATACATTAAATACCTTCTTTTAAGCAGGCTAATTTCATTAGCTTCTTTTATCTTCAGCTGCAGCTATGTACATTCTTTTGTCTATGACCTTGGCCAAGGAGGTTACCAATCCTGGCCCACACCTCCTAGATGTTACTAACCCGCTACAAACACAGCAGCACTCCTGCTAGGGTACTGTTTCTAACCTAGTGCAGGCAAAGCAGGTTAAGCCCTTCATGCATTCAGGTGTTTGGTTTGCTTGTTTTTCCACCCAGAGCATTTTGACAGCTGTGATGACCGTACACTCACAGAGTTATTCACCCATTACACTATGGACAATGATTTGTTGCTGGCTGCAAACTCTTCAGAAGCCAGTAGATTTGATTTACCTCCCAGAGCATCTCAAAACCTAGTGTAAGAGAGAACTGACATGCATTGGACCTTCAGCCTGACCGCACAAAGAGCAGCACAGCTGCTTGCCCCAGGTACAGGAAAAGGATGTGATGCGGGGGTGATAAGTCATGCTGAAAGGGCACTACAAAATATACTGATAAATCATTATTCAAGGACAATTAACTGCTATTAAATTCCTCTAATAGGAAGTTCAATCTGCTCTGTTTTCTTAGTTTGTAATGTCTGGACATGCTGTTTATGAAACTATACATTCTACTACAGGAACACAAGAAAGGCTCCTCATTTCCCTTCTGTCTTGGGCAGGGGTCAGCCAGCAGGAAATCAATCCATCAATCCACACAAAGGCCACGCATGCAGTTTCAGGCAGCAGTACCATCACTGAACAGGCATGGAAGGAAGCCAAGAATCCCCTAATTTGCATGAATTTGACATTTCCTGTCCATCAGTAGCACTCATTTACCTTGGAACAGAAAGTGGTGGTGGGGTTTGGAGGGAGGGTTGTTCCCAGCTTTCAATTTTTAATTATTTAATAGTCAGTTTGGCGGGAGGTGACAAGGATACATGAAGAGAAGCACCCATAACTCCTCCCAGTCTGATACACTGAACCTCATTCTCTATGGGACTGTGCCAAGAGCTCATTTTGGCCCTGCTCTCATAGAATGGTTTGGGTTGGAAGGGACCTTGAAGATCATCTCGTTCCAACCCCCCTACCACGGGCAGGGGCACCTTCCGCTAGACCAGGTTACTCAAAGCCTCATCCAACCTGGCCTTGAACACTTCCAGGGATGGGGCACCCACAGCTTCTCTGGGCAACTTATTCCAGTGGCTCACCAACCTCCCAGTGAAGAATTTCTTCCTAATATCTAAACTAAACCTGCTCTCTCTCTCTCAGTTTAAACCCATTCCTCCCTACCCTACAGACACCCTTGTAAAAAGTCCCTCTCCAGCTCTCTTCTACCAGTTTACAGTACTCTTTAGTAATGGGAAGGCTTCTATAAGGTCTCCCCAGAGCCTTCACTTCTCCAGGCTGAACAGCACCGACTGTCTAAACCTTTCCTCTTAGGAGAGGCACTCCAACCCCCAGTCATATTTGTGTCCCTCCTCTGGACTCACTCCAACAGATCTTTGTCTTTCCTGTGCTGGAAAAATCAGAGCTGGATGCAGCATGCCAGGCAGAGTCTCACCAGAGTGGAGTAGAAAGGGATAATCATCTCCCTTGACCTTCTGGTCACTCTCCATCCCTCCTCCCATGCAACACTTGCCTCTTGTGTCCCTCTAGTTTCTCTCCTACACACACAACCAACTCAGCAGGAGTCATCCCAGGCAGCTTGGCCTCCCCCAAACTGCTGCAGCTCCCATAAGGGGCTGCCCTCCTGGCACCTTCCAGATCACTCTCACCCCCTCAGCAGCAGCCTTGTAAGTTTGTGTGGGGGAAGCTGGGGTAACCAAGCCACCATCCCACATGCAGCCCCTCTGCACCCAGGACAGCGTTTTACTTTAAGAACACTTTCAAGGGAGCGCCTGTGTTCAGCAGCACAGGGTGTATTTGCCCCCAGCCTACTCTTTCATCTGCAAATACATAATTCAATTACCATAAGCTTAAATTTATTGTTTAAAATAGCACTTAGGTTTAATGCTTTTTCAATACTTCTTTGTCATTTGAAATCAATTCATAAAACCCTTTACACGTACTATTTAAATTAACTTTAACTCCAAGCCTTAGCAGAATCAATATTTAGCAGGTTCCTGCAATCCGTCCCAGTCTGTTGACACAGTGGAAGCACTGCTGTGGGTGAGGAGCAGACCTCCTCCTCCTTGGCTCCCCTGTACACCCCAAGGGGAGCAGCCAGCTGCTGGGGGGCCCCTCCTGTGCCCACACCCCCACAGCGTGCCACCACAAGTGCCCTAACCCACAAGTATGGAGTGGCCCTTGTACACCTTCTATAATCAGCATCATCAGTTGAATACCATCAGTGAGTTCCCATAAAACCAATCTGACTTTCTTTTTCTCAACACCGAGAACAGAATCAAGGTAATTTTTGTCTGGTGCACTCAAAATCATGGAATCACAGAGTCATACAATGGCTGGGTTGGAAGAGACCTTAAAGGTCATCTAGTTCCAACCCTCTTGCCATGGACAGGGACACCTTCCATTCCAACCTGGCCTTGAACAATTCCAGAGATTGGGCAGCCACAACTTCTCTGAATAACCTGTTCCAGTGCCTCATCACCCTCATGGTAAAGAATTTCTTCTTAATATCTAATCTAGACCTGCCCTCTTGCAGTTTAAAGCTATTCCCCCTTGTCCTGTCACTACATGCTCCTGTAAACAGCCTCTCTCCATCTTTCTTGTGGACAGGGGAAGTGGGTATAAAAGCGCGCACACACACATATATATGTGAACTGTTTTTTTTCCTTTCACTAGGATGTGTTTCTATGAGAGCTCTATTTATGACCAAAGCTTTTGTCATCAGTTTTTGGTAATCCAGCAATTAACATACTATATCAAACTTAAGCACATACTAGATTAGCTTGTCCTAATTTAAAAAAAAATCTTTTAGCTCATATTGAAAGAAATATGAGTAGTAGTTATTCACTGAAAGAACCGCTTTATCATCCTTAATCTATTAAAAAATGCAATCCTCGCCTCATGTTTATAAGGATCTAGTAATATGTAGTATTTTAAGACCCTTTCAGTGGCACGGTGATATATTAAAGACACACCTCTTCATTTTAATGGAAAAAGAAGTTGAAAAAATATCTGTTCAAAAACTCTCTGGTTGATAAAGTAACTGATAACATTTATTATTCAGTACTCAAGATCAAACAATGATCTTGCTATAGTCAGTTATGAAAAATGCAAGCAGAACAATCACCTAAGCATAAATTTTCATTTTCTAATTAGTTTGTAGGCAGTGGTGTTTACTAGTGTTGGTATCAGCAATATCAGCTGTAGAGAAGTGAAAGTCTAAAATGCATGGTGTTATATCCTCACGTTTTTTTAAGAATATTTTTGCAATTTTTGTTCTGTTTTGAAAATAATCACATTAATAATAAACCATTCCCTCATTAACTATATAGTAACAAACAAAATTTTGCAGTATTTTGATATTTGCAGAAATAACTATGCTGGGTTTTCAATGATGGATGTTCATAACTTGAAAGAAAATTTCTATGATTCTAACTTTATGTTCTAGATTCCAGAGAGTATTTTCAAATTTTGAAGTTTTGTATAAAGGTACACAAGGTAGTTTCATTAAGACACAGATTGCAAGGTGATTTGTAATTTTGCTAAATTGATAAGTGAAAGTACATTGCTTTGATATTTAATAAAATACTAAATGATGGGAAGTTAATCAGAATAATAACCAACAGCATTCTGTCAAAACTAAATATTTCAAAGGTATTAGACATCAGCAAAACAAAACAGTAAATTCAAGTGGTTTGTTCTATTTCCCCTAATAAAAATACATTTGAAAGCAGTAACTTTTTTTGCTAAATATCTCAATTGCAGTGAAAGTTCAGCCCCCAACTGAGAAAACACAAACTTTACTACCAAAAAGAATTGTGTTGACTAGCTGTCAGCAGGGATAGGAATAACAGAAGGAGATAAAAGGCAGCATACTGGAGAGGCTTGCTAAAAACCCCTGCCATTGGTGTGGCCTAAACAATGACAAATGTCACTTCAACCAAAGAAAAGGCAAACAATCCTTACAGAACTTACAGTAGAACTAAGACCATTATTGCCAAGGCATCCCCATTTTTTTAGGAGTTTCTCATGAGCTGTGTGAACTGTGTAAGTCATACCAGCATAACAGTAGGTAACCAGCCATACCTTTGCTTCACCTACTCACAGCCTGAGGGAATTCAGAGCTTTACATTTCCCTGCTGGCGAATGCTCTTTGTCTTACTGGCACATTAACTCAGTTCTGGCCTGCCATATATTTTAGTCTCGCTGACAACATTCGGATGGCCTTAAAATCAACCAACAGCCTCTGATTCTACTGAAGTTATGCTAAAATATGCAACATGCCATTACAATGCCTCTGCTTTGCTGCTGGCTTTTAGGTAGGCTGTAGGAACTCACCTTCACAGTCAAAGGTTGCATAGAAACTTCTGTTCACCCAGCTCCCTCGCTGGCCTGGAAGGTGCTGGGAGCTGTTTTGCTCCCGTGCCACCCCAAGGCTGTACCCCAATCCCACAGCCTGGGCACCTGCAGCTGCTGAAGCACACTGGGGCAAACCAGGAAAGCCCCTGGAGTGCTGAGCGGGATCAGCTGGGGGGATGCTCTCATGGCCAGCGGGGAGGGCCCAGCACAGCAGTGAGATTGGGTGCAGGCAGGTGTCCATTAATAGAAAGAAATGCTCCCAGAGGACCTAGGGGTGTCAGGCAGAACCGCTGGCTGCACAAGATAGCATGGAGAACTGATGGAGTGAGAGCAGTGGTGTACGTGCTTTTCCTGGACCTGTCTCACAGAGGCCCAGGGGACAAGGGAGAGATGCTTACAAAAACTTAAAAAATTTGTTTCACCTGGCAAATCAGTTGGTTTTTGTTTTGTTTTGTTTTTGGTGGTTTTTTTTTTTTTGGAAGGTTAGCTTAATTAATCTGTGATGCTAAAGAAAGAGAAATGATTTGGAGGTACAGAATGAGGCCTGAAAATTATGAAGATCAAAAAAGTTGCATTGTGATACATTGTTGCAGACTTCAAATCCACCTCAGGACAAGGTCAAGCACATTCTAAAGTCATATAACATTAAGTGGAATGTAAGCATGTCTTCGAAGTTCATCATATGCTCTAAAGGATTTCTCGAATTGTTGTATCACACAGAAACTTTTTAAAAAATTGCCTAGCATTTCTGTGCCATCCTTCTGCCCACAAGTAAGTCACTGAATGCCTCTAGATACCCTGGCTTTAGAAAGTAGTTTCCTATTTTCTGAAGAGCATTTTAAATGATGCACCATAATGAAACAGCAAAGTTATTTCATTACAGGTTTTTTTACCTTTTTTTTGATTGCTGTTTCTATTCTTTTTGCAGAGTTTTTATAGCAGTTGTATCAAAAACGCAGAAAGCAGCCCTCTCAGTGTGGAATACTTGCTGCTGCTTTTTACTTCTGTCTTATTTTTCATTGAAATTCAAGCAAACAGAGCCTTCATTTGATACTTACCATACAAAATAATACTAAAATGAGGGGGGGGGGGAATCCTTTGAACCTCAAAATAGAGGTGAGAAGTTGACATTATTTTTGTCTTTGGTTTGCAAAAAGTCTCTTTAAAAAGAGAAAGGAACGTCAAAGGGAACTTCAGTCCAATAGGCTTTATTCTTTTTACAGCATAAAAATTAAGTTTAAAAACTCTTTTTGTTCTCATCTGAGTAATACATTACATTTGTTTAAATAACTAAATGTATAAATAATAAACATTTTGTAAATCTTCATCTGAAATAGTGATATTGAAGGAAACTCTTTGAAGTGCAGATAATTCCCCCCATGGTCTCCTCCCCCCGAATCTTCTTCAGATCTTGCAGAGCGCTTTGCTGATTCCCCAGAGGCTCTTTTGGTCCATTGAAGATTCTAGTTAAAGTAAAGAAAGATGTTTAAATGTTTTAACTGAGTTTTTGGGGTAGCACTGAATTAAAACTTCACATCTTTCATTTTCCCAGACTTTTACCACTCTGTTATTTAAGCTTCAAAGTTCAATTCACAGAAGTATTATTCATATTTCATAGCTTGACTAAGGATCTCTTTCCCTTATTTGGTTTTTTTCATTCTCAGGCAAGTGGAAGAGACAGATGCTATGAGCAGAGTGTATGTGTATGTGTTGTTTGTGAAAAACATCCTGAGGCAGGGTATTCAGACCTGACTGTTAGGTCAGTGGGCTTCTGCTTCGGACACTCACCTGGAGACATATTAAAGATGCTTGACACTTTGGAAGGTCACTGGCTTTTGTGATAAGTAGAGGAACCCGGTTTTATTCCAAGCAAATTAAAATAAACGGAGGGTACTAACAAAAGAACTATTTCTGTATATTTACTAACTTGTAGGCGTACCATGGAAGCTGTAAGGTGAAGGGTCCCACCTGGACCCAACACCAGGGAATCTTTTGCGGCCGGGAACAGGGAACAAATTATAAATAAAAATGTATTCCTCTGTGCCATGTGGATACACAGAGGGACCCCCCATGCCTTGCAACGTGAGGATGATGCAAGACCCCCTGTATGAGCCCAGGGGAGATATGTTACAACCAGCCAAAAGGTAACATCCACCTCCAAAGCAGGGAAATTACCTTTTAAGGCAACAAACGGACAATGAATGAATATTCAACAGCTAATATCAAAGGATACAAAAAGCGCGATTTTCAAATAACAGTGTGCTCTTTGCATGGTTCAGAGGTGCACCCAGTGCTGGAAATGGGTGACCAGCACTGCAATAAACATCTCTTGCTATATTTCTTTGTCCTGCAGGTATTTTTTGCTGTCTTCAAAATTCAAGAGAAGAAGTAACATAACAGCTTTAAAACATTATGTATTTGATATCTGAAAAGCTTTATTAAAATCTTTCCTTCCTGGGCATATTGTCCCAGTATTTATCCACAGAACAGAGTTGCCTCGCAAATGTTTCAGGGTTTACCAAGAAGCATATTTCAGTCACAGTGGTGAATAGTCAGTCTATGGATTAAAAGTGAACTCTTGCATCTTTAGTTTTCCTAAATTTTCTGAAACTGTTGGCAGCATGACAACATGGGACTGGGGCGTAGAGGAGAAAAGAGGTTATAAGATGCACACTCCTGTTATTCAGGGACTAGGTTTCAATCATTTCAACTCATTTAAGTTAATGGATGTCGCTACTGGTCAATGAACCCGCATTTGTACATCAGTATCATGGGATCAGAGACATTTCTCCTGGAGAAAAGGAGTCAAGTCACTCTGTAATGCTAACACTTTTTAGTCACTGCTGTCTTAGCCTAATTGGATCAAACTAGTGGGAAAATAAACTCTGGCCTATTAAACCTCCTCAGTTACCCATGCCCAGTGACCTGTGATAACTAAAAAGAGTAAGAAAATTATTTTTATTTAAAAGCATCAATTTAGAAAGGCTTTTAAAAATAGTGTTTATAGGAAATAGCAAATGCTAGCATCACTGATTAGTTTGAAACAGAATACAATAATCCATTTTTTTAATTAGCTTTCTAAATTGCTGGAAAAAATAAGAGAGATGTTGTCTGTGGAGAGGTAAATGCTTCCTTGTAATTGTTTTGGATTTCGCTCTAACCTTTAATGAATTTATTCTTGTAATGACAAGAACATTTTTTTTATTCCTGCACTTATGTTAGGAAAGTTAACGTGGAAGAACAAGGCATCTGGGAACTCAGCGGAGTTTTGTTTTGACAAATGACCTCATTGACCACATTGACAAACACCAACTGTACTGACAAATGACCGAACCACAGATGTTCATGTTTCATACAGCTCCGATTTAAGCCTTCACTACCTCCCACTTGCCTGTTGCTGCCCCTTTCCTGCGGCTCTGCTGGGCAGACATTTTTGTGTGAGCTCTTCAAATAAAACGAGCCAGGGAAACTCACACTGCATGTTTCAGTGGGTTACACTAGCTTGGCTGATTTTGCCTGAATCAGATGACCCAAGCTCTCATACAAACTGCTGCAGCAGCAGCAGAACAGCAGTGACCCTTCCAGATCAGGCAGTTGACATACACCGCTAGCCTTGGCCACCAGGCGTGTCATGAGAGAGAAATTCACTCCCACCTGCCTTCCCCTCCCTTCCCCAGTAACATTTAAATACCATTCACACTGCCTGATTCCTGAGGCAGAGACTCTCAGAATTGGAGGCCCTGCATTCCTTTTGCAAAGCAGTTGTGATTTGCTCCCTCCTCTTTATTTCCAGTGAGTGCCTTCAATGTGAAGGCAACCCTGTGTTAAACACTGTCCTGACGATTCCTGTAAGCATTTGCTAGTGGTTGCCACAGGGCTTGAACTCTGCTGAGAGCTGAGCATAACAGTAGGTTGCCTCATGCCTTCCCACAGACTCTGTGTGTGCATGTGCACACTGTATCTCCTGTCATCGGGACCGTAGGCAGGATTCTTCTGAAGGGGACACAGGGGCCCATGTAACAGAGAAGGAGGAGGCCTGGGTGAGATAATTTTCCCCATCACCTGTGGAAGGAGAAAGATGAGTAATGAAAGGGGCACAGGGTCAGTCAAGTTGGGAAGTTGAAGGAACAGTGAGCGTGTGCCAGTATTTTGATCTGAGCAGACAGAATGTTCCAATTCTTAAAAAACATGACCTCAGCACCATACAGCACTCACGTTTCCTCCTTTGATCCAGCAAGCAGACTTACCCAAAATGTGGGGTAAGAGATGTGGCAGTGTGCAAGCTCAAGCTCTTCAGCAGCGGTACACCACTTGTTTTCCTCTTCTGTGACAGCAGGCACCAGATGCATCACCCTTATAAACCACAGTGCCTTCACACGTGCCTTGCAAGACGTGAGAAAGGAGGCAGAACATGTGAAAGTGAATGACAGAAGGGCAGTCAATCCCCGAGACTCCCTTCTTGTGAAAATATGAGCTTTGTTTTGAAAGAGTCCATGAGCAAGGAGTACTTTGCTCTGAAAATAAACAAATTCTGAAATTGCCTTGTACTTGGAAAATGATAGTGTAACTAACATTGGGTTTAATGCAAATTCACTGAAATCTTCTCTAAGTTTCCCAATGGCTGCTTTGCTATAAAGCAAATGGTACAGGAAAAAGTCTTTTGATAGTCATTTGAGCATTTACATAAGCACAGAATGAAAGCCAGCTATTGCATGGACTCTCTCAGTTTAAATATAGAGTTGTAATTTTAGGATTTGGAATTTTTTTTTAATGTCTTCTCAAAAATTATGAATTTTCATTGATAAGTAGTCCTTTCATTCTAAAGAAAATGTTGGTTTGGATATAAATGTTACCCTTGCAGGTTTCAGAGGCCTCTGAGTTTTGGGGGTTGGGGAGAAACAACTTCTATCTGGGGGAAGGGGAGAGTAGACTTACGATACTGGAGAAAGGACACAGCAAATATGGCTAGGGAGAAATGGATAGGAAAATAGTGTGCATTAGAGAGAAATCTGTTTAATGTTGGTCCACTTGTCTTTGCCCATATTAAAACGCTGGAGCACTGATTTTTTTCCTGTGCTGTTCAGTGCAAGGTCAGTGATTATTAAAGCACTGTGTCTATCATTTTCCTGCAAGTCCCCCATTCTCACCTCAGTTGCTGCTCTCTGAACTCTCTTCTACCTCAGTCTCCTGCCCACTCTGTTTATCCAGCTCATGTTTCAGTGCCTGTGATTCCTGCCCTTCACAGATGGCATGGAAACAGTAAAATTTTTCATTTCTATTCTTGCTTATTCATGACTTTGTTCTGACAATGCTTCAGAATGAACAGTAATAGTACACTTCATTATAAGTCTTGAAAACAAAGAAATTAAATCAATGCAAACAGTCTTTCTGTGGGAATAACTCTACTCACCTCAAAGCAGTTTTCAGCCTTTCTTTGGATTGACTGATTTTTTTTTTTTTCCCCTCCACCATTATTATGCCCTGTTATAATGTCCTGTTATTCTTGTACCATGCTTTGACCTGATTTAGGACAATATTCTGAGAGTCTGAATACAGATATTCAGGCGTGGTACCAGAGAGTAGAGCTTATTCCTAAGACTACTTATTGCTGCGTGTTATAGTGTGCACTGCATGAAAATAAATCTTACTTTGCTGATACAAACTGTGTCAGTATTACGGGTTTGCAATACTGAAGTTTCTTCAGTGCAGTGTGAATTCCTCTCGTATTCCAGGACCCACAGGATCAAGGGGCAAGGATCCATGTCTTGTCACTGGATAGTAAAATACCATGCTCATAGTAGGGTAGGTATAAATAGCAGATAACAACACTTCCATGACTTTTTCTCACACTAATTAGGACTGATCTGAACCGATACTGATGTGTGCTTCTTCTCTGGTCTCCTTATGGTGGCATAACTCAGTATTTTGGTTCACAAACCTTAATAATATGCAAGGAGACATTTGGAAACAGAAATGCATTTCTAAGAATATATAGCTAATCATTACTCTGAAACTGATTTCACAGAGTATCCATAATCTGGTATCACAAACGCTCCACTGAGACAGTGTTAGAAGAGAAAGAGGGTTTGACATTGACATTAATTTGAGGAGAAATGGGATTCACAGGATTGGAAGAGCAGTAAGAAAACGAGATTGATTTCAGAGACTGCAAGTAGGTAGGCCTTCTGAAAGGCTGAAGGGAGAATATAGTCCTTCCTTCTCACATGAAAGCAGTCTGTAGACCTTTAGAAGTCATCAAATGTACAGGCAGGAGACAGTAGGAGACTGGAATTTGCTGATTAATATCACACAAACTTGCTACTTTCCATTTGAAGAAGCTCCAGAAAAGCCCTGATGGCAACCACGTTTTGTCCTAAGGCATTTAGCAAGGGAGGGACATGTCACTTCTAAACAGTTCCTGATTCAGTACCCCCTGAGCATGAAGAAATGAAACACTGTAAGAATGTGTGGCTCCTACTGCTTCATTTGCACACTGCTCAGGTCTCAAATCTATTAACACAGCTCCAGGAAATCTTGAATTCCAAATGTCTGACTGCATTGAGCTTTGCACTTGACTAATCAAGTCAAACATTGTCTGCTAATCAGATTTACAGGTGTGAACCTGTCAGCATGTGGGGATAGTCCACATAAACATGCAAAGAGATTCAGATAGCTGCCCAGTAATATCTGAAATTACAACCCGACCAAGAGAGCTGAGTATTGGATTCCTAGGCTTCAAGCATAGTGATAGAGGGATTGAGTGAATTATCCATATTTTCTTCTATATACCGTGCTTCTGATAACTGGTATTTTGAAAATTCTGTTCCTTAGGAAAAGAAATCATCAAGTAGTTCATATTCTTGGATAATCTGTACTTCCAAGTAAAATGCCCAAAATTAGAGACCAAAGGAGGAGGAAGTTGTGGGATCAAAAATGGAGATTCTATTAAAAAAGAGGCACTTAGGGATAAAATTCCCCTTGGACTGTTTGCACACAGACATATTCCCTACACAGATACTTACTAGTGTCCAGTATTGTTTCATTTGTTTATCAGTGACTCGGATCAAGGGATTGAGTGCCTCCTCAGCAAGTTCACAGGGAGGGGTAGCCAATACCCCAGAGTGTTCTGTGGTCACTCAGATGTGTCTTGACAGGTTGGAGGGATGGTCAGAAGGGAACACTTTGAAATTCAGCAAAGGCCAGTGCAAGGTCCTGCACCTGGGGAAGAACAAACCCCTGCACCAGTACAGACTGAGAGCCAACCTGAGGTTCCTGGTGGACAACAAACTGTCCATGAGCCAGCAGTGTGTCCTGGTGGCCAAGCAGGCCAGTGGTATCCTGAGGTGCATTAGGAAGAGTGTGCCCAGCAGGTCAAGGGAGGTGATCCTGCCCCTCTACTCAGCCCTGGTGAGGCCACTTCTGGAGTGCTGTGTCCAGTTCTGGGCTTTCTAGTTCAAGAAAAAAAAAGAACTCCTGCAGAGGGTACAGTGGAGGGCTATGAAGATGATTAGGAGTCTGGAGCATCTCTCTTCTTGGGAAAGACTGAGGGAGCTGGGCCTGTTCAGCCTGGAGAAGAGACAACTGAGAAGCTACCTTATCAATGCATAAATATATCTTAAGGATGGATGTCAAGAGGATGGGACCAGGCTCTTTTCAGTGGAGCCCCATGACAGGACATGAGGCAATGGGCACAAACGATGTATGATTGCAACATTGTTTTCTTTTATTATTACAACAGTGAGACTTTTTTCATTATTGCAAAGTTACTGTAAATTTTTTTTAAGGAAATCAAAGCATATTTAACTTAAAATAATTACAAGGCTCCATACATGGTGTATATCATAGTAGGCCATCTATAGTTGCCTTTGACCATACTGTATGATCAAACATGTATGTTTTAATAACTGTACATTATTAATTGTCTCGTATGTCATCTTTAGGATGCTGAACTCAGAGGAGTAACAGATATGTAATTTAATCTGTAATACTCTGAAAAATGCCCCATCTATGAACAAAATTATTAGTTATGGTTCTGCGTAAAATGTATTTCTAGACTATATTCCTGAATGTAGCTGTGATTCTGTTAGATGGACAAACCTGCTTCAAGTCTAGTTTATTGCTGGCAGAGGCTGCAGTAAGAACCCTTGCACATGATCTCTAGGAAAGTTATTTTGCTGCAAACTGCAAAGTCTGAATGTTACTACAGTTTTTACTGTAACTATTACTCAGTTTAAACAGAGCTCATGCTTTGCTCTGTGACAACCTTTTATGGAGCTTTTTTATACAGAGAATTTAGCCTGCTGAGATCTGAGACATTTCAGTATCTCCTCCAGGAAAATTATAGATTGCAAGTTTAATTGAGAAAGACTGACTATAAACTGATCTCAGGAATTATTATTGCTAATTACATTTCTCCTTCAGTAATTTAGAAACTCTGAAGTATTTCATACATTAGGTGTTTGCCCTCAGTTCTAATGAAAAATACTATATGTTTTCTGGGGACAAGAACAAATATTGTATTCAAAGGCAATAATATAGTCCAATACCATGGTTAATATTATTTATTGTATAATTATTTTACAGACTTTTGTAGGTATAATTGTCTTTATGTTTGGGGAAGTTTGAGAAAACTGGAGCTTGAGACTTTCTACTTCATATTTCCTCATAGCATTGGGAAGGTGGGAATTCAACAAACCTTACTTTTCCATACATAAATCATACAGAGTGCAGATTCACTGCTCCCTCCAGTTCCTGACATGACAGATCTATACAAATTTGTGAGTAATGCTGAGTTATTATTTTAAAGCAAATATACTCTTGTCTAATACAGAAAAGATGGGACTCATCTTGAATTTGCATGACAAATCATGCCTTGCCTTCTAGATTATGCATCTCTATTAATTTAGAAATGTTACAGAAGTGGCAGATAAGGGCTTACTTTCACCTGTGATGGCCAAGGAATTCCTACTAAAATATCTTAGCAATAAGACATGGATAATTTATGATCAAGAATTACCATGAACACTGTTAAAATAATGCTTTGGAGAAGTGTTTGGCTTGACTGTATTAATTGTAATTGCAGATGGTTAGAGTTCTTTGAGGGCTAAAATTTCCTTACAATGTCCTTCTTTTGTGTTGCTTTGTTTTTGGGGTTTTAGGGAGTTTTGTTTGTTTATTTGGTTGGGGGTTTTGTTTGTTTCAGGTTTTGGCAGGGGGGTGGGGTGGGGGTGTTAGGTTGGGGGTTTTTGTTTATTCTCAGTAAAGAAATTATTTTGCACTCTTTTCCAGCAATCTGTTCACAGTTTGGACAGATTCACATTTCTTGTTCTGAAAAGAGAATTTACTAGATGCAAATATCCCACCAGGTAGAGTTTCCTCTTGAGGCTGTGAAGACGAAGGTACAGTCATTCCCAGAATATGTGCTGCCAGTCTCAAAAAGTATTTTCTCCTTATTTGGAAGGAGAGATAGAAAATAAGTCACATGAAATATACTGAAGGTGAATATAAAATCCAGAGTATCTGTTACCTGAACTCATAAAAGAAACTGAACAACTGTCCTTCCTTCACTAGTTTACTGCAAAGAGATGAATCTTTTAGTTTTAACTTTGCAAACTGAAAAATGCTAAGCCAAGTGAAATCCCATGTGACCTGGACTTTGGCTGGAATCATGACGTCATCACCTAGAACTTCATTGGTTTAACAACTTTTTAATGTGGCTTTTTTTCAAGCTGTTGCTTTTGGCATCAGATAGCCAGCTTTCTTTTTAAAAGTCATCTTTTTCATCTTGCAATTGCTGAAAGAGCACAAAAACAGAATCCCTACTTTACTAAAATATTTATCCCAGATTATTAGGGGTTTTTAACCTCATAATCTGCAATGAAACCTCCTAGTCCCTTGAACCCAACTTAATACTTCTGGATTTTATTGTGGTTCTTATTTGATCTTTTGTTTTGTTTTTTTTGTTTGTTTGTTTGTGTTTGTTTGCTGTTTGATAGTTCAATTGAGTGGAAGTAATCTTGTTAATTTAGTGAATGTAACCAAATGGGTCAAGCAGCAGAAGAGCAGAATAAGTATTTGTAGTTGTATCTTAGAATTTTTCTAACTATTGGTAAATCTGATACCAGCACAAACTTACAATTTAAGTTGACCAGTGTTATTTACTAAGAGTCTCCATCTCTGTGAGGTTTCTTCATCTCTTTGCAAAAGGTAAGAAGTGAAGAGGCCTGAGAGGAGTATAAAACATATACCCAGTGCAGGGTATACAACTGCAAGTGAGTGGGGAGCATGGAGGTGCATATCACAGGTGGAAATGCACATTATCCTCGGAGCTGCTAGGCAGAGAACCATAATTTTGGCTGTTCTTCATGTCTGCTTTCCAATACCACAGGCCACTCTGACTCCTGTGACACAAAGGGAGTGCCACCCCTGCCTAACTAGCAGAGTAAGAAAGATGGAGAAAAATTTATGACTTAGCATATTTTGGGAATGACTTCCAGGTGAAAAATAACTACACTACTGTGGTTCTTTCTGGGGAAGCAAAGACCAAAGATGGTAACAATCCACATCTGTGAACCTGTGAGATACATGGAGAAGTGAACAAGGAATTATTGCTTTTTCCAACGCAAGAAATAGATGGTGCTAGTGGAACTAGCAAATGGCTGGTTGAAAGCAACGATAAGAGATGCTTTTTAACAAAACGTAATTTGGATCTCCTCGCGTTAAAAAAAAAAAAAAAGTCAGAAGTATATATGAGTTTCAAAAGCAATTAGCAAGATTCCTACAAGAGGAGTTTGTGATGCAACCTCTGGCTTTAAAAGTACCTATGTTCTTCTATTGTGCTCCAGGCATCTGCTGTTAAGAGATAGCACTGCATGCCAGACAGATTTCTGTCACGTTCTCTCAGTGCTGCTCCCCTTCAGGTGCAACTGCAGCCCGCAGTTCAGATACGTGATTGCAGCATGATAGTAACTACAACCTCGCAGGGTTTGACATAGGCTGCTGGGCCCATCAGGGATCCTGCATAATATTTGGCAGCTGAAAGCTCTTATCTACAGGGGTTGTAGTTATGCCTCTGAATTGTCGTGCTCCCAAGTGAATTCAACAGGCAAGTTGAGGCAGATCTAGCCAAGGAGGGCAACGCTTGCCTACTCCTCTGCCAGAGGCTGTAGCCACAGCAGCAGGGGCAGCAGATCAGCGTGCCTGTCTGCACCTCAGCCAGCTCTGTTCACAGCTTGCCACAGTAGCAAAAGCCTCCGGTAACAATGCTGAGATGGGTTGAAGTGCCTGCATGCATTGTGTTCCATGGTAATCCAAGGCAGAGAGGTGAGCCCAGGGAAACACAGGGAATAATATCCTAAATTGCTGCAGCTAGATTTGTCAGACTTCATCTGTTAGTTCCCTTAAATGCATGAATTTGGAAAAGCGCTTGTTATAGAAAAAGATGATTACTGACGGAGAGTTTCTCTGGTGGTTTTGCTGTGGGTTATAAAGTTTTCACTGCTCTAGGAAGAGGGCAAAATCTTCAGTCTCATTTTTGTTGTTTCTCATAGGATGCTGACTTATCTTTAGGTAATATACTGCTTTGCTTTGTGCATTCCTATCCTCCACAGGAAAGAAGGTGGAATGGCTTTTTTTCAAAAACTAGGTGATTTTAAACTACTCAGTGACCTGCTTGTCAGTGACCAGCCACGATACCACATGATACCTGGGAGCAGGCTCTTAATTACTAGACTGCACTGTCAGCAGCATACGTGCTTTCAGTTCTCTTGCACGCCACCAGTTTTCATCTGATTCTTGTGAGAGTCTATAACGTAAAAATTCACTTGGTTGATTTTTAACCTCATGAGCTGATCTTATTTGAGAGATAAACACTGCCAGAATCTCACTACAGAAGCTATGGTATATCTTTCTCTACAGAATTATATCAGTTTGTTGTGAGACAGATTTCTGAAGAGTCTCAAAGTTAATAAACCTTTTAAATACATTTTAGTAGCCATATTACAGGCTTAACATCTGGGAGAAGACAGGTTATTAAGGGAAAGACTTACCTGGCTGAGCACCAAAACATTGTTAGACACGTACAATGCAAACAGAGGCTGCTTCATGTATTTCTTTTCCAGGAAAGGCAGTAATTGCTCTGCTGATCATATCTGTAATTCCTAAATTATTCAGTAGGAGGGGGGCAGGGGAGCTCTGGTCATCTCTGAACAAAGCCAAATATCCTCATTTCCTGACCTGTCAGTATTCCTGTTTCAAAACCCAAACTATTAGTTGAGTGCATCACCTTGGGCAACTTCTTCAATCCCATCTTCCTGTATCCCAAATGAGTAACCTATCCACAGGATACTCAGTTGATCCATGCAAATGTGTTATTACCTGCTCAGTATCTTTTTTGTTATTGTAAAAGAGATGACATTAAGTTTACGGTGCCTGGTGATAATTTGTGCAACTAATTAAAGTCTGGGGTGGGTTGTACTTCTTTTTTAAACGCTTAATCAGTCACACAAATGCTACCTCCATTCATGAAAGCAAATGCTAAAATAAATAGCTTCTGATAATTTATGCTTTAAAATAATAAAAAGCCCAAGGAAGTTAAGTGTCAACCTAATGTTAACTTTGAATATAAAACAGTTTGCTGAAACCAGGAAGCAATTAAAACATACTGTTTTATAGAGTCCTTTATAGCAAGATAGTTTTTATAGGTCTATGTCTGCTTTTATTTTGGAGGGTGAGCCATAGTTCAGTTTTGCCCAGGAAATAACAAATGGGACTAAGAACACATCAAAAATGCAGACGTTTTCAGGAGGTAAGTGTGTGGTGGCTTTTTGTGGGAAAGAGGGAGTGAATAACTCCAGCACGCAAACCTTGCTGTTACTAATTCTTTAAGGAAAGGACTGCATGCCTTTCAAGGTCTCCAATGTACTCCAGTATATACATATTTGTCATGGATACTGGCTCATCCAAAGTGTCCTTGCACAGGGTGTATGGTTCTCTTGCCCTTGTCACATGGTGCTTAAGAGATGTGCTTTTCTTTACTACTAAAAAATTAAATAATTGGCAACTGTGCTTCTCAAGAGATACATAAGAATAATGATAAATGTGATTATGCTAATAAATATGAAAATCACACAGAAGCAGCAGGCCAGATATAATTCCTTTTTATTTTTCCTCTTTTAACACGTATCTCTTATCCACATGGGGAGCCAGTGTTTTCTATGAATTTATACTTTGAGTGTATGCTTTGCTTGATGGGACCCCTGCAGGAACAAAAGGGATTTGAAATTAAATCATACCTGCTATTGTAGCTGGGTACAATATTGCTGTGTTGGGAAGTGTCAGTGGCTTCTGTCAAGTAAGCCTGTGATCTCCAGGCCATTGCAGCTCCAAGTAAGGGTGCTAAACACCCCTAAATCTGGCTGAAGGGAAGGCTTGATTAAGGCTCTTTATACAAATGAAACAGTTGGAAAGATTAGGAGTTTCTTTCACTAGCAATAGGTTTCATGTTAGGGACTAATTAGAAGTCTGAGTTCACCAACTACAGGTAGAGGTACAAGGTGCTTGTTTGGCTCTAACAGGGAACAGAGGAAAGAAAAACACTCTGGGGCACAGAACAGACTGGAAAGGCAAACTTGGCAGTCATGAGTGTGAATATCACCTAGGTTTGTTTTGTGTTTAGAGATACAGGATTGCATGTGTTTTCAGTAAGTCAGTAAAACTGCATCAGAGAGCAGACCTGATTGCATCATTCCTTTCTCCTTTTAACAAAAGTGCTTCCTGGTTTTCTTTCACTGCCAGCGCTAACATGTCCCTTGGGCCAAACAGCATATGCAAATGGCAAAGCTTACTTATGAATTTTCAGACAATGAAAGAGAGTATCTGAATAATTTGTGTTATAATTAATTAGAAATATGTGTGCTGCTAGCAATTAGTCACTCAACATGAGTTTTTTTGGGAAGCCCTAATAACCTTCACATAAAGTATTATAGGCTTTCAACACTTTCCATGCAATCAAAGGTTACTGAGTGCAATGCATTGTTCGTATCTGAGATCCTTAGTAGAGAAAATATGGAGGGAAAAGTGTCTTCTTTGCTGGTATACACTTCTGAAATTTCCTTCAGTGGAAGCTGCCACATTATATCCTTTTAAAAAAATGTATCCTCTCTCAAAATCATTGCCATGTCCTAGTTTTTCAGTGGGACAGAGACAACTGCCCTGACACTCAGAATGTCTTTTCCAAAATAACTGTCATCACCCACTTTCCTCCATGGGATATGGATAACAGTCCTTACTAACAAAGACTAGTCCCTATCCCCATTTGCTCTTTGTTGGTTTTTCTCTCAGGCACATGGTGTCAAAAGCTTCTCTAATTCCTCCTGAAGGCAACTTTACTTTGTTCCCATTGCTTTGGGGGGAAAAAAATCAAATAGGGTGACCAAAAAGAAAAATAGGAGGCCGTAGTCATTTTGAAAACATCTTTTGAAAAGAAAGTAATTCTTCTTGAGCTTTCCTGTACAGAAAAACTTAAAAAGATAAACCCCCAAAACTAGAATAGCAAGATTATACTCTGTTTTCTTCCTCAATGACAACCTAAATAAGGAAAAAAAGAAATAACTTTTTTAAAATATTTTTTTTAAATCATATACTCTGTTGATTTAATTATATGTCTTTGTTATATGTTATACATTATCTGCAGCATGTACTGTCAGGCCTGATTCTTTCTTGCTATGTTGATTGGGAATTACTTTATATTTTTAGTTTAAATTTCTTTATTAGACAATGTAGCCTAGTGCTATTAGATATTGCTATTTACTTTTGTTCTTTATGTCCATTGAATCAGACAGATGCCTTATTTTCATTTATGTCACCATTTCTTCCTACTTCCTTTCTTAGCAAATCATTGTCATACCCAGACCTGCAGAGACCATGTGGTCATGCATGGACTTTAGTCAAGGCTAATATGAACTTTATGAACCTCTGTAGAGACATTCAGATAAAATTATTAACAGTAGAGAAAATTATGAAGTAAATTTTACTGAGAAATTGAATCTTCTTCCTATATTTATTCTCAAAACTAGTCCAATTGTTATAGAACAGAATACATAAAAACCTCTATATAGTAAATATTCTTTCCCACTACTTTGTTTCACACTTGAGCTAAGCAGATCTAACTTAAACATTTTATGATGACACACATTTTCACTTCTGTTTCCAGACTGAAGCACAGGCTCCACCCGTTATTGCCATGGCTTTTTTAAGCTATTCCAATTTCAAAATTCCACACATCCATTATTTAAAATAATCATGAAAAAACATTAATTTCAGTTTCTTAACTTTCTGGAATACAATTTTTGCAGACAGTTTGGGTACATTAAAACAGAATCTAAATACATGGTTTTAGACAGCCACCCTTATCCTGCCCCAGTAAATCGCCCAAGCAGCAGTCAGTGAGGTTGTCAGAACCTGTCAGAAGACTTGTTGCTTCTAATTTCCACAATTCATAATCTATGGTAACCTAATTTTTCCAAGATAATAACGTAAACTAGATCTTGCCAACTGACTTGTAAATGAAACAGATGCTACTGTGGTCCAGCTCACTCACACGGGCTACCCTTTAGCCCACAGCAATAGGAAGGCAAAGGACTGTAAGGACAAACTGGAGTCTGGCTGTTTGCAATGAATCAGCACAGGACATGAAGGCTGAATGGATGTCAGCGTAACCTGTTATCCCCATAAGCTCCCTTAAATTCCCCATTAAAAAATCACTCTGTCTAATAAGAATGAAGGGCAAAAATCAAGGCAAGATGACAACTCAGGACAACTGAAAGGATCAGAAAGAGTATTAAAAAGGACTATAATGGAAAAGCCCAAGTATATGGATTAAAGCAAGTGTGTTACTTGCTAAGAGTGTAAAGTATTAAGAGCTAGTTAAGTACAACCAATTAAAGTTTTTCTTCTAATTAAATATAAGAAATTTCTTCTAATTAAATATAAGAAATAGTTCCTAATATTACAATTTTTACACTTTTAAATGGACTGATGGCATTTTTCAAAAAGGATGGAGAAGAATGACCTTTCACAGCCTACTGGCATAACATTGCTAATGACTGGCTTGTCCTAAGAATGTGTCCCATTGATTTTAATGGCACTAGTCATGTGAACAGGTTTATATAACTGAATGCAAGTTTGAATATCTGAGTCTTAAATTAGAAAAGAACATAATGAGGCAAACAATGAGGCAAGTTAAATGAGCATTATAAAATATTTCAGGTTAATATTTTTTCCCTAATCTCATAATGTAAGGATAAGAAAGGAATCATCTGCTCTGCTAGAAATTTCAAACATCATCTTCTTTAGATAACAAATAGGCAGCTATTTAGATTAAAGACTTTTCATACAGAAGATTCAATGACCCATTCATCTCAAGAATTTTGGAAAATATTTGTTTACTTCTTACATTTTGTATACTAACTTTTATTTAAATTGTCTTTCTGTTTTAATTCCCAACCTAGTAAAATAAAATAATTTAAATATGTTTGTATATATTTTAATAACAGCTAGAAACATTTTTTTTCTTGTAAGAAAATATTGTCCCTGACATACTTCTTATGGGAACAAAAAGCAAAGGAGAAATTAAAGCAGCTATAAATCAGTTTTGTGGTTTTGATAATTTAATACATTTTTCACGGGTTGTTCTCTCTGTCTGGCATCCTCATAACAACTCAGTTGGCATGCAGCTTTGCAATTTCATCTCTTTCCTCCACTCTCTTTTCCTTCCCAGTATCATATACTTCAAAAGAGTTTAGATTCCAAGAAGTGTTTTACCAGGTGTACAAGCCAAAGGCTCATCTTTTAATCCCTTGCATTTGCATGATCCAATTCTGCAGATTAAAAATTATTTCATTCTTGTATTGTATGGGCAGAGCAATGAATATTATTGTAGAGTTAGTAACTCTAAGTAGCTATGCTGATGAGCTAACTTAATCCTTTGGAAGGGGATAATAGGGTAATAAAGCACGAAGGAATAATCTTAGTCATGTCTCTCTGGTATTCTGACAATTGCACCCTGTTCAAAAGTAGTCTCATGCAAAGTCACCAAAGAAAAAATTACTGTAGTCGTCAACTGCACAGATGAGGGAAACGTCCGCGGCTGTGTCAGTCATTTTAATGAGTCACAGGAGAAGGGAAAGTGGAGGAACAAATTAAAAACAACAGTATTTTTCTCCCTTCCCCCAACAGAAGAAATGAGAATAGTTACAATTTCATTTGCTTTTAAAGCACAGCACTTGGGTAATAAACGACTCCTGCAAATGTGCTGAGCAAACACCTCCGCATTCATCAATATGCGGAAGCTGTTTATTGCCTCATAAACTTGGAAGCAAGTGATATTGTCTCTTAAATCAATGGTTGCATGGACATCCTAGGCACTGTAACAGAACAGTACATCCAGACAATGCTGATACTTAAATTAATGGTTCTAGTAATGACTGAAAGGTGCTTTGTGACTACTAAAAAAGTTAGATATAGATTAAAACTATGCCTAGGACACAATGTATATATGTTGCGACAGGGACGTGTGTATGTGTCTTGCTATAGTTTTTATTACTGTTTATTACTTTGGGATAAAAATTTACTACTCCATGCAGTTTTGATTTGAATGTGGGTTGGGCTGCCAGTACTAATAAGGTCAAACTTGGTTTAAGCCTAGTTTATGCACAAACCCAGTTTCTAAATCTGTGGGAAAGATGGCTTTGCTTGTATTAGCTTTATCAATTTTAAACCAGATTAAAGAACCAATAATAATCTGAATTCCATGGTATCCATTATCTGAAAATTATTTATAAACACTATGTAATTAGCTGACATTGCACTGTAAGTTTCTGATCTGCAGTGTCTCAAGCTGATCCTATCTTCTTTATCTGAAACGAAGAGAATACGCAGCTCGAAGGCATTTCTCCTGCTATGCAACTGTTAGTGTTTGAGGTACAGTGTAGGAGAAGCTGTGACAAGAATCAAGGAAGGACTGACTGATCAAGGACTGTGTTTCCCTTTCTGCTATTTGCAGTGTCTATATTGCAACAAGAAGGACTAATTGCTTCCTGAGCAACCGTAACTTTAATAACAGCAGTGAAATGCAGCAGAATGTGAATTAGACTTCCACGTAAAATTAGCCACCTTACTATATGCCATGGGTCCCAGGCAAACGTGAGTAGCTTATGTTTTTCACGCTGTTGAGGAAAACTAATTTAGCAGTAATATAGGTACACTTACCCTTGTTGCTGTCACATCTTCTCAAGGCAATCAGCCATGCTGCTAGAGCATCCCCTGTTTTGCAGAATAGTAGCACAAAAGTACTGAAAGAAAAAATATTCCATCTCAGCTCCTTCTCATCTTTTACCACAGAATGATTTACAATTACTAATGAAATACTAAAACTACACTATAGTGGAGGTTTCCCATCTGCAGATTGTTCCATGCAGATCGTACTTTGTGCATCTAAAATACAGCAGTACTCTACTTGAAATAATTTATACATATTTATTTATTTATGCAATATTTCCTCCTGATCAAGTGCATTTCTGAAGATCTTACGTTGACATCTAGTACCACAGGTCTCACTTCTACAAGAAACAATGTACTGTTGGTCATCATCATGGCCAGGCTTCGTGAACAAAGGTTTGAGAAGGGCTCTACCCACGCTTGCTACAAGTGCGCTGATGGATAAAAAGGCCAATGCAAGATAGACAAGTCTGGTTGCAAAAGGCACAGTGGAAAGTCTCCGTAGGCGGTATCGGCAAGACATGGTTCTTTCTGCATTGTCTTTTCTTCTCGAGAATGATTCTACATGTGTTCTCAAAAGCAGCAGCAGCAGCGTTATAGATGGTGTGTTTCCAGGCCTCCCGATTGGAGGTCGAGTAGACCAATGATGATGATCAATATGGCCAAGGCTGAAGGGTTGTTTCAGGCAGTCCTTGTATCTCCTCTTCGGGGCTCCTCTCTTGCGGCAGCCAGTGGCAAGTTCCCCACAGAGCACGATCTTAGGGAGGCAGTGGTCCTGCATCCTGGAGACGTGCCCTGCCCAGCGCAGCTGTGTTCTCAGCAGCATGGCCTCAATGCTCGTGACTGCTGCCTGTTCAAGGACAGACGTGTTGGTCACATAATCCGTCCAGTAGATGTTTAGGATTGTACGGAGGCAGCGCTGATGGAAGTGTTCTAAGAGATGCAAGTGGTGGCGGTAAACGACCCATGATTCAGACCCATATAAAAGAGTAGACAGTACAATGGCTCTGTAAACGCTATCTTTGTACTTTTCTTCAGGTATTTGTTTTGCCACACTCTTTTGTGGAGTTTACTGAAAGCTCTCTATGCCTTTGCTAACCTGTTGTCTATCTCTTTGTCAGTTTTACTATCCAAGGAGATGATGCTTCCCAAATAATTAAACTTCTGGATTCACCTGAGCTCTGATTTGCAAGTGATGATATGGGGATAATGAAAGACTTCCTGAGGTGCAGTTCGGTAGAAAATGTACTGCTGCTGATGTCCCAGGAAAACACAGCATGAACTCCTTACCAAGCCTACATACTATTCTGATTTTAATCTTTGACTTCTAGTCTTTAACAAGTGCACTTTGAATTAGCCATGTCCATTGGAGCATTAGAATTGTTTCCTAATTAGCAAAACTTCCATATTTTGGGTAACTAAAGTCCTAAGTGGGCTTTCTTCAAACTCTGCAAAGTAAAATCCTGTTCTCATTAAGTGAAACTGTTAGCTGCAAAAGCATATATATATATATATATATATATAAACAGCTTACAAAGAAAATAAAATTGTAATTTCTGGGTGAAGTCCACAGTCCAATTCAGATTTCATATTTTTTTAATGACATCATTACTAGCATTCAAGCAGTCCTCAGAAAGAGCATAAACCAGCTGAATAGCCTTATGTCACTGTCTTACATAGTGTTAAAGGGTAATAGTGAACAGAAAAGTAAACATGCATATGTAACATGACACAGTCGCAATGAAGCGTAGCAAAATTTCAGGCTGCCTCTGTGAAAGCTGTGCATCACTGAGATCTGTCTTAATAGCCCTCTCTGTTGTAGCCTGGATAGAATACTAGATATGCTTTTGATTTATCACATTGCTAGAATGCAGCCGATAAACTAAAGCAAATCCAGAGAATGATAACAGGAAGATGAACTTACATGAAAAACAAAATAATGATCAAGTGTAAGCAACTTAGGAAAAGAGTAACTGAGATGAAATATAACAAGTTTTAAATTTCTATAGGATGTAAATGCTAAGGAGAAAGAAAAATTACCTTATTTGTAAAGCAAAGACAAAACTAAGAAAAGGACATTAGGAATAATGGAGGGTAATCCCAAAAGGAGAAACAGAGGACCTATCCATCAGGAATTTAAACGAGTTTTGAAAAGACAATAGAAAATTATTATCAAATACTGTTGTCTCTTATCAGGATTTGGTTTTGGTCATACAACTGCTTCTCCCTCTTGCTGCCTCTCAGGGAATGAAATAAGTGCTTTATTAGTGCTTTCTCACTCTAGAGAAGAAGAAAATACATTTCTATTGCCTAGTGAAGCAGCAGTCAAATATTTGTATTTCTGCTTGGAGAAGCATTGTAAGATATTTAACAGGTGAAATACAGCTTTTCACATGAGGAGAGGTGCCCCTGGTGTTGTCTTCTCATTCTGGAGAAGGAAGTCTCCAGGCAGGGTTCAGATGTGGCATCCTTGAAATACAGAAAATGAGTGCTATAAATCCTGAATATTTAAGTATGTAAGTTTGATACTTTCTGGAAACAAGATATATTTTATAGCTACAAAGTAAATAGATGCAAAGCTATGGTAATATTGTGCCAGATTCCCAAGCACAGCCACAGAATCTCTCTCTTTCCAGACATCCTGAGCTTCACTCTCTCCTGCCATGGCCCTCAGTTCAGCCCATTTGGTAGCAACAAATTCTGCTTTGCCTAGAATGGCTCCAAGTTCTCATCGTGCCTTCCTCCTTTTTGCTTCATCTGCAGTGCCTGACAATTTTGACCCTCATCTGTTCCTTTTACAGTCTTCTATGGATATGCTCTCTCATCCAGCCTTTATAGTCCTAGTCTTTTCATGATCTTGCTCTATCTGTAGTTTTCCTATCACCTCTGCCCTAATACTCATCAGCTTTCTGTGTTTTCTCCTCTGGTGCTTTTTAAAACCATCTAAATTAGATATGTTCACACAGGCAACATTTCGTCAGCACTCTTTGAGCTGGAAAGTGGCTGCACTACAGGAATTTAAATGAATATATTGCCTTTGACTTGAGCTAGGCCAGGATTTCAATCTTACACTTCTCATATTTCTTGACTGTCTCAAAAGCAGGAAATTACAAAGTCCCTAGGCAGTACAAATATAATTATTTGTGCCATGCAAAATGTTGCCTGGTTATAAGACTATTACTTGGCTTTTCAGTACTACCAGGATACTTTGGCAAGCTTTCTGCAAAGGTTAACAAAAGTTAGATAAATAAGGGCCTGGTGCACTTAGATACTTTATCATTCCATAATATGTCTAGCTAATATCTGTGTATTCAGCCAAAAGAATGTTGGCCATGTTCGTGTCTCATTTCTAAATTCTGGCAAGCTAACTGTAATCAAGGTATTCCTTTTAACAGGATTGATTTAAGGCTAAATGGGGCTCTCTACTCCTTGCAGCTTTGGGTCCTTCAAAAATCAGGGAACACTGAACTTGTGAATAGAACTAGTAGCACTTCAGTTTTTCCCTCACTGCCCTTGTTTTCAATCCTTTTCCCATGTTCTTTATGAACTTTCCCTTGCACCCTCTTCTTTTAATATTTGTTACTCTAACTTGTTTTTCCTCATACTTGAAGGCTCTGTGACATTCAGCCCGTTTTATCCTTGATGCCTGATTTCTGCTTTCTCTGGCCATACCATCATCTTATCTCTTTCTCTAACCTTGAAGGACAGATTAAGAGAGAGGAATAGAGTCAGATGCTCAGTGTAAATTAATCAGAGAAAGAGTGAGAGAGCATGAAACAAAAGTGGTTGAGAATACCTGAAGAAAGAGGAATAAAAATAACACCTGAAGGAAGAGAGCAAAGAAAAAAAGAAACAAAGAAAAAAAAAAAAAAGGAGGATATGTAATATAACCATGGACTGTGATCAAAATGTATATAAAAGAATTGGTCAAACTTTTTGCAGAAGGAAAATAAACCCCAGGAAATGTAGGAAAGCCAGGGAGACCCCTTACTAGACAAAAGAAATGGGGCAGGAGGAAAAAAAGAAAGAGGTAAGAAAATGAAAGTTCAAAGTTGTTCTATTGCATTGTTTCAGAATTAGATGGAACTGTTGCATTCACAAGATCCATACAAGGTAATAGACGTATAAAATCATAAAGATTTAATTATTATTTATGCAAGACACATATAAATTTGTCCCTGATTCAACACAGCACTCAAGCACTGTGTTAATTCCCATGAAGTCAAGCAAAAATAAGTATTTTACTCAAAATGAGTCTAAGCTCCCTCCAGATTACTCAAGATGTGTTGGTTGAATATCCTGCACTGAGGGTTCGGGATTTGCGTTGTTCAAACACAAGAGTTATCTCAAGGTTTCTCAGTGATTTTAGAAAAATATCTAAATAGGAAAGGGTTTGCAGGAGAAGGTAGAGCTGGACTGAATCACTGAGGGTATAACTTTCTGCTCACGTAGCCCCAGGGGGTCAAAGTTACTCTTTCCTTCTTCCTCCCAGCAGCACCTTTTACTGCAGTGTTTCCTCGGAGGCAAACCTTGCTGCCTAAAGCTCTGACATAGTCAAAGCAGATGGCATTTTACTGCTATGTGGTGTCCCTAGCCACCTGCTGCTATAGACCAGCCCTGTGCAGTGCTACTCCCTTGCTGTCCTGTGTGCTCCCAACCAGCTTTTGTTCACAGGAAAGCTGTGCACCAGGTCTGGCAATGCCAGGTGCACTAACACAGAATTGAAGTTCACAGGATCCTTGTCCAGCTGAGCACTTACATAGCGCTGATTTATTTTTCATCCTTATAGGAGTTCTAGTTCCTTCTTCACCCAACAGCCTATCGGAGATGTCACTGCTTGATATTCCATCGCTGCATGTGCTCTGGGTCTATCATACAGAGACCAGCCAAGAAACTATTCAATATCCACAGTTTTTCTGCACATAAACTCATATTCTGTATTATAGGAATTGGTCTGGTACCTTCTTTACTCAGGTATGATTTGGTTTTTCAGGCAGGGTTGAGCAAAGCTAGGACCTGGTTTTGGCTGTGATGAAGTTGCAATCACAATAAAAGTGAATAAACTAAATTCCATCTATTCATAGTCCCCCTCAGCCCAAAGGCATCAAATAAAGGACTCCACAGAAAAGTTCATGCACTAAACCTCACAAACACCTAAGCACATGCATTTCTAAGAAATCTGGAAATGAATCACATAATATAATGCCCTGGTTACCACCTTGTCATGCAGTGTTCACACCAACTTCCATCGGAATTCAGGGTCACACTGTACTCTGAATATCAATTTAGTATTTTCTTCCTATTCCCAAGTGAAAAGAGCATCAATTTTACCCACTGGTCACTAGATGACTACCTGGAAAAACTGAAGCTGTCTTGGACATACGGATCAGGAGTTTTCAGGAGCTTTTGCTTTCAATTGAGCAGAAAGGAAGTTTTTTCAATAGACAACAAGGGTGATAAGAAATCTTGTAATAAAGATTTCAGTTTTCAATGAAATAGGCATCCACACTGGCAGGAAGCAGGTTGAAGGCATACTGGCAGAAGATAAATCCTCCAGTTCCACTTTCCTTATCCCATCTCTGTATCACAATACATTGAGTTGTCATCTGCCATTTGTGTATTCATTCTAATTCTTTCTGCCTTGTTATTCTGTCAATTTCTTAATCTATTTACACTGACTTTATTTTCAGTGTGTCTATTGTGACAGCAAATCCTAGAATTGCCTTGGGTGTTGTCTGAATATGGCCATTATCAAATCATAATGTCTACCCAGATGAGGAACTGTAAAGGCCCTAGGCATCAGTAGGAGTCCTTAACAGCTGCCTGCAGTTTAGACCTGCATATCAATTTCCACCTTGGAGGATCTGCTGAAGTATTATAAGGTGAATAGGCACTATGTGTATTAAAATTTGGATTAGTGGCTCAACCAAAACATTCACTTTCCCTCCCTCTCTCTTTCCCTCTGCCTCTCTTTTTTCACATTAATAAACTTGCTATCTCCATCTTTTGTTGGTAAACTATATAAAAATGCAAATGATCCAGAATCCAATTAATTTCTGGAAGGTTGCAGCTGTTTTGGGCCCTATTCACAAAGACATGTGGTGTGCGTGCGTGCGTGTGTGTGTACGCGTGTGTATGCATCTGATTGCTAAGAAAATCAGGCCTTATTATTGAAGCCTTGACTCTCAAAATTTGAGCTATTGTTCACTGCCAGTGCTGATGCAAACAGATAATTTCCAAATTGTATTCCACGTTTATTAAAGTGGTAGAAAATGTGACTAATTTCAGACAAAGCTGAGAAAAGGTGGAGCTTGAGAGCTGAAATAGGAGATCTGGGAAATCTGTTTCTATTACAACAAAGAAAAGTTTATCTAATATCTCAAAAAGCATTAATTACTGTGAGGCACAGGCAAACACATTGTGGATTTCTTCATCGGTTTTGTCATTCTTCATTGCTTTATTCTACTATTGTGAGTTGTTTGATTTCATTTTGTGTTTTGTTTTCAGGGTTTGGGTTTGTTTTTTTTTTTTTTTGCTTATAGCTAATGTGTACTTATGAAATTGAGAACATCCTGGGAATATTTTTCATTACCCCAGCTCAGTCTTTGAACAGAAATTTATCAGGGCCAGACAGTTTGAAGCAATGTATATAATTGTTTCCATCACTGACTGAATTTGGGCAAGACACTTAGGACTGGTTTTTTAATCTATATTTTTATATTAAGGGGCATTTATGGCTGCCCACTTTGCACCTGCAGCTGAAGCAACAAACATCAAAACACACAAAACTCACAACACTGTGAGCAAGCAGGTCTTGATCTCCTGTGTATCTGTTCCCCCACATTACCATGTTATCCATGAGCAACAAAATCAACAGCATCTATTTTTCTATTATATTTATGTCTTCATATTCCTGTTTGCCTTCTCTACTGTCTAATATAGGTTCAGCACATTTCTGTCAGTGTGATATTAGTACTCTCTCTCCTCTACGTAATGAAGCCCAAGGGAGTTTAATATCCATGAGACCTCTCCCCCTGTGCTCTTCTGTCTATTTGTTCAAGTTGGCCACCAGCTCAAAATTTAGTGAAGAGAGTGCCAGTGAAGAGAGCCAGGGCTGATGACAGCATGACCAAACACCAGGCTGAAAAGGGGACTTTTTCTTAGCTGTAAAAAATCTGGGAATCTTATTTCATTTATTCTTAAAACAAGGATTTAGTATTCTTCTGTAACAGTCAGTAATGAAGTACAGACACCATTGACAACAAAATGTGAACTTAGAAATATAATTTGTCATCGTCATTGTGTTGCAAGCATTTGATGAAATTTTAGCCATCATGGAAGTCCTACATTTCGGGTACATAGTAGCCTATTAGACATATGTAGAGCAAGCCTTTCTGGGTTTATCATAGTCAGCAGCTTCAGCAGTGAGTGCATGCAAGGCTAAATTCAGCCTTGTGCAGAGAGCTCGTGTCAGGTTGAAGCACCATATAAATACCACTTGAGCTCTAAAAATAGAATTCCAAAGTGGAATTTAAAGCCCTGTGATAGTGTCTGGTACAGACAAGAATTTAACAAAGAGGAAACAATTTTTGCCAAGGTTGTGATAGCCTCTTTAAATACAGTCCAACACCCCTCGATCCTCAGAGGCAGCAATCAGGTCAGTTTTCCCAAGCATGGCTTTTCACTGAATGAGGTGCAAGGTGCCTTGATTAATCAGAATAGGCTCCTCTATGGGCAATAAACTGAAGATTGCTCTCTTCCCTGGGAAAGAGCTAAAGCTTTGGATCAGATAACTGGGGGTTTAAGTTAAATATTTTAAAGGCAAAGCTTTTCTTCTTTTGGCTTTGCTGTGGCTGATAACGTACAGAGATAATGCATATTGGGAGCACTGATAACAGAAAGAATAAACAGATCTATAGAAAGAAAAATGGCAGAGAGGCTCCCATTTCAAGCACTGTTCTGGAAAGCCTGGGAGAGGAGAGATACAATCGATAAGGTTATGTGTGGATCAGCTGTAGCTGCTTGTCTTTCTGCCAAAGCAACATGCGACGTTAGAGCCCTGCAGGTAAGCTTACCACTGCAGGGCAAGATCAGTGTGGCAGGCACTGGCTGTAGTCGTGGTGCAGGATACTTTATTTCCACTGTCATGTAATAGTCTCTTTGAATAAAGAGCAGTAAGGGCTCACGTGATGTCTTCATTCACAAACCCTGAGAAAGCAACAAGAATTCCCAGAATAGCAGCTCTGGTGGAGATACTAGGACAGAGAGCAATCTTCCCTGCTATTTGCCATGGTTTGGAACACAGAAATTATTTCACAAAATTATGCAATATATAAAGTCTTAAAACTGAGAAGGTCCTTGCATGCAAAGGAGAAGAGTGTAAGTAACAGCTCCATCTGGTGATGCCGTCTTTATAGCAATTTATTGAAGCCTCTTTTATATAGCCCCTCTGCCTTCCCAGTCTTCTTTCAAATTTAGGTCCTTTTCTTCTTTCCCAGTTGGCATCATTACCTGAAATAATTCAGATTTCATTCTAGTGAACAAAGTATAAATATTTCTTAAAGGTAGTGACTACAATGGAAGATTATTGGAGATCCTGGCAAATTGTCCCAGATCACTAGATAAGGTGATCTCTGTCATAATTCATTTGAGAGTAGAAAAAGGAAAAGTCTCTCCCTCTGGCATAAAAAATGTCCTGTTACAGTAATCAAAGAAAATAGATTGATTCATGCGAGTTAAGAAGAAATATCTGAAACTATATAATTTTCTTAAAGGGATTACTTCTGTAAAGTGTGCATTGCCTTCTGCCATCTACTAGTTATCCTTAATTTGTATTGGCATAAAGTTCAAGATACCTACCATTTGTCTGAATTGTATAACACATGGGTTATTCATTCCCTCATTTTTCCTCCCTCATCTTAGTTAGTCAATCACGTTTTGAATATCCCACATGCAGCAAGCTTTCAGAAGAATGTAAGATCATACTAAGAGCTATTACTAAGACCAAAGGCCCATCTAGCTCAGCACTGTCTCTGCATGATACTTGCTGTTGCTGCTCTTCAGACTCCAGCTATGTTCATCCTGAATAGATGTAGTCATTATGTTTTGGTAGTTCTCAGTGGTGATTAATCTACTTGTTTAGTTTCCCCTTTTAGTCCCTTCATCCAGATTATCGTTAGGCAATGATTTTCATAAGTCTACCATTATTGTATGAAGAAGTGCTTGTGTTTGTTTTGGATGTGGTTCTTAATATCTTCATTTGATGTTCCCTAGTTCTCATGAGGGAAGGGTCCAGGTCATCCTTTTTTTCAGGACTAAGTGTGCTAGCATCTTCTGTTATAATTGCTGAGTATTTTTTCTTAAAATAATGGCTGCTCTGCAACTTTGATAATTTTTGTTGCTTTCCTCTGAAATTTTCTGTTTTACCTGTATCATTTTTGAAAAAAGGGGACCTGACAGTATTCAGCACACGCTATTCAGTGTGTGGTTGAGTGATGGTTTTCTGTAGCAGCACAGTGATATTCTCTGTTTTGTTCTTCATTTATTTCCTAATGTTTTCTAACATTTGACTTGCCTTCTTGACTGCTATTAAGCATCAGGCTGACATTTTCATAGGACTATCTGTCATAACCCCAGATCTATCTCCTAAGTAGTAATGATCAACTACATCATATTAATATGTGGAGTTAGAATTGGTTTTCCCATGTGCATAGCTTTCCATTTATCTACAGTGAATTTCATTTGTCATTTAATTGCCCAGTCACTCAGACTTACAAGGTTTCTCTGCAGGTTTATTTGGTCGCTGCTTGCCCTTGTTATCTTGAATAGCTCTGTATCCTCATCAAACTTCCTGAACTCTCTACTCACCCACTTTCCCAAATAATTTTTGAATGCATTTACTATCCCAGTTACCAGCTCAGATCCCACTGGAACTCCAAGGGTGAAACACACTCTGTTGCAAAAATTATTAATTCACTTCCTCTCTGTTTTCTATTCTTTAAATAGTTACTTATACATGCAGGAACCTTTTCCTTTATCCCATCACTGCTCAGCTTCCTTAAAAACTTTCTATTGAAGGATTTTTTAGAAGACCTTTGGAAATCCAAGTAAATTATGCCAATGGAGTTAACACATTCACACATCATTCACTCAAGTCTCTTCAGAGAACTCCGGTAAATTTAGAAGACAAGACTGTCCATTATAAAAGCCATGTTGTCTTTCCCAAGTGGATCAAATTTACTACCTACTCTTTCTTAGGCTATTACTAATTTTATAGGTAGACAAATATGATATCTTCAGCATTATTCCAACAAGTATTTCTTGAAACTCTATCTGAGAGGGCTTTTTTAGATGGCTAGGCAGGAAGGTAATAATATTTTATTTGGTGTATATGCTTTTTCCATATTGACCCCAGTACTCTGCTACCTTATGGACACTACAAAGATGGATGGTCTACTCAGTGTGAAGGAGCTACAGGTATCTACTATAGCACTCACTCCTTGGAGGGCTTGTGCATCAGTGCTCCCACATAGAAGTTCCATGCATCTCTACACACCAAAAAGGTCACATCACCTCAAATGACTCAGTGGCTTCTGTTACCCCTCAGCTTAGCAATAGGACAGAGGTTCAAAAGATGATGTAAAAATCTACCTAAAAAGGTTGTTTGTAATCCATGCATCTTAAGTGTTATGTTAAATATTTCTGAGTGTTAAACACTGTCACTTTATCTATTTACTTTTTACATTGTGCATAATGCAGCAATAACCTCTTGCATTGTCACAGCGTAAATAGAGCACTAGGGATAAGTCTTCTCTGTTAAATCTATCATCATTATATTGAGCCTGGTAGAAAAGACATAGGAACAGTGATGAAAAATGCCAAAGAAAAATAACATTTTGGAGGGTTCGTTCTTTTTCTGTGTGTGTGTCTGTACCCTATTAATGTGCCATCTGCTTCTAGGATGTAGATTCATTTGCCATTACAGTGTTCTAACATGATTACCTTTATTCCCCCCTCAAAAGCCACAAAGGGGCTAAATACAGATTTACTTAAAATTCTAGGAAAAGAGACTGTCCTTGCCCTAGACTCAATTGTTCTCTTGATTTTGAGAGCATTACCAGTAGCATAAAATGTAATTTACTTTATCTGATGACAGTTTGCTGAACAAGATCTTAAGTTTTAATAGGATCAGGACATAGATGGTAAGTAGAGGGAATGAGAGAAGCATTGTGGGTGGAATTCATCCCACCCCATTACCCCCTCCTTAAATAAGAACAAATTGAGCACAAAGAAGATATTACACCGTATACAGGAGGTGGGCCAAGTCAGAGGGCATCAGCACATCCAGTCTCTAGGCTGGAACAGAGTCTGATGCCCTGCTGCATTTCCCCTGGTGCATTGTTGCCCCGCTGTAGTACACTTGTGAGCTCATTACTCAGATATATGCTTCTCTCCTCTCAGTTCACTGCTGCACTTCTAATTACCCTCTAGTTTATGATAGCTAGTGTGGGCTCATGCAGTAGCTCAGGGTACCTGTTCTGTAAGCCATCCACCATTTACACAGCAGAACCTTTTCTTTTTATGTCTCATACTATCACAGGCAAATTTCATAGTATGATAAAGCCCTTCACCAATCAAAGCACCAAGTGTTAGAGGAGAAATTGGTTTCTCATTCAGAGTTATGGGACTATTATGACCTCCCACATTACTGCTGGTTCATTTGCAATCAGCTTTTTCATTATCTTTCAGCTACACCGGACCAGAATTATGTTAATTGCCCATTAACTACAGTTGGGTGATTCATTTATTCTTTTAATTTAGAGTATCGAAAATGGATCTAACCTCTATTTTGCTTTTAAAACTTTCTGATACAATCTCTGCCACTACTGAGGTGAAAGTAAAAACAAGACATCAATAAGGCCACGTCCTTCACTGGGTACAGAGCCTCTTTGGACAGCACAATATCCAGTATTTCTTGCAAAGCATTCTGCAAGGAATGGCAAACAAGTTTTATCAGAAGAATTAATTTCTTTTTCTCTTCTTTTCTGCTGGTGTAGATTTGCCTGCTCTTAATTTTGGTTTTCACTTAGATATTTCTACCTATTTTAAAGAGGTTTGTGCTTCAAAATTATCCTGTACCTAGCAAAACTTTGGATATGCCTATTGCAAACATCTGTGGAGTTTTCTGCAGTTGGGATGTGTGGCCAGTCTCACCCAGGCTGAAAGTAGGTGAGAGGGAAGACAGGTGTCAGTGAGGGATGGAGTAATTCGGACAGCTGGAAGGTCTAGGGAAAAGATAAGAAACTTTGAATTGCAGCAGGAGGAGAAAGGAAGGCCATCTTGGATCACACTTGTGTTTTGGTGCAGACAAATTTTGCTGTAGCCTATTTAAATTATTATTTTTAATGGACCAAATCAGATGAGCACTTCGGGGTGGAGGTGCAGCTTTGAAAAATCTGACATTTGAGCATGACAATTTTTCTGTTTTTTTTTTTTTTTTTTAACTGGAGTTCTTGTGCAAGGATAAGTCAGAAGTACAAGGAGGGAGCACCAGAGTATGAAAAAGCCAAATAGGTAGTGTTTTACTTTATCATTCCTAGGGGATTTAAAATTACTTAGAATGTTAGATTGCAAATACTATACACTTAAACTATAATCATTTTCAACTGAAAAATGCAATGAAATGGATGTGGTTTTTAAAGTTACATAGACATGCATTTATGATGAATGTCTACATTTTACAATACATAAAGTCAAACTTTGTCTTTTTTTTTAATTCCATCCTTTTTTCTCCCCACTTTTTAGTACTTTGCTTTAGTATTTTCTTTCTGCAGGCTTTTGTTGTCAATCTTCCTTTAGCATCTGTTTTCTTTTCAATTAACTTTTTAATTTCCCCTTTCTATACATCCTCAGAGCCTGGCTTTGCAAAGCCTTGTACTAAACTGTTCACATTAAAATCAACTGTATTTTTATCACATGAATTCAGCTAGAACTGCAGGATTATGAAGAAAATACCAGTGGTTTACTGCTAAACCCTTGTTTTTCAAGAGAATTAATGGAGGTGGGGTGGGTGTGGGGTTTTTTTTAATTATTATTATTTTGGTTTGGGGTTTTTAATTTTTTTTTTTTACTTCTGCGGGTTTTTTTCTATTTGTTTTCATTTTGTTTTTTATTGCTGTTGTTTTGGTTTGCTTTTGGTCTGGTTTTTTTTGTTTATAGGTTTGGTTTTGTTTGGGTTTTTGGGGTTTTTTGTGTGGTTTTTTGCTTTGCTGTTTTGTTGTTGTTGTTGTTTGTTTGTTTTGTTTTGTTTTTGTTGTTTTTTTTTTTTGGTGGTGGTGGTTGGTTTGGGGTTTTTTTTCATTCCTCAGAGAAAGATTTGTAAATAAACTAGAAATGTGTAGATATTTATTTTTCTGAATGCTGTAGGGTTGCCTACACAGGTAATTTAATTTTTGAGGATTATTCATGCCAGTATCATTTTATCAAAAAGATAGAGAGCAGAAATATGTTTTATGGTATGTTCTCATTTACACATGTTGAATGGTTTACCATGGTTTTTCAGTATGGCAAAACCCACAAGTTCAATCTGATAGTCAGCGTCACGAAAACCACACATAAAGTTCACAAATTTGTTCTCAGTCAGTTGCTACCCGTTACCATGAATTACATCTATGAAAAGAATGTGTGTCTCCCACAGTTGCAGATGCACTTTAGAAGTCCGGGGGTTAACTCAGCATCTTAAAACACGGCTATTGCTTCCAGCAGTCTCTTTAACTTCTGTTTATGTAGCATCACTTCCCAGGCTCGCTCCTGCTCTCCTAATGAAAGGTGTCATCTTTTTGGAAGGGGTAGCAGCCTTGTAGATTAATCATCTCTGAATTGTGACTGCAACATCCTAACTACTTGCCAGCCTTCCAGCATCTTTATAGTGAATGGCACCACCCTGTTCATAAAGTTAAGCAGTATCATGTTGTAAAGACATAAATTCAGGCAAAGGGACAGCTAGAAGGAAGGAATACCACAGATAAGCAGAACAGCCCCAGTGTGGCTCAGCCTCTCAACATGGGCAAATTTCTTGTAGTTAACCTTACATTAATACAACTAAATTAGATTACTGAAAGAATGGAACTGCAACAATAAAAAATTATTAGGCTCCAAGAATAGTAGTAATTTAGCTGCTTTTGCATGGATAGACTGTTTCCCCACTCCACTTTTTAAAAGCCAAGGGTCTAGAAGCACTTAACAAAGCTGATCAGGTGTATATCTGCTGGAACTTGTTGATTTTATATACACATAGGTACACATACACACTTAAATTAGCTCAGATGATTAGAGTATGGTGCTAATAATACCAAGGTCATGGATTTGATCCCTGTATGGGCAATCCACTTAAGAGTTGGACTAGATGATCCTTGGGGGTCCCTTCCAACTCAAAATATTCTGTGATTCTGTGTTCAGCGCCTTCTGAACTGAGGTTCTACTCCCTGACTGAGATTGATTGATTTAGCCATTCCTGAACTATCTATATTTAATCATCACACTAATCAGTGTTATAATACTGTCTGTGTTGTAAAATATGCAGAATGCAAGATCTGGAGAGAGTTCAACTTTGATTCTGGAATCTCAATTTCATTGCCGATAATTTTCATTTTAAAATGTTAATCTTGATTTCACGTTTTTAATATCATACTTTTCCATGGTTTATTAAGTATTCAGGTTAGAGTGATACGTTCATTTACCTGTGAATTAGTAAGAAGGGAAAAGGCTGAGATTCCCGGGCTCCTTAAGAAAGGCAGCAGGAAGCAGTTGTTAGAGGAGACCAGCATTTTTCCATATACGGATGCTGCCCTCTGCTGAACAACTGCTATGCTACAGCTTAATTATCTATCCGAGTGTTACTCCTCCGAGTAACTCTTCCCAGGATCACTGGCGGTGAGAAAGGCAAAAGCAGGTCGCTGTCCTGATTTACGGGTTTGCTTGCTCTGAATGCCAGCTACAGCGTTTTCCTGGCTGCCCTCCCCCTGGAAGATATGACGTCTGAGAGATACCTGTGACTTCCTTGCAAGGCTCTTAAGAACAAAGCAAGGCACGATTACCTCTCCGGCAGGTTTCTGCAGTTCAAGTGCATGGCTCTTTTCCTCTGCTGCTGATGGGGGTTTGTGACAGCAAGTTTAGTTACTTGTGTGCAGACACAGACAGCTACTGGCACATACTTGTTGGATGAATACAAGATACCAGGCTGTTATCAAAACCTCAGATTAAATTAAATTGGATAATGTGGCTGCCTGAGTTTTGTCCTGACAGGGAGGGCTACCCTGTGCCTGCCAGAAGAACCACTATACGGCAGTGACACTGCACAGAGCCCTTCTTACCTTCATCTCAGCCCTGCACTGACAGAAGAAGTTGATCCAAGTGCTGACTTCCTTGCATCTTTCTTTATTTGCATGGAAAGGATCTGCTTGGGTCTAATTCCACTTCTAGTTTTCATTTTTTCTCTGTAATCTATTCTCAGTCTGTCTTTCTTTGGCAACCTACCCTTTTCAGGGTGACTGTCTAGTTCAGGCAAAAAATAAGCTGAATGGACTTTTCTTTAAGATTAGTGCCAGCCATTTGGATTTGTAGTTCTGACATTCAAAGATTTCACTGTTCCTGAATTAAGTTTATGCAACATGACTTTTTAGTCATAGTTTAGAGAGTAAGAATAGAGCTGTGAAAGAATGTAACGCAATGCAATCAACATGCCAAAGAGCCAAAAGAAAGTGTAATTCATGCCAATTTGCACTACCTTGATGGGTAAGCCCAGCAGAATATATTAACAAATGATACTTCTACATGATGCCATCTGCTACAGTTTAATATATAATTATGCCTTTAGTACTGAATACTAAAGGATGGTTTAAAAACCTATAGAACATATCTCAGAATTAAAGTTATTTCTATTGATTCCAATTATGTCTCATAAAGCTTTGTTGATTTTTTTTCTTTCTTAAAGTATAAGCTGTTTTCATAAAGAAATGTTTGATTCTAGTTTGCAGATTTCATAAGCAGAAGAGTTCATAGGAGCCCTCATATTTATCCTGCTGCTGCAATATGTGTTCCTCATATTGGGCAGAAATAAAGCAGGATATTTATTGGATAAGCAGTTATTATTTGTAAAGGTACAAAATTCAGTTTCACATTTTGCGATAAGCAGAGAGCAGCCAGCTTTCTCACAGGACTCAGATCTGATTTTGTATCAGCTTGTGCTATTTTAGAGTTTGCCTCAGAGGCCATATGAAGCCTGTCATTTTAAAATGGCATAAAAAAAATGAGATTTTTTATTATTTGAGTTCTAAAAAAACCTTGATGGCGTTTAAATCACAGGAAAAATATGTTCTATCATCATTAGAAACAAAATTATTTCTACTTTCCCTCATAGCTTCATGTTATTTAACTGTTGTTCTCTTTATCAAAATTTTTGTTTTCCTTCAATTCAGAAAAGTATTGAAAAACAATTTCTTGAACCTTTCCTAAATAACCAGCACATGCAAAAGATCAGCAGATTCAAAAACTTTGAGCAATTGCTTCTAAAATATAAAAGATGTATTTTAAGCCTTTCAGATGTAACTTGGACAAATCATTGTGAACATTTTAGAGTATTTTGAGTTGCAATAAATTTTTATCTTTATTGTTTACCTCCAAAGCAAGAAAATAAACCAATGTATTATAATGTTTTGCTGCCAACTGCATAAAGAAATCCTGGAACCTCAACTATGCATGGGGCAAACAAATATATTTGACAATACCTTCCAAATTAAGAAACATGGAGTTGATTGATGTAAAAATAAACAGTAATAGACATGCTACATTAAGACATGGGGACCAAGAGTAAAGAAGTGTTTTTAACAAAGTATTGGAGGAAATCAGAGTAAGGAAACTTTTCGGTTTTTTGTTTCAGTGTTCAGTTTTTCTTTTAAAAGAATTCTGAGAAAAAAATGTCAGAAATGTTACCCAAAGGTGTGTTTGCTATGGATGTATTCATTGCCTTTTAGAACAGATATTTGTTATCTTGTCTAACCTGAAAAAAAACACAAGAAAAGTTTCTTTTAAATTCCTGGGCAATACATACTAGCATGAAAGTCAAACCAGTTTCTACCATAAGAGGATCTCATCTGGTTTATAGTATACTCCTGCTTCATTATCTTTCTTTGTCAAAATATTTTTCTAAGCAGTACTCTAAGTGAAAGAAAATACAAATACTGATACATAGACCTTAGGAAGTAATTAAACAAAGTCAGTTTTCTGAATAATGAGTGAAAGGTAGCTATGAATACACTTAGCCTGGAAATCAGAAGACCATTCTCAGTTAAAGGCGTTCAGTGGGTTTAGTGAGAACAGCAGCAACTAAACTCCTAATTTATGAAGAGAAGAATAAAATACGGTCCTTGAAATCACACATTCTTGAGAATCTAGGAGGTCTCTTCCATTTCTGTGTTCCTAGAAATAAGGTATGTATTTGTACTGAGCAGCTGGCTGTAAATGGCCAGTATTTCTTAAACGCTTCTTTCCAGTGGTTTTCTACATTAACACCCTCCTCTTAGTAGTACAAGATTAGAACAACCCTCAGGCACCTGTGGATCTTGATATCCAGTCTTAAAACCATAGGCCCAGGTTGTGGTTTTGAATTGTGATGTATACACCATAGCAAGTGACAATGTTTTTCATTACAGAAGTTTTCTTTAATTAAAGGTAATTTTGCTCTGAATGCTCACCTCCTGAACACCAACTAGTGGAAAGAGCAGATTCCTGAGTGTTGTGTTGAATGGCCCTCCTGTGACCTTGAGATATGTCTCCTACTTGCCCTGGATTTCCTCTTTCTCCCTGAATCTTGATAGCACTGTTGGGACACAGATTTGGATACTTACCTACCCGCTTTCCTATTTCATTTTTTAAAGTACAAAACCTTCAGGATTATGATCAAACCAACTGTTGAGCTAACTTTGGTTTTGGAAGGTACTGGAAGAGACATCCCCATGTATGATGCAGAATAATCTCTTGCCCCATAACCAGATCAGCTGTAAAACCTTGATCTGGATATTCTTTTCCTTCTGTGGCATATTTTACAGTGCCTGCAAGTTCTACTGTATTTATAATGTCTCTCTTTTTCCCCATTTGCATTCTAGCAGATTTGAGCAGGCCTAAAGGTCACTCTGCATGTAGCCACAGTAGCTTTTTAAAACCCTTTGAATGCTAATCCAGTTCTGAACTGCTTTGCATTTGCATATTTGCTTAATCAGAAGTGTGTAAGGTCAGCACAGGAGCTTCATTAGGATATTCATAGCTAAAATTGCTCTCCTCATCACTTCTCTTAGTGTTCAGCCCAGCTCTGCACAGGTTGCGAAACTCCCTCATGCCCCTGCTGGCAGTGGCAGTGGGGATAAAAACAGATCCAGAAATAAGTGGGAAGGCTGAAACCTTCCAACAAGTAAGGGGTCAGAGAGAGCTCGTATATGCCAACCATGTTTTAGGCTGTGCTATTTTAGCTACTGAGACAATCAAAACAAAATCTGTTTGAGAAAGCAGAAGGACAAAGCAAAGATAAAGAAGCTAAGAGCTGTAGAGACTGGAAGCAAGTTGTTTTCAAGAACACTTGATTGTTAAATATCAAGGGTGGAAGAGTGCAATGGTTCTGGGGCCGGGATCAAATTTATCCCATGGAATATTCCTTCCAAGGAGGCAGTATTCTTAGAAATCTGCAGCACCGTCTAATAACTAAATGACTCCCACTTGTGTAGCTGTTCTATTCAACATACCAGTGTCTCTGACCAGGCAGAGAAACCGTAACCTCTGCACACCTTACCTTTTAGTGTGTCAGTGGGTCTTCAGGAAGAGGTAGTGTCCTTAGTCTCCTCATCTTTCACATCCATCTGCTGCCTTACTAAGGATTTTCATCTCACTGAGGTCATCATTTAGTCCACATTCCTCACCCATTGCAAACATCCATTTCTTTGTTCCTCAGCTGCTTTCACTCTGATTTCTTCTACCAGTCACGGATACAAAGCCTCACTGTATAACTATTTCATAAAAGAGGAGAGAATTTAGAGGTGGGGAAGAGAAAATTGTAACAAAAACATTAAGCGAGACAGGTACATGACTATTTTAGAAAACTTAAAACTTATGAATGTCAGGAAGTTGTGCTGCAATATATGCCAGACAAATGTTTGACCTATTGCACCTCTGCCTACCGTAGGGGAGGCACGCATCCTTCATGTTCATTTGGATAGCAGGATGCAAAACACCCTTGTGTGATACTTCCCACACTCATTTCGCTATTAACTACACATGTTGACTTCTATAATGTGATGCAAAATAGTGGAAAAACTCTATTTCGGTCCGAGTGCATGTAGTATCAGACAGATATCCCATTCCAAAATTTTTCCCTATTGTGTGAACAGACAGCCCATTTTTTGGTGACATCTTAAGAGTTACAGTAGAGGCTTTCAACTTTATATTTCAGAATGAATAGGAGCTCCAGGGATTACAGCTACTGCCCATTAGGGATAACTGCAAAGGCTATTTTGTGAAGATGTTTGAATACTGTATCCTCAAAGAACGGAGATGTTAATAGAAGCTTTCTATTCAAATTTTAAGGGGATGTTACAGTCACTGTAGAGGCAATATAAGAAAACTTGAAATTCTGAGAGTACAAAGCCCATTAAGAGAGTTGAGAGGAATTACAAAACATACATGTAGAAAAAACGAACATCTGCTAAGGATAAGATGGCTTTTTAAATGGAAAGTGGAATAATGCTAACAGATGGCCCACAGGGCAATAAAAAAAGTAGAAGTTAATTCCAAACGTTGCCTTACAGGATGAGATTCTGGTGTTCATTACATAATATTTTGGTAAGATTTATTTTTCAAGATTTTCTGAAAATTAATTATTGTATCTCTGCCATTGTCATGTCTTTCTCCCTTTCTTGCTATGGTTTGCTTGCCCCAAACTAGTCCCCATCCTCTACTTTGTACCCTGTGCCAGCACAAGCTGAAGAACTGTGATGCGCTAGGTCAGGGAACCAGAGCAGCTGGGACAAAAACCTTTTGGGAGAAATTGTCTTTCAGCTTGAACTGTCACTCAGCTGCGCAATTGATGCTGGTAGCTTGGCTGAGGGGATGGTGAAAGATGTGGCTGCAGGAAAAAGAGGCTTACGGGCTACTTTCTCATGCAACAGTATCCCCTTAAATGAATGTCCCATTAAAGCCTCAAGTGAAGCTAGAAGCAGTTGTAATGGGAATAAGCAAATGGTTCAAGGTTGGCACATCACTAGAGACAGGCCAAAAGTAGAACTAATACATCTTTATTTTAGCCCAAATCATCTCTTTTGTCAGAGCCTAAACCTGGAAGCAATCTGTTCTCTTAACAACATTTGAAGTGACACATAATAGGAAAAAACCCCATCATTCTTGAGAGATTTTTGCCCTTGAAAATATTTGGGCTGAAACTTTCGCAGTCTGTGTGATTTTGAACATCATTATACTCAGACCACTTTTGTAATTTAGCCTTGAATTTGAACAGCCACATATGAGCTCTGTATGATCCCTTGTCACTATCTGAGCACTGCCTCCCCCACCTGTAAGTAGGGGCATCTGGCCAATGGGGGAGACGGGATGAGTTGTTTTTCATACAACAGTGTCTAGATTTATGAACCTTTAGCTTGTGATAGATATGTTATTCTTTCCATGATGAAGGTAACAAAGAAAAATTTTCCCTTTTGTTTCTTTGGCTGTAGAAACATATTCTTACCACGCACCTCAAGGATCTCCAATGATCAACAAGACATGATGAAACATTGCAAAAAACTGCATATATGCACGATTAAGCAAGCAAACAGAAAAAAGATGAGATTCTACTGTTAGTTCAAAATTTTCTATAGTTTTCTTTAGATGAAAAACACTCTAGTTTCACTTACACAAGTTGGTCCCTAGACTATTTCAGAAGAAATGTGGGCTTCTCTATTGGAGAAGCATGGGCAATACTGCAATAAGCTGCTGGTGTAATAAAGGATTTTTCAGAATCCTTTAATTTAATGGTAATAGAGCTTACAACAGTTAAGGATCCGGCAACTCACGAAGTACTCTATCTGTCTAGAGCTCAGCAAGGAAAAGAATTCTGAAATAGAAATCTTTTGATCTTAAAATGACAAGATCTGAATAGTAAAACCCCCTCTCATAAGAAACACAGGCTGTAATTATGGCACATCTATTATTTAAAATGTTCTTGAAAATTCATATAGAAGCTGTTCAAAACAAAGTAAAGCATTAGGTCATGAAGTGGTCTGTAATACTGGGAAATCTAATTTTTTTAAATAAATTTCTGTCTTCCTTACTCAAGCATTTGCTTGCAGTAGTTGCCATGCAATATATAAAATGTTTGGTCCAAATGACTTGACTCTTTCCTTGTAAAAATAGATTCTAATTTATTCTATTTTGTTTTAAAGAAGACCCTGTGCATGCATCTGCAAAGTGTTTGATGAGGCTCAGATCTTTCACTTCCTATACAATCTCCTCCCTGGACAGCTGAGCTGTATTTGTGCCTGATGGCTGGCAAATCTGGCAGAGTCACTGCTAACATGTTAGCCACAGCTATTATAAACAAAATTCTGCAATGCAACTGTCTCACAGCAGGCATCAAATAACCTAGGAAAATGAGTGAGCTGGAGCTTAGTCATATTTGATAATTAATGTGTGATGGTTTCCAACCAAAATTAATTTAGTGATGGAGTAAAACATATGGAATAATGCTTAAGCTTACATCAAAGGCAAATACTGAATACATTAGGATACATTATCTCTACTCTTTCTGGAGTACATTATGTTCTGTTAAGATGTGATGTTCTGAATTTCTGCCTGGGCTTCTCAGAGGATTTGTGTGATGGCTCACAAATGCGTTCCCCAGTGCCCTCCTCTTCAGCGCTCTTCCAATTCAACTATCATTTTTTTGTTTCAGATGAGGCATTAACACTCATTATCTGTCAGTGGAATAAAAAAAAAAAGAAAACAAAACAAAATCTTTAAGACTCAACAACCCTTTTTTTTTTTTTCAGATGAAACATCTTTCCTGGGTGACACTTCTGAAGTTATCAGTAGGAAAAGCCTTCAAAGAAAATGAGTATCAAGCCTGAAACATTACATAATGCTGAGTTGAAAGACAAAGTGTTTTCTGGAATTTTAATTTTTTTAAGCAGCTGCCTTTAAGTGAACACAGCCATCACTGTTATAAAATATTCAAAGCCTCATACATATCAAACAGAGACACAGTTACTAGGGCAAACAATCTCACACATCCGTTAAACAAACACTCAGAATTTTTCCTGAGCCCACTCTGGGTCTTTGCAATGCCTCTAGTTTTAATTGATTTTTACCCAGTATCCATTTGTTCTCTATTTTATGGTAATTTCCAACTTTCCAGGGCCCTGCTACCTTTGTGGAAGAACAGGTTGGCATGCACTCATGGGAGCCAGAGATTAAAAGACTTCTCCATGTTAGGTCATTAACCATTCCACTTGCTGTACCATAGCTCATTTTCCCATTCCTAATTGATCACTTCATTGATCAGACATTATGGAGATGGCTTAGCAACCGAAGCCTTAGCTTTGAAACACAGGAGAGACTGCAATTACCTGAAAATCTTCAAGGGTGCCTGCAATTTTCAGACAGTTGGAAGCTCAGTTAATCAAAGATTCTGCCTAATGGAAAGGAGGGAGAAGAGCTGTTTCAGCTGGTTTCCCTGAGGCCAGGACTCTCAAGAGAAATCTGGAGAGAGAACAGAAATGTGTGTATAAAATTTTCTGAGCAAAAGTCTTGTCCGGTACCAGTGCATGTTGAAAGGAGATACAGAAGCCTCTGTCCTGAAGATAGGTTGGCATAACTGGCACCTGCTGACAGGTGCATCAAGAACACCTGCTGAGACAACCCCAGCAGTAGGGGTTGTTGCACCCAGGACTTTGAAATGGTTCACAAAAGGCTGTTCTGCCCCCTGTGATCAGCTTCTTTCCTCTGCTCAACACTGTATCTCTTAACGCGCACTGTCTGCCTTGTAGGGTCTTGAAGAGTAGAGGGGCTATGGGGTGTTTGCTGTGTGGGCAGCTGAGGAGACCCAAGATGGTACAGGGCTGGGGCAGCTTGCTTAGCCAGTCCTCTCCTACAGACACCTGTGTGAGCTGGGAATTCAGTCACGATGCTGCGCATGTATGCATACCTGCTCATGTGTGCAGACACTGCCAGGACCTCATATGTTTTCCTCTTGGAATCCCTTGCAGGGCAACGCATTTCAAGGATGTGGATAGTTTTAAACTGATCACATGCAGTGGCTAACTGGAATTGAGGCAGTGACCAGTACTGAGATAATATGCTGTCAGACTGCCCTTGTATTACCCTTAGTCTCTTAAAGATGCATCTCTTTCCAGTTTAGATAAAAATGACACTAAAATCTGAGGTCTTTACTATTTTCTCTGGCATTGCAAATCCTGCCAAATAATGTGTCCTTCTCTACTTGCTAATTATGGCCCTACTGTCAGTTAATATGCATCATGCTACAGGTCATCATCTACTCTGAAGACTGGTTTTCAGTGGTGTGCACATTGTGGTATAGAGGATAAGATATTTCCCTTTGAAGGCAGTTTATGAATCTTATCAGGCTTCTTCATGATGAAAGGCACTATAGATATATAAGAGATCAAAGCTGTGTAAAGATCAGTGGTATTTGTTTGCATGAGGTTTCTCTTTCTGTTCCTTCTGAGGATTTTGAGCTTCAAAGTTTCAGCTTTAAAGAAACTCAAAACCCAAAAGAAAACCCTAGCAAAAGCCACCATGTTATAGATGGTTTGAGGTCAGGCCAGCCAAGGGCCACAGGATTCTGACATGGACTCAAAAAGCTCTTCTCTCTCTATCTGCCAGCAGAAAAAAAGCTGGTGCACAGAAAATTTTTGGTCTTTTTAAATGACAGTGAGGGTCCAGAGAAGTAAGTTTTGGAGAGAAAGAATGCCACTTAACAACCCAGAGGGAAAAACCAGCTTAACTCAAAACATAAGTGTTTTTATTGTGACTTGTCAGTCTGCTAGCAAAATTATTATAAATTGTGAATAGTAGTAGCAATTGGCCTAAAAAATCAGATTAATTTATTATACAATTTGTGGTATATTTTTTAAGATATAATTTATTTTTTACTTAAATGTTTTAATATTGAGAGTTTCAATGCAGGCTTCTGTAGATATCTAAAGGAATTGTGAATAGAATTCCAGTACATCCATAGAAAAGCATTGGTTCCAACCAATAGTGGTTTTGCCTGCATTGTACTTTAATATCAGATTAGTGTTTGGCATCGAGCAAGTCATCCCTGATATGTGTGTGAGCTTCTATTTTTTGACAGGATCACTGCAGTACATTTTCTTTACTTCATAGTGAATTCTCATAAACTATATCAAAATAAACAGATTCCTATAGCAGAACCACACTATGGTCACACAGAACCTACAAACATACTGCATAATGTAGCAAGACAAAATTAAAAAAAAAAAAAAAAAACAGATAACACTGTGCCCAATCTGAAAATCCTTCTCCTTTTAAGGGCTGAAAAAAAGTATTTGTTAGTATTATCTTTCTATCCACTGTCAATAAAGCTCTCACTGTAAGCATGAAAAATCCACACATCTAAAACAACTCATCTCTTTTTTTCATTCTTTTTAAAGAAAAAAAGGATCTAAGTGAAAGAAGTAATAAAGAACTGCTATGGATCTACATATATCTCTGTAGGACAACAGAGTATGAAAGCAATGAACCAGACTTGGATATACGAGCGGATCCCAGACTTTCTCCATATCATCTCCATAGTACTCTTTAGGTAAGTGGTACCAAACAGTAAATAAGCTGTGTAACCAAGCAGAGTAGAGAACAATAACCTGTCCAGTACATTGTATCAATACAAAGTCATAGTTCAACAGCCAAGGGGAAGGATGGAAATCAGGACCTGAGTTTAATCAGTTGCTGTTGCTTACAAGAACTCCAGAAGCCTTACAGAAGAGACAAATGCAAATCAAGTCCAGTGGTGCACGATAAAAATGAGTTCAGTCTTGTGGTGAAAATGGTTCTTTTAGGGGAGAATACAGGAAATGTTTCTGTACTGGAAAAATCCAACCAACCACGAAAATAAATGTTCTCATTCTGAGTTATTTATTTTTTTGTTACAAAGAGCAAAGCAGGAAGCATTAAATTTGAAATAAGTCTTCATGTCCCAGGAGGCTATCCTGGGGCATATCCTACACAGAAGGCATCCCTCTCCACTGTCCCCTCTTTATGTTAATTATTCTTGAACTTTACCCTTTCCTATCCCAAGTGAATAGCTTGGCCACAAAATTGTCATATCAGCTCTTCAGTTTTTTTCACTTTCTCTCCGGTGTAACAATTATTATGTTATTTACATTGAATGAACAGCTTCATCGGGAGCTAATGAGGCAGACGAGACGCTGTTCCTGCATGTTCCTCAACCATACATATGCAATAGAGCTTTGGCCTGGGAAACTTTCCTGTGACTTGGTGCATTGTGCTGCAGAGTGGATGGCACCGGCTACTTAAATGCTTTGGGGCGAGTGGCTGCTGCACCTCCTCCCTTGGGAGAGGAAAGCCTCATGCAGGCAGGTGAGTGTGGGTTAGCTACAGTGAGAGCTAGAAGTCACAGACGAAGAACCGTGCCCATACCCAAATTGTTCACTGATAACTATCTCCTTCCTGCTCTGCTGATGATCAGAGTAACACCTCAGATTTAAAGGAGGGTAGGATCCCCAGTTGTCAGGCTGATGAATAACTGAACTGACTATCTTGAAGCTCGAATTAACAGCAAAATGTCTTTCATAGAAACAAGTGTTCAATCAAATAAAATTGATAAATTTTGGACATAGAGGATTAAAAATTACAGTTTCTGCATAACAGTCTACAAGAGCTGATTTGTTCCCTTCCAAAATCTCAGGATAAGTCCCCAAATATGCTTCACTAAAGTTTCTGCAAATACCTTTATTTAGATGTGAAAGGAAAAATAACTTGTCTTATTCGCTCCATTCTAAGCTTCTAATGCTCAGCATCTATGGAATGGATTGCTTATGGGGAGATAATGTCTTTTTTTGTGCCTTCCAAAATCTCTGAAGAATGTCTTTCTGGTTAATAGGTTGATTTAAACTGTATATGCTCCAGAATATAAATATGATTATTTATAATTCTTCCCCAAGATAATGACAGTAAAGAAGACAAGGTTGAAATTCTTTATGATTTCCTCTCTCCTGCAGCTAGGGACGTTCAACACACAATACACAGATGGTGCACCACATAAAGGATCGTATTAGCTGTTAAATTTTTTTTTTCTTCCCATTAACTAATTAAACAATATGTCCCCACTATTAAAGAAATAGACAAATTGCAGAAAACTTCTGTCAGCTTAATCCCGATTGCTAAAATAGGCCATTTGCCCAGATGGGATTGTCTTCTGGCCTATCAGGTTTGAAACGCCCAGAAATTCGGCAACCACTCTTGCAGTGTTGATTCAGCTCTTCATCCTTAATTGTGTTTCAGGCACGTAACTCTCTGGAGATTTTTGAATGACAGCCTAAATATTGAAGGCTTCTCTGTTCTGTGTGTATGTTAGGTGACCTGCATTTTCTAAAACGATGAGCTCTTACGAGTCTGGCTTAAGTCAGCAGGTGCTATAGGTGACAAAAATCACAACAAAAGCCCCTGAGACTTTTTTGTCAGAGTGGGCAGTAGACCAGCTTAAACAAGCATTTCCAGTTTGTCTTCATTTGCAACCTCCTGCACCAAGGACACTGTTACTGACTTTGGGGCTGGTGGTGCTGTGGAGGCTCTCTCAGTAAGCCCAAGAACAGCAGAGCAGCCTGCCCATCACCGTTTCTTGCAAAGCCATTTGCCAAACTTCATCATGTTTTTTTTTACTTCTCTTTTTGTTTCTAAGCAACATATTAGTCTGGAGGGAGCTCATGGATAATTAAGCATTAGCCTACAAGCTAATTTTAAGAACATACGTAACCTTCATTATTCCTATAAGTAAATGTCACCAACAGTTGGAGGAAAACCAGTGGAAGTGAAACACAGAGATCAGCTGAAGAGTGACATGAATCAACTTGAAACTCACTGTGGCTATTCTACATTAGCCACTTTGAATAGCAGTGTTGTGAACATCACCTTCAGTGTTACTGTTTGCACAGGAAAAGTTGATGATGAAAATAAACTTCTTCCATGTTTTGTCCTAATACTCCCTTTATATAGAGAGTAAGAAAATGTTTAAATAAAAGAAAGCAATTAGGGAGCCACTGACTCATCAGCTTTTTTGTGCCAGTATCTACTTCTAGTATTTAACACTTAAAACTCAATTTTTTTAATGTTTATTGTCTAGTATTAGTTTTTGCCTAATTTTGTTTGCTAAGCTTCAATAACTACATACACTATGGTATCTAGATGCTATTGGTGTACCAGGTACTCTTCCCCTCTATTTCTTCTGTGTTTTTTGTGGTTTCCAGTAACTCTTCACCAAATATTTCATAAAAAGAAAAAATGAACCATCACAAAAACAGCAGAAACGTTCCAGTGAAGAGAGCTTCACAGTGCAATAACAAATATCCAAGATCTCTCATTTTTTTCATGTCAACTGAGACTTGATTTACTCCTACATTATGTTTGCGCTCTTCTTCACAAATCCTTATCTAGAGAAAATCTACTTCTAGCCAAAAGCACTGAATAAAGCTTGGAATATGATGATCTATGAATTCCTCTATCTTTGAAACATGTTTAACGTTCAGCCTTATACTCAACATGGATTTATTTCACCACTCTGTACTTGCCCTGTAAGTGATTCTATTTTAAATATTTCTCTCTGTGTATTTCACCGTGCTAGGATTTTTTGAAGAACGTCATCTGTTATGTCCATATAACTGGGTGCCTCCAGATTTAATTTGCTTTATCTGTCATAGGGGAATTTTTTTATATAATACAGTTACACTGATCCAATAGCTAGCCGTTACCTGAAGGCACAACTGACTTTTGCCGAGACCTGCCACTTCCCTACCCTCAGAGCTCTAAAGCACTAGAAAACCAATTGTTTTACTTCCAAGTTTCTCCTGAACTGTGTTCACATGCAGTCACCATGCTGATGGGAGGCAAGGAAGGTTAGCACAGCTCTCTTCAGAGGCAGCCAACAGGTCAGAACAGTTGCCTTGTACAATTCCAGGGAAAGGCATTCCTTTTAGTACAGTGCAGCAACCCTCTGACCAGTCCTGTCTTTCTCCACTGACTGTGCAAGGAACTTTAGATGACTGATTTAGGTGAGTTACTTAATCCAGACAAAGAAACATGACCCAAATCCCACCTTAGAAACTAAAAGTAAGTAATCTTAAAGGCATCATGCAATTTGCATTTACTTAGTTCACTTTAGTACTTAACCAGTTTTAATGACACAGCCACTTTTTAAACTGGGTAATTCAGCATTAATATGCCCAAATGGAAGCAATACAGGTATCACTACTCTCACAAAACTAACAGAAATATGAAAATAGTATCATTGTTCATGTGTATATGATGGCAGTATTCACCACAATTTATTTAATGTTGAATTACAAGCATCAAGCTCTGAAAAAGATGTCAACTATTACACTTCAATTGTTTTAAAGATACTATTTTAGTGTCATGTTTCATAGGAAAACCATACTTCCCTATTATTCATCTGACATTTAAAGTTGGGGTTTTTTTATGTTCTTTCCTAGGAATAAAAGACTTAATCACAAAAGACAGGTTTTAAGAGGACTTTATTAAATCTGACAACTGACTAACTGGACTGTGTGCAATTAATAAGAAAATCTGACAATTGAGCAACAAAGGATTGTTCACTGATAGCACTTTTCTATTTCTGCATTTTTACAGATCTTCAGTTCTTCAAATACAACATTTGAGTCAGACATTATTTTTTCTAGTTTACACCCACACTGCATGAGATTACTGCAGTGTGGAAAATGTCGCATGGCTTCCCCTGGTAGAAGAGCCACAGAAATGACTGAAACACACAGAAAAACTAGCCCTGCCCATACACCTTCTTAGATGAAAATATTTGTGTAGGATAGACTGGGTGTCTCACTATTTTATACCTTTTTTTCACTTAATATTTCAAGTGATATACAAATATCAGAGACATTTACACAAACTATCAGATTCACTATTGTGGGATCCAATTAAAAAATCAGTATAATACTGAGAAAACAGTGCACTTGGTAGAGATCTCTTCTGATGCTCTGCAGAGGAGCTCAGTAGGTCACTACTTGCATATTGGGCATTTTAAACTTTACCTTCAGATATAGAAAAATATTTTAGTTTAGATACTTCCTCTGTTGTAAAATTAAATATCTTCTGTATTTTTGAATAGTGCACTGTATGCTTTATCATCAGGCCCGGTAAAAGATCTGTTACAATTGACTTGATGGTTATATTACTAATACATCATGTACAAGTCACTGAAAGTGCTGTTCTTTTGTTTCCCAGAGAAATGTCATAAAATTCTTCTTGAAATGCAGGATGGAATAGGAGTTTACTGGGATTATGTCCATATATTTACTAATGACAATCAGTTTTTTCTGTAAGCTTTGATAAAAGTCTTTCTTCAAGCTGAATCCAACTTATCTTGGAGGGTTCATTTTCTCACAAATCAACTATAACAAACTTGCTTAAACGAGCAGTATAAATTGTTTGGCTTTTTTTTTTTTTTTTTAATTCCCTTGCTGCCAGATGTTGACTGGCATTCACAGGTTCAGTGAACTCAGTCAGTATCTTCTTCTTGCTCAGTCTGAATCTTCTTCGTTTCCCACAGGGGACACTTCTGCTACTTCCACTCCCCTTCTTGCTGAAAGAGACATCTCCAAATGGCTCTGAGTCTTTCACTTGGATTTAAGCAAGTTTTCCCATTCAACAGTGGACTCAGTATTCTTAGGAATTGCTGGAAAGATTGACTGCATCTTAGTTTGGAATTCTTTCATCTATGAAAGAGATTTAAAAACAAAATCAGTTAACTGCTAATAAGGAGCAAATAAAGTAGCACCATATACCCCAGGCTTATTCCACAAAATAAGCTGTGTGAGGTAAAGAAGAGGCAAAAAAAATTCTAAAATAACTGAAAATTAAGACTTTCCCTCTGATTACGTTGGTCCAATTGGTAAAGTGAAAAAAGCATGAAGGGACCCACAACAATTACCCCTTCTAAAGCACCACACTGGGGTGACTGATTTGGAGTGCGTGCCTGAAGGATTCACTACTGTTACATGATTTACTACACACGGACACACACATTTAAAATGTTTCTGTTTGGAGGAAAATTACCTCCATAGAACATGCTCATATTTTGACTGCAGTGCCTTTTTCTATACTTGTAATGGATGAAAGATCCAATAGGTCTGTTCAAGGATTTTAAAACAAGGGTTAAAGAAAAATACTGGTCAGCTCTGACAGTTTAGGTTTATCCCACTACATGGATATGAGTGACAAAACAAAGTCTCATACAAAAGTATATAGTAGTAGGAAAGAAAGATTCATAATGAATATATAGAACTAAGCTTTTCTTTCACTGTTGTTAACTTGCTGTGAAAGAGGAAGTATATCTATATAACACACATGGTATTTATAATTTATATTTATGCTAAGCATTTTATCACCAATGTCTGATTCAATAGTCCTGGAAATCCAGAATTAAAATTCTTCCACATAAAAATCACTTCTATTTGAAGCTAATACTTACATCTGGTGGGTTTCCTTCTTCCAAGATTTTTATATGTATTTTTACATATATTTTTAAAGGATAGGCATGGAAAAAATAGATCAGTGAAACTCCTATTACACAAACAGCATGATGTACAGGGGAAGTTTTGGACTGCTATTTTTAGGAAGCTCTACAGAATCTACGACATTCACGCAGAGAAGACAGGATGTGGTATGCAAGTACTGGATGCAATGACCTCTTGTAGACCAAATGCTGTTTCAGGCATTATGTCCCACAGAGAGGTTCCAGGAAACCTAGATATTCCAAACAGTCACACAGGCATCTTCTCTAATATGCCTATGTCTTCTGTGCTATGGGTCATCAGTATTTTTACAAATACCTTTGGGCCATTTTCTGTTCCAGTTCCTGTGTATGAATAATTCTCACAAAAAACTGGTATTCTTTAGAGAAATGCTGCTGGAACACAATTACTCAAGTTAAAGCTGATACGAAGAATGAAACAATTTACAAAGAAATTACCAATCCTTTACTAAGACAATAGCTAACTATGATGGATGAAAACATTTTAGAACTCTAGTTTTTGTCTAATAATGCCTGGGTATTGTTAACCAAATAAAAATATATGTTATACAAAATAGAAGAAAGATTCAGAGCCAAATTATCCTTTTTGCTTTATCCTGATTTTGTTCTTAAATAAAAACTAATTTGCTCTCTGTTTTATATTTCATTCTGATCAGATAGCTGTTTTGATTAATTATTTTTTCTTGGTTTTTAAAAATCTTGGCAATCACCCACAATTGTTCCTAAACTAACATTTTTGCTTCTTATTTAAAACTGAGAAGCCCTCATAGACAGTTAATGTTTCCAAGAATAATAAACATCAGTATCAGAATTGACGTAGGGAAACAGTCCAAATTACATTAAACAATTGCTGACAATTAAATAAAAGTATTTACAGTACTGAATGTTTAAGGAGCATTGGCTTAGCTGTTTTTTCCAGTCTTCTGTAATTAAGTAACCCCAGTTCACTGATGTTCAGAAAGTATTCAATTTACTAAACCTTTTTTTCTTCCTAAAGAGTGATTCAAGTCTTTTGCTCTTTCATCTCACTCTAGGTGTTTATTCTCTGGGTGTTTGGTAGTGCAGGAATGGTCTGATACTAACCTGATGTAAAATGCTGTAGCTCTATTGGTAAAAACATTTTATACCAGCTAATGATCTGGTGCAATGTGGATTTTTTTGGCTGTTTCTAAACTCAGACTTTTAAATTGCTTTTAGGGTAAAATTTAAATGACACACTCATAAGCAGACACCTTTGTTACTTCACTAAAGACACAAAAAATCAAAGGGAAACTAAAAGCACCTCTATAAAGCCTCCAAAAAGATAATGGGTGGAGGAGCCACTACAGTGATTCCTCACTTTCACCTTATAATTATTAACATGACAGACTCTAACTCTTGAATGCAAAAAGCAAGCTTGTCTGGGAAATAAAACTCTACAGCTCTGTTCTAAAAGAAAAAAAGATTTTTATTTAAAAAGCACTAAAACACTGCTAGCAGCTGCAGATTTAAGAATATTAGACAGATTTTCTCCTCTCAGAACACTAATTTATGTTCTGCAGGTAAAAGCAACTCACTTCCTGGAAAAGCAATTTTTCCTTAACACGTGATCCAATCTGAAATATTCAGTATCTTTCTTTTGCTTTTAAGACTGCCTGAAAAATTTCCTCAGCCTTGTCTTCCCAGATTTTGATGCTTATTTGTAAAACCCCTCTGTAAGTGATGCCAGACCCGAAGTCTCATTTACCACTTCCTCTCCTGCCTGCCCTTTTCCACAGGCTCCCTCTGCACAAAAATAGTTTTCCATTTGCAATTCACAACTTTGACCATGTGAACACAGTTGTCCACAAATCTTCTTCCTTTGTGATTCCTGGGCAGTGAGCTATTTCAATAAATCATACTGCCAAGCTGATCACCACTGTGCATTGTCTTCTCTGTGTAATGCTTTAGGCTGTCAGCTCTTTCTCAGTGTAACACTTTGGGCTGTCAGCTCTTTAAGAAGGACATTATCTGCAGCGACTGGCATGGGCCTCATTAATACATGACTTGCACGTATGTCTAAACAGGGGCAATTTCTTCCCAATACAAATGTCACAGCTACTAACTCTTACTAGAAGATAGTTAAAAGATTATTTCTTTCCACAAGTTGTTGAGTTCTCACTAGTAATACATTACACAACTTAATTAGTACTGGTCACGGACTTCTGTTTTCTCCCTCTCCCTCTCCTCCTAGCAAGAAAGTTAGTACAATATTTCATTGGGTTTTTGATCTGGACCTCTAAGGTATCTTCTGTTCCATGAATATCAGCTTTTGAGCTTCTTCCTTCATTTCCTCACTTGTGCTTGTTGCTCTCTTAAATGTACTTCCAAATCCCAATCACTGTCTTCCCTGTTCTCAGAGCTCCTCTAAAGCTCACTTACAACATTGCTTAAAACCATGGAGAAAGCTTTGAAAAAGAACTGTTCTCTGATGTAATGGAACTGGTGTATACATACATAAATAACCATGGAAATGGCATCCCAAAGTTCCTGTCCCTTCTCTCGCAGTGACAACATCTGCCTGCTTACAAATCATTCTAGTATTACATTTTAGGCCGTAACTTCTTAATAGATGGACTTTAGAGGATTTTAACAACATAAATGTTTCCGATTGTGTCAGTCAGAGACTTATAGCTCAGTCTTCTGGGCCTTGACTGGCCAAACTCTATTTAATATACATATGACACAAATATAAATATACATATGACATAAATTTATTTACACATATACTTGTATATAATGTATTTACGACTAAATTCGGCCTCCAAACTAACTCATACTGGCCCTGGGGTTATTCTTCCTTGCATTTAATTGACAGTATCATACTAGGCCCATTGTAATCTTAGAGGATCCTTGTAGTGAAAGCAAAATTTGTTCACTAAACATGTAAATTAGTCCTTCAACAAACTGGCCTTACCAGCGTCCAGTCCTCCCGTAGTGTGGTGAGCTTCTTGTGAAGATGATGAATCAGCCTTATCTTCTATTAATATTGCACAACTGAGGTGCAAGAATTAGGACTTTGTCTTTACCTAACTTTCAGGGTACAAGTATACTTCTTGACCAGGGAAATGATGCAACTAGGAATCTGCATCTTGCTTTACCTTTTCTTTTTAGTAGACTTGCCACTCAGGAGGTCTCTTCTTCCCTCTCCTCCCCTCCTCGAAATCTCTTGTATTTCCTCCAGATTTCACAATATACACATCAGTGGTCTCAAATCAAAAGGCATTAATTTAATTACAAGAGGTAATGTGCTATGTATTAACTACTGGAATGTTTTGAAATAATTCACTGAAATGGCTGCCTTTTTATTATTGTCAGCCACACTGACACTGGGGTACTTGGTTCAACTGTGATAATGTCTTCAATTAATAGAGCAGTAAACCAAGCGCTAAAAGCTGAATGTATTTTACCTCTTTCTGCTGCCTTCAGTATCACAGGCCACTCTCTCAGCTGCTGCTTCTGAACCCAGTGGTACATGAACGATTTGTAACACATTTCTTAACATTCCAGCATGCTTCATTCCTGCAGGCAACTCTCTGAAGTGAATTTCACTCAAGTGAATTTTATTTTTTTTGTCCCAGATATTGCAAAGCCTTGATGCTGTTTTTTCTTGCCAAATAAATTACAGTAACTGTTCTACCTCTGTCAGGCTTCTTTCTAAAAGGGTATCATCTACCTTACTGCATTAAATAATCTGTAATAGCTACAGATCACTGTTATTTTCTTATCTTAACCTAATGATCCTGCCTCAGATGGCAAAAATACGGGGACCTAAAAGCATCATCCATTTAATAATCTCTTTTTAATGTACACCGTTGACAGAATGTCACACAAAAATTGGGATAGCACTATTACTGAGAGCACTTACATGGCCGTTCATATTAAAATGAATGGAAGAGGGGCTAAAAGAGTCTATTTGAATCCAAGAATGAAAGTTTTACGAAGAAATGTTCTCTTTAATGTCTGACATTCATAATAGGCCAACCCAGATTCTAGGAATTATTAGTTTCCTATTTTAGTACTTGTATCAGTAAGAACTGCTTACATTATCTCCCAAGTGAAATGAGGTTAGATGCCCTGAACTGGGATATCAACTGGCAGCAGAATACAGTATGTGCATGCCCTCTGTTCTCAGCCATCTTCCATTTCAAAAGGCTCGAAGATGAGGCAGGCTGCCCTCGATTTAAAAGCACCAGTGAGGATTGTTCTTGCCACCTTTTCCCAAATCTTAAAATGACTGCTGTTGCCCTTGTGAGCAAATGATTACCAAGGGCCACATACAGAAATAGCAAGTTATTCATAGAAAACAGCAAGCGCTGAGCCCTTACAGCACTGAAGAGCAGAGCAGCCAGCCTGCCAGCTAAAGGTGATTCGCCTTTTCTCAGTGTAAATGGGGCACTCACTGCAGGCCACTCTGTGCCGGTTTGCCTCCTGACCTCTGAAATAAGCATGGAAAATGCAGCCCTGGTTCACATTCTTAGATCTTGCCCTTCATTGGCAAAGGCATCACGAATGCCTGGATTATACAGAACTACAAGTCTACTTAAAAAGTCCCTGAGAGGGTCAGTCCTGGCAGCATACACCCTAAAATTTAACAACTTTACACTGTACTGTCATAGTACACTGTTCACCACCAGTTTGCTGATTCCAGTGTTTCAGGCATGCATAGGGAAAAGCAGCAGTAGAATTTTTTTAAACCATCCAGAGAAGTCAAGAGCTCATATTGGCCCCCTGTCTCATGGAGGCTTACACATATGCTTAACCATATGCAGCGTTGAGCACTCTCTTTGAAATCAGAGGGTTATTTACAGTGCCTAATGTTAAACAAACACATATTTTCCCACAATCTTATTTCTGTAAATATTCTGTAAGTGTCCTGCATGTCCTGCACTTTTTTAAAGAAAAATAACATGAAAATAACCTAAGTGAACTTCACAGGGAGAGAGGACCATCATTGTTTAGAATGAAGCTGTCACAGTTCCCACTTGACCTGTCAAGTCACAAGGGTCAGGCTACCTGTTTTCCAGTTATTGGGTCACACGAAGAGATAAAACACAAGAAATACTTTCCTCATGTTACTTTTCCAAGTGTGCAGCAGACATGTTATTCATAAATGAATGCGTTTCCCAACTGGGAAGAGGGTTGGTCTACATCACAAACATTTTTTACTACTCCTGCTTTGCCTGGTTTAATTTCTGTGCAAATATCCCTTAGATCCCAAAGTGGGAAGAAGATGCTATTCCAGTAGAAAAGCCTAAAGAAAGCAACACTATTTAACTAGATTAGTTTGAATTTTAAAAAAAAGTGATTATGATCAATGGGAGAGACAGCATTTAATTTATAAACACAGAGACAGTAATTTTGTAAACCGGAATCTGAAAAAGAAAGTAACTTCCTTAGGTTCGGAGATACAGGAGTGTCCTTTTAAGTTTTATACATTTCCACGTTGATATTTCTGAAATAAAATGTCAAGGAATTAAATTTTTGTAGTATATGATATGTCAAAGTAAAGGCTTTCATGCCATTCAGAAAAATTGAGAGTAGAATACTTTTGATATCACTGAGGAATGTGCCATTTATTTCTGCAGAATCTTACTTTCAAATCTGGGTGCCTGGAAAGGACATCCACATGATTAGTCTATTATGGTATATTAGTCATTGCCCCTTAGTCACCCTGGGCAATTTGAAAAATTAATCGTGAAATAATTTTAAATTTAAAGTAGTTAAATATCCAAATGTATAAAGCTAGCTGGTTAACAGACCCAAAATCTCAGGATGAGTGTCCCAACCCTACAAGCTCTTCTGTGCTGTAATTCAGATTTCTAAATTAAATTCAAAGCATGAATTGTCTGCAAGCAGGCAGTTCCTGAAAAGGGCAATCTGAGTAATTCTTTTCCTCTATATGTCCAGGAATTCATTATATGTATCATCCACAAGCAAGATCCAAGGCTGGGAAAAGGGCCAGCACACACCCAAAACTCTTCAGTGAAGCCTGAGCCTCAACACCCTGACTGGGGCTGAATTCCACGCTGGAAACCTGTCAGAGCCAGTGTGACACCCAGAGGCAGGCAGGGACAGCTGGATGCCTCCAGGCAAGCAGAGCAGCTGGGGTCTGCGCCTACAGAGGGGTAAGACAAGCATGGCCACACCACCACAGGTAATGTACAGGAAGACGCCGTGGGACCAAGATGAAGCATGAATAATTGGCAACCATTAGAGAAGCTTTGATTCAGATTTTAATTGTATATGTACACTTTACAGTTATATGTGGTCAAGAAGTGGATCAACCCACTCATCCACTTAGGGTGATGTGGGACTGCTCCACAGAGGCATTTCGGACCATAGGCTGAACATGGTTTTGTTTTCTCTAGCTTCTTAGCATGCTGGTGGCAGCTAACAGCTCCCACAGCACAGAAGAGTAATTCCTCAAGACAGCTACAGTTAGTCTTCCCATATTCTTGAAATACTCACTCACAGCTGTCTCTGTTTATAAAGCAGATGTAGCAGCTTTCCAGTAGCAAAATGATGATCTTAATCCTTGAATAAGCATTCTGCGTTATCAAGTATAGAGTGAAGTTCATTGGTTTCTTTTTTTTTGTTTTCTAGAGTAAAATACTAGCAGAACATGTGTGGAGGCAAGGCTTCTCCAAACCAAACTAATTAGGCAATATAAGCAGTACAGAAAAATCCAGTATAAACAGGAAGTGCTAACTTGTACTAGTACTCCTTTCTAAGAGCTTGAGTTTGAATAAATATTGAAGAACTAAAGGAACACTAAAAAATGGGCAGATTTGATTTATATAGAAATATGTAATCACGAAATAGCAAGGAGAAGGTAAGTTTTTGTTTTGTGATCAGACATAAGCATGATGGGGAATAGAAAATTCATTAATAATACTTATGTGAGAATTAAATATAACAACAATTTAAAACAAATAACAACAAAAAATCTAGGAATTACTCTAGGATTACTCTATAGTTATTTTAGGAGATATGCTGCTTTTATGGTAACATTTCTTCATTTATGAAATATCATAAGAATTTCAGCCATTGCAATATGCCTATATTTAGTTGAGATTTATAAGTCTTAGTACTATTTCAAACCCAGTAATTTTTGAAGACTGTCTCCATGTTCTCATCTTCTGTTTTAAATGAATTCATCCTTACAGCCAATACTGCTTTGTATTTATACTGTGCCTATGACTATACTTTCCCCAAATTATTTCAAATATCTCTCAAAAAAAGCAGGCAGGATGTTATTTTTATACTTAAAATGGTGATTTAGAGGTTAGATTTCCTCTAGAGAAGGGCAGCCCACTTAAGAAATGACCTTACCAACAAAGGCAAGCATATATTCTCTGTATTGTTTTTAATTGTTTTAGACATCTCTTTGCAGCCATGCAGTAGTTTCAGATTCAATATTTTACAGGTTAAGATCAATGAAAAACAAGATATTTCACTAGGAAACACCATAAAAATGATAAACTAATATTTTATAACAACATTAGTCACAACTTGCTAAGTAATTATTCCCACTATTTTTCCACCTTTTCATGGAACAGATGTGGAATCAACAATCAGACAATCACAAACCTACATATGAATCATCCGGGCCCTTCTCCTATGGGACAAAGAATGCTTTTATTTGTGATTAAATGAAACCTAATTAAATGAGGGCATGAAGAGCAAAAGGGCTTTTAAAGTTTAATTTATCTTATTTGTTAATTGTTGTAAGTTTCAGTCTACAAGGGCTGGGGGCATTGTTCTGTTTTTAAAAGAAGGTTCATAATCACTGACAGTCAAAAAAGAAGAAAAAAAGAACACCAGACACTCACAGGTATGTTTAAGTATCTGTCAAGTACTCTATAGCTGCAAGTTTAATTAAAAATGAGCGTTTACAACCCAACCATAACTTCTAGAAAATTCGAGAAAACTTTGAGAAAACTGTGTCACCTGCTCTAGGTGACCCTGTCTTGGCAAGAGGGTTGGACTAGATGATCTCCAGAGGTCCCTTCCAACCCTAACTCTTCTGTGATTCTGTGAAACTAACATTTTTCCAAGCAATAAAAAGGTGTAGTGGCATAACACTTGTAGAATAGGTCAATAAAATAAGAAAGGTTTAATTTTTTGAAATTTCCATGAAAATACTTGTTTAGTTCAACTGTAACAACAGAGGTTTTAAGATAACTTTGAGTATTTTACTTTTAACATTTTTTACTGAGTGAAACACCATTTACGCTTTAACTGAAAATTTAAAACTTAATTGAACATTCCATATAGAGAATCTCGAAATAAGATGTTTCAACTACTATTCAACTTTAAAAAAAATTGAAATTATAAAGTGGCCAAACCCAATCTTTTCTACAAAATTTATTTCAATATTGCTGTGGTTTACATCAGAAAACAGTCATCCCACTGCATCAGGAGTGGGCAGCTAAACGGTTCTGAGGTTGCAAGATCAAAACCTGTAAGATAGTGCCATGGAAGATAGTGCCTTGATGTGAAAATAGTTAAATAGCAAATAAACTTGTTAAAAAGGTGGTGCCATTTTGTTTCAAGCCAGATATCAATTATGAAGCTTGTGTTTAACCGGCATGTGTCCTTCTGTGTTGTAAAGTGCCTCAGAGAGGAAGCCTGTGGGTGTGTCTGGATGAGTCTTGGGTTCAGATCAGGATGCTGCTCTGAAACAAATCTCCCAGTTGTCCATGTTTACTGGCCGTGAGTTTGTGTACTGCTGAATGGTCTCAAAATGCATGACTCGAGCATCTTTAGGGTGACACAAAACTGAAGAAGCTTTCTAGGAGTACATATAACATAGTCCAACTGCAAATAGGCATTCAAGACGTGGGACAAGGCCAGTGTCAGTCCAAATTTTGAAATTCCTAGAATGGTTGTAGATGTCAGGTCCTCAGTCTGCTAACACTATACTGCCCCAGCGCTGCTGGTCAATGATAGCTGCTAACTTAGACAGAGCTTCTGTGTTCAGGAATAATCAACGGTGGACTGATAAATATATTTAAATGTATTTTCCTAACAGATTGCAGCAAGCAAGTTAAAAGAATCTGACTTTTAGTGATAGCTGGTTATTTTTTTCAAGATGTACAATATAAAACCAGATAACCACCATCTTCTAGGTTTTTAAAAAGAAGATTTCTCTTTTTCACTATTGAAAAACAGAACTTAAACCAATATCAAACCGTCCTTACTGAAACATCACTTCAGAATAAGAGTTGAGTGGATTTAGTAGGGCTTTTTACTCAACCCGCCTGTCCTCAGATTACAACAGTGGCAACTGCAGTCAGGGGATATTAACAACCCAACCTGAGACAGCGTAAAATCTTTTATATCCCTTACCAAGGCATAAGGATCAGATACTTACTATCACCCCTGGGTTTTGACGCTAGCATAAAAAGCAGCAGACTGTAAAGTTCCAGGGAACCACCTTTAACAATAAAGCCTGTTAAGAGCTGGAAGTACGCATTGTCACAGCACTGTTTTAAGAACCAATAAACCACAAAGATTAAATAAAAATTTTGTATCACCAAAGCTGGTGCATCACCCCGGTGCCTGGAAGAGATCTTAGCAACGATTTGCTTCTGTGGCAAGCACAGGCTGTCTCAGAAGGTGTAAGGACAAGGCATCCTGAACTGTGGCTTCGTTTCATACCATGACACAAACTGCTGAGCAGTCGCCACACTGCTAGCACAAATTAATTACAGCAATTATAACTCATCAAGGAAATATCATCCCACTTGCTCCTGTCGTCTCATCTCTGACTTTGCAAGCGATGACAAGACAATTTAAACACTCACAAAGCTCAGGGTAATATATATTTTCATCAGTCACTCACTGTCCCGTCAATAATCCATGCCCATAGGAAACGCATCCTCCAGCGCTAAAAGCCGTAGCATTTTGGCAGCGATACCCAGTGAAACCACGGCCTCTAAGTAGGGGCAACACCGTTTCCCGCTGCTTGTCTGAAAGCCGGGGTGGTCCTTATAGGACCAAGCCTCTCCCAGCTCCGGGGTCAGACGGGATGGGCCGCTGGCTGTTCCGGCGCGGCTGTTCCGGCCGGCGCCACCAGGTGGCGCTGCGGGTCAGCCGCGGCGCCCCGGCCCCGCCCCGGCCCGCGGGAGCCGCCGGGAGCGGCGGTGGGAGCGCTTCCAGCCGGACACCGACCGCGATTGGAGCGCAGCAGCGCCTGCCTGGATTAGTTCTGCACTTCCAGGTGTGCAAGGCGCGCTAATCACCGTTTCCTGCGGGCGCTGGGCTGCTCTCAAGGGATTCCCGGCGGGTGACACAAGGATCAGGAGCATTCAGTGACACCGACTGCGCATCCCGCTGTTTCCCAGCGGAGCGTGGCTGCCGTGTGCAGTGTTCAAGGCACAAAAAGCACTGCGCTCGTCTTGCAGTGCACTTCTCCAAACTCAGGGACCAGCTCTGCTCTCCTTCTCCTGCATAGCCAGCCCAAGCCCTGGTGTACATGAACATCAGCTGCAGGCTGGTGAGCCACGAATGGAACTGCCGAATAGCCTTCCTGGGCAAACCAGTTCTGCTTCAGGATCTCCTCACTCTCTTACTCCTTGTGGTGGGATTTCTGCCAATCCATCACATCTGATTTTCCACTCTGCCTTTGGTATTTTACTCCTTCAGATGACTTGAGGCATTAAATACTTAACAATTCAGTATTACTTGACTTAGAGCTCCCCTTCAAACTCTGCCAGTGACAATCCTTTTTTCACTAAGATCCCCCCCCAGGACAGTCACAGGGACAGAATTGGCAATGGATTTGAGAAAGCACGGGACTTGAGGTACTCCTATGTGCAACAAAAGCAGTTTTCTTGTTTGCTAAATGAAACACCTGCAGTGCTTAAAATGAAAATGTTATTGTCCTTGATAATTTAATATCAAATGAAACAATTTAGTACCCAGAGATTGTGTTAGCTGCCAATAATGTTATCAATATTGCCAGATGAAGCTGCTGCTTAGCAAAACCAGGTCACTAATTAGCAGGTCCCAAGGGCAGCTCGTTACTGTTTACCCTAAGAGGCTGGGAAGAACCTCTTCTTCTCTATCCAGCTGCCAAGGCTTTAGTTATTAAGTTCACACAAATTCCTGGCATCAAAATGAGTCAGGTCTCCCCTCAAGTCACATAGAGTGTAGCATGCTGAGAGGCTAAGGGCTCCCTTAATTTGATAGCTTTCAAACCTTGGTATCTAATGCTAGGTTTGAAATTGCGACTTGAAATTCTACAGGTATTGGGAACTCGCGTGTACTACAGAGCCAGTGAATTCGCAGTACTTAAACCACACTGAAGACTCAAGACATTTTATTCAGGTGAATCTGTAAGAGCCTCCTTGTAAAATGTTTAACAGAAATGAAAATGTTAATTTGAAAATGTTGAGCTTAGTCTGAAATCTATAGTGTCTTCCTTCCATGGTCTGAACAGTTTTGTGGAAAGAAACTTTATTTCAGTCACTGATAACTTCAGTTTCTCAAAAATAAAACTTTATTTATTTTCTGTGGCGATCTAAAAATAATTGGACACAACACATGCATCAGTGGTCTCAAAAATCAGTATTGTAACTGACTGTTTATCTATTATCTCTGCTTACATGATAGCAATTAAGAATTTTCAAAAGTATCAGAATGTCCCCTAGAAATAGGAAAACACATCAAGTAAAAATAGGCCCTTCTTAAAATGAGTGTATGTTTAAGAGTCCAGAACTTATGATGTACCAGACAGCTTATAACCCTTACTTAATCTTGACTGTTCAGGAAGATGACATTTAAGCACATAAATACTGTCTTTCAACAGCCAGTATTTGCTCCTGAGTGTTGTGTTAAAGGAGTAGGCAAAAAGTGTCAACAACAATAAAAAAATCAAAGATGGCTTATTCTGTAACTATTTTTTAATTCTAATGCACCTCTTTGATCACAATATAACATGCTTCTACTTTTGAACCCCTAGCAATTTTAAACATATATATTTTTTATTTTAATAGATACGTAGTAAAACAGGAAAAAGAAATAGGAAACTTACAATCTGCTAATTTTTGATTCTGCAATAATAAGTAGTACTATTGTATGTGCTTCCTTTCTGCAGTGGAAATTTAGAAGTCTATAGTGAATGGAATATGTCAGTGGAGAGCAGAGAGAGCTGTTCCAAATCATCTCTTGACAGAAATTTACTTCCCTCAGCATCTGCAATTCTCACCTTACACAACAGTGAAACATAAGCACTCTACAGTAGAAACCAATAGCAATAGACATTTGCAAGAGCCTCTTACAATACAGTTTCCTCTTTTCAACACTAGCACAACACAGAACATAATAAGGTGCAGTTTTCTGACTAGGAACACTCAACAATTCTCTAAAATGCCTGCAGTGTGCTTTTGACACAAGAGCCACTGCTGTCAAGTAGCCAGAAGCACCATCAGACTCAGACATGTCCAGGGGCTTTGCCATCTCTAGCTTATGTGGGTGTTCCCCATCAGGCAGTCTCAAGAAAAGCAGCCTCACAGGAAAACCAGTAACTGTGGTTCTAGGCCAGTACTGCTCAGGGAAGTAAAAAATTTAGCTTACTGAGAAACAGCTAACATAAATTGCAGGCTAAGGTCAAATTCTGCTGTCCTTCAGTAGGACTAGAAACACTCTGACAGAACGAAAAATACGAATCAGCAGTACACTGTGAAATGAATCCTTTTGACTGATACGACTGACAAGAAACTGAGTGAACTACTGTTGTGCAGCATGCAGAGAGTACAAACCAGTATTCCCACTCTTCTTCCCCCTTCTCTGACATTCCACCACAGCCTCACATGGAGGCTTTCAGTTTAAAAATGTGTTGTAGCTGCCTCCTATGTCCTGCTATGCTTTCTTGGCATTCTGCCCTCCTTTACTGGCTCCTACTGAGAATTAGCATTGAAAGCTAAGGAATAAAGGACTGTATAGTGCTGTATGCTGTGATTCAAATTGTGAGCTACAGGATACATCAGCAGAGTAGACAAGAAATGAGAACTTGAATAAAGGTATTAATGAGAACAGTACTGAGATGAAGTAGTATCTTCTTCCTCACTCTTTATATATTCTTTCCTGAATATATAAATAATTTGCCATGTACGATAAAGGAAGTCTATTCATTCCTAGTCCTAAAGAGGATGCAAACAGCTCTGCCAAACTTATAGCTGCAGGGGACTCTTAAGTCACGGCTCATTACTATGGGCAAACAGAAATGCTCACATGAACTTTAGTGTTCACACTCAACACTGAAAAACACTGGAACATAATCAATTAACTAAAAATAGCCGTAGCCTCTTGGGATGTACAGATGCTTCCTGAGTTTCCTTGCCTTGACGTGGCATGTCATGGACCACCATTATATTGCACATGATACTCGATCTTCTGTCCCCTCGCCCCTTCTAGAAAGCAAGCTGGTTTCCTTTCAGTTTTTCTTATGTCCCCAGTGTCCTGATGCAAAAAATAGAACTTGCACAAATAAACGGATTGCTCTAAAGATAGGATTCAGGGGGTAGCCTTCAATTCAATAAGCAAAGGATATAGAAAGTTTGCAGCTACTATTTCAGTCCCTAAATTAGAACACTGGCTCTTTTGTGAAGTAGCTGAGACATCTGTGCAAATACATATAAAGCAGGACAAAACCGTTCCCCCCTCAAAACTGTCTCCTCCTAAAACATCCCATTTTTTGCAGAACCAAGAACACCTTCCCTGTATGCACACGTTCTGGTTGAAATGTGGTGAATGAAAGTGTAACTCTTAGATCGAAGTACTATAGAGATTCCATCCCAAGAGGCATTACCCAAGTTAAAATATGGTAGTTGAGAGGATCATACTCACACTGTGCACACCCAGAGCCTTCCAGATGGCAAAACTCAGCAGTCCAACTCCGCACCATGCATAGAGTGAGCCCCATCCTAGGGCTCGTAAGGCCAGTGACGAACCACTCTCTGGTAATGCAGCTGTGGCAGTAACGCCCTAGAACCAAAAATAAAGTGATCAAGACAGTAAACAATAACTGGGGAAAAAAATAAGAACTACAAAAGTTAACTGGTGATTTAGACTTTTTCTGATTTGCCAGTCATCTGGGGATGATTTTAATAGCCCAGAAATGCTGAAGTCACTTGTTTTGTGGGCACAAGAATCACACACTCAGTTATCCCACTAGTCAAAATACAAAACTGAATCAAAACCAGTTACAAGCCCTTATGCCAGTGACATAACATAATCATTATATATCATTGATTTTGGTACTTTTTTGTTGGGGGTAACCTTTGGCCTGGAGGTTGTTATTTGCACTTTTGAAATAGCACATTAGGAAAGTGGAGGAACATGGGCAGCTTTCAGATGGACACAGAGAGGGCCCTCCAGTAACCCAGGGACTAATTTCCAGGGGCTACAACTCTGAAGAAGCTCTGGAAACTGCTTAGGAAAATTTTGTAAAGAACAAATGACAACACTGAACACATCCCCTTGCAGAGTTCACCAAGAAGCAACACAGAAAATGCTCTGCAGCCTCCACACTTCTCATTATTGTCAAAAACAAGAGTAGGTGGTTTTAAACTCTTGTTAAGATACTGCTGCATAAAAGCCTGCCATGAGACGTGTCCTGAAAACACAAAACACCGTGACTTGGAAAAGCCGCTTCAGGCCAAGAAGAATGGAGCCTCCCAAACACAATGAAACCTTCCCTGTCACAGAACACAGATGCATACTGCAGCTTCCAAAGGCATAAACCATACACTGGCTGACATCAACCAAAGGTGCGCCTCATGCTCATTGTTAGCCAGCCAAAACCATCTCACAATGGCCACTTGGTACAGGAGAGCTTCAATCTGTGTAGCCCACAACAGCAGTCATAATTCTCTAGCCCATAGTGGTAACTGTCATTAAGAGGATTTTTTCTTCCTCCCAAAGGATCACTGTTCCGTTCTTCACATGGAAACACAGATTTCAGATGGTAGTTGTTAAAGATGGGCATATACAGTCCTTACAAAGATTAACAGTCCTACTGACTTACTGGGTATCTTGGAGTAAAAACCTAATTACTGCACAGAGGTAGCATACAACAATAAAGTATCATTTAATTTATAGACTAAAATACTGAAAAGGGAAATTAACTTGGAAAGATCAAAAAAATTTCCTCCAAACATGCGAAAGAACTGCACTTTTTTATTCATTATAAAAAGTGGGGCAGAAAAATCTTTTGTATTCTTTGTTTGAAAGGACTTAAATTTTTTTACATTTTTTTAATGCTTCTTTCTTCTTTGATACAATTAGATACAATATTTGGTGTCTACCACTATGGCCAGTCAAATAGCATTAGCAGTTTTTCTCCTCTTGGCTTTGTATTTATTGAAATGCTAAAATGATCCTCCAACAGCCCTCAGCATTAACATTTTCCCCTGGCATTTAGCTGTAGGCCCAGCTACCCAAGGACAAACACACACTTATGAAGGGCACAAGTAGATGTATCTTGACCCTTATTTATTCCAATTTGGACAACCCAAAGTGGAAGCTGTTAAGATAAACAGTGCTCTGAAAGCATATACACACACAAACAGCAAAGATCTCTAGTTATATTGTAGTATCAGGTCCTATTATTTCCTTACCATAGATAATGAACTATTATAACTCTTTTAGTAGAGACTGCTCTGAGTAGATTTGAAATGGTGATGATTATTTTTGACATTTTTCCTGCTTCCATAGTCTAACCACACATAACAACGTGCAGAAAAAAAATCTCCCATTTGGAAGATGGGAAATGAATGGACAAAAATATCCTCTACACAGAATCTTTAAATAGGAGTCATTATCTGTGAAAATTGCTGGGAAAAAAAACCACAAATACTATTTAAATGCTTGATTGTCCCAGAAAAAATAGTGGTAAATGGAAACAATCAATCTGGTTTTACTGACAGCAGTCAAACAGCTCAGTCACAGGATGATTCCTCGGGGTACTTAAGTACACAGGTAAGGGTTTCTGTAAACAGAACAGTTTGTTATACTATTATCAGATATGCTGTTTAAAGCATCAAGAAAGCTAATTAATGAAATGCTAAAAATTTAAAAGGACAACAGTAGCATGGAAAAAAAAAAACCAAAAAGAACACAAAGAACATTTTTAGGAGAACTGAGTTTTATTCACAAACCTGTTATTCTGTGTCCAGATTGTTCTGTCATTACTGCTTCCGTATTTTTTTTTAACATTCTTTAATTAAAAAGATACACTTTTAAACAATACTTGAGTCTTTCCAAACACCAGGCTGTGAAAATACAGGGCCAAATTAGCTGATTTATTTTCCAAATATATGCTCCTTTCTTTGGTTTTTTGTTTGGTTTGGGGAGGGTTGTTTGTTTCTGTTGAGGTTTTTGTTTTTTCTTTTTCTTTTCTCCTGCAAGATAAAAGTAGGAAGTGGGAGAAGACACAGGCCTCAATCCTGTGACTGTCCCCTTGTGCATAGTGTGTCTAAAAGGAAGTAGTGCCTAAAAAAACAGTGTGCTTAACTGTTATAGTTGATTGTATTCAGTGTGTTTGCTGTTTTGTATGACCTAATCCATTGTAAAATTAAACACCTGGATAAATGCTGGTAAAACCGGACACATCACAGGGAGGCTACTGCAGCTGAGCATTTCATCTTAAGAGCCCCCTCTCCAGTAATTTCTTAACTAAAAATCTCTGTAGTGGTTCATCACTAAACAGGATTATATAATCTCAATTTCAAGTCAATTTGGGTACCAGTCCTACAAATGCCTATATTTACTTTAATTCACTACCATGAAGGAGGTACAGGAGGTACAATTTTAGCTTTATCTCTTGCCAGTAACACTGATAACTACTTTAAAAGAATTGCATCTCACACTACTGCTTCCTGGAAGTCTGAGTGCAGTCATGAAGCCATGATGCTGTGATGCTACAGGTTCCCCTCTTAATTGCTATGGTTTTTTTCTCCCATAAAACTATTTAAATCTGTCACAGGCTGCATTATGTTTGCTTCCTGTTTCCACCTGACTTGCATGCCACCATTTCACTGACAGAAAAAATGGCAGAAGCCAGAAAAGATGCTGAAAGAATAGGTCTCATATTTCTTCCCAAACACTGAGCAAGAGTTTTTATTCCTTCAAACCTTCCCCTAAGTTTGTGACAGCACAGTTACTGCAGTCATGCACTGCAGTGGAAGTTTCATTTGGACTAAAACTAATGTAAGAAATAAGAAATCCCCATAGAATTAACAAATCTCACCATCCCAGTAGCACAAGTATTGGTGCCTTTACAGGGACAGGAATGAATTGCAAGAAACTAAGGGTAGGTAGAATTAATTCTTTCAATACCAGTGCTGCCTGATGTTGGCTTGAAGTACCCGTCAAGCTATGTCCTCACCTTAACATGAATAAAAATAGTATTTAGGCATTGAACATCTAAGAAGGATGTAATCATCTGTAGTTATTCACAGTTATGTTTTTGTTATTATACATCATGTATTATTAAAACTTACTAGTGGTTATTAAACAGGAAGTAACTATAAATTTGTCAAAATGCTCCTGTAAAATCTCACTGGTACCTCAGAGAGCCTCTACAGACAGTTAAGCCATTCTCAAAGTCTAGCCTTCCCTTTCACTTACATACACCTTGACTAAAAAGTATCTGTCTGTATTTTGCAGTATTTAAGTTGAGAGGCCCAGGAATCAGAGATTTTTGCTAGCAAACTATCGTAATTCATTGGCACAGATAGTAGCAAATACAGTTTTTGGCAAAAATTGAAAAGGTACTGTCTTAGTTACAGAGGCCAGGACCAGTTTATCATTATGTGGGTGTAACCAAAACTGTGTATTCTACACCCTCTATGTCATTTCTGATGGACTGTTCATATAAATGGATTGTTTGCCCAGGGCACACCTGACACCTCAGGCTACAAGCTGGGCGTTAAAGAACCCTGCGAGGCAGAGGAGTGTTTCTTTGTCTTCACACCAATGACTCAGCTGTGATAACTCCCCTCTGGAAAGGCATTAACACTTTCACACCCAGCCTGAGGGGTCATCTCTGCTAAAGGGCCATACTGGACTGGCATAATAGGCAGCTGCAAGGACCTAGACCATCAAAAATTCCAAAAATATCCCATGACTCACAGAGTTAAACCACCCATTGTGCAACTTCCCACTCTGTGGAAGGTACTGGGCATTCCCATCTGAACCTAAGCATAATGTATAATCTTGGGGTTTTGGGACTTCTGGTACCATGTGTTGGATCCAGAGAAGGACCAGGACTTCAACAGGACTGTGACTGCCACTCTTGACGAGACTGTAATCATCATCCTGACCAAGAGGTTTCCTTTCCTTTTACTTTGCCCCCAGTGGGGCCACGTGGTGCTCAGCACAGGGGCTAACAAACAACATTCTGTTCTTGTCCCAGGGTACTGGGTTATCCATCTTTGTGGGTTAAAACCAGTTTTTCTCTGTATCACTGTATTTATTGTAATCTTTTTAGTAAATTGTAACTCTGACTTGTAATCTCTCTTGAGTTGGGTTCTTTTCTCCTGCCAGTTTACTTTTAAACCAGCAAAGGTACATATCACTCGATGCCATTTCCAGCAAATATATTCTTGGATGTCAATGCAAGGTCACTCTTGGTAAATTTCACGGTGGTAACAGGACAGCTCAGACACCCAAGAACAAGCGCAAGCTGGAAAAAATGCAGTGTTAAAGAGAAAGGAAGTTGTTCTTTTTTTAAAAAGATGTTTTTAAAAAAGAGAGAGAGAAAATTTCCTTATTGTACTATGTGTCCATAGCTTGTGAAATAACTTCTCATGAAGTTTTCTGTCTGTATCAAAAAAGAAGCCCATATTTATTGTTTCCGTAAAGGCAAGTTATGCCACAGCAGCCTACAGAGGAAAATAGGATGGCAAATGCAGGATCTCATACTCTTTGACCACAAAGGGAAATAATGGATGACCAGATACAAAGGTTCTAATATAAAATACAGTGGAAGAATTCTTTTTCTCTTGCTATGCATTGAATTAACTTGATATGTTACTGAATTAACATTTTAAAACTAGACATAACTGATCAGTTCTTAATTCCCTAAGAACATGTGTAATACATATTGCATTTTAAGAGTTTGGTGGAGACAAGACTGATCAATTTTAAGGGCCTATTTTTGACACTTTCAGCGATAATAAAGCATTAGTGAGGAAAAAAATATCCTTCAATTAAATGTGCTATGTTTGAGATTATTATACCAACATGGTGTAACTGGTAGCTTTACTTTGCAATTTTTTGCTTCAGAATGCACAAGTGGATTCTGTTAGTAACTGCACAAGATCAGATTAATTTTGGCCATCAGATTTTATAGTACCACGCCACTACTCATTCTCATTGGTCACCTTACACATTGGGATGGAAGAATCTTAAATTTTGACTAAATGGTTCCACTTACTTATTCCACAGCTTACAGGTTTCTACCTGCTCATTCCCATCCTTACTGCAGTTGTGTTGCTTCCACATTCACTGTAGCACTATGGCACTGTATGGGGAACTGGGTCACTCATACCTGAAGTGTGTTCACATCACAGAATCAAAACAAACCATTAATTCTATTCCATTATATAGAATTAGTATTATTCCATCAAAGTGGTATGTATCTCAGCTACTCTCAAATACTAAAGGATCTAGCAGTGCCAACTCTGATTTTTAAGTTAATCCTACTCCTACTCACTTCAGTTAAGTCTAGTGATCTTACCAGCAACTTTGCCAAACTCCACACATATCACCATATCTATAAAGCATTTGATGCATTATTTCCTGTATATCACTATTGGAAAACAGCTCAAAAGGTACAAACCTTACTGAACCAGTCTGGGTTCTTCTTTTTTGTCATGGCAAGTGTGGTGCCAAAGCCTGCTATCATTCCTGCCGTAGCAACAGTACCTAGAAATATTCCACCTGCCAAAAAAAGTTGAAGAAATAAAAATCATTATTTTATTATTAAAAGGAACTAATTCCCCCCCCCAAACTGTTTAGAAAATATAACCTGGAAAATTAAGACCTGTCAGCATATATTGAAGGGAAAGGTCCTGTTATCTACAATTTTTATGTTAATCAATATGGCAAAATAGCAAGAAAAAGAGTTGGTTTTATGAAATAGAGCATTTTGAAAATAATGGCATGTGTATGTATTTTCAAGCCACACACACACACAAAATAGTAATTCAAATCCCAGGATGCTTTTTCACAGTACTTTGACATTTCTCTCTCACTCCAAATACCCTCTGACTTGTTTTATGGCTACGCCTCACCCTTGCCCAAAAGGGAGATACAATTATTTGTTGCATCACTTGTTATTTCAAATAGTCACCTGAAAATCCACCTGTGTTTCTGAAGACCTTTACATAAGCAACACTTATTCTTGAGCTTTCTTCATTTTATGTTCTAATGCTATTTAAAAAATAAAAAAAAAAAGAAAAAAGAAAATTACAGTAGCAGAAGCTTTCCCAAGACAGAAAGCATCCCTTGCTTTTCCATTCTTTCAGTGTTTCCAAAATCACTTGAGGTGCCTGTGATCCCTTCTAGCTCTTGCACCAAAGGCATGTGTAGCCATACCTTCCCACTTTTAAGAAAAAGGCTTGCAAAGACCTAGTGAACAGTAAAAACCCATTCATATTAAAAGTTAAAAATGTCAGGGTATTATGTTCTTCCTTTGCAAGTGTTGACACCCACCCTGTTTACCCTTTCCTAGTACCAGTTAATTAAAAAATGGTCTGAATAGGAACTAAGAAGCAAAACACATTTACATGTCACTTTTTTAAAAAATTATTTATCCCATTATTGTGATGAACAAGTTTCCAGTACTCACGTCAATGAAATCTATCAAGTACCTTTTCTACCTGGGAGCATAAGGACCTCACATGCTGGCCGAATTTTGCATGTCTACTGCGTTTTATATTTCTAGGTTTAGTAACCTACATTTCCCTGATTTCAAAAATAACTGGTCTTTAAATTAACTTCTCCCTAAACAGTAACGCCGTGAATGGCCTCCTTAGGAGGGGTAGAAAAGTACTGCAAGGGGTATGCAAAGAGCGTGGCAACAGGGAGCGGTGCCTCGCCATGAGCATCCTCAGAGAGACCCTTCTATCTGCGGGGGAGTACGTCCATCCAGCTGCCCTGCCTGTTCGGCTGATTCCGGGATGTCCCGGCTGGCGGCGCTGGATGGGGCCGCCTGAGCTCCGACCTCCGGTCCACCGGGAGGCGCGGGCAGCCCGAGCACACATCAAAGCGGCCGGGATAAGCATATATATATATATATATGTATATATGTATATTTATATATATATATAAAATAATACTATTACAATATCGTATCATGCCGCACAGCGCCGCCAGCCCGCCGCAGGTGCTCCCGGTGCCCTGCGTCGCCCGCAGGTGCGTCTGGCTGCGGAGACTCTGGCTCTGCCCCCGCCGCGGTTCTCCCGGCTGCGATCCAGCCCGGGACACCGGCTTGTTCCCTTACGGAATCCACAGCGCTGCCTGTAGCCCGCATGAGCCGCCTCCTCCCCGAGGGCGCCCCGGCAGCACTGGAGCGGACCCCCGCCCGCCCGGCGGCGCTCGCAGCCCCGCAGGGCTGAGCTCCCCCGAGAGAAGGAGGCAGCTCCGCTCAGCGCCTCCCGCCCCCGTCCAGCATCCCGCCTGGACGTGCCCCCGGGAGGGTGACTGAGGGGCGACAGGCACCGCCGCTAATGACGGCAGGGGAAAAGGCGGGCGGTGTTGCAGGGGCTTCCTCGCTGCATCCAGAAGCCTCGCCCAAGGTCATCCCTTCTGCCCGGGGACAGAAGAGTGGGGCAAGACCTCGGGCTACGGCAAGGACAGCACGGCCAGGGGAGGTCTCGGGGCTGCCACACCCGCTGCTGCTCGTCCCTGACCCGTGCAGGGGGAGGAGAGGAGGGGAGGAGAGGAGGGCTGTCTGCACCTTTGATTAAGAAGAGCTTGTCCTGTGACGCTGCAGGGCTCCCGGCACCCCGGGGCAGGGACAGCCCCCGCCCGGGGTCCAGCGGCGCTGCGGCCGCGGTGCCCTCGTGGGCGGCCCCCCCGGCAGCCGCCCCCATGGCCCAGGGCGCGGGAGGAGGAGGGGGCTGCGGACTGCGACCCGGAAGGGAACGGAGATGGGCTGGGACACGCAGCCGCTTTTCCTCCTTCTCCTCCTCATCCTCTTCCTCCTGCTGCTCGGCCGCGCAGTCGGGCGGGGGCAGCCGCCGCGCCGAGGGTAGGGCCGGGCCGGCAAGCGCTGCCCCCTCGGTGGGGACCTGTCGGTGGGGGCGCGCTCGGCGTCCCCGAGAGCTCAAATCGCCCAGAGGGAAAATGGGTAAAAGTTGTCAGAACCTCTTCTAAAGCAAGTCCTGTGTAGAAAGCTCCTAAAGGTTTTTTTGGGTTTGTGTTAGGTTTTTTGTTTTGTTTTGTTTGTATTTGTGGGACATATCACGTGGTGAACTTTACTAAATAAAACTGGAAGAAATTCTTATTTCACGTGAATTTTAGTAAGCTGTATCTTGACGGATAGCGTTGCTCTAAAGTACATGTTTTTATTCCAAATTCTGATTCTTTCAAGTTACGTAAATAGTTTTTCACACTACAAGAAAATGTTTGGTTTTTTTTTTCATGTCTGTGCCACTCTAATGCTCAGTTGTTGATGAATATAAATTGCTCTACTATATAATTTTATCACACTATTAAACAGCATACTAACTTCAGGATTCAGTATGGACAGGTAAAGTACATTTTTGTTTGCAACAGTACTTTAACAGCAAGCAAAGAATGTAAATAAATCCAAGCATTTTTTCCCGAGCTTCCTTCTTTGTATCTTGTTAACATCTCTTATAGCCTGTATCTAAGGTCTAATTATAGGGACTGGGTTGCTAGGCAAAAATTTTGTATTTTGGGAAACTTCCTGTTCATGGTACTTCTGAAAAACAATCCAAAGCCGTTTCCTAATAGTCCATGTACTGTGTAAGTTAAACAAAATTTTACACAGTTAAAAAGCAGTTACTGAAAAAGAAGTAGGCCTTATCTGTGCTGCATAGCTGGCCCACCAGCATTAACACCATTTTTTCTAATCTGGAAAGCGTGTAAATGACTCCTATTCTTCTTCCCTCTAGTCTTCTTTTTCCTTTGAAAAAGCCCCCCAAGATGCTGTGTGTGTTTTGGAATAGCATTAGGCTTTGCCACAAATAATAGTAAAACCTCCTGGAAAAGCTTAGAGAAGGTAGTATTAGAAAAACCGCACAGTAACAATATTAAAAGAAGAAATTACTTTTTATCTTCATGTTGAGGTGCATATGATTATACGGTATTCAAATTTATTAGAATGCATAAAATTAAAACAGTAGCATGCATGTAATTTTCACTGTAAGTTGTGTCAAGATCACCACTGCATTTGATAGAAGAATCCTTGAACTGTGAGAGATAATAACTTATTTTTGTGGTTTTGATGATAAAAATCCTAGACTTGTTTCTCAGGATAGTTTTTTGAGTTCACATCAATCAAGATGTGAATTTCTTTCAAATCTTTTCCAGAACCTGGAAGAAAGAGAATAGAAAAGTATAATGATGTTATTTAATCTTGATTTGAACAATGCCAAGAATCTATCTTAAGAGAGTCCAATAAGATCTGTCTCTATTAATCCTTCACAGAGACTTGAAGTAGGGCATAAAGCCCATGAAATCCACTCTGTCTTACTTATTTTAAATTCTTCATGTTGTAAAATAAATTGTCTTGATTAAAAATGAGATATTCAGCAGAATTGCATTCATTTAGGTTACAATATTAATCTCTTGTTATATAATAGAATATAAAATAATGCTTTCTTTCCTTTTTATTACAAAAAAACTTGGTAAGCCAAAAGCAGAGAGTGAGAGGTGGCCAAAGTTTTCAGCTTCAAAGGATGTGTTAATCTCCACTTGTGATTCTGAAATTATGGTTAGGATTTTTATATCAACCCCTGGGTTTTAATAAAAAATTGGTAACACAGTGTCTCTCCTGTGGGAGTTCATATAATTGTACAGTATTGGTGAGGGAATGAGCAAGAATGCAAAGAAGAAAATAAAATAACTCCAAGAAACAAGTTTGCATAAATACATTCCCTAACACATTTTTATAATCCTTGCGAATGCATGGTATTGCTGCCAGTAAGCAGCTCTATCACAAAACAGAACCACAGTGTGCAAGCTTCTTAACATAATGCTGTGAAACATTTCAGTACTGGCTTGTGTGTCTCCTGCTCCCCTTCCTTTCCTGCACAGTGATACCTGACCATCTCCACTAAAGGTGGGTTTTGCTTGAGGACCAAGCTTGCAGTTTAGGTATTCAGAGGAAAAGAATCTAGTTTATAAGATGACAGGGACATAATAAATGCAGTAATTTGATATATTCACTAAATTACCTGTCTGATTTATATATCCAAAAGTCTTGAGTGCACTGCAAAAAAATGTTGGCAGTTGAGACACGAAATCCTGTTCGGAGCTTGAAAATCCAATTCAAAACATAGAAGAGGTTGATTTGAATACTGGTTAAACTGACATGTTCAGTAACAGAACTGGATTATGTAAAAGACCTTGGGAAAGAGCCAAACACTGGTTTTAGAAAGAGAGAAAATGCGGCAGTTGAGCTACTCTCTGGCTCTCAGGAGAGCTGAGCTTTGCTCTCCGCTTGACTGGCCGGGGTCATTTCCTCTATTTATGGAAGCTTTGATACTCCTGAAAGCACCATCCAGCTGTAGTGCTGCGTACAGGTGGGGACATGAAGAAACCAGTTACATATTTCCAAATATTTTTCTGGTCAATTGGATAACAAATGAAAGTGTTTTGCACCTAGGATTTGGTTTCTGCAGAAACCTCTCTTTTTAGAGTAAGGTGGTTACTGTTAAGCATGTCTTAAAAATCTGGTGGCTGAAATTCCCACGTTGAGAGTAAGTCCTCTAGGTCTTGTCTCATACTGCAGCAAAAACCTGGTCATTGACTAGTGATGCTAAGACTTTAGTCACAGAAATACTGACAAAGTCAGTGCTCTTTTGGCAAATGTACAAACAATTATAAGAAGAGCCTTGCACTGGAGAATCAAAAGACACTTAAAAAATACTGTTGGAGCTGGTTTCACACACTTAAGGGAGGGGTATTTTTCCCTTTGGAGAAGATGAGCAAATTAATCAGTTTGCACAGGGTTCTGCTCTGGTTCTCCCAGCAAAGGCAGGAGCTGAGTGGCTGGATCTCCAGATTCCTAGCCAGCTCCCCCAGCCCCAGAGTTGCCTTTCTAAGCTGCAGCTTCCTTCTACAGAATATGAAACGCTCATTTTTAATTTCACTTCTACATTTGGTTATTCAGCAGGGCATGTCAGGTGTAACTTCGGACAGGACTGAGTGTGCCAGCATGCTGCACAGACACCACAACGGCATTGCTTTTTATGGCCACAGCCTGGCCACGTTTCAGTAAATGGCAAAAGTCCCATTGGCAATATGGCCAGAGTTCCAGTTACAAATGCCAAATTAGCATTTGTGGGTGATGACATTATGGCTGGACAGAGGTGTACTACAGATTTCAGAGCTGTTGATAACGTATCAAGTCCGTCACGTGCCTGGAACACCATTTAGGTGGGGCTGCAGAGATAGGAACACTCATGGAGGGTCTTCTTGCATATGTATGTATCTACTTGTTTTCTGTTCTCATACTTTACTACATTTTTGGTTTATTAACTGCTCCATGTTTATAATCTCTTTTGGCAAGTAAAATATGCCTATAAGTCTTTGGCTCTGCCTACATTTACTAGAGAGGATAATCACAGATCCTTTCCCAATTCCTGCAGTATTACCACTGTCTTTAGAGACCTAGCAAATGTTTGCAAGCTGTGTTTTAATTTTACTGGGTACCATGTCTTTAGTGGTCTTAGTATGTGTTTCATTATAGAATACTACTCTAACAACTTTTAATAGTTACTTTGCTGTACTGTATTAAAAAAACCTCTAACACTGTCCAGAAAATAAGTATTTCTGACTAAATTTTTAAAAAAGCGCAAAAATTGATTATTATTTCCATGATGTCATTAGAGTATGGCCTGTTACTTGAGTTTCAGCCACTCTTACTGGATGCTGCAACCTGAAGTAGCATCAGGGGTTTAGTAGCAGCATTTAGATTGACCAGCTGACCAGGTTCTGCCTGGTGACAGCCTGGAAGCAGGATTTTCTATGGAGAAAATCTGCTCCTAGCCCACATGACCGTAATTGGAAACTTCCAAAATGATGGTTGGCAGGACAAAGGAGGCCTCTTGGTGACAGTCCAATAGTTGTCCATCTTGTGTGTTACCTGCTGTGGGCTTCGGGAGATGACTTTGTTGGTAACTCAAACAAGGACAGTCAGGCTCAGAACAGACTGCCTGGAGAGGCTGTACAGTTTCCTTCAAGGAAGATTTCATGAGGACAAAGCCCTCAGTGAGCTGCTCTGAGTACACTGCTGAGCCTACTTTTGGAAGGAGGTTGGACCAAGACCTGGGTGTCTGGTTTGACTCCTCCACGAATTAGTCATGGGCAAGGGGAACTTCCAGCTTGGCTCTGATGTAACACTCCACATCACGGTTGCTGCAGGGTGGGAGGAGTGTGGTACTGGCATACACCACTGGGCAGCAGAAGTCTCAGATGCCTGTCCAGAGGCTGCTGCATGGCATGGGCCTCTGGGCTGCACCCACTCCATGATGCCACTGGCTGTCCTCACATATGGCCAGCGACACCAGTTTGGGTGCATGTGCTGCAGAGCATCTGGCAGAGGGAAGAAATTGGACTGGCACTTCATTCATCGTGGAGAAGTGGCCAGTGTAAACTTGACTCATGTATACTAGTATGTCACCTGCTGAGAAAGCCAACTGTAAAATTAATTGTCAGGAATATGACATGTATACTTTTCCTAAATGGCTTCAGTGCAATTATATCCAGAGGCCCCTTTCACAGTCATTCATAGAGTTTAATTGCTATAGTTTAATATTACAATTTTAAAAGGCCTGGAAGGAGAGCTGAATATTAGGCTCCTGATGAATTATAATTATCACTTTGTGTAGATGGATGGAAAACATTTCTAATTAAACTACACTTGTTACATAAATTAATAGTGTGATCTGGATAAAGTACTTCTGATTTCACATTTAAAATATTTCTAAGAGCACCACATTTGTGCCAGAATTTCACTTGGCAGGTTAAACTGTCTTTTAAAATTACCTGACTTTTCAGTCAATAGCAGCTTATCTTTGGTTTCTGCAGTGAGGATGTCTGGCAATGATAGAATGATTCAAGCCTTGCACAGAGAATAAAGTCAAATAAAATAAAACTATGCAACTAGTATAACTTCTTAGTTTTACGAGCATGAGGGATTCACAGTCTGACAGGAATTCATAGCGTGACTGTCACACATTTTCTTCTTGTATTAATGTCATCTCTGTCTGAGGGTGTTTGCGAGACATGAACTGTTAAGCTAATACTTTGAAAACAGGAAAGCTCATTAGCAGCTCTGGGGTAGGGAGTGAGATGGGCAAGGAAGGTGCAGGTCATTAAAGGTTTGAAAGAGAAGGATGTGTGAAAGTTTTAAGAAGGATTACTTGACATGCAATCTGTCTGTGGTCTGTAAAAACCCAGTGATTTTTTTATATCTTGAATTTCTTTCTCATTAGTGAGATGTGCAATGAATAAAGTAAACAGGCAAATGAAAAGGTTTCAGCTCAAGGTGTCAGACTGCATTTCAAGAAGTGGATTATAGATAATCGTTCTCAGATGACCGGTAGCTTCATGGCCTAATACATGTAGCTGACACATTAGGTGTTGACAGCAGCCGTTTCCAATAGGCCTCATTAGACATTTGGTTTAAGATTTTAGAGCATCTGTCTGTGACTCCAACCAGGTATTTTTGAAGGACATAAAGTGGCAGATAGATGGCCACCTTCTGAAAAGATAGTGAGAATACTGTGTCAAGGCATACCCTGTGTGTAGGGAAGACTGTCCCTGAAATTTTCTGCATGCATGCCCTCTTGTGTATGCAGATTAGCACTTACTTTATATATCAAAATTTGGCACTACTGTATCTCTCTAAACATTGCATTAATCCATCTGTCTGTCACCATGGTAACAAGGCTCCCTATTGATGACTGAAGAAGAGCTGAACCATTAAAACTAAATGTACACTGTTAAAAAAAAAGTGAGCAAGCTCACTTGGTGTAGCACTACAGAGACCTGAATGGTCAAAAGTGGGCTAATTAATATTTTCTATGCATTATTTTTATAGATTATGTATATTACAGATATGAAGTAAACCCTGTTGCTAAAATGATCCTTAAATATGATCTTTGCTTCTTCACATCTGTTTTTCATACATTCTGCTGAACTCAATATTTAAAAATGAGTATTTTCTCAGACGTTTACATGTTCTATGGTATATATTTATCTCAGAGGATGGAAAAATGAAGTAAATATCTTAAAGGTACCAAGTGCAAAGCAGAATAGAAATGTTGCTGAATATTTTATTGCACATTTTCTTTCTCTCTCGCTCGCTTCTATACTTGTAACTTTGCCAAAATAAAATCAGTAAAGTGCACACATTCATTAAAGGATCAATGTCTAACTGAGTGCTGTTGGTTAGTTGCACCTGAGATTTTTTGAGAAGCACAATGTTGTGGAAACTCTGACATGAATTACTGAACTTCATAAATCATTCTTGGACAATGAATTTCTATTTTTTATTAGACTGGCGCCACACATGCTATTAATGGTAAACTTGAGTCTATAATTCTATTAGGCTATAAAGAGATCTTTGATTTTAGAGCTGAAATAAAGCTTAAAACTAACAGCTGACTTCTCATCTCCTTCTGTGTTCATTGGATGGTGCTTTTTGTTCTCTAGTAATGTCAGGACTAGAGAAAGAAATGTGAATGCTGCGTTTAAGAACACTTTATCATATTCACTGAACTGAAAGTATGATTATTCTTGTCTATGTCAGGATTTACAGCTCTTTGATACCTGGTTTAAACTGTGGCCCCGATCTTATAATAAGCCCTTGGGTCAGGAGGTAGCCTCACAAGAGTGTTTTATCAGACACATGGAAGGTTGAGAGGTTGGAAGGTCAGATGGAAGCATTGCTCTAGCTGTGCATAGGGATGTGGAGTTTGTACATGTGCACATATGTTGCATGTATGTATACTAGGTAGATTTTATTAAATCTAATGTCCTAATGAGCAAACATGGATGGTTTGCCCTTTTACAGGGTATATGAACCCTTGGACGACCTGAAAGATCAACTGAACCTACTTGGTAGAACCAGGAGGCACGGATGCTATTAAGCAGCATAAAGTTTCTGATTCACAGCTGACATTTAAAATGCTTTCAGCTCAGAAGAAGCTAAAGAACTTCCAGGTTTGCAAAAGCGACCTCCCTCCCTCCTTTCTTTCACCCCACCCCTCTCAAGCAGATGAAGGAACATGATCCCTTAAACTGATAGAAAAGAGTATTCCTGTCTAATATGAAGCAGACAAGAAAGTAAAAACTGAAGAGAGTCTTCCTAGTTTTGCCTTTGACAGAAAATAAAAGAAAGTATAATTCTGAACTTGATAAATGCCAGGGTTGTGGCATGTATTGCTCTGGGTGGACAAAGACATGATAACACGATCTGACAGTAAATGCTTTTGGAGGTTATAAAAGTGGCACTTGGCCATGCAGATGATGGCCCTCTGTGATATATGTTGTGGTCTAATTTCACAGAATCACAGAATATGCCAGGTTGGAAGGGACCCACAAGGATCATCAAGTCCCATTCATGGCCTTGCACAGGACCATCCCCAAGAATCACACCATGTGCCTGAGAGCATCATCCAAACACTTCTTGAACTCTGTCAGGCTTGGTGCTCTTACCAGTTCCCTGGGGAGCCTGTTCCACTGCCCAACCACCTGCTGGGTTAAGAACCTCTTTATAGCATCCAACCTAAACCTCCCCTGGCATTGCTCCATGTAATTCCCTCGGGTCCTGTCACACAGAGAAGAGATCAGCTCCTCCTCTTCCCCTCACAAGGAAGTTGCAGACTGCAATGAGGTCTCCCCTCAGTCTCCTCCAGGCTGAACAGACCAAGTGACCTTAGTCACTCCTCACATGGCTTCCCCTCAAGGCCCTTCACCATCTTCATTGCCCTCCTTTGGACACTCTCTAATAGCTTTATATCTTTCTTATACTGAGGTGACCAAACCAAATTGTGTTTGTTCCAAGCAGTACATCACCTCCACCACTGGATCCAGCAGGCCTTCCAAGACAGTGACAGCCACAAGCACAATTTCTCAGTGTTCCTCTAGAGACCTAAGCTTTCTAAGATTTTAAGGAGATCTTTGTTGATCAATACAATTCATTTTTGCTTTCCCAATGGTTAAAACATCAATGTATATATTCCCAGGATACAATTAATTTCAAATAGTTTATTATATAAATAATTCTCCAGTGCAATCAAATAGCATTCCTAAGGATGGAAAGAACTTGGGGGTTTTACTTACAAAATTATAAATTGTAGCAACTTTTTAACTAAATAGCAAAAGATTGTGGTAATATTCAAAATTTAAAAGCCTTACCTCTTAAAAATTACTATTCCCATTCTAATTCAATACTTATAAAAAAAGTAGGCTGTCTTTTCGAACAGTATTTTCAAAAATAGTATTCTTATTTTCACAATTTTTAAAAATCGCAACATTTCTCCTTTTTTAAATTGCATTTTGCAAGATCTGGACAACAACCTTTTTTACTCCAGTGAATTCCTTCCTCTCTTGAAAACTAGATGTTGTGAAAATTTCCTTTTCTTCAAAACTTGTCATTGTAATAAAAACTTGGTTCGAATACTCACAGCACAGGAGAGTTACTTCCCCACTTTCTGTCTTCAAGCTAAGTAGTACCTATGTCCTCTTGTCCTCCCATTCCCAATGGAAGAAAACTGAGTGTCCATAGAGGGCATGCTTCTGTACTGCCCATACATTTGGCTACTATTTATGTACAGTGGAGTGTTTCTTCAAAAGCTGTCCTGGCACCTTCTGACTTTCACCCCTGTAAAAACCCCACCCAAGGAGGAGTCACATAGCCTGACAGCCCACCAAGCAACTTCCATCCTGAGCATTCCTTATCCATGGTGGCCAAATCTACTGCTTCTCTTCTGAAGTGGTCTGCATAGCAACACTAGATGGAGACTTAATATGTAAGTACTTGGGTTTATTTATTCAAGGGGTTAATTGTGGTGAACTCTTCTGAGAAATACTTAGATCTACATGTATCGTACAAAATGCTTTTATTTAAAGTTCTCTGCTTGCCATCCATTTTGAGTAAAGTGTTCAAAGGCAAGTATTTTTTTCCCTTATCTCAGCTCCATGGCTGGCCACGTGGAGAGGGATAGCAGGGAATGTGGCCTGCCTCTGTCTGGCAGGGATATAGGGCAGGCAGCAAAACAGAGAGATACAGTCGATCTGCCTAAGAGAGCCTGGGTTTTGTTCTTGTGTGAACCTTTCATGGCACAGGTCTGACAACTGACCTGTGCAAAGAGCATTCCTCAGCCTACCAACTTCTCAGAGGCAGAAGAGGACCTAAGTTTATGAAGTATAAGAAGATGGAGAGCTGGAGCCTTTGGTAGGTTGGTGGAGAGATAAACTGGTGCTTTTCATGACTTTGGAAGGAGGTGGGAAAAGGAAGTGGGAGGATTGAGTTTTTTTAGTCTTTTTGTATAGAGAGGAAATTCTTGCATTTGTCTTCTTGAGGAGGTGCAGAGGAAGGAAGGAAATTAGTGCTTTTTTTTTTTTTGGACATGTATGGAGAGAAACATTCTGCCCTGTGAGCACTGGTTGGAACAAACATTCATTAATGTAAAGGCCTTTCTTGCCCTACAGACCCAGGTGGTGCTTCTGGAGCTGTGCTTTTGCTAATACATATTTGCCTACCATGCCAGGGCTCAGGATTGCTCAGAGGCAGCAGCAGTGCTGAGATGAATAAAGATAGACTGAAAGAAAATTTTGTGGGGCTATTCCATGTTGAAGAGTTCATCAAAACCCACATAAAGAGATGGTATGGGATTTATCTGGTTGTAAGGATTCTCACAGAACATGGGAAACTGTAATTCCCTGAATCCTAGCAGTCCAGGAGATCAGCAAGCTGAGTGCATAGTCCCTCACAACATAGCATGTGAGCAGCTTGGCTGGGTACGGATACTTCATCCAAGATTAAAAAATTGCAGTGCCTGAAATAAACACAGGTTTTCCAGCTTTGTAGATGCCAAGGTTCTGCAGAGGGGGAGAGAGTGCCAGCTACCCACTCTGGAAGAGTAAAGAATTGACAATGACTGATATTTTTCTCTTAACTGCAGCTGTAAGAACTACATAGCCACATCCTGTGGGAATGTGAATCTTGCCTTTCGTTCCCTGCAGTGGGAAGTCCACACTGGGCAAAGAGCTATCAATATTTCAGTGTCGCTGAAGATTATGTGGGGATACAGCCTGTGGAGAATGGCTTTGAAGATCTTGACTGTAAACAGACCCCCCTTGGATTTGCTGAAGCTCATCTGTACTAGATGCCTCCTAAATATGCATGGATGCCCAGAATGCTAGTTAGTGCAGAATGGCAGGTGCTAACTCTGAGACAGGCATCTGGCACTGAGTTTTTGATTATCTATTGCTTGTTCCAAATACAGACTATAACATGGTGCCACAGGGAATGTTAGTCTCCAAGATGCAAAACCTCTTTAAGTTATGAAGTTTTGGTTATTGCAAAAAAAAAAAAAAAAAAAAGTGATCCTTAGAGGGAAAAAAAGAAAATCTATTTTATACAAGTCTAGAAGTTCCTGCAAGGTATGGGGGTATGACATCTCGTGGCTTACCTGGCCCTGACAGGCTCAGCAGAGGCCCAAGATGCTGTCATGATTTCTTCAGTTGTTGCACAAAGAGCAGGTACAGTGGCAGGCACAGCAAGGAAAATAATAGTGGGTGGAGTGTGTTTGTAGTGGAGGCCACACAAAGGTTACGGATGTGTGCTAGGCGTATTCTGAGCAACGTGCTGTGGTTAGCTGTTGTGGTTAGAGCAGACAATTGCTGAGTGTTGTGCATAATGCATGACAGGCAGGGCTGTGGTATGCAGATAAAGCGTGGGATGGATTTTGCACTAAAATATGCTTCTGTGAGCGTGAAGAAAGGATGAAGCCAGCCTGCTAGGAAAACCCTAGCTTTGACCTGTGTGCCAAAAGCTAGTCTGCGCCAGATGGCCTGGATGAGAATCACAAAAAAAGGAAAGTTAAATTGGGTTCTCATAAATCCCCATGAGCTGCCCCTTCATGCCACAAGTAATTTGCTTTCTGTTAGAATTTCCCTGTGGAAGAAAACTGTTTCATTGCAGTTATCTTCAGAAGAGAAAAAAATGCAAGTTTTTACCATTTATTCACCCTTACAAGATGTTCCTTCTGAGTAAGGTGTCCCTAAAAATCCCCCTGCAGTTTCTCCCATAGGCAGTAAGTGTCAGACTTTTCCCCTCTTGATGTCCTCTGCCCCTACTCCTCAGCTCTGAGCAGCCACCTGAAGCTTCAGCCATCAACTTTACCAAGTATTCACCATCTCTCAGGTAGCCAGGGCTGATGCTGGACTCAGACTCCTCACAGGTGTTTGGAGACTTCATTCTTATGCATGTAACCTTACTTCATAAATTTTTCCACCTAAATACTTCTGTTTCTATCTCAAAGTTAAAACTTACTAAACACCGAAGTTTATTAAGCTCAGATACTCATACAGGTGTTCCCCCCCTTCCCTCTTTCCATCTGACGTTACTGGTCACTTGGGGCTGTGTGGCTGAGAGGCAATTGAATTATGACAGTCCACTTCACATCCTTTGAGCTGGACAGAAGGCAGGCTGAGTATGTCCTGCTAGAGTCAAGGTGAAAATGTTTCTCCAGTGTCTGCTTATACATACGTGTGGTACAAATGAATACGTGGATCTCACACTGGAAGGAACTCTGGTTACTGGTAAACATTTTGGTTACCTTTATATCTAGTCTGAGCTGAAATTGTTAGAATCATAGAATGGTTTTGGATTTGAAGAGACCTTAGAGATCATCTAGTTCCAACCCTCCTGCTGTGGGCAGGGACACCTCTCAGGTTGCTCAATGCCTCATCCAGCCTGGCCTTGAATGGGGCATCCATGACTTCTCTGGGCAACTTCAACTGTTCTCCAAATCTCATTCCTCTCTGACGTTTCTTTCCCATTTTGTTCCTGCTGGTATTTTGTACCTACACTCCTTTTAATCAAATAAAATGTAACGATTCAGAATGCCTCCAAGACTTACCTTTGCATATTATTTATTGCCTGAATAATTTTATTTGGAATTCTGAATAGTTTTCCTGGATTTGCTGGTTACAGTTTTATTGGTTTAAGATGTGATTATACTTCAGGCTGCCATTTGCTCATCAGAATTCATTTATATGAATGCTAGTAGGTTAGTATAAACTAACTCTACAAAAAGTCAAATTTATAACCTCATTCTCCTATTCTGGTGTTAAAAGCATATGTTCTAAAGTATTTCCCAGTCACTCTCAGAACCTTGGCCAAAACCTTATCATAACCATACAAATAACCGTATACCTTTTTTTATACTAAGTTCTTGATTTTTTTTTAGAATTATTATTGGTTAAAAAAATTAAGGCTAATAATCTTACAGGAAAAAATAAAAATATGCTCATAATCTTACAGGAAAAAATAGAAATATGTCTTATGAGATCAGTTTGGACATACTTGAAGAAAAACTTCTAAGAATGCTAAAAAGTGAGCCATTGCGTTGATTACAATATGAAATATGCATGTATTAAGTGAAAATCACATTTTCGTCAGATGATGATGCATCAATTAGTAGCAAAAGTAATTGCTAAAACTCTGGTGCCATAAGCACATACCTAGTTGGGCACACACTTCTGAGCAGAGCAAAGCCCATCCATTTAAGTGTTCACAGAAATATCGTAATGATAATGATAGTAAATAAATTAACAAAAATAGCAGAAAAAAGTTTTCGTTTTTTGATGCCTCTGACCACATTTTTGTATGGTAAGTATCACATTTCTGTTGATTGTCAGACTTCCTTTCTCTACCACAGTGTTGTCAGCCATATGATTCATGAGTCATATCTAATTCTTTGAATACAGAGCTCATTGAATATTCAGATTCCACAGAGTATAAATTACCAAGCAAATGAACTATTTTTTTTTATTATTCTGTTTGCTGGGGGGAAGGAACTCAGGCTTTCCAAATTCAAAATTAATTCCATCCTTGCAGTGCTGCACCCCTGAACAGCACTCCTGACTCATTGTCCTGAAAACAATAGCTCTGAGAGGTGTAAAATGACCTGTTCTCTCTTATTCTTTTTGCTCAGTGTTTTATGGCAGGAAGGTGGGAAAGAGGGGTGGATGTGAAGTCCAAGACCAACACTGCTGTTTGCTGAAAGATAGTATATGCAGTGAGGGAGGGCAGGTCTAGAAGAGACACAGAACCAAGTTAGAGGTAGGGAAATAAAAAAAAAAAAAAACCACAAGAGAAAAGAAACTATATATACTAAATCTTCCCTGTTAATGATGCTGAATGTGACAATGAAGCATCAAAGACATTTTCAAAAGCAGTTGGCTCCATTTTGAGATGGCCTAGTTAAGTGTTTAATGGTGCAGACAGCCCCCCTCTGGGATTGACAGAAGTCTCTAATTGCCCGATTCCCCTAGGAAAACTATTATGTATTTTGTATTAATCCATATAAGCACGCATCATGGATGCATTCCACTGACAGCAATGGATGGTTCTCCTGTAAATGCTCAAAGTGCATAGTCCAAAACAATGAAACAGCCCACAACTATAATTATTAAGAAGGCTTTTCTTAAAATGAGTGTCATGCTCCCACATGAGCTGGATGGAATCACTTTCTTGCACTCCATAGCAAAGCATAAGCTCCTACTTTCCCACAGTACTGTGAGTGGGTGTTTGCTGCGGCAGCAGAGAAGAGAAGGAAGAGGCAGCCAGGAAATACACACAGAGGGGTAAAAAACTTTGTATATGATATAAACTGGAGTGTACTTGCAGTTATTGTTTTGTCAACCAGGAGTACAGTCCCTTCCCTAGCCTCAAGTAGGAAAAGGAGGGGAAAAAACAAAGACCTATAAAAGAGATATTCTTTTACACAGGAGATATTGGTTAAATAACACTATCACTATCACAAAACTTTTTTACTATGCTAATTGGTTAAGTAAAATAATTGCAATTGACAGCATCCCTTTAATTACATGACCCTTTGTAGGTGTGTATTTTATTATTTATTGTTTTGTTTCCTATGGGAACAATCTTGGGCAACTGTTCCTTCTCTCCTCAAATAAGAATTTGGAAATTGCTCAGCTGACTGCGAAAGAGAGTAGAAGCTTCAAGTTGAATTATATTTTTTAGAACTTTCCAGAAAATCATTGAAAGACAAATTGATGCCAATGCTTTGTAAAGTACTTGGGCATTATGCATTACCATCCCGAGCAAGTTGTAATGAGATGGCTTAGCCAACAGTCACAAAGGTTCTGCTTTCCCTTACTTCTCTAAGCTGCATGTTGTGTTCTCTCACTTTTTGCCACCTCTTGCATCCTATGGGATGCGTCCATGAGCACATCTGGTTGAGCCTGAAGTTCAGTGTCAGCTTAGACCAATTTAAGTGCTGCATACAGTCCTACTCTCTGCTCCTTTATTTTATATATATTTAAGTTTATATAATATATAAACTTATAAAGAGGAAAGCTCTTCTTTCACTTCCCTTTCTCTGGGCAATGTGTTCCTGCCCCTCCCTTATAGCAGTCCTTTGTCATGCTTTGTCATGTCCTTTCCTTTGCTGAGTCATTTCAGCATGAAAAAGTGGCAGAAAATGAACTTGGCCAAAAAAAAAAAAAAAAAAAGAATAGTTTTCTATTTCTGCTGATATTTTTGTATCAAGCTCTGCGAAACATCTGATAAGCAGTAGTGAGATTGCAAGGGAGAGGGTGGAAGGATCTGAGGACAGCCTAACTCCCACGCTTCACTGCTAGTTTAAGAGCAAGGAAATGTGGAGAGAGAGGCCTTCCTCCCTTGGTGCTTGTGAGCTGCGAGCTCTGCTCAGCCACTCACCCATCTTATGTCACTTCACTTTTGGTCATGTGGTGGCAGCCATTCAGTCCCCCAGATAGCCACAGTATGGGATTCTCTTGTCACATGGAGAGTGTCAATGCAGACCATGGGGAAAAGCACGGTGGTTGTGATGGGGAAAGAAAATCCAGCTTGTTTCATCCACTGCTCACACAGACACTCATTTTAATATCATTTGTACAGAATGAGACCTCGTTATTTGTAAAGAACGAGACGTGGCTCAACAGTGAAGAGTTTAGGCATGAAAACACCTAGAAATTGGAAAGAAATGTGTGCTGAAGAGTACAGAGAGGTATGACACATGATCATATGTTTATTTCTCTAAAGTGTGAAGTTCATTTCCTGTACGTATTCATAGAAAAAAAAAAAAAAAAAGTGGTTTTAAAGAGGAAGCTCACTGAAGAAAAACAACTAGTTTGGTGAACAGGGATTAAGATAAAGCTGTATGAAGAATAGTAATCAAGAATGAATAAAGTGAATACCTGACCTTTACTAAAGTATACAGAAATTTCTGTATAGTACCAACCAATTAAATTATGCTGTTCTGCATCAAGCAGTGATCAACACAAGGTTCTTCACAGGGAAGCAAAGCATCACACAAACTGTAATTCATTCCACTGTTTGTGCAGTGTACGGTACTAATACATGATGAAGAACTGCAGAGAATTATTTCCTGCCTCTAGTGAGGGAACTTTCGATGCGACTGGAAAATTTGGAGTTTTTTCCTCATATAACTATACTTTCCTGGTTCTTTCTTTTGATTGGCTCATGTTCAGTGTCAGCTTCCCAGAATCAAAGACTTTTTTCTTTCCTTCACTCACATTAGAGCAAGACAAAATGTGCAATAGACTTACAATACCACAGTGATAACATCACACAATGCTCATTTTTAGCTTTTCAGTTTAAATTGTAAGATTTTGAGGCAGTCTCTCTTCATGTTTGGAAGCAGCACTGATCAGAAAAGCATAGTCAATTCTGAAAACTTCTGGATTTTAATTGCATTTTTAAGAATTCTCATTTTATTCTGCTGGAATAAATTAAAATATCCAGAGATTCTGATTTCTATCCAAAGGAATGAAGTTATATGATAAGAGGCCAAAGTTAGAAGTCGAAAAACTACCAAAATATTCCAGACTCTATATGATTACGTCATGTCAGATTTTTTAATTATAAACAATTTTATTTAGCAATGTTGGACACATGAAGTACAGATATCTTACATAAAGAATGCTACAGTTTGCTAGTTTGTGTATATTAAATAGCTTAAATACTGTGCCTGATAATGTTTCCAACATATTTAAGCAGATTCTGACATGAAGCATGGTAACAGATGTTCTATATATGTAAGATGACATGTCATCACAGCAAATTAGCTTCCCTGGTGTTTTAAGACTTGCACTTATGATACCTCCACACTGCAGACAGGGTAAGAAACAGCAATTTTCAGTGGCAACAGTTCTTTCATTAGCATTTGCCTAACAAAAAGGTAGCCTGTCTTAGATTTTATTTTTTTAAGCCAAGTAATATTGCTGCATCATATTCATCTATTGCATGAGATCAACCTGAATCAAAAATAAGAAATCAGAAGAGTACATACCATAACACATGATCTGACAAAGTGTCATGAAGAGAGAATATTTGTCCTACCTACTGTAAGATTTAAACTATTCAGCACCGCAAATCAATTTTCATTACTGTGAATAAACAATAATAAATGCTTTCAAGAATAACGTTGAATTGAGTGAAATATTAGCTATCTAAAGTGCTTTTTATAGGAGAGTTTTCAAATTGTTTTGAAAAAAACTTCAAATAGGTGTTGATAGTATGTTTGTAATGTTTGCAAAAGGATAGGAATAATACTTGAAATTCCAATGCAATACTAGTACTGATTAGGGACTAGAACAGGCTATCATGTGAAAAGTACAATGTGTGGCACTGGACAATCCTGTTAGAATCCAAGTAGACTCACCACTGAAAATAAAAGTGTGTTTGTTCTCTGAGACTGACTTTTAGAATTATTTTTCCAGGCACTCCTCAAATTTCTTTATGTATTTCTCTCAGTTAATATGCCTGAGGTTCCCTTCTCAATTATAACATCTCAAAACCCAAGGGAATGATTGTGGCATGAGACAGCGGCTTGAATGAGGTGCTGGTACTGTTTACAAGTGTTTTGCTTTTGAAGAGTGTTTCCGAAATTAGCCTGAGTGCTACCTGTGAAGATAAGCCAACAATGACATTTTTGCATAAACCGTTTGCTCTATTTGTGAATGTCTAAAATATTCCCTAATCTCAGGAGAGAATAGTGCCATTTGACATGACACAGTCATTAATATTGTCAAAGCACTGAAGACAGATCTCCAGCAATATGCTAATAAAAACCTGATGAAGACTAAAAGTGCTTGTCAGTGAACAAAAAAGATTCTGTCAGCAGCCTTCTGCTGGCATACGTAGATGCTGTATTCATTAAGAAAGAAAAATTATTAGCTGTTTATGAAGACCAATTCGAAGAACAAAAAATGCTGTGATATCCAAGTTGTAAGATAGCAGGCAAACTGTCGACAACAGGCACTATAACAGGAGGTGGAGATAGAAAGAAATAATGCAGCAACATGTGTGGAAAAAGGATTCCAATGCATTTGCATGAGAGATGATATCAGAAACTAGTTTTATATCCTGCTGCCATAGGACTACTCCTTTACACCTTTCAGAGGGAGACACCCCTCCCTATTTTTCCTATGTGTCATTAACATTTCAAAATTATGTTTGTGTATCAATAAAATGGATCATATAATCACCAGGAGAGTGTCTACTAGGCTACTCCATGTAATTTGGTTACCAAAGTAATTTCCTCCTAGAAAGGGGAAGTTATCTAGTGCTGGTCAATCTGTTCCATGGTTCCTTTGTTATTACACATTGTTTATGGATAAAGAATTAGCTTGCTGTATTAAAGAGATAAATATTCCTTTCCAAAATTCAAAACAGAATTATGAAAGCAGAAAACACATTGCCTATGTACGAGCACTTGTCTGCATCCTCACATGATGTTTTTGCTGTATTTCCTAGGACAACATTCAACCATGAGAGATGCAAGGTGGTTGCAATCAACTCTTTATCTCACCTTTCTATAGAATTTTGTTTAGTCTGCTTTCGAGTTTTCTGAACTGTGTTGATTCCTACTGTGTATTCCAGACTAGTCCATTCTCTATAGTTTACACGGCTCTGCTAGTAAGTTGCAAAACTTTAAAGATGCGTATGAAACTCTTATTAGCACTGTGCGTGCCCGCTTATCTCTAGCAGATCATAAAATTATAGAATCACTTAGGTTGGAAAAGACTTTTAAGATCATAGAATTAACTGTAAACCCATAAGTGCTAAATCCACCACTAAACCACATCCACATCTTTTAAATACCTCCAGAGATGGTGACTCCACCACTTCCCTAGGCAGCCTGTTCCAGCGCTTGACTACCCTTTCGGTGAAGAAATCTTTCCTAATATGCAATCTAAAGCTTCTCTAGCACAACTTGTTCTATTGCCTGTTAATTAGGAGAAGTGACCTGGCTACACCCTCCTTACAGGTAGTTATGCTCCAGACACTTCACCAGCTTCATAGCTCTTCTTTGGATGCACGTGAGGAACGTACCAGGCAGAAACAACACCAAGCAGCTTTGAGACTAGTTCTGCCTTAGTTGTGGGAAGCCTCTCTGGCCTTTCTGCAGGCACTCCTCCCACCAGCGCTAGTGTGAGAAGGGCTTGGTGCAAGACTGCATTCAAGGAAAGGCTTTTCCCTTGACAGTGGCACGTCCCTTTCTGGGACGTGCAGTACCTTCTGGGACGTGAAGTCAGGAGAGAGTGAGGGTCTGTACGAACATGTCAGCGTCGCTGGACGAGCCTTGGTCTTCCAGCAGCACAGCATAACGGAGCATGTGGATGGCATCGCTGGAGCAGCGAAACATGGGCACTCACGAGTGGCAGCGGGGACAGCCGCCCGCTGGCCTTGCAGCGGTGCAGGCGCGCACGTCGGGCGGGCGGGACGCAGGGGACCCGGAGGGGGCGGCGGGTACCAGCCCTGGCCCTCCGGCCTGACTGAAACACACGCCCGAGCATGGCCCCCGGTGGCGGGGGAGGGGGTGGTGGTGCAAGGGGGCTGCCCGGGCCGTGCGGGGCCCGGGGCGCTGCCAGCCCGGGCGGAGGCACCAGCCCCTGACAGCTGCCGGGGCGGCTTGCAAAGCATGATGGGGCTTGTAGTCCCGCTCGACGCCGTCCCGCCTCCGGCTGCGAAACTACAACTAAGCGAAACTACAACTCCCGGCGGGCGGAGGGGTGTGCCCATGAGTGCCGTGTCCGAGCCCGCACGGGGCGGGGGCTGGTCCCGCTAGGTCGGGCCGCGTGGGTGGGGCTTCTCCATGCCCAGCGGTCGCCCGCGGGACTCGGCTGCGGGAGTTGCCGGCCCTCGGCAGCGAGAGCGGGGCAGGATCGAGCTGCCTCCGCGCGGGGCCGGCGGCACACACCGCTTGCGGCTCGGCGGAGCGTGGGGCGGGGGCGACGAGGGCTGAGCGGGAGGCGGCGGCAGAAGCAGAGCTCCGGCGCGGGCGCCCGCTGCCCGGCGGGCGGATGCCTAGAGGGGTGGCGATGGAGAGAAGTTAGCGCTGTCGCCGCGCTCCAGTGGCCGGGGAGAGGGGGTCGGGCCGGGCCAGGTCGGGTCGGCTGGTGCTGCGGACCTGCTGCCCTTTCGCCGGGAAGCGACTAAGTGACCGAGCGGCCGGCGGGGGCGGCGGAGGGTGCGCCTGTGTGGTCCCGTCCCTCGCCGGCTCCTCCCGCGGGCGGGCGGGCGGCCGGCGCTGCGGTGGTTGCCGCCTCCCCCTGAAAATGAAGAGGTGGTGGCAGCTGCTGCTTCTGGGTCTGGCTGCCGGGGGGAAACCTGGATAGAGGCTCCTAAAGGAAGGTGGAGAGAAACTCGCCGGTCTCTGGTTCGCGGAGGGGGAAGCCGGGCGTTTTTCTCACCTCGCTGCGGGGCCGAACCCCAGCGGAGCCAGGGACGCCGGCGGGAGCCGCTCCTGCGCGCCGGGGGAGGGGGCGGGATGCAGGGGGGACCCCGGCACCGCCGCGGGCCGTGGGCGAGAGCCTGCGGCGGGGCGGAGTGCGAGCGCCCGCGGCGGCTCTGAGCCGGGCGGCGAGGATGGTGCGGGGAGCGAGAAGTCCTGGCGGAGATTTCCCACCGGCAGCGAAGCCTCCCTGTCCTCTGCCTCCCAACCTCCCTGCCGCGGGGCCGAGGCGCTGGGCAGCATGAGGCGGCGGCGGGGACCTGTTGTGTAGGGGGAGGCGCGGATTGAGCGGCGCGGCGGCGGGGAGGGAGGATGAGGAGGACCTGCTCCCGAGGCGCTGGTGTGTGTCGGCGACTGGCCCTGCCCCGGGCTGCCGCGGGCTCGGGAGAATCCCTTCCTGTGGAGTAGTGACAGGGAAGCCCTGCGCCCCCGGGTCTGCGCGGAGCGGCGGCTGCTTCCCCCTGGACTGCGGCTTCAGGAGGAGAGCTTGAAGTGTTCCTCGGAGCTGGAGTTGCAGCCTGGTTCCTCACTTGCCTTTTTTTTTTTTTTTTTTTTTTTTTTTTTTTTTTTTTTTTTTTAAATCTTCTCCTTAATGATTTGTTACGCGTATCTCTCGAGGGAACGTCTTAGGAATGGTCATTTTTAGCAGTGAAATCTGCTGCGCAAAGGAGGATTATAACAAATCTCTATGAATGATAGACTCGATTGCTAAACCTTGCCTTGACCAACCTTCTGACCCTCGGAGAAAGCTCTCAGGGTGTGCTTGGGAAGGACAAAAATAATCCTCCCATTTGAAAATAAACTTGAAAAAAAAAAAGACTAATTTTTTTTGAGCCTAATTGCTTTATAATTACTTTTTTTTCCTTTTTGTTTTGTTTTGCGATAAGTTGTTTTGGAAAGGATTGTCCTACATGTTTGTTTTGTAACTGGTGGAGGAAAGAAGGATCCCTCTCAAGCGTTTCTGATATGACAGCTTTGGTTTCTGAAGAGTTAACTGGTGTTTGCATGATACACCTATTGCTAGTCTGGTAGCAGACTTTTCATCACTTTATTTGCATTTTTTATTAACTGGGGCTGGTGTAGAGGGCTGTCTTGGTCAGAAGAATATTTGCGCATATATATATTGTATATATTTTTGGTGGGGTTCTCCCCACATTTTACTCCTTCTTGATGACTCCTGGAGGTGGTAGTGGGCCCATGAAAGACTGTGAATACAGTCAGATCAGCACACACAGTTCTTCGTCTCCCATGGAGTCTCCCCATAAGAAAAAGAAATCAGTTCCCAAGAGAAAATGGGAGGTTTTTCCTGGAAGAAACAAATTCTTCTGCAATGGGAGGATCATGATGGCTCGACAGACTGGCGTCTTCTACCTGACTCTTGTTCTCATCTTGGTCACCAGTGGACTCTTCTTTGCATTTGAGTAAGTTATGTTAAAGTCTTCATATCTTATTTCTCCTCCTCTAGTTATTTTTTTTCTGACTGAAAGCAAAATAAACATTTTTATTTAGGTGTCATAGAGAATGTTGACTGAATTCAGCTAATACTGGTTTATATAATTGTAAATGTGATCTGATAAGATGCTGAGGGGTGAATGATTCAGTTTGGTTTATCATACTCTCTGAAAAACTAATGTTTGAGAGTTAACGTTGAAGTGCTTTTATACCTGTGGTATAAAAGCTCTTGCTGATGTTGCATGAGGAGTGTAAAACAATAGGTTTGGGATGGCCAGGAAATGATGTAGCTTCTTCAGTGTTAATTACTCTGAAAATCAAAACTGGCAGGTGCAAAAATACTGACCTTTTGTCGCAGAACTGAATGCAAGAAAAACAGTATCTTTCCTTAGTTTATGAATTAGGTCTGTTTTTGTTCTCTTGGCATCGTTTAATAGCTGGTAGATGAGAATTCCAAGTGAGGAGAAAAGAACTAAAGAGCCGTACTAGTTTGCATGTACCTAGCTTTCCACCACTAGGTAACGGCATTAGTTTCTGTTTGTGATGAGAACTTGTATGTGAGTTTGGTCTTAGTTTATGCTATGTTTGCTTGGGAGGTTTGGGTTGTATTTTTTTTTAAGCAAGCTTGTTGTCCTTCTAGGGCTTTTTTCACTGTTGCTCTGAATTTTCAAGAGTCCTTCTCATCTATGTAAAGTGAACACACAGTAACAGCAAATCAAATATACTGATTTTTGCACTTATGTCAGAGTAGTAACTATGTATGGCAATAAAGAATTAGGCGTTCGGTATGAGCAATACAGTTTGACTTTTATTTACTTATTTTTATTTAAGCACCAAGAACAAGGGTGTATATACTTCTAAAACACTTTAATATAACAATAATTGAATTACTTTTAAGGATTAGTGCTACTCTACCTATTTTAAATTATTATAGTTTGATTTATGGCAGGGAAAAAATCTTCACATTACTTTTTTTCATGATAGGATCTGTTATTTATAACTGAGGTTCAGTGCTTCCTACAGGAATTATGTTTGCTTTTCTAAGTGATACAGTTGAAAAACAAAGGTCATTTATTACTTGGTGTCTCCAAACAAGAAGATAGTGATTTTACCAAACCTAAAATTGTACCTGTTAAATGCAGATCATCTTAACAGCACTGGTAGCAGTAAAGAAGGTAAAAATGCACAGCAGGTAACCCGTGGCTAAATGCATATGTGAGCTCAGCAGATGAATTGTCATTAGTGGGCTTCAGATTACTTTGGAGGGATTTATTAATCGTAAATCTTCTGCAGACATTATGAAGCTTGAATATCATGTGAGTAGTTGAAATAACACAGTCAATGATGGTATCTACAGTAGAAGAGTGTTTACTTTTCTGGTTTTGAAGGGGTATTAAAGGTGTAACCTGATAGTATTGCTATATAGATATATTGGGTGCTACTGTATTCTGTTTGCCTAGTTTTGTAAAGCTTTTCTGTGTGGGCTGGCACTTGCATCTATGTGCAGTCTTGTCATCTTCAGCATAGCCTTTGAAGGCAAGTGTAAACGTAGAATCAAAACTGTAACGTATTATGGTCATGATTGTAAAACTGATTTATCAAATCACTATTTACAGTTTATTTGTATGTTTTAACACTTCGACCCTTCAGAGAGAAATTTTCTCTGCAGCTGCATGGTTGAGAACTGCTAAAGCAGGATGAGCAGCTGGCTGTTCATCACCTTCTGATTTCATTACTACTCTGAGTTACGTGCTCTACCAGAGTTGAATTCTGCAACTTCTGTCAGGTCTTTGAGATTATTTGCAGTGTAACCATATGTGATTGACAACATTTTTAGTCAAGCTACAGCATTTTCATATATAGTTGGTGCTTATTCTAACTGGCAGTCTTGAAGTGGGGAAGAATCTTGAGCTTTATATAATATTACTGTAGAAATTCTCCTATGTGCTGGTCTTGAGTCATTCTTGTATCACTTGCACTCTCCTTTTAAGGAAAATCAAAGTAGAAGGTGGCAATGGTATTTTATTTTTATAATTATAAGGTAGATTTTGGTCTTTAGAAAGCACTTGCATTGAAAAATTATTAGTCATCCTCTGAAGGCTAATTAAAACCCAAACTAAATACTATGAGAATGGCGTTCAGTATGTTAGTGATGTTGCAACTGCAGAAGGTTGTCAGTGTTAGAAAAAAGAAGTCTTTTAATAAAGTGTCACTTTGAAGAAGTTTCTATTTCGTTTATTTCTAGTGCCATGAAGTTACTACTTATTGATCAGTTGATAACATCCTGAGTTGTTAAATGTCATTGCCATTATTGGCTTATTTGGTTATGATGCTTCTCATTAACCAGCTATTTATCCAATATGACAGAAATGTCTTTCAGTCCTTTGTGTACATGTGGAACAAAGTTGTTTTGAAATGGGCATGTGCCTTATGTGTCTGAAGTGTAAGGGCAAACTGCGATTGAAGAGGAAGATACCCTGTATGTTCTTGGAGTTGTTTGATCTTTTTTTTTTCCTATGATTGAAATAAATTATTTTGTTCCTTTTGGGTTTGGAAACTGGAAAATAGGTATTCATGGTCCAAGTCATTCCCAGGTTGCATACAGTGAAGAGGGGAAGTAGGAAAGAGATTATTTTGACAGCTAATTCCTTGGAAAGTGTCATGCTAACATAAACAATTGTCCTTTATCCTTTGCCTTCACTTGTTTCTCCAATGTGATTCCCCCCCCCTTCCTGTAATTTCACTTTTGACACTCATTCATCCAGAGCTTTTTCTCATATACTTTGGAATACTCTGCAGGGGAGAAATACATTTCTCCAAATCAGCAAATCTTAGGTCTCCAAAAGCAAACATATGTCATACATTTTGACCTGGATAGCTTTTGACATTGAGCCATGCCTTGTAATCTTTGTTTCTCCTTGTTGGTGTTTCTGTGTTTTTCCCTGTGTACTTTTTGCAGCTCCTGCATTCAATTGGTTTTATTCCTTTCTCTCTGTTGACTTTTATCTCTTCTATACTCCAAGTACAACACGCTTCTTCCTTTTATTATTTCACTGTTCTTTTTCATTTTCAAAGAGATAAGCTAGGATTTGCTTAAAAGAAAAGCAACAAACCATGAGCTTTCAAGCAGGTAAAATATTTATAATTCCTGTTTCCCTCCCCTTCCAGAGGAAAAGAATGCACATAACAAGAATTATTTCTGCAACTTGTCTATTAAATGTAACATGAATGACTGCAAGCACTTTTGGGTCCTAAGGGGGATGCTGTGCTTGAGTTGTTCTTAAAAATTACACCTATTTTAAATTGCTCAAGATGAGACACCGTGAATTACTGAATTTGTTTTTAAAATTTCAGTATGTTACTTTATGTTGAAACTTTATCCTAACTCTAACCTTGTGGTATTTAGCTGTTCTCTTTTTTTCTTGTAAATTTGGTGTTATGTTTCATTTTCTTTTTTTTCTTTGCCTATTACACACACATGCATATTTTTCTAAACTATTCAGTGCTCACTTATCAAGATAGCTGCATGAAAAGCTCAGAAAACAAATTCCTTTCCCCAGAGCAAAGATAGCATCTGTAACTAAAGGGCAGATTTGCTGCTGTACCTAGCCAGTTCAGCCATTGTATTTACATATATATAAAGTCCTTTATTTGTGCAATGGAGGTAGAACTAACTCACTTCATACTTACTGCACTTATTCAGCTAGGTATACATACTCAGAAAAGAGCCCTTTAAGTCTCTGGTCATTTGGGGTTCTGATTTTGCAGGTTACAGGAAAGCAAAATGGAGGGTGAATGACCTTTAACACAATAGGATTTCTGAAATGGGTATATTGTTAAATGACAAATCTTGTATGGATGCACAAGTTCCCAAGTTCCAGAGCAGTGGAAGACAAGTTTCGATGTCTTGCTACTGTGAGTAGCCCCTGTGTTCCAGTTCCCTTCCCTCTTGGACCGTACTGGGCAGGCAGCAGGAGGGAACATGTCTGCACCTGAGCTGCCTCAGTTCAGGCAGGCAAAATAAACTTCCCATAAAATATGGTTTTAAGTGAAGATGCTAGCTGAAGTGAATTGACTCAGGCACAGTCATGTTTTCTTCTATCAACTCATTTGCAGGGTGAGTGGCTCTGGGAGAAGGTTGAAGCAGATGGTAGGAAGCTGGAAGGACTGAAGCAGTGCAGCTTTTTTCTCCGTAAACATGAGTCAGAGCTCTATCACTTCTGATACCATTTGAGGCTTGCACTGATTGAACAAACTGGAGGGTTTTTTATTTTGTTTGTTTTGAGCTAATTAACCCTTGATAATTTATTTTTTTTGTGAGCATTTGTGTAATTCCACTGTTTTTGCAAAAGATGGATGCCAGAAAATTATTTTAACTGAAACTGTGCTTATGTGTCTATGTGTGTACAAGCCATTGATTTCTATCTGCTCTTGCAGTTGCTGGCAACCTGCTCCATGCCTCCCACTTTGAAAATCAGTGTGAGTGGAGGACATTGATGAGTCACACTCTGATGCCATGTAGATTGTTCAATATTGAACTTCTATGGCAAAGTGGTGTAACTTGCTGCTCACTGTGACAAACCTCGATGTGTAAACACTGATGTCAGTAAGCTGAGCATTTTCACTGCGGTATCAACAATCATCGTCATCTTATGGCAAGTGTTTTCTGCTCTTGCAAGAGCTGGGTTCTTAGCATGAGGTTTGTATTCTAAGTAGGTGGAATATTCTTCATGTAATAACCTTCTTTATCTTTCTTCATCTCCTCTTAAGTCAAGTAGGTTACTTTCGTCTTTTGATGGCAATGTCCTTAAACTAAGAGTTCTTAGAAGGAAGTGCTACCAATATGCTTCAGCTGTTAAAGGCTGCTATGAGCTCACAGGGCATTTTCCACTGAAGTTGTCAAAATGGATTTTAAAGCAAAAATCATGGTATATAAACTAAATTTATTTTTCAACCAGAGGACTGCATCCTTCTCTACTTGGAAGGCAGTAGCTGCCTAATTCTGCATAGAGGCAATAGGTGAATGCCGTGTTGAGTAGGTGTTTTTTAAAACAACTGTCATCAAAACTAAACTGGAGCAATATTTCATTTTCTCATTTTGCCACATGCGTCTGATAAGTTAGTGAAAAAGACATGGAACAAGTTAAGTCTAATCTTATGGGTTCACTTTTTGTATTGAATTTATATACTTATACCAAATGATACGACAGATTTCTAAGGGTTGATATGCATTCAAACCAGGTGTTCTTTATTCTTTGCACTTAATTGCCCTGCAAATGTTATCTATTAGAGTCAAATATCTCTCACATACAAAGTATATCTAACGTTTTTTTTCTTGACAAGGGACTTTTCTTTCCTTGGTCGCAAAAGAGTTTGCTTAATCTTTTAAGTTTCCTGGAGATCTGTGCAAGTATGTCTGCTGAAGTTTTTCCCTGATTTTGTACTACCAGACCTTAAAGCAGTACCTCACTGAGCAGGTATATCAGTTTAAGATTGTAAACCTGCTTTGAATTAATTGTATGATATAAACTGAAATCCTATCATCCAAAAATGAACAGCATTTGATATTGGGTCACGCATCTCTACTTTGCAAGGCTCAGTCTATTTATGTGGAAATGGAGAATGATAAATGCTTCATTTTTCAGGGTAAAATTCTGTGAGGGTAACAGAAGGATAACCTCTCAAGGTTTAGAAGTCATACTTCTAAACACAAGTTTTAGTTCCCCTGAAACTGCAGACACTTTTTACATTTTGTAACGCTAACTGCTTTTCCAAAAAAAAAAAAATGTTAAACAGTTTTTCTTTTGTTCTGAGGGTGTTTGAGGTTTTTTGTTGGTTGGGGATTTTTTTTGTATTCAGCTTAGTTGATGGTCTTCATCTACTGTTTCATTGAGGAGGGAAGTTTTAAACATAATTTTTGTTCTTGTTTTACTTATATTTTCATGTTTTCTTTGCGGAGGTGCAGGGCAATGAAAATAGGGACTACATCTGTGTGAGAAGGGATGTTGGCTTCTCAGTTACCATGTCCTGTTAGGACCATGGGAAAATCACTGTGTAACTGTAGCTTTCGACCATCAATACACATGCATCTTGAGAATGAAATGTGAACATTTGTGATCATCTTTGCCCGATGTCACCCTGACCCCTTGCAGAAAGAGGGGAATTCCATTACAGCTGGCTGGGGGGTGGTTTTTAGGTTCATCATAATTGCAGATAGGTGTAAATTCTCACCTGGAATATTTGATATCCCTTCCAGAGTGGTGAAAAAAGGTAATTTTGATAGTTTAGTTGTTCTTGCCTATATAAATATCTTCAAATATTTACAAATGCTGATGGATAATACTTCTGTACATCTTGAGTCTCTACAATGTGAGGCTAGACATGTAATTTTGTAACAGTTGTTTGATAGAATCTATCTTAATTTATCACTCAAAAGTTTGAGCTTTCTATTGCTGATATAATCTGCACAGTATGCCTGTTTTATTTTGTTCTTCCTTGAGTAGGTACTGTTGTCCCTTTATCTGAATGGATGTGTGCCAATGGTATAATATGTATCTTCTGGAGACTGGTGTAGGGAGAGTCATATTAAATGGTTTTACTCTACTGAAATTTGTGTAAGTTCTTCTTGGAAGACTGGTATTGTCATGTGGCCATCACCTTGTTCAGGTATTTTCTCAAGTTAGTTTCTCGGGAATCATGTTAAATGTATAGGTTCATGTAAAGTATTCTTTTCACTTATGTTTAAAATTGGACTAATTATGCAAAAAATACCTTTGTTGCTACATGTTGTTACATGATTTATTTTCTGTCATTGCTACGCTGCATTATTATTTTGTAAATGGCATTTCATGCAAAACAAAGTATATCAGTGGATCTGGATAACTGAGAAATTATCTTCCTTTAGAAGGAAAAGAGAAAATATTAGTCTGTGCAGAACTTGAACCAAACTGTTCTCTTAATTTTTATTTTTTTTCCAGAAAAAAAAATTATCAAAAAGTATCTGGGCTTATTTGTAGATTCAGTAGAAATTGAAATGCTGAAATTTGAGCTAGATATTAAATATATAAATTCTCTTTTAACAGCTAAGTTTCTAAAGGAAATGGTCTCTCCATTCTAGTGCACTGTCAAATTGTTGGCTATAACATTCAAACATGAAGTAATAATGAAAAGTGAAAATTACAGCAGAAGAGGAGAAAGCTGACAATAACTTTCTAAGCTACATTGTTGTTTCAAAATAGCCTAGTCAAAAAAAAAACCAAAAAAACAACCAAACAAAAAAAAACAACCCAAAACACCAAAACCCACAACACTGGCTTAAAATACTGAAATATTTTTTAAAATTGCTTAAAAAGGTTAACAACTTTATGTAGGAAATTTTTGTTATCCTGATTGATGATTCTTCTAAGTGAGGCTGTAGTAGCTGACTTGAGATCCAGGCTACGAGTAAATATTTGTACTATACAATGCTGTTCATCTTTCATGGGACAAAACTGATGAAAAAGGGGGAAAAATCCCTTGAAGTCACGTAGAACTACCAAAAGTTTATTAAACTTTATATAATTACAGGCCCTTTTTTTTTCTTTTAAGAACTTAATACATGAGTGGTTAAACTTTTTATAAATTAAAGGAGACAAATTGAGAAATCAAGATGAAGCCTGTGTATAATAGCCCAAAATAAAATTCTGTTTATCTTTCTCATGTTCCAGAAGAATTAAATAATACTAACATAAAACATGCTTATGGAAGGAGACTGAAGTGTTTTGAAGTGTTGGTTTCATGTAACACAGGCCCTGTCCCCTGCCCTGTTTTACAAGTTCCTATTTGAACTCCTGTTTGTACTGCAATTAGTAAGCAAAGGGGGCTTTGCATTTGCAAAGCCTGACCATGGGCTTTCTACAGGGTGCATTAGTGGAGCTCTTACCCAAATATGTTCTAGAACTTCAGCTACTAAGTTGACAGTGTGCTGCAGTGCTATATGATTATTCAGTGCCTGTATCCCCTTTTCATCAGTGTCCATAGGGTTTATTCACATTACTGTGGGATGGTGGCTAATGAGGTCTTACATAATGAGCTTGGCTAATGAGATCACAGCTGGTTTTGTTTTGTTTTCTCACTCCTGCTGTCCCCTTAAGTTGCTTACTGCAATAAATACTGGCAGGATGCAATTTTTTGTGGTGAATATGCAGTCAGTTCAGCTGCTTCTTTAAATTTTACTCTTTTTTAAAAAAAAAAAAGTTTCAAAACAGATTAAATAGAATACTGAGAATCAAATTGAAAACTGAGAACCTGAACTCAGAAGTTGATGTATATAAAATCTGAGGGTGTGAATTTCAAGTTATAGTTTAAGTGCAAGACAACATTTTTACATTGTCTGCATTGAGTGAATGTATGAAATAAATTTGGGTTTAGTGTGCATTTCTTGTACATATGATCAATATATATCAGTTCTTAAGAGCAAGAACAGATATACTAGAATTTCTTTGTATTTTAGCATAAACATTCAGTATATTACTTCAAGTTATGAATGTAGATTTAAAACATTATCAGGGATTGGAAGCTTCCCCTCTCCCCACTTTAAAAGGAGTACCAATACAAAATTTTTCTGATTGTGATAAATTTTGTGTACCCTCTTTTTTGAGCTGTCTATATGTTTTGATCTAACCAGAAAATTGCAGTCCTGGTCGTTCTTGTCCATTACACTTGCAAGATATCCCACTGGTTATGAATGCGATAATTCAGGGCAGAGAAGCAAGTGTCAGACCAGCCTATACTTAAATTTTGCTGGCATGCTTGTTTGTGTACATGGTGTGGATTTTCATGACACATCTATGTATGTTCCTTAGTAAGCACTTTTATTGACAAAAAGGGTTTTCTAGTGTTCAGTTAGTATGTGAAAGTGTTATAATTGTTCCTAATTTATTCCTAATTTGGAACTATGCAGAGCAGTTAAAAGCACTAAGACTTTTCTCTAATCAGCATTGCAACTCTGTAATAAATTTGCTTCTTGTGAGTGTGGTTTCCCTAGACCTGAAACTTATAGTGCTTCGACAGAGGGGAAAAAATACCATTTTTAAGATACTTTTATCATTCAACATGATTTGTATTACATGGTGTGGTACCAAAGATTGGAGTGCACTGTGTAAAGAGCATATTGATTTGCCTGAGTGAATTAGCCTGGAGAAGAGAAAGATCATGGGGGAATTTTATTAAAGTAAGTTCTTGACTGGAGAGGGGAAATGGAAAAAAAAGTGCCCTGGATCCTTCTCAGTGGTGCTCAACAACAGGACACAAAATGAATTAAAACAGAAGAAAAAAGGGTGGGTTGTTTGGTTTTGTTTTTTTCTTTTTTAGTCTGCTTGTCTGTTTGTTTTGGTTTGGGTTTTTTTGACATGAGAATGATGGAACACTGGCACAGGTTGCCTAGAGAGACTATGGGCATAGTGAAAACCAAGGAGATGTAGACCTGAGCAGTCTCCTCTAGCTGACCCTGCCTTGATTTTGGGTGTCAGGGGTTGGACTCAGTTTTCTGAGGCCCCATCCTATCTCAGCTATTCTATGTTACCTGAATATCTGAGAACTTACCAGAAGACAGCGAAAGGTATATATCTAGCAAGATAATGTTAATCTTGTTTTGATGACCTGTTTATCACGTGCATACCTCAAGAAAACTTCAGTTTTATCTAGTTTTAGGATATGAACCTAAAGTCTAACAGAACTTAAAAATTGCAAGTGAAATAGGCATATATGTACTTTCTGTCCCTCCTTCTATTTCTGCACCTTTGAATGTAGCTTTCTCCATTCAAAGTGCACTTTCCAACACCCTTTGGAGGTTCTTTTCCTGCTTTCTTTCACTTATGTGCTGTTCCTCACCAAGCTTTGCCCTCTGTTATTCATCTGGGTTTTGCTTAATTACAGTAAGCATTGTCTTTTCTTGTCATGTAAATAACAGAATTAAGTTTTAAATAAAATTCATTTCATACAGAAGAATGTCTCTGTTTGCAGTTGTTCCAGCACTATTATGTATTCATCAGTTTTCCTGTGTCTTGCTTAACTTCTGTGAACTTTTCTTGCCTTCTATTTACTGTTCCTAGCCACTTGTTCACCTTAATAAACTAAGAGCGCTCTTGCTGTAGAAGGAATGGGGAGACAGTAAAGGTAAAGTTCAAGGGCTTAGTTTTCCCCTTTCTGTAGTGCCATTTTTTTCCCTGTGATCTTCATTGTGTGCCTATATAATTGTAAAGATATGTAAAATCATGGTGTCTGTCTTCTACCGCTTGAGTCAGGTAAAAAAGTTGTTTGGATCCTGCAGATTCAGGTTTTTCCTTGAGCCTGCCTTGACAGTACCAGCTTCAGGTCAACTCCTGTACCTTAAATTATAGTGTATTCCAGTTTCTGGACTCTAGACATGAAGGATGAAATGGCTTGTCTGAAAAGCTGCTAAAGCTGGATTAGTTATTTTTGGGGAAGAGAAAACACCCTAGATATGTCAGATTAATCCAAACTCCCTTTAAATGGTGATTTGCTTAAAAAAATAAAATGTGTAAATAATTCCAGTAAGGCAGATGTCCATTTCTGGGATAGTAATTGAAAATAAAATTATAAGCAAAGAAAGCTTAAATGAAGCAGTGCATTCTGTTTCAGCAAAACATATCTGTATGTCTCATGGCATTGATCACTGCTAAGTTTTTCCGAGGCTGGTGGAAGCCAAAGGGAGGATTTTCTCATACCACATATTCAGAGCACTATTTTTCAGAGTGAACTTCATGCCTGTAGATCTGCCTGCTTTTTCTGACAGGGCAGGGGTTGAGATTCTGCTTAAGAATTCAAACAAAACAGAGTATTTCATAGGAGCATCCCAGTTTCCTTTCTGTTAAGCGTTCTCCATTGCAGCAAGATGAATCTGGTTGTAGGCTGCTGAAAATGATGGACCCACCTCTTCCCTTCTCTCAGGCCTCAGATGTCACTTCTTTTGTCTGGCTCTGCTGTTTTCCCCACCCAATGGTGAGCCACTTCAGGGAGTTCCCTTCCTGCATAGAGCTTATCCTTCCCTTCTGCCTACACAAAGAAAAACTTTCTGCTGCTTTAGATCACTGAGCTGGATCCCTAAAAGTTCAGAAAAAATGTTAGTACTGGTGCAAGGGAGGAAGTGAGAGGAAGGAGATTGTTAGATCATCTTAGCTGTGATTTGAAACCATATCTCAACCTGAGGAAACTTGTTATGAAGCCTTGGCTCAATTTGGCATCTGTGAGGGTGCGAACAAAACATCTTAGTTGTTTAATTAGAATTTACAGAGTTCTGACTTCTTAACCATACTTTATTTCTGAAGTAACTGGATTGTAGTTTGCAGAACTTGAATTACAGCATCTTTCAAATAGCACATTATTAAATGTTCCGAAGTAGTTTGTCTTAGGGATTTTATTTTTTTTTTTTAAACACACTACATGCACTTCTATAACACAACATGGGGCAGTAACTGAAGAAATTTTTCTTCCTGTATTATTCCTTCTGTAGTCTGTTTTCCCCATATCCAGACTCCAGAGCCAATGTATTGTATCGCATTTGATAGGAGAGCCTATGAAAAGCTGCATGAATGCTTCTTCACCTTAGTTTGTACAAAAACAGCTGAGTTAGCTCAAAATATGCTAAACTGAACCAGGAAAGGAATATTGTCAATTTCTGCAATTTCTTCTGTGCTTCATCTGAGATAGCAAACAACACAGGGATATTGTCTGTTTCTCTACAGTCCCATTCGGCTGCCTGACTGGGTGGTGGTTTTTTTGTTTTGCTTGTTTGTTTGCTATTGTAAATGTTGAAACTTTCAGTTTAGAAGAATGAAGGAAGAACCATAAAGCAGTTAATGGAAATCTGAACAGCCTGCATGCAAGAGGTAGTTGAAATGTATGCCTCTATTCACAGAGCAATTAAAAAAATGGCCTTTAAAATGATTTTGTTAAATAAGACACCTAAAGCTAATTAGAGCAGAAGGGATTGTCTGTGGAGCAGAAGACAGGGAAGAAGTTGTGGACTGAAATCTGACAGAGATTAATCGAATTCAATGTAAGACCTTGAAAGGACAATCATTCTTCTTTTACAAGAGAGAAAGCTCAGATGGCTTTCTTTACCTTGAGCTATGGAGGCTTTGAGACTTTTCATCACTGTTTCAAGTACTCATCTTGAGAGTAAAATATGGGGTTTTTTTCCCCTAATGTAACGAACCCTAGATCCTTTTAGGATCAGGCTGCGCTGTGCATTGTTTTTAATGCTAGCCTCTGAAAGCTAAAATCTTTCAGTACTTGAGTGTATGAAAAGCAGTGTGCTGAGGGACAGAGGGACATTACAGAGGAAAGTGTATTAAGACTGGGTGGAGTAAAATAATTTTCCTTTTTTACTCAGCTCATGCTCAAGATGAGTTTCGGAAACAGGCAATTGACTATGAATGTGAAAATCCAAACAGACTGATATGAGAAAAACAACTGACATACTTTTATCCCAGTAAGTGAAACTGTTACGGGCTGATATCCAGCTCAATTGAAAGGTAAACATGCCCTTCCCAATTCACATACCTTTCTATTATTGCATCCTAGCAAACTTTAACCAACAGTTTAAGTTGCTAAATGATAGTCTGAAGGTGCAATTACCCAATGGTTGACTGTTCTTGGTAAAAGTAAGTTTATTTCCTGCTCTAAAACTGTTTTTAAACAGTTGTTGGCACTAGCGCTTGCTGTTGCAACAAAGAAAAGGCATTTGTGAAAGGAGAACATAGGTTTGTTGCTTCTTGGTTCAAAAGGAGTGATATTTGTTGCAAAGGTAATTCACTGTTTCTGAAATAACACTGTCATTGAAACACTGTTTTAATTTGAGCTTTATTGCAAGTGTTCTTTCTCACTGCAAAATAAAGGTCAAAGATTTAGGAAGTGTGTAACTTAACACTGAAGTTCAACCCTACATATAAGAGTTGCATAGTTATGTTATTCATCCAGAATGAGAGCCTTGCTAGGCCAGCTATACTTGCTTTCATATTCTGAATGATGAAAAGACAGACAGTGTTGACAGATTGTTCAATGCACACAAAAGGTTTGGGAGCTGGGAGGAACAAGAAGTGGAGAAGAACTGAAGTATTTGCTGTAGTATTTGCTTCTGGAAACTTTAATTTACTCAAGGGAAAGTTGTTTTGTTGCCATATTTAGTACATTTAAGTAAGCTAGTAATAACTTTGGATATGCGTGCTGGATTTTTCAGTTATTAGGGTCTCCAATATTGTAGACAGAGTTGGACTGCACTTAAGTTGCTTATGCATGTTGTGTCCTATTAACATCTCTCTCACTTCGGAGACTGAAAGTAAAAAAATAAGCATATGAAAAATAGTTGAGAATGAAACACTGGCAGTCCTACTTTATCAGTGCGGAATTAAGAATTCTGAGAATGACAGCATGGTGCATAGATCTTTGTTGTTTGACTCCCTTTGGAGTTTGATTATTTACATATTTGTTTTAAGAGTGGGTCAGAAAAGAGGGCTGTTAAAGGTAATTATATCAGTAGTGCTTTAAGGTTTCAAATTATTTTGTGGGGTTTTTTTTCAGTCCTTTTTCCAGTACTTTTCCCTTTTCTTACTGTTCCTGGTTTCTCTTGTGCTAATCTTCTATGACAGGGAAGTTCTGTAGCTCTGGCCATCACTGGGGTTTTTTTGGTTGGGTTTTGGTTTTGTTTTTTGGTTTGTTTTTTTTTTTTGTTTTACTTCCAATGCCATCATGGTGAGGGAAAGACCCAGGAGACTGGCTTGCAGATTAAATAGAGAAGAGATAGTGGGTTATTCTGGAAGTTTGTTATACAGAGGCAGGATTCTGCAAGTGTGATGGTCTCTCAAAGATGTATGTTGTATTGACTTGATAAAAGTATTTGATGTTTGCCTAAGCTTGAGTCTTATGTGTGTGCCAAGAACTTGATTTTTATCATGTAAGATCTGAAACCTGTGCTTATCTTGGGCATACCTCTCTGAGGGCATGGCAGAACTCCTTCACTGAAATTACAGCTTTGAGCAACGCCAGCCTACTCATGAGTTTGGTAACACAGCTGTTTTTGGGAGCTAAGCTGTCCTCTGAGGGGCTGCTTTCATCTGTGGCTATATGGAGCGTAAATGAAGAAACACTGAAACTACTTCGTTCACCACACATCTTCTAGTTTCTGCAGTCTCCAGTTCTGTGTATTATTATGATTATGCAGAAGTCATCTTTGCTTAAACCTCAGTTCATCTCCACAAGTGTCCCACCCACAGCTTTAAGCAAAGAGGACTCTGTGAGGGCAGCTAGGGGGTCTTGCAACTAGAAGCTCTGTCATAAGGCATATGACAGAGGAAGGAGAGTCTGGCAGGAGAGTATCAAATTTAACTTCTACAGGCATGCTGGCATTTTATTTCATTTTGGCAATCTTGAATATAGCAGTCTTGCAGATTGCTTTAGCATAGGTTTTCTGTGTGTAATTATTAGACTGATAAGTTCCCGAACAGGCACTGTTTTTGTTCTTGTCCACATATTCCCTCCCAAAACAATGTCTCCCCTTCTCTTCTCTTGTAGTACAAATACCCTGTACATGTTTGCTCTTTACCAGTTTGTTCTGTGGACTGATGCTTCTTCCTTCAGCACTTTTCAGAGAGCCATAAGGGGCCTCTTCTGCTCGAGATAGCTTTTGAACCTGTTTCAGTGATGACAAAAGTAAAGGCAAGGGCTTCATTAATTTTGTGCTGGCACTGTAGTCTTACCATATTTTCTCCTCATTTCTGCAAGTCCTCCAAATAAGTCTCATGAAGTTACTTTTGGTTTTAGTGCTTCTTTAAGTGAGGAGGGAAGTGCTATAGATAAGAAGAGTACTAGAAAGGAAGAGTTGCTCTGCTGTGCAAAAGAAGGCATTTGGCTGTTCAGATGGCACTTCTTTGACACTGTTGAGTTATCCTTTCACAGTGCTTATGGTGTAGTTCTTGGAAGAAAATGGTGAAGGTCTGGAGATGCTCTTTGCAGGCAACGAAGTACAATTGTGAATGAATAGATTTGCACAGCCCTGCTGTACTGGAAATGTTTCTGCACAAGAGGCAACTGCTCTGCTGTATAATACAAGGTGGTTTGATTCATCATCTATTTTTAACATGGTACATAATACATTGTACAGAATACTTGATTAGGTTGTGTCTATGTGTTGCTTGTATAGAAATATAAATACAAACCCCATGTTGTAACCCTAAATACTAATACTGTTTCTTGAGTCAAGGTTCTTAATCAAATTGCATAAGTGGAGTTATTTGATTTAAGTACATGTCCATAGTCAAACTTGTGGTATAGCAAAGTGACCAGTGAAACTGCCTGGGTCTTGATGACATGGAAATTTACACCAAATTTAGGTTAGAAAAGTCCATGGCATAGTAGTTTTTTAATGTACACAATTTTCCTTTTGTGACTATTTTACATGCTTAAGATGCTGTTCTTCACAGGTAATGTAACACAGGTAGTTTGATAATTAGGCAAACCAACCCTATATTAGCTGTTTTTGATGTTCATATTGGAGTGCCTCAGAACCTTTTTTTTTTACTATTATTTTTTGTAATTACTTCCAACATGATTCTTGAGTTCTAATTCTGACAGTCAATGTTCATTTTGCTTTTTATGTATCAGCATTAAATATTAATTTTTTGTTTGTTTGTTTGAAGGTGCAGGAAGCTTACTGCTGCTTCAGCTTTGGTCATATATCATAGTTCTAAATTTATTTTCAGTTTGTAAGATGACTCTACCTTTTGATAGCTTGTGTTGACTGAAGTGGACTAAAGTTCATTTGCCAGTGGAGGAAACTGAGGAGTTCAGCTTGGTTTTCTAGGGACAGTATTGGTCTACTATGCATGAAAAAAATATAAATACCTCAAATTAGTGTTTTAACTGTATGTGATAGTTATAAAAGGATCAGGCATTGATCAGACTACAGGCAACTCAGAGTTGTGTGTGTTACAGATATGCTGGATGAAAATTTTTACTTCAGTATAGATTTTTCTTGGCTGTTGATCAGCAGGCACGAAAACTAGTTAATACTAAACAGGCAGAATGGAGAAGCAAAACTACTTTTGCTTTGCTGTTTGTTAATTATTTATTATTACTCTGTCACTTGGAGTAGGCTTTTTGCAGTAAGATTGGCACTGGCTGCTTCCTCAGCTAGTTATTGAGGCTCCCTGCCATTTTGAGTTTATTTTTCTTGCACAAAGCCTGGGAAAAAGGATGAACCTTGTTCTGAAGGTCACTATGTCCAGCTGTCTTTCTGAGCAATGGGATTGAATCATTTCAGAACTACTGACCCTTCATATATAATACTGTGCCACTGGCTGCCCTCATCTAAAGCAAGGGCTGACAGGATACTGAGGGGATTTCAGCAGTTGTGGAAATGAGTGAGGAGGATGTCCCGTTAAGATAGCTGAATGCAATGGACTCTTGTATTGGCAGATTCCACTGGAATTTTCTTTACACAAAAATTCATCCAAAAACAAACTTTTTCCTTTATTTGAAGACAGCAGAGTTTTAAAGGACTGTCTTATTCTTATGGTAAGATATCAAGTATATTTTAGTACTAATTGCAACAGACTGATGCAGGAGGCTGTCTTCTGGGAGAGCTTGAATCCAGTAATCAGCATCTGTCTCTTGGTCTCATGTTTGTGTACACATCTATTTCACCAGTGTAATAAAGGTGTACTTGTACAGTGAAATCTTTGAAAAGGAGAAAATGGTCACTGACAGATGCAGATGTGATATTTACTTTTTTTTTCTTTTTGTCTGAAGACAAACCTAATACATCCTTTCCTAAGAAATATCTGAACTATAGTTGGGTTCTAGAAATGTTTGTAGCACAGGTCATCCTACAAATTGAAGACCAACTCTAAAGTCTTGCTTATTATAGCCAAAAATATCTTCTGGAACACCACGTATTTTAAGATGGTATCTTCTCAATTGTTTTCTGCAGATTTTTTTCACATGCTTATGCTTAAAATTGAAACTTGATCTTCAGTAACTCTGTTTTCAGTTCTTACTCTGCCAGTAGGACTAACATAGTCAAATAGGACTCTTCAGAATAGTACATTTGCAGCATTGGTTAGTGAGATGCAGGATATCAATTCAACAAATCATGTGTACTTTGTGCAAAACAACAATAAAAAAAATCTGTAAAAAGAAATCTTTGTGAATGATGGTCACTGAACTATGACAAATAGGGCATTAAGAATCCATTCAGAGATCAGATTAGATCAGAATATTTTTCTCTGACTTGAATGATGATTTCTCTGAAGTGAAATCTTCACATATTTGGAAGACTTCACAGGCAATACTTATGATGTGTACAAAAATTGTTAAATGCTGTCAGTGTCAGTGTAAACTGTTAGTGTAGATCAGAAGTGGCATGTGTTTAATTACTTGAGCATGTGCGTCTTTTCTGTTGCTTTTATTGGAGAACTCAGTTTCCTTCCTAATAGTCCTGATGGTGCATGAAGTGATTTGTAAGGGCAATACAATGAAAGACACTGTATTCTCTTGGGTATTGCTTTCCTAACAAGAAGTTAGGTTGTTGAATTGAGAAATGTTATGTAATATTTTCATATGTCACCTATGATAAGTATCTTGTTGTAGTAGGGAAGAGTTGGCCCCCTTGAAGAATAATGGTGGGTGAGAACAGATTGGTGATGCCCACAGCTTCTTTGATGGCTGGAGGTAGACTGGACTGAGTAATCAGTAGTGGTGTTTAGCTCCTGCCTGCCTGATTTCTCAGACAGTGTATGTCTGTTCCTAGTTTGTAGGAAGCCTTGGAGCTGTAGTATGTACACTTATCAGCTGACTTGACATATAACATGGAAAGAGCTATTGCCTACAGCCATCTTCTGCCACTGGTCACCTTATTAGAAATTGTGTGGTCCAGTGTCTTAAATAAAGAACTAAAATCAAAGGTAGGATGTGAAACTTGCAAAACTTCCACAGGGTTTCCGTGTGATACATTGAGGTCTAAATATTTAAATTTCTAAATTACAGTATGTGTTCTGACCTTCCAGTGAGTTTCAGTAGCATTGTCAAGAGATATATTAAAAATTAATAGTGTGTGAAAACATGTTTGGTTTGGCCTACATAAAACAAATGCTTATGGAATCCATGTTTGCATTACTGAGCATCTGAATTTTAATGAACTAGTACTTAGGATTATTTTAACATGTCTAAGCAGGTTTATCTGTCCAGTGTTAGCTTCAGAATTAGAATTTAACAAGGTAGCTTATAGACGAAGAAAGGTGATGAAAGCATTGGCAAACACATGGCAGAACCTATCCTAAATTGACTGGTAGGACAACAGACTGGTCTACAGTGGCAAGTGGAGGGTAGTTTGCTTCTCTCAAGCTGTTAAAGTACATCTGGGACAAGTAGTCAGGGTTTTTATGGAAATAACCTCTTAAAATGGCATGGGAGCAATCTGACAGTGAGAGAACACTTATGGATCTTGCAGCATAGCTGTAGTTACTATGCTTAATTTGAATGTTCAAATAGGTAATTTGGATAGGTAACAATCACCTGATTGGACCTGATATTTTGCAGATCTGTGAGATCTCGTTTGTCTGCTTTAGCTAGGTGTTCTCACTCACTACTCTTGATAGCAGTTAATAAGCAAACAGCTAACCTGCTCTATTGATTAGAATTAACTTGTAAGTTGTTTACCAACATGTGAAATCCTGTTCTCCTGGTACTCTTATCTTTGGGACCGCAGTTGAGGTAGCTCATTAGAAAGGGGAGAAATGAGTGGATGAGTGCTTGCTGGACTCCTTATGTGTGCTTTTATTACTTTGTGTCTCTAATGGAAATGTATATTATAAAAAAAATTAATGTTAAAGAAACTATATAGGAACTGTAAAGCTTTCATAGTTGAAGGTTAAAAATCCGTGGGATAGGAATGGGTCATAACTGCCTGGTATCATATTCCCACTCTGTGCTAACAAACTAATTGTGCTTCTGCCTGAGGAGGGAAAAAGGCTAGCTGGAGACTGTACTTTCACATATATTTGTCCCCCCACCCTGCTTTACCATGGGTCTATTAAATATACTGCTTTTAAGGCATTCTCTTCATTGTATGAGAACTCTAAACGAGTTTCTTTAGGCCTACCTTGGTTCTTCACTGGGACTTTGCAACTAATTTTGTCTTTGTCCTATTTTGTTGAGGGTTTTTTTCGTTTTTTTTTTTTTTTCCCTGAAGTCTGGTATACTGTGGCAAAGAGAAATTAAAGGTAAATAATGTTACCTGTTTTCAATATAGCAGTGTGATTGATTATAGGCTTTACTAAGGTATTATGTAGAAACAGCAACATACTGCTGTGTGTGATGCTAGACAAATCAATGAGGTCTTGGTGTTACCATGACTTGTTTCAGCTGGGTCCTTCCAAAAAATTTGTAATTTTTTATAACAAATGCAACTGAAATTGGCACTACAATTACCACTTGGATATATTTGGGATTTAGCAAATGGAGTGGATAGTGCCATAGTTCTACAGCCATCTTTCTTCTGCTTCAGTTGGCTGATAAACATTTTTTGAATCTTTAGTATTAACTGACTATGATTTGTATCACAAAGATCAGAAAATAACGTAACATACAGAATTAAAGATCAAACACTCATGATGGTTTGTTTTTAAACTCATAGTTATGCTTGCATTAAATTTGTGTGTGCTTATGAAGAACATAGTATTATTTTTTTTATTTTCTTTTTTTACTTGAACATATTTTCCTGTGTTCAATTTTTGACAGAAAGCACTTCAATTTTTTGTGAATCTAGGGATATTTAGTCATAGATTGAAAAAATGAATCTATTTGTAAATATCAGGTATACTTGAAAAAAAATTACCTATTAAGTAGATTAAACCCCCCCTTATTTATAATATGTCATTATGATCAACCCAAAATTATGTAGTAGTCTTTATTTTAGGTAGGTGTTTTAACGTATATAACTTAAGACTAGATAAAAACTTCCTGTGTTAAAGAAACCTAGGTATCTCAGTGCCTTTAAACCAGTAGGCAGTTTCTTTATATATTTTACTTTTTTTTGGTAATGAAAGAGTAAATAACCATCATAGCTCTGACTGGCATGTGGCTTATAACACTTTCTTCAGGGTACACTTCAAGTCTGTTTTATTTTCTCTGTTGATTGTTTTTTCTTACAATAATTTATGTTAAATTTAGTCCCTGTTTTAGGTGTGTAATTGCTAAAATTAATTGGAAAGTCTGCTTCTTCTGTGTCATTTTATAATGATGGAATTATGTCTTGCTATTTGTGCAGTGGTTTACTTTTGGTGACCTGCCAGAAGCCTGCTGGGATTTAGATATTTACAGAGGAAGAAGGATTTGTGTGTTGTAAACTCACGGAAAGGTATACAGGAAATACCCTTATAGACAACATACAGCATACTTGTAGAAATCTTTATAGATGATATTGTGTTTTGGAGAGTTTGACTGAAAGAGTATAAAGCCTACCTTTGAGCATGAAGGAAAACTAATTTGGGGCTATTTTATTTAATGGTTGTCTGTAGACCCTGACACCTGCTTGTGGAGTCCTGTCTTGAGCTGATCAGTAATGCATAGTTAGGAGACTGGAGGATGTTAAAGCAAGCCTAGTTAAAGATCAAAAAGCGTTAAAGCAATTTTGTGGACCAGTTGTAATATTTGTAAACTGAGCGTGTTTTAATGCTGCTTTTCAGACAGCAGGAGTCCATATCCAGGCATTCTTCTGAATACTGTAATTACTAAAATCTGCACTTGGAGAGTTGCTTACAGGGGAAAGCAACTGTTTTCCTTGTTACAGTCAACAGAGATGGGAACAATTCCCATCAAAGTAAGAATCACTCCAAGTTAGTCTTTTGGGTGTGTCAGTCATTCTGCAAAGTAAGTGAAGAGTGGCCTGTTTTGGCACAGATTCTTATTTCAGAAATGTAGCCTTGTTATCAAAATTGATTTCCTTCCTCCTTGTGGTACAAGGAATAATGTTACATCACACTTAACAGAAATGCATCGGAAATTATAACCTTAATTACAAAGACTATTTTTACCTTACATATTACAAAAATTATTTCCTTTATGTATTTGATCAATTCTTTTTTAACTTGCCAACCTGTCTTCATTGCTCCTAACACATATACTTGGAAAGAACCATTTTTTCCAAGAAGGTGTTTTCTCTTAGTTTTTGGGGTTTTTTGTAGGGTTTTGTTTGATGAGGATTTTTTAATGTGAGGTGTTGGGTTTGTGGTGGCTTTTTCATTTGCTTGTTTTTGTTAAGCAAAGACAATAACTTCTGGCCTATTGAGAGGAATAATGGTAATTGGTTTATATTTTTAATGGAATTATTTGTAAAGAGATTAGACAAAGTATTATTAGTTAAGGAATGGTCTACATGGATTATAGTAATTTTCTGGGTTCATTTAATACAAATATTGGAAATGCATTTTTCTGTGTAAGCAGATGTTTGCCTACATGAAACTGTTTCCTTCTTCATTAAGATCCTGTCTAAATGAGAATGGCAAAATCCAAACAAATGCAATGATGGCTTTCTAATGATTTGTACGTGTGCAATTTAAATAGGAAGTATGATGTATTTTGTTATTTAAAATCATTCATACAATTTAGAGATAAGATTATGTGCCCTGCCCTTTTCCTTGACAGCTGCCTGGAGATACAATTTAACATAATTTTTGAGAACTGTGTTGATTGTTCAGACAGTAAGCCATTCTCTGTAAGTTGCACTTATTGCTTTGGTTTTGTTAACAAGGAAGACCAGTTGCAGGATATAACAAATATAATGTTTGAAAGATTTGCAGGAGCCAGAGTAAAAAAGGCAATTTTAGTTACACTGCTAGCAATTTAAAAACTGAAGCCTTTTTAAAATAGGAATTGACAGCATTTCCTTTTTTTTTTTTTTTTTTTTCCTTATGAGATAAAGAGAAAACATCTAGACAAATTAGGATCTGTTTTTTTCCCCTGTCTTTCAGAAATGATACCCTTTGGCTGACTGTTGACTAAATGAACAAAAATATTAATGTGTTTTTGTAAATAGTACTTGTGACTTCTAGCTTAATTGTGGAAAGAAACTTTGCTGGTTTTCAATGTGATGGTACTACCTTAACCAGGCACACCGTTCCCCTGTTGACTAAAGAATGAATATAGATACCAGAATGGATTACTTGATGAAGAAATATAACGGCTATTGAGAGTTAGAATACCATTTTCTACTTTGGTTCCAGAAGTTATGCTGTCAAGGCATTGGAGCAAACTAGACAGTTTTGCTGTGGATCCAATGACATGTTCTTCTCTTGGGTCTATGACCCTAGTATTTTCAGACATTTGTGTTTAACAAGTGGATCCTTATGAGGGGGGAAGTAGTGAAGCGGCTTTTTAAATTGTCTTTAAAATCCTTTTAGAATAACTGCATCTCCTCTCCATGAAAATGCCAAAGAGAACCCTCAGATATAATACCTGCCCTCAACACCCACCCTTTTATTCTCCTCCCACAGAATCTCCAATACAAAAGATAACTATAGGCAACAGCCTCTGATTTAGTAGAGTACTAATTTCTTTGTCACCTCTACCTTTTGATTTTTATTAGAACAAGCAAGATTTAGATATTCTTTATTTCTTTGTACTTTGTCAAAATCAGGTGGAAGGTTTGTCCTGGTCCTTTGGAAGTTATGGAAAGAAGCTGGAAAAGTAGATGGATAGGATGATGGTGTGCACTCTCGTCCTTAGAATATCCAAGATGAAAGTAAAATGATTGAACTTGGTTTCACTTCTTCTTCACTTTCCTTGTGTTGTAGAATGGCCACCAGAGGATTTTGAGTGGTTTTTGTACACATGTGCATACTGTACCAGATGTTTTAAAGTGAGGTGAAAATACATAAATGACATTTACTCGAAAGTGTAACTAATGTGCTTTTTATCTTTCCCTTACTTTCTCTCTGTTTAAACCTTTTAATCAGGGGCAGATAAATAGTTGAAACTTTAAAATTATTTGGAAAAACTTGGAGCTGAGATAGCATATTCCCTCAATTTAGGCCTGTGACCCCAGCTTGAGTGGAAAGAGACTGTGCACAAAATCCTAGAAGTGCAGACCACATAGAATGAAGTCTAATACAAGTGAAAGAGTGATACTGTCTTGAATAGACTCTAGTTTATTCTTATGGAAACAACATGCCAAATGCAACAGTTTTGGGTTTTCATCATGTCTTTTTTCCCAAAATCGTGTGGGTTTTTTTCACTACCAAAATAATTACTGAGATACTTTGAGGCTATTGGTTAAAATCTCACCAGTAAGCCATATATAATAGTTTATATCAGCCACTTTCTCTTAAATATCTATGTATGCTTTTGCATGTTGTTTTTTATATATTCTAAATTATTACGATGTGTGTGAGAGAACACTGTAATTGTCCGTCATTCTTAGCCAAAGCATTCTGTGGCAGTTGTAAAGGCTGGATCTGCAACCAGAGAGAGTAACTGTTGCAGTTGTTTAGCACAGAAAGTTTCTTTGGAATTTATACTGTTACCCGTTTTTAATTTTTCTTTCTTTCTTTTTTTTTTTTTTTTTTTTTCTTGTATAGTGATACAAAATTGTACAGAGACAGGCAGTGTTTTGTCTTCAGAATGTGCTTTCATGTGTGTTTGACTGAGACGTATGCTTCTCAACTGCCACATTTCTGCTTTGAGAACTCTCTGAACTTGCATGTTTAACATGTAGTTAAAATTTGATTTAAATGTTAGCTAAGCCATATAGATTTTTGTTCTTGTTTTTCACTGCTTCTTAGGTTTAATGGTATTGAGCTCTGTAGAGGACAGAGGAATTGGCGAGTTTGTTTTCAGCAAATACTTCATCCTAACTTGGCCTTAACAGGATGCTTGTACGTATTTTTAGGGTAAATGACTGTCTTTCTGGTAATTTCAGATATGTAAAGTCCTGGCTGGGATGTATTAATGAGATTTTTTTATTTGAAAGAAATGATCACTTGTATCATAGTACTATTTCCTTTACTTTTATATAACAGAGAAAATTAACATATCTTTCTCATAATAAAATTGATTTATATGAGATTAGTGTACAAGTGGACTCAGGTCCACAGAGATATTCAGATACCTAACTTCCTGATAGAATTGGTAGTATTTCAGAGAGACAACTTAAATACATTTTTTTAACCTGGCCACAAGGACTTTTAATGCTTTTTAGGCTAATGATAACTCTTCTTTAAAGTGATCACTGAGTGAACTGTTCTTTAAAGCGATCACTTTATTCTTTAGAAACATAAGTTTCTTTTGCAAGAGATATTGATGTAATACTACGTATCACAGAGAATGCCAGCAGGAACAACCATATTTAAAAATTATTATGTAGATATATACAAGCAAAGTTATCTTTGCTTGCATGCAAAGGTGCTGTACAGTTCTGTTCTTTAAGGGTAACTTGACTTTGCTCTAGGAGCTGTGAGAGACTGTTTCTGTTTTGGTAAATAGCCATGGTTTGCATATTAGATTAAGCTGCCTGCTGACAGTAATTATTCTAATTGAGAATGTAATTTAAAAAAAAAAAAAAAAAAAAAAAAACACAACAATCCAACAACCCAAACCTGCTCGTCCTAATTTATTTAACCTGTTTTTAAAAAGAACATCAGTGTGTGTGAGACCAAGATGGAGGGGTAAATGCGTTCAAGTACATAGCAAATTGCATTTGGATATAGGGAAGGAGGGTGTGTAGTGGATTAATTTTGCTATTCTGCCTTGTTGATGACACAACCAAAGGTGATCTTTACCTCTGGCAAAGAGGGTGGTGATGGACTTTTAGGTTATTGAGTGTGGGCTTGATTTTATTGATTGTAATAGTGTGTTTTTTGCATGGTTTCTTTTGGGACAATTTTTCATAGTGTTTGTGGCTAGAATGGAGCATTAAATTGTCTAGGCTGCCATCCTTCACATACTACAAGTGTTTATATTTCATCCAGTTCTCCTGATAATGAACCTTTTGACTTAGCTTAGCAAAATGTAGTTTGTGCTTAGATAAAGTGCATTTGCCAGAAGTATATCCATCATTTATTTAAAGATGCCAAGGGATTGAGAAGACACTACTTTTTGTGCTAGTGTTGTTTTGATGGTTACTTCACTTACTTGTTGGTAGGGAAAAAAAAGTATTTCTGCATTATGAGATTGATTTAAAATTGATCCTGACTTTTCAGATTGGTGACGTTTTTTACATATGTATCTGTATAATAAAAATGCATATATGCACATAGAATATATGAGGTCCAAACTCTCAGTTTTAATTCAATTAAATATATTTTTGTTTTTGTAAATTCTATGATGCCCTTTGTCATTTACCTGTGATGTGTGGATATGGCACAGAAATGACAAGCTGATTGGAATGAATACACAAGTTTTTCTGGTAGTTTTATTTAGTATGAACACTTAAATACAATTCTGTGAAGTAATAATAACATGATTATTTCTGTTTGTTATTAATTACCCTTGCTCTGAAACCTTTTGCAGCACAGAGCTTTCATTAAACAGTGTCAGAACAGAATTGCACAAACATCTGCTATTAGATTTTAATAACTTCTGGTATTTATTTTTTATCATGTGCTGGTTAGATCTAGAATTCTTCTAGCTTAAGTTTTTTTGCAGTGTCCTACAAATGCTGTATTATTATATTTATTATTTTGTCTCAGGTGTATATGTCCATAGTACTCACCAATTCCCACACTATATGGGGACTGAAAAAGCATTGCATTGGCCAAAATCACTAATTGCTTTGCAGATTCCTTTGAGAGTGTTCTTTTCAGCCAGGTTTTGGGTTGTTGGAATCTGCCCCACATAGTATTAATAAACCTTCAAATATAGTGTGATTTTCTGTTCTGCTTCATTATGTTGCTGTTTGTCACACTATTGCATTAAGGAGCGAAATTACTTTCAGGATGTATGTTTTGGCATACATTACTGTAGTTTTCTGTCTTGTGCAGCTTGCTTTTGCTCCTATTGTATGTCCTTCCCCTACCCCATTACAAAATTTCAGCCTTTCCTAGGTAATCCCCTTATTTTTAGTATGGTGACCTACATTTTTTGGCCAAGTATATATTTGAGAAGCTTGGGACTATCAGCCATATCACTGACTTTATTTTAGAGTTTAATTATAGAGTACAGCCCAGTGTTGTGTTGAGATCTGTGCAGTATTCCTAGCTTTCCCAGGTTTCTTATGGTGATTCACTTAAAATCAGAATTTCTGTAGATAGTCACTACTTGTGGGAGTTTTTTGTTCAACTTAAAAACCTTGAATTTGACTGGGAAAAAAGTGCACTGAGCTCTCATGTGCAATTGAATTAATAGTAATTTTGTTTTAAGTAAATACAAAATTCTATTTTTATATCTAATAAAAATGTTATGCAAGGCCACCTAGTTGGGTAAATATGCTGCTGGATGTTTCAGTTTGGCATCCAAATCTTGAAAGCGTTTTGCTGTTCTGTGCCTAAATTCTTCCATGTCAAATCTTGAGGTAATGCTTTATGGGTTTCATGGATGTGTTTTCAGGACAGTGTTTTGTAAGACACTTAGCTGATATAACAGTGAGCCCTATGGAACACCACACCAGGAAACTGAGGAGTCTGCCTTCGTAGAAATACTTGAGTAGTGCTCAGTATAGAAGGTCTCAAGCTGCATTTCGAATGCTGAGAAGAAAACAAAATATTGAGTCGCTCAGTAAATGGGTGTTGATTCTTCTTTTTAACTGAATCAGGGAGCAGCCTTGTGGGCGGTAGTAGGATGTGATTCTATAAATAAAAACTTGACCATAATGCATGCGCACAGGGCAAGGGCAAATCAAGGCTCCCAGGCATCTTGCCCGTTGTTTCTGGCAATGCCTTTGACATTTGCTGACTTTGGAGTGCTGGATTTTGCAGCTTGGTTTGTCTCTGGGCCTAGTGTCTGTTCCTAACTGTGTAACTAGGAATAGCCTGCGAAACCTATGTCATAAGAGAGATCTGGAACAGAACAGCTTTTAGAAGTTGATTTTGACAAGGGTCATTGTGGAGTTGAAAAGAAAAGGGTCATGCCAGAAGAAAGGTCAGGAGTTTTTGGGTTAAGAACAAATGACTGATGTGCCAGTGTATTTGTAAACTGTGTTTAATCTCTACTGTGGACAATCCATAATTTATCTGCCACTAAGGAAAAGGAACATGAAATTTCCTTCTCAGAATGAGCAATCTAGTGTGGGAGCTATTCATCAAAGTTTGAATGTCAGAAAGGTCATGGGAAGAGATTTGTAAAATTTTCATAATTCCAGAAATAACCCCTTCGGCATCCAATAAGAAACTCAAGTGTTTAGGAAAGAACCTTGTGTATCTGATACCATCCTGGGGCAGGGTGGGTTGGCTTTCTGTGATGGATGTTCTGTTCAGCAGGGCTGTATGTTTTCACATACCTCTCCCTTCCACTCTGTGGGAAGAAAGGGGGAGGTAGCACACATATATTTTGTGTGAGACAAGCAGAATTCATTCCCTTTGCTGCTGGTGTCTGTCTTGTTTTGATTTTGCTACTCTGTATGAAAACCAACAGTATACTTTAGAGACCCTATATTAAACTTGCTGTTAATTAAGCTCTTCAGATAAAATTCTCCCAGCAGGAGATTTTGAGTTGGGAAGATTTAAAATGGAGCATGCAGAGGCTCCTGCTGTAACATGCTGCATTCTCTGTGAAGGCTCTACATAACTAAAATATCAGAGTAGCAAGGTATTTATCATCCTGTTTGTTAATATTTTTTCCATTCAGATGGTTTTTACCTTTGTTCAGTTTTTTCATATCCCCTAATTGCCCTTATTTCTAAACACATTCTATTCAGAATGGTTTTCCTAGTATCTTTTTTTCAAGTTCTAACTCTTAAACTATTTACATCTTATGATTGCAGATAAGAGAAGGAAATGGATTTCAGAGATTTTTTTTCCCCCTGGATTAAGTATGTCAAGATGCAGAATACTCAGTTGCATATTATAAATGTCTGTGAACTACCCTTAGAAAATTCTACTTTCAAAGACATTGATAGGAGGAACCAATATTATTCCCTTTTTACTGAGTTTTTGCTCCACTCCCACAGAAGTTTAATTAATCTCTGATCAATATTAAAGCAGATAATAGAGAATATAAATGTTCTTTCTAAAGGAATAGTAACAGAAGTAACTTCAGTTTCTTTTCGTTAAAAGCAAATCATGTGGCATTTTAATATACAAAAATATCACAAAATCATAGGATGGTTTGGGTTGGAAGAGAGTTTAAAGGTCATCTAGTTGCAGCCCCCTTCCATTAGACCAGGTTTCTAAAAGCTCCATGCAACCTGGCCAGGAACACTTCCAGGAATGGAGCATCAACAGCTTCTCTGGGCAACCTGTTCCAGTGACTCACCACTCTCACAGTGAAGAATTTCTTCCTAATACCTAATATAAATCTAGCCCTTGTCCTGTCACTGCATGCCCTTGTAAAAAGTTCTTCTCCAGATTCTTGGGTATGGCATTAATTGGAGGAAACTGATTTCAATTTGATGTGTTCATGGACAAGATTCACTTTACATAGAAAAAGCTGATTGCAAAAATTCCCTGTATTTTACCCCTTCCTTTTTCTTTTCATGTCTGTGTTGTTTACAGGTACATGAAGTAATGTGTGCAGTGTCAAATAAAGGAACACTTGCTACATAATTGGTAGGCCAATATAAATTTTTTAGGGAAGTATTTAATTTAAACGGTCAACATTGCCATAAATAAATAAAAAAAATTGAAACAATGGCCTCAAAAAAAAAAATCCAGATCAACATTGTGTACATTTCTTTCTACAAGTTTCTTTAAGTAGCATTTTGGGTAAGACCTTGTTGATTGCTGATGTAACAAGGTAGGCAGAGAGCAGAGGCAATTCAGGAACACCTTAGGGTCTTTCGTTCTTCTTATCACTGTAGAAGTAGAATCAGCATGTAACAAGGTTGTTAAAATGTTCTTTCATCCATTATCTAAGGCTATTGATAGAGTTCATGCGAAGCTGTGAAGTTTTCAGAATAAAAAATTTCATTTCAAACTTTTGAGAATAAAGATCACAATGAAGAAAAAAACCTGTTTTTCTGTAGGAATTAAAGTGTGCCTTTTTTGTTTGGTTTGGGTTTTTTTAATAATTCTTAGTGTTGCATTAATGTTTTATATTTTGCCTGTTTTGTCAACCATTTCATTTGTCTCCATCCAGTTTCATCTCCTATGTGATATTTCGTGCCATTTTTCCCTTTCTTTTTCATAATATAGAGTGCAGCCTGGCAATTTTGTTCTTCCTGTATAGTGCTGATATCTGATACTTGTAGCAAAAGATAGGCACAAATTTAGCAAAGCCTTATGTCGAAAATTGCTTTATAGAAGGGTTGTGAATTTACAGTCATATGTTAATGCTGTGTAAGTGTACATAGAGGACAGATTTAATTGGAGTGATGTTTTGAATTGCCTTGACTGTATGGAAAGTGGCTCCACAAAAGATGAAAACTGCTGTTCTTTGGCTGACAGGAATTAGCAGAGCCCAGGAAGTGCTGTGTAATGGTTTTCTTGATGATTCATAACACATTTATTTTTAGCCAAGGAAAAAAAAAAATTACTTCACAACCTAGTGGTGTTTTGAAACACTGTGAAAGAAATCAAAAGTCTCATTCTGGAATATATCACTCCTATTATAAAGGAGAAATGGGTTTAAATTCACTAATCAGAATTTATTTTTATACATTTGGTCTTTTTAATAATTTGGTTCTAAATTTCACTTTATTCTTTTTTGAAGATGTACTTACTTTTTGTTATGGTAGAACATTTTATTTTTAATGGATTTTTTTAGGCCAAAGGAAAATATTACTCTTATGACTTGTGGAGTTGTACTGTCAGTTTTACTTCCTCTTACCTGCATCAATGCCTGAGTGCAACACACTTCCTAGTTTTAAACCAATTGCTGGTTTGGAATAGTTAGTTCTGAGGAGACAAAACCACTTCAGAAATTTTTCTACTAAGCTTTCTTTATCAGATGTCCTGTGAGAGAAAAGAATTTTCAGCTTTGCTGTGCTCAGGCCAAATATATCTTTGATTCTTCAGTGTCCATTTGGATTATGATTAGTACCATGGTATGAAGTTAGGAATGTAAAACCCTCTGTCAGAATGCACTCCCACTGATGTTCAGGCTTACTACCTAGCTAATGTTAGAAGTTGTAAGGTTTTTTATATTGACTTTTCATAAATTATTTTTTTCAATATTTTTTTGTAAAATTCCCTCTTGTAGAGGTTTAGATCCACTTTATACAGCGCTTTAATAAAAACAAGTATGACTGTGCCACTACTGGTGCCAAATCTTTGCTTTGATCCTTTTTTTTTCTGCCTCAGATTTCTGAGATTCTCCTATACTAGCTAATGCCTGTGTCATCTGTCTTTGTTCTTTAGAGATAAAACTTTGAATTAGATTTTGAATTGTTCCATAGCTAAATATAGTTACCTTGGAAACGTTTTAAAGTTTCTTGGGACAATGAGGGTCGGAATACACATATGTATGCATGTGTGTGTACACTTTTATGTATTAGGATTTATGCATATGCATGTGTACATAACTCTGTATGGCATTAGATTCTGAAAAATAGACAAAGAAGTTTAGCAAACTCCTTGGAGCTTGTGAGATTTAGACATGCAGCTATTTTAGAAGAATTTAGTGATTGTTTTAATTCTGTGACTCTGCATGAGGGGATGGGTTTTACTGCAAAACATATTTCATTCCCTGTTTTGCCAAGGCAGCTGGCCTGTTATGGTGAACAGTCAAGATTCTTATCATTCTACACAATTCAGGTATCTAATCTTAGTTAGAAGTCCTGTAATCTTGGCCACCACCTTTGAAAGCTTTACTAGAAGACCTAGAAGACTAGAAGTCTTGCTGTTTCTTTATATAAAAAGTTCTTCGAGTTTGGGTGATATTTAACAGAATGTGTTGCGCTGTATTTGGTGTATGCTGTTTCTGTATCAGGTGTGGGATTGTCAGCTTTTCTGATTGTTCTGGTAGTAGCATGATGTAATGTTGTGCCGAGAGTGAAATTAGTGTTATTTATAATGAACATTTCTCCTAAGTTCTTAGTAGTTGTACTTAGTAATACCATGAGTAAAAATAACATTTTTGAAGTGGTTTAGAGGTAGGAAAATGAAATATTGAGGAGAAATGATTACTTAATGGTTTACTGCTTTAAAATAATGGCTGCTATTATAGCTGGATTTTTTCAAATTGATGAGAGACAGCACCAAGCAAATGTAGTACTACAAAAAAGACCTTAAATGGTGTTTGTGTTTTGTGTTGGCTGTCTACTAGAGATGACCTTCATGCTCAGTGAGAGAATATCAAAATGAGTGGCTGTAAAAACCCTTGCAAAGCCTTGGCAATGATTGAATATGAAAATAGATATCAAAAAGAATAGTAAACTGCCTAGGTTTGGGGAAGATGTCTTTATTTCAGCTGAGACAGTATGATGTTTGGTTACTGTTACCAGGAGAGATGATCTTTCTAATGATCTTTAATGCAGTCCTGCAGCTGTGGGTATGGTACTTTTCTCTCCCATGCTCCAGTTCCAGTGCTTCACGGACTACCCTCTGACTTTGCCCGGTTTGCTAATGCAGCAGAAAGTGCCCTTCCGCAGCCCTTGTGGTGGGTGAGGGAGCTGCAGCCTCCCTCCTTGGGAGGCTGGCACAGGGTGCTCAGCAGGACTGCACAGCGGGGCTGCACAGTCGCGGGGTGTGTGGGCAGAGCAGGACTAATTGACTCCTTCTGTCACGTGGAGTCCTACCTTTGTCTGTAATATCTGTGCTTTTTCATGCTACACTGCAGTCATTTTCCAAATACACCCTGCATTCAAGTTCTAATTTTGCACATTTCAAAACCTTATTGCTAATCTCTCCCACCAAAGCTGCTCTGCAAGAGATGAGATCTCCTTGATCGCTGCCCCATGGACTTGTTTTTAGGTATTGCAGATTTTAGACCTCACCTTTTAAACGTATCTCTTCCCGCTTGTACATTTTAGTGACTTAAAATTCTTTTTACTGAAGTTGGACTTCTTAGCCTTCGTATTTTGCATAATACCTTATCAATATGCTTATTGTATGTTATAAATCCTCTGAATGAGTTTCTTACAAGCTGCACAAATCCTTTCTTGTGAAGCTTTCGGTACAAAATTTTAACATAATTTTCTGCTTCAAGTCCTGGTTGATCTTTTTTTTTTTTTAATCACATGCCTCTGTTAATCTGGGGATTAGTATTGGTTTCCTATAAATTAAACAATTTAGATGAGGATAATTCTTTTGACCGAAAGTATTTAAATGTGCAGCTTTAATATTATTACTAAAAGTTTCTTACAGGCAAAACTTTGCTATTTTTATTCAAGTTAATCATTATTAAGAAGATTATTATTTAATATAAGGGAACATTTTCCAGGTTTTCAGGAGTTCATCAAGAGCATATTTTTATTTCTTAGCAAAAAAGTATGAACTTAAATAACTGTAATCAAGTCTAGACTTTTCGTAACTCACTTTAATTGCTAGATGACAGAGATACTGACTTTTATAGTTGTTCCTTTTGAGGTAATTCACAGGATCCATCACTTCCTGTAGTCTATAGGTTTATAATTGTGTGTATCCTGGTTTATATTGTGCATGATTTAGTTTATGTTATGAATATGTACTATGAATAAGTTAGCTGAGAAAATATTTTTATCTTTCTGTCCGTTTTTTTCCCTCTGTATAAAATTAGGCTTAAACAGCTGTTTCCAGTGAATCTAATTTATATGTATTTTTAAATCAAAGTTGCTTCGTAACAGTCCTTTTTAATAAATTAGGGTCTTTTAGTGTAGTAGTAATCTAGGATCAGTAATCTGCTTTCAGAAAGTGTACTAATTTGAGAGAAAATCGTTGAAGCAGGCCGTCAAATAGAGGGTCAGCGCTTCATGTTGGCTTTTTGACTTACACATGGAAAATTTAAATTGCCAAAGCAACTATGGTAAAAATGTGATTGCGCTGGCAAAAGCAATGGATTATGCTTTTCAAACATTTCTCGCTCTATTCTACTCTAACATGTAAACTTTGTCTTTAAATTTTAGTGGGTCATTCTGCTGTTGTGAGCTCCTGCTGCGATTTAGGTGAGGTAGAGATTTTTGGCAATCGTGAGTAGAATAAGGGTTTGGGACACTGTGCAGATCTTTTTACGAAGGGTGTGGGACCTTGAACTAGGCAATGTAAGCTGTAATTCTGGATTCGACAAGAAGCAGGAATTTCTTGGATAGTTTTTAGGGTGAAGGAATCCTACTAAATGTGTTTGTCACTTCATTATAATTGATTTTACACATTTTTTGTAAATGTTGTTATTTCATCTCAGTTGACGAGTAAATGTAGAAAGAATAATGCCGGGAGATAAGGCTTCCATTTTTAGTTTGTCTTAGTACTTCTTCAGTTCTTTCTTTCAAAATGCATTCTAAAGCCCTTTTTTTTTTTTTTTTTTTTTTTTGTGGTCCTTGAGACAAATTCAGAGTTCTGTATTTTTCAGAATTGGTTTCACAAATGCAGTTACTTATTGACTGCTAGTCATATGGTAACATATAGCTAATTTCATAGTTTTACTACAAAAAACTTCCTACTTAATTTCCAGTTTAACATGCTGGATTTTTTCATTTTTCTGGATTATCATTCCCATAGTAGAGCATGACATACTCTCTGGGTTTCTCTCACATAAGATGGGGACTTTTGCACTCCTTTTCAGGGTCTTTTTAGCTTTTTCTCCAGGGTTTTATTTATGCTGATCTGTTGTTTCTTGGAAGCAGAGTCAAAGCATCTGTTTGATGCTATCTTTGATTTTTGTATGGCATGAATGCACATTTTTCTGGTTTGCATGAGATTTGGGTTTTGGTTGCGTGAGTTTGGTGGGGTTTTTTGTTGTTTGTGTTTGTCTGGGTTTGCTTTTTTCTGTTTTTCAAATAAAAAAAGAGTGACAAAATTGTACTTCTTTGAACTAATTCAAATATTTATTTGAGCAGTTGTCTTTTTAAGCAAGCAATTTTTGACTTCCAGGATGTAAATGCCTTCCCTCAGCATTTCTGTTGAGCTTCTATTCAATCCTGGCAATTTTCCTGAGGTTTTTCTTTGCATAGTTAGTTTTGGGCACCTCTCTCCCTCTCTGCCACCACCCCAGCCAGATAATTTTTGTGCTTTTTGAGTTAAGAAATGACAAAGCCTCCTTCAAATCCAGGTTTTTCTCTTCTCTAGTTCTACTCTCTTTGTTCTTCTGAGTTGTTTGGGGGAAAGGGATGGGGAAGTACCTAGTTACTGACTGGTTTATTATCCTTTTATTGAACTTCAGTATTAAAAAACTTGATTTACTTTAACATCAGTTTATTTTCTGTGACTTGCTTCTCTGTAAAGCCCTTCCTTTTATGCTAAACCAGATTTTAATTAACTTTGCTTCCCTGTTAGGTCAGTGCTTTTTCACTGAAGAAATCTTAGTCTTTCAGGGATGCTGCTGTTCAGTGGTTTTTGTCTCTTTGTGAAGATAGTCTTTCTGAGATGATACTTTTGTTCTGTTATCCTCTATTCATCTCCCAGACCACTTATTGCAAATAGTGGCACTGTAACTAAAATCTTTTTGAACTATGATTTTCCTAACTCTGACCAAAGCTAATTCTGCTTTTTCCAAGGAATCTGTATTTTCAGTTGGGAAGACATTATTAATGTGCTTCAGTATCTAACTGGCTTTACTTTTGCTTTACTTTTCTGAATACTGTCAACCATTCGGCTTTGATGTGGATATTCCACTATATTTTTCTGTAGTATTTTTAATGTGCTGAATTTAATGTCTGGAACCATGATTTCTAATTTTTCACATTGTGTCTTCCAGACTTCATATATTCAAGTGCAAATGTCTGTTGTTGCTCTCTAACTTCTCCTGAAAGAGTCAGTTCAGGTGCAGTTCTTTCATGAACGCTACTGCAGTGACTACAGCTCCTATCCATATTGGATCCTCTGCTGTCCTTGTAGCTAGAGAATCTTCAATCCTCTGCTGTATCTGTGTATAGGGGTGTAGAAACCAAAACTCCAAGATGCAAAATCTTCTAGGGTACTGAGTTCATGGGAAAACTGGTTTAAGTTTAAGCTTGTACACAACAGGAAGTTTTCATATTCCCTTCCAAATGCCTCTGTTACACATTTTTGCTCCGGTTTGTAGAATTGCACATAAATTAGCCTGAAATGGTTTGGTTGATTTACCTATATATAATACAAATATGTAAATATAAATATTATATATATATAAATACATAAATATGTATAATGTATATGTAAATAAAATATAAATATTTTATATAGATAAATCAACCTAATATAATACCTATATAAAATAAAAAGCAGCTTCAACTTGCTTAAAATCCTACCTTTAACTAAAACGATACATTTCTGAGTGTGAACGAGATGATTAAAATCCAAAGTGCAGTTGACAGTGTCTTTTCATTTGCCTTGTTAGACCAAGTAAAAAATGAGAGACAGAGCAATTGTTGCTAAGGTTGAAATAATACACAAAGCTAGTCTGAGTGTCACCTGTGTAACATATAAAAGTCTTATGATACGAGGATTTTTATTAAGCCTATTTTTGTACACTTTGTCAGGATAACACTTGCTGGTCATTTTCACTATTGACCCAATTTACTCGATATCATGTCACTTAATAAAACAGTAGTGGTCGTGTGCAGATAGTTGCTAACAATATTTCAAATTAAAAAAGAATCTTGATAACTAAGGATTGTTTGTCTCTTGGATGTTTGCATTTCTTTAGGGATCCTATTTTCCTTTTCTGAAGCTCGAGGCCATACAAGGACATATATTTTTGTATGGCATTCATCATTCACTGTACTGCTGGGGTTTGCTGGGTTTCTTTTTTCCCATTTCAGACTTTGCCACTGATTGCACAGTCACAGAGTGAGCTGCAGGGCAGAAAGGGAAATGTACTTTTCTGTCACTCAGAATTTGCTTTTGTTGGAGAAGTAAGCAGTGCTGAAAGGAACAAAAGTGAAGCATTCAGTCAGTGCTGCATTGAAAATGCCTTCTCCCCAAAAATGATTCTTCTCTCTTTTATTATTTTAGGTTTATAACACTGGAATACAGTTCTTTCCTGCCAGATTGATATAATTGAAACTAAAGGAATTACAACGTCCTTCTGTATAAAGAGCCTCTCAGGTGCAGTCTCTGTAGTTGTTTTCTCTGTTAAGCAGAGGGAATGGTCCTCTGGCTGGAGTCTGCAGTGTTGGAGCACTGAAGTGTTATCAGGTGCTGAGATAGTCTCGTTACCTAACTAGGAAGAAAAAGAGTTGTTTTCATTTTTATTTATAGGAACTGATTATCAGGATGCGTCTCTGGACAGCTGTCTTCTGAAAGTTTGATTTCATCACGAACACAAGGCACTCTATACACAAGACTCTTCAGTACTGACAGTGGGACTTGATCTGTTTGCAGGAAAGGGCCATGAATTAAGGAAAGCTATTAGTTTTGAAGGAAGGCGTTTTGGTGCTTCCCAGCTCAGATGGTCAGTAATCTTCACTGCTTTACTCCATTTGTAGTCCTGCTCCAGTGTTAATCCTTTTCCAATTTAGAGGTGTTTGTGTCATCTTAAAGATGACACTGAGCATTTGGCATTTGGATTAGGCTCATGTGATTCATTCTGTTTGCTGGAGTTGATTAAATCAACTCATACAGGCATTGGGAACAAATACAGATTTGTCCAGTTTCTTAAGTAAAGATTTCTAATAATAAGTGCCAGAGAGACTGACTTGGAGATGTGCTTTTCTTGCAAATAGAAGGTGCAAAATGCCTGATGTTTGTATTCAGGATATAAAGAAAGAAAGCAAAAAATAAAGGAAGTTTGACGATGTAGGAATTTTTTTACCCATAGAATCAGGATTACTTTATAATTTACTTAAGCCTAAAAATTATATAGTTATTGAAGTATTAGCAATAATGATATTCTGTAATATGGAGAATATATATTAACTCTAACAATTTAACTGTTGTTCTTTCCCAATAAAATTTCAGTTCTACTAAGTAAACTCATCTTACAGAAAATATTTTTGTTTGACACAAGAAGAAATTGCAGACTAAATAAATTTTATGTTAAGTAGCAACCGCATTCATATAACACCAACACTTTTTTCATTACCTGGCTATCAGAGGAGTGCTATATAACAAAATCAGCAACAAAAGAAAGAAGGAAAGTCAAAGTTTCCTTGTTGTTACAATGGTAATGATAGAATTTGCTTTGTACACATCTCTGCAGATGACCCGACCTATTTTAACTTTAATAATTATGTTTTGAAGAGGCTGAGTGAAATTGGGATTTCTGTTCAAAAAAGTTTGTCTGCAAAATTCTGTAGAGTTCAAGAGTAAAATGCTCAAAGGACTAGGGATTTTTGTGCTTTGGATTGTTTCTTTAATCAGTCATCTCAATTATAATGGGCTGCAAGTATTGCTTAATAACGCCTGTTCATATTATCTATGAATGTCTGTTGCTTTCCTTTAAAGTTCAGTGCCACTACACGGTACTTACTGTGCTGGAGTCAGTCGTGTTGTGTGCCTCAAATTAAATAGAGGTATCTGACTTTTCCCTATTCAAAATTTTTCTCTATTGTAGCAGTGTTTAACTGAAGATGATTTCAGATCTTTGAAAGCTGCAATCTACAATAAGAGACAGACAAATCTAAACAATTAAACCCAGCAATTTTAAAAACAACTGACCAACCATCTCACTTCTCACTCTAGCATGTTTTCTGCACTTCATTTTCTCCTCGGGAGGGCATCAGTCTGGTCTGTTTCCTCACTCCCTGGAACATTTGTGTCAGCACAGTGGAAATGACTAGGCTGGCTGAGAGGAAGAAGAGCTTTATTTGGCACCATCCACAAAAGTTACTGTCAGCATGGTGGTGATGGAGGAAATTACTTTGGTGTGTATGGACTATTGTTACTCCTCATAGCAGCAAATAGGTAATATCTGATTGCTTCAAGGCTCAGATACTGAAATTCAGAAAGTCTGGGACTTTTTTTGAATCAACTTTCTTGGAACATACATGTTTCTCAATATCATTCACTACAAAAAGGAGAATCCAGTTATCTCAGTAATTCTAAAGAAACTTCTTTACCCCAGGACTTTGGAGTACTTTCCTCAGAGTTACTGTCTACAAAACTTGACAGACATGTGCTGACTATATTTGGAAAGAAATTACTGATAACATATCTGTCAACGTCGGGTTCCTATTAAATGTTTTTGAAAACCAGTTAAGTTCTTCTCTGAAGCTGAATGATTACAATGTATAAAGGACGAACACTTTATCTGGTTAGGAGGAGCTGAAATACTTCTAGTTTGGTATATTTCCTAAATTTTTGTATCTATAGTATTTTTTTAATGAAACAACTAATAATCAGCATAGCAACACATGGAGTTACTATTTTAAGTCCTCTTCCTTTTTTTCCCACCTATTGTATTGCTTAAGCCAAGCATGTATCCTGTTAGTAATTATTTGTATTTCAGTATTACCTGAAGTTTCCAGCTGATTTGCTTGCTGCTTAGACAGTGTTTTTTTGTAGAGTCCAATATCATCATCAGTGTTCATTGGCAGCAAAAAGTCCCCCAATAAAAATAAATAGCTGAGGGGAACTTTTATAGTCATATGAAATTTGGCATACAATTCTGTCTTAAATGTGTCCTGAATAGGTGCACACTCCAAAAAAGCAGAGAAATAATAGAGAGGTGAACTGCCTTTGCTCAAGGTCATGCAGCAGATTGCTGGGTGATCCAGGAAGGCAACTTTACTGATTCCTAGTCTCTGGTCCTATCCGCTGAACTATATCTGACCTCTGTTGTAATGGACCTTTCTTAGGTTGAGCCATCTCCTCTTCAAAAGAGACAAAAGATGCAAAGATGGATTTTGTATTTAGCAACAGTTGAAGGATACAGTATTGTTTGTGCAATACTCTTTAGGTCTCCAGAGATTCTTTCCTAAGCATATAAAGGCTGAGGAAGTGAAGGCATTGGCATGGTGTCGAAGCAGCTGCAGAGGGTTGGCTAAGCTACAAGCATGTGAATGCAGAGTAAGTCAGAAAAAAAGGAATGTTGCTTTGTTTTTTTTTTTTGAAAGAATATATAGCTTCAGCTAATTTTAGAATGATTATTTTAATGTTATACACAAAATAGTGATGATTGCACTATAGGGTTGCAGTATAGCGCATAAACAATTGGGGGGTTATGCCATATATTTCCAAAATATTTTGAGTATTTTTTTTTTTTTTTGTAATCTAGACACTTTCTTATACCAGGTTGACTCTAATAGGCCAACTCTGACCAGTAATGCTGCCAAGGCCTGAAGTTTACTCTTCACTTATTCCTGTTGACTTCCTTGCCATAGTGATTTCTGGTTTTTACCTAAGTCTTTTATGAAGGAGAAATATGCCTTAAAATTATGAATTTTTAAATTTTGGTTAGAGGTTTAAGGTTTAATTTAGTTCTTCAGTACCACATGAGAAGCACCTTGCAAGGTTTTTGACAAGAACAGTGTGCCAGCTTTTTGAGGAGAACAGTAAGGAAAAACAAAGCAAAACTTAAATCTGTTGCTTTGGGCATCAAGTAGTCAGTGAAGAAAGAGTAAAAATAAAATAATAAAGGCTTTGCTGCTGTTCAACTTTCCTTCTTAAAAACATCTTTTTTTTTCGCTTTTGATTCATCAGTTATTAAAATTGTACCATTTTTTTCTCTATTGTAGTTTTTAATACAACTCGTGCTTTTCTGGGAAATTTTTTCTTTATACACTGATGCTCTTGACTGTGAAAATGGTAACTGGGCTTCAAGGAAACTCTTGCTTAAAAGCTAAGAATAAGAACACAGATCATTCGATTTATAGATCTCCCTTGTGTTAAGGTGCTCCTTTTGCTAATTTTAGTATCTAGATAGATATTGCAAGGGAAACTGCATTGTGGACTACTTCCTACAGGTGTTTCATTTTTTTTGTCAGTTGTATACATGTTTCCAGAAACAGGAGAGAAGGGTTTAATAGAGTAGGAATTAATTAAATGCTTTCAAAGATTGGATTTATATTGGCACTAGGTTCCATTCCAATCGGTGCTTATCATGTTCCTAAATGCTGGGTTTTTTTCTGGGACCTTATATTAGTGTAGGACAGGCTTGCAGGACAAGTCTTTATATTTTTTTAGGTTACAGATCAAAATGCAGCTGAAGATGCTATGAATAATTATTACTGCTGTTGAGAAGCAGCAGTGATATTTCTCACTGTTGAGAAACAGCAGTGGGTTCATGTTCAGAGAGGGGGATTTGTGGTGTCCTGAGAATGCTCAAAGTGAGTTGATCATACCCTCTGCATAGTGCATGAGCCTGAAACAGAAGCCTGGCAGTCGTTCCTGGTTGGCAGATGTGGGCTGTTCCATTTTAATGGCTTTCCACTGTTCTAACAGTCTGAAAAATTGCAGAGAGCTCTTAGTATTTCTCAGTGTCTGTGTGGAATTGGATACCAATAACAGAGCTCATATCCACTCATGGCTATGAATTTTAATTCAAGAATAGTTGCATTAAAAATCTTTTGGGGGAATGGATGCAGCTATACTAGCAACTTGATATTTGCCATGCTGCTTGCTATTTTAAGGTTGGTAGCTTTTCTGAATGGAATAACTGCACTCCCAGCTCTTGCATGTTTACTTCTATTCCCTCCAGCCCTAGTCTTTTCTGCATATTTTAAACAAGGTTGTTAGTATGTATTTGGGACATAGAATATGAATGTTGTATTGCAATCCAGGACAAAAATGTAATGTTTGGCATTTTAATTAACATAAATTTAAAATAGAAGTTTCTCTCTAGATTGGAGTGTGGATTAGGATAATGTCTGGTTTTCATGTCGTGTAGTCTTCAGTCCTTTTTTCATCCTTTCAGCAAAATTTCATTAGAATCTTCTGTATTCTAGTAAGCTTTGACTTCATAGACAGAACAGAAATGTGTCTGACAAAGCATCAAATATGAGAAAAGAATGGAAGTGGTCTAAATGACTTGGCTTATTGCTTTAACAGGGGCTTTAAAAAATAAGCAAGCATGAATGGAATACTCAGTTCATTGAGAAGTTTAGTTGCCTGACAGTGCTTCTGGACTTCAATTTGTGCACTTATTCACAGTGATATGATGAATTATTCGGTGCATTCATCATAGCACTGAACCTTTGAGGGTTTGATCTTCTTCAGGCTAATAAAGCACTAGGTAATATGTTATTGTTCAATAGATATGAAAAATGAAGTTTTGTTTTGGCATGTAAGAGGGCAAAATAATTGCTTTTGGAGGAAGGAGTGCACGTTATGTTATTTTAGCTTATAATGTAAAGTTCAATGGACCTGATATTAGATTTACAGCTGTGTTTTTAAGACTGCTTGTATGACTGTCCATTCTTCTTCTGTTTTTTGTTTTGTTTTGGTTTTTTTTTTCTCTTTAGAGAAAACAGTATTGGAATAAAGAATTCTATACTTCAGTTGTAAAATAGAGTGCTTTCCTATGCTTTGAGAGGAAAAGGTTTTTTTGTATACCTATAAAGAAACAGAATCATGTGCTCCTGGTCTGTCCTTTATTTGTAAATAGAAATTGCTTACTCTGCTGCAATGCGTGTTACACTTTGCTTTGTCATTGATTCATTGTGAGCATTAGTGTAATGTTAATAACTAGAAGCGAGATGCACCAAGGCCTCTCTTTTCTGAACACATGCAGACAGAAAATGCTGTAAATCCACTTTACATTGCACCTTTCTATAGAAAAACTATTCAGACATGAAGCATGAACTTGACAACTCCTGAACTTTGTTGTCATGTAAGGCACACAGGAAAGAGGAGCAATACATTGGGCATTTACCCTTTCATTTAGTGCAGCCGTTTGAAATTGCATAATCAGCACTCTTCTTAGTTTCATGTAGCTTATCTATTTGAATGTAGTATGTTCTGCGAACCTGAAAGGTAAGCTTTTCCATGGAGAATGGACACAATCAGAGAATAGGTTGGAAGAAGGCTGGTGAGCATTAACAAACTATGCATTTTCTTCCTGGTTATGGTCTGTGTATGAAGCCAGTCATTAATCCAGGGTAGCAGCTGCTCTTTAAGTTGTTGCCAGTATCATCAGATAAATGGAGACACTGGTGGGGTGTTGTGAAAGCTGCAGCTCCCCTGATACTGTAGCACAAGGAGCATGTGCATTTGGAGCTGTTGGAAGGGCCTGAGCAGCCTCTGTTCTGTGATGCCCAGAGTCCAGCCAGGAAAGAGCCTGACAAACTTGGGAGAGACTGGCCAAAGACAGCAGAAAACCTGGTTAAAAACAGAAGACACCAGGTTGAGCTCATGATACCGGTACTTGAAAGACTCAGTGAAATAGATTGCACATCACTGATTTACTTTTAGAGGTGGTTCACTACAGAGATATTGCCTGTAACATGATGCTTTCTACAGCCAACTGCTTCTTTTTTTTTTTTTTTTCTTTTTTAATAGGATAGTGGTCTTTCATTGGTTGCTGCAATCTTTGTTTTATTTTAGTTTCTGTGCAATTGTTTTAGGTATTCAGAAGATTTCCATTTTTATTTAACTTCGTGCCCTGCTGGTTTCCTGTTTGTGTAAAATGCCAAGAGTTGGTGCAGTATATTTACATGGTTGAGAGTGTCTGGAGGAATTGTTTTTATGTCAGCATCTGAAATTGGAAGGTGGACAGCAGAACATGTTTAACAGTGGAAAGATGGAGAATAAATCTTGTGTTGCAATTCCTGGGAGTATATTCTGGGAACAATGAGGTAACTGAGCTTTGCTCTGATTTTTATGGCTGGCCTGCCTTAGAGAGAGAGTTCACATCGTTCCACTTGCAAAATTGTCTACTGGATGTCTGTATAAATACTGGCAAATAAAGTATTTTTTCAGGGGGCTGGGGATCACATCATAGATAGGTACTAACAAGCTGCATAATTGAAATGTTAGGGAAAAAATTGAAATTTACAGTGGCAGTGGATCACATCATAGATAGGTACTAACAAGCTGCATAATTGAAATGTTAGGGAAAAAATTGAAATTTACAGTGGCAGTGGATGTAATAAAGACCTTTTTTTTTCCTTCATCTTCATGTGACAGTTTTTAGGAGTTTTGGCAGTCTGACAAAAATAGACAAATGTTAAATTGAAGAGGTAAATTATACTTTCAAAGAAGGATAGCAGTAACACCCTGTGGTTCTTTTCCTTCCCTACCTGAAGTCCTGGTTCAATTTACATTAAAATTGGGAGTTGTGGTAATTACTGGACAAAATTGCAGTATCAACTTAATTGGGAAAAGGCTTGAAAATTTTAATGAAATAATAGAGGGATAAATTTGCATATGAAAAAAATTAAAACTGTGTAGGAATTCTAAATAAAATATTTTTAAGGAACAATGGAAAAACTAGGCATTTCTTTGTTACATTGAGGTCAGGTTTATGCATTAGCACTCAAAATATTTAGTTACTGTACAGCAGCTAACAGTAAAGTAACTGTGGTTTTTAAGTGACTGACATTTATATGAACAACATAATTCTTTTAAATGTGGAAATTTTTTTGCTTTTGAGCTTGCTACAGAACCTTCTATGATACCCTCAATTTTTAAAAATTAATGGATGATTTTAATCTTTAGTTTTTTGTTTTTGAAGTAAGGTTTCTGTGATAGCTTTCATTGTATTTTTCTGCAGTGTATTTTTCTTGATGTAGTTGGTTGAAGAGAAAATATGCTGGAATACGTTTTTCTTATTTAAACAGGTGATGTAAATCACAGAATTGATATGTGGTGGAAATAAATTTTGGTGAATTATACAAGTGTTCAGGAAGAGAATAATGGAATTAATAATTTCAATCAGTGTTTTTTCTTAAGAGGAAAATGCCTGTGCATTGTGTGTTTGTGGAAATACGGAGGAAAACATAATATATTAAAGACACTGATTTTCAATTTGAACGTGCTTATCTAGGTTTGATTAGTATTTAATATAAAAGTGTGTAAAGAGCATTTTAATTGTCTTCCCAAAAAAGGAAAAATTCAAACAAAAGCATTTCAATACTCAAACAGTGCAATCTTTTCTGCACACATTCCTATCCCTAAAGACAATTAAGTAAAGAATTAAATAATTAAATAAAGGCTGTGACAATGCTGAACTCTGGTGATTCAGAAGCAATCTTTCAGTGTAGAGTATTTCTTAAACTTCCATGCCTGGACTTGTGTGACTCTACACCCAAATCTCATTTCTAATGCAAAACAGTAAAATGCTATTCCTAGCAAATTGCATTGCTAACCCAAATATTTGCAGTGGTGATGTTTTCTCTGTAGATGAAACACTGTGTTTTATTTTTTCCATGAAATAAATGATTTGCCTCAAGCTGGTCCTTCAAGCTGATATATTTAAACTGACCCATTTTTAGATATGGAGATCTGGCACTGCTTGGAACCATGAGTGCCAATTAGTTGGGGATTTTTTGATCTGAAGTGGCCTGCAATATGCCAATCTGCCTGTCCAGTGAATGTGTGGTCTGGGATAAGAGAATTTGCATGTTACTGTGAAGAGGCAGTAGGAGAAAGCAAAGGATGCCATTTCAGGTAAAACTCTGCCAGCGCTTGTGGACACCCACGGCTGTGAAGTTACTACTGACAGGCCTTTTGGGTCTTTGAGAAGGATGATCAAGTTGCTAAATTGCTCAGCTCTGCTTTTGGGGAAGAGGAGGTAAAATTCTCTTAGTTTTATCTTCCTTCTTGCTTTATGTTCCCAGTGGCTTTATTTATAACAATGTGATGTACACTTTTGGTATGTAGTATGGGCAGGATCATCAGTTCTCCGCATTTTTATAAATAAAGGAGCCTTAGGAAGTGCTGTATCTGTATCTGTTTTTCCATGAACGTATAAAGGCTTCTATTATAGTATATTCCACTGAGAAGTTAAGATTTTAATGTTTTTTCCCTGTATTTTACATGAAAGTTCATTTGTGTGTTTTATACCAAAGACAGGAAGCCAAATAGCCCCCCTGTAATCCAGGAGGAAACAGTCACCTGCTGAGCCACTTGGATCCTCACAAGTCTATGGGACTAGATAGGATCCATCCTAGGGTGGTGAGGAAGCTGGCAGAAGAGCTCGCCAAGCCACTCTCCATCATTTACCAACAGTCCTGGCTCTCTGGGGAGGTCCCTGATGATTGGAAGGTGGTGAATGTCACACTGATCCACAGAAAGGGCTACAAGGAGGACCCGAGAAACTACAGGCTTGTCAGCCTGACCTCAGTGCCTGGCAAGGTTATGGAGCAGATCATCCTGAGTGCAATCACACAGCACCTACAAGATGGAAAAGGGATCAGACCCAGCCAGCACGGGTTTAGGAAGGGCAGGTCCTGTTTGACCAACCTGATCTCCTTTTATGATCCCAACCTGATCCCCTGGTGGATGAAGGGAAAGCTGTGGATGTGCTCTCTCTGGGCTTTCAGTAAAGCCTTTGACACCATCTCCCACAGCACACTCTTGGAAAAGCTGGCAGCCCATGGGACAGGGGCACTCTGTGCTGGGTTAAGAGCTGGCTGGAGGGCTGGGCCCAGAGAGTGCTGGTGAACGGGGCTGCATCCAGCTGGCAGCCAGTCACCAGTGGTGTCCCCCAGGGGTCAGTGCTGGGCCCAGTCCTGTTTAATATCTTTATTGATGATATAGATGAGGGGATTGAGTGTACCATTAACAGATGACACCAAGGTGGGGAGGCATGTCAATCAGCTGGAAGGCAGGAGGGCTCTGCAGAAGGACCTGGACAGGCTGGAGACTTGGGCTGATTCCAACAGGGTGAGGTTCAACAAGGCCAAGTGCGGGGTCCTGCACTTTGGCCACAACAACCCCTGCAGCGCTACAGGCTGGGCACAGAGTGTCTGGAGAGCAGCCAGGTGGAAAGGGACCTGGGAGTTTGGATTGACAGGAAGCTGAACATGAGCCAGCAGTGTGCCCAGGTGGCCAAGAAGGCCAATGGCATCCTGGCCTGGATCAGGAACAGTGTGGCCAGCAGGAGCAGGGAAGTGATCCTTCCCCTGTACTCAGTGCTGGTGAGGCCACCCCTGGAGTGCTGTGTCCAGTTCTGGGCCCCTCAGTTCAGGAAAGACATTGAGGTGCTGGAGCAGGTCCAGAGAAGAGCAGTGAGGCTGGTGAAGGGACTCGAGCACAAGTCCTCTGAGGAGAGGGTGAGGGAGCTGGGATTGTTTAGTCTGGAGAAGAGAAGGCTCAGGGGAGACCTCATCACTCTCTACAACTTCCTGAGAGGAGACTGTAGCCAGGTGGGGGTTGGACTCTTCTCCCAGGCAATCAGCAGTAGGACAAGAAGGCATGGTCTAAAACTCTGCCATGGAAGTTTAGGTTGGATATTATGAAGAGATTTTTTAGAGAGAGTAATCAGGCATTGGAATGGGCTGCCCAGGGAGATGCTGGATTCACTGTTCCTGGAGATTTTTAAGATGGGACTGGATGTGGCACTGAGTGCCATGGTCTAGTAACCAGGGTGGTATTGGATCAGCGGTTGGACTTGATGACCTCAGAGGTTTTTTCCAACCCAGTTGACTCTATGATTCTATGACTTGCAATATGGGGATTTGCAGAGGGGAAAAATATTTTTAAAAAAAGTCTACGGTTAAGTGAGCAGCTGTGTGGTGTTTAGCTACCTACCAGGTTAAACCATGACAATAAGACAGTGGATCTATTATTCCTAAGCTCATATGACTATGTGTGGGACTTCATTTTAAGGCTAAGTCCACATAGCAGCTGAGTGAATCTAGAAACAACAGTTGAACTTCATCCTGCCTTCTGTGTGTTCCTACCTGTTCACTGGCACTCATTAACTGTACAGTGAGTGAAGTTGTTCAGGAAACTGATCAAACAGAAAATGAATGGTTTTGGGTATTTTGGTTTTGTTTTGTTTTCCAGAAAAGAGAACAGGTTGAAAACAATTCTTTTGTTTTAACTCAATATTAGCCAGCTTATTTGTGCTATACCGGGGAAGAGACAATAGAGTATGGCCAGGGTAGGAATCGCATTTACAGGCCTTTGCCCTTTAGCAAGAGCTAGGGTTTGCATCTAGCCTAAACAGTGTAGGGTGAAAACAAAATATGGCTCATTGAAAGCTTGGAGCTGGCAGCAGCTTACTTTGGTGAGCTTCAGTTTCCAGAGAATCCTGTGAAAAATCATCTAGAAGCTCACACTCCTTGAGGGACTTGCTTGTGACATAAGGCATTTCCGCTTGTTTTGTCCTATTTTCATTTCTGTTCATTAGTACTTGGGATTAACCTGATGGTTTAGTTATAAAATCACCTAACAGGAAATAATAAGAAATAATAAGGAAGTAATAAGAAGCACAACAGGAAAGAAAGTGTTCTATATGAGCTGTTTAAAAGAAATGGTGAGTTTATGTATTTAGTGGAATTCATTAATTGGTAGTTGTATACTATGAAAACCAGACATTGCACTGTATGCAAAACTGGAAAATTCAAGTACAAATATATTTTTGGCTTTTCAAATAAGTAGTCAGAGAACAGAAACAGCAATAAAACAAGACTTTGATTTGCTGCATGGTTGGAAGCCATGCCTTTTCTGAGTTTGTCTTTTGAGGACATGGCATACTTGCATTGACCTTTCATAAATAAACCAATTATTTGCTAAGATTCAGGCACTCGAGGTAGAGTTCGGTAGACATTCCTCATTTTCTTACTACCTTGCTTGGAAATTTCTGGCACCCAGTTGGTGCAATCAAAATTTTAGAAATTGTGCTTTTTAAAACAAAGACATTCCTTCTTTGTATAACAAAGCAAAATTTAATTGCCCTTGTAGGAGCTTCTGTAACCACATCTGTTTTGCAGGCAGGTTCATTTTGCATTATGCATTCCATTTATCCCAGCTTTGAAGTTTGACAGCGAATCATTAGAGTTAATTCATGTAGCAATAAAAACTGGGAGGTCACACAAGGCTGTTACTTTGATTGTTGTATATCTGCTTCATTAAACCCTTAAGACCTTTACTTGTAGAAGAGAGTTTGTGGTTAACTTGTACAATGTCATAATCAACACTACTTTTTTAGCTTCATCTAAATTCCTACATCTAAATCCAACCAGTGAAAATCTGATCTCAGTGGTAACGCACTGCAATTTGATTGTGTCAGTGCTACAAGGTGTTCCACTGAACACTTGCAAGTTTGAGCAGAGGACAAAGAGGTTCCTGCAGTATTTCATTCTTGAAATTGCTCATGTGTTTGGACAGCAGCTTGAAAGACCAAACAACAGAGGGTTTCCACATGAAACTTTGAAGACCAGTTGTTGAGCTTTTCCTGCTTAGGGTAATATTAATCTAATTTTATTTTGTATTAGGTTCCTGAAGTACTTAATTCATTAAGTTTGGGAATCATGCTGTTCAGTAATCTGTGTGGTTTCATCATAATAATCTTCTTTTTTTGTAAATAATCATTTCTAAGTGCTGGTGGAGGCGAGGACCACTTAAGTACACACTATAATTACTATTAGTCTATATGTAATTCCACTTAAAATTATTTTTAATTAATTTTAAGTGGAGTTACCCACAAGCAATATTGCAAATACAGAAAAAAGTAGGATGTATCCAGCACCATAAAATACAGAATAAACGAGTAAAGTATTTAAGTAAGGTTAAATGCCACTTTTCTGTAATAATTCATCAAACGTGCCTTTCTGATTTTAGATTGTTAAACTGAGGAGGAAGTAATATTCTGCCTATTGTTTCCCCTCCTTTTGTCATTCTGCCTTTTGTTTGTCAGGTGTTGTTTTCCATAGTCTTCACATGTCTGCAGCATTCTAAATTTCCTGATTTGAAACAGTGCAAGTTATTAGAAGACTGATTTTTGTGTTGTATTGTATCAAATTAGTTTTGAAACTGGTTGAGCACTCTGAAGTGAGGAAGTGTGTGATTCAGAAAAAAATGTACAAACCACAAAAATAATAATTAAATCTACTTTTACAAGTAAATTTCAAATCCTATTGAAATTAGTCTGTGCATGCCTTAATATCTCTTTAAAAATTCAGTAGGAATTTTAAAGGCTGTTCAAAAGAATCAGGGAGATGTGGGAAACTAATGCAGAACTTCCTCAGCTAATCTTGTTAGGAATTTCATGTAACATTATTTGGACTAATCTATACTGAAATTACATCACATTTTTTGTGTGCCAGCAGCATGCTTGTGAAAAAAACAAGTACAAAGAAGCAACCCCTCAAACCCTGCAAGAGAGTGAAATTATTTCGCTCTCATCATTCTCTTTGTCCTGTTTATATATTCTTTGTCAGGCAGCAGCCTCCAAGGTTCTTGCTGTGCCCTCTGTTTTGCCCATCTTTCCATCTTGTGCTGTCTGTGTTGTTCTCCATTCATGTCTTTGGCTGCTTTCTTTAAACTGGCAACTTGTCATTAGAAAAATAAATTATAAGCTATTTTTATTCTTCTAGTCCAGAGTCTTGATTTGCCTTTTATCTGTCTATGTGAGTATTCTGTTGCTGTCTCTAAATTCAAAGAGGTCAAGGTTAGAACACGGTTTCACAGGAGGCAGTGGTCTGAATGAAAACCTTACTTGACAGCTGCTGAAATGGAGGTCCCCTCCCTCTGTCTCAGGTTCTCTCACTATAATTTGATGTGTGCTTCTTTCTCTCTTGCTTTGTGCCAGTCTCAGTGCTCCTTTCCAAGTCCATGTTTGGTTTGTTAAAGAGACAGAAGTCAACAAAATGGTGTCATTTTCATACGTTTTAGTAAACTAAGTTTACTCACTAAAGAACCTGACGAAAATTTGTGTTGGCATAAGGGCAGAAGTTTGGGACCAAGAGGCTTGGAGCAATGATGCAATGGAGCTGAAAGGAAGGGTAAACTGAGAGGAGCCGTAAATGAGAGTGGAAGGAGAAACGACAAACCCTTTGGGCTAGTTTAAAGAAAGCAGGACGGCCTCATTCAGATGTTAACCTGTAACATGTGGAACTTGACTCGGAGTTTGCAGTGCCAGCCTTCTCTCTTTTGTTGGACATCACCTGCATACCAATAACTACTGGTATATTAAGTAGGCAGTACTCGGAGAAATGGAAATTAGGTTGCTGATGTAGGAAAATGAACAATTATTTTATTTCCCTATGTTACTTGGTTCAGCTATATTTATAGTATACTTTTCCTTGAGTACTTATATTTGATATCTGCTATGAAGAGTTTTATGTTGATGAAAAGCTTGACATAGAGTATCCTCTTAACAGTCTTGCTAGCCAAGCTTGTAGGGTAGGGGTCTTTTTTTTTTATTAGTGTAATTAAGTGTGATCTCTGCATGACATTTGTACTTTTATTGTTGTCTGTGTGCCAACTGAGCAAATACTAAATGAAATCTCTAACATATAAAACCCTGTCTTTTTGTCCTCTGTAGCAAGAGGTTGTATTTGGAACTAAATTTAACCTTTTTTTTTTTTTTTTTTTTTTTTTTTTTTTTTTTTTTTTCCCTTTTTCTTTTTTTTTTTTCTTTTTTTTTTCTTTTTTTTTTTCTTTTTTTTTTCTTTTTTTTTTTTTGGTAACTAGAGGCTTAGCCTCTCTCCAAATCTCCATTGTCCCTACTGAGTAAATTTGTTATTTACTGAGTCTCACCATCAGTGAATAATTGTGAGAGAACTATTTGGGAATTCATCTTTCCAGGAAAGGCCTTAAGGAGACTTTTTTTTCTTTCCTCCCTATTTCTAATGACAGTCCTTGCATGTTGTAGGACTCTCACTGTGTGTGCTCCTCAGTACAGTTAGTATGTGTGCTTTTCTGCTGGTGTCGGTAGCAACAAGGAGCACAATTACACAGTTAAGAGGGCTGCTGGTAAGAATTGCTTTTGTTCTTCTCCTGTATCCTTTGTTCGCAGGGATGATGCTTGATAATATTGCCAGGGTGTTTTTATTTTTATCTAGCTATGACAGACTAGTCTTCCAGCAGATTTTATTTCCCTCCTACACTCATGCAAACTTTCACACAGTGCTCCAAAAAAGCAGCTGAGGAGCCAAGCAAAAAGCAGGGCTGAAGGTATAAAACTCCTCTATTAATTAATTCAAACCTTCAAGTTGTGTTATAGCTTGCTATGTGCAGGACAAATATTTTTCTCTGAAGAAGATATTTTTACAGTCACGGTTTCTAGAGGGATCTGTGGTCAAGTAGTATTTCCTAAAAATTTTCTGGGGTGGACCTAATCAGTACTTGCTGTCATTACAGATACTGATTAAGAACAATTGTTCTACTCTAAGATGGGTACTGAGGACATCAGCTCACATCTAGTAGTTACCAAGTGTCAGTTTGAAAAGGTTGGCCACTGCTTGCTCTGCAGTAAGACAGAGATTTTTGGGGACCTCTCTGCTTTTTATCTTAAGTTGTGCTCCCAATGGGCAGGTCTCTGCTCAGAGAGTCCCTCTGCCTGAAAATTCTGAAATTTGCTGTCAGGAAATACCCACTAATGTTTGCTTTAAAAACTCACTGAAAATACCGTCAAAAAAAAGATATTTCCTGTAGTATCTGAGGAAAGCTGATGCCTGAAGGGATCCATTCTCGTTTAAAGCAAATTAATTAAGGAATTTGAGCAAATATTAGGGATAATCTTTTCCTGTGTATTTGACATTTCTGAAAGTAGTAACACTAAAACAAATGGTTTAATATTGACTTAATGTAGCAGTACAAGTAGATTTGTTATATAAGCATGTAAATATAAATTATAAATATGCAAGTGTATTTCTACAGATATATCAAAATTTTGAGCTAAGATCCACATTTTTAATTTGGAATCATGGTTAGTGGATTTTTAATAACCCAGGAGAAATACTATTTTTTCACCCTCTCTTTTTATACAGAGATAAAGAAAGAAAAGTTTAGCAGTATCTTCTGGTTTGTGTTGGGGGGTTTTGTGCCTTTTTTTTTTTTAATTTAGCTGACAGCTTTTTGAAAAATTAATTGGACCTTTTTAAAGGATAGACATCATTGAGATCCCTGCAGGCCCATGTAATATTATATGGTCTGTGCATAAATCAGACTGTATTAAAAGGTCCTGCCTAGGCTCACTGCCTGAATCTCTGTAAGGACTGTTTTCTCAGCTTGAAATAACTTCTGAATTTGTGGAACATTGCTTACTTTTGTACATTATTGCTGAATTAATTCCATGTCAAAGTTGGTAAAATACAAGTTCTTAAACCCTGAAAACACCTTTAGGTAAAGTAGATTACCTTGTGCTTGCTTATGGTGAAGAGTATACACAGCTTTGAGAGTGGGGATTTTTTCACTGCTGATGGATTTGGTTCAACAAGGCAGAGACAGATGTTTTCATGTTTTTTTACTATATTGAAGACATCATTTTCAGCAATGCAAGGCTTTCTCAGTATTTCAGCACAGGAATTTGTTCTTTCTACCAATTTCCTATGAAATTACGGTTAAAAGAAAACGTATCAGTGTTATGATGGCCCTTCAGTTTCTGTTCTTTGAGCATCAGTGGGAATTTGTGTATGCAGATGCCATTGCTGTTTTTGTGTTAACATCTGTCAAAATTGTATTGCACCAATTGTGCTACCCTGAGATTATCTCATGTTACCTTTTGCACACATACAGCTCTTATTTGGTCAACAGACTTCATCACAGTTGCAGTTTCTCTGGTATGTATAATGAATAATGCAATGGAAGGATAATAGCACTGTGCTATATTTAGTGTTCATTAATGTGCGTGTTCCTTCTAATCCTTTTAAAAGTATGTTCTTGCAGCCTATTTGTACTCTTGTCTGAGCATATTACAGTAGTTTTGATTTCAGTAATACTTTGTGGCAAGAAATAAATTGATCACTAGGACATTTATACACTGTGAAAGCTTCTCTTTGGTTGTTCATTTTGACTGACTTCTCTAACATGAAAGGAGCAAGGCTTATAGCTACCAAGGCTTATGTCTTGCTGCTGCTTCCTTTAGTTAGCACTGATTTTTATAAATCCGGGTCTTTGAGATTTTCCTCAAAGTGTACATTTGAAGTACATCTCCCAGTATTTAAATAGTCTGTTTGTTATTGGAAACTATAGTATCTCTTCTCTCTCACCTTTTTTCTATACCCAGTCTTTTAATATTCCTTAACTTGTTACACTTGTAATATTCCATTCACGTATGGAGAAAGATGATTTCCACTCGTACTGGTGTTATGTACAGTGTAGTGTTTGTGGACTTACTTCATCCATGAAAACCACTGCATTTGAACCACCAAAGTACGTTTAAAAAGATTGTGCAGACAGATAAACATTTTGTACATGGTAGCTGGTATGAAAAGTGTTTCCATTCTCTCCCCATCCTGCCGGCAGAAGTGATGGACAGTGATACTGACGCTGTCATCATTTGCTCAGAGTTAACATTCTACTGAGGCTGACTGACTTACAGCGCAAAAGCTTGTGCGTCTGAATCATCATTTGATACAGTCAGCAGAAGCAGGGAAAATGACATTAATTAAACTCGATTGACACCTGGAAGCTTTAGATGAAGCCCTAAGGCCTAGAACTTGTTGATTTTTGGCTTATGAGGGTTTTAGGCTTATTTTATGACTTCTCATGCGGACATAAGAAATACATGAAGCCACCTTGGTATTCTGCCCACCCTACTTAATATGAGAGCTATGAAGAGAACCTTCAGCCCATGTTTTCTAAGATGGTCCTGTAGTGCTTTCTGTGTGACTGAAATTACCAAGACTGGTATACGGTTTAATGTTTAAGTGCTCATATCCCTTCTTTTTGCACAACTGTAGAGAGATACTTACATTTGTCTATTGTTGAGATTCCATGCTTCCATCCGTTTTGATTTAATCATATGTGAAGCTCAGAGGAAAATTTGCTACAACTGTAATCCAATCTGAAAACCCTGCACGTATGTTGTAAATCTGGTAACCACAGGCCCATTTTTGTCCTGCTGAAGGGCTGTTGATGTTGCCATAGACATGTGCTCCCCACCCCTATTATTTTGTCCCAGGTGTGTTGCACTGTCATTTGCACTCTTCTTACTTTGTAAGTGAATAAACAAGTTTAACAAGTTAGAAGAAATGGATTAAGAAAGAGAATCAGTAGTTGTGTTATAATTTTGATTTATACCAAGGCGATAAAAGGAATATGTCACAAGTTCTTTAGCACCATCTTGCTGGTGGATATTAAATTCATTTTATAGACTTAATTGCACTTTCCAGTGTGGCTTTTTTCATCATGTTGTATGCTGCTTCAGGTTATTTCCCCTTCCCTCACTCTGCCCAATTTACTTTTATGTAACTGGGCATTAGATGAAGAAATATATAAGCTTATTATCCTGTACTAAAAATATTTTCTTATGTAAATGAGTACTGCATAGTAGTGAGGCCATTATTATACTATTTCAGCCTTTATTGACCAAATCATTGAGAAATTTCAGAAGTGCCATAAACACATAGACAGAAATTTCAGCTTTAGTAAACATTCCAAGACAAGTAATTTATCAACAGAAGTGAATTCTTCATATGCATTTATAGGGGTAAATAGTTTTCAAGAGCAAGTTGCCCTACGTTTTTTTGATTGTTTAATCTTTTTCTCTTTCCAGTTGTCCATATTTGTCGGAGAAGATTACGCCTGCTATACCTGCAATTGGTGGGATTCTTTTCTTTTTCGTGATGGGGACCCTGCTGCGTACTAGTTTCAGTGATCCTGGTGTCCTCCCCCGCGCAACACCAGATGAAGCAGCAGATCTAGAGAGACAAATAGGTAACACTGAAGGTCTGTTGTCTCTTCGCTTTCCTCCCGAGGGTGCATGTACTGTGTGAAGGCAGTGTGCTGCTCTGATCATGAGAGGAGTTACTCCTATCTTGTCACAGCGATTGTTCCAGAATTGTAATGTCTGATAACATTGCAGTGATTCCTGTGAAAAGATCAGTTCTTCATAAAAAAAGTAAACGCAATCCTGGCCTTGGAGCGCGCCTGATAGTTATTACTGGAAGTACTTTTCAGCAAGTCTGGTAGAAGTATCTTTGTGGTGCACAAGAGAATACTTTTTAAATTGTTTTTGGCAAAAAAGCTGATATTTCAAAGGTTCTACAATTGTGCATCTTTTAAAGTAGTGTATCCTCAGAGTTTAACTGAATTTAATTGTTATTATTTATATTGGGAAACTGTGTTAATATACAGTAAAAATGTTACTGTTTTTTATTTGTGTAAAGCCAGCATAATTAGAGAGCTAGGTTTTATTCAGCCTCACTTATCAAGAGAAATGTTAACGAAATTCTAAAAGTAGGATTTCTACAGCCACAAATATGCTGAATAGCTAAAATGTGCTACCTGGATAAGAAACCAACACGAGTTTGCAGAGTTGTTTCATAAGCAGTGGGTTTGTGTGCTTATTTTTTAGTAGGCTACTAAAGCTTACCAAAGGCTACAGTATCTGCTTTGAAATGATAGTCAATGGAAATCCCATTTTCCTGAAGCAATTTCCGAGGAATGCTCACTCATATAATTGAAAAGACGGGTATCAGGTTTATGCAAGCACAGGAGAAATACCTGAGGCATCCTTGACATTTAATGCTCTAGTACAGTCTTAGGCTTTTTACAACAGAAGTGTTTAAATATTTCCTATCCATCTAAATTTCAGAAGTGGTTGAATCACCTTGGTTAAGCATCTGAAAACCTCAGGAAAAAAAGGTATACAGCTTAGGCCACAAAAATTCACCAATTTTTTTTTAATGCATATGGAAAAATGTAATGAAGCATTTGTTTAGCACCTTTTCCTAATCAGTGTTATGGTCTACTTTAATTTATCTCTTTCAAGGAGTTCTTTACCTAGAATAAGGTACCGGCTTTAGTCCAAAATACAGGCGTAAGTTCCGGTTTAAGGAGTTGCTTATTTACCCTGAGTGCAAAGAAACACTGATCTATGTCAGGAAATAAATTATTTCAAATAAGCAGCTAACAATAATAATTTTTTTAGCATCTTTCAGATAGAGTTTCAGCTAAATAAAAAACTAAAAATACAAGTTGGAAACTAGAAAAAAGTCTGTATCAAAAGGTTCATTAGGAGAGTCAAAATGTTTCTATGTGCGACTATTTCAGAACTTCTGTTTACAAATTATAGGTTTTTTTAAATGGTATTGCATACTTGCTTCACAGGTTCAGGATGCTGAGCTGATCAAAGCCACTGTCTTTTCTTCAGCAGTAGCAAAGGCAGTAGTCTTCCAAAAAGGGCCAGTGGAGTATTGAAGCAAGGAATTACATTGCCAGCAAATGTGGAGTTCGCAAGCCTGAGGGCTTATGGCAAGTCTAATAGAGGAACAAGCTAGGTAGCTATAAGAAATCCTTCTGCCCTAAAACTATGACTCTGGATTCAACAATAGAAATGGAAAGAAATTTTTTTGTACTGTTAAAATATATATATATTTTTAATGTGCCCTTAAAAGGTGTATCCTAGTGGAAGTGGTATCTGTGCAGCAGGAAAAGCTGAATGGCTCCCACGGTTGAAAGGAAAACTAGATGCTCCAAAACTACCATTCTGGTTTGATTGCCTTGGAACTTGCTGTACCTTTGAACTTTCAGTGCCTTCTAAAGATGTGGTGTGAGGTTAACAGTAATATATTTCTAGGCAAGAAATTCTTCAGATAACTCTCCTAAAAAATAATGCCTCTACCGAATTTTTTTATTTTCTAAAATTTGTGTATATCACATGTTCTATTTGTGGCTTTTACTTTACTCGAGTCATTATTAGATACTTGAGTCTTACACTGCCCTACTTGTCCCTTTGGGAAGCAACCTCCCAGAAATCATTACAAATGCAGTGAGAAACAGTTGTGTTCTGAGAAAAGGAGTTCTGATTTAAGAATATTATTCAGTATTTTTTTTAAAACTTACTGAATTTCTTTTTTTGTACATTAGAAAGCACAGAATAGAATGAGCTGATTAAGGAGAATGGTTCTCAAAATAAGACCTTCTAAAGAAGCTGCCGGTACTTCATTCTTTCAGGTGACTTTTTGGAAACAGGGTCGTCATACTGACAATGAGAAATGTTTCCACCTATGCTGTCACCCTTTTTTGGGTGAAGATGGGGGACTAACAGAGCTGTGATGCTGCTGTTTCCAACCCCAGGGTACAGGAATGCAAAGCAGTTTTTCCTGCAAATTTGCTGTTTTCATAGAGGAACAAAAAGTGAAAGAAACTGAAAAAAAAAAAGTTGTCCAAAAAGCAAAAGAGACTTCTGTTATTGAAAAATATTACAATAAATGCACATCATCAAGCTATCGTCATCCAGAGGAAGGTTGGAAAGTGTACTAAGAGGCCATTCTGACTGTATTTGATTGCAGTCAAAAGCAAATGTGTATCATAAGTGGAGATAGTTTCTAAAGATGAGTAAAAAGAGATGGCACAAGTATATTGGGAAAGTGTGGGAAAGGCAAAAGTAGAATGAAGTCAGTTAGAGCCATCAAGGAACGGTAGAAGGCAACGGAACAGGTTCTGTTAGAGGTCGGAGGAAGAAAGAGAAGCTGAAGGTGTGCTGTGTTTGTTGGGAAATGAGAAATAGCAGAGAACAGTCTGAAGGATTCAACACTGCTTTGATATCAGAAGATAACTTGTAGCTTCTTGACAGCTGGTAGGAAGTACAGGTCAGGAGAGGGAAAGTAGTTAAACGTCTATCAATCTACTATACTGTATCTTTACTTGTTATCTAATGTTCTACTTTAATAGAAATCTGTCAAATTTATCGCTAGAAACTATTCTCTGGTTAGAGAAACATGGAGTAAACTGCTAAATGATCTAATTATAAGAACTGGGCCTGGCAAGGAGTGGGGTTTATGGCCATTTAAGTCTCAAATCAAGCAACAAAGTATTTGAAGACTAAATCAAGTGTAGCCAAATTGATGTCCTTCATTGAAAGAAGTAACGTTTTCTTGGTGGGAAAGACCTTTTAGTGGAAAAGAAGAAGCAGATGTGCTTTATTTTTCACTCTAATTGAGCTCTTGATGCTGTGCTGCATAGTATTCTTTCTATATAAATTTTGGAAATAAGGTCTAGATTAAATTGCCATATAGTCAGGGATCAACTTTTGAAGAGACGCTCTAGTGGCAAATGGTAGGTGATCAAGTAAGATATTTCAGAGACTGATTGTGGGCTCAAAAAGAATATGCTTAACTCTGAAGTTTAATGCTGACGAGGGGACATTTGCAGCTACTGGGTTTGATTTTTTAAAATATATTTTAAATAGGCTTAGCAAATTTAGGGAATAAACACAAAATGCATGACTAAAATGAAAATCAAATACTAACAAAAAGGGGTCTAATTGGTGAATGATACAGTAAGAGGAGACTTGATTATTATCCACGAGCAGATTGAGTCAGCACTGTGATATGACAAAAAGGGGAAATCCTTTTTGGGATGTGTTAGAAGAAGAGTCATTACATGAACCAGAAGTGACATTCTGTGATAGCTATTGGTGATGAGGGCTCAGTTCACTGTCTGGCTTTTGACACCATGAGTGGAAACTCAAGAGGAAGGAAGCAAAACAGAAGTCTAGAAAACAGGACCTGTAAGAATATTTAATAGATGTGTTTGGCATAAGAGAGAAGAGAAGCAAAAGTCTTAAAATACTCTAGTTTGGTTACCTTTCCTTTTTTTTTTTTTCATATAACAACAAAAGCAACTAGATACATGAGGCTTATATAATGCAAAATCACTGAAGGTAATGTAGAGTTATTTGCTGTAGAAGTACTATAATTTCACTGAAATGCAGCATGGTCTTTTTTCTTCTTCTTCTCTAAATGGAACATTACACTTATTGATGTAGTATTTTTATTTTGGTTATAACTTTCATTGAAATTCAAAAGTCGTTTTTTCCAGGGGAACCCCAGTGGTGATTGCATTATTTTCATGGTGCTTCTGCAGTAACACAAAATATATTGAGAGGGGCTGTTTTTTCTGTGGAAACATAAATACTAGGAGCAGCCTTATTTTGTAGCCTCTTTGCAATTTTGATATATGTTTCTTGTAGTTACATTGGAAAGCGGAAAAATGTAAACTTCTAAATATGAAGGCCTAAAAGGATAACCAAATCCAGGAGAATAGGTTTCACAGATGGGAAAGAGTCTGTCCAGTTGACATATTATCATCATCATCATCATCATGGCTAGGCTTCGTGAATGAAGATTTGAGAAGGGCTCTACCCACACTTGCTACAAGCGCACTGATGGCTAAAAAGGCCAATGCGAGATAGACAAGTCCGGTTGCAAAAGGCACAGTGGAAAGTCTCCTTAGGTGGTATCAGCAAGACATGATTCTTTCTGCGTTGTCTTTTCTCCTCGAGAGCGATCCTGCGTGTGTTCTCAAAAGCAGCAGCAGCGTTATAGATGGTGTGTCTCCAGGCCTCCCAATTGGAGGCCAGGGTAGACCAATGGTGGTGATCAATATGGCCAAGGCTGAGGATTGTTTCAGGCAATCCTTGTATCTCCTCTTCGGGGCTCCTCTCTTGTTGCAGCCAGTGGCAAGTTCCCCATAGAGCACGATCTTAGGGAGGCAGTGGTCCTGCATCCTGGAGACGTGCCCTGCCCAGCGCAGCTGTGGAAAGGAGATAAATCAGACTGCTCAAATTACTGAGGTATTACTCTGCTCTCCATTGCTGGTAAAATCCTTGCAAGAATTCTTTTGAACAGATTAATACCAGCCATAGCAGAAGATGTTCTACCTGAGAGCCAATGTGGTTTCCGAGCCAACAGAGGTACCACAGACATGGTATTTGTTCTCAGACAACTGCAAGAGAAGTGCAGGGAACAGAACAAAGGTCTGTATGTTACCTTTGTTGATCTCACCAAGGCTTTCAATACTGTGAGCAGAAAAGGTCTGTGGCAGATTTTGGAACGTTTAGGATGTCCTCCCAAGTTCCTCAAAATGATCATCTCGCTTCATGAGGACCAGCGCGGTCAAGTCAGATATGGTGACGCACTTTCTGAGCCGTTTCCAATAGCCAGTGGTGTGAAGCAAGGCTGCGTTCTTGCACCAACTTTATTCACTATCTGACATATACAAGTTTAACAAATCTTCCTCAAAACCGATCTTTTTTGCATTGAATAGGTGATAGAATAGAATCATAGAATCAACTGAGTTGGGAAAGACTTGAGATCATCAAGTCCAACTGCTGATCCAACACTGCTGTGGTTACTAGACCATAGCACTCAGTGCCACATCCAGTCCCGTCTTAAAAATCTCCAGGAACAGTGAATCCACCATCTCCCTGGGCAGCCCATTCCAATGCCTGATTACTCTCTCTGTAAGAAATTTCTTCATAATATCCAACCTAAACCTCCCCCAGCAGAGCTAAAGACCGTACCTTCTTGTCCTACTGCTGATTGCCTGGGAGAAGAGACTGACCCCCACCTGGCTACAACCTCCTCTCAGGTAGTTGTAGAGAGCGATGAGGTCTCCCCTGAGCCTCCTCTTCTCCAGACTAAACAACCCCAGCTCCCTCAGCCTCTCCTCACAGGACTTGTGCTCGAGTCCCTTCACCAGCCTGGCTGCTGTTCTCTGGACCTGCTCCAGCACCTCCAGGTCCTTCCTGATCTGAGGGGCCCAGAACTGGACACAGCACTCCAGGGGTGGCCTCACCAGTGCTGAGTACAGGGGAAGAATCACTTCCCTGGTCCTGCTGATGCAGATAAATGAAAAGATGATCATAGTAATTTATCCTTCCAGCCTTAAAGTCTATGGATTTTTCTTCAGGCTAACTGTCTTAATCTCTGTGTATCTTCCTCATTTATTCTGTGCAACTAATTCAGGCCAGATCACAGTTTCTTCTTGCTTGCTTTTACATTTTCAAAAGCCCTAAACTCAGTGTATAAGCTATGCCAGCACACCATCTCTGGAAGTCATTTATGTCTTGGCTCTGTAATTTACATTGATATTTAGGACCACATTTGAGACTCCTTCACAATTCCTTACCTTTCATTTGTTTTGAAATGAACAATTTGATTTCATTACAACCTTACAAAATTAAATCTGTGCCACAGCATAGGCAATTCATAGAACCGACAATAGTCTGAACAAATACATACTGTTTGTGGGTATAAGATGTTTTGCTTTCTCTCCAAAGGTGAGATACCAACTAGATAGGCTTACAGTCGTAGCTGATACTGCATTCTTTAAGAAACATTCTTAAAATAAATGTAGTGAAATTACTTTGTGCATCAGAATGCAGTTAGTAGCTGCTTGTTTCAGTCTAAGCCAGGTTCCCAGTATTGTTTGTCCCTGAGATGACTGTCTGGAAACAAGAACACTTTATTAAAGTTTAATTAATAAATTAATTAATAAATTTTAATAAATTAATTAATATATTAATATTAAACATTTGATTAAAGTTCCCCCCCTCCCAAAATAAATTAGTCTGTTCTCTTGTAGCCCACTGTTGTTAAGCATGTAGCTTAGATTTAAGTGGTTCAACACAGTGGAACACATTTCTCAGAGGCCTGCATTTTGTAGGGCTTTGTTTTGTTTAATGTTTTTTCTGTTGTTCTTTAGATGTTATGGGTTTTACATACAGATTTTTTTCCTTATATTGGCATTTTCTTGTCAGGAAACATTACAATTATTTCAAATTGATGACTTTTTTAATAGTATTTTTTGAAGATTGAAATTGTGTCCTGTTAAAATTGTCAGCAAACCTTGCATAATACGAAGGTTGTATAGAGACAATGTGGGGAGACCACCTAGAAGCTGTTTGTCTTAGGATCTTAAGAACACTGACCAAAAAATCCAACCCTTTATTGAGCAGGTGATCTGTATAAAAACTTTGTGTCTGTGTTTCATCTAAACAGCACCTCCCATTTCTTTTCAGCATAATAAACTGAGAAATCTAAGTGGAGTTGTTGTCACATTAGAGCGTTGCTAGGCTGTGCTGTATTGCCATTAAATACTTAATTTCTTGGAGCATTTTGGGTCTCTTGGTCCTGCAAGGACATGGATTATATGTTTGGGACTTCTGTAATAGGGTAATAAAAATGCTGGAGCCCCATCTAGTGCAGGAACAGTTAACCCTGCTAGAGAAGTTATAAGACATGTCAGAACAGAGAGGATAGAAGGCAATCCCATTAGTGGGCAAATTTTAGCCTTTTTGTGAAATAACTTGTATTGCTACAAGTGATGGATTGGATGAGAAAAATGTAGTAGTGGTCAAACACAGGTCATTGGGGGAAGGTGATTCTGTAAAAGTTAATTTTATTGTGCCTCAAAGGGACCTCATATATTGAAAGATTTAAGTATGCTAGACCCCAAATATGAGCAGTCAAATTGAAGGCTAATTACAGTCTGAAAATTCACAGTGGGACCAGGACATGTTTAGCACATTTAGCTTAGATAAATCAGATTAAATCCAAGCACATTTGACCTTGCCCAGTTCCTAGTTTCCAGGAAAAAGATGCTAGTAAACAGAAAGACTGGGACTTTCAGGTTTGATTATGCAATTTAGGATTGCAAGTAAAGTTCTGAGTCCATGGAAAGTCAGCAAGACTGTTTTCATTAATTTCATTTGCATCAGCTTTCACCCTTGGATTGTGAGAATTATTTTCCTAAGAGAGCTAGGATTTGCTGTCTCTGTGAACTTCCCTGCAAATGTCTGGGAGGAAATCCTCTTAGAAAACCAGCATTGTAAATATAATGGGCTGGAGAGTAGTCTCCCTTCTCCACCAGACGGAAGTTGCCTTTGAGATTCTGCCAGAGCCCATTTAAAATAAATGCAGTGTACTTTTAGAAGTTCATGAAAGGGAGGGGAAATACTGGTATTGGTCAATATGCATTTTATAACATATATGTTTCTTTAGGAAAAAGAGCATTTTTCTTTTCCTTGACTGGTTTCAGTACTTTTCTTTCAATGATTATATACATACTCAGGCATAATAATATTTGTGGGTGATTTCTAACCATTTAAGCTCAAATACCATTGAGGTCATAGATCTTTTAGTAACAAGCCTCACATGAAACTGAGGGGGACAACTTAAGACCCAGTTGTGCAAGTGACTGGGACTTTGAAATGTATTGTCATTCATGTATTGCAAAGTACTTTATTTTACTTTCCTATTGTCTTAGCTGTTCTGCCTGTCCAAGATTAATAATTTGGAGGTTTTTCACTTCTGTGGTTTGATTTGATTGTGATTATGCAAGAACAGTTAAACCTAGAAAACGGTGCCACTTTTAGATGTTCAATTCTGAGTAAAGTTCAGCTTGGGCAAAATTGAACTTTATTGACTTAGCCTGATCAGTCCGTTAGTTGCTGGAAAACTTATTGCTAATGTCCTAAAATAAAATAAAATGAAGTTAAGAAACAAACCCCAAAACATCACCACTTGTATCAAATGAGGTAGTTGGAAACTGGGTTTATGCAACAAACAAACTTCAGAGTGTGTAGAAGTAACACTGGGAGTTGGATTTTAAAGCTTCTAAACAGCAGGAGCTGAAAAATGCTATTGTGAACGCCCCATTGTATCATAGCATTCAAGGGATCTCAGCATATGCCAGGCTCTGATGACAGAGCTGTTGTTGCTTAAGTAAATGTGCAGGTTCTGTATTAGACTGTAGAATTTCTGCAGCACTTCTAGAGAGACTTTTCGTTACTACTGAAATTCTGGATCCTAAGGATACCTTGTCCAAGTTTTACTATCCCACACTGGTAGTCACAGTTGTCTTTAATGTATTATCTATGAACAACTAGGGGGTATGAAGAGTTGTAAGAGTTTGGGGATCAAGGTCATTGTCAGCATTTGTGAATTGGGCTTGGATGGTTTCTTTAATTCAAATTGATTGACTATGTATGCTATTTTAAATGAAGTATCTCTTTGCTACATGTTATTTTAGGAGAGTTAGGAGGGGAAAAATTTATTTTGTGTTAATATAAATTTGAGGCTTGCTATAGGTTGCCATCAAGGACAGTCAGACATCAGCATACATCATAGCTTGTGAAAAATTTAATGCGTTGTATTTCCATGTTTAGATATAGCAAATGGCTCCAGTTCAGGAGGATATCGCCCCCCTCCCAGAACAAAAGAAGTGATCATCAATGGACAGACAGTGAAACTAAAATATTGTTTTACTTGCAAGATTTTCCGCCCACCTCGTGCCTCACATTGCAGCCTTTGTGATAACTGCGTAGGTGAGTAAAAAAAGATATGGCATATGTTCAATTTGGTAGTATTTGGTATTGTTATGAATACTCTTCTTAGGAGAGAGAAAAGAATCAGAATAAGTGACAAGATTACTTATGAGGTGACTTGCTGTGTTTGTCCTTCTTTTCTGCAACCTCTATTAAATGTTAAGAATTTCAGAGGAGGCAGGAAAGGAGACTTGACCTAACAGATGTTGCTAATCTAAGAAAGAAAGATACCTTCTGAAGCATACGTATTTCCTAGCTTTCTCTGTAAGACAGAGAACACACCCAACTCAAATAGGGCTGCATACAATGTGTGATGACCTTTCCAATGCAGAGAATCAACATTTACAGGAATCTCAGGATTGTTTCCTTCAACAAACTAAATTGTGGGCAAGGAGCTGCTTCCCTTGTTGATTAGAAACTGATTGTAAGACATAGTTCAAATGGTTAGGGCTTGAACTATAACCAAAATACACACTGTAGGTGATTCTCATCTTAGAGTAGTTTTATGATTAGAAATTTTAAAGTCAGAATCCATAAGAAATTATGGGCAAATATAGTATTTTGAGAGTAAGTACATGTGGTCAGGAGCTAAGCATATTTTATAATGATAGGGTTGGGGTTTATTTCTTTCTGAACATCTTGTCCTTTTCCATGAGTATTTTCTGTGGAGGGCAGACAAGGTGATTAAGATATGCTTGGATGTAAAAGCAAACCAAAAAACCTCTACCAATCAAATCTGAGTGGTTTCCAGTTAATTAGATCACATTTGTAGTTTAGTGCAGTTGATTAGCACGCTGTTGAGCCTGGATCTTAAGCATTCAAGAAAATAATGTAGAAAGATGTCTCCAGCTGAGAAATATAATTGCAGCATTCAGCAGTGATATTTTTAGATATAAAACACTCATTGGAAGAATTGTAGTTTTATGTTTAGATGACATTCACTTAGGGAGTGCACTTGCATCACAGTGAAAAGTTTATTAGCCTTTTGGCCCTATGGAATTGATTGCATTCTGTAAATGGTTCTTTCAGTAAATAAATTTTTCTGATGTGTTAGAATTTTATAAGTGTTGCAAAAGCTATTGAGCAAGTAGGAATGCTCATGAATTGCAGCTGACATATTTTTCAGAAAAATATTTTAGCAAATTTATAACCCGAACATTACAGTGTTACGATATTACTCAGCAAACCTGATAATGTGAAAATACAGTTGTTGACCAATGCAGTAAATAAACTTAAAAGGCTGTTGTTGTCTTTACCAAGAGAGCATAAATAAGAGCAACTCCTCCACATACATCCTGAAGCTTACTTTAAAATAATGTTTTGGTTTTTTAATACACTGCTATGAAGGATTTTTCTGTAGGTTATTCTGTACCCTTTTCATACTACGTTTGGAAAACCTATTCTGTAAAATATCACAGTCTTCTGATTATGTCTGTGATGAAATAACAGATGTGAGTTATTATGAATGTCTATCAGAAAAGAATCTGAGCAAATGATTCATACAAGTGAGATGTCTTTTCTGCCTATAAAATAGATATGATCATTGTAATTTCCTCTTGCACATTTTCTAATTTGGAGTTTGTTTACTTGTTTTAAAATAATTGTTTCCATTAATTGGAATGAATTTGCCATGGAGGAATGTAGTGGAAATTACAAAAAACATTACTTTTTCAGAGTACACTGTATAGTAGTTTTGTTTCTTGATTAGGTACAGCTGTTTGTCATATAAGTATTCAGATATATTGAATGCAAAAAGTGAAATCTACAAATACCTGCAACCAATTATCTATGAAAAATAGGTGGCAAGAAAATTGGATGGCTTATGTACTTGTGGAAATCTAACAGTGTAAGAGCATACACTTAATCAGAATGTCTTATGCTTTTACCACAACCTTTTAGATGGGATTATCTATATGCTGATGCTTTTATTTCATTTTAGTTTGTGAATAACTCTTGTTATAACAATGAATGTTACTGTGCCACTGTCATCTGCTAGGTTCTTACTGATATAACTGAACCAACGCAGAGGTAGTCCTGCTTCACACGCATGTGCGTATTTAGGTAACCACTTAAGCATAACATCTGATATTTAAGTACCATATGATTTTTAAGCAGCCCACTATCGAAATGGCCACGCATTCCTTTTTAACCACATAAATTCCAAAGATTTTGCTGCATAGTTACAAACCTGCTACGGAGACTATGTGGTGCAGGAACTGAGTCTGTCTTCAAATCAAAAAAACAGTATGCTACTCTTTCCCAAAGTGTCTTGACAAATAAATGCATTGTGAAAGAGAGGTTCTTTCATCCTGTGCTTTCTATTAATTTTTATTAAATTTTTCATTCTCTAAGGGATCTATTGCAGCATTTTAAATATGTAAGTACATAGAAAAACTTCTTCTTTGGTTTTTTTCCCCTCTTTTGAATTAATCCTAACTTTCTAGTTGTTTAGTAAGCATGTGTTACTTGATCTTTCTTGATCTTTTGAATCATCACTTATTTTTTTATAAATATCTATGTATTTGTAGATAAAAATAGCAAGAAATAGCTTTAAAATAATAATAATAAAGAGGTAATTAGAGCTCTACCCATGGTAATACTTCAAACTCCTTTAGCTCTACAACATTTTCCTAGTAGTATCCAGAAAAATATGTATTTTCATACAAATCTAGTTTGTTGCATTTATGTAATGCTTTCAAAAATTTGGTTGAATGTTGAAGTGTTCCCTGAAGCAAATATCTTGGGTGTGTTCCTGATCTGCTTTTTTTACTGCCTCTGTGAATGTCAGTTGTAAGTTAGCCCCTCAGGGGTTTTATGTACCATTATGTTGTTTAAGAATTATAAATGAATTAAAAATAATGTGCATTTAAGCACAAGAAATAAAGACTTTAAAGATAAATAATGACAGCAGACATAAATTCTGAGCCCAAGCTAGTTATTTCTGGGTTTTGACAAGAGGTTACTGTGCAATGCTAGTAAAGCCAGTGGTTGGGGCTTGCTTCTGAAATTAACAAGTGGCTTCTTTTTTATTTATTTTTGGTAATTTCAATATCAACTGTGTAATATCCTGGTTTTGCTTGGTTTTAATAAATAGTTTTTGTCTTGTTTAATTTGATTTCTATAATAAAAGCTGAAGAAGCAGGTGACTACATCCAAACAATTTATTTAAATATAGTACCAAATGACTAATGAGAAACAGTGAATAATGATTAGCAAGCAGTAAATCAGCTTAAGCCTTCTAGTCAAAATGTCTAAAATCTTGCTTGTCTCCACAATGTTGCAGTTTTTCTAAACAAGTGAAGTAACTGTTTTTAGATATCCGACAAAAATAGAGTAAAGTGGAAGAAGAGATCCACTATTATATTAGTCTAAGACAATATGATCTTTTTATTAATTTCAAAATGTGTATATCATAGATTTCTGTGCAACTGATGGATAAAGATACTTTCTTTTCTCTGGTTTCACTGTTTCTTTCAACACCTTCTTTTTTTTTTTTTTTTTTTTTGCGCAGAGGATTCAAAGCTCAGAATTTTGAAATTTGATGTCACGACTTTGAAACGTTTAGTTTGAGTTTTCAGAGGTCACTGATGAACATAAGAATGGCATACTAACTTAGACCAAACTTTTGGTTCATGTAGTAGCCCCTTTCCCACCTTGGCCAGAGTGGATCCCTGGGGAAGAACAGGAGAAGAGGGCGAGCACGTGGGAATGCTTCCTGTGAATATTCTCACACTTTCAGAAATCTTCAGCGTAGGCCTTCTTGAACCCTGAGTGGTTATTCTTTTTTTCAATAGTTCCTGATAGATCCTAGTGGCCTCCATACGTAATATGAGTTTCTTGAGACGGTTGAAACGAGAGACAGGCCTGAAAGAGTTAATTAAGATAGGCCCCTCCCAACATCTACTTTGCCTGTGCTTCTAAGACTCGTTCTGTTCTGTCTACTGGACCGAAACTAAGAAGAATGCCAGAAGCAGTATACAATAGTCCTGGAGGTGATAAATTAGGATAAGGTAAGATATGGTAGACATTTGAATAGGAGAAATAGGCCTGGAGCCAAGGCTTTCTCCAAGCTTCAGTGAGCGGGGTGAGAACAATGGAAAGGTAGATAGGTCAGACCGAGGAAGATGAGAAAAAGACCCCAGACTCAGGGCCAAAGGCCGTATGTACCCCTGAAATTGAGGGCCAAGAAAAGCACCGCCCTAAGCTCCATCTATACTCTGCCTATCACTAATATGTATGGATAGATGTTGCAATCATATGAATGTGTATAAGAATCATATATGAACATTGTATAAAAACCCTGATTTTGTGTGATACCTTTGAGCAAGTTTTGTGTGATACGAATCATGCTTGCTCCCAATATTGTAATAAATACCTTGGCTGCTCAAAAGATCCAAAATCTGAGCAGTTCTCCGTACTGGATTTTTCGGCATCACGGTAAACCAGCATGCCAGTAGTGCCAAAGGCACACATACCATACTGGCATTTTCTCTTGATGTTTATGTTTCCTGTAGGAGACAGGATTTGTCTAACTCATAAGTCAAATTGCTTTTATACAGATCCTAAACATGAGACCAAGTGTCAAGGTTTTGACAGAACTTTTGACTGAATATACACTGTATTAGAAGCCCATAGACACCTCCTTTCTGGTTGAATCATTGCTTCTGCAAAGCACTTCTGCCAGGCTATTGTAGGCATTGTGTTTTGGTTTAAGTCTTTACTGTACTCCAATAATTTATTGTTTTGAAAATTCAATGTGTTATGTACCTAGCAGTATGCCAAACAGCAACATTTATATAAAATAATTGTTTTTAAAAGTTATTTCCCAGATTAGGCACCAGTGTTGTAAACTTGTTTTTAAAAAGGGGAAATAATTACTAAAACATATCACAAACAATGTAAGACAAAGAGTGAGAATTACTAGTTTGTTCTGAGGAGAAGCTTTTCCCTGTACTTACTCTGGATACCACCATTTTCCCACCTGAAGAACACAAATTACTTCAAAAGCAGTGTGAGTGGTGGCATTGTAGCAGTTTGGCTTTTATAACAGAAATGTGTCTAAAAGTAATTTTCCCTGGACTCTTTGGTTCTTTATAATCAATGTGTTTACTTGATGTTTGGACTTTGGTTTGCTTGGTTTTAATTCCATTCTGTAGCACTCTTCCTTCATTAATTTATTATTTCCCTTTTTACCTTCAATTACTTTTCATGACCTTTGCTTATTTCTTTCCTTATATTTCCTGCGATTAATAGACTACAGTTTTCATTTCATTTTGAACCTGCTAAAACTTAGCTCCGAGTGCCTTGAAATGACTCTTCCGCTGAACAGTTAAAAGTACAAAGTTGACTGCTATGACCTTTTTTTTTTTTTTTCTTTTTATGTGTATTTTTCCCAGTTTTTACATGTGAGAAATGGCTTGGGCTCTTTTTATTTGTTCTACCTTTTTGGGCCACCCAAGAAGCTGTCAAATGCAGTACACACCAGCATTTGCAGTGTGATATATTGGTTGTGATTGTGCCATCTATATAATTAGATATACTATGGAAATTCTGAAAGCATGGCATGTGTGTCAAAGAGTTTTTAAGTCTTAAGCCAAATCACTGCAAAATACGTCAGAAAGTTCTTTAAAAAAGAAAATAGTATTATAAGTTACTTCAGAGAGAGGTTATGACTTATAGATTGGTCTGCATATGAAAAAATGCAGAGATGATCATAATATCTAACTGTATAAATGATGTTGTAAACCTCAGATGTCAGAGTAGAAAAAAAGTTAGGAACCTAAGAAAATAAACAAATTTTTACATTTGGTGAAATAACAGTTTGCAAGATGTTTAAACTCAGATTGAGATAAAACACAGCAACAGAGTTGACTAAAAAAATTTGCTTTCCTGTAAAAAAGAGGAACAAATCCATAAACTTTGTGGATGCTATTATTTGCTAAGGATACTATGCTTCCTTTAGGGACAAGTTTGAGGTTTTAAAATCTTTTCCTCCACAGTTGGGTGTGTGTCTGGCACTCATCCAGTTCCCGAAGTGCAAAGGTATTGTATTGACAGGGACTGGTACCTAAGGAGAGATTGTGAAGCAGTGAGGTCCATCACTGTGCCCTCTTTGTACCTATCAAAGAGTAGCATTCTAAACTGCTGTTGCTGCCTTTGAAAAAGTCACCATTAATGTGCATGCAGTCAAAGGATTTTTTTAATTAGTCAACATTTATTATTGGAGAGCGCAGTGATCTATGTGACAATACAGTTTAATTACCAAGAGCTATCCTAAGGCAATGAGTGGATGTTTTCCTAATAAATCAATTGCTATTTTTATTTTTTAAATTAGGCATGTTTGTTTTCTTTTTGTGAATGCATTAGTCTGCCATTATTAAAGTTGATTAGCATGCAAAAAGTTGACATTGCAACTTAATTGTCTTAAACCACTCAGCCCCCCTCCCCAAATAGCTATCTGGGACAGTTTAAACACGAGAGTGAAATATTTGTTAAGTGTCTCATGTTTGTGTTTCTATTTGACTTTTAGTTTCAGATATCCATGCACATTATTAGTTTATTTCATTAACAGAGACCATCTTTCCCAGTGTTACATTGCTGTTTCAGTTGGCATCACCTTGTAGAGATTAGTGTCCAGAATGTAATTTGGAGTAAACTTCTGGTGAGTATTTCCCAAATGTGAACTTAAGGCTGGAAGGCTCTCTCCATTCTTTTTTGTTTTTGTAGGGTGTCTTGATTTGGAATCTGAGTATAAAAGTACTGAAGCTTGGTGATTTGAAGAATCTATTGTGCATTGTCCATAACAGATGTTCTAAAATAACATCAGCATGCATATAAATGTCATTTGCAATTGGTCTTTTGCTATTTTCATATAAATTTCTACTGAGATTTCATTCCACAAAAGTAACAGGAGAGATATTGACAGGGGACTGTCAGACAGGTGAATGGTGTGTAAGTTAAATTGATCCAAGTATTTGATTGCTGTTGCCAATTGATAGCAAATATCATCAGTGTGGTTTTTAAATATGATTAAATAAATAATTTTCTTGGAAGTGACAATTTTAGTCAGTGGAACTGAACATCTGGACTAGGGCTCTAGTTTTTATGAATATGCTATGAATACTGGATACAAATTTTTTTATTATGTTAAATTATCAGACATTTTGAACTGACTGTGAAGATCTTAAAGCAATCATTATATTTGCTTCTGTGCATGTGTCACTCTCAGCAGTTGGAATTCGACTGCTGTGTCTTAGAAGAAAAAAAAAAAACTCTTTGTAATAAAAAACTATTTTTTGTATGGACTTTTAAAAATCCCATTTGTTTTCCTAAGCATTTCAAGAGCAATCACATTCTGAAGGCACTGTTTTTCATACAAAATGTCAAGTCAAGAGGCCTGAATAGATGTGGTCACATCATGACATCATAGTCCTTCAACAAGCTATAATTGTCATCATTATAAATACCTGCAGATGTGCCAGTATCTCTACATAATTGCTCAGTGTGAATCCATGACAATGGACATTGTAGTCCTATGTTGTACTGCTGTTACTATCACAAGTAATTTTGAGTAATCCTGGCCCAGGATTGAGCTGAATGGCTGAGCTGTACTGTGATTTTTTTTGACTGATGCAAGATTTGAATAGGGGGCTGTTGACTCTTTCCTGTCCTGGGATGCATGTTTGCATGTGTTAAATAAGGATGGTAACGTTCAGTGAATGCCTTAGGTTTGTGCCTTTGCCCCACAGCACTTTACTTGAATGGCAAGGAAGAATTATCAAGTGAATTCTAACTTGTGCTCATTGCAATCTCTGAGTAATGTGACCTAGATATTTTTGCACCTATCGACTTCTCTTCTTTGAGACTTGCCTTCACATTAAGCTTTATAAAATGTGTGCTGGTGTGTAGTGATCCTGGTGAGCAAAAGAAAAAGGAAGCAGTTCATAAATACTGCAATCTGAAGGGCCAAGCTGGCCTACGAATGTACCCTGTAAAAATGCTTTTGTGTTCCTTTTAAATTATAAAACTTTTATTAAATATTTTAAAAGGGGAATGAAAGCATTTGGGTCATTTTTACATGGTTTCTTGAAGTGTAGTGATTGAAAAATGGAAGCAGAAAATGTAAGGATTTAAGAGTCTATGCTTTAAGGGTTTTAAGAGGCTGTGCTGTGAAAAGTAGAGATTGGCTCCTTGGTTCTGAGCAGCAAGGAACATGCTTTGTGTGGCTTCTGAAGGAAATACTCCATATTAAAATGGCAAATGTTCTTTTTTTTTTTTTTTAAATCAGAGATAGCCAGCAGTTAATGTTTCTCAAGCACGTTTTCAGATGTAATGTTTCAGGAAAGGTAAAAAATGGGAAGTGTCTAAAGTATGAGGTAAAGTGTTCTTCTGTGATCCAGTTGGCATAGATTATTAGGTGAGTGTAAATGAGACCACTTTGGTGAGTGTTAATGAGACCACTGAGTCATGCTGACAGCTTGTGGCTTCCAGAGGGATCTGAACGTCATCCTATTTATGTGATTCTCTCCTTTGTGCCTGTTCGCACAGCCCTTGCTAACACAACCATTGGTAAGTCATTTTTTCCCACTGAGCAATGAACAAAAAATTCCCTTATTTCTTTCCTGCCAGTTCAGGAAGCTGACCTGACTCATCATCAGCTTCTCACAATGAAAAAAGGAGGTGGGATAAAGTGGCAGGAAAGGCAGTGCGTGACTATCTCTTTCTCTGCCACTAAGCTTTTAGATTGGCTCAGTTATCTTGTGAAGCCTCATCTTTTGGATTTGGTTATGGCGGTGCTGGCTATCCTCACAAGTTATTATCTAAATTCAAAGTTGCTGATCACTTGGGAAAGACTATTGAAAAAAATCATTGTTATAGGTTTACTGACAGTTCTTAAGGTTTCTTACTTCTTTGGTTTTCTATGGTTTTTACAGCAGCATTTTTAGTCTCCATTTGATCATCTTCTCTTTCCACTGATGCTTCACCTTATAAATTGTTCACACGTTTTCTCAGTCTGTTTTGTATGCTTCAGCTTTTGTTCTCAGATCCTAAAAAGTGAATCTCCAAGATTTCTCCTGCAGTTGTGAGAGGTGTTAACATGTAGTAAGGCTGCTCTTACAGCTGTGCTGAATTAACACTTAGCTGCTTCTGAGAGTGTCATTTCATCCCTTCTCTGGCAGTGTGTTCTCACTTCTTCACTTGGCATAGCTTTGGTGTTTGTCTAATACTGTGTTGAGCTGGTCTGAGGAGACAGGCAATAGAAAGCCATGGTTTTAAGTTCATCTGGCTCTGTCAACCAGCTCCCCACAGGGTAAAATGGACACTGGGCTTGGCCTAAGAATGGGAAGCCATAAAGACACAGGCAAAAAGTTTGTTCAGAGGACTGCTGAAAGAGTAGAAGCTGGACCATCTGTTTTAGCAGCAGTTGTTGGTTAGGTAGATATAGCTGTGAAATCATACCACATTGGGAAGGCAAATATACTGCTGCTTTTGCTTAAAATTGTGATCAGTCACAACTTTTCTATCGATGAGATTCTTCCACACACAAACTTTCTAGCCCTTTCAGCTTTCTTTCTCCCTCGTTAAGAGTTCTAATACACTTTTATTGGCAATTATTTGTATTACCAATGTTTTCATTATCTTCATTTGCTTCAAATATTTTTACATTAACCTTGTCACAAAATGTATGATCGAATACAGCAGTATGTTAACTATACCCTATACATATAAACCAGAACTGCGGTCATCACTGTAAACAATCTGTTATTCTTCAAACTAACAAGTTGTATTTCTATTTTCTCTGCATTTTAAGTTTGCAAGGGCTGGAATTCCATTTTTTCTCAGCATCAGTAGTGGGGTTTTTTTTGAAGTTAAATCGTAATTTTGCTGCCAACCTCGCCCAAGCCAAGTAGAAATATCAGACAGAGCTTCCTTTACCAAATCATTGGTTGTTCAGTTTGTAGGCATTTGGAATACCAGGGGTGAACCTTAAGACACTGTGTTATTTCTTCATTAATACTTATTAAGTTGTGTCTTTTTCTAAGGGAAAAAAAACAGCTCCAGATTTAATAGCTTTTATATTTCTTAACAGCGTGAGAAGTTTCTGCTTACCATTTGTCTGTTAATTTGGACATGATTGACAATTTCCTCCTGCACTAATAACTAAGCAGAGCAGCTCACGAGATGATACAATTAAGTTGTATTTATGTATGTGCTCTGCTGAGTAGAATGTGTTGCTTTTTAATATACTGTTTATTGGCATATGTCACATGCCTATTATATGACTGAGAAAAATGAGGCCCAGTTTATTTATCATAACATTCATGCAAACCCTTTAATACGTATCTTTTTGTCTTTAGAGTCAATTCCAATTTAACACTCTGGCAGTTTTTCATATCCAGCCTTTTCTGTCCATTTCTCCTTTATAGACATATTAAGTAGTTACTTAGCTTCACAATTATTGGAAAGGTATTTGTTAAAAAAGCAGACCCTTTCGGTTCACCAGGAAAGTTTGAAGATGAAAATTGCGGAGGAGTGACAAGTAGGTTAAAAATACCAAGTCAGTCTTCAGTAAGGAATGTATATGTGGGGGGGGGGGGGGTGTGCGCGTATGGATGTGTATTTACACATAGAGGCTTTGGGTGTATGTGTGCGTTTTTATTTTTGTCTGCATTTATCTGAGTATCAAATAATGTCTACATTTTTCTAAGGAAACAGCTTTAAGTCAGAAGAATTTGTTGTTTCCTACTGTGTCAGCATACAAGAGAATGAATCTGTGTGTACAGAATTTGTCTTCCAAGACATGTAATGTATTTTTTTTAGCAGTAGGGTACAAAAGTACCCGCAGATTATGCTCTTCAAAAAGGCTCTGTAACGGTATGTTTCTTTGTGGTGTTGTTTGCTCATGTTTGTATGTATGAATAAATTAAAATGAAGTATTTATCAGAGTATAAGGACTCATTCAGAAGCACAAATTTTAAGACAAGCACTGTAGTGCCAGTTTGTTTTGGGAATACAAGCTGTATTGCACTGAATAAAGGTAATATCAGCTGTCCAGAGTGTTTAGTTCTTGGTATTCTTAGCAGTACTCATTCAATCAAAGTATTCTGAAGCCTTATCCTAAGAAAGTTCAATAACTTCACCTTAAATAGCCCTGTTGGAATTTGAAACAGATTTATGGCAGAAACATGTGTTCCAAACAGCTGTCACGCAAAACCATTTAGAAACCCCCTAAAAGTGTGGTGAACTCAGAAATCCATTGTGCGTGTTGTTTTGACTTGAAGATAATGAATAATCATGAAGATAATACTAAATACATCCTTCCAGGAAAACCTCTAATGTAGGTCTTTAACATAAAGCCATAGCTCAAATAAACTGGTGCACTAGGTCAGTGTGCCTTTTTAAGACAGGGCTAAAGGACTTCAAATTTATAGCTTGCCTTTCCTGTGGAATTACAAATAGTTTGATATCGTACGTCAGTGGAGGCATAAAAGTCACAGAAAACAAACCAGGATTTGGACAAGGATCAGAGAGTGAGAGAAAGAGTCAGCATGAGAGCATCTGTCTTATGGTCTTGGATTTGATTTAAAAAAATTAAAATTCTGTCAGTGTAATCTCTCCAAAGTAAAGTTAGGCAATGCAAGTTTGTTTCCTGGCAATAGCTCTGTTTCCACTATCTGGCATGTGGGACGCAGAGGGTGGGTCCAGGCTGCCTGGGGAGAAGCAGAGCAAACTGTTCCCCTTGCTGCCTTCCAGCCCTGGAGCATTTCCTCCATGTTGGGGACACTCATTCCTGATCCACCCTGGCCTTTTCCTATCTCATGAATGAGTTATTCTTAGGGAAATAAAGAGAAAGGCCTTGACTTAGTAAAAATGAGATGGAGCCTGTTGTGCAAAGGGTAACAGAGCATTCAGATTACATGTACCAATTTTTATACTATGTGTTTAAATGTTATCATTTGAAAAATGGTTTATGTGAATGGTTTTGCTATTTTAAATGGGTTTGTATGGCAGTGTCAACTCCAAGCGGAAAAATAGGTGGTCTAGAATGAAGAATATCTTGAGTGAAGCAGTAAAAGGAAGTGGGAAGGTGTAGGTATTTCATACTCCTTAATGGATGGGTGATATGATAGTATACGTAAGTCAGAGGTCCGATCATGACAGATAAAAGTAAAACAACCTCAGAAAGTCCAATTTTGAGTGGAAGATGCACTGAAAGACAAAAAACCCCCCACTCTTATTTTGGAAAAAGCATGTACTATTGACTTGCTAGTGCTCCATGTGACAGTGGATAAATACATACATTTTGGTCTGACTGCACAATTTATCACAGTAATACTTGTAGTTTAACAGAAACTCACCTCAGCCATGCTTTGATTTCTTTAAAAACTGTAAAGTTTCATTAAAATACTCTTTTTTTTTTTCTTTTCTATTTCTGTTCCTTTCTAAAGAACTTCTCTGTGGCTACTTTGCAAATGCCAGTTAAATCATGAGTTTTAATGTAGTATTCAGAGAGCTTTTTTTTGAATAAACAGCATTTTATTAATTGTTTTCCATTTTTTTTTCTTCTGCCTCTCATTTCAGAACGGTTTGATCACCACTGTCCCTGGGTAGGCAACTGTGTGGGGAAAAGAAACTACAGATTTTTTTATATGTTTATTTTATCTCTGTCCTTTCTGACAGTCTTTATATTTGCATTCGTTATCACCCACGTCATCCTTCGTAAGTATGCTGATGAAATCAGATTACGTATGTAGCCATTTACTTGAGTTTTTTAAGTTAATATTTTGATCATTCAGGGTTTATTTCTTTATTATTTGTTTATTTGCCTTTTCTCTGAAGCTTCACAATTCCCAGTGAGTCCCATTCTGATCTATAGTAGGCCCCATTCATAGTAGTCATTGACCTAGCAGTAGCTTTAACTTAATACAGTGTTCATTTTTAAAATTTTTTTTGTCCTTTTATGGATGATTTATTGGAAAAGCATCACACATACTGTATGTCTAAGTATACAGGTAGTATCATTTATCCAAAGAATTGTTGTGTGCTTTTTTTTTTTAACTGTAAGCATGGGTCACTTGCCATCCAAATAAACAAGTAAATTACTAGGAAATTAGTTGGAGCTATACTTTTCATTGCTTGCCATTTAGTTTACATCATTCTCTACCCTATTTTTAACACACGTTATTTTCATTTGCATAGATATTTTGAGAATAACCAATTCATAATTGATTGAATCAGATAAATATTCATGAGTTTGAAATTGATTTTTATTTGTATTCTGGGTTATGTTTGAGGTCAGAACTCTTTTGGGTATTGCCTTTTTTTTTTCCACACCCCTAACAAATTTTGCTGGCTCCTGTGTGATAATGATCTCATTAAAGGCGACAGGCTATGTGACTTGTCTTTAAAGATCTTTTGTATGTTGGGTTTTTTCAATCCACTGTCATAGGAAACTTAGGAGTGTGTTATTTTTTTCGCTAATTTTATAGGATATTACCTTGAAAAGTATGTCTTTAACCATTTTGGAAATGTGATCTTTTTATTTCTTTGTGTTCTGTATTACAACATGGTAGAAATAATAATTTTGGTATTTAACACATTTATAAAGCTAACTTGACAATGGTAATATTAGAGAATGTTTTTCTGAAAAAAAATGTCGGATTGTGCTCTTCTGAATTGCTTACAGTGTGCTGGGAATAGCTGTATTTTAAAAAGCAGAACTTGTGCTCTTATTTCTTCTTCACAAAAGAATGATAAGAGCACTGAGCAACTCTCCTATAGCTCAAAAATCTAGCTCAAAGGCTAGAACTGGGGTGCCTAATTTTGAGGGAGTCTGAATCAAGAAGTTGTTCTCACTAACAGATACAGCATTTCTAATACCAGTTTTTAAAAAGGGAAAAGTAATTGTTGAAAAAAGAACACTTGCCATTAATACTTAAATCCTTGACATTTATCTGGGCAGATATACATATATACACACATTTTATTCACATATATTCATACACACTTTTTACATTAAGAAGAAGGAAGCATGTTTTTTTCTGCCATCTTATTTTGCTCGAGTTCAGTAATTGAAGACATTACTAGTCTGACAATGTAAAGCTACTTTTGACACTAGTCTACCTTCATTTCACAAGGACTGCAGTGCTTTTCTCTTTAGTTTTCAGCGTATGAATTACCAATATTATGTGAAAATTTCATGTACTGTAAGTCAAGTAGGTTTATCTAGTGGATTTTAACTGTACAATGTCCATTTCTAACTCTAAGTATGATTTAGACAGAGACCAGAGTAATTAACTGTGCCTCCATGGGGTCAGGAAGCATTTCAGCATTGTGTGTAGGTGTTATAGATAATGTATATAAATGTTAAATGCTAAACTGTCTACCAGCTGCAAAATATTCTTGCTATAGAGGTTTATCTACCTTGGATAAGACAGGGAAAACCATCCTTAAGTTCTAAAGTTTGGTCGGTCCTCAAAGGCAATGGGAGCAGGTATGAAATGCGATCAGTTCCTCGATGTTTGTTTTTGCCGCACTGGGGCTTCAAGCCTAGCTTTCAAATTTGTCTTCTGTAATCTTGACAAAGTCAAAAAAAGTTCTTTACAAATAAAGTTTTCTTATCACATTGATAACTCCACTCTCTCTGTGCCTACCGTGCTTCTGGAAGTCCTCATATCTACCTCCCTCATAGTTACCGCTCAACTATTTGTATTCTGTTTTGCAGCCCTATAGTTCTTCAGCTGATACTAACCACTTAGCAGGGTTCTCAGTTACTTAATCTGAACCTTTGCACTTGGCATAGACTGCTTTTTGTTAGTGTGTCTGAAGAAAGTCTCAGTTTTTAGACCTGAAACTATGACCTTTCTACAGTGTTTCAAAGTCATACATGTGTATTTTTATAAGACCTGACAAAATTATTTTATTTTAATGCCCCTCGATTTGGACAGATTTTAAATTTGTATATTTTTGTAATACATCTTGCAAACTGGCAAGTTTATAATTTTAGGAGGTGTAAGTGGTGATATGGGATACACCTGAACTTCTGAGGCATACACTGGAAATTTGCTCTTGCTAGGATTAAGAGTATGTGTACATAATATTTTTGAAGATCATAAAACTCATTTTAAATCAGAAATCAAAGGTATTGTCTTGCAAGACTTTCTTCCATCTCACCAAGCTGAAAGCATTTTCAGTAGTAGTGTCTGTCTTCAGAGTTACTTATCTCTATTTTAACTGTATTTCAAGTGTTTGTTGCAGTGAAGAATCCTCCCCTTATGATGTTTTGGTCACACTGCTTAGATGAGTGTGACTAGCAGTAGGGGGTAGAAATCACACCTACCTGCTGCCATTGCCATTAAGGAACCTAAAAAATAGTAACAAGGTAGGGGAAGATTAGTTAGTCTTGTACCTTGAGACTAAGAACCAGTTATGAGAATCTGAAAAGGCTCAGAAATACAAGGTAAGTAACTTTCCTTTTGTAATGGCGAACAGTAAATTGACCAGACAGGTCTAGAGAATATTCTTTTATTCGTGTAAAGACAAGATTCTTCTCCCCATACAAGCCTTCAGATTAATTTAGCTAAGTGGAAAATCTTTCTGCAGGGAGGACTTTCAACATGATGCATTTAAATCAGTTACAGTAGACAGAAAGATTCAAACTATGTGCTTATAGTAGGTCACATTAAGTCAATTTCTACCAAAAATTCATTTGCTGCAACCAGAAAATTTTCAAATCACCCTTTTTGACTACTATCTCATGGTTATGGAACCCAAGTGCTTCTGCACTCTGCATGCTTTGCATGTCTAGTTGAATAACTCATGCTTCTCTCTTTTCAGCTACTAGATTGTGTTTTATTTTCCAAGATGCAACGTAACCTAATAGAAAAATCTTCTGCATAGGTGCATAGGATCAGGATTATAGTCAAGAAAATTTTGATTCCAAAACAAAGGATGGCAAGTTGAGAAATATCAGTTTGTAGGATAAATTTCCCGAGTTAAAAAGTTACTTTGAAAAATAGTATTTCAAAATAAAACAGGAGGTTATAATTTTTTGTTTCCATGTTAGGTCTGCAAAGAACAGGGATAATTGGAAGTCTTGTCCATGGGAAAGTATGTGTGCATCAATTTGGTATGACTGAGAAAATATCCTGCAGATGTTAAACCTGATAACTTACCCAGGTTTTTTTCGATGTTGTTGCTGCTGTGCAACATATTCTCCAATTCATATAAGTAAATCTATTGTCTGATTATTTGCTTATCTTCAAATATTAATTGTTTTAACTATAGTGAAAATAGCCTGTAGTCAATTTCTTACTCAACTGGTAATTTTGGGTTCTGTTTCTACAGGTTCTCAACAAACAGGGTTCCTCAATGCCCTGAAGGACAGTCCTGCAAGATATCCTTTCACTGAAACAAATTGTATATTTGGTTGCAAAATAATATCTAAGATATGGGTTTGCTTTTTTTCTTTTTTATTTTTGCTATTGTTGGATATGTGATTTGGGACTTTATCAGTTAATAATTTCATCACTTCTTGCACAATAGGATTTCTTGCCACATGTTGGAGGCAGGAAAGAGACTATAGCCCAGAGTGGTTTTTATTCATCTTTTGCAGAGCAGTGCTCTTGACAAAGATCTGTAGTTTCCATGTGTGATGAAATATGCTTCATATTTTGTGATGGATTTTATAAATATATCTTAGACTCTGCCCCGCTGTGGTTTCACTTAAAATATTCAATAATTTTCCTGCTTTTACAGCTGAAAGTATCCAAAATGGCTGATTCTTTTCCGGATATAAAAGTAGATTTTGGAACAACTGAAACCATATGCTGCCCTTGAAGAGTTCAATTCCTGAAACTATTCTTATATTTCTAGACTAGTCATTTTCAAATATTAACTTCTGTTAAGCTACAGAGCAGTATGTAACTTGCATACACAGGGACTATTGTTGTTCAGCCTGGGGAAAACAAGACTCTGGGGAGATCATTGTGATCTGCCACTATGTAAACAGGTCTCGTAAGAAAAACAGAGAGACTTTTTACCGGGGCCTGTAGTGACAGGACAAGAGTCAGTGGTTTTAAACTGAAAGAAGGTAGGTTTAGATTGGCCATAACAAAGACTGTTTTTACAATAAAGGTGGTGAGACATGGGAACAGGTTCCTCAGAGATGATGTGGGTGCTCTGTCCCTGGAAGTGTTCAAGGCTGGGTTGGATGGGGTTTTGAGCAACCTGGTCTAGTGAAAGGTGTTCCTGCCCATGACAGAGGGATTGGAACTGCATGATCTTTAAAGTCTCTTCCAACCTAAGCCATTCTGTAGTTCTATTTTGTACATACTCCATATGCAATTTGTCTCTTCATAAGAGCTTTCTATGTATTTTCTAGTCAGTGAGAATGGAGTCAGAAAGCAGCTAATATAATGAAAAAAGGGGAAGCTGACATAACTACTGGTAATTTCTTTCTTACAATTCTGTACAGACCATAAGCTTCCTGTTCCTTATGTATATATTTTGAATGGTTTGTCTGAATAAACACTTTTCACTTCTCACAGAAATACTATAAAAAGAATTCTTTCCCTTTTGTCCATTGTGCCTCACACAGTTTGCTTTTCCACAAAGGAGTAGGAAGAGTCCTTCAAAGTTGTGCATAGAGACCTCCCTTTCCAGATAGTTTTCCCAAGTGTCAAATTCTGCAGATACAATTTTTTTGTCTTTTTATTCATCAGGTAGAGTTACTGAGCTGTGAACTCCCTTTCTAAACAAAGCCATTGTTCAGATTTTTTTGAACAAATAATTTTACAAAGCACAAACAAACTTTTCTAAATAGCATAACAATAGCTTCCAGTTAAGATAATTACAGTCAATTCTTACAAAAGACAATTCTTTCAAACTATTTCCAAACTGAGAATAGCTTTCAGTTGTCCTTAAATCAAAAGGTGATTGCTTATGCACTTGAGGATTTTTTGTACAGGAACAATGGGCTATTAATCCATAATTTATGTTCAGAGATGTGCTGCTTTGAATGGCTCAGTAGTGCATCTTCTAGAAATGCCTGGTTTGACAGTGATATGATGAACAATTTAATACCTTGGTTACAATTAACAACAGTAAAAAATTAAATTGTCCAGATAGTATCAGGAATGCTGCTTTGGAGCCAGTCAATTTTGGCACAGAGAACATGGCCATTTCTATCTTGCTAACAACCCTGTGTGAGATATCATATTACGCTAGAAAGATAATTATACTATAATATGCTAGTAAGGTTTTACTTTATGTTGAGAATATATTGCTTTTTTGTGTTTCTCTTTAATTAGTGGACTCAGGTTTAATTAATGGAGTCATGTTATTTAACATAAACCACACGTATTGTTCTAGAGGTCTTTTTGGGTCTTGGTGTGAGGAACTGAAAAGTGTCACTTCGTGTAGTGTTTGAAGTGAAAGAAATGCCCTTTTTTGTCAGTAAGAATTACTTTGGGGAGGAGAAATACATTTTTCAGTACCCTTTTGAGTGTAATTTTAGTGAGGAACATCCTATTAGTGGTGTGTTCAGATAGCAGGGAGCCCTTTTCTCTCTAATGTTCTTATAATCTGACCAGGTGAATCTTCTTCCTGGTGTGTAGATTCTATCCAACAGTGCTTATCTACAGCCTTCTGTACTATTTCTACCCTCTCAAAGCCCAGTTTGTATTGTGCATAATATTTTGGCCTGTTTGCTTCTTTTACACGTTCTGGAACTCTCTGCCAACAGTCCACTTCCTTATCCATTCTTCCTTGTACTCCTCGCTTTAGCTGTGCCATTTAACAGTCAACTGAGTCAGAGTTCCTGTCTTGTGTTGGTTTGACTTCACATAGTTTGAGGAGGAGATGAGAGGGAAAGAGTAGTGAACATGCTGCTCAGCAATGAACTTTGGTCATCCTGCTGCTTTTGGAGAAAATTTGTTCGAATGCAAATGTCTGTTTTCTGGCTTTAAACCACTCTGATTGGAATAGGTGTAGGGAAAGTTACACCAGCACTTGAGGTCTTTCCCATGCATTTTCCAGTCTGTGTTCTCTGTGTAATGGTGAGGAGCTGACATGTTTCTCTTCCATTGGTACATTCAGGATGTTTATTCTGTGTTTTAAGGCTATGTCCTTGTTTTGGAAAATTTTGAGTTGACATTGTCTTGGAAAGTGACTTTATACTAAAGGCTGATGTGGTTAATATACAAATTATTTTTATCTTCTTCCCATCATCTTGTTCCTACTGATTAATTTTATCTATACCTCTAGGAACCAAAGCCCCTTCTGCTGTTGATTTGTGTTCCCTAAAAAAACCTGAAAACCTGTTGAAGTGTTGTAGAAAATAGCATTTGCAAAGCAGATGTATTCTGAGTTCATGCCTATGTTGTGTAAATAAAAATATATATAAATAAAAAACTATAACGGGAAGCTTTCTATAGAAATTCCTCTTTATGTTTGCTTATATCAAGTTTAGAAGCAACTTTATTGTCTTATTACTGAGACAATGATTCCTTTAGAGTTAAAGGAATTATATAAACTCTAGTAAGTATGCAGTGTTGAGTGCTGACTGATTTTCCTAGTATACCAATCTCACTTTAAAAGCCTAGCTACTTCTTTATGGGTATAACATTTGGGTTATATAGTTTATAATGAGTAAAAATACAGGTAGTTTGAAAAGTTGTAGTGATGCACACAGACGTGCATGTGCACACCTTTGCTCCTCTCTTGAGGTGAGGGTGCTCTTGCTCTTGTACATGTAGCTGTGCTGCTCCCTCTAAGTCACAACTGAGAGCACTCCAGGAGCTCACATTCATGTACCTCGGGTGCAAGTCCCTATACGTTGCACCTTACGCTGACAGGATCTGGTGTTTGGATGCTGACTACTCACTGTTTGACAGGGATGGTGCCATGTCTGGGCTTGACATGCCAGCAACTTTACTTGTGGCTGTACCAAACCAAGTTTTGTCTGCTGCTGTTCCCACTTCTGTGGGAACAGAAGTTATCTTGCTGCCATTTTTTGTGACTTGCTTATAAATCAGACTGATATCTTCATTAAAAAGGCTACTTGTAATTCCTCAACTAGTGTTTAATAACAGCGCAGTGAGTTGGGATTTGATAGGCTTCCTCTTTAACGTAAGTTTTGGGGGAGTTTTGAATACTCAATGCCACCCCACATATTTAGACTCGCATGTTTAACTGAAGTTTCTTTCCAGGCCATTTGCCAAGGCTGGGCCACTCAGGCACCCCCACCGTCGTAACACAGAATATATCCAGTTATGAGAGGGACTTGAAAGAGCAGGTGGACTTTGTACTTTATTTTGACTAGTGCACTTCAATGCTAGTGTTAGGATGCCTATCAGCATCTTAACTTCAGTAACAGAAGAAAAACAGGAGAGTCTAGCAGTTAGAGCATATGACTGAGAGGCAGTTTACTCAGTTGTTGTTGCCGTACTTATGAGCAGAGATCTAGAACACTTAGTCCTGGCTCAAGACTCACACTGTACAATAAGTATTTGTACAAACGTATCTCTTCAGTTTTTGGTGTTCAGCTAGCCTTGGATTACCTCACTTGTCTTTGATCTTCCCCTCACGCCATCAAAGCTGTTATTTACTGTTACTTGTCAATTTGCATGTCTTAATACAAGTGTGATGACTGTTACAGGATGAACATGAAAATTTGAATTTCAGCCATTAAGATCAGTAGTTTCTAACCTTTTTCAGTCTGCAAACCCTTAAATATTTGCTGGTGTACTATTCAGTGGTCAATACAATGAAGACTACAGACAGTAGTCTTGCTTTTCTGAGTTTAATTTTTGCCAGCCCCTTTGAAGTACCCCAGAGATCTAAAGGGACTAACCTGGAATTTTGTGATTTTTAACTACTTTTTATTATTTGGGGTTTTTTTCCACTTGCATATATTTCCTTGACTTTCAGTTACTGTGCTGGAAGCTGTGGTGTGTTTTTTCTCAGTATGGTCCATTGTTGGCCTCTCAGGTTTTCATACATATTTGATCAGCTCCAATCAAACAACAAATGAAGATGTAAGTTCATAGTTTATTTCTACGTATGTTTCTAAATGGTAGCAAGGAGGTTTTTCTCAGGTCACACCTCTTGCATCAGTTTGTGAATGCCTCATTAGGAAAGAAGACAATAACATGTTTGTGCTTGATTCAAAAGATTAGATGAAATCTTTTTGACTATATTTGCTGTGGCTTGAAAATATGCTGGTTTATATACATAGTATGTTCCTTATGGTTTATACATACAGGACCTCTATGTTGAAATAGGAAAATACAGAATAGAGGATACAAAGATACAAGTATATCTTATACAGTAGCAAATTAATAAATACTTTTCAGTATCTGTTTTTAATTGAAAGTTCTAAACATTATTTGACTCAAAAATTGATTACTGTGAAAATTGAAAAGTGTGTTGAATTCTATAAAGAAAAATTTCACCCTTTATTTTATTTTACCTTTGAAATTTTTTTGCCACTCTGAGGTCTAAAACCTCAGAGTAAGGAGTAAGGAAAGGAGAATAATTAATTTAAAGGTCAGCATTCTCATTTTAACAGTCTTCTATTTTTCACGTAGGTTTCCAGTTTTGGGGTGGAATTATGTTTAACTGTGTGTGAAGTCTTCATATGTCCTCCCCTGACTAAAAGGAAAAATAAAGAATGAATGAAAGGAAAAAATAAAATTAGCTAGGAAGCTAATGGTATAGAAAGCTTGTTGGAAATTTAGTAAGTGATCTAATGAAGTACTGCAAACTTTAAGTTACTTTGCTGTAATTTTCTGTTGTACCTTTTTCATAGGTATCTGGCAGATATAAAAGTAGCATCCTTGAGACTCTCAACACATTTTGTTGTTGTTTAAGGTCACTGTTAAAATAGTAAACTTTACAATCGATACAATCAACCAGAAAAAAGCTTCCCAAGCAAGCTCAGAAGGAATTGTGCCTCAGCATCAAGTATCAGAGCAAGTAGCCTGACTTGGAAGAAAGCTACATTTTTAGTAAGACAGATGCAATACTCTGATATTCCTCAATTTTTAGATTTAGGCCAACATTGTTTCTCTACGTGAATTTGATGTGCTTCCACTATCCCCACTTCACTCAAATAAATGTCTGTTTTGGATTGTTGAAAGACAGATAGCAGGGACCTACAGCAGTGGAACATGTCTAAATTTCAAGTAAACTGTTCATTAGTTTCGTTTAAAACATATATCACCAATTGAATACCACAAGACGTTTTACTCAGGCTCGCAAATATCTTACAAACAGAAAAGCTAAATAGCTAAGGAAAAATGTAATATGCAGTAAAAGGTGGTAATGGCTGCAGATACTTCACAATATTTTAGAACCATTTGTGAACTGTAGGGAAGATAATGTCATGTGATATGTCATATTATTTGTAAAATTAAACTTAGACCATTAGGTTTAGATGATTAAATTCTTACTGTCAGTATATTGATTCTGTGAAATTTTGGGTTGTCTAAATCTCTGGAGGTAAAGCATGTGCTCACTCATAAGATTTTAGGGTCCAGCCTTGTATAACAGCCCAAAACTCTAAGTTGTTTGGAAGGTGTCATCATGGGTTTTCTGTGGTCTGCTTCTGCAAGTAGCATACTGCTGCTATGGTAACCCTTAATTTGTCCCAGACATTTTCTGTATTGTATTATATGTGATGTATATTGTTCATATCTCTTCAGATTAAAGGATCATGGTCAAATAAAAGAGGTAAAGAAAACTATAATCCCTACAGTTATGGCAACATCTTTACTAATTGCTGTGCTGCGCTCTGTGGGCCCCTCTCTCCAAGGTAAGAGTATCAAAAGCATTGTTAACATAAACAGAGCCACCTGACTATTGATGAAAAAATTATTCTTTGCTAATGCCTGAGTTTACTCAATAAAACTAAAGTTTTGGATTACTGTCCATTAGAAGCTTTAATTAGGTTTTTCTTCAGTTGTAAAGAGATAAGTTGGTAAATTGTGGTTAAACTAAATTAGTGATCAGGTGCTCTAAAATGTATTTAAGATGACATCTGAAATGAAAATAAACTTATTTGTTGTTTGAACTTTTGCCACGATAGTTAATAACTTACAGCAGTGAGAGATTTCTAGTAGTTAGCTGTTGCATGAAGAGCAAGTTGAAATTTTGTTAAACTCTTACATATCTAACGAATGTTTCATGAGTTTAAGAGAGTTTATGAACCTTTAATCTACAGTAGTTTGATAATTGTTCATTTTTGAACCGTTTTATTTAAATAGACAGTAATTTTTTTATTTAATACTATTAATGTGTATATATTAAGCTGAATTTGGTAGTCTTACACCAAAGCAATTCCAAAGAAAGCACAATGGCTTAAGTTTTGCTGCATACATTTTCACTTTTGGAATCCAAAATGCTTGTATATGTAAGATTTGAGATGGTTTTTTCAGCTTGAGGAAAGTGGTGTACAGAGCTGAGACTAGAGAAATAAAACTCCCAGCTGAAAAGAGTTAATTCTTTTCTTATTCCAGGCCTCTGTGATTAGATACTTCATGCACTACATATGGCATGTAGAGGCCCAGTTTCACTGTAGAGACTAGCTGAGATCTTGTAGATTATTTTTGTGACATACTCATCAGTTGAAATGTTTTGCTTTCTCTGGAATTATGTAGTGATGAATCTGAACTATCAAGAAGGAAGAAAGTAAATGGTCCAGTGGTCAAGGTGTTTAGCTGGAAGTGGGATTTTCTGGCTTCAATATCAGGAATATCAGAGATGGTTTCTCCATGAGCACTCAAAGGTCAACAGGAGAGACTGATGTCTTTTCCTAAATTGGAGACACCTGGGTAAAGATTTCCACATACTGGGTTAACACTGGTGAGAAAGAGTAGCCCTGTTTCTGCTTCCTACCTGTATGGATGTTGCCTAAAGCCAGACTTTTAATTTTGCCATTTTGCTTTTCATAGAAGTATGTGACATAAAAGCTTACTGGCACTCTTCAAATTCTTTTAACTCCAAATGGAAACTTTTATTTCATCATCTTAAGCTGATACAAGTAGCAGCACACAATTAGACCAGACTGGCATTGGCTCCTGTGTTTTAGCAGACTTCGTACATTTTTTCCTAGGTTCCATGCACCAACATTACTTATTTAGGTGTCAAAGTATATGTAGAGGCTCTTCAGGGAGGTATTTTGTGACCAAGGATAAGAATTTACTGACTGTAAAATGTAAATTGTAACCTTGTTTTTTACTTTTAATCTCAGCTGTGTCTCAAGTCACTAAATATTAATTTTTTCCTTAAAATCTGGAAAAGTGGCTTACCAGCAATTACAGCTTAAAATTCAAAATGTTCAAGTGCCTTTGAGAGTGGAATGCAGGTAGAGAGGATCTGTAAATAATCAAAACTTTTCTCACTTCTGTTAAAGATGGTTTCTCATTTTTAAACCTATGCTAGCAAATTCAGAATGCATTTTACATGTCATCAGCAATTACTTTCAAATCTTAATATGATCCATAGCTGTCAACGTAGGTCTAACCAGTCTTCTGATACAATAAATCATATAACATTTTTAAGCATCTTTAACCAGGCCAAATTATTCCATTCTATTTTTTTTTTTTAATAATCTTATGTAGATTTTTATTTATTTTTAGTAATTTCTTCACAAAGCATTTTCTTAGATGCAAATAAGTAATATTGTGAGTGCATCACTTTGGTAAGTGCAGTGGAGCATGATAAGTGGTGCTAAGTATGAAACACCTGGCGAGTAACTTGTCTGTCTGAACAAAAGTTCATCTTTGTTTCTTTCTCAGTAAATTTTGTGACTAAGTAGTTTTAATTTAGATGTGAAAACTGGCAAAAAACCCAACCTTCAAAAGAGATACAGAATCAAAGTGCCCTAGTGAGTTTTGTAATTTGTTTTCACATCTGTGGTTTAAAATTCTTTGGTTTTGTGGTATCTGCTGGTAAGCTTGTAAATCTACTGTCTGTGATAAAAATCCAGCAAAGTAATAGTGTGTATGACTATGTGATAGGCAGTATCCCAAGGAAAAAGTGAGTACAAATGAAGTCTTGTACTTCCGTTGAGTAAAAGGGGACATTCTTTTTATTGAGAGGAAGTAGTTATTGATCAGAAATATTTCTAACACTTTTTCTTTATTGTGATTATTCTGTAGCTTAATTGACAGAAGAGGATTTATACAACCAGATACACCGCAATTAGCAGGACCATCAAATGGCATTACAATGTACGGGGCCACACAATCTCAGAGCAACATGGTAGGAATCATCCCATAGTGTTGTTCATCAAGATTCCTGTGAATGTTTTCCTTCTCCACTTTCATGTGAACTAATCAAGTAATAACTAACTGGATACAGCTGACACACTGGGTGGAATTACTTGTTTATTAACATTAAGAAAAAAAGCAAAATCCAAGGCTCTTTTTAATGTATGTTTCACACAGTGTAACAGTTATGGCTCATGGATTCTAAAAAAAAAAAAAAAAGGCTTTTGTACACTTGATTTATTGAATATACTGGCATTTTGACTTTTACTGTTGACACCTGCTGTGTTTTCAACTGGAACATTCAAGTATCGTGGACTTGCTCTGGTTCGTCATTTTCCAGCTAATTATTATTTTATGTGGCACTTTCTTCATACTCTATTTCCTTCCTTGCTTGTACACTGCGGTTTTGCATAGACTAATGTATTTTAAAAAGCAAAGATGAACAAAGAGAAGTTTCTAGGGGAGGAGTATTTTGAAGAAAGAGCAGGAGGACACTGAACTTGCAATGAACAAAAAATGGCAACTGGATTGTTACAACATATGCTTTTAAACACCTTTGAAACTGTGCCAATAGTTTTTACTTTTTTTTTTGCTGGTAGCATTGGCTATCACAATGGAAGATAGGATTTTCAGTGCCAAGAAGAAGAGAATAACTGGAAAGATCTTTTTCCAAAGGCAAGCATCTTTCATATGTGCCTATTTCTGAATTGTTATCCACATATCTTCATATAATGTGGGTTCTAAGACTTTGTCCAAGATGTCATGAGTTATGGACACACTCCCTCTGCCAAAAAAGAGGAAGCCACAAGGCCTTCTGACATAATTCAGCTTTTCTTTTGAACAACAGAAGAAAAGACTCTCTCAGCCAGATTAGTTTTCGTGTCACTGATAAACTCATATAAAAAATTGGGTTTAGTTCCTAAGCTGGTTTTACATATTATTTTGAGGATTAAATAGATTTGTTAGTCTCCTTAATAAGAAAATGTATTAGAGGCACAGCGTTAAGTCTGACTCTTCTGCGAGGTGCAGTTGAGCAGAACAAGGTAATGCTCCATGCAAATTATCAAAATAATATAACTCGGAAGAAAGAAAAGGATGTTAAAAAAAAAAAAAAAAGGAAAAAGCAAACCTTAGAAATGGGCTGAAGTCTTTCAGGGATTACCCAAACTTTCTTACGCTGTCAAGGCTTCTTATTTGTGAGGACCCAAGTATGTCCCTGGTATTAAATTACCTTGTCATTATAAGAATTATACTTGCATTGTAGGAAGACACTATCATTATTCCTAGATATTAATGAGAAAATCTTGTGCTAGTTTGATAGAAAATTGACTGAGTTTGTCTCTAGGAATGGACAAATCTGTTATGGTATTACTTCAAGTCAAACAGATAGCTGTTAGGATTTTAAATTGTAATACCTATAATTATGCAAATTCTTCAAGGACTTGAACTTCTTATATCCTAGAACACCGTACCACATCAGTTGGGATGGGCTTAGGTTCCTTAATAGTTATCAAAGTCACTAGGAAATGTCCAGATTTCATTCCTGAAAATGATCTCTTGGAAAAAACTTGAAAAATGTAATATGTCAAGTTTGATTTGGAGGAATATCTTTTAAGACTGTAGTGCCATTTTTCTCATTATTCCTGGTCTGTATCCCGGACCAGTTGGTTTCTAGTGGCCGCTGACTATCAGGATTAAAATTTCTCCCTTCAATTTTGTTGCAAACTGTTAAAGATGTGCTTAGTTTACCAGTTTCTAACACTGTTTTCTCTTCCCTATTGAAGGGGATGGGTCTAGTACTGCCACTAAAATTGTATTATTACGATTTTAGATAAGGGCAGACAAAGTAAAATTCCTTGACTTCAAAAACCATGTGTAGATCATAGTCTGAGACCATAAATACTTTTTAAATGGCAGAGGTTTAGCCATTTATACATCTTCAGAAATATTTACGCTATTTTATCAAGCTTAATGCTTTTGCGTACAAGAAATAATTTGTTAAAAATCTGAAGTGTGTTTCAGTACACCTTTATGGTGTGTCTCCAGTTTTATTCCAGAATGCATTGCATCTTCTTATCTCAACATTGAATCCTAGTGTCTAGATGTTATACTGCTTAATCCACATAGCGTGCGAAAATGTCTTTCCTGACACTGATATTAAATAAAGATTTTAATGAGCATATTCTCTCACAATTGTCTTCTATTATTCTTTCCCTCTTTCATTTCCTCCTCTTCCCTCAAGTCTTTTACTCAGTGACTTGTGTCTATCTAAATAGAATTATTGTGCCTCACCCAACTAGCCTCTTGTCCCTCTTTAAATCTCTCTGAGTTGCTTAGTATTATATTCTCTTTTCATGTATTTTGATAAGTCTTTTAGCATAGCATCATTTTTGCATTTAAGCTCAACATAAATATCAGGTTAAGTATAAAGTTTGCCAGACGCTTGTTTTCAGTGCAATATATTATCTCTTATTCTTTATACCATTTGTGGGGCACCATTTTTGTATTTAACTCCTTTTGTGGTAATTTTGCCTCCGAGACTTTGAATATTTCATATAGGATCTACCCTTCTTGTGATAGTGACCTAGTTTGTCACAATCTCAAAAAGTCAATTATTGCTAAAATCAGTGCTTGATAAACCCATACTGTGATTTTATTTTTTTTATAGATCTTTATAGAAGAGATTTTTCTCATGTTCTGTCCTTAATATCTCCCTTATTTTACTGAAAGCTGAAGCACATACAATTATTATTTTGCTGGTACATTCCAAGTGTTTTTAATTACTTTTCCAATTTAATTTGAAAATAATCGGGTAAATTGATTAGCCAACTTCTTAATATCCTTATCCACATGACAAGCATGGGCGCTTGGAGCTCATAATCCATACATCTGGTTATTTCCAAAGTATTTCCCTATTGCATTTTATTGCTGCTTATTTTTTGCAACCTTGTCATTAGTTGGATTGCCCAAGTATATCTCTTATTCTTAAGAATTTCTTTTTGTATGAAGCACAGTATCTCATCCATTATGAAATAAGAATTTTCTCTGTAATTTATTCTTTCTCTTTAATTTTAAAGTTTATTTTGTGTTCTGAAAGAAGTTCTAATTTCACCATAAATCCATCAGCTACTGTTTTTTGGGTCTGCGCTACTGTAGTGCTTAGCTTTCCCTTAAAAGCCTGAGCTGATCCTTGGGGTTTGATACAGGGTATTTTATTCTTTAGTATTCCATTAAGAGGAAACACAGACTATCTCACTCCATTTTTTTGTTGTTGTTGTTTTGTGGGTTTGGGGGGGGGGGGTGGTGTTTTGGTTTTTTGTTTGCTTGTTTTGTTGTTTTGTTTTTTTCTAGGAATCAGTTTGGTTTATATTTACTATGATGTTTCTAGGAATTCTCTAATGCCTTATAAAGTGATAGACTTTGCTCCTATCTGACTTTGTGTCAGGATAGGTTTATTTCCTTGTTTTTAAGAAAGTCACTTGTACTCCTGCATTCCCAGGCATCTCTGCTTCAGTGCTTAGGTAGTTCCTTGTGTGCCAAATTCCCTTATTTCTAGTTCTCTGTTTCCTTTCTTGGATGCAAATTCTTTAGAGCTTTTTCTTACTTATATGTACCACTAAAAATTGTGGGAGCCACAGTGCATGTGCAACATTTGTTACCAGTGAGAATCCCAGGAAAGTCCTCTCCCAGGCGTTCACATAAGTATTATTATCACTCATCTGGAAACAGATCCAGCTGCACCAGGTAACAGTAACTGTGACCATCCTAGTGTACTTTTTCCCTTGATTTTCATATTTTCATTGTTAGTGGTATTTCTATTATGATAGTAACAGGATTGGCAAGGGCAGGGGTCCCATTTTGCTGGGAGTTTTACAAGTGTGTTTCCTTGTATGTTTACTGATGTCCTTCCCAAATGCCTGAAACAGAAGTCAACATCACTACAGTCAAGGTTTTTCATTAAAGCATTTTACTTCCCAGTTAAAATGGGTTAAGGGCACATGCAAGTAAATCAACTTCTGCATTTTGCGTTGGGTTGGGATACGTTTTAGGAGCAATTCTTTTGATAGTGCATGTTTACTACAATTTTATTCATGTCCCGGAGCAGTGTCAGAGCACATAAACTAGATTTATTTTCTCTCTTCCTCGTGCACTGTACTACCTGATAGTGGAGCCATTCACTGGGTGGGGTTTGTGGCTCAGTTCTTGCACAGTATCCACAGTATGCTGATTTTGATTGTGAAATCCTGCACCTGTTGGGAACAGTTATACAGCTCCATCCCTCACTTTTTACCCATCTACTGTATCTACCTAGTATGGTATTTCAGCATCCTTCCTGTTACTTCATAGCACTGTCAGCCTCCTCTGAACTTCTTATTGTTTGTACTTTTTTCAGAGATGCTGAGATAATTCAACCTCCTTTTCTCCATCTTCTGAGAACTGTAACAATTCTTGAATGTTACTAGTGTTTAGAAAATTTTTAACAAAGTTTATTTAAAATTTAAAGTAAATTATCTGTGATTATTTAGAAATAAACACATTTAGAAATGTGAAAAATCTATTGCCATGTACAACAACTATGTTATCAAGTATTTTCTGTGTAGCTTAGAAAAGAAACAGATTTTCTTCAGGAAAAAAAAATTGTTTTAGTTGTTTGTATTTATTATTTGTGAAATAAACACAGAATTCTAGGTTTTGTCTAATTTGCTTTAATTTGTGCCTTTTTATGTGAAAATAAATACGGAGATGCCTAAAAATTTATATGCATGCATGTAGTTGAACTTCGATACTGGTAGAACTTACTGGACTTGTCTTACCTTCAGAATCTTCTGTTCCTCTTGAAACAGCTAGCCCTATAAACAAATCTGATTTCCTTCTTAAGTTTTGTGTTGGCTGTTTAGACTCAAGAATAGTCTATCTGTATAGTATGTGTTCTTATCAGATATTTTTGAGGGCTTCATTGAGCACATATACTTTTTCTAGTGTAAACTCTGCCCTAGTTCACTTTTGAAAGCTGTTTACAGCCTGTGTTTTCCCAAAGGTTTCATGCTGCTCACCGTTAAACAGAGCAAGAAAAGGAAAGCCTGAAATGTATCTAAATGAAAAGAGAGGCTTTAGGGAAATGACAAAGACATGGAAAATGAAGAGAAATACAGCACCTGAAGAAGTTTATAACATGATTTAATGGAGCTTTATAAGGCTACTTTATCTTTTCCAGTATTGATTCAATTGAAATGCAGTAGTGTTCTGTAAGAAAATGAATTCAGACTGTACAATGAGTTCAAGTAAATTACCTTCAGCTAATTTAAAGGGGTGTAGTTGTATTACTTGTATTGCCTGGAACACATTATTGATTGCTTTTAGAAGATCAGACCTGAAAGTTCACTAAAGCAGTAAGTCAGTTGCTAATGTTATTTGTTTTCAGTGTACCCCAGCGGTTATAGGCATTCCTTTGTTATTTAACGTGCACTTTGGCTGCTGCTTTTCAGAGAAGATAGGTTTTGTTGGTCTTTTTGAAGTTTGAAGATTCAGTTAAAATATTTTTAAGGTCTGCATAGTAAGGTTAGTTGAAAGGGCTATATTTTAATTGAAGTAAGCAGGTGTGAATAACAGAATGTTAATCAAGAATGAATTATTCACACTGAATTACTAATTGAAAACATGTCTTTAAAGTGTGCTGACAGTTTTCTTCTTAGTAACTTAAGCAAGGTTTCGGCTTTAAGCCTGTGAGTAAGCCTTCTGAAATTATAGGGGACCACTTCAATTGTTTGGCTGGGGCTGTTCATCATTTTGGTGGGGGGAAATTGCTTACAATTTATGTGAACTCAATTCATGTAATAGGAAGTCTTTCTGAAAGCAGAAGTGTTGGAAATATGTAATTGAGTAAGGATTGGACTTCTGCCTATCAAAAAATAGTTGGTCTGGAAGTCCTAAACCACTTAGACATGTTTTAAATACTACCTATCTACTATGACAAGTACTCTGCCTGCACACTTTCTGAATGTACCGTGTGAGCATCCATCAAGCTATTCAGTGGTGAAAATGGAGAACCTGAAAATATCAGAGGAGCCATTCCTAGTCGTGGTTTTCATTATATGGTGAAAGAAGCAAAAGTCTTTCCATGAGTTTTCATAGGGTGTATCACAGTGGCTTATTAAACTCAAATGGGCATTTTAGGGAATTGCTATGATGTTAGTAGCAATGGTTATGATCCTTAATATCGGAAAAGATGATGTATTTGTAACATCTAGTAATCTGATGTAGATCAAAGAAGTTAGTCATAAAGCAGAACATACTGCTTTAACAGAATACTTGAAATAACAGCTGTGAATAGGCCTGTCTTACCTCTGGATGTGTCTTTTTATTTTGCTTGCTTGCTTCCAAATGTTCCTCATTGCATAGGCTTTATAGTTGTATTCATTGATTGTAGTGTTTTTCTTACACAGCAGAACAGTACTATGGCAAATAAATCTAACAAGGTTTTGAAAATCTGCAGATTAAATATATTTTTTCCTTAGAAGCTCTCAAAAATCCTGCCAATTTGCGTTAAAGAAAATTTGGTAGTAGGTGTACTACCCACTTAGCTAGCTGGACATTACTGAAGCACCTACCTGTCTTGTCATCTCAAGGAATAAGTGATAATTTTGTATAAACAGTTCTTAGGAATGGTGTAGAGCCAAAAGCATTTCTGGTAGTAGTCACTCCAGCTTAACTGAATTTATATAACGCTGAATTTCACTTGTTTCTGAGACAGTACTTGCCAGAAAACTTATGTGTTGTACTTTGATTGTTCACATTGCCAAGATTAGTCCAGAAACTGCCTAAAAAATCTTTGAGATTGATCTCAAATCTATGTGTCTGCAGTGCTGCCTGATTTCTACACATCCTCTAGAATATAGAGTGTAGTATATTTTTTAGAATGTATATATCATGTATTAAAAATAATTTAAGAAAAAATTTTTACTCATAAGGGCTGTATTGCCAACTATATTTTTATAAGATCACCTGTGTCAAAGGAATTCTTGTTCTGGAAACCTTCTGTAGTAGCTTAATTCCTACATGTGAAGACCAGTTAAAAGAAGAAAATTGCCTAGTTTTTGAACTTAAAGGTGATGCTTAGATCTATTTTAAAGGCTACTGAAGCCCTTAAGTGAGCACTGTAAATATTTTTCATAATTTACTTTGATAATAATCCAAAGCATTGGCTCAGTTATGCATGCCTTTCTTTTTTTTCCTGGGCAGCATGCAATGGGATTTTTGGGTGGCTAACCATGGAATGATACTAATGGCTTTCTTTTTTTCTCTTCACATCCCATTCTTTTCCATACCTTTTTGTCCATATTCTCCCATTTTTTTTCTCTGTTTTGTTTACGTTATATGATTTTGACACCCTTCCATTCTACAGTGTGACCAAGATCAGTGCATTCAGAGCACCAAATTCGTTTTGCAGGCTGCTGCCACCCCTCTACTACAGAGTGAGCCAAGCATAACTAGTGAAGAGCTACCTTTACCAGGAAAGACTTCTATCAGTGGGCCTTGTGCAGCTCTAACTCTAGGGCAACCAACACCGCCATCTTCTATGCCAAATCTCACATCTGATTCAGGTTTGACAGACATCATACCATTAAAAGACGAACACGAAGGTCATCAGTTTCTCACTCCTGAAGAAGCTCCATCACCCCCTGGGATGCTGCCAAGTGGAAGTCCTATCACACACAGCCATACAATGCACGTCCTGAGTCTAGCCAGCCAGGATTCATTGCATGAAGACTCAGTACGTGGTCTCGTGAAGCTCAGCTCAGTTTGAACAGCTTTTTTGAACATCACACCTTTTCCTGGTATCTATACAAATCTCTGCTTAACAGGAATGACACTTCAGTACCACTGTAAGACTTCGTAACATGCTTATAATGGAAACTATATCGCATAGTGGAGTCTACTAAAAAGACAAGTTATTTTTCAATGGAGCTATGGCATCTTTTTGAACAGGTTGTCAATGGTTGTGCTTTGATGGTGACTGCATTTTGTTTTTAAATAAAACCAGAAAAGGTCAATAATCTTGTTTCCTGAAGCCTTGGTACACCAAGTTGGAAGTCTGCCTGTAACAAACACCATGTACAGTACAAAAGAGAGAGATTCTTGGATGTAAGTGTCATGCTCTGTGTTCTATGCTCTTGTAATACACACTTGTTAAGGCTTACCACACCTGTGGCCAGAATGATCTGCACTTACATGTTATGCTACCAATATTTGAGAATAGAAAACTACCATTCCATTTGTTAATACAAAAAAAAAAAAAAAAAAAAAGACTGCAGATGTGGATTTGCATGCCACGCTACAGTATGTGTTACAGTGGTGTTGGTATTAAAAGAAAGTGCTGCTTTTTTATTTGTGACTTTCAAAGTGCTGTTTCATTTAAAGACAGTACAACAAACAAATTAATGGACTATATTTTTTCAATTTATTAAATTTTATTTTAAATTAATCAGTGGTGCCTAGAAGGTGACGAATTACTGATTTGATCATGTTGCATATCATTTAACCTTCTGTTTAAGTGTTTAGAGTGAGGTATTGTGTTGTGCCATACCACAAAATTCTTCCACTCCCTAATGTGATACAGTTACCTGTGGACCTCCAATAAAATTACATCCTCTATTTCGTGGACATGTGTACAGTTATCCTTGCACAGTTTTGGTGGGGAAAGGGGGAAATCATGACTTGGTGGCACAGTTTGTAAAGATTTGACTGGAACATGTGTACATAATGAAACTAGAGCTATAGAGGAATAGCTGGTTATGATTAGGACGGCTTCACTATTTTTTATGGGTTTGTTTGAGATGTGTATTTGTTCTCATAAGAGGTCCTTATTTGGAAACAGTACAATTACCCTCTGCTTGCACTGTAATTTTCTGTTCCTTATCATATGGCTAAATGGTGAGGGGTTTAAGATTCAAGACAAAGACAGAGAGTTTAGTGAAGTAATCTTAAATGATTAACATAGTCAGTAGCTGTCCCCAGCCATCATCCTTCATTTGTATTTGTCCTTTGATATTTTAAGTGGAAATCTTGATTTCATAGAATTCTGTGCTTTTTGTTTGTTTGTTTAAGTAAAGCACAACTGAAAGGTTCAAGAGATTTTTAAAGTATTTTTCATGACAGCTGAGAGGAACCTTAGTTAAGCTGAGAAACTGTAATAGCTTTAATACTGTATTTACCAGCTTTTCAGAGTGTGGAACCTGGATTCCACTTTTCTTAGGACAGACTGAGTGCAGAATGTGCTTTATCTGATGCTTCTATTGCATGAAAACCATAGTTAAGAAAAGTACCACCAGTTAAGGAATGTAACAGTTCTGTATTGTTGGCTGTGGTCATTCACCAACACCAAGATGAAAATCTTTTTTCTTTTTTTACTTTCATTGTTGAAATTGAGAACAGTCAGCCTGTAGAAAATCAGTCACCCGTGCCATTGAAGGTTCAGACGAAATACTGACAAATCCCCTACTCCTCTGCAATTTCAAAAGCAATCTGTTTCTATAATTGATGATGCTAGCTTTGACCTAATTCAGTGTGTAGAATATAGCAACGGTTTCTGTCTGTAAGTGCCATAATGGGTCTAACAAAGAACCTCTGGCAGTCAAACCTGTCCCAGTTATTTGAGGCGCCAAAGAAGCTCTGGCAGATAAGTCTGTCCCAGCTGCTGTAACCACCTTCCCAGCATTTTCCAGAAGCTGGGACAGTCTCGAATTCTTTCTGCCAGCCAAACTGTAGTGACTGACATGTCCCAGTTGGCTGATCTCCCAATAAGCCACGAGTATCAGCACTTACTTCTGTATCTGCTCTTGAAGAAGAGTCAGTGATGTTGATGATCTTGATTTTATCTTTCTCTAACATGGCTTCACGTGTATGAAGCTGTGAACATCTGCATTAAAGCAGGTAATGGATTGAGTGCTGGAGATACTGGTCTCATAGACCTGGGTAAAGAATCCCAGCTTTTGAATTTGTAGACCAGTACTTGATGAATAATTATCTCAGAGGTGTCTGTGGGTAGTTAACTGTGGATGCATTACTCACTACAGAAAAGGGCGAGTCAAATATTTTTAATGTGGTATCAAAATTTTCCATTTGTACAAGTAATGATGAGGATGACTTATTTTAAGGAAATTGTTCTTTTTAAGCCTCCCTGAAATAGACAAGGGATTTTATGTTTCCAAGAATACCAGCTTCGTGACAACATTTGTATGTCATTGCCACTAGGGAGTAGTGCAGAAGGCTCTGTGCACAATAAAATTAGTGTCAGTTTTAACATGAAAGGGAAGGGAGTGGGACAGGATTAGAGTCTTTATGCTGTTTTCTGGGTGCTCATGCTTTCAACCATCATTTTCTGAAATTTCTGTTTTGCTTATAAGTGAGGTGTAAGAATTACCAAACAAATTGGAAACAGAAATGTTAGTTTAAACATGCTAGTGACATACTTGTTCAGGTGACTTTCTTTTAGTTTTTAAGATGATGGTCTTGTTTTCTAAACATGCTGCCTGTGTTTCCATGTTTGGTGTTTGAAATGGCACTTAACACCTTGAATTCGTTTATATATTTACATCATCCTTATTTTAGGTCTCTTTTCCTCCCCATCTGTCTGTTTTAAATGGTGACATCTCTAACCTTCCTGACGCGGCTGCCTTGCGAGGACATCTGCTGGAAGGTTTCGGAACTAAGTACTAACCCAGACGGAGTGGTAATTGCAGTCTTTGATTGACAGCAGGCAGTGATTTAGCAGCAGGTTGATCAAAGAGGTGCCTCTGACAGGGGTTTTAGTCCCTTCCCCTCACTTCCATCACATCTGTCTTCAGTCGTGAGCACTCCCTTCGTTGGAACTTGTGTATACATCTGGAATGAGTCAGCAAAGTAACTATTCATCACCTTCTCTACAGATTTGATTACTGATATTTTACTTTGAACTATGATTACAGAGCATGCACACTAAGGATCCAATATTATAATCCTAGTTAATACTGCACAGGGGGGTTTCTATGGAGTTTTTTTCCTTTGGCAATTGGTATACTATTATTAAAATGAAATGTTTGATTTATAAATATAAAATCAAAGTTGATATTTTCAGAAAAGTAAATATTTTTTCCTAAAATCCTAAAATCTTTGAATGTGTAAAAACTAGTTAGTTTATCTGATTGAAAATATTTCTTCTGCTTTAGTTTTTTTTAATCATATTTTTCCCTTCTAGTTGTCTATATAATATTCTTTGTAGAATGAAATACAGTTCTTCATAAAATGTTTTTAAAGGCTCTTTATTCCTGTGATTTCTCAAAGACACTTCTGCCTGGAAAGGGATTTTTAAATTCCTATCAGTTAAACAGTAATGTAATAAAAGTCCAAGTATTACTGTATTTTTCTATTATAGTACATCCTTTGGCAACTTTTCATCTGTTCCTGTTAACTGATGATACAGGTAGATGTATTTCTGCATAAAGTGGTTAGTGCATTCATAAAAAATAATCTTACAGATGGAAGAATTAGCTGTTTTGCAGGTGATCCTAGTAGGTGCTCATAGAGGAAACCCAAAGACCAGCAGCATGTTTTACAGGGGTGATGACCAACTTGTAGTAAGCAGATTTTTATTTTTTTAAGTCTATACGGTGATTATAATAGTTCGCAGTAAGTAAATGGTTGCTTCATGTTCAAAATACTAAACAAAGGAGCTTCACTGCAGAATCTACAAAACTGAGCTTCTATTCGTCTCTTAGTTCCCAATTTCAATACAGCTTGAAGAACAATTTGGCAATGCTATAGAGGGATCTAATCCTTACATTAGTCATCTTCTGGTTTAAATTATATGTGGGAACTGTCATCACATATCTGTTGTTCTTTTTTTTTTTTCCCTCCTTATCAGCAGTGGTACCCTTAAGCTGAACATGGTGTGTTTGCTTGTGGGCCATTTTGATCTTTGTTTCAAAAGCCAGTTCCTGCCCGAATGATTTTGTTTTAAGGGCTGACCTAAAATGAGGTACTATGCTTCAACACTTTCAAATATTCTTAGGCCCAAAATATGAATGAAATGTGTTATAGACAGTTGCATATAGATTTAGTTCACTTAAACTAGAACTCTCATAGTTTTCAGGATTCATCTGGGTCAGGGCTTCCTGGTTTTGTTTGCCTGCCTGCAAAGATGTTGCAATATGACATCTGTCCGAGTCCACTGCCAAGACTCCCAAAAAACTCTTGAGAATAAGTAAGATATATAAACCTGTGGATATTTAGATTAATTCTAAATTGTTGCAGCAGTTCAGTTCCATCACCAGAAGGTTAACATTCAACTACAGAATTTGAAAGTTCACCACAAACAAGGCAAGCTGGAGAGGAGAACAACTTTTGGATGTTCTGAAGAGATTAAAAAGGAGTTTGTTTCTAAGGTACATCAGAGAGGACAAGAATAAGAAGATGAAAAGGAGAAGACTGAGTGAAAGTGGAACAGAGAAGATTAGCAGGTGACATGGAGGAAAAGAGGAATTACCTTTAAGCTGTGGAGGGAGAGGGAGGGGATATAAACAAAAAAGCTACATGGAAAGGAAAATGAGGACAACTGTCAATATTGATCAAACAGTATTTTAAAAAAATGCAATTGCTCTTTGTTTTGGGTTTGTTTGTTTTTTTCTTTCCTCCTGAGAAATTTCTTAAAAGTCTTTTTAGAAGAATATTAAATATGATCAGACTTGTGAGAGAAAATAAATGTAGGAAGATAATAAGGAAAATGTGAGGAGTTGGTCTGCCCTCAAGCTCCTCTTCCCTAATACTTTTTTCTACTTCTGAATACAAAAACAGATGAAGTCTTAGGCCCTTTGAAGTTGACAGGAATCTAAAGACACTGACCATGCTAAAAGTGATAATTGCTTTAGCATGTTGAATATCCATACTATTAATTGTTTTAGCATTCTGTATTTCCATACCAGCAGTGCCATTGCACTGGGAAATGAATGATATACTATGGTTTTGTGTTTCTTGGTGATGCCTTCATTAAATTTGCTCACCTTTTAGTAAAAGTATTTTTCTAAGCAGTAGTCTCACCAATTAACATGAAACCTGAAATTCAGTCAGAGTTTCTGTGACTAGTGTGCAAGTAGGAATTAAGACTACAGGCTAGATAGACTTTGTGGTTTACAAACCAAAAATCTGTCCCACAGAGATATATTTACTTTTATATATACTGAAGTCCATTCCACTGGCAACAAAGCATTAGTGACAGAGTTACTTTGATGTATTTTATGCTCCTCCCAACTACATTGCCACTTCTGAAAACTTGGAAAAACAAAACTAAGTTTAATCCAACTATAATTTAAATCTTGTCAAACCCAAAGCTGATAACAGCTGCTGAGACTTACTGTGTGTATTTAGGTGTAGTTATAGAAAGGACAGGAAGAGACCACCTTAAAACAGCTTGACTGAATATGATGTGTGATGTGAGGAGAACTCTTGGAGCCTTTCTTCATCTCCTCTTGAAAGCACCATATACAACTGAGAAAAGAATGTGAGTTTAGCAGACTCGAAAGCATCTCTGGTGCTGCACTCTCTAGTCTGTCCATGGCAAACTGCAGGGATCTCACTGCGCTGGGCACTGCCACTTGGGAGGTGGAAGATGAGCTGGGCTATTTGGTTGTTGTACTTGTTAGGGGATGAACTTCTAAAAAGGATGGGAAGTTCAGTCAAGATGGTGGTACTGTAGTTAAAGCAGTGTTTGTGTGAAGGCAGTGAGTGATTCCTGTCACATTTGCTAAGCATGAGAGTTTTGGTAACAAAGCTGCTAAAGTCCTGTGACCTGTTTCCTGAGTCTTCTACACTATCAGGATAGAGAGTGTTACTGCACAGTGGGTTCACACAGGAGAGTTCATTTATTTAAAAAAAAAAAAAAAAAAAAAAAAAAAAAAAAAAAAAGCTACTTAAGGGTGAAAATATTAACCTAATTCAACATATGTATATATAGTTCTTGCATGTTGTGCTGGTTTTGGCTGAGATAGAATTCATTTTCTTCATAGTAGCTAGTATGGGACTATGTTCGGCATTTTACTGGAAAGAGTTAATAATTCAGGGATGTCATGGTTTCATCCCAACTAAGCACCACACAGCTGGTCACACACCATCCTCCAATGGGATGGGGAAGAGAATCAGAAGAGTGAAGTGAGAAAATTCATGGGTTGAGATGAAGACACCTTAATAGGGAAAGCAAAAACTGCACACACAAGCAAGGTGAAACAAGGAATTCATTCACCACTTCCCATGGGCAGGCAGGCGTTCATCCATCTCAGGAAGCAGGGCTCCATCACACATAATGGTGATGTGGGAAGATAATCATCACTCTGAACATTTCACTCTTCCTTCTTCATCACTCAGCTTTATATGCTGAGGATGATGCCTTATGGTCTGGGACACCCCTTTGGTCTGTTGGGATCAGCCATCCTCCCAGCTTCTTGTACATCCACAGCCTGCTCCCCGATGGGGCGGTGTGAGAGGCTCAAAAGGCCTTGACACTGTGTAAGCACAGCTCAGCAATAACATCACTGTATTATCAATACTGTTTGCAGCACAATTCTGAAACATAGGACCATACCAGCTACTAAGAAGGAAATTAACTTTATCCCAGCCAAAGCTAGCTCAACATGGCTTTGTAGGTGAGCCACAATTGTGCTGCAATAAACAGAAAATTGGAAACAGGATTTCTAATTCATCTGTCCTGCTACCTGCCTTGTGGTAGTGGAGCAGTTGATTGTGGTTATTGGCTGGAATAGAAAGGACACAGCTAGCCAAACTTTCTTCTTTTAGTAAAGTGTTAAGTTTCTTTCTATGTAGGTCACAGAAAATTAAAAGCATGCTCTGAAGTGCTGTCCAGTTAATTTTCTAGCAGGTAGAAGATACCTAATATTTTCATGTACTTTGGTTTTCTTTCTAAATTGAAAGGAAAAACAAAGTTCAAAAAAGTTTCCACAGGTTCTGAAGACGTCAACTGAAAAACCTTTTGGAACACAAATGCTGTTTCATTTTTAAATAAATAGTATCTTTATGTATGTAGTATTTAATTTATTACCTATATAAAATTGAAATACTAAAAAAATCATCTCAAAATTCTACTGTTGTTTTCATATTCACAGTGTCTGTCATAGAACCATAGAATGGTTTGGAAGGCATGTTAAAGGTGATCCAGTTTCAGCCACCCCTGCCACAGACAGGTGCACAATATCTCTTATTACAGTTACATTTGAAGAAGAAAAGAAATTCTTTATTCAGTAATTACATGAGTAGCACCAGTTTCCAATATTTTTCTGTTACTCTTGAATATTTTTTCTCTCTTGTATCAGAGATGTAAAATTCTCTTCCATCTCTAAACCAGCATTCTGTAACACATTGTACCTGATCTTTTTTTAATTATTTAATAAACTTCCAATAGAAGAAGTCAGGACTATTAAAAACAGTTCACACAAATCAGGAAAAACCCCCACAATACTACTTTTTATTAATTAGGTCACAAGACTTCACAATAGTAATAGTAGAACTGCAGTTGATATGAGCTGACTTGCTCTAGATTCCAGATTCTAATATCAAAGAGAGGCCAGAGAAAATTCCTGTCTTCCATTTTAGAGTGTCTTTTCCCTTTCATCTTCCTGTTTCCCCATCTAATCAGAAAATCCTGGGACAAACAAACTTGGGATCCTCCCATCTGTCAGACAGATGTGTCTGACCCAGCCTTTACCGCCTTAGTCACAGCACCTCTCTCTGTGCCTACCCAGCACCCTGGTGCAAAGCTTCCCTTACTGCTGTGGCTCCTGAGAAAACCCTCAGTCTGCAACAAAACCAGCCAGGCTTCCTCTGCTCCTTCATGTGGGGATACTCTTGAAACCAATTTTGTCATTGAGATGACCAGAGAGGATTTCTGGGAGGCACATAGGAACAGGAGTTGTTCCTTGGTTGCTCATTTCATGAAAAGCGAAAGTTCCCTGTCTTTCCAAGACCTCTGCCCTTTTATATAATTTGATTGAAATATATTCTTGTTTAGGGGCAGAGAGACGGAGACACACACTGGCAGTATACTTGCATTGGAAACCAGACTGAAAAAAAACCACTAAAAATTTGGATTCACAGGCTAAAAGATGTGGGAAAGGAATATATGGGTGAGGAGGGAGCAAGAAGACTTATATCCAGAACTTTCTGACTAAATGCCTGGGACTGAATTTCTTCTGGCCTTTGTTTCTGTATGTATTCACATTAGTATTTTAATGCAATTTTTGAATTTATTTTCTTGTTACCTCTGCTGAGCACTTCAGCTGTAAGGACAATAGCATCCTACAGAATTTTACTAACACGTATGTCAAGGATAATTAAGGAGCACAGCACTGATTAGAATACATGCCTAAAAAGTCTGAAAGAGATGCATTTCTCCCACTGACAGTAAGGAAAGAACAGATTACATCAGAGAAAACAGAAATATGGAGTAGCGTGTTGGATTTTAGCTAGTCTGAGCAGCATCACATTCACACAAACTGATACTTGTCGGTGGTCACACTTGTGTTAGTGGGAAAGTAATGTAAGTATGAAGAGGTAGCCTTAAAATGTTTAATTTAGTGTCTTTCACTGAGATACACAGCAATGAGCTGTTGGTAGCACCAGTACAGTGGCAGATGCATTGCCTATACATGAAAGGAGTGGGAAATGCTGCATGTAGCCTGTTATGTGATTCACAACAACTGTGTGCAAATTGAGGATGCTGACACACTAAAAAATTACAACTTGCTAGTACTTTATCTTATTCTAGATATTAGCTGTTGACCCAGCATGCTATTCATGTTATCAGTCCTTGAACATCTGCATTGTAAAGATTAGTTCATACTGAGAATTCTATAGTAAAACATACTGTACATAATCGTTCTAAAAGCACAGGAATTTCTCTTGATGCTTCTGAAGCTGGCTTTTACTTGTTTCTCATAGGGGAAAAAATAAAAAAATCCCTCCAAATCATTCCCCAGTAATAAGTAGGCAGTTTTACATAACTAATATGTTTGAGCACTAACATGCAGTAAAGGACAAGCACTGTGAAATTATTAGCTATTAAGATTAATTTTAGAATTTGTAAGTAATTTAGAAATATAACCACATGTGTGTCTTTGTGTGAAATCACAATTTTGGATATTTATCTTGGGAGTGCTGCTAAGTTTAGATAGACATGGAATTTCCAAAGGAAAAATACAGCTTAGAGGACAAAATCTCTGACCCAGTGCAAGCAGCCCCACATAATTAAAGGATTTTTTAATTTATTTTGCTTTTACTATTTCAGGGGTACATAAATGGCAAATACTGTGTTGGTGTAACATTCTTGACATATGTAGAATTTTGTAATTAAATAAGCCATATTTTCTGAACAAGATAGATTAAAAGACCAAGGTGCTATTTCTGATTGTAGAAAGTCTGTTTGATTTTATTTTTTTTTAAACACAGCTTTTCAATACTCTGCTTTATTATGTTGGATAATGTATAACCCTTATGAAAAAACAAATATCCAGGTTTGACCTCTTGCCAAGGTGCTCTGCTGATTTTACAGAGCCTGGTACTGTCCCAAGACATTATCTATCATGTAGATCTGAGGTGGTTTTTTTGTCCTCACATGTTTAAGCAGTGCTCTGCTTTATTGTGTTCAATGTTTAATCTTTTTCTAATGGACAATGCAATTGGCTGCAGTTTTGCCCCAAACAAGGAGCAGGAAAGAAGCCTGCTTTCAGGCTTCTTTTCTGCCACTTCAGTTTCCTAAATACTTACCTCTGCATTTTCTTTTGCATTTCCTTCTTCTAGGTTTCTTGATGTTCCTCTATCCTACTTTGTTTTTCTAATTTGTTCATAAGGAGGGTGTTCTACTGGAAAGTTTCATCTAATGGAGCACTTAGTTGTGTTTCCTTTTTGATTTCTAGTTGTACCTCTTTAGAGGGGTGATCAGCTATAAACAGAGTTTCAAATGTTCAGTTCTTAAATTGGAAGCTGGTGAGGTCTATAGCCTTCCATTGGGCCTGAAGTGTCATATCTTCTCTTTGAGACAGGACTTTATGTGGACGGTTTTTTCTGTAGTTGTGTAGGTCTTTATTAGTTTCCTTAGTGAACATATGAATTTACAGGTATAACATAGATGCATGAACTGAAAAAGTTGCATGAGTTTGAAAGAACAGGGAATAACAAGATTATATTGGTTCTGTCAATTAATTATGTTTCAAAAATGAATAAAAAGGCATATTCAGTTCACAGGGAAAAAGAGCTACTCTACAGTTCTGCGCTTTTTAAGTAGTCCTTTTGTCTGGCAACACTCACCTTTGTTACTTACGTTGTCACTTGTCACCGCTACTCACTTTTGTGTTTGCATTTGCTTCCTGAATTGGGAACACACCAATTTTGAGTCTGAGCTAGGTAATGGAAGAATATATTGCCTCATCCTCTTCATCTGAAAGCCCTGGAATATCATATTTTCTGTGCCCAAGACTCATATTATCTGTGATATGCTTGCCACAGCAGCATGACCATCTCCCACAGACTTGCAATGGAGATGTATATATTTTATATGTATGTCTGAATACATACACGTACATGCTCCCTGTATCACTGCAGGGGCTTATTGTACTCTGGCTGCCAAGCTCTGCATTGTTTATTGCTGAACTTAACAGGAGTGTTGTGTAGTCCCCCAGCCTGCCTCAGGCTCCCTTTCCCTCAGCACACTGGCTGAACCCCCATCTCCACCCCACCATACAATGTTGGCATCGTTCTCTGGTAGTTTCAAGGTTATTAGGAGGATCCAAACCCACATACATACCCACGAGCTCAGGATGATTGCTTAAGTCTGTTTTGCCTTAGAAAACCCTTCTAAACAATTCACACAATTTTGCTTTATGCTTTGATTTTCTTTACATGCAAGTCCACAATAGATAGCGTGAACTTTCATCCACATACTTATAATGCTGACTAATCTCTGAAGTTGTTTTCCTATTCAAAGAATACAAGCCATAGCATAGAGCTTCTTTCAGTATACTTCTGCAGCTCCCCTACGTTTCTGAGGTTTACCTAAAGTAATTGCTTGAGCTTATTTCTAAATCTGCTGAAAGCTTCAAGATAACAGATTACTTTGTATAAGTGGCTTGCTGGACGACTCAACCTATAAATGATTTAGTGCCTGTCTTTCCAGAAGGGCTGAAGCTAGGTTATATGTTCTATAATTCTGAAAATACTTAACACTTGGTTGAACAGGCATATACAAAAAGAAATATGTTTGATTCACCCAGTACTAAAGCAAATTTCTTGTTTGTATTTTTTTTCCTTCATCATTGTTCAGTGTTCCTTGTTCTATGTTAAAAGAAATCAGGGATGTAGGATTATACATCCAGGTCTAGAAAGGCAACAGGAACAGTAGCAACCCTGTTTAATTGTGCTGTTACACCAGAACATTTAAAACTTACTGGATTAGAAAAACAAATGTTGTTTGTTCTTTTTTCTTTCAGAATAAACTGCTTGTTTCAGTGCAGTTGGGTCCAGTGAGGTGCTATTTCAGTCCTCCAGATAATTTACTTGTTCTTTTCCTGGGAAAACAAGTATCTGTAGAGGGCATTTGTGCTGTAAACAAGTGTATTGTTTATCAGGTCACCTTAAGATGCATCTCTTCCATTCATTTCAGTAAATATTTATTTACTGAAGTATAGTTCATAGCTACCATTTTTTTTAAAAGGAAAGTATCAGGCAATAATCTTGCCTACTTACAATAATATGGGAAGTTCTTTCTGTAGTTTTTAGTTAAACTGGTGAAAAAACACTCCATAAATTGCGACTTTACATATGACACCTGTGCATAATTGTGGTCTCTATATCTTTATGTTGTGAAGACCTTGCTCTTAAACCGTGAGTTTCATTGGGAATTAATATCAAAGAAAAATACTTGCTTGTTTATTCAAGATCTGATGTAGGCAGAATTAGCAAAATGGTGTGAATGGGAAAAAATTTTGTAATAATTCCCATGAAGAAAAAGAGATAAAATTTTGTCTGCAGTCAAGATCTTCTGAAAGTCTTTTCCTACCCACCTGTAATGCTGCAAAATGGACTAAGCAACTAATAGTTTTTCCCATTGCATGTAACAGGAGTTGGAAGCTAGCACGCAGGGTATTATACAAAACTGTGTGTTTACATCCAGTGGTTTGATCAGCTAAGATTAAGATAAGATTAACAATTAGAAAAAAAACCTTTTCATTTGACCTCTTTATTGCCATATCTGCCAAGCTTTGAGTCACTGTTGCCTCAGGTTAATGTTTTACAAGAACAATTAAGTAAATAAGTTTACATTGATGCCAAGTTCAATTCTTAAAATGTAGAATCAGCGCTGCTCTGCAGTGACAAGAGTTAGATGCATGTGTGACCTAGTAAACAGATTACATTTTGTTATCCTCTCTTGTTTACTACTTTAATGTTTCCCTTAGTAAATTCTGGGATTTGGAGGGTTTTTTGTCCTTTATAATTTCCAAGGAAGTGAGAAGCTTTTCTGTCTTTCAGGAAATTAGCAGGCAGTTTTTTCTCCTTGAAGCCTCCCAGCCTCAAAATTAGTGCCATTTGTTCTCATTTAACCCATGTTCTAGGCTCAGGGAATGGAAAGTTTAGCTCTACAAGGAAGTGAAATATATTTTTAAGGGTGGTTTTTGTTCCCCACTAGCATTTTCACAGTGAGGAAACTAAATCAGAGGTGTGTGGCCCAGTCAAGTCGTTAAACAAACGTTAGTAATTCAGTAGATTATATCTCACAGAAAGCAAAAGATATGAGTTGAGTGTTGAATCCCATCTTAAATTCAGGACATAGTTACTGAGAAGAAGCACTGCTAGAAGGGACCCTGAAAGCTTCTCACCCATCCTTGTGTCCCAACACATACAAATACCTGTCTCTGTCACACATGAACAGTTCTTGGTTATACCGTGTGTAATGAGGGAGACTTCACAGACTCTCCAGGCAACCTTCTGTTGCTTCAGTAGCCTCACCATTAGACACGTTTTCTTAGGGTCTCAAACCTCCCACAAGGTAACTCATTCCCATTATCCCACATCATGGCTGTTTGGGGCAGTTTGGGCAGGCAGCAGTTTTCTCAGCACTGGCAACCATATTTGCCTCGGGTACTTACAGAAAATTCAGAACATCTTACTGTATTTGATTTTATTTTGATTTTTTTTTTTTTTTCCCTAAGCTGCAATAGATATGAGGCAAAGCTGAAAAAGTACTTATATCCTACTATCTTACCTGAAAGCATGGGAAAGATGATGGAGATTTTAAATAACGAATTTTCTCTGAATGTATTGTCTATTTATGTCAGCTCATCCAAAATTCCAAAATAATATAACTGGTATGATTCTTTGGAGAGAAAACTTGTCTTCATCATGCAGTTCTGATATCAAGTTTTGGTACAACACAGATCCCCAGTCTTTGCTATGAAAAGATAGGTAGTATGGAAGTCTTCATTTTCCAGACACACGTGACAGTCTGTTGCTGATGATCATGTCTTACATTAGGCAGCACTGCACAGTGGCAGAAGAGGCATTACATTGGTACAGCTCTGTTGGATACTCTCAGGTAAAGGGCTATCAGAAAAGCTGCAAAGCTGGGTGGACTGTGCATGTGGTGCCAGTAGTTCCTGTGCTCTGGAAAAGGGATACTTCCATGACAAATGTGTGTGATGGTCTGACCACCCACTGAGCATCTTGTTCTGTGTGTTCCATGAATTTCATGTCTTCATCTTGTTCAATAATGAAGATCTGTTGGGAGATGGATGGGGAAGGAGAAGGGGAGAAGGAAAGGAAGGGAGTAAAAAAGGAACATGTATTTCTATGGGGACGAACTAATACATATTTAGGTCTAAGTAAGGAGGTTATTTGTACATAGTTCTGTGTTTTAGGATGTGTTGTGCTGAAATAATTTAGATATATAGAGCCTGTGCTTCACTTTCACGTACAAGTTCTGCTTTCTCAGCACACAGAGCAAACAGATTTTACTCTCCAGTAGCTGCTCTCTGTGGAGAGGACCTTAAAAGCAGCACATCCCCAGCTTTCACTCCAGAGAAAATGGCAAAAATAGCAAATACCTAACCAAATGCAACCTAATGTAGAATTTCAAGCCACCTACCAATTACAAGGCATTTGCAGTGCTCAGTTAGTCCCTCAGGCTCCCTTTTCAGTCCTGGGGAGCACCAGTGCTCCCTAGTAATGCTTCAGTAAATGCTGAGTCTATTTATTCTGGTGTGAAATATCCTGGGCCTCAGCTGTTCCAGCAGCAGTCAGTCCTCCTCTGAGCACAAAAACTGGTCAGTTCAGGAGTCCTTAGATCCCTCCCCTCCCATACTAGAAATGCAGCCTCTTTCTAGGAGAGATTTATTGCTGCATTTATTTATTTATCAGAGAAATTGAATTAAGCAGCGTTACTCATGTTCTCTGTTTGATGAGAGGCTGTGTAAGGCCAGAAGGGTGCTACTAATAGCAGGTAGCGTGTGTCTTGCACTGTGGTTTGTGCAATGCCATAAGGGTGTTCAAAGGATTTGAAAGGGAGCTCTAAGGAACGAGTAAAAGGTGTGTAAGCAAGAACTTTTGGTTACATGTACCTCCTGCCCTAAACAGGCAACTACACTTCCAACTGTTCAGGCTTTTCCAAAGTAATTTCAATTATTATTTTCCAAATGGCTAATGAGGTAAAAACATAGAGTTGCAGAGGAAGAGACAAGTATGAAAGACAAGTAGAGCCTAGAATGCAAGTCAGGCTCTGTTTCAGCTCAGCATTTGGCAGAAAAGAACTTCTGAAAAGACTGGCATTTCAGTGGGCAGAGGTGAAGGTAACAGTCCTCAGAAATCCTGTAAAAACGTCATTGACCCGGAAATAACAGAGTTCTGAACTGGCCACTTGGCTAAAGCTATCGCTTACACAGGGAATTGGAAACAAAAAGAAGCAGGAACCACAAAAGAAAAATTATAATAGCCATTGCTATGGAAATTTGATGCTTCACAAACACTCAGACCTCGTGATCTTACGTTTCTTGTTGAGCTGAAAGCCCTGTTCTGAATACAAGACAGTAGCACTAAGGGTTTTTTTGTAAGATTGGGAACCATTTAAGGCACGTCTGCACAGTAATAGTAGGCTAATTAATCTTGGTGTTCAGTCAGTAGAGCCAGTCATCTGGAGTAAGTGTGACAGGCAGACCTACCCTTAGTGAGTGAGTCGTCAGTCATGAAGCTGGATTGCTGATTTGCTGGGTGATCTCAAGCGAGTTGTTTATTGCCCTCATGTTTACTGTACCAAATGTTCTACAAACTGGTTGGGTTCATTATGGGAACTAATGTTGTGTTACAATACAGAGATGCAGTTCCCAGGCAGAAAAGCGATTTCGCCTAATCTTCTGTTTCCTCATACGTAGAATGTGGTTTCTTGCTCCCTCCCTTCTCTCTAGAGAGGAATTGCATTTAGTTAAATTTGTTTACTACACTGAAAACACATACCAGAGATTTTGAACTTGAGAATTCCGAGGTTCAGGTTTACCATGTTCTGCAGTTCCCAGGTGCTCCAGGTTGACAGAGTAGTATGTGCTGTACTGTGATGTGATGTAAGTGTACATTATAGTGCATTATGGATTTGTCATGGATCAAGTTTTTTTTCCCACAGACATTTACTATATATATTTACAACATGGGTGTCTACATGTGTACCTACACCTGAACACATTGTAATAACTATATTGGTGTATAGATAAATGTGTTCTGACATTGGTAGTCATGGCAGGTTACAGGCAACAAAGAGAAAAATTGCTCCCCTATCTGAGTTATTGTCATGCATTAAACTGCCTCTATTCAGGATGCTTCAGTCTTGTGCCATCCTGTAAGGAGAGAAATGATGTTTCACTTAATTAAATTAATTAAATTTAACTTAATTATTCCATTTATTAATATATAATTATTAACAAATAAATATTTTACTATTAACTAATATATAATGTGACATATGGTTATATTTCTTAAATGGAATGCATTTCCTATGGTTCACTGCTGAAACAAAGCTTGTGATAACTTTGACCATATGTTAGATGCTATACAGGGATCTAATGATAGCTAAAATAATGGTTTCCAAAATCTATTTCTCAGACTACCTGCAATTTTTGAACTTCTTGACAGTAGTTCATAAAATAAGTGACCTGTTCTTATTTGCTGATGCTGCTGCACTAGACTTAACAGAAGCCCTAGTTTATAATTTGTTTTTTAATTGATTACCTTGGTAAGAAAAAAATGGCTGTCATTGCCATAAAGATGTTATCAATCGCTAGCAGAAGGAAGAGCAGTCATTTTCACAGTCTAGGAACTGAACTGAGAACCTCTGGCTCTGCCAGACTATTCCAGGCAGTGTTTCTGCAGTGTCTGCCAAGTCACATGATTTTATACTGAGCTGAAACCTTTTCCTGCTCTTCCAGAATCTGTGGGGACAGATTGTAGCCCAGGTTCAGAAGATCTTGGTACAGCTTTGTTGGCTTCATTATAAATCTGTCCTTCAAATTCCTCAGAGTTGCACAGTGCTAAGATGCTGAAATGCTAAATCATGTCTCTTCACCCCCAGCTGCCTCTCCAAGGCATGAGGTAAGCACTTTTCTGAGGCATTTTGCTGCCACCTTCCAGATCCTGAAAGTTTTTATGGATTCCTTATTGCTTATACCACAGAGCAAAAGGGATGAATCCTACACAGTGGTCATAGGCTGGATGGAACAGCTCTGGGGGAGACTGTACAAAAACAGCTTTAGTCTCTGTGCTGCCCCAGCTGAGAGCTCTGCTGCTGCTCTCCAAGTAGCAGGTTGGTGTCCTATAAATTCCTGCAACCCAGGCTTGTCTGATAATATCTTCAGGAATCCAGTGCAGCAGAAAAGAGCTGTCAGAGTGCTAGGATCCACGATTCCTCATCCAAGAGGAATGCGGTGCAGATGCTACACAGTCATGATGCTGCTGGAGATTTACTCTCCAGTGTGGAGACCTGGCAATAACATCAGCCTTAAAGCCTTTTAGTGCTGCCAGGGTGGTTCAAAGCAGTGACTGTGCAAGCCAGAAACTAGGCCAGCACCTTTTTAAGCACATAGAGTTGGAAGAGAAGAGGAAATATTCTGACTTCTTGTATTTGGGCTGCAGCCTGAATAAGTGTATCTCACTGTTGTCATAGATTAGTTGTATTTGCCAGTGTCTGGCACACTTGTGTGCTGAGAGAGTTGAGAAGTAGTGAGGAAATGCTATTGTCCTAATGCTAGGGCTGTCCTTAGTGGATGCAAAATAGGAAAAGGAAGACAAATGTCCTTCCAACTTCCTTCCCTTGCAATCTAAAACTATCTCCAGTGTGGACAGCAAGTTTTCAAGTATGCAACATATGCCAATAGCTATGACTCCTTTCATACCCTCATGATTATCCAGAGCTGAACATGTGCCTGTGCTGTAGCTATCCTTGTTTTTAATTAGCCTTTTGGATCCCTTTTATTACATCCTAAAAGTATGCAAACCAGTATTTTTCTGTGATCTGGGTTTCTGCATGGTACATAGGCCTCTATCTGTAACACAGTCTTATTTCTGCACATCTTGTCCTTTCAACCCATATTTCAAGATGATTCAGATATCTTCATGTTGGCTAAAATGGCTACACATTTGAAGGGTAGATATGTTATTTTCAGCCTATCATTAAATCATATTGGAATTTGACTGACCAGTTTTCCAGGTTGTAGTTGGGGGGGGAGGGGGGGTGTTTGTTTGGTTTTATTGTTTTGGTTACTTTACTAAGCAAACATATTGCAAAGAGAGGAGGGGTTGTGACTTCAGTCAGCCAATGGCAGTGATATAATGGGAAAGAGGACCAGCTGTATCTGCTTGGCTTGACACTGCTCTCCCAATGCCCAAAGGAACAAGAAAAAATGCCAAGAGCTCAGTGCATTTTATTTTATTCTGAAGCATTTGCTCTATACTAATTACCTTGCTGAAATGAATATGGATAAGTTCTTTCCTACTGAAAAGGTCAGAAAACTGTAAAGAACTTTTCTAAATTAAGTTTATCTCAGCAAACTTCAGGGAAAAAATGGGTTTTGTCTCTATTTTTCACTAGCACTAGTATAAAAGTTAAAAACTGTTATATAGAAAAGTCTTGACAAATATCATAGCTTTGTTCTCTAAAAATCAGCTACTAGATCAAATCTGTTCAAAATAAATTGGATTTAGGCATTTATTTATTTTTATTTAATTTCCTTAGAGAAGGAGGAGTGGCATCAGTGGTGTCCTAATAAATCATTTAGATTAATTTGATCAGGGCTAGTTTCATGTGAAAAGGTTCCTGCAACTAGTTAATTTATTTTTTTCCTTGCTATTCAGGATACTTGTAATCATTTTGAGACGTCTCTGTACAATTAATAAAATAGAAAGTCAGAGCAAGTTTCAGAAGTAGAATGATGTGTTATTTAAGTTGCAAATTTAAACTTTGCCTCTTCTTTAGGCTTAATTACAAATACAACATAGAACCAGAGCAGTTTTCAGGCTGTTGATCTGTTTAGTGTGGTCACGTTTGATTGCAATGGCTAGAAGGAAGATGCACTGTATCTTGGCATGAGCAGTGAGGAAATAATCTCTCAGAGGAAGGGCAGGCCCAAGATATGAAGCCTGATGACTTTTAGCCATTTCATAACATCCAGAATGATGATGTTCACTTTTTGTTTAAAAAAAAAAAAAACAAATAAAAAAGGTGGGTTTCCCTAGAAATTCCCAGTGCTTTTCATTCCTACTAAGATCTTGGCATTTGTGATACATGTAGTAGTAGGTTTTAGTCAATATATGTTTCCTCTCCAAAAATAATTTTTCAAACACTTTTGCTTGCTTTTGATCTCCATATTAGCTATCTATCTTTTTTGTTGGTTTTGGGTTTCGTTTTGTTTTGTTTTCTCCATGGCCTTCTGAGGCAAAGCAAATAGATGGATTGCTTGTCTATGGTACTAGGTCATCACTTTATTTAGGCTTACTGCAACTTCTCATGCCTAGAGACAGATGCAGAGCCAGTTCTTGAGAGCAGCACTCCCTGTAGATCATATACAGGTTCCTCTTCAGGAGCAAAGTTCAGGACCCCCTGGGCTGTCTCCAGCTTTCTTCAGGACTTGTATCCAGTTAAATCACTTTGTGTTCAGCCTCAATCTGTTCTTGAGGTTTGTCCCTAGGCAAACAGGAATTCCTTTTAGGCTACCTGGGCTTTGGAGCTGAACTGGAGTACCTCCTTTTGAGCAAGTGCAAGAAACTGCGGAGTTTTAACCATCAAAGTGTTCATTTAAATGTAGAAATGTACAAAACCTTCTTCAGCAGATGCTGAGAGAGCATACATTAATCTCTCCATAGAGCATCCTTTACCATAACGTGGACAGATGACTGTTTATGTGGCAGTTACTTTCACATTGCCTGCATGGGAAGCTGCAGTGTTAATTAGGGCCTATAAACACTGTACATGTCATTCTCACTTCTGGCCCCCTGATATTTGTGCAGTGGTGGCAACAGCCAGTATCTGTCACCCAAGCCTTGTGCTCAGCCTTCTGATGTGTTATTTGCTCTTAGAGTACATTTCTATAAACCCACAGGGGTTCCAGCTAATGCAGGTGTATTCCAGGGGGCTTTAATTGTGCCCATGCTTTTCCTTTCCTCTCCTCTTGTGCCTGCTTTTAATGAAATGAGACCTTGTGATTGGAAAGGCAGGAAAGGCTGACCACCAAGGCTGGGAGGCTCTGGCAGAAATGCTCAGGCTTTCCTCAAGCAGCAAGAGACTGGGGCAAGAAGGGTTTGACAGCCATGTAGTAGCTTGTGTTGTTATCTCTCAAAGCAGTTCTTAGAAAACAAAGAGAGATTGCCTGAATGCCAGTGTTTTCATAGCCTTTGTATGTGATACTTGTCACCTGCTTCACATAGCATTTTTTTTAAAGGGGGGGCATTCTACTGCCTGCTGCACAGATATCCAGCTGGAGTAACTCCATCACTACTCCAGTGTACTAAATAGTTTTGTTTGAACAAGTGATTTCCTCAGTGAATAGAAGCAGAATAAATGAGTTGTCCCAAGGTGTTCTCAGCAGAGGTCATTGGTTTAGATTGTGTACAACACTAATGGTGCTGTACAACCATTTTTTCCCAAATTAGGGAATTTGAGGCTGGGTCAAGAGTCTCTGCAGAAGATGTTCCCTCAGCAAAGCACCCAAAACCTTATACTCTGAAACAGCTTTACTTTTACCAGGACTTATTTGTGACCTTTTCCTTATCATTTTGCTGTGCTCAGTAAGTCATGCCTAAGGTGTTTTTCCTGTCTTAGTAAAACTCCCTCTGGGTTCTTATAAAACAGTAAAGAAAGTCATGCTTACTTATCTAATTGTGAAAGTATTTTGAATCCACCTTCTGCAGTTGGCAAGCTGTAGATGCTAAAAATGGTTTTATCATATTATGTATTCTATCTTCTCAAGGTGCTGTTGGTCTATGTTGTGTCTTCTCCCTTCAGGATGCATTTGCAAGAGAGAACTTCAGATTAACAAAGTAGGATCATTCGTATATCCCACTTTTACTTTACTTTTGAGCCTGGAGTTTCAGTTTTCTTTCTGCCAAACTTTTTGCTGTTCTCTCTTGCTGCAATTCCTGCCTTCCCAAATGTTAGATTGTTAAGTAACTAGCACTTCGGAGCCAACCTGAGTCCTAACAGATTGCAAACCTACTGTGAAGCAGAATGTCCTTCCGCATGGGGCTGGACAACATTCATATTGCAGATTGCAGGTTCCTTTCACATAATTATCCATGTATTTGATATAAGCACATGAATTTATGCAGTAGTATTTAGTACATTTTTTCATACTATAAATTCATTGAATTTAATGCATATAATCCATTACTATGGACACAGTATTGGTGAAATCCTTTTATTGAAGTGTATATCCTGTGAAAAACAGCTTGCCCAAACCCTACTTCTGAAATAGACAGTGGGTATCTCCCCATGTGACATATTAGTCACTGAAATATCTTTTAATCAGGTTTTTAAGCAGCATGCTTTGGCTTTTCTTCTCTAAATGTGAGATCTGAAACATTACCTAAGACCGGCTCATTGTTTCTGCAAAAAGAGGCCTAGGGGAAGCTGAGGGACAAGAATTTCTGCCAGCAGACTGCACCACGGTCCTTTGCTGGGGGTACTATGGCATGATGTATCATAGTAACCTCCCCAAGGGGTGGCAAAACCTGGGACTTTACAAGACCTAGTAGGGGACTCTTTGCTTCTGTGTAGGAGCTTACCCCCATTTCAACTCCCTGAGCGGCAGCTGCTTTGGGATATTCACCCTGGAGTATGGGTATGTCACTGTTGCCTGAGGTGCTGGTTCAGTACCTGTCACTGTCACATCTGAATGGTTCACACTTGTTCTTGTGACAAGCCCAGGATGTTTGCTGGCACACTGCTAGTAGCTCTGATAGCACACTGCACCTTACCCCTGCTCAGTCTGCCCTTGCTCCTATGCTAAGGTGGTGAGAAGGGTTGGCCTCCTCCATCACCTCCCTTCAAGTCTTGAAGATGGACTGTTTGTGCCTTTGATTCTACACCAGCGCAGTCACACCCAGCTAATAAAGACCAGCTCTGCAAAGATAGTGGGTATCTTCTACCTGCTTTGGAAATTTTGGTAGGATGTGCATAAATAGGTTACTATTGCTTAAATTACGTTGCAGACTTTGTGTGAAGCATCTGAGTAGAGCCATGTTGGATCAGGGAATTGAAGTATGCCTTCCAAGGCCAACCAAATTGACTTTCTCCTTCTGACCTCTTTTGGAGATGAAAAAAAAGAAGTCATATGTTCCTGGCCCACCCTAACTGCATTTCCTCCCCAGAGCAAGCCCCCAGCACAGTCTTTTGCCTTGTTGATGGTAGCCCATCATTGCTCCTGCATACGGATTGTGCCCTGCGAGGGTGGGATGTGTGGGGTGCACACATGGCCAAGTTCTGATTTCTACCCTTGCTGGACACTTCATTGCTGCATCCCTGCAAGAGAAATAGGAATTATAAAGCAGACAGCCAGCTTATGCCCTGGCAAGTACTCAAGCTCTGCTTAGAGTAGCTGTGTTGGCCAGAACTGCACAGCTCTGTCTTCTACCTTCATCCTGGCTAACTAAATGTAGAAAGACACCCCACAGTTAAGGAGCATTTCAATGTCTTCACTGGTGCTTTGAAATATTTTCCTATCTCTTTTATCTGTTAATATTGGCAAGTGCCTGTGTTGGAAACTTTCCTGCTTTTGTCAAAAGCCATTGGGTTGGTCTGTTAAGCTTCCTTTGGCTCCTGCAGCCAAATGATAAATGACAACCTCTATCCTTGGGGTTTTTTTATGGCTGAGAAAGAAATGCTACCATATCAGAATTTTAAAATCTAAAAACTAAGAAAAAAAAAAAAGAACTGACTATTCATTTTTGTTACTACTAATAAAACCACAATGTTATACTGCTAGTCACATTATGAGACACATGTGGCAGTGAAGAACCCTTACCAAAGGTCACAGAATTTTGAAATTTTGCTAGGAGGAAATTCCCTAGGCCACAACACAGTGATGCAAATCTTCATTCTGTACTGGTTCAGCCATTTGGGCAGCACTACTTGCCTCTCGTGTAGTAGATTTGTTGGTATAAGGGTTGGTTTATACAAGGTCCCTTGCTGTCAGCAAGGAAACGTGGGTATTTTCCAAGGCGGAGCAGTTCCCTTCCTTTAAATGCTGCTCAGTGTCCAAGGCTTGGCCTGTTAGTCCTACCTGCAGCCCTTTCTGTGACCTCTTTCCAAGGGGAATGTGGCAGCCAGCCACCATCTCTGAACTGAGGGAATCACACTGTTGGTAAGCAGTGGTAAGCCAGGATTTCTTTGTTACAACAGAAAGACAGAGAACAGCTTGATGTCTGCGTTATACCAGCTGCAGGGAGTTGTGCTGCTGGAGCTCAGGAAAACCTTTCAGAGGTTAAATATTAGCAGCAGTATACCTTGAGTCACAGCACAACTCTGACCCTTGTACTTTGCTCTGTCCCTGCTGCAAGCTGGCTGCCCTGGGGAGAGAGCTACTGTCTCTGCCCTCCAAAATAGCCCTCTTTTTTCCCTTGGGAGAGCTGTCTTGCCCAGTCAAGTCCAGATGCTTTGTCCCTTTTCAGAGGGAACTAGAGACAGAGAGGTTAAACAACTAAATAAGGCCAAACAATGAGTCAATACTAGCAGTTAAACTGAAGCTCATGAGTCCTTGGCTTCTGCTCCTGTGTTTTCTCTCCTGCTCGATGAGACGGGAAGCTGAGAGGCGGGCGCCTGTGAGAGAGGCAGTCTGCAGAGGACTGAATAAATACTCACTTGTGTGTGAGTGAACACAACCTCGTCTGTTCGCTCCTGGTGCCCTGAGACGGAGTTCAGTGTGTGCTCCTGCCATAAATTGGAGAGCCAGATCCTCTCCTGCACTGCAGCTGCTTTGTGCTGCCTGGAGGAGCGTGCCTCCAAGACTGGCACGGCTGGGCAGGAGGGGACTACCTTAGGCTTAGTGTGCTGTGCCATGACAGCTTTCTCTGGGTCTGTTAGAGTGCTCATACCTTGGGACAGAGGACTTGTGCGCACCTGCAGAAGGGTGGCAAAGAAGCACACCAGGGTGCTCCTCCAGCCTTCATAATTTGGAGCACATGGGAACCCACAAGACACCAAGATCCACTTCGCATCCGAGTTCTGAGAACTCTCCTTGGCCGTACTTTGCAGGACGACAAGGAAAGGAAAATATGTTACAGTGTTAACTCAATAGATGAAAATAGCTCTTCTGAAAGCATTGCATACTTTTGATCAGTATTATTAGTGTTATGAATCCAGATGGTTTGAATTATGAATCTGGATGGTTTGATGCCAGATTTTAGTCCAGACTGGAACTTGTACAGATGAAATATATCCTCGCCATGAGGGAGTTGCTCATGGAAAGAATAATACTTTAACATGCAGTGGATGGCAATATTAGAAATCCTTTTCTTACGGTGTCGCTTGATGTGCATAAAAAATTTTAAAAATTTACTGCTTTACATTTTTAATGTGTGACTTATTTAAATCTAATGAACTTGCCAGAGGATAGTATGATGCTTGAATTAAATAAAGCTAGGAGGCTTGTATTCCTGGCCCTGGCGATATGAGGTGACCGAAAGGTCACCTTCATTGTCCTCCTGCCTTTTCATTCCAAGATACTTTTGACCGTTTCCTGGCTTTGTTTAGCAGAAGCGCTCAGTTCTGTCACTGAGCTCATAGTCACTGAGGGTGTCGTGCTATATTTATGCTTTATGCAATATTTGTGTCTAAAAATCCTGTGTCTAAACAGACTCTATGTCAGTAAGAGATGACCCTGGAACAAATGATCTGAAGTCCCAGAAAGCTGATCTTTCCCAAAAGTGACTAATGTGAGGCAAATGGAAAATACTGGTCTGAAACAAGTCTGATCCAGCTGCATGCATGTGATTAAAAACATCAATTACTAGACATCTAAACCAAATAAAATATGACACATTTTGATTAAACAAAAACAGGAAACTTACCATTTTTAGGATGTGTTTAAGTGTGTCAGTATCGTCTGTTATACTGATACTTTTGGTATCTATTTAAAGGGACTCCAACATACAGATAATATCTGCTGTAACTTTTACCCCAAATTACTTTTGTTTCCTTGCATCCAAGATGGAAATTCTTTTCCCCCTTGGTGATCCATTTCAAGATCAAATACAGCTGTTTTTCCTGTAAGTCAGCTGCTTCTTTCCAGCTGGCCTTCTGTGCAACTGGGATTTCTTCAGACCCTATAGAAGTCTATCAGGAGTGTTTTCACTATAATTTGTACTCTACATAATCACAGGAAAATGGTTCTCCAAAACTTTCAAGTGTGTAACAAATATAAAATCTGAGGAAATCTGAGAACTCCACTAGAAGGGTAGGAGTCAAGATGAGGAAAATTATGTTGCTTCAAACACAAAATGTAATCATCAGTATAACTTAATTAAAACAAATTCAAGTCAGCATAAGCATAGGCATACAACTTTGGGAAGAGCTGAAAATGTTTCTTAGCATATAGGGTACCATAGTTCTTAGAATACCTAAGAATCTAATTCTAGTATCCTAAATACTTTTGCGCTTTCTGTCAAAAAAAAAAAAAAAGCTCAGTTTTTCAGTTGAAAAGGAAATCTAATTCTTAAGGTGTATGTTCCATGTATCAATAATCATAATCATCTGCTTCTAAAAATGAATTTCGTAGTTAGAGCTAAACTCTTGTGGACACAGCAAGTGGTAACAGCAGTGGCAAGAATTACTTCAGAGAAGTTATGGCACTGGATGTGGCACTTACTGCCCTGGTCTAGTTGACAAAGTGTCATTAGGTCATAGGTTGGACTTGATGATCTCAGCGGTCTTTTCCAACCTAGTTGATTCTGTGTGATTCTGTCATTCTTTCACAAATACAGCAAAGTGCAATATTAATAGCATACTTTCAGGGTGCCAGACTATTTGAACTACTCTGATCTGCTGAGATTTGGGCAGGTGGCTTGATAAGGGATCGTGCATAGCATGCAAGGTGCTGATACGCTTTCTAGTTAGAATGCACTGTGGCAACATAAAAATTTGGATTTAAGAACTAATTTTCAGGAAATTCCATCTCCAGTGAACAGTTTGGGATACAGAGCAGAAGAGGACAGGAAATAAAAGCTGTATAAGATGATGTGTGTTAATGCCTATGTTTGTTTTTTAGTAATTTATATTAGACAGAAACAGTAGTGGGACAGCAAAGACTATTGTTTTTGGATCCAGCATGAAGTGGTTTCACAACGCTCCCAATGAAACAAGAGAAGCTGCTTCAAGTCAGCAGCCCTTACTTCTGCCCAGTTTGTTTGTGGAAAGGATGAGTTAGTTGATTGCACACAGTGCAAGGGAACATCCGCTGTCCTTTCAAAGGATGGCAAAATAAAAGTTGCCTCAGAGTGAATCCATCTGCCTCCACAGTATGTTCTGCCAACCCTGTAACAATGTGGTGCTAACCCTGATCCCTCTGGCATATCGCCCCAAGGCAAACAAGGAGTTAACCTAAGTTTAGCATGATATTGTTCAAAAATAGCCCCATCTCTCAATTCTTTTTCCCCAAGTAAGCAACACAGTTCTCATGAGTGGAGAAGGTAGGAAAGGGAAATGCCTTTCTTGTAGAATAGAGGCCTCTTAATTGCAGGATACCATCTATCTTCTCAGGATGTGTCTGACATTGAAGTTCCTCCACTGACTTGTGAAAAAGATATATTTTATCAAACATCCTGAATTTTGCTCCTGTTTGGATCGAATGATATCATTTGCTAGTCAGGACAGTTCTGAGATACTTAAATATGCAAAGATAACATGAAGTTCTTTGAAGGTCTTTTTGTAATATATTTTGTAATTATGCATAAACCCAGTCTGAAACAGATGCATTCAGATATAACAGTGAAGGCTGATTAAAGCTATGTAGGTCATTAGAGTGAAATTCAAGATTTGTGTTTACATTCACACTGCCTCTACTGAATGTAACCTTGAAAGCTGCTATATGATTTCATGGAAAAGAAATGTTGACTCTTTCCTAGGGACCTGTGTCAAAACTATTTCTCCTGATGTAAATCTAATTATAATCTAAATTTTATAAATTCTTATTGTGTATAATAAGTGCTGCTTCCTCCAAAGCATTTGTGACAGGCATCATAGCAGCTGTCAAGAGATGGCTTTTCCAAGATTTCTGTGTGCTGAATGCAGGATTCTTCTGGAAAATTTTTCATTTAATGCCTACATGTAAGATGAGCTTATTTGAAAATGAAACAGTGTGTGCATTTGAAGAATTTATATTATGTCGAAAAAGTAGTCAGATATTCCACATAGGATGAAGTTCAGCACTAGCAACCACACGGGACACTAGCCCTGTGTATTTGCATTGCTCCAGTATAGATTGCTTCTCGGAGGCATGATCTTGTCACTATGTTTTTCAGGCTGCTCCTGAATTCCTTATCACATGGTCCCTATTTGTGATTGTTGCATCAGAATAGCATGAATACGCTCCATTGGCTGACGGGTGGAGGAATGATTTGGCAGAAGAGTGTGATTCACTTCATGAAGAAATTTGGCCAGCAAGTTATTAAAACATGCGCGTGCGCACACACACCCACGCACACAATGCAGCCATATCTAGGGAGGATATGTAAATAATGAGTAGCAGAGAGTGGATTAAATGCCTGCTGACCCATGGAGTTAAAGAGCTGGAAAAAGGAAATGGTCTATAATCCAGAGCAAAGCACGTGATGAAATAGCAGCAAACTCATGGTTTAGGAATCTTTCCAGGTTGCAGTGATGAATCACTGAGTGTTTTTCTGGGTGTGAGCCCTCTGGTGAAGATGAGATGTTGGCCAGAGTGGAAGTGACCTTGATAACAAGCTCACTGGCACAGCTCAGGGGTTTTTCTAAAGTGAAAGGCAATACAGAGCACATAGCTAGAGTTTAATTGTAAGATTAGGATTAAATAACAATTTGTCAAGGCTTAAGAGCACAGCTCCATTACATATTTGAGGCCAGATAGGTGCTGTTAGCATCCAATTTGACAAATGATAATTATACATGCTACCTTCAAAAGAAAAGTAACGCAAACTGCAGTGAAATTAAGTTGTAAAAGCAGCAGTGACTAGACAAAAACCATGAGGTTTTTTTCCCTTCTTTGCCACTACAAAGATGGTGAGACATTCAGATTTTGGTTTTGGAAACTTGTGATTGAATATAATGTTGCTGTAGACCTATGAAAATTGATGCAGTTACCTTAAGGATGGATTCAGTCATATTTCTGTGATCACAGAATGGTGTATCCCTCTTAAAAATATAGTATTTGAACAAAATGCCGAAGAAAGAGGTAAGTAAGTACCTTCAAAAATAAGTTATCAAAAAAGCAAAGAAGTAGAGACAAGATAGCAGAGCAAACAAAACTACCTGTCTCTGCATAAACAGGACTCCTGTGCTTCGGGAGAACAGACATCACTGGTGTGGCCAGCACCTTGTAGGCATCAGTGCTGCTGTAAATGAGGGTTTGGCTGCCACGAGCTTCCGTGACCTCGTTGCTCACAGAAATTTCTGTTGTCTGGGCAGAACTGCTGTTGCTGTGGCACGCCAGCTCTCCCCCCCACCCCCTTCCCGCCCTGGAGAGGACTGGTTGAGGAGGGCAATGAGGGGAAACTGCATCAAAACTTGACAAATCACTGCTGTTACTCACTGTTTTAGGAACTGTAAGAAGTCAGGAAATACAGGAAATACCCACAATTGCCACATAGGAGAGTCTATGCACAGCAATAATCTAACTGCAGCCTTCTGCAAAACTGATGGGTGTAAAGGGCAATCAATTTACATTTTATAAAAAGACAACTCTGCCTTTTGGCAGGCAACAACTGCCTGCTCATTGTACTGAGTCATGCTCCCTTCAACAGAAAGAGGTTAATCTGTCTGCCCAACAACAGTTCTGATTTGTGGCCCACATAAGGCTTGATCCAAAGCTTGTCCATGGTGAGTAAAGGAGTGTCTGTCAGCTTCGGTGAGACTAAAACTATGTGAAGGTTCCCAGTGTTGAGATAAATCTGTGCAAGGCCTCTTTGGCTATAAAAAGTAACACATGATGTCTAGTTTTAAGAATCAACATGAAGAGTGTAGACTTCAGCAGCATGGTGTTTGAGCAGTGCCCTTGCCATTAGATTGCTGAACGGAGTTAATTCAAGAATTCATTTGCTTCCCAGGCTTGTAAAAAAAACCCTAGCCAAACCAAAACAAAAAGCCAATCAAAACCCCCAAACAAATGAAAACAAACAATCCAACAAAACTCAAAACAAACCCCAAACAAACCTTCAGCTTTATTTGTGCTATTATGAAAAGCTGAAAAATGAGGGGAGGGGGAAATTAGGATGTTTTCAATTTCCTGAAGTTTGTGAGAATGTAAAACGCTTTGTTTTGTATTGAACCACTATTTAAGTGCAAAAAGAAATTTCCTGTAATCAAAAATTCTCTCTGCTTTTATAAATCCAAATGTATGCATTCCATCAGCTCAGACAAAGCCAACAGGGTTTGGAAATCAGCAGAAAATTTTTATAATGAACAATTAGCATTTATCTCACAAATAATATTGCTTTATTTCAGTCTCACATATGACAAAAGAATCTGTGCTTTAAAAGCCTCTTCGAAAAATAATTACCATAAACTTAGAAACACACTTGGCACTTGAGAACAGGGAAAATGAAAATTAGCAAGCTGTGCCCTCCTTTAATTCTCCCCCTTGGAGATGGCCCTGAATAAAAAGCTGCTGCCTCTCTTGCCAGCATCTGGTCTAGCATTTTCAATGGCAAGAGAGGAGCAGATCTTGTCCGGGAGCATTGTCTTTTGTGGGGACAAATTATCTGCCACAAGTCCAGGGTGGAGCTGATACAGGGCACTTTGTGAGATAGCTACAGCTCTGTGGCTAAACCATTGTCAATGTTTTAGCACTTTGAATTTACATACATGCGGTCAATTCTACAGTATTTTCCTCCCACTTAAAAATTTTGCAGTTCCTGAGAATTTGAAGTCCTATATAAACTTTTTGTTTGGGAAATATGTCAATCTAGTATTATCATAAAATATTGCATGACTAATACTGTGTATTAGGCTATGTTTACTTCACAGACTTGGTTCATGAGGCCAGAACCAAGAACTTTTATTCAGAGGTAGATTTCATCCACCTACATTTTAACTCGGTAAATCCAGGCAGATATCTGGTTTCTCTGGTCCAGTGACATCTGCACTTATTCATGAGTCCCTTTTTCCTTCTTTTATATATTCCTGTGTTACCTCCTGCAATTTGGTTTTACTGCAATGTATGACTTCATATAATAACACTGTTGAACTTTAGCCTATTTGATCAGCAAAGATGGTGGAATCAGGAGTTTACTGCCAGCTCTTCCACATGCTTCCCATGCAACCCTGTGTACTAGATATTTGGGCTGGGTAGTATCAATCTTACTCATGCTACTGAGCGTTTAAAACACATGAGCAGTCCAACTGACTGCTATGGGGAAGACACAAGTAAGCATTTACTAACCTGAGCAAAGGTTACAAACTCTTGTACATCTCTGCACCTGGGATAACTACTAGGAAACAGTATTATTCCATTTCCTTGATGAGCGGTGCACGCTAAAATACCTTAGCGGCTTGAGAAGAAAGATACTGCAGAAGGGTAGTGGAATGTCAGTATGAAGTTATTAGGCTCCCCATCCTACGTTGTGATATTCAGTAGCCCTGATAATGCGCTCTTTTCAAAGCTCCAAACAGGAGACTTCCTCCCAGGTGACAAATATTGTGGGTCAGGGCCCAATTACTGTCTCTGAGCTGTGCTCCCACCGGCCTCCTGCAGAACTTCTCTCTCAGATCAAGCAACATGACCACATTTAAATATTTAATCTTTAATCTTCTTTCGAATATGTTACTAAAAACCTGACTAAAATCCACTCAGAATTCCACATAAATTACCAGTTTGCCTGATAGGAGTTTGTTTGTTTGTTTGTTTCCCTTTGAAAGAATTAAAAAATCCATGTTATCTGCCCAGATGAGGAAAGCAGGTCATGTTTAAAAAGATGTGGGCTAACATGCTCTTAACACCCCCACCCCCCTACTCCCAAACAAACCAATGGTAAATGCTACTTAAAACAGATTTAACATATCTAAGAGATTAGGATCAGTCTTTGTCTCTACCCTAGCTAGTTTGCTTTTAAATGTGACCTCCTTTCCTTGCCTAGACAGATGCTCTTTGTCTGCTGGGACCACTCTGTAAAGCCATCCTGACAGCTACCTCGCTTCCCAGTCTCTCCCAAAGGGCCAAGACTCTTCCAAGTGGTTTCCTCCTACTGAAAAGACTGTAATTAGCTGCTTCCCCTATTTTCCTCTGTTTAAAATTGGCATTATACAGCCTTTCTTCCAATCTTCTGAAACCTCATCCCCCATCCTGTTCTGCTTTCAACATATGTAAAAGGAAATGCTATGCTATGCTATGGAAGCGTAGGCACGTTGTTTAATAAAGACAAAACGCCGAGTTTTATAGTACAGAATTGACATTTTCTTCCTTTGCCATTAGACTGTGGCTTATCCATTTCCCAAAATAGATCAACCTGCTTGTTTCTCAACTATGACTTCCTCCCCATTTATGGTAGATTTTATTATTACCCTGTTTATTTCAGTAACCCAAATATTAAGATTTCCTTTGTTGCCCTAGTATGTTATTCTCACCTATATCTAAGTAGCTGCATAATAAGATTTCCTGTCCATTTCTATCAGCAGAATAGCTTTTGAAAATGTAAATCCAGCAGCAGTAGTCACAGATTCAAAGATTTCACCTAAGAGTATCTTTTGAAAGAATGTCAGGGAAAAATTCTTGTTTTATAAGGGATTTGAAACTGAGAATTCTCCAAAATCTTGTAAGCACAGATGTTTTCTCACAAAAATTTTCAGGTCAGTGTCAGATATCATTGTTCATTTAGCAGAATTTAGCATCAATATTTCTAAGCTTTTCCAAAAAGAAAAACCAAAAACAACCCCCTACATCTTCTAAAAACTGGCTCTGCAAATTTATGAAACTCATCTTACTTAAAACGAATTATATATCAGCTTTTCATATTTTTCCTACTCAATTATGCAGGTCTCAAAGCTCAGATCACCAAAGAAATGACTGAAAAGCTATTTTAAGTTATTTCATGGATTAGTTTATCCAAGTCAATCTTCGTAATAAAAATGTGACAATTAGCATTCCTTTGTAATTTAACACAAATTTATTCCTTTCTAAATTATTACAAATTTATTCCTTTGTAATTTATTTCAAAGGAGGATAACTTCATGATATAATTTTCTAGCTTTTTCTATAGGCTTTGGCAAGTACACTGCTATCTACTGAACTATACGTGTTTGAAAATAGATATACAGTACTTCAAAAAGCTACTTAGAATTATTACGGAAGCATAGCTGTTAGTGTGTATTTCTTTTTAGCTTTCTAGCCTAGGACATTTTGTAGGTCACATATTCTGTTTGCCAATAATGTCTTGTCTCAGTCTCGGTCTTAAGAAACCCTAAATCCTGTTGTTCATTTTCACACTTTGTTCCTGTCAGTTGTATCCATCAGTTCATAAATCGAAAGTCTAAGCCGCTGAATCCAGAATCTCCACTCAGTCCAAAAGGCTTTTGCATGTCTTTACACACTCACTTTCAAATTAAATACCCTACCAGATCCACAAAATAAGCACTCATTTAAGTTTTGTCTTTCAAACTACAAACAGAAGATTACACACTAGACAAATCTCACTTATTCCCTCTTGACTGCTCTACATAAAACATAATTACAGCTCTTCTGCTGAGATCTTTATTAATTAGTATTATCTAGAGGAGTTTCTGGTAGTCAAAATGTGGTAGGTTAAACAAAAAAAAAATCTAAAATATGAGCAGTTTCACCCATACTCTTGCAAAACTGAGACTATCCAAGAACTTTATCCTTCTCATCTAAACCCAAGCTTATTGCTGCGTTTGCACAGTCAGGATCTCTGCTATTGTAGGTTGTATACACTAGTATAAGCTAGTAAACTAAATGTATGCCCAAGGAATTCCAGTGTGTGCCCCAGGAAGTAAGGCTGATTGGGATGGCATAGCTCATGTCCGTGCTGGTAAACACTCAGCCTCCAAGAAAGAGTGGCTGCCACAAATGAGAATAGTTTCTAAGATATTATTGTCCTTAAAATATGCCATTGAGTGGCTTCAGAGGGTACTAGTTAGCATGGGCCAAAATGGAGCCAGAGAAAAATCTGGTAGTTTACCAGTGTCAGTAATTGCATTTAGCCTACTAATACAGTCAGTCACAGAAGACTGTGTCTGGGATTTCTGGTGATCAGATGAGTACTGTTAACTCTTGATTCAATTTCGTTGGTATTAGCGCAGGCATATTCTGCACGGACTGATGTTCAGAGCAACAGCAGTGTGCCAGTTTCAGAGATTTGGTGAGTATGTGGTATTAGAAGGTAGAATCAGTAACTGCCACTGGGAGCACTTATGCTGAATTTATGGATAACCCCACAAGTTGTTCTGCCATAAGGATATGGTTCTCTTGTTGTTTGACCAATAAGACACCAATTTGATTTAAACAGGAAAACTGTGACATCATTCTTCTGTGGAGACAACTTTCTACTTAAGAGAAAGAATGGTCAATGGTACAAAAACTCAAAGCTGACATGAACACACAGAAAAGATATTACACTTCCAGCTTTTATTTTAAAATGACCTTCAGCCCCAAGAACAAGCAGGGCACTTCCCCACTCACTTCTGCCACTGGTGGCAGAGAATAAGCCTTAGAGAGCAAAGTGCAGCAGTATCTTCCCTGCCAGGCCTCAGCTCTCTGCTGATTCAGGTTGTCACTGAGCCAACAAAGACCTTCAATGCACAGCAATTTGTCTACCAATGCTTTAAAAGGAGACTACACCCTCTTTCCTCATTTGACTGGCTTACTGAACGTCCACAGCAAAATCTGCTGGTTTAACTTTTCCACAGGATGGTAACTTTCCAATTATTTTGATACTGTGAAACCTGGACTTTGCTAAGCAGGTAGGAAAAATAATAAATGCTATTAGGTTACTTTGTCTGTTGTCCCAGAAGCCAACTGGTAGGAATGACAGCTATGAAAGTCAGTTATACTGGAAAGATACTTGGAGCAAAAACTGCTGGTTAATGGAGATACCTGAAGGAGTCATGGTGTCAGAGGAACTCAGCTGAACACAACCTGAAGTGTCCCTTCTCACATCCCCTGTAATTAAACATAAGAGAAGTCAAGATTTCCCTTCAGACTAAACACTCCTAAAGGGGACTTAACATCTTACATAAAAGGAAATGAGAGAAAATTACTCCAGAATACAAAATCCACGGCTGTAACATAGCCAGAGGCATTTGGCTGAAAACAGCGAGCCAGCAGCAATTGCTGCAGCAGAAACCACTGTAGATTTTTCTGCAGAGATGTTTCCAGGCAGTCAGCTGGTGCAATGGGAATAATGGCATCTACATGGATGGGAGATATCCCTGCTAGATCAGATCTGGATATTTCAATGTCTGAGTTAAAGGAACAGTCCTCTTTGTTTAAAGAAAGCACATCTGGCTATCTCACTGGGCATAGGATACGTATGAATGGATTTGCCTGTGTCAGGGAATGTCTCTTAGCTCCAGGTGAATGATCTTTTTCCAGAAGTTCCTCCTTGCCTGTTCCCATTCTTCCCCAAATCATGTGACTGAGAGTTCGGAGAACTTAAGCCTATACATCATCTGTCCTTGAGGAGAAGTCTGCAGTTAGAACTGCTTTGTACAAGGAAGTTGCTGAGCAGCTGTAGCCTGAGAAAAAACCCATCAAATGGTTGTTTCCAGCTGGGGTCAAAGCAGAAGCTCATCAGGGTTTGGCTGGAGAGTGCTAAGCAGTAGTGAAGAGATTAGCAATGGGAGAAGTGGCCTGGAGGGTGCAATCAAAAGTGAGTTTCTGTGAGCTGGGAAAAACAAGTCAGCAGGTTAGGAACCCTCTGTAGGCACCAGGATGAGGGAAAGCCCTGATTTATATCTGTGTTGCAACTGCCTCGCTGGCTCAAGATGGTCTGTGGTGCTCAGGGCTTGCTTCTCTGCAGAGACAGTGAGGACCTGAAAAAGTTCTAGGAAAATCTTCCATTCACTTGCATTGTCATGAAACATTTAAGGGAAAAGAAAACCCTGGGTCTGATGTGGAATTAAAGCTTTGAATTTGCCTTGCAAGCCAAAGAATGAGGCAGCTAGGAAACGTGACAGACAGGATCCACTACTGGGAAATGTGGGCCAAATGTTCAGTGTGGGTACAGCCCTTGACACAGAAGGCCATGATCATAATTAGGATGGCCAGAGATTGTCACCATACCATGATAAGGCTGTAAAGGTACAATACAGTCTTACCTCACAAAGGTGCAGGGTGGATGCTGCATGTTTAAGGTGGAAAACAAAGCTTGGAATAGAAGATTCACAAAAGAAAACTAAAAATATTAGCTAATACTAAAAGTATTAACACTCACTGTGGTGCTTAAGGGGTATTTGTTTAGGGTTTTTAAATGTCATATTACAGTCACATTTCCCCTTCCATTTGTTATCATAACTTTAAGGGATATCCTTTCGATGTAGGTTTAATTTAATTTTGTGACAACACTGTCTGTAGCAACAGTATTTTATTCTTGTAAAAACCTTGGACTGATGTAGCAATGACAGGCAAACATCAGCAACCTCCTGATAAAGACCACCTTTTGGGTAAACACATCACCAGAGACAAACTGAATGATGTCATATGCTGAGAAAAGGCACAGGCTGAGTTCAAGCAAGTGAGAAAAGGTATTTTGTGGAATAGCAGGTCTTTTTCTTGTCCTCAGCATCTCTTAAGTAAACTCACTGCAGTCATTTCTAAATGTCAGCTGTGAGTCTGATATCATAGTGCTTCTTTATTTCTTCAGTGACTGTTTTTAATGTCAAAAGCAGCTGTGTTCAGTCTTTTTTCTTAAAAAAAAAAAGAAAAAAAAAAGAGTAGAGCTTAGCATCTGAAAAAATTGGCTTTGTGTGACTAACCACAAACAGGACACATGACTGTGTGCTGCATTTTCTATGTTCCCTTTCAGTTAAAACAGTTTGGAGAAGAATATTCTGTAAACTTAAAGGGTAACTCTCAACTTACGGAATGTGTTTAGAGCTCATCTTTGAAGCAAGCTTCAAATTTTACCCCCAACCAAAAATTTAAGAAAACCTGTAGTCTGGAAAAGGGAACTACAGAATTTCCTCCCCTGGTCTTCTCTCTTTAACCTCAGTGTAAGAGTCAGATTTCTAGGAAATATTTGTAGATATTTTTTTTACATCTGTCTTTTCTGAGTAGTTATTGCTACCCCTGGTTTCTGGTAATTTGAAGAAAAGAAGAGTCAGCTAGTTTGAACATCTTAATACTCACATGCAGAAAGATATGAAGCACTTAAATCCCTAAGGTATCGTTTTTATTTTAACACTGGTAATAAATTAAATGCTCAAGTAGACTTATTGCTAGTCTTGCTAGTAATACTGGATTTAAAAAAAATATTTGAATATTTATTTCTATAAAGTATCTTGGAACTGCCAACTATTTAAGACTCATACTAATGAATGATTCTGTGCCTTGCAACCAAAGAAAAATGCTTTAAGTGAAACCTAATCCAAGGCAGTGATTACCAAAAAAAAATCATACATACTTGAAATTTTCTGACCTGCCCACAGTCACATAATTTTCTCAGCAAAAATGCAAGGTATGCAGCCTACAAAGCCTCTTTTGTAGCCCATTATCTATCCACAGGGTTTCCTTTTTCTTCTGTTGTACATTATCATCTGTGTACTAGGATAGCCTGATCTTTATTGGCTACAGTGTGCAGAAACAAATCATAAACAGTAGGGTCAAAGGGACCTTAAGATTCCAAGATCCTTCTTTAACACAGGAGAAACTTATAAAAGGACTAAATCTAGTTATAATATAATGAAATTTAGGAAAGCTTCTACTTTCTCCCTTTATCCCCTTTTGGGCTTGTCTGGGTTAGAAGAGAGACTATGCACTAGAGATCCAACATGGGTTGACATGAGTGAGAAATATATACTCACTAGAAAGAGGCTTCATAACTCTCTAGCTGCAGGACACCTTAACCCTAGTAGAGAAAATGCAGATGAACAACAGCTTCTGGAAATTAATATTTCTTTGTGTTTGCTTTGGAGCAGTTTTCATCACCTTGACCTGCACTCATTAAAGATAGGCTTATGAATGTGGTAGGGGCTGCTGATCAGCAGCTTCTTTCTGCAAAGTAATTTCATTGTCAATTATTTCTAATGGAATTGGTGACTCAAAACAAGATTTAAGGGTAAAGGACACTAAGGCCTGGTTTGGTCTTTTGATGACCTCATAATACAAATGCTACAGGACTGAATTTGTTGTATACAGAAACACAGCAAACTAGAGACCCTAAAATCCCCAACATTTCCATGATGAAAAAAAAATGTAACAAAGTAATGAATTGTTAGAAATGGAAAATCACAAGCAGTTTGAAATCTCAGAATTGCATTACTCCAAAACATCTGTCTGTGTCATGGGGGAGAAAAGTGTGAGCGAACGCTGCGTACACAGGAAAGCGAAGAGTAAACAGGGATAAAACACATCTGCAATCCATGTTGGTCAGGTCAGTAAAACGGTAATTGTTTATTTGCAGTAGAAAGCATACGCTCATGACACACAGCATTTATTCATAGGATCTGCAGCTTTGCATGCTCACTATCACAATGCAGAGCAAAGCATGCCTTACAAAGGTTTGATACTGACTGTCCTTTGAATTTGAATGTAGATATGACACATGCCAAGTGCCATAGATTTGATCCTACTTTGATTAAGCTGTATCAAAAAAACCCAGCCCTGTGCTACGCTGGCAAACCCATAGTGTGCCACTGCTATGCTCCACAGAAACTTAGAGACCAGCACAAGATGGCTCAGATCAGGTTAGTTCTGCAGCCTTCTGTACCCTTTTTCTCAGTGAGCTACTCATGAGGATGAATGACTGGACCTTCATCTAGACATGTCAGTAAAGAGATATTAATTACATCTTTAGTATAATCACCGATCTTGTGTGTTGGAACACCACTTGGGTGCAAGCTGAAGAAGCAAAAGTGGCTTAAAGTTGACAGGACCTCATCATTTACAAACTTGTACGTTTAGGTGACATACATAGTAGATCACACTCCTGTTGCTTTGCTTGTTGAGACTGCAGTTCCCTGAGATGTGAGGGTACAGAACCATAGCAGGAAAAATGGAAATAAGCCACAGGCAATCAACACTCCAGATGGGAAGGGTCAGTAGTGGTAAGAATCAATAGTGCTAATGGTATGTTACTTTTACTAAAGTTAGCAAACATCAAAATGGAAACATCTATCCTTTTAAAATGTACTTTTTACTAAACTATATTCTATTTTTCAGGAAAGCTGAGTTCAAAACCTATTGATCTCAGCAGCACTTGCATTGAAGCACAAATGAACATAAATTATTTAAAGAAATCTAAATGCAAACTGACTAAAGTGCATGGCATATATGCATCCACAAGTATCCTAGCTCAGATATAAGCACATATACAAATATATATGTATATATATTATTATACTACCAAACAGTGTATGCAAAAAGTAAGAATTATATTAGTGTTAGGTGTTTTGGGAAATCTGTTTTACCCCTTGCACATGAAAACCTGGTTCTTTGTATAATTTCTTTCAAAGCTTTACTGCTAAAAAAATTATATACAGCCATGATTATACTGCTGAAAAGCCAGAATATTAGAATTGGTCAAAATATTGCTTACATTTAAGGAAAACAGGGGAGAAAATAATTGTTTTATAAACTATTATCTAAAGAAAGAACAGATCATCATGACCAAGCAAGCTCCTAACTGTTGCAGCCATTGTGCTCATCCAAAAGTACCTGAACTGGGTGTTTAATCCACACATCTTACTCTCCCTTGAGTGTGATCAAATTTGCGCCAAAATCAAATTCACGTGCACACACACACATACACACACAAAAGTGCTTTTGAAAAATCGAGTGTCCAAAAGCATATTGCAGCAACATCTTGTCTCTGGAACACTGACACTTTTTTCTTTGTTTTTCTTTTTTTTTCTTATTGTGTAGTTTTTTCACATCCCCAATGGTCACCAGCTGTTTTTTTTTTTATTTTTAAAGAGAAAATTGAGTCTAGAGAGTCCACCATGACTTAAAAGTGTCAGCTTCACAAAGGTGTGTTACAGATACGCCAACACCCTGAGTATAGAAGTTAGCATAGTATAGCATTGCACTTTCACCACAGTGTAAAGAAAGCAACATATTCATACATAGCACAAAACCAGTCTTAGCTGTGTGTTTATTAAAAACGTAACTATGTAAAATGAGAACTTACCCTAAAAAATGCCCACATTCTATGCCACAGTTCAAATTATAAAGACATTCAATTACCCTTAAATCAAAAGCAAATGTGTGAACCACAGTGTGTCTCAGAACTGCTTATTCAGAGATAAATTCAGAGACTGAAAAACTCACAGGAATCTGGGTGCAATTTTGAGTGCAATTTTCTAAAGTAGCTTTTATGAACTAGGAAAGTCTGTACCTAAATTCCAACAGTATTTCAGGACTGGCTGCCTTACTGTTTTGATAGTGATCTTCCAGCACCAGGTGCAGAGTAAAATTGGAAAGTGTGTCTGTAATTTCTTGAGCACAATTTTAAACTGCCACATAAAGTTCTGGGTAAGTGAGAGGTAAAAATGTGCTTTGCTGCAAATGCCATATGATTCAAGATTTCATGTCCTTTCTGTCCAAATACATAAAATAAATGAAAATATTCTTTTTTTTTCCCTCAGAACTCACTTTCTTAAATGTATTTTTCAGATAGGATTTGCAAATGATGCCACACTGTACAGAGCAATGCATAAATGGGATTCAGCAGCTGCTCCTTGTTGCTCTGTGCAGATAACATTAGGTTTCATGCATGTGGCAGCTCCTATCATTTTTTATCCAAATTTGGTGCAGGAAAGGAGACAGAAAATAGGAGGAAGCAATAATGCTGTCTGACAGACTTCTCAGAAACACCAAAGAAATGGTGTTAACCCAACACTGAAAGAGAAATGCTGGTCAGCTGAGAGGAAACATGACACACAAAGAACCTCTTGAGGAGAGGTAGGTAAAGGTGTGCAGATATGCCTTATGGAGATGAAGAATACAGCATTACTATTTTTGATTCACAAACTAAGCAATTGCTTTGTACAGTTCATTTTAAGGCTTTGGAAATGCGAAATCTAGCTGTTAAAACAAAAGGTCTGTCTCAAGTGACTAAGGAAAACATAATAATTAAAAGAAATAAGAAATAGCTGAAATGTTTTTGTAATTACTCTCTAGTCATTGTTAGGCTTTCCTGACTAATGGGGTTAGAAATCTTGAGCTAAAAGCATGCAGTGTGGAACTGATGTTATCGTGCACACCACATTGTTATACTTTCAATGAGAAAACAATTAAATAATTTCTTACTTTATAAAACACCTTTGAAAATAAAGACCCAGGACAATATGCTTTCTGTACGCCTCCTGCAGAGACTTCGGAAATATATGTATTGGACACCTGCTCCATTTGCAAAGTTCTTGCTACTGAAGATAGTAATTGTTGCTCAAAATTCCTCCACAGCTGTGGTAAATGCCTCAGGGCCACCTCAGTCACCCCAGTGCATCACCTAGGTAATGCTAAGGGCACAACCTGCTAGCAGGGAGAAATCCAAAGTGCATCACCTCAAGGTGCTCCTGAGAACAGTAGCTTACAAATACAAACCATAGTTCTTTCTCCAGATGGCTTTCAGTTTGAAGTCTATCTGAATAACATTTTTTCTTTATCATTACCCGTCAAGTTTGCGTAAATCAGAACATACAAGGTCACTGCCTTTCTGTGATCTTGAAGCTACAGCCGGGCCTTGCCAAGCAGAGAACAGTATGCAGCAAATGTTCTCCATGTCCTTTCTCAGAGTCCATCTTTAATTAAAAGATTTGCATAGCACTGTTGGTAGGAGCTTTTCATTTAATGGAGCTCTGCAACAAATCACTTCTCACTGAATTCTGCTGCAGCAGTTGTTCCTGGGAACTACTTCAGACAAGCTAAGTGCAAAAATACAGACCTAGTAGAAATCTGTAGAGAGAAGTCCCTTATGTGCTGGCAATGGATTTTCTTCTGTTATTGATTGTTTTCTTCTGAGGTGGAGATATTTGTTATAGCATACATTGAGGCTTTAGTACAAAGTTAATAATGAGCCAGCTGTGTTTGAAAACTGATAAGCTCAACACAGAACACTTCCAACCTACCAAATGCTTAAGTATGTAAACAACCCCACTGAAGCCACTGAGATTTCTTTTATGCCTAGTGCTGAAGCAAACATCTAGTCTTAATTAACTAAGACACAGCTTGGTAGCAGAAAAGCAAATAATTTAGGAAGTTTTAGAAATTCTAGGTGATTTCATTAGCAATTTGTGTGTATTTGGCCCTTTGTTTTAAGCAGATATGTTTACTAGCAATCCAGAGTGATTCCTAAGAATACCTTTCTTAACACAAGAATCAATGGCAATTAGTTGCAAATAGTATTGGAAAGATCCCATAAAAAATATTTTCCCAGAACATTCTCTCACACTGAAAGAAGCGTTAACATTTCCTTCATCCCTCAAACAAGTCAAGGAAGGCTTATTTTTAGGAGTAACTCACAGTGGAAAACTGTAAACTGGAAACTTCAAGCACATAGAGAGGCTGAATAAATCATGACTGTGTTCTTCGTTCCCCAGATGGTGAGCAGAGCTCTGTTAAAGCATCGTGGTTAGCAGTGGTAGGCTAAACTTTTCTGGCAGTTGTTCTGACCACAGGTAAAAAATAACACAGACTCGAGCTTATGCTAAAGCCACAAATTTATTATATTTCACATAGCAAAACATAGCATCTGGAGAAGGGATAGAGGGTGCTTTGAATACCTATCAGTTGGAGATCCCTAAATGAAACAGCACTGGGTCTCTGGGTTTCATACCTCTATCCTTTTTATAAGATGCTCACTAAATGACTGGATCGAAACATAGAACGTTAATAAGAAGGTGGAAGAGCAGGGTCCGCTAGCACAGAGATGAAGCCAGCTTCAGGGAAATTTGCTATTAAGGTGGATGAAATACCAGTCTGTGAGGGACCACATGGCAAAACTGATCCTTAATACAACACTTCACATTAAAGGTGGTGTCATTTGTGGGCCATGCACAAAAGTTTCACTTTGGGTACTGATGTTATAAAGAATAAAAAGTTGGAGTCATTGTATTTATTGGAATTCTGGAAAAGTTAAAAACTCTGAAGCAAAGGTGATTGAAAACTTCTGAAGTTAATCAGTTCAATTACTCAAAAAGTGGTGGTAACTAGCCAGCTTCCTCTTACTTCCTCATCCTCACTCTTCATAGACATCATTTCCCTATCTCCAACTTAAAAAAAATCTGCTGTGATAGCATTTGTCTCTTAATAAAGCTCTCTCACTGAGAAAATATACCAATAGCAGAAGAGAAGCTTCTAACTTTTGTAGGCAAGGAAATGCAGATGAAGAGTTCTATGCAGTTTCCCAACCGCCTGCCTGCCTCTTAGGGCTCTCCTTGGCGTCTGTGACAATTGCACCATGTATTTCCTTCTACAGAAAGGAAACATCTCCTGATTCCGGGCCAACCACTATACATACACAAATGAGAAGCTATACTTAATGGATGGCACGGTACTCTACATGATCACTGGATTTTCCCCTTGGCTATTCCCCTTGTTTTAGCCTCCCATCTCATCTCTCCTGCAGGATGGAAATGAAGTGGGGTCACAGTTTTTATGGGACGGTTATAGAGTACCCAATAGGAACGCTACCGACCTTGAACAGCTGCTTGGGGCTATTTACTGCTGCTGCTAACTGCTATACACCAAGGCCCAGCTGCAATAGGTTAGGGATAATGTACAGCCCACTGACAGCTGCAGATGGAGCCTGGCCGGGTCAAAAATCGCTTTCCCTACTGTACAGTCGCTTCGAAATTTCTGTTCAAGAGCGACCGAGGGGGCCGATCACCTGTCTGCGGGCCCTCTCCCCACCGCGAACGACGATTTTGGGGCAAACACTGACTACAGGGAGAAGCCGCTGAGGGCATCGGGGTTGGGGGGCACGTCCGCCCACCCCCGCACCCCGGGGACCGGCGGGGCGGCTCCCCCGGGGATCACCTAGCGCCGTGGGTGCCTCCCTCCCTCCCTGCGGCCCTGACGGAGGGGCGGCGGACAAACCCGCGGCCCCTGCCCCCAGGGCCGAGCCGAGCAGAGCCGGGGGACAGGGCAGTCGGGGCGGAGGCACCGCCGTGCGGCTGCATCAGCCACCGCCTGCCCAGAGCCGGGACTCGGCTGCTGAGCCGCCCAGCGGCCCCCAGGAGGCGGCGGCGGTGGTGGCGGCCGGGGGACGCTGAGGAGGAGCCGCCTGCGCGGCCCGGCGGCGGGCGGGCCGGACACACCGACCGACAGAGCAGCCGCGGCACGGACGGACAGAGGGACGGACGGAGGGAGGGAGGAAGGGCAGAGCGGCAGCGCAGCCCGCGCCGGCAGCGCCATGGCCACCAAGGTGAGCAGAGCGTGGGGGTCGGGAGGCGGCTCCGGGGCGCCCCCTGCGCTGAGCGGGCCCGGCGGAGCGGCGCGGCCCGGCCCGGCCCGGCGGGCGGGGGTCCCGCGGGGGACGGGCGGCGTGCCGGGGCCGCGGGAGCCGCTGCCCTGCCCGGAGCCTGCCCCTCGCCGCGGGAGGCAGGAGGGAGGCAGGGAGGGGAGCGCCGCGCTCGGGCCTCGCCGCCGCCGCCCGGTCCCTGCGCGGGGCTCGGCTGGGCAGCCCCGACCCCGGGGCGGGGGAAAGTTGTTTTCTGGTGTGTTTGTGCCCCGCTGGCCCCGCTCCTCGCCCAGGCACCCCCCCCCGCTCGCCTGGGGTTGGCTGTAGGACCGAAAAACCGGCAGAGGCCGAGGGTGCTGTTCCTGCAGCCCGGGCGCCCCTGCTCTACTCCCACCGAGCCAGAGAACCGGGCGGTGGCGGGGAGAGGCCTCGGCCAGCGGTGGGCCCCGGTCCCGGGTGTCCCGGCTGCCCCGCGGGGCTGAGACGGGCCGGCCCGGCCGCCTCGCCCTCCCGGCCCTCGCGTCGCGTCAGGGCAGCTGATGCTGACCCCCTCGGGTGGATCCGGGGGAAGGGTGTGCTGTGTCTCCTGTGGAAACCCAGGGTCTGCACTGTGCGACCTCCTAATAGTGAGCACTGATTTTACACGCACACACACGCAAAAGAGGCAGGAAGTTAAATTATACTGTTCAGTTCTTCAACAGTATCTATTGTTAATGCAACACTCTAAATTAGCTCATCCTATCTGAAACTTTCTAAATAAACAATATTTGTTTACTAAATTGGTGGATGAAAGCATCTCTGCTTGTGTAGGTGTTAACATCCACCATCAACTCATCTGTGACTTGTCTAAGTATCTCAGGAAGACTTTTTTGGTATTTGAAGTATTACTTTGAGTCACCTGATTCCATTAGCTTGGCTAGCAGTTTTAAAACTTCCTTTTACTGAGGGAAGTGCACTATTTGTGTTGTACTTCTCAGTGCTGAAAAATTCCACATCTTGAACGTGTCAAAAAGTAGCTGTCTCTGTAACTATGTAAGTTGATGGTTACTCATGTTTTAGTAAACATTTTCAGTAGCACAGGAAAATTGATTCTAAGTTTCAAAATCACTTAGGCTCTTTAAAAGGTTCAATACAGTGAAATTCATGTTAGAATATTGTTTATGGACTTGGTTTTAATATTGGTGATTTTCACTGATTTGTGGGATGCGTGTATGAATGATTTGTAATCAACCTAATTATTGCATGTAGCAAGAACATGACTTCTGGTGCACATACACTACATAACATACAGCATGTTAGGCAGATATTGTATTAAGCCAGTTTACTGTTTCTCTCCTCACTTTGAGGTGCAGTGTCCTCATATGATCCTGTGTTCTGTGGCGAACACACAAAGCCATTTTATTCATACATTTGGAAATTTTCACTTTGCTTTTCTTTTTGAAACCATTATGGCCCCACACCAAAGGGTATATAATTTCTAACTTCCTAACCAGGATTGGCTTGAAATCAGGTGGTACAGGTGTTTTTTTTTTTCATTCTACACATTGCAAGGTATGGTAATGTGCTTTACCTTGAGAGCTAAAATTAAGAAGTGGTAGTCAGTAAAGACTTGATATTTTATTGTTATTATTTTGTTATGCTGGTAACTGAGAGCAGTAGTGAAGAGAAGCTTACTTTATTTTCTGTGAGCTTTACCCAGGAGATGGGTCCCTCTCTGCAAATGGCCCTGATTTGGACTTTAATTTGTTCAGTTGGTAAAAACATTGGTGACAGTAAAGGATACATTGTTTTTTGAACTGTATAAGGGAATAACTCACTCAAAAAACCCCCAGTTTTTAGGAAATTGGCCTACTAACCTGTCACCATTTCATTTGGAAAGTAAATTTTGGTTTTTTTTAAGTTTTAAACAAACTTCTCGCCTTCTGCTTGTGCTCCTTCTAAAATAGACTATTTTAAAAAGAAATATGCGAGGTGTGTTTGTATTGTATGTGAAATATTAAAAATTTTAAACTGTAATTAACCATCTGGAGTATGAATTTTTTGAAATTTAATGGGATCAAATCCTATATGGCTGGAAGAGGCGACTGACAGTCCAGCCTGGCCTGTGCTGCTTGGGCTATTAGAACTTCCTGAATTAATTCCTGTTTAAACTAAAATATAGTTTCCAAGGAAGGCTGTGGGAAAATTCAGTCTTGATTTAAATGCTTTCAGTGATGGAAAATTCACTCTGTCTTTTTTTTTTTTTTTTTTTTTTTTTTTTTTTTAACCCATCAACTCTCTTGCTGCTGATGCTTCTTTGTTTTGAATCTAAATTTGCCTATCGTCTGTTTTCATTTTTATACTTTTGTCTACAAGATTTACAAATGTTTGTATGGAAGTGTTAGATTTGCTGGGGATCAAGGATGAAAACAGGGATTTCTTCCACAACTAGCTTGTAAACCCTGGTCAGTTTTCTTACCTCCCACTTTGATAAACCACAGCAATTAAGTTCCTAGAGTTTTCCAGTGTGAAGACTTAGTCTATAGTTGTGCAATGTGCTGTCTCTTCCCTGTACCATTCAAACTAAATGCATTTCTTACTGAAATAATAAAAACTTTTAGGGGAAAGGACTACTATTTTCCTACCAAGAGGCTTTTACTGATGCTTTCCTTGCATATTTGTTAACTGACAACTTGGTAGGGAGTCTTTTGTTGAAAGGGATTGTCGTGGTGCTCTCAAGGCTGTCTCTATTGCCATGAGCTAAACCCAGTCTCCGTTTCTCCTTCTCCTTTCTCGCTCCACATCCCGTGCTGATGTACATGCCAGGAGTCAGGCCTGCCTTTGAGCTGCAGCAAGTTGCTGAAATAGCAAAAAATTCTCTGAACGGAAACAGCAGGGCCATTTTCTCAAGTTCTAGGGAGTTGCAGTAGCTGAAAGTTTGCTCAGAGCTGATACAAAAGGTTGACTAGATGGTATAGTTGGGTGGGGGGAGACTTTCATGGTGAAGGGGTAGAAATATAATGAGGAGTAGAAATATAAGTGGGAAATTGATGTTCTGAGGCTTCTGGAGGCAGTTCTTTGGTTGACTAGATCCTTACTGTAATTTGGCAGTGGATTTTGTGGTTTGCTCAAGGTTACATGCTTTAAAAACTGAAGCAAGTGTAAAAAAACCCAGTCAAAATAAGAAAAAAGGAGATGATTTGGGAGAAGCTAATTTCCAAAGTTTTACAGTAATTTAACTGAACCTGACTTCAGAGGTAAGCAATTTCATATCCACATTTAAGAACTGATGCTTTAATCTAGATACTTTATTTTGGATGTTTCTTCCAGAAACAGAGTTGACCTTACTAATTCCTTATTTTTAACTGTGCATCACAAATGATGCATAGACAGAAAGTGTCTGAGCCTAAAAAATTTTCCAAACCTGTTCACAAAGAAAATGCAGTATTGTAAATGTATTTCTGTGATAGTTGCTTACAAATGCTGCAGATGAGATTCTTACTCTTCTCCTTATTCCTTCTTGATTTCTTTGGCCTTTCCTCTTCTTTCCCCAATAGAATTCACAAAGCCCCAGCTTTACTCATGCCCTTTCTTTTGTTTTTGAGCTTCATTCAATAGGGAGAGCTAGAAATGTCAGGAAGCAGTATGCTGGCTTTTTAAATAATGTGCTCCCTAACTCGGTCTATTTTTAGACTTATTTCAAAAGGTAGACAAGTCCTTTTCTTGAAAAGACTGATGTTTTGCCATTTGTAAAGTCCTGATTTCAGAAGGAAGTGTGGTGTTATTACAAGAACTGGATAAGTTATGGCACACTGATGGGCAAAACAGTTCTTCTGAAGCCCGTGCTGCTAACATAGAGTGAGAGTTTTAATTTAAAAGTTGAAACTGGAACTAGAAGCTGATTTATAGGAGTAACACCACTGAAGATGGTGACATCACTTTCACAAGCGAGGTATTTCACAAGGCAGCTATTGATAAGCTTCATGAGGTTAAAGCCTCTCTTAGTGTCAATACCAACAGTTTTTTCTTTGTAACTTTGGGGACACTTGTATCTCACCATTGTGTTCTTGATTGTTCAGTGGTTTGTCTGCTTTGAGAACTCATTTATGTGATTCTGTTTGTAGTACTTGGCCCTTTTTGTGGGAAGAAGTTCCTTGAGATGAAAGTTTAGACTAAATATTCTGTTCTTTAAAGAAGATACAACTTGTGATACTTCTACAACATGGAAATGTTGTTCAAGGCTTTCTTGTCCATCAAATCATGTTGGATTTTCTCTTGTGAATGCCACTAACCAGGTATAGTTGAATTTAGCATGGTTCTTGTAGTTGTGGTGAGGGAAGGTCATCATTTACATATGAAAATTTCAGGTAGGAAAAGACTTAAAGATTATTATCCTTTAGTGTATATCCTTCCTTTCATCTTTCTTTTTGATTCTCTATTCCTCTCACTAGTGTAAGGCTTCCCAAAAGAAACTCCACATTTTTCTTTATAGCATCACAAATCTGTATGTTTGCATTATGAATTGGTCAGAAACAATTCTTTGTTCTGACTTGCAGCTAGGAATTGAAGTGTCTCTCTGTGCTAAACCCAGACTTTGTGTTCTGCAAGTCTGCCTTCTGTATTGTCATAGCTTTGGAAGTAAACTCCTCTAGGAAATCTCATCTTAAGAGAATATTCAGTTAATAAATCTTAATTCATCTGTGAGCCGGGATGAACTTCTACAATGCAGATCACTTCATAATTCATTCAACATGTTCCATTATTTAAATTCAGCAAAATAAGACATAATGCAAAGAATGAGATCACAGTTGATATGTATATGTAAGATGTGAGGTAACAAAACTAATGAGGTAAAATAATAATTTTGATTTTTTGGTCTTAATCATATGGAAAGTGTTTGGGGTTTTAGGTTGTGACTAAGTAGATGTGAAAATACTTCCTGGGCTTTTTTGAGAATTTTGGTTTGGGGATTTGTTTTCTAAGGAGCAACAAAATGACTATAAAAGGTGAAAATATTTGGTTATGCAGATTTACCACAGGTTCCTGACCTACTGAAGAGGTGAGGTGTTAGGATGAGCACGAGAACTGATACTGTCTAATTTTATGAAGAAACAGGTTTTCTGTTCTTTTGTCTTTGTCAGGCCTTATGATTTTTCAAAGGTTCAGTGATAAGTGGGTTATGTTACACTGCAGCAATTACTAGTGCAAGGCTTATAATTTCTGTGCCGGAGAGCTGGTGAGATTCTGAGTGATGCTGTGGCTGGGTGATGATTCCTCTGACTCAGTTTTTCAAAGATATTTTAAGCACCTAGGCATTGAGTCATCAGAGACTCATTATCAGAGGTCGTCATTTAAAAACATGATTACAGCAGCTAAAGAGAAGGAAGTCTGGTATCAGATGTCATAAGCTTCATCTGGTTTACAGATTCAGTGATTCAGATTTTCACACTGGTAGAATTTCTCCATACCCTGGTATTATTTCAGCAAGAAGGCTTTACAATTAACTGTAGGTTTGGAAAAAGGTTTATTTTACTCCATTCTGTAAAGGTCTTTCTCTGTGAATTATCTTCCTTTTAGAAGCTCAGATTTTCAGGTCATGAAAAAATTCCTAAAATATGAACAGAAGAATGTGTGGATATCCAATAAAACCCCCCTTTAATTAGGGCACCTGGCAAATTCCAGAGTTTACAGAGATCACCAAGGGAAAAATAATATGAGAATTTTACCATTTTAAATGTATGGATTCCCTCCTGTATTACATTGACAAGCAATTGAAGCATGGATGGTGTTGGAAGCAGTCTTGCAAAACATTACAAAAGCAGATAATAGAGACAAAAGTAGTGGGAGCGATTTGTTTCAACCAGCCTGCAGAAGGACAGACACACATTTAGTTATCTAGAATTATTTAAAATAAATAGGTATTGCAATGTTCAGCATTTAAAGCTAAACCTTTTCTATTTCAAAGCATGTATCACAATTTCATTCAAAGTCACTTTACACTTCTCTGAGGGCTGAATATCACTGCTTGTGCTTTTACTTTCCTTAGTTGTATTTCTGCTTTCTCAGCAATCTATTATTGAAAAAGAGCTTCCCAAGTATCACAAAGTTCAAAAAACAGAGCAATCTTGTAGTAGTCCAATAAGCAAAATTTAAGTGCTGCTGAAGACAAACAAATACATGCCTATTGCTTACTGGAAAATTTAATTTAAGCTCTGAGCCTTATCACTTTTTTTTTCCAAAGTGCTCTTTCTCTTTGAGCTTCATATGGATAAGAAACCTCTGTAAAAAAAAAAAAGAAAAAAAAGAAAAAAAAGAAAAAGTACTTTTAAGACCAGCATAATTTGACAGTTAGTCTTCTGTGAGACCCATACTAAGGGGAGAAGGGCACGAGGGACAGCTCTTCCTGTAGGGAGCTGCCATAACGCAGGCTGATCCAGCTGTTGTGTAGTTGAGAGGAAACATTCGGGACACGACTCGGTATGAAGGGCACATGAGCCGTCCTGGGCACTGCTAATGACAGGGTGTGTGCTCATAGTAAGTGTGCTGGGTGAAGTCAAACCAGCCACTCTGTATGTGAATGTATTTTTTGTGGGTTAAAGCTCTGTTTCTTCCTGTATTTCGGAACAGCTCTTCCCCCAGGCCCTGCCCCTTAAAGGAAACCACTTTACAGGAGGGGTTTCCAATGTGCAAAATAGGTGGCTGGAAGGAGGAGGAGGTGGTAAGAAGGCAGGCAGTGCAGCTTGTGGGAGGTCTCTGGGGAGCCCAAGCAAAACAGCTGCTTCGTGGGAGGGGCAGCCATGTCTGACCTGGGGTTTCTGCAAGTGAGACTTGCCCAGGTAGAATCATTCAGTCCAGCTCTTGGAAAAAGTGGGACTGGTGTACTGGTTTCTTATGACTTGTTTAGTTACTGACTTCTACTCCGAGTTGCCATCTGCTCCTCCTTGGCAAGGGAACTGTTGTGCTTTTATTTTGTGTATTCATATGGTATCTCTGTTTATACTCAGTAGGTTTTGGACTTGCTTTGCTTTTCCCAGCCTGCAGTGCTTAATGTTCAGAGCAAAAATAAGTTGTCCTCTCAGTTCAAGCAAAGTGTTTTCTTTCTTTGTTGATAGAACAAAAAGGCTAATTTTCAAGAAGTGCTATAAAAATTCTCTTAGAATAGCTTTAAACTGTTTCTCTCTTCTGTATGAGAATTTTTTTCTTTGCAATGATTATGTGAGTGGTTTCCAGAAGAAATACAATTGATATAAGGCTATTGCATTTATTGTTCCTTCTAGTTCTGATTTAAATCCTAGTATTGCCTGAACAGCTTATACAGTTCACCTTTCTTCAGCAGTAAGGTCATGTTGGATGAGGCGCTTCATTTCACTCTACAGCTTCATCAGATTTGAGAGTCAAGCCTAAATGTTTTATTTCCTCCACTGCATTAATTCTTTTTGGGGGGTCAAGGTTTAATTCAGTAATTGAATATTGCGATAACATATGATGATATAATGTAATTAGTGCTAACCTACTTACAACACAGTTCTTTCAGCAGTACTGTCATTTCCTCCCTTAATAGCCTTGTATTTGTCCTCTGAAAAGGATTGCTTATGGAATACAAAATTAAACATCTTCCTTTCTGCATATAACTAAACCATAGTCTTGAAAGTTTGTATGAAGGTTGTTGAATTACAATTTTTTTTTATCAGCAGCTCTGTCACATTCTGTTAAGCTGCCAAATTTTCTAGTAATTCATAAGGAAGCAGAACTTCCAAGTTACTTTTCAGACTTCTTTGATGCTTTCTGTCACTGTAAAGGTTATTGGTACAAGAAAAGTTTGCGTACTGTCCTATTAAACTTTAATTGTTGCATGACTTAATCCTCTTCTGTCATTCATATATCAGATATATATTTTTTTTTTTATTTGCATCTGTTCAGGCATTGCTTCTCTTTTTTTTTTTTTTTCTCTTTGTTTTAAAGTGGGATAGGCTAACACTGCTAGTGTGCACATTGCATTAAATTGCAGGTAATTAATGTCCAGTTCAAGTGCTGGGTATTCTCTGGCCAGGTCAATGACTGAGCTTTGCTTATTTGAACTGCTGTTTATCATGACCAGTTTGTTACTTTACAGGGTCTTGTACTTTTCTACACTTCTGACAGAAAAGCTTAAAATAGCTGTACGCTTGGGTACATTAGAACCCCCAAAATGTGAACCTTGTTAATTTCTGGAGAAAAGAAACTTCCTCTGATAAAATGGTAGTGCATTGATGTTGGTATAACAGTTTCCTCCCTTGTGTTCATAAAATAAAAGTAAACACAGGCTTTCATAAATAGTGTTTCTAATAAGAGCTAAGAGATACCAAAATGTTAATATATTGATTAATGTTGGTTACTCAAGTAACAGAGAATTTAGCAGAATTCCATGTTGAGAATTTGTTCTGCTGCATTTCAGATTCCTTCCCAGCTGCCTTCAGTGAACATGCAATAATACTTGTTTTCCTATTAGTATTTACCAGTGTTTGGGACTTCAAAGTAGTACAGCTGTTCCATTCTGTGTTTTATGGGTTAGGCTGTATTTGAAGTAGCATCATTTTACCATGCAGGTAGTTTGCTTTGCTAGGTATTCATTTGCTCCTAGACTGGCCTGTGCAACTGCTACATTGAGATGCACAGTGTGTAATAGTGTGCTGGGTCTGAAAAGGCTTGAAGTTCATTAGATAACCTTAGTGAAACTTTGTGCCTCTCCAATTATTAGGATAATTACTGGTTTTTCTAATCTGTGCTCTCATAGAGGCGACACTATTGTGTGACTACAAGCTGTCTTAATGAGTAGGTCACAATGTGGCAATTTTTCTGGTGAATGCTGCAGGCTTTTTCTGAAACCTTCACCTCTTACTGGCTTTGTTTTCTGGGGACAGAACAGTGAGGGTACAATACTGATGGCCCTAAAGTTTCAGGCAAACATCAGGGGACTTGACACAACAAACTTCTAAAACGCATTGTTAAATATTGGTTCAGCAAACAGTTCCAAGTGTTGCAGTTTGATTTCAGAGATGCAGTAATGATTAATCCAGGCAGAGATTTTAATCACACTTGAGATAAATGCATCCTGACCAACATCCCTAAATACAAACCCATTCTATGTTTGCTTTAGTTGTATGTTCTGGTGAAACTGGAATTCATGTTCTCAAATTTGAAACTGTTTAGTCTATTTGGGAATGTGGAATAGGTTGATATTCAGAAAGGAAAATATGGGGAAGTCTGGGCACTTAGAGCAGTGCAGGCAATTGATTCTGAAAAAGATGTAGTATCACTGGAGCTCCTTACAGTAAGAGTTTTGTTGTACATTGTTAATAACTGATAACTTGTTTATAAGTAATGTTTTAGACAAGAAAAAAACCTTCAGGTGCTTAACTCAACTGAAAGCTCAGATATGATTCAGAAGACTATCTGAGTCAGTCTTTGGAAACATCTCTAAATCACATGGGTGTTGTGCATGTATTTCTGCAAGTGAATTTCCCTTGCTTCTATATTGCTTGGGTGCCTGGGGATTCTGTTACTGGGTTTGACAATACCCCTAAATAACCCATATTAACACTACAAAAGGTAACCAAGCACCTATTTTAAAATTGTGTGATGGTTATTTTGAAAGTATCAGAATTTGAATGTTGCTTTTTAAAACCACTGAACTGCTAATAGATAATCCTCAGACTTTAACGTTCTTAAGCACTGTTGTAAATCTGGAAAATATCGCAGTTTCTCTTTGCTTTTTTTCATGCTCTGTGGCAGTGGTTATCTACCCACCTGAACTTAAAACTGCATGGACAGAAGCTGTAATTTGTTATAATACCTTGAGACTTAAAGATCTGTTACATTCTAACACTTTCAAGAAATCTCAGTCATGTAACCGCTTGAGTCCTCATACTCCATCAATAACTTTTAGTCCTAGATGCTTAAGCTGAAGAAAGGGCCTCCTGTGCAGGAATTCACTTGAATGTAAGTTCTTGGTGTGCATGCTGACTGTAATGCTGGCCAGGAGCACATTTCAGTGGGCTTTGGGGTGTGCTGATGCTTGCTTGCAGGTAGACAGCTATAAAGAAGTTCACATTCTGTGAATCAAAAATAAGATATGTAATAAAAAGTGAGTTGGACTAGCTTGAATAGAGTTCAGATCTTCTTTCCTGACCAAGAAGTGATTTTCAGCAAGACAATGAAGTACTGTGTGGTAAATCTAAAGAGCTAATCTGTCCTCGCTGAGGAAAACCCAAGTTGCTGAAGAGGCTAGTTTGTTATTAATACTACACAAAACATTTCCAAGTGTTTTTAACACTTGGAAACTTGCCTATTCACTTCTTTCTTACACAAAATCATACAGAAATGATTTCAAGAGAAGCTTATTACACCTTCATTCTAATTCTGAAATTGCCAGTGGTTTAGGCCACATTCATGTCAGTAGGAATCGAGTATTACCTTACCGTCCCTTACCCTATAAAGGCTTCAGACTTCATGTTTTGTGCTTTTTGGAAACTCTTCATGTTTTGCTATTAGTATACTTCCAATATGTTATGCACCTTTTAATCCAGTGTAAATACTTAATTAAGTACCTACCTCAAATATTGTAGGCACATGCAACTTCTGAGGCTGTATGGAAGCTCCCTGTTCTGTGTCTCCTCTGTCTGCAAGCATGTTTTATCAGGAGGAAGAAATAATGCAAGTTCTTGTTTCTTAGCATTTTGTCTGTATTTAATTTGCTTCCAATGTGCTTATAGTCAGTAGTGTTGATTTCAAATGACTAGCTTCAGGCCACTGAACTTATTTTACTGTTGAAATATTGTTCAAAGGAAAGTGAGCCAGCAGATCAAGAGACATTTTTAATATGAATTTCTAGAGTAGTGTGAGGATCCAGCAGTTACAGCGAGTGAGGGAACTCAGTGTAATAATACATAAATGTTGTGACCTCTCTTAGTCCAGAGTGAACTAACTTAGTTTCACATTTTGGATGAGTTTGCTTTAATGCTGATGTTGCTGAAGGCACAGCACAATTGTATTAGAGAAGAAATGTAATATTAGAAGTTTTAATTAAACAAGTAAATTTTATTTTCTTCATATTGTTTAATAAAATCATAGTATCAAGTGCATCTGTTTTTTCAGGCTAGTAGGTTTTTTCCTAAGCAGATGTTGAGCACATACATAAGAAAAGTGATTTTAGCATTATAGAAGGAATATACATTTTCTCCATTTGCTCTGTATTAGTTAAAAAGATAAGCATTGGTGTCTTTTCATCTTTTTAATAAATCCTTATAATTTTAACTGGCAGTTTCAACTATAATGTATAATCTCTTGAATTTCTAAGGTAAGATTTACGTAGGAGTCTGTTTTAGAAGACAATATCCCTAGTGTCCTCTTATGGTTCCATCATTAGTTTTTTTGTTTGCTTCTTGTCTCTTAAGAAAGCCTGTGAGAGGAACATGTAGAGATTTCTTTACTGTGGCAAGACAGAAGGTAGCTGCCTTTTCAGACTGAGTTTCCAGCACTTGGAGAGCCACTTGATATTTCTGTATAGACTATCCAAATGCACACTTTGCCTAGCAATCTGATACAGTTGTGATAGAGAGACTAAAATGAACAGGCATTTTTTTTGTCAAATCATAGCCCCAGGTGTTTCCCTTATTATTAATATAAATGTTTTTTTTTTTTTTTTTATACTTTCAAGACCAGGTTGGATGGGGCTTTGAGCAACCTGGTCTAATTGAAGTTGTCCCTGCCCATGGCAGGGAGGATGGAACTAGATGAACTTTAAGGTCACTTCCAATCCAAACTGTTTTATGATTCTGTGATTCACTGTTGCAGATGCTGCAGTGAAAATCTCTTCAAACTTGGAGTACTTAGCTTTTGGAATGAGCTTAGGTTTCAGGATAAAGGATAGGGAAATGGTTAAATCTACCTAAATGTTAGCCGCTGTTGGAAGAATGTTAGTGTCCTCTGACCTCTGAGTTGGGAAAGAGGTAAAGGGTTCCTGTCCGAATTTCTGAAGCATTTTCCTTACTGTTTTTCTGAGCTCTTTGGACCAGCTATTTTAATAATATCCACAGTGAGACTTACCATGTGTTTTGACTTGGAGAGAGTTTTTTCAAAGATGCATTGATTAAAACATGGCAACTTAAGTAGTCTGTTTGAGAATGGTGAAACAAAACAATGGTTAAACTGCCATTTAGATCCGTGCTTACCGTATGTCATTTCTGTAGCTTCACTGGTGCAGTGAAGACATAGAGGGATTTAATGATGCCTCTTCAGCTGATGCCAAGTCAGATGTCTTGGAGTGTTCTAAGCAGTAAAATACATCAAAAACACTGTTAGACAGTAATCACAGGTCAAGTTGCCATGAATGATCAAACAGTACAGAAAAGAAAATGCAAAAATAATTTTAAGTTAATTGCTTTTTGTTTGCAGAGTATTGCCACTTTATAGATTAAACACTTAATTGTGAACCATTCTTTTGCATGTAATTAAAATATACTGCCAATTTCTGAAATTATTTATTTGCAGCTAGGTTTTCATCTTTATTATTTTCTATCTGCTTCCTCAATTTCTCTGATCCTGAGATCCCAATCTATATCCCACGTATGCTATTTCTATTTTGTTCTCTTAGAACTGCCCTTCAGAATGAATATTTTCCTTCTAAAAACAGTATTGTTGGGAAAAATAATTCTGAGAAAAAACTAACAAAAGAAACCTTGCCAAAAATGTATTAAAAAACCTTAAACCAAACCTGCATCCAAAAAGCTTGTAGCAGAGAATGAATAAAACAAAGTCTGGGCAGACAGAAATGCATTTTCTTGTTCTGTGTTTCCAGGTATGATCAACCAATTGCTTATCGGTGTTTCACAAGCAGTGGATTTCAAAAGCTTATGCTTACAAACCTACCAAAGAATATTTTTACTAACTGAAGCAGTTTTTATAGCAAACCTTTCTGAAGTTTATTTGTAATAGAAATGTAACTGGAGTTACTTGAGGTGATCAAAAGCCCTTTGTTGTTCATTCCAGCTAAAAGGTTAAGCTGCTGTCCTAGAAGAAAAGTTTAGGTCTTAATAACAAGGCTATTCAAAATTTAAGGACTTGACTTGCTTAGAAGAGTCCTAGGTAAAGAAAGAGGGGGGAAAAAAGCACTAATAATGGACTTTTCTTTCTTTTTAAATTTTTTTAATTTGATTTTTGACATTTTACCAGGCTTCCCAAATTATGGTTTCTGCTTCTCCACTGGATACAGATTTCTCTTAAACTCACACTTATACTTTCCCAAACAGAAGTATGGAATTTGATCTTCTTTCTGTGAATATGGGAACTGCTGCCACCAGCATGAACCTGTAAGGTGTTGCCATCTTGCTCCTCTGATACAGCAGATGTATTTCTTACAGTGACACCAAGCAACTTAAACCTATGAATCCCTGTCTCTTGACAACAGCACTGCTGGGTGGCTGAAGCACTTAACTGTTTAAGTGCTAACTACAAAAAGGAAGACGTGCAGTTATTATGGGAATTTCATGCTGTGAAACTTCTATGGATATTTCCTTTTTACTATCTGCCACTGCCAGCTGACCAAGTGAAGCAGTTGTGGTCCAAGTTTCCTAAACTCTAACGCATGGCTGAAACAGATGAATCTCCAGCATAACACAAGAGCTCTTGCTAATCCCAATGTCCATAGGAAAAGCATTTTTCAAAGATGTGTCCAATTTTTGAGTGGCTTCTCCAATTTTGGTGCTATGAAGCATATTTTGGTGCGGAACTGTTGTGTTACAATCAGGAAGTCCAGCATTACAAAAACATTTTGCTTCAGAAGGGTGACCTTGAAGAAAAAACAGTAATCACTTTATATGGGCCATTAGTCATTCTTATCAAGAAAGCCTTAGATAGGGAAGCTATTAGGAAAGCTTCTCTGAGCTCAACTGTTGTGCATTTGCTCTTAGCCTGTATGCTTATGGTTAGAGAGGAATACATAGCTTTCCTTGTCCTTCTCCATGCAGAGCTAGCCTGCTGCAGGGGAACTGTATTGCAGGCAAGTGTGTGCCTGTGCACATCAGGGTTGTCCAGCTTGGGGGTAAGCTGCTCTTCCTTCTGAGCCTAGTCTCGAGTGAAACACCCTGGAAGAAACAGGAAGATTCTGATGAGAAATAGGTGCTTCTGTTGGTTTATCATCTCTTTCAAGATTCTGGGGGACACACAGAAGAGCCAGTGGATCAGGATGTCTGTAGAGATCTCGGATACTCATCTAGTAACTTAGTGTAGAGATAGTGTAACCCTTCATTGGAACTTTATTTTAGTGACTTTTGCTAGACAACTACCTTCCCACTTAATTTACGTTTAAGAGTCTTGACACACTGACAAATATAGTTGCATAGTCTTTTGTCTGCTTTCAGAAATAAGTTGGCAAATGCCCTTTGTTTTTTCTTGTTTGTTTGTTTGGGTTTTTTCCTCTTAGCTTTTAGTATTATGGAAAGAAGGGGGAGACAGAAGTAATAGAGGAAAGTTAAGTCTGTTCCAGGTCTGCAGAGGAATAATACTTTTACTAATCTAGATACTGCTTTCTATTGTGGAGAATCTTTTGTGTTTTAATATGCTTAGGCATGATTACTATTATAATTCTAAAGAGACAGTAATAGGGATTGATTGCAATGCTTAGAACTTCTCAATGTTAAGAGGCTTCAGACTGTAATAAGTCAGTAAATCTGTAAATTGGGAAACTGCAGTCCAGTTGTGTAACTACAGCAGGTAGGACTAGCTCCAAAGAATGTTGATATAACAATGAGAATTACTGCTTTCCTTTCTATTTCCACTAATGAAATGTTTGAGTCAATGCAGTTCCCGTAGTTCTTGGATTGTTTGATCCTTTTATATGTGAACAGAAGTAAATATGAACCACAACAGTTACTGTAGCAAGTATTTTCTTTATTTTTTAAAACCTCTATTTTGAAGAAGTTGTTTTCATGATGTTAGTTCAGTGATCTGGAATTCATCAGAAATTCCCATTTTATGAATATTCAAAGTGTCTTGAAGCTTAGACCTAATATTCAATGCATATGTTGCAGTGCCCAGAAGCTAAAATGCTTTCCTTGTTAAATGCATTTCTCCATGCCCACTTGCTATTTTGCATAAGTTGTAAAGATCTATTTCTAAGCCTTAACTGCTACTTGTATGCAGTATTTGTGGCCAGTAAGAAGGAAAAAGCTCATTGTAAAATCAAACCATTTTCCATTTTGTAGTATTTTGGAACTGATAGTTAGAAATTTAAATAGGGTAGAGGCTGATGCCTCTGCCTCGGGAAGAGCCAGGGGATTTCTATTGTTAACAGTGCACTTATTAACTGAGGGAAAACATTTAGTCACTTAGTTTTACTTACTTTGGAATTGGTTGAGTTTATACTGCTTTCCCCATTAAATCTCAACAGGAGAGGGGTAGTGTTAAAGCTTACTCTCTGGAAGGTCTTAGGGACTTAATTCCCAGCCTAGGCAGGTGAGCCTAGAAATGCAAGTGAAATAGAGAATACTGGCAGAAAAAGTTGGGGAATTTATTTGAGACATCAATATATGAATCAGCTTGCAGATTACCTCCAACAAGTTACAGGTACCTCAATTCTTAATGCTCTGTAGTAGTCCACTTATGTGATATTGTGAGTCTTTTTACTTTTCAATTTCTTAAACTGCAGTAAGCAAGGTTTGTTGTAATTTTTCCCCCTCTTCTATTTTTTTAAACAACTTTCGAAGCAACCATCCAGAGCAGGTGAATAGATGGACTTTGGCACAAGGACTTCATTAAATTCTATGTATCTCCCTTGGCCTTTCCTTCCCTACAAGCTGAATAGTTCCAGATTTTTCTGAGTAACTTTATTTCTCTGCTATATTCAGGAAATCTAGTATTTGCAGTTGTTCTTTTACTAGATAAATACATCTTACATTTCCAGTCTGGTCATTACTGTAGGATGCTTTGCCAGTTTCTCTGAAGGCTGGCAAAATTTGTCTGTTGCCATTATCCTAGTAACCTTTCATCATTCCTCTGAATACTGAACTTAATATTATGGTGCACTACAGAATAAGGCTAAGGAGACTCCCTGATTAAGAAAGCTGCTTTCCCCATGATTCGGATACGTAGCATCTGAGCATTGTGGCCTTGCAGAAACTGGATAAATATTAGTAACCTGATGTAAAAAGGACATGTTCAACACCTTCATCTACTACTGCTGAGGGAAGAGGTCTGGAGAGTGGTGCTTTTTATACTCTTACTTAAAACGTTCTTGTATTTCAAAAGGTATGCTGCTCCTCTTCAGTTTACTTTTTAGGGAAAGTAAGGCAAGAGCTTATTCTTATATTTGCATAGAGACGTGATGTGCTGCTGGGAAAAAAGCAGTAAGTGTTATTATTGAACACAGTTTTCACCTCTTCGTTTTGGTTTGCGTGGCATAATTTGAAAGTGTTAAAAGCCTTCATTTTAAGGGAAAAGCTTTCATGCAAGGAAGCATTCAGAGTGTCGGGACACATGGTTTTCTGCAGTGTTGTGCTGCTCTAGTGGAGAAGACCAAGTGTTTGATTTATTGTGCACATGGTTCAGGATAAGCTTTGTCAGCTGAACTACAGCATATGTGGGGTTTTTTTCTCAGCTCTGTTTTTATTTATACTGAAGTAAAGTATCACTTGACCAGCCAGAAATATTTCCACATAATACTCATGAAAATAAAATGTTGGGGTGGGAAGTTCTGCATTTTATGGTTTTATGTCAGAAAAAGGGACGTCTAGGTGGGAATCACAACAACTTGCAATTCTGAGACAGGCACGACTTGATGGTGAACGTTTTGGTTTTTTTCCTATCACATAATTTGCTTTCAACAGAAAACATTATTTTATTGTCATCTCTATCAAAAACAATTATTTTTTGTTTAGGAGTTTTTTTTCCTTCCTCTTAACCTCCAAGTACCAGAAGGAACTCTTTGCTCTACAGTTCCTGTTAATAGTAACACCAATATAAAATTTTATTTTGTCTTAAAGTTAATATTTTAAGCTGTAGGAACAAACCCCACTTCTGTATGAGCTAAGGTAGCTAAAGCATATGTCTTAGTGGTAAAGGTAAGCCTTGCTTCTTTCAGGATGTGCTAGGGAAGCACTAGGGAAGTTGATGTGTTTCCTGAAGTAAATTTTCTGCTGCATTAAATCCTGTATGACCTTATATCGTAAGGGCTATGATGCAGTCTACATTGAGTTTGATATTTTTCTTGTAGGTCCTCACTGTCTGTGAAAATCTGTACTTTTTCTGTCTGCCTTTCCTGACCAGTAGTCTAGCTTTCTCTTCTGCTGCTCGTAGATACCACAACATTAGCATCAACTGGATAAAATAATGTATTAATTACTTATCGGGAATCTGGCTAACATGAAGACTTGAGGTATAAATAATAAGAGTTTTATCTTTTATAAATTTTACTACTGTGATGAGTTTTATTTAAAGGGAAGAGAAGCTTAGATAAAGGATCAGGTTTAAAAGTTTTCTAATATGCCAGTTTAAATAGAAAGTTCAAAATTTGATTCTAGATCTTCTTTTTCCGTGGGGAAAATATATATAGTTTCTCTGTGCATGCATTTCAACAGTTTGTGAGAAAGCAAGTATAGTCCCTCTTTAATTCCTCAAGGCTTCCTCTACTTTTTAGATCAAAAAGGAATTTAATAAAAGACAATGAAAAGATCTTCGGAAATATAATCTTAGGCCATGTCACAATTCTTGGTATAAAGAAGCAGAAACATTCTTTACATGTTAGACAACTTTGTCAGTGTTTCAAAAGTAACATTTCTTTATGTAGTGTAGTAGCAGAGTCAGTACGTAGCAAAGCCTTTGTGCACCTAAAAATTAGGTTGGTTTTGTTTTTCCTTCCCCCCCCATGTCAGCATGTAACAGGCCTACTCTGATTGCTTGTGCATTTGCATAGTTCCTCCCATTTAGTCTCAAAACATAATTTTACATATTACTTTTTATGTACAGCAGTGGTTACTTACATCTGCAGTTATTTATTTTTCTTTTTCTGAATTGCTTGCTCTATGAAACAGTTCCCTTTATCCAAATTGGAGCTGGAATATGTCTTGTAGGGGAAAAAAATTGTATTGTTTGCTAAAGTTAGAAGCCTTTCCTTCTTCCCCTGGAAAATGTTGTACCGATAGTTCTGGACAGGGCAGAGAGCAGCCAGCCTTGAACTGTGAATCCTTCTGGTAAATTATCTCCAACAAGCTCTACACGAGATTTTTATCTTGTAAAGTTTTTGTTGCTGTTCAGTTTGGAGTTCAAATCTAGGAAATGTTAGCATCCTGCGTGCTGAGTTGCTCTTTGTACTTTCAGCCTGACCCCACTTACTATTTCTGTTAGTTAAGAATAAGTTGTGCTGATACTTCCTTTGTGAAATCTTCTAAATAAGCTGGAAAGCTCACTGTTATATTCTTTTTCACATACAGGCTCGTGTTATGTATGATTTTGCTGCTGAGCCTGGAAACAACGAGCTGACAGTCAGTGAAGGAGAGATCATCACAATTACCAACCCGGTAAGAAAACCGAGATGGAATCAGGGCTTCAGTGCACTTTCCTGACCTACTTCTAGCAGACGGAAGAAAAATGGTGCTAGGTGACACCTGAAGCCATGGCTACCCTTCCTTGAAGAATGAATAAATAAACTGAATGCAAAGAATTTTCTAATAGCTTTGTGGAAACAAATGCAGTGAGCAGTCGTGGAGGAGGTGGGATCCTCCAATTGTGCCCACATACTTAAGAATGTACTCAGCTTTGTTTCCTTCTAAACGGAGCAGAGTGCCAAGGAAGAAGGAGGAACTAATGATGGTGATAACCTTTACATCTGAATGAATATCTTTCCATGTGCCTAATGTTCCACATTTTGTGTGTATTAATCTTTCAGGTGGTTGCCACTTTCATTTAGATGTGACATGCCAGCTCCCTTCTAGATTTTGATTTTCTTAATCAATTACTTCAACCTTCCAAGCTTGTTGAAGAACTTGATACAAAAATTTGTTACTAAATTTGCATATCCTTTCATAATTAAAGAAATATGGATAAGGTACAGGGAAGAAGTGGTGAAAATACTATTGATAATACTATCAGGCATTTGTTAAATGAATAGTAATTTTGAATATTGACGTTTTATTTATGTGTGCATTTTGAATTTGAGTGCACTTTTATTCTATATAACTCTTGCCCTTGGTAACAAGGTGTTGATTTATTCTGCTTTTGATTTTTGTGTAGTGATATGGTTTAGCAAATAGGCTTTGCTTTTAAAACACATACAAACAAAAAACACCCGATTTTGAAGCCAAGTTTTATTTATCTCGTGTAGTAAGCATGGATTCTACAGAACAAACTAATTCTTTGGAGAGCCTAGTCATGTGTCATTCTTATTATTTTTAGTTACACTGATCTTAAATATCTCAAGGAGATATTTGGTAGGACTGACACCCTCTTCGATGGTGTGCTGTGCTGTGGCAGAGGTTACATTTTAAATGAGTTCAGGAGTTTAATGACATTTCACAAAAGTAGGACTAAATATAAATAGATAGTTCACAACTTTTAAGCTAGTTCTCACTGAAAAGACTTAAGGCAGTATACTTAAAACCAAGTTACACTTTATTTTACACTGTCCATGATAGATTGCCACAAAGGATCTTGATCTTTTTTGATATGATGAATTTAGACAGCAATAGGATAAGTCATTCAAGTCCATTGAAAATTGCTTTTAAGTGTAGCAATGCAAATATGACTTATGGATCAAGATGTCATTGCTCTTGCAGTTTAACCAAGCTAATTGAATTTATAATGTGGGATGTCTAATTATTTCCGTGTTCTGGAGTGAAAAGTAAATGAAAGTTGTTGTTTCAATAACTAGTCTTTACTGTTTAAGTTCTTGAATACATTAACAGAGTTCTCCTGTGTGCAGGATTACATAAAATTTCCAAATGAAAGAACAAAATCGTGAATAAACAAATACATCCATTAAAAAGCAAATTGAGAAAACCTAAAATTCAGTAATTGCTGTCTAGCATATGTGGTTCCAATTTTCACCTGTGAGCTAGCTTGAGATATGATCCTTAAACAGTTTGATTTATAACAGAACTGGATTATTCCAGGTAATATTGTCCTGGAATTAACTGTGCTTAACTGAAAAGGTCTGCAGAGGTTTCTTAGTGTATGTAGAACATATGTTTTAAAAAACCAAACTCAGCCCACTGAGATCAGAGCTGAACTGTGTTAGTTCTTTTTTTAACTAATAGCATGAGATCTGCCTCTGAAAATAAATGTGAAGTAAAAGGAGTGTCTCCAGATTTTATATGGTATGTGGCTCTTTTAATCTTGAGAATACCCTTAATATTTTTGCAGGTAATAGCTCTCACTCATCATACATCTCTGCATCTTCAATAAATGAAGCAGAGATTTTTACAGATATTACCAATAGCTTAATTCTTTGAGTCTTCTTTCTTTATAGTCTATTGATTAAAGCTAATGCTTTGAAATTGATATACTAGTAGGTCTATTTTTATGCAGTCTGTTTCCAGACAATTGACTGTGGTTTCATAAATGATGAAAAGTGCTGGAAAAGCAACCTTTTTTCCTCTCGTGCTTGTTAAAATCCGAAGTCCACAATAGCTGTGTGAAACTGGCACAGTCTGTGTTCTGTTTAAATGAGTATCTGCTGCTTCAGCAGCTTTAAGCGAGTTTGTTCATGGCTATACAGTCATAACTGTGTTTTGAACATTGCATTTGACAGCGAGACAGTACTTTCTCCTGAGCTGTTTGAAGCAAGCTGTGGGATCCATCTAGCAAAATTATTTCTGTATTACTTCTTCTAGGATGTTGGTGGAGGCTGGTTAGAAGGAAAAAACAGCCAAGGCGAGAGAGGACTTGTTCCAACAGATTATGTTGAGGTAAGTAACTTCACTGCTCTGCACTAAAAAAGCAGAACTACTAAAAAGACCATCCTCTGGTTTGCTGATCACACTGAAACGCTCAAACATAAAACTATCAGTGTTAAACTTGGAATATATAATCGTATTTTTGCAGTTGTAGCTGGCTTTTGAGACCAGTTTAAACATGCCATCCAAAGCTGCTGTGCATCTTAGTAGTTGCCCGAGAAATGCAACAGGAAGTCATCTGTAGTAAATACTGGTGATCTGCAGAACGTGAGCTGTTTTGAATCATAATCCAAAAATTGTTTTCTTTTTGTGTTGAAGATACAAATATGGAAGTGAAAGGAGTAATGCAAGTTTGCACTGGTGTTGCTGTGGCAGATTTGCCACACACTCATAAATCTCTGGAATAGAGTCTCAGTTCTAGGGCTCAGGATATGGGATCACAAGCCCAGAGACTACTCAACTTGTCTTCTTATTGAGGGCCTTTGCTGTCTCTTCAATATGTGTTGATCTGTTTTTTGTTTGAAGACTAGTGGTACTGGGTTGGGGATGGAATGGGGATCTCAGTGCAAAGACTGGAACCTGGTTCACACTTCAAGGGCCCTGTGTCTGTATGTCTGCAGGTTGCCAGTAAGGTGAAGACACTGGCAGCCTCTTAAGCCACATGCCTCTCTTCCTTCACCAGTGCTGTGTTTATTTAAAAAAAATGTAGGGGGGAAGGGAGGGGGAAAGCAGGACTATGCTGGCTCACATGGCCTTGTGTTTTTACTCATTTGGTTATCTCATGGTCTGGTAGATTTTGGCTCTTCAAACTTACTGTCCCAAATTCATCCTCTGAGCATTGAGTTCCCAGTCTCCAAGCAGTAATGTTAAGAACCTTTATAATCCCTAAGGAATTCATAGATAGTTGTCCACTGCCACAACAGTCTTGTGTGTTACAGTTACAATTCAAAGCAGTTCCATCTGTTGTGGAAGTAAATATTCCAGAATATCACATAAGTTTCTTTGTTTAAAGGTTTATTGAATTTGTATTCAAAAAGGTTATATGCAATAATTTTAAAATCCAGTGATATGAATGTTAGGATGATTATATATGATAAAGCGCAATTTGATTAATGGAAGCATGAAAAATCTTTTATAACCTTCTCCATTCCAGATTATAACTGAAGGTGCAAAAGACGGCATTAGCTGTGGTAACTCATTAGCTGACCAAGCCTTTTTTGATTCCCTTTCTTTAAATACTGCTCAGACCAACTCTGCTGCAAAAAGAAGTAATCAGGTATGTCTCACAGTTTTTCAGGGACAGTGGGCATGGAAAGTTTGTTGATGTAATTGCTTGCAGTACCATATTTGTGAACTCTCATAAAAGTAATCAATAAAGTAATTGCATTTTCATTAGGGAACACTTTTGTTGAATATTAATGATGTGTGTGACTGCTCAGAAACTGTCTTTGCTGGAAACTTTAGTAGTCTTAACAATTTCAGAAATGGAGCATTTTTATTCTTTCCAGTCTGCAATGATATAAACCTGTGACTACTTCAGTCTCTGTAAAGTGTAAGTGCACTCTCAGTAAATTTATGTCTAATATAATTGGGTGGCTTGTACATCAGCAGCCAGAGTGAATGGATGTCAGAGATTTCACAGAATTTTCTGAGTTGGAAGGGACCCACACGGATCATTGAGTCCAGCTCTAAAGTGAATGGCCCCTACAGGCATCAAACCCATGAACTAATCTCAGAACATATTTCTTTCAGAGATTAAGAGTTTTTTCTTGGATTAAAAAAGGTGAAGCAAATTTATGAATTGTCCCAAATCAGTTGGAGAAGAGGCTGACTTTTATTTTGCTGCAAGAATATTTTTGTAGGGTTTTTAATTCCTCTCTTCATAGCTTTTTGCCTGGTGTATCAGTTCATTAAACAGCAAATATTTAGTTTCAGGTTAGGTATCTTAAACGCAAACTATTTATTGCAGTCTATGACTGCTGCATGCCCCAGATGTAGGAAATTAAACATTTGGAAGTCCAGAGGTTAACAGAAGAACAAAATCTGCTTTTTTTCCAACAGGAATACGTAAAGGTCTTTTGTGTTGGAAAGGAAATGCTTTACTTATTGTAACAGCTGGGGGGACACACCTGGTTTGTAGGTCAGTTAAATATCAGTTAGTTTTCTTAGTTGCACCACAGGACTTTGACATGAAGTGAGATCTTTTGAAAACAGTACATGGGGCATTTTTGTATGACAGTGAATGGAACAGTTCATTAACTCTATACTGTTTGATTTGTGCTTCCTTGCATTCAGCTGGACAATGCCAGGATTGTTATTCTGTGATCACATGTTCTCGCTAGAGAGCTCCAAAACTCACTGTGACTGTCTCAACATTTAAAACTTTTTTTTAATTGATGCCCAGTTAATATGTAAGGCTAAACACAGAACTTTGAACTACCTCATGAATTTCTCATGTCAGACTGAGCCAAAAGTATTGCTTACAGGTTAGTTTTCCCTCAGCAAAATTTACAGGAATTTGAGTGTAGAGTGGAGAAACCTCCTTTCTTTGGTGCTGTCTCTTATTGTTGCCCCATTTTTCCTGCTATAGAGTTTCTAGTAAAACTTTACTTTTGGGGAAGCTTGAGATATTTGCAGTAGCTACTTCTGTCAAATCTGAATACTGTTTCTCAGAAGAGAAACATATAACTTAATTTGATCTAGGAAGGATTACTTACTAATATAATAAACAGAATATTTTGAATGGTGCTAGAGGTACCTGACACAGTTTGTTCTGTGCTTAACACAAGGTAATTGTGCTTGTAGAAGGGGAGAAAAAAGCTCTTGCCTGTGTAGAGGGAAAGGTTAGAATAGAGGTATTTATTATATTTTAAATAATAGAGAATTACCATGGCAATCTAGTCTTGGAAGTTACATTTCTAGAGGAGCAAAATGGTTGGAAATATGGTCACTTTGCAATGTTGTTTACACAGGGTCAACAGTATACTGTGCCTATAATATATACAAATTGCAGGCCTTTCCATAGTAAGTTTTGGAAAGGAGCAACTTCAGGCGAACACCTTGTCTTATCTGCATCAGTGCCCTACTCCTTTAAGTGTCCTATTCCTCTCGGTTATCCTTCAAATACTATGTGAAACAGCTGGTAGGACCTGTGTACCACAGTGCATTATAGTAAAACTATATGGCTGACATTAATAGGAGAGAGAGAGAGGAAGAGAGCGTGCACCTGGATGCAGTCAAGGCCATGCAACATGGAGGGGAAGCAGATTTCTTCAGGCCTATTGTCTTTGGGTCTTCAGTTTTCCTGATTTTGTTTGTTTGTTTGTTTGTTTTTTATAGCATGAACCATCCTGTTGTGTGGTCAGGATTTTATGTCATAAGTTATTTTCTTTTCTCAAGTCTTTTTTTCTTTAACTGAGTTCAATAACTGCTGTATGGTTATATATATTTTCCAGAAAAACTCTAGATCTTGAATTAAAGACTTTTTTTTTTGACTTCTGAAATATATCTGGTAGTTTTTTCTAGTGGCTTATTGCTAGTGGGAACTTAATTTGTACACTAGGCAGTTGGGCTTCCATTTTTGGCTCTTAGGCGTTTCTCCCAGGTCAGAGAGCTCTCTAGTGCAAGGTATTTTTTTCCCTGCAAAAATTCTATGGCTAATTGTCTTCTTAATGAAGAAATTCTATCTGTTTATTCTGTCTGTCTCATGTAGGACACCTTTTTTTCCTGCTCTCAGGAAAAAAGCAAGCTTTCTTCTGCAGTCACTTTGATCTTGTGCCTTGTCTGTAAAAGAGTTGCACTGCTCCTGTGTACTTTGCATGGTGTCAAACAGGTGTGACATTGCTCTGCAGGTGTGGAAACACCTGATATGTAAAGATTGCATTGGTTCCTATAATACTGTGTCAGCAGGTTATACGGAGTTGCTCATCCCCTGCATACTGACATCTCTTTCAGAGCCACTGCTAATGAGAATACAATCTTCTACTTTGAGGGTATGACCCTTCTTCCTAGATGTATAATGCTGCATTTGGTTATGATAACACTTATACTGTGTAACAAGAGTTCGCTGAGGCACTTGGGATTGATTTGTGTTCTGATGCACAGTTGCAAGCAATTGCCATAGCCTTTTCCAGTGTTTTAATAACCAACTAGGTCAATATATAAAGCTTTTAATGTTAAATCAAACTCATGGTCAGGCTATGGAGAGTGAAAAAAACCTGACAAATTATGTGTCAATGTAAAGGGAATTGATGCTGGAGGTGGCACAGTAGTAAATTATGTGTCAATGTAAAGGGAATTGATGCTGGAGGTGGCACAGTAGTGAAAACGAAAGTGTTCGTAAATGGATTATTCTGGTAGACTGTGTAAGAAATAGCAGTATTCCTAAATGCTGACATTTTATGGTATCTTATATATTATAGTAATATCGGGGGTTGAAAGTTTATTCCAAGAAGTCTTTATAAAAGCAATTCCAAATAAACAGGATGTTTTAGTATTTTTCTTACTACTACTGTATTGAAGAAATTCCTTTCTGTAAACACTAACTCACTCTAACATATGCATAGTTACACGATGCTCCAACTCCCCAATTTCAATAAGTCAGATGTTTTAATTCTTAGAATTCCTTCCATTCTTCTAATACTAAGCAAAAAAACCCCACAGGTTGTTGTGTAGTCTTTCAGTACCAAGCTTTATTACAAATAACAGATCTGGCTGATTTGAAATGTGAGTGTGGTGCTTTTATGATTTCAATTTTTAAGAGACCAGATAAGCCACAGTGGTGTGTTTTAACCCTGGTAGGCACCTCAACCCCCTCAGCAGCTTGCTTATTCCCCCCTCAACAGGATGGGGGAGAGAATCAAAAAGATAAAAATGTGGAAACTCACGGGTTGAGATAATGGCAGCTTAATAGGTAAAGCAAAAGCTATGCACACAAACAAAGCAAAATAAGAAATTCTTTCACTGCTTCCCATGGGCAGGCAGGTGTTCAGCCATCACCAGGAAAGCAGGGCTTGGTAAGACAAATACCATCACTTGAATATCTCTTCCTCCTTTTGTCCCCCATTCCTTTTTGCTTTCCAGGCAAACAAGAGGCTTTTGATTTCCTACTCTGGAAACTGTAACTTTTTGATATTAAGAAAACATCATTGACTCAAACACTGCCCTACTCCCTGACTGTCTTTTCCTAAGAAGGTGTTTTTGTTGTTGTTCAGTAAATAATCTCCTGAAAAGTAATTAATAAGCAATAATGAAAAGCAGTTGCTTTTCCTCCCTGTTCTTCACTAAGAAAGCCTTAATAACCACAGCAACACTTTCGTAGTGGACCTTACCTGGGTTTGCACAGATGTAAAGTGACAGTAGAAAAGAGGCACAGAGATACATCTTAAGGAGAAGACAAGAATTCTGCCTGACTCTTGGCAGTTCACTCTCCAGCTCATTCCTTGCATCAGTGGTGTCCCAGCAATGGCTGCTTTGGTAAAGCTTGCAGCTGCTCTTTTGAAGAGACATACCTGTAAAAGATACTGGGGACAAGAAAGCAATCAGAGGAAGGAATGAAGCTAATCAAACACAAAATGAGGAAAAAAATTGACTCAAGATGACTATTTTTACACTCAGAAGAAGATAAGCAGATAAGAGAATTTAATGCTGCATCTGCCCATAACATTTGTGGTTTATTGTCAAAAAAGCTTTTAAAAATTATTCAAGAAAATACAACTTAAGGAAGCCTTAGTTGCCAAAGATGGAGGCTGTTCCTAAGCTTTTGTATGGGTCTCATCTTGTTTAGACCTGGTAACCCTCAAGTAGAGGAAGCAGAGGGAATGAGAAATCTTTCTTCTCTGTCAATCCACTGTTCCTCTGAGCAGCAATGCAGGGTGCTAATTTTAGACTGTCATCCGGAACAGCCAGTGAGTAAGTATATCAACACTATGGTTTTTTCTATTTGTTAGAATTACATATAAATAGTAAGATAATTTACTTGTAAACTCTTCTGGTTTTGGAATAATACTGCCAGTAATGGCACTGAAATGAAAATAAATTTTGTCAGATAAAACCAAGTGAACCTGAAAAATACACTGAGAACAAAATTTGTCATTTTTGGTGAAAAATGAGTGGATGTTTTTCCTCTTGTAGTATTTCTTTGATGCTGAGTTTCTTCCAAGGGCAGTAGCAATAATGGGTATCCACACTTTTGCATAGTGTTTCTCATTGCAGTTGACCAAGAGGTTTTAGAATGATGGCATTTGAATCCTTCATAATTTTACTATGTATGGAAATACAATCATTAATGTAAAATCCATTCTGAATTGTCTCCTCCAACTGGGTCAGTTTGGGGTTTTTTTGTTGTGGTCAAGAATAGTACATCTTCTCAAGTCACAGATGTACTTGCATTCATTTTGCTCATGTTGCAAGTTCAGAAGATTCTGTTTTAACAGCAATTATTTCTCTCCCCATTCTGTATCACAACTTGTGGTGGTTTTTCATTTATCTAACTTAAAATGCTTTAAAAGTTGTGAACAAGTATCAGCTTTCTGTTTTAACAATAATGTTTATCTGAATTATTTAGATTTTGCTACAGCCATATTGGCCCTAGCTGATTTTTATTATTAAGAAGTTAAAATGCTATCTGTACAGTAATCTTGTTAGTGGTCTGTAAGCAAGCAGACCGTATGTACAATTAGCCATAATGTAGTCCAGCTGTTTACAATCTATGCAACATACAAGGTTGAACATAGGATAGAAATACTGTAAATTTTACTATATTGTATATTTTAGTTTGTATGGCTTCTCCTCCCTTCCTCTAGGACTCAGTCTAGCCTTTTTTAATTCCCTTTTTTTTTTTTTTTCCCTCTCTGCAGAATAGAAAGCTAGTATTAAAAACTTATAAATGAAAATGGATTGGAGTACTGCCTGTCTGTTTCAGGGTGGAAGTGCATCATCAGCTATGTTGACATAAGAGCTGTAGATGTGGCTTCCCTGTATTTTAAGATACAAAAATAGTTCTTGTAGCTAACTCTAAGTTGCGTTTGTAGAGGAGTTTGTTCCCTTTTCTTGATACTGATTCTTTAATCGCTGCCGAGTCTGTTTCTGTATGAACATGACTGTACATCTCTTAGTTCAGGGTGAAATAAGTATCCTGAGAGTTTGTGGTTTTGTGAACTGCATATTTTTCAGTTAATTGCTGTTGACCTTAGAGAATCCACATGTTTTGTGTTCTTAGTTATGTTGTGGGCAGAGCAGTAAGGCCCCATGAGTAGATAGAGGAAGCAGCTAACAGAAACCTCTCATGTTTGTACTGTTTTATCCAGTTGTAACTGTGAAATCACTTGGCATAGTTTCTCTCTGAGAAGAAAAATAAGATAAATGCACTTTTATATGTAGAAAACCCTTTCCCTTCGGAAAACTGTGGGACTTACGTACAGACAGGGTGAATAAATAGTAGTGGAAGCACATAATTTGATGTGCAGAAGCTGAAGTTGCCTCGCATGTAGACACAAGTTGTTGAACATGCATAAGAAAGACACTAAGGAAGCTATTCCCATAATTTTACTTCATATTTTTTGAATTTTTTGCAACCTAGTGCTGAAAAGGCAAATTGACATTGCTAAATTTGCAGACAGTAACACCCTCTCCCCGCTTCCCTTCCCTGAACTGCGATGAGCAGCAATAAATGCTAAGATTGAAGCAAATAAACATAGCACCGCTATTAAGAGTGCACTATTCTACTTGTGTGCAAATTTTGAAATGCATGTTATTGCAATCCTTTAACAGCATTTCCATTCTCTGACAATTCCGTGTGTGTATTAAAGTAGAAGTATTGCCATGGGAAATGTAACTCACTCATATTTGGTTTAGTCTAGTTTATCTTGTTAAACCAGTATGTTAAATTATCTTTAAAAATATGCGGGTAGGTTCACTATTACAATTGTAATTGCAACTTCTAGTTCCTGTTACAGATAATGACAGTGTAACACCCTATATTGAAATGTGTAATTTGAAAGCAACTTCTGCCCCTCTCCCATCTCAATCACAATATTGCATTCAGACCTGTAACAGGACTTTGTGACCAATTCTTGTTTAAGTACAAGGCAATGGCTTCTCTACAGTACTGCAAACAGTGGCTTGCTTCCTTCGAAATGAATCACATTCACATATTTAAAAATAACCATCCAACATATGACAGTGATTATATCAATTCCAGTTAAGAGTTGTCTTGAGCTTTTTTGTGGATGACCCAGTGAAATGCAAAGGCTCAGGCAGGAAGCTGGTAAACTGCTGTACTACTGTGATCACTCCTCACCTTCATCTGCACCATACCCTGAGGTAAAATCTGATTATTGAAATAGTTTTCCACAATTTAGTGTCTTGGCATGCCTTTTTTCTTGTACAATTCACAGAAACACAGAATGGGTCAGTTTGGGTGCTACCATAGTGGGTCATCTGGTCCAACGTCCCTGCTCAAGCAGGGTCATCCTAGAGCACATGGCACACGATTGTGTCTAGATGGTTCTTGAATACCTCCAGTGAGAGAAACCGCACAGCGTCTCTGGGCAACCTGTTCCAGTGCTTAGTTACCTGTGCAGTAATGAATTTCTTTCTTATGCTTTGATGGAACTTGTTTTGCATCAGTTTCGGCCTGTTGCCTCTTGTCCTATTGCTTGGCACTACTGAGAACAGCCTGACTCCATCCTCCTGCCACTCTTCCCTTCAGATACATGTAGGCATTGATGAGGCCCCCTCTCCATTGTCTTCTCAGGGCTGAACAGGCCCAGCTCCCTCAGCCTTTCCTCACAACAGAGACAACTTGTTGTCTACCAGGACCCCCAGGTCCTTCTCCACTGAGCTGCTTTCCAGCAGGTTAGCCCCCAGCCTGTACTGGTATCCAGTTATTCTTCCCCAGGATCCTGCATTACCTTTTTTTTTTTCATTTGACTTCTTATTTCATGGGATCATAACTTGTGATCTATTAGTTTAGCATTGACTATAGAAAGAATGTTTTAACTTGATAAGGATGACAGTCTTGTCAGCCCTCTCATGAGCATTTCTGCTTGCTTGCACACTTACAGTAGCAGGTGTCATGCATGTGTTGCACAATCCCCTTTAGCTCAGCAGCGGGCTTACTGCAGTATCTAGTCTCCTGATTTTTTGTTCACTATTCACTGAGCGCTTATTTTAAAGTGGAATCACAGGCATTTGCAATTGGAAGTGGTAAGCTAAAAAACCTTAGCCAATAATACTCTTCAACTTCTCCTCCTCCAAAAAGAAGGCAACAAGGGTAACCCCTGTCCTCTGTTTCCAAACAGAAATAGGGAGTGCTTTTCCCAAAAGAGGAAGGATAAAGCCTTATTTAATTTTTGTAGCCTGATCCTGGGATGTCTAGAGAACATCAGAGAGAAACAGGGAGCCTTTCTTCTCTTTCTGGCATTGCTGTGATTGGTACTTGGAAAACTGTCTGAAATTTCTCATCTGTGTTTCAAGAAGCAGCCATTAGGGATTGAAATCAGCTCAAGAGAAGGCAAATATATGAAGAAGTGATTTAAGCTCTGTTGAATAAATATATATAGGATTTTTAGTGTCTGACATTTGAAACTAAGCAGACTTTAATTTAAAAAAAAAGGTAATTTCCTTTAACCAGTGAGGGTGACAATGTGTTTTGCCTCCCCTTGTCCCATCACTGAGTATTATTTTCTCAAGTCTAAATAATGTATTTTTCTAAAAGAACATTTCGTACTTCAAGTATGGATTTTTTTTTTGAGCTGAATAAGGAGCTGATAAACAGAAATCCTGTACCTGCACTGTGCACAAGCAAATGAAGCCCCTAGTCAACTTTGGCTGTGAATAACCTTACAGGTAAGGAAATAGGATTGGAAGTCAGAAAAGAACAAAAAACTAACCGCTCTGCTCTTTGGGGTAGTAACTTGATTTGTCCACTGGTGGTTTAGGTTTATTTCCTGCTGAAAGCAAGGAGTGTGGGTGTGCCTTGGCTTTGTGTGATCTGTGAGCAGGCAAAGCCCATCTCCTTTGCAGGGGCTAAGTTATGAAGGGGGCAGTGAGGCTGGGGGTGGAGGTGCTGGATGATGGTTTCCTCTGAAAGGAAGTGAGATGACAGGAGTGCTGAGGAACAAATGGATTCCTAGGACAGCACTGCCACTGCCTCCTTGTCAGCTGCTTCTGGATGTCCTCTCCCATGTTGCTTTCATGTATTTATCCACAGGAACATTCTAGTATGGGAGTCCTTAAGGTTTCCTTTAAAATCTAGCTCATCTCCACTTTTGCTTTTCCTAGAAGATTTCTTTTAGGATGTGTAAGTTTTTAGGTTGTACTACAGGAAAGAGGGCCTTCCTTCAGAATTGGAAGGAATGTCCTGCACCATAATGCTAAGGTAGTGATTTACCTTTAAAAAAGTTTAGCATAAAATATCATAGGTATGGCAGCTACTTCAGTTATCTGCTAATATAGGCTTTTAGCCCTTTGTCTTTCTTCCTGGAGCAAAACACTTGATTGTTAGGGTGACTATCTATAAATTCACTCACTTTTTTTTTTTTTATATGTATCTATTAGAGACTGTTAGACAAATAATTTAAGTTTAGTGTAATGTCTGAGTATGCCTAAGGCTTTGTTTCCATGCAGGTAACTAAGGCAGCTATAAAACTGGAGAGGTATGTTCATTCCTGTGAGCTATTTGGCTGAACCACCGTGACTTTTCTTGTGTTTTCTGCCATTGCTCTGTACTGTCTGTCTCTTTTAAATCCCCCTTCAAGAGCATAACACTTCACATTGCAGCTTTGGCTGTCTGGAACGCCCCTTGATCTGATCAGACTTACTTTCTCTATTCACTGCTTCAGCATGGCTTCTGTCTCTGAGTACATTTCAAGGTGTATTTCTTACAGTTGAAGGTCATTATTTTTGATGGCACAGTTACCTTGGTATTTCTAGTTTCTTAAATTAGTTTTAGCATCTGAGCATCGTTTTTGTTTTGGTTTTTATCCATCGGGGTAGAATGGATCATTTATCCATCAGGAGCACACATTAATATAAGGAAGGAGTCCGCCAGGAACAACTTAGTTAGACAAGAAATCAAATAAAGATTTTTAGCCAGGGCAGAGAGGTATCTTAGTGCTTTACCTTAGTTTTACTGTCTGTAGCTTTGGATTCTCTGGAAAATAGCAAATATGTTACTTCTCCTATTTAATTAACGATTTATTTGGTAAAGATACTGATATTCCACTCCTAAGCTGAGTATTATTCTGTTTGGTGGAATTTCTTCTCATTCAGCTATTATTAGATATAGACTTCTCTTCCCATCCCCTAGTCCCTCACCAGTAGTGATCTGCTTCTGTAGTGATTTTGAATCTGCCCTTAGTGCAATACTCTTAAAATACTCATCAACAGTTCCCTCTGTTGTCCATTCCTCACATAGCCTTTCTGTCTTGTTTTTTCTCCTAGAACAGTAGAAATGAGCAAGTCCATAGTATCTACAAAAGGGAAAATCAACTGCCTTTTGGGAGTTTATCCTTGAATTTATACTCAATGTACTTGTTTGATGTTACCTTTGGGAGCGAAGAGATGCAATGCTCCATTTGAAGGCTGATTTAGTTTCTTAGTTATGTGGTATGGCACTTCTTGTGTGCTTGCATTTGAGATTGCTTGCATACTTGAATATTAGGGGTGTTGTATCAAATTATATTGACTATTAAACATCAGTTTCTTGCAAAGACTGTTCACATTTTTTGTGATAATCAGAGGATTATCAATTTCAGTTATGGAAAACTAAAGGTGTAAGAACATGTAATCTAATCACTTGCAAAATACTTGCTGGTTTAGGGTTTATTTAACCAGAGTCAGGCCACATAAATGGCTTCTTGCATGGCATTTGTCAGCTGCTGAAATCCACAGAAGTGCTGACTGGAGCTGAGATTACCCTTTTAATAATTGATGTGTCTTTATTTGGTCCTCCATGATGCCTTGAGGATAATAGGCCTGATTCCTGAACCCTTTTCCATGTTTACTGATTGTTGACTACCAGTTAGGATTGTCCACAGTGTGTAGGCAAACATCTCAAGAAAGTTGAAAGGAGTCCTGTAAGTACTCTTTGAAAATTATTGTCTGTATATATAGATTCCTAACCCATCTCTTTCCTCCTTGCCCTCTTCCCCAGTGCCTCAGAAAGAAATGTGGACCCTTTGGCTGAAAGGAACTGAGAGGGAGTAGGCTGCTCCACCCCTTTTATAGCTTGTAGGCAATACACCTAAGGGCAAGATCTTATCCCAGAGCTTTCTTGGACACCTCAGAAGTAAAATTTTCTGATTTGAATAGTGCTTCCATAGAGGTACACAGAGATAAGATGTCTGAGAGTGCAATTTAAGTAATACATTTCCCCTTGCTATACAACATCTTCTGCAAGTAGATCAGCAACTATCTGCAAATTTGATTGCTCTTGACAGTCATTCTTCAGTAGTGTACCGAGTGTTAATATTATTGCCTCCCCCTTGTTTTGCAGCAGATTTTAAGGTTTCTTTGCCACCTACTCATGTACCGGATTTCACATGAACTACTACAGAGACGAGGAAAACTTTACTCAGTCTTCTGGCAGTCATCCCATTTCTGGGCTTTCATTTGTTAGTGATCAGCACACCATATATTGCGGAAGTATAGGCAAATTAGTATTATGCAAACTATTCTTTTCTAGGTACTCTAAGTTACGTTAGAAGCAAGCATGCTTTTCTGTGTGGTTGGGCCCTAGTGCATGTGTTTTTATTTAGCAAAGATAATGAACTCTGACTAATGCCATGTATGGTTATTTCACCTTGCATAAACTCCTATCAGGTGAACATCATAGGGAAAGAGCAGAATGGTATAAGCTACCAGCAACTTCTTTGTAATTTGCTGAGAGTAGCCCTGTGTATCAGCTATCCAAGAATTAGGTAGACCTCAGTGATATTGCTCCTAGACAGGGTAGTGTTCTTGCCTCTGTTTCATGCTTAAAAAAAAAACAAAAACAAAAACAAAACTCCCCCAAGTGTCAATACAGAAGCTGTCCACATAATATCTCTCTCTCCATCAGTTCCTAGAGACCCACTGTGTCTTACGAGTCTTCTGAATGGTGATTTTTCTTCCCCAGGGGCTTGGTCCTAATTTCCAGATCCTGGGGATTGTGAGCCTAAAGAACAGGTGTTATATGAGAACAGGTGTTATATGATACCAGCATAATTTTCAAGTCTTTAAGGTTAGATCATGTCTGTGAAATCTGAAAAACTGAAGTGAGAGTTCTTATTCCAAAGTAGTATATCAAAGTTGAAATGAGAGGAAATAATGTTTAGTGGAGAAAAACGGGATGTGAAGTAGCTGTACCTCTTTTCTATAAGAAACAAACTTATTCAATATCTTTGCAGGTAATAATTTGGCTTTTAGTGGGGGTTCTAATAAATTTTCTGTTCCGGCAAATGTTCTGAGATACATGTAAATGTTATAGTCTAGTAGCAATTAATTTATATTAGGCATCTCTTCTTTGGTATGCTGCTTCATGATAAAAATAATGCATTAACTTCTTTAGGATTTGAGTCTTCCTTTTACAAAATGCAGTTTCTCCTTCTGCTGAACGAGGCAAGCCTTCTCGGCTTTGTTTGCCTTCTTTCCCCTTCTACTCTTTCTTCCTCTTATATTTTGGGTATGTAGGTTTTGATATGTGTGCAATTTTTTCTTTCTGCCAACAAGTCTCTGTACTAAGTGTCTGAAGTAGACTGCACTTAACTAGTCAATGCTTTTTCGAAGTGTAATGTTAAAATCAAGGAGCTGAGCAGGATGCTAAGCTATTAATCCAACTTAACTGGCAGATGAACTTGACAAATTGATGCAGTAGTTAGAGGCATGTGCACTCTACACTCTTTCACTGAGGTTTCCACCTCCACAACAGCATCAGCAGGTGGGTATATCTGATTACCTTCATGACAAGTTTATGCTGAGAGAGTAGGTCTCCAGGGAGATGCTAGGCTGTTCCCTGGCAGATGTTTCCTTCCCTCATCTTCACTGTGAGCAAGTTGAGCTCTGACAGGGAAGCTCAGCAGGTTGTTGACCTTAACTCCCTAATCGTCCTATCAATAGTGATGGTGTGGGTGGGCAGTTTGTAATTTGCTTTTAGTAAAGCAACTAATTTGAGTTTGATTAAATATTTGCAAAAACCTAATCCTTGACTTCTGAGTTCCTGTTTTAAATGTTCTAATTAGTCCATGGCTTTAGGTAATTAATAGTTCACACACACCATACTTATGGTGTCAGAGTAAAATAATTACCATGTGAGATTGCTTCCTAACGCTGTTGCAACAGACAGGATAATTTCCCTGAGGAGAAACACTCTTGTTAGTATGTATTGGTGTTACATTTCTGGAAAGCTGGTCAGTTTTTCCAGGTGCTTGCTGCATGTAAGAGTTGTGTACCTGGAAACAAAAGATTTGACAGCTGCTCCTAAATCAAACAAGAGAAGTGCTAAATGCAAACTCATAGCCTATCACCAGGAGATCAAAGACTTCATGAGGAAAGTACATGGTTGTTGCTCATTTTTTCAGCAATTGCTTCTTTACTTTTTTCTTTATGATGTAGGCAAGCACTGCCAATGATCCTTGGCCCAGCTGGAATGCTGGGAAGTCTGGGAACTGGGATAATGGAAATGCTATTGACAGCTGGGCGACAAAACCTGAAAGTGCAGCTGGCCAGAGAAACATTGCTCCAAATAACTGGGAGGCAGCAGCAGCATTTGGTCATCCACAGGCTTATCAAGGACCAGGTGTGCTAATAATGCTCTTATTTTTTTTAATAAATTAGAGTAGGTGGACAGTAGAGGTAAGAATTATTTAATCTTTCATAACTACAGAACATGGTTTATTTAAAAAAACAAACCAAAACCAGTTTCCTAGTAGCACATTGCCACATGGGTAATCTGGACACTAAAATGAAATGTTAGTTTAATGTTTTTAAAAATTTTTTTTTTAATGTTAGTTAATGTTTTTAAAAATGAAATATATATTTTTGTTAAATCAGATCAAAACAGACACATGAAACTTGTATAAAAATCTGGCAAACCAAAATCTTGTGCACACATGATCTATTCTCAGGCATGTTGTTCAGCTTGCATAACTGGAACTTTTCAACACCCTTGAATTTTTGCCCTCAGGCTTGTGAAGAAGTAGTCTCTTAAATATTTAAATAAATGACTAATCTTTCAGAAGGCTTCTCTACTTTTTGTAGTAAAAGCCTAAATTAAGAGGCGAACCCATAACTGGGGAATGCTAACCTGGAGTCTGTGAATATGGAACCCATTGGATTAATCTTAAAACACCATCATCTTTTCTTTCTTATTTTTTTTCCTTTCACTCTCCCTCAATGGGTTTCTAGTATACTGCTTTGCAGGTTGTATTTGGTGGGGACAGTGGTAGTTGAGGGGGAATCATAAAACAGAAGGCTGAAATAGATATTAAGATATTTGCCTAGTTGATTATTTACATGAGTGCTGAAGTACCTGGTACTTCTTTTGAAGAGAAATTATTTAACTTTCTCCTTTTCCCTATCCCCTTGCCCCCTCTTCTACTTCAGCAGCTGCCGAGGACGATGATTGGGATGATGACTGGGATGAACCAAAATCAGCTTCACCGTCTTACCTTGGTTACAAGGAAACTGAGGCATCAGAGGCTGGGGGGGTCCAGCGTGGAAATTCTCGTGCAGCTGCTATGAAGTTACCACTTAACAAGTAATTGAAAATGCAGGGGGAATGTGTATATATTGAAGAGGACTGGAATTTGTTGAGATGTGTAAATGTGTGACATTCAACCTTCTTGAAATATGGAATGTAAACGTTACAGTTTTGGGTTAGAAGAGAAGATGGATTTGTAGTTCAGCATACTCCCTGAACAATCAGAGGACACAGATCCATGGAAGCTTGAAAGTACATGACAGCTGTATTTTTTGAGGTGTTATACAGGCAAAGGACCCTTTCACAATGTCTGAACTTCTGGACCTACTGGTCTTTAAAATTTACCTCTTTGACTGTTTTTGTTCTTAATAAAAATGAAAGGTAATGGATGTCTTGTCCATGCAGTAGAGACTGATCAGAGATGCTGCCCCAGAGTTCCTGAGCAATTTGAATTTCCAATGGGAAAAGGTTCTGCTCTAGTGTGTATCATCCAAGTTGGTTCTTCAGCCATAGAAAGTTTGATCATTATAGAAAAATCTTCCAGTAGCATCAAACTTTATCAGGGCTATAATAGCATTATCTTATGTTACAACTTAATGTTTCTTTTTAAAACTGTTGTTACTCTGAGATCTACTGTGTAGTAATCTCTAAGTGGATAAAAGCAGAGTGGAAAAAATTTTAGAATAATGGTTCCTTGCGTATGTAACTAATATCAACTGTCTCTTCATGACTATTTGTTTTTCATCAGTGGGTTTTTTGTCCACTGTTGCAAGAGTAACTCTGCACCTTTGTGGCATCTACTTGTTGTAAACCCACAAAAATGACTTATTTAAGAGTGTTATTTGTCTGTCTATGAAGTAAGTCCTCATGTTTCTGCAAGCAGGCAGTAGGCTGGCAATACTTCGAGGGTCAGTTATCTTCCTAATTAGAAAGAGCACCACGATTTGCTTTTTGTAAAGCTTTTTATAAGCCTTCAAGGACATTACAGTGACTTTTGTGCAGATTTCTTTCTAAAGATAAATGATAAATTATTTGAGATAAATTGAGAGAACTCATGTTGATAAATCTGCTGTTTATCATTCTTTCAGAGGATTTACTTATCATAATATGAAATCTCAGGTGCAGGAGCATCTCTGTGTGTGTGTATTTTCAGAGATGGTGGGCTGCAGGGGAGTGACAGATGTTACTTTATGTCTTCCTATTATGTTTGCTCTGATGGACTGCAGAGCACAAATGGCACTTTGCTCTGGAAAAAGAGTCCCATATTACACACAGACACACACAAAAGAAAAAGCTGGATGTCAGTAGTGAGAAGTTTTCTGCTTTTTTCAGATCATATTGTTGGTTGTTAAAGTAATTCACATTAGTTCTTATCTATACTTGAGAAATACTTAGGGTTCTTTTTTCCGTAATGGCTGGTAATTCTGCATATGTCAAATGAAAGATAATATGGAATAAACTTTTCACTTGATTTTATTGTTAGATTTCCTGGATTTGCAAAACCTGGAATGGAGCAGTATCTGTTGGCAAAGCAGCTAGCAAAACCCAAAGAGAAAATTCCCATAATTGTAAGTTGGGGACATGTGTGTAATTTTTCTGTGTGAGTGGTGTGCTTTGTTTTCGAGTTGGGTTTTTTGTTTGTTTGTCTGTTTGGGTTTTTTAATCCTCCTCACCCTTCTCTTCTTTTCAAACTGAACTTTTAGACTCAGGGTTGCTGTATGTATTTGGATCAGAAGAAACTTACACTAAACATACAATTAGAAATAGAACTGTCATAATAAAACAGTGAGGTGTGATAATGATGATGGTATTTATTATTTTCAGTACTATTTTCCTTGTGCTTGGTCTACACTGTGATCATGAAAATGAGCCTTTTTGGGATTGGGAGGCAGAGCAAATGCGTTACACCCTCTATTAGTTACCTAGATAGGTATATGTAGGAGCTACATTTGTAAGGGTTTGCAAGGTTCAGTCCTGATGGTCAGGTCATTTTCTGATCTAAAAAACAAACTCTTCTGGATATATGCTGTTTTTGTTAAATGTGATTGAAATAGCCCTGGGATTCATCACTCCTTTGCTATTTGGAAAAAAGTGCGAAATACAGAAGATAAACTCAGCTGTGGTCAGTCATCCCTGGTTGCAAGAAACCCCTCTATTTCTGACTCCTAATCTCTCACTGAAATCAATGGAAACTGTCAAATGAAGATAGAAGATATTTGTCTCCTTGTTTGCAGCTGGTACAACATGATGTATTTAATAATAATGTTTGCTATTTCTTACAGATTGGTGATTATGGCCCCATGTGGGTGTATCCTACCTCTACATTTGACTGTGTGGTGGCAGATCCCAAAAAAGGTTCTAAAATGTATGGTCTCAAGAGCTACATTGAATATCAGCTGACCTGCACTGTAAGTGTATCTGAAACAGGATCTTTCATCTTGCAAATATGTTTCATTTGTATATATAAATTATACAGTTTGTGTGACTTGGTAAGAGCATTGTAAGAGTAAATGATAGTTGTCATATTTTTTTTTTTTTTCCCGTAAGAGTAGTGCTTTGTTCAAGCATTTCAAGTTTGTCTGTAATAAGGCTCTAAATCGTAAATTGTATTTACATTCCATGTAGTTACCATTCTGGTCATGTTTCATGTCACCATCTGTAGATGCCTGTCAAAGTTCAGAGTTGTGTTTCTCTTACAGAACACTAATCGGTCTGTCAACCACAGATACAAGCACTTTGACTGGTTGTATGAGCGGCTCCTGGTTAAATTTGGATTAGCCATTCCAATCCCTTCTCTTCCAGACAAGCAAGTAACAGGTAATTATTAATGGTTGTGAATTCATGGACTGGGAAATAAGGAGATCACTTTTTTTAAAATTTAGTTATTCCTTACTGTTTGTTTTTCCCGTTACTTCTAAAGAAGGTGTCCAAAACCCCAACCTTTCATCATTCAAAACTTATGATGAACTGTTATGGCCAACTGATCATAAAAGATCAGTACTAAGACAATCATTTCGGAACTCAGGTTTAATTATCTAGTCCAGTGTTAAAAAAAAAAAAAAAGTAATTAAAAGCAAAACAATTACTACAGAAGATAATATTTATTACTGGAGAGAAGAGAGAACTATTTAGGCTGCTTATTTGCTGTACAAATATTTTAAAGTGGTTGCTTTTGTTTTGTTTTGGTTTTGTTTTTTTTACAGAGGGGAGGGGGTTCATTGTGTTTTATTTTGTTTGGGTTTTTTTTCTTTTGCATGTGATTGCACATATGTTACATTGTCAGAGCTTTGAAACAAAACTCCCAGAAGAAAGGGAGCATTCCCTGACAAACTATTTTTTTCACTCACAAGTGAAATGTTGCAGCATTTCTCCTCTTGCTTGATTTCACACTTGATTTAGAAAGCATCTTTCATTTGTATTGCATTCTCCTCTGGCTTGATGTCAGTTCAGGTTGACCAAACTCTCTGAGGCTTCTGGAAGTCCTTTGTTCTGGCTTCAAGAAAAGTGGGATTGGACCCTTTAAATGCATTTAAGTTCAGTCATTGAAATAGAATATGGCAATGCCTATGATTTTCAGTAGTCTCTGGCTTCCTTTCTACAAGGACATGCTAGAGTGCATGTGAAAAAAGAATGGACACCTGTGTAGGACAAAATTGCATTACTTCTGCCTATTTCCTCTTGTATGTTTTCTGGTAAGAGTTTTTATACAGCCTGTAAGACAACCAGCCAAAAACAAACATACAAATGCTGGCAGGTTGCCAACCACGTGGCTGTGGGCATCACTGAAAATGCAGCAGCTCTGCCGTGTTTGAAGAAAGCTAAGCATTGATGAAGTTGCTGGGATAAATGCCGAGGAAACTGAAAAGTGAGGAAGTGACTTCTTCCCCTTAGCCTCGTGTTTAGAATTGACCAGCATTTTTATTTAAACATGTGCATATGGGCTAAAAGGAAACCAGAAGACCTGATGGGGTCTCTAGATTTCATTGTTACTGTATCTTAAAAGACTCAAGAGTTTGGCATCACAGTTAAATGTTGCCTGTGGATTTCTGTCTTCTGGAGTCTGTGGGAGTGAGTAACTTCCCTCGTGCTAAAAATGAAAAGAAAATCATGTCTCTTTCTGAAATACTACAGGGAAACTCTGGGGTAAAATGGTGCTTATCTTTCACTGTGTTTAGGAGGCTTCTTTCTGAAGATTGTCTAGAGAAGTATTTTTGTCTGTTGGTCTTGAGGAAACAAGACTCTTTACAGACTGACTTTGTTAGGATCCCATCTTTGCTGGAGATGATATATGGAATGACCAGCATTTAACTTCCAAAAGTTAATGTTCTGTTGCTTTTCATTCCTTGCAGGAATGCTATGGAGATTTCTATATAGGTTAAAGATGAAATAAAGTATTACTGAAGGGTATATAATGATGATTTTTTTTCTTTTTTTGCTAGTTTGCAGGAAAAGGACCGATACCCAAACTTCATTTTTCATTAGTTGTTCTTTACTTGCTAGTGTTGCTAGTTTCCATATTTGCAATAAATATAAAAAAATAAAAAACCAAACTACAAACCACAAAAAACTCACCCTTGTAGAGCTGCTGCCATAGTAACTATACAGTAGAATTATATTGAAAGAGTACATGTGTTTAAAGCTTGTCATCTGTGCTGCTACGGAAATTAGAAGAGTTGGGTGCTGGAAGATTCTCTCATTCCTTTCGAATACATCCTATTCACTGTATGCTTTAGAAGTCTGATGTCATGCATTTTTTAAAATTATAAAGGATTCTCTCAAGAAGACGGTGTTAAAACTAGAAGGTTCTTACAAAGTGATGATGTGCTACTCTTTTTTTAAAAAATGGTTACCTTTTCAGTGTATGTTAAAAATATCTTTACCAAAAAACTCAGTTACACACGTACATGTATGTAGCCACTTCATGTATGTGATTTATTGAGATTTTTTTACTTTTTCCTCCAATTTACCTATATGGAAATATATTTATAGGACGTGCTGCTTTTTTACATCTGTGATTTGATTTGAGCAGTCTAATTTCAGTGCTTTGTTAGCTAGTACATGACTTGTAAAGTAATTAGCTCCTTTTTCTCCAATGTTTGATTCTTATATTGACCATGAGTTTACCAGACTGTATAAGAAAAATACCTGCATTCCACGCCTGTGGCTAATTTCTCTCTTGGTCATCTGAATACCTAATTTTTCCATCCAAAAGTTTATTGGGGTTTTTTACCCAAAAGTGTATTTGAATTGATGAATATGATGGGATTTTTAGTATTTCATGGCAATCTTAAAAAGGAGGACTCTTGGTCAGTAATAACTATACTGTAATTTAAGATAGTTCTGATTTGTCAGCAATATTTCCTTCTTGTAAGTTCTGAGTCATTAAATGTTTAATAACTCACCCACTGAATTACAGGTTCTGTTTCAATTTAAATTAAAGAAAAAAAATTGAGGGTCCTAGAGTAGAAATGTAATAATTATTGTTCAATATATAACAGGGCGCTTTGAAGAGGAATTTATCAAAATGCGTATGGAGAGACTGCAAGCGTGGATGACGAGAATGTGTCGCCATCCTGTTGTCTCAGAAAGTGAAGTTTTCCAGCAATTCCTCAATTTCCGAGATGAGAAGGTAGGAAATAAAGTTCATGCACAGACTGAGGCACTGCTGCCCCCCACCAAATTCCCCTTCAAACCGAGTTCAGCTCTGTAGCCGCCTTGTTTGCCTCATACTGCCCCTGTGGGCAGCAGAGACAGGCTGGAAACTGCTGCGTTTCCTAACTCAGCTGATTGATCAAAACAAGGCATAAAGCTGCTCATGTGAAATGCTATACACCATTCCAACACTTGACTCTTCGAAGTAGCTTTACTGCCAGTCTTTTAAGGGACAGTTTGTGTCCTCCATCAGAATAAGTACAGAATAATACATAAATACTCTTTTGACTCTTGCCTTGCTCTGTCTCTGCTGGATTTACTAATCACTCTGATCCTCTGAATGGTACTGCTTTGCTAACAAAAACTACTTCATAGTAGATCCAGGTTGTGGCTGATCCTGTATTGTGTTTAAAAACAACACTCCTCCCTCAAAAACACTATTTTTCACTGAAATGGGTTGTCAAAGCACTATGCTGCAGTCTTACCTGATATAACAAGCCTTTTTTTTTTTCCACACACACACATATTTTATTTTATGCTTTTTTTTGAGAGAGAGGTTTTAATATCTTCACTAAATAATAAATAAAGTAAATAAACCTTCAATAAATAATGGTTTCTTCATGGCTGAGCTCCAGCTCTGTTATGAATGAGGAAATAGGAAAAATCTGCCTCTTTCTCCTCAAAATAATCACACTTCTAAATACACATAGATCTTGCTGAAAGAGTAAATTTTCCAGTCTGATCTTAAAAATCTCCTTTGTCTCTTCTTTTTTTTTTTTTCTTAAGGAGTGGAAAACTGGAAAGCGGAAGGCAGAAAAAGATGAAACTGTAGGAGTCCTAATCTTTTCTACAATGGAACCAGAAGCTCCTGACTTGGATATGGTAGAAATGTAAGGTGGTTTCTTTTCCTGTGGGCATTTTGCATCAGGGTATACAACTGGTAGTGAGCTAATACAAGACTCGAATAGTAAGTGTGCACACATATCTGTGGATTTGAAGAGATATTCATCAATGCAGAGCTGAAAAATTGTTTAAATATGAGATTTTCATATCAACCCCTCCAACATCATGTGATGTCTCTGACTTCAGTGGCTGAAAACTGATCCTAAAGCAATTTATGGAAACCTAGTTGATGGAATAGAGTACTATCAAATCCTATGGAGTTATGTTTCATATTGCCATGGAAGTACATTTTAATCTCCAATCCTCCCAACAATAGAAAAAAGTGCTAGACTTACCAAGTAACTTAGGATAACTGTAGGTGGACCAATAAGGAAAACAGTGTTTCTGTAAAATAGTTGTATATAATCCACTCACAGTATGATTTTAACATCTGTAATCCATGGAAAGCTATTAAAAAATAAAAGTGATTTAAATGACCAAATTTCATATTAAATGGGTTAATACATTTTTTGAGCTATCCTTCTGGAAGTTCAAAAGGATATATTTAATTTACATATGAATATTTTGTACACTTCTTAATGTATAGTTCTCTTGATGATAGACCTTTGGGTTTCATAGTTTGAAAGACTGGATTTATTCTGCACTCTTTCTTTCACTCCTTTAGGTTTAATAATTTTTCTTGTAAGATCTGTAGTATGCATGACATGCTTTGCTTGCTGTTGTAGAACACAGAAACTTTGGATAAACTAGATAGAAGTGTTTATAGTAGCAAAGCAGTAATGTACCTACAACTGGAAATAGCATAGACTTTATCCAAGTAATTCAGTGCATATTAAGACAGATATAATAGCTGTGTGGTAGCAGATATATACTAGTAAAAAAATATGGACCTTTTTAAGTCACTTCCACTTTGAACATTAGGATTTCAAACTTGACTACTTTTCTTAAGTGATGTGGTTTACGTATATCCCGGCAGCATAAAAGCTGAAGGCGTGAAGGAGAAGGAAGATTTCAGACATAGGGTTTAGGAGAGAGTATGTACTACATACAGAACCCTGGCAGAGAGCAACCAGCATATGATCTGCTGAACAGTTTGTCATCAAATGGGAAGGAGAGACAAGCAGCCTATGGGGAATCCTCATCAGAGCAGGAACCCAGTGTGGGTTCCTGGCTGGGGCTGGCAGCCTGGATTGGTTCTGAAGACCTATTTCCAAGCAGCTGCAGGAGTAGCTGTAACATCTCCAATGTCCACATGTTCTAGTGCCTGGGAGTGCTCTTAAAAGTTTGAGTGCAGTCTTGAAAGCCATTACTCCTGGAAGTGGACAAACCACCTTGTTCAATAATTCTTAAGTTTTTCAGTGCAAAGATGCTATTTACTAAAATGATTTTGCTAATACTTTGACAGTCCTGTGTCATCCTAGTTTTGGTCAAAGGGTGATAACCTTGTGCTGGTTCATGAGCTCTTTCTGTGATCATGATACCATAAAGTATGAAGTACAGAAAATTAAAGGATGTTTTGCTACTAGGATAAGGGGAGCAAAGCAAGAGTCTCTTGGACAGCCCATGTGCCATTTCTATGCAAATAACTCTTTGTGTAGGGTTTCCAGCTGAGGAAGGAAGTGCTGGTGGGGAGGTGGGAGCCTCTTAGGTGGTTGGGCCACAGCTGGAGCTGCTGCCAAGGCTCTGGGGAGATGCTCAGTGTCACCTTGCTATGAGAACTGTCTCATGCCAGCTTTGGCTGAGAGTATTTGTAAGATCTGATGCAGTTTAAATAATTATCATTGAAAATTATAAAATAAATGTTTAGTTTTCTTTTGTAGAGTTCACAAATTCTTAAGGTTTACACAGAGCTGTGTTAATGGAAAACTTTGATAGCTGCATGAAAACATGCTTAATTAAGAGTAAAAAGGCACATACTAGTTCAGAATTCTCTTTTGAGCATCACTTTGTTTTCTTTCCTCCCTATAATACAACTCAGCACAATGGTATTGTCAATATAATATGAAACTATGCTTATGTTTCCCTAGGAGAACTGCTACATTACTTTTATTCACCTATATTAGACTTTCATATTATTCATATTTTATTCACCTATATTAGACTTTATTCACCTATATTAGACTTTCAGTAAAACATCTGGAGCGATTACTTTCTTTGTGTTTTTTCATTGTTGTATGAATTTTACTACTTCCTTACTACTTCTGTTACTCTAATATGTAATTTCCCACCGATGTGGGGTCCTTATATTTAATTGTGAAGTGCTCTAGGGATGCATCATCTTGAGATCAAATTTTGTTATTCTGTTATGATTTGATCTCATTGGAGAGGATATTTAGGTAGTAGCTTTTATTTTTTTTTTTTTTTGAAGGTAACTAACTATAGTAAGAACAATAGTCCAGTACCTCATCTCTAACAGAGGGTGAAAATTAAAATGAACAATGCCTCTATCTAAAGAGGGGAATTCTGAACTCAGTGAAATGGCAGACATTTGAAGGAATTTATTTCTCTGATATGTTTTTAAGACTTAGTTGACACTACTAAACATTTCAGTATTGTGTTTAAAGTTAGCATTATGCATCTATTAAACTGATTTTTGTTTCTGCTTCTTTAATGCCACAGAGAACAGAAATGTGATGCAGTGGGTAGGTTCACCAAAGCAATGGATGATGGAGTGAAAGAGCTGCTGACCGTGGGACAAGAGCACTGGAAGAGGTGTACAGGGCGTAAGTGTCTTTCTGAACACAGCAGTCATTTCTGTCTTGATTTTCTCTGGTTGGTTTGGGGTTTTTTTGCTATTATTGTTGGTTTTGATGTCTATAATTCAAGAAACATCTTAAAACTAAAGGAAATCCTAAATTATAAAGAGAATTGTGCAGTGTTCTGGCTGCTTTCAGTGTCTGAGAGTATAAATTGTGCAAGTTTTTTGTTGATATGTATGATGTGCGTTTTTCTGTTGGGTTGGTTTTTTTTCTTTATCTCATAACAGAAATATCTGGTCCCTGCCCATAGGTTTAAAAATATTTAAAGTTAAATAATTCTAGCAATGCAGCTAAAGCCCTTGTAAGACTTGTTCTCATATATTTGTCATTTATCTACATTTTAGTGGCATGGGCAAAGTAGACCTGTCTATTTGATGAAATCATAAATAATTGCGTTCTATTAACCCCTTATTTAGGATTATTGCATGCCAGGAGGAGTGATTAAAGATGAAATGAGTTTAAGAGAAAAAGAAAAGAAAAAACAACTTGATTCTAACTTAATCTTTAGCCCAATTCTTTTTTTTTCCTATCTTGTCTCTTCCTTCCCACAGATATTTAGGGTTGCAGAACTTCACACCAAGTCCCTATGACTCTGCCTGGGCTCTAATTTCCTAGTCCACAGCAGTGTTCAGTGTTTGTGGCCACCACAAGGCAGCTATTGAAAGGAAGCAGGTACTACAGCTGAGGATCATAATAAGAAACACTTCAGGGCAGGCTGTAGTGTCTGGCAACCAAAGACCTATCACATAAATCTCCTCAAATCTCCCTAATTTTTTTCTCCCTCCTTTTAATTCCCACAAAAAAACACTGCCCCCAGACTTTGGAGTAAGTACATCTCCTGAGTTATCTTTTTGCTTCCTTCTACTCTAACACTGCAGTTGAATATCTGGAGCTGACCAGAAAGGATGGGAAGTACAGAAGCCCCATCTCTTGTGGCAGTGATTACATTAGACTTGAGCATCTATAGGATGCTCAATAACTTTCAGTTATTTACATTTCCCCACTTTGAATGAGAGGGTTTCCTTCTACATGTCACTGACCTTCCTTCCTGCTGGTCAAAAATAGTCTAACACATTACAGAACTCTAACATGGTACAGATCTTGCTTCACCAGGAAATTATAATGAGGGAAAAATGGAGATGAGGGAAGGAATAAGATTCCTCAGATGAGACTAGAAAAACGCCATTGCTTTGCATTTATAGAAGCAATGATCAAACCAAGGGCTGGCTGTGACTTGTGCTTACAATAGAAATTCAGTATTATTTTAACTGCTAAAATCTTCCTACACTTATGACACTAGTGCTTAAGATATTGAATGACTCTTCTAATACTTACAGCTATTAATTACTTAGCATAAATGCAGTAATACAGTTGTAATTTTGTAAAAAAAATTAACTTTTAATTTCCAGACATTCATGCTGAATACAAAAAAAAAGACTAGTAAATTGGGATATGCAAAACTGAAGAATTTTATTAGTATCTTAGGTTTTAAGTTCCTTGTCAGCTCTAGTCCTGACTCTTAATCAGAAGTATTTTTGGCACTTCCTGAGCAATAGTTACATGCCTTCCATTCAATGATATTTAAAATGACTTGCAGTAGAAACTTCTTAAATGCAAGTGAAAAGAAACAGTCTTCACTGAAGTTTACACTGGGCATTCAGTAGCAATTTAATGGCTGACAACAGAATCCTAGTACTCTGAATTTTACTTGTTGTATAAGACATACCAGTTCTCATAAATAGACTAACTGCTGGACAAGAGCTTGATCAAAGATAATCAATAAAATTATATAGTTTGGGGGGCTTGGTTTTGGGTTTTGTGGTGTTTTTTATACCGCATAAAGGAGTTCTGTAAAAATCAGGTTGCACTGAATGCCAGAGCAGTTAAAAACCGTCTATTTGCTTGAACAGTGTACCCTCTGAACACAAATATTTGATAACAAAATCGACATCTACTTGGGGGTTTTTCCGCTAGCATAGGTAGCATATAAAAATTGCTTTTGCTTTTCAGATTTCTTTTTAGGCTTCTGGAGTGGTGCTATTGAAAGTGTTAATAAAGCAGTTTATGCATGCATGTTCAATAAATAGATTATAAAAACAATTTTATTTTTCAGATACTTGCGTTAATTTTTATACCTAGATAATCTTGGTTTTTGGTGCCTTTAAATATAAAATTCATGATTTGTAGAGAGTTTAGATTTTATAAGTTTGTATGATAATCTCTTATCTTAAAATATTAATGAGACCTAGTCTCCATATCATGCTCCTGCACTTCCCCTCTCCCCCCATGAGGGGGAGGGAAAAAAAATCTCACCGAATGCTTAGGAGGACTGAGCTAGGAGTGCAGTGAATTTTTTTTTGTTTTCTAATAACGTTCACACACTGTTCCCCCAACTGTTTGTACCTTTCAAGAGTACAGACTGCAATTTCTTTATCCAATTTTGGAACATGTGTAGCAGGGGAGGGGGTAAAGAACGTGATTGTAAATTTCACTAGAGGAAATGTGAAACTTAGTTGTTTTTGACATCTGCTTCTATCAAGTTTTAGAAATGCGGCAGATTTAGTCTTACTTACCCTTGTGGGTTTTTTGCTTCTGTTTCCCTTCTTTTCCTTATCCTTTTCCCACTTTCAGCACTACCCAAGGAATATCAGAAGATAGGAAAAGCATTGCAGACCCTGGCACTGGTCTTCAGCACTAGTGGATACCAAGGTACTTCTATAGCTTCATTTGTACTTTACTTAAAAAGAAGTATTGCAATTATATCATGCTATTTTTTTTTAAAATATCTTAATGCTTTCCTCTTTGAGCTTTAGATGTCAAACTTAATTCTGGAAAACATACTGAAAACATGTTTCCCTGTATAGGGTTTTCATATTCTAGTTTGCAGTCTTGTTTTCTCTCACCATATAATCATGTGGCGGGTTAGTGGTGGTGGAGGAGTTTAGCTTGACCTATCAATATATATCTGGTCCCTGACCTCACTGGCAAAACCTGCTGTAGAATTTTTCATGATTTCAGAAGGAAAGGGAAGAAAATGTGGCATTGAAAACAGTTGTCACAGAACTATTGTGTGACTTACTTCATGATACAACAACTCCTCATGATGATGGAAAACTTATTACAGTAGGTTGTAATCAATTATGTGGGCTGGAGGGTTGGCCACTGTACCCTTTTCTTGTCCTTCACCCTCACCTCTCTTCAAGAGCCCTAAAATAGAGCCTGTCATCTTAGGTATGAAAGCTGTGAGAGGGAAAAGAAGGGCATCAATTGCTCAGAGTTCTCCTAAAATGTAGTCTTTAGATCAAACTTAAAATCCTGCTTTGATATATTAAGTTCTGCTGATGTTTTCCAGATAACTGGAAAATATTTCCTGATATATAGAGGAAGTCTATTGAGTCAGTTTCCTCTGGGATTCTCCTCTCAAATGTGTTTGGCTTTTGGGGTTTTTTTCTAGACTTGATAGCAAATTTGCTCTGTTCTAAAATCTTAAATGTTATAGCATAGATGCTTCCTGAAATATTTCTGCCTTTGAACTATTAGTTGACCAGTTACTCTAACTACTCATGTATCCCTTGCTTTGTACTCTTAAAACATTTTGCCCCATAAACCATATATGAAAGTGCAACCTTCTGAAACTCAGGTTCTCTGCTGCTGGAAGCATTGGAAATAGGCATAGTCCCTGTAGTTTGTTCTCATCTGTGTCTTGTACTTCAACGGGATGACTGCTTAGTTAGAATTGGAGCTCAGCATATTGCCTAAAAAGTTACCTGTGAGATGTGAGAATGAAGTAAAGGATTTGCATGGTTATGTACTCTTAGCATGGGTTAGAAAACTGTAAATCCTAGCTGGATAGAATCTACAGCAAGAATTCTTGGGATAGGACTGAGAATTGCTTGAGCTATAACACACATTTTTTTGCCAGGGTAAAGGGAAAACAATATGGCTTAAAGCAAAGATGCAGAATTGCAGACCAGCAAATGAAAGAAAGCTTCAATATGATTTCCAGCATCTTGGAATGGTATGAAAAATTAGATCCCATGATGCTTGAGAACAAGGCAAGGAAGCATCTCTTTCCTGTTTGCCCAGTTGTGTCTGATTGCATCCTAATATCTTGTTGAGGAAAATTCCCTTCCCACACATGCCTTTGCCCTGATTCCATATATTTTGCTCTTTTCAATAACTGGCACACCAGTGTATTTTTTCCAAATTAATAATGTATAGGATTCTTTATCTTTTAATTGGAGTTCCCAGGAAGAGAGAGCAAGTACAACGCACATGTGGCTTTAAATGTCTCCATCACCGCTGCCCTCACTTTGTCCTGCCTGCCATTCATGTACAGTTTCACTTGATCATTCCACGTGGTACAGTGGAATGTACCAGTCAAACCTTACAGATTATTAGTTCCCTCAATATGTCTGGTGTATTCCTTCAGAAATTATTATCCTTGGCTTTTACCAAGCAGTTGAACTGCTAAGAGATGCTCTATCAAACATCCCCAAAAGGCTCCTCATAGTTTTACATCTTCCTTCATCTCCTTGTGACAGTATGCAGGTCTGTAAACAAAAATATCAGTTTCTCCTTCTGGTTGGATCAAAATATCTCTAGAATATTACTGGCCATTCTTCTTATAACTATCTTCAGCCAATGCTTTTAAGGCCTCCCTGTTTCTTGCACACTGGCATAATTTTTTTATAAATGTCAGGAGCACTTGGGCCTTTCTACTTTTCTATTTATTAAATATCCTGACATGCTGGTATATCCTTGTCTTTGGGACCCAGCTCAGCTTTTGTGGTTTGAGTTAAGAAGCTGCATCAGTTTAGAAGCTTAGAATGCTGGAAACTCTTCCCTATCCAATTAATAAAACTGACCAAAACCTGTGCTGAAAAAAGTAATTGTGAACAATCTGCTTCTGGAATTCAAGCTGTAATGGATGGCCACGTGAGTTGCAAGTTGTATCTCTGACAGGTGGACTGGTGTAGGGAGTGACCTACACAAGTGAGCATGGCATGACGCTGCTGATAATGTGTAACTTGACGGCTGCTTCAGGTGAGAGATGAACTCTGACTCTTTAAAAATGTCTCGGCACTACCCAAAAAGAATGGTAGAACAAAAGGATGCAGCTTGAGGAGTGGCAGAAATTCATCTACTACTGGTGTGTCTATTTACTGTTGGGATCCACTGTCTGGAACAACTTTTAAGTATACTATCCCTTAGCCCTACTTTTGGAGAAGTATGAATGCCTCTGCTAGTAGAAAAAACTCTTAATGCACCCTGTGCCTCCTACAAGCTGTTTTTGTGCCCTGCTGCCCCAAATGAAGAAGTGTCAGTGTTGGGAGGGTGTCCCTAGATTCCTTAAAGCTCCAATCTTTGAAGGTTCCTTGAGTGAGCTCTGCACAGAAAGGGAAGATTTTCTCTTTCAACTTAAATATACATGTTCTTCCTCTTTCTTTATGTCCAGATTGGAAGAGTTATTGTCTTCTATGGCATTATGAAATGAACAGCATTGTCTAGACCAACCTGGCTTCTGACTTCAAAGCCACACCATGTTTTAACCCAAAATCTAGGAGTCAGTTGCCTAAGCAGCAGTTACTTCCAGATTTCTTCTCAGCAGGTGTGGGAATTCCAAAATTCTGGATTATTTAAGCCTTCCTGAAATAATGAAATTAATCACCTCCAGGGTTTTTTTATTGTTTTACAAAAAGGCAAAGTTATCTTCTGAATTATGTACCTCTTAGATGTCACAACAGGAATTTATAGTAGTTTTATTTTTATTTTATCCTAACAGGCTCAAATAGAAGAAAAATAATGATTTCTTTAGCAGTGTTTTGTTACTGGACTCAGTATTTTTAGGATCAGTCACTTTTCCTCAAAGGTGTTTGACTTAATGAAACCAGCCTATGGGAAAGTAAGAATCGATTGATAGACCTGAAGCAACACTCAGTCATTGTTTCCTTTAGGACATGCTAAAATGAAGGAATCCTATATAATAAATTTCTAACATAGATTAAACCATATTTTGTAATAAAAGAAGATACTGATGTTCAGATTAATCACTAGTGAAATCAATGGTAATTTTCAATGAAGTTACTGATTACTGTCTATAAAATTAATGTCTATACAGTAAAAAAAAAGTTCATAAAAGACTAACCCCTGCCTAATATCAAGACATATTTTTCTTCTTAAACTAAAGTTTGATATCTGCAAACTATACCTTCCCCTTTCTACTCTCTACCTCAATTTGCTTTCTGTATTCTGTACTGTTAACTCCATGCTTTGGACAAACTAAAAAGGATGGAAAAAGTCTGTGGTCTTTTGGGAAAGTGAAGTGGCATGAAAAGTACAAGAATGTAAGGCTTGCTTCCATCTGTCCCACGTAGCTGTGTACTGTTAGTAATAGTGTTATGAGTGCTTGTGATGCCGTCTAGCTTAGGATTTGTGGTGATGTCTGTATTGTTAAATGTAGATTGTAGGGCTCTTTGATCTGTCTTGTGTGATAACGGAAGTTAGAACCTCACCTTGAAAGCCAGTGAATTTTACAGAGCTTGAAAATATTATCTGAGAGTTCCCTAAAGTGTCAGAAAGCTTATTGGCCAGAAAAAAAGTTACTTGAGCCTCCTCCTGCTTATCTGCCCATTGACCTGTGGTCCAGGACTGTTGGAGAGCTCAGGGATAGCATCACTATTTTGTAGGGCATTTACTGCTTATTGTATTTTTTTTATTGTATACTGCTTATTGTATTTACTGCTTATTGCATTTTTGTAGGCATTTACTGCTTATCAGGTATGAGAATTGTTTACTAAAAATCAGAACATCAGGTGTTCTTCAGCTTTGTTAGCCTATCTTCTCTCGTCACCCTCCTCATTCTTCCTCCCTCTCCATTTTGGTAGACTTCTGTTGCCACATATGGGGGAATACCTACATTCTTAAACATCAAAAAATTATGAAATGTCAAGTTAAATAGTGCTATTACTGTGTTAGAACATTCATTTTTTACAAGATCTTCAGTTTAGTCTTCCTTTAATATTTTTCTAAATTCTTTATCACTGTTGGTTGTAAAAGGATGGCTAGATATTTATTATTTAAAACAAACTATTTTGTAAGTTTGCCTTGAATCAAGGCAAGTTTCTTTTTTAATTGACTTAATGTAATTCGAACACTTATTTTTACTTTTAGGAGAATCTGATCTCAATGGAGCAATAACAGAAGCAGGGAAAACCTATGAAGAAATTGCCAGTCTTGTAGCAGATCAGGTAGGAGTATTATGAATGCATTCACATACTGTGTACAAACATGTCACCTCTTGGATGCTTCTGACATTTTTTTTCTCTTCTGTTAAAACATAACTGTTAGTGCTGTAGGCCAGTTAAGTGAAACTGTTATTAACAATTAACAATTTCCAATGCCCTTTCGTCTTCTTTTCTTCACTGTGTCAGCTTGGAGAGGATGTGATGGGAGAGTATTTCAGTTGGATCAGAAAGTCACGTTCTGGTTTCTAAAATGTTAAAATGTTTACTTCCTCTTTAAATGTGTTTGTTTTCTGATGTCAGTGAGCTGCCTTTGTTAGTGATACAAAACAATGATTAATCAGGGTAGGGTTTCTGCCTTCCCTGTGCACTCTCCAGATGTCTACAGGATCCAGATCTTGGCTGTGTTGCATTGCTTTGACATGCAGTTGCTTGCTTAAGTAAAAATCTAGCTTGATGTTCAGGTAATAAATTGATCTTTAGTCTGTTAAGCTTAAAGTATCCAAAATGCAGATACTCTTTATCTCAAGGTTGAGACTGAAGGTTCTTTAAACAGCTTTCCTAGTTGACAACTAAGAAGATGCACCTTTGCCTGTACATGTTTGTATATGTAATGAGATTGTACATGTAATGAGGTTGTACTGGTAAGTCATCTTGAGTGAAAATTTAAGGCAAAACCCCTCATGAGTTAGTATTGAGTAAAACAAGGAACAGAGGTATCTGCTCACTGATGCTCAGTGTCTTACTCTAAAAAGTTTGTTTTAACAAAAACCTTTTCATATATGAAAAACTTTCAATAAACAATATTTTGGTGTGGGTTTTTTCTATTCTTTCCTTCCTTTTTACCCCCTTCATCATTTTTTGGCATCATAGTTTCTTTTCTGTGACTCTTAATATGCCACAGATAGTTTTATTAATGCTTATACTTTGTTTATTAGCCAAAGAAAGATCTTCACTTTTTGATGGAAACAAATCATGAATATAAGGGATTTCTCGGTTGCTTCCCTGACATCATAGCAGCTCATAAGGTATGTGAAGAGCCTTTCCTTTCAAGGGCTGGGCAGTAGGGACAGCAGCAAAAGTGGTGGTATGGTGCACTGCATTTGTGCAGCAGCCTGGCCCCTGTTTCTAGAAACACTAGAAGCTTCTGTGAAACTTATGTGTTGACTTAAAATAAGAAGTACTTAGATGGGAGGGAAACTAGAGCTTCTCTGAAGATTTGAGAATATTGTTACTTTCTGCTATAAGAGAGCACTAGAAGGTTCATGACTTTCTTCAGGTTAACTTCATGTCCCAATGCAGAGAAGAGCAGAAGTGTAAATTTGTAATTTTTGAGTCTTATGTGATAGTTCATACTAAAACCACACCAGTATTGTAGGAAAACTTACATGGCTGCCATACTGATATGTGATAAATAATCACGTACTGTTTGGAAATTTCTTACTATCAAAAAAACAGACTAGGGCTAACATTTCTGGAGGTAAGAAAAACAAACAAACCAACCAAAGCATCAGCAACAAAAAACAACCACTTGTTTCTCTGTAGTACAAAACCCATGCTGTCTAGTTTTGGATATTATGCTTTTTTTTTTTCTCTTAAAGATTTCCTTATGGTCATGTGCCTGCTGTAATGTATTTCAGGAGACTAAAAATTGTGAAGTAATAAACAAGTACACAAGTATGTGCTTGCAGGTTTTTTTATCACTTGAAATGTTAAATGTATAAAACTAAAACGTAAGAGAATACTTCTGAGAGCAACAAAGAAAAAATATCAGATTGTGTATTCTTTCTTCAGGACATTTACAGTCCTTCATCCCACAGAATCATTGGGGAAAAATACCATAAAAGGAGAAGAAATGTTTTTAAAGCTTGAAACATAAACTTACTGCCAAAAGACATGTAAATAGATTCTCCTGAATGTTGTTTGGCACAAATACATTGTGTAGGGAAGGTGTATCTTTTTATTCTTGTTATTTATGTGACACAAGGATTTTCCTGAATCAATGATAATGCATTGCAATAAATTGTAGTCTCTTAAAAAATAGTTTATGTTGCCTTATCTTGTACAATCTGTAAATAAAGGTTCTACAGGCATTTGATAATTTGAGACTTTTGGATGTCAGTTATGTTGGTTAGCTGTATTTTGAAACTTAGTCCTTTTGTCCTTTTTGTATATAGCCTTATGCATTACTGCCTGTACCAAACTCAAATTTACTGGTGACTCTGTTCACGCCTGTGTTTGAATTCGCTTTTTTGCAAGACTCTTGAGAAAGCAATAAAGTGAAATAACAAACTTCGGATGAAAATGTGAGAAGGCAGAATCAGTCATTGTGTGTGTACATATGTGTATAGCATGCAAACTCAAAATGTGGCTAGTGGTATTTTAGGTTACTATAGAGACCTCTAAGTTGACTACTATTTTAATCTTTTCTGCATTTGGTTTCTACAGGGAGCAATAGAAAGAGTGAAGGAAAGTGACAAGTTAGTTGCAACCAGTAAAATAACACCACAAGACAAACAGAACATGGTGAAACGTGTGAGCACCATGGCTTATGCACTACAAGGTAAACCAAATTTTGAGCTAAATGGCAATGTTATAGACCTCTGAAAGATATCTGTTAAGTAACATACTTTGAAAGGAAATCTTTGTACTGGAATAAGAGCTAGGCTTGGGTTGCTTGTGGAGGGGTTTGTGACCTGCTTAGATTTTCTTGAATTGCAGTTATTTTACAATCCTCTCCCCCCTGCTTTTTTTTTTGTTTTAAAATCTTACATTGCTAGACCAAAAGATACATGTTTTGAAAATGCAATTAAAAATCCCTAAAAAAAAAATTACCCCGGGCTGATTCTTTGATTTTGAAGCAATAAGTTCTCAAATTAAAGGCATGGACCCTGGTACAAGAAGCAGTTCATCATGTGCAGAGGTGTTTTTCTGACTCATGGTTTAGTCAGATAATTTGGTTGAGATTCATGTTCTTGTGGATAAGATTTTATTTCCTGGATGTTCACTGATTGAATTTTTTCCTCTTTAGCTTAGAGGTGTTGTAAATATGAGATGCAGGGCACTGCAATTGAAAAAGCAGGGAAGTGAGGAGTCAGGGCTCATTCTTGCAGGATATCAAGCCCTTAAGTGCATCCTATTATTGACTTCAGTGAGACTACTCATTGCTGAGGGAGTTGCATCTTTTTTTAGCTGGCTTAAAGCCAAGAGCACTCAATATTTTACGTGACAAAATTAGAGCAGCACACAAAATTGATTTTAAAAACAGTGAAGAAAACTCCCCGCCCCCTTCTTCCTGGGCACATCAATGCAAGAGGATTGTGCTGTACACCTGGCAATTATGGAAGAGGCCTCTAGGATGACTTCTGCAATCTAGAATATTTCTTCTCCCTCTATTGATATCTCAAAATATATTTTAACTTTTCTTTCAACCCTAAGCTGTGGTCTGACAAGAGATGTAGAAAGTGATGTAAGGTGTTATGGATTCAGTAATGCTAGTTCTCGGGTATCTGTTGAAATAGCATCATTCAAGAATGGGTCAGACACTACTGGCTGTATCTCTTTTAATTATTATTATTTTGAGCTAAATATTTACTGCTGTGGCTTACAACTTGATATCCATACCCTTGGAAATCTGAATGTGCTAGCCAAAATCTGTTGGAAACACCTCAGGAAAAAGCAGTTACCTCAGTAGGAGACAATTCTGCTTGTGTTTTTTTTATTGAATCTTTGTACACCTGAGTACTGTAACACAAGAACCTGTCTTTGTCCAGGAAGTGTTCAGATTTTGTCAGTGGGTAACTGACACCAGTTTTAAAAACAGTTCCATCATAACTTGAGTGCTGCAGGCAAAACAGGTTGTGGAAGCACGAGAACAAAAACCATGCTGGCAGGGCTGGACACTGAGCCTGTTGCACAGGCACTAACCTGAACTGAGTGAAACTGTTCCTAATTACAAATGCTTCTCTAAAATAATTTGTCTCCTGGGTCTAATTGCAGCTGAGATGAATCACTTCCACAGTAACCGGATTTATGACTACAACAGCGTCATTCGTCTCTATCTGGAGCAGCAGGCACAGTTTTATGAAACGGTAAGGTGCAGTATTTCAGTGCTGTTTTCTTGGAATGTGCTGTGCTGCTACTTTTATAAGAAATACTCACAGTACGTAATCCATCTTTTTGTATGAGCCTCTCCCATTGAGCAGATATTTGAAGAATTGTACAAAAAATTGTAAAAAGAATTGTAAAAAATGCCAAACCCCAAAGAATGAGTTAAAATCATATTTTCCTATAGATACTCTCCTAGGTACATAACTATCATAATAAACTTATTAGAACTAAAAAACAGTCTTCAAAAGCATTATTCTTGACTGCTTGATGGTTATTTTTCAATGCCAGTACGAGGGTTACAAAGAACTTTAGTTCTATGATGTGCAGTCAACAAAGTCTGCTGCACTGAATGTAACAATAAAACACTTGAACAGAACTTCCTTCCCATAGGATGGCAGTGAGAAGGGAAGCTTCTGTGATGTACACAAGTGTGGGGCACAAGGGACAGGAGGGGTTTAGGTGACATTCAATATGTTAACACTGAGCACTCTGCCTATAAGCTTAGTTCTCATTCCTTGTGATTTTTATAATAAAACCAGAAAACAAATTTTCTAATGTGGTATACTGGTAAAACATGCAAGATTAAGTGTGCTGACTTCTATCACTTAAAGGTGTCTCATAATTAACTGATTGCCCTTCACAGTAGTAAAATTTGTCAGTGGGACTTCAGAGGTATCTTTAGGGGATGACAACTTTAGATCCCCATGAGGTCATCACTTTGCTTACTTTCTCTGACACATCTGATGGGGGTTAGGCATAGGTTTCCCCTTACATTCTTTCAGTCTCTTGTCCAGTCTGTTCTGATCCTCCTGGTTGCAGCCTCACCAGTTTCCTTGTACCACTCCTCTCTCCCCCAGTACATGTTCACATGTGGGATCTTGGCTACCATGAGACCTGTGGGGAGTGCACAGGAGCTCTGTTCTAATGTTTCAGCTTTGTTTCATTAGGGAAGCGAGTTTCCTGGAAAATCTGGCTTTGTTCATGTAGCTCTTCTGTGTAGTGTAGTGCTAGATAAGCAAATAGGCAGGATAACAGCCCTGCCTACAACACTTTTTCCAACCCAACCTTAGCAGTGAAAGTACAAAATTAACAAGGCAGAAAGTGTATATATGAAAAGGAAAGTCTTTATAATGGAATGCTTTGAGAGTCCTACACACAAAACCTGCAGTAAAACCTCCAGTTTTTCATCAAATGAGGAAACAATTAATTTCTTACCCTGCAATGATATTTCTGCACAGTGTAAAGTGACTACATATTAAATATGTTCTGTTTCTTTTCTTTCAGATTGCACAGAAGCTGAGGCAGGCACTCAGCCGCTTTCCTGTGATGTAGAGGATAAGGAGTAGTCAACAATAAAGAACAACTCCAAAGTGCTTTTCTGACGTGGGGGCAATGCCAATAAAAAGCCTTTGCTAAAAAGAAAACTTAAAAAAAAAAAAAAAAAAAAAAAAAACAACACCCAAAGAAACCAAACAAACCTACACTAAAAAAAAATTGGGAAAAAAAAAAACCAAGAAGAAGAAGAAGAATCAGTTGTAGAAAAAAAAAATATTATTTAAATTTTACTTTATCAGCCTAAATCATAAGATAAGGTTCTCTTATCTTAAATGCTCTCCCATTTGTATCACCATTTAGATAAAAACAGCTAGATAATGCTGTCAGTTATAGGGATCTAAATTATCAAACTGATGTGTTGCCATGGACTTAATGAAGACTTGTGTCTATCAGATGTTCTTCCAAAATCTTGTAATCAACATCAGTTATGTGTTTCTTTTTTTCGTTTGTTTTTTTTTTTTAAGTGGGAAAGCAGACAAACTTGAGAAAATGAATTAATATTATTATATTCAATTGATCTCTAGCAGTTCAGTAACCAGGATGATTTATATTCTCATATGTTTCTGGCACATGTTCATGATAATCTCCTGAACGAATACTTTGTTCTTAAGTTTTGCTTCCCATATGCAGCCATGGCATACTGCTCCCATTATGACTTCTGGTAAATATAATTCATTCTTCCCTTTCTTCTTTTTTCTTCTAACTAAATCTTGTACTTGTGGCACACCAACTCAGAGCTTATGTCAGGCTCACTCTTTCTCACTATGCACTCTGTAAGAAGACAAAGTACAAACAAGGAATGAGCCATTCAGGAAGGTGTGAAAAACAGGTTCCTATACCAGCACTTTGACACCCCCAATGTTATGTCATGAGGCACTGGTGTTTCTCAGTGCTGTACAGGGCCGGCTTCCCCTCTGAGAGTTTGAAGTGTTTCAGCAGAGGGGACACTGCCACATCTAACCCCAACTAGTAGAAGTCCCCAGATTCCAACTAAGCTCAGGCCTTCATGTAGTAGTATGGTATGCTATTGGGTCGGGTTAACTTTTCATTGCCTTCTAATGCAAACTAAAAGGTGGCAAAAGTACCGAATAACCACATTAGTTATCACACAAACTCTGTGCTTTGATCATTATCCTTTATCATTGTCCTCTTTCATACTACTGAAATACCATTTGAGGCCTTGGCTTTTCACAGAATCAAACCAAAAAATACCATCTGTGTTCACAATGGGCACCAACTACAGTAATTCACTTCTTGCCATAGACAAGCAGGGAAGCCAAAACGCAGTTTTTGTTAAAATGTGCCTACAAAATAAACATTTTAGGAAAGAAAAACCGTAAAACAGGCATTTTACCTATAAGCCATTCTAAGTGACGGGTACAGTCTGCTGGTTCAATAGTTGCCTTACTCTCTTTTGCATTGGTGTTACTTTTGTGTGCTAGAAGTAAAATCTGGATCTGCCTGAATAACCTGAAACCAAACCAAATGAGACTAAGCCTAAGTCTAGATGCTTTTCAGTGTCACGAGTTTTGTTCACATTTTATAAACCTTGTCTTTTTCTCCTCCCAATTTTAGTTGTTTGCTTCCAAAATTCCATAGCTCAGTGTTGTTTGATACAGCCATTTAAATATGTACAAATTGTAAAGAATGTGTATAAATGTTTTACACCAAATGTAAGATCTGCTTGCATGTAGAAGCAGCTTATATAATAAATTGTTACAATGTGTACAGTAAATTCTGAAATCACTTTTTCAAGCCAGCATTTTTCTAGTATTTGTATATTCACTTTTTGGTAATGAAATCTTTGTAACGGACTCTTAATTTGGGAGGGGGAAGGGGAATTCTTTTTACCAATCTTTAAATAGCTCCATATGCACTAAAGTTGAAGGTTCTTTATCTTGAATAGACTGTTTTGGAATCTAAAGTGTAAGCTGTGCGTTCCCACTGCAGGGAAGCATCTGTCAGACGCAACATTTTGGCAAAAAAAAAAAAAAAAAAAAAAGAAAACCACAAAAAAACACCCCTGTTCCAGTAAAATGAAGTTAAACTGTATTAATAAATATTTATGTATATCCACCAGACTATTTTATCTTTTTGTTTGGAATCATCATCATGTTGGTTTTTAATAGGGTGAATGCAGCATGAGGCAAATCCTCCCTGTAGCTTTTCACCAGCATATACATCCTGGCCAGCTGAGGAATGAGAAAGCATCCACGTGTCTTCCATAAAGCAGGCATCATGACTGGCAGGTATAATAGTACTAGTGACTGCAAACCAGCAAAGGCTACGCATATGTTTTAAGCTTTCATTATTCAGGTCAGTCCAGCTCATGGTTGATGGAACCCTCCTGACTGCAAATAAGTAGTAGAGCACAGTGCTACTGTGTATTCCTGGCTTTGTGTTGGCATGGTGTTGACCCAGAATAGAAATTTGATTGTCTTTGGTATTTGTTTTTTAAATCAGATGTGAACAGTAGCATAGTGAGGTTTGGTGAGTTGGGGGCAACAGAAAATCTGCACACTGAAGATGCAGTCATTAAACTGGAATAACAAGGTAGCATAAGACTTGAATGATGCCCTCTTGTATTTTGTTTGTCATAGCTGAATAATTAGTGTCTGGAGCATCAAAAGGCATAAAGGCTGTTTCCTGGCTTATGTTTTCCTTCCAGGATGAGCCTAACACTGGCATTTAGTCCAGTGACTTCATAAAAGACGTCAAATGCCCTAGCTGTTGGGTTTAACTTTACATTTTAATTGCTTATTCCATTACTGCTACCACATTTAATTTTAAGCCAATAAAAATGTAGCTGTACTGAAGGGAATGCTACCTGTATTTCTAGTTTGCCATTAATCTGACATGGGCAGCAGACTTTGCTGCAGTGGTACGGTTTCGGAGGAGTACTGTTTACTGCAATAAGAAACAGTATTCTTTAAATGAGGCCTAAATTTGCATGAGTACTGAAATTTTTACATTACTGAGCAATTTCTGTTTTCTGTGACAAGGTAGTTGAGAAAGTATGACCATACTATGCACTTTATTCTGTAAACTCTAAGTAATATACATCAATTTTACTGCAACCAAAACTAGTCTAGTTCAGTCTGTTAGAAAAGTAATTCAGCCTTACAGCCTTGTAAAGAGAGAGATGGAGCTTTTGTGCTATGGCTTAGTTTGACATGCACCAAACACTCTGCCGGTTAGTTTGGCCAAAATTGCTCCCTCCACAGCCTCGTGGTGTGCAGTCGTCACACAGTAAAGAAATCATTCACTAGGCAAGTGTCCTGCTACTGCTGCTTCTGCCTTTCTTAGTGCTTCACACTGAGGTCTATGAGCATGCACCAGGGAGAGCCCACTTAGTTGTGTATGGGAGTCTTTGGTCATTTGTTTTTTCCACTTTACATGTTTTCCATATTTTTCTATAACTCTTCTGATAAAATTAATGCTAAAAACTGGTAGTAACTGGTATAACAAACAAGTACATAACAGGAGAGGTAATCACTTGAGCAGAAAAAAAAGGGGTTTTTTCTGTCTAAAGAACTCCTAACAAGAAACAACCTTAAAGAATTAGAAATATATGGACTGGCTGGTGACCAATCTACCCATGCTGTATTGTGGCAATATCAGTTACACCCATGCTATTTTAAAGAACATCTGAGTCACAAATACCCAGATTTGGATTAGCTGGGTTTGTTGTCTGTTGATATTTTGGTGTTGTTTTTTGTTGTTGTTGTTGTTGTTGTTGTTGTTGTTGTTGTTTTTGTGTTTTTTTTCTCCTGTTGCTTTTTGCACATGAGTTGTGACTCTGGGATCTTTGCAGTATCTTTGGGATACTGAATTTAAGCTGACTTAATTTCCTTGGTTTATAAAGTTAAAAAATGTGTTGGCTTGTTTTTAATCATCTGGGCCTTTTAATCTTTCCTAATTGGTCAGATTTTCCTAAACTGTCCTAACATTTTTGCCTTCCTTCAGATTCCAGATAGTATGCCTACCGCCTTCCTGCTGAACTTTCTGAACTTTAGGTTCTTATCATCTACAGAGTTAAAAACTGTTTACTTCATGATAGAATTGATTAGTTTCTTTGAACTGGTCCTGTCATTCTGAAAGCAGCTTTCTCATGTTTACTGAACACTGTTGTTCCCTTATTCTAACCTGTTTCTTTATTCTCCTGTTAAAGTAGATTTTTGTTCATCACATTTTTCTGTCAGGGCTGAAGCAAGGCGGCAAATCATACTATTTTCTGTTAACAGCAGACCTTTTTTACCCTTAGTTTTCCTTTTATACCTAGCATCTTTAAAGACTATTCATTTAAAAAAAATATTTGCTATTAAACTAATTTTGTCTTAGCAAACATTTGTCAGTGCAAGGTCACTTTAATTGACATTGCCTTCCATTCCAATTAAATCTCTGTAGATCAAAACCTAAAATTGTTACTCTTCACTGTTTTTTTTAAATCTTGTGAAATGTCATTTCCAAAAAACCCAAATACTGTGATGAAGTGTTATTCCAGGGAATAGTTTTCTTTAAAAATACTTAAAGATGTTTAAAGTTGCTAGCTCCAAGAGGTTTGTTAGAGGTTATCTTAGAAGAATAATGACTAACAATAGGAAATATAAAAATAATAGAAAATACAGAAAGATTGTGGAGACTTTGAAAATAGTATTAAGTGGTTTGGTTTCTCTTGAATTGTATCCTAGTTATTTGACCTTAGTTATTAACCTGTCCCCAGAGACACTCTCCAAGAGCAAGGAATAGGGGACAAGTGATCTGTGTGTACACATGTGCATGCAGGAATGTGCAGTGTTTGTGTTAGTTAAGATTGCTGAGCCAGTCCCTGGGGGCTGGCAAGTCTGCAAAGAAAGGCATCAAACTGAGAAAACTGATCTGCCAAGTGGGTCAGTAACCAGGCAGGTCCTTTGACCATCTAACAGAGCTGAGAAGGGAGGAGTGAGGGATACAGAAGCGAGTATTTGTCATAGGCCAGCTTAGAAGAGGCTTTGCTTGGCAGTGCAAGAGCATTCCCTGAAGAGTTTGGAAAGGCAGAGAAAGTCTGCGAGACTGGAGAGGGGGATTAATAAAAAAAAGGTAAAGGTCTCCTTTAGGATTTTGAATTCTCTTCAAGGTTTCCTGAAAAAAAAAAATGCCCAAAGATTAAAAGCAATGGGAGAAGCAGCACAGTTAATTTCGTTCAGCTGTTGGGTCCCTGCCAGAAATAACGACACTTTAGAGCCCTTAGGCACTTTCAACCATAATATATCTTTGGGAAAACACCTCCATGCTGGACTACCTAGAAAGGGTGAGTTTAGGGTCAGTGAAAGGTTGGTCCTGATGCTTCAGTATTGTGGAATTGGTCAGCTGTACTCTCACTTAAAGGAGCCACTGACATAAAGGCTGTGTCTGTAAACATGACCCCATTAGGGAGGAAGAGCACTGCACATTATCTAAAAAAAAGCAGGTCAAGTGCCCTGGGACTGAAACATAGCTAAATGGGGTGACTGGCTGAGGTAGCACACTGCTGTCTGATGTTTCGGCATTTTGCTCTGTTTCTTCAGACTTCTTCCTGCCCACAAACAGTATCTGCCCTGAACTAGGAAAGATCGGAGCAATATACAAGCAAGTACCAGGTGAGCTCTCCAGTTACTAGTTTCAGTAAATTAACCCGCTTGGAATGTGATTTTTCCTATAAGCTTCCTTGCAGGAAATGTTAGTGTGGGGATGAACAGACAGACAGATATTTTTACCTTTTACTGTCAGATACCTGTACCAGGATGAGAGATTTTTCTCTGTCTCACTGATAAAGAAACTGAGGGACAAATGAATTGTCAGGTGGCAAGAAGGTAGGAGGGCTGACAATGGAATGCAACTGCTAATTCTGAGGACAGAATTTGATGCTGAATTTCAACTAATCTAAGACTGTGATCCCTAACTCCTCCCCAGCTTCATTCTCCTCCCTCAGGCCTTCTCTGCCAGCCCCTTCAGCTGATGCCTAACTCCAGAGCTTCTCACAACTGGCAATGGTCAAGTTTCTGATACCTGCAAGAAGTACCTGTTAAATTGCTCATCAGAGCATCCATTAACATCCACCTGCATCTACATGATGCCTCAATGACTAATGAATTTGGTCACCCACAGGAGATGTGAAAATAGTGGGGGAGCAGACTGGAGTTTATAGAACAGGGATTGTGAAGAGCATACTCCCTTCCTGTACCAAAGGAGAGCAATTTCTAGGACTATGAATTACTTAAAATAATAATCATGTTAAAATAACTAGTAAATAATATTACTGTTTCAGACACAACTCAACAAACTCTTCATAATATTTGTAAATCTAGATGGAAATTAATCTCTTAATCCTGTTAAATGAAAAGATTAAATGTATCAGTTCATTATGTTTGCTTTTCTGCTTTATATTTGGGAGAAGAGTATCTTCGTGCTCCTTGTGCATTGCCTGCTTATCTAGACCTTTCTGGACCCATCAAAATTTATCACACTCCTAACATAAATTTCACTATATTCACTTTTTTGGCATTTCTGAGACCTTGCATCTCCTGCTAGGGCAGGAGGGGATCATTGCTACTATGTTCTTGCCATTCTCTAAGATTGTCTCGAGGGCTTCGGCTGGGATGGCACCCCCTTACAATACTACCAGCACTCACAACTGTACTATGAATCTGAAATATCTACTGGCATTTCTTAGAGCCCCTCAAAATCCTTATGTGAAAATCCAATCTTTTTGTTTGGTTGGTTTTTTAAAACCTGCCACTACAATGTCCTTTGACACACTGGAAACAAAGCCCAAAACAAGACAGTTTATCCAATGCTCATCAGTCTGTATTTTATTATTTTTAATCATATTCTTTCTGATCCGGAAGGAGAATCTTGTTAAGTTTGGTGCATCAAGTCAAACTCTTGCCAAAGGGGAAGATGCCTCAAAAGTGAGGGCCATACAGGGCTGAGAGACATTTTTATAATTTTTGACTAGTTCCTTACTAGTTGAGTAGTATTTTTAAGGTCAGTAAAGATTTTGTTTGAAAACTCAACAGCTGGAAGAGAAGTGAAAAGCTAAACATAGCATCTGTTGCAATATAGTAACATATAAAGCAGGCTGCTTGCTGCTAGGATGGATGTGCTGAGCTTGATGCACTCACTGCCCCAGAAGGCTCCTATCTGCTTGTATTCACCAGGACTACACTGCTCAGGACTGGTTATGCCAGCAGAGAAAGCTGAGAAGTACGAAAACTCTTTAGTTGTCTTCTCTGTTTAAGCAGTGATGCTTTTCTACCTGGTTACAAATTGCACCTACTGAGCTTAAAGCAAGGACGTTTTCACAAACCTTTGGGAGGAAGGTAAGTGTAGAACACTTCTTCCCTACTATGGGCATGTTTATGCTTACTTGGCAATAGATAGACTTTACTGGGGTAACAACTAGTGCCAGTCTACCTACTGTTTATAAACACAGTATTAATGCTTGGCAAAAAGGAAACAACCACCAAAAAAAAAACCCCACAAATAAACCCACAATCCAAATGTTTATGCAAGTCTTCCAAAATTTAAACCAAAATCACAATCAGTAAGAGGAGGTTGCTATCCAAAGAATTGCTATACCATAAAATAAGTCTGAAGAATGTTTGTAGGAGTTGGGATCTATTCAACTGGGATGTAAAATCAGCACTGGAAAAGGGCAACTCACAGGGATTGCAGTGGTTTCAGGGTTTGCTCCTAGAATAAGAGTTGAGTTCAGAAAAGCTGTTTGTAGGTGCTGTCTGGCACAGCTCCCCTCCGTGTGAGCTGCTAAGTTTATTTTGTAATTAGTGTTAGTATCTAATAAAAATGACTGGTGGTCTTAAGAAATTTTTAAATAAAACAGCCCTTCCTGAAAGGGATTGTGTTTCACATGGCAAAAAACCAAAATCCCAACAAGTAAACATTGTTGGGTGGTTTCAAGGGTGCTTGAATAGACACCTGCAGCTGCACAGGGGCTCTGGGCTGTTTCTCACTGCTGTGGAGCCAGAGAGGAACAATCAACCCTGGCTGGGTCCACACAGCTCTGGTGATAAACTCTTCTGCAGCATGGAGAAAGACAAGACAGATGTATGCTGTCACTACCTGGTTCCCCCTCAACTCCAGGACGCAACAACACCTCAGCTGGCCCTGTGTGGAGCCAGCTAAAATCTGATGAAGTGTATTGGTGCTGACCTGTGCTTTGCCAGAGGCTGTGGTAGACAGCTGATGGGTCTGAAGGTAGAGAGGGTGTTGAGTGTGACTGTGGCTGGCTTCTGGCAGGGTGAGTAGACAGTCCAAGAAATTTGTCTCAGGATAGCTCAGATTTTTTCCCCTATGGGACCCCAACCGCCACTAAGTTAAACTCAACAGCCAACATGGGGCAACAGTTGAAGTGCAGATAATCATAAAAAAAATAGTAATCTAATAAATCAGCATGCATAGATCTGCCTCTTAAGGTACCAGATTGCTTAAAAGTACTCATTTTACAAAGATTTCTCTTCAATATGTTGTATCCTGGCCCATCCAGGACTTCTGTTCCTGTATCAGGGCAGGATCTTCTGAGCAGCAGCTTCTAAGATTAAACTGAATTTAGTAACTGTCTTCTCAGAGGCATTTTTAAGCTTACAGAACATCTCTGATTTTATTCAGGCATACTAAAAACTCTCTGCATCAGTGTTTCCATGTGGAACGGATCTGCACCAGTTCTGGCCCTTCCATGTAGTTTGCAATAAATCTCTAGGACCAGACAAAGTCTATTTCAAATTTCTGGAAGAAGTAAAGAGAGTATTCTCCTGAACTGCTACCAAAGTATACAAAGACTGTTATTCAAGATAGCTACTCTGGAAGAGCAGCTCAGAAAAGCTGTCACTGCACCCATCTTTTGAAAAGACAGAAGAAGTGATTGCAGTAACTCACTCTTTGTATCAGGGTCACTAATAACAGAATCTAACCATCGGGGACCAATTGGGCAAAAAGCATCAGAGAACAAAGCAGGGGGCAGGACAAAAAAGAGAAAGGGTAATGGGACAATAAGGAAAATAAAGTTGGTGATGAGGGCAGCAAGGAAGGCAATCCAAAGAGTTACTGAAGTAGAGAGAATGAAAACAGCAGCAAACAGACGTTGCACAAGGTGAACGGTAGTGGACTGTGTGTGTGACAAAAGAAAGGCTGTTACTTCTGGCTTCAGAGGGTTGACATGAGCACTGTTGTCATGCTCCAACTTCCTCTGCCCTCCAGAGTTAGTTCTACATGGCACAGTACTTCTCACACCCCAAGAGCTGGCTTCCCCCCAAACCCACAGCTTTGCTTGAGCTTTTCCAGCCACTCCCACGCGATGTCTTTCCACTCCACCCCATTCCTCCCCCCACCATCTCCCTGCTTTACCAAATTGCTGAAATTATTTTGGTTTGCCCACAATCTGCGCTCGCCCCTTCCCACACACACCAGCATTCCCAGATCACTGGTAATACTGGGGTGCCTGTAGTGCTGGCTGGTACCAAAAGCAAGGAAATGGCCTAGGAATAGAGAGCAGACTACAAACAAAGATGGTTTATCACCTCCCTTTCACCCTGGTTAATTTTCAAGGTGCATACACGTGCACACACACGTATGCATAATTGGAGAGAAAAAAAAAAAAAAAAAAAAGGATAGAAGCCTGCAAATGAGTTTAGCTCCAATTCCTTCAGTTTTCAATCAGCCAGCAAGGCCTAGACTAGCCTACTCACCTATGTGGAATAATCATTTTTGCTATGTGTGCCATGACCAATCCTCAGGCTAACTGGAATTACATGAGAGCTACAGGCACAGGTGAAATCTAAATCACCTGCACCCTGGGGGTGGAATCTATCGTTCCTAGTCAACCTCAAACTCCCATAATGGTTTATATGTTAATGGTGAAGGTGGCACAAATAAGAAGTACAGGCAATTCTTTTTGTAAAAGCAATGCAAGATCTTGTTTTAGTGAAGCAGAACGGCACACCTAAGTCAACAAGTCAAATTGTCAAAAAACAAACACTGACTAGCAAGGAGAGTGAAATCTACTTATGTTTACTTGCACTACACAGTCTGTGAATTTAACTGGTGCCTTAAGAGTAATGTAATACACCAAAACAGTTGTTCAAATAACTTCAAACCATGGTATTTCTTCAGTTCTCTTTTCTTTTTCACTCACACACTGTGCTTTGTCAGTTACCCCTTTACAGCAGCACTGACAGAGATAACACCTCATTCTACAGTCCTCCTTTCCTTTCAGGAAAAACATATGTTATTCACTCCGCCTTCACCATAAATGGGGCTGTGAAATAGCTTCACTTCTTATCCACTTTGCTCTATTTTACTGTTATAGTTTTTCTTTAAACTTTTCCAGTTCATGGCTGGTGTTGGACTGAGGAACTCCATTAACTATTCTGATTTGAACTAGTCCATATCACTGTCTTTTCAAACTATTCAGTCTAAGTCATCTTGTCATAGAACTGCTGAGAAGGAGAGGAATACCTGAGATTTATTGCTCAATGACATTTCTACAAGATTTTTCAAACTTTACCAGAAGCAGTTGAAAAAACTCCAAATCCCTATTCTTCCAGGTAAGCAAATATGTTCTCTTTCCTTTGCGGGAATGTGTTATTACACTGCCTCTTGCTCCCCTTGCTCTTTGGTTTGCAACCCCTCCTAAATATGAAAACTAATGGACAGGGATTTCTAAAGCATGAGGAGGCATAATATCACAAAGCATCTGTTTATGAAATTAGAGAAAGAAGCCTAACTTCAATTTAAAAGCACCACATACGCTGTACTGGAAACCACTAAAATGGAAAAAATGTTGAACATATGATGATGGAAGAGCACATCTATGCAAGCAAGACATTTTGAGTTGCTTTGAGACAGTGATTGAATACATGGCTTTTTTTTCTACGTGGGTTTAGTATCTGGCATTTAACCAGTAGTTTATTATCAAAGGCATTATCTAGAAATTCTCTATCTTAAGGAAGATGCAGCAAACAAAATGTGCTTTTTTGACAAATTCTTGTTTCTGAAGTATGCACATATCTTCTAAAAATCCATCTTATTTAAGAATGAAGTTAGGAATCACTTTGTATCAGGCAATCTTTTCCAGTACTCTGTGACAATGATGGCTGCTATATACCAGTGAAATGCTACAACAGGCAATCTGAGATTGCCTCTTTCTGGAGTTCTCCTCATAGTTGATTCATGGACAAAAGGAAGGCCTTTTTTTGTCTCTTCAAAACCATATCCCTTGATATGGGGTAAACAATAAACTCCACTTTCGCTGCTGATGTCCAGCAGAGGTGTGCATAATTTTTAAGACAACAGGAAGAGGCATATGCTCACTGAGAAAAACTGCCAACGTACATTCTGCAGCTATTCCTGTGCAGATATTAAACAGCTCACTTTAAATTCAGATTTTCTATTTTATTAAGCATTTTGGTTTTCCTGTCAGGAGTTCCAGAACATGAGGCAAGAAGCAGTGGAAAATCCTGTGGCTTCCTAGTCCTTTTAACATGAGAGAGGGATACCTACAACTAATCATAAGCATGTCAGTCTGGAAGAAAGAATAAGAATTTTATCTGGCTGTCTGGTCACTATTAGTGCCTAAATAAATGCCATCTGACTAACGCTGCTCATCTGCACATAGTTTTGGGATGAAGAATGTTAAGCTTTAAAACAGCTGGTGTTACTGAAAATAGTTTCTTAATAAGAAAAGCCTCGTGTCCATGAATGCAGTCAATCTGCCTCTCTAGAGAGATCTCTTTCATTTAGCACACACAGGGTTAAAATATAAGTGGAAGAGGAGGTGAGAAATTCCACTGACCTCCCAGCAACATTTCAAACACAGTTTTTCATTAGCAGCATTTCTAAAACTGTTAGCACTCCACCAGAGCATCTCTCAGCCACTTTTGGTACATCTTCAGAGCTTGAATTTACAACCCAGTCTTCTGCCAATCTAGAGCTACACTCTGCAGCCAGATAGGCCCTGACTCAGACTGAACCTAAAGCTAGTTTTCTTCCTGTCTAACTACCTTTAGCAGCAGAACCTGCACTGTTTATTCACTTGAGAAGTCACCCAAGCAAGGAGCTGTGAGATTTAAGCTACTGATATACTTAAACTGAGGCATATGTTTTAGTGTCCTGCTGAACCAGAAGCTCAGGTCTGCTTTGTTAACCCATCCCTCTCCCTTCCAAATAAGGGTAATATGATACAGAACTATTAGTATTAAAAGTTTCTTTTTTGTATTGTAAGGATCACAGACCCCGAGGGAAAGAGCTTGTCAGGAAAGGTCGTAAAATTTCAAAATATTGTCACTGACTGAAGCAAAGAAAATGTCTCTCGGTAACTCCTCTTAGACTCATGGCAAGGTCAGACGATCTTTGCCAAAATCTAAGCACACAAATAAAACATGCTAATTTATTTACTTGTGCTTCTCATGTTCTTCAGAGCTATTTTTAAGGAAATGCAGCTGATTTTGTTGAGAAATAGTGACCTAGCTCAAAGTATATCAGACTGTCTCTGTAACAAAGGACCGGATATCTTTTGCACATGAAGTTCTTTACTAGGTCAAGAGAAGTGCAACCAACTAGAAATGAAATTCAATTTCACTGACAGTGTAAGAGGTGACATTAATAGCCCACAGCTACTTTCAGAGCAATATTTTGAGCACCTTAGCCTACAAGTGTTGTAAATGCTTCAAACTAAATAAAATTTATTCTAATATTAACTGGAAATTGTGAAAATGTGAAAACAATAAAAGCTTTTGCATGTTAGCAGCAGTTACTAGTTGTTTTGAATGTCATGTGCAGGAAAAACTATGCTGAGATATTTCCTCTATTTCTTCCGTACTTGCTGAAGTCAAAAGTTGCTCATAAAAGGCAAACCCCAAACTGTTTGCAATGACCTTGTGGGCACACACACTTCCTGAGGAATCTGTGACCACTGAGGCTATGTGCAAGTGGCCAGAAATCTCCAGGAAATGCTGTCATAAGTGAAATTTATATTTAATCTCAGACCTTAAAAAAATTACCACTTATTCCAGTAGCAAAATACTGGACACAGACAAGTATATTTTGTTTGTTACTACTGTGTATCACAAAAGCTTTTTGTAGAGTCCCAGACTGCAAAGTTCACTCAATAGTAAGACAAGTACAGGAACATTCATCCATTCTATGCCCCAAAGTCTTCCAGACAGACAGCAAACAGCTATCTATACTCCCTCCTCTATCCAGTTCTGCTAACTCTGTTTTGCAACACCCCTGTTGTTCCTCTTCTGACGGTCTCCAAACAAACATACAATGCCACCTGCCACGATCAGCACGCAGAACTGTTTTTCAGTGAGGCAGTTATCTGGGCCCTGGAAACATCCACTACCATAAAGATCTAGGAGCAGGAGTCATTGCAGTCATTATAGCATGCTTCAGAGCTAAACAAGGGGCTGGGTAGGGGAAGGGATTGGAAATGCAGAAGATTAAAAGAAGGGAAAAATCCACATGGAGGGACGAAATGGAAAATTGCTCAGGAGTTAATGAGGGCATATGGCCTGGGTAAAAACAGGTGCTGTGGAAGAGGGAGAGTTCACCTGAGGGACTCCTCAAATGACTATAGGAATTAATTCATTTCCATGATACTCACATACATAAGGCATACCTTTGCTGTTAAAAATAAAACATGGTTGATTTACATTTTTACATCCTCTAAACCCCCCTGACTTTTAACTATGTGCTGGCTCAATTTTTCGTTCTGGTCACTTAGTTTCTACAGTTTCTGGATCCTTTACTTTACCCAACACTTTTAATCTCACCCAACGTACTGTAGTCAAAGTTTAGGATCGGGTGGGAAAAAAGGCCTACACAAACACCAATTGCACTTTTCCTACCAGATCCCTTCAGAATGATGTTTCCTTTTCAAATTACTACTGGTTATAAAAAAAATAACCCAGAGGTCTGTGACAGCAAGATAGTACTTGCTTTTCAGTTTGTTTCCATCAAGTTCAAAGGGGGCAAGGACTGTTAACATTCCACCTGGCAGAGCACAACCGTGACCGATGTTCTCATTGTAAATGTGAGACAACAGTAACAGTTGGTAGTTTGGGTGGTTTTGAATTTCGTAGTTATTTAATAATAATTAATAATAAAAATAATAATGTCTAAAAATTATAATTCTGCTTGGTTTATCCATGTATGAATATGACTACATTCTCTGCTAGAAATTAAAGCAAGTTTTCTCTCCTCTGAATGCATTTGTGTACCTGTATCTACCTCCTCGATCCATTCCTTATGGCTGAACTCTGGAAAAAAACTAGCACTCATTCTACACAGACTCAACAGGGAATTGTGATGGGAATCCTTTAATACGGGGGTGCGGTGTGGGGAGGGGAAGACAGCACACTTTCATATGAAGAAACACCTCTTTTTAATTACTAGCGAACCTAAAATGTGCACTGTGCCTTTTAACCGAGACTCCTCATACACAGCCCGTGGGACAGGGCATAGTCGGCTCTCTCCGAGGGGAGCTCCCTGCCTGCTATGCCGGGGACCAGCGCGGGGAGCGCGGGCTGCCGCTCCCCGCAGGAAGCGGGAAGGAGCGCGGCCTCTCCCTGGGCAGAGCCGGGCAGAGCAGCCTCCGCCTGCCACGCCAGCGGCGGGAGCAACGCCGGCATCCAAGGCATTGCTGGGCCCGCCGCGCTGACGGGGACTCGACGGCGACCTTCGCCGGGCCCGGCCGCGCTCCCGAGTGGCTGGGGAGCGGCGCCTCCGCGCCGGGCCGGGAATAGCCGGGCCAGGACCCACAGCACTTCGCCGGGTTCGGCAGAGCGGTGGCGGCTGCCCCTCCTCCCCTCCTGCCTTCCCCTCCCTGGCGGGCAGGGCGGGTGGCAGCGCCCCGCCCGCGGCTGGTACCTGTCCTAGAGGAGGAGCCGCAGCCGCGGAGCTGGAGGGACAAAGTTAACTCTGGAAAGTTTATCGCGGGCGGGAAGGGAAAGGCAGAGGGCAAAGGGGAAAGTTGCTCCCGCCCCCCTGGCCGGAGACGGGGACTCCCCGAGGAGGAGGAGGCAGAGGAGGTGGAGGGAGAGGAGGAGGAGGAGGAGGAGGAGGAGGCAGCAGCGGGGCCGCGGGGGACACGGAGGAGCCGCAGCTGCAAACGCTCTGCTCCCTTCACCGCCGGGCGCCCCGCACTGGAGGCGCTCGGAGGCCTGCTGAGGTGACCGGGAGCGGGGCACGGCCGCCCCCCTTGCCCGCCTGCCTGGGAAAAGCGGACGGGCAGGACCCGGGTCCGGCGCTCGGAGTTGCTCCCTGGGGCTGCCGGCGGGCCCCGAGCGCCGCGCCCTCGAGGGGACGGAGGCTCCGCCGCCACCCCCTCCGCCCGCACCCCTGTGCCTTCCTGCCCGCGGCCGGCGGCTCTCATGGCTCTGAGCAAAGGGCTGCGGCTGCTCTGGAAGCAGGAGCCGGGGCCGAGCGCCCTGCTGGAGGCGCGCTCCCGGCAGGACTGCCTGTTGCTGGAGGCCGGCACGGTGGCGGCGCTCAGTAAGTGCGTGCGGGGGGCTGCGGTTGCCGGGGAGGTGCCGTGTCCGGGGGTGCGCGCCCGGTGTCTGTGAAGGGGCGATGGGGTGCGGTGGCAGCGGCTGATTCCCGATGGAGGTTTGGGGCAGATTCCCCCGTGGCAGGGAGAGAGGAAGGGGAGAGCGCAACCTTGGGCCCGGTGGGATGCTGGCCGAGGAGAGCTCCTCGCTTTACACCCCGGCCTTCATCACGGCCCCCCGGGCCTGGCCACTTGCTGTCGCACTTGGGTGACCCCCGGTGCCCTGCCACGCGTGGAGGGTTGGCCAGTGTCTCCTCCCGATCAGTGTCCGCCCGGTCCTTTCGCTGCTCTGGACGTCTTTATCCTCCTCACCAGCAGCCGGGGTGGAAGAACCTGCGTGGTTGTGGTGGGGTCTTGGCACAGGGCACCTTTACTGTGCAAGACTTATCCTCTGAGCCTTGACGGCAGAGGAGAGTCCAGGTAAAGGGATGGGGCCCACTGCCTCTTGAAGCTTGTACTCAGCTACATCGGGTTCTAACCACCAGTGTAGACAGCCAGCTCACAGCAGGGATTTTTTTGGATAACTGACTTGAGATTTGTGGCACTTAAAAAAACCCAAAAAACAAATTGGCCTCTTGCTATGGTGCCAAACCTGCCCCCGTGATTTGCAGGGTATATGGTTACTTGAGTATCTGGCTCTTGCTGGAGGAGTCTCACCTGGTGTTTTGGTACTTGTCACTCATGATCGTGACGCAACGCTAATGTTGCTAATGTTGAGACAGAAAAACGAGGTGACTGTGAGTGTAAGGTGCAAAAAGCAACACAAGGGAATACATGCTTGTACTGCATTCTTGAATTGTTTTCTGTGTAATACTAACCTGTACCTGCAACCATGTTGCTGTTTGCAGTGTTGTAGTGAAAAGTGCATGTACATTGTGGTTTGTACAAAGTCCATAACAACATCAGCTCAGGATCTGAGACCACTGAACTGAATCTTCCATGATGTACAGTGGCAGGACATCTAGATTAAGATGCTTAATACCACATCAGGTCTTGGGGACTTTATGAATGAAGAAAGCCAAAAAGGTCTTCAGGTAGCAACTGATTTTTATGAGAATATTTCTGATAGTGGAAAAATTTTGAACTGTCATGAAAAAGATGTTATTGCCACACAGTGGGATTTTGTTGTTGTTTTTGTTAATTTGTTTTATTGGAGTTTTATATTGTGTAATACTTTGGGGTTTCAGTTTCTTGTTAAATTCTTTGGTAATAGTGGACATGAATGTGTTACATTTTTATAGGGTTTTTTTTAATGTCAGTTTTCAATGAACTGACAGTGAAAAGTCTCTTAGTACTGAGCAGCACTTCACTCACTTTCCCTGATTCTAAAATTTGTTGACATTGAAACTCTATATTGATATCAGTGGCTTTTGGTTTGTATTTCATTATTCTGATACAAATCTAAAGCAGCTTCACTTCCTAAAGCCCATGTGCACAAATAAAATGGAGAGACCAGTATTCATCTAGCTGACCCTGAGCCATTTGTATGACCAGTGGAATGATTTGCAATCTCACTAATTAAAGGAATCATCAACCTAAAATAGATTTTTCTCCCCTGGTGTTGCCATCCCCCATTTGAATTGCTATACCTAAAATGATTTAGTGGCTGGAAAGCTGCTCAGTGGAAAAGGATGTGTGGGTGCTGGTCAACATCCAGCTGAACATGAGCCAGCAGTGTGTCCAGGTGGTCAAGAAAGCCAATGGCATCCTGGACTGTAATAAAATAGTGTGGCCAACAGGACCAGGGAAGTGATTTTTCCTGTTTGCTTAGAAGGCTGCATTTTGAATCCTGTGTTTAGTTTTGTGTCCTTTACTACAAAAGAGCCACTGAGTTGCAGCAGCATGTCCAGAGAAGCTGGTGAAGAGTCTGGAGCACAAGCCTTATGAGGAGTGGCTTTGGGGGCTGAGGTTGCTTGGCCTGGAGAAGGGAGGGTCAGGAGAGACCTTAATGCTCTCTACAGCTGCCTGGGAGGAGGTTGTAAGCAGGTGGGAGTCAATCTCTTCTGCCAGGTAAGAAGGGATAGGACGAGGAAATGACCTCAAGTTGCACCAGGGGAGGTTTAGATTGGCTATTAGGAAAAAATTCTTCATGATAACTGCGGTCAGATGTATTGTAACAGGCTGCCCAGGTAGGTGGTGGAATCACCAACTGATGGATGTGGAATTTGGGAAACATGGTTTAATGATGAACACAGTGGTACTAGGTTAATAGTTGGACTCATAGTTGATCTTAGAGATCTTTTCTAATCCGAATGATTTTGTGATTCTGTGAATAGAGAATTTGTATAGTCTTTCTTAAAATGTGTGTTAGAAAAATGTTGAAGTAGTGATTTTTATAGTGCCCACTGTAAAAGCCTATTTGCCATGCCTTTTGAAAGTCCAGTGTCACCTCTTGAGATAACTGTGGTCATTCATGCGTTGGCTTTCAGCCTGCTCCATGTTAATAACTTCTTAATTTTATTTCATTTGGTTTCTCCATTCGTGCCTGGGTCGGTTCCTGTACTGTAAGGAAAGCTAGTTTATCCAGTGAAGCTTGTTAAGTTCATTTCTTCTGTTTATGCAGCAGAGTACAAGTAAAGGAGGGAAAACCAGTAGTAGGTATTGTGATGGTAAATTTAACAGAATTGTGAAGAGGAAGCTCAACAGCAGGCAGGGTGGTAATAGAAACAACATTCATTCTGTTTTGTTTGACTTGCCTTCAGGTTGTTACTAACCATAGAACACTACAGTAGGAGGTTAACATAAACTTTGCATATGTTTGGTTTCAGACATACTAGTCCAAGGATTGTGTTAGCTTTGGCTTCTCAGTCAAATTTTCTCTTTCTAAAAGAAATTTTTTTTAAAAGTTACATACCTGTGGTGAGGAGGAATTAAGCAACTATGCCTTGTGCAAACCTCCACACTAAATAAAAGCAAATATGTATACCTGGAGCACTTAGGTTGTACAAGAATTTATGGAGTTTTTCTATAGCAGCCTCATGTCAATAGAATTGTAGAGAAGAATAATCACAGATGGACAGTGAAGGCCTGAGAACAATTTTTAGTCATTGTTCATTATTCTTTTTCCATAATTACCAAGTATTTCTGCCCTTGAACAGGCATGACATCTATACTTTTTCAAAGTTTAATTGCTTCTATAATAATTTTGTACTAGAGGAAACAAATGTGGAATTTAACCTAGTTCAAGTGGCAGAAGGGACTGAGAATCGTCCTAGAAGTTGTGTTACAAAAAAAGAAATCTAAAAAAACCACACACTTGTATAAACACAGTGTCTCTACAAGCCATAAACCTCTGGCAAACTCATAATGAAAATAAACATTTTCAAATATGTAAACTAACAATTTGATGATGTCTTGTGAGTAGATGATTTTTGCTTCTCTCAGTATGTTATAAAGATTATGATGACAGTTCAAGTTGCAAAGTGGTTATATTTCAGAATTTCCTTACTGCATATAGAGATTTAATAGCTGAAAAATATTTACACTTTTTTATCAGTAGAGGGAAAGTATTATAGTGATCTCTAGTTGTCTGAGATGGCAGCAATTTATAAAATGAGAATACTTGGCCTGTAATGACAACTTAATGTAAGAAACTTTTGGAAAAATCAAAAATCACTGCAGAAAACCTAGTTACGTATCCCTAACCCCATTAACTTAATCTGTATAGTGATGTAATATCAGCAGTACAATTTTCTGTTCTATCATAAGTTAAATAGGGTTTTTGAAGGTGAGAGTTTTTCTTCTTCCTCTCATGATGTCACTGTAGGGTGGAGGATAAAACTCACTGTTTTGAATTTAATGGTACATTTTCAAAGAGGCTTTGTTGTTTTTTTTTCCCACTGGCAATCCTCAAACTTCGGTCATCTCCAGAAGGATGGGTTATAGCTTGAAACAATTCTTCCGGGAATTCTTGGAGCTAAAACATCAACAGATTCTGTGGAAGAAACCTAGAGTCATGAGGGATTAAGAAAAATTGGCATTGATTTGGAAGTTTTTGTTTAATACAACAGGGAGTATAAATACAGATACTGTTTCTGCTTGAAACACATTACAGTTTCAGTGGTTTACAGATGAAGTGAACTGCACAAGGTAGTTCTGAACTGCTGTCAAGGCAGTTGCTAAACTAGACTAAAGCTATAGTGCTGAAAGTATGGTTATTTAACCTTATTATAGCAGGTAATTTCAGTGAAAGGCTGTCAACAGAAGTGCTCTGCTATTGAAATTCAGCATAATAATATGTTTTTTCAAAGGCAGAGCCAAAGGGTGCGCAGATTTTTTTTCTTTTCAGCAAGCTCTTTGATTCTGCAGCTGTTTTTGTAAAGGATGTTACAACACCTGTTATGGTGGATCTTAAATGACCACGGTATTTTGAAAATACAGAACTTCAAAGCTGATACAGTGTGTGTTTTTGCAAATAAGGCTGAAGTTTTTCCTCCAGACTTTCACCCACACATCTGGGAAGCTGGCCTTTAACAGAGACAAACTTTTTGCAGAGTTAAGGTGTATGTATGCTCTGTGGAGCAGCCCTGTGCCTCCTTTGGAGCGTCAGTTGCAGGTGTGTATGTGTGTGGGTCTCTGATGTGGCTGACTGAAATCAGGGTACAGTCTTGCAAATCCATATTTACCCTTGTATCTTTTTCTACAAAATGCAGTTTTTGGGCTATATGTACATTCACTGTTTACAATTAGATTTAGTTTTGTATTTATGTGGACAAATATGCCACTGAGTGGGGTATGGAAATCAAACACCAATACCTGTGTAAGGATACTATGAATGTATTTCTAAGTACTACATACTATCCAAAACAATGAGCCCTACAGTGTGGCTCATTTCTACTCCTATGTCAGAATATTCATATAGCTAGTCCGAATTTTTATGGAGTTTTTTGTGGTTTGGTGGTGTTCAGACTTTTCCATTTGTGGATCCCTACAGAACCTGTAGTGGGAGTAATCTTCATAGCAGAAGCCTTGCCTTCCTTAGTTATGCTGGCAGTGGGCACTTAGAAGCTATGGTTTCTCAGGCTGAAAGTCACTGCTGTGGATTATAGGGAAAAGAGTGTTACAGTTCTTTCACTACTGTCGAAACGCAAATCGGGTACAGAGAAGAGTGAAGAGGTATTGGTGTAAAAGTAGAGTGTAGATTACAAGACTTCTTTTCTATAGAAGCTGGTAGTGGTTGTGGGGGATAAATGTTGTGGGTATATCTGTAGTGACAGCAAGTTTCTATGTAAATATGTGCAATATATGTCAGGAACCATGTAAAGATAATGGCCAAGCTTCAGATAAGTAACTTAGGGACTTCCCTTTTATTTTTATTTTCTTGACTGCCTGCAGTCCACTGAGCTGGCCAGTAGAAACCTGGTGGTTTTATGAATCCATTCTTCCTTGGCTGTGAATTAATATATTTATATATGCACATTCAAGTATGAAAAAATAATCTCTCACTAGAAGCAGAATATTCGCAATCTAATATAGAAAACCAGTGAACTGATCTTTCAAAAATGCTGCTTTGCTGTTTTGTTTGTTCTTTTCAACCAGAAATACCTCTTACTAGACAATTGATAAATGCATTGCTTAGTGTTCAAAATATTTGGACTCTCTAAAATGTAACTCTGACCACAGACTTTTTGCCAGCTCTATACTCCTTTACCTAGATGGTATTTTAGAATACAGGCTGACTTGCATAGTGTCTGTGTAGCTTGGATTGAATGTGAATAGGAAGATTTTAGTGATGAAAGATACAGAAAATACAACTTTAAATCTGTCTGCAGATGACAGAAAACACAATTAGGAGGCAAGTTACTAGTCTAAACTCATATAATACCAGACACTGGACTTATTTCTTGGTAAGATGGTTATGGTAGTGTATATATAGGGGGTATGAAATTTCTGTTTGGTTGTAGATTTCCCCTGTTTCTAGGGAAAATTCACATCTCTTTCCCCAAAATGCTAAATGACACAAATAAAGCCCCCCATCAGACCAAATCTATGTTTCTAAAAGTACTTAGAAATATGCTTCAGATTATATATGTATAGCAGCACCTACAGCTAAGCAAGTACCTATTTCAAGAATCAGGCTTAAGAATCACAGGAGAAATACAGAATCCATAACCCACTCTCAGACTCTTTTTCAAGAGCTCTTTCTCCATTTTTACATTTAAGTTGTAGGTATTACTGTGTCTGTCCCTAGTGTTGGACTTTGTAGTACCTTTGTGCTCTCTTCCTCTGATCGCTGACCTTTCTGGGCTCTCTATGTGTGAGAGCTGTGCTGATTCTTGCTGAAGTCTTGGGTGATCAGCCCTAAGGAGGGGTTGAATAAAGGAAACTGCGTATGTTTGGCCAGTTCCTGCTGGCTGTTAAATTGAATTTGCAGGTTTTACAAGCAGGAAGTTGCACTTGGATAAGCCATATGGTATATGTAGTTGTATGTCTTTTCATGGTGTGGGGTTTTTTTTTGCTCTGAAATATTTTATGCATAGAAACATTCATTTTTAATTGAGTTTATTGCAGTTTAGTTTCATTGAATCATTGCGTGCCTCTTGTTTTGCAAGGTTAAAATGTTGAGCTAACGTGCCAATCTTACATATAATTTACATCAGGAGCTTATTCATAATTAAGAAAATGCTTAAGGATTTCTGTATCCTGTGCCCAGAAATCTGTGATTTCTGTATCCTTGCTTGCACACCTGCAGGACATGGAGCAAGACAGTGCCATGGAGGCTGAAGGCTGTGAGGCATGAAGGAGTCATGTGCAGATCTATAAAGCTGTTATGAAAATAGTATGGTTGTGATAATTATTGCAGAAGGGTCAATACTCAATTATGTGCTTAGTGGAAGGAAATATTACTAAAAAAGTATTAATGGAAAGCTTTAGTGGAGTTTGGTGATTACTATGTGTACTGTTTAGTTACCTGAGTTATTATTAACTAGTAAACAAATGCACTACATGATTTCAAACTCAACTTGTTCTCTAAGTAGAAAACTTTTTTTGTGTCATCACTTTGTGTAGCAGTATTGTGCATTAACTATGTATGTATGTATGTATGTATGTCGGTATCTCAAGTTGGCTGGCTTGAAAGAGGAAGGATTTTACATGTGAGCAGAGTATAGTTAAACATGGAATCCTCATCCTAGGTTTTCAAGCACTCTCACTGCCTCTGCATTTTAGAGATTTTATGAAAGCTGTTACAGAATAAACCCCATGACTTTGGAACATTTAACAGAGAAACATGGAAATAATTTTCATGTTACCATAGAATCACAGAACTGTTGAGGTTGGGAGGGACCTCTGGAGATCATCCAGACCAAACCCCTAGAGCAGGTGACACAGGAATGTGTCCAGGAGGATTTTGAATATCTTTCAGTGAGGGAGACTCCATGACCTCCCTGGGCAGCCTGTCCCAGTGCTCTACTCTCAGTGGAAAGTTCTTTCTTGCGTCAAAGTGGAAATTCTTATCTTTTAGTTCATGACCATTGCTCCTCATCCTGTTGCAGGGCACCACGGAGGAGAGTCTGGCACCATCCTCTTGGCACCTGCCTTTGAGATATTTATATGCATTAATGAGATGCACCGAAAAGTGCTGTGTCTTTGGACACATATAGCTGCCAAATGGTGGTAAAACTGTATTTTCTGTATTGCTGAAACTTGTCAGATATTGGTATATATTTTCTTTGTTAATCACAGTCCTTTAGAGTTTCATAGTAATTTTTCCATTGAACTCTCTTCATCCAGGAAAGATATGAACCTGGCTCAAGACCTCTGCAATAATGTCCTTTTAAAGTCACCCTTTAGTCATCCTTTCTATAAATTGCTTTTTATAATGGCTGTTGGGAATTCCTCCTCCTTCTCCTTCTCCCCCTCCAAAATAATCAAAAAATTGGCTGGGGTGTGTCGGAATCCAGTTAGGACCTCACAGTGCTGGAAGGGTGATGCCTGTATCCTTGCTTGAACACCACAGGGTGTGGAGCAAGACAGTGCCATGGAGGCTGGAGGCTGTGAGGCATGAAGGAGTCATACTCTCAGTCATGAGGGCTTGTGGAGGAGATGGCAGCATGCTGGAGCTGCTGCCTGACCTCTGCTGCCTGAGGTCCCTGCTCTGACCCATGCAAAATGGCAATGGTCATAGTGCATCTGAGGATTTTGTGCAACAGTGAGGAGTGTAACGGGACAGGAGACTTCAAATTCCAGCAGTATCTTTAACTAAGGGAATACACACACACACAAATAAATTTGATCCATATGCACTAAAACATTCTGACCTCTCCATTTGCATGACCCACGGGTGTAGCTGTGTCTATTTGGCATATTCCTTTCCTCTTGAACTAACCACAGGTGAGGTCTTGGTGCATGCCATGTCTTTAGAGAGTTCATGGAAGTGTCAAGGGAAGATCACTTGGTTACTTTTTTGGTTTCTGAGTCTAAATTGCTTCAGGGAGCAAAATGAACCCTAGAATAAATAACACAATTTGCCATGGGGTAGAAGTTACTGGCAAGTTTTTAGCCAGCCAGAAAAAGTCTCAATGCAGCCCAGAGTCCTCCTGTGCTGGAGCCTGCTCCTTCCTTCCAAGCGGCTCTGCCAGTGCTGATGCCCCGACTGATGCTACCGTGCAGGCAAATGTTCTGACAAATGGCCTGCCCAGAACGGCAGCATGTTTCTGCACCAGCACTGGCAAAACACAGCTATTTGTCTGCATGTTTGGACAAGTCCTGTGCCAGGAGATGATGTGTGTGTGATGCCACTGGCTTGACCTGGGAAACTTTAGTGGCTTCGGTACATGGCAGTCAGGTGCTTCTTGCCAGTAGTGGCATGAGGTGTGTCTAGCTTATTTCCATGCTGAAATAAATTCCATTCTTTTGGATCATGCTCTTAACAGACACTTTTAACAGCCAGCTTTCTAACTTGTAGTTCTATTTTGAAGAGTATCACTGTCCTTTTTTTTTTAATACGTAAGGAAGTCTTGACAGAGAGTCTTTTCTTCAAAAAAGGAAACGTTATAGTCTATCTAAACTGGTTTTGTGAAGCTGTTTTTTTGAAGTGCCTGAGAACTGAGCTTGCAGAGTCTCAGCTCTTAAGATGTGCTGTTATTAACAGCACATTAACAATTTAAATTACTGAATATTTAAATTGTTACTGTCCAGAGATTCAGGTTACCTGATAGAAATCGCTTTATCCTCTGTCTGTTGCTTATGTTTTGTTTTACTGGTATCTTACTTATTGGTATATTTAATGTTTTGCTCTTGATACTGTGGTATCAACATTTTACAAGTTACTCCTGATTTACTCAGTGTTCTAAGAAAGCAGAATAGGTAAGTTGTGAAAGTATGGTAGTAAAAGCAAAATTAAGAAAAAATTAACCAATCTTCCTTATTTGTCATCAGTGCTAAAATTGAGACATTTTAATTTCCTTTGGGGGTTGCCTCTGCTAAGGAGTTTTGTGAGAGGAATTGTCCTTTCTTTCACTTCAAAATGTCAGCAATATATAGGATATTTATTTGTTTTCCGTGCTTCTCACTGATCTCTTTGCCTCTTGAGACTTATAAAGAGAAGTCTCTTTCTTTTCTGTTCCAGCATCCATCGCAAGTGGTTCAGTTTATACTTTTTGTGCCCAGAGGTTTCAGGGGTTTTTAACTGCTGAAGTTTATTAGCAGCATAAGATTGCAAATGATTAGAAAATCTCTCAAATTACCATGTTGCTGTTTATCTGTAGTTCAAGAAGTAAAAGGACATTTGAGGGTTGCAGGCTGTTTTCCTCATTTGGGAAGGTAGCCTTGCTCCTCATTGGGAAATATATACGAAATGCAGACTTACTCATTTAGAAAGTATGCTGGTTTTACATTAAAGTAGCCAGTGACAAGTTTGATCTGTATTCTGGCTTAATATCTAAATGTTCAGTGTGTGCCTGTTGAAGTCACTTGTTGCAGAAATACAAAAATATAACATCAGCATCTCACCCTTTATTGATTTAATTAGGTAATTCTTACTTCACTAAAATATGTTTAATTCTTCTGGAAATCAAGATCTGATACTGTGTCTACATCAAATTATGTTATCTTGCATAAAAATTTTCAGTTCTGTCTGAAATTAGACTGAGAATCTGGAAACATAAACCGTCTATTTTTGTACATCAAGAAAAGGTAGTATATTTTAGCTTATGGCCAGATGGATTGTTATTTTTGTTCTTATTTTAGAACAGTGTAAAGTTTACATGTGCCTATATTTTTCTTTATTTATTCTTGAACTAACGTGACACCTGTACCATAGAATAAGAATCAAACATGTTGTTTGAAAATTCATGAGTGTTCTTCTTTCTTCTAGGCTGGTGTGTGGAGAGGCTGTGCATTTCTGTCCCTTTGTTTTTTAATCTCTGTCTTTTTAAAGCATTTTACCCCTAGCTTTGTACTGAGCAAAATCAACTGTGGGAAGCATTGGTGTAGGCAATAGCAGTGTGAAAATTTCATAAAGATTGGATAACTAAATTTTCTGCCTTTCTTTTTGTTTCTCAGCTGTTTTGTTTCTCTTGTTTTGTTGCTCAGCTCCAGAAGAAAAGGATGCAATTAAAGGACAATATGAAAAACTCGTAGATGCTTATGGCTGCTTAGGAGAGCTTCAGATTAAATGTGGTAAGTGGCCATCTGTATGACTGAGATTATAAAATGCCCAGACTATGATAAATGACAAGTGGCTAAAGTTGTCCAAGTCCCTAAATTGTGAAAGCTGATTGTACCTTGTCATGTACAGTCTGGAAAAGATCTGTTTCTTTTTCTATTCTGTGCCTAAAGCATATCACTTAATGATAGTCTAAGAATTTGGGATTTTGTCTTTGTTTTGTCTAACATTCTTAGCTGCCTGAAGATAATTGCCATTCTTTTTTCCCTACCACATTTTCCAAGGCAAGCTATGATTTCTTACTTTTTCTCTTCTTTAAGGATCAGGTTTAGACACTGATTATCGGGTCATCTGAGACTACAGTACTACAGATTGCCAGTTCTTGCTTTAATGCCCAGTTGCCTTTAATTGGGTGATTCACATGAATAAAGATTTGCAGAAGCATGTCTTTAGCTTCAGTTAGTATAGTAAGGAATATTTATTGTCATTGCTATAAATCTCTGTACAGTTTGAGAATCTTGATTTAGGAAAGGACTTGCTATTACACTGCCCACAGGAATGTTAATGGAAATAACATGTTTTAAGAACAGAAATACAGTGATAGATTTGAAGATAATAGTACCTTCCACAGTACTTTAAAATCACTGATGAGTTAGATGCATAAGTAAAAAAAGCACTATATGCATTGTTCCCAAGGTCTTCTTTAATTTTCGTTTGGAGGAATGACAAGACTTTTCCATATAACTTGATGCTTGGTCAAGGAATTAACCAAAGGCAGTGGTGGTGTGAGCACTGGTGTATTTAGGCCAATAATACATGTGTCTTTTTATAGCCTACTTACCATTCTGCAGCCTGAGAAGTATGACTTGAGATTGATCTGAAGAGGCAGCTGCAATCTGGAGGATTTCTGTGTCATAATTTATGTAGGCCCCTCTAGTCTTTTAACGTGGATGTGTACTTTTTGTTTGTTTTGTTTCTGGTGGAGTTAATTCTCTGGAAATTTGTATCAACTTCTTAATGGAATTATAAATAGAAGGCTTGTGTTTAGTTTTTCTTGACACTTGGATCTGCTTTTCTTCATAGAACTATAATGAATCTTGTCGTAGTAATAAAGGAATGTAGCTATTGAATTCAAACACTTCAGGCTAGAGATAAGGGTAGTTTCTTGTATGTGATGGGAACCAAGTATACCAAAGTATATTAAAAAGTGAATGATTTCAAATGTCATGTGAAATATTCTCAGCTTTACTTTTTCTCATGTCCTTATTTCTTCTTGAACAACATCTGGTTAAATTCAGTGCCCTCAAAGTTTTTTTTCCTCTCTGAGCATTGTCACTGCACCTCTATCTTGCTCTAAATTACAAGTTCTGGTACAGGACTTCCTTTGGAGGATATCGTTAAAATTTTATCAGTAATCTGATAAAAAAGTTAACTACTAGAGGCAAACTTCTAATTATGATCATGTGAAAAGCCAGAGGGTCATGCTGCAATCACAAGCAAAGGTAAGCAAACACTTTCTACACCTGAACATGTTAAAAAAAGCAAAGATGATTGTATGCCTGCTATCTCACCATTCAAGAGGTAGCCCAGGTTTTCGTCACAGTCTCGTTTAGGTCTCCATCTTACACATAAGCGAGTTCCATCTGTTTAGCTATTGCTTACATGAAAGAGTAACACTACAAAGGAATTGTATTGGGTTTCTGAGGGAAAGTTTTGATAGTGGGAGGGGCTACATGGGGTGGCTTTTGTGAGGAGCTGCCAGAAGCTTCCCCAATGTCCCCTGGAGCCAATGCCAGCAGGCTCAAAGATGGATCCGATACTGGCGAAGGCCAAGCACATCAGTGACGGTGGTGGCATCTCTGGGATAACTTGTTTAAGAAAACGGAGAAAACCACTACACAGCTGGAGCTGGAAAAGAGCAGAGTGAGAGTTATGTGAAAGAAATAACTCTGCTTACACCAAGCTCAGTGAGGAAGGAGGGGTTAGGAGGTGTGTCAGGTGCTGGAGCAGAGATTCCCATGCAGCCCATGATGAGCCAGGCTGTCCCCCTGCAGCCCATGGAGGTCCATGGTAGAGCAGACATCCACCTACAGCCTATGGAGGACCCCGCACGGGAGCAGGAGGATGCTCGAAGGTGGCTGTGACCCTGAGAGAAATCCATGCTGGAGCAGGCTCCTGGCAGGATCTGTGGCCCCATGGAGAGATGAGCCCACACTGGAGCAGGTTTGCTGGCAGGACTTTTCACCCTGCAGGGGTCTCAGGCTGGAGCAGTCTGTTCCTGAAGGACTGCACCCTATGGAAGGGACCTACACTGGAGCAGTTACTGGTAAACTGCAGCCCAAAGAAAGGACTCATATTGGAGAAATTTGTGGAGGACTGTCTCCCATAGAGGGACCCTATGCTGGAGCATGGTAGGAGTGTGAGGAGTCCTCCTCCTGAGAAGAAAGAAGCAACAGAGACAATGTGTGATGAACTGGCTGCAGCCCCTATTCCCAATCCCCCTGTGCTGCTGGGGGATAGGAGGGAGAGAAAATTGGGAGTGCAGTTAAACCTGGGAGGAAGGGAGGGGTGGACGAAGGTGTTTTCAGGATTTGATTTTGTTTCTCATTATTCTACTCTGATTTGATTAGTGATAAATTAAACTAATTTCTTCAAGTTGAGTCTGTTTTGCCCATAACTGTTGAGTGAACTCTCCCTGTCCTTATCTCGACCCAGAAGCCTTCTGTTACTTTTTCTCTCCCCTGCCCAGCTGAGGAGCAGCTTTGGTGGGCACCTGGTGTCCAGCCAGGGTCAACCCACCATGGAAATGCAATGTAACTTTTCTTCTTTGTATAATGTATTTTAGCAGCTGCAAACAAGTCATAATTGGCCAGCTCTTCACTGAGCATTAGTTCTCACACAGACTTTGTTCAGGAATATCAGTATTTTTAATTACTACTGGAAACTTGCAGACCATAAGTGCTAAATTAACTGAAAATATTTGTGAAAATGCATTCCACTGGGATATTAAGAGTATCTTTGTAGAGCAGAAGGGGAGACTTTTTGCCAAGAAATGAAAGATGTGTCTGAAAACTTTAATTAATCTGTAAATATCTCTACTTAGGAATCCAAATAAATCACATTGTATGCCTGCCAAAGCAGACCATGCTTTTCACAAGAAAGTAGATGAAATATGTGAAACTGACTCACAGAGTTAATGTTTCCCACCAGTAATAACATTCACTTCTATGTACTTATGTCTGTTAACATGACTCACTAAGTTCTTCTGCTTTCTTTTGTGAGATGGATGGCAGTAGAATGAATTGTACAGTGTTTCTGAGCTGTGCCTCAGCCAAGTTTTTGCTGCCAAAGAGGATCTAGCAGTGACAAATACATCTTAAGCAAAGTGTTAAAAGAGCTGGCTTTACAGTGTTTGGTTTAGACTGTGATGTCAGGAAGGGATGCATATATAAGGTGGTATTTTAACACCATCACCACATAGGTTATTTAGTTTAATACAGCTGCTGTATTTGGGGAGGCATTCTGAATTCATTTGACTGTGTATATACTCTCTCTCTTGCAAAAATAGAAGGTGTAGTTGAAAGGAAGAAATTTCAAAGGCAGAAAGGACAAGTACCTGTCTTCTATTGCTTTTTCACATATCCTAAAAATGTAATTGTATTTAGAAGAGGGAGAATGAGTATCTTTGAGACTAAAATGGTAGTTTGGAAAAATCTTTGGTTTTTTCATAATTCTGCAATAGATTTCCTCAGAAATTTTCAGCTAGGTGGGTAAAGTCTACTGCTCTGCTGCGCTCTGTTGCTATTTTTGAAAACAGACAAGAGCCAAAAATACCTTGCAAATTGTTTTTTGGTGGACTATAAAGTGAAGTGGAGGTATGTATGGAGTGGAGATGGAACAGGCTGTGGGAACATAAGGTAGTGGCATGACTGTGATGGAATAAAGAAAGAGCAAAAATTGGAGCAAATTCATTTTTAAAAGGAAAAGGCAGTCTTGAGTGAAATATTTACAGTTAAGAAGGACAAAATAAGAATTGAATATTGCCTCTTTTTTTACCACAGCTCATAATAGGCAACACTGAAGTCATCCCATAAGCTACAGGGTAAACAATTGCCTTGAGTCATGTGAAGAGGTTAAATACAGAAAGTGCAGCTTATTGTTGTATAATGTGACGTTCCAGAACTATGTTTCCTGTTCAACTTGGATAAAGGCAATTGGTTTCACAAGACCTTTTGAAAAAATGGATGGAAATTACTGTCTTGTTTCTGTGCCAAATATTCTTCATCCTCTGCCTCTCTTGTGCAACCTAATAAAAGGGTATTCAGCATGTATCGCTGTGAGCAAAACATTTCCTTATTTCTTTGAAAGTGTTCTTTACAGGTGGTTATTGTGATTTATAGCTATAATGGGGTAAAATAATGACCTCGGTCACAATGCATGAACATTTATACCCATTTATCTGAGGTGAAAGTTTGGTCCATAAACTTTGAAAGAATTCTTTTTTTCTTTAGTACTGTGAGTCTTACTTTTTTGTAGATGTGTTGCTGTAGAAAGCATGACCAGTAAGGAACACTTCACATCTTGCTCTAAAATTGTTTCAGAGATTTCTTTAAAACATTCTAGATTGCATCACAAGGACATGAGGGATATTTCTACTGTTGTGACCTTCAGTTTCAATTCTTACATTCCTAAATCACTTTTAACTATGTGTACAATTTAGAAAGGATTGTACAGAAAACTATATAAATTAAAGGAAAAAAATTGTTTTCCAAGGTGGGGGACAGCAAGTAGTCTGCATCTGATGTGCTGGTTGGTACAAAGTAAAATGTAAGAGCCAGACCTGGAGCCTTGATCGCTTGACAGGAAAAAAGAATTCAATTTTTTTTTGATTGTGTTTATTTGCCTTAGTGCTGGTCCCATTCATGATGCACACTGACCTCTCAGCTCAGTGTAACATGTTTTCTGTTACTGTGTTGCACATGAAATCAAGAGGAAATTAGCATAAATTTTCTACCCAGTGTATTTCCATTAATTACTTTTTTTTTAATAAGAGCTGCTTCAAGAAATAAGATGAGTTTGGCCTGTCCCAAGCTCCAGATATGCAGGGAGCTCCTGAGAGCAGGGAACCTCTGTAGACTGGCTGCAGTGGTAGTACTGGCAGGGCCACCAACTTTAGGGAATTCATTTAGTGTTAATACTCCCTTTGATCTCAAGGATGCACTGCCAGCATTTAAAACTCAACTTTCAGTCTTACTGAGCTTGCACTTAAGGGTTAACTCCTAATTTCATAATTTTATCACTTTTCTTTCAACGTTGCTGTTCATGTTCTGAACAGAAGAAACAGAAATATTTTGAATACTGTTTAGCTTCTTTTATAAATTGTAACCCCATAGTATGCTTCCTGATGATGCTGCCTGGTGGGTTTGACAGGACTAACTGATGTTTTTTTTCCTTGTGATTGGTGTTAGTGTGGTACTTCAAATACTACTTGCATAAAACAATTTTACTGAAAACTTAAAAGGAGCAGTATTTTTAATTTCATTATAGAACTGGAAATGGTAGTGAGCTGCAGTTTTGAAAAGTAAAGACTGCAGGGATTAAAGGAATAGTCTTGATTATTTTAAGGGGAAATACCTTCTGGGTTTAAAGAATATCTGGGTGTTTCAGTTTGATCTATTTCATTAAAGTCGTGATGTTATAACAGTTCGTGCAGCAAAAACAATTTAAAAAATCTCTTTCTTGTATGGCGGCCTTGCAAATCCACTTATCATAGGAAATTCCATGTTCTGTTCATAGCAGGATTGTTTGTTTGTTTGTTTGTAGAGTGGGTGGGTGTAGTAAACCAGGAGTGCAACTTCATGCATTCTCTTCTGAGATTTACTTGGATAATAAAAATTAATATTTTAGGAAGTAAAAGAAATTTTCAGTAAGTTCTTGTCAAATAAAAATGTTATTTTCCTTGCAATGACTGAACACTTGCCAAATAACATAGTATTTGAATTTTTTAGGATAGAGAAAGTTGATTTTAATTATGCTTTTTATAAAAATTACGTGTTCTAGTAGCAGCGTACATCCTGATGGAAGCAATTTAAGTAATTTCTACTCTTAAATTTAAGTGCATTTAGGTTGTGGTCGATACAGCTGTTTTCATGTGCATGTCTGTTTTCAGCAGGAAAGATTATGGATTGTTGATGCATAACAGAAAAGAAACCACAATGACTTTTAAGTTTAAATTGAGAAATAAATGGACTGACTTTTTTTTTTTCTTTCTTTTTTTTTACCTTAGTAAGTTCATAATAATCAGACTTTCAGGGACTGGCAAATAAGCAGAAATGTTTTTCCTGTGGCTGGAAATGTTATGTTTCTGCCTTATTACAGAATCAGAATGACAGAATATGCCAAGTTGGAAGGGTTCAACAAGGATCAGCAAGTCCAACTCCTGGCCCTGCATAGGACCGTCCCCAAGAGTCACACCACGTGCCTGAGAGTATTGTCTAAACACTTCTTGAACTCTGTCAGGCTTGGTGCTGTGGCCACTTCCCTGGGGAGCCTGTTCCAGTGCCCAAGCACCCTCTGGGTGGGGAAATTTTTTCTAATATCCAACCTGAACCTCCCGTGACACAACTTCAGGCCATTCCCTCAGGTCGTGTCACTGGTCACCACAGAGAAGAGATCAGTGCCTGTCCCTCCTCTTCCCCTTATGAGGAAGTTGTAGACTGCAATGAGGTCTCCCCTCAGTCTCCTCTAGGCTGAACAGACCAAATGACCTCAGCTACTCCTTATAGGTCTTCCCCTCAAGGCCCTTCACCATCTTTGTTGTCCTCCGTTGGACTCTATCTCGCAGCTTAATATCTTCTTATGTTTTGGTGCCCAAAACAGGATTGCTTTGTTTAGATTCAATTATTTTCTACCTGTTACAAGCTTCTCAAAGGACAGAATCAGAGATAACAAGATCACTATTATTAAACTTTTGTTCTCTTTGGCTATTTTAATGTTGACTTCCTTATATGATCTCTTCTGAACTGTCTAGGAAAGTTTAAGTTCATTGAAGGCATAGAATGTACTTGTACTCTTTGTCTCAGCATCCCAGCCAGCCAGCTCTCCGAGTCTGTTTTTCTTGTCCCTGAGCCTAAGTGATAGTAAGGCATATTAGTAGTGTTTCTTTACATTGCTCCCAAATTCTCATGATTGAAGTTTGCTTTGAGTTGATCGGTTTTGCATGGTTTCAGCTAAGTCACGGAAGTTATTTGCTATCCCAAGAGACAGCTAACTCCTCCTAACCCTTTCTGGAGGCTGCAAGACAGTATTCAGTCTGTCATGAACTACATGGTGATAGCTGATGTGTCTCCTATTCTTATTCATTTTCAGTTATACACAGTCATGTGCAAAGGAGGAATAAACTGTCAGGTTTTATGTACTTCTAGCCCTCTGCTGCAGAGTCAAAAGCACAGAAGATGAACTTCTTGAAAGCACTCAAGAAGGAGAACACAACACACTCTTGTTACAGAAAGAAATGTGATGAACAGAGCTTTTTAGTAAATACCACCTACACTGGCCTTTACACAGAACTGGAGTCAGCAGAACAGAGTGAATAAGATCTAGTCTCCCACCTTGTCCTGCCATGCCAGTCCCGCATGCCTACGCAAATATTCTGGCCCTGCTGAAAACCACCCCTAACTCAAGTTTCTGTAGCCAGCCTGTGATCTCAAAGCAAGGAGTCCTCTGTTGGGTGTTTCAGAAAAGAAATAGTTGTGTGAGTGTTGTTCTGTGTTTTCAGATGATGGGTCACCCTGGAGGGTTGAAAAGTGATCCTAAAAAATGTGTTCCCTTTTGCTGTCTGAAGCCATACTGTCCCAGATTGTCACTGTGCCATTAGCTGATTAACTTGCTCTTGGCAGGTCAGATGTTGGTTCTGCTATGCTAAATTAATAAATCTTGGCTCATTTCCACCTTTTCTTACTAACTAGGGTGAACAGGATGACATTGTCTCCGTTACAGCCAATTTAAGTGAATCAAACAATTTCTTCCTAGCAGAAGCAGTGTTCTCAGAACACTTGTTCTACTGTTTCTTAATTATAATTTCAGAGACAATGAGCAGAGATTGCATACAAGAGATCAGATTACAGTGATGTTCTGAAGCTTCAAAATTTAGTTTTTTTAGTTTTGGGGCCCTGAAGTTCAGCTACTTCATGATTTCACATTTTGCTTCATGGCCATGGCAGCTGTAATTCTTTTTGTGATAATTGACTTTGTCATCTAATCATGTACAATTTTTTGTGAAATGAAAAGCAAAATCTGAAGAATTGATGATATTGAATTTTTTAAAATGACTGAACACATCCAGCTTCAGCTGAAGCCAGTAAAGGATCTGAATGCTTTTTATTATCTAGGATGGTGAAATTTGATTTTTTAGTAATGTCCCAATAGCAAGCACTTTACTTTTCATAAAGTCTGTGGGGAAAACATTCTAATGCAGCAAAGACTGTGGATGGATAAGTAGTGTGGAATATTGTGCAATTGCAGTCACTCACCTGCAGTTTAGAGGGATTCAGAAATGTAAAGAGCACAGCCTGCATGACTGTCGCTTGTATTCGTTATCTTGAGAAGCAAAGACGCTGGCCTCTGCTGGAGCCTTGTCAGCATTGCATCTGCCAGCACTGATGAGAAACTGTGTCCACCTGTATGTAACCCTTTTGTAACTATCTGTCACCTTCTAGGGAACACTCGGCTGCACTTTCTGGTTCTGGTGACAGGCTGTACGTCGGTGGGAAAAATCCTGGACACTGAAGTTTATAAAATTACTGGAACAGATTTCTGTCCTCTCCAGGAAGAAACTAAGGAAGATGAGCGTGTTACTGCCTTGAAGAAAATACTGAACTCTGGGATGTTCTATTTCTCATGGCCTAATGCAGGCTCAAACTTTGACCTGACTCTGCGGGCTCAGAAGCAGGGTGATAACGACTATGAATCTGGTAACTCGTTCTTCTGGTTAGTACTGCATGTTACACCAGAGTCTTGTGTGCTCCCCACGAGTATCTTACTGGTCAGACACTCTCAGAGGGAAATGAACATGTACATCTCAGGTGCACCTTCTTTCATTTCATTGACATGGCATTTTAGGGGGCACGTGGCCTTAGTGAATTCATGGCAAACCTGGGTCAAACAAGTAACTTCTGTTTAATTAAAATACTCTGGTAGTGAAAAGCAATTAGAAAATGACAATTTACCCTTCAAAGAAGGAAACACAAGATGTATTGCTCACATTACAGAAACGTGTCTCTATATGTGATTAATAGTTTCCCCTGCAGTTCTTTCTAATAATTTACTTTAAAGTTATCTAATAGAAACTGCACTTGACCTTTTCATAAATCCCTTTCCATAAATCTGTGCTGAAGTATCGTCTATTTCTGAAAAGCTTATGTGTTTAAAGTCTGTAGCTTAATGTTTCAGTAATGTGCCCTAGTTTTTATGTTGAAAACATCAATATTAATATGTTTACAGTTCAGTGCAGGTGTATGTTGCACGGAAGGAAAGTCCTGTGATACACTGTTCTGTGCTTTTTACTTTCTTGTGCTTATAAGGCAAAGAAAAAGTATTTCTTATTGTGGTAAGTATTGGCTGAGGGGAAAGGAAAAAACACAGTGCTGTGCTTTGTCTTCCCTAGGTGGGTTTGCGATTGAGGTAATTTGGTTTGTTTGCTTTACAAGCTTTGGCGTAATGCTTGAATTTCTATATCCTTTTTTCTTTCTTTGTTATCTTTTTTTTTTTTTCCATTTCTTTTTAAACAAAAAGTCACACAGGAGGCATAGCTGTAATGGAAATAAATGAGGGTTTGATGTAGGTGGAAAATAACTGGCAGGGTTAAATGTGGGTGTGCTGCTAGAACATGCAATAAGTCATGTGGCCCAAAGTAGGTGAATTTTAAATAAGTAAAAAAGTTCATAATGGATGATAAATTAACATGAGAGAGCAGTTCAGTTAGCCTAAATAATCTTTCTAGCTATGAGGGGATTTTTTCCTGGTAAGATACAGTGTTTTGAATTTAACTCCAAAGAGAGATATCTAATATTTGCTTTCAACTATGATAATTATACATCCGTCTTAAAAATCTCACCAAGCATGACAAGTCAGACACATGGCAGAAATGAGCTGTGTTCCATTGATGAGTCTCCTAAGTTGGAAGTATCCCTTAGCAAAGAAACAGCCTTTAAAGTAACTTTTTTCCCTGTGCTGTCTTTTGAAAGTTTTCCTCTTGGAAAATAAGTATATTTGAACTTGCCTTCTTTGCTGCTCCTGGCTAACCTAGAAGTAGCCCTTGAAGAGGTTCCATTCTTCTGCATGTTTTAGAACAGGGATGAATGGTGACAACATCATTTCTTTTCCAAAGAAAATTTATCTCGAAGTAATTATGTGATATGGGAAATTTGAGACCAAACAATAGATTCTTGAGAAAAGTAAACAATGAGATAAATAGTTACACAACAAAAAGTGTCAGAGGACTTAAGTTATAAGCAACACAAACTGCTTGGTAAATGAACTGCAACAAAAAAAATACTGATGGAATTTGCCTGAGTGAGGACTTCCATTGTAAATAGAACTAGGAGAAAGAGGTGAAAGAAAGAGCAGTAATTGTTTTAGAGCTGCTTTTTCAGTTACATATTTGGATTAAAAATATAAGAATGACTTGCACCTTGTTCAGACAAATGGTGTACTTTAGAAGAACAATTCTTCAGGGGTTTTGCTAGGTGTAGTAACTCTTGTACAGATCTGCTGTTGAGAAATGAATGATCATAAATGGGATTTTCTTGGCCCTCATGTGACTAAAAGCACATTTTGAAAAGTGAAATGAGGAAAAACATCATAATAGAAGAGACTAGTAACTGTTAACTGGGCATGATAGGTTTCTTGAGTTGTTGATCTTAAAATAAATTGAAGGTTAGAACAGACCTTCCTCTTAATTTTAGGAGAACTTTTTGCAGGATCTCTATTGACTTCCAATTTCTGCTTGGAAATTTTTTTCTGAAAATCCCGGTGGATTTTGAACTGGCTCTTCATCCTGTAGTGCGTGCTAAGGTCCAGGCAGTAACGTTCAAAAAATAATTCGCTTGACAGCACTGTAATTTTTCAAAAAGTTTACTAAATAGGAATGCATTTCTGGAACTGAAAGAAGTGACATTTGCATCTGAATTTAAAATACAGGTACAAGATATAAAGGCAGCACTTTGGTGATAGTTGTAGTGTTAAAATTTGCCATGTTCAGTTCACTGTAGCAATTCACAAGGGGTTTCTGCCTGATATTTCTTGGGTTTGGATAAAGGAAAGGTACAACAAAAAAGGGATCACGAAGCATTAATTGATAAAATAAGTGATTGTTGGGAGGTGGAACCCATGCCTATCTGTTTATTTTATTCAGTAACGTCTCTATGTTGTTGAACCTTTCAGGAACCAGCTACTGCATGTACCTTTCAAACACTACCAGGTGAACTGCTCCGACTGGTTGCTGAAGGTGATGTGTGGTGTAGTGGACATTCGCACTGTTTATGCCTCCCACAAGAAGGCCAAAGCCTGCCTCATCTCTCGCATCAGCTGTGGGCGAGCTGGTGTCCGGTTCCACGTTCGAGGAGTCAATGATGATGGACATGTGTCTAACTTTGTTGAGACAGAGCAGGTAAGTGGATGTATCCAATGACTTTGAATAATTTAATCCATTCGTGTTTAATTGGGACAGAATTTCCAACAAGAATTAAAGGAGTTCAGCAAGCGTTTTTTCCAAGAATATTTAAAATATCACTGCATGGCAGATCTATTTGTTCTTGCTCATTAAGCATTTCTTTGTGGTCTGCTCTTTTTCTGAGTTTCTAACTTTTCCATTCACACAGTTTTCACATACTTTGATTTTTTTTTCCCTGAATGTGAAAGTCTGGCCATTTGATACTGTAGTGAAATATAGACATGGGCTTTTAAACCATTCAGGAAGCTGTCCAACAAAGGTGCTGTGTTTGCTGGAAAATAATCTTTGGCTAGCAAAGTTCACTGTCAAATCATCTTGTGCTATTAAAGAAAATGTAGAAAAAATAGCATCATCTCAGAGTCAGGCAAATTCCAGTTCAACTCATTTTGGAAGAGACTGCTTTATATTCCCCTTTGATTTGTGGGGGATTCTCTCCAGTGAGAGGTGGTATGACAATTTTATACATATATGGTAAAAGCCTCATTTCCAGCTGATGCTGAGACAAAATATGTGTGTGAAATGCCTTCAGCAGGCTCCCTTGATTGGCACTGCCAAACAAAATAACAGAGTCAGTTGGTTTCATTACACATGGTTTAGCTTGCTACCTTGAAAGTCAGTAAAAAGAATTGGACCCTGAAGAATCTGAAGCCTTTGGCGCCAGCTGAAATGAGTGCTTACTTATTCAAGTACCATCAACTTTTTCTTTTTGAATAGAAGTAGTAGTTACTAGCAGTCAGAACCATCGTACTTTATAAACAGAATAGAAAAATGGCTGGTAGTTTTCAAAAAAGGATAAGGATTTGCTCCTAAAATTTGGTTGTTTTCAGCATCTTCTGGGCAGATCTACACAACTGCATATGTAGCATAGATTGTTTTATATGTGTATGTATGTATCTATATATGTAGGTGCATGTCCAGTGGAAGTAGATTGTTTATGTGATGCTCATAAGGGGAGGATGACACACAGTGAGTATAGCATGGAGATACTTAAGCTGTGTCATTGCTTGTTCCAGAAGAGTTAAAGCTGTGTCACTGTAGGACTGTGCCTCGTGGCTGAGGAGGCCATCCCCTCTCAGAAGTGCCCATACTTCATCACTACTAGTATTTCTTCATGGCAGTGCATGAATGTAGCAGTTCACATCTGGTGTGGTCCTTTTTGTTATCCCACTGCATAAGGCAGGAAGCAACGTTCGGGTACTTTCCAAATTTCCTTTAAGATGTTCCCTTCATGTTGCATCTTTAACCTCTTCACCTGGTTCTGCCAAAGGGCACATGTAGAGCTACCTTAGATTTGACAGTGCTTCATTCCTCAGGAGACTGCCTGAAGGAGTTGGAGACTGGTATTCGCCAGCCTGCTGTGAGGTTTGATTCCCGAAATGTGCCCTAAGCACGCACAGTGCTGTATGTGTGACCTCTGCCCAGTGGTCAGAGTTCTCGTGGGGATGTGGATGATGTTTTGCTCATGTCCCTTCTTTTCCTGGTTTGCCTGCATTTTCAGTAAGGCTGACAGCTTTCCACTTAGTGTTCCAGCTTCCAGTTCTGCTTGTTGGATGCCAAGCTCTTCCTCTGCAGTGCTTGGTTTTCTAATGCCAGCCTCTGAATTCTCTGGTAATAATTCTCTTTTGTGCCTCTGCTCCAAACCAACTACAGGTCAAGTCCTGCAGCATCCATGTCTTTCTAGAAAGTCTGTCAGTGCATTGGGAATGCAGATGGAACTGCTTACTGAAAAGAGGAATTTTCCCCTGGAACTTGGGAACAGAAGAAGGGAGATATGCCATTTTAAGTAATAACTTGGTACATTCTGCTATTTTAGTTGAGTATTTTCTCATGAGCATTATTGCAGAGCTCATTACTCAGGATTTGAAAAATGTTCTCTTGCTGAAATGCGGAGGAAAGAAAATGTTAAAAAGGGTTGTCAGCTTTCTTTCAAATCAGTCTCACATTTGTAGCACTGCACTTAGCAGTTGTCTAATTATGGGAAATACTTCTGCTATCCTGCTCACTATTTGGGTCAAAAGTAACTCATTCTGTTTAATTATATTCCTGGAGTACATCATGTTGCAAACGATTAGCATGAAAAATAAGATGGCGTTTGCATTCTACCAGAGAATCTGAGGCTTGGCTCCTCATCAGTACTTGATTGCTGATGTTTCCCTTAGCTGGGGCTGGGTCGGACTCTTCATGGGAACTGCTGTACTTTGTTCCTGTTCAGCCAGATGCTGAAGTGGCAGGACAGAAGGCTTTTGGGTGTTTTTTTCAATAGGATTAGCAAAAGTGAAAGAGTGAAATGATTTTAGAAAGAAAGGCTCGAGTAGGTTCTAAATTATAGTAAGGATTTCCAAGGGTTTTAAAGGATTGTGTGTTTTTCTTTGGGTTTTGTTTTAAAAGAAGAAAAGAAGGTTGCTGTTCCTAATGGTGCCAAATGCTAGTTTTACCAAGCTGCATGTCCTAAGAAAGCAAAGTTGGGCTAACCACTGAGATGCCTGAGATCCAGTTCAGGCTGGCATCCCCTTGACATTAGGAAGGAAGAGTCCTAGAATAAACTCTCTCCTACTTTCATAGTAAACTACTGACTAATCTGCTATGAGGTAATATCTTGGCTGAATAACATTTTGTTTCCATTTGCTGCAGCCCGTACAGTATAATGGCATGCTGGCTATGTGCTTTCATGGATAAATAGCACCCTAGGATTCTGAAAACCCATGACTTTTTCGCTCCTTTGTAGGAATTGCTTCTAACATTTTTCTGTTTTTAAAAGAGGGAGAAACAATTAATCTTATCTCCAGGCAGCTCTTTTATGCATAGATGGTGTGCTTTGGTCTCCTACTGAGTTAGCCTTGTGGCATTTCAGCTCTGCAATGAGTCATTTTTTTGTGGGCTCACTTAACTGCTATGACTCACAGTGTTTGAGAAGAAGAGGGGAAAAGTTAAATATCTTACTTCACTTTTGCTTAAAAAAAAAAAAAAAAAGCAAAAACACCTAGTAGTAGATCTTTCAGATATTTGATCATTTGGCTTGTGTCTTTACAAAGAAAGAAGAAAACAAAAATTAGAGGAAATGCTTAAGGAAAAGCAAAATGAAGGGAAGAGAAAAGAGGGAAATCCCTCTAATACCTACTTCCAGATTTGCTGACAGTATTTTGTAATGGCATGGTAACCTTTCTATTGCAGTGTTGCCCTTAATCCTCAAGTGGTTTTAAATTCAGTCGTTGTTTCTCAGTTATAGCTTAGATGTTTCCCTTCCCCTAATAATCCTTTGAAGTTGAGACTGTGTTGCATTCTTTTAATTCTTTTCTGCTGATAGCTTTGAGAAACTAGCATGCATTCTTCATTTAGTTTGTGTGCCTGTTACTGTTTGCTTTCCAGCTCCTCCCACAGTTATTCTTCAGTCATGCTACACTTAGGAGTGTCTCTTAGTGTGTGACTTCGAGGGAACAATTCTAATTAGCCAAAGATAAATGAATGGTTTCAGTTGTTTTCCCCTTCATGGAACTATTCAGTAAAGAAAATGGAAACCTTGACAAAGCATTGAAAGGAAATACCATGAATTTGGATTAACCTTTCCTTTCTTCCAATTTAAGAAAAAATGTCAGGTATGGATTAAAGAAAATGATCCCCATTTCACAATAACTCCTAGATCGTTTTGGAGAGCTCTCCAGGAGAGGAATGGATGCAATCATGTGGTTAGTTTATTTTCTGGATCAAGTTAGTTTGACCTCAGGCAAGGCTAAAAAGGATTAATTTGGCAAGTATATCCTTGGATCCTGTGGTCTGAGCTAAAGGGACATACAGAGTGGTATGTTTATGCCATCTGTTGTCCTTGCTCTTTGTGGGTTGTGTGGCAGAGCTGGGGATCCCAGAATAAGCCATCTAAGTATCCATTTCATCATGGACTGTGTCTCTGTGTGCCCCCTGAATCTGTAATGAATTTTGCCATTTTAAGTTTTGACAGAATGATTATTTCTTCCTAACAAAGCTGACTGATGGAAATTAGTGAATAAATTATTCCCAGCAGTGAATGGGCGTGGCATGCTGGGATTAGAACCAAGTGGTTGACATAGATGCTTGCTTCTTTCCCAGAAGTTTACTAGTACTACCTGTGTGTGAAGCTTGTGTTACCAGAAAGGATCCTTGGATCACAGGGTCAAGGTCTGGCCCTGTGCAACAGAAGAGAAAGACTGAAAAACGTCCTATTGAACTGTTAGCACTATCACCCTTGATCCAGGAGCTGGAGAAGGAGGCCAGAAAGAAATTGAAAGAAAAACATGGCAAATTCTAACACCAGGAGTCAGAGGACAAGTAATCTATTATTAAGGCAAGAAGTCTTCCACATGGTTTGAGTATCCTGTTGCTACTATGATGTCTGATGGGAAACTTCAGGAGACCTGTCTGAAAATTCATACATCTGACTGGATTGGATTGTACTATGGGCCAGACCCTTTGAGACTAATGAATTAGTCCTCAAGTGTTTTGAGGTTTTGATAGGAATGAAAATTCTGCCTGGGGCATGTGGGCAACAATTTGATGTCATTTTGGATGTAAGACTCCACAATAGTTTTTTGAAGCCCAAAAACAAGTTTAAGCAGTATACATCAATTCTAATGACAAAGCATTGTCCAAAAAGTAACTGGTTGTTGTTGAACTTTTAGAGGAAAACCAGAGTGATCTTCTTGGATGTATCTCATGTCCAAGAGCTAAGGAAAGCAGAGGACAGGAAAATTCTGGATATCAAGTGTTGTTTATTTTTTTTTAAAGTTTCTTTTCCTAAATAACTGTTCATCTTCTGTTTAGTACCTTAGAATAAGGGAAATATATATGCTACAGGACAGGGCAGTAAAGTCAAAAACAGAACAACAAAAAAGTGGGACAGATATGTGCTGTAGAAAACATGATATTGTGCACAAAATATGATCATGGCTGTGAAGAATATGAGAAAAGAAATTCTGCACTTGTCCATGCATAAGCGACGAAGTGGAATCTTTTATTTATGAGTAAATTTTTAACCTGAATATATTATCAGTGCTTATTTAAGATTTTAACAAATAGGGTTTCTTACAGTGTATATGGATATTATTTCTGTCCATTCCTGGTCTGAAAAGTCCTCTTAGTCTCAGTCTTTTAACCTACTTGCTTAACAAGTCTGCTGGTAGGAAGTCTGTTGCCCCTGATATGGTAAGGTCAAGGGGCATGCTAAAAGGCAATGTCAGGATCGGGGGTCATGTTCCTTGGAGTGGTGAATGAAGGGTAGTGAGTATTGCTGAAATTTAGGGAAGGTTTGCACAGTTGTAATGCTTAATGAAATGGTTACAGTCTGTTTAGGTAGGAATGACCGGCAGAAAAGTAATTTTAATAAGTCTCCCACTCATTAAAAAAATACTAGGTCTTTTTCCAATTCACTGGCAGCTTGGAAGAAAATAATGTTGGATTCATCTGGGTCATGAGAGTGAGGTGAAGAATTGCAAAAGACCAAAGAACAGAATGATGAGCCCTGTAAGTGAACAGAAAAAAAAAAAAAGGTGCTAATGTGGAGTACTTTCTTATAAATGACTGTGTTGTAGAGCTCCCAGCTCAAAAATCTCATCTGATTTCTAAAAGCTACATGCCAATATACATAAAAATGTCAGTTTCTTTAAAATGCTCTGTCATCATAGGAGGGTCCATGTTGTATTAGACCTCAGCTTGACAGAGGATCTCCCAACCCATTGCCTAAAGGTTTAGGCATCCTGTTCAGCTCACAGGAATGATCCCCAAGTAGTTTGAATATTTTTGGTGTTCATTTCTCTGAATGGACAGCTCGATAGAGAAGAAAACAGAAGAGGTAGTGGGTCAAAAGCAGTGAACAGAAAATGTGAGTGATAGTAGCAACAAATATGTTAACTCAAGTGGAAATAGAGCATCTACTAATGCAGAAAAGCAGAAATGTTTGGTCAGTATTTTTCTTCAGTATTTGGCATGAAGAAGGTTACATATTCATAGTCTGTAACTGATGAAATACTTTCCATTTAAACTGTAGCTCAGGAAGATGTCAAAATGCAGATATTAAATTGGAATTATTATTTGTTAATCCGTGGATTTAGAGAATTTGCTGCTGGATGTCTAGAAGACCTGGTTGAAGAGATACTTGAGCTGTCAGTTTTGCAGTTAGGTATGGAAACAAGGACATTCCAGAAGATTGTAAAGAAAACTGATCCTCTGTAGCAAGCTGTTTGAGTGGACAGATTGTACTTCATGTAAAGCTTTGTCTGTATTTCTCATCATTAGATGATTCCTTTCAATTCATTCACTGCTAAGGTGATGATTGCTGTCAAATTTTTAAGTGAGCCAGTCCTAAATCTTTTTTGCATAGATTCAGGACCTGATCTTCATTTAATATTAGTCAGGATAATGCTGGGACTGTCAGTAGTGCTATTAATTTGCTTTACCTTGGAATGAGCTCTTCTAAGCCCATTACTGTGATTGAAAAGATGATTCAGTGTGTAGAAGTCATTGGCTTGTTTTGGCGCAATCTGTCTCAGGGAGAATGTGATAAAGAGAAAGAAGGTGGGCCTGCTTATTCCTCTTGTAGTCCAGCTGCAGGAGGCATGAACTCTTCTGAACACAAAAATGCAAAGAAAAGGTGCACCAATGTGTTGTTGTCGTAATTAGCTCCTGCATTCAAATACCAGCAATGTTCAGAAAACTTTACTGGGAGAGCAGGTTAGAGCCATATTACTCAAACTGTGAGATAGGCCTTGCAAGAAAGCTTCTCTGAGCAATCTCCTCCCTTGCAGAAGATTGTGCTGGGATGCAATGCAATAGAGAGAGGGTTCTTAGTTCGGTGGTGAGTGATTAAAAAATCAAAACATAACCAAAATCAAATCTGGACTGGCTATCATTCCAACACTGACATTGTGTCCAAAACAAAGCCACTGAAATCTTTCATCTTAGTGAAATGGAGATGGGTTTAAGTGCTCTGCAAAAAATATGGTAAATATTATTTAAATATTCTGTCAGCAGTTTTCTGTATATACTTTCCTCTCTAGTGCAGCTATACTTCTTTTCGCACATGTAGCTCCAAAAATTGTACATTGTACACTATCAGTGCTTATAAAGATGAGAGGTCAAGGTCAGGCACTTCCCCTGAGCCACCCGTTTGCCACATCTAGTGGCAAATTCCAAAAGGACAAACCACATTAAAGTTGTAGAGGAACACATTTTCATGTTCTATTCTATTTTCAGAGCTGCTAGCCAGCTGGCAGCAGTTGTGCTAAATGATATGATGTGGTTAGAGAGCAGCTACCTGGATAACCTGGATACCATTCCTCTGAAGGGCTGCAGAACACTCATTGTCATGCATGGGATAACGGAGATGTGTATCATGTATCCCCCGTGGAAAACAGCCAGGATTCCACTGCTAAGTATAGTCTAGGGGAGGGAGCTGGTTTTGCACAGTTGCTCTGTGGTCATATTGACTCTGAAGATAGTACCTTTTGTGCTAGGTTAACATATAATGTAACGCTTGGACTGGGGGCTGCTGGAGGGGGAAGACAAAAGGGGAAATCAGTTTGTATAGATTTGACTCAAAATCAGCTCGTTAACAGTGATCATAAGAACACATATAAAGGAAGAGTTGGAGGTCTGGAAGGAAATGGGGGGTTTGGAGCCTATTGCTGTAAGCTTCCTGGAAAAGAAGTAGATCGCATGCTGTTCACTGCATCTCAGAGTGGGAGTGGCAAAGCTGCTGGTTTCAGAGTTTTATTTGGACTCCCTGACAAGGCACAACATGCAGTGAAATAAGAAATAGTAAATACAGCAGGAGATAAGCTTATCCCACACCTGACGTTACCCATCATCGGTCACAAGGAGCAATGACATTTTGCACAGTTAAGTTTTGTGAGACAGACAGTGGGAGAGTATATAGCTGGTCTTTCTGAGTGTTTCCACTAGTAGATCAAATCCATCTTCATTGTGGATGTAAAGTTCCTTCCTTCTTGCTAGTGGTGGTGTTTTAAATTCTCTTTTGTTTCTGGTGAGTAGTGAATTGAGTCTGCTGTGATGACATGAAAGCAAATACGCTGTGCTTTGTTCCAGTGCCTGTGACACTATGGAAAAGGGGCTGAGCAGTAAGTGGATACAGTGAGATACATGGTTTACTTTTTTTACCCTTTGAGTTCAGTGTCTCTAACTGTTACCTGATGAAGGGGTCACAGACTAATAGATCTAACTGCAGAACTCCTTTCCTTTATTTTATTTTTGCAGACAATTTACTTGGATGATGACGTCTCTTCTTTTGTGCAGATCAGAGGTTCTGTTCCTCTGTTTTGGGAGCAAACGAAGCTTCAGGTAAACAAATAATCAAAAAGCCTACTTTACTTATCTCTCACTTGCTACTTATAATTTAGAATTAACATAAAATTTTATTTATATTTCTTTAAAGGAGCTGCAAAGCTTATTTTATGAAAATGCTGAGCTTTTTCATTTTAGGAAATTTTGTATGTTTAGATAAATGGAACTACATCAGACAAATGGCTATAGGTAACTAAAATTTAACATTTTTGTGTGTTTGAGTGCCTCTACAGGGAACTGTTTGTAAGGGACTGTGTCCTAATGTTATAAACTGAAGCTTACAGCAATATCTTTTTAACATTTTCAGTTTGATTTGTAATAACCTATTCTTCTGAAATGCCTGGTTGGCTTGATGACACTGACCCCCACTATAAGACTGAAGTATCTACAGATTCCAGGAGCTCTGTAGAAGCATGCTACCTTGAAACAAAGTAAAATGTCTGGATGGTGTGTTGATTTCAGTCGAAATGGTGATAATGATCTAACCTGATCTTCTGCAAGGCAGAGATGTAGGATTTCATCGGGAGATTATTGCGTCAGATTTAATGTTCTGTGACTTGCAGTTTATACACGCTTATAAACCCAAATAAGAATCATCCTACCACTCTTTGCATTCTCTTAACAGAGGATAAGCAACTGAAATGAGTATGCACATATATGTTAGTATAGAAAATGCATCATGTAGCTTGGGGTTTTTTTAGATGCTTTAAAGGTTATTTGATATTTTTTAAAAAATCATTAAATCAGCACTGTACTATTCAGAGCTACGGGATTTAGCACAAAAGGAAATGACTAAAGGATCTTTGTTGTTGTGTGTTAGCACCATCCACTGCAATACTTATTTCTTTTTATAAAGCACGTCTGTCTGTATTATTGTGCACATCCTGCCCATGAAGTAGCTGTATACAGCACTGTTTTTCTGTATGTTATGAAACTATTGAGCTTTTCCTCAAGTATTTTTGGCTAGTGGATAACGTCTCTAGTTAAACAGAATTTTCAACGTTTTAGTAGGTCTGGTTTTTTTACCTATTCTGGATTAGATTATATATTCTTACTCCTTGGATGTGAATGTACTGGCACTGGTCTTAGAAAAAATTGCAGAAACCCACCTCATGAAAAACAAAGAAAGATGATGAAGTACAGGAAACAATGCATGATCCTGTAAATACTTAGTAGTGTAGTTTCTGGAGAGGAAAGAAGCCCTCTGCATACTGTAATAACAGTAGCTATCATTCAAAAGGAGCTTGAGGCTACTGTTGTTGACACCCATATTAAATTCCTATGAGTTTGATGGCACAGGATTTCATCCTTCATATGTTTGAATGACTGGTCTGATACTTTTGAAAGAACTCAGGGCGTACAACCCATACAACTGGTGTAATTTCAGCCTTTTCTACCAAGGCAAGGGCAGTAGGAATGCTGGGCACACAGTACACTCATGTGAGGCAGTGTGTGCTATTTGCAAGAGGAAACTGGCAGAGAAATATGGTTTGTTTGGCCATTAAAAGATGTATAGGTATCCCTTTGTTTAATGATAATTGTGTTTTCATTTATAATTGTGTTGTCTAATAAAAGCTGGGGCTTTTGTATTAAGGATATTATGTGTGGGAGTGGTTGGAGTTAGAGGTATCTGGTGCTGTTAAAAAAGACGTTATTCTCTGAAGGAAAAAGGGAGACATCTAGTGATTTAGGACTCTAGCAGTTTAAGAAGTTTTTTTGTTTTTCTTCTATTTTATTTCAGGTTGGTTCCCGTCATCTAAGGCTTAACAGAGGTCTGGAAGCTAATGCACCTGCCTTTGACAGGTAGGTTTCATTCCACCTAGGTAGTAACACAGCAGCCTGGCATTTAACCAAGATTTCTCAATTTTGTCTTCCTAGAAAATCCTGAGATAATCAGATGATGTGACCAATCCCCCTGGTGTTGCAGATTATTAAATTGGTTTATTTAATTTAGTCACTTTTTTTTTTTTGCTTTTTCCTTCTTGTTTTCAGTAGTAATTGAATTAATTTGGTCTTCTGGCTTGTTTCTGCAAAATCTTAAAAATACTAAGTGATATGCAAAATAAAGGTTTTTGTAACCTTTTATGAGCCAACAAATGTGAATTTATGCTTAAGGTACATATACCATGTGTGCTTCACCACTGTAACCCAGGTAATTAAAGAGTAAACACTGCTTCCACTCCATTGGGATTTGGTTTTCTTGTCATTATTTTACTCCTATATAGAAATAGCAGTGTCTTATTCTATGACCAGTGCTGTATGATGCTGTTATGCTTTTCTATTTTACACAAAGACTGGCTTGTATACCTTTTTAAGCTATTAAGACTCTGTGTCAGTTGGAAACTGTAGAAAAAGACATGCATTACCTTGATTCCTTTGAATGTCTGACTATGAAGTGCTATCCTTTAAGGGCATATTTCCATTGATATCCATGGGAACAGTGCCTGAAAAGGACATGAAGAATTTGGGCTGTGGGAAATTTTCACCTTGTAAGTGCCATGTCATGTGATAAATTTCTGTTTTGGTTTGGTTTTGGTGGATCAGAGTATATGTTGATTTTGAGTAGGGCCTCTTAATTACTTGATTTCATTTACTGCAACTGTTAGCAAACAGGACATTAGTGACTGTTACTGATTTTGCAGCACTGAAGACCCTGAATCAGGGATTAGAATCTAAAGAGACTGTGCACCATGGCAGTCCCTGCTTCGAAGGTTCTTGGCCTACATTTTCCAAGCTTTTAAGGCAGTTAAATTCTACTGACTTCAAATGCCTTTGAGACTCATGGTCTCATGGCCATCAGGCGCCATGATAACTTGCCCTGCCAGTGTCCCTGAAGCTCCATCTTAGAGGTTTGCATTCCACAGCAGAGATATTTCATAGAAGAAGAAAACAATAACTTATTCATCGTCCTCTTGTACTGCCCAAGTACAAGTTGTTCCTCAGGAAGGAACAACTCCATAAGACCATTTAGCCCTGACCCTAATGCAACTGGTGAGTAGCTTTCTTGCCAGAAACATGACCATAGGGATCAACTTGCACTTATTCCTTCTTCCCCTTGTGCCTTTAGGTTAGATGAAGTTAAGAGATATCTCTGCTTACTGATTTGCAAAATTTGAAAATGGGCAAGGAATATGGAAAAATACACTGGAATTTAGCAACCCACTACAGCTTTTCTGAGAGTGTTAGAGTGGATTTAGCCTGTTACATTTAACCATCTAATAGGTTATTGTGTTTGAGAAGGCACTGTGAGAAGCAAACAGTAATCTTGTTAGTGGATATTTTTTTTCATCCTGTCTCCCTGACAAATCCTCAGGAAACTTTGCTTACAGTACCCAAATGTGTGACTTGACCTTCAGTAGTTCCATTGTAAGGAAGCAACACTGGCAGGGAGGTAGGATCTTGATGCTGGGATCAGAGGGGTGCAAATGTATGGGAAGAGTTGCCATACAGAGAACTGGTTGCAGAACCAAGAACAAATACACCAGAAAGTATGTTTAGCTGTATTTCTTGAAGGCAATGCTGATAACATCTTCTTTCTTTTCTCCTCTTTACATGGTTTTCTATGGGACTTATTTCTGGTTAAAGGATTTAAAGGTTCATGCCAGAAGATGTGTGCTTGCTGTTTTTCTGACACTGTGCCATTACGTGTAATTTTGCAGCATATAGTAACTTTTCTTTTGTGTGAGTGTTTATTTTATTCTTCTTGTCTATCCATCTGCCTCTTAAGTACTACAACAATGTTGTTTGTACATGACAGAAGTTGGCTTTATGATCTAGTTGTTTCTTGGTGGGCCAGCACAGCTTCTGTAGCACATGCATGCCAACTTTCAGAAGATGTGTTGAGGGGAGAAGGGGTTTCTCTGCATCTGGCTATAAGCTCTTGATTTTAAAGTACCTAAATGTCAGCTTTGAGAGTTCAGTTGCATAGACTAAAAAACCACTCCACTTCTTGCTTGTTCTGTTGTGTTTTTCCTGAAGAATCTGGGCCAGACAACTTGGCTAAAAGGACCTTTAGTCTGATCTTATGACTACTAACCTTTCTGCTTGATTTAGTTAAGTTGAGATGAATGTCTCAGTGCTGTAGTAGCTCAGATGTTTGACCTGTGACATGTGTTTGTGCCTCTCTGTCTTTGGCACTGGAGTCCTAGGCCCAATTGCAGTGGCTGACTTAGTCTCAGCCCTAAAAGATGCTCAGCAATTCCTGTTGAGGTGTAATACATTTTCCTCTCTTCTTATATTTCCTGTGTAGTTCCCAGGCTGACAGCCAAGAGGTGGAAGTGTACAAGGGGCAATGTCAAAGCTAACAGTGACATAAAAGATCCAGGGCCTCTTTCCTAAGATGCTTCTTTCTCTATGTACAATACAAAATACTGTATCCCTTAATTGCATACTTTCAACATTTATACTTTAATAATTGATTGCAGGGAAACTGAGGGAGATTTCTGTAGATGATGTGGCTGAAATATTCTTCTGGATGAAACAACCAGTGATCTCTACTTGTGTATTTTGAAAATGGTAGTAGGCAACATAACATGGTTTTGTTTAGTACCTATTATGGTTACTTTTGCTGTAGGCATATGATGCTTCTCAAAGAGCAGTATGGAAAACAAGTGATCGTTAACCTGTTGGGAAGCAGAGGAGGAGAGGAGGTGCTCAACAGAGCTTTTAAGGTAAAAACAGTAATTTTCTTTTTAACCATTGATTTCCCTTGAGCCTCCATGTTCTTCTGTTTCCCTTCTGGCCCAGGAGGTGATGGATACTATATCTAAAGAAATTATGTTAACTCTTTACTACATTACAGACTGAGAGAATAGTGTTTCTTAGTCTCGTGGCTTTATTTCCAGCCCTTCCTTTCTGCTTACTTCTTTATATATTTGTGTACATTCTCTTTAACCAAACTTCAAAAGAAATTGCCCTAATACTCTCAAGAGCCATTTGCCTTTGCAAAAATGAATCATGGTCAGCTTTGGCAGAGTATGTAGCCACCTGTGCAGCCAGGTGCCTCATGGATTTGCCAGAACTGCTTTGGGGGCCATGCCCTGAGCCTTGCTCGCTGAGTGTAGGTGCTTAGCCATCACTAAGCTCTCTTGCTCTGACAGTAATGGGAAGTAGCTATCTTGCACTGATTGTGTTGGGATTTGTCTGCCTGAGCAGCGGATGACAGTTTGGTGTATGGAGAGAGAATTTCCTGGCCCTAAATGTCCCTAGGCACATCTAATGCCTGAAAGCAAGGATGCCAGGCCTTGTAGAATAAAAGCTGTGCTGAGTTCTAGTGTAGTATTCTCATGGCTAGATTTTTAAAACAGTGATGAACTTAAAGCCACAGGTTGGCACTGCGTAGAATTTGCAGCAGTGCAATAGCTGCCTGAATCTGCTGGGTTCTGATGGAAATCTGCCTCCCGAGTACCTGTTGCTTTAGCAATCTGACGTAGATACTTGGGAGTATATATTCCTAAAGCTGATCATAGGATATGGTTTAGGTACACACCTGTAGTAAGTGCCGTGTATTTATTATTGGTAAAGAATGATACCAATAGTTCTGAGTTGAATTGTTTGCTGTGTGAAAATCAGCAAAATAAAAGTTGTAGTTAAATAATGGGGCCTGATTTCTTTTCCTCTCCCTTGGAATAATGCACCTGAGAAAAAGGGAGTGTCAAGTTTTTTGTCAGTATTTTCTGCGTTGCCATTTCCTCCTACTGCAAAATAGCTGGGAAGGACTGTCTGCTTCCCCAGCAGAAAGTGGCAAAGTGAAAGTTTCCTCCTATACAGAATATGGCCAGAGAAGGTGATTATGACTAAAGCTTGCAAGGAAATGATGAAGGTACAGAAGTGAAGTCTGGTCCTAGCTTCTGTTTTCAGCCTCTTACTGAATTTCTGCATGACACAGCCAAGCCTCTGTAATCTTTTGTTTTTCCTCTCTTTAAAATAGTTATCCTAGTTTGTTTGGCAAAACTCACTGAAATTTAAGGGTAGGAGATAATTACTTCTGAAGGAGGATACAGATGTAACATTTCTTGTGAATTTAATACTGATATTTTCTCAAACTCTCGCATTCTTGAAGACCGTGTTCTGACCAGTGTCATGCAACTAGAAATTAGGTCAGAAATAGGTAATCTCTAAAATGAAGACCTTGCATTTATTAATTTAATTTAAATAAGGACCTATTTTGTTTAAATTGTTAAACTTTTTGCTTGTTTATAAAATAAATGGAAGTATCCTGTAAGCTGAAAGAACTTAGATTGACAGCACTGAAAACCAAAGTTTTGTACTCAGTCAAAATTACTCTCTCTTGGTAATTTTTTTTACCTTTGTGTTTTAAGAAATTGATATTAGGAAAGAATATAGAGTTAATTTTTGCTTTGTTGATTTTAAAGGGCTTTAATTAAAAAATAAAGTTCTTTGTAAGGATATGATTCGGAATGCAAGCTTGTTTCCTGTCATTACTTTATTTCTTTGTTTCTCCACCATTCTTTTGCTTTTATTCCTTCCTCTTCTCTCAGCTCTTGCTTCAACCTTAGTAATTCTTGAAAGTGTTGGTTCAAAATATTATTGTAATTACTGCTGCTGGGTTCTCTTGATCAGAATGGCACCATTACCATTCATTTATGCAACATCTGTTACCTGAATCAGCTGTTACCAGACCAAAAATCAATATTGTTCCCAGTAATGCTGTTCCTCCCATAAGCATTCCCTATAATAAATGTAATTATGCTTACGGTAAAAGCAATGCTGTAATTTAGAGTTGCAAATATTCTGACAATGATTTACACCGAGGCAGTGGGTAAATGTCATCATCAAGTGCATTGCTAGTGCCAGCAGCTGTAAGGGCAAGTTGAGGTGTCAACGATAACAGTCTAATGAAATATTTTTTTCACATCTGTTTCCAAACACTGCCTTTACATTTGCTTCTGCGAGGAAGGTTTAATGGCTTACTTGATACAATTGTGCTGGTGTTGCTGCTGCATGTACATGTCTAATGTAATGTCAGATTTTCTTTTTCCAGTGTGTGTCACAAAGTGGAGAAAAGCATCCATCTCCTGGAGTGAGAATGTGCAGGAGGGAAAGGAATAGACAAAGGCTTGAATAGTTAGAGTTAATCTAATGATTCTCTCTGGCTTTTGTTGTAGAGAACAGGATGTATGATTGTTGTATCTATTACAGATACCTTAATGAAATTTGTGGTGATTATGGAAGTGCATGTGAGGTCATTGAAATTGGAGACGAAATAATGAGGCTATTAGTGCCTCTTCTTTCACTTTTGCAGTTTACCACAAACGTTTTATAGTACGTTTCCTGAAACATAATTCCTTTCTCACTTCCTCTCCCTGAGACTGCCTAGAGCATCACTGTTGCTGTACATCCTCATGCACAGAGGTAGCAGCAGGGCTGCCACTAGCCAAGGCACAATTCTGATACATACTCTGTGGTTACAGTTTGAGTTCCTCTGCAGAAATTGGGGTCTAAGAGTCAGGTTTACTTTTGAGAAGAAAACAAACAGGGAACTTTGTTTGCTTTTTTCATGTCTGGCCTTTCAAAATTCCTTATGAATTATGTAATTAACAGGCTTTAGTGATGAAAAAAGCATGCTGGTATCAATCCTTACGTGTGGCTTGAGCAGGATGTGTTTTCTTTCATTCTCTATCTAAACAGAAATTGCTATGGGCCTCTTCCCATGCGGAAGACACTCCCATGATAAACTTTGACTACCACCAATTTGCAAAAGGTGGGAAAGCTGAGAAACTGGAAAATTTGCTGGGGCCTCAGCTGAAGTTGCACTGGGAAGACTTTGGAATCTTCGCAAAGGGCGAGCATGTAAGTCCACGGTGAGTGTCACTGCCCCTCCGTCCCAGCATAGCCAGGCACAGTTTGTCCTGACCTTCACAGGTTTCTCGCTGTGTTTGTACCGTGACTGTAAATGACCATCTTGAAATACAATTTTGAGACAAAGCGTAGTCTTGGGGCTAAATGGATTATTTGCCTTAACTGCATCTCCACTGTTTCAAATCTGCAAATTTACGAGTGCATGGATTTGCTAATACAGTGTTGCAGATGTAGTCAAGTCATTAGATGTGTTAATGGAAAACATTGTGCACAATGTGCTCGTACCATCACAATATGAGTGGGTATATTCAGGCTGAACATTTGATGATCTTCTTCGATCAGCTCATGATTAGATGTTATTTTAAGATATACTGTTTTTTCCTCTCTCCTCTTGTGTTTGCTTACCAAAGCCTGCAGACAGGTGCTTTTCGAATGAATTGTTTGGACTGCCTGGATCGTACTAATAGTGTACAATCCTTCGTTGCACTGGAGGTGAGTTTGTCAGAGGACCTTCCATGGGATACCTGTACTGCATACATTGTTTGTTGCTTGGGAAAGACAGGAAAGAGGGCGTAAGTCTCAGTTGTGCAAGTCTGTTGTCTGTCTTGCCAACTTTATGATACAGAATGGTGCTGGCTGGAATACTTAAACTGGGTGTAAAGAGCAAAAACGCCTTTAAGAACAATGTTGCTTGTTTGTTTGTTTTTTGTCTCCTGCACCTAATCCAGATACTGCTTACTCAATTAGAGAGCCTTGGTTTGAACTCTAAATCTATAACTGAGCGCTTTGTGGAATCCTACAAAGAGATGTGGACTCTCAATGGTCATAATCTGAGCAGGGTATTTAGTGGCAGTCGTGCCCTTGAGGGAAAGAACAAGGTAAACAAAAGAGACAACTCTCTTTACTTATGAATAAACAGTTTTGCCATATTTACTCTTCAGTGTCACTTGCACTGATGATTCCTGTCTGGTGTAGGTTGGGAAGCTCAAGGATGGTGCCCGCTCTGTGTCTCGCACCATTCAGTCAAATTTCTTTGACGCAGTAAAGCAGGAAGCTATTGAGTTGCTACTCATGGGTGACTTCTTCAGGGAGGAATATGCAGACAAAGGCAAGATGCTCATGGACCAGACTGCACTGCTGGGTAAGGCCAGTGTAAATCCTTCACTTTTCTTTTGTATCTGCTTTCAGCTATCAGATACAAGCAACTGTATGCCTTTGAAAAAAAAAAAAATCAATAAATAAGCTACTTTCCCACAGCTCTATTGTTTAAAACACTGCTTTCTACACTGTGACCATAGCACAACTCTGTTATAATTCCGCTGTGCTTATTTCTCATATTGTGTTTTGAACTTTTGAGTATGTTTGTTTGCTATTTGATAATGATAGAAGAGTTGGACCCGAGGGAAGGATTTTAGGGCTGTATACCCATATTCCCAGTATGGTCCTGTCTGAGTTTGTCTTGAGGAATTCTCTTGAGCTCAGCTTTTTTATCTCCTTTTTTTTCTCCTTGCTATTTGCACATGCTTTTAGTCATTTGGATCTTCAGAAGCACATTTCAGTTGTTATTTTGGTTCATACCCTGCTTTACTCCAGGCCCCTGATAGTCCACAACACAGACACGTTTGTTTACACCAATTTAGAGTAAATGCAGCTCTCTCTGAGGAGTTATTTGCATGCAAAATATAGGATAATTTCACCCACAAGCAGTATTGGGCGGTCAATTTACTTCAAAGCATCATTCAGCGCCACTTCAATCCTGAGCTTGTTCCATAACACAGACCACAAGGAAAATATATATAGCTTTTCTGTGTCTAATTGCCAATGCAAATCAGGTAGTTAAGATTAAGTTTACTTTGGTTGCTTACACAACAAAACGCACTGCTAATTTCCATGTTCACCAAAAATAAGTGAATATAGCAGTTTCCTGTGAGGATGTCTTACCAGCCTAGAGAGCCATAACAGTGCTATATTTGGACTGAGGTGACATTCTGGGCTGCTCTCTGCCTTTCCTTCCACGTTCTAAACTTCTCAAGACTTCAGTTTAATTTATATCTGGTGATATGCTTGATTGCTCGTCCTATTATCAAGAATAAAGCTCATTGTCTTCCTACTGTCTGCTATACTGTTGTGTTTGGAATTTAATAAAAAACTAACGACTCAGCAAGTGAGTGTGTGATACTTAGTTGCTGGCTGAGTTTAAACCATAGCATGTTGGTAACACACCGTCGTCTTTAGTTGTTGCTAAGTAGTGTTTATACTAAGTCAAGGACTTTCCAGCTTCTCATGCTCTGCCATTCAGAAGGCTGAAGGGCTACGAGAAGTTGGGAGTGGGCACAACCATGACAGTTGACTTTAACTGGGCCAAAGGAATATTCCTTACCATATGGTGTCATGCCTAGTATATAAACTGGAGGGGAAAAGCTGACTGGGGGCCACTGCTTTGGCATTGGCTGGGCATTGATTGGGGGGCAGTGAACAATCGCATTGTGCATCACTTGTTTTGTATATTCTAATTCTGTCATCAGTATCATTTTCCCCCTTTTTTTGTCCCATTGAACTGTCTTTATCTCAACCCACGAGTTTCTCACCCCAGACAGGGTTAAACCATGACATTACTGTAGACTAAACTGAAAAGTTTATGGGTGATAGAAGAATTTTTTTGCTTATTACTTGAAGTACAGAAAAATATACACTGAAAATGAGTGACCAGCCCTTCACAAGGTTTCAAAGGGTGCTTGGTTTCTGGAAGAGAAATTGCTGACATCAACCCCAGTTATCTTGTAGCTATTGCTGTTGAAGTTATTCCCTAGGTTTTGTGTTGTTGCTGCTAAGGTAATGTCATTATTTCAGGTGACTGTGCTGCTGCTGTCTGCATGGTTTCTGTCCTTTTATAGCACATTTTTCTTTTACACACCTTCTTTCTCTCTCCCTTATTTTGTCAGTAACTCCAAGTATTTTGAAGGCCATGTCAGAGCGTCAGTTTGAATTCACAAGCTTCAAGCGTGTTCGTGTTGCCACGGGGACCTGGAACGTGAATGGGGGAAAGCAGTTTCGAAGCAACATCCTTGGTACCAGTGAGCTGACAGACTGGCTGCTGGATTCTCCCAAGCTCTCAGGAGTTTCAGAATTTCAGGGTAAGGTTTCACAGTCAAAATATGCAAGCAGTATTTGCTGACATATCTAGAGACAGTGAGTCAGGACACAAGATTTGACCAGCCTTTCAAAGGCAGTGCATCTTGGAGGGTATTTTCTCTCAGTTCTTGGGGGAGTAATCAGTTCCTCCATGCTTGTGCTGCCTCCCTGCAGAAGTGGAATGGTGTGTGAAGGGCTCCTGACAGTCAGAGTATCTCTTGAGTCTATACCTTGTGACTGTTTTGAACCTTCAGCAGGTCAGAATTCAGAGCTCTCTTTCATGCCATTGTGGGATATATCTGCTTATTCTGCACCCCGTATTTTATTTTCTTCTTCCGTATCTCTGTTCTTTGTTCTTTATCATGAGAGGGAGCTACATGCGTAGGTGCCATCAGAACATCTCCTTGGTCTGTATGGAGCTAAACATCTGGACTCTGAGCTTGTCTGAAAATGTTACTATGAAAGCCTTCAGACAAAATGATTTATTATGATAAAGGTGATTTTTTTTTTTTTTTTAGTACTATAGAAAATTATTGTGCTTGTGTCTTGCTAAAAGTGGCAGCTGAATTTCTTATTTATGCAACAAGGTCAGGTATTGTAATTGATTTACAGATTTGTATTAAGGTAAATGAAAAGTGAACATTCTGTCACTTAAAAAGTGAGTGGTTACAAAACTGTGGCAAAACCTGTGCTCTTGTTGTTGGAGTGGAATATTTAGCTTCCTGGAGGCATCACGGGGATAGTTCTGTACCTAACATTGAAGCTCAGGAATTCATTCCTCAAATCCTTAGCTACTTATACAAGTCATCTCATTTGAACCCTTAGTACTTGAGTGTTACATGATTTGGTGCAGACCACTGAGCAGCTTAGGTAGGTGATTGGTCCTGTCTGTTTCAGAAACACTTCAGATGTGTTAGCACATGACTATGCCCATGATACTATAATTTGTTGAGAGCCTGTCATGTGTTAGCCCTGCCAGGCCTTCCCCTGAGAGAACCAGAGGAGCAGGACTACATGGTACAGGCAGCCATAACATGGTAGGTCTGAGCAGCTTCTAGAAGACAAGTGAGTTATGAATGGGCAGAGTTAGGGTACAGCCATGGAAATGTCTGCATTCGTGTTAGTATCAGTGCAGTGCCTGCACAAATGGGTAAGTGTTCAATGTCCAAAATTATTAATGGGAAATACACATGGCAGTGGCTGTCCTGTTAAGCCAATAAAAGAGGCTAGCTGTCATGGGCTAGTTTCACCCTCATGTCTACAGAGAGTTGCTGCATATTTCACTTTTCTTTCCTTTTGTGCTTTCTGAGTCAGATCTGATGTTTGTCTACTATTTACGTCTTCATGTTGAGTCAAGTTACTGTCACCATGGTCATATGACAGTTGAAAAAAAAAATAAAAACCCTTTAGGCAATGGACAGACCTGATAGGTCAGCAGATTTTCTTCACTCTATTATATGAGAGTGTTTGATCTTTAGTGTTTTACCAGGGTAACATCCACAGGCCTGGGCTAGGGCAGGGGGGGTCACTGTGCTCTAGAGTGACCTAACCTTAAGTACGGGTGATCTAAGAAGGACTTGGAAGAAAGAAAACTAGAAGAAACTTCAAAGGCTTCCTTAAACTAACGGTTAAACTTCCTAAAGGCATTGAGATGGAAGTGACATACTGGTGTGTGGACAATTAATTTCAGTTCCATAGGAATCAGTGTCAAAAAGGAAAAGCATGTTGGGTGAAATGACAAGCAGGTGAAAGATGGTGGGTAGTGAGACATTGTGGTTTTAGTGATGAGTGGAGTGAGGGAGAGAGAACATTGAATATTTTCCTGTCTTAACATTGCTACAATATAATGTTCTGTTCTGAACTGCTTCCTGCAAGAGAGATGGAGACCAACTGGTGGGAGAAAAACAGGAAAAAATTTCAGAGAAACTGCAGGGGTTGTTTTGTGAGATTAGATTAAAGGAGCTATGAATATGTATAGCTTAGCAGGGGATGCTAAGATAGAACTACAGGAAGGATCTCTGACAGAAATTAGAATACAAGTCATTAGAAGAAACAACAAAATAGTAATTCTGGTATGACTTTTCCCTCTTGCCAACAGATGACGATAACTGCCCTCCTGACATATTTGCAGTGGGATTTGAAGAGATGGTTGAGTTAAGTGCAGGCAATATTGTAAATGCCAGGTAGGTAAAAAAAAAAACCACAAAAACAAACAACAAAACCCCCAAAGCAACTAACTAAAAAACCAACCGAACAACTTCCCACCCCCTGCAACTCAAAACAAAACAAACAAACCAATCAACCAAAACCCCAACAAAAAGAGCACCATCTTCCCCAAAGAAACCAGCCATGTTCTTTTTTTATGGTCAAATGTATAGAATATTTCCTTCCAAGTCTGTTGCTTTTAATCATTGCTGGAAATATGTTTCCCATTAACAAATGTCACTGGGATGATGTTGAAGGTGATCTTTCTTTGTGAACTTCTGTACCGTAGAATACACTGTGTTTTCTAAGTCTCTTAAGTCCTTATGTTGGCAGAGAATTCTGATGTTTGACATTGATTTAACACTTGTCCTTAACCCCCTGTCTGATGTTGGAAAAATGTGCTCAGTGACTACAGTTACATTGGCCTTCATGTGGAAATGCTAAAATGAATGAAATGTCTCTGTGGCTAATTGTATTTGTGAAAATTATGGCTAGAGAAGGAGTTAAAGGCAAAGCCTGAGCTTGGCATGTCAGAATGTACAGTAGGCTGTTGTGTGTATTGGTCCTTTTAAATCTGAAGGGGAGGGAACCCTGAGGATAATGTTTCTAATGCTGATTCGTCACGCTGGCCACTTAGTTGTCTGTTTTGGGAATGACAAGTTACAGCAGTGCTTAGTGTGGGGCTGTTGATATATCTGTGTGGATCGGTTGACTCTGGAGATAAGAAAAAGCTAAGCCTACAGATGTGAAGGTATGTTGCACCCACTCACAAACCTTCAGCCAAGAACTGGCTGTGGGTAGCCAGTCGTCTTCCAGTCAGAAAAAAATCCAGAGATCTCCTCTTCACTGTGAGCACAAGAAATCTTAAAAGTCAAGAGATTGGTGTGGATATTTGTTTTTACAGTTATGATTGCTATAATCAGCTTCCAATTATCTCCAGTGAATGGGTATATCAAGAGTCTCGTGAGCGTAGATCTTTCTAACCCTAGTAAATAAAATCCCTCACATCCAGGAGCAGGATAGCTGTATTTGTGTGCTGTGCCTGGGCTAACTAACTAGCCCTACTAACTCTGGGCTAGCTTAGGAGGTGTTATCTGTCTCTGCCATGCATCCTGCAGCACCTCAAGTTCTACAGCCTAATGGGATGTCTGTAAACCCAAGGCACGGTTAATCTGTTCATTTTATTGACTGTATGTGGGTTTTTTTGATTCCATTAAATGATTTTATGTTTGTTCCAGTACAACGAATAGAAAAATGTGGGGAGAGCAGCTTCAAAAAGCTATTTCCAGGACTCATCGCTACATTCAGCTGACATCAGCACAGCTTGTTGGTGTTTGTCTTTTCATCTTTGTACGACCATATCATGTCCCCTTCATCAGGTAAAAAAAGAGCTAAACTAAAACAAATAAACAAACAACTTCCCTCCCCCCTCCACAAAAAAACCCCAACCAGTGTCTGCTGTAACACCTGCTGTTGGAGTGTGGCCAGAGAGCATGGGAGTGATTTTTCAGTTTGGTGAGAGTCATGCAAACCAGGATTCTGGTCTCTGCTCAGTGTGGGAGAGGCATGTTTCCAGGAGGAGTAATCTGGAGTCCATCACCAGGCATGCTCTAGGTGGGCACTCAGGGTGGAGCATCTTGTTTGGGTGCTGTCTTTCTGGAAAAGGAATGACCTGGACTAGTAAGTCCAAGAGTGTTTGGTGCACCAAATGAAGGCAAGTACCTTCCTTTGCCTGAAGGGCAGGTTTTACTTTTGAACCCTCTCCTTACTGTTTCCTTGTGGAAACAGGTTTAGTTCCAGATCTGAAAAGGATGGTTGAAAAGGTGGAAAGGGGGTTGGGGAAGAGAGGCCTAATTTTGCCCCCTGACATTTTACAGAATTGAGAGCAAAGAGTATTTGTCTTGAGAGCTATTATGTGTTTGTCTCTCAGATGCCACAGAGAACCAGAACTGTGTGCCTAGTCAGGAGGGTACAGAGCTGCAGATCCTCATCTTACTAAGCACAGATGTCTCTGGAGAGTGACCAAACTCCTCCAAGATTACCCAGCCACAGGGAGATCTGCATCAAAATGCCTTTGCCTTGGGCAAGAATTATGCAGGCTATGTGTAAATGGTTAGGAAATGAATAATTAGCCAAAACTATCTTTGGGCATCTGTCTGACCTTAAAGCCCAGAATGATTCAAACAGTCCTCTCTACTATTAGGGGCACTGATTTGCCGCTGCATTTTGTGATTAAAATATCAAAGGCTGCCTCTTTCTTCCCTCTGATCTCCTATCTAGTGAAAAGATCAGAACAGAGCTTGTGCAGACATCAAGTGTGCTGTAGGCCAGGCAGAGGAATGCAATCCAGGGAACTGATGGTCTTGCATTGCCTTCCCAGTAATCTTTCTTCAACATGATTTAAAAAAATTTCATCTTTTCCTGCTATGAAGCAGTCCAGAGGAGAAGTGTTTCTCTCAGTTTTTTGACTTTTCACCTGGCTTATAAAAAATCTGAGAAATCTAGTAGGAAGTGCATGGTTTAAATGGAAATCAAAAGCAGAACAGCACAGTGGCTCTGTCACAGTTGTCAGACTGCTAGAAATTGGATGTAACCATTTGAAACTCAAGAGAAAAAAGGAAGGGTTTGATTTTAGTGACTAAGTTTCACCATTTAATGCAAATGTGTTGTTATGGGTTACGTGAGCATAATCAAAGCTAACCTGTGTGCTTGCGTAGTTTGTCCCATGTCTAGAAAAAGAAAACAAAGATGATCAGAAGTGCAAGAAAAGGCTTCTGTGCTTAGAGAGATGGAAGAGATTAAGACATAAGAGAGAACAGAGAAATAAAATGAGACAGTAGCTGAAGTTTGTACAGCAGTGAAAGAATTTATGAAATACAAGTGGTTGAATTTACAGTGGGTTGTCTCAGCATAACCTTTGCCATGAATGCAAATCAGGTGAATATCAATTAGGAGTTGAATAGGCAGGCAGCAGGAAGGGAGTACTCTTTCGAGTGAAAAGGCTGAACTTGTGCTTCTTTCAGAGTGCTTAAATCCCATTGTTTCATGGAAAACTTTGATGTTCTTCCTTTGCCCCCCTGAGGGTGTCTTCTGGTGGTGTCCTGCTGTGAGGAAAAGACAGGAAATTAAAGAGGGAGAAGAAAGATACAAAAGATGGGGAAGGAAGAGAGAAGAAAGTTAAAGGCATGGGGAACGAGGACCTGTAACATCCGGCATCATTTAGATCATGAATTTCTGAGAATACTTTAAATGAGACTTAGCAGTTTTCAGCATGCCCCTTCTTAAAATCAGTAATATTCTAGCCCAGATCTACTTGACTTTTCTCTGGAAAGTAAAATTTTCTCACTGGGAAGTACAGGCATGGTGCTGGGGTTGGTTACAGTAATGATCTCATCATTTACTTATTTGATCAGACAGCCGTGCTGGATATCTGGGAGAAATTAACCTGAGCAGGTCCTCTTCTTTACCAAGTTACCTTTCTGTAGTAAAGTGTATGCTAATCATGACACTGAAATACTAAGTAATTAACAACATAGAGACCCTAAGCAATTTGTCTTCAGTACAGAAGTCATTTTGGAGTTAGATATAAATAGTTGTATCCAATAATCACTGATTATATCGCATCTGATTTAATAAACTATGGGTTATGATCTATTGCTCTTTAATTGAATGAAAAATCCATCACGAGCTGTGAAGTTGGGTTTTGATACATATGAACACTAATTAAATTGTTAAATGTCTGAAAAGCAGATTCCTATATGTTCAAAAGTAAAAGGAAACATAATAGTAAGTTTAGTTATTATTGTTATTTTAAGCATCATGGTAGAGGTAAACTTGAAAAGTATATTCTGTAAAAATTCCCAGTATTTCAGAAATCAGGTCTTGCTGGTCAGTTTGGAAGGGACAAGTAGAGGAGGAAAATCTTTTCAAATAGTTTTATTTCTGTGCTATTGTATTACACTTAGTTTGAAATATAAGTACATCAACACCATCAAGAAACTAGGAGATGTGCCTAAAAGCAGCAAGCTTTCTGGAGGGGAGAGGACAGGGCATTGTAAACTGGCTTTTCCTCTATGTTGCAGTCAAAGTTAATTTAATGTTTGCCCTGCAGCCCTTTACTCTGTTCTCTTTCTATTTTATTTTTTTAATACAGGGATGTAGCAATAGACACCGTGAAAACAGGAATGGGAGGAAAAGCTGGAAATAAAGGGGCAGTAAGCATTCGTTTTCAGTTCTATAGTACCAGTTTCTGCTTCATATGCAGTCACTTAACTGCTGGGCAGACTCAGGTGAAAGAGAGGAATGAAGATTATAAAGAAATCACACAGAAACTCAGCTTCCCAATGGTAAGTGTAGATGTATGTATGCTAAAAACACTGGAGATAGAGGTGCTATCTTTACATTATGAAAGCTGGCCTCGGGATGTATTTGGTGACAGGTCATCAAAGAAGTCATCTCAGTGCCACAGAGAATGGGAATAAAAGAAAATGGTAAAGAAAATGTTAAAAAAAAAAAAAAAGGAGCTGTTTCACAGCGGACTAGATACCACCCAGTATAGCACTTGCTTTACAAAAGTATTATTCCTTTCAAAAATTTGAGTTACTGCAGTGCTTGAAAAGTCCTCAGCTATGCACAGTTTTCAAGTCAGTCTTTCAGAACAGTGCAGTTTAATTGACACATCTGTAAAAGGCATCATGGATAAGATCTAGGTGACTGGTTAGAGCTGGGGAGCATGATATTGATAGCTCTTGCTGGCACTAGTTAGTGAGAATTCCTGAAAGACCATCCATGCTATTCAATATGCTAGTGCTTTAGTTGCTCCTGCTCGGGTATGATATACCAGTTCTTGGTCACTGACATGGTACTTTTCATTCTTTTCATTTTGTCCTCATTAATGTGTCAGTGCCAAGGAACTGCTGGCTTTTCTCAAAGTGTGGCAAGTAGGCACTCTTGGTCTGTAAGAATAACTTTTCCCCTAAATTGTATCAAATCAATCACCCTGGTTTTTTATTTCCAGCTTGTCTCCTTAGGCCAGTAGATAACCCATGGGATTTGATAGCAGTGCTCCTTTGCTCCCCTTAATGTTGATTGCTTTAATTTCCATAATACTTCCTTTCTTGGACCTCTCCAGAGAGGTCCTAAGCTGGAGGTGATGGGGTGTGGGGGGGCAGGAACTGGACCAGTTTGTGTATTCTGGTTAGTCAGCAGAAAACGGCATTTAGGTTGCAAAGCATAAAATTTTAACTTCCTGTTTTTTGCACGGTTTAGAGGCTTGGCACATGCAGCATATCAATCAGTTGTTTTATGCAGGAGCTAATACTGACAGACTGGACATCCTGCATAGACGATCTGTTCCAAATGGCCATAAAGTTGTGTTTATGGTAGTTTTTCCTTCTAATACCTTATTAACTATTTGATGTCCTTTACATTCTACAACAGCTAAACGTACCTTGTGTGTATAACGCATATAAAGAGTGCCCTCTAGTGCTGTGACAGCAAGAGCTCCGTAACATCTCCCTAATAAATCTCTCGGGTTTGGAGGTTTATAGCTTAACTGTGTCGGGAGGGTGGGGGCTGGGAGGGGGGAAAGACTGGTTAGAGGACAGGATACTAAATTTAGAAATGGAGTGAATTTTCACTGATGTTTTATTTCAATACATTTAAGAAACTATGACGTGCACATAACATCAAATTTGGAGCTTGTTCTTACCCAGGAGCTTTGTTGCTGAATGTGCCTTCGTAGCAGAAAAACATTTTCTGTTATATTTAGAATATGTAAATATATGCATGTGGAATTTATTAGGGAAACAAACATTTTGAATATTCATGGCAGCCAAATTGTGAATATGAAGCTGGGTTCCAGTTTAGACATACCTTCAGGAAAGAAGGGTCAGAGTCTGACACTCTTGTTTACAAAATTCAACTCAGTGGGATGCCTAAGACAGTGAAAGAACCATTCTATTCTATCACAAGATGAATTTAACAAATAGAATGTGACAAGTGGGTCCACTATTAGGTAATTCAGAGAGATTGAGCTGAACATTTCAGTGCCTTTTAAAGGTATTTTTGTGAATATGATTTAACATTAACAGTAATCTGTACCTCTGAACTAGGGGCAGAGCATGTTCTCACATGACTATGTCTTCTGGTGTGGCGACTTTAACTATCGCATTGATCTAACATACGAAGAAGTCTTTTATTTTCTCAAACGTCAAGATTGGAAGACACTTTTGGAATTTGATCAACTGCAACAGCAGAAATCCAGTGGAAAAGTAAGGCAGTGTGTCTCGTTTTCTTGAATACCTGCATGTTGTCTTGGTCTTCATCCTTGAGAGAGCGAAGAAGTTGTGTTTTCAGACCCTTGTTTGTAGCACATGAATGTAACAACTTGTTTAAAAATCAGTACAGTATTTTTTTGCAAAGAAGTTCAGAATGAGACCTACTTCATCTGTAACTTAATCAAAGATATATTATTTATTTTAATAGATTTTTAAAGACTTCCATGAAGGGACTATTAATTTTGGACCAACATATAAATATGATGTTGGCTCAGAGGCTTATGACACGAGTGATAAGTGCAGAACCCCAGCATGGACTGACAGAGTGCTTTGGTGGAGAAAGAAACTGCCTTTTGAAAAAACAGGTGCGTAGGATCTTTCCTCTGTCTTTATGTGATTGTCCAACTCTGCTCTGCAGTGGTGCAGTTTGGTCCCTGCAATATAAAAAAGATATTAAGCTCTTAGAGAGTGTCCAAAGATGGGCAACAAAGATGGTGAAGGGCCTTAAGGGGAAATCGTATGAAGAGTGGCTGAGGTCACTTGGTCTGTTCAGCCTGGAGAAGAGGAGACTGAGGGTAGATCTCATTGCAGTTACAACTTCCTCGTGAGGGGAAGAGAAGGGGCAGGCACTGATCTCTTCTCTGTGGGGACCAGTGACAGGACCCCAGGGAATGGCCTGAAGTTGTGTCAGGGCAGGTTTAGTTGGATATTACAAAAAGTTTCTTCACTTCGAGAGTGTTTGGGCACTGGAACAGGCTCTCCAGGGAAGTGTTCACAGCACCAAGCCTGACAGAGTTTAAGAAGTGTTTAGACGATACTCTCAGGCATGTGGTGTGACTCTTGGGGATGATCCCGTGCAGGGCTAAGTGTTGGACTTGTTGATCCTTGTGGGTCCCTTCCAACTCGGCGTATCCTGTGATTCTGTAATTGGAAAGTTGTTTTAGAATTCACCCAGAATTAGTGAATTGTGCTGTACTCAAAGAGAGATTCTTTCTGTTTCTGCCCTTTCTTTATGAGTGTGTGAAAAAAGGCTACATGCTACAGATCAGAAAGGTGCTGGGAGCTCACTGAAGAACTGAAAACAAATCAGCTGTAGCAATACAGAAATTATTCTGTTGTTTTTCAACAGAATCATTAGTGCATATAAAGTTCCTGTCTTATAATGTCTTGATTGTTATAGCTGCTGTCCTCAGTAGATGTATAAGCGGTTTTCTGTAATTTCTTCTGTCTTGATAATTTTTAGGAATATTTCTGCTGACGGTTGGGGAAGATTTCATTAATTAGTGCTTACGAAGTACTTTGAGATCGTGAGTGGCCAGCACAACAGAAGGGCTGTTTTCACTTGTTATTCAAAAGTTACAGTTACAAAACAAGAAGTATTTGTGTATCCAGGGACAGTTTTCATAACCATTCTCTCAGTCCGTGAAAAATCTATCGCCCAATGTTTCTAAATTTGAATGAATTCATATTAAAAGTGCAATCACTGGAGAATTAATTTGGTCTATCCCTGCAGATGTGATTTTTTATATGCCTGGGAACTTCTGCTTGGAATTTAAGTGATGTTAAGTGTAAAAACGACAAAGCAAAACTAGGGCAATCAGAGAATACATGTCAATGTGATACAGTTATTCACTCTTATTTAAAGAATAAAAAACAAAGTAAAATGAGCAGCTTAAGCCATTGATAAGAGATGCAATCTGGGGGGAAAAAAAGCTGTGTGAGACATGATAAGTAAGTTAAGACAGACCTCTTGTGCTGACTTTTCATTTTAGGAGAAAGAACACCATTCCATATTTTCAATGCATATTCTTTGTTTTGTACAGCAAAGCTTGCCCCTGGGGGACTTTAGTATTTGGAATACACACAGAATGTAGGATCTAACTAGCTGGTCTGCAAAAGTCAAGTCCTTTTTTTAGAGCTTATAGGCTTCTCACAGCTATTTCACATGGGTATATTACTGACCCCCTTATCTGTTCACCCAGCTTCTAAGCCCTGCAAAGCTTTTCTTAGTTTGCTACTAGAGTTACTCTGCTTTACTGCTGGGGGCAGGGCTCTTCTGCCTCTCAGCTCTAATTGTTTTGTGTTGCTTCCTATTACTGTTATAGGCTAAAAGACTACCTGCTTTCTGAGAAAAAAGTGTAGCCCCAGTGTGAGTGATTCGGCAGAAATGCATATTCCATATTAACTCATTTTCAGCTCAACAGAAAAGAGATAGTTATCCATTTGCCCAAACAGTGACCTAAAAGCTTTCCTGTTATTAACAACAATGTAATATCTCACTCTAGCATAATATCTGGAGCACTTTCTGTCACCTTAATGCATTGCAAAAGAAGTATTTAGAGACTGGATGTGCGTGGGTTTGCTTTCTCCCATCTCTTGTGTATTATTTCTCCAATCCCTGTGTAATATTCAGATTTGCAATGTAATTTCCAAGTACAGTTTCCATGCTTGGTGATGGGACAGGAGGCAAAATACTAATTTGACTCTATCAACCCAGAAAAAAAGAGAGAGAACAGGTAATTAATTGGGTGACATTCACGTCAACCATTCTTTAGGTTACTTATTCTAGTGATCAGCTGTCTTGATTGCACTTCCAGTCCCTTCTGTATTTTTTTCTTTCTAGTCTCTAATTTGTAAATCTTTTAGGCTACAAGCTCTACCTTGAATGGTATATACAAGAACAAAATACTCCACCTCCCACTACCAGAGTGTGTGAAGAGCGTCCTAAAGAAATAGTGTTTAACTGTTAGTAAAACTAGCTCTGAGTGAGTTTGAAATCATGTTTTGTCCTGCACAGCTGGCGAGATCAATCTTCTAGACAGTGATCTGAATGTTGATACCAAAGTCAGGCACACCTGGACTCCTGGAGCCTTGATGTATTACGGGAGAGCGGAGCTGCAGGCATCGGACCACAGGTAAAGTCCTATGCAAACAGTCAAAGAAAGGACTGCCAGGTTAGAATGTGTCATACTGAATTACACCTTCAGAATGAGGGACCAAGTCTAATTATAACAGGAATTACACCCTTATTCTGTGTTCAGTATCTGTTTGGTGGGGTTTTTCTCCCCCCCCCCCATAGCGGGTTTTATACCAGAGTGGCAAGTATCTACAGTCATGTATTTATTTTTGTTGCACTGTGACCTCAGCAAACACTGGATAGATTGCAGCAACAGGTGTAGAAAACGAGAGTTTCTGTTGCTTGGTTTCAGAAAGCTCTGACACCTAAGGAAGCTGCTCTGATGGACTTCCATTAACTTTGCTGCAGGAGAGGAGGAGGTTGGGACTGTGTGACCTGAAGAGGTATAAGAAAGGCCACAAAGGGCCAGGTTTGACCTCTTCACAGTAGTCAAGTGTGGGTCTTCTGCACCTCCCTTCAAAATGGAGATGGGAGAATGAAGAAAAATCAAAGACCAATGCTTCTGGTTGATCCATATCATTAACTTATCTTTAGGGATATGAATGACCTTTCTTTGTTAAACTTGTTCTCTGCTTCACTTCTGAGAAACAAATTCTGTTATAAATACACTTCAAAAGGTCCTTTGCATTCAGAATAATATTTGTCTCACCCCTTGCATGCCCTGTGGAAATGCTGCAATATCGTTCCTCCTAGCAGTGCTCACTGACCCCCAAGAGCTGTCTCTGTGCTTCTCATGGTGCTCTTGCATGCAAGGACTGTTCTGTATTCCTCCAGCAATGGAAGAACATGCCTCTTGCAATCAATTTATCTGTGTCAAGGCTTTGACATTGCTGTGTTCCAAAAAGCACAGTGGAGCTACCGCACTCATTATACTGGACCCTGAGGATGCAATCTGTGAAACACGGCTGTTATACATGGCGTTCTGTTTCAGCAAACTTGACTGCAAATACTGCTTTTTAATTACAGTCAGCAGGTTTTCTTTCCTGAAGTTTGTGCTAGAAAAAGGGCATAGCTATATCTTTGTGACATATGGAAATGCATTATGATTCACAGTGCTTAAGGAAATAGTTAATGCTTCCTATACATTTTTCCCCTTTCCTATCGCTTTCTAGCTTTGCTGTTGTTGCTTTCTTATGCCCTGGTAATGAGTATTCAAGAGCCAGGTCTATTGAAACGAGGAGGCAGCAATTTTAACATAGTTACAAGAGCAGCCATTCCAGTGACTGCTCTGTGTGTACATGCAGGTGGAAATCTGAGAATGTGGATTGCATCCACTGAGATGAGTTTTATTCTTTCAGACAGCTCTCTCAGTTTTATTCAGATCTAACACACAGAGAGATAAATTGTAAGAAATGGTTCAAGAAGCAAGTTTGCAGCATTGGCAGCTTATAATGATTGACATATATTTGCTACATAAAAACATTATACACTTAGAGTACCTCATCCTTAATTTTTGGAAGAAGATATCTTTATGTGGCCTCATCTAACAGCAAATAATATATTTCCATCCTGATCTGTAGAGGTTTTGGGACACAGCTGTTTGATAATGAGTGAAGTATCCTGGTATTTTTAGTCTCCAGGTTTGCCAAAAGTGCTACATACAATTGTTATTTAAAATCCTTTATGGTGTGTCCTCACTGCTCCATTCAGCTAATGCAGGACTGGGAAATATAATTAATAGTGCTCAAGGCATGATCTTGACCACTGCAGGAAAAATGAAGCTTACCTGCCCTACTTCTTGAAATAGACTTTAGATTTATATAAGCATTTCTTATTTTTAAATAAGCATTTTTCTTTGTTTCATGTAGGCCAGTGTTAGCTATTGTAGAAGTAGAAGTTCAGGAAGTTAATGAAGCTGCCCGTGAGAGTGTTTTCCGAGAAGTGTCATCTTTCCAGGGACCACTGGATGCCACAGTAGTGGTAAATCTGCTATCACCAACACCTGAAGAGAAAAATGAATTTCCTGAGGACTTGCGTACAGAGCTTATGCAAATGTTTGAGGATTATGGCACTGTTGTTCTGGTCAGGTAAGTTTGGGATCTGAAATGGCATGTTATCTCTTAAAAGCACAGACTAGAAAATCCCTTTTGTCTTGACAGAGTTAACTTTGTATTGGAAGGTACTGTGTTGAATTCCTTTACTGCATATTGAATTCTTCATTAGAAATGTAATACAAATGCTTTGAATACCTTATACCTCACAACAACCTGTTAAAGAAATAGCCTAACAGCTCTCTTGGCTGCGTGGAAGAGAATTTTATTCAGGACAGCGTCATAAAACAGAGGCTTTGATGTAAATTATCACCTTTAGATTCGGGCCTCACTTCCATGCATTTCTGTTTCTGATGGGTCCTCGGGCCCTGCTTCACCTCCTCTGAGGAGATCAGCTCTCTTCCACAACTCTTTCACACTCAGTAGGATTTCTTGGCTGGCTCTCCTTTCTGTTGGGGGTCTACTGCTGGTTTGGTAATAGTACAGCTTCTTGCAGTGCTGTCACCTGCTGGGTTTGAGAGGGAGAGTGTGATACCTTCTGGTAGAGCAGCTTAATTTCATTCTGACTGATTCTGTACAGGGCTCCAGCACAGCTATGAGACTTCTGTTTTGAGAAATACAGGCAAAAGACCTAACAGTTGACCTCTGGGAAACACCACCAGAAACTTGTTTATGTTGTATTGGATCCATTTATTAATGGAGAAAGCTGATGACCTGTTGTTGTATAGTTTTGTGAAGTGCCAGTATAAGCTGAGGGTTCAAAAGCAGCCCTGTGGGAACAGCAGCATCACCTCGCTTGTGAAGAAAATGACCAAGAAAAGAACATGCTTTGGTGGTTTGGGTTTAGTTTGATTTTAATTGCTTTAGATCTTGGTGTATACTAGTCTTTGGGAACACATCTTCTGAGGTGAAGGATATGCAGAGCCACAGCAGTTAGTACACAGGGAGTGTGGATATTGCACTGGGTACCCCATCAACAGCTGCTGGGATGTTTGTACTGCTGCTTCAGGGGTGATCCAGTAAAGGACAGGGTGCTGGGGTCACACAAGGGAGGATGGGAAAGAAGAGGAGCCCAGCTGGGATTCACAGATCACCTACTCCTCCCCAAAAAATAGAATTGTGAAGGAAAATACAACTAAAACCAAATACATAGCTATATATGTATCATATATATATAGATAGATATGTGTATATATATATATGATAGAAAACTATCATGCTTTTCTTTAGGGGTTTTATTCAACAATGGAGTAAAATGCACTGTTTTTTCTCCTCTGCCTTTTTTCACCAGGATCATTGGAGGTCAAATGCTGGTGACATTTGCAGACAGCAAGTCAGCTCTTCATGTTATGGATATAGATGGTGTCAAAGTAAGATTCTCTCAAACCTATAACAATAATTTCATAACAAAATTCTCAAAAGTGGCTGCTTAGAATGAGGTAGCTGAGTTTCTAGGTAAATCAAGAGGCATTATTTCAAAGAAAGTTAGTGCTCACAAAGTCTTTAGCTTTCACCACTGCTGAGGTTTTCAATGCAGTATTTCAGTTTCAGGATGGCATGATGTGGTCTTTCATGGAACTCCTAAGGAATTCTTAGGGTCTGGCCTCTGATACCACTGCAGAATACATGGACTTGGTCATTGTTCTGGCACTTGAAGAAGTGAGATTCTGTGTAACTTTATATTGTTGCCAAAGCATCCTCATGATTGTGGCTTGGAGATTTTCGTTTCTCTTAAGTGTATCAAATAAACTCCTTCTACCAAGCTGGAACAACATGATTCATTGGCCTCTATGGCGAATTCAGCACTAGGAGTAGGCGTTTGCCTTCCCATCCCCTGCTCTTCCTTCCCACACATGTACTCTGCAATTCATCAACCCCCTCATTTTTGCTGACAAAACTGTTTGTGGGGCTGCCCTGTAAACTCAACACTGAAGTAATGCATTTAACTCTCATTCTTCTCTAATATTTGCAGTTTTCTCATTTGACTCATGCTGCTGGTGTAATTTATAGCATGGGCTGAAACACAATTGTATATGCACAGTGTGTGAAGTTGCTGGGAACCTGGGCTGGGAACTTTTCAAACTAATTTTCCTGTCCTAATATATCCTGTTGGCTTGAATACATTTCACCCCAAATGTCATAGAGCAACACATATAGACAGCAGTAGTCCTAATCTGTTTAATAATATACTTTTTCATACACATCAAAAATATATGAGATTTTCTGGTCAGAGATTTTCAAGGTTTTCTGCCATCCTTACAGATGGCAGCAGGCAACAAACTCTTGTGTGTTTTAAAATTGCTGACTCAAAAATTGAAACCTCCCACACCATTATTGCTATCATAGTATCCTTTTGATGATATTTATGTTTCACCTATTTCTCCAGTATTTCCCAAATGCAGCAGCAGTGCTTTTGAACTCTGAAGTTAATTTTCTTTTAAGGATATTCCTATAGTCTGAAAAGAGGGTTATAGGGGTAGGAAGAGTGTTTCCTTTTCATTTAGCTTCTGAAGTTGCATCAGTTTCTGAAGCAATTGTAGAACAGGCAGCATTTGCTTATTTTGTTCAGGTATTCTTGTTTTGTTCTTGTTTTGCTTGGCAAAGGGAAACAATTCTTTCTTTGAATTAGGTTAGAGGCAGAACAGTGAAGATCCAGCCCAAGACTAAAGACTGGCTAAAGGGCCTTCATGAGGAAATTGCTCGAAAACGGGACAGCGTTGTCCCCATGTCCCCTACGGCAAATTCCCATCTTCTGGAAGAAAATTTTGACTTCTCAAGTTTGGACTATGACTCAGAAGGTAAGCAACAGCTTTCTAAGCAAAGTTGTGAGAAATTGCTTCGCTGACTTTGGTTGCAGAGAAGGTACAGTATAAGTATCAGTGGTATCTTTATTTGTAACAAAGCCACACTTCTTTAAGAGAGGATTGTTACTAAAACCATGACCTGGCACTGTGCCTGGGCAGAGACCTGTTACTCTGATCATCCTATCAATTTAGTGTTATGATATATGTTAGCAAATTCAGTGTATGGAGCAGTTGTCTATATACACACTGTAATGAAACACATGGGTTGGTTACACAAGAATCTTGCCCAGCCTGTGTATTAAATTAATTGATAGTATAGGTTAATTCATTGGTAGTATGGAGAGACAGAGAATGCATTTGCTCACTAATTCTGTGTTATCTAATACTTTAATCCAGGTGATATAGAGGATGAAGATGATTATTTAGATGACTCTTTGTGTCAATACCTGGTAGCAGACACAGCAGAAGATATGTCTGATGGCTCTGGACACTGTGCATCCGCAGCTTTTTCAAACAAATCAGGACAAAACCCACGACTGTATAAAGGTGAAGTATCTACCTTCCTTAAAGTAAGACCTGAAGGTTTGTTGTTTGTTCTCCTGTTGTATTTTCCTCTTCATTTTTATTTTCATTCTAGGTCCTTCTGTAGTTCCTATTCATGCTCATCTTCCATTGAGTTAGTGACTGTAACTGAGGCCCTCAGGCATAACAGCAATAAAGCTTAGATTCTCCTTCTCTCTAGCCCAGGGCAAGGCAAGAGTGCTGAAAAATGCCGTTTTTCTTTTATAGCCATGAGAAACTAAGTCTTTTCATCTGTTTGATATTGTTTGGCACCAGAGCATGCAACAAAAGATTGTATGCTATTTTCTTAGGCCCAGTGCAAAATCAAACCAAAGGAATCTTGTTTGATTCAGTGATGGGCTCAACTCTGTCCTTTGAGTAGTAGCAATGTTAAAGCAGTCAGCTGCAAGCTGGGAGGTTGTTTTGTTCATATTACTTGAGAGGCCTAAAGTTCCCATTTGATTTATTTCTGAGGAAGCTCAAGTTCACAGAACATACATATTCATTCTTGTAGTACTTCATGTGTTAACTTTTTTCTTGGTCACATGGCTTGTTTGCACATTATTGTGACATGACTCAGTAAAGAGAAGATAAAGCTGTGAAGAGTATACTGACAAAAACTGCACCAAGAACCAGCCAAGCCAGTGGGATGCGATCGGGACATGCTTCAGTGGCCAAGCATTGACAGGCTGGGTCACGTATTAAACACCTCATTGTGACACCAAGTGATTCAGTAGCTGTCATTCTCCGCTCTCTCAGAAGTGCTTTGTCTTCTGACATAAAGTGAAAACTTTAATACCTCCAAAGGTTGAGTCAGAAGTAGAGTTCAAAAAGATAAAATGAAATTCCTGCATTTACACAGACAGATTTTCCAACAGTGATTTATGGCCTTCTTGCCCATCCTGAGTCATAGGCTGGGTGAAGCGTGGCCAGACCCAGAAACCTAGCCCTGAGTCAAGGAGTCATTATTAAATACTGTGAAGCCAATCACTTTTATTATAGGGTGCCTTGCCCTCCAAGCACCTCTGGCCTCCTGTGTGATGATTCATTAAGCCACAGAGAACAGCAGTGATTCTTGTCACCCACACTAACTCTTCCCCACAAAAAATATCACAAAGTAAATAGAGATTATGTAGTATAGTTTGAAGAAGGTCAAGATGGGGTCACGATCTCACACAACTCAAAAATATGATATATTCAATTCATCTTAAAAGTGTCTGCAATTTCAGATGCCTCCATAAGCTTCCAATTCTGCCTCAGTAACTCCTAATTGAAGGTATGATGATTGTGTAGCTGGTGTTAGACACAGCTGGAAACCAATGACAGGCACAACAGTGTGTATGTGTGTTTCTGAGGTCAGAGAAGGGCATAGCCTCACAAAATTGATGTCTCTGCCAGCAGCCTTTTGGGGGAAGAGATTGGGTGGTGATGGCTGTTTTTTTCATGTTCAGTTTCACTGCCACAACTTCAAACCGTGCTTCTAGGTACCTGCATGACTGCTTGGATCCTACCTGATGAGCCTGAATCTGCAGCTCAGAAGTACTGAAAATGCAGAGAAGAGGGAGGGTGGGCTGGGCAGATCACAGGCTCTGTCTCTTTGGCTGCCATCCCCTGCTGAGTGGGAGTAGGAGGCAGTGAGCAGCTCGGTATTCCCTGCAGAACAAAGCTTTCTGAAAAACAACAACTTGTTTAAAAATGCCTGAAGTATGAGAGACTGCTGCTACACAATTCCTTCCCCATCTTCTCCAAACCACAGGGACAAAACTAAACCCAGTGAGTCCTGGAGCCCTAAAGAACAGAGCTGCGTGGCTGGGCAGCCATGGCAGGGCAAGAGAACTGACTGAAAATCATCACTATGGCAGACAGGGACAATAAAGCAATCCCTACTTCTCCCCTCTCCAGCTATTAGAGAGGCTTAGATGAGATGAAAGACTGAGTAATTACTTATTGATGTAAGGTGCAGCTGAAGTCTAGCAGATTGAAGCAGGTGTACCTATTAGGAGATGTTGCTGGAAAGCAGAGATGTGATGAGTGAGCCATTCAGACAGATTTTTGTCTGGCATAAAAGCAGTTGTCCTGAGCAAGAAAAGGTGTCTAATCCTCAGATGAAATTCCTGTCTTTGGGATGGAAGAGCAAGGAATTGGCCATGATTAGCCGTGACAATTTGAACGAGAGCAGGTTGCCACTATGTCTGACTGTAAAAACCTCAGAATCTAACAAGGTGAGTAGTAACCCTGAAATCAAATGCAGGCAAGTCTTTGTGTTGGTACAAACAGTTAACAGTGGAAAAGGAGAGAGAGAGAAGCGTTTGACAAAAGGGTAGATGCTTCCAGCAGTGGGACCAGGCAGGCACTGGGGGAGAGCAAAACAATATGAAAGGAGCCATGTTGTGTTGCTGAGATACCTGGTTGAGGTGAGCCATTCACAGTCACCCGACTACTTGGATTTGGTGCATTTCACCCAGTGAGTATCTAATAAGAATACTTTAAAAATTTTCCATAGATGATACAGACCTGGCTGATTTGAAGCGGGAGCTGGAGGCGAGTGGGGAATGCCACCGCCGGATTCCAAGCAGGTCTCTGTCCATTCCTACCAGGCCTCGGCCACTTCAGCCACCACAGAGGCCTCCACCTCCTGGTGAGTTTAACTTTCTTTAGTGCTGTGTTGGCTCCAGCGGAACAGGTTTTGCCTGCCATTTCTTGGTGACAAAGAAAGTAATATCTTGTTCTGAAATGTCAGGCTGTTGAAGTACTTGCCTCCCAGCCTGTTTCAGCTTGAATATGGCTGCTGTTAGTACTGGGAGAAGTTTCTCTCTAGAATGACAGATACTCCACAGAAAAGTGCCTTTAGTAAGGATAGAATAACCTGTATGTTTCACACTAACTCATCACTCAGGTTAGTGAGTTGAGCAGCAACTTTGTGGCAATAAAAATATTGGTATTTATGCCTGCTGACTTCCCAAAATCACTGAGAGTTTTCTTACAGTTACTTGGTTTCTGAATTAATTGTAATCATACTTATAAAAAGCTTTGATGAAATACTTGTTCTGGGCAGTTGTTTGTTTTTTTTTTTGCCCTGCTTTGCAAGCAATTCTTGCTTGCTTTTGCGTTTATGAAAGACATGCAAAGTGGCTTATGATTTTCAGTGAGGCACAAAGGGGAAGTGATGCTCTTTACCTGAGCTCTGCACACCTGAGATGCCACCAGTGCTGTGCTGCTCCTTTTTTATGGCTACTTCTGGATGAATGCTGATTGCTAAGTCAGCAAGATCATCTTTGCTTTGTCTTAGACAACCTATACACTGCATTTTTCTTGCAGCACAAAAATCTCTCTTTTGTGTACATTTTCCAGTCTTAAATTAAACGTTCTGTCAGGCTCACTGCTAGAAGGATTATTCCCAATCATTTCTGAGTCTGTTGCACAGAAGTGGCAACACCAGTATCTGTATTTCTGTGCCTAGAATGCAATGTTAATGCTCAGCTGAGGTTATCTAACTAATTAAATGAAAGTAAGACTAACTAGGAAGCTGCTTCCTGAAAAAGTTCAAGATTTCAGCATTTTACTCTGTGTTGAGATTTTTTTTTCACCTTAGATTAGAGCAGTGACTGTTCAGCACATCACTCTGCCTAAATTAAAGTGTCTGACTCTTGGCACTCATGCAGAGGGACCCAAGGTCCTCAGTGTCCTGCAGGAAGGTCTTGCTTAATATGTCTGTCCCTGGAGGAGCAGGGAGGGTGATGGCATCTCTTCATCTCTTTTATTTATCACAAACAGTTTCCAAGCACATTGTTTTTGCTCCACTGCAGATAAAATGTTGTACCAGCTCTTGAATGTAAAAAGCTATTTTTATTCCTCTTTCAGCCGGAACATCAGGCAAAAAGTCCCCCTCAGATGGTTCCGTCTCTCCAGGAAGCCATTCCACCTGCTCCATCCTGGCAACAGCAAAGCTGCTACCTGGAGCCCCTCAGCAGCCAGTGAGTCCTGCTGCTCAGCGTGGCCTCTTGCCATTGTCCTCATCTCTTCCATCTACACTGACACTGAGCATCATGTACAGGATGCGCCTGTCATACAAGGAAGGAAGTCCATCACATGTCTGAGCTGAAAATGCTAAGATAACTTAGACTGTAGGCTAAGATATTAGACTGTAGGCCCTGGTAGACACCAGAAAAATCTTATAAAGTGCCAGGAATTAGGAAGGCCAAAGAGGGAGAAAGAGAATGAATAGCGCAAGGGCACTGTTGGTTTATTTCACGTGCTGCTTTCTGACAAATGCTAATGTGAATTTTCAGCACCATCATAATATGCTTTAATTCTTCTCTCACCTCCATTTTGATGGGCCATGATAGTACCGAAAATGCAGGAAAAGTCTTGACCATTGCCAGCAAGGCTTTTAGTCTCCTAAAAAGACTAAGACCAGAATGTGGAAACGCCTCCCCACTCCTGTCTTGCTGGATGAGAACCCTAATGCATTGAACCAAGGGATGGCTAAGGGACAAGCTGGGGCAGTCAGGCATTGGACTGTCTCTCAGCTGGTAGCAAAAATTTAATATTTGCCAAAAGATTCTTAATTTATACTAAATTCTGAATTGCCACTGGCAAGAACAGAATTTTACAGGTGTATGATCTTAGCTGTAAGGTGTATGATCTTAGGTGTACAAGAAAAGTCAGTTCTCTCAAGATTACTCATTCTCATATTTTTTTTTAAGCCTAAAGTCCGAACTGGAATAAGCAAACCTTACAATGTCAAGCAGATCAAAACCACCACAGCTGAGGAAGCAGAAGAAGCTATTAGATGTCTTATGGAAGCCAAAGGAGGTGAGCACAGCTTTCTTTCTGACTTCTAAAAATCTTCAAATAAAGAAAACTGTAGGTGTATTCATCTGTCTCATCATAGCCCAGATGCACATATTTCTATTCAGAATTTCACCTGAACACATTCTTGCAAAATTTTACATGGTATTCACTGTCAGTTCTGGTAATATTAACCTTTTTTGAAGATGATTGAAGTTTTATGTTTTGTTGTAGAACCTGCTACTAGGAGCACCTTAGGTTATTCAGTCTGGATTTAGTCAGAAAAATTAAAATATAAAGATGGGATCTTACTAAACTGCTGGTGCTTCTGTTAGCTCAGAGTTGCATAAAAGATATTTGCTGCTCTATTTAGTAAATGCTTACTATTCCAAGCAGAACTACCGAGCAAATACAACTGCAGGAGAAATAACCTGGATTCTGTTCACATTTGGACAGCAAATGCAGTTGTAACCTAGATAGAAGCTTGCACTACTTCAGCTTGAATAGCTAAGCTAACAGGCTCCTCTGTGTTTAGGCTCTCTATCCAGTCCCTGGAGAAGAGAGCCTTTTGCAAGGGTAAGTTAGAGCAGGAAACTAGCTTAGGTACTGTGAATGTACCCTCCAGGGTTGCACGCAGTCTTTCTGCTGATGCTGCATGAATGAGAATGGCTACCTGAGCTTGCAAGCCTCTCAGTTTAGGAGAAAAAAATCCCTTTTTCATTTATAAATAGAACAAATGTAGTCTGGACTAATTCCATTTATTTAGAAATATCATAAAGGCATAAATCCTTTTGTTTGTTCCTCAGTGTCGTTCATTTAATTTCAAAATCAGAATTTACTTCCCATTACTTTTGAAATTCACATTAAGCATTTCTCTTGGTGTGCGTGAGAAAACTAATCTGGCCAGCATCACTTTAAGTCCCTTATGTTGTACCACCAGTTGGCATTCACAGTTCCTCCCAAAGTACTCTACAAGACATGCTTGGTATCACTGACTTTTCAGACTGAGGCAAAAGGAGACTCAGGACTTGAGGCCAGTACTCCTGAATCCCCAGCCAATGTTTTTTCTACTTGGCCAAATGGTGGCACAGTACTGCTAGTTCGGCATAAAATTATTTCAGGTGGGAGTTTCTCCCTAACAGCTTATTATTACAAACGTGACAGAATTGCAAAGGTCTGTGCTTATTTCTAAAACCTACCTTCTTGGCCTGAGTCAGCCCTTTAGGCCTGAACATTTTGGAGAAGATGACTGTGAAAGAAAATATCTTGAAGCTACATTCTGATCAGGCTGAGATGCCATATTTGGGTTTGCTTTTCAGGACTACAGGAAGATGCAGTAAAGCCTATTCCAAGCAGAAATCAGACTTACACAAAACCCGAGCCTCTTCCCAGCATCCCAAAGTCGGCATCATTTCAAGGCTCGCAGGCAGGACCAGTGCCTGTGCCTCACCGTCCACCACCCAAAGTTCCAACTCCAAAGAAGCCAGTACCCCTGCAAAGGACCGGAGTCAAGGTGGAAAATGTAAGATAGTTGCAGCCAAATGCATCCTTTACACAGTATGATGGCAGGAAGGGTGGGCTGTTAAACAGTTTGTATGAAGTCCTATCACGTCAGCAGGCACTGAAACGATTTTGCATAAAATATAAGAAAGATCAGAAAGGAAAGGGAGCCATATTCAGCTTTTCTGTTTGCCAGTCCATTCTCTTAAATTTTGTTACCTTTTTTCTGGTTTGTCTAAACCTTCTCAGGATTTAAGACTCACCTCTTCTTCATCACATCACTTCAGACCATGAGTGATTTACTCTATAATGACTTGAGGCAGCTTCTTCATCCATTCTGTGTCCTGTGTCCTCGCTTTTCTTGCACACCTTGTAATGGGATTCAGTCTTTCAATTTGAATTCTGGAGTCTACTCAGGAGTTCAGGTTCTTAAGAATACAAACCTGTAGGTGTTCAGCTTTTAGTCTATGTCATGTCTCTACAGTGAAGATAACAGTTCACCTTTAAGGCTGCTGAAATGATTATTTAATGTTGAAAGCAATTTAAGTACCAGAGACAAATATAATCTTTTATATTCTTCCTTTAACAGAACCTCTGCTAAGAAAGTTCTATTCTGAGTTGTTAGGGCTCCTGCCTTACCTTCCTTTATTAAAGGCATTCACCCCTTCTCTATAATGGACTTTGTGCCATCTTTACTTAGCAGATTCACAAAATAAAAAAAATAATAAAAAACCCCTACCCAAAACAAAACAAACAAAAACCAACCAACCAACCAAAAACACACACACACAAAAAGTCAAAACAACCCCCCCTCAAAACCCAACAAACAAAAAATAGCACATGCCAAGTAGTAGTCAGTTTGTTTGTTTTGTTGCCATTCCCAGGTCACTCCTGAAAGGTGCTGGGAGGGATTGCTATTTTGGTGTTAGTTATGTGAGAGCTTCTGCAGGAATAGATTCATTTCAGTTTGACTCTGCTTTGGAATTCCACTCTTTCCTCCATCTGAGGGAGGTCAGATGGGAGTTGTGTACTTGAAAACCCAATCCACATCACTAAAAGAGCATGCAGTCAAATGAAGGCAACTTACTTAACAACAGCATATAGACAGAAGTGGCAGGGGATATGTCCATCATGAAATATAGACTAAATATTTTGCCTGCATTAGAATTATGTTATCTTTTAATACTATGCAAGAGTAATAAAGAATTTAAATACTTGTATTCAATCACAACAAGTGTGAGGAATCTGAAGGAGCCCTTGCCCCCTTAGACTGAGCTGGACTCATTATTTATATATATTTAAATGGTGGATATGTGCTAGACTGTACTTTGTAAGCTTACTTTAATCTTCAGTTTCTAGCATCAGTGAGACATGGCAGAGCCATTAATGCATTTATTGGGTTAGCACAAGCTAATTGTCCTTCAGTCTTATCTATCAGGATGTATCCAAAGGCACGTGCTCATTCATTTAGGCCTCCCTGTGCATTCTTGCTTAAATAATATTAGTCAGTGGAGAGATGTCAAAAATAAATGACTCTTCACAGAACTGTGTAATTTGGCCCAGAGCAAAATCCTAATGTGAAAGGGAGATGGTCAAAAAGAGATGTATTTCTCATACAGGGAGTGAACAGGCTGTCCTCAAATAGCTCTGTGTAAGTGAACACAGGTGCAAGGCACGATGCAGGAGCACAGAGCATGGCAGGTACAGTGTAGAACTCTGCTGTCAAGCCTCCTTTTTGTACTGCTTTTTTTTTTCTTCCAGGACAGTCAGTTTCTCTTAGTAATGCCATCAATAAGACTTGCAACATTAGTGACTCAAACTTTTAAGGTACCCATTTTTTCTCACATTTCTTCTTCCTTTTCCCCCTCAGGCCATGTCTACAGAAGAGCAGTTTGACCAACAGACAGTAGAGTCTCCTTTTGGCTCGCTAGAGCCCCGTCTAGAAGATGGAGCTATTCTTTGTCCAACCAAGATCACTCCAGTCCCTAAACCCAGAACACCACAAGCTGGGAAGCCTCAGGAGAGCCGGGGAAGCAGTGAAAGACAGCTCCCCTCAGCAAGCACAGCTGAGGCCATTGTACTGCCTCCTCAGAGTGTTCCCTTTGCCCCAAAGGTGCCACCACGAAGGAAGAAGTCTGCTCCTGCAGCTTTTCATCTGCAAGTTCTCCAGAGCAGTGACAGCCCACTTTTTAGTGGGTCAGTGTTCAACTCCAACAACAACAACCCTGGGTCCTGCCCCCAGACTGATGTCCTTGCTCGCTCAGCTCCTATAGCCTCCACCAGCCCAGAAAACAGCACAACTAAACTGTTGACACCAACTGCTGCAGAACTGATGGCTGATCTCCAGGGCCTTCCTATACCAGCAGGCCAGCATCCACAGCGCTTGGACACCAGCTCCCTTCCAGAGAACACCAGTCTTTTGGACCTGGACATGCATTCTTCCTGCCCTCTTTCCACACAAGCAGTATCAGCTACTTCTCCAGCACACACTTCAGAGAATTTAAAACACGCCAACCTGAAAGATTTCAGTCACTGGGTTACATTTAGCGATGACGAAGACAGCAGTGCATTGTCAGAAGGGTTCAACAAACTGCTTGTCTTGGAAAAAAACAAAAATACCTTGATGAAGACAAATACTGATTTAGAGTTGTAAAATTTTGCCTCCTTAATGTTCCTACAGAAATCATAATTATGATGCAAAATAATGAAACTTTTTTATTTAATGAAATAGATAATCTGTCCATGCTACATTTCATTTTCATGTTTAAAGATAAAGATACTGCCCCTGGAGGGAAGTATACAGAGTACATACAGCCTAACATTATCCACAGCTTGTTTGAAAAATTCTTTATTCTAAGTTATTTCTTTTTATTAATCCATCTTAAGATGTTTTATTTCATTTTGGGTACGAATCATATGTAAGAACGTGTAATGATGTATGGAGAAAAAGACATTAAGAAAAACATTTTCCTGTGGAATTTATATTTTAATCAATTGTTTGAAATAAAGCATCCTTACCTTGAATAGTTAGACTGCCACAGTTATTCTGGAATGAACATCCAAAAGGGGAATGTACACCAGTATAATGACAGAAGTAACACTGGTATTGCTCTGCTACTTAAACTTCTGCTGTGGAAACAAGGCTCAGACATACCTTCTTGTAGACCTTTACTGGTGGCTGTGTTGGCAGCACTTACCTTGTTAGACACATTCCTCTTTGGAAGTAAAATGAGCGGTGTGTACTACTTGCTGGATATAAAGCAGAACCAGGAGAGGTGGTGCCTGGGACCAGGAGGAAATGCCTGGTTTTATGCCAAATCAGGCAAGTGACCACCTGTATAACAACAGACACAAGTGCTGTGCTGTTCATGACACTGTAGTAACACGCCTCAGCTATGCCAGAAGGCTTGTGCTGCCTCTCAAAACACTGCTCTGACCTACAGTGACCTCAAAATCAGCCCTAGTTGGTCTTCTACCACAGCTGCAAAACTCACTTGGGTCTTTGTTCACAAGCCAATGTCCGACAACATACTATGCGGGGAAACAGCACTTGAACAATGACAGTTCCTTTTGGAAGAAATGGTACAGTCTGCTTGTATATTGTCTGTGCAGATCCTGAAGAAATATGGTGAACAGTTCAGACCAGCCAATGACACAGTCACTTACTGATGTCTTATGCTAAAGGCAGTTTAGCAATTCAGTAGCTCTGTCCCTGTTCCCATTCTGTGTCTTCATAAGCAAGTGCCATGTCAGTATTTTATTTCCACAGTGCAGATGAGGAAAAAGCTGGTCCTGGAACCTAAATATGTCCCACTCTAGCTGCACAGGATTTTGCCTTGCCTTTGGGGTAAAACTGCACAAGATAAATGCCATTTGTGCAAAGCAGGCAGCTAAAAAGGATAAACAGATTGCAACTTGTCATGGTATCATCTTGTTAAGAGAAGCATCAAGATCTTTTATTATTAAAGGAAGAAGAGTATTTTTAAGCAGTTGGTGAAGCTGAAAAAAGCCCTCGTTTGGAATTTTTTTTTTCAGAAATATGCGTTTAAAAAGGGTGGGTTTTTTTTCCCATAGGAAAATTAATTGGCTTGTTCTCAGCTTCCTGGACACTGGGAATTCAGCCATTTTCTTCCTTGTAATGCCTACCTATTTTCACTGCCACTGCCAAATTTTAAACACAAGGCATCGTGCAAGAGAGGATGCTGCCTTTGTCTGAGTACCTGTCATCCTCCTCTGTTCTCTCGTTTGCCAGACACTTAAAAAAAAATCCCCCAAACCTTCAAAGGCCAAGCCCATAAAACCCTGTGCTAAGCTTCTTACATGAGTGTCAGTTTAACGTGGCAGCAGGCTGGTGAATAATGCTAAAGTAAGATAATCGTTTCCCTACAAGATGACACAGAGCCTTTGCCTCTTCATCCTTCCTCCCTTTAAAAAAAACTACAGTGAATATTTATGGGCACATCTCAGTATAAAACATTACGAGCAGTAAAAAAGAAAGAGTACGTTATATGACCATATCCAACATTTTCTGCAAAGATAATTAACAGCTCTAGGACAGCTAATTTACATGTTAATGAAAGTGTTAGCAGGAAAGCCAATTAAACTGGATTTATACAAGTCAAATAAAATCTGCTTTATTACTCTCCTTGAATAAGAGACGGATGTGGCCTTTAGCATTATATCTTATGTCTATGTATGTGGCAAGCTGCCCATTAAAGTATGAATCCCAGCAGCTAGCTGGTTTATGCTGTCAGTGACAGCATATACTGTTCAATCGCAGCAAATCAAGGGAAAGGGACAGACAGTCCAGCTGAAAAGGTTACAGTGCAGAATGAGGAATCTCCTGTCTCAATAAATTATCTTCCACACTGGTGCCCAACAGTGTTTTCTCAGAGGCAGGTGCTTGTGACCTGGGTTCTAGTTTCAATGGCCAGGGGAAGCAAAGGAGGGCCAGACTTGCTCTGTGTTTGGGAACCCCCCACAGAAAACTAGACTGTGGGAAGCAGCAATTGATTCCAAATTAAGCCAGGCCCCACCACCATGAGAAAAGAGTCCAAGTAACCTGAACCATGGCTACCTGATGTCCACAGTTCTGTCCTCATATCTGCTGCTCGTCCTCGTTCAGACATTACCTATGGAAACCTCTGTTGCCATTGACAGTTGTCAGTCTTCAGGGCCATATAACGGGTGGTAGGGAATGGCTATTCCATGACATTTTTCATGTCGTGGACCCAGCACCTGCTTACTTAATGAGAGATTTTGGGAAGAGTAGACTAACACTAACACCACACTGCAACTTGCTGCAGCAAGCATCCTGCTTGCTCTGCTGCATTTACATTTGGGCTGGGGAAGTGGTTCTCCTTCTCAGACAGTACAGCAACTGTCTGATTTAGCTTTTTCAGGTGAGTGATCACAGAAACAAACAAAAAGGAAGAGAACCAAAATCAAGATATTAGTTGGAATTTTCACTCTGACCAAACAGGATTTTTGCTTTTCTCCTTTTTGTCTGGAATTGCCATTTTCACCAGATGGAATATTTCTCATTTCTTGCCAGCTGCTCCACCTGGCACCACGAAGCACAAATCACAGTGAAAGCCAGTTCACACCACTGTAATCACAGCCATTAAAAACTCCATGACTGTTGCTACTAGAAATACCAATACAGTTATACAAGAGTACTGGAAAACAAGTGCAAGAGGACTGACCAACCCCTATCAGCCCTCCCTTCCTGTCTTACTGTTTTACTCCTGGATGCCACAAAGCAGATGAAACACCATCTTCTCAGACCACTCACACACACCCACTAACCACACCTGCAGCTGGGGCCCAGGCTAGATGCGATTAAGGGCATAGTTTGAGATCTAAGAGTTTACATAAAGGCACTGCTCTCATCTAATGTGACACCAGGAATCAAAAAACATAAAGTTCCCAATGGGAAGTGGACACGAATGCTACGCAACAGACCTGCTGGCCTTTGAACCAATGTGTGTAAATGCTTCAGGAGGCAATGCTGCAAAATACAAAAGCAAAACTGAAAAACTGTTCAGTGTGGCAAAACATCACTGACCAGCTGCCCCTCAGTACTGTGCCTCGCACCGAAGATGAACATTACATTTTTCCAGCCTGACACAATCACTAAATCGTAACACAAAACTTTACCAAAAGTGAACATGATCCAGAGCATACATCTGGCAGATCATTAAGCTTTAATACATTTTGTGATGTATCTAAGACATTTTTTAAGTCACATTTTATTACTATATTCAAAAAAAAAAAAAAAACCAACAAAAACCCAAACCCAACAAACCCCCTGCCAAATATTAGTTTTAAAAGTTACACATATATAAATAGTTACAAAAAGCAAAACATTGATTTAGGAATTCCAGTTCCAGTAACAAAACATAGGTGCATTTACTGAGAATAATGTTTAATATCATTGATCTGAATCCCTGTAAGCCAAAGAAGTCTATTAAAATCAATAGATTTGTCACACTAAACAAGCATTCAGTTGTTAGAAGTCTTGTCTATTCACAATGAATTCCACATACTCTCTTCTTTGTGCATACAAAGTGTACTAATATATTTACACTCTGAAGTCAAACCACAGTGTAAAAAGGATAAAGTTGTTTAGAAATTACGACAGGTCTGTTACATTTTCCATGTGAAACACTGCAATGCAGCATTCTTACCTACATCTCAGCTGAGGAGGGGGAAATGCTCTTTTTGCCAGTGTAGTGCTGTACATTCTCTGTACTGCTCTTGTGAATTTTACTATCAGTCTCGCTCACATCAAGGCTCAACTTCCAGAAGTGCATTCTAAGATGTAGTGTCTTCCTGGGCTGGAGTGCTCTGAAATGGGAACAGCTGAGGTGGCCACAGGACCGGCAGGACTGCAGTGCCCACTGGCACCAGAACCAAGCCCATGCAGAACTGCGAGGCGCATCCCACCTCTCTGGTAGCTTTCACAGCCATAATTTTAGGGCCAGTAACATTAGATCCACTTCACATAAGGGACTTTAGGAGACACCCCAGGCCTGTCATCAATACAGGCCTGACTTAACAAATGGTCAGCAAAAGTAGTACAGCCTTATCATAGCCTATGTTTGTTTTCAGAGAGCGTTGAGGGTGTAATGACAGGAAGGAAAGAAACCACAGTTAGACCAGGCTGCTTTTAACTACAGTGCAAACTATCCAAGACTTTAAAAAGTGACTGTGCACTGCCATTTTTTTGTCTAAAAATACTGGTTTCTCATCAGTACTGTTAAGGTACCCTAAACATAAACTCAAATAAGACAGCAATGCTGGTTTTCTCTGTATCTACACCAATATATACACTTGGGCCCCAAGAAACCAAAACATCTGTGGTGATCTGCATTTCCAGGGAGGCCTTATGATCACCCACATTTTTTCCTGCTTTACTTTTCTCTACTAAAGCATTAGCTTTTTTAGTCAGGGCCTAAATTTTTCTTAATTTACCTGAGCATTTTCAATGCTCTTCTTTAAATCAGCTAAAGGAAATGTTCTATATGAGAAACAGGAGCCAGGGATTTGAACTTATACTATCTTCTCAGAACATCCCAAGAGTAAAGAAGAAGAGCTAAGCCTCTGTTCTGTATCTTCCTTGTGAAAAATCACTGAACTGCCCCGTGTCTGACCAGAGACACGCTGTCCTAAAGAAAGCAATCTCACACCTTGCTAGGATTAGGAGAGAAATGTGCAAGAAGGTGAATATTTCTTTTCTTTTGTTTTCATTAATACAAACAAAGTAAAAACCACAACAGTTGTCTAAGCAAGATGATCTATCAACCCATCTCATTCTCATGCAGGAAACAGATGCCATATTTGCTAACAAATCTGGGTACTCTATTAAACGAAAAGGCAAATGACAAAACCTCCAGTAATTGGGCCACTAGACCAAAATGCTACCTTCATTTATTTGGATATTGTTTCTCCAGGCTCCAGTCAGACTACTTAGCATGGACTTAGCACTTTGCAGCAGCTTCTTTGCCTTTTTTTCACAGTAAATAATCACCTCAGTTAATTGTTTCTGAACCTCTCTGTAAGACTTTGTCCCAGATGTATATTTACCGTAGGTATATTTACCTGCCTCCAAAACAAGCTTGTGTTTTTTTGCTAGAAGAAGATATCCTGGGTACACATTTTTTTTTGCCAAGTCTGTATTTTTTTTGAATGTATTTTAGAAATAAATCGCCAAGGTGTCTAAGTTGGAGATGTACTGAAAATTATTTAGCCGCAGATACTATTGACGTAGCACCCGTGTGGTTCTGCAGATCCCCTAACAAATAACTTTCCATGCCACACCAAATGGAGGGCACAAATAGCCAAGGATAGCAAATACTCAATCTCCAAGTTCTTGGGCTAAAACATCCCGAATGAACTTCAGTGTACGTTGGTACAGGAAAGCATCCTTCTTCTTTGGCTTACAAATATTTAGATGATTAACATCCACTGGAATAAGGTCTCCAATTCCTAAGTCTGGGAGAGGGAAAAAAAAAAAAGAAGAAAAAACGACTGAAGTTCATAAGATGACCTAGACTGAAAAGCACATCTCGTATTAGCAATTTCTCTCTCAAAAGCAACTTCTCCTGTCTTCAGTGTAACTGTTTGGTCCTCATTATTTTTTAATGTGCTAGAAACATCAGTGCACACTGCTATGGTCAGACAGAGCTGTACATTGCCACAAAACCCACACTGGTAAACTGTTAGGCCAGAGTTCTACAATCTTTGTTTGATATACACAAGAGTACATTTTTTCACATAGACAACTTTGATGAAACAAAACTTCATTTACCAGCACCTGACAGACAGCACAGTTGTGACTGAGGTTTAAGCATTTACACGATCAGGGATATGGTTTAATCCACCGTATCTTGAATCTGATCACCACTAACTGCCCATATTTCTGACAAAAATGCTTTGATGTGGAGATTAAAAACTGGACTAGAATAAACCTGAAATATGTCACAAAATGCATTGGAAAAAACTGTCTGGTTCTCCTTCCTCCTACGAAAGGCAAAAAGATGAAAGAAACTCTTTGGGAGGAAAACACTACTGCTTGAGTATCCGAGATGTGGAAGGTAAAGGATTCCTAACGTTGAAAACCAGTTTTGTGAATACTTTTCTCTATTAGCAGTTTACTAATTTTCTTTCTTTCCTAAAGGAGGAAATAGCTAGAATTTGTGGAAGCATCTGAAACCTACCTACCATATTCAGCCTACCTATACAAACATAAATGACAATTAGTCATAATTCCAAAGGAAAGGACTCCAACAGTGTAACATTAGACCAGGTTTTATCCTGCTTTTTTTTCAACAAGCAAACGTTATTTGCATTTAGAAAAACCAAAACAAACAACTGCTATTCTAAGATCTAAACGCAGCTGCTTCTGATCTCAGCAGGGAAACTGCAGTTTAAACTCAGCCAAAAGTTTAAACAAAAAACCACACAACATAACAGATGCATTTTTCTAGGTCTTGATAACCCTTTCTCATTATTGATGCTTACAGGAATATATACAAAATTAAATAAATTAAATGGCTAATTGACTTACCTGCTGATTCCAAAGGTACAACATGCAGTTTTAACATGCTGCCTATGTGCGTGGGTAAGGTTTCTGCAAAACTCAGCACTGAAAATTTCTTGTCTTTGGCAAAAGACAAGAAGTCATCATTCAGCTCTTTAAGTGCAGGAGAATCTAAGAAAGAGCGAAATAATTTTTGCAGTGTTATCTGGAACATAAGGTTATACCCTTTGTCTGGCAAGGCTGCATTGCTAAAGAGTTGGTTTTGAAAAATTGATATGACAATAAAAGAGAGTAGCATTTAGTTTGTAATCCCTTTTTTCTAGATACCACATGCAACAATTGCTTAATTCTGCATAGCATAGAATTAGTTCGGAAGATAAGAGGTCTGGTACATGTTATTACCTGGCTAAATGGCCCAAACTACTCTTTAAACTTGTTCTGACTCCCCTTTTTCCCTTCACCTCTGCAATTAAATGAAACAGCTACTCAGAATCACTTGCAATAATTCAGCACACAACTCAAAACATAAAAAAGGGTTTGTTGTTTTTACCCAGCTTTTTCTGACAACACGATGGAAAAAACAAAGCTTCACGAACACATTAGCAGAGTTCCCTGTTGTTAGATGGTAGCAAAGTGAACGTACCCTTGCTGAGTTCTTTAACCTCCACAGACGGAAAGAGAAGATATCTGGCATTTATAGAATATTCAGCCAGCTGGGAACCATGGTGAGGTACGCTATAAAATATGATTCCTCTGGTGTTGTTTACAATTTTATCCATTTCTGGATTCTTGGAAGCATCCACCAGCATCTTTTTCACTAGAAGACCTGGCAACAGAAACTGAATTAATGCAGGGATTTTAACTACTGTGAAAATAATGATCATGCTATATTATCCATGAAACAACTAACCATATTCTTGCCTCATTGATTAGTCCTTAGATTGTCAAACATGTAAGATCAAGCTCAAGAAAAACCAAACTAAACCTGAGGAGGCATTAATATAAAATGTCAATGAATAATGCAAATCCAATTTTGGTTTGTTTTAAGTGTTGCTAATGACATTTACTCTATGTCTGATCATGGAGAAAATTTTGCCTCTGGATTTCCATTTACATGAATTTCAACTCACTGAGTTTTTAAATCAATGAGTAAAAACAAACAGCAATAAAAGTCCTTTCAAAAGGTATATGCTATCGAGTATAATGCACTAAGAAAACAGAAATCTGTTTTTCATTTTTAGGTCTTTGCAAAATTTTTCAATAAACTACTCTGAATAATTGTATTTCAATATGAATTTATTTAACAGCTTATTCTGAAATTTAAAGGCAAAGGATTACTTTATATCAAACAGGCAACATGCTTACCACCCATGCTATGGGATACCCACACCAGAGGTCTGTCTCCAATCCCAGCAGCTTTGAGCTTGTCAAGCAGCTCACTGCTCCTGTAAGCAATAGACTTCCTGCAAAGAAAAAACAAGCACAGGCATAATAAAGCATGATAAGTTAAAAGGCAATGTTAAAACACAATGAATTTTCAGTGCTGTGTGTTTATGAAAGAGAATTAGCTACAGAAACATTAATTATTTAATTTTTGTTGCTATGGTGAAAATTGCCAAAAACTTTTGTAAGGTTGGCTTCACAAGGACAACAGGAATTGAGCTAAACTCAGTTTCTTGCTCTTGCAAGAAAGTTTTATTTTAATTTCACTTACCGATCATTTCCTTTAGCTTGACAAATTGTTTTATGGAGTTTTAAATAATTTCATTTACACACTGTAACAAAACGATGCTTTCCTTTTATGAATGCAACACTGAGATATAATGAACTTCATCCCTTGCAACATGAATATTCCTAATGTATGACAAAAATGCATTTTGCTAAACAATGCTCAAAATGTGGAACAATGTACAGAAACTTAATAACTAAGTGCATGATCAACCAATACATTAAAAAAATCACAGCTAATGTCTGTTACACTTTCCAGACAAAAATCTCCAAATGCTTTGTACTGGAATAGCATGAAAGCACAATAATCTCCACTTTATAAATGAAAAGACAGAACTCTGAAAAGGATAAGCTACACATTAGAGGCTGAAAATGAATCTGTGGTACAACCAAAACAAAACCAATCCCAATTCCCAATCCAAGCTTGAAAGTGCAACATCACTATGCCTTGCAGTGTAACAAGAATCAAACACAGAAAGCCCTTGGATAATGAAAGCATCAGGATATCGGGGCAACCACTGTGCAAAATAATTCACTTCATCTCTATTGGTCTCAGCATTCTCACTAGAAATTGCTTTATAACACATATGAAAAGGATACTCAAATGTGTCTTTTCAGCTGAACAATAGGCTTTGGCCTAGCAGAGAGACACAAAAATTCACTTTCGAAACAGTGAATGAGATCATACACTTAAGAGCAAACCAAGTTTGTGATTCTACTGCCAATCTTTGTTCCTGCTAATTAAAAATATCTTCAGTATCTCTAATTTATTATTAAACATATAAAATTATAAAGTAATCAAATACTATGCTCGGGTGACCGTAAAGAGCAGGTAATGTAATTTTCCATTTTGTAATGAAAAAGACATTAATCTTAGTGAAAGAAATACATGTTTATTTCATTAAACATACTTCAGACAGACACAGGAAAAGAGTTTTCTTAGAATCATAGAATCATTTGGGTTGAAAAAGATCCTTAAGATCATCGAGTCCAACCATTAACCCAGCACTGCCAAGTCTACCACAAAACCATGCCCTTAAGGGCCATATCTGCACATCTTTATATCACCTTCATATATGGGAAGACAGCCACTTCCACGGGCAGCCTCTTCCAGGGTTTGACAACACTTTCAGTGAAGAATTTTTTCCTGTTATCCAATCTAAACCTCCCCTGGTGCAGCTTAAAGCCATTTCCAATCTTCCTTGGACCTGTAACCACCTACATGCTGTCATTTTTCTGCCTCATTTCAAATAGGCACATTAACAGTCACGTCTGCTCTAATTTTTTCCCTGCTTACATGCCTTCTTTAATGCAATAATTGCACTGAGCTTTCGTATAGCCAGGAGGAGGAGGGAACGAACAAGTACCAAGTTCCCAGTCTACTATACACATGCTGAATTTTTTTCTTCCCCGCACAAAACATAATCCACTTTCAGATTCCAAACCTGTGAGCAGTCATGAACACATCTCCACTGAAGTACACAAGTTGAATCTACAGTACTAGTCACATGCTAAAGCATCTGCATTAAGTGTTTGAAGGACTAAGGTTCTGATTTAAAGATCACTATTACTAAGCCTAAAATCCATTCAAGCCAACCCTTATAGGTTCAAAGTATTTTTATTTTTCAGGAAGAAAATGCTTGATGGTTGCATCTTCCTCTGACCTATCCAGTTCACCAGCAGTAAAAATGCAGCTCCTCTGACAATTACACTATCTGACCAAATCAGATACAGTTGCTGTATTTTATGGATTAAAGTAACACTTTTTGAATAAAAGTATCTTTGTATCGGAAATAGTGTGGCCAGCAGGAGGAGGGAAGTGACTGGTGAGGCAATGCCTTAAATCCTGTGTTCGGTTTTGGGCTCCTCACTACAAGAAAGACTTTGAGGCACTGGAACGCAGCCAGAGAAGGGCCAGTGAAGGGTCTGGAGAACAAGTCCTGTGAGGAGCAGCTGAAGGAGCTGGGGTTGTTTAACATGGAGAAAAGGAGGCTCAGGGGTGACCTCATAGCTATGACTGCCTGAAAGGAGGGTGTAGCCAGCTGGGTATTGGTCTCTTGGCCCAGGTAACAAATGATAGGATGAGAGGAAACAACCTCAAGTTGCATCAGGGGAGGTTTAGACTGGATATTAGGAAAAATTTCTTCATCAAAAGGGTTGTCAAGCACTGAAACAGGCTGCCCAGGAAATGACTGAGTCCCCATTCCTGGAGGTACTAAAAAGATGTGTAGATGTGACTTAGAGACATGGTTTAGTGGTGGACTTGGCAATGTTGGGTTAATGGTGGGACTCAATGATCTGAAGGGTCGTTTCCAGACTAAACAATTCTATGAAAATATATGCTTCATTTTAGCAGGAGTACAAAGCCACAGTACAGTGATTTTTTTGCTGCACTTATGAAGAATTATTGGGTCACTTCAAGAAATATTCCCCTTAAGATTTACATTAACTAATAGCACAGTTTAGTGTCTCCTCTAAACATGACCAGAGTGGACTGCAAGAGTTCGTGAAGTTGCCAGAAGTAGTTCTTCATGAGGCTAAAAAAACTCAAGCATACCATGACTATACTTAATTTTTTCCAAATTTGATTTTCCAATGCAACACAAGTTAAATTCACTGTTTCACAGTAGGTGATCCCAAGGATTAGCTTTATAGGTCTCCCTCCTGTCCCCCCTCCAAACTGCAGATGCTATATTTGTTACCTGTGAGCCTCAACAGGACATTTTGCTTTCCAGTCACTCAAATGGGTGTCATATTCTACAGACAGGATTCTAAGGGAAGGACAGTCTGAAGCCAGCCATGTCTAAATTAAAAGAAAAGCAAAACCAAGAACTTATAACTGGGGTACTTAAACTATTGCAAGGAACCTATGAGCAATGAAGCAAAGATGCTACCAGGGGGACAATATCAATCAAGACTTTTGCTCATCAATTAATCCCCAAATACATTTTACACATGGATTATTATTCTTTTATTATATGCTGGTAAACTTTAGGCTGTTACCCAGCCACAAAGTAGGCAAAGGATGAAGACTGATCTCTAACTCATGCGTTCCTGGCTCCCTCTCCTGGGCAAAACAAGACTAAGATTACCAACAGGACTGATTAGTTCAAGTTTTACAGAGATACTTCAGTGGCTATACAGGTGTGAGTCACTTGAAGCAGTAAGTACTTATTCACCGACAATACTTACAGAGCAATCTGCACATACTCAGGCACTTATGTAAGAAAGGGTACCTAATTTAAAATGTAATTTTTTCACTTGTTCCTCAGCAACAACATTCCATAAAAAAATAAAAAAAGAGCATAAGGAAAGAAGCCATGGCTTTCTCTTTCACTAGCACGTGAATGCTGTTAAGAGCATTAAACTTAGCAGGGATTTTTCCTTGGAAGAACAACAACCTCACTAACAAAAATCTATCAGGAACTTGGAAAATGCTACTTGTATAACATATTAAAACTAACGTGATTCAAAAAAGACATCTGTCAGAAAGTGTCCTTCTAGATGCTTTGGACAGCTCTCATTCATGAGAAAACAGCAGCCATGTGTAAAAATGTTAGTGTCTTCTTACCTTTGGCCAGCACTGACTATAGTCCTCTTCCCCTTCTGAGACCTTTTTATCCAAATGCCTGTCAATGTCTTGCTGTCGCCAGGTTTTAAATGCTGCTCCCAAAAGACCATGAACAAAAAGGATGTCTGCTCTGATGGGCTGACTGATCAAGAAAAAGGAATTTTTAAGAGATATGTGGTACATATGCTTTTAGCAAATTAAAACTTTAACCTAAGGGATGTCAAAACACTTTTTTTACACTACATGTAATTTCTTATCGCATGGACAATATTTCATGATATTTCAAAGAGCATGCTCAGTTCAAGACAAAAACCAGGGATCCACCTAGAAGAGATATAAAAAGAGGTATGGAAAGCACCCATCTCACAAATCATAATTTTCTATAATGAAAACCAGCTTTCCCTCCAGCTACTATTAATGCAGCTTTACCATCTAATTAGATCTTCACTGCAGTCTGAGTAATACCAATGAACCCAGAGAACAGTTGCTACTAAGTGACATACCACACTGGAGATTGCTTCAGTCCCACATCCACAATTGGTATTTAAAGAGGCTAAGCTGAAAATTTACTGCATCTTAGGCCACCATGTGCTGATGCCAGTAGAATAATTACAAGGCACGGTACCCAAGACATACAATGCAAAGATTAAAGGGTTGCAACACATGCAAAGCAGTAATTAATCTCATGTTTTGTGTTTGGATTTTTCCACGCATTACAGTAATACTCTTTTCATGGTTATGGACCATTCCAACCAGTTCTGCTGTTCTTCTGCTCAAGAGTGTAAATTCAGTCCTTTCAACCCACCAAAGAACAGGAGGAGCAGGTGACACCATTACAGCAGCGCTCTGATTTCAACTCTTCCAAGGTTTTGTAACAGAACAGTTTAACAAGTAACTCAAAGTACAGCATTTACAATCTTTCCCCCTGCTTTACCTGCTACGATACTGTGGATGTAAGACATAAACGCCATCTGGGTATTTTTCTTCCACGGTGTCCCTGTCTAGATTAGCCAAAGCTCTGGATGCATGAGAAGACTGAATGATATGGGGGGATTTCATTACTTCAGCAAGTACAGAAACCCAACCTACATTGAGAAAATAAAGTGGGAGGTTAACTAATAGAAACATCGTCCAAACAAAAGAATTCAGAAACATCACCCTTTAAACTATACTTGTGAAAATAGATGTTAAAACTTAAGAAGGGTAACATCAAAATAAATTATTTCAATCCACACTTTCCCTCAGGAAAGCCAAAGATAGGCAAATGGAATCTCCAAATTTCAAACATTCAGAGTGGCAAGGAGGCAATGTGTTTTACTACTTTTCGGCTTATGACCTGAAGGAGAACCTCTTTTCAGAAGAAAGAGGAAGTGTACCAGCAGGTCAATACAGTTGTCAGAGAGAGAACAATCTCAGGTCTCTTTTTGCAGGTAAGATGCAAGGAAGATGGAGAAAATGAATCTTAAAGCACAAGAGAGGCATAAAAAACAACCTACAGGAGCAATGGTAGGTAAAAAACCCCTGATGTTTGCTGTAAGAGTACAACTATTTTAATCTTAAAATCCAGTGTATGAAAAACTCATTATGGAACTAAAATATCCCTGCTATTCTAAAAATACTATACTATTTATACCACTGAAACATAAGATAATTAGATTTGATACAATCATCAATAAAATTTTAAGTCATAGCTACTGTGACTTATAGACACTTTATAATGCTCTACCTAAAGTGTAAAATTTTCTTCGACATGGATAGAGATGTTCATAGACTACTGAAAAATTCAAAGGAATATCTTTTATATGTACATGCAAATATATATGTCTCTAAAATCCTGATAAATCTTGTTGCTGCTAGCAAAAGTTTTGATTTAGTAGCCTATAAATCACAACTACATTACAGTCAAGTTCAAAAGGAAAACCTTGAAGAGAGATTATTAAATGGAGGCTGATTTTAAAAAGAACAATTTATCTCATGAGCATTGTTTCAAAATCATGTACATTATGTTACTACTAGTATAGTCAGTAAGTTGCTAATTCAAAGTAGTTCACTGCAGATTGAGGAAGAGAATTACCTGACATTTGAGTTTTGATTTAAACAAACCAACAAATTCTTTTTAAGAATTATGTACTTAAATTACATTTCTAAGCAGAATATATGTTGACCATTGAGCATGCTATCCTTCAGAAGAATACTATCTAAAATCTACTTTCAGTTCTCCAAATACAGTGGAGGACTGCCAAGCTAGTTTGACTAAAATTAGTACAGTCTTTGGTTTTGCATTTCTTTTAAATGAGCCAAGACAAAGAACCAAAAATAGCGTTCAGAATCCTCTGTCCCCAGATACCCCATCACAGCTACTACACAATGCATCGCTTCTTCTTCCTCTTTCTGTGCCAGCAGTTTTTGCAAGGAAAAGAGCCTTAGAGGTTCTTTCTTCTTATGCATCATCCAGCAATAAAAGAGAAGCTTTATCAACTCTGGACCAGCAGTATCCGACTGCTCATCTCTGGAGTTTGGTTCACTGTCTAAAACTCCTTTTGTACTGAGAGTTCTGTCCCAGGGAGCTGCTGACTCTCCTGTTTCAATTTCTTCCTCTACATATATACTTTTAACAATCATAAGAATTTAGAAATGGTGCTAGAACTCAGAACAAAGGCCTTTGTAGTCCAGCTGCCTTCCTTCAGAAGTGAGCACTGTGGAAGTTGCAGAACAATAAAAGAATAGGGCAATAAAAAGGCAATTATACAGTGCTGATTCTACTCTATGCCCTTTGGTTTTCTGCAGTCAAGTTGGTTTCCATGTGTAGAACTTTATGGATTTTTCTTTTAATGAATTTTGTCTAATCACTTTTTGAAGCTTTATAAATCTTCAACTGTCACCACGTTTTATGGCAATTTTTACTTTGGTCACACAATATATTGAAAAATATGCATTTATTTGTTCTGTCTCTTTATAATTTAATGTGCAAGAACTTTTGGCCTTGCATCACAATGAACAACAGATGACCTCTTTGCCTTCTTTATGAAGAGAATTTTACTAATCTTCATTGTATTCTCTTTCAGTCGCTTTTTCCCATACTAAAAATCTCAGTTTAGTTGTTTCTTCTTTATATCACAGCCATTTCAAATTTTTCATCATCCTCACAGTCTTTTCCTGTGCCTTTGCTACTTCTCCCTTGTGTAAGATTAACAGAGAGATTAAAAATGCACACTGTGTTTAAAAGGCAGACAGCGGCTCAGACCTATACAACAACATATTGATATTTTCTATTTATTTATTTATTTTCTACTAAAACATTGAGATTTATTTCTTTGGTACAGAACTTTCATTGCGATATTTAGAGGGCATTTAAAAAGGGGTATGAGAGAAAAGCTTAGCAGAAGTTAGTAGTCTAACATGAAACAAGGGAGAGAAGGACATCATGTTTCACTTTGTTCCAAAAGGTGAGGATTGCAAGTTGGTTTGTTCCCATACAAGACTAAAACATAGTAAATAAATAAAAAAAAAAAATCTTCAAGGTAGATGATCTGTAAGAGCAGGAAACTCCAAAAAGATTTTTTCCAGTAATGTGAACTGAACATCAACAAAGTCCAAATTTTCACCATCCATCAGACTTTGGACACCTCTCATTGACATAAATTGGCTAGACAGCAAACCGGAGTTCTTAAAACCATCTAAACAGTCTAAATTTTTTGTATCAAAAAACCCGAACAACACCCCCCAGCCCTGCAATTATAAAACCCATGGTCCTCCTTTTCATTTTACATAAGCACCAAATCCCTGGAAATTTTTAGAACAGAAATCTGACATTCAGACTACTCACACTTGCTTTCCTTTTACCTGCACGTACTATGGACGAATGGAGATGTTCATCCAAAGCCATATTTCCAATAATGCGAATTATGTTCCTCTGTATCTTTGCTGAATCTTTACGTAGCTGGTATATCCTCTGCAGTAGCTGAAGGCCTCCTTTAGCTTCAATTTTATCACAGTGAGAAGAAATCTAGCATTATACAGTAAATACAGTAATAATCAATAGATGTTCTGCAAAACGTCCTTTAGATACTGTGAATTCACAGATTAGGGAGTTTCAAGCAGCCGATATAATGCAGAGCACTTATTACATGGAAATTATTATTAATCTAGAATTTATCATGTCATAGTTAAAGAGGAAGTAAATATTTTTATATGCTAAGTGTATGATTGTTATGAATTGACAACCTGGAAAACACTGAGTACCATCATTCTATTCTCCTCCACATCTGAGGGAGATGAGATTACTCTCCATTTGGTATGATCAGATTTCAACTTAAATTCAAGGCCCATTTTCTTTCTGCATTATCTCAACCAGAGCCACTTGTCTTCCTGTCCACCATCTAAAACGCACTGAAATGCAAAGGTATTTCTACTTCCAAATAGTACTGCTATCATTATTGATCCTAAGGGCAACAACAGATTTTAGCCTAAGCAGATGAATATGCACTAATTAGTTGTAGTGTCAACTACCAATATTGGCCAAATGCTTATGGCTTGAACAGATTGTCTACAGTGCTTAAAAATGTGTGGTAGCTACAAAACTGCTGATATCCTCAAGTCCGTGGCTTTCAACTGTACTGGAATGAGTACAGTCACAACTTGTTTAAACTGAAAATCTGGAATATAATACATTCCAGACTAAGTCAGAATTTCTATGTATATGGAAGATGTGAAAGGGATACCAGCAAACTGCACCTTTATCCATCCCTGCTATCTACAACAATTTGGTGTTCTCAACACTGTTTGTTGGTGGTTTAGCTCTGAGCAATTTAGTGCACACAGAAGAGTGCAGCAACAGGAAACAAGAAGGATCACTACTACAAAAAGTCTTCTATACTGCAAAGAACAGACTGGTCCTGGGAGGCCACTGTATTAGCTGCTTGCTGTGAAGTATTCTGCCTAAAGGCAGTGGCCCTTGAAGGAGAGAGTTTTTTTAATAGATAAGGTTTGAATTCATGAGGCTACTTAGCTTTGTGAAAACCCGGCACTAGAGTTGGATTAAGAGCCGTAAGAAGAAACCTGCTTGTAATTTTCTGAGCTGATGTACACTGACTCACACAAATCCACCTACTTTACACTGAGAAATTCACATCATCAGTATCTCGATTACTGAGAAGCTGCAGAGTGGAAACACTAAGGGTTTCCTCGTGCTATCCATCTCCAATGACTTTGGCTGTCAGTGGGAACTAGCCCCACACAGGATGAAATCCTTTAAGCCACCTCAGGCATTCTCTCCTGCTTTTCTGTCTCAGAGCTGCCCTTTTACTTCTTGAAAGATACGCACAGGTATACTACAGGGGAACTTGTAAGGGCTAATTAGAAACAGTAACAGAACTTACATACACTTCCTCATGAGAAAAAAAAATTAGCTTGTTACACTGCCTTTGTTTCACACCAGTCTCAGTTGTCTGAACACTCTTTCAGAAAGAGTGAGTGGTAGGAGACAAAGAAATGGCAACTCCTTCACAATACACGAGAGAGCATTAGAAAGGAATGTTTATAAATGTAGTTTTTCAGTTATAGTTCAAAGGACAATTTACCTTAGAATGCTGTACTAAAGCCTGCAAGCAAAAAAGTTCCACCGTTTCTGAAGGGATTTTACTCAATGTTTCACAATATGGAAGTCCGTTTCCTCCAAAACACCATAAGCCTCCCTGAAATGAGAAGCAGTAAAAATCATAACACACTTCAAATGGCTACATAAAACAAGGATGTCTAAACTGAACCGTTAAGTGTGTAATGATCTATAGAAATTGCTTTAAAGAGTGCACAGCATGCATACACTTTTCAAAATGTACAAATCACACAACAGTACACCATAAAAATATTTACTGTTTTTAAGTGAAAATATTAATTAGATTTTCAGTCAGTAGTCTCCATAGTCTATTAACTTCAAAACATAAATAAAGGGGAAAAACATAAGATTTTCATTTTGTTAATGAATGTCTTCCTTTAAGATTATTTGCTTAAGTGTTAAAAACAAGACTCAAACTAAATTTAGACTTTCATAGTTGCAAAACTGAAAACAGGAGGAAAAAAGGTCTCCAATATGTGGCATAGCCTCTGACAACCAGTTTCTCAATCACACAGCAGAAAGACCAGCATAACCTCAATAAAAATCAAAATGCCTACAAGTCCAGTGTCTTACCAAAGCTCACTTTGCAGCAAGAGCTCTGGCTGTGGAAAAAATAAAGGAGCGATAGTATACAAATAATACACATAACTCTGTTACAGGAACTATAGAGTTATTGCACTCTGAAATCTCTAAATGAAGGCTGACAAGCATCACTATTAAAATGAATTCACTTTTGCTATTGTATCTTATAAAAAACAATAATCACTCATTAAAGTCACAACTTCTAAATAAAAAAATAAAATTCACAAGAAAGAGTGGATGAAAGTGGCATTACAATTATTTTTAAGCAATAATGGCACTTTAAATGATGTTCCTAAAGCCACTAAGGATGCTGTTGCCCTTTTGAAGAACCTCTAGTTTCCAAGTTCAGACCGACCACTAGACTATTCCATTTCTGGTTTGGTAACATGGACCTGTTTCAGGAAGGAATTGCCAAGTGATATAACAGAGCTTACAATTTGAGGTGTGCTAACAACCTACTAGTTTGCTAGTAAGATTTAACAGATGTTGAATGAGAACTCAAACAACAGTAAGATGAAATGTGAAAAATCATTTTATGAGCACTACAAGGGGAAGGAATGTTTTGGATAAAATGTTGAAATATCTGCTTAATGGAAAGGTTTGAAGGATACAGTCTTTCACTAGACCTTTTGATTAATTCAGCTGGGAAACACAAACAAGCTTTCAAACAGACAGTCTGTATTTAGAAGAGATTTCGCTTATGTTCTGCGGTCACAAAGTCTCTGTATTTCTCTTCCTCTTACAATGCTCAAAAATGTGAAAATAGGTTTATATCTTTGAGCTCTGCAGGAACAAAGAACACAAATAGTTATACTTTGCAGATGGGAACTCACCCTTTGTGCAGCTAGAGTCTGGCTACTTTCACGTAAAGCAAGAGATGTGAAGTACTGGACACATGGATCAAGACCAGTCTGGGGTAAAGATACTAACAACAAGCGAAGCTCATCTTCTATGGGATAATCCTGCAAGAAGTAAGAACAAATAGCTTTTAGTTTTGTTCAAAGCACGAAGCAAAACACAGAGAAAATAAATATTTGACATAATGGAATAAGCCATATTAATGAGACCATAAAATATGAATCCTGGACTTTAAACCACCAAATAAGTGATGAAAAGGTTCATACTGCACACTTCATATTTTGGTATGGTCCTCTTGGCACAGGAAGCTTAAAAGTTCACCCTTAACTACACAGTAGTTTTCCTAGAATCATAGAATATTCTAAGTTGGAAGTGACCTACAAGGATCATCGAAGTCCAACTCCTAGTCCTGCACAGGACCACTCCACAAATTATACTGTGTGCCTGAGAGCTTTGTTCAAACCCTTCTTGAACTCTTTCAGGCTTGGTGCTGTGACCACTTCCCTGGGGAGCCTGTTCCAGTGCCCAACCACCCTCTGGGTGAGGAAATTTTTTCTAATATCCAACCTAAACGTCCCCTGACACAATTTCAGGCCATTCCCTCGGGTCCTGTCACTGGTCCCCACAGAGTGTCTGCCTCTCCTCTTCCCCTCAGGAGGAAGTTGTAGACTGCAATGAAGTTTCCTCTCAGTCTCCTCTTCTCCAGACTGAACAGACCAAGTGACCTCAGCCACTCCTCACATGGCTTCCTCTCTAGACCCTTCATCATCTTTATAGCCCTCATCTGGATGCTCTCTAATAGCTTAATATCATTTTTATGTTGTTGTGCCCAAAACTGCACACAGTGTTTGAGGTGGGGTCGCACAAGCTCAGAGTAGAGTTTAACAATCACCCTCTACAACCAGCTCATGATGCTGTGCTTTTGGTGACACTTCATTAAAATGAATGTATAAATTACTAGTAAAAAATAAAGACAACACTTCTTTTAAGCTTTTGTATTCAAAATATTCATGTAGTGTTCATTTAACAATCCATAGATCAACTGATAGACTCAACAAAGTTGAAGAACAAAGTTTATTTGCCCACAGTCATGGAATTCACAGTTATTCTAATCCTTGCTACAATCATATATGGTGACTTCTGCGATGAGTAGAGCTGCCACAATGATTTGCTTCAACTTGCTAAGCAGTAGATTGGGAACTCTTAACTTCAATCACCTAGTAATCATACTGCTGTAAAAATAAATACACAACCATATACTAGTATAACCTAATAATTAAGGACTGACAGGTACAGATCCACTATCACAAAATGTTATGAAGATAAGAAAGGAAATACTGAAAATAACACTACAAATCAAAGCTGGCATTTAAGAGTTTTGCTGGTTAAGACAGAGATGTAGTTTCTGACAGGGACTTCTGCCAGTATTCATTCTATCAGCATTATAAAACACCTCATATATTATGCTTTGTGTGCCAATTCTGTTTACTGAAGCTGATGATGGCATGATTGCTCTGACCATCATATATATAATATTTATACACACCCTTAAAAATTAACTTAAAAAGAAAAACCAAGGCCAAATTTATCCAATAAAGATTTGTTGACGCCCAAAAGCTGGCAACGAAGAGGTGGGTCTAGAGCAGAGCACCACATTTAGCACTGAGGACACAAAGGCCTCCAGGAATCCTACATCTATGTGTAGGATTCTGTCAGGATCAACAAGGCAATCCAGGATGATTTCTTCACTTTGCCTATTAGGTACAGACAAGCAGTGTGTGTATCATACTGGTAACTCGTTCAGACTTCACTGCTGGTAAATATGTACTGTGGATATACAGTTCAAGAAAAGTAATTGAGCAATGCTTCCAACCTTATTTCTTTCCATCATTCCATTCACTAATGCAGATATACCCCAGGGGTATATCATATATTACAGTTCTGTATTTTGATCTTAATTTTACTACTAGTTAGTTACTTTAGAAGAACTCTAAACGGTTAACAACAACAAAAGCAGTAAAAACAAATTAGCAACTAGGAATCATCTAATGCATAGTTTTTGTTTACTTACAGTCTTTATTTTTGGCAATGGTGGTGGAGGCAGGAAAAAGCGAAGGTCAATTCCCTTGGATCGAGCCAAACCTATAGCAGTCCTTTGATCACAGGTTTGAGCAACTGTACCATATTGATAATCTGTCAAACGAGAATCTCAATGTTAGGGTTAAACTAACTTTAAACATTTCAGTTGGTTTTAAATGAAGTTTCTGATCTACTTTGTAAATACACTTGAAAAAAGAACCACCTCTCTGTGATCTACTTAAACACACTCCAATTTTGTAACCACAAATTCCGCAAGTTAAAAACTGCAGATGTTAGATCAGCACTACACTGAACTGAAATACCCCTGGGCACTAACTGTTCATTATAGACAAGTTTGACATAGGTCCTCAGACATAAGTTGAGCACAAGCAAATATTCAGTGTTAAAATTTAAAAGTCATTGTGCATAGTCTTCTGCTTACATTATTAAAAAACAGAGTCTTAAATTCAAATACTGCAAAGACACACACCCCAAATCTCAAATGATACAAAAAGCCATGTTTCAATAACATTGATAACATAGTACAGTTTTAAGTAGCCTTTCCTTACTGAAAATACAAGAGAGACTTTCAGTTACTCTGCTGAAGGGAAAGCAGATTTAAAGAGCAACTACTCATCCTTTCCAAAACCTACTTACTTTACAGCTGGAAATATTGAAAATTACATACTGAAATTCAGTGGCAAACTCAAGGGAAAGAAAATAAAAATTTGCTTCTATTCTTGTTACTGTTATTCAATTCTAGAACAAAGCTGACAAGCCATTTAAAATATAATTTTCACAGTCACAGATTGGCCATATTTTTTCTTCAGTGCAAATCACTTACACCTGCAAACTAAACTCACTGGAGCTGTGCTTTGGACAAGCTGAACACTTTAGTTCTAGCTGTGAAAAGTTAGCACATACTTTCAATCTTAAATTTTCTTGGATTCTGTTTTGAAGTATCAGGTTAAATAAAAGCCTGTTTCCCTCATGAGGCAGTTGGCAAGAACAAACAGTGTTTGTGAAACATCCAAATACTACAGTGAGCACTACAGAGAAAGGGAGATAACAAAAAGCAACCAAATTCCTTATACTGGACATCCTGTGCTCTGACAACCTGAGACTACTCGCTAACAGACAGTATTCTCCTACAAACACCAGACAGTTACACTAAACTAGTAAACAAAGCTTCAGTTTTGGTACATCCTAGCTTTCAAATGTTTTCAAACGCAGTCTGTTGGTGTAAATTCCCCATGGAAATTAATTAGATTTTTAAAGAGGCAATTTGAAAAAAAATAAATCCCATGGCTTGGAGTTGCATTGGAAGAGTGAAAGATCCTCAACTGACTGAATTACCAGACTAATGAGAACCCAGAACAGAATGTCACCTAGTTTGTGTAGCCTAGTGATGGAGCGGGGAGGAGGACACATACACGTATACACATACACACACACCTCCCCTTGGGGTTTCCAGGATGTTTGCTGCTAGAGCCACAGGGTGAACTTATTACTACTAAATAATAACTAGGACAAAAAATGGCTTATAAATAATGTTTACACATACAAGTCCTTTACCTCTGGTTTGTCATTATTACATGTCAGTTCCTAACTGATTTTTATCAACTTAACCATGGCTTTAAACTCACTCCTACAGAGCCTCAGAAAAAAAAATCAATGCCAGAACTTGTGACTGTGTTAGCAGTCCCAACAGAAAACCCTAGGAATAAGGAGCATGAACTGCTCTCCCACAACACAGCAATGGTTGGAATTCTCTGGTGGGAAACAGAGAGAGGCACTGCAGACATATACTCTGCGTCAGGGTGTTAGGAAAGAACAGCTACTTGAAATGTAAATAACTCCCCCACATTTTAGACCAAATTTCAGAGCATATTTATGCTTCTTGCAGCTACTAGCTTTTCTTTGTGTTGGCAGTAGACTTGGAAGAGCTAACTGAGACTTTGTCGCATTTCTGGGATGAATTAGGCTACATCAGCACACATTACCACGCCAGTGACTGTTGCTTGCCAGGTCTTGCACAGCCTGCAGTCGGACCATTTTGTCTTCTGACTGAGTTCTCTTTAAGAGAAGCCATAAGGCACACTCATGCTCTTCTCCATCAAATGTACCAAATTGTTCTTTTAACAGGAAACAAATGAAACACAAGCTATTATTAATGAGCATTTTAACAGTCACGTTTCTATTTGTTGAGTAAGGAAATACACTTCTTCTAATATCTGAATATTAGTTGTTAACAGTAATTTAGAATGCAATGTTTTAATATTAAATTAGTACAATAAACAATGACAGAATGACAGCAGTAAAATGCTGATCCTTAAATGGTGGGTTTAATTCATTTTAGTGGCACCACGTTGATATTTCAAATATATGTGACAACCCCTGGCTGGCACTTATCAACCAGAATTACCAGCAACTTCTGAGGCTCTGACCTTGAAAAATTAATTTCATAGGTTGACATGACATTTCATAGGAGGTGCATATTGTTATAATTATTTAACAGACAGTTAAATGAGAATAGACCGTATGCCTCAGGAATACAGTTTCTTATATGAATTGCAGTTCTTATTTTAAATTACTCTAAAAAGCAGTGACACTATTACAAAAAGACTGCTGCTTTCAGTCAATATTGTCAATTCTGATGAAAGCATAACATACTTTTCTGTAATGAGATTTTGAGAGTATTTCATCCCACAAATACCTTTTGTACACAAAACTGGTATCAAATATTAGCCTGGTATCTTAAGCTTTAAATCTCTTCTGAAACACAAACAAAATCAGGCACTGGAATGGGCTGCCCAGGGAATTGGTGGATTCTCCATCCTTGGAGGTTTTTAAGATGAGACTGGATGTGGCACTTAGTGCTATAGTCTAGTAACTGCGGTGGTAGTGGCTCAAGGGCTTAATGATCTCAGAGGTCCTTTCCAACCCGTCTGATTCTGTGATTCTATAATTCTATGAAAACAACTCTCAAATCTCCTCTTAACCATTGCTTTTGTTTACTTTAAGAAAAGGAATGGCTCTAATACATAGAAAATAGACAACTGATAATCCATATTAATACAGAAATTATAAGTTTTATTATCACTGTTTCAAACAGAAAAGAACATGCTAAGTTTGTAAGGAAAAATATTTTACTTTCTAAAAGCTCTACTTCACACTGTTAAAAAATAATAATCATAGATAAACTCATGCTTTCAATACCTACCATTAAAAGGTCTCCGGAATATTTTAGCTTCTGTTTCTAGAATCTTCCTCACTGCTTTATGGATTTCTTTTCTGGCTTTGTATGTAACCCCTATGAGAGTATTTTTATATTACTGGAAGTCTGAAAGACAGTTCCTTCACATGACTTTTTGTAAATATATGAAAAAAAATACACACACATATACATATGGACATATATAAAGAAAATTATCTTATATAGAGAGAACTATGTATAGAAAGAACAATCTTAAAAAAAAAATCAGTCACCAGCTTAAAATAAAGTTGGTGACATTTTTGATAATGGATCTCAGGAAATATAGCTTTCCTTATTATAGAAGCGTGACTTCCAGAAACATTCTATTCTCTTAAAATTCTGTTTTTAAAACACAAACAATTATGCACCTTACCTTGATATTCACTTGGATTTAGAGAAGCTGTACGTACATATACATAGGATTTAAGTTTTTCTTGATGAAGAGCTTGAGTATCGATTTGCAGCAACTTATTTAAGGAGAGGACTTCATATGTAATGAATACAAAACCTCTTGAAAGAAAAGAGAACTGCATATGAATATTCACTAAAAAAATATGATGGCAAAAAAAGTTAACAATCACTTTGCTATAAATCATCCAATTTTACCACATACATAATAGTCTGTAGATTATTTTGATTTCACAAAGTAGAGAAAACGCTATAAAATACTCGAAATAAGTAATAACTATCAGAAATTATGCTTTCAAGCTATAGTCTACCATGTCTAATGTTCTCCTGATAGTCACATTTTTTGAGAGATACACAAATAAAACTTTTAACTGTATACATAAGTTCTTTATATGCTTGTCAGTTATAACTTACCCTAGTATGAGCGATCCAGTTACCTTTGCAATTTTTCCTTGAAAAAATGAAAAACTCATGTTAAACAAAGTAGTGTGCATCACCTCAATATTAACATAGTTACTGTTTGAGTATCAGACAATAAGAACACAAGCCACTAAGAATAAGCTTTTAAAAATTTTTCTATTCCTCTCCACCTTTCAGGAAATCATTAATCAAAATTTAGAAACAGAGAAAACATTGCTTGATTAGAATTTCCTGCTCTCCTAAGCAAGATGATAAAATATGTATCCCGACAGTGCTATTTAATTTGAGTATTGCTACCTCTCAATTACATTCATTGCTCAACTGCAGGAATCAACAGTAAACTTTCTCTGCCTATATCACTAGCAATCATTTTGAACTCCAAATTATTTTAAGGAGTTAATTTTTTCCTTCATGGTGTAACTAAATCTTCAACGTATATTATTACATACAGGAGCATGTACATTCTTTGAAAAGTCCTGCAGAGTCTCCATAAGAAAATATATTTTTAAAAATAATTCCATTGAATCTAATTTATAAAGCAAACAGCCAATACACACGTTACTTGCAATAATTTTCCTTTTAAGTCTAATGATTCTTATCAGATTTCAGCTATTTTGTCCCTACAACATTGATTTGATTATCTGAATATAAGGATCTCTATACAGAGAAACTCTTATCATTACCAGTAGCAGCAAACCCAATGGAACACATCTCACCTATCATGAATAATTTCTTTTCCTCAGCATGAATTGGGAGATTTGCCCCACAACCACTGCTAACAGCTTCCATCTTTGAGAGACCATAAGAATTTGGCATGCAGACAAGAGGCAGCAGCTACATGTTGAAGAAATAACTGGCAGAGAAGTTTGAAAAAGAAAAAAAAAAATGCAATGCTTCCTGTAGAGCAGAAACTGAAATATCCTATCTTTAATGCTCAGAAATAAACTTTGTAAGAATCGTCATTCCATGCAGAAGGCACCAAAGAGAGCAGAGACTAAGCAAGAAAGACTGCAGAACTAATATCATGATATAAAAGAAATAATAGAAACAAACTTTTTTCCCCGTTTATGGATGTAATTTCCTGGCTCTAGAGGTTACCAAAAAAATCTGATACAAGCTGACTTTAAGATAGTTTAATAAGACCACATATAGTAAGGAGAGGACCTCCCATCATGTTTGTATTTGTTCCCAAATAATCTGCTGGTGTCATTTTACAGATCACTATGCAAAGCAAGGTCAGAAGCAGATAGGCACTTCAGGTTAATAGGAGCTTTTAATCACAAAGTCTTCAGGGACTTAGAACTTTAGTAGCATTTAATAATGCATGACATTATACCCTGCCTCTTTATTAACACTTCAGATCAATACATAATGAACTGTACTTACTGATATCATTCCAGGGTAGGTGTGTTTTTGTGGCTGAACCTGAGGTTCCTATTTGTCTGTAGCAAAATATACAGTAAGCAGACACTGACATTCTGCGTATTAAAAAAAAAAAAAAAAAAAAAAAAAAAAAAAAAAAAAAAGAAATGACTGATTTGAGAATTACAGCAGAAAACCTGCGGCAGTTTTTTTCCTGTCTTTTTACAGAAAAGGTCATGATAGCAAATGTCACAATAAACCACACTTGTGTCATTTCACTCCCTATAAAGCGCTCCAGTTAAAGAAATCTATAAACTCCTTAATTTAATTGGCTGCATTTCAATCACAAGAAAAGTTTAAAGCAGTTTTTCATCAATTATGTGCTACTGTTGAGTTTAGTATGTATTTCCAATTAACTTCTCTGCTTCTAAGTTTCCTTTTCTACTTCTTAGTAACTCCCCCTAAAATACCAGATATGGTCATGTCTCCATCAAGACATTATTCTATATGACACAGGCCTTAATACAACTCAGCAATCAACTGCTTTTAATGTTTATAATGGATTGTTTTAGCAAGTAAGTATTTAATTTTGATTACTTAAAAGAATGTGAAACCTCTGCATTTATTAAAAATTAGTACCGTTTCTCAAATGCTCTGACTTCATGGGCTCATGAAACTCAGAGGGCATGCTTACAGGTAAAACATGCACGTCATTCTATTCTAACATGTGCAAAAGAACAATAATCTAGCCTGAGTCAAGAAGAAGAGAAATGTTTCTAAAATTAAGACCTTAGCAGTTCAACATTATGAAGCCACAGGATAGCAACAGAATAATTGCACTGTATTCACTGAATGTTGAAATCAAACTAGATTTTTTTCGAAGCCACAAACATACACATATTAGAACTACCAAAGTTCTACAGGCAAGCCAATGCAAGCATGAATTTTCATGACAGTAGCAGTCTTTATGAAGGTAATATGAGAGCCCTTCAGAAATATGAAACGATTTATTGTTCTGATATATATATCAAAACACTCAATTTTCCCAGATTTACAAACAGGAAGATGAGTTAAGAAAAATTTGCTGTAACTTCCATACACTTTCTAGATACTACCTTGACTTCTTTAACAAGTGGGACTATTCGTAAGGGACTGTGCACCTTAGCCCACTGATCAAGGCTGTATCTTAATCTCTGCACAATGAGGTTAAAAGAAAATATATTTATATTAGTCAAGCACAGAAACCCAAGTCAATTTAGGCCAGGCAAAAGCACCAGTTCCGGTTCCTACCACTCACACATACTGAGCATTTTATGTATTAGCAAAAGTTACTGCCTTTACACTATCTTTAAATAAGAAAAACTTGTCTAAATTAGGAAAATTTAAAAACTGGCTTTGGCAACCCACAACAACAAAGTTGTGGATGTTACTTCTGATGAAGGCCTCCTCTCGAGTCTTAGTAGATAGGACATGTAGTATTTTTAGCACAAGCATTATGGAAAAACCAAGAAAGAATATGAAACATAATAATCGCAAAAATGTGCAAAAAAAATGTTTTTGCATACACTGCAGGAGTAACATGAAATTTGTGTTTTATAAGTGAAATTTTAGTGTCTACGTTGATGCATTTATACTAACTGAAATACTGAGTTAATGTGTTTAAGTGGATTTAAAATCACACCAATATCTCTCACATATCAATCAAATTCTTATGTTGGAAACATAGTCATCCTTATTGAATAACAAATTAGGTCTATATCATCACAAGTAACTCAAAATGACAAAATGTGTAAATCTGACCTTGAAATATGAGAGCCTGATAAGCTCCTTGAATTTAAGGTAATCTCTACAGACCAAGAAAAATGCTTATATCACTTTTATTGTCAGTGTCCAGCTCCTCTAAACAAGGGGTTTCTGTTTGTTTCCTTCCATTAATGTGTCCTCCTCTTTTCTCATTTCCCCAAAAGTTTTGATTTTTCACTTCTTTCTTGCTTGTGTTTGGGGCATTTTTGAAAAACATCAGTATTACCCCAACAGTCCCAGAATCACTGCCAGCAGACTACTTTTTGACTTCCATCATTTCAACATTGTGCTTATCCATTCACTTCAGCAGTGTACACAACACTGTGATACACTTTGAAGACACTGATAGTCAGTCCTCTAGGGACACTTATTCCACCTCCAAACTCTGTCTGATGGCAGTTCCTTCCTACCTTTATTCACAAAATCACATGCATTTATTCTTCTCCCTAGCCACAGTCTACAATTGCAATAAACATGTAGTTCAGTGACAGCAGGTACCACAATTACTTGAATTTCAAACAAGCATCTGCAAACACAGGAGGCCAAAATGAGTGCCACTTCCCTGCTGCCAGGAGCCTCTGTTCAGGTCCAAGAGCGAACACAGAATCATAGGGGTTCAAACGGACCTTAAAGATCATCTAGCCCCAACTTCCCTGCCATGGGCAGGGACGCCTCCCACTAGACCAGGTTGCTCAAGGCCTTTTCCAACCTGGCTTTGAACTCTGCCAGGGTTGAGGCACCCACAACCTCCCTGGGCAACCTGTTGCAGTGCCTCACCACCCTCAGAGTAAAGATTTTCTTTCTAATATCTAAACCAAATTTCTCCTTTCTCTTGCACCCATTACTCCTTGGACCATCACTACGGATCCTGATAAAGAGTCCCTCTTCAGCTTCCCTGCAGGCCCTTTCAGATCCTTTAAGGCTGCTAAGAGATCTCCACGGAACCTTCTCCAGGCTGAACAGCCCCAGCTCTCTCGGCCTGCCTTCACCTGGGGAGGTGCTCCAGTCCTATTATCAAATTCGCGGCCCTCCTCTGGACTGGCTTCAAGAGGTCCATGTCCTTCTCACGTTGGGGTCCCCAGAGGTGGACGCAGCACTACAGGTGGGGTCTCATCAGAGCAGAGCAGAGGGGCAGAATCACCTCCCTCGCCCTGCTGGCCACGCTCCTTTTGATGCAGCCCAGGATGTGGATTGGCTTTCCGGGCTGCGAGCGCGCATTGCCGGCTCATACTGAGGTTTTTATGCTTAGGGGATCTACGCAAATACGACGCGAAAGGACCCGTGTTTGCAGCCTGTTCCACAGCAGGTCCGGGCAGCCGCGAGCCCCCTCCCGCACCGGGGGGCGCGGTGCCCGCCGCCCGGCACGAACCCAGCGTGGGGCAGGGCCGCCGCTGCCGCGAGTCTGCGCCACCGGGGCTTGTTCAAACAAACAAACAAACAAACAAACACCACTGCAATTTTAGGCGATTCAACACCTACACTGGGGCGGGTGGCTCTGTGCCTCTTTCCGAAGGGGTTCAGAAAGAAAACAACCTGCTACCCCGAGACGCCCCCCGCTCCGTGTCCCACCCCATGTCCGCGTCCCGGCCGCCATGCCCCCTCCCCGCTCCAGCGGCATCGCTTCCAGCTCCCACCTTCCACCTTCCGCCTCCGCCGCCGCTCCCGTGACGCCAGCCCGCGGGCGCTGCCGGGAGCGGCGCTGCGCGTGCGCGGGGGAGGCGCTTCCGGCGAGCGGGAGCGGCGGGGCCTGCGGGAGCCGCGCGGGGCGAGGGGGCAAAAGGCAGGGACCGGGGCTCTTGGGAGCCCCTCTGGCCAAGGCGGGCGGGACCAGCAGCGCTGCTGCTCCGGGGAAGTGAATTGTCCAAAGGGTCTACGAGTTTAACCAAAGCGTTGTTCCTTTTTTTTTTTTTTTTTTTTTTTTTTTCCCTTCCGGTGCTTGCAGGGCTGCTCCGTTCGCGTGTGCCACCCGAAGCAAGGGGTTGTTTTCGCGGCCTCTCCCTCGCTGCGGCATTTGCAAGAGAAGCGGGAAGATGGTGAATGTTCTGAAAGGCGTTCTGATTGAGTGGTGAGTGACGGGCGCTCACCGCCCCTCCTTGTGTCAAAACCTGCTTATTTCTCCAGGCGTTGCGTAACGTACGAGTCCGGACAAAAGGAGTTGTTGTGATGCAACTGTTTCAGTTGCCTGTAATTTCCATAATTCCGAAATGTTTTCTTCTAAACATTTAACTTAAAAGGTGACATCGCAGCCGTTCAGTTAGGATGTGATAAATATGCAATTAATACATGAATTTTCCTTCGTGCTATACTACTTTGAGTGAGAACTCTGTTCTCCTGGATTTTGGTTATCCTTAAACAAAAGCATGCTTTAAGAAAACGCGCTTTTACGGTGCTGCTGCTGAAGACAAAAATGTAAGTTCAGACTTACCTTATTAAGATTTTTTAGTTGTTTACGTTTTTTTTGAGCTGCTTTAGCAGCAGCATAGGGGAACTTCTCTGGTGATCAAGCAGCTGGGTCTATTCATTAGACTTTATCAGTTTATTTTTGTCTCTAAAGTAACAGAAGCAATTACTGCTGTGAAAGAAACAACCTTTTCAAAAGCTTCATATACTGTATTTAATTTGTGAGTTACTAATAAAATAATAATAGGGAAAACAGGGAAAAATAATAGGGAAATAATAATTTCCCTAAAATCTTCAGGAGTGTCTTTAAATGGTGTTTCTTCTGTTTGCTTGTAACTGTATCTTATTACACCTGGGTGAAATCTGATGTGTATTTGTCTCTACAGTGACCCAGCAATGAAGCAGTTTCTGCTCTACTTGGATGAGTCAAATGCTTTGGGAAAGAAATTCATCATACAAGACCTGGATGAAACTCATGTCTTTGTGTTAGCTGAATTAGTTAACTTTCTCCAGGAGAGAGTGGGCGAGCTAATGGACCAGAACTCATTTCCTATTACTCAGAAGTGAAAAGACAAGAGAAATGGGTTTACTGGAAGTTTTGAAACTGAATTTCAATAGCATGGGTTGTTCTAATAGATAGCACTGTGATTTTTAAGTTCTACATAGAAGTGGCTACTCTGAAAAATGCATCATTTTCATAGACAAAATACTCTGGAAATGGATTTTGTTTCTTATTTTGAAAGATTAGAGTATCTTTATTAAAATTCCTAAATTTCTACACTTGGGGACTTGCCTAAAGAATTTTTGATGCATGCTCTCTGTTTTTCCTTTAGGATTTTTATCTTGGAAAATGGTATGACCCAAAAGTTAGTGTTTGTGCTTTGAAATGCTATATGGACTTCTCTGACATGTTTCTGTGGAATTGTTTGACTCTGATTATAGTGTGACTAATAGAAAGTAAAGAATGTATGGTAAAGTATGATCTGTGCTTGTTGGAACGTCTCTGTAAGTTGAAGGCATGGTCAGATACTGCTTTAACCTAATAGGTTTTATACCCCAGAATGAAAGTTCATGTGACTGTTTCATTGTTGTGTTTCTGTTTTGTTTTCCAAAAATTTAACAAATGCCCCATACTACTTGCCTACTTTTACCAAATTACAAATTAAAGGGGTCAGAGAAATGGAGACCAATCCTATATATAATTGCTTTGGTCACAATAAGCTATGTAATCAGGAAAAAGGAGATTCACATGCTCTACTTGCAAAGAGGAAAGCTGGTTTGGGATTTTTTTGAGTGTTGTGTTTTTTCCTTCAGCTTAGCTCTTCTTCCCCTGTTGCTTTTTCCTGCAAAGGAAAAGCTTCATAGTTTCATGGTTTTGTGTTTTGGTTTGGTTTTTAGCTTTTACACTGTATTTGTAACTGGCATATTTGTAAGTGAGCCAGTGCATGATGATAGAACCTGTGAAGATTCCTGATTGCAGGTCAGGCACATATGGATTACAGAAACAAGAAGAAAAATATGTATTACTTTTGCTATTATCCTACTTCCTACTCAAAACAGTAAAAATTATTGGATCTATAAGTAATCATTGACAAAGGACTCCTGGGATATTACATCAAAGGGAAGCTTAGTTTTGAGAGCCCCTCATGTACATCAGATAGGCGCCACCTTTGTATCTTTGGGGAAAAAATAAATATAAATTGAAAAGCTTTTGTAAGGAACAGTTTTCCTTGCTGACTCTTTCAGTGCTGCTTGTTTTTCTTGTCCAGGAGCTATCACATTAGTTGGTGGGTTTGTTTTTGTGGTTTGTTTGGGTTGGGTTTTTTTTGGGGGGGGGGAGGGAGTGTTTTGGTTTGTTTTTTTCCCCTCAGGAATAGGGAAGCTTCAGGGGAAAGTTTCACTAGATATTTTTAATCAAAAAGCTGTCCAAAGAAAGTTCTGTAGAATTGCATATATTCAGGCTCAAGTGGATGATCCAATAGGCCTGTAGAACTTAGCTTCATGTAATTTCTGTTTCCTTTCTTTGGAATCCTAGGTTATTTTCCATCCAGATTTTGCTGAAAGGTAAATCATCCCTCGCTCTCTCTTCAAATGACAGCATTTGGAAAGTCATGTGTGGAGTTCCACCTCTTAAGCTTCTCTATATTTAGCATGTCTAGTGCTCCATTTCTGTTTTGATTTCCCTTTTAAGTCTAAAATAAGGTTCTTGCAGTTCTTGGTTTTTTCTCCTGGTTAATTGTACCAGCTTTGCTGTTGCATTACCCGTGTTTTGGCTTAAATTTACAATTGATAAATGGCTTATGTAATGCAGAGGGATAGAAATTCCAAACTGTATAAACTAAACAAGAATGCATTCTTATACTCTGCTTGTAAGTTTTTTTTTTCTTATTTGAGCAAACAATTTTATGGACTTTTAACTTCTAAACGTGTCAGTAATTTGATCCTTCCTGCAACCTAACAAGGCCTAACTGATTCTATGCTGTGAGAATAAACAAATGATGTAAAGAAGCAAATTGGTAGCATTGTATGGGGTCTAAGGGACTGAGTTCTTTGTAGTCCCTAGGGAAAAAAGGGTCTTGAATCACACAGTATGGTGAAGGAAATCCAATGAGGAAACTTGAGTAAGTATATGAATTAAATGAACAAAACACCCAAGGGTTTCTGGTATTTGAATCAACTTGGATCTCTGAAAGGTTTTGTTGTTTTGTTTTTGTTTTTTTTTTTAATGCATATAATCCTGTAACTTTCATACTTTAAAACAAAAAATAATTTTCAAAATGTATATTGCTCAGATGGGAGAAAAGTAGAGACAAGTGTTAGAAATATCAAGACATTTTGAGATAGTCAGCATTTACACTGTTTTTCATTTAGGTGTGAAATATTGATGAGTAAAGCTTGGAATGAAACATTGTGTTAGGAATACATTTTAAAGTCTGGAAGCATTTGAGAATAAAAACTGAAGGAGATCTTTGTAAATATATACATGTTTTGATTATAGAGTTGATATTGTGAGAAAATTGGCTCTCTATTTGAATATTTTATGTTAATTTAACATTTGTATCCATCACTAATAAGTTCACTGCTTTGCTAATATCTAGCACAGGAACTTCACTCTGCTCAAGTTTTGCTTGAGCAGTGAAAAGAGATCTTGGATGGCAGACTTCTTCTTGCTTGTTGAAGCACCAAATTTTATCTCAGTGGGCTTTCACTGCTCAGTTTCTGCTTTCGGTCTGAGTTGAAAATATCTTGTCTACTGGAAAAAAAGCATGGTTAGAACAGTTACTTAAAGGACACTTATTCAAACTTCATTTATTACTTGCTACTTATTTATACTTAAATCTAAAAAAAGATTGCAAGTTCACTTATTAGCATTTTATGACATAAACCTAATTGCACGTGGGTAGTTACAGTAAGTTGAACATGATCATAAGTACTGCTTTCCTTAACACAAATACAGAAGCTAAAGACTAATATTTGACAGAAAGATGAGAGATCTCTAAAGCAAGGTAAGAGAATTAGAGTAATTCAAATAAAGTTTGTCATATGGGAAGAGAAGGTGGAAACTGAAAATACTGCTTCCTGTTAAAGCACTTCATTTTTATTGAAAATTATACTACTGAGCATTTTGAGTTTTTTGTTCACATCTCAATTTTTTTTTAAAGTTTATTAACGGGCTTCAAAGAAAGCTGTGTAAAAAGCAAATGAGCTTAAATGCCTAAATTTAGATACTTACACAAATTGTGGGATCAGCTAATTCTGGAGAGTGGGTTATGTTAGCATGGGTGTTGACAGCACAATGAATATGACCCTGGTTAGTCAGTATAGATAGGGATTATAATGACTTAGTTTGCTTGTGCCCAATTCATAAGTCCCCTCTCCTTCTCTCTGATACAACACCTAGGCCAAGAAGAATAATTGTCCAGTGCAGTGAAGGAGGACATAACCAACAATCACTAGAGAGAATGGATGTGGTGTCAAGAAAGTAAACTATTGAAAAAAAACAGAGAATGCTTCAGGTAATTCTACCAGTTTACCTGAAATAAAACAGACTGAGTGGATTTGACTTTGTAGCTAAACTGCCAGCGTTGTTTCAGAAAATGGGAGGCACCTGAATCTATTTGAAATTATAGTAGTTTTGTTTATTTGTTTAATGTGCTTGTAATGGTAGTTTTGGGTTTTTTGGATATTTAGCACAGTGCTGAGATCTAGGTGGCTGTGTGATGTGCTACACTAAACCTTCTCCAAGTGCTGTTGTACATTAGGAAATCCTATTTTACAGTCTTTCCAGGTTTATAGGGTGCATTCAAAAGCATATCTTCTGAGTCTCTATTTTTTTCCTAATGTGCCATAACAACAGTTTTTACTGTTTTTTCTCACCTCTGTAGGGCCACCTCACGTATGCAAGAACAATCTAGAGAACATGTATTTTTATGCATTAACAGGATTGTGAATTGAAGATAATGGTATTTCATGGTATCGTTTAAGTGACTTGTGTTAACCTTTCTTAGTTGGCATCATCACTGTAAAACTGTCCAATTTCAGTCAGCCCCTAGGCCAAGCTTGTGAAAGTAGGACTAAAAACATACATAAATGTATGTAATGTCTGTGTATATATGTTTATATATATATATATATATATAAATCAACAAGTCTTTAATCATTAAACCAACACAGTCTGAGAGGTATATTTTGGTATATCTTCCAATTAAGCAATAGGTCATTGAAGAAAATAGTAAAGTTTTGTAATAAATTTTTTTGCAGTTCCAAATTCCACACCAATTTCCACCCTGACTCCTTGATTATCCTACAAATGATCCTGTTAAAGCTGTGGTGATTACTGAGAAATGAGGCATTACTCAATATGTCAGAACTGGGTGTCTGGGTTTGTTTTGTCATTCAGACTGTGGCAAGGCCTACAAAATTAAGACTATACAAAATTAAGGATTCAATAAATTGGAATTCATGGTGAATGGAAGAACAAATTCTTCCTAAACTAAGTCATTATCTTTGGTCTTAAGACTTAACAACTAATAAGAATTTTAAAAATGGGATATCTGATGGAAACTTGATGTGGGGCTGGGTTTTTTTTTGTTTTGCTGGTTTTTTGGGATCTGTGGTTTGGTGTTGTTTCTTTGTTTGTGGGGGTTTGTGGTTGTTGGTTTTTTTGTGGGTTTTTTTGGTTTTGTTTTTTTAATGTGGAATAGAAGTAGTATTCTAACACATTGCTGTTTCAGATTTTCAGGACTGAACAGCTGACAATTTGAAGACAGACCAGTAAGGGGAGCTCTTACCAACATTTTAAGATGCTATCAAAAAAATTGCAGCCTGGGCATTGGTGGATCCAAGACTTATGATGCTTTGGAGCATTAGATATGCATTCAGCTAGAGGTGAACATTCAACTTCAAAGGATCCTTCTAAAGAGTTATTTGCTGTAGGAGATTTTGGAATTTAGTATTTTTAGCTCAGAAATTTCTTAGATGTTTAGTTACCCAATGTTTTCTTCCTATGCTTAGGTACACGGTCATATTACATTAAAAGGGTGAGTCTGAAGTATAGTCTTCCCTTCAGAGGTTAACTGGTAGGTCTGTGTATCTCCACACCAAGATCCTACTTTAGGAAAGGTAGGATCTGTTTTAGGTAGGTTTTAAGTTAAATCATTTTTAGTGACTGTAAATCAAAAGAAGACATTGTTTATAGGAAATAATGTTTATGATTTTTTTCCCTCTTTATTTCCTCATAATACACAATGCATGTGATTGTAGCATTGTGATTATTACTCAGAGCACATGGACCATACTATATGGAAGATATATACAATATTTGATCTTACTGTATTTCAGTCTGCACTGGGGATTTCTCCATCCTTATCCCTACAGTGTTGCTAATAGTACGTGGAAATGAGACACATGGAAAGTTTTTCCCTCATTGGCCCCCTAAAAAAGGAATAGCTTTATTGGTTTACACCTATATAAATGTAAAATTCAGTATGTTCCCTAAACAAACAAATACCCCCAAAAAAACTACCAAGTAAGTTTTAATATGAGGGGGAAAAAAAGCCCAAGACCTTGAATATTAGTGATTGTATTTTTCACATAAACAGAAAAAGTAATTTTCTCACTTCTGATTGCATAGCAGTAAGAAAATTAACTACAGAATAGAAACAGACTGTAACATTGCTGTCAGTGAACAAATTTTAAAAGTGAAAATTTTAGAGTATTACTGTAGGTTTTTAGCTTTTTGTGCTTGAGCAATTTTACCTGTTAGTAACAAGTATAAGGTTCCTGAAAGAAATCTCATTTTCAAATAATATCTTTTACCAAAAGCAGACTCATAATACCCATGCAGGAATGGGCTTTAACACACCAAAGAAAATCCATCCAACATCAGAACTGACAGATATTTGATTAGCCACATAAGTAGCCCCTCAGGAAAGAAACAGCAAGCAAAATTTCTGGATGACTGTAGATTGAAGGAGTTGTCTGTCAGAGCTATACAGTTGTTCATTTTTCTATTACAGAAAAGATGGACTCCATTGTAAATTACAGCACACACAGAACATTGGGTACACTTGCAGCTGTGAAGAGATCACTCGCAGATAAGAAAGTATTGTGCATTTCTACAAGGTTGGCATAGCTGATATGCTGTTAGTAGTGAGAGATGCACATACCAAGCAAGGCCCTGTGGTATGTCACCGTTTTGTATGTTGTGCTCCTGATGTATCAAAGCTAGAGGGATGAGATCAGAGGACGAAGGAGCAAGAAGGCAGGAAAGAGGGGGAAGAGTGTTTTAGGACTGCAACTATTATTTCCTGTTAATTCTGAAATTGAACAAAATCAGAAGGAACATAAAGACTGAGAGATTACGTTCCAATTAATTTTGTATCCAAAAATATTCTTACAATTAACTAGAACTTAATTGGCTTACAAAAGGTCCTGTATTTATCGCCAGAGCTAATGTAACACAAGGACTGGGAGAACAGGTTTTTATGTATTTATGTTATGCCAATTATTTTAATTTTATGCCTATTTTTTTCCCTGTCCTGGATGGGACTACTTTTCCATGTGGAATGATAGTGTAGTTTTACTTCCTTTTAATCTTTGCATTCTCCAACACTGGCAACTCTATGGAGCGTAAAATGTGTTTTGAATATGTGTTGTATGTATATCATTAGATATACAGGTATTCCAGAAGCTACAGATTCAGCAGTGATGAGTGACCCTGGAATAATTATGGCCTTCTGTATCACCAGTGAGCTTGAAAGAAAAATCTCTCTTCAGCTGTAAAATGAAGCAAGCTCCCTCTATTTGATTTTGCTTTTGGTCAAAACAAACATTATCTTTTCATTTTAGGAAAGTTATAAAGTCAGTATAAAACTGAAGAAAAAAGAGGCATGGTTTCTTAAGGAATATTTGGAATTTATATTGTTAAGTACAGCCATGACAAGGTCAGTGTGATAGAGGACTGTGACAGCTTTCTGCTACTGGCCAAGTCACCATTTGGGCAGAGGGAGCTGCAAACAGCATTTAAGGGGAGAAATAGAGTAGGGAAGAGGAGTGGGCAAAGCTAAGCATTTGAACAATTCTGTCATGTTGTCCAGGGAACCTGAAGCCTTGGAATTGGTAAATGTTTCCCCTTTTGGCTTTGAGTAGCATTTTTTAAAGCTATTTCTGCTAGTTTAGCCCGTTGTGTGTCAAAATGAGATGTATGGAGTGGGAAGGAAGGATTCTGAGGGTGTATGTTTTTCAGAAGTTGGTTCCTAAAGTTGTTTGCTACAAGTATGAAAAATTAGACCAAGCTGAGTCTGGCTTTTCAACATGCAGAGTTATTCTAGCTCATTTTTTTAATGTACTACAAAACAAAGGGAACTGTGAAGGTCATATAAAGTTCTATTGCTTGAATTGCTAACTACAAGACACAACCCACTACACCTCTAAATTTGAAACAGTGAAGGATGCTTTCATGTAGTGCAGTTTTCATTATCATCACAGTTACATGAATATTATAACCAAAGCAAGTCATAAAAACAAATAGAGAAGACTATGAATGTTGTCTGCCTGGACTTCAGTTAAGCCTGTGACACTGTCTGTCACAGGATTCTTCTGGAGAAATTGGCTGCTTATGGCTTGGCTGGGTGCAGTGTTGGCTGAGTAAAAACCTGGCTGGATGGCTGGGCCCAGAGTGGTGATGAATGGAGTTACATCCAGCTGGTAGCTGGTCACAAATGATGATCCCCAGGGCTCAGTTTTAGGGCCAGTCCTGTTTAATATCTCCATCAATGATCTGTACAAGTGGATTGAGGATACCCTCAGTCAATTTGTAGGTGACACCAAGTTTGGCAGGAGCGTCGATCGGTTGGAGGGCAGAAAGGCTCTACAGAGGGATCTGGACAGGCTGGATTGATGGGCTGAGACCAATTGTATGAGGTTCAGTGAGGCCAAGTACCAGGTCCTGCACTTGGCTCACAACAATGCCATGCAGCATGACAGGCTGGGGGATGAGTGGCTGGAAAGTGGCCCAGAAGAAAAGGACCTGGAGGTGTTGGTTAACAGCCAGCAGGAACATGAGCCAGCAGTATGCACAGGTGCCCAAGAAAGCAAATGGCATCCTGGCTTGTATCAGCAATACTCTGGTCAGCCAGAGCAGGGAAGTGACTATCCCTCTGTACACCTCTCGAATACTGTGTACAGTTCTGGGCCCCTCACTACAAGAAAGTCATTGAGGGGCTGGAGCATGTCCAGAGAAGGGCAACAGAGCTGGTGAAGGGAATGAAGCTGGTGAAGCAATGAAGTCATATGAGGAGTGGCTGAGGGAGCTGGGGTTGTTCAGCCTGGAGAAAAGGAGGCTCAGGGGAGAAGCTACTGCTGTCTACAACTACTTGAAAGGGGGTTGTGGTGAGTTGGGGATTGGTCTCTTCTCCCAAGTAACAAGTGATAGGATGAGGAAATGGCCTCCAGTTGTGCCAGGAGAGGTTTAGGCTGGATCTTAGGAAAAATTTCTTCACCCAAATTCTTCACCCAAAGGGCTGGTCAGGCACACTGAAACAGTCTGCCCAGGTAAGTGGGCTGTCCCTTGAAGTGTTCAAAAGGCGTGAAAAGGCATGTCAATGTGGAAGCTGGGAAACAAGGTTTAATGGTTAATATGACAGTGCTGGGTTAACAGTTTGGACCTGATGATCTTAGAGGTTTTTTCCAGCCTTAATGATTGTATGATTCTACAGTACGGTCACCTTTTGGGAGAAAGATACTCTTCATTGCCCAACAATATTTCTTACAATTTACAGAGGAAAGGGATGTTTTGCAGTCCTTATGCTGAGCAGTATTATCGTAAGCCTCAGGCAGGTGGGGGGGATCTCAAGGGGGAACAAACATAGGAAACCTGGGTGCTTAATAAGGCTAACCAGACCTTTCACATCTGGAATTCATTTTGTGTCCTTCTAAAATTAGGATTAAAATTATCAGTGAGATCCCTAATCATTTATCGAAGTATGGGATGTTTTTGAAATTATTTTATTTGGGCCTAGAGCTGCATTCTATAATTGTATTATATTTTGCAAAAACCATAAAAAAAATCACCTCAGTATATTCGTAACATTCTTGCAGTGTATTTTTCTACAGTCTAGGTTGAAATGATTTTTTCAGTGGAGTAAAAGGACTTAAATATTTGATATTGTTCCTTTATAGAACTACATACAATAATGCAGGTATTAAGCTGTAATTATATTGGTTTTGGTTTTGTTGTTTTTGGGCGCTTTTTTTCCCCTTTTTTTTTTTTCCCCCTTTTTTTTTTTTTTTTTTTTTTTAAGAATTAACATTTGATCTTGCAGCAAACTCTCTATTTGTTGTATTTTGTATTATGGAGGGTAATAGTAGGGAAGTAATTTGGGACTCTGGTGATAAATTGTGTTTAGGACCTTGAATATTTTGATGGATTTTCCCTTATTTTTTCACATTTTTCAAGAACTCTCTTTATATTTGAATGTTGTCTCTATTGAACTTTGCAACAACATCAATGAAAAAGGACTGCTTAAGCTTTGCTGTGCTGTCTTCTTACTTGAACTGCTCATGAGACCACACATAGAAATGATAAAAGGTTTTTGAAGAAACTACATATTGCAGAGGTCTCTGTAGATTTAAGCTAAAAAAGATATAAATTTATATCTCAGCCATTAAGGCACCTGTCTGAAAAACCTGGGGACTTTGGAAGTATTTCCACCAACGGCTATTTATTTTAATATTCTAATTTGGTCTTTGCCGAGCAAGTTATATTAATAGATTTTTTTTATATTGTAGACATATTCAAAGATCTCACTTTGAACAACTAGGGTTTTATAATGCTAAACTTTTTATGAAATGCATAAGAAGGCACCCTATCCTGATGCACCAAATAAAATAGGCAAAAATTACTGTTTGTTTATTAAAGTAACATATAGACAGTCCTGTCTTTCTCTCCTGGCCCTCAGTACCCATTTCAAGTTTAATTTACCATGCTTTAATGTAATTGATCACAATTGTATGCAGAATTCTGGGTGAAGTATTCCCAATACTACTGCAACACCTTTATATTCCAGATCCCTCTTTGAAATTCTGGGAGTATTAGCTTCTTTCATGATCTTATCAAGTTGTTGCCTTGTGGGTATTCTCTTGCTGGCTGAAAGATACAATTTTTTCTCCTCCTTTCTTTTTACTTGATGCCTTCAGTTTAAAATGAACACTTGTAAGTCCTCAAATTCATCACTTTTAACTTTGTACTGTCATATTTAATCCTCTTATTTTTAGTGGTCTGCTTCCATGGGTCATCCTCTCTTTCCTGAATGATATATCTATTTTGATTCTAGACTGTATTGTTGATTCTCAAGTTTGTGTTGTCAGCAAATTTTATTACCACACTCACATTTTTAAGTCACCTAACAAAAATATTGAAAAGGCAAATATCACAGCTGATTGTTCAGGGATTCCATTTACTGTATCTCCTCAGTGTGTTTTCTTTGGAGCACCATCCACTGCCACATTTTAGTTTCCATCCCTTGCCATCTGTACTAATCCTCATTTCTTCAGTTTAATATCTTGTGTGGCGTAATGTGAACTATTATGTCAAACTAAAAAGAAAACAAGCAAACAAAAAAAAAACACCGAAAAACCCCACATGAATATTTTCCTTGTTTAGGATATCATTTATTTGATAAAGAAAAAAAGTCCAAAAGTTGCATTTCTATTCAACTTAGTGTACATTGCCCCATTTTCCCATTTACCAAAGTGGTTTTGTTCTTATCTAGAAAATGTTTTTCAAATGCTTATGTACTATTCATACCAGATGGATAATTCTAAGCTTGCCCTTATTGTTCCTTTTGTTGAATACAGGTACAGTCTCTTCTCTTTTATATTCTAGAGTTGATAGACTTAAAAAGATTGTTGGTGCTTTTAATATGTCAGTTCTTTTTGTATCCTGGGATGACATCTTGTTTACCCTGTTCAGATTGCATTGGGCTCCTCGAAGAAGCAGGGCAAAAATATATATGGCAGATTGGAGCTGCTTCCACAACAAAAATGAGGCAGGAGGAAGCTGGGGTGAACAGCCAGTCCACTAGAGGGTTTAGTTTATCCTCATTCAGCCTGGCTATTCTCCTCAGCTACTAAGGAAATCCTTGATCTGTTGGGGAATCTGCCCAAGCAAGCTTTGTTTCTCTTTCTCTGATGTATTCCTCTGTGGTGCAGGAAAATTGCAAGGTGAGGTACATCAAAAGGAAATGCCTTTTGGAATCATTTGAGCATATAAAGCTAACAAAAATGAGTCAAGTCTGCATGTGGAAGAAGTACAAGTGAATAGATTTGCATGTGAAAAAATGAGTAAGTTGGCATGTGAAACTCTCCAATGCATTAAAATGGGGTAGTCATTTATGCTGTAAATTCAGAGAGAGGTGAAGAAGGAAAGTGGAATAATGGAGGCATCTACAAAAGCAGTTGTTGCATTGCAACACAAGACACTTCAGTACCTATTCTAATTTAGGTCCTGTGGGGGAGTGTTCTGCAAGGGGAACTCTGTGTCTTTTTTTTTTTTTTTTTTTTTTTTAACAACATTTAAAGGCAATTTTAGGCTTCTTAGTTGTATAGCATATGTAGCTGAATTGAGCTTGTGGAAGTCAAAGATATTGTCAAGTTTTTATAATAGTCAGGCTTGTGCAGATTTAACCACATGCCAACATTAAATACGTTTCTGCTCACCTGCTAATGATTACACCTGAGCAAAATGTGTTATGTTGATAGAGTGAGCTGCAGCAATAGTAAGTGACATTTTTCTGTGCATTTTCCTTCAGTCCTCACCATGTAACAGAGGGCAGAATGGGTGGGACTCCTGCAAGGTATCTCTCAGTCAGGATCATAGCTTGTAGAGGCTGTTGAACGACTATGACACATAGTTTTCTTCTGTGACTATGAACCCAGATACAATTTCTAATGCATCCGAGAGAAGAGTAGGCAACACTGTTGCACCATATTTATTGTACTGGGTGGCAAGGACAGGGTTAAAATGGAGGTTAAAGCTGCAGCGGTGATTTGCACACCTCTCTCTGATGTTTTTTGCTTTACTACTGAAATTAAGTTCTTATGATGGCCTGTATATTAGGAATTGAGCTAAGGCACAGATAGCTTGAGTTAAACATAGGAATTGAGTGATACAGTGGTTTTAACTGTTTTGGCTCCTCAAAATTTTCTACTGAAGAAGTAATCTAAATACATGAAATGTAGGCCCACTGGTGGTGGGGTTGCCTTTTGCAGATATCTAGTGGGTAAATCAGGACCCTTGGTCTCCACAGCTCCTCAGTTGAGAACAACTGCTGTAATGCATGCAGAAATGAAGTCCTAACTCCCTGATAACTTTTTACTGTACTTTAGCTTTAGCATCTGTTAGGTGTCACCCCAGGGTTTAGCCTGTGTAGTGTACCTGAAATCTGCAATAAAAAAGCAATCTTTTTCCTATATGTGGATTATATTAACAGATAAAATTTATACCTAACACTAACACATTATCTCAGGCTTCAAGTCTTCCAGATTTTCACACACCTAGCTGGCCCTGGTCAAAAATTTGGCTTGTTCTTGCTGTAGGTCTTAGTATAAAATTCTCATGGAACTTTGGGGAATGGTGTGAAAAATATTTACCATTTATGTTTCTCAAATGGTCAGTAAGTTGTAATTACTAAAGCCAGCAGGGGATTGGGCCTTTTCTCTTCCTATTCTTTGGATGGCTTTTCTAGAGCTGATAATTACCGCTTGTTTCTGGTTTCCTTAAATTAAGTGCTTCACACTTCTTTTGTTTAGCCATTTTGTTGCTCCTTTCTCAAGAAAGTGAATGTGCACTGAATGTGATCCCAGAATGCAGCATCAAAGTTTGTTTCCAATACCAATCCCTTTTTTACCGAAGCTCCCCGGGTCTTGTAGTGTTGATGTCTCTAGACTGTATTCTGAATTCTGAGGATAAAGACATTCTCTCCCACAAGACACCCCCTTGACCCGTTGCTGTAAGCATGATTTTCTGGGAGCAAAGGTTACACTTGGCATGGGACATTGGTCAGCACAGCTAACTTTCACTCACTGTAGCTTTTGGGTTGAGCCAAAATTCAGCAATATAGCGGTGTCAGCGTTTGCGATTTTTTGCAGGGTGGAGTGCGAGGTACATGGCGGGGCCTCGATGCCCCAGATACCGGCACCAGCTTCTTTTCCTTCTTTCTCAGCCCTGAAGGCAGGAGGGGTAAGTCAGCCGTAGGTGCTTTGTTGTCAAAAAAAACCTATTTCGCATAGGCCATTGTGATTCCCGTTTCAGAGGGGAAGGGGCGAGGGGCTGAGGGGGGACAGCGGCGGCTGTTTGCCCTTGCCAAGCGAGCTGTTACGGCGCCGTGGCCGTGGCTGTGACCGTGCCCCGGGCCGGGGCGCCTCGGCGCTGCTGTGGGGGCAGCCCCGGCCCGGCGGGGGCGGAGCCGGCCGGGGCAGTGTGGCGGTCACGTGGCGGGGTCACGTGGCGGGGGAGCCGGGCCCAGCCGCCGCCGCCGCTCCAGGAGCGGTGAGAGACGGAGCCGGGAGGGCGGGCAGGGAAGGAGGGAGGGAAGCGGGGCGTGCGTGTGGGGGTGGGGGGGAGGAGGGAGCCCGCGGGCGCGAGTGGCCGCCGCCCGCTCCGCCGCTGCCGCCGCGCCGAGGTGAGTGCGGGAGCGGGGGGGCGCGATGGGCCGGGCGCTGTGCGGGGCCGCGGGCGGCTGCGGGGCTGTTTCCCTTTTGTTCCGGCGGCCGGCAGGGCGGTCCGCTCTCCGGGGGCGGAGGGGGGTCCCGGAGCGCCGCCGGGACGGGCGCGTCCGTCCTATGCCGCGAGCCGCGTCCTTCCCGCGGCGGCTCTCCCGCGCCCAGCGGGCACCGGCCGGGATGAGCCCCAGGAACGGCGGGCGGGGGGCAGCCTGGAGCCCCCGGCCTTCCCTCGCACCTGCGGCTCCGGGCGGGGGGGCTGGTGGGGGTCTCCGCCCTCTCTCGGAGGCTCGGGAACGGGCGGGGGTCCGGGAGCTGCGGGCGGCGGCGAGGGGAGCGCTGGCTCCAGCAGCACCTGTGACTCTCCGCGCACCGCCCGTACCGCTGCGATGTGTAAACAGTTTTGTCTTTTTCATCTTATTATTATCTTTTTTTTTTTCTTTTTTTTTTTTTTTCTCCGATGTTCTCCCCAGGCCCTCTTACCGGGGGGGGGTCCGGGGGGGGGGAACACGGTTCGGAAATGTGCCCCGCGATATGGTAAAATTCGCCCAAGGAGCACAACTCCTTCGCGTTTTTTCGTGTTGTGTTTTCTCATCGTGCCTTTCAATAAGCGTCTGTGTGCGAACGTGTTCCAGCTCCTTGGCTTCCTAAAGGTTTCCGAAAAAGTGCATGAATCGTTTGCCTATTCAGTGCTTAAATTTGACGTAGACATTAGAACATACAATTAAAACAGCTGTATGGGGTCAGAGTAAAGGTCCGTCTTGTTTGGATTCCCGTTTCTGCGAGTGGCACGTAGCAGATGTTTAGGAAACACCATAACAACAGGGTGAGCGTGCTGTGAATCTTTGGGAAAACAGCCAGGCCTCCAGCAATTTGAGGTTAAGGGAGTGCCTGAGTCAAATGTGATGTTTTAGTATTTAAGAGTCCTTTTTCTTCCATGACTTAGATATATATGATTTCAAAAAAGAATAAGGCAAAAGCCTCTTCATAGAAAAGTTTTTTTATTTAAACAAATATAATTGCAGTCATGTTGTTGTCGTACGTAGTTTCATTTTGCCTGTATTAAATTTGCCTGTCCAAGGATTACTGATACATGAACAACATCCTCTGTTTCAAATAGGTAAGGGATATTTGCAGTGGATATTTTTTACACATATGGAAGCTGTAAATAAATTGGTTTTAATGTCCGTTTTTACAAATAATTTGCAAAATGTAAGTCTAACACTAAACACTAAAAATAACTATTTAATAATATTAAGTGTAAGAAGAGCTGTGTCAAAATAGCAAGTGTTTTACCATAAATACAGTATTGATAGCTTTGAAGATGATTACATGAACCACTAACATTTAAATATTTATACTTAAGCTTAAAGGGTTAACTTGTTTTCTCATTACATCAAGACTTCTGGTAAAATAATTTCGATCATACTATCACAGATGATTTTACATTAGCAAAAGCATTCCTGGGGATGCTAGCTATCAACTTGATCCTGCAATCCTAATCCAAGAAATAGCTTCATGCCAGTAGTTCCTAACCTGATTGCTCTTATAAGGAACATTCGCAGAAGTGGGCCTCATTTTTCACAGGCAATGTGAATGTCAAGCAAAGTAGAGCTATTTCAAAAAAACCTGCATATTCCCCCACGCCCCCGGTGGAATTTTATAAGAAGGTCATTATAGTTTCTTGGGGCTGAAAAGAGATAGTGGGTTGGTGTGTGTGTATAGATAGATATTTATAAGATTGTAGATAGATATTTACAAGATTAAAAATAGCTTAGAAAACTGACAGCTATAACTGTTATGAATGATTTCCACAGAATGATGTGGGGTATTTTTTTGTACATCACTTTTAACAACTGTGGAATTCTCACCTAGTCAACAGATGTTTATTGTAAAACCCTTAATACATTTCATTATTCTATGAAAACCCTACTCGTGTTGAACTATACTGAGCTTGTGATGGGCTGTTTAAATTTTCAATATATTTCCTTCAGTAAGGCGATGAATAGCATTAAATGGTTCTATTATAAGCTTGCACCAAGAAAGCTGTTGTAGTGCACCTGATTCCTTTTTATCACAAAAAAAAGACTGATTCATCTGAACTTTCAAATAAAATCAGTTTTGTTTATAACTAGCCTCTAGAAAAAGTTGTACTTGTTTTATGTAATTATTAAGCATACTTACAATACACAGCTTTTAGCAGTGCTTTTCATTATTAGGTCTCAAAGCACCTTGCAAAAGAATTCAGTGTAATTATTCTCTTCTTATCTTAGGGTAATTATTATCATCTAGTGCTCATAAAGAGATCATTGTCTGCCTGTGATTGCTATAAGTAACTCTATAAAAAGGTCTAATAATAAAATCAGATTTTTTTTTTATTTAATCCTTTTTTTACACTAAACCCCCTCAAACTCGCCTTTCTGTTTTGTACAGTTTTCTGTTGCAGCATTTTTGTTTCATTTAACGAAGACTGAGGTAATTTCATACTGTACCTTCCATGCCAGTGTTGTAAACTAAGCCTGTGCTTTAGGTATAACAGTCTTCTCTTCTTAGTGTTAAAAAAGATTTTGCTGAAGGCTTAACCAAATTCATTGATGAGTTAGAAAGTGATTCAGGACAGTTCCTGTTAAGGTGATCAAAGTAGTAATGGTGCACATCTCTAGTTCAGTTAACAGTGAACTTGACTGCTAAGAGAGTTAGTATTTCTGTCTCTTGATATCTATCAGGAAGAAAAGTATGTGTGAACGAGTGAGGTTACATGGCCAGCATCCTCATATCTTCTTTGTTTTCCTTCATCTCCACCATGTACAGCTGGTAGAAATAGTACAGAATCTTGCATTTAATTTTTTTGACTGGAACCACCAGTTCCAGTCCGATCAGTGTTCCATTTTTGTAATGCATCTGGTAGCAGAACAAACTTCTGATGCTAGAGGTGTGAAGTACACACTGTCGTTTTCTAACTACCTCTGTCAGTTGGGGTGTGCAGATGATTATTACTAATTATATTATTGGTGCATGTAAATAGTTTAGTTTAGGTCTTGAGGTCTTCTACTCAGTTGATATTTTGCAAAATAGAACAAAAAGTCTTTTTTTAAGTTCAAGACAATACATTAAATCATTGCTATTTGGGAATAAAATACAAGTTAGGAAATGTATAAAAGGTTTGATAAGGGAAGAATTATAATTTGGAAACTACTAAGGAAACAAAGACTTACCTACTGTAATGAAGTGTTAGAATTTTTATAGGTGTAGTCAGTTATTTGAGTTGGATCTCTGTAGAAACAATGCCTGCTTGTTGTCAGGCTAGCATCTAGATTTCAGTTAGATTTGCATGGTTTCATGTTATTTGGAAAAAGGTCCAAGAGGAAATGTTTTGAGAAGTCCAGTTTCAAGAAACTGCCAATTGCTGTGTTCATTTTTTTATGCGACTTTTTGTTTCGATCCATTATTTTGTATTTGATCCATTATTTCCATGCTGTGTTATTTTTAACTAATACTGTTGTTTACATAATTTTACAGTACTTAAAAACTTCAGTATGTTTTAAATGGTCTGTGATAATAGTTTTCAGTTTGTGCTGATAGCTATGAAAGACCTTAGTATTATTCAGCTACATTCCATATCATTGATAGCTATATCAAAGCTGATCTGGGGAATCTCCCACTGGAAGGCTGTGCTGTTTGTGTAGTGTGGACGTCCTTTGTTGCTTTCTGCATAGTTTTGAGAGCTAGCAGACCCAACTGATAGTCATACGCTTTCCTAGCACCCTGGGTGTGAACAGTCTCCAACATCCTTGTCTAGTGCAAAATACTTTTTGCAAAACATTTACTTGAAGAATAATTCTCCCATTAGAATATAAAGGTCTAACATTTCTCAATACTCATATCAATCCATCCTATCAGTTCTTCCTCTGCTTTGTATGTGCGGTGGAATAGATTCCTCTCCTTTGAAGACAGTGTTTTCACCAAATACTTGTTGAAGCAAATACCTTGCAGCTTAAATACTTTCTAAATAAAGTCTTCATATATCTTTTGTTTCACTGGTTTGGGCAGTAATTGCAATGTAAAATTTCAAAGAAGGTCAAATCCATTCACATAGCCATTTAAAGAAAATTAGTGCAAATACTTTACCAGTGGTACCGGGTGCCATTTAAGCAGACAAAAACATAGAAAGGAGCCATAAATGTTGGACACGATATGAAAAAGAGAATCTTTCTGCACATATAGTAAGACTATGATGGAAGAGCAGTATTTTTGAAGATAAGTAGCAAATAAAGTTATTGTAAAAAGCAGAGGTTGACTGCCTGCTGTGATCGTGATGGATCACAGTCCACAGGAGGCTCTTTAATTGTAGAAAGACCGTAACTAACAAAAGTCTTAAGTTGTGAGAGGGAGAAAGCACTCTCACTTTTATTCTCTTTTGGGTTCAGTATTTAGTACAGTGGGAACCCTGGTTTGTTGGGCATCCAAGCATTAGTAGCATATAAAGAACAGATCTCTCTATTCTTATGGAAAGGTGGGATGACTTTTAGGAAATCCTTTCAGTTGTAAATACCTAAAAAAATAAAACACAACCCTAGAGATCTACCTGTCTAAAATACGAATAAAATACCCAGAAGGGAGATTGACTGACATAAATCCTGTCTTGCAGATCATAGGAGGTGTGGATAACAGTTAATGTTGTATAAAAATATAAAAAATGTTACCCATAAAGCTATTTTAAGTGTTAAGTAAAACTTTTAAGGGGGAGTAAATTCAGCTAAGGGAGAAGGAGGAAGAATTATATATTTGTGGTGTCTTCCCCAGCTCTCACGAGTCATGTAAGTATATTAAGAACTGTTACTATATAAATATCTTGGCTGCCATACAAGTGCCCTACATAGTGTTTGGAAATGAGGGACTTGAACAGTGTAGGTGTTGAACCAGCTTTAGATATTGTACCTTCCTTTTTCCCAGGCACAAAAATATGGACCTAAGAATGGTATATCAGCTCAGACCAGAGGTGTTTCTATATTAGTATCTTGTTTTTAATGGTGAATGATAGCAGATGCCCAGGGAAGAGTATTATAGAGTGTGCAAATAGCTGAGTGTCTGAAGGGAAATATCACTGATTTCTAACAGGATGCAGTTTAGGGGTCTCTGGGCAGATGGTTTGGTAGTTAATCACATGGGTTGTAATAGTTATGAATTTCTGCATCTTTTTTTTGAACCTGTGATAGCTTTAGCATCTGCTGCATCCTGTGACACAAGAATGACAGAAGTCTAAAGTGTCCATTTTTAGTTAGACTGTTGCCAGCTTAAGAGTTACAGTCTTCCGCTCCTTTCATTTTATATGGTGTAAAACCCAGATGTTTTTAATTTGTAAAATTTTGTATGAAACTTTAATGGATAAAGATGAGTTCTTGATGTGTACATATGGAAAGTGAGGCCCTATGTACAAACTCTTGTTCACTGAGAAATACAAAAGAAGAAGTCTTCATAAAATCTCACTTCCAGTAAAGTCCAGTATATTTACACCTTGCATTTATCTTAACATGGAACCTAAGAACTGCTTATAGCCAGGTTTGCTCTTAGCAATGCGTCTTTATTTAAAGACCATGGGTTGATATCTGTATATGAATTCTACCTATAAAAAGCTGGCCAAGTAATTGCCAAGTTTGTAATTTTTTACAAGAATAAAGGAAGTTTTGATTGAGATTTTGGTGTGAACTTTCTGTAATTGAGTAGCAGAGGACACAAATTATATCAGTATTTGTCATACGGTCATTCAAGAAAAAAGTAAGACATTCCTGAATAATTTGGAAACAGAACAGCATGTTAATGAAATGGCTCTTTCCTATGGTCAGTACTCAAACTTTCACTTAATCTGTGAAGAAACAATGATATAAATTAAATGGTATTGATGTACATTTCCAGACTTGGATTGCTCTGGAGTCTGTTGAGTACTTTTGCAGTCTGATATGAACTTATCCCTGGTTTGAATTCCTACTTCCTTCTCTTAAATATTAGGGTTTGTTAGCAGATCTTTAATGATGTTTAATGATGCCTAAGGCAAAGGATCCTTTATGGCATATATATGATATATTTTTTTTCCTTTCAAATTTGGTAAAACAGAAAATGGGGCCACAGCTTCCATTGTCCATTAGCTGTTTATTAATTCAATTAGCTGAAACAGTGAAAGTGGTTGATTCTAGAGGAGATTTAAATAAATGTATTTGAATTTTATAATGACATGGGAAGCTATGCAGTGGAAATCTGCTATCTTGCACGAATAATCAAGTGATAAAATTAAACCAGCTCTTGTTACAGGTATGCACTTTGGAACCATTTGATGTTTTTCCAAAGTAGAGATAAAGATATAAAAAAGATTAAAAAAAGATTAGAGCAGTGGAGGAAGGGACATGGTTCTTCTAAGGATACCTATATCATCTTACTGGGAACTGTAATAGACCACTATGAGCAGGAATTAGTCTGTTTCTCTCAAAAAAACCCCACTTTCATTCATCAACAGTGTTCTTTTAAAAGCAAATACAAATCACAAGATTAAGTGGTTGAGTCCTCTTCCTTTGAGTTACAGACCTTCCAGAGGTGGATTCCTACCAGGTTTTGCCAGCCCACTGAGGAGTCATTCTCTCTTCCTTTATACCACCAGAATAACCCTGTGGAACATGTATTAAATCCAATAGAAGTTATTTCCCAGTGTTGCAAAGAGAATTTTTGAATTTGAAAGTGTGTTCACTGGAGCTGTAATAAGATTGAGGAAAGTGTACTGTATAAAAAAAGTATAATTTGAGCTCTGCACTAGTGCTGGGAGTATGATGCCTGTACAGTATTAGTCCCTCCTCCCAGAGGCATCAGGGGCTCATGCTGGGTAAATGCATTGACAGCACCTCCTGGAAAATGCCTCAGCTTACATGCTGCAAGTCTTATTAGCAAGATGCTACTCTGCTTTTCTACAGAGGAAATGGACATGGAGAGAGGACATAAGGGAAACAGAGCAAAGATTATACGTACAGACACATTTCATCCACATAATGTAAGTAGTTCACAAGAACTGCATATTACATATGTTCTAGTTGCAAATTGCTGACTGTCCTTGTTAGGGAAGCATGTTAAGTCACAAAATATCCACATCCAATGGATAAATGTCCAATACCTGAATGACAGAGAGATGGTGAAGGCAGTGAAGCCACACGGACAAAGCTGACATGAAGCAGTATGAGAATTTAATAACCATATTGACTCTTAGAGGTAAGATTCACTATGACTTTTTAAAGGAAGGATTTTAGAGTATGGCTTCAGTGACTTTTGCATGGTATCTTCTAAATCCCATTAAGGAGTTATAGAGGACTTTGCTTTCTTAATTGTTATGGACGAGAAGTTAAAAATGGGAAAAAACCCAAACCCAAACTAGTACTTATTTTTATTAACAAAGGAATTGGAAATTGCTCTCTGTTCCAAGGATTTAAATGAGAGAACACTGATTAGGTAGTGATGATGTAGCTTGGGAGATGACGAAGATTATATGGAAAATTCTTATAATACAGTTTCTTTTTCAATACTGTGTTGGTGGGTTTTGCAGTCATTATTAATACAGAAAACAGATGACCTGAATAGTAGTTGTTCTGGGCTAAAGGTGACCAGTAATGCTGAAAGATCTCACAAAAGATATCCTCCTATTTCCATGAGAAGTGACAGTAAAGTCTTTTGTCCCTGTCATAGAGAGGTTATGTTCCAACAGTTGGATAGTTAATTGTCTTCCCCTTCTCCCTTTGGAGTTTGCTTTAAATATTTCTGGTGTGAGGAAGCTTCCAGGTGGTTTGAAGAGAAAATATTTATGATATAATTGTCCAGTGCTGTGGTGCCAGAACAAGCTCTTGCAGTTAAGAGTTGGATGTGGTGATCCTTGCGGGTCCCTTCCAACTCAGGATATTCTGTGATTCTGAATTTTAAAATAGCATTGCTCATTGAAGCTTCAGAAATACTAGGAAAACTTGGATCCTTGATTTGGATTTGAGTTTGTGTCCATCCTTGTCATTCAAGGATTCACAGGGAAACCGAGAATTAGCCACCATTTGCTGTAGTGAAAATTCTTCTAAAATGATCAAATGACCTTTGCATGGGGAAATAACAGTAGGATTTTTATAGTGTCTTGAGGAGTAGGTCTGCTACTGGTTGTCCATCATGTTTAAGGAAGATGTAATGGGACAGATACATCGTGAGGTTTTGGATCATACTGATTTTCCTCTGGCTGCGTAGTCACAGTTTTGACAAATGTCATCAGTAGAGAAATCTTGTTTGGGTGTTTTTTTTGTTTGTTTAGTTTTAAAGCACCTTGTTTGGTTAGCTTATCTAAAAATCTACCTGGAAAATTGCCCCAATTTAAAAATAAATAACAATTGCATGGAGGCATACTTGGCTGCACGGCAAGATCTATTTTTGGAAAAGGTTTCTGTCTTGTTTTTAATTTTAATGATCGAGAGTTTTACCTTCATTTGAGACATCCTAATAAATTTTGACATCTTTTCCAGTCCGTGATAAATAAATGAATGCATCCTCTGGATCAGATTTCAGAATCATTTGTGTAAGGGAAGCTATGCTTATCTTCAGATAACCCCAGTTATTCCAGTAATTCCTAGTGTGTTTGAAGTTCTGCCTCTGCTTGTTTGGTGTTTACTCTGGTGGGTCTTGTGGTTGGAAAGGTGAAGTAGGCTGTAGGAGGCTGCTGCCATAAAAGTACAGCAATTTAAAAGGCAAGTGCAACTCCATGTAGGTGACTGTTCTGATGAAATGATGATTTAAAAAAACCAAAACCAAGGTGTGTCAGTCTAAAGTAACAGTAAACTTTTGATTTTATTTTTGTTGAGAATTAGTTGATGATTAGAACAGCAGACTGGGAGTCAGAACTTCTGTACTCCTCTCTCAATTCTACCATAAGCTTCTATATTGCCTTGAGATGCTTAATTGTCTTTTACTCAGCAGTATAATGTGAATAATGCTATTTTCCTACTTCTTGTAGGATCACTGAGGCTAGTAAAGCACTCCTAGGACATTGGATAAAAGGTTCAAAATTTCAGGCTCATGTTAAAAGAAATAGTGTAGTTGGAATTGAGTCAAATGTTCACTCAACTGAAAATGATGAGGCTAAGTACCAGTTAAACTAAAAATGTTGCAGGAAGAGAAGAGACTGAAACAGGACAGGCTAAACTGTAAATACTGGTATGCAACTCTTTATTTCCTCATGTTCTAGTTGATTCTTGACACTGTGAACTCTTGGCTTGTCACTTAATGTTGTAAACCATCAGACACAAAAATGATGCTAAGGTTACAATACTTCAAAATTGTAAGAATGACAGAAGTGCATGCCTGGGTGAGGTATCCACATAGGGCATGAATTTGAACACATCCACTAAAGCACTCTTGTATTGAAGGATTCCTCCAAATCCTTGTACAAGATAGGGAATCATGAAAAGAGTCCACAGTGTCACTAGATTAGGGTATGGTGTGTTGGGATTTTTGGGAGTTAACAATGAGAAGTCTTTATCATTCATTCATTGGTAAGGCTTGTATTTGTGATGAAAAGGTTAGTGCATTTCTTTCTCCCCTGTGTATTAGAAAATACATCTGCAGAGTATTCAGCTTTATCCATAAAGATGCTTTTTGGCTGCAGATATTTATGTAAGGTTGTGGGAGTTTTCATTTTCACAGCAATGTTTTTGTTTACTGAAGCAGTACAAATAAGGCAGGGTTGCTCTTTTGTTGAAAAGCCGTATTCTACCTACTTGGGATTGTTTCTGGAGGACAGATTACTAATTCCTATAACATTTTTCCTTAGTTCTTTAATAATTAACTCAGCTGTGATGCCCCAGATTTATTTTTGAACAATGTAATATATACCAAATACATCTATGTTGATGTTAGGATGAAAATTAAACATTAAGGTTATGTGACCTAAACTTCCACACAGCACTGTCTTTGTGAAGCTGGGTGCTTACGTTAAACTAAAGAAGTCTTCTTTTCTGAGAAAGTGAGACTTAAATTCATGATGCAGGTATGAAGTTTGCTCTCACAAACTGTTGACCGTTAACAGTTAACTGCTGCTACTGTGCAGTTAACTGCTAATAGGACTGTTGTTTCTTGCTTCTGGATGTAGGTAGAGACCCTGTGAAGAAGAGAACTGTACTTCCAGATAAAAAGGTGAATATTAAATTTCTTAGGTCACAGAGTGGGGTAAGAAAACTCAAGAAGGTCCTTGTTTTGAGGCTTATCAGTGTTCTGGTGCAAATATTTATTCAGAAATTAAACCAAACAAATGAAACGTGCCATGAAAAATGCAGTGAATAAAATTGAACTCTTTTGTAATAATTTTCTTCGCTAGGTTTCTCAAATCATGGTGTGAAGCTCCCTGGGTGTCTCATCTTGAGCCACTTGCCACCTCTCTTTGTAACATGTCTGGTTCACCTATCTTTTTTTCTTTCTACTTTTTGAAGGGCTTATACTTTGTCTTCACAGGTTTACTTGCCTTCTTTGAGTAGCAGAACGAATTCAGGGGTCTCTCAGGGATTTCAGTTCATCAAAAGATGATAGCACTGTCATGTTTCTTCTCTTTTCCCTCTGCATTTTTGAGTTTTTCTTTCAGGACAGGCTCCTGTGGCTGTGTGATTGATACTGTGCACAGTTCCTCATAGTGAGACCGTTAAGGTTTTTGCTCTCTAAACTCTGATGTTTGTTAGGTGGCCTGTACTGCAGTACTCAGGCCTTCTCTTTCAAGCTTTTCTTGCAGGATGTTTCAAAGTATGAATAAGTGATAATAGGGAGGGAAGAGTTGTGAGAGATGCTGGATTCAAAGAAGCGTGGAGCTTGTTTGCAGCATTAGGCTATCTAGTGCACTTTGCAGCACTCTTGCTGTGAACTGACAGACATTTGTTCGCTATTTGGGAAAATTTCAGGCCCAGAACTCTGGTCAAAGCACTATTTAAACAAAAAATGGCTACTGCTCTGGAACCTATAGTCTCATCTCCTATGTTAAGGTTGTCAGACTTAATATAGAGGTGTCCTATACTCTACTATTTGAAGGATCAAAGGCTTAATAAATGTGATATTTGAAGTTGTGAGTTATTTTCCCTAGTACCCATTCACATGGAGTATCTTCTGCAGAATTTTTCTGGTGTTTATAAATGAAGTGGACAAAAGTTTAAATTTTTTCTGGTAGATTTGTGTAGTCTGTTTGATTTCTTTTTCTCTTTTTCCTCTAGATTCAAAATCTTTACTGATTGTAAACAAGGCATTCCCTCATGCTGGTGATAAGTCAAAATCTGTCTTGGGACAATTGCCTCTTTCTTAGCATGATGTCAGTGAAAAGCCTGAAAATGCTGCCATGCAGCAGCTTGCTTTCTCAGCTAGAATAGTATTGTTTATTGTCAGGGGCTTGTTAGATCCTTAGTATCATAGCAACTGATTGTATATAGCATAGTCATAACATCCTTGGGTCAGATGCCTTGACTCTTTGTGGTTATACCCACAATCAGCAGGGTATGATAGTGTGTTTGTGGCTTGAGAATATAAAGACATATTTTGCTAAACCTATGCCTTGATCAGCTGAAAAGATTGCTTCCTGCTTTCCAGTGTTTTTGTCACGTTTCTGTCACACAGAAACAAAAATGAAGCACAGGTACACAGTTTTTGGGTTGAGACAGGTATAGTAGTTATCAAGGAGGTATTTTTCCATGTCTTTTCTGTTCCCCCAGCCCCTGTCATGTTATGTGATTACAGTAGTAGCCAAAAATATGTCTGTAAAGAGTCCATCATGAGGATAACACTCTCTTCTCTCAGGAGTTTGCAATCTGCATTAATTTTTAAGGCAGACACATATTGTATATTTCTATCAGTTGTGTCTTTATGGGAATAATTTGAAGGGAATCACTGCCCTCCTGATTTTTTCATCAGCATTTTATCTCTGTTTTGCTTAATTGCTGATTGCACATTTTCTTAAATAATACTCCTAACTTATTGAGACAGGATTGTCTTGCATAGTGGATTTTAGGAACATGTCAAATAATTTAGCATTTAATTGGCATGCTGATAAAAAAAATTGCTTCAATAGCTTTGGGTTTGTTTCCTTGTTTTATTTTTTTTTTTTTTGAGTGTGTCCTACAAATGCTATTACTAGTCTGAAGGATACAGATTCTGCTACCTCCCTGCCCCCCAAACCCTATATCTTTACTAAGCTAATTAAGCATCCCTTGTACTAGATGGCAGATGACACTCTAGTATGTATGTAACGCTCTTAACCTGTTTACTCAGTCCTGGAAATTAATACCATGCCTGAAGTCTGATTTGGGCCTTTTGCCCAAGAGCTTTAGCATTATGGCTTCAAAATAAAACTACATGAATTCCACATGTTGATCTGGTGCTCTTCTTACCCTGTGAACCACCTGCCTCCTCTCAATATGGCCTTGGTTCATTCCATTTTCCCAGAAGGAAACTTGCTCCTTGTGTCTCTGCTTTCCTCTTAGAGGGATTCCCTCCAGCTCTGCCGTTAGCTGCATGACTGGGATAGTGTTTGTTGTGACCTGATGTCTCAGCTGGAAGGGAGCAGATCAGTCACCGGTCAGGTTGGAACCAGCTTCGAAAGGTTGACCCGCTGCTGCCATATGACTCTGCAGGATTTGGCAGATAACCATTGCAATTTTTCTTGTCACATGCACGTATGTAGATGGCTTTGAACGAGAGGAAGTAGAAATACTGATTTCTGCATAGCGCCTTTGTTATGAACTGGACATATGCATTGTTCATGCCATATTCATCCATCTGAAATCTTCTGGATGTTGAGATTAGAATTATGAAGACTCTATATTTTCCTGAAATTTTAAATAATTAAAACTAATACATCTATTTTTTGTCTGCTTTTTTTGTCTGTAAAGCGGACAAAATATGTTGAAGTCTGACCTTGTCAGTTTGCTATGTCTTTTCCTGCTATACCTGGTAGAGACTGTTACCAGTCTACTGCTGAATGATTAGAAGGGAATGTGTGCCTGTACCTCATGCAATTTACATTGGAATTTGGCTTTTTAGCTTGGTATTATCTTCATTATCAGCTTTTAAACTGAGATTTGGGATCTTTTTGCATTGTGGTGGACCAGCAAAATCATGGGCCTATAATGGAGGAGAAACCTTTCTGACAATACCATTGCCAGAAGCCTTTTTTTACTATGTTATGTTAGAGAGCACTTACAGGATGGCTAAAAATGGATATTAGAAGATACTACTTTTAAGTGTAATTTTTTTTCTTTGTCTGTTGCAGTAAATTTAGTCTTTAGTGTAAGTTGTCAAATTTAAATAAAATAGCTTTGCTGATAAATAATCTAGGTATGTATATCTTACATGTTTTCACTGAAGTTTTAAAAGTGCATTAGACCACTAAAGTGAGGGAAGTTGTTGAATAAATAGTTGGATTCAGTTTGCTGAAGGGGCAGATCAGCCTGCAACAGATTTTCTTCAGTAGACATAGATGAAAAATTCTATGTTTATTTCAGTGTAGTTTATGTCATTTTTTTTTTCAAGGAGAAGCTGAAAAGGGTTGTTTTCTTCTTACACAATGTAATAAAATTGAAATGTGATGTTGAGATCAGCTGTTTCTACTGATGAAGTGATGCAGCATCTAGAAGGTCAGCTCAGTTCACATACTAATGATAATTCTTCATTTTATTTAAAATAAATAGTTTAATTTTCAGTGAAAAACATGATTAATAGAGACACACGAGTCCAAAAATCTAGTGTAGTGTTATTAGTAACATTCTCTAAATCTTGTAAAACTTGTATTTCTGTAAATGGAATTCTAGTTTCCTTTGAAAGTAACTTTATACAGTTGTGAGTTTGGAAGATGATCCTGAAATGCAATCCTTTAAAATACTGGAGGGGGTGGGGTGTTTGTTTGTGTTTTTATTTGTTTGTTTTGTTTTGTTATTCCCCAGCAACGTTGTTCACACTGGATTTTGGATTGTTGTCAGTGGTATTTTTTTGTTCTAGACTGGGTCTTATAACACTTCAGAGTACTTTGTGTACTTGCTGTGTAATGTATGCAGATACAGCGTGTCAGTTGGGCACAGATGGCAGTTTGGAGAACATCTGGTCCAGAAAATTAGAAGGAACATTTAACCACTCTTTTTTTTTTTTTTTTTTTCTTTTTCTTTTTTTTTTTTCTTTTTTTCTTTTTTTTTTTTTTTTATATGAAAGATAGAAGTGGACAGAAAAGTTTTGAAGCAAGATAGAAATTGACAGGAAAATACCAGATGAGCTACACTCAGTGGTGATAGGATTGTAGCATAGACTGGAAGCGAGTAATGATAAATTCTACCTTCATTTTCAATGCTATCTTTCCCTTCAGTATTAAGAAAGGTGCTCCAGCTCTGTCCTCTGGAAGAAGTTCCGTGGTGCAGCTGAGCTGAGTGAACAGCTTCCTGTTTCTGAAATGTCTCCCTGCACCTAAGTCTTGTGCCTGCTCCTTAACTTCAGCCCCAACACTCATCTGACCCATCAGTGTTTTAATCCAGCTCCCTAAGGCCACAGAGTATTTCTCACTTGTTAAAAAATATTTATTTTCTGATATTTTAAGAAACTGAGTCTGCCCAAGGACAGGAGTTAGACAGGCACCCAGCAATGAAAAGGGGGATGAGGGCCAACTAAATCTAGGAAGGGAAATTGGAGCGGGCCATTGGGGTGGTAGAGATTAAGAAGTCTTTCTATGGCAAAGGCTGCTTTGAATGCTTCGCTTGCCTTGCAGGCCTGTAGTTTTAGGAAGGAATCATACTTATCTATCTGACAGGGTTGCTAAAAAGACTTTGTAGTTCAGCATTCAAAGCATTGCACGTGGTGAGAAAGATCTTACAGAAGCAATCCTGCCTTACTGTATACCTAATGTACTACTACTTTTTTCATAAAGCTTTATTTCTCAAGAGACAGTACTTGGATAAAGCTGTTGGATTACCATTGACAGTGGTAACTGCCAGTCACATCTTGACTCTTCTGTTGAGCAGTGAAGCTCCCTTAGTATTAGTAATTTTGTGGTTAGAACAGGGCTATGTGTTTGAATTATTGAAGGTTGCTATGAGAAACCCAGTAGTGTTTCCGTAGGGCATAGCAATGTAATTATAGATGCTTCATTTGAAAATTGATAAGGTGTCAGTTATTTGTAGCTCTGCTTCTGAGCAAAAAAGCAATAACAAGTGTTGAACAGAGCAAATGACCTGCATGTACCTGGTTTTTGTCTGCATCTGTATGTGACATTCCAGAAGATAGAACTGAGTTTGCTTTTAGTCTGTTAGAACTCTTGATGATCTGGGTACTGTTCTGAGAAGCAGCAATAAAGGCTATTCCTTATCAACCCAGTGCAGTTGCTTTGTGCTTTGGCTTTTGGCTCTTGCAAGGAGGGCAACAGATCCAAGAATCACAGAACACATTGCATGGGGTAATGTTATTAAACAGTAAGTGCCTTGCTATGCTCTGCTTAAAAATTTTGATAAAACGTTGAAGCATTGGGAGGGAATAATCCTGTGACATCTGTAAGGCTCTATATAAGAAACAAACACTGCTTTATTGTAGAACATCCCAGCATATGTCCTCCCCATCCCAGCAGGAGACTGACTGCCTAGCAGAAGATAGTCTGTAATCAGGTCCCTGTAGCTCTGCATTGCTCTAATGTGTCTGTCAAGAATCTAACACTGCCTTGCTTTATTTTATGCTTTATATTGCCTTCTGTGAGATGGATTTCTTCGTCTCAAATGAAAATTGGTAAACATACAAGTGCAAAATAAAGCTTGTGAGTTATATTTATAAAAAGCCTTGTTACTGCTTTCAGTCAATTGAAATACCAATTTAACTATTTTTTGGATGTGAGCTCGAGTTTCTTGAGCTTTAATCAACATAATATAGCTTTCCAGCCTTTTTTGCTTACACTGGTTACAAGACTTCAGAAAGTACTTTGCTTCAGTTGCTAACTGTAGTTAAGCAGATAAAAAGAAATCATATGGGTTGGATATTGTATTATTTTATAGACATTTTACCCCTAAAGGGAGGGGAAAGTCCATAAATCTTGCAAATATTATTTCTTACCTACTTACCCAGTAAAAATAACACACACCCCCCCAAAAATATGCAAGATAATTCAGCAGACCAGAAAGACTTTGCAGATAATTTGTAGCTGTCTTGGAATACCAAGGGTAGAATATCTCCCCCCTACATGGATGGAAACAGGAAAGAAGTTCTAGAGAATTCTTAAACCTAATGCTATACTTTGGTCATTCTCTAGAGCAAGGGGAAGAAAACCTGGTTTTGTTAGCAGGTCCCTTAAATGTCATGTATGTCTGAGATCTTTTGCAGTTCAATTGCTTAAGGACTTTGTGTCCAGTAGGGATGGACAGAAAAGGATGCAATATCTGTTTTATGGGTTTTGTGGTTATTTATCAGTAAAACGGTTGTTTGGTTTTTTTTTTTCCCATTCTTAGTGATAGATTTTGGAAGGATTACTATAGGATTGACAGTGTAGGGAGTATTTGGAAGATAAAACTGGCATATTACATATCTCTCAGGTGCGTTAATTTGTAAAATTATTTGTTCCTGTATGATAATTGTCTTTAGGGGTTTGCTTTTTGCAAGCGTATTGTGGAACATTTATCCATTCAATTCTGTGTTACACTTATTTAACATGCTTGGAACAGTTTATGGCACCTCCTTACACTGGCTTTGTAGTTTTATTAATGCACAGAATTGCTCATCCTGGGAATGCAATGAGTGGGTTGTTCTCTTTTTTTTTTTTTCTCCTGGGTAATCCTAGCAACTTTCCGTATTCCATACCAGTGACACAAGCATTACACAGCCCCTTGTACAAGAGAAATACATTACAATATAGATGCAAGGAGAAACAGTAGTGGCAGTAAAGCAACTGTGGTGTGGTGGTCTACAGTTATAAACAAGGCAGTATATTTACATGTCATGTCTTGTATCTTTTTATAAAGAAATAGGCTGATTTGAGGCAAACAGATAATTGGATTATAGATGAAGTGTAATAGATTTTTGTTTTATATCTTACATCAAGAAGCCCAATATTGAGTTGGTAGGTTGACAATTCAATTAAATCAGCAGCTGTGTCAGGTATTATTTAAGGTTTTATAGTCACTGAGTAATAGATTTTCCCATATTAATTTAGGTATTTAATTCTTTTACTAGTTAGGAATAGAATTTTTGTATTCTGACATTGTAATTTTTGTATATTCATCATCTGTCTTTGTTTCACACTGTCATTCAGTAGAAGAGTAAGTGAAAAGTAATATATAATTTTACTTATTTTTGTAGAATTTCTTAAAAAATATTCTTCAGTTATTTAATTTCAGAAGCCTTGTATCAGCTTTATGAAATAGTGTATTTTTACTTTTTTTCTTTAAGTAATGTTTGTTGTGTGCATCCATCTGCTACAGATCAAATGTAATTTCTGTTTCAAGCAGATGTTGAACTGTTGATTTCATACAATCTAGTTAATAAAGGTAAAAGGAAAGCATATAGTTTTCTCATAGTAACACCTATTATGTGGCCTCTGCATAATACACAGTTAATGGAGAAAGTATTAAGGTGTCAATGCAGCCTTAGACACTGAAGTACTATACTGTCTTATGTTCATTGAATCTAAGAAGAAACTGGAATATACTGATCCTCTTAAGCTACTGAATTGAAATCCTGAAAAAGATGTTTTCATGTAATTTGTTTTAATAGACTTTGCAAGCTCAAGGGGACGACTGACACTGCAAGATTATGATGTTACCTTGCCAAGCTGCTTACCAGAAAAAGCAGTAGAATTTTCCTTGAATAGTTTGCAAGTAGGCTTTTTTAGTACAGAAGAGGAACCTTCAGTACAGGTGTTGAGTTTTACAAAGGGAATCATCAAGGTGGATTATATGTTGTTTCTTTTCTCTTTACTGTTCTGCTTTTTCACCCCTTCACATAGACATACCAAAGTAGCTCATAATATGGTAAATATCTTTTGTGCCTCTGGAGGTACTTTGTGAAGTACTTATTTAATAAAATATTTTACTGAAACAAGTTTATCTAAATATGTAGTAATTTTAGGCATAGAAGGAAATGAGTGACTGTGTAAGATAGCCATAAAATTTAAGGTCAAAATTATGTTATTTGTGAAATGACCTCAGATTGCTTTTATCTTCTTATTGTTACTTTTGTCTAGGAAAGGCAAAGCGTGCTTGAGCAAAGCATGATTGGAGGACTGTGACCTATATTTGTCAGATTTAGCAGAAACCGTCTGCTAAGTAGCACAGCATCTACTAAATGCAATCATATTACTTCCCCAAATCCAAGTTTTCAAAATGAAGTAGAAAGTGTGATGGAACTGACATTCTTCAGCCAAATCAATATTTTCTATGGCTGTTTTGAAAAGTTTACAATCTTCACTTGAAGATCCACATGCTCCTTGGAAAAGGCAGTAAGGTGAAACTTGGCAATGGGAAAGAAGAAAATCCAAAGAAGGAATGTTTTTTCCTCCTGTTTAGTCATGCATAACTTTAGCTTTGATTATATGTGAATGAATTAGCTCTGTGTGAGTATATATCTAAAAGATACAGGTTTAACTGTGATGATGAATCTTCCCTTTTGATTCTCCTGTTGGTGGATTCTAAATCTGAGCTTTAAAAAAAAAAATCTGATAATAAGCATAGGTTAGGTAAAGAGGTATTGAAAAAGGCACTGAGAGTTTTCTGTTGAGGAAGAGAAATAATTTGGTCCAAGTAGTTTAACAGTTGCTGCACTTATATAACTTCCTGGGGGAAAAAAAAAGGCATAAAATTATAGCACCTAGCTAGTGAGTAATGAGAATATTACTTTGACGTAAAAAATCCCCACAGAAATTTGCAGCATTTGCTTACTGTCTTGATGAAACCTGAATATTTGTTCAGTGGAAGAACATTTTCTTAACTTTGTAGAGATTAAAGTTAGAAGCAAGCACTAGCCTGGTAGTTGTCTCCTATTTCTCCTTGAATGTACTTTTCTAGTGTTTGTGAAATTCTTTTTCTATTCATTCATTTTCACCTATGATCATTGTAACACATATTTATTTTTCATGCTTAAGAAAATAGAAAACACGGTCGTTGATAGCCATCCTTCCACCGAATACCTCTGTAATTGGCAATTTTTACCTATTACAGACTTCTTACTAGAAAGATAGTAGTGTCACAGTCATGCATGAGGAAGGATTGATTTGTTGGCGACTACAGCATAACTGCTGTTTCTTATCGCCACTTCAGAATTTTGTATTTCATCTACCTAGGTATTTCAAATGAAGAGAGAATCAGAATTGTGAAGACCTCTATAAAGTAATACTACTTAGACACAAGACTGCTCTGTGAATTTGCCGAGGTGCAGATCTGCCTTCCTGCCTTCAGCTCACCCACCAGAACATGACTGTGCCTAGAGGACACCCGTGTCCTGCTGGCCTCCTTGCTTTTGTCTGGACAGGCGGCCAGTCAACACACGTGGCATGTTATTGCAGACAGAGCAGATTGAAACCATCATTTACCTAACAAGGCACATGTGTATGCAGCTGATCCCATGCCTTCTGAGTTGTGGTAGTGAAACAACTCAAATCTGTACATTTCTGTCTTTGCTGTGCTCCAAGCATTCCATATAAAGCTCTTGGCTTTTACAAAGGCTTTTGCAGTGATTCTCTCTTATTAAGGTTGCCTCTAAGGTGACCATTCCTTGATATGTTTCCATTATATTTGTATGCCTCCTTTAGCCCAGATACCCTGGCACAACCTTCCAGAACTTTGATGAAAAAAACATCTAACTTGAAGCAAAAGGGGACAACAGGTACGGGGAGGAGGTGAAGCTGTTCTTTAGCTTTGCATTTCTTTATTGCAAGGGCAAGAGTATCCCTGCACTGCATCTAGACCTCTAAGCAGTGGTTGTGAGGTGAGTGCAGGTCCTCAAATGCAGACTGAGATCTTCAGCTGTGGCATGTTTGAGGGACAGTCAGGACTAGAGCTAAGTTCTTGATCCCAAGGCCAAAGACTGAGAAACCCAAGTTCTTTGCAAAATGCAACTCTCATGTTTTTATATTTAAAGAAAAATACATATACACATGTATCTCCAGCCCACTGAAGGTCCTTGTGAGAAGTGCCTTGCTTCACAGTTCTAGGCAAGCAGCCTGTGGTGAGCACAGGACTGCACGGTGGGTAGCTCATACCCGCAGTCCTCTTCCCACCTGTGGTGCAGCTTGGAGGCATCACCAGGAGCTCCCTCCCTGCAGGCTGATGCAGCGTCCTTCCCTGCTGCAGCACCCTGCACTCAAACTGCTTCTCAGGGATTATGAGATTTCTGACTTAAATGTGTCTTGCTGTCCAACAGAAATAATTATTGTTTATGAGAGTCTTTAGAATTTTTATAACTGGTGATTTCTGTTGTTTTCTCCCCCTCCTTTTTTGTTTTATTTTTTTTTCCCAGTGTGGCAGTGCCCGTATCACATACAAAAGTGTATTGGAATTTTGGAGGAGCATACCAAAAGTTCAGTGTATGTTCCTAAGAAAGTATTCAAAGAGCCTGTGGGTAGATATTGGAGATAATTAGGAACTAGCTGGAACTGCTGCAGGCTCGAGGGATGTTTGCAGGCTGCAGAATGTTCCTAAGGGGAAGAAATTGCTCTGTAATTACAGGCAAGGTCAGTGCAGTCAGTTCAATGGAAAAGAGATGGTGAAAGCTGGGGCTCCCTCCCTTGAAGATCCTTGCATGTCATTAGAGAGCCACAGTTGTTGCCACTTTTTAAGGAAGTGCCTGGTGAAGCATACATTGTCTAAGTGTTCTCTGTGCTATGAGGATTGCAGCCCTCTCTTGAGGGAGAAGATTGACACCTAAAGTGAAAGGAATTTCTTGGTCTCACTTCTCATTTCTTTGAATCTCTGAAATTTTTGGATGTGTTTCAGTGGTGTGAATCTCTAATTTGTTTAAAAGGCTAGTATATGATAATTGTATATTTTATTTTCTGAAATAGGCCTTTCAGAATCTGTCTGAAGTATTTCTGCTCTCTTCAGTTCATTTGAAAATGAGGCATATTTTCATGTTTTTTGGGTAGCTTTAGCTCCAGGACATTTTGGTAGCCATCTCAAATTCATTCTCCAGAAAAAAACTTTGCTTCTCTCTCTTCTGAGGACAAATCCCTCAGCCCAGAAATATTCTGTACCCAAACTTTGTCATCAGTAGCCTTCAGGTGACAATACTAGTTGTAAGTACTTGTCCCTTCTGTTTCTCATTTGTGTTGTACAGCTCCACTTTTTCCAATTTGCCAGTAGAGCTGAATGTGGGACAGCACTGGGACTGTGTCAGGTGTTGATCCAACTTAAAATAAAAGAGCGAAAGGTTTTGGGCACAGTTCAAACCGATTGAAATCTCCTACCACACCTCCCAATCCCTTCCTTGCATTGGCAATAGTGTTGTTGCATATGCATGGTTAATTCACTAAGGGAAGCTCTCTTAAAATCAGTTGCTGTTTTTAGAGGGTAAGTTTTTTGGCAAGATGAGCTTCCTGAACTGCACAATTGAAAGAGTGCTGGTGCCTTGTGTTAGGAGAGGCCGAAGGGTATGGTTTGTCACAAGAGTGAGGATGGATCTAGCAAACCAGATATATATTGGTTAAGCCATTACGAATCTCCATTTCTAAAATTTTTATTTGGATCATTTCTCTGATGTAGTTCAGAGTGATCATTCTGGCTTAAGTGAGGGGCATAGTGTGCTATGCCAGGGGTCAAGAAAGAAATGATCAGAGCTATGGGAGCAGAGATACCTTCTGCTTGTCTTACTGACAAAGCTGAAAGCTTTGTATTGTGAAGTTTAGCCTTCAGTTATTTTTCTGGTTTGCTTCCCTGCCATATAAGCATAATAGATCTAGTATTATTTGACTCAGAAATTTACCATGAGCTTGTTTGACCAGTAACTAGTTAAAGGGATTTGCATCAGTTCTTCTGCAAGTGGAAATATTATTTATTCATCAAAAGTATATAGTTGTTAAAGAAAGGGTTTCAAAACCAAACCAAAACACAACAACAACAACAAATTGAGTGTTCTCTCTTGCATGTTTTGGCAGGTTCTGGTATCTCAAATATCCTTAGATTTGAGACTGAATCTGTTTTATTCTTTCTTGCTTCTTTTCCCTGTGAACAGCATAACTATTTACCTGACTTCTTCCATAGGTAGGGGTTTTAACAATTTGCTGTATTTCATATCTTGAGGCCTCTGCCTTTTGGAGAATGTATAAATTTGGCAACTCACAATTAATGGCTTCTAACAGCTTACTTAAAGACCTTTGGTGTTTTTCTTGAAAAACATTTTCCTAAAGGCATTTTAAAATTTGTTTATTGGATATTACTTCTAACCAATTTTTAATTAAACTACCATTTAATCTGATGGTGTAGCATGAAGAATTGGAAGTGTAATATATATAATAATTCTAGAAATCATACAAATATTTCCTTTATTTTTCATAGAAGAACTATACATGAAAAAGATCTTGCACTTTAAAAAACATATGCAATGTACATATATTGCCTTCTCTGCTATTCCAAGGACCCAGGAGGGTCATTCAGCACATCAGAAATGCCGATCAGCTACTACTCTTTTTTATTTTCACTTCTCGGAGAGTGTAATTTGGGGAGGAGATGGTTTTAAGTTTGTCAGAGTATTGCAATGAGATAAATTTTGTCAGTACTCACAATAAATGTCTGCTGAACAGCCACTAATACAAGCTTCACTTCTCTCAATATGCCAACAAATAATTTTTGTCAGTTTTATTTGCTTAATGATATATAGGTGTACATAACTAACATTACAGTGTCTGTATTAATCGGCTGGCAGTTAACATCACAGTGCCTGGCATTACACCTTTGCTACATATTTGTTTCTGGGCAGCTATGCTGCTGTTTTACATCTCTGATTAGCAGGACTGACTGTCTTGCCCAGGCCATGCAGCTGTCCCCAAGTAGGGAAAGAGCTTCTAGAATTACACAAGGATGAATATTGTGGAGAAAAAAACATTTAAGAACAAACAGAACCAAAATCAAGCATCTTCTAACTTCTTTTTCCTCTCCACTCTTTCCTCATTTTTCTTGGAGTAAAGAACATTTTTACATCCATTATTTAGCCTATTGGTATTTATTTACAATTGCATCCTCCTAATTAATTTTATATTGCTCTGTAATATGCAAGAAATATGTTAATGTCAATGACTTATGCTATAATGGAAGGTGAATAAACCAAAGATAATTAGAAGATAGGAGTGAAAGAAGAGGAAAACTGATACCTATTCGTGTCAAAATTACATTTTCTCCCTACAGAATTAGCCCGTTTTTAATGGAAAAAAAATATCTTTTACCTCCAGACCAGTTATCTTCAGGCTTTTTAGGAATCAAGTATTTAGTTTTGTTAGGTATTTTTTTTCCTTTTGGATAGGATTATTTAATAATTTATGTTACTTTATTAGTAGGACTAAATAAAAAACAAATTGTATAATTTTAACAGCTTCTAGCTCTATAGTATTTAGCCTTGTAATTTAGTAACTATATTACTTAATATGCCAATTTTGTAATGTAGTTTTCAGTAGTAACCTTGATGGTTACTTCCACTGTTGCCATTTGATAGCTGGTGGGATCATCTGCTGTCAGCTTGTGCTGAACCAATTGTGACTGGCACTTTTAAAACTTCTTCTGTCTTCATGGATACTGGTGTACATTTTTTCCTTCTTAGACTGTAAAGGGAGGAAAAACTACAGTTTCCTTTGACCTTGTGCAGGTTTGACAGGAAGGAAATCTGGTTATGCTGAAAAGTCCTGAAATCTTTTCAAAGACTCTTCAGCTTATATTTCTTTCCTTAAGATGTTTGGGCAGTCGGAATCGTCCAAAAGCAGACTGTGAGTCCTGTTTGTTTGTGTTTTTGTTGTTTTTTTTTTTTTGTTTGTTTGTTTGTTTTGTTTTAAGATAATAATTTAGAAATAGTGTGTACTCACTTCAATTTTCCTTCTTAGTTTTTCTTCCCTTCCCAGTCCCCTTCAGATACTCTGCTCTGGAGCCTTGAACTATTGAAACTCAAGCTATTCAAAACATACTTATGTTTTGAATAAACATAAAATGCTGAAGAGCTCGCTGAAGTATTGGTACATTTGGCTGTGCATGACTTCTTTCTGTCAACAAAAGAGACACCCCAATGAAAGATGCATGCAAAAAGCAAATATTTTTCTGATTGTCCAACTGTGGCTTAACACACTTTATATAACTTAATGGAAACAGTTAGGAGATAAAAATGATGAGTTAAATATTGAAATTACAGTATGGAAGCTACTGTTTATGAGCTGTTTTTTTTAAATTAATACCTAAATTTTCTCTACTGCAGAAACATAACTTGCTGCTGGGTTTTGCATTGGAGAAGAACTATGCTTTCAAAGCAAAGTGAGATAAAATACTTGTGGATCCTGCTTTCCTGTGCCACAGGTCTAATATGTTTTTGTCTCATTAGGTGTCTGTACTTAAAAATGTTTTATATCACTGGGCATAGACTTAAAACAGTATTAGAGGATGAGTTCAAATATCATCTCCCTTTGTTGAAGGGAGAATCCAGAGCAAAGATATTTTCAGCGACCCTTTAAGTGAGAGTAAAGGTAGGTAACTGCAATTCATTGATATTTAGGGTCCAAATAGTGTTAGAAAAAAATTACCAGAAAAATCAGAAAACATTATACTTTTGTGATTAGCCCTTCTACTGCTCTGAAAGGAAAGATTCATAAAGTTTGGTTATAAAAAATCTGCAGTTAAAAATTTAGTTTCGATGTTGAGTTGCCTCTGGAAGGCCAAGTTCTTTTTATTATGGGGAACCCAAACTGAATTTGCACTAGTGGTAAAATTGTGCAAGTAACACCAATTCTTCTATAATGCTTTTTATCCTCTGCTCTTACACGTGCTTTAAAATAGAGTTAGAAGACATGGTGTTTCTTGGTGGGGGAAAAACAAGACAAGAAGTTTGGTTTGAACCTATGGAAAGGAGCAGAACTGTGGGACTGTGTAATAACACAAGAAGGGGAGTCTAAGTTACTGATTTTCTTGAGGAAAGACTATCATCTGAATCTTTTAATTAGATTATTTCTTAGGAAATACAGAGAGGATGGAAATGAAAGAGAGGGAAATGAAAAAGTTAAGTCCTAATATAAAATATATGTATTTTGATGTTTCACACTGTCATCTTAAAAGTATTTTTTCTCGTCTCTGAATATAAGTACAACATAAAGAAGTGTTGACCCTCAATGATTTAAAAGTACAATATCCTCGAAGGTTGTATCATACTGAGAAAGGTGTTTGAATAATGACTGACTTTATTACTTTTGTAGTTATTTTAGATTTTCATCTTTCCCTATCCAGCATTTCTTATGCAGTTTGAGTATTTTTAAGAGGAGAAGCCTTTGTTTTGTCTAATCTTGAAAGTGATGGTAAATGGGATTTAGGTGAGAGGTTATTGGTCAAGATACACACGAGTCCTTTTCTCAAACTTGTTAATTTTATACACAGAGAATACTACTACTACTACTAATGTAGTGAATATATATGCATTATATATGCAATAATTATATGCAGTGAATAATAATAATAGTAGTTAATTTTATATGCAGTGAATAAGGACAGAAATTGCATACAGATTTTTTGCAAAGCCACTGCACCTATAGTTATCTGTATTTTATAATCCACTTGTAAAGTCATGGTTCTTGCACAGTTCAAACAGTTCTGTTTAATGCTTACCTTGTGCTGCTCCAACTGATGTTTCAGAGACTCTGCTTTCTCAGTAAACATTTTTGTTTGTTTGTTTCTCTGTAGGATTAGTAAAGGCTTGCATCATAATACACATGATGCTAATATAAAATGTCAACTTGAATGCAGATGTCTCTTAGGAAGATATGAGTGAGTATGGAACTAATGGCCCTGATCCTTCAGAGGATCAAGTTTGCTTATGGGAGAAGCATAGAAGTTTGTCTGCAAGCCATTGTGTTCTAAAAGTTTTTGTGTCTTTATAAGAACTTTCTTTGGTCTGCACTGAAGAAACACCAGAAATTTGGAAAGTCTAGGTGATGTTTCTCATACCCTCATCATGCAATGATGAAAAAGAAATTAATAGCAGCCATTATTTTTAAACTTCAGTTAGTTGTAATGCTGAAAAGGTCTGGCAGTGACTCACCAAACCTCAGTGTTTCTGATAAGTAATCTAACTGCATAGTGTTTTAAATTACTTTTTTGCCTTTATATCTATAAATTTGTTTTCTTATCTTTTCCCTTAAAAAAATCTAATTGGTGCATCAGTGCTACACTGAAATAAGTAGTTGATTAGAAGAAATGTGAAGTTAGTATAGTATGTAATATAAATACATCTTTGAGGAATGTTAGGAATGCAGTTCTTAATTTAAATGAGCTCTCTTTAGCAGTAACTGTTTAGATCCAGTAACTGTGCATATGTGTGTAGTTAAGATACAACTTCCGGAATATCCTCAATAGCCTTTTTCTTGATTTCTCCTACTTTATATACACTCTTCTGTATAAAACTGACTTTGAGGAATTTTTCTTCCCTTTTTCAAATGGAGACATACAGGATTTAAATAGTCTTTAAAATTCATCTATATTTATGCAAACTTCTAATATTTAAATCTGAAGTACCTTAGATTACTTTAAAGTAGTAGTTTAAGCCCTGGAGGAATCTTCCGGGTCTCTTTGAGACTAATAATTTTATCACTGTACTTTCATGGTTTGGGGCATCTTTTCTATGAGGAAAGTCTGAGAGCTGAGACTCTTCAGCCTGGAGAAGAGAAAGCTCAGGGAGATCTTTTCAATGTGTACAAACACTTGATGGGAGGGAAGTAAATGAGAGAGACGGGCTCTGCATGGTGGTGTCCAGTGGCAGGACCAGAGGCAATAAGCACAAACTGGTGGTTCCCTTTGAACATCAGGAAACACTTCTTTACTGTGAGGATGACTGAGCACTGGCACAGGTTGCCCAGAGAGCTCATAAGTTTTCATCTTTGGAGATATTCAGAAGCTGCGTGGATACAGTCCTGAGCAACTGACTCTTAGGTGACCCTGCTTGAGCAGGGTGACTAGACTGGATTATGTCCAGACGTCCCTTCCAACTTCAGCCATTCTGTGACTCTGTTTGTGTGCCTCAGGGTCTAACTCTGTGCCTGCTCTGTTACTAACAGCTCCCTTGCCCATCCTCACTCTGAAGTTGTGAAATCTTTGAGAGTTTGACCCAGAGACTGTGACCAAAGGAAAGTTATTTTTTTCCCCTCCTCATGTATCCTTCCTATATACATTTTATTAGTTATGCATGTCAACTGTGAAAAGTTTTGGGAATTTTCAAAGTGAAAAAGAAAATTTTGTAGATTATGTGTTTCTCAAATACATATGTGTGTTTCTGAATAATGTCTTTATCTATATGTAATTTAGATACTTTATAAGAGTCCAATATAAAATCCTTAATCACATCTTGGTTACTGTAACAGTAGTCCTTTAATCTTTAATTTGTTTTGTGACTTATTTTATTCACTTTTTCCTTTTTTTTTTTTTTGTGTGTGTGTGTATATGTTTTGCCTTGCAGAGTTGGAAGAATCCAGGGATTTCAAGTTTTGAGTAATGGGCGTCTCACAAGATTACCACAACTAAACTGAAAAGGCAGATGCAGCTCTGACTACCAGATTGGTGTGTGCACTGCATGTACCTGAAAACGCACATGTTTTTGTCATCACATAGACTTGCTCTGGTGTATTCCTGAGAGCTTTGCAATTGATGAAAATTAATTTGAGAACCAGATGGAGCACCTTTACAGCGCAAGAATCAGTAATCCGTGCAAAGACACCTGCCAGTAATGTTCAACTTTCCACATGGTCTTCACGGGTGAAAAAAGTTTGCAAGAAGAGGAAGAAAAAACACCCTCTGCACAGAAAAAGCGTAATAAATACCTCTACAATCTAAATCAATAGCTGTGAGGGAAAACAGAAGAATACAGTGGGCAGAGGAAACTGATTTTGTTCTAGCAGAGGAGTAATGTATGATCTTTGGCTCGTTTTGCTCTGGGCTCAATAGTTTGTGAATGGACTAATAAACCGTGACCTTATGTTGAGTAATGATGACTGGAAGTAAATAAGTTGAGGAACTATGGGACAAGTCTGGGCATTGAACTGAGCAAACCTTTCTGCCCTTCTTGAGTTAACAAGGTCATCAAACTTGCATATTCTTTCTCCCTCTCCTTTTTCCTCTTTTCACATAGTGTGATATAAATACTAATTAATTGAGCTCATAAGTGTTATTCAAATAAAACGATTGGAATACTTCTTATGTTTCCTTCTTGTACAGCTGCAAATGTTGTGTCTGGAACTATGAATCTGTGCTGTAGACAAGCATCAAGAAGGAAAGATCCGATCAAACAAGCAAGGAAAATACCTAAAGAAATAGTGAACCCAGGAAGTCAGAGTTTTAATGCTGCTTCTCTTTCTTTTTTAGATGATTATATTTGTTCCTTCCTTGAATTTTAGAAGATTCTGAAAGAGTGCTTACTTGATGTGCTTTAGTTCTGGCATTTGTTTTTTATGGTAGAATGAAACGCCTGTGATTCCATGTAGCAGAAAAAAAGGGAAAAGTAAAGGAAAACCAGCTTGACATTTTAGCCTGTTTCAGAGGAGAGAGAACTTCATGGTTCACCTGAGGCAAAGTTATCTACTTTGAACGCTAAAAGCTTTAGAGCATTTTTGATTCTGCTATAAATGAAGAGGGGGTTCTTTTTCATTCGTGTGTGGCAGCAAAAAGTGGGAAAGCAGGCAAGATAGCGTGATAAACAGTTCAGGCTGTGTTGGGTCTCTGGTGGAAAAAAAGTGCTGCAATGAAAATTGGATTGGCTTTGGATTGCAAAAACTTTTGAGTCCAACAGGCGGTTCAGAATCAAGAGGGATTTCCCAACTGGCCTGGCACACCAGTGCCTGCACAAGTTCGGGTCTGTTGTTTCACACGGTTTGTGTGCCTTTTTTTCCCTTTATGCAATCTCTTTCAGCTTTAGCAGCAGAAATACATCAGATGGAAAAGATATGCCAGAGGGCAGCTTGGAAAAGAGGAATGTCATATATATACATATATATGTATGTGCGTGTGTTTCAATTTCTGCAACTGAACTTTTGAAGAAAATCTGACTGGAGGAAATTCTAAAAGCCTTAAGTTACTTGAAACCTACACATTTGCAACTCTTTGTCTCTGGAATTGCATTACGCTAAACTGGAATCTCAGGCTGTATAAAGATTATATCAAGTTGAGCAAAAAGATGACTTAACCATTTCTTGAGCGCCTCTTATGAAGTAGCTGTTTCTCCAAAGGATAAGTGCACCCTCACTCTACAGACTCGAAAACAAAAATGAACCTGAATTTTTTTTAAGTGTTACTTTTTCTTAGCCAACTGCCATCATCTTTTATAGAGGAATTTTTCACTATGCATTTGGTGGATATTTATAAACACTGACCCCATCCTCCTCCCTTTCAATGATCTATCCCAGGTCAGTCTTATCAATAAAAAAAAAAAAAAAAAATTGATTTAAATTTTGTGCACTAGACATATTACTTTCGTATGTCAAAAAATAAAATATTTAAAAAGCATGTATGCAGCAGTGGAACATGGGCCTGTTCTTTGCAGCGATTCCAACATCCTCTGCCTCTCCTGGAAGGGGAGAGTCCCCAAAAGTGAGAAGGAGAAACCGGTGTGCAGGAGGCGGTACTATGAGGAAGGCTGGTTGGCAACAGGCAATGGCAGAGGAGTTGTAGGCGTCACTTTTACTTCCAGCCATTGCAGAAGGGACCGGAACACCCCTCAGAGAATCAACTTCAATTTGAGGGGCCACAACAGTGAGGTAAGCAAAACGTGTGTTACACTTTAAAGGAAATGATAGCTATCTTTTTTATTTTTCCTTTTTTTATTTTTTTAGTATTTCTGGTTGAAATTTGACAGGGTGGTATGACCGAGGCTTAAGACTAATCTAAATGTGATTGGAGTCTTTCTAGTAAATTCAAGTGTGTGAGACTGGTGGTGGAGAAGTTCTCTGGAAATGGTTCTGGTTTTGGTTTGGCCTTTTCATTACCCATTGCCTCCCAGTTTCCTGGCAGATTCAGTTAATGCATCTTAAGAGAGTTAAAAATTGTGATAGTTGACTGCTTTTACACAGCACTAAAGTTTGGCCTGGAAGACTAATGGACAGGCAGGGGAGTGGGAGAGGAGCTTGATTGAAGTCTGCTGGTTTTTCAGAAGCTGTAAACTGCAGCAACCTGTGGCAGGAGATAGCTGTCATGTCTAGGAAAACTTTTAGTTTTGTTAGAAAAAGGGCCAAGTGAGACTTGTGAGAAAAATGCTGAGATGCCCTACAGTAAAATGCTGTAACTTCAGAGTGCAAGGCATTGCTCTGACTACAGTGTCATAAAAACTTTTCCGTTATTGTTTTCTGAAAGGAAAAAAAAAAAAGTTTATCTGTTTGTATAAACTGATATTTCATCTGTGCTTTATCATCTTCTTGGCACCCGTCTCTTTCTCTGTATAATGCTTCGTGGAAAGTGCAAGTGGTGCCCAGTGGCATACTGAGTGTCTTGGACAAGTTTGAGGACTTTGTTTCTGCTTTTTAGTTAAGATGTGTTTGGATGTGCTCTTTGTTAGGAATCTGAATTTGAAAAGCTTTTCTCTTAGGTTAGTGAGTAGAATGACATTGTATATACTGAAATTAAAGTGAGGGATACAGTGTGGTTTTTTTTCTTGTCGTTTGTGCTCCTTCTTGGGCGACCTCTTTATTATATGTTGCCCTTTTGACATAAGCTGCACCGAAGATTCAGAAGTGGGTGGTTTCGGTTCTTATGTAATGTTAACAACAATCCTCTTTTTAATGAAAAGGGAGCAGCTGATAAGTACTTAGTCTGAAATAATTGCTTTGTGTGTATGGAGGTATGTGGGTATATGTTTAATTTTGTAGACTTGTATGTATAGAAGAAAGACAGATTCATGTGTATATTTGTATCAGGTTCATTCAAAAATTTACAGGTCATGTTTTCTGGAAGAATGATGTTTGAATCCAGCATTTTGGTTTGAACCATACCTAGTTGTCAGTATAACTATCAATTACAAATTTCATTTTATTCTTTAAATGTGTGATAATCACTTTTTGTTTCTCTGTATTTTGTTCTCTAACTTTTCTGTGAACCTGGGCACTCGTTTTTCTTCTTTTGCATAATATATGTTTTGGAAACAATGAAGGAAGTACTCTTTGTGGGAATGTGAAGTCTTGTTGCAGAATGTGGAAATTTGAGACTAGGTTTAAGTATGTTCCCAGTTAAGTGGGCAGTTAAGTGTGTTCATATGCACACTGCCCTTTGGTTTTGGTGAGTTTTGCTTCATTTACTCAGTTGGCCATTAGATTCTCGTTCTGGGTCACTGCATCATTGCTGTGCAGATTGAACTGTGCTATTTGTGTATCTTTTCACCTAAGAGTGATTGGCATGAGAGATTCTCAAATGAAAGGAAAATGTTCTGTTTGAATCCTTTTGTTGTTGTTGTTGTTTGGGTGCTTAAAATACGCTGGGTCAAGCTTGTCATTAGTAGAGTTGGGTTTCTATAAGTAATCTTCCTAATAGCAGAAAATGCGTGAATGACCAGAGGGGAGACTGCCAATTTATTTCTCTTTATGGCCCTACTAAACTGATAATGGTGGGATCCTACTGAAGGAAGAGAGAAGTGGCTCTAGTGCAACTAGCTTTCCGTGATGTGTCTGTGACTGCTACCAGATTTTTCTGCTGGCATGTTTTTTTGAGCATCATTTTAAGGGGAAGTTGATTCTTACAAATTGATGTGTTATACAACAGCCTTCACCAGGCTTACTGAATTTAATCCTTTTAAACAAGATTTGTTACTTGTTAAAGGTATATAGTTGAATGGACAGCAAGATTATTTTCTTTTGAAAACATCTTTCCTTCTAAATCTGTCTGCTGAAAGATTCTTGGAAGAAGATACTGAACAGCACCATTTATTGCTCATATTTGCATAAGAAGTAGTAAATGTTTTGTTTTCCCATTCTAATGTTAAAAAGCAAGCCAACAACAACCTTGTCTCTTCCGTGTACCACACTACATAATGGAAAACGCTAATTTTGAAAGCATACTGTGGTATATGTCTCTGGTTAAAGCCATGTGTGTTGTACAGAATGTGCCCAAAGGAATGTGATTGACTTAAAACATTAGGAGCCTGTTTGATTCACTGACCAGTTCTAGAAGAATATTGTATTGTGTTGTTCCCAGAAGTGATTTATACCTATACATATTTTTCTCTGAAATAAAACTAGGGTGGCAAGTCAAGTTTATTGCTTTTCAGTCATACAGTGCTACTTCAATATCAGTATGCATTTGATTATGAAGTATAAAATGCTGAAATGAACAGAGCGGAAGAGTGAAAATACAGAAGCTAAATGCTTTCTATTTGGGGTGTAACTAACAGCAAGCTGTGGGCAGAGCTTGTGTTTTATTTATTGTACATATATTGTATTTCAGTTTTAGGATGAAAATCTAGAAGAGGTAATGTGGAGTCACTGTGCTTTTGGCAAGAACGTGACACTTTTTAAGTGGGTCAGGAAGGTGAATGCTAGTGATGTATTTTTGCGATGTTTTTGTGATTGCTGAAGAGATTCACTGAAACCTTCTTTTTGACTGTAATAACATGCCTGTAGCATATCAGAATAAACAAGAATGAAGAATCCCCAGAACTGAATTACTGACACGCATATTATAGTGGTGGATTCGAATGACTCATCATGTTGAACAGTAATTGAGAATTAAAAGCGCTGTAGTGTGAGCCACACTTGTGTTTTTACTATTGCTTCAAGGTTGGTTTTTAGAGTTTGCAACAACCTCATTTCTTTTTTTGTAATTACTAAGAAGAAGAACAGGAGTTAAAATATGCATATTCCCTTTATTCTGTGGCAAGAGGTGAAAATTCTGCACTTTTTGATAGATCTTTTAACTTTGGCATTGCATTTACCGTCCTGGATCTCATTTACATAAGGGTCAGCATTCTGAAAAAAAATAAAAACTTAAATGTGCACAAATCAAAGGCAGAAGAAACTTTGATGCAGAAAGAATGGGAGGTGTGTCTTATGCAGCAATTGTGCAGCTACTGTATGTTTCACATGTAAGAGGTAGAATACTTTGCATCTCTGTCCATGGGATAAGAAGCATCTCTGTGAGGGTAGGTAGTGGGTGGAGCAGATGTGAATGACTGCAGAGGCACATGGTTCAGTCTGGCTTTTGAGCATTTCATTTATTCTGGAAGAACAAACTGACATATTCTGAAAAACAAACAAAAGCTGGCATTTGGTGGGGTTTTGTGTGGCAGAAAGGTTACAGAGCAGGAAGATGTACCATGTTGTACCACCATGTGTAAATTAGCAGTCAAGAAGCAGAGGTCTGGTGATCTAAAACACCTTTGCTTCCCCTTCACGTGCAAATGCAGTTCTTTGTCGAAATTAAAGAGTGAAATTTTGAAGTCTTTGATTTTGACCTAACTTGACTTTCTTTGGCTGCACTGGGAAACTGTTGAAAAGGAATTGAGCACATTCCTTTTATGACTTATTATTTCTGTAATAAATGAAGTATTAAATGATAAATATCTGTCACTTCAGCAGGGCCAGTATTTTACCTAGAGTGACTAGTAGTGCCAGGCTGAACAATTTTTTGTAGTACCACAAAGACACCTGCTTTTAGCATCTGGTCCATCTTGAGTTTTCTGGGGAGAGATTTTCAAGATAATCTGTAAAGGATAATTAGAAAAAAACCCAAACTTATCTCTATGGGGCTTCAATTCCCTTATAGGGATTTTTCCTTCCAGTGAAATATTTGTAAAAGGTCTGCAAATCAAATTGGTTTGTGCTGTTATAGGTATTTTTTTAATGGTTTCTATTGTGTCTAGTGTATTAAGATGGTAACAATTTCTATGGCACTTAATGTTTCTTAAATTATTAGTGTTTAAAAAAATATTTTGCAGGTATACGTTTTCTTTTGATTATGCTAACTGAAAAGACATCTTTGATATGTTTAATAAGATTCAGTATGCTAATTGTTGGACTGAAGCATTAAAAAGTATTCTGAGAATATGCAAATTCAAATGCAGTGAATTAAGTAACATGCCGAATACATTATTGAGTATATATAACATTTTTTACTGTAAACATAAAGTAAATTGCTTATTTATTTACATTTTTCATTATTTGAGTGTCCCAAGTGCATGTCTACTGCTGCAAAAAACCCATCCTGTTTCATTTAGCACAGAATTTAGAAGTAGACAGGGATGTAAACATGTCTCAGCTGGACTGTCAAATGAATTAGTTACACCTTTTCAGAGGAATGCTGTCCTTTAAAAATATTCAATACATGTTGCTTTTCATACTGCATTAGTTATGGAAGTCTGCACAGTTCTTGGTTTGGTTTGGTTTTCTTTTAGGGTGGAAGGAGCTTGCAGATTGTTTTTTCTCTTTTAAAAAGAAAGCTTTTCTTTATTCTTCCCATCTCTTTGAGCTTGTATGTATCTGGCAGAGCAGATTCTTTCCAGAAGCCTGTTGCTTGTGTGAGAAATAAATTCAAACAAACAAACAAATAAAATAACCTTTTCAGTAGTGTTTCTTGCTTTGTAGGTCAGTGGTAATAATACAGAAAAACAATACAGGAAAACTGTTGCCTTCTTATTTACCTGTAACAGTTGTTATTGGTGAACAGGATAAGTATCTACTTGGGGGAAAGTTGTACCATGATGATGCCTTTTGGCTGTAGAAGCCTCAGTGATACAAGACATACGCTGCTGTAAACTGCAGTGGTACTGCAGATCCTCTTTTCTGTCTTTCTGTCACTGCACACAGAAGACAGGACATTTGTTGGCAGAAATACAATCTCTTTGTTAAAGCAAGCTAGTGTAATTGGAAAAGACAGACAAGCTTTTGGGCATACAAGGTTCTGAAGAAGGACTTGTCTTTCTGAAAGCTTCCCTGCTTTTACAACCCTCCTATCGGATACAATGCTAAATCTGTCTACAAACCATGCCCTTCCTCTGTCCTTAAACTGTTATGGCTTCAGAAAAATAGTACTGCAGAGAGAGGCAGAGTTAGTAGGAAGTGACTTGTAGAACAATAGGTACTGTGCCTAACTATGCTGGCTCTGTTCAACTTGTATTGTGACTAGTGTTACCAGACTTTTCTGACTACATATTTTCAGAAAGAACAAACACACTGAGATTTCAGCAGGTTTCTCATTATACCTTCTTGAACTGTCAGCTCTGCACTTGGTCCGGGTGCTCGAGTGCTTTAATTTCTAAAAGTAAGTGTTAGAAGAGCCAAAATGCATTTTAAACCTTGTTGTTAGTCTTTTACCAACGTTTTCAACTTTTGATGAGGCTTACATGTGCTCTGTGTCATGCAAAAATGCCTTTTATAGCCTTCTCTTAAGAGAATTAGCAAAGAAAATAAATGAAGCAGTAATCTGGAAAGGATTGATCCTCTTCCCTTAAATGATAAATAGACCTGCTGCTTCCCATTTCCAAGCCCTATATCAGTATGCAAATACCAAGGTATGGGCTAAGCTGTTCCAGTACACCTTCTGCGTAGTTTGTTCACTCTAAGAACTGTGACCACTTTCAATGTATCTTATTTCTTTGTGATACTATTTTTTTTCCAGCCAGTTTTTTTTTTCCAGCCACACTCAGTTTCTACTTTGACAAGTATTTGGCCCTTTCTGTCTGACTGTCCACCTTTCTCAATGGCCTCAGAGTTCGAGCTTCTGTATAAGCTCTGAAATTCAGGGGGCATTGACTGCTCAATGCAGTCTCTTAATAAGGTATGGGATTATATTTGTTCTTAAGCAGTTGTGTGGCTTTGAAGCAAACCATTCAATATTGCTACAATTGTTGAGTAATGAGAGTTGGTAATGCTACATTGATGTGCTACTTGAAAGTTGTTTTTGTAGGTCATGCAACACAGTTTGTTTCCTACAAAGGATAGGTCATCAGCTTGGAAAATTTCAAATTACAATTTTTCTGGTTTGTGCTAATAAGCATCTAGAAAATCACTCTCAAACTTGGGCAAAAAAGGAATATATGACATGAAACCAGTGTTGTCGGCTTTTAAACAGAATCAGTTATATTTGTACGTGTGTCATCAGTGCAGTTTTAAAGTTTACCGTGCCATAACAAGTTGCTACAGTTTTATTTTTCTGTAATTCTATTCAAAAAAGTTTGAAGTGGAGTCAAGCTCACCTTTATCAGGAATGAACCCTAAGCTTTTATTCGTGTTAAATTACTGAAAGATAACAACAGGCATATTTTAAGATAATGATACACCTGAGAGGCATTTCTTGGTTTTGAATTGGGGTGAAGATACTCTATTGCTCTGGATAGAAGTAGTTGTTCAGAGTGATAATTTCTGAGTTCAAGGAAAATAAATGCATTTTCTTTAAGAAAAATTTAGTGATGTAGACCTATTGATGCACTGAGTAGGTGAGGTTACTAACCAATTAGATAGTTGATACCTAAGCTTGGAATATAAGCACTTTCACAGTAAGGTGCTGAATTAGGAACTCAATATGTAATTCTGAAGGTCTTGTATAGGCATGTATACATATTGAGCATATGAATAGTGGAGAAATTGGGTTTTATGATGGCATTTCTGAGCCACAATAATCGTTATGGACACTGCCTTGCTTTAAACAGTTCCCAAAGGAATTCATCAAATTACAGATAGTCTGAACTGATAAGATACCCATTACAAACCATAAACATTTCACAATATAATGGAACGTAGAGTACCAAGTAATTGCTTGTCAAGTATAGATGGAATGTAGTAGGTCAGACAAAAGAAATTTTATAGGCACTTATCCTTGGGCAACCACTATCTCTGCTCTGATAGCAATCTTTATGAACCTGTGTCAACTTCTGAGGGAGTTCTCAGTATTCTCTTTGCATTAGGAACTTCTTTAAAGGGAAGTAATCCACTTGTATAGTAAAAATCTTATGGGAAGTCATGAAAATAAAGTTAAATTGGGGAAAGTTTTGTGAATTTTCAAAAAGAAGTGTTGGTTTATTGTGATGTTTCAGTTCTGGAAATATTTGACAAACTAGTATGCTGGAAAATAGTATCCTTATATACATTTTAAGGAAATGCTATGTGCACAGATGACTATAGTAATGAAGAAAACACAGTTTTGTTTACCTTGATCAGAATATTGAACCATGAGCAAGCAATGTAACCCTTACAGTGAAGAAGGCAAATGGTGTCCTTGGTGACATTAGAAGTATTGCCAGCAAGCAGGTTGAGGGAGGTGATGCTTCCCCTCTGCACAGCACTGGTGAGGCCACATGTGGAAGATCATATCTGGTTCTGGGAGAGGTGTGGGGGGGTTCCCCGTACAAAAGATCAGTGCAGGGCCACGAAGATGATTAAAGGACTGAAGCACCTCAGTGGTGAGGAAAGGCTGAGAGAGCTGGGATTGTTCAGCCTAAAGAGAAGGCTCAGTAGGATCTTATTAATGTATATAAATGCCTGAAGGGAGGGTGCAAAAAGATGGAGCCAGGCTCTTCTTAGCAGTTCTTGGTGACAGAGGAAAAAAGGGCACAAACTAAACCGTGGGAAGTTCCCTGTGAATACCTGGAAATGTTTTTTTCCCTGTGAGGGCAGCTGGCTCAGGTAGCCTAGAGAGGTTCTGGAGTCTCCATCCTTTGGATTATTCAGAAGCCATCTGAACATAGTCCTGGGCAAGCATTTCTGTGTCCTATCTGGAGCAGGGAGCTTTGACCTTCCAGAGGTTCAACTCCAACCACTTTTTAACTCTGTGAAATCTGTTTGTAAATCTAAGTGAAATTCTTTGCACCTAGCTTGGTGAAGCAATATCAAAAGAACAGCTCTTGAAGGCAGGCAGGAAGTGCTTAATATACAAAAGTGTGAAGAGAAGCCATTCAAGTTTGGCTAAAATGAGAGAACAAACTGATATGCTAGAGGAAGGAGAAAGCTTCTTTTCTGAGGAGAAATGCAGATGATTTTCCAAGTAGTCAAGCAGTTGGAGAGCATAGTCAAAATCCTCTTGAAGTAAGAAGGCAGAGGTAATTAAAATGCAGAAGAAAGTCAAAGCTGTTGCATGTGAGGGTAACTTCACAAGAGAAACAGAATTTGGGAAGGAAAATTGTCATTGATCTGAAGAAGAGACGGAACTGTTTAGATGGCACAAACCAGGCGGCTTGAAAAGTTTTAGAAGCAGCTGCAGAGCATGAAAATCTACAGCCCTGCTTAAAACAAAGTGATAAAAAATGCTAAATGCAGACAGCGAAAAATCAGACTTCTGGAGGAAATTGAATCACAAGGTAGCAGTGCCCTAACTACTGAGTTGGCTCATCTGCTTATAAAATGAGAGAATGGCAAGTAACTGTATCATCGAGGAAAGACAAGGTAAAACCATGAAGAAACCTGCAGCAGCAGATGCACACTAGGATAGGTGTATATGTGCAGGAGGAACAGGTGTAGCTGGAGTACAGCCAGTCTCAGAAATGTTGTCCAAGCAGAGAATGGCACTGACTTTTGTGAAGCTAAGCAAGTGTGTGGGGGATCTGGCTTTCACTGACGTCAGCAGAAGGCAGCAATCAGTTCCACAGATGTAGTTTTCAGAGAGGATAATGTCCAGCAGCAGAAAGCTGATTATCAGCAGTATGGTGATGTCCTAAATTTAATGTCTTGAGTGGTGTCCTGAAGAGGGGGCCAAACATAAGGACCTGCAAGAGGTGCTGGAGAAAACAAGAAACAGAGAGTATTTCAGTCTGTTGAAGAAGAAATTTGTCTTCTTGGTAAAGTGGAAAAAATAGAATGATAGAGGGTTCTCCCAGCCAGGGAAGAGACAGCTCTCAAGCCTTGAACCTGAAAGACTTAAGGGAGATTGAGTTTCACAGAAAAAAGGATTTCACCAAAAGGAATATCACAGTCATTCTTCAGGTAGAGACACGACAGAAAATTATGCCAGTGGAGAAAAAGAGGTATGAAGGAGAACCAAATAGTCTTGATTATTTGATTACAACATACTAAAAATGGAGGTATTAGTAATTTCTAGCTACCCTAATGAGGACCTTTCTTGACGAATGATTTTATCTTTGAAGTATGCACATGTGAAGATATCCCAGAAGACTATGTCGAGGATACAAAGAAACTGCTTTCTGATGCTCCTCTTTTGGTAAAAGCAGTGTTGATTGCATACTAGAGAGCTTAGTTTGTAGGGGATACGACAAGGCAGTTATACTAGAATTATCATAAGGAAAAGGGATCCTGTTTCTTCTTTCCCTCTCCCTAATTCTTATTTAGTCCTGTGCAGTGTTTTTTGAGCCTGATAATAGACAAATATCTTGCTGCATAGTTGAGCGGTATTCTGGGAGCTTATGATGCTGCACAGAAGTGAGAATGTTAAATGCCTGGTTATTTAATAAAGGGTGTTGTAAGGAATGGATGATCAAAATGTTTAGTTCTTTGAAATAAGGTGTCTTAAAAGTATGCAGAGGACTAAGTGGCTAAGAAAAGCTGCAGTTTGAGGGTACATATCACTTCTTGTTCTGGTAATATGTTAGGCATATGCTTCATGACCTAAATGGGACCAATACTGAATGAAGTGTATGAAATGGAAGAACATTTGATGTTACAGTTACAGGCTCAGATTGCTTTACTGTACAAAGTGAGTCATTAGCATCAGTTATGTTTATTGGTGCATAAAATAAATGTTTTTTTACATGTCGTCTTAGCAATGCAACTTTTGCCCACAAGAGCCCCCACTGATCATAGATGTTAGAGTAGGAATTGCTGTTTTCCTATGAAAAATCATCATCATCTATATGTTTCATTTAAACTTCATTACATTTCCAGCATTCTTACTGTTTCTAGAATACTTTCTTCATATTTAGTCCTCTTTTTACTTTGGAGATTCCAGACTCCGCACTCCACCTGGGAGAGAAGTCTGCGTGTCATAAGCTTTCTTGAACATTAGCAATATTTATGCAAGTTAAAAAATGTAAGCTTGTTTATTGAGAAGTATATATTGGCATATACATAGGTGTTGTTCTTGTTTGAGGGAAATCAGAAGTCTTTTGAAGCAGTGCTTCAAACTGAGAGTTATTCATAATGACCAAATTTGTCCTGCTCCAAGTTTTTTCTCCAGAAGAAGCAAATCCATCAGGGAGGTTAACAAATTAGATTAGAATACTGTCATTTTAATATGTACTACTTATGCAACCAATTATACCTTGTTATTATGTCTTATGGCTGCCATAAAGTCATTCTGTTGAATAAACAGATTCAAATCAGGTTTTGACACAATGTTATTATGTATTATTAAAGGCCCTGGCTGAGGCTGGAGTTTCATTGGGTTAATTGTGGTAGCAGTTCTAGTCTCTGTGGTCACAGAGTATGTTGTAATTGTCTCCCTCAACCAGCTTCCCCTAGTTGCCTCAGAGTGAAGAAGTGATATGTAGTTGTGATTACAATGGCCAGGGAGATGACTATGTTTAATGCAGGCAGCAGGTGTCAGTAATTACAGGTGTGGGTCACTTTTCCACCCTGAAGTTCTTGAGTTGCTACTAACAACTAAAATGAGCTGTTTAATCTCCGAAATAGGGAGACAAATACTTGTAATTTTGTTTCTGTACATACAGAATATTTTCATAATGTCTCATTTTAATTACTCTTTCTGCAGCTTTGCTTAATTGTAACAATAATCAGAACATGTTTGTCAGATTTGAAGAACTTCAGCATGTTCATAAGACTAGAAAACATCATACAAAGAAGTTGAATTTTACATCTATACATGTTTTAGGAATGATATGGACCTGTTGAAGCAGATCCAGAGGAGGGCCACAAAAATGGTCAGAGGGCTTTGAACGTGGAGAAGTCTCTGGGGAGACCTTATGGCAGCCCTCCAGTACCTAAAGAGGGAAGAGGGAAAACTGGAGAGGGACTTCTTACAAGGTCATATGGTGATAGGACAAGGGGTAATGGGTTTAAGCTGAAAGAAGGCAGGTTTAGATTTCTGAGGGTGGTGAGGCTCTCAAACAGGTTGCCCAGAGAAGTTACAGATGTCCCAGCCCTGGAACTGTTCAAGGCCAGGTGGGATGGGGCTTTGAGGAACCTGGTCTAGTGGAAGGTGCCCCTGCCCATGGTAGACAGGTGTACTTAGAGCACCTTTAAAGGTCCCTTCCAACTCAAACCATCTAGAACTCTATTTTACTTACATATATATGAGCTGTAATATATACAGTGAGATGAAAAAAAAAATTCATGTAAGTAAAGCTGTTGAAAAAATAACAGCCACAGAAAAGTTCTGTTCCACAGAAAAGTACACTAATGAGTAATTAAACCATTTGATCTAGGGACCTCTTACACTCTTCTAAGGTTTCATACTTTAGTTTCAGCTAACTTTATAAAACAAATGTTCTCTATTTAACTAAAAATTCAAATGAAGCTTGATAAAAGTGCAAATGGATGAGACGTACCATAACTTAGGATACTAGTTTAAATGAGAGCATAGCATTTTTTGAGTGACCTTTGAATATTCTTATTTTCTAGTTAACAGTTTTTCAAATCTGTTGTGAATAGACATGATTCACAAACTAATTGAAGAAATAAGGTTTTTGTCCTCATTTTTTGCCTGTTCATCTGTTTTGTTTTGAAGGAAATGATATCTGATTTTACTGTGGCTGTTTAGTGCTTTCAGTGTTCCTTTCCTAAAAATTCCCCATTTTTGGTGCATAAGGAATTAATAACAATAATTTATATATATTCATAACAATAATGAAACTAGAAGCACTTTTTTTGTTACATGTACACGGAATAAAAATTCTTGCTGTGCACTAGGCATTTTATTACTACGAGATAGTTTTTCAAGGTAGTTTCTGAGCATGGGATTTTTATACTGAAATACACTGAGGTTTAGTTGCAAGTATGTCTCCTGTTTGAAAATAATAAGACAGAGAGTTAAAAGATTTTAAACTTGATGGTTTTGGGCAGCTGTTATTTTTAAGTTTCTTGTGGCCTTTACATTTGTAATCTTCAGGACAGAAATTTGAAAGCTTTTTAATACTGAAGTCACTCTAGTTTCTTAGATTGTCTTTTGAAATACCGCTAGTAGTATTAGAAATACCTTACTATTAAAATTTTATATTTAAATTACTAGTGCAAATACTAGTAGCACCTGAATTTCTAGTATTATGTCTACTCACTCTCTAGAAATTGTAAGCTTTCCAATATTATTATTGTGCTGTTGAAAAATAGGTAGTTTTACATGGTGAGCATCCATTATTATTTTTATTGGCATTTGTTCAAGCTGAGGGTTTTACTAATTTGATGTAAGCATCTAATATGTAATTAATTGCATGTTAATTGATAGCAGCCTTCATGAGAATAGGGAAACAGCTCAGAGTTCAGTTAGAAGTGGGTAGGTAAGGGTGGGAATTTGGGACTGTTTGGATGCAAGATACAGGAGTACCTCGAAGGGATAGGAGGCAGAGAGAGGGCAAGCCTGCCTGCTGCTTTTCTTGTGTGACTTTCTCCAAGGCTTTGGGGTTGGACCTATGGTTCTGATGTCCTGAATTCATAAACAGCTATCAGATGTGTTCGAAATAGCTTCATCCGCTGTAGTGATCCAAACCAGAGATGACAACTTTAATAGCTCCTGGTTAAATGTAGATGTGGATATCAGTCCTGCTCATTGTTTTGTGGATTGATGGTGGATGTCATGAGCAACACATAGGTTTTCCGTATTTCTTTTGTAAAACTTGAGCAATTTGTCAGACAGCCATTGAGTATCAGATAGAAACATTAAGCTATCAGAAGTTATGAAATGTCAGCATTAGCTGTAATTGATTTACCATGTCGGTTCATTTCTTTGAATGTGTCAGTGTGTACATATTGTGATACAGTTTTCAATTACCTGAATACATACTTTTTCTCCCCCTTTTTGACTCCTTGTAATTCTCATCTGTTCAGTGCCTGTACGGTGCCTGTGGATGAGGGAAAGTTGCCCAAACAAGTTCTGTATTACTTTTTTTTTTGAAGGCCATAAGAATGTAGTGAATGGCATGAAGAAAACTAAAGTCTTATGGTTGGGCAGCTGAATGTTGCTGTGGAGGATTTGGGTTTTTTTAATATAGCTTTTCACCATAACTAAGATGTATTTCTCATTTTCTTAATAATGGTGGTTGTCATTTTACTATCTTTAGAATTGTGAAGATGAATCAATTAATTTTTATTAAAAGATCAGTTACTATAATTCTACACAGGTAGCCGGCATTTCTTGGCATTTGCCCTTGTCAGTCTAATCTTGATGTTCTTCTGGGAATCTGGTTTCACAAGCCAATTTAAAAATAAATTTTCATGACTCATCTTCAGAGTTTGATGATGATCATTTGACCCCACAGCACATGAGCATCTGTACAGTGTGGTTTTTTGGTATATATCTAGCTGATCTTGAGGGATTCCTCGATGGACAGCATAGCTACCTTCAAAGCTCAAAACTTAGGTGTATAACAGTTGGAGTAAGGAGTTTTTTAGCTGGGTTTTACATCCAGCTCTCTGTGATTCAGTCAGTTTATGAGCTTAGAAATCACCCGTTTGGAGCTTCAGAACAATTGTAAGGATGCGGATTGTGCCCAGAGGATGTATAACATAATTCCTGTTAATGGAAGGCTTTAATAATTGAGTTCAGTGTTGTTGATGGTAACATTAGAGATGTCAGATCTAACTTGTCCTTTTGAGCTTGACTTTTAAAGTGCTCTAAAAAAAATTCCGTGATGTACTTATATGCGGCAGCAATTATTAAGACTGAGAATCACAGGCATTTAATTGAATCTGAAACATGGTGGTGTGACTCCCTAGGGTAGGTGGGAAAGCTAGAAGAAAGATAGTAAATGGAGTGAAGTTTCTTATTGTCAATTAACTCCAGAATTGCTTGAGAAATGCACTTTATCAGCCAACTTACTGTATTCTCACCAGTACTGCAGATACCACCATGGTCTGAAAAGTCGAGTTGAGCTTTTAATCCTCACGAGTAATCAAGGTAGATTAATGTAGTTTTGCTCTCCTATATCGTCTGTCCAACGTGGTATTTCCAGCAGGTCTAAGTGAGTTTAGTGGAAAAAACTGTTGCATTTATGAGTAAAGATATTCCTTTTCTTCTGAAAGCAGCAGAAAGTATGTTATCTTTTCTCTTTGTAGTGACAACTCTGAGGTGTTAACTTTTTATCTTGAATGTCAGTGAAGGTGAGTTTTGAATACACATGGGGAGCAAATTTATTGAGTAAACAGTTGCTACTGTTACATAAATCACCCTTAAGGCTGCATTTTAAAGCCCTTACATTGCCAGAACGAGGCAGAGGCCCATAAAATACTCAACAGAAGGTGAGTGAAATGTACAGGAGGCTTTAAAAAGGGGGTAAAATGTCTTTTTAAATAACTTTTATACTTCCAGTTGGTTGCAGAGAATGCTTTTTTCACTGTCCTATGTGTTGATGGCTGATTTTCTAAATTATTTTTACAATTGTCTTTAGGAATAACAGTTCCATCATACTGTGCTGTGGCACTCATGGGTAACTTCTGTCAGTATAGATTCGCTGCTATTCTTGTGAAATTAAAATTTTCATTAATAGAGAAAGTTGGGTTATTATTTTTAAAATATTCGTGAGGATGGCACTGCTTTTAGTGGAACGTGTTAGATTATGGAAAATATTAAGCTAGTCTGTTTATAATGACAACTTTCTATTTGGTGTGTGGTTTTTTTGTTGTGTTGTTTTTTTTTTTATTTTAACAAATTGAGAGTATTTGAATTTTTCACCTAAAATACAGTTTTCAAAAGCCATTTTTCTCACTCCTCTTCATCTTTTTGTATTTCTACTGAAAGAAATTAATCTGCTGCTTTCTTCATTCACTACTTGGGATAAGTAAGGAGGGAAACCTTGAAAATACTTCAGATAGAATTGAAGACACAGATTTTCTAATTCTGTGAGCCAGTAATAGTCTAAGTTGAAAATAAGAGGCTTGTTTTTGAGGATTTTTGATTAGCTGAAAATTTTTGGAGCATCTCCAATCATGACAATCACGTAATTGTTTGATGGAAGGCTGCTCACCAATTTGTATTCATTTTTGGGTGGTTATTAGCAAGCTAATAACTCTGGATGCTGTTTTGAAATTTCCTGTCACTTCTTGTCATTGTCACTGGAAGCAGTGGGTGTCTTTCCAAGGGATCATCCTGGCATTATATACCACATTTCTCAGAGGTGGTGATGAGAAGTGCAGTGTATCTCGATCAGTGAGGGCCAACGTTTCTACTCAGATGAACCAATATCTTATTCAAGTGTTAAGACGAAATTGAGTGCTTTGGCTCCTCCTCTGCCACGACTGGACTTCGTATGGGGCACTATTGTCAGAACCAGTAAAAATAAACAGGTAGCTTGTACCAGTGAGTTATATTTGTCCCTCAGTTACCTGAGCAGCAGCTGTAGAAAATGCTCGTTACTGTACTTTGCTCAGAGTGTGGCAGGTACGTGGAGCCCAGGTGCTAAGGAATGAGCCATGCTAAGCAATGGGATCTGGCTGCCTGTCTCCTGTTTGAGTTGTTACTGCCAGCACTGATAAATTGTTATGCTTTACACAGCTGCAAGAGCCACTGCACATGGTGGTAGCACTCGGTTGTAGATAGCTGGAGCTGATCTGTCCCTGGAGACAGGCTATTCCTGAAGCTGAGTTGTAGCAGAAGCTCTTTGTTTGCTTCCTCCATTCTGCAGGGTTTTTGTCAGTGAAGGATCCCAGCAGTAAGCAACCAAGTCAAGCAGAAAAGACCAAGGCAGGATCTCTCAGTCATAAGGATGCCAAGCCATCTGACATCAAAAAGCTGTTAAAACTTAGAAGTATGTGAGAAACTGTAGTACAAATAGCATGCTGGATCTTTTAAAATTATTAATCTATTTTATGATCTCCCTTTTATAAATAAAGCTATATAATAAAGTCCTCCAGGGTCCTTTCAGATGAAAGGCATTAGATAATGGCGCCTTTAGATGCTTACTTCTTGTCTGGGCCTGTGAATCCATTTATCACTGAAATGCTTTATTGCAAAAACTCTAGTCTTGCCCATGTGTGGTGTGAAACTATTTCAATATCTTCCTTATTTATTTTAGCTCATTTATTAAGTTTCCTATTGTGAGGCCTCTATGGCCTGAATTAAAACAGATATAAAACACTAAAGCCAAATCTCTACATAAAACTGCCAAATAAAATACATAGCCAGGCAAGATTATAAATAAATAATCAGGCACAAGCACAAGCCCACCAGACCTCTTGGAAACTACCCACAAAGGAGTTAGTTCCCTGTTACTCAATGGAAAAAATATGGGTAGCAGATAAAAGAGCAAAGGAAGGGGACCCAAAATGGATAAAAATAGCTCAGTTGAAATAAACAAGTCTTGCAGTAAATCCATTCAGAAAAGGGCAAGAATAGAAGTGCATGCTGAAATGGTAACACAAAAATGTGAGTTGTTATACAGTAGTGGAAGTCACGGTGCAGTGGGGCATCCCGAGCCAGGATCTGATCTGCAGCGGGCAGAGGGCTTTGCTGGCATGCAGACTGCTGTCTGGAGTTTGGTTTTGCCTGGCCTTTTCAGCCTGCCCATGGATGGCCAACTGCAAGACAAGAAATGGTAATGCTGATACAAGTAAGATATCTGCTTTTCTGAAACACAAGTTTGCTTGCTTTGGTTGTAATCACAGTATTAGGGCTCTTATCCACCCATTAAGCACAGAAGACCCAAGTTTTGTAGGATGAAGCCTAAAAGTTGCAAAAAGATGCATCCTTTTGAGGTTTGGATGTTACTTCTTCTCATCTTTCCCACCTTCTGTAGCCATCAGAATGCTACAGGCAAATGGAGACCGACTACAATGGCTTGTCTTGAACGTGCCCTTTTTGATAAATTTCTCCATAAATGGACCTTGTTATAAAATCATTTAAATGAAATCCGTGTTGCTGCCATGTTTGTTATCTGCATTGTAATCTTCTACCTGTGCCAAATTATTGTCTGCAAACAGGTTAAATTATTGAGGGCAGAAGAAAAGTCTGTCATGGTACTTTGGTAGAGTCCACCCTTGCCCTCTGCTCTAAATTTCGAAACAAACACTCCCTGAACATTATGCTGCTCTTTTATTATACCTTCTGGCAACCTGTAGGTGATTTCTGCCTTGCATAGCTGCACTTCATGGAATTCTTATTGATGGTTATTTTTTCTGTCCAGCCCGTTTAGGTATTTGTTTAAACTGCACAAATAAAAAATAAAAAAAAAAATTAAAATTTATCTTTAATTTTACTGCTGCTTTTTCAGAAGTAATATTCCCAGAGTTTTCTCTCCCTGCCCTCTTGCAGTCTAATCCTTTTGCATAAAAATGTCTTAATAATAAAGTTACCATATTTTGCCCTTTATTCCTTTTGAATCTCTTTGTGTGAAATCAGTACTTTTGAAAGCTAGAGGCTGACTGTTCTGGAGGATAATCAGAGAGATGCCAGTCAGAGTGGATAGGGAAAAATGAGGTAGTTGTAAGAATTTTTTCAGCCTTCAAAGCTTATGCTCACCTGTTGCCAGCAGTCCTGGTGCAATCCCCAGTGCTGATGCTGGGGTACCTCCTACACAGAATCTCCTATAAATCAGGATCAGGAGCACATGTATAATTTTCTTCTAACTGGATGATTTCATTCATTATTGTTCTGTTTTTAAGGTCTAACCAAAGACAGTCTGCAGGTGACTAGGAAGATGATATGAATTCTTACCTACAGAGTCTTGTACAAATTGGAGAATTTTGACCCTGCTGGTTTATGACCAGTATTGAAGAGATGTTATATACAGTATGGCTGGAGGTTAAAAAGTAGTGGGACATTGCAAATCTCAGTTCCTCCTTACTAACATGTGTTTGGTATTTGTAAGTTAAAAATAGAATGTTTTCATTTAAAATTCATTTAATTGAATTAGCTAAAAAAATGTAAAGTAGTAATTTGTGTCTCATCAAGCAGAGCTCTGACTCTTGAAGGTTTCTTGGACAGTGCTGTTGTCTTTGTAAGTCCAAACTTGCCATACCCATGTGAAGCCATGAACGGACCCTCAGAGGGATGCTATGCCCCGAAATGCAAGGGTGCAGGTAAAAGGAGTGTGATGAAAGGAGTTTTAGAGCTTTGTACGTAGTCTGCTGTTTAGCATTTCTCAATTCCTGGTCTTCACTTATAGTATACTGTGAGATTTCTGGAAACTATTACTATAGTACTGGTTTTATGGTTGTGATAAAACATACTCCAGTCTTCAGAGCTTTCTGGATAAACTACTCAGTGTTCTTAAAATGTCCTGTGTCAGGATTTTAACTTCATTATACAATAGACCTTTTTGAAATGAGGAGAAAAAAAAGACACTTAAAACTTCAAATATTGACCTTCTGAGAAGTGAACAAGAAATACAGAACAGACTTTACTGGAGGTAGAGAGTGAGAAGAAAGGTTAATACTGGCACTGGCAATTTTTAGGATTAATTTCTCTCTAGTTTGAGACAGGACAGCATGCAATTTTGCATGTTAAAGGCTTTGTCCACAATGAGAGCATCCATAGAGTATCAAATCAGATGTCCAGATGGCACAGTGTCCTGTCTCTGGCAGTGGCTGGTAATTAACACACAAGAAAGAGTTTAAGCACTGTAAGCTTATATTTACACTTTTCTGATACAGATCCAGGAGTCTGAAGCTCAGGAGCATTCTGGGACAGGTACACAGGCTTTGTGTCCTTATGACTTCTGTGAATTTGTGTCTTTATGACTTTCTTCTGTGAATTTGCCCAATTGCTTTTTGCATCTGTGTGAAATTTTGACCTGTGCTGTGTAGTCAATTGTACAATTTACTTACGGGTTGTGTGGAAAAAGTGTGTTCTTTTGTTGTTTGAATATCCATACTTCTGATTTCCTTTTTTTTTTTTTTTTTTTTTTTTTTTCCTGCACTGGAAATGGCAGTAACAGTTGTCACCTATTTACTCCATGCCACTCCTGGTTTATTAGACCCTTATGATATCACTTTATAGTGATTTATTTTCCTGATTGGAATAGCGCTCATACAGAATCCAATCTATCCATACATCTGAGTCATCTGTTTTTTTTCCCTGTTCTGAGTGTGTTTTGGAGTTGTTTTATATTCATTTTGAGGTTAGAGGAACCAGAACTACCCGTAATAGAAATGAAAACCCATACTGTGGCATATTGCTGGTCTCTGTTTTTCCTTTCTCCCCCACCGCCTTACAGTTGCAAATGAAGGCCAATGTAATAATGACAGTTGCCACTTGTTATAGATAGGGCTGATGATCTTTTCTTTGAAAGAAAGCCTAGTGGGGAACATTTTAACTGGTGATGGATAGAGGACTTGACATGGGCTCCCAGTACAATTCCTGCTTCTTTGTTCCATGTAATATTTGTCATAACAGTGGTGATGAGTGATGATACGTATATATTTTTTTCAGCATGAAGAATGGCTGCATGCAGCATGCTCATATGCAGATAAAAGGAGTTGAACAGCTTCAAAAACTGTCAGTCAGTCTGTCAAAATCACATTGGCAGACTTGGAGTCCTGTATGTACAGATGGGACCTGAAAGTGAGATGTTTGCTCATGGGGGTGAAAGGAGTTTGATTTGACAAGACTACCAGAGAGAGCAGCTGGCTGGCTTTGCTATGACCGCATCTTCACATGCCTTGTAAAAAGCTTGCTCTAAATATCTTTAATTTTTTTTTTCTTTCTTTTTTCTCTGCAAGCTGTATTTCCCTCTTGGAGATGCACAGCCTTTGTGCATTATGTCCTCTCTGGGGCACCAGCCACCTTTGCAGCCCCAGCCCTGCTCCTGGGGTCCTCCTGAGCCAACAGAGGAACAGAGGCCACTTTTCCATCTAGGGGAGTTAGGAGAGCACAAAGTGAGCAGGATGTGGGCTGTGATCCTCATTCCTCCAGAAGGAGCCTTCCCAGGCACCTAATTCTGATTGGATTTTGTGATGAGGAGAGCCTGTGCTCAGGAAGGCCATCCTACATACCTTGGAGAAATCTTTTAAAATGGCATCAAGCCTTAAAGCTGAGGAATAGTTACTTACCTGTTGGCTAGAAGATCAGTTTTTGTTTTGTTTTTGTTTTTTTTATACAGTTGTCAGTTCAAAGCAGCTGTTCACCTACTGAGTTAAGGGAAATAAATGTATTTGAAATGTTGAGAGATTCTTCTTTCTGGCATCTCTAGTCTTTATGTATTTAAAGGTGTCATATAATCAGTTATCTATATCTTGTACTTTTGTCATGAGAAGTAAGATCACCTTTATTTCTTTTATAATGTGAGCATTTAAAAATTTGTATATGTAGGCAGTATACTTGATTTGTCTCTCTTGGCCAGTTAATAGGTATGTATTATTATGCTAGCCTTGGTCCTTCTTAATACTGATGTACTGAAGTGTTGATCTGTTTCCTGTCAACTAGGTTTTGTTGTTGCATTTCTCAGTAAGATCTCATGCACTGAGGGAAAGACTTGTGGGTCTTATTAGAGGTGTCCACCTTCCTGGCTTTGATCATGCTGCAAATAGTGCATACTCTGATTTCAGCTAGCAGATTAGTTAATTCAGTATCATTTGTCCACCTTGAAAGTAGGGAACATTTTTTAAAGTTTTTTTGGAAGTTTTAGGGAGGAAGATATTAAATGTCCAATATCTGTATTGTTGAGTGCAGCAAAACAAATATATGGAAATGATGCAACCTCATGAGCATGTTCTCTTGAGAGTATATTAACATGCAAAGAGTAGGTGAAGGACGTAGGCACCTGCAAACTAGAGCAAATGTACAAAGGAACAAAATTGGCATGAGATAAAGACTTTGAAAGAACAGAAAAAAAAGCTAGGACACAATGGTAGCTAAAGTCTGTAGTAGTACTGGGAAATGGAAAACAAAATTTAGCAAGGGAATGCAGACATTAACATAAATGAAGTTCTCACAGCCTCAGTTATTACTTAAATGTTCTTTAAAATGTCAGAGGCACTTGTTTTCACTGTTCCTTAAGAATTTGTAACTTCTGATGTTTTTATTTTTATTTTTTTGCCTGAGTAGAGAACTGAGTTTTGCCCACTGACAGGCCCAGGGCATGAACTGAAAGATAGGGGGTTCCATCTGGACATCAGGAAATGCTTTTTTTGAGGGTGACTGAGCTCTGAGAGGTTGCCCAGCTAGGTTGTGGAGTCATCTCCCTTGGAAATGCTGAAAAAGCCACCTGGGCTTGGTCCTGGGCAGCCAGCTCTAGCTGTGACCCTGCTTGAGCATGGGCTTGGACCAGATGACCTTCAGAGGTCCCTTCCACCCTCAACCCTTTTCTGCAAAAAAAGTATTTTAATTAAAAAAAGGAAATTTTGGGTGTAATTTGCATGATCTAAACAGCTCAGCCAATATAGTGGATACTTGTAAAAATATGCATTCACTTTCAGACATTAAAATGAGCTTTATAATCAAATGAATGTTTTAAATTGTTGTATTTCAGTGATAAGACAGGGCAAAAGGGAAACTTCAGACCACAGTGTGAATTTGGGGCTCTGTCTCCTCTAGCTGCAAAATGGAGATTTTGCATAAGCACTGTTGATAAAACAGCTCATTATGGAGGATAATATATGGAAAAAACCTTGGTGGGGCCTTGTAGAACATCACTGAGTATTTGGTGTTTATGACTCACTGGGATGCTTAGTAATGTATTCTTAGGGTGAGATCTAAAGCCTTTTGTTCAAGAAATTATTTTTTTAAAGTAGAAGTGCAACATTAATGAGAGATTAATTGCCATCCAAATATGATTATTTGGCAGAGCCTCATGTGTAAATCCATTGGCACTAGTTTTTGGTCTAAAATTATGATGACATTGATACTAAAATGTGAAGCACTGGCATTTTAAGATGACTCACTTTAGGAAGAAATACTGTTTTAAAATCAATCCTTCAGTCTGAGCTGTGGGCTGGGGAGAATGTTATTTGCTTTTGATAAGGGATATGAAAAAATATTGATTGAAGGTTTACTGAGGGACAGAAACGTTTCAGGCATAAGAAGTTAGACAAGGAAAAGCACTTTGGAGAGGACTGTAGAGGAAAAGCCTGCTTTCAAAGACACAGAACAGTCTGTATGATCCAAGACAGTTACAACCTGATTGGCTGACCTTACCACATTTTCTATGAGGTTTGGCTGGAAAAGCAGCGACTAACTTCCAGTCAAAGGAAATTTTGTATCTGCTTCTTTGAACTTTATTCTATCACTTGCATTTGTAATTTTCAATGTAGCTTGAGCTGAATTACAACTTTTTTTAATGGCGCAGGATTTATTTTAGTAATTTATATTTTCAGTGCTTTGAATGTCAAAGAAGCTACGCAAGAGCAAAGTGTTATATCTTTGGACCACTGCTCTTAATTTATTTACTTGCATGAATTTGTGCTCAAATTCCACTCTTCCTGTGATTTCCCTTTATCTTCATATCTACAGCTTGTGTTGCTTGGGACAGGTGGCTTAGCTGAGAGCAAAGCTGAATTTTTCATCATTTTTCTCAGAATCACTTAATGACTCTTGGTAGTGCTGGTTTCCTTAAGGGATGCATTCATATTTTAGTTAGTTTTCTCCTGGTTTTGATAGTGTTCAAACCTTCAAATTGTTTCCCAATGTTTAAAACTAAATTTTAATATTTCTTTACTTTTTTCTGAATTGCCAAAAGTATCTTTTTATTACTTGAAAGAAACCAAAGCACACACTTAATATGAAATGCTATCTTACTTCCCTGACATGTGACACAGCAGTAATCAAATATATTGTATCTCATTCTCCATATCAGAGATTTACATAACACTTGAGTCTTCTGTGACTGTGAAGCTTAATAAAATTTAGATTGCATCTTTGCTTTGATATAGAAGTTATTGTTTTTCAGTACACTGGATTTTACTTCTTATACTACCTCTCCATATCACTGTAACTGATGAATGCAAATCCATATGCAGTTCAGAATGTTTAAGCTTATGAAAAGAATATTGCTTTTTGCTGTCCAAGAAATCAGATTCTGCCTTTGTAGGTCTCTTTGAAAGAAAGAAGATGCCTTTGAAGCTGAAGGTGATCTTAATATTTGAAAAAAAAACACACAAAACCCAAACAAACAAGGAAAGAATATTTAGCTTCCCACTGGATTTAACAAGATCTTTGTTACTATTTAGTTGGCCCATTTGGATTACAGCATTTGTGGGAAAAGATGCTGTCTGTAGTTTTTAAAAGTGAAGCCATTCAATTATCAATTCTGTACTGTTTCATAAATGGAAAAGGTTCCAAAAGTTAACTGCAAGTGAAACCAGTCAGTTGGGATTAGGTTGCTTCAGTGAGTGGAAAAAAAGAAGTGTTTCTGGAGAGTCTAACATATGTTTGCTTGGGAAAAAAAAAAATTGTGATAATAATAATGTCCATTAGCAGAAGCTATTAACAGCAGGAACTTCACTTAGGAAGTCTGGTAGCAAGCACCATGTAGTTAAATGCTTTTGACTTGCTCGGGGAGCATACAGGATGCTGTCTCTGGCTGCTGTGCAATTGCAGCAGTGTTCTGAGTGTGGTGACAGAAATGAGATGGAAGAACGGGAGCAGAGGAAGAAAGGAGATCAAAGCACTGTAATAATAATGAGAAAGAAAATATTCAGCAAGACCCCTGTTCTTTTTGTCCCTCCTCCCATTTGATGGTGTTAAGAAGTGGTGTTCGAACCAGAGCAGGGAACGGCCTTTCTTTTCAGCAAATGTCTTCCAGGAATTTCCAATAGCGAGTAAACAGATCTGCTCATGACTGGGACTGGATGTTTCTTTTTATAGGCAGATACTATTTTTGTTATGACCTATTTATAATGCTTTACTTTTTTAGTTCACTGGAGGAAAGTAGCTTGTTTTTCGTATGAGTTGTCTTTCGGTACTCACATTTTCCATGTCTTTGGAAACTTCTGCTCAGTTGTTTCAAAAGTTTTGTTTGGTTTTTTTTTTTTTATTTTTTTATTTTTTTTTTAAATTGGTTGGTGACTAGAAGCTGCAATAACTTCTAGTTAGGAGACCAAGCTGTTTGGTGGTTAATAGGCTTAACACTAGGTGGTTTTAATTTTCTTGGAAGATCTGTGATGGCCAGCACTATTCAATTCTGTCACTATTTGCAGAGTGTTGTTTTTGAATGTTCTTTTCTAGGAGTCCAGTAGGGAACAAACAAATAAGGAACTGTTTTTAGAGAAATTGTTGAAAAAAAGTAAAGAAAGATTGAAAACTACAGAAGTCAATGGGCTTATGTGTTCTCCTAGAGGAATAATGTAGATGTATTCTGCAGGTTGTCATTTACATCAAAATAAAATTAATTTGGTACTAGTATTTATTTCCAGCTATTAGCATGTCAGTGCAAACAATGATGATGAGTTCTTTTAATCCTCATGTCAATGTTTACACTGTGAGTTGCAAGAATTAAAATCTTCAAATCTGTAGGAAACGGGAACAGTGCACCATCTAGTTTGGCCACCAGTAGGTTGCAAACTTTAATACCAAGCTCACTGCAGAATTCAGTAACTTGAACATTGGTCACACAACTTGTATCAGATAAAAATTTTCTCTTGCAGTTGAAAAATGTCCATTCCTTTTCTCTTGGAAGTTGCAAGTCTCTGTTCCATTGAGAAAATGAAAATTATAAGTCTTTGTGGTATTTTTTTCTTGCCTCTAAGTAAATACCTAGTGGCAACATCATCAGTAATCTCTAATTGCTTCAAAGTACTATTGGAATACTAACTCTCATATGTAGTTGTCAAGAGAAATGCAGAGGGCTACTTGAGACAGATTAATTGGTAGGAGTTAATGGGACCTGAAGGCGGTCTCTGCTCATGGCTGTGTGCAAAGATAACCAGATGCTCCGCTCCCAGTATTGTCTTCCTCGTACTGTCAGAAGTATTTTTAAGTGTCTGTCATTGTTCTAATGGAACACTGCAGATATTTCACAAAATCAATTATTTCAGTCCTTTCCTTTGGGCAAAGGGAAATTAAAGTCGTGTTTTATGTGATTGCTACCAAAAGAACCCCAAATCGATATTTTACAGGAGAAGACATCTCAACACATGATGTCTTTTTTGACTTGTATATGGACTGTGGAGAAATCAAAATACAAGTGCAATGCAGCTGAGTTATGTCCTTTCAGCCTACAGTGTGAAAATCACTTAAGTTGTCTTAAACTCCTAGAAAACTAATGCATTCAGGTTGGACTATGATAAAGAAAAAAACTTGTCTGCATAATGGCTGTTCTTGGAAGTATATGCTTGTTAAAATGAGTTGGTTGATTTGTTTTATATATTTCCTTGTTTTTTTATCTCAGAACAGGTACAGAGATTGTCACCTCCAATATTTTTAGGCTTTAAGGCACTTTATAAAAGAAGAAAATAAACAATTAAATCTAAGCAAAGAGCTCATTTGTGTGGAGCTCAGTGAAAATCTATTTCGTTTTGGTCATCCTTCTTAAATTTGATTTGTATTTTGCCTGTAGGGGAACAGTACTACCGTGCATTTTAATAGTGTAAAATAAGTTATTAATTTTGGAGTGTTAACTTGACAGCATTTCTATGCATTTCTATTACTGTCTCTTATGGATTGGTTGTGGTTCTTTTTTCTTTCTCACTCTAGCATTAGGCTGGGACTTACTTCAGAGCCTGTCACCACTGGTTCATATTCAAGCAGAAGAGTGACAGTGCAGTTCTGTAGCAGTTCCAGCTCCTGCAGTCCTGGGCAGGCAGACTCTGAGAAAGAGAGCCAAATTTTGCTCTCAGGAAAACTGCAGCCACGTCAGGGAAGCCACTTGGGTTGAAGGCTGCTTAATAGTTCTGTAAATCAAGTTAACTGTCCACGCCTCTTTTTGGGTCGTGCTAAACTGGCCACTTCTGCACAGTCTGTGCAGCGATAGTTGCTATGGGTAGGAAGAATTGCATTATTTTTCTGCCTTTCTTGACATCCAGTGCCCAAGCAAGAATTGGCTTCAGAAGCACAGGAAGTATGTCAGCCCTCCAGATGTCCTCTGAAAACAATTAAAATTCTCTTTTGATTACAGTGGAATCAGTCATGGGTTTAGCTTTACAATAAATAATGTATTTGTGAAAAGATGCATAGCCTTAAAAATTATAATGTGTAATAATTGTCGTATATTATGTATCTTCAGGAAGATGAGCTAGTAATAATATTGCTATATTATTATATAATCTTTTATTGCATACAGCATATTAATGACAGATGGCCACTGTCACTAATTATGTTACTACTGAAGCAGCAGCTCTGGAAGGAGCTGGGTTTTTGTATCTTGGTTATCTTTTATTCTAACTGAGAGGAAAGTCCAATGCCCAAATGGTTTGGTGTATTGAAGTTGAAAGCATCTGTGCTGGTAAGCCAGCTTCTCACTCATTAAATGCTTTCATTATATCTAAAATGGGATTGTACTAGGCTATTGCTTGGCATGTTGCACCTGTTCTAGTGTTGAAATGAGTGGGTACAATATATTTTAAAAAGTGTGAAAGAACACTATGGCAGATGAAACACTGAGTGCCCAAATGTCACAAAATTCCTGAATTAAATGCTTTTTGGCTATGTGACACAAGTTCTCTACTTTATGCACAGGCTTCATGAACAAGTCTTTAATTACACAACCATACAGTGGGATTTCCTCTCTTCCATACAGCAGGATATCTGGTTTGCTTGCATTCGCTCTGGAAGCCTCCAAAACAAGGTTGGCATTATCGTTTGTGATAATAGTTGGTGCTCGAAAATAAAAAGACCTCAAAAAGTCTGTGCAGGAAAGGTACCAACATGTGTTAAATATTAAAGTCACTACCAGTTACTTATGATATTTAAGGATTCCTGGCAAATTGTTTAAAAATTAATGTTTAAATCCCTGATTGGCATGCACTAAGGGGTTTGTTTACAAGGTTTAAAAGTTAGTAGAGTTGTGGCACATAAGCACAGAAATTTATGTCACGAGATTTATAGCTGTAGAGAACCTTGCCCATTTCACATATCAAACTGAAACAATTGTGTTGTCTACCCCGTGTTATACTTATAGAAACATAAAGTAAAAGACTGTAAGTACAGGCTAATGGTGAAGGATCAACCTGAGTTGGTGTTTAAGGGTTAGAACAGCATTGGTAGTAATAGACTATAATAATAGTTTCATAATGATAATGAAAATATAATAAAGTAATAGAAAATAATGTTTTATAAGATATAATGCATGTATAATATACGATAATATATTAATATATCTTATTGTGTTATATGTGTGATATATACACTGTATAATATAAAATAATACAAAATAATATATACAATATAATTATAATTATAAAATAATAACATAATAATAGGACAAGAATAGGCTTTAATCTCACAGTTGACCTAGTTTCTTGCTATGATCTCTCTCCTGGAGCCAGTTACTGGGCTGGAGCTGTATTCCCTAAATGGTGCAATGTGGTGAGTTTTTGCCCAGGCAGATTAAGGAAACAGGAGCAGATTAAGGAAAATGGAGTTGCTGTGCCTCACACCAGTTTATGGTCATTTTCTGTGTGCATAATCTTAGTTTGCAGCAAATAATATGTAATTTGTGTAAGTTTATTGAAATTAGTGACTGAAGTAATTGGATCTTGAATACTGTTCTTGGACATTAAAGCTAAGATGAGTTTAAGGGACAAGAAAAGACTTTTGCTCTTACCAGTTTCTCTGCATCAGACCTACTGCTTAGCAGCTGGAGGGTTGGTCAGCTGAACTGATTGAGACCCCACAAAACTAATTCTGTAGAGGAATTAGTGCCATTTCTTCCTTTTCTGAGGTGGCTTTCTGTTTTACTTATTAGAATTATTGTGTATATGAGCTGTTCACTATGTCTTTCTCTCTTTGGGTTGTGCTTAGCAGTTTGTGGGCACTTCAGTCTTGTACATTGTAAAGATTAACCTGCAAAGCTCATCGTGTGGGTTTTATGTGGCAATGATTGGGTTTTAACATGGCCTGTATTTAGTTCTGAATGCCATTAGAGGAGGAAAGAGAAACATGAAATTATCATATATTTTAGGGAGAAGTAGGAAAGGAACTGAAGGAAGGCTCTGTGGGGAATGCAGTTTTATAACAGTTGGGGTCTTGCTTGTTCTGGCTGTTCAGGGTGAAAGAAATAATGAACCTATGTTGCTGCAGCCTAGAAAAATGAACTTTAGGGATGCGGGGATTAAAAATGCAAGGGCAGTTAGCCAATAAACTGAATTGCTAAGGGAGATAGTAGAATTGTTGATTTAAACCCATGTAAACCCATCTATCATAGCACAGATGAGGCTTCTATGCATTAGAATTGTCTTAGGATCAGTGGCATTGTTTCTGAAATGTGGTAGCAAAATAGCTGGCTGAGGAGCTCTTCTGAAACCAAAATAATAAACATGTTAGGTGCTGGTTATTTAATGGCTGTGGTAAACAAGATTCAGAATACACTTGTGTTGATTTAGATGCTCTCATCTGAGCTGCATCTTTGGTGCCAGCTCAGCTGAGCAGATTTGGTTTTTAGAGGGAATAGAGAAACTTTACTTTTTCCCGTCTCATTTTTAATGTCTTTCAGGTAGATCGAGACATTTCCTCAGTCATTTTCTTGCAGTGAATTGTTTCTGCTCTTTTCATTCACTGGTAGGTTTATGTGGAGATAAAAGGTTTGGGTTCATTTAGGCACTCTGAAAGCCCCTTTACGACTAAGAAAGCTTCTTCCCATGTAGGAGGTGACCATGAGTTCTCAGCATCTCTGGTGTTCCTCAACATTCTCTATAAAAGCTTGTGAAAGAGGATGATGATCTTTCCAGTAAGCAGTAGATGGTGATTTGGTGCCAGCTCCAACTGTACAGTCTTTTATGACTACTTTGGCCAATCATTTAATCTTTTTCTGGATTGATTTTCCCGTTCTAATAGATGAGTAACATTAATCCCTTTTAGCTCCCTTTTGTTCATATGTAGATTTTAAACTTTTGGGGGATTCTTTATTCTAGCATATTTAAACAAAATCTGGCACTGTGGGATCCTTGTCTTAGCTGAAGCCTTCGAGCACTATCATAAGTAGTGGCAGAAATAATAAGCTCCATTCCCTATTGATCCCAAACCTTATGACAAGTAAGAGAGCTCTTTAGGTTGGTACTTAGCATAAGACCCCACAGACTGCTGAAGGCTTTAATCAGGAAATTGTTATCATATGAACTCAACAGAAGGAAAGTTAAATTTATGAGGAAGTTAATTTTCCAACCATATATTCCCAGTGTAAGCCTTCATTAAGATGAAAGTTGTGTTCAGAAGATATACAATGATTTAGGTGAATTTACAAAAATGTTGTAAAGGCTGGGAACGGCCTGACATTAAGGAGAGAAAACCCCAAACATGAAAAGTTCTGTAAGTAATGTTAAATTTCATGTATTTGCCTTTCTTCTAAGCTCAGAAATATATAGTTAAAATGCATGAACTACCAGTCTTCTGTGGTGTGCTTTAGTGAATAATAGTGCTCTGTGAATATTAGTGTTGCATTCCAGTTCAGATCAAGCTGATTAATTAAAACAGGTAGAAGTCTATACTTTCTGTCAATTCCCCGCCCCCTCCCCCCAGCCTAGTTTATAGCCAGAGAATAAAAAGAAAGCCTTACAGGTTGATTAGCAAAGCCTTTCCATCTGACATATTTTTTTCCCTTATGGAGAATGGTGATTTGAAAGAAAGGAGCTGTCATCTTTCCTAAAGCCAGATTGCATCAGTATTCCTTCAGGTGCACTGGGATGTGGCCATCCCTTTGCAGTATGGTTCTTAATGGAATTTTCTGCTACAGAGCAAAAGTCATCAGTTCCTGCTAATTTAGAAGGAGTGGGAGATGATGACATGGACATTAATCCTTAAACAGATAAATAGAATTTTTGAATGATGCATGAGATTTCAAGAAGCTTTTATGGTATGTGTGAGAGCCATACACAGAGATCCCTTGGGAAGCAGGAATGATTTAAAGCAAGATTTTCAGCATTTTAGTAACCTTTTAACTTCTGCATTTTGTTGCAAGTATTGAACTTGCTGATGTTGGTGTATACAGTATTATTCATATGTAACTGTCATTGAATATTTGGTTTACTTGGAACATAAAAAAATGGTAGTTGATATTTCTGCAACATCGGAAAAATCAAAACTTGAAATTTTTTCTTGAAGATAGATATAGGTGTTCTCCACCCTCCCCCCCATAATTGTGTTGTTATAGACAAATCTTGAAATACTAACTATGGTTAGTGCCCGCTGAGACAAAACATGTTAGTAAATACTTCATTTTCTGATTATTAGCCCTTCTTATAATCTCAGTTCATAAATTTGCAATTCAGATTGTGTCTCACTTCATTACCATCCTCATTTCTTACTTTTAAAGACACGATCTCCAACTGGGCTAAAATATAAGTTGTCTGGTGGATAAAATCTGTTAGGGAAGCACCTGGGCAGACCTTCAATATATCTACTTATTTGAAAGACAGAGATAATCTGCTGCAGAAATAAAAATAGCATCTGAATTATCCAGAGGAGTCAGAGAATGAAGCTACTGGATTAGAATACTGCTCATTTGTATGTAAATGTACTGTCTTTGTTCCTGAATTTTATCCTTAAGATCTTTTAATATGGAAGAGTAAGGGATGAAAAACATTTTTGGAATTGATCCAGACAGATATACACAGGTTAGTGCTGTGTGGCTAAATCACGATGTACATGCTGGGGGTTATCTGAAAAGAAAAATTTACAGTTTTAAAAACCAAGCTGAATGCCTTGGGAGAACAAAGCACTGCATCTGCCATTGCTGGGGCTAATGGTCCTATATGACTTTAATCATATAAAGACTTATATTTGCTAGAAAATGTCAATGCCTAGAAAATCAAGTGATAGATGCCTGCATTTTTGCTACTAAACGTTGCTGTTTACCTGTGAATAAACATTACCCAAAGGAATGGAAATACTTTGTGGAAGGATTTTTTTTTTCTTAACTTGGGTCCAGGTCCTTTTTCTGCAGAAAACTGAGGAGAAAACTGGGAAGGGGGTGAGGAGGGGCAGGGGGAAGAAAAAGAAAGAAGAAACTGTCCTAGAGACTAAGATTTTAGCCGAGCCTGCAAATAGTTATTTGCATATTTCAATTTTGTGGTAGCCATACTGCTCTATTAAGTTATCAGAAGCTTAGGCTCTGTCAACTGAATCCATACTGGAGTTGTCATTTAGAAGCTTGGTGTCATGGAACTGTACCTCAGTAAGTTTACGCACCCTCCTGTGTGGGCTTTATGCTGCATTCTGTCCATACCTAAAATTATGTAGACTCAGGTCTGCTGTCCTGGTTGCTCATCGTGTCAAGAAAGAAGAGCTCTCTATTTTTCTGTAGGAAGAAAATTAAGGAAACAAAAATGAAGGAGCACAGACCTGCTTATTTGAAAAGAAAGGAAGGATATGAAATGAAGAAATTGAAAAGTAATGTTACAATTAAGGCTGTTAGTCTTCCTCCAATTTTCTTCTTCATATGTGGCATGGATATCCAATTACAGACATGGTAATTTCATAGGTTTTTGGGTCCTTTGCCACCAGCAGGGCGCATTTTGAGTGGTGCAGGCTAAGAAAGAAAAGTTGTGACATTTACTGACTTTGATGGGTCTGGTGATGGGTCCATTCCTCCAGATGCTTTATGCCATGTTGGGCAGGAATGCTTTAGTGCCTGTGGGCAGACCGGTCAGGAGAAGGCACAGACACACTCAGTACTGCTGTTCCAAAGGCATATTTTTCCTCAGCCAGGAAATGTTACATTCTTTCAGTTTAGCAAATTTTTTTTCTGAATTCATGTAACATTTATAAGTTGAATCTGATGTTCTGAAATGAAATGTTGAGAGAGAGGTTACCTGCAATAATTTTTGTATGCACTAGACTGTTTAGTCTTACAGCAGAGAATACTAAAAATATGTAATTAGGCAAATGATAAGAACTTTTAAGGGGTTTGGATCTCCTAGTACTTGCATTATTATACATTAGCTTAAACTTACAGTTAACCTTGTTTTGCTCTTAACCACACTTAATCTGTTTAATGAATAGAATTTGTAGAGCTTCCCATGCAGTATTTGCAACATGCTTTTTGCATAGCCTGTATCTTTTGCTGATCCCTTTAAGTTAAATGATTATTGATCTGTAGCACTTGGTATAAATTTGAGAAAGATCATCTGAAAATAATCATCTTGGAGAAAGCAAACATGCTGTGTATATAGTTGGTTTTTTGACTAGTGCACTTCAGTCTGTTATCTCTTCCATTTGTGTGACTTGTTTCCCACTTGATTTCATCTTTCCTTTTACCTCCTGGAAAATAACAGTATACCTCAGCATAACGATGAGCAGCAGCAAAGGTAAAAAGAGTATATTTATAATTCTTTCCTGCCTTCCAAATTTAGAACTGAAAATAGAAACTAATTAATGTCTATTGTTCAGAAGGGCAACAAAAACCCCATGGTTTGGGTTAAAAGGTTGGATATCCTTTACGTTTTTCTGCATTATGCTTTCCTGTAGTATGCAAAGATTTTTGTAAAATAATTTAGGAATGATGCTGACAAGAAAAAGATAAGCAGGAGGATAATTAGCTCCTGGAAACACTTTACGTGTACCTTTTATTTCAATGAGACTTTAGAGGCTCAAAGCTGAAATATGCTGAATTATTTGCAGGATTAAATGCCTGACACATAAAAAGCAACACCGTGCATGCAGAGTATTTGGAGTCCATCAAGGCTAGGAATAACATTTTTAATGAACATGCCCACCTACTGCTGTTTAATAACTGCCATCAGTACCTACTGTTCCTCCTCACTATTAAGTTAACCCACTGGATACTGCAGCACAATTTTGTGTTTCTATTGTCACTTGGGTGATCAAACACTGGAAGATATTGCCCAGAGAGGCTGTGCAGTCACCATTCTTGGAGATACAGCTTGACTAGACACAGCCCTAAGCTGGAGCAGAGGCTCCAGCTGACCTTGCTCTGAGTAGGGAGGTTGGCAAGGTGATCTCCAGAGATCCCCTCCCACCTCAATTCTGTGCTAGGATGCCTTTTAGTAAGGAGTGCTAAAAGTGTTGGGACATGCACAGATTGTGACTGAAAGGAGAGCTGGGCTTATCTAAGGGCAGCTTAGAAAATGTTGGCAAATCATGGCCATAGATGTTTTTGCAAAATGTTTCCAGAACAACTGTAGAAATAGTACTGCTAGTAAGTAATCAAAAGGCAGAACGAGGAGCCCAAAACTAGCTAGGGAGTGGATGTGACAAGGATGTTATCAATAATAATGATCAGCTTAGGAATAGTACAAACCAGATGAAATACATGAGTTGATGAAGTAAACTAGCAGCTGCCTAAAGGTTTTGAAAATGAAGAATTGGTGCCAGATTGTTCATGGCTGAAGTTTTCCACATACTAGTCAGTGGTTTCATCCAGATGAAAGGTGATCAAAATGGTTGTTTAAACATTGCCTTAATGACCAAAGGTTGAGGGGTTTTAAATTTTTTTTTTCTTTCCTTTTCCCTTCTGGAAAGCCTGAGAGGCAGGGTGGAAGCAGAAACAGTACCTTATGTTCCCCTGCTAGGTACCTCTAGGCAGCAGAGTGACCGGGGAAGCCGGGTCTGCAGGGCAGCAGGTGGTAGAGGCTTGCCGCTGGATAAGATGGTTCCATCGGTGGGCTGGGAACATGAGCTGTTACAGTTCTGTCTTCAACACAACTTCTATCCTCCCTCTGTAGGCCCGTGAAGTCATTGGGCAGGAATTATGACTTTGAGGTTGTATTTTCTTTTGGATTGTTTCTTGGACAGAGGTGCATAGGCTGTTGAGGTTAGAAAGGACCATTGTAAACATTCAGTAGTATCTTCTGTACTCTAGGCCTTGGCGCATCTTTCAATTATTGTGTTAATGAGCTTAGACACGGATTATCTGTTATTAGGAGCTTGATAGATCAGCTGTAGTTTAGCCCATAATTATCATCATCTCCTCCTACTGATTTTCTTGCTGGTGATTTAGCCTGGTGATGGATCTTTGCTAGTGTATGTAGATGTTGAAATAAAAAGCTTGAAGACAAAGTATGACAAAATAAAGCATACATTTAGGATTAAGTAATGGGTTACAAAATACTTTTGGGAAAATTAAGTTTAAGAGGTAGATACATAGTGCCATAGGGCTTTAGTGTTTTTATGCTCAGTCACATAATTCCACGGCTCGGTGGAAGAGATATGGTCAAAGGTTGATGATGACAGTTGTGACTGTAAGACAAGATATGGTCTCCAATACAATGATGTCAATTTAGTGGCTGGTTACTGGCAAAAAGCAGACCCCTCTCCCTCCTCCAATTATTTTCTCTTTTTTAAATTGCTTTATTTATTTTTCACTTTCCTGCCAGCTTAGCCCCTGAAGTAGGGGTAATATGAGTGCTAGGAGAAAAAGTTGGACAGGAACCAACCTTGACAGTTCCTTTCAGGAGTAGCCCACAGTTAGATGGGCTTGACTATGTTATTCAGATCTAAGGGAACACAGTGAAGCCTGGGAACTAAGGATTTGACTAGAAAGAATATAGTTAAAAATTTCATCTTGTAGCAGAGGTTTGAAAAATCTGTATTTTTGGAGACTTCTCTTTAGACTTAGATGTTTTGGCTTTATAGTATTAAATTTAGAATGCAGAATATTACCATACTAGGGCAATGCTGTAGGAGTATATTGTTAGTGTGGGAAATGCACAGCCACTGAAGTTACAGGATTGACATTGGCATGCACAGGAGTTGATAACACCTTCTGAATAATACATGTGATGGGTACAGGCTATTGATGCACTGGGGTTGTGTGACTGACATGTACGTGATGAGAGGAGAAAAGGTTAGGGCAGCACGAGGTCAGAAATGTCCTTCTGCCTCTTTGGCTTCTTGATCTTACACATCAGGAATTGGAAGAAAAAAGAGGAGAAGTGCTTTGGGGCTTTGTCATCTTGTCTCACAAAGTGTTTGGTTAAAATTATGGTGTGCTTCTACAGACACGTCAACATTAGGGGGTTTAGTAACACCATCATGTTAAAGGCTGTTCTGTAACTAGACTTTTTCTGAGCAAGCTGTTAAACTGAGTTGAACTTACTTTTGAAGATAATGTAGGAGAAAATAAAGCAAATTATTGCCATTTTTTTTGTGTATTCTGAAGTACCTCATATTTAAGAATATTTTTAGAGATACATAATCTTGTTTGTCCTCTCCTTACTTATTGATTGCATTAGAGAACTGGGTAATTGGTGCTCATTCAACCTTTCATGAAAAGCAGAAATTGCATGAAACATTTAACAAAGAAGAATTTTCTCTGGAATATTGTCCAGCCTGTATTTGATTGCATCTTGTCAGAAATAAATAATGAAGTTTTATACACTGAAAGAAAATAATACATTCCCTTTTCAGATCTTTTCAGTGTCTGATGCTCTTATGTGGGTATGTCTCTTCTAGTGGTATAGAGGGCTTGGCAGCTCTGATATAAAAATGCATGGGATGTTTTAACAATGAATACTAACACCCCCCTCCTCCACCACCCTCCCCTGCAAAAAAAAAGCCAGAACCTAAACCCTTCATATCTGTATGCATGAACATGGAATGTGTAGTTATGTACGGGCTTGTAATGGAGCAGAGTGACCTCAGTGGTTTTCTTTGTGTCTGATTATATTTCTGAAAAAAAGCTCTTCCACTCGTACACCAATATTTGAATGGGATAAAGCCTCATTCTCCTGAGTTTATCCAAATCTCTAACAGTACAGAATCACAGAATGATGGAGTTTAAAGGGACCTCTGGAGACTGTCTAATCCAACCCCTGTGCCCAAAGCAATGTCACCTGGAGCAGATCAGTACTGTGTCCAGTTGGATTTTGAGCATCTCGAAGAATTGTGACTTCACAACTTCTCTGAGTCCAAATAGCACAGTATGTGATATGAATTATTGAATATGGGAAAGGAAGTGAGATGAAGAGTCAAATTTTATGGTCTTACACTCCATGGAAGCATTAAAGTATATACTTCAGTCTAACTACAGTAAGCACAACTTATGTTTGGGTTTAAGTGCAGTACTGAGCTAGAGTCATTAGTATGTTTGTTTTCATGTAATGGTGCCTTTGTTATTCTTTACAGATATTAAACCTGGTTAGTATTCAGTTACAGAAATCAGATGGACAATTGCCAGTTCTACTGTCTTCATGCCCTTTTATTTTCCTAATGGTAGTGGAAGGGGCCACATTTGGGATCCAGGTACAACTGTGTAACACTATGGGCTTTGGTCACTTTTATTGCTAGTGACTAGGAGCATGTTTTCATTTTATTACTATAATATTACATAGAACTGTAGGAATTCATTATGCTTGCATATGAAGAGGTGTCATTTATTTGTAATGTGTGGAGCAATATTTTTTTTATGCCATAAACCCTTTACATAAAGCCTTTGAAAGAGTAATAAGGCTGCAGCAGGCCTGTGCAATAATCTTGTCATCCTTAAATTATTTTTCCGAAGCATTGCTTCTCAGGCTGTCATGTGGGATACTTTAATCTCTTTTGCTGATGGCATTCACTGTGTCCGCTTCCAGGGCAGCCACAGGCAGACCTCTTTAGAAAAACAGATGAAGCAGTTTATATATAGCATTCCATTTGTTCCTAATGAAATCAAATGGCCTTGTGGCCAGGACTTTGGTTAAAAAGAGCAGTTTATTGAGAACCTCTAAATAGGATAAAAAGGGTAACAAATGGTGCTCTATTCCCTGGCTGGCTGCCTTTTCAACATCATACAGAAAATTTCCCTCTGGAATGGAAAGAATTCACCACACCCTGTTTATGTAGAGGTGGTTCACTACTTCCTTGAAGATTTTACGAGTAGTAAAAAACAAAGAAAGATATACCCCTGTGGCATTGAACGTTGGAACTGGGATACTAGAGTAACTAACGCAATATTTATCAGGTTTCACAGTGTCCCTTCTTGAGCAGGAGCATGTGACTGAATGTTACTTTTAATTGAGATGAAAGGAATTTTTTTTTTTTAATACCTATTGAAATTCCACTGCAGTTACTGAATTTGGAGGATAAACCTGAGACTTGTTTCTAACTCTGCAGTCAACTTCAGCATGTGATGTGCTGGGAGGGCCACAAACACCAACTGACCCTGCTTCCTCATGGACAGAGCTCTAAATGCAAAGTATACTGTATCTGTCACTGCCTACATAGTGCCCATGTGTGTAAGATTAGGCACATTTACACAAATACTGGTGTTGGTATGCTGCACTTAATGACTATAAACAGTGCTTTTCCATGGAAAGACTTTTTGGATTAGGATTGCCCCTAAGTCATTAGCTGGAAGAGATGCTGAAGGTACATCTGTGATCCTTGCCAGTGAATCAGATGACGCATGAAAATTCAAACCTATGTAGTGTGTGAAAAGTCATCCTCTGTTCACCTCATTAACTTTACTTTTATCTTGATATTAAAGGGTCTAATTTTGTCTGTTGTAACTACAATATTGGTAAGCCAATTGAATTGTCTGCTTGAAAAGTTTGTTCTTCTAGTTGGCTTCTACTATAATCTAATTCTTGACAGTTCAGTTAGTTCTTTATTATGGCTCCATGGTTTAAAAATGCTCAAAACCCCTCTGAAACGGAGTAATTTTACGGCTCTGTAAATGTTATATTCTATTTTGTGTGTTTGTTATCTGTCACTCTTCTACTTTACACCTGTAAGCTAATTTCCCAAATAGGAAGGCTTTTTCCCTGGATGCATTTCAGTCTACATTTTGTGCAGGCCACCAGTGGCTTTCCACCTATTTCTTCACTCTTTTCATCTCTTTTGATATTTAGTACTTGGCCAGTTAGATAATATTAATCCTCAAGGGCCAGTTGATTGAGACAGTTGCCTCAGCCTTGCAGTTACGCTTTGGAGAACACCTTGCATGAATGTGTGCCCAACTGTAATAAGCCTATAAAAGGAAATTACGTTAACTCCAGCATCTTTACAGTGGAAGTGGTGATTATTATTTGAAATCCACATTTTTCAAATGCTAAGCAAAATATATATTTTTAGAGTGCCTTAATTTGCAAAACCTGGATGCTGAAGTTAGCTTTTCCTTGACCCAACTGTGTGTTTTAGCAGTTGTTGGAAGAGAGGAGTATGTAGCAAACTGATCTTTATTAGTTATCGTGGACAATCCACTCTTTTTTTTTTTTTTAATGACATAATATCAGAATTTACAGAAAGGAAAAAAATTAGATACAGAAACTTTATTTGATTTCAATGTCAATAAGATTTACCTTTTAAATTTGATATGATTTTGCACTAGCTTAACTTTGAACACAAGCTTCCTAGCCTTTAGCAATCAAAGGCAGAAGTGGCCTTGATTTCAAGATGGAAACAAAAGAATGGAGAATAGAAGAACCCTTCTTTCCACTGCAGGACACTGCTCTTCCACTTTTCCTCAGCCCTCAAACCTCACTTACTTTTCCAGTGGTATTGCAAGTAGTATTTCCAGGGTCTGATGTGCAGGATTTCCTGAAGGAGACCAAATACAGAGAGCAAAGCCTGCCCTGTAGCCAGATGTAAGCTCACTTTGTTCATCCTTTTCCTAGTCTGTGAGAGCTTTAGTTCTCTCTCATATATATTTCTTACTTGGTCACCAACCCAGAAGGCCAGATATCCATCTGAACAGTACACGTCATGTGTGTAGAAGATCCAGAAAAATACACCCCAACCTGTAGAGGTGGGGCTGGAGCCTGAGGGTGATTACTTCTGAATAATGGGGAAAAAAAAGGACTGCAGATTTTGTTTTTCCTTTAAATCTCCTAAAAGTGTGTTTGTAAGCAACTGATTGAAGAGAGGTTGTGCTCAGCAGAGACCCCCATGTCCGCGTCCCACCATGTGGTTCATGCCCCGTTGGTCACCCGCCCAGAGCTTGGCAGAGGGACTGCCATCCATCTGGTCCTTTCATCAGCTTTGACTAGGCTTGCTATTTTGGAGCTTTCAAATAGGCACAGATAACAAAAAGAAATTATTTTGTAGTTAATCATATGGTGCTGGAAAGCAAGTAAACCACTGAAATCATTGCAAGAAGGAAAATATACAGGGAGGAGAGGCAGGAGTACAAGACTGATAGAGACATACACTGATAAAAGAGATGAAGTGTCACGGGTGTGAAGTAGATGGACAAAGGTGAGGGAAATACACATGATGTACAAACTTGAATTTTAAATTAATATCAGTTTATATTGTAGTGTCAGGGTTATGCTTTATAGCTGGAACAAGAACTCTGTTGTAAATCCAGAGTAATCTGCTTGGTCTGATAGTAATGGACTGAGGAATGACTCACTCTTCCTCTGAATTTATATGCTGTTATTGTTAATAAAAGGATGTGTTGCCTGTTACACCCTTTGGAAATGAAGGTGTTTTCCCAAGGATTTTGAATGCCATGGTACTTCCCTAATCATGGTTGCGAGTGAGGAGGTTTGCAGTGGCTCATTCTATGAACCACCTTCCTGGAATTCCCTGGAAAATGTGTTGTGATATTGTCTGCTACCTCCCTTCCCCTGTGTTCCTTTAAATTGCCTTGAAATTCTCATAAAGTCAGGTTAAGGTAAAAGCAAATGTGTTTTTATTTATAAAATTCTTATTTTACAATACAATGTATAATATATACCTTACACACAAAAAACATGAGCAATGTAAAAGAAATAAAACCTCACAATTATCTGGGTAATCAGGGTATTCCTCCAAGGCCATATGGAGTAGCTCACAAGTTGCTAGAAGTTGATGTCCCCATGGCTGGGGAGTCATTTCATAAGGAAGTCTCTGGTCCTAGATTGCAGCAGTGAAACAATGTTATAGTGTCACTTTTTGGAAATACTAGAATCCCTTTGGCTAGATGTCCTACAAGGCAGTAGGCTGCCTTTTTGGTAGATGAATTTCTGTACTTGATTAAACTGTTACTAAACTGTTAATTTAATGGAGAGGAAAACTGTGGTTCTCACCTGCTAAGGAAACACAAAAATCCCTGGTTAGTGCCTTTTCTTGTTCTGGACCTTGTGAGCAGTCAGTTCAGCAGCTTCATACAGATGCATAAACCAAGACTGAAGTATGCATTGCTGAATCTTGAATTAATCTAGATGTGACTCTCTACAGACAACTTTATGGTGAAAAAGGAATTGGTATGATTGCCCTTTTTTTTCCTTCGTCTTCTTTTAAACTGTTTGCCCTTTGACCTTGCTCATTTTCCTGAAAGTCGTAGATCTGAGCTTGTTGCTTCTCATGTGATGGCAATTAAAAGCTGTGATCCCACTGTAGGCTTAGTTTCCCAGTCTGTGATGTTGGAGCTTTTCTGATATAATGATGAGTCATTTCTGACATATCTAACATATGGCCAGAGCAGCGGGTGATGCACTTTTATATAGTAAGCTTTTGTAATTAAGGATACCAGGTTTTAAATGACGGACTGAAGACTGTTAAAACTCCAAAGCTGGTTTGCTGGGGCCTCGTAGGAGTCATCACATGAAAAAACTGGTGTCTTTGCATAGCTTCATGATTGAATTCAGTAGGTTTGCCCTTTGCACTTTGAAGGGAGTAATTCTCATATTACTATTTTTAATCATTTCATTTGTCAGTCTTAACTTAAATAGAGCTAATTATAATGCCCTCTTTGCAAGGAACCATTACAATAATTGGGAAAGAAAAAAAAAAAAAAAAGAAGCCTGAAAAGTGTATTGTCATCTTCAGCTACAAAACACATGATGGAAATGTGAAGTGTCACGCATAGTTCTGTAATCCTTCAGGGGTGAGATTAACCTTTGATGGGATCATTCAGTTAAACTGAAGTGTGAACAGATCTTAAAGATGGTGAGATTTTAAAATAAATTTTAAAGTAGAGTAGAATAGTGTTTGCCATAACCATTATGACTGAAATGCTAAACTTATAATATCAGATTTATTTTTGTACAAATATATTGCTAAATGTTTAGGAAGTTTTAGAGATGTCCCATCTCCTGGTGTTTCATAAATGTTTGGATGACTATGTTGTGTGGTTGTGTTTTGATATGCTCCCTGTCTTTGTCTTGTCATTTGGTGCTAGCTTGAAAGAAAACACGAGCATGCCTTGTAGTTACGCGCCTTTGCCGAATGTGTCTTTGCTTTTTGGCTCAAAATCGGTGTGGAGAGAGTGGGTCTTGATGAGGGAAAGCAGCTGCTGTTCTTGCTGTTCCCTTAGGAGGTATTTTGTGTTTCTAACAGTAGTACTGGAAGTCAAGCAGGACTTCTGCAGGTCAGCAAAGTTTCTCCTCTTTGAATTTGATTGTGGGCTGTCTTATAGTAACCCCAGTGCACTGTCTTATTAGTCAAGGCAGTATTGCATAGTGTATTTTTGGTATCTGAAAGAACAGCTCCTCACTTGAATGATTGCTGCATTTGTTTGTTAATTTTTTTAGGCATACTGTTGAATGAATGACTACCAATGCCTCAATAGTTCAGCACACATATGGTTATTTGCTTAGTTTTGGAAAGGAGGAATCCAGCATTGTTTTTATTCACATGGTGTAAATCCCGAGCCCCTCTACTAACTTCATCAGTGTGTCTTTTTTTTTTTTTCTTTTTTTTACATACTTTTTCATTCTGAAATTTTCTGAGAGCAAAACATAGCCTATAATTTAACACTAGAAAGACCCTTCTGAAATACTGTCTTTGAAAGTAAATAATTTGAACTGAACTGGTAAATTGAGGACTCAGTATTTTTTGGCATAGCTTTAATTTTGGATCTACAACCAGAAAATGCTGGAACTTACTTAATAGTTATGCTAGCAAAAAGCAAAGAGTAAATCAACAGCTTAATAATGTCCTCCTTTAATTACTTTTTGCTCTCTTTTTATATTTAATTTTATATTGAATGAAGTGTTCCTTAGAGTAATTCAGATGTTGATTAGTTGAATGGATTATTCATAATGGAAAAAAGTTGAATTGAATTGTAAGCAAGCATCTTTGCATACATATGTACAAATCCAAGCAATACTTTTTTTTCTTCTTGTTTATTTCCAGCTGATTTACAGCAGGAATATGACAGGAGTAGGACTGCTTGCAAGGTGATTTTTGTCATTTATGTAGTTATGGAGTTCTCACTTAAGAACAAAATTTTCTTGAATTATTTTGGTATATGGTGTTTTTATTTTGGCTGCTTGCTAGTGAGGAACTGTTGGGGAAGAATGTGAGCAGGATTCAAAGCCTCTGAATTCTTTGTGCTTGGCAGGTGCACAGCCTAGAGAAAGAATACAGTAGGTGATGTGACTGCATCGAATTCTTAAACTGCATTGGGATCATTATACTGATTTTTCAAAAGTATTTCTTTTTCTCCACCAAATTTTTGCCAGCAAACGAGGGTCCTTGCCTCTTCCTCTCAAGGTTGTTAACCTGTCTGGAAAGCAAAGCTAAGTAATTTTAATTTCAGAAAAATTTCTTATTAGTTTTAAAATTAATCTGTCTAAAGACAAACAGTTGTACAGTAATAGTCTGTATACCAGATACTGATACTGCTGTGGAAACTTCACTGAATGTAATACAGAGAGACCTGCTTTGGTACAGTTGTGTTTAGCTGGAAAAATCCGTATTGTGAATTTTCTGTGCAGAGGATGTATTTCAGGAACAAAGCATACATGATGCTGTTAGGTATAGTGTGTGAATCACACAGAGGAGCAGGTGCAGAAGACGTGTCCTCTACTGCTTCTTGGAGTAAGTACAGGTTGAGTTAACAGCATATATTTTGCTGGGAGGGGAATTTTATCTTAGCGTCCTGGGTAAAGCAGCAAGGTACTCTCTTAGGTAAAAGGCTTGCCTGTTACTGAGTTGGTTTGCCATCTCTTGTTAGGAGGCTGTGTTTTACAGTGCCTACAGGTTTGTCAGCTGGAACCACTTGGGCTGAAATTTTTAGTAGTTGTTTGTCTAGCTTGAAGATGATATTTCTTTTTCCTCTGAATGCTTCTGTTATCTCCGTATCGAGGAATAGGGATTTTTGTCTCCATATTCCCCAGGTCTGCTTTCAGACCAATCCATAACTCCTTGAAATCTGATTTAAACTTTAGAGGTGATTTAAATTTTAGCAGTTACATCTTCCTTTGTGCTGGTCAAATTGCACGTGCATCCATCCCATGAAGTGGCTCAATGCGATGGTATCTGATGCTCCAGGGATGAGATCGGATTGTTTCTGCTTTTGCTGCTTCTACACTGAGACAACCAAGCTGAGGGTGGAAACAGGGAAAACAGAGAGCACTGGTGAGATAGAAGTGATTTTACATTGTGCAGGCAGGAATGGGTGAGAAGGGAGAGCAGAGTTCAAGAGAGGGCAGACAAGTGAATTAGACTGGAAAAGGAGACTGGAAGATGAGGGAAGGCATATTGAAATGGAAAGCCCACTGAGGAGACTGAGAGTGCGAAAGTTAAGGGGGAAATAGAGGAAATGGTTGAGGGGTGGTTCTTAACAAGGACATGAGGAAGCAGAAGAAGGGAGACTAGAATGAGACTGGACAAGGATCTGGTGGTGTAAAAGAAATAGGATTGGACCTAAGGACAGTTTGGATATAAAGAGGCTAAGGAAATTTAAGCATGGTGTGAGAAGGCAGAAAACAGTTTAAACACCATGGCCTGGTGTTGCTGTGAAAAGCAACATTCATGAGTCAGTGTTGTCAGCAAATATCTGTGAAGCCTATCAGTAAAATTTCTCAGCACTGTGTAGATGTGGGGAGCCAGGGGTACAGCAGGCTGCTAACGTTGTGTTGGAAGAGTTTAGGTGGGTCTTTTGACCTAAAGAGACATAGAAGAACCTGAAAGTATCAGCAGAATTATGACCGCTTTATCTGCTTTGTGCTATTCAATGGTCAGCATTTGCCCTCTGTTACTCTTCAGCAGTGCCAGATCCTCCTTATTCTCACTGTATAGTTAAGGTGGAAACTTGCCACCCTGTTAGAGATGCTGGTGGCTTGGGACTCCAGATGTGTAGGTTTAATCCGAAGTTGGCCACCCACAGGCTGTATGATCTTAGACTAGTTAATTCAGCTGAATATTTTCAGTTTTATTTTCCCCATCAATAATTTGGGGATAATGATTTCTAACCACCCTCTGTAGAGGCTATTGAGCTCATGAATGCCACAGTTCACGGAAGAGCTGAGAGATGCTGGCTGTGTTATTAATGACAGTTTCTTTCTGTCTAATTGGTGACTGTTTCCTTTTTCTCCTTGGACCGTTGTGTGACTGTGGTAGGACAGAAATTGAGAAGAAAGAAAGAAACTGCTGGGAATAATAAGTATGGTGTAACAGGGACAACTTTCTGTCTTATTATCCAGACTCACTGCTTGGCCAAAACTGGATGCATTTGTGTCTGCAGGCTGGACTGACTCAAACTTCATAGGGAGTCATTTCAAAGACATACAGGCCTCCCTAATGGCACTGAGTTTGTATGAAATAATTTTGAAGAATCTGGCTTTATTAAGTAATTGTGAGCAACTTGGACCCTGGCACTGAGTGCTCATTTTGTAGCTGTTGTGATAGTGCTGCTTGTGCTGTGATCTTGTGGGCTGTGGGCTCAGGCAGCACCACAGGAACGTGGCAAGGTGAGAGGCAGGACTAGGAAGGGAGAAACTGCAGAATAGCATTTTATTGTCATGCATTGTTACATGAATGTTTGAAGAACTTTATGTGGCTGCCCTTCCTTTGAATGAGGTAGCTTTTTTATTCCATGTTTATTCTTGCTCTTCTTATGACTTGCAGTTCTCATTGAGCAGAGAAGGCACCTCAGTGCTGTACTGGAGATGATTCAGATGCTGATTTACAGTGTATCTCTGTATGTATGAATTTGAATTTGAATTCAAATGAGAATCTGTGTCAATGTCATAGGTATCTAGCACTGAGAAGCAACTGCATTTTAGTTGGTTTTGTGTTATGTTTAGTGCAATTGTTATGCATATCTCTGACCCTTGTCATTCTGTTGAAATTGCAGTTGAGGAACACACTCAGGTCAGAAGGCTTTTGGTATGCCCCTGTTCTTAGAGGAGAAGATGCTATCATATGTGACATAGACATCAAGAAAATGTCTCATTTACTATTGGTTTTTGAAGTATCAATCAGTGCATTGCGTAATCCACAGGAGTCTGTGAAAGTAGTCAGGCTCAAAAGGCTGAGAAAAGTACAGAATTAATTCTTTTAAGCTCTTGCAGTAATACTATTTTTTCTATTAGATTAGAATCTTTCCTTCTGTCCTGCTCTTTTTTATTATTGTTTTTATTCTTGAGGTTTAATGACTTTTTGCAGGGGCATATAGCGATAGGACAAGAGCAAATGACTTTAAATTGAAAGAGGGTAGTTTAGATTAGATAATAGGAAGAAATTCTTTACTATGAGGGTGGTGAGGCTTCTCAGGTTGCCCAGAGAAGCTGTGGATGCCCCAGTCCTAAAAGTGTTCATGGCCAAGTTGGATGGAGCTTTGAGCAGCTTGAGGTAATGGAAGGTTTCTGTGCCCATGGCAGGGGGGGGATGAAATTAGATGGCCTTCAAGGTTCCTTCCAACCTCCAAACCATTCTAAGATTCTTTGATCCTATGTTCTTGAGAGTGAGCCCAGCTGGAAGCCAGTGGGCTGTAGAATAGCTCTGCAGCCCAGAATCTGTGCTGCTGCTTTGGTCCCAGAAGCTTTTGCAAGCTTGGTCCTCATCCAAGGCTCCAAACCCTGCTGGGAAGTTGGTACAAGAGCAGATTTAAGTGCTTAAATGTTCTTTTCAGGAATAAGCCCGATTCAGCTGGCTTTGAAGAACCAAATGCTTGCGAACTTTAGAGGCTGATATCCTTCTCAACTGCAGTATTCCTTTCAATCTCCTCCTTTAATTGTTTCTGTCCTAGCTCCTCGTCTGTAACCTGTCCTCATAAGGTAACACATGCCAAGACTTGGATAAAAGTATTTTGACATTGTTTTGTCTCAAATTTGAGTGAAGAGGTATAGATGCTGAATTTTTTTTTTCAGGAAAAAGAAACTTTCACAAAACGTTATATTGGAAATATATTAAGTAAATGTACATTTTATATTGCATTTCCATATAGCATAGCATTACCTTGAGAGAGCTGTTGTGTTTATGCTGTATTACACAGTTCTTCCTTACAAGCCTGGATCTGTGGCTGAACCCATTTCTTACAATGTGCTTGCAGTTATGTTTATGACTCCTTATGCTTAGGAGACATTAAAAATTCCCTGGCAAATTGATGTACTTGCTCTTGTCATACTTATCTGTTGCCATAATATTTGCCTCGATACATTGCAGGTTGAAAATACTCCCTAAGCCACTCCAAATTGTTCAGTACAGTACTGTAGAATGGTCTTCTTTGTACACTGACCTCTCATTACAAAAACATTTTCTTTGGATAGTCTCCTCTCATCTACTTTCAGAAAAGAGTATGGCTGTAATTCCTGAATGCTATCATGACTCCCAAGTTGAGAACTTCTGTCCTAGAATAAGTATCTCCAATGTCTGCCATTATCAGCCATGAGATACCTTGACTAGCGATCAAAATACAGTACTGTAAATTGTGGATAATATCATGTAGGGGTGATATAAAGTGGACACCAAAATGTAGTTAGTATATGCTTCAGGAATAGAGAATGTAATTAGAAAAGATGATTTAACTGCATTGGATTTGTTTTAGCAAAAGGACAAAAAACCCAAAAAGGTTAAGAAAATAATCTTAGTCTATGGCCTGTGAGAGCCTTTTAATCTTCCTTTCTGTTCTTACGAATAGCATTGCTGTCTCCTTAGCATAGTGACTGTACATTAAGAAGCAGCTCTTTAGAATAAGTGGCTTTTGTTAATTTTACACTTATTTCTAGAGCTTGGTTCTCATTTTGCTGGATAGTGGTAAAAATGAGAATTACTAATATCCCACATCCAGAGGGTCAGCTTTTGTACTCTGAGAATCACCAGAAATGGTCACAAGTATTATGTAGACATCAAATGGTTGGGCTGTATAAGCCAAGATGAGTCTCAAATGAGAGCTTTGTTGAACAGTGAGAGTATGCACAGCTTGAGTCTTAGAACAGCATGGATTTAGCTCACAAAAAACCAATTTGGAAGAAAATCTCTTTACTGTGGATGAATTATCATATCCTCTAGATTTGGGTACATGGTGAGCGGGTAAGTAAGTTAGCCTGGAACACATAGCTGCCCAAAAATAAAGGTTTTTTTAGGATCTGCTTGTGGAGCATGTATTTTTGGCCTTCAACCTTTTTTAATTCACTTCACACGAGAGTTGTGCATTATTTATAGCAAGTGTGGGAGACAGAAAAAGTACTGTGGAAGAAAGAAAAATAAACCTTTCAATCATGAATTCTGTTTTTGGCTGTGATGCCCGTTTGGGGCAAGATGCCAATAATTTTACACCCAAAATAGAAGTGCTAAAATCCCCCAAAATTCACCAGTCTCACTCATGATCTGAATATTTTCTCAAATTATAGTTAGAAAGCAAAGCAGAGAGTCTTGAAGCACGCATCAGCCTCATGATGAGAAGAGCAGATCTTCCTCTTTTAACTCGTAAATGTCTTCCTGTTGTTTTGAATAGCCTTTAATGGCCAGAGATGACCTCTGTGTTTAGGTGTTGTCAAGGTTACCGGGCTATAAAAACAAACTGAAATCTCCAGTTTATTCTCCAGTGCTTGGTGCTGCTGTGGGCCTTACATCATCATCAGGCTTCATCTTGGCTGAGGCCAAGGCCTGCTGAAAGCTCCTCCAGAAGGCACCCAGGTTTTGGAGCTCTGTAGGACTGCAGCCTTTCTTTGGCTCCGGGATTCAACAAGGTGAAACTCAGTGTAGAAGTTGAGCTGTGCTGGGCAGCAGAGGCCACTGCCATCAGATGAATATGCTCTTCTGTACAGCCAGCCTGCTTGTGTCACTGCCGGGGTACCAAAAGGGCATGAATGAAGTTTCATAAACAGCCTTTTGGTATCACAACTTATTCAAAAAGTTTATTTTCCTGCACCATAGTTCATCAACAACTTAACAGTTGTGAGAGATTGTTTCTGCGATCTGAAGTATTTTGTGGCCCCTCACACAATTGCATTGACATAAATGAAGGAACAGTAAGATGGGAACCAGGAGTGGGAACAAGCACCTGAGCTGGGTGCTTTGCCCACTGAAGAAAATTTATACAGGAGTTCTTCCCCAGTCTCCCACAAAGAACGATTCTTGGAAGAGCTCTCCCAGCCAACCTGGGAGGGTTTGTGTAGATCCTAAACACTGCACTGGCACTATTCAACAGCGCCAGCTTTTTGTTGCAAGCGTGCGTTAAGTCATACCATTTCACACCTTTCTTGTTTTGCTTACAGCTGAACCATGTTCATTCTGTTTAGTGCTACCGTAAGAAGTACTTGAAGAGTCACAGCCTTGTTGTTTAGAAAACGGGAGTGTTGCATACTGCAGCTGTCAGCTCAGGTTACTTTTAAGGCAAGGCAATGCCCTGCGTTTTTAAATCAAGTCAGATGTTATTTATTTTGAGCCTGATTACAGTTCAGCCTAGGTAACACAGAACATAAAGGCATGTTATGCTTGAGAAGAGTAAAAGGATCAAACATGGGCTTTTTTTTTTTTTTTTGGTGCATATTGTACTTTTTAACATACTCGTTCTTCTTTTGTGGCTGCTAGAGCCTGTGAGGGGACACCATACGTACCATACATAGAGACACTATATAAATGTGATGAGTAGGGCAAGGAGTAAGACACAGTGATTCAGTCTGAATCAGTTGTGGAGCTATTAACTCCCCTTATAAGAAAAGAGACCAGGTCTGTAGGATAAAAGATACGGTCCATAGGAGATCATCTCATTAATTGTCTTAAGTTTCTTAGTTAATGCCTATAGTGTTTGTTTACAGAAGTATTCAAAAGTCATGTCTCAGACTCAAAATTTACAAACTTAACTTCAAAATATTAAACTTTTTCGGCTTTTTGTCTGTTGAACTGTTAACGTTTGTGATTCTACTCCTGATGACCACATTAAAATACTTGATTTTTTTTTGTGTGTTAAACTGTAAATGAGATTACTTTGTAACCTTTTGGTATGTTTTGAGATCTAACAGACAGGGAGAAAGTTATGGTAAAATTGATTTCTTATATAAGCTTACACAACAAGAGCATTTTTTCGTGTAGTTCTGTAAGTCCTGGGAGAAGCAGGGAAGGGAGAAAGAGCCTGTTCTTCCATCCACAGCAGATCCTGGGCAGTGCCTCTGCCCTAAGACACTGCAGCTGGAATCCAGTAACTGGATGTTTTCTGTGTGCACCTTGCATGAAGAGAAGAGAACCACTGTCTTCAGAAGGTGCTCAGCTCTAGGACTCTGAAAGGAAAGGAAACGCATAAGGTAATCCTACAGCAGCTAAAAATGGACCCCAACAGACTGAAATGCTGGCAGTGGAGCACACAGCTGAAGATAAAAAGAGAACAAATGAGAGAGAATGCTTTAAATGAATGAGAAGCTCGAAGTAGGTGAGAGAACTTACGGGCCTGCTGGGTGGATTGCCATGCACAGAGGGAACAATTCAAGAAAGCAGAATATTGCAGAGATGTTAAATTATTTATTACTACTGATGCTCAGATTAGTACTAATCCTCAGATTTGTGTCCAGTTTTACTGAGAGAATTCAAGTATGAGATGACTGAGGTGTTGGACAAAATATATCTAGAGTTTTATTAGAAATGATAAGAATATGTAACTAAACATGTTAGAAGGCTCTAGAAAGCACCTGGAGAATTAAAGCCCAGTAAGCTTTTACTGGTAGTTGGCAGATTAGCTGAAATAATAGTTACTGACAATTCATAGGTTGCGGGCATCAGGATTGCACTGAAGAAAATGATGCCAAACTGAAGGGGAGGAAGCTGTTTTGGGATATGGAAAAAAATTTGATTCAACTGATGAAAGCTTTTAGAAAGTTTTGTCATCCTTCACAAATGGTTGTTTAGAAACATGATATGAGTAAGATAAGAGTCAGTTTGCTGGCATGACACAAGACCTGTATTGAACATAGAAGCAAAAGGCACATTAAGCAGTTAGACCTTCTTACGGTGGTATCTTGATAAATTCCCACTTTAAACTGTTGGGGACTGTTGTGTTCTATTCTTTGAGGCATGAAGCAGCACTGTTTTGCGATTTTGCCTGCCCCATTAACCCTGATGAAAGGCAGAATTGGGAATTGTCTAAATGGTGTCTGATCCCTGAGCATGGAGAGCTGTGAGACTGTCAAGTTCCTACACCCCTCCATGGAGACCTCCACGTAGGAAAGACCTGGACCTGAAAATAGCAAGCTCTTCTTTGGTACGCTGCTGACTTGAAAAATACAGAAGTAATAGAAAAAATCCCAGCTAATTTTGAAAACATACCATTAAGAATGGGAAAAGTAATAAAGAGAACCATGGAGAATGTTACCAGAAGTAAAAGCTGATATATCAAGAACGCCCTTATATCACCTCAAAATAGCATTCAAGAGTTAGTGGGAGTTCTGGGAACATAAGATGAAGCTTTAAAAGAATTGGGTAAATCTCAGTTATGGAGAGTAACCGAAAAAAATTGTGACTGCTTACCTTAGAAAGCAGATGAGTCAGAGAAGAGACGTGCTAAAACTGTATAAACCAGCAAATGGTAATGGAAAAGGTAGATTGGGGTACTTTCTGTTTGCCTTGTCTTAAAGCATTAAAATAAGTGAATATTCAAAGGAATCAGAAGGTTGCAAATTCCAACACTAATAAAGGAAATTCTTGTTCAAATCTGTGATTAAGTTCTGAAAATCATTACAGCAGTAAGTTGTTGTGCTGAGGAGTTTACCAAAGTTTTAAAAGTTTACTTTAATGGATATCAGAAATATTTACAGCTGCCATAATCCATGTTGACCAATTTTGAAGGGAATATTAAATTTGAGTTTTTAAGACTAGTGACTAGGGATATCTTTCTGTTTTGTCATTCTTCTTAACCTAAAGTATTAGGTTAGTGATATAATCCATATAACATTTGTATACAAGCTGTGAAATTAGCTCTGATTCTCAATAAAATGCTGAAGAGCACCCCTGTGTGGGTGGTGCCTGAATTCAGAGTGGCTCAGTCTGTTTTCAGGCACTGGCTGAAGAGAGTATCCCAGGTAGGGGTTGTTCCCAACCTCTCTTGAAATCACTGAGGTCTATGGCTAAACAGAAGCGTGCAGGTACAGGGTTCCAAAAATGAGATCAGGAACTTGTCTCATTGTAAATTTTGGTAGAAGATGTTGAGTTGCCTTTTTTGGGCCGCATGTGCATTATGTGTATGAGTAAAAGATTTTCATCACCTAAAATGCCATTAAAGCAAGAGATCTTTCTGCACTTGTGTTCTGGAGTTCTTTTCATTTGCAGTGACAGGAAGGCATGATGTAAGCAACCACTGTCTTTACCTGAAGTGTTCAGTCAAACTGTCAAACTAAATAAGCAAACCTGAATTAGGAAAATTTTTGTTTGCCTACAAAAGCACATCATCTTAGTGCAGCTCCAGCACACATGGTTTTCATGGATATGTATGTGAGTACCTGGTAATGAGCAGTTCATTATTTTTGGTTATGCATTAAATTATATTTGTGTGTATATGAATGTGACTGTGATACTTGCCAGATATCACTCAGTTCGCAGTCATGCCACTTTACCTAATGGTAACCTGCTCAGGAATTGTACTTGCAGTCTTACATTCATCTCAGTGCTGGTATAGCTATTCTCTGAGTTATGCCTCCTTATAGGTGACCTGATATTTTAGGATAATTCAAAAAATTCCAAACAATAATTAATGATGTTGTATACAGATTTTAAAGGCATGGGAAGGATATTTGAAAAGACCTTGGAAATCAAATCCTCTTGAGAAAGGAAAGCTCTAAATGCAAAAGAAGAAACTTAATCTCTGCTTAATTGCCAGAAGGTAGGGTAATTCCAAAATGTTAATGGAAAATGCTGATATTTGGCCTTCAAATGGCAAGCATAATGCAAACCTGCTGATTGGAATCAGTAAAATGGTATGGGGGAAAAAAACACCCTACTGGAGAGCTTGGGGGAATCAGTGTGTAATATGTATGTGCATATGCCTATACAATAATAATAACAGAATTAAAAAAAAATTAGGTTAGCACGATTTCTGGTAAAATAGTGTAAACTAATTGGATAACAAATGCAAATAAAACTGCTTACTCTAAATGACTGGCTCATGGTTACAGTATCTCAGCTATTGTGGTTTCACTGCATAACAACAGACTCTCCAGTGCATGAGTCTGCATCACATGGTTTTATTTTTAGTACTGATAAATCTGATATTTCAAGATCATGTGAATCAGGGCACCGGGGTTGCTCAGTAGCTGCCTCTTGTGCACTCCCTCACTCTCTGCTGGGACACATTGCCCTGGGACACACTGCTCCCTGACTTGTGCTCATTCACCTTGACAAAGGTGTCAGCTTTGGCAAACGGCATGTTAGGAGCAAAATCATTCTTCTGGTACTGAGTTTGAGATTTGGTGATGTGTGCATTGTCAGGAGGGCTGGGAGTGCTGTTGCAGGCTAGGCAGGATGCCCCTGCCGTGGATCATACAAAGCAGTAGGTGGATGAGGGCATCATGGATACCCATGGGATTTTCTACAGAAACATACTTCAAAGGAATTAACATACAGAAGTGGTAGCAAAGTAGCATCTAACTGCAAGGATGTGGTTGGTGCTGACATGGAGGTTTGCTGAAATAGTTCTGGCTCATGGGTTGGGATGGCGGAGTGGGAGGAGGCAGTGATTGCCATAAGCTGCATATCCACCTTCCAGCTGAAGCTCTGAGACAATGGGTGAGGGAATAAGCTAATGATTGAGAGCTATGGTTGTGGGATTTCTGTGCTCCACTGTTTAAGGATGCTTAGCCCTTCTTTGATAGCTGAGCTTGCTCACGAGTCAGCTTCGCTCCTGCATCTAAACATTGTGGTACCGATAGATGGTTCATGTTGTATCCTTGAGTCCAGCATAGAATATCCTTTGGTACTTCATAGAGGACTTTGATGAAAATCACTCTCTGTTGGATCTAGGGTCCCGTTTTTGATTCCATCCTTTTGGTCTGTGGCCCTAATGCTCCATCTCCCTTTTTTTTCAGAGAGGGGGAGACCCTCTGATTTCTCTGTTATGATATATGCACTCAGAACTACCCATACAATTAGCCTCCCTCCCAAAACCACTAGCTGCTTAATATAAGCAATTTCCAAATGGAGCTGTTTGATCATGCTGGTGATGTCACTGCTTAATTACTAAAGATTTCTGAAAAAGTTAATGTTTCCTGGACTGTCTCACCCTGTTGTTCCTTAGGAAACGTTGCATTCTGGAAATGGTAGCAAACTAACAGTTCAAAGTACAACAGGAGTACACACAGAGCAAAACCTACTGGAAAGACTGATTGCTTGCAGGCATGAAAATAGCTAGCAGGCCATCTAGACAGCCATCACCTATACTCCCAGCCTATAGACAGATACAACAAATGTGATTTAATCATAGCTACATAAAGACAGAGATCATTCCTCTTCAGCCTCCTACGTAGAATAGGACTTCTATATAGAATAGGACTTTCTTTTTATCACATACTTACCCTGAAATAACAATGTGTAGTCAGTTAACATCAAAAAAATTAAGTCCCTGTAACATACCTTCTTACGCTATGTTAAAATTTGTATGAAGTGTTTCCAAAGGTTGGCTTCATTCCACCTTTTCTTTTAGAAGACTGTTCAACTATTTTTTTCATTTCTGAAAGCTTTACTTGATATTTAACCTAAAATATAGTTTCCTGAATATCATCCTATTACTTACAGTAACATTTAATAATATCTTACCTTCCTTGTTTTTTCATGTCATTCCAGTACTTGCTAACCCTTTGCATGACTCCACTTTGCCAGCATACATTTTTTATTTTATTATTTTCCTTTAATATAATGTCTCAAAACCTGGATTACTTTACATACTATTTAAACTCTTTTCAGAAGGATAAAACTTACTTTAGGAATCTGTAAAGTATCACATAGAAACCAGATTGTGCATAGAATGAAGGCAAGTATTTTCTTCAGCCCAGTCTGAAGTAATGCTGTGGATGGTTGGTGTGTTCTACTTTTGAATTTGAACTTCATTGGACAGTGGCAGTCAAAGACCTGCTGGCAGTGCTCTTCCTAATACACCCCAGCATACCATTGGCCCTCTTGGCCACAAGGGCACACTGTTGGCTCATGGACAACTTGTTGTCCACCAGGACCCCCAGGTCTTTCTCTGCAGAGCTGCTTTCCAGCAGGCCAGTCCCCAGCCTGTACTGGTGCAGGGGGTTATTCTTCCCCGGGTGCAGGACCCTGCACTGGCCTTTGTTGAACTTCAGACTGTTCTTCTCTGCCCGTCTCTCCAGCATGTCAAGGCTCTTCTGAAGGGCTGCACAGCCCTCTGGAATATTGGCCATTCCTCTCAGTGAACTTGCAGAGGTGGCACTCTGTCTCTTCATCCAAGTAATTGATGAATAAGTTAAACAATTTTGGGACCAATATTGAACCTTGGGGGACACCACTAGTGACAGGCCTCCAGTTATACTCTGTGCCACTGATTATGACCCTAACAGTGTATTTTAAACATTAAATATTCCAGATCCTCATCAACAAGCAAGTGACTTGGGACAGAAAACATCTGCTCATTCTGCCTGGTGAAACTTTCTTAAGGATTTTACTGGGGGAAAAAAGAACAGAAATGTGTGTACTTCTTATTGCTTTTTTCCTCTCATTTTTTGAGTGAAGCAAAGGATAAACTAGACTATAAAAATTACTTTCCAGTGGTGCAGTCCTTATAAGCTAGCTGGCTCAGGCTCTTGGATTCAGATCAGACAACTTCCATCTCTAGTCTGTGGTTCATGTACTGGCTGGGTTGTTAAAGGCTGAATATTGTTGCTCTTTGCTCTCTGAGAAGCAAGTCAGTTTTAGTTCAGTTCCTTGAAAACTGCTTTCTGCATCACAGGTAATCAATATATTTGTTAATGTTTGCTTTAGACAAGGTCAAGTATTGTCCTTATTGAGATGTATGTTACTTATCACCCTTATCACCAACAAACTGATAGTCTCATGGTGACCTTTATATCCCCTTGGGTGCCCAGGGATTGCATTCTCAACCTATACAGCCCTCTCAAGTGTGTTGAGCAAATTTTACAGTTCTGTAGAGCTAACGCTCTCTGCAAAGCTTCCTTGGCCTGCTTTTCCTTTGTCTTGAAGGCCAAAAGTTCCAAAGACTGTACTTGTTCATAAACTCTGCAGTTCCAACAACATGAGGGTCAATTCTAGTAGAGATTTCTTGATACCAGAGCAGTAAAAAAGAATAGGACAAATTTGTGCTTTCTGGGGTTGTTCACTTTGCCTGCTGCAGCCCTTCTGTCTGTGTAACTGATTGAATCCCATATTTGTAGCTCCCTTGCATTCTCTGGGAGGTCAAACAAGTAAAATTATTAGTCACTTGGCCACCTGCATCATGGTATATCTTTTATTTCATGAAGAAATAACAAATGCAGATAAAAACTTCCTAGGGGGTTTGCTCTGAACACAGTCTGTGTAGAATTGCAGGCCAGCTGAAGCAAGGATGGCATTTTCCAAATCTGCTATTTGGCATTTCTTAGAATATGGCATTTCTTTATCTGGTATTCACATTGTCAGAAGTTTATATCATACAATTTGCAAATTAGGTGGGCCAGTGTGTCTCAAGCCTGAATCAGAGCCTCCATGAGTTAATATATGTATATATATATATATATAAAAATATATATATACACACACAAAGTAATCTTGATAGGTGTCATCTTATTTATTCTGATGGGCTAAGTTGAATGTTTTGCATGTAAACATTGTGATTTTTAGTTCTTGCTATTGTAATTTCAATTTTCCTTTTGTATCTTTCTGTCCTGAGAGGTGTGGGTGCTGAATGGCTGTCCTGCCTTTCCTCCACTGCCTGTTTTACTGTCTGCTCCCCCTTTTTCATTGTCTTCCTTCAAAGTAGACACTATTTAATTTTCCACTTTGTTTTCTATGTCCATCTCAGCAATTATGCAGTCATCTCAATAGCTGTTCTAAATGCCACTAGCTGAAAATCATATAAATGACCCCATTCAGAGGCAGCCAGCAGGTGGGGGTTCAGATGGTGGCCTTTTGGTGGCAGTTAAACCAGTTGTCCTACCTTTGCAAAGTAACATGGGGGAATTTCATCAATCTCACGAATTATTAGGGATGCACGGTCTCTGTGAGTCTTGACAAAGTCATCCCAGGCAGTCCAATAAAGATTATACAAATGCTTTCTTTTCTCAGCATCTGTGACTAATTTAAAGTCACCAGTATTCCTCAGATGGCCAGAAATGTTCTACAATTTTGTGTAGCTCAGGCAGAGGTCATATGGTTGGACTTGATGATCAGGATAACGATAGTTGGGTATTTCAGGTAGTGAACTAGTCCCACTTCACCAGTGAAAAGCCCAGCTATACCATCTGTCTCCGATCCACCTTATAACTCAGCTTAATTAGATTAGTGCACAGCTATTATCACCTGGGAGATGTTAATAGATTTGAAGAGCTGATCTGTGCTTCTACTGAAGTTTGCATTATTTTTAGTTCCTTGCGTTTGAAAAAAAACCAAAACAAACTTAGGGTTGAAGTATTGTAGCTGCTTGAAATAATCACACTTGGACAACACTTTTTGATATTTTCTTTGTGAATTTCAAGATCTTTCCTGTTTACATTGCTGACAAAAATCAAGTTTTTACTGTAGTTCTTAAAGGTTGAGGTTCATCTCCTTGGAGAGGGCTTGCACAAATCTTGTGCTGCAGTCATGTTCCATATGAGACTTGTTTGGTGGACTGTTACGGTGATTTCAGCTAAACAGGTGCAAGCTATGTTGTAGTCTAACCTGTAAAATCATTGAGAGAGTCATTGCCTGGCTTCTGATTATAGAATCTCCACCACAAGTACTAATGATGATACTCAGAAAACTGGAATAATGTTACCTAATTGCTGAGCTGTATGAGTTTGAATACCCAATGAGCAAAAAAATTATCTGTCACCTTAGTATATTTGATATGGGGAGATTTTCTGTATGTGGTCGTGAGACACCATTATTTTTCTGGCACTTCTCGGAATAGACTCCAGAAAGTGAAGAACTTGTGTTGTTGCCTCCTTCCTTCTGTTAATTAACACTTTTATATAACAACATTTTTATTACATTTTTAAGAGTTTTCTTTAAAGTTTCCCAGTAGTGGAAACGTGGATTTTTTTTTCTTGAATAATACTTTTTTGCATGAGTATATACATGTAAAATTTTAAAATTATATTTCACTATTATATGAGCACTTGATCAGGAATTTTTAGCCACCAAATTGGGAAGATTGAGTATGAGGGAGAGTGTGTGTGTCATAGTCACTTCACTGGCTTTTTCTAGCAGTTCATTACCCTAGACATATTCCTGAAGAAGATAGCATTTACCAGGTGGGAAGATAATACAGGAATTCTTGAGTAGCTGTTGTTGAGAAAGCAGAGTAGACCTAGCTCATTTTAAGTAGGAATGGTTTTCAATAGTGTTTATTGTTATCCTGTCTCCTGTGTTTTGTTTTGGTTTTGTTTGTTTGTTTGTTGGGGAGGCAGTGAGGGAGGGATGTTGGGGTTTTTTTAATATAATTATTTGGTGTTCCATCATTTTGGTTATAATACATGGTTCCAAACTATTTTATCCTTGATTGCATATTTTTAAAAAGAAGAGACACAAGAAAACCATGGCCACTGCATTCTATATTTCCCTGTGTTTTTATCCAGGTAAAAAAGACAGTATTTTAAATCTGTTTTACATTTGGGGTGTTTTGGTTGAGTTTTTTACCCCCTCGAAACTTCTAACAGAGTTGTGCATGGTCTCTGAATTCATGCAGCATTGATGATGCGTAGGTGGATGTCAGTGAGTGTTATTTTTGTTTTTAAAGCATGAGGTTCATTTACAATGAGCTTCTCATACATAGCCCAAAAGTGAATGTAAATGTGGAGGTTTTTGAAATGATCCTGATTTATACCATCTGTAATGTAATTTTGCCAGATGTTAGTGAAATGAGCACTAGGCTCATGTACTTTTAATTTAATGTAGGCTAAATATCCAGAGACTTTTAGATCTAGTGCTTTTTTTCTTGCAGGAAAATATTCCACCATAGATGCTCAAACCCAAGGAATTGCCAGCTCTGCACAGTTATTGCATGTGTCTTACTTTTAACAGGAATGGTGCTCTGCAGTGATTTGCTAGAAAGAGTGGGAACTATATTGTTCTCAGTATTTTCACCTTAAAGCAAAATGGTTGTTCCTCTTTAGCTAGAATATTATCTCTCTTTATTATGGTGTTTTATCTATATGGAAAGTAGAATGAAGGTACTGTTTTATCCTTTGATCATCCTTACTTACATTCAGTTTTGATTTATTTTCATTTAGCTTGGACTTGCCTCTGCATTTGTACAAAGTATGTATGGGCAGTTAAACAGAAGTATCTTACAGGAATGTGTGAGTACAGGATGACCATTGATAAGAGACAGTGGTAGTAATGTGCACGCTGTAAAGGAATTTCCCTCACTGGAGGTGAGCATGGCATAACTTTAAAATGATTTTTCTGTGGAAACAGCTATCTTTTCTGTGAAAGAGCTTTTGGGACTTGAGAATCCTTGTAGAAGGAAGGAAGTCAAAAGCACACCATAGACTTTATCATTGTCACTCTGTTGTCTGCAAGATGGGAAATGAACAGATCACCACCCATTCCCCTTATAAGACCATAGTAGTGGGGAGATGTCTTGTGCAGATGGGTGATTGAGTTCAAGTCTTCACTTTTTTCATGCCCTAATTATTTTGCTTCAGATTAAAACCAACTATTTACTCTAATAGTCCTTGAAAGAACAGTTAACAAACTTACTCAAATGAGAACTGGTAGCCGGATACCAACATCTTGTCACCCATGTTGGATTCATATCAACTGTTATTTCTCACATGCAGCTTTCCATTCTGACACCATTCCATACCTGTCAAATCTTCTGGTGCCCAAACACATTTATTGGATATACTTTGGATAAGCTAATTTCTGTTGGTGGTTGGGTTTGGGGTTTTTTTGTTTCATTGTTGTGGTGGTGGGTTTGGTTTTGTTTTTTTGTTTGTTTGGGGTTTTTTGTTTGTTTGGGGGTTATTTTTTTTAATGTCCTCCACAACTATGATTCTCTGAAGCCACAACTAAACATGGTGAGTTCAAAGTCTGGTACCTGTGAATGGTCTTGGGGATGCTTTCCTCTTCTAAAGTAGGGGATAAGATAGCACATTTTGTGTTCTGTTAACATATAAAATGGTTATGTGGCAAATCCTTGGGACTCATAATAGAGTTTGAGGGTGTATTTCTTAGAATGAAGTATATGATTTAAGGAATGTAAGGACATTTGAAAAGGTTTGGAGCCTTTCAGAGTCCTCATCTTGGCAGTTTAATACAAAGCCACCTAAATGTATCCAGTGAGATGTTGATGTTCTAGGTATTTTTAAGACCACAACTTACTCACATTAAAGGCATGGCTTCCTAGCTAAAAACCCCAAATTTTTGTTGCCATTGCCTATTTGCCAAAATCATTACCTCAGGCTTTTAAAGGTCAGACTGTCTTGCACTGGGGTTCGATGCCAACCATATGATACCTTTCAAAAATAGGTATATGTGGTAGGTTGGATGCCAACCCCAAGATACCTTTTAAAAATAGGCATGAGAGGCATTCAGTTGCAAAGCAAATAAACAAAACTGGCTGGGGAGCATCAACATTCTTCCCAGTGGGTGAGCAACCACACTGTTACTTGCAGGGGGTTCCAGCCACTCATACGTAGAGTGAATGAGTGCTGGGTGAATGGATACCTCCTCTGTTCTTACTCAGAGGGTTATTGCTGGTGAACTGCATTGCTCCTACCTGGCCATTTCTCTTTCTGCAGCTTCATGGGTGATCTGTGTCTTTGTCAGCCTGGTGTGTGCTCTGAGCATTATGAGAACAAATGCCAAAGATAAAGGAGGAAAAAAATCAGAGCAGGTATTCAACAAAATGGCACGGAGCTTCTGATGTATGCCTACACTGTACTTAACTTAAGAGCCTTACCTGAGGTTTTTGAGTTAGGGATGTATTTGCTTTGGAATCGTTTTTCATGTGAAGGCCACGAAGAAGTCTGTGGTCAGGAGAAGGTACAGCATTGGGCCTGGACCTTTCATCTTCATTACAGTCAGCACCTTATTGCTGGTCCAGCCTTGCCTCTGGTCTCAGTTAGTGCGAGGTTAGGTCCCCAGCTGACATGCTTAGCTTATTGATAATGTTATACCATGAAATCAGATTGTCAGTTTAAAAAAAAAAAAAAAAAAAAAAAAGCTGTTCAGATTTGGTCCTTGACTGTTGGGGGGTTTTGTATTTCTTTATTTCTTTATTTTTACAATACAAGAACACTGTTATATTTATTTAACTATTATTTGCAGAAATTGAAACTCCTTTTCAAAGAGCAGAATGAGCAAGGTGACAGCAGCTGGCAGACTAATACACATTTTTTAATGAAAATGTAGGATCCTGGGATCCTACACAGTGGCAGTGTGCAGCTCTGTGGATGGCAGCAGCCAAACCCCCAGGGGCTGTGAGCAGCTGCTGTGCCCTCAGTGCACATCACCACAGACCACAGCTTCTCCTGTGGCAGGGGTAAGGGGTATTTAAATGACATCCGTCCCTGAGATATCTGGACACTACTCCAGTTCTTCTAGAGGAGAGCTCATTTTTTATTTGTTTAGGCTAAAGAAGCACAAAGAATTTGGGATGGTGTCTTCTGTCTCTTAGAACTCATTTGCCATTCATTTACCCACTGTGAACCCCTATTGTGAATTGGCAGTTTCTCTCAAGAATTGTAAACACTATTATAAATTTGCCATTCTGTAGCTGCAGCACAATGTTTGTTATTAATAGTAGTAGTAATAACTCCATGATGGGTATCATACCTTGGAAAGTGACAGCTCCAGATGCAAATGAAGCACTTCCACCTAGGTGTAATGTTGCTGGAAACAAAAAGTCAAAGCTCTGCAGGTGTGGGAGAGATAGGCAGTGTATCATTAGAGAATGCAATATAAGACAAGGAGGATAGAAAACATGGGTGGTGCCAACTAGCTGTCTACCACATCTGCTTCTTTTTTGTCTAGGATTATTAGGAGGAGAAATATTTGTGTGATACTCTTTGCATGATTGAATTAGTTTGAATGGAGAGAATTATCTTGACGTTGTTGTCATGGCAAGAAATGAAGGTCGTAAGTGAGGGTGAAAGTAAGAACAATTGCAAACAGTCTGTTTGTAGCATGAGAAATTAGGAGAGAGAGAACTTAAATAACCTTTATACTAATACTTAAGACAGTTAAACATATAATTGAACTAAACATATACAGAACCATTTAGAACCAAATGTTAGTTATAGATAAAGTATAATGAGAAGCAACAGCTCATTAACTACAACCTTACTGCTTATTCTGGGCACCTGTTGTAACTTTTAAATTATATTCTAGTTATAAAAATCCACTTCAGTTAACTAACTTTAGTTATTTAACTAACAAATGTGCAAAGTTGACACAGTTTAGTAGGGATGTGTATTCATGCACGTGCCCATGTTATATGTATGTAATGTGTATACCCATTATACATGTATATATGTATATCTGTATCTCTCTGTTTTATGAAGAGAGAGGCACTGAACTGTAGTAGCATGTAAAAGTGGTTATTGTTTTCTCTGGTTCTTGTACTTCTATGTTTCATTTTTGTTCCCCACTGTATACTCATCCTTTTTCTTTGATAGATATATTTAAACATTCCTTCAGCTCTGTGGCTGTTAATAAACCGTAACGTGTACCAGTATGTTGCATGTAGTATATGCACACATTTTTCTATACCTGTAACCATGAGCGAAGGTCAATCTACTTACTGGGGAATTGCACAATAGGACTGCTTGATAAAGCAAATAGTTGATGCTCAGTGATTCTAGGTGGATTGTCCAGTTCCTTTTGCCAGTGCTTTCTCTCAACCCTTATGTGTTCCTTTAAAAGCCTAAGTACTTTCCTAAAAGCGCAGGATTGAAAGGTGCCTTCAGATGGACTGAGTTCTATACTCTGATAGTGTAGGCAATATTTATTATTGTGTCATAGGAACAGTTAGACCTTTTGCTGTTGCTGCTTGGAACACGGAATTATTTCAGGACTTTCAATAGCACTAGAAATGTAGTATGATTTATTTGGGGGAAAGGCCAGCAATTCCATATGCTCAGTGGAGTTATAATGCATCACATCTTGTGCATCCTGTAAAAATGTCTACTTTACTTGTCATTTCAGAAATGCTGGTGCCACATAAAGGAATGTGGCCCTCCAGGTGTAGCAAATTGTGCTGTAATCAGATATTGGCATCAGGTATTCTCTACTCAATTGCTGTGATAGTCCATCTGCAAGCACATCTCCACAGTGTGTGTGAAAATGAATGCTGGAGAAGACCTTTATCTTTTGAGCATATGCCTGCTCCCCAGTAAAATGGATGGAGGATCAGAGATTTGAATAAATGAGTCACTGTGACTCACTTCAGTGTATCTGTAATAAAATCTATCTAAATTTGGTAAAGAACTCTAGGAATTAATTGCCCTAGTTACTTACCCGTTTTATTTTTTTGTAGATGTTTATCCCTTGCTTTTACAGCAATTATGTACTATATGTACAGAAGTAAGATTTCAGTAATGACTGTTATAAGGCGCTCTAGATTAAGGACTTCTGCTCTTCGAAGATTGATTGGTATCATATTTTCTATCATCTCCTTCAAAAACTACAATGCAATTAAGAATAACAAAAGCTCTCAGAATGCGTTGGATTTTGGCGGGTTTGTATTGTATTAGAAGATGTGAAAGAAATTAATAAAAGTTTCAATAGCATGTAATAAATTTAGATTATCAAACCTGACTTCGAGTTGAGAAGAGGTCATGTTTACTATAAATCACATATTTGCTACTCCAAAAATTGCAGTTACTCAAAATTTCTGGTCTAAAATCTTAATAGATAGTAATAGTGTTAGCAACATTAAAGTATGCCATTAGTTCTTGGGTAGAGTTTCTAGCACGTTTAGGATTAATTAAATTTAATTTCTGAAAATCACTGGCAATTAAAGAGAGATATATTGAAGATCCTGAATGCTGCACTTCTGAAACAAATTGTTCACCACGATTTTTTCTATACAAAGGAGCTCAAAGAAAACATAAGACTGACTCAAAAGCTCATTGAACTTCATGGAAAGCATCCTTTTTGAAGGCATTATGTTGGCCTTCATATTGTACTTAATGTATTAGGCCAGGAGTTCCTTGAAATTTTATTCATGGGAGATCATATCCTGTATGAGAAAGCAGTTTAGAAACTGATTAACATCTGTGATAGATTTTTTTCCAGCAGTAGAACGAACACAATTTTCAATTCTTATAGAATTTTAAAAAATCCACAGCCAGGCAACAAACAAAAATAAAAATAATTAGACAATATAAGAAGGCTGTGTGGACCACAAATTGTCCACAGACCACTTACTTTTGTGCACCAGCATTCTTACTCCTTTGAATACAAGATACAACAGTTCAGTTCTTCAGTACCTGTGTGAAGATGTTAAGTAGGAAACAGAGACCATAAAGACAGAAGTAAAAATGGGTCCTCTGTGAGTTGAAGCTGTTAGTGGAAGTAATGATATCTTTGCATTTATGGGTTAGCAGTAAAATTCCTCTTTGCAGAGGGGTAATTCCAGCTTATGCTTTATTTAAGTGTGCTATCAATGGGACATGTTTTCATATGCTTTACATTTTAGCAAACATAAAAGTCAAAAGGCAATCCTTCCTTTCTTTATCTCTTCTTCAGTATGCCAAGTGTCTAAAATAAAACTGGAAATACTCAAAGCTGTTGTGGACTCCACACCTGTAGTCAGATGTTAATATAAATTATGGCAGCATCTTTAAATTGACCTCATAAAATTATAACATTTGATCTGTGTTTAAAGGAGTTGAATTTTCAAATTACAAATTTGCTTCCTTATGAGACTGTTATCAGAAGCCATATAAAATCATTGTTTCACATTTCTGATTGTAAAACAGTAAGTTTATTTTGGAAGTTACTAATTTGTATCTAATTACAATAGAGGGAGGCTATAGCTAATGTTTACATTCAAATGTACCCTTGAATGTTTTATCAAGTCTAAACAAAAGACAGGTTGTACAGAATTTGAATAACATTTTTCAAGTTTTAACAGAATTCCTATTTAAAATAGAAAAGCAATAAACTGCAACAAAGTAACAGTTGTCACTTTGCCCATAATTCATATTACTACATCAGCTGGTATGTCTAATCTGTAAAATTTGTATGCTCATCTCTGTTTTGTCTGGCAATTTTAAGGTGTTAGCTAAAAATTTCAGTGGTGTTAGCTAAAAAACCCATGGTACTTGAAAAATTAGTTTTCTTTTTGTTCCTATATTTTGTCTTGCAATTCATTCTGTATGATCTATGAAATATGCAATGTGAGCAGTGCCTAAGCATTTAAAGGTCTGGTTTTTAGCAGTGGTTAAGTGCCTTCCACTCATTAATAATCATCATTAGCCTTGGCAGCTCCCAGCCTTTAAAGAAAATTTTTCAGTGTTATCCTTGGGTTTTTCTTCACTTCTTTCATATAAATGAATACTGTTAGGCATTTCTGGCAAGTACAGTTATGCCGCTGTTGCATTTTGCCTCAGGGTGGATGAAATTATGGCTTTTTGCATAGGATTTACACCAAAAAGAAAACAAAATTTCAATAAATCTGTGCTATTCTTATTTAGATGGAAGGGACAGAGCAAAGCCTCCAACAAAGTACATCTGCTTGCATTGCTATGATGGAATATTTTATTTATTGCCCTTCCAATAAAATAATATTTTTAAAAGGTCTGTGTGATATAATCTATCTAGGGGCATGGTATAATCTGCCCGACTGGAAATGGTACTGGTGGCTTAGAGTGCAGCTGCAAGGTTATAGTGAAGTAGAGGCGAGTGTTTTTCTGCAAAACCTCAAATGGGATTCTTCTAAGCTGCATAACAACAGAGAGGTGATTTGTCATACTTGCTTCTCCCCATAATCTTTGCATATGAACAAAAAAAATCCTTTTCTTGTGATTATTTAACCATTCAGGGGTTGATGCTTCAGGCTGGTGAGTTCCACTGATAGGCACGTTCTGAAGTTCTGGCCCTCTGAGTAAGTGTAGCACTCACTAAAAAGTGTAAGGTAATCCTTCAGCTGTCAAGTTTAGATTTTATGTATATGTGTGTATTATATCCTAATTCTGAAAGTGGCTGCTAGTTTTGTTGTGAAGCATAAAAAGTCTCTCTACTTAGAGCTCGTCTTAGAACTGGGAACTTTAGGAAGATCAGTCGCTCTCTGTAAACAGCAAAATATATTTCAGGAAAATCTTGCCTGTCTCTTTTAGATGATTAATTATCTGTATAGTTATGAAAAAGTGTCATTAGATCTGGATGCTTATTAAGTAGTTAACACTACTGATTGAGTATTTAATATATGTTTCATTTATTTGCATACACTGTGTCTCAGTAAAATAGCTTGGGGGGAATTTACTTGTGTATGAATGTAAGCATCCCATACATGTCCACATATTTTTGAAATATAACTAATTTTGGGAAAAAAAGTTTTCAAGAAAAAGTCACTAACAGAAGGTAAATGGTTTTACTGCTAATTTTGCTTCAGGCACTGGGATGACATGCTTTTTTCTGGTTTATACTGAGGTCTCAAGAGATACTGTATTTGTTAAATTGATATTAATTAAAAATGAGAGAGCAGTTTGGTAGGTTTAGGCTTGATTAGATTCTCCAGAAAAGCTGAGATAGCTCTAATGCAGAGAGAAGAGCCTAAAGCTGCTTTGTATTCCTTCTTCATGCAGCACCAAAGCAACTTTCCTATGAAATTTCTATTTTTTAATAATGTGGGACTCTCAGGGTTTTTTTTGAATATATGTATTCAATAGGAGTATTTAAATTCGCTCTGATACCGGTGCATGCAACTTCATTTGAAGTCACCAAGAGGTGATGATTTGACGTAGAGTCTGGCAGTCTCTGAGATTACAGTGGGGGGAATAATTTGAAGGAGTGTTGGATGGTCTGTGCAGAGCCTCCTGTTTGCTGCTTCTGTAATGGAGTGCTGCGTTCCAGTGTACAGTATGATTTTACTGGAAGCGTGCAGTGCCTTCCAAAAAGGTCTGACGGTGAGAGATTGTGCATTTCCTGACAACCATGACAAAACGATTCCAGCTGTTCTTGAGAGGCGCCTGGTGCTGTGCTGAAAATTGCTATTTTGTGCATCTTTAGGATTTAAATGTGATGATGTTTATTTGGCGGTATTGTTTAACTGGTTCTTGTTAAATAGCTGTTAGCACAACATGCAGTTTGGGTAATGCTGTTTTTGTTTGCAATCTTCTAAGGTTGTGCTGGTGAGATGGAACGAACCATTCCAGAAATTAGCAACCTGCGATGCAGATGGAGGAATATTTGTTTGGATACAATACGAAGGCAGATGGTCTGTGGAGCTTGTGAATGACCGTGGGGCACAGGTTGGTATGCATGTTTTCTCTGCAGTCAAGAGTGCAGTTCTTTGATGCAGTTCTTTGCATCCTGAGAGGCAAAATGAAGAGGACAATCAATGGTGCTTTATACCTTCCAAAAAGCACAGGAGAAAATGAAACATTTCTTTGTTGAAGAGAATATGCAAGAATTGTCACAAAAGCACAGTTGCTTTCTCTAATAGACATGACATCATAGCTACAGCTGGGTTAATAGTTGCCCTGTCTAGTTCGGTGCAGTGTTACTTTTTATTAAAACAACAGAATATTCCTACATGGCCCATATATCTATTTTCTTGTCTTTGATATGTTAAGGTAAGCGACTTTACATGGAGCCATGATGGGACTCAAGCACTTATCTCCTATAGAGATGGATTTGTGCTGGTCGGTTCAGTCAGTGGACAAAGACACTGGTCTTCGGAAATAAACTTGGAGAGTCAAATCACCTGTGGAATATGGACTCCAGATGACCAACAGGTAATGAATGGGGCATTTAGAGGTGTCAGTTGGGTTGCATTGATATGTTATAGACTACTCCTATTAAAAAGTTGTTAAGTAAAATGGTTACTTGTTAAGATCAGTTTCCCTCAAAACTGCTGCTTCCACTGATAACATTTAATTCATCCTGTTGTTCTCATTAGGCAAATATGATAATGTACCAAGTTAACTATCATCACTTGTCACTCTGATTCACACACAGTCTTATTCAGATAGTTTTTTGAGACAGGAATCTGTCTCAAAAATTTAATTTGTTGATACAGGTATCTTGAAAATGCATTTGAGCAGAGGTATAGCCTGGACTATTAAACATCTGACTAGTAATTTCTGTGTAGATCTGTCCAGTCTGCACTTGCAGCAAAAGCAGTTTCAGCTGCAGATATAGTTATGTTTTGCCTTCATATAAGCAAATGGACCCAATTAATTGAGTGTCAAAGAGATGTCTCAACATTATGCAAACAACATAATTTAAAAGAAGGCCATTTTTCCAACCATTGAGTTAAAATCTTTTGCTGAGCATTGAAAAAGCCGGTTTAAAAAAAATCTTCTTTACTATTTTTCTAAAGAATTGTATGATTTATAGCGTGGCTTAAGTTAGGCCACTGGTTTCATCAGCAGAATTTACAATGGCCCCTTGCCATTCACTACTGAGATTGCTGGATTGGTCTTCCCTTCCACATGCTTGCTGTCATTATGGCTCTTTGTGTGTCTGTATAGTACAGTGCTGAAAGAAATGATGGGCATAGAATAGTGCAAAGAGAAACTCTGTTATGCTCACAGCTGGATTATTTTCCTTCCTTCATTTCACACCTTTATGAAAAGATGCTGGTTCAAGACTCAAGATACTACTGAATTTAGAATACTATAAATTCATCCAAGATAGAGTTATTTGGGGAATTTTTAGTGGAATATAATAGCACTAATAATATGCATTTTTGCAGCAGCATCTAATAATTTTAGAGGGCTCTGCAAAGAACAATGAATTAATTATTGCAATACTGCTTTTTAAAGCCAGTGAGTCTAACTGCCTCCTTTTTAATCTGGGGAAATGTAAATCTTGACAATGAATAATTTACTTGAGATCAAGAGGAAGAGACAAGCAGCAGAAGTAGGAGACTAAGATCTAATAGTTCTCAGTCCTGTGTTTTCAATGTGAAGCTACCCCATTTGTGTGATGCTCAGTTATTGCTGCTGTATTTGGAAATATCTTCATTTGAGTGTTTAATTTGGAGTGGCTGACTGCCTTTAATTCAGTTTAGCCAATATGTTTGTACTTTCTAATCTGGATGCTCCATAAGTGGTTATTCCAGGAAACAAACACTTGTTTAGCATCCAGATAAATGCTTTCGAACATAATGGCTAATTCCAGCTATGTGAAAATCACTTGCTTGACTTCTAGACTCTGCTGCTGACAAACACACTGAAATAGAGACCCAAGCCAGCCACAAGCTTGATGTTGCTCTGCACAGCTCTCCTAGCTATGTGGTTTGCAGGGGACTTCATGTTAAGTGATGATTTTTCTTTGTACTGTTCTCCGGAGCTGGTGGAAAGAAGCGCTCTTCTAAAATATATTTAGATGTATTTGTCTCTGGAGGCACAAGAAGATATGAATCACAGAGGTACTAGGCAAGAGACTATGCTCAGTTCAAACTAAAAATAGCAAACTAGGGGGAAGGACATTGTATATATTACACACAAATAAGTGTGTATGGAAATTAATACCCCTACTAGCTTATTTCTTTACTTAATTTCTCTCCTGATTTGAATCTGTGCAAATGAGAACAAAATATCACTCTGGTCTAGAATAGCTTCAGCATCTTCTCTATTGCTTAATGCAGTCTACTCATCAGTGGAGTGAGTGAAAGATAAATGTCAACATTTAAATTTTTATTTTCCTACTGTTCTTTTTGTCACCGCTCTGGCACCCTGAAGGTTGCTAATGAATGTATTCCTGGAAAACATTCCAAGGTCTCATGAGTTTAACGCAATTATCTTTGAAAGTTAAATTTCCAAGGGAATTGTATTGTTCAGTAGCAATTTTCTATTGTCCTGTTAAAAAATTGCATAGTATAGTATGTTTGTTCACCTCACCCTTCAGTTCTCTTAACTTCCTTCTTCACTCCTTTCTGCATGCATTCTCCTGTTTTCTCCTATCTCCTCCATCTTTTCTCCTATCTGTCTATTCAGCACCAATAGACTATCACCTCTGTCACTCCTCACTACAGCTCTGTGGCAGCTCTGCAAGACGAGGATAATTTCCTACCACCATCTTTCTGTTGGAGGCAAGGAATGCAGTATTGCCAACCATGGTCTTGTTTGACAGTGTGTGTGGCCTCTGGGTTTGTGTCCTTGCTGTTGACACAGGCTTGAAGAAAAGCACCTGTGAGGTAGTGGCTAATGTCACCTATAGATGAAACTCCATAGTTAATGCTTTCTCAAGTCTTTTGAAAGCACAGAGATAGAATGAGAGCTATAGAGGTGACCAGGATGGAGTACAGTCCTGCTGAAATTGAGCATATAATTGTATCTTTTAACTTATTTGGTATGTACTCTGCCCTGATTAAGTTATTGACTGATTTTATTAGTACTAGATGAAATTGTTCTGCATTTTCTTTTAGGAAGAGAGTGGTATCATTCTTGTGACTATTTTTTTCAGAATTTCTCCTTATCTTTTGGGGACAAACTTACTGTGAGTCATATGGGTGACTGCAGTGCTTTTTCTCTCCATCATATGTCTCAGATGAACTGCTCGTTAAGGTCGTCGGCAGATTTCTGCTGTGGTTCACATCCAGATCTTGAGTCTGGACTTTGAGCTGTGGGCTTCTTTAACTAATTCAATACATAGGCCTTTTAACTGTGATTCTGCATGTTTATTGTAGAGGACTAGAAGTTAGTTTTCTCACTTCATTGTGTGTCTGCAGTCCTGCTTATTTAGGCATTTCCTCCTGTACATTATAACTAGAGCGCACATCTGGGCAAGGCAGAACCCCATTGGCCTCTTGGGGATACACGAAAGGAAGACTTTACAAAACTGGGTCATCTGTATCTCAAACAGAGTGTCATGCTTGGATTAGACTTGGATGGATGGAATTACTTAGGAGTGAGACCTTCTTTTCACTGTTTTTAAGGGCTACCAGAGACTGTAGGAGTCATGTGGCATATTTTTCTGGTGAGAAGGCCTACCTAGGATCATGTAAGGATGGAAAGTATATTTGAAATAAAAAGCAAATTTGAAATATCAAAAAATGCTCTGCCCTATGTTGAGACACTTCTGTGGTGTCGTACTACACTTGTTTTGCGAAGAGGGAGTATACATACCAAGAAGATTGAATGACTTCTAAGTGAGAAAAACTTGACTTTTGTCTAGTCAAAGGGTTTATTTGTAATTATAGAAGCAATGTCAATAAGTAATTGAGGATTTTTCCTAAGCACACAAGTTATATGAAACATTTTTCCAGTGCTTTGTCTTGCTTTCTTTGTGTTTGCTCAGCTCCTAGAGACATTTTTTAATCTATCAACTTCTGCTGCCCTTGGGACACATTGCCCCTCTCCTTCTCACAGATTTTACCCATTAAAGAAACTATCTCTCTTCATGATGGAGAGAATCACAGTGTCAGAGAACTGAGTGAGGACTGTAGAGGGGTCTAATTATCATTTTGTTTATAGCAATGTGATGTAACTGCTTGGACTTCCCTGGGGTTATTTCTGTTGCTGTTTCTGTGTGTGAGAAGGGAACCAGAGGGAAATCACTCTCCAACAGAGGAAAGCTTTGATGAAAATTATTATATTTTAATTCATGGTTATCCCAAGAAGTGCTAGTAATCCATATTTGATCCTTGCATTTCTGCTAGTATAAATAATTAGACTTTTCCAACATCTCTAAGTGCCTATTTCTATTTCTCCCCCCTCCCCTTTTCCAGCTGTAAGCTTTTCTTCATGGAAATTCCAGGACTGGACAGTATTCTCTGTGGCTAGGACATGACAGACTACGGGTATATGTGAACTTTGCCAGCTTTTCCTCCTGTTTTCTTTGAAAACAGGTATACAAGCAGTTAGCCAATTTGATTTGCATCCTTGTTGAATGTGGCCCCGTTGCAATGCAACATGCGTTAGTATTAAGAATGTGTAAATACAGGTCTCAAGATTCAGCCTCTTCTGTGTCCAATCAGACAAAATTATGCTCTTGGTGAAACAGAAAAGCAGCACTGCATTAGGAACAGATACCCTGTGCTCTGAAGAGTCTTACAATGCACTGGAAGCAAACAGTGAGACCAGTAGCAGATGAACTGCTTTGTCTCAAAACGCAGGGTGTGGGAGCTCTGTACATTGTTTTGTAAAAAAAACTCTTGTAGCTTGCAGTAGCTGTGCAGGAAGGCAGTTTCTGTGCTGGTACTCCTGCTCCCAGCGCTCGCCATCCCTATTCCCTTGGCAACAACAGACGCTTCAGCGTCTTTTTTCAGTGACAAGCAGGAGGCAGGGGCAAGCTTCAGCTCCTTCCCCTGGCCTGCAGTGCTTCAGGGTGGAGCCCAGGACTCAGAATGGAGCCTCACATGAAGAAGGGGATGAGTGTTATTTCTAGGTCCAGCAGTGTAGCTGGGTGGGATCTGTGTGCTAGTACAGGTAGTGATGCCCTACATGTCCCTAAATAGGATCAGCATTGTGCTGTGCCCAACAGCTGCCACGTGGTAGCCACAGTTCTCATGGGAGGTAGGAGCTTATTAACAAGAAGTGCTGTCAAAAGGTTACCGGTGGCACTGGGTGTTTCATGAGCTTGTCTCTCAGGCTTCTTGGTTTTGGTATGGCTTTAGTTCCTGGCAGGAATTTACCTAAGTCTACTTTAATAGAGTCTGCTTTTGGATCCCCCCATTTTCATCTGTGAACTTGTATTTGCTACCCCCTTTTCAGGGAAATGTTGTTCTGAACAGCTCCTAAGATGGGAGTAGGGGTAGCACCCTTACCTAGCTTCTAGAACACAGCTTACAACTAAGCACTTTGTAAGTGTTTGAAAATACTGTATCTGTTTGGGCCCTGCTGTCATCTTCTCACCTACATCTACTTTTGCCTGGATCTCTGAAATGAGAAGTTCATGCTTCCATTCACCGTACTGCTTTGATTTTATTCAGGTGCTGTAGCACACGCCTTATTCAGGCAGTCCTTGCTATTGTAGTAGTCACACTGATCAAGTTTAATTATTCTCAGACATCTAGCTGTGTGGAAAAAAATCTTGAAGATAGCCTTCTAATGAGTTGACAGAATGATGAAAGGGAGCTACAAACAGGCAGCTGGGGCAGTACGGGGAAGGTAGCTGTTTACCTTAATTATTATGAATGAAGAGAAGGAAGGACAAAATGAAAAAGGTTACAGCCTGTAAAATTTGGAAGTGTTAAGCAATTATTTTGGTCTTTATTAGAATACTTCTTGTCCTTATTAAGGATTTTTACTGGTTCACATAACTGAGCATTTAAAACGCCAGGGAATAACTGTATTTTTGTGTCTTAACATACAAAGATGTATCTTTTCTCCCATCAGTTCTGGATGTAGAGACTATCAAATCACCCCACATACATGTTTACAATGACTAGGACTGCTCAGAATTGCACCATAAGATACAGTCTTTGATGAAGAACAGAAAGCCTTATTTTCATTGATGGATGAATTGCTCAGATTACTGGGAAAAATGGCTAGAGGCTTTTTTATAGCATTGAAGAAGTGTCATTAATTAAGTAGGCAGTTTATTCAAGCCACAAGGACTGCAGACAATGGTTAAATCATGTATAAGGATTTTCACATTACATACTACATAATTGAGCAGCAGCATTAAAATGCAAAAAGAGGAAGATGCAGGGGAAGGAGAGTTCAGTTGTCTTTCAAGATAAATCCATTTGTTAAATAAAACAAACAGATAAAGAAAACCTACGACAGCTTAACTGTCTTTAATATTTTGGACTGTTTTTAGAAACATTTCAAACCTTTGTGGCAAACTTGCTAGTAAAATTAATGATTTTTGCTTGCTTGTGCTAAGGGGCCTGTGAATGTTTAGTATCCGATTGCAGCCTTTTATAGACAAAATATGTGGAGGTTTTATATATACTTAAAATGTTTAAATGTTTTTGGGGAGACTTTGTATTCTTGTTTTATATATTTATACGTACTGGAATTCAGTAACACTTTGTTTTTGCTCTTTGCTTGGGGACTTGATTTTCATGATGGCACATAATAGTGACAGATTTTGTGTGAAAAACTAATGTGAATTTTAAGTGCTATTTTGCCTTTCTTTCTCCCATCTCTTTTTATTATATTGTTTTCAAGCTGCATTATGCAGCAATTTCCTAAACTATGGATTTCTCTTTTTTCCCCCCTCTTTTTTCTGCTATCAGTGCATAGTTGTATTAGCATTGTCTTTCTCTTGTGTTTTTGTCTGAGAGTAAGTTTTCATGCATCATTCTGCTGAGAATAGAGCTTCCAAAAGGAAGGAAGGAGAAGAGTTAGGTAGCTTGGTGCACTATACCTTTTTTTAGTTATGCTTTCCTTTTCTCACTAGCAATGAGCAGCTACACTGCAGATTTCAGTACTCAGATGAGGACTTTATAGGGTTTGCCTTGAGCTTTGGTGAGGGTAGACAACAAGGATGTTTTCTTTGGAGCCTCCAGAGCTCATCTACAGTTTCAGGAGCTGTGGCATCTCTATGTGAGTTTATTCCAGACAAGATTTTTCCTGCCAGAAACCCTAGCCTGTACTGCACAGTTATTGAGTGGGTAATTGAAGGAACAGAGCAATAAGGTGATGCTTCAATGTGCTTTTTTGCTTCCCACTCGCTTCATCTGTGCCTTGCCTAATCTTTCCCTTGATGCTCTTCATCCAGCCTGTGGAGGCAATGCACTGAGAGAGCTAACGAGATGGTGCTGTTTGTTCTAGTCATGAGGGCTGTAACATGGGGGATGTTTATGGGCTGATGGCATCATGGCTCATGTTTTCTCAGCAGCTCCTGCAGTGTTTCATGTCAACACTGTTTCAGATGAGTCTTGCAAGGAAATTTTCCCCTTAATGACTCTGCCTGAGAGGAGTAATACAACTGCTTTAATGTTTTGCTCATCACTGTAGACAGGGTATTTGATGTTTGTTACTGTAAAAAGCAATTGGCTAAATGGATTTCTACATCCCTTTGGATACACAGTGTTCTAGGCCGTACAGATCACCCTCAACAGTGTACCTTGGAAATCTTTCCCTATGACACTCAGGTCACAATATTGCTATTTTAGTTGACTGGAATCTGGAATTTGTTAAGCTCTGCACATCCTACCACGTCTTCGCAAGGATGTCGATGGCAGTGACAAACCAGAGATGGAGGGAGAGCTGAAGACTTGTTGTGCTATTCAGCTAATGTGTCCACTTCGCATTTTTCTACCCAGTGCTGTTTTACATTTTTGAAGCATCAGTGTTTGAGTCAGCAAAGTAAAGATGAACGCAAATAGAAACACAACCAGTCGATGTGTGGGAAGTGTCAGGAAGAAAGAAGTTGTTTGCCTCTCCTCTCACCTTGCTGGCACTTGTACAGAAAGATTTTGCTTATATAGTCTAAAGTCTTTAGTTCTCTGGGACAGGGAGTGCTTACTTGAACTTGTCTTTTTCGAAAGCTCTGTGCTGTGCTTCAGCTGTGCGGCAAATAGTAAGAATGAGGGTTTGCAGTGGACCTCTGCAAGGGAGCGGCATATACTTATGCTGCTTTTTAGGCACTGCAGGGAAAAAAATTGAACCTTTTGTGGGAAGGTGCTCTCTTTCTAAGCAGAAGTCATATGTAAGGTAGGAAGACTGCTGTGTTCAGATTTTGAACTGGTCAAAAGAGTGCATGTGAGTGAAAGTGAAATTCTTACAGAGGAAAAACTCTCAAAACTGTCAAGGTTTTACAGCATTTTTCAGAAACAGTCCATTATTCCACTGCTAATGCTTCGGCCCCAGGATCCCTTTGGTTCATCCAGAGCTTTGTGCTCTTTTCAGTTCAAAAGGAATGCAGCTGGCAGCATGGTTGATTTGAACTTTATCATCACTGATACTTAATCCATCCATTTTTTAGAAGGTAGTAAGAAGACCAGGAGCCAAATGGGGTCTTGAACTTGGGTCAGATGTCTTCAAGCCTGTGAATAGTATGAAATCTTGGTGCAGAAAAGAAGGATTAGAGTGATTGAATCTGGAGGAAGATATTTGCAGATTTCTGCACTAGGTCTTGTCTGGAAGAGACAGGCCAAGTTTCATAGTAAATGGGAGATGAAAGGTGATATTTTTGGAAAGTGATATCATGTAGTCTTTTCATTGATTTGACAAAAAAAGATAGTATGCCAGTGGGAAGTGGGAGCAGTATCTCTTTATTCTCCAAAACCTTTCCCATCAGTGTTTCATCCTGTGTGGATTCAACTTGAGCTCTCTGCTTTGTCCAGGAGCCAGTTTCTTGTCAGTGTTCAGACGCTGAGGGGTTGTTGGTGACTGCATCAGCTGAAAAGAGATTAATCCTTCCCTGCTTTCCTTGGGTTTAGAAGAATAGTCATTCTTCTTCACTGCCTCATTCAGTAACAGTTTATTACTCAGCCTGATTCCCTGTCGACTCAGTTATACTTGACCTCAGCCGTTCTATGTATTTCCTGACCATGCTGAGTTAACGCTCTCTGCCAGCACCTAATATCCAGAAGGAGAGTACAGAAGTTAAGGGACTAACTTCCATTAGCATATATCTTAACCCAGGGGCTTCTTGATTTTATATTATGAAATTCCAAACAGCAAGGACATTGCTTCTAAACTGCTTTGTATTGCATTTTCACTGGTCAAGAGTGCCATCCTTTTTTCTAAGTAATACCATTTTTGGTTATGACAAAGAACCCACAAAACCCCAGCAGAAACTCTCAGGCTTCTAAAGCTCTGAAGGAGATTTTGGCTTCAGCAGTCAACATATCTTTCAGGAAATAACTAAAACCTGGCTTGGAAATAATGCAGGAGACTGCCAAGATTGTCAGTTTACTTCTTTGCCTGATTGAGTAGTTGTTGGTAAAACTAAATGCATTTTCCCACTAAATTTTGTTTTTGTTGCTATATATAATTGGATATATATGAAGAATGTGTGTTTTCATAGCCATGTGCACACTTTTTTTTCAGAGTTTAGTTAGAAAACAGTCCTGCTTAAAAAGCATTCCAGAGTACTTCTGCTGTGGGAGCTCAGTGGTCCAGGCTCAGAATCCTGTCTGAGTAAATTGCCACAGAAGATATTCCGTAGAAGATGTTCAGCTGTTGGTTTTTTGTTCGTTTTGCATGCTACTTCAAATGTGATTTGAAACCTAACACAGCTTTGAAAAAAGTACAACTCTTGTCCACATCTTAAGTAAACTAAAGCATATTGTTAATACAGTAAACACCATAAAGGACAACTCTTTTCAGTTAAAAATGTAATTGCGATAGGATACTTCCTTGAAAAATATCTCAAGAGTCAATACAGAATATTGAGATGTGTGTTCCTGGAATGCACAGGTCAGAATTGGTTCAGATATAATTACAGAGGCATATAATAATCAGTTTTTCTGTGATTTGCCAGAATTCTTACAAATAACATTATCTCTGCCTGTACAATTGCTTCTATCCCCACACGTCCAGAGTAGTTGTATTACTTGAGATCCTGGTTTTAAGAATACTTAAATTTGTGACTCCTGAAGTGGCATTCAAGGCTGTTATCTCATTTACAGTCATTCAGCAATGTTATACTATTTTAGAGAGAAATAAAGCCAGTGCAATTTGAATCCCCAGGTCTTAGTATTTCATATTTTTAAAATGGATTTGTCACCAAGATATCCAGTGGATTTACTTTGTCTTCTCATTTTTTAATAGGGTTTTGTAATAGTTATCTAGACCCTATGGACTCTGTAAAAGGGAGAATGAACAAGCCTGAAAGTAGGTAACTAAACCAGTGCTGCTTTTGAAAGCATTAATGGCCTCAAATGAGAATTTCACTGCTATGTATATGTGTATATATGCAGTTAGCTGAATGATCCTGGGTGTACCATCCATGTGTGGGGCTGGTAATTCCCCACATCCAAAGTAAACAAAACTCTTCTCAGTTTTTTTGGACATTAGGGAGTCAAAGAAAACCTAGTACTTTCCCTCTGAGCTTGCGTGTGAATTGTGGTGATGTCTCTTTTTGTGTCAGTTCAAGAAACCGCTTTACAGCGACTGAATTTTTAATGGAAATAAAAAGTATGCAGCAGGAGACCAGCTGTCTCCCTCCCTCTGCTTCTCTTTCTTTCTCTCTGCATTTTGAGGTTAAAAAAAGGAGAGCCAGAAATATCACACTGAGGAAAAACAAAGTTTCACTTTGTAATGTATTCTAAGAAGTGACTGCTACACTGTCTCATGCTTCGTGATGGAGAAACAGTAAACAAGAAGAGCCCAAGGAATGCAAAGTGCTAATACTATGACTGCAAAATGCAGTAACTGAGCCTTTGCAAGACCAGCATTCTTTCATTAGGCTAATGAATGAATATAATTAAAGGCAATGATTTTCCAAGTATTGCCTATGTTACTAAGCCTACCTGCATAAATAAAAGGCTGATCCATCATTTTGTATATTAATCACTTTATAGTTCAGTTAATTTTGAATCAGCAAAATAGATTTATCTCTATTAGTATGATGCCATTATGGTGACAACTGTGAAGGCTGTTCCTATCATAAATACTAATGTTTGTCCAGATGACTAAATCAGGACAAACAGAACTAATTCAGCTTCCCTGAACTGCTCAGGATCTCCTGACAGTGAAAATGCAGTTGGCCTTATTAGCATTTTTGCAGAATGTAATTTCTGAGGTACAATGCATACTTTTCCTATGGGGGAAAGTAGGGGAGGAGGCTGATGGAAAAAAACCAAACATTAAGGCAGGTCTAAATTTTGAAAAAGGGAGTGTCAGTGAAGCAGAACACTGAACAAGGCAGCTGCAAATGCAGAGCTGCGCAGCATAAGTTGTTTATGGCAGCGTTCATACTACCTGGCATGATGGCACCAGGGTTTCAGCAGATGTGTGTGCCAAACAGACACAAACACACAAAGGCAGGGAGTAAGACAAAATGCTGAAAGTGCAAGGTTTGCAAATTGGGTATATGCAAGAGGAATTCTTTAAACTTTAGAAATTAACGCTGGAGAGTGTTAAAAACCAAAAATCTAAAGTTTTTGTGAGATCATTTGTGGTTTACTTGGTCACAAGATGCTGATGAAGTTTCTGCCCTGAGCTACTATTTCACTGTTAAAGAGACTCCTAACTGAGGCTGCGGAAATTAAAAGAGGGTCCTAGAACAGAGTAATTTGAAATGCAGCAAGTCCCTCTGTCTGACTGGTACATCCAAATATTATGATCTAAGTCTTTGCTTTTCTAATGGCAAACACTGAATTTTCATGAAATTTCGTGACAGATAACTTTAATTTTCAGAACATTTCATTGTATCTAGTAATTTAAAGGCAATCTGTTCATGTACCTTGCATAGTCCTACAAGGCAAGTTCTGTCTTTATGTGGAAACTTTGATGGAGTTTACTAGATTCTGTTTTATTTAGTGAAGTCTGCAAGTTTTTTTTTGTTGTGAGTTGTCAGATGTATGTTCATTGTAAAAAGTCAGATAGTATCTTTTAAAAATCCTGGGCCAACAGGAGTAAAGCAGATACATGTTCCTTTTACAGTGTTCTAGCATCACGATACTGGAATCTCTCACTTTAGAAGTGCTGACCTAAAGTAGCCTCCAGTGGCTTTGTATTTCTTCCAGTAGCAATAGCAAATCCAGCTTCTAATACTCCAGCTTCAGTCAAAGGCTCAGTTTTTTCCCTGATGCAGAATGACAGCCCAAGTTCTGAAAATGTATTGATCAAATTTCCTGGGAGTTTTGTTTAACCAGCAACATTAGAAACCTTTAGTGTTAATACTAAATGTCATGAAGAGAGGCATCTGTTTTATCAATATCCTTCTGTAACAGTATTGACTGTTCAGTTTGAACAACCAAAACCTGAGACTGGAAACAATTTTGTCTTTTACCCCACATACATACATCAAGTCATTTAACACGTTACTGCTGAGATTGGATTATCCTGGCTTATTATAAAAGTCTAAGTGCCTGCAGTTCTGGAAAGCTTCTTTGACGATGAGGACAGGCAAAGATGCAGGAATGGACCATGGCTAGGTTCCCTGCAGATTTAAGTCAGAACAGTTTCATTCGTTAAAGTCTACAAATCATAACAACTTAATTTTCTCAGGTACTGCTTATAATCAGATGCGGTGAGATGGCAGGACCTCTCCCTTTCCTAATGCTGGTATATTCAAATTAAAGCTTGAGTATTCTTACTGTTAATGAGTTCAATTTACTTACATTAAACCCAGTTAAATAGCAACAAAATGCAAAAGGAACATCACTGTTAGAAAATTATACTTCTCTTACAAAATGGTGGGCCTCCTGAGCTGAACCTTCAAAGCACTAGGTCTTTGGTCAATCCATTGTAGCTTTGTTGATCTCTGTGCTGCCAAACCATTTTCTGCTAGTGCTCTGTCTGGTCCAGATGCATTACAGCATCATGACAGATCTTACAGGAACAGTGACAGTTCAGCACAACAGATCTGTATGTAGCAAAGTCACCAAACAGATTCAAGTTGTTCCTCTTAAAATCAATTTTGTAACTTCTTGGCTATTCTGATGGCCATCTCCTCATGAGATGAATACTTCAGAGCAGAATACCTCATCTTTTTCTTACCATGTGTCTTTCAGAAATTGGTGTATTTCAGACTGTTGATAGAAGAGTTTTTGGTATCTTTGGCATTTAAGGGGATTGCAGTCTTGAATGATAAGTTTCATGGATGATAGTTTAAAAATCTTTAGATGAAAAACCTTTTCATTTATCAGACCTAGATTATGAAATTTATCCCAGTTTATCACAGAGACTTAATAAGACAGCAGACTTCAGAGAAGGGTGTTTTTTGAGTATTCAGATTTGTTACAATAAATAGGAATCACCCCAAGCTTGGATTTCATGGAGAACTGGGACATTTGTGTTTCAGAACTGAACAGAACTTTCAGCTCTTGGTAGACTTAGAAAACTGTCCCAATGCTGTTTACCACAGTTTTCCCTTCAAAGCATACAACATCTAGGCACGACCTGAGCCCTGCATTTGTGTGACCTTTAATCAGCTTCAGCTTCACTGTAGTGCAGGCTTCGTTATGTTTGATATGTTTTGTAAAGACATACTGTATTTTTGTTGTGGTACTGCCTCACACTTTGAATGTATTAGGGGATTTTAGGTATTTGGTTATTAGATTATACATATTCTACAAATGCTATTCTACAAGTGGTAATGCATGTAAAATCAGTTGAACAGTATGAAGGAAAGGGAAATGAGTCAAGAGAAGAACAGAACAAGAGGCCAAAGAAGCACTTCAAAATAAGTACTTGGGTTTGGTTTTTTTAATTACTATTATTACCATTTAGCTTTTGTAACAAAACACTATAACTTGTTCATTACCTTTTTCCAGCATTCCCTCTGACCTCCTAGATCTGCAAATATATTAAAAAAAATTAATTTAGGCAGCTAAAATGCAACTTTTTAAATTTCCCTGGTAGATCCTTCAGGCATACCCTGTTGCTCAACCTTTTGTCTGAAGGTCAAGAGAGTTTTATTCATCTGACATAAGTAGCTTAAGTGTAGCATTTATAACTTGAGTAATGTTATGGATGATAACACCATTAGATATTTTTACAGCTTCAGCAGGAGTTCAGCCAGCAGGGCTATCAGCCTGATAAATGCTTTCATCTTAAAGGTTGTATTGCTACAATAACCCCAAAACGTAAAGCTGCTCCTTGCAACCTACAACCTGGCTAAAGAGATGAAGAATGCCCTCTGACATTTCTAGGTTGCTAAAGAGCTCTGAGGTTCCAGTCCAAGTATTAAGATGCTGACATGCAGCTGTTCTGGTCTGAATTGGAAATTACTGAGGACTTCATAATTTTGAATGATGTTGGGACAGTGCTACTCAAAAAAATTACCTTTAGATTGAGATGAGACTGAACTCTGGGTGATGAGTGCAAGTATTCCTACCCAGTTATAAAATGTTTATACAGTATTTTAGGAGGCAAAATCTTCTACTACTATTGTCAGAAACAATAGAGTTTCACCTCCTCTGTCTACGTATTTGCAGTTATAAAGCTTCTAGGAAACTGGTAATAAACTAACCTATAGAGTAGATTGAAAGCGATGTGAGAAGCTAGTTGGATTTTGCCTTTGTAGAAGTTTATTTTGTAGAGATTTGAGTGAGAGTAGCTGTGTTTTGAAAGTAAATAATGAAAGTGGCTGTGCACTGATTATGCACATAAAAGAGTTGAAATAATGAACAGTGTGAAAGGAGATGATACAAGTGGAAGAAGAATAGAATAAGGATCATGAGGGAAAGTGGCATGAGATGAACAAAGCTGGAGTTCTTGCTTTTATATATAAGAATAGTAATCTGAGGCTTGTAGCAAACTTTAGTTACTGCTTTAATCCAGCAACTCTTTAACACTAAAATATTCATAACTTGTAATGGTTATGGTTAAGGCAGCCAGAGACTGATTTTTTTCAATACTTCTGATAATGTGAAACAACCCAATTTTTTTCTTAAGATTTTAATGACTTCACTGGAGCTCTTTTGTTCAATTGCCATTCTAGTTTACAACCTTCATTGATCATTATATTGATCACTGAAGAAATTTTAGTGCCTTTTTTTTTACTGACTAAGACTTAAGAAGCCACGCTTGCTTTCTGAAACATCCAAAAGTGCAACCATGACAATTGCTTCCTAGGAGAGCACTGTTGTATAAGTCTGATACAAAACACGCTTTTAATGCTGCAAGTCTGACACTACATCTCAGAAGGAAGATGGAAAAGGAGACCTCTGACAGCAGAGGCCAGCAGGGGTGATTGCAATCTTTGAACAACAACTGTACCGGGAGATCCTAAGTAGGCTATGATTCTTCAGCTTGGAAAAGAGATGACTAGGGGATTAGATAATAGAGGTCTATAAAAATTGTGACTGATGTTGAGAATGTAACGAGGGAACAATCATTCTGTATTTCTTTTAGTATTAAGAGCTAAAGGTTACCAAGTGAAATTATCAATTATGAAAGAGGAAGGAATATTTTTTGCTGGAAGCTACATGAGTGTGTAGGGGAGATGCCTGCTCAGTGCATCCTATTCTTTTACTCTTCCCCAAACACTTGACCACTCTTAAAGGTAAGATACAAGGCTAGGTGAATTTTTGATCTGAGCATATAATTGTCAGTAACTTAAATTTACAAGTATTGGAAATAGGTGGCAGACTGAAGAGCAAGTATAAGATTTGCCTTCCTTTTAGCTTCATTTTTAATGCTGGCCAGATTTCAAATTGATGAGTGCCTTTAAACTTGCTTTAAAATATATTTGCCTCTTATGGAATTACATGACAGCAATGGCCTTGGCTAATGCATTTATAGTTTTAAGATTTATTCATCCTTATTTCCTGATGCTTTTCTAAAATTTATCAAATATGCAAGATCTTAACTTGCTTAAAACCTTGAAACAGAAAATGCTTGTAAGAAAGTAAAATTGCAGGTTCCAGTCAGTCTGACTTCAATCTGTGCACAATGGCTATGGAATTGTGTAGGGGTAAGAAAAAAACTTGGATTATCCATTTTGTATTTGAAATGGTGGGTGGAAGCTCTTCTTCATCTCTTCCTGAATGTGTAGCACGTTGCCTTCCTCTTGGACTGATCATACTGCTTTTGCCTCTGTTTTGCCACCTGCTCTCAGCTTGTCAACTGAATAACCTGTCTTTCTCTATTCAGCTTTCTCTTTCTTACAAGCTGTTTGAAATCTCTGCAAAGACCTCACTTTTGTCAGCAGTGCCTTTTCTTTTGATACTGTTATGACTGATGCACACTTTGGTTTCTGCCACCAATTTTAGAAGTTTCTGTATAATCCAAAAATACTGCAGAATCTGTGGTAGCCCTTCTGCCAGCTCACTTCAGTTGTAGTAATGGCCAGGTTCAAATAAAGTGTAATGTTTCATGTTAAAGCGAACAAAATGCACCCACCACAAGACCATACTTGCTCGCAGATTTTTATGAACTTAGCTCTAGACTCTGCTGCTTTAACTTCATTCTTTACATAGATCTTTGGTTGCAATGTCCTATTCTGGCACCATTTCACATCCCTGACTGCTTTGCTTTCAATTAATTTCCAGCATAGTGAGTTAACTACAAGATGCATTTGAAGGAGGGTCCAGTGGCTGACATTTGGAGAGACTAAGGCCTGTTCTGTTATTTCCAGGTACTGTTTGGCACTGCTGATGGACAAGTTATCGTCATGGACTGTCACGGCCGAATGCTGGCCCATGTGCTCCTTCACGAGTCAGATGGCATCCTCAACATGTCCTGGAACTACCCCAGCTTCCTGGTGGAGGACAGCAGCGAGAGCGACACGGACTCCGACGACTATTCCCCACCACAAGGTAGTGTTGTGTGCATGTCCTTCTGTTTCAGCTTTGCAAATGCTCATGAAGACATCTCAAATACAGGGAGTTGTCATGCTGTTCCAGAATAGCAGGATGGCCACAGTTTCAAGCTCTGGTAGACTAGAGAGCTGGTATGGGAGAGTGGGTTTGTTCCCAGCTCTGCCACCAGCCTTGCTGCAGGTCATACCTCATCTGTGCTGCTCTGCCTCTGCACAAATGAGATAACAGCACAAAGCTCAAAGTTTTCAGTAAGGGTGGGCGAAAAGCAGTAGATAGGGGCATGTCAGGTTTCACTGATAAGCAGGTATGAGGTATTGCGATGGTTTGTATGTATGCAGGTAGTCCGAGTGCAGTCATGGAAGTTAATGCATTATTATATAGATCCATGTGAAAAGACACAAGTACTAGGCATAGTGTGAAGTACTGTATATGTAATTTTATCTGTGTTTCTTAGGATTTCTGTAGTGCTTATCATTTCAGTCCCATCCCTGATAGTCCTGACATAAAGAGTTCAATAAATACCATAAAAGGCTCGAAAATTAAGGTATTACCTGCAATTATGTGGGGTATAAGCAGGGTGATTAAAGAGTCTGGAGTTACTAATTCACGTGCTTCAGAGCAGATTGCCAGTTTGAGGGTCAGGAAGAAATCCTTCCCTCTTCCTAAGTCTCAGTACAACTCATTTGGTGAAATGCTTTGGTTTTAAACTCTCGAAATCATCAATAGCAAAGACATATGAGGTCTAGGTGTCCATGCACAGTCAGTCCCATCCCTCTCATTTAAGTAACAGTAATACTTCCTGGTGGTGTGGTTGATTAGTTTATAAGCTGTAGGTAAATTATTTCTGTGTTCTAGTGTATAATATCTGAACTAAATAAAGAATTAAGTTAATACAGTGGTGATTGTACAATGAAAATTTTAAATACAGAGTAACTAGAAATAATTCTGAATTTGCATCTCAGACCCGAACCTCTGAATTGAGGACTTCTGCAGTTTTAACTCTAATTCGGATTCAGTTAAAAAATCTACCATTTCCAGTACCATATTTGTATACATAAGCTTGTCTGTATAACAAGCTTATGTATTTAACAGATAATGAAAGAAGATAGTCTGATCATCTGGTAAAATGATCGCATCTTTTAAAACTGAGTTTCATTTTGGCTTTCATTCCTCACTTTTGGTACTGGGTGAGATTTCTTATCTTAAAAGAAAAGAAACAAACTTCAATCTAGCAAGTTTCTAAAACAAGACAGACAACAACACTGAATTGGGTTTTTGCTGTTTTTGTTTCTAAATACTGAGGTTCCAGTTGGAGGATGGTGATGCTGCAGAATACACAGATGAGAACTTAAATGATCTGAATGTGTTAGCTTTTTTCTGAGTCAGTCAGGGGGTGGGTGGACTCATTACAAGCCTACAAGCCTATTTTAATGATTACCCAAACATGATGTGTTTTCTTGAGAGCAGATGCAGCATAAATCGCTCAAAGGTGATGAGCCTTTGACTCACACAGATGTGTAGGAAGGACTAGAAGTTTGTTGGGTTTTTCTTTTTAAATTATATATACACAGAGTTGGTAATAAGTAGACATCTTTCTCCAAAATGCTTTCTGATCAACTTTTTTACAAGTTCAGAAAGCAATATTACTCTTAATTGGCTCTGCCATTTTTGTTGACTGAAAAGATGTTGGCTGGGCCTTGAGAGGCACTTAATCAGGGACCAGTGACATCTTCCCTCAGAAACTGTAAACAGGAAGAGTTAAACAGTAAATGCTACAGATGGTGATATTGGTCATGAAGTATTAAACAAAGGAGTTTCAGTGAATACTGAGAAACAAACCCAGAGGAGCAGAGACTTTGCAGAAATTATTTTTAAGCCACATATTCCATTTGGGCTCACTCAGACCTTTGGGTGCATTGGATCCTGTTACACAGAATGGAAGGTAACTTCATGCTGCTGCCTAGCTCTTAATGTTTAGAATGAAGTAATTTGTGACATGTCAAATTGTTCTATTAAAGTTCTTATGATGTCTCTGTGTGACTTAAGGAGGAGTCCCGAGCACTTGTCCAAGAAGAATTTTTAATGTGATTATATTGTTCATCACACTGGTTTTCAACTTGGGTTCCAAGGAAGTCTTCCAAGGCATTGGTTTTCAATTTTTTGGCACTTTAGGGAGTTGACAATGGGGAAAGGTTGAAAAACACCGCTATATAATATAATAGTATATGCAATAAATCACTTTGGATATGCTGCAGTAAAAATTCACAAAGTAAAAACACAGGGGTGTCACAGAAACAGACAAGCTTAAGTAGGAAATCTGCTTTGCTTTTGCCCATAGATGTTGCAGAAATAAACAGGTGGAATTTGAGACTAGGAACCACTCCTGATAATGGTAGGATGAAGTACTGTGTGTTTCAGCCTAGGTGTAGTTACTTTTGGTTGTTTACCTTTTGCTCACTCCAGAGCCTTGTTTTGCAGATGGACCAGCTGCGTATCCAGTCCCGGTGCAGAACACCAAGCCACTGCTTACTGTCAGCTTCACGTCAGGAGACATCAGTTTAATGAACAATTATGATGACTTGTCTCCTACTATCATCCGCTCAGGGTTGAAAGGTACAAAAAGAAGCCATTTCACCCCTTCCTATGCTCTGTTTTTCTTGTTATTTTAATAATGTGTGCATAGGTTATGTTTTTGTGGTTGTCTCTAATCCTGAAGCACTCGGCTGCTGTTATTGCTGTTTGGAGCAGTGACACCTGCTGGAGGAAGAGCAGTGCTTGGCTGATGGAGGTTTTGTGTTTGAAAAATGTTTCAAAATGCTTTTGGTATCATGTTTTTTGGCAGTTTTGTAGAGCAATCGATCTGTTTGCTGTTATTCAGCTGAATGTACTAATGTGTTTATGCTTTGTTGTGTGAATGCCTCTGCTATATAACACTGCCCTTGCATGTTTAATTGACAAAGTTTTTCATGCTTTTGGTAACCCAATGTGAATTGCAGCGCTGCTTTGATTCTCACAAATATTGAAAACTTGCTAGAATTATTACCTATCAAGAAGCAAGTTATTCCGAGAGAAGGAAAATGGCATTGATTAATTCCTATACATCTTGCTAAGTGATGTGCATGAATGTTTGTTCGATCGGCATTCCATATAAAATCTTTAACTCACATTGAAATTTTTACTGGTTTTGCCTATTAAAAAAGTCCCTTACTTTGCCGGCACTCTCAGTACAATTTACCATGTTTTGCCTGCAGAGACATTTTGATTCACTGCAGCACATAGGCACATATTTAAATATGCTTTAGCACCTCCACAGGTAAATTAGTTTTAAATTAGATGAAAAGAAAATGAGGCTGTTGGAGCAGACTCTTAGCTGTTCTGGGGCAGTGGGATGTTTTGGTGAAAAGTTTCCCTAACACCAGCCCCATAGTTTTTGGGTGATCGATATGTAAAGTAGTCTTAGGATATTTAAAAAAAAAAAGTCACCTTTGAGGTTTCTTTTTCACTCCTCCCTCCATCTGTGCCAACACAAGAAGTGCATGAGTGGCAAAATGTAGCATCGTGAGGCAACCCTGTGATCCAGAAAACTTTGTCAACCAAAAGGATGGCTAAAGTATGGAAAACTTAGTAGTCTTGAGTTGTCATCTAGTCCATCTTTCAACTGGAAACAGTAAGAGAAACAAACCACAGGTTGTTCTCTGTTTAGAGTTGCAGGGCTCTTTCTTGCTGAGGGTGTCTGCCCTGTTTCTCTTTCCCCATTGACTTTCACTAGTAGAAAAAAGATCCCTTCATTAAGTCAAGAATGTGCAAAACCACCCAGTTCAGGATCTCCATCCTGTCCAGGCACTTGGTATTCTGCTGAGAGTGGATGGTCTTCAGTATTGGCTGCAAGCTCTTATTCCTCTGCTTGTGTTTAAAATCTCGAAGTATTGCTTTGTGGTCTCTGCAGCAGATATCCCTACCTTTATGGGCTGTTATAAGGCTACTCAATGTGTTTTAAAGCAGTCAGCTATAAAACTATTTCAAGCAGTAACAATATATTTTTGCCATTCAACTGGCTTTGCAGAGCTGTCATTTTACTGGGAATATTTCAGTGAAATTGATAGAGAAAAACTTTGATAATTTGATTACCTAAATAAAAGTTCTTCTTTTCATCCAATGCTGGTGATTTTGTCAGTCCTAGTGGAGGTCCCGAACTGTTCACATGTATCCTTTCTTTTTTTATACTTTTTAACTCAGTGATTCTCAGCCCACTGGTACCTGCAGAGCTGCTGAACTGGTTGAGCTAGTAAGTTAGAGCTATTGCCTGCTGGGGTATTGCAAATTTGCAAAGCTCTCTGTTCAGTGTTTGCTGATACACGTGTCTGTAGTGGCTGGCAAGTAGTTTTTAGGGATGACTGATCCACTGATTTACTTGCAGACCATTACCCTGGGCAAAACCTCTATCTGATTTTTAATCTCTGTGCTTATGCTGAGAACCTAATTATCAGTTGAGCTGTTTTATATAAGGGTTCAATAGTTGTTGAAGACCCTGTTGGCGGTGCAAACATGCAGTAGAGCCACATCCAACCCTTCACTGCCTTTGCAACAGCCTAATTATAGGAGTTTGTGACAGAGAAAACTGCTGGACAAAGTAATCACTCCTCTTCCTCTTGGTATGGGGATCAGCTGAAAGTTTTACCTGAGGACATGTACCCAAAGGAGACTGTTTTTTTCATTTTGGTAGTTTTGTACTTAATCCAGTTACCAAAAGTGGAGTTGATCAGCTTGCCTCATTTATTTCTAGCCTGCCTATCATTTTACTCTCTGAGAAAGATGAATTAAATCCCATTGTAGGTTACTTAGAGGGCTGAAAACTAAGAGAAAACAAGAAGCATACTATGCCAGCTGTGGGAAAATTATCTTGAGGAACTTGCATCTTGCCTCTGATATGTACAGAAGCATAATTCCCATGAGAAATATCAGAAAGTTGAAATAATACAAAACCATTTTAAATTGCACATAAAAGTCCCTGAAAATGACAAGTTGACAACTTGAAACAATTTTGAGATCCTTCCTGCCAACTCTCATTTCTCTCCTGCTTCTTCATTTGAAGACAGCTTCTCGCCCACAAGTGTCTTCAAAAGGTTCTTGGCAGATTGAGCATCCCAGAGCACAGAAATTTTGTCTTTACCTTCACTTTGTCTCAGCACAAAATAGTTGCCTTTCACCTTTGGTTTAAAGAGTAAAAAGTTTTAAGGACTAGCTCAGTATTCTCTGCACATGCAAATCTGCCTCTGAAACACAAGCAGAAATGCAAAATACTGTTTTAGAGCTGCTCTTGAAGTATGACAAAGAGCTAGAGGATATAAGAGTTTGAAATTAACATCCCCAAATTAGGTCATGGGCGTTCCTTATCATGAGGTGCCTGTAAGAGAAGTAACTGATATGTATATTCATATCTGTGTATATGAGAGACTAAGCCGTTCCTGTGTGATTCTGGCAAACCCCTGCTAAGCAGGTGAGTAGATTTTCACAAGTCAAAATCACAGAATCACAGAATTATTAGGGTTGGAAGGGACCTCTGAAGATCATCTAGTCCAATCCCCCTGCCAAGGCAGGGTTCCCCAGAGCAGGCAACACGGGAACATGTCCACGTGGGTTTTGAGTGTCTCCAGAGAGGGAGACTCCAGGACCTTCCTAGGCAGCCTGTTCTAGTGCTCTGCCACCCTCAACATAAAGAAGTTCTTCCTCATGTTAAGGTGAAACTTCTTGTATTTTAGTTTCTAGCCACTACTCCTTGTCCTGTCACTGGATACCATTGAAAAGAGTCTGGCACAATCCTCTTGGCCACGCACCTTTGAGATATTTATATGCATTAATGAGATCCCATCTCAGTCTTCTCTTCTCTAGACTAAACAGGCCCAGCTCCCTCAGCTTCTCCTTGTAATAGAGATGTTCCAGTCCACTAGTCATCTTTATATGATGGTGGCAAAAGAAAACATATGACATGAAGGCCATATGTATTTATGGACAAAAGTCCAAGTCTTTTTAATTTCATATTACACTAAGTTATAACTCTAGTTTGAGTTACACTAGAAGTTAATAATCACAGCCAGTGAGAACATAAGGCACTGCCAGATATTCTGCTTTTTTCACTGTAGGCCTTTCCAGACAAATACTCTTTGATGCTCTCTTAGTGAGAGTATTTATCTGCATATTAACTTGATTCCACTTTTTTACCCCAAATCTGTACATAGAATCTTCCACATCAGTTTTAACATCTCTAGTAAATTCTTGTCCTTAGGTATTTAAGGAGCAACCACTGATTACATTACAGACTCACCACAGAGAGAGAAGAATGAATGTTTTTTTACACATTTTTTTTGCAATGTAGAGAGTAGGGAGAGTCATTCTCCGAAGTGCATCTGTGGTGTATTTTCTGCGTTTCAATGAAAAGATTTAGGTTTCTAAGTACTTCAGTAACTTTGAGAGCATGTTTTATCTGTTCAAGTTACTTTGCATAATCTGGAAATGCTGTTCCTGTTGATTCTGATCAGTGATGATTACAAACCATCTTTGTGATTTCAGATGTGGTGGTACAGTGGTGCACACAAGGAGACTTACTTGCAGTGGCAGGCATGGAAAAGCAAAACCAGCTGGTTGACCTCAGCAATGGTTCCCTGTTAAAAAGCGCTCTTGTCAAGTTCTACAATGTGCGTGGGGAACATATCTACACTCTGGAGACACCTGTGCAGGTAGGAGGTACTTTTTAAGTCTGTTCTCAATGCTTTGCTGACATGTCTTTCCCACATTAGCTCATTGGTTTAGAACTGCAGTGTGGAAAAGGTACCAAAATGTCCTGAATTCATTCAAAAACACAGTATAGATAAAAATGCACTATAAATAATGATTGTTTGCATTAAGGTAGACATGCAAGATTGCTTCTGATACTAAGGTCCACTGTGCTAGGTATTGTTTCCCAGAATCATTGGGCCATGAACAGACAGATGTAAAAAGAAAACTCTTGTTTTATGGATAAGTGACTGAGGAGAAAAAAAAACAAAACAAGTTGGTTAATACTGTAGCAGAGCCAAGAGCTGGACAAAAATATTCCAAGTCCAGTATCATAACTACAAGATTATTTAGTCTTTGTTATTGCTGTAATTTTCTAATGTACAATCAGTTGGTCTGATGCAGTATTTTACTTTTTATGGCATCAGATGGAAAAGGATGAATCAGAAAGTCTTGTTTCTGTTCCCACCTTCTGTACAGAGTTTCACTGTAACCTCGGTCACATAACTTGCCAAGTAAATGTCAACACATGGTCTGTGTGCTGTTCAGGAGCACAACATTCTTGATAGATCTTCACTGATATTTCAGAGCCCAGATGAATGTATCTCTATTTCATTTTCTGCAGAATAGTGATGACTTCGTTCTGATTTCTGGCTGTTAGAAGTGAAACTTTATAATAGCTTTAAAACCTAAAAGTGAAGGAAAGTGCTATAGATAAATTAACTTGATTATGTTTAATGATGATACGTGTATTATTTTTTTTTCAGTATACCCTGATCTGGGATGGATACAAAAGGAAGACATAGTAAACCAACTGCTAAAGTCTTTGTGTTTGCTTATATGTAGCATTAACCTGTGCTTATTAACTTTATCACTCTAATGTAGATAGAAATATTTAGTTGTGTTACGTGTAAAATAATGATCTCTTAAAGCCAACCTAAATCCGTACAGTGACATCTAATGCTGATTTAGGTACCTAAAGGACTTACCCATAAACAGCTTTATTGTCTTAAACATAGCCCCTTCAGCAAAGTAGCACAGCCCTTTCCTCTCTAGATCAGTTCTGAACAAAACATATTTATATCAGTGTTGCTTTTTCCCAGACTAGGTGAAAACCAAACCTGTTCTGTTACTTCAGTACCAGAATACAGTGTGTCTACATTAGCTGTTGAAACGGTGTAACACTGGTGTTAAGCTGTGAAATCACATTGTGGTTTGAGCATGTGATCAGATCAGGCCAGGTTGCCTTAAAGTATGAGTGTGTGCAGGCTCTTCTCTTACGGGTTTTGTTCCTGGTAATCTCAAATTCTCCTTTATTTAAATACCTTCATCTCCCCTGGTTCTCCATATATAGCTTCATGTTTTCAGCTCTTCTCCTTTCTACTCTACTTAATCAGCTGGGAGAAAGCACATATTGTGGCTGACATGAGGGCTAATCGTTCTGCCATTATGTGAGTACTTCTAGGGCAATTGACAGGCCACACAGAACACGTTACTACCAAGCTTATATTGCAGTATTTCTCATTGTAAAAGTACTGATGTAAGTCTCTCAGCTCTTTCCAGCTGCTAGTTTTCATGGAAATGGCAGTATTTTAATGTAATGGAGACTTCTTCCCACATTGTCAACTGCAGATGAAAAGCCAACAGCTTCAGAAGTTGTAAGCCAGGTTGGAAATGAAGGATGGGGAGGTTGGGGGGTGGCAACCACCACTTAATAGCAGAATCATAAAGTCTCATTTCCTTTGGAAACCGGGATAAAAATAACATTCAAAATGATACGTTTAATAAAAAAACTGTGTGTATAAACCTGCCTAAAATTAGAGCCACTCCTCTTCTCTTATTAGTCAGTGTTTATTCTCTTTATTTGGTGCATTTAAATTCATATTTACTCAGCTGCAGGAGGAAGTGAGGGGTTTTTCAGAAGGACACCTGTATCTACTCATGTGGACTTTATTCTTCTATGTATTTGAATGCTGGTCTAGCATCATTACCAGCTAAGTGACAGGTATGCTAGAACATGAAGTAGTCGATGTACTAACAAAGCCAGATAAAAAACATAGTTGCAAAAGAAAATTGCTAGTAGCTTTTGTTATGCCATGCCTCTGCTCCAAAGATGTACATGCAACAATGACAGAGTGAGTCAGTGGTCCCAGTGATTTGTCTCATGACAAATTCATCAGAGGAGATTAATTGATTTTCTGTACCATGACAGTCAGCCTTTTAATGTGATTTTATAAAATTCATCACTGGTTATTGAAGGGAAAAAAACAAGAAAAGAGAATTTCCTCATCTTGAAATCTTCTACTAAGACTTATTCATCTGAAGAAGGCACATTTATTCTAAATGACTGTTGTTCTGAACATAAGGACCAGAAAAAGTAAAACAGTGATGAACAGAGAAGATGGTGGATTACAGGTGTAAAACTGATTTTCCATGTGGTCCTCTGTCCCAGTTCTTTGATAAAGCAGATGTCTGAAATGAATTTTATCTGAAGATTAATTTTATCAGTAAAATGTGCTGAATTGTTTTTGTTTCTGCTGTTTGTCTGTCCTGTCTTCAGTAGGATATTCAGGAAACAGGAGATTTTATTGTTTATAATAGAACTCAGTCTAAAATATGCAACTTGACTGGAATGTTACTGAACATAAAATCACTGCAAACCCCAAAGGTAGAATAGATTTGGGAACTGCAGGTAACTCATCTTGATGATGACTCTTGTCGAGGATCCCTTCAAGATGTTTTATTTGCTCTCTTCTCCTCCAGCTTTAGTATGGTTTTGGCATCCTCTGCCTCATTTGATTAACTCTCTTAAGGTTTTACCTTCAGTATAGGAATTTATAGTTCGCAGACTTAGTTTGCTGACTATAAAACCCCAGAGAGAGAAATCACACTTGTATAGAAGTATTGAAGTGAAAGCAGGAGCTTTGCATGAAAAACAGCATTCATAAACAGAGTGGTATAAACATAGTGTAACACTGTCTCCTGTTCCCTGCTCTGGGGCTTCAGGCTGCCACTCTGGCATACTGCAAGAATTTATTTGCAGAATATAGTGGAAAGAACTGAAAAAACATTGGTAAGGATTGGTCCAATATTGAATTTTTGCTACACAGAATAAAACTGGTTTGAACCTTGAAAAAATGATGAAAAAATTTTGGAAGAAACTTCAGAATATCACACTGGACCAAACTGTGTCCGTACTGTGACTCCAGAGTTGACACTGGTTATTTGTTTTATACTAAAAGCACATCTTAAGAGCTGTTGATCAACTGATGACTATTAAAAAGTGTACTATCAATTTCTGTAAAATTTTTCATGTACTGCACTTGTCCTTGTACACATGAACACTAACCTGATGTACCAAAAATATGCCCAGTTGTTTTAGCTGGCAGTTTTTTCATGGTACTGCTTTTTCAAAATTTGAAAATGTGATTACAACAGCAGGCTGCCCTTCTGATCATAATTTTATTACTGGAAGAATGTTAATTTCTTACATTGTTTATTAAGTCCCGGAAACCTTTCACTGGCATCAAGCAGGGATGAGAATGATCAACTCATTCAAGACTGTTTTATAGTCTTGCTAAAATTGTTTGGAGGAAATGCTGCAAGCCAGTTCTGTCACTTCAGAATTTCTCATCTAATGTGCAGACAGGTCTTTCTCATATCAACTAACTGTACCTGCTGTCACTTCTGAGAGGATACAGCTGCTTCATATCTTCCTGTATCTTGAACTTTAAACTGGAGTTTCCTACACTACAAAATGATCTAACTTCCAGCTCTGAACCATCAGATGGAAAAAAATCACAAGTTTGTTAAAGTTGTACCGTATATTTTGGTTCCTTTTTCACTTTATATGAATTTTTTATATGTAGGGGGAACAAGAGCGCAGATTTAGAATGCAGATCTCATCTATACACCTTTACTTCTACAGTAAATTTACATTAATTTATGATTTTATATCACTGTGTAACTGGTGTAAGGACAGATTAAACCTCAAGTGCAGTGAACTAGGAGGATGAGAGTGACCTAAGCCTCACATGTTGTATAGACAGCAAGATTAAATGCAGAAAAACTGTATTTGTCAGTGTAATATTTTTAAACCCTAGTTCAAAGTGGTATAGTAAACACTAAATCTTTATGGGAGAAGTTTTCGGAAGTGTTTGAGAAGACCCACTTGCTATAGACCTGCTGCTGTCAGCATTTTACAGGCTGCTTATCTGCTGGAAATGTCCCAGCATCTAAATGAATAGATTTAAGATTATATGATCCCCCAGAAACCTTGTAGTTCTATAAAAGCTATTTTAGTAAGGCCTGAGAAGGAAGGTGCAATTTTAGGTTAAATTCAGATCAAAAGGCTATGAGAGATGAGGCTGCTGAGCTGAGCTTACATAGAGAGTGTTCAGGTTTGTTGCTTCTGAATTAATGTTGACTTCCATTTATATTGCGTGAAATCAATCCTATTTAGTTGTTACTGGTTGACAACAAAGATTCAAGAAGAATTTATTTTCTTACAGAAACAAAAGCAACAGTTTAGAACTAACTGGTGAAACGTGCTTGAGGATATCAACAAGGGCCCTGGTATTTTTCATGTAGGCCATAAGATCATCTCTGACTGCTGCAGAAATGGATTGTGATCAAGAGTGGAAAATGGAGACACTTTTCTAAGCAAAGACTCCTTCTGCTAAAATTGAATCTTCTTGTAGTGACTTCTTTAAAAAAAATTACTGTAGAAATAAAGAATATGTAAGAAACATTTGCAAGTCAAATAGGAGTTTATTATATGAAAAATCACGTAAGGCTACAGCAGTGTAATTTCTGACCGCATCATAGTCTTTATTGCTTTTATCACCCTCAGTTCTTAACAGTTAATATTTTTCCCACTGTAAATATGACAAACAGAAGAATCAAGGAGTTATGTTCCTTTCCAGCAACCATCCATAAATGCTGTGGCAGTACAGAGATATGCACACACAATTCACAAGAGCCGGGTGGGCGTTGCAGCCATTGCACCTTTCAGCTTGTCTCTGAGAAAAACAGAGGGAAAATTGTGCATCTCCACATCAGCAGTCTCAAGTGAGAGCAAGCTAGCAATGTACTTACATGTGCCATTCACTAGATACTGTTTTGCAGTTGTGTTCTTTCTCCTGAGAAAACTCCTGCTAGTTCCTGGGCTTTCTGCCCTAGAATACCATTTTTGTTTCATTGCCAGTGGGAGTCTGAGTGCCAGCAAAGAAGGGATTTGTTCAAGCAGCAGGCAGGCCCCATGGCTTAGGATTTCTGAGCTCAAGGATGGCAGCAAGAATCAGCTTGAACAGTGTTTTCATTGGCTGAACTGCATACAAGTGATGGAAGGTATATAAATTATGCTCTCTCCTCTAAGAGAGACAGATGAGTGACTTACAAGAAGCAACCACAGAGCTTTGAGCAGGAATATCTATTCCTGCATGTTTTTCTAAGGGGAGCCAACATCCCAGCTGGGGTACAGATCTCAGTAGATGTTTCTGAGTTTCAAGCTGACTCTGAAAGAAATGGCAAAAGAGCTCCTTGTTGGCCACTTGCCGAGATGTGTTTTCAGTCAGTATTTCTCCTGATAAAGCATCTATTTTTTTTCCTTTTTTTTTTGTCCTTTAGCCAATTATTTCTAATACTTAATTGTGGTAGAGCGGAATCCTACCTATGTGTTCAAGTTCAAGGGGTTTTCCATGATTATTTTTCCTATATTTTTGTATTTAAACCCTGGAATTCATTCAGGTATTTATGGTTTCTGCTGAGATTTTTTAAAACCTGACAGGATTTTTATATGCAAAGTGAGAATAAAAATTCTCATGTTATATTTGTAGCTGCATTTCTTTGTTCCTAGTAGAAAAAAAAACAAACTATGCAAACATGGAAAATAAAATTCTTCTGTGATAGAATCTGCTTGTTCACTTTCTAACAGGTGAAATTTGGGTACAACAACTTTTGTCCTTTTTTCAGCTAAAACTGTGCAAATAAGTGGACACTGTATGAGGAGCAATACTTTTGTGCTGGATGTTGGAGTTCAATTGTTTTCTCTCAGTACAGTTTGAAAGGAAAGCTGTGGCCAGCTCATAACTGACTTGCTATAGTAATTGATTCATATCCCTTGTCTGTCAAGGGGAAGAGTGGGAAGCGTAGTTATTGAAAAATATTATTGGAGCAATACACTTAAAGGTCAAGTTCAGCTCTGGCATTTGGGTGATCTTTTCTTTCTCCAAGACTGTAACAACAGGCTAATTTTCCCTGAATCTCCTCTTTAATCTTAGCCTTTAACCATAAAGGAAGTGTTGCTGAATACTAGGCTTGAGGAGTACAAAGGGTCTGAGCATTTCATAGAAAGGGAAGGCAAGGTGTGCCTTGCGAATCAGTAAGCAAAGACAAACCAAGTGGTACAAGTGCTCTTTGATGATATTGAAAATATTAAAACATAGGAGGGGTGTGGGGATATGAACAGTACAAAGGGAAGAGTAGAAATGTCTTTATTTACAAACAGTACAACACTTTTAGGTGTTGTATGTTTCTCTGTTTACTTAAACGTGCACCCACTCAACATATTGTTTGCATGAAAGTACATAAACAGAATGTAAGGGCATCATACATTCAGAAGTTTAGAATGTGACTGAACTATGGTTGCCCATCGGAAAACTGTGGTCAAGTCAGACAGGAAGGCAATGTCTTTCAGCTTCTGGCTTTCTGCTCTTCCTGAGCTCCACAGTGCTGTGTTGCTGGAGGTCCCACCCAGTGCTTCAAAGCTTCTGAAAAACCTTTTCCTTGAGACTGTGTTAAAGATTGCAAATGTTCTTGTGCTGGTATTATCTGCATCTCTGCTGTTCTCTGCATGCAGAGTAACCTGAGAAAAGAAGTGGTTTCATTTGACTCTGTTTGGATGAAGTTTCCTATCTGGGTGTGATATATTGGGTTAAGGTAGCTGCAATACTCAACACTGTGGTAAGGCTGTCTGGGTGTGCTGTATTGGATTATGAGAGCTGGGATATCAGACTTCTCTTTTGGCATCAAAGGCTACACAATAAATAAACATTTGTGTGCCAAGTCACATACTTGTTTGTTCCCTCACTGTATTTATAGGTAGGCTAGGGAAGTAGTTGATGCAAGGTGAACAGAAGAATGCAGTTTGGATCCTGTTGTAACAGTCAGGTGGATAGTTCTGCCCATGCTGGAATTCAGCCCTTGGGGGAAATCAGGGTCACTTCTACTACTGCCATTCTTAAACTGTCATATAGTAGACATGGCAGGTACCTAACTTGTGCCAATGCCTTTGCAACTGCATTTATTTTGCAAGCAGCTTGAACTGTCTCATTACTGCCAAACAGTATGAGGGCTGAGCCACACTTACAAATTAAGAAAATACCAATCAGTCGGGGATACTCCATGTAATCTTTCCTCAAATTTAAGGCTGTATCCCACAGATTATGGTTATGACACGCTACATAGTAATCATTGGTGGTAAACGAAGGGTTTCTCAATGCTTTTGAAGTTTTCCACTATAAAATGCCTTTAGCAATTATTGTGAAAATTGCAAGGTTCACATGTTGCTGCTTTCTATTTGCTTCTTTATTTCTCCTACTTTAAAACCAACATTTTCCTTGAAATCTGAGTCTAGGATAAGATGACTTCTCTGTGAAGTTTTTCATCAAATGCTTTATCTTGATGGTAGTGCTGTGCAGCTGCATTTTGTTTCATATCATTCATATCAAAACCTTCTTTCCCAGTTTCTCAGCTTTAAGCATCTTGAATTTGTAAGTGAAAGGAAAGCTTTTCCCCTAGAGTAGATTAGTAACTTCTGGGGTAATGTAACCCTGCTGTCTGGGTACTATATTGCTAATAGAGGAGTGGATGAAAGCTATTATTGGTGGTGCCTTGACCCTATCTTCTTATTTGGTGCATCTTGTCAAAAGATATTCTGAAGATACCCTGACTTTTTAGCAAATAAACAGTTCATTATTTAGTTGAAAAACATATTTGCTTAAAATTTTGAGTGTCATAGATCATGAAAATAAGGAAGTCCTTCACAGGAAGGAGTAAATCTTTTGTAGTTCATTGATCACAGCCTCTTGTATAGTATTCTTCATGGATCGAGAGTTTCATCTTTACTCCATGTTGTTTATTTGCATAGAGATAGCAGATAGGAAATTGAAATACCAAAGGGTTTGTGCATATATGCAAATACAGGTGCTTTGTAACTCAGAAAGCAAGAGATGATGGGTGGATGCAACGAACACGAAGGGCAAAAGTAATGATGATAGAGCTATAAGAGGTCACAACAGACTGGTACTTTACATGAAAAAATGGGATTTAGGAGGAAAGTGTAGAGGGCTCCTTGCAAGCAAGGAATAATGTCCTAAGCAGTAGTTGTTTATTCCTCATTGTAACACCTCGTACCAGTTGCCGCTCACTCCTTCTAATTATACTGTCATGATTTAGACATTTCTGAGTGTAGAAAAGCAGAAGACAAAAGGCCATTCTCTGTTTTATTCCTAGTTCTCTTTTGCAGTCCGGTTCCTCTGGGAATAGTTCAAAAGAGACGTTGTGCAATGGAAGACTCAGTGCAAGACAAGAAAGTTGATTTGATTTTCTCCACTCATTTTCTTCTGGGCATATAATTTAACTTTTCAATTGTAAAATGTGAGATGTTACCAGTGGATTAGGACTGATTACATGACTGAAATAGTAATTTGAATAGGGCATCAAAAGATCCTGCTTTTTAACACTGTGTGACTTTAGAACCACTTATCTAGGTACTGAATTTTGTAGATTCCTTGTGTGATGAAGCCTTCTGAGGAAAAAGCACTGTATAAACATCAACTGCTGTTATTGATGATTTCAGATGTTCCCATTCTTCTCCCTTTTTGTGGGCAGTAGCAGGCACTTTTAAGTTTCTGCAAGACTTAGGGTAACGTGGTCAGTGCTGAATTCATGTGATCACTTGCTGTGCAGCTATCTTGGCAAAAGATCTTTTAAGAAATTCTTTAAAGTTGCATCCTTTTGCTCTTTGTGCAGCGCCCCATCATCTCCATCTGTTGGGGTCACAGGGATTCACGACTACTGATGGCTTCTGGACCTGCGTTGTATGTAGTCAGAGTCGAGCACAGGGTCTCCAGTCTGCAGCTGCTGTGCCAGCAGACCATCGCTAGCTGTCTGCGGGATGACAAGGACATCAGCAAACTCACTCTGCCCCCTCGGCTCTGCTCGTACCTCACCACTGCCTTTATACCAACCATCAAGGTAAAAGGAAAGAAATGTGTGTCTTGGGCAGAGGGAGGAGGGGTTACTGGATTTCTCCCCCATGGTGCCCCTAAGTGACAATGGCTAAATTATAAGATGTTAGTATAATTATCATTTTAGAAGCTTGATTAAGGGTCATTCCTGTCCTCTTCAAGAGCCCTCTGATGCATTTGGTGCCTATGAAAAATCTGAAAAGAAGGCTCACACATGCTGGTCTGCATTATTCTATGGAGATGGCCTTTCCAAGTACATTACAAGGGTAAAATATGCTGGTGACTCACAAAGACTTGTGAAGAAGCTCATGCTGATGATAATACTGTGCCATGATTATAGGAGGGATTCGCAATGGTAAAACTGTTGCCTCCCTGCATGTCACATGAGTGCTTATATTGCCAGGAAAGTTAGACTTAAGACCTGGGGCTGCCCAAATATTCCTACAAAGAGTTCTGCTTACCTTACTGCTCCAACAGTACTGTGGAAAAATGAACCAGATATTACACCTTTTCCTGTACCGCAAGCAGAACCATCTGCACGACGTGTTTGTTTCATGGTTTTGCCCTCAGTAACATCTTGAGATTTTCTAGACTATCACAGCCTATAAACCAGAGCATTAGCTGGTAAATGCTCAACATTGAAATGCACTTTTTTGTGATTTTTTTTGTGCACATGCTGCAGCATTGTTTTGAGCCAACTTCAGGTCCTTGTCAAAACAATGCAGAGCTAGAACAACTACTTTGAAATCAGTGGGGCTGCCTCAGCTTAAGTGAGAACAAATTATGCCTAAAAAATAATTTAACACAGTTCCATTTTGGTACTGTTAATCAGGGCAGTTTGTGCAACTGTAAAACGTTTCGCTTGTCAGAGAAGAATAAATGCCTTGTTGTAACCATGAGACCTCCATCTTCAAAGATGCAGAGCATCTAATAAACCAGTTGTCTTCACTTCTTTCTAGAATTCATCCTTCTCTCCAGGATACTTCTTTCCATGTTATTCCAGAGCCAGCCCTGCAGCTCTCTAGAGCATCAATGATAATTGCTTGGCTGTTAGAGAAGGAAGGGGAACAGATGGGATGAAGACAGCAGTTGACTGTAGCAAGGCTGGAATCCATGGCAGGGCTCAGAGGGGCAGAGGCAGTACAGGAGCACATTGTTGCCAACAAGCCTTCTGTCACCTCTGAGAGGGGATGCTGGATGGGTAACAGCTGTGGGGCTGCGAGGCTGAAGCGGAGAGGCTGAGGCAGGGTTTCCAGAAGCCACATGCCTGTGGTCTTTTGTGTTTGTGGAGCTTCCTCAGCACTTATTTATACTTTGTCCTGGGCTCTCACCCAGCCACACACTCAACCTACATTGCCAGCCATGCCTTTAGTGCTTGCAAAGGCACTCCCTTCCATGCACACATTCCTCTTCCCCCTCCAGTTCCCAGACTACATTATAGGTCACTCCTCAGCCCATATCCATCTTACAACATTAAGAAAGCTATTTTTTCCCTACCTTTTTTTCCCCTCATGCTTTCATTTTGAAAGAGACTGTGTTGACTTACACATATTAGTAGTATTTGTGTCGTACAGGCTATATTGTCCTAGACAAAAGCAGTCCTGCTGCTTTAGAACCAAGTTTCTCATGGATTAACACACTGTGGCTGGCAAGCAGGGCAAAGTAACCCACCCTGACCTATATGCTCATATTTCTCCACATTGCACACAAATAGGCCCTCAGCAAAAATATGCTTGGAAGTGGTATAAGAAGTACAAGCTTCTTTCAGAGCTGACAGCGTTATAGGGTAGTGGCATTAACATGTACCAGTACTAACCAGCAGTGGGAATCTAAGTGGTCAGGTTCACTTGGAGGGCCTACAAGAGACAAGATACTCTGATATTTGACTTGACCACATTACCCAAGTTCAAAAAGACATCTGTGATATGAGCCAAAACTTAAAAACAGGTTTGTTTTCTAATTCAGTGTTCTGACCACGGGTTCAACCATCCTTTTTGATATAACTAGTTGTAGATTTCTGTGTACAACTGCTTTTGACCCAACCAAATAATACACAGACACTCTCTTGCATGTGGGTCCTTCATAACTCAAGGAGCAACCCGTACTAATCTTCACCTACCAAATTAGAGCTGGGTTCAAATTCAGTTAGTTTTGCTGGGATTAAGTCACCATAGAAAAAAAAGCAACCAATAACGTATGGGAAACTTTCTCTTTCCTTTCTCTGTTTAATTAAGCCTCCCATCCCAGACCCAAACAATATGAGAGACTTTGTCAGCTACCCAACAGCTGGTAATGAACGGCTTCACTGCACAATGAAGCGGACAGAAGATGACCCAGAGGTTGGTGGTCCGTGTTATACCTTGTACTTGGAATACCTTGGGGGACTGGTGCCTATCCTGAAAGGACGTCGTATCAGCAAGTTGCGACCAGAATTTGTCATCATGGATCCTAAAACAGATGGAAAAGCAGGTAGAACTGAGTTGTTGTTTTCTATAAAAAATGATTTAGAAATATTTTTGATATTAAATCCTCGAGAGTTAAAAATATATATGTATGCAACATAAATGGTGATGTCTGATGTTTTTTCTTATGTGAAAAAATCTTAGCATGACCTAGAGTCAAACCTCTGAAATTCTACCATGCTACCTTTTGTTTTACAAAAGAGGACTTCTTGTAATGGAAAATAGACTGCTAATTAGAAGAAAATATTCTTTAGTCTCAATTTTGAAGTTAGTTGATTTTCTCCTCTGAATCATGTTGACTTGAGTTCAAACTTCTGGAAATTTGGATTTTATTCTAGGCAGGGTGAGGAATGTTTACTTTCTCTCTGCATAGTTTTATTTCAACTACTGCCTGTGGATTGGGTTTATGCTTCTGGTGACTGAGATTTGTAATTTCTACCAGTTTTCTGAAGTAGCACTTAAATTTTCTGGGACCTGTCTTGATAGATGAAATCTATGGAAACAGCTTGATTTCCACTGTGATTGACAGCTGCAACTGCTCTGACTCCAGTGATATTGAACTCAGCGATGACTGGGCAGCAAAGAAATCTCCAAAAATCAGTCGAGCTAGCAAATCACCTAAACTCCCTAGGTAATAATTTCTTGGATATTTCTTCTTCTTCCCCATATGTTCATTCTCTCTTTCACCCTTTCTCCCTATGTCTTACTGTCTTGACCCCTTGTAAACTTAAAAGCAAACTGCTTTGGGCAGATGAGAATCATAGGATTGGGGTCTTCTTCAGTGCGCAGTAATGGGGTGATCTCAGAGATTGATGTAGAGTTGGACTTTGTGGAAAGTTCTGGGGCAAAATGTAATGGGAAACAATAGTGCACCACTTCTCCCTAGGCCTCAAAAAAAGATTTTATAAACTCTCCCACCTCTGCCTTTGCCACATATGAACTCTTGCCACCATGGAATCTATTTGTCTGTCAAACAGACTGTGTTTTTACCCCCTCAATGCTTAGAGTCCCTGATCTAGTTAAAACCTTTATTTCCTCAGGGATATTTTCAAAGCCATACGTCCATGCATAGGTGGTATGGATCCTGACAGGTGGCACTGGTGCTGTGGTGAACTTGCAAGGCAGCCTTAACAAACAGACCCTCCTAAATACTGTGGTGACGAGGTTCTGAAACAATATGCAAAGCAAGCTTCCAAGCTATTAATTCGTCCAGTTGTTTTCCTGACAGCTTGACCCATAATTCTCCGTCCTGTAGACTCTTTATTAGCCACTTAGAGGACACCACGCCAGTTGTCTTCATTACATCTTTACTTTCAAAGACATGAATTTTGTGCATTTTTTCATGCCCACTGATGATTCTAATTATTGCTTTATCTGCAGAATCAATATAGAAGCTCGCAAATCTCCAAAGATGTCCCGAGCTGCACAGGAGATATCAAGATCGCCAAGGTTACCAATAAGGAAACCCTCTATTGGTTCACCAAGCCTGACCCGAAGAGAGTTTCCTTTAGAAGATATTACCCAGGTACTGTGCATATTGTTACCATACCTGATTCAAATGGATTTTCTTGAAGAGGCAGCAACTTGTGATAGAGATCCAGTGTTCACCAATAAAAAAATGCCATCTAACTACAGTTGCTAGAAGAGAATTGCATCTTCCAGTTAAATGTTAATGTTCAAAAGTGCCAGTGGAGGTGTCATTTGATAAATCACATCACCACTGAATTTTGTCAATGCGAATCCATGTGAGAAGTTTTATTCCAAGTGATGTTGTTGGCTTTGTAAAAGTATATGTGAAAATGCTTCATTGTTTCTCAGGGCTGTCTTAATGCCACCCTAGTTCTCTGCTTTGCTAGGGATTGCTGAGATAAGGCAATGTTTGCTTCAGAGGACCACATGTTCTCTGTTTCAAAATTACATGGAACAGTCTTAACTGGTAGGAAGGAAAGGAATTAGCACTTTGTACTCTTTGTGGTGTTCATGTCCTTGGGGTAAATGAAACTTGTAAGGCTGTAGAACTATCTGGGTTACATATTTGATTAATAACAGCCTGCATTCTTTTAATTTGGTTTGGTTTGCTTTGATTTTTTTCTGCTCTCTTGTTTCACTTTTTCCTTTTCATGAAAAATTCTAGATCATTTACACAGAGATAGGACCAAAAGTCCCTTGAATAGGACAGGAGACCTGAGGCTTAGATCCTGCTCTTAATATTGACAGCATAACTCCTGGCCTTGGAGAAAATCTCTTGGCCTTTCTGACCCATAATATATTCACCATAGCAGCAATGGTTCAGGAAGTTGCTTTAGGAACTTCAGGGAAAAATACTTTTGCTGTTATGAGTAATTAATTTGTATCTTATTGTTTCATAAAGTGACTCAAGCATAGAACCAACGGGCAGGGTGTATTACTTTCTGAAATACAGAACAGCCGTGTTCTTGCTGTGCAGAAGAGCAAGCATTTGACAACAGACCTGTTCTCACTAAGCAGGCATCGTGTTGTTCGGTTGCTACAAAGGCACATTAGGCTGTTTACTACAATAAAACCAAGAGAAGCTGAAATTGCATTATCCTGTGCAATAGCTTGATTGCTCTGCAGTTTTTTATTAGAGTTTGATACAGATTTTATCAGGTAAAAATGATCTTGTTTTTGCTTTGCAGCACAACTACCTTGCTCAGGTCACATCTAATATCTGGGGAACCAAATTTAAAATTGTGGGTTTGGCTGCTTTCCTACCAACTAACCTTGGTGCAGGTAAAAGTAAACTCTCTTGATTTTTTTGCATGTCAAATTCTTTCTAACAAACAACAAATTTATGCCATGAGATTCTTTTTAAGTGATCAAAAGACTTATTTAACAAAGCACTTATTTTCTGTGGACAGTAGGAATTAGATTTCATTAAATTCACAGTAACTAAAGGAAATCAAAATCTATAAATACAATAATGACATGATCAATAAAATGCTAAAAGTCTCACTTGTAATAAACTGATTAATTAACATTCAAGCCTGGACCTTGTTTTTTACAGTTTATATGAACAAAACCCACACAAATGAAAAAAGTTTTTTCAAGACGATTATAAAAATCGTGGGTATTAAGTTACCGCAACAGAAATATTTATAAAAGTCAGATTTTTATAGTCATTTAGCTAGAAATCAAACAAAAATAATGTTGAAAAAGCTCTTACAGCATCATGCTCAAGATTCTTCAAGTCAGTATATAGCCTTATCCTAGGGTTCTCCTGCAGGAGCATGAGTAGGTTTACTTTCTGGAGCATCAGTAATCTGGTAGCCTTCATTAAAAGTAGCAGTTTTCTAGTCTATCAACCTTGTTTTGGGTAGGCCAGTCCTACCCAGATGGTTCTATTGGAAGGAAGAAGGCTGAGTAAAGAGCAGGGTACCACCTGGTAGAACTGAGCTCTGAATTGAAATCTTAATGCAAGTATAGCAGTTTAATGAGCTCCTTGGAAAAATTACGTTTTCCTGTTTATCGTTATATAGTTAGATCAGGAGTACATAATGATTCCCTGGAAGCAGAATTAGATGGATACTTTTTGTGGCTATATTGACTGCTATCAGTAGTAGAATGACCAGAGGTCATTCTAATTCTCTCATTGTCAGTGACACATAGATAGGGAAGAATGTAAGTGTAGTGTAAGTGTATAGTGATACGTCCTTCAGATGTTCTCCCAATCTCCAGTGTTTGGGTCCAAGGGACTTCCTGAGCCAGAAGGGGTTTCTCTGTATGTAGTAATCTTTAACAGATTTCATTCTTGAAAACTTTCCAGTCTTCCCCTAAAGCCATGTAAGTCAGTAGCATCCTGTGGTGAAGAGTTCCAAAAGTAGAATGGAAAAACTATTTTACTTCCATAGAAATAGGTCTGAATAAAAGATGAAGTAATTAATTATTTCTACATATTATTTAACTACAGAGATGCTGCTTCCATTTAAAGAGAAATAGCTGAAAGTTACAATCCCTTTAATCCATTTATGCAAAGTGTTTCATAATAATTTGACAAATAATGCTTCACCCATGCACATGTGTATAGTAAATAATATCCATGGCCCTTTCTGTCTGCTTTGAATTGATTCTTTCTTGGGTTTAGATGCTCTTTGTGTAACAGATTTTTTTTATCTCTTGTTATACTCTTTCTCTAGTAATATATAAAACCAGTTTGCTGCATCTACAACCCAGACAAATGACAATATATCTCCCAGAAGTGCGGAAGATTTCAATGGACTACATTAACATGCCTGTCTTTAATCCAAATGTTTTCAGTGAAGACGAAGATGATTTACCAGGTAAGGAAGAGCTGGAGTTCTGCCATGTTATGGGTTAAGCTAGATGAAGGACAGGTCATTTGTGTTATGGTCCCCTGCGGTAAACACATATCAAAATCCCTTAGTCTGATGGGATCCTGTAAAACCAAATTAGCATAGGGCTCATATATATTATGGGCATTGTTTTCTGATATATGTGGAAAATATAATCCATCTAGAGCTAAGTTTCAGGTTCACTGGAAAAGTAGCCATCTGCTGATTCACCTTAGTTTGCTAAGAATTCTCCATAAACTGAAGCCTTGCATTCTGCATCTTGATAGGACAGAATTGTAATGTGTTGGAAGCCCAAACAGATGGTTCTTGAGACCTGATGGCATCAAAGCACAGCCTGCTGATGGGAGCTTGGGTTGGGGGACAGGTTCCCATAATACTTAGCCACCCTTTAAGAAGTGATAAATGCTCATTTGGACTTCTATCAGTATTAAGAGGCCAAAATAGGGAAGTAGTTTATCAACAAGTGGGATCAGGAAGAATTTTTCGTTTCACTGAGGTGTAAAGTTAGCAGAAGATTCAAGCAGTGTAGTTGATGTGATGTGGCAGGTAAAAAGGACTGGAAGAATTCAGGACCTCCTCCAATCAAAAAACCATCATGCTGGTAAAATTCAAAATTAATAGACAAGAAGATACATTAATACATTTTCAGAATTTTCATATCAGGGAGAGATTACTTTTGCCAGGTCACAGGTGTTTGGAATTACAGAAGTGGCCATCATGCCAGTACCCTTTAAGAAGGAAGGAGTGTGAGCACTGCAAAGCAATTAAAGTTGTCCTTACTTTGCTAGAGTCTACTGAAATAAATGGTAATGCTTCCATCAGACGAGTGTTTCAACTACTGAAAGCACCTAAACTTGTGTCTGACCAAAGCATCAGAGTAGTCTTCTAGACTACTAAAGAAATACTTCTGTATTTAAAATGAAGCCCATTTTTTCATAGTTTGGGGGCCTTGGCTTGCCTCATTTCTGTCAACATGATATTCACCTGTAGGTTCTGAAGAAATAATAGAGACATTGATGATTGTATATATTTTATTAATAGGAAGCACTCAGCATTCTCTATTACGAAACATGGTCCAAGCTGACAGAAAGTAATATAAAAAATAAATAGAAAAGAAAAAATTTAATATAAAGTTTTTGCAGCTCTTCCTGAAGATTGGATTGGATCTGCAATATATATTTCTTTTATCTTATTAAAGAGTTGAAATGATACTCAGAATTGCAGATACACCACATATAGAGAGAAAATTGTTTGAGAGTTTTGTTACAATTCTTTGAGTAAAAGAATCATACTACCCTGTCCTTCATAATAGCCCTCCTCTTCTTGTCCACTTTTTCCTTTCTAGTTTCTTCTGAAAATTCATTTCTGACTTAGCAAATGGTGGCTATTAAAAAAATTAGAAATGGTTTTGGGGATATCCTTTCTTAAAGTCTGCATATAAAGGAAAAAAGTGCCATATACTAATGGAAAAAATATTGCAGTGTAAATAATGATTACATGGCAGATTAAAAAAAAACATAGAAAGCTGCTCTTGGGCAGTGAAATGTTCATAGTGAGGTACCCTTGGGACATGTGTTTCTAAATGTAGTCAGTAAAGATTTGGAAAGACAAATGCACAGTGAATTGATTTAACTTACAAAGCAAGCAAACAAATCAATTAAAAACCATTGGAGAAATGAAGAACACATTTAAACACTTTGGAATATTAAGCAACACCACAGCAAATGAAATTTTGTTTGATAAGGCACTTAATACCCATGACAGCAACAATCATGATTGCTTAAGCCAACCTAACAATTAAACCTCAAGCTCTGGCAGCTAAATTGCTAACCTGCAATTTCAGGATGAAAGCATGGCCTGCCAGCCAAGCACAACCCCACTGCCTTAGGGCCAGATAAGTTGAGCTGTCCGTCTTCTTCTGAAGGAACGAACAGAGCTACCATAAATATTTGCCAGTATAGTCACAATCCTCTCTGTACACCTACCACGTTCATCTCTGATGCTGATAAAAGCATAATGCTATTGAAAATGTATTATAGGGCATAGGTAAATTACTAGAATTTTAATTATAATTTAATTAGGAACTGGGCAGCATCTGGAGGAGTCCTGACTAATGGATCTCTTGCCTGATCTGGTCTTGCAAATCTCAGTCCCAGCAGAATTTGGCACACTTAGAGGATTCTGGATATGATTCTAGGATCCTTTATCTCTTTTCCTTCCACAAATTTGCTGATACACACAACTTAATATTTTCTGTGTGGTTTTTGTACAGGAAGATTAATGAAAGATAAAGAACTTGCAATATTCTTGGGCATTCTAATATAGTTTTTACAGTTTCCCCTCATTATTCTATTTTGTTCCCTCTTATCTTGACTTCTGTACCTGTATTTGGGTCCAGTGTCCTCATTTCCCTGCTTCAGCTTTTCAGTTGTAGTTCCTGTTGGAAACACTCTCACCACTTTTTGCAAAAGGATTGCAAACAACTGAAGATGGTCAATGCTTCTGCTTAAAATCAGGGGAATTGCTTCTTGCTACACTGTCCCTTGTTCACCTCCACCACATGTAGGAGATTTTTCCTATGTGCATTTTCTTCTTTTCACATTTCTGATTGCAGTGTGCCCAAGCATTGAGGCTGAAGTCACCCTGACTACAGTGCCCACCTCTTGAATTTTTTGGCTTCCCATCTATTTCCTCACATCTTCCCCTTACATTTTCCATTTGGCTTCCCATGTATTTCCTCACATCTTTTCCTTACCAATCTTCTTTTAAAAACTTGTGTAAGTTTTGTCCGCATTTCATTCCATCATATTTCTTTCTGTCTTGGTTTCAGCTTCCTTGGGTTTGTGTTACTGGTTGGTTTGTCACCCACTGTACTCATGAGATTATAGTACTTCCCTTTTCCCAACTGTTGTCTGTATTCTCCAGTTTTCCTAAGGTCATTGAGTCTAGGAACATTATACAAGATACTATACAGTGCCTGCAGTGCAGGTCTTCAACTTTTTTTTCTTATCTTTCACTTCTTTTTTTTGTTTGTTTGTCTTTCTTAATTTTTTGTTGATGTATTTACTATCAAAAAACCCTCCCTGAAAACTAGAGTCCAGAACTTCTTTGATTTGAGTTGAAGTAGTTAAAACCAGATGAGTGGGTGTAATTCAGACTGTGAAAGTCCATGGGGATTGCAGAGTAGGCTGAAAGCAAGCTCGGAACTTTACCTCTGAAATGTCACTCCCAAAAAGTGACTTTAAAGTTGGTCACCAGCTGTTACAAGTAGCTTTTGTGCAGTGGGAGTCAGGGAGTCCATTGTTTTTGGGAACCAATAGCAGTCCATCCAGATACAGCAGACTGCTTAAGCAAGTACACAAAGGTAACAAGTAGTTTAAAAAGTCCCTTCATGACTGGACCTTGCCATCACATGGGAGGGATCCCAGGGGTGGGGAGAGGAGGCCGGCCGAGACAGCGGGTGACACGCTTTGTTGTTCTTTGCAGTGCCCGGTGCCCCCGGCGCCCCCGCCAGCAGCCCGCCGTGCACCGTCAACATCCCCATCGCCCCCATCCACAGCTCCGCACAGGCCATGTCGCCTACACAGAGCATAGGCCTGGTCCAGTCGCTGCTGGCCAACCAGAACGTGCAGCTGGATGTGCTGGCAAACCCACCGGTGGAAGCGGGGAGTGAGGGGACGGGACCCTTCCCGGGGGCACCAGGCCGCTTTCCCGGCCCTGGGGCGGGGGCGCTGGCTGTGGGGGAGCTGGGCCGCCCGGCCCCGCCACCGCCTCCGCTCGCCCCGCCACCCCCCGCGCCCCCCGCCATCGCCCTGGCTGACCTGCGGGACCACAGCGACCGGGAGCATGAGCCCCCACCCAAGACCAAGGCCCCACGGCCAGGGCCACAGCTGGTAGAAGGGGATGCCGTCATCTTTGGGGCCACTCAGGAGCTGCAGCTGAACAAGATGAACCCGCCGCCACCCTACCCCGGCACCATCCCTGCCCCGCCAAGCCTGCCACCCCCTCCTGGCCCCCCACAGCCGCCCCTCGATCTCTGCCTCAAAAAGGGGGAATTCTCACTCTACCCGGCAGGGCACTACCAGACGCCCCTGGGGTATGAGCGGATAACAACGTTCGACAGCAGTGGGAACGTGGAGGAGGTGTGCCGGCCTCGCACCAGGATGCTCTGTGCCCAGAGCACCTACACCCTGCCGGGTCCTGGCAGCTCTGCCACCTTGCGTATCACAGCTGCTGAGAAGAAGATGCAGCAGCCCTGTGCCAGCGCCACCCTGAACCGGCTCACGGTCCCCCGTTACTCCATCCCAACCGGGGACCCACCGCCCTACCCTGACATTGCCAGCCAGCTGTCCCAGGGCAGAAGCATGGCACAGAGGCTGGACAGCACTATCATTCATGCTACTCTGCGAAGGAACAGCAGAGAGGCAGCCCTGAAAATGGCTCAGCTGATGGATGGTCAGAGAGCCACCTTGCAACTTCCCCCGAAACCCAAGAGCAGCATTGTGACGGCACAGTACCAGCAGAGAGTACCCACTGCCTTGTACACCTGCAGCCAGTGCAGCAGTGGTGGTGCTGGCAGCAGCAGCAATGCGAGCGCTGGTGGTGCGGGCAACATCCCTAGTGCCAGTGCTAGTAGCAGTACTTCCAGTATTGGTGGCATGAGACCTGATCTGAGCACAGGGAGTGGCTCCCAGCACAGCTCTGTCATTGCTCACTCTGTCAGTACTTCACCTCTGGCCTCCCAGTCCTCCTACAGCTTGCTGAGCCCTCCTGACAATTCCCGTGACCGAGCAGATTATATCAACTCCGCCTTCACGGAGGATGAGGCCCTTTCTCAGCACTGCCCCGTGGAGAAATCAATACGGCACCCGCCTATGTCCTTGACAGAGGCTACCCTTGCTGTAAAACGGCCACCACCATACCAGTGGGACCCTATGGTGAGTGAAGAAATATGGGTTCCTCAGGAAAGGACATCTCAGAGCTCAGTGCCCAATCCTCTAAAACCTGCTCCACTCATCATTGGTCAAACTCAACATCTGGATATGTCTCGAGTGCCGTTCGTTTCCCCCAAATCTCCAACCAGTCCCACTGCCACCTTCCAGACAAGTTACGGGGTTGGAGTACCTTACCCAGGAAGCTACAGTGCCCCTCCCCTTCAGGGAATGCAGGCCCCCTGCTCCCCCAAAGAAGCTCTGGCCCCGACACAGTTTGCACAGCAGGAGCCCACGGTTGTGCTTCAGCCAGGTTATCCATCCAACCTCTCCTATTGCCCTTTGCCACCCATGTACCCGGGAAGTAGCACTTGCTCTAGTTTACAGCTGCCACCGATCGCCTTGCACCCGTGGAGCTCCTACAGCACCTGCCCACCCGTACAGAACCCCCAGGGCACCCTGCCCCCCAAACCGCTCCTTGTGGTGGAGAAGCCAGTGATGTCTCCCCCACCAGCAGAGCTGCAGGGCCACGTGGGCACAGAGGTGATGGTGGAGACGGCAGACACTTTCCAGGAGGTGCTCTCCTTGACAGAAAGCCCTGTTCCTCAAAGGACAGACAAATTTGGCAAGAAGAGCCGGAAACGCCTGGACAGTCGAGCCGAGGAAGGAAACATGCAGGCTATCACTGAGGGCAAGGTCAAAAAGGAGGCAAGGACACTGACTGACTTCAATTCACTAATATCCAGCCCTCGGCTGGGGAGGGAGAAGAAGAAGGTCAAGAGCCAGAAAGATCAGCTGAAGTCCAAGAAACTAAACAAGACAAATGAGTTTCAGGACAGTTCGGAGAGTGAGCCAGAACTTTTTATCAGTGGAGATGAACTGATGAACCAGAGCCAGGGCAGCAAAAAGGGTTGGAAAACCAAAAGGAGTTTGAGGACAGCCAGTGAGCTGGATGAATTCAAGTGCCGGAAGGCCAGCGAGAAGGAGGATGGGAGACTGGGAAGCCAGGGCTTTGTGTACGTGATGGCCAACAAGCAGCCACTGTGGAACGAGGCGACGCAAGTCTACCAGCTGGACTTCGGAGGGCGGGTGACCCAGGAGTCGGCAAAAAACTTTCAGATTGAGCTGGAAGGACGACAGGTAGGAATCGGTGGCACAGACGTGTTGGAATGGGGTCCAGGGTGTGGGAAAGCCATGCCAGGAATAAGCTCTGTCTCTCATGCTGCCAAGTGCCTCCTGCTTGATTTAGCTGTTCTGTGAGAAAAAGCTTTGTCATGTGGTTGATAAAAACCGGCCATCAGAGATCTAGATTCAGCATGGTGGGTGAAGTTCAGTTGTAAAGTAAATATACAAAATATGTTGAGTCTTACTGCAGTCAGACATGGAAATAAGGGCCAACTTTAGCCCCAGTGGCTTTCACTAATTAAAGTTTTGTAATAGACACAACAGGCAGGTAGCTGCATTTGCCATCAGTGCTGGTTGTGGATGGCAGCTAGTTAGTGAATACTGCTCCCTTCTTGCTCTGCTCACAAAGGTTAGCCGGTCAGCAGATAGCTAAGGAAGAGACAGTGGACAGTGACTTTGGTTCTCTCCATGCCAAAATTTCCCCTTGTGGGTTAACAGGCCCCTGGGGCTGGTTCTTAATGCTAGAGGAGGGAGACACTGACCCTCCCCAGAATAAAGTGCTTGTGGGCCACTTTTGAACCATCCATGGGTAGAAGGGTTGATGGGGAGTTCAAAAAATCAAAACATTTAATGTGGCCCAAGGTGGGATGTTGCTATTATTACACCAAACCCAGCCTGTTAAGTGGTGCCAATCAGCAGGACTCTGGACTAAGATTCAGGAGACTTATATTTATTTCCTTGTCCAGCTGTAAGTCACTTTTGGTTTATTAAAGAGATCAAGGTTCTTAGTTTCCTCTGATTTAACTTGGGAGTTAGATGTCTTAAATATCCAACGTGCATGACCAGTGGTAGTCTTTTGGTTTTGCTTGTCTGTAACAACAGCTCAAAGGCAGTGATCAGAGCCATTTGTACCACTTTCTTCTAAAGTGGTACATTTTAAAGGCTGTGGATACATGCCCATGGGCAGCTGTGCGAAATCACGCAACCACAGGTTTGGGGGGGGAGGAACAGAGCCTGACTTGACTTGCACAGACAGTCTCCATTATAGCTCAAGGAGCTTCACTGTTGAGCAAATACAATCTGGTCTTCTGGTGAAGTGAATGAAAAAGCAGTAATAATAGGCCAAACTTCAGATATTCCCTGCAGAAGAACAACAAACAACCTGACTAGCCCTGCATTCAAACAGCTCTCACTACTGCTTTGCTAATTCTTTCTCATTGTAATTATGCGCTAGTGAAGTTTATGCAAAGGGAAAGAGAACTGCAAAGAATGCACAGCTTATGGCCTGTGAAATGCTACAGTGATAAAATTGGTTATTCCCCTTCCCTGGAAGCTCTTTTCTTTGAAAACAGAATCTGTTTTCCTGATAGGTTGATGATAGGATTTTTACAAGGGCAAGAATGGTATTTTCCTGCAGGAAATATGATGCTGGTGTACCTCACATCTTCTGAAATAAGTGGTGACAATCTACTTACACCAATGCTGTATGCAGTCTAACATATTTTAAAGTTGAGTTTGCTCTATAGAGTCTTATATTGCAGTCAAATACTCTATGCAGACTTAGTACAGTGCTCTTATTCTTCTTCAGCACCAAACCCTATTCTGTGAGTAGTTCCATTCACATTACCTCAGGAGGTGAGGTGTTCGTACAAAGGACCAAAAAGATTTTGCTCTTCTCTGTTTCCTTTTCTGTGGTTCATTTTTTTTGACCTTTTTCTCTTTTTCCTTCCCCTCTCCTCTCCCTCTGCTTCCCAGGTGATGCAGTTTGGAAGAATTGATGGCAATGCTTACATTTTGGACTTTCAATATCCATTTTCTGCAGTGCAAGCCTTTGCTGTTGCTCTGGCTAATGTGACTCAACGCCTCAAGTGAACAAGCAGAGACTGGAGAGAGGAAAATGTTAACCTTCTCAATAAAGTCCAAACTGGAAAATGTCAGGGCAGCCTGCTTTAGGTGTGCAGAGGTGCCTGGGAGTGAAGAAGGCAGTAAAACTGGAAAAGTCTTTTGGTGCCCACCAGAAGGGCATTAACTCTAATCAGTCATGGGGTGGAGGGTGGGGGGGCTGTTTTCTGTTTTGTTTGTTTGTTAGCTTGTTTTGTTTTCTTTTTTTTTTCTTTTTAAGCGTTGTGCTGGGTCTCAGAAAGAGCGAAGGGTTGAGAGCCATTCAATGTTACGTGGAGAAGTGTGGCTTTTGGCTTGTTGTGGTGGTTCTGCCGTGTGTGCTACAGTAGCTGATGTAAGCTCATGGGGGGATTAAAACAGACTGCTCTTTTTGATAGCCTGCCTTATATCATGCTGTTCTTTTTGAAACAGGGAACATAACTTTTTTCTGGTCCAGTTTGTACTATTACTACTACTCTACTTCTAAAACGTCAATGATAGCAGAAAAAAAAAAAAAGAAAAAAAAAGAAGCTATAATACTTGAAGACATACGTTTCTTCTCTTATATCTGCTAATAACTGAGCACCACAGGTTCCAAGAAGGCATATGTAGGTCAATGTTTAATTTATAAATAATGATGTATCATTCAAAAGAGAAAAAATTGTTGCCAATGGGTGGTTGTCATGGTTTAGGGATGGTATTCCCCAGTTTTTAGTGTTCCCTCTGAAACATTCCAAACCCCTTGCCACTCGCTCACTTCTCCCTCCCATGTGGCAGGCTGGAGAGGAGAACTGGAGGCACAAAAGGTAAAGATTGAGGGGTGAGATAAGAAAAGTTTACTGGAAACAGCAGTGAAATAAAGCGAACCATAACAGCAACAATATTAATAACAGGATGTACAAGAGGCAAACTATTCACACGTGATTGCTCACCCCATGGAAACCCCTGACAATACCCCACCACACCACCACACTACCTGACCTGGTAGGGACCCGTTCCCCATCGAAAAATGGTATGAGGTGGTATAGGAGGTTATTCTGAGGTAGTATGGAATAACCTCCAGGGCCTAGCCATGCTCACTCCTGGCTACTGCAAAGTTTAACCCCATCCTGGCCTAAACCAGGAGAGCGGTTTAAAAACCCACTGTATCAAAGAAGTTGATATCTGCTTGTTTTATGTGCAGTTATTGGGGGTAAACATCTCTCAGTAGGTGACAAAAGATAGAGGGGTAAATAAATTATGAGCATTGCTTTTTTATTCTCATTGGTCAGCAGTATTCTCTGATTTGACATGTAGTTGGAAGAGGTACAGTGTGATCAGATATACCTCTGAGGCCATGCCTGTGCATGCTCCTTGTGTTTCAATGTGTTTACACCTTATAAACAAAGTCTTTCCAGTGTATGAGAAGGCCCAGTCTTCTTAGCAATCAGAATGAATCAAGTGCTACAACAGGGTATCAGTGTTTGAATTAGAAAGGAGACAGAAGTGTAGCAAGTCATGACAAGAAGCAGTTTTATCAGGAAAGCATATTCATTACTGGAAACGACATCATGGCTGGCTGGAGAACAAATTAGTTGAAAGAGGAAGGAAAAATTGGGCAGAATGATCACCTTTTATCACCTTGCTACTTGATCAGTCTTTGTGACTGTATTTTGAGAATATAATACTCCAGATAAGAGCGGGAAGCCAAAGTTTACATGGAGTGTTACAGAGGAAGGCTTTTAACAGTAGCATGACTGCAGTTCTTTCTGGTGGATGTGCAGACCTGTTAAGCATTTCAGAAGGGTTGCTTGCATGGAAGAGTTTCTGTGTTGTCTTTGTATTGTGCACATATTTATTTGCTTTCTCTCCTTCCTCCTTGTCAACATTTTGCTATAGAATATGTTTTGATATGGAAGTAGTTCACCTGGTAATACACAAACCCCAAAACTATTCAATCTTTTGAAGTTAAAGGCATGCTGGGAAAGATGTGCTATTTAAAATGTCAGTGGATACTTTGTCTTTCATCCACTATTTAACTTCTTTACTTGAAAAAGTTGGTATAACTTTAGATGACCAGGTATGATTTCCTCTCTTTTTCTTGAATCCTAGTAGTAAGGCAGAGGTGTGTTGCATTTGATTTGTTCTAGAGCAACATATCACATCATACCCTGCTGTAGTAGATATTAACAATATGCAGTGAGCTTCTAACTTCTGGTCTTCTGCAGCTGCTTGAGCTGCACAGCACAGAGGAGCACTGCCAGTCAGAGAGGAATTTCAAGGAGTTTCCAAGGGAGATGATGAAGCAGATTGTGTAATGCCCCATGGGTTAAGTCCAGGAAAAAACCACCTTCAAGATGATTTCATTGGAGAGAGGAAGCAGATGTAGGAAGGAAGGAGTAGGGAAGTAGATGGTACCGTGCCTGCATTATCCCAAAGCTCAGCAGCTTAGACTTGTATATGGGAGTGATCAGGCACAACATTTCCCTTGGCATCTTGTTTGCTTTAATTATTTAGTGTTTTTTCCACTAATTGTCTGGGCCTATTTGTGTTCTTTTTCCTGTGCATGATTTATTCAGCAGTTTGAGTGCCTATATGTATAATGTGTATTTAAGAGAGGAGCCAAATTTGGTTTGGTTCTGGTCTCTTAAAAATCAATGGAAATTTTTCACTTGGGTTTTTTTATGTGGAGGAAACACTGTTAAGCCCTTTGTCTATATTGAGTTATATACTGTAAAAACAGTAGGTTGAATTGTTAGTCCACTGATTCCAAAACACAAGTAGGAAAGTTGGCTGATGAGAGTCCTCACCTGCCCTAAGGTGCTAAGCAGTCATACCGTAATTAGAGTTTAACAGGCACACACTGAACACCATAAGAGGAGAAACATACCAGGCTGGCTGGCTTGCTTGCTGAGGGAAGAGCTACTTAGTCACATGTCAGAAATATTCAGCTGGAAGAAACATCTCCTGTAATTTTAAGCCAAAATTATTAGTAAATGGAAACAACAGGAATGTTCTTTTCTTAAGAAAATCTAATATAAATAGAAGGATTTCTGCAGGCAGTTTCTTTACCCTTCCAGGGAACAGTATTCCTTTTCACTAGGTTCATTGCCAAATTTTTCTGATTGTCAGAAGATTTATGCTAATGGAGAACCAAGAAATGAAAACCGATAAAACAAGTAGCAGAGTTAGTAATTTGGCTTCACTGGTCCAGGTCATGATTGCATGCTTCTGATGGCACTCACAAAGAGCCTTGGTGTAGAAAGAGCCCTGGTTTCTGCCCCAGCAAAGCAGAAGGAATAATTATAAAAAATTTGGAAAATACATGCCGTTTCCATCATTCTTTCCATTTACTTGTCAGGAAATTCTATGGGATAAGATAATCTTTTATCTTTTGGAAAATAATTTAATGGAATCCCTTTAATTGAGGATTTTAATGCATAGAAAATATCTAGTATTAGAGAGAGAAAATGTTCTGAAATATATAGAATTTTAATGAAAGGAAGGGGAAATATGTAAAAGTCTGAGTGTGCAACAGGATTCTAAATTATACCAAGAACAAGTGAAAATTGTTTTATTTTCCACCAAGATACAATATAGGAAACAAATTTAAAAACATCCCCAAATAATCACTTAAATTCTTAAGGTTGCTATTGCATTCAGTCAAAAGGTAGATGTTACATTTTCTATTTCATTAGTAAAACAGAGTTTTCCTGTAGATAACTAATTTTTTCTAGGAAGAATGTAGCAAAGTGTTCAAAAATACATAGTTATTTTCTACATGCAGTAAAGGATGTTTTTTCCAAAGCTTTTTTTTCCAGTTGTGCAATAATTGTAACAGTCTGGGGGGGTTATTTTGTTTCTGTTGGGGTTTTTTTGTTTGTTTTAGTTTGGGTTTGATTTTTCTTTAGGGAGTTTTGAGTGGATTTTTTTAAAGATAATTTAATGTAGATTTTCTGCTAATGTCCAAAAGACAAATTATTTTTCTTGCATAATGTAATAAGTGATATATGGATTATTTTATTACTATGTATCAGTGATTTACACACATTTATATTTAAAGAGCATCTTTGTAAGTAATTGTTTGCTAGCAGGTATGTTTTTGCAGGAAATTAAAAATGCATATAGGAAGACCTGGTTTTGCTGGATAATTTGCAAAAATTTCATAATGCAGGCAGGAAAATATATTTTTTTGGCAGCTAGACACAGTGAGTTTGCTATGGAGAACTGTACAGACTACGAAGAGTCTGGGTGACTCCTTTGGGACCTGCAGAAATCTGTTCTTTTTTTGTTCCTAACTATACTTCAGTTGGGAGTGGTTTAAAAAATAGAAGTCATGGTTTGCTTTCCCTCTTCCTAGTATAGTGCTTTGTCTTGATCTGTAAAAGAAGGTGGGTTACATGATAAAAGAGAGTATAATGCTGTAGGCTCAGTTTGTAAGAAGTTCATTGCATAGTTCAGTAGGGTTTGGCAGTGGCGTAGTTCAGTGCTATGTGGAGATACAAGCAAACAAGCTTGAAAGAAGCTGAGGCACAAATGCACAGCAGTAGAAGCATTTTCCTCTGCTCAGACTAATAACACTCCTTTTTAAGCTGAGTTCAGCTAGTTCCAACACAGCCATAGTGCTTCTGACAGGTGAGCTAATACTGCACAGAGCTGATGGAGCTGAGGCCTGGTGTTGCCTGCAGCAGCTTTACCTCCTCAAGATGCTCCATAGGAGACCTGTTGGAGCAGGTGTTCCTCCACTCACCCTTCTCGATCTGCTCCTAGAGCAGCAGGGAGCTGCTGTGGAGTTTGACTGCAGCAGCTTTGGGCAGAGAAAGCCCTGATGCCAGTCAGTGGCCACGGTGACAATTTAAAGTCAGAATCTGCTTTGATGGAGTTGCAAAAAGATGCAGCTGAAAGCCCAGTCCTTTTGAAAAAACAAAGCTGATATCCTCAAAATAGATCTCCGAACAGAGTCAAAACATTTATATTTAAATTCTGGTATGAATTGCACTATGCATGGAGTGGCATATTTTGTCATGAAACAGTAAGAATAGCACATTTCTGCAACATCCTATGAAACTATGAGAAGGAGGGAGTGAAAGAGGAAAAATGAATTGTCACATTAATAATTTTGCACTCAGTTCCAGAGACAGCAGTAACATGTGCTGTGGGCTGCCTGAATATCAGGAAACCCTCACAGTCTCATCTCAGTTAAAAAATTTTCCTGTGGTGCCAGCCACAAGTAAAACTGTGTTTTTGTCAAGATGCACGAGGGTCTACAGGTGTCAGACAAGGATATCTGACTTTGCTTGAGCCTAAACTTTCCATATGTCCAGGCTTTCTTTGATGTGTCTTTTTAGTGTCCTCTCAGAAATTCCTAACAGATTTTTGAGCTTGCCTGATTGTTGCCTCAGACAATTTCAGTACATTTGCTTTCTGCAGCCTAGTGCGTGTGATCCTGTGTTATCTTGGTGCCCTGTTACCTGTCAGAAACATTTTAATTCCTCATAGGAAAAGAGCAGCAAGAGCAAAAACTGATTTGATGGAGAGAAAGGGAGAGAAGACAGATCAAATCTTCACTAGCTTTTAAGAAGGTGTTTCCCAGAGCAACAGTTTGGAAATTACACATTTCTGTAGGACCTGACTGACTCCAGACCACTAAGTCTGACTTGGAGATTAGTAACAGATGAGGCACTTGCATGGCATGCTGGCAGAAGACCAACATCCAGCCTCACTACATGGTTACACCAAGATACATAAGAGAGCAGAATCCAATCCAAAATGTATTTACGCTTTACTGTGTAAGGTAAAAATTACTTGTATGACCCATATATTCACTTTAGAAAATTCTAAAGCATTTCAGCCAACAGCTGTGTTGACACTTCCATATAACCCCCTTGAGGAATGCTAGAAGTAAAATCCTGACCACAGCATAGTAGTTTGGATTTTTGACTCATTCCTATTTCTAGGATTCCATCACAGGACAGGAGAACAAGCTGTTTATGTTACTTAGAGACTGACATAATGGTTTTCCCAGAAGAGAGCAAATCAGCTATACTGCTTACAAAAATTGAAAAATTCTAGTAGACAAAGTTTTCATGTTTTAAGTCCCTTCACCTTCAAGGCATAATCCTTCATTAGCAAATACCAATTTAGAGTCCTGCTACCCTCAGGAGTAGTCCGCAGGTAGGCACCACAGGTCCTGTTTGCAGGATTGGAATTCACATGCACCATTCTCAAAGGAGTAAGTTCAACTATTACCAGTGAACAATGGGCTACGTGAATTATTTTGTCTTTGTATTTATCTGTAATTTAACTTTCTTCTTAAAAAATCCCACCGAGATGTTTTAAGGTGAAAAGACTCTGCTTTCCCTGTTGCCTGGTATCTCTGAAGATGTATCAGGAGTTTGTTTGGGCCGTTTGATTGCTGCTGCATCTAGAAAATTTTTAAGACAAAGGCAGTGAACTCTTCAACTTTTGCTTTTGCAAATGAATCTGTAACAAGAAATTTGTGCTTTAAGGCAAATTGATTGGTTGGGAGCACTAAGCAAGTGCACAGGTTTGCTGACTGCAGATTCAAAACAACATGATTTTGTGAGACAAAATTAAATAAACGAAAGCACCAAATACTTGCCTATCCAGTGTGTTCAATGAAACAATTAGATGGTGTGATGCTAAAGCCTCCCAGTCTGTTTTTAATCCTTGCCCTCCAGTTTACAATTTAAAAATATGGTCTGATTCAGCAATTCTGAATCCTGATAAATGTTGTCTGTTTTTGAAATGTTTATCTTACTGGCCAAGAAGATGGTTTAAGATACGGATTAAGATTAAAGTAATAATAAAAGAGAAACATTTTTGAACAGTGTGCAGACACCTGAGTTTCAGGTATTTCATTGGAATAACAGCTTGTAATTCCTATCTGTGTTGTTTCAAGCTATTTGTTCAGAAATTTTCCAACTTTCCCTTTGTTTCTTTTGTTTGCTTGATACATGTGTTGCCTTAGGTTGCTTTTCACATCCATTTCACTATTTCTGCATTCACTGCTTCTTTTTCTGTTTGTGTGTTGTGTGTTTGCGGAAGAGTTTGTCTGTTCAAGATCTCGTTGTTTATTGTAGATAAAATATATGGTGTTGTGGAATAGCATGAGGGTGCATTTGATTGAAAAGGCACTGTAGTGTTTCCTGGAAAAGAAGGGGAGTTGCATTTGTTTATAAATGCATTATTTTGGTACTGTAACTTTGAACGTGAATTGGGATTTTTTTTTTTAATTTAATGAGCACGGGGTCATGAGAGTGCATGCCTTCTTAAGCAAGCAAGCCCAGCATGTTTTTCTTAAAACTTTTGAAAATTTGGTACACCATTTGTCTACTTTACTTACCCAGACAATTTTTTAATTATTTGAACTTCAAGTTTTCTTCTTTTTTTCTCCTCCATATACCATGGTATACTTGGTTTCCATTGTACTTAAAAACTACCCTGATCTGCCTCTCCTTTTTGTGTCTTGTATAATAGATTTTGCAGGAGGTGCCTAGAAAGTATTGTTGGTTTCCCTATAAAAATGTGGTTTGTCCAGATTCTTTACTGTCTACATGATTGAGAGATGGACTGATTGCCCTATTTTTCCTTGATGATTTGGAGTTGTAAGAGTTGTCCAGCTGTTGCTTAATAAAATTTTGCAGACTAGAAAATTCCTGATTTGGTTTTGTTGCATTCTGCATCTTGTCAAGCACCTTAAATATTTTTAAAGCAGATGACAAATCTATACTGAAACAACCTGAATAATAATTAGCTAGATGCTGTTACACTTTCTCTTTTCAATAACTGTATCCCCAAGTTCCACTGAACCCGGTGTGGGTACCAGCCCACCATACTTCGTGTCATTCATATGGGAGGATAGGTGGCAAGGATTTTGTGGTAATGATGTTCCTATCTGCCTGGATATCTGCTGATTCTTAAAATATTTCTCCTTTGCTTGCTTTCCTTTTTAAGGAAATCACCTTTGGGGTTTGTGGTACTTCTCATTTTGTCATTGATATACTGGAAACCTTGCCATTACCACAAGGGATTCCTCTGTCCTGTCATCTTTAACAAAAGAATAAAATGCTGTAATGGCCAGTGTTCATTCTCTGGTTTTTAACAAAAAGTATTCTGGGAGCTGAGGAAACAAACAAACAAAACCTGTGCTAAAGTAGCTTCACTTGCCTAATAAACATCCTATCTATGGCACAAATGAGAGAATCCTGGCATGGATCCCCATAATGGACTTCCAAGGTTGCCATTAGAGTTGTGCGGGAGTCTGTGCTGCTGGATCCTCATCTCTTCACCATGTTCATGGATGTCCTTGAAGTGAGTTTGAACATTGAGCTACAAGGTTTGCTGATAATATGAAGTTATTAAAAATACTGAAGCAATGTCAAGAATCTCAGAAAGTCTTTGGAAACTTGACAGTAAAACGGCAGATGAAACTCAGTGTAGGTAAATGTGAAGTGATACATGGGGGAAAAAACAATCCTTACTTCACATTTGCAGTAATGGTCTCTGTAGTGATCTCCACTACTCTGGGGAGACCTTTTGATGGACTGATAGATAGCTGTCTGAAAACATCAAGTTGGTGCTCAGCAGCAGTCAAAAAAGGAAAATAAAATATTGGTAACAAAAAAAACTGACAGCAAAGCAAAAAATGCAGGATCACTGTATAAAATTTCAATTCACTACTCTTCATGTACTGTGCCGTACTGATTCCCTTGTCTTAGAAAAGGTAGAGATCCAGTAAAGATTCACAGAAGTACAACTGAAGACACAAATCAACTTCTACATGAGGAATTAATGTAAATGTTTATCCTGGAAAAGAGATGGCTAGAGAGCCACCAGAATAGGAGTGGTGTTGAAAGGTGGATAAGGATTGCTGTTGTCTCTTTCTGCAGAAAAATTAGGAACTATAAAATAAAAATAAAGTTAAATACTAGAGGGACAGGAAATCAAACAAAAGGAGGTAGTTCTTCAACAAGGTAACTAGCCTACTTTGCCAAAGGATGCTCTGATACAAGGAGTGTACAAGAATTCAAGCAAGACTGGAAAAGTATATGAAAGAGGTATCTATTGGGGCATTAAGCAAACTACAACAGGAGCAGAAAGTTCCCTGAGCTGAAAATAGTCAGAGGCTGGGAGACTATTAGGGATAATACCAAATGAATTTGCTCTCTTCTCATTCTTCCCAAGGAATCTGCAAATGGCTATTGCAGGAGATGAAACACTGGGCTTATCTGCAATCTCACTGTGAACAGTTGTCACCATTTGTACACCAGCATTTCTAAACCAAGCTTAAACCTGGAGTTTCAACCTCTGGGAATGAGGAGAAGAGGGAGGACTCCGAACCTGATGTCTGAATGCTTTGCAATGTGACTGTGAAAAGTTCTGACTCAGGGAATGAGTGCTGGGGGTCTGCCAGCTACAGCACTGGTAATTGATTCAATCACAGTAACAATCTCTCTGCACTGCTCGAGGGAACTGAGCAAATTCAGTTTGGTTTGTTGCTCTGGAAGATGGGTTTTGGAAGGCCCCTCTCTGCTGGGTGGAACCAGTTAAGTTTGACACATGTTGTCACTTGCAGTTTGTAAATAAACTTCAAGCCTGTTGCAACACCTTCTCTACATGTCAGAAAAGAATTGTGAGTAAATGAGAACAGTGGAGCTCTCAGTGGTTCTTGAGAGAGAGGAGGCATAAAAGGAAGCAAACAGATATGGGGAGGTGGCTTGCTTGGCAGAGATGACTACTAAAACATGCCTGCCTGGAAATGGCAGGTGATGCAAATGCGAAATTTATCAATTAGCAGGGGCTGCAGTAAACATATAAAAATATAGATCTTTAGGAAAATATCCTAGAAAGGTTCCTGTGATTGTTTTCTTGCCTTGTAGAGGGACTAATAGCATTTACTTACTCTTTTTTATATATGATTGTGGTCTTGTTGATGATAGTACAGTCTTATTTTTATGATTTGGATGAACACAAGAGCTATTTATGCCCAGTGTTGCCTGGTGTAGACATGTGCAGACACTGAGGGTACAATATTTAGCAGGGGCTTTTAAAAAAGAAGGTGGGGATGCAGCAACTATACTTATATTTAAGTTTCCATATATGATTTAATAACTGCTGGCTAGATCATGACCTTTTTCATCAAGACAGGTTATTGCTGTCGATGTTCTCTCATCAATTACATATTCCATTTTTTTATTGGCATTCCTACCAAAGAAGCTATCAATAATAAAATAGCAATCTCTGCTTACTGCTAATTTTTTCAAAAGCATCCCAGCTTTCATAATGCAATCTTAATGGTTTAGGGAGTTAAGTAATTACCTAATTATGAGGGAGTTGTACAAGATCAGAAAAAAAAAAAACAACCTGGAGCACCTCGCACCAATCACAATTAATCTCAGACCTTTCATTTCGCTCCTATCCATTATAGCTGTCTATTGCATATCCTCATTTCCTGTTCTGTTTAAAACAGGAAAAAAAATCAAATCTTTGTGTGATCAAAGGGAAACCTATTCCTCTGGGGGAATGTTTTGCTTTGTTGCATCTCCTGACAGTTTTATCTTTTCCAGCTGTTCCACATTTTCTTCCGTTTATCACTTCCCCAAAGATAAGGAAGAAAGTGAATGTTACTTCTGAACTGCAGAAGTAACATTTCTTTGTTCTCCTTTCTCATAGCGCTCTCTGGTAATAGTCCTCTCTCTTAAAACAAGAGTTTATTTGATCCCTTTATTGCATGGTTTAGGTGAGATTAATTTCTTCCTTTTCCTTTCAAAGCCATTTAAGTATTTTTAAATTTTTTGTAATCTGAAAGATGTTTATTTTAGAGAAGAGTTAATATGAGGCAGTTATAGCAAAGGGAAGATACTAAAGATGATTTAAACGTCGGGGAGTGTTCTAATTGCTTCATGCAGAGACAGCCAAATGGAGAGTTTCATCTGCAGAAGTCCCATAACTGCGATTTGACTTTTAAGTGGCTTCTCCATCTCATTTATGATGTTTTCTAATGAGGAAAGCAACCTTGTTTTCATTAGATCTATGAACATACCTTAAGATTTTTGTCCTTGAGCTCGTGTGGTAGCTAGTGTAATCTGAGGTGGCAAACATTCATTTTGACAGGCTTTATTTGTATGGCTTAGAGAGTCACTAAAACCAAGATTCCTGTTCTGTTCATAAATCCACTGCTAGTATTCCTATTTAGGTGATACTAATAATTTTATCTGCATTTTAAAAAAATAAACAGGTTTGAATAGATTGTGTCAAGAGAACATATCAGCAAGTGTGAAAAGAGAGAAGACATCTTTCCGAAACCCATAGCATATATATAATTCACACTGTGAAGTTCTGCTATGAACATCAGAAGTCCCAGATGCTGATAGAGCATCCCCTCAGGCCATAAACTGAGAGAGCATCATTTGGAGAACTGCCAGAATCCACAATTACATTCCACTTTTGGAGATTGTGGAAGACTCAAGCAACAGTAAAATGACACAGACTGAGTATCATCAGAAGTACTGCAGTATGTGCATGATAAAAAAGTTTTCCAAAGAGCAAAGCAGTAGTAACTGAGAAAGTAGAGGCATCTGGGAAGTCAGGGAAGCTGTTGCAAGGTGGGGGACCACTAAGATATGAGACAGAATGTTAAGTAAAGACAAAAAAAACTCATGAGGAGATGCATAAGCATAAATCACATGTATTCAGACATATCAATGCAAAATCTACAATGAGGGTTATCTGTGCCATCATCACTAGAAATATAGTGGCCATGGAAGCTTTGTTTGTTGAAATTTTTACTGTGTGAATATTAAATGTGAAAAGAATCAAATGGGAGGTGGTGAGCAGACTAAATATTCTGAGATTAAAAATGTTGCATACTAAGGGCAATTCACATCCAGTAGGAAAATATTTCACAGAATCATAGAATATCCTGAGTTGGAAGGGATCCATCATGATCATGAAGTCCAGCTCCTGGCCCTCTGCAGTACACCCCAAGAATCACACCATGTGCTCGAGAGTGTCGTCCAAATGCTTCTGTCAGTCTTGGTGCTGTTCCCTGGGGAGCCTGTTCCAGTTTCTAGCCACTGTCTTGGTGAAAATGCTTTTCCTGATATCCAACCTAAACCTCCCCTGACTCAGCTTCATGTCTTTTCCTCCAGTCCTGTCACTGGTCACGAGAGTGAAGTGATTGGTACCTGCCCTGCCCTTCCCCTCACAAGGAAGTTGTAACTGTGATGAGGTCTCCTCTCAGTCTCCTCCAGGCTGAACACACCAAGTGACCTCAGCTGCTCCTCACACGGCTTTCCCTCAAGGCCCTTCACCATCTTTGTTGCCCTCCTTTGGACACTCTCTAACAGTTTAATATCTTTCTTATATTGTGGTGCCCAAAACTGCACACAATATTCAAGGTGAGGCCACCCCAGTGCAGAGCAGAGCAGGACAATCCTCTCCCTTGACCGGCTGGCGATGCTTTGCCTGATGCCCCCCCGGACACGGTTGGCCCTCCTGGCTGCCAGGACTCATATTCAACTTGCCATCAATCAGGACCCCCAGGTCCCTTTCCATGGCACTGCTTTCCCCCATCTCATTCCCCAGTCTGTATGTACATCCGGGGCTGCCCCATCCTGTGAGCAGAATCCAGCACAACAGAAATGAACAACCTCATAGCAAGATTGCTTGCATCTGTGAAGTTATAAGCAAACTAATTAAGAAGCAATCCTACATGTGCGTCTGGACAGGTCTGAAAGACCAAAACATGGAATTCATGAGAATAAGGCAATATTTATCACGTGCCCAAAGCTGTTGCATTAATCTCCTATGTGTAGATTCCTGAGCGTAAGAGACAAAGTTGAAAACGATTTCAGCAAAAGAACAGATGTCTAAAATGGTTTTGACAAGTGATGATGTCAAGTGTCTTTAAATGGGATCTCTGTGTTCCTTTGGAAGAATCTTAGTGTAGCATGCAACTGAGAAGTAATCAGCTGAAGAGATTCAAAGAACAAGATATACAATGAAATGTGCTCTCAAAATTTTTAAGTTAATGTTAATTATATGAATAAGTTAGTAATAATATAAAACAACTGACAGTCATGATTTAGCTGATTAACTTAAAGATAACTCATGAAGAGTTAAGTACATATGACTTCAAAATATCAGGTGGGTGTTGAAGTTCTTTTAGAAAAGTTTGAAGGCCCATCGGTGTTAATGAGGGAGATGCTGTCAGTTTGTTTAGTGCTTGGCCAATTTCCTCTCTCATGTTGTTGATAACAAATTCTGTAGAGTTAGGGAAGAAGCATATAATGATATCAGAAGGAATTGTTTTAGACATGATTCACCTTCAAAGAAACATCATGACCACACATACAAATAAAAGATGTTTTCAAATACCAACAGAAAGAATGGAGTTGGAAAGTGCTCAGGAAAATACACTGAAGGAATTTCTTAGGAAAAATATTAATTGTTGTACAACAAAGAGAGACTGAGTCTTTGTGTATTTCCTGGGCACTGACATTGGATGGATTACAAGTGTGATTCCTGCTAATAATCATCATTGTTACTACAGAATGAATTTAATCTAAAGAATGGACAGTATTAGCTAAGTGTTGACATCACCAGGCCATTAGCACTAACTAAATTATACAGAAGCTGCAAAATTTGTTAGATGTTTGATATTTCCAAAAGGTGGCAAAAGAAGAGGTTCAGAGGGATGCAACAAAGGATGCAAAGCATGTATTCATTACAAGAATAGAACTGTATAACAATGGAAAAAGGTTTTTAATCCCATGAACAACTCAGTCCTCATCAAATTTGTGGCAGAAGAAAGTAAATTTATGTGATAAATTCACCATGTTGTGAGTCCCTGAGCCAATCAGTGACTTGAAAAGAAGTCAGACTTCCTAAATTCTGTTCTGAAAATCTGGTGGACTTCATTGGGTGCCTCAAGTGATGGGTACAAATCACCCACAATTACCCCTGAAGACATACCCGTTCTTGAGCTTGGCCTTGGATGTAGAAAATTTATATTTTGGCCAGAATGTCAGATGATTTGAACACAACCCTGGACAAGATTTACAGACATCCATGAAGTCGAACACTCCCCTAAGGCTGATGTTTGTGGGGTTGAAACAAGCCCATGTGTCTTGTTTGGGATGTTAACACTTTTAGGTGAAAGCAACTTGGGAGGCACAAAAATCATGCAAGTGTGTAGCACCAAGAAGGGGTGAGTTCATTAGATGTCTTTGAAACATATGTGACATGAAATTCTATGATGGGCAATACTTGGTGCCACTTTGTTTCCTGTATTAGCCTTTCTTCCATAAAAGATAAAGTAGGTTCCAGCTGTCTTTGGGCACGGGCTGTGTCAGTTTGCACTGTGTGCAATTACACAGGAATTTGGAGGCAGAGAACCTGGGCAGAGAGTGGATGTTTGGATCTTCACCATGGCTGCCTGTCACATTTATTGTCAAGTGTGTCCTCTGTGGTCACTGTACATGTCCAGATCAGTAAGGCCTGTGTTTGAACAAAGAGGTGTGAACTGCAACTCTCTGCAGGTGCAAGCTGCAACTCTGCCTAGCAGAACATTAAAGATTAAAAGAAATACCAAGTAACACAGTTTCACCGGAGATTTGTAAACCACAGAGGTGAATTATTTTGTCTGAAATAGAATTTTACAAATGTTTTATAGTTTATAAACATGTTAAGGTAAAACACTGTGTTGTCTGCTTATGATACTTTTAAACAATAAAGGTATATAATTCTTATTGTATAAATAATCCCGTTTTTACTGATAAATAAATGAAGCTTAAATGTTACTGTGCCAAACATATATTGCCAACAGACAGGGAACCATTTTCAAAATCTTAATCATTACTTTGATGCTACCAGAGGCTGTAAGAGCAAAAAAAAAAAAAAAAAAAAAAATCTGGCAACACTGATATCTCCAAAAAGCATTATTAAGTTTGCTTCTTCAAATGACATCAGCAGCTGAATTTTTTGACCTTGGTTCATTAAGTCTGTGAGCTGAATGCTCCTCCCAAGAGCTTTGCACACAGCAAGCTCACTAAGTTAAGTGGATTTTCCTCCTAGGTGCTTCCTCACAATGACTTTTCTCATGCAGTGACACAGAGAAGCCCTATAACTACAGTTGTCTGTGCTTGACTCAGAGTGATTTACTAAGCCATCTTTTCAGCTCCTCAGTGTTGCATTCCAATAGCTTCCCTTTTATGGCCCCATTCTTTATTTTCTTTGATGTATTTATTCATCAAGACCATTAAAAAGGAAAAAAAATCAACATAAAACCAACTTCAGCACAACACTTTGGCTTCCTAGCTGTGGTACACACAGCAAGCCTCAAAGGAATTTGGTCTGGTGGCGATGGTAAAGGGGAGAGGGAGCAGGGAGGGTGGGTGGGGACTTTTGATAACACCACATCAAGCATGAAGAGGGAACATCTGCAACAAAAACACCAGTTCCTGGGATGCACTTGCAGTAGGAATAGGAAGGCAAGACAGCTTACCCTAATTCATCATTGCTGTGTGAATTTAATGAGAGGGGGACTTTCCTATGGGGCAGGTGATGAATGAAGATACAGACTGCAGCTGTAAAGACCAAGTATAATCTTTGGAAAGCCAAGGGAGATCAGAGAACTGCAGACTGCAGCAGCATCTTATGGTATGTCACAAAAATAAAGTAACACAGATCCTTGCTGCAAGAGAAGTCACATGGGACTGCAAAGCAGTGGATTTATGAAAACTGGCAGAATGAATATTCGTTGTACTTCCCTGAGAGACCAGGCAGTACACCCACAGGCAGCCAGGAGAGAGAGCTTGGATCAGCAAAGAATTTAAGTCTTGAGAGCAATGCCAAGATGTGAAAAAGCAAACTGTGTTGTGTTGAATTGCTCATAATACAGATGCAACGAGGAGTACCCAGGATGTGGATTTAGTACAAATTGTGATCCCAAGAACTGTAATTTTAATAATTCTCAGTGCTCTCTTGTGGACAGCAATAACTGAGTGGAATCCTACTATAGCTTGAAACATACTGTACAGGCCCCCCACATAAAAAGCTGCTAAAGGAATTCCTTTCTCATGTGAAAAGTACACTGAGGCATTAGTCAAGAGATTCCAAGATCCAGAGCCAGTTCTGCAGCTTTAGCTCTAAAGAAAAACATCTCTCTCCAAAGTACATGAGGTACAAGGTATGTGAGCTAACTTTAAGAAAAAATGTGGGAGTCTACTAGCTATATTTTGTCACCCTGAGCAATGCAAGATGGTATCACACACTACATACTGTTGGAGAACATATTGCTAGACTTGAGTACAGTTAACACATTCCTTCCTTTTCTGCTCAAATATATGGGTAAATTAAGTACAGAATTAAGTGTCCCACCAAACTTGTTCCTCAGTATAATTAATGTCTTGCAGTAATAACCAAAACTGACCTGTCTCAGTTCATCCTGTTTTACTCTTTTTTCAGAAAGTTGAAACTGGAGTAGTTTGTTGTCAAGAGTGGCACAGAGCAGGCTGAAGAGAATTCCACTCAACTGGTGAGCACTTTTAACACATTTTATACAGTCTGAGATATCCTAGGAGCCTGAGAAAATGCTTATCTAAGAGTATTTGAAAAAAAAGAAATAGGCAGCAGGAAGCAGGCCAGCCATGCAGGCAAAATAATAAAAAGGAGTCAGTTAAATATTGGAGTCAGTTAAAAACTGGAATATAAAGATGTAAACCATGGAAAAGTGGTTTTAGGTGATAATGTATTACGGTGAGTTAAAAAAGAGTTCTTATCCCACTGTGTCCTTTGACACTATTATTTGAGGCTAATACCTCAATTTGTAGATAAAATTTCATTCATAGGGCATTTGATGAAATACTGCCTGGGGTTTCAATAAAGAAATAGCAATAGCTAGTGTGAACAGGGTGGGCTTTAGACGGATTATGAATGAACCAAGAAAACTTACAAAGTAGCCTGCAATGTAGAATATTTTGTTTTGTTTTGTTTTGTTTTTTGGAGAGACAGGTACTAGATCTGACAGTAAACAAGACTCAAAAGCAAATACAGGTCTGTGATTGATCGAATCTGGACATAGCATGAAACTGCCATGAAGGCAAATAGCACTAAACACAAGGCATACTATAGACAAAATGCAATTTTAATACAGCCAAATGCAAAGTTATACATTTAGGAACAAGGAATGTGGACTTATCTTCAAAATCAGTAATTTATCTCTAAAAGCTGCAGGATTAATTTGGAGGCACAGGTTAAAGCAGGTAGGCATCTCAGTGGAGTACATTAGCAATCCTGAGATTTTTCTGCAAAAAGAGCTAGCACAACCCTTAGACTGGTAAGTAGGGCAGTGGGAGGAGGGAATTGATTTCACATGATAAAATACTGGGTCTGCTTTTGCTGGCCAGGCTTTTAATCTGTCTTGGAAGAAGGGAGAGTGTTGAAAAACTATGAAGTTCAAAAACTGAAGAAAACACCTCGCAGCAAGAGATTTGTCTGCTTAACTTATTTCAGAGGAAAGCATAACTACATAACTCTCACTGTCTTAAAAAAACTTAACTGAATCAAAATACTGGTATCAAAAGGCACTTAAATTTAGCAGGAAAAGGCACAACAATCAGTAATGACTAGGAACTAAAGCCAAGTACTAAAGGAAGCAAAACACACTTAATGATGAAAATTATTAACAGTGGAACAAGCTCAAAGAAGATGTGGATTTTCCATTCTGTGAAGTGTTCCAAACAAGGCTGCTTCAGTTAAATGCACTTGGTTAGATGTAGAGGTAAATGTGCGAAACATGAAATGACCAAAGGTGAATTGTGTCCAGAGGCATAGGCAAGGTCTGGCTGGAGGACATTCCTCTCCTTCGCCACCTGCATGCACGGGTGTCTTTCATACAAGAGGAGGAGAAGTGAGGGCCTGAGGATGAGCAGCCTCTGTCTTTTGTGGGCCCATGATTTAGCACACACATGCCCAGGCCCAGGAGCTTAGAAATAAGCCCAAGTCCCGCATATTAGCTGTAGTCCTAAAAGGCTGACTAAGACACATTTGGCGATTTGCACAAGACAAAAGCAAATACATTCTAGAGGGGTGCGAACACATGATGCAAACCCTGTATTTTTTCACGTTTTTTTCTATTACTTTGTAAAAATGTCATGGGCTATTTATAACTAGGTATTCAACTTTGTGGTTCATACCAGAACTGACTGACTGGAGAAAAGAGATTCCCAAGCACAGAACGAGACCCTCCTCTGGCAATACTGCAAATGTCTAGTTAGATCTAAGAGCACCTGGAGGGTCTTACCATTAATTAATATGTGACAGTGTGTGTAGACAATAAGCTGCTTCTGAAACAAGAGAAGTTTTCCAGACTGTCACTTTTCACTATTTCCAAGTTTGTTTTAATTGCTTCCCTTGAGATGTACAGACAGCAGTTCAGAAACTGAAATATTTTAAATAATGGAAAAGTATTATGTAGTCTTCTATCTGAATAATTGCACGCTGTATGTGGTGTATGTGCTGGCAAGGGGGAGCTGCAGGGGTGGTTTCTGTGGGAAGAGGCCAGGGCTGCCCTGCATTGGACACAAGATGGTTTCAGACAGCTCCAAAAGGGACCAGCACTTGACACAGCTGAACCCATGAACAAAGCTGGTGTCGCCTCTGTGGAAACATATTTAAGAAAGGGCAGAGGCAGGAGGAGGGAACAAAAAGAGGGAGAAACAACAGGGGAACAACAAGGTCGGAGGAGGAGGTGCTCCGTGGTGGGGCAGGCAACCTACTACCATCAAAGTCTGTTTGCTGTTATCCAAATCAGTACCCAAATATTTATCTCAATTTACAATGAATTAAGTTAATTTCCCTGAAGAAAGTCTGTTTTCCCCCAGCAGTAATTAGGAATTGATCTTCCTGTCTTTTTCTCCACTCATGAGTTTTTAAACTTCTGTTCTTTTTATTTTCTCCTCTATCCAGCTGGTTGCAGGGCAGAGAGTGGGAGTGAGCGAGCAATTGGATGGGAGTTTGGCTGCCCACCCAAGGTCAACCCACCACACATTTTTAGCCTGAGGTGGTATAATTTGCATGAGTATTAGTCAATTAATCCTAAATATTCTCAAGAAATAAAACTGTCTCACAAGAGACATGAATTTCAAAGGAAGAGTAATGCCCATCTTGAAATCAAAAGGAAGGTGTTTTGTTTAAAATAGGCAGAGTAAAACTGGCAGGATATGTCATTACATGTATATTCTCAAACATAATGAAACTTTTTAGAAAAATACATCTATGTGGTTTGAACATAGTATTTAAATTTTCTCTGAAGTACACTTGCAACAATATGCAAGTTGTGTGAGAATTGAAAAGTAAAGATGGTGATCTATTTAACTGACTAAAGTAACCAAAACACAAGAAGTAAGCAGCAGTTAAAAAATTGCAGCAAGTCTAAAGTCTTAACTAGTTTTTATCTAGATACCACAAGTTGTTGATTATTTATTTCCCTTACAACTATTCCTTTTAATACCAGTGAGATATTTAAGTTAATATATGCCACTGGTAGTTATTATTTGAAGTGTAGTTAACATTTGAAAGCCAGTAATCACAGTGAAACACCATATAAAATGTTAATTTATATATAGGACAGGCAACCTAGTCATCCTCCCAATTATGCCATTTCAATCTTTCAATTGCTTTCAACATGACAGTGGAGAGAAGAGCAACCCAGCCCTACTGAGAGGTACACAGAGCATGAATCAGGTGTGATTAGCGTTTCCTCTTTGTCATCCTTGAAATCACCTCACAAGAGATTCTTCTTAAATTTTGATCAAAAGAGATTTTTAATCTTATTTTATTTTCTTGTCCTCACATCTCTTCAAAGCAGGATAGACTCAGGGAAGATTCATCTCTAAAGATATAGAGAGAGTGATCAGTCTTTCTCGCTGCTGCTGTGAGGGTCGGGACTGCCAGCTGCAGCCAACTGTGTAGAGCTTTATTCCTCTCAGTGGTGACAAGAGCAGCTGTGACTCCCAAGCCCCTGTCAGCTCAGAGATGATTTGTTATGGATGATCTGTCAGGGGTTGTCCCAGCTGATGTCTCCGTACCACCTCTTCAAATAAATGAGAAGTTTTCTTCATGGCGAGCACTGCGCTCCTACCGAGCACGCCCACCTTTCTGTCCCCAGCACACTGCTGTGATCCTCTACGTGCACAGCAAGGGCTGCATGACAACATTTGTTGTCACACCACTGTTTAGCTGTGACAAAGGGTTTTCTGACAGGAAGAGGCAGTCAAGCCATGATGGCCTGGGCCAAGGCAAGAGTTATTTGCTTCCAGAGTTAAGGCAGCACTGAAGATCAGGGCAGGTGGACTAAAGCCATGAGGTTTATGTGGAGCTCAGCACAGTTTCTACTCATGCAGTTTGGGGATACTCAGTGGCAATTCCTGTATGTGGTGAGGCTCAGGAGCATATATACAGCTGTATAACAACGGCACAGGCTCTCTAATCTTGGGAGAGTCAGTATGGACGTGCTTGTTTCTGCGTCATCTGATGTGCCAGTCCTTAATTCCACTTGGAAGGAAAAAGACAGTTGCTCTTTTCAGCCAGCAGCTGCCACTGCTGCTTTTCTCTGTCTCAAAACAGTTTGGAAGGAAAAAGTGTTTACTAAGCAGCTGGACTTCTATTTGTTTGTGGGGTTTGTTCTTATGCTGAAAAAATAAAGGGGGGTACTTGTGTTGGTAGCATTTACTCTCTTAACTTCTCAGCATCAGCTGCTATTGCTTCTGAAAGAGCCCAGAGTAATAATCCTGGTGATTTTACATGGATTGCTAAGCTTTGTGTTTAGCTATTACCACAATTAAGTACGTGTGGTGGATGCTGCAAAAGGCTAACTATACACAGGGGGACAACCAGGAAGAAAAATGATGGCAGGGACTTCTGTTGAGCTCCACTCTCAAAATAAACTCTGTCCATGTTATGTGATATGATATAGTGCATTCAGCAGATGTTGAATTTGATCACATTTTAGTCTTAGATTCTTGGGCCTTTTCTTTCCCTCATGAAGTCCAAAAGCACGCAAGAGATGAATTGAGTTCCAGATGCTTAAATTCTAAATGAGATTTGTAGGACTCTCAGGAGTAATTAGATTAGTTTTTTCTTAGATGTGGTATGATGCTGTCTCTCTTTTAATATGTATATAAAAATCACCAAAACCAGGTTGGCATAGAAGGTGCTGTGCTTGGATAAATGAGTTAGGGTGCCCAGAAATGAACAGGGCAAGTCATACCCCAGTGCAGGTAATTTGTTAGTTACTTTGCAAAGCTGTCTGTGAAACCTTGGTCTCCTTTTACTTAAGTGGTGCTTCCTGCAGAACCAAGCACTTTTCTTTGACAGCCCAGTCTGTTCTGTGACTGCACTGGACAGGAAAGATAAAGGTAGAATCATGATCTGTTTGTGTCTGCAGGGCTAGGGGTGAGCAAATGGCTAGTTGAAATGTTCCATTCATAAGGTTTTGATTAAAAAAAAAAAAAAATAGATAAGCAGTTTTAATAGTTTTATTCTGCCTGTTTAGAATAAAAAGTATGTTTTAATACTTTTCTTATTTACTAAAAAAAGGAAGCCTGATATGTCTATGAAGAAAACATTTGGATGGAAGCTAATTTTTTTCTCCTTAAAAAATGTTACTTAGGAATTACTACTGTGTAGCAAGGAAAGAACTTTTAATAAAAGCAGCAGGCCAGGCTTTTTTTGATATCAGAGGTTGGTGAGTTAATATGTGGTCATGCTAAAACCTTCTCTGGTAGCAACCTGTAGGCCTGATTGACAGCCTTCCATAGCAGGTGTGGGACCCTCCCATGGCATTCAAGTTGTAGGGAGACAGACACCATTGAAAGCCAGACTGGATAATATTCAGCACTACAAGGAAGAAACTAGATTGCATGTGTGAAATGGTGCTGCTCTGGGCCCTCAAAAACACCCCCCCAAAACCAACCAAACAAGAAAAACCCCCAGAACTGTTTTTTTTGTTTTGGTTTGGGGTTTTTTTTGGTGGTTGGTGGTTGGTTGTTTTGGTCGTTGGTTGGTTGCTTTTGTGTGGGTGTTTTCTGGTGTGGTTTTTTTTTTTTTTTTTTAGAAATAAATGCAGTAGAGGTCACTGAGCTGTAAATAATTAAATGGTAATTGGTTCTTAGCCTTCAAGCCTATTTTTTATTACTTTGCCATGCTGACTGCATATTTCCCAACAGTGAACATGTTTTTACTCAGCTGAAGGCCTAAATGTTTTATTATTTCCTTTTGGTAAATATTTAAAGATCCCATTGATAATGCCTACCTCTGAGCATGAGAGCTGGAAGGAGGACATTCATCACACATAACAAAGAATTTTAATTCTTTTAGGGAATTTTTTAATGCTTTGAGGGAAAATATGGCTAAATGTTGATCCCAAATGAAACATGTCCCCTGAAATAAACAGTTTGACGAAAATCCTAAATGCCTGCATCAGCCACATGTTCTATGATGAGCACAGTGCTGGCAAGTTGTAACATAGTCACAGAAGTGCAAGGGACCTGCTGAGCCTGTCCCAGGGTTTCATGGCAGCTGTTCAGAAGCTGGCCAGGCTCTACCCTTGAGCTCTTTGCTCCTCTTTGGTGACTGCTCCAGAGCAACAGTCCTGAGGCTGTTAGGAACCTTCTAGTGTCCAGCCTAAATGTGAACATGGCTTTTATCCTGCTGCTATGTGTTCTCAGGCTTAGAAATATTCATAAGTAGGAAACAGATATTCTTGGTCAGAGGTGAACCTTCCTCTCCCTCTCTCTCCCACCTGCTGGTGAAGACATATTGTCCCTCTCCCACTGCACCACCAGGAATAAACTCTTGTCGCCACATATTGGTGAAAGTTCAACTTAAGTAAAAATCCATATTACAGTCTTAGTATCTACTAAAATATAGACTAGAGGAAAGGCTGGGAAATAACCCAGACTAGTTTCCTCAATGTCAATGGGGAAAATATTTACATGGGAGGAGCAGTAGAGCAGACTCCTATCTTTATACCCTCTAGAAAGAATTATTGCACATCAGTAGTAGAGGTTTTTTTGTGTTTAATATAGATACTATCATTTGATGGAAATTAAGGCTTCAATTGATAGAATTATTTAAAAGAGTTTAAATGTGAATTGGTTTATGAAGAAAAGTTTAATGTGAATGAAGCTAACATGGCGATCTGCAAATTGACTAGAGCTTAGTTCAGATTTTCTAGATTTAGACAATGATGTAAACAGCATCATTGTTAGTTTTGGACCTGTATTTACAGCGTCATGACCATGAAAAGTGGATGTAGCGTAGGATTTCTTTTACGTATCTGCTAGGTTGGGGAAAAGAAACAATAAAAATCAGGACATTTATTTTACATACAGCTGGCATGCTTTTAAGAACAAAACAATTTTATTAAAAAAAAAAAAAAAAAAAAAAAAAAAAAAGATGTTTTCAGCAGAGGTAACGGGAGCTCTTTGCTCACTTCCCGGCACCAGCCTCCCCTCTCCGTGGTGCTGAAGCGGCTCCCACCGCCCCCGCGGGCTCAGGCCGTGCGCTGAGGGCCCGGCCCCCATCCGCCGTCCCCGCTGCCACCGCCCCTGCAACCCCCGCCCCTGTATCCCCCGCCCCTGCATCCCCCGCCCCTACATCCCCCGTCCCTGCATCCCTCGCTCCTGCATCCGCCGCCCCCGCATCCGCCCCGGCCGCTGCCGCTGCGGCTCCTGCGCTGCCCCCGCCCCGCGGCCGCGCAGCGCCGGGCGGGCTCCGGCGGGGCTCCATGGCGGAGCGCGGGGCCTGAGGCGGCGGCATGGAGGCGGATTTCGCCGCCTTCGGGAGCCCGCTGTGCGGCGAGGTCAAGCGCTTCTGCAGGCGGGTGCGGGAGACCTACCGGGAGATCCAGGAGGACCTCACCCCCTACAAGGATGACCGATACTACCGGTACTGCCGGGCGCGGCTCCGGCCGGGGCTCCGGAGGGGACCAGAGGCCGTCTCGGGAGGCGGGCGGGGGTTTGGGTGCCGAGCATCACGCGAGGAGCCCCCGGCTGAGCGCCCGGGAGGGGTCCCTCGGTCCCGGGGCTGCTTCGGGCCTGCTCCGCCCTGGAGAAGTGGTCTGACAGGGCCTCCCAGGCAGAAAGCCCCACGCCTCTCTTCCTACTCTCGCGTATTAACATCCTTACACAGGCAATGTCCATCTGCCTTATTCTGCGCTATGCCTTTTCCACTATCGTAGCAAGCAAGGGGGTTTTGTTCTGCGGGGGAATGTGATTCTGCTCTGTTGAGCAGATGTGAAACAACACTGGAATAGGATAGGAACAGCTTAGGAAATCAGAGTGGTTGGCAAAGGTTGAGATCAGAAGGAATAGATGTACTGCGTGGGCTACACCCACGTTTTTCTGTGCCTTGCCCTGTCTGTTGTTTCCATGACTGACCAATGATGGCACAAGGTTAGGAAGGACTCCAAAGGTGTTGGAGGCATGGGTTATAAACGAAAAATTTTTTGAATTGGTGAAAGGTTCTGAAAAAGTACAATGAAAATCAGGAGAAACAGATGCCAGGAACTATGAAGAGAATGAATGCTCTTCAGCCACAAAAATACAGGTTGGGGAATGAACAGCTATATAATATTTTTGTAAAAAAAATAAATATGAAAATTATAACCTTTTATAAAATAACCTCCTTCAAAAATGACTTTATCTTACACATGTGGAAAAGGTAATAATTTGGGGTGTATAGCAGAAGCACAGTTCATAAGATGTGAGAATTAAACCATCTACTTTAGTCACCACTCCAGACATTAGCTGGAGCTATGTCCAGTTCTCGGCTCCACACTTCAAGGGTCTGCTAGTGGAAGAGAGAATAAGGACAGAGATATGGATATCAAAAGCCTAGAAAACATAGCTGTGAGGAAAAATTGGGATTAGTCCCCCAAAAGCACAAACACTGAAGTTGTAGGCATAGAAATTTCTTTAAAGAGAAACTTCATTTCATCTTCGACAAAACATTACAGAGTAATATTAATTGAAGAAATAAAAGTTCATATTAGATATTTAGAAAAAATTTCTGAAAGGGAAGGATGGTAAAAGACTATAGAAAGGACTATTAGGGAGACTCTAGCATCTCCATCACTTGAGACCTTTTAAAACTTTTGACAAATGCATACCAAGAAAGTCTTGTATCTGGCAGATGCTCTCCTGGGGCAGAAGGAAAGATGAGGTACCTTGTGAGGTCTCTTCCAGCTCTATTTTTCTATGCATCTGGGCAGTCTGTTTGTGCACAGTGCCCCAGCTGTTCTGCTTAAATCATTTGACTTCAGTATGCTGTGTCTGTTTTTCCCAGTGAAGGGGCAGGTGGTCCATTAGATTGAATTTGTCTCATTGTTCACAATAGCAAAGACTACAGAGAGTCACAGAGTTTGGAAACACTGCCTGACAGCTTGGCAGAGTTTAACAAAACCATGGTCCTTCCTGGCAAAACAGCAGCTCCTTGTACCAGAGTATGGTGTAAGAAGCCACGGGAGGTGATAATGAGTGATGGAAATGTACCTGAGTGCATCTGGCAGCACATTAATGAATATTGGCACTAGAATGGAGAAAGAGGGGAGACACAAGCCTGTTGAATTAACAAAGAAGAGGTCCCGAGAGAGGCATCTGGTTCAGCTTTATATCCAGACAAAACCCGAGCTCTCCAACATTTTGTTCTTGAAACATTTTTATGGCTTTAAGGGTATATAGAGAGATCTCTGTATTGAAAAGATGCTACCTCACCAAATCAAATGAGCTTGTACAGTTAGTGCTAGATTACCCTTTCTCCAGAGACAATATCCCCAGGAGGTATCTTGGCAAGGAAACAAAATTTCCTGACTTAGAAGTCATGCTAGTATTTGTTTGCATTCTCAAGATCTTAACCTAAGTGACTGGCACAAAATAAGTTTCTGTTACTGCCATTGCATACCTCCTGTTCTGCTGAGTGTCCCCCTTCAGCATTAAGAATAGATGTAACCATGGCATCTGCTTTTCAGATATCTGGTAAGGAGGAAGGTTTCTTGATGCTACCATGCATTCTTTTTACAGCCAACTCTCACTTATAGAAAGGAGAATTAGATACTTGATGCTCTTCTCCCTCTTTATTTTACTCAGTATGTTTGGTCAGGTTATAAATGAGCACACTCAGAGATGAAATGTGGAGACTTACTGCTCTGACAGCAGAACCAATTTTGAAAATTTGACCAAGGAAATTCTGTGTGGCTTGGTTTTACCTCAAACCAAGAAAGTTCTCTAAAATAAGCAGGTTACTAAAAGCAAATAATACCTTATACCAGACCAGCAAAATGAAAAGATGGTAAAACCATATAAAAGCATGTGTTTTTTCCCTTTTGCACACAGTATTCACAGGCATCAGCCTCTCAACCACTGCCAGCCTTAACTCTCCTCTCTTGCTGATGAAACAAAGCCATTGAGCTATTCAGCTAGTGGTTTCATTGCCTCTGCAGAAATGGAGCACTCTACTCTGTTTGACCATAGGGAAAGAGATAGGGGGCCACGAGGTGCTTGTAATCAGTATTTCCTAGGAAAAAAAAATTGGCTGCTGCAACCTCATTCCTGATTTCTATAAGGACAACCTTCTCTGAATGCCAGCTGGAAAACTCAAAACTGGAAAGCTTTGGAGTAGAGCTGATATAGAAATGGAAAAGCACCAGGCAGTCAGTCCCCTCTGTGATTCTTGACTCGGGAGTGCTCTTTGTATGCTGTGCTGTTCATGCTCATTCTCAGTGACAGGGAACTCGGTACAAGGGGGTGATCTAGCTCAGAGACAGCTGATGAAGCTGTTATCCCAAGTAACTGTCCTCTTGCTGCATGGATGACTGAGTCATTTCTGATTCAGCTCTGAGGCTGTCCCAGTTTAGTGACATATTTTGGTGATGTTTTCCTTTAGAGCACAGTGTTCTTGAACATGTGGTTCTTCAGCTGTCTGTGAGCAGCCTGTTCATTGGGCGCAGGGGACAGCTCAGGTTGGCAGACTCCTCAGCCATCCCAAGCTACATCAACCTCACTAAACAGAGCCCCAGGAGTCTCATTCATGCTATAGAGAGGAAGGGGTGTCTACGTTAGTGAGTTTGTTCTTCCCAACAGCCCAAAATATTCTTTACCTTGAGCCTCCTGGTCTATTTCCCCATGAGCAAGTGCTAGTTTACTCAGCCATCTGAGAGAGATGGAGAAAGCAGGGCTAGCCATGGCTCAGCACACTGATGAATGCCATCTGTCTGAGTTAATAGTTCCCTTAGGCAGACATGGTGCTGCTTGTTGTGCTTGTCAAAGAGACTGTATACTTACAGACTGATGGGTGTTATATTAAATAACCTCATTGGTAACCCAAATACAGGCTTGGTCTGGACTCAAGTGCACTGAAGATTAGCCCGTATTACACCACGGGAGGTAGATAAGCTCAGAGAAGATAGAAGTGTTATGCTCTTCTGTCAGTCATGGGGACTGCCATAAGGCACATCAGACTTATTGCAGCAACTTTAGGGTTGTTCTAATTTACACCTCTGAAAAATTGCTCCAAACAAGCCACTTGAATGAACAGTTTGTTCATTTGTCTGATGTCTCCACTCCACTATGTTTCTTCCTCCCTTAGCATGCCTCCTGGCCAGGATGGCAGGGCAGGGAGGGCTGGCAGATGACCATCAGTAGACTATTTAAGTAGACTGTTGGTAAGAAAAGAGCTTAGCACCAATGCTTTTAAAACACATTTTCATATGTTCGACATGTTAGCAGTGAGATACCAAAGCTTGCCAGAAGATATCAGGCTTTCCAATCAGCTGGCAGTTATTTTTCAATGGGAATTTCATAATTCTATCCCCTGTGTAATGTTGAAGAGTTCAGCTTGTTGGAACCATTTTGGTAGGAAGGGAAGAAATGGAAGTGCCTACCTGATAGAGGAGAGCAGGAGAGTGGCCAAATTGTGGTCTGACATCAGAGTTGCATAACTGCAAGTAACCACATGGTATTCCTGAAAAATCAATTTCTAGGTTAATGAACATGTCCCCCTGGCCAATCAGCTTATACAGGGAAGCACAGTGTTGATCCTGAATTTAGGAATAACACTCAGAGACTGAGATAAATGACCTACAATCTGCCCTGCATTAAATAAGGGATACATTTTAAACTCCTATCATTTCATACATCAAAAAGAAAAGACTATATACAGGACATGATCAAAACATATTATTTAACTTGCAGCTTTAATTAATGCTTGATGTTGCTATACAGGTAACAGAAGAGGTAATTATAGATGATACTGATACCCCTAATTCCTCAGCCTTTCCTATTAGTGTTTCCAGTTCATTAAAACATAGACAATCTTCAAAACATGTGGGAAAATTTCATTCCCTGTGGTTCTGCTCCTTTGGCAAAAAGACCAGAGAATAGTCCATTTAGCTCAGCAATAAAGAGAAGCTATTAATTTTTCCCTAGAGAAACCAGTACCTGTGTGCTTCAGAGAAGAAACTTGAAGCTGCCAGAGAGGGCTGTTGTGATAAGTATACACTTCTTCCCACCCTCTTAAAATCTTTCCCAAGTGCTCAAAGTGCAAGTCTTTGAGAAGCCATGGGGTCATCAAGACCTTGCTGGAGAACTGTAGTCAAATTCCTTGAATATTCATGCTGCTTCCAGCCTAGACCCAGGCATGATCTTCACTGGCTGCTTCGAACCTCAGGTAGTACCCCACTCTTGTTCTTCCAGGGCTCACTGCTGGCTTCTGGCAATTAGGGAAAGAACCTGAATGACCCTGATGTAAAGTACAGAGCTAGGGCCAGAAGGATTGGAACAGAAGGAGGAGACTTACACTGTAGCTTCATAATTGCTTTAAGATCTCATAAACTGGCTCTGGGGCTGGAAGAAACCATCTTAGCTCTCATTTCCCTGGTCACACGTTTCTGCTCTCTTCCTCATCTGCCCTCAATTAGTCTGTATTTGCACAGTGACTGAGTCCCACAGGTCATGACTAATGACCTAACTGCCCCTAGGGCAATGGAATGAAGTTAATAATATTATTAAAGTTAAGTACTTTTACAAAGTAAATGCAATAAAACCATCTTACCAACTAAGTAAGCTTTTAATAAAAGCATTTGATTGTTGCAGAGATAAGTATAAAATTATATATTGGCTGGTCTATCTAAACATTTCTGGGGTCATCCCAAGAGGGCTCTACCTTGTGTACATGACAAACACCAAAGCCAGGCAGTTACTCTGAATTAAATTCTAGACTACATACCAGGTTTGCCCATTTAAGTAACTGCAGTGCTGGCTTTCTATGAGCAAATGTTAGAGCTATCAAAAATGAGTACAAAATATAGCTTGGCTAAATCCCTAAAACTGCCTACTCTTCTTCATTGCTACCCAGTGAATCAGTTGACAGTCTTTGTTGCCCAGTCTTAGGACATTTAACAGACTATCAGAACAAAATTCCAACTTTATCCTAGTATTTGTGCAAGAACAAAATAGTTGGAGGTGCAGTCTAGAGATTTTTATTAAGCAATGTGTTTAAAGCAGTTTCTTACTCCTAGGATTTAATTTCTGGCTCTTGCAGGCTGACTGAATTCGCTGCAAACGATACATCAGTCACATCCCTTGAATACCACAAAGCTGCATGCAGGTGACTACAGCAACAGCATTTTAATTCCACTGAAAGAGCTGGTAAACAAAATCATTTGCAAACTGGATGGCTGTCTCTAACAGGCACGAAACATGCACGTGTGCAGCATGGATACATCACATTGGTCTTTTCACCTAAAATGGATAGGTTAAAATTGGATTCAATTCAAGCTCAAAAAGGGCACTGGAAATGTGGAAAATATTACTGCTACCCTGATGCAATGACACATTTGACTTCATAACTAACGGTATGAGGCCAAGTGCCAGGTCCTGCACTTTGACCACAATAACCCTATGTAGTGCTACAGGCTGGGGGCAGAGTGGTTGGAAAGCAGCCTTGTGGAAAAGGACCTGGAGGTGCTAGTCAACAGCTGGCTGAACATGAGCCAGCAGTGTGCCCAGGTGGCCAAGAAGGCCCATGGCATGCTGGCTTGTATCAGAAATAGTGTGGCCCAGCAGGAACAGGGCAGTGATTGTCCATCTGTACTTGGCACTGGTGATGCCACAACTGAAATCCTGTGTTCAGTTTTGGGCCTCCCACTTCAAGGAGGACATTGAGGTGCTGGAGTGTGTCCAGAGAAGGACAATGGAGCTGGTGACGGGAAGGGACCGCAAGTCCTGTGAGGAGCAGCTGAGGGAGCTGGGATTGTTCAGCCTGGAGAAAAGGGGCTCATATGAGACCTCATCACTCTCTACAACTACCTGAAAAGTGGCTGTAGCCAGGTGGGGGTCGGTGTCTTCCCCCAGGCAAGCAGCCATAAGACAACAGGACATAGTGACATAGCTGTGCCAGAGAAAGTTTAAGTTGCATATTAGGAGGAATTTCTTCACAGAAAGGAATGGACTGCCCAAGGAGGTGGTGGAGTCACCGTCCCTGGAGGTGTTTGGCTGAACGCGGCATTGAGTGCCACGGTCTAGCTGACATGGTGATGTCGGGTCATAGGTTGGACTCGATGATCTCAGGTCTATTCCATGATTCTATTACACTGTGATTTTGAACCCGCGGCGCTCGGCAGGGCAGGACCACCCGCGTGACTGCGCTCCAGGACGGCTCACCAAGGCTGACCCCTTTCCTTCTTCCTTCCTTCTCTCCCTCCCGTGGCCCCGGCGGGATGTCCCCTCGGGCTCGCCGTAGCGTCCCCCGCTTTTCCCCCCCGCACCGCACCGCACCCCACCCCTCCCCGCCGGCGGCAGCGCCGCCCTCGGGCCGCGGGCCGGGGCTTGGCGGGGCCGTGACGTGCGGGGGCCGTGACGGGAGGGCGGGCGGTGACGCAGGCGGAAGTGGGCGCGAGGCGCCGCCGGCGGGGGTGCCACGGCAGCGGCGGCGCCGGGGGGAGGTGCCGGCGGTGCGCGCGCGGGCCGCGATGGAGCCGTGAGTGGCGCGCGGGGAGGGGCAGCGCGCGCGGGGTCGCGAGGGGCGGTGGGGGCTCGAGCCTGAGGGGGCGCCCGGTTGCTCGGGTCGGGTCCGGGTCTGGGTCTGGGTGGACCCCATGGCACAGGATTATGTCCAGGCGGTCCTGGAGTATCTCCAGTGGGGGAGACTCCACAGCCTCTCTGGGCAATCTGAATCAAATTCAGGCTATACACGTTAACTCTCGTCAAGGAAATAAGCCCGCCGAGGGATAAATTGATGTTTCCGAGGCTTATGGTTCGTCACTCAGTGACTACCCGCCTCTTTAGAGGAACGCTCTGATTTTTCCTTTGCCGTGGGGAACAACCACCCCCACCCCCGGCATCTTCGCTCTCAGGTTGTCTGTTAAAGGAAAAAGGAAAACTTGTTTTCCTGGATAACTCTTTGCACGAACAGAGCCATAGCCGTGACTAATTATTCAGACTTAAATGAATACAGCAAACAAGATTTAAAAAAAAAACAACAAAACAAACAAAAAACACAAACAAAACCCCCACAAAACAACAACAAAAAAGAGAAACAAAACAAAAAAAACTCCCACAAAACTACCCCATGCACAAATATTTTTAACATAGCTATGGTTAGCTGTCAGTTGTCATATAGGAGTTCTGTCTAGTACTGTTAATGTTAATTTTATGCCTTTTTTTATGTAGTCATGTGGCTGCCTCATTAGCTATTAAACGTTGTGGAATACGTCTCCAAGAAGAAATTCAAGGTCTTCTGAGGGACACCGAAGCGAGCAATGTCTTTAAACCATGAGGAAGTGCAGGGTGTATGGATAGACCCAGTACTGTGAATGTAGGTAGCATATATAATCATTTAAATTAAAGTGGTTTTGACAGTTTTATTTGGGAGTAAGCCTAAAATAGAAAAGACCAGTTGGAGGCAGAGATGTTGAGGCTAATATGTCAGAAAAACTGCTGTGCATAAAAGTGAGTTATTTCTGATTTTAATATCAACTGTGTGCCTGCGTACTGCTTAATCTCAGTTTTGCCACAGCTTTCCCTTCTGTAAAGTGAAAGTCTTCAGTGAAAACTGTTGTATAACAGGCTCTGTTTTTCAAGATGGCCTTTATCAAAGACTTCGTTGTGCAGGCATGAGAGGTGATTTGAAGATGAGGAATAGCCTGAGAAACATTTTGCCAAAACTTTGAACCAAAACTTTACTCACAGAGCAAGATTTAACCCACCTTTACATCTCACATATAAATGGGTACTGAAAGATTGCAGGTGTTAGGAGTGTGTGTTTCCAAAGTTTACCCTTACCACAGATTGTATTAATGCAGTTTAGTTTTTACTACTATTTGAGATGTCTAATTATAATATTTCTCTGTATCTCAGTGCTTTCTGCTCCTTTGCAGTTAGTTTCAGAAGTAATTTAATTATAAAATACTTCTGAGTTAGGAGGAAGCTCAATGTGGGCAGTAAGAGCTGCCTGAAAGATCTGCAGACTCTTGGATGTCTAGTCCTGAGCTTTTGACTGCCATAGCTAGGGAGCATCTTCCCGCTGGTAAAGCAAAGAACAGTTATTTACTCGTTTGAACAAGATGCTTCCAGAGTAAGGAACTTTTTATGATTTTCCCGTGAGTGCATTTCAAACATTTTATTCTTTTTTTGGACCTTTCAGTGAGGAAGAAGCTGTTAGTGGAGGATCATCAACTTGCACTTCTGTGTATTCAGAAACTTTATATAATGTGTTTCCAAAAGGCAGATGTTTAACAGTGAACATATGGGAAGACCGTTTAATCTGCTTTGTGTGTCAATTGGTGATAGGTGAAATGAGGCACTCAAAACCACACAAGGAAGTTCTGTTACTGCGGCGAGGGTCAGTGAAGCATACATCACCTGATAGGAATGCTATAAATTGTTGTTTGCACTCACGAGAAAAGTAGTTAAGGTTTGGCTGAGTTCTTATACTTCTTCTTAATAATAAGTGTCCATGTTGCCTTACTGACTTGTAAAGCAGCACATTCAGTCAGTGGCTTAGATGAGACTTGAGGAGTACCAATATGAAAGAAAGGAAAACACAGAGTGTGTCCCTGCTCTCCCTGGTCTCTGCTCTTTGTTAGATACCATCATCACTGTTCTTAGGTAGGTGTACAACCTTCCCATTTTGACTAATTGGTGTTGCACCAGCTTTAGAGGAGCTGAAATAAAGAATGAGCCGGTGTCTGGAACATGTTTCTTCTAAAGCTCTCAAGCCCATCTGTGCTCTGGTATATGAGCAAACAAGGGTGATAATTGCCAATAGTTGTAACCCTGTGTTGGCTGGGTGGGGAACTCTGGTGACCTGTCTGGAGAGGGAGGACTATGGAGAGGGAGGTGCTTTTCATGTTCACGTTATGTGTTTTGAAGTGTCTGTAAAAAACCTGGAAATTAGGAAGCTTATCGAAAGAACGAAGAATATGTACAGCAAGTCAGAGGCATCCTGCATCAGGCTGTAGCTGTTAAGTGGATGCCCAGATGTAAACTGTTCAGAACAGCACAAGCACATGTTGAACTTTCCTGCAAACATATGATACTCTTCCAGTCGTCAGCTGTTCTTGATCCATGGACTTTCCCATCTAGACCATGAGAGATCCTCAGTATGTGCTCTGCTGTGAAATACTTAGTATCCAGTTGAACCTTTATAGTTAATTTAGGTATGTCGGCACTTTAGGTACCATTTTTATATATCAAGGATTTTCTTGTTAAGATTAGTACTTTAGTATCTCAAGATAATATCCCATACTTGGCATACTTAGGTAGGCAGGGAATACCAGGTCATTTGTGGAACTGAAGAAGTATTTGGAACTGGTAGAAAAATGCATCTTGTTTACTTAGTTATTGAAGTACTAGTACAGATGTGATGGCTTTACCATGGTTTAAGTACATAAAGGCTGAAGTTTTAAGACATTGATTTAAGAAAAATACTGTAGTAATACCCTGCAAAAGTTGTGCAGACAAGTTCTGTTTTGAAATGCCTCTATTAATTGGCATTTTTAAATATCAGCTTAGAATCATCTTCATCTGTGAGACTTCTGTGTGATGATCTCTGACAGAGATCTGGTCCTGTTTGTGTCTGTGGGAACTTTATGTATGATTTGCCTTTTTTGCCTGTACAATCAGCTATTCTGACTTCTAGACTAATGCAGAGTTTCTGCTGCACATAAGCGCATGTGGCAAGGCAAGTTACACTGTGTTTGAAGGTGCTGCGCCTGGAGTCGTGCACAGCCAGTTTGTGCAGAACTTGTAACATTTACAATTACTTACTTGTAGTTCTCATTACTTCTGTAAGGTTTTCCTCCTTTCCCCACCTCTTTTGTGACTTAAATTAAGGTTTGGATCTCTCAAACTTTACAGAAAAGGAATAATGTAGTTTTTTTTATAGTGCTTTGTTTGGAGAGGATGACTTTTAAAGAAAATAGAGATGGTTGTTATTATTAAATCCTAGTACTGGTGATTTGTTTGCCTTGCTTATAAGGGCTGCTGTGCATGAAGGCACATGGTACCTGGTCCTAGAATTCAGGCTGGGCTTATAGAAAGGATTTCAACCCCTTTTCTGCAATTCTTCATTAATGTGATGAACCAGTAAGAAAACTGTTCAGCTGGTGAAGTTTTATTCCAAGCTAAAAGGGAGTGCTACCATTGAAGTCTTATGGTTTCATTTCTTTCCATGATGATGCTCATATAACCTTATTGAAAAACACCAGCACCATTCTATCACCCCTTCAATCCTAGCAGCTTTTCCATATAAACTGCACAGCTTTCTATGATCATACTTTCTGGAACAGCCCTAGAAAATCAGTTATGTGGTGGCTAAATTCTGGCATAACTCAAAATGTTGGTTTTATTTTGGAAAATGATGTTTTTGTGCTTTTTAGAAATTATGCATTTAACCAAAAGGAAGATGCATTATATAGGATTAATTATTTGATCTTATTGCCCTTAAGCCAACAGAACTAGAAGTTACCCGTTTCCAAGAGAATGCAATTGGTCTTTTCAGTACTTTTCCCCCCTCTGTTTTGTCCTTAACCTAATGATAAACACGGAAGAGCTGTGGAAGAGATTTCGTTGCTTGTATGTGTATTTGTATTTAAGTGTCTAATAACAAACTTAAGTTCAGTTTTCTGTTTCCCAAGCTTCGGGGGAGTTCTGACAAGAATTCAAAGCCTGAGCTTGCACATCTAGCAGATCTGGAGTTCTGCCTTACTCCTTGTTAGGGATGATCCTGAAGGGATGAAGTATATACATATGGTGTAGAAAACTCATCAAGATCCTGTGCAGATAACTGAGTCATTAATGATGTCAGTCCCTTTAGATTAAGCTGTCATTACAGGAGACATGGTGTCTTGGACGTTTAAGTTATTAATAGTAGTATGAACTATAATGCAACTTTTTATCCCTCTAAGAAATGCTTTCTCTTGCTGAAGTCATAGGACAATAGAAAGCCCCAGCATAAAAAGAATCTGCAAAATTCTTACTTTTAGGGGCATGGATATGTGTGCGCATACATATGTGTAATAATTCCTAGCTGTTATCCTTGCTCTATGAAGCAGTGTTAATATTTTTTCCTTAGTGTTACATGTTATCTTGGAGTTCGGTTTAATTTTCTTTGTGGAAAAATGAAGGGGGTCTATTTTCTGCCCCTTTAGAAATGTGACTGACAACTAATTCTATGCTTTCTTTTGCTTCCTGTAGGCTGGCACCGATGCGATTATATACACTGTCCAAAAGGCATTTTGTTCTGGTCTTTGTAGTATTCTTTGTTTGTTTTGGTCTGACAGTCTTCATAGGAATAGCAGGTAAGGACAGTTGTCTTTTTAAAAGTTTACAGTTCCTGTATGCTTTGTCTAAACCTGGTGGTATTTACAGTGTATTTAAATGCTAATGAGCTTACTGCCCCTGAGATGTCTGAGGAAGCATTACTCCTGACAGGGAGGGGGAAGTGTTTCTTCCATTTCATTTTTTGTAGGAGTACTACCTACAACGACTAGGTATTTGCAACTGCTTTGCAGGGCAGAGTCAGTAAAATAAAACAAACCTAGTTTAATTGTAACATTTTTTCAGCAGACTGCTACATTAATTGTTTTTGTTTTTGTCTGTAAAATGATGGTGCTAATACTTGATTTCCTGTGAGGAAACTAGTAACTGTTTGTAAAGCCTTCTAAATGTTTCAGTAATAAATGCCACTGAAAGAATAAATATTTTAGTAGTATAAAAATATGAACTCCAGTTGTCAAACATGTATGAGCTTTGGTCTCTGGTTTCAAATATCTTTGCTGGAGTCCTGATGTGATCTGGGAGACTAAGCACTTAGTGTCTGGGTACTTATCCTGGAGATCAGAGAGATTTGATCCACAAAGATGCAGTGTCACTAGGGAGTTGAAAAGCATGGGGGCTCTCTTTATTTTATGCCAGAGAGCTTTTCTGGGTATAAAACATACTTGAAAAATAAGTCAGTGTGCTGTCACAGCAGTGTTAATATACTGGTACTCTGCTGTCAGGAGAGCTTTGTCAATACAGAAGTGACAGACAGGGTGATGGGAAGGGAGGGACTTGTACATATTAAGCAACCCATCCCTATATAAGAATTACTTAAAGGTTGTTACCATCTTCCCCCACTTTACTGCTTACTTCCACATCACCCAGCATGTCCACTGTGTTCTCCTGTGCCCCTCTCTGACACTTTTTGACCTGTTTGTAGGATTGTTTCTACCTCTGGCCTGTCCTCCATTTACTTCAGAATGAGAAGGGCTGCCCAGGCCTGGGAGTCATCTGCTCCTGCCTGCCTTGGAAAGAAGAGGGGATTAATTGGAGGCAGCTGTCTAGGCTTTTTATGCCCATCTGCGCCTTGTAGGCAGTACATTTTTCATAATAGCATTAAATAATAAAAGTTGTCTGTGAAACAAAACCTTCTTTCCTGCTGTTTGATTTATTGTAGCAGCCTAAGGTCCAAATAGACTTTCAGTTCATAAAGGTTAACCACTGATATTCCTGGGACTTGCGTAAGGGTGCTGAAGGGCATTATTTGGCCACCGAAATACCATAGAAATACATTTACAAAAGTGCATTTTATATGAATGATAAAGGGCAAAAAAATGGAATTACTTAATTTATTGTAATTTGGTTTTAAAATTGAACCATATTTGTAGTTATAGATTTATACTGCTAGGTTACAAGAAGTGAAAATTGTTTTACATAAGATAGGCGAAAAGCAGTGCTCCTGGAAGAGAAAACTGAGCATTTCGTTCTTAATCGGTGGCAGAACCTTAGAGACAGCTGTGTTGGTGTGTTGCATTGTCTTTGTGCAGAGTGATCCGATGATATGGTTACCTTTGGTCCAGAGGACTTGGCTGCTGTAAGCAACATGCGTACCCTGCTGGGGTCCCAGGCCTTGCCTGTGATCTCCTTCAGGAACTGCCATATTTGTGGGATTCTTGTCCTTGTAAGACTGGTTTGCTGGATAGTTTTGTTGGCAAAGCGTGAACACCATTTATTAGTATAGCTTATTTATTTTTAAAAGAATGGTGTTTACCTTGGGAGGAGACCCACTGAACACTTAATGTGATGTTTTCTGTGGCTTTTGTTGACAGCTGCTTGCTTCCTGTGAATAGAAGGAGGGGCAGTAACAGTAGAATGCTCTGTCACTAAAGGGTGCAGTCTGAGAAAAACTCACCAAACCCACTAAGTAAATGAAAGCATGGGAGATATATCCATATTTTCTGTGCTGCTTGAATATGCCACTGCCCGTGCTCGACATCTGCAGTTTGGGAAGCCTAGCAGAAGTCTTGCTTTTCATCTGAGAAAACAAGACAGTTTAATCTGTGGTAGCAGTTGCTACTCAGTTCTTGTAACCCAAGACAGACGCAGACTTGTTTGATCTTTTTGCCAAGTTGCACTCACTTTCTTTCCCTTTTCCCAATGGGTCTATGTTATCTTTGGGATGAGACAAGTGTAACAAAAATCCAAGGTGCAGAACTCATTTTTCTGTACCTGTGCAGTTTTCCTGTTTACCACCTCAGGGTGGTCCTTTGCTTTCAACTGTGATTCTGGTAACTGAGCAAGACTGAAAAAAAACAATAACAATTCAAATTAGTCTCCACAGCATCATTATGGTCAGTTGCTTAAAAAGCTTTTATATATTGCTTGCTACAGAAGTAACAGTTAATGGCACTAGAACATTATTTGTTTGGTTGCTGCTCTTAAAAATTGTGACTGTGATTTCTCTGTCCCAATATTGGTTCATATCTTCCAATTAAAAAAAAAAACTTATAAAAAAGACTAATTCTTTTAGTTTTGTCAAGAACTAATTACTGACACATGATGACTTATCATCTGTGAACACTTACTGAAATTGAGTTATGCTTTTTAAAAACAAAAAAATGCCTTTCAAAAATCTGCCCTGTTTATATGTACTTGAGAACTGAGAAATCCAGTGATGCAGAACTGACTTTATAGTGGGTGGCTGTAAGTGATGTTGAACTGCAATCCTAATATGAAATTTTGACTGTGATGGGTGAAATTAATAATTTTTCCATTTAAAGTCTGTAAGATGGTTAATACTGTTATTAGAGTGGTTGTAGGAGCCCAAACAGTACTGCATGTTTAGAGCTGTCATGAGAGTTAACCTAAAATACTTCTTGCACAGAGTGATGCCATGTTGCTCATTTCTAAACTTCCTTCTTTTCCACCTGTGGTAACTCTGAAGTCCATGGTCTTTGCGAAAAACTGCTTTTCTTGCATATTTTTTTTTAACACTGAGCTTATGGCTGAAAGAGCATATTGTAAGGATTAATAAATTACATTAAATTGCCAGACCAAATATATAGGGGGAGAGACCATTTGGACAGCGAAATCTTACTGTGACTGGGAAGCCTCTGGTGACCAAATGCATACATGTATGTCCCACTTTTGTGCCTACCTGCTTTACATCTCCTCTGTGTTTTTCACACCCCAGCATATAGACACAGATCTTTTTCTAATTTTCCCTTTCACTTTTCTGGGTTAGTCCTTTCGTGTTTTGTGTAAGTACAAACGTGTGCATTCTTCTTCTTCACAGTAGTATGTGAAGCCTTCCATACCTAAGAAGGCTAAGGAGAAACTGTACCACTCTCTACAACCATCTTATCAGAGGATACACAGAAGATGGGCCTAGACTTTTCTCAGAGGTGCATGACAATAGGCAGCAGACGCAAGCTGGGACACAAGAAGTTCCAGTTAAATATTAGGAATTTTTTTCTTACCATAAGGGTGATTAAATATTGGAACAGGTTTCCCAGAGAGGCTGTGAGAGTCTCTGTCCTTAGAGATGTTAAAGACTTATTTGGACATGGCCCTGAGCAACCTAATTAAACAAGAACAGACTAGATATTCTCTGGAGCTCTCTTCTAACATAAATTATGATTTGATTGCTTCCCATTTACTGCATACAGAACTAGAGGTAGGATGCGAGTGGATGGATCAGTACATGTTAAGTGTGAGCATGTCCTTATCCAGAATGATTGGAGGAATGATTGCATAAAAGGTCTGGTATTGAGTTGAACATCTCCCACTACAATTGGACATTCAGCTCTATTAAATGGATTGTCTGTTTTAGGAGAAATTGTTTATACAACTTCTATACAGTTATCTTTATTTATGTGATGACATTCATCGTGTATCATAGCCCCTGATTTCTGTAGAAAAGGAGGGGCTCAGTCTGAGTAAACTGAGAACTGTTGCTAAACAAAATGTGGGTATCTTGGCTTGAACAGACCGATGCAATGAAAATCCATCTTTATCCAGAAAGTACTGTTGCTGTGATCGTATGGGCAAGTACACTACATGTGCATAAAAGGGCATTGGCATCATGCACACAAATACAATGGGATGTGTTTGCCCTGGTGCCCAAGCCTTGAGAGCAATGTGTTATGGATGCTGTGCTCCATTTAAAACTAAGTAGTGGTAACAATTTGACAGTGCAAACTTTATAGTTCAATTAAACATGCTTTTTTTTCAGGTGGTTTCTGCAGCCCTTGTTGAGTTTTGAGTCTCTGTAACAAAAGCACCACTGGTACTTAGCCAGCTTTTTCTGTAGCTGAGTACTTTCATGACTGCACTCCCATAAAAAGCTTGGGATATATTTATATAACTACTGTGTTGTTTGTTGTAGTAGAGTACACATTTCAGGGCTTCTGATATGGAGTTCTTGATTTATAATTTACTTCCTATTTAATCATGCCTAGAAATACTATGTCAGAGTTGCTTAAAGGAACATTCAGGCCAAGTTTATAAATTATATTGAAATGTCCAAGTGATTTACCCTTCAACTTAAACATCTGAAAAGTGGGATTCTATCTACCTGCTTAGCAGGCAGGGACTTTATCAGTCTTTTGAAAACCTGTATCTACATCATTACTTACCACTATTATGTATACTTCAATATTGTTTTCTTTTTTCCTTCTTATATACTGTATAGGTCCTAATGTAATTGAAACTTCTGTAGCAAGAACAGACTTAAATAACAGTCTAAAGGTAAGAGTTAAGTATAGTTGGATTACATGAATGGCTTAATTTGATGTTAGTAATATGAAGCATTACCCTACTTTCCCCCAATTATTTTAAGTATTTAAACTTTTACTGGGAAATGTCTTATTTGTGCTTTCCAGTTTGAAACTGAATGTGCAATATTGTCCTACTACTGTGTTATATCCTGAATGGCCCAGCAGCAATTTCTAGTCTGTTACTGTTGTGAGCAGGCCAGGCAGAGAATTCTAGGATGTTTCCGCACAGCAGTTTCTGATAAAGTAACACTTGAGTTTTTCCCTGGTGAATTGAGGTTGGAGATTCTTTTAGGGGGTTCGGAAATAGAAATTGAGAACATAAACTGTAAAACGATGCACTCAGTGGCAATTAATGATATCCCTCTTGTGATCTTCCTTTCTACCATCTGGGAAGGAATATTTCTTTTTCTTATTAATTGTTCACTGTCACATGACCAAGACATGGGATCTGGCTTCCTAACATGAACTTTCACGTCCATGTTCTTAAAAGCTTTCTTATTTTGGTTCTTAGTTCTTGCAATTTGTTTCTAGATAGCTCTTCACTGTTAACATAATATCTGAAGTATTTTTTGGGACAGTGCTAAAAAGGTTTTGGTTTGGTGGTTTTTTTTTTTGGTTTTTTTTTTTTTTTACGTAAATTTTTTTTAAATACACAGGAACATTTCTTTGTTTTTCATCTGTTAGTCACCTGTATATGTTTATACTGATACTGTATTATGGGTGGATTTTATTTTTTTTAAAGCACATTTTGATTTCAAATAAGTCTTTCCTGCATGTAGGTTTTATCTGTTAATGATACCTTCTATTCTTTTGAACTGAAGGTGTGATTTTTAGAAAGCCTAGTGGAAAATAGTTTTGTTTTCATAATTATAGTAGAACAGATTTAAAACTGTAGCAGATAAAGGGCTGCCAACTTGACTTTTGATGTAAAGTGTTAAAAATTATTACTTATGTTCAGGCTAGGGCTCAGGATTTTGTTTTTCATGTCTGAACTTATCTGTTTTAGTGCTGCTGCTTTTATGAGCTTTAGGTAATCATACCTGTCCTTGCTTCAGTGCTGTGCAAAACACATGTGCTGTTTAACCTAATCCTCTGGAAGACTTCTATTTGAGCTGCTTATCATATTGACCACAGAGTGGCACATATTAAATCTTTTCCCAAAAACATTGTCGCAAACATAATTAAGATGCCTTTCATCATTGTAACTACAGATATGCCATGTAAAGTATAATGGCTGGTGCTAATCTTGTGGATTTTTTTACAGCTGAAGCCATTTAATTTAAGTTCTCCACCGCTGTCAACTTACAATCAGCAGCTGTGGCTGACCTGCGTAGTTGAGTTGGATCAGCACGATGGTGAGAATCTTACATAATTCTCAGGAAACTTGAGAATAGAAAACTTGCTATAGCAACCTGTCTATTGTATCTTTAATTTCCTCTGTCACACAGATGATCCTGTTGCTTTTTGTCTATGGTTGGTAGATTTTTTCCTCTGATACTTTTTCTTCCCCTCTGCCCCCCTCCCTCAGTAAAGACATGGAGAGCACTGAACTGTAAGCAACAACTATGGGGAATATTGTTGGTTATTTCTATGAAAACAATAGTATCTAGATAATGTGTCTTTCCTCCTTCATTTTTGGGGAAATTCGATGTGTGGACTGTAATGATATTAATTTTTCAATAAAGCTTCCCTGTATATATATGGGAAATACTATATTAGTGATTGTTAATCTGTCAAAATTCACTACAGGGCTTGAGACTAACTGTGTAAGTATTAAAATACTGTACCCCTACTTCAGTAAAGTATAACTGAATAACTCTGAGTAGTATTTGGATAACAGACACTTTGAACTATATTTAGAACACTATTTGGGATTTCATTTCTGCATGTAGCAATAGGTTGATGTTTTCTGTTTTACTTACAGTATCCCTCAAAAAGAATGTTACTATGACAGTCAAAGTACTCGGAGTGGTGAAGGATGGAAGCACACCATATGTTAATAATCAAGTTCACAATCGAACAAGGTTACTCAGTTGTGCACAAGTATGTACTTGCTTAAACAAAACTCTGATGCAGTGCACTTTCTTTAAATCTGTTTGTGTGCATGTTGCTTTACATTGCAAATAAGAAGAATGTATTTGTTAAACATGTCTTGGGAAAGACTCTATAGTGTGGTTTTATTTATAATGGCAACAGAGTTAGTAATGCTGACCAAGTATCTTCCTATCCATCCTTTTTCTGCTTACTTCTATGACTTTTGTCTATTACTCGTTAAAGACCCTTCTTTCTTGTTAGAATTGCTCTTTGTGAGCAAAACAGTGTGTCCTGTTCAGTCACCTAAAGAGGTTTAGCAATACTGAATAGAGGGATGTTGTAGTCAAAGATTGGATTTGGGGTTCCAGCGGAGAGAAAGTTCTCCTCCAGCACCTCACACAGTCTGGTTGAAATCAGCTGGCAGCTGTGTTCTGAAAAAGCCAAATTTTTTGCCACCTGTGAAGAAATGTTTAAGGTTTGGAGGTTCTGGTATAATTTTCCCTGAAATTTTTAAGCTTGGAAACATCCAAACTAGCTTCTCCAGATGCAAGTCCTTTAGGAAGGACATAGCTGAAGTTTTTTATGATAAGCGTATATGGTAAATCAAGGGTTTTCTTTTTATATATATATCCTACAGCCAAGTGAACAATATGCTTGAGTTTTCTCTTTCCTCTTGTTAACTTTTAAAAATGAATTAGTACAAGATAGCCGCATCTCACAATCTGATGACCTAGAGTTTGACGGACAGTTATTCAGATCCATCCTGGTGCTGCAAGCAGGTGCTTTCACCAGCTAAAGTGAAAACTAGCCTTGTTTGTTGTTCAACCTTTGACTTTATCACTGTCTTTATTAATTTCTTCTGGTTTGCCTTTGTATCTTTCAAGAAGCTCTTGATCAGACTGATTGAGATTGGTGAGACATACAATAAATATCATCAATATGCAACCATTTAGAAACAAATTCTCCATCCTGTACTGACAGTGCATATTCTAGAATAATTTGAAGACTTTTACATACCTTTAGCATGCCTTTCATCATTGTAACTACATTCTCTACTGCATGTGTTCACAGAAATGCAGTGAAATCATTGTTGCTCACCTTGGCTACCTGAACTACACTCAGTACAACATATTTGTTAGCTTTGAGGATCTAAACAAGTTAACATACACCATCCAGAATATTACTTTCACAGTAAGTATAAAGTTTTGTATTAGTAAAAGAAGTCTCTTTAATGCTGTAGAGGTGTGCTTTAACTGTAACAAAAAAGTGTCTGATTTTTGAAGAGAAATATAAAAATGTATTAATTTTCTGTCACTACTAATATCAAAGTTATTGTAGCATTTACTATTGATAAGAGTCTACTCCAATTTTTTCACCTCCATAGGGAAAGATTTTTCTTTCAGAACTGCTGATGCTGTTTTTTTGTAACAGATAAATTTAGTCTTAATTCCTGGCAGATATTTTTATCAATAGGCAAGCTAGACTAGAACATCCAGTTTTCTGCATTTGCTTATAGAGATGTTGCCTTTCTGAAGCATGGTATCTTTTTCAGCTTTTCCGTGAGTTTTATCTGAATTAGCAAAATTTTCCAGGCTTCACAAGAGCATGGGCTAGAAAGACAAACTCAAAGAAAAATGAAGATTTTTTTTATCTATCATTGTGCTTATGAGGAAGAGAAAAATGGTGGTTATTTTCAGCTAAAATAATCAGGCTACTAAACTAATTCACTAAAATAATCCCCAGTGAAATAATTACCTCAGTACTGCTTATGAAACACATCATCAGTGTGTGTTGTTTGACTCCAGAAAGAAATCTGCACTGGGAGAAAATGGAACTGAACCAAGTTTGTATAAGTTACTATGCTGTATTCTACCTGGATATAGCATTTGGAATGTCAGAGCAGGTAGCAAGCAAAAATCTTACTGTAAAGCAAAAATGTTCTTTTGTATACTAAATTAACTTTCTAAATGTTAATATTTGTAGTACACAAAGCACATCATTAAAAATTAGCTCCCAGGGGAAAAAACCCCTAAGCTCACAACCCCTTTGTTTAGTTCCAGATTTCAAACAGGACAAAGTGTTGGGGCATTTATAGTTGTATAGTTTATTATCTTGCTTTGCAGGCTTCCTTTAAGTCAGACCTCTGTGCAACCCAGAAAAAACCCCTAAGCCCCACTTTCCCACAGCAACTGCAATTATCAAATTTATTTCATTATTACAATTGTTTATGATGACCTCAGTTGAAATCATAGATTGCCTTTTGTATAATAGGATTCTCTACATATAATTTTCATTCTACATTTACAGTTTAAAAAGAAAGGTAAAGCTTCTTGTTCACATGAGCAGAGCATATGTTGTACCAGGGAGTTTACATTTCAAAAGTGGCTTCAAAACAGAAGCATGCCAGGTATGAGATAAATTGATGACAGAGGAGAGTTTATGCAAACTGACATATTATAATTAATGTTTGTGTCTTTCTAGTAATTAGAGGAGAAGAAGGAGCTTTTCCCCCTAACCTGTGAAAAGATTTTTATATTTCTAGTAAGCTCGTTTATTCTTCCCTATTATGATTTTCTTTTTTTTCCACTTGTGAGACGAGTGAACAAGCTTTAAGAAAACAAACCCCCTATGGGAAGCACCTCTGCACCTTATTGATCTCTTCATAGTCAATTTATGCAACTGACCTTGGTAATAAAGAAGAACATACTGGATTTACTCATTTATTGGTATTCATACTTTGAATGAAAGTGCAGTTGAAATCAATGAAGAAAATGTCCTTTTTGTCCTGACAGCATTGAGTATGTTACAAAGTGGCAGGATAAAAGAGAAGCAAGGCTATTAGGCTGCTTTGCTTATCTTTTCATCAGATAGTCCTGTGGGCATGAATTTATCTTTGTGACATTTGGCAATACCTTTACATTTTGAAACACCTGAGAACTTTCCAATATCTGCATAAAGTGCTTATTATCAATGTCATATGTACCCTGTCAAAACATTGTTCATAGGGCTCTTTTTCTTTTATTGTTTTGTAGTGGAAGACCTACAATCCAACTTTTTCACAAGTGGAAATATGGTTCCGGTTTGTCTTTGTAGTTCTTACTTTTATGGTCACGGTAAGATTTTGTTTCAGTTTTTCTGGAGTATATTATGTAGACAGCTGATAACACTGCTCTGTAACGCTATGTAACCCCAGGCAGCTGGGTAGACATATCGCTGGATGGGTGTAAAAAATGTTTCTGAATACTTACGTAGTTGCTGCTTTTATGTTTTTACAAGTGGTATTGAAGGGACATTAAGAAAATAGGATAAATGGCAAAACTTGCTTTTCTAAACTCTGATTTTGGATTAAACAGAAAGAATTTTGCTTTAACAAGGGAAACTGTGATTAGATGCTAGAAAAAATATTTTTTTGCAGTGCAGATAGGCTCAGACTTTGGAATAGGATGGCCAGAGTGTGGGCTCTTTGTCCCTGAAAATGAACAAAATTCAATTGAATATGACCTTGATCTAACTTTAAAGTTATCACTGCCTTGAGTGTAAGGATGAGCCAGATGACCTCCAGAGATGCCTAACAACCTAAATAGTATGCTATGATTTAGATTATCTCTCCTTTCCAACCTCTTCTTTCCAACTGGAAAAGAAGTGTGTGGTGGAAAAAAAAAATATCTAAAATGTTACGTTTTCAGAGTAGGAGCACCAAAGTACTGCACACTTGCATAATTTTTCTCATATAGGTGATGTCACTTAGCAGGTAACTGTGAATATAAACTGCAAGTTGCTTTTTTAAAAAGTCAGATTAAATGGAACTTGATGATAGTGTGTGGCCAATAATGAGGCAACATTTTTTTTCACACATTGTTGATTTCCACGGTACTACCTGGTTTACTTCTCAGTTTGCTTGAGAAATTGAAGTTGAAGCTAAGAGACCTGGTTCATGTTTTACTGTGTTCTCAGTGGCAAAGACCTCATGAATAGCCTTTGAAATGTGCTCTTAACTCTGGTTAAAGCATTAAGGCTGTATTCCTTCCTTACAAGTTGTTGTTGTTGTTGTTGTTTTACAGTGTCTGTTTGCACATTCTCTGCGGAAATTCTCCATGAGAGACTGGGGTATTGAACAGAAATGGATGTCCATCCTACTTCCTCTCTTGCTTCTTTACAATGGTACTTGTATGCTGGAATTTTTTGAAAAGCTCCTTTTTAAAAAAGAAATAGAAAAAAAAGACAAAAGAGAGAGAGGCAAAATGGAATTGCACCTTGAACTTATAAGCAACTGTTTATAAGGCTTCAGAAAAATAAATAAAAAAATCCAAACAACCTTTTTCAAGTGTAGCAAATTCAAGGGCATAATGAATGCGTGGATTTCAGTCTTTTCAGTCACATCAATGTCAATTATTTGTTTAAAGCTCTGATTGGAATAGGTGCCTACCATACTGAACCTTTCAGTTTCTGTTCATCTGCTAAGTCTTACTTCTTCATTTTTCAGATACACACACTTTAGCTAAAAATGGAGGCTACTTTTAGTGCAGGAAAACACATCAAATTCTAGCACTTAATAGCAGTACTAAAAGAATATTTGCATTTTAATAATTGTGTGATAATTTTTAAGTCATCACCATTAACAGTGGTTTAGTAGAAAGTCTAAAATAACCTGAAATCTTTTAGAAATGTTGGCAACCATTTGAGTTTATTTCTACAGAACAGAGGATTGCTGCTGAAGGCACCATTTTCTTTATTAATTCATTTAAGATAAAGCAAATTTCAATTTCATTTACTGGTGTAATTTGAAAAATCTAGGTTTTTCTGTTCCTCTGAAGATACATTCTGCTTTACTTTTTATAACAAAAGGGTTTTTTCTCTCTGTTTAACTTCTGGGTTTTTTCTTATTTTGTTACAGATCCATTTTTCCCCCTATCTTTTCTGGTGAACAGCTGGTTTCCTGGAATGCTGGATGATCTATTCCAGTCACTGTTTCTGTGTGCTTTGTTGTTGTTCTGGCTTTGTGTCTACCATGGTATAAGAGTACAGGTAAGGGTGCATCAGTATCTACTACTAACTGAGAAGACAGTACTTGTTTTTTTCAGTTCTCAAAAGGTGACAAAAATGGAACCAAATATTTTAAAGAGAGACATTTATTTTATTCATAAAGTACAATGTGACATATGAAGCTTCGGTGTTAAAATGATTTATGGTGAAGTAGATTATCTTGAGTCTACCAAGTCTAAATGGGGTAGATGGGACAGTCTTCAGAATCATCATGCCATTATGCTTTTTCTTGCTTGAAGGATTTTGTTGTTCTGTGTGGTAGATGATTGGTTTTTTAAAGTAGTTTAAAATACTGCTTAAGAGAAATATGAGTTCTGGAGCATGTTTCTTTATTTGTATTGCCAGTGAAATATGTGGGACCTTATAAATAGGATGCTCCAACTCTACTGCATCTTATTAACATGATGATCCAGTTTTATGTCTTCTCTAAACCACCTGTGCAGGATAAAAATACAGATGAGTGTCTTAATCTAGTTCATATTGAGTGAAACAAAGATGGCAGTTATTTTATTTTGTCAAGAATTAATAAAATCTCAAATGTAGATCACTTCTTCACCACACTATTGTTTTCTCAACAGGGGGAAAGGAAGTGCTTAACTTTCTATCTGCCCAAATTCTTCATAGTTGGACTATTGTGGCTGGCCTCTGTTACACTGGGAATATGGCAAACGTAAGTAATTTAAAATTTAGGGCAGAAGTACAAGCTGAGAGTGTTCAAGAATGAAAAGATTGTTTATGACTAGTGGTAGAGAAATGCATTTTCTAAAAAACAAATGGGGAGATTAGACACGATTACAATTAAAATCTTCCATATTTCTTCCAAATTGGGTTATGGAATGAGAATGTTATATACAGTAAATTGTCATGGCTCCTTTCAAATTAATGGCACCAACTTATATGGCGAAAATCTTTATAGTAACTTAAAATGTTTTCTTTTGAGTGCATTTCTTGGTCAGTATGTCTTTCTGACCTTGTCTGGAATGGTGCACGTACTAGTTTTTAATTTTGAATCTTTTCTAGCGTTAATGAAGTACATGATCCTACATATCAATACAGGGTTGACACGGGTAATTTCCAGGTAAGTAAAAAATGTTTTCTTGCTATTAAATTGTCAGGTAGAGTTGGGCAGTACAAGGAGATGGGGTTTGTTCTTTCATAAAAATCTATAACACAGTTTAGAAAATAGCAAATGCTTGTCAAATGGTCTTACTCTGACTAGAGTATTTTTAATTTTGCTTTAGATAGATTCATAGACCATATTGACCTCCATATTGAGAAGAGCTATTTGTCCTGCAAATCTGGAGACTCAACACCACAAGACTCATGACTGTTGAGATTGAAAGAAAATTTTTTTTAAGCCTCTTATTAAGTCAGCTTTGTATATCTTTACTCCTGCCAAGATCGTCTGTCCTAGTAAATTTCAGACTTTCTTGTTGTAAAGGAAGATCTGATGTACTTGGGTCCCTCCTTCTTGGGAGCTGTGTTTTTAGAAAATCATGGTGATTCAGCTGACTGTGATTTTGGTGAAAAATGCTTGTTTCTATGAAATATCCTTTCTTTACATTCCCTAAAATTTGACCTGGATGTATCACCATCCTCATTTCATGAACCTACTTTTCCTGCATAAATGGTTTCTGTTGAGGGAAGGAGGAATAGACCAAATGTCATTAAATAATAAAACCTAACACTTTTCTTATAGGGAATGAAAATCTTCTTCCTTGTGGTGGCAACCACATACATTCTCTACCTTTTGTTCCTGATAGTGAGGGCATGCTCAGAACTTCGAAACATGCCTTATGTTGGTAAGGAATTTTTTTTTTTTTTTTATTCTTCCCCACACAGGCTTGTTTCTCCTAGATGCAGGTGTAAATTCACTAATAACAATTTTCTCAATCTTTTTCAGATCTCAGGTTAAAATTCTTGACTGCATTAACATTTGTAGTGCTTGTCATTAGGTAAGGCTTTTTGAAGTACCTTTCTCAGAATTGTAACTTTTATAGCCTTTTTTCCCGAGCCTTGAATGCGTTTTGTCGATATTAAAATTGTCAATGAAACTGAAGAGTGTCTTTGATATAGCTGTTTTGGCAAGTATTTTTTAATTTTTAACCTTTCTTGAGACTTTTTGAGCTAAGTTCATATTATTGCTATTACCGTGGCAAGGCACTGCAAGATTTAGAGGTTCACTTAGCAGAGATGTTTACTGCTGAGTGGTCTGCAAGTGCACCATTCCCCTGTTCTGGAGTTTTGTAAACCTAACTAAGTCAAAGCAGAAGTTTACAAATAGTTGCTTAGATTATTGTTAGTATCTGTCTCCCCCACTCCAAACTGTTACTTCAAATTACTGTTGACTATTGGATTGTATATAGTGGATGAAATCTGAGGGGGTTTTCCACTTTACTCAGCTGACTGCTGACTTTTAATCATGAAATAATCCTCCTTAATTTAGAACTATGAAAGCAAGTGTATTTTAAAATAAATTGTCAACATGTTAACATAATTATTTTCTCCTATACTCTTCTATCAACCTACTATTTCAGTTTTGTGTTTTAAAGACAGAGTGCACCTATGTGTTTTATTATTTTTTTCCCCACAGCATTGTTATACTCTACCTGCGCTTTGGAGCACAAGTTCTACAGGATAACTTTGTTGCTGAGCTGTCGACTCATTATCAGAATTATATCCTTGTGTTGTGATACTGCTCAAGTAGGAATGTTAAGCTGTTTTCCTGCAGAAGGTACTTCAAAATGATGTACCTAAGACTGAGACCTTTGACTTTTAGGTGGACTTTTGCAGTAAAGTTTGTTTTGTTCAGGGTTTTATGTCAGCATTTTGTAATGACTCTTTGTAAAGATTATGAGCTAGACAGTCTCAGTCTAATTTGTTCACATCACATGAATCACAGCTGCTTTTGATACTCTTCAAAAGGAATGAAGGCTTAGATAGGCATGCCTGGTGCATATCAAAGTCATTTTAATTAGATATTATGACAAATTTGGCTGTGTTTGCTGCCTCAGTTGTTTCCTGTGTACCTATCAGTCAGCATGGGGCATACTAAAATACGAGAAATTAACAGTTTAGAAGTCACTGTTTGCATATTGGTCCAAGTCTACATGTGGTACAGGTCATATAGCAGAGAATTTAAGTGACTTGAGAAAGACTATTTCTGATGCCTGTTGACAAAGGATTACAGCCTGTATTTCTGACCTGAACCATAAGATCCCAGTTCTTTGTACTTTTTGAAAGTGCCTGTGTGACTGCAGCTGCTCCGTTTACTGATAAGCTTAAATATGTGTTGAGAAGTAGTAGAAAACAATATGTAAAGCCTTTGGTATTTTCCTAAAAGCATGGCAAGAAACCATCTTCAGAGTTCTATCTACAGATAGTCCTTTCTCCTTCCTTCTTAATTACTATGCCAAGGAGGAACTTTTAAAAAATAAAAATAACAAAACCCACCTGAACACCCCCTCTTACTCAGCTTTCTTTTAGCCCTGAAGGCAGAACCATTTGACTGACCACTGCTTGAGTAGACCATACCTCAGCAACTGTTACTTGTGTTAAAGCTTTGTTTTCAGTGGGAGCTTTAACTTGGAATAGCTTGAGTGCATTAGTTGTCTCTGAATATAAAACATGCAGTTTTGTTTAGCCATTCATGCTCTCAAACTTCAGTAAGGTAAACATTCTTTCCATTGAAACAGCTTGTGTATGGATTGGGTCTTGCTTCCAGAGTTCATATGTGTGGAACTATGTTGACACTCCTTGACGCTTACTACCAGCAGAATTCTTATCATTTTATGGTTTATTGAACTTTTATCTCTACACCTTAGCCTTCGTGTATTCCCCCTCGAAGAATGCACTATATGGTAAGTGTAAGCTGTTGTCTGGCAAACTTGGATGACAAGAGCTGCCATATTAGCAGATACTGTGCAATCTCTTTATATTTTGGTTGTCTTGTTACTGTTCCAGTTTCGTTTGAGTTAACATAAGCAGAAGCTGCACTGCTCCTGAGCAGATTAGGAACACATAAAATGTAATAACTGATGAGCTAGGCTTGCATTCTTATGCACTTAGATCGAGCATGTAGTCAGTGTGACGTTTGCATGTACTGCACCAACTTTGGAACTGACTCACAGACAGCCCTTAAGGCGCAACATTACTTCATTTGGACTTTGTTCTAATGAAAGTTTAAATATTGGCATGCTGGCAAACTGGACTCTGAAATTAGTAACATGCTGTTGGAAAAGTAGGAGGGAAGCTGATCTCTAAAATGAGAGGAATTTTAGAGAACTTGCTATGGGGAGGGCTGCGCAGGGCCCATGTAAAAGGAGATAAAGGATTGAACCAGTGGCACTTCTGCCTTGGCATTCCTATGTAGAGGATACAGTCTGACTTACAGGATGATTACAAAGCAGTTCTCTCTAACAGATAAAGAAATTTAAAATAAATATTTGTACTGAGTCCATTCTCTGCTTTAAGAATTGAGATCAAGATATAGAATTATAGAAGAGCAGAAGCTGAAAGGCACCTGGAAAGATCACGTGCTCCAGCCTTTCATGGGAAAGGAAGCCTAGATGAGATTATCTAGTGGCCAATCATATCTTGCATGCTGAGACCATGTAGGGGGAAGGCACTAAATAGTGGAGCTGGTCCTTTCTATAAATTTTTAGAGTTCAGATGGATGGAACTGTTACAAAAAATGCTATTTTTCCATTAAGAATGGAGAAAGAACTGGTGGGATGAGGATAAAATTGAAAAATTTCTGTTGGGTTGCAAGAAATATTTGTTTGTAGAGAGTGGAAAGTAAAAGGCTGCCAGGAAAAAGATGTTATGGCAAATTGCTAAATTGAATTTTACTTGCATATAACTGTGAACTGCACCTAAGCAACACAGACTGTGCAAGAAATGAAGGCCTTAAAACAAGGTAGAGGGAATTGTCATAGCTGGTGGAAAGTATGTGTTTCTTTTCATTTCACTATAAAGGTACAAGTCCTTCCTTCATCTCTTACAAGGATTAAAAGTAACTAGATAATCACTGACTTACAGTCAAGGGATTCCAATTTCCGTTGATTTGTAGCTTAGAAATAACCAAAACCACAAGTTTGTGTTTTTTTAAATACATACGAACTTTTGATAAAGAATAATGAACTCTGAATTAATCTATGTGCAAATTGAAATAATATGACATAGGAAGCTGCACAAGGGAGGAAATCGGTTTATACAACTTAGAGAATATCTATCTAAAACTGAGATAATTATGTCATCTCCTTCACTCTTAATACCATGATGATGTGGCTGAAGGGTGGAGAATTTAAAGGAGAGAATTCCTGTTTGGATACAGTTTTGTTGAATTGTAATCCTGACTGCCTTAGAAGTTGTTGTGTCCGTTGCTACAGTGCTGTGTTAGAACTAGTCACATTTCTACATTGAACACACTAAATTAACCCTTATTTGTATCTTCCAGAATCGCAGTTGAAAGACAATCCTGCTTTTTCTATGCTGAATGATTCAGATGATGATGTGATTTATGGGTAAGATTTTGAAACACTATGGGGAGTTACTTCTGGTGTGTATATTTTTTTGGTAATGTTCTTCTCCATATTCATTAAATAAGTGAATGGTTTGATAGTGAAAGTATTCTGCCTAAAGAACAGAAATATAGCCTTTCTCTGAAGCAGAAATGCAGTGAGAATGCATGTTGTTTTTTCTTTTCTTTGGTTTCTAAAAGGGATTGCCATGGCACTGATACAAACAGGTAAGAAAGTATTATGATGCTGGTAGGTCATGAAGTGAAGGCAGTAAGAGCTGGGAAAGGAAAGGGCTTCCTTCTTACACTGGGAAGGACATCAGGAGTCAGGTGGAGTTAGCAAAGAGGCATCTCACCTGTAAATGCTTCAGGGAAGGAGAGTGGTGCTTCTTAAGTGTCCAGCAGTTTCTGAATTACGAATAGCCAAGACTGGCAAAACTTCCAGTGTGAGTTTATGTAACATGAGAATCATAGTAGCACTTGAAACCCATCCCAGTCAGGTGGCTCTGTGCTGGACACTGAAACACACTTGTTATCTGCCCTTGATTTTTCATCTCTTACCAAAGACACTGAAGTGGCTGGAACCGTGAATGGGACCAACGCTGCACTAACCTGAACAAGTTCATCCTGGACTAACTATATCCATTGTCAGGGCTAGCTTGCCTTTGGTTAGTTAGATGAGTAGTGGTAGCGCCAGCTTGCTTCTATGCAAATCTGTGTGAAAAGTGGCTTGTAGTTACTGGAATAACTTTTGTTACACGTTGTCCTCATGAGAAAATTCATATATGTTGTTCATATCACAAGGAAGAAAAACAGATACCAGCTCCTAACCCAAGTAACAATTTTATGCCTCAATGTAGTTTAGAACTTCCCTGTTTACTTTCAACTTCCTCTCTGAACACCATATTCAGAAACTTCAACAAGTATCTGTTTCACAGGAGTGACTATGAAGAAATGCCACTTCAGAACGGCCAAGCTATTAGAGCCAAGTATAAAGAGGAATCAGACAGTGATTGATTGATTTTAATGCAGACAGACTTGTTCAGCTGGAATTAAGCCAATTTTGAAGTTTTCCTAGATGGACATCTTCCTTGGCTTCCCTACAGTCTGCTGTCATCTTAACACCAACTCCCAGGAAGGACATCCTGCTTCTGTTTCTGTTTACAGAGTTAAAACTGAGAAAACAAATGCTTGAAATGGTTGAGGTGAAAACTTAAGAAACCAAAATTTTTACATGTCTTACAAAATGCCTGATAGCAGGATGTTTGTGTACTAAAATCTTTAAGTCTATTTCCATTTCAAAGTCTCACGAATTATATACCGAGTTGCAAACTGCTTCCTTGCTGCTGGGTTTTGGTGTTTTTTTTGTTTGTTTTTAATTTTGTTGTGGAGTTTTTTTTGTTTTTAGGATGATGTACAGCATACTGCCATTCATCTGTTATATTTGCATTAGCTGCTTTGTATATTGTCCACTGCTGTATGAAGTGCCTCATTTCCTTTTCAATTTTCTACCTTAGTCTTTTGAGCTGGAGGCAGGGAATGAACTCACCTTTTTTTTTTTTTTTAATTAATACAAGAAAACACAAGCTTTCTTTTCTTCCTTTGAGTAAGTGATACAAACTTAAGACCATTTTTTAATAAGTTTACTGGGTTTGTAGGTGCAAGATAGTCAAATTCTAGTGAGCCAAAATAGTCTCAGTGGTGCAAAATTATTTGTGTAATGTATGTTTCATGACATCCTTTACTGCCACAACAGAAGTGTGTGTATGGGTTTTTTTGGAACAGCCTTTTCAAATTGAAATATTTCAACAACAGCAAATCTCAGAAGGAAGCCAGTACTTTTCTTCTTGCTCTTTTTGTATGCCAGAGGAGATTGTTGCACTTACCGAGAATACAGTATGAAAGTTTCATAGGGCATTGCAATTTCAAATTTCCAAACATTTCACTTTTAAAGGTTTTTTTTCTATATCAGAATTTTTCCTTAAGTTGTATTAGGGAATAGTTTAATCTACATCCTAGAAACAATTGTCATTGCTCATGTATTGAATGTGCCTAAGTTAGCTTGTGAGCATGTTCTGTGCATAGTTCAGCTGCTTTGTCATACCACAGTCACCACCTGTACTGAGGGGAACTTTTTTATCACATTTTGTGATTATCTGTATTCCAGTCTGTGCTGGAACAAAGATATATGGGAATTAAGTATTCCATGTACAATGCTGCTGCTCTATTTAGAAGTTGGTTTTCTCCTACACTACTGTTCAGTTCTTTATTTAAGTGGGTGCTGTTTGTTTATAACTGCTTTTGTTCTCAGATACTTGGCCTGTATAAAAGTATCTCTTTTTCTCATGGATTTGTAACTGAGATTTACTCCTGCAAAATTTCTCTGCCCTGCTGCTGCAGAAGGCTCTCAAAAGCACTGTTCATGTAATAGAACATGGTGCTGGGTTGCACTGGGAAATTGTGCTCATCGCTGAAATATTTAAAGCAGAACAGTGCAATGAAGTCCTGCTAGACTTGATGAATCATACTGGGGAAAAACAGATTTGTTCTGCTTTGATGCAACAACTGCTCTAGACCATTCCCATTGCAATAACCTCTTGGTTCAAGATCATGAAGGGGAGACTTCACAGGGCAGCAATTCACTTAGAGGGGACCAAAGGAACTGCTTCATGTGGGTGCATCCTTTTTATCATAGAATAGTTCAGATTAGGTCAGTGCTCTGCTAAAAACGTGTACTTAGACATTGTGTGTGTGTGAGAGAGAGAGAGAAAACTTTCTACAATTACGTAGAGCTATGAAATTTTTGAGAGTATCTGAAATTTAAAACTTTCTGTGCCAGGGATCGTTTATTTGTTAGAAGCCAAAGCACTGTTGTATGGCAAAAGCAAGGAAACGCTGGGGAAGAAGAGGTTTTTCCCTTTCATTTCTTAATTGGTGTTACTTCAGAAGAACATAAAGGAAAACATTCAAGAAGTATTTCAAATTATGGGTGGTTTCCTTTCCAGTGAACTACAGTAAGCTCTTCCTTCAGCACTTCCTTTTAGACTTTTTTTAACAAGTAAAGGGAGATGCTCTGTATCCTAAAATTGGAGAGCCTATTCTCATTTTTACTCTTCCTGAGGCCTACAGCTATTTGAATTTGCAGAGTCAGACTTGGGAGCCAATTTGGATTGTTTGCATACCCCAAATCCTATTGAGTTCCATTAGAGTAACAGTGGGTATAGGAAGTAGGTGTTCAAAAACTGATAATTACACGATACTTATATATTCAGATGTTTTTTCTCTGATATTATTTAATTCTCTCCCACATTGTTCTGAAGAGTGAAAATTTTGACCAAAGTGTAAAGTGCACCAATGTTTCTTATCACAGTCTGAACTGGTTGTTACAGTTAACTCTGAAATAGCGTCATGGTTTGCGATTTCATTAACTAAAGAATATATTTATAATCTAAGTTTTGAGATTTTTTTTCTAAGCTATTCTCAGCCCATTTCTCTTGCTGTTTTGTTTGCATTAACTTTACTACATCACTACATTCAAAGTGGCAATAGAAAAGTAAAGAATGGGAAATTGTGCTTAAAGCAAGTTTCTCTCTATGAAAATAGTGAGAAAATAGTTGCCTTGTTAATTTTTAGAGATTCTATTTAAGCAATGTTTGCCATGCAAAATAGCTTTATATTTTGGAAGTGCTAGTGTTATGATAAACTTGGTTGAAGCACAGTCGCATCAAATTCAGTTTACAGTAAGATGACAAAAGCAGTGAAGCAGATGAAGAACTAGTTTTGGTAGCAAGAAATCTCAATTTGACTCATTGTATTTCCATGACTGGAAAGCAGAGACGGTATTTGAAGAATGCTACAATATGTATTGAAAACAGCTTGGAAATAGGTGGTATAAATTCACCTCTGAGTATTGTAACCCAAGGGTGAAAGAGAAGAAATCTGGGTAAGAAACTAGCCATGCTTTCCTTTCCCTATTGCTAAAGTAATTATCTCCATCACTAGTGGAACTGTATGAAACAAGAAAAGTACACTAAAAGGCCCACAGCATACAGTGATCCTGCTCTAAGGAGAGGCTATCTATGAAATAACTGCAAGACTTTCACCTACACAATGATCACCAGGTATTTTAAAGAAATCAGTCAAGTGTGAGCCATTCATAGCAACTATTTTCTGTAGTATTTGCTTTAAAAATACAGTTGGTGTTGGAATTGATTGGAAACTTTCTTAAGAGTGGCAAAGAAGAGGAAGCCTAAGGCTTAACACTAGTGAGACACAGCTAGTGCATTGAACCTCATACCAATACTGGGGAGAATGGTTCCAGCTAGGAAAGACTTTGATTTATTGTCTCTGAGCCAAATGACAACTTTTTATCCATAGTTTCCCCACCCATTTCCTTTTGCTTATGCCAGTAATAACCTTTGCATTACTGTAAAACTTTTTTTAGAAGTTTGTAAATATGTAAAATGATAATATGGAAAAATTGTGTACCAAAATGGTATAAAAATGTGTAAGATAAATGCTCTGTTTAATGAGAAGCTGTAATTAAATGCTGCTTTGAGAAAGTGTGCATGAGGACATGTGTTAAATATTCTGTGTATCCAGAAATTGTACCAGTAACAGCAAATATCCATTTATGTTGTAAAACTTCATGCTAATATGGAAAATGAAGGAAGACTGAATATTTTACTTAGCTTGAGTTTCTTGGAAGAATTCATGTGCATAATCATTGTTAAATATGTTCATAATAAAGTTTTATACCTTTATATTGTATCTTGGTTTTATTTTCCTTCTAGGGAATTTTACTTTCCTTCTTGTGAACTGTACCATTTTCATGACTTACACATATTTTCAGTTTACATTTTCTTGCACATATTTAAATTTGGTTAATTGCATAAGGATGGGATCCAAGAGGATGTGTCAGCACAGATGTTTTGTGTTGTTTATTGGGGTTTTTTTGTTTTTTTACCCTGCCTGGACTTGAAGGTTGCTGAATCCCCTAAATATGTTAGCCAGGTTTACAAAGGGGACCTGGCATTTTCAAATGGCTTCAGAGTGGCTTTGCAAAGCCTGCTGAGGTCACACTGGCAGTGAGAATTCCCCTGGTGAGTGTTGGTGCCAGTGATAAAAAATGGTGCAGGGATGATGAAGATGCTGATGTAATTCTTCAACTTCTTACAGCTCTGTATCTTCCAAGAGGCTGCTCAAAGCTGACAGACTGCAAGTGATCAGCACATCATTGTTTGGGATGGTGCCATCCTTTATATACTTAAAACCTCTCTGTGTGCTGAATAAAACAGCCACAAACTTCCCTGCACAAACAGATATGCAACTTAGTCCTGCTTTAGTATCAGCTATGGTAGTGCTCATTTACCAGCAGTTAATCCCAAAGCCATTTCCTTTAGGTTTTAGTTACCATAGCGGTGGAATACAGGTCATACTCATTTATGGCAGCGACAGTAAATGGCTTCCCCTTTCCTCCTCCTCCCTTCCAGATCAGGGCTGCCATGTCCCCAATTTCTACAACTGTAGGAATATGAAGAGCCATGGCAGTAAGTGAGACAGGAACCAGAGAGAGACTTTGTAAGTACCTGCCTGAACACTCCAGTCCACAGTAAGTGATATTTTTCTTAAGGCCAATTAATTACCTAGAGCAAGTACTCTGCAAGCTCATTAACCAAATGCTTTACTTTGGCACGGAGATAAGCTGGCCATCAGTCTCTGAAAAAAGTGATTCAAATTAGGGTGTTTGAAGAGATTTAAAATTTAGAAATCAGTTATCGTAGAACAACTGAAACCGTAATATACAATGGCTATACAATTTTACAGAAAAGCCCTATCTTAATTCATGGGAGGGGGACAACATCCCCCCAAAAACTCACAACCTCTACACCTACACTCCTTTCTGTAGTCCTAAAACTGTTATACTGGAAGTATTGGTTATTGCTAACATGTAAAACTATCTGTAAAACTCTCTGCCTTTCTGTAGCACAACTTCTATTTTAGCAACAGGTTTTGCCTCCCATACTGCCTTTACACTGACAACCATCTCAAATGGGTTTTTTTCTGCAGCTCAGCACACGCATGAACCAACAAACAGCAAAAAAAATGAAGGGATTTGCTATTATTAACATGAACAAAGGACAAATGTTTGAATGGCTTCACCAAGAAGCCAATATTAGCACTGAATACTTAAGAGTTCTGTTTCTAGTCAAACCCATGCTAAGAGCTCTCTGCTACAGAAATGTAGGTGCATGCTCCCCAGGTTGAGGTACATATACTCTGTGTAGCCCTGTAGCACTAACTAGGACATCCATGAGAGAATAAAGAAGTGGCTTATCATGAAGGAGATGTGTTTACAGAGATGTTTTGAAACTGGTATGTTAGCAGAAACATCCTCCACTGTAATCTGAATTTCCAGTATTACATCTTTCCAGATTGTTGAAACATATTTTTGTATCAGGACTCATCTCACACTAAACGGCTTTAGGTGAGAGCCAGAGTCTGAAAACAACAGAAAGGGCTTCAGAAGCAGAAGCAAAGCCAGGTGGCTCAAACTGACTGTAGCCCAAGAATACTCTGCCCCCTCCCCGTGCTTTGTAATTCTTTTACCTTCACTAGCAGTCAGCTACTGCTTACAGAAGCAGCATAGTTCACAGAGGCTTCCTGAAATTCATAGCATGCTCCCATTTCTTTAATTGGCTGACAAAACCTTATCCAAGCCTGAAAACTTGTTTTACTTGTTATTCCTCTGCAACTTTACTCTTGTAGGCAGGAGACTTATTCACATGTTATTTAGTCACGTTGCCTCAGGCAGTTTCTTCCCCTTTCAGAAGGTATCATGTTTCACCAATTACCAGAACTCAATCACACTCACTCTCTCAGCAAAATCAACATGGATGGTAGCAAGTAAGTTCAAGACCTACTTGACACATGTAACTGGCTTCAGAAGTGAACCAGGTATAGCTTGCTGAGCACTTCTAGAATGTGAAAAATTTCTTATCTGTCTTTGTTCAGTGAAAATAGTTATTTCTGTTATCATTCCATGCCCTAAACACCATACAGTCAGATTAAATAAGTCCCAAAAATGCAGTCAAGTTACTTTCTGATAAACATAATCTAATTTTCTTGCAACTTTGTAGTGACTTCAGCAAATTTATGAAAGTGCTTTGTATTCTGGTACGTACCTCAACTACCTTGAAGAGAATTAAAAGAACTGGAACTTTCTTTTCAATAATAAAGTTTAAATGAGTCACACCAATAGTTATGAATTTAAATAATTTAATGCTAACCAAAAGTACAAAGTGTGAAAGTCAGTGTCTCATTTATATTGGTCTTAGAAAAGAAATCCAGAGAAAGTGTTTACACTGCAGCAGATTTCATTATTAGCACCTTGAAGAGAAGTTTTGAAGTGATAAGAAAGTATAGAAACACTGCTAGGATACTAGGTACAAACATAAACCATGTAACAGCATGTTCTCATATTTCTACGTTTGAAGAAAAGTTACTTTAAAAATACATTAAAAACAAGTTGTTCAGGTATTCACAGTTTGAGTGGAGGTGGAATCAAGTGCTGGAATAGAAAAGAGAAGGATGAACGATTTCAAGGCAATTATATTGCGAGTCCAAAGGCACTGACAATACAGTACATGGTCTTATTCTCCCATCTCACAGTGCAGGTTCCTACAAACACAAAGAAGAGTTTCAGAAACAGAACAAAGTTACAGTGATTAAATGCATGCCCCATATGCATCTTTATAACTGTTTACTTTAAGAATCTTTCAAATGAAGCTTTTGCAACAGCTAAGCATTTCATATATAGCCCAGTTAGCATCACAGCCAAATGGAAAAATACCAAACAGTATGCTATTCCTCCAAAGCTACAGCACTTAAAAAAAAAAGTATGCTGCCTAGTCTTTAAGAGACTGGCATTAAAGCTGCAAGTTGAAAAATTCAACAGTTGTTCTCCTTACCATCACTGGAGTTGTCCCAGAAGCAAGAGCTTGCTGTATGTAGCCCAGCACCATTCTTTTGCATAATCACACAGGTCACTGTTAGACAGTAGAGAAGCTTTTATTAATTTATCACTAACATTAATTAACATTCAGCTACCTTTTGCTCAGCAAAGCATACACATACATACATATGCATGCTTAGGAGCAGTGTACAGACATGGCTCTTGCTAAAGATCTTCTCCCACCCACTAGTGCACTTGACTGCACCAGCTTTCACAGAAAGAGGACGTTGAGCTCACCGATGTACTTGAAGGGCTTGCCTAGCTTTGTGAGTTGGCTCAGTGTCTGTTCCACCACTCCTGTTGTCCACTGGTTCACCTTGCTGTGCTGGTAGGCATTGCCACCTATCGCACCCTCTATGGCCTGTTGGGGACACACACGTAAAGGAGCTGCACCGGGTCCATCTACAAGGCACCCACCAACCCATTCCAACATGGACCCCATACCCACAGAAAAATCCTAACTACTGCTGGTCCACACTGGCTGTCGGAACTGGGTTTAATTATTATAAACTTGTAGGTCAGAGTCTGAGCCAGGGACCTGAGCCAGGCATCATAGATTCTATCCTCTGTTCATTTTGTGATATTCAGACTATTTGTCATTTCTATCATAATGTCCTGCAGCCAGTTATGAAAAGGGTCTGAAGGCATTTAAACAGTCCTGAAGAGAATGAAAAAATGCAAGTGACAGTGGCTCATTCACACATATTCTTCTGTGCAAATGAAATTCAGATTTTTCAGCAGAATCATTTTTGGGAAACAAACCCCCAAATGAAAACAAAAGACCCATGTAGTTGCTGGTTACTAACAGAGAGGAAGCCTTCAGCCAAATAACCAATTTTACTTATGAGAATAGTTTCCCCTTCAAGACAGAAACAAAAGTACGTTACAGCTACATGTTTTTCATTGATACATTTTTCAACACAGAAATTGTTTAAAAAATAACCACAATTACTTCAAATTCAGAAGAGACAGGAGCATGTATTAAAGCATATGTATTCAATTTACAGAGTCTGACCAAAAGAGTTATTTTGAAACAAGAAGAAGACTGCACTAGTTTACAAGAGAAATTCCAAATCCCTGTGGAAATTTTCTAGACAGAATATTCATGTTTCTTAGCAACAAGAATAGTTCAGTCATTACAAACAAACAAGAACTCACTTTGGAGAAAAGCATCTTGAAAGAACACAGTAACATGCATATGCAGCCAGTCTATAAAAACCTCCTGTATTTTACTGAAACAAAAAATCTATTTCTATGGGGCTTAACATAAAACATCCCCCTAGAAATCCTAATAGGGATGCACTTCAACCAGAGAGCCATGTATGAAATTATTTTAATTATCTTTTGGATTTGTGATACATATCACAGGTAAAGCTGAGTATCATTTCTCCTTAAAGTCTCTATGTTGATTATATCAACAGTTACCTATACTTAGAGAGCAACCTATCTAGAGATCTATTACATACCCATTATCAGATTTTACTGAATACCTTTAACCACACAGCGTACAACATTCTATAGTTTCACACCAACAAAATGAAAATGTTCATTTACCTCTTTAATGATGCTACTGACTTCATCAACAACAAAGGAAGCCTACAAAAAAAGTAGAATTTTAAATAATCAGTGGGCACATTTTTCTGTTTAGAGAGTTCAAGATCTGTTAAGAACATGCAGTAAAAGTTTAATTTATGCTTGTCAGATTTCTGCTAAGTCAGAAAATACCAAGTCTTCCTTTATTTGCTCATATGTACTCTGGCTCCTTGAATCCAGGCAAGTTAACGTTCTTAGCAAAGTAATGAAAAGTAAGAGATGAACTAATATTGGTTGGCATTTTAAGTCAAAAAAGTTTTCGAATTTTAACTTGGAAGCATTTTAAAATAATATGTGTAGCACTTCTGTACATATATATTCTCCTTTCACAATTAGCATCCATGTCTGCACATCAGAGTGGGCTCGCAGAGAGAACCTCAGTGTGCAGACACAGCCTGCAGTTAAATGAAACCTACATCTCCAGGTCACCCATGCGACAAAACATCAATTCTCGGCTGAAGGAAAAACTGTCATGACAACCTCAGCTGAGGATAAGAACAAAACTGCTCCTTGGAAAGCAAGGGGGATATGTAGCTCACTGGACCTTCTCTCAGGCTCTGGAAAGAAGATTAAGCAGGTGGAATCAGGAGAGAAAAGGCCCCAACATTTTCTTAATCTTAAAACTACTACCCATTTACATGTATGGTTGGTTGATAGATTTTCTTGTTTTAGTCTCTCAGCTCTTTTTGCCCCCCACATCAGGAGGCTTGAACAATCCAACACCCCTGCTGGGACACCCACTCACAAGGCCAGGGAGCACTAATGGGTGACCCCATGTGGTGTGTCGGTGAGATACACACCACACTGTCACTGCTGGGACCTCACAGCCACACCTCACAAACCAGGGCTAAAGAAGTGCACATAAAAGCAAACTAATTGATTTCAGAAGACTGAATAAGGATGTAAAAATGAACTTAATGAAGCACATGTTGACTGGGTCTTCACTGGGAGGCCACTCAGCTCCTCCAGCTGACAAACATGAACAACAGCAAAACTCACATGTACAGGCAGGATGCAGTTACACCTGCGCAGGAGAATTTCAGCATTACTTTCATAAACCTTTGATCAGAAGGTGAACAGCCCAACCGGCTTCAATGACATGTGACATTCAGAAAGATGTGAGCTGCTGATCATTCTCTATGACAGAAGAAACAGTATATGCTGGGAGACAGGTGGGCAATTCCTCTTCTATAACTCGTTGGAGGCACCAACTTGCTTTCACTTCAACATTTTTAAAAGCTTTTATGTGCTGTGGCAATTATTTTTTTTTATTTTGGCTTTTATTTTCAGCTTCTTGACTTTAATTTTAATATGCCTCGTTTATTTTACAGGTGCACCAGTGTATTTAGTCAAGTAAGAGCTACAATTATCAAAACACTCTGTCCCAAAGAGCATAAGTTAAGAATATGCATGCCAGACACGCTAGCAGACATGAAGCCTGCTGTCAGACAAAATGATAAACCATATACGGGTTTTTTTCTTCACAAAGGCTAGAACTCTGCTCAGACACACTATTGCGCACAAACACAGTTCACCAAAGTAAAATTACTTAAATTCAACCCAAATTCTTGAAGATATTTCAATATCTAATTTGTACTGAAACAATAAAGAGATTTGAGAATATGTTTCTAGAGCTGCTGTTACTTTTCAGTCTTCTTCCCTTTCTGAGATGACAAAAGGGAACAAATTTCTGATATCCAGCTCTGGGATTTACGTGCTATAACTGAGCTGCCAAATTATGCAACACTATCAGTTCATCTTTTAATAAGACGGCATAAACGCTGTTTTGTATTAAAAAATTGTAAGCTTTACAATTTCCCTGCAGTACCTCTAAGGCACAAAGAAAGCAAACACGATGCTTCCAACGCCTTGTTTAAAAGGGGCGCTTCCCAGGCAACAAACGCAAACTTGCAAAGCAGTACTATGCTTTAGTAATTATTGAAAACGTTTTCGAAAGCACCTATAAAAATGATATTCGAGTATGTTAATTTATGTATGTTATTTATGTCTAACACTGGCCCACAACCAGAAGGCTTTTAGACCACCACAAGCCTGACTGACACACCCTTGCCCCTCTGCCTGCCGTCCCCATTGTCTAACCCAGCCACAACGCGGCTGCTCAACAACGATGTCACAGCTCAGAAAAACTGTCTTCCTGCAAGAGCTTGTCTGGCTGCTCAATTAGACCCTTGATTTATCCCACCTCGAATCCTTCTAAGGGGGTACGACGCCTCATCAGTGCGCCTGTAACACCCACACCGTGGGCTTGAACCCCTCTTTCCGCACAGAAACACCTTGCTCGAGTGTCCCCCTGACCTGCACCGCACCGGCAACTCTGCCGCCCCGGCACACCGCCTCACCCCGCCGGGGAAGCCACAAAGCCAGGACTGCCCTGCCGCGTTCCCCCCGAGCCCCCGCAGCTGCAGCTCCGCCAGGGCGGGGGGCGCCACACGCCCTCCTCCTCCCGGGGACAGCAGCCCATCGCACACCCGGACAAGGGGCCGGCTCCCGGGGGGGCGGCAGAACAAAGGCCAGGCCCGTCTCCCACCGCTGTCCGGGACACGCGGCTCCACCCCGGGGAAAGGTGGCAGGGATCTGGGCGATGGCGGCGGCGGACACCGAGAGGTGGGATCCGGATCCGGGACAGGCACCTCCTGAGACCCTCCGCCAGCCCTGAAAGGAGGCGCCAGGCGGGAAGCTGTCCTCCCTCTGTTCCCCCCTCCCTCCCCCCATCCCGTTACCTCCTCTCCCGACTGGAACTCGTCCATGTTCCCGGTGCAGCCTCTCCCGCCGCCACCGACCCCCACCTCGCCACCCGCCGCTCGCACTGCGCCTGCGCGCCGAGCGCCCGGCAGGGCTCGGGCTCCTGCCCAGCGCCCTCCAAGATGGCGCGGGTGCCATGGCAACGGCGACAGGGAACGGGCGGGGAGATGGCGCTCGGCGCCGCCACGGAACCGCTGGGACGCCGTCAAACATCCCAAACCTTGGGGCTGAGAGACAGGGGGGCCGCTTGTCACGGCTAGGCTTTTCATACGGATAGCTTGCCATTTGTGTTCAGTGATGCAAGGGGTCCCTCCCCGGGAGGTCCTTCCCTCTTCCCCTGTGAGAGAAGATGGGTCTCCGTCTTGTTTCTGGAAACAGATCTTGAAAACAATGCCTTCATTTAAAAAAATTAATTCATGTATGCCAAGGAACTGCAAATAAAATGCTAAAACATAAAAAAAACCTCTCCTAGTCATTATCTCAACTCATGAGCTTTTCGTTTTATTCTCTCGCCTCTGCCCAGATGAGGAGGGGTCCACCATGTCCAGCCAGGGTCAACACACCACAGAAGAATATCTGAATTCTTACCATTCTAAGCAGATCACGTTATTTTTAGCAGACAGAGTAAGAATCAGGACAATGAAATTAAAGGGCACACTTGTCACAGTTTATGGATGCTGTGTGCATGCAGTGTTTACAGATTGTCCAAATTACTGATGCTACCAGCCTCTGAGAGCTGCTCTAGGCAGTGGAAGATGCTGGTCAGGCTCAGAATGGCCTGGATGGACTGCAGAAGTGGTCTGGATGAAGGAAGACATAACTTAACTGGGTGCAAGTGCAAAGAGCTATAGTGAGGCAGGAATAACCAGCTCTACAAGCACAGACAGGGCAGGACCAGCTCACTCAGTATCTGTTCATAGACAACAGAGTAGAGGGTTGTTCAGGTCCTGCGGAAAAAAAAAAAAAAAAAAAAAAAAAAAAAAAAAAAAGAAAGATGCCATCCTGGGACATCTAAACGGACACATTGCCTGCAGGACGTGGGAAACAGCATTCCTATTGCCCTCTCTACAGGAGGGCTGCAGAAGGACTACTGTATGTACTTTTGGGCATTGTATCAAGAAGGCTGTTGGAGTTACAGCCCCACTAATGGGGCCTCAGCTGCCCTAATCAGTTTTAACCTTGTGTCCAATCCTGTGTCAGGCTCTGCCTCCTGTTCCTCCTGAAAAAGGAGACCCTGATCGCTCACTTCACTTTAGGGCTCTGTGCGCACCCTGCAGGCAGCACCAGCTCTGCCCATCCTGCAGGGATACTGTGGCTGGCTACTGAGCACACCCTGAGCCCCATTCCAAGCCTTGTGCTGTCTGCTTACACCAGTCAGAAAGCAGAGACAGAAAGGTGAGGGCTGTGGAAAGGCTGATCAAGTGATGCTTGTTTAAACAAAAGCACAAAAGGCTATAATTTGGTTATATTCTTAGCATGTATAAAATACTATGACAGATTTCCACATCCAGGGATGAGAAGGAAAAATACAGTGAGTTAAATACGTGGCAATTAAGGCTTTGTTTAAATATTAGGGGAAGGCTGGTGGTAGGGATAACGTTCCTCAGCCTGGATTTGGCATGCTACTAATATGTTCCTGTGGGTAGCTAGAATCCTCAGGTTGGTTCTGGTCTTTCATTCAGTTAAAGCTTTGCCTGAAATTAAGGCCCAAATTAAACAAATATGATGCATACATGCACAGCTCTGTGCCCCACTAATGGTTGCTTTCCTTCCATGATGCAGCTGAAGAAGGTGATTAAACTTGACAAACACAGGTGGGAATGTTTGAACCTATTTAACTTCATGAGGTTATAAAAATGCAGGCTCTAAACTTTGCCATATGAGTAGAATTGCTGTGCTTTGCTTAATTATAACTAGAAATAAGGAATTGTAAAACATCTGGGACACTAAGAGTGCTTCTATGTTCTACATACAGTTTGGTAGAGCCAGGAACAAGAAAGGGGATTGTTCTGTAAGAGTAGCCTCTTTTATTTACCAGACTTTGAAATAATTGGAATGTAATTTTAACTTCATTACCCACATTTAGTTCTGTAATAGACTGAATTGGGATATCCAATCCAAATAATATTTTAACTTTCAGTTGTTACCTGAGATCAGATTTCCAGTTGTGAGGTAAAATAATTTTCTTCTTTTTGCAGGTGCATAAAAATGAATTGTTTTGAACTCTTATCTATTCTAATTGCTTTGTTATATAGACCTAAATAGAAAACTACTTTTGTTTCCAGGAAAGAGCTGTTATGAGTTTTCTGTGCAAGTCCTGGAGACGTTGAGGTTAGAAGCATTTTCACATCTATAGTATCAGAAAAAGAACTCAAAGCCACTTCTCTTCCTGTGCGTGTGGCTTGAAGACTGAGCATATTTTAATGTATCAGCCAGCTTTTATAGTCTCTTGTGCTGAGTCTCTTTTTAACATTAGAAAAATTAATATCCTCTCTTTGCTTGTTGCTGGTAACAAAACCAGAGACTTGACAAAAGCTTTTGTAACACTAGAGCTCTTTGTTGAATGCATTTGCTTTTAGTTGTTTCGGGGATGCTTCTCTAAACATACATCAGTAATATCAATGCCCAAATGAAGGAGGTGGAGAACAGCCACCAGTTTTCTTTAAGGAAAGATAATAAGAGTGCTACTCATCTTTTAAAAGCAGTTTACTTCCGTGTGTCTTTCTTTGGTGGCTGCTGAAGAGGTAAGGACATTGTTTTAATCTGTTCTGTATGATGTTGCACATAGGAATGTATTTTTACCTACTAGAATGATGTTTTTCAAACTGCAAGGGTTTAATGGAAAAGCCACAACTGGAACTTAATTGTTTGTGTTGTGTTTTGTTGTTTTGGTTTGGTTTGGGGTTTTTTTTATATTTTAAGTTCTGGGGTGGAATGTTACCACAGACATAATTTTGGTAAAGCATTATCAAAGGATTTATAAGTAATTTGCATGTGCACATGCAGGGCTGTGAAAATTAAACCGTTGCAGCCAGGTAGTACAAAATAACATTTGCAATTTTCTCAACTAAGAATAAATTTATGAGATTGGCCTCAGCAGAATAGAAAATAGTCACGCATTACAGTGGCTTTTGTGATCGTTTTTACTCTGAACCTCCTTAATCTGTGTCCTAGCTACTGATGTATTACGTCTGTTTTCTGGGTTAATGGATGAAGTAATCCAATTATCTCAAGTCAATGAAGACTGTCACTTTGAAGATCAGTTTATTTAGACTTATTAAATTGTCATTATTTTGCTAATGCTTAAGGATCTGAAAGGAGATCAATAATACATTACATGTAAAATTGCTTTGAGGAGAAGCTTGCTAAGTCAGGTGTTTCTAAGTTTAAAAACTTGTAAAATTAGCTACCTTTTGCAAACTTAATCTTACATTAGATAGATCTCTTGACTGATCTTCAGTTGCATAACTATATATAATTTTAGGCTGATACAAAAGAAAAAAGTATATTTTATTGAGATTGTACTCAGTGCCTTCATGTCTCCTTCTCCTAAGGCATAGCCATTTTGGTTATTCCTTTTCCCTTCATAGCTTTGAGACTTCATATGGTATTTTCAAAAAGCTACTGATCCATCTGTAATTTAAAATAAATAATGTAATAATAATAGATACATAATTTACAATAATGCTTAAAGAGAATATTTTATGTGGACTTTGTGCTGAAAAGGAAGAATTGTCATGGTATTTACTAAAGACGTTGCTGCTGGTTTTGGTTTAACATAGAAGATGCTCAGCTTTGAGGTTAGCTGACCACGTAGAACAACTAGCTAACTGGATTCAATGAGTAAACAAGAAAGGAGGGCATCTGTGAAGGTTTATAATGTTGTTTCCTCCTGTCAAAGAAGGTCATTACTGAAGACACTTCGTTATTACTGCCAAAAACCTAATCTAATGCAGACAGCTTTGGTGTAAGAGAAAAGCTCTTCTTTTGCAGTGGTAGAGAGCTTTAGAGTCCAGTTTGAATGCTTCTGTGGAATAATTACAAGTTCAAGTCTGTTATGGGACCAAAAATTATCTCCTATTTGGGGGGTTGTAGTGCTTTTATAATACTTCATTCTGAAAACTAGCTCGTTGTAAAGCCAGGTTTTGAGTTACCTTTGGATGTGCAAGAAAAATCGACAGACACAATGATTGTAAGAGTTGAAATCTTCGTGAAAATTAAAAAACAACAACTGTAGGAGTATGCAGGTGCAATATTGCTAGAGTTGCTGGCTGCATGATGAATTTTAAGCTTTGTCTGCAGTGTGTGCTGTCTTGCCCAGTGGTAAGAGAGCCATGGTGGCTTTTTCCCTCTCTGCACAGGGCAAATGCTGTAGGATGGAGGGCCCTGGCACTTCTCTCTGCAGTAAGTTTGTTCAGTTGTTTAGTACCAGAAGACGATTCTAGTCTTTCCATCCTGGTCCCCACTGGCACTTTACTGTTGGCACTAGATTCAGCGCTTGTGATTTATCACTATGAATAGGGTATGGAGAGTAACATTAGATCAGCTGGTTTTGATGTTTGCAGTATCAGCAACGGGCTGAGGTTGAACACACTTCTGGAAAATCTTGCCCTGGCTAGGGCAGAAACTGTGTCTCCCTGGGGGAATAGCTTTTAGCAAGACAAATTAGAAACAAGGGCAGGTCTAAGCTCTTCCTTCAATCTCAGTGTTAAAATTTGTGCAAGTTTGAATAGCTGAAATTAATGTTTTGTTTGTTAGTTTTGTGTGTCTCTAAATAAAATTCTGTATGTCCTTTGAAACACATTTCTCAAAACAGTCTTGGTATATGGAAAACTTTGTGCCCTGAAAGCAGTTGAAGGATGTAGGGGCCTTTGTAAGCGACATATATAGTGTTAAAAAATTGCTAAGGCTTTCTATGTTTCAAATGACTAATTTCCTGTGAAATTGCAGTTGGTAAGGAAATAAAATATGATTATGCCTATCTCTGTCTCTTTTGTTTCCACAGGAAACCAATCTCTTTTTTTTTTTTTTTTTTTTTTTTTTTAGCCTTTAACACTGCTTCTGTGAAATGCTTTGTCCTTTTGGCGTATGTTGAAGAGTTTTACAAAAAAAAATACATGAATGGAATGCATGCTGTTTGTAAATACCTGTTATCACCTTTTGCTTTTTTTGGTGCAAAATTAAATAACTGAAAGTTAAGTATTTGGAGCAAGCTGCATGCGAAGTAATTACCTGCACTGACAAAAATACATTGTCACTATATATATGAAGTTTTAGTGGGTGAGGGTTTGTTTGTTTAGGTTTTGGTTGTTTGTTTTTTATAAATTAAACTCAATATTTTAAAATAATGCAATCAACATGGTGTCAGCAGTACAGATGGTACTTGCTGACTGCCTTGCTCATATTCTCAGCTGAGGTCCATCAGAGAAACATCAGTAACTGCCTTGGGAAAGCTTTACCCTGCTGTCCTAGCATCTAGACCTTTTTTCCTATAGCCTGACAGTGTGTATTTACTCCAGATTAGGCTTAACCAGTTTTCATGGACACATCTTTAATATTTGGTGTACCATAAGTAGAATTTTCTTACATTTCTCATAATCCACATTAGATACCAGACAACAGTATTGAAAATTAAGGTGGTGTCCAAGCTGGTTTGGATTGAATAATCATTTTCTCTCTTGACTTTGCTGTGCAGTATATTAATATTGTTTAATATTTTGGTGGGGGTTCTGCAAAAATGAAGATCTCAGAATACATTCAAACTACAGCTGGGATTCTGTTTTAATTTTACACTTCTCGTATTCTTGTATACAAACTTCTTCGGTTTGGGGCCAAAGTTGTTAGTGCACTGAGCTGAAGATAATAAATAACTTTTTAGTGTTTTGGTGTATTAAAAAAGAGAATAGCATTATTTGGTATTAAACTGTTTATCTAGACTTAAAAGACAGAGGTAATTGATAGAAGTGACCCTTAGAGATGTTTTGCTTTTTAGTTTTGTGATATTTTGTCTTTTCAATAAAAGGAGATTAGAAAGGGGCATTTTTTTCCTCAAAAATTTTGTCACAAGGACTATGACTTTTACAGTCATGGGACCTGCAGGCCTGTGGTCAGAAATAACTTAAGCTTTTTTATTGGTTGTTTTATTTTAACTGTACAAAAAAGCCAAAGATATGTGCCTGAGTGTTAATGAACAGTATGATGAGGCTCTTTGAAGAACAGGACTGTCTTAAAACCTCTTCTATATCTGAATTAATGTATGAAAGGTTTGAGTATAGCAAACTGTGTTCTTCACATATTATTTTAAATGTCTTGAGAAGGTGAAGAGAAAATAACATGTATACTTTTTTTTTTTCCTAGGCCCAGAAATCCCAAATCTGCAAGACCAAATAAAAAAACCTCAAACCAGCCCCCCCGACTCCTTTACACCATCTCTTGACAAATTGTCCCTCTATCTGGAGGCAGTTAAAGCCCTGTCTGGGACATTGCTGCAAGCTCTCATCTCTTTTGGGCCCTCTCTCAGTGGAAAAAAAAATAAAAAAGAAAAGAACAGGAAGTTTTAGGACGTGAAAAAGTCAAGACTGCTGTGACCTTGATAACTGTTCATATTCCCTGGTTTACAGAGACACCTAAGTGATGGTTTGTGTGAAGACAGGCACAGTTATTTTTCTTTTCAAAGGTATGACCCAGTGAAACACATCACCAATTGAGTAAGAGCAGAGGCACTTAGCAAACACCCAACCCATTGTTCTGGATATAGTAGAACCCACAGGACAAGAGTCTACAGAACAAGTGAAATTTGGAGAAAATGGCCTGTGAATTTAATTTGAACTTCCTTAAGGAATTGGAACGAGAGGCTGTTCTGGAAGTCCTGTACCGTGATGAGATGGTGAGAAAAACAGAAGAGGAAAGAATAAGGTATGTATTCCTCCCCTATTCCTATATTCTGTTCTTTTTTTTTGGAAGTACTCTTCTTCCACTTTGTCCTTCTAAATGTACTCCATTTGTTTGTGGGTTTTTTGTTTTGTTTTGTTTTTTTTTTTAAACCAAGGGTTATCCAGAGCCTCTGGAATGTACCATTCCATTGACTCTGCATTAAAGATGAGCAAATACTGTTCTGTGAATAACATACTGGATGAATTTTACTTTCAGCCTTCATAGAAAGTTTAGTTACTGCCTGTATTTTTTCTAGGAAGGCTTTATGGCATTCTCATCATGTTCCCATGTATGCATACATAGTCCTGGTAACACAGAACAAGTTCAGATCTTTGGCTGACTTATTTAACATAAGCTGTGCCAATACTTGAGTTAAGAATCATTGGATACCTGCTCACTGTGCAAAATCCATCACTGTCCCTTCTCACACACAACAGGCAGCAAGCACACAATGCTGTTTCAGAGGTTGTTACTATTGTCAATAGGTACCACTGGTTAGGAAGAGGATTTTATTAAATAACTTCACATTGCGCAAGTATCTCAGTTGGACAGGATAAAGGATAATTCTCCAGCACTTTTTTTGCTTTATATCATGGCTAGGACAAGGATTTCCTTGCAGCTTGTACCCGTCTTTGTGACGTTGCATCCCCATGTAAACAAGGTATTTGTGTGGATAAGATACAATTTTTTAGCCTCTTAAATGTGGAAACTTAAACTTTGCTTACAGCAAACAGTTATATAAGTATTACTGGACACATTAAATGAAGACAATTAAGTGAAAAGTAAGTAAAGGGTTATATAGAAAGTCTGAATTGGTCAGAAATACCCTTTCTACAGTTGATGGTGTGGGTAACATTTAAAAAAATCTTGATTATTCTTACATGTAATGGAAGCAAAGTTAGTGAAAAGGAGAGGTTTTGATCTTTTGGGCTGATGTAGTTTTTTTATTTAGCTTTCAAATGATGCATTTCTTATGATTTTTTTTACTTGATAGAAGATCTGATTCTTGAATAACTATGATAAAAAACATTAAATAACAGGGAGCACCCTTTAGTCTCAGTTTTCATAAGTCAATGCATAATCACATGATTTCAATGCCCTGCTCTGAGCATGCCTAACATGATCAGAACCCCATTTATACTAAACTGTTTCTCTGTTAGTATGCACAGTTCTAGTCACATATACAGTCACAATGAAAAAATGTTGTGTATGGATGCCTTCAGACAGTGCAAAACTGAGGTCACACTTGAGGCCCTGTCTCCCACTAGTCATGGTACTGCACAACCAGGGTATTAGCTTGTGACTTTCATGAGGATTTTGGTCTTTTTAATTCTTTTTTAATTTTTCTTTTTTTCTTTCTTTTTACCTGGGGGGTTAGGAAACTGAAACTGCATCTACACCAGCTTCGGTGGAAAGGGGCAAAAAATGAAAGCCATGAATATCAGGAGAGGTCTTGCGCTCGCTGCCACAAATCACTTGGGTTGTTGATGAACAGGGGGGCAGTGTGCAATGGCTGCAGTCATCGAGTATGCTCGGAATGCCGTGTCTGCCTGAATCCCTGCCTTTGGAAATGCACCATTTGTTATGCTCATGGGTAAGAAACTTTACTGGTTTGGACAAATGCTGGTTCACACTGGTCATCCAATGGATGCCCACTGGTTTTGTGTATCTGTTGCTTAAGCAATGAATGAAACAAAGCCTGTGGCGTAATGAAAATGTTGGCTGGAGTCCTGGTAACAATGAAATAGGTGGGAACTTTGTGCTGTACTTCACATAGTCAGGATTTCCTTTCCTATGTTTAGCAAAATGGATCTTAAAGGTAAGCCAGAGGTAGTGGGGCAAAGTTGATAACAGCAAAGCATAGCAACAGTCTAAACCATAGAGAGAACTCCTTCCCCTGACTCAATATTGAACCAGTGCATCCTAACAAGCTGCTGAAGGTGCTGTGCTTTGTAGTATAGTCAATTTCTTGACAATTTCCTAATCATTATTTTCTGCCTCTTACTACAGGAGTGAGGAACCTGGATTGATAAATATTAAGTAGTCATGTTTTATAAAAATTTAATAAGCAAAAAATGCCAGTAACATTATTAGGATTTTTTTCAAACATAGTCAGAAATCCAAATTTGTTTACTTTGAATTAGTTAGTTTTTCTTTGACTATATCACCTTGGTTTTGTTTTCTAGGACAGAGGAAACAATCTTTCTTTTACTATATTGGTGCAATTTTTATATCAAGATATTCCGTCATAGTCCATTCTATTTATTAGAATATTTTTAAACCAAATGGTTTAGAATACTTCCACATTTGATGAAAAATAATATGTAGGCAAAGAATGATAGTTTTGGGAATTAATCAAAAGCTGTGCTGAATTATATATATATCCCTGTACAAAGAGTGAGGATTTGGATGCAAATTTACTTTATACCAACACAAGATTAATCCACCACTTCACTCTCTCTGAAGGTGGAAAAATGAGATTAGAATAGTGGGAAATATAAGGCAAGGTACTGGTCTTAAACTAAATGAAATTGTACTAGTTTGATGTAATTTTCTATAGTTTGGAAGAGAGTTATGGTTTATAAAAAGATAGCTCAGTGCTCCCTGGTAGCCGCCCAAAGTCCTGCTTGGGACCATGTCCTCTGCCATTGGTGTTCCCTGCTCCTCAGAGCAGGTTGCAGCTGTAAGCAGTCAGGAGGCCAGGCAGCACAAGTGCTTGGGCTGTGTTGCAAGTTGGTTGTATAGACTGGAGTGGATCTGGGACTCCTGGCTTCAGAGCAATGCCTAGAGCAGTATGTATCACCTTCCATGGGCAGTCCTACACAGCAGAAAGGAAAACAAACAAAAAAACCCTCCAAACTAAAACAATTCCCTCCCAAAGACTCCTCCCCCCTGTTTTTTTCAGACACACAAAAAAATTGGTCAATGGATTGAGCAGTCATGAAATCTTAGTTTTATGGTAGGAATGAAAAGGTTGTTGTATTGTTAAATAGTTACCAAACATTTGAAGAAAGGCACCTGGGAACATGGTGATTCAAATATCTTTTCATTGTTTTCCAGAGATGTTAAAGTGAAGGCTGGTGAATGGTTCTTTGAGGAACGAGCAAAGAAATATCCAGGTGAAGGTAATCACTGGAATAGATCATAAGCTGCTGTGTAATACAGAGTCATCATCTAAGTGAAACATAGAATGTAGTCTGCCACTGTATTTAATGTTTCTTCCATTTGATGAGAGATGTGTCAGAAACTGCAGTGCAGTGCACCTGTCTGTGCACTAAATGAAACATGAACATAAACCAGCAGGATGCATTTTAAAGTATAACTTTTTTTTTTTTTTTTTTTTGAGTAATAAGAAAATTGCTGGCCATATCAGTTTCAATTGATGAGTGCGTAAGACTTTTAAGAAATGCAGTGACATGAAATAAATATAGAAATGTTAAAATATATATTCAGGAAGGAAATTGTCTTGCATCTATCATTTGTCAAAGTTTAAAACTTCAGTTGTTTTCACTGAGAAAGTTCTAAAGCTGAAAGAAATGATGGAATGAAAGAAAGAAAAACATGTATAGCTATAAATTAACAGAGAGCTAAACACTTACTGTTTTGCTGCTTTCAGCCAGCTGTGCCAATGCCTTGTGTTCAGTCTTTTCAGTGCCATCATAAGGACGAAGTCTTAAAAGAAATTATGGAGAATGTGGATGCATCGCTCCATGGGGAATGTGTTTTGCCAGCCAAGGGGATGTTAGTTTTGTTTCACCTACAATAAGTGGTGAGGTGGAGAGGATGTCTTTCCTCTTTCCCTTGAAGTGCCACTTCAGATAGGCAGCAATTTACTTTGTGCCTGAATGTAGTCAGTGATAAAGTTTCACTACCAGAATCTGCATTACATCTAGGTTTAAGAGTAGCTGGAGAAAAGGAAGGAATTTGGCCTTAAATATTTCTTGGGAAACTTGAATAGGAAGAATTTTATAAGTGTAAGAATGTGATCAGTCAAATTTTAGGTAGTAGGTGTTCACAAAAGACAGCAAATAGCATATTGAGAAACTAAACTACAGCTCCTGCTAAAAAAAGTTCATTTAAAATTTGAAAGATTTCACGGCAGCCCATTCTAGCTAAGACAATTTCTGATTTTAAAGTACTAGTTGACTTATCTTTAAAATCACACTTTTAACTAATAACCATTGTTAATAATTTCTCCTCAATTTTTTCAGTAAGTCTAAAGCTGGTAATTTTATCAATCTCTCTGTTACTGAAGGTACTGACTGTTTCTTTTTCCAGAAAATAAATGAGTTCTCACTTTGAATTATCAAAGCTTTGTGGGTGCTTGAAGCATTTTGCTTAGATATACTGTTGAAGTCACAAAAATCTAAGCAGATAAGCCTGCAGGGAGAAAAATGTTTTGTTTAGTTCCTTTGATTAGACCAATTGATATAATTAAAGAGGTTAAAAAATGGCAAACTAAAACACAACAGCTGTTGTGCATCCTTCAGTCCTGGAGAGGCAGTGCCCTCTTTTGGTATGAAAATACAGCGCAACTGAAGTATTCACTGGAAAGTAAGTTTAACTGAAAAAAAAAACAACCAACATGTTACAGTGAAGTTTTCTCATGTTACAGACTAAAAAAAATCCCAAAGATGACAGCAGTATGCTTTTTAATAACTTTTTGTAGCTTCTACCTAAATAATAAGATCAATATTTTCATAAAAGTGGTATATTGCCTTTAACGATTAATAAATTTAAAATCTAAGATAGTAAATATTACTTATTAATAATAGAGCATGAATAATGGAGTCCAAATTGAAAGCTGTAATATTGATGAGCTGATTATTATTTCTATCACCACCAAGGTCTACTACTTTTATGTAAGCAGTGTTATAGTTAATGACATCTTTAGCAAAACATGGATTACATGCTGCTTTCTGATTTAGGAATTATTAGTGATTAAAGATACTCCAGATAATTTCAGCTGGCCATTTGTTACATGCTTTTTGTCCTTCTTTGTGTTTGTGATCACCTGGGAACAAACTAGAGTTTTATGAGTCTTCATTCTTTGTGCCTGATGAAGCACTTGCTCCTCGGTGTTCTTTACACCATGTGGCTGCTCACCTGAGGAATGTGACATGGTTGTTATTTCCCTGCAGGGCCGGTCTTAACAAAGGGTATTGTTCATGTTTGTGAGCTAGTCAAGCATTTTCATGGTTGTTCAGGTCTCTTGTAGGAAAAGCAAGAGGAATTTTTCATGAGATGTAATAGATGACCATGTGCCTGCTCTTATAAACATTTTCAAGCTTTCCTTAGTGTTTGAGTTTTATGGTTGAAGTGTATTTTAGTGCCGTGGGCCTGTGCACTACCTGCCTCCTGGGCTTCAGGAGGCTGAGAGCACTTAGCAACCTGTAGGAATGAGCCTGTTAGCATCTGTATGTGATTGTCCTTAGCATTTGTGAAGAGTTAGTCTGAACATGTCACCTGTGAGAGGTGAAACCATGATAGTTTGTGACACGGGAGAAATTTGTGTTGCTTGGCACGTATGCTGATACATTAGGTGGGAAATGATTTCACTCTTGACTTGTGTGTGCATGAGTTTCTGTAAATACAGGCCAGTTCCTGAAAGGCACTGGTTTTAAGAAGTGAGTTATACAGGCATTAGTAATTGCTGTTGTTGCTAAATGACCTTTGGATTTTTTTTTCCTCCTTCACAGGCAGACATGAAACAGTCGGTGCAAAGCTCTTGAAATCTTATCAGAAACTGAGGTAAGACTCAAAAGGACAAGTGGTCCTAGGACACTGAGAATTTGTATAGGTGATCTATTTTGTGTTATAAACTAGCCAGCAGTTTGTATTTTTTTATTATGAAAATTCAACACTTTTGGAATACAAATGACAAAAACATAGAAAAATGGTCACTTTTATCTGTCAGCAATCTATAGAAAAGATCTCGAGTACAACAGAGAGTACTATGTTTGGAGTAATAGTGCCTTCCTTGACATGAAGGGACATCCATTATTTTTGTTTTATCTGCTTATATTTTTTGCATAACTGTTTATACCATTGTCTTTTAAATTTGCACAACACTTTTCAATGATCATAGATGAAAACTATTTACTGGTTGTCATAATAGCATTGTTATTTGTTCAACGGGAGATATCGCTGATATGATAGTTTTAGAATAAATAGTAGAGAGGAAGCTCTGTATTCAATTAGATATTTCCACTTACCAAACTTTTAAAGAATAAAAAGTCTAATTTGTAGTGAGTAAATATTTTGACTAGAGGCTGAAGCATGCCCATACTTAAGTTATTATCAGTGATATATAATGAAATAAGTCTGCTTAAACTACATGGTATGAAAGTAACCCTTTTCCTTAAATCACAATACCAAACCAAAACAACAAAAAGAACCACCAAAAATAAAACTAACCAAACAAACCCCCTCCCCCACCCCTGAAATCCCATGTAAAGTAAGATATGTAGAGATGGCCTCAATTTATTATAATTATCTGGTGAAGCATAGCTGCATAAGACAGAAACTTATAGTCAGCGAGATAAGATCCTAACCAGAGCTTGCTTTTACGTAGATGTGGTAAAACTAAAAGAGAATCAAAAAGGAAGTTCACCAGCTGCCTCAAGGACTGTGATTGTGCTGTGATAACAGAATCAGAGAGATAACAGATTCTTTTTCACAGACCAGCACTATTTACCACAGATGGAATGGCAGGAATGCTGTAAAGGGTCTATAACAGCTCTGGACCCAGGCAAGAAAGGATCCTTTTAATATTGTAAATAAAGATGACTGTTTTCTGAAAACATCTCTGAAGTAGAAATGGGGGGTGTTATACAAGAATTGTGTTTTAGAACACAGATTGTAATACTGTCAGCTCTATAGAAGTCTAGGGAATCTGTCCTAAATTAGGTCTTCCTAGTAGTTCTAATTTAATAATTTTACCTAGATCAGCCAGCAATTAAGAAGATAGAAAGGTAGACCTAATTTTTAGGAACAGGTAACAAACTATGCTGCAACTCTTAAAGAAACGGGATGTCAACCCAGATTTTTATAGTACTGGAAGGACCATATAATAAAAATAATATTATTATAAAAATAAAACCCATGCATGGGCATGGTTTATTTATCCATCTATTGGCATAATATACCAAATGTTATTAACTGTTAATCTCTTACATTTCCAGTAAAATTTCTGTTGTACCTCCAACTCCACCTCCTTTCACAGAATCAACAACAGGAACCAATGTGATGGTAAGTGTATGTATCTGCAAAATATACGTATATATGTGCACCTCATAGAGTTTCGTTCGTATGTAAAGGTCAGCCACAGAAATATAGTAAACAACAACTGCTGTAACATCACACTGCTGTATAAATGATGCCTTATGCTCTTTGTCATTATTTTTATGCTGCGTTTGTTCCAGGAGAAAAAGATTAGAGGCTATGAGGGCTGTTTTCACTTAGTTTTCAGTTTTTGAGGGAAGTGATTAACCACTCTACTTGACGCTAGAATGCTGCATCTGGTTTTTGGTGCCTCACTACAGGAAGACTGGATTGGGATCTCCTGAGCTGCCCTCAAACCTGAAGGGGATCCCATGTTCTTAAGATATTCAATAGTTATTTATAAAATGATCATTTCATGTGTCACTTTCATTATTGAGTGAAGAACAGTGAATTTGATGGTTGCCTTTGCGTTACAGTTTCTAGTGGACAGAATAGTAGGACATGGCTCAGAACTCATAAAAATTGCAATGAATTAGTATTTCAGTTCATTTTGGACTAGATCCTGAGGCTCTGTTGTCTAAGCCCATTGCAGTTCTGTAAGCAATCTTATATGCATACCTGGACTTTGACAAAAACTGATTCTGAGGCACAGGAACATCTGTAATAGATAAAAGTATTAACTACAAACTTACAACAAACTGGTGATGTAATTAGTTGTATTTATGAATACCTCTGCAGAAGTGAGCAAAGGGATGCAGCCTTACCATCTGATATAATCCTGGAAATTTTAAAATGACAAATGTTATGTTTTCTGACTCATGACATCTCTCATTTGCAGGAACTTGGAGAGTCTAAAAGGTTTAATAAATCTGTGGAAAATTTGTTTTTGTCTCTCACAACACATATAAAAAGTAAGTAGCTTTCATTGTTTTGTCATTCTATAGTAATGTAGTCAAGCGTTTCAATTTTTTGTCCACAGTGTTGGCCAAGAAATAGTTATAAAACAAGGATGTTGAGTAATGGCTGAAATTATTATTGCTAAGGCTGTGCCAACCTGAAAAATAATACAGTAAATCTAATTCTCCTTCAGTACTCTGTTGTTTTTTAAATAAGCTGATTATATCAGCCAAGAATGGCTTTCCTGTAAAGATGGAAAGGACTATATTATACAATCTCTAAGTTTACCAGGTGTTCAGATGCAATGTATTTAACTCAGCACAGAATAATAACCAGTTTCTGCTGTATTGATCTTCATGTTTTCTGTCTGACTGAACCACAACTGACCCTCTCAAAGAGTCTGTCATTTAACGGAAATAGAGTCTGATATTTTCATTTACTGGCAGTTTTCATGAGGACTTCCTTCCTCTTTCTCAGTCTGTCTAGCTGAGTGGGTTTTTTTCAGTGCATACTTCTAAGTGCCATCCAGTCCTAACAACTCTTCTTTCATTCTGATACTTTTGGTTGCTTCCATTCTCTTTCTTCTGCTGCCTGCTGTTCCTTGGGCTGCAGACTGTGTGTGCACCTCTAAGGCTAACTACACTAAGGACAGCCAGCCTGTGTGAAAAACAAATTAAAGGCATCAATGACCAGAGGAAAACAACTTCTGAGCCTTAGGAAGATTACAGAGGCTTGCAAATTTGCATGTATTTGAACAAACCTTGATATTTTCTTACTGGCATCAACTTACACAACCCCACATGTGAGACCAGACCTGAATAAAACTGGCTTTAGTGCCTTTCTGCCTTTCCCCCTAACCTCTTGCCTTACATCTTGTTTGGTCTTTACCTTCTTCTACCCATTCTAATGGTCTGTTTTTCTCTAACTATGCAAATTCAGTGTTGTGTCTGTGTGAACACATTAAAGCTATGCAGAGACACGGTGACTGTGGCTCCAAATAGAAGTATAGGGTGGTGTAGGACACTATTACAGGAAGAAGATAGCTTAGGTAGCGCTGAACTGGATGCAAAGTAATTTATTCAGTTTTCTGATAGTTTGAAGCCTGGTCATATCCCACAGTTACCGGTAAAACCTGTCAGGACTGCAGCAAGTTAATGTATTAGTTCACTGCTACCAAATGGAAAGTCCTCCTCCACTTATGTCTGTCTTCTTTCTCTGTTTCTAGCCTAATGCTGCCATGACTTGCATTAGCACCAGTGTTTTTGGATCCCTCCTTAAACTGATTAAGCTAATTTTCAGGGCATAACATGAACCTAGTCAAAACATATAGATACTTTTCTGCTGTTTTAGTGAGTTCAGTAGGCTCAAGATAGGATATACATGTTGGAATGTGTACAGTGGATGGTGCCATGAGGTCAGAAGCCAGGGATTGAGGAGGGAAGAGCAGTGGTTGAAGAGGGAGATGGCAGCAAGTCCTTAGATCAGCTCAGCTGTGTGAGAAACCTCACGCAGGTGCTGTCATCCTCAATTAGGGTAGAGCGGTTCAATTTGTGACAAAATAACAGGTTGTTGCAATCACTGAAGACAATAATTAAAAAGCATGGGAAGTCTTACAGAGAGAAAGAACTGGGTTTCTTAAGAAACCAGCTTTTTCAGACAATATGGCCTCCAGTGAAGCCTGGTGCTTTGCTGATAGATGTTTTTGGTCACGAGTGTCTAAAGTTAGTATTCTGTATCTTATCTAGATAAAAATGTCCTGGTTTGCAGAGGTATTTAATACACCCAGCTCTTGTGGATTGCAGTAAATAAACATGGAGAACCTTGTTATGCCTCTGATTCTATCACTGGAGCTGGTGTGTGTGTGTCTGAGGGCAGTGGGAACAAAGGATTAGCGCGTGCAACACAAAGCTGCCATTGTACAGTCTGCTCTTTACACTGTTACCTCCTGTTCCAGCATGGTTTGGCAGCAACAGGAGATTATAATCCAAGGGTTGCCATTTGGTGATTGTAAAATGAGTTGCTGGTTGTAGTTTTATTTGCAGTGAAAAGTCACTCTTGGCTCTAGAGATAGTCTCCATCTTGCTGACACTTGGGTAGAGAAGCCAAAGGAGAAATAGATATGAAAACTGAACATTCATGTTTCTCACAGTAACCTGTTCTGTAACCTGTTCATTTCAAGAGAGTGAGAGGCAAGCTGGTGTTTCTGCTTTGACTGCTGCTCAAGCTACTCAGATTGTATCTATTCCATTAGAACTCTCACTCCTGTCTCTTTTATGATCTCTGATTTCACTGTGTATTTTAAAAACCTGGTTTCATTTACAGAGGTGGCTTAATTGAGCCTCCATTTGAATAGGTCACATGGTTCCTTAATGGTGTACAAAGAGTACAGTAAACATCTGAGGACTGATTACTGCTAAGAACAAAACTAACCCAGAGTATCTTTAAAAATTACACTTGAGTCCCATTGTTTTTCAATACCATTATTGTCATATTGTCTGCTGTCTGAGAGCTTTCTTCACAGAGGTTCCTGTTATGAGAAAAACATTTATTTCTTCTGTATGAATTAAACATATGATAGTCTCTCATGAAGAATTAATAACTTATAAGTGGTACATGAAATAGCTATCTGGGATTAGCAATGAAGTGTCTGTCGCTCAACCTGCTCATTTTCAACTTCAGAAATCATGGATGAGTGCTGTCCTTCCCTTTAAGTGAAATTCTGAGTGTACACTGAGGAATAAGAAGTGAAAAGTGGTGCATTAAATGTCCAACTGTCCTGTAGATTTATTTGACAAACTAGATGTTACTGAAGCACTAGTTCTATAAGGTCCTTAAGTATGGATAAGCTTATCCATGAGTAATGTTATTAAAGCCAATGAGGGCTACTCACGTTCTTAAAATTATATGTGGTTTGGGACCAGAGTATGCTGTATCTCTCCTTTCATACATACTTTGAATAAATTTCTAAATATTTTCCAATATGCTCTGCTTTCTGTTTTTCACTGTCATATTGCTTTATGTTCTTATAATGATTTTGCTTTTATTGTGAACCAAACCACTTTACAAGTTAAACTATACACATGGACTATAGTAGCTATTTCTGCAAGGAAACTGTATTTGATGGCAGTAGCTCTGATGATAGGCAACAAAAAATATAATTTCCAATTGAAGTAGCAGGAAAGATTTAGGCAGGCAAAGTATAATTATATAAAATGTGACAAGCACTTGTCATCCCATCTGTTTCTTACTCTTGGGAGATCAACACTAAAGTTGCAGGATGAAAGTTTGAAAGCTACAGAATTAGCCTATAAATTGACAGGATTGCTTGCAAAGTTTTTTATAGTGACTTTTCTCTTTCCTCTCCAGAAATCTCAAAGTCCCAGAATGATATGACTGACAGATGTGCCCTAACCACAGACTGTGGGAAGAATGTTGAAAGAAGGTGGCAAAGAAGGAGCCAGTCTGACACTGCCATCAACATTACAAGCAAGGTATCCATATTATTATACACACTCTCGAACTGTAAGAGCTGCTTCAGGAATGAAAAATATTTGTGAGAGCAGTGACTTACATGATGGAATTTTACTCTTATTGTATGAACAGGGCTTAGCTGATGTTCACTGACCATGAACAGAACTCTGATTCTTCACAAGGTTTTTGACAGAGCCTGCGGAATTGATTTCAGTTCTGAGTTGAAATGTTAGACTGAGATTTTTACAAAGACCCTCATATAGGGAGGGAGGGGATGGGTCATTTTGCTCTCAGGTGTTGACAGGCTCTCTTGAGGCTGATTTGACGTCTGCTCTATGTGACTGTTGTGCTACAGGGGTGTGCTCTGTCTCGCCCTCTTCCTGCTCCTTTTGCTACTGAACAGGACCAAGCTATGACCATACCAAAACCATCCTCTCTGGCACTCTGTGAGCATTTTTTAACTTGGCAGTGAGAAAACATTGCTGTTAGTTGCTGTGCAACTTCCCCTTTCCTTTTGCTTTGGTTACAGTCTCTAGCTTTGTGTTTTCTTGAGAAGTCTGAGAAAAATCCAGTCATCTGTTTTCCCACAAATTGTGCAGGGCTGAAGATGATGTCACACTTCTGCTTTAAAGTTACACTGAAGATTTTGTTTTGTATGCTTTCAGCTCTCAAGTGACTGAATTTTGTCCATAGTCTGTTTTCCACATAGTGAGTACTTACTGAATTGCCTTGTTCATCTGAATGAGGTAAATGTGGTCTGCTAAGTGCCTGAATTAGATGCTGAGAAAAGCTCTTGCTTTGGGCCAGACCTCATGGCACACATTACTCACAGCTCCCTTGGTGCACATTGTTCACTTTCCTCTGAAGCGTCAGGTGCTGTTAAATGGAAGAGACGGGATGTCAAACTGCATGGACTAGCAGTCTGAATTGGCCCAGCAAGTCTGTGAACTCTATGAAATTAGTTATGGTATTTTTGTATGCAATTAAATTATGAACAGAATTGGCAACAATTATTGGTTACTGGGGTGCTCCTTTCATTGTGGTAAGCCGCATTTCAGTGTTAACTTTGCTCCACAGGCAGACCATTGCTCTTTTAATGCATTGAAAAACATTGGAGTTGGAGATAATATGGATTTAAACTATACTACATCACACATTGATCACAAACAATCAGTCGTGTTTCAAAGATGGATATGGAATCTGGCTTGAGAAACGCATTAATAGGAGATTCCAAATTATTTGTGTGGGGTTTTGATTGCCCATTTAAAGATTTAGGTCTTAATTTATGTCCACATTTTGCATTGCATGTTTTGAAGGATAGGTTTCAATGTTTGTGTGCCTGAGCACTATTTCTCTGAGCCACGGACCTTTTGTTTCATTTAAACCAGTTAGGCTATCCTTAAGCTAGAATTTTAGTTTTACTAGAATAACTTTTGATTTTTTTTTCTTGTAAATCTAATTTTTGGCATTTTAGGTTTTTTCACGTTGAAAGAAAATTTACTCTTCTGTTCCCACACTTATATGATGACTTTGTGTCTTTACTGTGAGTTTAAAAACTACTCTTAATTTCTGTCAATGACACTATTTATTGTTCTTCAGGTTTTTTTTTTTTCTTTCCCATCTTTGTTTTCCTTTAGTAAGGGTAGCTGTTTACATCCCTACTAGAACAAGGCCTTAAATTATGGGACAGAACCTCTTTTAAATTACACTTGCAAAACAACTAATTACATTTATAATGAAATATGATGTAGAAATCTTACTTGTTGTGATTTCCACACCAGAGAGAACTTTGCATTTTCAGAGAATGAATCAAAACAGTGGATTTTTTTCTCCTAGAAGTGTGTATTTTTCTCTTGGACTGTAAAGTAATAGCTGAATGTGCAGTATATATAAAACTGGGGCACTACTTCAGTCTCAAGAACATTATCTGTTTCTTAAATAAGTTTTCTATATTTGTAATGTGTTCAGAGATCAATTCCTTCAGACTAAAGTTTAAAGAGATTATATTTAACCTCATTATTAGTGAGAAAACCCCAATGCAATGGTAAGAACTACCAGCCAGTGTAAAATCTGGATTTGGGAAGTTAATTGAACAGTGTTTTCAAGGGCCTCTCGCCATCAGAACCTCGAAGTTTATTAAGGGAACTGCAATTATACCTGCCTTCCTGGGGGAACAAGCAGGCATGTGCAACATGTGGAAGCTGTTTATGGTGCATTGGTAGCTGTGGGATACCTCTCCTGTGACATTAGGGCTGGGCTACAGGGGAGTCTTGCTTATGCGACCTGATGCCAAGTTCAGCACTGGTAGTTATGGTGCCTTGTCAGTCACTTTTTGTCTGTGTGACACAACTGAAGTCTTCCTGATCCAAGTAGAAGCTAAAATTCAGTGTGTTGTAGGTTGTTGTGTTTAGCAAATTGAATCAGTGGTGTTCTGGGAAATGCACTATTTTGGTTTTGTTTGGGATTTTTAAGACTACATTCTCAATGCATTTTCTGTCTATTTCCCCCTCACAAGGGAACATAATTCTCACATCTCTTCTTAAGGTAAGGCAGTTATTACACATAACAGTATTTGTGTGTTACAATAACAGCCTACTGGTTAGGATTTTGCACATCCTGTTTTTTTCGGAAGTAATCTCAATATATTATTTCATTGCTTGTCCTCATCCTTTAGTGCTGTATGCTGACTGGGCAGGAGGGGTTCTCAGGTTTGTTAAATGTATATTACCTGTTTCTTTTATACAAAAAAGTCCCAGTTCTTTTTGTTGATTTTAGTCAGATTGTATTCTTTCTAGCCTTTCAAGTAACCTTTGTTACACAACTTGTAAAAGAAATTATTTTCTTATATCCTAAGCACATAAAATTTCTTACCTCACTCTTTTCGGACCCATTGAGCTGCGAACGTGCTTTTCATAGATTGTATTAACCAGGGAAAGTGGTGTGCTGGAATGAGCTAAAATCTAATTTCAGCATATTTCTAGTCAAATGTATTAGTCTTTTGGCACTTCTTTCTATTAACTGTTGTTTTTTGTAACAGAGGTGGCTGAAGAAAAATCTCAAGGAGTTTTGCTATATATCTATCTATCTCAATCTTTCTCAAATTATCAGAGTTTTTATGGGAAAATTGGAAAGATGAATGGACACAGTCAAAGCAAAGTCAAGAACACCTTAGAAATTTAAGCTTTTTCTATAAACAAAGTTAAATATGAAATTATCTTTTTCTATTTTCAAGTCTCTTTCAACATACATTCATTCTTGCATAGGTAAACATGGGCATGTGTCATACATTTTGCAAAATACTATTTTTCATTTCCTGGAGGCAAGCTTATTTTTTTTCTTCCAAAATTACTGTTTTGTTAAGGAGTAATAAGGCCTTTTACTTGTATATTACTACTTTTGGTCTATTATTAGTAGAATGTTGTTAATAATTGCTGTGGTAGTGATCATTACATTAGCTGGTGGTATGCTGATTTTAGAAAATTATTAATATAGTGAATGTATTACTAGCTGGAATTAGAGAGTTATAAATCAACAGTTAAGTTACTACACGATAATTGAAAGTGTGCCACCTCTATGACCTTGACTGGAGTCAGTTATAGCTATTTACTGAATTTTCTTTTGATAGCTTTCCTGAAGGAATCAGGACATTTTCTTTACATTAAAAAAAAAAATTACTTTCTGAATTTCTTACAGATGAAAAGTACACCCAGTCTGCAACATCTCATCACTGGGGCCCAAAATGACAGTGAAATTCTGACAAAAAGTAGTTGCAAGGAAGACGACGACATAACGACCAGTCCCACAAGTGATACAGTTTTCTGTGATGGCAGAAAACATGTAAGTTAAAGGATGAAAGACTACAGAAAGAGTGCTTAAAGGGAACAGATATAACAGCTTGTGCAAAATATTGTTGTATTTTAGATTATTAAAAAATGAAGGAAGAATTTTACTTGAGTTTGTATCTGATGAAAAACTGACTGTCATGGTTCTCATAGTAACACTGTGAACTTTCTGAAGCATAAGCCAAATCAAATTAATAATGGATAATTGAGAGATGGATGCATCCATTGATAATGAATAATTGATTAAGTGGCTTCTTCTGAATTTTGCAAATGCAACTAACATTTTTCCTATTTTATATTAAGGTTGGGATTATGAACGTAGTAGTTTGTAATCTAATAGCTAGCTTTTTCTCTCCAAGCTTCATTGAACAGAAGGGTTTTGTCAGTCTGCAAGAACTGTGGTATTGGAAATGTCAGTGGAAATTTAAATGTCAGGATGTCAGTGAATGAAGAGGAAACTGACAGTGATGGAAGCCAGGGGAGCAGTTCATAGGCTTAGGGCACAATCTTGAATCATCCTCTGATGGATGGCACTTTGAATACTGCAGATGAGAGAGAGGGAAGCTGGTTATAAATGAATTCAGCACATGCTTTAAAGACCTCTATGATTAACTGTGGAAGCTAATTTCTATGTATTAGTGATGAGGTTAAGCAGGGTGAAGTATCCAAAGAATTCATGACCGACCTTGCAGAATGATTTAGGGACTCAAAATGAAACCAGTCTCCTGGCTTTACAGAGAGGTATAAAAACACACAAAGACCTTGGTGCTCTCTGGCAGTCTACTGCACTGTGGAGTCTGAGGTGTTAAGCTGACAAGTGGGTAATAACTTGTGGATTACATTTCTGATGCAAATGACAGCCATTTGAACTGGGCTATAAATGGCTCAGGCTTCAAACTGTAATATTTTTCTACTATCTTATAAGGGGGAACAAATTCCATTAAGCTTCTCTTTATGGATAAGTGTGGGATGTTGAAGGCCATACTCCATAAAAATGTATCTTCCAAAATATCAGATGGCATTGCTTTCAGTGGTGCCACCAGAAGTACAAGACAGGAAATCATTGCTAAATCCCTGTTCACTGAACCAAAAGGGTGGTGACTTCTACACTGAATGTATGTGACACCTGAGCAGGTGGGAGAGGTGTGGTGATATTCAGTCCAGAACACCTACCCAGCCTTTCTAAATAAATAAGGTGTTCTGTGGAACGAATATTAGGGACTTTCACAGAACTTTTTTTTTTTTTTTTTTTTTTTTTTTTTTAGGGCATGAGCTAAGACAAAACTCTTTGTATTCCATTATCACAAAAGATTTTGGTGGAAAATAATCATTTTCTGCTCAGGTGAATAAAAATATGCCAGTGAGTGAAAGAGCAGAGCAAAACAAAGTTGCAAGGGAGATTGATTACACTGATACGCATCTTATGGAGTGAGCAAGATTGCATATCACAAGCATCAGGTCAAAAAACTCCTTACACTTCTTTTGACTTCCTCAGTAACCACTCTAGCCCTTCGTTTGTCATGCATGCGTGTTACTTAAAGTTTATAAGATAGAGTAGATAGCTGCCTTAATCTAATGGATCTGTTGGTGTGAACTGAGCATTTGGCATGCTGCAGCTACGAAGAACAGTATCTACATGGAAGAGAGATACGATCTTATAAACATTGCTCTGCAGCCTTAGCTGTTGGGTTGTGCAATGCAGAACTCCTTGGTTAACCAGTCCTGTGTGGGTTGGTGTTTATTTTCAGAGGGAGGAGTGATCTAACACAGATATCTTAGCAATCTAGGGCAATGTTGCTGTGAGACTAATCACAACAACAGTTGAGTCTTCGCGGCAAATGAGATGTAAAAAGTTCCTAGGGCTCACCTTAAAGAATATAATTATAAATGAATGGAGAACAAACTATTTTTAGTTGATACTTTGTTACAGTGAAGGCTAAATAGCACCATAAGTTGAGTATCTGGGCTGGGCCACACAAAGCATTATAGTCTCTTCCTTCTTTGCCCTCTCCTGGCTTCTGTAATGCTGGACGCAAGTGCTTTTCACATACGTGGATGGACAGCATCCAAACCTTTGCCCCAAAGGTGAAAGTAGATTGAAAGAAGAACAAGGTGAACTAGGAAACATCTTCTCTATGCACCAGAATACAACAACTGGAAGTCCTAATCTTTCCTGAATGATCTGCTGCACAAAGTGTGTCGTTTTTATGTGGAATTGGGGCATCTTGTAAAGTATTTACTGAATGTGCAGGCCACTTTTATTTCCTGTAATACATGACCGAACCTCATGTCTCAGTGGTGTACTCTGCTATGAGCTTTGTATTAAAAGGAGTCTAATCCAATGTTTTGTACATTCTTAGGTTTCAGAGGGTTTTTTCACTCCCTTTCAGACACCCAGTTTTCTCATGGGAAGTGACATAGCAGTTTTAGTCAAAGACAATTTCTAGATCTAGAAGTTACTTAAAACAATCTCCTAGCCTGGAGAGCTTTGCCCTAGAAGAGGGCAAAGCTGTAGTATTGCAATTGCAGACATAATTTTCAGGGCTGTTATGGAAGCAATTAAATGTTTTATACAGGTTACCTTAAATTTTGTGATATGTAGTAGCTTTGCAGTCATGTCTATAAAGATACTGGCTATTAAAAGAAATAAATGTTTTGTCCTGTTTGATCTGAAACTCGTTTTCCCAAATGTTTGTCTTTTCTTAGGGGAGTTTGTTTAGTCTTAACAGCACTTGCACTGAATCTGGCAATTTTGGCAAAGCTAATGTCACAGGAGAAATAGAGTTTGCCTTAAGATACATCTTCAGAGCTTGCATTTTGGAAATTTGCATCAGGGGATGCAAGAACCTGGCTTATGGAGAAGAGAAGAAGAAAAAGTGTAACCCGTAAGTATTTTGCAGAGAAGGAGAAAAAACATAAGGAAAATATTCTGTTTTTTTGAGATACTTATGCATGTTGTGATTAAAATGGATTGATATATGATGGTATGCCACATTGGCACTTTCAGAACATCCAGCATTCATACCAGCCCTTTGTACATATACACACTGCAAGACAAATAGGTTTCATACCAGTGCTTATTCCATTCTGCCTGTTTTCTGCTAGGAATTGTCCCTTTCCCTGCCTGTGAGCAGGCAGTTGGGTATCTGTGTTGCTGATGAGTACCTTTGGACCTCAAGAATAGCTGTTCAGATCTTAGTTCTTAAGCTGTGCCCAGAAAATTAATATGTAAGTGGCTGAAACATGAGATGACCTGTTCCTAATGTGTCTGCTGACTCACTGTGGCTCACTGGGTGATTGCTATACTACTTAGGTGCTTTCATCTTCTGTAATAAGAGTAAAAATTTCAGGTGCTGCAATGGATCCTAAAGTCTAAAACTTAATAATTATGCATCATTGTAAGAGGAAGAAATATTTACTTCTATGGATAAAATATGCCATAGAAATTCTTGCTGGATAGTTAAGCCTTGGTGATTTATCTCTTTATTACTTAACAATGCTCTCTGACCATGCAGCAACCACTGACAGAAAATCAACAGGTAGAATACCTGACTACCTGTTCTTGCTTCTGCTATCACACCGTGTTTGAGCATTTGAGTAACCACACTGAAACTGAGGACTTGCAGTCACCTTCACCCAGAAGGTCGAGGGCTTTTGTGCATCTTGCAGAGAATATTCCTAAGGACAAGCTTGGTGATGAGCAGTGCCTTGCAGGAACAGCAGCTTGTGTAGCAGGACAGTTTGGGAGCATTTCAGAAGTGGGTCAAGGTTCTTTAAGTCCGCTGGTAATTAAGCCAGGCAAACAATTGCAGGAAGGCTGAAAGACAATGTGGGAAGTGCTCTGTAGCAAACATTATGTTCTCTATTGGCATATTTATATATTTCTGTTGGTTTCCCAGCCATCAGGAAAAGTATAGTATGGTCACTTAACATGCTTTCTGAAAAGCAGACTCTTAACTGATGTTTAAAACTTGTTGAACTACTTATGTTATTTGCTGGTTTGAAGTCTGACTGGCTACTTTTTAATTAAATTGATTTGGGGTCATAGGAAGAGAGGCTAAAACTTCTAGGACCTGTATATTTTAGAAAGTAGTTTTATTTGTGGATAAGTTCAGAAAAAAAATAGGAAAAATGTGCAAGTTCTGCAATGATGATATGAGGTACAACTGATTTTATTTATCCAGCAAGTTAATCAAAAGGCTGTTTTAGATTGTTTTAAATCACAATACATGAAATATATACAAATACAGTTTAAAAATACTTAGTATTAAGTAAACAATCACTCCTTCCCCTGACAAGCTGTGAGCACTCTCTATGGCTAAAACTCTTTAATTTTGAAGCCATAAGCCAATTACAGCCCACTGAACTGATAGTAAGGAAAATATTTAGGTATGAGTGTTCACTTGACCTACACATGAGAAACTTCAGGTAGGAATCATTAGTGCTGGATTTTGGTCCAACTCAGCTTCCAGAAACTTTTTTTACTGGTTTTCCTTGAATCAGGATTCAAGGAATTAGAGCAATTTTGACCACTTCAAGTGATCTCTCATTTTCATTTCAGTGGCTGTTAGAACAATTAGCGTTTTTAAGACTTATGAATTATTATGTATTAATTATGTGATAATACCCTTTTTTGCTACATGGTACCTAGTGTTGTGAAGACAAGATATTTTCTTTATGAACAAGCAGTAGTGATCCTAAAGTTGATTGACTTAATTTTTTTTCCTTTGAGCACATAATGTGTTGTTCATTTTCATCATAAAACTGTTACTACAACTAGCAAGGTGACTTCTTTAGGGGTTATTTTATCAGAGTCCAAGAGTAGGAAAACAGAAGATTCATATTCGGATCCTAATCCTTTCTGAGTTACAATGGAATTGAAAAACATTAGCTGAATGATACACAGGGTTCCTTATAGTCTATCTGCTTTTGCTGAGAAAACATATAAATCATATTTTGTCATTTTGTTGATGGAAACTTACAAAGTCGATGAAATTGTTTAAGAAATAAGAGTCTCCTCATCTCATTGTTTTCGCCCTGCCCCTTCTGATCACTTTCAATGTATCTTTCTCTCTAAGGTATGTTAAGGTTTATTTACTTCCTGATAAATCTCCTCGGAGTAAACGAAAGACTGCTGTCAAAAAGAGCACAGTGGATCCAGAGTTCGATGAGACTTTGAAGGTACGGTTTGCAACTGTGTGCTGCTAAGTGTTCTTTTCTATGGTACAACCCTGCAAGTTCTGAATCCACCTGATGGGGCACATTTAGGAATCACTGACAATAATAATTTTTAAAACTATGTTTTTTCAGTCCAAATAAGAGAAAATGCTTTTGGAGTTGCAACAGTAAATGACAAACTGTTAGAAGAGTCTGCCTTTGTCCAAGAGGGCACTTTTAATGAATGCCAGTGTTGTTCTGAGTTACCTTGTGGCTAAAGCAAAGTGTCTTCCATAGATGTGGGTTTTGTACGTTCAGGAACTGAGTGTATTGCAGAACAGTTGCAATTTTACACAAGTATTCCTTTCAAGTAGTACTCCTTTGCTCAGTGACACTGGGAGTATCCCTCTGCAGCCAGCTGAATGCTAACTGACTTTAACCATCTCTAAAACATTGCTTCCTCTTCCCCGTGCCATTGATGCCAGGCCATTTCTTTGAAGCGTCTAATTTCAAACACTAATAATCCTGCCAGATAACAGTAGTTATGATTTAAATTCCTTATTGTCTTGAGTATTACTTCTTTCATTATTACAAGAACAGTGTGTAGGAAATAGGAGCCATTTTTCTTCCTTCACAGACACTTAATGTAATATGAAGCTGAGTACTGTCAACTGGGAGAGGCTGAGTTAGTTGTTAGTTGTTCCCAGCTCCAGTTTTGTAGATCACTGCAAACCAATTTCTTGTGTGTGTGTGCTTTGGCAAGCTGCAGTAGAACATAAGATGGTGAGTTTTAGCCTCTTGTTCTATGAGTAACATATTGTCTTGCTAGAGATTAAGAAACAAAGTTAATGGAGGGACAAACTGGTAGTTCTGCTTCTTGAACTACACAAAAGTTTCAGCACTACCCCCAACTCTAAGTGTGTATGAACATCAAGAATTAGTAAGGAACAAAACGGGCAAGATCTTTGAAAAGACCATAGTTAAAATTTGGTAACAACAAAAAAGCATTTTTGTAATGTATGTAATTCTCACACAGCCCAAAGTCTGTATGTAAGGTTTAAGTTCAGGGGAAAAAAAGAGCCCACAGTTGAAATCATTGGTCCTATTTTTATAGTCCTTTTTCAAAGCCAGAGTCACGCAGAACTGATAAAAGGAGAGTGAGAACCATGCCTGAGCTGGCTGCATAAACTCTAAAGGTGTTTACTTCAAAGTCTTTTAAGTTAATTTAATGATTAGTTTATCCACAGTAGCAAAGAAGGTCAAAAGTGCTCATCACTATTGCAGGTGAACTACATCATGCCACTGAGACCCAGCGTGGTGGGTTTCAGCTGCGAGTTAAGGCACCTGCATTTAGAGGGGGTTGCATGTGTGAGAGCTGTGCAAGTGCTCCTGGGAATTACTGGAGCCCAGGGTGGTTCAGGGTAATTAGCCACAGAGCCTACACCCAGCTTCTGATTCAACAGCCTAAATATGTGTAGTGACTTCCTTGCCTCTCCATTGCCTCCAGCTTTCAGTGCAGGTCACTATGGGCTGGGTATCATGTTTGCCAGTCTCATGTGTGTATATTAGATACCCACATACCATGATCCATGTGGTATATTAGATACCCAACAATGTCTCAAAGGGCTCTAACTGTGCTTGGGGAGTGGATCAAGGCTTTAATTAGTGATCACCAGCGTTACTTCCTTGCCCCTGCTGACTGCATTAAGTAGATGTCCACTGAACAAAATGGGAGTTTTAGCACCATCATTAGATGTTTTAATCTTGAACTGGCCTCCAGAGCAGCCAAATGCCACTGGGAGTGTAAACATAAATAATTAAAAAAAAAAAAACAAACAACCAGCCCCAACAAAAACCAAACCAAAAAAAGGAAACAAACAGAAAAAAGCAAACAAATGAAAAAAAACACCTAACCCAGCAAAAATGGTCAAGAATTATTTAAAGTTCTGAATTAATAATCAAAATCTTTGGCAAGGCAGGTAAAGGTATTCCTGGAATGTTGATATATATTTGAATGAGCATTATTTAGCATTTAAATAGTGGGGTAATATGCAGATTGCAAAGCACACTCAGACAGCATGGCTCATATCTGCCTTCAGCCATGCTGTGCCAGGTCTTCCTGTGAGTAGGTCAGGAGCATGGGCCTGCATTCATCCTGTGTATTGCTCTGTAAATGCTGTTTATCTTTCTAGTACAAGATTGAATACTCCCAGCTGCGAAGTCGGCAACTTCAGATCTCTGTGTGGCATGCGGGAGCACTCAAATACAGGGTGTTTTTGGGGGAAGTAGTGATTCCACTGGCAGCATGGAATTTTGAAGAGGACTCAGTGCAGTTGTTTGACTGGTATCAACTCAAACCCAAGGTGATTCTTAGTTTTTGTTCTTAATTGTATTTTAAGAGCAAGATTTAGTTAAGGCTATGAAAAAGATCACCCTTCTGAGATCACTGAGGGGAAAAAATGTTGTTAATTCAGTCCATTAGTAAGATGTGTTACAAATATAAATAAGCTGTGAGAAAGATGTGGAAGAGAATGATTGCAGTAACACAAACTTCTGCATGTCCCTTTCTTAAGCTTGAAAAGCCTGAAGATGGTCTTACCCAGTACAGCGGTGAACTCCTCTTGTCTGCAAGACTCTTGGTACCAACCCAGTGTAAAAATTTCCAGTTTGAAGGTATAAAATGTTTCAATATTCATAGAGGTCTTTTCCAATGTAAATGGTTCTATGAGTCTGTCAATCCCTTGGCTAGAAAAGAATTGAGATCAATGAAGCACTGGCAGTGTGTCTGTGTAATATTCCTGTATGGGATTTTTAGCAGCTATGGCAAATGGTGCTTTGTGGTGTATTAATTTTTACATTATTTAAAACTGAAACATTTGCCAGCTTCGCAGATTTGTTCTAATACAGGCAAAAGCTGTACATTACAATGGCAGTTGTAAGATGCATCCAGCTGTTTTGCAAACTTGTGCCTGTCATAGTGTTAACAGTAGAGGCTATTCTGGTGGTGAAGCAGCAGTTTTATTGTCCAAGGTAGAGACTGCCAATTTAGGGGAAAAGTGGAAGGGTAATGTCTGCAAGAGTACCAGACCAGCATCCTTGGCTTTTTCCAGTTGTCTCATTTTAGAGAGACTGTTTCACTTGGAGGGGTGATAGGTTCAAAATGCATAGTCAGGGTTCAGTTTTTGGTAATGAAAAGTTGTAAGGTACATTAAATATTGCTGTAGTATGTCAGAGCAAGCATCTGCTGGTGGAGTGAAATAAGCACTTTGAGTGGGAGGAATGGGAAAGAACTCATTTTCCTTACCTCCCTAGATCACAGGGAAGTGTATAAAGGATCAGAGCTCTAGTAATACTCTCTGTGTCAGGACCGTAGCAATAGGTAGAGACCAACAGGAAGCTTTAATTAGCTCTTTGGTTACTTTTGTTCCCTTCTGTTTTCCAAATAACCCCAAAGTTACCAGCTTGCTTTCTTCAGTTCTTACTCCCTATGCAGGCCTGTGTATTGGGTCTCTGCTCTGTACTGAGAGCTGTGAGAGGAGCAGCATCACACTACGGGTTTGGTTGCTTCTCCTGCTTCTGACTGTTCCAGAGAAATGCTTCTGTGGGTACTGTCCTGTGTTTACATTTCACAAACACAGCAGAAAGCTTTTTGTCTTTGGAACAGGAATCACAAAGCAGCCTGCTACTCATTGCTTGGCGTTTTTTTGTGTGAATCATACACTGTACAAATATGTTAAAATCTTTCAAATATTCTTAGTACGGCCTTATGACTCCTTATCTCAGTAGTACCACTCAGGCATTCCCCTACTTGTGGCAGCATCTTAACCTATGAGCTGAACTGCCCAGGCATTTCATGTGATAAGTACTCATTTTTCAGGAGATAAAGATCAAGGAGTTCCCAACTACCAGCTCCAGGTTATGATATTTGGGGCTAAGAACTTGCCCATGCTGAGATCTGCTGGAATGTTGAACTCCTTTGTTAAAGGGTATGTATGAGACCTAACAAACACTACAAATAGGAAATGTCACATATGTTCCGTGCAAATGTATATATTAACATGTTTTCATCAGCAGACCGGCACATGAAAGTGCCATCGTCTACACTCTTAGTCAAACTTCCTTGTAATGGTTTTGTTTGATTGTCTGCAGAACAGCAGCAGTTTGCAGAGTGGTGACAAGTCCCACCTGCCCTCTTGGTCTTGAAATTTAGAATTTAATGATGTCATTAACATTTAGAGTTCATTAGTTTAAGGATGTGCTTTTAGATATTAGGAGAGGGAAAAAAAGTGCAAACATACAGTATTGTCATTCCTAGTTCCAGCTTTTGCAGAATTAAGTAAAGCTTAGGATACATTGAAAACTTTTATCGTCTTTATTCTAGACATTTTGAAAGAGAAGGGATTGAATTTTTCTTCAGTGTGTTGAGTAGCTTGTATGTGGGGATCATTTTACTTTCCTGTTGTCAGGCCTCAGATGCCATTAGAAGTGTAATACTGGGGTACACCTACGTCTCATAACACTATTTCACCTGCGGTGGCACCTATCTTTGGTGAAATGGGTGAGCATTTTAGCTATTGAAAGACAGGTTTTAGGCAGTACTGAATAACAGCACATGGAGTAAAGTCTCCTTCAGCAGTCAGTGACTGCAAAGTAAAAGCAGACCTTTTAAAGAAGAGCCTACTTGCAACCACATTAATGTCAAGCAGGAAAAGGTGCAACTCCCAAAATAAACACACTAGCACCATGTTTTATCTTGCACCTAAACTGAATTTTTTGCTATTTAAGGTAAAACAAAGGGCCTTAGTTGATTATTGCAAATGCTCTGTTTTCTTGTTGAGAAATCAGTAACCTTGCTGAACTCTTTATTTTTTTGGGAAAGTTGTCTTATCCTTCCAGACCAAGCAGAGGTAAGGCAAAAGTCTCCTGTTCTGAAGAAAGAAGCCTGTCCTCAGTGGAAACACTTGTTTGTCTTTGATGGTGTGACCCCAGCTCAGCTACAGCAATCTTGTCTACACCTGACTGTCTGGGACAAGTCAGCTTTCAGCTCAAGTGATCAGTTCCTAGGAGGAGCCAAGCTTGGTGCAAGTAAGTTCTTTACCACTCAAAGTTGAAGGTAATCTGGGGAAAAGGTCTTTTAGTTTACATCCTAAACAACAATAATTATATTATGCTATTTATTACCTGCTATCATGTGCCTATACGTACATACAGTCTCAACCTGTCATAAGTAAATTGCAGTCTTGGGCTCTGATCCTGCAAGAACTGATATATGTGCTTTAGTTCAGGTCTGTCAGGAAGCTCAAGGTTGTCAGTGGAAATTTTCAGGAAATCCATTTGTTGACATAGTGACTTTTGGGGTCAGGACCATGCCAAGACAAGCACAGAAATGGTCTGGCTCTAACTCAAATAGAGCTCTACTGTATTTTTAAAGATGTATTCCCTTAACTGTTTTTTTATGAATTGGCTAATTTTAATTAATTTCTCATCAAAAGGAGGCACAAGAACTAATGACCTAATAGACTTCAACCTTGCTTATGTTCTATTTATACTTCAAAAGTATAAATACAATTTATTGCAATTAGTGCCTTAGGAGCTACAGAGCAGCTGAAATTACTGTAGAAGTGGATGAACAGGTCATTTTGTTAGCCAGTCCATTGGGCCAGAAGATGGGTAAGGCTGAGTGAAAAGTAACTCTGATCTTTCCTTTTGCTTTCTTGCAGAGGAACTGTTTGGCTCTACAGACCTTGCTTCTCATTCAATACTCTCATGGCAGGAAGTGCTCTGCAACCCAAACATGTGGATGGACTTCACACTTGTACTACATTCAAATAAGGAAAACTTTAAATCATGAGAGATTATCACAGAACAACTTTTCCTTCCCCATGTGTAATATTTTAAACTCAAATGGTACATACACTTTAGGTCTGGGGAAAAGTATGCTGCAAATGCACCCACTCTGGCTTTTGGGGAATAGAACTATGCATTTGAAAGTGTGTGACATTCTGAATGTTTCATTTCTTAAAAAGTAAAGGCTTTAACTTGTGTCTCTATCTGGAGTATAAAGTTAATATTGTTTCTTCAGTAGTTACAGTCTCAGTTTGAGATGCATTATGCTGACAAAGCGACAGTAGCCAGACAATAGGCAGTCTTCCATTTCTGGGCATAGCCAAACTTTCATTATTTAGTCACAGCTAGGAATACTTCTCACAGAAAGTAACTGTTACAGCAGGAAAGTTACATGCTTTCACTTTGAGGTTAATGTTTTATACACAGAACTGAAAATTAGCTTATCTTTGCTTGCTGCAAAGGGGAGATGCTAATGACTCTGCTTCAGAATTATCTACCCTGCCACTATTATTTCACATGACGCTAAAAAGCATTGGCCTGTAGCCACATCTCAAATGAGTGCTGCATCATGGTGCTTACAAAGCTAAGGTATAAATTCTCCCTCAGTAGGAGTATGGGACAACAGCTGACAGACTAAGTGTGGGTGTAATAAGTTCCTTCTTATGTGCCACCGTAAGACAGATTTAACAAGTCTGATCCATAGGGTGTACAGCACGTGACAAGAGTTTAGCTCAGTTTATCATTTATTCATGGGGACAGGTGAAAATGCAAGCTTAGGCCAAACTACTGTGTCAATTTTCCTTGCCTCAGATGTAGTGTTACAGTCAGCAGAAACTTCATATATCCAACTGTAACTAGTGCTGCTGTGTTATACTTTGTTATTGCAAATATTGCCCCTTCTTCCTTTATAGGTCAGTGTGGCTTTTAAGGATTTAAGATTTAAAGACACAAGGACTAACAGGCTAAGCTGAGGAACTAAAAGAGCAGTAGTACACCTCACACAGAACACACCCTACACAAGAAACACTTGACTCCACATCCTTTGTTACTTTGCAGATCTTTTATTTAGATGTTTGCTGCTGCAAATAAAAAAAACCCCACACAAGATTCAACTCACGTATAATGCAGCATAGATATTGTAAATGGAAGAGAAGAGGTGACAACATACTGTATCTCACTTTCTAACAGATTTTCAAGGAAAGGGGGAGAGTGGGGGAAGAATGGTCACAGAAATGCTCTCTACTAGAGAGAATACAACTGTGATAATAAACAAGCAGTCCCTTCATCTTTGGAGTCTGAAACTTTAAATCAAACATTTAAAAAAATTAGAAAATTTGTTAGAAAAATAGGTGCAGTAAAATTGTATATATTGGATCATGTGTACATATAACAGTTTTCATTAAGTAAAAAAATGATCTTTACAAATAATGCTTTATAGTAAATAATCAGCTGCACTGTATCAGACTACAGTGTTGTTTAGGCATTTTTACAGATGCAAGTCTTATTAAATCTGAAAAGTAACAAAATATACAGAGCAAAACTATTTCCCTTTAAACTAGTACTGCAATCCACATGTTGCATATTTTTATATATATATATAAATACTACACTATAACTGATCAGTAATGAAGTTGGAATGCAAACACAGTAGTGTATTTAGATTCCAACAGAGTATTTGCTACTTGTTACGTGAAGAGAATATCAGTGTCCCTATGCCACACTTGAGCCATCACTGCAGAAATTCTCCAGCTGAGAATAGCAATCAGAAAAAGCCTAATTTCTACACAAAGTAGTTCTGAGGTGTTGTCAGTTCTTTTGTGTGTGGGGGGGTGGGCTGGGGAGGGGGAACATAGGCATCAAGACCAAGGGAAAAACAGGGTGTACAAGCACGTGCGAGGTTGTAAATACATATACGGGTGCCTGCAAATCCTGAGTTCCAGAACCTGTCTTCTCAACTGCCGGACTTCACACTGTAACTAACAATACAAAGGCATATGGCACAAAATTCACCCACAGATGCTTATTTTTTAGACCAGGCTGAATCCAGCACCTACACAGGACTTGTATCTTCAACTAGAAGCATAACCTGCTAAAATTTGTCTTGCTTAAAGAGAGATGTGACATAAGGCCTTTTGGCACTAAGCAAAGGCATGAGCAAGTTACCAGGATCAGTGGTACAATAAGTTTTTAACTATATCAATTTCAGAGAAGGTACAGAATAAATGGGAGATTTAAACACCTCTGGGTTTAGAGAACATTTGTTAAGTGTCATACAGTGATGCCTCCTCAAGAAAAAAAAACCGAACAACAAAACCAAAAAACCAACACAACAAAACCCCCCCCAAAATAAGAACACAGCATTAAGATCTGCCTTTCCAACAGTCCTGTCTTCTTCTTAAAAGTATCATTACATTGCTTCAAACTCATCAATTCTCTGCTTGGTGTTGCCTTGCCGGATCTGCCGCAGCGTCTTGTACTTGTCACGCCCCTGTCGCATGTTCTCTGAGTGGATAATATCGTTTTGGGTCCTCTTATTTTCATCTCTAGCCTGGGCCAGCTCATCTGTCAGTGCCTGCAATATGAGAAAACCATTAAATACAGGTTATTTGTAAGAAGCTTCCAGCTCATGACAGTAGAGTTCTTTGGTGAGAGCGGACAGTTGATAGATGACTGGACAGATCAGTGACATGGATTCAACATATGCTTTCCATAAACACTACGGATGATTTAAGTAATCCTTATATACCTTGGCTTTATTTTAAACTGCCTACAGGAACTGTAATCAAAGAGAAACTATCATACTTGATGTGTTTAACCAAGTGGTTAAACAATGTTTTCTGGGAAAGATTGGTTCAATTACTCTGCCTCCCCCAAACATCATCTTACCCTCAGCTGACTCTGTACACGTGCATTCTTCTCTGCTTCAGTAATGCGCTTCTCCTCATTGCGGTCATTCCTGATCCCCTCACTGGAGAACTCTGCACTGTAGGCAGAGTACTCAGAGCCTTCATCTTGCAAGTTATCATGGACATGGTAGTTCACTGGCTCATAGACAGGTGGTGGGGGTGGAGGTGGAGCAGTCATTACCAGGTGTAACTCCTCCTTTGTCTTTACCAGATCCTCCTGGGCTTCCCTGGCCTTTGGGAAAAGAGTAAAAAATACATTAAATGCATTTCTTGCTTTAAACCAGCTTAATGAACACTTAAATGCTTATCTTCCAAGCTACTATGAAAAGCAAGGAAGAGAGAATTAAACCTCTGCAGCTGACAGTACTCTATTAGTCTTACACAGAACTTTTTTTTTTTTCTAGGTATGCTATCATCATTCATTGTGTAATGTGCAGGAGATCTAAGCAAAGAATCTTCTTCCACTAAAACAGCCTAGAAAAAACTGTTCTGTGGGAAGTTACAGTTATCTTCATCCTGTTCTCCACTTGAAGAGCTGTAGGCTGAAGAGACACAAGTGCTATAGAGCAAGAACTTAGACTCCCAAGTTGGTATTTTGAATGCAGTTACAAACTAGGCAGGCACTTTCCTTGCTGCTTCAGTGGTTTTGCCCTCCCATGCAGCCCACAGCCCTAGTCAGAGGGCCCTGGGAGCACGGGGCACTCTGAGCCTTGTGTGGTTTGCCTTTAGTTTTACACATTGTATGTTGTTGAACTATGTTGACCAGGAAGGCACCAACAATAGCACACAGTCCTCAAAATGGATAGTTGCAGTGTGGCTGCATTTGCAGAATCTTCTCTTGACTGATGTTTTCAGACATTATATATATATATATATAATGTCTGATTATTTCAGACATTACAGGCATCATTTATCCATGGTGCCCCTCCCCCTCCTCATGGCTCCGAGATCATGTTCACATTTTTAGGTTTTATACAAGTTTCCATTTTGAATTTTGACGCTTTGAAGGCATATTGCACATTCACCGCAAGTTTGCCCTTCTTCACTGCTGTACAGACGTTTGTCACCACATGTGTAGAGAAGTCACACCAAGCTAAGCACCGCAGTGTGCTCTGCTCGAGTGTAGAACTTTAGAGCAACTTTGTAAGGCAGATACTCACTCTAATTTGCCACTCTTCAACCTCGCTCTCTTTACGCCTCCTTGCCTCTTCAAGAAGTGCAATCTTGGCTGTATACTCTGCAAGCTCTGTAGCCTGTTAAATAATAAAACTGGAATCATAAGGACTCTTAAAAAATCCCCAACCCAACCACCAAGCACAAAGAAACACTGTTAACTGTAATAAAGAAATTAAGATAGAAACCAGTGCCACAATGGTGCTATGACGTGGTCTAGTGCTTTACTGCACTAGGTTTTATCCTGGACAAGATGGCTTTGCCTTACTCAAGGGCATAGTAGCATATCTGATCTTCGAAATGACTGGGTCTTACCAGTTGTTCCTGGCTCTTTATCTGGTCTATAGTTTGTCTTTCCAGCTCTTCCTTGGCCTGCAGAGCAGCTAAACGGTCAGCTTCCAAACGTTCTGCTTCCTCCTGGGCTCGTCTCCTTTCCTCCTCCAGCTGAATGGCTCTTTGGATCTGATCTGAGAGCTCTGGAAAAAGATCAGCGTGGTTAGTCCACAAGCACGGTTGAAGCTAAGGAACTATGAACAGTCTCTCACATAACTTCAGAAGTCACTACGGCACTTTACTCCAGCATGTAATATGCCCTTCACCGTGCTCCTCCAAGTAATTATTTGCATAATACACCAAGCAACTGATTCAGATGAGTCAAACGCACATTATAATTAGATCTTCTGCAAGATGTTTGCACTAAAAGGAGTGTAACACTGACAAGACACTGCTGCCCTTAATTGACCAGATGTTGCTGTCTCCAATCTGATCATCTACGCATTGAAACAGAAGCTTTCATTTCACTGGAAAGACTTGTTCCCAAAGCACTTTTTTCTGCTAGGCATTAAGTAAAAAGTACTTGAGGGCTGAACTCTTGCTCACTGCTGGAAGAGGCTGTGCTACTTAAACCCTGTTGGCAACTGGGGAAAACAGAGTTCTTGCCCTTTGGTTCCCAAATACAGTCTGCAGATTTTAAGTTAGTTTAATACTTTGGATTATTATGAGTACTGTGTGCACATGTGTGTATTTATCCATATAGGAAGATATTAGCAAGCCTTACTAAGAGATCCCAGTGTCATCGGATTAGTCAAGGCACAGGCAGCAATCCATGTAACCCCTCTATGGAGCACAATACACACAGTCTGGTCAGCCAGGACAAGTACTTTACCTTTCTCTGCTTTCTGAGTCTTCACTTCATACTCCTGTAGCCTCACCAGCAGCTCCTCCTTCTCCCTCAGCATTTGCTCTTTCTCCCGCTCAATTGTCTCCCTCCTCCTCTTTTCATCTTCTAGTTGTTTCCTGTTAGAAACAAATTTCAGGTTTGAAGCTCACTTTCAGACTCAAAGCTACCACCAGACAAGAAAGTTGGCTGGGCATCTCTCCAGGCAGCTCAGTGGAAAGTGGCTGCCATGAAACAAGAGCCAGGAGACAGAAATAGGCTGTTCCTTCATCACTTCGGAATTTGTGCTCAGTTTTGGATGCCCCATTTAATTTCATTTGTATTTTTGTTGCCTGCCACAGAAATTTAGAACACCAAAGAGCTGCTAGATGCAGAGAGAAAAAGCAGGACTTGTACTGCACGACAGAGGAGATTTAACTTTATTATTTCTGCTGTAAGGAAAGTGAAGGAGATGTAAAAACATCAACAGCAGTGAGGGAATGAAGACAAACAATCCACAAATACAGAAGAAAGGCAGCATGATTTCTTGAATCACAAGCAAACTGAAGCCAGTGGTAAAATTGCTATTCCTTTTTCCTTGCCTATAAGAAATCTCCCAGTCCCCTCTTCTCTCTTTACAGTGCACACACATGCTCCCCATGAAGGTTTTCCCCTTTACTCTCAACCATCGCATGGTCCAGCACATAAATCAGGTTCTAACACTTGAGAGTCAGGAGAACCTTCCCCTCTAGGTGTGCACCACCAGAGCCCATTGGGCCTTTACTTGCACGTGTCCTTGCAGCTCTTGAGACTGCACAGGGCAGCAGACCTGCATGGTCACAGGAAGAGCAATGCTTACAGTCCTGCTGCAGGACACCCCAAGTCCCCTCCTAGGACCATGCACGTGCCTCGTGAACCTGGAATGGCTCTTAGCCTTGCCCAGGCAAAACCTCTGTTACTGACTGCTGGCCTGCAGGTACAGCAGCTTGCTAACCCTGGGAGCTCAGTGTCATTTATTTCTGCCCCCCCCCATGCCTGCTGCCTGCATTCAAGCTCACCTTTCCAGTTGTTTCTGGTGCTTCTCTTCCCGGGCCTGGGCTTTCATCTGTTGCACCTCAATGGTGTCAGGCTTCCTGCGCCGCATATACAGTTCATGGTTGCCCATGCAGAGCTGCAGGATTCTCTTGTTAATTCTCAGACGAGGGGCATAAAACACAAAGTCCTAGAAGAGAGACAACACAGTCAGTTTTTTCCAAGCATGCTTTCCCTTCTCCCAGCTAACTGCAGACAGAAAACCTTGCCACTGATTTCATTCTAATTCAGACATACATGCAAGGCTATTTAAACATTTGACCAAGGCTGTTACACGGGCGTTAAATGTAATTTTTTTAGCCACCAAACATATGGGTAATTCGGAGTATCAGGTTGCAGGCAGTAACAAAGCCCAAGATGCTCTAAAATTTCTGGTTCAGCAAGAAGAACAGCTGCAAATTTCTTATTATCTGTGCTTTAATCAGACTGGATTTTCTAGAAGAGAATCTGCTAAGAAAGAGACATGTACGGCCAAGTTCATTACCTGCCTGCTGATTTTTCTGAGTCCACAACCTCATGCATTCATTTACAGTGAAGTCTGAACTTACACAGTGAACGAACTCTACATGTTTGTGCTTTTTTTGTGTACTATATGGATGGTGAAAAGGGCAGTGGGCAAGCTGCCACATTACCACCATAAGCCAGTACCCATTCCTTAGAATCACTCTCCCATGGACTGCCTAACTGTTAGCAAGAGATGGAGCTGGGGAAGGGCCACACAGGCTTTACAGTGTTGCACGGAAGCAGTGATCAAGTTTTTAATTGCCTGGCTCAGAAGTACAGTTGTGGCTATCTTTGGGAAAACTAGAAGACACACTAGAAGCAATTTAAAGCTCCCTAAGTGCTATTAAGATGAGCATGAATATGGCAACAAAGACTCATTTTCTCCAATGCACACAATGACTGCAGGAGCGGCAGTCTGGGAAGTGTGTTGTGCCCTCCCATCAGATCCTGCCAGAGCCATTCTGAGCAGCACAGGTCTGATACTGCTAACTGAACTGAATCTGTAAGCTACTCATCCAACCTCCTCCTTCTAACAAGTAAATTTAAAAACAAACAGTCTGTGCAGGTTGTGATGAACAAGCCCTATCCTGAGGCAAGGCTCACTTACATGGAATTAAATACTGAGGGAACGGACGGTGGTTGCATTTGTCATTTAGGTCATAACCAAGGGACAAAAAAATTTAAATAAGAACGTAAAAGAATACCCTCCTTTTCTTATCCCCAGCCTCCCCCAGGTCTTACTAAGCTGGGAGCATTGCACCTCGACATTTGAAAGATAATGCTGAAAATGTTGGAGCATGTGGGCAGACGAGCCTAAAAATTTAAAAGCTTAGTTAGGGCAGGGCAAGGTGCCACAGGACTCTACCCTTTACATTGTTGTCCATTTAAACACAGACATGTAGAATCCTCCAAGTTAAAGGGGAGCTTCCAGCCCACACGTCTTCGGTGTACTGTGTATTCTGTTGTAGTTATTTTAGGAGACACAAATGCATGAAAGGACCTAGACAACTTCCTGAATGCTCAGAATTAGTGTCCAGATAAACTCTTCTTTCAGGCAAAGCTTTAAACATACCACCACCCAGAGGGAAAAGGACAACTGACACAGAGGGAGAAAATGTAATTGAGGTTTTCAGTGTTAGCACCTTTCTGTATGAGCCTCTTGCAAGCCCTCCATTTCAAACCCTGTTTTTGATTTACTACTGGGGAGTGGGTGGAAAGCTGTGATCCATATTTTGTAATTATGTACAACACAGGACAGAGGCTCTTCTATTGAAGAAAGCATGCCTGACAGACCAGCTTTCTGTCTCTGTGGAGTTTTGTTGATTTCCACTAACATCGTCACAGAAATAAGCTGCACTCCCCCAGGTTGCTATCTGGAGGAAATCCCTGCAGCACACTGTGCATTAGTATCCTTTAAATTATTGGGAGGATCTTTTTCTGTTGGAGATATTTATAAGCTATCATCCCTTGATGAAGCAAAACTGATTATTATTTCTCAGGGCTGCACTTACTCACCAAGGTCAAGTACTGAGATGGGGGAAGAGAAGAGGAGGTCTTTCTCAACTATTCAAACAGTTTCACAAGATTGATAGAATGACATCCACCTATACCAGTTATTCCACGTTGTGTTCTCAACAGGTCAAAGTAAGTTTCTAATTCCTCACTAAAATAACTCTAAAAACATACTTGTAAGTATTAAAAAGCAACATTCATGGGTAGCTACATTTCAGTTCTCCACAGAAGTCATATCCCTGGCATTTATATTAGTATTCAAGAAAGTCAATGAACAAGACCGTGGTCCTTAACTGGACTTTACTCTGTCAGTAGTGTGGAAGTGAACAGTGATGGATGGGAAGCTATATGTATCCATGTGGTTTTGCAGTAGCATTTGAATTACCAAAGTAATTTGGTAATTTTTTTTTTAATGAACATTTTGGGGTTTTTTTTCTTCAGATTAAAAGCCAAAAATAAAAGTTATCTACCAGCTTCCATGCACTGAAAGAAATGGAGAGAGGACTTACAGAGCTAGTAAAGAATCTCAAATTTAAGCATAAAGCTACCTAGTTTGCTAGAAAATAAAATGACTCTGCAGTTGTAAAATCCTTATTTTTTCCATGCTGGATATTGCTATAAGCCCTTCACTTACTCTGCACAGAGAAACAGACAGCTCTAAATACGCTCTAAATACTAAGGCTCATTTTGCATCTAGAATATCTGCATCTTTCTCCTCTCCAATGACTACTTTACTTTGAGGTGAAGCTGTATCATTTGTTCATATGCAGTATCCAGGAATCTGTTCAAGACATACTTACTGGTGCCTTCTTGTCAATAGGCTTTATAACAAACTTCTTGTCATTGAAGGAGATGTTTCTGATTTCGCTCCAGGGGAACCCAATCTTTGGAGTTAGTCTGGAAAGAAGAAATATATTTTTAAGAGATGATGCAATAAACACTTTTTTCCTCGCATTGCTTCTAACACACAGACTCGATGTAACAAAATGCTTCACACAGCTATCCCAACAGAGAGAAAACAGTAAGTGAACCAGAACCCTACAGGGAGTAGGAAAAGAGGTCCAGTTACCACCCATACTGAGTCTCTTCCCATTTTGGTCAGCCACCCTACTGACCTTTGGCTATGATGGACTCTACTGAAGCCACATGCTCAGCTTCATCAAACACCTGTTTTAAGTTCATTTTTTTGAAATCCGCGCCTAAAACTCACATCACACAGATTTTATGTGCTGAGCTTCCCAGAGCATGTGCTTCTCGTACATCGTTATGGCCATAAGCCACGGTAACTGAGCTGATCCCCACACCCTACAGCACTCACAGAGAAACCTACCCTGCTATGTTACAGCTACACCAGTCACCTCCACACAGCCTTGACTTGTGAAGTGCTAACAGGCACAATTGGTAGGAGCAATTATGTAGTTTTTTTCACAGAATCACAGAATGGTTCCGCCTGGAAGGGACCACAGTGGGTCTGTGGACATCTGATCCAACCTCTCTCCTCAAGCAGGGTCATCCTAGAGCACATGGCACAGGACTATGCCCAGATGGTTCTTGAATATCTCCAGTGAAGGAGATTCCACAACCTCTCTGGGCAATCTGTTTCAGTGCTCAGTCACCCACACGGGAAAGAAGTTCTTCCTCATATTCAGGTGGAATTTCCTGTGCATCAGTTTCTGCCCATTGCCTCTTGTCCTATTGCTTGGCACCACTGAGAAGAGCCTGGGTCCGTCCTCTTGACACTCTTACTTTAAATATCTCCTCCTCGAGATTTACAGGCAAGGTTAGTAACAAGAGTCCTGTTCTTTCCTTCTGTACAAACTGCTCTTTCAGCCCATCCCATGAGTCACCAAGTGGAACTTTACTGGCTGGTCATTCAACGAGCTGTGTCATGTGACTCTGCCCTATTGAAAAGCACCCCAAGGAAGCAAAGGGCAAGATTCAGATTCCCAGCTCTTTCTCATTGCTGAGGAGTTCAGGTCTGTTATTTGTTTAAAATTATTTCTAAAAGCTTCACTAATCATTTGAGGTTTTTCCTCTACCTTAATTTATCCAGATTCTTGCATATAAAAAGCATCTAGTTTCTCATGAGACCAAATGTTTCTGAGCCATTCCAGTACTTCACCCCTACACATCTGACCAGCTCTGCAGCAAGTTTTAATATTACAAGGACTTCTATATTTGACTGTAATAAAGTCCTCTAATTTTCCCAACCAAATATTCCCATTTTTATGTTTAATATCACATTATTATTCTTTTATTCTTCTCTTATCAAGGGAGAGTATATTTTCTGGAGACAGTTGTTAATGATTAAAAATTATGTCTTTAAATATAATACCAACAAGCAATCTTCTTGTTATTATCTATCCCCTCCAATGTATGTGTCTCTGTCACAATTATTTCTTGCAAATGTTTTGAAGACACATATTTAACGTTTAGCACTTAGAGAAATGTCGCATCACAGTGATCCACTCAAATTCTGTACGAATCCTTCTTATGGAGCTCATTGGTTAAGGAAAAAAAGCTGGCAATTTTGGAGTAATTTCATTCAGAGAGATGGAAAGCCATAACATAGCAAGATCTTGCTGGGTCCAACCATAAAAAGCCCCCTGCTTCATTTAAATTCTGACATCAAGAATAAAATCCATCCTCTTCAGAACTTTTCAATCCCTAACCTTTAACTCAACTGCAGGATTATGCAACAGTGTCTGTGTGTAACACTGAGTAAAGACTGTAAAGAAAATTATTTGATTAGAGTAAGATTAACTAATTACTCCAGCCTCCATCACATTAGCTTTAGTGTTTCAATCCTAGATAATCAGTACAACGGACAACTAAAATAATTCACTTATTAGTAAGTTCTATTGCCAATTCTCTTCTTTAATGAGGGGGGAAAAAAAAAAAGCTCGAATATACCTAGAATTGGCACACTGACATACACTGCAGTATAGAGAGAGGTTCACACACCTATAGCACAGTCTCATTTTCCTCAGGCTGAACTTCAACAATAAAATCTCTGCTTTTTCACCTTTGTCCCCAGTCCCCAAATCTTGCACGTACAAGTCAGAGACACCCTACACATTACTATTTTTCTTGTCCCCATATCTGCTAAAAGACTTAATTACATAGTGGCAAGAGTTACAGGCAGAAATAAGCAGCTTATTCCAGCACTGTATTTGTTTTGCAAATGCTCTTGATAGCTCTTTACAGTCAATGGCTACACTCTGTCTGCTTCCCCAGCTTGAAAAACCTGTTTGTGTGACCATGGTTACATAGCAGGACTAGTCATTCAGGACTGAAGTATTACATGAGCGAAACTACTTTTCTTTCAAGTGACACTCCTTGTTTTCTGGGTGACAGCACGTATTAGCATTGCAGAAAAGACTGCCTCTCTTTGCCATGTTAACAGAAGCTCCAGTTCCAACTCAATTAATTTTGAGTTGCATTCAAAGATTTTTTGGAGGCAAAGATGTAGAACAGGTGAAATCCCTTCTCTATTACAATGATAGTCTGTTACAGATTAGTGACATGAAACAAAGATTTGGAACATAAGGGATGGGGGGGGATGAAAAAACAGTCTAGACAGCAATGCTACATCTGAAAAACAACTATTTTATCTCCCCTTCAATCCTTCAGTTGTGGAGTATTAGAAGAGACTAGCAGGCTTAGAAACAGCTGTTCTCACCTTCCTCTTATGTTTATTTATAGATGTAGTCCATCATTTCCCACCTACTATCCAATTAATAATGGCTCTGCCTTTACCAGAAGGGCTGATTAAAACTATATGTACCTCAGCAAGACCTCATTTCATTCCTTGTCCACAGTAACTATATAGGTTAGCTCCTCCCTGGGTTCTGGGTGTTATCCAGCTTTGCTTTCGTGCCCACCCCATAATCTGTCTTTTCCAAAACCAGGCAGTTGTACACATACCTATCATTAACTCTGGGATATGCTGGCCGATCTAGGTTCTCATATTGAATCCTTTAATGGCAAACCTGGCGACCTGACTCAAGCAGAAGCCTGGTAAACTCCTTAGTTCAGGATTCAGTGCCACTACTGTGCACTGATTAAGCAGATGGCCTTGTACAACTGACATCTCTCTTTTTACAGCAGGTAGTATTAGCAGGTCAGGCCACAGAGGTAAGGAAAGTCATGAAAGCACGGATGATGTGAAAGCCCATTTCCTAGCTTCACCTACTGATCCAAAATTGGAACACAAGCAAGTTCTTAACTTTGCCCTGATCCTGCAAAGGAAAAATGTTTCTTGGCTCCCATACCAGCCCTCTCTCGGAGATCAGAGGTAAAAACAAAAGACTTACTTATCGTCCTTTTCATAGATGTTGAGCCCCAAGGCATCAACCCCCAGCCAAAGGTCAGTTCCTTTCTTATTCTTGATTTCAAAGTAGTTGATTCCATACATCTCCAGGTCTTGGGCAATCTTCAGGTATTCCAGCATGGCATTTTCTCTGGTTGAGACAGGAAGGAGAGCAGATGTTGGTTTCTTGTTTATCTGACTATCTCAAAGCAAAAAGCCCTCAGAAGTAAAAGGTAACATTTCCTAAACGCCCACAATAAACACAGGAGTTAAAACTGAATGTTCACCATTTGGGATTCACTTTAGAAGTTAGGATATTACATCTATCAACACACATACTGCAATTTAACACAGAACTAGAAAATACATACCAGGAGCTGGCCCACACAGGCAACTTATAGAGTCTATTTGAAAACCATGTTGTAGAACTGCAAGCTTAAGGTAATCAACAAACAACAGAGCGACCAGCCCAAGGACCAACACAAAACACTCACTTGAGCATGCCACTGTGTTCAGCATGCCACACCTGAATCCGTTCTTCCCACTGCTCTCTGGAGAGTTTATGCTGATCCATCACCCTATACAAGGAAACAGATAGTAGCAAGGTTAGATGCTCTGCAATATCTATTGATGTTGATCTTCGTCACAGTCTTACTCTCGCCCTGGTGGGAGCCTTACTGTAGACAAAAAGAAGACCCTATCTCAGCTCAAAGATGTACTCGGTGAAGCAGAGCAATTCAGAATGAAACAAAACCCTCTGCAAAGCCTTTCTACTCACTGACCAGAGACATGAGAGGCATAAGCAAAACACTGCAAACAAATCACATATCATGATGTAGACACCAGTGGACTAAAGCAAAGCAAAAGTGAGTGCCATTCCTGGTATTAGAAATTGCTGCAGCATTGTCAGGAAGCATCAGCAGAAGTCACTGGTCTGATAATATCCACTGATCTTGCGTGGGTATGGACTGCATAGCCTCAAGACATGCTTTCTGCATACGAGATTTTTAGGACCACAAATTTGGATTAAGGGCACACAACCCCACCTTCTTCAGGAACGACATATTCCTAACCTAATCCTGCTCTTTTCTTTTTAAAGAGGAGACATTCATATGGCCAGCTACTGGCATGGGAGCAATGCTTAGGAAATAAAAAGCTGAATACCTAAGTATACTACTTCTCTCTAACCAATACAAGGAGAGGCAAAAACATACTCTGATATGATAGATAGAAATAAAATAAGAGAAAACCCAAATGTATACAATTCAATTAAAAAACCTGCCAAACATGCTTGCAATGAAACTCCTTGTATTTAACTAGAATTCAAATTAAAAAACAAAAAAACCAAAACAAAACCAAAAACCAACAACAAAAGCCCCATGAGAAAAAGAAAAAAAAAGGGAGACTGCATCAACCAACTTCTTCACCTTTGGGGGATCAGACGCTCTGAATTGAGGTATCCAGGCTTGTGCACCTCTTTGTTATAATCTCCAAATTTGGCCTGCACAGCATAGGAACCAAGAAGTACTGCTGTTTCAGGAGGACAGTAGATCTCATCGCTGAGAATCCCTTCCTTCACCTGCAGGAAGAAGAGCTTCTGCGTAATGTCTTGGATCAGCTCCTCAGACACGTCCTCTGGGAAGAACTTGGCACGGAATTTGAATTGGAGAGGATTCTCCTTTCTGATTTCCTGAGCAGAAACCTGAGGACAGAGGTGACACACACAACTGAGCAGAGCTGCAAACAATAGAACAGATTGCTTTTACATAGAAAAAAGTATTTGCCTTAAGAGGAGCGTGACTGGCAGCTCATTACTGGAATTCCTTAATTCTGGTTGCTCACTGCTATGAGAACATGGGGGAGGATGTGTTATGTTTTCCAACTATGCCAGAGAAATTCTGTTTGCACAGCAAGCCTTGGTCACTGGAGAATGATTTACTGTGCTTTATCAGATATTGTAAGCGTTTGACGAAGAACAGCCCCCTGACACTAAAACTTGTGTCACTGACTGCTCCACCAAGAAAAACAGTTTATACCCTCATAAGAGCTGCAAGTCCACAAACAGGAGCACATCAGAGGCATCAGTGCTCTGTTACAACTGCCCAACCTTGAAGTGACTCGTCTTTCCAATTAGTGCAACAACTGATCCTGCACAAGCAGGGCCTAAAGCCGTCATTAGCCAAGATGTTTCTCCAGTCACAAAAAGCATAGCTGCTTCTACCCAACAAAATACAGTATCGAGCTGCTGCTGCACATCTGAAAAATGCTTTCTGCAACTCACACAGAGTAAAAGGGCAAACTTCCACCATGCCCAACAATTCCCATGGATATCACAGAGTTACGTCTAAAAAATAATCCTGGAGTTACGAAAATTAAGGAAGAATCAACAATGGGTACAAAGTTTATAAAGTTGCAGCCAATAACTCATCAGGAATCACATAGGCTTTAACCTTTGCTCAGTAATTAACCCCAAATCTGTTACCTTTTTATCAAGCTTCAGCCAAGTCTGAAATCCTTTGTTGTCCACATACTGAAGACCAAAGTACCACACTTCTCGCAAACCTATGGTTTTAACCACCTGCAACAGAAAGGTTAAAAAAAAGTTATTGTAGGTTACACTTAACTTGAGGTCCAGGTATCCTTTCAAGTCCCCCATAACCTGTGATGGGTGGAAGCAATGGTCTAAACCTACTCATCTGGCATCTCCTAATTTCACCTTGTAGACAAAGATATGCAGTTGCCATAGTAGATGACAGCAATGGCGTAGGTAAGCTACTTATCCCATCTGGTTTCTAGAAGATGATGATTCTGGGGAAACCAGGTGAGACAAACAGCATGTTCTGAAACATCCAGAAACACCATCCATCAACTGGATGGCATGCTTACTAGTGAAAGCAATGCTGTTTGGATGTGTTACTTTTCCTCAGTGGAGGATATAGTTTAACAAGCCCCTGACCTCCTCCCACTCTTGACAGTTTGTTCTTATAGACAAGTGGCTGCCTGCCAGCTCATCTACCTGTAAAGCTGTGCTCTAGTCAGAGCTGAAATCTGGAAAGATATATCAGGATCATTCCTTGATGTTATTTGTAGAGCAGCCTCTCAAATAGTGATGTAGAAATCATCAGCAGTTGAACTGACTGGAAGGCAAGAACTTTTTAAAACCACTTTGCAAGTTAGGAAAGTGTGTCAGACTTGAGAGTTCGTAGTTACATGTGCTTTAACAAGTCTAAGATCTCAGCCAAGGATCTGTTTTACCCTCCACATTTAGAGTGTTGCAAGAAACTTGTTGGTTTGAGATTAGACTTGAAAGAAATGGTGTTGTGATAGTTAAGACTAACTAGAGTTTATGTTAAAAAAACAAGCAGAAAGACAACAAAACCCACCAATCCAAACAAACAAAAACCCCCAACTTCGACAACTTTTTGAAAAGAGCTGGGGTCTGAAAATACTTCACCTTTTACTTGACTCAAATTAATTTTCCCTCCTCCCTCAAAGTGGCTTATTTCCTCACAGAAGAGACAAGTTTTCTGACAGCCAGATGTATTTTTATGAAGTCTAGCAGAAAGGCAGGGGTATGTTGAGCATGCTACTTCCTGTAGCACAGAAGTGTGTTGCAATTTTGTTAAAATAAAGAGTTGTGTAAATCAAACATTTTTCAGTTCATTGCCTCTGAACGTCTGTAACAAGAGAAACAGTACACTTTTTCTATAAGTCAAGTTAAAAAGCTTGCAGAAGTTATGACCGCTCAAGTTCTTCCCAAAACCTAAAGGCCAGAAAGGAGAAAGTATTAAGCTAAACTTCAGAGTCTGAGTTCCAATGCAAAGAACAAAGAAATGTTTCAGCCTGTATTCTGGGAAATGCTCTGTAAACTTCATCCACAGCAAAACAAGGAAGAAATAAGAACCAAGGCATTATATTCAAGATGGGGGATACCACCCCTGCTTCCTCAAACACATGAATCAGCAAGTCTGACTATTCTACCCAGTAATGCACTGACTTCCAGAAAATGCCAGTTGCACACTCCTCCACTTGAACTTCTTTTACTCATGATTAGGAGAGCACATGACTACGTACAGGGGAGGTACTCCAGCCAGCTACAGAGTTCACTGCATTGGTTCTTGGGACACCTCAGTCCTCATTGCAGGATAAACTCCACACAGGTTTGGTTTGAGTGGACCTGAACTCAATATTCACAGGTTTCCACTATTTTCCCATTTCTACAAAAAGGAGCTCTAATCCCCCTTACATGCAGGATACATGTAGGAAACACAAGGACAAGTAGTTTTGCTAGCTGACAGCTAGGCCAAGAAACCATCTTGTAGTTTTTAAAAATAGCCTGCTTCTTCAACACCCCCACAGTAGTTCTGCAGTTCAAGTTGGGCCACTCCCCATACCTGTGAAAACCTGCTGCCTCCACAGGCTTAATCTGAGTGTAAACTCCACCCGAGATAAGGTCCTAATAAAAGGCTTGTGCAGCAGAAGCGAAGAGAGGATGCCAGAAGAGTTGCAGCTAAAGATATGGTATTCACCTTGACTGGTTTTGTGCTGCACACTTTTACCTTAATCTCTCTTGATATGCAGAAGTGTTCCATGGCAACAAGGTGTGAAATATGGATAAGAATTTTCAATCACAGGCTTTAAAACCAAGCCATTGGATGTAAGGATGAAGTCTCCATGAAGTGATAGTCTATCTCAATAGTGCACTAAGTGCTGTAACAAGCAATCTTCAGAAATCCTTAAGTACCTAGGCAGCAAGCTAAAATAGAAGTATCTTAAATTTGAAACATCCTGCCTTTTTTGGTGTTCTCAGGATTTTTAACTTCTCAGTTGAAGGTCTAGAATCTGCCAGTCTAATCTCGGGCATTGCTTTTAAAAACCTGTTGTTTTCTCATTTGGATTTTTGTACCCTCAGAGATGAGATCTGAGTTCTCTGTTTTGGATTAACATGAAAGGGACTTGGGGAAGAAGTTACCACGATGCACGAGTAATCAGCAGTGAACGGAATCATAGAATAGCCCGAGTGGGGAGGGACCTTAAAGATCACCTAGTTCCACCCTCTTGCCAAGGAAAGGGACACCTTCCACTAGACCAGGTTGCTCAGAGCCCCATCCAACCTGGCCTTGAACACTTTCAGGGGTGGGGTATCTACAACTTCTCTAGGCACCCAGTGCCTCACCACCTTCACGGTAAAAAATTTCTTCCTAATATCTAATCTAAACCTACTCTCTTTCAGTTTAAATCATTCCCCCTTGTCCTGTCACTAAATGCCCTTGCAAAGTCTCTCTCCAGCTCTCTTGTAGGCTTCCTGTAGGTACTGGAAGGCCACAATTAAGTCACCCTGAAGCCTTCTCTTCTCCCTAAACAATCCCAAATTCTCTAGTCTTTCCTCATAGTAGAGGTGCTCCATCCCTCTAATTATCCTGGCCCTTCTCTGGTAGGTCAAATGCCAAACACTGGTTCCATAGAAATGCACGTTTCATATGCACTTCAGCAGATTTCCAGTCAATGAATAGATGTTTATCCCACATCAGTAGTAATCAAGAGGAATTAGATTTAATGCTAAACTTTGTTTTGTACTGTGAAGATCTGCAGTGATTAGAACTTCATTTCCTACTTTCACTCCTTTCAAGAACCCACTAGAAGCATTTTAGTTTGTTTGTTTTTGTGTTAGGAGTTTTGAATTTTGATAGGGTTTTTTGTGGTGGTGGTTTTTTTTGTTGTTGTTGTTGTTTTTTGTTTTTTCTTAGGTGGGTTCATGGGCTGTTTGTTTTGTGGCTTTTTTGGGGAGTTTCTTTTTAAGTACTTCTTAATGCACAGTGGCAATAAGGCCTAGCAAGTTCTAGTTAACTCACTGAAACAAGAAATTGTACCAGCAAAAACCTTAGGACCAACCAATGAGCATTATCTAGCCAGTACTGCCTACTTAAGTTAAAGCTCAACCACCCTTTGCTATCAAGGCTAGCAGGTACAGGGGGAGAAGTACAAAGGAGCTGCTGTAACAACCTGTAAGCAGCTTAAATATGTAACTTAAGTTTGCATAAATCAGTTCTTAGTTTTCAGGCCTACAGCAGAAATGGCTAGAAGTACATATTTTCTTTCCTTTTTTTTTTTTTTTTTAAAATTCAGAGCCCTATGTAAAATTTTTCTGCCGAAATCTAGGCCTTGTTTTATAACAGCAATAACAGCAAGCTACTTTAGATAATAATAATAAAGTTTTACAAAGTGCACATTGTTGCCTTTATCTGACCTTTGTAGTCCATCTTTAAACTTGTTAATGCAGTAGCAGGAAGAATAACAGTAAGGGAGGAGATTCTTGGCCACTCACGCCCTCCACTTCCCTGGGAATTCCTGAAGGCAGACTGTGCAAATCTGTGCTCTGTCCTGCTGCACAGGGGCTTCTTACAAGGCATGTTGCCTATAAATGCTGCATGGAGGTCTCTAACTCTTCTGTTTTTTTCAGTAGTGTGACAAACTCAAACACCTGTGGCAAGTGGCTGCCCCCAACCCAGCTTCTGAATGAATGTAGCCATGCCAACATCTTCTTCAGCCATCTCAAGACCTAATTCTGAAGATTTTTATGCACAAGGGCAACATTTCAACCTTAAAATTGAAGAACAATGTAAGAACTAAGCTGTATTTCAAAGCAAGAAGTGAATTTTTACATGCTACCTATACTGCCCAAGCATTTTAGATCCCTTGTGATGTTTCATCACCCAACATGGAAGACAAGTTTCACTGGAGCATAACATACCTCTGCTTTTTTCTTTTACTGTGATGGAATTTTGAGATCTTAGTTCAGACTGGGGGCCTTTGATTAGGAGGTAGAGAGAAGACAGATTTGGAATCCAGTCTTAAGTAAACACAATAGTCCAAAACGTACTCCAGACTTAAACAATAAGAGCCCATACCAAGACTTGACTGACCTGGTCAAACAGCTGTTTGCCTGTAGTGTTTGGCTGAATGGCAAACTCCAGCTCTGCATCCATAGTGACAACTCGAACATTGATCTAAGGAGAAAAACAAAAAGCATTGTTTAATATGTATTGAAAGTTATTTCCAGGTGTTAACAGAGTACTTTGTGTACAATAGTCTCCACGCTTAGATGCACTACCCTCACATCTATGATATACACACTTAAGCCTCAATTAGAATTATGTTATCACACCAGCAAACTTAATTGGGGCACTCATTTTGCCGTCTTATCCAGATTGCTCTGCAGGTTTTTCTATTCAATACAGGATTGGACTGATCTTCTGGTTAAACAAGAGGGCATTTTAGACTTGATCCTTTCCAGGCCTAAACCCTCTTGGACTAAGAGCTACTCCGAGTGCATAGTGTAGCTGCCTGCAGGCCATCCCTTGGATTACGAAAGGCCCTAATGACTAAATTAAATTTAAGACTTATAATTTAACTTCCATTTATATTAGAGCTGGAATTAATCTGAGGTTTTAAAGGCAAAAGGCCGCAGATTATTCTTACAAAGCAATCAGCATTAACCTGATAACCATTCATTCTTTCCCTCATAAAAATCTACTCAGCACATAAAACCAGCAGTAACGGGTACTAAAAGATACTAAAGGGCAAGAGTTCACTAAGCTCTTGCTGTCAGTGAAGAAACAACATAACCAGATTTACTGCAACAGCAGTAGACTGCAAGGCAGAGGCTACTACTGAATGCAGAAGGCAAGAGTGTTTAATGACTAGAAAAAGTCTATTAGCAGTTAATCAGGAGGCAAAAGCAGCAACTAAGCTTGCAGGGAATAGCATAAGGACCAGTAAAATAGCAAATCAGGAAAGGATTATCTCCCACTGTTCTGACTACAGAAGACTATATTGCTTGCAATATTATATGACTTCTCAAAAAACAAACACTCCCTCCTCCCCAGCAAATTAAAGAAAATCTAAACTTGGGATGATTGTGTAGTATAGTTCTACTAACAACTAGATTTGTAGCTTGGTATTTTAAAGGAAAGAAGAAAAACTGGACATGTAAACACAAGGCCAGACAACAGGTAAGCTACAGGCACACGACATTTCATTACTATTTCCCAACATTTTGTAAATGTTACGTTACAGAAAGACAGAGCTAGGAGACCAGGAGAGCCTGCTACATCTGAAGAGATGAGAGGCAAGAGCTGGGAGAGGAATAGAATCACTCACACTAGGAAGATTTGACCTTCAGCAGTTCCCACACACTTAATTATGCATATTTAAACTCTAGGATAAAGGTGAAACAATGTTACATTTAACAAAGAACTGTGAATAAAACAAGTCGCCTAAGCTAGTTTTGGTCAAATACATTAGAAAATTTTGCAGTCTCTTTTCTGTAAGACACTAAAAGTCTAAGCAACCTTCTTCAGTTTAGTGGTAGACCTGACAATGTTAGGTTAATGGTTGAACTTGATGATCTTAGACATCTTTTCCAACCTAAATGATTCTATAAAGGCATCAAGTATCTTCTAGCCTTTATAGAGTTGTTTCTTTCTCTCTCAGATAACAGAGGACCCTCTTACAGAAAGATGATTGAAGGCAGTTTCCAAGTCATGCAACCCCAGAACTGAACCAGAAAAGATGACTTAGTGCCCTTTCACTTTCAAGCTGTATTTTTAGAGGAGTGTCCCTTAAATTAAGAATTAAAAAAAAAATCAAAAAAAAAAAACCCAAACCCCCCCAAAACAATCTAAATGTAATATGAAAGAACAAGCAAGAAGGGAAAGGGAGTTCTTGGAAAACCTAACTACAGCATTTGTGATCTATAATGGAACATGAAATTACGCTTAAGGTTTTCTTCCTGTGCCTTACAAACCAAAGGTTTCCCAAGCAGTGTTTTCAACGTAGGAAAGTAGAGGAAGTTCAGATACCAAATTCTCTGGAACAGCAAGGCTGCAATTCAAAGATGTGACCTTAAAAAACACCTGTTGCTTAATCCCTCTCAACAATAAATCCCTAATCATATTCTAATCCCTTTCTACCCACTTCAAGAAAACATATGCTCGCAATCTTCAGTTTTGTACTGTGTGAGTTATTTGTACTTCTAGCTGAAACACCACAGTGGATGTAAAATAAGTATCACTTTACAAGCTGAAGAACTTAAAAGGATATCCTTCCTACTCCTTACCAGAAAACCTGCAAGGTGCTGGCTGACCACAGAATTCCAAGTGGTACCAGTATGTATGTCTTTTCCTCTATCTCACCTTAGTAGTTTATCTGGTAGTAAAAAAAAATAACCTCTCTAGTCTAGAGGAATATCTTTTATTATCGCAACCCTAAAAGACTCTTCTGGATACACTCCCCTTCCTGAAGGATCAGCTACATAGTGAGCTATTTAGTGCTAAAGCCATTTAGCTACTACATATTTTAAGAATTAGTCTAGTATTAAGACCCAAAATTGTAGTAATCTGCTTTTCCACTTCAGTCCTGTAAAGCCAGAAGCATGCAGCAACATGACTACTTGGTTATCCAAACAGCTTTCAAGGACACTTGGGGCATGTGGTAAAGGTTAACTTCTCTTTTCTTAAAGGACTGCATAACCAGCAGGACAAAGAAGAATTCCATGGTATGCCCTCAGACAAACTGTTAGCCACATGACAGGCAGAGCAAGAGACAGGGCCTCAAGCATCTGTCCCTTCAGTGAGTTGATGACTGCCTGGGAAAATCCTTTGAGTCCCCTTCCTGCCATATTAAGTCCTATTGCTTCTCATCTCCAAACCTTAGCCTTGATTTCAAGAAGAACATAATGGCTTTAACAGTATTTCTAAACGGATGACCTACAACCACTCCATATAAGCTTTTAGCCACAGAGAAGCTGGTAGTAAAGCAGGCAGACAGAGCCTAACCCACTGGAAACCCTGGTTTAGACAGTCTGAAGAAACTGTGATGCCTGTTATGCTGAGAGACGATCAGTTTGGCATTCATTCGGCTCAGACCGCATGAAACTCCCCATGGCTCCAAGATGATTAAATCAACACCCAAGGTGCTAACCAATTCAAGGTATGGTGGAGGAGGAAAGTAGGGAACAACTCAACCTAATTTCCATGAGCAACAAAAAGAGCAACACACAGTTAAGACAATTTTCCCAAGTGAAGTCCTGCTCCCCCTGCATAGGCAAGGCAGGTTATTTGTAAAGATCCCTACCAAATCTTGGCAGTAATCCAACACAAAGTTGAAGCCATAACCAAAATGAAAAAAGTTTCTAATTTTTTTAAAGCATAAGAGTGTGGGAGGAGGGAGACTGTTACACATGAAATAAGGGTTTATATTAAAAACTATATGCATTTAAGCACACAGCATGCTAAAAATCCTAGACAGTAAGATGTAACTTTCCTCTCAATAGGCCAGTGTCACAACACTTTATAATTCTGGGGATTAAAACTAGATGATCTTTAAGGTCCCTTCCAACCGTAACCATTCCATGATTTTATGACTAAACTTTTGTGTCCAAGACTAACGCACTTAAAATGACAAATAGGCCTTAGAGGGTTTGCTTGTGCATACAAAAACACTACAGAACACCAGTTTTTCCTCTTCCCCTGTCTTATGATGCATAAAATTTGCAACAAATTGGATTCAGAGGAGAAGAAGCATGCTGTTGAAGAGGCAATGCCATTTGCATTAAAAGGAAAAACTTTCCATAATAGTAAGACTCAACAGAAGCTGCAGAACTTAGTACACTTAAAGACATCAGTTCCATGACTTCAGACTGTTAGGGACAGACCGTAACATGTTAGCTACACTACCAACTGGAACAAGAGAATAGAAGTAAGATGAAAGAACTAGAGAGAACTACAGAATGTAGTTTAAATGATCATAATACTATGGAAAGCTCTTGTACTAGAAGTTACAGTAGTTAGAATGGAATCTTCTGTGCTTTAGCAATGCCCTTAAGTCATGCATTTGTTTTTACTTCTTTTGTTGTTGCTAAGACAACATCTCTTCTAATACTGAGTCAGTAGATCAATCTATGGGACACGGCAGCCTTTCAGATTCCATGCACATTACTAGAGTATCTAACTTGGAAAATTAAAGTGCCATTTGAAAAAAAATCAGAAAACACTGTCTCTTAAGGAGGCAATGCACTGCCAACCAGCTGAGTGGCAACATGCCTGGGGAAGATCCAAGACCTAGATAGGAACCCAAGATGATGTTGCCTCTTCAAATCTCTTCCTCTCACAAATGCCTACTTTCTAGGTGTGTTGGACACCACACATTCACAGGTAGGGGTTTTTTTTCTAAGGCCTCACTCCTGAGCCTGTTGGTTCAGAATCTGTCTCTGGTTGCAGGCAATATAGTATTTTTGAAGTTAACCATCCCTCTGCTTATATTGCAGCTCCACTGAAAAACATCCTACACTGAAGGGGAAAGGGAAGGCAGAACAGAAAAAAAACTCCACAGCTCTCTCACACACTAAGCCATCGCGAATATTTTGCGCCCTGATGCATGTAATCTAAAAACTCTTAAGTTCACTTGCATAATAAAATAGTTCAGTGAAATCATGAAGTTCTGCGAGTCATTTAAAAGATCATACCATTTATTTTCGGTGAATACATAAGATAAAGGGCAGTAAATACCAACTTTTACCCTTATACACAGGATAAACCGGTCCTTAACCGTGTTGCTTCTTATCATTAGGCAGTTCTAAATGCCTCAGGAATGTTTTCTTCCCCTTTCCAGGGAGGGATAAAGACCAGTCTCTTAAATAGCAGGTTTCCAAGTGCAAATGCTAGTGACATATATCTTTCCAAGTGGTGGCAATTAGCAATATCACAGTGGAGCACCTTAGATAGACGAGCCTTCTTTCTTCAGTCACTGGATGTCTGGAAATCCCAGGCAAGTTGCTAGTTACATGCTACAAGCAGATCGACCACATTTTAAGTGTTGTACCTGCACAGCACGTACTAAGAGAAACAGCCATGCGGGGCTGTTAAGCTTTCTCACACACACAAACAGAATTTATGCATATGGACACACTTGTGCTGAGGGAATAAGGAAGTCTTAACAAATGAGAGAACACAGCGTTATTAATACTATACTATTAAGAAAGTGGCAGTATTAAGCTTGCATCCTCACTTCTGCAGGTCTACTCTTCCACCACTCAAGCAAAAACTATTATTGGAATAAATAACAGACAAGCTTCTTGGCCCGGGCTGCAATGCATCTGCATGGACAGAGTAATCTCATTTTGACCTTAGCAACCAGAGCTGTTCAGAGACGCGCGTAGTGATTAAGTATCTGGTAATAGGAAAAACAACTTCATGTAGTAGCATCAGAAGGGCACTGAAACTGCTCTCTATTCTTCCACATTCCATTCAGTAGAGTTCATTGGTTCCAGGTCCAACAACAAAAAGTACTGTTGGAGTAACTGTAGTCCCAGCTCCTGGAAACTATTTTCAGAAAATTTTCAACTTTGTCTAAGGAAAAAATTCCTAGAGGCTCCAGAGCTCAGAGCTGACCTGCTAACACTTCAGTGTCTGCATTCTTGTCCTCCACAAGTTACTTAAATCAACAGATTCAAGTCAACAGTTCAGACACTGTGGAGAAAACAACTCTGAGAGGGTAACCAGCACAAACTACAGAAATATTAGTCTGATTTATAATATTGTTCTTTAGTATTTATGAACACCAACATGTCAAGAACACACTTGGAGCAAATTGTTTCTTCTCTGACAGAGTAATCTGCCCGATGGATCAAGCATCACCTAGTAACATATTTGATGTTGTATACCTAGTTTATGTCATATGGGACCACAAATCTGAGCCATGTGAAATTACAACCAAACAAGTTGTGCACCTGCATTCTCCACAGCTTCATTCAAAACAGGAAACAATGCGAAGCAAATGGTCAATTCTATTCTATTCACTGCTACAGGATTGCCAAAGCACAACTTCCCTCCCAGTTGGGCTCAGCACCTTCATCTTGCTGCAATTACTGCACGGACATGTATTCTGACCTTCTCATGTCAGGCCAAGGTCTTGAAAATGGGATGTGAGTGTGGTGGGATTGAGGAAATAAGGAAACAAAGTTAAGTATTCTCACAGTCTCTGGAAGACAGAGAACACTTACACATTCACAAACAGCACCTAATTAAGAACAAATAAGAAAATCTTTTAGAGGACAGGGCTGGAATTCAAAGATCTTGGTAGGTCTGAAAAATACTTACAGGTGTTACACTTGGGGAGGTGAGAATGGGCCAGAGGAGGAGATGAACAAATTACAAGCTTGCAAACAATAGCTCTGCAGCAGGGCTGTAGACAAGGATGTGGTCTATTATAATCCCTAGAAAAATACCACATTTCCTGGTGTGATGCTATTACATAGAAGGGAAAATTACATTCTTGAGTGTATTTGTCACCGGAAGCATTACAAAAGGTGACTATTCTGTTCTGCTTGCCTGATGACTCGCTAGTTGGAATGCTGTCACCCAGATTTGAATGCTTCTTTTGGAAGGGGGGAAGTTAATCAAGGAAAGTCTGCATTAATCTGCAGGTCAGGTGTTTCTGGGTTGATTGTGGGTTGGGGTTTCTTATGTTTGGGTTTTTTTGTTTGTTTGTGGGGGTTTTGTTTGTTTCAAACCGGATTTGATTTTTTTTAAGCCCATCAGTGATCTCTTCCAAATGGGATCTGTCTAAAGCATGATGTTTTTATAGACAAGATGTCAGCTTTTAAGCCTACATGGCCAAAAACAGGGTGGAAAAAATCTGAACAAAACAAAAACAACAACAACACCTACCAAAAAACCCCAGCCTCTTATTGCAAGCTTGGTAACACAAAACCAAACAATAATTGCTGGAGTAGTAAGATATTAGGATACTATATAAACCACCTCCATGCAGCCTTCAGATAACACAGGTTCAAGTCCTCTCTGGTGCTAAATTTTGATGATTTAAAGGATCTCCAAGAAGCTAAAACAAGAAGGCAAACGACAGACGCACCATCTATCTTCTGCAGGAAGGAAAATCTGATTACTATGAGAGTGGGAAAGCGATGTACAGCAAAACACAGAGGAAAGCCTTTCACATGCTCCTCTCCTGCTCACACGACAGAATCTTTTGCACACTACCTGCCCAACACCTCGCATTTCAGAGAGGGCAGAGGCAGCACAGGGCAACAGTCATGAGCCTTGCCCTGCACACTGCAGAACACAGTTTGCTGACAAGGAAGAAAACAGCCTCATCAGTTCACAAAACATGAATAGGGGATGGCCTCATTGACATCCCCTTGGCTGACAAGGCAAGCTCATTGCACCCAGTTCACTGACCTAGTTTGTCAGCATACCGTGTTAAATCAAAAAGACCCGGCTGTGAACTGAAGGATAAGTTCCATTTCAGCTCTCATTGTGTTAAACATTGCTTCCTCATTGCAAATAAATGGGAACATTAAGTCACGTTCCAATGGAATTCCTCTGAGTCTATGAAGCAGTTAGGTATTGCTGCATCTGCAACAGATAAAATTAGAGCTGAGTAGGCTGGTCTTTGTTCACCTTCCCAGGAGAGGGAGAAATACCACTGAGGGTAAATACAGTTGTATATAATAATCTATAAGCTAGTAGTTACTTTAAAATTGTCCAGCATAATTGTTAGCCTTAACTACTAGTCAACTTTAATGCAACAGCTTACATAACCATATTTTTGGGGCATACTAATCCTCAGTATTTAAGGAGCAATAACTATATCAGCTATACTTAACTGACATTTTTTAAGTTTACTCAAGGCAATAGCAGCCCAAGTATTTGCTGCTCTCATGTACAGTGAAAAAGATTTACATCTTCCATAGCAGTTTTTCTGAAGAGAAATAAAGGACTTTGAGGGGAAGCTAAGAATATTTTTTAAATGAAATCTGAAAGCTATCTCCTGTATGGAGTGGGGGGACTGATGCGGGCAGGAAAACCTTGAATACCCAGATCTGGGGAGTCATCCAGAAATTCCAGTTTTAATAAAGCAGGTTGAATTTTCAGAATAAACATCCCCCTCCCTGCTGGCACACACAAACAGGTCACAAGAAGCCCAAAAGAAGAGTTTGGGTTTGCAGCCAGGTCACTTGACTCTTCTTTGTAAGGGAGCATGAAACCTTCTTTCTAATTAAACATGAAGATAATACTAGAATGCAAATTCAAACTTTTTTTATGTTTAAATGTGCAGAAGATGCCATACTAAATTACATGCCTATCTCAGTTCCCTTAATGAAAGCCTGATATCTCTTCTGTCAGCATGTAATAACTGCATAGTAGGCATCTGTGTGAAAAGTCAAGAAGCAGCCACGGCTGTAATTCAGTTTGTTATCTCAAGTCAAGCAATAATGCTCTGCATGCTGGAAGATCATGAATATTTCATGCAGGTGTGGCTAGCACAGGTGACAACTGCATCTATGACAGCCCTGGCTCCCAAATGTCTAGGCCACAGCACTCTTCCAGCATTCTCCACCTCTGGTCAGCTCTGTACAGTTAACAGTAGCTGCTCAGTGAAACAGCAAAACCAAGCAAGTCCCCTTGACAGAGAAAAATCTTCACCTACTTAAGTTTTCCCCAACTTAAGTTCCTTCCTAAAAAGCAAGAGGCACCATTCTGTCTGGAGTTAGGAAGAAGCTGAAAAACTGACAGAAGCCTTTTAAAAATTTTTAAATTCACATTTTTTAAGAGGTAACATTACCGAGGGACAGCCCTATGTTCTGGCAAGCCAAAGCAATGCAGTGTAAGTCTGAAAGGCCCCAGGATATTGCCCTTGAACAAAGCCCCATACTCTTTGTGAGGCCAGGTGTTATTCATGCAAAACATTTGCCCTCACTCTATGTGAGAGATGTAAGAATGGTTTACTTTGAACACAGAGGATGCTAGGAAGAAGCAGGAGTGTTTACGATGTTTCATTGCAATACATTAACATTCACTTTAAAGACTCTCTGATGCTGTATAATACTCTATTAGCATTTTCAGAATATGTGTACAAGCAGCAGTCTGTTCTTTAAGGGAGGAACACGCAGCCAGTGGCAACAGGCTCAACGTAGCACCACTGCCTGGATGTGCCATTTGCCCTCAAAGGATGTTGGGATGGATTTAGGAACACAGACTGCAGCAACAATAGATCCTTTGTACATAAAGGATAAATACAGGGGGAAGCTAGAGGCCACTGGATCAAACTCCTTCATACACAGCCTGTTTTATCATGACAGCTGTTGCATCTAATTAAACATAATGAAGTTGCGAGGCTAAGGCTTCACACATGAAGTTTAAAGCAAGCCCCACAACCAATCCTCAAATAAGGTTTATCTCAAGAAGTCGCTCAGAATCCAGAATGAATCAGATCTTTTGCTGTCTTCCATCAGAAACATCAGCATGGGGCCAAGTGCAGATAATATACGGGTTTGAAATCTCAAATTTTAATATAATTTCAGAGCCTTCTAAACAATTTAACATCTCCAATATTCGCACATCAGCTACTAAGGCAATTCCCTCAAGGCAAAATAAAAACCAGCTTGAATGTCTTATAGTCCTGATGCGAAACACAAACATCATTTCCTACCTCTGCTTGGCTTTTTTCACTTGGAAGCAAAAGGCACACAACAATTTCTGCAAAAGCTGAACTCCACATACCAAGTCACAACAAGAAGGGGCAGGGTCTGAAGATATGAATAATCTAAATAAAAGCCATAACAACCTCAGAGCTTCCCCTGAATCTGAGCACCAATTCTGGTGCCTTTTATTCCAGTGCTTATGCAGAGATGTGTTCTAGAGGGCAATGTGCATGGAAAACCCTAAGCCATTACAAAGAGCCAAATGCCTAATGGCAACTCACCTGGAGACCAGGCAACAGCACAGCCTGTCAGAACACAGCACTCAACACTTCCAATAGACCCCATATGACCTGTCCTAGGACAAGGCTGTCCTTCTGGGGTGGAAGAGCAGCACATTACATTGGAGCAGGGTGAGCTGTGTGAACACAAGGAGTATCTATGACTCTCTCACAGGACTGTGACCTGAGACTTTAAGGCATGTAAGCTACAACTGTTGAAGAAACGTTCTCAATAACTGTACTCTTTACCAATGGAGACATTACAGGATGCAAAGCAGTATTTTCATCAGATGTGAACTGGATGAAGCTCAAGATGTTCAAATAATTACCATGCAAGCATCAACTAAGCTAGTTAGGACTTCTCAGTTTGGAAGAAAATTAACTGAGGTTAGGATGTAGGAGCATATAAATTCATGAGTTCCATGAACAGGGTAAAGAAGGAATGTATGTTCATTGCTCTACCAACAGAATAAATACAAGGCATCAACACTACGAACAAGAAAAACAAATAAAATCAAATAGCACTCTAGCAAGGAGTTTTGTAGATGACTTTCCAAACAACATGAAGGTTATCTAGGACAGCCTTTGTTAAAGCATACTGTGAATGCTGGAGTTCACATGGTTTCAAGGGGAGACTGGACAAGTTCACAGAAATCCATTTAGTAACTCATTATATAGGACCTTTCAACCTCCAGTGCTTCAGAGGAAAGCAATAGTGCGTATCTTTGAAATACTCTTCCTCGGGCATCAGCTTTTGGCCAACATCCTAGGTGTAATACTAGGCTACAAGGGCTTTCTGCCTGACCTACAAGGGCAGCCATGTTCTTACAAACATCAAAGTGCAGAAGGAAAATGAACTCCACTTACTTAAGGAGAAATAGCAGTGTAACAAGTCACACAAGGCCCAGTAATGATATATGCTCATTTTGCATTCTAGATACAAATTCATTTGTCAGAGAGGGATTTTTTTTTGTTTTGATATCTCACGCCTCTGTTTCACCTAATTCATATCAGTCTCTTTCATTTTACCTCATGGATTCAATGGAGCGTACCACGTGGCATTTGTGAAATTTATGAGTGAGATTATGTGATGTGATCACCCCTGATAGTTTGATAACCTGATCTACGTGAAATACACTACAATGCTTCTACTTCCCAGTGAGGTATTTTAAACAGTATGCAACAGGTACTATTTACTCCCAGATAAAGGTAGGGCATCGCAAGTCCTGGAATGTCACCTAAGCAACAAAAATATTGCTCTTGAGAAGTTACAAGATCACAAAGGAAAAGCGATTGCAAGGATCAGCAAAATATCCCTTCCTGGCTCCTAAAATAGTTTTAGGGCTTCTGAGATGCAACTCTTCACAGGCCCCTCAACATAGAAGTGTGATGGCAAACAAATAGACACCAGTGGTTCCCAAAGTCCCTGAGCACAATGGTGGTAGAAAAAGTACTTTTCAAAAGTTTGCCTGCACAGCTGTGTCAGTTGTTAAGGAGGAAAAACTATTCTTTCCCACACTGAGATCACCTAATATCAATTATGCAAATCCACCCTCCAATTCACACCACTGTGCACAATCACTTATCTCTACAAAGACAAATAGTTAAGAAAGCTAACTGTGTTCCAACTAGGTATTAAAGAACAACTTTAGCTCCCTCAAGTAACTCTGAAGCCCAGATCTTACAGCACTGATTTTGAAGTCACCTACTGGGCTGCACAGGCTACATTCAGGCGTGCCTGGGTACAAAGGGTGAAATTCTTCAATCCCTAATTCTTCAGGTAGCAGGCAGCTCACAGATCTGCTCTTCACATCTGCAGAGCAGTGGTCTCTAGGCAGAACTTAGCTGTTCTAGGGCCATTTCATAAGCCTGCTCCAGACTCATCAGCTGGACTGCCATCCACTCACCCTCAGAAAACCCTTTTCTCACATACATTTCATACTGAGGTTAGAACAAAACATGGACATTTTCATGCAAGAACAAGGGAGGAATAGATGGTGACAGTGACACCTCTGAGTTTTACACAACAGCTACAGCACTTGATCATGACAGATAGAGAGAACTAAATGCACACTAACCCTCTCTCAAACAGGGCAACCCCACACTCCCTTCCCAAAGGCATCAGAAGGCTACAGGCCTTGTATAGGGGTGCCAGTACTGAGCCTACACAGTAGGTAGCCAAACACAATTCCCTGGTCTTCAAGCAACAGTTTCTCTTGCTTACTTAATTAGAAGATAAGAGTCCTGCGCATTAATTTTTAGACTCTTTTAGATTTTTACTTTAATTGACAGCTGTTAGTATCAGGTGCTCATCAGCCCCAGCTGAATTTCCCCCACAATGAAGAAGGAACTAGAAAGCGAAACAAAATCTGGTTCTGAGCAGATGAGCAATATGGAGGCAATATGGTTAGCTGATACACTGAGCTACGCCTTATTTCCAGCCTCATGTAGCAACAATTTTCCCCTCTTTTTTCCCCGAGCAGGGAGAAGGATCCCACAGGCTGCTCAGTAAAAGCCAGAGATTTCTGTTGCTTCTGAAAGAGCTGTACTGCTGGGCTCACAGGCTAAATGTTATCTATGGCAGAAACCAGGCTTCAAAGCAAGCACACAACGCAGCTAAAGTACATTACTTAACACAGTGTGCAGCGTGGTTCAGTGATCTTGGGCAGTATTGCCTTCTGTCAAGGTCAATCGAGTGATTATGGGATTTACCGTGCGCATAAAGCTCTTTGAGCACAGTGTGCCAAACAAGAACTACACTGATGAGGGAATCTTCAGTGGTCATCAAGAAGTCTTATTCTCAAAAAGTCCTGACATAACTACAGCTTTTTTTTCATGGACACAAGAAGATGTTCATGTGGGTGGAGGGAGGGAGCAGAACAGGAAGGCTTATCTCTCCCCTTTGCCCTTTAAGAAGGCTAAGAAATTCTTTAAGTAGTGACTAACATAACACTTAACACCCTTGATTTCTCTGCAGCAGCTAACACCCCAGAAAAAACAGCCCTCGGAAATGCTTACTCAGATCATGCAGTAAATAATGTTTTTGGCAAACCTGTTAACTCATTCTTTTATAACTTTAGTCATCTGTCAACTACTCCCTAAATTTACTACTCAGAATCCTCCACCTTTCTTTTGCAGCAGTGAGTGGGAGTTCTTACTTTGGCAAATGGAAGCTTCCTTAGGTTTCCACTTTGTGCCAAAGTGAGTATACATCTCTTGGTATCAAGTACACCACATACTGTATCACCCAAAGTACTGCAATTCATGCCTACAAAGGTAATATTATATTTTTTACTAAATCTATAGCTATCCATAAGTTAAGAGTATTTTAATTAATAATGAGCACTTAAGGTTATGAAAACGTATTTTTACTTCAGTCCAGTTACAGCAATCTGCTGTGAAGAGCACTAAGATTAAACCACTAGGTGTAATTAAAAGACACAGTCAAGAATAAATTGGGAAGATCTGGATACAATTATTAATTATTTATATTTAGAAATAAATTCCTGTCACTACACTCACATATTTTTTGGGCTGGCTTATTGAAAACGTGTTGAATTTTAATGCCTTATCTGTTCACAGGCAGATAAAGGTTTGGCAGAAGACTTGCACGCTGCCTTCAAATTCTTTTTTCAGAGTACATGCATATTCAACATCAAAAAGGTATGGAGGGCTTGTCTAACCACTTAATGTCTAGCACACACTAGCACATTATTAACAACACAGAGTTGGGAAAAACCTTTTGAGACATCAGTTCCAGTTCCTCACTCCTACAGGCAGCAGCATTAAACTGTGTCCTTGTCAAATTTTATCTTAAGGGATGTTAGGTCTTGGAATAATCTTCTAATATGATCAACAAGGAGGGAGAAAAAAAAATCCTACCCACCCACACAAAACCCACCACATGCACTTAACTGCTCTAAGGTTTTAAAGTCCCTTAAACCACAAATTCTGCTTAAAGTAATTTTTCCTCCTCTTTGGCATTTAAACCTTACATTTTACACAGGTGAAGGAAGAGGTAACTCCTTAAATTGTACCAGGCTAAACTAGCCAAGTACCGTCTTATCGTGAGGTGGCTTTCTGCCTCTGACCATCCTAAAACCCTTTCCTAGGTTCTGCTTTGAATTTGTCTCTCCTGGACACAGACAAGTGTAACCTACATTCAAGGAAAGATTTCTCTAGGACGTTCTGTTAGAGACACTCTATGCATTGCAGATGACACAAACAGTTGAACAGTCATTCCACCACTGACTAATCCATCTCCTTCTATCCTATTTAGTGGAGGACCTTCTTTCCCCACCCCTCCAAGTTTAACTGTTGCAGTGGGACTTTATTATCCCTGTCCTTCACTTCCCTTTACATATTGGCCTTCTGCATCAATAACACCTCCCCCTCAACAGCAAGGTATTACCAGATTTCAATTACTATGCTCAGCTTTCTGAACATGGGCCCTTAATAAAGGTATTAAAAAAACGGTGCCTCAGAATATTATTCACTTATATTTTCTCTTTAGCACCAGAAGGTGTTAGACTGCATTTACTTCTGTCTTCTCTTAACACAGTTTTATATAAATGCATACAAGTATTAAAAGTTCTTGTATGACACTCCATCAATCAAATGCTCTGCTGCAAAGCTTACTCAATTTCTTGTGAAGCTCTAAGTTTTTTTCCCCCAAGAGGAAACAAAACAAAACAAAACAAAACAAAACAAACAAAAAATAAAATAAAATTTAAAAAATCCTCTTTCAATGAAGTAACCAAGAATGCTGGCAGGTCAGATCAAATTAACAGCTCTATAGACCAGAGATCACATTTCCTCCTACTTCGGTAAGTACTGTTCATTAGCCCGCAGCCATGCTGTTCTAACCACAATTTATTAGATTGGTTTGTTTTGCAAAAGGATATATTTCACCTAAAACACCATCCATTCAATAAGTCAAACAGAACGTGCTAGTCAAACTAGCACCATGAATCTAGGAAAAATACAGAGAGTGCACAGATACTCCAGTAATGAAAGGATGCAAGGCTGAGCAAGTAAGTTTATTTAGCATTTCACTTGTTTCCCAAGAACACTGCAAGATTTGGATTAGACGGCATCTTTTGCTTTTCCTTTCATAATAATTCACTACCTGTAAAACCTAATGAACCTCTGCACAGACTAGGTGGAAGTCATGTATCTGAACTGCTTATGAACTCCCTGCCATAAACCCTTATGAACTGGGTACAGGTTATATATTTACAGCTTACCTTGGAGAGATTTTATTACTTTAACTGTTGCACATCGCAGAATGTCTGTGTTAAATTACATATTAACGTGTCTATATTAACAAATACACTCATTTCAGAATTATTTTCCGGACTGGTACTAAAATTTAATTTGATCATGGTAAGCATGCATCAGATACAACTAATTGTGACCAAATGTTACCTCAGAGTTGGGATATAGTTGGCTTTCTGGCACTTCACTTTGGTACACAAAATCACTACTGTTCTAGTTTTAATGGACTTGCTATTTGTTTACTGTGAAATAATAACTTACAAATGTGATCCATAAGCTCTGTGCATGTATGCATAATTTTTGTTTAAAAAATAGTTTCATATAAAGGTTCAGCTTAGTGGGTTGGGGGGAAGGAGCAGAGAGGAGAAGGTGTTGCCAAAATTTTGCTTTCTGTCATCTTAACCTTTACTTGTAAACAACTGATGACCAGTGTGTCAGACTTCACACACAGCAGCACGAAGTCTGCTAAGCAACATCTTATTTACGAATGCCATGCAGACACGACACATGCAAACAAGCACAGGTAATAAATATTTAGCACCCCTGTCAAATACCCATCAAAAACTAAAACTGTTTCCCAAGAGGTCATGCTATCATTCCTCACACATGCCAAAGGCTGTTGTCGTATTTGTCCTGAGCACAGTTCTGCCTCTGGAGTGACAGCTTTACATCCTCTCTCCATGCAAACTGACACAAATCCTATTTAGCTGTATTAAGATCAAATGAGCTGAGTTGGGAAGGATCCAAATCCAGTCTCAGTCTGAAGCAGTCAGACCAAACAATGTTTTACTAAAATAACCTCTGCTAAATTCCCCTTTTTCCTTTACATTATGGTGCAAATTAGCCCTACTGAACAACAGATTAAATAATATTAATAATAATAATAATAACCTTACATTGTGCAAACTATTGACATAGTCTTTTCCATAAATCCCAGCCAGTAGGTCATGTCTCAGATATCATTAGACTACCATTGCCTTCCCCAGTGGAAGGTGATCTACACCATCCACCTTTGTTATTCACGGGCTAGTCAGCCAAGACACAAAGAAAAATTACCATCTATGAGGGAATACAAACATAGCCATGTCAAGCAAAAAGATAAACACAGATGTATTATTTTTTAAAGAGATTAAAGAGTTTCTCTAGACCTATCCATGGCTTCCAGTGCGACTTAGTCCTAAACCAGGATTTCAGATTATTCTAACCAGGATATTTCGAGAAAGCACTCTGTAATTAGCAAACAGCTAATAAGACAAAGAGAGATTATTCACACACAACCTTTTATATCAATGCTTTGTAAACTATGTATTTGCTTCCCCAGTTACAGAAGGGTCCTTTCAGTATGCATTATTACATGCAGCAATATATCACCTCCTACTGATGAAATACAGGGAGACTGAAGATTTTTCAGTTCTCAAAAGGACTGAACACCATTCGGTGTGGGGAGTTCTTTGTAGGTTTACAGAAATTGTAATGTAAGTTAACCTAAGAACTTTAAGAAAAAAAGAATTAAAAAATTGAAAAAAAAGAAAAAAAAGAAAAAAAAGAAAAAAGTTCAACTAATTTCAATGTTACGATTTTAAAACATGAATTGCTTATTACCTTAAAGATAAGCTTGTTTACTCTTATTTCATATTTCATTTATGTGAGTCCTTCACTGCATTGCATTTTAAGAAATATTGCCTCTACTAAAATAGATAGCGATAGTGAGAACAATCTGTTCTGATTATGCTCTTCAAAGTTCAAAAGTGCGTCTGGTCCAATGACTGCTCAAAGCTCTGCGTTAGGCAGTTGGTTCCCCAAGGGAATTACCGTTTCTAACTGGCACAGTAGCAGCAGACTTTAAAATAAAACAAGCAAAAAACCGACGAGAAGGCCGGAGGGGGGAGGCGGCGAGCAGGTGGTGGTGTCAACAGAAAGAAGGGGGGATGAAAAGACAAGTCCGTACAATCAAAAAAAAAATTAAAAAAAAGGGGGGGGGAGAGAGAGAGAGAAACAGACATCAAAAAAAGAAGAAACAGGTATTTGATAACGATTGGTAAAGACCTCTAGGGAGAACTGTGTTAGGAGTCCCTGGCGTCTAGTTTTAAGATAACAAAACAAGGAGGAAACAAGGTTTCTTCCTTAAGTACAGACAGACACACGTTTCCTGTAGAGAAATGCACAGGCCATGCGCATACTAAATGGAAGCCAGTGCAGTTTTGCCACCCTCTCGTTAAGCGGGAGTGTGATGAAAGCTCCTCTTTTGAGAGTTGCTGGGGAGCTCTGTGTGTGGCTAGCACGGCAGCGCCACAGAAGACGGAGCACTGCACCGTCTGATCTATGGAGCACAGCTCCCGAAGCTCCATCCCCCCCGTTCCCGGCGGCAGGACGGCCAGGCACCCCTCCATCCCAGCCACGGCCCATTGCCCGCAGCGCCCCATGGCAGCCGCGCTGGCGACTCCTCCTGCTGAGAGCAGCCGCTGATGTGGCTCCGGAGCGCGGTGCCCGCCACTCCCTCCCGGCGCCAAGGAGAACTTCCGCGGGCGCTCCAGCCGAAACGCCCCGTCCCGGCACCGAGAGCGGGGACCTGGACTCGGCCCTTCCAGCCTGGCAAAAGCCCACGCCGCGGCACCGGGAGGTGCCCGGCCCGCCAGAAGCCGCGGCTCGGGCAGCCCCGAACGCCCAGCGCCGGGCGGGCCCCGGCACGGCCCCGCGGGGCGCCTCCCGCCCGCGCCCCACTCACCGGCTTCGGCATTTTGGGGGCTGCTGGTGCTGCTCCTACTCCCGAGACAAACGTTCATGCAGCGACTGCCTCGCCTCAGCCGAGCACCCCGTGCGGAGGAGGAAGAGGAGGCGGAGATGGAAGAAGCCGCTCCCGGCCACGGCGGCAGCGCAGCCCGCGAGTGCGGCGGCGGCCGCCCGGCGGCGGGTTAAGTACGGCAGGTGGGGCCCGGCGGTGACTCACCGCCGCCGGCCATGGCCCGCCGCTCCCCCCGGCGCCTTCCGAGCGTGGCACCGGCCTCGCCTCGCCTCGCCCGCCGCCGGGCACCCCCTGCGCCCTCGCCGCGACGCCCCCAGGGCACGGGGGGTATCCCGGTCCGGAGCCTCCGGCCGCCCCCCGGACACCGCGGGGTGAGAGGCGGGCGGGGCCGCCCGGGAACCGGCGGGCAACAGGTGCCGGGGGACGGGGGCGGTGCCGCCCCGACATCCCGCTAGGCACGGCCGGGGCGCGGTGGGGCCTCCCTGCGCCGCTCCTGCTTCATCGGCCTCCGAACCCCGCGGCGAGACCCTCGCCCCGCACACTGCACACCGTGCCCACCGCGCTGTGGCCGCGCCCGCACCTGCCGCCAGCCATGCCGGGGCCAGCGGCGGGGCCGGCACTTCCCAGGCCGGCGGATGGCACGGAGAAGGTGTCCGGCTTAGGAGGGGACCCCGAGGGACGGCTGCTATGCGTGGGCTCACCGAGTCCCCCACTGCCCCGGCCTCCATCCAGCCCGGGGAAGGGGGAAATGAGTTCCAGGTTTCTGTAATTGTGGGCAGAGGTCTGTAATAGTCACCGTGTTTCTTGATGTGCGAGGTCGGAAAACATGATTAGTTAACAAAACACAGGGTTGCTTTGTGTGTAAGTGCATTTTCAGCAAAAGAGAAAACCAACAATCCATCTAAGCTCAGAAACAATAAAGCAAAGAATATACTTCAGTTAGTTCTGACTTGTCATAAAGCCGAAAAAAGTTCATGTAAGTAGCCTAACAACCTATAGGCATACAAAGATGACAAAGTCCGTGTGTCTGCCCCTCGTTCCTTCTCTCTCCTCACCCATGAATGCAATGCACTCCTGCAGATGGTGTCTGCCAGGAGCTGCTGGCCTCCCACAGCATCTCCTTGCTTGGCTGGTCACAAGAGCACATTGTATTTACATAGTCATGGGCAACGGCCTGTAGGACACAGCTCTTCCGCTGTGCCGGCAATGGCATGTAGTTGAGCTGTAAGACTGAGGAAATCGCACAGCCTGTACCCAAGTTGCTGTCTGAAATGTCCCACTTCAACCAGTGTCCGTCTGTTTGGTCAGAAAAGGCGTAGGACAGGAACAGGGAGGCACACAACAAGGAGAACAACAACCCACTAAATGGAAAATATATAGGGCAGGAGAGAGCCTGGGAAATATCAAGGGATGGGAACAAAAAGGACAGCCCTAACAATACAGGTCCTGCTTTGGCAGAGATCCTAATGATGTCTTCCCTCACAGAGTCCACCGAACAGCAATTGGTTGTGCCACGTTAAAAGAATCATTACTGTGTCAGGACTATGAGAGAAAGGGGAGGGGAGCTGAGCCGGAGGCTGAGAGAATTCATGGTTATATTCCTGTCCTGTTGCATGATCCTTGGGGATTAGAGGAGACTTTACCATCAAAACAGACCCATGGGGGTGGCAGCTTGCAACAGCAGGTGAGAAGAAATAGTCTAAGCTGAATAGCTTCCAAGAAAAGGGCCATGAGATCAAACATCCTTGGGAAATAGATATGGCCTCCATTTTCAGATGAAACAATAGCACTGAGCATTACTTGGATCAAGTTAATTTAACAAAATATGTTGACATTTACCTAGATCAAGTAAACTTAACAAAACTGTGATTTGTGAAGAGACTTTCTATGCTCTTCTGTTAAGCAATAAGTTTACGGTGGAAATCATGCCTTATTCAATAGAATGATCCTGGAAACAAACCAGACCAGATTATCAGAGTGTTTTGGATAGGCTGCCAAGCAAAAGGAACAACTGTTCCAAGTAAGAAATGCTGTAAGAACCCAGCTTTTGCAGCTCACACTCAGAACCCTGAGAGGCACTTGTGGATTTTTTTTTGGGGTGGAAAAGGATAGATATGAGATATTTTCATTCCATAGTCTTAAAATCCAGATTTTGGCCATGACTGGAAAAAGAAGAGCCAAAACAAATGTGTGTGTCTGTGTACCCTTGAAACAGAGCGTTCCACAGATCTACTGGGAAGCCCATTTAAATTCTGGGAGATTTCCATTCCCAAAATCCTATTCTGAATCTCTAGCTCAACATGGGATCAGAGACCATCACCCTCGAGCTTCATGTGGAAGAAATTCCATGTCAGAGAGATGTCTCATTTAATAAATCATAATTTCTTCAATCAGTAAGGTAAGTATTTGTTTCCATATGTTAGTTACATCTCCAAGCTTAAACCCCTGGTTTTGGTTTGGTTTGTTGTTTTGGTGGGGTTTTTTTGTTTTGTTTTGTATCTTTTTTTTTTTTAAACACCATTGCTTCATAAACCACACAGACCTAGAGGCAAAAGGAATTCAGGTGACTAATAATTAAGTATGGCAACATACAATCTCTAGGTTCCTGTTTGCCACAGCGCATTGCCTTGTGCCATTCTCCCACAGTCACCTGCAATACCTGGGAAAAGGTAGATACCTCAATGGCATCCATAACTACCAGCTTACCCAACACTGCTCCACCCAAAACCAGCCACTGTGAACATATTGATCTTGCACAGGAAGGATTGTATTCAGTAGGAAGGAACCAGAACAACTGCCAGCTTGGCGTATGTGTTAGACACTTGTGGCCTCCTTCTTGGGCTTTCCTTCTTGGCTCCTTCCTTTATGTTTCTCTCCCCACATCCCCCCTAGAAAGTTGGGAAGGTATATAATGCAAGCCCCTTCTTCCCTTTTTTAGAGAAGCATACTCATCCTTTGCAGATGCAAACCAATCCAGTTCCCCTCTCCTCCAGAGTGGGGGTAAAACACCTCAGTTCTCTGTTTTCTTCGAGAGTGTCCTGAAAATCAATACAGTGAATTCTGGGAGCATGGGCACCATGCATAATACCAATAAGCATTGTCTAAGAATGCCTACAGACTGAATCCCTTTTGGAATCTGTGTGTGGGAATATTGGAGAAGGCATGAAGTAGGTCCAAAACAACCAACTCACATCAAGACACCCCAAGGCAGAAATAAAACATAAAAAACCAGGATACAAATGTGCAATCTGGGGAAATTTCCACATGAAAACTTTATGGAACTTGATTACTTCTAGATTTAGGCATTAGCTAAGCAAGAGACAGCTTTTATGGCTACCCTAACTATATCATCTTCAGTCAGACCTCACAATTAGTGTAAGACCCAAATCAAAATGAAGCCTTTAAGTTACAGGATTAAGATCTGCCCTGATCCAGCACTTACTCTTAACCTGCTTTATTAAGAGGATAGCATTACTAACCTTTTACAGGAATTAATAAGGCAGAGGAGGTGATGAAAGAATCTCGATTGCTCAGCAGGTCAGCAGCAGAACCCAGTTTCTGTCTTCTTCCCTGGTAACAGGACCTGTACCTTACTGACCCCTAATCAAGCTGTGTCATCCTCACCAAGCCTGCCTCCCTTGTTTTAGAGAGAAGACCCGTTTAATTTTCCTGTACTGCTTTAATCTGTAATAATATTTCAACTTGATATGAATAATTTCTGAAATCCAAGTATTTGCCCGTGTTTTCTCAAGCAAGTCCTATCACTATAAAGTGGCTTTTGCTTAACAGGCTTTGTGCCAGCAAATTTTTAGTCAACATAAAACTTCCTAAGCTGGATCATCCTGGAACTGGGAAGCATGGAATCTTCTGCCCTAAATCCCGCTTCTTGTCGCTCACACAGAATCAGTAGTCTCAACAAGGGACAGACCTGAACTCCCTGTTTCTCCATATGGAAAGCTTCATCCAGGTTTGGCAAGGCATAGCTGGAATAGTTTTGCAGCATCTTTGCTGGTTTATTTGTGGATTTACTGCAAGGATTTTTTACTAACTGAAAATCCACAGTAACTAACTCTGTCCTCTTGACAACTCATAGACTGTGCATTTAGTATTGCAGTTAAAAGAAAGGACATTCATTGTAGTATAGTTAATGGAAAGGATGCCATGTTCTGAGACATTTATAGATTTAAGGAGATTTGCTCTCATCTAGGTAAAGAGTTTTTTCCCTGATTTTCTTTGTCAATTGGAAGAGTTGTAGAAGGAAAAGGAACATATGGTATTACAGACAAGAGCTTCCTTTTCATTGTGCATAACTAAATAAACAGTATATTCCCCACTCCACTTTCTGAAATTTTGGCAATATAATTCCCAAAATGTCAGACTTCAGGAAGAGTGACCAAGGACCTGGTGAGCTGTAGTTCTATCTGCACTGAGAGCTGCGTCCTCACTACCCACACTGAGCTTATTGAACCCAATGAATTCAGGTCACGGGCGACCAGCATCTGTTGACAAAGCACTCTCGAAACATTCTCTGGGTTTCCTATGAAGCAGTAAAAGAGCGCAAAGCTTGTGCCTCATTTTTGGTTGTTCCTAAATGAGAAGCTGCTGCCAAGTTCAGTTGTTTGTTGTTGGTTTGGGGTTTTTTTTTAGTTTTTTTTCTTTCAGTAAGCATGGATTCCCACAAAGTTGTGGGGGTTTTTTTTGTTCTGTGTGGTTTTTTTTGTTGTTGTTTGTTTGGTTTTGTTTTGTTTTGTTTTGTTTGTTGGTTTGGTTTGGTTTTGTTGTTTTTGTTTTTGTTTTGTTTTGTTTTTTTTCTGGACTAACGAATTGCTAGGTGTATTCAGGCCTGGAAATAAACCTCATTAAATGATCCAGTGGTTACATGCTGAGAGACCCTTATCTTTACAATCATTCTGTTTTTCCAGCAGCACTCCCAAGTAGCCCTTGCATATATCTGGCTCTCTGATTGACTATCATGGAGCCTTATGAGGACATGGTAGATTATGAAGAAATGTATATATAATTAAGTTTATGAAGGATTATTTTCAAATGTTGTGAGAAGGAAAAAGAAGCAGACAGGACCTCAGGCTTTTATCTGGTTTGTTCTCACCCATCATAAAAGGAGAGAAAAGCTTAAAGGAAGATTATGAATATGTTTCTTCTCTGCAAAAGTTCTGAGAAGTCCCAAAGACAGTTTGCTTTCAGTTCCCATGAGTGTTGCCATAGCAACCACTCTAGTTACACATTATTCACTCTTCTGCCACAGGAAAATTTCACAGTGATGCAAAGTGTGCAATAATCTTCTTTTCAACTGAAACAAAACATAATTTGGCATTCACATTTTGTGTACACTGAAACTGAAAAATTATTTACAATGGATGGGGAAGGCAAGACTTAGAGATAGGTAAAATACAGATAAAATACTACTTAAAGTAAAGGCAGGTTTAAACATGTATGTGTTCAGGGAAGAAAATTCTATGGTAATCATCTCTGTAACTGAAATCCACAATGAATTATTGATCTTACCAACAAATAAACAAATAGAAAGAGCACTGAGAGTCTTCTGAAATGAATGACTGAATGAGAACAATCATGTCACAAAGTATTATGTAAAAATGTAAAATGACAAATGAATTTCATGACATACTGAATTTGTGGAGATTTTACCACGTGTGTAAATCCAGCCATGTTTGTCCAGGGCTCAAAGCAAATGGAAACTAGGGGCAACGCAGCTTTTACGTCTTAAAATGAAGTAATGATCTTAATGCCTATGATAAGAAAGGGAAGAGGAAGGGAGTTCCCCTAGTTAAGTAATCTCTATTCCACCTTGATATCTTCCTTTGTGCTTTTTATTTGAAATCTGATTAAAAGCAGAGCTGAGTGCCATATACTGAAAATACCCCATGCACATCTGAACTCTTTCTATGGGAACCAGCCATTTTAGGTTTTTGTTGTTCAGGTTTTGATTAGTGGGTTTTGTTTGGTTTTATTTGATTGTTTGTTTATTTTTGAGTTTTTAACATCAAAGTAGAGATGTGTTAAGACAGTGCTGACAAAAACTGCACGTCGAATAATACTAACCAACTTAGTTCATGTACTTCATCAGTGGAGCATATATCAGTGCTTAGAGCAAGTGTGAGTGGTAAGGTGGAGGCAAAATAAGTGCCCACTTGTTAATAGAGAGAAAAATAGTTCAGCAATCTGTGTACAGGAGTTCTTTCAAGTTGCTCTATAATTCTGACACTGCTGACAGTTTTGTTGCTCTCACTGTAGGAATGAGGTTGTAAGAGTTCAAAACCACAAGTACTAAGCTATTTCAATTTAACTAAGAGTGTCAGAACTCTTTCACAGCTAAGAATGCAGAGTTCAATGTACAATTAATGCACATAGAGTACCTTTTCTTTTCCTGTGATATGATGCTGACTCATACCTTTTAAGATCAGAATGTCCATTTTGTTTGACTTTCAGCGTAAACTAAGCTCTTAAGTTTCACCTGGTGATTCTCAATCCAGCCTGTAACACTAGAAAGGCCTTAAATCCCAGACTCAGGACTGTATGGCAGTGATTCTACCTCCTGGCCAGTTCTCTCCACAGCCAAGTCCTCTTTCAGAGTAAATTGTGAAAGCTGTTTGTATTGACCGATACCTGTATTTCTCATTCAATTTCAGAAGATGCATTAGCTATAATGCAACTTGCAGTTAAATATTTAGCCAAGATAAAACATCTAGCATGGCTCTTGCCTCTGCTAAGCCAGTAGTATAAGCTGTGCATTACTGTGCAGTTTGGTGCCAGCTATCAAAAGACGATTTTCTCATATTTTTCCTTAATTGAAAGAGAAAAAATTTCTGGACTCATTGGTTACTAGGTAAAGCTCAGAAGTCCCAAATATCCCTCTGGCCTATGTTTCCACTCAGGACTGTCTCTTTGAGAGATCTTCTCATATTTTGCCCAGCCTTATTTAAGTGCTTTATGCAAGAAGGCCTCTCCCCCTTTTGAACATTAGAGATCAGGCTTATTTTGTAATGTAAGGCTGGTTAACCTTAAAGGCTGCATCCAATAGTGAGAGAAACAGAAAACATGTAATACTGGAGATGCTGTTTTTCACTGGTCCTTACATTAGCTCTCCTACTCTGCATCACTTGCGTCTGCTGTAGACAAGAACATTTCCAAGTGCCATTAGGAGCTGAAGTTAATTCTGCTCCCCTCAGGCTGCAGCTACCAAACAGCAGTGCAGGCTGCACAGGGAGTTCTCAGTGCTGAATAAGGACAAAATATACTAATGGAGATTTTTTCTCGCAGATAAAGGAGAGTAATTTTGACCTTAGTATATCATAAGACACTAAGCTGGAGTCTGAAGTACAAGAATCCACCTATCTCTTGGGAAATCCTCTGTTTGCTCTGTGATAACACAATAATGCTGAAAACAGGCGGGCACTGATTAAGACGTAAGACCAAGTACAAGGCAGGTATAAGCAGGGTGACATTGCTAAACAAAGCATAACACTGCCTACTTTCACCAGACCCGAATTTTAACTCCGATAGTTTGCTAGGGCTTACCTGGAACTGTACCTCAACTAAAAATTCATTCATGAGAAAAAACTATTTGTGTTTCACAGCAAACAGCTCATACACAATGTACAAATGGCTACATATATCCTTAATTAGTATTCAACAACCCCGCTAAACATTGAGGGCAAACTAAATCTATTTTATGTCAAGGCTGCAGATACACAGTAACCCTATCTAATCAGCTCCAGCTGCCTCAAAGCCAGTAACACAGAAACAAAGAGGCTACCAAACCAAATAACTTCTGTGAGGCCTAGCTGGAGGAGAAGGGGATCGGGTTGATTACTGCTCACCTGCCACACTGAAGCATGCAGGTAACCTGAAACAAAGGGAGTTTTCAGTGCTTCCCAATGACACACCTAGCCTGTGAAGTAATTACTGCTGACGCATGACACAAAAGATAAACACCGAGTCTTGTAGCATGTTGGCTAGCAACTCCTCAAAACACTTTGGAAAATAGTATCACTGTGCTACCTTAAAAATACCATCTGAATTTCACACGTTTGTAGCAGGTAATTCAGGACCTGGCTATTAACTTAGTGCCACTTGAGCCTTCAAAATAGAGCTGACGTGCTGCCTCAGAGGTAACCAGGATTTCACAGGGACTTGATTTGCTCCTAGGCAGAACACAGCTCAGCTCAGTGTTTCACTTACTTAACAAGCTGATTATCTTTTAAGGGTGGCACGATGAATTCTTTGGTCTCTTTAATAAAAGAGAGATGTGAAGATGAGAAGGGAAAATCTGTAATATGTAACCCCATGATCACCTTCTGTGCCACAGTTTCATCTGTGTGACCTCTCAGCAATTACTAGCAACACCTCTGGAGCCAGATTTGTTGGTTCACTGCTCTGCTTTGACCTTCAAGCACTTATGGTGTGGGAGGAGAAGGCTGAGGTGCTGCTGGACTCCAGAAGCAGGGTGTTGTGTCGCTCCACCTGGTATCAGTTGAGGGTAAGGATCAAGTGACTCCAGAGGTAGTGGTTCATAAGCTTCATAAGTGGTTCAGTATGTTTAATTATCTTGGAATGGTAAAAACATTGTCATTGCAGCAATCAGACATGGAGTAGAGTTTCTGTATCCAAGAAGTTTGTCTCGGTTTTCCCACCAATGTCATTTGGCCTTACAGACTGCTTTGGGTACTTTAGTGCAAACATATGCATTAGATATTGTCATAATCTTGCCTCGAATCATCTCCAAAGCCAGCTCCAGTTTGATTCTGGATCTGAGAGAGACTAAGAACACAAGAGCTGGGAACACCCTTGTAGTTCTGAGTGAGCCCTACTGTCCCTAAGGCATGCTATGCTGTTTCGTGCAGCATTTTCCTATGGGAAAGAGGTTGCCCTGTGTCGTTCTCCCTGGCTGTGGTGTGCCTGCCAGGGCAGATGGAGAGGAAGGGAAAAGTACAAAGTCAGCTATGGCCTTCTTTTTCAGAGTTCAGATTCAGGGCCATGTGCTGTGAGCACTTAATATGTTGTCAAAGTAAGGGCTTCACAGTGGGCCATACGGGGTAACATGACCTGTTTCTGACACAGTGTGTTGAAATGCTGTCACCTGGGCACAGACTCACTTCAGAGTGTCCAAGTGCTCTGGGCCCAGGCACATGAGTGGTTTCTTGCCTGCCACCCATGAGGAATCTGGTCTTTGTGGCTTGTTTGTGAAAGCCTGCAAGAAGGGCTCAGCCCTCTCCATGCCAACACAGCAGTCCAGACCTGCAGGGTGGTTTCCCTGCCTAGCCCTCCATGGCTAATCTGCCAGGCAGGACAGCAGCACAGAGTGGGAAAACTGAGTCCTGGCTGCTGGCCTGGCTTTCCTTCACCTGTGTGACATGGTGAGGCAGGAAAACACGAGAAGGGCCTTAGAGACAACAGCAAAACAGGGTGTGCATGTGCAGCTGATTCACAGGGTGGAGTAACAGCTGGACGCACTGACAATCAAGACACTGGTCTCATAGGTGGGGACCCTCCACAGAGCAGATGTGCCTGCCTGGGAAGGTTCAAGGGTAGTCTGGAGAACTGCACCTAAGGTGTTCCCATGTAAGCTTTCCCCCAGAAAGCCATGTGGACAGGACTAATGAAAGTAGTTCAGCCATGCTATTTCTCTCACGGCACAATGCACCATTTTTAACACTGGTGTTCAAAGTGACTGGAACTCTCCCGATCCCTTTAGGAGGCTTTCTCATAAGGAAGAAATGTGACAGCAAGGAATAATTTTCTAATGTATTATCTTTCCAGATATCTAAATGTACTCCTTCCTTGCATTCCTCTCAATATCCTCCACCCCGTCACCTGAAATAACTGCTCACTCATCACTGTAGTTTAGCCATGCTGCGCTGTACAAATCCAGAGAGATAAGAAACAATATTCTTTAGATAACAGCACTGAGTCTTGCACAATGTTCTTTCTTGTCTCAGAGTTCAGTCTGCACCCTTAGTTTAAAAAAAAAAATAAAAAGTACAACTAAAAAAACCCAACACCTCTTTACATAAATCGCCTTAAAATGCAGCATGCAATATACTGTGTGGTTTCAAGCGAGATTACGGCCGCCATTTCCCCCACGGTTTCCAATGTGTTGTATTTGAAAGGGTCTCTTTTTCTGTGCTTCAAGCAGCAATTAAGTATTGTGTTTCAAATGCCACCATACATCAATGGCAAGTAAATAATGGCTTAAATAAGAAGTAAGAAAAAGGTTTGTTTGCTTTTGCAGGTGTTAAATTTCAGCAGGACAATCTAACTCAAACAAAGCCCTAAACAAATGTTTAGGAATGGAATTCCTGACTGACAACCTGAGTTTCATGTTAGACAAGAAAGATAATCAAAATTATCTCTCCTGGCTTTAAAGTCTCTAGCCACTGATTTTTACTGTGGCTGTAAATTTCTGAGACTGAGTTTTTAAACTTCAATGATAACATTTTCGTTTAAATTGTTAGTGCACAGGAGAAATGATTGCAGAAATTTTGTGTGGTTAAAAGGTTTACTTTGTTATGACTATCCTTAAAAAAAACAAAAAAACCAACAGTAAAACACTGACAAGTACCTTACAGGATTTAAATGTGGATTTTGGTTATTTTCTTGTTCTTCTGGTAACATGCTTATTACATCCTTGACAAGAAATGCAATGATATGTATCCAGTACACAGATGGATTTAAAGGTACATCCTGTAAGAACATTAGGAAAAAGATAACTGAATAATTTTTAGACAGTAATTAATTCTCTGGAACCCATTTAAAGGAAACTCAGCTGCAGTGAAATCCTGTTTGCAGAGAATGGAGTGAAACCTGCAAGTTGTTTCAGTGCAAGCTAATGATGCTTGTAAGTGAGCCCCTTGCAAGGATTCCAGCTTGCAATCCTATCAAAGCCCTTCAGAGTCAAGATGGGTGGGACAAGGTGTGACAAGACCTGTAACTCAGAGGTGTAGTGGAGAAAATTCCATGACTTCAGTTCAACAGACTCTCATGATCATTCTTAATTGGTTACTTTAGATTAGTCTCTCCGCCAACCCTTGTTAATGTGAAATGATAACCTTGAACTGTGTTCATGGTTTAAGTATAATCCAAAGACCTGCATGAAGTGTACAGGGACAAAGTCAGAAATTCTTTTGCACTTGTGTGAGGTCAGAATCAGGATGATTCTGTCGACCTGATCACAGGCAATCCAGCCATTTATGGGCCATATAAAACATCAGATTAAGAGTCTGTGTGTGCCAGTCATCTGGAATTAGATCTTACCAGCTGCATTCTGCTACTTTTAGCCATGGTGCTATTGCCTGATTTATAGTGCAACCTTATTTAAACATGAGTAGATGTGGAAGAGGTAAGTTCTATGTTTCTTAGAAAACTTGAGCTGACATGAACAGAGCAAACTAGATGTTCAGCAGTTACAAAAATCTGAGGTAATCAGGTAAAATTGAAATGGTCCTGGTCACTACAGTTGCCCTGTTTGTTTTCAACTCAAACTAAAAGCCTATGCCAGTTGTTTGTCCTAGAAAGAGAAAGAAGAGAAATTCTTTAAAATAACAGATTCCTTTTAATCAGATCTGTAATGCAATGATCCTCAGGCTGGCTCCAGGTGTTCTGGTCGAGAAACAGACTCCTGTGAGGTACACCAGGGCCTTCACTGGAGCATGTGTACAGGGCAGTACATGCAGGATAGAAAGGGCCTGCTACAGCAGTCAGTGAACTTCATATTATCCTAAGAGCATAATAAGTTGGTTTAACTATTCTTCATCTCTTTTTTTTTTTCATTAATCATTAATATTTAGTTAATACAGCAGTCAGCAGAATGTACCCACAGGTTTATCCATAAAGGAAGCTATCTACTGCCTGCTTTACACCAGTGCTGTGTAAACACTTGAGTTGAATTAAGTACTGCGTTTCTGTGAGAGTAGTGGCACATTCAGGTGAGCAAATACAACACTTTATAGAAAACCAAGCACTTTTGGTCCATCCCCCAGCCCATGCTGCTACCAGCCTGCAACTATGTAAAAATAAATCACTGTTGTCAATGAAAAAAACCAGGGAAGTTAAAATTATCCCATCTCTTTAAAATTCAATGTTTTTGTTAGTTCCCTGGGACTTCTGCTTTGTGCAGCTTGAAATAGTATTAGAGAAACCCTGGTCTTACTCCAAATGCTCACAGATTTCAGTCAGTCAGTCAGTCCCAGGCACAGGATGGGTACTTGAACTGAAACAGCGAGAAAGGAAGTGCCAGGGACCACTGTTACTTCCCAGCATCAGAGTGATTTCTTATAAACACCTTAAAATACTCTTCAAACATTAGAAGTATTAATAAATATATAATTTTACACCCCCTATATTGTCCAGTTACATCTTCCTCTGTATTAGAGACAGATATTCCTCCATTCTTGATCCCTAAATCACAGATTAGGCTTCAAATATCATTATTCAATTGTTTCTTTCTCCACAGACATAACACTGTCTCTCACACTGCAGCTTCACTGCTGAACAACAAATGGAACTGACCCAGAAGGAGGCTGGGATCTGCAAGACCCTCCTCAGATTTGCAATGTTTCTGTGCCCTAAAGCGCATATACGACCTGTTGTTGGGACGCTCTGGCATGTTGTGCCTCGTGGTGAGTTCAGCTCTGCCTTGCTGGCATTGTCCAGAATTCAGTGAAATTACAAGACTTGTTTAACCCTGTGCATACACTTCAGAGTCTTGCTGAACTGGAGCTTGAATAAAGCATGGATCCAGCGAGCACTTCTGTACCAGGGATAATAGTTGACTAAGGAGTTCAGGGAGAACTGATGGACAACTTACAGGGACTGTGATCTCCAGTAAACCTAATTTACATCCTTAACATTTTTAGAATTTCAGTCTCATGTCTGTACATCAGAAGTCACTGTGGCATATGTACTGCCCTGTTTTCTTGCAGACACAGGAGCTTTGAGTTTTTATTTTCTACCCTACCACATTCCAATGCAATTCCTTTCCTTAATGAGCATGCACCCAAAATGACCTCTGTGTTCCCTTCTGCAAAATGGTGCACTGTTTCCCTGTACGCTGGAGCTCACATTTTCATGACGGAAGTTGCAATTTTATTATCTGTGCAGCAACCTTTGCAACAAGACTGGCTTTGCAAACAGATTTTCCAGCCTCTCATTAGGTTGACAAGAATTTGGTCAGCCTGGTAAGAAATCTTTTGCATGTGGCAAATTAATTTTATTTAAGCACCCCTCTACATTAGTGTTTTAAAAGAGCCTTCTGAATGCAAAGACAGAAATTATTCATCAGTCTAGCCTTCCCTCTGCATTACAAATTGTTTATTAATGAGGCAGGTAGAATCTGACTTTATGCAACCATTTATAAAAATGTGTTAACAACTTCAACACAAAATTAGCACCTTTCATGACTATACATCATTCTGAAACTTTTCTCCATTACATGCTCTTCCTTACCTGTTACAATTCATTCTTTGTCATTCTGGGAGTCTCAGAAAACTCTGAAACTGGTGAGCAATCCACTGGAAAGGCAGAAACTGGATCTGCCTAATCATTAAGGACTACTCAGATCTTTTTCACCCACAATAGATGAGACTCAGTGAGCGTAAAACCTTACTGACATTCCTTGATGATGCCTTTGATTTGTGGTGGTGGCAAAACTGCTCATTCCAGTCACCTACAATTACTACATTTAAGTGATAAAGCCCACTCAAATCAACCATTCCACTAACAATGGAGTTTCACTGTTTTAATGTTGGGGAATTAGTTGCATTTTCCTTTTGGCCCAAGTTCTGATTTAATTCCCCGTTAAGTCAGTGAGAACCTAGAGAATCTTTCCCTTTCCTTTGTTGATAGGGGATAAGCCCAGCAGTCAAGCTTTATTCTTCAAATATTAGCAGAAATGCTCTGCTTATCAGACAGTCAATACTGTTAGGTCAAAGACTATAAAATCCTTGCATCCAAATATAAGTTTTTCTTAGATCTAATCTGACAGATGGATTTATAAATTGATAATACAATCTTGAATTTCTTCTTAAACTTTAGTAAACTGAAGCATTTGGGAAACTTTCCAAAATAGCTCCTTGAGGAACAATACTGAAACTGTGATGCCTACTCAGGAACTTTAATGTCAGTGAACCTTGACTTTCCAATCATTGTAAACTGAGTTTAAATTAAGACTACTATAAAACTGGAATCAAGTTTTATATTTGTTTGGATAAAACAACTCAAGACATGTGGACAAGGACAGAACTAACCAGATATGAAGCAGATCTATGCGAAACCTGCAGACTTAACTTTCTGCTCCCTCCTAAGCTTTTTCCCTGGAAAATTTAGCAGTGGGCTTTATAAAAAATTCCATGAACCTTTATGCACTGAGGGCATGCCCTCAAGCTCCATGAAATTCCTGAAAAGACTCTCATAGGCTTCAATGGACTTGTAATCAAGCTCTGAGTGTGAGTGGCAAGATCACATCTTCTAGATGTGATCAACAGTGGTGGAAGTGCCCAGCTTTGTGAAATGTGTAAAATTTTATAGTATGCTGTTTTATATGGCTGGGTAACAGTCCCAACGTGACAGCTTGGGAACCCTTATGGAATAGTATATGTTAATTCCTGAGTGAACGGCTTTTAATGAATTAATGAGCAGCAGCTGCTGGGAGGAATGCATTTTCCTTTCTTTTAACACTGTTTCATATGCAAACACACATATAACATGATATGCCTCTAAATGTATGTATAAAAGACATATAGCCAGTATTGCTCTTCAAAAATTACTAAGCAGTGCCAGGTGAACAGTAGCATAATCTCTTGTTTAAACAATTCAGTACTTCTGGGAATAACTTTTAAGCCTTAACATAAATAGGTTCTGAAATCCTACAACAGAAGTTGGACAAATAGAAACAGCCTCTGCAAAGTTTATGTATTGCATTCCACTTGCCAAAAACCTAGTCTAAATCAGGAAAGAGTGTGAATTAACTATTCAAAGTCCAACTAATTATTATTTTACTATAACTGTTAGCAGACCAGAACCGTAAAAAAATCTGTGTGCTTAGCCTCCGATGGGCCTTTGATCTGCCTAAAACTGTCCAGGAGCCATTGGGTTTAGACTCCAGATTAACACAGATATTGCCTGCACAGGCAAAATCCTGTGGAAGATGAGGGACTTACACAAATGAATATTTCAGGGCCACACCAATATATTGTTGCTTTTCCAACCTATATTGCTCCCAGAACATGCTGGGAGCGTCTTTTCTACTGGCTGTAGAAAACTTTTTTTTTTCCGACACCCAGCTCATTTGGCTTGATTTCTGCACCCTCCTGGGAGCTACATCCAAGAACTCAAGGGATCACGATTCCTGCAAGATTTAAGGGAGGCAATTTGCACAGCTTGTTCAGTCTCATGATACATTTGCCAAGCTAGCAATTGCACCTTTCTTAAAGTGCTGTTCTAGTTAAACAGAGTTTGGTGAACAGGAAAAACTTCCACACTCATGTAAGAATACCAAGCAATTGGATCTTGACACTACTTACTGTTGAGCTCTTTGACCACATGAAATGGCAATCTGTTCTTTCACCTTCCCTGGTGGAGTTTTCTGACCTTAATCTCAGATGTGTACCAATGTACCCAGCAGACCTACTGGGGACTTGAGGGACTGCAGCTGCCAAAAGTATATATCCCAACTATAATCACAAACTTTCTACAAACAGACCATGCAAGTCACACATGGCTTCTATGGGTGAGGTGTTCTAGAGGCATTCTATGTTTGAATGGCACTGAGTAATATTTAGCCCATTTGTTAAATGTTTACAAAACCCCCCAAAAAACAAAAAAACAACCAAACAACAACAACAAAAAACACCAAACAAAACAAACAACAACAAAAAAAACCCAAAAAAAACCCCAAACCAAAAACAAACAAAAAAAAGAGAACATCTGCGGTGACCTGAGCCATCGGACTCTGTATCATCCTGTCATGGAAGACTGGGGATGTGAGGATACTCCTATCTAGACCCCAAAAGCAGCAAAGCTGAATTAATGCATTGTCCAGAGAAGGGCAACAAAGTTGATGAAGGGTCTAAAGCAGATGACCTATGAGGAGCAGATGAGGGGGCTGGGGGTGCTTAGCAGAAGAGGATGCTCAGGGTGACCTTAACACTCTCTACAACTACCTGAAAGGAGGCTGTAGCCAGGTGGGGGGCAGTCTCTTCTCCCAGACAGCTATCAACAGGACAAAAGGAGATAGTCTCAAGCTGCGCCAGGGCAAGTTTAGGGTGCACATTAGGAAGAATTTCTTCACAGAAAGGGTGGTTAAACACTAGAATGGGCTGTCCATGGAGGTGGTAGAGCCCCCTTCCCTAGAGGCGTTCTGGATGTGGCACTTAGTGCCATGGCCTAGTTGACATGATGGTGTTGGGTCATAGATTGGACTCGATCTCAGAGGTCTTTTCCAACCCAACTGATTCTGTGAAAGTAGTTTGTACATTTACAGATGGACTCAACCTGTCTGCTTCCCGCAGGTTCATTTCACTGGTGTCAGGGGTAACCCAAGGTGCCATGGCACACCTTCACAGTCAGACCAACACCTAAGGCCTGCTGTCACTGGTCCCTCGCACCCACCCTCCCCTCAGGCTCCTGAGCCCAGATGCCCCTGCCAGCCTTTCGTCTGCACTGCTGCAGCGTCAGGAACAAGCCACACCTCAGGATGTTCTTTCTCCCTCTCTGCAGGTCAGGCTAAGGATGAACCCCCTGAAATATGCCTCAGTCCACCCTACCCGCAGACCTGTGGCAACCCCACCCTCGGGCGCTGCTGCCCTCTCCATCCCGGCCATCAGCACCAGGAGGAGGGAGCACCCCCAGCTCTGCCATCCTGCGCGGGAGCTGAAGCGCCCGGAGGTGACAAAGGGCCTCGGGGCGGGTCTCCCCCACCCGCAGCAGGCCAGACAGACACAGTCTCCCCACACCCCACCCCGCCCCAGCCCAGCGAGTGTGTGAGTGACGGCGCTGCTCCAGCCGCGGCTCCGGCTCCCGCTCCCCAGGGCATGCGCGCAGCCCGCCGCTCCCGGCACCGCCCGTGCCCGCCCGGGAGGCGGGGGCGGCAGGACTTTGCCCCGGGAGCGGCGGTGCCGTCACCCGGGCGGTGCCCAATGGCCCCTCGCGATTAAAATAGCGCACTATAAATAGCGGCCCGCCGGCGGTGCCGCCCGGCCAGGCCCAGGTGTGGCGGGGGAGCAGCGCAGGGGCCGCCGCCCCGGACCCTGCCGCCATCGCCCGCCCCGCCCCTCCTGCTCCCGGCCCCGCGCCCCGGGGAGCCGGCTGGGCGCGTCCCCGTCCCCTGGGAGAAGCCCCAGGGCAGGGTGCGACACCCTCGGGGCCGTGGTGCCTGGCTTTGTCACTTAGTCCTCCCTCAAGGTCTCGGTGACTCTTCCTGCAGATGTTCGTTCCTTCCTTCTTTCGAAGCGTGCGCTCCTCCTCTCTCTAGAGCAGCCGAGGGTGCCATGGCAGAAGGAAAAAAAAAAGCAACTACCCTGTTCTGGCAGCCGTGCTATGTGTGTGCTTTTAAAACAGCATCTGTTTAAGACCTGAGACTGGCTGTTCCAGTGAAGGAAGTGGACTGATAAAGCTTATCACCTTGGCCTGAGCTCTTCCATCTCTCCTCCATTAGTCTGAGCCATGGTGCCACAGGAGAAGGTTGCAGAGATATTACAGGGCCAGGCCCTTTCTGGGTAAGATGCTGATGAAAAGATGCAGGCCTGCCCTCCTTGGAGCTTATAGATCGGGCCTGCTGATCCTAAGCAGACATACTCAGTGAATGCATAAACCCATATCCACCATGGAGATGCATAAGGTGGAATTTTCTTTTTATCCCCTTTCCCACTAGTGAGTAGAAGAGAACTGTATTAAAGCTGACATGACTCAGATTGACAGCAAGTAGTCTCCTATTTGAAGATTCTTACCTTTTTAAAAAAACATATGATAAGGTAAATGTTAAAAATACGCCAAGTTCCTGACTATGCTCAAGATTTTAAGTGCACAGGGGATCTCTTCAAGATGTGTTCCTACTTGCTTAAAGGATGCTGCTTTTGTGGAAATACCCACAACACATATGTTCTTGGTCTGCACAGTGCAATTGCATTATACCTGTTCCCACCCTATTAATTGCATATAGTCCATTGCTCCTTTCATGTCAGATGAGGTGTCAGCTGTAGGATCACTGGGTTTGGTTTTTTAAGAGTGTTTTGTTTGGGAGGTTTTTGGGGTTTTGTTTGTTTGTTTTTTGTTTGGTTTGGTTTGGTTTTTGGTGGTGCTTTTTATGGGACCTTGGTAAGATAAAGCATATGCATTGCTACTTAGGAATATATCATGCAGTGTATTTTATATAATTATATATATGCTTTCATACGGCTGAATTCTCAAAATATGAAGTTTATTCTCTCCCCTCCTTCCAAATTACCACTAGATTCAAAGAGAACTGTTTACTGAAATGTGTAGCAGAGCAGCTGCAGGAGAAGAGGGATCATCAAATGAAATTATGATGTGTCAGGTTCAAAAGAAGATACCTCTTCACACAAAACAAATCTTGGAACTCACTGGATGTCAGGAGTCAGTTCAAAAAGCAATTATGCATAATTATGGAAGAAAAGTCTGTGCAGAGATGTTAAGCTCAAACACCTCTGATTCAGAAACTCTTTGAGGTGCAAATCTGCATCCTGCGGAAGCATTCTGGGGAGCAGCCTCTCCTGTCCTCATGCTGTCATTAGGCAATTACTGTTGGCTGCTCTAGGAGTCAGTGTCCTGGACTGGACTTGAAATGCTGCTGTTCTGACCCAGCATGGCTATCCCGATGATTAACTGTCATTTCATTCAACATCGGGGGTTTTTTTCATGGTCTTTAATAAATCATAAGCAACAATTCTTTCAATAAACCTTTGTGATACAGAAATGCTGTTTCCTTATGCTCTGGTACCTCTCTTATTCTTTCCTGCCTGTTACTTTGATTGAGAGATGGAAGGTTGCTTTGCTGTGTGTTTGTATAATGCCTCATTATCAAGCTGAGCACTGCTTCATGCCTGTATTTCCTAGTTAATTATTTGATATAAATAAATATTATTAATCTCTATTTCTGAAGATGGCCACAAGCCAAAAGGTTTGCTGATTGCATAAACACCCGAAGTAAGAAACTGTAGAGCTCCAGTACTCATTTGCTGGCAGAATTAGACAGATGGGCCATTTGAGAAAGTGATAAAATACCAGCAATACCTGCCTAAAGAGTTACAAATTCCATGCTCCACATCTGCAAGGGCTTGTATTTATTATCTAGGAGTGTGGGAACAGACCTTGTGACCCTGCTGACACTGAAGGGTGAGATCAAGGGCAAATGGCCAACATAGAACAGTCAGTGCCAGCCCCCACCTCTGCCTGGAACTGCCTGCTGTGCTCAGAGGTGGAAGTGCCCTGAGATCATTTGGAGAACAGGAGCATGATCATCCCATTGTACTGAACAATATTCAGCAGATGTCTTCTGAAAAAGATTGCTTTCCTGTCAAGGCTGGAGGACCGATATATTCTCTCATGCTTTTTTAAAAGATAACAGAAATCCAGGGTATCAGTCCTAGGGCATGGGGGAATAACCTGAGGGAAGAGCCTTTCCCTAAGGAGAAGTGAAAAGAGGACATGGGTTTCTTCTGAGGAGTATCCTCGCTGTATGGATTGGATTTTATAGCTGTGTGCAGCTCTGGAGTTGGAGGCACAACCTCCAAAGCATACAAGGATCCACCTCAGGATGGATATGGGTAAACCAGCAAAACTCAAATGGTAGACCTATTTTTTTTTTCCTGTTTGTCTCACCTGAGTTGCTGCTGCTCTGCTGATTTTGCAGGGTATCAGAGAGAGGCTGCATGCATACAGAATGACAAGACAGCATCTGCTCACAGAGACTGACCATGAAAGCCAGTCCTGATACAAAGTCATGTTTCTTCATTGTGACAGCCTATTGTATTTCTGATAACCATGAGATCATGGCTTTAGCAGCTCCTAAGAGGCAGCTGTTTCATAAGGATCTGTAGTTCTTCAACAGCTGCTTAAATATGCCACTGCACCTTGGACTCGGATGCTTTGAATAGCACTTTTTCTCAGAAGCAAGTTAGCATATAGTGCAAATAAAGACAATAAAACTGAATTTAATCTTTAGTTGGAGGGCATAGGCCTGGAGGGCATGGGATAGGTCACTGAGCTCAGTCCCACAGAACCAGCAGCAGGGATCAGGCTTCTGCCCAGAAAGGGCTGCAGAACAGTTACTGCATCTGCCCCGCACTCAGTGTGTGTTTATACCATGTTGGCTGCATGCCCATGGCCACCCTCTGTACTTCCCAGTAACTTTTTAATGAACCTCAGGCTGCTAGTAGATGTCCAAAAGTCACAAGTCTGAAGTTGCATAGGGGGAGAGGAGAGGTCAGCAGCGCTGGAGCTGTGTCCCTGTGGTTGAAGGCTTTTCCAGTCTCAAGTCCTGTGCTGCTGTGGCACCTATTCACCTCATGCCAAGTTCTTAGAGGAACAGGGAAAAGCTCTCCTTCAGCTCATCCTGTCCATCCTGTTGTAGCCCTGTGCTGTCTGCAAGGCTGGGCAGGACCTGCAGCCCAGGCACAGGGTGTAGGTATGTTTGTGTGGTGCAGTTCATCAGTATAACTTCTGTGGGAACCACAAGTCATCCATGGCTGGGGAAGAACAGGAGATCTTGTGTCTCAATAGCATTTGAAGAACAGCCATATTTTCTTTAAGTAGGGCACTAGCTCAGAATCTTTGGAAGAGGAAATCTTTGATAAATTGTTTAAAGTGTCCAAGTCTGCCGCACAGGGATAAGGAAAGAAAAGAAAAATTTTAAACTATTTACTTATTTAATAATTTCATTTTCCAAGAGAAAGACTTATTTTTATTGACTAGTATGTCTTCAGACAGTGCTGACATTTTCATTCAATCTATGTCTTTCACTAACCAGAACTAGACAGTGCCTGTCATTTGGACAGTTATACACATGAAAATACATTAATTAAGATTTGTAATTTTTACATTTTAATTTATGAAATTTTTTCTCTTCATTTGGTGTGTCAAGCTAGTGTTGAAGGGAAACTGCAATTCAAAATTTAGAAAGCCACAGTTTTTAGAGAGTTTGTTGGAAATAATCTGGGCATACTTACTGGAATAATATACTGAATCAGTGTTTATTAAACAATGGTAATGTACTGGATTTGTGAATTCCAGTATTAGTGAACTGATCATTTACAAACCCTATGTTCTTAAGATTTTTTAATTTACTAGATTTTTATATCTGTCTGAAACAGAAAAATACATTTCTGAGCTATTTCAGTCATGGTCACTCAGCATTACATGTAACCTCAGTGGAAGAGACAAGCTTTGAGGAAGCCCAGGACTAGTGTCACTGCTCTGTCTCTGCCTGCAGCCCTCTGCCACAAACCCAACACTGTCCCCAGGAAGCCCCTGTAGCACAGTGGTCCCAGGTGGATCCCAAGACAAGTCCCTCCTTGACACTGCACGCAGCAAGAACCCATCACCCTTTCCGCAGGCATCTGTGAAGTGTCCAGTGTAAAAACTTTGAGGGCTGCTCTGACAAATTCTAATGCTTGTGGGTTTGGCTTTGCCACATCAGTAAAATACCCTTCAGAAGGATATTCTTACTGGGATGGGTGGAGGCATTAAGGAGTACAGAGCAGGGGTGTCCAGCGGTGGATCCTTGGGCAGGACAAGTGTGGTTCCCAGGCTAGGGCAACCTCACTTGACAAGCAGTGGGTTGTGCAGGCACAGAGTCTGCCAGGTGACCTCAGGCACCAGCTCTGTGAAGAAGTATGTTGGCAGAGATGGCTCCCCAGCCCCATGGAGAACATGGTCCCATAGGGATTAGGTAAACCCAAGATGGAGCTTTCTATTCTTCCTTAACCTTTGGCCATATGAGGGTTTTGGCAGGCAGCTTACAGGAGCATGAAGGTTGGTCACCCTGGAGTGACCTCACTTCTCCAGCCTCGAGACATACACCTGCCACTGCTACACAGCAGAGACCCAAGGGTCAGTTGTTCCTCTGACAGGTACACAACTCTTCTACCTCTCATTACCAGCCAGCTCCCTTCCCATATGTCAGTTTGTCCCTGCTACACATTTCTAATGCTGCTTTGTGCAAATGTTTTAGTGCAGGTGGAAGGAAATGCAGCAGAACCTGCCCTGCCACTGATCTGTCTACTAGCGAGATGCCCTTTCTGGGTCAGTGCAGTGCAATTTTATTGGCATAGGAGCCTGTCTGGCTCCTAAGTAAATTCTGTTGCTACTGCTATCTTTAAGTTAGAGCAAACTTAAATAATTCCCATTCAGCAGAAGGAATGTGACTGCCGGGCTAACTGCAGAGCAGTCATGTCCTTCCACCAGCTAAGAGTCACTTGCAAAAGGTGTTTTGGGAATGGCCATTAAAATAATTTTCTTTTAAACTTGGGTACACCTTATCCATGCAAAGAAATATGTTTCAGCAAATAAGCATTTCAGGTGCCCATGCTGCTGTTATCATTAAACAAATATTTTATTTAGGGGGCACAGAAATAGGTTTATGAGGTTTTCTATCAAACACAGTCATTAGCTGTTGACAAAAGAACACAGATTACCCGATATATTGGGACTAATAGAATTGGCTCCCCTGTTCTAATACATTCTGCAAATTTATTGTAAGACAATTTCTACACTATAGTAATATTTTCATGCCACATTTTTTTGAAGGCACATTTTAAAGTGTGGGTATGATTTACAGGCTCAGATGTATTTGTAAAGTGTAATGAAGTAAAAATGGCACTCTCATATGCATGATGCTACAGGAAAAATATCTACAAATAAGTTGTCACATAACTTTCCATAAGTGCCCTGTACCTATACTACAGCAGGTGGAGGATGAAATCCCAGGCAACACTGGCCAAAACACATTAGGCTGACCTTGTAGTCTCTTGACAATTTTACAGCATAAAAATCCAAACAAACTCTTCACATTATACTTAAAAAAAAAAAATAATTGTATGAAGTCAGGAGCCTGATTTTCTAGATATGACCAAACGTGCTTTCTTTTCTCTACTTGTACACTTCAGGTATCACTTCAGGTAGGTAAGGATAGGGACTTTCTGAACAGCACTTTTAGTGTTATGTGAAGATTAGCTGTGATGTAGAAGCCTTGGAATTTCTCTTGAATGTGTTCTTGACCTTTCATAAACCAATATTACTGAATTATTGCAATGGATATAATTAATTATTTTTTCTTACAGCAATTTAAGAATAAGAATAATGTCACAGATAATTTAAATACAACAATTCAACATCATCTAACTAAATTTTCCAGCTCATAAAACACAAAGTAAAAGTGGCAAAAATAAAAATCTTCTAGTGTACTACTTTCCCCTTGAACAATTTCCAAAATAAATATTAAAGTCAGCATTCAGTTGCTTGTATCTTTTTGCAAATAACCACAGCAAACCTCTAAGTGATGCTGAATCTCTTGTAAAGATACGACAAGACATCCCATAATGAGTAATCCCTAATATTGACATTTAATATTCCACCAAAGAAGCGAAAACATGTACAGTTCCCACATGCCACCCCTTATTTCCTTTTTAATTATTTCAAACCAGATAAAATAAAACATAATAAGACTGATTTATATGAAGTCATGACAGGAGTTTCCCTTCTTATGAAAACAAAACTGGTGTAAAGTCCTGCTTCTATTGACTTCAGTACTTAAACCAAATTTTCACCACCAGCCTTTGACTCCCATCTTGCATGTCACCAAAAGAAACAGAGCAATCGTTCTCAAATACCAACAGGTGGGTAGAGTGAGCATGGACAATTTCAGTTTCAAAGAGATGACATATATTTTGATACTTTTAGGAATGAATGGTAAATAAAAAATATAGCCCTTGAATTACTGTGACATAAACCCCAGAGTTTACAGAGGAACATTACATCTTTAGAACGTGTGTGTGGTATGCTAGCCTAATTTTGACCTCAAACCATCTGACTATAGACACTGAGTTTAACATATTCAAATTTGCTCACCTTCAAACCACTGAGTAGATTTGTTGGTGGTTGCATCTCATTACTTCAGATTTTCAGCCTCCTACAGAGAGACAAATACCTGACACCTTCCAAATGCGTATTTCCATTTGAGCAATAGCTGTCCTGATTATCACCAGATGTCTTAGCCCAGGATAGACAGAAGGCAGGGTCTGCCTTTGAAGCCACAAATATAAGTGTTCTGGTGAGGTCCAGTGGACCCTTTTTATGGTATGGAATGTGGAGCAGGTCCTTGAATCTTCAGGTGTCATTCCTGACATCCCACTCTCAGACTGGAATCTGCCCTCCTGGGTCAGCACACGTGCCAGACAACAGTCTGAACCTGAAGACCTTCAGGGACAGCAACCTTTGCTCCACTAAGATGCCCATGCGAGACTCTGTCAGGGCAGAAGAGGCAAATGTGATGATAGCTTTCCTGCTAGTCATTTACTGGCTCAGTGCTGGCCCCCAGGCCCATCCTGGCTGGATCTGTCTGTTCCAACTGCCCTGGACAAGGGGTTGAGGGTGGCTGCTGGCATTCCCTCTATATCAGCCAGGTCAAGCTCCATGACTGTCTCCATAAAGATGATGCTAATCCTCTGTTGCCCACTACAATGATTTTGGTACCAGCCAGATGGTAGAATTTTATTACCATTTCAGTCTTCAGGTTTTTTATTTTTACCTTAAGCTATGGAAAGTGTGTTTTTTGGTACCTTGCCAGGTTGCATCAGTAAGCCTGACACTGGTGTCCTGGTCACTCCCACAGCTGTACATTTGGGGAAGCCCAGTCCCTAAGCGTATGTCCATACAACCTAGAAAGATTCTGGAAGAAAATATTACACAACCCAAAATGCCTGATAAGCAGGAACAATGCTAGGACAGGCTTTACACTGAATAAGGTCTGCATGACAAATGCTAAAATAATGCCTGCAAAGTCTTGTGGCCATGGTGCAAATTGTTGTCAATAAATAGGCGGGTATGCAAACTTGCCTTTGAGGAAAGGCTTTAACCACAGGTAAAGGTGCTTTGCTTAGTATTATCAGTGACATCTGGTGGCAATGGACAGTAAATTCAGTTTATATATTTTCAAAAGTTATGTGTGAGTTAAAGTGGCTCATCCCATCTGAAGTATTTTATAAAGTTGTATTTCCCAAAGTGTATTTCTTTCTGACAAAACCATATAGTGACCGTGCACCATGTCAGGAGCAAAGACTAATCAGGTCTGTATATAGCATAGAATTTTTTGGTGGTGGGAAACACTGGAACCAAGTAATTCACCAAAATATTTAGTGTGCCTGAAAAGCAGATGATGAACATCCATTCTTTGTTAGTTTCCTACATATAGCCTTGTGAGTATTTCAAATCTCATAGTCCTTCCGAATCAACGAGTATGGCAACAATTCAACAGGTGCAGATGGGGGACCAGTGTCAGCTGAGGCAGAAAGAAGAATGAGTGCAGCTGGGGGCTAAGTGATGAGTGGGCTGGAGTGAGAGACCACATACCCTGCAACAGCCACTGTAGGGGATGCCAAGGAGAAGCCAAGCATTCACCTGGACCCTGTTTGTGTGTTCCCAACACCTTCTTGGGCTGGACACCTTTCACAGGGGACTCTGTAGCTCTTAGCTGAAAGCAGCAGAACCAGTGCACACAGAGAAGCCCCTTTCTTAATTCTGCACTTAACTTTATGGTGTACAAGTGAAAACTTTTTTGTTTTAATACCTTCATTGAGGAAAAGTTCCTTTCTGATTTTTGCCCAAGTTTAGAATCAGAAGCTTGTTTCATACAGGAGAGATGTTTTGACAGGGCTCGCGGAACTGCATCTCTCCTTTTATTGCTTACATGGTCACATATGCTCTCCTTCCTTCTTGGGTGAAAAATGGAGAAAGTTGTCTGTCCAGAAAAGCACTTTTCTGACTCCCTATGTGCACGTCTCTTGCTGCTCTAGAAAGCAAAACCTGCAAGGACTTTGCTGTGATTTTTAGACCGGATGATTCAGTAAGGTAAACATTATCCAACAAGTGAACAGTAAAATAAAACAAAACATGAAACACAACTTAAAACATACACCAGGTATCTGTAAATGCTCTAGTACCATGTTCTCTGTAATATCTCCTACTCTTTTTTGAAAATGGTTCCCAAGAGGATGTTTCACGGCACAGATTTCTGAACCCAGCATTTAAACTTTACAGTTTCAGCTCACCTTGAAGAACAAACAGCTCTTGGACCAGTTAACTTTGATAAGGAAAGTGCAAAACGGATAACATATCAGCTATGCTGAAAATGTGTCTTTCTTTTCTTGTTCCTCTGAGAAGCAGTGACAGATGTATGAACATATCATATTAAAGAATTGGCCCAGCAGCCCCAGTCTGTGACATCCCCAGTCCATTCTCATACCTCTGGAGCTGTCTGTGTGCTCTGGTGACTCCTCAGCTGAGGCACAGACAGGGAAAGCAATGTCCTCCTCAAATATTTCTGAGCAGTTGTTTATGAGGAACTCCACCAACACTGTCACCTGCACACAGAAAAAAGCTCATTTCAGTCAAAAGGGAAGAACAGCTTTGACCTCGTTGCCCAGAGGGCCCATGGGTGACAGTGCTCTCTCACTGTGTGCTTCTTGCCCTCTGCATGCAAAGTATCCAGGAACTGTGCTGGGACTTAAGGGACTGTGAGGCAGCTGCTGCTTTTACTCAGAGGAGGCAAAATGAGGGGCAGTCTGGCCCGTCACACCACACAGGCTGAGGGGCACCCCTGATATCCAGGGGTGCTGTTCTGTTGAGCTTTTGCAATGGCAGTGGCAGTGGGATCCCTATGGATGGTTCTGAGCTGCCCCAAAGGGAGTGGCTGCTTGGTGAGTTCAAGATACCTTGTCATTCATCTCCTTCTGCACTTCCAGTGGGAGTGTGTTGTCCATCTCTGGGCTCAGCATATTCGGGCCAACACAGATGGCCAGGTTGCTGGAGTCCATCCTGTTGGTCTCGGCATTTTGGCTGATGTGGCGGAGCAGAGAGAGCAAGTGCTTGAGCAAGACGAGGTTTGGTTTAGGCAGTTTGTCAGCCACCCTGCAAGAACAGAAACAAAATGTGACATTAATTGATGGTGCAGTGGCTTCTGCTTCTCTATTTGAGCATGACTCAATTAAATTCAGACAATGCTTCCTCCAGAGAGAGCCATGTGTGTGCTCATGTGTATCATTCAGAAATCCCCAACCACAGCTGAGAGTGTGGTTAATTCTAAGATCTTGAATTACAAGATCTTGTTTGAAAGTCAACATTGCAGCAGTTCATGTCCTTCAGTAGATGGGATGACATCAGCAGCCATCACTGGAAGCTTCCCAAAAGCAGGTGAAAGCCTGTGGTTGTGCTGTGCAGATTTGAAAGCAGTACCAGTCATCTGCTCTTTCTAAAGAGTAAAACACAGTGGTGGTCTCCACATGCCCAACTTCACTGCCAGCAGATGTGAAGGCTCCCTGTCAGTGACAGTCCTGCAGCACCGTGATGGTAACTGAGACACTGCAGCCTCTACCCTCTTTGTACAATAGCCATTTTGTAGGGCAGCCACCAGCGGGGTCTGTCCTGGACAAAATGGAGTGTAAGTGGCAAGAGTTGGAAAAACGTCTCACTGAGGGGGTCACAAAGGACTGGGAGACATGTAGCTAAAGCAGCGCGTTGCAGGCCAGGGCTGGATGAACCCAGAGAACAGGAATATGGAGAGGGATAGGGACATCCTCTTCAAAAAGCCTATGCGCTGCCACCACTAAGTCCCAAGTGCAAAAGTCATTCAGACTCTCAAGGTATTTTAGAAAAAGTTACTACGATTATTTGATCCACTACCCCATGGCTGAGGAGACCCAGAAATGAAGGTGGGTAGTCAGTTGTAGGTCGATCTCAGCTTCCTGAGGGGCTGCTGCTCCCCAGGGCATGGGGACAGGCACACAGCTGCTGTCTGCACATGGGTCTGCACAGCTGGGGCTTGGGCACTACAGGGTCCTTTGCTGCAGAAGTTGTCAACTGCAGGTTTTTTGAGGACTGAGGAAAATTGCGGTTCTGAACGTGTCAGCTGGAAGGAAACAGTATTGACTTTGTGTTTGATAAGAAGCCTGCCTCGACTGTGGCTTTGGTAAGAAGCCTTTCACTTCCCCACAGGGCTCTCCAGTTTGGCTCTGCACTCATGGTTGCACAGGGGAGGCCCCGGGGGTTTCCAGCTCCCGGTCCCTACTCAGAGCCCCAGCATCATCCCTTGGGTGTGCGAGTGCAAGTGGGTGCAAGGGGACGGTGAGCTGACACAGCAGGCACTAGAGGGCAGGACAGCCCACAGCAAGCGGGCTGTAGAAACAGGTAGAAAGACACTACCGATGTCACCCATTGCACATTGCACACCCTGCACTAGTGACACCCGTCTGGACTTCCCTCCTCTGCTAAACTCCAAAGGCACCGGTCTTTTGCAAAATCTGGTCATACTTATAATGTGAGGATCCAAAATCCAGGGTCACCCTACACAGTCCACAGTAAGAGCACTACAGACTCAGAATGGTTTAGGTTGGAAGGGACCTTTAAAGTTCATCTAGTCCAGTGCCCCTGGCACAAACACATGTCCTCCACTCAGTCCAAACCAGGATTCTGGGTTTCAGGGCTTTCTAACTGCAGCTGCCAAGTGTTTCCACAGCACACTTCAGCTTTCTAAAAGTTCAGCAGAACTGTTTCAGTCTGTCATTTGAATGAGACTGGATGAAAAAACACATGTCCCTGTCTATATTCAACCATCTTTTTGGATGTCCCAGTAAGTAACCCTTGCCACCTCCTTGCCAGGATTTGGTGTTTTAGCTTTCCACTACCATTAGGAGGTGCCTCAGCCGGAGGTGGGAGAAATTGTGCAACACAGCTCCAGCACACTTTGTGAGAGTGAAGCAGAGGCCTTAGCACACTTATAGGCAGGATGCTGGACTTCTGCTTTCTGTTTTGTGGTTTTCACAGAAATCTTCCTGCAATATTAATGAGGAAAAAGTATTTAGCAGAGTCAAACCATTGAAAACCAGAAGTTATTCTCTGGAGCGAATTTTCCAAAAAGTTTGTATCCCACATGGGCTCCAGAAAACCTGGGGAAATTTTCAGAAGAACTTAAGCTCTTGGCTGCTTTGAAAACATATCCGGGAACAGTGTCCATGTGGAAATCTAGTCCCACAGCTCAGTGGAAATGACAGGACACCCCCTTCTTGCTACTGCTTCACCTCTGAAATTGAAGACAGAGACACAAACCCCAATTACACATAGAGCAGGCACTATAAAACCAAATGAAACACTCAACAGCCACCTGGAAAATGCATGCTGTGCCTCAAAAAGTACAGATTATTTTGGGCTCGTTACAAAACCCTGTGTAGGGAGCAGCCTTGTTCTGTCAGCACACTGCATTAAACTGACTTACTCTGCAGTCCCAGAGCTGTGACTGGCGATCCATTTCCTCCAGCCCCTCTGGCTGCTTTCTCAAGAGCAGAGCTCCCAGCCCAGACCCTGACACCGCTCCTACCCCGGTCCCCAGCTAAAATAGCTGCCTGTATAAAACACTAGTGTTTTTTCTTCATGGAGACCTGGAGGGAGTGCTCAGCAAACATTATGCAATGTACTTGGAGCCATGTTTCCTGAAAGAATGCATTCCTGCTGTCGCATTCCTGCTCAGAATCGGTAATTCCTCTGCTGCTCTTTGGCCTAAAGGATCAAATACTACCTCATCCCACACTGCCTGATGCCTGTTTTCCTCCAGACCATGGACCTGGACTCTCTTGCAAGCAGCTCTTGCTAGTCAGGGCTGGGGACGAGAAAAGGATGCAGATGTGCCTGTTTTCTGAAGTGTACCAACCCTTCAAGATGCAGTTCCCGAGCAGTTGTCATAGAATGTCCTGGCATATGCAGATGCACCACATTTGCAATGCTTGACCTACACACAGTGGCTCTGGGTATGTTTGATGCATGACATGCCTCTACCTTGTTAGCTGACATGAACAGAAATGTCCATCCGGGCATGACATGAACTCTGGGCTTGTAAATAAGCACCAGGAGAGCTCCTCAAGAACATCTGGATGACTGAACAAACCCACATGGGCACAGGTTGCCTCACCCACACTGCACACTGCCAGCTACCAGCACTGCAGTCAGCATTTATACCAGGTGCAAGGTGATCGTGTGGCCCAGTGCAAGAGCCAGGTGGTCGCCGTTGCTAAATCTCCTTCTGAGCAGAGACCCCCTGAGCTGCAGAGACATATCACCCCACCCCCAGCACACACACGAAGTAAGACTCTCATTTACTGCATGGTCTCTGCCAAGGATTCAGAAGATCACACTTTCCAGCCCTCTGATCCAACGCACAGAGCAACCAGCTCTCCACACAAATGAGAGGCTGCACATCTTTTTTAATAAGATCTCAAGGAAAGAAGGATTATAGTGTTTGTCTTCCCAAGCCATTGTTACACATGCTGATGCTCTGCTTCCCAGGGAGTGGTTGGACATCTGCCTGCTGATGGGAAGCAGGGAAAGAATTCCTCTTTTTGCTTTGGTTGTGTGCACAGCTTTTGCTTTTCTTATTAAACTCTTTATCTTGACCCTTGAGGGTTTTTTTCATCTTACTTTCTTCCTCTATCCTATTGAGGAGAGGGAATGAGAAAGCATCTAGGGACATGTCTGGCAGCCAGCCAAGTCCTTTTTCTTGCCACCCAACATGGGGCACGAGATAACACCAGTTTTGATCTGGGCATACTGTAGCTGCGGTAACTGATAATTGGCAGGCTTCTGCATGGCTCACAGGGCTCATTTGATTTACAGTGTAACAGAGCCTAGGGCTCTGCAGTGGCTGCTTTCAGCTCCAGTCTTTGCTGCAGTGCTTATCTCTGTGTTTTGCTGTGCCTGGAAACATTCTGATAAAAGCAGCAGCCATGTGCTTGGCCCTAGCACAGGTACCTTCCCTGTGCCAGGAAGCCTGTCCTGCAGAGAGCTGAGGGATTGCATCTCTCTCTTCCCCTCTAGGGCTGACGTGTCTGCCTTCATCTCCAGAGGTCCTATCTAAGCTGCTTAATGTCATCTTTTTGTCATTTGCATAGAAACTGATTTTAATCTGGTGTTATGAGGAAAGAGTTTGCCAGTGAGGTGACAAGAAAATGCGCCCTTAGGCCATCAATCCCTGGGTTGCAGGGTGTGTGGGAGGACTTGGGCTGGTGCCTGGGTTATCACCTCCCATAGCCTGTGGTCTTGCACCTCTACAGGCGTGTAATCCCACTCAATTGGTGCACTACTTGGTAGAGGGGTGCCTTGCCTGCCCCAGTGAAATCCGGCAGCTCTTAGCACTGCCCTGGGGCTTCTTGAGCCTCCCTTCAGCACCATCAAGGGAACCTGATTGAGACAGGGATCCAAACCACATCTGGGAACACCATGGATAAGATACGGATCCAAACCCTAACTACAGTAATTGCCTTAGTAGTCAAAAAGAAGCAGTGTGTGCAGAGGTCAATTGGTCCATATCATCAATTAGTACAGGAGCAGGAGGGGGAATGGTCTGATCAGGAAGCTGTTCCTTCAGCAAGGAAACAAGAGAAGGAAGTGAAAGAAATCACCCCAGAGGCAGAAAATAGCAGATCCCTAATCTTTGGCAAACTTCAGGATATGCTGCAATGTTATAGCCACCAGTCAGGCAGCAGATTGCTGCCACTACCACTGAAGAAGGCATCCAACATCTGAGAGAATTAGCAGTGCTGGAAAGTCTTCTACAGTGACTTGGATGACAAGCATGTCTCCAAAGATCTGGATATCCAGTGTACATGAGCAAGTGCCAGAAGGATTGTCTGAAATTCACCAGCATTATATTCCAGCCACCTGGAGATGATGGACTGACTAGACTCTGGTATACCAGCTGTGGAGTGTCCCATTAGATCTGACTCCTGAAGAAAACCTGCCTTTGGTCAGCAGGAGGAAAGGAAATGACTGGCTTTTTCTGGACTATGTGGATTTGATGGCCTGGCCCACTGGATCTGCAGAAGTCTAAAGCTTTGGTAGTCACTGGTCCACTGTGTACCCTAATGCCATTACCATACATCAGGGAGGAACCCATCTGAATTTCTTGATTGACACAGGGATCCCAACAGCTGTTTGTATTGGAGGCTGGGGTGAGCTTAACAGGAGACAAATGGCAAAAGTACCCCATTGTGACCACCCCAGAGGCTCCATGTGTCCTTGGCATAGACTGTCTCAGGAGATGGTACTTCAAGGACTCAAAATGGCAGTGATGGGCTTTTGATGTAGTTGCCATCAATTCAGGGAATTTTAAATAGCTGCCTGCCTTGCCCAGCCTCCTGGAGGATGCCTCCAGGAGGGCTTATGGGGTTGCTGCATGTCAAAAGAACAGCAGGTGCCCATGGGTACAACGATGGTACACCATTGGCAGTATACATCAACCAAGACTCCCCAGTTCCCATCCATGATTCATCAGTTGGAGGGCCAAGGAATGATTAGAAAGACTCATGAGGTTTTCTTTTAAACTTCATTTTCTCCCCCTGTCCTGCTGAGGAGGAAAAGTGAAAAAGCATCTGGGTGGCATCTGGCAGCCAGCCAAGGTTAACCCACCACACTCCCGTGCACATACATACTCACAGACTTTGTACATGTGTTTATATGCCTGAATATACATATGTTCTCCTCTGAGCTAATTAACTTAGTAACAGCAGGCAAAGACCAAGTCAGCTTTACTGATGATGCAAATAAATGCGAAAGAAAAGTTCAGGTTGGAGAGCTGACATCAATTCCTAGAACTATTTGTTATTGTTATTACTGTATTTCACAGACCTTCTAGGGAGTGAGAGCGAGCAGTGTTGACAGAACGTCAGTGAAATGCTGTCCCTGTCCCAGGGAAAACACAGGTGCTGGCACAGGTCCTGCACTGTTCAGGTGGTCTGAGCATGCCATTAGGGACACCCGAGGGGTAATTGCCAACAGAAGCGATGGTACCAGAGCCTGGATCTCAGTATGTACAAGACGAAGCAGATGGAGTGCAAAAGCAAACGGGCTGGCTAGCAGCAGGCATGTTAGTAACAAAGTGTCACAAGAGCTCGCAGACTCCTCTCTGATTTTACTGGGCTATGTTCCAGAGTGCGTCTTCACCTTTTTTTTTTTCCTTAAGTATCTGCAAATGAAAACCTGCTAAGCTCTTGGATAAGTGTCTCTTTAACGTCTCAGTCTCTTATGAATTCCAAATAGCAATTTTTTATTATGATAATTGGTGACTGCTTGTTTTAATTAGGCATCCCAGTTAACCTTGCACTGCTAACACACGTGAGGCTTTGAGCAGATCAAAACATGAGTGTTGGTGTTTTGTTTGTTTGTTTGTTTGTTGTTTTGGCTTTGTTTTTTTTTTTTTTGCAAAAGCATCAAAAAGTATAAATTGTAAGAAATAAGATGACCCCGTTTGCAATTCTGATTTTCATTTTCTTTATTTCACTGTAGTCTTCAGTTGTCTCTCTTGAAATTATCCAGTATTTGACATGCAGAAACGTCCTGGCCAAGACATTGTGTGAGCTTAGAAAAAAATTTCTTCCCTTTGCAGCAACACAGAAAACATTTGTGACCTAAACAGCAAAGCTGTCTCGAAACTGTCCAGTTTGAGCTAATATCAAATAACAAACACATTTGTAAATGTAGAAATCAATCACTCCTGATCATGCTGTCTGGAAACATATTGCAACTTCCAGAAAAGCTGGCCTGCATTCATGTCCTGGAGGGCTTAACTGAGCCTTCACAATAGTTGCAGTGATGATGCCAAACCTCGCGTAAGTTCCCTGTTGATTTCTGCAAGGCTGCCAGAGGATGTCACAGAGAGAACCCAGCAGCTCAGAGAGAAGTTTTGTTAGTATTTTATACAAGTGATGCACTCAACAATAAAGCTGAAAAAATACAAGAGGAAAAAACCCAAACAAACCAAAAAGCCCTCCAGAAATCCCTGGATCACTCAGAGACAGGAAAGGGAGGATAATGCTGGCAGAGCTAGGTAGCTGGTTTGCACCTACTGTCTGTACGCAAGCAAGGGCAGAACCGCTGTCATTCAATGCAGCTTATGTGGAAGACTGTATCTACCTGTCCTTTCAAGGGGTCTGAGTGGTTCTGAAAGGTGCTATATTTTGCTGTTTGGGATTCTTTTTCCCCTTAGGAGTGCATTGCAGACAGTCAGGGATGTGAAAATTCATTTCTCCCACTCCTCAAGGACAAACTGGAGCTCTTAGTAACCATCCCACATTTGACAGGACATTTGTCCTTCTCATGGGAAAAAGCAGTTCCTATGCTTTTTTTTCCTAGCAAAAATACCATAATCCAGACTGCAAGAGCTAGTGTCCCATCTGTAGGCAATTCATCATTACTTGAAACAAATCCTTCAGCTTTATCTCTAGCTGCCAAGCAGCACAACTCAGTGAGAGCAGGTCACTTGTAAAACATGCTGGTTAAGTACAGGCAAGTCTGTAGAAAAATAATCTGCTTTGAACTGATAAAGCTTTCCAGTGCTTGGGTAACTTTGATTTCATCAAGAAGTGTTGGGTAGTAGAAAGTCAATCCCAGTTGTTTAAGAGTTCTGTGCAATTCTTACTAGACTTTAAAGGGTGATTCCCCAAACCTGTGCCCGGGACTATGCTGAGGACGTGTTTTCCAGACGGAAGTGGATACTTGCATGGATGATGAGTACATTACCTCCAGGCCAATGGTGATACAGACCCCTACCCCTTAAGTCACTTGGCCCCATCCCTCATTCCTGCATGCCTGATGGGTCCAAATTTATGCTTCAAGTTCTCCAGCACTAGTGCTCGTTATTTCTGAGACCCTACGGTGTTACATTCATACCTACCACGTCGCCTCGGTAATAATCCTGGCAGGGGAGGGCTTGGCTATGAAGACTTGGCTGTGAAGGAGCCGTGAAGGGTTTTCTCATTGAGACTCACTTTTCGCTTTTCACTTCATTTCTCTCTACGCCTATCGATTTTTGGGCTCTCCTCTCCCTTCAGGGCCGTCCCTGCCAGCGGCCCGCTCGGCACACCGGCGGACCCCCGGGGTCTGCTGCGGGAGGGAGCGGCTCCTCCCTCGGCGGGGAGGGCTGGGGGCGGCCGGCGCCGGGGTCTCCGCTCACTCTCTCCGGCTCCGCGCCCGAGGAGGACCCGGACCCGTCGCCCAGGGCTCCTCCGGCCCCTCCCGGAGCGATGCCGGGGCCGCGGGCAGGCGGCGGCCCAGCGCCCGAGGCGGTGAGTGCGGGGCGCGGCGGGGCGGAGGTGCGGAGCGGGCCAGGGCAGGGCGGGGACGCGGGGCAGCCCCCCTCCTTCACGGGTGTTAGGGACGATGCTGGCTGCTGCCGCCGCGGGTGATTTGAGAATAGAGGCAGCTGAGGAACTGCCAGGAATCTGAGCCTGGTCCTGAATCTGGTAACAAGCGAACCCCGAGACTTCCCTCGTTCCGCTCTGGAGATGCGCCTCCCAGGGCATTGGGCCGGTGCCGGACTGCTGAGCTCCGCGGGTTCGTGCTCTCAGCCCTGTAGGGCAGAGCTCTCCTTATCCCCAGAAAGGGATCGCGGGAGCCGGGTGGTGTCAGGGTCAGATGAGCAGGGGCTAGGTCGATGTGCAGCAGTTCCTACCTGCTTGCCAGAGATGGAATTTAGAGATTGCTTGACGATATCACTACATTGTCAGATTGCTCTGGCACAGTGTTAGGGCAGCAGAGTCCTGAAAAACAGAACAAACAAAATAAACCCCTCGCCCACGAGTAAATGGACATTGGTTAAAATAAAACCGGGGTGGTTCTTGGCTATATGTGTCTGAGAGAAACAGTTAAAGAGGGTTGTGGGTTTTTGTTGTTCTTATCATTATGGAGAGGTTTAACACCATTGCAAGAGACACGTTTCACATTAGTGCATGCTGTGAACTCTGTCCCGTAGCACCTGGTAGTCTAGTATGAGCCCAGCCTGGTCCCCCGGGGTGTCTCAGCTGCAGCGATCGCTCCTGTCAATAGGGAGAAAAGCCCCGGCCACCAGCCCATCGATTGCGGGGCCAGAAGGGACCGTTACATCATTTAGTCTGACCTCAGACAGGAGCAAGGTGCTGGCTGGGCTGGCTGGGAAACAAAAAGAAAACTGCTGAGGACTGAATCTCTCCACTGAAACATGGCATTTCTTTATGGCACTATCAGTTTTGATAATTAGATTTTTCTGCAAAAAATGAGATTACTGCCAGGGACTTTCTGCATGGATCCCTTACACAGTAGAAGCTTCAGAGCTTCCAAACATAAAGCCTGGAGGAGTATTTTATGTGATAACTGATTTGGTTTTCCATTATCCATCCTACTCTTCAAAACTAGCGCTGATGGCAGAAATGGATTATTTTCCAATGAGAAAGCACTTACTTAAAAAAAAAAAAAAAAAAAAAAAGAGTTAAGGGGAAAAAAGAGAAACAATTAACAGTTACATTTTCTTCAAAGTTGTCTGTAGAAAAACTGTAAAAAGCACAAAAAATTTCAGATATGCATATCTTTCTCTTCTTTCCATTTCTTTGTTTTTAACCTCTCTTTATTTTTCTGTTTCTGGTGAGAAAGTAGAGAATAAAAAAAAATAAAATAGTAGGTGATTATTTAGCAGAGAAAGTTGGGATGCTGGCTGCTCCAAGATCAATTTTTACTTAACTGTTTTCAAAAGTAACCTATCAATATACATTGAAAAAATTGCTATTTTCTTTAGGCATAACATAGCCCCAGTACTCCCACCCATAGCATGGGGGTGGATCCGTCTTACTGCACTTTGATGCTTCACTTCTAGTTTTATGTATCTATTTTACTTAAGCCTGATGCTTTCTCAGAATACCAGTGGTCTCTGAAAATGGGACAAATCAGTACCAAATATGGCTCTTCACCTTACATACCACTGTTTTTGATATTAACAATGCCCACAAACCCTTTGCGATGGCACAGGAATGGAGCATCACAAGGAAGGCCAGGCTGTGCTGGGACATGATCCCCTGAGGCAAGAAGGGTGACTCGCTTCCCCAGCCCTGTGCATCCAGCAGTCCGGTGCACCATCTGCCACAGACCTCTGTGTCCTCCTGGGAGCTTGAGAAATGCATATCTACAGCAGATAGTCATGGATGTCTGGCTCGCATGGTGTGGCAGGAAAAGGGACAACAGCGTTTGCGGTTAATGAGGTCCAGTGCAAAGCTGCTTCCTGCAGTAATTTATTACCTTGGAAAGCAGGGGTGTGATGCCAGACAAATAACTGGCCCTGTGGGAGGTCAGGACACCAGGAAGGCAGGATCAGGAGGATGGGAAGACGAGGGGTAGAACAACATCCCAGCACCACTTCTGCTGTCTCCAGCAGTAATGCCAAGCAGAACTTATGTGTGTGTGGGGGGGATTTGTCACAGCTGGGTCTTGGAGAGCCTTCAGCAAGGCCCCTGTAGAGGCTCTAAATCACACTGAGTGCACAGTCAATAAAGAAAATCTCATCAGTCCCCATAACCAGGCTGTCAGCTTTTAAACCTATTTAGATAAAAATCTGTTTATTATTGTCTTGTTAGAAGTCCAGAATAAGTGCATTGACTTGAGCAATGTTAGTGGCACAAAGTAGGAAAAGATTTTTAATATAGACCAGCTAAAGGTAAATTCCAGTCTGATTTACTCTACACAGGCCTGGACCCATACCTTGGGATGTCTAGTTTAAATTGATTGCTGCTGCTTATTTCAGAGAGACCACTCTCTGCCCACATTGATATAACTGAGACCAGACCTGTTGTGTAAATTTCTAATTGTTTTCCCATCCTGCCTGCCTGAGACAAATCAACCCCTCACCTAAGGGAGTATTTGCAGGGCAGCTCTTGCTGGGTGCAGTGGGGCAGCAGAGCACCCAGCAGATCCCAGGGGGTACATGCCCCAGTCCATGAAGGGCAAAGGAGATGGACAAATGCCACCTATCTGTGTGCCACTGGGAAATACCTACTGAGGGCTGCCCAACTGGAATGTCAACTAGTGGGACTGACTGTAGAAACAGCCAGGGCATGCAACAGTCAGGGTTTGCCTGCACTGATAGATTAAGAAGCATTTGAGAGTCCTCCCTGGCACTGCAGCATCATTATCTATAATCATTATAAATTAGAATATCACACATAAACTGTTAAAGCCAACTCTGACACCTGCTTTGGCCCATGCCAAACAGCACTGCCTTGCTCCACCACTGCCCTCTTTTAAGCAGCAACATCCTGGGCTGTTCCCTGTGGGAAGCAGAGCCCTGCTTCTGGGTTGGCAGCACTGGCTACCACAGGCACAGCCTGAGCCATGGAATGAGCAGCATCTGCAGCTGGTGTGGTTTGGAAGTGCAGCACCCCCATGTCTCTTGTCCCCCCCTTGCTGCTGACCTCAGGCAAGAGACAAAATTGGGAAGAGATCCAGGCAAAAGTTCATTTAAATGACTCAGTGCCCTCAGGAGTCCCTTTTCCTTCCATTTTTGGTTGTCTGATGTGTTGAGGTGGTCACAACTGCCCCTGCCCCAGCCTCCCCTTCATGTGCACATGCAAGATGTGGCCAGGGAAATGAAAATCCCTGGGGATTTCATTATGTACACCGGGAAAAACTGGTTGAGGAAAGGCAGGTTTACCTGCCAGCACACCTCCTGGAAACTTCCTGGGCTTCTCTTCCTGTTCTGCTTCAGGTGTCTTATGCAGTTTGGTTTAAGTGACTACTTAATGTGAACTGTGTGAAATACTTGTGTTTCTGCCAGTGATGGGTTTTTTCAGGAGAAGAAGGAAGAACAGAAGTTTGCTGTTTTCACAAGGACTCTCACCTAGTGTGGTGAAGGGGGCAAGGAGGCTTTTAGTTTGTCCTTAAGGACAGTAGAAGCATGTTTTGAGATGGGGGGGGAGGGCATTTCTTAAAGTCAAGAAGAAAAAAAAGTCCAAAGTTTTAGAAATGGGATTGGTTTTCAGCTGGTGCTGGCCTTTGCTTGCTGAAGAATCTGGCCACCTAAAAGTCTCTTCGAGTGGCAAAATCATGTCCCTGTATACACACTTCGAAAGGCTTTCTGAATGAGTAAAAACAAGCAATGCATTTGCTCCTATAAACCAGCAGGACATAGTTAGCTCATCTGAGGAAGAATGACTGAATTCTGGATTTTCAGTTTTTTTGGTGGAGTGCTTGAGATAAGAAAGGAGATTTGACTTCTCTGCCAATTTCAAAAAGGAAATAATTTGGTGCCAGCATTGTTCAACACTCTCAGTAACCTATATCCCATCACAGACTGCAGAGCAGTGGGATATTTTTTAGACTTTCCCTCCTATTTTTTTGGTTATGGCTGAGTCTTTGGGCAGCTCTCCTTGTGGGTGTCTGGGATGAAGCCCTTGTGAGGTGTATTTCAGTGATTTCCTTAAGCAAATAGCTCCCAGGGAGTGCTCCTGAAATTCTGCCATCTGCAGATGCCATCCTTGCCTTATCTGCTGCGTGCCTCAGAGTGAGAGCAGGTCACAGGCTAGAGTAAAAAGGGCCGGAGTTAAACTTGCAGCAGAAACTGTGATATCCTCCATGAAGCAAGCAAAGATTTCTGTTAAGTGGAGGAAAACTCTCTGAAGAAAGTATGATGTAACTGATAGCCAGTACTGACATAAACGTGATCAAATTCTCCCAGCTCCTGGAGCACAGGGCAAAGTTAATTTGTCTTCTCTTCACCTGCTGCAGTCTTTCAATAAAAATCACATGTAGTTTTTTTCCACCAAAGTAGCGGCAACATTTGGCAATAAAGTATTTCTTCATGACATAACAGTATTTGGTTCAATAAATCAAATAATAAATCCCTTGTATTTGGAGTGAGAGGAGGTACATCAGATCTGATATTTTCACTGGTGTCAAAATGTGTGTGTGTGTACATATGTAACTTGAAATATATAGCTCATTTAATCTCCACTATATGAGCTTAATAGATGAAATTGTGGCAATTCTAGAAAAACAGAAATAACAGCAATAGGAATAATTTCTGGTTTGGGAAGAGGAACAAACCCATTCTTCCCCACAGTGGAGCACTATTTCCTCACCATTCTGGTGGCATATTGATCCAGGCACTCTGAGCATCATGCTGCCACCACCTGTAACCTCCATCCCCACCCTGAGTGGCAGTCGGGAAGGTTGTGTTTCCCTGAGCATCTCCTGCCTGCTCTGCAGAGAGTGTGCCTGGCTTGTCCTAGGTGGGTTCAGAAAAGGTTCCTGGTCAACCTTTTGGAGCTATGTGTTGGCAGATGTTGCACCAGATTAAGAAACTGGTGACTACCCTCCCATGTGCATCTTGTCTGGGAGTCTGCACTGTATAGTCCTTGTGGGTTTAAACAGAGGCAGGATGACAGACAACACTGAGAGTTCTATAAGCTGATATGGTCAGTGCTCATGATACAAGGAAGTAAGCTGGGGAGAAAATGGGCCTCTGCCTGGTTCAGGATTGATCCTCACTTCACCTGCAGGATGTAGATATTTCCCTTGCTGTATCACTAGGCTGGTGTTTTATCCTGATACTGCAAAACCTGTGATGCATAGACTGTGCCTTCCACACGAATGTATTTTAAACTGGAGCTGGGGGACTACCCCCAGCCTGAGTCCTGATGGCCTCAAGCACAAGGACAACACCTTTGGAGAATAACCTTTGCCCAAAACACTTTTAACTCCATGAGCTCTGAAGTGACTGCTGTGAGAGCAGCACAGCCTTTGTCACGGACTGACTTTTTGTTGAGCAGCTGAGTGTAGAAGAGCTTCTGGTAATAATGAGTCAACACTTATCAAAGAAAAGACCTGCTGCTCTGATAACAGACTCATATACATAGTAAGCAATTTCAATGTTCATTTCTTTGACTTCTGATTGTGTAAATTTAGGTATTTGTCAAAGGCAGGCAGCAAAAAGGGCCATGATAGTACAGGCAGAAAAAAGCACTGCCTTCAGAAACCAGATCCTTTACAGGTATGAAGCAGTGTCACCTACTTCTGTCACACAAATTCCCACATCCAGGGAGACCACAGGATTAAATATACCAGGGTCAAACTGGTATAAACCAGGAGTAAATACACAAGGACACTCCTGTCTTTCACTTTTCCTAGCAGAAAAGTAGTTTAGTATCTCAAAGCAGTGCTGCTGCAGCTTCATGGTCACACCTGCCAGCACCTTTCCCTGCAGCCAGAGCAAGGTGACTTCTCCTGCTGCTGCTTTACTTTTTTCTGGTTATAACAACTGGGGACACCACTCATGTCCCCTGGGAATATGCATTTGCTATTTTGGGTTACATGGGCTGGGACACCACAGGGGTGGTCTCAGCCAGATGAATTCCCCATCACCCTTTACAGGGCTTGGTCTCTGACACCTTCAAGGAGCACACTGCGCCTGCCCTTTGTGCTGGGCTGGTTTGCACTGACTTGGTGAGATCTTGGTAGAGAAGATCTGCACACCCCAGCAGCAAGGCTTGTTTGCCATTTGTAAACCGCACAGAGTGGTATGCTGCTAACAAACTTTCAGGAGTAAACATTGAGAGTTAGAGGTAAAAGCTGCTGAAATTCTGATGAATTTGAAACAAAGTTCAATAAAAAGCAGATGGTGTTCTTAATCATTCTTTTTCCACTCAGCAAATGAGGCCAAGTGTTCAGAAAGTTCTCTGTAAATATATCACCCTGCTTTTCAAGTATCTCAAAGAAATACTGTAAATATGACTTTAATAAGACAGGCATCCCCAAAGGATGATAACCTGCCCTTTATTGGCCTCATGTCAACACTTGGCAGCAAGGAGCCATTTCTTGCCTCTGATGCTCCTCTGTTGTGTCACTTGTTCCTAAAATAGCCTCGTTCCTTAGCACTCATGCTTGTGTTCAGATGGCGGGCAGCCACACAGAACCTGCTGTCCCAGAGCACAGATTTCAGGGATTTTAGGTCTTTAAGAGGCAGGGAGCTCCCCTATGGATTTGCAGGAGGCAGCTTACCCACCTCTAATTGAAACCAACTTGGTTGCCTCTGCATGCTGCACTCACTAACAGCAGCCTCCTCTCACACACATTACAGAGCGTGGGGGTCTGTAATCAACCCATCTGCTCCAGGGGCCTTTCACAGTCAGCACAGAGAAATGGGAACTTCTGGGAAAGAACATGGCTCCTCTTCTCCCAGGCCGGCTGCAGAAGCGGGGAAGGAAGAATGGTGCCCTACAAGTGTCCATGTCTTCCCACTGCCCGAAAAAGGAGCTCAGGTTGAGCAGCCACCATGGTGCTGAGGTTGCCCTAATTTTAGGCAGACACCTAGGAGGGTGCCTCAGCTGGTGACCCCAGGGCTTTGCCTAGGGTGCTGCAGCTATGCACCTGCCTTGGCCAGTGCTGCCGAGCATGGCTGGCTCCATGGGGCAGCGGCTGCTGTGCCAACCACTGTGGGAGTCGGAGTCTTGCCACTTGAGGGGAAATTTGGCAGCATCCAGGACTTAGGAGCACAAACGGACTTTATCCTCCTCCCATACACACTTTGTAGCAATGACTTCTGTAAATGCTCAAATCACTCATCTTTGTGGGAGCTTTGCTGAAGGATGGGAACTGATAAAAAACTCATTCTTGCTTTCAGCCCCTCAAGACTGTTCCTTCCCGCCGGTGTTCAGCACCATCGCTCCTATTCAGCAAGGGTTTGAGCAAGCCATGGTTGCCTTCAGCCAGGTACGTACATAGAGTGCCTGCACAGACATTTGATGCCAAGGAGCAAGGCAGTACACCTTGGCTTGCCCATGCATATATCATAGGGTGCCGCTGTCTGTGTCCTGCACTAGAGGACCTCAGGCCAGTCGTAGATGTGGGAGTGCACATGTGGTGCCTGGGGCAGCTGAGCTGGCAAAATTGTGAGTGCAGTGGGGGCTGCTGTTGTAGAGGGGATGGAGGAGAGGTGGTGGGAACTGCCCTTCCAGGCACTGGTTCCAGCTGTTCTTCTCTCCCTCCCACCAGGCCTTTTGAGCCCAGCAGTAGCTGAGCCTCTTCCCTCCATCTCTCCCATCGCATGCCAAGGACTGCCAGTGCTGACTCTGTGTTCATATCAGTTTCTGCTTGTGTTGTTGAGAAGCTTCCATTGGCAGTTTTCCCTGAAATGCATTTTGATTCTTTGTTTTACTCTGTTTTTCTTTTGAGCAGCACAGCCTTTAAAACAAACAGCAGAGCTGGCTGTGATAGCATTTACTGCCTTATTTTGCTACAGGTCACAGCATACTGACACAAATCAATGGAAAATACCTGCTGATGTTAGTGACAGTGACTCCTTCCTTTATTGAACTGATTTCCAATAAGCAGAACATGGCTATTTGAGCTGCAGCTACTTCACTGCAAAGCTCTGATTTCCCTTCTAATAAACACAGTGCAGTTAGTCAAACAGCACTGCTAGCTGGGCATGGTGGTTTTGCAAGTAGGCTCATTATGCATTTAAAACAAAATCTTTCAGAGGGAAGGCAGGAAGGACATCAGTATCTTGGGTCTTCAGGTGCCAAAAGTCCAAGTCCTTGAGTACTCTTTGCATGGGGAATGGGGCAAGCTGTGCTGTACGAGGCCTTACTCATTAATTATTCTTCGGTTATGTCTCTCTTTGGAGAGAGCGCATTTTTTTTGCATTCATTTCTTGACATGAACATCAGGAGCCGTCAGACTGTGAGAAAGGCTGAGTTTAACACATTTTCCTTTTGCGGGAAATATTCCTGATTGAAGTCTGTGTAGTGGCTCTGTGTGACACCTCCTGGCTTTCCATACAGCTCCATCTCAGAGCCCAGAATCATCCAACAGCCCAGGGGGACAGGTGGAACTCAAATACTGAACAAGTGTCTCATACTCACTGCTCTGTTTTCTTTGATGCCATAATTTGATAGGTGTTACAAGTGAAAAGTACGATCACACACCCCACTCCTGCAGCCTGCAGGAAAAAAGGGGCTGTTGATGTTTCTATAAGAAGGAGAAAGCAGCATCCCTGTGTTAGCTGGTGATGGGAGATCAGCTGGAGGGGCAGTTGTGTCCCTTGTCCAGCCCTGAGTCCCTGCCTCCTCCATCCTCTGGCTTTGGCTTTCAGAGCTGTGTCTGTGGGAACAGACCGTGATGGCCAGAAAAGTGGTCCCAGTGCCTCATCCCCCCTTCATGCTCAGTATGGGTTCTATTTCTCATTTCTGAAGGAGGTAGCATTTACCAAGAGCACAGAACAATCCCAGTGGTGTACTCCACATTGTTGCTGGTGCCATCAGCTAATTGGCAGCTAGTGTCAGCACTTAATTTGTCTGTGCCCTGGGTATATGGAAGAGGGAGGTGTGCTCTGGCAATCTCAGATTTGATTGAGACCTGTCCAAACAAAGCCAGTTTAAGATACCTCAGCATCTGACAAGCAAATGTCAGATGCCAGCACTGTGCTGAACCTATTGTAGAAAAGAGAGGGGGAGGGCAAGCAGCAGAACCAGGAGAAATATCCAAATAGCCTGTGGGACCCGGGTTTTCCTGTTTGTGCTTCAGGCAGTGAGCTGGGGCAGGGCAGAGCAGGAGCTGCTGCTCCTCCAAGCAGCAGTTCAGCAGCAGTGGCCGCCTCCCTTTGCCCCAAGCCTTGCCTTCAGAGCACTCTCTGGGCAGTGTGGGTAGGAGGCCTGTGATGGTTTTCACACTCTTGGCAGCTTGCTCCCCTGGGTGGCTGTCTCCTTAGCCTATCCCTCGAGTTGGTGTTAATTCTAATAGCCTGGGTAGAGCCCCAGCTGCTTCATCGGCATGTGTCTCACAGCACTAATGGCCATAAAGGTCTTTAATCAGCTCATCTCACAAAATGATGTATCATTTCCACTGAATACACTGGAGTCAATGAATAGACAAAACCTCTGAAGTGCAGAAGAGGCTCATGTGAAAGTCAGATTAAACCAAGCTTCCTTTGTGCAGCACACACAGTCCCACCCCGAGACCTCATACCTCGTGACCAAGCCACTGGTGGCTTCAATATGACATGAAGCAATGGAAAAGGCCCACAAAGCCCTATGGAAAGACATTTTTGTGTGGCTGTGATCAGCACAAACTAATAACCCTTTAAATGAAAAATGCCTTTTGTTTTCAAAAAAAAGGTTTCCATCTTGGGAAACCCTCCAGACTTGCTGCCTGCAGACATGATGTAGAGCCCTTGAATCTATAGAAGCATAAATAGAAAACCCTCCGTTACACTCAATAGCAGGAAAACTGTCACAAGGTGGACTTGTTACGATTAACCCACCTTCATAAAGCTGTCACCTTTCATGATTGAGAGCAGTCACAGATGGAACATTCCCTGATTTTTTTTTGTGCAGGCCGTAACCTATACAAATACCACAGAGCACTTACTGGAGCATTACGCTTCATAGCCACTGTACAGCAAGGATGAATTTCACATGGGGGGGTGATAGCCTTTGTGATTTGGTTGCCACACCTGTGAACCATCCAGTCCTGACTGTTCCCAGTCTAAATGGTGATTTTTTTTCTTCTCCCCTACAGAAGTTCATGAACAACCAGACTGGGCTAATGCAGGTGAATGTAGTAACTGAACCATAAGTAATTTCCAGAAAATTAATGAATTTATTATCCTGCAGATTCAACTATCTAGAAACTAGTTTTCTCCAGCCCTCAAACCAATTCCTGGTTGAAGCAGCATGCAGGATAGACTCTAATCAACTACTGCAGATCCAGACATTGAGTGAAGAGTTGGCTCATGAGAAAAGGTCACTGAAGTGTCTGCTTTCTGAACCTACTGAGCAACTATCACTAGCATTAGGAAAAGATAACAAGAATAATCACATGCTTACTTTCTGGCTGTTAACAAGCAGACCAGTCAGAAATCCTTTGGATTTTTGTTGGAAAACTATCAGGAAGTGACAAACTTCAGGAAGTAAGTAGGGCAAACCTTTTGCTTTAAAGCACACAGCTTTCCTAGCAAACTGAGACCCTGAAGAAATGTATTCCTTGGGATGTTGTCTAGAGGATGATTTCTGACGATTTCTGATTTTTGTACCAGGTATCTTCTGTACCCTGAGGCTGAGTTTGCATATTTTTTATTGGATTCTAACTTCACTGACCACTCCTGGCAGTGAAGACATTAAACAAGGTGCATCCTTTTCTAATATTTATGGGGACAGGATTCCTACCTCCACAGGCTTTTTAGTGAATTTTCCACTGACGTGATGTTGGAGAGGTCAGTGGACCCAGACCAACTCTTGCTATGACTGCAGATGCAATTGCAGCAGGTGAGAGCAGCAGTGTACTGAAGACAACACTCAACTGCCTTTCAGGAAAGTGAAGCAAGTCTGATCTGCAGCTATTATTGTGACATTTGGGAAAGTAATTTAATTAACCAGTGTCTTGATTTTCAACCTGATAATGAAACTAGCACTGCATTTCCTTGTGGATTGAAATGTGTTTGGGGGATTCTTTGAACTGATAGAACACGGAGTGCAGGAGCTTGGGCTCTGTGTGGTCTTTTCTGTGTTGCCCTGGCTCTTTCTCTTGCCCAGGCAGCCAGGTCTAAGCAGGGAGGCACAGCATGTACTGAACTCTCCTACAGAGATGCTGGATCTCATCCCGAAACTGGAGATCTGATTCCTGTCATCACGCAACCACATTTATTTGCCTTTTATTCTTACCATGCCACGCTGAGAAAGCTCAGGGAAGTATCTGCAGAGAGGCAGAGGAGGTGAGTCATGCTGAGTCTGGTGGCTGACAGCAGAGACCCTTGTGTGGAAGGCTGCGATTAAAGGAGGTGGGAGGCCACAGGACTGGAGTGGGCAGGTGTCAATGAGACAAGTGAAGGTTATTGCAAAACACAATCTCTGAAGGTGAAGTCAGTGAGGTCTATGGGTCAGCTCAAAGCTTCAATTTCCTTTCCATCCCCTCCTACTACTTCTTGACAGCCATGCTACTCCTCCCCTTCATTTTTTCCCTTCATTTACTTTTACTCTCTTCCATTTTTCACCCTGTGTGTGCTTATACTAGCTAAATGCTTTAGCTCCCTTGTTTAACCAGCTGACAGTAGTATTGTGAGTTTTCTTTCATAGGCAGACTGATGGGAAATTAGTGAATAAAGAAGTAATACTAACATAGTACCGGCTGCGTGGAAGCCTAGTGGGCAGGGTGTCACTTTTTAGGGGAAGAGTGGGCATCCACCCCCTGCTCTGGTTCAGATTACCATCAGCATGACATTTCACCTCTCTGCACCGCAAGTCCCCATCTGTAACACGGGATTAATAATGCTACCTTTCCTCACAGGAATACGGTGACAAAAGGAGTAGTTAAGAACTCAACACAGTGATGGGGCTGATTCATTTGGGGGTAGGCATAAGACAATCAGGAACTTCAGAGGTCTGGAGCAAATCCAAAAGATGAGGTTTTTCAGGGTAAGACTTATCCCTTGATTAACTCTTAGCATAACAGGACTCTGATCTATGCAGGATCCCTCTTTTTTATTATAAAAGTAATAAGTGAAAGCACTTCAAATTAATTGGGATCAATTTCCTTGTGAAAGGGTTTTGTGAAAACAGACCTATTTATAAACACATAATAATGTGCCCAGCTTCTCATGCCAGTTGGTTCAAAACAATTCATAGAAATTGTTCTGATGAGAAACTCAGAGGCTGGCTGACATTATTATAGGAGGTGTCTACTTTCTTTGGAAATGTAACATTTATGTTGAAAAAAAGCAACACTAAAAATATCACCCAAACTTAAAAGGTTCTCTCTGGGAAAAATATGTCATCATTGTTAGCAGAGACCTTAAAGCTTTCATTCTACCTAGTCTCTAACTTTCATGTGAGCTCTAGAAACTTGGTCTGTGTGATTCTCCTTTGTGCTTTTGATAAATTACAGTCTTATGAAAGCTGCAATCTGAATGAATTCAATGAACACCAAAACCATGGTTTTGACACTGGGAAAGTTAAGCATGTTTTGAAACATTATTGACCTGACACTGGTTGATGTCACCGCACACAAATCTGTGACTCCAAGACCAGTCATTATGAGCTATGATCAGCTAAGTTCAGTGAGGTGAATTGGGAGCTGAGGCATTTCCCATTTAGGGACCAGCCTGCAGAGCCCACACTACTGCATGACAAGAGGTGTCCAGGTTGCAGTGGATCAGCCCATCAAGGCGTGCAAGTAGCTTTAAAATGAGCGGAGTAACTTCAGGTGTTACTGCCTTGTTCCTAATTGTCACCATTCCCTATCTGGAAGTTATAGACAGCAGCAAAAGCTGGTGGGTGGTAACTCACAACTTTGGTATAAATTCTGCTACTTCTGTATTATGATGCTGCATGGTGGAGTTCAAAGTAAGCTGGAGATTTCCCACTGGAGAAAATCTCGGACTATTCACTTGCTCTATTTCACCTGCAGACTGGTGAGACCAGAATGCTCACCATGTGGCCAGTGACAAGCAGCATCCAGCTGCTGGGAAGCAGCTGCTGCCCTCACAGATGCTGAACTGGATGGTTATTCCACACAGAGCAGAGTCTGTGCTTCCACTGACACATTTTGTTTAAAACAGTAAAACTTTTATTATATGTCCAAGCACCAGTTGTAACCAGCTTATCACTAAACAGCTAATAATTTCACTTTACTTGTAAATGAAACTCTGAGGCAAGCCAGAAAAGATTTTCATGATCTTTCTCCATATACACAGCTATTCCCATCTATGTGCCACAAGAAATGTGCAGCAGCACATGTGATGTTGCTTCTGGACACACCGGTGTCCATCAGTACTGCAGACATCTGGACAAACTTTACTCAGAAATGGCTGTTGGTGCTAATGGGAGGCTTTTAAAATACAGGATTATGCATTTTTAAAAAAATGTTGCACCTAGAGAAGGCCTCAAAAGGATGGGGGCTTCAGTGTTGTGGCCCTGTTAAAAGACAGGTCTGAGAAGAGATAGCCTCAAACCGAGAGATTCACTGATGAAAATCAGAAGCATTGCATTGCGAACTAATTAGCACCCATGACAGCTAACATCCTGTCTGCTGGTGGAAAGGAAACATGCTGTGGGCGTCCCAAGGCTGACATTCATGCCTGCCATTTTCCCCATGTTGCTGTTGCAGGGTGGGCAGCACAGCTGGCAGTGTGCTGGCTTGCAGACCACTGGCACTCTGGGCCTGGGAGAGCCAGCAGACAGACATGTGGCTGGAGCAGGGGTCAAGGGAGAGCAGCATTGCTCTGATAGGGGTGCACTCTGACTGGGGAAGGGCTCCCCTCTGATGCCTCCCTCTAGTAAACTACCATCCCTTCTGCCTCAGCAGTTTTCTGCACGGTATTTGGGGCTGCACTTGGAATTCTTGCAAAGGCACATACAACCCATTAACATTCAGGAGGTCCTGTGCTTCTGAACCTGCCAGGAGTACTGGTAACCCTGGCCATTGCTGGTGATGCCTTCAGAGCCTCCAGCCAGGACCTCCCCATGTTTGGCAGCACGAGGCAGCCCACAGAGGTCTCCTGCCAGCAGATCATCAGCCCTGTGGTCACCAGGGCACCTGCTCTGCTAGCAAACAAGATGCTGTTGAGGACTTTCCCCATTGCTGGCATAGGATCATTCCTCTCAGAAGTTGTCCAGGTGTTCCCAAAACAGCTCTGTCCAGGATAGCCAGCCCCTGCCAGCAGCTCCTCAACACCATCTGGAAACTGGCACAAGCTGGCTGTCCCCAGCAGATGGCTTGGATGAGGTCTCTTTGCTTGGCAGTGTACTAGACTTGGGCAGCAAATATGTGGACTGTCCTGTGCCAGGTCATCCCAGAGCCAGCCTATGCAATGTGCCAGCATTGCCATGGCCAGTGTTTGGCATCTCCCCAGGTGAGTCACCAAGTGAGGACACTATGAAGGACCACTCGCTGCTCTGAGTCCAGGGTGTGGGCAGGGCCCAGCCATGTCAGCAAGTGCAGCCCAGGTGTCTTTAGCTCCCTTCTTCACTCAGCAAACACACTTTTCCCTCATTCATTTCATAGATAAGACCTGGATGTGAGATTCCCTGGTGCTGTGAAAGCATTCCAGAGGCTATGCCCACCATAACAGCAGTGTCTGCTTCCTCTAGCTGGGGCTGCCCTGTGCAGCTCCTCAGCCTTTGAGCAGGTCTCATAGGATGCTCTTTGAGTAGCCCTGGCACATGGCTGGTTTTGGAGCACATGGAACAACTCCAGCTTCCTCATAGATCCTGAAGACTTTCACCTTGGCTGCCTGCAGTGCTTTCTCCAGTAGGGGTGGAAAGTTTCTTAATAAGCATGGAGGTAAAGCTGTTTCCTCTCGGAAGACAGCACAGGACCTTTGTATTTTTCCACTGTGTGCAAAGCACCGGCAGCAGACACCTTCCATGGCAGCCAGGTGCCCTGCTCTGCTCTGCCCTGCTGGCTGTCCTGGAGACAGCTCACATCATCTTGCCTGGTCCATGGAGAGAAGACCAGGGGAAAGTGCTGAACACCGGGCAGAAGACCTTTGGTAATGAAACCAGGCAGAAGGAGTAGGAACAAGCAAGAAAATGTCTCCCCTCCTCAGCCTGACAGGGAAGTCCCCAGCCCTGTACTCATGATAGGTTGTTATTGTGACTGGGAGAGCAGGGAGACTGCTAACACCAGCACAGAAACTGCCTATCTAGCCCCGGAGAAACATTTCAAAACTACAAATTGCACCTGGAAAAAGCAAGAAATTGCACAAGCAAGAAGCAGGGAAAAAGGGAAAAATCCTTCTTGTGGCACTCTTTGAGGAGTTTCCTATGAGTCTGCTCAGTTCAGGTGGATGAATGCAATTTCTAGCTGCAGGAATCTGAGGCAAAGATGGGACAGATAATTAGTCTTTTGCAGTAGTTGAGGGTGCCTGTATCTCAAGCCTGGCTGTGCGGACCCATGTGCAGACAGCAGCTATGTGCCAACCCCCCTGCCCTGGGGAGCAGCAGCCCCTCTGGAGGCCCAGACCCACACCCAACCACCCACCTTCATTTCTGTGTCTCATCAGCTCTGAGGTGAAGGGTCAATCACAAACACAGAAGACTGTAAAGCATCTTGAGAGCCTGAATGACTTTTACACTTGGGACTTAGTGATGGCAGCCCATAAGTTTTTTAGAGAGGATGTACCTGTCATCTCCATATTCCTATTCCCAGGGTTCATCTAGCCCTGGCTTGCACAGCACTACTTTAGCTATGTGTCTCCCAGTCCTTTGTAACCTTCCCTGGGACACTGTTTTCCCACCCCTTGTACTCCAATGTGTCCAGGGCAGACCCTCCTGATGCCTGGGCTGCAGTATCCTCACCAGTCCTAGGTGAGTTCCAGGGCCAACTGGAAAAGCAAACCTTTGGCAGTGTGCACTTACTGGCAGTGGTCTTGAAGGTGAGCAACTCTGCCCAGCAGCCATGGGTGGGCATTGCTTATCTGCACAAACCCACTCCAGTGTCCAGAGCTGACCTAGGTGGGACTCCAAGCTAAAGCCAGAGCAAAGCCCAATTAAATATTTTAGGCTTAGGAAAATTTGGCATTTTCCTTTTCCACCTTACTTTCAGTCCCACATGATTTCCTGCATGCCCAGAGGAAACTCACTTTGTCCTCCTTAGCATCCTACCAGGGGGGAATAGTGAGATTTATGGGTGAAGAAAAAGCAGATGAGAGCTGGGTCCTATTGTTACCCTAGTGCAAACGCACTTGAGATGTCCTTTTGCAGCCCACTTGTGACAGTGATGAGAGGTACCTTCGAGATTAGGGAAAATGAGCCATAGAGGGCTGTGGGGCCACCCCAATAAGCCCCAGAGCTGAGTTTAGCCAAGTAATGCTCATCCTCTCCTTGCTAAGGTCTGCCTGAAGCAGTGCCCATTCCCTGACAGGAAGTCTTCAGTACTGACTGAAGCTAAGAGAGCTGGGCAAGTCTGATCTCATCAGGGTGAGATAGCTCTATGTTTGTTTGGAGATCAGCTTTAAATTGTGCCATAGTGTCAGCCTGGATGGGCTGTTTCAGCCAACAGCATGAATGGAGCCAGAGGGTTTTCTCCCACTCCCTGCCTGTGCTCTCACATTTTGCAGGGCTTTTAAGTCCAGTCATGCAGTTATCCAGTGCCTCTACTTCCAGGCAATTTCCTGCTAGCCAGGAGTACTTAGCTCCCAGGTTTAGCCAAGCACGGATGCCTGCAGCCGAGGTCAAAATGGGTAAACACACTCAGGCAGCTCTTACTGCATGACACCTACTACTCCTACTCTTTCTCCCATCCACACATCACCTCCCACAAACAGCACCTTTTACTTCAGTCTCCACAAAATTGGTTAATAGTTAAATGTCAACAAAGCAGCAAAACCTTTACAGTTCTCAGCAGCTCCGGAGCTCCCTGTTATCATGCAGCTGGTGCAGCAAACAAGGGCTTGGGAGGAAGCAGCACGTATGTGGCTGTGCTCCTCTCGTTGCACAAGAGAAGGGCATTATTGGAGCATCACTATTATTTCTCATTCCACACGTGACCCCATCACCTGCTCTGCAGAGGAAAAGTGAGCTATGCAGGGAACAACCAGATGAAGCTGCAGCTGGCTGACGTAGGAGAATTTTCATACTCCTTGAAGGCATAGTTCAGCGTGTATCGCTCTGAATCTGCCCTCTTTGAGGTCCCTGAAGATTTGAGTGTTACCCGACATGGGAACCAGGTGTAAGTGAGATAGAAAATACATCTGCACTTCTTAATCCTCCATGAGATAGGGCAAACTGGAAGGTGCAGGATCCCGAGTCGGTCTCAGCCCAGTTCACTGAGGGATTTGTGGCCACGGACCAACCCTAGGTTGCCAGAAGCAAATGTCCTTCAAGGCAAGTGCAAGTGTCTGTGGGCCACCCAAGCCAATGGAGGACCCTAGTGTATTGCTGATAGGTCTGTTTACTTGGGTTTTATATGGAAACAAAACCCAGTTCCTGGACCTGTCATAGTCCCAAGCACTAACCTCTTCTCTTGTCCCAGGCAACAGTCACATCCTTTTGTCCCCTCCTGGGAAGCTAAGTGGCAGGACCCTAGCCTCTGATTACATCTTCTAAAACTCAGGCATAGAAGGAACTGGGGCTGAGGTGCAGTCACAGTGGTTTCCTGATCCACATGTATTGCTGGATTAATGAGAAGAGACCTGGGTGTGGAAATTGGCCCCATAAAGGTGCAGCATGAGGCAATGCTGCTCTTTTTGGCATATGCAAGAATTAGCAGTCACTGAGATTTCAAGCATCCAGTGAAAAGCAAGAGACTCGAGGAGCTCCCACTGGAGGATAAAGTCTGTCTTTGGTGCTTCCTGTGCATCATCCATCCATCAGTGGATGGACTATTTAATTTTAAATCAGTTATGGCCAGAAAAGCAAAATGCCATTTATTTGAATGTCAAAATGAACATCCCACTGAGTTGCTCACCTCTGGGCAGGAGGAGGGATTTTAGCCAAACTCATGGCATCTATTTCGGACTGAACAATAATCCAAAGAAGATAATATGCATATTGTCAACTATTGTTTTTCTAAGCCTCTTGTACTCAGTCTGATCCCACAAAACTCATCCAGGAGGATGCCTTATCCCTGACCTCACTGCATATCAACTGCATGCAAGCCCTTCTTAGAAATGCTCTTGATCAAAAGACTTGGGGTATGTGTTCATTCATGTAGTGGAAAAAACTGCCAAAAGAGTTTCTTGAAAGGCAGAGAAATGGGCATTAGGAGAAGTGGTAGCTAAACAAGCTGGGAAAAATAAAATGTGGAAATAACCAACCATTAAGAGCTATTGTGAAAGTTTGAACCACGGTGAAAAAAAATCAGGGTAAATGGTGATCTCTGCTGAGACCATAAAGGAAGAGCCTTTTGGGGTGTGGAGGGGAAGTGTATGTGTTGAATAAAAGCAGAAGCATTTTATTCAGCACATATAGCTGGCAGGGCTTGCTCCAAGACTAATCAGTCCTAATTTCAGTGTGGACTTGAAGCCAGACTAGATGATTTTATGTACTCTTTCCTGACTTTGTAGATGAACCTATGCTTAACGCTACCTGTTTTCCTAAGGAAAAAAGAAAAACATCTCTCTTCTGATTGACATTTCCTCATCCTTCAGTCCTCACCTAAGCATAGTTTCCATCAACCTCATCAAAGTGATGTTCACATACTTCTGCAAGGGCAAGGTCAGATCTTACTCTTGGCCCTTCTCCCAGCTCAGAACATGACTCTGATGTGCCCCTTCCACAGATTCATTGCAAAAATAAGGGACTGGTTGCAGGAGAGGAAAACAATAAGTAAGCATCTAAAGTGTTCAAACACAGGTCCAGTCACATCTAGAAAGACAATTCCTCTCTTTCTTGGGCAAGCAGGAATATTTAACTACAGCCAGCCACACTTTGCTCTTATCCACAGTTGTAAGGTTGGACCCACGGTGGCCTTGGATCGCAGCTTCCCAGAAACCCAGCAGTGAGCATTTGTCTGTCCTTGGCTAACAGCAGCCCTACTTCTACCCAAGTAAATGTTTACACTGATTATGTCTCACAAATATCAAGTAAAATGGATTTTCTTACTTCTTATGTTTCTAATTTTTCATGTAATATATCTAAAAATAATCCCTGAAACTCCCCTGCCTTAAGTGTTTCTTGAAAAATAACAAAAAAACCCAAGAAACTCTAGTCAGTTATAAACAGATGACGGGAAAATCCTACACTTGACTAACTGTAGTACTGTGGCCAGGCTTCGTCTTTGGGGATTTCTCAAAGTTCAACTTCTGCATGAGAGAGAGCTCAGAGCCAAACTGAAAGCAAAAGTTAGTCTCTGCTTGGAGCCACGCTGAGCAAACCACAGGTGAGCCGGGTAAATCTGCAACTCCGCTTCTACTGATCCACACCAAACCAAACAAACAGATCTTTTTGGTGCTGGCCTGAAGAAATTTGAAAGGAGCTTGATTTCTTAAGAACAGCTGCCCAAACTCTTATTTTTGGCAAGCTACTGGGGGCTTTCTTGTTGAAAGTGGAAGAAATGCAAGAAGTTATCTCACGTTTCCAATAGTTGATTTTCAGCTGAGAAAACATTTTTTTTTTCAGTGAAAGCATTTTATATTCAGTTAAACTTTTCATGATGCAGAAATCATTTCCAAAACAATTTCAACCTTCCCTTCACTTTGCAAAGAGACAAATCTAGCCTATTTTTCCTCACAAAATTTACCACTTTGACCCTGCCAGACGCTCACCATAGAGAATGGCTAGGGGTAGCAGCACAGTCAAGTGGCCGCAGCTGCCCCATCAGCATCCTGCTCATGAATCTGGACCCTGCAAATGGGCATGCCACTGCCCCCATCCTCACCCCAGGGAAATCTGAAGGTATCCTAACTTCAGAGAGCCAGCTCATGGCAGAACTCTCTGGGCTATTATGCTTATGTTATAAAAATATTTCCCAGAAAACTGGTAGCTGGTTCTTAATTTGGAAACGATTACCAGGCTCCTTCAAACTGGTAACCTTCTCTTCACACAGACCCCAGGAACCTGCTGTGTCCAGGTTATAACCTGCTTGGTTAGAAATCTGGTCCCTGTTCCACCTGTGGTGCCCTGATTTGATTGAGCCCCAGGCTCTGTGCTATAGTAAGCAAGGTTAATAATAATCATGCTGATGTCTACATCCATAACATTGGCGATAGAGGCAATAGAGCATGCCCGCCCTCAGACCAGAAACCCAGTCTTTCTATATATATAACAGACTGATATAGTAACTTTTCCTTATCAAAGCAGTCCATTGACTCTATAGAATCAAAGAATAATTTAGTTTGGAAAATACCTCTGAGATCCTTGAGTCCAACCATTAACTTGACACTGCCAAGCCCACCATTAAACCATGTCCCCAAGTGCCACATCTACATGTCTTTTAAATGCCTTCAGGGACAGTGACTCCACCACTTCCCTGGGCAGCCTGTTCCAATGCTTGACAACCTTTTCAATGAATTAGTTAAGCATTAACCACTGGTTTTCAAATCAGATATTTGATATTTCCCCATTTATATGTGAAGGGTGCAAGCTTTCACTTCAGGAGAGTGACTTGCATAAAGTCTATGCTCACCTTGAGGAAATCATCGATATCCATCCACACTGGCTTTCAGCCACAGGCAACTCTCCTCCTCCTCCAGCTCTACTTTTCTAGGTGGACTTCTCCATTCAGACCCTGGTAATACAGTCTCTGGTTCAGATGCTACCTTATGAGAAGATCCTTCAAAACAAATGGAAGTGGGAGAGCCAGCAGCTCTCTTTATTTTAAAGAAACTTTGAAATATAATCATTCAGGAGGATACTGAAGGCAGAGAGGGAATTTCCCTGGACAGATTTGGTCTGAGGGGGGACTGCTAGCACAGCTACAGGGAAGTCCATAGCACAAAAAAGATCAGGTTCAGCCTTTAAACGCATTTCATCTGCTTCACATATCATAAATGTTCCTCTAGCCTGTTTGCTGGGTAAAGCACTCATTTCAGGATCCCAGCTCTTGCTTTTTGTAAGTTTCACAGATAGGGGAAAGTAAAGGAGACCAGGCATCCTGATGGGAGCAATGCTTTTGAAGTCCTTTATCCTCACAAAAAAATGCATCAGGAATCTAGGACACTGTAGACTATTACTCAGAAAACACTGCTACTCTAAGCAGGTGCCAGCTGGATGCATTGCAATCTATCACGTAAATCAAGATGGCTAGTGACTCTTAGCAAAGGTTTTGCCCAGTGGACCAGGACAGCTCTTCTGCAGCAATAAAAGGAAAAGTTTTCTGTACCCTAGCAGACACAGAATGGGTTATAATGTTCCTGGCATCTGGGTTTTTTTCAGTTGTGTTTTGGGGTTGTTTTGTTTTTTCCTATAACTGTTCTGCATGCATGCATCTAAATTCTTTGTAGCTCATGCATGTAGTAAAAATGATTTAATCCTTTTCCTGTGTCCTGTCTAGGTAACTGTGCTGCATATTTAGAAAACCACCACAAATCAGACCAATTTTCCTTCCCTGGCAGCAATGGAGAAAGGGACTTTGATTGTTTTGCAGAGCCCAAAGGATTTGGTTGTGTTCTTAGAAAGACCCTTTCCTTGGGTAAAATTATTAGCCTAAGCTCTAAATCCTTGGGGAAGAAAAAATACCAGCTTTTCTGAAAGACTCTCTGCCATAGTCTTAAACTGCAAACACCCCATAGCACCCTTTCTCTTCACACAGGCAAAACATCCAGCCTGCACACAGGTCAGACAGCTCAGAGCACTTCACTGACTTTTTGGTTTCCTCCTACATTCAAACAAAAGCCCATATTTCTTAAATTACTCAGGGGATGAACTAATTTATCAGCCTGAAGGTGTGGGAAGTAACAGAGTGTGCACCTCCTCATCAACCTCAATTGCAGTATTTGTCTTACTAATGGACAATGAGCATCTTGTGTTTCCCATCAGTGCAATTCAGGCCTGCTGAGAAGTGACTTATCAGAGAGAGATGACTGAAAAAGAACAGAAAGATCTAAATGTTTTCTTATTAATGTTTTCTCTCAGCCAGTTCAGATGTAGTTTCTCATTTCCATTGTTTGGGGTACTTAAAAAAGTTTCAGTTATTGTTCAGTTATCGCATTAGATATACTTCCCATCAGAAATTCACTAAATGGTATCTGTAGGCAGAATTCTTAAAATTGATTTGCAATGTCACTTTTGTGATACCATGATACAGATTTGGGCTTTTAAAAAAAATTGTATCTTTCTGCTGAGAAGCACAAGGAAGAGCAATAGTCTTTCCTGGTTCTTTGGGGGGGTTTTGTTTGTTTTTGGTTTTGTTTGTTGTTGTTGAGGGAAGTTGTGTTTTTTGGGGGGTTGAGGTTTTTATTTCTTAATCTTTTTTGTGGTAGTGCTACTGGCAATTATTAATCTTGCCTTTGTTTTTTTGGCTTCTTCTTTGGTGACAGAGGAAGGTGAGGGGGAACTTAGCTGACACTTGAAGAAAGGCTGTGTTTTTTAAGGAAATGTTTTCGTCTACCTTCTTTAGCAGACAGCATTAAAAAGGTGCCATTTTAAGGTGCCCTCAAGGAAAAAAAAAAGAGTAATTAAACACAGAATTTTGAGTATAAGCCCATTCAAGTATTTTCGCCTTGCTTATGTTGCATGAGAACACTCAGACAATAGCAGAACATATTAATTCGCTTTTGTTAGTCATTCTTTAACATGACTGTATGCTGCTTTACAGAGAACAACCAAGGTAAGGATCTTTCTATATACGGCTGAGAGAACTGAGTGCTGCAAAAAGCATAGACTCTGGCAGAGAGAAAGGCTCTTCTCCCTCCAAGAACAGCAAGCTCACAGTCTCACTGCCAAGACTGACTGCAAAAGGGCATCATATATATCCCAGCTTGCGTAGATTAGACAAAAGTTTGTTAACTGATTCTACTTTGGAGGGTAGAAGACACCCAGAAGAATGCTCCAGGTCCCTACCAGCAATCTTTCCTTCGAACTCTGTGCTCTTCTGCCCATGGGGGCAGAAGCTGATGTAAAACTGAAATGGTCACCAATGTATTACATCTCTTGCTTTTTCTAGGAAAACAGTCTCTAATCAAATAAGAACCTAAATCAGTCTAGTCCTATATTCTTTTGTCAAGAGTAAATAAAATCAATAAACTATAGGCTTGGAAGAAAAAGCTTCTTATAAAGGCATGAGATCTGCAACTATTTCTGAAGCAAGTCACATCATTTGTCATTAGAGATAGAAACCTGATTTAGGTGGTTCAGAAGCCTGATCCACCCTGCTACTTCCTACATTCTTATGTTTTATGTACACTGGTTTTCTCCAACGAAGTGTCTCAAGCTGAAAACTCAGCTTTGTTAAAAGCTTTTCATGAGCTGCTGCTGCTGAATATTTGGGTGCAGAGGTTTGCTGTGGTCATTTGTAGGGACTTACCACCACTACATATCTTCACAGATCTTGGTTTCAATTGCAACTACAAGCAGAAGTTCCAAAATAGAAAGGAAGTTCCCCAAAATGTTTTTAAAATCAGGAAGTAGAAGGATGCTGGTAATGCAGAGCTAATACAAATGCTAGCCTCATTCATAGGGTATTCCATTCTTGTTGAGTGCTTCTGCAGCTCGGATTTTTGGGCCTCCTCTTCCTTGAGTATATTTTAAATACGATATAAGGAGACTGTGCTTGGCCGTTCAGAAAACCAAAACCCCCGAGGATCAGACCACAACACAGAGGCCTTCAGGTTGTTCAAATGTTGCTTGGGGATTTGCTCTGTAGACACCTCAACACAATTAGCATGAAGAAAGGGCAGGGTTGTCCCCTTAAATGGAGACTATGTGGCTCACAACTATTATGGATATGAACTATAAATGCAGTCTGCAAACCTGTCCTGTATGTCTGTATTTTTTTTCCCACGTAAAAATGACAGAATCGTGTGGGCATAACTGCGTATATGATGTCTGCATATGTAATTGTGCATTTAGTGGGACTGATCCTGTTTTCGTTTCCTTACACAATGCACATTTGTAACAAGACAAAGAAAATGCTCAGAGGGCTCTGAAACTCTGGCTAGCCTCCTCAAAATCCAAGTTTTCTTGTTCAATTTGGAATAAACAGATAGAATAAAAATAGCTTGTTTTGTGAAATATAGTCACCTACTCCAAAAGCAGAATCCTGCTTTATCACCATCAGCTCAGAGCAGTGGCCAGGAGGTTGTCTATTACAGTGGCTGTGTATCCAGTGTCATCTGATAGCCCTGGAAGACCTTCCTAAGGCTGAGAGCACTGTCTGCACTGATTTCAGCCCCTTCCCAGCACAGAATACATAGGCTGATGGCAATTTGTATCTGGAAAACCAGTTAGAGCTTCCAGACCTTCCTCCTGGCCCCAGGGTTAGGGGTCTAGCTGCAACAGCTTCCAGGTCAGAAAATATTTGCAAAAGAGACTTAGTCCTGTAAAGTTTCATACTCTGGAAAGAAGATTTGTTTGGCTGATTGCTTTCGCTCTGCCTCTGAGGGCATCTGTTAATGCCTCATACTGAAGAGAAAAGAAGCATGGAGAGGTTTGGGAGCTGGCTGGCAGTGGTCTCAGGGACCAGCCAGGATTTGAGGAGACCTGGAGGAGAATGAGTCTATCCTGGTCATGTCTTTTTCTCACCTTGCAAAACCCATCTTCGCCATCTGTTTTTGTCCTGAAGGTGGGGAGGATGGCAGAGGTGCTGTTGTGCTAACCTTGCAATCAACTGAGGCTCTCATCTGAACATGACAAAACACAGAATGTGCCCCAGTTACTTGGACCGATAAATGGTGTTCAAGCATATTTAAAATGCAACCTAGATGAGTGTCAGTGTTATGTCACAGAAGAGTTATTTATATTGGGGCTGATGAATACAGGTTTGTGTGTGTGTGTGCATATGTATGTGCCTGCTGGTTTCCGAAGGTCTGTGAAGGCTTGAAGTCATCTGTGAAAGGTTAAAACCCTCAAGTGAAAAATAAAAAAATAGCTTGAAGTCACACACAGGTGGTGTTGACAAATAACAGTTTCTCAGGTATCCAAGAGAACTTTTGCCTCATTTTGGGCTGTCTGAATGCTAGTTGATAAAGCATGAATATGACAACTGTAGAGCCTTGTCTGTGTTACTGAATCATCTGAAACTCTACCTTTGGCTTTTTCAAATATACAGGAGTTTGTAATCACTAAGTCAGATGCTGTGAGGATGACACAAGCAATGGTCATTTCAGCAGTAGGGGAAGACACAGTGGGGAAATGATGATGAACGTGTCCCAGAAAACAGAGAATTCTGGTCATGGGAAAGAGCAACTCAGCAAATTTTTCTAACAACAAAAGGCATGTAGTTGTTTTCAAAAGAATAACACAAGAGCTCATTTAAAAGAAACTGGGTGTATCTGAGTTGTAGAAAACTTTCATGCTTGCACAACAAGCCACTGGGCACTGAGGCAAGACACCAATCAGCTGCCACGGATCTTGCGATGCTGTCGGTCATATGAACCAGTGTTGCAGAGAAAATCTCTCTGATGTGCCTTTTAGACAGTTACTCAGCAGATCAGCTGTCATGGGAAGGCTTTCTATCTCACCCATTATGTAGTATTATATGTTCTTAAATCCTTGTTTTCAGGGGTCCCTAGCAGAGAGAGATGGGCAAAGACCCCCGCTCTTAGCAAGATGGAAGAGTAAACTTTTACCTTTCTGTACTCCCTTGTAGGTTGTTGCAAGTCTAAATATCATTACAGTTGGTCAGATTAGAGGGACTGGTTTTTTCCCTGCTTGCTTGCTGAGTTCATCACATGGAAGCAGACCCTGCTTCTAGTTTATCAGCCTCCCACATGCAAACAAGAAGTGTAACACCTCAGAACCAGCAAGTTCCTCTCTGAGGAGGAGGTTGGTGTGAAGAAATGTCACCAGCAATTGCTTTCTGAATGCACAGTGGGCTGCAACATCCTCTCACCGGCACCTGCTATTATGTAGCCTTTGCATGAGCCCCTTGTTGACATACACAATCCCACCTGCAGATCTTAGTCTGCTCTCATTCTTTATTTTCCTTTCTGCCTTCTGCTTGGTCAAACTGGAGGCATAAACCCAACTTCTGTCTGGGCCTGGGAGTGTTTTATTAGAAGTACGAGTGGAAGGAAAACAGCGGTGTTATTTCCCAAGAGCTGCACAAGGAGGATGTCCTTCTTTATCAGGAACTGAAAGAAGCACTTTTCTATAAAGGAGAGCAAGAAGGAATTTTTACTCCATATCAGTTTATTTCTTCATCTGGAAAATGGCTCGCTCCAGTTTTCCTCTGAGGCTGAAGGAAGCGTGTTACTTGTGTATGCTACTCTATACATACTATGTATTTAACATACATGTGAGGTGGTGTGGGAAATACTGAACATCTGAAAATGCGGTTTAAACCCCTTTATAGTTAGTGGGCAGAAAAAGGCAGTTCCAACTGCAGAAACCCTCTGTCTTGGTTCCTACTTTAGGACAGAATTCCTCCCCATGCAGACATGCCTGGTCACTCTCTGGACTATGGAGAGAGTTTGGGTAACTAATCTGGATGTAGAAGTGTCAGTTTTAGACAGAAAAAATGGGTGTTATGCCTGCTACCTTTGCACTGACAGGGATGTCTCATTCATTTCAGCCCCTCGGACTGGCTGTGTCCACTCACAGTCTCAGATTTTGACTGCATCGTTTTTGGGGAAAAAGCCTGTGTTTGAACAACACCTTGTGCTACTTCTGTGAACCCTTACTGTTGCCACACACAAAACTATAACCATCATCTCAACAAATGAAAGAATGCTCATGTCATGCTTCTGCAATTTCAGTGTTGGAATAGTAATGCCAGTGTAAATGGCAGGATGGAGGGGAAAAATCAAGACATATATCATAGGTCAGAAACCATGGCAATACCAGTCAGAATGTCTTCACAGCAGTGATGGTTGCTGATTTCTGCCATGTGAAACTCTGAGCATCCAGTCCTAAAGACCCTGGGATAATCTCAGTTGGTTAGAGCATGGTGCTAATAATGCCAAGATTTCAAGTTCTTTCCCAGTATGGGCTATTTGCTTTAGAGTTGGACTTGATGATCTTTGTGAGTCCCTTCCAACTCAGAACACTGTGTGATTCAAGGCTCTGGCTTGGTGAAATGACTCTCCAAGAGGTGGTTCCCATGTTTGCCTAAGAAGGCAACCTAGAATTGAGTCCCTACCACTGCCCTCTGCAGCTGTAGCACAACCTTCTGGCTGAAGCACAGGCTGGGTCTTAGTGAGCTATGTGTTACATGCAGCAAGAAGGCAACATGTGATGAAAAGCAGGAGGTACTAATCTTCAGATGTAGTAGTTCTCTTATCCTTGTCTGGCCCACCAATTTCCCTGTTGCTCCTTTCTGGTGAATTTTGGTAACATTTCACAGAGCTGGGCTGGGTCGCATGGCACATTCACCCATGGCATTCATCTGCCATTCTATCTGGGTCATCTCAAGCTTGTATCAGAATGTGGGAAGTGTAAGTAGGGGCACCACTTTGTATCTAGACTGCGATCACATTATTCTTCCCTTCATAAGCAGGCCACGCAGTAAGCATGTAGCACCACAACAGCAAGGTCAGGTTTGTAAGAGGATTGTGCTGAGATGTGTATGTGTAGATGGGACAGATGGACAAAGGCCCCCAATCTCAGCAAGGTGAAAGTGGGCAAACTTTTAGCTTTCTGTACTCCCTTGTAGATTGTTGTAAGTCTAAAAACCATTATAGCTGGTCAGATTAAAGGGACTCGTGTAGACGGCTGAGACAAGAAAGGCAGATGTGCAGGCATGCATTTTTTGTGTACTCCTATCAAGAGGAAAGTGGTCATTCTTGGTCACAGAAGACCATAGATTTACTTTCACCTGAGTTGTCTAAAATGAGTTGAACACCAGTAAGCACAATTCCTCTTAGAAATCCTAAACTGCAGGCTGTGACAGCTCTGGAAGGAGTGAATGGCCTGTATAAAATCTAGAGAACCACTGAGATCTCTTTATTTCATGGCACAGCTCACTAGTAAGTGAAAGTTATACAAGATGTAGAGATCCAAAATTGAAAGGGACTCCCATAAAGATGTCTTCTGTCTTCTTCCACCTTTGTGTCAGACAAGCCTTTAGTAACTTTGTCTTTCTCCATTCTTAGTCTGCCAGAAGAGGGTGAGAACAATGCCTTTTTTCTACCTCATCTCCTTTTTTCATTGCAGCCTGTGTGTTCCTGGGGTAAGTAGCAGCTCCTTGTTAGAAATACACAAGAGCAGGCCCCACAGTACAGGATAGGGCCAGATCCTGCCATGTCAGATCCTGTTACCAACCTTGCACAGTCTCAGATAGAGTGAAGAGAGGAATGACCTGATTTAGAAAAGCCCTGATCACCTATCTCCCTTGGACAGTGCCATGACCACTATGAAGAACAATCCTGACACAGCAGTCCTGGAAAACACTATATTAGTATGGAGAGACTACAAATGAACATTTGAACATTCCGCAGAAGTAAGAATGGGAAAACGGAAGGGAAAGTCATGTGGATTTCATACGTTGGAGCAGAGCTCCTTCATCCTGGGATAGCGCAGGGCTGGCGCAGGCTCATGAAGGACCAACTCTGCTTCAGGAGAAATTTACACTCTCTGCTCAGAGCCAAAGAGAAGGTGGGATTTAGGCTTTGCTGACTGATATACAAGCCTCCCTGGCCTTCTTGATCTCTCTTACATGAGGAATTCATGATCTTTTCAGACACAGGATGATGAGCTGGATAAGGAACACTTTCCTCATCCCATGAAAAGTTTCCAATTCTTAAAAATTTTCAGAAGAAAATTCTGTTCACTAATTTCCTAGGGTATTTCCAAAGAAACTGGAAGGGAAGAAAGTTGCACTGAAACAAACAGCAGTGTGAAAATCAGGCTAGACAAACAACATCAGTCACAAACCTAGCAACATTGGGCCACTTCCTTGTCTTTTGTTGCAAACTAGCAAAACAAAAGTTAAATTTCAGTGAGTGAATTTTAATTGCAACATCATTCCCTGTGATGTCAGTTTTGGATATCTTGAGCCTCTAAGAAAAACATCTTCCTAATCTGCCAAAGTAACTTCCCTTCTGCCCCTCTCGCAAAACTTATTCCAGGAAATGCTGAGAGAAATAATACTCTAGTGAGCAATCCATTTCCAGGGAAAAAAAATCCAAACCTCAGGCTGGATGGGACAAAAACAAGAGAAACTGAAGAGTGTGGAGGGGAAACATAATCACAACTGCTGTGAGGTAGCTGCATATCTCATTGCAGAAATAAAAATGGGCTAGAAAACACCACATGGGTTGCAATGAGATGTATTAAAATTTTTAAATAAGAAAGATAAGAATAAAATTTATATTTATCTTAAGTCCACTCCTTATGCATTTATTTCAAATCCAGAATAAGAAAGAGATTTTAAGAAAAAAAAATTTCTGTGTAGCCATATGAGAGACATTAGGAGAGCACATGGAGTCAAGGCAGCTAAAATAGGCTTGCCCATACAACCATGAAGTGAACACTTCTCAGTTACTTCCCAGTTTGACTTAGCAATCAAGGTCACTTTCTTTCTTCAGTTCTTTAATGTAATTTCCCACGTCTTTATTAGAGGGAAACCTCATTTTTTAAAATTATTTCTTGTTGTGCAGGCATATGCATCCTTTCATTTCAGATTTTCTTTTTTGTGAGCCTAAGTTTGAAAGCTGGGGCTTCTAAGCCCCTCGCAAGGAGAATTACTTGTTTATGAATCTGAATGGAAGAAAAGTTGGAACCCAGCTTAAGCCAAGTCTAGGGAGGTGGCTGTGACTGGACAGCCATTCACACCAAAGTCATAGATTCCCATTCCACTTCTGTGTGCGATAAAAGGGTCCATCAACTGGAGAGGGAGAAATATAAAAAAAAGAAAAGTGAGGGTTAGTAAAGACAGCCTACTTTTCCAGAGACCATTTTTTCTCCCTGTTGTTCTCACTCAGAGCAAACACGATGCGTAGCTTTTTCTCAGTAACTTCAGGTGGCTCTGCAGAAACCCAGCAGACCCCTTCTAGTCTGTTTTCCCTTTTGACAATCTCTACTATGACTTTGGATTTGTATATCAAAGGCAAAAAAAGTGGAAAACCAGATGTAAATAGCCAAGCAGCTGGAGGACAGGTTCCTTTTGCTTGTCATTTTTTCTGTTTCTGACTTCCGTGCTACCTCTGCCCTCAGCTATGGGCACTGCACAACCTGGGTGACATGGGCATGATGAGAGCTGCTTGCTCCTCACTGAGCACTCTCTTTCCTCTACCCAGTTTTTGCATTTCATTATATGTAACTTCCACTAGTGTCTGGATTTCTTACTCCACCCCACCATCAGTCTGAAAAGAGAAAATGAGAGAGAAAAGTAGAAGAATATTGTATCTGCATAGGTGTTAAATAATTCTTTGTCTTCACTAATAATTATTTGTCATGTTTGTATCCTTGAAGATGTCAGCCAGGTGTTCTTGCCACAAGCCCTCCCACTATGCACCAGCTGAGGGGCTTGAACACTGTCATTTTAAGGGTTTAGTTGAAAAACAACTCATGGTGGCTTGCACCAGGTGAGAGCTGCTGTCTCAAAGATAAAGATGCATATGCGCATCTGAGGAGCAGCCATCTCTTCATTCAGAATCTCTATCAACTGCTGCCTCCCCGTCTCATGGGCCCATGAGCAATGTGTGCCACAGCAGTGGTGGAAGCTGTTCAACTGACTAAACCATCTCCCTCCTCCCTGCTCTGTTGCAGCCAATTTGACAGCTGTCAGATGTTCTCAGCATGTTGGCTGCTGTTGTTGCTGGATTGGTACTGATGGGAACTTTGCCTTTAGTGTTCCTTCTCTTAGTTGTTAATGGGCAAACAAAGTGTTCCCAAATCGATCCAAGCTTGCAAATGTCTTTGTCAATGTTTGGTACTTTCTACCTCCCAAAAAAGCTGAGTGGACTTTAAAGAAAATAATGCAATGGTATGTTTATCGCTCTGTAACTTATACATAAAAACCATGTATTTATGCTGAACAGCAAAGACACTGTGAAGGTTTGTGGGTCCCTCAGCTGAAAGATTTTAAGATTCACACATAGCAAAAACAGGGACCACAATCAAATCCCCCTTAAAATAAATTGAGCCCCCATCTACAGAGAACTCAGTGAGTATGTATATTGAAGATTTGTTACTAGCTGCTCTTAAATTGAACTGTAACCATCCCTGGAGGTTTTGAGAGAAGTGTGAGCATACACACACTCTGCCATAGGACAGCTGGTTAGTGGCAATCAGGTTAGCCAGCATTAATGGGGTGAGGCCCAGTGGAAGCTGAGTAATCTGTAGTCCAAATCAGCTATGACATGTGCAAGTGGTGTTTATCCATAATCAGCCAACACAATAGGATGATTGGTTGGTTTTCTCTACACCTTTGCTATTGTTCCATATTATATGGGAAGATCCAAACACCTCCTGAATTCTTGCAAGACCTTTAAAGGATTCATATTTTATACTTTGCATTATAGCACTGCTCGTGACAGAAAATGGTACCTTCCCCATTTTCCTGTGGTCAAGTGTGTCCCTTTTGATGCACCAAGTTTGTGGAGAAGGAACAGTTTCTGCCTGTGTACAAGATTATTAGCAGGTCAAAGTCCTGTTGAAGGTTTATACACATGGTACCATAGCGAAGATATTCCAAAAGATAGCAGTGATCCAGCCCCAGCAGTAAAGGATATTGCACTAAAGGAACATTTCACTGTGGCCCCATAAGTTAGTCCAAGGCAGAGTTCATTCAGAGCAGATTCCACTAGGGGCACAATGAAAACTCTTGATTCATAAGACTTTGGTGAGTAGATCTTTGAATGATACTCATTTTTTAGAGACAAGTCATCAACCAAAACTTGATTGAAGTGCTATTTAGAGCAGCCTGTCTCTGAATCCCTTTGCAATGTTCCTTTGCAATATTTCTGGGACAACTCAAATAAAAACTTAGATGTTGATACCTGCTCCTTTTCTCTCTGTGCTCCCAGATCTGGAATTTCAGACAAGCACCCTGATATTAAATCCATCCTCTGTATTATCAGGTGCAGTCTAGGTCATGATTTTATGCTTTTACCATCTGTTTTCTATAGAAATTATTTGGAGAATGCATAATGCAGACACTCTTTACCTCCTTTCACTGGTATTGAAAATAAAAGGGATCACAATGAAAAGCACTGCCCAACCACGGGTTAGTTTTATCTCAGCCATGCTCGGTGCAAAGATATCATGAAGAAGAGAAAACTGAAAGGAGTTACACCTCATGTTCCAAGAGCCTGCCTGACCTCTCCCTGACACTGATCTCAGACAGAATTTGCCAAGGCAGTTATGTTCGCAGCTCCTGTTTTAAATAAGGTGGTGATTAAAAAGGCAACAGGTTCCTAAGTGTCTTTGAGGATCTGGTCCTTGGCTACACTTCCTCACCAAAGCCCTCAGTGGTAACTCCCCTGCACAAGGATGCCCACAGCTGACAAGGGCAGCTCCAGCCTCCTCCTGCTCAGATGGCACACAAGTCACAGCAAAGGACATAAAATCCCACCAGTGGGCATATGCTGTTTCCATCCCTTCTCTTCCAAGGAACAGGGAGTAGGGTGATATCCTGACCACACAAAGCAAATCCCTCGTACATATGTATCATTGTGAAACCACCATGTCTGCGGTTTCTAATGGAAATTCCCCATTTTGAGGACAGACATTTTTATTAAAAGTGACAGAATATTTCATGACAGCAAGCTTTTATAGGTGTTCTCTCATAAGACACAATCCAAATCCAAAGGCCTGGGATTTTTTCCCCATTTTTTGTAGCAACTTATCACGCTTTAATTTTGAACAGCACCTAAACAGGATGGTGGTGTTTTACATCTGGGGTGCATGGAGAGCCAGGCTGCAGGAACCGGGCCCTATTCAGTTATACCTATACAGATACAGAAATGACCACACAAACCACTGTGGGAGAAGGCATTTTTGGCGGGAAAATTCATTCTGCAAAACTAGTGTTATCTTGTGCATTGAGAAAAGGAGAACGAATGAAACCTGAATTTAGAGGAACTAAAACTAGGATCTACTAAGCAATAATAATAAAGAAGAAAAAAGAGAAGGAAGATGAAAGAACAACCACAGTGTCTGACTGTAATTGCCTTTTTTTAGAATTAGCTCTGTATCAGAAATTAAGCAAACTGCTTTCAACTGATGAAACGTGTGGATTTTGTTTTTTAATCAGTACAACACAATTCAGCATTAAGAAATGAAACTGGAAAATATGGGCATCTTTTTTCCCTTATTTTCATTAAAATCACCTTATCTACATAGAATACTGGCCAAACCTCAGCCAAAATTCTCTAAGGTAAGCTAAGCAAAAATTGCTGGTTGACCAAAGAAAGGATATTGTTGCCATTAGTTAAAACAAGTAATCTTTGGGGCATAAAATGGGCCTTTGTCTCTGGACCAGGTACTCCAGTGTACTGAAAACAAAAGAGGGGAATTTCAAGCTTTGAAGTGCTACATAAACATAAATGCCACTGATTTTCACTTGGTTGTGATTAGAGTAGAGGAAAGGCACAAACCTATTAATTACAAGGAGAAAGCAGTGATTTCTCTCTTGGAACAAAAAGTATTCAGTTCACACTTCAGCGTGTTCAACTAAACACTTGTCTATGCATTTTGGTGAAAAGTGATGAACTGAATCAAGTGCTTTGACACACTGAACATCTCAGCATTCACACAGATGGTGTCACAGTGGTGGAAAGGAATGTTCTCTGGCTTGTTGTTGGGATATAGAGCAAGAAGTCAACCTCCATACACACATCCCTCCAGTCACTATCCCAGTGATTTTTTTAAAGATTAAATACAAAGTTTATGAAATTGGCAGCTACCTCTTACCTCCAGCACTTATTCTATGTTGAAAATACAAGGCAATAGCCTCCTTAGGAGCCTGAAGGTACACAGCAGTTGCAATTACTTCAGTGCCGTGTGGCCCTTCCCAAGCTCACAGTGAAGGAATTAACTCCTTGAAGAGCATGTAGATATCGTGTGACACAATTTCTCACTGTCAGCCTGCTGTTTAAAGCATAGCCTCTGCTGTGACCATGCTGGAGTCTCCATGTCAAATCCCTTCACAGAGGTCAGGAAAAGGGAGAGGAGTTCATGCTCAGAAAACAATTTTTTTTAAGGAGTCTAGATAAAATGGCTAGTTCAGTTGCCATATTGAATGGTTATTTGTCACATTATCATATATTATCCTGACAAGCTGCATGCTTAAAATAAGTGAGTATTTGATGTGGCCAGAAATGTGCTGCATTTTTATTCTACTGTAAGTAGAACTGTAAAGACCTTGGAGGTACACAAATAATGCCCAGAAAAATAGCATATTTTCCTCATGGGTGATGCACTTTAAAAATACTTTAATTTGTCAAAGATTTGTCACTAAGGCTAAAATTAAGGACTTCTCTTTGCTTCTGTCATGGCACATAGGAGATAGAAGAACCCCTCTTTATGGGGTTGTCCTGTATGTTCCAGTTTTCACTGAAAGATACCAAAGCACCTTATGCCTGGCAGTAACCTATCATTTTCAGCATGTTATTCGTGAGAAACTGAGGCAGAAAGAAGGCAGGCTACGTTTCAGATGTTGTGCAGAATATCAAAGGGCAAACTGAAGCATCTCCTGGAGTTCACACACAAAACCCTGACACAAATACACAATTAGAGTCTTTGGTTAGTGTGAAAATTCCCTAATAGGGGGATTACTGTGTCATAGGTTATTCACTGTTTGGTTACTGAGTGCCAAGTAAGCCTGTTCAATTGTTAGAACAATGATTTTTTCCATACTTATGACGTTCATTAGGACTTTTCCTTTAAGGTCAGAACAGAAGTATTATCTGCATTGTTTATTCATGTCAGTCTCACAGTTAGACAAGTTTACATTGCAGCACGCTCTTGTCCAAGAAAACTGTGGGAATGCTTAGTTCTGGAGGCAACCAGAAATGTTGCAGGGAGGAGGGACAGCCACTGGGGTGTAATGAAGGTCCCTCAAACTCTCTCTTCCAACAGTCTGGCTCTCCTAAAATAGCACAGACTGGAGTAAATTACAGAGATATGCTGTATTTCAGTGCCTGATTTTAGGAAATTTTTTGCTGAGTATAGCATTGGATGGGACTAACTTAAAGCTATAAAAATTCCAGGGGGTTAAATTTGAAAGATACACTCTGGCACTCCAGTAAGAATAGCCACTTTGCCTTGTTATATACTAAGTGGAAGTAGGACACTCTTAAAAATGTACTAGCATCTTAGTTTTGGCATAACTCAGAGGATAATGAGTGTTCATTTTTACTCTCTGAATACTAAATTCAATTAAGTTACATGAGGAAAAGATTGGTTCACAGTGTTGCGCAAGCAGTACTAAGGCTCTGTGGAAATATGGTCCTTGGTTTACACAAATGTTACAGCAGTTGCCGAACTGTACATCTTTTGGCTTAGAATTTTTAGACCTTAAGGTGCCCAAAGGTAAGAGGACTCCAACTCTTTTTGAAAAGATCCTTCTTGAGGTACTTCTGGGGCACCTAATCTTATCTCAGCAAGTAACCATGTAATTGATAGAAGGTTCTAGTAAAATTCAAAGCATTTCTTTTCAACTTGTCCTTAGAGTGAGGCAGGCATTTATTTTCAGACCTGAGAAAGGGTTTTACACCTGTATCAGCTGGTATCAGAGATATCTTCCCCCTAGCAAATTTTCTTTGCTCATTCTAAGTAAGGCAGTTCATGACAGTAACTGTTTTCAGAATGAAAAATCCCGAAGAAACAGACTCATCTGATAAATGGGAGAAAAGGTAAAGCTCAAACAAACCACAAACAAACCTTTAAAACGAAGTGGAAATGGAGAACAAATTCTTCTTTTCAAGCCTCAGCCACCCCTGAGCAGGGAAACGGGCACTGTGGCATGCTGTGTACCTTCTCTACATACTCTTTACTGTCATCTCTGTGTAGTGACTGCAGGTCTGAAAGCAAATGCAGGGTTCAGAGCAGGCACACACAAGTGGATTAAGCAAAGGCAGCCATAGCGGCACCTGGTCTGCATGTCAGCAGCATAAATTAATGGCCGACTTTGCAGGAATGCAGGCCTGAAGAGAACAGCCTGGCTGTTCTAGCTGAGCCCTCTCCAGCAATTAGTCAAATAGCAGAACTCAACCTCAAATGCATTTTTTCTTCCTTGACCTCACTTTCACTAGGAGGTGATTCCACGTCCTGCATGCCCTGGAGGATGGGAATTCCCCTCTTATTCCTGGCCTGGAAGTGTCACTGTGCTTTTGCAAATGTGAGAGTGAGGACCTGGCTGCCCTGGTTCCAGGCACGGCAGCCCTTGGTGCCCTCCAGTTGTGCCGGTTGGAGCTGGTGTCCTGCCCTACAATGCCCCTCCACACTCCACATGTCCCTTCCACAGCAGCAGCCGCGGTCCCGTTTGCCCAGGGACCTCATGATGCCCTGCGGCAGGAGGCAGAGCCCGTGCCATAAGAAGCATTTGCTTTCAGAAATCCTCATAAGGTAGTCATGCTTTAAAACGGGACTGCGATACAGAAGTGGAGTGTTTATATAAAACACTAACAGGGCAGCTGTTGCTAGTAGCAACAATATGGCAATCACCAGCTAATATGGAGATGTTTGTTTCGAATTTATCATCTTAATTTTGATGGGTGGCCAAAACTTCACAGAAGAACATTTTATTTTGGTGTGTGGATGTGCATGCACAAGGACAGCACATGAGAGCAAACAACTCTCCCCAAGTATGGGGTCAAATGTGCTCGGGGGAGTTTAATTGTAATCAGCAGAGTTGTGCCTGGAAAGATTTGCTTTGCCTGACACTACTTTTGCCTGGAGGATGGAATCTAGGAGTGTGGTCATAAAAGTTCCTATTCTTGGTCAATTTAGTGGTGATGAGAACCTGGTTACCGGCAGTTCTACTTATTACTTAGGATGTAGGTAAAATAGAGGAATGATAAACTCACAAGGGCAACTATGATGAAGAGTTTGGGGATGTTCCCATCATACCACTGGAGCTTCAAGGTGGCCAAGTCGAGACAAATAGTGGGGAAAATTTAACTATTTCTGGTTGTTCCTCCTGAGCACCTGTGGTGACAGCTGTGTTCATGGCGATGCGCGCTTGCTTTGCCCAGAGTATCTCCTGCTCTGCCAGGGGAGTGGTAAGGTCTCGCCTCTCCTGAGCCTGGCTTTCTTTTCTAGTTTTTCTATCAATTGGGCACACACACAATGAAACCCAAAATTTCTCTCAGGCCAAGTTTTCTTGGTCTTATTCCAGACTGTCTCCTAGGCCAGCCTGCAGATCATATTTTGTGTGAAAAAGTAAGATGACTTATGCTTGAAAATCATATGCAAGTTAGAACTCAATGTGAAAACCAGGTTATCTCTGATTTCCCCTGATTCTCATTTTGAGATCTGAGATAATTTTGATGCTGAAATTCAAAGCTAAACAAAAGGTGCAGAAACAGGAGAAACACAAAGCTAGATTAAAAAAAAATCAAAAAGAAAACATTTGTATTAATCCTGAAAAGCAAAATCAAGACTCACACCTCTCTGTGTTCATTAAGAAGTATGATCTGTCCCTGAGAGCAAATGAACTTGGCAGAAAAGTCCCGTCTCAGTCTCTGATTTGTGAATCAACAGCATAAAGAAGCAAAATAAGTGAGAAAATAACAAAAGAAGTGAGCATCTAACTTTTCCAATATTTTTTGAGTACCTTCAACCAGTAGTCTTGAGAAGGCATCAGACTGAAATACATATATTCTCTATTACCATTTTGTAAGCAAGCAAAGGTTTAGATCTGCATCTGCTCAGTCAGAAATGATGGGCAACTTCAATTCCCCGATGCCTCTATGCTGGCCACCTCAGGGAGCCCAAGGAGTGAGTAATTCCCATTCAGACACAGCTGAACAGCAGTGCAGACCCTTTGAAAATATGTTCCATATGCACCTGTTTTCCAGAGCTAAAAATCACCTACTGGAACCAGTCACCTGAAGATGAGTAAAAATCTTTAGAGCTGCCAATTTAGTCTTGGGGAACGCACCCATGAAAGAATAAACAAAAACATCCTGTACAGCAAATACAACCGAAAGAGTGTCATGGGAAGGACACAGAATACACCTTTGTCTGTATTTATGGCGTTATTTTTGATTTGTAACTTCTTCCTGTGCAATAATAACACAGTGTGTAGAAGGGTGGTGCAATCTAACCCACACTACAATCTAACCTTGATACCTAATTCAGAATAGAAATCAGCTGAAAGAGCTGCGAAAAACTGAGTGAGTTTCACTTTCCAAATGCAGGGTTAGTGTGAGCCCAGGTTCCACCTGACTCCTGCAGGAGTTCAGCAGCAGCTGGGTTGATGTTTTCGTTCTGAACCATTACAGGTAGGAGGTAGGATTGGTCTGATCAAAGCTCTGTCCATCCTCTTTTCTGTGATCAAACCCTGAACTGTGCCTATGCAATCTATAACACACTCTGGAGAGTGAGTGGTAGGTACTCAGAGCTGCCTTCAAAGGCATGTATAAATGTGACCTGTTACCAGGAACCCACTTGCCACCTTGTTCCTTGAGTCCATGGACAGGCTGTACAGAGCTTTCCTTCCCAAAAAAAAAACTACCAACCCAACAACCTCTGACTTCGGCATAATTGCTTTCCTTATTTTGGTAAATGTTCCTATTGTTCCCTGGGGAGACTGCAGCTGTGGCAATGAAGACAAAACTGGAATTCAATCCCTTTTTCACATGGAGAGGCACTGCTGAAGGCTCTTTCTGCTCTATATGGACTTGAAATAGTCACTGCTCCAGGCGCATCCCGCTGTACCCTTCTCACAGTTACACTCCTGCTGCCTCCTTGCTGGTACAACAACAGGGCAAAGGCGGGTTTCAGGATTCATTCACACACTCCTTCATTTCCAGAAGCTACCATGTCAAACAATTGCAAGAGTAATAGAAATAAATAAAAGTGAGTTGTGGCTGGGATTTTCCCATTTGTGGTTTGATGAGGAGGGAAGAAAACAGTCACTCTCCAGTCACAGCAGATTTATTCTTTTGTTCTTTTGTTTGCTGTCAGACACTGATTCCTTTCTCATGCCAACTGATGCTGCTCTTCACTGAACCACAGTGTCAGAGGAGAAAATGCCTAGCTTGACTGGAACTCACACAAAGGGGAAAATTACCATTTGGTCTGTGTTGACAGCAAGTGCTATATAAGCCCTCTCTTCAAAAACTGGTTGGACAGAGTGCTTAGGAGTGGAGCACAAAATCAGCCATGGTCTGTGAGGAGAAAGGGGCTGCCTGGGACCAAGGGAAAGCAGAGGCATCAAACTGATGTCCTAGCTTCTATAAGGAAAATCCTTCACATCTTGAAGAGCAAACCTAGTCTTGAGAGGTTTGGATCTACCCAGGGCTGGTTGCTCTGCAGGACCTCTCTGTTCCTGCTTTCCCTCCAGTGAATGTAAAGCACTTCAGCAGAACTGAGGGAAGCAGCCTGATGTACAGGAGGAAAAGAACTTCTACAAAGGCTTCTACACAGCTCCTACAAAACCCTTGCAAGTTCACCCCCTCTGCCATGCCCTGATTTTTGTGTAAACATCCCATGTCTTTGAAGGAGAGTGCACTCACTTAGACATTACCTGCAAACAGCTCCAGGTGTGCCCAAGCCACCTTCCATCTATTCTGCTCACCCAGGACAGTGGCTGTGGGATAAGAAACATATTGCTCTGATGCATCATGGTATAAGATCTGCACCAAACTGAGGGAGGAACAGATGGCAGCAAAGATTTCAAGTGCAAAGCGAAGCAGAGCTGGGTGGTAGAGATCTTGGAGAAGCTGTTCATGTAAGGGAATTTCATTTGTAAAAGCCCCATAGGACAGGCCTTTTCTGTTAATATGGAGTGTGGAGATTGAGATTGGCTTTGGGTGCTACATCTGTGTTACCCTTTCCCCAGTGATGGAGGAAGCTGTGAAGATGCTCTGGCTGGGAGGTGTGAGGGCAGCTGTTCTGACCCTGGGACCCTGCACACGGCTCTGCGGTGCTCGGCAGGAGCCAGCACATACTCTCTGCTTTTCACAAAAACAGCCAAGATTCCCTCTGTGTTGCCGTACAATTACTTCACCAAAACATATTTTTTTAGGATGCCTGCTAGTCAGATGAGGATGCTTGTTTGGAATAAAATAAGTTGCTTTAAAATAATTTTGGCACAAATTAAGTGTTTATGATACATACCATAAAAGAGCTATTAAAAAAAGAATGCTATCGGGAGGGTAAAAAAAATCAAACTGTTTTCCATATGGGCAGGCCTATACATGCATACCTTGCACATACAATGGCCATTATACCCCCACAACTGTTAATGGATTAGAACTAATTGGATAAAGATACAGCAGTGTGTGCCAATGGATGGTCTGGTGATGTGCTATCAGCACACCACCCATTACTGTATCTTCTCCTGGGAAACCCAAAGCATTATGCCTGGGTACAGCCATGTCCTAGCTGTAATTTAAGCTTCTGGCCTGCCTAATCACCACCCATTTAACTCACATTTTCTTCACAAGTCACACATTTTCCAGATCAAACCCTATGTCTTCGTCGTGCAACAGACTGAGGTCAGAAATACATCTGTGTACAGTGCTGGAATTGAGGGCAAGGCAGAACTAAATTGCATAAGTCCCCTGAGCCTCTGAGATACTTAACAGACAGGTATGTTTGGATATACATTGAACAGATGTAGTGAAAAATAGATGCTCCTTGTCCCAGGAATCCTGCTGAGAATAGCAGCAGTGGTGCTGCAGCTGCCAAGGAGCCTCAGAGAAAGTGATGTAGGATGACAGTATTTCTGCAACTGCATGCATCAGCCCATGAATTTAGAAGGGAAATGACAGATGCCATGGGACAGATAATTAACAAAAGAATCAGTTATAGCAGTGAGTAAAAGATCAGTGGTAAATACACAAGGCTGCAGAGTAAGCAACGTCAACCCTCAAAAAAAAAAAAAAAAAAAAAAGCACAAGGTGGTTCTCCTTTTGCCCTTCTGGACACATCTAACCAAAAGTGAATTTTGCACTTGAGATTTCTGCCAGAGTCAAGCTGAGATCACCTTTGTGTTTTGCATGAGACAGGGTCAGTACTACACAGGCCAGGTCTGTCTGATGTGGTTAAACAAAGAATGTCTTTCAGGGTAAATTCAGCAGCGGATGTAGCCATTACGTGCATCTGCAAAGAACTGTGCTAAGACACAGCCCCACCCTCTGCACATGTGAAATGGAGCATCCATGGGGGAAGCAACAGAAAAACTACGGTTTCACCAGTGGGCTTTACACCTAAATCCACTGCTGAAGAATTCCCTACCATTTGACTCAGCCTTAACTCCACTTTTTCACACGTTTAAAAGACTGGCACCCAGAAAAGGTTTGTTATTTGCCTTGGCCAATACATCAGTAGAACTAATATTATGCATTTAACATCAAACATTGATGAATTTTCATAATAGCCTGGTAGAGTGAGTACTATATTCCTGATGTGCCCAGGCTGGGGGCAGTTAGCAACAGGCCCTGAAAAAACGACAGGGAGAGCATAGATAGATCTTTCCTGGATATTTTTATCTCTTCAGCTGAATTAAACTTTAATATGTGGACACATAATTCTTAATAAGACGTATTTTAAGCAACACTTTATATTACATATTGTCATACCTTACTAAATCGTTACATAATGCCACTACTTCTATAGAAATCCAGTGCTTGGATTCTCGAGAACTACTTAGCACTGGCAAAGTGTGTTTCTACATCTGCTTGCAGACAGTAAACTGTTGCCATTAGCTTTTAGAAAAATATACAAAAACATTTCCCTGAATCTTGTCTATTCCACTTCCCCATGATTTTAACTATCTTAGTGTAACCTGACTTGGTGGTGCTGCTTTGAACTGCCAAATCTAATGTCTCTGAGCAGCTAAAGGAATGACTGTACCCACCGCCCTTTAATGGTAAGGAGAATCTGCCCACACTGCAGCCCCCTCTGCACATCTCACCTCTCGCTGGTGATGAGAGTTGGAACCTTTACCTGGTGAGTGTCTCATCTTTTCCACCCATAACAAGTATCAGAGCTGCATTTTTTTTTCTTTAAGGAGAAAAAAAGTAGCTCCTCTAAAAGGAAAGAGGAAGCCAGAAATTTTGTATCGTCTCTGTCCTGCCCCATGATGCTTCTTCCTGTCTGTGAATTTCCACCTGCCCCTTCTGCATATATAAGGCAGCACACGTGGTATAGACTGTTTAGTCGCCTGCCTCCCTCCAAAGGATTTGTAGCAGTGGAAAGTGATGCTGTTTCTTCTTTCCTCTGCAGTTCACGGGAAGTAAAGGAGCTCTGGCTGGACTCACTCCTTGGGTAAGTACTGACTCAGATAAAATCTGTGGCATTGTGGATGAAGTCAGCGGAGGGGCTTCAGATGCAGCTGTACGGAGCTGTACAAAAATATAGATGGGGGAGAGGTGTGCCCACTGCTTGTGGGCAGAGCTGACTGAGTCTCTTAGCCTCGTGTTTGCAGATTAATGACCGTACGTAGTTGTCACCATTTGCTCTTTTTTTTGGCATGAATTAAAAATGGAAAGCTGCTTTTATTTTATTTTAATCAAGAGGCAGTTAGGGCAGCAGCACTGAGAGAAGGGCTTTATGGTTTACTTGTGTGGGAGATCTTGCTGGTTCAGGATCATATATGCTAGACTGACTTGCAGGGGAGAAAGACCAGAAGGGTGCAGTTTTACATCGCTCTTTCTTCATCCATTCTCTGTTCAATAAACAGGCAAACAAAAGGATTGAAGGAAACCAGAGTGTCCAGAGCTCCCCCAGTCAAACTCCTAATGAAAGTGTTTAGCAGCTGTAATACTGTGAGTGTCTTAATTGTTTCAGCTCTGTCAACAGAGTGATTTTGAAAAACTCCGATTTCTACACCATAGCATTTAATTACTCACAATGTCTTTGTTTTCTTGCCTAGTCAAAGACACTAAATGCTGGGAACATGGAGAGTCTGATTGAGTGCCAAGCAGAGGTAAGCAGCACTCAAAAGTTTCCCTGTTCTTTCTTGGGTACTGCTGTGAGATATCTTAGCAAAGTGGGGGTGGCCCCTCTGAGAGCTGCTGTCTGCCTACTCTCACCCACGAGCGGGCAGAGCTTTTCAAAGGCAGCTCTGTGCAGCACTGAACAGGAGCCGGGCATTGCTGGGGGCAGTCAGTGCATTCCCTTGGCTCCCGAGGAGCTTTGCTCAGGAATCTTTCAGTCTTTAACGCCATCAAGGCTCCCCAGAGAAGTTTAGGAGGAAATTTCCAGTGCCAGGGGAGAACACAAAAGAGCAGGCTGCATCCAGCTGTGGCTTCTCTGGATTAAACGAGCAGCCTGAAAAAGCACAGGGTTGTGACCTGCTGGGCATGATGGGGGTGGTTGCTGCAGGGTTCACCACAGACCCCTCTATTCGGCAGTGAAGCACTGTCAATCCTGGAGTAAGGCACCACTTCAGCAGGTGCCGAACTTGCTCTGGTTATTCTCTGGAGCCTCCCACACGTTTATGAGGAGCTTCAGCATCTCGCTGGTGCCCCTTGCTACTGGTGGCAGCTCTGTTAACACTAACATGCTTTTTTGCAGGCTGATGCCAAGAAATGTCCCCCATTGGTCCCAGCAGATGCTGAAGACAGACTTTGCCTCTCAACTGGTGAGTTTTAAAAACAAACTGAGGAACTGCCTTCTTATATAATGCTTGCAATCCGGCACTTGTGCAAAACCACCTGAAACTGCTCGCTTCCCCTCCCTGAGAGTAATCCATAGCCCACATCCATCTCCACCAAGGAGATGGTTTAAGCCCTGGAGTGCCACTTGCTTGCAAACTACTTATTTGCCTTATGTTCAGTGGCAAAGGTGACAGTGCCGAGTGCCAAAGATCTTGTATCCCTGTGCCCTAGTCCCTAGAGCTGTTTCAGTGTGTTCCCTGGCAGCGATAGGAAGTAAATGTGTTTCTTTCTCACTCGAGCATCCCCACTGAGGTGTGGCACTGCAAGCAAGTACTGAGTACTGCTACCAGATGTTGCTCGACAGAGCAGATAAACCGTCCTGGCAGCAGCAACAGCACTTTTTTTTTTCTCACCATGCAAAACCTCAGCAATCTGTAAACAACCCAGAGGAGACCATTAGCAGGGCAGGGTCAGATTTGGAACAGATTATCAGATCAGATCAGCTTTCAGAAGTATCAGAAGCAAACATTTTATGCGACATCATAATGTTAGATGACTTTCTCATAGCTTTTAACCCCTCCCTACCAAGGACTTGTGCTAAGCCACAAAGACAGGTCCTGAGAATTTCTCATCTGCATAAAACAATTTCATTTTGGAGTAGAAGGCAAATCTTTTAGAAAGCTTTCCATCAAAAGGATCTTTCTCTCACTGTTTCTGAAAGGAATAAAAAGGCATACCCCACTGCAATACAACTACCATCTCTAAATTCTTATCATGCCCTCCTCTTTATGAAGCAGATGCAAAACCCATGCTAAAAGATTTCTGACCCTGAAGCCAGTGAGGCACTACTGTGATGCACCCATCCTCTGGAGCAAGTATCACCTTCCACTGGCAGGGGGCACACACTAGCTCTAGAAGGACACTGTTGTTAGAGCTGGCTCCAAAGCTGGCAGAGATGCAGCAATGTGTTTTTATTTCAGGTTCTAAAAGAGGCCAAAAAGCAGGAGCCTCTATTTCCACTCTTGCCATACGGCTGGGTCACAGTCAGACCATGTAGTGAAAATTGTTGTCATTGCCAGCTGCCCAAGTGGCATATCTGCCTCAAAGTTATCACAAAAGCCACTGCAATATCAAAAATCTCTATAAATGTTATTTCCGTGCCTTGTAAGTTCCCACTCTGTAAGAAGAAACAGTGACTAGAATGAAAAAAACACCCAACCCAAAACAGGAAAGGTGGTGGCCTTAGAAGGATAGTCACAGTTTTACAGTTTAGGCAGTTGTTTCCCTGGTAACCACTTAGTTGTCTTTAAGTTTCTCTCCGTTTAGTTTGTTTCAACATACATCTCTGCACTACACACAGATGAAAGACCATATAGTGCTCTGTCAGGGTTTGAGGGTTTATTAATCTATTTTTTGCTTTCCTTTTGCTTGCAGCAGATGGAACAAAGAAAAGAAAGAAGTTGATATCGCAGTCATTTACTCTGAGACGAAGCTTTACCAATGGAAATTCCCCAGAGCAGCTAGACTTGGGTGCCAAAATCACTCTATTTGGCCAGCCTCTGGCAATTATCTGTGGAGAAGATGACACACTGCCCCAGCCAGTCCAGGTAAGGAAGCGTGGGGATATACAGTTATCATAACTCTAACTTCATTGTGAGGCAGGATCCCCAGTACTTGTGCTGCAGCACCCAGGAAATGAGTGATTTTGGTGTTTCCCTTCCCCACACACTCCTGATAAGCTCAGGGCCCATAGCAGATGTACAAAGGGTCAGGTCTATGGGTTTTGCTGAGCCTACTCAGATTTCACTGGAAGTAACTTGGAGACAAACCAGGACCAGGAATAGGACATGAAGATCTGCTCCTTACTATAAACTTCTGTGATTCTACAGCAGTAATTTAAATAAATCTTTCAGCAGCATAAACTTCCAAGGATTTTTGTATTTCCCTGGAAAAGTATACAGCTATGGACTGCCACCAACAAATACCTAAACACTATCTTTTGGATAAAAACGATCTTGTAATAGTGCTGCCACTGAACTGGCTCTTCCAGTAATAGGCATTGGTCTCTCACAAGCAATATTTGCCTGGTTTGTGAGGGAAGGGATCTGAACTAAGACTTAAGCCATCCCTTATTTCTTTATGAAAGGAAGCAAGGATGACTCCATTGAAGTTAGTGGAATTCACTAGCTCAGAAAGAGGGTGGATGGGGGAAAATCAGGCTATTGCCCATGTAATCTACTTGGAGCAGGAACTAGATACTGAACTAATCAGAGCACAGTGTTCCTCTGGACAATTTTTCTTCTGTTTCTAAAGAAATGTCCTGCTGAAGGACCTTCCTGCATCCAAGTAACTGTTCTCTCATTCCTGTTTGATTTCTTTTCCCTGAAGGATCTCCTAGCTATATTGTATATGAAAGGACCTTTCTCTGAAGGGATATTCAGAAAAGCTGCCAATGAGAAAGCACGAAAGGAATTGAAGGAGGACCTAAACAAAGGTGGCCATGTGGATTTGAAAAGCAAATCTGTGCACCTGCTGGCAGTGGTTTTGAAGGTGAGCAACTCTGAGCTACATCAGTGGGAGGACATTGCTGATCTGCACAGGCCCACTCCAGTGCCCAGAGCTGACCTAAGTGGGACCCCAAACTAAAGCCAGACTAAATGTTTCAGGCTTAGGAAGGTTTGCAATTTTCCTTTTCCACCTGATTTTCAGACCTACTTGTGCTGTTGATTTCCTGTATGCCCTGAGGAAACTCCTTCGCCCTCCTCCTCAGCATCCTCCCAGGGAGGAACAGTGAGATTTATGGGCGAACAAAAAGCAGCTGAAAGCTGATTCCTGTTACCACACAAGTGCAAGTGCATGTGTGCATTGCACTGCTCAAGTCAACCTGCCTCCTAGAGAGCCCATGTGATAAGCAGAATAATGCTCCCTCTGTCCTCATAGATAGTGTTAAAGCTTCATCTAAATTTCTTGGCCTTGCAGGACTTTCTTCGAAATATTCCCTCCAAACTCCTGTCAGCTGACCTCTATGAGAAGTGGATGCAAGCTTTGGAGAAGCCAACCAAGCAGGAAAAAATTGAAGAATTGAAAGAGTAAGTGTTTCAACCAGGAAGTTTTGCAACCAGACCAAATATGATGGAGTGGCTGGTAGAAGACAACAATGTCTTTCGAAATTTAGAGTCTCATTTAAAAGCCTGTAATTTATATTAGCTTGCTGTTGCTCCATGGGGTTTGGTTTAGAGGTCTCCAGCAGCAGCACTTCCTGAATTTTTTTGAGATTGCTCTATGAAACAACCAGCTTAGGAAGAGGGCAGAGGCTGCAGTGTCTCAGCTAACATAGTCATGGTGCTGTGGGACAGGCACTGACATGGACCTTTCACATCTTCTGGCAGTGAAGTCTACTCAAGGACATAGGCTGCTGCAATGCTGCCCTTCAGTCAAGACCTCATAATTAAAAATTTTGTAATTAACCACACGCTCAGCTGCGGCTGAGGATTTCTGAATGATACTTCTCCTAAGCAGTGAACAAAGCACACACAGGACTCTTTCTGAAGGAAGGTTGCCTATGTGAATTTAATTGATGCTCAAACAGAGAAGCAGAAGCCACTGCACTATCAATTAATGTCACATTTTGTTTCTGTTCTTGCAGGGTGGCTGACAAACTGCCTAAACCAAACCTTGTCTTGCTCAAGCACTTGCTCTCTCTGCTCCGCCACATCAGCCAAAATGCCGAGACCAACAGGATGGACTCCAGCAACCTGGCCATCTGTGTTGGCCCGAATATGCTGAGCCCAGAGATGGACAACACACTCCCACTGGAAGTGCAGAAGGAGATGAATGACAAGGTATCTTGAACTCACCAAGCAGCCACTCCCTTTGGGGCAGCTCAGAACCATCCATAGGGATCCCACTGCCACTGCCATTGCAAAAGCTCAACAGAACAGCACCCCTGGATATCAGGGGTGCCCCTCAGCCTGTGTGGTGTGACGGGCCAGACTGCCCCTCATTTTGCCTCCTCTGAGTAAAAGCAGCAGCTGCCTCACAGTCCCTTAAGTCCCAGCACAGTTCCTGGATACTTTGCATGCAGAGGGCAAGAAGCACACAGTGAGCACTGTCACCCATGGGCCCTCTGGGCAACGAGGTCAAAGCTGTTCTTCCCTTTTGACTGAAATGAGCTTTTTTCTGTGTGCAGGTGACAGTGTTGGTGGAGTTCCTCATAAACAACTGCTCAGAAATATTTGAGGAGGACATTGCTTTCCCTGTCTGTGCCTCAGCTGAGGAGTCACCAGAGCACACAGACAGCTCCACAGGTATGAGAATGGACTGGGGATGTCACAGACTGGGGCTGTTGGGCCAAATTCTTTAATTTGATATGTGAATATATCTGTGGAAACGCAGAGATTTGTAGAGGGTTCGAGACTCTCTTGCAGTGCTCTTCTGCAGGAATTTTTTCTGCATAGTTCTTTTATCCTCAGCTGGCCAGTGAAAACTAATGCCTGGTTTCTCCCTACAGAACAGCTGTGTGCTGCTCATCAGAATGACTCTGCCTATGACAGCCCAGATCCCGAAGCTGAAGGCAGCCCCTGTACCTCTGAGATGGAGCAGTGCAAGGGGAGGAATGCTACTGTGAGCAGAAGACATCCAACACACATCTCTGCCTCTTCACTGACTAATTTCAGAAATGACATCAGCATGATGGATAGGAGGTACTCAGAGTCAGACTTGTCCTTCCAGAATCGCCTTGACAGCACGATAAGGAAACAGAAGCTAAACAAAAGTGAAGACAATTTTCCAGTTCCCCAGAAACAGCTGGGGTTGGAGGCACTGGAGAAACAGCTTGCAGTCTTACCTTCACAGTTATCAACTGACTCTCTACCCAAAACATCCTCCAGTTGCTCCCTGGAGAGCTCTGATGGCTCAGTCTTCACCAGCTCCCCAGTAGTTTCGCCCTCTAGTCCCAAAAAAACCTTTTTAAATAGGCCCCAGTCCTTTTCCACCAAGGCCACCAAAGACTGCAGTACACCCATCAGAGAGTTCAAAAAACATTCCATGTCATTCTCTTTTGCAAACCACAGAAAAACACTAATAAAAACCCAGAGTTGGGGGCCTGGAAAAAACATTTTTTTTCAGAGAGACAGTTTCACAAAGAAAGAAGATCAGTTCTCCTGCAGAATTGTCCAAGAGAACAGTCCTAATGACAAACCATTCCCTGTGGAGTATCAGCAAAGGCCTCGTTTCAGGTCAGTTGATGAAGTGTTCAGAGAGGTAGACCAGAGGAATCCTGGAAGACCACCCTCTTATGAAGAGGCTGTTAAAAACTGTCTGGCCACTAAAGTTGCCTCCCACAGTCTCACGGTTCAAACTATGAGATTAGTGGTGTCAAACCAGGATGCTCCGCTGCCTCATCCATGCAGCAGCAGTGCACAGGATACAGCATTTATGGCTCTAAGGGATCTACCCAGTGACAGAGTTTCTGCAACGAAGGATTCTGATGTGGAAACTGAAACCTTCAGTGTCACTGTGGGAGTAAACTCCCGTGTGAATTTACCTGTGACTCCTGGAGTCTACCGATTGAGAGCGATGTCTGAATCCTCCCAAAAGAATAGACTTGAGTACATGGCTCAGAGGTGCAGCCAGCCAGTTTTTGAGGCAGACCAGATCCAGTATGCTAAGGAATCGTACGTGTAAAAAGTCTGCCCTGCCTCTTTGCACTGTACATACTGTAAAAATAGACATATTCTCATCCTTTGTAAGATTTTACTTTCAAGAGACTAAGCTAGGTCTGCATGAACTTTTTCTTCCGGAATTGTCTATCAGCTTGACATGTCACATTCTTTCACCACAAGAGGTGGTGGTGGTGAAGACCTGTATAACATTATGTAAAAATGTGAGTGTGTTGTACATAACCTGTTGTGTGAGAAGACTAGTTAATAGATGATAAACCATGTTGTATTTGTATCCCTGAAAGGACAATAAAAGGTTGGCAGGTCCAAACCTGTCCCACCTTCTTTTTGTTTTCTGTATAGTAACAGACTCCATGCCATTTGCTTTGTGTGTGCCAGGCTGATGCAATGCTTTGCTGATTTTCTACATTAAGAAGTGGCTTGGCAGTTATCATAAAGGGGTAAGACCTGTTCCGTCATCAAGGCCACTTCAGTACTTCTCCATAAACCTCCTGTACCTGCTGCCATTCTGTCTTCCTGCTTGATGATGATGAGAATGATCTGACCACTAACCAGCATTAGTGTTGTCTACCGAGCCTGGGGTTAGAGCCACAAAGCCCTACAAGGTCATTATGAGAATTTGTCAAGTAACCCTCATGTGGTCTGGAGTGCTTTTAGGCAAAATAAACTGGATAGGCTAAGAATCTTCAGGTTTGCTTTTATGAGAAGGACAAAAAAACCCAAACCAAACCAACCAAAAAAACCCCCCAAAAAAAACCACAAAAAAATCCCCACAAAAAAACCCAACAACAACAACAACAAAAAAACCAACCACAAAAGCAAAAACTCCTGTAGGGAAACATTCTGGATTTGAGCTTTGAATAGTTCAAGCTCATTAAAAAAAAAAAAAAAAAAAAAAAAAGAAAAAAAAAAGAAAAGACAAATCCCAAAATGCCAAGTAATGTCCTTGTAATCTTGTAAATATGACTGGAAGTGCAATGTCTTTTTATGGCTCAGCAGAGTCTCGAATCAGGAAGCAGAGAGACTTTTTTTGTCCTATGTAAGTTCACTACAATAAAAAATGTTTCTGCATGAATGCTAAACTGTCCATTGTCTGGTTTTAAAACATCTAGGCCCTACATATGTGGTACCTACTTTTATACTATTCTACAGGTATTCTATTTTTATTCTAAGGTACTGCAGGTCTGCTTGAATGATATGGCATAGCTAAGTTGATGGAAGCAAAGTAAATTACTAGCAGTATCACTGCTATTGTTGTAAGAGGCTGCAGGCTACGTTTTGGGAACAAATCCCTCTCTGTCAGGAAAACAAGTTATACTGCCATGTAACAGCAGTCTTCAGTGAGGTGGAAAGGAAGCTGCAAAGAGATGATGCTGTTCCAAAAGTGGAGTCAATTAGACAGGAGCGCACCAGTTTCTCAGTGTAAGTGTAGGTGTTCACAGGACACAAAGAAAAGGGAAGGAGAGTGCCTGATCTGACAGGAGAAGTGATGTGGGAAGGATCATACTGGTAGGCTGCAACTAGAGGAAAATGCCACTTCACTCAGCCTGCTAAACAGTGGCACTCTGCTTTCAAGCAAGCTTAATGAGAGGGCTTGGCTGCAAGCTGCAAAAGGCCTTTCCCATTTTCTGGAATCTGCAACTCCTGGATCACAGAATGACAGAATAAGTGAGGCCAGGTGGTCCTGGTGGTCCAGAATAGGTGGTCCTCCTGTCCAACCCCCTGCTCAAACAGGGTCAGCTAGAACAGGTTGCTCGGGACCATGTGCAGGTGGTTTTTTAATATTTCCATAGATGGAGGCTCTGCAACATATCTGGGCAACCTATTCCTGTGTTTGACCACCCTCACAGTGAAAAAGTGTCTCTTTGAATTCAGATGGAATTCCATGTATTTTTATTTGCACCCTTTACATTTTGCCCTGTGTCAAGTGGGAATTACAGTTTTCTTTTGTAAAAAACACAAGCGTCTTGCCCTTGTGGCAGAACGAGTGTGAAGAGATAATCCATGTGCAGTGGAAAGGCTCAGAAGCCACAGAACAGAAAACACAAACCTCAAAAAATACTCAAACAATAATACAGCTACTTTTTTGGTAAATGACTTATTCTTTTTGAGTGTGACAAGACTAAGGATCCCAAGAAGATTCCTGCCCTCTAAAACCACCAGAAAATCCAGGGTGAATAAGCACAGTCACTTCACCAGAGACAAGGAAAGTCTCTCTTTAGGTCCAAGGTGTCCTAAGGCAGATAGGACAATCACACTAAGAAAGCTTAGTTGGGCTTAAATATTCAATATGGATGAGTCTAAATCTTCCAGCTCCTGAAGAATAGAAAGACCATTTGGAACTTCTTGTAAGGCATTTCCATCAATGGAGAAAAAGGAAGAGAGAGGAGCTCTACACAAAAAGGGGTAAGGTGAAGGAGCTGTATGAAAAAGTGGCCCACTCACCCTCACCCTGCTCTTGCATTTCTTCAGTCCAGGAAACACCATAACTAAACAAAATCTGAATGTAAATGGACCTCAAAAGAGATTTACCTCCTCAGTTATGGGTAACTTAACTTCCTTCACCTCTTCAGACATGACTGTTTAGTCAGCAGTATTTTCATGTCACGTTTCTCCACAGAAGTGATTTCTCTTCTACATAAGCATGTACGAGACCTCAAAAGCCTAGGATGACACAGAAAGTAGAGAGCTTTGCTTTAGCACTTACTCATTTACCTTTGGCTCAGAAAATAGTTTCATCGTGCTACCAGTCTAACCACATTCTAAGATCCAGCCCAGCTATTCTGGACTCCAAGAGTAAGGCACTTTAACTGCTATATACAACAAATGAATTATCTGTTTTACAAGGGCCTTTGCCAAAGCTGCCTTTGACTCCTCAGGCAGAAAGATCAAACAACCATTTATGGCTGGATCAGCTGGAGATAGATTTTGGCATAAGAACTGAATGATGGCAGTAAGCCTCCCATTCTCCACAGGTTACCCCATCATCACTATTGCATCAATTGCTTCACACACCCAATTTTCTTATTAAATTTCATGAAGACACTCTAAACATACAAAGCATATAGGACTAGAAGAGGGAAGAAAGCAATATTAAAGCAGAAAATCCAAGCCATTGTCTTGTAAGGCAATGCTGGAATTAAGACTGTTGGTGCAGCTTGAATTCAGTTCCTTGTGTTTGCATCCGGCTGTTGTTTTCAATCACATAATGCACTCTGTTCTTCCCCACAGGATGCACCTGCCCTGGGGAGGAACCAAGGTTGTGCAGCAAAGGAGAAAATTTTAATTCTGGCATTCTGTTCCATGCCACCACAGACAATCCTGACTCACACCTTTACCTTCTCCACTCCTGACTTCTCATCTCTGTCTCATTTTCATTGCCTCTCAATTTCATTGCCTGCATTCCTCACCTCATCCAGTTATGTATCTTTTAATTGAACAAAATACAATCTATCCCTATGGACTTGCTGTCACAGTCTCAATTTCATTTCTTTCCTCTCCATCCCTAGACCTATTTCTTTCAGTCACTCAGTTTCAGTTTTCCTTTTCCAATTCTTCCACATTTTCCTCTCATATCTGCACTGGTTGCTATTGCAATAAACTCCATTGACACTCATCTAGCCTCAATCACACACACATTGTTCCTCCCCTTTTTTTTAGTCTCTGCAAATGCAGCAAATCGGAATAAGAGCAGGAAAATCTCTGCAAGCTACAAGAAAAAAAAACCAAAACAGAATTCATAGAGCCCAGTGACAGCCTTAATTCACAGCTGTAACTACAGAAAGCCTCAGGATGAAACTTCCATGGATAGAGGCCCTTGAATTTATGGGATTTCAGGAAGGGGTCTGCACATCTCTTATTGTGTGGAAATATGGACTGTCAGCTGTGATGGAAGGCAATTGGAGCTAGGTTAAGGTGAAATAATTAGTAAAAATAAGCCATTTTCCCCATGCCTCACCAAAGCAATTCACAAGCTATGATGTAAGAGATATTTTTGGTAATATGCTCCTGTTCTCTGGAAAATGCATTGTCAGTACACTGATTATTTTCTGTCTCTACAAGCAAGGTCTTAGGGAAGAAGCTTTCTCACCTGTCTGACCTCTTCTCAAAGCTGTTATCTGAAGGGCACTTGTTTCTGGGAACTGTGAAATTCGAAAGAGATAATGAATCCTTCACACCTCAGGAAGAACAGCTTCTGGTCACTTAGCAATGATGGACCATGCTGCCACCACGATACTACCATGGTTGCTTCCTGTGTTAACTGCTACAAAATAACCCAAGAAAGACCTTCACTGGACATCATCACAGAACAGAACTGCTACTGTACATAAAGTCTTTCTTCTGTATTTTCCTCCCATGATTGCTACTTGTGTACCCCAGGCAACACAGATTGCTGGTACAAACCCATTGTAAAAGTAATGAACAGAATTACACCAACTTTATACTAACTAGTAGCTTGGAGCATAACTGTCCACACTTTGTATTAGGCATTGGTTACCCAGAACTCTGTTCCTTTTGGGATTAAACCACTGTCTAGAATGTGACTATGGTCCACAATTCCAATACTTAATATTAAGCCAAGAACTTGGGACATTTTTTGTAATGGGATTGTGTCTCTTCAGCCTTTTGCTTGGAACTAGATCTCTATTTTCCTGTATCACTAATGCCAAAATATATAATTTTAGGATACTGCTTGGAGTATATATACTTTAATGTTATAAGCTAATAGTAAAATTACTGCCTCATAACTCAGTTACATATTGTACAGAATTCCACACAGATGATTTTTCCCATAATGTTCCCTTCTTGTAATATTGCTATCAAATGTCTCCAATTACAACAGGAAGAAGTATCACAGCTGACAAAAATTTCATCTGTGTTATTTTTAGTCTGGGAATAGGAGTTCTTATTTCTTTACTGCCTGTTCTGGTTTTGGTGCTGATAAATCACTGGAGACCAGCTGGTTTGCTGCAGCACCACACCAGCACTGCTTATTCCCATGTTGACTCATTCCTGCAACTGACAACTGCAACTTTCCATCACAATAGGCAGGTCTCTTAAGTTGGAGAACAGCTTTTTGTGCCATAGCAAGGCCAAGAGATTACAGCACTTGGCTGTCACAGGGGTGAGCTCTGAACAAATAAAAACATGCTGCTACTCTGCTCGCATGAGTCAGTGTGGCTATCATATTTCCACGAGGACGATTTCTGACTACAGGAAAAGGAAACTCACCTTGGTTAAGCGCTCTGGTTACATTTTTCTCTGAATTTTGTTAGCAGTCAGTCCTTATCACCTGTGCCATCAGAAGAGAGTATAAACTTCAGAGGAACTTCTGAAGGCTAAAAAATCTAAAGAGGGAGAAAATTTGATTTTAAAAGTCTGACAATGACAGAGAGAAAGATCCATAGGAAAAGGGCAACCACTGTTAGAGAAGTGATTTAGTCCTCATATTGTCAGCTGACTACCATATCCATAGCTGCCTGCAAGTCTCTGTGGATGCTAGGTGAACAATGCTTCTCTGTTACTCAGAAATGCTAAGTATCTAATAATATTTTTCTATAAGTAGATCACTTTAATTGTTTTAAATCAATCTTTTCCATTCACTGCGATAAATATATCAATTTGAATCTCACCTCTGAGCAGAGCCCATTCCAAATTCTACATGTTCTTCTGCAAGGGGACAGGAAACCACAGATTATTTTCTGTTTCTAGCCTGAGGGATCATCATATAAGTCTGAACAAATTGTTCACAAATTCCAAACATGGTTGATTCTGTTGAGCTCTGCTTCCTCTGCTAGGTAATAATATGAAAAGGTTTCTATGAAGGGTTTCACACTTTCTAAACAAAACATGCTCTTTAGCTAACAATCTATTTACAGAACTGATCCAACGGCTGCTTGACACTCTTCCTTCCTACAACCCACAAACCTCCTACCAACTTCCTCAACAGATGCTACAGTCCAAATTCAAACCCCGCACCTTCAGAATCCCACAGGCCATGCTGAAAATCATAAAACCGTATTAAAAAAAAAAAAAAAAATTAAGGCCAAATCCATGCAGATTCCAAGACAGATGATCAGAGAAGATGCTCTTATCATACAGATTAGAGATTTTTCTGGTTTTCCACATATTTGCTGCACAGTCTTGGGTCATGCAATTCTCTCTCCATAATAAAGCTGTGGCTTCACACAGCAAGTGCACCCTGTGCAACTGTGCCTACAATTCACCAAATAGATTTCTTCAGCACAACTGGCAACCAGGTGAGAAAGTAGCCACAGTATTATGCAAGAACTTCACAGAGCACTGTACTCTGATGAGTACACAATGGTACATGATACAATACAGAGATGCACACCTGCCTTATAAGCTACAGACACCAGAAGACCTGGCAGTTGAGAAGTCCTTGGGTATGTGAAAGAGCAGAGCAGCCACTAGTTCTCTGTAGGTGACAAGGGAGGATGATCTTGAGATAAAGACCAGAGACTTGTAGTTCAAAATGTTCAACATCAGTCTGTTTTTTTCCAAAGGCCTCCTGCCCAGTGCAGGTTTTGGACTGTGCAGTTTATCTCCAATAAAGCAAATATGATACTGCTCTCTCTCCCAGAGATGTGATGAAGGGCAATTTGTATCAGGATGGACAAACACCAGGACCACAGTGAAGGGGCAACAGAAGCAGATGAGTTTTGTCTCTTACTCTGCAAGTTTAGTGCAGTTGAACAACTGCCCTCAATACATGGAGATGGAAAATAAGGCAGAGCTTTCCGGGGCAAAAAGAAGACAGTGGGAGAGACCTGTTCACAACAGGGAGAGGTAAGAAGGGGCTGGAGAGTGATAGCAGCACACAGTCTATTTGAGTTTATATAGGAAGGTCACCAACAACTGATTTTCCATTTGGCAGTGTAATGTGTGATAATTTAAAATTAAGTGTGCATTACTCCACCCTCTAAGGTGCCTTATCACTCCTCAATAATTCTTTCTAGTTACTGTCTCGGAAGTCCCATGGTGGACAGGGACAAGAATACAAGCCCCAAGGGAAGATTTGTCCCACTGAAAGACAAAGTTTGTGGGGAACATGGAGGGAAGGGAACCTAGGGAAAATGTTCCTGAGAGTCAGAGGTGAAGTGGTACAGGGAAGCAGGATTTAAAATTTTTCTGGAAACCATGAATAATAAAATCTAGTTTTTAACAGTGCTGGAGATATTAAGGTCTTCAAGATTGAAACCTCCCAGTCCTGCCCAACCACACAAACTTAGAACTGGGATAAAGAGGAAGCTGTGCTTCTACAGAGAAAAAGAAGTTTAATAATTTTGGGTTGAAGATATGAGCGATAGGATCTGCATCTTTTTCTATTCACAATTACATATGAAGATTAACAAAACTTAAAAAATACTGATGTCACCAGCAGGACTCAAGTTTAGCTCTGGTATTTGTTTTTCCTTCTATGTCTCTCCTCTGTCAAAACTCTCAGGCTGGCACACTGTATTTTTTAAACCTAAGTATCTCACTATTAGGCCCAAGCCTGTACGTAGGCAGTGTCTGTTTATCTCAGATGCACTGAGCCCAGTGCTTACGAACAGCAGCAGATACGCCATCTGTGGGCTGGCAGACACCAGTGATACAATACTGACGCAGTATTGCTGATTGTCTTCGGTCACATCACTGCAGAAGTTAAAAGCAGGTTTCAGGCCACTTCTATTAATTGTTCTCCAACAGCATCATACGCACCTCTCGTGGGCTCTGTAATTCTTTCGTTTTTGCAGTTACACTGATGGCTCTCCATGTTAGTAATGTGGTTTCTGTATTTCTGTCAGACATCTCAGAGCATTAATTAACAGCAGCATGATGCTTTCTGGGATTTTCAAGGCTACTCAGTGCATTTCCACCCCTGGAGATTTTCAAAACCTGGCAGAAGGCCCTGACCAATCTGATCTATCTTTAAATTTCCACCAGCTTAGGCAAGCAAGGAGGCTACACTAGAGACCTCTAGAGTCCCTTTCGGTCTAAACTGCTCTGTGATTTTTTGGTATCTTCTTGAAACCTGTGGCATTTTCACCTCCAGTAGAGTTACTTCCAAACTGGCAGATCTATGACTTAATGGGCAGGCCCAAAAGGGTAAGAACTGCAGCTTAGAATTCCCTCTCAGGACCATGGGGAATCAAATCTAACCCAAATGTCATGTAATTACACAATATTACATCATGAAAGCATTCCAGTATTTTAAAAAGCAGCCAAGGTTCTCCTCCAAATAGAATAAAATGTTCTGGGAAGGCATTATGCCCCTTCCTATCCTTCCTTGACATCTAGGCATTGTCTATATCCATAAACCTCCTTCCTTTCTTAATTATGCAATGTTGCAGAAAGTTAAGATGTTGAAAACTGGACACAGCATCATACTGTGCAATGCACTGTGGTAACCCATCTCCCAAACTAGTAACATCCAAACTAGGGCCCTAGGAAGACCCAGGCTTAGCACTATAGACCCCTCATATTGTATTTCAAGGTGTCATTCATTAGTTACAGAAGCATCCCAAGTGCTGCAGGAAACAGTGGATGTACATCCTCTGTTACTACACACTGACACCTTCACATTTGCTTTACTATGAATAAACTTGTTTCATATCCAAAAAAAGAAAGCCAAGGGCATGGTACAATGCCAGGAAATTCTCATGAAAACAAACATACAAAAAAATAAGTTCTGGCTCCAAGATGTTTTAACAGACACACAGCAAACCTGGAAGGAGATAAAACACTTTTCTGAAGCTTTCAAGTCAGCTGAAGAAAGGTCAAAAGATCTTTCGTAGCTGCCATATGGGAGATGATCTGATTTATCCCTTTCTAGGCAGGCCCACTTCCCAAGCAGTACGTCCTGCACTGCTACCTGCGCAGGACTAAGTCAATCCTCCAAAGAATATGTGAAACAGCCACTGTGACTGTAAGATACCAAGAACAGCTAAGGGTATTAATGGCAGCCTAGACATCTGATTACAATCATCATGTTTTCGGCTCCTCCTGAAGTCAGTCTTGTGATGACACAAGATGTTCCCGGACTCACCGGGTATTTTTAGCAAAAAACAACATAAAAGGGGGCAAGAGAGAAGAGATGAGGCTTTGTCACTTCTAAAGCTCTGCTAACCTGCAAAGTCAGAGACCTTTATCCCTCCAAAATGATACAATGCTTTCGCACTAGACTGGTAACTAAGGAGTTGGCAGTGTTCCAAGGAGGTGAGGAGAGTCTCTGCCATTCATCCAGTGCACTTATTAGGTGGATTAGAAATTCACCCAAAAGGTAAGCTACCAGGTTGGCTTTTTTTTTTTTTTTTTTTTTTTTTTTTTTTGTAGGGGTTTGTTTGTTTGTTTGTTTGTTTGTTTTGTTTAAGGTGGAGTTTTTAAACTTGTTTTTTTAAAAAGTTTCTCCTGCTCCACAGCTTCTTTCATGCCTTCCAGGCCCCCTATGAAGTACACTCTGCTATTTGTAATTCTCTTGTTTGTGACTGTCTGCTCGGGGCTGTGGTGGAGCACGGGCATCTGCAGCACTAACATAACTGAGATGAAATAAATAGAATTTCTCACATGTATTACATTTAAACTAAAAGTTTCAGAAACAAAAGTCATGGGCTATTTTATATACTCTATCTTGTTAAAGTAATCAAGGCATATCACTAACCACAAAGGTTAAAAAAGGCGGCTATCACTGTATCAGTAACCCTTCATTGCTTTTATGTTTCTCTTAAAGGAAAATTTTCACAGAATCTGAAAATACATCCTCATGATTTGCCCTGACAAGGAGTGCAGCTCACCACGGATGGGATACTGAGGACGCACCTCACACTCCTATCTCCCAGCATACAACACCTTCACAGTATCCAAATCCCCTACTTGTTTGGAAAACACGAAATTTGGAGTGCAGCTGTTCGAGCCGGTACTTTTACGACATCCGTACCTAAGCCACCAGTACGCCATCCGACATGTTTTCGCGATTCCCCAGCTAATCTTCGCAACCCAATGTCACTGCAGATTAAGTTAAGGCACTGCCAGTTTCCCTGGAAAGCTCCCGAGTCCCTGAGGAACTTGTCCAGCGACGGCAGGAGGACGGTGACACCTCGCGGTTCAGCTCCCTCATTACCTCGGCCACGGGAGGCCCCGCAGCGATGAGGCCCCTTATGGGTTACGGCGGCGCTTTCCCAGGCCGGCACGTCCCCCTTAACCCTCCCGAGGGTTTGGCTCTTCCCGTCAGGAACGCTCCCGGGAGGGGGGACGGCGTGAATCGCCGCCCGCCCGAGCCACACCCGCGCACAGCAAAGGGTGACACAACTGCGGCCCTCCAGCACCCCCAGGGACAGGGGGACAGGGGCTTCTTGCGAGGACATGTAGTAACAGGGCAAGGGGGAATGGCTTCAAACTCAAAGAGTAGGTTTAGATTAGATAATAGGAAGAAATGGTTTGCTGCGAGGGTGGTGAGGCAGTGGAACAGGTTGCCCAGAGAAGTTGTGGATGCCCCACCCCTGGAAGTGTTTAAGGCCAGGCTGGATGGGGCTCTGAGCAACCTGGTCTGGTGGAAAGTGTCCCTGCCCATGGCAGAGGGATTGGAGAGCCATCTTTAAGGTCCCTTCCAAGCCAAGCCGTTCTGTGGGTCTATGAACGGCCCCGCAGCCGCCAGCCGCGCGCACGCGCCGCGCGTTGCCCAGGAGACGGACGCCGTCACACTCCCTCACGGCCCGATCCGAGCGGCATTCCACCGGCCCGATCCGAGCGGCATTCCACCGGCCCGATCCGAGCGGCATTCCACCGGCCCGATCCGAGCGGCATTCCATCGGCCCGATCCGAGCGGCATTCCATCGGCCCGCACCGCGTCCCGCCGCCCCGCCCCGCCCGGCGGCTGCCGGACAGAGCCCACCATGCTGCCCGCCCGACCGCCGGAGCTGACAGTGGCCCCCGCACTACCCTACAGCTACAGCAGCCAGCCCCGCTCCCTGCTGGCCCGCCCCAAGTACCGAGCGCCGCCCGACGCCGCCGAGCCGTGAGTGCCGCTGCCCCCGCGCCCTCCCCGCCTTTCCCTTCATCCCGGCTCCCTCGCCGCCCTTCCCGGGGGCTCCTTCTTCCTGTGTCTCGGGGGGAGCTGCCCGTTGCGGCCGGTCCGTGCCGCTCCGGGCGGTGCGCGGTGCTGCAGCCGGCGCTGTCTGTGCTGCTCGCAGGCAGAAGCAGCCCGTGTGCTACGGAAACATCATGCGCGACCCCAGAGTGGCGCGGGGACACGCCTTAGCCATTCGGCTCTTGCCGCAGGTATGGGGTTTTTTGTGGTTTTGTTTGTTTGCTTGTTTTTTTTGGGGGTGGGGGGGTTTGTGTTTGTTTGTGTGGTTTGTGTTGCGGGGTTTTGTTTGTGTTTTTTGTTTGTTTGTTTGGTTGGTTGGTGGTGTTTTTTTTAAATATGGATCATGCTACAGCTTTGTTGAAAAGTCATAGAGCCAGGAAAGCTGTTCCTCGTTTATAATTTTAACTACCGAAACTGTAATTTTACTTCAAATATTTCACATAGTCACAGTCTGTGACTGTATCCAGCTCTTCTTTAAAGCACTTAGTTTCACATAAACTTATGTAGTTCTGATTTGTTCCCCTTCCCCTCCATTAAGTACGTGATTCCTTTTTTTTTTGCCTCTCCATTTCTTTAATGTAATGATCCTAAACACAAGTTATCACTCATAATCTGTGATCATATGCAAGGTGTCATCAGGGACAATTGCAGCTCCTGGGAAATTGTCTTGAGGTAGACTTTGGCTTATCCTACCATAGAAGCAGAGCTAAATGGTCCAGCAGTATGCAAAAGCTACTTGTGAGGAGGCAAAAGTATTTTGTTTATCCTAATATAGTAGTAAGTCATAGAACCTTAGAATGGTTTGGGTTGGAAGGGATCTTAAAAGGTCATCTGGTTCCAACCCTCTGCCACCGGCAGGGAGATCTTCCACTGGTTCAGGTTGCTCAGAACCCCATCCAAATGTAATGCTTTATTTTCAGAGAGTATTTCAACATAGATAATTTGATCATATATGAATTTATAGCAGTCTGTATTTTTAAAAGCTACTTTGTATAAATAACTTGTGTTGTTTAGTATCTGTTTCTTAGACTGAATTTCATGTTAGCTTTGTTTAAGAAGTTCGAAACTGGTGTTCATTTCAATCATAAGCAGAGTACTGAATTTAAAAGGTAGTATGAGTTTCTTTTGTTTTATAAGCAATAATTGGTCCTATAATTTTTATCTAGCAAACAATTCTGTTCATAATATGATAACTGGACTTAAGTCCATTTGACTTCTCAAAATTTGAAAACTCACATATAAAACATACTGTTTTATTATACTTTATCTCACAAAGCAAAGTTCTGTATGCAATATTCACTTTCAAATAACAAATGAATGCTCTTACTGTGAGATGCCATTAGTATGTACCTGTAGGCAGCTAGCATATCTTCATGTTTCATGCCCTACACTCTTCAAGTCAACGAAAAATTTAGAGTCAGGACCCAGAAAAGTAAATCCAAAATGCTAGATTGCTAGCATTCAAATCAACCAGCAATCTTCATTTTCCTGCAGAAAGAATGAAATATCATTTTCAACTACAAAGGGTATCCTGTTTTGTGGTTTTTTTCCTTCCTCACCCCTGCTCAGAGTACCCAACCCAATCCCCCTGAGGTTCAAAAGCAGAAGGGTGCACAGAAAAGAGCACTGGTGAGAAAGCGTGTAAAAGAGCCAATTCGACCAGGAACACCAGAGCCTGTGGAAGGCAGAGAGCATGTTTCTGTGCAGACAGGTAAAAAGCTTTTTTTTTTTTTATTCATCTAAAAACAAAGCTTGCTGATCTATATTCACTTGCTAAATTGATGATGAAGTTGGTAGAATCACACAAGGATAAGTTTAAAATCATAGAATGCTAGAATCAAAGGTTCTGTAATCCTTTCCATTATAACCCCTTATTTTTAGTTGTATTTATTAAACTTATCTAATTAGTGACGTTTTACCAGAAGGTCTGTTTTGCAGTTTTCATTTATTCTTTCCTTTTCCAGTATCATTAGAGAAGTTTCATATATGCTAAAATTTTGCTTAAAGTGAATACCCTTTTTGGGAATCACTTCCATGAACTGTACCTGACAATACAGGGAGCATAGCATCAGATAGCCTATGCAGCAAACTGATGTATGTTTTAAGTTGAGCTGCCTTTTCTTTTTTTTTTAACTATATTTAAGACATTTTATTTGACTCTTTAGATATAATTCACGGTGTAGAGTCAGCAAAAATAGTTGAGAGTTAAAATAAAAAGAATCCAGCTTTGAGTATTCAATATGCTTTTGTTTCTAGAACTGTATCTGGAAGAGATTTGTGACCATGTAGTAGAGGTTGATGGAGAGTGTCAAACAGATGAATTTTTGGACAGACCACCAACTCCACTCTTCATACCAGCCAAAACAGGAAAAGATATAGCCACGCAAATAGAAGAAGGAGAGGTATGAAGCAAAGTCAGGTCCACAAAGTGCTGTTGAAGTATGTCTCCCATACAAAACACATTTCTGATGCAAAATTGAAGAAGAAACAGAAATGAACTAATCCTCACAGAATGTGGAAAAAAACCCAACAACAAACCCACAAAAAAACCCCCAAACAGTCCAACTCTCCAATGTCTACTTTGAGGTTAGGTGCCAAATTAAGATACTTCTCCATATGCACTGGTTCTGCTGTTTTCATCTAAGAACTACAGTGCTGAGAAATGCTCTCTTCTGTAAAACATGTCCAGCTCAAGAACAGGTTGGGAACATAGAAACAGGGTCCAAGTGAGTGTTCAGCTTGTCCCTGGCAGTCCCAACAGTGGCTGTGATAGGGTATGTGTGCATCTCATTCCAGCCCACTTATCACTTAGCTCCCAGCTGCACTTGTGCTTCTTTCTGCCTCAGCTGACACTGGTCCCTCACCTGCACTTCTCTGGCCTGCCTTCAGCACAGGGCTTTCTTCAGCCTCCTGTTCTCCTTGCCAATCCTTGTTAAGAGCAGCTGTGACCAAGGGATATTTATCTCTGTTTCTGTGATTCTTATTCTCAGTTATTTGACTTTGACATTGAAGTTAAGCCAATCCTGGAAGTGCTGATTGGGAAAACAGTTGAGCAGGCTTTGCTGGAAGTCATGGAGGAAGAAGAGCTGGCCCAGCTGCGGGCACATCAGCGTGCCTTTATAGAGCTGCGTAACGCGGAATTTGCTGAATTACAGCGCCTGGAAGAGCAGGATAGGCGAATCAGAGAGGAGAAGGTAGGACTTCCTACCTAAGAGCAAAACAATCTGAATGCTCATCAGAAGGGAGAAAAACATTTCCAGTACTGAATGGCAAGCTGTGAGATAAGCTGGATATACCTCAAAGGGCATTGTTAACTTTGATATTCCTCCTAGCATTTTGGTGAGCTGCACTCTGCCACTTGCTCTCATACAACAGCATCATACTGTTGTGTTTATTTGGAGCAGTCATGCTTGAATGACCTGGTATCCTCGGACATCTGATGAAGAGGCCAGACCAACAGCTTTTTATTCTGTACCTGGTGCAGCTGTTTCTTAAACATTCTCATTATAATAACTGCTAAATGAATAGTCAGAGTGCTTGAAAGTAAGAGAGATGCCTCCTAGACTTTCACACCCAGTGCATGCACTACTATATGTGCACACGTACATCTCAAGATCTCCAAGTATTATGCTATATTATTAGTATTTAGTAAATAGAAATAAACAGAAAAGGCAAGTCTTACTCACTATTCATCAGCCTTGTATAACTGGGGTTTTTAATATTTTCCTGGACCTGGATCATTTTAATCATCAAAAGGGTTAGAATACTGGAAAGCTGAAAAGTTCAGGAAATACTATCCAACTTCATCTCATTCTAAGGCCAATGATCAGCTTGATCTGCAATAATAAATCAAGAAGGCAAGGCATGAGACCAATGTATACTAAGGCATCAGAGAAGGGTTTCATTTGGCCAACTGTGAGGCCCTTATTCTCAAAATCGAAAAGGTGAACCACAGAACACAGAAATGTGTTTCTCTGTAATTTTTGCTTATTTTAATACTTCATAGATTGAGTACAAGCTTGCTTTCAAGCATTCTTTCATACGAGGAGTTTTTGTGAAAGGTAGAGGCTGCAAATACGAGGTAGAGACTATGATTATCTGCAGTTTTGATTATCTTTGCTGTTTAAGAGACTCGTGGAAGCAACAGCTAAAGGCCTCTAAGTTTTACACGCATAATTGCCTTGACAGGAACGTCGCAGACTCGAGCACTTGGAAAAGCTGCGGAAGCAGAAAGAGACCACAGAGAAAATTGCAGCTCGGGCATTTGCTAAGCGTTACCTGGCTGATCTTATTCCCTCAGTCTTCAGCAATCTTTATGACAGTGGATTTTTTTATGACCCTATAGAAAGAGGTTTGTTTTTTTTATATATTTTTATATATTTTTAAAAATATATGAACTAAGTAATACAAAGCTCGAAACAACCATAAAACGTAGCATATTCTCCTGTTATTTAGAATAATGTCATAAGACTTTATTCATTTACATTTGTGGCTGAACTCAAAGTTTTAACACAAATAAATGTTATTGGTCATCTGTACAAGTAGTCAAGAATAAGCAAGAGCTGACAGTGTGACAATGGAAAGAGCTGCTTTGGAATTGAAGAGATATTAATGGGTGGTTAGGATTGGTACAGTAGAAAGAGATATCCAAATTGAAGTAAATGTGTTTTGATAGAACAAAGAAATCAGTGTGTCATTCTGAATATTTTTAAATGATTATCAGAGCAAGGGAGAAATTAGTCAATTAAAATTAGGCGCTGAAAATAATTTTGGACTTGTACATCAGTGACCTCCGAGCCTTTAGAATCAGCAACATTTCTCATGGGCTACCTTGCTGTACCCACTTCACCAGGCTCCACACGGTCACATACCACGGCTTGGGAACAGCTACACTCTCTCTGGAATAAGTCATGGGGTTAATGCAGAAACTGAGTGTATTTTGCCACCAGAGCAGGCTTTGGGACCACAGTATACAAAGAGTATGATTTGAGAAATACGTGGGTAAGCAAGAGCTCTTTAGTCAGAGGGAACAAATGCTTTCAGCAGACCAGAAGCCAAATGTCTTTGGAAAGCAAGGCAGGAAATGTTATTCTCCTGACTTGTTCAGGATAGTTATTTGATCTCACTAGAACATGACTGTATATCTCAACTGTGCTAGCTTTTCAAGGGTGCCAGACCTCTTTGAAAATCACTAGAGTTGAGAGGACTCTGGTCAGAGTCCATAATGATGAACCTCAGTAAGGGAGGCTGGAGATAAGAAACCAAACAACACTTGAGAGATTTCATCTTACTCTTACGATCTTTTGGCAGGGGTGTTCATCCCTTAATTGTTGCAGCAAATAAAAACCAGTCCCCAACTTCTGTCAGTCATCCTTAATGAAATGGCATTTTCTCTTTCTAACTTCCTGCTAAATTCTTACAGATATTGAGACAACATTCCTTCCATGGCTGATGTCAGAAGTGGAAGAAACACTACAGAAGAAGGTTCTGGGGAGGACAATGCTTGACTGTAAGTTTGCAAGTCCTTTAATGTAATCTGGGCAGCTTGTTTTTCTTGAATGCCTTTTTCCTGATCAGAACAAATATCATATTTTCATTGTCACTGTGGATTAAGGTAGGAGGGGTCATTTAAGTACCCATGACTCTTTGTGTTTAGGGTTTTTGTTTTGGTTTGGTTTTTTTTTTACCATATTAAAATGTTTTAATGTTGGAAAACTACTACTACATACAACTAGGTGACTGATTTTCATCTGAAATAATAGGAGTGTCAGTCATGCTGCACTGTCTACTCTCTTCTGGCTTTATACTGTTTGAGATGTGTTAATGCTGGGAGATAAAACACATATGTCAGGAAGATAATGGTTAAAGAACACAAATCTTTTTTTCTGCTATAAAGCTTCTACTTCCTCTGTGTTACACAGCTACCATTGCTGTTATGCTCTCTGTAGTGTGCCTGATTGTGCCAGTGGAAACAGAAAAGCCCATCCTGTGCACTGTCACATGTATACCATGAAAGTCTCTTCATTCGTGTAAGCTCCCAGCACTCCTATGTGAAAGGAGGATAATCATAGGCCATGGTTGACTGAGAAGTGAAGTGACCAACATTTTTCATCAAAACAAGGGCTTACTTCCTGCTGTACTCAATAATCATGTCCTTGCTTTTGAAATAGATTGAAATATCAGTGGTTTTCGGGGATAGTTCAAGTTAAGTATTTGAATTCTTTCATTACTCCGTCTTCAGAGGCTGTAGTTGAAACACCTGAACAATCTGAACTCCCTCTTGTGTAGAAAAACAAAATTATGATGTATGTGTATCCACTGGGGTGCTCCTAGGTCAAACCACTTTTTACACTTGCATTACATCTTCTTCATTCCTATAGTTTTCCTCTTGCTGGGATTTTGGGTTTGAATTAAAATTGCGTTTGCTTCTGTTGGGTTTATTTTTGGTTTACTTGGGATGCTGAATTTTATTTATTAAGATATAGTATGATTTGGACAATTACAGCTGGTCTGTTAGGTATTTTATCCTGATATATGTGCCAGTATGTACATTCAAGGATCACTTCTTCATGTAGCTCTTCAGGAGGGGAAAGAAATTTCTCTTCTTTTAAGAAAAAATATATTGTATGTGACTACTCTATTAAACATCCTTAGGATAATGTTGCTGCAGGATACTCTATTGATGAGAACATCTATCATATTCCTGTTAAATCTGTTTAATTGTTTAACTAGATATCATAGTCTTGCTCCAGTTCTGAGATATACAGAGCACTTGGGGCAGGCCAGTAAGTAATGTCAGCAGCCCATTTTGCTATTTACCCTCTGTATTTCCCGACTTATACCCAGTCACCCACTGTTGAGTAAACATCATCTCTTCAAAAGGAACATTCTCCAAATTTTGTAGAGGCAGACACAGCCTCAGCTGAGATAGTTCATGGCTTTTTTCCCCTCTTAAACAGAAACATGGGAGTAGTCTCAAAGGATCCACTTTTAACCTATTTGAATGGAGACTGCCCAAAGCACTGCCTTGTGTGTAACCTGGCTAGTCCTTGTTCCTGATGGGGTGATCTGCTCTGGGGAGTGAGAAGCAAATGTGAGGAAATCAACAAAAATACCCAAGTGCACCCTTTTCAAATCACTGCTTTGAGTGTAAACCAATCATCTGGCTACAGCAGCAGGGATGGTTTTGTCTGATTTAAATATTCTTTCATTTTTAGTGTTACTTCAGGGTTCTTTCTCTGTTTAAGAAATTACAGGTCAGTAATATATAAAAAATGTTAAATTATAGGGGTTTTCCTCCATGTTCGTTAATGGTGGCTTTTTCGGTTTCAGCCTTGATTCGTACAGTGGTTGAAAAACGCTTAGATGCATTTAGCTGTCAGACTCTGCCTGGTCAGACAGAAGCACCTGCTAAAGAGCCCAGGCCACCAGATGCTGCACCCCAGGTGTCTGGTGAGACAGCTGCTGCTGACCAACTAGTCACAGAGAAAGAAGAGACTGACCAACCTGTTGCTGAGGAGCAGCCTTCAGATCCCATCTCATCCCAGTTGGAAGAATCAGATCAAGCAGGAACACAGGATTTGGAAACTGAGTAACAAACAGGAAAGTCATCAAGTAAATGGAGATGAATGGCTCAGAAAGAAGAAATTAATTCCTCTCTATTTACAAGTATTGTGCCCTACCCATGCTGAAAGAGGAACCTAAGCAACAAAATTAAAACATGTTTTCCATATGTGGTATTGTTGATTTCAGGCTGTAAGAATCAAGATAAGTTACTAGTGCGATGAATGGCAGGGAAATATTATCCCCTTCTACACAATCCAGTCCATCAAAAAACTGGGAGATTTACAGTTGAAAAGTACTGCTGCCCCATACCCTGCACTTGAAGGACATTGAGAGCATCATAATGACCTTTGGAAGTGCTTTGATAATGTTCTTGGAACAAAATTTCCTTACTCTCCCTGTTTTGAAAGGTTGCTACTACAGCAATTAGATAAATTGCTTTTCACTCATATTAGTCTTTCCTCGCAAACCTGAATGGGCATCTCAACAGGTAATAGAGCAAAAGCAGTTGTTCCTCAAGCTTTTCAAGTTCAAAGAGGTACCTGCCACTAGGAATTTCTGCCAGTGCAAAATCCTCATTAAGTCCCTGCCTCATGAAACCCAGGTGAGGGGCTGGAGCCACACACTAAGTCCAGTCTTGATTTTCTTTGTAATCATCCTTTCCTGATGTTTTACTGGAAATGGTACCAGACGTGACTGACAGAATGTGCCTGCACTGCCCCATGTATCTGTCTGTTCACAGGCCAGCTCCTGAAGTGGGGCAGTCTCCCTCACAAAAGCACATCTGTGCTACATTGCAGCAACACCGTTTCCTTGCTGGGTCGGTGTCCTCAGCAGTAGCAGTCCTCGGCAGGCAGGTAAGGCCAAAGAGTGGCCAGCTCTGCACCCAGGGTGGCACGGGGTGGGGTGCACGGGGGTCTGCAGCTCCCGGATGTGCGTGTGCTCCATGCAGTGGGGGAGCCGAGAGAAGAGAGGGAGCTGTTGCTGCAGGCACTAGAGGGCAGGACAGCCCACAGCAATCGGGCTGTAGAAACATCACTGAATTCACCTATTGCACATTGCAGAGTCTGCACTAGTGGTACCCTTCTGGACTTCCCTCCTCTGCTAAACCCCAAAGGCATCGGCCTTTTGCAAAATCCAATCATTTATAACATGGGATGAGGGACATTTTTCACTAGATCAGATTGCTCAAAGACCCATCCAGCCTTGCCTTGAACGTGTCTCTGAGTATTGTGGGTTTCAGGGCTTTTTAACTGCAGTTGCTGAGTTTTCCATGCCATGTTTCAGCCCTAGGGTTGAGCTGAACCCTTTCAAAAAGTTCAACAGAGCTGTTTCAATCTGTTCTTTGAATGAGTTTGGAGGAAAAGTACATTTCCCTGCCTACATTCAGACATCTTTTCAGACAATAAGCAACTCTTAACACATCTGGATGCTGGACCCAGGATGCAGAGTTCTGAGTGCTTTCTCCCAGAAACCGAACATGAAGTTTGTGGCCTTGCACTGTGTTCAAAGGACCAATTGCAGCAGAGGAGTTGAGGTAATACCTCCTCTGGTCACGCTGGGTGCCTGTCAGTAAACACCTTAAACAGAAGTGTGTGTGCTTCCTATCTTTGTGTGCTTTATTAAAAGCAGCTGGTTACAATATGGCTGTATCCATGTGATTTGCATCTATTGATTCCTCTGCAAAAAGCCAAAGCATTACTTCAACATCCCATCCAGCAGTTTACCTCCTTGTTTACTTCATCCACTTGGGAAGCGGGAAAGTCATAGAGACTTACTGCCTGACCCTGATTCAGTTTGGGAATCCTTTTGGTACCGATGGACCACGTTGGGACCACTGGACTCTCCAGATTTCTCCACTGCACATTGACAGACTTGTCACTGCACTTTGAGAACTTTCTGGTGAGACCAAAGTTCATGACAAGTTTGCTGCTGGCAGAAATCATGGGTTTCAAAATGCTGCAAAGAGAACATATAAAAAGAATACACTTATGAAATTGTTTGTTTGCTTGCTTATATGCATATCTTAAACATGAACCTTACTTTATCCATTTTTAATGGCTACAAGCTCTGGAGCCTGAGGAAGCTGTATTAACAAGAGGAATATACAGCAACAGCCCAGTGGTATTCACACAGCCATGGAGTCCTGTCCTGCACTCCTGCAGAAGACATCTTTAGACCAGTATGACAGTATCTATCATAGTGAAATAATGAAACTATTTCAGTGTGGTTTCTGTCTGCCAGGGTTTCTGTACTAGTAAAAACCAGAAGCTAGACATGGCCCAGAGTACATTTCAGTGGTCTAGCTGTTATACTGCTTGATTGCAGTATCATTGTAATTATAAACTGCCTTATGTTGCCTCACTCCTCCTCCTCGGCTGCACCACAGACATTTGGTGCTGTCGAGTTGCCCAGGCCTTGGTTATTAACATATGATAATATTAGCACATGTGTATTGTCACTGGCAGTTTAAGTTTATAAATTTAACAGTGAACTGTAGCAACTCTGGTGGTGTCATATCCCATGCTGCTGACTGCCATGGAGTTTGTGATTTCTGACAAAAAATCTGGCTGAGAGGCTGGTACAATGTTTGCAACTGCCCCAGTGGATTACTTTTATCTGTGAGAGTCCTAGCTGGATCTTGTAGCCACTACGGAGATAACACCTGCTGTTAAAAACGACCCAACAGTGGATTTTGACTTAACAGCAATTGTGATTCAATCATGCTTTGGAAATTGAAATTATATCTACTTTAGACCGGGCAAGGGGTAGGTGTTCCATGTCAGCAAGACCATATCCAGCAGATCAAGGGATGCCATTATTCCTCTCTATTTGGCACTTATTGGTCCACTTCTGGAGGACTGACCCCCAGCTGTGGTCTTCCCCAGTTCAAAAGAGGCACTGAAAAGTTGGAGGGGTTCCTATGGAGGGCCACAGAGATGTTTAAATGTGAACTTGCCGTAGCAAGCAAGACTGAAGGAACTGGGTGTGTTCAGCCTGGAGAAGAGAAGGCTCAGCTGGATCTGGCCATGGCTTCCCAGCGCTGAAATGGTGGTTATAGAGAAAGTGGAAGCATCTCCCCAGGGATGACCTGCGACAGGACAAGAAGAAACAGCCACCGTTCGGCTTCAGGGGATGTGCACATGCCTTCCCGCGCCCCTCAGCCTGCTGGGGTGCGGGTCTGCAACAGAACCCTAAGTGAAGGAAGCAAAACCAGTATATGTGTGCAGGACATTCTTAATGCCGTGAGATGCTTACTGGGAAGTAAATAACCACCACTAGCGCAGGTGGTGGGTTGTGTAGATCCTCACAAGTACGGATAACTCCGTGCGGCCACAGCAGAGGCGGTATCGGCGGCCGGACAGCCGCGGTACTCACACTCCGTTTCCATCAAGTTTCCCGGGAACGCCGCCGCCGAGGGAGCGCTCGGACACCCCCGGAGCCGGACTCTCCTCCGCGCTCCGCTCGGTGCTCGTCCCCACGGCCCGCGCTGCCCCGCAGGGGCGGAGCAAGGAGGGGACGCGGCGTGGCCGTCCCTCGGCCCGGCCCTCCCCTGCCCCGCCCGCCGCCGCCCCGCCGCCAGCCGCCTCCCGGGGCCGTGCACCGCCGCGGGGACGGGAGGAGTCGCCGCCGCTGCGCTCCCCGGCCCGGCGCTGGGGGAGCGGGCGGCGCCCGCGGAGCTGGGCCATGAGGTGAGCGGGGCCGGGCCGGGCGGGGGTCGCTCCGCCGCCCCGCAGCGGAGCCGGGGCACTCGGGGAGAGGGGGACGCGCTCCGGGCGGGGCACCGGCGGGCGGGCGCCGAGCACCGCGGGTGTCGAACCGGGCGGGCCGCCTGCCGCCGCAGGAAAGCGGACCGTGCCGCAGTGTGTCCCCCTTCAGGAGGAGAGTTTCGTCTTTACTTACTTATTTTCCGCTTCTCCCCCTTCGACTTTCCCCACGCCCCGGCCGCCGCGCAGGCTCTCCCGCTTGTCTGCCCGCAGCGCCCCGCACCGGAGCCCGGGACGGGCGCCCGCCCCGGCCCCTCTTGCCTCCGGGCTCCGAAGGGCCGCAGGACCGGGGACTGGGGCGGGGGGACGACGGACATATCCTCATCTTTCCTTCGCACCGCTCTCCAGTCCCTCCCGGGGCTCTCAGGGCAGAGCGCGGGGCAGCGGGCGGTGCCGTGATGCGCGTCTGGCCGTGGCACCCCCGTGAGGAGAGACTCGGGTCGTGGTCCGGGAGGCTTGTTCCCGCATGGGAAAACATCTGCGGGCCCAAAGGTACGCCCGCCGCTCGCACACGGGTGTCGACGCCGTCATCAAAATCCCCGCCGACAGAAGCAGCCGCAGCACGGTTTGCATCAGGTTTTCATCTCTCTTCAGTAGGCTGACAGCTTGCTGAGGTCAAGCCTTGAGCTGTCATTGACTCCTACGGGATACACGACTTTTGTTTTGTTTTGTTTTGTTTTCTGTGGGAAAGAGGGATTTACCACATTATATTATTTTTTTTTCCTAAAGTACGCAACTTGGTTAAAATTTAACTTTCAGTTGTTTTTTATTTCCCTGTTAAGAATCTGTGTCCCTTAGTCAAATGACAGTTCATTTAATAGAAGGGTGAATTTGGGACAGCCAAACTCTTCTCTGAGGGGTGTTGCTTTCCCTGTCTGACTTGAGCATGACCAGTATATTTTTCCTTACAAAGGAGGGCCAGTGAAGCTAACTGCTTTTGTAGAATATATGTGAAAGTAGTTGATGAAGAGCACAAAATAATAACTGTCTTTAAAATGTGAATTTAAACATAATCTTCCCACCTCAGTTCGTATTTTTAATTTATAAAAGACTGTAGGACAGAATCCAAGCTATGTTTTTGGGAACATCATGTATCTACATATGTATTTGTTTGTGGCTACTTTGTTCATCATGTAGGAATATTCAAATCACCTTGATGAGGATCTTCTTGAATAAATACAAATGATACAGATGTTTGCTTTCCAAGAAGCAGTAGGAGACGATGTACTTGGCATTATTACCAGGAGATCAGCAAATCTGGCTCTGACAGAATGAGGAGGAGGTTCCCAATCTGAGCACTCACATCTTGGTATTGCAGTTGTAAAATTACATCAGCACGTGCACCTTATTACTGATTGTCCCAGTGGTCAGCACGTGCACCTTATTACTGGTTGTCCCAGTGGGTAGCAGAAAATCTGTCTATTTAAGTCTCAGATACCTAGTCACGTACTGCAGCACAAAGTGTCAATCAGTCTCATCCTGACTTGGCAGCTTCTCCAGAAAGAGCATCTCTTTTTTGTCATGCAGTCTGAAGTACACCACTGATCCTGTAATGTGCAACATTTCTGTTGTGCTCTGACCCTTCACTAAGGAGGAATAAAGATGGTGTCACTGGGAATTTCCCTTCACTGGTCCTTCCTGTCCCTGTTGTTGGTCTGAAGAAGCAGCGCACAGAGCACTGCTCTGACTCTGTGCATGGGGAGTGGTCATACTGTGCGAGACAAAATGGGGCTGTGGGGGGCAGGTGGCCCTGGGTGAAACAAGGGTAGCTCTGCTAGACAGAGGTACAGGGACAGAGACAGGATAAGTGACAAATTGTGTGACTATTACTTGATACTGTGCATGTTTGCTGCTGTGGTGCCACTGTATGTGCAGTATGTTTTCCACCATTAGTGTGCACTTACTTGCCCTGAATTGTAAGTCAAAGCAGTCAAAATCTCATTTGCAAACCTAATGGGAGTGGGTATAGATCCTGGAGTAGTAGAACTGTGTAACTGCATTTTGAATTTAGTGCTGTGACGTGTAAATAGGGCCTGATCGTTCTGATCATGCAGATGCTAAAAATTGATAATAGGATTATTTGTGCAAGAGTGAGAATAAAAGCTAGAAATAAGATTAGAAAGACTGTACCATTTCTTCAGGACTTGTGCATCAGAGTGAGAACAGTAGTGGGAGGTTTGGAGAGTTTGATAGAAGAAGGTACGTAAACACAGAAAAATAAATAATTATTTCTTTAAGGGGGCCATTTAATCATCTAGTTCATTTTTTAAATTTAACCAGGTTGAAGCCTTAATTTGACATCTTCAAGTTTATTTAAAATTTCTGAGGTTTTGAGTTTTTCAAAGATAAAAATGAAGAGTTAGATCATTTTGAGTGCATTACTTCTGAGTAGACTTTCTTTTAAGCTGGACACTTGCAGGTCACAGATTCATGCTCTCTAACTAAAGACAATAGCTTCTATTTCTGTTCAATTCTGTAATTTTCTCTGCAGTGAGAATCTCCTTGTGAAGCTCTGTTAGCACATGCATGTATTCCCTCTCTGTCTGCCCTTCTGTCAGGGCTTGGTGCAAAGTAAATATCATGAGATAATTCCACTCCCTATGACTATTGATATACATTTAATCTGCAGTGTGTTGCATGCCTGGGACCTGAGCTGCTGTCCCTCTCCCTCAGACTCCTAATTTCTTGACTGATGATTAAACCCCAAAAAACATCAACCCCTACCCTGTCAACGAGTAAATACACGCACTGTACTTAAGATAGTCAGTGCTGGTATTACAAGTTTCACCTGACTTTACAAATCCAACTAGTATTCTTCAGTAAGAGCAATCCGACACACAGGATGTTTTCAGAACTCAAGCATTGCCAACTAGTTCCCTACTGGTCCTGCTGCACTTTTATTTTAAGATGTTCCTGCTTTCAAAGATAAGCGGGAAGCAAACAAGACTGCTTCAAACACCAAGGGAACAGCAGTCACACACTTCTACTTAAGCCTGTGCCACTGTGCAAGTGACCACATCTTTTAATTTTCACTAAACCCAGAAGAAACTGTTTGTTCTTCTCTTGCGTGTGTGGGAAGAAGTAGGAAATCTCTTTAAATGATGCCAAGGATAGTGCTATTTTGTGATAACTAGCAGGAAATAACAAGAGTTAGGACAGAAAGAAGGTCAGTTGTCTTGAATTCTATATGGGAAAGTCTAGAAAGTTGATCATAAAATGTAATCCCACACATATCCTGAGGATAATCAAATAAAAACTTTGCTTCTAACTTTGCTTTTTTACTGCCTTATCTCTGTCTTCCAATGCATTTTTCTGTATGTGGCCTATTTGCAGTTTGATGTGAAAGAGTGGTTTGGATTTCAGATGTCTCCAACATGACAATATAGAAGTGACAGTTCTTTCCAGTGGACTTTACTGTCTGTATGCTTCTCATATTTCCTCTTTTTTCTTGCTTTTTCTGCTTGTCCTGATTGATCTTTTGTACAATGGCATGAGTTGCAGTGCTAAATCAGATCAAGGATGCCTTTGTAAACTGGTTCTCTCTTAGAGGACAGAGTAGATCTGCTTTTATCTTTCTCCTTCCTGCATCTAGAGCACTATTTTAGGAGAAGCTGTTTCACAAACAACTTGAGATAGCAAAATTTAAGCTTCCCAAATAGTATTACCTACCCATCACTGCAAGCATGATACAATAGAGATTGTGCCATAAGGCATTGATTTTTAGTTCTAATGAGTTGGAGAGATAACTTGATCACACTAATTACCTCACAGTGTTTTCTCCAATTCAGATTCTGTGATTTTTCAGAGTGCATTCCTGAAAACTGACACTGTATATTCCCTTGCTTAAATCCCAAAAAACTGCAGTTGGAATAAAATGCAGAAAAGCATGCATTTCTAGTCCTTGTGGTGGGTCGTAAAAGAGTTTAAATTAAACTCAGTTGTGCTGGGTTGGTAACAAAACATTCTTCTTTGTTGTAATTTTTTCCTCTGGAGGGCCTTGGGTTTTAAGTATAGAAAGATTCATCTAAGAAATTCTTGAAGATAATAAACAAATATAAATGCAAACTCTAGTTCTTGTTAGTATCAGTGAAAAGCCTGGAAAAGTAGCTGTGTAGAAGAACTGTGTGCATTTTATCTTGTTATTCTTAATTTAGGAGTATAAAGGAAGATATAAGGAGTATCTCAGGAATATTACCATGATCTGCTGTGAGTGGCACATAGTCCTGCCTTTGCAATGATTTAGTAATGGGGAAAAAGACTCTCAGCTCTGTCTGACCCACAGGGGTCAGGGAGTAAGTGCTGATGTTCATCCTAGCCCGGTTGCTGGATGACAATCCCCTGTGTAATGTGGGATCCCCTGTCCCGGTTATTGTCTCCTGTCTTCTCCTCCTCTGCTCTGAGGGAGGTGGAAGAGGGTCTGTCCTAGGAGGATGCATTTCCTGTGTATCTTGGGAGCAGGGGAATTATTTCCTTTGTATGTTGGGATATAATAGGAGAGCATTCATCTCCTGGGTGTCTTGAGTGATACTATTCCTTTTGCCTTACATGGGGCAGTGGGGGTCCTGACCGGGAAGCTTCTGCTCTCATGCCTAAGGTAATTCAGCTGGTGGCTGCCCAGACCTGCATGTTGCACTTAGAGGTGTTTCAGTGCTAAATGACAGCTCTGTGTGCTGAGGGGTGTTGCAGATGACCTACGTGACCCAGACGCACCTTGTGGAACTTCTCACCGTGTTCATTGCACAGATGGCACCAAACTTTGTCTTCACAGTGACGCTAACCGGGTTGGAGGAAGTCATGTGCTGCCACTTCAGGAGCTCTAGTCCCTCCAGAATGGCAAGGTTCATCCAAAGATCAGTAAATTTGCTGGGTTTATCCTGTTGAGAGGTCCCTTGTCAAACTTAGATCATCAAATGATCATCTGAAGAACTGTAGCAGAAAATGCATTGGCAGCAAATGCAGAATAGCAGCTGGTAGAGTGCACTTAGGAAAATACTTATGTAGCAGTATCTAACCTGTGCTAACTGTCTCTGCAGAGAGGCAACCTTTGAAATGCTCTGGGATATGGTCTGGGATGCTTTGTGGCTTCTGATTTATATATATATTTTTTTTTTTTTTAATTTTTTTTTAAATGTGTGTGTGCTGGGAGACATGGCTCACCTGGCTTATTGAGTAAGGAAAAGACATTAAACCCTTTTAAAGTGATTAAGATAAACTAAGAAGATGTAATGCTTTTCTGCTTCAACTGCACTTAGGTATCTCAGCAATTGCACATATTAATGATACAAGTGACTTAATATCTCTCCCAGTGAAACAGTAACAGGTGATTTGGAGGCTGAAACACTATGTTTTAACACTGTATTTGTGTGTTTTAACGGCTCATCTAAGAAAAGACCAGGACTACTGGCCGGAACGAGTCCAAATGCACTGTAATAAAACCACTCCTCCCTCTTTCAGTGGAAGACACATTTGAAAACTAGCATATGAGGTATCCTGAGTAGAAGCATCATTTACTTCTTGTGAATGATAGCCCTTCCTTATTCCAGTGGTGCTAGGCATTTGAAGGAGATCAAGAGATCACTCAGTGGTAGATGTTTTTAGTCTTTAGTGGTAGATGCTAATGAAAATAAGAAAAATCATGTAAGGTGAGGATTTCCACAGTTGGGGGAAAGCTATTATATCCCAAACGAAGGAGAATGAAACTCCCCTTGTTTAGAGAAGGGCAGTATAGCTGATGAAGGGTCTGGAGCACAAGTGCTGTGAGGAGTGGCTGTGGTAGCTTGGGTTGTTTAGCTTGGAGGAGACTCAGGGGAGACCTCATCACTCTCTATAGCTACCTGAAAGGAGGTTGTAGACAGATTGGTTGGTCTCTTCTCCCAGTCAATTAACAACAGGACAAGAGGACACAGTCTTAAGCTGTGCCAGAGGAGGTTTAGGGTGCACATTAGGAAGAATTTCTTCACAGAAAGGGTGATTAGACATTGGAATGTGTTGCCCAGGGAGGTGGTGGAGTCACTGTCCCTAGAGGTGTTTAAGAAAAGACTAGATGTGGCACTTAGTGCCGTGGTCTAGTTCACATGGTGGCGTTCAGTCATGTTGGAGTTGTTGACCTCAAAGGTCTTTTCCAACCCAATTGACTCATGATTCTGTAACTAACAATTTCAGTGAAATGTAACACAGCCTACATCATTGATTCATCACTAGTCAGTGAAACTGATACGTTTCTGCAAAATGTTTTGGTTTCACTTAACTCATTGTATTCAGGCAAAAATAAGTTTACTGGAAATATTTTGACTTGTTCATGACTCACTTGTTGTTACAAACTTAACACTCCTTTCCCCACAAAGCAAGTGCATACACAGGTAAAGCAAACATGTATTGTAAAATCTGTGATACTGGAATTCTGTAGTTCTGAAAGGTATTCTCAGCTTGCCCTTATGTGAACCCATTTGGGGGGGTCAGGGAGGTGTTTTTATGGTGACACGCTCTATGTCCTGGTTTGAAAACCTGTTGCTTTGGAATTTTAATTTTGCTTAGAACAAAAGATTGCAGAGGCATTTTGTGTCTCTTGGCGGTTGCAGATGGATCATAATGATATTCTTATCACTGGTCATGCCTAGGCTTCTGGACCTTTTTACTTCTCACGTAACAGCTGCCAGTGACAGTAATAATTTTTAGGCTTAGAAATCATCTTTACTTGAACTGTGCACATTTACATGCTGTTCTTCTCTAAAATACTCTTAGTGTAAGTGATAGAAGGAGTCATCTCCCTTTTTAATGCATGAATTTGCTATACAGATTTTTCTTTGAGTCTGCTAAGGTATGTCAAGGTTTTTGGCTAATAAAAATGTATCTTAATTTTCAAGCATTTATTGAGTAAAATGAAGAAAGCCTGCCCTGACCAAACCAGAGAGACTGACAAGGATCAAAACAAAGCAAGGACAAATGGGAGAGTAAATTGGTTTTCCCTCTTTATCTTATTCTGAAAGCAAAGATAGGACTTGAAGTGATTTTTTTTTTCCCCTCTAAATTGTTCTTACAGTTTCAATGATTTGTCAATGTTAAAATCGGAGTCTCAGAATATTTCAAATATTTGCAGGCTTCAGCACCAATACAGGCAAATATTTACAGATTTCTGGATCTGTAGCAAAGATGAAATACTGAGTTACAGAGTGTATAAGAAGATGTTAGAAGTCATCAAAGTGACTTGGTTGAGAAAACCAAAATTATCAGATTTTTGCTAGTTTTCATACCACTTTTATCAACATTTAATATCTCAACATTATAAAATAATTTTAAAATAACACATTACAAAAATTAGTATAGGCCTCTTTAACTAATAGAAAATAGAGAATAAAGAGGAGATTATTTTATATGCTTTGTAACCAGATCAAAAAAGCAGTTCACAAAATAGTTGACAACAATGTAGAATGAGGGTCTTTTTTGATCTGTAAAAATATTAGCAGGATATATTACTGTAAAAATTTTTACTTTTCAAATTCACTGACTTTTTAGACTATGTAAGGCTCTGAATTATTTTTGTGGTCAGTGATTTTTTTATAAATTATTGAATAATCATCTAATTTAGAAAAACTCATAGGTTATAATTTTAAATATTAAATTACAACATGATAGCAAAAAGTGATGCACATCTTTTTAGGTACTAAAGTGGCTGTCATACTTCTAATAATATATTTGGGTTTCAGAATCTGAAATTGCATTGCATTGTCATTTTAATATAATTTATTTTGACAAGGATATTCTTCAAAAGTTGAATCCATGGAGTTTACAGAACAACTTCAAATAGCATCCTTGCAGAGAGTGTGATCTGTGCTTTTGTTTTGTCCCAGCAGAGCCACTGGCTCTTGAATCGTATGGATTCTCATAATACAAATCTGGTTGGCAAATCATTAGTGACCATTATTAGAAATCTGTTAGTTTTTCATTAAGATTGTAGTAAATGTTGGAGACTAGAATGTCGTGGAGCAACAAGTAAAATACACTTCAGTAATTGTTGACAGAAACCTTCGAAGTATTGGATAGCCGACACTGTTAGATAACCCAAAGTTCTTCCACTTTCAGACCTCTCATTCCACATAAACATCTGACAGAATATATTTATGTAGGTTTTTAAAAATTATTAAACCAACTTTCTGATAACTTAGGGTGCAAATGCCAAACATCTGAGTTTTTTAGAGTTATTTTTCATTAACTCACAGAACCATACTGGATGGATGTTTCAAATATCAGAGTTGGAGTTGAAGTCAAGTCATTCAACTGAGTGAAGAAATACAGACAAATGACCTTTTTGTGAACTTTTATTAAAAGGTTAGAGATCACTTTTTTTTTTTTTTTACATTATTGTAACAAATTTTTCTATATCAGGATAACTTTTAAATTAAGAAATAGTGTTCTTTGCCTCTGCTGGTAGAAGTTAATCGAGTTCCAAGGCTGTCTCTGAAAAATTGGCATACAGACAAGTAACTACATTAAAAATGCTGAACTGCTGAAATAGAGGGTATATTTTATATCTACCTGCACTTTGCATTCATTAATCCATGGTGGACCATATTTCATGCTATTTATTTGGTATTGACAGGGGAGTTAATGGTTACTTATTTTTAAGTTGTTTTTTTCATTCTCTGGAAGTAATGGCTGAACTCCTCCTTTACCAGTCTCCTCAGGGCTCTTCAGCATTGGCCTTGTTATCCTGGTTCAAAATTCCTTTGGCATTCTTCTTCACTGAAGAAAAGAAGTTTGCATAGAAAAGAGACAGTGTCCTTTAATTTATTCAAGTTTCAATTTTGCTGGAGAAAACAGAAAAACAACATTGCTGTGCAGGCTGAAATTTTACACAAGCACGAACACTGTGCATGTAATGCTGCATTTTTTTTTTTGGCTTCTCGTTTGAGTAATGTGCAGGAAGTGGCATAGAATCCCCAAAGGGTTTGTATACCTTGCAGTTACTGAGGTGGCTTCCAGTCCAAACCTGCAGTTATAACTCTGTGTTACAAGCTGCCAGTAAGGGAGAACAAGAGCTTCAATTGATCTTAGTTGACAGTGGGGAGCAACATTTTATCTCTCCTTTATCTGAGAAACAGGTTACTGTGGTGAATATGAGTGGTCTGCATCTGCTTCTATTCATGCATAGTGCCCTGCATGAATATCTGCTTTTATTCATCAATAACCTGCAAGTCATAATTTGTAGAATTTTGGAGTCATCATAGGGCTTGATAACCAAAGGAAGAACTAAGAAAACAGCTAAATAGTAGTTGGGAATGTGCAACTTTCATTAATCAGATATATATCCAGTATTTGGAGTATTTGGATATTTTTAGATTTGGGCACCATAGGCATTCTAAGCACTACTATGAAAACGTAACCACTAAAACTAACATACTCTTTAAGCAAAGGCAATAAGGAATCACTCCTCAAGTTACAGTTTAGTTCCAATCGAATTAGCCCCTTACAATTAGTGTGATGGCCAGTTTCAGTAAATTAGTTCTAATAATTGCCCCTTGCCTCTGTAGCATGTGAAGTGGTTGCATTTTTCGTGCAGTATCCTGGCTCCAGCCAGCCCATATGTGTGAACAGAAGTGAAAGGATATAGATGGTATTGCTGCAGAGTTTGCCGCTGACAGATCCAGCTGCTGATGGCAGAAAATCTGAGTGTGCAGGTTGAAGGAAACAAATGGAGGGATGTGACAGGCAGCTGTTGTCCAGTATAAGGCTTGTGGCATTGAATTAAAGAAATCAGTTACTGCTGTCTCTCTACCTTGAATATTAAATTCTTAGTGGAAACTCTTTGCTTATGCTTTAGAGTTTAAGGATGTATTAGTGTTATCATTGCTTCCTTCAGATAGCTCAAGCAAATCTCTGAGGCCTGCAGGAGTGGACAGAAAAAGGAAAACACTTTTTCCAGCTGAGACACTGGTTACAAACAGCAAGGCATATTGTGGAAGAGCATTAATTATGTTTTGAGACATAGTTTATGTATAGAGACATCTAGCTTTTATGAAGCAACTAAAGAAGCCAAGCTCCTGAACTTGTTGAAGTCACTTTAGATCACCTGTTGCATCTAAAATGCCTGAAAAATACCAATATTCTTGACCTTAAATCCTTTTTTAGGTAAAAATTCTTTACAAGTTTCTGAATGGAGTAGCAATTTCACAGCATTTAAAATTGAAGCAGCTAAATGTGTGTGAGAGTGAGCAAAACTGAGAAGTGGAATTTGACCAAATAATTTGAATAAAAGTATTTAGCGGCAACATTACATACTGCATCACATTATTGCAATAGTGCTTAGGATGTGTCTGGGTGGTGCTGTAGATAAGTGCAAGTTTGGGAGCATCTGAAGCTGGGAGATTTTTGATTACTAAGCAGGATGTGTGAGGTAAGATGTAGGCTTCCAGATGAGAAATCTGTTTCTATGATTTCCTGAAGTTTACTGATGTACTGGCTGAAGTACTGGCTAAGTGTGTTTCCCGCTCCCTGGTCACAAGAGTTACTGTTGCACCATGTGGGAACTTCTCTGTCTGTCTGTCTCCACTGTGGGTTTAGCTCACCACTTTGGAAAGTTTGTGGTGCTAGTGTGTTTTATTTGTATAAAGCTCGTGAAAGGAGCAAGTGTTAAAACCAAGGTTTTTGTCAAATATTTGTCAAACTCTTTGGGGACAGCTGCTTGAGGATGATGCGGGAAAGGGACAGGAAAACTCCCTGCCAACCAGCCCCTGTCCAGCAGAGAGGAGTGGAAATGCCTATTTTGAAATGAGTGTTAGGATACAGGTCTGAAGTAAAGAAAGGTTTAGCCAATGTATTGAGGGAGAACAGGGAAAAGTGCTTTCTCACGTGACCTTCTACAAGTGGGTTTGGTGTTTATTTTATGCCAGGGTTCAGTCCTGAGTTTCAGCCAGTAGACCAGAGTCCTCTCCACAAGCTCATTGAAATGGAAATGGTTTTGCCCTGCTGCTGTGGAATGCAAATTATTTTAGGAATGTTCCTGGGTCTTGAGGCTTTCTAAAGCTCACACTTTTAAGATTTATTTTTTTAGCTTATTTTAACCAATTCTCATAACAAAACAAGTATCCAGAAAGATGATTGGTGCCTTAATCCTGACCCGAAAAATACGAAGTGTAGGTTTGTCTTCATGTGTACAAATAGTTCCCTGCAAGTCAGTGGTGGAAAGACATGGGAAATGCAGAATTGCTTTGCTGGATCAAAGTCAAAATGCTGAGTGCTTTGCAAAGCCAAACAACAAGAGCAACCCTCAGTAAGGCAGGCTGGCATGAGATGCCATTTGGTATCATTCCTTAAGAGTTTTTCTCCCTTTTGTCACTATTCCTTTTTAGAAATACTGTTTAATAGCATTTCTTGTTATCAGGGCACTGGAGACTGGCCAAGACTTGTGTGTGATGCCTTGTCTGCCATAGATCTTTTGCTGACCAGAACAGATCAACATGGAGTGATAGAGGCTAGGAAAACTATGATGAAAGAGGATGCCATATTTCAGAACAAGAAAAACTTGCTGAGAAACATGGAGTGGGATTTGTTGGTCTTTGTGTTTTGGTATGAGAACACAGGATATAAAATGGATTTACTTTTAATGAAAATTGTGGGGTATTGCTTTAAACGGAAAACAGACTTGGATATATTAAGTGCATATGTGGACCATATTTGATGATGCTACACGTTGAGGTGATCATAACCAGGTTAGACTATTGATTGGTTGGTGGAAGGAATGGTAAGGCAGGATGTTTTTACATATAGATTTGCCAAAATATGAGCCAACAGATCCAAAAAATTATCAAAGTCAATAGGATGACATCTTGAAGTTACTGGCAACTAACAGTGCTCTTGGCTGCTTGCATACCGAGGCATTTAATCTGTAGAAATATGTACATAGTTATAAAATTTCCTCCAGCAGCAGGACCAGTTTATATATTTGTATAGTGTATGTATATGTATACATAATTTAAAACATTATCATGAAGGTATATAAAATATTCTCAGTAAACACATTAGAGAAAACATATCCTTGAGTTTATGACTTTTGTCCACCCACAGTCTGCCTTATGGTTTTGTACAATTCCTTTATGTCTGCGTAGCCCTTTGTTAAAGAGAAAGATGGTACATATATAATTTTGGGTTTTCCTTATTTTTTACATTCTCAAATAAGACTTACATAGGAAGAACTTCTGCAATATTAATGAAGCAGATTTCTGGATCAGGAACACAAGCTTTTATGTGTTGTACTGCTCAAGTTTTTTGCTTAATCAAGGGAAAGATGCAGAATCCTCTTACATAAAGAAAAACATGATGGCAAAACAGTTATTCTGTTTTATAATTGTTAAATAATTCCATGATTTGAAAAAAATTATTTGGAACATTACAAGTTATGCTATTTTATATTATGAAAAAAGCGATTTATAATTTTCACCAGTGAGGGACTCTACATGTGGTAGATAAAAAAATGCACAGAATAGCACTGTTGGACATGTTTGATGAGTTGTACTTAGAATGTACAAAATCCTGATGTGGATACACACGTGTGGGACTAACACAAACTTCAGAAAATCTCCATAGGTTTCTTTAAATGGAGAATTTGGTCCTGCATATTAATTTGTCCCTGTTAGTACTCCATTAATCTTAAATAATTTCTATATTATTTGTATTATTTCTATATTATTCTATATTATTATTATTTTCTTTCCTGTTCATGAATTTGAGAGAAGAGAAACTATGTCAGCAGAAATGCATTTAGCCAGCCACGAGCACTAGCAGTAGCCAAAAGAACACAAGTAGGGACACCAGTGGAATGCAAATGCTCTGTGATAGATGTGTTGTGTCCTGAAGGTGTGTTTTCTGCTGATGGATGCAACCTGAGTCATAAGGTATGCTGAAAGTTAAACCCTAGCAACTGATTTCTGTAGCGGGGGAAGAGAGTCCTTCCTGATTTAATCTCAGTGTAAGTAGGTTAAGTGCAGTTTTCCTGTCATATCTTTGCTTGTGTGTTTTAAAGACGCCTGCAACTGTGTTACTTACCGCAGATGTTTTGAAAAAATACTTTCATTTGTTTTTCACCTTTACACACCTAAAATATGGTAAAAGGTACTTAGATAATAATGCCATTTGTATGAGGCTGTTGTGAATCTATAAATGAGTTGTGCTGGGCATTCTTCCAAGTACCTGAGGTATAGCAGTGTCCCTTTTCAGCTGCCCGAGTAAGGTGGACAGATAACTTCACAGCATCAGATGAGTCTTGTGGTGACTGGTTAACAATGCACCTCTTTGGCATGCAGCATGAAACTGAGGTGCATTTTGGGGTCGTATAATGTCAGGTCATTAGAATGAATATGCTTGTGCTGACAGTTGTCATTGGTTTTTGACATTGTTTTTGTGTGAAAACAATGTAAGGAATCCTGTAATAACTTCTGAGGACTTAGTGGGGGGCAGATGCTGGCTGGTTCAGAACAACTGTGTTTCCTCTCACAGTGTGTTCATAGTTCAAAAGCTATGATCCAGGTCTTTGTGCATGGTATAGGTCTCTTTTGCAGGCAGCGTGTACTTTTGTCATCTACAGATGGCATCATGATGAAAGCACAAGGGTTATCACCCACAGTGTCAGTGTGGCAGTATGAAAGTTTTTCCTGTTGCTGCCATTTAAGTCTCTTCCTACGTTGGTGCCTGCTTTTCCTCTGGTTTTCTATGGCAAGATGACAGAGAAGGTAGATGTATGTCTTCTAGAAGAGAGGTCAGTGGAAGAGCTCTGTCACATGAACCCACATGAGTGTTATATGCAGGGCAGCTGTCTTGAACAAGTGGTTGTAGTCTTACATTGCAGACACTGCAAAGGTCTCTCACAGAGAAGTTTCCTGGCTTCCCCTGCCATGGAGTTTGTTGTCTCTGGTGAAGATGAGCTTCAAGGCCGTTGAAACAAGTGTTGTTTGGTAAAATAATGTCATCTTCCTAGAAATTTGCAGTGACCTGCAGTGGCTGTAGAAAGTGGGGTCATTGCTGCCCTTTTCACTGCCTCTCAGTGCAGACCGCTGGTAAGCACGGTACTAATCGAGGCTGTTGTTGGCAGCCTTCATGGATGTCTTGTGCATCATGAACAGTTGCAGATGTCCTGTGCAGGCTTGTTTCCCTTGCTATGCATTTTCTTGAGGGAGTCACCTTTCCTCTGGTGCATCAGTGATCTCAATCCTCATATAGGTCCTCCTTGTGGACCATACCTCGAAACTGGTGGTCTGGTTTCATTATGGCCATGTCCTCTGCATCAGAACGGCATAGATAATAGGTATTGCCTTTCCCACTGGGAACCCTGGACATCACAGGGCAATCCCACCGCCATCATGTGTATCTATCCTGAGTCATACATGCCCACAGTGTAGCCCCTACAGTCACTTATAAAACATGAAATGCATAGTCTATGAATTTTTGGCACTGGTGGAAAAAGTGAAAAAACCAAAACCCTAAAATCCTGTCTCCTACACAAAACATACATGTGACATGTCCTTCTAGGCAGTGCAGAACCCATCCTTCCTTCCTCTAACTAGTGCTTAACCACTTTACACCACTACAAAGCACAGAACTTTTCATTATCCATAGATTGTTAACCATCTGTTATACTTAACTCACCTAAATGCACAAATTAATTTCCTGATACCTGAAACCCTGTAAGAACCTCATTAGACTTTGCTTCTCATTTTCAGGTTTGCAATTTTCATATATGGGAAATGTCACCTACTTTGCTTCTCCTTCTCTTCTGCCCATTCGTTGATGAGAAATGATGATATTTAAGAGCAACCACAAACAACTTCTTTTGGCTTTGTGGGCAGCACAGAAAAATTTGGCCAGTATACCTACAGCACTTCGTCTAAAGGTCAATGTGATACGTCAGTAAGGTTCACAAGGGGTGAATACACAGAATGTTGGCCAATGTTAAACTGAGGCCAGCATGGTCACTGACCAACCACTTGAGTTTAGATGGACAAGTGACTGATGTGGCCAGAAACCACCAGGGACTGTGCCTGGTTGGCACAACATATGTGGCTGCCATGACTTTGCATGTGTTGGAGACCCCTTGGTCAGGGATCAGTACACTGCACAAAGGGTACCCTTGAAGCAGGAGGAGGTATTATGGTGGTGGTTTTCTGCAGCTAGGAGGACAGGCAGTTCTGGATCCATTTTGAGAATAACTGCAGGGAAGAGCTGGCACAGTTTATGAAGGAGCTTGTAGTTCTGCTTACATTCTCTTGCCTCTGCAAATACTCCTTATCCTCAACCTGGCACAGATAATGTCCAGATGAGCTGCTGGAAGATGAGCAGTTCCTTGTGTTGGTGCAGCTGCTTCTCTGTTGTTCTGCAAGTGGCCTATGTTGCTGTGGCTGATATGCCCTCACGGAGGTTCTCGCTCTTGGTCTGTAGTCTCTGTGCTTTTCCCAAGGGCTGGACTTGGACACTGTAGGATTGCTGCTGCTAGTAGTGCTTCATCAGATGACTGTACAGGGGCGGGAAAAGAAAACTTCTCAGGCTTTGATGACCTGTGGAGAAAAATACTTTGGTGATTTACCACCAAAGTGACACCACAGAACAATTCAACCAAATCTTAACTGGGATGTTCACAGACCACCATGTCACTGCAATGTGGTTGGATGGCAGATGTGTTGGGGACAGGAAGGGCATAGACTGAAGCTGGACTTCCTCATGATAGGAGACTGCTGCAGATCAGATGTGGGAGGATGAAGGTATACTACTGACTCAGACCATGTGGGAGGGAAGAGCTTGTTGTGTTGCGGTGGTTTACCAGGTAATTGCCCTGCAGATTGAATGCCGGCACAGTGAAGTCATTTTGCCTAGTAATTCCTTGCAGCGGGGATGAACTCTTTATTAGTTGATGGCACTGCACTGACAGTGGCAACATGTAGCCTGCTGTTTCTGGAGATAACAAAGGTTGGTACATATACAGTCACATATGGATACCCTTAGAGTCCACTGTTCCCTCTGCAAGGCCCAAATTTTTAGCAATTAACACCACAGACAAGTGCCTTGCTCTCAGCCAGAATAGAATCAAACTGCAGAGTAGATCTTTTTCAAAAATGAAGTGTTTTCTGGATGATGGAAATCAGACTAGGATGCTTGCTGCTTAGGAAGCATGCACCCAGCATGCCTGTCTTCACCTGGAAAGAGGAGACTCACTGATGTCCTTTTAGCACGTGGGTGCCTTTACTGCTCCTTTCTCCCAGCTGCACACAGTCCCAGTTAGAGACAAAGCTAATTTATAAGCTGTATGTTTACCAGAGGCAGCTGTTTTGGTAGAGGACAGAAGTTACAACAGAAGAGTCTCTCTCAACAGAAGAGAAGTTGATGTGCGGGCACTTGTGTTTCATGCCTCATCTGCAGTTCCCTTGATCTCAGACACAAGTGATTTACCAGCAGTCTGCCCATTCTCTGCCTGGCATCTTGTAAAAACAGACAGACTTCAATACTGTAGGACTTAATAATTTGCTGAAATGTAAGTGTCTAATACTCTCTGAGATGCCCTGTGTAGCCTTGCCTGGCTTTTAGTTCCTTGTCCAGGAGGGACTCTTTTTCCTTTATAACCAGTAGTATCTCTATCAGACTCATGTGGGTGTTTCAGATGTCCTTGGGCACCTTAAAAGACACAGGATGCTTGTGCATGGGCAGTTGAAGCATCTTTCCTTGTAGTGTCTTCCCTGATGAGCTGTTCCCTCTTAGTTTTATCCCACTAGGGAATGTGTGCAGCCCAAAGATGGGAGGGATCTTTCTGGGTTTGTGTTGAAAATAGGAATTTTCTGCAATAAAGGCTAAAGTATACTTGTCAACTACCCCTAACCACCCACCACTGTAAATAATTTTTTAAAATGCAAAGCTTGTAATTGTCTTCTGTTTGGTGAAAGCAGCATAGGCTGAAAAGATAAGTTTAGGAAGATATGTGGGAAGGAAAGACCAGGCAGTTCCTTATATTTCGACATCAGAATTCTTCTAAATTCCAGAGTCCAAAGCATCTATAATATATATTTTCTCTACTGTGTTTTATGTTAGGATTTACAATTTGATTCCTTGGGGGTTTGATTATGTTGCAATGAGACACATGGTAAGGCGGTGAGTCTGATTTACTAACTTTCTGTGTCTTGTTCTTGGGATTAGGTCTGCAAGCACTTAAATAAGGATATATAAGTTTATTGATTGTCAACTTGCTAATGTAATTGCCATACTTCTTATGTTGCCCGTAGTGACGTAGGTACATCACTGTTGAGTAAATGCTGGGGAGAGCGCTCAGCATAACTGCAGTATGGTTGCAGGCACACACAACATGTTCTTGAGCTAAGATGGCAACTTAGGTGCCTACAGTGGGTCACTGGAAGTGTTCTCTTGGTCTCAAATGTGACAATGTGCTTCTAGATTTTGGCAGATAGCTGGATCTCAGCTTCCTCATCCTGACACCTGAAGTCACAGCTTCTTCCTCGTCAAATTCTCACCAGCAGGCCAGTAACTCTCCTCTGCCTCATCGTCCTCCGTATTTACCTTACTTACCACTACTTTACACTCTTATGGGTGTTTCCTTCTCAGTTCTCCTTATTCCTTGCTATCCATTTTTCTTGTCATCTTTATTGCCTTCTTCCATGCTCCCCTTCCCTCAGCTCTCCCAACCATCTCCAATTAATTTGTAACTATCTTACTAATAATCATTGCATTTTTTAAAATGAAGATGTTTTCTTTGACCCATTTCAGTCAGCCACAAAATACTGTTGTCTTCATCAGGGTCAAGTTTTCATAGAATAATAGAATCATTTAAGAAAAAACCTTTAAGACTATTGAGTCCAACCATAAACCCAGCACTCTCAAGTCCACCACTAAACCACATCCCTAAGCTTCACATCTGCATGTCTTTTAAATACCTTCAGGGGTGGGGATTCAAACACTTCCCTGGGCAGCCTGCCCAATGTTTGACAACCCTTTTAGTGAAGGGATTTTTCTTAACATCCAATCTAAACCTTCCCTGGTGCAACTTGAAGCCATTTCCTCTTGCCCTGTCCCTTGTTACCGACCCCCACCTCTCCTCAGCCTCCTTTCAGGTAGTTGCAGAGAGCGATAAAGTCCACCCTGAACCTCCTTTTTCTTCAGCCTAAACACCCCCAGCTCCCTCAGGTGCTTTGCATAAGACTTGTGCTCCAGACCCTTCACCAGCTCCATTGCCCTTCTCTGGACACTCTGCAGCACATCAATGTCTTTCTTACAGTGAGGAGTCCAAAACTGAACACAAGATTTGAGGTGTGACCTCACGAGTCCTGAGTACAGGAGGACGGTTACTACCCTAGTTTTGCTAACCACACTATTGCTGATACAGGCCAGGATGCCATTGGTCTTGGCCACCTGGGCACACTGATGGTGCATGTTCAGCTAGCTGTTAACCAGAAACCCCAGATCCTTTTCTGCCAGGCCACTTTGCAGCCACTCTTCCCCAAGCCTGTAGCACTGCATGGGGTTGTGACCCAAGTGCAGGACCCAGCACTCCACCTAGCTGAACCTCTTTCATTCACTCTAATTCATGTACACACACCTTCAAACACTGCCTGAAACTTTCAAGTTTTGTACATGACATAAAATGGCATATATTTATGTGATTTGTACTGTTATTTGTGTGTTCCCTTATTGTTATATGTATTATTATTTCTGTTGCTCCAAGTAGCCTTATTCACTCATTGGCATCCCCCTGTTTTGGAGACTGCTCAGACAGCTACAGAAAACTCAGACTCTGCTCCTATATGCTTATAGTAAAATTTCAGTCAAAAACCAGCAGATGAATTGGAAGAGAATAAGATAAATTAGTTCAGCTGAAAACTAGAAGTCTTCAGAAGTCTTTCAAGAGAACAAATGAAATGTCTTGTCCTGTGTTTGGTTAATATTCTTTTTGACTTTTCAAGGGTCAGGACTGTTAGGATGAATACCAGAAATAGCAGGCTTGAACACAGAACGGCACGCAATGGGGTAAAAGACGCGATGCCTGAAAATTCTGTTTTAATAATAAATGTTAATGAAGATGTGAGTTGCAGCGAACTGCTCTTAATTAAAATGCATTACATTAATACTGTCAGTTCACATTGTCTGTGAAATTAAGTGAAATGAGTTATTAAGGAATAAAAAAATAGATGGATTTATTCTTTTTTTCTGCAAGTTAAAATTCTTCCTTTTAGATTTCTGTATATATAGTCTCCTTATTTCCTAAAGAAGTAAAAAACAATGCATATGATTACTAGCATGAGATATAAACATGAATAGTGCTAGGTCAGAAAACTGATAATTCTTTTTTCATTTATTTTTTGTAGGTTTCCTTTGCCTGATCTGTAAACATGTCAACAGACCTGCTCTGTAAGTACATTTCCATTATCCCACAGTGATTTTTTTGCACCATATGTTTTTATCAGATTCCCAGATGTACTCATGATTGATGTCTTTTATCTGAAGTATAAAGTCTGCTTTTACATTTGTGTTTCTTCTGAGACATCTGTCGAACAATATTACCATTATAATCAACAGGATTATTCTTGGAGTAAAGCATGACTTAATATGAGTAAAATTGTAAAAATCTGGCCCAAGTATAAGAACAGACTGGTTCATTGAGACTTAAAATTACAATTCTGTCTAAAATGTTTTTTCTATCTTTGGCACAAATACCATCCCAGATTACTACCGAGTGATGTGCTCAGGGTTTTTTAATCATTTTGCAAATTTAACTCCTGTGTTTCCAGCATGTCATTATCCCAGTCATATCCTAATCTTGTGCCTCATCACTATTATCCATCCTTCTTTTTAACAGAAAAGAATATACAAATGGCATATCCTTATGCTATGCTGTCGTAACTACCACAAAAGACTGCTGCACACGTTTCCCCAATACTCTCACTCTCTCACTCCAGCTTAAGCTATCTGAAGCATTAAGCACATTTTCTATGCTTATTGATCTGATCTACATGCTTTGTTTTGGAGTCCCTCCAGTGCCTCAGCTGCCATTTTTTATCATTGCTTCCAAGGGCTGCCCAGCTGCACACTGTGCAATATAAGAGAGGGGAATTTCAGAAACCAATTTTATCATTCCTTAAAACTTCCTCAGAGGAACAAAGAAAACAATATTTTTTTCATTAATGTTTGTACTCAGTTAATAAATATAAACCTATCAGTGGCTGCGTGGCAGCACTTATCTCTGGGGGTCATATCTATACTTCAAGATCAAGTTATTTGTGCATTTTTTGAGCTTTAACTGCGAACTGGAAATTTTGGGGCATGCTTAAATGCCATTTAGATACAGGGAGAACTCTAAAGTAAGGAATGTGGTATGCCTGACTGTATTACAGGCAGAACTTCTGTCAGGAGTGAAAAGTTAAAGAATGGAGAGACTGTATAGTAGTTGAGGTCAAGACTCCTCAACTGTGCTCAGGTGTTTAAGCTGGTTTGTCTGTTTTAGCAATTTTATGCCCTGTCAGTTTATTTTTTTCTTTTTTCAGCTCAGTACCTCTCTCATGTTTCTCCTGATGATCAGTGGGTTAGAGAAGTTGTCACCTGAGTAGAGGTTGAAGAAGCTGGGTGTGTTCAGCTCAAAGAAGAGAAGGTTCAAGGGCATCTAGTCATAGAACTAGTCTTCCAATACAAAAATGGTGGTTTGGAAAAGGAGTTGGAAGCACTCTTTCCCCAAACATGCTCTGACAGGACAAGAGGTGACGGTCACAAGTTGCTTCAGGGGAGATGCTTGTTTATGCAAGGAGCATTTTCACTGTGGGACTGACTGAACACTCAAATAGGCTGCCCAGGGAAGTGGTGGAGTGTCCCTCACTGGAAGTAATCGAGATACAGCTTGACAAGGCCCTGGGTAATGCTCTTTAAGGGCCTGCTTTCAGCAAGAGGCTGGCCTAGTTGATCTTCACATATCTCTTGCAACTTTGATAATTCTGCAGTTCTGTATTTCTTGGTGGCCTAAGCTATCTTCTGTACAATCATCCCTACAGTCATCCCTACCACCCGTCCCTGGTCTTCTCAGTATTGTGCTGCTTGCACTCTGCCAGGTCCTGTGATACTTGGTCATGCTAGTGGGATAGAGATTTGTCTTCTCGCTTGGACATGGGTGAATGGCCTCGAGGCAGTACCAGTGCTGAGGGGTCTTTACAAGTTCCAGCTGGTGGGAGTACACAGGCATGTGGGACTTGTGACAGCCAGGCAGTGCCTTGGTAAAATGTCAGTGCACAGGAGAATGTTAAAGAATAAAACAGCAGATCTATACAGAAGTGAAGTGCCTTCAGACTCTTTTTATATGAATATTTCAGAGCCAGCCCATGAGCTCAGTACTGTCCTATGCTAGCAAGTAACACTATGGTGTGGTTTGGGGATAATATTTACCAGCCTGTGTTCCAGGTAGGGAATTCAGATATAACCAGATTGTTTGTTGGGGAAGAGAGAAGGACATGAGGAGCATTTAGACATGTGGAGCTGATGCCAAGTGGTCACTGCACCATAAGAACCAATCTCTGTCTCTTACTGTTTAGTAGTAGATGTGTAGCCTAACCACCAGTCCTTAAACTTGTCCACAGCATCATCTTTTCCTAATGCTTGGTTCAATACGAGGTCAAATTCTAGCATTAAAAATCTTATTCCAGGTCACATTAATGAAGACAAGATGTATAATTAAAAAAGTAAAAAATCTAACCAAACTGGAACAAACCCCCTTAATTTCCTGGGGAAAAAACCCCACAGCATTCTGGGGCAAATTGCACAAAGAAAATGTCATGGCTGCACAATACAAGGGCTGTTGCAGCTAGACCTCAAACTCCAGCAGCTAAGTCTTCAAGCTCATGGAAATAAACCAAAAAAGCCAACATTCCAGTGAAGTTTCAGCACAATGAATTTGAGGTAGCAAGTGTTCCTCTGTTTTAGATGGAGAAGCTAGAAAACAAAACAAAACAAAACAAAAAAAAAAAAAACCAAAAAAACAAAACAAACAAAAAAACACAAACAAACAAAAAAGGAGTTTATGGAAAATCTGGCAGCTACTGAGGCTCGACTGGCTGTGGAAGCAGCAGACTTCCCTTGGAGCTTGTTTTTCTTTTTATCCTTGGATGAACTAGCGTGCAGTATATTATGCTGCCTGAATGTAGGGGTTTGTCACGGTTAGCGCCATGGGCTGTCCCAGGAATGTAGGAAGGTGATGGGTGTGAATGGAGCATGCAGTGGTCAGTGGGGCTCAAGCCTGCTCTTCGGAAACCTGTTGCTGCTCCTCTCAGCCCAGCCGGCCAAAGCCAGGCAGGAAAGGAGGTGGGTCTTTGATCTCTTTGTTGTAGCTGCTCCCTGGGAATTTGCTGAAATCAATGCCCTGTTTTCCCAAAGAAATGAATGGCTATGCCTAACTAGCTTTGTGAAGCGCTGGGGAATTCACCGCTTCTGTTTATTGACAGCTGAAAAGGAGCACATGGTCCTGAATGGGTCCTCCTGGGGAAACAAAACAGAGCGGAGTTAGACTTAGTTGAGCACAGGGGCATTTGGAAAAATCTGCCGGAGGAGAATGGCCTGGTTCCTGCCACCCTGTACTAGCATAGCCTGACTTTTTACTAAAATTGATATTTTAAATAAGGTAAGGTTTGTTTTGATTTCCCATACACAGTGCAATTATGAAATGTTTGCATTTCTGTTCTTGAGTGCAAAAACAATATTTGAATTGTATTCTGTCACGGGAAACACCTAAGAGACTCACGTGCTGTTTCTAGCCTCTGTGTGTGCTCCTTTGTTCTCTATCTAATAGTAATTAATGAATATGAAAAGTAATAGAAAATAATTCAGTATTTCAGTCTTCCAGTCAGATCCTGAACATCAGTACTTTATGTAGGCTATTATATGCAATTTTTTTATGCCTTCGAGAATCAGCTCAGTTGCATCAGATAATTTCTTGACTAGTACAGATTTCTCTGTTAATACTTACACACAAGGCAGGGACTAACAAGCAGGCCTGTCTGGCAGGAAATCTGGGAATCTAAAATCCTTTGAAATGTAAGGATATATTTCCAAACCTCTGTTTCCATGCATGGAATCAAGGCAAGAGATAGACTTACCACTGTGCTTGCTGCTGGCTTTAGAAAGGTACAGTTTTTTTGTAAAGACAGCAAAGAGCAGCAAGAAGAGGATGATAATGAAGAAGCAGTATTTTCTTCATGCGAGTTCAGAACAGTTTATTAGACTGAAGGAATTTGGTGTGTAATTCATATGTAAATTTTTTACTGAAAACAAGAGAACAAATCACTAGAGTTCCTATATTAGTTTCTGTGGTGACTGAAGAAAAAGATTTCTGGGCTCATGCAGCTACAACTTTCAGGTGTGGCCCACTTACGATTGCAGGGAAAAAAATTAAGTAACACTATTTCTTCCTTTGTTAGTTTAAGTGTAAGGGCAAGCTCTGAACTGAATAATTGCCATCATGCTGCCTTGTTCTTACATGGCAGTAGGAATTGCTGTGTTTATGTTGCAAACCTGATTTAAAGTGTCTGTGCATGTGTGCAGTAGTTTGAAAACTTTTGAGTAGTCCCCTCATTTCAGGGGAAGTGCTTGGGAAGTTTCATGGTCTGTTGGAATAGTTTGTGTTCCTCAGTCTGACATTTTTTCTTTGAGTGATTTTGAGCTGGTAATCGTACTAGGTTTTGTCTCATTTTGCTCTTCTCCCAGCAGATAACTTACCTGTTTTTCTTGGAAGAGTTTGGGCTCCATATGCAAATGTGCTTTCTTTAGATTGCTTTCTGATCCTTAAAATGAAAATACATTGTTTAACTGTATAGCATCAACATGTTTGCTTGTGGCTTTGCCATTAGGTTTCCAAGATTTTCAGAGAGAAAAGCAAAAAAAGCAAATGCATTTACAATTTTGACGAGGATGTAAAAACAGTGAACTCAAGCAGGCAGATGCAATGTTTGTGGGCTCTGTTGACATTGTTGTTATCCAAATGGTCCAGACTGTTTTTAGACCTCACTTAGGTGTATTTATGCATGATAGGCATTGGAAACCATTAAAATTTAAAGCTAATTTAAAGTTAACATTTAAGTTGGACAGGAGATACATTTGTAGGTCCTTTTAATGCTGTAATCTCGATATGTTATTAAAATGTTGACCAGGGAGGATTTCTGGGTACTTTTAATGGTGCAAATAGAAAAGAATTAAGGCTGTGGAAAGCTCAGTTGATTGGGGCTTTTTTAGTTGGTATAATGGAGAAGAAAGTAGATGATTCATGTGTGACACGGAAGGTGGCACTTGTTCTCTGTTACTTGGGCGATAAGACAAGGCAGAGTGTGTTATGTTTAACTCACTGGACTGGAAGGTGGTTAGCCAGATGTGTGGGGAGGTGCATAAAGATGTTCTGGTATCACAGTTGTCCCTTTGCCTCTTCTAACATAAGGATCTTTACAAAATATTAATATAGTTGTAACCTCTTGGCAATGTTGAAGTGGAAGAAGTATAAAATACTTGATTTCCAACCAACAGATTAAAATATACCAAGTACAGGGTGGGATGTGTAATCATACACAGCTCAAAGTAAATATATATGCTAAATGATATATTACATATGTCATATACCTATACACATCTGAGGAAGGGTGCATATCCCCCGAGGTGATGCCTTTACCATCCTTTCATCTTGTTCTTCAAGCTAGGAAAGTATGAAAACAGGAGCAAATTCCTTGCAGTTTTGTATTGCAAGATTGCTTCTTAGATTTTAGTAATAAAGACTACTCTTACTTTTGTGTGTCTGAGACTTTTAGAAATAATTTAAAGAAACTATAAATTGATCAGAAATGTAGAAAAAATGTTTGAATTTTATTTGATTTCAAACTGAGATGACTGTCAGCAGTAGAATAAATAGGGCTTTATGGAGATATAATCTGAGTTTAGAAAGCTTCATCTGTAGGAAAAAATCTGCAATTTTTTCTAAACCACAAATTTTTGCAACTCTCATGTAATTCTTCTATAATAATCTATAATCATGTACTTTGTATTTCTGTATTTCTATATTACTCTTAGAAAGCAGAGTAAAGGTTGTCCTTATGCCTGAGGGGAATAATCATTGTAAGGAAAATGTGCTATACTGCTGCCTAATCTGTTGCTGCCAATTTTATCATCCTTTCTCAGTTGGTCTGTTAAAGAAGCTCAGGTGGACCTGATTTCTTTAGTACAATATCAGCCAAGACATTAGGTAATCATCCTGTGGTTCCCATTAGAAGTCTTTAGTGTAGAAAAAATACAAATAAACGTTAGATCTTAGGAAAAAGAAAACAAGTAAATGGAAATGTAGATACGACACTTGCATATGTGAGTATTCTTTTCATGGAAATACATTTTTGTGTCTGTTCAGCAGCAGACCTTCCCAATGCCTTTTTTTTTTTTTTTTAAGAAATCACTTCATGCCTTAAAAGAGGAGAATAATTTAACAGGGTCATAAAGGCGAAGGATGAGAGTATCCTACTGATTTTTTTTCCAGGGAACTGGGAATCAAGCATGTTTTTCGTGTTGGAAATGAGGCAGGGAATAACAGAAGTTGTTGGCAGTATCCCCTGTTATGAAGTGGATGCATAATAAGAGCTAAAGCTGTTCTGCTAAGCTGTTAATGACCTTTCATTTACAAAAGCCAATGCTTTTAAAAGAAGACTCCTTCATTGCAGTATTTTAAATATATACTTTAGGGTTCATTAGTCAAAAAAAATTTATTTTTTTTTCTCTTGGGTGAGTTGGAATATCAATAGGAAGTTTAGATGGTTCACTGAGGAAGTTAACTGATTTTCCAGTTTTATTCAGGCATAGTTTCCACTGAATGTAATATGGATTGGAGTGTTCTTTCAGGACAGACTCCATGGATGCAGTTCTAACCAGTCTTATGTGTCCGTGTATTCACTTCTCCCCATGGACTTCCTTCTTTCTTAATGTGGCTATTTGCACATCAGTAGAGCTAAGTGCAGACTAATACCTACAGAAGTGGGTCACATCATTTTTACACTGCACTTTTATTCCCGGTAGCTGTGGCTTGCTCCATGTTGTTATAACTGCCTCTAAAGACTTCAAGTTCCTCAGCCTTGGGATGAGTACAGTATCTCCTTGCTCTGTCATGCCGGGCTTCCTCATTGCATCCTACAGTAAACTCATATTTCCTTCTCCAGAGTGTGTCTACCTGCCTGGTTCTTTCTTTTAGTAAGCAGCTGGAAATATATCCTGCCTCCTAGTATCTTTGCTGGGAAAGTTCCCACAAGTCCGTATTGGAAATTGTGTCTTCAGTGGAAAATAAAGAATTGATTTGGACTGGTTTCCTAAGGAGAGGTAGCTTTTGCCACCGAGCCTTCCACTAATCTCCTCTGCACAGCATCTGGACTTGGTGGCCAGTAACAACCAAGTTCAGTGATGAAGAGAGAGACCCAATCTAAGGTTCCCTTTTAAGGGAATGTTGCAAGTGTTGGAAATATTTCAACTAATTAATACTAAGCTTTAGTCATTACAATTGCTGCACTTCATTTATCAGAATTGAAACCACAGTATTGACCTGCCATCAATAAAACTGTCAGCTGTATTAATGCACTTGATATCGTGTGTGTGTGTGGCTGCGTGCATGTGTATTTATACATACGTACATTTAGGGAGACATATGTCCCTGGGGTTTTTTCCTGCTAGTAAAAAGATGGAAAATTCTGATGTCTGTGTTAAATTGCCGCAGTAGCATTTACATTCTCCACTGAAAGGTCTGACACTAAAATAAATCAACCAGCCTGTCAAAAATCTCCCCTCTTTGCTTGTGACAATGAAAGCTTCTTCTGCTGTGGTAGGTAGAATCTGTGCTGTGGGAGGTGTAGATCAGAAAGTCTAACATGTGGCCGAGGAGCCCCAGGGTGATTATAAGCAGTTTGAATATGACTCTCTTGATGGCTGTCTGTGTTTCTGTGAACAGGGGGATTTTAGTTTTGCTGTCTGCAGTACAGAAGCAGCTAGGGAAGACCTAAAGCAAGATGAAGGTGTTGCAGCCAAGGAGCCACAGCCTTTCACCAGGTCTGACTATGCAGAAGATGAGCAGAGTCCATCAGGAAGACTTTGCTCTTAGGAGGCTCTTGCAGGGCATCTTGTAGGACCACGCTCTGCTGACTGAGTCTCTTACTCGTGAAAAAATAGTAGTTATTTCTGCGAATTTGCTGTTAACTTCCTTTCCTGTTTCTGGATCTAATTTTATATGACTTCAGACAGTGGAGGGAGAGGGAGAGAAGGAGAAAAAACCCTGAAAAATCCAACTGTATTTTTGAATTTCATTGTTTGAAATGTGTTCAGCATTTAGCAATGAGAGAAGCCTCTTTGTTTGTGCTGATTAGAAGCTATTAAATGTAAACTACAGGAGGTGATTTCACTTGAACTGTACTCGTTATGTATATGGGTTCTGATAACAACCAAACCCCATGTGGTGTACTGGAAATATGACACGCATGTTTTATACCAAGAATAATGAGCAAAAGATTATTTTTTAAACTAGCTTTCAATCAATCTATGAATTTTTTGACCTCAGGTCATTTTTAGATGAATGAACCTACCAAGAACTTTGATAAATCAGTTGATCAAACTGCAGTGAAGTTAAACATGATAAACACACCTACATACTTTCCCTGCTGTTTGGTTTGTTGGTGGGGGTTTGTGTGTTGTGGGTTTCTAGAGGGTTTGTTTTTTTTCTCTAATTTTATAGGAAAAACTTGTAAGTTACTGCCCTTTCAGGTGTTCAAACAGTGAAGGTAACTTTTTTCCTTCCACGGGAGGTTTGTAAGATAAAGCAGAGCACTGATACGCTTTTCCTGCACTGGCTTTGCAGGAACCTGCTCAAACTGCTGAATTTCACAGCCCAGCTGTGATCCTTGAGGCTTCTCTAACTGTTTTGCTAAGATTTTCTAGACAGAAGGAGCACAGTAGCCTCATTGGGATTGGTGTGAAACTGACTTTTTGTGGGAAACTGGTTAAATTCCTTCTGGCTATGCCTGTTGTAGTACTTCATGGACACCAGGCAAAAAACTTAACTGTTCCCAGATGTGCTTGACTGTCATCGTGATTACTCCCTATTAGGAACTAGTAATGAATCATACTTGTTGTTATCTTGCATATGTTTGTATAACAAATAGTTTTGGAGTTTTGAAGACTTTACATGTTGGAACTTGTGTCTGCCAGGAAAATGCATTTGTGCTTTGTGTTAGAAGGTTTCTTTACAGTCAGATAAGTGCTGAGCCTCCCTTCTTAGAGGCATCCTTCCATAAGAACAGCTGTGCTGTCAGGATTGGACTGCTGTGAGGAAGGAGCAGATGCCTCGACAGATGATCTCTCACTGCTGGAAACCCAGGGATGTGCCCTCCCTCTGAATCTTCATTCTTCTGGGGAACAAAAACAGAGGCATGGGGAGGTTGGAGATGAGGTGGGGGAAAGTGTCACTGCAGATCAGTGGCTGGGTCAGGATGCCTGAGGGCTGGATTCACCTGCAGTGCTGGCTCCGAGTTTTAGGGAATTAGCTCGACCTGCCGGTCTGACTGAATGTATGGGGTGGGGTGGCAGTAAGGCATGTTTGCTGTTCTCTTTCTCTGTTTCTGTCTCCAAATATAGTAACTAATTTTTAAAGTTTTACATTTTAGGAGCGTGAGGTCATGTTCCCATGAATATGTTTAACGTTCAGAGTGATTTCTGGGATGTTTGCAAACCACCTACTGTTCTCCTTCCCAGGGAAAGGGGGGCCCCAATGGGCGTAGGCATTTACGTGCAGGGTGCTGCTCACTCCTGCACAGGAGCAAGGACTTCTCTTCCCCCTCCACCTGCATCTCAGGAGCTCCTGTCCACTTACCAGAAAGCCTGGGCATGGCAGTGGCCAGCACAAGGCCTTGGTAAGGAGCTGATAGTGCTCCAGCAGCATATCCACAGTGTCTCTGCTGGTGCCACCAGGAAGACTGCAAGGCTTCATGCTCTCCCTGTGTCAAAGGCGTGGGAACTCACTGCTTGAAATCTAAAAAGTTTCCCTCTTAAGCACGTAAGAGTAAATCTCTTTTCCCCCCCCCCCCTTCTTTTTGTAGGTGGTGTTATTTTGGGAGCAGTGTTATGGAAAACATAGTACCTGCTTCCCAAATAGTACACTGTGTCAAGCACAAAAGTTCAAGTTTTCAGTCTTTGCTCGGGTGAGCAATTATGATTGCAAAGTCAGCCTGGAGTGTCATTTCTCGATTTATTCTTTTTTTCTTTTTTTTCCCATGCAGAGCTGAGCAGTTGTACCTCTCTGTTAATACAAGGTTTTGATGTATGAGATAGATGGGAAAAGGAGACATTGAAAAAATGTTTACCTCTTTTGGTGCTGGATTAGGGATCAGTTATTCCAGTTAAAAAGTGAAGATCAGTCAGTAGAAAATTTAGCATGACATTTTGCATTCTGGTAATTATAGCAAGTTCTATTTTACTTTAATATAAATAGAATAAATTATTAATTAAGAGCTTCATTTTGCACATAGAACTTAGGACACATAAGGCTTCTTTCATAAACATTTTGTTACAGTGGGAATTGTGTCAGTGACCCACAATAATGGGAAAATAACTTGTGATTAACTGTTTGCTAATTGAGTACTTTGACTTTTTTGCCAAATAAATTATATTGTAGAACAAGGTTTTCAAGCTTTTCCAGCACAGAGTGCTGCAGAGCAAACCACAGAGCAGGAAGCCCTCATGCACTACCTCATGCACCACCTCATGCACCTTTGGGTAAGAAGAGCCAAGATTGGTATGTGCAAAGCGTCTTGGACAGAAAACATCCAGACAGTATTTTTGCAGCATTCCTCCATGTGAAAGCTGAACAAGGCTAACGGAGCAGTACGGTTTTACTCTGGGATAAATTACTGTTGTTTGCTATGCAAATCTTATGATTGTAATTAGTCTAGGATTTGGACTGTTGTGTACACTGATCTTTGCTCCCTCTGCGCATGGGAGCTAATTCTAATGCTGCAAAACTGCACAGCAAATGTCAAGTGCTGCTCAGACGCCAGTCATTTCATGCTCAAAGTGGATGTTCTGGAAGGAATGATTTACCTCTGCCTTCACAGGGGACATAATTGTACCGCGGGCATCTTGTGGGCCACTGAATTGTTCAGGTACTGTAAAGTCTCTCTTGAAAATAGACGTTGGAGAAAACGCAGGAAGGACGTCCTGATAGGCATCTAGTTTTTAGCAAACTGGTTTTAAAAAGGGATGTTGTGCTGCTGATTGGTTAAGGAGCTGGTGGCATGTCTGAGCTATCATGACAGTGATTGCAGTTCCTAGTATGGTTATGTATAGCTCCTGTTATCTCTGCAGCGGACTCTGTGTAACCGCAGCCTGTGGCTCCCTGCCCACGCTAATGAGCTCTCCCCGAGGCTGGGCTTGTGCCTGTGGGGGTGGCACACTACTCGACAGTGCTGCTGTTTTGGAAACCAGTTTGTTGACTGTGCTCAAGTCCAGCTTGTCCAAGCTGCTGTGCCAGCTTGGCTACTGTTGACCGCGGGAGCTTGTCCCCGTGCAGCATGGCTGGCCCCAGAGCCATCTGGAGGGCGAGGCAGGCTGGTCACTGAGGCTGCCAGGCTGTATAGTCTGAAGCAAAGGAGAACTGTCACCTAGACCTGGACAGGGGGGAAGCGCCACCATGGTGAAGACGGTACAGGTGAGCCACATTCACAGCCCATTCTCCTCCCTGAGAACACAGCTACCAGCATTCGGTCAGCTCGTGGGGTCGGAGTGCATCCTGCAGGCAGTGGGTCTCACTTTTCTGATGACCCAAAGAGCTAGGGAAAGCCATGGCTGGTGCCAGCCATGCCTCTCAATAGCTGGGAGAAGTGGGAGCAGATTCAGGCACGGGGATACCAGGCTTTGGGTGTACAGATGTACCCTTCTGTTAGCCCCTCCAGAGGCAGTTTGCAGGGGGTGAGCACCTTGTCCTTGCGATTAAGGTGGTGGCTGCACACCTGCAACCTGGTTGGAGTCAGCACCTGCACCCATGCCAGGCTCTCAGCAAAGTAAAAGTTGTAACAGCTACAATATTTATTAGCTTGTGTAGTTGTGTCTATAGACAGATAAAAGGGCACAATTTGGAATTTTTTCAGAATCACTGCAAAGACAGAGAAAGAATGAAGAAATACCCTCTAGGGGACAATATAGCACTGTTGTTCTAGAGATATAGTAAATGACATGATCTGTTTTTTAACAGCTTGTAACTCCTGTGAATCTCATTTATTTATTTTTGTTCTCTACTCATCTAAATCACAGCAAAGCAGAGGAATGGTGGCAGTTTTACTTTTTCTTGCATGCTTGCACATGACCTCGAACCCATTAATTTTGTTTGTGTAAATACAGTTTAAGGGAGCAAGGAAACTGAAAAAGCATTGAGGTACTAAAGTGCCCAATAAAAAGCAGAAAAAAATCTTCTTCATAGAAAACGATTTTTCTAAACAGGTGTATTTCATTTCTAGTGCTAATAAAGTGTGTGTTGTTTCCATGGCTGGATGCTTGATATTTCAAAACAGGTTAGAGTGTGTTCTGAGGCTGTTGTTGAAAAAATGCAGTTTGCCTAATTAGCCAAGTCAAAAAGGGGTATAAAATCTGTGTAAGCTTTGCAAACCAGTGCCATGCTGCAGCTACATAAACATTCCTTCACCAGTGGCATCGGTAATTTAGCGTTGAAATACTAAGGATCATGACTTGATCTGTAGTTATCTGTGAGGAAGATTGTAAACTTGACAGTTTTGCACTGTTAGTTTTGGGGAGAGAAATTATGAAGATCCCTGTTCCCCAGGGCAATCCCTTTATTCTGTCTGCAGTGTCCAGTCCTGTGATTCTGGTACACTTGGCAATTTTCAGAGCACAATAAATTCTGAGTCAGGGTACTACCATTTTGGTGTGGAGTCAGAAATACTGTGCAGTGAATATAATACCAGCATACCTCTTAAATAACTTAAGTAATCTAGTTATCTTCAGGTCTCATATTAAAAAAAAAAAAAAAAAAAAAAAAAAAAAAAAACCCACAACAAAACAAAACATAGAAAAATCTTAGAACAAGACTTGGGTAGCTCTGGATATTTCAAGGTGTCGTGCAGCTATGCCAGGTCAGAATCCCAAGCCATGTTAGCAAGGTGCTTAAAAGCACTTCCAACTCTGCAGCTAATTTCATCCAGGACTTTGTCATGCAGCTTAGATGTGCTACCTGGGGAGCCATCTGCAGGGCTGCTAAGCTCAGTGGTATGCTCAACACCTCTTCTGATGCATAGCAGTCACTGATTTTAGAGGAGGGCTTACCCAGTACCCACGTGTGTGAATCATTTCAGACCTTATGACTTGGATCTGGAGGACTAAGGTGGGGTTGGCTAATGGAGCACTACTGCTGAATTTGGAGGCCGATTCAAGGAATACCCTTTTCCCCTGCTTTCCTTTTCCAGCCTACCTGTGAGCTGCCCACCTGGGGCTTCTGCGGTGGGCACTGCCCTGGGGAGGCTGGGAGGTTTGCTCAGGAGCTTGGTAGTGATGAATCACAGAGGTATGGCATGGATTGATAAGGTCGTGTACTTTACGATTAGACACATCCTTCCTCTAACAGCAGTTCTTTGTCTCCATTTTGCTTTTGGTAATGTGTTTTGGCAGTTTGCATACAATGACTCTCCAAGCAGGAGCTGTTTGACTTGAGACAAAGTCACTATTATTCTAGGTAAGCTCAGGAAGCCCTCCTAATTTTGTTGTCCTCAGAAGGGTGTCTTCTGGAATTTATTTAAAAGCCAGTTAAGTTAAATCACCAAGGAAATTGTTTTTTTTCTTGGAGCCTAGCTGTAAAGGAGTTTCAGGCACACAAATGAGTGTATAACAAGAAAAATCTGCTTTGCAGCTGTATTGTTGGGTTTTGTGCATTTTAAGTGGGGTTTGTAGAGGGGCATGTTCTTTTTCTGTAGCACTATCAAAACAAGTAATGTACTTCAGCTACTCATAGTGCAGGTGTGCAGCCTGGGAGCCATAGCAAAAGAAAACTTATATGGTCTCCAAATTATTGAAAAATACAGACTATTGTAGTGCCTGCTGCAGCCTGACACTCACACAGGTCTACCTCCTCATTTAAAATTGATGGAGAGCACAAAGAACTGGGTAGGAAGACTTCTGGCTTATTTGAGAGATTTTGGACTAGACTATCAGGGTGTGTAATTTAGTCAAGTGCCTATATGTGTTTGCAAATGAAAACCTTTTTGAGCTACTCAGAATATGACACTTATGGTGCTACTGTCCTTTCTCAAAGACATCTCCGATGTCTCCCCAGGCAAAGTCTCCTGAACTTTCTATGCTTCTCTTGACCTCTCCTTGGTTACGAGCCCCTGTATGTGGTGAAGCCTCACCTCTTCTGCCCCAGTCTCTGCTACAGCGTCCTGTGGCTCCCTTGGACTCTCTTAACTGTGCTGGCTCTCCTCCTCTGCTCTGTATTGTCAGCTACTGAATAGACTTGCTCAACAGAGTTTTCAGAAGGAAAACAAAACGAGGTAGTCATGGATGACCAATACCAGCTTTTCCTTTTAACTCAGTTGTAGAGCACTGTTGGCTCACTGGTTTGGTTTCTACTGTCTATAAAAAGGGTTTGTGCAAGAAGTCCCCTTTTTCCCATCGCCCTGTGTGACAGCAGTGCCGAGATGACCTTCTGCTGGAAAGTCTCATTGCTCAGTTGTGTCGCTGCTCAGTATGAGTTTCCCTGGCAACCAGTTTGAGCTGCACTGAACCAAAAATATCTCACTGTGCTGGGCGAAAGTCAGTTTGCAGACATGTATTTCTCTTTAATGACTTCTCTGGATGGTCCATGTGTTCAGCCTGCATATGTCATCACTGGGAACCAGTGACTGGGAGATGTAGTGTGCCCCTTTTCCTCACACCCATAGGCAGCAAGGCCTACAAGAAGGCTGCCCTTGTGTGATTGACAACTGAGTTGTGACTGTAAGACTCATCACACTTATTTTTCATGGTACACTATGGGTCTTGTCTTCTACTGAGAATGGTCTGTGCAGCAAACAGAGTCTTGAATTCCTTGGATCTCTGCGAATTACAGGATTACATAATCACAGAATGGGTAAGGTTGGAAGGGACCAACCTTACTGTGTCCTTGTCTTTCTCATTTCTGGTGCATTTCATATATTCACCTTGATTTATAAGTGGGCACTCAATAAGCTCCAGTTTTGCTGCCGTCTCAGTCTTAAAAGGCACAGTTTGTGGTGTCTCCAAATGAACACATGTATAAATCTTTGGAGGTCAGGACCTAGCAATTTGCACACAAGACAGTGCACAAACTGGAGGTGTTATTTCAAACCTTCCTAATTCAGTTCTTTCAGATAATCTTTTCACTAACTTATGCAGAACACTGGTGTGAAGAAATGCATTCGTAATTCCAGATGTGTTCTCAAGATGACAAAATTAGAGGAGCTTAAATTTGAAAGTAATGTGCCATTTTTAGTAACAGGTTCCTTTTTCTGGGTTTGTAGGGTGTGAGGATTGCGGTAGAAGCCTTATAGGAGAATGCAAACTCCACGGACCACTCATCAGGGCTAAAGACAGGGTTATTCCCAGCCGAGCCCGTCTCACCCTACCTCACTACCTCACTTTGCGAGTGTTGGAGCTGCGAGCTGGAAACCAGCAGAGTAAGTATTTTAGCTCTTTTTCCCGCATTTGAGAAAGAGGAGGCAAAAGTACTAACACTGTCTTGTTTTCATGAGTAACTCAAGGCATAATCACTGGGCATTAGCAGTATGAAGACTACTTTATTTTCAGCTGGGCACAGCTAAAGCTCACAGTCAGCTACTGGTTTTTATGACTGATTTCTAGTAACTTAGAAGCACAGATTGATGGTAGGACATTAGCCAGAGCTGATGTGTCATTCAGCTGTGAGCAACCAGTTAGCTCTGTTCAGTCAATTCAAGTTTAATGAATGTTGAATTTGCGTCTAATAGTAACAGCCATGCACTATTACTTTTTTTTTAACCCCAAGCACGCAAAACAGGAAAGAGTATTCAATATAAAGTCAGAAACAAAATGGTAAATGATACCACTCATTCAGCCCCTGCAAATGCAGAAGATCACAATGGGGTAATTTACATTTTGTAGCATCTTCAGTTCATACTTTGGAAAGACTGTTGCTTCCTTCTGGAGGCAAGGCAATTCAAATGCCCAAACTTAAACAACGAAAAGATGTCCTCAGTGTACAAATTTTCCACAGGTAATTGTGTAAAAGTAGTCCTGCTTAGATTCCATTTCAGAAAGAGAATGACAAAATGTCTATTCTGCCACTCCGTTGATATGAGTGTTGCAGAATAATGTTGTGTTTCTATAGATCCTCTCCACTGATACTGGGAGAGAACAACTTCTCAGATTATGCCAACAAGCAGAGCACTATGATAACAACAATTTGTAGATTGAAGAGTAGCAATTTGTGTTGCATACTCAGTTTAATGTCCTGTCATGGACTTCAGGCACTTTTGCATTTAATGTGGTACCCATTTTTAAAAAAAATATCAGTACCTATTTACATCCTTTTTAGATTCTTCACATTAGAGCTTACTTGTCTAGAAGAAGAATCCATGTGTTCTGCACTGTTTATCTCCATTTTCACAGCTGTAAACATATAGGAAATAGTTTGTGATGTCTATATTAATATTACACTGGTCTTTTTTTTGTTCACAGTCCTTGGTGTATTTGCAAAGAAAGTAATACAGAAGAGAACACAGTTTGGTCCTTATGTTGGTCAACTGTCTACAAAATTGACCTGCTATGATGAGAGCAGGCTAGTCCTGCAGGTAAAAACCCACTGACATTCTATGAAGTGCATATGTGTCTTTAGCAGTTCATGTGTATTTATATATTTTAGTCAGTCAATTTGCCAACTGATCTAGTTAATTAATTGTACCTTTGATCTGTAAGTATGAATGTAAATCACATTATTAGGCAATACAGCATAACCTGAAGTACCAAAATGTTCCTGTATATTGTGTTTTCTAGAAGTTTACTTTTCTGCTTTCTAGTTTTACCATTTCTAGGATGTTGGACCTATCAGTCTAACAGCTTTTAGAAAACTTTTCACAGAGCCTGGCTACTGAACTGTCTTCCCAGATAAGACAAAAAGATTTGTGCATTACACCATGCCACTGGGAGGTTTGAGTTTGTGCACTGGATTAGCAATGGTGGCAGAAATGCGCATTAAGGCACTTGCTTAGTAGGGAGGAACAGTGCAGGGATGGGGAAACACTTCTTAATAATGTGTTAATTTATATTATATATAAAATTTGACACACAGTGCACTACTCTGTTTATTTAGTCAGATTGTTTTCTAGTGCTGGTACCACCTATTGCTGCACACACAGATTCTAATCATCTCATCTGGACCATGATGCTATTGTTCATACTTTATCCAGCAAAAATAGTGACATCACAGGACTAGTCTAGCTTAGGCAAATCTACGTGCACATCCTTTACCACAGGAATTCCTCAGGAGTGATAGCTGATCATAATCCTCTAGGTTCCAGCCTTTTCATTTTGCTGCATGGGGTCATGCCTGGGCACACCTCTTGTATCATATAGCGAGTCCATGGTCAAGTCACAGCCTCTGTCAGGACTTCCCAACCGGTCACGGTTCTTCCAGAGTTTGCATTTCATATCAGGCCCTGTTGTGCCCCAGTAGAGAGACACCAGCAGCAGCTGTCCTGTGACACGCTTTGTGTCTTTCTACGAGCTTTCTCCAGAAGCTCATGAGTGGAAAACAGTGTGTGTTGTGAAGGAAATACTTGTATAATTTTGTTTGAGAGCAAAAATAATAGCTTCAGTAGTTGCCGTAAACTTCATTTGCACGTAGAAGTCATGGGAATGATCTGCCTGGAGAACTAACACTGCCAGGAGAATAATCTGTGGAATTTTCATGGCATGTTGTCACCAGAAATGATTTGCTCTTCTCTATAACGAAGTTTCTTCAGTCTTTTATGAGACACTTTAATTCTTACAAATGCAGAAAACGTACTGCTCTAACAATGGATGGATGAGCTAAGCACCCAGTTCCTTCCTCTTCACCAAGCCATTGTAAACCACACCCTATCCTCTATCACTCAGCACCGTTTGCTTAAAAGTATACAGTGATAAGCACAGCTCTGGCTGATGAATGGACTGTTTCTTCAGAAGAGGAGATTAGAGTCCCAGATTTCCTACATGACAGCACTAGCTGCCTTAACTTCTCCCTAGCATGAGTATGTGACCAAACTTGTCCAACAGGCAGGTGTTTTCATCGGAAATGTGATGCAGTTAGATAAAATAGTTCCCAGAGGCAATGGAAATGCAACTTTTTTTTGCAATTAATTGCTCAGTTACATGGCTAGTAGAACAGACACGTGCTGTGCTCACATCTGTTGTGCAGCTTCCTTGGTCCATGTTTGAGACACTATTGCAGAAAAGCAACTGTGTTGTTGGAAGACAATAGTATTTACCTCACAGAGGCATCTTCTTGGAAGGGAATCTGGGAAGAATGAAGTAAAGCAAAAAGAAAGAGATCTTCCTGGCACAGTTGTTCATTTGTATTTACTTTTGCTTGTTAAAGGGAAAAAGAGAAGACTGTTAAAATGCCATTATATTGTATGTTACCTCTCTGAACTTATTACACAAGTTATACAATTGTTCCATGCAAAATGTAGCAGCACTGAAGTTTGAGATTATCAAGTACTCAGGAAGTAGATTAAGGCATAAAGCTTATCTTTCTACCTGCCTGCACTTAGTTCTTATAATATTATCTCTATATAACATAAAAATGATGAAATATAAACTGGAAATACATACAAAGGCCTACAGTTATTTTAGTAGCAGGGTGCTCAGCAAGTATTCATTCTTCGCTTTCTTTTGCACTTAGTATTCTTTAAGAGTGATCTATTTCAAAACAGCCACAATTTCAAAGGACATATGACCAAGAAAGGGTAAATAACAGATAGCTGTGACTCTAAGTTAAAAGAAAACTAATGTGCTTCTATGCAGGACTTGCTTTTATCATGTTCATTCTTCCCCTTTGTTTCAGGTTTTGAAAGATGGAGGGAAGTACTTTCTGGACACTCCCAATGAAGACTGTGGAAACTGGATGATGTTTGTCCGGCTAGCCCGGAACCAAGAAGAACAGACCCTTGTGGCTTATCAGCACTGTGGAGAAGTTTACTTCACAACAGTTAAGGTAGTTAAACTGACATTGCTTCACCTGTCATCCAAATGGAAATGTATAAGCAAAGGTTCTGAAAGACCAACTCTTTTAAAGATGAAAGATTGATTATATTCTGCCAACTGGATCTTTATTGCACACCACCTTTTATATCACTTAATCCATAGTAAAGCAAGCAGTGTATGGAGTTTTTCAGGGAAGGTGGTGTGTACCTTCTGTTGTGGGTAGTGAAGAAACTGAGCAGAGGGAAACATAAAAATCATTCATGATGGTTGTGTTTAAACTACATTTAGTAAAGTTTCTCAGTTCCAGTTATGTACCTGTTAAGATTATCTAGCCTTGTTACATCTGACAGTACTTCATTCTGGAAATAACAAACACCTTTCCTTTGCTTTATTACATTTTTAGACATGTGGTGTTTTCTGAGCACATTACCATGTGCTCAGGAACAGAGTGTTAAGCAGAATCTTTATGTACTATTTTCCATGCTCATTAAAACGGAAGACTTAACTGCATAACTAAGCAATAACGTAGCAACATACAACGTTGCCATGAAATGATCAGTTTATGTTAGAGATTCTAGATTGCATCTTTATCTGTGGAAAGAGAACAAAGTGGTCTCTATTTATAAATAACACTGGAACATACAAGTTTTGGCCGCTTTCTTAGGCAAAGTTTGTTTTAATCAGAAATAACTTTCTTGAATACTTGGGAAACTGAAGTCTATCTGTTTAACGTAATGCTTGTGTATCATTATGAACAACATTAAAATTTAAAAAAATTAAAAAGGAGTCGATATTAGTCAAAAGAGGTTACTATGCAATTAAAATCCAGCATTTCAATTTCATTTGGCACACATTTCTGTGGCATAGTATTGTTTAGTGTTGTTTCTCCATTTTTGTTTTTTCACCTGTCCAGTGAGGAAAAATATTTACAGCACAGTGATGCTGAGATAATAAGTTAATAGTGATAACTTTTCACACCCTCAAAGTAATTTATAACAGCATTAAGTATATTTGGGGTTTGATTAATATTAAAATAATTATTAGGGGGGGGAAAGAAAAATGGGAAGCAGTATATGCTATTCTGAGACATATTTAGTCTGTGTTTGAGATTCTCATGCAGTCCATACCATTTGAGATTTCAGTTTGATTTTAAGATTGCTTGTAAGATTGACAGGATTACTAATACTATATTTGGGAAGCATGAACTTTTCTAAGAAGTAGTTGTTATGAACTGGTAACTAACAATTTCCAGTATAATTCAAGTACTATTAAACCACCTCTCTGCTGACTTCAGCAGAATCCCACTTATTGGCATTAATGGAGAGTTGCATCCTATATACTCACACGAAGATTATCCTAGGGTTAGGCATGTGTCTTGCAACCTTTACTGTGGTGTGTATCATAGGGCATGACTTTGGTTTTATTTCTCCTGAATCCCCATATCATTCACGGTACTGTGCCATCCTGCAGATTTTGTCCTGGCCAGTGAAAGCAGTAGCCTTGTATTACAGTTAGGCACACCCTTCTGGCCACGCCAGGAGGCTGCCTTAGGGCTGACTGTGAAGATATTTTCTCAAGATATTTTTAATGAAGTATGTTAAATTGGGGGCAGGATCGGCTCCTTTCCCCACTGTTTTCACAAAAAAATAGGATTTTGGTGACATGAAACTATACCTACTAAAGCATACATATAAGTGGCATACTAACAGTACCATTAGCTTACTTGCTGACCTAATGGCAGCAGCCCCTAATTTTAAAAGGTACAGAATTGTGAGGAAGTAAAAATCAGCCATGGTTGCTGCTTGATCCCAGGATAGTTTCACATGGACACTGCAGGAGCTTTCTTTTATTGTCATGGATGGCACAGAATAAAAGACATGGATTTGGGTACTGGATTTGGATACTGGATTTGGATACTGGATTTGGATACTGGTGTTTAATGTCAGTTTTACTGAGATTAGAACTCTTACCTTACTTGACTATTTCACACACTGATGCATTTGCCCTCCAAGGTCACATTGACCAGGTCTCAACTTCCCACAGGGAAGATGGTTGCTGGTCCAGTAATTTTGGGCAGAAGGTCATGACAGTGTCGTGCTGCACAGTTGTTTGTGGGTATCAGTCTCAGGTGTCACTGGCCAAAGTCGCAGGACATCCTCAGACATTTGTACCTCTGAAGCTCCCCACAGCTTGGTTTTCTCCATTGACATAGACTATATGGAGGAGCACAATGCATGATCAGCCTCCTAGTTGATGGCTCTGCCTCGTGCCCTCAGTTGAGTGGAAAATTCAGCATGTACCATTTCTGTTTAGGCCAGGTGTTATCAAAATGCACAACCAACCCATACTGACTATAGTTAGCAAGCAGGCTTGTGCCTGGGAGTCCAAAAATTCAGTTTTCAACATTATACACAAAATTATCCCTCACCTGTCAGCATTCACAATCTAAATTGTCTTTAATGTGCTTATGCCACACTGATGTTATAAAATCAGTGCATTTTATGTCACATTTTGTAGAATAAGATTCAGTTGCTCTCCTTCTGGGCTAGTTTGTGGGTTCTTTTGGTGACACAAGTTTAGCTTAGTTAAAATAAAACTACAAACTACAGTGCAATTTGGCTCTACTCCTGTAGCAGCAGTGTTGGGTTTTATGATAGACGAAGAAAATTGTGTACAGGGTCAGGGAGTCATATAAATCATGACCCCAAAGTTTAGTTTTCTCCTTTGCTTTTAAAGAACTAACAGATCTTTAGCCAGTGAGTGTAATCACTCCTCTCTTCTATTTGCTGAAAGTATTTGTCAGAAGAGGTCATAGTCCAGTCTAAGGAAAGATTTGAGCAAGCATGACTGGATGGGAGACTGCAGATTATGGGCTCCCTTAATCCTGTGGGGGGAAGGCTTCAGTGGAAGGAGGGGAGAGTAACAGTAAAGCACACACTTAGTGAGCCTGACACATCAGAGCCAGCACATGGAAACATGCCAATTGCAGTGGCAGTCCACATATTGATCAGCTCTGCACCCATGCTCAGTGTGACATATCCAGGAGGCATCCAAGCTGTTGTGCATTCATGATGGGTTTTTCCTTTGTCTGTATGCTGTAGTTAAGTGTTGTGTCCAGTGGGCTTCCAGACATCAAGGAATGGGCATAGGATATCGCTTGGAAAGACTGCTGGATGTGTGAACATCACAGACAAATACATCTCACTGAGCAAAGGTCATGAGGATTGAGGCATCCCTCCTGCTATTGCCGCCCACCTCCTCACCCCAAATCTCTGTGCCTGCACAATTCTGCTTTTAGAAACAGAAAGCGTTAAGCCCTAGTGGGTAATAATGCTCAAAAAGTGCCTGAATCTTGAAACTAAGTTACCAATAATTTAGACAGAGTCAAAAAGTGCAATTTGGGTAAGGACAACAACTTGCACACTCCAGCCCTTCCAATCTTCCATATTATTTGGTTTAGGAATACAGGCACAAGTAAACATGTGCTATATTTTTTCCATTCACAGCCAATTGAACCCCACACAGAATTGAAAGTATGGTATGCTGCCGATTATGCCAAATTTATGGAAGCTTCCGCAGTCTGTATTAAAGAAGAATCAGATGTCTGTCCCGTGCCTCCAGTTGCAGTAAGTACCCCTAATCTGCATTCAAGCCATCACTATACATAGTAAATTATAGTTTATTTACATGCTTTCTATGTGTATGTAACTCTGGTCATGCAAGGTTAGACCATAGAGTAGCTGGCTAACACAAAGCCAAGAGCAATTTTAACCAAACAACTACTCAGAGAAAGGCTGCTGTTTCTCTCCTATGTTTGTAATCCAGTGGAGCCATTAGATGTAGTCAGAGGTAAGTGGCACCGCTCAATGTATTGGGAAGATTAAACACTGGCATTAATTCATGCATAACCAAGTAGTCCAGCCTCAGACTTCTTTCACCATTTCCCCTTGTTATGCTCTGACCAACTGGTCAGATTATCCGCTGATTATTTCAGTCTTTCCTGTGCAACAACCCTTCTTTTCTAATCTCGATACCTTCCCCTCTGATAGGAGAAATCCTTAAACTGATAGGAAAAGCTTGTAAAGTGTTGAAAACATGGCTGTGAAAATTGATACTTAAGCTAGAAGGAAATGTGAAACAGGGAATAAAAATGAACTGGAAATTCATGCTCCAGGAAGGCATATGAGGCCTTCAGAGTATGCCAGAAGGAAGGTGTGGGAGAGCCACAGCATCAGACATGAGTAACTGAGAGGAGGGCTCAGTCTGGAAATAAGGATGGAGTGGACACAGCCTCACTATGCTCTCCAGAGCAAGCTAGCCCAGGAGCAAGGGAAAGTAAAGTCAGTTTATAAGAAGCTTACATAAAAGGTAGACGCAGCTGAGGAAGTACTGGGGTCATGTATTAATTGGAAGTACATTTTGTCAGTGACTGGAATTTTTTGGTATCTGTTTTTCATTAGAAATTTTTTTTCAACTGAATCCAGTAGAGTTCTTATTTCCACAGAAATAATACTTCCAAATAATATACTGTATAAAAAAAGCACCAAACCTCAGAAATAATTTAATGCCTCTAATTCAGGATAGAATTGAGACCCCTAAAACCTAAAGTGTTTCTTATCAAGTTAATGAAAATCTAATGCCAAATGTCAAGCTAAGTGAGGAAGCCTCTCCTGGAGACATTGATCATTGCTGTCTGGTAAAGCATGGAGTCCATCCAAAACACAGGGAAATATTGTATGGCTAAACTACATTAGTATGCAGAAAATCACACATTTTTGTGAGGTTGCAATAGCAGATAAATTATGTCAGTCTAAGGATAAAGTACAATTTTCAGCTTCTTTTATGAGTAATTTCATAAATGCAACAAATGTAGAGACTTTGAAATTCAGTAAGTGCAGATAAACAAAGGTGAAGGACTTAGGACTGTTACAGTAAATGCTAAACAAAACCATATAAATCAGTATTTAGCCAACCTGTTTTTTTTTCCTTCGAGTTTGTGTCCTTAGAGAAAATCTCTTGTCAGTTGAATAACTGTGTGGTAGTACATAGAAGTAACTATTGCCAAAGACAAAAATTGATATGGGAAAGCCCAGGAGCAGATCGGTGAGAAGAACATGACCTTTCCTTAGAATGGCTAATAAGAAAGAACTGTTTGTATTCTCATTGCAGAAAGAGCCCGTAGACCCTCAGATATGCTCCAGTTGTGGCAGCACTTTTGCAACTTTTTCTCTGCTGGAATCTCACCAGTGCATCCATAAAGACCGAGTCCTTCCTACAAGGTTCAGACCACCAAATAAATTGGGACCTGTAAAAACAAAAAACAAACTCAAAGGGAAACTGAGAGGAGCGTCATTAGGCAAAAGCATTACTCAGTGCTTTGGGACCATTTCCTGTTCCTCTGCTGCAAAGTTTGGCTGTGCCAGCTCAGGAAGCACTTGTGATGCTCTCGTGAGGTTTATACCTAAATGGAGAAATGGTCGGTCTTCACTGCTGAAGGGAAAAGAAGTGAAGCAGCCGGACAGTTACCCTTGCCGACTCTGTGGGAAGATATTTGATTCCATTGATAAGCTCACGGTCCACACTTACACGCACAAAGGGGAGCGTCCCTACAAGTGTTCACAGCACGGATGCACGAAAGCCTTCATTTCCAAATATAAACTGCTCAGGTACAGCTCTGAAGGCATTTCTTTTCTGCTGGATGTGGGGGGTGTTCTAGTGATAGTTAATCCCTGAGTTCCAGGTTTTATTATTCCTGTTTGTGTAGAATTGGAGAAAACTAGTTTCCCTCAATTGCGGTAAAGATTATGTTGAGCAGTTTTAATCTCAAAAAGATTGTGTTGAGCAGTTTTAACCTATTTTATGCTTTATGATTAAAACCTTCCTCCCCTCCCCCCCAAAAAAAATGTAGGGTTTTACTAATAACCTGAAAACTTGAAAAAGGCTTTCCCTCAAGGTTGCCAGTGTTTTCAAGTCTTGAATCTGCAAGAGTAAATGTGCTAGTATAAATGTAAACGCAAATAACTTTTTAGTGTGTGTGTTCTGGTTTTTTGTCCTAGGCACTCTGCTACTCATTCTCCACAGAAATCTCACCAGTGTGGCTACTGTGAAAAGACCTTTCACAGGAAAGACCACCTAAAGAATCACCTTCAGACTCATGACCCTAACAAGATGGCCTTCAAGTGTGAAGAGTGTGGCAAGAAGTACAACACCAAGCTAGGCTATAAGAGACACTTGGCTCTTCACGCTGCCACCAGTGGGGACCTTACCTGTAGGGTATGTGCCCAGGAGTTTGGTGGTACTGAGGTTCTGTTGGAACACCTCAAAAGTCATGCAGGGAAGCCAGCTGGCAATATGAAGGAAAAGAAACACAAATGTGACCACTGTGAGCGTCACTTCTATACCCGTAAAGATGTGCGGCGTCACATGGTGGTTCACACAGGCTGTAAAGACTTTCTGTGTCAGTTTTGTGCCCAAAGGTTTGGGCGGAAGGACCACTTGACACGCCATACCAGGAAGACTCATCCACAAGAACTGCTAAAGAGCAGGCTGCAGAACGGTGAGTCAGTGGGTCTCCTTGACCAGCTTTTTCCATACAGGCTGAAGGAAGATGCCAGCATGCTGTCCCCTCTTCCTGAAAGGGTCTCTATGCAGAATGGTATTGTGAATAGTTCAGAATCAGAGGAATACAACTGTTCACATCTTCATTCCCAGCCAAGCTTACAAACTGCTCTTCCTCTTGAACCTTCTCCTCAGTTGCAAAGGATGAGCTGCACAGACAGTCTCCCAGCGGTCCATCCCACACCGTGTTCAACAGCCATCCCTACCAACCTGAACCTTCATCAGCCTAATAAATATGACCTTAGTTCTACCTCACTTGCAGCAGGATCCCTCAAGAATCTACCAATAAAAGTGGATGTTAAAGGTTACAACGTGCATCTTCTCGAGGACCTGCCATTACCGGAACCTCAGTCTCTGCACAAAATCAGCATGGAAGAAGATTCCTCAGGGCCTGCAGGGGATACTAACAAGTACCCAGTGCACAAAGAGACAGAGGCAGCAACTGAAACTACAGGCCTGCCTTTCATGGATCTCACTCACGTGATGAGTTTCTGGCAGCTCCCACCAGGTGACAACCAGAACACTATCGGGGACTTCACAATGGCATTTGGCCCAGAGGAACCATCACACAGGCTGAATGGCCTCGGCCAACAGCAAGGTCTTCAGCTAGCAACTGGTGGGATGGCCATAAACCAGCTGCATCATTTTCCTCGCTCCTTTCCATCCACTACAAATTCTGTAACCTTGCCTCATTTTCACCATGCCTTCAAGTAACTATCACCCTGTGTGGGGTTTTTTCCTTTTTTTTTTTTTTTTTTTTTTTTTTTTTTTGAGACTGTGCTTCTTACTTAAATCTGTTAGGATGGGGTGGTTTTGGTTTTGTTTTGTTTTTAAGAAAAACTACCCCAAATGTTTTCAAAGCACATTATGAACATGGTAGTTAAATTCAGGATGTTAATAAATAAGAAGCTCTATTTTTCATACTACTTTTAGTTTTTTTAGCATATGACTACAGTAGAACTAACATATTTCCCTCAGCTCCCTCTATATTTTTGTTGTTACCTTTCATGCAAACATCTAAATAAATATCTTCAACGATAGAAAAGTATCATAACAGGCACAATAAAACTATGGCTGCTGCAGTAGGAGAAATATGGTTAGGGTGAATGGGAAGAAGGGGGAAATCACAGAAGAATCATTTTAATGAGCCATAAATCACAGCAAATGTGTACATATAGCAAATGTAACAAACGATTTATCAACATCACATAGATTATTGTTAAGCACTTAATTAAGTTTATTAATCTTTAAATCGGAATCATTCCAAGAGTAAATCTTATCTCCTTGGTTCCCTTTTTTCAAATGAATATCATCACTATTATGATTATGTTTAACTAGATTTTGTTTTCTGACACGCGGTTCAGCTGTGTGCATCTCATGCCTTTTTCCTTGGGCTGGAGGTTGCTATCACTTCTGAACGACTATGTAAGAACTGCTGTCTTGTATATGTGTGGTTTTCAGAATGGAAAGTGAATTGTCTCAAAGGTTAGAACAAAACTTTACTTTTCATTTAGAGCCAGATCTGCCAAGGTATCAGACACTGCTTTCTCTCTCTCCAGTAAAGCACTTAAACATTTGCTTAAATTTAAGCATGTTATCCTGTTGGGTCAACAGCTTGATTAATTTAACCTTTAATAAAATATAGTGCTTCCTACCTAAGGGGCCTTTATTCACCTTTTGTTGATAAAAATGACCTTTGTTTAGTCTGGTAAATTAATTAATTATTATTAATATTTAATTATTAATAAATAATAACTATTAATTGTAACTTTCTGAAACATGGGCTTTCAGAAAGCCAACCCTGGCCCAGGGGAGCCTGCGCCCAAGCAGGATCTCTCTGGGGCCAGGGGCATGTCCATGCACTTAAGGGCTGTGGTGGTGAGCTGACACTGGGCCAGGGTCAAAACCAGGGTCACATGTGTCACTGCCTCACATGTGTCACCTGAAATTAGTGGGTGTGATAACAGTTCAGGCCATTTTAATCACGGGATGTTTCTTCAGTAGCGCTGGGACAGCTGCAGTTGGACTTCCAGCCTTTGTTTTTTCCAAACTAGAACCATTGGGACTACTATTTTGTTTCCTGGGGTAAATTGTCCATGAATATTTCCAGTTGACAATTTTGTTGGTGTGACAGTCCTAGCACCTGAGGCATGAACGAGCAGAAATTGCAAAAATCACATTTCCCGGTAGATGACATTATAAAAAAAAACCAAAACACAACAAAACAAAACAAACAAAAAAACCCAACCAAACAAACAAAAACCCACCAAACAAAACCCAAACCAAAACCAACAATCAAACTCTTTACAATTTGGTTTCTTACCTAACCCTAGTTAAAAAAAAATAAAAAATAAAAAATCCTGGCTTTAATGGGTGATGCAGTTACTAATGGATTCTGTTGCTGCTAAAATGGACACAAAATTTCTGAATTTGAATTAATTCTCAAACCCCAAGAGCTACTCTCGCATTAAATCCAAAAAGAGTTCATAGTACCTAATAAATATTACAAATATAGCATGAAACAAGCATGTTTTCTTCTCCCTCATTAATCACAGGAATGTTTTCAGACAGCTTCAAATAAAAAATCGGTTTTAAGTTATTTCTGATTTGATGTTACTGAGGTACAATGACATTGTACAACAACAATGATCCAAATATTCTTAGAAGCTTTTTGGAACTTCGATTAAGGAAAGGTTGTATTATTACAGAGATGTTATTATGCAAGAATATGTTCTGCAGATACAGTGCTGAGGGGTGTTTTTTGTTATGAAAATTTTTGGCATAAGGCAAACTAAAAGGAATCTTTATGATCATTCTTGTAATGACAACAGCAAGAGGAAGAGCAGGTACTGCACAGTCACACCCAGTTAAGAGTTATTTAAATTATGAGTTCCAGAACAGAGAAAAGGTTGTAATCAATGTTACATGCACATTCTACGGCTAGGCTCTTTTTTTCATCTGGACTTGGAAAGGTGTGTGCATATTCACTTACTGCATTGTTTTCCTTGTTTGTGCAAACTGTATTCACTTGACTTCATCCAAGCTTATGTACCTGCAAAAAAACCACAACCAACAACAACTAAACCACAACAACAACAAAAACTACTCAATTTTGTAGCATTGCCTGATCATATACATATTTTGTTATTTTGATTTGTGCTTTTATAAACGGTGTAAATAATTATTGAAATACTTGTCCTTGAATTAAAATGTGATGTTAAGAAGGAATCATTATGAAAACACAGAAACTGGCACTCACGTTCTTTCAGCTGTCTTTCAGCACTCTGTAGCAGGGTGCTTGAGCTCTGAGCTGTCAAAAGAGGTGCTGCTGCCTGCCCTCAGCCTCTTCTGAAATACGGAAAGATGATTAAGCAGCTGTCACCAATGCATATCTAACTATGGTTTAAAGACCAAGTCTCATTCAAATAAAATGAAAATTGCTACTTTTGATGCATTTTAAAATGCTTAAAAAACACCCAGTGATGGTGTTGGCAAGTAAAACACAGAAGCAAACCTTAACTGTGTAATACTGCAGCTTTAACCTGTCAGCCCATTCAAGTTTCTTTTTCAGATTCTTGACATCATAAATGTAGTGAAAGCTGAGGACGTCCCATCACAAAGGAAAGCAAGCTATTTCAAAAAGTTATTTTTTCAGAAAAATTGTTTTAAAATTCTCTCTACTGAAGAGATATAAGATACCCCTGAGTCATCTAATACTGTAAGTAGGGCTGGACTTTCTCACCACTTTTGCTAGGGGGACCTCTGTGACCATTTTTGAGAGGCCTCCAGTAGCTGAAGCTGAAGAATGCTTTGTTTCTAGGCAAACAATTTTTTTGGGCTCAGTAGACCAGCCTGGTGTCGGCCTGAATATCACATTGCTTAAAGAGCGATAGTTTCCTTTTGGGGCAGTGCCAAGGGAAAGGTGTGGAGACAGCAGCAAACTCACCAGCTCTCCCTGAGCTTATCTGTGGTGTCTGAGAGGATGGAGCTGCAGCAGGCGGGCAGACAGGTCTGATTTCAGGCAGTGACAGGAGAGAAGGCAGCAGGAGCTGCAGGACATCTCTCTGGTGGCACTCATGGAGGGCTGTGACAGCACTAGTGTGAGGAGAGGCAGCCTCATGTATGCTAGGGGTACGGTGGGGGAAAGCAGCAGCCTAAGCAGTGTCTAATCCTCCCTCCTCTCTGGCACATCCAATTCCTCCTCTAAATGTGAGAGGAGAATCCAAGGGCAGAGAGCTGGCATGGAGAAGGTAAGATAGACCATGGAATATCAGCTAAGAGATGAAACATAAAGGTCTGGGAGATCTTAGGACATTGTACCACACATCCTAATAGAGATAAAAATACTCTTATCTAAACTCTGCTTGAAAATCTGTAGAAGCAGAGCAGTATGTGGTGATAAAACAGCAGAATTACTATAATCAAATGATACCATCAAATAATGAAATTTAGTAAACATTTGGTTTCATACAAAAATATGTACTCATGTTATGAAAGAAAAAAAGGCATGTAAATGTGCTGAAACAATGTCAAGAACCTAAAATTATACTACATGGGACAAAAGACTGCATCCCCTATGTAAACACAAGTAGTTCTATTGCTAAGTTCGCATCCTCTATCAGAAATCATGTTAAATTCTTTTTCCTTCAGTTTTATTTACCAGCTTTTCCTGCTGGGACTTTCCATTTTCCTAATCAATGAGTTGCTCTTAATTCCAGAGAATTTTGTACTGCCAGTCTGAACTATGATGGTACATTCCAAATATTAATGATTAGTTCATTTCTTACTCGTGGCATTTTTAAAGTTCTGTTCTTCAATACACTGTTTCTTCCCTTACATTTTTTGTAAGAGCTGGAAACTAAGCTGTGAAATCAAACACTTTTATACTCAGACGGAAAATAATGGAGGGACACACACAACAACAAAAAATACAGTAAAACTTGCTCTAACTTTTGAGGATTCATTCGTTTTTTAGTTAAAGAAAGCAACTGTGGTAACATTGCAAAGGATAGTGGGGAATATGGGTTTTTTTTCCCCTCTTCTTTCTGGATTGGAAGAAATGCTTAGCAGCACTGCTTTAGTATGTTGTGGACAATGTCATGCCTGCTGTTTCTAAGAGTCTAGCTGTGGGCTTCAGTGTCATCCTTTCTGTATTTATCTAATCATTATTGGCTAGAGTCTGAGTTTAATTAAACTCTGTAAAGTCTGGTATTTCCTATTGCTGTGTCCAACTACTTTTCATCTTTGTTTACTTTTTAAGTGTTTAATAGGTAAGAAAATTCTTTATGGATTTTAATGGAAAGCCTTAATGAAAATTATTAAGCTAAAAAAACCCTACATGTTGCATCATTGAAAGTTTATGCAAGGTGATCCAAGGCTGACAGTGAATTGAGTGGCCAAAAAAATAAGAAGGGGTATGCCTCCACAATATTTCTGTCTTAATAATCAATTTCTAAAACCAGTTAAGGTGTTTATTGCAAGAATAAGATTTGGGTTTAGTCTGAACTTGAAGTGCATTGAAGAAGATGCACAGTATACATGACCATTTATCACATATCAATCACTATCATTAATCATTTTATTGTTTACTGAAAGATTCTATTAAATATTTACATGAAATTCCAGAATGTTCACTTGTCTTGTTCAATATATCAAAGCATTAGGGGGAAGGAAAAAATCACATGGTACTGGATCTTTCTACATTTTGTTAAACCATTGAATGAACCCATGGTAATAGCCATCCCCTGCAGGCAATCATTTAATTAAATCTTGGCAACTGATACAAATACTCTCACAATCAATGAATTTCAGTTTGCTTGTTTTATTCAACCTGGCAGCTGTAGAACTTTAGGCAGAAGTGGTACTGAAAAATCACGTTGCTTAAGATCTTCCATAACGTGTCAGAAGAATGCCTTAACACATCCTCGCTGACCAGCCACTCTATCTTCTGTTGTCCATTTGTGGTCTAAAAGCAGCAACAAGCCATATACTTACTATTTCCTATTATAGAAACAGCTTTCATGTATTATTCCATTTTATCTAAGAAAATTAAACCTCTATCCTTGGGAAGGTGATGGAGCAGTTCATCCTGAAAACTATTTCCAGGCACATTAGAGTGAGAACATTTATTTACACCACTTAAAGCCAGTTTCTCACATGTGCTTTCTCAGCTAAAAAAGTGTTCTTGAGTAGCACTGAAACTTGCCTGTACAAAGTGCTCTGTAAAGCAAAGCCTGTCGAAGCTCAAGTTTTATAGAAAATGCAGCAGCTGCCAATAGCCCAGCACCTGCAAGCTCACCCAGGCCAATCCTTTCCCCAGTTCCACTGTTCTTTATTTTGGATGCTAGTGTGGATGCCTGTTCTGCAGACTGCTGGAGGCAATGGCTGTCCCAAGCCTCTGTAAACTGGCTGCAACTACGACCCCAGTGATACCTGGACTCGCCAGTATCCCTGGGGAAAAGAGGTGTCTCCTCCCCAGGCCTGCCAGGCCTCAAGTTTCAGAGTTGAGTGGCTGAACCTTGAGAATGGTGATGGTATCAATAAATCCCTGTTGCTGGTCTGCCAGACCCTGCATGATAACCATAAGACTTATTATACTGTTAACATAGTCACAGGTACATAGTCACAGATAATCTGGGGAGTGGAGAACACCAAATAAGATCACTGGGTACTGACAACAGTTTTTCCTGCAGCTGGCAAAGTCACAGAGGTAGGTGGAGCTGATAATAGCACCATGCCCCTTGCAGTCTTCCCCACAACTGAAGGTACCCGGCACTGACCAGCAGCAATCAAGGACAGCAAAACTGCACATAGAAGAACCCTGCAATGACTTTGAATGTGAGACTCTGTTTTGTGCACATTTCTCTTCATGCCATGCTCCAAGCGCTCTCACAAGCTCATCTCCCAGGCTCAAAATACCTTGCCAGCTATAAGGAATCATTCATGGCCACATTTCCTGCTGGGATCTCATATTCTGCAGTTGTATACGCGTCACAGGGGTGCAAAATGCTGATCATCTGAGCCATCCCCTGGAGCAACAGCACCACGACCACCTCACACAGGGGCTGGAGGCCGCCTTGCTGCTCTGACATGGCTATGCATGGCCCGAGACAGGAACCCCACTGACTGCATGGTCTGAGGAGCAGAAGCCCAAACATCATGGGCTGGGAAATTGTAAGAGCACAAGATCTGCCAGAGAGGTTTGCATTATTGCAGCAAATTCTCTCAAGATGCCTGTTACAGCAGAGCACATTCACTGCCGACCTGAGATGGGGCTGTTCCAGATGAAAGAACATTTAACTACAAAATTAATTTCTCAGCAGCCTACACTGGGGGCCTGAGGAGCCCTGCGAAAGTTTTAGTGCAACTAATTGCTTCAAATAATACAAAGAAGCTCATACTGCAGCTGGATATATTGAAAAACACCTGAAAGACAAGGCTGTCATTGGTCACAGCCAGCATAGCTTCATGAGAGGAAAATCCTGCTATCAAACCTGAATTTCCTTTTATGACAAACTAATGCACCTACTTGATCAAGGGAAGCCTGTTGATATAATCTTTTTGGATTTCAGTAAAGATTTTGATACTATCCCTCACAAGATCCTTCTGGACAAAATTTCCAGCACACAGCTGGATAAACACCTCATGTGGTGGGTGAGCAATTGGCTCAGGGTCAAGCACAGAGGGCAATAGTGAATGGGGTGACATCAGACCTGTCACTAGTGGGGTTCCACAGGGCTCCATCTTGGGCCCTATGCTCTTCAACATCTCCACTTGGACACACGACTGGAAGGGATACTGAACAAGTTTGCAGATGACGCAAAACTGGGAGGAGCTGCTGACTCCCTCAAAGGCAGGGAGGCCCTGCAGAGAGACCTTGACAAATTAGAGAACTGGGAGATCACCAACCATATGAAGTTCAACAAGGGAAAGTGACGGATTCTGAACCTGGGACAGGGTAACCCTGGATGTATGTACAGACTGGGGAGTGAGATACTGAAAAGCAGTGCCACAGAAAGGGACCTGGGGGTCCTGGTCAATGGCAAGATGAATATGAATCAGCAGTGCCCTGGCAGCAGGGACAACTGTGTCCTGAAGGGCATCAGGCAAAGCATCGCCAGCCAGTCGAGGGAGGGGATTGTCCTGCTCTGCACTGGTGTGGCCTCACCTTGAATATTGTGTGCAGTTTTGGGCACCTCAATATAAGAAAGACATTAAACTATTAGAGACCATCTGAAGGAGGGAAACAAAGGAGGTGAAGTGCCTTGAGGGGAAGCCATATGAGGACCAGCTAAGGTCACTTGGTCTGTTCATCCTGGAGAAAAGGAGACTGATGGGGGAGACCTCACTGCAGTTACAACTTCCTCGTGAGGGGAAGAGGAGGGGCAGACACTGATCTCTTCTCTTTGGGGACCAGTGACAGGACCCAAGGAAATGGCCTGAAATTGTGTCAGGAGAGGTTTAGGTTGGATATTAGAAAAAGGTTCTTCACCCAGAGGGTGGTTGGGCAGTGGAAAAAGCTCCCCAAGGAAGTGGTCACAGCACCAAGCCTGACAGCATTCAGGAAGCATTTGGACAATGCTCTCAGGCACATGGTGTGATTCTTGGGGATAGTCCTGTGCAGGGCCAGGAGTTGGACTTTGAGGATCCTTGTGGGTCCCTTCACATTCAGCATATTATGTGATTCTGTGATATTGTATATCACAAAAGCAATCAAGGCCCTTTAATGCTATAATGTTGAAATAAAAAAAAAAAAAATCATTTCTTACCCAAACTTTCCTGAGGAATTTTTCCCAGTAGATACACCCAAAGATTTTCCAGTTTTCTTCAGTATTTCTAAAGAGCTCTCTGTAGATCATTATTTAAAAAAATTATTGGCCATAAATCATGATAAACTACATAAATTCAACACAAACTCCAGAAATGGAGGGATCAAAGATACTGATACAAAGAGGAATTTGTATTATCATTCACATGTTATGCTACAAATAACCTTTAAAATAACTCTATAAAACATCTCCTAAACATAGACTGAGTCATGATTACCAGTAGCAATGGGTTCTAGAAAGTGCATTGTATAGAGGGAACTGTTTTAGGGAAGTGGTGGTGTTATTTTTAAGGCTAAATCAACAAGGGCAAAGTCATATAGAACAAACAACACACTTCATCTAAATGGACCTAAGAAAAGGTAAAAATGATGGAATAAATCTTAAAATTGAAGACTAAAGGCTACAGAGTCCTTTATGGGACAGAATAAACCTTAAACCCAGACTGTATATTTTAGATCTATATAAATATTTCTGTTTGAGGATGTCTAATTGAAAACACTAAGTCCCTCTTGAGGACCCAAATGAAAACTTCTGTGCATACACTCCACACAGTGGAGCACGATAATGACCAGGAAAGCCATTCAATATCAACAACATTCACTTGGAAATTGTTGACCCTTCTCATTTCTAACAAGTATTGTATGGAAATGAGTTCAGGATTTCATGTTAAGATGTTAAAAAATTCCCACAAAAAGTCAAAATTTATAGTTTGACATTATTATATCAGAAAACTGGATTCCAAAGCCTATGATTTGCTTTAAAAATGCCTCGCTCACCTCAAATACAACAGAGTTTGTTACAAGAAAAACATAAATACGACTAATTGAACTCTACCTAGGCTAGATTTTTCTGTGTTGGCACCTTTTTGTACTCTCTCCAGAAGCAATAACACAGCAGGTGTTAATGTTGGAGTTTTCCTCTGGGTCAATGGTTGCTTGTCCTAGTAAAAGAAGATGCAGAATCACCACTCAACTCTAGCAAGGAGGTTATGGAGCCCAATGAAAACTCTCCAAGTCACTGTTGAAGCAGTGCTAGGAAGGAACAGGAAAAAGGTCCACCCTCTCTCACCTGGAAGTTATTTTTTCTTCCCAAAACAAGTGAAAGAGTAATAATATTTTCAAACATCTTTAACAAAAAAAAAAAAAAAAAAAAAAAAACAAAACAAAAAAAACCCAAACAAAAAAAAAATCAAACAAAAAAAAACCACAACACCCCACAACCAACAACAAAAAAAAACAACAAACTCTCCTAAAGGAACAGTTTACTTTATTCTTTTTTCTACAACTAAAAAGGATGTCACTTCAAGGGAATGATGATTACCTTCACTTTTCTGATCCCTCAAAAGGGCTCAGCCCTTTGGCCTTGTGTCTAATGACAAGGGAACAGCAAACCTCCCAAAGCAGGGAGCCCTAACGGACAGGAAGAGTTTTCTTCTTGTATTGCAAAATTTGCAAGTTTTCTGCTGCCCTACAGCAGAATTACCTGGAATTACCCTGGAATCCAATTGCAGAAGGGCCTGAGGAAATTGTTGTCCCAACTTTTTTGTACTATCATACTCTGTCACTTTTTCATCAGACAAAGGGCTCCAGTTAGGGGCAATTCCCAGCTGACATTCAGCATGTACCTTGTTTAAAGAGTTTTAAAATAACATAGGTCTTTACTCCCCACGAAATTTCACAAATCTGCCTCCAGGACCATGCAAATGTGACTGTGTGTACTTACCAAAGCCTGTCCAGGGATCTTTGCAGCATGGTAGACAGCTTGTTCTTCAGAAAGCTCCATGTGCCTCTGTGCTGCAGCCCCACCAAACCTCCGTGAGCAGTGTGGACACTGAATGTAGTCTGACCATAAAAAAGGAACAGCTTGTGTCACACTTTATACAGCACAGGAGAAAAATTGCCTGGCTTTACTGGAGCACTCAAGATGCAGTTCAAAACCTGGCTCCACCAGCAGGTAACCATGATGAGTTCCCATCAGCTCCCAAAGTACAAACCTTGGAGAACTACAAAAACTTTCTCTAGAAAAATACTTGGGATTTTAAAATACGTGCTTACGGTATTAACCCAGCAAACAGTAATTGATTTCAGAAATAAATCCCTGAGGATTAATAAAAGCAGATTTTATTATCTTTGTCCTATTCCTAGCCAACCCCAACCTCATAATTAACAAGTCTGCAGGAAAGGCATTATTTAAAAATTCCTAGCATAGACAAACCCAGTGATTTTAAGACTACTTTTAAGGACTGATCATTAAGGTTGCTATTTTGTTGAGGTGGCAGCAGCAGCGACTGAAGTAGGTTCAGGGATGAGGGTTAGATAGACCTGTACAGAGGGTTCCTGAGCCCAGGGACGCCTCAGCATCAGGTGGAGTTGCATCCTTCCATCCCTGAGAGAAATGCAGCAGATAGAAGCCCAGCAAGTCAGAGGAGCCCTGCCCTCTTGCCATCAGGCAGAAGACATAAAAGGAGGGGAGTGGAAACTGCCTGGGGAGGTAGAAAAATCCTTTCCAGGCCTCCCTCACCTTTCCAGGAGCCCTTACAGAATAGGTATGAGGCTCTGGAATTCAAGGGTCAGGCAGATGACAGTGAAGAAGAACATCTTTCTAGAGGGGCCTCCCAGACCAGTGCAGTCAACCAGGCAGACTACAGCTACAGGTATTAAGAAAAAAAGAAGGGTAGTCATAGTGGGTGACTCACTTCTGAGGAGAACTGTGGGTCCTGTATGCTGACCAGACCCATCCCTCAGGGAAGTTTGCTGCTTCCCTGCAGCCCAGGGAAGGCACATTACCAGGAGACTCCCTGGACTAATTTGGATGAATACTGAAAGGAACAGGAAGACCTATATGATTGACAAGTAGCTTGAAGAGTGGTGCCATCAGTGGAATTTTGTTTTTTCTTGTCGTGGGCTGGGCTGTTTATACAGCATCAGGCCTGCTGGAAACAGATGGGATTCACCTGTCTGAAAGGGGGAAAAGGAATCAATGCAGTATGGGTAACAGACAGAAGGAACTGGTAGCCACTGTGCAGCAGGAGAGATACGACGTAGTTGCCATCACGGAAATGTGGTGGGATGACTCACGTGAGTGGAGTGCTGCAATGGATGGTTATAAGCTCTTCACAAGGGACAGGAGAAGGAGGAGAGGCTGTGGGGTGGCTCTGTACCTTAGGAAGTGCTTTGACTGCATAGAGCTTGAGGAAAGGAGAATGAGGTTGAGTTCCTATGGGTGAGAATCAGGCGGAAGGCAAGCAAGGCAGATATCCTGGTAGGAGTCTGTTATAAACCACCTAACCAGTATGAAGAGGTGGATGAATTGTTCTATAAGAAGCTGGCTGATGTTTCACAATTGCCAGCCCTTGTTCTTGTGGGAAACTTTAACCTGCTGGAAACTCAGCACAGCAGAGACGAGGCAGTCTAGGAGGTTCCTGGAGCATGTGGAAGACAACTTCCAGTCGCAGCTGGTAAGTGAGTCTTCTGGGGGTGGGGCCCTGCTAGACCTGATGTTTACAAACAGAGAAGGGCTAGTGTGAGATGTGGTGGTCAGAGGTTGTCTTGGGCACAGCAACCACGATGTGATAGTTATCAAAAATTGGTGAAGTAAGGAGGGGTGTCAACAAAACCTCTGTGCAGGACTTCTGGAGGGCAGACATTAGCCTATTCAGGACACTGGTTTAGAGAGTCTCTGGAGAAGCAACCATTAAAAACAAAGGGGCCCAGGAAGACTGGACATGCTTGAAGAAAGAAATCTTGAAGGTGCAGGAGCAGGCTGTCCCTATGTGCCGAAAGATGAGCCAGCAGGGAAGATCAGCCTGGCTGAGCACAGAGCTTTCTCAGGAACTAGGGGAAAAAAAGAGGGTGTATTACCTTTGGAAAAAGGGGCAGACAACTCAGGAAGTGTCATCAGGTCATACAGAGAGAAGATTACAGAGGCAAAAGCTCAGTTAGAACTTTAACCTGGCCACTTGTGTTTTTATAAATACATTAATAACAAAAGGAGGGCCAAGAAAAACTTCCATTATTTATTGGAGCTGCATGGGAATATAGCCACCATTGATGAGGAACAGGCTGAGGTACTTAACACCTTCTTTGCCTCAGTCTTCTATAGTAAGACCGCTTATCCCCTGGCCCCCTGCTGGTAACCAGGAGGATGGGGATGGGGAGCAGAATAGACACCCTATAATCCAGGAGGAAGTAGTTTGTCACCTGCTGAGCCACTTAGATGCTCAGGAGCCTATGGGACCAGATGAGATTCATCCTAGGGTGAGGGAGCTGGCAGAAGCACTTTCCGTCATTTATCATCAGTCCTGGCTAAGCAGGGAGGTCCCAGAAAACTGGAGGTTGGCTAATGTGATTCTTCCCCTGTACTTGGCACTGGTGATGCCACACCTCAAATCCTGTGTTCAGTTTTGGGCCTCTCACTTCAGGAAGGACATTGAGGTGATGGAGTGTGTCCAGAGAAGGGCAACAGGGCTGGTGAAAGGAATGGAGCACAAGTCCTGTGAGGAGCAGCTGAGGAGCGGGGGTTGTTTAGCATGAAGAAAAGGGGCTCAGGGGAGACCTCATCACTCTCTACAACTACCTGAAAGGAGATTGTAGCCAGGTGGGGGTTGGCCTCTTCTCCCAGGCAATGAAGGATAGGACAAGAGGACATTGTCTTAAGCTGCGCCAGGGGAGGTTTAGGTTGGATATTAGGAAGAATTTCTTCACAGGAAGGGTGAATAGATATTGGAATGGACTGCCCAGGGAGGTGGTGGAGTCATCTGAAGGCATTTAACTGGATGTGGCACTTAATGCCATGGTCTAATTGACATGGTGGTGTTGGGTCACAGGTTGGACTCTGTGATCTCAGAGGTCTTTTACAACCCAATTCATTCTGGGATTCTGTGATTTAGCAAAACACTGCTGAAGAAGTTGTGCCCCACCAGTCAAGCCATATCTAAGAGCCAGGTTTCTGGGTGTGAAGCAGCATGGTGAAGAACACAGTGGTGCTTTCTAAAGTCTTTTTTGACAGTTTTACAGTCCTGATTCTACTAAAAGCTATTCAGTGACACATGGCTGGTGCAGTTCGACTCATTTCAATGAACAGTGTACAGGGTCAGTGCAGTCACAATTCAGCCATTACACCACCCTTGCCATCTCCAGACCCTTTCTCCCTGTCCAGTGCCTTTTTTACAAAAGAAGCCCAAGTGTTCTTATCCCAAATACTAAGGATATAGCATTTTTACAAACCATTTCTCTCTGTAACAATACAGAAAAAAATGGTGCAAGCAGCCATCAAAAGCCAGCTCCAGACCAGCAGCATGGGCATAATGGTTCTGAACCCAGAGGAGAGGAGGACAAGATAGGGCAGAGAATGGGGAGGTTTTGGGCTCTGTTTGGAGAAGGATGAGAGGATAAGGGAACATCCCTCTCCTTTCCAAAATCCATGTACTTTCTCTCCAGTCCTATAGTATGGGAATATATAGCCCTGTAGTATAGGATATACACCCTCACTAGGCCACTCAGCAATTTGTCCTCCCTAAAAAGCAGTTATTTACTTCCTTTCTCCACAGCTACTCCTGCTCTTGCAGAACTTGATTTCCTCCAATAGGGAAAAGGAAAGGGAGGGTCTGTTCTTAAAGTTCGTAGACAAGAAATAACAGTCATTAAAGAATTCAGCAGTGGAAATTCGGAGAGAAGTTTGACCCCAATCAAGGAAGGAAGAGGTGTCCTGCTGCTTATACTGCATCACCATCATCTAGGAGAGGAGAGAGGCTGGAATCATGGCAGATGCTTTTGCTATCAGTCATGAATTTCTACTCTGGAAGTGAGCCCAGAGAGCCCCCCCATCCCCCTTCTGCTCTCCACCTTCCTAATGCAGGCAGGACTCCACTGAAACCCTTTCCAAGACTGCTCCCACATTTTATAAATCACATTATCATAAGATATTGGCTGTATGTGCATCATTTTGGATCGGTAACTTGTAATACAGTGAGCTCTGTGCAGAGACCAAATCTGGTATTTGTAGTAAACCAGACCTGTCTTTTGCTAAATGACTTTCCCTGACTGCACAGCTGGGTGGGGAAGGGGACAGTGGAAAAGCCACCACGTGGGAGCGGTGTGCCTATGAGCAGTACAGTTGTTTTGAATAGCAAGAGGATGTATTTCACCCTCTGTTATATAATAGTACAGCTATCCTGACTCTCCGCCCAAAGTGTTAATGTCAGATCCCAAGCTTGCTGCCTTTAAACTTAAGAGGTACAGTGAGTTTTCCTCTTCACTGCCTCTGCTTTGCACTCCTACGCAATTATGGAGGGAATTAATGTTCCCATTGTGTTGTGCCAAGGGTGCAAAACTGAAGCCCATCTGTGGTTAATAAGAGGTCACTGCTTTACCAAAGATCAGTCCAAGATCAGAAACAATATAAAGTGGACCCCAAACCTGGATTCATGCTTGGCGGGAGAGGAGGTAGAAGAGGGTGGCCCTCCTTCAGAGCTTTTGTGACTTGCTTGGCTGATTGAAAAGTATTAACAAAATCCTCTGCTTCAAGTTAGATTTCTTCCTTAGCTGTTTCTGTAATGAAAATAAGAGAAGACACAAACTATACTTCTCCTGAGCAAGGGTTCTTCCTTTCTGAGGGGAAAAAAAAAAAGGCATTACAAACAAAAGAAATATGCTTTTTTTGGAAGGCATGGGAAAGCTGATTTAGACCTTCACTGTCTATTGACAGCACTAGAAGATGCATAAAAGAACAATGCACTCCAGCAGAACACCCTGGTCGTGGCAGACCAAAGAGTGCTTAAGAGGGAATAGAAAAGACACTATGACCAACACCTTCCCTTCTCCACTTGTCACATTTTTCTTGCTTTAATCCTTTGTGCACTTCTGTTTCTTTGCAAAACTGATTTTAAAGGACATTCTACAACAGCAGTCCGCATGGATACCAAATCAGCAATGGTTTGGCATCTCTGAGTAAAATAATACATATGCATATCCATGTGTATTCCCCTCCTCCCCAACAAATATACTTGTTCCAGTAAAAGCTCAAGCATCTTTTCCTCCATCCCTGTAAATAAGTTCAATTTAAATACATTTTTAAACCCTTCAGTTCAATGGCAGTGCATCGCTTAACTTAAAGGGCACTGACAGCTCTCAGGTTCAGCCTGGGGCATTCACGTACCAACCATCTTGGATCATGCTCTCTTTCAGATTTAGGTGAAGATGAAGCTGTTAGACTCTCAGATTGTCTTTAAAATGCATATTTTGACATTTCCCAGAAGAACGGAGACACTGACATACCCAGGGTAGTCATGACACCTACTGATTTGGCTTCTTAACAGAGAAATATTCCCAAACACTAGCAGCACAGAGAGGGGGAGGAAAGAATTTGGCACCCAGTCAAGCACATATGTGAGACTCATCCATAACATCCAGGCTTTGTCCTTGGAGGAAACAATAGTGTTACTGAATGAAAGACTTCATATGGAGATAACACACACACACTTCAGTTTTAACTACAGCTTTTGTGAGGCTGCTTTTTCACAGCGGTGATTTCCCTGCAGTCTCCGTTTCAAAATGCTGAAAGGCTTGCACTTTCCATTGAAGGCTTTCTTGCACATTGGATCATGTATCAGCTGGGATCCAAAGAAAAACATTTTTTTATGGGTTGGAGTCATGCTTTGTTGATGATGCTTCCTTGTTCAGGCTTTAAAATTACTTATACTCAGGAGCAGGGACCTGCAGAAGTATTTATTTTGGGTTCAGTTTAACTCCTGAAGGAGTTCATCAAAACTTTAAAAAGCTGTCCAAGTACAGCTGCAGTTCAGCACAAATAAGAAATAGAAGCCATTTCCAGTTAGGTCTGCTCAGGGACATGCTGGAAGCCAGTACAAATAATGACTTGCAGAAAAGAACAAACTGGGTCTGTGAACAGGAGCTGTCCCGTTGGACTCCTCCACCACACCTGGTTTTCTTTCCTTTTTTTCTTGTTTAAGAAGGACAACAGTCTGACCCTGTTCAAGGGGCCAAGATTTACATTCTTAGTTCTCTGAGTTTAGATAAGTATTTCAGAGTGGGGCCTCCTCTGACAAACAGCAGTGCTGTCCTTCCTACCAACACCACTGAAATAGCCACAGCCCCGGACTGAATTGGAGCAGCTACCTACCAGCACCCATAACCTGACAGCACAGAAGGAAAACTACAGATAGCACCTGCAGCTGGCAACACAGAAAAATTTTAGGTAGATAGATATCTAGTGCCAAATTTTAGCATCAACTTCACTTTTCTTATTTTTTTTACTTATTAAGTAGCTGCCTGAGCAAGGCATTTTGGTTGCAGCTCAGCTGGACCAAAAAGAAACTCATTCTACTCTAACACATTTTGAAATTCTCATTTCCCTTTGAACCTTTTACTCATGCACTTCAGGTCCTTATCCTCTGTTTCTAGACATTTTTGATAGCAAACTCAAGAAGAATACTCCTCTGCAGGACCAAAAGAGCAGTAAATACCTACGCCTTGCCCACTGAGGAGCATACCAGTCCTGTATCACTGGGGCACAGAGACATTATAAGACTTGTATTTCACACTAGTCACAGTGACGTGAAACTTCTCACCTCTCACAAAATGTAGATATATCTCTTTTCAAACTGTTTTGCTAAATTAAGCCATTGTGTTCTTCCTGCACCTGATCCGGGATACCAAACATGAAACTACCAACACAGAATAGTTGCACCTTTGTCTTGGTGCTCCACGGTCACTCAGATTCAAGTGTATTGTTCTTGTTTTTTTTTTTTCCTACATCAGTTTTCAGTTCTATTGCAGGGATGATCTGATCTACCATAGAGGCACAGGATCAGTAACACAAACTGAGGAGCAGAGGGGTGCATGCAGAGCCCCACCCCTTGCAGAAAAAACGTGCAGCTGGGTTGTGCCAGGCAAACTGTGCAGCCACCCATTCAGTTTGTAATCCAGGGATCAGGGAGGTCAAGGGGAATCTTTTCATTCACTTCAGCAGGCTTTGGAACAGAGCCTGGTGTCCACATTATGCTGTCAAAGGGACTACTTATCAGATGGTTTATTAGTCTGTTTTTCCCAAGAAGCCTCAAATAACAAATGCAGCCTAAAAACCTGGAACAAAAAGGAAGCTTCAGGTTAGTAATTTATGCCTCACCAAGAGAAAATTCGTTTTTTTAAATTCAATATAAAGGAAATTTTTGGACATGCTTTTGAACAAGAAGGTAAATTAAAATAGTGCAAGACTGAAAATGAAGTCACAATATTTCTGTACACATGGATTAATTCTCCAATCAAGTTCACTAATGAAAGCAGTTACTAGATAATTTGCTGTTTTAGAAGTGCTCAACCCTCTTCTCTACTAGCAGTCACCTCCTCCTTTCCCCTTCAGCTAAATGCATTGGCTTTCCCATTAAAAAAAAAAAATTTTGTTTTACCAGAACATCTTGTACAGAATGTTTTCCACAGGTTGTAGAAGGAGACAGATCTTGACTTCAGGCAGCTGTGTAAAATGCAAGCCATTGTAAGAGTCTGTTACACAGTACAGGACAGCTCGACTACAGCAGAGTCGGCACTTGGACTGAGCCCTTGCTGAAACAGTACTTCATTGTCAGAAAGGGACATCTCTATAGAATCACAGAATATCCTGAATTGGAAAGGACTCACAAGGATTATAGAATCCAACTCACCAGTTCCATGCCAGGGTTCCCTTTTGCAGAACTCCCTCCTTATTTACCCTGTTCCTACTAAGCTCAAGCTCTCCTTTGCTGCAACAGGCAGCATTCTGTTTTGCACATGACTGCTTAGGTATGTGCTTTCACAATGACATCACGGTTGGCTGAGGAGATGATGGAACACTGCTTAAGTTCATTGCTCCCTAAATTCAGGGAGGGGGGCTGGGAAGCAAGGGCAGGTGATTTGCACCCAGATTTATTCTATCTTGTTTGGAAGTCAGCAGGAGCTAATGACACCCTGTAGTGGCTCAGGCTAAACTGCTACTATTTCAGAAGGTAGAAAGTGCCATGCAGTGTGTGACATGATCATTATTAAAACAGAACATTTCCATGATATGCTAAATAGCATTCCAAGATGATCTTACTTTGTAGATGTCAATTTTTTGGGGATGTTTGTTTTTAAATCAGTAATTTTTGGGAAAAAAAATAGGTGTTAAAGTTACATGGAAAGTGGTTTTTAGGCCCCTCTGACACCAAACGCAGTCACATACACTCACTCATTTCAGAGCAGGGACATGATTTTTATTAAACAAAAACAGCCCTTAGGAAAACTTGAATAACACAGTCCTTTTCATTAAACTGGTAACCCTACAGAGCTACTTCTCTGAATTAACTTCTGTAAGGACTTCTCATTTAACTGTTCCTTTCCTGCTCTTGCTAAAACAAAAGAAATCTTTGTCTTGCTAAGCAGATGAGTGACTGCTTTTGTTCCTTACCTTTTCCTTAGGACTTTACCATACTCCAAGGCACAGAGTTAATATTACTACACTGTTTCATTGTTTACAAGTGGAACTAAGCAATTCCGTAACTTTTAAACAAAGGCAATAGAAAAAAGAGTCAAAAATGTCTTTCCTCTTTTGTTCCCAATCAACAGCTGTGTCTGTCCTGAGGCTGGACTATACTCTTCCTTTCAAGAGTCTTCCTCTGCCTCCCCCACCTCTTTATCCTTTTTCATCCCCTCAAGGTTTTGACTGATAGAGGAGCTTTCTTTTTTTTTTTTTTTTTTTTTAAAGAAAAAGGACTTTAGCTACAAGCACAGTATCATTGAATCAGCAATGAGAAATCTAGCAGTGCACTGTCCTTTCTGGTAAATCACAAAATCACATTCCACACAAACAACTGAACAGCGTCTCTTACTCACTTGTTCCATTTAACATCTTTCCTGGTATCTGACTCATCTCAACAGAACTGCTTCTCAGATTTCCTTTTCTGTGTTGTTGTTAGGAGTCACGAGTACTAGGTGGTCAGTATTCATTACTCAAAAGCTCACCATCCAAGTTACCACACTACCAGTGATTACATTAGCAATTATGACACAGGCAGACCCTGCCCAAGCTTGTGAAACACATGAAAACTAGTACAGGTAAAGGAAACTAGCTAAAGGAAAACTCCAAAACTTTTTCCTAATCTTACAGATGATTTCTACTGATTCAGTTAACAGACCATTTTAGAAAACGAAGGCTTAATCTAGATGTGTATACTGCATTGACACTTTAGTTTTCTGAGCAGTGATCAAGAGACTTGTTGACTCAAATACCTCTTTATTCCCTTCTCCAAAATCATCTTACTTTACCAGAATATATTATAAAAGCCTCCCTCCAGTAAAACCAAGTACTTTGAATTGTTTCTGTACGTTAAACAGCCTCATCAGTCCCTCTGCTAGCCTGTATTCACTTAGTATTCACAAAACTATTTCAGGAATATTTCAGATGCTTTGAATTCAACAATAGTTAGGCCACTCCACTTGTGTTCCTTACAGTAGAATGGTTAACTTTTCACCTAAAGACAGAAGACTGCTCAGTCCGTAGCCTAAAGACCTAAACATGTGGGATTCTTATTAATACAGAAGGATTTATGACTGACTACAAATACTATTCATTTCATTCACATGTAATGGACTGGTCACTATCAAAATAACTCACATACACAGCATAAACATTTAAGATCATACCAAGCCTAGATTCTGGCCCTCTGCTCATCTTCAAAAATTTGTGTTGGGTCTTAAGCTTGTATTTCAATGAAACCAAACAGAATGCAAGACTTGAGAAAGAGTATTTCAGGAAAATCAAGACCATGACTATCTACTACATTTTCTAATTACCTGCAACATTTTTCTAATTATCTCCTGTTTTGTTTGCCACACTACTCAGAGTGAATACTTTCAGCAAAGCCAATTCCAATAGCAACGGTAAGGGGTCATTAACTACTCTAACTGCGACATTTGTTGAAATAGATTTTATTTGCCATGAAACATAAAAGTCAGGTTAGGTAACAGGGATGTCCAGCTACACAACAGCTTTTCAGACACCTCTGCTTACAAAAGCTTATTCTACAGCTTTTGTAATAGTACCAAAACAATAAATAACTTACCCAGAAAAGAACCAAGGAGAAGTGGGTGAAAACTCCTTGACTTACAAAACTGTGCTATATCAAGGCACTATAATCAACCATCAGTATAAGGGAAAGAAGACATAAATGAAAATATTGCTATGTAAAATGAAATAATTTAATAGAAGAATTTAATCAGATCAAATGTGTAGGATTCTGCTGATTTGCTGAATACATTCAAATATATACATAAAAAACTCTGTTCAATGTGTAATAAAAAGTTTTTATAATTTTAATACATTTATACTGTAATGAAACTTTGCAACAGTTATCTCGTCATTCACGACAGAATAAACACCACTAACACATTGTTTGATGTAGAATTTAATTTCAGAAAGAATAACAAATTACTGTGTCTTGTTGCAGTGAGATCTGAACAACTCCCTTTGAGCAGGACTAGCAAAGTTCTCCAGTTGGCAGTTCCCTTCTCAATACAAATGAGAACTTAAGGATGTTTCCACAATAAGCTTCTCAGTTTCATCAAGACAGCTTCAGTCCTTGAATGTTTTGTTTCAGATTGAGCAACTCTTTCTCTTGCCTCGTTTTCTCCAGTTTGAAGGCAAGCTTGTTGGCTTTCTTCTCCATTCTGCGTTCCTATGCACATGAATAATTAGAAATTTACAAAATAGGAATTAACATGCAAAATCAAAAAATCTAATTAACTGTTTTAGATCACGAAAACAAGAGCAATCTGGACAATATTATCATTTATGGCACTAATTAGCAGAAGTCAAATTAATATCTGTACCACCAGGATTAACATCTTGTTACCTGATGCTTCTAATAACGCTGACTATTTCTGTTCCTAAGTAAAACAGCCAGTATTTAATTGTGGCCAATTAGATTTTCCATGTTTCTTTCAGATACTTTTCACTTTATGTGATCTGAAACATCATAAATGTTTCCTTTGCTACTCTAGATTGTAAGGAAATCTGACGTTCCTTCCAAAGTTTTATCTGCAGTACTGGCCACAATAACAAACCCAAAGTTTTGACACTGGAAACCAGGATGACAAAGTTATCTTAACTTTCTTTCTAGGAGATTTTTTTTTTTTTGAAGGAACAATAATTAGTCCTTTGAGACCAGCAACTTTTTCCCATTGCTTCCAGACATGAAAACAAGTGAGCTATAAATAAAGTTCATAAGACAGATAATACAACATGGTTTTGCAAAGTCTTACTTAAAATAATAAGTACCTTTCGCTCCTCTTTTATTGCCTGTTTTCTAGCCTTGCGATCCTCTTTGCTCTCATCTTTGGAACGCGGCTGTGTTGACGCTCTTGGCAGGTCACTGCCATTAATCATTTGCATGCGTTCAACCTGCTTAGCAGTTAGACCTTTCTGAGGCAAGACATGCAGAGGAATTCCAGTCTTCTGAGAAATTTTTATTGGCTTGGGCTAAAATAGAGAGTGCATATGTATTAATGGTCCCTGCTTTCCTCTACAAGAGGTGCACATTGCACTGCCTTAGCAGTATAAAAACATTAGATTCAGATTTGGGAGTAATAAACATGTAAGTTCCCCACACCATTTTCTTCCTCCAGAAAAATGCACATTAATCTCAAAGTAAGAAATCAAACACATCTGTGAACCAAATCTGGCCTCCCAGAACAAGAAAAACATTTTTCCCCTTTTATTTAAATATTACTGAAAAAAAAAACCAAAACCAAACTTCAGTAGGCACTTACTTAGTATTCCCTTATAAGAAGAAATAATACCAGAGGCTAACACCCTCTCTACCCCTCTTTTCTGTTCCTTCTTTTAAAAACCGATATCCATTGAGAAAAAAACGCACATTTGTGTCAAGTTTTCCCAGTGTTATTCATTTGAATAAGTTCAATAATTTACCTTTGATGGCTCTTTAATAAGGGTCGGATGATTATATAGGTTTGAATAGGTACCTAGGGCACAAAGGAAAAAGAAAGCAGTGAAGAAGGGCTTGCAAAGAGAAATTAGGTAAATTTATTATGAGTTGTACTACTACTTTGGCTTTGGAAATTCCTTCTGTTTTGCTCAGAGCATAAACTGGTTTACCTAAACCACTGCTAGAAAAGTTCTGAGATCACCTATCATTTACTTTGAAGTCCTAGGAACAAATAAGTAAACTCCAAAATACTTACTCAAGATGGATTCACAATCCCACTTCTCTTTTGGTTCCTCAATAACTACAGATACTATTTCTTCCTTTTCTTCCTCACTCTCTTCATTTGCAGGAGAGTCCAAATCTTCATAGGGTTCAAGAGCATCCAATTTCACACAACTTCAAAGTCCAGAGAAAAAAAATTACAGTTTATCTTTTCTTGAAAATGTGCAATTATGTAAACCCAGACTCCCTTCACAGTAAAACTCCAAACCCAAGAAAGCTATTCCCAAAGAAACTGGCAGGAAAAATTGGGTTTCCTAAGTAAGTCGCCTCAAAATAAACTAAAAACATAAGGACAACAGACACAGTCAACAAAAGAAGTATTTCTGCATTTTTCAAAAGTATGTGGCACACAATACTTGGGACTGGAGGGCAGAAAGAGAAGAGTTTGTAAGCAAGGCAGCAGAAGGGATTACCATGTCTTCCAAGCAGGAAACACAAGACTAATGTGAGAACATTTAGACATTTATCTGTGGGATAATATCACCTGCTTTAAGACAAAGAGAACATACCATAGAAATGCAGTCTTACATTGACACAGGGTTGTTTCATAAGCATTGATTTTTGCAGGGCTACACACACTGGTGCCCATGCAACAGTTGCTGGTGAGTTTATTATCATGTAACTAAGCATAGAGAAGAATCAGCTGCATACAAGAAGGACAGAATGTATTTGGCTAAAGAGTCTGTTACAAACAAAAGTAAAGCTATAAGGAGAAAAATAAGCTACACTAAAAAGGGAAAGGAAGAATGCCTCTAGATACCACTTACACTAAGTTCAATACAATTATACACAAAAAAAAAAGCATAAACTCACTAAAACAAAGAAAATTCCTCCGCTTAATTTTATCACAAAAATGGATAATACTCATATGCAGCTGCTTCTGTAGTGGGATGTAATCTTTGAGTACATGAACTGGAAACAACATACCCAAAATTTCAATATAAACACAGGATTACTTAACGACTTATGTGAAGCAGTACTTCTGAGAATACATACTTCTTTGCTTTCTCTTTGTAGTAATCATTCAGGACTTCTTGCAACCGAGCATTGTCTGTGTTAATATAGCCTTCTAACTCCACATTATCTAAGGCTCCAATTTCATCTTCATCAAACTGTTCATAAAACTAAAAAAAGAAGTGGTTATCTGTAATTAGATCACATCTGTCATGCAACTTCTTGACAGTTTAAAAAAGATCCACACATTTCTTTTTATTTGCCCCTTTTTCCTCTCCCCTCTTATTTGCTGAGCAACTGCCAAACCCATCTGCAGTAGGATTTCCTCCTTACTGTCAGTGTTCTTTAAGAATGGGAGTCACAAAGTTATCTTATGATAATAATTTATAAATCAGCTTCTGGAAATGGTTCTTATTCTGATCTGTTATTTCAATCTGTAGCTTAAGAAGCCTGTCACTGCTCAGTTCATGAATGTGTACTTTACCAGGCACCTGTACATGATTTGCTGTGTTGAGCCCTGATTAGCTCAGCTGGTTAGAGTACGGTGCTAGTAACACCAAGGCTGTGGGTTTGACCCCCCTATGGGCCATTCACTCAAGAGCTGGACTTGCTGATCCTTGTGGGTCCCTTCCAACTTGGAATATTCTGTGATTCCATGAACTGAGCCTCTCAGACAAAGTGTAACACTCACTGTGAATGCTCATACAGCGATTGGAGTAATTTTGTTTAATTCTATCAGTGTTAGACCTTTCAAGAGCAATTAACACTATACCCTAGGTAACACAAGCCTCTTAATGTACACAGTATTAAATGCAGAATACATGCAAAGAACAGCTGTTTGATGCCCTGACTACTGAAGGCCCTAAAAATTTGCACGGGTATGCAGGACACCACCTGATGGAGTGAATCTACAAAGAAGCATTTAACACCCTTAAGAGTTACCCTCTTGAGCCGCCTCACCTTCTCAAATCTGTCATCCAAAAGGGTTAACTGCTCATTCCGTCTTATTACTGAAGATGTCATAGAATATTCTGTGAAACGACTCCTGGTTTCTTCTTGCATAAAAAGAAATTCTTTTTTATGTCCATTAACCCCATCATCTGATAAAGGACCTTCCGAATCATAGTCTTTATCACTACTGCAACTATCCTTCTCATCACTATCATCCTCCATATCTTCCCATTCATCTTCATCCTCAGCATCTGATCCCCTTGAACAAAAGCATAAAACAGTTTTAGAATAACACACAGATCTTTCCATAGCTCTGACCAAGGTTGGGTTACCTGAAACAATTTAGCAACAACAAATTCAAATGTTGAGAGAGAAAGATAAAATGTGATTATCTTTAAGCCAGTAAAAGAAAAACAAGTTTAGCAGAAACTGTGTTGCCAAAGTCGGCATTATACTACTTTTTTCTGAGAGCTGAAGACTTTTCTGGTAACTGTTGAATCACAGATTTGTGGACCAAGAGTGAAGTTATGTTTACATTCAGCTGTACATGTCAAAGCAGAATAATACTAGCTGCGTTCTTGAATACTAAAATGAGAAAAACTTCTCCTTGCTCATAATATTATGAGAACGATATCCAAATAAATAAAATGCAAAATTTGTAAAGGTTCCAGGAACAACCACTGGCCTTTATCCATACTATTACACGTGACAGATGGCCATGTTCAAGTACTTTAAGAATACTATTATTGCAAACATTGCATGTAAACAATGAGCTCAAAGTAACAAGTGAAACTCATCTCCTGGATAACACAAGAAAATTTGATTTTTTAAGCTACCATTCACATAACACAAAGTAATGTTTTTACTCTTTTAATGCACCAGAGTATTCAAATTTGAAATCTGAAACCAATTCTGTCTTGCTACACCACCACATAAAATAGCAAATAGCATCTTTCCTATTTACATATGACAAACAGTTCAACAAAGTTCTATCTACCGTTTCTGTGGTCCATTTGCTTGTAGAACAAAATCATCTTCCAGGATATTTTCTGGATTGTCAAAGTCAAAATCATCATCAAGAGCTGCAACAATATCTGGGTCAAAATCTAGTCGTGGTCCTAGAGAGTTAAAAAAACAAAACAACACATAAATAAAAATAAAACACAAATAAAAAAACAACCCAAAGTTTTTCTGACAATACAAAACCAATCCAGCTAGACTGTTAATTTGCAGTAAGGAAAGCTCAAATCAAAGAATCACAAGATTTCTCAAGAATATTTGTAGATTTGATACAAGCCAGGGCAAGTCACCAACCTCTGATCAATTTTTATCATTCAGAAAAAAGATTCCTCAGAGGTCTTAAGCTTCCATAAATGCATTTTAATACAGAATATTGTAGAAGAAAAAATATCCAAGTTAAAGTACCATATGATCAATTAGCAACCCTAGCTCCCAGCCCTAAAACTCTCTTCATTACAAAAGGTTAGAAAGTGTTTCTCTACTGCAATGAACAGATGTGCCTTTAGCACCCTTCTGACAGGACAGAGAGATCTGCCACAATTCCTTCCTGTTATAAAATATGAATATAGCTGTAGACTACAAAAGTGTATCTGTTAACTGAAATAATACTAATGAAGGAATGTAAACAGTCCTCAGCATTTGAAAAGAAATTTTGAGTCAACATCCAGTTCCAGACTTGGATTCAAACAGATGGAGTAATAAATTAATAGTGTTATCTAAAGTTTTCCCCTGTTATTAGCTTATATTTTGGTACACAATAGAGGGTGCTCACAGATTCTGCCCCCTCCAAGCAAAGCTAAGAAGTTCTTACTACTGAATCACAGAAACAGTCTCAAATTGTAGCACAGGTCTCTCGTAGATCATTCTTTATGTCTGCTATTCAGCTTGTTCTAAACCAACAAACACAACACCACAATCGCAGCCATAATTATCATCTAGTTCCTGCATGGCAACTCACAAAACAAAAAGCGAAAAGATACCTGAAACAGGAGCAGCTTTATTTAACAAGCCCACATCCTCTTCAAACTCTGTGGCAAATACTGAGGAAGGCAACTTAATAGATGGAGCCTTAGAAAAGGAAACAAAAAACCGTCATCACAATATATTTGTTCTCAGCTTTTCCTTTGAGCTCATGTTAAAAAAAGCTGTGGATACTCATGTGACCCAAAGAAAGTCTGCGAGTACTACTTGAATATTAAGACATGCATTACTTGATCAGTGGCAAATTGCTAGGTAAAGTTTGGTAGCTTTAATTCTCACATCAATATTCTCCAGGTATAGAGACAGTATTTTTTGCACCTCTGAAGCTTTTTAGAGAATAGTTGTACATCAGGCACATTGGAATTCGGGTTTTTTTTTGTTCGTTTGTTTTGGAGAATACTAACAAACATTTTAAATCCCCCCCCTTTATTGAAACGCTTATTAAAAGCTTCATAATGTGTCCATCTAATTTAACTTTAAATCTTATATAGTATCATCAAACTGTACCTGAAAGATATTCCTGACTACGAACACTGGTTTTGACTAAAATTATGGTGTTTAGTTAAATCAAGCTCCCTCAACTAAACTGGCAATGGCATAGATCATTGCTTCAGAGTAATTACTGATTTTCCATTCCAATATGATCCAGCATCATGAAATTCTACAAGTTATCCCAGCAACCGAAAAGTTTGGTTTTATTCCCTCTAGCTTTTGCTGCATTCCACTTTAACAAACACTCTCCCCAAACAAACACACGACTTGTTCAAATAAATACCTTTGTAAACTATCTCTGTAAAGAAATGTTTGTCATGGATATATCAAGTGTTTTAACACTGCATTAGCAAAATAATGTTCATCAATAAACTCTGGCTTGCCAACTTTTGATTTTACCTGTAGGACAATCTTGACTGTGGGTCAAAAGGATCCTTATATATAGAGAGAGATCACAGTCTCAGTAACATTTGTTGAATACGGTTATTGTGTCGACAGGAGGCTAAATTCTCCAAAGAACAGCATAATCATTAGCAAAAATACTACTTACTGAAATTCTCTGAATTTCATCTTCTATGTGCCCCTCATTTGTAACAACAATTCTGCTTTGCTGTCCACGTACAGAAAGGACCAGCTCAGAGGGACCAGAGGCTTCTTTCAGATGCTGCAAATAGTCATAATCATCATCAAAGAAGACGCCATACTTCCGCTGTTCTTCCCTTCTTTGCTCCTCACACCCCTTGAAAGGGGGGCAAAAAGAAAATAGAAAAAAGAAATACATTTAGTTAATGTATAATTAATAAATGTATAAAAGTAATAAAACTAAATACATTACTTAAATCCATTTAAAACTTACTAGCAAAAAGAAGAGTAACACATTAACTGAGACTGCCTGAATTCTAAAGTCCTAGTAGTCCTCTCTCCACTCACTGCCCTAACAAAAACTAATTAGAACATTATAATCAACTAGTTCAGTGTTTGGGTGCTGTCTGAGCAGGACCTTATACAACTTTTTTGAATAGCAACATAACTTACAAAGCCTGGTTTATCACAGTGGGTCAGGCAAGTTTTGTTGTTGTTTTTATAAAATATATTTATATCCCTAATGCCAGTTAGTCATCCTTCAGCCACCGTGTAGTAACTCACAATATCAAATTCCCTACAAAATCCCCTTCTTTTTAATAATGTGGACTAAATACTACCTTCTCTCAAGGTATGTTCTTATATTGCAAGACTGCAAATCAACTTTTTTCTCCACAGCACTTCTTATCTGAATGAACCACAAAATTAAAAGTCAGTATTTACTTTCTGTGTAGGCAGCAGAACTCTCTGGGGAGCAGTATCATCAGCAGCAAGTGGATCCCTCTGACTTCTGTGCACCAAGTGAAACGTTACCGCCTTCTTCTTCTCTATGAAGGGTTTCTTTTTCTTGTGAGGCTGCAAAAGGGCTTTTGGTTAACCATTAATACACAATGAAAAATTAAATGCACCTGCAAATAATATTTTGTCTAGAGCGTGCTACTGTATTCATTTTTAAAACAACACCTTACAAAAACACGTTTGGAGACAAAGCAAAAGAGACTACTGGTGGCTTAACTCATCTCACCACACACACAACACACATTTCACAGGTTCCAACAGCACACGCCGCTTATTCAGCTGCAAAAAGGCAACACATCGGTACAATAAACATTTGCTAATACCGTATACAGTTTAACATATAACCCTAGAAAGGAATTAAGTAACTACAACAAACTTCATCCAAGAAACACAGGAAACTGACGCGAGGAAATTCATCGAGACACACCTAGCTTCTGGAAAACTGTCTGGACAGCTGTTCCTACGCCAGCAATTCAACATCAGCCGGGAGGACTATAAGCCGCACCAGACACGGCTCTAATATCGAAAATACAAGCCTTTTCTACAGGCTAGCATACCTGACTCGGGGAAACGCTTTTATGAAGGTTTCTGGCTTTACTTACCCACCAAAACGCCTTATAAGCAGGTATATGCAACTTGGGGGGCTACTCTACGGCTCTAACCTGCCTTCTGTACCCGGCAGCCCCGAGCACACGACACGACACCACCCACTCACCATGGCGCTGCCCCCCAGCCGCTGGGGCCGCTCCGGCCGCTCCCGGTGCCCCCAACCCCGCTCTCTCCACGCCGGCCGGGCCTCAGAGCCGCCGGGCCGCCACCGCCATCTTGGGATAGACCACTCGCAAACGGGGAGAACGCCACGGGCAGACACTCCGGGCAGGTCTGGGGATTTTTCTTCTTCACAGTTCAAAAAAAAAAAAAAAGTATTTTAATAAAAGAGGGGCTCTGTGAACGCAAGGGAGGTTGTTTCCTCCTGCCTGCCAGAAACACATTTTCCCACTTCTCCCTCCCCCCCCCCCGAGCTAGTGGTTCCGCCCCCCAGCGGCCTCTCCGGCAGAGCGTGGTTCAGGGGCCAAGGGGCAAGGGCGGGGCTGCGTGAGGGGGAGTTGCGGGATACGGGGTTTGAATTCGAGGGGTGAAAAATAAATAACACGTAGTCATAGAGAGAGTGTTTGAGTTCTTATTTCTTACGAGCAAAGGCGGAGGGAGCTGGGCCTGTTCAGAGAAGAGACGAGCCAGAGGGGACCTCATACAATAAGTATCTGAAGGGAGGGTGTTGGGAGGATGGACTGAGCCGCTTCCCGGTGGTGCCGAGCAATGGGACACGAGGCAATGGACAGAAACTGATGCACAGAAGGTTCCAGCTGAGCGTGAGGAAGAACCTCCTTGCTGTGTGGGTGACTGAGCACTGAAACAGATTGTCCTGAGAGGTTGTGGAGTCTCCCGCACTGGGGATACTCGAGAACCGTCTGGACGCGATCCTATGCCGTGTGCTCCAGGGTGACTCTGCCTGAGCAGGGAGGTTGGACCGGGCGACTCGCCTCGGTCCCTTCCAACCTGACCTGTTTTGTAGTTCTGGGATGCGACACATTAGGTGTAGAAATGTTACCTATGCTGCACAGTGCACAGTGCTGTGCGCTGACAGGCACACACGGACAGGCTCCTTGCTGAGAAAGAGAAAAGTATGCTTGGTGTTTTAGGAATATGATGTAAACCTCTTTTGTTACGTTTCAAAAAGAAAGTGTAAAACACAGAAGGGACAGGGGTTTTTTTCTATGTTCGTACAAGCAAATAACAGCTAAGAAGAGGTAGCTACTGAAAATTCAGACGAATTATCCACATTATGTGTGTACACGTATGCAACCAAATACATATGCATATGCGTACCTTAAAATATTAGCTTGTCATACTTAAGTGGATTTCATTGGGTTTCGGTAGGTGTCACTAAAGCTCCAAAAGAATCAGATTTTCACTGATCTGGCTGTTATTTTCTGAAGTCTTGCATCTTCACCATCAAGTTTCGTCACATCACTCTTATGGAAGTACACAAAGTAATCTGATCAGTTCCATCAGTTGAAATTACTCCTGTACTCAGAGAAATCAGATTAGCCCTGGATATATCAGCACAAAGGCTAGACTTTCCTCTTGCAAAAAGTACATTGTGAGCATCTTGTTGCCATCTGAACGTTGTAGTAGACACTCAAGGTAGCCCTTGACTGTGTGCTGCAAATGGGTTTTTCAGGACTGTACCTCACAGCAGAAACTCCTCCTTATAGTGTGTCTGTACTGTAAAACCCAGTGACAAGTAGAATAGCAAAGCTGGCTTCTCACAGGGTAATTAAGAGCAGAATCACTCAGCTGCTGAAAACATGGTGCTTAGCATTTATCTGTGGGGTAATGATGTAGATTAGATTACTGCTTATTGCTTCCAGGTCCGTGATATAGCTCTGGCATACACAGAAGTGCTAAATACTTGTACATAGACTTGGTGACAGGCTTACACTTCACAATCCCATAAATCTGGTGACCTCCCTATCTAATAGTGGCAGAACTGTCATTCCATATACACCAGATCTGGTCTAGGAGCATCGTATCAGTTTGGAAGTGGGAAAAATTAGTTTTTGGTCTCAACTGTGTGGCTAATCAGCTGTTTCATATGTGTAAGTTAAGTCTACCTGTTTGGTTAAGTCTCAGGGTTTTCTGTCTTGCTTTAATTCACATCCCTACCCTGAATGTCCTGGTTAGATTCTAAGCATTTAGGGGAAAGGATATGCATTATATGTTCACACAGAGAATAAAACAACACACTCCCTCCCATATCACAGAAGATTGATAATGTATACAAACAGTAATACATCTGGAAATTAGTTTTAAGATTAAGGATTAACAATAATTAGCATCATGTTGCCTCCTTTGTTGATACCTAAGGGTGAGTTGTCTACTTCCAACTGACTTATGATACATCAAAATTCAAAATATAGTATCCCATGTATTTGAAACATATATGAAAGAATCTCTTGGAGACTCTGCTTAAGCTTCTCATTTTATCTAAATCTTACAAGGCCATCCATCCCACTGTACTCTCACTGGCTTCTTTGCAGAGACTCTTCACAGTTGAAATTCAGCAAAGAGCATCTACAGAGACTAAGGGGAAAAGTGCTTAGATTACTAACCATTTATTTTATGCTTGCAGAAGAGGAATGGTCAATATGGAAATGGTCTGTCAAGGCAGACACTTAAAAAATAATTTGCTGGAAGCATGCCCTTAACATAATCATTAACTTGCCTTCCGTGTGAGGAAATTTATGATAATATTTTTTGTCTTAGTTCTTGCAAAGCAGAAATTATTGCAAAGTAATTAAAAACCAAAAGTTATTGTCAGTCACTTTGTAATGTTAAAAAATTGGCAGACACTGCAGACTAGGTTGATCCCTCAGCTATGCAGATCAGTTTTGTCCATGTGCAGTAGGTGTAATTCTGCTGCAAATCTACTGTCAATGAAACTAGTGAAAACCACTTCGTGATGATGATAAAAAAAAGGGAAACTGGGAGCATGGATTAGGCGTCTGAACCACTGAGCTACAACTTTAACTTTTTATTTTTATACCCAATGTCACTTAATTGAAAACACCACTACACAATACACTAGTCACAAGGGAGCTACCAGATATGTTTGAAGGACCTCGGAAATTCAAAGGAAGATTTTAGGAACCTTTCTTCATCTCAATTCCATGAAGAGTGGTTTTTAATTTGGTCTCTGAATTTAACTCTGCTATATACGCCCACGTACATGCTAAAGATTCAAGAACAAAATATTTTCTGTAAAGATTTTCTGAAAAATTTTATTGAGGCCATTTTCTTAAATTTCTATTTGTATATATTAATTCATATATATCTATAATTCAAAGAGCTAAACAGTTGTCTAAGGCACTTGGAACTGTGCACAAGCAGAGTGTCCTATAGTAGTGTACAACTGAGCAGCATGCTTTTTTTTCTTGTTAATAAAAACACCATAAAAGAAGCCTTATGTATATACTGTATAAAAATCCCAATACATATTTTATATTTTTCAGATGATATTGGAATATATTTGTGTGCATGTATATATATATATATATATATATATATATATATATATACTACATTACAGATAAAACCTCAAGAAGCACCTATCATTAATTTGTAATAATTCCAGTTACTTATATTCTCAGGTATCAATACACCTGTGTAAAGTGCAGTATCAGATCAGCCAATTCTTTATAGTTACCATAATCAATCACACTGAGTCAAGTTGCCAAAGTACAGGTAGATGCATCCATTTTACAAGTGTTATGTAAAATATGCCTTCCATAAGCTGAAAAGTTACTGGTATTGATTCTCCACAGCCTTACATCTTTTGAAAGTAATGGAAAGTACATTTTAAAGAGACAGCAATTCTAAGCTGAAAATGTTTCAGATACATTTTGTGTAGTTACCAGTAACTATCTAGCATGCCAGGCAATGGGGAACCAATAAGACTTGAATTTTGTTTGCCTTAGTTTACTTGTAAATAGGAACATTGAATGAAATACCAGCAAGTTACTTTGAGCATAGTTTGTTCCTATGTCCAAACAAATTATTAGAAACAATAAAGTCTAAGAACTGGCCCAGTGCATATTAACAGGTGATACTCTCCATTAAATGCTGCAAAATTTTAATTCCAATGAATTCCCGTGAAAATTTCATTTTAGGTGATTGTGGCCACCTTACAGTATATTCAGCTCATAAGAATCTTCTGGTTTTACTGGACCCTCCGAAGATACTACTGGAACACTGGTGTGTAGGGGTTATCAACCTTCCTTACTGCAGTCATCTCTCAGAACTGTCCATGTGGACTTGGTAGGAGGAAGCATCTGTGCAATGACTCCACTACTGAGTAGTACCTTGCCCTGGCAAATTGCAGCTCTACCAAAGGCATGCATGTTCTTGAGTGCTCCGTGTTTAAGGTACAGTTGGGTCTACAAAGCATGGCATACTAGTAATGTCTTGATTTACTGTTTAAGCTATTCTGTAAAATGCTGGGGAGGGACACAATTTATTAGCTCCTAAGCATACAGCAATGTGACCTACAGCATTCTTGTGCCTCTATCAGATTTAGTTTGGTTGTAAATGGAATTCTCTTTCTCTTTTAGGAAAAAAACAAAGTCTTAAAAGCTATTTAAATGGTTGCAAGCAATTAAGCATGTGGCATCTCCACACCCTTCTCACGTGACCACACAGTCAGATGCCCATTCAAACAAGTCATTGATATATTTTTGTTTGAAATCACACCAGCTAAAATAATAATCCAAAACACAGTATTTCTTTAATTCCAAAATTTATGCAAGTTTACAAATCAATATACCACCACACAAAGTAGTGAAAGAAAGAGAAGATTTGTTCAGCAACATTTTACTATATCATAACAATGTTCAAATATTGTTAAATTTGACATAGTATTGCAAAACTTTTAATATAAAGAATTAATGATTAAACAAGGAGATACAGGGAATACCATTACTTTCTTCAATTCTATCCAATGCAATATTTACCCCCCAAAAAATACTGGTGATATGCTGTATCTAGTTTGTATGAGCTCTATTTTCATTAAAAACCTGAAACAAGGTGGGAACTGACAAAGTGAAACAAGAACTTATTAATTATTAAAGTTAATAAATAGAAACATTACAGCAAAATATATTCATTTCACTCCATTTCTCCCCGTCTCTCTGTAGATATCCTTCCGTAAGTTTTGGTGGTGTGTTTTTTTTCCAGATTTCTGTTAAATTGAAGCTTTCAGCTATTCTGGGGAACTTACTTTTTTTTTTTTTTTTTTTTTTTTTTTTTTTTTTTTTAATTTGATCCTCAAAATATTTTTGTATCAATCTAATAAAAGCTTTCAGAATTTCTTTTTCTATTAAAATCTAGGTCCCAGCAGTGAGCATTTCACTGAGCTTTGTACAGTAAGAGTACAGATAAAAACAATAATGGAACTAAATGTGGCCACTAAAGGCAGGAGGCAAGTTTATCCTTTTTTTTTTTTTTCACCCTGAGTATGTTTTTATTTCAGCTTGCAGCAGTGGCACAGGTCTTAACTCCTCAAGATATGACTGAAAAGAGATGATGTGAAAGCATTAAAAGATGCAGTTCAGGTGTGCCTGACAGTTTCATGCAAACATAGGCTTTTAGCTTGGTTTGCTTTATCATTAAAGCATTAACAGACATTAAGACATGGGTGGAGATTCTAGTCCCTGCTTAGGATGCTAGCAGTGCTCACACAGACCTGTCCTGCCAGGTAGCCAGGTGACAGCGTGGCTCTTCCTATCCTGACTCCAACCCCTGCCAGCTGCAGACGATGAGGGGATTTCAGCTGATTCCCAGGCTGCCAGATTAGATTAGACCTTTTCAGTCTGTGCTGAATGGATCTTCCTCCCACTTTATGATGTACAAAATTAGGGCTCAGATTAAATTTATAGTCAGGTTAAATGACTGCTGTTTTGAAACAAATTCTCTGGTGTAGCTGTAGTAGTACTTGTTACAGCTCTTGAGTTTGAAGCATTTCTGCAAGAAACAAAGCACTAATCTCACTTGGAAGGAGGGGGTCTAATTTTTTAATATCAGGGATAATTTAATGCCTTTGTTTCACAGTTTTCATTTCAAGTTAAAAACTAAGAAGTGGTTACCTGATACGATTTTTACATACCAACACTGACACTGCGGCGCTTCTCTAAGAGGTACTCAGTGTGGCCAGAGCAGGTGCTGGGACTGCTCTGCCCCACACCACATCATAGGTCAGGAAAGGCCACAACAGCAAGGGACATGGACAACTGTAGGTAAATGATAAACCCAACAGATAAATGCAGTCTTCTAAACCTACAAATGGCCATGAATACTTTCAGTGATTTTGAAGAGATGGTGCTCCTGGTCCTAAAATGTTTCAAATCACCGACTGAAATGGTATTTAGCTTAAGTAATCATTAGTTTCTTTTCTTTTGTACTTGTTGAGTCAACATATATATTGCAATTTGAGAAAATTCATATAGACTGTATTTCAGTTAAAAAGACTAATATGTATTACCTGAGAGAGACAAGAGATATTGTAGAGCCATTTAAATTTTTTATGTGAAGAAGAAATTAGGATTTGATTAAGCATCCATTCTTTTGCCCCCACAGCAACATGGTTTGATGCATGATTCTACTGATAAATGTAGATATATGAGGTCATTTCAGAAGCCACTACTTCAAGCTACTCATTTTCTCACTGTGTGGCTGTAGACATCTCAGTTCATATATGATTCTGTGTAACATTAGGTATGTGTAAGGTTTGTCATATGCAATGGATGGCATTTAAATGATTTGTCCAGTTTGATAAAAATTAACATACTGCTCCCTATTAGCCAGCTGGACTGTTACTATATGTTGCATGGAAAGTGTTATTTTTATTTTGCCTTTTCAACATATTTTTATTTTTTCCTCAATGATTAGTCATTAATTTCCCAGGATTTTTCCTGATTTTTAACTTCTAACAGGCATGCGACCCCACAGACAAGTATATGGCGTATTATTTTTCCAATGGGCTGTTGATGCAACTTGAAGACATTTGAAATCATCAATACAGAGGGCTAGGACATGCAGCAGAAACAGACTTCAGGCAGCTCAATAAGGTAAAGAAAACTTGCTTCACTTCACATAGTGACATACCAAATTCTCATTTTTTATTGCATGGATAACCCTTTCCAGCTGTTGTTTTTCTACCAGTTGATCTTTAGAATATAAAAATACTATATATAATTCTATGTCTGTGTGTGGGTATAATACACAATGGATAGTTTATAGTTCTAATTCTGCAACTATACTACATTTTTACATAAGTTTCAATAACGGCAAATCTTTTTGTCCAGTTACATAAATTTGCTTAATTAGTTTGCTGAATTGTGGGTCAAAGAATGTATCTGATTATCATCAAAATAATAAGAAATTAAAAATTAACTCAGCATCTCCATTGAGGCTAGTTTTCTGCCTCTAGCAATGGCTTGTAGTGAATACTTAAAAAAACCCTCCTACCCCAGAAGGAGGATTGGAAAAGCCTAAGTGATGCCTCACCAAAGTATCCTAATTTCTTATGACATAGTGCAGCTTGAAGAAGTCTGAGCCAGAAGTTGTATCCTCACCTTTGTGTTTTAACTAACAAAATGAAAAGTCAGCACATGACTTTCCACTCACACTCCAGGCCTAGAACAGAGGAATATCTTCTTGCAAAGTCAAATATTTCACTTCATCCTAAGAGTTTAGCAAGTTTTACTTTGCTTCTGTAACCCCTATGCACCTGGCATGTGAGTGGAGCTGCTGTCTTATATAAAGCATATACAGTCCGACCTTACCTTTGTCCAAGTTACTCTGCCTGTGCAACAGCTATCTTTCTGCCTTTAGTATCTTGGCTGCTTTCAAGTGTTTCGATATGATTAAGGCAACACTGAGGTCTATTTAATTGCTTCACTCATTTCCTTTGAAGTGAAATAATATGTTTTATGCTTCAAAGTCAACATAGTAGACCTTTTATGATTTTAGACACACATTTCTAAATTTGGCAACATCAGCCAAAAAAAAAAAAAGTTTAAGCAGAAGTATTCTAGTATAAGTTTTAAGTTTACTCATCAAATTCTAAAAATAAAAATTAGCATTGTACCAGAATTGCTGACAAACCTTAAGTCTAATGGCTTGATAATTCCTGCATGATGTAGTGCCAAAGAATACATTTTCACTGCTTCCTTGATGTCAGTGGTGCTTCTATATTTATAAAATGATGGACCTCCCAGAAGCTAAATTGTTTTCTGCAAATGGAATCCTAATGGTTCTTATTGATTCCATTAAAAAAGGAAGGTGCTGCTTGCTTTTCTTTGCTACAAGCATGTAGATGATTATTTTATTTGGTTATTGATATTTCAGGCCTTGTACCTCATTAGATTTTTTTACTAAAATAGTAAGGGATCCTAATGTCATAAAAATCTTCTTTAAAAAAGGTTTGCCAATCTCTTTAAAAATAATAGAGTGACGGTTGTTGGAATGCACTCTCCTCTTATTAGAAGTGCTCTTTGCTAAAATAATCCACCCCATTTATGCAAACCTGGTCTTGCTGTAAAATAGCACTGAAGAGGGATATCTAATTTTAGCCACCAAATCGCCTTTCTGCCTTTAGGCTGACATCTAAAACAACAACCTTCAATTTTATAAACTAAAAACATTCCACAAGAATCTATTGCAGGTTTACTGAGGTAAAAATCACATCTACGCAGACCTTTTATTGCCAGAAAAAGAAATACTTACACTTCATAATTAAAAACTGAACAGGGCACATAAAAGACAAAAATAAATTGTAATATATACACACATTAGAAAGGATAAATAGCAAATATACTGTAATACTGCATTAAAAGTATGCGTATGTGAATTCCAGACCCACCCCCCAAATGTTGTGTACATTAATCAAAGGATAAATAAGTGCTAATATAAGACAGATAATTTCTTAGTGTAAACAATGCCATAGGCTTTTTAACGGGCCTTTGGGCCAACTTAGAAAAATCTTGTATTGCCTTTCACACTCCATACCACTTAATTTTAATAGTACTGTATTCACATATACAATTTCAAGATAGTATAAAAAATTATGAATCTAAGAAGCATTCTTCACACTGAACAAAAGCAGGCTGCAGACACTCCAAGGATTTCCCTTTCACTTTTACAGGACCACTGGCTGAAGACATACTGATTCATCTGAGAGTTCTTCCTCAAAGCAATGCAAGAGTCCTTAAATGTAAAAAGTCACATTAGTCACTGCTCAAGCATACTAGCAAAGACTTCTGTGCCTAATTTTATTCACACTGGCATGATGTCAAAGTCACCACTGCCTGCCACGATGAGAAAGATAATGATCCCTCTGGTTTGAATGGCAAGTGACAGACAGCAAGGAGTGTTTCTAAACATGAAGCATTTCACTGAATGTTATTTGTTCTTCAAATCCTGTTTATGTCTTTCTGAGGATCCAGAGTATGACAACATTAAAACCCAAAAAATATGTGGCTTGTTCTGTATGAACGTTCAATGTATTTTCCTGAAGCATGCACACTGGGATTTTACAAAAGACAGATGAGTTATACTAGGACTAATTTCTGGCAACTGTATTTACTGGCACCAAAGAAAATGACAGTTCTTCACTAAAGTACTGATGACATGAGGACTTATGGCTTGCTGTCTTTTTAAGACAGGCTGGAGCCACTAAACAAAATAAAAAAAAAAAACAAAAACATGCACAGTTGCTCACACACTCTTTTTTTTTTCTCTTTAAATAATTCTCCCCACTGTGCATTATTAGGCAGTTCCATCCATTCCACTTTTCTCTGTGGACTGACAAGCGAAGACTCTCTTCCCCCAGCTCTCAGTCCTTTTCACACACCCCCTCCCTCTCAGTTACCCTCAGTCACAACCCTATGAAATCTGATGAGTTCCTGGTAGCAGGCTCTCAAGCGATTGTCTTCAGCACTTCCTGACTTGTGGAGCTCTGATGAAGAAGTCCACTGACTTGTCTATGTGGAGTAGCCACAGAACCGTGGTCTGTCTGAACACGGACAAATGCTTCATGTGGGTTCTCCTGCTAGACAAATCATTTGTCCATTGATAAAGACGAGGGCCACTTTCTTCATTAACGTCAGGGAAAGCTGTAGCGCACACTCATACTCAAGTTCCAGTGCAATCTCAGGTCTTCAGGATGCAATGATTTCCCCAAAGAAAATTGTTACATGAAATACGGGATGTGGTCAAACAGTTATGGACGATGAAACCTGAAAAGATAAATTAAAAAGCTTGGAATTATATTATTTCAACTGACAATGAACATGATCCTCATCCTGCTCTCATAGCTGTTTACTTTTTTGGCCCAAACAGAATTATTTCTGATTTTCCTGGTCTGTGTGGGTTTAGAGGCACACCTATTATCCCTCGCTGTCCATCTCTCTCTACTTACAAAACCAAACAGGGATTTGGTGTGGCTCAAGCACAGATGTATCACTGTCTATCCATACCATTAATCTGTCACTGTGGTCCCTGGCATGGTTTGGCTCGGGTCAACCAACTCCTTTAGGTACTGCCTGAGCATGTTTGGGATTAGCACAGGACAACAGGCAAGGTGGGTATTGGGGGACGTTGCCCTGTTTTGGGGGGAGAGGAATAGGTTAATTGTATGAATGCAAGCTATGCCAAGCCTGCCTCAGGGCCAGAGAACAACGTCCAGTCTGTTTTGTTTGCCCATATAGATTTACCCATAATTGCATCCACTATTTGGATGACAGTAGCTACTGTGCAAAAAGCTTTGCTAAACCATAAGATTTAAATTTCTGGGTTTTAATCCCTGTGCAAAATGAAGCTAACAAAAATGTTGTATTTTTTTTAAAGTAAGCAACAAATTTTATAGCAGTGCAGATGCTTTCTTCCTAATAACATCTGAGGCACATGAAGGCCCAAATATACCTCACTGTTTTTTAGGCTTTTAGGTAGAGCATATACATTGCTCCAGAATGCCTGTATGATGCCTAGAGAGGTGGATTGCTCCAAAAGGTGTCACCAACCTTTTCTACAATAAGTTAGGAACCTGCAGCAATTGAAATTCTAACTCATCTTAAATGTGATGTATCCAAGCAGAAGGGTAAGAAGGGCACCAGTATCAGGTTCTCAGTGTATCTATCGCCAGACATAATGGCTTATAAAATGTATCTGTCCATGAAGTAGTAAAAGATGCAACAGCTTGAAAAAAAGCATGTAATGCAATGGATTTATCTAAGTTTTTGTTTGACACATTTTCTCTTAACAGTTCCAGAGAAGAGAAAACAAGCCACATGCTACCCCACATTACAAGCTGATTCAGTACAATACAGGGATGCATTTCTCAAATAAAGGAGGTGTACACAAAAGCTGACATTCACAAGTATGCAGCTCATCTGCTAAGTGAGGGTATAGTGGATTGCAAAAAAGACACAGGATTTTTGTATTTGTGTGGAACGATATAGTGGACTATATATAGCATTTCCATTGGAAACACTTAATAAACATCTACTAATAACCTCTTTCTAAACTTCTATTTATTTCTCTATTTTTAAAAACTTGGTTTCTTGGATTCTCTTATGAAATAACAGAAAGAATCAGTCCAAATTACTAGGAGTAGAAAACCAGTTAAACTGACAGTCATTACTGTAAATGATGAACTATTTTAATTTCTCACATTGAATATAAAATTTTAACAATTTAAATATGTTGTAAGTACTGATTATAATATTAAAGCATCTTATATTTAATCTGTAATAATATAGGAAACCATATCCTATAAACTATTTTTTGCTTAGTAAGTAGCGTTGTTGTCTCATTCTATCACAGAACTTGATGAATAAGGCTTTGTTAACCAGCTGCCAATGCAAGTGCCTTTTAATTTGCATTATTTCAGTGATCTCCTTGGAAAGAATCAATCTCTCTAGCTAGAGACTTCTGTCTATGGTTTTCTTAAATCACTATTTTTAATCAATCCAAATGTAGCAGAAATTACATAATTTTTAATGAGAGCTCCCAGAGGAAATGGGATTTCTTTTTATTTTCAAAATTGCAATTAACTTAAAACATCTGCATGTTATTTTGCTCTTAATTAGCTTTTTCTAGTGTTACTCTTCTGACTTCTGTGCAGTGACTCCACAACATGATCAGTGCAAAAAAAGAGGGTGGAGAGGGAACAGAGAGAATCTGATTTCTCTCACGCTGAAATTCTTTGGGGACTCTATGGAACCATTGCCTATATTTACCATTGTTTGGCTGTGCCTATTTTTTACTCCATTTTCTAAGGCCCTCCTTGAAAAAAATAATTCACTTTTTAACTGGTTTGTCACTCCACTGGATTCCTGGTTCAGCTTTCAAGAATCCAACTGTAATAAGTCTTAACTGTTTTTGAATCTCATGAAAAAATGTCCAGTTCTTTTTGTATGACTCATGCCTATCTGTACTTATGCTTCGATATTGTAGTGCAACTCAGGAAACACAACAATGTAAGCAGGGGGTTGGTTTCTGTAACTGCTATTTTTATTCTCTACCTTGGGATATCCTTTTTTTTAAAAGCAGTATTTTTATATATTCTGAAAAGATATACTACCTAGTAGCTGAAGAGACAATGACATCAGAAGCCAAATGAAAATATACATCTCCACGTTTGAAAAGAACATTTTCTAATGGTCAGAATGTGACACTAAATTAAAATCTTGCCTCCTGGTTCATCTCCTGGCTTAGGTTTGCTGCCTGTAAAACTGGTTTGACTTTTTTAAAATGAATTTGTTCATGTTGTATCTACACAGAAGTGACTTTACATTATTATTAAAAAAAACCTCACCATGTTTTGGTGAGAAAGAAATCACTGAAGTTGTGAAATCAGGCCGTGAAGCAGGAGATGCAAGAAACACCTATATCCCATTTTGAATTTTCCTGTTATACACTCTTAAATTAGAAGATTCACACTCACTAGCTTGGATCCTGAGTTTGGTTGCAACAGTAGCGGGAAACAGAAAGGACGCAGTCTTAGGCAATTAGTTTTATTTGACTTAATTCTCTGTAGAAGCAAAGACAAAAATACTATGTACACAATGTTGGCCGATCCTAACATCAAGTTTTGCTTGCTGGTGTCCATTTTCAGCCTTTGTAACTTCCAAGAAACATGAATATGTGCCATGGGGATGACAGGAAGGGTCTCCCTTCCCCAAGGAATAACTGCCAAATTTTATGACCTGCTTAAAACTATGGACACTTCTGAGCTCTTGAAAACAATAATGCTTCAGACAAAATCTTCATGTTATCCAAAGCAGAGAACAAAACAAATCCAGATTAACAGATTAGAAGTGGCAAAAAGGGAATCTATCTTGTTCCCCAGAAACTGCTGCCAGGAGCCCACCCTTAGAAAGCTCGCCAAAACACTGGCTTTTCTGAAGTTCAACACATAATCTAGTTTTCACTTAGCAAATGTATCTACAAAAATGTATCCTTTCATGAGCAAGGGAGTGCTGCCAGATAAGGAAATCCCTTTATTTTTGTGCATTTTAGGACTACTAGCTTTAGCTCTGAGAACCACCAAGTTCTTTCAGACTATTTTTTAGATGCCACAAACAATCTTTTTCTGTGTAGCAACCAATCCACTGCAGTCACCTTCACTGCTGTATCAACTAGAGATGGCATCAGCAACACTGGGAATTCTAACAGAATCACTGGTGAGATTCAAGGGGACTCATGGTAGGAATCCATACAAATCATGACACAACTGCAGAGGACTTGCAGAAAGGCAGAGGGTTGCTGTCATACCCATGTTTCACACTTATGCAAGAAGAGGGATTCACCCACCTGGTAAACTGCCGACTTTCTTCATGTACTTCCATTTCTGTGCTTTTAAATTCATTCAGTTCTTTCCGTATTGCTGCCTAATAAACAATAATGATATAAGCAACTTTAAGAAATATGAATTTTAAGGAAAGTAATGAATAGGAAAGGAACCTGGCCCTACTCTTGCAGTTTCCTTACAGTTCCCATTTCAAGTCTCCCTTACTATAATCCTCACACATTTCTGATCATCAACATGAATTACTTTTTTCAATTACAACTGTTTGAAGCAGTCTTACATTACAAAGAAACCCAAAGCATCAAGCACCAATAATAAACAAAGAAACACCAAATCTACTTCAATGGGTGAACCAAGCCCCCACTGAAATATGAAATACACCACTTCCTGCAGACAAAAACGGGCAAGGGATTGGGTTACTTTGCAATCACTTGATGAATATGCAGCCAGCAGGGGGTTGTATCTCCAGGCACAGCCCCTGAGGAGCTGGTGAGTCACTCTGCCTGCACAGGCACCGTGCACACAGCAGGGGCCTTGTCTCTATCTCCCCCATGGAGACAGGTCTTCAGGAATGCAAGATGAACAGCAAGTTTTTTTTAAGTGGAATTAGTCATTTGGTTTGATTAGTTTTATGTAAAATGACATGAAATATTTGGACATTTCAGGCTTGTGTTTTCAATTGGCAGATACTGAGGAACAGCAGAAATTCAGTGCATTTGTAAATGCTTTTTTGCTTATATTAAGAGACTGATAAGCAATTTAGTTCATCAAGTAAAAATTTCCAAAATATTCTAATATACTACAAGGGGTTTTATTTCTATGCTACATGCATTCCTACCTTCACTGTGAAAGGAAATGGCAGTTTATTCTTACTCTTTTCTTTCCCTAGTTTAAATAAAGACAGTATCATTTCATTAAGCCCTAAAGAAATGTCATCTGGTGTGCATGCTTTTCAATGCAGAACAGGCAAGCAGCATGATAAAATTATAGCATCACCAGACTGCAGTCCCATAAATGAGAAACTTCCATTTTAAGCAGGGGATGGTTCTGTTTAGCCACAACAGCATGCTTACACGAAACTGCTGTTATAGCTAGGAAAGGGGCACCAATTTCTGAGCACCAAATCAGCAGCAAAGACACCAGAGCTCCAGCTCCCTAATACAGTTACGGTACAATTTTCTGCTCCCACTGGAACTAGAAGAATGACTTCCCTGGGAAGAAAAAAGGGGTGAGGGAGTTTCCAGGCAACCCTGAGCATGCCTTTCTGCTAAGGCCAACAAACACGGGGCTCACAGAACCAGCTTTGGGCACCTGTTCATTACAAAGTGAATTGAAATTAAAAAACTGCTATACTGAAGTAGGTAGAAAACTCCATTGTTTTTAATAGTTCAGTGTACCCTGGCTGGTACAAAGTGCAGGTCAAAGTGGAGGAGCTGGGTGCTCCAATCTCCCACACACTACTGTAAGGATTAGACAATGCTCAGCACCTCCCAGAAACAACATCTACAAACACTTCTGGCTACATTTTTAATGTCTCTACCTCGACTTCATACAAGATTCTCATTTGATTGTCAGATGAGCTGGCAGTTTTTTAATATTAATATTAAAAAAATGAAAGCTAAAATAAAATCAGTGCTTCACCATGTTTAGCTAAAAGACAGTGGGTGCTTGCACGTATCACTTTTCATGTCAAGCACATCTCATTGGACTTCCATAAAAATAGGTTCAGACCTATTGTTAAAAGGTCAGTACTTTTTGCTACCTAAATCCTACAGCTTTCCTTTTATTAAGTGGTAGAGGATGGAAATGGAAGAGTATTTTATGGCAATCTTTGATCTGTTTTTCAAATGAGAGTCACAGAATCTTTTGTCTCATCCTTTGTAGTTAGGTAGAGGAACTATAAGCTGTACATTTTAGGGGCAAACTTCCCAAGAAGTTGTACTGCATGCACCCGGTCAGCTCCTGCACTGCTGTTTATGCCAAGATCCCTGAGGAGGATGAGGCAGCTTCTACCTTTTTTCACTCAAATGAGTTGCAAAAGTAACTCTCAGTGGCAGAATTCACCTGAATTCCACAGGTTGGGGCCACCTTTGCTAATCGTTTATCTGGTTTAGGAAGGATTTAAAAATTAAAAAAATTAGGAAAAAAGATCAGAAATTCTGGGCTGAACTGTCATAATAGAGGTGGCAAATAGCTCTCCATGGGTATCTGAGTGGCTTTTCTTGTCTGCAAGCAATAGATGCACAGTAGTACCATGACAATCTCACTGTCTCCAGCAGATGTCATTTGTGATGCTGGCATCAAGAGAATGTAAACCAGAGGAAAACTCCACAAAAGTAACAGATGCAAGCATTTTCTTATAATCTACATTTGTCCCTTGCCTTGTCTGCAGGAGTTAACCTGGCCCAAGGCTTGTCAGCACGACGGTCATAATCCGGAGAATCCGTGACTTCCACATACTCGTTAAATCGAAGGATTCTTCTTGCTTGAAGTTCAGCCACTGTGGGCCTCAGACTGAGCTGTAAGCAGGAGGCAGAAAATGATACGCTTAATAAGATGAAATAAAGTAAAATAAAAGCTGAGGGTATGAGTAATCTCAAGAGAACTTTAATGGTATTTCTAAATAGGGTCACTTTCAGGTGTCTATAAAAAGGCATCATCCTGGGAGTGCTGCACAGGAATGGGGAGGCAGCACAACCTAATTTCTTCAATTATAAAAATAGTCTTTGTCAGGCAGGTCACAGAGAATCATGACAGTTATCCCTGGAATATTAATTGTAACTTTGCGACTGTCACAGCATTTACTCCACTAGGCCGTTTGCATCAATGACTATACAGTCTGCTGTGTTAAACTGTAATACTGAAATAAGCAGGATTTGGAAGTACCTGTCTAACTAAAAAAAAACTGGTCTTGACCATCTGAGGGTCATTATGATGCCAAATCGTTACACTCACCTCAAAAAAATATTCACTTTACTTAACTAAGGATGATCATATTAAGGAAACTGTATTTTTGTAGAGAGGAACAGACTAGGGATACTTATGAAAACTCGCCACATTGTCTCCCAGAACAGCAGACCCATAACTGCTCCAATGAGCATGATCCCACCTGCAGAAGCTAGGACCACTGATGTGGTTAGAAGAGCAGTGAAGAGATTTTGTAGGGCTTACATTGCTTTGCTGCCCCTTCCACTGCTCTAGGATCTACAGGTGTGGCTGCCGTCAAACACACGTGACAGCTCACAGAGGGAATGTGTCCCTTATCTCCCCTGCTTACACAGAGAAATATTAACTATGGCCAGACTCTGTATGCTTTTCCAAGTGTGGGAAACTGGACAGAATGGAGTTTTCCCCAACATGGATTTGGCTTGTACTGCTTTTTAAGCAGATTTGTAATCTGGGGACATGAGTGATGGACATTTGCAGTAATGTCTACACACTGATTTTTTGACTCTTATAAAACATAATTCTATGTACACAAATACACAATACAAAAAACACATCATCACCTTTCTACTGAGTCTACGTTTTATTTCTCTTTTGGCTTCCTGTTCCTCTTCTTCATTCTTCTCTGTTTTCAGAAGAGATAAAAAGGAGTGAATATTTAAGTATTATAACTGCACATACTGTATTTCTGTTGGCTGAAAGCTTCAGAACTTCAAGTCCTGGCTCATGTTTCCTCATATTTCAGGATGGTGCTGCATGTGTTGTCTGCTTTTTGACTTTTCTTTGCTCTCATTTTATTCCCTATCCACATTTCCCCTGATTGTGTATACATCTCAAGTCAACTGTGGGTCACAAACACAGCAGAGAGGAGGCGCCTGTCATTTCATTTCTGTGCATCAGCAAGCACATACCCTGAAAAAGCTGCCTAATGTTTCAATTACTTATTCTAACAAAAAACTCACTGATGCTTTTACTTCCAACATGCCACCTCTTGACTTTAGAGTGAGAGTCTAGTTATTCATAAATGTCAAGAAAAAAGTTTGCTCTGAGTATCTGAATCAGACAAGTGTCTTCTACTGCTACAGGACACAATGAATCAGTGAGATTTGTTTCACTGTCATTTGTTAGTGCAAATCGGTTTTATTACTTAAATATTTTTCGGGGGGTTTTATAATGGGGGCATAAGATTCAGCACTCAAGCCCTCTTGGTTAAGGGCTACTGGCTGTACCAAATCAATGAGAACAGCACAACTATACACATGCATTTTTGGAATGTATTTGGGCATGTGTCTAAAATGTGCTTTTAAAAAATTTCTGTGCTAACCAAACTTGGTTTCTTGAGTGTCAGTGAAACACACACTTACAAAGACATGTTCATACGGGCTCAGCATGATTCTAGATTGATGTACAGTTTGAAGAACATTATTTGCCCTTTCAGTCCACCTCTGATGTTTATATTCTGAAATATCCCATCTAGAGATATCCATAAAATTTTGATCCTGTTTTATTCATGGTTTAGAATTACAGACACCACATTACAGTTCAAGGGTAACTATAAATTTAAAGGAATTAATTTGCTCTGGATACAGCCAACCTGTATAGATGAAAAGACAGTTTTAAATCCTGGTATAGTCGTATTTGCCCTGTTTCCTATGGCCAGCTTGCTGTGTTAGTATAGGTAACCTGGCTACAGAAGATTTTGTGTATCATGACTTACACACTGGAGGCAATGCTATGACAGAATACCTTGTGGTACTCTCAGATTTCCTTTGCTAACTCAAAGGCTTTCATAGAGGAATACAAGGGAAAGGAGAAGAGGACAAATTATTAAAATGAAAAAGAAGGAAGATACAGCAGGAAAAAGGCAGCCCAAGATCTGCTCTGTCAGAAGTGTCCAACACCAACCCCAGGTTTCCAAGAGGAAGATACAATCTCACAGGCTTGCTGCCAGGATTAGGTTGGATCTCATATTGGTGGTGATGCTACTGAGATACTGAAACATGGATGTAATTTATGGTTTATTAATAGCTTTTCTCCTCAATGAAAAAGAAATGGATGGCCTGTTTCCACAGAGGAACTGTAAATGGACTAAAACTAAAGAATGAAGAGTTATAGATTAATCTACATTTTATTTTTTTAATTAATATATCTATCAATAAACAAGTTGGGTGCATTTAAGGACTTTGGACTTTAAATGAGAACTCTTTTCATGAAATCCTCACCTAAAAAAATCAAAAGCTCTCTAGCTGTTTTAGGACAGATAATGATCTGCAGGCTTTTGTTTAAACATCCTGTCTTTGCAATCAGTAGACATTGTAGCTGAGGTAATTAAACACAAACTATTAATTTGGGGTTCCATTCACCTGGGAATCATCTGACATAAAAAACTTTGTCCCTTCATGAATGGTCTCCCTCAGAAACTCTCCAGCAGCAGACACAGGAGAAAAAAAGAAAAAAAAAGGCAGCTGAATATACACATCACTGTACTGTCTTTTCCTTAATTTAATTTGTAAAATAAGTTGGGCATTATTCATATATTGGCATTTCTTTGCTATCTAAACCACAGTGTCTCCTAAGAAGCAGCAATAAGATGCTTCATAAGAAACAGGGGCTCAGGCTGCTCAATGCATACCTTAAGGAACTACCAACAGCATGGTCACCTGAAATACTGTTTCTCTATATTTTGAGGGAGGATACAATACCTTAAAAGAGTTAATCTGGACATTTAGGAAGGCTGAAGGTTAGCTGCCTATCCCAAGCTGTAAAGCTACCTCAATGCGGGTAACAAATGACTGCACAAAGGGACACCTGGACAGGGGAAAACACCCCAAAATAGGCAACATGAAAGGCCATCATAATAGCTGCTGGGAAGAGGTCCAGGCAGGTCCTGGAACAGGTTGTCCAGGAGAGCTGGCAGCCCATCTTTTGGAGGACAATATCAGCAGTAGGCATCAGGACCTTCCTTCACTCCTGAGGCAAAGCAGGAGGGATCAAAACCCTGTGTGAGGTCAGGGGACAGGACGTGTTTTATACATTGTATTGGTTTACTTCTAGGAATAAAACTCAAGAGCTAAAGGAAATGGACTGAAATCTGGTGGTTGCTGCTAATCTACTGAATCTGTTGTTTGGCAAACAGGCCTCTGTCTCTGGCATACCTAAAGCATATCAAACCTATCTCATACCTAAAGCACCAATTTCCTCCCTCCGTCCTGCTGGGCAGAGCATTGCTTTAAGCCTGGTGCTACAGAAACACTGCCTGGATACAAATTCCTACAAACAGTAAAACCTACAGTGTATTTTTGGTCTTTTAAGGTAAAAGTTTTGAAAATTGCTGTAATGAGTTAAGAAGATATGTGGTGCTAAAAATAATGGGGCTAGTGCTCCTGGTTCCTTCAGGTATTGTGGAAAATTCCAGCCAGAGGGCCAAGATCTGGCTGCAGGTGACTCACTTGCCCAAACAGGAACACATTAATGCAAAGAAACACACTTCTGCTTTCCACTTTAAAAGTAGATCTAATCTGTGTGGTGTGGAGAAAGAAAATATAAACACAGCATTCCCAGCTGCAAGTCCCCTCCTCAGATGTCCCGCTGCTGCCTTATTGGCGAAGGACCAGCCCAGCAAGCGCCTTTGCTTCCAGAAGTCTCTGGTGAGATCTCAACAAAACTATGGCTTCCCTCCTTCCCTGCCTGCAGCTCCTAAGAGGTCAAACTGGGTTCTGACTCCTAACTGAAACAATTTTGTTTATCATCACTTATTGTTTCCATCAAGTTAAACAATCCACTCTCCAAAGTCAAACCAGTAGCTTCCCTGGCATCTATACATTATTGCTCCTCCAACTTTTGCCATATTAAATTTGGTCGCCTTCTGTTCTTTGGGACATTTGTTTTGCAACAGAAGGGGAAAAGAGAAAAAATAATTTTTCCTGCCTCAGGACTGCTCTGTTCTTGACCAGAAAGTACTCCTGGAGCATAAAACTGAACTTTCCATTGTGTCCCTATGGGATTAGCTATGTTTAGACTTCTCTGTGGGCTTGCTAGGGAAAGAGAAAGAAAAGACAAACAAAGCACTTGCTCCTTGCAGTGCTCTGAAACACACAAAGCGGTTTCTCTTTCCTGATTTTACATTAATGTTCCTGAACTAGCACTCAGAACTAAAGCCAGTTTTCTACAAAGCCAAACCCTATCTTCTACAAAGCTATTACTGGCAGGCATGAAGGTGCACTGTACATGAAGTTCACTGTCCTTTACAAATACAGAAAAAAAATACAGTTATCTTAATCTGAAATTCTTGGAAGACTAGAAAGTTTCTTTGCCATACTGCAATACTATAAATACTGTTGGTTCAAAGCCAGTACACAAGAAACCCGTCTTTATAAAAAACACAGGGCTTTATGTATTCCTTCAAGTGGACTCTTGAGTTATCATAACTTTGTTTTAGTATGAGAAGTCTCAGAAGTCTGGATAGTTTTTTTCAAACAGTTTTTAAAGAAATCTGCCTGCAATGCCTTGCGATCATACTTGGAAACAGGATTTTCAGTAACTGGTTTATCTAGAAATATTATCAAAACAAAACTTCTTCCAAAACAGACTTCCTCACTAACTGGAAACACACAAAAAAAAAAGAAAAAAATATGGATTATTTTTTTTTTAACCTCTTGGAGGATTTGGGCTGAATTTAATCCTGAAGTAAACACTGGGACCTTTACCACTTAATGTAACCTCAAAGTCTATGATAAGTATTACTTAAAACAATACTTCCCCTTAGCTGCAATTTATATGCATGCAATTATATAACCCCCTCTCCCCCTCCGCTGCTTAAAAATAGGAGGAAGGAAACTTTATGAAAGAAATCCCAACTTACTCACAAAAGCTGACTACACCAACAAAGGTATTTAAGACATGTAAACATTTTCAAATGATCCACAGGAAGGGAATGCAATAATTTTGATTTAAAATATGAGTGCCTTTGGGGTGAGAGAGAACTTGAACCCTGAAAGGGCTATGAGTCAGACTGTCACCACAAACCCTGGCTTGCTTTAGTTCAATTTGCTTTTTACGGATCACTTTCAACTTGAAATATGATGAGCAAAAAGCAGTTTTGGATTCTCCATGTGCTCGCTAAGGACTCTGTGACTTCTTGTGATTTACCATTCTGCTCCCCAGCCTGTATTTTTTGCTCTCCCTTGCCTCTTTAAGACAGCCCCCCAGCAGCAGCAGGGGAGGACAGCGGGAGTCACTGAGCGCAAAGCCTGGTACGCTGCCAAAAGCTTAAAGTAAACAAGCCCAAACAGGAGAAGAAATCTATTAACCGCTTTCCAGTCTTGAGCTACTTACTGCAAAATCAGTGAACAGAATAAACATTGGCAAAAGGGATATTAAATACATTGCAGGTTCGCTGCTAGGTTAGCTATCTCAAGATAAGCGAGACCGAAAGGGCAGTAAGGGAGCCCAGCTGGTGCTCCCAGCTCAGTGGCCATATCTTGGCCCATCAAAGATGTTTTGGAATTACCTCTCTCCCATAGTCCAGCATGAGCAGTTTGTCATATAAAAAAATATTCATATTTCAAATTTTACCTTTATTTATCTACGCAATCTGTAGGTTCAGAAATTATAGTTTTAGGAAGTCTGTCTACATTATGTGGTGGATAGGAGTCCCATGACCCCTTTTTTGTGCACATGTGAACTGGACCTTCCCTCTTCATGAGACATGATGCTATTTGGCATGTGAGAGCTTGTACAATAGCAGCAAGATTTTATTAGCAAGGATGGTTGCCTGAAAGCCAATAATTGCTGACTCCCCTGATTTGCTGGCCTGAAAAAGTGACAGCAAGTCATTAGTTCATGGACGTTGTCAGGCAAACAGCCCATTTTCTTTCCCTCCATTACCATGGTGCACATCAGGGTTACACAACTCTTCTGAATGATTGTTGGAAATAACAGCATTATTCCTTCTCTTTCATGAGGTGTGAAAAGGTCTCATGTCCTAAGAACAGATGAGTTTTTTTTATTTTTTTTGTATGTGTGAAAGACTTGCATGTGCATTTTCTTCATTTATTTCTTCTACTTAACCATCAAATACTAGCTACCCCTTGAAGAATGAATACAGGGCTAGATGGAGCTGGGCATGGCAACTGCTACACTATGTGTTTAGGTAACACCCATATTATGGAAAGATTCATAAAGGAAAACAAAAACTTCCTGTTCTGAAGAGTTTGCCAGCCTAAGAACAAAACCAAAATAAGTAAATGGAAGAACAGGTATACAGGATAAACACCCAATGTACTTCATTCCCCTGCCCTTGACTATGTGAATTACAGACTTTTTTTCCAGCAGGGATACTGAGGAAGGATTTAATAAATGGGAAGATATTTGGTGAGAATGTCTCATGAAGGTTTCAGTACAGAAGACATTCATGTCAGAAGTGAATATGAAGGCCAGCATGCTGAAATAGTTGCCATATACCTATTGTCTTTTTCCTGAACACTTTGCCTTACCTCTTTCTACTCCTCCTTCCAACCTCTGTCCTTACATCCCACCTGTGCCTCCTACTGATATTCCCTTCTCCTCCTAAAAATTAGGTGGAAAGTCAACCAGCCTAGAACTACTTCTAAGGGGTATTTAAGTCATTCCTGGTCTTTTTGGACCACCTTCAATAAGTAGGATTGTGACAAGCAAAATCAGGCATGTTGAATATATGCTCTTTTCACAGCCACAGTTACAGGTTAGTATATAGATCTAGTGTTGACACATTATTTTCTAGAACATAATTTCTCTCCAGTTATGGATCTAATAATGCAACAACAATTATGGGCTTCCATATGAATTCAAAATGCACTTATTTCCTGAGTAAATACTAGCTGAAGCCTGAATAAAATACTTACGCTTCAGGATGTTTCTTTGCTCGAGCTCTTCAGTTGTAGGCCTCTGGCTAAGTCTCCTGTGAGAACAAAGTAAATGAGTGATTTAAAACCAGATCCAAGTAATAAATTCCAATTTGTAATACAGAATACATTTTGTAATGTTAAAAGGTATTTCTCATATGGCTGTGCTGTTCTTTGCCAGCACGGGTCATTTCCAGACAGTTACAGTAACTGCACATGTAACCATAGTGGCGAGTGGCTGTTTGTTTTAAAAGATGTACTGCTGCCACTTGAACACATAAATAACTGATAATTGAATAATATTACAGAAATTGCACCACAAATAAAAGTTCCTCGAAGGTGTAATTTTATGAAAGAATTCATAAGTCTTCTTTTGTTCCCAAGCACCATCATTATGATAAGTAGTGCAATTCTTAAGATTATTATCAGATATTTTGAAAGCAAATCTTATTATTTTTAAAAGGAAAAAACAACAACAAAACCTATAAGCTGTTCATTTGTTGCTGAATTGTATGTACAATACAATTGTGAGCTTTAACTGAAACTTAATTTTATTTAGTTACCTATAACAACTGCCCTTACAAAAAACAAATTGAGATTTTAATTTTCTGGTTTGTATAGTAGAGAACATGGTTGATATTGTTGTTGTGTTTACTAAACAAGTTCACTTGTTCACTTGAGAAAAGGAGCATGAAAAATTCCAGCAGTAAAACTTATTTTGCAGATTTGTCAAAGATAAGTGATTCTCTGTCCAGCAACACTCACACAGTTCACTAGGAACTGTCTTCAGCCTCGTGAAACTCATCCAATTCAAATCACGCCTGGACTTCCAGATGTGTCCCAAAGTAATGGCAGACCCTGATCCTGGCTGAGCTGTGGAAAGAGTTCCCCACCAGATCTAGATGCTGCCAAGTGCTGATTACCACGCTGGGAATTTTTAAGGAACTGGTGTCAAACTTGGTTGTGATTTTGGGTATGAGCACAGCCCTGACACACACAGACATTGTCTCCTGCCACCAAAGCAGAGCTGTGTGGGGAGCATGTCAGCTCTCCAGCAGAACCCACAATGTCCCTCTGCAAGGAGCTCAGGGCAGGAACCAAAGAAGCTTCTGCAGTTCCAGCCCCCAAAGGATCACTGACAAGCAGGATATGATCACTGGAGGTGGGATTTGGTTAGGAAAGTGGTGATAACAACCACACCACTTTATTAGTAAAAGAACAGTGACCTTTGGGCTCTACACAATAGACGTTATCACTCTTACTGTTAAGTAATTAAATAGCTGCCTTAGCCAGCCTCCCAGTTCACAGACAAACTCAGCTTCTACATGTCGATGCAGAGCTGCTTTACTCTGTACTGGAGCAGTACCAACTGGACTATCCTATATCTGTAAATGTCCAACAAACACAAGACATCCTCCAGATCTGTCTGGACAGCATTCCTGAGCCCAAGAGAAACAAGGACAGGTCTGGCAAAATACAGACATGCTGTAGTCTATTCTCAGAGACCACAAAAGCCAAAATTAACATAAGGATTTTTTAAAAATAAGTTTTTAAAAAGGCAAGTGAAATATTTTCATGCAATGTTCTCAGGTCCAGAAAGAGAAAGTAACATATATCCCATAGCAGTTTAACAGCATGAGAAAGGCATGCCTCAGAGTTGGGCACAGTAAAACGAGACACTGACCTGCAAAGTCAGCGCCTTCCACTTCTTTTGCTGGAACCAACACATGAATAATGAAGGAATTAGAGAGCAGGAGGAGGATGGGGAGGGTCAGAAGGGACAAACATGCACAGGCATGCTCTGTATGTCAGGAACTACGACTCTGTCTGAGATGAGTGTACATACAAGTGAAAGTTCCTGCCAACCAATTTGAGAAAAAACCTGAACCATAGCACTGATTATTGTGGACTCATTGTTACCCTCTTCTTCTTTCCTTTCTCAACCCAACAACCCAGAACCCAGAACCTCTCAGATTTGCTCCTTGCAGGACAAAAAATGCCTTATTGACATTTTAAACTTTTGTGAGAAATAAAACTACCGTTTTCCAGACAGTTATACCACAAAGATTCTGCAGTGCATATTGGGCTGCATTTAAAACGTGAACCCAGTGTTCTCAATTCTCTTCCTCCACCTCCACCCAGTAAAACCACATTTACCCTGCGACTGATACCTCACTAGCTTCGTTCCAATCTGATGTCTGATTTCCTGCCTCTCCTCTTCAGATGTACGCTGCAAGATGTTTTTGTCCTCTAATTCTTTCTTAGATGGTCTGTTGCCAAGTTTGATAGCAAGAGTATCCCTACGACGGATTTTACTTGCCAAAGAGCCTGAGGAAAGGAGTAGAGTAGATTTAATTCAGTCATACTTAGGTTACAGACACAAACTCTGAGTAAGAACTTTAATACCTCCCCAAAGCAACCTTGTTCCCACATGCACAGAGGAATTTTAATTAACATCAAAAGAAAAATTTTAGCTCAGTTCACAAAAATAAAAAGCTAAAAGGCTTGGAGGAAGAAGCTACCAGCCAAATTGATACAAACATCACTTGTCATCTGTGAAGTGATAGGATAAAAATGACAAATCTACACTTAAGTGTCTTTGAAGTCTAATACATTACAGATGGCTTATTTATCTACTTAGTATATTTAGCAACCTGCTGCTCTTTTTCTTCAGTCTTAAATGGTTTAGTCTCATTCTATCATCATTTCCCTCATTCTTTCAATTTTTTTTCCAATCAATTACCACTTCGTTCTTTTATAGCGCTTTTCATTTTAAACTTATTTGTAAATTAAAACAAAAAATACAGGTTAGAAAAGTGTTCTGAGTGCTTGTAAAGTAACCTAGGCAGGAACCCCAACACATTGAAGAAATCTGTTTATCCATAAAACTGACACAGTAGGGATAAGGGCCTTGCAGCTTTGTCAGCACTAGCTCCAGCCAGCTGTGGAAGAAAGGGTATTTTCACACTCTCTATAGTCTTTCTCTTTAGTCTTGACATTCTGACCAAGGTGGGCTACATATGTCCTGGGCTGGCAGATTTTCACCATGTAAGGCAGTTTGATAAGACCACAGGCTCTCAGCTCACTTCTCATAAGACATCATGCTGCTACCTGAATACATGAATTTCTGGTTTCTATCACACTGGACTGTATTCAAACTCAGAAATGCAGAACACTTCAGCCTCTTGAGCTACCTGGCACTTCACCTTCTACTGCACCAGTGGCCAAGATAAAAAACACATGTTCATTTTTGCTCACTCCACTTTGGTACACAGCACTTCAGTGTTCAGGACTTCTTCGCTGGGCACAGAGAAGCACCTCCTCTGGAACAGCTGTGAGCAAGGCTCTCAAGCTATGGTTCACTGGTGATTTTATACTGACATACGGCCACCCTGCAGGGGGTAGAGGTAGGGCTGCCTTCCTCTCCATCCCAACAGCCTGCTCCTGCCACCTCTTTGCCCAAGCAAAGGAGCAGCCACTGGGTGAGCTGCATCAGGGAGCCACCAGTTTTATTGAAAATCAGCTCAACAACAGCCACTGCTGCAAAAATGAACTTGAGTGCTGGCCTAAGGGGAGAGCGAACAGCTGGGAGCAGGGATTAGCGAGAATGGGGGTAGGACAACCCCTTCAGCAGCTGCAGGGCCTCTGCCCAATTAGGGTGATGATAGTCATGACCCCAGATGAAATTTCAAAGCTGTAAAACTCAGATGTAAACTACTGTGATCTGCTCTGTCTGCTAAGGTCACTCCAATGATTAAAACATCCTGATAAAAGAAGAACAAATTACTTTCAGACAGTCAAGCTGCCAATTGATGGGCTTCCTCTGTCATCCACCACACCTGTAACTCACACAAGGAACTGGGAACAGAGGCGAGCCAAATCAATGGCTTGTGATGCCCTAACGTGGAAGTCTTGTTCCACCCTCATGTTCTTCCAAAACTGCTCCTTCCACCTCCACTCCCATCCGCGCACTGCTCTCTTCCACGCACAGGCCCCAGCAGGTTTCTGATCACAACTGTCTGTGAGAAGCAGGACACTCATTTCTCAGTAGTGACAGAATACTAAATCCCCCAAAACCATCCCCTGCAGCCATCTCTCTCTTTAGTTCACACTAGCATTGGTCACATGATGTGTGCTCACATAATGCAATCTGCAAAAAGGTAGCCTGCAGCTGAGAAGCTAAGCAGGATGCTTACTTTCAGCACTTGCATTCTCATCATCGTCGTCGTCATCATCATCTGTGTACAGGATTGGCCCATCCGAGTCTGAGTCACTGCCATGGCTCTCTCTGCTACTTTCACTCTCAGGAGGGGCAGCAGTGTCAGCAGCCTCCTCCACTGGTTCAGAGTGTGCCCGGTCTGGAGCCTCCACTTCTTGGTCTTCTTTGGTAGCCAAGCTGTTAATTTGTAAGCAGACACGGTGATACATTAATGCAAGCAGAACAGAACACAAATGGGAGACAGGTTGTATAAGCAAGTATGTGAAGTTCTGTTATTCAAACTAATACCTTTCTAAAAAATGTACATATGTAAAACATCTATAACATGTGCAGATGTGTATATGTATTTATGTATGTATGTATGTTAGGAAAAAGGATTCAAACATTCTGAAGTGACATGCTGCAAAGACTGTATAAAGATAAATCCTAGTTGTTTTTTATTTCTTGTGGGATGGGACCAACAGCACATAAAAAAGAGAGAAAAAAAGTTCATAAAGTTGGGGGTGAGAGGAGCAAGTTGGAGAGCAGACGGGAGTGCAAAGCTTTCTTTTCTGGAAGCCTAACCCCATTTATTGTAAATACAGTTTCACTGAAGTCGAGTTCAAAATGTTCACGAGCATCACTGACAAACATGGAAATCGGCAGCAGACTGCCCTTTGCCTTGGGAAAATCTTTGTGTAAAAGAAGAGTAGAGCAAGGGGAGATGCAGCACAGGAATGTAATGCTGGCACAGATGTACCAGCAAGAATTTAAAGGAAGGTCTCTAGGCTACTGGCATCTAGACTAAACTCTCTTAGGTTTATATAAAAGGTGCTCTTTCTTGTGGCAGGGAAAAGATAAATCATTAAGCCAGTTTCCCTTTGCTGCCAACCATATTGCTTAAAAAGTGTAATTACGCCCTTTCTCTTGACTAGTTTTTACAGTACCTGAGATTTAGACAAGCTACTAGGCAGTGACAGACCAAACACCCACTAATTGGAGCGTGAAACTCTCATTTTCAAGTGTGCAAGTAAATTCAGCCATTGAACTGAGAGCTTTAGCACTGAGATATTTAATGACATCCACAAAAAAAAGTAAACCGCCTTATAATTCAGCATCATTTCTTGTTTGCCTCTATGAGAGAGAAATAGAAGTGTCACCAGCTGCGAGCTGAACTGCTGACAGCAGTGTCAGCCAAACAATGATATAAGAGGCAGGTTATGAGCAATGACCTTCTGGGGAAACACGAGGTACTGCAGGTGAACGGCTCAAAGGCAATGGAAAGGAACAAATTGTGCTGTGATGGAACACAAACTATTACCAGTCAGCAGAAGAAACAGAAGAGATCCCTGTGTGCCTACAGTGTCCCTTGCAAAGAAATGTGGCTTCCTCAGCCTTACCAAATGGGTCTTACCACTCACCCAGGACAGCAATACTGCCTTACCTTTCTGTGTTTTCTCCACTAGCATCTGGACCGCTGCCTAGGGCTGGACTGCTCAGACTCTCATCTGTGCCATGCTCAGTCTGGAGAAGGGGTTTAGGATCTGATCCAGGGCTGCATGGCCCTGCCACACAGCTGTCTGATACATCTTGGGCATCTGAGGAGACAGAAGGCTGACCAGCTGCAGCAGGGAAAGGAGGTGGAAGTGGAGGTGGAGGAGGGGCAGCGGTGGGAGGAGGGGGTACAATAAGCTTGCTCGATTGGTCTGCGTCCTCTGTTTCAAAAACTACTGTGGAAGGTTGCTCAGCCTTGGGTTTTTCTGTCTTCACTTCCAAACTGTTGGCTGTGGCACTTGAGGGGGAAGAGGCAGCCCCATCTGGTGCTGTTCGTGGGGTCGACTGTTTCCCAGGTTTTTTCTTGCCCCTGGGAGTCCCTGATGTGCCCAATTTGCTGGAAGTCTCCTTAGAGGCTTTGGGATGAGATGATGTGGATGAAGGAGATGGTGATGAAGAAGTCTTGGAGTCTGGTGTTTTTTTTGCATGAGAGGAACCAGCTAAAATAAGAGAAGAAAATAGGATTTTACAGTCTTGAAATTGTATGATTTTTTCATTGTATTTTCTGCATGGGTTGACTTCATATTTAAAGAAAGGAAAAAAATTACACTTGATACTTCTACGGTCATTCATCTAAATGCTTGAGATGAGTAAATGTTGCAATTCCAATTTCACCTTTGCAATTCCAATTTCACGTGATAAAAACGGAAATGATCAATACTTGCCAAAGAACAGTGGAAAGGATCGGCCTTACAAACCGGTGAGACTTTGTTTTGAGCAGTCTGCATGGGCCCACTACAACTTGCCTGGACATCATCTAAAAAGTCCACTTCCTATTCCAAATGCATGTAGTGTCCTATGTAAAAAAAAAATGCTCCCTGAAAGAGAAAACTGCCTGACCTTTTCTAGTACATGAATTTTTGGTCTGAACAGTGGGAATTTGATTTTCCTTATGCTTTTCAGTGAACATCTGAGGACTTGTACAGGTATCAATCAATTCACAGTGCTATTGCAACTGGTGTGCTCCTACTTAATGGCAAACAGCAGACGGACAGCAAAACAAGATGTACTTTCAAGTCCAGCTGGATATATCCAAAAAACAGAGGCAGAAACCACTAATCTGACTCTGCACAGATGACCCTCAGAAGGCAGGAGGCACTGAAGGCCTCCTGTAGGTACTGGAGGTCTTTGTCTTACCACAGACCAACTTGGGCAGTATTGAAAATGTAGTGAAACAAGGTTTTGACACTAGCTGTACAAGCTGGTCAGTGATGCTGCTGTTTAATCCTGTGATACTCACCCTACTGAAGCATATATGTATAATGCCCAAGTTCACAAGAGATTTCAGCTAGCCTGCTTGCTCATGTGCATTCCATCCTCTGAGCTGGGAGCTTCAAACTTCTGACTTTCATTTAAAAAGCAATAAAAATGACAAACATCTTATGGTTCAGTCCTTTTCATCAAAATGCATCCAACTCAAACACTTCTGCAGCAGTAAAAGTGCATTAACCTCCAGAGAACAAATGAAAGCATTATAAAGCTGCACAGCAGCCTTGCAGCTAAGCTTACGGAGTAAAACAGAAAGCTGTAATAGAAATCTGCTGAAAGGCCACTTTACTTATAAGCATTTAAATAAAAACAAAACCCTGGCATATTAGGAGAGAATCAAAATACAGATACTGGCTATAGTAAGTTCATGATATAAAAATAGCTTTCACGGTGAGACTGTTCTCAATCTCCAAGATGAAAAGTAATTCAAAAGACACACTATACCATTCTCTTTTGTAGCTGAGTGTTATGGTTTATAAACACTTAGAGAGCCTTAAGCCTTTCAGTACATCTGGAAAAATCCATAGAAACTTCGGGCAAATCACTGTTCCTTTTCCTGCTGCAAGGTTGACTGTAAAGGGCAGCATCCTGAATCTACTGATACTGCACTAATCTTCCACATCGGGAATAAATCACTGATTTAACATACAAGCAAAACAAAATGAAGCAGAGAAATTGTATAGGCAGCAGTTCATAATTGCAGTGGAAAAAGATGTTGGTTCCAACCTGCATATTATTTAGCAGAAACCTTACTGAGAAAGTGGATGGTAGCAAGAAAAGGCTCTGGTTCTGATCCAGCAAAGCACTTCAGTGCAGGCTGGAGGTCAACAGAACCATTTATATGCTTACACTTAAAAACTGCAGCAAAATACAAATACACAGCCGCACAATTGTTGCTGGGAAAATGTCAAAAGATGTTTCCATTGTAAAAATCCTTACATTATTCTCAGAACCTTTCTGGACCTGCAATTAGAAACAGAAACTTGAAAGATTTCTCCCACGGAAAACCCCCCTACGCTTCCACATGGGTCAAAAGTGCTATTGCTGTTGTTGCTTTTGACTGGGCTGGCTGACAATTTTCTGTCATGCTTCCTTTTAAGTAGAAGATTTGAATTTTGATTAAATGAAAAATTTATGCCTTTTATTTGTGTTTTGGCACACATCCATGCCTACATTTAAGTCCCATTCTCCCAATTCCACTATTTCAGTTTGGAAACCTACTGTGTTGCCCTCAGGAGAGCCATGGCTCAGGTTGTTACTCATATTCCTCCTCTTCTTCACAGGACTGGATCACTGGCTGCGTCATGTTGTCACTTTCACAGGGATCTGACAAACCTCTTCTACTAATACTGTTCCAAATCAGGTATACTTATTAAGTATTACCCCATTTTGAATGAACACAATGTATTTTTAAGGTTGGAAGAAATTACCAGTAGAATAAGGGATATGTGGATATATTTTACATCTGTATGGTCTCAAGCACTGCATGACATTTCGGCAGGGCTACTAAAAGACAAATCTGGAATCTGAATGTATTTTAATTTAAAAAGTCATATACCTGACAGCTTGTTACCACCCAATTGCATAAACACTGCTTTATGCAATGGATTGTTTTATTTCTGAAAGGTCTGCTGTTCATTCACTTAGGAAGAGCTGGGTTTTGCTGCTGCATGTGAAATAAAAGCAGCAAATTTTGGATTTCCAAAATGTTTATTCTTGTAGTCATCTGATGTAGAAGGGACAGTTAATACCAAGTTAATGGGTATTTTATGGAAAAGTTATTATTGTAACTCTGGAAGTCTTGCAATGTTTTCAAACAGTCCTCTTCTGTATGCTTCAAATACAAAATGTGCCAAAATGCACAAGCTATGAAGCAGCATATTTGCAGAGAAAACTGGAGGGACAGAAGGACTTTCAAAGATAGGCAGAGCATTGAAAAGATTTGTTTAAGTTTGCCAATGCATATATGGACTCCATTCATCACAATACCACTTGTGCTCAAATCATATCTGGATGTTTTAATTTTGGTCACTGTCTACATTGCAACCATTCAAACTCAAGATCAGTACCTTAAGAACACCTTCCTATAATCTTTAATCTAGCGTCACTGCCAACTTTTAGTTTAGAAGTGTGATGGTAAATACATGGAGGATGAACCTGATGATTGACATCTTCCATTTCCAGTACTTAGAATCACAGCAAGCCATCAACTAGCTCAGGGAGACCTGCTCATTTCTAATGGTCGTAATTCTTTACTTTTTTCTTTTTTTTTTTTTTTTTGAGCTAAACCAACAGCTACTCAAGAGTCTTTTAAGATGTCTTTAATGGTTTTGTCCTTTACCTCTTTGTGATCTTGTAATATTGTCAAATTAATTGGATTAGGTGATATGTCCAGCAGAAAGTTATAGCAATAACAAAGTCATTTTACTTTGGAGCAACTCATGTGACAAAGAAGTCACCTTTTTTCCTCTTGCTCTTTAGCAGTTCTCTGGGTCATTTAATTGCCAGCTTTCACACTTGAACTGAAAATTCAGTATTGCCCCTGATATGATTGGTGGTGTGCACACATTCATTAAATAGCACAGTGATCTGTCTGGGGTTGTCTGGGGTGTTTGTGGAGAACCAGAGCTCAGTGGGAAGCCAGCTAAAAACATCCATGGCATGCTCTTTAGTAGCACTACTATGTACAAAGGCAGGAGTTATCACAAGACCAAGCCAAGCACCCTCATGCACATGCACCCCCCATAACTGGCACTGCATGGGCAGTACTCACCAGCTTCCTGATTAGCACCGTGACCTGTCGGCTTGGGCGGTGGGAGAGGAGGCTGCTTAGCAGGACCCTTTCCCTTTTTTTTAGCATGAGGTGCTTCATTACCCTTATGGCTGGTGGTGGTGGAAGCAGCAATGGCATTTTTTGGTGGCAGTGGAACTTTTTTAGGTTTAGGCTTAGGCTTGGGTAGTGGTGGAGCATGGGATGTCGGTATTTCTGGGCAGTGACCAGTAGTGCTCTCTATGGATAAGAAAGTGAACAGAAGCCAACTGACACAGATATACACCACGGAAATTTAAGAGCAAGCCCCACAACAGTGACTACTTTTGCTGCTTGAGCTCTTGGGAATCAGGAGAAACTTAATCTTCTGCCTCTTAAAGAAGTCCTTCTCACAGAAGATATTTACCTGGAACTTCTCTCCAACTCATTTATTCTAGACCTCCAAGGATCATCTTTATGTCCATTATCCTAAAGCAGACTGCTGGCTGCAAACTAAACATGAGAAATGCCATTTACTCCTCTAACAAATTTCCTTGGCTTCTTTTCAGCCCTGCCCATCCCAAGATCAACAGGCTATAAGACTCAGATTCCTGTGAATCTGAACGTGAACAGGGCCATTCTGTCAGCCACGGGTTCAAATATGGTTACACAGCTGAAATTTTGCCCTGAGTCGACCCATTCTCCTAAGCTGCAGATTGCTTGCTGTTAGCAACTTACTTTGGGTAACTTCCTCAGGGTATTTCTACTCTTCAGAAACAGATGAAGCTAAATCAGACAGGGCATCATTTGGCATAGGAATGCTCTTCTCTCCTGCAAGTTCTTTCGGTACTGTTACCCGACTGCACTTTCAAGAACCAACAGTTCATTAGTCAACAGGGATTTAGACTTCATCTACACTGTGTTGTGCAATAGGAATGGCTCTGTAGAGTGAAAGAGGTAGCACTGAGGACCCAATGTCCACAGTGTGCATTCCAGGAGACTTGACTTTGTACTGTTTTCAGGCCAGTGTAGGAAATTGCATGACTGGTGGTGGTGGGAGCAAAAGTTCCTGACTGCATCTTTTGGCTTAGTTTCATCCAAAAGAAACTTGGTTTATGTGCCCTGCAAACCAAAGAAGGGTAACTGGGGATGACCGGGAAATTCACTTCAAAATGCGTGTCCAATGCCAGCTGTAATGTTAATGTAGGTGAGCCATTTATAGTCAAACATAAACTTCTGCAACATAATCACCGTGGTTGTAAGACTAGGTGTCCCCACATGGGAATCTTTATCTATTCAATTACACCAATTCTGTGACCATTCAGTCTAAAAATAGCCTTCCCAAAGCTTTCTGAAAAGGCATGTTATAAAAGCAAGAGTATACCATCAGAATCATATAGCATTTATTTGTATGTTACTAAAACCTAAAACGGTTGGGGACGAAAGGAGACAAAATAAATGGACATTTCCATCTCTCTTCCTTCCTATGTAAAAGATTCCCAAGAGATAAGCAGCACATTTTAATTTTAAGATTAGTAGATGAAAAACAGATAATGTGTGGGACAACAAAGACAGTTCCTCATCTCAGAAGCAAAGCTTTTCCAACCTCTGGCTTCAGGCTTGTTAACACAAACTCAGTGCATCACCTGCATTACTAGCAGCAACTTGCTCACGCCTCTTCATGAACTGAAGGAATGAACATTAACTGTCCAGTGTCTTCCTCCTTTATTTCCAGCCTATTAAAGACTAATATATTTTTGCTAAAGTTTGGAAAAAAACATTTCACAGCAACCTTTTACAGCTTTCAAACAAATTCTTTCAAGCACAGATTCTTATACTGTCTCTTCGTTTTCCAGAGAACGACTCTGGATGGAGAAAGAAATATGCTTATTTGTTACATTTTGGTTTCCTCTTTTATAACAAAAATGTCTCCTTGTGAAATTCTACCTACCTTCATTTGAAGTTGAAAAGCTGATTTAATTCTGAAAAAGCAGGACATTTTAAAATTTGAATTCCATTAATAACAAACATGCCAAGAGAAGATATATTTTTGTATTTTGAAGATCTTGAAGGACATGATGATCCAAAATAATTTTACGTGTAAGCAATTCTGATACACCTTTTACTTATGGATCCAGAATGCTGTAATTTTATTTACTAATAAGAAAAAATTTAAAACTTGTGTACTTCTACACCATTACCATGTTTTGTTTCCAGTCACAGCAGTAGAGAAAATATTAAAAACAGAATTAAAACCTAGTAAAAAGTAATACACTATGCACCATATTCTAAAGTAATACAGTCAATCTACACTAAACTATATAAGTGATTAAATAACGTATATCAGAATTTATCTTCTGATTCAGGAAAAAAAGTACAAAAATATAATGAAATATAAGGCTAAAGCTTTACTTAGTTGCAAATAAGCACATCTTAGTGACAACCATCTGTTAATTTTTGATTTTTCTTTAGAGAAATAACTAAGAACTATAAATGAAAACAAAAATTAGAGCCGTTCATTCACATCAAAGATCTTGCTTGCAGACATCAGTTGTGATTAAAACTGGCGATTTATGTAACATTGATTTTAACAGAAATGCCTTGCCATCACTGAGATACCATCTTTATCTAGGACAGTTCTTTTCATACTGTTATGTACATTGTATCAAAGACTGACAGACTTTGACAAAGCAGCATCCTATCTCCTCAGATAGTTACAGCTCTCATGAGTCTTGTCTGCCCCTTGATTAGCTAATGCCCTGTTTTTAGCCTTGACCAGTGAATATTCTTTTTGCTCACAGCCAGGATGAAAGCTGTGGTGAAGATGACTGCCTTTGACTGTATCGTTCCTCTTGGCATCTTATTAGCTTTATTATTTTTATCTTTGTTAGCTTCATCATTTTTTCTCAGCGTCATTCTGACCTTGCCCAAACTACAGTTTCTCATTTACCTGAGATACAGATTTCCAGTTCCTACCTGCCCAGTCCATTATACCAGCTTTTGCAAATGACAAGCCAAGTTTTGAAGCAAAACAGTTTTCACTCTTTTTCTTCTGTAGCCCCTAAGGCTTTTGTGAATATTCACTGACTCTCCTCCCTCAAACTCCCCTCTACAGAGATGCCAAAGCCGACAATGTTTAGGCTGCCAGTATTGTGCTTGTTATCCTGGTCTGGTGTCCTCTGGTTTTTCAATGTTTAACCATAGTGTCCTTTCTTTTACTACAAGTCCATTGGAAATTTTTGTGGTTTCCTGCATCTACGTAAGACACTACAATAGATTTCTGGTATATACAGAAACACTGTAGTAATACAAATAACTAATAACAACAACAGTGGCTTGATCTTGAACAGTGACAGGGATGGTCTGATGTCTGTAAATGGCTCCAGATACAATTATGTTGTAATTGTACCTCCCTAACATGATTCTGCTTGAATATGGACCCTTGGTCTTCATGCCTGCTCTTTCTTTTGCCAAAACAAGGAGGCATCTGAATCAGTTCAGACCCCTCTATTTGTTCAATCCAATCCCCTAGGTACCTCAGTACCAGCTGCAATGTGTTTTTATTATTGTTTTGTTTCTCAGTGTATACATCTGTTCATCAAGAGCTGACCTTTAACAAAAGGTCTCCAAAACACATCAGAGAGGATTTCTCCACTGCTGTCTTGATCAAGACATCTGCTGTAAAAGCAACCTGCCTATAATTTTTACTCTTTTATCAGGAAAGCAAAGCAAATGTTAGTTTCATCTCATTAAACATTTGGATCAATAATATGCTTGTGTTTCGAATAAATTTTCCAAAGGCCAGCTTTTCAAGAGACTCACTTTGAGACCAGATTTTCTTGGTCCCAGAAATTGTGATTTGGGCCAGACTCTTAAGAAAGCTCTGCTCTCACATGAATACTTAAGTGATGGTCAGAGTTACAAAGTTCTCAGTATATAACAGCTCTTGTGGGGGCGTCACCAAATCTCAATGACTTTCAGGAAGATGCCCTAGGCACTGGAAAATCAGATTACTTATTTTGCAAACTAGAAGTGCGACTTCTGCAAACTCTGGACCAAGTGGACCTATGAAGATCCTGGGCATAGCTGCAGAAGCTAGTTGTAAAACACAAGACTTTTTTTCTTTACTTTTGTAAACTTCTAAGGAACAGAAGGCCAAAGGTTTTCTACCTGAGGATTTTGTCAATTTTTTTTCTCCAGCTAGAGCAGTGTCATGAAGCTACCTCACAGAAAACCCATAGTGCTGAAGCACAAGCATCTGATCTACATCAACTGCAAAGCACCCTTCTCCTGGAAGATGAACTGAACTCAGTGGAGCAAAGCTATGTAAAATGGAAGTTGGAAAATAATGTATGATTTGTTGTCTTTTGCAGGATGACTCCCTGCACAATGAAACTCAGTGAGAGTTTTGCAAATCATGATTTTTCTTTCCAGACTATACAGAGAGCTGTGTTTTGATTAACCAAAACCCAGGAAGCTGTCATTCAGAAACATGGGACACAGAGCAAGACAAGGTGTCTTTTGTCACTTTTTCGGACTCACTGATTGTGCTGATGCAGGTGGTTAACTCAGACCAATCTTCTCATAAACTCAGATTCAACCAGCTCCATTTTTTGTTGCTGTTACTAAAGTTCTGTTCAAGAAAAGACCCATTCTAATTGTTAGAAAGCTTTCTTTAATTTCCAGTCTAACTGTATTTCAAGCCACAGTTTATTCCTTTCTACTTGTGCCAGCATTGTCCTTTAGCTATGTTCTCTCCTGGCTATACACCAGCTTGCTATATTCATCAAATGCACTCGGGCTCTCTCAGGCTCCGTTTTGCTAGACTGAACAAGAACAGCTGTCTCATGATGCTGTTTGCAGTTCTCTCTGCAGTTCTGAATTCATCTTTCTTGAAGATGGATGAGCAGATCTGCACGTCTACAGACTTCCAGATCTTACTGACTGTTTTCAACAGCACTGTGCACAAGAGGTCTTGTAACAGAGACAGTGTAGAAAACCGGAGAGGGGAGAAAGGGACGGATATAACATCTGACCTAAAGCCACCATGTTCAGGTATTCTGCATTGGTTTCAAAATAAAAATGGGAAAAAACCCCAACTGACTGTCATTTTACATTGTTAACTACCCAACCTGTGTTACAAGTAAGCTGTTCAAAAAAGAGAGAACATCTAAAATGTATTCACTGTCAGCTGCATACTTTTACCATTTCTTGATCTATGGGAGACTTGGAAGGTGAGAGGTATGTATATATTCCCTTATACTATATTCCCTTATACTTTCTGTAAAGATATGCCCAAATAATTGAATAGTTTGTTCATTAAAATAATGTATACAATCTTAATTCTGGAGCCACATAAGGATATCTTTCTTATAAAAGAAAAAAAAACAACAAAAAACAAAAAACCTGCTTTACAAGTCAGGAGCTTCCTCTGGCACTCAACTTTTGTAGGTGAAAGCCCATGCCTCTCATGTCAGCCTACTGGCATGAGCCAGCCCAGCTGATATAATGGACAGGCTCTGCCCAAATACAGCTTTATATAGAGTAGCTTTCCTTTTAAGAAGACTTGGATGCAACCTCATTTACATAGTTCAGGTGATGAATCAGAGATATACTATCCTTAGAGGAACTGATTTTAGCCAGCAAATAACTCTGCTGGAGTGAGAGATTCTTGGGGAGTCAGGCAAAAAACCCCACAACCTTTTATGTTCGGTGATCATATCAATGATCTACAGAGCTCAGGAGTGCAGGAAGCCAGCTAGGGACCCAAGAGGGAGGAAAGTCTGCCTCATCTCTCACAGTGACTGGTTTGCAGGATTAATCTTCTGAGACAAAGCAGGCTCTCGTCTAAGACCCTGGAAGATAACAGTTACTATCTTAAATTCAACAAGTTTTGTTCTCCTTTAGGGGAAAAAAAAATAGACCTCTGAGAAAAGGAATCTAAAAAATTTGACTTTGAAGACCATTCCTTGGTAGATAAACTAAAGTGTTAGTTAGCAATGATGCATGCTCATAAGACCAGAGTTTGTACCTCTAACCTTCTTTTTTGGTTGCCCATAAGAAAAAGAAAAGTTTAAGATTTAAGGAGAGCGGACAAAAATATTGACAAAGGAACCTCTGAGCCCAACATACTAAGACCTGGAACCTTTGCCAGCTCTCATATGAGAGTTATCCTGTGGGGCAAAAAAATTATGCACAGGTAGCCCATTAATTTATTTGGAAACAGGACTACAAACTGTTTCCTTCACTTAAAGCCATGAGGAAACCTCAGAGGATCAATCTGCTATAAACGATCCAGAACATTCCAGAAGCTTATGCTGCATGTCACCCACAAGACCTGCAGCACAGCTCTGGCTTCCTGAAATGCAATTATTTAGCAAAGCAGCACCTGATACACCTGACTGATGGTATGCAAAACAAAACTTACTACTTTTTTCCAACCATCTTGCTAATGGTTACTGAACTTTCACTTCTTCAAGCCCAAGCTAACAACGAAATGTGGAAGCATCTACCAGAATCGTTAAAAGATTTAGCTTGCTGTGATAAAATGAGTAAGACCCAAGTTTAAAAACTGAGCTCAGATACAAATCCAGGGTTCTCTAATACATCTGTGTTCCAGAGACATCTTGAGAGGGGAGAAAGGATAAAAGCAGCTCTGACATAGTACCAGGAGGCTTCACCATGTGCAGCATGCATGCTGAATCACCATGCTATGCCCCTATACCTAGGGAGGCAAACTGAATATTTTGACACCTATTCTACTGATGTGGCTTTCGGTCTTCTCCAACACTGCTGCAGGGAGTAGTACGCAAAGAGACTCCTCGGATTCCCTTTGTAATGCTTATACCACCCCTGGAATCTGGAGCTCTGGGGACTTCTGGGGGTGCTGCATTCTGGTGCCATGGGCCAGGAGCCTTGCCACAGTGGTACAGTTCAGTCTGCTGCCCAGACAACCAGGGTGTTCTTTGATATGCTACCTGTCTACTTGCTGCTCTGTACTACTTGCTGCTCTGTATCCCTTGCAAGACTCACAGATAATAGCTACAGTTTAGCTCTTTATTTTCTGCAAAAGATGCTAGTAATTTTTCTTAGTCAAAACAAAAGAATTCAGAAGTCAGCCTAGTACAAACATAATGTGAATAAATTATCTCAGAAAATAAATTCTCTGGTTTCTCATCAACAAAGCTTTATCCATCAATTACCTGTTTTATGTAAAACTGTCACTAATTTCTTATCATTCTGCCATAAAGGAAAAAATTTCTTTTAAACACCCTGCTTGGATGACTGTCATCATTACTACAAATAGTAACAGTTACACTATAAAATTGGCAAAGGGAACTTTTCACAAAATACAAAAGGCACCTGTGAGCTGACAGGCAACAGATGGGTGCACAGTTTACAATATTACACATTGTACAGCATGTTGCTGCCAATTCTCACCATATTATCACAGTTTGCCTATACTGCTTGTTGTTTTTTTTAAGATTCTGGCTCCAGCAGTCATCATAGATATGAGAAGGCCATTTTCAAGACCCGCTTGAACAAGAGAGCAAGTAAAGACCACCATCATTTCATAGGAGCATTATAAAATACCTTCCTAAGTTTCAGGGGCTGAGATGCATTTTTGGAACACTTTGATTCAGTCGGAGTTGGAACTGCAGCACAGTGTGCTACCAAGCAGCAGGAATTAATTCTGTTTTCAGGTCTTACAAACATGGAAATATATCTTGGTATATCTCTTCCTTCAAGATTTACACATAAGAGTTGATGACTTTAGGAAGCCTAACATTAGCCTTACTAAAGATGAACTCCTTGCAGTCATTACTCCTGATTGTCATCTAGTATTCACTCCTATCTCAGTTCTCATGATGGAGGGTTGTGATCTGAAGCACCAGCATGTTTTATGGTCTTAGCAGAAGACACTGAATTAGGTATGTGTGTGCTTCAGCTCAGATTTTGATGCTCTGTGAGCATAAGCAAACCTCTTCCTGCCAGTGGGGGTGTGTATAATGCTTACCTACTGCATCTGCCATCAAAAAATCACCCAGGACTAATCCGCAGGTGAGACATATCTGTGAGATGGAGTGGGCCTTACTCTTACAACTGAGTTTAACAGGCTGGCTCACCTTCTTGCTTAATGTGCCATAAAGAATAACTGAAGTATATTCACAATGACCCGCTGTACTGGGTCTCCACAGTGTAACATGGTGTCTGATGTGTGGAATTGCTCCTTAAACAGAAAAGTACACTTGAAGTGTTTTGCATCTTCTGTATGCTCAGATTGACATTCTATGAAGCCCAGAATACCAGGTTTGCTCATTTTTTTGTTTTCCTTCTCCCTCCTCCATATATTCTTCATCTTCTGAGAGGGACTGGAGTGATTGCTACACATTCTTCTGTACTGAGTCTACTCCTGTACAGCAATAATTTTTAATTTCTCTGTGTAAGGTCAACACAACGTATAAGGAGTGCAGAGTCTAATTTGAAATAGATATTGAACCTTTCCTGCTTCACTGGAGTTCTACATTCTGCAAAGTCAGCTAAAGGGGATTCCAACATAGTCAAAAATGTGTATTTCTCAAATAAACTGTACCTTAGAAAAACTTCCAAGACCTAACATTTCCAAAAGGCCGTATTTAATGGTGCATAAAATAATAAGTGGTCTGATCTAACCTATAAGTTAAATGGAACCATTTTAAAGGCGTTTTCCATAACTTTTATAACTCTTTTCCCCTGACCCAATACACATCTGGTTCTAGTTGGCACCAAAAGAGATGTATTTAAATGTCATGACAAAAGCTAATCTTGTATTTCTGTCTTTTTGGGAGACAGGAAGTACTAGAGATCTCATAAGAATGGCTGTTCTCCTTGGACATCTAGCCACTTTTTACAGTCAAGTGATTTACGTACTCAGAGAAGAATTCAAATTTTTGTGTTAGCCAAACTGACCCTCTCAACCTCCAGAGGCTCATCCATCACTAGGTAGAGTTTAACAGAAGACACTGAAAAGGCTGCTCAGTCTAACAGCCAGCCAAGAAGGTCTTGACCTTTTGCATCCTTGCTCTTTCCTCGAGGAAAATCCAATAAATGGAATAGTATTTAAAAACACTTTTTGACAGGCAAAATAAGTGGTGCATTATTCAAGATGATAAAGAAAATAAAAGTGGTCCAAATACTGCAGGGAGCTTTTCAAAAGCACAATTACTATCTTGCACCTACTAGCTTTCCACTGTTCTTTTTCTTGCCAACTTGAATTGTCACACAACTAATTTAACAGCTGGCTAAAACAGTAGCCAGGTGGTAGCAGTATGGAAGAGGTATTACATCAGGATCTTGCAGTCTTTGCATTTAAATGCAGACCCTACATGTCTTTGAAACCGTATATTTCCACACTTATCTTTACATTTCCTTTATGAGTCAAACTCTTGTTACCAAAGTAGATCTGAGAAAAGGTAACAAAATTAACATGGACCCTGGGACTGCTAAATATTTAGCAGTATTTACTACAATTCATCCATAGAAAACCCTGTAGTTATAAAATACATTTTCCATAAATAGCCTAAGTTCAGTTTGAGGGAGTGATATAGCCCCTTGAATGTTTCTGCTATTTAAGATTCACTGAAAACCAACAGGAATGAGTTGCTGAAGTTACTTTCAAAATTATACATGGTTTTTAAATGGGTTAAACACTTTTGAATGTTCAACCCATGAGCCACTTCTACCATGCTGTTGCAAGGTGATGCTTATGCACTTAGTGTGTTCTTTCATAAGAGGAAAATCTGAAACCAAAGCTTGCCCAAGGCTACAAGGACAGCCTCACATTGAATTTATAAATCAAACATCCCTGCATGCATTTTCATGCTCAGACCATGCTTCTCTTTATGACCTTACTATAGGCACAGTAAAAGGCATGCCTATCAGTGATGAAATACTGTTGTTTCACAAGTCTTATTCTCTCAGTGGATTCTGCTGGTATCCTTGTGGCAGTACAAAACTCATAGCATGTATTGGTGCTAATGGAAGAACACGGTAATATTTGAAGTAGCAAAAAAACCTCAATCTGAGAAGAAAGCATTAATTTACCTTTTTGATCTTCTTTTTTTCCTTCCAATGCTGATGTTTTCTCTGATAAAGTACCGTTATTTCCACTAGCTTTTACCACATTTTCTTCCTGTATGGTTTCTTCACTGATGGCTATGGTGTGTCCATTTGAAGTTTCAAAATTCACTGTTACATCACCATCTGAAATGAAAATTAAAAAGCTATTGCCTAACTGCTTACTTAGCACCCACTGACAACACGGCATCCCTCTGCTTTCAAGATCCTGTGGAAGCAAAGCAGAAAGACTTACTGAAATGTGAAAGGTTGCAGATCTGCTCTGGAAAGTAACTGTAAAGAAACTCTATAAGCTTCCATATTCTTTGGGTGGACATCTCTGAAATAATGGTCTTGGAAATCCATATTGGTTTTCAGGTACAGCTTTGTGGCTGTACACATAAGCATCCTGTTCTCTCCCTCCCAATATGTGCCAAAAATGGACAATTAGGGGGCAGATTTGCAGGACTACCACAGTGCATCCCAGTAGGTAAATCAACCAGGAATTCAGACAGAAGTTCTCAGAACGTATGTGTCCAGTTAATTAACAAAATAGTTCACAAAGACATTATCCAGCCTCAAAAATCAAGGTGAAGTCTTTCTGTATCACATATCATACCATTATTAAATTCTGAAAATTAAATTCTTTCCCTGATGATACTTTACTCACTTAACCAGACTACCTCAGCTTGAGGGTTTTTTTTAATCCTGAAAAAAACTTCTTTCTATTCCCAATTTGTCTTTATATTCCTGAAAAGTGCTACATACACACTCTTGCTCACTTACAGCTTTCTCTGTTCCATGTATTTTAAAGTTGCTGCTGATTTTCTTCTCTGGTAATTTCTTTCTACAGGATTCTCTTGCTGTCAATCCAAAAATTATGCAAATGTACAGGGCATCTCTTCTCCACTGATTCTTCACTAACTGTGGCAATTCCACTCCTCTTCCTTGCTGTGTGTTATCAAACCTGGATGTTTGCACTTCTGTGGTTTCAACAAAATTATGCAGCCTCTTTCCTTCTACCTTGGGTGCTCCATGGGTTAAGATGATTGTTTCACTGTAATCCACACACCAACAGCAACCTGATGTGTAAAAAGTAAGTCCTTCCTTCCTAACCTGATCTCTTTCACTATATCTGACAGTTCCACTTACCTTACTGCAACATTCAGTTTCTTCAGCTTCTCTCTTCCAAACATTCTTAAATCCACTCTCTCCTGTCTCCATATGTGACACTGCCACCTCTTATTCATGTTTTGGTTCTGCAAACACCTCCTGCCTCCAAGTGGCACTTGCCACTTTCCACTTCGTTCTTTTTCATCCCACGTGAAACACTGTCACTTCTTCGCACTTCTTACCTCTCACATGCCAAGACTCCATATAATTTCCTCATTTAGTTTTCACTTTCATAGTCATTACTTCTAACTACCTTCACACTCCTCAATCACCTTCTTTCCTACCCCTCCCTTTTTAGCACCTTCAAACCTATCCCATATTCTTTCAAAATGGTCCTTAAAAATTATTATTTTCATCAGATGTGAAGCACAATGTAATGAAGGTAACACAGATCAGATCGATACAGGATGAAGAGGATTAAATTGTTCATCTTTACATCCTTTTCCCACTTTCTCAATCTCTGTAAGAAAATCCAGAGTCCTATCCCCTTTTAAGGATGGAAGAGAGGGACAAGGACACCTGTGACCAAAGTACTCATACTTTTGGCACAAATGATAGATTTATGTTCAGACTGTAACCAACATGAGAAGTTAACACATTTCACTAAGTGAAATGCAATTTACAACCTTGAAATTTATTCCCAATAAATGCAATTTACAACCCTCAATGAACAAAGTCACGCAGCTCCCCAGTAAAGCATGTGGCAAAACCCACAACAAATTTCCAGATGGACAAATTGAGGTATGGAGAGTTTACATGTCTTGCTTTAAGACAAAGACAGCAGAGACAAGTGCAGAATCCAGCTATGCTGAATGTCATAGCCTGGTAACTAGCCAAACACTGTACAGGCAAGTGATGCCACATGCCAACAAAAAAGCCCTTTACTTCTAAATATCTATGTGTACAATACAAAGCATACACATTGATGCTTTTCTGATTCTTCAGATCAGAAAGAATAACAGAATTTCTAGGAGAAAAATATTTTGGGAAAACATGGAGTTCTTGGACTGCCTGATAAAATGACAAATGGTTTAAATTTTAAGCTACAGAAGATTATTTTACTCACTTGACTTTTATTTAATCTAGATTTATAGAAGATGAAGAATATTAGAAAGAATAGCACTAGAAACATAATCGGATGTAGCACAGAGGTATTAACTTTGGCTTACTCATGTTTTTCAAAATACAAATTCTGTCTAATACCAGTTACTAAACTTAAAGCATTTTGAAACAAGTGATGTTTTATGCTTGTACCATTTGTGAATGTGGTCTGTGTGATAGTAGTGGGATCCATACTGGTACTTTTTGATACCTGAAATGGATTAAAATGGATTATATTGATTTGTTTGGGGTTCCAAAACCTCTAATTTTTCAGCCAAAATTTCTCATTTTATACTTCAGTCACTTTAGACAGCAGACCTTGACTCAAAAAATAGGTTTATTATTACTTCAAAAAAATTCTGGCAAACTAGGAACCACAAAAGTCACATTATTCGCAGGGAGCATTAAAATACTTCAGGATATGACAGAAGTCAGCTGGGGTAGCTCTTTGTCAGCTGGCCCAAATTACCTCTCACACTCCTCAGTTTGTCTTCTCATACCTATTTATACTACATGGAAACAAGGCAATAGTGGTTTTATCATATGTGTTTAGTGCTTAGTAGCTAAATTCTAGTTAATGTGTTATCATATCACCTTGCTCAGGCATTTCCTTCAGCACTCCCCTTCTTATCAGCTCCTCTCTGCTTTGTCTTGTCGAAATCTTCCTTTCCAACACTAAAGAAAAAGCACAGTTAAGAACAGATTTATTCTTATATTGCTGATGCTTGTGAAAAAGAAAATTAGGAAAATATTTTTACTTTATAGAAACTGTGAGAAATCTGATTCCTCTGATTCTGCAGGAGAAGTGGTCCGAGTTTTCATGAACAGTCTCTGAAAATATCATCCCACAGTTTCAGGCACAGAAACTGGGGACTTATATGATCAGATATCTTCAACTGAGCAAGGCTCCTTGAAGCTTCTTTTACAGTCAGTGGAAAAAGGTACTTCCAGAGTGAAATTGAACTCATCCTAGAATAGGTATTTAGCATGTAAAATCACCTCTTTCCCACTGACTGGGCAGACTAGCTCAGCTAGAGATACCTCTATCTGCTTTGTAGAAGTGTTGAGTTGGGAGAGACAAATCCTGCTCAGAGCAAGCAGCTCACAGAGAAGCCTTTGTGACATGCAAACTGTTTTAAAGGAAAAAAAAAAAACAAAAACACACAACAAAAACAATCTTCAACAGAAGCCAGAAAGTTGTGTTCTAAAAGGAAATAACATCCTCATCAATGCTGGTTGGCTTTCATGGAAAAAAATGCAGCATCCTGTTTTTAGGTTGAAAAAAAAAAAAAAGCAGCATACAAAACACACACACACACAGAAGACTGTGACATGAAGCATTTTAATTATTATGTTTATTTACCATGGGAAAAATGCTAAATAGTTTTACAGGGAAAAGAATTTACAAATGTCAAAATAGAATATCTCCACACTGCAGCCCAGCCCCAAACCAATACAGTGATCTGAGAGATCATTGTAATGATCCATGGGACCATGGTGCATGGCCCACAAAATGTGAGTATCACTTGTAAAATCTCATCTTCAGTGTTAGGAAAAGCTAGTCTCCCATCCTGATTCTGTGTACATTTGGACATCAAAATCTAAGTGATGTTTGCAGCTCAAGCTGAGGGCATGTGGTGAAGCTTCAGCTGTGCTGGACTTCATCCTATTAATGCTATGGGATAGGGTTATTTATCTCATCAACTAATTCAAACACTCTCTAGGGTCAGTCTAATTGCTGTATGCAGATTAAATACTGCAAGCAGTATTATCAATCTCATTTTTGCCAGCCCAGTTGGAGTGAATACAGTGAAGTGACAGCTCCTGAGAAAGCAAGGAGAGAGGCAGTTCGGCTCTTCTGAGAAAGCTACACTCCATGCATGGCAGAACATCTCTCCCAGCAGCAGGTAACTCCAGCTGCTGACACAACCAGGCTGGCTGACCTCCGATAACTGAAGGCATCGTTGCTTGCAGCTTCCCACTCCCCTTCTCTGCCAGGGAAGGGGATGGTTAAATAGAATCATAGAATGGTTTGGGTTGGAAAGGACCTAGTTCCAGTCCTCCTGCCATAGGCAAGGCCACCTTCCACTAGACCAGACTGCTCAAAGCCCCATCCAGCCTGGCCTTGAACAGCTACAGGAATGAGGCATCCGCAACTTCTCTGGGTAACCTGTTTCAGCACCTCACCACCCTCACAGGAAAGATTTTCTTCCTAATATCTCATCTAAACCTGCCCTCTTTCATTTTAAAGACATTACCCCTTGTCCTACCATTACATGCACTTGTAAAAAGCCACTCCGATTCTGCACTTCCCAAATTTATAGCACCAGGTTTATTTCTCACACTACAAAGTTCAGGGATACAGTAGCTGCTCAACACAGGATGCATTTCCATGTCAAAATAGCACCAATTCCTGGCAGAAGAGCTGGAGGCAGTAAACGTTTTGACCAGCCCAGTTCAAGCTACTCATGCCTGTGAGATCAAGAGCTCACAAATGCAAACAGTACTGGCTCAAGAACATGTAAGTTGGCATTAAGTCTGTGTCTACATGCTCAAGTACTTTGTGGGGTCTGTCCATTAAAGGTCAAACCTCCACGGCACTCAAACTGCATTTGACAATATAAAGGAGCCCCTGAGTGTGGCTACAGACTCTCAGTATAAGCCAGCCTACTTGAGGAGAGTGTGGTAGCAGCAATTCTGATCAGGTTAGACTGCCTTGGGTCCTAAACCCAAATTATTCACAAGCTCTTCCAGTTTTTCCCCATTATTTTTTAAGGGATATGCTTTGTAACTGTGTGTCACACATTGACACAGGAGCATGCCCTAGTCTTGCAAAGGGTTTTTTTCATGTAGGGGAACACTCAGTCCCACAAAGGCTCTTTTAAAAAAAAGAGATTGGGAGTCAGGAAGACAGACAACTACATGGGCAGGCATGGATGGAGTGTCTTAGTCCTTCTAGAAGGCAGAGGTATTCACAAGCAGAGTGAAATCTCCTTTGACAGAGCCCCCAACAATGAACACTTTATGCATATATTTTATACTTATTTTCTTGCTGGCAAGATAAAAAATCTTTTATTATTATTTCAGCATTACAAGTATAATTTAATTACTACTATTTTTCCTCTCTGCTTCTTTTTTAGAACTCTTTTCTTGGTGACAATGAAATGAAATGATCTCTCATATATCTGTGGGACAGTCCAAAGACTCTTGAAAACAATAATTCTTCTTTCATGAAGCTTAAGAATATCAAATCAGACACCCCCCACCATCAATGTGTCTCTCTAGTTTTCAGGACTTTTTTTTTGTTCTATAAAACTCAATTAACAACTGTATTGAATTAATTATCAAGGAAAATGTCAATCAGCATTAAAAGACATGAACTCCTTAAACTTTTACTGAAAGACCTCAAAGCACTTTATAAATTACATAGGTTTCATAACATCCCTGAGACATAACTATCTCCATTTCACAGATTAAAAAAATTTGTGAACAGATAAGAAGCTTAAGCCCCAGTCCTCCATCATCTAAAATGCTAGCCATGAGTGGTATTTTTATTAAAACTGATTAAGCTCAATTAATTCAGCTTGAAAAGATAATTTATTTTAAATACTATTTGGCCCATGAAAAAAAAACCACAAACCACTAGAAATTATGCTAGTATTCACTATGAGTATCATAATTTTAATTCCTACGAAGAAAAAGGCAGAATTTTAATTTAAATCAAAGTGGCCAAAAGTATGTCACACTGTATAAGAGGAATGAGTAGCCTGTCAACTTTGGAACTTATACTGGGTGCTATTTAGGCAGCATGGACTCATCACTATAATTTACTGATAATTACAGACTTTAGACTAGGCAATATATTTCACATTTACACAGTCAAGTGTATTGTACCATCTGCACACCCAGCAACCATCATTCAAACATTTCCTTCCCTCCCTTCCCATCCCCTCAAAAGAGACTGCTTAGTGACGTTCAGCAGCTACAAACCTCAGGCAGTCTTAAAATCCATTCTTTTACTCAGAGTGCTGTGAGATTCTGGATATTTTCCAGTATTTAGTTTTGTTCTTCTAAGAGAAGCTGAGATAATTCCACTTATTAATTTTTCTCTGACCTAGTAAGAGCTAAAATTGCCTTCTGCTCCCTGTCTGCATATACTCTTGCTTTGAAGTGGCATCTACTTTGTGCCAAGACACAAACTGCTGCTTTCCTTTCCTTCACAGCAAAACACTGCAGAGAAGAGAAACCCTTGAGATGATACTGTTTTCTGTTTAGTTTTACTTAATTTTGAAAGCCCTCTAGGCAAAAAGCATACAACCAGTACCCAGAGAAAAGGCTTTCTGAGATGAAGCATGGAAAGTATGTTGATAAAAGAAAAAATTCCAACTATCATTCCCACATCAGCACAGATACTAACATCTAACATGTTAACCTCCATTCTTTTTTGATGTTTGTGGTATTTGCTGTTTATGAACATCTTTCAGTTGCTCATAAGACAAAAAGCACTCCATGGTACATGGCCTGGCAAGGCTGCAGCATGAACCAATTTTAAAAAGCCTATTGAAAACCCCAGAGAAAGCCGTAAGACTTCTTTGCAACAGCCCATATTCTGTCTTAAAAGAAAACTCATTCTTCAGCTGCATATAGATTTATCAAGTTGTAGCCCTGTTAAGAGAACAGGCAATAAATGAGGATCATCATGCTCTCTCCCATGGTCTCAGGCCAGGAAATGGGCTTCCTGCATGTAAGATGCACACACACATACACACAGTCCCCCTTTGGTAATGTAAATACACCTCTGATCGAGCAGTCTGAGGAAGAGGATATCCTGTAGAATTATTATTTTGTATGGATGTCTTCCCATTTCTTTCTTAAGTCAAATAAGAAGTTTCTTCTCTCGTGTCAGTAAGCACGCAACAAGGGACAACTTGCCATGTAAATGTGTCATCTCAGCCTCCACTGGTCCTCGGTCTATTTCCTCAAGAAACACAGGGAAAACTAATTTTTTCCTCACTGAAATTATCATCTGAGGCAGGATGAATGCAATCCAAACTACTTTTCATTTTAAATTCCAGCCTCACATGGAGCACATACACAAACAAAAGTGACCCCCCCACAGTTTAAAAGTAAATGACTATCTTGAGGGACCACACCATCATAAAAAAGACCAGCAAATTAAGTACTAGAAAGTAACTAAGGAGGCACTTTAAAAAATCTTGATCTTAATGTCTTTGTGCCTAATTTCCTCCTTCTGTAAAAGAAATAGGAACACATATTTTGCCTTGGTATTATAAGAATGTGTCATTCTTGTAAGACTGCCAAGGATCAAACTGTTCTTCTATATGTAAAATACCATGCCTAAATAATCCCTGCCATCTAACAAGCTCAAAGAGCTCTGCAAAATCATCATAACATTTCCTACTATTTGCCACCAAAGGCCCATAGACATACCTGCTGACGTTTCTCTGAATTTGTCACTTGTCTTCTTCTTCCGCCATTTCCAAGGTTTAAAGATTTTGCCAATGTTGGAGAGCTTGCCCTTCCTCTTGAAGGGGGGAGTTTGGGATCCTGGGGCTGGTCCTTCCGAGTTAGCAACTGAAGCCTTGTCCAAACCATCAACTGTATAAAGAAGAGAAGTAAAGGTAACTGAAGGATGGAAAACAAAACAGTACCCAAGAGCTAAACATCTCCACTGTCAGATTGCAGCAAGCTGTGTGTGTATCTGTGTGGCTTTTTTCCTGTTCTAGAAGTGAGCCAAGGGGCATCTGATCTCAGTCTGTGGTCACCAGCCAGTCCCCACCGCAGCTTGCCCTGGGCTTCACTCTTTCTCAGCATCTCAATCGCAGCTGTCCAGAACTTGCTTCTCATGATGCGCATCTAGCATATTTGCACAGTCCTGTGGTTTTCCATCACTACTGGAGAATTTCTTTCAACATCTATTTGGGTGACTTTCTCCCTGTCCTTGGTAAAGTTGAATAACTAGCTGTCATCATATAGAAAACAAAACCCTTGTAACGTGAAAGCATAAACTATTTTTTGGGTGAAACGATTCCTTTCCTAAACAAGCTCTAAAGTTAGCTGTTCTGGCAGTGGAATGGAAACAGGTCTGTTCGATATCCCTGGTAATCACTTATTCGCAGTGCAGCCTGCCATGAGCCAGGCTTCTTATTAACAAAATGTATTTAACAATAAGCTTTTGAACTGCAGACAGAATTTAAAGAAGGATTACTTTTCTGCAAAAACATATTGACTGATATAAAAGCCAATATTTATCATCAATGGCTGTAACATCAAGTTTTGTGAACCAAATTAAGACTCACTGCACAATATGCCATAGCATACAGTTAAAATAAATTTCCTGGAAATTTCTGAGACATCTACTATCATTTATTTCTATTTAAGAACTAAGGTTTCTTAGAGCTTTCCATTTGTAGTCCTGCAAAGACTTCAAATGTCCTGAATTTTACTCATGTGAGCACTGAAGTAAGTGCAATTACTTACAGACATAAAATTAATAATGGGCTTAACAGTTTGTGGCATACAGGCACTGTAATTGCTTTCATTCATCTAAACATTCTAATTATAGCCAATTCGGAACAGAGTTGATGCTACTCTGAACAGTAGTGATGATAATCATAGATCATTAAATCAGAAATTCTATTGAAAGAAAGAAGTATCACTGTTCCCATTTTACAGATGGAAAATATGAGGCACAGAATTGTTAAGTGCTTAATTCTGTGTTTGCCAAATGGCTTCCTGAATCCTGGTCCTGTGTCCTAGCTGCTAAAAAGATATATATTCAGCCACATAACATCATGGTGCAATCACATTCTGTTTCTCAAACAAATGGCATTTAATGAGTCCTATATTTGTCCTAGGCTTTAGATTGATCCAGGATGCTAAAAAAAAAAAAAAAATCTTTTCTGTGAGAAAGCTGATGTAATGCAAACAGAGTCCAAGGAACTTTATTTCCAGTGTTTTGAAACAAAGTATGGGAAGAAAGATCCATTGTATAACTTCATAGAAGTCTATGAAGTTAAAATCAGAGATGAATTTGTATGAGAATGGTAGCATTTAAATCAATAAATCTGAACAAGTTATGCCATAAAATTTAATAAATTCTGTACTGCCTGAGAGATGGAAAACTTCTCCAGGACATATTACTGTTAGTCAGATACAACATGGTTTAAAGCTTTTCTTCGTTTGCTTTGGGTGTTATCTGGTCCATAACATGGAGATCAGATAGAAGAAAGGCATGAAAATGGACTTTGAATGTAAACCACTAAGATTTTTCTAAGAACTCAGCTATGTTTACCTCTTGAAGGAGTACAAAATCCCAGCTTCCTCACTTGTGTGCCCTAGATGACAAGTCAATCTTTAGGGTGGGGTAAGCTAAAACTCCCTTAAAATAAACCAGATGCCCCCTACACACCCCAAGAGGCCAGGCAAGAGGTGAGGGATGAGGAGAATACCAAAGCTAGTGAGCAGCTCTGTAGAAAGAGAGACGCAAAAGAGAGCAGAAGGAGCCCTGCAGGGATGCCTTACCTGAAATTGGGGATTGCACTTTTGTCTGGGCTTACAGACACTGTCTATGGAGTGCAGTCCCCTGTGGAATACAGAAACTCTACTGGAAACTGTGGATCTAAGGGAGAAGTACATTTACTTGAAGGGTACTTACAAAGACAAGAGAGCAACATTAATCTTGGCAATTCCAGTTGACATAAGAAGGAACGAGGGCCACATCTTGCAACTAGGAAAAGTCAGGTGAGAGGTAAGAAAAACACTTCCAGGAGGTGGGTGGTACAGAACTGGAACAGGTTCTAGGAGGCTTTGGAGGCTCAGCCAGGCAAGCCTCTAAAGCTCTTTCTGGGGCTGACCTCACCTACTCTTAGGAACAGTCCTGCTCTGAGGGAGGGCCTGGACCAAGTGACCTCCTGACGACCCTCCCATGGGTGCTACGGGATGCGGACAGACATGGTTTCTCAGTGAAATCCGCACTAGTAAATCCAAACAATCAAAAGTGAAGTGGTGAAAAAAAAGAGAGTAGGATCTGCAGGCTGTAGAGTTCTGTCCCGGGACAGCAGCCAAGCATTATGTCACTGGCAGAAGCAGTCCATCAGCTCAGCAGAGTGAGAGGCTACCCACCCCTTGAGGCAGCAGGACAAAACCCATGTTCTTGTCTCCAATATCTTAAAAAGGCTGGGCTACTGGTGTGAAGAGCCTGTATCCTGGTGACAGACAGCACAGTCTTACAAACACTATAACACTGATATTTTCAAATCCTTCTGAGTCATGGAGTGCAGGTCACAAAAGCCTCATCTAGATTTCTTTCTCCTATGTCTATCAACAGAAATGGAGGAGGATTAGGGCTCCAATAGCTCCCCACAGAGAGATATGGATTTGCATCAGTCCCTGTTCTGCCCTCTGCTGAAAACATAACTCCAAAATAATGATACTAGCTACAGAAATCTGTCTGCTTCAAATGAGCTAAGACGTGAAACTCGTGGGAAATAATTCTGTTTAGGAAGACTGAAACTTTTGAAAACAGACTTCGACATTAACTCCTTCTGACAATAAAAGATGAGGAGTTGATTTATACACTAAGTTCAGCAAATGCTCACAACTGGGAATTTACTGATCTACTGGCACCTTGTACCATTTCTTTCATTTGGAAAAAGGACCCAAATATGTATCTGGCAAGGAGGAATAAGCATAGCCAAGTATCACAGTCTGATTTTAAAAATAATGTAAGATAAAGTAACATTTCTAGGAAAAATAACTTGTTTATATTCAAAAATATATATATTACGTGTATTACAAATGTATTCACAAGGTAACACATTTTACCAATTAATAAACTACTAAGAAAAAACCCCCACAATTTCAGCAATAACGTGTCAGAGCATTTATGGAAAAATCTTTACAAAAGCTATTGCTCCTCTTCTTTGAAACACTCAGCAGGAAACTGATGTTTAAGATTTACCCTATTTTCTTTATAGCAAGAATAAAGCAGTGTATCTTTCACCTCAGAGTTTTCACCTCAGAGAGCTTATCTACATTCTATTAATCATTATAAATGTTATACATATTCACTGAGATGAAAAGAAACATCTTAGCTTCCCAAGATTTAGAGAAGCCTGGTCACTTGTGTTATTCTTTTATTTCTACAGTGTCTTGAAGTGCCTTCTTCCCACATCTCCAAAAAGCTTCATTGCCTTCAATATTCTTCATTATTAAGCTAGACATTAGGACTTTCGACTATACTACCTACATCATTTTTGCCCTAAGTGAAGATTTTACAGCTGAAGGATACAATGTGTACATAAGGATAAGAAGAAGTACATGAATCATGTATGTTGATGTTAAACAAAGAGGAGATCTTGTTGTAAAAGACCAATAACAATGGTAACGGAGACACTGCAGAGCCAAATCACGCTGCATGAGCCACGAGTTAGATGATTAGTTTAATTAGATTATTCTTGTCATAAAGACTCTTGAGATCCTGGACTAAAAAACACTTAGGACTACATAGAAGAAAAGAAATAAGACAGAATTTAGGTGAGTATGTCAGAAGTTTTGTTATTAGGAGTCTGAGAAATTCTCATCAGATGCTCCCTGACTCTGAAGGTACAGGTGACATTCAGACTATCTGAAGTCTCTGCTTCTCTCTATGCAAACAGCATCCCACACTGAAATTACACAGCAGAGTGGTTTTGGTGATGAAGGCAGCCTGGGAAGTTTCTTCCTCCACACTTTTCTTCCTGACCCTAAAAAAAACATGCTGTCCCTTCAGTTGTAAAAATACAGCTGTTCATTGGGCTTCATTGCAAGTAGATCTCTGAATGATTGAGACCAAAAACACTTCCCCCTTTCCTTTTTTAAAAGGTTATTTTAAATCTGGGCTGTTTCAGTGATTGAGTCTTCAGGACAGTCCTGAAGTGTCAGGGTTGGGCGAGGAGCTGCTGCACAGAGTGGGAGCTGGGGACTGGACCGGGCAGACAACCTAAAGAAGCTCTGCCATCGCAACCAGGGTAGCAGGACATTCCAGCCATGGACCCAACAGTGCTGCACAGCCTGGCATGTGCTTGAACCTGGATGAGCCCACAAAATAAAGCATGTTTTTGCCCTAGAGCATTCACAGGGTAGGTGGAAGACTTGGGGTTTTCCCCCTTTCTGAATAAATAGTGTTGAAATGTATTACCCTTCACTTGAATCTGAATACTAAAACCAAAAAGTATTACAGGATTGTAATGCTATTAAACCTTCTGAACAATTACTCAGAAGTATTTTTCCTTTCTTCTGTCTCTCCACTCCTCTCACCAGCACCCTTCTACAGAACTGATCTAATCTTGCTGGAACACTGGGATATACATTTAAGGGATTCTTTCTTACATCAGGATTGCTAAGTACAAGACAGTACTAGAAGAGCTACAAGTTCTCTTTCCCCTCTGTACCACACCTTTCATGCTGCATTTCCTTCTTCCACCCACATCTCCCAAGGCTCACCCACAGGCACTACCATTCCGCTCTGGATCCTTGTCATACAGCAAGGTATAGAATGGCCAGATGAAGGAAAGGTCTGCCTCCAGCCTCTCCTCCTCCCCATCACTGGACAATACAACCAAGAGGGCAAAAGGCAGAGAGTCAAGTGCTCCACCTTTATCAAAGCACTAAGGTAGCACTGGCACCTAATACTTTCACTGGTTCTCTTGCAGTATTACCATGGTATCACCACACCACCCTAAAGTGTGTGAGGAAAACCTTTTAGTCCTGTCAGAATGCAGGTGACTTAAGGTAATGCCACATTTAACCATAAATGAATTGAGAAATGCAACAGAAGATGCCATGGCCCCAGTTAAAGGCTACCTTATGTGTGGATTTGGATCTGATTTCTGTGCTTATTAACTACCAGTTAGCTAGTACAGTTATTTTTTTTTTCTATTCCTTTCAGTGCACCTTGCTGCCTTGCAGGGATACACTACAAAAGTCATCTTGGTTTATTGAGACCTCAAAACCTCTTCTTATAACGCTACGATATTCTATACTGTCTTGCCAAAGGGTACAGAGTTGGAAGTCGTGGTTTTTATGCCAGCAAAATCAACATGTTTATGCAGCTGCATATTATCCCCAGTTAGCAACAAGAACAATAAGTCATCAACTTGCTATAGAGTACGATAAGCTGCTTATTCTTGGAACTTACTGGCAAAATTCAAGATACTGCATGGTAAAATGTTTGATGTGGTCATTAAAAATCAGAAGTCATTCTGACACTAAAAATGACATTTTCAGTACAGATCTCAAATTCTGTAATGTTCTATCTATTTTTCCTGACCAGAACCATGGAAAGATGGGTCTTTTTTCTTTTTCCTGTTTTTGTTTTGTGGTTTGGTTTTTTTTTTTTGTTTTTTTTTTTTATATTTTATTTCATGTTTTGGTTTGTTTTTTTTAAATCCATTTGGAAGGGAAAAAATGCAGCTAATTCCCAGTGGATAAACTGGCAAATGGAAGAGCTATAATCTACCTCCAAGCAGCACAATGAATTGGCATCTGCATGCTTGTGCCTTGCCATACATCTGGAGTTTAACTTTGGAGAAACTGTCATGAGCTAATTGACTTGATTGTGTTTTAATTAAATGAAAGGAAAAAGCTGAAGTTCAAATGTAGGCGGCCGAATGGGAGTTTCCATATGGAACTGACAATATCGCAAAATGTTAATTGGACCTCCTGCTGGCAATGAGCTAACCAGGCTGGATAGAGGCTACTTCATAGGGATGCTGGCTGCTGCCCTGAAACAGCCAGAGGTAATCCTCCTGGAAAAACTACAGCAGGGATGGATATGACTGCCTGCATACCTCCAGGTTTCTACAAGGATACACACACAAATGCCTTTTGGGTTGTTGGAGTCACACTTGGATCAACAGTGCCAAATATTCCAGAAAGGGCTTTGGGAGCCCAAGCCCTGTAACTCCCATATCTCCACAAGCAAAGTGTTACCTCGCTGCAGAAAGTCAAACACTGCAAGGGTGAAAAATTCATCTCATATTCTGTTCTGCCCTGTGATGAGCCCCTACCTACGCTCCATTAAAAAAAAAATATAAAAAAAGGTACTTCTAAGGGAATGAGGGAAGCCCGTGCTTCTCCTGAAAGCAATAGCATGGATGCCCAGGGGTCTACGTTTCAGACAAAAAGCCGCGTGGCTCAGAGGGATGCTCAGTCACACTGTCCTCTTCTACAGTGTGCAGAGAAGGAATATGACCAGAATACCAAACAATGATGCATTTATTCTAGTTCTCACTCTCTCACCTGCACACCTGGGATTAACTGGCTCAAGGCCTGGAAAAGCTTATTTAGCTATCTGTCTCTTAGGCAGGATGCCCTAGCCCTGCAAGACACTAATCTCCAGCAATCAAGCAGGTGATCTTACCTTGGCCTCCCACTACTTTACATATGACACAGGACCTAAAATAGTGTTAACTTTAGGGCTTGAGACATGCTTGCTGCATCACTGGGGTAAAGCACAAAGAACCTCTTTGCTTTAGAGTTATCTCAAGTGTTGCTCTTTTTTTTTTTTTTTTTCCTACTACAACAACCACATCAACTTAAGTGCTGTTGGGCACTTTGTCAAGTTACAGGCTATCACATTAGTTACCACATGTTGTCTCTTGCTAATGCAACCCAAATGCAGATAACACACTTGTAACATGCAGTTTCACTGTCACTTCACAGTTTTCACTCACACTGGGTTAATTCTAAAGAAAATTTTAAAAAGCAAAGTTATGGTTGTAGAGTACTCTGTAGAGACAATGGAAATGCCACAGGCAATACAGTCAGTCAGGGCTATCCAGCCTTACTAAATTACACTTCTCATGCAGGAACCTGTGCAGAGCTCTTTTCTGCTACACCTACACTGGCATGCGAGTTGGGCGGGTTCTACAGCACATTAAGCACTGCAGTTATACCACCTCTCTTCTCATCTGCTTTTTTGTGTCAAAACACATTAGGGATTCGCTTCAGGTCTGAATAAAATTAAGGGCATGACCTTATGTCTGCAATATGCCCACAAGCATGTGTTTGTAAATTAATTATTTAGATTTTGGCATCATGCAGGCCTTATTAGAACACCTACACAACTTCCTCCTCTTCAATGAAACATTTAACTTCCATCCTTTTAGCTTTCTACAGAAGAGGTAAGCAAATGCTCAGCCAACCAGTTATAGAGGTATGAAAGTGATCTGGCCAAAAATCTTCTTGCTACCTCCTCTCTAACCCTGAACACAGCTGGCTCCAACCAGAGGGAAAGGGATCATAGGTTTAATGCAGGCTGCTTATTTCTTTTTTTTCTCAACCCCAATACTTGAGCAAAAAGCAGCAAATGGAAAGTTTCCAGACAGTTACATTTTCCAGATATATGAAACATCAGGCCAAAGGTCAAAGCAACTCCTCCACAAAAACAGGGACAAAAAAAAAAAAAAATCCAGGCACAGTAACAGATGTGGAAGGACAGAAAAAACAAAAAGCAATATAAATAAAAGAGCAATCAAACTACTTTGCACAGCTGAGCATTGAAAATGAATGCTTCTCTGTTATTAAGGGATAATGTAATATTAAGGGATATATCTCCTTGGAGTACAATAGCATGTATTTTCATTTATAGTTTATTTTTTTTATTTTTTTTATAATTTTGTAATTTCACCTAAAAGTAAGCTGCGTGAATGCATTTATTAAGTTCTGTATTGATATATTTACTGACTAAAGGACCCAGCTGCTGATCTTCCTCTGATGCCTTTCAGACTCCCCTCCAGTACAGCTGGAAAGATAGGAGGCATTTCCCTGCAGATCCCTGGCTATGTCCGCAGAAGCCATTGCCACTGCTGACGGAGGCAGCATGCAGGTATAGTTTTATAGAGATGCTGTCCACACAATTGGGCTTCCAGTCATCTCAACCTGTGTTTTCACACCACCATGGTGGAAATATCAGATGAACCACCAACCATGCTGGTAACCATTTGTAAGGCTGCACCTTATCACCGCAGCGAGGCAAAAGAAAAAACGCCTTTTGCCTGGGCTTTTAGAACTGAGTTGGGTCCTTCTACTGACATCGGAGTGTCAGACAAATGAATCTGCTGACCAGACTGGGCTGGATAGTGTGCCATTGAGCTGGGGCAAAGAGAACAGGAGTGAACAGGAGAGAAGTCTCTGAAGAGAGGGAAAGATTTCTGCTAGGAAGTGATTACCCGAGCTCACCACCAGTGGGTGCAAGAGCTGCTCCGACCCCTTCACAATATCCAGCGCTCCAGCAATGACCACGTGAAGTGCTAACATCATCAGCTATTTTCCTCTCCAATAGGACGGGAAGGAGGTACACATCTCCCCATCCCATCCTACTCACTCCATCTTATTCCAGACTACGCAGCACCCTTGCTAAATACAATTCTGTATGAGCATTACAGGTGTTTTTACCCTTATTATTACTATCTTGAACCAAATCTTTCGCAATTAACATGTTTACAAATCTGAAAGCGGGTTTGGTTTTGTGAACTCCCATCCCAATGCTTCCCTGCTCTTAAGTACTATGACAAGGAGCTCCTGACGTACAAATAACAGAATGTTTATGTACCTAAAACCTTAGGAGCAATTTGATCAGTCATGTAATTAAATCCCTGGGACGGGACAGCCCAGAGCTCACTGTGCTGCCTTTGAAGAGCAACATTTTCTTCTATACTGGCACCACTTCAACACCTTTTTTCTAGTACAGGAAACAGCATATTGCCCTTGTCCAAATTTTTGTAAGTCAAACCCAAAGCAAACAGTCTCTTTTTATGACCTCCTTGGCCTCAGAACCCCACCAGGGAGGTCAAGGCTTTTTAAACCCAACCAGCAAATTTCTGATTGTTGCTGACATTGCAAATGTTTGTACAGGCTTTTAGCTCTGCTGCCTTTGTAGAGAAAATTGTTTATTTTAAAGTTCAGTTTTTAGCTGCCTTTAAAATGTTTGTCTTTGTTGCTAGATACCAGCTTGGATAAACAATAATAATAAAACTCCAAAATGCTCAGAAGAACCTATTAATGATTAAATACAGTTCCTCTCAGTCAAAAAGCCAATTTGCAAACTCTAAAACCACAGCCTGTAAAAATCTTTCATATCATTCTGTGCCTATAATATCACAATTCGGAATACAGTCTAAGTCATCTTCTTTGCTATAAAGACATGGGAGTTGCCAAGTTGCAGCTGACTTTTATTCCGCATCATATTTCATTGCCCTCTCCGTCCTCAGCCACACAGCAAACAGCTGTTTTATTCCCTGTATCTTGTTCTTTACTAGGGCCAAGGTGGGGAAAATCAGGCACAAGCTGACATATTTGACAGCCCAGCTGCCCTTCCTTTCCCAATTTAAACTTGGACACTCAGGGGCAAGCAAAAGGACAGATCTGTGTGCAAAGTGATGATTCGATTATACTTTAAAAACCAGTGTGGTCCCTTTCCTACACAATCAAGAAACAGTAATTCCATCATGCAAGCTGATGGCACCATAAATCACTACAGCAAAACCCAGTAGAACTGTAGTACCATCTTCATATAGGCTTGAAGGCTGTTTTCATACCCATACTGGACTTCAATTTTTCCATAGAATCAGTGTTTATGGAAGCGATGCACTGCTAAACAAATAACTTTAGCTGGAATAAATTACAAATGAAAATTGTTGCCCTTCAGCTCATTGCACTGGGATGCCGTGTTGGAGCCTGCCCTGTTCACAGCACACCCCAAGGGTGTAGATGTTGGTGGAGGCAGGATTTGAAACTAGGATCCCACCTCCATGTGGGAAAGCAGCAGCGCTCTCCTTTTAGGTCCAGGCACCAGCCCAGGACTAACCCAAGCTTGAAGTCCTCCTGGGAGAGGAAAGGGCTAAACAAAGGGACTTGCTGAGGATTCAGATGGGGAGATGTCATCTTGTTGTCAGACAAGGCACTGAGAATACGCTCTGCTCTCCCAGCAGATTCTTTTCTGAGGGGAAAACAACTACTCTGTAAGAGCATCATCAACATCAGGTACATAATTGATACATTCATTTCCCCATTTGCTCGTTTCATGCTGTATTTGAGGTTCCCACTTCTCCTTGCTTTCTGTTAATAATGAATGACTGTATTATCGTGGTGCTTAAGAGGGCTGGCCATAGATCAGGACCTCTTTGTAACAAGATCTGTACCAACAAAAACCAGAAAGATCATTCTTGCTTCAGTTCTAAGTATAAAATGAAAGAGAACAGCTTGAACAACAGATTTCTGATTTTCACTGCCACCTGCTCAGCTGTTGCATTTTTAAAATTTTTTAGCTATCCACACGTCCCTGTGATTTTGTTTGCAGCATGTCCCTTTCTAACTTCCTCTCTCATTCAGACACTGACATTAAGCAATCACAAAATATATCTTTGTTGTCTGTAGGCTAAAATAAAGCACCAACTTGAACTTTAGTGTGTCAGTTTAAACTGAATTGTTTTAGCTGGAGTTGGATGAACACCCCTTAAGCTGGAAAGCAATGAACAACAGAAAAAATACCAGACTCCATCTCCTCCCCACCAATGTGTTTCAGCACTACACTATCACAGGGCCTAACAATATTCATTCAGTACTTCTATTCAGCACACATGTAAGAGTTCACACACAGTAAGAGTTTCTAAAGGTGCCAGAGGAGATGCCTGTTCACCTGATGGGGAAAATCCAAGACTACCCAATTATGCCAGCACACACCACTGCACTGCCATCCATTGTGGTTCTAAGTGCAGTGAAGAGTTAGCAGTCACTGTAGCCCAGTGAGAAATTTTAAGCCTTCCAGTTACCATTAAGATGCTTTCAGGATGACTGTCAATCAGACAATATATTGATTTGTTTACTTTTTACAAAACCCAAACAACAAGAATAATTTAGCCTATTTTAGCCAGATTATTGCTGACATTGGTCAGTCCCCCAGTATGGAATTACAAACTTCACTGTATTTTGGGTTTCCTTAAAGACTGTCTTTAACCCTTAAAAAAAAATTAGTTTTCATTTAAAAAATCTTTTTATTATTCCATATTACTTTAGAGGTAAACCAGGCTACATGACTCTTGAGTAATTACAAGTCAGCATACAAATGTAAACACTGACATGAACTACTTTAAAAACTAAGTGAAATTGAAGCCTTTTCTGCAATTATTAGGATTTCATTAATTTTGTGATTACTAAATTCTGTGGTATTTTTATGAGTGCCATGACCTTGTTGATACAGGTGAATTGAATACAAAAGCTTAGTATTCAGCCATGTGCTTAGAAGTGCCATAATAACTTGATTAAAATAAAAAAGGTGGTGCAGAAAAACCTGATTATGATTGGCAAGCCCTGGAGCTATTGCTAGAAACTCCAAGCAGCATTGGAAATTCAAAGTCCTCCTAAGTAAAGTGTGTACAGCATCAGTTTTCACCAAATTCATCTTTGGCATTATTTAAGCTCTGTAAAGTTTTCTTTTTTAAACTACTACCAAATGTTTTCCTAGAGAGGGAACATTATGTGACTGAGTGCTCCCATGCTTCCAGCAGTCCCTGGGAAAGCGAGCCACTTCTTAGGAAAGCCCACAGGAATACTTCAGAAATTCCTGCTGGCAGTTTCTGCCTGTCCCAACTGTTTCTCATCCTCTTATCCCGGGCTTTCTGCAACTTGCACAGCAACTGATGCACCCAACAAGGGAGACAAAGGGCTATTTATATGCTTATTTAATAATGAATCAATGCGTGGACACAGTCTCCCACAAATTAGGGAGCAAACACTGCTTCCACTGGTGATATTTCTACAGGGGTCTTTCTCTGAGGGTTTGCCCAGAAGTGGGCAGCCCATCCTGGCAGCCAGGGCTTGCTCGGGTCCCTGCTCTTCCTGCTCGGGGGCCCCCAAAATGGCATTGCTGCAGGGATCCAAGGAGGAAAAGGAAAGCAGAGATCTCACAGATGATGGATGATCTTGTCTGCATGCTGGTGGGCACAGAGGGAATCTTGGAGCCCTGGGTTGGCAAACAGGAGTCAAACTCAGTCTCCATGCCCTTCCTCAAGGCACACGCCAGTGCTACTCTGACATCATGGTTTGAAGCCCGTTCAGCTCCAATCTCAACCGAAGAAGCAGAGTGCCCTCCTGCAATCCCCAGCAATTTACCTCCCCCAGAAAATGCCTCCTGAAAAATTCTCTTTGTCATACTGAGCAAAGGTTAACAATTATTCTTTCAGAAAGTGCCTTCAAGCAGCTCACAAACAAATGATGGCAACTTTGCCAAGCTCAGGGGAGCGGTTTTGACATTTTGTAAATGAAAAGAAGTGATAAAGGGTTCAGTCATTTTTCTTGCCTTGAAAAAGGTTTGTAATTTCCCTTAAACCTCCCTCCTACTCTTGCTAACATTCAAGTACTTGGCACACATACTCAACGTTTTTAGACCCTATGTTCACTTTTCACTCTAGCTGGATGCTGAAGTCTGGGAGAGAGCAATAATTCTCACCCCAGGAGAGACCCAAAAATGGACCAGTGCGTTACACTACACAGCTCCTTGCCCTGGGCGGGCATTGCCTTGCACAGGCTGTGCTCACACGAGGGAAAAACCTGAAGTCATGATGAAACGTATAGAAGACACAATAAGCAAAACAGAAGATTTCCCTATTTGGTAAGAGATTATTTTCTGCATATCAATGCAAAAGCATAATACAAGGAATGTAGGTAAGCACCACAGCACAGCCTGACTCAGGTTTAAAAAAATTGCTAGAAGAGAATCACTAACCTTCACTGAATATTTTCTTATTCTAGAAGGAATAAAATTAAACTAAATCAAGTGTTAACTGGCTATTTTTTAAAACTCCTGTATAGGATTAGAAATAACATACTAAACTTGAACAGCATAGGTATGCAAGGTGTATCTAACTCAGTTTTTTTTATAAACCTTATGACATTTCACGCACTTATGAATAGTGGTCATTAGGAACCAGTTGTATAAGAATTTCCACTTAAACCAAAACTCTTCAGTTTCCTGTTTGTGAACATGTATATTGCCCATACCAACAGGGCTGTAGGCAGTCCTGGCGTTTTAAAGGCTGCCTTATAGTGTTCGGATGGGCATCAGCATGAGGAGGAGCAGTATGGCCAAGTGTCCAGATGGTGATCCACTTCAAATTAGCCCTTGACAAAGCAGTTTGGCAATGCTGGAGCAGCCAACTAGAGGGAAGTGTCTATGGATTATGTCAAAGTCCCAGGTGAAATGTGATCCTATTTCTGGTAACACCAGCTCTGAAGAGAATGAAGGACCTTCTGATGTCACCTTAAAGCTTCCAATCCAAACAGCTCCATCACTAACACTGCCTTCCCACTTCAGTCAGCCTCTATGCTAACTTTAAACTTCTTTTAAATCACTAGGGAAGCAAAGGTTTGAGTGGACTTTTAATTATCTTTCATCCCAACACAGACTTCTAAATTATAATTGAATTTTGTGGGAAGTTTAGCTTTGAGAAAAACTAAGGAGAAAAAATAATGAATAACAATGAAAGAAAGAAAAAAAAATATTAGTATAGCACATACATTGTCTTCATGCTGAAAGCAAAACAAGACTATATCTTAATTTGCTCATGTACTAGAAATACTGTGGTTTATCACTAACACTACACACTTTTACAAAGACCAGTGCTGGAGCAAGGGCCATCATAAGAACAGGACCTAGTGGCTAGGAATGCCCCCTGGCAGAGGTGTAGAGCTCACCTAGGTGCACAGTTCCTCACCACAGCAGTGGCAGCATCCTGGGCTGAGCACCTGCTCCCCAAGGAGGCAAATGAGCACAGAAAAACACAAATACAAAATATTAAGTGGCTCTTGTTATTTGTGCAGAGGTAAGTGCCTCATTATTGTAATACTCTGGAGTACACATCCCTAACACTGGATTTAGAAAGGACCTTTGACTCCATATAATGTTTTAATAAACTCACCTATTTCACAACTAAAACAAGCCAGAGCTTAAAACCCAGAGCTAAATGTACAGTGCTAGAATACTGTCCTTGGTGTGTTTTGGTGAAGCTGTTGAAAAATATGTAACCTTGATTTTATATGGAGTCATAGTACTTTTTTGGGGGGTATCTGGATGTTGTTTTTGTAAGTACAAAGCTACCTGCTGGTAGGAACAGGTGAGTAATTAGTAAAAATGCTAGAAGGACTATAACTAAAAACCATTATGTATGTTTTTCTGCAAGGAAAAGTTCTCATCAGTAATTTCACTAACATGCATTTGAATGCAGGTGGCTCTCATTTCAGGCAAATACCAAAACACTGGAGGAAGTGCAGGGCTATATACACAAAACTGAAGGATCCTGTTTACTTCTTACGGCACCTACTCAGAACTGGGGAGGCCCAGAGCATGTCCCTGCTCTTGAAGGGACTCAACCTACCCCAGATCCTAAACCTACCTTATTCTACTACCAGGGAGCTCTGGGGGGCACTGATCCACCTCTCACCTTCTCTGATGTCCAATGACTTCATGTTCTCATCCCTCAACTGCAAATAGTTGCTACTACCAGAGCTCTGGCTTCTCTATTTTAACTGACACAACAAATATTTTGAAAAATTGTCATAGTTTCCTTGTGCTACAGAAATTTACAGCAAAATATAACATAACCCATAATCTGATGCTAAAAACTTTTGCAAGTATATGTGGCTCCACACATATGTGTATGTCTCAGTGGGATCTCAGCCATAATTCTTGGGTTTAGAAAAAAACACATACCTGTAAATTTGTCAGAAAAAAAAGCCACCAATATGATACCAACAATAACTGCATTGAGATAAACTAATGGTTGGCTCTCACTTAACTTCATAGCAAGCTACTGGGCTAGAGAAGGCTACTGAAAGTCCTCATAAAAGACTTTTCATTTTGTTACCCATCTTCTTGAAGGGTAATCTCTTGCACAGTGTTGGCATTACCCCAATTTCCCTTCCTTCTCTCTCACCCTAAACACAGTCCTTTTATCTCATCCTGCAAGAAAGACATTTTTTGGTTTGCCTCAAAACTTCTTCTACCACTTCATAGGTTAAAAAAATAAATTAGAAAAAAACAAAGATGGTAGGTGCAAAGGTTGAATTATAAAGAAATACACAAACTATTGCAAAATAAACCTCTCTACATTTATAGTTTTCCCTGTGCTGACATCTGGATGTGCAAGTAATCACTCAAATCAGAGAGAATGGGCTCCATGCTGGTATTTTTTTAATGAGATTGAACTGCCTAGTCTTTGCTTTTAGGAAATGCCTAATTTAATTAGCAGTGCTGCATCTGTTCTTCCTTTCCTCTCCCCTCAATCTTACATGGAATTTCCTGCATAAAGAATAAAAAAATAAAACTGAAAGGAAGAAACCTCTGGGCCCATATATATAGAGGATGTATAAATTCTTAAGGGATTAAAAAAACCTCATCTGTGCCACCAGACAACTCCCTGCTGGCAAATGGACACTGGTCTCAGTTCTGCCCTGCTGGTATACATTCCCAAAACAAGCCTTCAGGGAAAAAACCAGGTTGCCAAATATGCTAACCAATAGCATACCCGTCCAGGGACTGCCAGGCTGTAATGACGTTATCTGCTAAACCACAGGCAGACAGGGGCTGAGGAGGCTGCTGCCCTGCAAAAACCAAAAACACTGCTGTGGCAGTGGGATAACTCACTAGCTGTTTTCAGCTGATTTCTTCACCATGGAGAACTCACTTAACAAAGCATTTTAATTGTTTTTTTGGTTCATCTCATCTTCTGGTGATGTTTCTCTTCTGTGGTTGAGCAAACCCTGAATGCACTGTAGGTTGAGCAATAGAGAGAGAGGTTTTCTTTACAAACAGATCCTCTAAGGACAGATGGTGGAAAGGTACAAGCACAAAGATTCGCAGTTTGACTTTGATCATTTGTGCTCCCTTAAGTTCTTGGTCTATGGCTTTCAGGTCTGACATGCTCCATCTGTAGCAAGGTGGGGGAATAACAATATTTAATTATCACAAAAGACCCATTAATGCTCATGGAATAATTCACAGTTAGGAGACACGAGCCCTTCCAGATCATGCCAGGGTGATTAGCTGTGGCCTTTATTCTTACATGCCAACAGATTTTGCCAATTTTGTGCTGCAGCAGCTAGGAAAGGCTCACACCTCTGCAGGGCTGAGCTGAGGTGGGGTATTTTCAGCCACTGCAGTCATTTCCAAACTAATAACTGATCTATGCAATAGATACAACATGCAGTGCTAGACATCAAATTTTGTGTCCAGCTTCTCCTGATAACTAGAGAAACATGCAAAGTCCCAAGCTTCTGTTAACTGTTTAAAATGTATTGAAAATAATATTTAGCTTTTGGATACCTTCTAGCGGCCTAAACCTGTATTCTCACATTTTTTTCATCATTCACAGATATCAACTACAAAGGTACACTCTTTTTTCCTCTTCTTCTCCTTCAAAAATATACAGTCCTAGAGATCCAATACTGACATTAAATACTTTTTTTCTTCAACACATTTTTTATTATACATTTCAAATTAAGCTACAGAGTTTTCAGGTGCATTAAATGTTTCAGAAACACACCGTTTGTCTTGCTGGATCTGGCTAAAATACACCCTCCTCCTCTTCTCCCTCCCTTGCCTCTGGTAGCAGGAGGAGAAGTGCTGGGGGGAGTTAAGAGCGAGGTGTTGCTGTAAGTGTCCAAGATACTTGTGTTTTCAATTTAAGGTTTCTGTGAACTCCCCTGTGCTTTTCCAACAAAAACTTTCTTCCTCACTTCAGAATCATGTTCTCTCTGTAATATGACACAGTTACATGACAGTATTGTCCAACAAAAGGTTTTAAAAGTAGAGTGTGCTTTATAGTTAATATCTCCTTCTTTTTCCCGCTGCATTACGTTCTCCTCCAGCTAAAGTATTCATTATTTCTGCTTGGTCCTCGTCCAGCTCTTGGGAAGCTGGCTTTATCCACAGTCTTAGTTGCATACTTTATTGTTCACTCCCTTCCACAGACAGTCTCTTTCATGTCTCACCATCAGGCCTTACATATTTCTTCCATACCCTATTTTTATGTGTCAAAAGCAGCAGTATTTAAGTAAGAATCAATAACAGCATCATTTTTCCAAGAAATCAAACTTGGTGTCTTCTTATGAGAGTCAGACTAGCCTTCTAAAACTTTTCTTCAAGAATGTAAGCACAGGAACTAGTCTGCAATTAGTGCAATTGTTTTAAATCACATATGGATTGTTAACACAATTATTAATACTAATATTTTCCTTCTATCAATCACTTGGATAATTCATGAGAATAGAAGAATCATGCACAGTGGTATAATGTGTAGGGCAGGAAAACCACTACACCCTTCTCTGTATCAACATAAAAGAGGCCAGATTAGCAGTGCACTAGAACACTACTTCACATTTTCAGAACAAGAATATTCTTAGCATCTGTGCCAAAACCAACACTTCCTTCCCCTCAGAAACGTAATAAATCTACAAAACTCCAAGAAACAAACCAATAACCTTCAGGCACACTGAATGAATTTACAGGGAAGGAAATGCACATCCAGTTTTGAATTATTAACAATGAAATAAATTATAAAACATTATAAAAGTGTAATTTAAGCACATCCAATTTCTTTTCAAATAACAGGTTGGTTTTTTTCTCATAAGAGTGCTAGTATCTAAAAATCATTTCCCACCAGCTTGCAGTGACTTTAGGTTGTAATGTGACTCAAATTACTTGATTGTATCCCACTAAATCTGTTCCATAAGCATGCAGTGAGAGTGTCATTTCTTTGTTGACTCATCCAGGATCTTGAGAAAAAAAGACAGCAAAAAAAAGCCCACAGACGATTAGTTTTCAGCCTGGGTGACTTTATCTTGCTTGTTGTGACATAAATGCTTCAAGCAAGCTGATCTCTGGGGGTTATAAGCAAGGAGAGCAATTGGGAGAAGAGTCACAAACCGGACCCTCCCTTGCTATTCACAGTCACAACACATTTTTAACTCAGGATGCTGCTGTGTGAGTGAACTTCACTGGCTTGGTGCCCAAGCACTTGAAATCTCTGTGTGTCCCTTCAGCGGTAGAGGTGAGAGATCTACAAGCCACGCTGAGGCTCAGGAGGGCCTCAAGGGCAAACATTGGCTAGGAGCATGTGGGCATCTCACTCCCTACAGTCTGCAAAAGCTGACTTGGGGCACAGACAGATGTAGCCTAGGGCTACAACACTGGGGCTCTTCCATGAACTGCTATTCCTTTAGGCATCCGTGCAACAACACACACTGACTTATATTGGTAAGTGGGATACGTCAGCAGAGGCTGCAGTCTGCTGAGGATGTAGACACAGACACTGGCACATGGTGCTGGCTTCCCAGCTCCTGGATTGAAAAGGAAGATCACTGGTGCACCTGACTGCAGCAGGCTGTGCTGAACTGCAAAGCTGGCTCCTACAATCACAGAATGTTCTGTGTTGGAAGGGATCATCTAGTTCTAACCCCTCTGCCATGGGCAGAGAACCTTCCAAATTCTGGCTTCCAGGCTCCCCCTGCTGTAGTTTATTTTGTCAACACTCCATCCTTTCCGGTGCCAGCCTGTCCTCTCATGAAGTTTCCTGGGTATTCAGACCAAATTTCACTCATGACAAGTGCCATTTCACTTGGTTCATCTGACTACTAAACAGAACTTGTTACTTTCTGTTGCCTGTCCTCGCCCTACAGCCACACAGGCAAAAGGCATGAAAAGTCTTGTCTTCCTCATCAGAAAAGGTCAAGTGAAATGACAATAATTTTAGTGGGCAGTGTTGCAAACCCCAGAAATAAAATCATGGGTGATAAATTCCCAGTCAAGAGTTAACTTTCTGAGCTGAGGCTTCAAGCAATAAAGAAAAATTCTTAAGCTTGAAAAAGAGTCCCTAAGTCTTGTCAGCAATGTTTTAAGCTGAAAATGTAAGTTGTATTATAGTAGTGAAAACATCAAATTTCATGGTGTATCATACTTACTCTAATAGTGCAAATCACCTAGTTAGCTTAAATCAGTAAATATTAGAGATTGTCTCTATTTTTCAGGAATTATCTCTAGACTATAAACTATGTGACTGGTTTGCACAAGAAGTAATAGCCTAGGCTTTAAAGCCCAATCAACATCTAAGGCCTCTACACATTCTTGGACTTTCACTGGGCAATGCATTAAAACATTCACATTCAGAAAATACAAAAAGAAATAAATAACACTGAAATTATGATGGTACATCTACCTGATGAGGATTTGCTGACAGTTTGGGTAGATGGTCAGAGTGAAGACATCTTGGAACACTAATAAAAAAAGCACATTCTCAGGCGTAAGGAATGCAGGCTGATCTTTGGAAACAGAACTGGTTTTGCTCACATGGTTTCAAATGTTAAGACAGCTGTATCACTGTCTAACTCCACTAGGCAAAACATCACTCCAATTCATATGAAACCAGTGCAGGAATGAGAAGAAAAAGGCAACATAGCTCTTATATTTTCATAAAAAACTTCATTTCCACAAAGATACCATTGACACAGGTGTGGTATTAACACTCTGATCTGTCAATGAACAAGTATTATCACAGTTTTATAGTATTATTATAATATTATTATTGTATAGTCTCATTTTACTTGCATGCAACCTGACAGCATACACTAGACTTCCATATAATGATGGAGTAATAACCATAGATCCTCATTTCTCCCTAGCTTTTCCCCACTTGCACTGATCATCACAGCTGTACAAAGCAGTGAGAGAACACAAAGGTAAATAAGACTTTCCCTTTGGACAGAGACTTTCTTTCCAAGGGCCCAAAAACCAAGTCAAGGACAGAAGAAATTCATATTCCTATGCAGTGACCTTGTATCAAGCCTTGCAAGAAACTCAAGTCTTCAGTCAAATTTCCTAATAATGAGCCACTATAAGATTAACAGAGGTAATTGCATGGTCTGCGCTGACTGCTATTCCAAACAATTCTGTGGACTGCAAACAGGCAAGGTTAAATTGATTCACTTATTGTAATACTTAAATCCAGAAAAAAAATGGGGAAAACCCCTCAGAGAGGACATGCAGCACTGTCACCCATCTGATTCTGGTTAAAGATAGTGAGAAGAAAAAAATCCATCTTCACACTCTGCATCACCTGGATGTTCATAGTGACTTTCCTACCTAGTTCCTACGGAACCATTTCAATTATAGGACACCATAGGAAATGGCACACTCTGGACCCCACTGTGATCTTACATCTGTCCAAAAATACATTTGACAGTCTAGGGGTTGTAGAGTTCACATACAAAGCAATATAAATTACTCAGTGTCATGGTTTGCCTTTGATTTTATTTTGGGGGCATGAAATAAAATAACAAACTAACCCCCTCACTATCTGCCTACTTTCCCTGCTCATGGTTTGTACTCACAGTTTCTTTCTCAGTTTTGCACATATTTTGCACATCAATATCTTCATGGGGCTTGAACCTAGACCTGACTGAAAGCTTCCCATTAGCCCTGGCAAAACTGAATATGGGCGGCTCAGGGACACAGACAAAACCAAACTCCCACTTCCCTGACACACACCTACATCCTGGCTGCTGTCTCAGCAGGAGCACCAGAAGCTAGCCTCACTCTCTGGGATCTGCTGGGGGCAAAATAGAACAGAGCCACTGTTGCCTGTTACTAGAAACAGCAAACTAACTTTTTTCTTATGCCTAGCACTGGCCCTACTAGAATGAAAATCCTTTTGTATTAGAAGAACAGCAGGATCAGGAATTCCCCTTGTGCCAACTAGAGAAGGCAGTGAATGGACACTTCAGAAATTACTTCTCCATATGGGACTGAACGGCAGCTGGTTGGGGTATTTCTGTACATCAGAAATATTTTTCAAGCCACTGTTAGAATTTAAATACAATGGGCAGAAATAAGTTCTGGAAGCAGGCTATTTGCTGAAGTATTTTTTAAAATCTATCAGTGATTGACCCAAGACATTAAGTTCACTTGCTGTTATATTTTAATAGAGTAAACTGAAGTGAAAAAGAAATCCAGCGCTGATTCACAAGTATTTTTCAGCAATGTTGTATTTTTTTAAATCTCAAAAAGCATCAGTGTCCAAAATGAATAAAAGACAACTTTAAGGAAAAACATATAAAGAAAGATATAAATGTCTAAGTCTTTTCTATTTTTAACAGGCTGGACTGTGATATGGCTCAAACACTGATGAGGATGTGGGAGCTCTTTGGTTTCCTCCTGGCTGTGCCTTAGGTGCTGTCCTGCCTCCTTGTGATAAGTTTTCCCATTTAAAACAAGGAATAATATAAAAAGGACTGGAAAGCATTTTGAAATATGTAACAGAAAACACCACCTAAGAACAAGGCCATATTACTCAGGAGCAGTAAGAAAGCCAAGAAAGAGGATCTGGAAAGGAAGGACAACTGATCCAAGGGGTGGCTGAGACCCAGTGGTGTGGGATCAGTTGTCAGTGGGGCTTAGCACACGGGGCTCAGCATGAAACAAGATATTCCATGAGCTTTTCGTCTGGGGGAAGTATCGGGGTGGTCATCTGAGAAGACAACCCCCACACAAACCCAGGCAGCTGGCAGGACTCTGCCACCCTGCCCATGATGACTTCCTGGGAGCCAACTCTCATTCTCCTCATGGCAGATGAGGAAGCTGATGATTAACACTGGGAACAGGTGATTAACAGCTATCAAACATCAGCACATAAAGATACCCCGGTCAATGCCTGACATGAAAGGGCACATACCCTGGCAGCTAAATTAGGAGAGTTTCTGGTCATTCTTGAAGTGGCATCGGAGTGAGAAGAGGTGAGACACCGACCTGGAACCTGTTGAGCACTACACCTTTATTTTCACACACATGCTGTGCTGGTGGTGTGGCTGGTTCCCTGTGTCCTTATGAGACCTGCATTCTGGGCCGTGCCTGGTGCAGGCTCAGGTTGCAGCCTCCCCTGCAGTGAGCTATTGCCACAGCTGAGGAGCTCTGGCCGGGCCAGCAGCAACTGCTGCAGCCGTGGGGGCCCTGCTCTGCTCTGGCAGATCACAGAGTACGTGGCAACACACACATTTTATATTTTATAAACATTAATACTTAAAACTGTGGACAATTTTTTGTCTATAAACAGTGGTTCATTCCACACGCTCACACTCAGACCCTCATCGACAACACAAATCAGATTCATAGTGTGGGGAGCTGAAACCTACACCTTCAGCAGTTGCCATTATTACTTTTCACAGAAACTTCTCAAGAAAGACAAGCACCAACTTTTTAAAAGAGCTCTTGCAATTCCCACTAGTACCAGGCAAATCTGTGGTTACCCATTCTGTTTGAAAACATGGGCTTTTTATGCCTTTGACTAGGTATCCAAAATATCCACTCTATCAGCCTGAAGTCTGGGGCAAACTGCATACTTAACCCAAATTCTGGAGCTGTCACAATTGTAGCCCCATCTGACAATACTGGTAGGGTGAAAAAAGTGTTTCCCAAAAACTGAAAAGCCTTGGATGTAAATTTAGTAGCAAGTGAAAACAATACACCTTTACATTGTATTTATAACTCTTGCATAACTTACAAAAGCATAAAAAGGGCAGAAAAAAGGAATAGGATTCCCCATGAAATATTATGAGGGTTCAGCCTCAAAGGCCCCGACCAATTTAAATCTTAGGGAAAAAAATACAGAAGTTGAGACTCTCTGCCTAGAATGTCCTTTGTGGCTGTGGACAAGTCATTTAGGGCTTCACATCAAATGGGACTTGACAGTTCAGCTCAACAGCTCTGCTTTCCATTCTTTGAAGTGCACCAAAATCTGAAATGACCAGCTGAAAGATGTGTTGTGAGTAGCCCACTGCACCTGTAAATGCTTTGAAATGTCCTCTTGTAAAGTACAATAATATAAAAGTTTCTCCATCTTTAAAGTAAAAGTAGCTGGAGGAGAAAAATCAATTTCCTTTTAAAACTCTTTAGAATTATTACTGTAAGGGCTTTTCTGCACCTTCAGATTCATAGTGGACTGAGTTAAGATGAGGATTTAAATCTATGGCTGAGTATCTCAATGTCCAGCTCCTCAGGTACAAGGGGGCTTGCCCTGTAACAGCACCCTCAGTAAGGCTCACAAGTAGCTACTAAAGAATGGAGTAACTTCTCTTTACTAGACAAATCCTGGAATTGCTGAACTGCTAACCAATTAGTTTGTTTACCAACACCTAGAACTGCTGAAACAAATATTAGTTTTTCATTTCATTTCAGGACTACAACAAAGTTGGCCAGTTAAGGAAATTACAATTCCTCTGCACAAACACAGGTGAAGCTGCCATTTCCTTGTCCATGAGCAGGAAATCCCACAAAGCCAAGAGAGATGAAAAGGAGCAGTCTGAGAAACATGTTCACTTCTGACCTATGAGAATCATTTCACCGAGTGCCAAGGTCAACAAACAACAGGATCCTTCCAGTGACTGCTTTCATCTCAAGGGGGGAGCTGGGTGGGAAATGGTTTTTCTGCTGTTGAAGTACATTTTCATGCCCACAAAAAGACTTTGGGTCTATAGAAGGATGAAACACAAGCCTGACAGTCTGTAATCTGTTTCTGCAAAATGTACATGACAGAATGAACTCCCATCCACAGATTACGTTCTTAGCACAGGACGTCAACACAGGGATTTGACCCCAGTCTTCAACTGGCCCTGATGAGCATCCCGATCATCAGGGCAAGAGTTTCCTGAGACCTTCCCCCTTTGCAACTTGTCCTTCCCCTCTTCTTGTGCTTCTCACTTCATGCTGAGCTGCCTGACCTCTTGATAGGAACACTGATAGGTCTGTTTTTACTGGAAATTTCTTTCTTGACAAGCATCGCTATTCAAGAAGCAACAAAAATCTTTCATCACCTAACTAGTTTTTCTTTGAAATGTTACCTTCCCAACACACTGGTCATGCCTCCACTTGAGGATTTGGTGCTTCTCAGTAGTGTGGCTGGTACTGAACTACCCAAGAGCAAATCCAAAAGGAAAAAAAAAAGACTGAAAAAAGTGTATAGCTCTGCTGTCCTTTGATAAACTGTAGATCAGAAAACAGAAGTGATAGCTTTTGCACATGATGGCTGATAACTCCCAAAAGCACTGAACTCCAGTCAGTGAATGGAGAGAGAGCACACTAATCAAGTCCTGCCAGGCATGGGAAAATCAGAGAAGAGGAAGGAAAATGAACAAGGACAAAATGTGCTCCTCTTTATCCATGTATCTATACTGTCTTTGCAAGCTCCTCTTGCAATTTCTCTTTGTTCACATTTTCTAACCACGGCAAATAAGAAACAAGCTTTTAAAAATTAAACTAAATTACTGAAAAGCTGTAACTGAAGAGGAGCAAAAGCTGCCTTTGGACATCCACCAGGCAATCCAAGAACTGCTTTGCTGCCCATCTAACACTCATTGTTATGGGAGATGATTAAAGCCACGATCCTCCTGTCCAAAACAATTCAACACCCACTCATATGCAACTGATGGCAAACTCTAGCAAGACAGCATTGCTAAAGAAAGTTCCAGTGGGGTACGAAAAACTGATTCTTCCTCTCTTTATAGGCATGCTAATCCATCTGGTATGAGTCCATGTTTGCCCAGTTGAGAAGGACTGCCCTTAACCCAATGGGAAAAAGACACTAGGACTTTGATCTGTTGAAGTACTTCAGTTTATATTTCCCTTTCCAAGACTAAAATCTTTCATTTAAAGGAAATCTTAATAAAAACCCTGCGGGACACTGGCTGGGGTCCATCCTGACTATTGCAGTATGCAGATATTTTATCTCTTCTAACACATTATGACTTTCAGGAAAAATCTTTTACTTTAGTTTTCTACATCAAACCATGTTCACCTTACCAGTCCATCCAAAGTGCCCAAAGTGATTTACTAGTGGTGCCTTGCCCTGCACCCAGGTGAAGTCTGCAGGGATCACAGGGCAGGGTCTGAGCCCTTGCAGGCTGGCATGGCTGGGGGAAAAAAGGGAGCGAACAGGCAAGCAACTTCTCACAGCTGCTTTTGTGTGGCTCACTGAGGATCTGAATGCACTATTGATTCCTTAGCACTAAAACAGATTTGTAGCCCCTGCGTGTGCAAGACAGATATCTCCTTCAACTCTAATCTCTAGCAGCTGTCAAAGACTTAGATGGCTTGTAGCTGGCCGGCATGCCAAAATCAACGAAGATTTTAGGCCTGCTTGCCGAAGGGGCAACGTGTGAAACAGAAACCAGTGGAAGTCTTTCTCCTGCCCTGATCACAGCTGGACAGGGCTTCCTAAATTTTGCAGTGTATCAAGTGTCCACACCACACCAAAACAGACTAGAGAAAACAAATTATTCCACCCGAAGAATCCATGCCACCCAGAAATCCACCTGCCCCTACGGCTTCTTGCTGATGATATACCCTCCCAACAATTTCAACGGGGCTGAAAGCGCAGTGGGATTACTCTTCCGTGGAACCTCCTGGAAAGCACTAGCACTACCACTGTCTCAACACAAAGTGATGTGCTGTTTAAATGGAGGTCACCAGAATTTACTTGGCAATACTGAGGTAGCATCATTGTAACTTGCGTCTTCAGATAGCAGTCTCTTACTGCTTCTAGTTGAAAACTTTGGTTTCAGTTAAGAAAGAATTCAAGGGTGACTATTTTTCTTTTAGATAAAACTTATGGTTCATTACATTGAGCCAAGGGAATACAGACATCACAACTACCCTTGGTCAAGATATGGGCTCCCCTAGGGCAAAATACTCTCACAGTAGACTTATGTTCATAAGCATTTGTTCAACTTCCTGTACAAAAAAGTGACAAAAAAATTTTAACCATTCCATCTGTTTCCCGGTGCCTACCTTGAAATAATCCTATCATGCTGGCTACTGGGTGAAACCTTCAACAGGATGGTGACATTTATTGGAAATGGTCCAATTTCTCTTTCATGCAGTGTTTTACAGGTAAGGAAATAATCCAAGGTTTTGACTAGGATGGTGTGACTAGGAACATAATGGAGCTCTTCTGAAAATGTATGTGTTATTACTAAAACTATCCTTGAAAACATCCATGAAGGAAAAAAAAAAGGGGAAAAAAGAAACTTTGTTACACTGTCTCCTAGTTGACAAAACATTCCCACATTAACAGCAATGAGGATAAAGTTCAGACTCCAGAATTAAATTCCACAACAGGATTTTCTTATTTTTTATTAATGGATGCAAAGGAAACAGGCGTTGAAGAAAAACATGCATGCGGTGACATTTTAGCAGGAAACTTCAAACCTTGCTGGAGTTAATTTAGATTCTACATCCTATTATTGTGGGAAGAGACACACTCTGTTTTTCAGTAACTAAAACACACCAGGTTATCCTAACATGCCTCCAAACAGCATTCCCAAGTAGTCTGTACTATCTTCAAAAAGTTGCAAACAGTTAGAACTGCTTTATTGAAGAGAAAAAAAGAAAAACAAAACAAAAAAACCCCCATAGTTCTGCTTACACGGTATTTATTTATTTTCAACAGTCTGCTTACACATAAAATGTTCTGGAGCCAAAAGCAACCAGCTGGGCGGGTTACTAGCCGCGCTACTGGGCGCGGTGCCAGAGCTCCTTTCCTTCCCCTTTCTTTTTTTTTTCGCCTTCGTACTTATTTATTTAATAACGGCGGAAAAAAAGTAACCCCGAACCTCCGGGGAGGTGGGGAGTCACGGCGGAGCCTCTCACCCCCCGGGAGCTGCCGGGCAGGGCAGGGCAGCCTGGAGAGCGGCAGCCCCTCGCGTCCCCGCTGCGGTTCGAAGGGGCGGGCGAGCGGCGGCGATCCGCGGGCACCGCTCTCCCGTCCCGGGGACGGCGGGCACCGCTCTCCCGGGACCGTGGGCTGCTCCCGCCACCGCCACGGCCGCGGCCCCCGTTCCTCCCCGCTGGACTCTCCCCGGTACTCACCGCCGGCCGGCTCGGGCAGCGTGGAGACCGAGGTCTGTCCCATGGCTGGGCCGGGAGGCGGTCACGCCGCCCGCCGGGCGCGCAGCCTCCAGCGCGGCTGTTCCCGGGGGGCCATCCCAGTGCTGGCCGGGGCCGCGCTCCCCGCCGGCGGGCGGGGGGCGGCTGCTCCCGCGGCGGCAGCGGCTGCGGGCCGGCGGCTGCCTGTCATCGCCTCCCGGGGCCGCCGGCCGCGGCCCCGGGACCCTCCGCCTCTACCCCCGCCCCGCTCCACCCCGGGGCGCCGCCTCGGCCCCGTCCGGGCGGGGGGGCTGCGCTCGGGTTCCATCCCCGCCGTTCTCAGCCCGGGTCTCTGCCCGGGGGGAGCGCAGTAGTAGTTAGTAAACAAACAACCAAATAAATAAATACATAAAATTTAAATAAATAAATAAAATTTAACCAACCAACCAAATAAACAAATAAATAGGAAGGAAAAGCCACCCTTAGATACACAGAGATCGGAAAAGACGGCGCGTAACTGGCGAGGCTTCCCGCGCTGCTAGCGCGTCCCGGTGTCTGCCCACCCCCGCCCTTATCCGAAGTCCACAGAGTTAGTCCAGACACACAGTTATTCCCACCCCTTCTTATCCCCTCTGAAGGTACAGGAGAAACTTGAGGCAATCTCAGGGAGCGATCCCCATCCCCCTGCTCGGAGGCGCTTCTCTGCTGGGGGCAGTTTTCAGGGCTGTGCTACCATCACGACTGGAAAACGAGTGGCTGGGCAGGGCACGGGGTCGTTACCAGCCCTCGTCTGGCTGTGAAGGAGTCCTGGAAAAGTGCCCGACCCCTCACCTCACCCATAGGTGAGTAATCAAAGACAAGATTATGTTTAATTTTGAAAGAAAGAAGATAGTCAAAGACAGCAGCATCCAGACAGAATTCTGCCATAACAAGTGACAAGAAGGGTCAGAATCAACTGGATAAATTTACGGGGAAGATGGTAGGGAAACAGAGATTGTACATTTAGCACTAGGGCAAAAGAAATAATAGTTTGTTTTCTTTAATGCATAAGCATAATTTAAGCAGTTATACAAGCTTAATGCTAAGCTTACTAGAGCAAGCTTAATGCTAGACCTAGAGCTAGAAACTGTTACCAGTGGTGGGGGGGGGAAGATAACCCCCCCAAAAAAAAACCTCGGGTGCTTAACAGGTATTACTATGCAGTGTCTAGAAGCAAGCAGGAGGACACTCATCCAAAGAACACCTATCAGCAAGCTATACGGTGAAATTAATATATTTCTGAGGGGTCTGGAAATCCTAGAGGGGTTAAAGAGATGTCTGACCTGCTGTTCGTTGCATGTGTTGGCACTGAGGTGATGTTTCAGGCGATGGAGAATTGTGTTAGTGTGGGGCCCACACTAAGGACACAAACGGAGCACCACAAGTTGCTGTGGTTTGTGTAGTAGGCAGAGGACATGGTTGTCAGCCATGTCAGTATATGGTGAATAGAGAAGAACACAACTAATGCTAGTCTTCATGGGTTTTTTATAGAAAATAGGTCCTGGTAAACAGACCTTTTATTTCCTCATTTTTATATGATTATGTGTTAAATTGCCAGAGGCTTGACTGGAATAGATTTCCGCTAGGTACTTGATTTAGTAAGAGAGAAAAAAGTGAAGACAAGACAAAATTAATAAAGCACAAACAGATGAACTAAATGAAAAGCAGATCAATTCTTCAAGGAGCAGTAGCATTTAATGAGGGTGTTTCTGTTGGGGAGCTATGGGGAGGCTGGTCAGTGTTTTCATCACCGATCTAGAAAAGTGTTATTTCAAACAGCTTTAAAAGACTACATAAATCACCAACAACAGTAATTTTAGACAGAATAAATGTTATCAGAGTGATAATGAGGATAAGGCAGCCACAGAGTTATCTGGATTATTTAATAAATCCAGCTCTTTTGAATAAGTACATTTGAATAGGATCAAAAAAAGAAAAATGACAGACTTACAGGATGGAGCAACACTACCTTCAAGGCCAAGGAGAGTATCTTTAAAAGTTTCTCCATGTAGGAGCTTGGCAAAATTCAACACAAGCTAGTGAACTAGTGCTGATACAAAAGGGATCTGATATCCATATACATATGTGCAAATAGGAAAAGAGCAGGTAGAAATCCCATTAGATAGCTGTGCTTTTTATCAGACAAAAAGTGCTGTCCTATGTTCAGTGTCATTTGCCCCTTAAAAAACCGCTGAATGATGGGAGACAGCTTGAAAGAGATGGAAATTGCAGAAAACGCTCTCAAACAAAAGGTGTGAAGAAAGTTAGTGCCAAAGCATTCAGGAAAGACTGATGCGCTGCGTTTTAATCTGACAGTGCCTTTGCAAGGAGAGAATAGCATTGCAACAGTCCTGGATGTTCAAAGACTCTTTGCCTGACACCTCCAACTCCAGGCCCCACACAAAGCATGTAATTGAAGACAATTAAGTGCTACTCTTACGGAGACACCGGCTGGTTTAGTGGTGCCTTTGTCCAACCCAAGGAAAGGCTTTCAGAAGGGCAGCTTGTTGAACAGACAATTTCTGTCATTTATTTCTTGGGACTTTTTTTTTTTCTTAATGCAATTTGGCACATTTATTTTTCTTACCTTGAAAAATTATTTTTAAATGGTTTGTTTTGAGAAACTCGGGTTACCTCTTTGGAGTCACTTGTAAACAGGAACATAAAAGTGTTCCTGTCTGCCTCTGGTCAATCTCATTAATTTTGTCAGAGGAAATTGTGTTCTCCTGCTGCATAAAAGCCCAGTTTACAATGCAAAAGTATATATCATCTGTCTACTATGATTCAGGTGAAGTAATAGACTCCCCAAGGCCGATTTGTGAGCTGATAAAATGGGTTTAGTTACCACATCCTTCATGTAGTTGAATTAGTTGCCAATTTCTTTTGGTATGGTTACTCTGTTTTTTTGGGGTTTGTTTCTTCCTAAGTTAATTGAAGGTAGTGATTTTCATTTATATGTTTTCCCTACAGACACCTCTTTTTTAAAGGTTCTGTCTTCATACCTCAGCAATGATCAGTGATATGTTGTAGAACTAACCAGACATGGTTATGACTTTAGAAAGTAAGGAATGGAAGTTCTACTAGGGAACATCAATGTTGATTTAGAGCACTAACAGATTATAGGCATCATGCTGTAAAGAATCAGAAAATGTAGCTTCTGCTTATAAAAGTTTACCCAAAAGAGCAACCCACAAGCAAGAAACTATTTACTTGCATTAGAAAATTTAAAGTTCTTATTAAGGGGATTTTTATTCATGATGGACAAGACAATTGCCAGCATCCAATACCAGCACCATAGATTCTTTATCCAGCTTTTTTAAAGTGGGCAAAAGTAAATACTTTATTTTGATCCTGAATTGGGAATACCAATTGAATATATAAAATGGTACTGGTGCATACAACAGTTATGTCTCTTTCTGCTTTATTTCTTGCCTAAAGATGCAAAGAAGCAATGTATGCATCTCAAGTACTCACAGTCATTAAAGATCAAATTAGAAAAGACAATAGCACTTTTCTGCTTAAATCCTGCCTTTTAAGCTGTTTGATTAAAGAATTCAGCTTGTGACTCACTGATGTGAGGGAGTGAACCATGAATCCTCAAGACTGTATGAAAAGGTGTCTACCAATGTGACCTATAAGAGAAATTGGGCTGTTGAAAGCCAAGATGTGACATTTTTTGTATGCAGAGCTATATTTATGTAATTGCCTCCACAAAGAAGGGATTTTATCACCCTACTGACATTCCCATTTGAGCATCCACACAAAATACATACATTTAATATTCAGTTGTCTGTGGACTTTTATTCTTCAGTATGATAGAGGTGTTCTCACCTGTGCATTAAATTTCTTGCCATGTTGGCAGTTGGCGTTTAGGACAGTTAAAAGTTTAAGGGTACAATAGTGTTCGATAACAACTGATTCTAGCAGAGAATTGAGATTACAACTATGTAGGTAAAATACACCTTTATTTGCTATAATTTTTTTTTTTTTTAGGATTTAGATGACTTTATCTATGATGTGTTAATATGTATATTCCACTTTTCCTTTTAAACAGCTAAGAGGATAAAACACAGATGTACTGCCCAGCAGTTTGTAGCTATTGTAGTCTTCTGGAGTTCCTGGAAATCCACAATTGCAAGCAAAGCAAAAATGGGCAGGGAAGATGAAAGTGAGAATGTCAGGATTAAAATTTCCATGACCTTTTTGCCCAGGGGTAGTCTTGTACTGAAGGAAATATTGTATCAAGATGCTGAAACATCCCAAGGAAGGCGGGGCAGCTGATGGGTACAACAATTGCCAGTAAGTCATGCCAGACTGTTCTGACACATCAACATCAATGGGGTTCCTGGACCCAGTGTCCCAGTCAGATTTGAAATTTCAGTGTCAGTAATAATACTGAGGTTACCTGATTGTCTCATGGTACACACACAGTCCTTCCCTTCTTGTCACAAGTTATTGTGTTGAGTACTGATAAAACAGACACTCTGCTGACCCTCAAGAACTGAAATATTCCATCAAAAGAGGAAGAATAGCTTCTTCATGAATTTCAGAAGTCTTTGTAAAACAAGAACATTGCACTTGTCTAAATGACTGATATGAGACCTCTTCATGGAAGATGATGTGAAACTTCCAAATTGTTCCAAAGTTAGAATGAAATAATACACGCAATAATCTGTGTCACATATCAAAGAGCAAGTTCTTTACCATCAATAAAGTTTCAAAGACGGCTCTATTTCAGTGTGTTTACTATACTGGGATGATGCATAGCTGTAGGTAACCTACAACTTGTAGAATGCTGTTGCCCAGTCTTTAAAGTTCTGTAGGCTTGTATAAAGTAAAGAGGCATTTTAGAAAGGTGAATTTGTGTAACTGTTCTTTCAGTTACTGAGATTAATTTATGACACTAAATATAACAGAAGCTACAAGGACAGGCTATCACATTTAATCCCAGGTTTCGTGATGCAGGACTGGCAAACACATTCAGCCTTACAATAAGAAAAAAATTTAGCCATGTGCTTATCAATATAAACCAAGAGGATGGCACTGAGTCTAGAACACAAATGATGCAGACAAGTGGTCCTCCCACCCCTCCCACCCACAACTCCTGTCAGTGTGCAGAACTGCTGGAAGATGAGCAGCACAGTGTCCAGCAGGCTGCAATGCTGGATGATTCAGTGAACAAAGCAAAGGTTATGGCATGAGCAAATACAAGCAAGAAGCTAGGTAATTTTTTTAGTCGTGGGTCACACTAAGGTTTATAATGATGACATTGAATTTGTACCTACCTGGGGAAAATGTGCAGATACAAAAAGGAAGAGTTTGGGGAGGGTACCACCAAAATCAGTTTGTGTGCTTAAGACTTAAACATCAGTTGTGGCTGAGTAAAAATCTAGTTCTGTTTTCTGTGAAACTGAATGCAGTTTGGTACTGTCAAAATAAAATAACAGGCCATATTCATGGATTATGCTGGCACTGTATTAGGAATTTAGGCAATTTCTTTTCAAAAACCAGGAACTTTTTGAATAACTCTACATTATTCTCTCACTTGAAAATATTTAAAAATATTTTTCTGTGTCCTTTTTTTACTTTTACTTAGCAATGCTATGTTCTCATCAGTGTCACCTCCCATTTTCAATGCCCATGTATTAGGCAAAAAAAAAGAACTTGAAATCTTCTTTTAAAAAGAGGCTGCTGTCTTTGTCAGTGATCATCACCAGTCTTTATTCCTCATAAAAACCCATTGTACATAGTATCTTCATAGTAGAATGGAAGGCAACTACACAGAACTGAGATGAGCTTCTGTAGTTCAGTCTCTAAATTTGGAAGCTAGAGGTTCAAAGCCTTGGATCAGAGGAGTTGATATGCAAATTATTCTTATTATTCTATTCTTATTAAAACATATAACAGAGATTTCTTGGATAAGATTTACTTGTTCACATTATGATTGCACTGGGTGCCTCGTATTTTGTGCAAGGCCCTTACCTATGGAAGATCTGAGAGGGTCAGACTTGTTTTAGTATTCAGGTGATCTTGACTCCTATTTCAATGCCTGTTCTTCTTCATCCTTACCAGCTCTTTGCCATGACAGGCAGGAAAAACAGCACAGCTGGGCAAACTCATTCCTGGTGATTTGGCATAGACAGGTTTTCTTTCTGCTCACAAATCAACTGTGAATAGGTTCTGCACTTGCAAACCTGTTTGCTGCTCTAAATTATTCACCATAACAGTTTGCAAGTCAGTTTTAGACACTGGAAAGCAGGTAAACAATTCATGGCAACAGCAGTTCAATAATTTATTATCTAGGTGTGTGCTAGATACCCTCAACTGTGGGCTTCTCTTTGTGCTCTCTGATTCAGGAGTTTTACCTGTACCTAGAAGAAACTTGCACAACAGCACATCAAAATGATTTTAAATGGGTAGTAATGAATGCTTATGGATCTACTCATGTGGTTTTATTGTCTGATTTGTGACTTTATTCTGCTTACCCTTTAACTTAACTTTGCTCTTGCCTATATTAAGTAACTGCTTGGAAAATTTTTATAGGAAAGACTTCTACAGATTTGCAAATTGCAAGTGTGTTGAAAAAAATCTTCATTTTAATAATAGTTTGCAGTTTCTTGTGGTACTGTATGCACTGAACTTTTGAAGTAATTTACATAACGTGTGGCTGAAAGGCAGAAAATAGAAGGAAAATGGTCCCAACACAAACATTTTGGGAGTCATGGAGAGCAGATCTATTCATCTCCTGTGCATGCTCCTCAGCTTTAGAAGCTGCCCTACACCCCCTCTGTGCTTGCTTTCTACATTTCAATTTCTACATGTTTCATCTCCATTCCACTTCTATTCCACAATATCTTTCAAAAACGTTTTATTTTCCCTAATGTTCCTTAAAGGCAAATTTTAAAACTTTTTATCTTCTGAGTTTTTTTACTTTTTTCTTCATTCCGTGGTTGTTGCTAATGTTTGTTTACTTTGCTTCTGATGATCTGAAGTCAGTTCCCTTGCTTTACTTCATCAAGCCTGGCCTATACAGGAACCTTTGTTTTCTCACAGACCCAGAGAATTTCACTAATTATTTGGAGTATTTCACTGACTATTTGTTGTTTTCACTAATTATTTGGAGTATTATTTGGAGATTCAGAATCTCTGAAATCTGATTTCACAGATTTTGAAATCTACTGTTTCAAAAGTTATCAGCTGCCTGAAGACTTCTGATGTAAACAGTAGAGTGGTGTAATGCAGATTTTGGAGAACATCTTGTGCAATATTATGAAAGGTGAACAAATGAGAGATTCAAACCCTGATTAATCAGACCCTTCTGACACTAAGTATTGTGGGTTTTTAATTTGAATTTACTGAAAATAAATGTGCTATAAGAAATGTGTGTTATTCAGGGAAAGGATCTGATCTTATTTCAAAAAGCATCGTGCAGTTTATGCGGGAAAAATCTACCTCCTGTCTTTGTTTAAAGCACCGAGGGGAACTGACATACCAGATCACATTGTGTCCCTAATTCTAGACCAGATATTCCTGAAAACAACATGAAGAATTCCCCCAAAGCCTGTAAGGTCTCACTCTAATACTTAATAATTTAAATGCCGTAGTCCTGGTTTAAAATTTAAAACTTAAATTTTCTAACACTCTTCTACACGTTTCTGATTGTTAATAACAAAAACTCTCAAAACTAATGTTGTTCATACATGATCATTTCCTTTGTGGCTCATACTGGCTCCTGGATCCCAGCACCTCCTGTTGCATGGTGTCTCACTGTGCAGTGGCAACTCTGTGACAGCACAGGAGAGCATTTCCTTTCCAGGCATAAAATAACCATCAGACATTTTCCAATCAACAGTGTGTTTGTTACCAGATATCAATTTTTTCCAGGGTTACAGATTTATGATGAAAGACAAAACGGACTACATTAAGAATTATAAATAGTATTCTGCCTGTCCTAGTTCAAGCCACTGGGGATGAAGAAAGCAATGGCGTAACAATGACATGCCGGAGTGTAGAGTTCCTCAACAGTCAGGTTTCTGCCAGGTTTTCAAAGGCTTTAGCTGCTTCAAGTTTGTATCACTAGCTACAATAAACAGCATGAACGTGCCCCTGTACTGATATAAGCTGGCATGTCCCCAGCAGAGAAAATGAAGTAGTGCAGCCAAAGACATCTGGAGGCCTGTTCTTACTGCAGGACACCACCTTTCCTCCTCTACCTCTTCTCTCAAGGCTGTTTGCACCTTGCATTGTATTATGGTAATGGTACTGGAGTTCCCTAATTCATCATTTTGAGGAAAGGCTCCTACTGGCTGGACTAGCTCCCCTTAGGTGTTTTTTCTCTCTTGTGTCTAGGCTTAACAGCAGCCTCTGGCTGCTTCTGGCTGCTGCTGCTGCAGCAAAGCCCAGTTATCTAGGAGAATTCTGTGCTCTCCAGTCTGTCCAGCAGTGCCTCCTCACTTTAGAGAAGTCTGCCATGATACTAGTCAAGCTGTACTAACCATTTTCCTTGGAAAAACACAGTTTTCTGCTCTTCAGGGCATGTGTGGTAGTTGCTGGCTGTGGCCTTCCCTCTACATTTCCAAGCTCCTTAATGAATCACTGCTTTTTGGCACCAAAGCAAAATAAACACATCATTTTGGATGCCTTTGCCAAACGTATGTACACTTGGAACAGGTTTTGAATGATAGAAAGCAAAAGGTTTAATGAAATGTGCAGGCTGTGTAGCTAAAAGTTGCAAAAGAGACAAAAAATATGAAACTGAAGATCACAACAGTATCATTAGCCCCCAAAACTGTTCAGATCTTGTCTAATTTTTGGAACACATGGAGGGGACTTAATAGTAGTGTGTCCACTACAGCCTAACCAGGAAAAAAGCAGCAATAGAAAGCAGCATAGGGATGCAGGATCACTCATCAACATGATGGTTAGATGCCTACCCCTTTCCTTTCCCTCTCCCTTTTCTTTTCTTCATGTTTCTGTTTGTCTTTTCTGTTCAGTAACTGATTCAGTGTAACTACACAAAGCGCAGCAGATTTTTACACTGATGCGTCCTAGCCTATGTGAAGGGGAAAAGGCATCAACAAAAAAATTGGCAGGCACACTGAATGAACTTCCTCAGTTGCTCAAGCCAGCCGTGTGTACGTACCCTTCCATGCACTTTGGCCCTTTCAAAGTGCCTGAGCCTGTCCACAGCTTGAACAACATCCATTTGCTCTTGCTGACTAGAGTGAGACTTTTTCTCAAAATTTTTGAGAAAAAGTTTTGAAAATGTTTGGCACCACTGTTCGTCTAGTTCCTCTCCATTCAATCAGATTTTAGAATGAATTTAAATGTATTGCTGGACTATAATTAGCTCCCCCCCCTCCCACAGGGGACCAGCTCTTTCCTTTTTAAATGGGCAGCTGCAAAGACTCTACCTTGAACAATATCCTGAATGACAGCAAAGTTTCAAACGTGGACCCCTGCCTGATTAACTCCCAAAAATCAGAATAATCTCTGCCTCAGGCAAATCTAAGTCCTTCCCTATGAAGCTGGTTTACTACAGAAGTATCTAGACCAAAATAAAAGTTTCAGCCTTCAGTTTAATTTGCCTCCATGTTTCTGCTATTATGAAAATGTGGACTTTTTTTTATCCTACTGGGAAAGTGCATTTTTTCCACTCTCCCATGACTCAAAAACATCTGAAAGATTCTTCCTCCAAGCTTAAGAAAAAGAAGGGGGAAAAACTTCACCTTTTGGCAAAGATACAGATGGAAATTTTTGACTCAAAAGAGGATTTTCAAAATAAAATAAAAGAAGCATGTAAAAACAAGGGGTTATAATGGAAACTATTTTCATAGCCAGCTCTAAAGTAAGAACTGCTGTTCCAGAGACACATGGTACTGCTGAAAACATTGGTTTGAAGCCAAAACCCCTACCATGCTAGTGGAATCCGGAAGCACTACAATATTAAATACACCTCAAAATATATGTCAGACATCTCCCTGTGTCTGTTCCACTTATTCTTCACAGTAAGATACTATACACTCAATTCATCAGTGTCTGCAGAGTACAAAGAATAAAGGGCTGGTGGCAAATGTTCTTTCCTGCACCACACTCACCAAATGGTCTTCTGGAAGACTGGGCTTATTATTCCCATTTTGCAAATATTGAGCCAATATCCACTTTCCATCTGCAGCACTTATACAGCATCTATTATTACAGCATGTGAGCACCTCTCACTGGTCCTATGGAAGCGTTATTATCCCCAAGGTACGATTTCCACATTTCATTTTGCAGTGATGGGAGGAGGGAGCGTGCTACTAAAAGCGTGAGGACATCCTGCTCAGCTGCATTCCTCCTTGGCAGACTCTTTCTTCTGCCTTTGGTCTGCTTCTTCCAGCTGCTCCAATGCAGTTAGCCTGGCCCTGGGCAACTGGAAAAACTCTGCTCTGGAGAGATCCCCCCCTGGAGTACTGCCTCCAGTACTATGACTCACTCTGGGGTCCTCAGGACATGAAAGACATGGACCCATTGGAACAAGTCCAGAGGAGGGCCATGTAGATGATTAGAGGGATGGAGCACTTCTGCTATGAAGACATGCTAGAAGAGCTGGTGTTGTTCAGCCTAGAGAAGAGAAGGCTCAGGGGAGACCTTATAGCACCTTCCAGTACCTAAAAGGAGCCTAGAAGAGAGGTAGAGAGGGCATATGGAGATAGGACAAGGGGGAATGGCTTTAAGCTGAAAGAGGGTAGCTTTAGACTAGATATCAGGAAGAAATCCTTCACTGTAAGGGTGGTGAGACACTGAATAGGCAGCCCAGAGAGCTGGTAGGTGTCCCATCCACGGAAATATTTAAGGTTGGACAGAGCTCTGAGCAACCTGATCTAGTTGAAGATGGCCTTGCTCATTGCAGGGGGGTTGGACTAGTAACCTTTCAGAGTTCCCTTCCAACCCAAGCTATTCTGTGATTCTTTTTGCTCCCACCACAATTACAGCTTGGCCCCGCATCTTTGTTGATTCATAAGAAAGCCCACAGCCAATTATAAGTGTCCTAATGAATCTTCTGCTTTTGTGCAGACTGTCTTTCCTACATACTTGAGGCTTTTGCTCACAGTTCTCGTCTCACAATAGCATGCAAACATCAACTGACAGTTTTCCCAGGAGAGGGGCTGGGAGCGTGCCCTTTTGCCACCTCCAAGTTCACAGAAGTTTAACAGGAAAGCCCTCCCTGATGGCTCTGTCAGGGTCTGGCTGGCTGCAGAGACACACCAACACTAGCAGAGCACTGACTGAGGCTGCTTCTTCTCTGTCTAGTCTGGCCCCAGCTCCCCACAAGGCTCTTTGTAAGGGCTGATGGGTCAATCCAGAGGGGGATCTGCAGGGCTCACAGGGAGGGCTACAAAGAGTCAGGTTTTGCATCCTTGCCAGTGTGCTGTAGCAGAATTCTGATCTAGTAACCTGCTAGCATTTTAACAAGGCAGAAAGCCTGGTCAGCTTTGCTGACCGTTCCTTCCATATGCATGGCATTTGGTCTTCACGTGGTAATTGCATAAATCAAGTGTCAATCTGTGAGTCTCATCTTGCTTTTTAAATTCTTGTGTGTTGTTCATTGACTTGCCAATGATGAGAGAAACCAGGATGCTTTAAGCACACTAGTCCTGGGGGTCTTTTTTGTGCTGGTCCAGATCATGTTTAGCTCAGGTTCATTCAGTTGCAAACCCCACACATAAGGAAATTAAACAATTATATGAAGTAAGACAGGAATGCCAAAAGTGCTTTCACCAAGACTAAACATCAATATTAAACTTTTTTCTCCAACTACCTATTTAATACAGCAGATCATTAATGCAGCACATTTAGTTAGTTCAAATGTACAAATTTCGTTAAATTACAATTCAGCAACATTAAAGCCAGATGGGCTGCAGGGGGGGAAATGCAGATACTTTTAAAGCTAATGTAAATGAAATATTATTGTTTTCAGTTAGAATCAAAATAAATTAAGTCGACAGAAGCTTTCACAGAAATGCTCAGGAAGATAGCTTCTCTGTAAGAAAAATCCATTTAAAAGAAATAGTACTTCAGATATTTTCATGGTTCTGTGGCTCACTGAATTACATTCCCGTATAGAAGCAGCAAAGCTCATGTGCAAGAGCTAGTAATAAGACCTTTACTGGTATGTCACTTACTAGGAGAAAAAGGTCTTAATTTTACAGTGCTTTTTGTAAAGTATTTGACTGTAGAAAACATTAACCCAAAAAGAGCTATTGTGAAAGGAAGAAAATACACATTTTCAAAAACATGACTTGCTTGGGGAACCCTCACTGCCTCCTTCACAGCCCTGGCATCACTGGGAGCCAGGCTGCAATGTCAAGCTCCCTCTAAAACCCTCTGTGGGTGCAAGGCACAGCCCCATGCCATGCAGGAGTGCCTTGATGGGCACTGCAAACAGTATCCACTGGATTCTCTGGATGAAAGGCAAATGCCCTTGGTTGTGGGGTATGAACCATAAAATCCAGCTTGGCATTATGCTTCAATATTTTCTGAAAAGTCACTTATAGAACTGTGCTATGCAGTGAAAAAAAAAAAAATAAAAAGATATCCTACATAAGACACACCCACTCCATTTCTCATTTTTAACAGTAACCCTTTCCAGAAAAACTGAGACATTTCAATTTACGTTAGTTGTGTGCCACAATAAATAATTGTTTTCCCCCAAAAGAGTAATTAAAAGTCTATATAAAGTCTCACCTACTCAGGTGATGTAGCAGGATGAGGGGTGCTCCTAAGCATTCTCAAGCAGACATCACACTCACTTAAACTACTAAAATACAATGCAAGATGTCAGAGTCTTCGTTTTCCCACGAACTGCACAGTAATCATGGACCACAACCTTGATTCACACATGGTGATAAAACCCAGTGCCTGTTAATTTATGAATGTAGCTGGCAGTCATTAAGTAAATTATGTGGAGGTCAGGTCGATGGTCCTTTCTTTGTTTATTCCTCTTATTTAATGATCCATTGCTGGAGACAGACTGAAAACTTTCAGAATGTTTTACAACATATTTATGTGGCCAAGTGCTGTCCTGTGCTTTCCATCCCCATTATCCTGACATGCTGAACATAAATCAGAGTGCAGTATGTAGAATTAACCTGTGAGGAAAGCACAAAGCAGCTTTTTTTTAATTTTATTTTTATAATGTATACAGAGAAAATACTTCTTCCTTTCTAGAGTAGCCTCTAAGAGAGATCAACTTTTGGTTAAGGGATAAAATAAGACCAATTTTATTTTGTGCAGCTGAATTCCACAAGAGCCAAATGTCCCAGCATGGGATATTGGACCTGGATCCAGGGAGACTTCCATTCAATTAAAGACAAAGTGTGGTTAAAATCACATTACATTGTCAGGGTTCAGATCCTCACAGCTCAAGCTAATCAAAATTAATTTTTTTAAAGGTATAGAGACTTAACCCTTGCTGAGCACTCAGTACTAACTCTTGGCCTCACAAGGCAGATTAACAAAGGCTGGATCAGTTTAAGTAAAATCATTAATAAAGTGAATGTATGTATAATCACGCATATATCTGTGTATAGACATGCTAAACTGACGCAAGTCAGTTGGAAAAGCTACAAATTTCCTTGTGTGGCCAGCCCCACTGAAAACTTTCTTTGTGCATAGAGGTTTGTGTTGAACCATCCTATTAATCCTACAAAATTTTTAGAAGTCTGAATAGGAGTTCCAGCAGAGCGACTTCCTGCAATTCAAACCCATGGACTGTAAGAGGTATGGAAAGGAAGTGGTCTATTTCCCAGCCTAATAGAAAGAAAATTATTATCTGAATTTTAAGGTATTTTGTTATTAAACAAAAGTAGGTGAAAAATTATGGTCATAGCAACCTATACACATCTGGCATTTCCTTATGTTATGATAAATATTAGTTGGTTTTACATGTAATTTGCCCCATCAAGTTGACTAAACTAATAGGAGATAACTGGATCCACAATTCATGCAAGGCATTTTTTGTTTGTATAAGTTGTCTAGCAACATTGGTTAACTAATGAATCACATCACCTATGAAAGACAGATCCATACCTTTTCTGAAGTTATTTTAGGCTTGTCTGTGTGTTAATTTTTACATCAAACATAATTGGTCTAACTGGAAGGGCCTTTCTGACTGCAAGCTGTTCCAAGTGACATGACATTACATACCTCCCAGGCTGAGCTCACTAAAAGATGAGCGAGTCTAAAGGACAAAAGACGACCCGGTATATGAGGAGTATATATCTGTTCTCCACAGAACAGAACACTTACGAGCATACATCATTATTCTGCTGTTAATAGCCTGGTACTGAACTGCTAAAATGAGACATCATTCAGCTCCTCTTTGGTGCTGTTTCACTGAAGTCACTGAAACATACTTCACTGACAATCAGTTTTATACTTAGTATATTACAAATCCGTTGGTGCAGTAAATGCCTGTAACACTTCAGCACTGTCATGGGTTGTGCAGTAAAGTGGCTGGGTAGGAGATCCGAGACTCCTTGTTTTCCCTCACAAGGTACTTGATGGCTGTTTGTATCATCTCACATACCATGCAAGGCCTTGGGCTGGGTGTTTTTCACACACATGAAAAATCCTACCCCCATTATAATTGCAATCAAGCCTTTATGAAAGCTCTACTACCAGCATCAGACTATTAAAGATTAAATGTATCATTATAGCTGCCAAGTCATAAAATAGCAGAAAAGAAAGCAAACATCATGTGTTCTTAGGTATAAAATTCATTTCTTCCTGGAAGATTTTAAGTTTTGAGAGTTACAACAAAATTCCATGTGCTCCATCTTATCTAATTCTTCTTCTAGTGCAGTTTTGGTTGGTCCTTAAAAAGCTGGCACATTTTATTACATTAGAACTCAATCTAAGAAACCTGAACACATGTTCATGCTTCACTGCTCACTGGTTATTAGGATAATCTACAGGAATCAACATCACAATAGGGCATTGTTTGTGAATGTGAGCAAAAGGTTACAACAACAGCCTGAACCCAGATCTGATTCTTTAACTCGCATTCCCTTTGCTGTGAAGATTGCACATGTTGTGTGTGGTAGCTATTTCCATCACGCTCAGTCTTTTCTGCCTTTTGTTGCACCCCAGAAGAGAACGCGGTACAGCAGGAGCACATTTATCCTGAAAAACACTGAGTAGCTGGAACAGTGTGTTTCATGGGAGGTGACCAGCCATGGTGTAAAGTGAACCTTAGGCTCCTCATCATTGCAAGACTTGAGTACCCCACCATACCCAGCAAACAGATCCGCTACGGCCATAATCTAGGGGGTAACAGGATGGTTCTGTGAGAAATTATTTCCTTTAACTGAAATGTGCTTGGATCCACAAATCCGGAGTTCCACAGTCCTGAACATCCTCCTTCATTGCTGCCCAGCCACACAAGCACTCAATTACCCGTATATTGAGCTTTCATCCTTAGTAACTAAATGTCCACTTAGGGTTACCACCACAGCTGTCTGCACCACAGCAGCGCCCTATTAGCACTTACACTGTTGGAGAAATGGTGCCCAGTCCCTTTTAAAGAGTTCTGGAATGCAGTCTGAAGGCTGCGCATTTTGAGGAGCCTTTTCAAGTGATACTGGGCTGTCAAAAGAAAGCATGTTTGGGGAACAAGCTTAATCTCCCTCCTCAGGGTCCCCATTCCCAAGAGATGAGCTTAGACAATCCAGTGTTGGGTAGCGAGATTGCCTCTCATCTGTGTTACAGGACCTCTATTTCCAGACCAAATCCCACACAGGAACACCATTTAGATGGAGAGGACCCTTTCTGTCCATCCTCACAGTAGCTTGGGCAGGATGCAGAGCAGTTTGGGGGTTTTTGACTCTTTACTGCCTGAAGGGATAAATTCCTGCTTCTCTGACCTTCCAGTAGTGGAAATAACCTGATTTGTTTGCTGGTATAATAGCAGTATATGGGGACTTTTGTCCTGCCAGCTGCAGGGGGGAAACACTGGTGATGCTTTGGCATGGGGAATAAAGCAGTGTTAGCATCTCTCTGTAGCACTTTGGCATGGTTGTTTCTAGTCCTCCTAGTACTCCCTCCATTAAAAATAAACTACTTCTGCATTTTAGGTAGGTACAGAGTAGGATAGGTGAGGGCCTTAATCAGTAGACTGTATTATCATATATGTAGTCTATTTAAGGTCTAAGGAACTTGTTATCTTAGACACTGTGAAGTTTGAAGACACTGTCTGGATGCTCCAACAACAGTGTTCACCCTAACCATAACACAATCTGCTGCCTCCAGCTCTTTTGTCCCAGGAGGCCTCTTCTGGCAGGGTGTGCCCTGTAATGCAGAATTCTTAGATGCCACACAAAGAATGACATAATAAATGGAAGGATAAGACTTAGAGGACTTGATCATTTTTTAAAAAATAAAATTTAAGAAAACACTGGAGCACAGAGGAGAAAGCCACACCACCTGCATAAAGCAATAAGATTGTATAAAGTATTGCCTTGCAGTATGAAGAGCAGCAGTCATTTACCTCCTAAATAGACAGATTTAGCCAGTGAAACCTTCATTTTAGGCATAATACCAATGCAGTGTTTAACTATGGTCTTCACTGCAGCACTGTATGAGTTCCAGCTACAGTGTCAGGCTAACAGCAACACTGAGGAATGAGAATGGTGCCCAATTTCAGAGATGCTGGAATAATGCCAAAATCGGCCCTCCATTGGTGTAAGTGGATATAGATTGCTTAATTGGTTCTGGCTTACTCCCACCTGCCCCTCTCGCTAGTACTTTACCACCTAAAAGAAACACAAGTTAATGCTTTGTACAGGGACTCTGGCTAGTGCTGACTCTGGGGTGATGAGAGAGAACCAAACACTTTTCATTTAGCTACATGTGCACTGAAAAACAGTATAATGGGCGTTATTTCCACATGCTTTTCTCCCACCTAGAAGCCAGGGTAGCCAAGACTTCTATATGTCAGCGATGCTGTTCCGTTGTGTCCGACAGGTGGCAATTAAGGCAGATGCAGCTAGCTCCAGTGGAAACAAAGCCTTTATTAAAACTGGAAGGAGAAATTCTGAGTGTTGATTAGGAAGCATCCTGCTGGAGGCTTTCTAGCACCTGGGACCCCTCCTTTCCAGCCTTTTTAGCAGTCTGTCTGATGTAAGGTGTGCAGTATCGTTTTTCCTGTGTGCTAGTTAATAGTCACCTTCCTTTTTCAAATCTCAAATATATTCAGAATCACTCATTACCAATATTTAAATAGAATATACATACATACATTTTAATATATAAATGTATTCTGGTTCCAAAAAGTGTACCTCTACAGATAGATGTTGGTGATATTTAGTCATAGGTGGGAACAAAGAGGTCCGAACTAGTATTTTCCAGTCAGAAACATTAAGACAGTTTTCTTTGTAGGATTATTATAGTTAGAAAGCTGCAAATGGGTTTTAGGTTGAGGTGCAAAGTAGGTTCAGAATATTGGGAAATTTGCTTTTACAGTAGCTCAGAGTGCATAGTTACAAGGCTTTCCCGAATCCTCCTCAGATTTTTGTGTTTCAAGGAACCAAAGATTACTCAATATCCCATAAGCAGTCACTCTAGTGCTCCAACTAGAATAAGACAACATCTTTCCATGTTGAAAATACATTTAAAGAGTACATAAGCTCTCTGAGACAGAGCTCGTCAGCTGAACATGTGCTTCCACCATAATGCTATTATGCAACTATCTTTGAAAATCACTGCTTCTCAATACTGAGCCTCCCCATCTATAACTAAGATCTAATTAGTTTTTCCCCAATCATATGGCCTTTCCTTTGCCCAAACTGAACACATTGGTTTCTTGCATAAGAATAGTTTTATATTTTCTTGCCAGTCAGTGCTGGTAGCAACATACAGCCTGGAGCAAGAACCAGTTCTTGCTGGATACCTCCTGAATCATACCTGATGTGCAACAACGATTCCCTAAATACACTTGCATTTTGAAGCCTGGCTTCAGTTTGGACACTGAATAACCCATTTTATACATAACATATTGGGTTTGTATCATTTTAGGTTCTACACACCAGAATCAATCTTCTAATGCAGCCAGATAGATAGATGAAATAATTCCCTCAAACCTGTTTTTCACCAACCCATGTTAATTGGAATTATTGGTATTCAATTCTTAAATTCTTTCTGGCTCAGTCACTGTATCACCTGTTTCACATTTTTGACTGAGACTGATGTGATTTTCACCAGCTATGCTTATGAGTCTACCTCATTTACTCCATTTAAAAATTGCTGCAACACAGATTAATTCCTTCAAAAGCATGAAGTTCTCTCAGAATGGAGACCAAAGGGGTACATTGTGTGCCCTACCTGGTTATCCTCAGGAGAGGAATGATTCTGAGCCCAGGTAACTCATTGCCTTCCCAGCCTACAAACAGAAGGCCAGAAAGCTCTGCCAGTTCCATCTCTGGTCTACAAAACAAACTGCAGCCCTGAGCCTTTGTGTGGCCAACTCTTTGTGGTTCTTTTGTAGTGCTCACCTTACCACTACTATATACTAACGCACGTTGCAACAGGTTGGGACCTCCCTACTTCCCTATCCTACCTGCATGCCTCCTACACACCTTGCCCAGCACTCCATCTCCAACAGTGTCCCTAAGCACTCCCAGACTTTCCACAGGATCTGTGCAGTGGCTGAATCAAGCCAGTCCTCTATGTGCAGAGGAGTGTGCTGTTGTGCTTGGAAAAAAATTCTGCTCTTTTGTGTTTGCAATGTCTCATGAACTGCATATGGCACATGATGCAGCTGTCCATAAATACTAGAAGAAGACAACTTGTTCTTTAAATGAACACATAATGGAATTTGATTTCATGTAATGAAATAGGAGGAAAACACTGGGAGCGAAGTGGAAGTGTCGATATGCTTAAGGATGGTAAATATCTTGGACTAGTCACCTTTGACAGAGAAAACGCTGAAATAACTTAGGGACCACTTCTCATCTGTGGAAATTCCTTTTATACCAGTTCTAAAGAACCTCTAATTTCTGACATTTGGGCCCAGCCAGTGTCACCAGGGAGTTGGCAAGGAGGGAAATCATGAGGCATATGACAATCTTCTTTGTTTTTTCTCTCAGCTGAGAGGAAGCCCAGTTTGACAAAGGTAAGTATTCTCTTATCATTTTGTTTCTCTTTCTAGAAACAAAGGTGCTGTCAAGATCTCACCCACTCCTCCTTCCAAATAGTACCCGACAGTTAATGGATGATCCATGGTGGAAGCAGTCTAAACCAGCAATGCATATGCTGTCTTACCAGGCCTAAAACTGTGCTGAGCAGACTCAGACAAACCCTGTATTTGAGCACAGCAACCTATTTTCATGACATCACTTGCAGAAATGGAGCTCTGGCGCACAGTGCATAGCAGGATCAAGAGAAGAACAGAACATAAGTACTCCAAATTCCTCTGCAAAGCCACGGGAAGGCTTTATGGTTGCCAAGTTACTAATATCATCAAAATGCTTATTTTCCTTTTTCATTATGCCCATAGTACACTGTGACCGTGAAAATGGGCAGAGGGAAAAAAATAAAATAAAATAAACCTTGGTGATGCAGTTTCACACTGAGAATGCAGACTAGTATGGGAATGGGAAAATGAAGGGGACCACAGGAGTTATTAGGACCAATCCAACATGGTAGCAGGCAATAGATGCTTTGCTGTGGGAAGCATCACTTTTGCATCCTATGGACACTTAGGTCCTTCCTAATAAGCTGTAAAAGGTAAAGTTGTCAAAGAAAAGTGTGGTATGCCAGAAGCAGAGAAAAGGAAGGTCTGAGGTCCCACTCCATCAGCAATGTTCTGAGACGTTTATTTGTGTCATTTTTCAGGCAAGAAAATATTAGCTGCCTTTCACACAGTGTCAATTCTCTTTTCCATTAGCAATCTGATCTGCTGCTTGAGATAGCACTTACTGGTCTGGAGGAAAAGCTTAAAGGCAGAGCAGAGGAAGAGGACATCACCGCAAGAGGCAACAATGCCACAAAAGTGTGGTTAAATGCTGATCTAGGAAGGATGCTAACTCCTGCCTTTTCCTTGTTCACCCTGATGGTAGTCCTCTAAAATGGCTGCACAACCTATCTGAATCTGAAGACGTATACAAACTTTAGCACTTGGGAGCCATCTGCTCTGCAAGATGAAAAAGAGTTGAATCTGCCCCCAGAATTTCAAATTGTGCTTAAAAAACCCCCGAAGAAATCTAGCTGTGATTGCAAGCAGCGATAAGGGAACTTATCTCAGGGTAAGTGAAAACACTACTCTCAGAAAAGTGCTCTTAAACTGTACTGTACAAACTGCCCCCTGCTCAAGTGGCATATTGTGAGCTTCTTCATCTGCAGTGCAGAATAAGTTAGGCAGGCTACCACTTGAGAGAAAAAGGGGACCCCACAATCATCCTTATTCCTCCCTGGGAGAAGAGAGCATTTCTGGGAAATAACACTGGCTGTTCTTTCTCTTTCAGCAATTCAAAATAAGACTCCAAATGGTGCTGAACAGTACTTCTACACTGCCAGTATTATAATTTTCCACTCCTCTTTGCAGTCAGGTTTTCTGAACTACAGTATTAAAGAATATACACAACAACTACAGAACTTTGCAAACATGACAGAAACTTGCGTGAAAATGAGTTATGTGAAGAGCTACTCCACCTCTCTAGTATTCATGTTGAAGAATCAACACTCTAAAACAATGATCATTAAAAGATATTAAATTATTTTGAGGACAATAAAATAATAGAATGCAATGCTCATTACTTTCAGGTGTTGAAAGTAAATTGTTCACCTTGAAGGACCTCAGAATCTTGATCAAGACTTCATCATTTAATTTGGCCCCAGAACCTCCCACATGTAGATTTTAAAAAAAAAAAAAGTATTTTTTCCCCACTATCTAGACTATCTAACCTTGGGAATTGCCAAGATGCTCTCATATGGCACTGTGTAACCTTTAGCTTCTAAATAAGACAGATAATTCATCAGGGTGGGTGGCATCTCCAAAACCATAGGCAGGGTTAAGCTCTGAGGCCTGTTTGCATCAATTAATATCACACTGTTCAAAGATCCTTCAGCTAGAACTAGAAAAAGCTGTGTCCTGAACTGGATGTCATGCAGATGTAAGACACTGCATCACATCTAACCCCAGCTGACTAACCAGTCTGGGTGCAGCCACCAGTGCTGATGTGACTATGCTGTTTAGTGGTTCAGATTAATGTCTGCTGGGCAAAAGGCGCTGCACCACATAAACATGCTCAGAGCTAGCTCAAGGACTCCTGGCACAGCCCTTGTTACACAGAGCAGACAAGGCATTCATGGCATACAAAAGGAGAAAACAAGTAAACAAAAAACCCCATTGCTGGGTTTTGTGGGAAAAGTAAGAAAAGTGGACTTCCCATTTTCATTTTTAATCCAAAAGCCATCTTTGTTCCTAAGTTCTGTGATATTTTATGCCTCTTGAAGGCACTCAAGCCAAACTAAACAACTCCTTCAACCTTTCGCGGGAACCACTCAGAGCCTTAAGCTGTTGTGTAGGAAATGCAAGTTTATGCCTTACAGAAGCCATATAATATATTACTACAATCACTGTGCTGTGTGATACAAGCTAGGGAATTTAAAAGTTATGTTTGGCAACCTGCCCTTACTGTGCTCTAATTATTTCTTAATATCCCAATTTAAGGGCAGCATATTGGCCCCAATTATAAATTGTCTGGCTTTTATAAGTCTGTGTCACAGAATAAATGTTAAACAGTTTTCAGCTTCCTTATTGAAAACTGCTGATTGTGTGTTGCCTGACAAAGCAAAATGTCTCCATTAGAATAATGATTTTTTGTAAATATGATAGTATTAAGGCTGACTCTTCCAGATATTAAAAATGCATGGAAAAACCCATTCAAAAAAGTGTTATGTGAACTGTCATAATTTGTTAGTTTAATATATTTGTCACTTGCATTTCTTTTAAAAATGCCAAGAGCAATTAAACCTTATCCCAACACTAGAAGATGCCAAATTTCACTTGAAATTAAAACAGAGTAATGTGTCATGTTAGTTATTTTAATAACATTAAACAATAAAAACAGAAACAGAGAAGAAAAAGGAGACATATATCAACTGCAACTCCAAACAAAGCAGCTAAAATATATAGCCTGTTTCTCTGCTAAAATCACACACACAAACTCCATAGTCTTCCTCCATTAACAAACCATTTCCCTTGACAGTAAGGCCATACCGTATTATTGCTGGATTATGGTTTAAATAACCAGCTCCCAGCAGCACAAATTTTATGCCAGTCTGAGAACGCCGTATTTTCAGTTCATCTCTTCACATGATTTCCATGCAAGCCTTCATAATAAAATACTCCCTGTTTTTTGGACTGACTCAAGTCCCAGTGAGAAAGACAGAAGGGACTTGTGAGTCAGCAGAAGCTGGAGCTAGGACGAATCAATCACAACTTTGTTTCCTGTGGAAATACCAGCTGCTGTCATATTTGTATTGGAATTACATTGTGCAAGGCTTCTCCTAGCAATGGTCAAACCATGGATGAAAAGATTGTTTCTGGATTGTCTCCCACTGTGTCTGCCTTTCTACAGAGACACAGGGTTGTCTTTGCCATTATGAAATTTTCTGTTGCCATCCAAAATACATTTAAGGGGATTTTCTCATGAAATAAATTCTGAAATAAGGAATCTTTGATAGTTACATTACAGGAAAGGTGCTGCTGAGCAAACCAAGATTAAGCAAATATTTGTCCCTGGCCTGTTTATATTCTCCTGTGTCTTTTGCTTTATTTGAAAATTGAGTATTAACAGTATTAACTAATTCTTCACTCAAGTCCATTATTTGAGCCCTATGATCCCAGCAACTCAATACCTCATTGCTGACAAGTCTGAGTCGAGTTTGTCTCCTCTGGGAGGAAAGCAGACAGCCATAAACATCATCCCTTCTTCTGTTCCTTACAAGAAGTCCTTCCACTGCTACCACTGCCCCCACGAGGTGCTTGGAGAGGATGTTTTTGTACAGGTATCAGTACAAACCACATTAGCTTCTGTCTCCCAGTATCTGCAGAAAAAGTGGTAGTTTTGTTCAAATGAATATGGCTAGTTCTGTATTCTTTCATCTCCAGCAGCAAATGGGACATCCCTACTAGTGTTGAGCTGTACCCAGGCACAAATGCCTCCCTTGAGTGTGTGATAACAAATCCAGGTGACCAATCTCCCCCAACATCCTTCATCTCTACAGGAGTGGGGGACACTCATGTTAGCCCTGGGCCCCCTTCACTCACCCAGGGGCTGCCAGGCCTCACGTGCCAGAAAGAGCAAATAGAGACAAACTCAGCAGCTTTATTCAGGATTTACTTCTGTCTGCTGAGAGAAGGTTGCTAGGTATTCTTATAGTCCTAAGCTACTTATATTTTCCAATTATACTTTAGGAAGAAGTCTCATAAACATTTTATGTGAAAATATAAAAAATGGTTAAAGAGTGAGACAGAGGGGAAAAAAAGAGAAAGGGAGGATTTTTTTTTTTTAAATTCCATCCAGTCTACTTTTTGAGCCCAAAGCAATACCCCTGCAAGTCACCCCATAATTAAGCATCAGATTTCCTAAAGGACTCAGTTAGAGACAATGAATGATGACTAAAAGCAGCAGATTAGATCCTTATTATCAGCCACCTGCTCTTTGGTCATACAATCTTGCTTTCCTCCTCCCAGTTCACTTCCAGCCTCCTCAGTTTGGGGTGTTCAAAGCCCCTGGAACACAGGCAGTTTTTCTTGGAACGATTTGTGCCTGTGCCTCTCAATACAACCTTTACTCATCTGGACTGCTTTCTTGTACTTTCAGAATGGTTGGCTCCTGCAGTTATGGTCTCACCCTTGCTAGAAGTATTTGGGGAAATGCTGCCTCTCAAATTTGGATTACTACTTCTGTACACAACATTTGCTTCTTTCACCATAGGTGGCAGTGATAATCCAGAGTGCAGAATAGGGGTCTGAGGGCAGCTGGCCAAAAAGTGCCACACAACCAGCAGATGTAAACATAAGGCAGGATCTCAGCACCTGGTGGTTTGGTGCTTGCTAGCTTTTATAAGAAAAAAAGAATCAGAAATTATTAGAAAATAAAATTGGTGTAATACCATCTCTCCAAACCAGCTAGAGTTCATGACACTTCTTTATAAGAAGTACTGCAGTAACGGGAATTTTTGTTTAAAATATGAATGTATGTCACCACACTGGGACCATAGCACTTCTAGCTAACAAGAGCCATTTGAAGTAGGGTGAGTGGACTCTCTCTACATTTAGTACTACATGGTATTTGGTTACTTCTAGTGGAAGTTCCTATGTGGTTGTTCTGGGCTACATGTACAGAGATTTGAAAATAACATTGGGAGCATCAGCATCACAAGGAAGTTTAATCCTCACAGAAATGTTTTCCAAGATCATGCCTTTATAAGCACACTGTTCTGGGTAAAGGGGCATAAGCCATAAATATTATTCTAAAATTACAACAAGAAGAAATTCAAGTTTCTAGCAGACAGTGACCTGTGATACACTAGAGTGTTCACTTCAGCTGAGGGCATAGGTGCAAACAGGAGACAAATTTTAAGATAAGCAATGTAATATAAAAGAGTTGATTGTTGCTTTGTATTTTATTGTCCATGTGCAAACCACTTTGTGATCTAATAGAACATGACAAAAGAACCCAATAAAAGTCAACATGGCATCATGGATAGCACCATTTACATATACATAAGTGGGACAGAGAGAAAGGAGGTGCTGTCCTTTTCTAAAAGCATCTTCACACTTAGGGAGAATATGGGTGAAGTACCATCAAAGATCAAAACAGAAGCTGCTAACTGAGCATGACTGATTTTGCTGCTGGATTCTGGAGTTGTCTCAAGGGCTGACAAAACTGCAGTTACACTGTCACTATCTCCATTGCAAGTGTTTTTTTCACAGTGGCTTTCCAGATCAATAGGGACAATTCAGACAAGCTTAAGCCTTAGACGTTTAAAGTATTTCAGAGCCCTTTATGCATAACAAGTGAACCTTACAACACACTGAGATTGTTATCTAGCCTAAATCTGCACACAGATCAGCTAGGCTACATTAGAGGCTTTTGAACACTATGAGTTGATGAGAAACCAAGATCATAATCTGAAGTCCACCTCCCAGTTTTACTCATCTAACTACCTGATATTTTTTTCTCCCCTATGTTTTAGAAAGATGCACCCTATTTGCCTTGAAATAAGGTAAGACACTAAAAAGCATCTGTAAGGTCAAATCCTCAACCAGCACTCAATTTCAGTACTCTTATATTCAAAGAATGCTAAATAAGTCCTATTGACTTACAGAAGCACAAAAATGACCGTTTACTTCAAAAGCAAGAGAATTTCCATCCACAGACAGCTTCCTGTGTCTCTTGCCCTTCCTGTGACACATGATATCATGCAGAAGAAGGCAAAATTGACACTTGCTATCCTCCTTGTCCTGCAGTGTTTCAGGCCTCAAGTTAAAGTCTTGCTTCAGTGGAAAGCTCCAAGTTTCACAACAGGTCAAATATGAAGTTTGATGTTGCTACTGGATATTCTTCAGATATAGGATATTCAAAACACAAGACCTCCAGTCCCTTTAAAACAGATTTTTTACTCGGAGGCATAGCCTGCAGCCAGAGCTGCAGAGCCTACATAATTCAGGGTAACAATTAACCACAGCTAGCTCATTACTGCTAAAATAATATTCCAAGTGCAAAGAAGTCATATAAATCCCCAAGAAACATGAAACAAGGACTCCTGGTTTTGTTCACGACTGGTATGACACAGCACCTTGTTATGTTGCCATTCACCCTGATGAGATCCTTTCCCTAAGGTTTTGGTACATCACATTGGCATGCTCCTTGGGTAAGAATAAGTGTGTAAGACTTGTCTGTTTTAAGGTGAGACACCTGTTCGAACAGGACACAGCTGACTAGGAGCTCTGGGTGAAGGGATGTTGCTGATCTCACTTTTACAGGAAATCCCCCTCAAAAAGCATCACTTGGGAGCTTGTCTGTTTCCGCAGCTTTGCTCTTCCTGCTACTGCAAGTTTCTTGCTACTTTCATATTTTCTTTTTTTCCCCATGAGTTATTTCCAGACCTTCCTGAGTTTTTTAAAACGAGTTTTATTACATCATTTCTGCTGCCAGGCTTGATCTGCCTGGCCCAAAGTAGATTCGTGCAGCAAAGCCAGGACCTGCCAGTGGAGGCACGACGAGGACTGCTGGATGCCCTCTCCTGCCCAGAGTAGCAGGCAGCCTTGCAGCTGAATACCTGCAGCCAGTCCATCACAAACAGCTGATGCCAAAATAGGCAAAAAATACAACTAGAACTGTCCTGATGTGCTGTACACAGATGGATGAATATTTTATTGTTATTCCGGGAAAGGCTTTTAAAAGAACACACAATTATGCAGAGCTGTCTTGGTACATGGATTAAAAATATAAACAATCTAACATTTAAAGGACTTTCTTAATGAAAACATTGTTCTAAAACTCACTAAAATAGCTCAAACCATAACCTAAAAAGTGCACATAGGTGACCTATTAGCAAGACTGATCTTTTTAAATTACAACTTTGGCCAGAAAATCATTTTAATGATAGCAGAGAAGAAGAGTGACGAATTACAGAGATATTTCTGTTATGCAGAGCAGAAGATGGAGTTTTGCCCAACGATTATCCATGGTCTGACTTTGAAAGTCTCTTTGGCAGCATGATGAGTTTAATAACAGAGGCCTGATTCACTGACACTGATACCAAATTGTTATTTCTAGCACTCACTCAAACCCACAGCTTTGCTAATATTCTGCAGTTCTCTATTGCCAGAAATAGCATCTCTTTAGGAAGAATTCAGGCAGGTATCCAGCCTGTATACATCAGCCTGTTTACATTTCAATTGGCAAACTCCTGAAGAACAAATTAATCGGGCGGTTATGTTTATGGCTGCAAATATCCTCCTCCTGTCATGTAAGTGCCCAGATTACACCTCGTGGGCTTTCAAAGGTGTACTTGCATCCCTGTAGGATTCAGAGGGCACAGGCCAGATATACAGAGGTATTTAGCTGCACAGTCCCCACGTTGGCACCCAACTCCATTTGGTTGCAATTAGAGATCATGAGATCTAAAAGTAACTCTACAGACCTTGGCCCTTGGCTGTGTTTACTCAGCATTCTGTAGGTTCCTTGGAAATGGATGTATTTCCGGCAGTGGTCAAAGTACGGAAGTGACTGGACTCATAGAAGAGCTGCCTGGAGAAGGGAGCATGCTCATGTCACACGTGGGGCTGAAGCTCTCTGACCAAGCTGAACACAGGCAGTGATAACATTGCTGATAAAAACAGTAGAAGCAGGATCTGCCATGAGGTCTTCAATAAGGCTTGGTTCCATCTGTTGTTGGGTTGGTTTGGGGCTTTTCTTTTTAATAACTAGTTTTTAATTCTCAACCAAAACTATTATTTTAACTGATTTCAACAGTGTATATAGTTTGTTTTCTATAAAATGCAAAGTATCAGTCACTGTTTCTGTGTGAAAAAAGAAATATCTGGAACTATTCAGCAAACTGGTGTTCTAAGAGGCTTTGAGAGTGGTTGGTAAATTGTGCAGAGAGTCAACTTTACTTATTTTAACTTCCAAATTTTGCAGATAGGAACCAAACAGGAATCTTCCTTAGGCAAAAAAAACAAACAAAAATCCCCACAAAAAACACAACAAAACCAACAAAAAAAACCCACAAAACCCCAAACACCACACAGAAGAATAGGTGTTTCTATGGTTTTCAGATACTAGCTTTCCCCTTGGCCCCCATCCCCTCCCCCCCCCCCCCCCAAAATAAAGCAAACATTGGCCTTTAAATGTGACTCATTCCAGAACAGATTCTTATAGCTGGATTAAAGTGGTATCTCTGTCAAGACTTCAGTACTATTAGTTGTTGATGCTGAAGAGTGTAAAAACCTAGAGGAATCAGCAGCTCTGCCTTTGAGGGTATCTCTTGCCTACAAGCATTCTGTGTTGGAGAGCAGGAACCCTTCTCCTCCAGCAGAAAATTCTGCCTTGTCATGCAATATTGAACACAAGTTGCTATCATTTATTATGTTAAGGCTTCTTAAAAGCTAGCCAAAGCACCAAGTGAAAAGAGTATTGCTAATCTTAATTATTTCCAAAAATGAACATTGTACTAGGACTATGGCAGTTTTTAAGTTCACAGGTGCTGGCAACATAATTTTCCAGTGTGTCTACATTTTAAATTCAGGGAAAACTTTTTTTTTTTTTCTTTTTTTTTCTTTTTTTTTTTTCTTGGACTTCATAGAAATAAAAGCAGCAAGATCCTTCTATCTGTTTCTCGCAGAAGTTGATAACAATACACGTGAAATGAGAATGATCTGGACAGCTTAGCAGACATAAGCAAGAGTTCTGCTTTTATTATTAAAAACCCAAAACACTCAAAACCCCTCACAAATTTAAACTACATATAGTATCATGACTGAAATCTACTGTAGAATAATCTTTTCACAGATTGTAAAGGTGATCATCACTTTTAAGGTCAACATTAGACAAATCTGAAGATTTGAGCAGGTTTCAAAGGGTGCTGAATCTACTGCAGATTCTGTGTCCTAATATGTATTGCACTAGTGTTAATAAATCAGAGAGACACTGACATGTTCAAGTATCATAGCAGTCAAAGCAGCATGCAAAATATCCATCCCAAAGAGCTCTTTTTTTGCTCTGCCTTGTGATACAAGGTAATGCAAAAGGGAAATGCAAATATAATGCATTTCATCACCAATGCAATGATGTGTGTGCCTCCTTAGAAACCGTGAAGTGCATTATTTTGGATGAAAATGCATGATCTAAAGTTGGAACATCAAAGAAAATAAAAAGTGCAAATATATTCAGTATTTTATGTGCTAAATATAAAAGAGATTAAGGCATTATATAGAGAAAACAGAGGCAGCTTGAAATAAGACAGATGGGAGCTAAGCATTATCTACTTTTCGTTAGCTTTGTTAGTTACCTATCCACACCTATTACAAACTGTTGGAGATATTTCCCTAGTAAAGTATATGCATTTTCCCTTCCTGCCACATTTCCTGCATATAGCTTCCAAAATAACACTGAAAATCTTAAAAAGGCAGATACCACATTACAGTTTAGGTTCACATTTCCAGGAAAAAGACTTAAACCAGAAAAAACTAGACTACTAAAGGGTTAAAAACTTAAGTGTGTCACATTTTACACATAAAAATTTGCTTTAATAAAGGACATTTAAAAGGAAGAAGCCACACAAGCTAAAGAAACACATCTCCTGCAGCAAGTGAGACAGGATACAAACGAACCCCGTAGCTCCACAAAGAATCAAGATCTGTTTTATTTCACTTACCAGTATTATCCATTATTCCCTCTCGGTATTCAAAAAAGCACAGTTCCCCAGAAAAGCAGCCGGTATGGTCTCAGTCTCGCTCTCACTAATGAAGCTGGCTGCCCTTCTCCTGGTTATTAGACCTTGCTGGCAGTCAGAGCATACTTCATGTACTGACTGCAGTAGACATCACCAGGAAATTTATATCTCCAAGGATGACAAACAGCCATTAGCTCCATTATAGGCTGATTAAGACTGTGTGAGCCTATCAAGTAGATACTTAAATCCCCCAGGGTTTTACATCCTCGGGGAGAAAACAAAAGAACTCCTAGCCTATAATATTGAATATACGTTTCTGAAAAGTAAAAGTAATGCTGATGAGGAGAGGTTTAATGAGTAAGAAGGCAAAAGTTTAAATAAAAAAGGGATATATTACAGAGCAAAGGGATGTTATTTATCAATGACGCAGCAGCAAAAGTTTTAAGGAGAAAAAAGGGGGAGGAATCTATGGCTGAGAAAGTGTTAGGTTAGGTTACAATTTGGAGCCATTACCTCTGGCTGTGCTTTAAATCCTACAAGTTCTGCACCTGATGTTCCCTACATCAGGTGTTCTCCTGTTTGTGAGAAATTCAGTAGCTGTGCTTATCTGTGAATGCATATCAATAGATTTACTGCCTGGGGACAGGCATTATTGTACTGTTCATAGCTGAATGTAAGGAAAGGCTGAAGAGTAACCACAGGGCTTTACTTCTTTTAAAGTCAAAGTAAAAACACTGGATGCTGGAGGGATTAGACTCAACAAAATCTGAATGACATATGCTGAAATAAACAGGTATTACTTCTGAATTTTCCATACCACCTGAATCTCTGATGCACAAGCTTTTCACCCACAGAAGTAAACAAACAAACAAACCCAGTCTACACGAATAAACATCCAGGATATTAGGGTTCCATCCCCCATTTTGGCACTGATTTGCTGTGTAACACTAAACCGGGCATTTTCTGTTACAGTGTTTGCCCAGTGGTGACAGGGAGACCATTACACACATGGCCTTTGGTAAAAAAGAATGTCATATAGTACGGAAACTACATAAAAATGCCACACACTATTTTCTCAATATTTTTCCCTTCTATTAGATAATTCACTTAGCTACTCCAATCCTCTTCTTTTTTGCAATAGAAAAGAAATACAGATTTTTATGTCTGTATTATACTGTCATGAAAACCCCTCCACCTCACAGCATCACATGAGCAACAAAATCTATCTTCTATTCATCACCCCTTTACTGCCCCTTTCATCTTATTTGTCTTTTTAAAATGTTAAATAAAAAGACAGTTGCAGCACTGATCTATTTACAGTGATTAAGAAGTGGAAAGCATCAGTGGCTGAGAGCTAAAGTCATCAGCAAGAATGGAGAATATCTAGGGCATACTGGATATATTCTGTATTTCCAGAAAGGAAGCGCTTGGAGGGCTAAGGAGAGACTAAAGATTAGAGATCTGTCACACTTCATATTAAGCTTCTATTTATAAGTGGCTTATGAAGAGCTTATAAAAAATAGAAGTTAGCATAAGCATGTTGCATTAGTACATGTCACAGATAGCTCCAACTACACTAATACAAAGGGTTAAATATGACCAATAAGGAACTTATGCATTTGCTAGATTCTGTATCAGTTAATGAAAATTGATTATTGTGCCAATTTGGGTAATTGGTTAATGTGCATTTGATGAAATCTAGCTGCAGAGGAGCACTAAACTGGAGGTTGTGAGATGGCCACTTGATAAAGGTCACCATTTCTCTTCACCTCCTCTTTGGGAGATAGCTGCCTGAAGAGTGCTAGATTCCTGCAGAAAAGGAAGGAAAGCACAGGCTCTTGGTGTGTCTTTAAAGCCTCACATGTCCTGGAGAGAGCTGGGGGTTGTATTGCTGCACTGACAGACTGCTTGGGAGAGAAGGGCAGAGACTCTGCCTTTTTGTTAAGATGCCATTGCTCTACTATGGAGCCAAACCAAGGGAACAGCAAGCTGCCTGTGTGAAAGGAAGAGATTCCCTGGTTTTGAGATGGGACTCTGCAGAACTGCAAAGCCTACAGGTGCCTGAGCTCAAACGGCACTTAGGGATGGTGCCAAAGCCAGCACAGGGCAGAAGGATATAGGCATATTTTAAATCTTAGCAAGCATGCAATTACCTTGTGCTGATTAAAACTAAGAGAGATTGGTTTTGAATCCAATTTGTTTGCTTTGAGTTTCACTGGGGGCCAGGAACGGGGACCTCCGTGCCTGAGAAGCCACTAGGAAATGGTGCAAGCTATAGGGAACCAGTACTGATCCTTGTGGCTGGGGAATACAGGTGGGCAACAGCTTGTGCCAGAGAGCCCAAGGAAGATGCAAAGCTACACCTACTTAGACCTCAGGGAAGTGAAAAGCCCAGGCAGTGACTATTTCTGTGCGGCAGAGCAGTCCTAGTGTGCATGCCATGGCTGAACCTCAACTGCAGGGCAGATGAGCTACACATCTGCCCATCATTACACAGGTAAACATGGTGTACTTCAGGGTGCTGGTCCCCCAGTTGCACAGATGAGATGACCTACAGGAGCACAACACAGCTCCCTTCCTGCCCACACCCCCATGCAGAAGCTTCTTTCCAAAGATGCCCTGGAAGATGGTAATGTGTACCCAGGTCCCACTGTGACATGCAATTCAGATATAGTCACAGCTTCAAGTCAGATGACGATCAGGATTTTAAGATGCTAAGTAGTGTATGAAAAGTTCCAATTACAGCAGCTTGATAAGCATTGAGTTTGGATGCTTCATCAAGACTGTGTGACAGGTAAGCATTTATTAACTCTTGAAAGCTGACTATAAATGGAAATTTCATATGATACGCGATGTAAATCTCTACCATTTGAATGAAAGTATCTCACCAGGAACCTTCCAAAAGGAGAAAGATTTACAAAATACACTACTTGGGTTTTTATTTTTAATTGTAGGTAATTAGAATTAATAGAAATTGAGAAATGTGTATGATCAGATGCCATTATAGCAGGATTAAAGCAATGTCTCCCTGACTGAACACATGTGAAAAGAAAGATACTGATAATAGATGGGGTTCAACAGCAGACTGTGATTGTTATTTAAAAGTAAAATATACATATATTCCAGGCATAAACTTAGTTTGTGAGTACAGAGCAAGTCCATCACAATCCATAATTGCATGAGACCAAAATGTGTCAGTCTTTTTAAGGAAAATTTTGAATAAGGTCTAAGAAGACCAGATCTGCACAGGTCCAAAGCTCTCTGTCCACTTTCCAAAAATCTCATACTCAATCAAACTGTATTCCAGTTTTCTTTAGCTTTGAGGTGATCCTGTCTAACAGTCCATTTTGGCTATAGGAACTTAAGACCTGGGCTCAATACCTTGTTCATCCACATACTTCCTGAACGATTTTTTGCAAGCTCCTCCAACATCTGACCTAGGAACGACTTGTACCATGCTTGCTTCCCACACCTCAGCTGTATGAGGATAAACACCCTGAAGGCTGTGTGATGTTAAGAGTCGATGAAGTAGCTAACTCAGATAACCAGTGCCACCTCTCAGAGAAGAAAGTGTTACGGGGTACATTAAGAAGCACTGCTAATGACACAGAACCCTAATGATCCCGTTCTCCAAGGTACCTGATGTACACTGCCTGCTGCAGTAATGACACTTCACTCTCACGAAAATCAATGAGGATTCACAGAGGCACAGAAATCTGCCCAGGTAAGAAGCAAATAGAGAAATTGGGGTAAACAGAGACCTTAGCACCCAGACACTAAAAAGACTTTGAGTTGACAAACGCAGAACCAATGTACAACTTCAGCTGTGGTGTTTCTGATCATGACAAAGATGCCTAACAACACATTTAGAAAATGTGAAATCTGGCTCTGCTCGGTGCATATTTGTCACTGCAAAGATCTGACTCCATAAGATGCCATTTCGGGCAAAATGTTTCACTTCCCTTTCACTGTGTCTGTTTCTTCCCACACAGAAATCATCGTGCAGGTGTCTCTGGGAGAAGCTATACTTGTTTTTAGATGCTGTGGGTTTGAATAGTTAACGTCAACACTCTAAATATACAGCTTCATGCAATTTTTCTAAGTATCCATCAAGTCCCAGGGCAACTACCATGCTGAGTACAAGTGATCTGTAGCCCTCCAAAAGGTATTTCCTTCTGTGAAGCACACTTCCATCCACCAGTGATGGGGTGGTTTCACAGTGAGGGAAGGAAGGACACTCTGAAGGCGTGGGAATGGCTGCAAAAATCTGGGCTCTGCTACAGACTAATAGTAATCTTTCAGTCAGTAATGAAGACTGTCAGTTACTGCAAAAGGATGCTTTATAAACTGCACCAAAATCCTTGATTAGTAACATCTCTGTAAATACAGAGTTGTTAGATGCACATTCTTCAGGCTTTAGGTATATGAAAACCATCTCTCCTCTGGCACATTCTTGAAAATTGCTAGGTAAAGGGAAAGCCTCTTGAGGAAGTGCTGAGCAGTATGCATGGATAGGCTTCCCTGGGTAAGGCTAGAGGGTTCAGCACAGTGCAGGACCAACCTCTAACAGACACTTTCCCTAAACCTCAGCAACTATCATCTCAGCATCACTGGGAGAAGGTTTTGCCAAATATCCTTTCCCCACCTTACAGAGGCAGAAGAGTTTGAGAGCAGGACAGTAAAAAGGATACGCTGTTCCTTTGAAGAAGCTACAGTTCAACCTGGAAATATTGTTAATACACTGTTAATACACAAGTGCAGAGGATTTATTTTGCTGAGCAAACAAGAGCCTTTTGTTCCCCGGGAAGACTTTATCCTTGAACAGCCTGACCAGATGCAGTGGATCTGACTCCTTGCCAAAAGCTGCAAGGGGAGAAGCAACACCTCTGAAGTCAACAGATTTAAACTGATAGAAAACAAGAGGAGAGTGGGATCCAGACAGCAGTATGTGGTCGTTGTAGGTTGGGAGTTTCACAGCACAGATGGGTTTTCAGAAGGAGCAGGAAGGGGTTGGGCATATGTTGAGTTCAGTGCAGAAAAGTGTGGCAGGGCTGAGTGAGAGGAGGGACAGAGGAAGTGGGAGAGGAGAGCAGGGACATGGGGAGAGGTCAAGAAAGAGGTTTCAGCACATCATGAAGAGAGGTGCTCAGCAGGAAACAAAGGCATTGGCAAGAAAAACATCTCTAAATGCTTGATTATTTAGGCAAATTATAACTTTTTTTCTGAATCCCGGCCTTTAGTGAACTCATATCTACAAAGTGGCATCGTATTGTTTGGTTTGAAGTATCTGGAAAAATAAACACAAAGTTTTCCTCTTTAGCTTTCCCACTGATCCCTTTGTGAAGGTTTTGCATGTGCCTAATTGCTTTCCTAGCCCTGGAAATGTTTAGAGGATTTCTTGGATTTGGATGTGCTTGAATGAATTGTGCCATGCCCTGACATGACCAAAAGTAAATATATACTAACAGTCTGCTTGTGTCCCCATGAGCACAGCTGCACAGCTGGTGATGGGAGCCTCAGAAACAAGACATCTAATGGTTTCAAGGATTTTTACTATTGTTTAAACCATCTCAGAACTATTGGCAGACTGTCTGCCTTCAGAGAACAATTAAATCTACTCAGAGTCAGGTCTAATCAACATGCTGGTAAAAACACCGTAAGTCTCAATGTCTGCGCTCCATCCTCCCCCTTAGACAGCCATTACTTCTGTATTGCTTCCATTTCTTCCCTCCTCTTGCCCTCTCATGAGGACACATACACACACAAACTAGGCTGTGGTTAGTCCTCCGTGTTCAGCTATTACTGGAAGTCAAACTCTCAGACCCTGTCATGGACCAGCTTCTACAGAGCCAAGTGGGGCTGCAACAGGAGGAAGGTGTACAGATCAGAAATTGCCACACATCTTCCACTGAACTGCTAAGAATTTGCTGTCAGAAACAAAACATGCCCTTCTGTTTGCTCTTTACAATCATCTCCCAAAATTGGAAATTACTTGGAAAAGCAAATGGCTACTAAAGGGATTAAGGGCAGAAAAGATAATTTGCTCTCTGTCCCAGAAAAATGGGTAAATGTTTTGGGAGAAAGGCTGTAAGACCCGGACAGCCATTTACAATCCCCGGCGTGGGTGTTCTGCATTAATGTAACATATTGCTCACATAAGTGAATTTTGTCAGGCAAACTGAAATAACCTCTCTCCTTTTTCTCTTTAAATATCACAAACAAGTGCTTTGAAACATGTTACTATTCCTATGGAAACAGATGAGCTCCAACCAAAACCTTACCTCAGAGCATGGCCTTTGCTACCCAGGATGTCAGGCTAAATCAGATATAAGAAGTAGAGAAAATCAGTTCAAAACAAGATTTTTGAGTGTAATTTTAAGGTAGCCAGCTCCTATAATCCTCAGTATTATATGACAATAACAAGGAATAGAAACTTGCATCCATGTGTACACTGAAATAAAGTTCCAGACTCAAACCCCATTTTATGAGCTGCCCATTTCCCACAACTGAGCTATACAGTTACAAAGCCTGTTATAAAATGTTCTGGTTTTGAAAATCTATTAACATCTTTGAACATTCTGAAACCATCATGATATTTGGCTAGATGCAGTATTTGTATTAGAACAGATTTTCTATAAAGAGGCCAAATCAAAGCTCTGAATAAAAGGACAGCCAGTTTTGGATCTCAGTTTGTCTCTGGCTCAGTTGTACTGCAGCAACACCTCCATCTCAATATTTGACTCCATCAGGATGGCTAATACAAGTAAAAATGCTTCAGACTTCTACTGACACATAAAAAGTGAACACACATTGTAAGTCATAGGGCCAAGGCATCAAGAAGAAACAAAAGGCCTTTTACTCTGCCAGTGAAATTTACAATAAGAAACAGTGGTTGGAAACTGAGAATAGGTATTTTCAAGTAAAAACATATCTGTTGCAACAGCAAATGTGATTAAGCTACCAAGGCTGTCAGTGGATTTTCTGTCTCTGGAGGTCATCACATCAGAACTGGATGTCTTTCTTGATGACAGCAATAAAGCATAAGTTACTGAGCTCAACAAAAGGATAAATGAGCATCATTTTAAGGGCTTGTATCACACAAGTCAGACCTAACAACCTCTCTGGCATTAATGCCATGAATCTATGTAAAAAGACCAGTCTTCATTATTCTTACTGAAGGGAAATGTCAGACCTTTATCATGCCTAAATGCCTGCATATAATAGATTTATAGAACATTTTACCCTGTTCCTTATCTTGGGACCTTATTCTTACCTTCTGCCGACCACTTTTCTGTGTGTTCTGCAGATTCCTCTCTTGCAATCTTATGTACAGTAAAAAGAGAGGGAATTTAGCCTCACCGAGAGGCATAAACAAAGGTCTTTTTCTGTTTTCCCTTTAAATCTGCAAACAGATGATTCAGTAAAGAAAAAACAAGAAAAGACAGTATATCCTGGTCTGAGGATCTGAGGCGATACCTAGTTTATGGTGAAACCAACAGAAAAACTTCTGCTTCAGTCCGACCAGGACTTCATCTCTGAGCATAAAACATGTGGCCAGGCTTATGTTAAGGATAGGGAAGGTTCTGGGTGCTTCAGTTTGTTTTAAGTGCTAGGAGTGAAAAAACATGAAGAAAGTCTTCAGCAATGCAATAAAAGAGTGCATTTGTCTTAACCCTCAGTTGAAGGAAAATTTAGACAAGTGAGACATAGATAATGTTCACTTAAATGACAAATATCACCCTTAGAAAAATTATTAAATAAATACTGAAAAAGCAAAAGCAGTTTTTCAAACTCTGAAGGCTGACGAATAACTGCTAGTGTGAAGTCATGCACGATACATGAAGCACTGTACACTTAGCCAGACATACTTCACCACCTCTTTAGAGGTTAGTGTTTTGTAACTTGATTCGTGAAACAGAAACCTCACCAGACAGAAATTGGAAATGACCAGAGGAGACACCTGACAAGATCCACAAAAGAGAAGAACAACTTCAGCTTGCTATCTTACTGTCTCTTCCCCTTAGGTACTGCTAGGTACTGTTACCATGTAGATCTTTCCACTAACCTATATCGGTTTTGAACTCCATAGTGAACATAATAAAGTAAAATTCGTCAACCAGAAGTGACCATCAAATAAATGAGCACTTTCAGATGCTGCCAGGTGCTGCAATATTTGTAAAGGAGAATGGCAGGAAAGCCTAACTAAAGCAGAGTTAAAAACACTACTTGAGTGTGTTCTCCCAAATGACTTTTAAAACTATTTATCTATTTATCTATAAATTTATTCCCTAATTTACCATACTAAGACTGAATTCTCAATTAATTCAACTTCTGTTCCACATAGAAGGAATTTGTTTTACACACCGATAGTCCAAGTTATTTTATCCATGTGAAAAACTGGTATCTCTATGAGGTCTGATGGAACTATGACTCATCTCTTCAAGCCCAGGGCTACTACTACTTCAGTCCCTGAGTGTCTGTGGAGTTGCAAGGATAACTTTCCTCCTTCCTGGGCAGGATCTCAAGTTGAATGGGCTGTGTAACAGTGAAGTATGTCCAGTGAGCCTAAACAGGATCTGTCTGTGTTGTGCCAGTAGAGCCCCTTGAAATTAAACACTCATCTTTTTTCCTTGTATCTACTTCACCTGCTCTTTCCTGACCCAAAATGAGATATTTATGAGTGAGAACTTTCTCTGCATGATCACCTGCTCAAGGGATTCAGCAAGACTAGAATCTCAGCTCCATGTACTGTTGGTACAAGGTGCTTCATACTTCCAGAAAAGGATATTTATTTTCAATGACTAATAGTCAAAGATTGACTTCACTTATTTAGTGCAGAAAGTGTGGTGAATTGACTGTCTGTTAGTGTATGTGTAATTTGACTCTTTGTACCCTCGTCAGTCACAGGAATGTCTGTTCACTTTGACGTCTGCTAAACTCTTGTCCCTAACTGCTTTAGGTACCACATAAAGCATCACTTTACCTTGCAAAGTTTGATGATATTCTAACAACAGCAACAGAACAGATGTTCTAAGGTAATGAAAGGACAGGTATATTTTAATTATTACAAAATATATGTTTTCCCTTCAGAGGCTTGTTAGCAACAGCATTTTTATTCCAATTTGGTAGCTAATATGCTTGCCCAGAAATTACTGTAAAATGCGTGTAACAAACACAGAGCCCAACTGATATCATCAAAGTACATCAGACAAATTGGCAAGCGGGAGATGTACCATATGCAGGTGTTGGGAAAAATGCATTAGAAAGATTTTGCTTTTGCTGAATGAATAGACAAGGTAAATATTTTTCAGCTCAGGATGCAACTGGGTTGCATATCAACTATGGTGATAGGCTATACTTTCATGAGTATACTTTCACAGCTGGCCAGTATAGCAGAAGAAGAATGAAACACCAGAGTAATTTCAGATAATAATGCCAATAATTCAGCAGCCCAAACTTTTTCTTCTGAGTCAGAACTCCAACAGTGCTCCACTCCAGCATGGAGCCAGAGGGTGAACTACTGTTAATACAACATAAAAACTTCCAGTGTGAAGAGGTGTATTATGATGAACTCAACAGTATGCCATAAATCTGGTTCAAACTGCTTGGTTGCTTTCCACAGAATTATGCATATCTTGTGAAGAAGGGCAGAAAGACCAGATAATTTGACTGAAGAGGCAACAAGGTAGCCAGGGAAACTCTGGGAGGACATCCTGAGGATAACCTGAGACCAAATGCCTGCTGAAAAAGACTGAGCAGCAAGCAGTGAAATGATGCCCTTTTGTTTGACTCCCACTGTCTTCAGAGAAACAGAACTTAGTGTACAAGCAGATGAAGAAATCAAAGACATTTCTGCTTCTATTGTCAATTTCTCCTCCTAAGTAAAGCGGCATATCAGGTTGTGTGAAAATTCGAAAAGTGGCCAAATGCGGATGGCAAGCTGGTTTGTGCTATTTCTCTCCTTCCTTAGCTCTTACTCAAAATAAGGTGTTTATTGTAACATGGCTTTCACCTGGGCATCCATTCCCAGGGTGTCATGCGAGGCAGTTTAATCCCTTTTGTGGCAAACAAGTCAGCACTCTTTTCCTGGGGTGGTAATCAAGCGCAAAAAGAACTCCAAAGCAAAATTTGCACATAACATTGTTCCTTTTCTTTTCCCCTTACAATAGCAATCACTTGCAGTTCCAGTGCCTATTTGGTGCACAATCTAGGATGCTGTAATTAACTTTTGAACACAGGTCTTTCTATTAAAGCATCAACAAATGTGTAGGAGGGGAAATGATGTATCCTGCTTCGTTTATTTCTAAAAATAACAGCATTTCACCAAGAACATGCTGCTTGAATTTGACTGAAGAGCATATTTAGATACACGGAGAATGGTGCCCTCTTGAGAGCCATATTAAAAAACTCATTAAAGCTGTTACAAAAGGTGGTTGGGTATTTCAGAGCTATGTTGTTCTTCTCTTTACATTGCAGGGTGGTGAGAAGTATAACCTTCTTTCCTTCAGTGAGAAAGAGAATATCATAGAAGGACTCTGACAAAAATATATTCGAAATATTCTTTTTATTTGCATTATTAATAGTGTTTGAATTATTAAAATGTGATGAATTTGAAATAGCTAATTATTTTACTGCTGGTATCTTTCTCTTTTGTCACTGAGGTCAGCCTGAACAATGGGATTACAATGAAGATTGTTCCCTCTTGGATTTCTCATTTTCCATCTTGGCTTTGAAGCACAGGCATGTTGTGTTTTGATAATTTCCTTCCTCCAATTTGTTTCCAGTCTAGCAGTGTGGGTAAATGGCACAATTATATGCAGTCTTAACCTCCCAACCCTTCTGCTCTATACTTGTCCTCTCAGGCCGCAGTCTTCAAGTCTGACAAACCCCCAGACTCCAAGAATTTTGGGGAAGTCTTGAAATGGTATGTTTCTTGTGGTAGTTTCAGCATTTATCCAAAGCAGTTTTTCAAATATCTTTAAATTCTTACAAAACCTTAGCATTAAGCATAAATTACTTCACAGTGATTAACCTCTCAAGTCCTTTCGAATTTTACCTGGATTATGATAATGCTTTCTTTGTGTGCCACAGTTATATGAAAACCAGCCCAAAGGAGAGGTATGCAAATTGACAGAAAGCTGTATTACCTCTTTGCTTGAATTTGTCAAGACCATTTCAACTCCCAGTGCTGCCCTCTCCAGTGCTTGCAACTTTCCTGGATTGGTAATAGTGGCAAGATTTGCAAGGATATTCTGTAATCCTACATTCAAATCAAAACTAAAGCACTGAGTACAACTGGGCCAAGGATTGCCCTGTGCAAGATCCTGCATGAGATGCCCTTTTAAACTGACAGAAAACTGCTGATAAATATTCTTGAGAGCAATTTATCAAACCGTTGTACACCTACTTCATGGAGATTACATCTAGGTCATGTTTCCATGGCTTATGTGTAAAACACAGTCCTGTGGAACAGTCTTAAAATCTTTTTGATGTCGAGATGTACCAAATCAAGACACATCTAGTGTTTTCCTTCACCAGGCAACTTAGCTCTCCAAAGCAGAAAATCAAATGCATTTACCACACATTTTCTCTCATTTAGTTATTGACTCAATTGCTTTCTAAGTACTTGCCAGTTGTTCAATATAGCTCATTCTGGAACCTTCCTAGCATCACTTTTAGTCTAACTGGTCTCTGGCTGTTGATATAAAACACCACACTGAGATGAGGACACTGCCACACAACAGTGACTTGCAAAGCCCTCTCTCAGAGAGCCCATGTCAGCTGCCATGCAGCAAGTTCGGCTCCTCCAGAGTGTCGCAGGGTGCTTCACTGAAGCTCTGCCAGCATGACAGCATGTCTGTGGCTTGCTCTGGGAAGCCATACATGGAAACAGTAACACAGACCCAGGTAATTAATTTTCCTGTTCAGCTTTCAGGGATGGGGGCAGAAGAGACAGCATGGTACACTCGCTCATCCACCGCCTGCCAGCCAGTCCTGGGGAGAGGGACCTCCAAACATGGGGTTGTGTTGCTACACCAAAAGGAAAAACTTCTTCCACATGTAGCAAGGACAATCCAGGCCAAGACAGTTGCTCAGCTGAGCAAGGGCTGCCAGGGATGGTGGAGTGCCACAGGCTAAGCTCAAAAATGCAGAGAGAGGCCCAACAAGTACAGGGGGAGAAAACAATGTCACTGAAATGTTTGTAAAGAGCACAAATATAAATCAGTTAAGGAGGTACTTGCTCTCAAGCTGCTGACACATGGTTTACAAGATGAGATGAAGGAGATGAAGCTGATCTAAAAAGAAGATTGTGCTGGCCCCACATTTCAATGAACCCAATTAAATTAAAGGAACAATCCTGTCAATGCCTATCTGTGCAAGAAATCAGCCATGCAGCCCACTGACTGTCTGCGCAGTCATAACATTCTAGTAATTTAACATTTTTAGGGACTTTTTATCCATTTTGCCATGCAATGAGCTAGACCAGTCCATAAAGACCCTCCATGACAGGTTTAATGATCACATTTCTATTTTATGAAAGTCAAGTGCAATAGATAAACTTTTTAATGTGCTTAGCCAGAACCTGCAGATTCTCTGCTATGTATCTCTCACAGGTTTTTAAGTCCAAATCAAAAATTAAATATCTTTGGAAGAAAGTGAAACAGTTAAACTGAAAGGAAGCATTCAGATACTATATTGTCCTAAGACTTCAACAAGCAATGAAGTAAACCACCCTATTAATTGCATATTTGGGTCAATGTTGTATCTGAATCCAAGCAAAATAGGTTAGTGCATAATTTTCAAATTAATAAAAAACAATGAAACCAAAACAAGACCGACCAACCAACCAATCAACAACAACAACAAAAACCATAAACAAACAAACAACTGTACTTTTCATCCTGAAATAAGGATATTACCAATCACACATTTTAAGACCTGGATGGAACTACACCATGCTTCCTCCCCCAGAATTCAGGACATGAAGATCTTCTACCATCCTGCTCTAGCAATACAGCCTGACCCAAAGCTTTCAAAAAGCCTGCAGCAGCAGCCCTAGATATTCTTGAGCCACTACAGCTGAAACACACCAAGAATTTCTTGTGGGTGCTGTGGAGTGAGGAAGCTTTGGCTCCTTAGCCTTGCAGATGCTGCAATGGCTGCTTGGACATTGCTGGAAGAGAACAGCTGCTAGAGGCTTGTACTTGGCCAGGATCTGGCTAATATGGGCTTTTTTTTTTTTTTTTTTTTAAGTTTCTCCCCCTCGTCCCCTACTCATCTGCACATACATGTGGGAGATGGCCAGAATTTACAGATATAATTTCCTGGACACGGATTACATTCTATAAAATGACACAGTCATTTTTCACTGAGTCATTTTACATGATCATTTTAGGCAGTATTGAATAAATAATAGAGAAATATTTTGATAAGTTAGTAAGAGTGTTCTTTTCATGTTTCATTTGGTGATACGTCATGGGAAAACTGCTTTAACTTACTTTTAGTCATATATCTAGTGTCTATAATGTTACTATTTCATGTAGAAAAAAATTCCTGTTGCACACATACTGGCATACATGACCACTTCAGTGACATCATTGATACTTATCAATTGCATATGACCCACTTAACATTACTGTGAGTTTTTTTTCATGAAATACAGTCTAAAAGCAAAAATCTAGCCAGGCCCTCCTCCTCCAAGAATAAAAGAGGGGAAAAAAAAAAAAAAAGGAAACAAAAGCTTTTTCCTGCCATAAAATTGTTTACAAATTGGAGTGAATGAGTGATGTCTCTCTTTCAGGCTTCTGGGGAAAGCCTTTCTAATGCTGGAATAATCAGGCTGGGAGAAGAAATTACTGTCTTCAGGCCTGTTCAGACTAGTCAAGGGATTCTATATCTGCTATTGGAGCTGCATACATCAAATCTAATTCTCTAGCAGGCCAGCAAAACATCAGGGTAAACACAACTACTTAAGTGCGCAATGCCAATCGAGGTCTAGATGTGTATTTCTGAACACATTTTATAGATCCAATTGAGGTTTTTTTAGAAAAGACTTCAGGTTCAGCAGATACAAAAATTTCAGTCCAATTATTTTAATGATTTCTTCCTCAGAAGACAACTTAATAAATGTACAGCTCAACTTGAGAGTCTGCCTTTGAGAACTTGCTGTGGACCAGGGTCAAAGCACTCTGTGCAAATACTGAAAAACCTGCTACTAATTAAAGCCAGCTTCTCTCATAACAGATCAATGTCCAAGTGTGCTACAGGCTGCCGGCAAATAACAAGAGCTTCTGTTAGTTCCCAAACAACACAGACAACAGATCTTGTTCACCCACTCCTCAGCAGTTTCTTTGGCAGATCAATACAAAACCCACAAACCCCGACCGAAGTACATACAATCAATATGACAAGGAGATCCAATTTCACTAGCACAACAGATAATGCCAAGCTTGTAGCATTACCTTGGCTGAGGGAAGAGCAATGGCTGATAATAACATTTTGTGTTGATTAAATATACAATTTCTGGATTAGAAAAAGGGGAATGGGGCAACCTTCGGGAAATTTAAAAGGCTGACACACCATCCCGTCCCGCTGCAGCTCTGTACCTTTAAACACAGATGAGTTTGCATTTAAGGCACAGAAAGTAATGACGACCCTGCTGTGGCTTCACCTGGGAAGGTGAAGAAACCGGGCGAAACCAGGTCACGACAATCTACCAACTCCGCTGCAGGAGGGCTGATAACTCCCTTTAAACAAGCCTGTATTTCCCGTCCTCTCCTCCTGCAAGCATGAGCAGAAATCCAGCGCCAGAGAAACGGTGTTTGCTGATCAGCATAACAACCGCCCCATCTAGTGTACCAGCGTCACATGGCAGCATCTCCCTGAGACACAGAACCTCTCACCCACACGACCTTTCCCCCAGCAGGCTCCTGGCAGGCAGCTGGGCAGCTGGGAATTTAAGACACCTAAACAAGCCCATGGAGGTGACAGATTATGGGAGGTGTGGCAAATTGGTCAGAAGACAGAGGAGGCAGTTGTGAGAATATGGTGTTGAGGCATAGAAAGTGTACACCTGGGCTTAGGGAAAGCTGTTTTGGTGGTGACAAGGCCAGAGGCCACACTAATTGTAAGGATGCTCTTAGCTCTGAAGTCCTATGAGAAATAACCAAAGAGGTAACAAAAAGGGAGCTACAAGAGGACTAATCCTACTTTATGGCTTGGCAATACATTTCCATTTCAACCTAAGCACCCTCACAAAACCCAAAAATCTGGTTTTTTCCAACTTTTTTCCATTTCCCTCCTCCTGCAGCAGGAAGATAATTGAAGCTGTTTGTCCTTGTAAACAGGAAATATCATGAATGGCAAAAGAAAGCTCTGTTAGCTTATACATTCATTATATAGAGAAAAAAAAAGATTGCTCATGAGTGAGGCTTTTTTCAAGCAATTACTATAGTGCGAACAAATTGTTTAAAGCCACCAACCTACTTATTTGCTGTTTTTTTCTTTATAGTTAGTGTTTTTAGTTTCCTTCACAGACCTGTTGGAATATCTTGGTCTGTGGACAATTTTCCTCATATCCATGGCAGAGTAGACCTGAAGCTGGTAAGAGTCCAGCACATGAGTTCTGTTGGCCATCACAAGCAAATGGACTCCTACAGTAACTGATACTAGATGGAGAGCATCCCCACTTTTCCCACACTTGGACATCGTAGTACAAAAGATCTGGAGAATAAAACTGAACAGGAATCAAAAATGTGCTGAGCCAAATCATAGTTTGCTGAATGTAAACTGAAAGAAGCAGAGCAGAATAGATGGATTTTTCCAGACAAAAAATCATTTGCTCTGTTTGTGGCTGTAATGGTTGGACTAACCCAAAAAAAAGGTATCAGAAATTTGAATTAAGTAATTTCTTTTGTTTCTGACAGGAATCTTTCACATTTTAAATCTTTTCCATTTTTATTTGTTATCTAAGTCAGTATTTTCTTCCTCCACACTGGCCCCTCCTATGGCTTTTGATACTATAGTAAAAGGACTAGTGGAGAGAGATAATATTCCTCACATCAGAGAAGAGCTAATACACTCCTCACTCCCACTCAGAGGCAGCAGAGGTTGGAAGAACTCATGGACAATCCCCACCTCTTCCTGTCCTTACCCAAGTAACAAGGAGCCCAGGCAGGGCTTTCATCCCACAAGGAGATCTCTTCTGTGAAGGTAGGCTGCCTGGAGACACCCACATCATCAAGTGTACCTTCATAGGGCTTTCACAGAATAAAGGTAGAAGTTGCTCTATAATGTTACCTACTATGACATTGTTCTAAGTGCTTTCTACTTGCTCTTTGTTGAATTTTCTTCAGAAAACAATCTCACATTAATTTTGATCATTACTGACCCCGGGCAATCACAAAACGTATTAATACACCTCATGCCTGCTTACATCAGGAATTTATTAAGAGGCTGGAACTGAAAAAATTCCAGTCTTCTCCCAAAGGGACTTTTGTCTTCTACAGGACTGTGATATTGAACTTCAGGTCACCTAATATTTGCTAAGTGTTGTGAAGAGGCCTTCCTGTGATAAAAGCTGCAGCAATGCATTACAGCACAAGCCAAAGCCATCTGAAGTCAATAGCAGCATTGCAAACTACAAGTGCACCAATGTCATGAATCAAGCCTCCAGAAACATGAGGATGCCACAGAGAGCATATTATAACTTCCTTTGAAATAAATAAAAAAAAAAAAAAAGAACAGTAGATTTTTCTGCCTCTTTCTCCTAACCTCTGAATGCCTGGGCTTGGGAGGATTGTGTTTTCAGAAGTTTTCAACACCAAAGTCTCCAGCAGTGATTGAAAAGAAAAAAAACAGCTGAGAATGTGACTGTAAGAGCCAAACCAAAACAATGTTAAGCAGTGGAAAGTCACAATGAAATCAGAATCCCAGAGATGCTGCAGCAGACTTAAATGGCAGTGCACTGCTGCATTTCAAAGAAGGGGGCTGCACAGCAGCTGAAGGTGAAACTTTGGTGGGATGCAGTCACAGCGATGGCTTGGCTGGACCACACTGGCTTAGCCTGAGTGGCCTGTTCCACTGAAAAATGCTTGGTCTGCTGGAAGTGCTGGGTCTGCTCCCTTTTCTTAAAGCCAATGCATTTGCTGAGAGATCTTAACAGCTGTATTATCCTAAATCATGGAATTGGGAGGAAAAATGACAGCACAGACAGGAAAGGGAAAGAAATGGGTTGCCAACCTCTTTTTCCTTCCATAGCAATCTTTAAGTGCAGTGACTGAAGTCTATTTCCCTGTTCAGAGCAATGATCCAAATACCGAGCCTTCAATCTTAAACATTTCTCTTGGAAATACCCAGTAGCTACCAACTGGTTCCTTCCTTCCCTGTGGCTGTGTACCTGTATTTTCTAGGAGCAAAAGCAAGGCTCCACAGTCTGACAGATAGATGCTTATATTTCAGTGGTTTAGAAAAAATGTCATTTAAATGAACTGGAGTGAATTGAAGGTGGGTAGTTATTTTTTCATATATACCCATATCATTGTACCCAAAAGACCTTCAGTGCCTATGTACATGGCATACATGCTTATATTCCCTGTGTTCCATGAATTCTCAACAGAAGAACCTGTACTGCAATTTTACAGAGAAAAAATATGCACCCTTTCTAAAAACTGCCCTGCAGTTCTATGGCAGTATTTATTTCAATGTCCACTATCCACACAACTCGACCAATGTTCAGCACTATTACAGAAATCCAGGGCTCAGAGCAATCCACCTGGGGACATTACATCCCTCAGACCATCACAGAGGGAAAGTACTGCATTAGAATATTATTGCAAAGAAGGAATTTTGGTTCCTGGAACCACACCAGCCTTTACTGTAGGAGTCTTCAACATCAGCTGAATCCCACAGACATGTGGCACCTACCAAATGCTACTGAATTTGGCTTCCGATTTTTCCTTGATATAATGATTACACTGGCCGAATCATTTTCACAGTGATCCCAAATTACTGCAAAAAAAGAGTAACTCTTATAACTGTCTTTCTGAAAGATTAAGCTCATATTAACAGATGGAGATTAGGGCTACTGGAAAGTGCACATATTTTGATAGTTTTTATTGACATGTAAAAGGATTAGAATCAGAAATCATTTCAATGTATTTTTAAAACTCTGGTTCTTCTTACAAATGTGCATAATTTGAGGCATCTAATCCTAAGTCTGAGAGTGATGCATGCTGCCATTTGCAGAGATCTTTCTGGATTTTTTTCCCTCTCTTCCATTATTATGCTAATCAGTGTTTGTATGAAAACAATTTGGAACAATTCTCATTTACTTCAGACGTGATACACATGAAGTTTACTTTTCTGGGATTTATTTTCTCTATGGGGTATGTATAACTAAAACAAATTCACTGAAGCAGAAGGACTAGATATTCGGTTCACTAATTAGTGCCTGAATTAAAATCTCCTTGTTATAATTTTTTTAAAAAGGCGATTATCTTAGAAGGCAAACAAAACTTGCTTATTTGATGTACTTCTCAGTGTCAAAACCCTGCTGATTAGAATTCATCTATATATTCTAAATATTCACCTAAAATCATCCAAATATATACTTATATTAAGCCTAGGATAATAAAGTGCGTGTAACAGAACTCATCTTCAAGATACTACGTGAGAATTCTGGTTTACCCTTTCATTTCACTTATCCTATTGTCAGTTATTTATTTGCTGCTTGGGAGAATTCCTTCCCATCTCTTTGGCTTCCTTCTACTTTTGAAGGAGGTAAAGAGGGCACCCTGCCACAGACAGAGAGTCATAGATGTGGCTCTTCCAATCAGTCAAAAAGCAAAATGCATCTTCGTCTCCTTAGCACAGTGAGTCTGGCGCATGTGGATGGCTTGCATGCTCTGTCCTCTGTCTTCCTGCTGTCATTCTTGACTTGATACAAACACAGAGCAATTAAAATTAAAAAACAAAAGAAAACAAAACAACAACAACAACAACAAAACCAAACCAAAACAAAAAACCCCACATCTGCAAAAGACCCTGTTCATTGATGCAAAAAAAAAAATTCCTCTTGGGAATAGTGAAAGTGATAGTAATAGTGAAATAGACTATTCCTCAGTCCAATAAATCCCACTCCCAAGAAACCTCTTTTACACGTGCTTGCAGCATTTTTCCCATCTTGGCCTAGAATGAATGGAACAAATATCTTTTTCCCCACAGAGTTTACAAAATAATGTAAGAAACTTGGGAAAGCTGTATGCTCCGCTGAGTTACTTCCACTCACCAGGAATTTATGTAATAACAACTTCTGTATTGTCTGAAATACATAATTTCTAATTTTAATACATTACAATATCTCTACCAAAGTGCAAAGCCATCCAAAACAGACAATATAATTACAAACTTCATAGAAGACATAAGAAAAGAAGCATACAAGCATAGAAAATCTTTAAACTGCTGAACCAAGGCAAAGTCTGATGGGTCTTTCTCTGCCTGAATTCAGCAGACTGGTTACAGATATCTTGCTAGCCCTCATTTTGTGGGTGATATTTTCTTTCTCTTTTAAAAAAAGACTGGCAACTGAGTTATTTTAGGCATTATAAAAAAGAAGTGCTTTTGTTGTTCATTTTACGTAACCCAGCTTGAATTCAGAGTGATTTCAAAGTAGTGCCTAAGTTGCTGTTGGGCAATTACCTTGCTGTTTGAGACAGTGTGCCACCTGTCCTCACCCAAGGACAGGTGAACCTGTGAAGCTTCCTGGCACTGCCTCCACAGCAGGCACTGAGTGGAAGGCTTTATTTTTCCCCATGGAAATTGCAAGGGGAGGAACTTTCTTGCAGGGTCTGGGGATCATCAGGAGAGCTTTTTGACACAGAGCCAAAAAAGGGGCAGGCAGCACATTTGAAGCTCTCCCCGAAGTCTTTCACCCCTGTAGCTGAAAGAAAATTATTTGCTCAGCTGTTTCCCTCTCGCTCTGGCAGGTCCTGCAGTGCAAGGGTGTAGCTTTCAGAGGCTGTTTCAGATAGACCACTAAATGCACAAGCATGTACAATGCACTCATTTAGCACATGTGCGGTGATAAACATCTGTACCACAGAGCAGGTCTTGGCTTGTGAGCCACAATCACCTACAAAATTACATATATATTCACCATTTACCATAGGAAGATCCCATTAGACAAATCCCAAGATGACTTTCTAAATATGAGAAAGCTCTAAAAATTACTTGCATTGATTCTTTGGAAATCCTTCCCAAAAACTATTTTTGCTATTTGTAGATCAAAAGCCATTGTTTATCTCAACTTCCAAAGAATAAGGCAAAATTCATAGCAGATGTGTCTCCAAATACTTAAATGGCTGGGTGGCAGCCTATTTTTTTTGAATTTGCTATTCACTAAAATGAACATGTTGTGAAATATGCCATTCAGTTTTGTTTGAAGGAAGGGATAACAGGAAGACACCATTATTTTTTTTAAATGTTAAGGGTTCAAAAGTCAAACGGCTTGAAGAAAGATACCATGCTGCTGGGGAGGTGTAACTCCCCGTTCTTGGCTCACTTCTAAGGACACAGAGTTAAGAGTGTACTCAGAGAAACCCAGGCAGAGGTGCCTATAAGCCTAATTAATAAAGGCAGCATTGCCACGATTCATCCTTGGGGCTAGTGCAGTTCATATCATGACTTGGGATGTCTGCTGATCCCTGATGAATAACACTAGCTCTGTCTGTGTAAGTAAAACAACTTATTTCAAATCCAACCATTCTGAGATAGCCCCAACTGCTTTAAATCAGAATAAAATTCAGAAATACGTCTTGCAGAAGACACCTTTTTGTGCTACGCTTTGGTAGCGCTCATCTTTTTTTCAGATAAAAAGGTCACAGTTTCGTTGGTAGTTTAAACCACTAACATTTACTGGCAGCCCTGACACAGGGCAACAGAGGAATTAAATTACAAAGTGGCAAGCAGATGACTGCTAATTATCCTTTCACTCATAAAGTTTAAATATAGCTGCTTGTGTTTGAACACAAAGAAGGCCTGCAATTACGACACATTCAACTGCAAATGTAGGACAATCCCCTCTTTACTGTGCTTGTAGATGACACAAAACAACACCTCAATACTAATTCTATTTGGTACCAGTAATTTTCTTCAGTACTGTGTATATTAGTCACAGATATATCTTAAAAGCTGTGATTCTCCCCCCAGAAACGGGAAAAGCAAATACACATACTCTGAAGGGAGAAATTTGCTCAACATACTCTTTGTGGTCTGGTTCTATGATATACTGAACACCCTTATTCTTTCAAGAAGCTATTTTAACCTTTGATTTAGCCATAAGAAAGGAAAATGGTAGTGGTTACACTTGCCTTGTATAGGTGGACAGGGTCCCCTAGGATAATAACATTTCTGTGTCAAGGAAATTCTGACACTTCTTTGCTGCCTTTATTTCTGTTCCTGCTCCCCAGACTAGAAGAAAAAAAACTCCAATACCAAATTTCTGTATGATGAAAAATTATAAAAACATTAATGTTTTGAAGTGACAATTTACCATTGTTAAATTTCGTCAGATATTTGTCCTTCAAATGCAAAAATGTGCCTGAAATCAGGACTGTTTCTACCAAAAAAATTATTTTCACAAAACTTTTATTTTATGGGGAAAAATTTGTATTCTAAGAAACTGAAGATAACTTGATAACTTTAAATACAGTAGCAATTGTGCAGAGTTCATCTGTTTCCTAATCCTTGCCACTGTGTCAAGTTTTATCTCGGCAAGGCTCTGAAGCATTTCTCCTTCATTCCTAATATTGAGCAACTCTTTCTTTTAGAATTTTTAGGAGATATTTTACCCTTTTGCAATGAATTCATAAAATTGAATTAATCTCTGCTTAGACTGTACAAATTCTGACCTTTATCTCCCTCTGACAGTCAGAAAATAATGTTTTATTTACTTGATGTTATTAATTGCAGGTAATTGCATTATTAGTTTATAAACTTAATGTTATTAATTAGAGGTTCCTGGTCCCTTCACATCTCACTGCATCAGACTTGAATGGGCAGGATGAAACCTGACATACACCCAACTAGACCTACACAGAGCATTACCAAAAGTCTAGCCTATCAACACAATATAAATTACATTTACTGTAAGCTATGGAGAATACAGAAAAGAAGCTAGTAGGGAAGAGGGAAGTGAAAGACTGGGAAGAAGGTGAAAGGAAGAAAGAGATAGATGAGTGCCTCTTATTTCCAATATAGTTTGAATAGGAACAACTTGGGTAAAGATGCCAAAACTGAGCTACCAACTGATGTATCCAGCTACTTGAAATAGTGTGTGGTACTGTGCAACTGGGCAAATTTCCCAAGCAGTAGCCAACACAGTTTGTGTGTGAGACTGAACTCATGTCTGAAGTTGAAAGAAACCAAAAGCAGCTCCTTTTAACTGGAAGCCACTCTCTCTAAACAAGCTTTTCTTCTGGATACTGCAAATCACGCAAATGTTAAAAAAATTAGATAAAGCTATAAAATACATATTTAATTTAAAATAATTAATAAATGCTACATTTTCTGAAAAGAAATTAAGACATTTGGTAAAAATATTAACATTATTTCAAAAAGAAGCCATTTACACACAGTATTTTAGCATGTGAAGTGTTGCCACGTTGCCCATCTCTGGTAAAATACTTATTCTTCCATATTTCCTTCCCAGCCCCATACTGTTTGGTCCTGTGTTTCTCCAAATACGCCCAAGTGGTTTTAACAACAGCATGAGAAAGGGGAAGGGCAATGCAGAATGTCCCATGAGAGGAATGAGAGAGGGTAGAAAAGTATCTCACCATCAATGAGTGCAGTGGTTCAAGCTGCTCTTTAGCTCCTCTGCTCTACAAAGCACTCCCTCCACCTGAGAGCACAGCCAACTTGCAAATCACAGTGGCTTTAAAGCTTCAGGCTGTATTAAAGCAGTGCCAACACCTCTGAGCCCTTTATAGTAACAACTTGATACTGACAAAATTTACTAATATGTCACTGCTTCAGCCTTTCGTAATTCAAAAACTGTAACAACATCAGAGGCACTTGGAGAATTTATACACAACATCTTAAAAGTCCAATTCTGCATCAAAACTGCATGATGGGGAACAAGTTTTCTCAGCTCACCACCAAGGGAAGTGTTGACTGCCTACAAACTCTGCCTGTATTTCAGGAAGATCACAGCGCTTTTCACATGAATGAAGAGCAAGAGCAACCCTTGTAGTGGTAGGATTTAAAAATTACAGTCTCAAAAATAAAGTGAGAAGCAGTTGAACTCAGAACACTGAAGTCAAGATTTTCTATTTTCTTCTAGATATTTTTCCTTTTGTGCCAATTAACTTGTACTTGAGAAAAACTAATTTTACCTGCAACATGCCAGGTAAAATGCTAGGAAAAAAGAAAGGAAAAGTTTATCACTGAAGAAATGTTTGCCTTATGATTAAGCATATTCTATAAGAACTACTAAAAATTCAGAAACAAGACTAATTACTGGTGTTACTGAAAACTGAAACCCTACAGGATTGCGGGCACCGAAAAGATTCTGACTTCAAAAAGCAAAAATAAATAAAAATTGAAATTCTTCAATTTTTTAATTCTTGAAATTAAAAAATCTGCCAACCGTCCCCGGTCTTGTGACCTTAAATTGTGTCTGCTTTTTCAGGAAATAATGGCAAAAAGAGAAGAGCATGGGGGATGGGGTAGGGAAGAAAGATGAATTATTTATGCTAATGATGGATTTGACTAATGATATGTTTAGGTTTTAAAACCAAAACAAATGCTTTTTTTTTTAACAAGTTGGTTACATTCAATAAGAGAAGGAGCAAAATTTTTTCAGCTACTCCTTAGATCAATTCTTCAGCCTTCATACTTGACATGTGGTCTGATATAAAATGGTTACTTACTAGAAGCCACACAGCAGCAGGAAGTGCTAAATGCCAAAGGGCCTTGAGAAACTAAAACACACAGAGCAGCAAAAAACTGAACAGATCCCCCCATTCAGCTACTGATTAGCTGCTGCAAAACACACATTAAAGCCTATGCTGCAAATGTTTGCAGTTCAATTTCTACTTAGCCAACCATGAAGATTATCATCACATTTAGAAATTAATTTTTTTTCAAGCCTGAGCCCAAGTCTGAATATATGACTGTAAAGTTTTTGTCTCAGAAACTGGGTCATGTGTAAATGACATACAGAATACATGGTTTGTACTTGTAAACCATAGTGTTCCCAGGGTTTCCCCTTTCACACTTACTCAGGCTAGTAATCTAATAACAAGAACCTACGCCAGTTATTCTGCAAAAGTTGTTGTGGAATAATAAATTTTATTCCAATATAAAACAGGCAGTTTCTTATTTAGCATGAATTATGGTATAAACTCATATTAGAAATGGCTGACTATGTTCTGATACACACTTCTTCCCTGCATGCACATCTATCTTATAAACTAATCTGGTTTTCAGGCAGAGTTAAACTTTGTCAATGTGTGCAGTACAAAATGTTCTAAGATTCCTGGATTTTTCCTCAACATCAATCTGAAGTTACATATAAGCTTGACCAGGATGGAATTTAACATTATGGGATGATGGTCTAAGCAGATTATTACAAAAAAGGAAACGCTTTGATTCTATAAGCATATTTCAAATTTCATATGGTTATGATTGCTGCCTCTTCCTGATACTTCGGATTTGCAAATTGATGGAAAGATAATAAAGTGGACTTAGAGACAGGATGCACAGTTTCTTGGAAATTATACAGTCACACTGAGTCTAGTTTCTACATCGCCCAAAATTATTACTTATTTTAATTTCTACTATAGTTTTCTACCTCAAATTATCTGCCCTAGTCTTCTGGCAAAATTCTGTACTTCAATTTGCATTGTAAACAACTCTTGCTTAATACAATGGAGAATGATGGTTTCCCATAACTCCCATATTTTCATACAATGTACCAAAATCAGTTGCTTTAGTAATGGTGTTCTCTCACAGCATCAATCTTCTCCCTCATCAACTCCACCTTAGAACTGAGAAACACTATCTAACTGCCCTCATGAAGCACATCTGATGTCTTCTTCACAAATGCTGAATTCAACTCCCATAGACCTTGGTAGGACGTGGCGAATATGGAAATTGGAATCTGTAGCCATTTGGGGAAATATGAGTACAAGTACAGTGGGAAATACAGGCAAAGGTTAACAACTACCTACCTACCCACGCAAAATTTACTTTTTCCCCTAGATTCCATGCCCCCAGATAATCAGGCCAATGTCTAGATTATGAGTATTTTGGATTTCACCATTTCTAGACTGTCAAATACCCTCAGCTGTCAAAAAATGTTTCCTTTCCATCAACCAGAAAGTTTGTCCATTAAGAAGAGAATCTGACATTTGTTAAGTTTGCAAAGTGGAGCACTCTAATAATGAAAAGCTAAAATAAGTCCAAATATCATCAATTTTCTTCCCATCTAATATCACTTTGATGCTCTGATCACTACATGAAAGCTTCCCCAGTTCTTCATTTAACTGGGGGATTTTAAGCCATCTTTTTTCTCACCCTATTCTGGAGTCAGCAGCAGATGGCATTGTAGCTGTTACTCATTATCATTTTGAATAAATTAACCCAAAAACATTCCCCAAATAATCCTGGCATGTACAAGTTTTGAGGCAGGACTGTCATTTGCACTCAGGCTTTCACTCTCTTCTGCAACCCAACATCTGGGGTATAGCCTGAGGTACTGATGAATTGCTGTCTGAATTCTCAGGTAGGTTTTTTTTGTCTGACATCAGAAACGCTCACAAAAAAACCACAAAAGGAATGGAAACATATGTGAGGAGCTCACCTCTCTATCTGAAAGGTGCATTTCTTACTAATGGAACAAATTATCTGAAACTTCTCCTTCTTGCTAAAGAGCAAGACCTCAAGAGGAACTGCAACAATGTGACAGTGTCAATCCCAGAGTAGAGATGGGTGGTTTTTTGACTTCTGGTCTGAGCAGTAAAGTTCCCTTTTCACCAAGATGTACCTCACCACAGACCTCACTGCCTTCGGAACAAAATGCAAGGCTGTATAGCAAACCCCACAACACTAAAAAGAGAGCGAACTGAAAACTGTCTAGGCGGACATGAAGATAAAGAACGGGCACCGCAGCAGCTGAGGTTGGTGCCTGAGGGCTGTCACAAAGAGAACCGCCGTCTCCGCTTCGCAACTGGAGCACAGAGGTGGCTGATACGAAACAGCACACCTCCTCCACCCTGCACCCCAGGACTCACCACTCATGCTGAGAGCTACCTTCAGCCCCATAACCACTTAATCTAGAGTTTGGAATAGCTCTGGGAAAGCATCTTAGCAGGGTCTTTGTTTCAGCTGCAGTTCAGTCCCCATCTATGCTGGGAAAATCGAGAAACTTGACTAGCTTGATCCACCTTTAAGGTGGGTTTAAATCTAGTCACTAAACATGGAAGGTTGCTTAAAGGTGTGTAATTCAAGCAGCTTTTTTCAAGTGGCTCTGGTGTTGCTCTGAAATTTAGGAGAGTAAGTTTTTCTTCACCAGTCTCCTTTAGATGCTCTGGCAAACCAGCCAGTTGTCAGGTACCATGATGTTGAAGTGATGCACGGGCTATGCCTGCCACAACAAACTAGAGGTACGCTGGTTCTCAACTTTGCTGACATTACACTTCTTAGGGTCTAAATCAAAATTATAAATCATGCCACTTTTACTCACAATGAGGATCACCTTATTCCTCCTTAGGGGTTACAGGAAATAAAAAAAGAGTTGGAAGGTAAAGCTCTGACAAAATAATGGGTGAGGTAAGAGCCCAGAGAGAGAAAATAAGTAATCTTCTACCATTAACACTAAAGAAAAGGCCAGCTTTAAGAGTAAAAGCATGAAAATATATTGTCTTCACATACTGGATGTCAGCTAATGAAGTGAGATGCTGTAAAATGATACCAGGAAGTTGCCTCTGTCAGTGTGTAAGAATAGCAGAAGGACTGATGGTAAGAAAGCACAGACACCATAAAGATGGGGACCACCCAACCAGCCTCACTGCACTATAGAGATACATACAGTACTGAACTAGGATAACAAACAGATAAATTTTATGAGCCACTGCCAAAGTTGCTTTAAAAAATCAATTATTTTTCTATTAGCTAGAAAGGTGTCTAAAAATATTGCCTCTTCACAGATCCTGCATTGAGAATGGTGAATCAGGAGGTGGTAAAATAAATGACAGTGTGAACCATCTATGGGGTACCAACCCATCACTCATGGAGTGAGGGGAAACAACATCTTCTCAGCAGAACTGGTCAGGATCTAGAAAGAAGACAAATATGCAACAGAAACTGCAACTTGTGACTTCAACACTTGCAAGTGATTCAGCCCAGGAACAGGCGGCAAGCAAACAATTTGCAGGTTATTTAAAATACAAATTGTTCTTCTATAAATGCAGCAGCTGGAGCACAGGTAACAGCTGATGTAAATGAGAGATCTACTTCAATCAAATGGTATGGCTAGAGAAAAGATAGAAGCAAAAGTACTGACTGTTTCTCTAAGTGCTTCACATTTCTGTCCCCATTACAGTTGTTCTCTAGGTTAGTGGGAGAATGAAAAAGCAGGTTATTTTAATGGCACCTCAGTATAAAACCAATTCTCTAACCACCACATTAAAAATTAAACAGCTTTGCATTTTTAATGCATACTTTCCTTTTAAAGAGGGAATCAACACTTATGTGGCAGCATGTAAGTGTTTTTTCTGCGTCCAGTGACCAGCTGGAAAAAGTTACAGGAAGCAGCAATGGAGAAAATATAGAATGAAAGAAAATATGTCAAAAAAATGAAACCCAGAGAAAGCAGCATTTGTCACTTACTGGCAGGAAGTGACAAATCCTCAAAAAACAAGAAGGGCAACAGGGAGGCCTAAATGTTGTGTGTAAGAAACTACAAATAACAACACATCTTTGAAAACACCATCATTTTACCTCAATTGGATTTGCCAGTTTCTCATAATGAACCAAGCTCACTGTTAGCAGTCTTTGTAGTTAAGCCAACAAATAACATAGTCTAACATTGACATGGTCTCAATCCTGTCAACCTCTGTGACAATCCCTCTGTGTCAATCCCTCTGGATTCAGGGGTGTGCAGATAAAGTTATAGGGCGCTGTTCATGCAACATTATTTCAGGCAGTGCTGAAATATACCTTATACCTAAAAGCAGCTCTTTCTGGTTTGGACAAACCACTGGAATCTCCTCCCTCCTCCCTGTCCCGAATGTCTTTCACTGCAGTAACTTTTAAGTAGACACAGAAAAAGGTAGAGCAAAAAATTATACAGAAACTGGCTCATAGAGTTGTTTTTGCTTGCAGCCTCTGGCCCCACAAGTTGAATCTACTTGCTCCTATGTGACTAAGCAAGTTTTCATTCCCTCTCTCCTCATCAGGCAGGCACAGCCTGTATACTTGAGCCTCCCCAAGCACATGGTCCGCTTCATCTTAAGACTCCCTGAGGAGCAAACATAAGAGGACACTGTGGTCCATTTTAGACTCAAAACACGCAGTGCACTGCCTTACTTGTGCTGCAGCAGAAGAAGTCCCTCAGTGCATTCTGGAGCTTCCCTGATGGTGGTGTAGTTCTGTGCAGTACTGTGAGTGCATCCAACATATCTACATCACCAGGGATGTATATGCCTACAACCTTGTTCTACTCAATAGAGCAGGGCTGATTTGCAACCAGGCAAGAACAGATTTTCAAAATGAACTCAGCCCTATGGAGACCAGAATTTCATTTTCCTTACTGCCTTACCTCAGGAAACAGACTGAGTAAAGCACAGCCCAAGCACTTTGGCCACTTTCAAATATCTGCACTGTAAACTAGGGCCCTCACTTCCTCTCATTTAACACAGCAAAGCTACTCTGAATCCTGCAGGAAGCCTACTCTGTCCCAAAGGTCCAGCTTCCACCCCCAAATCATCCCATGTGCACTTGCAGCAGTTACCTCTTGAAGGACGACAGTGGGATACTGACTTACACTTTTTTTTTTGCCTCACCTACTAATGAAAATCAAGAAACAGATGAAAGTGCATGGGGTAAAATTCTAATATGCAGTTGAAGTGTAATGTGGGAAGCGGCAGGACGAGAAGTTTTGATGTCCCGGCAATACACCCTGAAGCTTTCCGGGGACTTTTCTGCCCTTGCAGTCAAAGTAGCTTTGTCAAACAGGTGGGTACCCATGGTGTTACCAGGATTCATTTAGGTGTGAGAACACGGGTATAATAACCCAGGAACTTTCTGAATACCATCTCAAGGAGTAGATTAAGTACCACGTAAACCAGAGATGCACACTTTGGCCGCAGAGTCCTGGGTCTGGGAGAGCTGGGCAGGGTGTGGAGGAGGATGTTTTTTCCCAAATTCTTCAGCTCGGCTCGGAGGTCTCTCCCTCCCTCCCTCCCTCCCTCCGCCTTACCTGAGCCGCCCACGACGGACCGCAGCAGACAGGTTCTCCGGGAGGAGGAGAAGGAGGAGATGTCGCTTTGGGAGCGGCCGCGGGGACCGGGTAAGGACCAGACGGGCAGCAGTGCTGCCCCGCTGCTCCCCGGCCTCTCAGCCATCGCCGACGGGGAGCCGAGAGCAGCAGGGAGGAGAGAAGAGGAGGGAGAGAGGCGGCGAGGGAGGGGACAGGGAAAGTTTGTAGACGAAGAGCCGCCTCCCTCCTCCGACCGCCCTGCCGGGACGCCGTCGACCTTTTGGGTCTCTGGGAACATAAAATTTGTATTTGCACGGGAGCAAAGCAAAGTGGAAGGGTAGATGTGCGGATGCACCCATCCCCCGGGGTGTCTTCATGCTCGTCGCTCCCGTCATTTCCAACTCTCTGGGGAAAAAAAAAAAAAAAAAAAGAAAAAAAAAAGAGCCAAGGAAACCACAGTACCACTTCTGTTTTGTGTAACAGGGTGCCCTCCCTCTCCTCCCCCCCAGCAAAACCAGGAGGTTACAAAAGGCATCGCACCCTTGCAGAAGAGCAGGGAGGGCAATGAGTCAAATATCTCTTCCCCCCGCCCCCCCATCTTTCTTAAAGATTGGGTTGCACGCAAGAGGCTTTACTCAGCTCTTGGAGGAAGGTACTCTCCTGCCTTTCAAATCAGTCACACAGACTTAGGCAGAAGCAAAATCAAGTTCCGTGCTTTCATTTTCCGGTGTTTTACAGAAACACTTTTACAACATGATGCATCTTTAAAAGGATATTTAATGTTTATACTGGTTTTTACAGGCAAATCATATTATATTCTACCTTGAATAAAATCATCGCTACCCTGAAGCCACAATGCATCCAGTGCTACATTATCCAGCTATCTAACATTAAAGTTGCATTCAGTATGTATTAAAACAACTATCACAACTACCAACTACCAATCCCCAGGTCTGAATAAAAACCTATCAAGTCTGAAACTTGTCCATGTGAAATTCAGTTTCTGGTTTCTGCTTCCACCCAGGCAAGCAAGCGCCTTCCTTTCAATGCTGAGTCCCACACAGCTCCCCAGGCACAGTGCTTTTGTGGTCTTCCCAGCAGTCACACTATGCAGGCACCCTTCCCATTGTCCAAGCAATCGATCCACTACATGAGTCTCATATGTCAGCCATTAGTGGGGTCAAAAGGTCTCTTCTGTTCAGCATCTCCCAGGGAATTGCCTTCATTATTCCCTCTCCTTCCCTCTGCTGACAGACCAGCTTGCTCCTTCCTTAGCCACAGAACTTTCCCAGCGGGACTGTGCTGGGAGAGGGAGAGGCAGGGACTTCTCCTGGCAGAACACAGCAGTGAGCTCCCTGCTTACAGATGCTCCCATGGGGGCCGAGAGGCTCCAGCGTCACACAGGCAGGCACACTGTGCCCTGGCTTAGAGAGCTTTTTGCAGCTGCTGACACCAGTCTTGTGTTATTCACTAAATCTTATAATGTGCTATTTTTATTATTTACCCTTTGCAGCTTGCATCATTGCAGATGTGACTGTACACTGAGGACTTTCCCCCAATGGAGATTTCAGTAGCTGGGAACGTGTGGGCTAATGACATTTTCTGAACCTTAATTAGAAGTGTATTCATGACTGCTATTTACTGTTGGCAGGTCAGTGAGCTTTGGGACAGACACCTGAGCTTTTTTTTAAATAATTTTTCCTTCCAAACATTTTGAGCTACAGAGCAGTTGTAACTTTGCTGTGCTGTTCAGAATGTACGCTTGAAAATTACCATATTAAGGAGATGCTCAGTGTCTGCAATCCTTTGCTGGGATCAAAAAGGAGAACATGAAGAAATTGAAGGATAAACTAGAAAAGATACCATAGGAAGAGGTCAAGGCATCTAAAGATCCCTTTTGAGAGGCAAAGTGACATCTATAGGGTTGAAGGCAAAAGAGGACATTAAGTCGGTCAACACTAAATATAAAAGAGATATGAAGAGGCTCCTATTATAATATCAAAGTGCTTTTGTATATCAGAGAAATGTGAACAGTCAGTCAGAAAGAATAATACCATGGAAGTCAAAATGGTTTTTACCTGCCTGTAACTTAATATATTCATCAAGGTATATAAATAAAAATATTACAAAATCATGCACATTCTATTTTCACAGCTCTTTAAATATTTTCTTTAATTAGATATAACAACTGTGGTTAATAGCTCTGTAAACTGAAACTCTGTTTCCTCAGAAAAGCAGTAAAGTATACATCCTTCCCAGTTGGAGAGAGATTAATTCAGTTGTCTGGTCATTCATTTTCAACTGTTCTGATTACATTGCTAAAGAAATTTCCACTCGTATTTACTGATTAAACCAAATTATTTTACAAAGGCTGTCCCGTGATGTCTGGCGGCTGAAGCAAAAATACAGAATTCGGGCATCAGGAAAGACTGGATAAACACCAGCCCTGGCAACAAATTTGCTGGAAGATCCATCTTTTAAAGCACGTGCCTTCCACCCGTGATCCGCAGCACAAACGCCAAGTTTCATCTACTGAATCGAGACAGGTTCAGCGCAGGCCATTCTAATGATCAAAGAAATATCTCCTTGACAGGCTTTGGGGCACCTCTCTACCCTGAAAGCCACCACGCACAAGTTGGCTGGAAGGCTGGAAGGAGCTGCAGAACGATAAATGCTACACGCCGTCCTTCCCGGGAAGGGCAGGGAAGCTGAGCCTGTAGTCGGAAGGGCAAAACCAGCAAGCTGCCGAGACTGCCTTTGGAGCAGACTCAGGCTGCAGATCCAAGGCTCAGCCCTGGATCTGGCTGTAGATCCAGCAGACCCTGGCAGGAGCTTTCGGGCGAGTGCTGCGGGGAGGCCAGTGCTCCCAGGGGAGGAGCCACCGGGACCCGAGGGGAGCACGGCGGGATGCCGGCCGAGGCAGAAGCCAGTTACTTCATTTTCTTAAACCCCCTTAAAATCCAGGGGGCAATCGGTGATCGGGCAGCCAGATAAAGCGGCACCGATGGGGACAAGACCCCGGTGGGCCGGCAGGGAGGGGAAGGCGCGCTAGGGCGGCGGTGCCGGCGGAGCGCCGGGGCGGGGGCAGAGCCGCAGCCCTGCGCTGAGGGCCGTGCGGACTGGCCGCATTCCGGCCGGCGGGGCGGGCGCTGGGGTGGGGACAGCCCGTCTAGCCCCGCCTGTGTCCCCCTTCCACCGGCCCGGCCCGGCCCGGCCCGGCCCGGCCGAGCAGCGCCGAGCCCCCCGCCCCGCAGAGCCGCCTGTGTCCCGGTACCGCGCCGCCGCCATGTCGCGGCCGGCCGGGCACGCCGCGCTGCGGCTGCTGCTGCTGCTGCTGGGGCTGCCTGCGCTCCTGCCGGCGCGGCCCCACTACGAGCCCACCTGGGGCTCGCTGGACGCCCGGCCGCTGCCCGCCTGGTTTGACGAGGCCAAGTTCGGCGTCTTCATCCACTGGGGCGTGTTCTCGGTGCCCAGCTTCGGCAGCGAGTGGTTCTGGTGAGCTGCGGCGAGCAATGTCCGGTCGCACCGGAACGGCCGCCGCGGGCGGGTCGTACCAGCGATCCGAGGGGTTTGCTTGGCAAGCAGCTCCTAGGGCAGGCGGGGATGGGTGTGTGTGCCCCTCCTACAGCGGAGGTTTGGGTTAGAGCCCCTCTGCAGGCTGACCCTGAAGCTCAGGTGTGTGGGAAGAGGTGTGTGTCCACCCAAGGCCACGGACTGCGTGGCGCCTTTGCGAAGGAAGCAGAGCTGGATGTGCTTCGGGTGTGTCTGACCATCTGCCTGCTCAGACTTAAAACTTGAATACCTTGACTGACGACACTAAATTAAGAAGAGGTCTTGCAGAGCTGAGAGATGTGATTTGCTGCTGGTGAAAGAGATAGTTGGTTGAGTAGCAGGAGTACCTTGAAGGGATGGGTGAAGGGATGGGAACAGGCGTTGAGGATCTCCCAGCCCCTGGAGCAGCCTGGTACTGCTGCTGGAGCACTGTGGGGAGTGCAGGTGCCCATTGCTGCCCTTGCTTAGCAAGCAGCCTGCTGTTTTCTTGTGTATATTTTGTGCTGTTGATGGTTTTCTTCTCTTTTATTATTACTGTTATTCAAGACTGCTTTCCACTTAAGAGAGTCCAAGGCTCTGATCCTTTAAGTAATTTTTAGTTCAGAGGCTCAGTAAAACCTTTGTTTTGTGAGTGTTCACTGGTTCAGGCCCTTTGGCTGTAACATATTTCTGCTGTCATCTTTCCATGCTCTACCAAGTACTTCCTGTGTGACTTCAAGTGAGTCACATTGTCATTTAAAATACCAAGATAACAGAAGCTCTGTGGCAGAGCTGTGGTAAACCTTAAATGCAATATTCACAAAACAAACCAACATAGATCTAAATAAACAACTGTTTTCTGACAATATTTGGTTTGTTCAGAGTTATATTCAAGGGGTTTTTGTTTGTTGTTTGTTATTTTCCCTTTTCCTCATATTCCCTCCCCTCTTCCCCCCCCCCCCCCCCCCTTTTACCCCCTTTACCCCTCTAGTCAGAGTAAAGCTGTCTTGGCCTCTTTCTTCTGAGTTTTTTCCTTGTTGGCTGCCAGAGGTTGTGTCGGTTTATGATGAAGTCTGGGAAGGTTACAACAATATCTAGACAGCTACTACGTCTTTAGGAACTGAGGTCAGAATCTAGTTCATAATAGGAGAGAGAAACACATTTCAAACATTTAGATACTGACCTTTAGATTCTGCAGTTATTCCTTAACTTACTACGTGTTTTCATGTATGTTCTTGCTGGAACAGGATCTTTGCTGCTTGGCTTCATTCATAGAAAGGTGAATGCTTCCAGACCCTTTTCTCTGTATATATTAGAGTCACATGGTACATTGTTGTTAGAAGACGTCCAGCAATAAGGCTGTTCATGCAGTAAGGACTGTTGTGTGCTATTTCTGAAGCTCCTCTTTCATTGCTCGGTAGGGAGGGGAGCAGGTTGAAAATAAATATTGCTCTATTCGTGATTTATGATCTCTGCTTATGATGAGGGCGAGACCAATGTTGAACACAGAGCAGAGCTCCAAGCCCTGCTGTGGACTAGCCCAGTTGGAATAGAGACAATATCAGCTTATTTTTCCTTCTAGTTGCAAAATCCAAGTGCCCTGGAAGGTAGATGTGTGCTTGCATGTTAGAGCCTGTGACAGAGGTGCATTTTTAACTGATTGACGGGTTTTTGTTGTAGGACATGGCTTGTAGTAGGGTGCCTTTTGTTCAGAGCCTCACCTGTGCAGTGGCTGTAGAGCACTGGTCACAGCTCTCTCCTGCCTGGGGACTATGGGCATCTGGTCAATTGACTACATTTAGTTTAAATGACTTGGGACTGTCAGAAAGGTAAAGCTGCTGGTCCTCATGTTTGTAGGTGGCAGGAACTGCAATGTGGGTGGCAGAGCAGAGGTGCCTGATGGTGGAGGTGTGAGACTTCAGGAGGATGAGTCATATTTTTTCAGAAAAAGGGCATTTCTCATGCCACCTGGGCTGCTTACACGGACTTTCTGTACGTGCTCTCTAGTATGGTTTTGGGATTTGGATACTAAGACTGTAATTTTTCCATTCTCAAAGTGTAGCTGCTTTTTTCATTGCTTCAGATGAAATGCTGGGACCTTTCCAAAGTGGAGTGCTTCAAAGATGTACAGCATGAACAAATAGGATAGAGAAAAGCAAATCTTTGGTAATTAATACTGTTCTGGAGCAATTTTGCCCTATTGCTAGTGTCGTGTACTTCAGTAACACTGCCTCTCAGTGTTAACTCAGATAGGAGCTGATGATTTAAACTCTCTTTGTCTAAAAATACATTAGCAGATGTGTTTTGTCCTGTATTTTTTAGGTGGTACTGGCAGAAGGAAAAGAGAGAGCCCTATGTGAAATTCATGGAGGCCAATTACCCACCTGGCTTCAGTTATGAAGATTTTGGGCCACTGTTTACAGCAGAATTCTTTGATCCCAACCAGTGGGCAGATATTCTGAAGGCTTCAGGTGCAAAATATGTCGTCTTAACTTCAAAACATCATGAAGGTAAGTGGAAGTTTTGTGAATGTTAGTAGCTGTTGCATTTCTGTCAACAGAAGAAAAAAGCAGGTGACTTTCCTGCTTGCTAAGATAGATGGAAAAAGCCAGGCAGGCTTACCTGTCCCACTGCATCCAAAGAGGAAAAAAAACACCCAAGAAATGTGCAGTTGTTTTCCTGACTCTTACACGGAAGCTGAGGTCATGGAGCTTGCATAGGAGGAACAATAAATTGTGCCACTGTTTTCTTGCTGTAGGTAAGACAGGCTGAAGTGGTGGTGGCAGCTCAGCTTCCTGCAGTAGCCATAGTGCAATTTATTGCTGAAAGAACCATAAAAGTGAATTCTGCACTCTTTAACATATGGGGAGCTGCTGTATGCAGGCAGTTAACGAGCTCTGTAGGTTTCTGCAAGGAATTTAGGGGTCTGTTTTGAGAGTCAGCTTCAGAGTTAGGAAGGTTCACAAGGTTTAGCTTTTCCTGATGTAGCTCATAGAAGCCAAAACCTTGAACTGGGTCTGTAGCTTTGCAGGCACAATTGATTTTTACCACTGTAGTTGTAAGGTGCTTTGCAGAGAAAAGTAAAGAAAAAGAAAGTGGCTGGAAGGAAATACAGTATCAAAGTATAAAATACTAAGATGCAATATGACAAGTACAGCTAATGAATGTTTTTGGTCTTTGGGGAGATGTGGGTTCAAGACTGGCAACTTGTGACTTATAAATTTTTATCTCAGCTGTGATACACATAAATTTTTATCTTGATGATGCTTGTGGTGAAATTCCCAAGAATCTTCAAAAGAATCATGATTCATTTAGTCTGTCCTGTAGCCTTGGGCATGAATTTTTAGCTTGTCTCTCTAGTTGATACAATTGCGTATATTCAGTTCACAGAAATATCCCGAGATTTATTAGGCAATGAGTCTAAAGCAGTTTGAAGGTGAGAGCGGAGCTTGTCTGGCACTGGTCTGAGTCTGCAGTGCAGTATTATTTTAAGTGCTTGTGCTAGGATTGCTGGATGTCTGAAATGTCAAATCTCTCCTGACTCCTGATATTTAATGTTGATATTTTGAAATCTGTTTCAGAAGTTTTTGCACTCTGCTTATATACATGTACTGAGTAGTTGATTGAGCTGCTATAAATACCGAGACAAATGAAAAGTGAACATTTGCATAAGATGGAAACAGAAGAGAGAAGAGTCTTTGAATGCAAATAATAGCTTGTGCTTGCTGCAGCTGAGAAAGAGTTTTGTCTTCCATTTGTTGTGTATTTACAGCTCATATTGATACTTTCTGCAAAAGTGTATATGCCTCAAAAGCCGCTGTATTTTTGGTTAATTTCACAGAATTACAGAATGGTTTGTGTTGGAAGGGGCCTTAGAGATCATCTAGTTATTTGAATGAAGTCAATAACTAAAGAGAGGGAATAATTATCCTAAGCAGTACAGAACAGGTTAGGATATGTGTATGTATAAAAAAATATGTAAACATATCTGGCATGGTATTCTGATGTTATGACTATTATAATCTGTTTATGCACAATGATAGGCACAAGTTCATATCCATAACAATAACAATATTATTACAAATAAAGTTTTTATTATTTTTTGCAACACACTTCCAAACCACTTTCCAGAAATAGGAACTGTAACTTCCCCTCTTCTTCTTCTCTTTCTTATCCTTTGAATTTTCTCTTTTCAGGCTTTACTTTGTGGGGGTCCAAATATTCTTGGAACTGGAATGCTGTTGATGTGGGACCGAAACGGGATCTTGTTGCTGAACTAGCAGCATCTGTTAGAAACAGGACTGACTTGCATTTTGGGTTATACCATTCCCTGTTTGAATGGTTTAATCCTCTCTTCCTTGAGGATGCCACCAATGTCTTCAAGACAAGAAAGTTTCCAACCAGTAAATCGTTACCAGAACTCTATGAAATTGTGACCAAGTACCAGCCAGAAATAATTTGGTCTGATGGGAATGGAAATGCTCCAGATACTTACTGGAACAGTACTGGTTTCTTGGCTTGGCTGTATAATGACAGGTATCTAATGATGCTGCCTTACCTTATCTAAAATTCTGCTCTCTGTCTAGTTTGTTTCAGTTTCTGTTTATTTTATGTAACCTGTTACCTCTACTTTAGAGGACTTAACAAAATATTCATTTTCCTGAAATATAGAATCCAGATCTTCCCTAGAATTATCAAAGCTTGCTTTAGAAAAAACCTGTTAATCAGTTAAGATGATATTGGCTACTCTACCTAATCACAGCCTTCCCTATATATTTGTTGCTGCACAGAAGCAGAATAGATGGACAATTTGAGAATATGGGTACATTGTTTTCATTGTAGAGTGAACATCTGGCAGTGGATGTGAAATGCAGGCTGTTTTCTGGCAGAGCTCCTATAAAAGTCTGGAGCATATTTCCGTAAGAAATGCCGATCTGGACCTTTTACTAGGAAAGGACGAGAATAGGATTCCTGACATCACTCTTATCTATAAATGAGTAGTACAGAAGTCATCCAAAATGTTAGTGTCTGGGAGGGGTGTGTGTAGGAAGGGTTTACGCTGGCTGTGACTGCACTTTATATAATAAAAATAATAAAATTTGTCTGTTTGCAGCCCGGTCCGGGACACAGTTGTAACCAATGACCGCTGGGGAGTTGGCAGCATCTGTACCCACGGCGGCTTCTACACCTGCAGTGACCGATACAACCCCGGCCACCTCCTGCCTCACAAGTGGGAGAACTGTATGACCATCGACAGGAGGTCATGGGGGTACCGCAGGGACGCGCAGCTCAGTGACTACCTCACCATCGAGGACTTGGTGAAGGTACAGTGGGGCAGAGGAGTTTATAAAATTACTAAGGGAAAGGTTTATCTAGTAGAAATGTGATGAGTTTCTTAGAAGCCGTTTCCCCTGTGAGTAACTGGCCAAGGACTGATCTGGACAGTTTCATAATTATCTTTTTCACTGAGTTTTTCTGGTAACTGCATCTCTAAGCTGATGAGAATCAAACAGTTGCAGTTTCACAGCTCCTGGTTAGGAATGGCTGATTGAAGGCTACATCTTTTCCCTTTACAGCTAGAAACAATTTGTGACTCAATAGTCATTTTAGCTTGTAGCAACAAACTTTCGGTAGAGACACAGGTAAACACCAGCAGATGCAGACAGCTGATCTTAGTACAATACTGATTTCCTTTGCTGGTCTAAGGTATTGAAAAAGATGTGAAGCTTAGGAAAACTGAATGAAAGATGATCAGCCTTTCAGGAAAATGCATTTAATCGTAAAACTCAGCTAGTGAGGGGAGATTGATTGTTATTGTTGCTTAATCTAAATCTGTTTCTAGTACTGTCTTTGCAAAAAGACAATTACAAATTGAAGTAACTTTTCAGAGGTAGAAGTTACTGAATTCATTCAGCAGCTTGTTTCCAGCTGTGTTTCTCAGACTTGTGCATCTCAGTCCATGATCTCTGGAGGGCAGTGTGGATGTGGACACAAATTTTACAGACTCTGTAGAAGGCTTCCTTGTGTTTTACAGATGTCTCTGTAAAATGGGGAGAGCATCAAACAGAGGAAGAACAGAGGAAGTTGCTCTCTAAGCTTCAGTAGAAGTGGCAACTATTAGCCTTACTCTACTTTGGTGCAGAGAAATCATCTGTCCATTCTATCAGTAAAACCCTTGTGACATTCTTGCAGAAGTCAAAATGTTAAAAATGTGTAGGATCTGATTCTAATGTACATTCAGCCAGATATACTGGGGCAAGAACGTATTTTGGGCTTTTTTCTGATATAACACTTGTCATCAGAGCTTTGTTTTACCGGAGCTTAAATTTTGTTTTGACTATTGGGATGACCCCCGTAAGTCTTCACATGCAGCAGTAACGTAGCTCATTTGGTTCATCGTTCTGAAGCAGCATGGCAGACTTTGGAAAGTACTTCAGATGTGTGATTTCATTAGTTCATAATCGTATGCTCTGTGTGTTGAAAAACATTTCAGCAACTCATTGAAACAGTGTCCTGTGGGGGAAATCTCTTGATGAATATCGGGCCCACTCACGACGGTCGCATCGCCGTTATATTCGAGGAGCGCCTGAGGCAGATGGGTGCTTGGCTGGAGGTCAATGGAGAGGCCATCTATGGAACGAAACCATGGAGAGCACAGAACGACTTGGTCACACCAGAAGTGTGGTAAGGGTACGAATCAGAATGTAGGTACTGTAAAGCAGCACCAATGTATGTGAAACTTTGAAATTCTTAATGACTTGGTGCTACAGAAGTCACCATCTTAGTTTGTATGTGGTGAAGAAATTAATCCCTCTGTCAGTTTAAGTAACTGCACACAGAAGTGTGTATAAAGCTGTAGGTAGAGACTGTAGTTTTGGGATGATGCTGAGGCTGAAGGGAAGGCTGCAAACATTTCTTTAGTGATCTTGTGCTTCTTAGTATAGTTGGCAACAGAAACAAAGAATATACAAATCTGGAAATATAAAATTGCTATGAAGTGTTTATCTGTAGAAAGGAATACTTGATGCCACTTGATGTTTAAAGAGAAAAAAGGGATAGGAAGAAACTAGAAACCAGTCTAGCATATTGTACATTTTTTTAAGGTAAAAATGCATGGGAAAATAACAGCAATTGCTTGGTCACTAAATACAGCCAGTCTCTGGACTCCCCCCTGCCTTTGTGAATTGTAGCTGCTGTAATGCCTTAATGATCCATCAGGGTTTTGGTCTCATCCCTCTTCTCTGTCTCAGTGGGCCTTTTTACTCCTGTTCCCAGTAAAATTTAGCCATCTGGCTTTAGCCAGGAGATGCTGAACTGCTGACTGTTTAGTAAAATCACTTTCAAGAGCAATAGAAATTTGTAACTAAATGAAGGAAGGAGGGAGGCATGTTTTGAGGGTATGCCACAAGATTTCCAATGAAAATAGTGCAGATAGTATATGCTGAAAATAATATTTTCAAAAACTAGTTATGCAAGGTGGAAGCTTTATTGTTGTTACATACTTGTTAATTTTTTTTAGTCTGTATGTTGCTGTATAGATGTGAATTAACATGTTTTTCTGAATATAACCTACAATTCTCTGTTAAGGATTCCCCTTCTCCTGCAAGTATCTCCTTCCTATATGGCTGAGCAGCAGAGAGTTACATGTGTACTAAAATTACTACAGATGTTTGCCTCTGAATTCAGTTAATAGTTTCCATTACCTCTAGTTTGTTGGAACACAGGAGCAGTACTTTATTAAAGGATATAAATCATCTGAAAAGATGGTTATGTGTGTGAAAATGGAACTAATGCTGACTTTTCAAATCCATTTTTCCAATCTTGAAACACTCTTATGTATCACTTCAGAAAATTTACACGGAAAAACTGACGTGCATTTCTGTTCCCCATTTCCAACCAGGTACACTTTCAGCCCTAAAGAAGGGACAGTCAATGCTGTCTTCCTTAACTGGCCAGATTCTGGGATTCTGGAACTTGGTGAGCCACAGGCTAAGCTTGGAGAAACACAGGTAAAAGACAGCACACACATATACATGTGCCCTTCCCTCTAGGATTTGTCATGTACCATCATGTTTATTTAAATTTCTGGCACCTTTGGGAATGTGTAGCTCTTAGGACAGAGTACGTTGGAAGAGACCCAGCAGAACATTTGTTTTAGTTCTTGGACCTCCTTGTCATAGTGCTTCCAGTGGGATGTTTCTTCTCCAACTAACAAAGCTAGACTGAGATGTTGCTGGGATATGTTTTAGCTTGCAAACTAAGAATCATGAAGAGGCCAAGTAGCAGGGAAAAAACCGCTGCTTCTCCTGTTTCCTGTGCAGACTCTTAACTTGGCAAGACTGTGCTTTATAAGTAGCTGTCCTCCCTTTGGTGACTTTGGTGATATTGGAGTTGCTGTAACGGTGCAGTTGTTTCAAGTTAAAGCAGTTAAAGCCTTGCACAAAGGGAATGCACACAGAGGATTTATTGGCCAGGGAGGCTTAAAAGTAAGTCAGTGTGACCCTAGATGTGCACCTTATACCCAGTGGAGGTCAGAAATTGAGGACACTGATGCCAAACCTACTCTAGAAAGAAGTGTAGCCCAATGGAAGCAGAAGTTGGTATCAACTCTGTGCGTTTAAGAGGAGATTCACTTTGGCTTAGCTCTGTTCTGGTCTCATGCACTTCATGTCCATTAGCTGATGAAATGCATTTGGGCTGCTTCTGGTCTAGTTCCATATAAAAATAGTGTACAGGTGCCAAGATAACTCTGTGATAAGGAAGAAAGTAATTTCAGAAGTAATGGAAATGCATCCTGACTTTTGGAGAGGCAGCTAGACTCTATGTGCACCAGAGAGTACTGTTCCTCAGTGGCCAAGACTGGTCTTCAGCTGCTCCAGCATGTCACCAGCTGCCTAAGAAGAAGAGTCACCATAAACCCCTTGGTGTCATTTTAGTGGGAGGAGGTTCTTCACATCAGCTTTTCTGAGACACCTGGCTGCACTCTGTAAGAAACGGTGATGCTCGTTCAAGACTACAAGTTCCACCATGGGAAGCACACATGATTAGACCTAAATCCCATCCCAAATACTTCTGAAAGGTGCTTGTTTACCTTCTACAGCCCTAAGTACTTCTCAAGACCCAACATGACTAGCTTTATTACTTGCACTTCCATATTTACTTTGCTGGTATTTTTCCATTACCTTTAATAATTACCACTCATTTGGTTGGTAATTGGCATTTAAGGATAATTGGTTAGAAAGGTAGCTGTAGATCAATATTTATTTTGTCAATATTGCAATTATATGCACTTTGAAAAGGCATTGTTCTAACTATAGTGTATGTTTCTATCTTAGGTAAAGCTGGCTGGCTACAAGGAACTGCTGAAATGGGTTGCACTGGGAGAAAAGGGACTGATTATAGCTCTACCTCAATTAACTCCTAAGCAATTGCCATGCCAGTGGGGCTGGACTTTACAACTGACTGCCGTAAAATGAGCCATACTCTGCTGGAGCCCCAGCTAGCAGGGAATGATGAGCTTTGCTGTTTCTCATCACTGGTTTTGAACTTAATTACCTGTAAAAACAATAAATTCAATTTTTTTATGAAAGGTAGGCTGTTATTAAGGAATGGAAGAAACTTCACATGAAGTCTACCACGAGATAGTTGATCCTCTGCATATATTTTTGTTTCTCTGAAGTTGTGTGAAAAACCAAGCAGCTACCTTGACCCCTCTGCTCGTTTTAGTCAGGTACTGGCCAAGCTCAAGCACACCCTCTTTAATGCACGTCAGTTGTACACCCTCATTAATGCAAGAACTCCAACTTCCACAAAACTGCACAGTAAAAGGTGAGTTTTGGAGAAAAGGATAAACTTTTACTAGCTGTGTACAGCAACAGGTAGCCAGCAGTTTCAGCATAGTAGGGTGACATTGGGAAGAAAAGGCCTGTAAGGGTTTGGAATTCATCACAAATGCATGGAGGTAATGCATATGTACATCATAATTTCTCATCATGGAAGTCACTCATTTCACATGCTTCTACTCTTGAGTGGATAATTCTATCCATTACTTGGACATAGGTAAACTGGGAAGGTTTTTTTTTCCGTTTTGTATAATTTTACATGGGTAAAGCTTGACTTTTGTTTACAGCCATTGTTTTTACAGTTACCAGGGTGCCTTATGTGGACTGTAAAACAAAACATATACTTCAATGATTTAACTCTTGAAAAAAAGAAAAATAATGAGGAGTTGCTAGGGATCTTCAACTTTGGAAATTTTTCAATTTGGATGCAGTCTACCCTCTGCTTAAAATGTTGTCTTTCTGCCAAACTCAGCATGTGTCACAATTTCTAGGGACGGACACACAATGTGAAGTTTGCAAAGAGGAGGAGATAAAGGACAACAAAAGGTATAAATTGTTTCTGCTTCAGTGTAGAGATAGAAGGTTTATTTTTTCCTGAGTAATGTCACTGAGTGCAAAATTATTACCGTGTAAGTTAAATTTATTCTTTCAACGATGTCAGAATTTTGAGTGGTGTGCCAAATTTGGTTATTCCCTTTCCTGCTAGTAATGTTAATACACGCAGAAATTTTACATTAAAATATTTTATTACAATACAGACAATTGGGCTCAAAATTAATACAAATTAAGATAAAATATTTACAAGGTAATGTGTACAGTGTAGCCGTTTGAACAGCATAAACGAGAACATCAAAAAACCCACATTCCTTTAGTATTAAGTAACAGAGAGCATGCCCCCAGCTCATTCAAGAGGAGCATGCATCTGTTGGCAAAGGCCTTCTGAAGAACAAGAGACTTTGGAATAATGTTGGTAAAGTTAAGTGAAAAAAATTTACTTTATAAAAAGAAAAATTTGAGGGGAGAAGAAGCAAAAAGCATTACTTCATTCTGCTACTCTGTGCTGTTCTTAGATCACTATCATTAGTTCTTTCCAAAACTTACACACTCCAGGGCAAACAAATGGGTTTTTTAGTAACTTGCTGTAATACTGCCACCAGATGCCTTTTAGATGCAATAAAAAGAATCAAATTAAATATGGAGGAATTTAACCACTTTTTTAATAGAAAAGTCTTTACATACAATGATTCTTTCAACAAGAATATTTTTAATGGGTGCTTGAAACGTAATTCTATTAGAACAAATATGGGCTTACTCCCACTTTTCTCAGAGTGTTCTTTCTGCTGGTCTGCCACTCCTACACCATTATAAAATTAACCCAAGTCTCATCAGTAGTTGCAAAGGATTTGTTATAAATACACCATCTATTCCTAAAAGTGTGCGAGTCATTTCTCCAGTTGCTGAGGGGTACTAAAAGCTTCATAAACATTAGCAGCAAAATCTTTCACTTGTTCCATCATCAACAGGTCCTGGAAGAAATGTAAAAAATAAATTTGCTTAATTGAACACATCCAGTGCCATTCTGGTTTTGCTGCAGTACAGAATTCATAATGAGAAAAACACCTGGTGCTTCCACAGAGATGTTACTCAAATTTCTTGCTTTAGAAAGGTTTTTGGGCAGAACTGCAAATTGAACCAAGTCAAGAGACCTGTCTGAGCATCAGTTCAGCAGAAGGAAGAAGTTCTAGAAAAACAGCAAATTTTTGGAAAATATAAATGTACAAAAATTTTTTTATGCCAATTGTTTCACATTTTTTAAAAGCCAGTGAAAGTAAAGAGAATGCATTTATTAAAAAGAAATATACAACATTAATTTCAAAATTTTACTTGGAATATTGTAAATAAGAAAGATTCTTACCTGAACAAAGTGACTGGGCGTTTCACTGCATACTGAATGGATCTGCCCATTTACTATTGGAATTATCTTGGCTAAAGGAAGACTGACACTGGAAAGACTAGAAAAAAAACAAAAAAATATTGACCTAGACCTGCTCTGACATTTGTAAAACCACTAAACTGTGGTTATTAGAATTTTAAGTAATTACTACTTAAAAAGTAAGAATTGGAAGACTGCAAACTAAAATGTACAGATGAAAGGGGTTTTTTTCCCTGTCAAGCCTTTCATTTAATATAGAGGAGTACCAAAGCTAATTTCAGTTGGTCTTCTTGTTATGCAGCATTTCATACTTTCACGCAAGCGAATTATGGTTTAGCCAGAGTCTTTACGTGTGTGTGTATGCAGACAGGTGATAGAAGTGCCTGGGAATATGTAGAAAATCCTGAGTGTTACTATATTTTATCAGCATACCAGCAAAGAACCTAGAGCTCTGTGGGTGCTTTGGCTCCCTGTATTTGGAGGATCACGGCAATGCCCACCCAGCTTCCTTGAGAACCAGAGTAAGTGACAGAGGCTGGGGCACACAGGGCCCGTGAGCTGCAGGGGAAGGCTCTTCCTCCTGGCCTCACAGGGAGGCACAGCAGCACATCTGCCAGTAGGTGCCACCAGCGGGGTAAACCCTGCCTAACCCCAAAGGCAGTCTGCCAGTACAGTGTTCAGGCAAAAAGTGGAAGGTATAGGTCATCTGATTTCTACTTCTAGATCTGTAAGTAATGGTGGGGAAGGCACCTCACCTATACTCTTGCATGTTTCTTTCCACCCCTGAAATCCTCCTAGCTGTCTACCTGAACAAAACACGGAGAATGCAGTGATTCTTGAAGAGCAAGAAGCAGAATATTACTTCCAGCATGAGAGCTTCAAGAAGGCAGGCTTTCTGGAATTCACTATGAACACAAAACACTAGTGACATGAGAACCACAACAGGAGGAAATATTTACCTATTTACAGAGCCATTCTGAGAGAGGTCCTTTTCAGTAGGTCTAAAAAACTCTGCCATGTTGTCCAGCAGTCGACTGAATCCTCTGTTTAAACATGTGCTCAAAACCGTACTGAAGTCTGGACTGAAAAATAAAGAATAATAATGATGATAATAACAACAATAATAATAATAACAATAATAATAAAAGGTTTGACTCCTGGGTTTTATTTTTTCCAACTAAAAAACCTTGCAAGTATTCAGTGACTCAGATATGCCTCCCCTCAGGGAGGATGTATGACCCAGACAAATGCCATTAGTATTGTCACCTCACCAAAGACCAGCTCCTTCAAAAACCTAAACTCTACCCTAAAACTGAGGTAAGTCTAAAGCATTCCTCACTTCTATTTTTTACAGAGTTATAACATAGAAGGGATTTACCCTTAAAATGCCCCAGATCCCTAGCAGCTAAATGGTAACAATAGTTTGGCACTTGTCTCAATTCTCTCATATCCTGTGTTTATTATAGAAGCCTCATTTTGATAGCTCGCTCTGGTAAAAGGACACATACAACCACTCTCAAAACCATGCACTAAAAATAAATTCCAATAAGCCAATACTAGTGTTCACTTTATCAAATCAAGTAAATCCAATAAAATTACTCTCAATTTATCCTGCTTTGGCAGAAAAGAAGTACTCTTCTGTTCCTGCACAACTACAGAACAGGTGAGGAAGAGATAAGAGGTCTGACTGGGAAGAACATCCTGGTTTATCTCATTAAGGCAGGATTATTTCTTATAAATAAGTTTCAGAGCTCCCAAATTTTGAAAATCCCAGCCTTCAATTAGTAATGTAGCAATTAATGCAAAATGCTCACATTTCACAAATGAAAAGTTGACAGCTTTTTATATAAAAGTAATTGTCTTACATAAACAAGAGTTGTGAGTTTAATGTGAATACAGTTTATTTCTCTATACCTTTCTAGCATATCTCTAGTTTCATTCAGTAATTTAATTGTAGCAATATCTCTTTCTGTGAGTCCACAAGCCTAGAAAAAGCAAAGACAGACACTGTTTAGTTAGTTTCATCGGCAACCACAAGAATAAGAGTAGAAATAGAAAAGTTGTGTATCATGGAATAAAGTCAAGATGTACAAGTCAAATCTAAAAGAAAATATTGTCATAAATCAGATTCTTTGTAATTTGTGTTTTAAATAGTCACGGTAAGATTTTTTTTTTACTAAAAACAGTACTAGCAGGAAGTATCAGACTAATTGGGCAAGGCATTTTTCCACTTTTGACCTTCAAAATTGAAATAAACCCAGAATATCAGCTTAAGCTAAAATAGTAAGTACATGCAGTCACACACTGAAGAATGTGTAATCTTTACATGAGTGTAAAACCAAGAGAAGAGTGAGTTTTCTCCAACCTGTGGTGTGGGTGGAGACAAACACCTTCACAAAATTTAGGAAATTAATATTACAGCTGCAGTTAGATACACCCTTCTCTTGGCTTCCTGTTCATCTTCCAGCCCGAAGCACCAAAGGATGGCAGCACACCACCATCCCGAGCATCAGCCAAGACGCTACAGTGCTCCATGAACCTTGCCGGTACAGCAGTGCAAGCCATACAATGTAGCTTAGGGCTGAGTTAAGCTGCACCCTGTCACCTTCGGCCACAGCCTAAAAACAGTGATTGGGCTGTGTTTCTGGGCACAAAGCTGACATTCTGAGCATGACACTTGTTTTCAACCAAATCTGAAGAAAATGCAACTTTGCCTAAATAAAGAGATAAGGACACTTGATTTATGATGGAAGAGGCTCCACCATTTATTAGAGACACAGGCATCATGGCACACTAGAGGACTTTCCCCAAAAAGAAACAAAAATGCAGAATGAAAAAAGGTAGATGAAAGAAACTGAAACAAGTACCTGGCTAGCCAAGGGGTTTTCTTCATCTGGCATCAGATAATGACATAAAGGAGAGTAAGATGCAATCTGATCTGAATCTTTATGTTCCACTACTTTCCTGATATCTTTAAGTTTTTGTTCCAGGTCCAGAAGAGACAGGGTGTGCTTAAGGGAAATACTGGAAAGGAAGAAGGCTACAGTGTTGATTCCAAAAGGAATAATGATTCTTTCTCTTCCTACCAATAACAGGTTCACAAGTAACAGGACCCCAATCTACTGCCTTGGTTTGCACTGGCACACGCAGCCTGCTATAATAAAAACATGGTTTTGAAAAAGTTGATATACCCCATTTTATATTTACTCTCATAAAACTTATTGCTTTGGGAACAGCCATCAAAATAGAACTTAAAAGCTAACCATAGAGAAACACAGGGTCTTACCTTCCAAAAACTTTATGCACAGCTTGTTTAACAATAGTTATTAACTCAGTCAGTCCTAGAGGGAAGAAATTGTTGAAGTTATTCTAATGATTTGTTCAAGTCTAGAAAAAAGTAGATTTTTTAAAGTTTAGTTAGCCCATAATAAGCACCATACCATCTCCTAAAAGGTGCTGAATGCTCGATAAATATTGCTGCTGAACTTCAGGGGGAGCTAGTGGTGTCTGTGGGGAAAAAACAACAGTTCTGTAACATGTCAACAGTAGAGAACAATGCAGAAATCATTTCAAACCAGCTGCAACCAATTTCCTTAATCTTTATAATACCCTGCAGCAGATGGATTTCCCCATTCTGGTGCAACTCTGTAGCTTCTGACTGTTCCTGCTGTCAACCCCTGGATCTTTCATAAGTCCTCTGGCATTATTTTCTTCAGTCCTATACAGATCTCTCTTCCATCTTCCGTGGCACAGAAAAGTCTTTCATTTTCATTCATATGAAGGTAAGTCTCTTAAAAACCTGCACTGTAGGCGCATATAGACCCTCCACCACCCCAGAAATCAAAACTAGTGGAGTTTGTTATTTATGCTGAAACCTAACAAAAGCTTATCTGACAGAAAAGAAGCTTTCAGGAACTGAGAGACAGGATCTCAATTTGCTCCAGTGGAGTGCCTCAGATTGGCCCTGTCAACCAACTTCTGTATTGAAAAAAATAACAGAAAGGAAACGTATTTCCAGTCCAAACTCATCTTGCCCTTCTAAAAAGGCTTGTTCAGGTTTTACAAAATGAAGCACAACCTTAGTCAACCCTGGCCTCGCTAATGAAAGCTTTTCTCAGACCTGCCTTGACGTGCTGTTCTTGACTCTCAGCAGGAGCTATCGCAGGGGAGCATATGAGAACTAATCCAAGTTTGTATCCATTATCTTTAGACGAGCTGTCCAACAATTTGCAGATCTCACTCTCTACAATGGGTACTTGCTTACTGTGGGATCAATCTATTTTTATTGAGCAGTGACAGATATATAAACAAAAAACAAGTCTTCTACCTTGCTTGGCCCCACCAATAGACACTTAGATGGCCTTTTGGGGGTAAACAAAATAGTCAAAATTTCAAAGACAACATCTATTTTCTTTAATCCTAGAAAAATTAAACTGGGGGAACAGATGTATGTGCTAGAAAGACCTAAGCATTTATATAAATTTGCATACATATCTTGGATCATTCACACAGTATTACCGTTCCACAAAAAAATTACAGCAAAGAAACCATGTCATGTTGGTGTTTAGACAAGGATAAGCAAGAGAAATGCAGACAAAAGGCATTCTTCAATATTGGTAGTATTTAGTTAAGCAACAGTATCACCAATCATCCAAATTTAGAGGGTATCAAAAAGACATCAATATATCTTACTTGCAGTAATGCTTCCACATTTCCCACTCTTGTAAGAACTCTTGGTTTCATTCTGATCCTCCTAAGCTATGCCCTTTTTTCTCTCTCACCAAATAATCCTTTCACTTCCAAGAAGTTACACCTTTGAAACAAACCAAGAAACTCACTGTGCCATTTTTGCAGAGTGCAGCATTATCTAGGTAGATGTAACCACCAATAATATTCAACTGGACTCGCAAGAGAACTACCAGCATACAGGTACTATAGACGGCTACGATGCTCCTTGTGAAACCTTGAAAAGAGAAAACAAAGTAACTTCAAAGTCAAAGAAATAAGGGTGAGCCAAGGAGAGAGAGTGCTCTCCAAGACTCAAGAAGTGCTGATGATTTTTAAATACACAGTCACATTTCTCTCACTGGTTGTCATAACACATATTTTCACAACACATACCCAAGATGGTCAAGAGTCTAATGTGCTGGAGCTACATCTAGAGTTTCCCATTTGAAGTCTTGTATTAATATCATTTTGCACACTACTCAAATTATTTTGAGAAAAATAAAAAATATACAACTAGCTTCAGAAGAAAAATATTTACTGTCAAATAATTTTTCTTCACTAGGTCAGGAAATACACAGTCTATGGCAGCCCTCATCACACAACTAAGACACAGAAGGCACAACAGCAGCTTGAAAAAAAAGTTACCTAAGGCAGGAGCAGCTAGGATCTAATCAAAGAAAACTAAAATAAACATCAGCCACCAGCCAGGAGGCCAGGTGGATGTGTAGAAGTGACATGAATAAATATGGACAAATGCAAAGCTGCAGAAAGAAAGGAGTCAGATCTAAAGTAGGATCTGTAGGATCTGTAAAGGCCTTGTGAAAAAGGGAAAAAAAAACAAAAGGAAGGAAAAACTGCGGTATTTCACAGGATAATTATCTGACTCCACTATTTTTCCTTCCCTTCCACCGCTTCCATCAGACAATAAAAAAAGAAGATGACCCAAAGAGGTTCATGACTACTGCTATGGTGGTTCTCTCCAACAGGCTCAAAAGGAGGAAAGTGCTGACCATTTAAGGGCTGGCCTACATTTCCGATTAACATTTTCCATTAGGTTCAGAGTAGAATTTCTGAAAAACTAGTTTGTTTTTTCTGTGATGACACAGAAAGTTCTCAAAAAGTTTTCTTGAGCAGAGTAACATGAAGGGCAATAACATTCTTCACCTTGGTGTCCAAGCTTCTAACTTCCCTTGGGGCTAAGAAAGGTTCCTTCATGAGAAGCCTTTGGGAGGAAGGGCATGGAGGAGGTTTGCCATGTAGTGTGTTACACTGTTTTCATACCTACTGAAACAACAACCCAGTTTAAAGTGTGCCTTTTAAACGGTGTGAAAGACATTTAAATTTAAGCTAAATAATTATGCAGATGTAATCTCTCATTTCCACTTACTTATTATCTTTAAATCCTCCCATATTTCTAACTTGTTTGCTGGCCTGTGGGAAAAATAAATGGAAATATTAAACACTTAGAAGTATATTTTCCTGAGAAATTAATAAATATGTTAAACGAAATAACAGTGCTCTAAGGCAAGCTCCGTAATTATTCAGCTACCGTATTAATTTAGCTACCGTAATTATTCAGATCAGATTCAGGTCTATATCCATTTGGCTTATTCAAGAGGGCAGTATATAAACAACACACAAAAAAAGATATCCAAAATGTAACATATAAATGAAGCATTTAGTCATGTCAATTACACACTTATATGATCAGTTTTTAATTACTACACTATGCAATCAGAAAAAGCCCACTGATGGCACAAAGTGGTCATTTCTGGGGCTTTGATTCTCTTTATATTTAATGCAGACTGAGTTCAGCAGGACTTTATCTGCCTGTGTGTAGTAAGTGCAGGATCACACTACTTTCTCAAAAGATTTTCCATTGCCTGACATGGGTTTAAAGTTTATATTTAATCATCAAAAAACAAAGAGATCGTGACCATCTGTGGAAAAGAAATCTTGTGCCACCCACACAAATGTACATCAACCTTTGGTTGAGGTTCACTTTTTTGACCTGATCAATACCTAAAATTTTATATATTCCGCTGTCAAAAAAGCAAGACTGTAGATTGCACAGACACACCTGAACTGCCTACATGGCATATTTGTAACTACTATCCAGAGGTAATCTTCGCAAGCAGCAGTAGCAGGGATAAGAGCCAGCTAACCATCCAAAACTTTCATCAGCCACACTCTCACCTATTAAGCACTGTCAGTAAAGAATGGATACTGTGTGTCTATTGTGGGAGATATATATTGTAAAAGTCACTATGGGAAACATTTGTTAATTTCTTAGGATCAGAATTAACATTTAAATATTTGGGAATGAGAGTTCAAATTAACCTAGACTTTACAGTAACCTAGTTTATAAAAAGAAAAATACATTTTTCACCAGAAATCACTTCTCTTTACAGGCACTTTGGTATCAGTTTGACCCCTATATCACTTACATAAACGATGTATTTTTAAGTTCACTGCTATCAAATAATGCGAATGAACTGGTATAATAAACTGTGGAGTTTACAACTCAAAAAACCAGGCAGGTTATATAAACTATAGCTGGAAGAGATACAATGATCCACAGCACATACAAAAGCAATTTATACACTTCTCTTTTTGCAAGCTATTATATGCAAATTTTTTAAGCTATTCTAAAGCAAGACAAAGGAAGGACTGTTAAAAAAATATAATAACATTTCTATAGATAAAACACATAAGAAGACTTAAAGACATATTTGTTTCTTATGAGGGGAAAGTTTTTCATGCCGACTGAAGAGATAAAGAGAAGCCAATACAGCAGTGTCAGCCAACTACATTTGCACCTATTACATCAAAACATTTTTCAGAACTCATGCTCCTAAAGTTCCTCCTCACAACATAAGGCAGCAGCCTGGTAACAGTTTAAGTCTGCAAGCATTAAGCCTAAGAATGGAAATGAATTTTTCAGTCTTCCTCTCCTGCAATTTGCTAAGACTCAGCTGCTGCTGAAAACTCAACTTTTGTTTTTCACATTTATTGATTTGGAAAGCCATTGCTTGCTACAGAAACAAAAAGCTTTGAAATGGAGTGAGCCTTGCTGGCTGATTCTGTCATCTGTGCCTTCCCAACCCCTTCCCTATGTTTTCACAGGGAAGTTCAAGCATCTAGTTAAACTAGAAGTGTGAGTCAAAATTGGAAGCACTGAGACACAAACTCCACTCTAAGATACACTCTAAATGAACATCCATGCTTATAGAATATTTCATGTAACCAATATTTAAAAAAAAATATTTGTTTTCAAAAATGTATAATAACAAAAAAGTCTAATCTCTATTTTCACTGGGATTGTTGGAATTAAGAGGTATGTCAATGTACCCATAAACTGTTTCAGCTAGTCAAACAAGTTAGGTATATATTGATAAAAGAATGCTTGCTACAGAGAACAAACTAAGGCATTATATTTCTTCACTACTGAATAAAGGATTACAAACTGTTGTTGACACATATCTGGTGATCCACAAGCTCTTTTGTTCATTCTAATTTTTATCTTGAGTAAGATTCTTATTATGATTTATTCCATTAAAATTAACTTTTCCTAATTTCTTGTTGTTTGGAGTAAATAACATTCAATTACAGTTCCAAATTCTCAGACAATTTATTATAAAAATATTGTTCATGCTGCAACTTCCCCTTTAAATATCTCATTCTGTTGCCCTGTTGTGGGAGTTCCTTGACTGACAAAAAGTGACTGAATTGGTAACCTATTAAATGTTGGACAGCTGAAGTTATAGCTACATAAATAAACTAGTGGGAGGTAAACTAGAAAGACAGCCTCAAGTGAGTCAGAAGCCCTGCGTTAACTGCCTACATAACACTTTTACTCTGTGCCAGATGACAAGCAGTTTACGTTTAAAGTACACTAATATGCACTTCATGTATTTAAAAATAGGCAATTTGTTCCTGCAGTAATAAGGAAATCCAGTTTTTTTTTTCTGATAGGGCAGCATCTCTCTTAATGTATTACATGCCCTCATTTGTTCTACTTAAAAAAAAAAAGGGGGGGGGGAGAAAATTACTTCTCATTGCTTACATCCATTTCCAATCTCATCTTGGATACTTTCCACTTCTACTCATGTCTGAACTTGATAAGATTACATAAACATCTTTACAAACACAACATCAACAACTCACTCAAGATACTCTCTCCTGTTTGAGAGAGGACTAGATCCTCTAAGTACTTTTATCCATGTATCTTAGAAGCATTCCAATAAAAAATATGTCTCTCTCTTCAACACCTTAAAGGAAGAATAATTTCTTGTAATGTTTAGAAAACACCAGCCATGCCTATCAAAACACTTCTAACATGACACAATATTTACACAGTGATTTTGAAATACTTTAAGACTAGGGACTTCATGGGATAGAAAACCAAAATCCTGCTTGCTCTCTACATAATTGGACAAAAACTCGTGATCAAAACAAGCGCGGTTTAACACAAAATAGTCTTACCTATTTTTAAGAAGAGATGTGAGACTCTCAGAATTTAATTGATGCATTAAGGCATCCCTCAATGTTGGAAGCATTGACAGAACTGTTATTAAAAGAAAAAAAAGCAAACAAACAACAAAATCCATCAACATAAAAAAACCTCCAAGCATCATAAACCTATCCTCCTCTCACACTCAATAGATGCTACACAATGTACGTCCCATTGCTCAACAGGAAAAGCTGGGAGGACAAATAAAATAGGAAACCCTGGGAGTACTTAGAGGTGCAATAGCAACCTGTGTGCCTCTTACAAGCTCAGGGACAATGCTGCCCTTACTGTCACTACATGCTTTTATTGTCCCTAGCTGCAAATGTCCACTCAAATCCTACATGTATATCATCCTGCCTTCAACTCCCCAGAAGAAAATCTGATGAACACCTACGCTGCTGCATTTCTCCAAGTGAGAAGAAAAGTTTTGAGGTTTGGTTTTTTCCAACAAGAGAACCAGGGAAAGCTATGTTTCAAATTAAAGAAACCTGGTGTGGAAAAAATCCTTTACTTTCAGAATGATGTCCAATCTGCTGCTATATGATGGGAACAGGAAATAGAAAGCATAATAGATACTAAGAACAAAGTATGAAAAATCTTGTCAGGAATGCATGCTGCCAGAGAGAAGATACTTTGTACAAAGAAGGGCATAGAAAAACTTAGTCTTTGCAGCAAAATCAGTCTCAGCAGTACAAAATAGAAAAGATGAAAATGAAATACCAACTGGTCAGGGTAAACAATATGCACAGAAAGCACTAACAGCCACCCAAGAAGCCATTAAAAATTTCAACAGAAAAAGAAAATGCCTCCCAATTTGTTTTCTAAAAATGGCCTGCATTTACAAGAACAACAAGGAGCTTGTCAAACTCTACTCTGCCACCTCGTCTCCAAAAATCCTAAGCCCAGTACTGTAAGAAAATACTTTCACTTTTTGCTCCCCACCTAGTCAGGTATCTTTTAACTGTGTAGGACTAATGTGATTCTTATTTGTAAAAAGCATTTACCCACAAGTTCTCCATGCAGCTCTGTATGTGCTATAACAATGTGCTAAAATAGATACAATAATCCTTCTGTAAATTCAGTATTGTTTGAATCTGGATGCTGCTTCATAACTCAGTATGACATGCAGTTTAAGGAAAAAGGGACTTGAAGTGACCAAAAATTGTAACCTGCATCTATACTTGTATGATTACAGATGGATAAAGGGTTCAGATGTCCCCTAAAACCCCTTCAATCCTCTGTTCTTCAGTCTTTTTATTATGAAAAAATTTATTTATGCACCAGTACTGAAGATTTTGAATTCACCTACATTTCTGTTTTTCTTCCATCCTGACAATATGTAGTATGTACCCCCACGTAATCCTACTTATCAAGAACAGTAGCTATTTCCTTTTCTTACCTGTCATATTGCACGTCCTCTGATTACTTTCAAAATGATACTGCCTTCGTGCTTGGGCAATGTATTCAGCTGCCTCTCGTTCTTGGATTTCTCTGATTTTCTTCTGCCCATATTTTCCCAGTAAATAGACTCCTACAGAGAAATACTCACATTAAAAGGTGCTTTGAAAAAGTGAGAAAGGTTCCTTCAACCCTTTTATTTTGCTTTTAAACCATAAGGGCGCACAGTGGGGTTTTTTTGGATATGTGGGTCTTGGGTATTTTAATAATGATTGACAAAGTAATATCAGAAATAATGTTTTCAAAATTAATTAAAATTTCAGAGGTAATGACTTGAAGCAGTATAAGAAACTTTGCCGAGAGGAGATATCTTGCCATTCACAGAAGACATTTTTGGTACCGCTGAAATGTGAACAATTAGTACTGAAAAGACTGAAACAAAAAAGAAAGGAAATGTAGGGTAACAAAAAAAGAATAGAGAAAAAAACAGGAATTCAGGTCTGGAGATTAAAAATTAGCACAAGGGAGAGATAAAACTCAAGTCTTAATAATCACGTAGGAGAAAAATGCTACAGAGCAACACTTCCTTCATTCGGTCCTGAAACTTCTGTAGAAAGCACCTTTGCTCCAATGGGGCTTGACTGCAGCTCTTCTTTTTCACCAAGTTCCTAGTTTGCAGCTCCACTCCTGAGGATCTGACCATCCCTCATCCTTCTCACTATAAATCTCCATTTCCATAAAGACCAACCAAAAATTTTCACTCTACATTTTCTCTTCTCCCAACATACATCCTCTTGAAGTTTCCCCCAACTACATGTCCCATACCACCAGAGGTTCGGAGATCTCTCCAGGCTGCCTGCAGCCCTCTTCTCATCCTTCCTCATCTTTGCCCCACTTTCCAAGCCATTTCTCAAGATACCACTGCATCTTCTAGGCTTAAACTCAGCACCTTTGCCCACTGTAAGCTGCTTTGCATTGATTTCTCACCCTCCACCTGAGGCTTCTGACAACACCTTCTGTGTGTCCAGCTCACCTGCTGCCTCCTGTATGCACTGGCAGCTGCAGTTACCTATTTAGGTGTAGAAAGTGCCTCCCATGGTCTCTCATGAGAGAACTGGAGGTGGGACAGAGATAAGGGAGGAAGTAACACAAGGAAAAAAGACTATTGTACAAGTTTATCATCTTCTGTCTGCTGTGGAGCAATACTCTTACCCACCAAAACTCCTCTACATAGAGTCAGCTCCAAATCTGTTAGGTAAATAACGATACACAGAAGAAACCTGAATAACAAATCAAGTCTTTACTTATTTTTTCCCACAAAGTACTTTCTAAACATACAGTCACAAATTTTTCTTCAGTTTTCACATTTAGAAGTTAATATTTGAACATTCAAACAGTTGAATGCTAAAAGTTTCAAAATTATTTTTATAAACCAAATGTACAAAAACTAAAAAATAATTCAAAAATTCCCAAGCCCAAACTCCCCAAGCTTTTGAATTCAGCTACATTTTTTAGGTCATTAAAACCTTTCAAAATGTTCTCCAAAACTATCATCAGTATTTCGAAAGGTTTTCAACTTTGTGCTCCCATGTTCATAGTTGCAAAAAAGTCCAACTATTCATACTAGCATTATGTTTCCTAACAGGCAATTACAAGCCAAACCAGTTTGGAACAACCACAGTCATTTCCATTTATTTCCCAAAAGCCTCATAAAATAGAAATTGATAAGTCTCTCTCTTGCTTCAGTGTTTAGGCAGACTGACCATTTGCCATGTGGAATATTCACTCCATCAGATGCAAACTTTAATATTATGAGTCCATATACAAAATATGTGATTTGACCACTAAATTGTTAAACATAATGAGACTTCATAAATAACAATTAGATTATTTTTCTCTAAAAAATTACTGATTTCTGCCAAGAATATCTATTTAGAACACAACTGCCAGGGTCCTGATTTTTTTTTTTTTCAGCTAACATAATGAAATAGAAACAATTTTTTAGCATTAGCAAATAATTTTTTAACACAAGATTTTTTCCAATCATTTTACCCCACCACATTTTTCACATTACATTAACACAGAGTCATTTGTTTAAATGACTACTTTTGTTTACTTTCTCCCACCCCAAAATAAATCCTTTTAACTCTAGGTTTTGTGGCAGAAAAGTCAGAAGTATAAAAAAAGACCCTTCCTGAATGTAGACAGGACATAGGCAGACATGTAAACAGGTCAAGAAGAATCATGTGCATACCCTTGAGTGATATGCTGGAGCAGCAGCTTAAGATTGAGACAGCTAATTTCTTGATACTTCACTGTTAAAGCTGAGTGACTTCTCTGTACTAAGAACTGCTGTGCCTCATGAGGGTCCAAAGTTGCAGTAGCAGTCATCCAGGTTTAAAGGAGTTTCCAGAAAAAAACCACTTGTCTAAACCAATGCAACACCAGCTACTAATCATCTTATTTCTCCCTCTCTTTCCTGAGCTAAGCCTTAACTTTAACCTACTGCTAACAGATGTTGCTTATCTGGTATCATCCTCATCTTTGGGAATGCAATGCACTAGAGTTTAACCAAGGTAAAAGTTGCACCATCCACACAGCTGAAGCAAAACCAATGAACAATATAATAAGATTGGAGTTTGGCTGTCAGCAGCAGACTGACAGTCTCTGTTACCTGCATGGCTTGTAGGTGTCTCTAAGTTGCCTGGAAGACACAGCACCTCACTTGGGAAATTCAAGTCTCAGTTACAATGAACTTCTGCCCACTAGTCACTTGTGCCTGAAGACTGCAGTGGAGTCTCTGCAGATTTGACTTATGGGATATTTCAAGAAGCTGCCAACCTGGGAGTTGGTCTCATGTGTGTTCACAATTTATTTTAAAACAACCATGTGTATCTATGTTAATACATGTAGCGTTAATTTAGAAGAGTTGAAAATAACACAGACTTCTAAGAAGTCCAGAATGAATGCATCACACAAAAACATTGTCACTTGGAGTTGGAAGCAGGACCAAGGAAAGCCACATCCCAAGAACTGCCATAATGTCAAATCAGCTAACAAACCTGTCAGAAACTAAACTGACACTTTGAAAGTCTCTCTTGTTACAAACAAGCAAAGCAAGCACCAACTTTTTACGACAGCTAATATAACTCAGTTTTACCTCCTGGTACGGGATAGGAGGTCTGCAAAAAGTGGCAGCAACAAGATTTATAATTAGCTAAATTGTTGTATACAATGGAACATCATACTGAATCTTTCCCATATGTTTCATACAAAACTAGGAATTAAGAAAATTCAGAAATCATGAGACTGCCTAAAAGATAATTCCTCCATAAACCGTTTTCTACCTTCATCAAAACGGGAACTATACAAAAGACTATAGTCCAAATGCTTCCTATTCGGAGAGTTCAGAAACAGATGAGCAGTACAAACTAGGAGTACATCACCTGATGTTAAGTACAGGAACCTCAGTAAGGATCTCAAACTGCAATTTAAACTGCTTTAAAACTGATCCACAAAGTGAAATGTATTTATATTTGTGCTGGCTGTCTGTGTTGGATTTCATTAGGATGGAGTTAATTTTCTTCATAGTAGCTGTTACGGGGCTGTGTTTTGAATTGGTGCTGGGAACAGTGTTGGTAATAGAGAGATCTTTTTGTTATTCATGTGCAGCACTTGCACAGTGTCCAGGCCTTTTCCACCTCTCACACCACCCAACGAGGGTGCAGGCTGAGGGTGCACAAGGAGTTGGGAGGGGACACAACTGATCCCAGCAGACCAAAGGGATACCTTCATCACAGGATGTCCTGTTCAGCAATAAAACAAGGATGAAGGCTAAGGGGGAAGGCACTGTCCAGGGACTGTTGGGCATCAGTCAGTTCTGATTCTCTCCCTCATCCCACTGGAGAGGTTGTGGAGGGGGTGAGGGGAGTCAGCAAGTGGCTCTGTGATGCTTTAGTTGCTGGCAGGGGTTAAACCACAACACTGTCCTACAACAGTGGGAGTACCCTGGGGTCTAAAGTACCCATATCCTGTGGAAGCAACAATTAAATTTCAGATAAATGTGCGCTAATTTGTCTCCGTAGCTCTCTTTGGCTGTAGCACTGTATAGTCTCTTCCCATGTAAAAAGTAACACAACTAGTTTACAAAATCTGCAGGCTCTTACATGTTTCTGCTAGTAGCCCCAAAGAGGTAGGATATTTCTCACATCACCTAAGTTATGACTTCCTTCCCCCTCAGCCCTTTCCTTTCTTCACAGGTGGAATGGAGGGGTGAGCAGAAGGCTGGGAAGGTAACTAGGAGGCATCAAGTGTTAAGGAAACGTATTTACAACCCTATGTAACCTTTGCCCTTACCACCATACTTACCTCAGAAAAAAAGGGGAAATTTTCGGTTTTAAGAGTTTTATTATGTAGAAATTGTGCTGACACACATAAACCTGCATCCTTCCAGGACACAGAGAGCTCTGTAAGTTGTGGTTCATCCTTATGTTCAAGGAAGCTGTGCATCAGCTGACATACAACTGTCCTCTTATGGTTGAAAACTATCTTTAAAATCTGCAGGCAATAAAGCCCTATTCTCCTGACAGCACTGAGTCCCACCAAAACATATTTGATGCCCCTGTGCTCACTCACAAACCAAGCCAACTTTCTCTGCTAAGCAGACAAACTTCTGAACTGAAATGCTCTTTCTGCAAGCCAAAGGTTGCAACATACGAAATTCAGCAATAATTAATTCACCACTGAAATCTGAACCATACATTGCAGACACACCCTGAACTTGTTCTTCTACTGCAGCAATAGAATTTTAATGGTGAATCATTTTGTAATATCCACTGAAATCTACCTTGAACACTGAGCACTAAGATAAAAACTACTTTAACCTACCTATCCAACAAGAACTAGTGTAACGAATGTGTCCTTGCGGCTCCATCATGCCAGCTCCCACTCTTTCTACTTTACCTATTTCTAGTGGGTTTGATCCCAGACCACTAGATTTCGCTTGACTGAAGAGATATGTCTTTTCAGTGTGCAATCTATTTTGTACTGTTAAAAGAACTTCTGAAGAAAGGGTTTGCACAGAGTCTTTGCTAAGTTGAGTTTGCTTTTCAACCCCACTCTATGATTAGGGAAAAGTGACACCTATTTTTCAGTTGCTTTTCCTCCTCAATTTGAGCTCTTATTTTGTGAGCTTTGTACCTTCATAAGCAGAAAAGTATGTTGTAGTGTTGGGATTGACAGAAATTATACTAATAATGACAGCCACTGATAACACATAAGGAATCCACCTCGATAAAAAGGAAGAAAAGCTTCCAACCAACTCAACTTTGGTGCACTGATGCTTCAGTAACACAACACTGACACAATCCTGTATCAGTAATAACACAGAGACTCTGCTGTAGGGTCTAATGAATTATTAAATATTCACATTAATCTCAGACCATGTGCCAGCTAAAGACTTAAAATCATTAAATCTTGTGATGTCCCATTTTCCTTGTTACATCCTCCTTCCCAGATGATGCACCTGCAGCTCTTAAAAAAAACCAAACACCAGACAGCAGTAGATTCCAGGCTCTGGTATTAAATCAGCAGATCTGGAAGCTTTTCTTAAACCATTGAGCCACTTCCAAATATTCTGTCCTCAAATCAAAGCAGCATGTAAAGTTGCATTCTACCTTATAAGATTTGGCAGTATTTTCTGGAGGAGAGTCCACTGCAGATCTCAGAGTTCTGATTATTGGTGGTGGCATTACCATAGCTCCTGGAGTTATTTTAAGGTCTGATCCATAACTAATAGGTAGATGGCCAAAGCATTCCAGATTCAGCTGCTGAGCAACTGTAATGCAGTGCTCTGCAGGACATCACTCCATCACCCAGGATGCCTTAAAATACTGTGGTGCAAGTTGCAGCTGCTGGCAGTTAATGACATTCACCCACTTGCAGAAGCTCCGATTTACTTCAGTCTCAAATACAAAAAAAAGCAATTCTCTGCAGAGTCCTCAAATACTACATGACCTGAGAAAACTTGTACTTGATCCATGCTGCAGAAAACGACAGCATAGTTCAATATTTTCAGCTAGAAGTTGAAATGCTGGTTAGAGGAGGAGCATCTTAGGGGTTTAGGGATTAGTCATTCTTTAAATGACTTTATTTTAGTGCATGATTATTCATTTTTTTAAGCTCACTTCATCCAATCAGCAGCACATTAGTGAAAGTGACACTAAATTGTACATAAACAACACCCAACAATAGGAAAAAGCTGCAAATTCAGGGATTTTAGGCTATTTTGCAGCCTGGCAGAAGGCTACTTATACATGAGGAATTTAGAATTTCTGGGTATTATTTTCAGGACTACTAAGAGCCACAAGCTCCCCAATACCTGCTTTCCCCCTTGGACATTGATCCATGTTTACTAATTGAAGCTGGGACAACTGATGTTTTTACTATTCCCACTTGTCCACCCACCACCCTCACAGAGACAGTTAAAGACAGGGGGAGCAGGTTATGGGTTACAGCCAGGTGTATTAAAGTAAATCTGTTTATTAACATAGTGGGCTGTAAATGTGGTGGTAAACATGACACTGTGCTGTAGTTGTGGAGTCACAAAACCTGCAGGTGATGGGGTGAACTGGAGAAGCAGTCTGACCAGTACTGCAGTAACCATCATCTAGCCTATTATCATGTATTAATTGGCACTCTTTGGAAAAACGCAGAAGGAGTTAATGATGAAAGGATGTGGAGGACACAAAAACCAAGACAAGCCAGAAGTAAATACAACTCACCTTCACAGGGGACATCACCCGAATATATTACAAAAACCCCATAGCCCTTAGAATATTCAACTGTTCAGGCAAGTTCTAGTGGGTATAAACAAACACAAACTTTCCTTAGCATCTCTGTAAAATGTAATTCTTTGTCATTTACATCAGATATAAGTACATCTGAGTGTGCAAAGACATGGCTGTACCTTTTGAGAAGCACCTAATTTCCAGCTGCACAGCGATGCACTTTATCATTAAACAGAAAGATCCAATGTGCTCTTTTAAACCCAACTAAAACCAATCCCATAATAACTCCAAGGAAAGGTGGAACTTACTAGACCATGACCACACTATGGGTTAGACAAAAGCCTTAAGGGAGAAAAAACTGCTTGAAAAATTAACACGAATTCTCTCCATGAAAGTTTTGTGTCTGCAGCCAGTCTACATTTGTCCAGAGAGAGGCAACAAAGCTGATGAAGGGTTTAGAGTGTATGTTCTACAAGGAGCAGTTGAGGGAGCTGGGGTTGTTTAGCCTAAGAAGAGAAGGCTCATGGGAGACCTTATCACTCTCTACAACTACCTGAAAGGAAGTTGTAGCCAGATGGGGATGGGCCTCTTCTCCCAGGCAACCAGCCATATGACAAGAGGACATGGTCATAAGGTGTGCCATGCGAGGTCCAGGTTAGACATTAGGAGGAATTTCTTTTCAGATAGAGTAATTAGACATTGGAATGGGCTGTCCAAGGAGGTGGTGGAGTCACTGTCACTGGAGGTGTTTAAGAAAAAACTGGACATGGCACTAAGTGTCATGGTCTAGTTGACACGGTGGTGTCAAGAGGTCTTTTCCAACCTAATCGATTCTGCGAGTCCGTGACATTTTAACAATTCACCTCAACGCACAAGTCACATATGAAAGTTGAGGCTTCCAGCCTCCATCCCAAAAGCACAAGTAAAACAGAAAGTAACACAAATGTCACCCACGCCTTGCGTGGTTAATCGCTGTTTCAAAGCAACGTAAGAGCGCCCGGGCAGCCCGAACCCCTGTCTTTTAGGGCTTCAGGAACGCCGTGCAGATCTCCCTCTCTGCCCGGGGGGACAGTCCTGCTGCCCGCCGGGCTTTCCCGCCGGCGGTCGGTGGGAGCGTTTCCGTGTCCCAGCCGGGCTCAGGGGCCGCTCCGCGCCCCCCGGAGCTCCCTGCTCCCGTGGCCCAGGGGCACAGGTTCCAGCCAGCGGGGAACCCGCCCGGCCACGGGTTGCTCGCCGGGCTCAGCGCTGGCTCCGAGTGGGCCTCCCCGGCGGGATCCGGGAGCGCTCAGCGGGGAGGCCCCCCCGTCCCCACGGCCAGCGCCGCTCCCGCCCCCCCCCGCACGCACGATCGCCGCCGCCCCTCGGCCCGGCTGCCGGGCACTCACCGCCCAGGAAAGTGCCGAGGACGAGGCATTTCTTCTTGTGCCGCTTCAGGAAACTCCAGAGAGACCGGAGCATCCTGCGCGCCCGGCCCGGCCCGGCCGCCCGTCGGCTCCCGCGGCGCTGGCGGAAGGGGCGGTGGCGGCGGCGGCACCGCCCGCGGTGCCCCGGAAAGACCGCCCGGGCCCGGCATGGAGGAGCAGGGAATGGGGCAAGGAGAGGGAGAGGCGGCCACGCTGGCCTGGATGGACCAGGCTCTCGATGTGGTCAGTGCGGCTAGGGGCTCCCTCTGTGCGGACAGCGGGGAGGGGGCGGGAGAGGGGGGGCCGGCGAAAGCCCGTCCGTGCCTCCCGCTGCGGTAACGCGGTCCCGTCCGTGCCCCCCGTGTGTCTCTCTGTCTGTCTGTCCCGCAGGCTAAAGAGGCGCTGGAGAAAGGGGAGGTTCCCGTGGGCTGCCTGCTGGTGTACGACGGCGAGGTCATAGGCAGGGGTAGGAACGAGGTCAACGAGACGAAGAACGTGAGTTGGGGTCCCCCCGGGGACGCCGCGTCTTGGGCACTGCTGCCCTGCCCTGCTCTGCCCTGCCCTGCCCTTGTCCCGTTACTGAGTCTCAGACTGTGTGCTCTCTGGAGGCCTTTGAAGTCACCTGGGTGTTAAGAGTGAAAAAAGAGTGACCCATGCAGCCTTTTCTGCTGAACTTCTTTCCGCAGACGCTCCAGAAGCAGTTCATTTTGTTAGTGGACTAGTGTTTTCATGTGATGTGGTAGGGCTGTTTGAAAAGTACCGAACTCTAAGTTGGAAATCCAGCTCTCTTGCTTTCTAGGAAAAATTCTGTACAAATAAAGGAATAAGTAATGAAGATGCAGAGGAAGACAAGCAGCTGGGAAGTTGTGTAGAGTTACAGAATACGTAGAGTAACCAAATGTCACATTTAGTTTACAAAACTTCTTCCTTTTGACAAAATTCTGCTTTCTAAAAGATATCGCCTGTAAATTTTAGATGTGTTGCAATTGTAACCATCAAATTAGATCCTATCCATGTTGATAGACCCGTTAAAGCCAACAGGGATTTTGTACAACTGGAAGTTTTGTATAAATGAATCTGATTGTAGGATCTGGCTTTAATTTATATGAGATGTCTCAAATATGAAAATATAATGCAAAGTGAAAATTAGTCTTTGAAGCTCAAAAATGTAGCAGTAAGGATGAATCATTATACTAATTTGTGATACAGGACAATTGTATTAAGATGATTCTAATACTTCTTAAGAAAGCCAGATGACAGAGAAGGTAGGTTCTCATGTTACGTCGTTGTAAACACTGTGTGAAGCAGACACTTTGTGGGAAAAAATCATACCTGAGATATTAATACTGTGTAAAAATCATATGTTAATAGACAGAAAGTAACTGATAACAACATCATAATCAATTTAAAAATATCAGGAAACTTTCAGGCTTTTTTGGTATCAGGATGGTCTGTATACATACTAAATACATACTGAATACATATTGAATACATACTAAAATGCAAGTAGCCTGATTTTAAAAGATTCAGCTGTATTTTGGAAACAGTTGTCTGTTAATATCTTTGAAAGCCAAGCCTTTATTGAACTGCTGTTTAGCTCAAGTTTCAGTTCTTTTGTGGCTTTATTTTCATAAATGTTTATATTATAGTGACTGGAAATGCTGGGTACTTAGTGCTTCTAAATTTTTTATCAGATACTTAATTGCTCCATATAGTCTAAAAGAAAATGTAAGCTTGAAAGTAGTACTTGCTAGGAAATATGAATGCAGAAAATTGTTTTCAGTTCTCTCCTAACGGTTTCTGGCATTATTTAGGGACAATCCTTGGGAAAAAAACAACCCTCTTGAACCACTGAGGTAGTTCCAGCAGACATCATAAATGTCAAGGTTTGTTTTAAAACTAATTTCTTGTCCCACCTTTTATTGAAGGACTTCTCCAGAACAGCATTCCTCAGAAGGGTAAAAACCATCTGATTTCCAATTTTAAACTTTTTATGTTCTGTTTATAGCTCTCTGTTCTTGTGCCAACATCATCCATTATTTTACATAGCTTGGATGTATTTAAAGTCTTACTCTCTTTTGGCTTTTGTTTTTCCCAAGCCAACTGTTTAATTTCCTTTCAGAAGACAGGCTTTCTTTCTGTGTTCATTCTAATAATTCTTTTATATAGCCATTCCAGCTTTGATTCATCTTTCTTGAATTCACTTAACCAGAACTCTATACTTTATTCCAGATGGAGTTTCTCTTGTGCTTTGTTTGATGACAATAATACCTCCCATTCTCCCCGAAGGAAAGTCCACCCATCTTTTCCAGAGCTTCTTTGGTCTGTTATGTTGCTGTTTTAGTATTCTTCATTTGTTACTTTGAATCTTTTTTTACTCCTATCCAGAAGACTATTCATCTCTTGAGTGACATCTGACCCTGTCACTTCTTGTGAAGTCTCTCATCATTTGAAAGACGTCACAGAGTCAGCTGTAAGTGTTTTTCCAGTTAATGCCGATGTCACAACTGAAAACATTTAAGCAACATTATCTTTGAGTGTCTTTGCTAATTAGTTCCCTCTGGACAAATATTTTCCCCGTCAATGCAACATCTCTTCTTGCTCACCTTACCTTTCTTGCACTGGGCTGTTTTCTCCAAACTCGCAATAATTTCACAAGTTGTACCAGATGCATTGGAGAGGAGACTGGTGTTTCTCTTGCCTACTAGGTCAATTTAGTGTCAGGTATCTTACTGATTTTTTTTTTGTTTCATTTGCCTTTTACAAATTAGTTTGTTGTTCAAAGTTTGTTATCTTGCCTGTTTGGCTCTTGAGTCTCTCCTGGATATCCAGGTGTCAGGACTGTGCATCCTTCTTATTTTTCAATACAGTGACTCTGTTTGCTTTGACAGGTTTCAGCCATGCAATATACTCCCTCGATGAATTAAAGCACTGCTGTGATACTGGCAGCCTCATGCACCAGTTCCTGAGCATTTTTTGATGGCAGTGCTTTATCGACTTGGGGATTTGCTCCTCATCCCTCTTTCATGCCCTAGGCCATTTCTTAATTTTAAAGACCTAATTCTGTATCTCATACACTGTAATTTGTGCTTTCATACTCTTATTTTGCCTTCTGACATCATTTTTATTGAAAAAGCATCATTGCATCATTTTTATTGAAAAAGCATCATCTTTGCATCATTTTTATTGAAAAAGCAAATTCTTAATTTTGTTTTGGAGTAGTGCTATGATTGTATGTGAGCCTCATCTCAAGGTCACTGTGTAGAAGTGCTAATTGCTTTTTGTTTTCTGTCGAGGTATTTTTACTTCTCTCATGTGATTTTTCCTTTAGCCTTTTCTTTCTGACCTCCAAAATGTAGCTTTGTAATATATTGACTTTTTGTAACTTACTGAAAACTTTCTTCCTGATTTTAAAAAATGATCATTTATCCAGTTAGCTCTGCAGTCCTTCCCTATAATTCTGCCCTTGCCTATTTCAAAATAGTTAGGCATGCCATTACTTGTCTTCATTGGGCAATAGTGCAACAAATGCCTGTGTAAGACATTGGTTTTCAACAGCCCGACAATTAATTCACAAGCTTGTGCCAGTACTGTGTTCCCTCTGGCAGCTCCCACACTTGCTTGTTCACAGTCTTGCCTCAGACCAACCTGAAAATTTTCTTCCTCATAGCATATGTGACCCTTCCCAGTTAGAAACATTTTTTTGGCGTCTTTATTCCCGTGTGTTGATCAGCAATCAAACACTTTCCAGTAAAATGCTCTCTGTCTTAGGTCCTTAGTCAGTAAAAAAGGCTATCTAGTCATAGCTTAATACAAAATAAAATCCTAAGGCAGAACTAGAAGGTGTTTTTTCCCCATATTTTGTCTTTAAGGAGGCTCTTCAACAGAAGTGTGAGGAAGGAGATCAAGAAACAAGAAGAGAGTAGTGTAAGCCTTCCCCTTGTATATCCTTTCCACTTCTGAAAGTGAATAGCTTTGGGACTTCCAGAGCCCAAGACTGTATATGGATCATTGTTTCTCATAGCTGTCTGTGCACATATCCTCCATGAATTTGTCTAAACCTTTCTTGAACTCATTTATGTTTTTGGCTTCCCTAGCATCCTGTGGCAACGAGTTTCACAATTTAATTAGGCGCTTTGTGAAAGAGTACTTCCTTTTGTTTGTTTTATATCTGCTGCTTGATAATTTCATTGGGTGCCCGCTTGTTATGAGAAATAATACATCACAATTATAACTCTGATTTTCCACATTTTTCTTGATTTTTTTTTTTAAAACCTCTACCGTAGTCCTCTTAACTTTGAAAACTAATTACTGTATCTGGTGAGTTAAGAGCCATAGTCTAATTATTCTCCAAACAGAGACTGTTCTGTAACTTGGATAATCCTTTCTCACTGTGAGGTGAATTTGTCCTGGTGTTCCCATGTCTTTGTGATGTGAGATGATGAAACCAGGGTGTATTACTTAAAATCTGGGTGCACTGGAATGTAATAATGTTCCATCTTAGGGTAATCTCTTTTGTGGAGCTGTCTTGTATTCCTGTGGAAGCTGATATGCCCTGCAGCATGGCTTTTCTTAACTTGTACTCTCAAGATCAGCAGAGGCCTGAAAGCTGCTAGGTGTATGCAGTATAAAACAGAGTCTATGAGGACAGAGGCATGTTTTCCTCTGGTAAAGAAGGCTTATTGCTTACAGACTTTCAGCTGGTGCTTAGGAGGCAAAAATCAATGTGGTGGTCATGTCTCTTTTGATCTGACAGGCACAAAAATAGATAAGCCACCACTTACACGTTTGAGTTACAGTAGCAGTGGTAGCTCTGAGGCATCTTCTGGAGGGCATTGTGCTCTGTGTCTCCATAAAGTGTGTACACTGAGATTTCAGCTGATGTGATCTCATTTATTCAACTAGGGAACCTTTATGGCAACATTTCACTAGTAGGTCTGGAAGGATCATGTCTGCATATTGATTCAGATCTGTGTTCTTACTCTAAGTGGGTTCAATACTATGTTAGTTCAAATTACAAGTGCAGTCCCAGAATAAATTTCTTGTGTCTGCTTACTGTTTGTGCTTCCTGCTTTGGTTTTTGTCTCCGAGATGGCAAGCTGTCTTCCTGGCAGATGAAATTATGCTGAAAAGATGCACTGGGGGAGCATCCCTAATGCACTCCAGCTGTTGCCACAAGTACACCGTCTGTGGGACTAAACTGGATCTAGGCCAGGGTGAACTTCCCTGAATTGGTGCTGAATCGTCAGCACTCTTTTGCTGCAGAGATACACTCCTCTTGCACTGCACTATTTGCTAATATAGGCATAGGCATCATAGATCTCTGTAGGAGTTTTAAAACATTTTTAAATGGTATTAAATTTAGCAGTAAGTTACAAGTCTTTTGCCATTTATTGTAGAGCATCTCACTGTTATCACCACAGATCTTCACAGTGCTAAAACATTAACACAAGTTCACGTATTGAGGTGAGGTTATCTAAGGTCACGTAAAGACATGAAGCAGAGGTACAAGTATAATTGGGATTGATTAAATATTAGTCTACTGCGTGTGTCAAAAACATCCTTTTTTTTCAGAATAGAAAAAAATAAGGAAATAATAGCGGTCTTAATTCAAATAAGCATCAGACTGTAACTGGAGAGTCCCTTTATAACTATTACTTTTTGGTATTTTTGCTGTGACATTTGATTGGCATAACACAGTGCTGCAGACATTCCAGAGCAATACTGGGACATTACTAATTGTTTTTGTCTCTCTGCAATTAAAGTCAACACTTCTGTTTAGTTTTTTGTGCCATAGGTCCTGACATACTAATCAATCAGTTATCTTGGATTAAAAAAAGAGAAATTAATATTATTCTGCACTTTTGTAATCAGGCATATGCTGCAATCCCTTCCTATTACTTGAGGGACTTCCTGTACATGTATGTATTCCCAGGCAGCGATAAACCTGATGCAAACTGAAAATGCTGTGTCTACACAGCATGCCAAGCAGTTCCAGAAACATGCTGAAGTTATTGCATGTTCACAGTGCATTCGTTCCATGAGGGTACAGTAACATTGTCAGAGGGAGGAAAAGGTACCAGCTAGGAGAACTTTTCTAACGTTTCCAGAGAAAGTAACCCAGTCTGGATTTTTGCTCTTGGAAACGCAGTGGCTAGATCAGTTGTTCTAGTGGGCTTTGTGCGTCCCTTAAGCTTCAAGTAGAGCTTTCATATCTTGCCTTACTATGCTGACATGACTGGGAGAGAACTTCTGAGTAGGTTACTCTGCCTAGGAACAGGTAGAATTAAAAACCGGTTTGCACTTGTGGATCTTGTGTGCTGCACACTAGAGAATGAGGTTGAGGTTGGGTGTGTTCTTTCTTGAGCTGAGTATTTCTTCTGCAGGTTGGGCAGCATGAAATTTCTTTTGCAACTTGAACCAGCAAAGAGCATTTCATTGCTTCTATAACAAAAGTGAACAAATGCAAACTTTAAGAAAATTTTTATTTTCATCTCCTAGGCTACTCGACATGCAGAAATGGTAGCAATTGATCAGGTCCTTGAGTGGTGCAAGCAACACAACAGAGATTACACAGAAGTGTTTCCACAGTTGGTATTGTATGTAACTGTGGAGCCCTGTATCATGTGTGCAGCTGCTGTGCGCTTGATGAGTATCCTTTCATGCTTATTCACGCTGGGAAACCGTATGTCAAGGCTGAAAGCAGTGAACCCACAGAGAAGGGCTTGACACTGCCAGGGAAAACCAAAAGGGGTGGTCTGAGGGTCTGCACCCACCTCCATTTACTGCGTGGTGAGTAGTGAGAGACTCAGGAATGAAAGAAAAATGGTGCAATTACGACAAACAACTACTTCTCTTGGAGATTAAAAATACATTTTAGAGTTATCTATTAGTAGGTAAAATGACCTAAGGTCAGTTCAGTGTTCAGTTTTTAATGTAACAATCGGTAAACCATGTCTTTTTATGCCTCTGCTTTGTGATTTATGCTTCTTCCCCCTTTCTGGGGAAGGCTGGATGTGCATCTTCAGCAATACATCTTACATTACTCTGAAGTAAGTTCTGATTTTATGAGGGAGGAATTGCAGCTCAAACTAATTTAGTTTGAAAAGTACAAGCACATCTTAGTGAAATTTAATGACTACTTAAATCAGGCTACTGTACTTCCTACTTGCTTTTCACTTTAACTTAATACCTTGACTCATTCCCATAAATTCCACGGGTCGTATATGGCTGTCGAAATGAGCGATTTGGAGGCTGTGGCTCAGTTTTGAGCATCTCGTCTGACGATATGGTGGACACAGGAGACCCATTTGAAGTAAGCTGTGAAATGTTTCCCTTTGTTTTTCAGCTAGGTTGCTGTGTCTAGCTTTGTTACCAGGCTTTGAGAATGCTATGCATCACTTTAAGAGGACTCAGACGGAAAATGATCAGAGTCAAGTAAACTTGACTTAATAAGAAAATAACGTAAAAAACATTAGGTCCCCAAGTAAAACAAAATCAAGGAAAAGTCTTAAATCATTAAAAAGAATGTATCAAAGGGAAAGGGAATTATATTCATGGAACAAGGTAAGAATTAAATAATCTAAAATACGTGTAATACTTAGAACAGTAAGTGTAGGCTGCAGGAAGAGATGAGGGAAAATTGTTTTAAAGTGCAGAATGTATAAACACATAATCAATAAAGATCAAGTAACAGCAACTTACCAAGTTACGTTTTTTAGCTGAGCCACTGGAAGTGATTGTATTTTTGCTTACAGTTTGTCTATATATGAGATAAAATGCATTAGCTTAGACTTACTTCATATAGTTCAAATGCCAAAATAAATCTGGACTGCACAAGAAGTGAAGGAGATTTAGTTTAGGTATCAGGAAACTTTCTGAACAGTAAGTATACTGGAGGACTGGAACAGTCTGGGAAGAAGAAGGCATCTTTGTTATGCAAGGAAGGCTGGACAAGCATTCAGTGGATATATAGTATACATAGGTCTAGATGCTTTACAGCATTGTAGTACTATACCTTTATACCCATACATACATTTAGAGAGTATTTATAGCATTATCTTTGTTACAGTTGTTGATCCTGATTTATACAATGATACTGATCAGAATTCTTGGAGTTCTTTTCCACACTTCATATTTATAATTTAATAAATGTAAAAACAAGTAATATATTTCAGCATTTTAAGTAAGCACTGAAGACTCAGGACTCAAAAGAATTTCATTCAGCAAGACAATAGTGTTTGGCACTCTGGTGTACACATATTAGGCATCTTTCCGTCAGAGTGTTAGTGAGACCAGCATCTGAGTTAATTTGTATAGTCAGTACTGGAAGAGTGTTCATTGGCATGTGGTATTTAATTTGTTATATGTTCAGAAGAAAGAAAGGAGAAGGTTCTTGCTGCTACAAATCCTTCCTTTGTTTCTGTAGGCAACTGCAGTGGAATGTATGGGAGTAATTAATAATTTTTTGTGCGAGTGAGGATTCGTTTAGTGTGAATGACATTTAAATTTTTCATTACTCTTCATGGTTTGGAAAAGTACTTTGGAAGGACTGAAAAGGTTTGAGAGATGACTGTTTGGCATAAAAAAATAGGTGTGTGGATAAATGTTTTCTGGCAGGAGTCTCATCTACAAATACCTAGCTATATGTCTCTTATTTCCAAGTGCTTGAGGAGTATTATGAAGTGTGTTCAAAATACATTAATAAGAAAGAAATTGTAGGTTGCATAAACATTTTACATAAGTTACTAAGAAAGTTTGTTTTAGGGAAATTATTTACTCTACTAAGCCTCAACGTAGTATTTTTCAAACATATTAAGTATTTAACCTGAAAAGGAGGTTTTTGATCTCCTTTGTTGAGATCAGTTGACAGTACAGTTGCTTAAAATTACTGTGTATTTGAGGCATTATTGTGAAGTATGGAATATGCTATTCTCAGATATGCTCACTAACATCATTCTAATTTGAACAGTGCACCTCTGGCTATCGTGCCGAAGAAGCGGTGGAGTTGTTAAGAGCTTTCTACAGACAGGAAAATCCCAATGGTAGGTTTTACATTAATTTTGTATCCATTTTGATCCCAACCTAATTTAAAAACGATGATGGCACTGGTATTAATGTAATTCACTTATGATGATTTTTCTCCCTTTCTGTTTCTTCTTGGCAGCACCAAAATCAAAAGTACGGAAAAAGGATCGTCGTAAGTAGCCGTACAGAGGAGGGAGAAAGAAACTTACCAAAAAATTACACGTGAAGGTTTCTTCAGCGTCCTTGTTTAAAATGTACAGTTCAATCAAACTATGTCTGATTTTCTGTACAGAGCTTTTACTGATAGGATACTTACTACTTGTTCCTGTGTCTCTCTGTATGTGATTTCTTGCTATCATAATGATCGAAAAAAAGAATAAATGGCTGTGTTTTAGAAAGACGAAAATTTGTGGTTCAAGTTGACAGACAGATGGATCCATTAAAATGATGGCATTGTATACAGCATGTTTGTTTAGGCAAGTAAGTAAATCTCTTGGAAGGTTATATTTGTATGTCCTTTACAGTCCGTGTGTGTGTATTGAATCAAACCCATATAAAGGAATTGTACAGTCCTTCAAGACTTGAGATAAGACCATTGTAAATGTTTCTTCATTATTTTTTACCCCGCCCCTAGCACAAGCCAGATTTTCAGACATAATTTCTGAAAGTCACATACATACCTGTAGACAGGTATACATGGATGATCACGTCTCTGTGTGTGCTGTTGCTTAATAAGGGTAAGCAACCATCATTTGGCTGCACAGCATCTTCATACCAAGTTGTGGAGAAACTCTCTACAACTCTCTTTAGACTATCCACTCTGCTTGTGAATATTAGTTTAAGAAATGCTTTATTTTTAACAATCCACTAAGAAGTTGAAGCTGTTGTCAGCTACTAAATTATAGTAACTGAGACAGGCAGATACCAATGAAAACCAGGAAACCGGTAATAGCATGAATAAAAAATATTTAAGATGTTTATCTTTTTGTAGTGTTGGTTGGCTTTGTCATTTCCATGTACGTTCCTTAGCAATGCAGTAATTTATAATCCAGAAGAGGGCCTTCAAGTTCCACTAATGAATTAAGAATACAAGTACAGTTCAATCTTGATCTCTTAGTGGATAATTAAGCATGAAACTGTTTGTAGTTTGTTTGGCTGTTATTCAGAAATTTGAGAAATGCCCTAGCCTTTATTTTTAATGCAAAAGACTGGCTAAAATTTTATTATTATAAAAAGTGAATACAATTAAACCTTTTAAATATTTCAAATAAATACTTTCAAAAGCTTTTTTAAAAAAGTATCAAAAGCGTTACTTTGTCACTATTATTCCTAAAAACTTAAAATTTGTATTTTGTGTATTTACTTATTGTTTACAAAGTGACATGGTGAAAGAAATGTTTTTACCATAGTAGCTATTTCCAGAGTTTAGAAATAATATCCCTTTAACTTAAGCCCTTTAACAGACCTTGGTGGCCTATCCTATTCTCCTGACTGCTACTTACAGCTCTCTTTGAGTCTTTCCCTTTCCACAATCAAAACAAGTTATGAGTGCGTTTGTAGATTTCATCTGCTTCAGAGCTCTGAGGCCTCATGAACCAGACAGCTAAGCTGGAAAAACCATTTAGGAAAAGACCATTTTTTATGACTGTGATGGCTTTATTGGAAAGAAATGGGCACGCCTGTGGTTGCAGTATTTGGCTGTGATAGAAGACAGCAGTTTATCTATACAGATACATACATTCAGTTCTGAACTGGACCCTAATTTTCTTATACCTTCAAGTCACTGAAGTCCAAATTAAAGGAAGGCATTAGACTTGTGGCTTGTTACTGACATCAGTGACAGTAGGAATTGGAGCCTTCATACTGTTTTGGACCAGGACCTAAATCTCAACACTTTTTTTTCTTCAGAGGGGGTAAGAACATTTTCTTTTCCCACTGCCTTCTTTCAAAGAAGGATGTTGTTAGCATTTGGACAGTGTGACAGTAGGAGCCATGTAAATAAGCAGAAAGATTACTGGTAGTACGACAAAACACACTTTGAAAGCTGTGTCCAATTTTTCAACCCTTAAATTGGAACAGAATTTTTTTATAATAGCAGTCAGTGGTAACCTGTGACTTAAAAAAGAGTCCAAGTCTTGCACAAAGGCAAAAGAGACTCAAGAGGGTGACAAAAATAAAAATTTCTCTCAAGAGTGATCAGGGATAATAATGGGCATCTTGGAATAAGAGGCATGACAGATGAATAGCATAGCAAGATAAAAGCTGTTGTTTCACAGAAATGTTATAAAAGATACTTCTGTTTGCTGTGATGTGTAAGCAAAAAAATACAATGGTCTAATATTAAAAGGCAAATTTGGATGTATGGGATTGGGGGTTTTGTTGGTTGGTTGGTTGGTTATTTTTGGTTTTTGTTGTTTTGGGTGGGTTTGGTTTGGGGGGGGGGTGTTTGGGTTTTTTTGGGTTTTGTGGAGGTGGTTTTTTTGAGTATAATAATTAGCTTAGGGAACAAACTGCTGAAAGATTACCCCGAAAACAAAAATGTAACCCATTCACCTGAAAATCCTATTACATATGCGAGTTAGAACAGATGCAGGTATTTTTATGAAAGAATCAACTGAACTCTTGTGAACACAAGCTGCTCATCAGAGCCATGGCATGATGTCCTGACAACCATCAGGTGCAGCTGTGTCCTCCTCACTCCCCCCAGTCACGCTCTCCTCCCTTCTCCTCCCTGCCTGCAAATGGCCCTCCCACCATGACAGCAGCAGCTCTGGCAGCAGGAGCCCACGGAGACTGGTCTTGTGCCACTGCCCTCAGACGTGTGCCTCAAGCAGGTGTCCCAGTCTGATGTGCCACAGCTCTTCCTAACCATGAGTTTTGAGTTTGTCAGTGTTTTTTTAAGAGTCAGACTGAAAAACCTGAGTGTTCCACAAGAAATTACAGAGATTCTGGGTACAACGTTCTAAATTCAGTCTCAGAGAAACCTCTCCATGGCTAAGCTCAACACATGGGCTGGAAGAAGACAGGAGGCAGCCACAACAATTATAACCTAATGAGCTGACTGGTTTCAGTGCTCCAGGTCAGAAAATGAACTTAAAAATCGGGAGAATTAGAGACTATAGAAATAAGAATGTCAGGAAAAGCACTGAACCATTCTTGGAAGCTTATTCATTGAGAAGATGCTTGCTCTTGGCTGTGGAAACATAGGCTTGGTTTTTAACTGCTGCTACCAAGTAAAATCCTGCAGCAAACTGGGCTACACAGCCTGGAAGAAGTGTTGCTGTCTGTTTGCTGGGGATCTAGTGTCAGGCTTTGGCTCTAGCTCTATAAGAGTGTCAAGAGCAACTTTAATTGTTCCTGACACCTGGAAAAGTCAGAGCAGCAGCTTATGAATGACGCTATTCATTTCACAGTGCTTTTACCTATTTTTATCTATTTGTTTCTAGGTTGCCACATAGCAGGCCTCAAGAGCAGCAGTAAATATATTCAACTGGTTTATTTAAAGAAGTTCAAGTGCTTCACCGTTTTTCCCTTGCTGCTTGATAAATAAACGCTTAGGCTTCAGGGTTACATTTACCTTGGACTGCATTTTTGCCAGTTCATCACAGGTAAACATGATTTTATTTCAGCCTTCAGTTTGCTTGTCAATAGTCTTGACATCAAAATATATTGAACCAGCTAGGAGGGCAGGAAGCAAAACAACACGGCTTTGTCTCTGCTAAACCAATTACAATTGACAATCCAAGGCTATAATAAATATGTCTTGTGACTTGCACACTAGAGGAGAGCCTGAATTTAAATTATAGCTTTGGGTTTTGAAATGCTCACTGATCCATTCCATTCCCATTAAGAGCGCCTTCCGCTCTGCAAAATTAAGTGATCTCTTTACATGACAGTTTAATTTAATTAATTTGTTTTTCGATATGTACATTTATGGAGTTTCTCCATTAAGCTTTTGAAATGTCTGTAGGTCCTATGCATTAATGTAAATGCGCCATGGCCCATAATTACCTTTGGCAGGCTTGGGGCACTGATAAAAAGATTATATTTTTAAAAACTAAAGTCTTCAAACTTCCTCGGTGCTTGGCAGGAAATCTATTTCTGTGTTTTATTTGGAGCAAGGCTCGGGAGCCTGCAGCCAACAACTCCAGTGTAGGCAGTGACTGTTACATTTTAGAAGAAAATACATTTGAGGCTAAATGAGAGAAGGGGAGAGGAAGACAATTAGTGCAAGAGTACTTGAAGCAGCTGTTTGTTTTGCTCTGCGACTGCCAATATATACTCTTATCATTAAAGTGCATCTAGAGACAAGGTATTTTCTATGAAATTACTTTGCAAAACGTAGATCTTTGTCTTTTTAAGGGGCTGCCCCCAAAGTGAGTTTGTCTTCCTTTTTCACAATAGCTTTGCACTAGCCAAGAATACTGGATTCTCCCTTTGCCTCCTCCTCCCTCCTTTCTAAAAATGAACTTTTCAGGGAAATAAGGAATTCAGAGAAGTTTGAAGGAGAGCAGATGGCCAAGAGTGATCCAATAGGACGCAGAACTTCAGTTAGGTAGTTGCTTGGCAGGCAAGTACAAGTGAGCCTGTGATGTTTCCATAGTGATGTTTTCACATGGTGCCTTCCTTTTGTCTTTTAAAAATCTAAGTGATTTAAAAAAAGAAAAGGGGGGAGTGGGGGTAGGGAGGTGTTAAAATAAAATGAAGGGCTCTGGCAGGGGCAGAGACTTGGGCTCATCTCTGATTTCTGCCTGAACAGTGATGCACTGTCCTCAGCTACAGTCGCACACATCAGCCTCAGTTGCTGTGGTGCTTGTTTTGCTGGATAAAGCAGGGACAGCTTCTGAAATTAAGATATGGCTCAGAATGTAGTGCTCTAGGAGGGACAATTGTTTAAGCACTGATTTTTGTGGTGCCAGGATTTCACATTTACCTGTGGAGGAAGGTTTGCTGTGGCACTTCACTAACCTTCAGAGCTTTCTCTACATCCAAGAGGCAGTGCAATAAAAATTATTGCTTCCTGTGACTTTGATTCCTGCTTTCTCCTTTCAAGTCTTAGAGGTAGCCATCACAGTCATATTAATTTGTGAGGATATAAACAACAGCCATTATCTGGGCAGCCACACTGCGCAAGAGAAACAAGATTTGTAGGGAGAGGCAGTATCTAATTAAGCCAAATGACAGTTGGAAAAACACAGGCAAGCTTTTCAGCAACCAGCTGTAGGGACACCAAGTTCAAAAGCTTACCAGCTTTTTCCACACACTTAATGAAAGTAAAAGGAAGATGAGTAACTATGTACCATCTCCATGCAAAACCTGCTTTTCTTGGAGAAAAAAAAAGGACAGATATGAATATCAGCTGGTTTGAGCAGGAAAAGAGGTTTGTTAGGAGACTGGACTCGTGGTAAACTCTGCTTCTTACTCCCCAGCTGAACCCTCCACTGCCTCTGCACAGATGTGCCAGCACATATGCCAGAACTTTGTGAGGACCCAACACAATTTTCCCTTCGCGAAAGTTTCCCAGCAAGGTGCTGAATGCAGCAGCTCATTTACTGACCCCCTAACCCTCCAGCAGGGATACTCTGCTGAGGAGAAGCAGGTTCCTAGCGGGGAGTACTATGGGATGGGGAGAGTGGTTCATGCTACCTGTGGTTTAGGAATCCCCAGAGGTGCTGTCCTGAGTGCTGCGCTACAAGCAAATGGAGTCAGTTTATCCTGTGAACAAAGTTACCTGGCTGCCCTGCTGTGCTACAGCCTCACTTGTATATTACTAAATCTGTCCCTGGAGAGAGCAAATATTTCTTTTTAAAAGAAATTAATTTTCTTGCCCTCTGCAACTTCTTTGCAGTCATGCTGTGCAGCACTTGTACCGGCAACCGCCTGAATTAACAATTCAAAACTATACCTCTTTAGTGCACTTTTAAATATCCAACTGTGTTTATCCCATCAGGGTGCTCCATCAGGATGCTCTAGCTGCTAGGGACAAGGGGGAGGGCTGAAAGTTCTCAGCCATGGTAGCCGCAAAACCTTGATTACTTACAACACGGGACACTTCAGAAGCATTTCCACCACAGGGAAAATCTGACAACTTCAGTGTGGGTAACTGCAGCTCAGGAAGATTCAACCTATGGATTTACCTATACATGTACAGAGTCCTTGCAGTGCTTCTATACCACAGAGGGCAGTTAGGGAATGGCATTACAGTGGGTTGGGGCTGGGCAAAGTGGAATGGCTCAGACTCTTGCCCCTCTTGACACTCTGCCATGGATGCTTCCTCAGTGCTCACTCACTTTAGCATATTGTACTGAAAGTTTATTCTGTTCATTCCTGTGAACCTTTGATCTTCCTTCATGCTCTGTGACAGAGTTACAGAGTGCTCAGATTTGGAACCACCTGCCTGTTCATTTCAGATTTCGGACCACCCTGAGGCAGTGCTACTCAGCAGCCATCAGCACTTGCCTGTGTGTGCCGAGGCTGTAGTTATAGACTTAACTCCAAGTCTAGTCCTGTGACAAGATCAACCCATCTGTACTGAGGAATGTACCTCCCTATTGATCTCACCCAGCACATTTTCGTTTTGCACCCTCTTTTCTCTCCTGCTGCCCCCCAAAAGCAGCAGCAGCTGCACTGCGTAGCTGAGAAGCAGCAGCGGTGAGAAGCCTCTGCCCTCCTGCCTTTCTGCTGCTCCAGCTAGAATAATGCCAGCTACCAAGAAGGAATAACCAACAAGGAGACTAATGAAACAGCAATCTGGCATAAAATGTGTATATAGTTGCCATTTGTTAAATTGACAGATGACATTTGGAGCATGCAGCCCCTATTCATTTTTGAAGCTAAATACTCTCTTGAAATAAAGTCTTTGCCATTAGTGTTAAAGCTGATTTGCAGCCCAGACAGGGCCAGCTGTGCTTTTACACATTTCTGGGCACGAGGTCAGATTCCTAGCAGCTATAAGATTTTTTTTGCAATGAACTGGACAATTCATGAACAATAAGGAATTACCTTCCCCCTAGATTACCTTGAACACTACTTTTATTTTTCCCCTGCTACTTTTTTGTGTGGAATTCCTTATGCTCAGAAAAAAACAGGGTTTTGACAAACAGTTTTTAATCAACTGAAATTTCATCATCTGCTACTTAGTCTCACTCGTCTACATTTTTATGTATCTACAATAACAAGGTGCCAAAGGAAAGTTCCAAACACCTTCAGCAATGGTTCAGAATTTATTCAGAAGCAACAAAAACTCATCTTTCTTGGAGACAAATACCTCAGACATTATATTTTAGGAACAGTTAACAGTGTGAAGGGACTCAGCTCATCCAACTCAAAAGCATAGAAATCATGGTAAAGATGCAATATTCCTTTACACCTTCAAATCGCTGTCAACACTTTCATGATAACTTCCATTTCCAACTCCAAAAATAGTCAGAAAAAATAGGTGCCTAAACTTTACCAAAGTTGGACTTCTAGACAAGTACTTGGCTGTTACCTCATATGCTGCTTCATCAGTTTTATTGATAAAGGCCCAGAGAAGTCATCTGACTGGTTTATTTAATGTGTTTTCAAAATCAGTCCATTTTAAGACTAGGATGTCATTCCACTACTACCACTTCAACTTATTTTTGCACATAAAAGAGCAAGAATTAAGCCTTCCAATATGCAGAAAATCTGGTAACTAGATGGCTACTATTGACTGAAGAGAGTGAAGCACCTTCCATGGGTGTATGCCAGGAACAAGAGCGTAGAATATAGCTTCATCTCATGTTCCTACAGTGACTGAACCGACACTGGAAAATGGTAAAGTCTCTTGACAGATGCTGTCTCCAGCAGCTAAGGTAAGAGAAGGTGAGAGCATGGCTAGCAACCCTTTCACTGTGATTTGCCAGGAGGCACAGTCCCACGGGAGCCACAAGAGGAGCAAGAGCCTGCAGAATGTTTGAGTTACAGGAACATTTTCTTTCTTTAAGTCAAAAAAAAAAAAATCTTAAGTGATTTACATATGAATTGCTTCTAATGAGGACACACAAGCTCAGTTTTCCAGCAGACTTTCAACAAGGCCAAAATTAAGGATACAATTACATGGTAGAATACTAGGCTGAGATCTTCATGGTTTTTATGTCAACAGTGAAGTCAGCCACTGCTGGTGGGTGGGAAGCAGCTCTCTTTGGGGATGTTGAGCTGGTTGATTTTCTGATTACTTCAGAGAATTTTAAAAATAGCAAATTATAATAACAGGCCTACAAGACTCTGTAGCAGCTTTCTGATTAATGTGAGCCTCAAGTTATATGCTAAGTTCTTGTCCATAAGGTATGCTGTTCAGACATTTTCTAGATGCTATTTAACGTGTGTCTTCTGAGTCACATTAGTCAAAAGAATGGGCCTATAATTTAATTATTGCAAATGGTGCATCACTGACTTATTTCCCAGGAAAGAGAGTTAAAAAACCCCAACACTGAAATTAATGCTGAAATGGAACCCTTTTGCTTTGGCCTTTCAAAAAATTTTCCATATGAGAGAAGCCAAGTGAGACTGAAAGAGTTTAGAAAATTCTATTAGAAAGTCATCTTCACGCAGAGCTTTCCCAGAGAACAGAGTTTTTATGACTCCTTTTTATTTCTTCCTCTGCTTTGGGACTACCTAACTGGTCCCTAATTTCCTGCAGAATTACAGGTATTTCCAGTTTACTTCAGAGACCTTCAGTTTGCTCAGCTGTGCAAATGACTCAGATTAGTTAAGGATTTTAGAACTCAAAAGAGATGTCCTGAAGGCCCACAGTGGTTGTAGCTTGTATGACAGACGACCATCACAGGAATAACATAACACACTGTGCTTGCTTTCCTTCATGAACTGTACTGCCAGCAGTTCACAGACCTTTCCTAATGGCTCTTATTTTCTGTTTTTCCACTATTTTCTAAGCAAAATATTACCAATTTTTGATTCCCATAGAAATGTAAGTAATTATATGAGTCCCAATACACAAGAGATCCTCACTCTATTGCTTCTTCATAACCATGCAGTTTGAAAATTTAGAACAGAACCTTTTAGAACCTGAGCAGATTAATCAACAAAATCAGCAGCATAAAGGATTCTCAGTAGGGTTCATTCTCCCAAACTGAAGCAAGAAGCCTGGAAAGGTTTTTTTTTGTTCGAAAGCACCATGAGGTGAAAGTTCTGTGATCCACCTCTCCAACCTTCCATTTACACCACCATCTTCCAACTTCACTGTGTATCTTCTGGGTACTTTGGGCCATCCATCTTCAGAGGAAGAGCAGGACTTGCTGCGCCTACTAGTGGGCTGAAATATATTCTGACTGTGCCTGACTCACCCAGACAGTCTTGAACACACACTTCGGTGACAAGTGTGCCTGAACTTCCTTTCAGAGATCTCCAGAACAGAGAGACCTCTGTGCAGTGTAGGTGTCATAAGCTGTGCAGATGGCACACAAAGTTTGAACATGAATGCACTCAAGACCCCTCTAACAGACAGCTGAGCTGAACTGCGTGTGAGGACTCTGCCTCTTAGCATCTTGGCTGAACTGGGCTACCACTGCCTTAATTCTTTTCAATTAGTGCCCTCCAGGGATTTCATAAAATCCAAGTGATTTTTCTTTTTGGTCTGTAGAGTGTGTTTATCTTCTGCCTGACAAAATAAAAAGATCAGAAAGAGAAGGAATAAAATAAAATAAAAAAAAAGACCGAATGGAAAAATTCAAATAAACACAAAAGCTATGGCAAGTCAGAGTGCCACAAATGAAAATGCTAATATGCAACATCACTGAAGCTTTGATCCTGTGGAATGTGCAGGACACACATGGGAGCTTGTTTTACTTACAAGGAAAGAAAACAGTCCTATTTCCAATACATTTATTTTCTAACTTCCTTTCACAAAAAACATGTTTGTTTTTAAATTAATTACTTTGGGAAAAGGAAAGAGAAGTGTGTGCAGTGGAATTGGAGGAAAAATAAATACTAATTAAAAAAGAAAAAAAAAAAAAGAACCAGGCACCCACAGAACATGCTGGAGGCTGGGTTTCTGCTCTTCAGCTATTCTGCAGGCTGAAGGAGAACAAATGGACTGAACTAGTTATTCCCTCCATAGCTGGTTGCACCAGAAGATCTGCACCCTCTGTCCTTCAAGGTACAGAGCAAGACACAAGGAGATGCAAACACAATGAGCCACACAATCTAAATTTGCCAGGCTTTTTACTTGATCTTTAAAACATGCTCTATTTGGGAGACTCAAAGTCTGGCATGCCAAAACCTGGGATTGGACTAGATGTGATCTTTCTGCTGTGGGAGAGCTAGCTGTAGAAAACCTATTTCAAGTAGACTCTGCTCTCTGCCACTTCTAGCCACTGCCTAGAAAAGGATGAACTGACGTTTGTGCCGGCAAGTCGCTTCGCTAGTCCAGGTGGACTCATAATAGGAACCCCCACCAGCTATAAAAATCACTTCTTTCTGCCCACCCTCCCCTTTTCTCTCCCCCAAGAAGTCCTGCTGGCTCAATGTATTTATATCCCACTGGGGTCAGATGTATTTATTTGGTTGTACCGCCCAGCTCCCTCTAGTGACTGCATAGCATTCAAGCTGGGCTTGTTCTGCCCCGCATAAACAAGCTCAGAGCCTCAAAGATTCTGACCACCATGCACGTGGTTACTTTTAAGGGCAATTCAGACTTGTGCCTGACTGACAGAGCAGACATACCTTTTGTTTCCAGGGTAGATATTTTCAGTGTGTCCTACCTGGCCACAGTTTTCAGATCAGGCTGTTCCTGTGTTGCAGTATAATAAGCAAAGACAGATGATCCAGTTTGCAACGTCTTTGCCTGAAGAGATATAAATCACATTGTTGGTATTATTTCTTCACATGTTGTGTCATTTGCTGAACAATTAAGTGTGTGCTACTGAAGGATTAATAAGTGAGCCAAGGCTACAGAACATAATGCAACTTGACAGTAAGAGATGATAATGCAATTCTTTAATACTGTAATGTTATTGCATGTAAAACCAGCTGATGTAAAATCAATTCCATGCTAAATTTTGTTTTCCCCTTCAGTTCTCTTAAAACAAACAACCAAAAAAAAGTGGGAAGGATATCAACAGCCCATAAATAATCTCTAAATAATGTGTTACAGACTGATAGTAAGTGGCACTCTCACAAACCCTTATTTATATTACAAAATCTCATATGTGTACATTATATAGACTATCAATTAAAATAACTGAAAGTACAAAAAAAAGTAATGAATGTGCATGTGCTTTACTATCCATTACATTTCATTTTTGTGAGAAAATGCTACTCTTATTCCTAGCTATCTACCTTATAAAGTTAACAAAAACTAAATGCTTTAGCCATATCAAAATCTAAATACTTACATCCAAAACATGCACAATTACACATAAGTGTATTATAACCTATACATAAATGAGTAAAACCCACTAGTTTTAGGTCTTTTCTAAGTGGAATTCTATTTATCATACTTTGGCAGGTAAGTGGTAGATTCATCCTCACAAAATTGCACTTCTTTCAATAGAGGTAAGTCTCTGGGGTGTGATTTTGGACAGTGTGTTTTATAATCTAGGACAGCTTAACATGAAGAACACTGGGACCCAGGGTGGGTACAAAGCCAGTCAGACAGTTCAAAGGTTTTCACTTTTGGCTATCTTTTCAATAACTGCTTGAGGGGCAAAAGGTGCCAGCCCCTTCCAGCTCCTGGGGTGGTATCACAAAGAACACACCTCTGGAGTGACTGCTGGCTCTGGCAGCCATTGCTTGAGAGAACCAAATAAACACCTGTGTAAAATCTTTGTCAGCAACATGGAGAATGGGATCAAGTGCACCCTCATCAAGTTTGCCCATGACACCAAGCTGAGCAGTGCAGTCAACATGCTGGAGGGAAGGGATGCCATCCAGAGGGACCTGGACAGGCTTGAGAGGTAGGTTTGTTCCAACCTGATTAAGTTCAACAAAACCAAGTGCAAGGCATTGCACCTGGGTCAGGGCAATCCCAAGCACAAGTACAGGCTGAGCAGGTAATGGATTGAGAGCAACCCTGAGGAGACGGACTTAGGGGTGTTGCTGGATGAGAAGCTCAACATGATCTGGCAATGTGCGCTCTCATCCCAGAGAGTCAGTCGTGTCCTGGGCTGCATCAAAAGGAGCATGGCCAACATGTTGAGGAAGGTGATTCCCCACCTCTGCTCTGCTCTTGTGAGACCCCACCTGGGGTCCCCAACATAAGAAGGACATGGACCTGTTGGAGTGACTCCAGAAGAGGGTCATGAAGAGAAGGCTCACCAGAGAGCTGGGCACCTCCCCTATCAAAACAGGGCGAGAGAATTTGGGTTCTTAAGCCTGGAGAAGAAAGAGAAGGCTCTGGGGAGACCTTACAGCAGCCTTCCAGTACTTAAAGAGAGCTTATAAGACTGCTGGAGAGGGACTTTTTAAAAGGTCATGTAGTTATTGGACAATGGGGAGTGGCTTAGGGTGGGAATAGATCAAATACTAGGAAGAAATTCTTTACTGTGAGGGTGGTGAAGCACTGGAATAAGTTATCCAGAGAAGCTGTGGGTGCCCCATCCCTGGAAGTGTTCAAGGCTAGACTGGTGTAGTGGAAGGTGTCCCTGCCCATGGCAGGGGTTTGGAACTAGATGATCTTGAAAGGTCCCTTGCCACCCAAACCATTCTATGGTTCTCTGAAACCACCCTCCCCTCCTGGCAAAGCATATTTCTCCCATTCTCTGTGGAAAATGCTTGGCTGCTGCTAGCACAACAATTACGCTGCAGGAAAATCTCGTTCCAAATAATTTAGTCATTATTTACTCAGAAGAAAACAAAAAAAAAAAGTTAAAAGGTGAAGGCTAATGAGATACTGGCATGGGAATTATTTTTAAGTAATAAAATACTTTCTATGTTTTTAAGAGCACAACATTATACACAGGTCCACAGAGAATCTTCCAGAACAAGATTTCCTGAGGACCTTGCACCTGTTCACATAACTTAACAGTGGGAAAGATGCTGCTCCATCAGCCTGTCCCATCACACTAAGAAGGCAGGGTATAAGTTAATTGAAAAGACTAGGCCCAGCATGGGCAAATGGGGAAAACAAGGAAGCAGAGAAAACAAGTAAGTGCCCTTCCTTTCCATATTAAGTGTATTTACAAAGTGCTTTCTGAAACTAAAGTTGAAACTACTCCATATTCCATGTCTACAGTCTCACTATGTATCTATTTATCTAGTTCACATACATGCATTTGATTGCTTTTTTAATTAGTATTTTCTTACATAAATAAGCTAAATTAGGCTATGCCTTACTGTATAACTGGGAAAACACAGTGGGGAATAAGAGTGTACCAGGAGCATGGATCAGGCTCCTGATAATATGGAGGCTTTTGATATTCATTGTGATAACACCTAGGTAAAGAATGATGCAATACAGAGCTTAAGGCTCTGTGTTTTGCCTCTGCCACAGACCCTCTTGGACAGGGTGAGAGCTACTTAGTGTCTTCATTTGCTCCTCTAAATTACAGCATGTTCAGTAATACATCAACTGAGGGGTTTGAGGCTAAACTCTCATAAACCAATTTTGATTCCTTCCATCATGTCTCTCATTAAGTGTAAAGTGCCTCCAGGGAAAGGCAGCTGATTAAACAGATTCCTCAGTGACATAATGAATTTACAAAAGCCCTGCAATGTTACTGGGGATGTTTGGGAAAAAATATCTTCAGACACTAAGGGCAAAGTCTACTGAGAGGGAGAATCACTTCATTTCCTCTGCCTCAGGGCCTGACAAACATCCATCCTGGAGGCTGAGAGGACATCCTTGTAGAGCTCTGGAAGGAAGAGGAGAAGGGGCAGGGACACCGCTATCCATCCATCCATCTATCCCACCATCACAGCAGGCCACTGTCCCCACACTGAGGTGTGCAGGTCACAGCCTCCTTGCTTTCCTTGGCACTCATAGCCCAGTCCAGCTCAGCCAATTTCCCCACAGCAAAGCTCTCCAAGGCAAGCTCTGCTCACAGAGAGGTATTGCCTCTCGGCACAGGAAAGAAGTATGAAGCTTTTTCCAGCATTCAGATCCTGTTTTTAATGTGACTCAGCTCTGCAGAGTCCATAAGGATGACACGGGTTGTGCTTTATTAGCAGTTAGGTTAATGTTTGGAAATAACAAGACTGATGGTTTTATCTGTTTAATCATTTGGTGCTGCCAAGAGCGACCATAAGCACAGCCCAATGGTGCATGAAGAGAGTACAGCCTGACATTAGTTTCCCACCACTAAAATCCAAACATTAGCATACAAGTTGTGTAGCAGGCTGGCAGGGGCAGGCAGCCAGATCACTGCTATTGGAGTGACTCAATGGTTTTAATTTTTCTTCATGGAGATTTTCAACCTCCCTGCAATGGAAGGAAATAGGGATGGATGAGGTGGGCTAATTTCTAAGTTAGGCTGTTCATTTGTGTTTGTCCAGCTTTCCTATGCCCTTAGCTGAACTAGGCTACAGAGCTAAGGACTGAAAGACTCCTCTAGTTTTTTCCCAATATTATTTTGTTTGTCTGTGGGTCCTCCCTCTCTTTTTTCTTAAATCTCTTCTTTTCAGGTACACTCCTTAGCAAACAGTAACTGCAATGCAGATTCACCACATGTAACCAGGCAATGCTACTGAACTACCATATGCAGCCAGCAGCAGCTGTAGCAATTTATCACTAAAAAGCAATTGGATGGCTGGATCATGCAGTCAGCTGGCACACAGACAACACTGAATGTGGCAGATGCCATAAGTGCACAGAGCAGAATAAGAGCCAACAGGAGTCAACAGATACAGGGAAGTTGTCTTAACAGACAATAGCTACCTCAGTTAGTGTTTATCACCATTTATCACTAAGTAAGTGCAGCTGTTGGACCCACTGATCCTTCAAAACTTATGTAGAGCAGAGTTTGGAGAATTTTGGCTGAGTTACTCAGAACACCTTTCCTTCTGTACACAAAGTCAAGGGGGAGAAAGGCCACTGAAACAAGCACAGTAGAGCTGCAGTCCAAGCAAAGCTTCCTTGGACATGCAAACACATGCCTCACCCACCTCTGGGAAGGCACGTGGCTGTATCCATAATGGTTCGGCTGGCCTAACAAATCCAACGAGCAACTGCTGCACTGCTGTAGGAGCACTGCAAAGCTTATAACCAGACACATCAAATGTATTTTGTAAAAGCTTCTTAGCAGCCACACAGGTGGGCTGTCACGTAGGGGACTGGCTAGGCACATCAAAAGAGACAGGGCTTCTGCAGGGCTGGCAGATCTCAAACAGAAGAACTCGAGACTCTTAAAGATTCCACAATTGCCCTGCATCTAATCTCTTTCTCCTATTTGTATTTTGTTGGTATCTACTCTTTTTCAGTCAAAAGCTGCAGTAGCAGCCCATGTTCTTGATCACCTCATATGTCGGAAAATGCTGTCAGGAGCTGCCCATGGCTTTAGCATGTCAGATCAACACTTTAAATCCTTTTTCTCTGCCAGAACTATGCTGTTTGCTAGCACAAAAATAAGCAGAGTGTGAGCTCTGCCTACTCTCACTGCCTTTCCTGAAATACTTACCAGAAAAATAGCTGGAGCACAATTCCCACACACTGCACAAGATCCAGACTCAAGCAATCCTAAAACAGGCTTTTTCCCATCTCAAGTCTATGCTAGAACTTGTCAAAATTTAACACTTGCAGGATCATAACATCTTTAGAGCAGAGGAGGTAGGGGTGGGAAATCCAAATAAACCTGAACACACCCAAAACATGCTGCCAGTTCCATAACTAACAGAATTTCACAATGCTAAGCTAAACTAAAAATAGAATAAAAAACTGCCTTATCACCTCTTTAACCCTAACCTCAAGGCCACCTCTATTCCACAACTACATAGTTTCCCTCTAGGTTCACATTTTCAGTCTTGCCATCTTAATGAGAAACTCTTGCCAGCTGGATCCAGCTCCCAAAGCAATATCTGTAATGAGGACAAACACCTGGGAACCTACCTGTCTGTCTAGGAGAAGAATTTGGTTTGTCTTTCCAATCCCCCGCACTGCAGAGTCCTTTGAGGCTGTGATAAGGGAATGCCAGACCACCTGGCAGCAAAAGGAGATGGAGAGGGAGGGGACTGATGAAGAGTTGAGATGTGGGTGGCAGCCAGGTTTGAGGAGAGAATTAGAATCATAGAATTCTTTATGTTAGAAAAGACCTCTGAGATCATCAAGTTAACACAGCACTGCCAAGTCCACCACTAAACCATTTTCCCAAGTGCCACATCTACAGGTCTTTTAAATACCCCCAGAAATGGAGATTCAACCACTTCCCTGGACAGCCTGTTTCAGTGTTTGACAATCTTTTTAGTGAAGAATTTTTTCCTAATATCCAACCTAAACCTCTCCCGGTACAACTTGAGGCTATGTCCTCTTGTCTTGTCCCTTGTTACCTGAAAGAAGAAAACAACTCTCACCTTGCTACAACTTCCTTTCAGGTAGCTGTAGAGAGTGATGAGGTCTCCCCTGAGCTTCCTTCTCTCCAGTCTGAACACCCCCAGCTCCCTCTGCCTCTCCTCATGGGACTTGTGCTCCAGACCATTCACTGCCCTTCTCTGGACATACTCCAGCACCTCAATGTCTTTCTTGTAGTGAGGGACCCAAAACTGAACACTGGATTCAAGGTGCAGCCTCATCAGTGCCGTGCACAGAGGGACAGTCACTTCCCTGGTCCTGCTGGCCACACTATTGCTGATATAGGCCAGGATGCCACTGGCCTTCTTGGCCACCTGGGCACACTGCTGGCTTATGTTCAGGCCCTGTCGACCAGCACCCCCAGGTCCTTTTCCACTGAGCAGCTTTCCAGCCATTCTTTCCCAACCCCTGTAGCACTGCATGGGGTTGTTGTGACCCAAGGGCAGGACCCAGCACTTGTTCTTGTTGAACATTATACAATTGGCCTCAGCTTATCGATCCAGCCTGTCCAGATCCCTTTGTAGAGCCTTACTGCCCTTCAGCAGATCAATACTCCTGCCCAGCTTGGTGTCTCAATCCCCTCACCCAGATTATTGATTAAACTGGTGACAGTACTGATCCCTGGGGAACACCCCTCATGAACAGCTGCCAGCTAGATGTAATTCCATTCACCGCCACACTCTGGGCCCAGCCACCCAGCCAGTTTTTTTACCCAGTGAACAGGGTACACGCCCAAGCCATGAGCAGCCAGTTTCTCCAGGAGAATGCTGTAGGAAATGGTGTCAAAGGCTTCTCCAATGTCCAGGTCAACTACATGCACATCTTTTCCCTCATGCATTAAGTAGGCCACTTTATCATAGATGGAGATCAGGTTGGCCAAGTAGGACCTGCCTTTCATAAACCTGCCCCTGCCTCAGCCTGATTTCCCAGTTGTCCTGTATGTGCCATGTGATGGCACTCAAGATAATCTGCTCCATAACCTTCTCTGGTACCAAGGTCAGGTTTACTGGCCTCTAGTTCCTCACATTCTCCTTTCTTCCCTTCCCTTCAGAGCATCACATTTGGCAACCTTCAGTCAACTGGGACCTCCCCAGTGAGCCAGGACTGCTTGTAAATGATGGACAGTAGCTTGGTGAGCACTTTTACCAGCTCCCTCAGCACCCTTGGTGCACCCCACGCAGCCCCATAAACCTGCATGTGTCTAAGTGGTGTTGCAGATCTCTGACCACTTCTCCTTGGATTAGGGGGCTTCATTCTGCTCCCCATCCCTGTCTTCCAGCTCAGGGCACAGGGTATCTCAAGAACAACTGGTCTTACTATTAAAGGCTGAGGCAAAAAAGGTATTAAGTACTTCAGTCCTTTCTTCATCCTTTGTCACTATGTTTCCCCCACAACCAATAAAGAATGGAGATTCTGCTTAGCCCTCCTGTTGTTGATGATGTGTATTTATAGAAACATTTTTAATTGTCTTTTATGGCAGTACCCAGAGTAAGTCCTATTTGGGCTTTAGTCCTTCTAATTTTCTCCCTGCATAATCTCACAGCACTCTTGTAATCCTCTGTCCCTTTTTCCAAAGGTCATAAACTCTCTTTTTATCCCTGACTTCAAGCCAAAACTCTCTGTTCAGACAGGCTGGTCTTCCCCCTATCCCTTTCATCTTTCAGCACACTGGGACAGCCTACTCCTCTGCCTTTAGGATTTCCTTCTTGAAGAATGTCCAGCCTTCAGGGACTCCTTTACCCTTCTGGACTGACTCCCAAGGGATTCTGTCAACCACTCTCCTAGAAAGGACAAAGTCTGCCTTCCAAAAGTCTAGTGCTTTGTTGGTCTTTTCCCTGATTCTTACCCATAAACGTTCAATCTATTGTCACCATCATTAAGCTTCAGACAATCAAAACACTCCCTAAGATATACTGGTACCCCACTGCCTGTTCTTCCTTGCCTATTCCTTCTGACCAGTGCCCTCAGACATGAGAACCCAGCTTTGATTCCAAGCCTGAGAAGAGAGCATAGGGTGCTGGTGCCCATTTGGCAAGACTCCCTTTTTGTTCTATAGTTTTGCTTCTTTATTATACCTTTTTCCTCTCTTTTTTTCTCTCTTTTGCTTGTTGCATTTCAGTCACAGATAGTTAGGAAGGGAAGGTTTCACTCTCTCATGAAGTAACTGTTCAGTCAAAGCCCAACTTTAAAAATACATTTTCTAAATATGCACTATTCGCTGTTGTCCTCAGTAATTTGATTGGCAGAAGTAAGAACTGCAAAAGCGGATCTTGTCAGTCATTCTTAAGCCTTCCTTAATATGGAAACAATCATCTGCCATTTCAACCACTTTTTGCAAGGGACACAGTGTGCTTAATAAGATGCACACACCTGCAGTCTCAACCTCTCTTCATTTTCTAGTAAAAAATTATTTGTGGGGATTGCATATGTGCACAGGCAAGATAAGAGATCCTTCCAAGTGGCACCTGAAAAGCCATCCTGGCCTATGTTCTATCCTTTTCTGTAAATGCACTGCATGTATGTGTACTGTCCATCCTGCAGACACTACTGGCACAGCTCTGAGTGTCTGTCTCATGAAAGCCAGAGGACAAGAGTGTGCTCATGTGCCAGGAAGGCACCATGTCGTACAGCCCCTTGCAACTGTGAGAAGTTGGAGGCACCCGTGTTTGCTCTGTAACAGGTCACTTCATCTCTATGGCACACAGTGGGCCTAATAAGGAGGAGATTATGCTCTTTGCTATTTCCAGGCTCAGCTTTTTTCTTTAGGAAACACAGCAGCAGATTAGGGTTTATTCATACATCGTCAGCCACTTGCATATTGGGACACAGACCCTATATATGTAGAAGCAGTGAGTATCTGAGACATTGTCTGTACTGAGAGACACAGAGAAACTCAGCAACTTTAAAAGAAATCCAAGGAAGCCTGATACTGATAGGTCCCAAACTGTGTTTAGAGATTGGTTCTAGAACAAGCCAAGCACTTATTTTTCATTAAAAGACCTCCTAAGGAAGAATTAAACTGGAAGTGTTCTATGGTAAATTTAGCTACAGTGTTTCTGGGACAGGATGTCCACGGAACAAGCATCCCTCATTTATCACCAGAATGTCTCAATTCTGACCTGAGACTCAAATTTGGTGCCAGGTATAGTACTGTGCTTGTGGTCTGTTGCAAAAGCCAGTCCACAAGGGAATGTTCATTTAAGGCACACAAGTAAAAAGGCACAGAGCTAAGTTCAGCTGCATTTGCCTTTGCTGGGAAAGGAAATAATTATTCTATTTGTTTTGCTTCCAAGATGGCAATAGCAAATGTATTTCTCACCTCACTGAGAGGAAAAAATCACACCCAATATGGTCAAGGTGCACCCCCTTTTACTGAGCAACGTGACAACCTTGCAATTTGAACACTATTAATTTTTTTTATTTATTTTTTTTTTTAGTTGCTGCCTTCTGTTTTTTTTCTCTGTATTGTGGTTTATCCTCGAGAGATGCCTCATGCATGAACATCTTGGGTTGTTTCCTACAAAATAGCACAGCTCCTAAATAAAAGAAATGGGTAGAGCAGAAGTGAAGCTCGACTCAAACATGCCTTTAGAGGCTCTGATTTTACTGCAGTCTAGAGGCAAGTATTTGGCCATGGAGGAAAAACATCTTAAAATGAGCCATGCTTCAGAGTGGGCAAATTGGTCACAGAATCACAGAATATGCAGAACTGGAAGGGACCCACGAGGATCATTGAGTCCAACTCCTGGCCCTGCACAGGACCATTCCCAACAGTCACACCAACAGTCATGCCCATGAGTGTTGTCCGAATGCTTCTTGAACTCTGTCAGGCTTGGTGCTGTAACCACTTCCCTGGGGAGCCTGTTCCACTGCCCAACCACTCTCTGGGTGAAGAACTTTTTCCTAGTAACTAACCTAAACCTCCCCTGACACAACTTCAGGCCATTCCCTTGGGTCCTGTCACTGGTCACCACAGAGAAGAGATCAGTGCCTGCCCCTCCTCTTCCCCTCACGAGGAAGTTGCAGACCGCAATGAGGTCTCCCCTCAGTCTCCTCTTCTCCAGGCTGAACAGACCAAGTGACCTCAGCTGCTCCTCCCATGGCTTCCCCTCAAGGCCCTTCACCATCTTCATTGCCCTCTTTTGGACACTCTCTAATAGCTTTATATCTTTCTTATACTGAGGTGCCCAAAACTGCACACAATATTCAAGGTGAGGCTGTGCCAGTGCAGAGCAGAGTGGGACAATCCCCTCCCTCAGCCAGCTGCTGATGCTTTGCCTGATGCCCCCCCGGATACAGTTGGCCCTCTGGCTGTCAGGGCACTGTTGACTCATATTCAATTTGCCATCAAACAGGTCGCATAAGTCCCTTTCCATGGCACTGCTTTCCAGCATCTCATTCCCCAGTTTGTATGTACATCCGGGGTTGCCCCATCCCAGGTGCAGAATCTGGCACTTCCCTATCTTGAACTTCCTATGGTTGGTGATTGCCTAATCCTCCAATCTGTTGAGGCCTCCCTGCCTTTGAGTCCTTCCTAGGGGCCTGCAGTAATTCTTTTCTTGGAGGATGTGAACTGTGATTCTGCTGAGGCTGCTGCTTCTGTTTGTTTGCTTTTGCAGCAAACATGCTGCAGCTGAGATCACCTTTTCCAAAGCTCAGATGCACCTTCCGGAAAGTCAGGGGCCAGATGAGCATTTTGATATTTGTGTCTTGTGACTAAGGGCAGGGCTTTGGAAGAAAAACTGGAGCACAGCAGATGTTTGGACCAGGAATCCACCCTGCACCCAGCACTGCTGCTTTTTGACCTGCTACGTTACCATTTGGAGGACTCTCCTTCATTTTTCAGCCACTGGATGCTATGACACAAATTTCTGGATGTGCAGTGTGGCTTCCCCTGACCAAAACCCTTTGGCACAACTTCTGCAAAAGTTCTCCCCACTCCCCCTCAGCTCCAGTGACAGCAACTTGTGTCCCCTACACTACTTGGCTTCAGTTCCCTTGCAGTAAGGTGATCCACAAAATGAACATCAGAAGGTGTTTTCTGGGCCAAGGATTCTGCTCCTCTTCGGGATGGCATTGCCTTCATCCAGCCTCCACAGCTCAGTGCACTTTTTGCTCTGATCACAGTGATGTTGGTGATGGGGAAAAAACCTGTCTCTAAGTAGAGATGCACAGGAAAAAAGCTGTATTACACCAAAGTTCTAAACCTTGTCTGACTGGACAAGGACTCCAAGGCACAAAGATGAGTAGTTGCTCCCTGGGGGTAGTGGGACTGCAGCTGAGGTGCAGGGAGAGGAGTGTGGCTCAGCTGGAGACAGCAGGGGCCAACATATTGTCCGAGCAGCCATACTGGGCATGTGGTGGGTGAGTTAAGGACATACTTTAGGCCTTAATTCTGAGTTTCCTAGGTTTTGTCAGTTTCAGCCAGATTCCTAATGTTATTTTAATGCAGTTGTTTTGTGTGTGAATAATATGCTTTCTATGCCAAACCACAAGCCCTGGAACTAATATCTCATAAAAATGCCTAGAGTCCAAAGCTAATAGCTGTAATTCAGCTGATCGAGTGATGCCTAAAAAGTTACAGATTTAACACTATTCCCCATGGGGGAGTAAAATTAAACTCGACTTCCTATGGGGCTGGGTGCTATTTTGCACAGTGCCTGAGTCCAGGCTGAAGGATGCAACTTGCTGCAGGTTCTGGGCACACCATGGCAGGGCTAGGTGCCCAGTAGGCAGAGCTTGGTGTGTGTGTGAGGGATGTTCATAAATTTTCCCTTAAAAATGCCTCCACCCATCCAGCAACACCTCACCCCGTGATGGGTCACTACAGCTCATCTTCACACACCCCTGATGCTGTGGGCAGTGATTCAGAAGATGCCAAAAGGGGCGGAGGGATGGTCACTCACTCCTCAGTCTGGTGGTGTCTGGACAAGTGGCGGCTGCAGTGACATCAGGCCCTTGTGTCTGCCAGCCTTGAACAGCGGGCAGGAGACAGTGCTGGATCCAGCAAGGGGGCAGTGCCCCTTCACCTCCCAAAGGGTTTAGAATGAGTGACCCACAGTGAGCAGAGAGGGGGCATGGAGGAGACTGGCGACAGGGGCCAAGCTGCCCCTTCATGCTCTTTTCAGGCGGGGAAGTCATGCCACAGGATGTCAGTGCAGCCTTGTGAGAACACCAGGCCTGCAGAAAGAAATGACTGTCTCCTCTTAAGAGCACACAGGAAGACCTCTTTCCCAGAGCATCTTATTTAGGAAACTTGCATCACAGCAGCAAAGCAGGATGCTTATTTGGGAATAAGAAAATTAGATATGGCCCCAAGTGGAAGAAAGCTTGAGGATACACCAGAGGCAGCTGCTGGCTCACAGGAACAAACGCAGAGATGGATGGGCTGCAGGCCCAGACAGCTGGTGTTTGCTGCCTGTGTCCTCCAATACTTGCTGTGGAGTTGTAAGGTATTGGTTATTTTCCTGTTACAACACAAAGGGATTAGTTAGATTAGCTACTGCAGAGGTGAAAAAGGAATGTGTCATGCAGACTATTTATTTTGCTCTAATTGGATTCACACCCTCTTTCTGAATTAACCTCATTTTGCTCCAGCTCTTGCGGTTTCTTATGGCTGTGAATGCTGAGGAGCTCTTCCAGCGATGGGCAAGTGACTCTCGGCTTCAGTAGGGAAAGCAAAGAGATCATGCTGTGGTCACTAGAGGCAGGCAGCCTGCAAACAGCATGGCTCAGGAATGGCTCTCATGGTCACACCCCAGATGATGCATCACAATCATGGACAACTTATGGCAGCACAAGGTAGAAGCTGCTCTTTGACCAGGGAAATCTAAACTTTTCAGTCTTCCAGACACAACATCCACACCTGCTCTGGGTAAGCTGTAGCATGCACAACATTGTGACCTGGGGGCATGGTGATACTGCCTCTAAGAAAGCAGCATATGCTGGCCCCCCTTCAGCAGGGTGAGCTGCACTGTCAGCAAATCTTCTCCTGCAGTTCATCATCCTTCTCTGGTTGGTGCAGAACACTGCAGGAAAATTATCTTTGCTGGTTTTTTTGGCCTGCTCACTCAGAAACACGGAAAGTACCTGCAGCAGGGGTGGCTTCTCAAGTTCATCCTTTAAATCTCTGGAAAAAAAATGAGCTCAGATGGAAAAGAAAGAGCATAATTTAAGAATCCTAGGTCTGGGTGATTGCAAACTGCTAATTGACCTCTGTGTGTTAATCCCTCCAAACCAGTAAATGCTTTTCACTTCTGTGTCCTTCGCACCATGGAAACTTTTGACGTCTCTGTACTGGCCACTGTGGTTTGAATCCCTGCCTCTGAGTCACATGGATATCAAAACCTCAGACCAGCTGGACTAAGCAATGCTCTCTTGATGAGCACAGCAGAAACCAGACATAAAATAAATCATTAAGTCAATGACATTTTGGGAGGATCTAAATTATGCCTGCATACACATTACAGAGTCAAGGCTTGATTTTGAAATTCTTCTAATTTGTTGTTCCTACAGAGCACAAACAAATGCTACATCAGGAAGACAAATTTCTCCGGAGAGCACCTGCTCCTGCAGTTTCCAAAGATGTCCTGTATTTGCAGATGCCTCCTCATGTACATCAACCTGTGACTTGTCTGAGACAGTTTTGTTGCTCTTCATTGGAATCTGACATAAAATTTCTCTTTTATTGCTGTTTTGGTCAGGTTTCTCCCCATGAAAGTTTGTTATATTTTCTGTTGGCTTTGATACCGTATAACTGGACACTGAAGGATCAAATAAATCCATATGCTGGGTACATTGTCTGTTTGAGGTGGGTATTGGAGTGCTTTGATATACAGATTGCCATAGTTTTCAATGGTACTTTTTGCCTTGACCATTTGGTCTTGGAGAACTCATTTGTTTTAGAACACTTAGAACCCGTGGGAGGTGCTAAATAAACACTACAAACTATTAAAAAAGTTACTGGCCAACTGTGAAGCGGTAAAATTAAATAACTTACCCAGCATCACATAGGTAAGCAGAGCAGCCACTTCAGCAGAACAACGTGCAGATTTCCCCTTTTTGTCTTCCTATGCTACCCTCTCTCATTTACAGCACATCAGATCAGGCTTTTACATCCATCCTCCCTCTCTGAACAGTTCCCTAGAGCAGTATCCATCCTGACAAACAAAAAAAAAGGCCAAAATAAAAACAATGTGATAAATTTATTTAAAGGAACTTTTTTTATTTTTTAATATGGACAATACAGTCTGTTTTTCCTTATCTTCACTTTTGGAGGGCCTGAGACACTTTAGAAAATTTAGCCTGAATCAGACCTGTAGAATTTTCCTAGCAGAGCATATTCTAATCTACAAAATGAAAATTAGGTAAAGAAAAATAATCAAAAATATGATACAACCTGGACAATTGGAAACACTGTAATACATGAATCTACTGAAGTTTGCCACTGTTTTGGTAACAAAACGCAGTGCTATACAGATTTTTAGGGAAGAAAGCAAAACAGAGTATTATTTCTATGGGAAATCAGTGGTGCAATTAGAGATCTGGCAGTAAAGGCATCACTTTTCCATCACAGTACCCACACAGCACAGTGGGAACGGCTCAGTAGTACAAGCAAGGACAGAATGGACTTTCATGGTCACCCAGCAAGGAAGTTGGTACAGGGAACCAACAGGCTTCCAGTCCCTCTCTTGCTGTCCTGCCAGGGGGAAGTGTAAATCATAACAGACTACTCCTCTGCAGATTAAAAGTAAAGATTTATGAATTACTCAATCCAGAACTTTATGAACAAGATGACTTTTGGAAATGCAGAAGGACCCACCTTCTGCGTTCTGAGCAAGTTGAAAATAGAAGGACACTGTATAAGCTGAAGGAAAACCCCAACAGTCTTCAGCACAAAATTCAGTTAAATCTCTGCTTTCAGCAGCTTCCAAATCACAGAAACCTTAGGAATATTGGAGGGCTGGGGCAGAAGGTCTTAAAAGGCCAGGGCAGAAAACAATGTTTTCTCCTTGCAGGAGAAACTATAAATAGTATTTAGCATCTTCAAGCAGGCAAGTTCATAAGTGAGGCTGCTTGATTGTTGCTTCTCTGACAATTTAGTATTCAGGAGAGGGAAGAATTGCCATAGCAACATTCCCATCTTCTGACATGTATCATGCAGATCATGTAGTCAAGGCAGCGCAGCACCCTCTCACACATGTGCTCTGTGAACTTTTGTGTTCCTGACAATATTGAAGAGAGAACTATGTCTCATGATTGACACACTTGCCTGTGTGTCTTTATGATTCCTTAAAAAAATATGCTCCCCTTCCCCCATCCTCCTCCTTTGAACTGTTTTCTCTTTTCCATCCCACTGAAATGATGAGAACAGCTCCTGTCCCAGATCTGTAGATATATGTTCCTGACAGTAGTCCTACGCTATGCAAATGTGTAAACTGCAAAATGTAGAGGGCTTTAAAAAATTAAGTATATCCAGCAGAATCTAAATTCTGAGTGCTGAAAGGAACTAGAAACCTTCCAGAATGTGCATAATTAATGCTCTAATAAACAAAGCCTTACATATTTTCTTTTTTGTTTTGTTTGTTTATTTCAATTTTGGTTTTGTTCCCTTTTTTTGATTTGAATTAGTCTCCAGGCACACACATCAACCATACCTATGACACGTGCCAGTATATATGCCACCCTTTGTAGGAGCTGAGTTCACAAGCAGAGCAGAATACATGTTTGCAGCCAAGGTCTAGCTAAACCCTGGGGTGGCTTGGATTGTGTGGACTTCCCGCTGTAGGAAAAGCACTGCACCATTACGCAGGGCTAAGCTGTGGGCCAGTACAAATGGGATGCTGTAATGCTGTGCAGCAAACTATGTCTGCAACCCTGACAGCAGTGGCAGCCAGGTACTTCACTTTACAAGTGTTCTTGATTTAACTGTATGGCAGGTCCACCCAGTGGATCTCTTTCTAAGCTTACCACTAGTCTGTTTTGTGGCTCCTTTCCTGTCACATGCCTACATACTTCTTCCTCAGACCACATTTCCTGTCTTCTCTGTCACCCCTCTCCAATGCTTAGGGTCTCTGTACAAAGCTTTGGTACCTTATCTAGTACCAAGGGATCAGGACCTTATCAGACTCCGGACAGGGTGAATGTAATGTTCTGGTCAGAACTGTGTAACGGTTCAGCTGGGATTATACCTCTATTGAGCTCCTGAGCTTCACGTATGTTTGAGTGCCCTTGCTGCCTTGGTGTACTCCATTGCTGCCCATTCCAAGAAATGACTATTCAAGGAATTCCTTCTTTTTATGTTGTCCCATGGTAACTCTTGGCCAGACTACAAACAGGTAGTTGAGATCCTCCATCATCCTAATTTGTGCTGCCTCTAAGTATAGTGTGCTTAGCTGCCTCTTTCTAATCCATGACTAATAGCACTTCTGTTAAGCCACCTCTAGACAGAATGGTTTTGCAGCTTAATACCAGTCACGGAAGAGGGGTGACCTCCCCCTCTTTTACCTCATTACATCCGCCAGGTGTAAACTCAGGACCCAAATTCAGAATCATTATTAAATAAGAACAACTTATTTTATTTTACATAGCAAATAGCAAAGATGATCATATGTAGACAGCTATCCAGGCACTGCTCTGCCTGCAATATTAAATGTTTAGAAATGCAGTACTGCAGAGTATTGCAGCTTCAAACTGTCCCTCTTGCTACGGGTAGGATGGCCAGCAGCTCACCAGCCTTATTCCCAGGAGAAAAGTGGGAACACAGGGGGTTGTCACTTTGGAGTTATGGTTGAATTACTGCCCATGTCAAGAATGATACCTTTCACAGTGCCTGATTTCTTTTCATGTTAAGTAAGTAACTGCCATTTAGCATCTGACTGTCATTACTTGTTTCTACAGAACATCATGCTTGTATTTGTGTATGTGTGTATATATATATATGTATGCGTGTGCTTAACTTTTATCTACACATAAAGAGGGGACTATCTGCCCGTTAAAAAGCAAGGAAATACTATATCCTAGTACTGACTGTACCGTAGCAATCTCTATATTTAGAATGCACCCTGTGGAGATACTTCTCCAGCCTAATGGTAGATGTTTACTTTTTAATACTCCAGCTATATATAAAACGCTGAACTTGAACACCGTAACTAACTACAATAAGAATTACATGAAAAAGATGCTATTTTATTTCTGTCTCATTTTACACAACTCCAAGGAACAGCAGATACCTTCTCCAGTGGGCCACAAAGTCTGTGGCCTACCTCTCAAATTTCCGTACTGGCATTTATTGTGTTGAGTTTCAAATCCCTTTACAGCTGTGGTCTGAACAACAAAGGGGCACTTAAGGGAATAAGACTACAACTTGCTCTTCTGGATTACATTAAAATCCATTGATTTTCATCTATTACTTGAACAAAACAGAGTGCATTTTTGATAAAAATAAAATTGCTCATTTTGGAGAAAAATATATTTGATGTTTGTGGTTTGCAAAATGGACAGTTCTGTTCTTCTTAGTTACTTAAATAATACAGGTAAGAGGAAGTCACTATGCTGAAAAGACCTATTTTCACTCTAAGCCCAAACCCCTTTCATTACATCATTAGAAGCACTACAGAAAGTGCCTCGCCTGCCAGTCCACTTGCCGCCTCATTCAATAAAGCTCCTGCAATCAAAAGTACCCTGTGCATGTGCTCTGAGCTCAGCATGTGCCCAAGGACTTTTCTCAACAGAGATGTCAACAGCTAGATTTTTTTACTTTCCAGGTTAGTTTCATTTTCCCTTTGTTCTTGCTTAAAAAGGAGGAGAGATAATCACCACCACAGAGAGCTGATCAGTCAAACTTTCAGTTGCTTTTTTTTCCTGTGACTTTGGCAATAGTCAGACCCCAGATTTAATACTGCAGTCAGACATACTTAAGGCAAAGGCACTTTTACAACACATACAAACACATGGGGCTGAACAGAAGGGCCCATATATATAATAAAACTTCCAGGTCTCTTTCATTCTCTGGCACACCTGTGACCCCAGTTTAAGCAGCTGGTTACAGTGGCACATGAAGCTTTGAACCACAGGAGCAGAGCAGCTGGGATACCCTAGTGGAGATGACCTCGTCTACCAATATGAACTATGCTTTGATTAGGAGGTTTCTTTTGCTGCTGCAGATGAAAAATACCCGTCACCACCGTTTGACCCTATTCACATGAAACAGGAGCATTAAAAGATAGGATTAATAGCACAACTTCTCCAAGGCTGCATTCAGAGGCCACCTCACCTACATACCTCCTATTGCTTGCTCCTTTACTTCCTGGATTGGAACATCAAACACGCCTAGGTGATGTTAACCTTGGGATGATGGTCTCTTCAGGACTATACCTCCACTCAAGTTTCAGATTATAAATCTTTTCAGTGTTCAGTCTAACGATATCTGAGTTTTCAAAGGCTACTGAAGTGTATATCGGAGCAGAATGACCCATCTTTATAGAAAATAAAAGACGAAGAACAAATTGATGTTAGGATTTGAAATAAATCCAGTAAGAAAAATGAACCAAGAAGTGCCTGCCTTATACACTGTCACCACAAACTGCCACCTGGGAGCCTGAAGAATGGTTTGCCATTTGTCAGTCTGCTCACTGTATCCAAGTGTCTTTGATGTGCCCTGGTGGTAATTTAGCTAATATTACTCCTGTGGGCAGAGAAGCAAAGAATCAACTTAAAATTAGAGAAAATTTTTGTAATTTTCTTTTAAAATAAGGCAATGGTTGCTACAGAAAGACAGCAAACTACAGTTTTATCCCACAAAAGTCAAATCGCAGACTAAAACAATTTAATTTTGAAATTACGACATTTTTCCAAATTATGGCAACCTCTTTGTAACAGAAAGGTATGGGAACAATGCATACATGTTTTGGGGCAGCTACACGCAGGCAGAAAGTATGGATGAGCTTTCTAAAGCCAAATATACAGGGATACAGTGATACAGAAATTCATGACAACTGGGTGGCTAGACTTTCTAACAGCCTTTAAACCACACCCCCACCACCACTTTTTTGCATTCTATTGCTAAGTCAAGAGAATATTATTAAGACTGTAAAGTTGGGCACTGAAGAGTGAGGTAATGTCAGCATTTGGGCTGTCTGTTCAACCTTAATTTGGCCTCTTTTGAGTATGAATTATGACATTGCCTTTAATTAGATGGTCACACAATATTTTTTCCTGTGCCTCATTCATGACGGATGGTGCTCACTGAATGATGAAACTGTATTTTGTCTTTTCCTTGTGGTTCAAGGTGTGTCAGCATGCCTTATTTACTGCACACTATGCTCTTCTCTGACAACAAAACTAATGATTCCTTTGCACAGTTTTCTACATGGTTTATCATTACAGCTACAACCTAACAAACATTACTAATTTAATTTTATTGCAGTCCTCAAGGGAAAAGCTAGAGTTTTTTCACTTAGTTTATCCCTCTCATTGGTCAGGTTTTCATCAAAGCTTTGCTTCCCTCATATTTGGTCTAGGCAGCTTTATGTGCATCAGCTTTGGGGAGGTATTACCAGTATATGGGAAGCAAAGTTGGGGTCCCCATTTTGGTGTGTGTGTTGGGTAGTCAAGCATGGAGAGAGTCAACAGATCAGGGATGGTAGGGAAAATCCTATTCAGCGACAAGTCAGATCATTCCCAAAGGTGATAAACACTCTGGAGAATTACCTGTGCAATACAGGGAAATGCAGGCTTATTTTTTTTCCCTAAAATTTGGGCAAAGACAAACAGATATTCTCCATAAGTTCAGAAATGCTACTAACGTAAATGCTGTCCTTATTCCAAAGACTCAGTTCCACAGCAAAAGTAGAGAAAAGTCTTACAGACTTTTTTTTTTTCATAGACTTGCACTTGGAAATAAATGACTTGTTCTGACAAAAAGTTTTCCACAAAAAAATAGTTCCCCCAAGAGAAATACCTTTCAGGGACAGTTTCAGCCAAGATGGTTGAAATTTGGCAAGTTTACAAGTGACTTTTACTTTAGTCATCATTCATCCATCATCTTTCTTAAGAATGATGGATTGTGTAATCCTAAAGGGAATGAACACAGTCTAGAAGAGTGCTCTCTGGGTACACAGGCCCTCAAGTTATTTATATCATGGTTCATACATCAGAGGCTGGATTTAATGCTTTAAAATGTTTTTGACTTTAAGCTTAAAGCTCACAGGAGGTGGAGAACTTTTTGAGATTTTAGAAGACAAATTGAATTTGAACCTTCCTGGAATACTATACATTTCCTTAAACCAAATGAAACCCATCACATTTTGTGTCGCATATATTGCCTTTGGCGAACATCAGAGGCTTAACTGATCTTGGTACTCTATTTTTTGAGGTGCTGAGTATTCAAAAATTCACAGATACAAAGGATAACAACTTTAAGTGTCCCTATGCTGTACCTCTGAAAGGGAGCCTTCTTTCACTTGGACACCTACCTATGGATTCATCTATGCAATTCTGATCTCTGATACTTCTGTTCTCTTTATATTCTTACGATGTTTCCAATATTGCATAAAATGACATGGTATTAGAAGAAAAATCTATCTTGAGAAGGTGCAAAACTTGCTGAGAAAGAGGAATCTTTCCATAAATGCCAGTTTTTGAGGGCTCAGACATTCAGTATTCAGTGGTGCAATATATATACAGCAGACATGATCAGAGTGTGCTCTAGCAGAATGTGTACAGCTGTGTGGCATTTTGGCACTTCTGATTTTTATTTAACACATTCTTTCCACTAGAATGAATTCTTGAACGCGGTGAAGGAAACAATTTCCCTGAAATAAAATTTAAAAAATAAAAATGTCCCATATCAACAGCAAAACATAGGTTATGCAAATTCTTCACATGACAAAAAAGTCAACAGGGTTTTTGTGCCTTGGGCTTCCCACCCTAAGCTGCAGTTACTGCTACTGGAAAGTACAGCCAGATCCCCTAGCACATTCATTGTCCACCACTACTTTCATGTGCTACCACAGCTTTCAGAGGCAGTGACTTTAAACAGTTCCTAGCCCACTAAACATGACTGAATCCATGCCTTCTTTCCTTCTTGAGTTTTAAAAGCCTGTTGCAAATAACAGACATCTTACCACCTCCAACCAACTATCTGTGGACTGAGCAATCACGCTGCAGTATTACTGGGCATTTGTAATGCACAGCTCAGCAACAGCAGAACAGAATATCCCTATTGTAAGACCACACGGCTACAGCAAATTTGCTCACAAATTCTGCTGGTTTTACGTGTTCCATCCCCTCCCTCTGTAGGACCATCAGAGGAGCTAGTTTTTCATCTGGCCCCTTATTTCCATGAACTTTCTAGTAACTTGCTTAGCTTTGAAATCTTTGCAACTTTGATCAAGAAGTTAAAACTATCGAGAGAGCAGACAGATAGACAAAGACAAAATCATCACAGAAGTCTTATTTTTGAAGGAAAAAAACTAAACAGTACATAGTTGAACTTATGCTGTTTCCTATGATAGTTTGTAAATAAATACAAGTACATTTAAAAAATACTGTGGAGGAATGTAATGAGTTGCATGAGATCAGTCTTCCCCAGAGCTATTGCAGAGCAGAAACATCACTGAATCAGATTAAAACTCTTCAGAAATCCTGTTACTAAAAATAACACATTAACACTGTCCGTATTTGAAGTGCTCTAAATGTGTTAAAATAAATATATCTAAATACACTAATGAACAAATATGTGATATGAATACTGATATTTGGATCTTAAAGCTACTTTTTTTATAAAATCTTGCTGAAAATTATTCTATTCACTTTTAGTTCTATTTCAATTTTTTGTGCCTTCTAGACTTCCTTCTTGATTGTCTAATAATTAAGCAGAATCATATCAAATTTAAACAATCACTAGTATTTTGCAACTGAATTCCTAATACAAACAGGCATATGTTTAACTTTAAACATTTGCTTACATGCCTTCCTGAAGTAAGGCTTAAATGCTCCTCTGGTACAACACTTAACAGCTCAGCCCATCTATTGAGAACTCACAACCTGAAAATGAAGAATCAGGTGCTGTACTATGATAATAAGAAAAATCCTTAAGTAGAAACAATAAAATTTACAGATGACACTGGAAAACCTGAAAATATATCATTCAAATGCCATCAATCCACTTGGAATTTCAAGAATCAGCCTGAAGAAACAGAAATCCAAGGATAATTTGTTCTTTATTTAGGCCTATTTAAGAAGATATTCTAACACTGCAAATAAGATTTTACTGGACTGATAAAATTATTAACATCACAAATTTAAGGCAGTTGTTACATAGTGTTACATTAATATTTTAGTCAAACTGAACTGTTCCTTAGGTACATTCATGCAATTAACTTCTATGCTGTACTTTGAAATATATAGAATTGTTTTGTTTCCCTGCATCAGACCTATCTGGTTAAGCTTTTCTCAAACAATACAGAGAATGGACTCATTGTTCTTCTTGGCAGAGGTAAAGAGATACAATGACTTAATAATTTAATGACTTATTTGATTGAAGAAATGCACATTGAGAATGCCATGGAGATAAATATACATCTTATATGTGTATGTCACATGCAAGCATGGAGAAATAGGAATGAAGGTTGAAACAATATTATTATTTTTAGCTGAAATAATTTTTCCTCCATATAAAATCCAAAAATATCCTTGCACTGAGCAGAGGGCCTATTAAACTTCCTCCTTTACAAAGATTCCTCTCCATGCCAACCTCTGTTGGGGATGAGAAATCTTCCATGGAGCCATAAACAATCCTCTATGTTGCCTCTTGTTGTTCACTCCAATTTTGGCTTTTCTTTTCCTTCTTCAATACCTGAAAACATACGGAGAACAGCTTTTAAAAATCTCTCAATGAATAAAAATGAAGGGTTTACTTAGAGAGGTTCTTTTAATGTATTAGTCTTTCTTTTCCCTTTACTGATGTTGTTTCTCCTGTACTTGCCCATATGCTCTTGCACGTGCTACTTCACTTGCTGTGAACAAAAAGAGCATCTGCACACCTGATGGCAGTGGTTGTCCAGTAATAAACTGCACAATCCTCCCTTCCTTCCTCCCTCCCTCCCATTCTCATATTAATCAGCCTAACCCCCTGCCACAGGCTCAGCTTTTGATGGCTGCAGGGGTCTGGGAACAGTTAGTTCCCTCACCTCCTCTGCTTACCTACAAACAAATTAAAGTAGATGCTACTATAGCTGAAGCTAAGCAGCCAACTCTATTTGAAGGAAAGTTTTAATAGTCATGTTTCAGAATTCAGTAACTTAAAGCCCCCCTCTATTTCAACATTGTTTTTTTAAATATTTGCAACTACATCTCCTTTTATTTGAGAGTTCAAGAGAACAATTACTGCTGAGAGGGTGCCTCTCTCTTCTTGTAATGCCCATGACTTCCAGAGCTGAGTGTAGGGCTCCTTAAAGAACTTAGCCTAGCTGCAGGACTTGTCTCTTTGCTATGCTGAGCAAAGTCTGGGCTGGGCAGAAGATTGTGTTTTTTCTGGCAATGAAAGCATTCGGCTATTTCATATGCCTGTTCCTGGACAATGAATTACTATTGGTATCTGACAAAAGTATTGTTCTTCTGACTAACCCCTCTCTGCCAGACATCTCAAATACAAATATTTCTTTTGGAGGTTTTCAGGCCTGCTGCATGCTGGAAAAGAAAGACTTCGGAGGATTGAAAGCAAAAGAGAAGCAATGTTTGAGAATGCTGAGAGGAAAATCCAGTCACAAGTAAGATCACCTGCTAATGTTATATACGCACAGGTGGTAAGTACAACAAAAATCACTTTAAAAACATAGATGATTAATTCCAGTACAGGAAACAATAAGACCCATCTGCAGTTAGAAAGCACAACAGCAGAGCTGCCTTACTGAAAGAAACAACACAGAAACAAATGGGTCTGCGCGTTGAGAGCAGTCCAAATATAATGGCCCTGGGTGTTGCTGGCAAACTAATGTAATGGGAGAGCCACAGCTGAAGGTTTAACAACCAAAACAAGAGGCAGGGACCAAAAGATTACAGTGGGTTTACAAGGCTGCTCCAGAGCCAATCTTGAGTCTTCTGCTTTCTGCTGGAAGGAACTTTCCCAACAGATTTAAAAGCTGTTTTATTTGCTTTTTTTGAAAACGCCTCTTTCCTTTCTTCTGAAGCACTCTACTGCAGATGCATCAAATACTTTGGCAGGAATGCAGATACCCTCAAAACTGTGGACAGACACTGGCTTGTACAAAGGGCAAATTTTTCCTTCCCTACCATGTTTGTGGTTTAAGTTGGAAAAACTAACTGCAAATCATTTTGTCAGTAGTGAGGTTTTATTTAATGCATCTCCAGAGGAAAATAAAAAAACTCCAAACCCAAAACAACCCCTTCTCACCCCAGAAGAAATCTTCTCATAGCAGACTGTTTTGATTTGCAGGCTTACTGCTCAAAAGCCTCTTTTAAATGTACGGTTTTCAAATAATATTTTCCCAAGTCTCACACAGTGACAGACTGGCATCATTTTACATCTGCTGTTGGTGGTGTGCCTGCCACACACTTCAGGTTAGGTTCGTGCAAAGTGTTTCAAGCACAGCAAAACAGCAGGTGACTCACGGCATTTCCATTTTGCAAGTGTTTGAGTCTCAAAGGACTCTGGATCAATATTCCTTATCCCAAAGAAGGAAGGAGGTAGAGGACAATAAGGCCATGGTGAACCTTGAAAGAGGCTGGAATAATGACCCAATTGATGTTAGCTCTTCTAGCGTGGTGGGCCACAAGAACGAGGGATTCTGCATACTTTGGAATACTGCAGGATATTTTCCAACATCTACTTATTCATGGACTTGCTAAAAACATGTGATTCTTTACCACACTATTATTCTTCATATACTGGACTTTTCTTGCAACTGGACTTGTCTATCTCGCATTGGCCTTTTTAGCCATCAGCGTGCTTGTAGCAAGCGTGGGTAGAGCCCTTCTCAAATCTTCGTTCGCGAAGCCTAGCCATGATTCTTCATATAGTGAAGTTATTCCTTGCAGCTGCCTTTTTTAGAAACATCTTTCCCAAATTAATTTACAGAAGTTAGATAAATGTGAATGTGACATCAAACTCTGGACTGAATACCAGTCTTGAAGACCGTGATGATTAGGATAGCTGGTTCTGAACCAAACAGAAAAAGACACTTTACACCTGGTGCTAATATGAACAAATGGCAAGTAAAACTGCTTTGAGCTTCTGCCATTAGATTCTACCTCATACTGAAGGAGTTGCTAAATGAGATTTGTATGTGCAATCAACTACCATGTGAATTTATTTCACTCTAGTTGTGATTTGTCAGAGCAGCAATTATGAATGTTGTTTGCTTATTTCAGGCAATTTGATAAATGAGAAACATCTTTCATAGATTAAAGGAACCTACTTTTAATCTTGTGTTTGTCTTATTTTCCCTTTTCCTTTCCTCAGCAATGGGTGGCCTAGGCAGGATGATGGAGAGTCTGCATAGTTAAGTTTACTCTGCACTAAGGTGATCTTTCATTCCTATTATTTTACTGACAAGAACATGTTCATTTTCCCTGAGTAAATTCATAAGCAGAAAACACCTTCTACCTGAAAATACCAAGAAAGTATATTTTTATTTCTAAGTCTGAGCTTGCCATTAATGGCATTCACACAGAATGATACTTTATTCTAGTTGCATTTAATGGGTTCATCAACTAGTAAGTGGGTTGTAAACCTCCCAGATAATTGCCAAGAGCTCTTATATTAGTATTATAAGTTATAAAAAATAATACATATTCATAGCTCATCAGGCTTTCCAGCAGCCATTGTGCTCCTCTGGCTGCTTTTAAGGGCAAGCAACCAAGATGTTTCAGTGGAACTTCTGTCATTCTCCTTTGTTTTAGCCAGCTTAAAACCTTCTAGACTTTCAGAGAAACATCCTGAAGTCCTGGCGATGTACTTCATGAGGTAATATTCCTAAAACAATACTCACATTTTTGTGTATCCCAGATGTAGTTGTTCAGGACCTCTCCCACCAAGTAGAAGATGTTAATAATTACAGTTACAGCTGCAAAGAAGATTATTTTGACACCTGGGCTGAGGTGCTCAAGAAGCGGGTACACCCACACTCCTGTTACATGGTGAATCCAGCACACCCTGAAACAAAACAAAAATAACAAGCACAGACTCTTATAGCCCTGCTTTTCAAAAGTAGCTTGGCCTATAAGTTTAGCTACTGTAACCCAAATAGCAATTATTTGAAAGGCCTGCAAGTTGCAACTGAACTGGAGCATCTGGATGACATCTACCCAGAAGAGACATCACAAATGATAAAACTATGACTGATTTCCCACATTCCTACCGCTTTGCTTTAAATTTATTATGAGCAGTTGGCCAGTTTTTACTTCTGATGTAGGCAGGTATTTCCTTGCTGCATTTATATTTCCGAGGAAACCCCTGTTTTGAGCCAAAGCTGGAAACTGCAGCAGCCTCTGCTCCAAGCAGGTTCTTTATCCTAAGAACATTAAGGTTCTACAAGCTCTCCTACACAGATTAACACTCTCTGCTTTCCGCAGTAGCCTATTTTCATTTCACACACACTTATATGTTTCTGATGCTTCTCCTCACTACACATGGCAAATGCATCAGTTTTTGGGTTTGCCAGAAATATATAGTTCAGCTTCTCTTTGAGAGAATAATTTCTTCAGCAAATGTCTTTAAGATTGCTCCTCTTTCCTGGTACCATTTGGAATCTAATAATTTTTCTGTAAAAAACACAAACATTTTTAAAACAAAAAAACCAAAGCAAACCCCACCTCAAAAGTGGTGCCCAGCTCCAGAATCAATTTCTCCACAGCAAAGAAAAAGTATTGATGGTGGTTTGCCAGTGACACAGAGATTTTTAGCATTCAGCTATGGGGAAGATTGTTGGTACACTAACCCAATAGACACTGTCAGTTTTACTGCAGTGCAGCCTGAAGAAGCACTACAGGTATGTGGTTTTGCTGTTTGTGACAGCAGTGGACACCTGCACCCTCTGACGTGACAGCTTTTGTGTTGAGATCTGTCATGGTGAGTGATGAAGTCAGAGGGACCAGAGCGAGTCCATATATTCCAGTAGGTGGAAGTTAAGAAAAGCAAATACTGGCAAACAACTGAGCAAACATCACAGAAGCTAACTGGGTAAAGTGCTCAGTGGAGAAAGGCTGGGGCTCTACTGGACTCTCTTCAAGAATGTAAATCTCTTCCTTTCTGACCTGGAAATTTGAGAGAGAAGCTCACAGTGAAGCACAGCTGGAGCAGCTGCAATTCCTGTTACAGAAGGGGATTTCCATGTCCATATGATTTGCTTCACTTGCTGGTATTTCTATTTGTTTAAGAGAGATTTTTGATTGCTAGATCAGCAGTCATAGGCTCCTAAAGGGCAGAGACACAGAAGTCCACACAAAACTAAAATAAAATTCTGTCACACACAGAGTACAGAATCCCTGTTTAAGGATTCTCCATCACCCTTGCAATGTACATGTTTGTCATAGCTTCCCTCTTCCTTGGAAAAGCTTTTATTACAACCAAATTCTTAACAGCTGGACACTTCACATAAAAAATTACACGTGTCAATAAAATAGTTTGCACAATCTAAAAGCAGATTAAAATCTCTTTCTCCAAATCAGTTCAGATATGGAAAATTATCTCTGTACTTTACAGTTATTTTCCCCAATATTTTTCTGTGACAGAATTAACCCAACATGATTAAGGTTATCTATGAAAAAATAAAGGGTTCCTATGTAACTCATGGTAACAGGGGACACCATGTTCCTTTTGATCAAAGAAAAAGATGAGACAGTTGGGTAGAGGGCAATGGGATGTCCCCTACTACGAGGCTGGCTTAGCAGGGAATGTCTATTATCGCCTAACAGTTTCCAGTTTCATTTGCTTTTGTTTTATGATCATCTTGTGAAAAAAAAGCTCCAAGGACAAAGACTGAAAAAGAGCCAGTCTTGTTTTTCACTTATTTTCTCTAGTGTGATGAAACTGCCCAGCATTATAAAGCACCTTCACAGAGAGGCTTTTCAAGGGACCTTCTAAATTGCATCTATGTAGCCACCTTCACAAAACAAGTAGAAGTTGCAGTTACTAGAATGCATTTATGCTCGAAAGAGGAAGTATTTTTAAATCCAACCAATGAGTTACTTATGAGCTCCTGAATGTCAGCAATCTCTGGTTAGTTCAGAGTTTTTGAGTACAGTTTATGCACTCTGCACCCTGCTGCCCAGCACAGGAGCCCCTTCCCTGCGTGGTGACATTGCTCATGAGTACAGTGTTGCTACTGTATGCCTGTCCCTGGTACAGTCACACTGCAGGAACTCTTGCTTTCAGCAAAAGGGGTACCGAGCATCACTCCAGAGACAGCAATCACAAAACCACCTGATCAGCCACTTGATCTTTCCTAAAATGAACTGCACCATGCCGCTCTCTCCATTGGGATAGAGAAATATTACCTTCTCTCCACTGAGCACTGACTACTCCTGCATTGTCTATGCTACAAATGGGAGCAGCAAAGGGATGACTGCTGCCATGGAAATCTCATCTGATGGCCTTCCTTAATTCCTGGTAGAATACAAGCCACCTCAAGGCTGCACAATAAAAGGCTGATCAACCATTTGCATAAAGCTTCCACACAAGACTGCTGATTACTAATGTTAATGAACGCCTTCAATGCTGCAATTCTAGTAGTCATTGCTCCTGTCCAACCTCATTATTAGTTAAGCAGAGGGAAGCATGAATTTAAGATTTACTTAGGGGTGCAAATCTAGATCCAATTGAAGACCTTGTTAATGAACATGTATAAAAAATGGACTGTTTAGATTAAAAGAAACTTAGGACCAAAAGTTTAAGCTAAAACTGGAATGGCTACTTTTGAGAAGATAAAATTACCTTGAACCTCCCTGTGATTTGGTACTGTAGCAGCTCATGTAGACATAACCATGTGTTTCCAAAGATAAACATGTTACAGGTCATTAAGCTCATTCAGACATTTGTTAGAAACAGTAAAAAGAGAAGGAACGGAAATATTCACACATTATATTCAAATTAAATTGCCTGTTAAAAAAAGTGGTGGTTTTCAGAAATTTCCAACCAGTTGGTGTAGAAATCAGAAAAAGCTATTTGCAAATGCACAATATTGCTTCTTTTTAACAAATCTGTCAGAAAAAGTGACTTTGTAGCTGGTTTTCACTTACTATACAGTAAGATGTTGTATATCTCCTATCAAAGTAATCAGGAGAAAATGAAAACTATGCAGAGACGATACATATACATTTATTCTTTGGCTATAGGTCTCTCGTTAATGAAGAAAACTAAAAACAAAAATTATTGGAACCTTGCAGTTTATGTGTACTCTACCTGTCACTTTAAGTAATGAAGCTGTTACAACAGCAAGTGTAAAGCCTTAGCCTTGGTAAAATCAAGCTCAACGCGTGGATATAATAGCAGATAACCATGACATCCCACAGATTTTGCAATAGGACACGTTGCAGAATGTGGTTGCCCCTTCATGATGGCTGCTCTCAGGCATCACAGCTTGGCAGCACTTTGTGGTCTGGACTGGGAGAGAGTCTCCAACCATTTCATGCCCAAGTTGAGTCCTTCATCATAGTCTGCAGCCATCAATAATCAGTACTATGTGTTCTGCAAACGAGGACTATCAGCTAAGGGGCTGTGTAACTTTTCAGGAGCAATTGACAAGAGGACACAGAATAATAATGCATGACATAAAATGACTGAAGAGCTGCCAATTCTCTTCCTTGTAACAGAAAAATCCTTTTAACAGAACTAAGAGATAAGAAATTCAAATCTAATGATGGAAATATCTCTCTGAATGATACGTGGAGTGCTTTAGAATAATACCTCTGGAATGCTCTAACCTTTGAGTGATACATCACTGAAATAAAGACATTCAAAACAGTTTTGAAGTATACAAGTCTGGAAGTCTACTTAGTCTACTCCTCTTCTCTAGGCCACATCATGCAACTCTAGCAAGTCTCAGAAGTCTGGAGACTGTACAAGCAATAAGAATATGTACAGTTATGCCTAGAGTTCAAAGAGTATGAAGTATATAAACCATCAAGACTAAAGGATCCAAGCATCTACTTTTTGACATAAGTTTTGGAAGAAAACTTCCCTTGCAGGCTGGTTGTTTCATAATGGCCTGCTAAAATCTCCTGAAGCATCTGACATTAGCTATAGCTGGAGCCTGGATACATGACTACTCTGATTTACTAAGGCAGTTCCTTTCTAGTTACTTCTTTCAGCATCAAATCCTTTTCCAGATCTTCAGTGCTCTTCATATTTCCAGTGACTGGCACAAAGGAAGGCTGAATCTTTGGACCCAGACAAATACTAGACCAGTTCCCATTGTGGCTACTCTTTGGCAAACAACAGAATATGGGCATTTTCTATGCCTTTATTTCATGATCTCTTCTAGCATAATTCTTTTCCTTCTCCACAAAAAGTGAGAACTTTACCCAGAGCTATTAAACTGTGGAATGTCTTCCAAAGGAGTTGATGGGCTTACAGCAGCTGAGTCACTCAAAATTTGAACAAACAAATCATTTGTGGCTTCAGAGTAGGACCAATCCCGTGCTTTCGGGGAGAGGAGCATAATGACCCACACCAAATTTGTTTTTGTTTTGGCTTCTAATGCTGATTGATGTGAGGCACATTTTCATAAACCCCCACAAAACCACAGGCCAGCTTGTTCTGCATCTCATCAGAATCCTTAAGATCTCAGCCACATTAAGATGCTGGGCTTCTTATAACAACAGCCAGCCAGGCCTAAATCACCTACACCAGGAATGTACATAGTTTAGAAATTTTAAAGACTGAAAAACAAGTGCAATATACAGTCATCATTTAGGAAATAACAACAATCATCCCCTCTTCTTCCATTTTCTTAATGCCCAATTCTTCTCCATTGATCTGACTGGTGCTGAACAATACATGGGTCATACAGCTGTGCTACTGCTTTGGAGTGGCTTATGCAGTCAGAAGAAGAAAAGCCCTGGAAAGCTGCAGTTGCAAATAATGTCACATGAGAAACATCCTCTGCATGGCATGGTGCTGGCATCCTCTGGGAAGAACAAAGCTTAGGAGAAATTTGTGTTTATGTGCAGGTAGCTAGAATGACAGAAACTTAGCAGATTCACTGCAAAGTGTTGTCATCTCTGGAAGTCATCTGTTTTGATAAATAATTTTTCATTTTAAATATAGTAATGGTTGCTATGCCTTCTTGAGGTATATTTTAAGGAGCTGCACAAATGAGAACATATTACCCATGCATGTCATCTGTGATTGTACTGTTGCTTTGACTGAAACATTTGAGGATGTGGAGGTGGAGCGGAGCCAGAAAGTAACAGTCCATAATGGCTATATCAGACCTAACAGGCCCATACAGCCTTTTCTCACTTCTATACTCCCACCCTCCTTCTGGGTCAGCTACAGAGGACATTAATCTTCTCCTGGCCTATTTCTGCTGCTTCTGTTTCTTCCTACTCTTTCCTGTTCTGGGCAGCTCTGGCTCCAACTCTTTTCTCCTCCTCTGCATTGTCTCATCTATCACCCACCTCCACATCAGCCTTCCACTATGATTTCAAAGTCTGTTTCTCTCTCCCTCTCCCAGCATTCCCCACTTACTTGCATGATCTCAACTTCGAAGCCGCTGACCTGTGAGCTGCACATTTCCTTACTCATTTCTCATTTAACCTATAATTCTGGTTCATCACTTTTATTTGGCCCCAGGACTTTTTATTGTTTTTTTTCTCTAATCACTGGTTCTCTAATCTCTATTGAACTTCTGTTCTCAGTGCTCACTTCCAAGAGCATGCAGACCCTCAGCACACCCTAGCAAAGCCATGTTGTGTCTCTCCTGCACCATCGGCACCAGCAACCTCAAAAACCCTCTGGTTTCTCAATCCTGCTGTTCTTTTATCGATATGACTGTCAATTCTCACCAGCTTCACACTCTAACTCTCCACCCTTCTCTTCTGAGTGTCAAGGTTTGTCCTAGCAGTCTGCGCCAACATCTGCTCTTTCTGATCTTCCTTTCCTTCTATGGAGAATCGCTAGTGGAAATCCTACAGCAAGGCTGACAGAATCAATCTCAAATTCATTCCAAATCCTCAGTGTACACTCCTTTCTTAAATTCGTTCAAGAATTCAGCAAATTACCTCATCTGAATCTTCTCCCTCAGCAAATCTACAGAAATCTCCTGAAGTCACTTCAAGAGAAACTTTATTTTCAAATGAAAGTTTAAAAGATCTTTAAATAGATTTATCAAAGAATGAAAGAATGAATCAAGTCCAAGCTCGGCACATGTGGAGGCAGATCCTAGGGGATTTGTGTTAGCAACAAGAGAGCAGATCAAGTCTTTTGCTCCCAAACATGTAGCTCAGCATAACTAGAGCAGCAGAGTCTGCAGATCTTAGGATCTCTTTTTTTGACATCCTAAAGTGCTCAAAAGCAGAGGGATAAAGAAAAACATTTTAAATAAACGTAGTTGTCTCAGTTTATTTTAGGGACATATTAGGCTCTGATATTAGTTACCACGAGGTCATTCTTGTTACAACGAGCAATACATTTCTGGCTCGTTTCTGTTCCTTGACAACCACTCCATAGACCCATTGGCAGTATTTTCTGGTAGTATTGGCAAGCACTTCGGTTTTCTTAGCACTGTCTAGATTTAACAATTCAATACAAGCTGTGACCTTTTCAAGCCATGCTAAATAAAGCCAACAGGCCTTTCCCATCTTGTCCCATGGCCTTGATCCTGAAAACCCATGTATGGTCTGCAACAGGCAATGCATGTCTGTGAATGCACGGCCTGGGCACAGCTCCTTGAGAGCATGGGAGAGCTCTCTCTCACAGAGAGCGCATGAGCTAAGTGTGCCTACTCAAATACTCTCTGACTACAAAAAAATAGAAAGAAAAACAGGAAAAGGTTTTACTCTTCAAGAAAGGATGTTTCTCAGATAACAAGCCTCTGAATCATGCTCAGGAGATACTAAGCTATTTAGCTACATTCTTCCAGTTTCAGTGATTCTATTCAGAATTGTTTGCCTGTTTTCTCGTTTACCAAATATATATTAAAAAAGCTTGCTATTCCACCATCTTTTTCATATGAGAAAGATTCAGTCACATATGAAATAACAAGCTCTGCTCCACTTGGAGTTGAAAAAAATGCATTCACACAATCAACTCAAAACAATATCCTGCTGTATGTTCTTTTACAGTACAAAGTGCAACACGATACATAAAGCGTAGCATGATAAGAAGGTTTCAGCTGAGGTGGGAACAGCCTTCAAAATTCAAGAGCAAAACAGAGAATATCTGATTAGCAACTGTCTTTACTTTTTGCTGAGAGCTGCAGGGAAAACACTTCGGCTGAGGGAAAAATGACATAGGGAAAAAGACAAATTCTCAAGTGGAAGATCCCTAACTTCTAGTTAAAACAACATAAACCGAGAACTAAGCCCCTCAGGGGACCCATGGACACCCATAGGTACAAAGGAAGGAAGTTCCACCAGACTGTATGTAACTGTGTCATTTGCAGGTGTAATCTCACTTTAATACACTGTGCTAACCTTGAGGATTCTGCCAACAAGGGAAGCAAATCTGAAATAAGCAATTCCAAGCCCTCTGAGTGATTAAGGTCTCTACTTCAATCTGGTCACTTGGCAGCAGAAAGACAATGGACCACAGCTGTGAAAGGCAGGCACACCCTGAGTGAGAGGGATAAAAACCCCCTCCCTTTTCATACTTTCTGGTAGATTTTTCCAACCTGTGAATGTGATATATCATATTCATATAATCAAGCCAAGATTTGGCTTGCAGATAGAAGATAAGAGTCTTCTGCACCTGCAGGCTGAATTCATGCAGAACTTACAAACGATGGCACAGTGCAGCTTGTGTCTGCCTCCACTCTCCCCCAAATACCTCCTTTCTTAACAGTAGAAGAAGAAATAAGTTGTAACAGAAGAATTTAGCAGGATAACCTTTAGGATGAATAAGCAATTGTCTCAGGCCATTTATACAGAAATCACAACTTGGAAAAAGATTAATTACTTGAAAGTAGCCCTATCCATTTTGAAAATAATACTTCTGTAAGCAAAACCAATAAAAAGCAAAAGCAAAGGAAGATGATCATAGGCTGTGACTGGGTATCTGCATAGTAGTTAATTTCTTAATGCAGAATCTTCTTCTCCTGATTTACTAGTCCTACAATTTCCTTTTACCTTGTAGCTGCAGGATGCAGATGCACTGTAGTAAGCAGGATCAAGCTACATGAGTATCACACTGATGCTGTAACAGATTCTTATAAGATTTTAAGACACCTCTGGTTTTATTTCAATTGTAGAACTGGACTGCTTTAATTTTATATTCTTATTAAATACTATTTCACGTGTCTATTTAGATGATTTTGAGAAAACAGGAGTTGCCATAGGAGGTCAGATCACAGGTATAGTAACTCTGCCAACCTGTCTCCAGGCACCATCAGAAGAAGGTCGAGAAATACCACAGTTAAACATTACTATATATGGGTTAAAAATGTAATAACTTTTTCCTGAAGGAGTAATAATGTGCCTTTTTGCATGAGGCTGCCCTTATCTTCCAATTACAAATATTTTTCTTTTTTAAGAAGGGTATGTACGTTTGTAAAAGCAAATGGCAGAATGTGACTGTTGTCCTGAGACACACAACATCCCACTTCAGCTGGATTACTAGCATTTTATGATCACTCAGTGTGCATGAACGTGTATGAATAATGATCTCTCTCTCTCTGGACCGAAGGGACAAATTGCATAGTTGAAGCAATATGATAGTACTGTCTTGAGCCCATGTTCCTCTCATGTTGGTTTTATCTCACTTGGTCGGTGGAAATTTTGGAAAGTATCTTCTTAGCTGAGAGAGGGTTGTTATGAGGTGAGAAGAAAAGAGCGTGAGAAGTAAATGGGGGTCATGAATATTTGCAGAAAGGATATAGGATGGATCATATCAAAGGAGCAATGTAAATAAAACAAAGGTTTAGTGAAAAATAAAACACTAGGATAACCAAAGTATATTAACTCTGTCATGCAAGACAGGTGCTTGATTAGAAACTGCCCAAAGAATTTAATGTTGTGTAAGAAAGATTCTGTTTTAGTTTAATTTTTCACAAACATTTGCTTTTCTTAAAATGAATTTTAGAGTGTTTGGATTACTGACTTATCCTGTAATCAATTTTACAGAACGAATTTATGAACTAGTAAAGAAAAAAGACAGTGTTCTATCTTTTCTGTTGGTGTTTAAATACTGATGCAGGAAATCATTTGCCTATTCTCAGTTTTATGAGATAGAACAAAAACCCTAAGCAATAAAACTAAGGTCCAAGAAAAACATTTAGCCTGAAAAAAAGTTGAAAAATGTACCCTTGGAAAGACCACTGCTTACATGGGATTGTTCAACAAATTCCTGTTGTGTGAGGTTTGGCATATACTTTCTAAAAATATAAGCATCTAGGGAAACCAGACAAAGCCCAGGTCTTGGACCAAACGAGGCATGCAGCGTGAATCTGTTAGTGATTATATCCATAATGAAATATGTGCCCAAATTTAGCAGTACAAAACCCCCAATACAATGTGAAAACACAGCATGTAAAGCCCTTACCATAAAATATAGCCAACAGCGAAGGTGCACACTGCAGCCAGTCCACAGCTCCTGCTGGGATACTGATGATGTGTTGTTCTCATCTCGATTAATACAAAGGGCAAAACTGTTGTGTGCTGGAAAGAAAAACAAAACATTGGGGGAAAACAGGTGAATACAAATGGTTCTCACTGTACTTCCATTTCAATTCTACAATAAGAAACTTAATCACAGAAGTCTGAAGACAATTCTTTATGGTTAGAAAGACAAGGTAAAATGACGCTATAAAGTTGATCAATAACCCAAACAATATCATCTCTTAAATGTCCAATTATTCAAGAGAGCAGAGGAAAACAGAGTAAGCAGAATGTGCTTTTCCTTTTGTCCAGGAATCCAAGGCAGATACTCGGTGAGTAAAAAAGGGATGTGGCACGAGGGAACATGGGTCCCAATCCCACTCTGGCCTTGCAGTTTTCTGTGATCTTTGCCATGTCGCTTAGGTTATTTTGACCATTCAAGTTAGGACACAATGCATCTGATTTCCAGACACTAAGTGCAAATAATGCCAAATAGATGAATATAAATGGAGGTGTTTAATGCTTCTGAGAATTAGGTTTAAATGCATCTCAATCTGGGGACTTGAAAACAGGGGATGTATTTTCAAGTGATAGCCTCAGTACCTCTGTTCCTCCATCTGCAAGACAGGACCAATTATCTTCAGGAAGGTGTTGTAAATCTCAATTTGGTAGTTGTTGTGCAAAATAGTTTTAGATTCCCAAATGAAACATAGGAAAGCCAAAACAATAAAAACCATTTTCAGTTACTGGTCTTTATTCACCTGTGAAACTCCTCATTTTGTCATTTTCCCATATACATTTCCTACACTGCCCCTTCTGAAAAGGCCTGATCATCAAATTAATGTCAATAGCATGAAAAACTGCATTCAGCCTGCCTCAAACACTCAGTGTCTATATTTCGGATGCTGGCAGGCATGAAAATATACATAAGTGAAGAACAAATGTGCCAGGAAATAAGCCCCATCATTCCTGAATATACAGTTCACCTAGGACCAGCACTGTTGGTGATTCCAGAAACATACCCTGCCTTGCCATCACGGGACCAACTTATTGCTGGTGTCTAAAGGGATTACTTCGGTTGAGAGCTTGGCTCTGGGGCTTGGAGTGACTGTGACTGTGAACTGTCCTGCTCAGTCCACAGAAAGGTCTGCAGGTATAAGGATTGCAAGGGCAGACTAGGTCCTGAACCAGGTTCAATCCTTCCCTAAGTGCTTGATCACCAACTGAAAAGGAAAGTTATGGCATATATACTGGCCACATTCTGCCATCAGATGCACATATGTAGCTCTGCAGGAAGCTAGAGGGACAGATTTTTAAGTCTGTAATAATTACAATGTAAACCCACACTAAGTTTCACCCATGTGAAGACAGGACAGGCACAGAGTAGAAATATCCTTGCATGGATAACAGATTCAAATGAGAGGAAACAGAATAAACTCTGAACCTTCAACAACTGCGGAGAAGAACTGTTTGAATGGGAAATGGTAAGATAATGGAAATGCTCTTGCTGAGAGATACAAAATAATTTGAATTGGATAACTGCTCTGATTTTCAAGGCATTAGTAATTAATGAGTAGCATTTGGAGAATGTCAGGTGGATAATACAGCAGTTAGGGGAGCTTTCAATTTCATCTTTTAACAACTTTTTCCACCTCCATCCCATTAAACAGTATAAATCAGCACCAAGGGAAAGCAAAGATGTTTTATATGTGGTCTGCTATAAAGGTGCCCACTATTAGATAAGAGGTCTATAAATTGGGGAGGACCTTCAGAGTCCATTAACAGGGACTGACAGCAAAGCAAGCCCTGGAGATTCACCTGTATGTCTCACAACTGTATGGAAATGGTCCCTAGGCAGAGATCAGTACCTCACTCTGCAGAGCTCCAAAGCAGGGCAGTTGGAGGCCATGAAGATATCTCCTGCCCAGACTCCATAACTTCTTCAAGGAAAAAGCCAAAGGACAACAAAGACTATTAGCTCCAAACCTCACCCTTGGTAATCCTTGTGTGATGTATTCTTGTGATCCAGTCACTTAGTTTTAATTCTTCATTATATGGATGATGGTTACAGACCTCGTGAGCTCCATTTCTCAATGGAAATGTTTACCACTTTAGATACTGCTTGCTGATGAGTTCTTCATTGATGATAACAACTCAACAGCTTGCCAATTAAAAAGTAGTTAAAATAATTTTAGCAATCAACCCTCAATCTAGAATAGCTTCTTCTTTCCCTCCTCCCAGTTTCTGTGGTTGTATAATAAAATAGGTTCTTATTTTCCTAAATTCTCACTTCTGTTCTTCTCTGAAGCTTAAAGGTGGAGGAAAAGAGGATAATGAACTGTATCAGTAAAGAGTTTGTATACAAAGTCCTGTTAAAAGCACAGTGCAATTAAAGGAGTACGGAGAAAATCACAGATGTGTGTCTTTAATCTCAGTTTGTTAGAGCGAATGTCGATGCTATGTGCAAACACTGCAGTTTTACAAATACAGAGTATGAACTTTGGTTTAAAATGTGCTAGGGAAAGTGCCACTCTAAAAAGAAGTTTCAGATCCTTTACCAAATTACAAACAAGATAAAATTTCCCTTTTCTACATTTCAGTCCCTCTGAAAACCCTGATTTAAAAACCATGACATACTGGTGGCAGGGATACCTTCTGTCCAACAGTGCCAATTAAAACTCTAGACTGATGCACAGTCAAGAGGAGCAGGGATGAAATGTGCTTGCAGTGGAACCCATCAGAGGTGGGAAAGCTGCAGGAGGCCTAAAATTTCAAATCCTCTAATACTAATAGCATTAATAATCAATGCTCTATTGATAATCAGATACCTTTATTATGGGCTAAGTATTTACAAGCAAAGTTGCATTTTTACCTGGATATCTTTGCTCCCACTGAGACCAGCTGCTCCCATGAGACAGTTTTGCTGTATGACTGTGCTGACACTAGCTCAGTTGGTTAGAGCCTGGTGCTAATAACACCAAGGTTGTGGATTTGACCCCAGTATGGTCCATTCACTTAAGAGCTGAACTTGATAATCCTTGTGGGTCCCTTCCAACTCAAGAGTATTCTGTGAAATCTGCATGCTGAGCAATGCTGTGGCCTCATCAGGGAGCAACCGTCTCCACTCCTGGGAAGGCAACACTTCCTGCACATGTTCCCTGCGGTGACCACAGGCTCGGGATAGGCCCCAGCCCTGCCCGGGCAGCAGTAAAAGGAGCTAATGAACCCTGTGGCTGGCTACCTGCCAAGGTGCCCTCCCAGCCACAAATCCTTTTTTTCTCTGAAGTGCCAAGACAGCGACCCTCAGACCTGTTTTAAAGCCCCCTGTGAGGGATCTATCTGCCAAGACCACCTTCTGAGTTGAAGTGTGGCCATAAGCTCCCATTACGTGACCACAGCATTGCTCTACTTAGACCCTGTCACTGCCTGCCCCTGCTGACAGAAAGGCAGCTTCGACAGATCTTTTTGCTAAAAAGTGCTGCTCATGGCAGAACAGAAAGCTGCAGTTTCCTCTCCATTCTGTGACCACCACATGGCACTGCTTCCCAAGGACCTATCACCTAAAAACGGTGAAGAAATCCATTCTCGCCAAATCTTCAAGTGCTGGTAACAATGCATGAAAACAGAAAGAAACTAGCACAGTGCAGAGAGACAGTGTGAAATGTGCAGGAAGGTTACCATTATGGAGAATCTGACCCACAAGACACTCCGGAGACTCACTCCAAAGAAGCAGCCTCTGAGTGAAGCTGAATTACCACACACTGTAAAAAGAAAAAACAAACCCACCCTGAGATCTGCAGGTGAATTAATTCCTAGAGCCACTGTCACTGCTTCCTGAGAGAAACTCTGCTCCTTAATAACTTTTTAAAAGGTATTACTAAAATATGTTCCATCTTCCACACACTATATATGTCTAATGACATTTGAGACCAGAAAATCACATTACAAATAATGCAAGACATCTGTAGTGCTGGCTTGGGAAGTTGAACTTTGATGGAGGACTGTGCTTTCCCATTTTAGGTGTGTTCTGCAACAGTTAGTTGGAAAAAAAGATTTTATGCAGATTAGGTACATTAACAATGAGTTCTATATTAGTCTTTAGGCAATTAAGTGCTCATTCTTGAAAGCCTGATTATATATTTTATCTTCCAAACAGTAAGTGCTGCTTTTTTTAACTGGTTTCAACAGTACCTTGCTTGGCCTTTTCTCCCTCTCTTAATTGTGTTTTAAATGGAAAGTTAAAGCTTTTCAAAATGTGCTAAACTTACAGCTTTATGTATTGGCATCTTCTGTCCTTAGCACAAACATGGTAGTGCTGCCTTCCCAAGTCACCCTCCTGATCTGCAATGACTGTCCAGAACTACATTTATGACAAGGAGTTCAGTCTATAAAGGCATCTCAGAAGCCCAGTCAGCATGTAGAAGTTCTGCAGGGATGATTAAAATGTTCGGGGATCACATAACTTATGATTATAATTCACTTCAACCAACAGCAGACTGTGAATCGTTACTCAATTTGATCAGGCTAAAAAATTAGAGGGTATAGGACATTTTAGTTCAGTGGAAATACTGTGGACCCCTGAGGCCTTCAGCATGACATTCAGTCCACGCTCTTAAGAGCCAGCGAAAGCCCAGTGACAAGAAAGGAGGCCTTGCAGTTTTGATGTCCACCAACATTTTAAATGACAGACTGAGAGCCTCCTGGGAGTGCTGGTGCACCCTGCAACAAGGAGGTTGCAGATAGGTCTTCACCCACAGAACTTGTGCAGCCCAGGACCTGAAGGGCTACATCTGCCACCCAGCACTGCATCCACATCAAAGCCTCTGCCTCGACAAGGGTGTCTGCTTCAACATCTGCTGGGGAAACTCCCCTGCAGCCCACTCCCCTGCCTGAGACTTACACTGGTACGAATTCGATAAAGGCCTCCTTTGCACCCTGCTGTGCAAACTGCTGTGTCCGCTGCCTACCTCTGCTTTCTGCCTTTTTTAATTCCTCTATAAAACTGAGTTTCCATCAGTAGGGTGTTACCCTTACCCTTTTCCTTCTGAACTCACAACACGATTATGTGTTGTTAAACAGCTGCTGCATGTCAGAATAAATGAAAGTGCCTGCATCTCCTTCTTCTCTTAGGGGTTTGTGCTGCACCTTGAGTTTAGAGGTGTTATAGAAACGACCAGCAAACTGACTTATGCCCATCCCTTTAAAACCATCGCTGTTGTGTTCACCCTATAAACCAATACTAACAGGCCTAAAATTCCCTGCTGTTTTAGTCAGTGCCATTTGTAGAGTAATAGCAGTAATAAAGCTCCATTTTCCGTGTGCTCCTAGCACACTAATGTGGAGAACCAGATCAGAAACTAGTCAAACAGAGGTAAAATTAAGATTTACTCCTTGAGAAACTTCTGAGAAGTGAACAGCTGGCAAGAGAGTATTTATGTGTCATCTGAAGGATGATACCTTCTACCAAGGCAGTCTAATACATAAAGAGAGCAGGAGGATATCAGAGCTGGGTGCATAACAAATTGGAATTCTTGAGTGAGCCTGAGCCCTTGTGAGACTGAAAGCACTGGTAGCACTTCTCCTCTTATAAATGAGAAATTATGACTATTAAATGAGACACGCTGATGCACAGGATGCACTCCAAGGCAGCCACAGACAGCTCACTAATTGTTATGGTAGGTTGGAGGGAGGAAGAAGTATTGTATGATATAAATAAAGACCAATACCCTGTAATGCCACAAAACACACATGAGCCAAAGATAACCATTTTCAATCAATATAAGACTGTAGAGTTCTTTGAAAAGAAAATTAACACTTCCTCTTTAATGTTACCCCCTCTTTTCCTCTTTTCTGTAGATAAACACAGTAGACACAGCATTCTTGACTTTAGATGATTTGTATGACTTTCTCCATGCAAATCTGAGGTTGATAGCTTTGTTCTTGTTTTTTCTGACACATGCAGTATATACTATGCATTGAAATAGCAGTGACAGTCTGATCTGTATTAGTGTCAGAAGGTTATATATAAGTGTTTATCTATAGAATTTCCACAGTGCCAATCATTAAAGCACTTCAGCACCTCAAAAGTGTTACTAAATATACCCCCACAGCAGCCCTGATCTGTAGGAATGGGATATTCTATCCTCATTTTGATGAAGGGCAAGATGGAGATGGCATGCCTCACTCAAGGTCACACAGGGTAGCTATGAAGGAAAAGAGAACCACATCGGATTCCTCAGTTCCATTCCTGGGTGTCAGCCTAAGATGAGCAAGCTTGTATGGAGAAATAACAAAAACTTGGTATGAAAGCCAAACTGTGCCTTCAAGTTTATAGCTCTGAGACATCTTGGCCCTTTCAGCATCTATCAGTTGTTACCTTGATTGACTCTCTGTCCTGGTTCCCTCTGCTTTTGGAGGCTTCTTCAATTGCCTCCTTCTGAGCTCTCTGTCTCTTTCATCTCAGCTCCTGCTGCTTCAAGCTGCTTCATTGCAGTTCCTATCCTTCATACTTTAACCTGACATACAAAATCTTGGTCACCTGGACTTGAAACAAGTTGATGGTAGGGACCAGACACAGCGCATATGGTATAGCAAAACTGGGCAAAACCACGTTGCCAAATGGAATGGCATTGCTACATGATTAATTTTCTTTAACTTATAAATAATTATAATTAATTCAATGTAACTACTTTTAGTGCTTGTTATGTATGCAGATATCATTAAACACATGCCAAGTGCAATGTCACATAAGTCACCTCTCTCCTTTTGCTGGGATCCCTTAGCTAGGCTTTTTATCCATTCTGTGCTGTGCCCAAACTCCCCAGTCAGCTCCTGCCAGCAGGCACTGCTTGATTCTCAGGAGACTTTTAAAATACAAGACAATTATCAAAGCCCAGGTTCTGTGCACTCGGCCAGAGCTGAGGAAACCCTGCAAACCTTAATTTACTTTCAACCTCAAGTCTTTATTTTTGCCATGGAATCCTGAGAAAAAACATGCTACTAACAATGTGGAAATGCACATACATAAATCTTGTGCAAGGAGCACTCATTAATCACAGCATTATGCAAAGTAATTTTTACACATATTTTGTTCATCTTACTTGCCAGATAAGCCACCTGCCCTAGGATTTCTCAAAGTACTATCTGCAAAAAGGTTTATCTAGGCAAAGAAATATATTCTTGTGTCTTTAAATTATCCTTAAAATAAATGTTTATGTACACACACTTTTGCAAGTATTACAAAGATTTAATTTGCATGAATGAACGTTTGACTGCTTAAGCAGGTCATGCTGAAAAGGTGCTTGTAAAATCATTGAGCCTCATGCATTCCTACCATAAAAATCCCTAAAGAGAGCTTGAAGATGTATTTTAGCAATGGTTTGAAACAAAATTACTCATATGGAAAATAGTATTCCTCTCCTTGAAAAGCCAAAGGTAACTCCTTCCACACCATCAGTCTAAGGCCTCAAAAGGAGAAAATAATTTGTATCAATACATTTTCTAAATCTCTTTAACTGACTCAAAAAGTTTATCTGTACATAAAATAAACTGTATTAAATCCTACTACCTGGCAATCTCCCAGGACTAAGGCTTTCACATAAGGACATTTTTGGCTTCATGATAGCCAAAGTATCCTCTTTCTAACCTGAAAACATTGGACTCTGAATCTGTCCCTGGTCCAGGACTAAATATTGCTTGTCCTGGGCTTTCGGCCAGTATAATTTTGGGAAAGAAATTCCACATTTGGGAAAATAAAGAAACCATTATCTGGCATTTTCTTTTTCAAGTGGTGGCTCTTTGATGCTATTCGGAAATTCAAAATCTTGGAAGTGGTTACCGAGGAACTGGATTTATTGAGTGTTGTGCAGGTGAGGTAGCCAAAGGTCAAACTTTGGTCTATCACATGGTGACTGCAACTATCTGCAACGTGGTTCAAACAATTTATCACACAAACATTATCATTATCTTTGTTCAGTTATTTCTTTACATTGTACATGCAAACTCCTTTAACAAATAACTCTAGAGGACATAACCTCCTAAGTTTTTTGTTCTTGTATTACAGAAAGCAGCACCAGACCAACATCAGCAGAACCAGACTAACAGACAGTCTCATTACTGCACCCAGTAACTGTCTGTCTATCCAGTTTTGCTGGACATGCATTGCCCTGAGTTTGTGCAGGAAGGCAGGGGAAGACAGATATGCAGCCCTGCTTGTGGGTCTCCTAAAGTTTCTTCTCCTCTGCAAAGAAGGCATGTAAGCAAACAAGCCTGGGAAACATTCTGAATGAAGGTCTTCTGTCATGAAAACACACTGACATTCCCTACTTCTTTTACCCACTGTATGACATACTTTATTTAGGAGAATCATTTTGCTTCAAATGCAATGAGTTCTAAATGCTATTGTTCATCTTAAAACAATTGTAATTTTGATTGATAGTAGAAGTCTGCACACCACAGTGAAAGACAGCAATGTCGGACACAAAGACATTACAAAATCTATAACCTGACCCTTTAAAACACAACTTGAACCATCAGATTTGACTTATGAGACTAGTAACAATAGTGCTTCATGCAAAAAGCATTAGGTTAATGCTGGATCAGGCAAAGTTGCCAAACACACCCTGGCATAATTAATCAAGAATATTTCAAAAACAGATCGCCTGCAAGAGGTTATTGATTTCCTGTCATGACACGTTTTCCTCATGAGGTGCTACAATGCTATGTATCTGAGATGTGCTGGCATGTATTTTTCAGTGACTAAGCCTTGATCTATCTTCCTGGATTCCTGCCACTGGTGCACTGACATCTGCAACTACTCATGTTTGACAGTCTCATGCATGAGCTATGTGGCTTCCAACTTGGATGGGATTAGTATAGGAGACTTTCTGAATACTTCAAATGTAATTGAAAGCAGATAAATACAAGGGTCTCAAGAGGGTGGCTTGCTTTTTACAATTGGAATCACATTAAATCACGTGTATACTTGCTTGGACTAAGAAAGATCTCAGTATAGTAAACCAGTATAATATGCAAGAAAGTGTTTGTCCTCGTTCTTAAATACGTATGAATTCTGATACTGTCACTTCTTTACAAAATGCAAATACACTGCATGGCTAAAGCGTGGCTTAGACAAGCATGAAAAGGTACACATTTGAGGAGAAGGGAGGGGGAAGAGGAACAGAACATATTCAGAGACTGACAGGTGTTATGCCTTTCACCCATGCCTGAACTAAGGCATTCGTGTCTTCTGTGAACCATCCCTGCCAAGTGATGAGAGCTGAAGACAATATATATCATGTAACTAAAGGTTATACTGTTACAGTGTCAAATATCAGTAAGTAAGAAGTGATGTTTTCTTTTAGAGCAAAATTCAACAACATTCCTTACATAGAACACATCTTTATTTATCTGTTTTTTCTTGGAAAATGTGGACAGTGATATAACAATCTGCAAACGTATTTCTGTACATATTTACTGAATACTGTAAAATAGAAGATGCAAATAAAACTGACGCTAACACTGATGTAAAGAGTTTATCTTTCACATTTTGTTACTTTTTAGACTCTGAACTCTGCAAACAAAAATAATCTTGCTTTAACACAGATAATGCAGAGCTTGATTAAAAAAAAAAAAGCCAAAAAACTTTCAGTGGGAAATAGCCTATTCTCTCTTGCTATCAAATACCTGTTTGAGGATTACAGTTATGGGCAGTACACAAGCATCACAAGAGGACAGTGATACTGAACATACGTAATATCAAAGGGCTCCGAGATGATCAGGTTGCAATGGAACTGTGACACCCATAATACTAAAGCTATAGACTTCTCTGGGTTGTCTTGCAGACTCTAGCCTGATTTTTTCTGTTCAGTTTAATGTTGATATGTCCCTCTCTGCTTCCCTCACTTACAGCTCTGTTCCCAGCCAGGCTGACCTTACTGAGCTGTCAGTGACCTGCATGGCTTTTCTATTTCAAGTGTGAGAAAGGAAGGATAACTGGAGATGAGATGTGATTCTTCTTATCACATGGTAGCATTATTCCTAGCAAGCAGAGGAGCAGAACAACAGCTGTTACCATGTGTAAGGTCAGTTGTTCCTGGGACAGCAGTACGTGCGTGGCAGGGTTGCAGTGGGATGAGTGGTCTCATCTCTCATACTCTTGAGAACCCTGAAGGAAGCAGGACTTCTTACTCTGCCTGGTATCACAGCTCTTATCATGGAATAAAGTCCTCAAGGACTTCTGCTCTAGCCTCCCAGATGAGGTCCAAAGCAGTTCAAGTCAAGTATCCCTTCGTTTCCTTCCCAAGACCCTGTTAAATGTGGTCTGAGTACTTCATTACTTTGGTGATAAGTATAGTCTCATAATGCATTTTTTCCAGTACTAGAAATTTTATCTGTATTCCCCTATTGCCACAGGGATTCCAGACAGAACTTCCTTTCCAGCACCTGCTCATAAAGCTGTACAATCAGTCATCTGTAAAGTTTTGCCATGTATAACTTCAGCTGGTCTGAGCTCTTCTGTGCTGTGCGATCCATGCCAGTACAGGGACTGAGGTCACACACACATGCAAGTGCTTCATGACACTTTTTCTTTAAATGTAAGAAACACCTTTTTTTAACTGTAAAGGTGATCAAACTCTGAAAGTGGTTTTCCAGAGAAGTCATGGAGTCTCCATCCTTGGTGGTATTAAAAAACTGACAGGACACTATCCTAGGCCATTGGCTACAGTGGATTCTGCTTGAGGGAGGTGTTGGACAAGACAATCTCCATTGGTGCCTTCTCACCCCACCAAGCCTGGCTGTTATGGTCACTGCCTTTATATCCAGTCTCGTCAGTCCTCAGTATCTCTTGTCCATCTCCACTCCCTGGCCAATGCTCAGTCTGTAAAAAGTTACTGCATTTTGTACATGGTCTTTGATACCACTCTCTTGGTTCTCTGGGATAAGAGCAGAAAAGGAAAGCTGAACCAACCTGATCTGCAGTATTTCTACCCTGTGCTCTTCTTAAGTGTCTCTTATTCAGACTCTCAGAGTATTTTGACTGGCCAATCACTAGATGAATTTCACAATGTTAGCTATAACATTGTTCTGTTGCAACTAAATACTCAGAGTGACTACAAGTGCAAGAATTGCAGAGTAAACCCTTACAATCAAGAAAGATCACTACAAATGTGTCATTGAAGAGGGATATCAGTGATTCCAGGCTGCCTAAGACTATTTGATTGACTTTATACTGGAGAATGGCTTCTGTCAGGAATGGGAAAATGCACATTTAATTAAGAGCACTTGAACTCCATAGTAGTGGTATTTTCCACTGGGAGAGAGCACTACGGATAACCCTGTTGTTAACAGAAAGACCAAAGAAGCACCTCAAGTGGTTGCAGTGCAGATGTGGGAGCCAGCATGGTGGGCTATGTTGGCACAACAAGCTGAGTGAGAGGAGACATCTTCAAAAGAGCAGGTTAGCTGAGAAGGGCTGGTTAGGGCCTGTCTCCACAACTGGAGCTGCAGCCACCCCAGTTGGCTTGCTGAAAGACTCATTGGCTCAGATTTGGGTTTGCACCAAGCTAGGACAACATGGTATGAGGAGGCCATGGTGGAGACCACAAGGATGGCAGCTTCTCTCCCAGGACTGAGAAGAAGGACTGACTTAAGAGCATTGCAAAGGCATGCCAAAAGGAGAAGAGACTTACCTAACACTGTTGGTTTACTCACTATAGGCTTCTCCATGGCATTCTCCCCTTCCCCCCCCCCCCCCCCCCAATAAGGCGGTATTTGCTTGAATGCCTTGGAGCCACTGCTAGCAAGCAGATAAGCACTGCTGCTCAGGGGCACCCACGTGTGTAATTTACTTCTGTAAGCTTCTAGGCAGGGTTTTGTGCCAGTGTTATTTTCAGCAAGAATACCTAAGCGATTGAGGCCAGCCTGTTTGACTGGCAGCAGCTCTGGGCAGAGAGGGTACATAATGTACACCCACGTCAGACCACACTCAGCATTCGTTTCTCCTTTCCTGCTGCTACAGTGCATTCTTAGTAAGCTACTAAACTTTGTATTGGCACTTCTGCAGAAGGTACCTGGCAGCAGAACAGTATTAGTATTTTAATTACTTGACCTAGTGGCTTACCTTGTTGAGCAGGCTTCTTTAGCCCTATAACCAGCTTCTTAATGCTCTTCACTATTGAACAAAACTAAAACTTTAGGAAAAGCTTGCTGCTCTGATGAAATGTCCATGAGCAGAGGAACTACTATAAAAAGACAATATTATCTTATGGTCCTTAGATAAATCCTAAACTTTAAACAGCTATCGCCAATACATGACACTGCTTTCTCATCTCAGCAATACCAGTTATCATTTTACTGCAAAACAAAGGAGCAAAATAAAACCAAAACCCCAGACTTCTTAGCAAACTGTGACAAGAAGTGCAATAACAGACCCTTGATAACCCAGAGTAACTATGGGATCAGCTGAGATTACCATAGTAGAATTCTTTGTGATGGTAGTATATTATTAGTCTTATTAATAATTAAATAACTTCTGACTGTCAATATGCTTTATAAAAATTCCAATTACCCCTTATAAAAATTCTTTGAGACAGTGGGAAAGAAAACTAAAAGCGCTTTATCAGTGAAGAAATGCACACAAAGAAAGAAAAAGCATCTTGTCTAAACCAAGGCAAAAGGCAAACAGTGATGGATTTTGTACTGGAATGCAGCTTGATGATGCCTTTGACTGGGCTTAGCCTACTACAACACTCCCTTGTCAGGAGGTCAAACTCAGAACAGTACTGGTGGCAAGTCTGCAGCTACTTCAGTGTAGTAACCTCTTATATTCATGACATCAGGAGAAGAAAATCATGTGGATAAAACCCAGTAGTTTAGGCACCCAATCAAAGCAGATTATTTCAAAACTTTTTATTAAATGTGAGCCCATCTGCCTCTCTAAATGTCAATGTAAACATGCTAGAGGGAATACAAAAAGGCCAGAGGAAGACTTTGAAATTTATTCTTGTTCTTACTCCTCTCTTCTGGTGAAAGCAGAGAGCAATGGGGGGCTTAAAACCAGTGGACTTCAGCTTCAGGGCAGCTTTAAACAGGTTCCATGAATTTGAGCCCAGGCTTAGCAACATGCATCCAAGTGACCATACGGTCAAGATTCAAAGATTCATGGCAAGCCTTCAGTTAGGCACATCACTGGAAGCAGGAAGGACACAGCAGTAGGTTAGGAAGCCAGGAACATCACAATAATATTTGGGAAGGAGTTTCTGTACTGTTTCCAATCTCCCCTTCCCAGGAAAAGTCAGCAACATCTCAGGAATAACCACAAGTCCAAAGAAGCTAATAGAAACTATACTTTGGTATCCTCCTCCAGTCTGCCTTCAGATGGGATCAAGGGGCTGAAATGACTCTACCAGCATTAGTGGATGAGCTCATGGTGGCTATGGACATACTACAAACCTCTGTGCCACAATCACTGTCTAAACAAATATTCTCTCTGTCTCTCCCACACAACAGCTGGGAACTTGGCAAACATCAACCAGCTTCTAGCAGTCCTGTAAAGCAGGAAAGCACTGTGTGTGCTTTAAGAAAAGAACCAAGTTAGAAAAACTATAAACTACTGACGTACAGTATGGAAGTGGCAGCATTAAGAGCTGCTCCTTGATCTTTCAGGAAACCTTCTCTACTGATCCCCTCTAGTAGCTGAGACTCAAGCTCCTTCCCCAGGCAGAAGTTTCTCCCTCTGTGCTGGGCAGCATCAGGTGGTGGTGGGGCATGAGGGCTCTCAGCTGAGCCCTGCTGTCCAGCTGGGTACTGGTGACCAGAGAGCATATCACTGCAACTGCTTCCTTCACCCAAGCAGGACTGATGGAGATCTCCACTGTACCTCCCCCAGGGTACTTGACAGATAACTGTTTTGGCCAAAAAGTGGAAAGGCCTACTCACTCCGCACCTGGGAGAGGTCAACAGCTCTTCTAGCCAGTAAATCTTTTTCTGAGAGTTGAGAATTGAAAATATGGTATTATATCAACTGTTTTCAGCTGCTTTTGTGGTGAGAGGGTCAATAAAAAATAATCTATTTTTGAGAAATGAAAGCAATGCAGATCTAGCCTTTTCCTTTTTTTTATCTTTAAAGAAAAAAAATTCTAGTTTTTCCCCTTAAAAATAAATTATTGAGGTATTTATTTGAGTCAAATAGAGATGCTATTCTTCATCAAAAAGTACAGAATCATAGAATACCCTGAGTTGGAAGGGATCCACAAGGATCACTGAAGTTTGACTCCTGTCCCTGCACAGGACAACCTCAGGAATCACACCATGTGCGTGAGACCATGAACTCTGTCAGGCTTGGTGCTTGTGACCACTCCCCTTGAAAGCCTGTTCCAATACCCAACCACCCTCTGGGTGAAGAACCTTTTCCTAGTAATTAAAGTAAACCTCCCCTGACACAACTTCAGACCATTCCCTCAGGTTTGATCACTGGTCACCACAGAGAAGAGATCAGTGCCTAACTCTCCTCTTCCCCTCATGAGAAGTTGTAGACTGCAATGAGGTCTCCCCTCCAGGCTGAACAGACCAAGTGACCTCAGCTATTCTTCATATGGCTTTTCCATCCCATCACCATGGTGTTCCAGAGCAGAAAGGTATGAAGGCAGCAATGTTGGTGCCCTGCCATGATCCCTTTGGCATGACTTTACCAGTCCCAGTGTTCGCTGAGCTATACAGGCTCTCTGAACTCTAACCATAATCCTAACAATAACGAAACCTTGGTGCTAAGGCTGGGGTCCACATCACCATGTGTGGCCCAAATTACAAAGCTTTGAAGGCAGCAATGTTGGTGCTCTGCAGCCATCGCCTTGGCATGACTTTTCCAGCCCCAGTGTCCATGAAGCAATAGCCTTTCTGTCTCTGTGAACCATATTTTTGTCTGAATTTAATATGTGACCAGCTCTGGTGGTAAAGTAATTGACCAGTGATGTTGAAAAAGGTCCCAATACCTACTAAAATTCCTCTGAGAAGAATAAATGCATCCAGTGGAACTGAAATATAGTTGAAATTGGAGAAAATATCTGGAAGATCTTGCTAAAAGTCATTTTTCATCAAGGCCATTAGCACTCTATTTGTCAAAGCATTCAGAAAGCTCCTCAATTTTGTTGGACTCGTTGCTAATGCTGCTGCTTATGTTGGGACAGTAATAATCTCCTATTAAACAGGAAGCCACATTCTTTCATTTTGGGTGAGGATTTGTAAATGGCAGTCTATTCATCCATTTATCAATTCCAGATGTATTTAATAGTCCTTCAAACTGAAAGTGGGAAAACAAAAATTAGATTAATTGTAATATGGCAACAGTCTTCGGTATATGATACTATGCTTTCTTCCCTCTAAGGACTCCTAAATAACTTCAACAATCATTTTGGTGCCTTGGTTATATTGAGAGGAGGGAAACCTTCAGCCCTGACTTCATTCGGGATGAGCCACCACCAGCTGAAGTGTTGTTTCTCTTCCTACCTTTCACCTCCTTTCTCTATAAAATCCATTTTTCCCTTTCTGCTTCAAGCCTCATGTTGCCTGGATGTTGCTCTGCTCCTCCATTCTCTCTCCACTTGTGTCAAGATGAGTGTTAAAAAGGTCTTCATCAGTGGAAGACCTGTTTGACTTTTGATAGGGAAGAAATTCCCTGTCCCATCTTTCTTCTTTATGGCCTATTCCAGTATTACACACAAGATAAGCTACTGCTTCATTCATAGCCACAGCAACAGGCAGGCATTCTAGAGACAGTGCAGCTATGAAGTCCTCCAAGGAGGATTGCTCATGGAGGCTGGAGAAAAAGCATTCTTGTTTAAGGATGTTCTAGTTTAAAATGTGCAGTGCGAGAAATGGAATGAACCACATCATTGGTATTTTTAATACTGTGAAAGGCAGTATTTCACCAGTCTTGTAAGGACAGGAAAAAAGAAAAGCAAGCAGGGGCCAAAACCCCAAACCAACCAAGCATCCAGAGCTCAGGGAACATAAGAAGGGTAGGCAAAGTGCAGAAGTCACTAGAGGCAATGCACCGCACCTCCCAAGTGCAACTTCTTGCTAATAATATGGCAAAAACTATTTATGCTCTCTGCTTACTCCTCAGTAAGAGACGGGCAACTTACCTTGCATCTCGAGCGGGCGCGTGCGAGGCAAAAGCATACAGACAGACATAACAGAGCAGATGGAGAAAACATGAGTCAAAGCACACTCTGTAAACAGATATGACAGAAGCAGATAGGTGAAAGAAGGCTTCTTTATTAAGTGCTCTAAGCATTTCCCTAGGATCTATTCCTTTAGCATAAGGAAACAGTCCTTCTCTCTTATAAGAAACCGAAAAATATTTGCTTTACTGATTGCTTCGGTACAGATCTAAGTTTTGGGAATCTGACCTATAAGGTAGAAGCTCAGCACTGCTAATGATTTTTGTGTAGGATGTATGTATCCTAGCCCGGAGGCTGGCACAGGCTGAATATGTAACATACGAGCTCCATATTTCAAAGAGAAGATATGCAGCTTTCCAGCATTTTTTTATTTCTGTTTCAGCTCTTCATTCTTTCTTAAACTCCTTTTACAGAATCACAGAATAATTTAGGTTGGAAAAACCCTCTCCCATCATGGAGTCCAGCCTTTGACTGAACACCACCATGTCAACTGGGCTTGGTCAACTGCTGACATAAAAAAGGGAAAATCATAGGGAGGAGGATAAAATGGGAGAAGAAAACTCATAATGGTAAAATTTAAGTTTTGATGAAAAAAAAACAGATTTAAACAACAATTAGGAAAAAGAAGGTTCTAGCTAAAGACAAGGATTTATTTTTTGCTGTAAATAGCCTCTGATTATTCTATTCAGCTTTTATTATATGCCAGCTATAGAGTGCTAATCATTATGAAATTTAAAAATTCATTACAAGTTAAATAATGCACTTTAATTACGTACCTTATTAATATACTTTAATAACATTCATACACAGATACATAGTACGTCTTGTATATACAAAACTCCTACCATTTTCACCCTAAGATATCAGCAATTTTAAAGTGTCATGCACCTGCAAAATAGCATATATAGTTGTATTCACCATAAATGTGTATGTAAGAGAGTGCTACATAGATCTTCAGATCCTGATGAAGTATATTGGTTTCTTGAGGCACACCAACCTCTTTGTAGTATTTTCAGAAATAAATCTATTGTGAATTTTTCTTAAAACCTACATGCAACCGCCCAGTAAGTATATACGTCTCCTTACAGGTCAGTTATTCTCAAGGCTTCCACTCAGAGATGAAGTCCTTTATGATTCACCCTCACCCTCCTCTCTCTTCACCATGTTTAAATTCTGACACTTCCTTGCCAAAAGGATGAGTTAAGTCAGAGGCAATGCTACTACATTTTACCTGCCTAAAGAATGGCCATCAAGGAGGGCTTGTTTATTTTCCTCAAAGCCACACTGCCATAATATTATATTGCATTTGCCCAAGTAAGATAACTCTTATAGCCCACATGCAAATGGAAATGATTTTGCCACTTCTGAGTCTCAAATAATCCACAATTACTGGATTACCTCAAACCACTTAGATAACACTGGTGCAGTTTAGATACACAAGAGAATCTACCAGTGTTTTTTTGCCAAATGTTATTTTTTAACACTTCCTTCTATGAATCCTAAACAACTTTTTGTTATTCATCTCACTAACCATTCATGGATGAATGGCAATTGCTGAATGTCTTAGAAACAACACCTTGAAAATGTCATTCAAATCAATTTTTCAACAGCATGAGAGGCTAGGAGGTAATTCACACTTCTTTTATAATAATATTCTATAAGAGGTACTGTAGTCATATGCCTTCCTGCCACCTCCTACAAAAGTAAAAGATTATAAATTCACTCTGATTTAGTGCAGCCAAATGTACCAGGCAGAGAAAAACACTGCAGACAGAATATGCTATTAAGATTGGTATACTATGAGAAAAGCCATCTCCATTATCTCCCCAAACTAACCTGTTCCTTCCAGTTCAGCAAAAGCATGGGAGAATTCTGCAAGGCAGAGCTGGAATACGTCTTTCCTCCTGTAAAGAGCATTCATCCATGGACAGGAATGCCAGAAGCATCCAAGGCTGGTATCTCAGACACTTCCCTCTATAATGAGAGAAGTTCAGAATCCTGCTTTCGCCTCCTAAATATCAGCTACTTATTAAAATCCATGGGTTCCCTCTTCCTGAAGTGGTTCACTGAACCCTGATCCTCAAATGTCAAGACATCATTATAACAGCATTTGCTCATATCCAACTCTGTCACCTGTCTAAAACCAGCAGCAACTCAAGCCCCAAAGCTGGGACAACGGAACTAGACTGTGGCTCAAAGAGGGCTTCATCCTCCTTCAAGGGGCAACTGAGGAATGAGGAGATACCACCTAAGAAGTTCATGTCACAAGATCCATCATGCATCTGACACTTGAGATAATTTTCTGCTGTTGTCACCATGTTCCCAGACCCCCAAAACCAAAGCAACAGCATATTTGAACTGTGGCTGAGAAATGTATAAAGCAATCAAATCCAAACCATCTATTGTCAAAGTCTGCCTGTGTTACTGAATGCAGATGTAAAAAAGCACCACCATTGCTACTGCTAAGGTAATTTCCACAGTATATTCTACATACACAATGATTAAGCCAAAGGAATTAAAAAAGAGAGGGAAAAATTGCCTATTTCCTCTAATCAGATATGCAGACCAAGCATCTTCCTGTAAGTCAGTTCCTTTCAGACAAAATTTCTGATAAATCTTAGAGTTAAGAGTGAACCCACTATTAAGCATAACATTTGAACCTTAGCTCATTGCTTCTGATGACTTCATATGAAGGATGCTGGCACCACACAGTCAAGGACACCCTCTCAAGGTGGATGCTGCATAATCCCTTTCTCATTTGATATACAGAATAGCATGTACTTGCCATGAACTTTGGCCTTACAGGGCTGCTGGAAAGGCTGCAAATATCCTGCTGTATTTAGGGCCTTCTCTGGTTCTCCTGGTCAGAACAGTTTAACACTCTGTCAGTCTACTCAGTGCCTCATGTAGGGAGAGATTTCTCTTCCCTTCCATCACACCTGGAAGCAACAAAGCTGACTTGCAGGCCAAAAAACGAAAACCAACCGTTTTCAATCCTTCTGGTTTTCAGCATGTTCCAGGACAATTTCCACAGTCTCCATCATGGGGCTAAGGAGTAGCTAAGGATGCTTACTGATGTAATACCCTCTTCCCCATAGCTCATCTGCGGTCACTGCAGAGCATGAGCACCGCCCTGTGTGGCACCTCCCATGCTGTGGAAGGCACCTCCTTGAGACAGAAGGGGAACTTCTATGGTGACTCGTTTCTGGTCCGGTGCAGGGCCAAACAGGTCCCTCAGGTAGATCAGGCGAGCTTCAGAGACTGCCTAGCCTGAGAGTAAAGCTATGATGTCTCAGAATAATTTTTAAAGTGAATTCCTCATGCTGTTTACAGGACTAGACCTTCCCATTATCAAAGCAGATGAAGATTTAACCTCCCTGTGCTGCTCCCAGCAGCACTGCAGCTACTGAGCTGCTTGCACGTTGTCTGTCTGTCCCATCGGAGAACATTTCCTGTAAAATGAATTTTTGGCATGGCTGCTTCATTCTGCGCCAGGAGCAGAAAGTTGATGCACAGATTAGCAATCGATTTTCTAAGAAGTATCCCACAAATCAGGTCTCCTCTCTCTGTTTGCCTTCACATTCCTGACGGAGACTCTATAATTAATTTAAACAGATACAAGCACTTCTCCTCCTCTCTTTTTTGACGCGAGCTGTTTCAACAGACTGTGCAGCGAAGCTGCAGCAATTTCAAAGGCTTCCGCTCCCTGCACAGAAGGGAGCAGCTGCAGGAATAGCTCTTTGAAGAGGAAATGGCACCCAATGGGACTGGCAGGCAGCTCCGAGCTGAGCTCAAACAGCCCCCAAAGTCCTCGGGAGCATCTGAGGACATCAAAAGTCGAAAAAATGAGGCTGGGAGAAGCCTGAAGAATGACTTTTCCCCATCTCTGGAGCTTTCTTCTTTGCAAGCATCAGAGTCTGAGAAGAAGAGTCTTCCTTATATTTGGCTCAGATAATCCTACTTATATTGAAAGACTGGAAATAAGGGCTGAACACAGAAGGTCGTTTCAGTCCTGGATTATTTATTAAACTGTAAATGTATAAATATATATACAGACACAAACACATGAATATAAATTTTGGATTCCTGTATATTATTAAAAATCCTATTCTATTCCAATTAATATAAATAAGTATAAAACCATATTTCAAAATTACTATAAAGCACTCACGGGGCTTCGTGCATGTTTAAATGGTTAACTGATGAACTCACTGATGTGATTTATCTCAATGAAATGGTACTTTATTTTGATGATTGCAAATATACCCCTCTGTTATTTACAGCACAGGACACACTTTCCTACTATCCTATTTAAGTGATTTATAGCAAAATCAATAGACAAAATAAAGAAATCTTTGTTTCAGACATACGAAATTGTGCACAGGTACATATATACCCTCTCTGTCCCCAAAGTGGGTAGCATCACTGACCTACTGCTGAACTTTGTAACTACTGGAATTTTGTAGGGCTGATTTAATGGGCTTCACACATAATGGGACTGTATCCACTGAAGCCCTATGTCCTATGCTACTCCTGCAGGACTACCCCAGCAGAGGGGTAGTTCAAACAGCAGTCATTTTTTAGTGGCAGGCCCACAACAGCAGTATTAAACCAAATGCACATTCTTTTACAAAAGCTGCATGCTTCCCTAATTACTTATGTATAAATAAATGCCATTTTACTACACCCTGCTACTGCGCATAACCAACATGTTGTCCAGAAAAAGATCTGACACAACATATTCTGCAAATGCCTCTTCTTTGTCAGATTGCACTAATTATACACCCACTGCAACAAGCTTCTCCACCCTTGTCCTCCTAACTGGCAAATTCTGACTTCTCTCATTAATTTCACAGCTCTTCTCTCTCCACTTTTAAATTTTACCTTTGGAACAATTTAAGCACGTGGAGATACAAACCTGAGGTAAGTGATGCACAGACCTACTGTGTGTGCCTATTTATGCCCATACTTCTGCACATCCACTGGCAGAGATGCAGACAGCCTTTTATGTGAGATTATGCTGAGTTTGGCAAGACAATCTTGCATCCTGGCAGGAATGGCCCTCAAACAATTTTGCTCTATAAAGTTTTGCTTTGCTATGACTCCCTGTTGTTCTGATATCGCCCAACAAATTATGATAAAGAATTATATTCTATTTTATTACACATTACAATGAACTGGCTAATGAACTTCATTAAAAACACTTCACTTTTCCTAAGTGTATAGGCTGCTTAACTGAGTTATTATATGATGTGGAAAAATATAAGGAACTAAGTTCACATCAGTGGAATAATTATCATTTCCACTTCTCTGTGAAGTGCAAGGTTTGCTGATACGCCTTGACACCGCATATCTTAGAATTATTTTCAACGTCTGACAGGGTCAGTTGTTGAGAGACAAAAACTCCACAGCCAGTTGCTTATACTTCTGACAGCAAAATTGGAATGCAAAGCAGGAAATAAACTGAAATGGTCTCATACTTGAATGGAATATCAACATTCTGCTTAATTAGGTCACTAAGCATATGTTTGTTTACTTGGATATTTTCTCTCTGGCAGTTCATCTTTGGGTAACACAACTATCTCACTGGAGAGAGTGGAATTCCCATGGCAGATAACACGAGGTCAGTAATTTGGGGGCCAGAAAAGTATGTTTATAAACACTATTTCAAATACCTCATAATGTAGAGAGTTAGGGTGTGAAAGAAATACATGCCTCACTGGCTTCTGTGTCAGGTTGGTGTCCACACAAAGGGCAGCACAGCCATTAGGGAGCTGGTTACAGCTCTCTGAATTTCTGCCTGTCCCTGATTTACCTTCTTAGTTGATTGTAATGCAGAGAAGGGTGCAGAAGCTAGCGATGCCTATTCTACACATATTGAAAATTTTCCAATGTTGCAAACCAAGAGGCACAGGCAATATTGCCGCCTACATTCATCTCAGTCACTGTGTAATTTTTCTTATATTTTATTTTTACAATTTTCTTCTACATCCATCAATGCATTAATTTTCTTCTTTGTTTTAAGAGCACTGGATGCTTGGAATGTGTACCCAGCCTTCTTGTCTTCAGAGGTCCAAGCACACTTCTGGTGGTGCATAAAAAGCCCAATAATTTCCATTTCTGTTAGCATTACAGGGCCAAGCCTCAGCTGAGACTAAAGGAAATCCTTCAGAGATGGTCACAGTACAGACAAGTCCGCATAGGCACTGTGGAAAGAGCAGATCCCCTCACTACTAGCGACCCCTCCTTTTATGGGCCTGTGTTGAAAGCAGGACAGGGCTTACAGAAAACTGTGTGTGCTGTTCCCTCCAGATCCCAGTTCCAGGATGTGGAGCTTTATGGACAGGCATGTTTTTCACAAAGAGACTTTTCTGCACTTAGTATCTGCAGTTGTTCCTCTGCTATCAGTTTCCCCGTCAGTTCCTGGGATGAGTTTTTCTGATTTCTCGATAGTGATTACTTGCACCTGGATGGCAATGATAGGGTGTTGGCAGAGACACTGAGGAGACGAGAGGAGAGGGGATAAACCTTGCCAGCCTTTGTGTGTGCAACTGCTGAGTCAGTTTAACAGCATCAGAAATCCCCACCCCCACAAACACAGGTGCAGATGGCCATGTAAAAGTAATCTGAATTTGGCTGCTGCCCAAATTCCACATTCCTCTTGGCTCCACTGGAGCCTTTTTCCCACATGACCTCATCTCCCATACCCTTGAGGGGAACAGCCAGCCAGGCAACGCACAGTTTTTCTCAAAACATCCAGGAGTTGTTGAGGAAGTGGGAAGGACATGGGAGTCTAATACAGGTGAGAGGAAGAGCATATAGGAATGCCTGGGTCTGGGCCTTTGACCCCCCAGACTTCCCCCACAGCCACTGAAGTCTGGAATCCAGATCCTTGGAGCTACTAGAGTGCTTTTGTGTCCCTCCACTCCAGCAATAATGAGCGAGCTGCAGGAAACCCCTTCATGTGAAGGACTCTGCCAGTGTAAAGCTGCTTTGCAAAGAGCCTGGCAGTTTCGGCTTTGTCCCCCTCTAGGACAGGATTAGAGCATATCAGGATGCTCTTGTGGGAGATTCAAGATGCCGCAAGACAGCCTCAGCTGCTGATGGGACCAGTCAGGCCCCTGCCCCTCTCCATTGACAGCTCCAAGTAACTGAGGACTGACATGACATAAACAGCAACTTCAGTTCCCGCTTGAGGACTGTGGGTTAATTCCCACACTCATCTCAAGACATGAATTAATACTGAGTACAGATACAGCATACTGAAGATGAAGATTTAACCTACACAAGCCCTAATGATGCTTTTGACTACTGGGTCAGTTTTTCCTACATGTGATGACATTCACCTGTCTACAAAAGAAGAGTAAACCCTTTATTTTAACTTCGGTTAAACAACCAGCAAGTCCACACATTCATCATTTGCCAGGGAGACTAATGAAGCCAAAGCTAGTGGCAATCAAAAACATGACATTTAACCAAAGGCTGCTTCCGTGCTGTGTTTCAGTTTCCAAAATGAAGCCACTTCATGTGGCTAACAAACTTTATAACTTGCCTGATTTGATTTTCAGGGAGTCTTCAATAATTTTTCAAAGAAGAGTGAAAAAAAAAAATTGATTGATTTTGATTACAGTAAAACAGACACAAAGCCTGGAGTACTTCAGAGAGCAATAGTTTCAGGATTCACAAGCAGTTCAAAAAAGGAAAGTGGACTAAAAATCATGATACAACTTCACTGCAGGGACCACTGCTTCAGCTGCTACAATTGGTAAAGGAAAATCAAAATCTGTAACATTCAGATATGTATATTTTATGATGCATATCTATGAACCACCCATTCCCTCGTCTCATGTTTAGCATATCCCATGTGTTAAGGCAAAAAATAAAAACCTGAGCAGTAGGCATGAGAATGACAACACCATCGGGAGCCTCCTGCTGTTGGAGGCTTTATGGAGGAGAACTTTGACTGTCAGCTTGGCTGAGCTTCAGATTTGCCCTAAATATGGTGCAACTGGCTAAGAAGAGCTGGGACGACAGGGCGAGAAAGCTTGCCACCAGAGAACTAGCAACATAAGCGGGTGGCTACCTTCCTCTTTGCTGGGCTCTCATACAGACTGATCAAAAAGGCAACACTAATACAAATTAGTAAGTGTTAGATACTGTGTATGCCAAGCTGAAGTAAGGCTGCTCATGAAAAGCAGGGGCTGTGGCCTCGCAGATGGGGCACAGGCACAGAGCAGCACAGAGGTGTTTGCACAGGCACAGTGCAGCTCATGGTGGGAAGGAAAAAATGAATTGCAAGAGGAATTCTGTTTTGAACAAGTTGTTAGGAGGCACTATGTACCTATTTAAGTCTGAATTGTGTAAGCAGTGGAAACAGACAGGGAATGGTGGGCAAGGTTAGCACTGCCAATTGAATTTCCTGGATTGGCTAGGAAAAAATCCTATCTGCCATCTGAGTGGAGCATTCTTGACGTTGTGTCTACACCTTTAGCCCTCCTTTAGGGCTATTATCATATGTCACAGACCTCCTTCCTACAGCAGCCATGAAGCTGCTTCACAGTCTTTGCTGGCTCCTAGTGATAAGTACTGAGTGGGAAGCTTTAGTCTTTCTGTCAATCACGGTCACTGCAATTTCCCATGGTTGTGAACTGCATCCAAAGATCCTATGGATGTCCTTTTGCACTCGAGCTCTGGGTTAGGCTTTAGGCTGAAATCATGCTGTGAACTTGGGAGAAGGGAGGTGTGTGGGAAGGAAAAAATGAGAACAGAAGGAAAGGACACTGCAAGAGCTGACACTGGGATGGAAAAATGGAGATTTACAGAAACCTTGCCCTTATAAGAAATGCAGAAATTTGTTGACATGGCATCCTCCATGAAACAGAGATACACGCAACACTATCAAAAGCTTTGGAGGTGTGCATGATCAGAGTAGCAAGGAAGAAGAAACATCCTGAATCTGTCCCTGAAACATAGATCTAATTCATTTCTGGTTTTAAAAGCTAGAAGAGATCACTGATAATTTGAGTATTTTTCAGAATAATTGAAAACAAACAAAGAAAAAACTAGCTTATAAGTATGAGCACACCACGTTTGGGATGCTTTGTTTTCATTACAATTTTTTTTAGACAGAGCATTTATAAAAATCCAAATACAGATTTGTGGCTCCATATGTACAGTAAGTAGAACATTTGGTTGCACTGTGGTCATCTCAGTGGTATTAACCTGTAGCCTTGTCATTCATTATTTGTAACATCACTGTCTTTGTGAAGTACCAGGTCACAATCATCATAAATCCCACATATTTCACGTCAGTACAAAAAGTTGGATCAGTCTTAAGAGTGAAAAAGAGGAGGAATTAAGTCACCCAAACAGACAGAATATTCAGATTCTGTGGGAACATACAACAGGACAAGTAAATCATGCCAGCAGGAATTTTGGCTCTAATATGTTGAAGTGGGAATAAAAGCTCTTGTGCCATGCTTGTCAAAAGACCACATGCAACAGCTTGGCCATGCAGGCAATTACCATGATCTTCTGTGGACCTGCAAAGTATTCCAGAAGTGAATGTGCACTACTGATCTCAGCTTGCAAAACTCAGCCCTGCTCCCACTTCTGAAGTTGTAGCAGTCCGTACTCTCATTCAACAGCAAGAATTGGGGGCAGAGATCATCCTCTAGTATGTAACTTGTACAGTGTCAAGACACAGGGTGGAGGACTAGCTGCCACACAATATAAATAACAGTGATTCATCTTCCTGGTGACTCCCTATTAGCTTGATTACCTGGCTTGATTCACGTGAGATCTGTAATAGCTTCCGTGGGCTGCCAGAAATCTTATTTCCTCGAGCTGTTTATATTGGTGAAAAAGACACCAACACACCTGCCTCCTGAGAGGATGGGCTTAAAGCAGAACACAACACATCCTCTCCCCTTACCGTCTGAAAGCAAGTTTGCTTGAGCTGGTCTTGAAGTGATGAGGAAAAATGGGAATCCAGGCTCTGTATCTGCAGCCAAGAACAGCCTATTTCTAGCTCAGGTGAGACTTATATCTTGGGGGAAACATATGCCCCAAATTGTTTTATTCCTTCTCGCCCCTACAAGAGACTGCAGGTTCCTTTTGCTCCCTGAACACAGTGGGCACATGAGGAAAGTAGGTCCAGTTGCCCTTACTCAGCACTAAACCATGTCCTTGGCTCACTTGTTGGTGCAGCAATTCTAGGGAAGCAGATATTTGTTCATTTTAATAAAGACTTGTCTCTATTAATTGATCCTGTCCACATTGTCATCAAGATCCAGACTCTCACTTTGTCTAGGACTCCAAATGTCCCAGACATTTGGAACAAAAAGCAATGCTTTTTTTGCTCCAGTCATACTCATCTATCATTTGTTGTCACAGTGACCCATGCCACCTCTATGGCTTCTTTGTAAGCTCTTGTCACCACTTTATCAACTCACTATCTACTTCTACCTGTCCTTTTTTATTTGGGTTTAGATATTGTACTTTTACCTATACTGGACTAGAATTCAGCAATTTTTAGCTTGCTCATGGCCAGGGTCTTTTCAGGTTTTGGTTTTTTAAGTTTGTTTAGCCATGTGGTTATTCAGCACATCCCCTTGCAGATCTTACTCCCAAGACTTGATAGCAGCATCCTTAATCTAAGAATACAGTTCTTTTCAGTGGAAAGAACAGGTTGGTGAGGAAAAAAGCAAAAATACCAAAAGAATTAGATTTTTAATACAGTCTTCATGTCTGCCTCTTCTACTTAAATGCTAACAAAGTCTAGCTACCTCTACAGGTCTAAGTTTTGAAATTGGTGGGTTTTTTTAATACCAGTCTGACTTCACTGAGAAACTCCTTCAGACCAAGACAGGATTCTCTTCTTAATCGTATATCCCTTCAGAGCATGCTTTTCTCTTCATCCCTTCCTGGCACTGTCCTTTAAACATGCTTATGAAAAAATATTTGTGGAAAAATCACACTTGTCCTTGGCCTCCACTATTTTCCTTCTCTTCCATCCAAGACCATGACCAAACTTCTCCTAAGCATTGAGAAGACTTCTAAACTATACAAATACACAAAGAAAGATGGACACCTTTTCAAGTACATCACAAAAGTAAACTATAATCTACAGCAATTACATGCACAGTATCAACCTAAGCTAATTAAATAGTTACAAGCTGTTTCAAATGCCTTCTTCTCACCCCCCACCAAAATCAGGTGACAGCCTATCAAACTAAATTCTTGAAACTTCTAAAAGCAATCTCACATCTCCTCCTGATGAACTTTGGGCACAGCTCAAACTGCACCTCTAATCACCTACTAAACATTAGCAATGTGGTGTAGGCATTTGTATCGGACACTTTTGAAGAGTAAAGACCACATGCAGCCAGTGAGAAGCAATTCCCTGTCAGTTGACACAAAAGAGGAGATATGAAGATAATATTTCCCCACCTGTGTTGCCAAGCCTCTGAAGGCTATAAATCTCTCCAGAGCAGTCATTACAATGATGGTTCTGCATGTTGGGCTTGAAGAATAGTGACATTTCATCAGCTACCTAGAGGAGATGCAGAATCAATGGAAAATGCAATTATGGCCGATACTTAGCATTCTTCTCCCTCTCATGATGGAAAACAGCAAAAAGCCAAATGACAGCATTTTAAGTCATATGCAGTCAAGCAAAGGCTACATGAATCAGGACTGCTGTTAGCTGCTGCTCTGTTCTTTGGTCTCTTGAAACATCCATTTCCTAAGTTGCTAAGCACAGGCTTTTCCAAAGCTATCTCTGCACCCAGAGCCCACATTCCACTTCTATGTGAGGGAGGTACTTACAAGCCTATGAATCACCCACGTTTGAAAAGGTAAATTTAAAATCAAATATTCAGAGGATCACTGAGGTGGGAAGGGACCTCTGGAGATCACCTAATCCAAGCTTGCTGTTCAGACAAGGTTTAACTAGAGCAAATTGCACTGGCCAGCGTCCAATTGAATTCTGATTATCAGTAAGGACAGAGATTCCACAGCCTCTCCAAGCAACCTGATGTAGTGTTCAGTCACGTTTACAGTAAAAAAGGTTTTTTTATGTGACCTTAGTTCATTGTACCATCTGAATGTTTTTTCCTCTCCAAGGAACTGCAAACTCATCTATGTTTTTGGCGAAACTTCCTGCAAGTGAAGTATGAGCAGGAAGGGTGGGTTCCCTGCCATCCATACAACCATTCTGAACTTTTTTAGGTAAGAATTCACACTACAGATTGCTAACATTGTAAAGGGATGTTTATTATTGTATCTATATTCTAGTTCACAGCCTGAAGAAATTACACAAACATCACAGAGTCAGTCTACCTAGAAAGCCTAATCATAGCCGTCACCTTTTTCTCCCTCTTTGCTAGTTTCCTGTTACTGGTGCTGATGAGGTTTAAGAGTGAAAGAAGATTTGTGTATGATACTGATGATGTCACCTCTCTCTGAGGTTCATGAGCAGGATGAAAACAATACTTTTACTTGACTCATTCCTTGGTACTTTAGTTCAGTACCTCAGTTCAGAACACCATTCAATATCAATCTTCTACACATCTCAAAGGAAACAGGGCTTTCAAATGGGAATTAACCACTAGAAGAAGCCTCGCAGCCAGCCACCAAGGTCACTGGAATTTGTCACCAGCTTGTCCATCACATTTCCACACTTATTTTCTAAAGATTTTTTTGCAGCATGGTAACTACCGTCAGGATTGGATGAGGAATCTTCCACACCCCATCTTGCATTTTCTTTACAAACAGCATTAACTTCAGGAGCTTGTTGCTCCATTTTCTGATACAACTATCTCATTATTGTTCTCAGTTATGTTTCAAGTTCAAATGAAACCAAACCAAATAAAAAAGGTGGGAAAGAAATCCTCTGAAGTCTGAAAGCAAAACTCCCAGGCATGTACAGGATTATTGCCAAAAATCTAATTCATGTGATCTCTACACAGGTAGGGTTATTTGGTTGAAGTTGTAATACCTGTGCAAATCATAGTCTCTAAGAAACATCTAATATGAAAAAAAAAACATAGGGAATGATGGGCTGATGTGAACATAACCAATTTCCAAGCAGTAATTAAGGTATTGCTACAGAATAAGTTATGGCTAGGGAGGGAATTATGGGGCTTTTCTATGGCAAAACTAAGAAGGGGATGTGTCAGATGGGCCATACAGCACAGCAAAAATAAGAGAGCTTCCAAAGTAAGTACCAAGTATAATACTCTTTGCAAAGGCTAAAGGCATCTGGGCCAAGATAGGATTCTTTTCCCTGAAATTTTATCTTGAATTAAAAAAAAAAAAAAAGTCAGCTGAAGACAGCCTCATCTGTACCACAAAATTATTGTCTATTAAGATGCATAAAATAACTCAATGTGAAAAGATTAGGGCAGACAAAGACTACTGTATTTAAAGGAGCTTCATGCTAACTGGAACAACAGATGATGATACGAAGTTAAGGATGACAGTGCTACATGCCATGTCAAATTTAGTTCATGTAAACTAACATGATAACTAAAGGATGTTCGCATAGAGTTTCCAGATGGAAGAGAAAAAGAAAGTCAGAAAAGACGTTGCTTAAAATGATTTCTGATGACTTTCTTACTGGAAGGACAGAATCAGCCAATTGAGATTGTGGTAACAAGAGAATGTAGTATCTTGCAGGACTATTATCCCACCAAACAAAGCAATCTATCTCTACATATATGCACAGAACTGATGATAGAATAAACATAAATAGAGAAAGTTGCCCCACATTTCTACCACTTTTAAAAATTCTACAAAATTCAGCTGAGGGATGGACATAACTGAAATAAAACACAACGTGCCAGTTTCTCAGTCCAAGGAGTAGTAATTTCTGACTTCATGTACCTTTTTCACTGTTCACTGATGATTTTTGGTTAAGATTATGTTCCGTACTGGTTTTCAAGTAGAGATTCCAAAAATTTTTAATGGTAATGGATACATTTATAGTGTGTCTCAGTAAAATCAAAATGAAAAAATATGAGAACATCTAGCAGTAAGTTATTAATATCTGAGGTAGAAAACATCTGAATTAAAGAGCTATACTTGTTAATCAAAAGATGCATGCCTTCATTACCAATAATTATATTTATGTCTAAATTTTTAAGTGGAATTTATTAGACTGCTGCAGCAATTGACATACAATATTATGACTGTCAAATACATTGTCAATTAAAATATGTATACCAGAAACAGTCTGACTTCTGCAATACAAAGTACAGCATTCATTTCATAATCAGGACAAAGTGGTCTTTAAGCATTTCAAGCACTAGAAATGGCCATTAGATAATAATTTTTTCTTGGAGTATGGGTATTAACTTATTTCAGATAACAGATTTTCAATGATAAATGCAACTACTGTACCACTACCCTAATTAAAAAGCAGGGTATATAAGAGGAGGGTAAGACCTATGCAGGCACAGAAAACAAAAATACTGGAGTGAAACATTGATGCCCACCCTTCTCTCAACAGTCTGAGAGGCATCTTTCAAGGCTGTCAGTATCGTGGCCAAGAAGCTGTACTGAAGGTGAAAGTAAGCTGCTGTACTGCATTTCAAGGTGACAGTAAGGGCTCAGTTCCTCACCATGCCCATGCTCTAGTCAGTTAAAATGCAGAGCAAGCACTAGCCTCCCAACATACAAACCTTTCACCTTTTGCACTACCTGGTCCTCACCAGAGCCACTGGTGTCAGCCTCCTAAAATGTAATGTGGACAAAGAGATGTATCTACACAGATAACTCCATGAAACTCTAACTCTGCACCAGTGGTTTATCTTGGCAGAAAGTTCCTTGACCAAAATAGGCTACAATGACAAAAATACTTTTACAAGCATAACCACATCCACTTCGGTATAGAAAGGAAGCAACATTGGGCAACCTAAACAAACACTGCCACAGCATCAAGAGTTTCAAAGAGAGCCAGCTTTCACATATGTTAGCTACCACATTTCTTCTAAATAAGTCTCAGACATCAACGGATGCAAGGAGCTGGCAAGTGGTGGCTGCAGAGGGAGAAAAGGTCTCTGTTACACTCTGCCATGAATTAGTTCCTTGCTGCAGGAGGAATGGTCCTGCAGCCTTGTCCATGTTCAGCTTCTCCCACTACTTGGCCACTACAGCTGAAAATGTGAGATCAAACCGGAGAATGCAACTTACACTCTTTTTTTTCTCAACAAGCATTAGCCTGGGGAAGCAGGGAAAGAACAGATGAAATACAGAAGCTAAAAAATGCACAATACTAACAGTAGTGTTCTCTTAAAATTCTTCAAGAGAAAAGGAAAAGAAGAGCACTGATTTTACACTATTCTTCACATTCCTTTTCCACACATCCATCTTCAAATACAAGACACAGCAGAGCAACAGTATCAGTGAGCTACAGTTTCCTTCTCACTGCCACACGGCCCTGTAGTGACTCACCTGGAAGTCCTGCAGCTTATTGAGCTGCTCTGGGCCCAGGGAGGCAACCTAAAATCCTTAACAAGCTCTAATGGTATAGGACATTATAAAGGCAATTGCTTAAAAGCACTGTATAGGGATGTTAAGTCCTTTTTTTTTTCCCCCAGAAGATACAGAACTGGCATATTATGATCTTTCCTTGTAGAACACTAGATACTGACTTAGTTCTCTTTTTCAGATTCTTACACATTTTCAAAATCCTGTAATGCAGTTGGTTTGAGGAAAGACTTGAAATATGACCATCAAATACCAGAATACACTGAGAGAAACAAAAGGGGGTTTGTTCTTGTTGTGTTTTGATTGTTTGGTTTTCACAAGCAATGGGAAGGAAATAACGGGTTTCTATAACTGGCCAGCATTTCTCTATCACATAAGAAAATATTTTTGAAGCCTGGACAAAAAATGAGGGAGCAAATGGTTAAATGCACCCCCTCTCTATCAAAATCCCCAGTGCTTTTCTTAAAAAACCCTGTATTTATTGTTACTTTGAACGAGCTGGCAGAGGCTTGACCACACATCTTCCGTTAATATTAAGAAAAAATATGTGGGCAAACCTTTTCATGCAATTTTCTGAAAATCTCAACCTTTCATAAAACAGAATGCCGAAACAAAAGCAGTAATATTGTGGCTGATGTAACTTGAATGGTTTAGCTGTTTAAGCTTTATCTCATTCCACGCTTCCTAAATATGGATAGCTTGGTTTCTGGGATAATAGCAATTTGGATAGTTATTTCATTATTTCATCTCATCTGGGTTTTTGAGGAAATGTTTGTTGGTTTGTGGGAATGTTGTTCTTATTTACCAATGAAATATTATATTCAAATACATCACAGAATTTTCCCCATTTGTTTTATATAAAAAAAAGTAATAATTCATCTGTATCCCTGGAAGAGCAATTGACAAAATCCTTCTATGGGTTACTTTATCTTCCTTTTTTGTTCATGCTTCCAGTTTGTCAGCAACTGAATCAGTAATTAACTTGGACTGTCATGTTTTCTGTACCATAAATAGAACATTTAAACAACCCTGAAAAGCTCTGTATTCTTGAGGTTACACAAGATCTCAAAAAAAGCAAGAGGCTGAAAATCACTACACAGTGGATTTTAATGTTTTGAGGTCTGAAAGGAAGTGAGTTGCAGGACATCCACGTCTGTCTTTTAGAGGCTCAGGGTCACTGAAAAGTCAGCAATCTTCACAAGTTTTCTAAACAAGTATATGACAACCTCTTTGCTTTTTCACACTGCCTATGGAAGTGGTGGGTTATTTCTAGTCTTACAAATACTTTCGATCTGGATCAGTGAAGACCCATCAAAGAATCTGCTCAAAAAAGATGATAGCAGATAAGTATGCAGATAAGTCATCCAAAATGCCAATTCATGTGACTGCTATTACCAAAGACAAACGTATAATCCATTAAGTAAAAAAAAAACAAAAAAAAAAAAAAAGGAAGAAAAAGTCCTTAGTCTTATCCCCACCCTCCAGATCTCTGCAGCTATAGCAGCTGTGCCATGCTGTTTCTCAGAGAGTTGGGACAGTATATTTCTTATTATTTTAATGAGATGGGCAAAACAGTAACATGACATCAATGGATAATGCAGTTGCAACTAAGATTGTCAAAAATGTCTTGATTTATGAAAACATTTCTCCTTAGTTTCAGAAGAGTTGATTATGCCTCATCATGCCTGATATATTTTGGTGGTGGGCAAATAAAATGAAAATAAGGAGTCTACCAGAAATATTGACCATAGTGTACTGCAATTAATTATCATGTGAGGTGTGATCTTATTTCTGGAGATATGATGTACTATTTGGTCTAAAACCAACAACTGTCAAAAAGGCAATGGAATATCATTACTGAGGAGGCTCTTTTGCAAAGGATCACAAGAAGACAACATAAAACCAGAAAACCCCGTACTATTAGATTTACAATTTCGTCACTATGGGCCTTTCTGAGCTGAAGATAATTTACTGCAATTTTTCTCCCTCTATGACTTTCTCAAAGAAACCCACAAAACAAACCCCACATCTCCTAGATTAAGAGATGAACAGCACACCATGCTTCACGAACTCCAATCTGGTTCTAATAGTTTAATAATCCTTTCCCCAGGGCAAGACTAATACTAAAAAAGTACCAAAATAGAAACAGCACTCCGATCCACCTTGGGTTAAAGATTTCGCTATTCATTTTGACCACAGAAGATCAGTTTAGGGAAACCACCTTTTTATGAAGTAGATTTTTAATAAACAGTAAAGAACATTCCCTGCTGGAACTGCCTGTGCAAATATACACTCAAGACTTAAGTGTCTGCAATACGCTGTCCTCACTACTGGGGACCTGGCTGCCTTCTGCACTCCCATATCACAAGAAGCAGCTATGTAGCACAGCGATTTGATGAAGCTCTTTCTCATGACACTCTGGAAAATGATTCAACTAATGGCTTGGTGGGCAGGTCCAATTTTTTGCCTCATTGTCTCTGTTCTGACTCCAACTTCATATAATATTTTGGAGAAAGTTAGCCTTCTTTTCACCGTGCCGAGTAAATATTTTGTCAGTTGTTAAGGATGAGCTACAGAGTAAGACCCAGCAACGTACCCAAATTCAGCAGCAAGACTTGGAACCATATTAGAACTTTTTCCAGATTGTGATTTGTAATGTATTTCAGAAGCCAGAAGAAAACCAGCCACTTGAACTATTACGGAAAGGCTGAATGAACCCTTTTCAGAGCTGTGAAAATGTTTTCCCCACAGCTGAGAAAAAAAATTAAAAAACTAATGTCAGCAGAAAGGTCTGGGTGATGAAGGGGGAGGTTTACTTTCTGAATACTCCACAGTGCAGCATGTTTCTCAAGGAAGGAATCTGTATCTGGAAGGAAGGTATCTGTGCTGCACCAGAGAGAAAAATCTCACTAGGATGGATGAGGCAAAAGGGCCAGGCTGTGACACCAAACTGTCCATGTCAGAGATGCATCAACATGACCTGCTGGTAAGGAGCTAGCCAGGAAAACACTAATAGAGGCTGCTCCCCATCCTGTCTCCACAGTGCAGCTACACAGGAGGAGGCACAAATGAAGACTAAAAAAAGACTTGTTTCAGGAACATAATTATTTGATCTCTGCTGCAGCCAGACAATTACTAGCAGTGATGATTACCAAAACTGAATTCCTCTACTTAAGCAAGAAAAACACTCAGCTTGTAAATTACTAAATAAAGAGAAGGACAAGTGAACATAACTATGTGGCTCAGCATACATCTGTAACAGTGTCATGGTAACCACTTGTTTGTACCTCTTATGTTATGTCTAATATAAAATATCTACAGCAATAATCTGTGGGAAAAAAAATACAGACCTATATAGAAGTGCTGTTGTTTGGACCAGTGAAGAAATAAAATAAAAAAGCACCTCCTCTCCAATAGAACAGTCCTTCTATATACAATTTCCCTAGAAGTTGTGTTAAAATAATCTATGTCTTGATGTTAAGTATGCCAGAGATTCTGTATTCCCTTTACTATTATGATTGGGGCCAGAAAAATGCTTTTTTTTCTGTCTGCATGGCAAGCTACAAACCCCTTAAATTGCTGAAAAGAATGAAAAATATGAACAGGGTCACAAAGAATGCAGAGACAGTGTGAGAAGACAGAAACTGAAAAAATTATGTTGGTAGTCCTATCACTACCCCAGCTACACAACACTAATAAAACGGCAAGAAGTTTCATTTCCTTCCATCCATTCTTCCTTTCTTCCCTCCCTTCCCCTGTCAGAGACTGAAACAGTTAATAATTTACACATTCTAAGATCACCAAAAGACTTTTGCAAACTGAAAAGAAGCAGCTGCTCACCCAGCAAGGCCCCCCTCCCCCCGCAACACTGCTAAAGAATCAGATGAGTGCCCTTGTCCAGCTATCCTGGGTGCAAATGCCTGCCTGAGCAAGGGAAGAGGCTAAGAAGAAGCAAGTCCTGCAAGGCAGAAAAATCCCTTTTATCATGCCAATGTCCTCCCTTTACATGAACTCTGCACACCTAGCCTGGGCTATACATCTCAGATGCTGGACCATTATTGATGCTGGCACAATAGGCAGCTGCAGCTGTCTGGAGATCTTGGAGGCTCATGGTATGGCCCGTGACACTACACACTGTAAAACTCTGGAAAGGTACAAGGCATTCCCATCAGAGCTGGAAGTGTATAATAACTTGTAACTTCTTTGAGTTTTTGGGGGAGCTTCCCCCAGCCCCAATGGAGCACTTCAACTAACAGACATCGAAGATGCAACAATCAAGTTTCATCACTGAACCCAGTGGGTGGTGGCTATACACATCTTTCCACCCTTATCCTTTCTTTCCCTTTCTCTCCCTTATGCATTTCCTTAAGTGTTATCTTTATGCTTTCATAGTGCTATAATTGCTATGCTTTAATATTGCCATAATGCTATAGATGCTCTCATACTGCTGTATTGCAGTATATGACAACACCCGAGATGGCAACACACCTGTTTACTTTTGAAACCCTACATATATATGTTTACAAACACTGATCATTCAGTGTCATTTCACTCTAATCCACCCAAGGGATTTATTAATAAGAACCTGGGTTACCCTTCCCCTTCTAGGGCACGTTGCAACACCCCCCGCCTCTTTTCTCTTTCCTTCCCCTCCTTCCTCTACTTTTCCATTTTCAAAGCTTTTTCTGAGGTACAGACTCTATATGGGAGATATTAATAGGCTTTTTCTAGAGGAAGGAGTACCACTAACTGAAGGGGGGAATTTTTTTGGACAGTATTTAAAATCAAGCCTGGCTAATGGTTCCAGTCCCTGACTGACCTGTTACTTCTGGCATGCTCAAAGCAAAGAACACCAGTCCTTCAGGGAAAGCCGTACCAAAAAGCTAGTAGAAGGCCAGAAGGATTTAATTTTTGTTTCAACAACAGTTTGCTATTGGCAGTAGCATCCAAAATGTCTCATTGAATCACGAGGCAATAAATTCAGGCATAAATTGATGAAGTCTACAAAGTTCAATTTGTAAGAAGAGTAATTCTTGACAACATTTACAATTTGAACCAAGAAAAACTTTCCAGTTTTGATTCTTTAACGCATTCATAACTACTCCTCAGCTTCAGGGATATCATGTCAGACAAACATGAACACTGGCTCTTCTCCAGACCAACATGTTGTGTATATTGGTTTATCTCAGAAATTCTTTATATGCCACCCTCCATCTGATTTCAGGATCTTCCTGCCACACTCCTAGGACAATGGTTTCTCCGTATCACCACTGTACTCCTCCCCACCTGCTGGGTTGGGTTAGGGTTAGCACTGGAAAGAGTCTGGTTCCATTTTCTTGACATCCGCCCTTAAGATATTTGTGTGTGATAAGATATCTGTGTTGTGATAAGATTCTATTCAGTCTTCCCTCCTTCAGGCTGAACAAGCCCAGCTTCCTCAGACCCCCTCATAAGAGAGATGGGCCAGACTCCTAATTTTTGTGGCCCTTTGCTGGACCCACTCCAGGAGCTTCACATCTTTCTTGTAGTGAGGAGCCTAGAACTGGACACTGCACTCCAGATGCAGCCTCTACAGGGCAGAGTAGAGTGTCAGGATCACTTTCCTCAACCTCCTGCCTATGCTCTTTCTAATGTGCCCCTGGATACCGTTTGCCTTCTTGGCCACAGGGTCACACTGGTGGTTCATAGACAGCTTGTTGTCCACCAGGACCCCCAGGTCCTTCTCCACAGAGCAAGTATACTTCCTTAGCCTACTTGAATTCTTAGCAAAAGGAGCACAAGTTTTCTCTGTCACAGTTCATCTTTTCATCTTTCTGATGGATCAGGGAATGAAGTTTTAAGAATGTACCTTAACAATTATAGCCCATTTATGTGTATTTATTTTTAGATAAGGCCAGGAATTATACTTAAAAACCGAGTACAGTCCAAATAAAAGTCATTGTTTCAACAGCAACAAAAAAAGGTATGGCTTTCCTCAGTAGTTCTTTTCCATAAGGTGTTTCATGTTTTTATCAACTATAAAATGTCATTGAGGTTAAGTGAATGAAAGGATAGAGTCAGTGACTAACCAGGAGACAGCAGGTAACAGAATCAGGAAACAAGGGATGCACCAGCACACGATTAACTACACAGACACAGCCCTCTGATTGACTCAGTTTGGCACCTGACCTAAAGGAATGCACAGTGCATGTATGCTCACTACCAATATCCAGTTTCAGCTCTGTACATGCACTGCCTATCCCTTCAGTTCTGCCACATTTCTGAAAACGTGGGTTTTTTGGCACATGCCATGTTCAAGACACTTACTTAGGAGAAATGCACAGCATTTGGGGTATCTGGCAATTCAGACTGCAGCACTTACTTTTTTAAGCCCAGTGACTGAAACCAAGTTTGTGCAATTTTGTTTACTACTATGAAGAAATTCATGCTGCATCCTGACAATAAGTAAGAGGACTTATGAGGAAAGAGCTTAATAAGGAGGGTAAATATCAAACAGCAATTCAATTCAACTTGAGAAAAACATTTTAAATTTCTGCTTGAAGAAGTTTAATGATATTTATTTTTAAGTCTGTGAATGCATTTCTTAAAAAGCAAACCACTGAATTATTCCTTAGTGCATTGAAAGGAATGGCCTAATTTGTAGTGATGTCAAAGGGGTAAGATTTCATGGTATATATAAAAAAAAGAAGCTACATTAAATAATAAAATTAAATAGTAATATTTCTTGCACGGTGGGCAGAGTATGTTCACAGCATGGCAATCCTAAAGAGATTATATTAATTGAATTTGTTTCAGAGACAAGAACCAAATTTGTGCACATTTTGTGTTTCCTTGTTATGTCCAATATCTAGCATTTTAAATGACACATAATTGGCCTTTTGGAAGAAAAGAACTAACTTGAACTGTATTTCAAGAACAGTCCAAGAGAACTAGTGAAGCTTTCTTAACTTTATCAAAAGAAAGACAACATAATCTTCTATTTTTGTGCTCTTACAATACGTGAAAAGGAATTAAAAGGGGGCACTAGAAGCAACTGGTGAAAATCCCCCTCTAGCACAAGCTCCATGAGGACAACTGTATGACTATCCTTAAGCACAGTATACCAAAAGAGAGGTACTTCTCACAGCAGACTGGAACTTCACATCACACTCAGCGCAGTACAAAGCCTGTGTAAATCACTAATTTAGGGAACACAAATCACTGCACAAGTCTCAGCACAGAGAACAGAAAAGATGCAGCAGGGCCTTAAAAGAGCCTAACACCTCCATTGCTTCCCTGTTCCCTGGGACAAGCTAAACCCTTCAGAAGCTCACTGTAGAAACTTGCCCACAGATCCAGCACCTGGGAACTGTGTATTTCCTAATTTTTAATGTATAGTTATCCTTTTCTTACTGCCACCTCCCACCCAAAGACCCTGTCAAGTCTACTTCTCCTAGTAATCTGGAAGGACTGAAGTGTTGTGATTCAAGCTTTGGCTACACCTTTCACTTTCATCTAGATATGCTCTTGATTTTGCTAGCAGATTGCATTTGAGAGGGATGAGAAACTAAAATTAGTAGTGTGCACTTTTTAAAAATGCCCTTAATCTTAAAAATGATACTGAACTACAAATCTATGGAGGCAAAATTGACAATTTTTAATCAATTTATCCCTTTCAAAAGGTAATTTATTATTGTTTCCAAAATTATCTTTCACAGACTACTACTACTACAACAAACACAAGTCCATGCTGATCAGAATATCATCTCACTGGCTGATCTGATCTCAGTGAGAGAAATGGAGGCTTATAAAAAATGTTTAAAGACTAAACAGTACAACCAGCGCCAAGTTTCACTTGACTCACACTGTATGGAAGCTGAGGCCCTAATAGCCAGAGTTCTTGTCTGCCAGAGGCCCATGTTCTCAAGTTAAAGCATATTTTCTATTTGCCAGTAATACTTTCAGTAATCACCAAGTTCTACTAAAGAAGACATTAAATAATTCCTACGAAATCATATATTATATTTAATTTTCTCTTTAAAATACATTAAGAAACATTTTGGAAAAAAATCTAATTCTTTATAAACAAAACATAATCAGTATGGGTGTGTGTACACAGATGTCTATGTGTGAGCGAGATTTTGGAAACTAAAGGCTCTAATTTCTCTTTTCTGAAAGGCCCTAGATTTTACAAGGTCAGAAACGGAACTTTCAAATAAAGAAGGAAAACACGAACGCACAGAAGGAACACACATCTGTTATGCTGTAGTTCATACTGCAATCCAAAAACAACAAAAGGAAAGGCATGCAAACAATATAACAATTTTGGTGTTCTGGTGTGATTTTAGATAATCAGGAAATTTTTGGTTAAGAGCAAACTGAAAAAAAAGAGCTACAAAAAGTAAACATATTCCAGCTCTAGCCCCTTTGCCTAAATTGCTCTGAGGAGCCTGTTGAAAAAAAGACAGAAATCTCTGACATTTCTGATTCCCCTTCAAGAGGGAGTAGAGCGTGTCTGAGTCTTCCTTGTTAGAGCTAGGAGGCTGTACAAGTGTACACTGGTGTTTTAAGACAGAACAGGGACATATCAGTGGTCTGAATACCTCTTTTCATAGATTGTTTTAAACAAAGCAGAGTTCGGGGACAACAGTGAAAGAAAGTGGTTTTAGGTGGCAGTCTATGGTTTGGAAAGGAGTCCAAGTTGCTGACTGCTGGTGGTGCCCCAGAGCAAGGACTATGACATCGACAGGGTACATCTTTGCTCGATCTCATCTAGAAGGAATCCTGGATAATGCAATCCCAGTATCTGCTGGGATTTACAGACCTCCATAGAAAGGTATATTTGGAAGGAGGTCAAGACAGATGCATCTTCCTTTCTAGTAACTTACAAAAGTCTGAAAGAAACCAGAGATGATGCTCATCTACCCTCTAAACAGAAAAAAACCCTCCTTGTTTGACTTTCAGTGTCAAAGCTGAGGAGGCAGAGTGATTTAACCACAACAACACCTGGTATGGTTTTAAACTCTGTGAGCAGGCCGGTTTTTTTGTTGTTAAACTTACTGGAAGCGTTTATAGTTGCTTGTTTGTTTAGACTTCACCACCAGAACTCTAGGGAGAAATCTCTCTTCAGAGAGAAGCTGTTTGTTTGTAAAATAACTTGACAAGCAAAGCCTGTAGGGAAAATTGGCCTGTAACATGTAGGAAAAGCAAACAAGAGTGATAGGATTCAAAGGTTAGTGTAGAGACAATGAAGAAATTAATCAGGTTAATGAACGCACTCAGCTACCCACCCTCCCCTTCACCCAAGTACAGCATTGGTTCTCTGTGTACATCCTGAAGACGGATGAGGATCAAATATTGCAAACAGGGTGAGATGCAACACATGGGAACATATGCAAGCTCCAAGTATGTCACCTAAAACAGGTATACCTACGCACATTCACCTACTTGGCTGCAACATTAACACCTTGCAGACCGACTAACTTCAGGCTGGGAGATAATTGCTGTTGTACCTCCTGCTGCATGCACACCACAGAACTTTACTCTGTAATTGAAGGAAAACATTTTTAAACCTGTGCATCAATGTGGTATGGCTGAATTACAGACCATCATGCAGGTGGAAGACTTATCCACTTCCCAACACATCTTTATAGCTGGATCTTCCCATGCTAGCTCCTGAAAAGCTTAAAAGCAGCTACCTTAACTTCCCAGTGCAGCCTAAATTCAGTCAATATTTAGATTCCGTCATTTCTGAAGTGACTCTCCACGCTTCTTTTCTCCAATTTGGGATTTAACAAACAAACTCCATGCAGAATTTCACATCACATCTGGTAAGCAATTTACTGTGACTGGCTTATTTAACATTATCCCTTCTATACTTCCCCATTACCTTCATGAACTACTTTGAAACTGTAAAAAGCTGTTTATATAAATTAAAACAGCAATAAAATCCTGCCAATAAATTCTACAGTATGATACCAAAATCAAATCTCAAGGTATTTCACATAACCCCAAAGCTGAGGCTTAAAAAACATCACAGTTAAAATAGTCACAAAATTGCATGTTGGGTTTAGAAAATGTATTTCAAAATATATTTTTGACAGGAAACACTGTTTGGGCATAACTGCAATTTTGTCATTTTTTTATTTGACAAAATCTTTCCATGGTTATAAACAATCTAAAAGATCCACCAGATTACTTCAGTACAGCTGAACTGGGGGCATTCTGCCTTCTCCTGGCAGCTCTCCAGAACAAGGTAGCCTTGGGAGAATTTAGTTTTCAAGCACCTGATGCACCAGTTCTGGGCTGTGGACTTAGTTTCTGGCTAAGACCACACCTTTCGTAACACAGATTTTCCTCATCTCAGACCAACCAGTTTGGAGAAACACAAGTGCAGCCGTGAAGTACGCCTAGGAAGATGCAGTTCAGGTTTGCACTAACTTGAAATAAATAATTTTGTGAGCTACAGATTTAAATTGTACAAAATAAAGGAGTAAAACCCACCCGACAAAAACAAAAAACCCCAGAATGAAATATACCAATTTTTTGCCTCCATTAATGAAATAAAGAGTAAATACAATCTTTGGATGTATGGAAAACTGGAGAATAATGGCTTGGCAGACTACTGCATGTCTACAGCAGTGTTGTGTTCAGGTTTGTCAGATGTGAGACCTTAGTAAGCCTTACCTGTGTGGCATTTATGAGTAGATACAATGTATTTTTTGTATGCTCTATCATTCTATCCAAGTAAGAGAGAAACAAAGACCAGTTTATTTGAGGCTGCACAAGAAAAAAAGAGGAATAATAATGCAAACTTACAGTCACGTAAACTGCTGCAGAATTTGCTGCCCTTCATGGGGGACACCTTTATTGAATACAACAAGAATAATGGACTGGGACAGCTTTAAAATGAGTTCATGGCCAAGGAACTGCAAGCAGGTATAAAGCAGCATTAAGAAGTGACAAGCTCAGGTCTGTTTATAATAGCACCAGAAGCATTTGAAGCATTACAGCAGTACCCAGGTCAACCACATGTAAACAATTTATCGTGTCTTCTCTGTCAGGCATTACTCCCAAAATAAACAGCACTGTGCTCCATGAAAGTGGTGACCATCTCACCTTGTGCGTGTGCTGATTTGCTAGGGATGATCAAAATGTCCCCCGTCATAAGACCCATGGATTCATGTAGATCACAACATGTTGACAGCTCAGGTGCCCCCCCATTAAAAGGGGGTATAGGAACAGGGGCAATACCATGATACAAAACAAGGAATAAAAGGCTCTTCAATGCAGCAGTGGAAAGCATAACAAGCTGAAGTTAGAAATTTGGAAAAGAATTAGCAGTGACAATGAATAATGACAGAAGCAAGCTGCTACGCAAAGTGGAATATTGCTATCTTTTCAGATCACGACCAAATGCCTTTCTGGAAGACAAACTTCAACAAGAGCGAAACAAAAATTACTGGGCTCACTACAGGTGCAAGAGAAATGGCCTCTGTTAAACAGGAGGTCAGACAAAATGATCTAATATTCTTTTCAGCCCTTAAGTGTCATGGATATCTGGATTTGTCTGTGTGGTATTTTGTCAGTAGGAGAGGAATCACTCTCTGAGAGGTCTGGATGAATCCTTGCCAACAGTAAACCAGGAGTGTGTAGCTGTGTAGCTGTGATTAGCACAGTGCACAACCAACCTAACAACTTGCTCCTGACTGGGCATCAGCCAGCTCACAACATAGAATCAAGTGGCATCTGTCTGCAAAATACCATACAGACACACCTACCCCTACCCAGCAAGCCAGCCAACCTAGTGCATTTTCAGAGATAAGGAGACAAGAGGCATGTTTGTGCCGTGTCCTGGAACGCAGAGCAGCGATTTCCAAGATAGCATCCATGTTGTTCACGCTGGAGCAAGTGGCAATACAGCCACCTCGGCCTATCAAAAAAGCCTGGCCAAGGGGCAAGGCTATCCTGGCTGCAGTGCCTTCAAGACCAAGAGCTGCACCACTCAGGAACAGGCCAGGCCACACTGGGACAAAGAATACCCCTGCTGCAGGGGAGGTGGGCGTTAGGTCCTCTTGTGGTATGTGGTACTCCAAGGCAAATTGTATCATGGATTCTCTTCTTCTGGGCCAAGAATGAGGGCTCAAGATGTGCTCCCTGGTCACAGCTGGGGCTTCAATGCTCTGAAAGGACAACCTGCATTTCCTTCCATCAAACTCTCAGTGCCTGCTTGGTGACCTGTCTCTCTCTCAGCATGAACCAAACCAAAGCAATTCCAACTGCAAAGGGAGCAATGTAGTCACATCATTTTCTGTGCTCAGTATCTAAAGAGCAGAATAGTGAACAAGGTGCTAAGAACATGCATTGGACAAGCAAAGACGGGCAAATAAAGTGCATGGTGCTGATATCATTGCCACTACACAGTCTGTCTTTACAGAAAGTAGAGTGAGCAACACACTGAAAATCCTTAGTCTCAGCAGAGAGCTCTACACTGACAAGAAAAACACAGTTTGAGCAAAGAAAAGAGAACATGGTCCTGAGGGAAGAATGTCTTCCAAAAGGGCTTATGCTACAGGACTGAATTAATGCTGTGAAGAAGTATTGAAGTAAAAGTGCAAACCAAAAGCGAAATTGAGATGTTAATTTGACTTGGGACAATCTGACTCAAAATGGTAGGTGCTGAGAAGGAATTAATGTGGGAGAAAGGATTAACCATTTCTCCAGAAATATAAATACAGAAGAACATTTTTGAAAACACCTTAGGATTTGTAAGAAGCAGCAGAGGTTTTTGTTACACAGAGAACTCAATAAAAGTAAGAAAGAAAAAGGTAAACCCAATAAATGCAAGCTAATCTTTCAAGCAGAAACTCCTTTGTTGCAGGAGGTACTTACTGAGATACAGTCTCCTCTGGGAATGGGTGGCACTGCACCTCCTCCACCCTCCTTTTTAAGGTAGCAGATACTCAATTTACATGATTAGTTTTTTATTTATTAAAAAAAAAGTTTTTCCAGTCTTTCCTGATGTGAAGAAGAGCTTAAAACTGAGACCCTAAGGATAAACTTATCATGGCAAAATTCCTAAACTTGCATATATCTGGGCCTCTGCTCTTTTTAGTCCTGATCATTCATATCTTAATGCTTGTAAGCTTACCCCTCTGGACCACTGACACTCGGTGAAGAGCCCAAAAATAATGGCACCACTGTAGGATGCACAGGGTTATCTCAATTTCATTGAGATTAAGTAAATAAGTACTCAATAAGAAGGACTGGTGCATGAGCAGTACTAGCACATATGATAATTTCACAGGATAGCTCTTGAAAGCATCCTAAATCACTAATTTTGTGGGTGGATAGAATAATGTCTAGCTGAAGGGGCAGAGTAATTGGAAAGAGGCACTGGGGGTGGGATTTAAACAGTATTGCACCTCCTGGATATGAACTATAAAATATGGTAAACATTTCAAAAAGACTTATTAACTGCTAAACAAAAAACTTTAGAATTATAACAATGACCTTAGAGTTAAGTTTTTCTGTAATCATAGAACCCTGAAAGTTGAAAACTCTCCTTCTTCTCTGTCTCTATTGTGCACCAGTATGATTTTCACAAACACATCACTTCAGCTGCTGTACTAGGAACAAAAACAGGATGGATATTAGACATTGGAAACACTCCATTTGCCTTTACCACAAGGGTATTTTTTCCCATGGATTATAAGAAGGGCAGACGGGCATTCCCTTGAGGCAGAGATGTTTTCAGAACATCGTGCAACAAGAATACTCCCTGACAACATGTCTAGAATAATATGTTCTAAGTACAACTTTCTGTACTGCACCTTAGGCTATTCGGTGGTGGACATATTTTTATACCCATTCATTTCCCCTGAACTTGTGTAGGGACCAGCTTAACTAAACATCATCTTTTTAAAAGCAGGACATCTCATTTAGATACACAGATGTTCAGTCAACAGGTCCATCAAATTTTCTGAAAAACTATCTCTGTATCATCATTACCCAGTTTCTCAATCAACAAGGTGGAAAAGGTTATGATGAAAGAAATGCACTTAATCACAGAGTACATTGTGAGCAGACATATTCCAACCCACTCCTTGTACCAGCATCCAGTTTCCTTACACAGCCTCTATGTGGCTAGAGATTGACAAAGATGTGAAAAGTGAGACAGTGCCAAATGCCACCCAAGGCTTCCCTGTGGATAGACTTGCAAAAGAAAGTAGATTCTGAGTTTGTTTCAGTCCCATGTGATTTCACTCAAAACACAACTCATCTAAATGCCACCTCAGGTGGCATTTCCCCAAGCACTGACAACAAAACATCAATCCCTGCACTAGAGATGTGTGCTAGACAGCTCAGCTTGGTTCTCCCTGGGTAGCTCACCAGCTCCTTCTTCGCACCTCTATTAGCATAGCAGGTTTGGTAAATGCCCTGTCATGAATGTAGCAAGTGGAAGAAGACTGTTGACTCTCTCATGCTGTCAGAACAGCTACCTTCCCTTTGCATCTCTGTGAATTTCAGCTGCAGAAGCCCTCCTTGCTGAGAAAAACAGGTTTTCTGTGTTGCTGATGGTCCTTTCTGTTTCACATCTGGATACTGTTAACTGTATCCCATGTGGTCTGAGTTTTAGCAGCAAAAACACTCCAACAAATTCTAGTAAAACTGATTTATTTATATTAACTGGACACTGGATACCCAGATAATACTATGTGGAATCATAGAACCATAGCATATTCTAAGCTGGAAGGGACCCATGGGGAACTATATTTCCCTTCCTCTTCCCATTGACATTTCACCTTGACCTGTCCTTTGAAATAAATACTAGGGAAACCTCATGTTTTAGTGGTTGGAAGTTCAGAACCGAAAAGGTCAGAAGCTGAAAATAATTTAAGCATGACATCTCCTGTGTTTAGGAGAGTTTAAGTACATATGAGTGGCAGAAGTCACAGCTAAAACTCAAACTTGATGCTGTGAGAGGCTTGCCTTTTCCTCGGATACCAGCAGCTTACAGCAAACTCTGTTTTTGCAAAGTCCTAATCTGCTGCCGTGGAAAGAATTATATTAGCAGAAACTGAATGCATTGCTGCAAATCTTTGAGGGACAAAACACTCAAGGAGGGAAAAAGATACATATATGTATATGCATTTTTTGCAGCTGCATAAAACAAGAGAAAAATATAGCAGGGGAATGCTGAGTAGAGCTGTGAAAATGGTTTTAAGTTGCTAACATGGAGGAAAAATTACCGTAGTATTGGACAGTAAAATTTTCTACCTTTCCAGTAGGTGGGCAGTTATGAATTTATCAAATACTTATTTGGTGCAAAAGCACTTCTGCAGAAATATTTTTTATTCAAGCTACTCTAGGTGAAAGCGAGAAGGGTAAGGTCTTCAAAAGTCAACTACCTCAAGAAACTAAAAGAACCAAGATATTATATTTATTTAAAAATTACCACTAACAGGGAAAAGAACCAATTTAATAGTTACAGAATGCTTTCCACTCTATTCAAGCAGGAAAAACCCTCTCGCATCAGATCATCTACGTGCCTAAGTCACGTGGCAGAGAAATAATCTTTAGAACTGAGAATGTGAGAATGAAGGAGATGATGGTTTATGTCAAATACTTTCTTTCTTATTTTACTTTCTCAGTTTAACTTAGTTTTGAGCCCATCACTGCAAATCTACCAGCTCTCAGAGGTTTTTGCTGTCCTCAGTGCTACATCATTGTGTTGCATGAGGTGGCAGAAAACATAATATACTCCAAGACTGCCACCTGAGGCTTGCTGCTGCTGCGTGCTCTCACTCAGACTCTGCCAGGGAGTATGTATCATTTTGGGATTTATGTCGTGGATAAAGGTGGTGTAGAGCAGGACGCAGAAAGGCTGTGCTTGGCTGGCTTGTATCTAATTTATGGATGGGTGCATGTAGGCATGAAGTGTTAAGAATGCTGAAGACCACACCTGGCTGCAGCCATGCTGTGGCACAGCAAACTTACACAATGCCTCTGCTCCTAGCAAGGACTGACTGGCTCTTGGGGAAAGTGTTTATTGCCAGCATTCATCATCAGGAAAATGAAAGAGAACAGGTTTTATTTATGCTATAAATCATCCACAGCACCAAAACACTCAGTTCCAGTCAGAAGAAAACCAAATTTTGGTGTTATTTCTCTCAAATAGGCACCTTTTTTTTTTTTTTTTTTTTTTTTTTTTTTTAAATTGAGACAAGTTGGATCTTTGAGATAATGGAACCAAATACCATTTTTGAAGAGTCTTGTCCATGATTCTCACTTAAGGAGGAAAAGAGATTGAAATCATAAGACAATGGAGAGGGCCCAGTACTGTAACGAACTAGTTTTGAAGAATTTGAAAGCACCAGAACCAAGCCTTCCAATTGCAGGCCGGTGCAGGAAAGCCGATGCAGGAAAGCTGATGCAAGAGTTCTGGCAGGGTGCAACTGCCTGCTAAATTCCTATTAATTAATAATAAGGACAGCTGAAGAAACTGGCCTCTGAGAGGAAAAATAAAGCCTGAAACCTCAGACCAACTTCTTCAGGACCAGAATTACTGTGGAAGAGAGTAGTAGATTTGTGTGTGTGTGGATAGATATAGGCTAATGCCTAAAAATAGCTGCAAGTTGGCAGCGCTACGGCAGTAACAGAAGCCAGACTGTGGTAACAGCCGGCTGCTCTATAGAAATTTTCATCCTAATGCCATCTTCCTTCTTGCTGTGGGAGACGCATTAAAAAAAGAAAAAAAAAAAGTCTGGATAGTATATTAAAACTCTATCAGGCTTTCAACAAGGTCTCATAAGGTTACATGAACAAATTTTAAATTTCCTTTTGGAAATTCAGCTCAATCTCCAAGGTTTCATGGTTTCCATGAAAATGCCAAGGAAAATGACCCTTAAATACAATTTTGACATTTAGTCCTGTAAGTTTTCTCTGCAACAGTAGCAAAAGTGGTAAGGAACCTTATACTGAAAGAGTTTACATACATTCGCCAGATTAAAGGAGCCAATATCCTTTACTCCTTTTGCTGCTGTTGTTAATTTAAACCAATAGGCAATTTTAATCCTCCAGAATTAATGTCATACCTTTCAATTAGAAAAATAATATATAAGCCTAAGTAAACTGTCCTTAATACTCTTGTAAAGTTTAATTAATTTGTTTGCAAAGTGATCTGAGATATCTGAAAGATTAAGTATTATTTTCTTTTCTTAGCAAAGATTAGAATATGGTTCAGAATTCTGCTGCAGTAATGAAAATGAGACTGGTTTCCACAAATGTAATGAAAACACTAGATTCTCAAGTACATCGCATTTACACTGAATGCACTGGCAAAAGTAAAGAGAGAGAAGAGTAAAATCATAGCACTTTTCTACCCTTCTGATACTGTGGGGTTCTTGGGGCTCACATTTCTTGCAAGAGTACATGAGGATAATCTTCTATTCTAACAGGTACAGACAGGAATTACCTGGTCTGTGTCACCTGTGAGGGGACCAAGCAGGGGCTAGTTCTTTTTAAATGTTGTGCAGTTAAAGCGTTGTCAGAGACTTTTTAATGCCAAGGAATTTTACATATTCCTATTTATATTTTGAAATTGCAGTCACAGAGTGTTCAGACTCGCCCTTCTCTGCCTAGCAATGTATAGGTGGGATCTTCTATGTACAAGCCAACTTGATATAATATGCTTTCAGGTTCACCACAAAATGTTCTTCCTGACACTGTAAATCTTACCAAGAGGCTGTACAGTATTGTATTACATGGTAATGGTATTTCCAGAGAAAAAAAAATTACACATGAATAAAGCAATGAAAGTATGCAGGTAACCATGGCTACTGTTGTGAACTAAATAACATTTTTTATACAGCTGTGAATATTTGTATTATTGCCAGCTAAGTCAAGAGTTCGGATTTGAGAGAGGACTGGTAAACACTGAATTCTTGCCTGAAGAAAGGTACTTCCCAAAGTGAATCCAGGCCTCTACATTGTGCCGCTGCTCATTCTGGTGTAACTTTGTCTAATAAACATATATCTCATTACCTCAGTCAAAATAATCATAATACAACTCTTTGTGGTCACTACTTACACTTTACTGTTAGTGACATGCTTTTGCACAAGCTCTATTCTGTCTTAAAGAGTGTTTTTATTTCCTCTTGTTATATAAACACAATCACAGCTTTTGACAAAGCTTTTGAAATATCTTTGACTCCATAAAAAAGACTCTTAAAAGATCTTTAAAGAATTTTTGAACTCTCAGCTTTCCTTGATTTTCACTAGTAGCAACACCCTCACCCCACTTTGGTCCAATAGCATTGCTGGACAACATAAGAAAAAACAGTTCCAAAATGACAGGGCAGATGAGAGGGACCTTTTCTCCTTGACATCTTTTCAATTTCCAAGTTTGTCTTTCTTAAATCATCCTTCTATTTACATGTCAAGAGTCTCTCTTCTCAAATCAACTGTCATCTGAGAAGGAATGGAAAACAAGGGATTTTGCTCCTTACAGAGAAAAGGTACGCCCCAAATCAAATTATTTGGAATAAGCTGACAGTAGTTGCTATACTAAAAGAAAACATAAACACAAAAGCAGTTGGTGAGATGAACCTCTACTTCCAATGATATAAACAAAACAAAAATATAGTTACAAATGCCAATTGTAACTAAGTGAAACAGGACTTAGAGCAATATCTCTCTATTCAAAACTTGAGTCACTTCTTCCTTCCGATAGAGCATGAGTTTGAAACCCAAGTGAGTGCTCATTCATTCACTATGAATTTGTCTTCTTTGCCTGGTTTGGACAGAGAGGATAGTTTTTTAATAAAAGAACCGGCTAATGAAGGAAACGCAGACTCTCTTTACAGATCAATCTTACTACCAGTCTTACTAATCAAACTGCCTATAGCCTCAGGAAAACCACGAATTCCATGTTTTAGTTTCTACTCTGTAACACAGGGAAAATACCTCTTTTTTTTGCCAGTCTTTACCTGTCCTATTTATTTAGGGTGAAAGAAATTGAAGGACTAAACATTTCATATCTGTATCAATTGAACTTAGCTTAGGTAAAATTACAGATGTTCTTTAAAATGGTACTAGGTACCATTTTAAAGCAATATGTATTATATATTATGTATATCTCTCTATTCATGGTGTATATATATACAAGAACTCTACATACTATACTGTATACACACTATATAGATATACCCATGATATATACATATATATCTATAACTATGATATACTATATACAGTAACCCTACCAAACTGATATAATGGAGAATATAACTACAGGAGGCTCAGTAGCACAGTGCAAACAACTGTGAGATCTAAGGACCCACAAACTCTGGGGATATTGGAGACAGCATGTGTACAGAGGGCACTCTTCTGATTTCTGCATTCACAAAAATGGTGGAAAAAGAAAACTGCTGTGTAAAACCAGTCTTTACAAGAAACCAAATGAAGCCAAATTTCTGCATATCGGTCCAAAATAAACGTAGGGTGACATTTTCAATATACACTGGGTACTTCTAACTTCTCTCTCAAGCTTTTTCTCAGTGAAGTACAGTACACACAATTATCACCTCCATGTTCTATGGCTCTCTCCAGCTGACTACTATTAGCACCTCTTTATTTCAGCATTTGGTTTCCTCTACTGTCTTCTCTTCTTTAACAACCTCTAAGGTTATCACTTTTTCTCTAGCTTCTGACACATGCATTTCTTTCTCCTTCCAATTCCCTCTCTTTTCCATCTTTCATTCCTCTGCTTCAGGAGCAAAAATCAAAATCCTACCCACCTGATCTAAGAAATTCACCTTCTAAAATGATTTGCAGCTGTATGAATTTTTAAATAACTTGCAGTCGACACAATTTTATTTGTCAACGGAAACATCAGTAAATCTGTGTGTTAGTAAAAAGACATTTTTAATGAATATTTCCTTTACAGAAAACTATATCATTTCCCATGTCTTCATTTTTAAAAGTGCCTTAAAATATGAAGTTCAGTAGACCATATTTCCCCTAGATAGTTCATAAAAAAATTCTATGATACATACTGCATTTGCAAAAGAAGCCACAAAAATGAGCATTGCAATGACTCAGCAAGTTGGAACTCTGCAGAGTGGGTTTATACAAAGCTGGTAATGCTCAAAGTAACAGAATAAAAAGCCCCAGGAAGCAAATAAAATTGCTTCCTGTTGGAAATAAACTTAAGGATGTGATTTGACTATTACAGTGATTTTTATAAAGAAGAATTTCCTTTCTAGGTATATTTGTACTTTCTGCAGCATGCATCATAGCCTAGAATATCTTATGAGATACCAGGAGCACCACATTTGTATATAATAGGAGGTAATGTAAGAATTTGAAGCAGAGGTCTATTTTGCAGCAGAATGGACAGTATCAACTTTAACCCTTAGTTGTATTTGCATCTATGAACTTCCAAGTAACCTGCAGCAGGCAATTCACCTCTTCATTGCAACTGAATGAATGCAATGCTGGGGCACGTGAATGGGAAATACCTTGGAGGAACCAGCAAGCCCCCAGCACAGCGATGACAGAGTGCAGGTGCACACAGTCTGGACTGGCACAGGAGCTACCCTGCCTGGGACACTTCATAACCAGAAGCAGAGGCACAGTGCGATAAAACCCTGCAACAGACAGCGCCGTTTTTCTAACTATCATTAAAAAGGAGCACAAAACACAGGCATCAGCTAATAAAGACTTATTAAAAAATGCTTTTGATTAAACACTAAATAATTTCTCTCAGATTATCGGGCAAAGCAGTGTCAGAACCAGGAATAAAATGGAAATTTAAAAACAGGGTTTAAGCAGCACTTCAAATATGCAGCACTACTTGTTTTGAAGAGAAAGCAAGCTGTGAAGAGCTGACCTATATCAGTTAATATTGCAATGGAGATGTAATGCAAATCATATATTGGCTATTGGTCTACCTTTTGCCATTTTGAGACACTGCACGCCCTGTGACATTTTTCCATGGTCAGGGCTTTTTCTTGCTCAGACAACTCTGCTGTCAGAGGGAGGGAAAGACTCACCTTAGTCAGACTCATGGTCTCTGACAGAAACAGACAACTCCAAAGATTACGGTTTTCCTGAGTAGGGCACTGGGCTGGAACTTGGGTGCTTTTAAATATCCAGAGGCAAAAGGGACAACTGTAGAACTGAATGATTAATTGCAATGGCTTATACACCTGTCCAAAACACCTTTCATGCTACCTCATGAATTTGAGCTGCTTGCACTCAAGGAGTTACTAAAAATGTACACTGATTTTACTTATTTGCATCTATGTGGGAAACTAAAAAATACGGGGATTGAACTGAATAGCAGGGCAGATGGCAGGTTGTGCCAAAGCTTACAGCCCATCATTAGCAAAAGTAAGTCCCAATGTTGTCCCCAAATCCTTGATTTGTGCCTATCAGCATGTATAAAACATTACTGCTGTGGCACTACTTCAAGATATTAATCATCTGAATATGAAATTACTTCTGCAGAAATGTCTGTTTCCAAATACACAGACACATAAAAGACAGCAATTAACAAAGAAAAAAGTTAGTTCTAAAAGTGGTAATTTTTACACAAATAATGTCAAAATATTTCCTTGTATTAGTTTTCCCGAAGCAATAATGATCTAAGGATACAGGCAAAAGCAGTAATTTTTATTTCACCAACTTCAAGGACTGGAAAAAGCGTATAAGCTCTTGGGCTCAGACTCCCTTCACTAGGTCTGCTGATTCTTCTGGTATTGGGTCCATGTGAAATAACCCACTTTCCAACAATGATAAATAGGTAAAAATCTGGTCACTGAGTTAGTACATATGCCTTCAATTGAAGGAAAACTGTCTGCCAAGCTTCAACCAAGTAGATCATAGGTCTGTGAAAAAAAGAACCTAAAAGAATGGAATCCAGTTGCTATAGCGGCACATTAAACAAATAAATGAGATACCATGGAATGCTGCAAAATATTTGTGGTCTGATTAAGTCATATTTGCCACATGTGTGAACACTAACAGCACAGTTTAGTAAAGTGGGTACAATATAGTACAGTCCCACTTCTACTGTATGTAAAGTCAAATTCTTATCTGAGTATTAATGGCAACCAGTGTGTCCAAGGATATGTAACTCTGCATTTTACTGTACTCATAAAACAAAGCACAGTCCCTTAAATACATAAAATTAGACAATAAATGCTTATTGAACTACAATACCTTCAAAGAGATATTTGCGTTGTCCCCTGTGTTTGCATGACGTGCTAAAGAGACAAAGTTCTCTGTGGTGACTGCCTGCAGGATGACTTGCATATGTGCATATGTGTTTAGAGTACACAGCTTGTAGTTGGCAGCTGACTTATTAAACTTTCTTCAACATAAGCAATCCTCCTCCAATATATTATTTTTTTCCAGTGAAATGTTCTGTTTTCTTGATAAAAGATACTGTTTGAATATACTCATTATTAATCGTAATAATATATCCTTTAATGTTAGACTACACCATCAGCCTATGTTCTCTGGGAAAAAAAACTCAGAGAAGAAAACAGAAATTTACTACGTCAAAAGACAATACAATGTCTGATTTTAACTGAGATAGAAGAGCACACAGATTTTTATCAAAAATGCATGCCACTTATTAATACATTTTGCACATATTTAAAAGTTGAACATTTATTCACATCTATAACCTCTAAACCATATATCTGACAAATCAAACAGTTGCACCACAGAAATGCTTACAGCTTAAGCATTACAAAAGAGTTGGGCACAGCTCCCGCAGTGACTATGGCAAGCAGTATAAGCTGCACAAATGTTAAAACAAAACCAGCATTCCTAATATTGTCAAAATTACAGGAATGAAACAAATGCATTTCCATTCCACACCATGGCTGGTTTAAGAAACAGGCCTAGCAGTCCAGGGCCAAACTCTGCTTCTAGGAAACATGCTCAGCATGTACTCCACACCTAGAGTAAGGCAGAAAGTCTAAGGATCCCTTCATATGTCCTTTTGGGGTTCTTCTTTGGTTATTTGTTTTGTGCCCATAGTAATCGCTTTAACAAACATTTGTATAAGTGATTTCATCTGAAAATGTAGCTTTAAGCTTTTATTACCAGTATTATTACTATCAGCATAATTATTACTTTCAGGGTTACACCTAGTTTTGGCTGTTTAAGTGGGGCAGTTTGAAACACAGACAGTACACCTCCTTACCTCTGGCACTTCCTGCCCACCTGCAACCCATATCTGTTTTAATATGCAATGCAACTCACACTTCACAGCTGATATGAAAAAACATGGGCTTTTATCAGCAGCAGGACTGAAGCTGTAAGAGTCAAACAGTCAAAATAACGTACAGCATTGTCAGATAAAAATACAGACAGCAATGCAAAGACATCAACATCATTTTACTGGTATCACACAGAGATGCTTTATATGAACACAGGCCTCATCCTTTTGCATGGTTGCAGGTGGTTTTCATCCTAAACTTTTTCCAAGGTTTTGAAGCTCCTGGAATGTCACTGTGCAAATACTACTTCATCCGACCTATAAACTACATCCAACAGCAACAGAAGCAATTCTCCTCCTCTCACAGAGCATCCATAAGCCATCTCCTTGCTCTCAATTCCTCTAACTAATACATATGAAGAATCTTCCCAGTGAAACAATGGAAGAAAACATACTCTTCATTTCATCTTTCTTACTGTTTATTTCCTTGCTTCTCCTTTCCTCCTCCTCCTCCCTCAAGTCCTCTGTAGTATTTTGAATCTCTTCCAGCTTGTCTACATTATTCTGTGGCTCCTTTTTTTATTCACTTGCCTCATCTGTTTTGGGCTTTTTCTTTTCTTTTTTTTTTTTTTTTAGGTAGGAGTTGGAACAGCATCAGCTGACTTTTTGATTCATCTCTTTCTTCCCGCCTGTCTTTTCCTCTCATTCAACTACCTTTTCCTAAACTCCCTTTTTGTGCTCTCTCACAGACTCTCTCCCCTGCTCTCCTCCTTTGGTAGTAACTCCCACAACTTGATGTTGACATTAGATGCTTTCATCCTATGTGCTTACCGACAAAGCATTGTCAGGAGAAGGGGGCTAAACTTCTGAAAGAGATCTCATCTGGGATTTCAGCTCTCAGGCTTTTCATTTGCAATGCTCATGCCTAGAATAGGGCAGTTACTAAACACTCAAAAAAGTTTTAGAAAAGCTTCCTCATTATTCAGGGTTGGGGTCATTTATACCAGGAGGAGCCTCTGTGTATGTTTTCTCCAGATTACCGGAAAAAGCAAGCAATCAGAAACATTTGGCATCTGTGTTCAGCTATAAAGCTGTCTTCACCTTACCTTGATGAGTGTTCTCTGGCAGATATGCAACATGGTTAAGGCCAGCCTCCTACTTCACAAAAACTACCGTGCTGTTATTGTGTTAGGTAAGGGGGCTTTCCTAATGCTCCTAGAGGATACCACTCAGATAATTCGGACTTCTTCACCCTAGAAGCCTCTCTCAGTTTTCAGGTGCTATGCTATCACAGCTTTTTGCACACCACTAATTTCCAAGCCCTTCACATAAGTAACAGAAGATCCAAAAAATCTTTTAAGCTGCTGCTGTTTTTCTCCCCAGAGCAGGGAGATAATTTATACCACTGTAGTTATGCTCCAGTGGTGGAACTGGCTGATAATGAGTAAAGATAGCACACGGAGCCATGTAACTGCAGCATGAACATGCAAGAAGTGTACAAATCCAACACAGCATTATTTTCATGGGTTTTGCAAATATTCTGAGTCCCCAGGCAACTAGCTTCAACTGCTACTCTTTCCATCAGATAGATGTTTAAATAATAGCCATCTAGGAGTGGGTATTCTGTTGGATATTAAATTAAAAATTTTTCCTGATTTTTATCAGAAAACCTTACAAGTTACGTAAAAAGCAGGAACTCCTTCCTTAAGCACTGAAAACTTTATTCACACCTAACATATGAAAATATTGTAGATAAATTAAGAAGAGCAGTTGACTTGGAATATCCCTGAAAACCTTAAACTGCATTTAGAAACATACATCAGAAAAATGTAAATATCTTCTAGGCATAAGCATGAGGCATTACGAAGGTGCAGTACATTGTATAAAGAGAGCCCATGCGTGAGATGTTGCTGTATTAGGAAGCATTGCCAAGAACTATAATGCACTGTTTCAAAGTACTCATTTCTGAAAAGGATTTTTAGGTCAACATACTAGATGGAAACACTGATGAAAGAAAGGACATCTCCTTGTCTGTACATCAGAGCACGCACTGTGTAGCAGCTGACCTGTGAATGATGAAGAGATGGGTTTGTCAAAAAACTCACCAGTTTTGGACCTTTCAATTTCTCTATGTCAGGTTACTAAGAGTTTTGATTTTTGCGTGACTTTTCTATTTTTCTATTTGTCGAATCATGAAGAAAAAAGGATTTACACTAAAAAAAAAGCTTTCATAAAATCATAAAATGATTTGGGTTGGAAGGGACTTAAAGATCACCTAATTCCAATCCTCCTGCCATGGGCAGGAACATCCTCCACTAGACCAGATTTTTCAGAGCCCTGTCCAACCTGACCTTAAATGGTTCAAGGGATGAGGTATTCACAACTGCTCTGGGAAACCTGTTCCAGTGCCTCACCATCCTCATAGGAAAGGATTTCTTCCTAATATCTAATCTAAACCCACTCTCAGTTTGAAGCCATTCTCCCTTGTTCTACCACTACATCTCCTTGTGAAAAGTACCTCTCCACCTGTCTTGGGGGACCTCTTCAGGTACTGAAAGGCTGCAATAAAGTCACCCTGGAGCTTTCACTTCTCCAGGTTAAACAGTGCCAATTTTCTCATCCTTTCTTCATAGGAGAGGTGTTCCATCCCTCCAGTTATCTTCATAGCCCTACTCTGGATTCACTCCAACAGGATTATGTCCTTTCCACCAGTAAAACAAAGATACACAAAAGCCAAGGCTGAAGGTAAGGCTGCTAGGAAAAACAGTTGGAAAGGTGGTTGGCAGGACTCTGGTGCACTCAGCTTTTCAGCAGTAAGAAAAGAGAGACAACTGGTGAAATAAGTAGAGATATATCACTTGGACAGGCTCCTTCCTCTCCCTAACTTGTCTTTTTCTATTTGTCCCAGCTTTTGTGCATTCTCCTGAATATAAGTCTTTCTAGAAATGCCTTTGTTTCCCATTTCCCAAAAGTAGCATTAAAAAATAACAAGAGAACAAAACTGGAAGAGCTCATATAGACTGCAGTGGCACAGAACCCATGCAATAATCATTTTTCCAACTCCACAGATGCAGAGCATATTCCTCTTCCTCTCTTCCTGACCTCTCCTCTAGAGTTCTCATATGAAGACAATACTTTGTTTGCAACCTCCAGAGCCACTTAAACTCCTCAGTAAGTAATTTCCATCTTTGCATTTTGCTTTCCTCACCACAAACAAAAGATGATTCACATTTTAAAAACAAATGTGAGACAGTGTCTGCGAAAAACAAAGAAGGACTCTCGCTGAAATGGTATGCTAACTTGGATAGATACCTCAGGGAGTCCTGCCATGTAACCTGGCTCAAAATCAGCAATGCTCAAGCTTAAATTAATTCAGTCTACGTATCTGTTTATGTGGGCATTGGTTAGAATAGGGACAACCTCTAGTTATTTAGCCTGTACTAATATTGAAGAGAATATAACTTATGGAAACAAATCAACCTGTCCAGTCCCAACACAAAAAGGTGCAAGGAAGGAGCTGATAAAAAGCCTATGACACACTAGTTTTGAACACTAAAGGTTAGCCTTTAATTAAACATTCCGAATACTGATAAAGATCAGATAGACAGCCATCAGAAAATGGGAAAGATTATTTCCCATGGAAAATGAGCCTGCTGAATTATGAGCTGATATGGATCCAAACTGCAGGACAGTCTCAAGAACACAAATGATGTATTTGATGAAAGAGTTCAGTAACTTGGCAACTAAAACTGTAGCCCACAAAGACAAATTCATCTGCATAACTAATAAATTGAGGAAGTGCACCTGACACTTCAGAAACAAACCATGGCTGAGACACAGCCCTATTCTCCAACAGCTCTCTTTGGACAGGTAGTTATTTCAACTGATAGAAGCTGAACTTCAGCTACTCGTGCTCTTTCACATAGTAAACAGAGATGAAATCCTTGTATTGAAGAAATCAACAGCAACCCTGCCACTGATTTCCCTGGTCATTTCTCAAGTCATAATGATACCACTGGTTATGGATGGAGCAACTGACTGAGATGATGAAAATATCAGTTTTATGGCACAGTTAACTAACTGTGTTGGGTGATACTTTTCTCAAGTGTATGAATCTGCATGTATGAGGAACTATCTGGTACTACAAGGCACCACTCACTGTACAGATTTTCCATACATAGGAATTATATTTGTAACTATTACTGTGTGTATATATAGATAGATATATAAAATGGAAACAGAGTTTCCATGCAATTTTATGGTAAACAGTTTGTGGCTTTTATCTTCGTGTACAACTCTGTTTCTATGAAACTTTATAAAAAAATATGAAGATTGAATTGGTAATGGGACCACATAGTTCCAAGGCTCATTTCATTTGTGTTTTCCATTTCTTGTGGGGATTTTTTTCTATAATTAGGATTTATTTCTTTATGTTGAAAAAGTATTGCTATGAAGGAGTGATATCTCTGAGTATTAACAAGACAGTACTAAGTATTCAAGAAAACAGAATTTAAAATTCTCTTTAGCACAGATGGTGTTGTAACGGTAGAGAAGGGATGGGAAAGAAGGAAAAGAAAAAAGGGATGAGAACTAATTATTATAACCTAAAAAAGCAGCAGACACTGCTGCCCAAACCACTTCTGCGTGTGCTAATGCACTGAATGGACTAGCCCTTCAAACAATTTCTGCATAAAGCCTTCTGTGCAGCCACCTTAAAATGCTTCTGAAGTATGAATACTCTCAAATATTCTAATACTAATGGAAATATGATTGCTATTATTACAGCCAGATTTCACGACTTTTCACTCCTTTTCTATGTACAGATTTTGAAGGCTGATGTTGACAGTTGAGCAAGTTGTCACAGCTGGTCATAATACCTTTGTCAGAAACTTTTGAATATATGACTTTCCAGTTAAAGTAGGAATCTTTTTACTGTGAAAAATATATAGTTTTACATTTTCCACTTTTAGTGGCTTTTTTTTGTGCTAAATACACTTTTTGGGAAAACTGTTGTGAAAAAACCTGGAAAGAGTGTTCCCAGGTTAAGTAACATTTGCGCTCAGATTCCTGGGAGTGCACCAGCTACTGCAGGAGAATCTCACACAGAAGTGGGATGTATCAGCAGTGCTATACAGGCAAAACAACCCACCTCTCACTGACAGATTTCACTCTGCCAGGGGTAATGAGTCTCTTGTGTGAGTTTTGTTGTACAAGGTTGGGCTCCAGCACAGCCACCCTTGCGTTCCGAGAAATTATCACTGAATGTGCACAGCTGATGTCAAAACATGAAGAAATACATGAGGATAAGTGTTTATTTCAGTATAAAAAAATAGCCAGGGATACTGACTTTTCTAAACTGGACCCAGAGGTCCTACCCATTTCCCATGGGTGAAAATTTTATTCTCTAAAATTTGCCAATGTCAAAATTATAACTACTAATAAGTGAAATGCTGGCATTCTCAAGGTAATTTAATAACCCTTTCATATTATTATGGGCAATGCATCAGAATTAATTAGTATGAAAGCTGATGAGGATAAATGATGGGTAAAACATCAGAAAGAATGTGACTAAAATGTGGTGATAAGCCCCACAGTCATAAGCTTTCCCTGTGATTGAGCTAAAGGAACACTTGGATAAATGGAGATTGACACAGAAAACAATTCCATTACAAAAGTCTTCCAAAAATGCTTTCTACAATATTTCAAGTTGAAAAAAACTCCAAGATGCTTGCATCCAGTACATTTCAGCAAACTCTATGATGTCCAAAAATCACAAATAAAAAAGCCTTCTTCATATATTTCAGTAAGCAGGCATTTCTTCAAAGCAACATGAGCTTGAGTTGCCTTTCAGTTACGGCACAGAGAAGACTTCCTGAATATATACGGCTGTTTGTTGCCAACTGCTTCACAATATAAAACAATATAAAACTGCTTCACAATTCATGAAAAATGTTACAGCTTAGGTACTTCCAGTATGTGGAATGTCACCTGGAAGAAATGTCATTAGAGCTGCCACTGATCCGTTGTGGGGAAAAAAATCAAGGTATGCATGGTTTGGCAGTGTTTGCAAGTGTTCAGCTTGTAACCTCAAAATGCAAGGAAGGACAGCCTGAACAAACACAGCAGGAGTCAACAGACTCTTTTCTCAGCTCTACACACACATAATATCATGCTGTTCCTTTTAGAACATCATAAAACAGCGCAGTATCTCGCAAAAGCTGATCCTCCTCTTGTCAGTAGCAACTCTTATACTGCTCCTTTCACAAAAAATTTAGAGAACAGCAGTGCCATCTGCCCCACTCTGCAAAGGACCAATTCATCATGCCCAGCAGTAGTGGACAAATCTTGATCTGATGTGGAGATACAGTGCTTACACTCTGAAGAATGAGCTCTGCTGTCATCTACTGATGAACAGCAGTGCCAAATGGTTTGCCATGCCTCGATATGGAGAACAAAGTAATAAAGAAACGTTTTGCACAGATGCAACTAGAGAAGCAAACATGACACTTTTCAGCTCCAAATGCTGCATAAACAGTGGAAAGTACCTGATGGCAAAGTGTGGCCTTATCTTTCCCTTAGCATTTAAACATATAGTTGAGAGAAAGAATGTCTGACTTGACATACCAGAGAGGGATTAAAAGGTCAGATTTCTTGTGAAGAAACTACCTTTATAATTACCAGAACAGGAATTTTGAAACTCTGCACTGTTGCATAGAATTTCACATTATTTAAAATATTCAGATACAGGTAGGTTCTGTTACATAAGTTTGGTGTGCTTGAAAAATTAGTAATTATTTCAATTTTTCTAAAAATGTACAAGTCCAAAAGCAGATTTTTTTGAACAAACATTTTAATAAAAACCTTTCCATCATAAATGATATTTTGGTAGAATGCCCAAAAAAATCATTCAATTAAGTGTTTCCGTCATTTTGGAGCAAGAATTGTCAAAGACAGAACTTCTGTTCAGTGGAAGAGTCTCTTTTGATTAAATTTCCTCATGATCAGGGTGGCATTTCTCTGGGAAAACTACCTTATCACAGAAAACAGCAGACCCCCAGAATTAGCCTGGGATGTAAGACACGTAAGTTCAAGTCTCCACTGTTCCAAGCTAATAAAGATTCAAATATGACTCAAGGAGTCAAGGAAGGAAAGAGATTACTCTTGCTTGCAAATCATGTTCTTTAATCATTTCTGAGGACATTAGCTCTAAGTGTATGCAGAGTCATGCACAGGGAAATCAATGTCTTAACTTTTCTTTACTCAAGAAAGTGTTTGCATTACTTACTCACCATTCCATGATTTAGCCATGCCGGTATAAAATTATCAAGTAGCTTTGGGTAAACCAGTTCCCTGTCATAGATATAGATGCTCCAAAACATCGTCACGACAAACTAAGAAATAAAAAAAAAGGACATTTTTAAATACATGCTTCTGAACAATTAGCTAAACATTTATAGACAGCAAAATGGAGAATTTTGTAAATGATCTATGGATAGACATGGACATCATTGTTCTCTGACCAAACACTGTTCTAATTAACAGTGTGAATCTGTTTTACTCTTTTAATTCACAGAGGTTTTAACTTCTCTTCTTTTTCTTTTCTCGCCTTGACTTTCAGCCTGGAAAAAATCTCACTTACATGCCTGTGGCCAAATTACAACTGAATACTATACTCTAGTAGCAGATGTGGCACATAAATAATATTTCACCACTAACAGGATAGAAAACAAAAGGAAAATCAGGTAAGAATTCACAGAACATATAAATATGAAACATTCACCCCTCAACAGAAGCATACTAATTCATATTTGCACTTTTTTGGGTCAGCCATCAAAACAGCATTAAAAAAGAAAAAATAACCCTTTGACTAGTCTCCACACAATTCATGGACTGGGATCCACAGAAAAGAGTTCTAATATCCTGCTCATTTGTCCGTATGAAATGTGGCTTAGTTCTTATATTTAACAGGATCCCACAGGAAGACCATTATTTCCTCTTAGATTGAGAACAAGACAGATGACTTAGGTAAAGTTTGCACTACGCTAAATTTTCACCAAAGTCTGCACAAATTCTTTAAAGGTATCCTGATGTCTGAAAGGCAAAGAAAATATGAACCCACAAAAATTTACAGAAATAATAGTTTTAGCTTACCTGTCCCAGATAAGATGTTTAATTTTCTAATTAAAACACCACTGCTTTCTTACCTTGAATTTGAGTCATAGTTTTCTAGTAATAAAAAAGGCACTGTTTATAGCAGTAAAACCCAATATCTGGGCTAAGAGCTTTTCAATGACCATGTCCAGGGGATCTCTACACAGTAACAGTAAGTCCAAGTCTGAAGTTTGAGAGCCAACAGATAGGGCATTCATTGAGATCAGAAGAGAAGTATTCAGTTACATCCAAACTGATGTGGCTCATGATCTTACAGATAATTTAGGGGGTTAGTAAAAGAAAGTGAAAGAAATATGGGGTGAACACAGCAAGATCAGCGAATTACTAGTGTGTGCAATAGTGTAGGCATAAGTTGTTTCCTATGCTTCTGACTTTGGAAAGTTAAAATTGAGGTTTGCAGTTAATCAGTGGCACCTTGTTCTAACCACAGATATGCAGACTTTGGCCAGCCAGTTATGTGAATGACCTGAACCAGTACACTGGCTCAGTGTACACTCAGTGTGCATACAGTACATAGTTTCTTGGTTTCCAACACAGTTGTCCATCTGTTATGATAGCTATTGGTGCTCAGAATAAACTTGGGCTATTTGACTAGTACACAGAGGCCAGAAAAAAAAAGAAAGGTTATGATGGACAGCTGAAAAATATTGCAAGTGTAAAGTACCCCACAAGAAATCTCTCTTCTGGGCCAGTCTTGGCACTGGCACAGCCTAGCTCTTTACGCACCTGCTGACACATAAGTGCCAAGATATGAATAGCTGAACAGCAGGAAAAATGGAAGCAAAGTATCCTCTTCTCTATAGGCTTCCTAGAAGTCATGCATTATCACAGTGGGTCTCTGAGAACCTGCTAAGACCAACTGGGACATAAAAACATCTCAGGCATATGAAGACCAAGACAGATAATGTTTTCCAAGGAAGTCCTACAGGAAGAAAAATCACCTAGAATTAGGTTGAACTTTATTACACTGAATACGACAAAGCTGGCATGCTTTGACCTGTGATTTTTGTGTGGAGCAGAATAAAACAATAGGCTTTGCCAAGGAGGTAAACATAAGAAAAGAGGGAACATGCCATCTGTCCCTTAACCAAAGTCAGCCAATGGATGGAAAAGGATCAGCCTAGCTGGTTGCAACCATCTGGAACTACAGACGGCGAACGCTGCTTAGCAAAGCACTATCACAGGGCAGACATAAGGTAAAGGAAGTGCGCAAAACCCAATGTGTTACAGAACTAACCTGTCCCAGAGGATGACCCGACATGAGACCAATGCAACCCCCTGGGGAAGATTCCTTCCAGTCTTTACATGGTTCACCTTAGCTTTCCTTACAATTAGTTCACTTGGGTAAAATGAACTATAAAAATGAATTGTTTGGATAAAAATAAGTATAATAAGGACTTGCTACATAGTTACTTTGGCAGCTTCCGAATTTGTTTACTTTGATTAATGAGCAACTGTTGGTCTGGTACTTTTAAATAACCTACACTATGCTTAGATTTTGCTACTGGTAGACTTTCATTTGGGCTGGGCTTTGCTAAGATCACACATGATCATGCAGTGCCAGACCACGATACAAGTGAGCTGCTTTTTTACGCTGTCTATGTAAGGCTCAAATAAAACTGCACCTCTTATGCTTGTGCTGCCTTCCTTGTGGCTGTACTACCGGTACTACCCTCACATGCCAGCCTGCAGCCTGTACTGGCCACAGTACTAGCCTCACATGCCAGCCTGAACAGGCTGCTCATACGCAGCAGACAAATTTCAGGGAGCCAAATATTTTATTTTCTTTTGTTCCCATGGCAAAATGGTACAAATGTCACCCTTCCACTTCCTCTTCAGACAAACTCAAGGCGTGAAATTCAAGGAAGAGAACAGGCACCAGCAATTGCTTTTACACTTCTTTGCACAGGAGCCTCCTACAATTGCCAGCTTTCCAAAGACAGCAATTACTTTGTTAAACATAAGGTTAAGCAACATATAAGAGTTGCTCTTTTGCTACTTAACCTATCTAAGGTCTGTAATGATTTTATTTGTCTCTAATGATTACCTATCTAGGGTCCTGGTCATTACAGACCAAACTGAACCTCAATTTTGCAAGTAGAACTTGGAAACCAAAACTATGGAATAGTTCACTTATTACAAGCATCTGAAAGAATGCTAAACAAATACACAGCAGCAGAAAAAAAAAAAAAGGCTGAAAACAAAATGCTGTCCTCCCACTTAAGGATATATTCCTTGAGTGTTTGTCCTCTGTCTCTGAAGCTTCAGAGGGCATGAGAAGAGCATGTGGCCCTGCCAAGGGAAAAACTTTAAAGGACAAATTAGGAAACGGATGGTGATTCAAAAGAGAAATCAAGTGGCTTGGCAAAACACCACAAATAGAAGCAAAGAGAAACTAAGAAAGTAAAGCCAATGAAAAGAATTGTATAATTAGCATTTTTACGTGAGTCCAACCAAGAAATGTTATGCAAACGAAGAGTGAACCCAGTGGAACTTTATTTTCCTACACTACATGTTTTTGTTTTTGGCTGCACAGTTTAGTTCAGTCATTTCCTGGATGGCCTCATGACAAAGACAAAAAGCCCTTATGACCTTGACACAATTTGTTCTAAATACACATAAAGGTAAGCTTTCTGGCTATCCCTCAAGACACTTGTGGTTAACAGTGAGAGTAAATATATTGTTGGTGAGCTTTTTTGAGGGTTAAAGGCACTACATTTAGAAGAAAAGTGTTGCTGAAGGCAGAAACCACAGTAAGAACAAACTGGCATGGTACTGGCTTTAGGTGGGATCAAATGCTAGCACAGCAATATGCGAAATGGATTTGAAGAGTCAGTGAAGGAAATCACAAGGAGTGAGAAATAAAAATCTGGGAAGATCCCTATCGGAGAATAGACTTCAGGAGACAATTGTACCACCATGCACTAATGTTCCCATCCTGAGTCACCCTGTCACAACAGATAAGGGTAAAATCCAGAACTCAGACCCAAACAAAGCTTTTAATGCTACACGATATAAAATGCTTACGATTTGTTTGTAATTTTCTAGGCAGCAATCTCTCTTTTAATGTGTAATAATTTCAATTCTTGTTCTTCCCCCTATTTCTATTAAACAGTCTTAAAAAAATTAGAAATGCTTATTTTATCTCTTCTTCCTCTTTTTTTTTGTACAAATTACAAGAAACATATTGATGAAACCATATACAGTTTACACGAAATAGTAATTAACCACAGAAAATTGGCAACCTAGTGATCTATGTCAAACAAACAGAAAAAAACAGGGATAGTCTAAACCACTGGTGAAGTCTCTGACTTTTAAGCATTTTTCATATTTCCCTAGCAGTGCAAATTACTCCCAATATATATCTCCTTTACATGGATAAAGGGATGGCAAGTGTAAGTAATTATAGCTGAGAACTGGTGATGAACTTCTAAAATGCCTATGCAAGCAATTTTCTTCCGTGGATGCTTCCCAATCTCTTAGGCATTTGAATAGCATCACAGGCTTATAATAAACTAAAAAAGGGCTAGGAAGTGTTGCCCACAGACTTTTCATGGCACAAGGCTTTGATTTCTGATTTCATTCTCTTAAGAGTCCTATTAAAAAAAGCAACAATAACTAAACACTAATCATTATGTCCTTAAAAGAGGTTCAAGTTTATTTCTTAATGTTTCTGATCAAAATAGTAGGTTGGCAATTCAGTTTTATCTGAGCCCCTGAAGATATACAATGCATATCACAACACTGGAGAGATGTGATTTGCTGCACAGATTTTACAAGATTTAATTTGTTTGCAAGATTTGATTTGTTGCAAAGCCACCCAAAGAGATTATTTCCCCTTGGGCTGGTTCTTTTCCCTCCTTTGGAAGGTGGGAGGAGGTTGGTGGTCAGACTTCCCAGATGGTTTATATATAATACTTTTTTAGGAAGTACTAAGAATGAAAAACTTTACTTTGTTACATTTCTTTTCACACTCCATTGTTTGACTAGGGAGTGGAAACCCTTTTCTCATCTGTTTTTCAGAACAAGTCATCTCAAGGGCTTCAGTAAGCAGAAAAATAAAAGAAAAAATGTGGTGAATTGCTCTTGAAAAAGTACAGTTAGTAGGCTTTAAAATGTTCCTCAGTATTTGCACTATTCCCTAAACATGCCCTGTGTAAAACACTAAGCAATAAAAATAATTTAGATGTTAGGGTAACTGACAAGTACTTAAGCATGACCACTGCTGTTATGTTAGAACTCAACAACGATTTTATTCACATCCGCCCAATTTTTATGTCTGAAGGTTCCCTTGTATCACTACTGGGAACCACTGAGAAGCTCCATGGAGATTTAGGTGGCTGAGTCTCAAGGAAAGGAGATCTGCACTTCAATTTTTTTTTTTTTTTTTTTTTTTTTTTTTTTTTTTTTTGAGTGAGGAAGCTGTTAACAGAAATGAGAAACAAGGGAACTTTCACCTTTTTTTCTGCAGACACTCTTGGTGTTTAAAAACTTCCTTCTAACAAGAACCTCCATCATAGCAAAATGTCACTAGGTTTTTTCTTACACATAAACAGATCTTCAGACAACAAAGTCAGTGTTAGACATTTGCTACTTTAAGGCCCTGAACTCTTCCTACCCCTAATCCCATCGAAGCAAAGTCCCCAGTGGCCAGCAATGCCTCGGGCACTGGGCAGGCTTTGGCAAGTGGTAGCTGTGTGTGGCGAGATCTCCTCTGCTGCTGGAGAGGATCAGGTTTCAGGAAGGAGCTGAGACCAGTGTTAAGTTATGAAGTATTGCTGTTTGTCTCCCAGTAGCCAGGAGTAGAAATAACAATGAAAACAACCTATTTAGGCTTGATTTGTAAGAAGTAAAGTGAAATAATATGTGGTAATTAATTGCTCCCTCTCACCACAGAAAGGTCACATTTGGAAATGGAGCGCACCTGTCCAATGAGCACGGTCAAACTATTTTCTGCATTTGTTTGTTTGTTTAAGACAGAAGTTGTTCTTGTATGAAACCCTTGGGAAAGTAGCTAGCTCCAGGTATGCAACACATCTCTTGGAAACTGCTAACTTGTAAATGTTGCAACAATAGCTGTAGTGCAGGCAATGGCTAGCTGAGATTCCTCGCTTACAGGTGGCAAGAGAAGAAGCGCCTGAAAGAAATGCGCAGACTTGCCAAGATAAAGTGAAGCTAAAATTCTCCAAGATCTTGAAAAGTTTCAAGGTCAGGGGCACTGCAGGAGGGGAGGAACACACAGACAGCAGTACAGAGCTATACCAGTGGCAGGAAGGAAACCCTGAATCCAGAGGGGCGTGATTTATATTTAATATAAATCTCTACACCCATTAAATATATATTTGCAATCTTGTTAATGAAGGGATCTTCTAATAACTATATTAGTTGATCCAGTTTCTTCTACCATGGCTGGAAAGCTACAGTCTGCTATTCCAACATGAAATGTGGCAGCTCCCAAAAGGTAGGCCAGCAAGTACAGTAAGGGAAGGCTACCAGCTGTGGTTTTATGAAAGAAGTACCTGCAGTGTTTCATATATGCTTTGCCTTTTGTAAGTTCGCAGAAGTATTCTGTATTTCTTCACTTATTGTGAAATTCCACATAAATGGTGAAATCAAATTTTAATGAAGCATCTCTGAATATATGAAATTATGAATGACAGATTGATATGTTAACTGCTGTTAACTGACAGTTAATGATCAGCTTTTGTAAGACAGTATAACTTTAAAGACCTCATGCAGCTTTCTAATAGTCCTACCATGGAAAAAAAATTGGTTCTAGTGAATTTATTTTGAACGATTGTACACTGAAATTGAAAAAAAATAAAATTAAAGATTGATCCTGAATTACAATAAAAGCAATACTTCTAATTAAATGTTCACACATTTTTTGTAATGTCACCTAATGTAACTTAGAACTAGATTGACACATATTACACTTCTATGTAAAAACTCATGAAATTCTGGATTTTCAGCTGCTTTCAGTGTGTGGTGTGAGACATGTAGAGACATTCAGCACCTCTCACCAGTTTAAGTGATGTCCCAGTGGAGCAGGACCTGATCCAAAGAATAGTTTTCTTTTGAAAAAGACATGCAAAAATCACATTTTTACATACCTTCTGTGTGGTTTTTCACATTACTGACAGAACCCTTTTTTCCTACACCAATTTAGTCAGTTCTGAAATCCCCATGGGTTTAACAGGGAGCGACCTGGACTTTTGCTTCCCTTCTTGCCCATGTCAAAAAATGGCTTAGAGCCCAAACTCCCATCAGGTCATTATGGTGTAAAACATGCCACGGTCAGCACTTTCATTACTCCTGATGATATGTGATGCAGGAAAAGTCTAAACTGAGTCTCAGGATGCTGCTGGTACAATACAGATTTGAAATTACTTCTACAATCAAGTTCCTATTATAACATAATTTTTTTTTAATGATCCAAAGATTATTCCAGCAACATACTGTATGTTGTGCTTCCTTACGCTTGTGAAAAACAAGAGAGTAGTAAAATCATCTCTATGGTTTTTCCCTTTCTGCATAGTCTTTTGCACAGAGGTGGGAAAGCATTTCAGGCAGAAGACAATCAATAAGTAACATCATTCACCAGTTTGCAAGGACATGCACAGACTAACACTGTACTTACCACTCCAACTGGGAAGGCTAGAACAGCCATCATCCAATCACGGAGGGAAATGAGTTTTTTCAGCTGCCTCTCTTGTTCTTGACTGTCATTTCCTCTAGTGAGAAGACTGGACAGGTCGGTCAAGACACAAATCCCAAAGAAGACAGCCTGGATAACCTGTGTGGAAGGGGAACACACTCTTGAACACAGAGAAGATCAGATCTTTGGCAGAGAGCAGGCTGGGCACAGGCATATATGAGGAATATTGCCACGGAATTGACATGGGGAGTGGGAATACATCAGTTCCTTAAATATGGGTAGAGTTAATTCACATAAAATCCATGTGTGCTTCTAGACTCAAAGTCCTGCATGCACCTTGCTCCTCATCTGTGGGGGGAACTAATGTGAGCAGAAGGACCATTCCAGAGGTGGGACTTCCCACCCTCACCTCAGGTATGTGCCACCCGCCGGGGACTGAACTGCAGCCACCCCTTCCTTCGTCACTCCATACAACTCATCCCCACAGTCATTGCATTTGCCTCTGAGGCGGAAAAAGTGAGGAATGCTCCCTGTAAAAAGAAAGGAAAGAAAAGAGATGAGCGTTTCTTTCCCTTGTGAAAGGAGGTCTCCCTTGGAAATTCTGCCAGCCCCAGACACTCCACCCAGAGGCAAAGGAGGTGCCTGAGACTTCCCAAGAGACATAGCACACAGCCTGGGCTTCAGCAAATCTATCTCTAGTTCATCTCAGAAAGTGAATGACAGAACGAGAAAGCTTCAGGAGTTATTAACTTTCCTTTCCTGATGGCGGACTGTTATTTACCTGCCTTGTTCCTTCTTTGCATTTACGTATTTGTGTGCAATATCACAAGATTATGCGTTAGATTAAATTGTTAGTTTAATCACCTGAACCCATTGATTTGGTTCAAACTTGACTCAATCTGAGTTTGATCACTGCATTTTTCTTCCCTAATTAGCTTAAGAAAAAGTTTAATAAGTTAGCTCAGGAATGCTCTTGCCTGAGGACCCACATATCCTTTCTAGTACAGTTCAGAGGAAGTGCACACAGCTTGTTTACTCCCCAAGCTGGAAGCCTGGGTCACAAACCACACACATCAGGTAACCTCAGGTAAAAAATTTAACAAAACATGGGCTTGGTTCCCAAATTACACAGTGATTAATCAAAAAACATAAACATATGCTTAAAATGCATACTGCATGTTTTTCAAAGCAAGCATGGCATACTAGTCTAGAAGTCTTATTTGTAAATCTAAGTGTTGCCCTAACTAGGAGAGTCTGACCAAGTAGCAGAGACCATCCATAAGAAATAAGAATACTGCATACCCAGATTCTGAAAATACAATTTATGTGCATACATCTTTGCAGAATTTACACTATAATAAAGCAGGCAGGCAGGAAGGAAGGACAGAAGGAAAGAAATACCAAACAGATGTTGGCTACTAGAAAGAAATACAGAGATGTGTAACGACTGGATGGATTAAAGTACATTTCCTTCCTCAACAATCCTTATATGACCCAAATACTTGTAAATTCTGGCTGTAGAGCTGTGAATGACAGACATTCAAATGGCCCCTGGATCTTCTTGCAATTCTGCTGCCATTGCTCTTGTCTCTCCAGGCTGTAGCTACATATAATTTGCTTGATAAATAGATGAACCAACATTACAAAACATTCCCTAAAGCTGTGAAACATGACAGACTACTAGCGCTACAGCTGTATATTGTGCTAGAAAAAGGTATTACTACTTCAAATGACTTCCTGGAAAAGTTACCATCTTCTACATAATTTCTGAAAAGCCTTTTAAATATAAGTTGGGACTTCTTGGAGCTACGTAAGAACGCCTAATGCACTTTTTCATGTTATTTGTTTGAAAAAAGCACTTTAGAAGAAAAATATCTTCCCATACTCGGCCCTGTTTTCCACCAAACAGATGGCCTATTTGGAGAGCAGAAATAGAAGAATTAATTATACATTTGCTTGAGTTATGAGGAGATATGATATCATCTACTATTCACTCAAGAGTGTGAATGTCAAAGAAGACAGAACTGGGAAAAAGAGTATACCTAATACTAATGAGATCAATCTGGGTGTTAAAAAGTTTAGGCTGAGTACCAGGAAATATTTCCTAACAGTGAGGTCTGTCAGACCATGAAATGGTTTCTCAGAGGAAGTGGTAGAAGCCTCATGGCTTGAGTCACTCAAACCAATATTGGACAAAACACTCAATAATGTACTACAGAGAACAGTATTATGCTGGCAGGGCTGGATGAGTGACTAATGGATTGTTTGCAGCTCTAACTACAATTCCCTGAAATGGTCCCTCTCAAAAGAAGCACAGAGTCAAACTATCACACGCCCACTTTCCAAGGGAATTGAGATTGTACATCCACTAATCAATCACAAACCAAACAGCTTCCCTCCCCATTATCCCGTTATGAACACAGAGCTTCAAGGGAAAATATAATGATATCATGGGGAATAACTGAAAACTCCTAAAGGGAAAGAAAGTACCGAAGACTTCAGAGAATAGGTATGAAGTAAAGTATTTTACAAAAAAATTAACAAATGAAAATCCATATAGGAGAAAATTGCATCCTTATTGAGAACACTTAGAGACAATGAAAAAATTGTACAGTGTTCAGAGAGGAACAGTTCCAGCTTCTTCATACGAATAATGTACATACATTCACTCTAGTACTTCCTTTCCTTTCTAGAATGTGCAAGAAAAATCTTGTGACACCTTTTTAACATCTACGATTAAAACAGGGACCTTCAGAACTACACGAGTCTAAGCAGCATTAACTAAACAGTCGGAGTCTGTAACAATTTACATCCTTTGTGGGTCTGGCACAGGAAAAGCATAGCTTGCAGCTACTGGTGGTTTACGGTATTAAATTAATTTTTGTAGTCCATGCTCCTTGGTGTGAATGCTTCCCAACAGATGTGAAAAGTTCACAGCAAGGGAGTAGAAACTACCTCTAAAGAATGTTCTCCAAGGTGCCCTGGTGTTACCTCAGATTTAGGATCACATTTTCAAAACAGGGACCTTATTTTGAAAGTCTGCAGGTGATAAATCTATACATGAAACATCCTCAAGTTGTTAAACAGATGACTTTTTTTTCCCCTTGGAAATGTAAGCAAGAACAACATTTGGGAGGAAATACCTTCCAATTTTTCCTCTAACTAGAGCTTGAAGGAAAACAGTGATTTAGAAAATGACAAATTCAACAGAAAACAAGACACACCTTACTTACACTATGTAACAGTGACAGAAGCAGAAACTTGTAAGCAGAGTATGCAAACCCAAGAAAATAACTGAATAGGTATAAAATACTAACTTACTGCTGACCCCATTTTCTCCACTGAAGCCTACAGGGGCCACTGCCACTATAGTTGATACTACAGTCCCTTTAAACTGATAATGTAATGTGATAATGTAATGACAAGTAATGACAATGGCCACCTAAAGGTATGTTAGTAAAAACTCAGAGCAGAGAAAACACTTGTTAAGTCACTGCAGGAGAAAAAAAGCTATGAACAGAAGATGAAACCAAGCAGCCCAGAAACCTTCTGAAACAGTGAGAACTATTTAGGTTATATATCAGAAAAGACTGTTCCTTACAAATGATCAGAATAAACTAATTGTACAAGTCTGTTTACTACAAGAAAATAAAGACTTGCTTCAGCAGGACAACTTTTTCATAAGGCGTTCACTGCAGGATTGCAGCTAATGACCTCCTCATACTCCCCCTAATTTGAATTTAGTTAGATTTCAACAGAAAACCTATTTCCTCATAAACCTTTTTTCAAGGCATGGAGATTCCCTTCTCCCCCATGCCATGGTGCTCCACGGTGCAGACAAAATCTCTGCAAACTGAGGTCACGCAAATTCTGTTACTACTCTTACCAAGACAGAAAACTCCCCATTAAATTCACTGAATCTAGGATTTCAGCATTGATAGACCCATCCTCTTCCAAGTTCACTCTTGTAATCAGAAGCACTCCCTAGAGCTCAGGGCAGAAGTAGCAGAAAAGTCTCTGCAAGCACTACTACTTTCATGAGTAATTTTTCCTCTACCTACCTGTGAAAATGAAAAATTCATTGTCTTCAAGTTGTCATTTTTGAGATTAACAGCACTTACTTCATGCGCCCCCCTATGAAATAAGGCATCAGTGTAGGCTGGCAAATAGACAGAACTGACAGAATAAAACATGGGAGCGAAACTCATGAAATCCGCAAATAATAACAAAAAAGCACTAAGTAACTTTTACATACTCCAAAATGCACATGCAGTGCATGCACATGTGTGTTGGTGTGTCCTCATGCACCTGTATAAGATACCTGTACCTCACTTACCAGGTAAGCTTTCACTGCAAAGTATAAGATTGCATTTAAAAAAGGGAGTTAATCTGAAACCATAACTCATATTATAAGATGACTAATTCACACAAGGGTGTCAGGGGGGCCTTACTGATCTGTGGGAGATGGGAATGGCAGAAGGCAGTCAGAGCCCATCCCACCTCCAGCCAGGGCAGGGCAGCCAGTGGCTGCCCCAGCCCTGGGGCATCAGGCATCTCCTTGGGGACAGGCCACCAGCTCATGGAGGTGGGGGCAGACATAACCTGACCCATCAAAAAAACACTCAGGCTTAAGACAACATGTGGCTTTCCACAAGAAGATGGAAGTTTAGCTTTACTGGCATGCAAAACCAAATTGCTGAAAGTTGTCATTTCTTACATTCTTTCAGATTTTACAATCTTCATATATTGAACATGGTCTGATTTTCCTCTTCAAACAATGCAAAATTATTTACAACCTCAAAGTATCTATTACTGTTCATTCTCACTTGTGTCACTTTAGTTTAATTTCTCCAGTCTCTAGATATTGTTATTTGACGTACAAATGAACTATGTTTCAGCAGTTAAGATAATCGTATTTTAAGAGACTGTGAAGTAATTTAAGTCAGATGTTTTGCGCGCTGTAAACACAACTGACTGGACTGTCTTTCGGGACTATGCTTGGTTTGGGTTGTTGTGTACTGAGCTGTACCCAGGTGCATGTGGAAAGCCTGCACCCTGTAACAGCTCACTTACCTGTACTTGCAATATACAGAGCAAGTCCAGGTTAGGGAGAGAATAATAAAGTATTTTTGATATAAAATGCACTGTGCTTACAGATCAAAGCCATGGGTTGTAGCTGCTTAGTAAATATGTTACTGTTCTCAACTGCAAGGAGCTACAGATTCTTCTTGTCCATCACCATTCCATCATTACTCACACTGCATTTATTCTTGCCACTTCTCACCTTGCTGCATCTTTGTTAGTTACAATAGCAAGCAGAAGCTGGACAATACGTAATCAAATGCTAAATCTTTGTATCAGAGAAGCTACAGACTTTAGATAAGAAAAAGACAAATCTTTGTGTCTACAGACATATGAAAAAGAGGCATAAAGAAATAAATGCAAGAAGCAACAGCCCTTTAAGTACTAAAATACAAGTTAATATAATAGAAACCACTAAACCTACAATTAACCAAAGTAGAAGTGCAAACACCATGCAAAAGTACTGTGTGCTACTCTGAATCATTATTTCTGTGCACGGAATAGGGAAGAAGACTCATATTTCAAAGGCCAGAGGTAAAAGAGCAGCATCAGCCTGGAAGATTCACTGGCACTGAGGCACGCAGTCAGACCTCATAGCACATCTTCTTCCATACCAGCTCCAGTACCATGGCCATTTTAGATTGCTTAGTTTGTTGCAGTAGGTTTCATCAACATCCCAGGCAACTTCAACACAGAAAAAGAACATGGTGCTGCCTCATCAAAAGCCAGTAGCCAGAGAAAAGTAAGGGACAAAGGGCATGAAAACAGAATAAGCGAAAGGAATAGCTAATACAAATGCCATCTATATGAGTTGTTAACTGGTTAGGAATCTTGAAATAAATATTTCTCCTATCCGTCCTTTCACTTACGCAAATTAGAACTTAAATTACAAAAGAAAAACATGACACTTATTTCTATCAGAAGAGCCATTAAAATCTCAGTAACTGGATAAAGGGACCTCCTTATAAATATCTAGCACTGCCTTCATCCAAAAAAATGACTCATGTCTCCCTTTACAGCCTCCAGTGGGGGGATGGCTCCTCTAACCAGGATGTTCCACTTCAAGACTAAGTCCTTAGTAGGAAATTTAACTTCTTTTTCATGGTTTAGTCATATGATATCAATCAGCTTATAAAACATGCCTAATGCCTTACCATATAATGTAAATTCAGGGAGTCTTTTATATATAATCCTTTACTTTCTACGTAACCTTCTGCTGTCTTTTTCTTTGAAGCCCACCAGTGTTGTCCAAATGTTACCAAGGATGGGGTTTTAAAACAATGAGATTTTATAGAGACACAAAAGAATAAAATCTACTATGAAATTATTATGCATGAAAGAGAAAACTATTTGACTCTTAGGTCTAGTTTTTATAGGTACTACGTTGTTTAGCTCCAAGTACTTAAGCATCTACTATGAAGCTGTGGAATGGGGACCAAGCTGTGTAATATAACAACATCTCGTGTTTCCATGAGGAGAGATGCCTTTTAAAATTCTGCCTGCTGGAAAACAAAAGGTTTTTCTGGACAGACAGAAAAGCAATTTGACAGGTTCTTCCTTTCTCTGTCCATTGTCCCTCCATTTAAACCAGGAAAATCCCTTACTATGTTACACTTAAGGGAGAGGGTAAGTCTCAGATCGTTCTGTCTTAGCATGATTCTTGACTGTCTGTTAATGGTTTCCAAAAATATGCAGCACAGTTCCTGAAGAGCTAATGTGGTTGTGCTAACATAGTTTTAAAAGCAGGGGTTTTAATATTTTTAGTACTTCTATAAGGACAAATATTCCTTACTGCAGAAAACTAAGCTGAAATTTAGTACACTGTCAAAAATATTTGGAAATGCTTTAATTTTTGATGGCAACAAAAGCATCTTTATCCTTTCTACACAGGTAAAATACTCGCAACAAAAATAATTCCATAGTGGATAACTGAGAAATTAATGTTAAAGTGCTACTATATCTCAGTTGAGTTGCATAGATGACATTTCCAACATGATCTCAGCATGACAGAGTGTATGCCATCTGGCTCAGCAGTGCTAACAGCCTGGAATCCACTACCATGTATCAAATGAAGAGATGGAATGGACAAACACACAATATACCAAAGAAATATGGCCAAAAATTTGACCAGATGCTGAGAAAAGGCCACATTTTCTCAAATCTTTTGCAATTATTTCAGCTGTGTCATTCCTCTCCAATGCCATGTCAATCTTCCTCTCAGATGTCTGTGTATTTTACTTTAATCTTGGCTAAAACACTCAAAGTAGCACAAAGATCATTGTTACAGTATTTAAGAAACTACTATTGTATTTTTATCTTTATCTTGTTTGGACTAAACTCATTTTCTAATAATCCCCATCTTTTTCCTTACTTTCTTATATTGTGGATAGAAAAGCTGCCATTATACTACTTATTGTATCCTGCTTATAAGACAGTGTAATTTCATTAAACTTATATAATCCATTCAGCGAACATGTATAATACAGTTTATACAGAATAGATTACGATTTTATTAGGTTATATATTTTATGTTTTTCTTTGGTAAAGCTTAATCTCATTAGGATTACACACTGCACAGAAGGTTATGTCATTATTTTGGCTTAAATGGTAATTTTACACATTTCAGCATGACTAGTATACTCGCTGCAGCACTGCCCTTGCAGTCAAGGCAGGAATGGCAGCACTCTAGACAATGTTTCGGATAGCTAGCTAAGAAGGTAAGACTTGTTCTGCAGCTGTCTGTGCTAATATGAGCTTTAGGATAGGGTTTCCCGTGGCTGGAAAGTCCCTAGCACTTTGTAAGTTAATTACTCCAAAAAGGAAATTACATTTTATTAAATACAAAACTCTATCAAAGAAATGGTTTTCTTAAAACCTCAGAAACTTCTGTGTAGCACCAACTTTTCCATGTTTAAAAATACAGTTTGAAAACCACTATAGGGAAGCAATTTTGACATCAAATTTGAAAACTGAAGCTTTTCAAGTCAGAGTGACTGGTTTTGCTTTACATTTCTTCCCTTTTTGATGAATAAGGTAATAGCTGCCTTCTAAAACTGCTGAATTTAGAAAAGGCCATTACTAATGTATCTCAGCAACTTGGTGACAGAGCTCGAAATGCAAATGAGAAAGGCACTACAATCTTCTGAGACATACCAGCCTCAGTGCTACCCCACTATGACTGTAGGAAATAAAAGGTTTTAAAGGTCCGTTTCCTGAGCAATGTGAAAGCAGTAATGAACGACTCCTCACACCAGTTCAGCAAGGCAGGCTATTAAGTGATATCATCGAAGTTGGGCAATTCTCCTTCTCTCCAGGGAAGGTAAGAGAAGGAAACATTGAGAGCTTTATCCCACTTCTTCAGTCACCCAGCCTACCAAAAACACACAAACCAAGTCAGTTGCAACCCCTCATTATGAAAAACAGCTCAAGTCTCTGATCTTCAGCTTTTGCTTAAATTTTTCTTTCTTGGCTCACTGCTGCAGCAGCTGAATATAACGTATGATAGGCAGGTAAAGTATACTCATAAATAAGGCTATTACTAAGATAAGGATGTTCTGTAATTAGACCACAGCAAAGGATGCTGCTATTCAAGCTCCACTTGAAAAAAAGAGTGGACATAATTTTGTACATTAATTATACAGCACGTGGTTGAATGGAAGGTAATCTAACATGTTGTATCATCCTCAAAAACATGAGTATTCTTTATGCAACACTTCACGCAAGACACTGTTATAAGGAGTTGCATTTTGGGAGAAAAAACCCCCTCATTATCTTACATCTCTAAAAAAACCACAGGAAAAACCCCAATATAAGCTAACTGCGTTTAAATTAAATAATGCAAGCAGGGGTTAAGCGTTCACTAGGTGTGTGGCATTTCAACCACAGATGATAACACTTCTCTGCTTTCATTGTCTTTCTCATGAATCAATCTCAAAGGAAATTAAGGATTTGTTTCCTGATTGTTGCTAGTGAAAGCAAGTCAGGGAGAAATGAGCTGGCCAAGGCAGCAGGGGACTTATGGGATGAACTCAGGTGCCCTGTTCCCTACGCAGTTGTCTAAGCGTTAGATCAAGGGTGCTTCCCATGCACCTACACTCACTCTTATAGCAATAGTCATTTACACTGCTTACCAGGAAAACACAGCACAAACCTCTTCATTCCCTCCAAACACAGCCACACCACTGTTAGCATAAATCCAAATACTTCTCCTTTTACGCAGCTCACAGTGATCATAGTTTTCAAAGACCCTGTTTGGCTTACTGTGTCTTTCAAAGTTTTCTAATAGTTAGATACTGTAATTCTGATCAGAGCTGATCCATTTGTGCCAACTAACTAAAATTACAAAGGTCTTTAAAACCTTTGGAGATCTAGCCCATTATACCATTCCCACCTTCTCTGTTCTTCCATCATAGTTCATATAGCAAATACTGATTTTCAACAACACTACTACTGAATATATATTTTTAATTTTTCCACTTGTTTTGCTCTGTATAAGTTCAATGAGCAGCAATTTTTGTGTGGTGCACACTTGCTTCTCAGCATCCCTGTAGGACAGGGCACCAAGTGGAAGAATCACAACCACCACCTGCTACCTGGAGACTGTCTTTGGAGAGATCAGCCAAAAAAGAAAAGGGATGGAGCCCAATCTTGCCTTACATGCTCATGAATGCTGACACAGCTCAAATCTCTCTCACTCTTTCTTACTCTAACCAACTTTAATTGCTTCTTGAATTTCCAAACTGGTCTTTCAAACATTGCTGTTACTGTACTTCTGGTTTGCTTACTACTTTTCATTTTATTTGCAAAAGAAGGAGGATATTAACTATAAGGAAGTTTAAATTTCTATCCACTTACATATTATGGGAAGCCACTTTATGACCACTACCTGACATTAAACCAGGTTCCAAACCCATCTGATTTAGATGCTCTCCATCAGGCTATTGCATACTGACTGACAAACAATAAATGTAATTTTTTTTTAAATCAGTAAACACCACAAATTCAATCTTAGGCTATCCTTTCTTCTCAAGAGACGGGAGGCTCAAACAACACCTGTTGTAGAAGGCAAGAAAGTAGCAAATAACTCCAGTCTAGAGACCTTTGCTGAAGTGTGGTACTGATGACAGTAAGCACGCTATTTTGGATTCTCCATGACAGGAAAAGCACTTTGCAGTAGCTGTGACAGCCCAGTATGAAAAAAACAAAAACAAAACAAAAAACAAACGTCTATGCTATCAGGGAACACAGCCTACTGGTCAGCCAGGCAGGACACATCAGGCAATGCCCAAGAATCAACTGGCTTCTGCGAAACCTCTTGATACTCCCAGCACTAATGCCTCCATGCACCAGATGGGTGCCTGCACGCACACTCCAAATGAACACAGTGGCTGTAGTTGTAATGCAGCTGGGGACAAGGGCTGTGCCCCTGCACATGCTGGGCCTGCTGAGTCGCCCATAGGAACTCCCTGGGCAGTCCCGGGAACTCCCCAGCTAGTTTCTGTTCAGATGAGATAATTGACTGATAGCTACAGGAACCCGCCCCGGGCAGTCCCAGCTCCACCCGAGGTCTCAGGGATCAATAGAAGAACTCCCGAGGCTGTTCCAATCCATGTTAACAAGATCATCAACTGCATGTCAGGGACCTGCAGAGGCAGGGAGTTCCCAGCAGCATTGGGAACAACCCAGGCAGGTCCTCCTTTGCACACATGAAGTAAATGGTGAACTAATAGGCACTATTTCTCTATTTAGATACGTATATCATTGAATAGAGCGATTTTTTGCACAGAGGTGAGATGATTTTAACTAGAAACTCACCATGCAGGCCAGCTGGACATTAAGAATTCACGAAACCATAGTTTGAGGGGGTCTGATCCAAACCAGCTGAAAATGCTGTTGCAAGGATACTTTCAATGGAGATTCCTATCACCACCTGGTCAGAAACTGGTCTTATTATCACAACAGCGACAATAGTAACGCAAGAGTGTTAGTTAACACTTGAACCAAGGTGCGTGTAACAGAGAGGTCTCTTAAGAAAATGAGAGCCTACCACTGCGTAACTTGTCCACAATGAAACTCCAAGCAGACTTAAAACATTACTCGAGAGTATAAGGACATTGCTCCAAGTAAATGTATCTGATGCCACTGCCTGATTTTATGAAATTCTGACTTTCAGAACACTTACTCTTTTTCCAAAACACTTGGTAAATAAACGCATTCTAGTATTCTGCCCTGTTCCTCACAATACAAAAAACCTAGTTACACAAATAACATTCATAAACGGTGGGGTTTTCTGGGCCATTCCCATTTATTTCTGATTTCGCAGTAGCCCATTGCAGCACGAGGCAGAGACACCACTGCAACTGAACAAGGATCTCTCCAGTCTAAACCATCTGTAACTATGCAACATGAAAATTCTCATGGAAGTGCCAGAGCAAAGCTGCTGACCAGCCCTATGAGCATGCTTATCTTGAGACATTCTGTTCTGACTATCAGTGAGACCAGGCCACGTTCAACCTCTAGCTTTTGTATCAGTCAAGAATCGTGGCTCAGAGACATGTTACAAATTTTAGATGACATGGTCTGAGCACGGCACTGGACCCCTCCACCCCTCTATTATGAAAGCAAGGCCAACTGCTCAATGCAGAGCTGAGATGAGTTCAATCTGGACTCAAGACCGAGCTCCACCACAGGAGGCTGTTTCTGCTTACAGTCAGGAAAACTCAGTTTGAATTTACCTGTATCGACCAGCAGGTTCAGCCATGACACCACACAGGATTTTTAGACAACTGGTTCCTAAAGTGGAAATCACAGCTCTCACAAAACACTAATTTCCAAGGAGCAGCCTCTCCTGCAAGGCACATACATGCAGAACTTCAGTTACTTCAGTCAATTTCTTGAGTGAAACGAGTGCTCACAGCTTGAAGCCCCAAGAGGCGCTTTAAGGAGTCCAGCATTTACCTTTTGGGACTGCTTACTCTAACACACGGTGGAAGGAAAAGATAAATTCTTGTTATCAACTTTTACGCAACATCAAAGTATATAATTTGCTGAGGGATGCATCTTTTACATCCATTTCAACCCAAAACGAGCTTCAAGAACAACTCATGTCTTCAAGAACACATTAGTGACAATGTTAAAAGGGTACAATGCCCACCCTTCCAGTTAAGTTATGCTAGTGTAGCAGAGAGCCCACGGGTGTCTTTGGGGACTTATAATGAGGTTCCAGCCCTCTGCCTATATTTCACCAGGAAATCTATCTACTAAAATATCTGGAGCCAGAAAAAGGAATCAGAAAGCAGGACTACTTCCTTCTGTCCCATCCTCTTTCTCCACACAACACACAAACTGGACGGCCATGTTTCTAAGTACAGATTTTTGTGAATGCTCAGTTTACCATTTTGCTGTCAAAATATTTGTTTTTCTCGGTCAGAAACCCAATATATTTTACAGGTCTCCCTGCAGAGCTCGTACGTTTCACATTCATTCATACATTACTGAAATGTCAAGGAAAACACATACCAGACATGTTTTTTGAGTTCCACCTGACTTCAATTTACCTTTTTCTTCGCACTCCACTGAAGGGAAGAAGCACACATGAACTCCGGGCATATCCAAAGCTTTGTATTATTCTGCTGTCAAGACCAGACCATTTGACTTCCTCATTTCTATTTATAAAAACAGATATTACATTTAGCCAAGAAGACTGTCAAAACAGATAATGTATTATGTCTCACTGAATTTCAAACTGGCTGAGTGCCTAGCCTTTTGATTGCAAAAGTCCACTCCATTATAGCTTCAGCAATGTCTTCTATCTAGTTCAAAAAAGTTTTGAAGAGAACTGTGAAATTACTTTATGGATCATACAAATTGTACTTGTTAATTCTTCTATTGGTCACCTGCAGTTATTGTTTACTAGTTCTGATGCCAACTTAGGCAGACTAATACTTCACTGGAAAGCCTAACTGATGACCTTCAGCCTACTGAGATACTGCTCAGCAGTAATCTCTCATGGGGATCCGCGTGGATGTGTGTTAACGTATTCTGCTGGAACTTGTTCTCTGATAAATTGTTTTTGTTACGCATCTAGGGAGTGCATGTGCATCCACAGTGTGATCAAAATTAGTATTACATTTCAAAAGAACCAAGTCCTTAGAGTAGTAGCAGTTACAACATAGTGATTGTTTTTATGAGGAACATGAAATTTTATTTGACTCGGTGAAAGCACTGCTTATATCTGCTTCCAAAATATCCAACATAGAAAACAAAAAACAAAGTAATAAAACCTACAACAAGTATGGCAAATGGAATACAGGTAGGAAAAGATCTTCTTTTGAAAGGAAAACACTGAAACAAAACAATAACCCAGAAAATGCACACTGATTACAAATTAAAATGCAACAGTTTGTCTTTATATGAAATTGTATTTGCTAATCTTTTGGAGGAAAAAAAAATTAAATACTGCTTTGGTTTATAAAAAGCTTGACCTCCAATCATCAATTTGCATACCTGCAGCAAGTAAAGCAAAAGCATATTCTGCTTTCCTAGGAAGGGATTTCTTTTAAGAGGCCAGGGTTTTCCAGCTACGGATGTAGTAAAAAACTGTATTTCATTTAAAATCAAAATATGACATAGTACTGCAATACAGCAGTATTATAATTAATATAAAACTACAACTTCCAGAATTTCATGTCTGTAGTTAAAACATCAGTATCAATGCCAAGGTCAGCACATCAATACACAGCCAATTCGAAAAGCAAGCACAAAAAATCTACAGCAGAAATGGTCATACTTTTACCAAGTATTTATTGACCTAGTATTCTAAACTGTTAACTGTCATCTCATGCCATCTATATTGTGTCTTTAACTTAGAAAAATTAATCATTTTGCATATCACAGTATTACAACAGCATTATAATTGCCTCTTTACAAACATTTTCCTACTCTTAATTTGTTTTTTGCCATTACTACTTCCCAGGTTTTCAGACTGAAGATGGAGAGAATATTAGAGAGACTCCTGCCTCTCTAAACAACTACTCAAGAAATCAGAGGAATCCAAAAGGATCTCACATACTTCAGTTTAAGTTTGCTTTCCCTTAATAGCACTTAGTCAAATAATGCAAAATAAATTTGCATTCATTTTGCTGCTAGATGCAAAGATAACCAGCTTCAGATGGGACTTTCTCTTTGGTATTATCAGACCTTTATGATCTTTTACAGAAACTTGAAACGGATCAAAAAGATTATCTGTTTATTTCTTATCCATCTCTTATTTAAATGATTCTAAATGTCATACAGAAAAGGGTGTTCTACGAAGAACTGTCATAAACCAGCCTAAATGGTATCACTGCACATTACTTGGCAGTATAAATTGATTGTATATTGTAGTCTGCTTCCCCGCTTTTAATTTTTTTACTCTTCTTAACGGTAATCTTTCTTAAAGAACTAATACAAGAGATTTTTCATATAGGTCAAAGCATTTATTTAGATCAAAGAGAGGAGTAAGATTCACAACAGAGATGTTCCCTATCAGTGGCTGTTTCATAAGAAGGCAAAATAGTGCATCTGTTAAATTCACTGTTGCATAATAGCACAGGAGAAGCAACCAAGAGCAAAGTGGGCAAATCCACAGCAATGTACTGCTTTGTCACCCAAACCAGCACTTTACATTCAGCTTACAAAAATATAGGAAACGCTGTAGCTGGACAAAACAAAAACAAAAGTAATTTCTTTGAGGCAAGATATACTTAGTAAGCAGACTGCTACATTCTGCACAACTTGCCATTTTTGGATGAAGCCTCTGGTGAAGAAAACTGCAGAGAAATAAGGCCTAAGGCATTGTTGCCACTTGAGCACTGCAAAAATGTCACACTTAACACATCCACCTAGTCAACCACAGGCAATAAAAAGGATTCTGGTATTCTGGAGTGTAACCAGACTTGTAACCAAACCCAAGTAACAAAATGGCAAACACTTCCCCTAAAGAAATAAAAGCCTATTTTTTGCTACAGTCCTTATTTTTTATTACATTAGAAAACGGTGAATATGATGGTGCATTTATTTTAGTTCTGCTAGATAATTATCATGACTGGTCAGGCTGGAATATGCTGAAATATCTCCAAGCAGAATTCTAACATTTTAACTATATAAAGGATCTTACTTTAGATGTGTTACATATGTAAAAAAAAAAGCTTAAAACAACCCATTACATATTTAAATAACATACTGAACAAATGAAATGTTCTGTAGAAAGTAAAACTAGATTTGGTGTTTCTTTTCACCATGCTCTACAAGATTTTAGAGGTAGTAGATATTATCCTCCCACACCTCATTGTTATTCGCAGGTGAGTAGGAGGAAAACCAGCTTTCCTACATTTTAACTCCCAGCTGGTTTGTCACTGAATTGATTTCTCTTCATTCTGTGTGAATGAAATAGTTTTTGAACTAACCCAATGAATAATAGGAAGAAATACTTTCTCTGCATATGCAAAGAAGAGCAGTGTTGTCAAAAAACAGTTAATACTGAAGCAAACTCTAATTCTGAAGCTTAACCATTACCTTTAGTAGTTCTGTGGTGTGGCTCCTCTTAAAATTTCAAGAGCACATCCTTCATCTAGATTTAATAACAAGAACTACTGAAAAATCCGGAGGCACAGTACATGCTGTACTAGGATACACGCTGTATTAGGATACATGATAGATTATGAGTCTGTTACATTATCACACCACATCCAGCAAACAAGATTATCACCAGTGAGATCCCTAGCAGACAATGTAACTGAGCAGTTCTGTACAGCACAGGAGAAGGAGACAGATGTGTAACTGCAGAAGAGTAAAGTCTCCAACTTGGTCAGGATAAAGTCCTAGGAAACCTGGGTCAGTGTTGAGCATGATCTGAGCAAGGGGTTGGACTACATGACCTCATGGCTTACCTTCATACTTGAGTGATTCTATGATTACATCAAGCCTGAGGTTTCATGCAAGGGAAAGTGCTTAATCTCATCAAGGACTGCAAAATCTCTTCCTTGTTCACAAAAGACATATCTTTTGAATGATTCCAGCTGATCACACAATTTTAGACACATCTGAACTGTTTTCAAAATTCACCAAAGGGCTTTTCCTGTGATCATTAGAGGTTTAATCTTTCCATGAGGAAACAGGTGAACAGACACTGTAGCAACAGTACTTAGTTTTGTACAAGTGTCTCCCTGCTGGTAAGACTTCAAATGTGTTACTCAATTTGGAAGGAAAAAAAGGAGTCAGGGGATACAGATCAACTGAAATTTGAGCTTAAAATTGTATACTAGACTATCACTAACTAATAGGTACTTGGTTGTTATTTTATATGCTTATACAGAAACAACAAAATATCAAACCCTATCCAAATTGTGTCATCCACGTAAATCTGAAGATCATTCCGTGGTTGCAAGATCTGCAACTTGACGGCCTCAATTCACCCATTAGAAGAGAAGCTATAATGCATGTTTAGGCATGTATCTGTTACTCAGAAAGCAAAGCCAAGTAGCTGCTTCTTTCATTGCCATTTTCTGTCTAAACAGGTCAGGAAGCTCTTACATACACACTTGCATACCAATACTGCCTTTTAAACTTCTCTGGTGACTGTTCAAAATCTGTTTCTATCTCCAAGAAACCAAAAGACATTGAAATCAATAGTTTTGTCTTTTACATGGAATTTTACAGTCCATTGTTTCCCAGTCATACAAAGAATTCTTACTCTCACCCTGTGTCCCACTTTTGGTCCACATTAAAGGGATGCTATCTATACTTTGGTGAGGTCCTCATGGAATTTTTTCCCTGGATCCTTCTAAGTCTTGGTGTCATCAGACTAACACTGATTCAGCTTTTAACCAAAATGCATAATACTGATAAAAAATTATCACTTCAGTATCAGCAAGGCAAGTTGCATGTGAAATGCAGCACTAATGCACTTTCTTGAAAAGATTTATTAAAGTTTTGCAGGTAGTCTTTCCAATGGCTAATGATATATTATGAAAGGGCTTATCAACTGGGGGAATATTTTAAGGACTTGCATTCCAATAGGTTGTTGTTCACATCTGTGTGCAATATAGACAAGACACTAACAAACTAAGATGAAATTTTCTTTTCACTTTGTCGAGTCTTCTGTCAATTAAAATGTAGAGGGGAAGATACAGATACAATCACAGTTATTTCTCTGTTGCTGGTAAAGACTGAAATCAAAGCTTTAGTTTGTCTTGGGATATTGGAGTCTTCCAGTTTAACACCTTAGACATGTACACTCCTCAAAAGCAGTCTACCATTTTTCACCATTGCTCCTTAAAACTAGAGACAGAACTCTGAACCTTCATGCACCATAATTACACTTATTGTGGCCGGCAGAGATAAATTCAGATAGAAGAGAGAACAAGGAGACTGTGGTAGGACTGTTGCTACCTTTCCTCTGACAACAAATTCTCCTCTACATAGCCTACATACACTCCACAAACAAGATTCAGCCATTCTCATTATATGTTCTATTTTGGCTTTTTCTCTCCTTTACTTGGCCCTGTAGAAAATTTTAGATAGATCTCACAAGTACGCAATGTTCTTTAAACTTTCTACTTGTGCTGGTTTTGGGTGGGATAGAGTTAACCTCCTTCGTAGTAGCTAGTATGGGACTATGGTTTGTTATTTGTGCTGAAAAGTGTTGATAATAGATGTTTTCATTATCACTGAGCAGTGCTTGCACCAAGTCTTTTTCTGACACACCACCCCACCAGCAAGGAGGCTGCGGGCACACAAGAATTTCAGAGGGGACATAGTTGGAAAAGCTGATCCCAACAGACATTCCATACCCTGTGGCATCAATTTCATCATATAGAGCTCAGGGAAGAGGGGTTTGTTCAGAGTGATGGCGTTTCTCTTCCCATGTAACCGTGACTGGTGATGGAGTCCTGCTTTCCTGAAGACTGATGAACACCTGCCTGCCCAGGAACAGTGGTGAACAAATTCCTCGTTTTGCTTTGCTTATATGTATGGCTTTTGCTTTTTGTATTGAACTGTCTTTATCGCAACCCTCGAGTTTTCTCACTTTTACTCTCCTGATTCTCTCCCCCATCCTACCACAGGGGGAATGAGCAAGAGGCTGCATGGTGCTCTGTTGCTGGCCAGGGTTAAATCACGACACTACTCCACTACTGCTGGTGGTTACCTTACTTTAACTGCAGCAAGGTTTCTGAAAAAAATCATTTTTCTAAGCATATGTGACATGAAATGAATATGCAAAGTCTACATGAAGGACTTTCAGATAAGTCACAGAGAAGGGCCATAACTAATCTCCGTATGTACTGTCACATGAAATTACATTGCTGTTTTGCGGGTTTTTTTATTACTTTTTTACTTGATGTTCTAATAAAATATCCTACATATTAAGATAATAAGTATTCTGTAGTGAAGTTAAATAATATTGTATTACTGGTTTATTCGAAGAAACTGAAGAAAAATTACAGCTAGTATTTCAGCAGTCTCTACAACCATTTAATATTTACAGCTTGGACTTTACACAAAACTGAAAAGGAAACCTACTAGAACTCATGGCACAAAGCAGTGGAAAATCATATTTTATTTTACCTCATGACATCATCCAGTGAAGCAAGAATAGCTAAACTTTATTGTCACATTTTATAGATAAACAGAAGTCCAGAGAATTTACTAACTCTCCTATGATGACAACTTAAAACTCAGGACATTCTGAAAGGAGAAGACAGTCAAAAATCTTGATTAAACAAGACTCATTAAATAATCCTTCTGACTTAGACAGAAGACAGTTGGCAAAAATTCTTCAGGATTTGATTATATTCCTCCTTTATAGACTTCTGTGAATGGTCATAGTTAAATATAGACCCACACATTTCTAACTGAACACCACTTACATATTTCTCTTGCTGATAAAGCAATGTCCATATGAGAAGTCTATCATGGAAAAAAACTTATTTTCAGTTACAGATCTTGGCAACAAGCAGAAAAATTTAAATGAGTGCTTCAGTCTGTCTGTTTACCTGATTAAAGAGGTATTTCTAAATCGCATCTGCTTCATGGAAGAAAGCCTTCATCCAGTCTTGGTCTAATTTTGTGTGCCTTGAACCTTCAATCTCATCTATGTCTATACATACAAAGTGAAGGCAAGATGCGAGCAGTACCAAATGATAATGAGGTTCACTCGTATTACTAAGATGCAAATGGCAACATGGTGCAAGATAGAGGCCTTAAAACTGGATAAAGAGGGCACAGAAATTCAAGCAGTAACAAAGCTACATCGTCATTTGGAAAAGAGTGGAACAATAAAACTAGCATAATTTTCAAACTGAAATTGTCAGAAGCAAGTCTGGACCATGATTAATCAAGAACATAAACACCTAAAATTCTTTTGCTGCCATGATTGTTTACTACTAATTAAGCAGATAATTTTTTCACACTCCATTTGCAGCAACATCTTCTGTTTGAAGTGTTGTAAAGATGGTGTGTTTGTCCAACACAAACACTTGTAAATTTCACTTTTTGATGGTTCTACACTTTGATCGATTCAGTTCCTTTTATGACTTCAAGAAAACTGGCTTTTAGAGCCTTATGCAATTTCCCAAGAACTGGCCATATTAAACACTTGATGACCACTAACTTTGTCTCTTTACATTGTTGTCCCATGTCACAGTTGAGGCAAGATAAAAATAAAGCTGTGGAAAAGTCATATCAAGGATAAATATCCATATTACTTCCTTTTGTTGCTGTGGTTCTTTATAAAATACTTGGACATACTTGGCAAACGGAAAAGGTCTGAAGCACAGTTTGTTCACAGACCAACAAGAAAATGAAGAGCGAAGGAAGGATGTTTATAATGGAAGTAAGTCTGACAGCTGATAGTTTCAAGCTCAAATCAGATTAATCACTTGGGATGTAGATTTTCAAATGATAAAAATTTGGAAGTCACTATTATAAGATTACAGATTAAAATGGTAGCCACTCTCAAAATTAGGTGTATCTGGAAGCCATCTCCTATGTTTAACTGGCATTTTGCAGAAGCAGATACACTTTATCTGAGTGTAAAGGTAGCCTTCCAGTGCTGGGGCCAGCATAGGATGAACTAAGCAAGAGCAAAGAGTAAAAAGCTGACACCAAAACTAACTCTCTGATTCTATAAGTTATTAGAGTTTGTTCACGCCTTTTTAATATTCTTCTAACATAAAACTTTACAGCTTTAGATTTTCTTTTTAGACCATTTGCTTTAATTAAGTCAAAGAGCTTTTTAGGCCACATAGCTGAAGGAGATACTTGGGAATTATTCAGAAAATACTCATTTCAAGCTCTGGGATGGGAATGTGAAAAGTGCACACATAATAAAACATGCTTGGAAAACATTTTTCTGAGAAAAAGAGTAAGCCAGAAACCCTTATTCTCCACATAGAAAAGCGTTAATTAATAAGATGACTGAAAACCATAAACATAAAATATAAATTAAAAAACCCCATAAACCTCAAAGGACATTGCGAATTAACTTGACACATTCCACTTCACTATACAAATGCAACACTTTTTGTTGTGTATGCCACATCCTCCTTTCTTTTATAATCGTAAGTACATGCATACATACATAGTCTCTCTTAGGTATTATTAAACTTTTTGGCCAGGATTGGCATTGCCTTTTGTCCTGAATAAAGGTGGTGCACTCCACAGCTATGAGAGCTGAACCTCCTCATGGGCTGTCCCAGTTGGACACCACGGGCTGCCTTTACAAGCAGAGAGGAAGGCATGCAGCCCGACTCCGGCCATGAAGGTAGGTGCCCATGAAGCAGGCAGCAGGCTGCCTGTGGACCGGGCTTGGCTGTGAGGCCTCAGCAATCTGCCCCCGACTGCCCCTGTTTCTTCCCTCCTCCCTCCCCCACGCCAAGAGGAAGAGAGTGAGCTGCACTCCTCTGCCTTCAGGCCAAGTCTCACCTGCAGGCCACCCCTCTAGTATCGTGCCAAACAGCAACTACAGCAGCAACAAAACAGGGCCCCGACACAAATGCCAGTGGTACATAGGCTTAAGTGTTTACATAACCACAGAATACAAAATATGCTAATAAATAAGGGCACACACAAAATTCAGGATCAAGAAGGCTGCCAGAACAACGCATTCCTCTCCAAAGCTTGCACACAACCACCTCAGCCCAGCTTTTGAGATGGATCCTTCAGACAGATTGGCCCAGATCAGGAAATAAGGGACTTGATCCACGAGTATCTGGGACTGTCAAAATACTGATGATACTTCTTTGCAATCTCCTTCGCTGCAACTCACTGATCCTTTATGAATTTTCAAATAAATAATGAATATTGTTAGAAAAAATTGTCCACCACAGTGAAGCAGTAATCCACGGACATGAAACGCATTCCACGTTTCTCTCCCCATTCAACTCTGCAGCTACATGAAGACAGTAGCACAGTAAACAAGCCTCCTCCTCCTCAACACACTTCAACTCATTCTTCCCACACACAGCTGCCACTATCATGCATATTTCAAAGCCTCCATCTGGGCTTGACAACTGTACCTTCTTTTCTTCCAGCCAACAGAAATACACTTCCTACTCAAGCAGCCATGGATGATATTGCACTGATTTTTTCAGAAAAGAAGCTGTTCCACAAGTAGGTCATGTGGGTGGAAGCCTCCATGCTAACCTACATGTTCACTGTGTAGGTTAGAGCTACCCTACATTTGCTTTTCCCTCATTCCAGCTAGAAACTATCTTCAGGCAGCTTGTGAAGATTTGTGGTACTTGTCCAGGCTGCTGAATGCCTGGTTCTTCTGCATAAACACCTACTGCTCACACAGGGATTGACTTCACAGTATACACCCAGCAGGTTCAACATTTCCCAGAGATTATTCATTTATGCCACATATGCTACACAGTGCAGGTACACCTCTCTCTATCCAGAAATATGTCCATAATTCCCACGGCTGTTGCAGACTAAGGATGCCCTGAACTCCACATGCGCAGGAGCAGATCTCCAGTTTAGGGCCTCATCTTTTTCTCCTAAAGTCAACTCTCCCTGCTGGAGCTATGCCTGTTGATGTTCTGCTGCAACAATCACCCACTCTGCACCCACAGCAGCAACCTACGTTCTACCATTTAAATAGCTTTGCTTCTTCCTTTCTCTCTCATCAGCAGCCTGGACTCAACTCACCCTTCCTGTATCATCAAATGCTCCCTTCTACATCCCCCATGTAAACACACACCCTCCTGTTCTGCTGCAGCTGGGTAGGCACAGGTTAAGGGCAGCGCCTGTTGCAACACCAGGAAGGGCTGAAGCCAACCTAGGCTATGGTTCTTATCTTGGAGAGCAGAAGAAGGTGGGGCCAAACCAGGAACCAAAGTGGAGTCGGGCTGCTCCTGCTCTAGCAAGGGGTAGCACCTGCCTTCATTCACACCTCATGGCAATGTCCACAGTTTCCCATCTCTTTGTGGATAGCAGCAGCAGCAAATGAGTCACCAGGTGAGACAGGGCACACTAGAGGTGACGTTTGACAATCTGGGCAGAGCAGGTTGAACAGCCAGTCTCAACTCAAGCCCCACCCCACCCTGCAAAAAACCCCAAAAGCTGAAGAGGAGTAATCTATCTGCAGCCTTTGCCTCACGAATCACCTCCTGAACCACCCGAGATTAACAATGTTTTAACATACAGGTTACACAACTAAGGTAATTCCTTAAGGATTTTAATGACTGTATGTTCAGCCAATTTCAGTGTCTTGTCTGCTGAGCTTGCATTTGGTTTAAATCATACCTCTCCACAGACAGATATGAAGCTTAGTTAGCTAGTATTTCCTAAATGCTTTGAGATCTTGTAGTAAAAGATGCAATGGCTCTACAAAGCAATTTTACTCTTAGCAAGATACTTGCTATCGGGATTTGTTAATTTTATCAGAAGACCTCCATCTATGCGTGTACTGCCTCTTTCTTGGAATAAGGAGGACAAAGGAGATGGTACAAAAATAAGCATCCATAAAGAGAACAGGCAAAATTGATCATCGAGAATAGGCACTCTTCAGCTGCTCAGACTATTAACCCATGTTTTCTTTTGGGAAGACCACCAAGGAGAAAAACTGCAAGGAAAACTCTAGTGGAAAGATACTTTCTACCCAGAGTACTCATCCATTTTAGGTCACATGAAAAAAGATGTGGCCTAGATCTTCTGCCACTCCGCAGGCACTACCTGTCTTCCTACTTAAACAGCATTTCCAACAAACTGAGATATGGCCTTAATTTTCCTTGAGCTGATCATAAAGGTTTAAAATTTTTTCTTTGATATTTATCATAGTGCTTTAGAGGTCACCCAGGCATTTTATGCAGACTGCTGGTACACTTAATCATTTCAGTGTCTTCCTGCAGTAAATCAGAAGACATTATATTAATAAAAGATGCGTCTGTTCCAGGTCTGATTCCTAATGCTGAATCCCCATCTACGTGGCTTAAAAGGAGTCCTTTAAAAAGGTCAGTTTACTCTATGGAATTCTGAATATCAAGGATATGTCTTCTCTCAAAGAAGATATATACACTTGAGACCAGCACAAAGACGCTGGAGTTATTCAGAATGAGAGCTCAAGGCTGTCTGCACCATAACCTAGCCAAAGAGACCTTGTCTGAAAATACACCACTGAGATACAGCCACACCATGCAAATAAGTATCTCGTAAAACATGTTTATTTCCATCACTACACTTCTCTGCCTGGCAAACACTGTTTAGTCACATTCACTGAGCACAAGGACCCAAGACAGGCAAAATATAAGGTCTAAAAGGGAAAGACTGGTCAAAAGAGGACTTTGCTTGTACCACGTTATTATGATTTGGTTACTTCTTCAAAATACTTATTAATCCCTGTAATCAGGTTGTACCTAATTTAAAAAAAAAAAAAAAAAGAGGAAAAAAAGATTAAACAGTTGTTCAGTTGTTTTCTGGACTTGATTTATCACATCTTCTTCTGGCTCTTACTTTTATATTTCAAATTCAAGTTTGCATTCACTATCTCACACATCACATGTACAATTCCTACAAAATAAGGATAACCTTTATGAGTAAGTCACAACTTTCAGTGTTATGTCGCTTTTGTGACATTAGTCTGGTCCTTGCTAAAGGAAAATTATACAAGTTTTCAACTAATACAGCTGACAAAGTACATCTGAATAACAGTTTCTCACTGCAGGGGTCGATTCCTCTGCAAAGCAACTTTGTCTGAGTATCTTAATGAAGACAATCAAATGTCTTGTTTTCACTAGATCAGTCCAACTCCAATGAAACCATGAATTTGAAATACTTTTTTTAAATCTTTCTTTTTCTTCACAAGAAATTGCAAGATTGACTTTTTCTTCCCATCTGGAATAAATTCGTAATTTCTAAATTTACAATCACACCAGAAGAGACATTAAAAAAAAAATCCACAAAAAAAACCCCTTCAATATTTTGTGTCTTATCTTGCAACATGCTGAAAACTCACATATTTCTAACTTGCATGCATGATACGGACGCTGAGTGTCACTCAGAACTGGAAATCTGACCTCAACTCCTGTGCGGAACATGGGGATAATACAGAGAGAATACTTACCACTGGCTTTCAAAAGTAATGTCAAAGTATCTCTGTAAATCAAGACCTTTGCAAGATCCACAGACCTTTTGTGACATTTTATCATGAGGCAGCTGTGAGCATTGACTCCAACAATGTGCCACACAGTTCAGACCCTGTAATAGGGTCGGACACCCTGCAGGAAATGGCATCGAGACCAAAGTGCTCCCATCATAACACTGCACCCTGACTGCTGCCCAGACCTGTGCTGGGCAGAGGAAAGCTAATCAGGCAAGATACAGACTCCAGGTGGGTCACATGTTGAGCATTCCTTGTTCCAGACATCACTTGACTATTTGGCTGACATATCTTAAAAGATATTCCTGACCCTAAACCACCTAGTCCAGTCAGAATTTTATTTGCATTTTAGCAACCTGGTTTTATATTGTATGTGTTCACTGGATATGTGTTCAACCATGCTGCTGGTTGGATCTTGGGGCATGGGGCCATGGCAGACTCATCTGTACCTGGTAACCCCTAACAAAAATGAATATGATTCCATATAGGTTGAGGAGAAAGCTACCACTGTGAAATGCATATTTCTCTCTTTCCTTACTCCTAAATTGCACCAGGTGTGTTTGCATGCAGTCCCAATCCACTCACAAAACCAAGGTATAAGTACTTATATATGTTCACATGAAAAAAAGAAAAAAGCTTCTTCTATTAATCAGTAATAGCTGACAAGCTAAGTAATGTTCAAAAATATTTTTGTTTATCTCACTGAGTGCAGATTTCAAACCTCATGACAATTGTTATGAGACAGGTTTTCTTATTAGCAAATACAAAATACAATTTAAATCACTTCAGCATCTCATTTAAAATAAATAGACTGCAAAAAATAGAGAATATTTGAATAAATACTGATTGCTGATTCTGTACTTAATTTTGATTCTTCAAGTTAAACATCAGTTTTTATCAAGAACCTGCTTCTGAATTGGAAATTCTATCATAAAAAAATTGAATGGCAGGCTACCAAAAAATGACAAGATTTTAACACCATAATAAACATTAGGATCATGATCCATTATGCTTAACACTTACAGGGTTTTTTTCCCTGTAACCAGGATGCTTAAAAACTTGTTCAAAAACAGAAAGCAAAGCTAAGAGTCTTATGTAACAGCATAATTTCAAAACTGGTTTATTTGAGGCCACACCACACTAAGATCAAGTTTTTCTGATGGAAGATGGCTTATTCTTCATTGGTTTGGGTCTATACAGGGTGCTTCAAAAACACAAGAGAATGACACTGAGTAGGTCTGGTATTTGGGAAGGTCAGGATGAAGATGCAGAAGAATATATGAGACAGTGAATGCACTGGGAGAAAAGACAGTATGTGTGAATGGTGTGGAAAGAATGCAAGGAGTATGTGGGATAAGAAAAGCAGCACTTGACAGGAAAACACAGGCTTCTGGAAAAGGACTGGGTGTGCAGTTGGAAGTGGGATGCAGAACTGAAAGATCAAGGAGACTGTGCTAGGTAGTAAGATATCAGAAAGAATGCAGAAAGAGATATTGCACAAGTGGATTCCTATAAAGAAAAAAGGGTAGAAAATATACAGATAACTGACAGCAACCCTCAACTGAGGAACCTGACAGCGTGATAAGTGGCACGAATGGATCAGGGCAAAGTGGCAGCACTTTCATTCACAAAGCCAGCAGTGGATGAACAGAATCATCCCTTGCACAAAGACATTCATATTTTGCTTGTATGCTGTAGGTTGAATTTTAAAATCAAGAAGTTCAGATCCCACCCAAAGTAACAAGAGGTCCCTCCACCCTTTTACAAAATACATCATCATAAAACAAATTTCATCAACTCAGCCTTGTAATTAATGGGGACCAAAACAGCTTTGAATTATTTTGGCAACATCATTTTAGAAGCTTCTGCCCCAAACCACGAGAAAAAGAAAATAAACCTTACCCTGAAATGACATATGACTTAATAGCATAGAACATAATTTCTGGAAAAACAGCTTCTGAAATTATACTGGCATTGACTCAAGGCGATTTGAATACTAATCTTCTATAATAATATGTTAGAATTAGAAACATCGTTAGCTTTTTAATAAATACAGGAATATCCCCTTCTAGCCATGGTAGGTCATGAGACGGCTGACCTAAAAGCTTTCTACTCTCTCCTGTTCTCTACAGTTCTTTGACACCAAAAAACTGATATCTCAAACCACTGCAATCTTCTATCCATGGTTCATTAACTGGTCACCTAAACTGACTTAAGTAGTAGCAGGCCAATTTACTCTTAGATGTGCTTAGTATATGGAGAGGCTATGGAATAGAGTAGCTCTTAGGAACATTTTGGTATTTTCAAATTATGTGCAGCATAAGTAAATATCTATTATTTCAAACACGTACACAAAGACGTGTATCCACCTCCAAACACCTCAAATCGCTTTCACCCTCCTGAATGTCCAATTTAAAACTACAGTACTGTGCAACATTTCCACACAGCACAGGTTCCTTTCCTGACTCCTTCATTCTTGGGACTCACTTCCTGGGACCTAGAAGAATGCACACAATGTAAATTCACAGTCCTTGGAATACAGTTGTAACAAGTAAACTCAGTTCAAGAAAGTTTTCAGTGCATGGAGTTTCAATTTGTTTGTAAGCGTTAAGTGAACAGCAAATGGGGACCTCTGCATCTGTCAGTGCATGTAACTTCTAACTAGGGACAAAGCTTTGCAGGCACCCTCTGCTGAGACAAAGCATGCTAAGCCAAACATGTATGTGCAGAGAAGTGGTGTCATGACACCAGTGTGGGGGGTTGTGTGGGGAGACTGTGTGGGTGTGTGGGAGGAAGAAATGAGAGAGGACAAGGAAGGGGAGGAAGTTTGTGGGAGCTAACACATGCTGGTTTAGCTGAGAAACATCAGCCACCCTGTATCTCCACCCATTGCTTTCCCTCCGTTTGTCCTCATACCCAGCAGTCAAATACCTAAATACCAGCTTGTCACAACACAAGAGGGCATGGTGCACTTTCTCACCTACACACCCCAGGTACAAATTCCTGTCAAATACATCAGCTTCCTTTTCTCTCTCACTTCCCTACTTGCATTCTTTACACAGCTGAGCCTGCTCAAGCACTGGCCATAAATAACTTGCATCTCTTCTAGGGTCAAGGCCCTGTTGAAGTGCCTCAGGATCACAAAGACCCTAGCACCAACATTAGCTGTAGGAAATGCTTCCACCACTTCAGGCACAAGCTTTTTAAGCATCTCACAGGGAAAACATCCCTTTTGTATTCTTGCATTTTATCAACTCATATAGCAGCATTTTAAGTCAGCAGTTTCTTTTTCTTCCTTTTGCATCTGATCACGTACATTTAGGAACATATGCCACCTGTGCTATGCATGTGTAACTCCCACTCCTGCTGACTTCTAATATTAGCAATAATAATAAATAACAAATTGTTATTTATGTGCTGCCTGGACCAGAAAGCTTCAAGGCACCTGATAAAATATATGCAAATATGGGGGAGGGGGGGGGAAGTAAACTTACCCTCAAGTACACAAAGCACTAGGCTTAAAAAAAATATACAAATACAGACAAGCACTTCCTGAAACCAAAAATGAGTCAATCAATCCCTAACAGATTAAAATTTAAACTCTCAGCTAAGTCACTCCCTGTACAACCAGCTCAAACAGTCTGAAGAGTCTTAGCAGTATTTGTAGAGGTAAGATGAAACCTTAAAAATTGTTTCACTCAAACTAATTAATTGCAAAAACTCACACCCCCTGTGCTTTGATTTACAAGTAAGGAAGGAAGTAACAAGGGATTTTATATCCTGCTCTCCTACACATTCTACTCTAGTTTATCAGGACACCTAATATTCAGCTAGGAAAAATGCAGCAATACTAGTTTTGTTTTAAGCTACACTGCAGAGTCCTCAAGCACTTTGAAACAACTAACCTGACAGACAACTGCGGCAAAAATACCTGAATCATGTCAGCTGCACATAGAGCAAAGTGGAAATTATTACATAATTGCATTTTCTGGCATATCTGTTTGGAAAACCTACTGTAAATTGGATGTTTGCAAGGACAGCGGCAAGAAAAGTTGTTCAGACAATGAAACTAGAGGCATTCAAATGTTGCATTCAAACTCACAAGGGAAGATTGAATGGACTTGCCAAAGGTGCCAGAAGGAGCCTTCATACAAATGAAAATCAGGTTCTGATTTTCCCCTAGCATTTCACATGAGCTTAACCTGCTTCCAACCAAAATGTCTAAAAACCAACCCCCCCAAAACCCAGGCAATTTTACAGTCTATTAAAAAAAAAAAAAAAAAAAAGAAAATAGGTTTATAAATTTTAACTTGCTTTAGTTTCCTCCTATCCGAAAAGTTTGAAAGTTTTACTTTAGCTTCCAACTGATTTTGTTTTTTCTTCAGACTTCAGTTAACTTTTCCATCCACTAAAGTTTAACACAGCTTTTTCAGTGGCAGCATATTTAACTATGCTGAGTTGAAAAAATCTTACATTATACATAGTAAGAGTAATGGAACAAAGCCTGTAAGGCTTTGAAGACTAATAACATATTCATAACTTTGGAAAATATGGTATGGGGAGAATGTAATTATTCAAATAAATGCAGGCAAATAAGGCAAAATTTGAAAAAGCTTTCATTGGAAGGAAGAAAGCTTTTTATATTCACCCTTTCAAAGAGTTGGTCTACAAATAAGTCAATTGCAGATTTTGTTTCTATCTCATATGCCAGATATATACCAGCACATGCAAGGTGAGAAGACCAGGCCTTCTCACTTTCCAAAGGCCTTCGGACATTTTCCAAAAAGACCCCTACATTGAGAGGAATTTCACGTTTTTCATGTGTGTATTGAAAAAAATAACATCACTTTCGTTTCAAATAGAGAAATATTCAATGTCAACTTCTTACCAATATTTGTTTCGCTCTTGAATTCTGCAGAAATCATACAAACCTGTCACCGGTGTCGATTTTTTTCACACTTACTGACTGGAACTGCATTACCAATTAGGACTCCAAAGACAAGGAATTTTCCACTCAGGTCAAGCTCCTTCCAATATCAGTCTATATTATAGTACACTTAGAAAAATGTTTTCTAAATATTGCATTAGGATAGGCAGGCACCCACAACTCCCATTATCAGGTATGAAAAGTTGCAGCACAGAAAATACTTATGTAATAGAAGGAATCCGAGATATTTTTTCATATATGGTTTTGCTGGGGTAAATACGCACTTGGCATAATGCCTCACAATGAATCTACATATATTAATACACTGCAGAATTGCCTATTGTTTCAACTTTATTACATTCTATTGTGGTTTTACTTTGTTCAAATCTGCAAACGTATCTGTGGAATGTTAGGATTTTGTAATTTCATATTTTTCTATTTACAGATCAAATTCAATTTTGTTGCATGGTGGCATACTGGCACAATTGAGATTTCCACCACACCAATAATAAAAGGTTTTTTATCATGTGAGGGTTTCCCAGTTTTCAGATAGATTGATTGAGTTTCTCATTTTTGAGCATAAGGACAAAACAAGTAACTGCCCACACGGACAACTACCCTGCAAGTCTCTTTACATCCTGAGGTTGATGTAACTGCAAAGACTTAAGTGGAATTTGATTTTTATTACAAACATGTTTAATTTAAAACACCAAGTTTGAAATTTTCAATACTAGTTAAGAACATTATTTGATAGGTTATATAGATCTGTACTACAACTTAAGAAGGTCAATCTTCCAGAATTTATTTCTCGTATAAACTTACATGGCTACATTAACAGAAGACAAATATAAGGTCAAAAATACATTGATTAAATAATTTTTATATACACATATTCACAACCATTTAGGACAGCTCAGAACCCCAACTCTGACTTCAGCAAAGAACACTAATGCAGAACACTAGAGATGTTGTCCTTGTTTAAACTAATTGTTTAAAATATTTCTGAATTTTGCCATATGGAGGTATGTAAGACTGTTTGAGTTACCGTTTCCACTACAGTAAAATTTTAAAGAAAATAACAACATAAAGAAATAGTATTTTTTTCAAAGGGCAATGGAAGACTAGTAAACCAACTTCTTGAAACTGTTCTGACCAAACTCTACAGACTTTACACTCCTGATCAAAACACAGCAGGGTTATCCATCACTTCCATACTCCAAGTTATAAAACAGCATTACTGACATTAGTCAAATCTATCATCAGAGAAAGTGATCCCAATTTTTCCTCTCTTCCACCTTTCTCTTTTACCCTGCCTACCCTATTGCCAACACAAATATTTCAAGACAGCCATAACTTTCCTGAGAATTCCCAAATGAAATGTACAACATATTTAAGTACAATTGTAAAATAAAGGCATGCTAATGCAATGTGAAAACGGAACTCTTCAATGACGTGCTCAAATTTCACTCAATTTGTAATAGCGCTACCAACAGCAAATGGAAAACTTGGGTCTATGACTAAGAACTGGTGGCACTGTTACATTTTTATTACTGCATCAACAACACTATATATTTCTGCTCCTCTGACATGTTTACAGCCTGAGAGTGAAAAAGAAAGCTCTAAAACACCCACATAAAAGGCTCCCCTATGTATATCACTGCCTTTTCTCTCAAATACATTAAGCATCAATAAGAAACCTTACCTTGTTATTCCCGAAAAACCAATCCCTTTCTCTCTCTGTAAACTGATAAACACTCCATTGACTATGTTCTTTGTTATAGTAAGACCACACAGATATTTAGACATGGTGATGAATTTCCTCTCGGAATAATACACAGTAATATTTTACATTCTGCATTTTTTTCACCCAAAAGCCATAAAACACTTAGGTACCAAGGTAACTTTACAGCTGATGAAAAAGGAAAGCAGAAGGCTTTCCTTAGCACTAAAGGAAATCCTATAAAAGAGTCAAAGTTATATTCCATAGAGTGTGGAATGTGTTTTTATCTTTGTGGTAAGTTTGGCCCATACAGTTAGCAATTCAACTTGTTCAATTTCAGATACTGCACCAATGGCACAGTTTATTATTCCTTAATTATTAATCTCTTGGCCTATGGCATTTTCTGGTAATTTTATTTCCTATCAGCTTGACTAAATCCAAATTAGGCACAAATCACACAAAAAAAATTTAGTCCTGCTTTGTTAAGCTGCTATCTTTGTTTGTTGTCTGGTAACTGTATCACACAAAATTTAATAACTAATACATTAAATAAATACATAAATTATAGACCTACCAACTCTAGTTTCTAGTCCTATTGGTAACATGCCCCTCTGGAATTTTTCCAAGTCAAGGAACTGACTAAGTTCTGATGACTTATTTGAACTTAATCAAACTAAATCTAAAGGCCTTTTCTGCAAAACAAATACAATATCTACTGGCAAAAAAAGAAAAAAAACAAACAAACAATGTGCTGGGAATAGACCTCATACCTGTTTCTTGTAGAACTCAACCTGCCAGAAAACGTATACAAGTTTATACACACATACCCTGCTATTTCTTTCAAGAGAATAGTAACAGTATAAGGTCAGGCAGATTTATATATCAGCAAAATCAATTCCTCTATAGCTTTGGCTGCCCTGAATCAAGTCATGGGAATACCTACATTAACATTCTGATATTCAAAACAGGACCATTAATCATAATCATAAAACGTAACACTTGAGATCGCTTCCAAAATCTGGCCTTGCTTTTCGCCTATGTAACTACCCTGTTCAGCCTATCAGAGACACCTTAAGACTAAAAAAAAACAAAAACAAAACCCCAGAAATTTGCTAATGCATGCTTATGTATGTGCACTATTATCTTGGCTTATTCTACTTTCTTTAAGGAATAAGGTTTCCAGAGAAACTGCACAATGAAAACTAGAAGCTATTTAGCCCAGCACTACCCTTACTAAGGAGGTACATACTTATTTCAGCTCTAAGCTACTTTTACGCTATTTATCACACACACAAATGCAAAACATAGAATTGGTCTTCTTTCGGCACCCACAAGCTACACTTTATTCTGGAACCTAAATTCTGTTTATTTTTGCCTCCTCTCACAGCAATAGTAAAAGATCCAAGAGAAACTGAAGAACAAAATGCAATAGCAAGGATCCTGGCCTTTTAGACAAGTTGGTGCAATGGATTCCTCAACAAATGTGTATGTATAAAGACAGGCATGTGACTGCAGTGTATGCAGGGTGACCTAGTTATCTTGAATTCAAGTACTATTACCTTTAATTCAGCTACTTCAAGTACCTACAGAACTGAATAGGGAAAAATTTGGAGGTAGCTGACAAACTTGTTGCAGAGAATCATATTGTAGTGGCATCATTTTCAGCCTAACAACTTTCAGCTATGAGGCTCAACAATAAATTTATGGGTCGTGGCGCAGGTCAGTGAAGTCCTGCAGCACTTCACTTCTAAAGCATAAAATGGTGAATCTGAGGTTAACAAAAGCATCTATGTAAGAAACACACATTTCTTGAAATATTCCACCTGAATCCAGTTCTTTGCTGGAACTAATTAGGAGCTAATTTTGGGGCTTGGTTTGTGTTGTGAGGTTAAATGAAAAAAACATATTGTAGTTTTGAAGTAGTCTAAATGTTCAGTTCAATAATTTCATCTGCTGGACCCACCAACTGATTTTGGCAGCAATTCTTTATCCCTTCATATCTTAGCTTTCCACTCTATACATGACAAAAAAAATACTCCTCTCTTTTCTGAAGTGTTTTGGAATCCACAGGTACTAGGCAGATATTTTTACCATCTTTTGAATAAGCGGGATATGAATCTAGCACCTCTACGTATCGAGGAGAAAGTCTGAAGTGGAGATATTACTACTAGTAGCAACAATGAGGAGCATTCCCAGTGTACTGTCAAAACATACTGCCTCTACATTGCTTCATAAACCAGAAAAATATTTCCCTGACATAGGTGTTTTAGGGAATGTTGCCACCCCATTGGAAACTGCAAAAAAACTGAGTCAGTCATCAGAATGACAACAGTTAAAAGAAGTCATCGGTTACACTTGTTTTCTTTGCTCATTCATGGACAGGAGAAATTAAGCATAAACACTGTCATCCAAGAAAATATTATTTAAGTATAAACATCCAAAATACTTTGAATAGACAGGGACATTACAGTCTTTAACTCTGTATGAAACAGCTTCCTCAAAATGCTCAACTTCTGTGAACTCTGTGAGGGCTCCAAGTCTCCTGTTCAGATCAATGCATACACTCAGAATGATTTATTGTCTTGTGTTTTAGAGTCCAAACTACTAATTTTTCATAATTTGATGTGAAAGTATATTACCTGTAGATAACTGTAAATCATTTCACATAGCACTCTGCAAAGCCAGCTACTTAAAGCTCCAAGAGATTTATGGATGCTGAGACTGGAAAGGAATGTCCCTTTAAAAATAGACAAATGGGAAAAAAAATCCAAATTACTTTTCAGATTCAAGTCATAAACTGACTTTTCTCAAAAACTGGTAGCAGTTTTTGGAAACAGAAAAAACTTCTACGTGCTTCTGTGATGTCAAAGATGAAATCTCTGTTTGTGGAGGTACAATCTGTAGCAAGAACATACGTCTGCCAAGACTCTGGCATTGATGATATTTTGTCTAGACAGCCTTTGAATGTGACTGACACCGGAACACTGCACATGGTTGAGGAAACTGAAACTTATGGAAGAGTTTTTTAAGACTTAATCAACATACAGTATTTTGGAAATGTGCCTAACATCGTCCAACCATGCCTCCTGGTATCCTCCTCAGGAATGTAACAGTTTCTGTTTCTTCAAGTCTCCCAGTTGTCCCAGGGGACAGAAAGATAGATTTGCTTAGATAAGATGCTACAGGGCCATTTGGACATAAGGAAATACTGTCAGCAAGTGGAGAGGTCTATGTGCTAGTTAGTCACTGAGAAAGGCATTCAAGCCAATGAATTCTGTGTTACTTTGAAGAATGCAAGAAATTGCTAAGCTTTTTTTCAACTGCTGGAGTTCACTATGAGAAACACATGAAAGTACTAGCTACAGCTCTTCTAGGTATTTTTGAAAGCACTGTGTATTTACCTTGACCTTTTGGGCCATGACAGAAGTAGCCTGAACCATGTACATGCTTTGATGGGAAAGTCCACATGAACTTGCCACAGACAGCAGGCTGTAATTTTTGGGAAATGATGACTGTCATTTACTGTAAAATTTTCACTGTATGACAACCTTGAGTGCACTAATCCTCAAGCAACTGTAAAGGCTAAAAGAAACGACAAAAAGGTGAAAGAGACTCAAAGAGAAGATTATCAGCTTTTAGTTTTAGCTGGTTCACTTCCTATTCGACTGGCACTAAAGTCAGCAGCTCCCTTCTAACTCACTGGGATTTCATGCTAACTTCTATCAACCAATATTACAGACAGTACTGTTCAGCAGCCCAAAAGCAAAAAAGAGTTTGCCTTCCAGAAAAACATAAAACCTTAAGACACCCATTTAGAATTGCAGTAAAAGCAGTAGTTATATTGCTGCAGATCTTCAGAGATCCAGCAAATTTCTGTATCCACAAAAAAAATTTATCCTGGCTAAATGAAAAACATGGTAGGTGCTTCTTCTCTGTAAATAAAATATGGATCTCAGTGAACTTTAACTAATTCCTGACACAGAAATTTGCAGACTTGTCTTGCCTGGTTACTGGTGTTTGAGTCTGGTCTCCAAGCCCACAAACTCAACCTATTGACTCAATATGAAGCATGTAGGCAACAGCAACAATACTTGAGAATCTGCAATGAAGGTTTGAGAGAGGTGTTATTTACTGGGAAGCACTGAAATACTTGCATTTTGAGACTTTTCTGCAACTGAGTAGGAACTGCGAGAGTTTTCAATTAATTACACTGTGAATACAAAGAAAAAAATATTTTGATCTAGATACTAGGTTTAAGTTTGCTATCATATTACTGAACCAGGAACTAGTTTCTCCTCCCATCTCCTCTCTTCTTCCCGCCCCCTCTTCTCCCACCTGCATTACGGGAACACTTGTTGTGGAGGCAGCAAGCTGAGGAAGTGCAGGGAAAAAAAAGCTCCTGCCTAGCACCTGGCGTTCTCCAGCAGGCCAGCATACTAGTTACTCTGATATGCCAGATATGGACCCCTATGAGGAAACATCATGAAATGAGACCTCTTTTATTTCATAGGCTTGTTTATGGATTTGCAACCAAAACTAACTGGATCAGGCAAGTTGGAGTTTCCTGTCATTTTTGTGCCACTGACACGCTTGCACCTGTCAGAGATGGATTCCTCAAAAGGGACAAAGGGAGCAAAGCATGTTTGTTCTTTTTTTTATATTATTTTGACAGCACACAGGAGCCAGATGCTGGTCCAGCAGGTTCTGGTGTTCACTGTCAGCCATTAGAGAGGGCGAAGCACAGCACCAGCACTGGGGTGACGGGCCGTCAGGCGCACCTTCCCCACGGCCACTCACGCGGTGCAGCCCCTCGGCTCTGTCCGTGCCTCTCTGCGTTCAAACCACCCGGCTCCGCGGTGCCCGGCCGGCTCCCCTCACGGCCGGCCCTGCGGCCCCAACATGTCGCCGCCCCGCTCTAAGGTCACCGCATGGCGCTGCCGTCGAGCGCCGGCGGCCGCGACGCGCCTGGGCCGAGGCCGCTCCACGGGCAACCCGAGGAAAGGGGCAGAGCCACGGCCGCCGCCGGGGGCACTTACCAGGTCTATGAAGGTCAGAAATTTCCAGCTGCCTCCATAGGTCTGATGCGCGGGCATGTCAATGGCCTTGTAATTGCACAGGATGGAGCAATAGGACAGGAGGATGGCGGCGCGCAGCACCTGGCACGGCACCAGCGCCATGTTTGCGGCGCGGGGTGCACTTCCGCGTGCCCGTGTCTGTGTGCGTGTCCGTGTGTCCGTGTGTGTGTCCGTGTGTCCCTCTGTGCGTGTGTGTGTGTGCGTGTGTGTGTGTGTAAGCGCCGTGCGGGCGGGACTCGGAGCGCCCCCGCGGCCCGGCCGGGGCGGAGCGCAGGGCCCGCGCTGTGCGGCGGCGGCGGCGAGGGGCAGGGCAGGGCAGGGCAGGGGGGCCGCGGGGCCGGGCGGCAGGGCGGGCGGCGCTGCGGCAGCGGCCCGGCTGCCCGAGGAGCCGCAGCCCCGCGGCCAGGCCGGGCGGGAAGAGGCCGGGCCGTTCCCGAGGGACGCGAGTGTGAGCACGAGTTATCTGCACAACGCGGTTTCAAACGCGAACTGCAGCGGGTCAGCAGTTACGGGTTACAGTCGCACAGCACGGACGAACGCTCTTGCCCTGTGTACCGCCGGGGCAGGCAGCCCCCCGCGACCCGGGCTGACCGCGCCGCCGCCGGGGGGCCGGCGGAGCAGGTGCCTCCGCCCCGGAGGCGGGAGCGTGTCCGGGGCACGCCCGGGCCAGGCCGCCGGCCGAGAGGCGGCTGTGGCTGTGCGCCGTGTTCTCCGCGGCAGAGCCGCTCTGCGCGTCCTGCCGGGGAGGGCATGTGTTCTGCCCTGCGTTGCCCCGCCGGAGAGAGCATTTGTTCTAACATTTGTGTTCCTGAGGCACCGTCAGGTTTCTCAGTGTTTCCACTGCAGGCGCAGTCGCTAGAAGTGGGCTCTCCAATACATACAAGCCCTGTGTGTTGTTACTTCTAAACCTCTTCGTTCCTGGCTTGAAACGTAGGATGAAGTACCGGCATTATAAGGGGACCATCCAAGGGACTGGAGTATCCCTCTTATGAGGAAAGGCTGAGGGAGCTGCACCTGTTCTGCCTGGAGAGCAGACGATTGAAAGGGGACCTCATCAGTGTCTATAAATATCTGAAGTGAGGGTGTCAGGAGGATGGAGCCAGGCTCTTCTCGGTGATGCCGAGCAACAGCACAAGAGGCAATGGGTAGGAACTCTAAGTTCCTGAGAAAGAACTTCTTTATTGTGCAGGTGACCATGCACTAGAACAGATTGTCCAGAGAGGTTGTGGAGTCTCCGTCACTGGAGATACACAAGAACCATTGGGATGCGATCCTGTGCTATGTGCTCTAGGATGACCCTGCCTGAGCAGGGAGGTTGGACCAGATGACCCGCTGTGGTCTCTTCCAACCTGACCCATCCTGTGATTCTGTCCAGTCAGGAGGGGTTTGATAACCACAGGGGTTCTTGACACTAGGAGAAATCGAGGGGGTCTAATGCTTGGACTCCTACAGCCTGAAAAGGAAAGCTCTTAGAGTGCTTGATTGCAGGGTAAGTATTAAATTGCTCCACCATCTGGAAAAGTTATTTTAAATGGAAAAAAGAAAACAAACCCCCAGTAGTGATGTCTGGGCTTGGATAGACAAATCACTTCTATAAACACTATTTCCATACATCTGTCTTCTGAAATAAATATTTGAACAATAAGGTGCTTCATCATAGTTAAGCTACTGGAAGGCAAAAAGAATCAATGACTCTGCAATGTGTTCCCTGTTTCTATTCCATTACATAAAGCCTTCTCATCTGGTATCATTTGTGCTCAAGTTCTGCAAAAATGAATGCCATTTAGGAGAACACATGCTAGCAGCTCTCCTAGATGGATTTAGCACCGTTCAAGATCTTTGCTTATGCAGAGGAATTGTATGTGAGGCACGGACAAAGAATCCTCTAGAAGCATGGAGCATGAATTTCGCACCAGGTGCTTTAGGTAATCTTATCCTTCAGATCACAGACCCAGCAAGCACATTGGACAATGACACCCTTCTATTGTTTGCAGCATGTATTTTAGTCTTATTGCAGTCTCAAGATTCAGTGTAAGAGTCATCTGAATGCAATGTAACAGTCTGCAACACAACAATGTTCTACTCTCCAGTCTTCCATAGAGATCTCAGCAAAGCTCACAGAAAATCTTTACCTCATAAAAATAAAATCTTCTGCTCAGATGTGTAAGTCAAAGTGTAAATGAAGCAGAATGTGCAAACCCTCTTGTTCCCCATTTTTTTTTTCTTTCAGTCAAGAAAATCTCAAGGCACACTAACTACCATGTCAGGCTCAGCCAATCTTCTTCCTAGTCACACCCTTCTTCATTATGCATTTCCAGACCTTTGAAAGAAAACAACTCGTTTGTGGGTGGTTTTTTTGTGCCCAAGTCCTTTCTAAAGAAGTATCTGTTGAATCTCTTCACGTTATTAAAATAAGGACTCATTAGATTGTAGGCTGCCATTAGCCTTTATGTGCTCCTGTGGACTTCATACTCCCTGTCTATTGAGAGACAAACAGCAAAGTCTTCTGTGAGTGTGGTTAAAGAGGGTTTGCAGTGGATTTTATTTTCCCTTGGATTTGGTCTTCATTTTTTTCCACAAAGTAAAAGTTAGAAGTTAATTAATTTTCCCTTTATATTGCTATATGATTGCAACTCTTTGGTACTTTGTAAAATGTTTACATTTCGGGTTTTTGATTAAATGCGTAAATGATAGTAAGGTAAACTATAATCATGTACAATAAGATATTCAGTGCTAGCCTGTGATTTTTCAGATCCTGATGTTTAAATATTTGTATGTAAATTATGGAAAGCCTCAACTCAATTTTCATAAGTCACATACTTGAAAGTGGGAGTTTGATGCAGGTCATACTTGTCATTCAGTAGAGATGAGAAATGGCTTTAGAAAGGAGAGAGTACCAACGCTGGTGTGTCTGGGATGGGAGATGTTAGGAAATGCTGTCTACGATGGGAGAGGAAGCAAGATGCTTAAAAGTCTTTCAGAGAACTGAGTGGAAAAAAAGAACTAAAAAGGTAGGTGTCCCATTCAATGATATAAAATGAGTAGCATAATGTTTTTGCTACTTGGCACCTTGGCAGAATAAAGTGTAGCGTCTTGGAGTCCAGGTTTTAATCTTTTCTATGCAGGGTAGCATATAAGAATGCATAAGAATTTTCTGGTGGTTTGGGGGAGGTTTTTGTTTATTTGTTTGTTTTTTTTTTTAAAGGAATAACATTTGAATTTCTGAATAGTGTTTTCTTTTGTGATTATCAAAGATATTGGGGAATGGCATTTGAGAGATATTTGGAGACCTATGAAGTGCTTTTCCTTAAGCAATTGCTTCAAATGCAGATTAGCTGTTTACGAGGAATTATGATGCAAACAGTTCCCTTCAAAACTATAATAATAATAAGCATAATAATGCATCATTGAACTGATGGGAAATTGGTCGTACTACCTCAACAAAATGTGTTCATAGTGATGGACCTGATAACTGCAGTTTCTTATATTAGAGGCAGGGAGTACAAACTATGGCAAGGTGAGGGTACTTGGATGTATGGGAGTGTGACTCCTTCCTAAGCAGACAAAATTAAGCTTTCTTGAAATGAACATAAGTGAAATTATTGAAAAATTGCAAGTTAAAAACCAGCAGAAAATTGTTGAAAAAAGGTCTGTGCTCAAGAGAACAGTTTTTAGAATATCAGAGGAGTATTCAACTCAAAATCTTTGGTAAAGACAGTTAGTTGCTGTAACTCGGCCAGTTGTTAATAGTAGTAATAAAGTTTAGGTAATTTTTAATTTCTTCATTTACTTTGAATAGATATAAATGATAAAGATTGAAGGATGGAAGAAAAAAATAATAAAAATTAAAAGACCACATTCATATTCAGTATAAAGAATCTTTAATAAGACTTCTGGAGCTACTTGTTTGTATTATTGGTATTATTACAGATTACTGCTAATTTACCTTTAAATTTAGGTTTAAGAATTAATTTGGTGTATTTTGTACTGCATATTTTACTATCTGTATATATTTAACAATGGGAAAAAGAGCTGGAGCAGAGATGGCCAGGAGATAAGTGGAACAATGTTTGGGGCATCTGGAAATTAGGTCATCCTCTCTGCAAGTTAAACTTGGCTTTATCCTGAAAAAAACATGAACTTCCTTGCTATAAAAATGAAATGAGCAAGAAGACTCACTGCATTCATCTTCCTTGTTAACTTATAATTTCCCAAAGGGATGATTTTATAAAGAAAAAGCCTTATTGTACAAATCAGGAGTTTTGAATATGTAAGTGACACTGGGATTGTGTAAGCAGATTAACTTTTCTCCATTGATAGATTGTGTGCAACAAAGCTGTTTCACAGTTAGGATTTAATATCTTAGTATCATATGCTTTCTGCTGATTACATTGGTCAGTATTGGGGCAGAAAGGGAAGGCAGGTAACAGGCCCTTGAGGCACAGAAGAGCAGTACAGACTGTGAGTATTCCACCTGCCCACAGATCATATGGCCCTCAGTAAACCAGAGCAAACATTGTTCTGCTGTAGCTTGCAATCTCACAGAAAGATGTAGCCTTTGGGAAATGGTTTAGGTACATGCAATGCACAATTATAAATTACCTGCTGTCCTGTTTTAAGAGCTTACACTACATATACTTATTGTCATGTTCTTGGAACAGGCTGGATATGCGGTATTATTTTGAAATATCAGTGAACAGTAAAAAAGCAGAACTCTTTGCCATGGGGAAATATGACTCAGCCTCTTATTCATTAAAAATATGCAAAAGAAGTAAAATTTTTCACAATAATTATAAAGCCAGAAAACTTAACCCTGTGTGTAACTGCATACTAAGTGTCTGCCTTCTCTTAGACCCTTTTGATAGAAGACAGTCCTGATGTAAGAATTTTTACCAGCTACCTTTGAAACACATGAAATTCATTTGAATGTAAGAAAATACTGTTTACTCTCAGGTTGGTTGCACATGGGAACAGGTTCCCCAGAGAGGCTGTGAATTCTACATCTGTGGAGATACTCAAAACTATCTAGCCATGGTCCTGGGAAACCTGCTGTAACTGACTTTGCTGGAGGAGGGGGATTCAACAATAAGATCTCTATATGTGCCTTTCAACCTCCACAGTTCTGTAATGTGTTAGTGTAAATGGAGGTACGTGTGTGACTAATGCATAGCTCACCAAATCTGCCTCAACTTTTCTAGATTAAAATTTGCTAAATTGTAAATTTAACAATTAATTTAAATTGTTATATTTAACAGCAATAAATTAAATTGTTGATTGTTAAAATAATTTCTCTTATGGCTTAAATCCCCTAAATGCATCACCATGCTATGTTCTCTGAACACCTGGGCAAAGGAGTTAGAGGTGGGATGAGAAGGGATGGGAGAGATGCACATGCTCCACACCACTTCAGTATTGCTTGCATAATAAAGTTAGGAAATTGTTAATTTGTGCTGGAGACTTAATATGTGTATTTTATGAATTGAATTGGAAGAAATCTCTACCCCTAAATTGCCCATCAAAAGTTGTAGAATTATTTGTCTGCACCCTATCTCTACCCCATAGATAGAGATTCTCATCCATAAAACTGGACTATTAAAATTTCTGTCTGGTGTCCTGAGTGAAAATTCATCTCAGCAAGACCTATTTCTTAATTTATTTTGAAGTTATAAATAAGTAATTTTACTTCATCCAGTTCCATCCTGGACTTCTAGGAAACATGAAATACTAAAAGATACAGAAATTTTTTAAACAACAGGTTATTTTCTGTGATAACCAACTAATAAGAAGCACTGGAAAAGAGCATAAATGTGAAATATCTTCTGTTGTGAATGAGTGAATTTTCTGGTTCAGCTGAATTAAGATTTAACTGATCAAGGGAGAGCAGTAATACATATCTCATACGACAGCCAGGATACAGAGAGGGTGTTTCATTCAGTAGCAGAGAGACAGCACTGGCTAACAAGGACAGTTGTAACTGAATACCTATCTCAAAAATTTGGCATGGCCCTTTTTTTAACTAATTTGGCTTTGGTGATTTTGCAGAAGCTTGTATTGTGTTTGGGCTGCAAAGCAAACATGGAGGTGTCTCCCATCATCTGCCCACCTTCAGGGGATGGTGATCGCTTCCAATTCCTTCTCTCTTGGTAGGAGTGACTCTCAGTGGAATGCCACACTCCTGGCTTTTTACTATCTGCCAGACAATACGGCAGCAACCAAGCTCTCTCAGTCATCAGCTGAAAGTGGAATGCCACACTCCTGGCTTTTTACTATCTGCCAGACAATACGGCAGCAACCAAGCTCTCTCAGTCATCAGCTGAAAGCTCTTGTTCTATGTAATTTCTTATTCTAGTGCTCACCCTCAAGATGTCTTTTACACAACTTGTGGAAACTGTAATTTTTCAGTGTGTATTTTTCCTGTTGATACAATCTGCTGCTGAAGGCTCACATTTATCTGGGCTAACAATGACGGGGGGTCTCTACTGTACTGTGATGATATTGCACTACAGATAGATCTATGGAATGGTTTTCCTGGATTCTGGTGCTTTTTAGAGTTGTTTGTTTTGTTCCTCCATGTATCAAAAATGTTTGGTCAAAGCTAATCCATATTCTGGAAAAGTAGAAGATGACTCTGGAGCATCCTCTTTTTTCCTACCTTTCTAGTTCACTCCATGGCTTTGCTGATGGATTAAAACCCTTCTTTCTTCACTCATTTACGGTCTTCCGTCCTCATTTCAAATCTTGTTCTTAGACACACAAAGTCACTGTGAATATAGTAGACAGAAAATTACTCCTCTAATTTCCTCAGTTATTAATCTGCCATGTGTCTGTATTTCCATAACTAAAAGCCTCTTTTAAAATTAGCATGAAAAAAAATCCACAATAAATAAAAAAAAATATAAGTGGAAGGGTATGGAAAGTCACATATTGATGTGAGACAAAAACTGAATTGCAAACTGAGTTTAGGGAAACAAGCATGAATAACTCTCTCTACTGTTTGTTCAGCTTTGTATGTTTTTATAGTCTGATGATCATTTGAGATTAATTGCAGAGGATAGAAAGATAATATGCATTAAAGGAGAAAACTAAGGGAGAAGCAGGAGGTCTAGAGCAGCCTCCAGAAAGAAACCAGTTGTACACTACTGCATATTTGAACTCTTACATAAATCACAAAAAATGCATGTGTAAGGGAACACATTGAAATTACTTCAAACTTTCTGACAAATACCTTTTTCTGTATTATGATTACTGCTACCCACTTGCTAGAACAAAAATAAAAATCAAAATATTTTGAAACTGTTATATCATGGGAATCTCTCTAGAAGTGGAAGAAATAACCATAATCATTGCTTTCCTGCATGACAGCACTGTTGCACAATATACATAACCACTGCAGGGGACAAAATGGGTGCTTGCAAAGAAAAACTAGTACTTAATATCCTTGGGAAAAGTTTGGCTGCTACAGCTCCTGCCCCCACATCTCAGATTCAATAACTAAATGGACTAACCGCAAGTCACTTTGCCTTTTTTTTTTCTGTTTATAGAAGGAACACAATTGTATACACTTCACAGATGCATCATGGAAAGACAGCAGTTTAAGCAGATGTAAAGCAGCATTATTATAGAGCTTAGCAGTATGATTAATAGCTAATAAAGTGCAGCCAAATAAACCAGAAGAGGCTGAATTAGGATGTCTTTGCTGGAGGTAACCTTGGAGACTGTAAATATGATAACTAGGATACCTTTGAAAGCCTTTAGGTGCTTTTTTGGAGTGTATTAGCTGATAAATCTCACTACTTACGCTAGTAATAGGCAACTTCTAGGGATAATTGAAAATGCTCAAGACTTCCATTATTTTACCAAAATATTCATGTGCATGAGTTTGGAAGAAATTCTTTTTATGAACATTTTACAAAAAGTATAATCTATTTTCAAGCATCTTCAAATCTTCCATGAACTTGTGCAGCCACTGACCTAGCAGCTTTATAATTTATGAACAGCCCAGATGGCACACTGTGATTCAGAACACAATCTAAATCTTTGGAAGACTCCATTTAATTTTGGCTGGTTTAGATTAATGAAAAAACTGTCCTCTCTCTCTTCATGTTTTCTGAACCTAAGCAGTTCTGGGTTTGAGATGGGTTTTAATTTTGGTTTGGTTTGGTTTTTTGTTGTTGGCATCCTAATATAAGAGATATCCTTCTTATCAGAGTAAATTATATCATTAATGTTTCCAGAACACATTGAAGAGAGAGATTTTTAAAATTTCAGGTATTTCCAGTGGAAGCTGAGGAAATTCTGTATTTTTCACCTTGTCACTGAAAACATATCCAAGTGTGTATATTTTCCTGGTAAGGGATTCACTTCAGGACAACATCTTGTGCTTGTGAGATCACCAAACAGATCAGATGGAAGAAATACATGGGTTTCTTTCAGGGCTAACATGCCTGGTTAAAACCTTACCAACTGCAAGATATAATGATGTGTGTCTTGTGAACTGCTGGTCTGTGATGAGAATAGGGTGTTAGGCAGGTGAATGCAAATAGCTAACTTTTAGCATTAGCATAAATTTTAAATGGTTACCTAAGTCTTTATGAACAGAATCCTCTTAATGTAGAACTCATCTTTTTAAGACATTTAAGGTGGTGGGAACACTTAAGTACTTCTTTTCCACTTATTTGATATAGTTCTTCTATCCTTCATTAATAAATTAGCATGCCTAAAAAACCCTGTGCTACTTTTATTAAAATTAGTCTCTAAAGTTTTCTGATTCAACTAACCATCTAAATTTTTGTCTGGTTTTAACAGCTTCAGTGGGCCACAGGTGAAAATTTGGCCCTTCTTCTTCTGAATGTAATGGTACAGCTCACACTGATGATACATGATCAAGCCTGAGCTCATGTAATTTATTTATTCAAGGCCAGTGTTCTGCCATCATGAAAATGTTAAAACCAATGCATAGCATGTAGTTTCTGTGCCACGACTGGAACATAATACATTGTGAAAAACATCATTCTTCTCTCAGTATGAGCAGATATTCTTAGTTTTCACTAATGTACCACTAAGTTGAAAGGGAAAAGAAATAAATGAGCAGAATATTAAAGCCAAACAAAAAGCGCCTTAGAATGAAAAGTGTGCGTGCAAATGGAAGTATGTGATTGTGGCAGGAAGTGATTGCACCCTAAGTCCTCTGCCTTTTTTCCAGATTTTGCATTATTCTCTAAACTCTAAAATTACAGCAATAGATCAATTAATTTTCATAAAACCAAAACAAAACCCACTGTTATTAGGTTGAGCAGATATACCATGTAGCGTTTGTTACCATTTGCTAATTTTCAATTCATTTATTAAGATCAGCTCTCATTTTTTAATTTGCAGTAATCAGAGTCACTCTGTTATGAAAGCACCTCTGCAGTCTAGACAGTACATACTCATTTATGTGATAAATAATGGATAAACACTGAGTGTGCCATTAGCCATTAACGCAGTAGATTGATTCCCTGCAGCACATACTCTCCATCCTTGTTTTAGCACTTATGCCACCTGTCTCTTGCTCTTACTGTATGATGCTTCAATAATGTGAATGGGGTTCCCTGACCATTCTTAATTTAGCTCATTTTATCATCTTATAAGTAGATTGGCATTGCTCTGACACATGTGCAAATCAAAAGGTGCCTCACTACTGCCTTTATGATTTCTCTTATTAGTCTGTCCAATGTTTTTAGCACAATACAGATTACGTGTGGGTAACCAGATAGAATCAGTTGACCTGTTTTCTTTCCACAGATTTCCATTTTAACATATGCTTTGGCTATGTGGCTGGGACAAAGGCAATTTTATTTCAAGTCCCTGCTTCCATTTCCTTCAGCTGTAGGCACAGGGATTCAAATGGAATTAAACCAAATAGACAGATATCCATAAGTCACCCGGACAGGTTGGCATTCAACCAAGATTTTGAACAAGTTTGAAGGTGAAATTGTACAAGTGCTGGCCAAGTTGTCTCACAAATCTATAGAAAGGGCCACTGTGCCAGACTGTCAGAGAAACTTCCACCTACAAGTAGAAATGTGTGATTGTAATGCAGTTCATTATGTACTGATCAACAGTACATAATCTACATATAGATTTGCTAGAAATACATGTATACAGTTCAGTGAAATAAAATTCTTCCATTTAGGTTCTAGCAGACTAATTAGTGATTTATTTGTCCTTATGCAGTGCCTTTGTTTTTGCTTTGATGTTCCTAAGATGTTTCTTAATTTTGATAGCTCATTGCATTCAATCTTTCTATGGCTAATACAATATTCAAGTCCTGCTATCCTGTTTTGCATGGTTCCCCCAGTTCCTGGTGTTCAAAGTGAGAGGTCTGTGGCTGCAAGCAGATAGCAAATTGCCATCTAACTGTTGGTCTGTAAGGGGATATGTGAATAACTTAAATGTGAAAAACCTTTTTGTTTGATCTGAAACATTATACTATAGGAAATGTGAGAGAGAGCAGAGGAAAGAATGGACATGAGCAATTGAAAGATCAACATTTGTCCCCAAATAATCCAGAGGTTAAATCAATCACCAAGTATATGAGAAAGTTTGATTTACTTCTCCCCCTTAGCAGAACAGAGTAGAATCTGCAACTTTGACTTCTTATTCTCTCCAACATGCCGGAGGATATGCTTGGGTGGGGAAGGGTTCTAATTATTTTTGGTCACTGTATACTTTGCATAAATTATAAAATATTTTTGAGATTAGTGTTCAGGTATGATCTCTGAAGCAGGACTGAGGGTTTATTGTGACCTTGGCTGCTGACAACTTGTTTTGTGCAAAGGAAAAGGTGCCAGCTGTAGAAAATCTTAACTATCCTATAGCTTAGCCATTAAGGTGCTCATGTGATGATAGTGAGAGAGCTAGTTAGAATCTGCCCTCTGCCTCATTCATGTACATTCATGACTTTTTAGCCTTGTAGTAGTTAGGTTACTCTCTCAGGAAAAAGCTAAACTTGTGTTGCTCATATCTTAGGTAAGCATTCTTTTTAACCCTTAAATTGTTAACTGAGAGATAAAAAAAGATGCAGGGAAAACCCTCATTATTCCTGTTGCAGTTCTGTGGATACAATCCTCCCTGCCTCCCAAAAAGCCTCTTGCAGTCAAAACTATTCAAGGATTTGAACAAATATTTGCAAATAATTTCAAAACTATTAAAAAAAATGCAGTTTCCTGACTTCAGTATTCCTTTTTAACTTGCTTGATTCTACACAGGAACAACTAACTCCTTTTCCTACTGGATGGGCACCTATGGCTTTCTTGAGCACACACAAAAGATTGTTATCAAAGAAAACCCTAAAAAAATAACTCTACTGAGAATATAGGAAAAACTCATTTGCGTCTTAGTATGCCAGAGCCAAGAACAATGCACTATGGCCAGAGATTTCAGGAGGTCTCCAGCATTTCAAACTGCAGTTGGAAGAAGGGAAGCATGTAAACCAGTCAGGTTAGCATAAAGATATATGAGAAATACAGGGCTCCAATTCGATACGTGTCTCAAGTTCCACACACTCTGAGACAATTCTTTCAGATTCAATTCTTCTAAGGCAATATTGTTACTACAAGGTGTTTATTCAAGGAGAATTATGGCATTCTTCTTCCCAAGTCCGTTTGTCTTTTCTAGGGACAATTATGGAAATAAGCAATTTCTATTACTTAATTTCTATGGAAATCAGCAATTTCTTTGATTTGACCCAATCAAAAGTTAAGTTTTTTGAAAGGCTTTAGTCAAAAAACTAAAGCCTTTGTTTGTTTGCTTTTTGTTTTTGGCCAGCATCTGAGTCTTGCAGAAGTATTACTGTGATTAATATAAGAATACTAGACTTCAGAGCCAAAGTTCATGAGGAAGATCTCAAGGTGATACCACTGGATCTAAACCAAACATTGGGATGAATGTTGTTGAAAATTAGACAGTTGCTGCTTGCCAGAAGAACAAAATTTATTAGCAGTACCAGAAAATTCCCAGCGTGTATGCCTAAAACTTGATTGACAGGGCTTAAAAAAAATTTAGTATGAAATAAAAAGCATTGCTAATGTCACGGATATACAAGGAAGCTACCTTTTTCTACCTACATTTCACATTACTTTTTTATTCAAACAAAGTCTGCCTTGGTTGAAGATATAGGTCATGTTATTCACTTAAAATAGCCATGGAAGCAAAAACTGGGGTTCCCATTATTAATAATGGTTAAGAGGAGTCCCCACACAGCCAGTGGAACTGATACTTGACACTATCTCCCCCCTCGGTAACAAAAACTTCCTTGTCCACAGAAAGTTTCCTTTCTCATGAAAATATAGACTGGATTAATTAGAAAATATGCCCCATTGAGGCTGTTGAGCACCAAGAGCACCAAGAGCAAAATTTCTGCCAGTTCAGACGAGCCAGAAGGTTCCTGATCTGGTTGCAGTAAAGTTGTACTGCAAGAGATGTTTCCTCATCACAGATCAGGCCTGTGTCCAGCTGGCTGGGTCTGCCCCAGCCTAGATTCCTACTTCTCAACTATGATCCTGCATGCCTGGCTGTAAGCCTGGCTTCCCCAAGAGCAGCTCCTCTTCCCTGGGAGTCTGGGCTTGGGGTGCGCCTCGGAGTAAGTCACATGAGTCAAGATCCTGCTTGCAGTAATCAAGAGAAAGACCAGTGGTCCCACTGTCTCCTCAACTTTCTCCCTTTCATTCAGGATGGAAAGAGCTGCAGGACCACATTTTGAGCCACAGCTTACAAGGGTTCCTGCTGAATCCCAGGGTAACCTCGCTGGAGGAAACAGGAAAATGTATTTCCCTTTGCTGCATAGATCATGAAGCATATTTAAATAATGTAATTCAGTTGATCACTGAATGGGCTTTTATTTTAAAAGAAGACTAAAAGAGGAACAGTAAATGAAGTAGGTATTTCTTTGTCTCTATAGATGCATAAAGTACTTTGACTGTAGTAAAAATGTAGCCAAAAAGATCAGAATGTAAGCCCATTTAGTTTAACCAACAAAAACTGTTTGCTTAAAGGACTGTCAAAAAAGGATTCACTTCTATTTAATCTATTCATTTTGTGGGAGAAAGCTACATCTGTTGTCTTCAAATTAATTTATTTACCCATGCATAAGGGAAAAACAGTGAGCCTGAGAGATGCCTTATGATTTAAAATTCAGTAGATTTTGCTTCTGGTTCCATTAAATTATTTTCTTCTTGAATTTCAAAGACTTTTAAGCAACTGAGTCATGCTACATAGGAAAAATACACAAAACAATCTGACTCTCAGAAGAATGATTGTTATGGCTGAAGCTTGGAAAAAGCAGTAAAAGGCCAGCTTAAAATACCAGGCGTATCTTACTGTCAGCTTTATAACACTGAGCTGCGTTCAGATGTGACAGTCTACTTTTCTTGGCAGGCTTTTGCATTCAGGTGAGAAAAGTTATTTCAGGCTGAAAAATAACAATTCAGGTCCTTCAAATAACACATCCCATGTATCTTTACTGTCAACTAATATGATTCGTGTATGTAAGTTATTGCCCTGTCAGTTTGTCAGAAAGGGCCCAGTCATATATCCTCTTCAGGGGAAAATAAAAAAAAATCAAAAATTAAAGCCTTAAGAAAAAACTTGTGCTGAGTACTAAGATGTGGCTGATAACAGAAGAATGGAAGCAGTGGGCAAATGAAAGCAGCACAGAGTCTTCTTTCCCATGCCAGCCCATCAGTGCTGCAAGTCGGTTTATCCCAGTGGACTCCTGACATCCTGGGAACTTGGGTATTTGTTCTGGTTCTTTGCCTGTAATCCCACCTATGGAGTAAGGTATTGGACTGAAACTGGAGACCGGTTAAATTTGTTGCTGATCCTACCACATTCGTTCCCAGTGGCATGAAAAAAGTTCAGGGCGGTGATAGAAATCTCCCATCTCTGAAATTCGAGCAGCATATCCCACCTTTGTCCTTGTGAAAGCCTAGCTCTGTTGCATGAGGAATAGCACTGGGAAACAACTTTTTATATCTGTATATCTCAAAATGTATATGGGATGCAATTGATGACAATGACAGAATTTTTTTTGACACCTGACTTCTGATAAATATAATCAAGTTCTTGATTTCACTTGCTGTCCTGTGTACAAACCTATCAAAACATACTTGGTTTAAATGTACAAAAAGAAAGACATTGACTCCACTCTATTAGAGAGGTCACAGGAAGTACCAGGTTGGTCTGCTCTTCCTGATTTTCTTGCCTGCCAGAGCAAAGTGAACCCATACTCTTTTAGCTTCAGTTTCCCATCTGTAAAAGAGGTCTACTTTCTTGCTTATACAGATGGCTGGAAAGAATAATCTTTTTAGAAGCAGTCACATACAACAGCAAGAGTAACCACAATAATGAGACAGCCTCCACTGGCAAAATCTTTGGGGGAGCCTAGGGTTCATTTTTAGCTGAATCCTACATTTTACTATGCATTATATATACAAAATATCTGGCATACCATAGCACTTAGAAGAAATAGCAGGCTTTTAAAATAGTTACCGGACAAACTCTCTGTCCTTAGCAAGGTGAAGTTACATGTTTTTGTTAAATAGTTTAAAAAATACCTTTCTTCTTAAAATTCTCTTTAGTAAATCTGTGACTTTATTCTGTCACTTCTAAATAGCTAAAGTCTTTTTTGAGAAGCAGTCTGAATCCTAGTCTCTCCCAACAGACTAGCACACCCTTGTTCAGCCAGTGCTAGCAGGGCTCCTACTCTGTGGGAACAATGACAACACGATAGTCTTGTCATCTGGAATATTCGTTTAGCATCCTATTTTTTTCAAATATTTTATGTTTGGTGTTCACTGCTGTTTTCTTTAACTTAAGTTGTGTAAAATCTGAAGGCAAAAATATGTAGTTAACTTTCACAGGGACCGATGGGGCTGTGATATGGTAGAAAACACCTTGTAGCCCAAAAAGAAAAAAAAAATTATCACAGAGCCTATTAAAACATTCTAAATATTCTTTCATAAAATGTTAAGCTGTTTTACATGTTATGAAAGTCAGTTTATCAGAATTATAAGTAACAGTACAGTCCACTAAAAGTCAGATTATTGCGTACCAATCCCAAATGCATCCCATCAAGCAGTGGTCATTTGGGTAGATAGTTTATTACTAACCTGATTGGATACTTGGGATATTTATAATGGATTTAGGTTGGTAATAATAAAATATTGCGTACACTAATGGTACTATCCAGATTAATAGATCATGAAGTGAATTAAATGGTTAGTGCTATTTTAGTGTCTCTTACTGACTGATGAACTAGTCTATATATGCACTGTACATTGAATGAAGCAGACCAGTAATTTAAACAATATCATTACAGTGGTATCAATATGGGACATCTGAACATTTTTTTCTTTATACATTGAAAGTAAAGTTGAAGTTTATGAAAGAGAAGTGCTCTCAGTGTTTAATGTATGCAACAGAAACTCTAAATAGCTGACAGAACACTAGGAAATTGGTACTGCTTGAGTGCCTCACCACTCCTCACTCAAACCATCTGTCAGGCACTTCTTCAGGAAAAAAAAATCCACAATTTTTAGAAATGTTTGTTCTGAAAATGCAAATTAATACTTTTTAATTTATTTCAAGTCACGTAGATGTATCTGTTTCTTACACCATGTCTGCCCAGAGATATGGTGCCTATGTAACTACTTCAGAATAAGGTTATGAAGGCTCAGGCAGCCCATCCAAGATAAGTTTGAAATCTCTGTTTGGCTTTGCTAAAAGAGGAGTGGAGTGGCTGAGGACACACAAAATGCAGTTTGACAAGTGTCTTCAGCTTGTGTCCAGCTCACTTGCATATGCTGAAAAAGCCAGTTTTGCCCTCTCCTCTCCTGCTCATGTCCTCCACCCCCCATTGCAAGTGCATTGCTGCTGCTGCTGCTGCTCCTGCAGCAGCTCACACAAGTGATAATGCCAGAAGAGGAGTGGTGGTGGAACAAGAGGGCTAGGGACATTGGGAAGGGGAAGCTCATGTCTCTGAGTGACACCATGGACTTACATCACTTTAAGCAGCTCGTGAAGCCCCAGCTCAACAAGCTGCTCAAATATGTGCCTAACTTGAGGCACACAGGATATTGGGAGAAAATATTGAAGCATATGCTTTTATTTTAAATACATTTTTAAGAGCTTCCTGAATTGAGATGATTTCCTTCTCCCTTCCCATTCAGTGTAACTTTATTTTTTCACTTCCTGACAATATGTACTTCATTTCCCTCTGCACATTGCCAGCTAGCTCTCAAGTAGCTGGTTGTGCATCTTTTCAATGTCTTAGGCTACCTCTGTCTTGATGTGTAACACAAGGCCAGGGCATGGTTTTAGCTCTCTGCTTGTTAGCCGGTTCTTTGGTGGTGAACATGTTTCCAGGCAGGGTTTTGGTTTATGCCAAACTGCAGTCTGCCAGATACAGCTGGGGAATAGCTTGGGCTCCGTGTGGTTCCTCCTCAGGTAGAGTGAGTGTGTGATGCCACACTATTTTGGGAAGGCATTAAAGATGCAAGACATTAAAGATACAAGTCCTCAGGGACCTAGAATGGGCCTTGGTTCATTGACTATGATAGCTATAGGTTTGTTGTCTTCTGTGTACAAGTCTGGTGAAAAGTAATAGGAACCTAATTAAAAAGCCTAAATATCTTTAAATGAGTTTGGATTCAGATTTGTATACCAGCCTGTTCTGTTATCAGAACATATGGGATGGAGTGAAAATCTAGTTCTGCACAATTTCTAATTGCTGACCTGTCTGCCTTAGAGAGGCAGATAAGGGATTAAAAAAAAGCTCATAATAATTGCACTGTAAGTCATCTAGTAAGTCCAAGACAGTGTAATTAAAGATACCAAACTGTAGACAAGTTTATTCAGCTACCTGATTTGCTGGCCCTAATTGTTCCTTTAACCAGAAGATTTTACTCATGATTGCACTAACTTCACTGAAGCCAAACTTGAAACTTTCTGGTTTCTTAGGACTTACACATTTGTCAGGCATTCCACAAATGTTCTTCTTCAGTTGTGGTATCTTGAATGTTACAGACTATGAAGGCAATATCTTGTTATATTTAACTAAATGGGTAATGCCTATCAGTCCCTGAAGTCCTGTTGGGATGATCATGGGTGATTAGCATGGGGGACTGGCAAATCTGTCAGGTTGATTTCAGTGATTTTGTTTAATTACAGTTTAAATGAGGATGCCGCAGAACTTTTAATTTGCTTTTAGTCCTTTCAACAGTCCGGGAACCTTGAGCCAGGAACACAGATGGCTGTGCTGTAAGCCCAGGAGTGAATCTCTTTTTATACATGTTGCTATTCACCAACAGACTTTCCCCAGCCTTCTTGCTTGTTCCTTGACAAAACATTGTAATTGCACTGGCAATTTCCATTTTTAGTTTTAGGGTAAATATGCTTCTTAAACAGTCTGAAAATGTCCTTATTGACCAAAAAAACTGGTTTGTCTGACTCCCTTTTCTTTTTCCCCATATCCAGTATTACTCCTCATTATACTGAGATTACAACTGATATTGTATCCAGTGAATGTAACCTGTTTGAATTTAGTAGTGTCCACCCACTTGAAAAATCCAAACACTCTCAAAAAGTAAGAAAACCTAGTACATGTGTACTAATAGTCACTGGAAATGGGGAGTTGTTTTATGAGGATACTAGTTTGAGTCAAATCCTACTTATTCTCCTAGAGGTGTGCAAGAAATGTCACTGTCCATGAGTAAGGATGAAGGGCACAGGATTGTAAAGTCTAGAACACTTAAGCATTTGCTTAACTTTAAGCCCAAGACAACATCACTGAAATCACTAGGTTTATTCCTGCATTTAACAGTAAGTATGCCTTTTACATGCCAGCTTGACTTCAGACTTGACTGTACTATACTGACTATGCAATTTTACCCAGCTCCCATTGATCAGGATCAATGTGCAGCCCATAGTGGGTCTTAAGTGATATTAAATATTCCATTAGAGAAACATTGTTTCCATTATAGTTTACAATTGTAACATTTGAAGACATTAAAATATGTAGCTTTATAACATACTTTTTTTCATATATGTAGCAGATGGCTACTTACTGGCAACTGGTCATGTATTAATTTTTCAGAAACCTGTTTCCTGAATATGATTAATGACTCACATCCCCTTCATATCTCTTCATTACAGATGAATGGTATATGGATTCTGAAATGCAAAGCATATGCTAAACAACTAATTGGACTGCCAATGGCTGAAAAATGTTGCAAGTTCAAAAACTCAGATAATACAAACTTTGCTGTGTGGCTATTTCACATTTAGAAACTCATGGTATTCAGAAAATTTATATTGATATTTTAGCTATTAGAACTAGTTACATCATGAACAATCAGTATTCTCTTGGAGAACTTTTAATGCATTTCTGTTTTTAAAGCAGAAAATATAACATGCTTTGAAATGTCTCTTCCGTTATGAAGAAGAAAAACAGTTCAAGGATGAACGGAAATTTTCATTGAATGCTTCTCCATATAATCTTTGAAACTGAAAATAATTAAAAAACCCAAAAGTAGTCACACAAAATAGAGGCCAATTGTGACTAAAAAAAAAAACCCCACCATAAACTAGTAGGAAGATAAGAGCTACCACTACTGCAGCCAGATGAAAACTCCTCAAAGAATTACTTTCCTTTGTCTCCTATGCTTTTTCCATCATACACCCACTTCTGCCAGTTGTTGAGTGGTTTAAGGGCTGAGCCCATAGCATCTGCATGAATATGGGCTGTTGTTTTAATAGCCGATAATGGACTGTCTCACAGCTAATGAGACAAATCTTGTTTTCAGGACATTCATACTTCATTCACTCCCCAATGTTCTTCTGCCCCAGGTCTACACTTTAACCATGTGCTCTGTCAGGAAGTAGTTCTTTTTGCCTGTTTTAAATCTGCTAAACTTGATCATTTTCTTGAAGGGAGGGGGTCATGGCACCCTATTATTTTTCAGATTTTGAGAATATCAAAGTGAATGTTCACTTCTGTCTCACCCTCTCATCATGATTATACTTTAATAGATACTACTCAAGGTATAGCTACCTTTTGTAACCCACAAAACCTGTCCTGCGCCTGAGAGCCCTGGCAGCCTCAAAGGGTAAAGGGCAGGGAACCTGAGCTGGAGTTTGCAGACAGGAGAAACCCTCTGCTGAAGGACTGCCACCATGGCAGCTACTGTTGGCTTGCCTGCCCCAGGATTTAGGCAGCTGAGTGGTCCCACTGGGAGCACTGTGGACAGAAAATAACAGAAAATTAATTTTTATGATCTATACAGCTCTAAAACCTTTTTATCCCTTTAGTTTCTGAATTACTTCTAGTAATGGCTCTCTCATGGGCACCACTGAACACTTGGTTGATAGTTTTGCAGGACTGTCCACAATGACTTCCAAAATTTTGTTTTGCTTGGTGATAGCTAGTATAGACTCCATGGCTATGATGGTGAGTTTAGAGTTAGATTTCTCCCTGTTTTATGCTTGCTGACAATGAATTTTATTTCCCCTCTATGTCCTACACATGTGAAACCTTGAATGGTGCAGTTTCAGGTATTACAGAGATTTTAATACATTTTATGACAAATTGGTTAAGACTGTGACAAAACTGGTAAAAACACTTCAAACTTTTATCATACACATCTTCAAACTGTAAATCCATTAAGATGTTTATTCTAAATCACATTATTTTATTTCTTTACATTCCAGCAGGAGTTTTGATGAAATTACTAAAGGACAATTTTTTGAGAACAATATTTCTTAGGAAAAACTAAGTCCAACACAGAAGTGTGATAAGCTTTAAAGACATATATTGTCTGTTACCTTCAGTGAATCACAATTTTAGAAGTTTCGATCATCTACTGTAATGCACATAACAGAATTTAAATCACTGAGTCCAAAGTGAAAGGCTCTGATGAGCCTCAAAGCTAAAAGTTTTTCAGCTAAGCAGTTCTGTGGATATTAATAAAAGCAATTGGTTTTAAAATATTTATTTATGATCCAGTATTACAACAGTTGAAACAACATTGACATCTGTTTCAACTTTTTTGGTAGCCAAAATGATGCATTCCTGTGCATGCATAACTCAATGCATGAGACACAGGTAACCAAAGGACACTCTCTAGGTGTGTCAAACAAGTTATGACAACAACTGTGTAAAGTTTCCTTTGAGCTTGTTCAACTGAATGATTAACTGAACAAAGCGTACCATCGGAGGCAACTACTACCTGGCAGTAAAGTCATTCACTCATTTGTTAAAAATGCCTAACTAATACCTAAACTGCAAATACCGTGTATGGCAGTATGGCCAACACATCCATATATTTCACTGATTATCCCCAAATCTAATCTTTTGTACAGTTATAGAGAGAATTCTTGATATATATTCCATGTCTGGCAAAAAGTAGCGATGTAGCGGTAACACATACTTGCATTCAGACAGAAAACTTATCAGGTTATGCTGCTCAGACGTGAATTAGATGGAACCAGCCTGGATTATATTTGTTCATGTCCATAGTCATGACCTTCCAGTTGCTGAGTTTAGAAACTTCCCTAAACCAAAGACTAATTTCTAATTCAAATCAGTAGTGTGAAGGCCTGGAAAATTCAGAAATGGGAAAGAATTTAAGATTAAATCCAAGACATATAGAAAGTGGCCGAGGCCCTTCAGTAGGTGGCACACTTCCCTCTCAATCATGAAGGAAGGTAGTTGCAGAACACTTGGGGCTCTTGCCTGTGGGAAGATTCCAGAGATGCAAAACCAGGAGGGCAACCAATGTGGTTAGGAAGGTTCCTGTGACATGTGCCAGAGGAATAAAGGTGATAGGATAATATGGTCAAATTCTAGGTAGCTGCAACTTAGTTAATGCCATTTTTCTTATGCAAAGAGCCCTCTGCCATTTTGAGATGTCAATACCTTTTCCTTTACTCTGTTTTCAATTTGTCATTGCTCACTACTCAGAGTGGTGTGCCCCTCTGCTCTCTCCAGCCCATACATGAAATTCTCTATGCATGAAGCACTAGAGATTTCTTTGAATTGGAAGATGATGCAAAATTTAAAGTTGCCTATTTGAGAAGAGTGCTAAATGAAAGGCTACCAGGTCCAATGGGAATATAAATAGGTAAGCTTTTAGAAAATTAAGTCGCTTAATTGTTCAGGTTATATATAACTCCGAAGTTGCTAAATCATGCCATGCCTTTGGCAGGCTCTTACTTCAGTTGTTCCTAGAAAAAATGGGGCAAGCTGGGGGGGGAGAACCAAGTACAGTATACAAAATATGTAGGAGCTAATATTTTTTACTTAAAGAGAAATAATCCGTTCCTGGTAACATGTCCCACTTGTAACAGGGCAATATATTTTTTTCCAAGTGCCTAAAAGTAAGGGTGTTTCAAAAACTTAATTGGGTTGTGATATCAAAAAGGATGATCAAAGAGAATCTGGCTATAGCACTTACAGGGTTTATTTATCTCACATAAGAAGTGCACATAATCCCTTGACTGAGTTTCTGGTTGGCATTGTAGATTTTCCTATTCGGCTAGCTAATTATCTGTGAAAAAAGCGGAAATAAGTAAAAATAATCAAATTTTATTTAAAAATATTTTCCCAGGATTCCTGGGCTTTAAAAAATGTTCCCATGAAAGGGCGTAATTTCAGAAAATTCTGCCTTTTTCATTTTCCTGCCCCTTTCAAGGCCAAGTGATGACATATTATTATCAAGCTGTTGATGCACACAGCATGTTAGTTCTGCATCTGGAAATACTTTATGTGGAGAAAATCACTTTCTTCTTCCTTTTTTTTATTTTTTCTTTTTTGGAGGAAAGCTCAATATAGTAGAAAAATATTTTTCCTTCAGGAAATACAGCCATTTGTTCATTACCAGGCAAATAGTACTCCCCTTTCTTTGGGCCCTCCACCAGAGTTATTTACACACACGATTGCTCAATTTAACCACCTTGGCTCCTTGCTCCTTCACACCATTTGGTATTGTATGAGCTTGAAGCTGTTGTGGATAAAGAAGTGCTTCACTGTGACTCCTTTGTGTTGTGCGGAGGAGTCATGGGCACACTCCCCTATGAGGAAAGATTACCCTTGTTTATGTAGGAGAGTAGACAAACAAGATAGAGCAGCCTGGATTCAAGGAACACATAGGAAGAGGTGTTGAGAGGGTGAACTGGCAATGTCTTATTCTCTTTTCTCATACAATAAGATGGCACTTGAGCAAAATGAAAGCAGTATGTACAAATGGAAAAGCTGAACGCTGTGGCTGAAAACATATTTTATGGTATCAAATGATTAAATTATATGTGAAACTCTTATCTGCTAGTTATCTCTGAGAAGAAGAGCTTGAGATGGTCAGTAGAAGGTAGGTATCTCTCAAAATAAAATCAGTTATCTGAATTAATACTGCTCTTCAAGTGGATTTTGTGATGCATTTAACATCCAAAATAAAGCAGGAGACAAATTCAGCCCTTTCAGGACTCTCATCAACTATTTTGAATCCATATTGGTTTCCCTTCTCACGCTCTTTCCCAGCCCCAGAGCTGCTGGGTCTGCCCCTTCAGGCTCTCTGTGAGTTCCTGAGGAAGGGCTGGTGTCCTGGACCCTCACCTTTGCTGGCCATTCATCACCCAGCATCCAGCTCAGGGCCCTTCTCTCAGTGATGAGGGGAGAAAGAGCAGGTCTTCCAAAGAGGAGGACAGTGCTCTTCCAGCATTGGAAAGCCAGCCCCAACTATCTTGCAGTTTTACTAGTAAGCACAAAGAGCACTGAATGTAACAAAGGAGTTAGAAAAGGCAGTGGTGGGGCCAGAAAGGGCAAAGGCAGCAGGAGGTATTACAGTCCAGGCAATCAGGAAACTGACAGAAGGAACATGGGAAGAAGCTCCTACATAAATAAGCACAATGAGTTTTAAGCAACATGGATTGAAAACTATTAGTATTTGTTTATTTATGAAGAAAGCCATTCCCAAGCAGTTTTCCATAGATTTTCTCACTTAAACCTTAAGAGGATCTAAACAGCAAAATAACACCACTAATTTTGTTATGCGGTCCTACCCTCTGAGACGTTAAGAAAATTGGATACATTTGGTCCATTTTGCTTTACACTGCTCTCACTGAAATCAGTAGATAGTATCAATGCCTTATATAAAAGAACTGTCTCTTGCCGCAGCTCTATCTGTAACAAGTTTGTGAAGAATAGTAAAGAGCTTGTGGGTACAGGTTTGGGGACAAAGTAATTTTTTCCCACGAAAGAAAGGATGAATTGCTTTTAAATTGTTAGTTATTTTAGGAATGGTTATTTAACATTTCAATTCAACTGCTCTATTATAGAAAAATTATGTAATGCTTTCTATTATCTACTTTAGGAGCAGCACAATTTGCAAAACCGATGGATTCTGTATGTTCTGAGATCAAACCAAATTTTCATAATAATTTATAGTGCTCAATAATCTGTGAACATCATTGCTGAATATTATCATTCTGTATTGTGTTTGCTGTGAGCAGCAGCTGTGATGGCCAAGGTGCTTTCCAATCAGCAAGAATGACTTTTTTTTTCTGATGAATCTGCAAAATCTGTATTTAAATAACAGCTGTAAATCTCACATCTGAGAACTCCCTCAGTTCTCTTCCTAATTTGTCGGAGTGATAGTTCTATTAAATGCTGGATGTAAATGTTAAAAAAAAAAAATTCTAAAGGGAAATGGTACGAGAGTATGATGCAAGGACATCATTATTAAGTTATGTTGTTGCCACAAGTAGGCGAGAGAAAGTGATTCAGATGTCTGCTGCTTCTCTATGGAGTCACTGGCAGGAGTCTGGGGGGAAAACTACCCAGGCGTCCCAGCTGCAGTCCCTCTGAGGGACAGTGCTCCTGCCTCATGCTCCCTGTGGGAGGGGAAAGGGACGTCGGTCAGGGATGAAGGTCAGTTTACTCAGTTACACCCATTACCCTACAACTGTGCATGAAGGGGGAGTGGGCTGACAGAACCATGCAAAGACCTCCCTGCCTCTTTGGCTGGGAGCATCTCCTCCAAGCAAAGCACCCTTGCAGCTGCAAGTTGTACAGCTTTTCAAAATTTGCTCTGAGGCTTAAGCCAAACCAATTTTGTACAACAGTCAGGGTTTCTGAGCACATGTGTAGCTTCATTCTTTTCCCTGGAAACACTGAAGTGCCAAAGAATTGTAGCTCCAGCATATACCTTGTAGAGCCACAATGAAGGAAATGGCTATGTCTCAGATGCTGCAATACTAAGAGAATGTGGGAAAGGACACATGGTATAACTTCTTGAGATGACCAACATAACTGGAAAAAACCCCCTTGTTTTGAGAAGCATTTTTTTTACTTTGCTTTCAGAATGACTATCAATAAACTTATTTTGAACACTGAACCATGTTGCAATACCTTCTGTGGGCTGTTCTCTGTGACAATAAAAATGAACTTCTCAAGTCTTGTGAGAGGGAGGAGAGAAGCTGAGAATGCTGGGCATGCAGCAATAAGTCAAAGGTGCTGGACAGGAGTCTGCAGCCTCCCAGAGAGGAAGATACTGGCAGCCATCATTTTGAGGCAAAGGTAAACGCAGCTGTTGTGGAAAGCAGCAGGATGGGAAAACCTCAATTTAAAACAAATCCCAAGCACTCCCATCTCCCATTGACTTCTTCTGACATGACATCAAATAAAGATCACAAGCCCAAAGTCAATATGTTTGCTCAGACAGAATAATTTCAGTCAAACAATACTCAGTGTCAGGAATGACAGTATCACGTATCATACTGAAATCAAGAAGACAAAGACAGACATGCTCACATACTTAAAAAGGAGCAAGCAACCATTTTTTCAGTCGTCTTACTATTGAAAATTCTTGTAGGAGCAAGTCTTTTATGTAGGAGAAGTCATAATTTATCACAAAATTATGATCACATGAGATACTTGTGCCCCTATCACTTGAGGACTGCAGGACTCTCCTGCACCTCCTGGATTGAGCACAATGAAGCACTGTGAACCTGACTCAGAGGCCACCAAAGTCAGCAAGGTGCCAAGGATCACAGTAGGATGACAGAATTTTTATTAATAGATTCTGTGTCTCTGTATTGCCAACTCTGAGCACTGAATTGTTGTTAGTCCCTGAAAGCTGCAGGAACGACTTAAAATTCTTAGCTACTAAAATTATGAAATTATGATTTTATTTACCCAGGCATTTGTCATAAGTACCAGTACTCTCAGGATTTATGTATAAACTTATTTCTTTTCATTCACGAGGCTGATTTCTTTTTTGATGTCAGTAAAAGCAATAATCTCAGGTGACAGTATGACTTCCAGTGTCACAGTGACGGCGCTGCGAGTTGGTATCACTTCGAATCAACTTACGGTAGCCTGCAAATGCGGCTGTATGGCTTCCCCAAAAGAAAATTATTTTGTTCCGGAAAATTAGGTGAAAATCTGCTGTCAAACGGGCGCCGGTGCCATGGCAAAGCCAAACCAGGAGAGGCCAGGGAAGGGACACCCGCGCTGCCGGAGCGGCTGGGAGAGGGAACAAGCCGGTTGGGCTTCACCCTTCGAATATCCGTGTCAAATCTCAGGAATACAAACGCTGTTCCCCGTAACCGCGCCCAGGCTTGACTAACTCAAAGCTAGTGTCAGCGGCAGGACCTGGTGCGTGTGTCGGTGCGGGACCTAAGCCGGGTCCTGCTTAAGAGACAGCTCCGACCACCGGTGGTGGGTTCTCGACCACCGCGGGAGGGCGGTGGGATGCTCCCAGGAAACGCGAGCACCGCCTCGCCCCACCGGGCGGTATTTCCCCTGCGGCGTCTCTGTCCCGGGGTGCGGGGGGAGGCTCCGGGGCCGGCGGCTGTTGCGGGAGAGCGGCCTCGGCCCCGGCCCCGGCTCGGCCTCGCCCCGCCCGCCGCCGCCGGGCGGTGCGGGCCCCCATTGGCCGCGGGCGGCCCCGTGAGCGGCGGCGGGGGACGCGGGATCCCCGTTACCCGGCGCGGGGCCCCGGCCGCCCCTCGCCCCCGCCCGCCTTCCCGTCGGCGCGGCCGCTCCCGGGGAAGGCGCTGCGCTCCCTACGCTCGGCTCGGCCGAGGCGCCGGCGGCGAGCGGGTGTCGCAATAGATGCGTGTGTCTGCGGCACAGCCCGGGGCGGCGGGAGGGCTCCCTGCCCTCCGGGGCGGCAGCGAGCCCCGCCGGGTCGGTCCGCTGCGTGCCCCCTGCTCCGGGGCCATGTGCTAGAGTCGGAGTGGCCCCCGCCCGCGGGAGACCCCGGTTCCGCTGTGCAGCCGGGGCCGGCGGCGGGCACGGGGAGTCCCGGCGGTGTATTGTTCTCCCTGACAGATAACGTGATCCTGGCCAGGCGAGAGCGACGGGGCGGAGGGGCTGGGGGAGGGAGCAAAAGGAAGCGGAGGGAGGGGAGGGGGCAGGAGGATCCCGCGTCCTCGGAGGAAATTCTCAGGACGGGAGGACGCGCGGCTTGCGCACGGCAAGCCGGGACTGGCTCTCCTGGGAGTTCCCTCGGCGGGGAGGGGGAGGGGAGCGGCGATCTCCGCCGGCGGGGGGAGGCCGCGGCTTCACCCTCCGAGGCCCTGCCTCCTGCCTCCGTGCCCTGGCCGGGCGCGCGGTGCTCCCGGCCCTCTCTGCCCCGGGCACGGGCACAGGGGCGGGCAGCGCCCACCGCCCGCTCTGGGATCGCTCCCGCCGCCGCGCGGGGGGACCCGGTGACGTCACGGGAGGCGCGCTCCCCGCGCTCGCTCCGCGCTCGCCGCCCTGTAACTTCTGTTCTGGGAAGTGGTGCCAGGAATAGCCCAGCGGAGCCGCCTGCAGCGCGGAGCGCTCCCTCCCGCCGCGGCCAGGGCGGGCTGCGGCTCCCGGGCCTCCGCCTCTCTCCCCCGTGCAACACCAGCCCCTCCGCCACTGTCAGGGAGATGGTGATGAGCCTTTCCAAAAAGAGGGAGAGGAATGACCTGCCTTAAGATAAACGCGTGAAGCGGGCGCCCCTTGGCCGCTGGAATATCTCTTGTCTGTCTTTATATATAAAGAAGCACCGCGAGCCGCCTCACTCCGGGCGAGCCCTCAGCAAAGGAGCAACACGAGCGCCCGGCGGGATCAGCAGCGGCAGCAACAACAACAACAAGGGCACCGGGAGGGCTTCCCTCCTTCCTCCTCGGTGACTTCCCAGGTGAGCAGCAGCGGCTGCTGCGGGCACCCCCTCCTCCCTGCCCGCCGGTCGTCCCCTGTCACTGTCACCAGCTGACAGCCGGTGTGGTTGCGGGGCGGCTGCCGGCGGCGGGGGGCACTCCGGCGGCTGCCTGCCTCGGGTGCGGGGCGCCGCGGGGCTGGGGGTCGGGCCGCGGCAGAGAGGGCGCTTGGCTGAGCCGCGGGGGTCTGTGGCCGGCGCTCCGAGCGCCGCTCTGGGCGCCCGGGGCCACGGGGGTAAATGGAGGGCAAGGCGGCGGGGGAAGCCGGTGAGGCTGTAAAACCGCCGGACCGGTAAGTCACCTCTTTGGTGGCGGCTCTGGGCGCTGGCAGGCACCGGCACCGTCCCCGGGGCACCACGGCCGGCGGCCCTTCCCGCTGAGCCGGCGCAGGAGGGGGACGCGGCGGGGACAGGCCTTTGTCGGTGACACGCCGTTAGGAAATGTGGGGAATACCCGGCTTGTAAGTGTATGCAGATGAGGAGCAGGCTGCCTTGCGTAATCCCCTCCTGCGGCGGGGAATGGGCATGGTCACCGCCGGGGAGAGGCGCCCGCGGGGGGGCCGCCCCGGCGGGGCTCTCTCCGCGGCCTCCGGCGCCCCGGGAGCGGGAGGCGGGGGGGCTCCATCCGGGGGGGTGGCGCCCGGGGCCACCCGGCACGGCGGTGGCGGGCAGGGCGGCGGAGGCAGGGGATCTGGCTCCGGCTGCCAGCGCGTCCCCGCGGGGGGCGCCGGGCACGGGGGTCGTGCGTGTGTGCGGGGAGCCCCGGCACCGCACCGGGGGTGCGTGTGTGTGAGTGCGTGAGCGCGCTGCGCCGCGGTGACTGTTCCCTGAAGTGGGTGGGACGTTGGCCCGTTCCGGGAATGTTCCATGACGTGTAAACGCCACAGGAAGGGGGTTAACGAGGGGCTCGGCCGGGGCCGCCGCCGCGTTCCTCCCTCCCTCCCTCCCTCCCTCCCTCCCTCCCACTGTCCCCCCGCCCGGCGGCGGGGCTGCCGCGAGGGCCGGCGGGGGCACGATCCCTTATGTAATGCGGGGTACGTGTGCGACCGGCGGGGATTATGTAAGCGGCACGTCCGCGCCTGTCGCATAGGATATCGCATAGGATACACCGCCGCACGCCGGCTCCGCGCCGGGAGGCGGGCAGGGGCGAAGGGCTGCCCCGCCGCGGCCCCGCCGTGTCCCCGCCGTCGGGGTCAAGCGGGGCGGGGGGGGTGGCGGGGGGAAAGCCCCGGGTTATCCCGGGTGATGATGCCCCGTAGCCCGCTCCGACCTTCCTGTCGGGGGCTGGCTTGCGGCTCGGCCTTCCCCCGCGTGAGGGAGCGGCGGGGAGGGAGGGTAATGATGTCTGTGCTCCAGGTGGTGGGTGCCCCGAGGAGCTCCGACCCGCGGGTGGGGAAGCCGGCGGGAGGCCCCGCGGGTCCCGGCCGGCCGCTGGCCAGCACGCCTTGTCTCCGTGGGCAGGCGGCCGGGGCTCGCCCCGGGACAACGATAAAACTCATCAGAGCTTAATTTCCCGGAAAAGGGTTCTGTTTTTCTTAATAGTTGGCACTAATGGTCAGACTTTTTTTTTTTTTCAGGTGTTTTTGGTTTAGTTTTTTTTTTTACGTGGTAGATGCAGAAATGAAACTTCTACTGAAACATTAAAGAGTTGGAGTTTTTTTAGACAGTAATTCTTAAATACCTTTTTAAATTAAACCAATAGAAATACTAATGAGTTTCAGCAGAAATATTTAGCTAAATATTTTTCCTTTTCTCATTTTAAAATGAAGCCAACTTTAATATAAAACCTCTCTGGTTTTGTACATTATTAAATAAGAGAGAGGGCATAAAGCATTTTATGCTTACTTATTCAAGGGTGTTACATTCCCCCCCCCCCCAATGAGTTTATACTAAGAATTATTACGAAAGAAGTAAATGAAGTGGTCAGGGTGGCAAAAGAGAGGCATTGCTGTGTAGGTCTGTGCTTCTCTGCTCCCCAGAGCTGCAAGTGCAGGCGTGTGTTCACACAGCTCCCAGCGCAAGGGAGCTTCGGTCACCATCATCAGGAGTTCTGGGGACACCGGGTAATTATAGTAATTACTAAATTAAAAGAACTACTGGTCTAACAAGGTACAAATTCAGCGGGCCCAGTTTTAAATTCTGTTGTTGGGGATTACCACTGACTGCCAGAGGAATGTGATCCTCAGGTTATCAGGATGTGGTGCGGAATCCTCAATATTTTGATAGTGAAAATGATATGCAGACATGCTAAAAAAGTGCATCTGTTTTTTAAAGATAGGAGAGTCTCTGCCTCTTAGGTTTGCAGCATGTGGACATATTTAGATAGATACAGTGTAACCTGAGGGTTATATATATTTACAGTTAGATGTTAAATCTTTCCTTATCCTTCCAGTCAGGAGATACTTCTGAAACTTCAGGTATGGATTATCTGAAACTTTCTTCATTTGTTTTTTTTTTTGCTTTGTCTCATTTTTCAAAAAAAAAAATTAGTATTGTAGAATAGGCTGAGGGTTTTTCCATGTGAGTTTTATGAAGTTTCTACTGTCATCTGCAAATGCATTAAAGATTACTGTGGTTTTCAGCTGTGCAAAGGCACAGTGGTATGATGCAAAATCAGTGTGTTGTTACTTTTTTTTGATTAAATAATCGACATTTTTAATGTTTTATAGTCTCTTGTGTTGATATTATTTTCCAATGGCTGTTGGGCATAGCAGTTACATACATCCTGGATGAGGTGACATGTTAAAACCTCACTGCTGTGGATTGGAATAAAATTGAGCAGCACTTGTCCCAAAGCACAAATGTAGAGGACTCTTAATTGTGTATCTAAGTGCAACTGTGTGGCAACAGTGCAGAATGCTTCTTTATAAAGGCAGATTTTTAGATTCTCAAGTGACTAGATTGCCTCATATGTGAGATCTGTTTACAAACCTTCTTGTTACTATGAAGACAAAACAGAGAGCCATATGCATTCATGTGGTCCTTGCTGAATAATGGTACATGTGTCTACTTGAGTGTTTGGCAGTATATCATGTTTAGTTTATGTGGTGGCACCCTACGAGGCTATTCTTTTTTGACTTTTAACTATTTCTAATACCATTTGCTCTACTCAGTTATGTGAGCAAACTTATGGCACTGGCCTGTGTGTTTGTAACTAAGCAGGACATGTAGCATTTTTAAAGCAGGACATTTATTGTTGAGCGTTTTGCCAAACTTCTTTGTTTATTCATTTATTTAGATGCTTGTTTTTAAAAGAATTAAGATGTATTGGATTTAAGCAGAAGTGAAAGTAGTGACTGCAGTTTTGCATGTCCCTCTGCTCATCATTTTTGGGTCCAGAGCAGGAGCAGTTACTGTTACTGCTTTTGTAATTTAACCATATTGGGTAGTGGGAATACAGGAGCTGAGCTGTGTGCCTGGCAGAAGTGGTTTACTTAGTGAAATACTGCAATACTTACACATCAAAGAGAAGAATGCTTGCTATTTAAGAGTATTACTGTAGAGTATACAAGTAGTAGTAATGTAGAAGTCACAGTAATGTGACCTGGATTATGAAATATGGCACGCCATCTTTCACATTTGAATATGGTGGGGCTTTGTAATAGGCAGTGGTGAGTTATATTGATAGTTATCTATCCAGCTCTGTAAGCAGATACTTCCATGTAGTTCTTGCTCGATTCTGCCTGAGAATGGCAGGTAAACTGCAAGAGCTGAGTACTAACTTTTTCTGTCTTAGGTCTCATGATAAATCATGCCTATCGGAAGTTGTTTCATCATGTCAATGGCCTTCACACAGGATAAGGAGAAAGTATTTTATCCATTTTACCTCAGATGTTGAGAAGAGCTGAATCTGTCAGTGCGTGTCTTTAAATGACTGGTCCTCCAAACAGGAGGAATACATAATTAGTATTAGCCTCATGGCTTAAAGACTTCAGGAAGAGTTAATTGCTAATACTTTTGGGAGTGGAATAAAGCACTGAGTGTAAAAGGTGCATACCTTGTTATTTGAAAAAGGTCTGATAAGTTATGAGGAAACCTTTTTTTTTTTTTTTAAAGAGGCAGGTTATTTTTTCTTAAGATTTCTTAAACAGCATCTCTGAAGTAGTATGTTCCAGATTAAATATTTATTTAAGTTATTTGCCTTTCTCCTGTAGCTTAACCATTTTTTTTTGTTTGTTTTTTTTTCTCTTCAATAAAATGAACTATCTAGCAGTTCTTAAAGAAGTGAAGAAACAGCAAAGGGAAGAGTAAGCTAGATGGAAAATGGAGAATAGTATTTTTCACGTGTTTCAAGTAGTAATTTTGGATGCTACATTTAAATAAAATAACACAGAATTATTACAGAAGAATGAAAATTTCAAGCTGGCTGTGCCATTTTGATAGGAAATAGCAGCTTTGTACGTTTTTGTTTCTTTTTTTGGTGCTTAAACAACTTTTATAAGGCTTTGCAACAACTGCCCTATTTCAGCCATTGGGGCCATATTCTTCATTCTCAAGTGAAATTTGGACTTGTAAAAGTGCTGGTCTGACAGCCTGAGAGAAGAAATACATTGTAAATAGAAGTGCTAGAAGTTTTTTCCTGACAGCCAGTTAGCAAGCCCCTATTTGGACATTAATAAATAATAGTGTAAACATATCTTTTTTTTTTTTTTTAAACTGAAATAGCAAGTGGCAGACACCATGTGCGTCTTATTTTAGCATTCTGAACCTTTGTTCATAGATTAAACAATTGACTTTGCCCTAACTACTCATTTGTAGTAGGTTTCCCCCAGTAAGATTAGTCCCTGAGAAATCTCTCTGGCAAAGCTGTGAGCATGGAAGAGGTGTGAGAGGATATAGGTAGGGGAAACAATCTGAGAGGGTGTTTCCAAATCACCAATGTAGAATAATCAGAAGAGGTGCGAGTACCATATGCAATTTTGTCTGTCAGGTTAAGTGTCTTGCCTTGTTTTATTCTCTTGCAATTAATTTCTTGCCATCATTGAGACGGTCTAAACATGAGAGTTTCTTCTTGCTCTGAGGAAGTATTGTGGATTCTGTGTGCTTATTTTCATTTGTCTTTCAGGCACATTTTGTACATCTGCAAAATACTCACTCTGTTCTCTGTATGCCAGGGTAATAGCAGCGGAGTGTGGACCATACTGGTTTTGTTTGTAAATTTGCTTATGTTTCTGTATTTCCTTGTTCTGCCCTCGATGTGTCTCTTTTAATGTTTTTTTGAACCTGAATGTTGCCTTTTACTTGAATAAACAAAAAACTGTGCATGCTTTTTTTCCCTCCACTTTCTGTGGATAGGGGTCTCAGGGCATACCTACCCAAAAATGTACCACTTAAATAGTAGCTTTCTTAAAGTAATACAGTGCAAAAATGTGGATTTAATTATCTGATGTAAATTCCCCTGGTACATGGTTGTGCTGATATGACTAGTTTGTATAGCGATAATATCCTTTTTTCCATGTTTGTTTGTGCACATTCTATCTCTGTCAGTGTAGACTTGCACTCAGCAAAAAAGTTCTTTCTAAAAGGGACAGAGAAACCACAAGTAATATAATAATGTAGTAGATAATGAGTTTATGGTCACTTCATGCACACAGGGATTTGTTAGGTTGCACCTCAATTTCTGTTTAACAGAAAATTATTTTATTGTTTTGTTTTTTTCATGTAATTGACAGTTCTGTCCTAATGTGCAACTCATATACAAGAAATTTGATCCTGGAAAAAAAAATTGTAAATAATATGTCTGTTCTTTAAACAGATTCACTTCATTGCAGTGTAAGTAAGTTGTAATAAAACAGCTGCAGATCTGGCTAAAATCTCTGATTTATGTAAGCTGCAAAAAGGGGGAGAAAAAGGAGGTACAGTAGTTTTTGAAAGGCATGCCTTAATTTCTGTTGTGTCATACAGGAGGAATTCAAAGTTTGATTGCTATGAAAAGTTTCTTTTTTAGATAGTAGTTTATCGGAAATTCCATACAAAGAAAACCAGTTTAAAAATTTGCATCTATAGTTCAGTTGAATAGAAAAGTAAAAACTAGAGGAGCTAAAGGGAATTGAAATTACAGTCAGGTGACATTTTAAAGGTAATGCAATAAAATAGACTTTGACCCTCTTCATAAGAAAGTAGTCCTGAAAGAAAATAAAGCAGAAAACCCCTAGATTATTTTCTGTAATTTATAGTGAAGTTTAGACTTTTGTGGCTACAGAGCTTGGTATCGTTGCTGGGCTGACTGGCCTAACTTAGTCCTCCCAACTTCTCCACACCCAAATGTGCCTGGAATTTTCCTCTTGGCTTGGTGGTTGACTGTCAGAGCTTGGGTGCACTCCTTATCAAGTGATTTATGAATATGGAGTAATACTGGATGTTTTCTAGAAAGAAATGTAAGAAGCTGAAAGAAAAGTCTAATTGCACAGTGTAGGATATGATGTACCATCACAGAATTTTGTTGAAATAATATTATTTAGTGAGCAGTTTTTCCAAAGAGTAATATGTGTGCTTAGGCAGAAAGGAACTTTATGTTTAAAAAACATCTAATGGCACAGAATCAGTATTTTCAAAATTAGTCTTATTAGACAGTGGAATTGTCTTGCATATTGTTGTCTTTTTTGTTGTTGTTGTTTGTTTAAATAAGATAAATGGCCTAATCTGTGTATTTATGCATTTTGTGTTTGTGGCTTGTATTAAAAGAAAACATGTGTAGTGTGTCAAGAAAGAATAGTATGAAATAATAACCGAGGTTACCCTTCCTTGACAACAAGACGTGACACTATTTAGTTAGAGCAAAAACTATTTAGTTTATACCAAAGTCAGTATTCAACAGAGACTAACTTGCTGGCATCTATTAACAGTCTTCATAGGTCAGTGTAGTTCATTTTGAGTGTAATCTGCTTACAAAAGTTCTAAAAGTATGTGGAGTTTTATGTTCCTTGTCTTTCAAAGACAGCTAAAATAAATAGTTCACTTAGCTGAAAAATAATATCTTTATTTGCTCTAACTTGCCAATATTTGTGAGGTCTGAATATGATTTTCTTTCTTTCTGCAAAAGCATTAGCAATGAAAATGAGATGCTCTAGAGAGTAGTGCAGGCTCGCGGTTAAGTGACATTTGTGCATGCTTGACAGTGTTCAACTGAGTCCTCTGTGGCACCTGTGAAACACTGATTCATGGTGAGAGTTGAATTGTTAACGTTTTTGAAAAGAAAATCAAGTACAATTCATGTTTTTCTGTAACAATAGAGATGAACTAATTTTGACTTTCTCCCTTTTAAAATCAGTTATGTTTATGAAGATAATTTCTGAAGCTGCTTACGAAGAGTCTTAACTGCATTTGTCTGAGATAAAATAGTTCTTTAGTGAAAAAGGTATTTATCTTTGGCAGGACATTCATGGACTCCTACAGCCAAATTCCCTAACCTGTTTAAGTCAATAAAAGTTTCTACAGTTTAGTAAAAAATAGGATTAAACTATGAACTATGAGACCATAAAGTTGGACAACTTGAAGCTGTGTGATATGATAGTCTGTTTTGATCACCAGGCAAGGCCGTGATACTAGGCTCTTTGAGTAAAGATATTTTGCTGTAAAATCTGTGTAAAGCTATGTGAATATGATTTCTTCCAACATTCCAACTAAAATTGTGTAAAAGAAAACTTGCAGCGTGTTCCATTATTTCGTGCTTGGTCCTACAATAGTAGCAAAATCCCTCTAAAAGTTAGTGGATATTTTTACAGTGGTGCTTGGCTAGAATATTTGATTTCTTAAGGCTCAAATAATGGGTATGCTACATGTATTTAATTTCATGAGATACAGTTGAATTTTGATACAGGCTTAGCAAGAGGTTACTAATACATCTGAAGAAATTTGTGGTAAGTGTAGGGATAGCACCTTTATATAATATGGTGGAGGGGAAATACAAATTCACAGGAAGGTTTTTTGTAGAGCTAGAGCGATGCCAAATACAGTGCTGCTGCCTCAGCAGTCGGTTTGTATGGTGTTGGGATGGAGAGGGCAGTGAGGTTGGTCTAGTAAGTTATCTGTCACATTTGATACGTCATATATTTTTAATCTCTGATTTGCTTAATTACTAGTTTAAAAAGTACACGAATTGTACTCATCTTTGACCTAATTTAATGTAGTGAGTAGTATTAACCATTGGTGAAAAACTTCAGAGTCAGCCATGCATTAGTAAAACTACTACATGATTTGGAGTAATGAGTAGGGCAATTTTGAGTCAGCTATTTTTTTGTAAACAAGTAAGATTGTGAATTGGAACAGTAGTATGAAGATTCCCATAGCACCTTTCTTTGGACTGACAGGACTTTGGTCTGTGAAATGTTGGGCGGTAAAAGGATGCCATGTAGTACATTACTTTTCTCTGCTTTGTTTTTAGCTCAGCTCATTAATAGTTGAAAACTGTTACCATATAGTTGTTCAGTGATTCCATTAAATTAGTTCGTGATCTCTTTGTGGACAAAATTTAATCACTCTGTATGTTACTTTTATCAACAGGCTTGGAAGTGAGATGAGAAAATAATAGAGAAGGGAATGAAAGTGAATCTGGTCCTCCACATTTTTCTTTTGGAGCAAGGACAAGGCGCAATTTACAGGGCACCATGGAAATACTTAGTTTGCTTCTGGGTTGTACAGATTTCATCATCCACAGTTGATAAACCTGAACCTTCCATGATAGGAGGTTGGACTGGACACATGCACTTGTGAAAAGCTAATGTACAAGGAGAGGAACCTTTGTTTTGGCCTATGTCCTCTGTGTGATGCTTTATAATGGTGTGTCTGGAGTCTTTGTTCATTCTTCTATAGTAACAGCAAAGTAGTTTTCAGTAGATATACCCTGACTTTCCTTCCCTTGCTCCCCAGATCACCCTCTGCATGGCAGGAAAGAGAAAGACACATGGGATGATGGAGTTCCTTTACGCACACCTCTCCAAAACTTCAGTGCAGCATATTTTCCACAAATGGAGTGACTATGAGAGAAACCTTTTAATTTTCTTTCTCTTTCTCACTCACAACTTTGTTAATTAAAGAAGAAAACATGGATGTTAAATACACAAGTTTGGATGTATGCTGGTTGAGGATGAGGCTTAGAGGGGAAGATGAATAAGATGGGGAGAGGAGGTTTGAATATGACTGACAGTGGATTATAACTGCCTACAGGAAGTTATTTTTATCAGATCAAGTTCCCCTTTAACATTGTCTTCAACCTGAAGAATTTTGGTGTAACAACTTTTAAAATCCCTGCCGAGTTACAAGTTGTTCAAGCATGTGCTGATGGGAACTGAGGTCCTACAGAAGGCACCATCTAGAATACAGTGATAGCATCCTGTAGCTTCCGTTGTTTGACATCTCCACAGATAGCTTACACATAGCATACAATGCATTCTTATCTTGCTCAGTGCTTGAAGGTGTTTCTCTTTACATTTGCTTATGCATGCTTTTGATTTAATTTATTTGCAGTATCATTTGATGCCGGTCAATAGTTCGACCCACTTAAATAACAAGCGGGGGAATAAATGAAACCAATTTTGACTAAGTCTTTCTCAGTCAAGTGGGTTGTCTGGCGAGCCAAGAGTGTAATAAATAGATTCAGTGGCTATTTACAGATTCACACACTGGAAAACAGAGAGCCGTGTTTCACAGTTTCATGACACAATTCAGACAGTGTCACATCCAGATAATGAAATTACACCTGTGTTTTTATCTCAGCCAGAAAGGCATTTTTTTTTTGGCTTTTGCTTTGATGCTTTCCCATAAAAATAAACATATTACAGCAGAAAATTGATGGAGTTTGTCACATTGTGTGAAGATATATTTAAGAAGACATGTCTAAATACATACATATACACATATATGTTATCATAGCTTTTGCCTTTAGTCTTGTTCTGTCTCCTTCATAACATGTATACCTGGAATAATTTCATGAGAGCTCATGGTTGGAGGTCTGGCTTGTTTGTCACGGAGAGGAAGATTTAACCTAGATTTAATGTAGGTTCAACTTCTGCTGTTGTTTAAATATCAAAGAAAATATTTTAAATAAATAAATATTTTTGCATTATTTATGTGTGAGTATTAGCATTTATTTCACAAGTGTGTACATAGATGCATATACACAGCCACATTTGTTAAACAGGTAAAAAATCATTGTAGTTCTCTGATGAACTGCTGTGGTTTCATGTTGGTGCAGTGGGTATCAAAATTGCCCAGGTGACCTTTCTGAAGTGTTATTCACTGTTCTGGTGCTCTGCTGATATGAGGATGCCAGCAGGGTCAGTAACTGAGCATGGCACATTTAACTGCCTGTGACTGACTCAACCAAGGTCATGTCTTGCTGGACCATGAAGATGTTTGCCTTTTGAGTTGGTGCACTTTGAATTCCTTTTAGATCCTCTTGTTTCTGAAGGACATAGTCATATCACTCTCAGTCTAGTCAGAAGGTTAAAGAATCATTCCTTGATGCCGGTCGGTCGGTGGTGCCTGGCAGTCACCCTGTGCATGGTGCTTGTTAACCCTCGCTCCTCTGTGGGGCACCCACCTCCACACCCTGGCTGAACTAGTGGTGCCAGGTCTCATGGTTGTAGAAATGTGTGACCAGAAAGTCAATCCATGAGCAGACTAACTGTGTAAATAGATGGTGGAAATGAAAGCTTGCAGAAACCACTTGCATCGTGCTAACACTTATTGTATTGCTTGACCTTCACTTTCTCTGGTGTCAAGCGCAAAACTATCTGGCACTCATCTCACAGTTTTCTAATCAGTGCCCCACAGCTGAGAAGATGACACTAAACTGTGCCTTACACAGCTTGTGACACCACATGAACTGCTTTGTCTCTTATGAATAAAATGAAAATTCTATCATTTTGGATCATATCCTTAACAATAAAAGTACAGAATGTGAAGCTGTTATTGATATTTTTCATGAGGCCAGGATTTTGCCATCAGCTGTAGGTAGGACTTGTACTGCTGCAATAGTGCTCCCCGTGACTGTCTCAGCCTATAAATGGAAACCTTCAGCATGCAAAGTTTGCTTTTCACTGGAGACAGTAATGCTAGGTGAGAATGTTGGAAAAACTGTCTACATGGAAACAGCCTCTGGATACTTCAGGCAGAGAAGATCTACAACAAAAGGCACTCTCAACAGAAATGATTTTTACGTTGCCAGATGGTATAAGGTAATTTGGACAGAAAAAGATACATTGTGTACCCCAAGGTGCTTTCATTGAGTTTTGAATATAAAATGCATGAAGTCTTAGGTGCAAGAGCTGGAACTGACAGTGGCTTAGAGCTGTGGTTTTACCTATTTTTTATTATTATTTGTAGTTATAATTGAGCTGAGAAAGGAACTTGCTTGGAGCCAAAGCTGTATACTTGTCCTGTATGCTTGTCTCCCCATTGAAATCCCATTATCTGGGTTTGGAATTATTAAGGTGTGAGAAGCTTGCATTTCATTTCAGTTTGAGTATATCTGGGTTGTTGTTGTTTTTAAGTTTTGTTTGGGTTTTTTGTTTGTTTTTGATTTTTGTGGGGTTTTTGTTTGGTTGGTTGGTTGGTTGGGTTTTTTTTTTTAGTGAGGGCTGATACCTTCTTATTTCAAGTGGCCTTATTTCAAAGTGTTGTTTTTTCGTGTTTTTTTGTTTGGTTTTTTTTTTTTCGTGTTTCTGGTATGGTTCAGATGAAACAATATATACAACTATATTGAAACAATATATACTAATATATTGAAGCAATATATACATAAAGTTTGCAAGGTTCTAGTGTGAGGTTTCATTGTGGTGTCACGTACCTGTCCTATGTATCTAGTTCTCCATCTGTAGCCCAGTAGCACCAAACTGAATTTGCTTACCACTGATAATGAGGTTTTTCTTTGCACTTCCCCATTTTTAGATGTAATTTTGAAAAAATCTTGCACCTCACCTGGTGGGTGGATGAGAGGGGAGATGAGCTATTCTCTTTTTTTTTTTTTTTTTTTTTTTTTATAATAATGCAAACAAAATAAAAAAGGAAGAGGAAAAAGCCCAGTTCAATGAAAGCTTTTGACATGATTCTAGAATGCATAACCCTGGGCAAAAAGGGCCAGTTATTGGAGTAGTTCTTGAGTAATCTAATTGTTTGATAAGGATCCTTGCTGGTTTAAGTTGTTGGTTGTTGGAAACATTCCATTTCTAAATTTGTGCCTTACTGCATACCCTGAGGTATGTGTACAACACACTGTAATTGCACAGTTTATTATTTTATTAATGAGAGCTGTGATAATGTGTTGGCTCTTGAATTCCCTCCAGTCTAGGTATGGTCTCCTAATTGCCCAGGGATCTGCGATTCTGTCATTTGTTCTGGGGCTGGTGACAGAGAGCAAAAGCAAAGCCTTTCCAAGCATAGTTTACAAAACTCAGACCTTGCCCTAAAGCCTGTGTTTGGTGTGATAATGGAACCAAAGGCTGGAAAGGCCAGATACCTCTATAACACATACCTAATGAATAATAACAGAAGCGGCAGAAGTAAATTCTTACTATATAATCCTTAGTACCTGAGACTTTGCCAGCTGGAAGGAGAGGGCTGCACACCTTAATTGCCCTTCCTAACCATAACAGAGCACTCCTTAGTACTTCTTTGATCTGGGTCTCTCCTGCCTGCCTCTTTGCCTGAGTGGCTGGAAGACTCTGACTTCATTTGCTGTAAGGCACACAACAGTGAGCAAGCATCTGGCATGCAACAGCAGCTCCTAGTTTTCATGTGCCTCAGGGGTAGCAGGCATGCTAGGCTGCCTGTTCCCATGTTCTGGAAACTGTTTCTGTATGCCAATACCAGATCTGCAGTACAAGAGGAGGGAGCAGCATCAGTAGAGGTGTGGTCTGTGGAGTAGTCGGGGAAATCCAATTTACTGTTTTTGTAACTCTGGAGACAAAACTTTCCCGTAAAAAGCCATGGCAAAACACCACATCCTCAGACAACTAGCACTTGCTCCACAGTGCTGCCTGGCTTTCCTGGTATGCTGTAAACCTCTGACCCTGGATTTGCCAGATCCGGGGAGCTCTCTGAGGACGTTGTGGCAGCCCGGGTAACCCTAGCCCAGGATGGTGGGGTGGTGAGTTCCCACTGACCATATTAGAGGCTGTCTCCTTACTCTGGTGGTTGGTACAGTTTTCTTCAGCTCCTGAAACTGCTCATTATGGAACTTGGCTCTTCTACAAGGGCTTTTCATAGCTGTAGCCCCTGTGGCTTGATGCAGCATGCTTTTCTGGAGGAACAGATGGTATATTACGTAGAAAGTTGCTATATTTTTGTATCACTGGTTTGTATTTATTTATTTTGCTGTTCATCTTTTTTTTTTTTTTAAGGTGGACATATAGGGTAAGTGCAAAACTTGGAATCAGTATTATATTTGCATTTGATATATTCAACTCTGTATTTGTGTCTGTGTGCAGTATTTTACACTGAGTAGTGTGTGCTTTCTGAAGTTTTAGTGAACAGATTTTCCTAATTTGGACTGAAATTAGTCAAAACACTATAAGGGGAGAAAAGCATTTTCCACTTAAAAGTAAGAAGATCTTTAAAAGGAAAAGTTAATATCTTCTTAAACAAGCTTTGTACTCACTGGAATAGAGTTTAGTTTTAAGTCAGTAGATATGTTTTCTGTATCTAATATTTGGGTTTTTTTTAATTGATATCATCTGGTCAATTTGAGGCAAAATGCTATTCCCATAAGAAAAATATTTATTCTAAATATTATTGTTGCCTAGAATCTTGTTGAATTCATGAGATGCAGAAGCAGTAAAGTTGATTTAATATTTTTTTAACATTTTGAAAGTGCTTTCTTTTTCTTTCCATGAAAACAATTTAAATTAGTATTTTAACAATTGGTTTTGGTTTCTTGAAGTTAGGTTACCCATTGTAAAATTTCAGGTTCTTAAACACGGGTTTCAAATCTGCTTTATCTTTATTAGGCATTTGAAATAAAAAATAAATACTTTAGCAAGCCTTTTCCCCCACTTAGCTTCCAGGATTTAATGTGTTTTGTCCAAAGAATTTCTGTAAGTCATTACTTATAAAAGGTAGTTACAATCACAGGGAATTTTTACCAGTTGGCCAAATCACTTTTATGTATTAACTTTTATTTTTTATGTGAATATATATCATATACACACACGGGTATGTATAACTTAATATTTATACACATGTATACATGAGCGTATGTATGTAAATGTTTATACACACACGACAGACACATATACATTCACACACTATATCTCTATGAACACTCACACACATCTGCACTTCAGGGGGTCATCCCATTTGAAATTTAATGTTTTCATCCTAAACTGATCCTTACTACATAATGGGAACTTTCATCTTGGGAATGTAGCATTTTCCCAGTAGCTTCTGAATGGGAGGCTGCACGTCCCTGTGCCTGAAAACCCCTGAAGTACACGGAGGAGACACCAGAACTGGTGGCAGAGTTCTCCTGGGCCAGGAGAGCGTGGTATGAGGCAGCTAAGTGCAGCAGATGAGAAGACAAAATGATGAGGAATACTTCAGGAATTTCTAATTGCTGCTGCTCCAGTGGTGGTTGGATCGTGCCCTTCAGTGTGGGCAGTCTCTCATGCAGCATCCTGCGTACTGCTGTACTTGGGCTGGACACCTAGGTCATAGTGAAAAACAAGCTCCCCACTTCTGCTTTTTGCCACATATATTTTGAAGATAAATAATTACATGCTGTCAGGTGTTTTGCAGCTTGGATTTTGTCATCTTTGCCTTGTTTTCCTCATAAAATTGGTGCAGGATATTTTAATTATCTGCTTATAGGGTTGTTTGAGAGAATTCCCTTGGTGGTGAGACAGTTCAACAAAAAATCTCAAGGTAATGGCTTTTCCACTTTCACTTCTCAATATGCCTTTGCATGGAAGTGAAATAATTATAAAAACCTTGTACGTAGTTTAAATTCTGAAGTGATACAATGTAGTGGCTTTGTTTTAAGTATTGGACAGATGGGTTGTAAAGCATAAGAGTGTAACAGAGTTTGTGTGAATCTGTAAAGGTGCTAGATATTTTGTAGATAGCCAACTTTGTTTCAGAGTTGGTTTCCATATGTATCTGTACTTACCACTACCAACTTCTATTTTCGAGTGGAAAGGCACGTGTTTTCATCAGTGTACCAAGGGCACTGGCAGTGACACCAGGACACAGTTTGCGTCTGCCTTTTTGCTTTAAGTTTCAAACTTTAAATAAATAAAATCAACGCAACAGTTACAGTTTTTTTAAAAATAGTAGGGTTGTATTTGGATGAAAAGTATATTGCAGAGAGCATATTGCACTTTCTCACCTCAAACCATGGTAGTAGAGATGGCATACTGCCATTCATCAACTAATGGAACAGTTAGATGTAATTACATGAAAATTAACTCTCAGGACATGGATAGGTGTGTGAATACACTGCTGTTCCTTGTTACATTCTGTGTTCTTTAGCAGACACTGTATTGCAACGGGCAGCCATATATGTGTGAAAGATGCCTATTTCAGTTTTGTGTGCCAGCCTGTCCACGTGCTGCTGCTGTGACATGCAGCAGTTGTCCCAGTATGGTCAAAAGAGCAAGCTGTTGGTGCATTTCCCTCATTCTTTGATGTGGGTCTAGAAACAGTTGAATAAGTTTATTCTGAGTGAGTGTGGTACTAAAGGGTCAAATTTCAGAAAATCAAATGGCTCTCTTATGTGGTGTTTAGAATGCTGCACACAGAGGAAGCTTTCTTACAGTACTTTTGAGGGGTTTTGTCCCCTTTTTCCTTCCCTCACAAGAACGTCAATACTTCACCCATTGCTTTGTATAATATGGGCTGGATTCTGTTCTAGCACTCATATTTTTTAAGGACCAGATTCTGATCACTTTACTATGATTGAACTAATTCAAACTGTCTTTGCTACAGTTAATGCTTGTGTAGTGCAAATCATTACCAATGCCAAAGACTAATTTGTCTGCTTATTTTTTTATATTGAAAAAATCCTGATGATTAGTGCCACATTGACAGCCTTCAGGATTAACTCTTCAAGCTAGTGTCAGAATAAGAAGCAGTAGAAGTTTTTTCGTGCTAACTGGGTAGCTAATCCTAAAGATACACAATATTTGAAAAATCTATCTCTAAGGGGAGGGGTAGGAGACAACCAAACCAGTTCATAACCTTGTAGAAGAATGTTTTTTGAAAGTATATCCAAAATGTTTTGTTTATAAATAATTAAAATGCTTTTTTTTGACCTTCTTGTAGTAAAATGAGCAGTTTTGGTTAGCCAGTGACACTGTATATGTCCCATGAAAGATGCAATATATTATGACTCTAAGACACAGGCTGGTGATTCCCTAGTTTCAGCTCTAATACCTTGAAAATTACTAGGGCTGAAAGACTGGCTTCAGTTCCCGGTGTGACCACAGGGTGGTTATTGCAGAAATACAGCAAAAATACTCTCTTTAGCTAGTGATGGTACAATGAGAAGAGAATTCGGAAGAGCATTTTCCAAACTACTTGTAACCCTTTTCACTGAAGTTTGTTAAGTACCTCTATTTGAAAATCAACTTCTATCAAGTGGAGCACTGCTAACCAATCTGTCCCATTCAGTGTACAGAGCAAAAGTCTAGTGTCCCACACCAGAGGTTGTTGCTAGGACATGCTTATTGTGGAATGACTGTATTTATCACTGTATTTTGATGTGTTGTTGAGACGCTATTAAAAACGGGTCTACAATGCGTCTCATGAGTGAGACATACTATAAGCCTGTGCATCCCTCTACCTCAAGAGAGGATCAGCTATAAACAAAGCATTTCCTACTTGTGGTTGTTCACACTTGAAAGCTTCCAATGGTGAGTGGAGACTCTGAAATGGAGTCTTAAAGATGCTTTCCATCTTTAAGGGTCTTTCTAATGTCTAACTTAAGAAGGTAGTAAGGGTGGGTAGGACTGCAATTCTGATTCTCCCTATGCTTGCCAGGTGTACTAATGAGTTACTTAAGTTTAGATGGACAGCCTGGGAGACAATCAGTTAGGAAATGTTGAACATCCACATGTCACTATCCAACTCCTGTGTTTTCACCTCTTTCCTTAAGCTGGGCCCTTACCTGCTTTAGAAAGACAAGGATAAATTGAAAAGAAGCATCTGCACTTGATCTGCTGGCTTGTCAGCCATATCTGATAAGGGAATCCTGAAGCTTTACACACTAGTTGTGCCCCAGATGCATTCACAAAACATGTTTTACGCCATGGGATCCAAAACTATGCAAGGCTTGATTTCCAGATGCTTGCAGAAGTATGGGCTACAGTGAAAGGTTAGTGCATTTTGATATCATAGTAATATTTTATTCTACTTCTGTATTGCAGTAATATTCTTACACAAGCTGTACAAGAAAAACAAGAGCAGCACGGCTCCTGAGCAAATATTGTTTCTAGTCACATACGATACTTTGCAGCTGAGCCTGGTAACACACGGCTTAGCTGTTTTGCTATGCAAGTGCAGAGACCACTGTTAGCAATAAAGCCACTGCTGGTTTCTCCTCTAAAACCTCCCTCCTTGCGGTGCATTGGAAATGACTGAACTTTGGCCCTCAATCTGCTGACACCCTGAGGGAGCGTAAGTGTAATGACGTCTTTGCTTGTTTCAGCTGCACAACAGGAAACGCTCGTGGCCTCCCCTTCTTCCTGCTCTGAGAAAGTGCCGCTGCCTTCTTTTTCTTTTTTTTTTTTTTTTTTTTTTTCCCCTCCCTTCCCCTGCAGTCAAGTGGGCTGAGACCTACTTTCAGGTCTGGGCTCGGCAGCCAGCCGGTGCTTGCACAGGGCCCCTACTGCTGCTGTCTCCTCCCTGGGGCAGCCAGTCACCTCCCTATTGCTCTGCTGTGGTGGTGATGCCAGAAATACAAGCTTTGTAAGTGACTGGGAAGAGAATACAGTTATGTGGCACTGACTTGCTCCACGTAGCATGTCACTGGACATATCTGAGCTGCAAAGACCAGGATGGTCAGGTGATGATTTGCCTTGGGGAGACTGTATCAGTTCTGTAATGTAAAGGAGACACTGCCAGGTGGGCATTGAGGAATCCTGGAATACAATCCCAATTGTGCTGAATAATGCTGAATATACAGGGCCTGAACAAATTTCTTTGTCTTGCTGGAATACAGGGGCTTGCTTCTTGCAGAGCCTTGACAGGAAGCCTGTTTAACCCTCTCCAGCTGCTGCTTTTACAATTTGTAACCAAAACAGGGATATAAGCAAAAATCGTTATTTGCAAAACGCAAGCATTTTGCAGCTAACTCAGGGAGGAGGATTTTGTCTCAGCACAGTCAGCCAGAACATTAAAGCAATACAGCATTCTTATGAGTGAAATTAACTGATTCAATATTCTACTGTTATTTTCTAATGACTGGGGAGGGATGGGTCACTTTTAAAAAATAAAACATGTATGCACTTGGGAGTTTGCATATTGTGGCACGAGAAGAGCCACTGAGTAGTCTGGAGTCTATTGTACCCTGAATTTGAAAGATTTATTTGACTGTGAATGTAAACAGTGCTGGTGCAGTTGCTTATTCATTTGTTTAATGTTGCATAGGCATATTATTTAAGGAGCAGCTATTGTCTGGTTCTGTAATAAGCAACTTCTGGATTTGCCTCGTACTACCTAGCTGCATAACTGTTGTTTTTAACAAGCTGGAGTTATGTAACATGAATCATGCCTGGCGAGATGCTTGCAAGCAGAAGAAAGCAAGATAGGCAAAGAAATAACGGCACTCAACTTTTGCAGAATAGGCTTGAAATGACTGGGTTTTGAGATGAAATGTTGTGTGTTGATAGTCTCAGCTGTACAGACATGGTCCAGCTATTTGTTATGAGGATGTGTCTTGAAACAAAGTCTTGGGATGGGAATGTTTAACTGACAGATGAGTGAATTTGCTCAGGCATGAGCAGTTCTTGAGGGTTTTGTATATATGTGTGCCAAATCTCCCCCCAACCCCCAACCTCCTACTCTTTTTCCATGGGAAAAGCATTGTAGAATAATAAATGGGAAAAGTCCCTTAAATGGGGTGATTTCACGTGTAAAAGAAAATAACTTGATGAGCTGTGATTGCCCCTATAAATGGTTATATAAATCTTTTAACTATGTCCTTATAGTGTCATTAGGCATGTGTGCAACACAACAGTCCACTGTCTCAAGAGATTTTACAACCAGTTTATGGAAAAGGGAGGCAAATGATTATACAAATGCTTTAGAATAAAAGCAATTGATTTTAAGTTAATTTTTCCCTTAATAATATTTCCTTGACAATTTTCTCTGCTGTTACTTAGGTTTGATCTTCAAAGTCATGCTGAGTTGTTAAGCCTTGGATGACTTTTTGCTTTAGTGGCATGGATACAAATATTAAGTAATAATGCCAGGAAATAAAGGTGCAAGAATAACAGGTCTCTAGGTAAGGAGTAGGAATAATATCTTTTTCAGAAAGGAGTGGTTTAATGCTCCTGAATTCCCCTTCAAATTGTCCTTCTTCTTCTCATCTTGACCAAATAATTTTTTTCCCTTTGTTTTATGTATAAAATGAAATAGCTGTAAACTGTGACATAAGGTTGTTAACTTCTGTGTTTTGAGATTTTATTGTCATTAACAATGAATGGTCAACACTTAGTGTTGATATTAATGGTCTCCTACACTACTGTATGTGTATATGAACACAGAGGCTGATTGTGCATTGGTAGGGACAACAGCTGAGATGTTACAGTGACAAACAGTTGCATGTGTGAGCTGCTGCTGCAGCACCACTGCTGATAACGTCAGCACAGAGAGGAGGAGATGAACAAGCACAGACAGAAACATGTATTTTCTCACACAGGAGGCCATTCAGGTCATGGCCAAGGGATGTCAGAAAGGCACTATAACGAAGTAGACCATGCTGCTCTTATTACACCTGGACTTTCCAAACAAATGCAGGATTTCTCTTGGATTGTCAGTGCAATATTCTTCAGAAGAAACTTGCCTTTTTTATGAAAATTTGCAATAAATTTCAGTCTTCAGGAGAATTTTCATTTATTGTACTGAATTGACTTAGTTTTGTGTAGACACATGTTACTGTTACAGCAGCAGAAGCTTAGAACTGGGAATCTAAATAGTGGCACATAAGGACACCAAGACCTTGTAGGTGGAGGAAGACTTTTTCCTGAGTCTGCATGATGATAACCAAAATTAGAGTTCATAAAATGCTTTCTCTTTGTATCAACTCCAGTACGTTTTGCCTTTGACTCTGTAGTGGGTCTTGTCTGACTAATAGCTATGTTCCTTTCTGCAACTCCATGAGTTTCTTAATGCAGATGAACAGTATGTGTGGACATCATGTAAAATTGTTGAAATTTTGCTAGTGGCGTGAGTGCACTTTTCTGATGTGGTTTGAGTGTCCTTTACTTGAGTTTCCCTTACTCTTTTGGATGAGAAGTCCTCATGGCTTTGTTAAGAGCCAAGACCTGTAAGGCCAGGAGGGTCAGAGGGAGTATGATGGGATGCATGGGAGTTTTCACCCCACGTTTCGGTAGAGTCGATGAGATGAGTGTAGCTGCAGAGGGGTTGGTTGTGGCCGCTTGCTGCCTTGCCCTGTCAGGTGAGAGAGCCTGTGCCTGCTGGCCTTTGCTGGGGGGTGACCAAGGGTGGGCTGAGGGCTGCCTGGGGTTGAGCTGAGGGGTGAGCTGGGGCTGTGCAGGCATGGGACAGTGCCGTGGCAGACGAGCATAGCTCGGATCAATGCCCATGAGAAGCAAGGGTTGTTTACTGTCTGCCGTGGGATGTGTGGGCTGGCCTTGATTTGGGTGCAATTTCTGTTGAAATCAGTGTGAGTGAGGAGAGTAGGGTAAGCATGTGGCTGCTGGATGAAAGAAAGTAACTCGCCATGAGTGGTGCCAATACACAGGCAAGGAGGAGCATGTTTTTCTGTGTATGAGTGGACAGTGGCTTGCTCAGGAGTAAACTCTCGCATCTTGAGGTCTTTGAATAGATCTTCCAAGGTTACTTGTCCATGTCATAAGGCTCTGCAGAGAGGGATTTCTTGCCCTGCAGGTTGCTGTACACAGTTCCATCTTCCTTACTTTTGTTAAAAGCCTGGGTATCTTGTCCATTCAAACCCTTAAGTGTTGTCAGGTTATCAAGTTGTTCCCATATTATGGCAAGGCGTGAGACAATTACCAACTCAGTTTCACCGTTTTTGCCTGTTAAAAAAGGTGAAATTTAATTTACGCTAATTATTTAACCAAATGAGATGCTCAGCATGAAAATGACTAGGTGCAAATTAAGACGAAAGAAGTAAAGGAAAAAAATATGCTGTGCATTACATTTTTCGTAATAAGCATTCTATTATGTCTATCCTCAAGAAGAATTTTTTTAGCAGATTGAAACATTAAAAAAAAACCATCAAAAACCAAACAGATTTACAGTAAGACTGATAAAAATAAAGAATAGATTAAGATGGGAGAGTTTCAATAAAATCTTCTCATTATTGCAGTCTTATTTTCTTCTAAGTCTGGTTTTACTGTGTGCCTTGGTATGGTGTCTGGAGCCATGCAACAACCTCCCTTTTTCCACGAAGTGTTGCTGAAACACATCCTTTTTTTTTTTTTTTTTTTTTTTTGTGGCCTCCTCAGAGCTGTTTAGTGTGTAAAATTGGCCCCTAGGTAATACTGAAATTTGTATAATGTGTAACTTGACCTGTGTGGGCTTAGCTGTTTGTCACGGGAATGGATTCGAGAGCATTTGCCTGGTTCCTGTGACTGTACTTGTTGCAGTCCTGCTACCCCTCAGCTAGTCCCATGTGAACATGCCACTGCTTGGGGAGAGACAGACCACAATTCATGATGGCTCTGCTGTTGGTGGGGGATGAGAAGCAAAAGCTTTTGTTCAGCTGTAGACAAGGCTAACCATGAGATTGTGTTGATTGCATCATCAGTCTTACCAAGGGGAATTCAACACTGTAGTGGTGTTGCCAATGGAATGGGAAAGAGACATGTTTCATGTTTCTTTGGAAGCACCAATACAATACCCTTCTCTATTGTAGGGAACTGGTTTCACCGTAGAAAAACATGTAAACATTCTTTCTTTATCTCAGCTGGCCCTGACTTTGAACCTTCCCAAACTTTGGAGATATTTGTAGTAAGGTTTACTTTGTGAATGGAATTGTTTTTCTAGGAGCATCATGACAGATTTGGTTTATCTGCATGGAGAATGCTTGCTTGTGCAGTTGCTTTCCACAATGCAGTGCCTTTAGATTAAAATCCTTTCTGTTGTGTTTGTGCTAGTTCAATTCCTTCTGCAACAAGTCCATTTTGCTGGCTTACTGCATGCAGTAAGTTGCCTGGTTGCATTAGTGAGAAAGAAAGTTTTTCGTTTCCTCTGACATGTCATTCCTGTAGATTCAAAATGGTAATGACAATTTTCTATAACTATTTTGTAAAGATACTCTGAAAACTAGAATAACACTCACTGCTTCAATGTATTTTTTATTCCATCTGTAAAACTGCTCTTGATGCATGTGTTTGCACTTGGAATTAAAGCGTTTTGTATCAGAACTAGAAATGACAGTGTTATATGCATGGGAATATACCTTTGAGTTTATGGTGGCATGTTTTACTGTCTGTGATGTGTGACCACACAAGCTCAGCAGTACACAGCTGACTTGATATATTTACTGTAATTCTCCACCCAAGGAAGTATGGTCTAATGACTAGCAGGCTAGGCAGGGACTCAGTACCCATAGGTTCAATTCCTGATTCTGCTACAAAGTTCATAAGTTTGGGGCCAGATCCATAACACCTTACACTGATTTTCATGAGAATTATATGCAAAAATATGACTGAGGCATAACAATATCATTGCTGTGCAGTATTCTCTTTATGTCAGTTCCAGTTCCTTATTTTACAGAGATGTCATGTAGACAGATGCTGTATTCTGCTATTGATCCATAGGGAACCAATAGGGGGCTTGTGCTAAAACTGACTGCAGGATTTGAATCTTGATTTTTTTTTTTTGGTTTTATCTGTTTTTAAATGACCATTCTCTGAGCAACTGATATTTGCATGATTTACTGTGAGCACCTCTGCTTGTAGTATTTATGCTATTAAACATAGAAGTCATCACAAAAGTTGGGCTACATGTGGCTTTGAAGTCCAGTTCTCTTTTCTTTACTTAAGAGGGAAAATAGCCTAAGATGCAGTCAGCAGATAAGGCATGAGAGAAGGGCAGCATCCGTAGACCCAGATCCTGATGTTTAAATGCTGTGTTTAGAAAAATGTTAATTGTCATTGCTACACACACAGAGCTCATTGTCTTTCACATTCATACTCTGGTATCTTAGAGTGAGTGACGCTGTGAGACCGTGGTGCCTCACTGTTCCCAGCTACCTGGGTGACAGTGGTCAGGCTTTGACCTCATGTGTGAGAGAAGGCAGACCGAGAACAGCCTTGTCTTCTCTCCCCTGTGGGTTTTTACCCCTCATGGCTTTGCTAGTTTAAGACTTAGGCAGGACGAATTTCAGTGATTAAACTGATTGAACTTAAGCTTTTGATACTGCTTGTCGTGTTTTCCTCTGTGTTGACAACGACGTTTGTGGTGCGCTTGGGAGGTTGTCCTGCATGTTCACAGTCCTGTCGCTTGTCTTGTCCTTTGCTGCTTGGATGTCTCCTGCGTGCAGCTTGGGCCTGTCTTGGCCCGTTGGGTGAGCACATCACTTAGCAAATGAAGAAAATGCTGTAGCAGGGGGAAATGTGACATACGGGCCCAGTGAAAAATGAAGCCCATTAATAACTGCCAGATGAATCTGGTACTTGATTAGCAAACCCTCTAAGTGAAACTTTGATTTCAGGCAGATTCCTAAGTCATAATGAAATCACTGGGTCCTATACATGCTCCTGAAGTTAGAGTATATGCTTATATACTTTGTAAATAGAAATGGCTTATTGATGTGGAGCCAGTGTGGAGAATTTTGGGACTCTTGCTGTTCTGCTTACAGTATTTTGCAGGAGAATTTAAGGGTGTAGAATGACACCAACTGGATCCACAGAGCAATCTGCTCCTGTTCCCGTGAACTCCAAATTATTTTCCTTCTCACATGCAAAGTTGTATCAGGAGCTGCATTTAAAAACCCATCTGTTGTCCATATTATATCAATAGGAAGAAAAATTTTAGACTTCTGAAATATTCTGGTTTTGTGTTCCATCCTGCTGTCATCTGTCTTTCAACTACGAGCCATTTCATGTAGTTGCACTTATAGCTACTCAAATCTTTTCCCTCCCAACAACAGAAACTCTGAGCTACCTAAACTGCAAAAATGGAAAAAGGATGCTAGAAACTGGTAATGGAAAGAAATGACTGCTTTCAAAATACAATATGTATTTTTTAATTTGATTATATAATATTTGTTTTCTTATCAAGTATGGGAATAAGTAATAAATTACTTCAAAAGTTGTTTCATCATATTTTTTATTGCACAGTTTATTTAAAGTATCATCAACATCTAGATGTGTTTTAACACAAATAAGTATAACAAAATATAGCCTTTTTTTTTTTTTCAGCAAAATAAGATTATCATTCCAGTGCTGCTGGTTATAATTTACCTGCTGTTGATCTGACTTTCCTGTGTTTCAGTGGCAGTAGCACAAATGTATTTATTGGCAGACACACTGCTTTTCCACAGGACAGTAAAGTTCATTGGTGATGTTTATTTTAGTTTTGTTGTTACATATTGCTAAAACAGCCAATTGTGACAGAACTAGAGAGACAATATTGTATCATTTCATGTTTGGAAGTTTGTCTTTGCACTTGTAATGAGTACTCAGGGCGGTGTGTGTATGTGTATTTACATATAATACAGCTTTGAGGCATTTCTCCCACCATTTTCAAAGCAGTATCTTCTCGGTGAGGGCTTCAGGATTTTTCAAATGCTGCACTGCATCTTCCTTAGAAAACTCCATGGGAGATACACAGGTGATGGAAGCTTTGTAGCCTTTTCCAAGTGAGATACAGATCACAAACACAAACTCCATCTCATGATAGCTGGATAGCTGGGCCGTAGACCTTTGTTCATGAGAAATTTAGCACTGACACCTGTCTTTATTCCTCCTCAATCCCCTGTAAGGCTTCATACGCTATATTAGAGCAGCATCTGTAAGCAGTGACCAGTCTTGTTCAATATGAAGAACAGAAAAGCTTCTACCACATGTGCTAAACAGCTCTAAACTCTTCTCTACCTAAACCCTAGGCTTTTATCTTGGTCTCTTTTCAGCAAAATAGCATTTCCAAAGATTGACTTGAATCTTTAAACCATCCCCTTGGAACTGAAGGTCCCTGGAGTGGAAGTGTTTGTCAGGTGCCATTCCTTAACAGATCATTTTGTGGCCCAAGAGGATCCCATCAATGGCTGTTCACGGATTCCCAGTCTTAAAGATACCTTTTTCTGAGATTAGGTAATGGAGGTGAATCACTCAGAGGAAAGACCTGATATGGCAGGTTTCTCCCCATATCAACATATTTTGAGGAAAAGATTTGGGCTAGGGATAATCCCACAGAGAACAACTGACAAATTTCAGAATTCAGCAAGGGAATAACTAGCTCCTGAATTTAAATACTTGGATCAGAGGGCAACACTGGTTTCCTCTGTTTGTCAGGACATTAAATAAAAGTAGCACAGTTTTAGACAAGCAGGTGGTAAGACCCCTGTTGTGATGCTGCTGTAATATGGGAAGAAAGTCCCAGCATAAAGAAGCACTGCTGTAAATAGTGGATGAAAAGGACTTAAGGCAGACCACTAGAAGGAAGCTGCAATTAATATAACCATGGAGTTCTGGTACAGTTGGTAGTATATTGTCCAATATTTACCTGATACTTTCAAAGAAGCCTAAAGATGTCACAGATTCTTCCTGTTACCCAATTTTAATCTTGAAAATTTGTGAGCAAAGGACTGTAAAACAGGAAGCATTTTCATAAATCTTTCTGGGTGATACATATTTCTGTAACTGTATGTGCTGTTTATTGATTTTTCCCCTGAATGTAAAGGCAATAAAGTTAGGAAGTATGCACAGGTTGCTATTTTTAAATGTATGAGTACTGGGTATAGGGTGCATAGGGAAGTAATTGATGTCTGCAGAAGTAGATTTTTGTGGCAATAATACAAGACTTGGAAGAGACTATTTGGGAATGCCCATCGTGGAGGGACAGGGAAGCAGGCAGGTGGCTGTGGGGATGGCTGGGCACTCAGTCTGAAGCAGCCACACGCCAGGCAGCAAAGCTGAGCTCCAGAAAGAGCTCTCGCAGAGACGCCACCCGCTTGGTGCTTCTGTATATCTTGACTTATGGCACTGAGGTTCAAATTCAGGTCAAAGGTGGAAGAGTGGCAGGACAGAAGGTCATCAAGGGATTGCTGTGAGGCAGGGCTGTGTGTGTCTATTTGAAAACCTTCCCCAGTTTTCTTCTTCAGTACTGCACCCACCAGATGCACTAAGAAAACGCCTCCGATTTTTCAGTATGCATCAGAAGTCACGAACCTCAGCTTCCTGTTAGTGCTTGTCTTTTGAATGCAGTACCTGACTGTGTTTGAGCTGCTGTGTAGAAGGACGCAAAGGTCTGGCACTTGAACTGACAGCCAGGTCACAAAGCCTAGGTGACATCCACGCTGCTCAGGCAGCCCTCCTGGCAGCAGGCTTATCCTGTGAGTAGGTAGTTTGAGTGGTCCAAAAACATGCAGAAGGCAAGTTATCAAGCAGTGTGCTCCAGTGCTCAAACTTGCTTCCTATCCCACTTTTATTTAGCCATATGGGTGCACCTGTAGTTGTGAACTTCAGCTTTTTACATGGTTTTGCATCTTGGTACATCTGTTATATCTGCAGATTCTGCACTCTCTTATGATTCAACATGGAAGGCTTGTCCCTTAATGCGAATGCTGACTGTCTTTCTCTTGCCTGAGCACAAGTTGGAATTGGAAGGAACTTCTGACAACTGAGTAATTTTGAGACCGCTACCTCTTTTTTGAATGTCTTTAGAGAAATTATTAAAGGAAGACAGACGGACAGAAGTGTGACATTACACACAGTGTGTGATTGCAGAGTTTTTTTTTTTTTACGTAGGAAACAAAGTTACAAAAGAGATCTTGGGAGAAAGGCAGGATTAATTCCCTTGAGAATACTTTCCAGATAGGAAGCTATGTAAAAATTGTTAAATGTTGGAATTTTGTGATGTGATTTTTTTTGTTACCAATATTATTATTTTCCATGTGGTAACATCTAAAGCCTTCTGTGAAAGTGTAGGCTTCCTTGTCTTTACATCTTCAGACACACTGAATTTAAAATTTAAGTATCTGAGAGATGAAGAGAGGGAAAAAATATTATCACAGGGATCAAAGACAGATTGTGAGATGCCCTCCATGGTCAGATATGAAATCTGTGGCAGCTAAGAACTCAGTCTGTTTCTCCAGTCCTATGAGCTGGTAGCACTCCCAGCACGATACATCACTTAGCATCACAGAGGTCAGTCCTGCAATGCTATGTGTGCCTTTAGCTCCATGTTAAACCTCCAGCAAACTGTTTTCCACTGAAGCTTTTGACATGTTTAGTTTATTACATGTATCTTTGTGTTGCAATTCAGTCCTCAATTTGTTTAAGTCTTCATTTTAAAGGTTCCAGCTGACATAAAACGCATTGATTTGGGGAAAGATTTATGGAATAATGTCAGATGCCACTATTTTAAAAAATGTTATTGACTTGCAAAAGTGAATTTCTTGTTTCTTTGTTTAGTAATGTATTCAGAGGACTTGAAAGGAAGTTTTGGAATAAGGAGATTTCTACCCTGGAGGGGGGTAGTATCCTGTGCTTTCGTTAGGTCATATCAGGCCATTGTTTTGCTTTTCTTATCATAAAGATCTCATGTCTTTAATCGTGCTCAGCTGTGGACTTGAGTTTCCTGGAAGAGAGTGAAATAATTAAGAAATAATACTACAAAATCATATGTCCTCTATTTGTAGCTATGTTTGTTTAGTTGAAGGTAGTTCCGATCTGTAGTTATGTATAGTAATAGGTGGTATAGATACATACCAGTAATAAGTGGTATTTTATATCTGCGGTTCTCATTACAGCTGAAAAGAACTAGGATTATTCTGTATGAAAAAACATTGGCTGACAGATTCAGGGTCACCTGCCAAATAGCCAGTAAAGCTGGGGTCTCTTGATCCCTGCTGGTTTTCACCCCTAAATGCCAGCTGAGGTTCTCAGCAGCTTCGTCTCTACTAGTGGATTACACGATGGCAGGGCATGGGAAAGGGCATGTTTAATTTATTGCTGTAGATGCAGCCGCTGGGTAGGACAGTTAGGTACACGGGGTGGTTTATCAGCAGAAGTCATTAAAGTAGGGTGATTAATGTGGTGCCAGAGAAGGGCATGCAGTGTGTTGTGCTTGCACTTAAAATCTGTGAACTGTTACACAAGGTCACGCAGACTCAGTACAGTCCTGGTGAGAGGAGTTGCAGGAGGAAGAAGGGCACTGCCAGGCAAATTGAGAGCTTATATTGCTGTGCAGTTTTGTCACGTGATGGAGGAACACCTCCTTAATGACTTGCTAATGGGATGGACAGAGCCTTTCTGTCTTGCCTGGTAAATCTGGCTTGGTTCTGGTGTGACAGAGCTGAGATATTAGTATGAGTGATGTGAACAATAGCTTTCCTGGTCACAATCTGGGATGTATGTGGCTGCTTTGCAAATAAGCAGAATTTCTAGTACTAACAGTGAGATGCCTTTCCCTGGAACTAAATTTATAGATGTATAGACAGAGGCATGAGAAGGCAAGGCTTGTTAACTTTCATATGTATGGGACTCTTGCTTTGAAATGTGTTATTCCACTTCCTCCAAGTGTTCCTGGGGGAAACAATTTGGATTTACTATGCATTTTACCATTGATTTTTTAGTTGTCACTGTCTGCTTCTAGATTTTGGTCATAGTTTGTGTTTACTTTCATTCTCTGTCAAACACCGCCTCTCTGCTTGCAGGCTGTACTGCGATGTGTAGGTTGTATTCCACAAAGAGAAGGCAGCAGAAGCCTTGATAGGTGTTGGTAGCAGAGCAGGGGTGCTGTGGGTGAGCCCATAAAACACATGATAGATGTGCAGCAGTTGACAGATGTGGCAGCCTGCCTGATTAGCACAGAAACTGCCTCCTGCACAGACCTTGTTTTTCCAACCAAGGACCAACATGCTCTCTTATAAACAAAAATAAATAAATTGCACCTAAGGTACTGTAGTCTTTCCAGCGGACAGCTCTGACTGAGAGAAAATGGAGAAAGAGGTCCTGGCAGACATTGTACTCTGAGGCTCTCTTCTTCACAAAAGTGGCAACAACAGAAAGAGATGAAGCTGCACAGCCATATGAATAAACGTGCAGAATCTGAAACTTGTGCTTCTGGCTCGTCTATCACATACCATCCTTTTTTAGTGTGAGATGAAATGTCCAGCTCGAAATTTCAGCTGCCCTCAGCAGATGTGCCATTACCTTCTGTCTCAGTGCATGGCCGTAATCTCACCCTGAAAAATAAGATTTTACCTTCCACTTACCCTTTTGGAGGCAGCTTGTCAGAGCAACATGGTACCGCAAACTTATCCTGCTTAATGTCAGCTAATTAAATTCATTTTTGAATATAGTACTAAGCCAATTTAATTCTGTCTTTCAGAGCCTGCAGAGACAGTTGTGACTCTCAGATGGGTTTCTGTCTCTGATTAGTGATCAAATCTCTTTGTGCTTTTCTAGACTGACTCTCTGTCTGTCTTTTTCTGCGTGTCTCTCACCTATACTTGGGATGTTAGGGAATGGGGTGTTTTTTCCTGTGCTTTTATATCCCCAGCATCTACTGTCACATTTGACAACATTCTCTGTTTAATGACTTTTGTTTCATTACTGTCGCTGGAACAGAAATGGAAATTACTGTGAAATTCTCCTGGTGTTAGATCTTGATTTCAAAGATTGTTTTTCAAAAGCATTGATCTTTGGAGGGAATGGGTATTGAAGTGACCTTCTAACGCTGAGCTCATATACCAGCCTCTGGATGATCATCCACATCACAGTCCAAGTCACAGTCCAAGTGCAACAGCCTCCAGTAATGTTTACTGCCTGTCACTCTCAATATATTTTGTGATCACAAACATTCATGAAAATAAGGGGCAGAATTAAAAAAACACAAAACAACAAAACAGAGACTAGTCAAAAAAAAGAGTAAGGTCAAAGCAAGTTATAGAGTGACAAAAAACAATATACTTGATTAATTAAGTAGTGCTGGTGGAATCTATCATGCCAGGGACAATCTAACAGCATTTTTTAATTTGAAATGCTCTCTGTGCAAAGAAAGTAAAAGAAAAAACAGTTCATCTGGAGATTTTCATGTTTTATTTTCTGTGCAGCTCTGGCATGTCCCTCACTCCCTTTGTGCAGCTTTGTGCCAGAGGGTGCCTTCAATTTCCTATTTCTAAATTCCCCAGTGCTTTGGATGGCAGATTGTTGTGCATCACCGTGGAACCTCCTGCTGCAGTTTACCCTCTGTTTGCAGCTGCATTTTTCTTCTCTCATTCTCTTCCTGCTTGCCCTCCCACTTGTTGGTGTGACTTATTTGTTTGAAGCTTACAAATGCAGAACTGAATTGTTGTTATCAGCAATGTAATTCTCGGTTACTGAGAAACTGTTGCTCATGTTCCTTCCAGAGTATAGCTGGAGTATGGGGAGACATGATTTGAGAAGAAGCTTGCATCAGCGTCGTGTACCATGCTTGTTCTGTACGGAGAGAAGGGCTTCAGTCTGCATGGGTGTCAGTCTGATATATTTTACAGGCAGTTAATTCCTCCATCCATTTTTTGTATTGCATAGTAAAATATGCAAGTGCAGTTGTGTTTGTACTGTAGCTTCTTTCTGACGTCAGAGAGAACTAAATACCAGCTTTCTTACCTTTACTGAAATAATGCTGAATTTGTAAAACAGAAAAATAGGTGCCAGGAAAGTAATACTTGGGATTTAAATTTATTGATGGCTATTAACAGGTATACTTTTTTTGAAATTAGAAGCTAGAGCCTTTCATAAAATTCATAATCAAATATATTCTATTGTATGTATCTGGGGAGTTTTTGAGGCATAATATTGCCTGACCTGTTTTTAGTAAATGCTTGTATTTAATCAGTCTAAGCATTTGGTTTAGCTACTTGTCCATTTCATAAGTCCTTGTTAATTTTTCAAATAAGCAAATAGTATATACTTGAGGTGGAGAAAGAATTGCTAAAACCTGAGAAGTCCTAGAGCACAGCTTTTATAAGGACTTTCTAAATACCTATGTTTGGTAGGCCTCTGTAGCTCTGTTGGTGTGACTATGCTGTGTGCATTGATATGAATATTTATAATACAAAAGATTGCATATTTGCTTCTTCATTGCTGTACTTTTTTGTAAGGAAAGGGTGAGAGAGTAACTTAGCTGTAGTTTAGTGTGTATAAATGCAGTTTTAGGATTGTCTTAAGACTTGTAGACTTGGTTTTAAGAAGTGACAGCACACATGTGGAACTGTTGGGACCAAAAATTTCATCTCAGCTTCCATTAATTTTTCTTACTGTGCCTAATACTGCATTTCCTTAAAACATTGCTTTTGAAAATGAAGGTCTTAATTGATAGCGCTGGAGATTACCACTGTCTAGCTATAATGAATGGTTTGGGTAGGAACTGTGTGTATTTTCTTACCATTGTCTCTTTCTGTAGAGACTATATTGATATGTATGTTTAGTTCCCAGTCTTTCTCCCACTAAGATGTTTCCATAATTTCCAGAACCACATCTTTAAATACTTCCCATATAATTTTCATTTTCAGATTTCATAATGGCTTCCATGCTTCTGCTTCACCTAGAAAGACTTTGCCTTTGCTTTGAAGAGGTGCTTCTAGGACTTGTGATTTTTATGTATATTTTTGGGACTTTGGTGTTTGTTTCTCACCAAAGATAAGGCACTAGAAAGTCTCTTCCAGAAAGATCTTGAAATTTTTCAGGGTCGTGTGGTGAGTAATTACATCAACTCTTATCAGTTGCTCCTTAGTGCCTCCTGCTCCACCAGAAGTGGTTTGTTTTGAGCAGTTTTGGCTTCCTCCTATATGGTCTCTGAGATCTCTCCATCTCAGTTGTGAGCAGAGAGGCAGTAAAGCTCTGAAATGGGGCATGACTTGTGACCTTGAAAACTAGACCGTGGCTTTGACCTGGCCAAGGAAGAGGGTAAACACTCAGTGAAGCAATCTGAGCAAAAGGGAGAATTACAAACTAATTTCCTAAAGGACACTGAACAGCAAGAAGCCAATAGTAGCTGGTGACAGCTACCGACATAAAATAGGTTTGAAGTGATTCACTAGAGATGAAAGACTGTGTTTCACTTGGTTCCATGTGTTGCTGTATATTTCTGTTCATGATGTATCTCCTTGGTGGTCATTCTTTTCAGTTCATGTGGTGATTTAGGACTTTAAAATAAAAATATTCATGACAGCGTTAGTTTTCCAACAGTACTGTTAACAGGCAGCAAGGAAAAAAAAAAGGAAAATGTTTAAATAAATTATTCACTGAAAAGTTCTGGTAGTTTGCAAGGTAAATGATTAGGTGCAGTCATTAGCAATAGATTAATAAAATCACTCCAAATAAATCTACAAGAGAAAAAGAATGTGTTGCACGTCTTACTGGATTTTTCTGTTGAAGACAGTTGGCCATATTTATCCTTCTGTGGAGAGGATGCTACAAATGATTTCCCTGGGAAGGAAGTTTCTTTTTAACCCTTCAATGGGTTGAGAAAAAATTGCTTTTTTAGGTAAAGCAGAATTGTTGGGAAACAGAATTTATGCAGTTCAATAGCACAGGTCTACCTGGCACGGTCCCCAGCTCATCCTGTGGTGCAGCCCTGCCATCCTTCCTTTGCTCCATTTTCCCCATGTCAACCAACACTGGATTCACATACGTCAGACCTCCATGAGTTTCCTGGTGACCATCTGTTGCTTGAGCAGTCAGAGGTAGCTGTCAGTGAAAGAGAAGGAGCTCCTGCTGGGGTTAGAGGATGGAGGCGAGTGAATGAATGAGACAGTGCCTCATCCTCAGCCAGCCTATTCCGACAGGGAGGGACGGGGCTCTTCCCAATGAAGGGGAGCGCAGATGAAATCCTGTCAATGGAGTATGGCAGAGCCCTGTGCCTTCTGCCAGCCAGAGCTGCCTCTGGGCACTGCTAAGCAGTCAATACTCCATTGTCTTCCTCGCTGCTGCTCACACTCCACACTTCCTCACTGTGGCTCAGCAGCTCACCTCAGTGTCTGGCGTTTAAGTATGGGTATCCTGAAACGTATGTGTGCTACCCTATTCTGATTGTGTTTGTCTACTTGTATTCATACTGTTTCAGAGCAGGCAAACATTAGATGTTACATTTTAGCATCATACATATGGGCAGTGCACCCTTCACTGATAATTTTTTGTTATTGTTTTGAACCATGGAGTATGTTCTTTGTAACTTAGTCTTACATGGTTTTACGTTTGTTACTGAAGATGAAACACAGATTATAGGAGACACTGACTTGCTTAGGTGGCAGCAAATGAAGATGTACATGGTGCTAGTGAACTGCAGGGTGTTGTGGCTGGTCAGTGAAGCATAATAAAGGCAAGAGCCAAGCCTCTTTGCTTGTATAAAGAATCAAAGAAGCATTAGAGTAATTTAAAAAATTTAAACTGTCACTATAATCTGAAACCATAATTTCTTGGAGATTCTTTCTTATTTACTAGACTTTCCTCTTGAAAAACTCTTATCATAGGATGAGGTGCAGCTTGTAGAACAGCAGGAAGACCAGCTTCTGATTGGGGAGGCTTGACTGAAAAAGAAAAGGCCCCAGCTTTCTCTCAAACTTCTTATCTCTGTGGGTGTGTCTGTACTTATATGTGTCAGTATATTTCTGAGTATTCTGTAAGTCATTTTCAAAATCAAGAGAACGAAATTAATCTGCCTTTTGTATCAATAACTGTGTATTATGACTTCATCTACATCCTCATGCTTCACAGCGTGAGTCAATACAATTAACAAGCAAAAGTTTCTTAATTCTTATTTCAAACGCTTATTTATGCGGATGCACAGTCCAAACGAATTTTCTTTATATAGTGCTGTAGAGTTTTAGGTTGCCTGAACCTACATTTATTTCAACGAGTTGTGATTTTGCCTATAGTTTTACTAAGAAAAAACTTTTTCGGCTCCTAAACTGGAAGGTTTGTTCCTTTGCTGCAGTGTGTCTTGTCATTGGAGACAATGCTGCTAGCACAAACTCATTTTCCATAACTGTATTGATTACCTACCATAATATTTGAAAACAAACTCACTCAGCAAGTGATTTGAAATTATCAGATGATTATAAATAAGGTGATTGTAGTCACTGCTTTCTTAAGACTCCTTGATTTCAAGGGAATAGTTCACAAGAGAGCTCCAGTGTTGCATCTTCTTCCAAACCAGTGATTTTCAATGTTAAGGGGAAAAAAAAAGAAAAAAAGGAAAGGTAAAGCGAAGGTGGCAATGCACTAGTGAAAGGAATTAAATGCTTTCCAAGGACTTGACAAATGGGAAATCTGAAATTCTGTATCTATCAACCAGATAGTAACAGCTTCTGCTTTAACATTGAAAACCGGTTTTCATTGCTTTGATATCATTCCTTAAATCTGGTCTGGAACAGTTGGCCAAAGTAGTTTGGTTACAGCAGGGCACTTTTGCTTGCCACTGTGAATGGCTAAATAGCTTCTGTGAGCCTGGAAAGAGCATAGACCCTGTTAATGCACAGGAGGAATATGTGAAAATGCCCAAATGTATTAGCAGAGTCTGATGTAAATCACTGAGTATGATAAACTTACTATCTGGATTTGTTATCTTTTCAGGTGGGACCCTCTTCTGATATGTGATCTACAGTGAGCTACTCTGAATCGTACGATGACAATGTTATCACTGCCACATCTCTGGGAACCAGTTGTTCATAAGTATACGGTATGTGAACGTCTGCATCTTACATTAACCATGGCTTGTTGGAACAACACAGAAACAATAACATGAAGGTGCTAAAAGTCATTGAAGTAAATGTTAAGCCACATGTATAATCAGTTACACCGAGCTGTTCCAGCAGATGTTTATCTGTTAGGCCTGGTCTGTACACAGAGGAGTGAACTGTTTCAACATGTATTTGTTTATAGATATTGGTAGAAACATTCTACCGATGTTTCCTTTGGATGAAGTTATGCTGGTACAGTGATGATATGTAGATATAGAGATGATTATTCTCTCCTTCAAGCAGAAGGGGGTGGTAGTAGTAGCGTGAATGGTTCTGTACTTTAACTGTTTTGCTGTACTTGCAGCAGTACTATTTTTGCATTTAGTAAAGGTCTTTAATTGCTTTCCTCCTTCATTCCATTTTCAGTTTATGCTCAGTCTAAATTAGATTAATTTCACACACCAGTGAATCCCTAAAGAGTGTAAATTAACTCAATTTTACCAAACTCAGCCAGATGATGGCAGTTATTCCCTTGATATTTATCTTTATGTCACCCATCATATTTGACCAAGATTTCAATAGGAATTAAATCCATATATTGAGCCTTTTTTCCTCACCCTGAGTTAGGAAATAGAGACTGAGATCTACATCTGGCTAAGTGAGGCTGTTCAATTTATGGCCAAAAATCTGAAGTCACTGATAACTGGCATGTTTTTCTTTTCTACTATTGTGGTTTGAAATTGCTTACACACACTCAGGTCCTGCAAAACCATAGCAAAATGTTATTATGAGAGTGGGTACATCGTTGTTTTATGTTCTGAAGCAATTCATAGCACACCACATAGCCATTAGCATGGAGCATGTTCATCTGATTTATGGCCCCAATGCAACTCCCACTGAAGCTGGTGGAAAAAAAGTTTCTTCATGCTGATTGGGAGTTGGATTGTGCTCCATGTAACACCTGAGACTTCTGTTACAGTAATGTTCCCTGCATGGATTTCTTTTTACTGATTAGCCATTTCTTAAAGATTAAGTATTAAAGATACAAGTGTAAAACAGAATTACAAGGAAATGGATAGGCAAACTAACCAGAAGAGGGCTCAATTATTGAAATGCTTGTCTAGCTTCCAAAGTTAAAAAGTGATGAGGGGGGATGACTGTTTGCTCCAAAAGTATTATATCTGGGTATAACGCACTGTATTTTTAGATGCAATTTTGAAGACAATTTTTGTCAGAAATATGGATGATCTGCTGCTCCAGCAGTGATGTGTGAGAGAGAAAGCAAGATAAAAGTCTTACAGGGAGCAGGAGGAGAAAGATCACGCTTCACTGATCAATGTAGTGTGCTTCGGGAGAGCAGTTCACAACTTGGGTAACCTGTGTGCTGGATGGTAAAGGTTTCCAAATCTGGCTGGACAGTTTGAAGAGAAGCTCCCAGAGGCAACACTGAAGTGAGAGAGCTTTGCATGTGCTTATGCTAACAGAGGTTCTAGCACACCTTTGTAGCCACCCTCAGTAATCTGTGCTGGCCAAATACCATTAACATGACTCTTTGCAGACCTTTTGTATTTGTTCAGATGTCTCCTCTGCCATCCATATCTAAGCACCTTTTCAGGAGTGATACAGGATTAAGAATCTTGCTCGTGTTTCTTCTGAGTTGATTAATTTTTAAAGATTCAGAGTTATCTTTTGGTATATGTTTTTGTAAAGAAGCTATTTTGGGGGGTGTGTGAGCATTGTAAAGGAAAATGGGTTTGAAGAAGATGAGTTTCATGTCCTGCAGGGGCAAAGGTCTGGAAGGGACCCAGCAGACCAGCTGGTCTCCTTTCCTGCCATCACAGGTATGAAAAGCATGAATGGATCTTGGTTGACATTTTCACTTTTCTGGTGGAATGCAGCTTTTTGCCTGTGAAGGGAACCTCTCAGAGAGCTGAGGGCAGGTGTTGGGGAGAGGCAGGTGTCACAGTGGTGACCGCTTGTAGATCTCCATGTTCCTTAGGCACAAAGGACAAGCAGCCGTCTCGCAGCTGTGCTCTTAATAAGCTGTAGGGCAAGGGATGCTGTGTCTTGCACCTTGTGAAGTTTCTGATACAGGGTAATAACCTTCAAGGATTTGCCATCTACCCAAATCAAAATGAAATTTCCTTTGACCAGTGAACACAGCAGTGAGAAGGAAGTGAAGGTTTTCATGTTTGTGTTTCCTTTTGGGTGTTACTTTGGTTTTCCTCTTTTGCCGTGTCTCATATAGCATTGCAAACGTTTCAGGAAACTAATCTGCAGGAGCACAGCTCATAAAAGATCGACCTGCCAGAGGACGGGGCTCTGCTTATTACAGAAAAGCTTCTGAGACAGTGACAGCTGAAAAGATTACACACTTCCACAGGAAATTAAATTTGATGTAATATAGTGAAAGAATGACAAAATGGAAAGGGTATATCTAACCTATTTGTGATTATTAAGCGGTAGAAAAATGAAAACTTGAGATCCAATACAGTGCATGTAATTTAGATATGGATACAAAATTCCCAGTAGGTTTTTGAAGATTTGGCCCTCTGCTTTGCTCTGCCTTTTCTCAGTGTTATTATTTCAATGTGGAACATCATTAATGTCTTAGAATCATAGAATGGCTTGGGTTAGAAGGGATCTTTAGAGACCATCTAGTTCCAACCTCCCTGCCATGGGCAGGGACACTTTCCACTCAACCAGATTGCTCAGAGCACCATCCAACCTGGCCTTGAACATTTCCAGTGATGGGGCATCCACAGCTGCTCTGGGCAACCTGTTCTAGTGTTTTGTAAAATTATCTTAACTTCTGGGCACGTTAGATTACAAGGCATTTAAATCAGGTTTCAGAGCAGTCCTGTGGTATCCAATTAGATTTCATCCTTCAGCAGAAGGTGCGGATGTGACACCAGATTGGGAATAAGAGGCAAGAGCTTCCTTCTTTGCTCTATCCTTTTCCCATGTTGATGTGCAGTGCTGACGGAGGGAGAAGCTTTCCTTCCCTCTCTGCCCATGTCCCTTGCTGAGGCGCAGTGTGGTGCTTCATGGTGTGTGAATTCCCAGCCCTATCCCAGCCGCTGACCAGAGGCTGATGTTGCAGTTGTGGTAGCGACCCACTGGGGACTGTTCAGGTGACATACTTGGTACCAAAGTCTTTGCTGTTCACCCAAGGCACAGGGCAGGTGATGTGTCTCCTCTTCCTCTCTTGCCTGGCCAGATGCTTCACAGAAAAACAAAGGTTTTCTTTCAAAGGAGACCGTAATAACTTGCAACACTTTTAATAATTTTTTCTATGAGATCTGGTTACCTGCAGTTGGAAAGAATAAGCAGGACCCTGGCAGATTTAACTTTATTAGCCATCATAAATCCTTTCCTTTTTGACTCTAATCAGTCCCTGGAGTCCTTTTAATGCCCTTGACATTGCACTGGCCTTTCATCACAGCACAATATGCATTTTCCTGTAACTAGCAAACTGATGGTGAGAGCCTGTTGTAAACCTGAGGTACTGGACGCAGCAATGGGGACGTGTGACTGTCAGACACTTGCTGACGATGAAAGGAGAGGGAACTTATGCTGCTGGCACAGCTCTTCCCTCAGTGGAGGGCAGGAGAGGGAATCTGAAAGTACAGGCACTCACACAGTCTCATGTGCACCCATTAATACCTGGGAGCAGGGGACCAGCCACTTTGCTCTAGCCTAGACAGACAGACAGACAGCAGTGCTTTTGTGTCTTATACTGGCAAGTACGGGGGTGCCAGAGGCCAACCCCATCTCAGAAAGCCCCTCTATGAGCAGCCCCCGACCCACATCCCCAGGGCAGTGAGTGGCTGGATCTTGCCAGTGGCCAGCACGCTGGCCCAGCCACCAGCATCTGGGGGCCAGGAGTGGCACAGGATGGAGGCACTGTGTGAATGGGTCTTTTCTCTGCTGGGGACAACGCTAAAAGGAAGGAGTGTTACCAGGTGGTCGAGGGGCAGCACAAAAGCAACAAATACTGCCTTCATAAAATCACTACCTGGGTTATTGCCTCTCTGTCCAGCCTGCTCACAAAATTCTCCGGAAACCAAAAGGGGAATTCCCTGGTTGGTAGTCTGTCTGTCTCCCTGCTGTCCAGGAATTCATGGGAAGGAGAAGGCATCCCAAGAATCTGCCCCAGTGTGCAGGGACAGTAAATTCCCTCTTCTTTTTTCATATACACAAGTCAGCAAGTTTCTTCAGCAAATGCTTCAATTTTAAGCTTAATACTATGCAAATATTTAACTTGGGACAAAAGTTGGCTTCAGACCATGGACTAGCTTCCAGCTGTTTCTGCAGGTACAGATCCAATGTTTACGTACAGGGATGGGTATTTGTTAGCTTATTTATTTATTTACTATGGTAATCTTTTTATAATGAACTTGGATATTTGTGTACCCAGATTTTGCTTTGAACATAAAAATTTATGTATTTGCAATTCGTGTACAGGCATTTTCAGAAGCTTTGGCAAAAGGCTCAGATCTGCTGAAGATAATCACTGCAGGCTGAATCTTTAGGATGACACAGAATTGTACTGACTATTTTTTTTCTCTAACTGAAGTGCCCAAAGCTGTGCTCAGCACTGATAGCCCACCAGCCTAGGCTATGAAAAAAAGGTGTTGAAAGATTTGGTGCCTGCTGCAGGAGCTTTACACTGTAATTTGTCCAGACAAATGAGTAGAAAAGAATCTTCAGAAGGAATGTCAAGAGCTTTAGCAATAAATATGTTAACCAGGTTTCAAAAAATCTGCTTAAGTGCTACCTTGAAATATAATACTTTTCTGTATCCACATATATTTCAGATCCATATGCTTTCTGCAGCCCTCATCTCAGCTGCTGCATGCCTGCAAACATTAAAATGGCCTGCCGCTTATTAAAAAGGGGAAGACCATAGTCTTGTGGACCTTCTATAATGTGCTCAGCATGGGAGCTATCGACTCCATGAAAACAAGAATAGCTATGTTCAATGTGTTTCCTTTGCGTGTGGTGAGATAGAAAACGCAAACTCTGTGTGAAGACGAGCAGGCAAGAAAGACACTGAATGCCTTAAATACTAAGGGAGTTAATGCTATGCAGTGATTCTGCTTCTGTTATAGGAAGTGTAAGAACAGTATGCTTCCTGGCGTACATCACCATCCAAACTGCAAAGGTTTCAGTTCCATGGCAACACGAAGAGCCTGACTGTGCTGAAGGTGTATGTATTAATGCATTCAGAGTGAGGGGTTGGGAGTGAGCTGGGGGAAAATAAAACATGCCAAAATATTTCCCGTTTATTTATTTATATATAAATAAAGCCTTTGTTCTTAGAAAATCAATCTGACATGAATACACCTGCCCCTCTTCCCCCCCTCCACCCGCCACTGCTCTCTGATTCTTTTTTTGCATAAGGTTTTCTCAGGCAAAAAGCGAATGAAGAGGCTGTTTTGTTGAGGTTTTTTTGTAAGACTGTAAGTGCAGCAGCACTTGAATGTTGCAAGAAAATGCTATTAATTCCTGAGACGGCTGTATGTCCCTGGAGAGAAAGACTTGGAATGGGGGTGGGGGGGTATATTGTTTCCAAGATGTACGGCTTTACAGAGCAAAGTAAAGCAGTGGTTGGTTGGTTTGTTTTTGCTTCTTTGGTATTTTTTTATTATTATTACTATTTTCCTTGATCTTTTTGATCTTTCTGCCTTTCTCTACATCTACATCCAGTTTCCTCACCTCCTCTGGCTGAGGAGCAGGAAACAAGACTTTTAGCTCTGTTTCCTGACATCTAAAGGAATATAAAAGTACAAGGAAACAGTGTATTTTGTTTTGCCAGCCAACTTGGATTCACAGACCTGCACTAGAAAGGCACCTGCTCCCAGTCAAGGTCAGGAGTCACCCTCCAGAATAACTGGGAAATCGGCCAGGGAGTAACTGAGAGCTGGTCATTATATGAATTTTGTTTGATCTGCTCAGTTGACTGCGGGAATGTAGGATGGGGGATTGTGACAAATATATTTTGCTCAGGGTGAAGAACTACCTCAGGCTGATCCTGCCAGCTGTGCTGATGGGGGGATGAATTGCAGATATGCAAGGTTTAAAGTCAGACTGGGCAGCAGGGGAACCTCCAGATGTTGGTATTTCTGAGGCTAACAGCAGCATGGTAAAGATGACAGAAATGGCAAGTTGAACTGGATTTACAGCTGCTTTGCATTGCTAAAACAGTCAAAGCAGCCAGAAAATATCAGTGGATCTAGTCTATAGATTTCAGCAAGGTTTCTGTCTAACTAGGGGAAGAATATATCTCTGCAGTTGGAAGTTGCTGTGCAAGAGGAGAGGAGGAATAAAATTCATGTCTCTCTTAATCTGTATTCTTTACTTCCTTTCTTTGGTTTTTGGGGTGTGGGTTTTTTTTGCTTGTTTGCTTTGTTTGTTTTAAATTGCAGGAGGAATATAGTTTTTCTTAAACAAAAGGCTTGGTTCTATTGCAGTGAGAACCCTGTCTTTGAGATTCTGCTTGGAGGAAATTTGTCCCTCTTAAGGAGAGCAGTGCAATGTGGCTAAATCTTTGTAAGGAAATAAATAGCATTGAAATGATGAAATGACCCTGTCTTGGCATCCCACAAAGGGGGAGATTTCACCCTCAAGGCAGCAGAGCTACAAAATAAGAAACTATTATTTTTAAAGCATCTCTTTCTTAGGGAAAGCAGCACTGGTGTAAGCTTAGGTCTCTTGTTAATGCTGCACTTGACACTCTCCCAATTTTTCTGTTGTGGCTTCTGATTTCTGCACAGCTCCCCAAAACAAGAAAGCAGATGTAGCTTATTTAATACTAGCATATGCTACCCAAATTATGTGGTACCTTCATTTCCCTGACTTTTGACAAAGGAACTGTGCATGCAACCTTGAATGAAGAGAAGGAATCACTCCAGCCAACAGCAAAGTAAGGGACGTGAAAGGTTTCTGTATAGGTGTCCCAACCTGATATAACCTAACAGGCCAGCTGCTATTTGTAAGCACCTTCCCAGGGGAGCACTTCATTTATCTTGGCAGGAAGGATGAAGAGAAAGCACCAAGAGGAATATCAAAGAAAGAAGAAAAGGAGAAGAGGGATCAGAGAAACAACAGGGGCTGGGAAGAGCACAGCACAGGAGGGAGATGTTGCTTTGGTGCCTATGAGGGAAAAGTTGTTTTTCAGATGTAATATAGACAAAACCAAGCCAAACAAAACAAATAGAGCAAGAAAATTAAAATACATGAAGTAGGAGAAGATATCAGGGGAGGAGAATTCAGACTGACATGAAGAAGAAAAAATACATCAAATACACGGATGAATTTCATACCCTAATCCAGCCAATTTTAGATAGTAGCTGCTAAGTTTGTAGCATCAAGACCTTCTTGATTTGGAGGTTTTGGGGGCTGGTGGGGAGCACTGGGGCCGCACTGGGAGGCTTCTGCAGGGATCAGAATGAGTGTTGGAGGCAGATCTCTTCTGTGCACCATGGCTGGAAGTTTAAAGCCAGTATGAATATCCCCAAGGACTACTGCCCATTCTACATATGAAGACTGACAGTTATAAAAATATGACCACTTCTTTCTGAAGGTATCTGGGGAAGGGCTCTTGCCATGTAGGCAGAGATAAGGACTCCTTCTAGATCCGTCTTCCAGTTATTCAAGCTATCTAAGCTACCAGAAATAAAGAGTTGAATGGAAATTTTAGTTCTGGCTGTGAAAAGAAGCTTTTGAATGAATTCTACATCAAATAATGAATGTCTTCTTTCCTCCTCCTCTCCACCTACCTTGTTCCTAAACATTAACATTTCATGTCACTTGAGCTAAGTTCGGTGTCAGACTCACAGGATCCTGCTGAAAAATACACCCCTCTTTTGTGGCAAGCCAGAGAAGATGAGAGGCTTGTGGTGTTTTTCCCTCTCAATCTGCTCCACTGGGAAAGGGAGCAAAGGCTGTGTGAAGCTGTCTTCTTCCCACTCTCCTAAACCCCACTCCTAAGAGCTCCCTGAATGGCTTTGCTGCTTCTCTGAAGGAGGCATGGCTTGGCCCACTTACTGCCATCACTTTCCAGGAGATGTTTTCTTAGATTGTGGTGACTTTCATCATGATAGGAGGCTGCAGAAGATTGCTGTGGAACGAGTCATGGGCATTGCTAGATGTGCCATTAGGAAATGGTTACTTAAGCATGAAAGAAAAGAAAAAGATCAGGAATTAAGAGATTTAAACCCTGTCTCCAAACCTCCGGATCATTTCTGCCATTTCTGCTTCCTCTTTTCTAAACGCTTGGGCTGTATTTGTGTTTTATTTTTAAACTTTTCTCCAGAACCACCAATGTGAGAAACATCTTTTCCCTGAAACAGGTTTTTTTGTGAGCAGTGGTACCAGTATGGTACCTTTTCTCCCTAGGACTTCTCAGTCACCTCGTGTATCTTCATGTTAGCAGGTGGGAGGCTTGAGGCTGCCCATCTGGGCTGAGGCTCACACCCTGGCTCACCACCATGGTGGCTGTGCAACACCCAAGGGCTGAGCTTGGAGCATCAGTCTGGATTTCCTCCTCAGACCCAGCTACCAATTTTGTCCAGACTTTTTAGAATGTCATTAACTGAAATGCAGTGAGAAGATAATGAATATGTGCAGAGGTGGAGAAATGTGCATTCAGAACAGTGGGTTTGTTATACAAGAAGGTTCTCTGGGCACTTGTGTCTGAGATTCTCTGTGGTATGTGGTAGTCTTTCATGGTAAAAGTGTGGGGATATGAGCTTATCTAGAGATTGTAATAATTTTTCCTACTATAGAGAAAGCAAGTGGTGAAGAGGCATCAGAAGGAAATGTTAGTGAAAACAGACCTTTTGACAATGACCACAGTCTTGCCACTTTTGGTGGAGTGAGTAGGGATGTTCCTATCTCACTGTAGTGATGCAGAGATGTGTTGGTACTTGCTTGTTTTGATCAGTGCTGAAAAGCAGAAGCAAAAAATTGCATGTGGCTTTGGGTTGCTGTAATACACCTGAAATCGAAGACAGCTTGATGTAGAAGTTATGACAGCTGATTTTTGTGTAATGCCAAATCTCTCAACCTGTACTTGAATTATATCTCAGATGTTAGAGATAGATCACCCTTCCCACAATGCTGTGTGAACAGGACAGCCATTTCTGCACAACAGGAGGAGGCTTTTTCCCCTCTCTCACCTCAGTGTCCAGTCCAGCAATTAGGCATCAAATTTAACCCTCAGTATTTGCTTCAGGCCCTGTGAGTCTTAATTCTTTTCCAGCAGCAAAACAATTATTTTTGATAGGCACACTAGTTGTTTGTTTGTTTTTTTATAATCAGTTTTTTAAGAGGTTGTTTAGATGTGGAAGGAACTGAATTCTTTGGGTGCAAATATTTGCTGTCATTAAGAGATGTTTTTCACATTAAGGTGCCTTTACTTTTAAGGGAAAATGTCATGCATCTTCTGATACCAGATACAGAAAATGTGTGGTTCCCTAAAGAGGAACCATTTGTTGAGCTGCAGCATGTAAGGGCAGGCGGGACCAAGACCAGCTCAAGCATTGCCAGCCTTGTGGGGAGAGACTCAACAGCCTCCCAGCCCCTCCAGCAGCTCTGCTGCTGTGGCTGCCCACACCAGCCCCAGCACCCGAGAACCCCCAGATACTGGTTCCAGCTGTAGACCTACATCCCTGCTGATATGCCTCCATGCTAAAAGATGTCACTGTTCTTTTCCAAAAAGAACATTTTTTTTTTTGTTATAAATTCCCCTGCCACCTTTTTGTATTTTCCAACTGCAGCTCTTTTCAGGCTCTCTGCCTCTGCAGTTCTCGTCTTTGTATAGGTTATTTTTGGAAACTGGGGAACCAGGAGGAGGGATGAAATTTAGGGGAGTTAACTGCAGTAGAAGTAGAAAATTCTTTCCCTTGGTGTGCTCTTTCTTTCCTATCTTTTCTTCTTGTGACCTCTGTGGTCCGACCTCCATTGCATTGCTCATTCCAGGGCAAGCCGTGGCTGACCCTCTTTGTGCCCAGTGAGCGACTCCTTCCCACGAGGTGGTGTGCCGGTTTGCAAGCTGTGCTTGCCTCTTCCTCCCTGCAGTGGCTGCCGTTTCTCTTCTGCTTTTCTGGGTCACCCAGTTGGCCAAAAAGTGGGTAGGTGGTCGAGCAGAGTTTTGGGAGCTGTGAAACATCGGTAGCACTTGGGAGGTTATGTGCTTTAGGGTAAATTCTTCTCTGTATGCAGAGAAGAATGCGTTTCCTTTGTTGTTTCCTCAGTGGAGCAGCCCTGTTGAGGTGGTTGGCTTTTTCTTAAAATATCGGTATGTTTTTTACATTAGAAGTGTTATATGCTGACTGCCAAACTTTGCAAGATAAAGCAAATTCTTTGAAAGACTGGGAAATAGCAACTGAAACCTGACCTGGCAGGGAGACCAGGAGCTCACCTTTTGGTTCCGGTGCATGGGGCAGGTAGTGATGAGCATGGACCCCCAAAATGCCTGAGCTGTTCTGAACAGGGACAGTCACTTCCCATTTTTAATTTTCAATGCAAAAATATAAGGAGAAATTTTCTATGAAGGAGCACCCAAGGACATTCTTTATCCCGTCTGTCTAGATTTTCTAAAATCACTAGCACAAGGAAAAACGTTGACCACACAGTAAGTTGGTTTGCCCTTTTGCTAACTGAGAGAGTATTCGGATAATTGAGATGCCTGTGATTGGCCATGAAAATTTGCTGATGTTTACACTGCTGTCAGGTATTGAAGTCACACCATAATATTTATTGTGGGATCTTGCAATAGATTTTAAAATAGATGGACATCATAGTACAAAGTGGGAATTTTCCTAATTTTTTCTGCAGTTATGAAAATGCTTAAATAGCAATGTAGTGCAGTAAGTGTTAAACATTAAAAGCTGAGTTTATGTGTACTGATAAAAGCAGGTTGGTAGAGAAGGAAGTAACTTGAGTTTGATAGGAGTATGGTGGAAATCAAAGTAGGGGATGATTGTAGACTCAGACCAGTAACATGCCGACTTAAAGGATGGATTTGGATCAGCAACATAATAAGAGGTGGTATTGAGGAAGACTTTAAATAAATAATTTTTTCAAATGATGATTCTATACAAGAAGCTGTACAACTGATGCAAAAAGCCAGCCAAATATGGGGAGAATGAAATCAAAAGAACATGAAGTGCTGTCTTTAAACATGTAGAAATGGAGGGAGTTTTACTACCATGCTATGGTAGAGATTAATTAAACTGCGCAGAATGGTTATGCAAAATGTTCCTGTAGGGAAATAGCTGTTTTCTGTAGATTCTAGGAAGGAGTAGTGGCTTGCTGCTGGCAGTGATTTATTTCCACCCAGCCCTGGTGGTTGTGTTTGGCACTCAATGAAATCTTCCAGGGTAAATTATTTATTTAAATAAGAATGGCCACCGTTGTACCAAGAGAATGGCAGCATAGCAGCAGGAAGTCTGTTAGAGATTGCCTCTAACTTCTTACAGATAGGCTTCTCATATATATATATATACAGCTTAAATAATTAAAATCATAAATATCTGTTGACATTTTTGTTTATTAGCAATAGTTCCTAATAACGAGTCCAATTAATGTATTACCATGCATTGTAGATATCTAATTTCTTGATTAAATAAACTAGAGGCTTGTGCAGCGAGCTAAGACATCAGATTGTTGCTAACTGAACTTTTGAACTTTTCATAGGAAAAGGAGATGTCAGTAAGAGAAGAGTCAAATTTATAAGTGCGTAAGCTTGAGCTACCCAAAAAACCTTTCATTTCAGTAAGCATTCCCTTAAGTGCAAAGAGAGAAATCCCCCTCTTCTTATGCCAAGTCAGCAAGATAATGCTTTTTTCTTAGTTTAACATATTCCAGAGATAAGAGAGAGACCTGGTGGGTTGAGGGAGTCCAGAAAGAAAAGAATTGAAGTATAACTAACAAGAGAAACTGTAATTTGAGGAGAAATCCCTGAAGAGTCTCTACAAGATTTCATATTTTTATCTTTGCTTTTTAAAAAAAATAAAAGATGAAGCAATGTGATTTGGTAATTGTACTTTTTTCAATAAATTCAATTTTTAAGAATACTTTTTGAGTTTGTTCCTTCCTTTCTTTTTGCTTGATTGTTGAGCAATATGAAAAAACCTTGCATAGGGTGGTTCCTTCCCCTCTCCTCCCCCAGCAAGGCTCTGGTGGTCCTTGCTGAAGCTATTGGCATCAGTGTCTGAAGCACCTCTCAGTTTTGAAAGGTCGGCTTTTTTTTCCTTGGCTTGGATTCTCTAGCACTGCCAAAGCATTTGAGGAAGGGTTTCCCACTGTCCTGGCTGTGGTTCCATGTCCCAGAGGGGCTGCTCCTGCTACCTGTCCTCTGCAAATATTTGTCTAAACTGGGCTGGTTTGGGCCACTGGGCAATTAATGAGCTGTTGGGCAGCCATGGGTTTCTGATGGGTAAGCACCTTGGATTGGCTCCCCATGGGCACAGGCAAACTCTAGAGCTGGCAGGATCACATGGCTGGCATTGAGAGGAAGAAGCAAAGTGGCATCTTCCCCTCTTGGGTGGCAGCTCACCGCTGGACTGACCTTGCTGAAGCATGAAACTTCATCCTCAACATGCGGATCAGGTCTTGCATATGTGAGGTTGTTAACCCTTAAATATGATGTTACAATGTCATTTCAGAATAGTCTGTTTGCAGTCACTGTTTTTATTTTTGCTTTACAGTATCTCCAAGGTACTCCTAATTCTGTGCACTGGAGTTATAGAGTCATAAAATGGTTTGGGTTGCAAGGGAGTTTTAAAGATCACACAGATTCCAACCCCCTTGCCATAGGCAGGGACACCTTCCACTAAACCAGATTGCTCAGAGCCCCATCCAACCTTGCCTTGAAAGCTTCCAGGGATGGGGTATCCACAGCTCAGTGATAGCACCTATGGGATAAGAGATTTAAGAAGGAAAAGAAGTTGCTGCACAACAGCAGTTGCAAGCAGAGAAGAGAAGAGTAAGAATATCTGAGAGCAATGACTCTGCGGACACCAAAGTCAGTGAAGAAGGAGGGACAGGAGGCTGCTCCAGGCACCAGTGTAGATTTCCTGCAGCCCACAGTGGCTATGGCAAGGCACGGTAAACCCATGGAGGTCCACGGTGGATCAGCTATCCACTTGCAGCCTGTGAAGGGCCCCATGCTGGAGCATTTGGATGCCTGAAAGAGGCTGTGACTCCCTGGGAAGTCTGTGCTGTCTCCCATGGGAGGGACCCCGCACTGGAGCAGGAGGAAGAAGACGCGGCAAAGATAATGAATCTGAACACAACCTTATTCCCCATCCTGCAACTTGCTGAGGCTGCACTCATTTCCCCTATGTCATTAATTAAGATATTGAACAGAATCAGTCCTAATAAGGATCCCGGAGGAACCACTTGATACAGATCCATTTGGACATTGAGACTTTGACTGCAACTGTCTGGTGTGGCCATCCAGCCAATTCCTTACCCACTGAATGGTCCATCCATCAAATCCTTATCTCTCCAATGTAGAGAGACAGAGATGTTGTGTGAGACTGTGTCAGAGACCTTATGGAAGTCAGGATAGATGACATCAGTTTCTCTTTCCCTATCCACCAATGCAGTCATTGTAGGATAATATATGGAATAAACCCATCAAGTTTTGATCACCAACTGTATTTGTTCACTTCAAATTAATTGGCATATATATGATGTGAACAGACCACTGATACTAATATCATTTTTCATTACCATATTCTAGAAATACTTTGAAGGAATTTTGATAAAGAATAGATCTTAGAAGTATTTTTAGTTAATATCTTGGAACAGGATAATACACAGAAGATGCTATTGCTATCAAATATTAGTTTCTTATTTTAAGAAAACCTGGTTCCAGGTGCTCAGGCAACATCTTTCTTTAGTTTTACGGTTTTATTTGCTTTAATACTTTGACATAACCCTGTAATTTACTGTTAACTATGCTACCAAATGTATCCAGTTTAGACCATATAACAGGTAGTGGTAATTTGGAATTTAACTTGAAGTGTACTTATTTCCAAAAATAAAAATGCTGCTTTTCATGTTAAATATCTAAAATAAGTGCTAGTCTCACCACCATCATCTATTGCTACTCATCTTAGATTTCTTCAGAGGTGTTTGAATGCAAGGGGAGGTGTGAGAGTCCTATTTCCCAATAGAGAAAAATCATTATGTAGTCTCAGGAGCCTGTACTTCTATAATATTTTCATTTTGTTTTTCAGTTATAATCAATATTACCTGTTTTGCCAATGCTAGTGGTGGGAGAAAAGCCCTAAGGGACTGATGTGCTGACAGAGGGAGAAAAGCATGACTATATATATGTTTCTGACATCAGTGTTCTGGTTTATCTAATGTTCTATGATACAGTGACCAAATGCTCCATACTATTCCATCCTCAGTGAGCCAGTGTTTTCTAATATTGCCCCTTTTTTCAAAAATTATAGACATTTTAAATAATAATTTGCTAATTTGAGGTGTTCTCTTACTGTGTAGAAAGCTCATAGTCTCTTTACTTTTCATAAACAATATTCCTATATGACATTAATGTATATTCCAGATTGATTCTTCTGGGCCAATAAGAGATAATTCATCAGCTTGCTACTTCAAATATGGCATTTTTAAAGCTCTCATTAAGCTTTGTTGTAACAGGACGTCTCTATATTCTTTAATATTTATTTAGATGGGTATATTTAGTTACCACCGTGATTTCTGTTCTGTCCTTTACCTATTTTCATTATTTTCCCTCTGTATTGAAAAGCAACACATTTTTACTACTGTAGATGCCACCTTCACTGCCCATCTGTCACATTCCCACATCTGTACCTATTCTTTGCAAGAGTTTGCTGGGTCCTTTTATGTTTCAAAAAACTAGGCTTTTGAAAAGTCTGTTGGCTTCCAGAAAAAAAGTTGCACAAACCAGCCTTGTTCTAGGTCTCCTGTATGAGAACAGACAGAACCGACAGCTGGTTGTAAAAAAAAAAAAATAAAAAAATGGGCAAGCAGAAAACCAAACTGTGCCAAACATTTCACTTTCCACATAGAGTAAAATGCCTGTTTTATGTGAACAAAAGGGTTTTGACTATTCCTTGTTCAAATAAGCCCTTCTTCTTTAATTGATGTAGAGATTTGGACTGCAACCCCTTAGTAAGTTATTGACCAAGTTTGTGGCATCCTTTTCCTGGAGGTGTGTATAAAAGGAACATTAGCTGTAATATTGTAGTAATGTGCTAGAAAAATGGAGCCCTAGGACCCTTACAAAGTGCCTGGCCTCTGTGATTAACCCATTCTGTCTTTCAACAGGCAGATGGCATATGAGAAGTTAACTTTCCAAAGGCAGCTGGATGTTGCAGGATCAGCCTGATGCTTGCCAAACGTTTGAGCGGTTTCTGCTTTACAATTGCTGTTCAAACACAGAAATAAAAGGGTATATGCTTTTTCCCAATCAAGGTTTAAACAGAACTTTTGAGCATTATGAATGCAACTCTAAAAGTTAGTCTGTCTCACAGTATTTATGTTGAGCTTCAGATCCTGGTTTCCCTTTTATGTTTAATATGATTAATGGTTGATAGGGCTATCTAGAGATGTCCATAGGTATTTATGGCTTTAACTAAATGCCTGGAGACAGCCAGCTCCAGCCAACCTCTGCCTCTTTTAGATGGACAAGGAGCAAGAGAACAGAGCTTTAAGCCTGCTTTAAGCCTGCTTTTCACACAGCTTCCCCTTCTCTTGCATCCTTTGAGCAGCCGGTGGCCACTGGTGTGCCTTAGAGCAGATGCACTTGCTGGTAAAGGTGCCAAAAAGCTGTTCTGGCAGCTGTCTGCCAATACAGGCACAGCATTTCCTGGGCCAGCTCTTCCTCAGCAGGGATCTTCCTCCAGCCTAGAGATCTCCTGTTTGGGGTTTGGACACTGTTTCATTGACCTCATCTGTCACACTAGTGATGGTGTCCAAAGTACATGTTAGCATTCCTGCCTCGAGGCTTTCATAGCTTTGAGGATGTAGCAGTACTCCAGGTATGTCCCTGCTATAGCCATGCAGCGGTGAGGTGATGTGGCCCTGTATCCTGCGACCTTGAGGTCAGTGGTACCTGATACAGTCTCCGGGAGAAGGGTTGAGGGGGAGGGGATGGGAACATGATGGGTGGAACGGGGAGTCCGTTCCTTTGACAGATGTCAGAGTGAAAGAAGAGTCAAGCTCTCCCCGCTAGCTCAGGCTTGAGTGATGGCAGAAGGGCAGTCCTGGGCTCGGAGTTGCGAAATTGATCCATCACTGACTAAGGTTACATGAACTACAGAATGTGTGGCAGAACATAATATACGGCTTATAAGTTTTTAAAGGCTCCTGATGAAGGGGGAATTATAATACTTACTTCTAAACAGGTGAGGGACTCTGTTTCATGTGAAATTGCAGGTTGTATTTTCCCATGGAATTTCCAGGCTATAAAGTGCATTTAGATGCTTCACTGGTTCTTGATAAGGTGGTATTGTACACAGTTACACCTCTCCTATTTTTCCCAACACCTATGCTATTGTAAGAGCTCCTAGAGTTAAGAGCACTAAGGGATTTCAATGTTTTGATTCCTGCATCTTCTGTAGAAAGTGGATTGTTTTATTCCAGAGCTTTGCATTGTGTGGGCACCAGTTAAAGACCCGGGAATGTCAGGAGAGAAAAGAGACTGGTGCTAGGTGTCTGAAGGAAATTGGTGAGTTTAATCAGCTAGAGGGCACCAATATTTCTTCTTAGGGCTGTTAAATTAGGCCATGTGGACTGCCAGCATATGGGTGCATGAGAGAAACATGAGGGCTTTGTGAAACTGGCTAAAAATAATTTTTGGTGTTATTTTTAATAATGTTATCACAGATGAAGAAAGTGAGGTAGAAGTTTGTACCCTGGGACATTTCTTTCTCCTGCTTTACAGGATAAACACTATAAATCTTTGAGTGTTTGTTTGGCTAGGTAATGCTTTCCAGAAATATGTCAATGAAATAGGCATCAGAGCCAAAAATACTTCCCAATATTTATATTTTAAATATGCAATAAAAAGTAAGTAAATTTTAGACTCCTAAGCACCAAAATTGCTTCTGAAAATCGGGGGCTTGGATGTTCAAATCAGATATTTTAAAAAATAAAGTTTTTAATATTGCTAGAAATGCACAGTCAGTGTTTTGTGATCAGCAGTGTTAGTAGGCTCAGCTGTATCCTAATAAGTTTTGTTGCTGTGAGGGCATGAGAAGGATCCTGAAAGTGTTGAAGGGGGCAGAAGTATTGTAGGATTACCAGTTGATTGGTTAATTTAGAGGATTATGTTTTTAATGCCAAAAAATCCAGTTGCACAGAATTGCAGAGTAATTTAGGCTAGAAGGGATTTCTAGGGATTCTCTTCCTAGCCCCTGCTCAAAGCAGGTGCATGGTGATTTTGCATGTTGTCAGTAACTTACCTTTACATAGTTTTGATTTGTGCAAGAAAGGCATTTTTCTTTTTGTGTAGTAGAGAGGTAAATAGCAAATGATAAAAGTTTAGGCAAAAGTTGATCCAGATAACATTTAAGCATCACCAAATATCCCGTAGCATTTCACATATATTGGTTTGGGGTTTTTTTAAAAAAAATCCATTTCTTTAGGGTAGCACAAGGGATTTAGTTTAAGCATTTATGAATCAATTTTAAATTGTTCTTTTCATTGCTGGCTAATATGCAGAAGGAATCGGTAAACAGTAAGGGCAAAGGCTATACAGCATTTTTTTAGCCGGTGATTCTGTTTAGACTTAATCGCTATAATGCAGTGTTAAAATTTACAAAACAGCTTGTAATTGCAGTAGCTTATTTAAACCAGCTATTTGTGGTTATGTCTGCTGAGGAAACTCAAACTTCAATGTTCCCCAGCCAACTAATAGCAGCAAATTGACTGCAGGTCTCTTGAAGGAATATCTAAATGTAGGCTGTTGAATAATCCCTTTGGGGGCCCTGTAACTATTTTTGTGCCTGGATATGCGTCATCAGTGGGTATTTTCTCTGGTGACTAGCTTACATCAGTAGGTCTCCTACCATACGCTCTATCAGTGAGTGACTTATGATTGATGGGAGTCACGGCTGCTGTTTAGCTTTTATCTGTGACCTCAAATAATGGACAACGGGAATTTCCAGGCTGTTAAATTCCTTGAATGACTGAAGACACGGAATGGCTCTGCTGATAAACGCAGGTAGTACCCAGATACTGGGTGTTCACCGGGGGCCGAGGCGGGGAGGAAGGAGAGGGGGGTTCCTCGTCTGTAAGGCGGTGAATCCGGCGCCGACGTGTAGCCGTAAGGTGCGCTTCCCGGACGCCAGGGAAGTGGCCGCGCCGGAGGAGCGCCGAGCGACCGTGATGCTCTAACTCGCCCGGGCTCTCCAGCCATCCGTGTCCGCCGGTGGCAGTGGCGTTTCAGTGTGTTTAACTGGCTGATCTTTAGGGCAGTTTGTCGGTTCATTTTATCCCGGGGAGACACGCTGTTTGCAGCTCTGCGGAGGGAAAATGCTGTGGAATTTTCAGCTGCAGTCTGGTTGTTTTTTTTAACCCTTTTGGTTACCGACCATCAGCGGCGAGTGGATTTATTGGAGTGCTTCACCCAGGTGCTGCCTGGGCTAAATCTGAAGGTGCAGTAGGCTACATGGTCTTAAGGTTAAGTTGCACCTGCCATAGTGACCCACTGAGCATGCAGTCATAGTTAATTTTCTAGTGTTCAGTACTTCATATTAAGAAAAGAAGGACTGCAGACACTGAGTTATCCCCTCTTTTTCTGTCCACTCTGCCTTTCTGTCAGAAGCTGACAGGCGAAATGGGGCTGCAAGACAGCTACAAGATTTTTTGTGTTACCTGTGATGAATTTAGCAGCTTGACTCAGCCCTACGGCGAGGTACTTTGTCATTTCTTCTTCTTTCCCTCTTACTCTTCCTGGCTCAATCCCTTTGATACAGCTGTGATTGGAAACAGGAGATCAGCTCTCTGTGAACTTGTGCTCAGAAGTCTCTCAAGCCCTTCTCCTGGCAATCAGGGAGAAAAAATGACAGACATGGATGCTCTCAGTGAGATTGATGATTAAAAAAAAATGCTTAATGCTGTTTACCGCGTGGCATTGTTTGGCTGAGGGAGGATAGCAGCTGGATCCAAATTCTTCCTCACCACTTCTTCCTGTTGGCAGGTGGCCTTCCGCACAAGCTGGGCTTGTGAACTCTCATGCGGGTCTTACGTATTTGAGTACCTACTATTGTTTTTCCTTGAGGTGACAGTGAATTGGACTTTCTGCAAGATTTTGAGACTTGAAACGCTTCAGAGGGAAATCAGCAGCTTCATTTTAACTCGCCTGTCTCTGTTAATGAATGAAACCAGGCTTCCTGCAGGAGCCAGTTAACCTATGTCTTTGCCTTTGTTGACAAAAGTGCTTACAGGTGTGTGTTGTTGTAGTGTGGATGGCCTCGTTCTGAGCCATACAGGTTGTGTCTACCTTTCTGTTCCTTTCAGACAGGTCCTGGTCTAACAAATGCAGTGGGTATAAAATGAGTTTCCTCATCTGATCTGCACAGTTGAGTGCTGGTTAAGAATTCCATTTGGCAAAAGTAGTCAGAAGAGAAGCTGCAATTTAAAAGAGGCTTGGAAGATCAAGGGAGAGGAGGGAATGGAAAGGTTTTCACGGAACTGTGATTTACTTTAATTTCTATAATTCCTTATAGAATTCCTATATAGTTCCTTTCTTTCTTTCTTTCTTTTTTTTTTTTTTTTTCAGTCACTTCAGTAAGACTTTGTGATTCATGACAAACTGGTTATATAACTCAAAATCTCTAAAAGCTTAAGCACAAAAATATTTGATGAATCTTGAGTCATTTGCATTAAAAATCAGTGGATTCTCCTGGCGTATGCTTTGAAAATGAGAAGTTTTCTACCTGGTTGATGCTGCTATATCTATTATTTACCTCAGCTTTCTAGGAATCATTATACCTGGAAATATCAGAGGCAATATCTTTTGGTTAATATTGACCTAATTTCTCCCCATTTTTAGGGGTATTATATTTTAGGATAGTGATAGTATTTTAGAGTAGCTTTCATTTACAGTGTTTGTGCAAAAGCTCAGCATTATTATCTTTCCAGAAAGACTCTGCAGGCCTTCAAAATGTTTCCAGAAAGGGTCGTCGTTTTCTAAGAAAAAGTGTTGGCAAGTTGCCTGCTGTTTCCTGATGCTTGGCACTGAGGCCAAGGCAGAGGGATGAAATCTAAACTGACGTGGCAGTGTGTGTAGGTACCTTCATGTGCTGTGACAGAGGTGTTGCACTGGGGACAAACTTAATTTAGGTGCTGACCCTGCAGGGATGTCACGCCTCGTGGATGCCTGGGTCCATATGCCTACACCCTGTTGCCTTCAGTGACTAAGTGCAGGCACTGAGTTCTGCTGGCACAGCCTGAATTGAGGAACAATTAATGCAGTGGCTAAAGCCTTGTTTTTTCAGAAGAGCCTTCACCTATTCAATGGCTACCTCTAAAATCTTGAAAGTCACTCTGCACATAGGCTAATCAGATTTCTCATCTATTTAGTTAAAATAATTAGGAGCCGCGGAGCAAGGGATACGGCACGTTCACTGAAAGTCAAAGTATTCACTGCTGCATCTTGTAATAACTCCACTGGCAAACCTCTCCCTCCTCCAGTGAAGTGTGTTGGTGTTTCAGTGTGCAAGCAGTTCCCAGTGGGCACAGGACTGTAATTACCGTAATTGGGAGGCAAAAACGGAGACTGAATCTGACACGGGAATATCAGGGGCTTCATTTTGAATTTTTTTAAAAGATTAAATACAATTAGTTTCTCTCTCGCCTGTTAAATCTATGACTGCACACTCTGTGCAGCTGCTGCTGTAGTGTGGAGTATTTGCTGAGGGTCATAACAATGAATTGGTATTTAATAGTTTTGTATCACTTTGACAAAGTACATTCAGCACTTAAATACTCTTGAGACTAAAGAGGTGCCCTGGGATGGGAAGAACAGCAAAAAAAAATATAGAAAGTTCACCTTGCCATGGCACTCCCTTTTGACAGCGCTATTTTGTTTGAAGAGTGACTGCTCATTCATTAATGAAATCATAAACACAAGTAGATATATGTTGCTACTGTGAGCCAGCTATACATTGTAAAAATATTCTGAAATATGAGGCAGAGTAGTGATTTCACATCTTCAAGACAAATGAAATCTTTTGTTTGTTTTAGTTCAAAATCATCTTATTATGATCAGCAATATGTGATCTCTCATGGTTATCTTTGTGTTTCCAGAAAGTCCCATTGAAATCATTGAACCAGTTCCTAGATACTTGGAAACTGCAATTTTGGTCAGTTTGTGTGAGGAAGAGCTTGGATAGTGTCATTGGTTTGGGTTTTGTTCCTTCAGGTATCGTGGAGGAAATAAGAATTGGCTGTCACTTCATTCAGGCATTACTTTTCTGTAGGGAAAAATAAAGAATTACTCATAAACATTGCTAATGTTTGTAGTGAGCAGAGTAACAAAGAGTGAAGAGGAAGAAAAGTAAGGCAGTGAAAGTACAGTGTAAAGAAAAGCTAGAACAGTGAGAAAAGATATTGTTATTTAATTTTTGTGGTATATAATTTTTTAAATCAAACTGATATGACGAGTGAAGAGCCTTCCATCTTTTTGATGTTACTGTGTACAATGATATGAATGAATGGAGTCAGCACTTCAGCTCTTCCTGTACATTCTGTGCTTGATGACCTTGGTCCTGAAACCTTTAGTCATCAGCTCAGTCCTTCCTGCAAGCGGCCAGTGACTTTCAGAAGACTGTTGTGATCCAGGACCAGGTTGTCAATAAGCTCATAGATTTGTAAACATGACATCAAGTTAGTTTGGAAAGGAATCCACCCATTTGCTTGCACATGGGGAAGAAGAGAGAAGGAATATTCTGCAAGTGAAACCTGTGTACTGTGGCAGATGGGAGGGTACCTCCTCTATGTCAGTAGTCGGGCACCAACTCCTGTAAACTGTGGCAAAGTCTTGTCTTCGTCTCCTGTTTTGTTTCCTGTATCTACAGAGTGCAGTAATTCTTGTAGTGATTTTTGCTCTTGGCAGTATTTCTCAAAGTGAGTGCCACAAATTGAGCATTTTTCCTGCAGGACCTCAAACAGCTCAACAAGTGGTGTGCTGCCAGTGACTCAGCCCAGCGTCCCTGTCCATCTGCTTGCAGCCACCAGCACTCCCTACCAGCCGCCTGTTTTCAGATGCAAAGCCATACATGAATACTGGGACAGGAGCAGGTAAGGGACAGGGTTATCCTGGGTAAAGAGGTCCTGTACTCCAAGGAGACAGCGAGGGAAGAAGCTCCCTTCCAACCTAAGTTAAATTTTTCCTGAGGCAGATCCTGGCCTTTTGCATGGTGTTCAGATTGCCTTGGAAACTTGCTGTAAAGGAGCAAAAAAGAAATGCCACGCACTGACATCCCCAGGAGCCTTGATAATGTCAGGACACCTGACAATACAGGGGTACTTAAAAAATGGCACTGTCCTGAAGGATTTACATGATGCGGCAATAACTAATAACACAAGTGCAGTACAAGGCACAAACTCAAGATTGCAGAGGAGTTTGCCAAGTGCCTGTAGTTTCATGACATGACTTTGTCCCTGTGCAAACAGGCCTTCAGCATTGAGAAGTTTTCCAGAAATTCATCCAGCCTTTCTTTTTCTCAAGTATGATTGTCAGTTGCTACCCTGCTAGTTAGAAATAATAACAACTAAGTTAAAAAATTAAATTCATTTTCACATAATAATTTTGTTTTCACAAACTCACTCCAACATCCTAAAAGATGGACTCTCTGCAGCTTTCTTCTTGTACACTTATTTATTTTTTTAAGCTGTGGAGTGAATGTATGTTTGTGTATTGCTCTGTGTGCTGCTTGTGACCGTCTTTGTTCAGGGGCAGAGGAGATACAAAGTCTGTCCATGAGGTCATGACATCTGCTGTCCCTTGCTTGGGAGGTAGGATATCAATCTGCAGTGTGAAACTCCTTCCTTCCCTCCAGGGAATTCTATCTCCACATACCAAGGCCAGCCAGAAATCCTAATCTGGAAGCCTATAATTTGGGAATGAAAAAAAAATGGGGTTATTACAAGTAGGAGATCAAAAACTTGTTAAACACTCTTCCACTAACATGCAGGGAAAAGTAATAGTAGCCAAATTTTCTCAGTCTAACCAAATCATGACAATCACATTGAGTAAAGATAATAGGAACCTTTGATGTTGCTTTGCGAGTAGATCTTCATCCTCCATAAAGCTCAGGGCCATGCACTGATGATATACAGCCTGTCTTTGAATGTGAGGTGGTGATTTTTCACCCTCTTGACCAGGAGCTCAGGTCTCATTCCATCAGAAGCTTGCCCCTGCTTACAAAGGGAGCAAGGCTACAAATCAGAAGGTCAGTTGCTTTTTTTAGTTTAGTATTTTATACTTTGATTGCTATTAAATTAGATATCACAGTGGTAAGCACCAGAGCCAAGATCACCTAGAAGGGAATAGCTGTCTCAAAGAGGTATAAAGTAGTAAAATGGTGCAAATGAGCAAAAGGAGTATTACTTTAACTACCAGGAAAAAAAAAAAAATTATAGTGAGAGTCTGTTCTCCTGATGGAAACCAGAAGACCTGATGAATTTAAGCAGCTCAAAAGTGACCTGGACAAAACACTGTAAAATACACTACATAGATTTTTCTTCCTTGGATATGAGATGATCTAATAGGCTTTGGTAATTTCCTTTTTGATCTAATTTCTGGGATTCTAAGATCGCTTTTGAAAATAGGTCATTTTCTTGCCTATCTCACTGCAAACCTTCATGAAAATTTTTGGCCCGTTTTCCACAAAGGGAGGCATTTGCAGTAATTCAACACGGTGATATTTTGAAGACTCCAAACAGGTTTCTCATGGCCATATCATTCTGTTGCTCCATTGTAAAATTCTCAGAATACTTGATGGGAGTTTTGCATTAAAATTGTAAGGTATTTATATCTCTCTGCTCTTTAGAGGCCCAAGTCATATCCATGCTCTATTCCCAGGGTAACCTTCTTTCTTTAAAGCTACAGTTTGGCTTTACAGGAAATAATAATCATGCCTACCATACTGTAACTCAAATATTCAGACACATGAATCTCTTTCTTGACTTCCTATAAAAATGTCATTTGTAGCTTTATTTTGTTTGTTCTGGTTTGACTATAGTATAAACAAGATTTTATTAAAACATTAGCTCTAAGTTGCAGTTCTTTCCTGAGACTGCAAGATCTTGCAGAAAAGATTACTGAAACTGCAGGGCAAAACCACATATTAACAGAAAAATGAATAATGAGTCTGTTTTCATATGGATTTTTTTAAAAGTACAGCTTGTAGTTGAACTAAATGTACTATTTCTTCCACTGCAGTCAGGAAGCCCTCCCAGACTTTTGACAGTGCCGCCAAAAAATTAATGCTTCAGCTGTTTAAAAGATATCAAAAGCTAGTTTGACAATTGTAATCTCTTCCAGGAATTCCCTTTCCCATTTTCCCTCCCTATAAAAACAGATAACAAGATGCTTATATAGTAGAAATGGAAAGTCAGAGCTATTTTATGAAGCATTGTGCATTCCTTCCAGCCTTAGGAGATGAGGCATGACATCTCCACAACGGGGTAGGAAATGCAGACACTCTGTTGTGTAAGTACCATTTGCTTCAAGGATTAGCTGCTTGCCAAGATAGCGCAGATTTAAATGTTTCCTAAGCCATTTTTCAGTTTTGACGTAACATGGCAGCCACAGGAGAGCTGTGGAGATGCTGGGTAGAGACTCAAAGCAGTGACCAAGGAAAGACAAAACCGAAGGAAGCAGAGAAATATGCTGCATGTTCTCATATCAGCTGACACAGCAGAACTAAAGGCAAGAGAATGCAGCACCAGCCTGGCTTCTCTTGAATTTCTATCCTCAATTTTACACGCCATAAGATGGGACAAACTGAAAGGAGATGCTGCTTGAACTTTTGTTCTGCAGCATCTTGAAAAGGCACTGAGACATAGACTCAAAGGTCAAAAGTGTTCCCTTTTCTGGAACAAATTCCCAGGACAGCTGTTAATACCACTCTGTTTTTTAAGGCTAATCTTTAATAGTATTCACTGGTACGTGATAAAAAATATATACTATTACTGTGGCTGTGGCGAGGAGCGGTTTGTTCTTCTCTAATAACAGAAAGGAGATTCTGTGTTAGGAAGAGTGAAATAATTAAAGAGGTTACCAATAAAAAAGCCACTGTATTTGCAGACGGTGCCCTTGCGTTCAGCAAATGCCAATTAGAGAAATGTCACTTTATGTGTACGATGGATTATAACCGCACAAACACTTGTACAATTATGTGCTGGGTCAGAAGGGCAAGTTACCTTCACTTCACAGCCATTATTTTAAAGCAAACACAACTATCAGGCACACAAACATCAGGCGTTGTGGCAGGGTAATAATAAAGTAATGACTTTGACAATGCAGGCTAAAGAAAAAAGAATCTATGTAACAAGCCTTGGTATTGTGGGAGGTAATTTTTACCATGTCTGCAGTATATGGATTAGAATCATCATCTTTATATAATGGAGAAACAAACCCTTCCTTCCACCACTTAAATACACTTTATATACTGTTATGTTGTTCTGATGCTTGGAAATGCAAAAAAAATATACATTTCTTTCAGTTACTTTCTATGATGCTGAAATGTTTGTAGTCCACATGCCCTTGTAAACAAGTTTGTGCACTACAAATGGTCTGGTGTCACCATCGTCTGATGCACCCTGCTCTCAGTTCTTCTGTGGCTCTGACTGACTTTGGTAAATGAAATAAAGGATAGCTCTGCAAGTGAACTTGTGCAAGGGATGTCCTTGGGTGTTTATTACTTGCCCTTGTTTGTAGGTCTTCTTCTTGATATTTTATTTGGTATGTTTTGCCTGAAGCTTCATTGGATTCAAGTCCAAAAAGGCAGAAGTCTGTGGGGATGCTGTGGCCATCTTGGGTGCGTACAGGATAGCTGTGCTGTACTTGGATTCCTAAGTTTTGCTCTAATGCTATCAGGTTTGTCTTCTTTCTAATGTGCTTGCCATCTGTACTTGTTCCGGCTTCTCTCTGGGTCAGAAGAAAGAACACACTTCAGCAGGGATTGTGTTACCATCCGTGGCCTGAACCTTTGTGCTCGCTTGACCTCATACCTCTAGGAAGCTCAGCTGGCAAACATAGCACAGACCTTTGTGGCAACACCCTCTGGGAGCATAGACAGCCTCTAAGATAATCCTGCTTCCATATACACCGAGGTATTTTCATTGACATGCTCTTTTCACAGGTTTGAATCACTGCGGCTTTAAAGTACCAGCTTTCCCTAAAGTGGAAGCACTGTGCTCACCTGAGGACCTGCTCGAACCCAGCATCTGCTGGGGCAGGACGGGGTGGCAGAAGTTAAATGGAGAGCATTAGTTTGAAAAATTTTATGAGGTCACCATTCTTTTAAATTGGTTTACACAGATGGCTGTCTGGTTTGTTGCTTTGTCCTTGCTTAATAGTAACTGTTTATGGAAAAACGAATTGCTTTGCAGAAGGAGGTCCAAAAGCTCATGCTGTTGTTTCCCTCACTGGAGATCTTCGTGTTATTACAGGCATACAAAGATTTGGCCTGAAATGGAGATTAATTAGGAAGAATTGTGAATAATTAACCATTTGACTTGTTCCTAAGCTCTGTAGTCACTGGGTTAAAAATTATTTCCCAAACTGCAGGAGATAACAGAAGGTTATTCCTTGTTTCACAATGTCTATATTGTTACGGCTTTGTGCTGTGTGTATTCTGACATCAGCTGATACCTACGCAAGTCAGGTCCAGCTTCTCATCCAAACCACTTCCTGGGGTTTTCTTGGGTGATGGCAGTGGTTCAGAAGACACCATGGTGCCTCAGAAAGCCATTTCTTACATGTTGCACCCAGATTGTGTGACCAGGAAGAAACGAGGTTCTTAGGAAAGATTTTTGTTCTTAAAAATACCCACTTTTTCTGTTTGTTCTGCATTCAGATTTGGATGTGCATCCTACTGACCTGTGCGTAGACTCGTGGTATGTGTTGTGGCAGATGTAGAAATATGATGTGCATATAGGCATTAAGCAGAGAGCTGAGATGCTGATTTTGCATCTACAATTGTTCCTACTTGGAAAATAAAATAATTAAAAAAACTAACCAAGTAATAGACAGGAAGACAGGATTAATTTTTTAAAAAGGAAATCAAATCTAAATAATGGTACTCTGCACTTTTGCAGGACTGTCTACTTAAGAAGCTGAGAGTGAGTTAGAAACGTTGATGAAGCCTCTATTCTGTGAGGTGGGTATGTGTTTTTTATTACGATTTTGCAAAAGCATAGAAAATTCAAACCATTTGCCCAAGTCCAGGCACGGAACTATTTAAGAGCCGTGAAGAGAGGCCAGAAATTTTCTGCCACGGCAGAGTTGTTCTGATCAACAATTACAAATAAGGTCTTTTGCCCTGCTCTGGAAGGAAGTGATGAGTTTTTGCATTCTGTTAGTGTTTCAAGTGGCTCTTTTGATTTTTGATTTCTGACTAATGGAATAAGTGACTCTCACAGATACTTTTGCTCTGTTGTCCTCCTGCTCTTGTGGTAGCCTTAGATCACAGTTTGGGGAGATAAGTCTACAATAGGGGAGTCAGTGGAAATCAAACTTGTCTGCTGGATCTGGGCCAAACATAATTTGGGGTTCAGAAATGTTCAGTGCGTTTCATTACTTTTTTATTTTTAGCACTTCGTCATGGTCAGATGCACCAGCAGTTTTTTAATAAATCCCCTTTCACATTCAGACTTGCAGCTTAGGTTTGCAGGCCCATGGGGGCTGGATTATTTGAATAAGTCTGAGAAGTGAAATTGAACATTTGTAGGTGCAGCCAATCTAGTAAATCTTGTAATTTTGATAACCTTTGTTATTACAACATGCTGCATGCAAAACTGTCAGCTCTGCTTGCCCTCTGCATGAACAGCTTGGACGTGGACCCTCAATGTTTCCGTGTGTCAGGCTGGTCGCCCACCCCAGTTTGAGCAGCCCTGCTCCTGGGGGGCTTGTTTTAGGCAGAGACCTGGAGAATCTCTCTCTTAGATCCTTGGTTATTTGCACCAGTTTCCCTTTTAACTTTGGGAGATAAACTCAGTGAGTGGGCTCCTCCCTCCTGCTTCATGCCATCGGGATCCTGGATTTGTTATGGCAAGAAATAAATCAGGAATGGAATTTTCTTTAAACTGGTGTTTGCCTTTAAAAGCCTTTTTTGGAATAAATTACTCTTTCAGTAAGTACCAAAATAGGTATTGATAAAATATGAATTTATGCATGCCAGCATTTATCTCTTTTGTATCTATTCACAAATACCTACTGAAAATTGACTCTAGCTCCATATGGCTCCCAATCTCTTCCCTCCCCCAGCTGTCAACTTCTCCTCACCTGGATGAATAAAAGGGAGCAGAGTGCTGGGCCATGAACTGAAGGTGGGTGTAGCAGAAAAGTTATATTAAATACGTTTTTCTCTGGGATATCACTGTGGCTCCTCAAGTGACTCTCAGTTTGGATGGAAAATGCATTAAAAGGGTGATGCAGTTTGGTGCCAGTCTTAGTTTAACACTCTGAAAAAGGAACGAAAATAAATATTCAGAGGGAGAGTTACATGCTGATTTGCTTTCTGTGTGGCAGTGGTTGTGGAAAAGCTATTATTGCTTTAGAAGCTTTTCAGTACATATTATGGCTATCAATTAAAATCACTTAATTTTTAATCTGAAATTTACACTTTACTGAAGTAGAGATGACAGGCCTGCTTGTAATCTGTTCAGTAGGGCTATAAGAAAGCTGAGATAACCTCTGCCCCGAGACCTTCCATTTTCTGAGCATATGGACCATTTATTTTGCTCAGTTCTGAAGTCTTTAAGTTCAGAATCTATGGTGAGATTTGTAATGCATCATTTGATTGAAATTATGCAAATCCATTGCTGCAATGTAAAATAGTATGAAATCTTTGGGACGGAAACTACCCATTTCTCCTGCTCTAAAGCATCTGGAGGCTAAAGTTGCAGGTTTACCATGTCACTGCAAGATGGGTGGTGGGATGGCACAGCTCGCTGCCTCACTGCCCACATGGCACTGCTAGAAAACCCTCACTGGTCACTTCAGCATTTTGATGTGAACCAAATCCTCAAAGTCTCCAAAATGGGAAAGTTATGTTCCAGTATTAAGTGCCATTGCCATTAAGCAACGATTCCAAAATTGCAGGGTTACCTTGGCTTCTGGTGCTGAGTGGATGGGTGGGCACCTAAGTGATTGTCTTCTCTTGCTGATGCTTTGGTGAGCTGAAATGGTCACAGCTGATTTGGAGGTTTTTTCGGAGACTGCTTTCTGCAACTTCCTTTAGAAAGTAAGCATGAGCCCACAGTTCTCTGTCCTATTAGAGCATTAAGTTATGCTGTCAAATTCAGAGCAGTTTTAAAGACATCTAGAGAAATAGACAGAGAAGCAGCTAAGGAGGAACAGAAGACAAAACTGGTTGGATGAAAATTTATATGGCAGAAGGTTCTGAAATACTTCTTCTCTAAACTGGGACAAACACTTGACAACTCTTAGGCAGTAAGATATCTTACTTCAGAACATTTTCAATATTGCTTCAGTTTTATTTTGCATAAAGATATTTTGACGTCATGAAGGTATTCCAACTCATATGTCTTGTTAAATTGGGTAGCACAACACTGTCAAACTGTTAGTAATGGAGTGTTTTGTTATATCACAAGGCCTATTACTTTCATTACTCTTCATTTAAACCAGGAACAAAATTCCTATTTTTATGGAACTTTTCATTTCTATGAAGTCAGTAAATTTTTCTTTCAGAAGAAGAACCCCAGTATGAAGTCTGGATGAGTTACACAGTTTTATAATTTTTTCAATTCTTACTATGCAGTTTCACTTTTTAAAATGAGTGAAATGTGCCTTCTTTTATTGTCTGTAAGCCCCATAAATCCCTAGAACTACATATTTATGAAAGCATAGGATTTCAGCACAGACAGGGCTGACTTTTCATTTCTGTGAGAATGTTTACAGTTGAATGGTCTCAGGAATAAAAACACAGCTTTTTTACATGTATCTTTTGCTAATATAGAACTTGCACATACTCTGAGCCGTGAACCAAAAGCTGCAGATTGAGCCAGCAGAGAGGAAGGACTTTGTCTGCTATACAGCAAAAGGAAGTATTTGCTGTGTTATTGAAGCACATGGCCTTTTGCCATCTTTGATACAGTATTTAAGGGTTGTGCACCCAAAGTCTGCTGCCCTCTTGACCCATTATTCATCATTGGCTGTAGATGAGGTAGATGAGATGCAGCTCCATAGGAGAACCATTGTTTCAGCCCTGCACAGCTCCTCGGAGAACGGAAGCTGCAGACAAAGTGGCTCCCTGTGATTCACCACACTGCTCAGCCTCCTGGTGTTTTCTCTTTTACCTATAGCTTTTCTGGCCCTGCTCTGTGCTGGCCGAGGTAGGCAGACACATGAAGAAGCTGTGGAACTGATTTGCTTTCCACTCAGCTTCACTGGGAGTGAATGAGATGAGCATCTGGGATTATTTTTTTTTTTTTCTGTATTAAAAAGGAAAACCAGATACAATTATCACAGCATTTGCCTTGGTGAGATACTTAAATTTATTTCCCTTTCAACTATTAAACACTGTTGATAGATGATACTTAAAACACTGAATTGCCCATAATTTTTCTAGCACACTGTGAATTGCCCAGTCTTTTTATTTTCCCTCTCTGTAAGCAGTTCTGGTTATAGAGATGCCAGCATCCCCAGTAAGTATGCTAAGAAAGTAGAGTTATACTCTATACTGCTAAATTAACAGGCAGGAATAGTCACACCAAACCAGATTCAGCTCCCAGCTGGGAAAGTGTCTCCTCTAGCCCAAATTTTAATGAATTTTTTCCATGAGAAATTTTCACCAGTATAGCATACAGTGTCATGTTACTGCATGCTGTCATCTCTATCTGTTGATGACAGGTAACTTGTAGAAAATAGAAATGATTTCTCTGTTTTCAGTTACAGGATTTGGAAATGTCTGGTCATTTAGGCAGGTTAATTAGGTAGGTTAACTTTTCTTAATATCCTAAACTATTTAAATTTGAAAAGATAATTTTTATTTTAGCAAATGTACTTTTTTGAGCACTGGCTTGAAGTGAAAACCAGGATCTGATTCTTGTTCAATTTGTTATATATGCAATTCTCTTAGCTTTTGAATTCCTGTAAGTAACAGGGGAATGAGTCCTAGATGGCATAACAACAATATCAGAAGAGTTAACTTGGATTGTTATAGTATGTGATGCTGATGGTACGAAATATTCTCAGGCATTTCTGTCTCCTGACTAGGAAGGGTCTGCTCACGAGATTATGAAATCCATGGTCTTGGCGGTTTGCCTGTGCCAACTGCAATATCGTAGGAGATTTTTGTCCCCCTGCAAATTTTAACAGTGGCTGTGTTATGATGAAATGATGCAGAAGTTTTATGACTTGTTTCAAAGACGAGAAAGGGTCTTCTACTTTTTGTGAACATTTCACCTAAGAGATGCTGAAGTCCATAGCCTGACTTGTCCTTGGAACCTTTGTATATTCCTGCCATGAAGCCAAGTGAGATACGCAAATGCTAGAACAAAAAGTTAAAAGAGACATACATGAGCATTTGGATAGAAACACAAAATTCTCTGGAGTTGTACCAGACGCTTTAAATACCCTATCTTCCAGTCACTGCAGGTGCTCAGACACTGAGGAGATACTTTAGATGGCATTACTTTGTGCTGTTCTCCAGTTCGTGGTATTTCTAATTTTCAGTGCACTGTGGTACTCTATTCCTGTTTATAAATCTTTTAAGTGTGCACATTAAAAAAGTAATTAAATTGTCATTATAATTTATAGTATGCCTGAAGTCAATCACCTAATTAAATGGAAAGAGCAGAGAGGTAGTAGGTTCATAAGCATTTATTAAGTACTACAGTATTAATTATGCAGGACTTCTGAACCAAGCAAAAGAGGAAGGAATGGAAACACCAATCTAAAAAGGCTTTCCATTGCTGCCCTTCTCAATTTAATAACGTGAGACACTCCCAACCCCCAGTTGGCAGGACAACACTAATGCTTTCTTTTTGTTAATTTTTAATGAAATTATGATGGAGGTTTTTTATGACAATCACTTTCAGCATTTTCCTGTAATATTTTTGAAAGTATAATTTGTTCCCATGCAGGGTCCTATAAATACATGAGTAGAATTGGAAGATACATTTAGAGTTATGATTTGGGGTGGATTGTGCAGCAGCAAGCTCTTGGCTGTCACTCCTCAGCATCTCAGGTGGGGAGTGAAGCCTATGCTGGTCCCAGAAAAAGGGATTGAGGGCCAGTGGAGGTAGGGGCTGAACCCAAAAGGGGAGGCTGTGGGTGGCACTGGGGATGTATAGGAACAGTGTGGGTATGAGAAGGTTTTCTCTTTCTTTGCAAGCATTCTCCCACCTCCAGCTGTAAATCCGTGTTACTTCTCTGGCAGTGGAGGGTACGAAATGCTGGCTCTCCCTGCGGGACTGAGGTCAGGAGGCTCTGTGAGGTGGCAGGCTGTGGGCTGCAGCCTAAGGAGTGGAAGTGCATTATATTAGTGAGTTTGTGAAACAGGGCTATCTCATCATATCTGGTTTGTATTTTGCTGCAGTAGATGAACTGCCTGGAGCAGGCAGATGAACTGGATGGAGCAGAAGCCCTAAAGTTAGAATTTCTTCTCTTTTCTTAGTTTGTTAAAAAATGAAAAGCTCTGATAACAAACACACAGAAATAGACTGGCCTGCATTTCATGTTGTTTCTGGGATTTTAATTTCAGCCTTGGCGACCTTTATACCTGAACATTAGTCATCAAAACCTCTCTCTTAGAAAGCAGGGGCGTCTGATCCATTAGCCTGGGTCCTGGGCTTCACCGATGTAGCCCGCAGGCTTTAGGGGACAGAGAGACAAACCAGGCAAAGAGGCAGCTGCTGGGAGCATTGCAATGGTTCATGGGCTCCTACTGATCCATCAGTCTGCAGTGAACAAGGCCTGGCTGGTGTTTGGGAATAGAAATGCTGGCAAACATCAGTAACAAACCAGGACAAACAGTAAAGGTTTTGAACAGAATTTGCTGTATACTCTGCAACTCAACTGGATATTGACAGTAAGGGATAAAGTGGAATCCTGGGAAAGGAACACCTATGCTTTTTTCCTACAAGAACTTGTATCAGCAAAAGCCACTTTACTGGTTCCCTAGAGGTGAGGCCTTTAAAAGACCTTTAGATTAAAGGTCTTTAAAAGAAAAGATGCCCAAAAAGAAAGAACCTTCTGTATAAATGAATAGGAAGAAGTTAGCTACTTACCTATTTGCACTGTCATTATTGACGTAACATATTTGGAACCTAACAGCACAGGTATCGGTTTATCTTGCAGTATATTAAATAGGAAGCCATTGGCAAAACATAATCACAACCTAAGGGCAGCATCTGAAAGTTGGACCTGACTTACCTGAAAACTGGAGAACCAGTTCAATAGCTCTTTTTCTGGAAGAAATTGAGATGGTGCGATAAATCCCTGCTGAAGGCCATTTGTTTTCACAGTCTTTAAAAGGTTGCACTGAATTGATATAAAAATGAAAAAAAAAAAAAAAAGGAAAAGCTAGGCTGAACAATCAAGAAAATTTACTGTGTATAGGTATATGTTTTATACAGAAAACATTGAATCTATTTGGCCATCAGCATTTCAATATTGTGTACTATCTTCTTCAGTACAGGGATGAAGAGGACTGTACACTAAGGCCTGATCCAGCAGCTGAGATTGCAGCATCCCTTTTCCCTGTCCTCCACACCCCCTGAGATACAGGCTTACGTGCCTTGCTGGAGAGAGACCTGTGGTTACCTCTCTTAATCTGTTTATTACTGTAATTAATGTTTCAAACAGATATAACTGGGATTCCCTTTGCAACAACGACAGTGTTTTACCTTATATGGAGAAAATGAAATTATTGACAGCTCTTCATCCCAGAACTCATAATAACCCTGTAATGAGCACAGTTATTATGCTTCAGGTTAGCAATGCAGCAGCATTATATAAGGAATGTAACTTGACAGTTATCTGAGGAAATATATATATATATATATATATATATATGTAGGTAGTGGCATAACCAGGGTCTTGCATGACTTCATACAAGTTGGATTACATAAATCATTTTATGGTCAATAAGCCTGTCTTCTGAGCTGCATGTTGGAAAACATAACGCTTGTCTGTTTGTATCAGACTTTACAGCTCTCTCTTTAATATAGAAATTGCTCACACCATGCTGTTGTAATTTGTGTTTTCAGCTTCTCATGCTGACATTAGGCAAAGGCAATCCCAGTGGCAGTGTCCTCTCTGTGTTGAAACAGTGAAAAACTAGGAAATGCAAACCATCCTCTCACTGATTCTGAAAACATGTTGGATGAGTATTATATTGCAGGTATTAGAGGTAACACTGGAGTGAGCTGTTCAGATATGCTCTACCAATCTTTTTGGTCTTGTCAAAACAGAGGAAAATAAGTCTCCTCTTCACATGTGAGACCCCCGTCTTTACTACTCTCTTTAGGCATGTATTTTCATTGGGAAAATGGACTTGTTTTATGTTGCATTCAAATAATTGATTTTAAGTCCCAGATATCATTATGATATGATGGTACACCAAATGACTACTGTATTTTAAATCCACAGCTGTGGAAGTAGTTGCCAGGTATTGAAACTGGCATGGGCATTCTGTCACAGGTGGAGAACTTGGTCACCCCAGTCTGTTTTTATGGGTTGCTCAGACATCACTCACAGGGGTCTGTGTTAGGTTTTGGTAGAGTTAGGAGAGATGGGTGTTTAATGGCACATGTCTTGTACACACAGTACAAGTGTCACTCCAGGCATCTCAGCCTGTAAGCATGAGGAGGCCACCAGCTTCTCCTGTGCTCCTGGACCTCCTCTGCATTGGGGGCACAGGGGTGTCACATATATCAGGTTAAGGGTATTACTTAAAAATCAAAGTATATGGGCCATGACTGCAAACCAGGCACATCAGAAGTAGCTTTTAAGTTCCTACTATTTGAACTTAGTGGCCTCAGCAGCCTCCAGATGCTCTGTGTAAATGCTCAAGTAACTTTGGTGCTGATATGGCTTCACTCTGAGCAATGCCTATTGGAGGTACAGTATGTTTATACAGGGAACTAACACTCCTTGTTCATGTTTGGATAGAAGTTCTCTGGAATTGCAGAGCACATCCTGAAGAACAACAGTATTGAATTCCAGGCATGTCATTAATGTGAATATTGATCTTGTAAGTGAGATTTTCTTGAGGTTTTCTTGGGAGAGCAATATTACATTTGAAAGAACAAATGCCATTCTAAAGCAGGTAGATATGCAATGACATATTTGTAGTTTCAAGCCTCATAAATTAAATTCCTAACTAGACTTGGTGCAAACATTTCAAATCCTCTTCAGCCTACAAAATCAAAGGGCCAAAAGGTAACCTCAATTCACAGGACTCTTTAGAAAGATGGATGGATACGCCCAAAGTCAAGATGAGGGAGTATTTGAGAGAAGAAATCTAGGTACACTGAGTTTGGAGAGAGCCTAAGTGAGAGCTTTAGGTGCACATATATATGCAAAAGGGTCGGAATGAACAGGGCATGGTATTTTCATATGTTACTGAAGAGAAAAGGGGGGGATAATACTGTGATTAAGCTGCAGCAGGGAGCACTTTGCTAGACCTTTTGATACTGGAAAGGGGTTACTACTATGCAACATTTAGGTCAGTGGAGCAAACTGCCATGGGAGGGTGTGGAGTCAGTCATGGCTAGACTGGATAAGTGACTATTATAGACAACCTAGGATGACCCATTTAGAGGTCGCTTCCAACCCAAATGTTTCTGTGATTTTTGTTCTCTTCAGGTACAGCTCTTGTCAGATTGACTTGTTTTTCCAGTTAGTATGTGAATTATTACAGCCATATTGACAAGAAAGCTCTCTGTGCTAAGAACAGCATGTAAGCTAGAAATATAACCAATATTGCTTTGCATGTTCTAGCAGGTGTAAAAAACAAGTAATTATCACATAAATTCAATGGTATCTTTATTCATAAAGACAATCCCTTGAAATTGGTGTTAAAATTATAATATCTTATAAATACTTAGACTATTCTTAAAACATTTTGTTTTCTTCCTTAGAATAAAACTTTGTTTTTCCCCACAGAAATGTCTTCCTATTTTAAAGATCGGAAATGTATACAATTTTAGAGCATAATATTATACAAAGGGTGAGATACAACCTGTGTCCACTTGACCACATGAACTACATCTCTCTTCCTACAAATGTCTGTCACAGTGCTGGTTTCCAGGGAAGGGTTTAGAGGACCTACAGATCAGTAAGCTGATGCATGTGTGTGTGTGCATATGTGTTTGCATACCTTTAGGTAATAGTGTGATAGTCTTACTCAATGGTGACTGTAGTTCGTGGAATATTTACTTAATCCCAGGGCACAGAAGACATGCTTTCTCTATTCCAGGTTATGTTTTATTTCATTACACTATATTGTTCAAAAGTAGGCTCTATTGTTAAGTAACCGAAATTAATGCATGGGCAAAGATTCACTTTTATCTACAGAAGCAACATAATGTATAGCTAATCACCCAAAGCAGGGAAAATCATTTCTCTTTAGGCTCAATCCAAGTTCCACTGACTTTTATGATATTTGGATCAAGTTTTCTAATCATGTTTCTGTGATGACCTGCAAACCCACTAGGGATGTCATTGCTCATTGCTGGGACTAGTTGTAATGGAATGGTATGAAAGACATTGGAACATAGGTGCCATAAACCTACATCTGCAGTTCAAGTTAATTTACAGATTTTTCCTGTCAGAGCTGTCTTGGCCACAGGTGTAAAGAGGCATGATTCTTGACTTGATCCATGACTGACTCACATAAAAGTGGATACACTTAGGAGAAACTTTTACTGAAACACTTCTAGCTTGTTGGATGAGGGAAGAGGAACCTCAGGAAAAAGCTGTGCCAGCAAATAACATGATTTTGCTAGTACGAAGGAAGGCTGTGCTGGGAACGCTGTCAGTACAGCTTGCTAGGACAGCTGCACTAGCAGAGCTATCCTATTCTGGATACAGCCTTGTCTTCAATTCCAGTTTGTCATGCATGATTTATCTTTCTGTCACCTCTGCAGGACCCTAGACACCTCTTGGTATAAAAAGAAATTAAAACACAATACAGATGAGTCTGCTCTGTATTGGAGTCTTGACCTTTAATATATCAGGTTTTCATATTGCAAATTTCCCAGCAAATAGGCTGTCCTACAAGAACAGAGCTGCTTTTATTATCTGCAGAGGTCCCACCTTAGCAATGCTTCAGTTTTATTTGCTTCCACCTACAAACTCTCAAGCTGCCTGAAATGCCTTTGAGAGGAGATAAGGTTTTGAGATTGCCTGGAAGATCATAACCATGAACTACAGCCGTCCAACGAGGAAAAAGAATTATCATTGAAAATCAGACAAAACAGTCTGGCAACCTGACTATCAGAAGGATTGCTTAATGTTTGTCCTGTTATACCAGTTGAATTTTTATCAGTCTTTGGGGTTTATTTTTTTCCCTTTGGTGCTCTCATTACATTTTCCTTCCTTTATTAAAGAAAGTGTTTGCATCTTGCTCTGTATCTGCATTCCTCACAAACAGACAGGTACATTGCCCTGATGGCAGGTTTGCAGTCAGATCAATAAATCACCTTAGTTAGTTGTTGAATATACCAGATTTGAATTTTAAAAATTCACAGTCACAATTAAAATATCAGAGAAGGCAAAACCTGATATAAATTTTAAGAGGGATGTGAAGAACTGCTATATATTTCAGTCATAAAGCTTTGCCAGCTTTACCTTTTGACCAGATCACTGTTTGATTGGGTTTTGGTCTCCTGTTTTTCTCTGCAATTATATATGGTGTTGGTGCTGTGGGTTGGTGTTTTTTTTTTTTTTTTTTTTTTTTTTTTTTTTTTTGTGTGTTTTTTTTTTGTGTGTTTTTTTTTTTTTTTTTCTCCAAGAGACAGACATCTGTGTCTTTAGAGAAACAAAACAACTGTGTCAACAGATGGGAGAGAAAATACTGTGTCTGAAATAGTGCTAGGAATAAACTGTGTTAAAAATAGGTAGTCTTGCCACAACTGTTTCTTTGGCCAATGTGGAAATCCTTCTTTCCCATACTTGCATGTTATCAAAACTATACTAAAATTCTGTTACAAAAGCTGCCAAAAAAATCTATAAGAACGCTGCTACAACAATAACTACCCTTTTCCTGCCTAATTGTAGAAATCATGCTAGTAAGGGCGAGAGGCTAAGGAAGTTGTGCTGCCATGGGAGAGCTCTGAACAATGCCAGGGACTGACCCTGGCCAGCAGCAACTAAAACACAGCTCTTGCTCTTGTGGATATAGATTTTAATGATGTGACCTTCCTCTCTCCTCCCAACAGTACTAGGATAACTAGGGCACCAGAGGATATCAGAATTTTGCCCCTTCTTAGAAGTGTTTTTGCACTCCTGGTATGGAGAGAGATAATCTTCCTATCCCACAAACTATCTGGGTATAACCCACAGCAGTTCAGCTAACAAGCTGGATTTTTTAAAAAAGAAAACTCTTGTCCTCTCCAAAACTGGAAAGCAAATCAGACTACTCTTGAATGTGACTGTTATCAACAGCATTAGATCTGCAGTTTAGACATTGCATTTCCGCTTTCCATCTGTCATCTCGCTTATTTTTGCTGTCTGTCCTCTTGCTTTCAATTGTCTCTTCTGTGTCTCAGTCTATCCAATTTTTGTGGCTGGCCAGCAAGTTCAGCATTATTGCTGTCCTAATGGCTGTGAGGAGAGCAGAGCAGCTCTTCACTAAATGAGTTTTTTCCCACAATGCCTCTGCGCTTTGTTTGGTCCATTTTTGTTTGTACTTGGTGCCCCATGTTGTGTCATCTGAGAAGAGATGTTTGCATAATGTGTAGTTTGCTGGAGTTGTTTAATTTCTGCAAACATTTATACTCTACAGCTGGCAGTGCATTTGGGGCAGGGACAGATTGCAGTTTCAAACAGAAAAAATCAGTGGGTTGACAGCAGCTGGAGGAGCTGAAGAACAGGTAGACCTGCCCTCAACATTCCCTTCCCTACGCTCCCCACAGCCTTGTCTGGGGAGACCTGCATGGGAGAAAGCAGCCTCGGACAGCAGAGCATAATTTAGGGCAGCCCCATGGTGTTTGTAATTAATTCCTGATCTCTGAGACAAAATGTAAAGGTAGATAAGACTCCTTCATCTGGGGAGAAGGGCAGAGGCAAGTGAGCCATGCAGCCTGCTGCTGGGCGTGAATTTCCTGTGACTGGTTGCAGCCCTGCTCTAATGCAACAGGCTTTTTCTTTCCCACTTGCCTGCAGTCAAGGAATGCTCCTGATGATCCATGCTTGCCTGACAGTTGTTTCTGTTAATGTTGCTTGCTAAGACTAAAGGAAATGTAAAGAAAAAGAAAAGGTTTCAGATGTCACTAGAGGCTGCCCAGTTACTTCAATCCGTCAAGGGAGGAGCCACATTCCTTATCAAAGCAGTGTGTTCATTACCCCCACTCTTTCCTCATTCCCACGTGATGAGGGAAATGTAAATGGAAGAGTTGAAATGCCCATTATTTTATACTCTTCTTCCAGTAGATAAGAAAAGCTCCTGTGAAAAGGCTCAGCAAGGCTTATCAGCAATACTGGACGTACAGAATTTCCTCATCTTACCTCATATTTTTTGTGTTATCTCCATCTGCCTCTATGGTCCCTGCAATCCATGGGTAGTATGTATATCTGTCTGTGTCCACTTCAAGGATATGTCCCCTGGCTTTTTTGAAATTTGCTTAACCTATCTATGGATGAGTTAAAAATACTAGTACTTTACATGCATGAGTGACAGTTTCATTTACATCTGAATTCTACCTTCTTCCAGTCTGATGAGCTGTAAAGAAAGTCAAGTGAAGTTTTGTGCAACATCCTCAGTCTGTGAAAAACCCATATTAAGAAAGATGCACACTACCTATTCACTTTTGACTTGAGCAAATGCTTTGCTTTGCTGAATTGACTTTACTAATTAGAAATGGAATTAAGCATATGCTCAAATGACTTGCTTAGCTGTGACTGAGGTTGCATAATTTGGCTACTGGAGCTTTCCTCCCAAATTTGGTGAGAGTAGGCTCAGGCAGTAGTGACAGAGAGGTGATAGAATTGTAATGGGTAGGATAATTTAATTAAGATTTATTAAATCTTAATCTTTGTATTGTAAAATGAGGTTTTGCTTTTTCATTACTGCGAGTTTCAAATTATGATTGTGAATTATGGTCAAGTCAATATGGTTTCATGGGGCAAGTATAGCAAAATTTTTGCTTCAGCTATAGGAATATATAGTTAACAGCTGTCCTGTAGCTGTGTCCAAGCTAACTGCTGTTGCATTGCCTCATTTTTCAGACTGTTTCATTCTGGTGTTGGACATGAAAATCATTAGAAAATATTCACTGGCAGCATTTAATAGCATATATTTAGAATATGAAATAAAGAAACCAAACATTGGTGATGCACCATAATCTACTAGTAGTTTGTTTAACTCCACTCCTCCATATGTGCAAGGGAGTAAAATAGAAGTTATTGAAAAAATAAAATGATAAAGATTAAAAAAAAAACATGGGGGGAGGGGTTTCTTTAACACACCAGCTCGTTTTATTTTTCTGAAAGTCAGTGGTGATTGCAGAAGGTGAAAAATTGCAAACAAAACTAAGGAGAAGTTCAAGTTCACTGCAGAGCCAAAAGTGTGATTCAGGAGCTGAAAATATCTCTGCACTTCATGCATCAAACTCAAACACTGTGCTTTAGCAACGCCCCCTGGATTAGAAGCAGAGTTTGAGGTCATTCCTCCTCCAGCCTGCCATGTATGGATAGGGCCCACGCTCATGACAAATTGCTGGCTTACTGAGCACACACCAAGAGCAGAGTGACATGAGTGTAGAGGGATCTTGCCTCACGGAGGAGAACCAAAGATTCTAGTGCTGCCTTTCTCTTGTCAGTCTTAAGACCTTCAGGACCAGTGTGGAGGTACTGAGAGGACACTTTAAACAATCTCTCTATAGATGTGGCAGTAACAAGGGATAGTGGGGTAGAGCACTCGTCTCCTTGTAAAGAAGTCACCTGGCATCCAATGGAAGTGCTTAAAAAATATGTGCTCAGGATTGTTCTGGTGGCTCATTCAGATTTTCAAGATGAGTGATCAGCTGCCAGTAATGGTGTTTCATTGGGACTGCTGACCTGAAACAACAGTTCTGTCATCCTGTGCTGTACAAGTTGTCTTTGTAACCAGGAGCATACTGTCTGAGACTGATCTCAGCTTACCTGGTGTAAATCCAGAGTGCCTTGAGTGAAGTCTATATTTTGACTTAACACCAGACTCGCCGAGCTCTTAGTTTTATTTTATAGGGAACCTTGATTTTGCAGGTAACAACCAAAATTCTGTGAGCAGACCCCAAGTCCTTAGATTATTTTCCCTGCTGACAAATTTCTGTTGCTCCCAGGCATTACACTTCCCTCCTGGCGTCCTGCATGGCTGATTAGTTGCCGATTTCTCAGAGGCAACTTAGCTTTCATCTAGTGAAGAGATGGTCCAGAGCTACTGCCATCAATCTGCCATGGGCTTGAACTTGCGATGGTCTTTCCATGGAGATGGACAGTTTTGACAGCTCAAGCAATTGTCATGGGCTGGTGAGACACCTGCCACATTGCAGCCTGCCTGCTTAGTGGCCTCAAGTGGCCCTGCCTCAGTTTCTTCATTGTGCCTGGCTGCACTGATTTTCCCCAGTGTATGGGTGTCATAGCAGGGTAGTCATTCAAAGAGGGAAGGAAAGCCAAGGCACTCAGTGTGGGAGGTTCCTCATGACAATTTTGCTGAGGTCTGTTTGGATCTCATAGAGCATGAGCTTTACCTAGAATCCTATCTCAGGCTTGGCTGAGATCGCATGTTTTCGCTTCCTCTGCCCACTCTTGGAGGATCCCCAGATGTACTCCCATCTTGTTGCCAGCTGCCTGCACAAACAGCCCTCTTGGCAGCAGCAGGCCAGGCAAATGGGCTGAGCAATGTGTGCATGAGGACACCGTGTCAATTGTCAGCTTGACCATTGTCTAAAAGCATCAAGCCTGGTTAGTGAGGGCACTGGTCTCAGCTGGCAGTGTCTAAACTGTTATTTGCAGGGAGATTATGGACCTATACTTAGGGGGATGTGTTCTTGCTAATTTAGCTCCTGGCTGAAGTAAAAAAAAGTAACCCAAAATCATAGTTCCAGTGATGGCAGCAAAATAAACTCCTGTGCAGAGTGGGCCCTGAGGATAGAGGAGATAAAGTAGAGAGGCTCACAAGAAGAAATCATATGCATGATTTTAATGAAGTGAATCACCTAAGTGTAAAGTAAACAAAGTTCATATGGGATTTTCTTTTTAGTTAAATTTTGATCAGATTGCAGAGCCTGAAACACAATTAAACCAGCTCCACTAACACACATATTAGTAAATATGTCTACTGTTATTTATATAGTATTTATACAGATGCACATATGTATATATACATATATTTATGTATACACACACATATGTATGTATGCACATAAATGTATGCATGTATAAGTTTGAACAAATTGAAATTTTACAAAGATTTCTTCATGCTCTTTGCATCCAGATCTGCAACATAGTGCTAGCATGCAGGATACCAAAATGAAGAAAAGCTGTCAATAAACCAAATTTAAATGGGCTATCACACTCCTGTTGAGAAAAATGTGGAAAACAAAAAAGCATAAATACTGAAAAATAAAGCAGGCTCAAAATGTCTTGCTGTTTTAGTACTGAAGACAAAAATGTTTACAGCACAGATACATATGATTCAAAAAATAAATTATTTGCCTTTAACTTTGGAGGTAGTTCAAGATTTGATCCATTAATTTCATCAAACTGGTTGTAGGAAAACTTATTTCTGCAGTATTGAGAGCTGTTAGAATGACCTGGAATTAAGAGGGCAAAGGGAGAGTTGCTGTAAGTAGTTTAACTCCTCTATTAGAAGATGATTTGTGTGAACACATTAAGAACACCAGTAAGGTAATGGGAATATTTTTTTTCCACTTTTTCAAATTCAAGTGCATATGGTATGATTGCATTTGATCAGGATATGAACATCATTTCACAGATGATTGTCTTCTGCCATTGATCATATGAAGTCAATTTACAGTATGACATTGCTTTTACCTTCCTCATGTAGGGAGACTTTTTTGCTTCTAGTCTCAGCTGCTGTGGCTATCAAATTGTGTGTATAATAAATTGTGTTTTGTTTAGAGAGCGATATCTGTAAAATATTGCCCGTTTGGAGAAAAAGCACTGAGATTGAGATTGATGCCTGGAGCTTAATGCATCATAGCTGCAATCAAGCAAATTTTAGACTTCTTATTTCTCCCATTACAGACCATAATTCACAGACTTCTCTGGATTTTCTGTATTTGAAAAGGAGAAAGGGAACAAAAAGAGCATTAGAAAATCCACACAGACTGGCTTCACGGTCTCTACATATTACCATACAGAAGCTTTCCTGGTCAGTTCAATGCATTAAGTAAGAAAACATCTATAAAAGGAGATTTGGACTGATGCGAGATGGTTTGGAGTGAGAGATTTGCATATAGTCTCACTGCTTTGAGTTACCAGCTATAAATTCAAATTGTTTGGTGATGCAATACAGAAGTGTGCATATGTTTCTACCTATGTTGCCTGGCTCTTTTTTAGTACAAATTATTCTATAGAATCTTGGAATCTGTCTGCAATTTAAATGGTACCTGGCTTGGTACCTGGTTTTCTTACCTGGTCAAAATTAGGCTTTGAGTAAATTCCCAAACCATGGTAAGTTACAGGGTGTACTGGAATGGTAGCTGCTGCAAGCCAGTTAAGGAGTAACACAGGCATAGCTTTATTTGCCCTTTGTACTCTTGAGACAATTTCACCTATTTACTGCACTATTTCAGAATCTTCAAATAATTAGCAGTAAAATAAATATTATCCAGTTGCTTTCCTAAAATTTTGGTTTCTGATTAAAATACACATGAGATATATGACTTTTTTTTTTTTTTTACCTTGGAAAGTGCACAGGGTTCTCCCTGTCACCCCCTATCCTCAACCGACCTTTCAGTGTCAGTGGAGCAGATATATAAGAAGTAATATAAAACAAAGTCCTTCTTGTTGATCCATGAAATGAATTAATCTTTATGGTCAGATGATGCTGATGTCTGCTGTTACATTTTTGTTTTACCACTGAAAGTGTAGTTTTACGACTAGAAAATTATTACAGAGGTCATCAAGGCTGGTAGCAGTCTTTCAAAAGCAAATGGTGAAGATTCATTATAGGAGCACTTCGGCCTATGTTTCCAGGTCCTGTGTAAAAGCCTATTCCCTAAGTATCTGAGATACAAAGTGCAAATTGAAAAAATCTCTTCCAAGCAGTAAGACATGCTGTGATTTTCATACTCTCATTTCCTTTCTGATGAGCTTGTTTATTCATAGTCCCAATGGCTGGCAAACAACTGCAGCAGATTAAGAAAGTTATGACCAGATATGACCAAATAGAATCACAGACTCATTTAGTTTCGGAGTCCAACTGTTAACCCAGCACTGCCAAATCTGTAAGCCATGTCGAGTAAGCCATGTCCCCAAGTGCCACATCTACAGGACTTTTAAATACCTCCAGGGATGGTGACTCAACCACTTCCCTGAGCAGACTGTTCTGATGCTTGACAACCCTTTCCATAAAGAAATTTTTCCTAACAACCAATCTAAACTTCCTCTGATGCAACTTGAAGTCATTTCCTCTTGTCTTATCATTTGTTAGTTGGGAGAAGAGACCTAGCAAGACTAGAAATATTGGAAAATGCTCAGCAGAGGTGGTTACATTGCTGTCTGTCTTCTGTGGGCAGGCGCTGAAGGCACGCACATTTACTTCTGCTGCAAAAAACAAAGTATTGCTCAAACTTTTACTAATGCGGTGATAAAACCAAATTAGAAGTTCCTGGTTTTACTATCAAAACAATGCCTCTGGAAGGTTTAATTTGGCAGCAAAATCCTATTTGATGACAGATGCATTTTCTGGGATTGTTGGAGACTCCATATACTGGCTGCTCCCTCAGACCACGTCCTGTTTGCTAGAACCAGTGCTGCTGTGAGATGGTTGGTTAGTAAGGAGATGCACTACTACTGCCAGGACAAAATCCTACTGTCATTAACCAGATCTTGCTTTGGATAATATTTTGCCTAATAGTAAGTAATGATTAAGCTTCTTAAAGACTCAGAAATTGATCCAGCCTTCATTGAAATTTCACACTTGGATCAGATGCTAGGGTAACCTTTGAGGAATACCGTTGAAGACAGTGAGGTTACCACGGCAAAAGGGAAGACACTGGCTTCCATCAGCTATGAGATAAAAGAGAAATAAGGGAAAAGAGAATATAGTGTTCCTCATGGATTTCAATTCAAACACTCTTTATAAAGCTGTGGTGAGATTTTGTTCCATAAATAACATCTTTCACTTATGGCTTTATTCTTTTTTTCATGAAAGTCCAGTTTGCTCCTGCCAGGTTGCTTACAGAGGATTTAGTGTAAATGAGAATAGAGACCCTTGTGTTTAAGCTACAGATTAGATAAACCAGTTCACAAGTCATGGTAATTAAAAATATCTGTGTGCAAGTGAAGCCAGCATCACTGAAACCAGTAAGACCTGTGGAAGCACAGGGTGATCTGCTTTAAGGCTGGAAGGTATCCATGCCTCACCAGGGAGAGGATGCTACAATCCAGAGCACCCCCAGCTCCTACTGAAAGAGGGGAGAATAAGGACTCATGACTTTTTTATTGCTTTGCGTTGTTTTTTTCGCTGGAACTTTTTTCAGGTCAATTGTAAAAGTATTAATTGAAATACTGGCCCTGGTAAATACAGAGTTTTGCCCTTGAGTAGAGCGGTGCCAAGGTTTCACCACAGATTAAAACCTTATTCGGTCCTGTTTGTTCAAGGGTTCAAAAGTGGTTCCTGGCTTCACATGCAGATAGTTTCCTAGAAAGCTGTAGATTAGGCTGATAAAGTGTCAGGGGCTGCAGCCAGAGCATATTATTTTATATATTCAGATGCCTGTATAGACCGCTAATGACATTGCAAGTCAGTAGCTCATTATCATTGATATTTGTTTTTGTTGCTAATAGCAAACATTACAGAAAAAAAAAGCACGAGCATATCCCTTTTATTGCTAACTGGTTCCAGGCCTGCTTTATTCTTCAGCTTTTGGCACCCTATTTCCACCAGCTCACATCTGTGCTGTGGTGTGTCACCCATCTGGTGGAGGACAGGCCTTGCCCTGTGTATGGGGCAGTGTGGGCACCACTGGCACTTGCTGGAAGTGGAGGGAAGTTTGTTGTTGGCTTCAGTGCCAGTACAGTCAGGCCACAGGCACAAATCTGCAAGTTCATTGTGCTACATTTGAGATTTTCCTGTCCAAGTCTTCTGGCATGCTCCTCTGCGATGACTTTTGTAAGCCCTTGAGGAAAGCACACCTTCTCCTGCTGCAGTGACCTGATCACTCCAGACAGAGGCCAGCCAGGGCTCAGTGACATGGCCATGGCAAAAGAGTAGGAGAAGGGATGACATGAGCTGTATTTCTCAGTGGGACCCTGTGCTCCCCTGGGGTGCTGCCCTTTCCAGGAGCACATGCAATCTGGGATGCCCACACTTTGCCCATCCCTGTCGTATCACCTGGCCTCTCATATGTGGGCATTCAAGGACACAGGGAAGCCTGAAAGAAGGTGCCCTGGGCAAAACACATGCTGTGGTTGTTGGGTTCATACTGGTCTTCACAAAATGAGAACAGCCAGGCTGGTTGGAGTATGTTGTCACCAGAAGATCACCGAAGGTTTGCTGTCTCAGTATTACCAAGGTAGGGATTTTAGTCAGCTCTGTTGTGTACAAATTAGATATGAGTCTCCAGTTCCTGGTGCATTGTCTGTATACCCTGATCAAAGGTAGTCTCCATGTATTCCATAACCCATTCCCTGGAGGTGTAAACAGGGCAGCTTGTAGCTGTCTAATGCGTCTAACACGTTAATGAACATATCTCCTGGTGCTCTGTGCCTTGGACATGCAGACATACACGCCTGCATACGTGGCTACAGCAGGTCTTTTGTATACAGAAAGTACTTTTTTTGTGGTCTTTCCCAGAGTACCATCACATGTAAAGAAACATGTAAGGTTTATGACTGATTTTCACAGTGTACACTAATAACTTATTTTTTAAAACAGACTAGCATCAGAAGGAAAAGGGAATTTATACGGGTGATCTCACTTTTAAAGCACAGTGCTAAATGGGAAAGAAGCAGAATGAAAAACAATCGCACTGCTCCAGTTAATAAAAGGAAAGTATTTGCATTTAATTACAAAATATGTGCTCTAAAATTCTGATTTGGGCATGATCTTTTAAAAATTAGACAGAAATTAGGCAGAACACTTGGAACTGCAAGGTGTAAAGGTAAAGAGGCTACAAAGGCACTTCATGCTTTGTGTGTTTACCCTGCTTGTTTTTATACATTATTTTTGAACATACATCATTGTATGCACCTATTGGTCTTGTATGTTGATTTCACTTTGGCATATATTACTTGATGTGTATTCTAGCCCACAGCAAGTTGAAAACCACAGGAGAGCTACTGATTGCTCATGCCACATTGCCCTGAAAGTAGCAAGAAGGACTGTGACTGAATCTCTGAAGTTCTTAAATGTATTTATGTAGCCAGCGCCATAATGTTAACTAAGTTGTAAAAGCAAACAGCAAGGCTAAATTAACTACAGTACTTAAAAATATTTAATATTTATTTTCCAAATAGGTGGAAGAGAGAGTCAACAGCCATATTCGCTGGAGTAGTGAACCAAATTGCCTTGACTGGAACCATTACTCACTTGCACCTTCGATGGCAGCAGCCAGGTAGGAGAGCACAGGAAGGGTGGTTTTGCATGATCTGAGGGAGTGGGTCTGAGTGAATAGTTTTTCGTTCTGAGAAATGATTATGCATCCTTTTGTTACAACTGAAGTCAGCTCTTGGTGAAATCAGTAGCATTTGTTTTTTGGGGCAGATTATGTGTTGGTTCATTTGGAAATTCTGTTTTTGCTTTGTCCACATACTTAGTTTGCCACTTTCCCTTCTCTTTCACAGTTTTTGCATTAAGTACTCAGGGAGCACACTTTTTGAACCAAATAAACAGAAAAGTGTGCTCGTAAAAGTAGATGAAGAAATGGTGGGTGAGGTTTTTATATTTGAAATGTTTGAGGTTTTTTATTTACATTGTCCTAAAATTTAGGTTGGTGATTTCTGCTTGACCATCTTGACATTTCAAGTGCACCATTGACAATACTGTTCAAGGTTTAATTTTTCTTCTGGGTCTTGGACACTTGGGCACATAGAAATTGCCATTATGAAAATGCTGACGCTGTTTTATATAGAACACCTAAGCTACCTTAGTGGATCCCCAACAGCAGTCTTACTGTGGCATTGGTTAGTTCAGAAGACAATTTATCTTGTCAAGAAAAGGTCCATTGTAAGGTACTGATTGCAGCTCCATGTTTATTTTGGTTGTTAGTCACAGGTTGGACAGGTTTCACATTGACTTGGTCTCAAAAACTGTGCCTGTGTACACACAGTTACTTTAGTTGCTGTAGGAGACCTGAAGCACTGAGAAGCTCCTTTTCTCTCATCTTCTCTGTACAGACTCATCCTTGATGGTCAGAGAATTATTGGCCTTCAGAATTTAATAAGACTAGCTTGAAATAGTGAAAAGTTAAGGAAAACATTGACACTTTTTTAAAATTAGTATCCAATATTTATTTGCAGCCATAGCACCTAGGTATATAAGGAAGACACTCGAGATTCTCATGTGATATCATGTCCACAGGAGAAGGTGTTTGAAGAAAACACAGAACATATTTTGAGATGACCCCTCCCTTGCTTTTCAGAGTTATGTAAACAATGTTGGACCTGTGTTTAATTCTATATATAAACTGAAGGAAAGAAGGGGTTAAATTGAGGTGAGCAATCCCTTGAACCTTTGTTCAACCCTGGAACTGATCCCAAATATTCTGCAGACCAGGGTGGTGCTATATGGAATATCTCTTCCTATGGATCTCTCTCAAGGTCCCTGAAATGGAAGTTATGTCTATCTGTGTTGTTCTTTTTCCCCTCTGAAGTCTCTAAGAGCCAAAAGAGGTATTTCCCCACAGCCTGGGATCAGAGGTGGGTGAGAGAGTGCAAACGGATGGCTGTCAGCAGGGCTGTTACTAACAAACATGTTGGCAAAAAACAGGGCATCACCCCCTCCAGAGGTCCTGTGGAATTTCTGTTTAAAGTTCAGCAGGAAAACAAACTGTCCTCATGCACCCCTGAGCTCTGTTGCCAGTTTGGAAAGCATTAACAGCGTGTGAAATTTATAAGCAGAAGTAATGGAATACTGCTGTAGTATGGAAACCTAGCCATGCCCTGACTCACCGGGCAGGATTTAAGTGGAAAACTGAGAAGTTTGGTACGCAAGAGTATGGCGGTCACCCTCTGAAATGGGGTTTTAGCATAAATTTTTCAGGTTTTGTTAGCGTGTAACTTAATGGTACTTGTGTGAATTAGGCATTATTGCTGTGGCTCTCTTGAATCCTCTCCAATAATGTGTCAGCCAAAGTAATGGCATGCTTCACTTTTTGTTTGGAACTATTGAATTTTATAATAGATGCTCTCAATTAACAGAGTTCAATATTATTGTAACTATGAGGATATGTATCTACCTTGTGCGCTAAGGATATTAAGGCAAGAACTTAATAATGATAGTAAATACGTTGTGTGAGCTAATAAAATGCTCCCATTTAGAAACTGAACCCTGTTATGCCTACTTTACAGGTGAAAGCTTGCAGTCTGATTCCACTACTAGATACAGGGTGGTAGGAATGCAAATTTTCTCTGAAGACCAGAGCATGTAATGCTGCCAAACCAGCAGTCCCAGGCACCCTTCAGGGAATGATTCCTGCAGCTGAGCAAGATTGCACAAGCTGTGGTGTGGAGGACTAGCTGCTTTATTTCGGCTGAGAATCCTTTGAAGATACTGGTCCTGATTTTCTACTGCCTGAAACCTTTTGCTATTTATACCTGGGTAAAGTGAATGCCAAGCGAGCATAAAATGCCACTACCCTGGTGCTAAGGGAGCTGTTATCCACTTTGCCCAAATATAAATGACTGTGCAAAGGGTGAAGCAAGTTCAAGGTTTTTCTTTTTGTTGTAACATTGCCCCTAGATCCTGCTGGTCCTTGTTCACAGTGTGAACAGAAGGAGGCTGTATCTTCCTGCAGTTTTGAGCTCAAGATGTGCAAACTCGGGGGGAAAGCAAGAGCACTCATTTCTGGTCCTACTATTAGCCAGAGAGAGGAAAAACATATTCTTCTCTCACGTCCTGGAAGCGGCCGAGCAGGGTGGCGGGGACAACAAGCTCATTTGCCAGTTCCCTGACAACCTGGGGAAGGGGGAATGAGGCTCGAAAACGTTCAGAGGCGGCAGGAACGGGCACTGCGCCCTCCAGGCTCCCGGTGTCCGGGCACGAAGGGCCGCACGGGCGGAACCTCGGAGGCTCCGGCGCTCCCTGGGGTTGGCGGGGACGAGGGGGCGCTGGCCGCGGGCCGGACTGGGCGTGGAAGGGAAAAGCCCGAGCCTGGCGCAGCTGCCGCCTGGCAGTCCCTGTGTCCCCTCGGGCAGCTGCGGCACCCTCCTGCTGGCGAGGGGGTGCGCCAGCGGGGAGGCGCTCATCTTCCCAGTCTGTTTATTTCAGAGTGTCCCCACCTTCCCTCCCCACCAAACCCCCCTCCCCAAAGCCCTCCTTCCCCCCGCCCACCTTAATAAAACAACACCGAAAAGCAAAAAAAAATCAGCGCTTGTTTAATGAAATCTAACAACTTCGTCTCTGCCCGTAGGCAGTATATGGCCCGCACAGCCGCAGGCGGCGCTGTGATAGCTGGCAGGGCATTGACGTGACGCGTATTGGAAGGACGCGGTCCTCGAAATCCTCCGGCACCGCGAACTAACGCTTTCAAACTAGAGCAGAGACAGATAAGGATATCGTGAAGGATAAATTTGGCGTTGTGTATTATAAAGCTGAATCCTTAAAAAAAAAAAAAAAAAATCTGCATGCTTTTGGCAGTGTTTCATATCTTGTAAATAGAACCCATATATATTCATGCGTATTTTAAGCAGAATGTAGTGTACTGCAATTTCTGCTATCTAAGCAAATATCTTGGTGGAGTAATTTAAAAACAGAGCTGTTTTTCTGTAGCCAGCATTGCACCAATTAAGTAATGATGCTGGCCTGTGGTAGGCATCCTGGGCTAGGGTCTGCCAGCTGTCCAAATACCTGCTCCTGAAGGCATTCAGGAGCTGACCCAGCACAGGGTGAATGTGTTAGTGTCTGGCTCTCCCTGGGCAGAGCTGCGTGGGGATTGTGTGCTGCAGTGCTTGCTGCTGTGGAAGGGCCATTTTAAGAAAGCAAAAAATGCAAGTAGTTTTTAATTATAGGCAGCAGGAAGGATTCTTTCTCTATAATAGCTAGATAAACCTCTATATATGTTTTATTTCTGTATAATTTCTGCAAGTAACCTACCTTTTGTTAGGTATAGGGGTCATAACAGCATGAACTCTGAACCACTGAAACCTTCACTTGATGGGATTAATTTTATCATACTTCCAATACACGTATATACCAATTTGCATCCATGTTTTCCTCTGTCTAAAAATGTCTTAAAGTTACAGATTCAAGGCTTGCAGCTTCAGTGAAGATGTAGAGTGAACTGCAATTTTAAATATGCCAGTGACATATATGCAGAATTACTGGGACATGCTGTACTGTAATAACCCTAAATTAAGTATTTCAAGATACAAACAAGACACTATACTATTATGTCGGTCTTTAAAAGTAATCCTATGAACCTTGCTGTGTTCTTTTCAGAAATTTTAAGAATTTACATTTTTGAAAAATTGCATAATATCTAGTGTCCTATGCAAATCTGTGTGAGTGGAGCCTTTTGCTCACTGACACTTTGTTAAAAATGTTCTCAGACTGCAAAGTTTCAGCCAGTTGGGAATCTCAGATCCACACTAGGAGTTACCTCCAGATGGCTGCACTTTCATTTGGTACCAAGCCTTCTAGCATCTAAGTGTTAGCATGTTTGGAATGGTGATGTGTACTGTTCCACTTGTTTTTGCCAGAATATATACAGGGCATTGTATGGTAAGTTTTGACACATGATGTAGCTCAAAAAAAAGGTGAGAAGGAGAGCGTGGGGAGAGAAAAGGGACAAGGAAAGGAGGAGGACAGGAAAGGAAAGGAATAAGAAAATGCAGCAAGAGGAGTTTATGTCAGTGTAATGAATTCAGTCTAACTGGCAAATACAATCTGACTGCAAGTTGTGAATTTCATTGAATTTGATCCAAGAAAGACACAGCTGAGAAATCTACAGGAAGCAATCTTTTCCTAGAAGTATGCAGCTCCAAACTGTACAAATTCTTCCACTGGTTGTAAAATGTCTGTCTGCCACTGAACCTGTGCAACTGGATACTTCTGAAGAGAAAATAGTATATTGAGATAGTCAACTAAAGAATAACGAAAAACATAACCTACCAAACGTAGATATTTGAAAGAAGAAAACTATACAATTTGAAGTTGCCAGAGAAGCCCTAGTGATAAGGACAGTTAATCATTTCTGGTGCAGCTGTTTCCTGACATTTCTGCAAAATGTTGTGGAAAAATTAATGAAGGTTCGTTCAGTAATGGTTTCAAGCTTGGCTAGTGGAAAATATGACAGTATTTCCATCGTCAATTAAGAACAAGCAAGGCTTTTTTTTCCGTAGGGGAAGTGGTATGCAGTTTGTACTGCACAGGAAACTGTAGACTTGAGAGCAGCTGTGTGATAGTAACAGGTATGCAGAGAATATGGAGAAGGGCCCGGACCCTCTTCTCTTGTCACATGTGCTTCAGTATAGTAGAACTAGCTCTGTTATAGACTGGAAAAGAGAGCTTACGCTCTCTAGCATGTGCGATATTCTTCAAGTATCTGACTATGAAAAGAAATGCCCTTCTTGTCACTTCAGTAACAAAGCTTGCGTCAATAAGGTTTTCAATTCAATTTTATTTTATTGTTATGGTGTCTCAAAAGACTAATTCCTTCAGGTGGAGAGACACAGGGTTTTTCTAGCCCATCTCTGAAAATTGAGTTACTTGCAATTCGACCTCGGTGTGTACGATTATCAAAGCCATGCAGCGTGTCTTGGGGAGCACATGTGGCTGCTGTCCTGCCTGGCTGTGGAGCAGCAGTAGCCCTGCTGTAGCTGACTAGCCGCTTTGTGGTTAGAGCTAGAGGGGAACCCACTGGCCTCATATGCAGTATGGACATGGGCTGTGCATGTGTACGAACTCATCTCACTTGTGTGTGTGTATGTAGTTCTGCAGATAGCCAAGGAAGCATGTGGTTTAGAAACATGAGCGTGTCCAGGGGGTGCATTCCCATGGCATAGCTGAAGGTCAGTGTAGCAGCTGAGCAGTGGCCTTTGTCCACTCCTTCACCTCGTAGCCCGCAGGCCCTGGCAGGCAGCCAACTGCCAGCAGCCTCCTCAATGGCACCTTGGGGCTTCTGCTCCTTCCACAGCTCTGCTGTGCTTGAGCTCCTCCAGCTCAACTCAGTTTGGGGGATGCTGGATCCACTCTACTGTTGAATAGGCTGTATAGGACAGAAGGTAGCTGGGAAAGAGGCAGTGTCAGTCATCAGAGTATGTTGTAAATACCAGTTCCATACAGTCAGTAGAATGAACTTTTTTACTCAAAGGTACCTAAATTTTATTTTGTGTTAAAAATGCATTGGTGTAAAAATACAGTCCTGGTACAGAAATATTGCAAATCTCTGCAAATGTTCAGGTGAATGATTTAGATGGTCAGTGCCTGGACTGTGAGGGGTTGTACAACCCTGGTTACTGTAATAGCTTTTTTCTTCCTCTTGACATTCCAAGATACTTACAGCCCTACCATAAATATGGTTTCCAGCCTGTTTACACAGTATGATGATTCATGTTAAAGTGGTTAATAGAACATGTATTATAATGAATGGTTTATGCTTTCCTAATATCACTCTGGAAAGGGGTGTTCCTTCTGCAAGTTTAGAAGACTCTTAGCAAGCTCACTAAAAAATGTTTGTCTTTCTGTAATTGTAGCTGTAGAGTGTGTAGTTCTTATTGACACCTTTCAGCCAGTGTAAAACAATTAATAACAGTGAATGATTTAATATGAATGATTTGTGACCATTCACATAATCATGTAGAAGTTAGGCCCAAGTTCTCTCTCCCTGGTGCAGGCAACTGTGAGAAATTTCATTTAAGGTTCTCCCAAGGCTGCAATCCCTAGTGCAGGCAAACCTGTTGCTGAAGTCAGTGACAGTTTTACCAGTGTCAGAGCTATCAGAGCATTAAGATACAGCTCATATAAGAGCCTGTAATTAGTCTTGATTTGGGACATTAAAAAATTAATCCTTCAAGCATCACATCTATAACCATATGTGTACTGCCACTGCAGTCAACGTACTGTGTCATGCCTGTAGCGGGACCGTGTGTGTACTGCAGGGATATGCATGGGAGTAAGGGAAAGATGAATACTCTGCTCTTGCAGTTTATCTGATGTGGGAAATCTGAGGGCGCTGGGTCAGACATGAGCTGCTTTTAAACTTCTCAGCATGAGGGCTGTGCCTACAGCTTCTTAGGAATTTCCCATAAAAACAATTTGTCAATTGAAAGCGGAATTTCCACAAGAACAAGTTTTCCACTGGAAAATCTCCATATTGCTATTTTTATTTTTTTGTTTTCCCATGGAAACCTCTGAATTAAATACTTCCCTTTAAGTCACCTTACTCCATGAAGATCTTTGATTAGCTGAACTGAGCTAAAATGGTTTCACTTGCCATTAAATCGCATCTGCCTATTATCACTCTTGTCTCGTGGTGAATGGCAGTACAAAAACTCTATGCTTAAGAAGTTTCTGTGGGCAGGTCACCTTGACAATCTTCATGTCCCACACTGTATTGAAGTCGCTTGTGTGAAAAAGTCTACTAACAACTGAAAAACTGATGTCAAAGTGAAACAGGTTCTAAAAGAGAGGCCCCAAACCCTGGGAAACCAGGGAACCCTTGCCCACTTGTGAACTTGTATCTTTGCAGTTCAAACTCAGTTTCCCACACTTGTGTATTTTTTACTGGTTATTTAAGATGTCTAGGAGAGTTGTAAAACTCTTGGATTCCATTTAACATTAATGGGGAATAAAAAAGTAAGTACATTTAAGTGACTATAAAATTGGCTAAGGTCACACGACAAGGTGAAGAACTCCCACACACATCTTGCTTTATTGCCTGCCCTGACAGTCTCTACGAAGGGTGGCTGGATAATGGCTGGGACATTACTGTAGGTGACTGAACACCTGGTGCTGAGCATATGGGAAGGGAGAGGAATGCTGCTGACACCAAGGTGTTCATCGTATCACACAGCGATCTCTTATGCATGAATGTTAAAAAAGAATGAATACTCTTACCACTTTTACTATTTAAAGTAACAGTTTGAATAGTTCACCAAGATTTGTAGTAGATGCTGGGTTCTCTTTATGGTACTTTGTCTCCAGACTTTTCTGAATCTTTTTGTTTGTCTTGCTATCCCTCACCAGGTCTTCATCCTGTTCTCATTTAGACATGCAGCTGGTTCTACTCACAGCACTAAACCTTTGGCTATATTAAGTGGTGACCAGCTGGAAGCTTTGATGATCATGACTGGTTGCATGTACAGAGTTCTAGTCCCTGCTGTGCCTGAGGGAAATGTCCTCTAGGAGAAAATGGGCTGTACCAGAGCACTCCATGATAGCCAGTGCACTGGAGGAAGCTCACTATCTACACGAGTGTGAAGGCAGGTACAGATTTCTTCACCTGATGGACACAGGAAGCAGCATGGTCAATGTCTGACTTTCCTTCAGGCAACCTCCTCTGTGCTTCTCAGAAAGACATGGGAGTTGTGGTTAAATATTACAGTCTATTCTTTTACTTGCTCACAGACCAAAGAGGAGCTAAGTAACTTTAAGCCATTGGCTCCATTTTAAGTATCTCTTCCATGGGACAAAGGGCAGTTGACTCTCAGTCGTATGTTCCAAATGAATGACTCAGAGTGAAAATCCCGGGCTACCCTTACCTACAGCAGAGCACAATGCCAGCACATCGAATGTATCCTCCTTTGTCCCTTGTTCCACCTTTCTCATAGGATTGTCTGTATTTCCCATTCCCTCTTGCTCTGTCACTGGTTTGTTTTGACCATCGTAATTTTCGATGAGTAGCTTGAATCAGATTTCTGAATACTGGATCTGAAGCTTCTTCCTTCTGGGAGGATAGAAGTGATGGCTGATGGAGAACTTGCTTGACTGTGAAATCAGGAGGGTTTTTGAGAGCTGCCTTAGCCATTAGCCCTGTCAGCATCACCGTTCTTACCAGATGGTGGTGGGAGCCCTCCTAGCCCCAAACCCTTCTGCTTCCCCACTGCTCAGCTGCTCCAGTGGTGCTGAAGACAAAGGTGACAGATCTGAGCAGAGAGAAGAGGGGACACATAAAGACTGGTCATTAATTCTTTATTTAAATATGTCAACAGTTGCCTTTAGGACATACCAACATAAGCCACTGGCATTCAAGGGAACACCAAATAATTTCAATGCTAACAGCAAACACTTAATTGTGCCAAAAAGCCGAACACGATTTCGAAGATAACACAATATGACTCCACCATTTGCACCTGTGTGCTGTGCTTTGGGGAAAAAAATAAGGCTCACTGCACTTTTAATCCCCTATACTAAAAGGGAAGGTATTCTTCAGGTATAATTGAAACTGGAGTTTTCATTCACCTGTTAGAATTTAAAGACTAACTGAAGGAAGGGTCATAGCAATTATTCACACCATTTGGCAAGAAAGAAACAACTGGCAAAACCTACATTCGTGACAATCAGTTGTGTTTCACGGTTGCATTGCAAAGGCTACAAATGGCCTCAGTTCTAAATTTAAGATAGGCAGAAATTGTTCTGTTTAGTGTGTCCTAAAATTATCCAGCACAGAAATACTTTGGGGAAGTGTAAAAATGAATTCTCAATTTTTCAAAAGGCAGCTTAAAGGGGAAGGCATGCTGATGTGGAAGTATTGAATAAATGCCATCTCAGTAACAATTTTACCAAATGTAGGGAAGAGTCATACACGTCATGTCCTTGTTATAAGATTCGTGGAGAAAATACTCCCACTCAGATAGAAATTCACTGTAAACAGCTCTCTTGCCGTTAGAGCTGATGTACTTTTGAGGATGCAGTGGCTCTTAGAAGGAGTGGAGCATGTTGTGCAATAACGTGACCTTATGTTGCATAGACACTTCCAGTTTTGGAATGTGAAATGTCTGAAACTGGGAGTGGGCGGACAAGAGGTGGAGCCAGTCAGGAGCCTGGGTGGCTGCGTTTCTGAGAAACTCTCTTCTGCTGGTGAGTATTGCTAATTCTCCAAGCGTAAGGCTGAAGCCCTGAATAGTGCTAAGCTGAACCACTAAACAATATCAAGTTTCAAATGGACATGGAGCTATAGGGTGATATTTTGGAAGTTAATTTTATAAAACCTAATTGAAAACAAGGCTGAATTCTTTCAGACCCGAAACCACAGCCTCCCAAAATGCGTCAGAGACTCTGGATGCTGCAGCGAGGTCAGCTTCCCTCCCCCCACTTTACCTGTGAGTCAGGACAACTCTGTTAAAGGAAGCTTTTATTGGAGGCTCTTGGTAGAGAGGTAGACAACATGCAGATGGTGAAAACACAGTGGGAAAGAGTTTGCATCCTGTACCTACATAAATGGTCAGCAACAGGGAGAAGACCATTTTTTTTCTGGAGAACAGAGGGATACTGATGAAAGAGTAGTATTTGAGCAAGAGGTAGGTTCGACTGATTTCACCTTCTCTCTAATTAAAACTTGGATTCAGAGTCCACTCAAGCTGTCATTGTATCCATTTCTCAAGTGGGACAAAAGCTGTCTCCTGTGGGCTTGATGCCCTCAGTGCTTGTCCATGGTTCCATCTGTATCTACTTTTGTGGAAAATCACAGAAAAATAATCTTAGAGCAGCTCAGTTCACTGTAGAGAGGAAAAAAACCAAGGAGGAAACAGAAAGTGTTCGACAGGTGGGAATTTCAGAGGTGTGATCTTGTTTTTCAGGCAAGGCAGACACTTTTTAAAATAGAAACATCCTGTGGGGTAGTCATCCACTTACTCTTTCCTTTGCTATAAATCTAGACCTGCTCATGGGTGGATCAACACTACTGGGACTTAAAAATATCTGTGAGCAATGCTGTCCCATTTATATTAGTGTGCTTTAACTTTTTCCTTGTTTTTTATTGCTGTTATTACTTGGACTGCTCTAGCAGAGTGTTAGCATGGATGAAATTCGTGTAACAAGCGGTATTTTGACAACTTGGACCTGTGGTTTTAGATACGTTCTTCTTTTAATGCTGGCAGGTGATCTGTGCTTCCTGGACTCACTGTTATTGCTGCTGGAAGAAAGGTATCTTGCAGCAGCTCTGTGAGTAGAAAGATACCTTTAGAAATAATTTACAGTGACAGTACTTTTACTAATTCTTTGTGAGATTGCTAGCTGCAGGAAAGAGATCCTGGAAACCAGCTGTAGTTATTTAATGCATGACCTGATGAGCACCTTGGGTGAAAAGCAGAGCATGGTCCTGGTCATGCTAAGAGCTGACCTACCTGAGCCCTAAGCACAGTGGGTAGCTCTGCATTTGAGTGATTTTCCTGAGAGCACTCCATGTGGAGTCTTCTGCTATATTGAAGGCTTGTTTTACTGCTTTGATCCACTTTCCATTTCACTGGTGGATTATTTCTGTTTTACTTTCCCACAAGTTGATTCAGGCTGTGTTAAGGGGGGGGAGGGGGGGAAAGGGGGGAAAGATTTGAATTTGTATCCATAGATGGTGCATTTTATAAGCAACTTCGTCAATGCTTTGTTCCTAGAAGTTTAAATAATCTTTTCTTTAAAAAATAAAAAACAACTAGATGCACTTGTGGAGTCCATCTAACTGCGAGGTATTCATTGACAAACACCCAGGCAAATGAACCTCTTTATGCAGCTATGTCTGAGCCCATATGTGTATGTATTCACATGTGGACTTTGAGTTGTAGAAAATAAGGTGTAGAAAATAAACTTGCTGAGGCAGGTATCTGCCTGAAGTTACATTTGTGTTTTCCATTCAGAAAATGTTTCGTCTAAAGATGGTTGTGGTGGAAAAAGACATAGATATTCTCAAAGTGTAAAGCAGGGCCATGTTTTATCTGAGCTTTATGATGAGGGAAGGAGCAGGCAGACAGACAAACCTGAGCACAGCAGTGTGGGCTCCCAGAAGGGGTGCAGAACTGCCCCTAGCAAAGGATGCCCCTGGACATCTTGGCAGGTCTAGCTGCCACATTCCCCTATAGTATGATTCATCAAATTGTTTCCCTGTTGCACAAGATGGAAGTTTGTTTCTTCTGCCACCTGCCTAGTTGCCTGCTATCCAAACCTGCTCTGAGCAGTCAGTAGGAAATGTGGCTGCCTTTGACCTCCACTGGCCTTTTACTGGCCTTCCTCTGCCCTTTGCTCTTTCTGGCAAGGTCCTGATGCAGGCAGACTCCAGGGTAGCAGCGTAACTGCCAGCATCTTGCAGCTGTCATGTGAAACTGCAGTTTGGTTCACATCAGTTCCGTCCTTCCTACTTTTTTTTCTAAGCAGGTTTATATAGAATATAGAAGTTCAAATCCTATCTTAAGATTGAATTTGACATCCTTGAACAGTGAATTGTTACCCTGAAGAAAGCTATGAAGAAAAATACCAGACTGGTAGCTTTTTTGCTTTTAAGTTTTGCTGATCAGAAATCAGAGGCTGAATTTTGGATCAAACGTCTATAGTAGTTTTGCAATCAAATACTCCCAGCTTGTGAAGATGCATACAGCAGCTCCTCCAGCTTGCTCTAATGAACCGGCAGCTCTTTGTTGATGCTAGCAGAGCAATTAGGCTCCCTGTTATGCAGTCGCATCTGAGCAATTTGGTTTATTTTACTCAAGCAGACCTCACTGATCCACAATTAAAATGGCATTTTCATCTCACACTTAGGGTTTGAGAAAAAGCTTTTGAAGGTCTTCATTCCTCTGATGATGAGCTTGGTAGAGGAACAAAATCATACAAGGGTTTTTTTGTTGCAGCAGTTGGGTCGTGACTGAGACAGTTGGCTACTTCATTATAGCAAACACGTAGGTGGCCTTTCTCATGTTTTGAGATCCAAGAGAGGAGCTGTCACTTGACTGACACCTTTGAGGGGAGTGGAGTCAATCCTTTGCAGAAGAGGGGTCAGGTCAGCTGTGCCATATGCAACACGCACTGACAGCGAGCCCTTTCCTCTCAGCTGCTTTGAAGTTAGAGATTCCATCTTTCTGGCAGAATCAGATCCAGGTGGTGAGATAGCCCTGAGTTTGGGCTGTAATTTTTTGCTCCTTCTGATGATGGTATTTATAGGTCTTTTTTACCTGTGCTTTCTCTTCAGTGTAACAGTTACTAGCAGACTTCCTTGCTGGTAATGGTTCTGCTCTGAGGAAAAGGTTGAATGTAATTTGGAGGATGATTAGGGTGAGATCAGCTCTTGAAACTCGAGTCAAGTTAATGATGAAACCTGAGTTTTGTTAATAATACATTGTAATTATTACTGCCCGCAGGGCAGATATCTCATATTTCTCATCTTTTTAGCTTGAGGATCCTAGTTACAGTGACCTGTTCAGCTTCTCTGTTGTTGCACCCCTTGCTCAGGTCTGCAAAAGGAAGGTGCCTGTTCTCCACCAGGTTTTCGCTTGAGCTGTCCCAGGTAGAGCAGCGTCTCTGCAGATGTCGGTGCATTACACAGGCTGGGGCGTGAAGGGGCTGAGAGGAGGATACACGATCAACAGATGAAGCAGCAGAACGTTAATAATAAAAGACACCTAATTGTACCTGCCCTTTTGCCCAGCAGCGAGGACATATGTTAATGTGCAGCAGACACCAGGCCCCTGGCAACCTTCTCCCACCTCCTACAGGTCTTCACGAGGGAAAAACTGCATTATGATCTGAGCTGCTTGCCTGCTGCAATTGGCAATAAAGCATTAATCCTAACCTTTCACAGACTGCATCTATTGCTTGCACCTCGGAGATGCGGGTCCAGATTGGAGAGGTGACATAAATCATGGTGTGCATTACGTGTTGGTGAGTGGGAGGGGAGTGCACACTGGGGAAAATGACACCATGCAGGGGTGGGAGGGAGAAGGCTGCGGCAGGAAAAGCGACCTGTGGCAGGATGTAGGAAGATGTGAGATAGCGCAGCCCCTCTTTACTTAGCACCATATCTTCTTACTGCCTCCCATGGCTTCTGTTGCAGACTCCCATGCTGTCTTGTGCTGGTGCCTGCTGCTTTCATTTACCCGTGGTGGGGTACTCCTACCCAGGGTGTGAAATTGATAATGCTGCAACCAACTTTTTGTGGAAAATGGCATTGTGGAACTGCTGTCCCACCTGAAGTGCGGGAAACCACTACATCTGGTCTCCCACCCCACCCTGTGCCGTGTGTTTGTGAAGGCGCAAATTAGGGACTTGCTTTAGGACAAGAGGATACAGCCTTAAGTTTCACAAGGGGAGGTTTAGTTTGGATGTTAGGAAAACTTTCTTCATGGAGAGGGTGGTAAGGCATTGGAACAGGCTGTCCAGGGAAGTGGCTGAGTCACTATGCCCGAAGGTATTTAAAAGATTTGTAGATGTGGCACTTAGGGACATGGTTTAGTGGTGGACTTGGCAATGTTAAATTAGTGGTTGGGCTTAATGATCTTAGAGGTCTTTTTTCAAGCTAAACGATTCTGTGATTCTGCATTTGGGACAATTTGGTTTCCAACACCCACAATTTAAACACTGGCCAAAGGAGAAAGCCTATAGCAGGAACTTACCAAAAAGCTGAGTTACCACCCTGTTTTGTTTTAGTTCTTCTATCTTACCTGTATTGTGACCAAGTATTGTTTGGACACTGAAATTTTGTGTGCCCTTGAGCCCCCTGAGATGAGCTTAATACCATTCCAGCAGATACTCATTGTGGCTTGGGCAGCAGAGAGGGCAAGAAGTGAAACAGCAGCACTGGAGCACCCAGGGAAGGAGGGAGATGGCACTGAACAGGGCTGGGCTGGCTGTGGTCACGCAGCCCCTCGCCCTGCTCCGTCAAATGTGACTGCTTTTTCCTACCCTGTCTGCCAGCTGTGCCACTGTGCAACGAAGCCACCAGGGGATGGATCTGACTGAAAAGTTCCCATTTTCTTTCCCTCAAATTATTTTCAAGTCAGACCTTTTCTGAGTTTTAAATTTAGTTTGTGCACAGCTAAAACTCTCCTCTGGAGACACTGACAGGCAAGAGACCCATGTGCATGTAGAGGAGCTGAAGTGGCCCCTCTCAGTTGAAGCCTCTCTGGGATGGTGTGGCAGTGCTGCCATTGCTCCCAGCCAGGGGAAGCCAGGGGAGGCTGCCAGGCTTTGCCTGTCACATACAACCAACCCTGGGTTACAGAACTCTGGGGAAAAGGTACCAGTCTATTCTACACAGTTTTGGAAAATACCATGTAATAACCAGTGTTTACTGTATGGCAAAGGTAAATTTTCATTTTTCTAATACACTTTCCCTCTGTGTTTTAAATCCAATCTTCCCCTTTGTACATGTTTCTTTAAATAGGCGAAATCTTAAAAAGATAGGTAATGTATTACTGTTGCTTAAACAGAATTTCTACTCCAAGTCTGAGTGGGGGGATAGACTGAGGTTCTGATCACTACACTTTATAACTTAAGAACTCCACAGTGGTTGAGGGTGTGTGGTCTTGTCTCCTATTAACTTTATGAAAATGTACTGCCAGAGTATGGTCTAAAGTATTTAAGCTGACCAATAATTATTTTTACATTCATATTTCCTCTAATATAATAACATTTACTCTTCATTTCAGACGAAAATTAAATTGTCTGAGGAATAGTATCGTCAACTGATTTGTCTTGCATCACTGTGTTTATCTATTCTAGTAAAAAAATCAGTGATTATTAAATTTACTGCTGAGGCATAGGATGAAAAGACAAAACTCTGATGCTGAACAAAGAGTGCTTGCAGCAATGGGAATTAATCACAGCATATCAAGAAAAGAGCACGCTTTCAATTTCCCACTTGAGTTAATGTTAAAAATTTAATCTTATTAGCTTCATTTACTTTTTGTTTAATTTTAAAATCAGACGAAAATAAAAGTTGTAATGTCAGAAAAGTCATTTGGATTGAATCTTGCATGTGAAGTTTGCGATGTCGTAAACCAGAGAAAAGGTTTGGTATAAACTCATGCATTTTTGTTTAACCTTGACCCCAGCATGACTAATGGGAGGTATCTGTAGCCACACAGGAAGGCTGCATATTAATGAAACAGACCCCTCTTGGGAGCATCAGCCAAAGGAGTCACGATATCAAATAGAGAAATCGTAATTGTGGAAAAGACCATTTCCTTGAACAGCTCACACAGAGCACTAGAAAGCATGAGAAAGTTGGTGCGTGTGTTGCTTCCAGTGATGGCATTGCAGTCACAGGCTTTAAAAAGTTGCAGATGCTCTGAAGGGGGTCGTGCGGACCATCCCTGCCTTTTCTTTGGGGATTGGGGAGTGAAATGCACAGCCTGCAGAAGCACAGAGTCACCCTGGAAAGGGTGTTTGCTGAACATCTCTGAGCATCCCTGCTGAGCGTAGCTGTGACTGGTCCTTCTGCAGTCAAACCCATGGGAGGTTTGGGGCTCCTGACAGTGTAGGGCAGGATGGTCAGTGTGTCACCCTGAGCAAGGCTGGCTAGTGCTGGCAGTAGGACGGGACTCGGTGTGAGCCTTCCAGTCCCTATGCAAGGGGCAGCCCCTTGGCTTCAGCCTTACATAGAAGTAAGTCATGTCTACACCCTTCCTGAAAGCTCCTTTGTGCCTGTGAAGGGATGTAAATCAGCCTCAGGGAAGGTGGGATGTGCAGGACCGGCTCTGAGTGCCACTGCATTTCACTGCCCCACAGGTCCCTGTGCCTGCCTCTGGGCAGTGGGGCAGGGGTGTAGAACCTGCCCTCCTGCCTTTGCCTCATTCCTGGACTCTGGAGAAGTTTGCCTGTACAGCTCTGGTTTTGCCTCTGAATCAATGTTTTAGTCTGATGCACTGTATTAGGATGTCTTAATAGAAAACTTCCAGCCATTTGTTATGGTATGTCAGGATGCAAAACCCATGTGGAAGATCTACTGGGTCTTTTCACATTCAATCTTGTCATAATGTCAGTGAAAGGGGGACAATTTCAAAATCTGACTTTTCCCCCCTCATGTTCTCAAGTTTCTCAAGTTATATTTAGAAACAGGAAGCCGTTTTGCATAAAGGTAAGATTGTCTTTTTAACAAGAAAAGTTGGTGTTAGACAGGCTAAATATACCCACACAGTCATACTCAGTGGGTAGTCCTGGCTATTTTTAGGCTTTATTTTTGCCTGTCTTTATTTATTTATTTTTTTTTTTTAGTGACACCTCCACTGTATCTTCAGCTCTCAGTGAGGCACCGCTTCCTGCACTGGTATGAAACTGGCAATTACAGGAGGAGTCAGCCTTGTCAGGTGTCATTTATCAGGCATTGCAGAGGGCTGGTTTCAGCAAAGAAAGAACAAAGCTTAATAAAAAGAGAGAGAGGGAGAAGCATTCTCTTAATAATTTGCCCTTTGCGACAACAGACCCTTATCAGATCACCCACGCTCATCTGGCTGCTGACGCTGTACTTGCTTCATTAGTATGAGCTATTTTTACACCTTTTGTATCTTTTGAGGAACTGAGTGGGCCTGCTGTCTTGGAGTGATTCACCATCTCCAGGCGAACACAGTGTCCTCAAACCCTGTCAGGGAGGGAGGAAGGGAAAAATAGGGGGAAGAGTTCAATTGAATAAGCAAGTTGATTAATTGTCTTAGGTGGTCTGAGTGCTAAAACACTGCACTCTAGTCCTAAGGAAAATAGTCTAGGTGCTTTTGGTTTGCAGTGCGGCTTTTCAGATTGTTAGGAGCTATCCCAAGGAACATTTAGTAATCAGTTAGTTTTAAGTGTAGCTTAGCAAACATGAAGCCCTGTGTGCTTGTGCTATACTGTATGCGTTCGTTTCCCTTTCTGTAAAGGGGATACTGGGGGCTAGACTAGGGAATTTTTTGGGAGTTGAACTTTATCTTTAAAGCTCCCTTCCAACCCAAACTATTCCATGATAGTAAGTTGGCGATGCTTTCTTGTAGTGTACAAGTGTCATCGGTGTATCGAAAGCACCCAAGAGACTTTTGGGTCAGATTGTTAGCTGATTTCGCTTCCACTTCTGATAATGGAAAGAAAACTAAACTTGGTGCAAAGAGCTGGGCAGGATGCAGGAGGGGAAGCCTGTATGAAGTTGTCTGGAGTTTTTCAAAGCTTGCCAGCAGTTGCTTTTCCTTTTGATGGACCATCAGTCCTGAAAATGTCCTCTTAGAGCCTTATGAGCTCTCTTCTCGTGGTTGAAAGTGTGACTTTTGCTGTTCTTACTTCAACTTTTCCTAGGCAGGAGTGATTTGGTGTCCACTTACTAAGTACAGGATAATGATTTCTATTCTCCAGGTTTCCTTAGAGTAGTTTCAAAAGTTAGTGTGATGTGAGATACCTATATAAAACTTTAGGTACTCTAATGATGCATCGTGGTCTAACGTTGTCTAATACAAAGTCATCATGAAACCTGAACAGTGTCTTTCCCAAAAAACCCCAAATAACTTAGTGTCAGCCTGGCCTGTCCCTCAAATATCAAGAATCTTGTGGAATAACATTTTATATGTGATTTTAGGCATTTTCATAGACCTTCATCTCTTCAGAAGTGTTTGCTCAGGAGAGTGATGCTCATCTTAATAAACAGAGTTGATTTATGTATTATAGAAAAGAAACCTAAGTGAAAAGAATGAAATTTTGTGTATACCTACAAAATTCATTAGAAAGCATATGCACATTTTACTGCATTTTTTAAGAGGTATTCTGATTCAACTGAATATTATACATACTGACTTTCAGTGCTTCATAAAATAAAAAAGAACCAAGTACTGTAAAATATGGCCAGAATAATTTTAAAGAGGTGGTTTTTTTGTTTGTTTGTGGGGTTTTGTTTGTTTGGTTGGTTTTTTGTTTTGTTTTGTTTTGTTTTGTTTTGTTTGGGGTTTTTTTGCTTTTTTTTTTTTCTCCTGCTAGGCATCCTGAGGGTTGTAAAGAAAGCAGCATCCTTAAATATGCAGTCTAATTAATGTATCTTATATTGCCACTGTAGTGATCAGAATCTTTAGGCAATGCTAATGACTGGATTTGCTCCAGCAAAATTCCTGTATTGAATCTTTAGTCAAAATGAAACATTTTGACTGCAAATAGTGACTGTTGTGACATCTGTGAGATATATAGGATTTGGGGCTTACTAGTTGATCTCAGCTGAACTTTTACAAAGTATTCAGGATGCATTGAAATGAAACTGCTGTGAAGACGTACTATACTTTGGGTGCAAAAAGTGGGAAAAAATGGTAAGAGCATGCTACTGGTGTTTAACGTGTGTCTGGTTTTGTTTTGAGATGTGATGACCGCAAGGCTTAGTAAAGAATGACAGATTTTAAAATAAGCTTGTATAATAATTGGTGTGAGTGCAAAACAAATGGAAGCTCAGATACTATAAATGCCTTCCTATGTAATTCTTCCCAGGGTGAGCGCATCAATCAGAGGCAGCGCATTGGATCATTTGAAAAAGTGTTTGAAAGATACAGATATTTTCATGTGAAATGCAAGGGGTTTCTTCTGACATGGTGTGAAAGGAGGCATGGCTGTTTGCAAAATCTGCTGCAGTTGCATAATTAGGATTGTGTAACTTTTAAACTAAAAAAACCCTCACTTCCCAGAAAATTCAGTGATATTTTCCCTCTGAGGTGAAAATCCTAGGCAAAGGCCTCTTATTTGCCTACTATTTCCTTTTGGCACAAGAATAATAGTTACTTTGTACCTAAAATGTTGCAATATTTACACAAATTTTGATTTTATTTTTTTCCTGGGAAAACGTGGGGGAAAGCTGTATGATATCTAAATAGGGATTTGCCAGTACAGCTGTCTTCTCCCCAGTGGCTGCATGAGGTTGCAGTTCTAGTGTGAAAATGAAGAGGCATTTCAGCCTTTGCTTGTCATTTCAGTTAGGAAAATTGTTATATCTGACAGCTTCAGCAGTTTGAACTCTCCAGTGGAAATGTTCTTACCCTTCTTACCATATATGATGTTTTATTAGTCTAGAAATGACTACAAACCACATTCACACAGGAATCTTACTCTTTATATACACTTTATCCTTTGCAAGTGCTTCTAAATTCATAGTTTATTTAATCTGTCCTTTATTAGGTGCAAAATTTCCCTTTTCGATTAACGTGTCTCTTTGTGTTGAATTGAGAAAAAATTCTTAATCTCAGTAATTTTCACCGTTTCTTGCAGGTGCACAAGTTTCATTGCAATCCCATAGCATCACTGGTTAGTGTCTAAGCCTTTGCTTTTCAGAGATTTTATGCCTTTAGCCCTTTTGGGGGCTACATGACGTCTATTCATTTACATGATAAGACTTTGGGGCCATCAGCAGGGCCAAAGCTCCTTTTCTGTGACAGGTGTGCAAAAAACCCTAATCCTACAAACTGAAAACTCTTTGACATTTCTGTGGTTTGGCACAGTATCCTTATGTTAAATTGCTGTGGCTTGGAAGAAAGTGAGATATAGTTGAGTATCTGCTGAGGAAGAGAGTAGCCCAAGAATTAAGAGCTCATTTGTATCGCAACACTGTTTTGGATACTCCTGCACATTGTTAATGTGTATTTACTAAATACTGTTACTTACTTCTGAACTCACCCTTGAGAGACACTCAGTCTTCTGCAGGTTAGGGGATTAGGCATCATATAAACCTAGCTTCAGCCATCAAAATGGTGTTTAAAAAGGACCTTGGTGGTGGGCATCTGTTTCTGACTCAGCAGAAAATGTTTTCTGCATGGGAGCTGTTCTCACTCTCATAAGTCACTGTGTACTACAGTTCAAAAGAAAATGGGGGGGAGGAGGAGGGAGCAAAACAACTGTGGCATTTTTGTTGCCTTCTGAAATTTTAATAACGCTGCCTGTCAGATCTGCCATTGCTCTGCTATCACATCTTAAGGTTCACATGGGAAATTATTGGTATTTTATTAAACTGTTTTCAGTTTTTTGACTTGTTCCCCAAGGAAATAAGTAGCAGTGTGAGAAGATTACAGTTTATATAGTTCTCTTGTTTAGTTTCATATCTGAATAATCCAAATCCTTTGCTTTTGTATAGAAACAGATTCAGGATGTCCATGTCAAAAGACAGAACAGGTGGATTTTGTGTTATCTGACGTCCTTGAGCACCTCCGTCAGACTCTTAAGGTGCACAGCAAGGTTAGGCAACCAGAAACAAAATATTTACCTGCTCCGTTAAAAGCAGTGGGATCAGGGGGATCAATTAACTGCTAATTGACTGTCAAGATTGTTTGACTTGTGGGCTGTTTTGGCATCTCTTTAATAGCAGGTTTTGTTCAATTCAAGGAGGAGAACTGTGATTTGTTTTCAAATACCTACCCGTAAAGGAAGTGTTTAGGATGAATTTGGCTCCTGTGTAGTTTTTTCTCTCTTTTTTTTTTTTTTTCTTTTAGTAGTCATCCTATGGAAATAAGTCTTCAGTTGTACTTTGGCAATGTGAAAGCTTTTTTTATACATTTTTTTTTCCATCTGGTAGTACAATGTGTACATTGTGTGTGATGCTGAAACAGGAATTAGTGATGTACTTTAAGTGAGCAATCCTTGTCATTATGGTGAAAAGGTCAGTGTTAGAGCATTTTTGCTCTAGACTTCTTCTGTGGCTTCTTAAAATACACTTGAATTGAAGTTTTTTTGGGGGTGCTATTTTTCTATAGGAAGTGGCAATTTAAAATTATATTTGAGACACTTAGCATAGCAAAACCAGAGTGTTTTGCTGCATCTGTGCTCTAAGCATTTATGATACAGACCAACATCATTGCCCATGTTTTCCTACTACTGTGTAATTGAACATTTATTGCAATACATGTTATGAGTTTCTCCGTTAGCATCATAGAAATGTTGGATTATTTTCACCTTGTAGCAGATAACTTTGATATTTAGTACCTAGTATGTAAAAGCCTAACCCTAAGTGGTCTGATTCTCTTTGTTTCTATTGGGAATGAATCTGGAATTATGTCCTTGGATTTGCAACTCATTGCTTCAGAATCATATATACTAGGATAGTGCAGAGCAGAATTTGGCCCTCTTTCTTGCTAGGTGCCATTTCTCAATAGCTGAGATTCTAGAACAGTTCTCAAAGTATAATTCGGGTTTAATGCAAGCACTGAAATAGGAATTGCACAAATCAAAATGCCAAGTTTTTTACCACTTCTACTTTTATATGCACAGAACCTGTACTTTGAAACTGGCAACTACGAGGGACACAGACATGTGTGCATAGAAACCTTAGAGTAAAAACCTGGAGTTGGTGTTTAGTCACAGTGAGGTTGCAGCCTACCCTTGATGCATCTATAACTGGATCCTCTCAGTCAGTCCCCATAGTTCCTGGCTTCTTAGGGAATCCTTGTGTGCACAATATAGCAATGAAGAACAGATCCTGCCTTGTAGCCTCTCCTCAAGTACGCCTAGTACAGTTTGTCTGATCATTGTGTACTCACTGGGCAGTGTTTAGTTTTGTATTGGATAGTACTTTTAAATGACATTTTAAAAAGTACATTGTGATAATTAGTTCAGCTGCCCAAATTAAAAAAAAAAAAAAAAAAAAAAAAAAGAAACAACAGCAACCCAACCAAAAACATATGTGTTATTCTAAATATTTCAAGATTTTTCCAAAACTGTGATTCTGGCTGGTTTTGGAGTGTGGCAATACATGCAATAAAGCACTGAAGTAGAGAGGGCAGGCAAACGTCTGAGATGGAATTAAATGAACAAATTAGGGTAGTATCTTCAAATGTGAAGAGGTAACAACAGCAATTGAAAGGTAGAAAGTGGCAGATGAAAATAAATACATCAAACCTGTTTTAAAAGGGCTGCCTTCTTTGAATTGCATGTGCAAAATGATGTCCTAGAACTCCTCCAAACTGCAGGAGCACAGGCATCCTCGATTCCCCAGTAATGCAAGACTTTGCCAAGTACCAGTGGTTGACATAGGGATTTACAGCCATTCCAAGAGGTGTTTAAATAGACAGGTAGAAGGCCAGCTATGAAACCACAGTCAGATGGTCAGATTAGCCCCCTAATCAGGGGCTGTTGGAAATGCAAAGGGAATCTCTCTGGTCAAGGATGGGAAGCCTTTTTACAAAACTAGGAAATTAAAGTGTTTCTTCTTCCTTATCTTTGTAGTAGGTACAGTTCAAAGACAGCAAGTGTGATGTCAAGTAGTATAAAAAGGCTTGCAGTTGCTCACCTTTTTTTTTTCTCATTTTCATAAAATGCCAAAACTATACACCCCAGAGACTGCATTCATGTTGTTATGTTGCCACAAAGCATCCTCAGCCCTGAATGAATATATAACCATGTAAAGAAGGTTGAACAGATGCTTATCTATCTTCATGCAAGTTAAATCCTTCAGTTCAGAGGGACACACTGGATTCTGGTTGAGAACTCTTCAGACTTAGTCCACCTATGATTTTGACTATGTAGAAGAAGCTATAAATACATGTTTTACTAGGATTTTTTTCCAATCTTTTTTCTTTTTCACTGTGCTGTCAACACCAAACAGTTCTTTGGAGAATCTCATTAGTAGGGCAGAGGGAACTGGGGGGTAGGACAGCAAGCCAACAATGTGCTGTCTTTCGTCTTGAAAGACCAAGGCAATTTTCTGCTCAGTTACAGGTGGGGAATAACTCAGAGGTGGCCTCTCTTTTTTGCAAGGCTGCTGGGCTTATCCCAGACGTAAACTAGACTTGCCTAATAAGAGTTTTGGCAGAGGTCTGTGTATGAATGTAAGGATTTCATAGGAGCCACTGCAGCTCGTCTGTACTAACACTTGCCCTTTAGAATACAAATTCTTCAGGGGCCAGATACTGTGGTTTTAGGCTGGCTTTGTGCTGGCAGAGCTGGACAGAAAAGATTTAGAACAGGACGGGATCTGACCCTTAGTCCTTACGCTAGAGTCAATATTTACTTTGTATGGTGCACCTAGGATTTAGCCTGGAAGACATAAGCTTCCAATTTGTTCACTTGCAAGGACTGTAATATGATCTACAAATTGAGAAGCAATAAAACTTACGTTTTGCCAAATTTTATTTTAAAGCTGTTGAATATAACCATTTTAATGTCTGAAAAAAAAAATAAGAGGGGAAAAAAAAAGAAAGGAATAATCTTGAAGCTCTGCAGTCAACCAGATATAAATCCCCTGTATACAGCTCACAAAAGCACTCTGGTAAAAAAGGGAGCAACAGGATAATGCTCCTTTCTAGAAAGTTTTAAAAGTCTTGATTTAGTAGGTGCATCTGACATAAATACAGCTCTGGGTTTCCCAATGATCTTCTCATGTTCAAAGTTTTCACATACGTGAAATGTCCTTGTTTGAAGCGGGCAGATAGCACACTTACTGTGACTGGGGGAACTGGCTCTGAGGCCATATTCTTAGCAGGAAACCTGGCTTGGCCCCCAGCCAGGCAGGACTTTGCAGCTCCTGTCCAATGATGTGCTCAGTGCAACTCCTATACGGCTTCTGATCCGTGTAGGTGGGCTGCTCTTAGTCACTCCAGCAGAGCTGAACTGTGCCAAAGGTATTAAAGAGAGCGTGCACTTCTATCATACTTATTTCCATAGTTTTAAATATGTAGTACTTGAAATATAGGGACTTTCTGTCTATTGAACAGTATATGTTTGATGAAGAGCAATATTTAAAAGTATATTTACAGTGTTTTCTAAAGGAGAAACATTAATCACTTGGAAAAATGGAAGTCTGTTGTCGGTTTAAGCTAGGCTGTGAATGAAGCCAGATGAGGCAGAGTTTTGGCTGGGTAAAACAGACAGAGTGCAAACTAGCTTTGCAGTGTCTTACATTTCTCCTGTTAGGCCAGTCTCCCAGTTAGGGAGGGGAAAAAGGATGAGAAAACTAATATTAAAGCCGCCGTCTTTGACACAGGATGGATGGCAGCTCAAACCAAACCAGAAATTATTATGTTCATTCTAGAAAGGGATTTATTTTCCCCAGGGGAGCAATTCTGACCAAACTTAAGCCATCAATAATCTCTGTAATTAGTCTATACCTGTTTCATACTGTAGGTTGAAAAATTATATAGAATGTTTTGAAAATAGCAGGACTGCGGAATAGCTTGAACTCTGTAAAAGAGGTCTCAGTCCAAGGCAAAAATTTTTTGAATATGTATTAGAATAATCTTTTGCTCAAATAAAACCATTAATGTCACATTTCTGCAACTGTCAGATTTCTTCTATAAGGGTGCTCTCAGTAAAAGGAGTATGGAAAAGAGAGGATAGTCCTTTCTTCTGGAAATTTCTTCTTCACCATTTGCAAAATTGCCTAATAAGGAGAAATATACTTTTCTTTGAAGATGGCTAATAACTTTATGCTCTCTTGGTCAGAAACACATGCTCTTGTCCTTGTTTCTGCTTCTCAGGGCACACATTTTCCTTTACATCTGTGCTCATACACTGGCATCATTACTGACCTGTGATTCAGTGTAGCTCAGCTGCTGAAAGTGTTCTGCCGCTTACCTGCCATTTCCTCATAAGGCACTGCAGAACTGCTCTGTAGTAACCACTTCTGATATATTGTAAATTGCATGCGAGGATTTCTTTTTCCATTTGTAACAACACTTTTTTTGAAGAAGAGGATTAGAAAATTTTTTAAAATGTATATATCCTTAGATTGTATTTTTTTCTTTTTTTATTTTGGAGAATCGGACAAGAGAGTTATTTAAAAAACCATTAGCAAATCAAACCTGAATGACATTGTGACTAAAATACTCTGGTTTGTATTTGGTAGCCTGCTGTTATTTTGGACTACAGGGGATTTCTATATAGTTAAAAAATATGTTATCCATATTTGACTAAACCAACAGTCTTTCAGCTACTGCTGACCTAACTACTGATATGTTTCTTGTACTACTAAATAAAAAGTTCATAACAGGTGACACGGTAGTGATTATATTTGTGTCAAGTCATGAGACTTTGCTAATGTCCATTTGTTCTTGGAAAGTGTTATTAATTGCAAAGAATTAAAAATTGCTTTTCAATTTTTAATGTTTTTTTCTTTATAGACTTTTTTATCATTTGTTGGTGCCATTCAATGGAGCATGAGTGCTCTAGCTTTTTTCTGACAGTTTCTAATTGGGAATCATTACACTAGTCTATATATCCCGTACTCTGAAACTAATGTTCCAGCTGTTTCTAAAGATCTGTTCTTTAGAGATGCTCTGGCTTTGGTTTAAATAAAAATCATAAAGAAATGTTGTCATTGTTTCTTTTGTTAACACAATTGAACAAACATCCTTTTTGATGAAACAAAAGCCAAAATCTGTTTTCAAGGAAGGATTTGTTGAAAACTGGAAGGGAGAGTCCCCGTCTGATTGGAGACATGTTCCTAAGGCAATGAGATGATGAACAGGCTCCCTCTTCTCTGTGTCGGTCTTTTCAACAATACTGAGAGTAGCCTGCAGTGCGGTGACAGTCAGACAGGTGGCAAATCATGGCAGTCACAGAAATCTTTAACCATGTATTTGGTCTGTAAGTTTCTTCTTTAAGAGGGCACGTGTTAACTAATTTGGACACCTACTCCTGTTTCACTAGTTTTCTTGTCCCTGGGTGGTGACACCCTGACCAGAAGTTTGTTCTGGTCCCTGAAGCATTTAATGAGAGGCCTGGAGTCTAAAAGTATTAGCTGGAGAAAGACATTAAAAGGGGATTTGGCCAGGGGATTCAGGGATAATCTGGGCTTAACAAAGGCATAGGAATGAAGAGGTACATTGGCAGCTCTCTTTTTACTGATTTGGGAAGGTGAGACTTCATTAGTTTAGACTTACAGTTATTCATCTACACATTAGAAACCTAAGTTCTTTAAAAATACTCATGCTCGTATTTTTCAAATGTAGTTGCTCTAAGACACAACATGAAATTTTCTAGTGGATGGATAAGTGAAATTTTCAGACCTGTACTATAAAGAATAAAAAACTTTCTTCATCATCTATACCTAATATCAAGAATTTCTTATGACTGTATCTTTTATTTACAGGAACTTTGAAGATAGTCATGCCTATTAGATGTCCAGAAGATGCAGGTAAATGCTTTATGCTGAAAAAAAAAAAATACATGCCTATTAACTGTGTTTTCCCACACTTTGCTGTTGTTTCTTCAAGCCAAATTCAGTTTCTCCACTGTAGGAATGAAAAATATTCCAGTATCTCTAATACTAATTTTTTTACCCTTTTCCTTATTACTGTTAAATCATGACTGTCTTTATTATTCTCACTATTTCATTTAGAAAATAACCTGTGTTTGGATAATATGGAAGCAGAAAGCCTAGATTGTACTTCTAATTCAAGTGCTGGACTTTTCTATGAAAACTACCTCTGAACTTTTTTATAATGGAACTGTGGAAACCTACTGCCTTTAAGCATTTAAAATGCATGTATACCTGGATGGAATTGTTTCAACTGTGAAATCTAAAATGCTAAAGTCACATAAACACAGTCATAGTTCATTTCTGTAATACATCCTTTACATCTAGCAAGACTTTCTCGCTAAAATTTAATATAGTGATTGGAAGATGGAGATGGGGAAAGGTACCAGTAGTGCTGTGTTTTGAATGCTTCTTTTATGTCTCTTTTTTGACTATTTAAAAGTAGTTTAAAAAGTTGAACAACCCCTTCTTGTAAAATCAATTAGATGGTCTAAGGTAAGAAGTACCTCACTTGAGCCATCCTAAAATTTGGTATATACTCCAAGGATTTCTGCCTAGCTGATAGAAACAAGCGTCTCCATAGTGGAAGGCCATGTGCATAGACAGCTTCTTTATCAGAAGCACCTATCACAACATGAAAAGGTTTCTCCTCTGATCACCCTCCTTTGACTTTAGAGAAAGTCCGAGTGACTAAAGTGCATGTCTGAACTGTAGGTGAGTAATACTGGATAAGGTAATTCCCACCCACAGTGTTAGGATTCTATTTTCAGCAGTGATTTGCTGAAAGAGCTTTGAAAGTATATGGTGGACTTTCTGAGATCAAGCCTTTAAACTGTCCCCAGAAAGCCTTCCAAAGCTACTGTTTAATTTGGAAAGTGTAGATCTCTATTTTCTGTTCCTAGGGCTGTTACTGAGTAATGATTACGCTTATGTGTAGTCTCTTGAGCCAGTCTTTACTGTGTCTGCTCACAGTTTTGTGAAGAGTTTTGTTTAAGAGTTTTGCTTAAGTCCCTCAGTGCTTTCCATATAAGGCCCAATAAAAATGCAACTAACTGCACCAATGTTGTTTAGTATGGCTGTATTAATTGGTGTGTGGGATTTTTTTTTCTTTTTTTTTTTTTTTATTTTTCTGTGCAGATAGCTTTGTCACCATAGAAGAGATGAAGAGAGCTTTGCTCTAGGAGATCACAAGTATCTTTGGGTCATTCTGCATCTCAGTATTTAATAACAATGGAAAATGTCCAAATGCTATAACAAGTCTTTGCAAATGTATAATAAACTGTTTAGAAAAGTTCATGCCATGAACTGAACTGTATAATACTCACATTAGTGTACAGACACAAATCTAATGCCTATAGACTACTGCGTGGAAAGTTCCAAAGAGAAAGAAAAGTCTGTGAACTTGCAACAGCCCTGGAAAAATGGGAGCAACAAAACTTTAAAAAGCACAGCTTTGGACACACTCCATGTGTCTGCACAGCTTTCAAGTGAACTAGCACTTAAGACCTTGTGTAATAAGATGGACTCTGGGGACACAGCTATAGGACAAAAAGCTACCTCAAGGTCTGGAGAAACTGCTAAAGTACCAAGCAGATGGAGGCAAGAACATACAGCTGTTATTAAGATGAGCACTTTTGGCAATCAAGAAGTACAGAGGCAACCACAAGTAGATCACGAGCAAATAGGAAACACGGCATCAGCACAACTTTTTAGTTCTGGGAAACTGGTATCATCAAATGAAGCTGCACAGCAGGTCACAGAGAAGCAATATCCACAGCATCGTCCAAGTCCTTACTCATGTCAACATTCACTTTCTTTCCCACAGCATTCATTGCCACAAGGCTTCTTGCACAACATAAAGCCACATCAGAGCTTGGAAGGCCCTCCGTGGCAGTTTCCTAGCCACTTGCAATCAGTTGCCTCAGAGGACTTGTTTCCTTTTCATATGCATAGCCATAGCGGAGGTTTCTCCAGGAAGAAGATTTCAAGTTTGAACCCTGCATACAGCCAATATTCACAGAAATCATTAGAACAATCAGAAGATGCTCACAAAAAGGAGCACAAACCCAAAAAGCCTGGCAAATACATTTGTCCTTACTGTAATAGGGCCTGTGCCAAACCTAGTGTACTTAAAAAGCATATTAGGTCTCATACTGGTGAGCGACCATACCCTTGTGTTCCTTGTGGTTTCTCCTTCAAGACGAAAAGCAACCTTTACAAACACAGGAAATCACATGCCCATGCAATTAAGGCAGGATTGGTACCTTTCACAGAGTCAGCAGTCTCTAAATTGGACCTTGATGCCAGTTACATCGATGTGGAAGCTGAAATACATTCAGATGGTGAGCAGAGCACAGACACTGATGAGGAGACCTCACTCCTCATGGAAGGGTCTGACAAACTGAGCCCTGTCTCACAGCTCCCCTTGGACATTGCTAGCAGGAGTGGTTTTCACTCCTCCATGGAAGAGTCCTTGGTGGGGCCGATGAAAGTGCCCATTTTGATTATCCCTAAAAGTGGAATTCAGTTACCGAGTGAGAGTTCTCCTTATATTGGCTCTGATATGTTGCAAACCCCATCCTTAAGTACCAAGTCTGATGACTCTCATACAGTTAAACAGCGACTTGCACTAAGATTGTCGGAGAAAAAAGGACAAGATTCTGAGCAGTCCTTAAACCTTCTGAGCCCACATAGTAAAGGAAGCACTGACTCTGGTTATTTTTCCCGCTCAGAAAGTGCTGAGCAGCAAATTAGCCCACCAAATACTAATGCAAAGTCTTATGAAGAGATAATCTTTGGGAAGTTCTATAGGATTAATCAAAGGACAGCACTAACTGTAGCCACAACAAATCAGGAACACACTTTAATGGGTAGAAAGGGCAAAACAGACCCATCACCTCTTCTAAATAACAGATTAGATATCAAGATGCTTGAGGAACATATTTCTCAGCTGACTCCAAATAAAGATGAACTTGTTGACTCCAGTAATTTGAGCACTATTAAATCTGCACAAGTTTATCCAGGCAGCAATACAGAATGTAGACAATCCCAGATCACCACATCATCCATCAAAAGTGAAACCAACTTGTACCAAGTCAGTCAGCAGGGTGATGTGCCTGTCCTTCTAGAGCCCCCAGTAGATTCCTCTCCTCTTATTAGAAGTAACTCCATGCCAACCTCTTCTGCAAACAGCCTAAGTATCCCCCCATCCCTGAGAGGAAGCCATTCATTTGATGAGAAAATGACTGGTTCTGATGATGTATTTTACCCTGGGACAGTGGGAATATCCCACCAAAGAATGTTGAGAAGACAGGCTGCCTTTGAACTGCCATCTGTACAGGAAGGGCACTCAGATTCGGACTATCATGGAAGACCAGGGAAAAACATCATTATTGCTTCCAGCAGACAGACAGCAGGTGACAAAGGCCCATCCTTAAAAGAGAAGAAAGGAGACAAGATCTTTTATGATTATGATGTCAGTGGAAAGCACTACCGAAAGTGGGAAGAATTTGAAGCTCAGAAGCAGAACTACAGGGACTCACCATCCTTAGGTGGGATGAACAAGGGGGGAGAGTTTTTTGTTGATCCACTTGGGCAATCTCAGTCAGTGCCATCCATGCTTGGAACAACTTTTGAAAACAGAAAGCGTAGGAAAGAGGAGAGTGTTGGAGATGAGGAAGATAGTCCCATGCTTTGCAGCAGTACAACTGGCACCACTGGGGGAACTCAACCTTTGGACTTTGATCCCAAATCCCAAATTCAGGAAGTGCCAAGAAGCGGATTTGCCCTTCAAGGCCTGGACAATGCTCCCCATTGCCATGCGGAGCGTTTTGAAATCTGCAGGCCTTACTTGCAGTCTGGAAGCCCAGCAGCTTCTTTGGAAGACTCATCCTTAACTGCAGAGCAAGAAAAGACTGCAGAATCACTGGTTAGAAAGCCCCCTGGAAATGTCATCTCTGTCATTCAGCACACAAATTCGTTGAGTAGGCCAAACTCATTTGAAAGGTCTGAATCTACAGAACATATTGCATGCCAGCAGGAAAAGATATATTCACCATCTGAAACATGTGAGAGCGAGATTTGTGAGTCCCCAATGAGCCCAGACCGAGCTCCACAAATGGAAAGTGCTGACACCAGTAGGCCATCTCCATCCCAGCAGCCTCAGCCATGTCATATGCAGCCGAGGTTGGTTCGCCAGCACAACATACAGGTACCTGAAATTCGTGTCACGGAGGAGCCAGATAAGCCTGAAAAAGATAAAGAAGTGCAGAGTAAAGACCAGGAGAGACCCACTGAAGAATTTCAGTGGCCCCAGAGAAGTGAAACCCTTTCTCAGCTTCCAGCTGAAAAGCTACCACCCAAAAAGAAGCGTTTACGACTGGCTGACATGGAGCACTCCTCTGGAGAATCCAGCTTTGAGTCCACAGGGACAAGCCTCTCTCGCAGCCCTAGCCAAGAGAGTAATTTGTCCCACAGTTCGAGTTTTTCAATGTCCTTTGAAAGAGAAGAGAATATGAAGTTCATCACACCTCCCAGACAAGATGAATTTGGAAAACAGTCTGAGTTTTTAACAGTTCCAGCTGGTGCTTACTCACTTTCCGTCCCTGGGCATCACCATCAGAGGGAAATGAGACGCTGCTCATCTGAACAGATGCCCTGCCCTCATGCTGCTGAAATCCCAGAGATCCGAAGTAAATCCTTTGATTATGGGAACCTGTCTCATGCCTCTTCAGCTGGGACACCTACTTTGGCACTGTCTCCATCCCGGGAAAGGAAGAAATGCTTCTTGGTTCGCCAGGCTTCCTTCAGTGGTTTTCCAGAGATTTCTCAGACTGATCAGAGTACAGAACAATGTATAAAGCAGGAACAGATGGAACACTCACAGGCTGGTCTTCGCTCCTCCCAGCTTGCCTGGCATCACTCCCCTTCCTCTGTACTTCAGCCTATTCAGGTAGATGACTCTGGAAAACAGGCTATTGGCTCTTGTGCTCAGCTTAGTAACAGCTCATCCCACCTTGCCCAGCAACAGGCTCTTGTTGCAGACAGCCCGGAAATGTTAAGGACTCCATTAATCCAACAAGCACCTTATATTCCTAACAAACATCCATCAGAGCAGCAGCAGCTATTTGCACATCAGGAAAAAATCCCATTTTCCCCTATTCATAGCACCTTATTTCAGTTCCCCTATCCAACTGTTTGCATGGTTCACTTACCACCATCTCAGCAGCCTCTCTTGTGGCAGTCATGCACAGAACCTCTGAACTTCCAGCATCAATTTGTACAACAGCTGCAGAAATCTTATGTCAAACAGCCTTTCCAAACAGATGTTCATCCAAGTTATCACCTGGAACATGCACCGGAGCTTATAGGAAAGAAAGCAGCTGATTATATGCACGCTAAAGAGCAAGCATACCAGCATTACTCAGGAACATCTGGGCAGTATTCAAAAAATACTCTTGCTAAGTACCAGTCAGACCATAGCATTAAATCAACAGATACCTCCTCTGAGCAGCATCTTCAGGCAGATTTTGACTCCCCAAGTGATGGATCTATACAGTCTTTGCCAGGAACAGTTGTTCCTGTCAGGATTCAAACCCATGTGCCATCTTATGGTAGTGTCATGTACACAAGCATTTCCCAGATCCTTGGACAGAGCAACAGTCCTGCAATTGTAATTTGTAAAGTCGATGAGACAGTTTCTCAAAGAACATTGGTAACTAATGCAACCATGCAAGGAATTGGATTTAACATAGCTCAGATGTTGGGTCAGCATGGAGGACTAGAAAAATATCCTTTGTGGAAAGTGCCACAGACGCTACCACTTGGACTGGAGCCACCGATTCCCTTGTGTTTGCCTTCGAGTTCTGACATGGCTTCAACCTTGGGAGGAAGTAAACGAATGCTTTCACCTGCCAGCAGCTTGGAGCTCTTCATGGAGACCAAGCAGCAGAAACGAGTCAAAGAAGAAAAAATGTATGGGCAGATAGTTGAGGAACTAAGTGCTGTTGAGTTAACTAACTCAGATATAAAGAAAGATTTTTCAAGAATGCAGAAACCTCAACTAGTAAGGCAGAGCTGTGCTACTGAGCCAAAAGAAAGTCTGCCATCCATGTCATCCTCTTCTTCACTGTCATCCTCATCATCTCAAGATTTCCCATCTGTCAGCATGCCAGCAGCTGATGCTTTCCCAATAACCAGAGAGAAACTTTCTAGTTTTGATTCCACATCACCGGCACAGAAGTCCAGTGTCCCATCTGAAGGGAGAGACTCACCAGAAGAACTGGACGTGGATGAAACAGCCTCAGATATGAGCATGAGTCCACAGAGGTCTTCATTGCCACCAGGAGAAATTCAGACAGAAGACCAGCTGAAACATCAAAAATTGCCTCTTGGGATGTTAGTCCAGATGTCATCTAATGCTGTTGGGAAAGTCACAGCTTCAACCATTCTTCTGACAGACGTAGCAGATTTCCAGCAGATCCTTCAGTTCCCAAGTCTGCGTACTACTACTACTGTGAGCTGGTGTTTCTTAAACTATACAAAACCAAATTACACTCAGCAACCAACCCTCAAAGCTTCTGTTTATGCTTCATGGTGTATAAGTTCGTGTAACCCAAACCCATCTGGGTTAAGTACAAAGACCACTTTAGCACTTCTAAGGTCCAAGCAAAAAAACACCACGGAAATCTACACTCTGGCTGCTATGCATAGACCTGGAGCTGGTAAACTGACATCATCAAGTGCATGGAAGCAGTTTGCTCAGGTAAATAAGAAATTTTAATAAAATTAAATTCGTATATCTTTATATGAGAGATTTCTAGTAAACTATAAAATGTAAGTTAATTTAAAAAAAAAAAAAAAAAAAAGATTCCCCGTTGGGAATCCATGACAACTTTTGAGCCTCAGTTTATCCTTCTGCAAGCTCTGCTGCTTCTTCTATCTCTGTCTGTCTCCATTTTTGAAATAAGGTGTAAACAGTGAGGCTTTTAAAGCTCTCCCTTCATGTGTGCCAGAGCCTGATACATTATCTCCTTTTATTTTGCCCTTTGTTTTTGCTGTGTCCCAATTCAAACAGTATCAGACACAAACGTCCATGTGCATTTGTAAGTAAAGATTAAGTTAAAATTGAGTAAGGATTTTCAGATCCTTTTAATGTCTTTTGCATGTCAGCTCTTACTCATGGATTAAGCATTAGATGATGGTGCCAGGGAAAATTCTGTAATGGCAATACCTTCTGAGGCTTTTCCATCTCTCTTTTCCGTGATTTTTTTTTTCTGAGGAAAGATATAGTATTGTCTTTTCTGTCAAGACTCTCATAAAAATTTGTCCATGTTGCCTCCTCACTTATTCTCTGTCAGATTAAATGGGACAGATTAGTTCATCGTATAGAGTTGCACCAAAATGAGAGTTTGGCTTTGACATGGAATGTTAAAAGTATTTGAAATGAAGTGTGCATTTATTGTGTGCTCCAGCAGTAACACCCTTCCTTGACTTTGTTCTACAGATGAAACACGAGCCATTCTTCTTGTTTGGCAGCAAGCTTGAAAAGAAAGTAGTGGGGAATATTATAAAAGAAAGAGTAAAAGGAGACATTCATGGAGATAAAGACATTACATCCAAACAAACTGAGCCGATACGAATTAAAATCTTTGAAGGAGGGTAAGAAAATATAACTGGAAATTTTAAGCTCAGACTGTCATTTTAAAGACATTTGAAAGTGAATATGAATGAATTAGGATGTGAACAGTCTCCTGTGTTCTTGCCATGTCTTGTAGCTCCCAAGCCTCTCCTTTTTTTTATGTATTTGTCAGTCTTAAAGCAAACTGCAGGATACCTGTATACTTACTTCGGGCTCAATTTTACTACTAGGAGAATTATGTTTTCCATCTGTGTGAGAGCACTCACTCAAAATATACCCTGTCTTTGTATTTAAAGGCCTTCAGGAGGATGTCTTTCCATTTTTAGACGCTGTGTACTTCCAGTCGCTTGAATGGATTGACTATGCATGCTTAGTCTTATTCTTGTAATACTTTATTATTTACTGAGGTTGGATTTTGGAGATAAAATGTACAATGCCAATGAAATTTATGGTATCTAAGCCTAATCCATGTATGGTTGATAAAATAATGTTTAATTCTGCTGTGGCAATCTGTCACACAAATGATAATTGAAAAAAAGAGGGGGAAAGAAGACTTGAAAGCCCATTAACATTGTTTTGAGGCTTATGAAACTTGTTATGAAAAGAAAATGAGATAGACACTTGTCTCTGCAGTATGCTCTAAAATACTGTTTAGTTTCTTCTACAGAATTCTGATACAATGCAGTAATTTGTAAGTTTTTAGTAGAGGATAGTTAGGTGGCTGAACAAGATGTGTTTTTCAGTCTTACCAAACTCAGATGGTCTCACAGCATTGTTTTATTGGTGTAACTAAATAACTCAAAAGGGAGATGTGAGAAATTCGTACATCCATTTCCTTCTCCTGACAGTTTGAAGCCTTTAAAATATCAGTTGTCCTTCACTGACATGTTTTTCGCTAAGGTTGAATAGTCTCCATGAAACTAACATTGGTACTTCTCTGTAGTTGGCAGCACTGAGGGAGTATAGCCTACATCTTGCTCAAAAGACTGAAAAAGCTATTTTGGAGATTTTTATAGGTATACTGGCCCAAACACTCTGATCCTGACTGTTCTCTGTAGCTGTACCTTGTCCTAGTACCCAAGCCAGTAGACTAGCTTTCAAAGAGTGACCCAAATTCAGCGGTGAGTCTAAGTTTATGAAAAATTTATAGAGCTGTTGCTTCAACTCACACCCACTTTAAAGTATAAAATTTGCATACTTACCACTATGTATCATTTCTGAATTTGGATGACCCTGCTGAAGACAGTCTGCACTGATGTAAGCTGCATGATGAGAGGTCAGAAAAGTAAAAGTGTGTTAAGAAAAGCAACTTAAAGGAGGATTCAGATCAGTGTGAGCTGAAGAACACTCCATAAAAAGCCTCTACTGTTAATTACCTTCTTTAAGAAATTTTGCATTTTACTTACACCACCTTAAGTTTTCCTGTACACCAATAAGGTTTATCAAACTATTTGTGTAAACTCGTATAATTCACGCTTGACCTAGAAATATATCCTAATAATACTTGACTATGTTTAGATAGTGTTTGAGTAAAATAAAACATAAGAAACTTTGGTGTGCACATTGACTTCTGGAGTGGGGAGAACAAGTCTCTGCAGTAGATTGGGGCTTCCTCAATAGAAGCATATAACCTGCAAAACTACAGCCAGTGAGGGGACACAGTGTCAATAGGTCCACTCTTTTTTTATGCATCATTATTTTATGGTACCTTTTACATGAATTATTTGTGGAAGAATAAATTCATTATTTTCATTACTTGGGCTAATTTTTAAGTGGATATAATATACCTTAGACATTATTACCATATCTTGCATTGTTTTCTGTTCTGGTTATTGAATTTGTCCTTCTCTTCAGGTTGTTGTTTATGACTTCTGAAAGCTAGTTTTTCACATGGGTGTATTTCTGTTCTTGCTTGCTTTTTTCTGTTTGTAGAGCTATTCTGTTCTTCTCTCGTCAGGCTCATCTTCATCTCCTCTCAGCAAGTAGTGCAAGGAACTACGTAACAAATGTCTGTCATCTTCATTTCACATTTTCTCTCCTGTATAGATAAATGTGCATGGTGATATATTGTTTCAGCAGTGTATTTTCATTTTGGTTTTCAGGTGTCACGGGGGGTGGGTTTCCTTAGGCTTTGTGATTGCTTTTGCTTCATAGGTGCAAAGAATGTAATTCAGAATCCATAGCTGAGAAAGATCTGTTATTTTCAGGTTTTGGGTTGTGGGAAAGCCTGTCCACCTGGCAGGGAAAATGCAGCTCTGCAGCTGCTTTGTGCCAGGTGGTGGACCGCTTGTGTGGCAGCTGGGGAAAAAGCAAATAGATGGGGCTGGGGATGAGTAAGAAGCCGAAGGAACTGAATTGATGCAGTTGAGGCAAAAAGTAGATCACAGAATTATGGAATTGTTACGGTTGGAAAGCGCCTCTAAGATCATCAAGTCCAACCATCAGCCTAGTACCAGCAGATGTCAGAGCACATCACCACCTCACTACACTTAAGCTCATCAGGAGCATTTTGTAAGCACTGTATCAGAGTAAGTTTTGAAGGAAGAAACTAACCAGCATATTATTACCTCTGGCAGGAGCCTTGATTCAGATGAAATTTTCTGAATCACAAATTCTGCTTTCCATCATCTGTGACTGCAAAATCCTGATAGGATATGAAGTAGTGTTCCTCAAGCAGTAATTTGTAGTCCAGTACTTGTTGTAGTACAGATAGTTCCTAATGGTGTGAAAAGAAGGGAGGGACAGGGCAAGCATGCCTGATTACCTGAAGTCTGGTTTAATGACATTATCAGCTGATCACAAGAGTTCAGTTTGCTTATGTTTTCTCTTTTATATCTATCAGTATTAGACCCTAATTGAAAAATCCCAATAAATAGCATTTTGATAGAAATTGCAGGACTCTGAGACTTGTTAATGTTTTCTAGCTTGAGTCCCATTCAAATCAAACACAGAACAGCAGTGACCAAAGTCCTTACATGAATGTCATGTAGTAGAGGTGGGAAATTACCTAAGACTTTGAGAGAGGCTCAAGTTAAATAGTAAGATCTAATAGATCTGAGGACTAAAAGATAATCACCATAGACTCAGTCTTCTGGTCTTTTACTTTTTGGATCAGGCTTTCTTTAAATGTCAAGTTTGTGTGTGTCATTTCTCTTACGGTCATTGTTATGATGAAGCATACTTAAAGAGTCAAGGTCAGTTATGGCCAAAAACCATCTATATGAATGATGAAGGGACAGATCTTGCATTATTGTCTTTGTGCCCAATGGGATCTGACAGGTGACAGAAGCCAGTGGAATGAGGTCAAGCAGAAGAACAGCAGAGATGGAGCAACTGAAAAGCACGTTATAACACAGCATTTATCTTACCAGTATCAATCAGAGGTGATATGGTAGACTTCATCCCAGCAAAATCAGACTGTAAGGAGAGATAAAAAGATTAAATGGCAGTATTTCAAACAATAATGGACATTTTTTCTGTCTGTGGGAGAAAGCCTGGAGGTAGTTGATAAAGCAGTGGATAGAGAGATGACTAGCAGTCATTGACATATGTGTATGAAGGAGAACCTGGGAAACAGGGCACAGAAAAGCAGAATCCCAGAAATGTTATACAGAAAAACCTGCTAGAGAGATGACTAAATATTAAATTGCATTAGACTATGCCAGTTTTGCTCATGGTGCCAAGAACAATAAAGGAAAAGGGATAGGGCCAACTTTATTGGAAATGAGATAAATCCCTCCTGAATTTAGGCATCCACATCTAAAAGAGGAGCTCATGTGTTTAACAGATAACAAGAGGGACATGAGAACAGGAGACTGGTTTATGTTTTTCTAAGATATTAACTTCAGTATATATATTGCCAGTGATATAGCTGAACATATGGAAGAAGTGTTCATCTAAGAAAAGCACACTTGAAAAATATTTCAGCTCTATAACACAAAAATTGTGACTTGCTTCTTGTAGAGTTATCATCTCATTAGCAGAATCTTTCTCACAGTCCCTTTCTTATTTAAAGTACTGACTGTCAGTACCAAAGACAGTTTGTGGGCTGTGCATCCACAGCGTGACTAAAAGTACTTTGTGCTGCTTAAGGAGAGGGCAATGGAGGACAGAGGACAGAAAAAATATTACTTCCCAGTTCTTGCATTTTCTGTATTTGGATGGAATTCTCCCCTGAAGGAATGCCCAGCACTCTTCAAACCTCAGAACAGCCTGAGCATATTCCCTGGACACTTTTAGATTTCAGTATTAACGATTTAGCATGATAATAAAGGCAATGTACAGCTTTACATAGACTTGCATATCTTATTTATTTTCTAACTACACAGTATGTAATCAGCAAAAATAGCATGATAAGCGTATGCCTGTGCTAAGAAAAATTCCTTTAATAGCTTTCTGCTAAGTATCCACATTGGAAGTTTCCCATTTTATTTCTAAAGCATCATGTACCTGAGTGAACTCAACTCCGTGTTCCTTTAGGGAGAGGTTTATCTTTTGGAACATCAGACATCTGTAGTATAAATGTGTACATCCTTGCTCATCATATGCATTCCCTTTATGCTTAAGGGGAAGAAATGGGCATTTTCAGGATGTGATTTATCTGATCCCAAGGGATAAATACACTAAAATAGTTAAATTAATTGTGCTGCAAAACAGCACTGTTTTCAGTGGTGGTAAATGTCTATGTTGTACAAGGCCACGCTTACCTGAAACAAATCAAACCTGCAGGCTTGTATTTGGAGTTGTGTGGTGTCTGTAGATTCATCGGTTTCGTAGTATGAACAAGATGTTTATACTATTCTCATACTGCAACCTGTTGGTCTCAGATTGTTCAAACACACTGGAACCAGTGCATCCACTGAAAGGCCAATACTTTGTGAGTTCCAGAGTGAAAATTCTGTAGTTCTTTTATATTTTCTGGGCAAATTTATATTTGCTTTGATGAGATATATACAGGATCAGGATCAGATGCGTAGAGGTGATGTTTGTACGTGCGTGAGACCTAGAGTATGTATGACTTAAACACTTGCTCTCTTCCAACAGGTATAAATCAAATGAGGATTATGTCTATGTCAGAGGTCGTGGCCGAGGAAAGTACATTTGTGAAGAATGTGGCATTCGCTGCAAAAAGCCAAGCATGCTCAAAAAACATATCCGCACTCACACTGATGTCCGGCCTTACGTATGCAAGTTGTGCAACTTTGCCTTCAAAACTAAAGGTACTTGACCCTTTTTGCTGAACTCTTGCCACTTCTGGGTATTTTGCCATCTGGGATCCAACCATCCCGTGCAATCAGGAAGAAAATTTTCTTCATAGTAGAAATATTGTGTTTCTACACAATACAGGACTCTACGGGCCAGTTTGTTTGCTTCTGTTCAGTTGATCCAGGGATTTTGTGGGACTCTGAGACTCCTTACACGGCTTCATTAAGAGCTATAGGCCCTTGGCTGGTCCTTCTGTCCGCAGAGAAAATGTAGTAGCATAAGAACTCCCCTGAAAAATAATACTCTGCCAACATTGTTACATAGTGCAAATTTTAATTGCAGCAACACTTAAATGCTACCAGGAGAGTACACTTGTTATGACATAATGTAGAAGCAGAGCATCAGCTGCTGAGGGAAACATGTCTTCATGGGCTTTACAGAGGGTCAGTTTCAAGTTTATAAATAATGTATGTCTCCCAGATGAGTTACCCCATCCACTGTGGCATTAATTATGAATAGAGATCTGATAGCTTCTGTTCACATGTATTTATCAGCACAGAAAAAAGCTTCCATTTGTCACCCTGAGGCCACAGATAATGATATTCTTTGGAATTCAGATTTGTGGTGCAACCATCTCCTTAAAAGAAAAAATCCTTTCCTCTGGTAGTATTTCTTTGCAGCACAGCCAAATGAGCCTTACATTCTCAGTTTCTTAGCTTCCCTTTAGCGGACAAGGGAAATGGATTCTGGTCCCACTGCAGTGAACTTAGTTGAAGGGAGAGAAAGGAAGCTGAAGGAAATTTCTCCCAAGATCCCAGTGCAGCTTCATGGCTGTTTTGAGGATTGAGAATTGTAATAGTTTCCATGACTCCAGCACTTCTTCCTGTGCCAAAGATGGGAATAGCTGATGGATGGTAGTAGACCCATCAACCTAATTTAAGATGAGAACTTTCATGGGCATGTAGAGACAAAGACAAGGAGCTGCTTGTTTGTAGTCCCAGTAGACTATCTGGTGAGCTGTTCTCATATCATTGCTTATATTTGACACTGCTGGAGGAATGGATCTTAAGGAGGGACTTGAAGGAGTATTGTGGTTTTACAGCTGTGTTCATAGAGGACATTCCAGGAAGAGGAGATGGCGTGGAAAAAAAAGTGAAATTTCTTGCTGAGGCTGGCATTTCTGTCAGAGAAGAAGAAACACAGAGGAGGTGGTATGCTATTGCACAAGAAGGGAATGAGTAGGAAGAGACTAAGCCTTCAAAATACAAGAAGTGTTTAACTGGTGTGTTACTGCTTGTGAGCAGTTGTCAGCCTCATAGCTATTGTTGCTATTCTGCTGAGAGCAGTAGAGGACAGTCTTTCAGAGGTACTTAGGTTTTTACTGTACACTCTGAGCGTTTAGCTATCCAGAAGCATCAATGGCAAAGTTAGCTGGGACTGAACATCAAAGAAGAAGAGCCTGGCTTGTGAGCTTCTAAGCATACCTCCAACTATCCGGCAGAGCGGTGCAGTGTTCCTGCCCTCAGGTTGCATGTGCCACACACACTGTCTGGAGATGCTCTTTGGGGTCCCACAAGCAGCAGAAATGCATTCACATGGGGCTTTCCTTGAGCTAAGAAGCACCGTTTCTTGGCAGTGTGTTGGGTTTCCTTGTGCCATGCTTTCCCTCTTGTGTGTTGCAAATGAGACTGAAGTGGATAATGGATTAGAGTGATATTCTCCTATTTGTGCTTTATGCTCAAGATTCTTTGTCATGAAATGTCTCTTGGGGCCAGTCTCAACCCAGTTTTCTTATCTGTGAAAAAACAGACCAAGACAGGCACTCCAGAAAGTCAATAGTCTAGTGTTAGATTGCTCCCTCAGGGTAATGGGAGATCTGATTTCAAATCTCTGCTGTGTCTGATTCAAATCTGTACTTTAAATCTGGGAGCTGAACCTGAATTTCCCACATCCCAGGTGAGTGCTGCAAGTACAGCTCCTCTCAGCTGAGAGATTGCTGCTAGATGGTAAAATTGCATAGAGAAGTTGGTAGGATATTTTTGCCTCAGAATGCTTCAAATACTCTGAACATTTGGAAGCTACATATGAGGTAAATGGGAGAATCCTTATCTTGAAACCTAGGGCGTAACTAGGAGTGTGAGCCCCGAATGGCTGTTGTGCAGTAGACTTACTTCGATGTCTGGGCAGTCTGTACATATTGTGAACACCAAGCCCAGGAATACATAACATCCAGAAGTTAGTTTTTTAGCTTGCTGGGGTGCCTCAATGTCATGTGGAAAATTGGAGAGATGCCCATATACCTCTCAGACCCTGAGTTTATTTGAATTTTTTATGTTCTTAAGGTATAAAATCCCATTCTCATTAGAACTGGCTCTGAGGGAAATGGGTTGGATGAGTCAGACCTGTCTGTTGTGGTGTTTTTTAAAGATAAAACCTGTCATCTGCAGGATAACAGAGTTAAGATGTACTGAAACCTGACTTGAAGAGTGATCTTTTCTGTTGTCCATTAATTAAATTAATCTCTGATCCATAGGAAATCTAACAAAACATATGAAGTCTAAAGCACACATGAAAAAATGCCTGGAGCTTGGAGTATCAATGACATCTGTAGATGATGCTGAAACTGAAGAAGCAGGTATGTCAGAATGATTTAATTTAGTTGGAATGGCTTCTGGAGAATGCAAATGACTCATTGCAATTTAGCACAGTGCCTGGCTAATACTGGGATATTAAGAGTATTTGGGGCATTTTTTAATTAAGAGGTATCTTTTTAATAAACAGGAAGTATAAAAAATAAATGCTATTCAGTTCTCTGAGTTACATTTTTATTAAGATACGTGCAGAGGAGCTAGAAATAAAAGTATGGCTTGTTGTCAGTCATCTCATACAAAGTTCCCAATCTTTCCATTTAAAATGTGAGAGATGGCAATGTTTAGTGAAGTTGCAAGGTAGTGCAGGGTCAATTTGCTTTTATACTTTCTTTCAAGGATAGAGTTATAAGGTATTATCTTGAAAAAAAATGGTTTCAGACCATGAAGAATGGCTTTGTGCAGCCGTCCCAGATGATGGGCATCCAGCAGTGACAGTGGGTACATTGGGGGATGAATGTGGCGTAAGGTGTAAGAGGTGTGGCATGTGCTCACCATTTCGACTTGCTGTGGCTATTTCAGAAAACATGGAGGACATGCAGCAGGAGGCAGAGAAGAGCAGCAACCTGGCAGGCCTGTCAGCAGAGCACCAGTTTTCTGATGCAGAGGAATCAGATGGCGAGGATGGCGATGACAATGACGACGATGATGAAGATGAGGATGATTTTGATGATACTCTGGGAGACTCGACACCAAAAACCAGATCAAGAAGCACCAGCCCGCAGCCCCCTCGGTTCTCCTCCTTGTCCGTGAACTCGGCTGGGGCCTCGCAGGGGACTTCCCCCGAGGGCTCCCTTTCAGTGGGACACTCTTCCCTCATCAGCTACTTGGTCACCTTACCTAGCATTCAGGTTACTCAGCTTATAACACCAAGTGACTCCTGTGAAGATACACAAATGACAGAATATCAGAGGTTTTTCCAGAGTAAGAGTACAGATTCAGAGCCCGATAAAGACAGACTGGACATACCTAGCTGCATGGATGAGGATTACACACTTTCCTTAGACCCCAGTTCATCTCCAAGGGACCTTTCACCTTCCAGTCGACAATCATCCCCTGGCTATGATTCTTCACCCTACAGAGATAACTCACCAAAGAGGTATTTAATGCCAAAAGGGGATTTGTCACCCAGAAGGCATCTGTCACCCCGAAGAGATATTTCACCCATGAGACACCTTTCCCCACGAAAAGAGGCGGTGCTGAGGAGAGAGTTGTCACCAAGACGGGATGTGTCACCAAGGCGTCACCTGTCACCAAGGAGACCAATGTCACCAGGGAAAGATGCATCTGTTCGAAGAGATTTGTCTCCTAGGCAAGAGAGGAGATATATGGCCTCAGTTAGGGCGGCATCTCCCCGGAGGGGCTTATACCATAATCCAGCACTGTCCATGGGTCAATATTTACAGTCTGAATCTATTCCAGTGGGACATTCAGTAAGTATGAAAGAATATTTTCATTCCTCTTATCAAAAACAGTGCTCTTACCGAATTTATGCATAACATTTTTAAAAATCTTTGCAGCTTTGTAGAAGAAGAAGGCATAAATTTGAGCCTTGGTGGAAAGTCCCAGAACAAATGCAAGAAACTTGAAATAGACAGGGACCAAGTCAGGATGCTGATTCAGTTTGATGCACTAGAGTCAGACTATAGGGGGTTGAATCTTCACTTGATACAACCCTGAGTAGCTTCATTAGCTTCAATAAAATTAGGCTGGTTTGCATTTTGTCTCTCCATATTTATGAAGTGTCATTTTTTAAATGGCCCAGGAAGTTTGCACGGTGCGTGAGGAGTGTTTCTGCACTGTAAAAAATCTTCAGCTTCCCAGATCAGATGGGATCAAGTCAAGATTAAGGCTTAAGGCCCTGTCTCTGATGTTTAGTGCCCATCGCTGAGTATTGTTTAATGGAATAAAAATGATAAGATAAATGAAATCTCTCAGAAAAGCAGAGTATCCACTGAAATCAGGATCTGTAGCTGGAATTTGAAGGATATTATTGTGTGAGAGGAGCAGGCAGCTGTCTGCCCTACAGAAAGCACCATCACAACTGGCTGTTCCAACAGGGACACAACCGTCTGGATGGAAATATGCAAAACTTGCACAGCTGCTGTCTGTGCTGCTCCCTTTTAGTAAATCAGCTCTCAGTAACTGCCAGTTTGGCACTTTTGACCAGCTCTACCATTCACAAAGCATTCCCTTCACAAATAGGTTTGGTCTTTAGACGTAAGGAACGGCCTTGCTATAAATGCATTTGCTTATTTATTTACTATGCTTCCCTCACCATGTTTGATGTTGTGGCTGTCCTCTCACTGCCTGCATCCTCAGGCTGTACATGTGGGTTCAACCTGGGCAAGCTGAAGAAGGGTTGCTGATTAAATGGTCCTTGAGCAAGGGCACACTGAAACCCTGTGCACTCTGAAATCCAGCTGAAACAGGATACAAATCCCACCAGAAGTTCTGTTGACAAAGTGAGAAAGCACAAGAAGATGAAGAGCCACTAGTTTAACTGTCCGGATGTCTTAGTATCAAATGGGTGGGATTATATGGGATGCTACAGCTGACATTGTGCAGGGTGCCCCAGTCCCTTGTGTCCCACTTGAGACACTCTGGCATCCTGTATTTTGGATGTGTAATGATACTACCAAAAGGGAATGTAAGCAGTCATCCTTGGTCATCTGACAGGTTTTGCTGTCATGTTTTCCTTGTGTGTTATGCACACTTTCCAGCAAGGTGTTTAGCACATTGTAAGGACTCTTTTAGCACTCCTAACTCCTTCTATTGAAAAGTCCACCACACCAGATGGACTTCTAACACTTACCTTATTTTTGAGGTAGGAGCAGCCATGTGGCAGTGAAAACCCAAGTCAGTTGCCTTACAGAAATCATCAGTAACTCAATGGCATGTTGAGTGTTTCAAGAGGGAAGCCCAGATCTCAGTAGAGTCACTGAGGCCGTAATACAGGCATCGCTGCAAGTGGAGCCCAGGCAATTTTAAATGAAAAAATGACAAGTGAGGATGACTGTCCATCACAACAAACAATTGCAAGGAAGGAAAGATGGATTCCTCACCTTTTGATGCCTTTCTGGAAGATGTACTTTAGCCAAACAGTAGTTGAGTTTAAGTGACACAAGTTATTGCACTCAGTATGTGGGAAGACAGAGAACACCTGAGCTGCTATAAATGAAAGTTGTCAGAGAAGAAAAAGGAATAAAGGCTAGTTTTCACTTCCAGAGTAGTGAATTCCAGCAAATCGGAATATCGTTAGCAGCTGCATCAGTGATGCACGTGCTAGCTTACAATCCTCACAATACTTTTAAGAGCTGCATTGGTTCCCAGTCCTTGCAGGAGTAAAAGTTGTTTTGTGCTTCTGGTGCCTGCAATTTCCAGGAGAGGCCAGTTTTATTTCTTCTCTGCTGAAGCTGATGTATTTGCTCTAGTCTCTTCGGCCAATGCTGGTCTAGTTCCCCCTCACGTTGCTTCATGTTGAATGTCTGTGCACTTTGCTGTCTTGCGCAAAGAGCTTGTGAAGTGTTCTGGCACTGAAAGCACCACGTAGAAAGCAATTGAAAGTGAAATTGAAAGGAAGTGAATTGAAAGGAAGTGAGAAAGAGCATAGGTAAAGTAACTATTTTTCTACGTTGTACAAAAATACAGAAAAATGCACTCTTTTTTTCCTTTGACAGTTGATAACAGGATACACTCTTGCAACAAAATACTCTCTCCAGAGTAGCCTAAAGCTCTGTTGTATGTTGGGGCACACTTGGCCTTGACAAGTTAAATTGATGTCTTTAAAATTAAAGGCAGATATTCTCTGCTCTCTAAATAAATTTGGGGTCTTCTCTTCTGTGAATGCCAGAGGTTTTTTTCCTTTCTGAGGGGGTTGATGCTGTTATTGGAGGGCTCCAATTCTTCTCCCCAGTCATTTTCTGCCAGTCCTGAAACAAAGAGAAGGAATAGGAAGACTGCACTTGTTCGCCCTGAATGAATGAATCTCTGTTACCATTTTATTTTGGATCAAGCATATGTCTCTGTTGTCACATTTATTGTGCTTTGACTCAGACTGCAGATCAGTCTTGGAGTAAGCGATCTGGATTGTTGTCAGATGATATTAAACTGAAAAATGTTCTCCAGGAGTGCAGCAGGTGCACTGGAACTGTGAGTGGCCATTCAAGCGAGTGTAAAGAGACCACATAGCACTAATCCCCCTGCAAGCCCACTACACTTGTATTATGAGTATGGGATCCAGCACCAACAGTTTTACTCCACTCCTGCTTGTGCCAAGTCTTAGTGCATCCCACTACTACCTAATGCAGACTAGAGTTTTTGCCTCTTCTTTCAGCTCCTGGACTAGATACCATGAGACTGTAAATATATCTTCTTTTGAATGGTACACTTGACTCTAGCAACTTTTTTAGCTTCTAGGAAGTAGTGCATTTTGATTGTGTTGCCATTTTGGTTCTCATCTCATTTACTTTGAAGTCCAAAGCCTGTCTTGATATATTTAGAAGGGATGAAGGGAGTTAGGCACTTCTATAACCACTTTAAAGTTGATAGGACTTAAGGTCCTTTGTTCATCTCAGATATGGGTATTAAATCCCTCCCTAAATACTCACTACTTTATCATCTTGAGTGAAATGCATTCCCATACAGAGAGCCAGCCACTTCTGAAGTCCAAGTAAACTGTAAATAGGTCCACTGATGAATCTGGGCTACTATGGTGCATTGTCAGTGGGGTTGCAAATTGAGCTGATCCTGAAACTGAAGCCCACACAGAGTTTTAGTCTCTTAATTAAACAGCATGTCTTTCAGAAAGCACATTGGTAATATGCTCTGTTATTGAATTTCACTATATATTTGAATTATTTCTGATTTTTAACTTTAAAAAACCTCAAGTACATTATGATACAGTAATCAAAGAGACTGTTTTCCACCCAACATCTTTTTGCAAGCTGTGGTCTGAGGCTGTCCGGAGAATGTCTGTGAAGGATGCTTGGCTTTGAAAGCCAAGCTGGAGCGGGTCCACAGAAGAACAACCAGGCTGGTGAAGGAACTTGAGCACAAGTCCTGTGAGGAGAGGCTGAGGGAGCTGGGATTGTTTAGTCTGGAGAAGAGAAGGCTCAGGGGTGACCTCATCACTCTCTACAACTCCCTGAGAGGAGGTTGTAGCCAGGTGGGGGTCGGTCTCTTCTCCCAGGCAATCAGCAATAGGACAAGAGGGCATGGGCTTAAGCTCTGTCAGGAGAGGTTTAGTTTGGATATTAGAAAGAAGTTCTTTACAGAGAGAGTGATCAGGCATTGGAATGGCCTGCCCAGAGAGGTGGTGGATTCACTGTTCCTGGAGATTTTTAAGATGAGGCTGGATGTGGCACTGAGTGCCATGATCTAGTAATCACAGTGGGGTTGGATCAAGGGTTGGACTTGATGATCTCAGAGGTCTCTTCCAACCCAGTTAATTCTATGATTCTATGATTCCATGATTCTATGAAATGTGATCTTCCTCTGAATCTCCCACAACTTGTTTTGGGTGATGTACCAGATACAGGATAAACCATATCTCATCCCTGAGGGATTCTGTGGGACCTGTGAAGCTGGATATGGCTTTACTCACGGGTGTGATATGACTAGGTCAGAGCATTTAATGAAAAGCTGCTACATAGTATTGTTGCTTTGGAAATTATATGTCATCTGGAGTTGAAGAGAAATATGCTAATCTGTAACAAATGAGAATTAATAGGAAACGAACTAGATTCCCATCACCTGACAAAGGAAGCATGGCAGCAACCTCTCTGCACTGGCAGCAACCCATTCTGACTGCACTGCAAAAAGATACTGTGACTTCCAGTGCTGTGCTCTGTGATCTAATACTTGCCCTGTCAACCGAATAAAATGTTTGGATTTTCAGGATGCTTGTTGAAAAAAGACAGTCTTTTCCCATGAATATGTACATGTGTGTCTGCTCGTAGGTATGAAAATGCTAGATATAGGTAAAGGAAACAAAAGCAGAGTAAGAGGTCGGAACAGTTATTAGTGCCTGTAACAATTTATGTTGTCTGTTTCTCAACTAACCTGCCAGAGCCAGAGAAAGATAATCCCATATATACTCAGCCAGGCTTAGAAGGCGTCCAGTGGACATGCACAGCCTGTCACTGTCTATGTAAAAATTTGGCATATGAGACGTATTGGATGATGATGGTGATCTTAAAGCATGTAGTAGTTTCTATCATGTTAGCCACCTCTGTCTGACAAGGGCAAACTGTTGCTCTATTCCCTTTTGAAACTGTGGCAGGGTACGATATGAAGCCAATGTCTTTCTCAGTTAGAGATTTTTGTGTGACTAGGTTTGTTCTTTGATGAATTTTACTCTTTTTTTTTGGTTTTTTTTAGTTGCTTTTATTCTACTTCCCTTAGCCCAAGTTCACATCAGATGCAATAGTGATAGATGTCATGGCTTAGGAAACATCCAAGAGGACAGTATGACTGAGAAATGAGTTGACAGACCAAAGACTGAAAATAAATAGGGGGCAAGCAGATGTGCAGAGGTGAGGTTAGTGATAGGAAGGACTGACCGGGCTGACTGGGTAGGTTAACTGAGTCTTGTGCAGTTTATTGGCAACTGCAGTTTATGTTGTAAATTTTTCCCCATTCAGCAGTATAATGTGCTGTCACTGTGCTTTCATATGACAGTTTCTCTTTTTTGAGACTCAGGCATCTCACTTTCTGAATAGGAAAATTCCCAGCATAGATTAATCTCTGAAAAATAACATTTCTGAAGTTTGAGTCTGGTGATTATGGGTCACCCTTCCTGTCTCAATGTTGATTTATATTAAACAGGACAAAGCATCTGAGCACAGTGAGATTGAGCCCTTGAGTAGCACAGAAACTGAATCTTTAATTGCCCCCTAAACCAGCTCCCTGGGATGGGATCAAGAGGTTGCTTAATGCCTTGAGAGCTATGATTTTCCAGCAGTGAAGTGCTGCCACTTTAATGCGTTGGCATTTAGCAGTGTAGTCCTTGGGCTGCCACACCAAGGCTGTGGTAGTGTTAGAGCTCTGGGGCAATTGATTGGTGTTTGGTCAATTTACAGAGCAGAGATGAGCATTTTTTTTCATTTAATTTCATATGAGAGTCCCCAAGAGTTGTGTGGCCAAATCCCACACGTAATTATGAAAATGTCATCCTACACTTCTGTAATCATTGTTCCTCTGTTCAACAATAAATGATAATTAATCATCAGATAGCAAACAATTTTTAAAACTTAAGAATGAAAAAAAGAAACCCAAAAGCCCAGGGCATATTTAATACTGAGTGGAGATGGAACTATTCATTCTTCCAAGGCAGGAACTAATGGAAAGGCACTGAAAATGTCAATATTGCAAGATTGGCTTTTATTAGCCATCACAAAATCCTCCATTCTTCTCAATCCCATTATGAGTGGGTGAGTCTCCCTGGGACAGAATCATCACTTTTCCTCACAGCAAAGCCTGTGCTTTTGTTACTATTTATTGTTTACACTGCAGATATGCCAGAATGGTTCTTCATTGTCTCAGTAACTAGAAAAATTTGTGTCTTCATTGCACAGAGGCACTTGAACTTCCATAAAAATACCCGCCCCCTTTCATCAGGGATTTGGTAAAGCTCACAGGGAACAAGTGCCTTCTTTGGGGCTCAAGAACAGAATCTTTCAAAAGGCAGAAAATACATACATACCATCAGATTTTCTCCATTACACCAAGCAGTGGTGATGAGCAGGGGGCATTTGGATATGTATTTCTCTGCAACAAAGTCTTGATGGCCAGTGTGGGCTGCAAATGCCAGCACAGTTTTCCAGAAAAGAAGATAAGATGGATCTCCAGGCTAAATTTCTCTGGGGGAATGAAAATCTGTTTACCCCAAATTCTCCTCAGAGTTTCAGTTGAATATAATACTCTTTACTTCCTGATCTAAATTGCTGCATTTTGTTGCTGAGCTGTCTTAACTAGCTGCTGCCTTTCACCTCAGAGGCATGAGCCCTGTAGGTCTGAGCTGAGCAAAACCTTCTGTTGTTTGGATATGCAATTAGTGGAGTTTTCCAAATGCTTTGGGATCCATCTGCATGAAAGGTGCTTCATGAAAGGGAGGTTGTGTTAGACAGGAAAACAGATAGGTGGTTTGGCAACCACACAAGAATTCTGCTAGTAGCAGCACTGACATTTCTTTTTCTTTTCTTTCTTTTTTTTTTTTTTTTCCGGTTACAGAGAAGGGGGTTGTCTCAGGCACCTTACTTCAACGTATATGGAGAAAAAGGAGGCATGGAGCACCGCAGGTCTAGCCTGTTCCCTGAAGGTCCGAGTGACTACGTCTTCAGTCATCTTCCACTACACTCCCAGCAACAGATCCGAGCACCTATCCCCATGATGCCTATTGGGGGTATCCAGATGGTCCATTCAGTACCCATGGCCCTTTCAGGTTTACATTCTCCGTCCACTTTGGCCCTGCAGAGGGAGATCTCTGAGGAGAAGCAAAGAGGAACTGTGGAAACCCTTACGAAAGAATCGTATAGAATTTCTAAGCACCATGAGAAACGTACCTCTCCGCACAGCTTGCACCCCAGCGCTCCCTCCAGCATGCCCTCCTCGCCGTTGATGTTGCTGACACAGAGCACATCGGAGGACAGTGTCGTGGCTACCGAGAGGGAGCAGGAGGAGAACATACAGACTTGTACAAAAGCCATAGCCTCTCTGCGAATCGCCACAGAAGAAGCCGTTCTGCACGGGGCGGAGCAGCTGCAGAGGCCTTCTGAGCCTCACCAGAAACCCTTAGAAAGTGCACATTTTAGCATTAAACACTTTAGTGGATCTGAGCCGGGCCAGACCTGTGCCTCAGCCACCCATCCTGACTTGCACGGTGGTGAGCAGGACAGTTTTTGTACATCACAGACTGCGTTAGCGCATCCCACCTTTTACAGCAAGAGCTTTGTGGACGTCCGGCAGTTGGGCTTTCACAGCAGGAGCGACCCCCCATCAAGCACACAGGAGAGAAAAGATCCGTCATCTGAGAAGAGCAAGCCACATTGATCTGAGATGCATGGAGACTTTCACCCATACATTTACACCACCATTTTTTTTCCTAGAGATAGAAGAAGTATTCAACTTTACAGCATGCCTGTTCTAAGTTACAGTAGTTTGCTATTATATATACTTTTGTTATATCAAAAGAATTAGATAAAGTAACAAGTCATCATGAGCCTGACCAAAACTAAATTTGAAATTCTTATTGGGTCTGGTACTTTTAAATTGTACAGATGTTTGTGCCTTTTCTTTACTTTGCTTATATTCTTATAAGCATTTTTTTAGCAGTAATTTGTACATATTTTAGAATTTGTGTATCTGCTTTGTAATAAATGTAATTTCTTTCCTTTTTTGGACACTTGGATCTAAATGATGTAAAACAGAACAGCATCAATATATGTGAGGTTGCACTAAAACATATTTTTATATGATTAAAACTGAACAGCTTTTATGTACAGCTCTGATTCTGTAATACTAATATTTATTTACTTTGTTTCATAAATTGTAAATTTTTTTCTTAATGTTGTGGATTGCTTTTCTATGTGAAGCATGGGATTTACTGTTGCGTAATTAGAACAAAATGTATATTGTAAAACAAGATATTTAAACTAGAGTATCTTATCTTATTCTGCACTTATGCATTAGTTAAAAAAAAAAAAGATAAAGGATGTATCAGTCAGTTCTTAACTCTTGTAATTTTTTTTTGTCTCTTGTTTGCCGGATTGACTATAACTTAAGTGCTGATTGTGATTTTAAACTGATAGTACCGTAAAGCATTAAAGTAAAACAATGTGCTATTGTGAGTTTTTTCAAAGCTTTATAAAACAGTTATAAATATATTAAAAGTATTTGGTCTTATGTGAACATGTTGATCTATATACTCCTTAAAAAGCTATGGGAAAACATTCCACCCCATGTAAATATGTGCATCACTGGTGCCATCTGTGTAGCTCACCGGGACCGGCAAGGTTTGCTATGCTGGTGCTTCCAGGATTGGAGCCAGGGCAGCGCTGACGGCCGGGAGGCAGAGTCCAGCAGTGTCATAACCTGCTCCCCAGCGTCCAGCAGCAGGGTGGCAAGGCCCCTATGGCCGCACAGGGCTGGGCGAGGAGCCGGCCTGCTGGCTGACACACGGCGCCCTGCCAAGCCCTGGCAGTCCCCTGCTAGTGAGGGCTGACCAAGAGGCATTCTCACTCCTGAGTAAGTGCACCGGAGTGTCATTGAGGGGTTTGGAGTGGAGAAAAAGGTGTTTCCTTGCACATGAACTCCACAGCTGGTCACTTCCAACCGCACTACCTGGGTCATCTTCAGGGGAGGCTCCCATTCTGTCCTGTTCCATCCTGCCTGGTGGACGGAGGTGTGTGGCCCTGCCGGTGAGGCAGAGACCACTGTCACCACAGCCTCTTCTGAAATGGGATTCATGGGCAAGAGAGTCACAGTCTTCCAGAGCAGGGTCTTCATCTGGGCAAGGTTTGCTCCAAAGGAAAGTCAGGAGGAGCCCGGGCTTGTGTTTGAACACGTGTGGTGGGTTACCACTACCACCAGCAGCATGCGTGCATGCACGCACGCACACACACACACACACTCTCAAACACACGCATGCATACGCACAGATGAAAGAAACCAACGACCTGGATTATATTTTGTGCTATTTAGTGAATTATAAATCTGTGAAAACAAGTTTGTATATGGACTTAAAATACATTTAAGGAGTGTTCTTTAAAAAGAAATAAATATACAGTTACATCCATAAGGTGTCTAGTTCTCATGTGTTCTTTGAATTTTTCAAGTTTAATGGTGTTCGGTATCCTGCACAAGAAGCACCCTTAAAAATGTGAGTGGCAGTGAAAAATGTGGACCATATTTTGACTTTCTCATGTATTATCAAACTAACCCAGTTTATTTCTCCAATAATACCATGTGGGGGCAGAACCACAGCTGATACGTTGCCGTAATTCTAGCACGATGGCATATGACTAGTGTAATACCATAATGGATGGTGACCGCTTCTAAACATTAAAGGTTAGTTTCTCATACCCATTGAAATGTTTTTCCTTTATTCCAGATCGTTATGGTAACCTTGCTAAGATAAACATGTGACAGGAAACTGGTTCATTTCAGGCTGGAGAGAGGAGAAGCAGTGTATATTGTTGGAGGTGAGCAGCTTGTTGGATCATGCTTCCGTAAAAAAAAGAGGAGTCAATTACACATTTTAAATAAACAAGCTCTGATAAAAACCTCCCTCCTTGTCTTCACGGCTGTATTGAGAACAAAATGCTCTGCACAATGATCAGCTAATCAGGTAATCATAGATACTTTATTAAAAGGGAACCAGGCAACCCCTGATGGTAAATTCTCTATTAACATTGCCTTTATAAGCAGCCCTCTTACTGTGGGAGTTACCTCTGGCTTGTTTGATTATTTTAATTAATTTGCAGCTGCAATTTGCCATTCAGCTTTTCAGCCTTGGGGAATTTCTTTTTAATAATCAGTGAGCAAGTATCACTAAAATTACGTATGATATTTTTGGGTGACAGTGGAGCAACCCTAAAGAGGTTTCAGGTATTTACAATCTTAATTGTATTTTCTTAATGAGTTAATGTTCATACAGTGCTTTGAAAAACACGTATATGCTTGGGCATCAATGATGACTTCTCATGCTTTGGAAGGGCTGTGGAGGAGGAATGGCAAACATATCTGACAAAATTTTCCAAGGCATGAGCAATTTTCAGAACCAACATAGTGGGCACAGCAACAGGAACTGGGTGGCAGATAATCCCATGAATGCTCTGCCCACGCTGCCCGATGCAGCCCCTTCCAAGCTGCCTGTGGAGACGACAGTGGGGGGCTGCATTTGTGCCCCGCTGTGCTGAGCCTACGAATTCAGCCTCAGTGAGGGGGGAATGTAGCTGCACGGCTCCCAGCCAGAGATGCTGGTGTCCTGGCAAGATTGGAGCTGCCTGTGTGAGACAGCCCCTCTGAGGGTGATGGGGAGGGTATGCCTCCAAAATCCTTGGTGTGGCGGATGCACACAGCTCTGTTAGGAGCAAGGACTGTAACTCTGAGGTCTCTGATATAAAAGTTCTGTGGTTTTAAAAGGAAAAGAAGAAGAGATTTAACAGGGCACTCTAGAAAACTACAGAACTGAACAAGGATATTTATATTCAATGTCCTAAAAAAATTCTACGTCAGGAATATAATTACCTATTATATTGTTTGATGAGGTTATAATTTTCTATGAAGATCAATATGTCTTTTCTGTGAAGCACAAGAGAAATACAGATGCTTTGGCAAGCTCTCTTTACTTCCTTCTCGCAGAATACTGTCACCAGAGTCACTTCAGGATTTATTTGCATCAGCAAAATGAGGGTGTGTCAGTCTCATATAACTGCCTGCACAATCCTCTTATGAAGCTTTAGATTCTGACTCAGGGCGGTAACTCCATTGCATGTTAAATACTGGACTTCCCCACTGAAGGACACACTGCCAGCAGTGGATAATAATTAGCACTAATAAAGGACATTATTAGCTCTAACAGACCCAAATAGAGTAAAGGGACTTAAGTACAAAAATTCCAATCCAAGAATGCTGCAGTCGACTCCCACTTAACCCTAGTGGCACCTTGACTTACAAGGTGCTCCACCTTGTTTGAGGCTATTTCCTGCTTTCGGGCACAAGTTACACTTCTCTTCTTGGAACTGCTTCATGTCTCTTCCCCTCACACATTGACCTGGACACCAGAAAGTAAGTATTTCTTGCCCTAGATCTTCCATGGGACCTGCCTTACTGAGTGGGTCTTTGAAAATACCTAATGAAATGTGCCTCCCTCTTGAATTATACTTCTGGCAAGTGCTGTCACCATCTCTTACAGATTAATTGATTAGTCTAATGCTTTGGCGCCCCTTTCTGGGTATCTAAAAAAACCCCAAACACCCAAATCTGTGTTGAAACTGTTTAGATCAACATGACATCTCCAGTCTCCTAGCAGAGAGTGCCCAAAGTGCCCCACAAGGAGAAGTTATTTCTTTCTACTGAAGTTCTGCAACTGTGAAACAAAATATTCAAGATTCATTGGATTATCAAGACTGTAGCCTGTTGTCCCCAAGAAGAAAGGAGGTTTGGATGTGCCCTTCTCCGCAGGGAGAGAGCTGCCAGCAAGATGGGTGAGTAGAGTGGTGCAGCAGAGACTTAGAGGAACAAGAGCTCAAGCAGGCCCCTGCTTTCAGTCTTCTAGGTAGCTTGGAGATCACAGTTTCCAAACATGCTTCCCTACTTAGCATCCAGCTTCTTTCAGAGGTAGGTGACACTCCTATGTCCAATGGAGGTGGGCCAGAACTTGAAGTCCTGGGCTTCAGAGTCAGGAACAAATCCCAAAAGTTAGGTGTTACAATGCCTGAATCCTTTATTGGGTTTTGCCCTGAATAGCTCAGGGAGAACAAGTCTTATTGATTTATTTCATTGTACAGTGGAACAAGTCGATGGGAGTTATTCTTTTAAGTCCTTTTGCCATCCCTGAAAATCCCAATCAATATTCTCTAAAGAATGTCCTTAAAGTAAATCCAGGATACTCAATGCAAAACGTGCCCAGCACATCATCTATTTTAGTCTAGCCACTATTTTGGAGGTTTGGGGCTTTTTTTCAGTTAAATTGCCTGCATGAAAAAATCAGCAGTCTGTGTACTAATTGAGTTTATTACTGTGACAATGCCCCTATGCCCTTTTCTCAAACACAGATTACACACCCCAAACACAGACCCTGAACATATGCTTACTGTAGGCTCAATTTAAGATGAAAGTGCTGGAGAACTTGACTTGTTCTGCAGTTATTTTTGGGGTCTTTGCATATGCTACATCTGTCACGTGTGTTTGCGCTATCTTTACTATGTTTGCTTTTGACTGGATTCAGTACCACCAGTGGCACTAGGACTGTGGGAGACAGCTTCCATTGTGAAACACTTGGCTTTTGCCCCTATGTGATGCCTACATGAGGTATAATAAGCTGATTTCTTGTGCATATGTAAGTCTTTTCCAAATGATTGTGCTTGATGAGGAAAACTCTAAGAGTTTCTTTAATTTGTGAGTATAGAGGTGGCCTGTACATATGGTTCACATTTGTAGGGCTTTAGTAGGCATAGGACTGAATTTGAGAAAAGTCTGTATCTTTTCATACAAGATAATCTTAAGTGGAGGCAGAGCTGGATGAAATTTATCCTTGGGAGCAGAGCCCTGCAAGGACTAGGAACCATGGGAATGCCCGTAAAGGATGAACTGGCATGGAGGGACTGCTTTTTCTCCATGCTGGCAACTGTCTGCACAAGGTGCCTTGGTGTCATTTTCCCTGCAGCTTTAAGAAAAATGGATGGTCTCCTGTGCATTCCACTATGCATTGCTGTATTTATGTTGCTAAATCATCTCCTACAGGCGAACTTCTTACGCAAGGCACACCAGGCTAGCTCCAGTGTTGCCAGTGCCCTGCTGTAGGGCAGACAAGAGACCCTGAGAACCTAACACCTCCAAGGTCTTTTGAAGCATACAAAAAGTGCTGAGCACTTGTTATCTGCAGGAACTACTGGATTCTGGGCACATGTGAAAGTCTGGTGCTTAAAAACTTCTTAATGACTAACTTAATAATGTCTGGCAATTCACTTCTATTTGCTATTTCTCACAGTCTTTCTTCCCTCCACAACATCCATATTGAGCCAGAAAGAAAAGAGGAAAAAACAAAATGAATGAAACTATGAGCAAACATTCATGGCTGAAATACCCTATTCCATTTTACTGCCAGGAAAAATGTAAATGATAAAGTGGAGGCTTTGACCAGTTTTGTGACAGAGTTTTTCCTTTCTGTTTCATATTTCTTGATGACATTTTAACTCATGAGACTGGCACAGCAAGACATCTTGTACTCAATCTTTCAGAAGTTTTCCTTGGACATTAGAAGAGAGAGGGCCTTTTAACTTTATAAAAAAAAAGAAAAAAAAAAGGAAAATCAAAAAATCAAAAAGGCAAAGGGATGGAGTACTGCAGGAAGCAGTCTTTCTCTGGCAGAAGATGAGCTAAATAGTCTAATAGTTTTTTCCATTTGTATTTCCTCTGGCCCTACTGTGAGCAAAAGGGATTCACATCCAGCTGATCTCTCAGGGTGGGGGGTGAAGGGAACTGGGTGATATTACAGGCTGAGTCCTGCTGCCTGCTCCATCAGTTAACATAGGCAGTGGGAAGAAGCTGAGGGGGATAATGCCCCTGTGGTTTTTTCCCTGCTCTGTGGGATCCTATGAAATGTTTTTGCTGGCTCTCTGCAGAGTTGGATTCCTGCCAGGCTGCGAGAGCAAAGGATCAGCCACTGTCTAGAGCATTGCCCTGCACTAACCCTCTGGATTTCCATGCAGAAATCCAAGTGAGAGTTAATGCTGCTTTAGGCAGCCTAAACTTTGGCTGTGTTTGCTCTCTAGCTGCTGCTGCACAGCCGTGGACTGCCTTGGCTGCTGCCACAAAAGCCACTGATGGGGAAGCGTTTTCTGAGGGGCTCAGTCGGGTGGGGCATGGCAAGGAGTTGGTGGAGGCTCCAGGGATGCTGGCCCTGGAGTATTCCCTGCTTGAGGCTGCTCTGGCTGGTCAGTATCCCATGAGCTCCCAAAAAGCATTTGGAAATTCAGAAACTTGCAAAGTTTCCTGGCTTCTGCAGTCTTAATTTTCCAGGAAAGGGGACAAGCTAAACCCTCCAATGGTTTGGTTTGCTGTTTTTATTAAAATTAAAGTATTCAAAATAATGCCAGTGGTGTCAAATATTACTCCTTCCTGGGGGAATATGAGACAGGAACCAAAAATATATTGTCACAATGCACATTACCTGAGAATTTCATTAAATTAAAAAGAGCAGTGAATAAGAAAACCTATGACTGTTTTAAATAGGTAGGATAGAGTCTCCTTCCCCCTCTAACTTTAGCCTGTTAGTTCCAGAAACATCAGCAGTGACAATGATTTAGTAATCTGTATTCTGAGGGCTTTATTGGGATGCCAGCTCCTGACTTTATACACAAGTTTTATGATAGACTGCCTATTTCAGAAAAACTCACAGTTGTCAGCTCGGTATTCAGGTTGTTAAAACTATCAGTGTCATGAGGTTGATGACCCTGGCTGGACAGCAGGTGCCCACCAGCTCTGTCACTCCCCTCCTCAGCTGTACAGCGGAGAGAAAATACAGTGAATGGCTTGTGTGTCCAGATAAGGACAAGGAGACATCACTCAGCAGTTATGGGCAAAACAGACCCTACTTGGGGAAATTGGTTTTAATTTATTACCAATCAAATAAGAGTGAGATACTGAGAAATAAAATCTAATCTTAACACCTCCCCCCACCCCTCCATTCTTCCCAGGCTTACATTACTCTCCATTTTCTCTCCCTCCTCTCCTCCAGTGGTGCAGGTGGATGGGAAATGCGGGCTGTAGTCAGTTCATCACACATTGTCTCTCTGCTCCTTACTCCTCAGGGGGAGGACTCCTCACACTCTTCCCCTGCTCCAGGATGGGGTCACTTCCATAGGATGCAGTCCCTCAGGAACAGGCTACACCACTGCTGGTCCCCTGTAGGGTCTCAAGTCCTGCCAGCAAACATGGTCCAGTGTGGGCTCCTCTTTCCATGAGGTCACAGGTCCTGCCAGGAGCCTGCTCCAGCATGGGCTTCTCATAGGGTAACAGCTGCCTTCAGGCATCCACCTGCTCCAGCATGGGGACAGGCTTCACGTGGATATCTGCTCCACCATGACCTCCATGGGCTGCAGGGGTACGGCCTGCCTCACCATGGTCTTCACTATGGGTGACAGGGGAATCTTTGCTCTGGCACCTGGAGCACCTCCTCTGCCTCCTTCTTCACTGAGCTTGGTGGTGTCTGCAGAGTTCTTTCTCTCACATATATCCCCTCTTGTTACCAAAACCTTGCTATGCAGACCCAGTACATGTCCTGGTGTTCTAAATATAAGATGCACATTGTGACATATGAAGAGAAGAGCTCAGAGGGTGCAACATTTTAAAAAAAAATGACCATCATTCAAATGCTATAGGGTCTGCAGTTGGAATTTTTTGTATTATGATGAATAAAATGCTACAATGGAGTTTGAAGGTGCAAATCAAGCTATAAGAAAACACGAGTGTGCATGCTTTCAACACCAAAATGACTTACTGGCTGCTAATTAAATCTCACTGCAAATGGGATTTCATTTTTATTTTTTGATGGAAAAAGTGGTTTTATTACATTTGCTTGGCTGACAGCCAGGAATACCGCTCAATACAAATGAAGCAAAGTTAAAGGCCTTCTGCAGCAACATATGGCTTGTTTGGGAAGTATGAGTCATAAATGGAACCAGATGCAAAAAAAAAAAAAAAAAAAAAAAAAAAAAAAAAAAAAAAAAAAGTTATAAGAAGGTAGCAACTGTCCTCAGACAGATGCTGCTGTTGTTATTTCTGATGTTTCCACCTCATAGTGAAAAAATTTTTTACATGCATATTAGTGAACAATTCTTTTGCCAGCACGGACTGTCTGTTTCAAAGCCCTTGAATGTCATAGGTCCACTCAGTCTGCCCATGTAGCGAGTTCATACCTTACACAAGTTGTTTTCTTCTTGCAACTTACTAAAACACTATTCCCAGTACTGTTTGTTTCCCTCCTGGTTTCAGGGTGTTTCTTAACATATGCAGGATTGGCCTTTAGTTTATTCTCCAAGTCCTATGTAAATACAGAATAATTGAAGTATGTCCTTGCCTAGGAAGAAACCCTACGGATGCTTTGTAACCACACCCTGTGCATATCTGCGGGGAGGGCGTGTGTGCATATGCCTGTACACACACAGCCAACCCAAGTGCCAAGAAAATGACAACCAACATGGGGAGGGGAGCCATCAAGGGCCATCTTCTGCCAAGAGCTTTGACTGCCTGTAGCAAGGCAATAGGTAAACAGGGGACGACCAGAGCACTGATGAGGGGGGTGAGCAGACTCATTTCGGCACCATTAGTGTAGGGCTCCCAGCTCTTTGCCAACTGACTATCTGCACTGATATATGTCAAGGACTCCCTGCAACCACGTGAAGAACTACCTGCCTGTGCACCTATTGCTCTGTTGTGTACCCAGAGCATAGGTGTGCCTTTAGTACAGGGGTCCATAAATTTGTAAGAGTTTGACTCAAGCCCCAGGTGCCATTTTCTTTTTGCCTTGTGTCCATATTTCACCCTTTTCTTGTTTTTGTTTTAACTTCTCTAGGCCTTCACTCTGTGTATCACATGAAGGTTGACAAGAACTTTGTCAAAATTTAGGTTATCAAGATCCTCTTCCTTCCCACATGAAATCCCCTCATACTGCAGGTAAAACAGATTTGCTGGGTCTCCCTGATGGGCAAAGCCAATCTAGCCCTGGTCCAACAGTAAGTAATGTCTTACATGCTCAGGTCCTGTAGAAGAAAATGGTCACATACCCTTCAACAGTGACACAATCCACACAATGCAAGCAGTGCAGGTGCAAACACTAGTTAATAGGCTGGGCTATAAATCAATCTCCTTCACTCAGTGGTGGACACCAGATGACAATGAACACCCGACTGGAACATATTGTCCTGTGGCTGTGTCCTCCCAGCTCCAGCTCTTCTTGCATCCTTCTGTCAAGTATCCTCTAGTGTGGGTCTGTTTGCCCAGTACAGGGCTGTCATGTGGTTCAGTCCTGACACATCTCCTTAGAGGTGTAGCCCTGCTCAGTGGTGGGCAAGGTCCTTGAAAAGCTTGTTAGGAGTCTGCTTTGTGCTATACCCTCTTCCAGCAGGATTTACAAGAGCTGCCCAGAGCCTTGTTCATGTCCCCTGTGGGGAAAACTCAGTGCTTAAAAACCACAGCTTGAACCACTGCCCTTTTCTTGGTAGGCCTTGTCTGTACTTAGGAAAAAGGCCATTGTATTGACTAAGTGGTTATCTGATCCCAGAGCATCTCACCTTATTTGATCTGCAAGGTTAGTAAATCACCTGCTTCTCTGAGTGGAAATGCATTGGGAATCAGCGTGTGTGGCTATAATCTGCCCAAAATGTCCAGCCACAGTTGTATCAGCTCCAGCCTCTCTCACTGCAGTTCAAGCTACTGGCTAGCTACAAGCTAATCTGACATATAAGCAGGCTGGCTGAGCTGAAGAGGGGCAAACAGCTCGACTCATAACTCAGGGATATGCTTACTCCTTCTTATTTTAGTGAAAAGTCAAACTACAGGCAAACATTACCTCCCAGGGTTTGCATTACAGCATACATACAACCCTTTGCACCTTAGGAATTCAAATTGCATATCTCAGTTGAAAATGTTATTTCCTTCTTTTGAACCTGGTTTCTGCTGGTATCTGGAATATTGATAGAGGAGAGTTGGCTGTCAGTAATTTTAAAAGTGATATCAGGGACTGAAGCTAAGGAGTAAGTAAGTTGCTATTAAGTCTGTTGCTTTGTATCCACAGAAATCCCCCTGGGAAGGTAGAGGGAAGTTTAGGAGACTGCACTGGTCTCTGAGATGAACAAGAATCTATCCCCTTGGTTGGGAACGCAAAGTTCAGCTGGATGATGTGACAGGATCAGCTGAACGGATAAAAATTTATACCCGTGCTAAAACTAACCTTGTAACACACAATGCTACTTAAAAGCAGCTAGATTTTGCAACTCTTGCTCATGCAGATGACATCGATGGGATTACTTAAGTGAATGAGTGTTTATTAACATGAATAAGAGCTGTGCTATGTAGCATTAAGTGCACCCAAGTTGGGCTGGGGGTTTGGGAGTTCATGTTCATGACTAATGCTTGGTGCTTGCTAAGAAGAGCTGGGAGTGCCAGCAAAGGAGCTTCCAGCTCCTGGGGGGAAAGGCTTTACTTTCTGTGCATTAATTGTGTTTGTCTTGCTCGCTGTGAAGGAAAAACTGAGCTCTCCGCATACCCTCCAAAGGCTTCCTACCTCAGGAAGAACTGTGGGAGGTTTTGTGTGCAAATGCTTCATAAGAAGAAAAGACCAAGAGAATGGAAAAAGTGTGTCTCTATAGCAAACTCCCACAGAGAGAAATTTCAAGGGGGTTGGTCCTACCAAGAGAGAGGTATGTGCTTAACACACCCAGGGAGGCCCCATTCATTAAATATATTTTAAATCATTGTATGGTCTGTGCCTTAACTTGTAAGCTCTTTTAGTCACAGATTTTGTCTGCCTCTTTGGCCAAGATTTTGTTTCAGACAGTGCATCCTTCCAAGCACAACACTTGTGGAAGTGTAATGGGTAACCCTATTTCTTTAGCACAGAAAACCCAGTAGTTGTTTCCATGCTTCAGGGTTAGATAACACTCTACCATGTGCTGGAGGCCAAATTTCGTCATGATGCATGTTTCCTAGACCCTGGAGAGATGTAGCCTGTCCCTAATACAGAGGTAGCCCTCTAGAGTGCCTCATCTCTGCTGGTGTAGATCCTACAACAGAGATGCTATGATTTAACTCAACAGAGGATTTGACTTTTAATTTTGCATTATTTTGATGAGCAGCTGGATGGGAAAAAAAAATGCCTGGAGCTGAGTTTTGCTTTGACTTTCTGGGGTTTCCAGGTGAGTACAAAATATATTAACAACCGCCAAAAACTGAACTGTACTTTTGTGGACCAAATATATCTGTCCTTAGACTACATGTGGTTTCAATGAACCATAGACATCTGTCTTTAAAAATCTATTCATTCCACCTCGCTGAATACAACATTGTGATGATGATTGCTATCATAACCCTCGGTTCTGCAAACTCACAGTGCCACAGCAAGCTTCAGGTTTTTTTAAACAGTTTCCTGTTGTCTCAGTGCTACAATTTTTCGTGGTTGCCCTTCATCACCAGCCTAACGACAGTTTACTTACAGCTGACAATAGCATATAAGGAAATAATACCTGCTTTGGGATGTTTGTTCCCATCAGCACAGAAATGTGGAGGCCATTTCGGGACCAAGCCCCAGGCTACAAATGCCCAGGCCAGAGGAAGGCTCTGAAAAAAGAACAAAGTTCACAGTTTCCCAGGAGTCAGGGATAGGACACTGGTCTATTTAAAGTGCAAGTTGATAACCAAAAGAGCGGGAGATAACAATAAAGGAAATAACAAAAATCCACAGAAAGGCTGGAAGGATCTTTTCTTATAGTAGGGGATATATATATTTATATATATATATATGGAGACCAAGTTCAAATATCCAAACTTGTGAAAAGATATTTTAACAAAGAGCTGTATGTGAGAAGTTGGATGCTGCTGAGAATGAGGCCAGGTAAAACATTTGAAACTGACTTCTAACTTGTAGTGAATTACTCTTTGAAAGCTTTGGGTATATTGAATGTTCCTGAAACTGCTTAAAAGCAAGAAAACATTCAAGACTTTGTATCAAATATTTCATTTAAGACTCTAACTCACTAGGGGAAGAACTGAAATTTCAAGGATAAAATGAGATATGTGAAACAGGAGCAAACTACAAAATTCAGCCTTCAGTTTTACGTATTCTGAGCAAGAAGATGAATTGATTTAAAGAATATCCTAAAGTGCCAGTGTCATGGGTAACAGGTATAAGTCTTTGCTCTCCCATGGAATTATTCTTGATATCATGGAAGGATAGATTGTTCCCATGGTACTGAGCACATATTTTGTAAGATTCTTCTTTGTGTTGTACTTGTGGCACATTATTGTCCAGGGCACTCTAGTTAGCCAAGTAAAGTATATTAGTCAGGACATATAAGAGATTAGGTGCTGTAATATTTTGTTATGCTGGAGGGAGCTAGTTGTCTCTGGAAGATGTGATGATTTGGGGGGTTTGTCTAAGAACAGTTTATGTGTTATGGATTTTGGAAATTTGTATGATATGGAAAATTCCATTCTATCAGAAGGCTGATCTTTGTGTTGCTGCTACCTTTCACCCTCTGACTTGGACTAACGTTCCTAGGAGGACCAGGCATAAGACTTGCAGTGATAATTAGTGGTACCATTGCAATGCACTCATGCTGAGCAATGTCAAGTCAAACTGGTTCATCGCTGCATAACTGAGTTTGGCAATGCTGTCACCCAGCCAGGGACAGTTGTCATCAGATGGGCTGAATCAGAAACTGATCTGACAAAGGATGGAGAATGTACCCTCTTGAATCATTTTAAGCCTTGATCAGCTCGTATAGCTGAGGAACAGCCTGCAGATGGTAATCTTTAGGACAGGGAAATCCCAGCACTGTTGAACGCACATGAATTACCAAGGACACTCAAGACAGTGGATGAGCCAAAGGGCTAGGGACAAAAGTGGTTCAGTGAAGATGTTTGTCCTTGGAATTCAACTAAAGCTTGAAAGAAAAAGGCAAACAAAACCCCAGAAAATTATGTGTATGTATCTACTAATTTTTACATATTTGGTTACATACCACGTTTCTGTTCTTGAAGAGCTAATACATAAACCAGAATGTTTGCTTCTCCCCCACCCAAAACTCTGGGGAAGTAAAACTCTGGGACCTCTGTCTGAACCTCCAGAACAGGTAGTTTTCCTGTGGGTTTCACTTCCCATTAAATAGTACTAGGTGAAGTATTTCACATTTTAGCATGGATTTGCAGGATAAACAGACTGTGGACAGCTGTTAGGTATTGAGCTAGATTTTGTCTTTCAGACCAAAGGCAGGGAGAACAAGATGAGAAGAGGTGCTGTGAGTATGTGCAATGAATGCCCTAATGAATCCCTGAGGCAGCCCAGTGGAAGTAAAAGGAGCCCCCGGTCAGACAGCAACCCGTCATTGCAAACTTGGCAAGGGTAACTTTCTATCAAATAAACATGAAGGAAAGAAGGATGCAAAATTGGGCTGTCATATTTTGAAGAGTTTATTTTTGAAGCTATATTTGCTCAGTAAAACCATCAAAATTGTCAATACTTGGATCAGTTGGGTACAGAGAAAAAATGGGCCATGAAAGGACTTTTGTGAGATTGAGGCTGTTTTCAACAGAACATCTCAAAAGCTTAGTGAAGGTCACTTGCAGAAATTGCACCCTGATACAATGAGCAAAGAAGGAAAACATATGAGACTCTCTGAGAAAGAGAATTTGAGGACTGAGATGCAGTAGTAACACCTGGGAATTGCATGGGAATATGAGTGTTGTCTCACCTAAGACACAACTGTAGTGAGAAGGGTCATGTAGAGCATTGATAGAAAATAAGGGACCCAAAATAAACCTCATATTAATCTTGGGTGCAGAACGTCACACGGAGTTGAGCAACTGTTTAGATCTGGGGAAATTACAGAAATTTAGAAAGTGGAGTTATGAAGATTGAACAATAATCTCTGAACTGGGACAGTGTATTTCTTTGCAGTTGATTCATGTCATAAATGACAGCAAAGAATACTTTTATGTGAACACATCAAACAAATAGTCTGTAGGCAAATGGTTGTGATAAAGTGGCCTTGCCTCAAAAAGCAGAAGGTATAATAAATTGTATAATGTACTAGTGCTCTAGAAAAGAGTGGAAAAAAGATAAAACAGCCATCTGAGTCTGATTTTGAAATCCAGGTTAACAGATGAATTTTAAAGTTTAGCTATCAGAGAGTCTCACTGGTTATGGATTCCTACTTGTTTCTGCCATACCTTTGATCCAAACGAGCATTATATGTATTTTATAAAAGATAACTATGACAACCCCAAAAGAAAAAGTGAGTCAGTAGATTTCATAAATCATCATTTTTAAGACAACAACAAAGTTCAAAGAGATGAAAATGTCTCTTTTCAGAATAGGAAGTGACCTGACTTCACCCTGTCCTTCAACTCCCCTCAGTATCCTGGTTAAGAAGTCCCAAACAACAGCAGACTTGATGCAGCCACTTAGTGATTTCCCATCAGTCAAAGAACTGCATAAGATGCAGGCGGGGTAAAGAGCATTGGCACAGGAGGGGTGATGTTTGTTTTACAGAAAAGGATCCGTGTAAGACAAGAGCAGCCCTTGTGCAGCCGTATCTAGTGGGATCATCAACAGATCGTGGTTTTGCTTTTGTTTTGGTTTTCATGTGTGCAAGCCTTTGCTTGGGGAAGAAGTAGGCAATCAGTATTTTCTGTCAGCAGCCAACTACTTACAAAATGGTTGGAAGTTTTACCAGGAAGGAGGCAAGAGACCCTGAGAGTAATAAAATTTTTGACCAGAGCTGATAAAGGCATTTGCAGAGATATTTTTGAACCTACAGTTATTTAGTGAGTTTATGAGGGATTGGGAGTCCACCCACCCCATCATCCCACAGGCTGGGGGAAGAGTTCATTGGAGCTTGTCTGTCTTAACAATGAAGTACTGCTTTTGGGATTTGGCATATCCCACTTCTTCTCATTAGTTACAAGGATTTCCAGATTTTTTCCTCCCCCTTCAGGAAAACAGGTCTTTGCACCTTCTTTGTAAATGAAATAGTCAGTGCTCAAGAAACACTAGGCTTCTGCCAAGCCAGCCATCCTAAGGGAAACTCTCTGCATGGTCCCAAGCACTAAATGTGCAGGACAAAGCAGAGCCCCGTTTGGTGGTAGAGGGAAGGCTGACTTGTTAAAACCTGCTCAATAAGTGTGCTACTTTAAGTAATGCATTTCCTTTGGCACATTCTCCTGACATCTCTTCCCTAGGAGGAAAAGATTTTCCCCAGCCACATAAATACCCCCTGAAATAAAAGTACATAGTGTTCCCAGATCAACAGTGCAACCTACTGGCCATTTCATTCTAATTAGCGCAAATTAGCATCAAAATACAGTCTCCAGCAGAATACAGTCTTCATCAGGAACCTCATCAGGTCCTTGCAGACACACTTGGTTTATTTACAGCATGTCTTTACCGGCAGTCATGATACCCACCGAGGGTGGCTTAAATACCTTTGACTTGTGGCAGATCACATATATCTTCATGGAGAATTTGCAGTTATGATAGCAAAATAAGTCATTTAAGCTGCCTTAAGTTATTTCTTGGAATTTCCTTTGATTTATTCATGGTTGGAGGATTTGCAATTCAGAGTTTTGGCAGCTTGTCAACAGTTTCTTTAAGGGAGAGATGCATTCCACAACCTTTAAATAGTTCAGACCGTCTTGGTCTTGTCGGATGTGTTTCTTACATCTGACTACATTTGTTATGCCTATAGTTAAAAATTTTCTTGCAATTAAAAGAAGAAAAAAAGGTTAATTACCTTGTAGTTGATAAGAATACAGGAGTATATGTGACAGGTTGTAGAAAAAAATAATAATCCTTAGTATACAACCAATAAAATTAATTACTCCCTGACATAATAATTTATTATCTCTTTCTATATCTTAGGCTCAGCACATCTTCTCTAGGTAAAATATTGTCTTTCCTGTAGTCCTTCGACAGTGACGTTATCAAATAATTGCATAACTATAAAAATACAGTGAAGCACAATGTTATTTTCAATGGCAATTATTGCATTTCTGAAATTTGGCTTGGGTTAAACATAACTGTTCATACTGACCAGAAAACAGACATCAAAAATATTTCATCACTGCTTTTATTCATAACCATCCTCTCCTCTATAAACCTAGGATTTCATTATGTTGTTTATCATGAACAGTGTAAATAAGCATATAAATATACTTCAGTTCCTTTGCTTGCTTCTTGAAATATAATTTCCCCTCCATTTATTTATTGAAATAAAAAAAGAACCTAATAATAGTATTTTGAGAGGTTCTAGCTCTGTGCTAGGGAATAATGAAGGACCTTGGTCAAGACAGAATCCTAAATCTCTTAAAACACCCCTTGCAAAAGCATGTTTATCCAAACTAAGAGGGCTCTGACCCAGCCAAGCACTTAGCTGCTTATTTAGCTTTAAGCCTCTGCCTAAGTGGCTCACTAAGCTAGCTTCCCCCTCCTCTGAAGGGTGCAGGATGGAGCTGGGGGAGTAGCAGGCATAATGTTTTGAGTCAAGAAGGTTTAACTCACTATGGTGGCGGAGGAGGAGAAATGTGGGAGGAATATGAACTGATTTCAACTTACCAGCCTCAAAGAAAAGAGGAAAGAAGCCTGAAATTGTGATGCTCCTTTCCCTTCCTAACAAGAGAACATCCAGTTGCTCAAGAGATCTCCTTGTCTGCCAAGAGCACTCTCTCAACCAGTCCCCATTTCTTCTCCTGGGCTGAGTACAGACACAGACCACACCGTTTATTTATTATTCATAACTTATTATTTTCTTACAATTAAGGTATCTGTTTATTAGAAGATTTTTTTTTCCCCTGTGTAGACACACAGGAATTGAAATCGTGAGGTAACCTTTGGACTTGAAAATGTATGGAGGCAAAATAGGCAGTTGGTATCACTGGAAATCACCCTGTAATTACAACCTGAAACATTTGTTATGATTGGGCTTTGGCTTGCAGGAGCTAGCATAACCCCTCCGGCTGAAAGATAAAGGTCTGCTGACGTTAAATGAGGCTTGCAAATTAATGTAATGAATGAGTTTTAATAATAACCTTTTGGAGGTAGTTCAGTGTTGTTAGCAATAAGTCATAGAATCATAGAATCATTAAGGTTGGAAAAGACTTTCAAGATCATCAAGTCCAACCCTTGACCAAACAGCACCATGTCAACTAAACCGTAGCACTAAGTGCCTCATCCAGTTGCTTCTTGAAAACCTCCAGGAATGGTGATTCCACCACCTTCCTGGGCAGCCCATTCCAATGCCTCACCACCCTTTCAGTGAAGGATCTTCCTGGTGTCCAACCTGAACCTCCTGTGGTGCACCTTGAGGCCATTTCATCTTGTCCTGTTGCTGGTTGCCTGGGAGAAAAGATCGACATCCACCTTGCTATGCCCTCCTTTCAGGTAGTTGTAGAGAGTGATAAGGTCTCCCCTGAGCCTCCTTTCCTCCAGGCTAAACAACCCCAGTCCACTCTGCTGCATCTCATAGGACTTACTCTCTAGACCTTTCACTGGTCCTGCCAAGGATTTGCTGTATTGGCTTAAAGGACCGGGACAGGCGCCATCAGGGAAAGTAAATGGGAGGGTCCTCAGTTTTTCAGAAAATTACCATATTCTGTGTGTGGCTGCTGTCAGTTCTTTCATGACTTAAAACTTCAAGAAGGTCAGAACTTTGCAACTTTAGAGATCTGAATTGAGTGACTTTAACCAGTGTGATATTGTTATGTCAGGCCTTAATAAGACATGCTTCTGAGTCCTGACTGAACCTATATCATCCTTTCAACAGCCAGGGATAAACCTGTGATGGTCAGTGGCTGTGACTATGCTTCAGGGCCAAATGTGCAAGTTGAGCACAGTATTTGCAGCTACAGTAACGGGGGAAGGAAAAGTATAACCCAGACTGAAGTAGTAGATGGAAAAACCCTCAGACATCCTCGCTGCACTGATTAGTATCTTGAGTCATCGCCTCTGAGGGAGATGAGACTTTCCTCAGTATGGCAGAATAAGATGAGCTCTTTTAATGAGGTTAGATACCAGAGACATTACGCAGTACCATGAAGTTCCCTGGGGAAAAAAACAAACCAGAAGGATACCTTTTCACTGATGAGAGTCGAGGTCTAACCGTGGATCATCAGTGTTAAAACAGTAGTCTTGGAGAGCTAATAAAGCTACCCTACGTATGGCAACTGGAAGAGGCAGATAGCGATGGGAAAATCTGTGATGCTGTGAGGCTACTCTGCTCCCTGTTTGATCTGCCTCTAGACCCTTTGCTGCCCCTCAGGCTCAGGGCCTGTCTCTGAGAGGTCCCTGTCCTGCCTGTTGGAGACTGTCCCTGCACCAGCTGCCAGGCGGCCAGCGGTGGTAGCTTGGCAGCGAAGCCTCTGCGATGGCCGGCCAAGGCACGGGGGGTAACACTAATGCAATGTGAAACCTCCCCCAGATAGCAAGGCGGGCAGGCAGAGGGGAATGGGGACACAGGCAAACAAAAAAGAAAGGGAAAGAAATCAGGCTGTCTCTTTATCTCCTTTCAGCAGACATCTGTTACACAATGTGTGTCTTTCTGCTGCTTTATATAGCATGCGTTAAGTTTTCCTGCTTCCTGCAAACACTGGTTGGGACAAGGAGTTGAGATGAAGCATGCATCTGCTGTTCTTGAGGAGTTAAACTCACTAAGATGAAGGTGTAACCTACATGAACCCCATGACCTCTGATCTCTGTCCCGTGGCTAAAGTAAAAACCCCCCCATCTGGCTGTTCCGGCTTGGAAGCCACTTGTGCCAAGGCTGTCCCCCAGGGACGTTAGTGAGTTTCAACACCAGAGGCATGGCCGGTTGCTCTGAATAACACTGTCAGAGCTAAGAAAGCAGAGCTGTCCTCTTTGCAGTTAGACCTGCTGAGCACCATCAGCCACCAGCTAGGCAAACAGTTTGTCACCAAATTCAGGTAGCCAACGTGGAGGGTTGACCCCTAAACTAAAGTACAACTTGTCAAGCTGCTTCACTGAAAATCTATTGTTTTTTAAAAATATTCAATAAAAGCAGTAGAGGGAAAGAAAGATCAGAGATTGCACTTAGCATAGAGTGACCCAGCAGTACCGAGGTTATTTTGCTTTTTAATTTTTTTATTTAATTCTGTCTCAAGGATTTATAGCTCTCAGTATATTTTTTGTAACAATTTGGAGTGAATTTAGAAGCTCAAAAGTCTCTTCATTACCACCTTTTCCTTTTTGAAAGTGCCAGACTCTTTTTTGCACAAAAGACATATTAATAGACTGAGAGCTGTTGTAGTGATAATAAAATAAAAATGCAACGGGGTTAGCACCCTGCTGCAGAGGAGCAATGAATCCAGTCACCACATTTGTCTAACGCTAACCAAAGCGGCTCTCAGGAGCCCCCTCTTGCTCCTGCCTGCAACAGAGCTTGAACAGGCAGAGATGTCCCAGTGGTTAATCAGCCCAGGTGAAGCTGCAAAGAAACTTTAGCCAAAGGACCCTAGCCAAAGAACTGAGATTCAAATTTAGTTTTGGACCTTTTGAAAGCAGAATGAAGTGTTTGGTTTTGGAGTTCTTGGTAGTTGCAAAGCTCAGGTGAAGTTCAAAGCTAAATAAAGTTTTTGGCAGTGTGAGGGAAAATTGGTCCTGGGATAGCAAGCATGGAGGCATCACAACTTCCAGTAAAAACACCCCTGAGCTATTCTTTGGTGAAGTGAACATTTCTCTGGTCCCTTTAATGCATTCATCGCCCCTACTACCTTTCAAGATAATAGCTATGAATGCCTCCTTTGTTATAAGACGCATGTGCCCTGTGTGTGTGGGAGGTGGGTGTTACAATAGGCATCATACGGCAGTATTCTGGTATTTTAATAAATGAGCTTCTGCTGGAAGTGACATTACTTGAGTGTAAAACCAGGCATATCTGTCTCCTTAGTAAGATACTGGGTATTTTGTGGGGGTGTGAAGTAATTTTCTTTGAATAATTGAATTAATTAATTACGAGTTACATAAATGTGTAAGGCTGCAATTGCCCATAGTATCTGTGTACCATTCACAGAACTCAATGCAATATTTTCTTCTGATTACATGAACACTCTATTCTGAATATGCTAAACAACCTTCCTTTCTCTTTTTCTGTAGTTCCCTGAGAATTACTTCTGTAACACCCATGAGATGTGAAGAACAACCAGAGACCTCCTACAGGGAGCAATCTGCCACCAGAAGAGCTGTGCATTTCACTGATTTTTTTTGGCTCAGATGCCAACTCACGCCCTCATTCTAAGACAAAAAAGAACTTTTAAAAAATTGTAAAAACTTTGTTTCTTGGTGAATCAAAGTCTCAGAACATTTAAAGTGTTCAAAAGATTTTGATTGAGGTCCTTGCAGGCCAAAGAGAGAAATGCTAGATTCACAAAAGCTGCTGTGGAAGGATATATTCCCAGTAGCCTCAAGTATGCATTAAGCTTTAGGAGAACTAGTTCAGTTTCCATCTCTGAAGAAATCTGGGAGCATGAGACACTTAGGACAATGTTTTCATTAGTAGTCTGCAAGCTGGTTGTCCCTGTGCAAGGCTTGAAGCATTGCTTCTTGGTCTCTCCTGATGAGACATCCACTCCATGTGCAGCATTTTACATTCATGCCACATGCTCTAGAAGCCAGACAGCCACTTCCCAGAAGCGTGAATCATTTTCACATTTGTCTTCTGCTTCAGCTCCTGTTAAAAGCATTTTATTCCTTGAAGTAGAATGGCTTCAAATGGGGTAACTCAGCTAAGTTTAGAGTAACTGGACAGAGATCTGTAGGATATTCATCTGCAAGGTCAACGTGCTAGATTAAGATCTGCCTCTAAAGGATACACCAGAGCTTTGAGTGGGCACCCAGTGCTCCCCAGCACAGTGTCTGAGCCCCTAGGCACTCATGTGCCACAGGCAACACCTTGTAAGCACCTCCAGGTGCTGAGAACAAGGGGCACTGGAGCGCTCACCTGGGAAGTGCAGGGACACTGCGGTATGTGAAAGGCTAAGCTGTGACACTTTGTACTGTCCAAGGTCTCAGTCACCATAATAACTGGGAAACACAGTATATCTGAACAAAACAGCCCATGGTTATGGACATATGTGTCTGAGGTAGGAGCTGGGCTGCCTTTTCTGTTGCTGCTGTTTCTTCCAAAGTCTTGCCATAGGATCACAGCTGAATTAAGCAAAGCTGGCTACTTTTGTTTGAGGGCTCTTCAGATGAATTCTGGGAAACCAAACAAAACCAACATTCAGATTTATTAAGTGAAAAATTACCAAGCATTAGCATACTGATGATAGGAAGCCCCATATTCTTCCTTTCTTCTGCTCTTCAGCTGTGTAGAAGAAATGAAGTAAGCATGAAATACAAGTTTAAAGTACCAAGCTGTATATCAATCCATTTTTGTTGTGCTTTGGGCTGCAAAAATAGTAACAATTTAGCTTTAACTACTCCATTTTTATTTCAAGTTCTCTTTTTGACATTCTTTTCATATTGCTGCTTTTTGTTTAAAAGGACTGAATTTTTCAAAGATCGTGTGGAAATTTCCAAGATGTAGAGTTTTGCTTTGGGCTTTAGCGATGCCACTTGTGACAATGTTTAGATTTTTATTTCAATTGCACCTCTGAGTCACAGAGTCACATTTCTTCCTTCTTTTCTTTCCCTTTAGAAAAAATGTTTCAAATCCCTCCCTCTAAAACTGCTTTGGCAATATTAAGAACTGGAACCTTAAAAATTAATGGAGCTGTTTCAGTGTCTCTACTAGAAAGGTTATATTCACTAGTCACTACTAGAAAGGTTATATTCACTAAACTATAGTTTCATTATATTTATGATTTGGAAATAAGCATGTTCGGATTTGCAATGGTGTTTGCTTGTGACTTTGTCTTTTGGCATGAATTGTTAAAATCATAATGTTCCTGGTGCTGCCTGTCCAAGAACAGTGCATTTTCATCCCTTCAGGTTGTTCTGCTGATACCAAATGTCACTCAGCTGCCTTATAAACTCACTGAAATGTGGAATAAACCAGTCAGTAGCCTGGGGAAGTACCCCTTTCTGGGTGGCTTCATATTCCTTGGCAATTTTATACGCCTGCATACATTATCCTTGTAAGTGTGATCTTATGTGTAGGTGGTCCCTATTTCTGACATATTACATTTATCTGCATCTCTGGAGCAGCTTAAAAAGTCAAGCCTTTTCCACAGTCAGAATATTACCATGAATATGATGTATTCTGGGGACTGCTTTCTGCATCCCAAGCATTCAGTTAATCAGAGCTGAAGCTCCAGCTGGCCGTATTTTGCCAATGAAATAAAATGGAGCTATATAGGGAGAACACAAGAAGGCGTGCAGTAAATTTTTATGAGCCTGAGTATGGAATGACCACATTGCTCAAGACTCCCCAGCAGAGAGCTATGAAAGGCTTAACCAAATAAGTGGCAATTAAAACTTTAGAGTGTTTCACATTGTCATGTGCTTGTGCCCTGTGTGTAATTTTTGTCTCTTGTTTACACCTGCACTGGTGAAACTGAGGACAGTAGATGTTGTCATACAGTCATGAAAGAAGCATGATTTCATTTAGCTTGTTCCCAGGTCTTCCTTGAAGTTACTTGGAGTATTTTCATGCTATTTTGAAACACAGGGTCGTACACAGCCAGGGGGGAACTGCATGGTAGTATTGCCCTCTTCCTTTTGTGCTGTCAAGTGGTCTGCCCTGTACCAAATACTGACAGTGCTGGAGTCTATAGATCCTCATAGGAATTCTTATAATCTAGAAAGTATACTTTGCAAATACCATAGAAAAGGAAATGTATCAGTGGTGCTTATCGCTGTATAACAAGTGATGAAAGACTGATATTTATAATGGCCAGAGTATATTTGCTGGACCTCTCCTTGAACCAAAACTAGGGTTAAATATACTCTTGAGCTTTGTGCCTCACTTTAACCTTCCTTGGTTTCAACTGCTTCAGGGGTTTTTTTGCATTTTCTTTTTCTATTCCCCATACAGGTGGTCTCTCTGGTTCTCCTTGTATCCCAGCAAGGTCCATGGAGGGTCAGGACAGGCACAGAGGAATAGAGAGGGAGTCAAGTCAGTACATCAGGGAGGAAGAGGGAAGAAAAATCACCTCAGTAAGGACAAGAGAGCAGAAAGCAGGGCAAGACAGAGTTAAATAGATGGCAGTGCAGAATCAGATAAAAAAAGACAGTAAATAATCTTGAGACCTAACTTCTTCTGAATCCCAAGTTGAAGAAACCCCGAGTTACTCAGCCTCATTCACATAATGGGAAAATCTTTAATTTTGAAAAGCCATATCCTTGCCATTAATGCCAAGGATCTCCCTCCCTGTTTCTGGCCTTAACTCGTTCACCAGTGTAATGCTGGAGTACTGCAAGATATTACTTTAGAGATAAGCCTGTCCCCAGGGAATCACTAAAAACAGGGATGGAAACCACCTCAAGAGATAATCTGTTGTTGCTGCAGGCAGTAGAAGGCAAATTGCATATATATGGGCTTAGGGGTGGGGGGACAGGGGCATGGGCAGGGTTTATTTGCTGGAAAGATATTAAGCAGAATTTTGGGAGAATGGTGAGGTAATGAGAATGGCATTTCGTTCAGGAGGTATTGGAAACTGCCAGGTAGAAATGAGGTACTTTGTGATGATAGTGAAGAGGCAATAATGCAAGTTAATGACTGTGCTCTAAGTTTTCTCCTCTGAATGATTTAGGGCCAGGTGGACATCCTGAATTGATTGAGATGTTCTTCATTGCACAAATTCTTACTTGCTGTGGGGTGGGGGTAAGGACTAGGAGGGCTGTAGCCTATGCTGTGCCACTAGTGCAATCACAGTGTTGAGCAATGCTGCCCTTCCCAATGACAGCACCAATGGATCTAGCTTGATTGCTTTATAGGGTCAATAATTTGCAGTGATCAGCTCAGCAGTTGAGCAATGTAAGAAGCAAAGTGACCTCTTCAAGAATCCTGACGATTTCAGACATCAAAAGTGGTGTGATTCTGAGGAGCTGAAAGTGTTTTCAGATGCAGGGTGCCAAGTTCCTGCCTTGTGAATTGCAAAACATTCAAAGATGTCAGTGCTGTTTTTTCACATATATTAATGTAAAGTAATGGGGAGACGAGGAGAACTAATGGGAAACCCGATACTTAACTGAGTAAGGTACAGAGTTAGGGTGTATAGTATCTGGCTGCTGAAAGCCAATATTGGAAAGTCAAGAGGGAAAGTCACCAAGGACATCAAAGAGCTCTCACTCAGTGACATTGAAGAGCTCTCATTCAGTTGGAGTGGAAAAGTCACAAGGGAACCTTTCCAAGAGGAGATTCAGCATTTATCCCGACCAAATTCTGCCAGGTGATTAAATTAATAAATAAATACTTCTGCAGAACACAAGCAAAAGAGATTGTACGACACAGAACAGTATCATTTGCCATCGGACAGTGGTGTGGGTGGTGAAACTTGGTCCTTCCATGCCACCTAGCGTAGGAAGCTGAGTAGCTTCCTGCTCCTGGTAGCAACTCCGGGACCTGCACATCCTGAAAAGCTGAGCTCCGAAAGTGGGGGTGATTAATCAGGAAATTAAGTGGAGGTCGGAAGCCTGCCCTTGTATGAACCATCTCACCAGTGTGGATAAAAACCTGCCTCCACTACCATGGCAGTAAGTGATGGTTGTTGCTTGTCTGTGTTTGCATTATGGCACGCTAAAGGGTTTTACAGAGAACTGTATGGCCTGTGTTTTTATATGTTTTAACTGAAAAAGAATGAAAGTACCTAACTTGCAGCTCTCAACACACTAGGGAAAAAAAGGTAGTATGGAATGTTTGCATTCTGACATTTAGTGACATGGTTTGAGTCTTCATTTCTGTGACTAAAACTCTGCTGTGGCTAAATGGATATAGTGTTAAGTTCAGTGGTTGGTTTTGGCTTTTGATTTGCTTTGTTTTGTTTAGATTTGTTTTTGACAGGATAGGAGTAATTTATGTTTGGTGGATGATTTGTGTAAGGAGAAAAAATGTTTTCTTTCCACTAGGAACAAAAAATGCCAGTGGATAAAAAGGGCCCAAAGTTGTGGTGAGCTATGTAATTGCTAAGCACACATGTGCTTCAGCTGAGTGGTTAGGAATACTTTTTCTCTAGTGCCAGTTACTGCTAAACCAAGGACTCTTTATATTACTTTGAAACACTTGGAGCTGTTTTCTCTTTGACACAAAAGAGCAGATTAGGTGGGAAAGAATTTTGATAGCCTTTCATACTCCTGGAAAATCTATACCACCTCATTAGACTTGTTCAAAACTGCTTCTGAACAGATTGCAGTGTCAGTCCAGGATGTTATCAATCCCAGAATAACCAGATAGCTATATATATTTCACCCAACACCCATGGACAAGGGCACCTGCACGCTGTCAGATTGTCCTATGCATAAGATGTGAAGTCTGTTTATAAGCAACTTTTGAGAGTCATGGTTGCTAGACTTGATATATAAAGAATGAAATGATCTCAGCAAAATTGAAAAAAAAAAAAAAGACAGTTAACCTGAATACTGTGCTGAAGCCTGCATCAAACATAAGAAGAGGTAATTCATATCTAGTTTTGGACTTAATAAATACCCCATTTCCCCCTCCACTTTCTAAATTTTCTTCTACTACTTTGTTTATTCCCTCTAGAAAAACAGCTTTTTGAGTCATCTGGCCACTGTCCTGCTGATGCTGATGAACACTATTGCCTCCAAAAAGGAAATTATCCAGGCTTAAAATTAGGTCTGTGCCTTTCCTCCACCCTCCTGAGAGATGCCCTCACCTACGTACAGGCTTCTGTGCTCCCACATGCCTTTATTGTGGTATAAGTAAGGTTTTATGTGGTGTGTAAACAAGGAAATCCCTAGAAGCAAAAGAGCACTTCAGAAGTTTGGCTTGGATGATGGCAAAATGATGACATGTCACTACACCAATAATAAGGGCCATATGTCTATGTTTTGTGTTGAGAAATGGGTTAAACACAGCACAGGGGAGGAAAAGATGGAATGTCATCATATGCTTTCCATTTGCACCCACGTGAAAAATAAAAGGATAGTGTTTCTCCTCCTTCCAAAGCATTGTGATGTATGTGTCTGGTTCCATTATATAAAAAATATTAAAATGATTTAAAATATGTTTTGGTATTAAAAAAAGAATAGGTGGATGATGGCCATTTTGAGTCATCAGCCAAACTCTTGGCCTCCCTGTTTTTTCCGTTACTTGGAACTCCCACGTATCTCTAGTTAACAGAACCCTCAAAGATGACTGATGTTTAAATATTTAAAATCCTTATTTTTCAACATTTTTCTGGTCTAATTATTGATCCCACAGTGTTTAGTATCCAGGAAGCAATCCTAAGTTCCTGAAATGAAAACCACCTTCCAAAAGCTAGGCTTTTAAAAGATGAGTCACTGGCTGGCACTTGAGCATTTTTTGGCACTTTGCTTAAATGTAAGAGGTTTTGAGGACAGTTTCTGCGTGTGAGAAAGTTAAAAAAAAAAAAATCAAATAAAAAAAATGCTTGGCATGCAGCCTGCCAACTTTTAGAAAAGAGTGTAATAAAATCAAACTGCCCTGGTGGAAAGTAGGGGCACTCTTGTATTTGGAGTTTAACTCTTTCTTCAGTGGTCTGTAATTTCCATCCTGTATTTTTTGTAAGTCCAGGGCTGCATTTCTCTCGCTTTTAGAATGTGTCTTTTCACTGCTGAAACTCTGGGTTCTAAAAGGGCTTTGGTTTGCTTGGGAGGTGGGGAAGGAGGAGGGGGTTATGGGAACCAGGTTTTCAGCTTCCTCACTAGCTCCCTACAGGAGCTGTTAGTCCCTACTAGGACTGCTGTCCCTGAGGCAAATCCCAGATTGGTGCAAGATATTTCATAACTGATGCACCTGGGGCTCGCCCTGCCTCTTTGTTCCCTTAGGCAAGACCTGGAGAAAGGAAAGAATAGGTAGGCACCTGACTGTCAGTTAAAGTGTTCTTAACATGTCTGTAAATAAAAATCTTCTCCTTATTTTTTTTCAACATCTTCCTCCTGAAAACTCTAGTCCACTTTCAGGAAGCTTTGCAAGTTCAGGTCAGCAAATGTTTACATTAAATAGGAGAGCAGAAACGGCAGGAGTTGGGGTATATACCTCTCTGTACTGAACAATCCCAACAAAAATTAGTGTATTCTCAACAAAGTGAATGGTATCTATTAACCCTTGGAGTTGGAAGACCTACTGATCATATTCATAGAGTACCTATAGCAGAGAGGGCAGTGCGCAAACTGCTGGCGCTCTTGCCAGGTCACTAGCACACTTGTATGATCCATAGTGCCTGTCAGGAGTATATGGCAAATAATTCAAGTGAATCAAGAGAATCTAGGTTGATAATTAAGGGTTTTTTTTAATATTCTTACACTTTTCCTCGTGCTACCCTAGATTTGCAACTTCCCATCATCAGCTTGTTCCTCCACAATATTCTGCAATGGCTAAGCATTATTTGGTTTGTTTCAGGCTTTATCATTAAATCTAGAAATCAGCATCCCGTACTCTTACATGACTCTCACATCAGTAGCACCTAACCTGTCACAATGTGCTCATTCCCAATGAGAACTAAAACCCCCATGAAAATCAATGAAGTTACAGGACTCTGGAAGAAATATTCTATATACCTGATCATTACAGGCCTCTGCAATTCAAGCAAGTGCTTTGAAAACTGAAGCTGCAGAAAGCAGGTGTGAGCCTCTCAAGGCTTGTGGCTGCTCACATTGTGGCTGCAGAGAGCAGCTGGGAAAGGTCTTGCCTGTGGTTGAGCAAAGAAACTGGGCTTTCCTTGCAAAGGAGGCCTCCCACGGCGCCTTGCCAAGGAGGGTGCACTGAATAACCCTGAACATTGGCCCTTTGCCCCTGTATTCCCCTGCTGTGGTCAGTCCGGGCAGTAGGACAGGAGGGAACCGTGTGATTTAAGTAGAGAAGACGGGAGCAGATAAGGACACAGAGAGTAATGAAATGAGTAGCTGGATTCACGGGGCTGGGAAGCTGACCTAAGGACTGAGGAATGTCATTGGGGACGTTGGAGTGGGACATGTGAACTTGGCAAAAAAAATGGGAGAGGAAGCCAGGAAGGGAGGGTGTGCAAAGGCTGAGATTAGATGGGGACCAGTGAGAAAGTCTTATTCTAGGGCTGGGTTTGTCTTAGATTTGGGAAGAGGACAGGTTCCAGAAACCTGGAAAGTGGAGCATGGCACTGGTCAGGGAAGGAGTCAGGAAACAGAGCAAAAGGAAAGAGTTAAAGGGCATTGTGCTGGGACAGAAAACAGACAGAAGACCATGCATCCACCCAAGCACGCTCCAGCCTTCAGAGCTGGAATGGGACCCAATAAGACGGTGTGTTGACTCCATCATTGTCTGCAAATGCCTTTCAGACCTGTTCTTCAAGACAGGATGCGAGACCATGCTTTCAGCTTCTTTTGTGTTTGAGAATTTGGCTGGAATGGAGTAGAATAACTTTGCTAGGTAGGATGAAAAGTGAAAATTGGGAAAGTGAGCCATGACATATGCCAATAAGTTTGTGTATTCTTTTTCTGCATTTTTAAGTAAAAATCACATTTTATGGCCAGACAGTTTGTCATCCATTCCTTAATTTTCCATGTAATTAATCCATCAGGTCACAAATTTCAGCAAATACTTGAGTAGACTAATTTTAGAAGGTTATCATATTAAAATAGCACATTATGAAATAAACATGTTCTCTTGCTTTATCTTATCAATTTTTGCCATTCTTAAATAATTTAAAAATTGTAGCAGACATTTTTCTCTTGCTGTAATTTCTATCCACTGGCACATACATGAAAACAGCTGATTAAGACATGCTTCAATATATCCATGCATTTCAGGATGAAAAAATGTGGTAGTTCCTGTGATTCTTAAGTCTTTTTGTCAGGGAAAGTAAGGAAATATTGTCAAAGGTTGTCTTATCACAAGAGTATTTAGCTGTGTCGTGTAGTGTATGAACTTTGTAGTCAGGTGGAAATAAATAAATCTCAGCTTCTAGTTAGTTTGTAGAAAAAAGAGAATTCAGGTGGAGGAATTGTCTGCCACAATTAACATTGCTAGTAAGAGGTTTGCATTTAATTGCAAAACTAAAACCATTTTACTACAGAACAATTTTTACACTTTTCACACTTTTCAAATACTCCTGATGCAGCTTCAGTCAAAAAATAATCATGAGCCAACTGATTATTTTTATTCAGTTTTATTTCAGGAGTGTAATTGAGTGCAGTCTTTGGATGACATAAGAAGGACAGCACTTTTCCATTTGCTTTATTGTTAGATTTTATTTTTCACCTTAGAGTCAGTGTAAACTCTGCACTGGAAATGAGTACACCCAACATTTCTCAGTGTTCCTCTGCTGAGGCTGGATCAGTGCATTCAGACTTCCTTACAGTTATGTGATAAACAAACAGAAAAAGGTATCAGTAAAATGAGACAGATGAGCACTCTGCTTCTGTCACTTATGGCAAAGCCCTGCAGAGTCACTCCCTAAGGAGCTTTGTTGCCTGACCTGTGACAAGAGGAAGGTTATCAGTCCCGTGCAATGCAATGCTAATCTGGGATATTTCAGCTGGCTTCAAAACTGGAAGCAACGCAGATGTGCTTGCACTGTGCCAACACAACCCCGTGGGTCGGTAGGACTCCAATGAGGTCTTTGTGCTGCACTTTGCTATGCACTTCTACTGACATACCTGGAAGTTGCTTCAGTGTTTCTAACCTCGCCCAGTGCAGAGAAATGGAAAATATGATGGTATCTGTTTACTAAATCCACACTTAAAGCACATGAGGGGACAGTATGCTCATCCCCTGGTGGAAGAGCACAGGATACTGATACACTTGCTTCTTTCTTATTGTCCTTTACAGATGGCCTTTAGAATATAACCTTGAGTCTTTTTCTTTTTTCATTTTTAAAAATAAAAAAAGTGTTGCTAAAAGCTGTTTAATGAAAATAAAATCTTTTCCAGAACAGGTAACACATGAACAGCCTGACTTTCCTCTCTGCTCTTCATATTTTTACCACATGTATTAGCAGTGCAGCTTTTAAGGTTCTCATCCAGAAAAGTACTTGAGCAGGTGCTTAATTTTAAGCATATGCTTAAATGTTTTTCTCTCTTAAACCCCTCTTCTTGGCTTCCACTAGGACTGCTGAAAAGGGTGATAAATGTTTGGAAGTTTCTGTGATGTAGAAAGCTGTCTATTAGTAACTCCAGAGAAACCACCAAGTGATTCCACATGGACCACCAAACCGTCTTCAGAGTCTAATGATTTTCATTTGCTCTGTCAGTCCAGGGTAGACTCAAGATGAAAAGTTATGTAATATTTTTCCAGCTCCCCAAGCTATTCAATCCTCCCTCCCATCATTTGTTTAATACATTCCTCATATGGTGCTCTGGTCTCCTGACACCAAGGCTGTTCCTGGGAACAGCTGAATTCCCACATGAGGGGAAACACATTTTCATATGTTTTTCAGTATTTCAAAAGTGTTATTTTATTTAATAGATTTAAAATATTTAAGCCCCCACCCTTCCACCACCCTTTTGGCATGCTTTTAGTGGGTGTCCCAAGAGATGGTAGAGCAGAAATGAGAAAAACTACAATAGTATGGAAAAGTATGTTTTTCATAGGAGTTCAGGGTGACTTATAGTCAGGAAATACATTACAAATAAACTGAACTTAGTTTTCTCTCAGGAAGAGACCAGCTCTTCACCATTCTGTCTCTTTTCAAAACTACTTTTACTGTTTTAGTTTTAAGAGCTAATAAAAAATACAGAACCTGATTCTCCTCTTGCATCAATTTTAGATTGGCAATGTCATGGTTATATGACTCCATTAGCTACAGAACTCCATTAAAATGTCGGCACTACATCAAGAAGGGAAACCACATTGACATTACCCGAAAAATTCTGTCCTACTAGTATTTTGTGGACCCTTTATATATGCAGATTAGAGGTATCTCTTTAACATGGAAGTTTTAGTCCTACATGAAACTGAACTGCGAACAGAAGACAATAGGCTAATATTACATGGAGAAAATATCAGAAGAAAAGAAGGTAAACTCTCAAAGTCAGTTTGTGTTCTTGGTCACACCCTTTTATCTTGCTGAAGGCTCTGAAATTGCAGAGGACAGACTCCAGTTACCCTATGAAGCTCTAAAAAAATAACATTTTTAGAGTGATATACTGGCACAAATAAAGGCAACAGAAGTTACCTCTTGCCTCTTGTGTGAGAGGATTTATGCAAAGTGTAGATGCTGTGGGGTGCAGTGGTCATATCTCATCTGAAGAATAATGTTCTTCCATCCCAGTCAGGTGAAATCACCACAGCCTAGCAACTGATAGATCTCTGGAAGAGCAGAGTGTCTCCTAGCAGCCTCAGTGTTCTATAACTCCGAAGCTTCACTCTAGAGGAGACAGTGGAGTAACCCAACAAGCATTACAGAAAACAAAAGTAACATAGACCACTGAAACTGATGATCTTTTGAATAGGAACAGCATGGAGTCACGTAGTGTTCACTAACTTATGCTCTTTGGAATTTCAGCATTTTTCATGTGTGGGGAATCCAGCGTGGTGAGACCTAGCATTTTTAGTTTCCAAAAGAGTAGAAAACTCTGCAAGTTAGAGAAAACATGACAGAGCCAGAACTCTGCTTTGCATCTATCCTCCCCTTCTCTTATTGAACATTTTCTATTAACACTTCTCCTTTATTCTACACTGTGCCAGAACCTGAATGAGTCACTGCTTGAGAAGGGCTTTCTTGATAGCAAAGGCAAAGCAGCAGCATTACTAACAGTTTCAAAACAATAGGGAATACTTGAATGTACAAAAAAAGAAGCACTAAACTTTTTCTGTGCTAGACCGTCACTGGCTTACTGTCAACTCATTAGGCAGCATCCCGAGCAATGACGAAGGAATATATTTGAAAACACATTTGGGACTGTTTTGCAAGCATCAGAACATTTACACTCGTTTTGAGCTTTCCCCTTCTTTCCTACTGGGTTATTGTGCTAAGAGTATTTGTAGTTAAAGTTGTTGATTCTCTCTGGCCAGAAAACAGCAGTTTCTTTTGGTGAGTACTTCAGAGGTTTGAAATTTGGTTTTGGTCCATATGTGGCAGAATGAAAATTGGAATTTCAGAGTTTTTTAGCAAAACCAAATTTCTAAGAGAAGAATTGGGAGAAAGAAAATACTCAAAAGATGAGTGACATTAACCTGACATATGGGAGAACAACAGCTGGTACAACTCCTGGTAAGGTGAGTACCTTATAAATAACACTTTCAGCTATTTTACATTCTTCTGTGATAGGCTGCAGAAAACTTGTTTGATAAATAAAACTTCCCAGGTTTGGTAGAATGTCAATTCTGGAAATAAAATATCACTGAAAATATCTGGATTAGCCGTATTGAGAACTCAAGACCCATCTTGAGACCTGGAGGAATAGAAAGTCAAGAGATTATCAGATCCTTATCTTACATTGCTTTTAGAGAAAGCTGTCTCTAAATTAAATTTATTCAACAATATATATTTTCATGATAAATTGTTAGTGGCACCTACATTTTACTCTAGGAGGCACAAATAATACCCCAAGACTATGTCTGCAGTGGTAAATGTGATCCTGGAGTCTACATAATATCTCTCATTACCAAATTGGTATTTTTTCATCTGAACAGTAAAATGGCATTAGAAAAAGCCATAGGCCCATCATAGCCAATAGCGATTGCAAGAAGTTTTGTATACTGGAGAACAAAAGAGGAAGCAGGTCAAATTGAAAATCACAATTTGAGGATCTGATATCAGATCCTCCTTCCCCTTTTCAGATGAGCCTTACACTACTGTGGCCACACCTAAAATCTATAAATTGCCTCAAAAAGCTGAAGAACTCCAAAAATTTCAGTTGACCTTTGGAATAAATTACCAAGAAAGGAAATAGAAGCAAGGAACATAAATAATCTTAAGAATCATCATGTTTGTATTTATGAACAAAATATGAGGTGAGGGATGTGGTAAAAAGCAAGGAAGTGTGACAGAAATTTAGGTGAAAGAAGGGTAGACATACTAAGGCAGCTGACCTTTTTTCCTTTTATTAAATAGTTTTGTGCTTTAATCACAATCTAGAAACAATATAGATCTCACTCAAGATCATAAATACCTTTTCTACATGGCCTAATCTATCAAACTTGTAGTTTTGCACAATATCTTCTAATTGCAAATGGATACTGTATCAATTCTAGGTGTAACAACATATCATATCTGGAGAAAAGACAATCTACTCAGAAGTTTTAGGTAACATTTCAGGTATACTGATCCAAAAACAGCCCAAACAGTGAGCTTGATCCTGCATCCTTTGCATCCTTTGCATCCTGATCCTGCACCAAAGTGATGGGTCATTGGTAGGTTGGGTCTAGAAGCTATTGTACTAGTGCAGAGGAGGTCTGGTGCTAGCCTCCACATGTACCCTGCTCCACTTCTATTGTGGACCCAGCTGGCATCAATTTAGGACTCTGCATACTGTGCATTATTGTGCAGTGAACGCTTTAACAGTCCTATAGGACTGTTAGTTTAATTTAAAGGAAAACTTGAATTGTAACTGCATCCCAGAGGTACAACTCTTAGTGTCTTCAGGCATCCACTTCTGGTCCTGGAAGACAGAAGTATTTCTGTATTTTAATACAGAGAACAGTATTAAAAATTGGCTTTGCTGCGTACAAGGAGACTTAGATGTTGAAATAGTCTTTTGAAAGAGCCTATTTGAAAGGACAGAAGTAAGTCTAGGACAGAAAAAGGCCAGAAGGGTAATCCTGTGGCTCTCATCTTCTGGGGTCTTGTATCTGAGGCATGTAAGAAGGAGGTGGTGGCTGTCACCATGGCTCTGCAGTGTTTGGGACAGGGAGGCTGGTGAAGATGGGGATGTGCTTTGGTGACAGAAGTTGCAAAGTCCCCTTTCTTTCCCAAGAGGACTGCAGGTCTGGAGAGGTCTAACAAGAGTGTAAAGACACTTTCTGCTTCATTCTCCTTGATTCTGAGTTACATTCTTAGAAGTGTACCATATCATCTTTTAGTTTAGATAATTTTATAAGCTTATATAATTTATTAACAGATTTTTTTTTCTCAGAGCTTCTAAGGTCATAATAACTGTCATGGAGTTTTTTGCTACAGGTTTTTTGGTTTTTTAGCTACAGTGTTTTGCTACCTGTGTGTTATTGATACCATTGCAAATTCCTTCTACATACAAAGCCCTTAATGCAAGCAGAGTGGCATTTTTAACTCAAATTAGTGGGCTCACAGGGCAACATTAGCTATAATTTATTAGCTCAGCTCCCCAGTTGCTAATCCAATCTCTCTGCATGGCAAGCCATTCACTGTGTAGTACAGATGTTCGCTCACAAAGCCTAGCCATGATGACAGATGTTATTTCACACTGTGCTCTCACGCCAACCAGGCTAGCGCATTAACTGCAAGGCAAGTGATTTGGTTCTGCAATGAAGGTATGATCTTGGCAACAGAAACAACAGAGTCACCATTTGCAAGCGGTAGGCATAAGATGTTACTTCTGTATGAAGGATTTAACCAAAATTATCCTATATACTATGGTTTCAGTATAGGTAGGTATGCAAAAACTGAGTAAAACTAGTTTTTCCTCAAAGTATGAAAGGTGGTGCAGAGAAAGTCATTGCTGGGTCAGAGAGCTATCAGCTGAGCAGCAAGATGTGAGCTGTTAAACTGAATAGGTCTTGTGTTCGCCTACTGGGGAACCTCTATTTTCTGCCTTGAGGAAAATAAATCACAAATTTTTGCTTAAATATAAAGATTTGATGGACAATGCATTGGATAGAGTCCCACCACCATAAGTGGATCTACAAGGAGTTTGCAAAGATGTGTTACCAGCCAGTACTTATATTTACTGGCACCATCACCAAATCTGCCAGCATCAGCATCAGGAGCCTCAGACAAGCTGTGTTGGGTCTATTGCCTGGCCTTGCTCAGCTGCCCAAAGATGATCCCTTGGCATTTGCATTCCAAGACTGCTACAAAACAGCAAGGCAGCTGTTTCTTATCTCAGCACTGAGGGAAAACTCACTCCCAGAGAGAAAGGCGTTCTGTCTCTGGCGTTCCTGCTTCCGGCCAGTTCAACCCATTCTGCAGCTGGGCCTTGTTGCCCTCCATACCAGATCATACCTTTGTCACAAATTATCTCTGCTGAGCAGTTACAATTTGAGTTTTCCCTTTACCTGTTTTTGCTAAAACCAACAAATATCAGCCCAAGAAACTTGTCAGAGAATATTTACAAATAATTGTTACAGTAACTTTCTTTCCAAGTCTATCAGCAGGTGTTTCATGTCCTGGAGCACCATAGAATGTCAGTTCACATTTTTACATGCAAGTTTTATGTGGAAAAGGGAAGAAGTAAATGAACACTACAAAGTATTTAATTTTCCCCCCTGGAAAATGCAAGTCCTTTTCCTTTGGCCCACATTTTGCCATCAGATTTCTGAATATGTCAGTGTATCTCACTGAAGATGAACTGTATTCAGAGTGCTGTCCATATTGGGCTAGAAGATCCTCAAGACAAGTACCTACAAGCTAATTCAAGGAATGCAATCTCAGCCAGCTTTTCAGAAATGCCAAGATGTTTAACAGATGTATAGTCTTTCAGGGTTAATCTCTTCTGAGCTACAGTCTAATGCTGATGTATCAGAGGCTGATAGCTGGTATCTGTGACTGCAGATCTCTGGCTTAGATGGCTTTCACTGGAAAATTTCAGTTATGTGCACGAGAAAATGAAGCTCTTGGACACTGCTTACTCCATCTGCTTTGCAAAAGCATCACCTCCTTGCTCACTGAAAAGTAGATGCCAGAGTTCAGTTTTAAAGTTATTTGGATGCCAAATTATGTTTTCTAAAAGATCTTTCAATGTGTAAATACCTTAAAGTAGCTTAAAAGTCTCATCCCCTTTGAACATATTAGTAGAGAATGCAAATTTGGTGTTTGAATTACCTGCATTAGATATTTTAAACACATACTTCCCCTCTAGATGAGTTTTCCATGTCAAACTTTGTTTCAGTTAATTGTAAGTGTAGACAGAAATATTGGAGTTGTTCCTGTGAAGAAGGAAAATATTCTGAGTATGGGAATGCATTTCAGACTGAAAGGGCCTGACTGTAGGATTTCAAGCAAGTCCTAGACCAGGGTTTTCATTTATCTGAGTTTATTTTAAATGATATAGGAATCTTCCTGCAAGGGCATTCTGTAACAAACCATTTTAAATAGAGATTTTTGTTGAATTGATAGCTACTTTTTACTTCATTTTCCAGATACTGTAGCCATGCTACGTAACTGGAAGCACTTACTAGAAAGGTACAGAAGATAAATTGGCAAGTTTTCTCTACATATGTCATAACTGCTCTTATGTTAATTGTCTGAATAGGGAGTGGGAGTTCTCTGTCTTTTGGAAGCATTGATTTTTTTTTTCCCCCAAGTGGAAAACAAGGTCAGAAAACAGCAACTGCCTCTTCTTCTTGCCTTGCACTCTTTTCCTGAGCTGACTTGGGAATTTGAATGCTGTTAACTGGCTTAATTTGTAAATCTGTCCTAAACTGAGTTGTTTACATTTGAGTTTTTGCCAAAGAATCATTTCACTAGCTCTCCTCAAAATCTTGAATTAGCTCTGTGTGATAAAAAACTTGAGAGCATTTGCATTGGTGGGGGCAGGGAGAAAAAGAAGAAGGAGTGAAAATGTGCTTCATGTGCCTGCTTAAAAATGTTAAAGCTGCACATTGGGTCAGTAAGTTCAGCTAAGCTCCTTCCTAAATTCTGCTGGATATCAGATAGCAGGCTTTAGTCCTTATTCTAGTAAAGCTTCACAGTGGTGGTCTTCCACTGTTTATACACAACATAATTTTCTGATTCAAGCTTTATCTCTGTGTCCCTGTGAAGCTGATTTAGGAGAATAAGAACCAAAGAAATATGGAAACTGCTGATCTGGGTTTATCAAGGTATGCAGGATCTCTTGTATCTAAAATGAACTATCCTGAGTGAGTTACTTATTTTCCATCGAGTGCTCTGTGATGTCAAATCAGAAATCAAATGCTCATAGTGAAGAGTAACTGGTTGCCAGATGACAAATAACAGTGAAAATGAAAGGTTTCCTTTATCCATGAAACATTTTGAAATCTTAAATGATCTTGTTACTAGCAAGTGTAACTAAATACCTCAGAAAGAAAAATGACTAATAAGACTTGCAAGGGTTAGTCTGACTGAGATTTTTCTGCAGATGAGCTTTGACCTTGGAAAGAAGCAGAATACCTTCCTCTTAGCTGTTTGCTCACAACCACAGAGACTGTGAAACTACTTTTTCTTTCAAGCTCATCTGCAGCTCTGCAGAAGGTTGCCTAAAGACACTGATGCTTGGGTGGGCTTTGGGGGCAGTACAATCCCACGGCAAGCCACGGGGTGAGACTGGTCTCCACCCTGGCAGATCCTGCAGTTTCAAGGTCTCCAGCACACTTTCTGGTCCTTTCTGCTTGTACTGAGGTGATGGGGAGGACATTTCCATGGAAGAACTTGGGCTCCTGACAGGCTAGAGGTAGGACATCCCTGCTTTTACACCACCCCAAGCAGAACTGCTCTGGTTTCCCTGCTAGTGATGCCCCCTTGGTCTTCAAATTTGCCTGTAAAACTCATTCCTCAGCATTGGCACAGTTCTGATTTCATGTGTAAAAAGTACTTTTTTTAAGCATTTCTCCATCTGATGAAGACAGTTTCCTCCATACTGTCTTTGTTTCCGCTCCCTACACATATCTCCTGTAGATATAACATATGCTCATAAAACCAGCTGGAAGTGGGACATATAAACAGCAGTCACTCAGCAGTGGCTGCTCATGCCAGCTTCAGTGGAACACAATGTGAGGATTAAATTTATATTGTCCTGCTTCCCTACATAAAACAGCTCTTTTCTCTTGGCACCAGTTTTAGCTTGTGTAAAGCAAGAGAAGCCGCATGAGCTTGCACTGGCTGAAGGTCTTTACCTATCTCTGAATCTTCAAAAATCTCTCCTTCCTATGGGGAAGGAGATGAGGGGAAAGAAAAAGCACTTGGCTATACCAAGTGAAAGCCTGTTCTGGTCTGGTGAGAATGCCAACACACAGTGTTAGTGGTTATGTTACTTTTCCTACCACAGGTGTTAAACTTGGCACTGGAGAGAGCTAGCAGAACAGAATGAGTCCTGGGTTCCTATGATGCAATGACATTTCTTTCAATGTTCTGTTTACTTAGGTCGAAAAATTACAAAGTGGCAAAACTGGAAGCAGGTTTTCCATTTATCCACAAAACAGCTATAGCGAGGAAGAAGGAAGAACTGCTAATTCCCTTTACCCAGTTCCCTCCAGCCAGCAATTCACCTCTATAAGGGTTTCTCTTGTGGGTCATTAAACTGCCTTTTGATCTAATAACCCCTCTTGTGCTACAATTGCATAGGTTGTGGAAAGAAATACCATAGAAATGTCTTATCCTAGCACAGACACATCAGCTTGTATCTTTGCCTTCTGTCATAAAGAGTTCACTGACACTCGGACTGAGGTGAAGGCTTTATAGTTGAAAGCATCATTGATAACATGAATATAGTTGTAAGTTCTGTAGCAATCATCACATATCCATAAAGCACAGCATTTGTGGATTCAGTGTAGCTGAGATTTTCTCGATTTACTTCTTCCTTCCTGTTTTTGGCCTCTTCATTCACTCTGCAAGCTATTCGTGCTTGCAGAAGCACAAATTATTGTACCTCACCAGCATGAAGGTTCCTCATTTTTTTGTTTAATGCATCTTTTCAGGGATGTTTTTGTAGACCCTTACGATGACCTTGGATGTTATCTAGCATATCTGTCAATTTTACAGCAAATCAGCAAATTAAAAGGTTTTAATCAGTGTAAGGAAGTTTTCTTCCCTAATCAATTCAAAGAAGATTTCTTCCCTAATCAATTCAAAGAAGATTTCTTCACCTCTTTGACCTACTTCCTACGAACAAAATAGATTTTTTTTTTTAATGACAAAATACATAGTCCAGCCTCAGAAAAAAACTACTTGGGCTATTCTGCCTATTATAATTAGTGGATTAATCTCAGAGTAGAACTCAACACTTGTTTGACTGTTCTGTATTGGACGATGGGGATGGATTACAGGAGAGTGGGTGTCAGGATCATTTGATTTTCATGTGCTCTTATAGTTCAATGGCATCTGTGTCTGCTTCTCTGGTAAAAAATCTGGAACCAAAGCCTTTTAAATTAATAATTGCCCCAACTTGTCATAAAACAGATGCAACATGGATTGTTCACAAATAAATAATCCTGCAGAATTAAAACACTGCCAGCAAAGTCCAGGAACCACACTCTGTTGTAGAGCTGAATACAGAAAACACTGAAAATATTTTTTATATGGAGGGATGATTTACTTAAAAGCAAAATTATACCACTGAGTTTTTAGCATACACTTCTGTGGGAATCAAAGGAGTATGCTCCCCTAAAAATGGATAGTAACCTGTATTTCATGGGTAAGTGTTCCAGGCACTAGTCTGACATAAAAACAGGCATCTCTTCAGGCTTGATGGTAAAATTTGTATGGCACTTTCTGCTCTTTGCCCCCGCTTCCACCCACCCTGCACCTGTAGTCTCTGCCAAAGGATGTAACTTGCTCTTCTTTAGCTATTCACTTGCCTTTATGATCTGAGAACACTCTCTCAGCCTGGAGCAGGTGTGAAAACTTAGAACAGCAGCTGTGGCATTTTGTGCTTCAAAAGGAATTCAAAACTGGCATTGCTGCAATGATCGTGTTTGGTACTTGCTTGTCCTTTTTAAATCACCTAGCCTTTCTACCTAAATGAAACCATGTGATCCTTGGGAACTTCGAACTGAACACCTCAAAGATGAATTTCTGTTCAGTATCCTCACCTCAGTCCAGTACTCCTTTGTTTATCATCATGTTTGCTCTTCAAGACTTTTCTTCATCATCTTACATAGGCATCAATCATCTTCCACTCTCTCATCAAACAAGTCTTTTGAATGAATGTTGTGAACTTTCCCTTGGTGTCCAGTGTATTTATGAAGTATGTTAGAATAGAAGTCCAGCAGAGAAAAGGAAAGATACACTTCTAATTAAATGATAAAAGGATGATGCCAAACTTGTTTTTAATACAGCCCAAGGGAAAAAAATGCAAAATTATTAGTTCAGGTACCAGCAGCCCAGACTGTGGTATTTTCTCTGGGCTGGCTTTTGGACTGTGTGTTACTATTAGACAAGTATTGTAACAAAGTTGGAAACCATTTTCTGCCAGAACAATTGAAGTCTAAAGGCATGCATTGACTTCTTTAGACATAAGGTTTCTTTTTGTTATGTCTTTCCATGCTTTTGTGTGTGCGCATGAGAGAGAGAGTACGTATGCAGGTGCTCTATGATTTTAATGTTGGGCTTTGGGGAGAATATATATGCCACATAGAATGAGGATGGAGAGCCTAAATAAACGAGATGGGAAAAAGAAGATAAAAAGTGTTTTGGATTGAAAGCACAAGGCTGGGAACTCAATAAAAATAGTAAAAGAGGCAATGAATAAAATGGAATCAGTAAGTAATAGAACAATATATATTATTGTGTATGTTGTTCCTATTCATAATATGTATATATGAATCATATCTGGCACAAGAACATGCAGAAATGGGATTTGAAGCTCCTTGCACCATTCAGTGAGTGAGATGTAGCACTGAAGGAATGATGCAGGCAGTGTCCCAGCTGTGGCTGATGTATTGCTGTCAGGATGCACACACCCCCCTGAGCAGGGGAAGCAGCTCAGGGTCAAGGAATGGTGGTCGCCTAATGGGACACGGAGCAAAAGGCAAAATGCTTTTTATGCATGGAGCATGAATTGCCCTATGTGCCTCTTCCTAGGGTTTCTCCCCACTGAGGAGCTGGAGCATGTTGCTGCAGAGAAGCATTGTGAGACAGTGCTCAAGACACCTCCTGGGAAGAGGAACAGGGCCTGATGACCATCAGATGATCTTAGGGACAGCTGGCACTTTAAATGAGTTTATTCATAGTTAAACATTTCACATGAGTTATTCAAGAGAACTTGTTTGTTAGAAGCAGGTGGTGACTAATCATCTTAGCCCACCTTTACCCCATTCAAGAGTTGTCAGAAAGCTGACAAGTAGAAAAACCTCTTAGTAACTCGTCATTATAACAAGCTGACATAGGAGGCACCGACCCCCGCTACTGTTGGATTGAAATGGGAAAAATAGGGCTTCCAAGTTCCTTTTCCTTGTCCTTGGAGCTTCATTACTTAGGTAATGGCAAAAATACGTTCCTCACATGGTGAAATTAATACATATATAATTCTTCTTCCCCACACAGAAATTAATCATAACTTCCAAATTCAGAACTTAAACTTTTTTAACTCTTATTTTGCTGTCACAGCTGAGATTAGAGATGTGGAAAGTCTTCCTTCATGGTGCCATGAAGTGCCTCATGTGTTGCCTGTTAGGAGAACAAGCAAGCCAGACTCCAGTATTACAGGTCAAATTGCAAGCAGAAAGAAATGGCTAAGCATCAGAGTATTCTGCAGCCTGGAGCAGATGTCAGGGTGCCCTACACTCCATAGCTCCCAGGCAGTGAGTAGAACAGCTCTGAGCCGGCTGGGATCTAACCTGAGCAGTGACACAGCCATTGTTTCTTCTCCTCAAGCTGAGGACAGGCCAAAAGGCAGAATAAAGCTGCTTTTATATCCATTTTGCTGAGATAGGGATGACAGTAGTTGGGTGAGCCAAGAGAACCAGCTTAAAATGTAGCAGATGCTGCTTTTAAGCCTAAAAAAAAAAAATTGCAGTGCAATCAGGAAAATATTCTGCAGCTGGAACAGATAACACTGTAGGGATGAAAGGAAGCTAGGTATCCTTTGAGATGGCAGATGTGTTACCAAATATTTATTTCTTTTAAATATTTTCTTATGTCTTTAAAATAAGGTAGTAGCTTTCTATTGTTTCCTTTGGCAGCATATTCTAGCTACGAGTTTCTCTGTGTAATGAAATTCCACCTACAGTAAATCTTCTGAGTGCCTGGCTGTTCCTGAGGTTTAACTCTTCCAAATCTGTCTCTCTGCTGATCTGCCTGCCCTTCTGTCCTGGATCTCCTGGACTGTCAGTTGGATGAACTAATTGACCCAGCCAGCTCTCTTTTCTGATTCTCTTATTTTTTCCACTTGATTTGATTACTGAAAATCTCAGTCTTTGTTCCTAAGAACTCATTATTTTGAGCTGGAGAACCCCCCCCCCCCTTGTAAATTCATTGTATTTATTTGTCACAGGTGGAATCTGTGTGGTTTGAGCCCTGGATGACCCCAGTCACACCAGCTGTCCTACTGCGATGGTCAGTGATCTTCAGGCTGGGCTTGGCTGACCACATGCCTGTGTGAGGGGTCCAGAAAACATGTCTAGAATGAAATGGCTGAGGGAGCTGGGTTTGTTTAGTCTGGAGAAGAGGAAGCTCCAAGGGACCTCGTTGCTATCTACAACTACCTGAAAGGAGTTTGTAGTGAGGTGGGGGCTGGTCTCTTCTACTGCGCCTGCAGTGAGAGGACAAGAGGAAATGGCCTGAAGCTGAGACAGGGGGATTCAGATTAGATATTGTAAAAATTTTTTTCACTGTTAAGGAGGTCAGGCATTGGAATAGGTTGCCCAGGGAGATGATGGAGTCACCATCCCTGGAGGTGTCTGAGAGGTGTCTGGATCTGGCACTCTACGATGTGGTTCAGTGGCTTAGAGGTTACAGCTGTAGTGCTGGGTGGTCAGTTGGATTTGATGATCTTAAAGGTCTCTTCCAACTTCGCTGATTCTCTGATCTCATTTAGTGAGATGCTAACACTGTGGTGCCCATATGTATGGAAAACATATATCATGACTGGGAAAAAAAAAGGCACAAGGTCCCAAAGCAGGCTGTTGGCCTTTCCAGGGTGGCTTCTCTGATTTCCTATCTATCAGAGGCCATCTGATCCTTGGTGACTTACTCTGCAGGCCAGCCAAAATCTGTGAGCAGTTATGCCCCATTTCATGTTGACTATATGTTTGAAGTCCAACAACACCAACCTGAACTCTAGCTTTTTCTCTTGACTGCACCAAACCGAGCACTGACAACAAGAAGTCACTCTTTGACCTGATGCATCTGCCTAAGAAACACAGAGCAGTCAGACCCAAACACCAGCACAGAGGTGGTAAGTTCAGTAAAAACAGGACCAGCTGATGGATGCAGAAAGCAAACAGACCTTCCCTGACAGCCTTGGTTAAACAGCAACTGGGCAGCCACATCTTAACCCCAGAGACCTTCCTTCTGGGTTTCCTGGCCGCTGGCCTCATGGGAAGCTGGGGAGTTTCCTGTGTATAATAAAGTCCTTTCCACATTGCAGAGTTTTCTGACTTAGGAATATTTATCAACTGGTTGGGAAATTTATATTATTTCTGGAAATAATAAGTGCTAATTCATTAAGCAAAGAAGGGCACACTCTCCTGAATTAACTCTACAGCTTCAAGATGTTCTTGGAAGTGTGAACATTTTTCTGGAATGCTATATCCATGACTGCTCTAGGCAGAAATGGTCCAAAAGGTTGCAAACAATGACCCCAAAGCCACCAGCTGCAAATACCTGAATCCCATATGCCTGTAGGTCTTGCAGGTATTTTACCTTTGTGAAATCAAACATAATTCCAAGCAGACAGTTCAGTTTGAATAGCTGTCTTGCCTGACTAAAGCCTATGGAAACTTACTAAAGAGCTTCTAATTTTGTACCTTAATAGTGCTTCTGATTACTCAGTGCTGTTTTTCTTCCTCTTAAAATGCTGTGTTTTAGTGATCACTTCTACACCATATTCCCAATTGGGACTTCAGTAGCCCAAACAACAGGCTGAGCTCCTTCTGTTTTTCTCTGACTTCAGGAAAAAAAGCAGCAACCATTTTCAGGAGTCACTGACACTTTGCAGATTTCAGAGTATTTCCTCTCTTTACATATAGAATGGCTTTCTCAATTATTTTGTCACCATTATTTGGTAAATATTGACTTGATATTTATTTAGCTGCTTGACACTTCAGCCAAGAGAGAGATGAAGTCCACATTATACAAACTGAAAGGTGGAAGAAGAAATTAGTGTAGAACTAAAGTGATCCAGTGTCCATGTAAAGTTGGAAATGGGAATCAAACTGGAGCTTAAGGAGAACATCTGATCATATCAAGAAAGCATTTTTTGAGAAATGATGTTTCAGTCTATTCATTCTTAATTTGCTTTCCTCCATGAGGAACTGCTGAGCTTGTATTAACCAGTATCGCTCTTTGAGTCATCCAAACTGCTCCTCAGAATTCCTCTACTTTTTTGCCATTGACTAAAACATTAAAAAGCAAGCCAATCTGAGGGAGTAAAAAGGTATGTGTGGATTCTGGCACCTGTACAAAAGATTTGGTGTGTATCTCTAGGTAGTGGAAGGCACTTACTTCACTAGGAGTTAGACACTTAAATGCCTTTGAGAATCAGAGCTTTATTGGGAAATTATGTAAGCTTACTTCTCTTTGTTTTTATAATTTCCTTTTATGATCCATTTCATTCAGATCGTAAACATGTTGTGAAAAGAAGCAACATTACTGTTTAAACATTCTGACAGCTTAATACATGAACAACCGGTATAAAAAAATATTTAGTCCAGGTCATTGAGTATGGTACTGCCTTTGCTGACTAGCTGAAAAGAGGGAGGCTAGAAGTGACAGAGAAGAGGCTGCGTGCATAATTTTTCTTTCCTACGACAGAATAGGAAACAGACACCAACTCATTTATATTGACAGAATCTGAATATTGGCTTAGTTTATGTGTACAAGAACTTTTCCTTCTGTGTGATATCCTCATCTTTCCCTCGGGAGCTGTGAAATTACATAACTATTGAACAACATTCTACGTACTGTGTTAAATCTCCCAAACTTGCAAGGAGGAATTTGTCACCTGTCAGAGAGATGTCACTTTGGCTGACTGCTGAGTCCTTTGAAATAGGCTCTACCCTCCTTTTCACATATTCACTGTGAAATGTTTTAACAGGACAAAGTGTTTTACTTCAGTTGACATAGCTTCTCAAGTAAATGAAAAAAGATTTTTTCTCTCCAATAGATATATTAAGCCACAAGTAAATTATGGCTATTCAAATGAGTCCTGAGCTATATTTACCTGGGAGCCTCTAGCTCTGTGTACCCAAGTACCAAATATGTCATAGCTGCATTAATTATGGGAGTGAATAAGTCCCAGAGGGCTTCTGCCTAACAAGTTTGTTTTCTGTCCAGTATTTCAGTTTGTATGATTATACAAATCTTTGTGCCTGAACAATGCACTCTCAGTAAATATAATTGTTCCACTGCTATTTTCCTTTCACTTTCTGAATTTAAATATCTGTTCATATTGTGGTTCTGAACAACTAATGCTCCATAGTGGATCTTACCTTTAGAGATCATGATCAGTTGTAAAATTCTTTCTCTATTTTGCAGGCAGAAAAACGAAATCTTGAAGAGAGTGACTGAGTTCCAGACTCTGGATCTGTGCTTGTATATTTGCATACTGTTCTTAACTTACTTTCATCAGTGAGTTGAAGTCATGGATGATAATATACTTCTCTTCATGGGAACTGAAAAAGAAGTTTGGGAATCCTATTTACACAGAAAACTGATCTGATTTTGAGAGATGGATGAGTTTCCCTTGGGTAACACTGCCACCGTAAACTGCTAGTGACATACAAAGATCATTTTCCAGACAAAAACATTCAGAGTTTAAAGCATGTAGAGGAACAGATTATACTAAGTAAAACTATTGCGTTGCCTTATCTAAGCTCAATCTTTTCTTACAAAGGCCACTCTGTTCTGCTCCTCTTGGGTTCTCTGTCACTTTGAGTACCTCTGAGATGCCAGAGCAGTGGTCGGGTGCAGGGCTCCATCATGGTTTGGTACCTTCCTCAGTCAAATAGCCTAAGAGAAACATCAGTATGTGGGGCTCTTTTGCAGGATCAGTTGCTGGTCAAATGATAGATTATATGGAGATCACTGTATTCGGTTCAAAATGTTCACAATTTAAAAAATGTTGTAGAGGTATTGTAGAGAGATGAAAAATGATATGGTTCTGTGCAGGGCTAAGGGTTGGGCTTGATGATCCTTGTTGGGCCCTTCCAACTCAGCATATTCTGTTATTATGTGATTCCAGTAATAAAGAAACTCACCTGGTTGTACTGCAGACCTAGCTGTTACATCTAGATTTCTGGATGCAGACCCCACAGAGATAACTTACTTCATGCTTCCATCTGGTCTAATGAGCTGAGGTGCAAAGTTGTGACTAGACTTCTGTGAGCCTGTGCTGTTGTTTCCATCAAGAGTGCATGCCATGCAGGTGCCCATAATGGTCATTTGTCAGGGGTCTCTGCACCATGCCCTTTTGCATGGTGTAAATATTTCTTCAGATTCTCCAATGGACTGAAGCCTGAGAGATGACCTTAATAACACATATTTACTTACATGAAGACCATACATGTCTAAATGTTAAACATACACAGCAGTGCATAAATGTGGCTTAGATCTACAAGAGGACTCTGAAGGAAGAAACATTTGGTCTTGAAATAAGATATCTGTCCCATCAGTGGAGATGATTAGACCTTTGGATGCTCTATTATAATAGCCTTTAAAATATTTGTTCTTTTTCTTTTTTTTTTTTTTTTTTTTAATTTCGTGAAGACAACTCTGTCCAGCAGTGGGGAAACCTCTTACCATCTGGTTATGCTGTGGTAAGATGACCACTGTAACACTGGCTGTCATTTCTACTATCAAGAAAATCCCAGAAAATTAATTTTTTGCAGTTCATTTGCATTACTGATTGTCCCTGAAGTCCTTAACCCATTAAGTATACATTTTCAAGTCTTGCTCTGGACTTGTGGGTTGTTAGAAACTGAAACTAAGCAAGTTTAGCATATATATGTATACGTATATATATATGTGTGTGTGTATTTATATGTTTATATCCATACTAATTTATAGCACTTCATAAAAGGAGCTAATCTCATTTATTTATCTTATATGAAGAAGTACTGAAGTATCAGACACACTGTTGCAGTTTAAGCCCAGCTGTCAACCAAACACTACACAGCAGCTCCTGCAATGCCCCCCTCTCCCACTCATCCCACTGGAATGGTGAGGACAATCAAAAGTAAAACTTGTAGGTTGAGATAAGAACAATTTAACTGTTGAAAACAAGTTAAAATACAATAATAATAGTAAATAATAATGATAATGATAATAGAAAGGCAAAAGAAAAAACCAAACAAGTGATGCACAATACAATTGCTCACCTTCTGCTGACCAGTGCAAACTCTGTTCCAAAACCTAGATCAGCCCTGCTTCCAGGTAACTCCCCCAGTTTATATAGTAGGCATGATATTCCATGATATGGAATATCCCTTTGGCCAGTTTGGGTCAGCTGGCATGGTTATGCTCCCTCCTAGTTTTTTTTCCTTTGTGTACCTGCTCACTGGGAGAGCATAAGACATAAAAAAACCCAAACCCATTCCTTGCCTTAGCAAAACCCAAAAAATGAATTTGTTATCAACATTGTTCTCATTCTGAATCCAAAACACAGCACTGTACCAGCTACTGAGAAGGAATAAACTCTATTCCAGCTGAAACCAGGACACACACAGATCTTCATAACTGGTATTTGTCTCGTAAATTTTAAAAGCAGATGTGTAAAAGTGTAAAATACATAAATCATTCCTGACAATTCCAAAGAAAGGCTGCTGAACTTTGGTAAAAAATACTTTATAAGCTCAAAAGTCACACAAAGGTTACATTAAGCCAGTTAACATAAGTGCTTCATTCATAAATTAAGTGGGAGCTTCATTCATAAATTAATGTGGCACAGAAAAAGTCTTTGATCAAATAGACATGCTAGCTAGAAGAATTACATACATGCTGCTTAGTGCGATAGAAATTAAAGAAGAAAAATTTCTGCTAACTGTATTTTTCTGATCTAAATCAGTGAAATCAATAAACCCTATAAAACTTGGGAAGAGTAAACCACTTTTAACCTATATGGAACAGATTATGGTTCAATAAACAGTTTCCTTAGTGCTCCCTCCTGCACCCCTGTTGGTTTTATTTTCCAGCCACATTCCTCACTAATTCTTTTTGTCTCTATTTACTGCACTTTGCTCAGTAAGAAAGTTCCTGATTGTATTCACACCAAATTATGTGGTTAGTTCTATTACATCACATAGGTTTTGAATTTGCAGTGTATATATGTAGATTTTTTTTTTCCTAAACACGAAAGATGCAGTAATCACTGAATCAATCAATACTGACAATTGCCATATGGAATTTGTTGTTGTTATGCATTGTGTGAAATGAATTTTACTGAATTGACTTCTTTGAATCTTATCATTGTACCAGAATCACCAGAAAATTTTGAAATGGACAGAACTGTAAGCACCTTGAGTCCTCTGCCGATGAAGTTGACATTTGTTCATACTCAGTATTTATCTCCTGTAGAATTGAAGGGCTTGTACCTTCAAAATTTCTTTCAAAAATGAGCAAGACATTTCTGCATTTTTCTCTGTCCAGAATTTGCAATTAGGCTATTGCTTACTTAGCCCAAAATTACTCCCTTTGAAAGAAGAGGAAAATGCCAGAAGTACAATAGCTGATGTTTTAAACCTCTCTCTGGACTACAGCATCCATTTCCCTGAATCACATAGAGATGGGTCAATGAAAAAGAACGTCTGTGTTTATTCTGGCAGGAATTCTGATCACTGTCAAGGGAAACACTGTCTTAAAAAAAAAAAAAAAAAAAAGATGTTTTAGATGAAAATTCCCAAAAGGCTGACTCTCAGCTTTGATAACACTATAGATTCAGAAATGAAGTAATTAAAAAAACTAGTTCAGGTGTTGTACAGATTCACACTGTAATGCCAGATATTTTTAGAACTCCATGAGGACTCTTGCCTCTTGCTGAGCTGTGCTGTATCTCTGTGTTCAGAGACAAGAGCTGTGCATCCTGCACAAGGAAAGGGCATGTGACTTCATTAGAAGATGCAGAATACAGAGCACCAGAGACTCTTTCCTCACTCCACTCCTTCTTTTTCTCCAGGATTTTGCAGGAACTTGCTGAAGGGATATGTGGGGAGTGCCCTGTGGGGTATTACAGAGCAGCTCAGGAGAAATGTTTCTTATAGATAGACAGCCGAGGATTTTTTTCCCTCACAGTCACAGACATAAAGAAAAGATATTACACAAAGAATAGGGAAAAAAAAAAAAAAGAACTGGAAATGATGTGTTATAGAGGGGCTGGACAGAAAGAAATTAAGTCAGCAGGACACTTGGATGTCATCATGGTGATGCCCAAAGTCCCATCTGGTATCTATGGAGAGGATAACCAGAGAATGGTAATCAGGGTTTTGAGGTATACTTGGAGAGTAGAAAGGAGGTTCTGAGTAGGGATAGGTAACACAGAAGAATCACTTAAGGGGGGGAGGAGTTGGGAAAGTGGTGGCCAGAGACTTGTCTATCAGGAAATGCTTTAGCAGAGCAGCGTTCACAAGGCAGAGTTTCTTTGCTGCCAGTGGAGGAAGGACAGCAAAAAGCCCAGCCCCATTCCTGATACTGTTTTTTTTATTTCATCTGCTATTCCTCAACATTGTAGATGAGTGCATTCACTTGAATTAATTCCAGAACAAGCAAAAAACCCAACTTTTATATGTTTCTGATGTATTTGACATTGATGTTTATTGTCTCCAGCTTTTCATTTGAGAGTAGAATCAGAAGTAGCAGAAGTCTCAGAGAAGGGTTGTCTTTGTGAAATTTTCAATGGCTTTTTGCTTTTCTCAGGAAATGAAAGATCCAGGAAGATTGGACAATCTTTCAGGTGTTTGGATGGTTGCTTGAATCAAATCAAATCCCCAAACCTTTCAAAATTTTTTTGCTGCAAATGCATATTGACAAACAGACAGCCAAATGCCACAGAAATAGGCTTTGGTAATTTCTGTAATAGGATTATACTACCAGTAGAGTGCTGAAAAAGAAGGCTTAAATAATCAGTCTGAAATTTGTAATCTGTTTCTTTATTCAAAATTACTCATCAATTGAAGCCTACTCCTTTATTCTCGTGTCAGCCTCTACTAGAATGGAACTTCTGTTCTTCTGTATTTCAGAAAAGTGATACTTTTTACAGCAGTTCAAAGAGTTAAACTTTGGCTTATTAATGACTTCAAAACATTTTATCTTGCCTCTATAGGAGACTCATTGCTTTTTCATGGACCTATATATATTCCTTTCTCCTCTTTAGGACAAGAAAAATCTCAAGATGTTAGCTATGAGCGGTGTAATTCTTGGACACCTTCCTCTTGGCATGCTCTCTGTTCTCCAGCTCCAGAGCAGGAATTGGTCATCGTACTCCTTCATTTATTCTTGGACACAAACTTTGGAAGTCAGAGCCAGATTTGTGGATTCAAATTCTGCTTTAATCTGCTTAGACTTGTCTGGCTAGTTGAGTAATGTTTTGGACATGGAGAAATCTCAAGTAGGAAAAAGGAGGAAAGTTTCATGCAGGAAATAACATTAACCTTCTATGAACAAGCCCCACACCACTCATAACACACCCACAGGACGTGACCAAATGACTTTTCACCCTGTCCAGTCCAGACATATTCTAAGTGAGACCAGCAAAGAAAATGTAGAATTCAAATTCCAGCATGTGAAGGCACATTCATCTTAGCAATGGAAGGGTTCCTTAGTGCCTGATTCTTTTCAAACCAACCTCTGCCACATCAATTGGTTAAGAAGTATTGTTTCCTGAATTCCAAAATAAATTATCCTTCACTTTGAGAGAAAAATGTGAGATTTTATCTGAGAAAGAGTATTGTCAAAAGAGAGGGTTATTCTGTCCTTTCCTACCCAGACCTGTGCATTAGATGACTCTCTGCAGGTCAACATACCAGTTACTGTTTTCAGGACACTGTTTTCATTTTGTGTGATTAAAATCTGCCAGATGTAATATGGCATGAAGTGGAGGAGACTGAGATTTCATATCATCCTTACATCCTCTGAACAAGCAGGTCTTTTTGGGTTTCCGGAGATACTGTTTTGTAAGTGTATTCTTCTTATGAGATTTTCTGGGGAAGTGTAAAATCAGTGAGGTGAGATGAACCACTCAAAATCATATTAAAGAAAAGTCCACAAGACCAAATTACTAACACTTTTTACTGAATATCAGCTCTTTAAAGGATTCATCATTTCTAGATATATTCCTACAACATATATGCCCAGTTTTGTTCTGCTCCAATCTCTTTCAGAAAGGGGATGGATGAAGATGTTTTGATAATTGGTAATTATCAGTGCAACAAAACAAACTTTCAAAATTTGAGGTTTCTGTGCTTGGGATAAGGCACAATTCTGAAAAATCAATATTTTTTTTTTGTCGGTTTATTGAAAAATCATCTTGCAAAAGGGTCTTCATTTTTCAAATCCCATGACCACAGCTGAAACACATAAACTGAAAAGGAGTGCTATAAGGACATAAATCTTCATAGAAATCATAATTTTGTCATGCCATTATTCCTGCTTCTTGGCACACCATGCAGTCGTTTTCCATTCATTTAGAATTCAGTCAAGTAGGATCAATTCAGGCTTTGCTTGTCTGTATCCTGTGCCATCTAATGAAGCTGCAAAATATAAAATCTGACTTCAGCCAGCAAGACCATTATAATGCTCTTCCTTCTATTTTGACCTTTAAGTAAGAGTGTAAAGCAATGAGTGCTGCCTGTAACTAGCACTTGTGGCAACATAGTGAGTGAAATACAGATGATGGCTCTGTTGCAATGAATCATCTAGATAACATTGTCTAAGCAAATAATTTATTTCAAATGAGAAAGCTTCATCAGAAACAGTAAGACTGCAATGTCAAGCATGGAAAATTTAGGAAATGGTAGAACTGAGATGGACCTTTCAGCTTCAATTCAACTCCCTTAATATCTGCCATGTTACAGTTACATTAGATGGTAGTCAGATGTTTGGATAGGATTTTTCCATGGAAGTGTTCAGTACATTAGTACAGTTCATGGTGTCCTAGTAAGTACAGAAGATTGTCCTCCCTCTGTTACAGAGTGTGCATAGCTCATGAAAACACAGTCTGAATGTAGGACTATACGTTTCCTGGTAGGTCTTCTGCTAGTCTTGCTAAAGAAAATTAGTGCCTCAGAAAGGCTGATTGGTCCTCCCTCTTACCTTATATGCACATAGTCACACATGCACTCAGATAAGTGTATTTGTAAGATGTCTGCTCATCACATCTTTTAAAGGCAAGGCAGAGGCACCAATCTCCTTGTGCAGTTCCCATGGCATTCTCTTAGCCACTGAAGATAGGACACCCTGGCAGAGGTTACCTGTTCATTTTGTACATTTTGGAGTGCGGCACTGTCAGTCCCCTTCAGGCTGCCTCCCATGTAGTGCAGTTGGTTCTTCAGAGCTGATGTTATGACCCAGTTTGGGTAGGTTTCCTGAGGACACCACTGTCTGATGTTTTCTTTATGTATTTGGTGTTATAGCAAGAAGGTGCTCAAAAATTTTAGACTGCACAGTGTGGCTGAGCATAAGCTTTATTAGAAAAAGAAAAGCATAAATAAAACAAATGAGAGTGTGCCTCCCAAGTATGACACAAGTAATAAACAGCCCTTGGAACAACCAGGGGAACAGAGTATGTAGAAACTGCCTCTGCATTGCAAATGGGGAACTCAGGGCCTGAACTGAAGAAATCTGCCAAAAACTATACAAAGATCCAAGGCCAAATGGAATTAGGAGTTTTCATCTCCAATTTCTGTGTTTATTCTTCTTAACCATACTGATCATCATTCTTCACATACTGCCTTTTATTTTTCAGCACCGGTACTCAGACTTGACAGAGAGCTTGACAGAGGCACTTTGCAGTCAGCTGGAATCAGCCAGGCACAAATAATCGCCTCGTGAATGTGTGGCATTTTCTTGTCCCATTCAGTTCAGCTCTGTAAGTTAGAGTGTCTGCACAGCAGCCTGCTGTGTATATAGGTTAAAATGCTTCACTGCCATTGCAGTTTTCTGCAGCTCTGTTTGCTAGTGCACTTCTTCAACTGGCTATGCAAAGAAATTAAAACCTATTTTAGCAAGCAACAACACAGAACGTGCTATCAATAAAAATAAAAGAATTTTTTTACACAAATATTTTCCCTTAACATAAAAAAGAAGGAACAACTATCTCAGATCAACCCAAAAATGCAAGCTTCAGCAGTTAATCAAGCATCACTTCCAGGAGAAAATACCAATTACTTTGAAGTGAAGGGCATAACTTTCATTGCATTTGATAGACAGCATTCTGCCACTAGGATCTATATTTATGCAAGGAATCTGTTGGAAAGCTAGCCTGGAGTAGGGGAAAAGGAATAGGAAATTGTGACAGGTGAACACAAGAAATTACCTGAGAACAGTTTGTTTTGTTCCAGCTCAAAACATGTTGCTTGCTGCACTGACTGTTCCAGACCCACTTTAACTGCCCATTTCATAAATTCCCATCATGTTGAGTTATTTGGTGATCTAGGCTGCCAGTTTAAATTATTACAGATGAGGCAGCAGAAAATACTTTTCTATTTTCCTTTCTCTGATTCAACACTGCATTTACATCTCCTGGAAGACTGAAGAATCACCTGTTACTTATATTTCACTTGCTTTTGACAGATGTTAGAACCAAGTGGTCTTTTCTAAGCATCCTTGGGTCTGTATTATGTTTTCTCAGGGCAATTTCCACTTCCTTTTGTACTTTTTTTTTGTTTTGCTTTGGTTTGTTTTGGTTGTTGATTTTTTTTTTCAATGCTCAGTGAGATACATCCAATTTTTATAAGTTATCCTCCTAGAGCAAACATCTCAAACCACAAAATTGTATATCTGAAGCACCACAACAGTAGGTTCAGATGGTTTCTTCTAGCATTTATATTTTTAAAGTCTGCAGTAACTCCAGTGAAGTCAGAAGAGGTACTTTGTAGTGAGTGGGATTTTACACTCTAAAGTTACACAGTGAGTTCTGGTATTGGGAGGTAATCTTTGAACCAGAGAGGTTCAGCAAGGGGAAGCTCCCAGCAGCCAGGTTTCCACTGGCAATGGCAGGGCTTTTTTGGAAACCTGTGCCCAGTTCTTTCTGCATTTTCTTCCAGTGAACCAGCTCAATCAGAAAGTTGTTTGGAGGGAAACTGCAGTGACACTTGACTGTTAAATGTTATTTTATCACCTTCATGTGTCCCATGTAGCTTCTACAACTGGGTAATTTTATTCTGCTACTGCTGGCTAAACAATAATTTTGGTATCACTCCTTACCAGTATCTTAACTTCTGTGAAGAAAAGAGAGAGATTGGGTTACATTATCTTGGTAGAGTAAGAATTTTCCTAAGAAGTATTCCAATCAGTTCTTCCAAAGAGATGCTGATATCTTTCTGGCAGTAATCACTTCAAAAAATCCAAACAAACCAAAACCACACCAAACCCATGGAATCACGTGCCACTATTTATCAAGTCCATTTTTCACCAAACCATAGATCACATATATTGCATATCATGATGTAGCAGACCAAACATATGGACAGATAAAAATGTAATGTCACATTTTCTAGGTTTGAAAGGATTTATCAAATATGCTTTCTGGGTCTTTAGGCCTGGACCTTTTCACTCTTTCTGCTAAAACTTCATTCCTCTGGAAAAATATTTCCTCTAGAAAGCTTCCTCTCATAGCCAATAATTATTTTAAATAGTTGGCCAAAAGGAGAGGCCATCTTTGGCTTCTTCCAAATGTGCATCTTCCAGCTAGCAGGAAACTCTGTGGGTTTGCAGGTACCTGTCTCTATGGCAGAGTGCCTGCAGCCTTTGGCATTGCTGGTTGTCCTAGTGCCACAGACCCTTGAAACTCACTTTTGCATCCTATCAGGTCCAGCTGTAGAACACCTGCATAATATGATGTCTTTTATTATTGTCTTGCTGGAAGGCAATCTTTAAAAATGAGGTCAAATAAATGTCCTATGCACAAACAATACACAAGTGGCTTTTGGCATTGGTAAATTGATTTGTGTAGTAAAGTGATAATAACTAAAATTGTTCCAAAAAGTTAAAAATCGATTTACTTTATGTGTGAGCTTGCCAACCAGAAAAGGTCCAAGACATTTTTATTTAGCAACCTTCATTCCAATTTTTTCAATCTGTATTTAGACTTTTTAGCAGAGTGGGCATTTTTTTTAAACATACTTATGTAACCATAACACCAAACCTGTTCAAAACTGTAATGTCAATGTCCAAAACGTGTTAGGCTTCAGTTCAAGAACTTGGAACAAAATTACTTACAATTCTTTTTCCCCATTTTTGCAATCAATTTGTAAATCAGGTATTTGGCTCCAATTCAGACAGTGAGATTCTGTATTGTTTGTTTTATTATCTTTGATTAATATTTTTCAGGCAGTTTGAAATTTTCAAGTGAAAAGAATTATAGGAAAGTAATATGTGAACATATGATACAAAAGAAAATACTCATTAATAGCATTTTCCTATTTATATATTTTAAAATCTCTGCAGAATCAAATTGTAGGCTTCTAATTCCTCAGTCTTTTATTTTTCAGTTGAAACAAATCTTAGTTCTGATGACCTCTATGACACTCTTAAAAGCTGATACAATCTCCTATGCAGTCAGTGGAACGACATCAAATGCCTTCACGAACTCCGGAGCAGTCTGAAAGCTTTTAATTAAAAAAATATTGAGTCCTAAATTCCTTCTCTTGTACCTTGGACCTTTTTTATCAGTAGGACATTTCAGAATAAACTCATTACTTTTCAACAGGGTTTGAAATCCATAATGTCATCTACTATAAAGAAACATTTGTGGTAGTATTGAACTAAGCAGAAGCTCAAATGATTAATCAGAAAGTTACTCTATCTTCCTTGACTTTAGCTCAAAGATTATTTAATTTTTTAGGATTTTATCATTAAGTTATTCTTGTTTAAGAATTATTTCACTTGTATATTTTTGACTCAGTACTAAACATATTGAATAGACATACAGGCATATTCTATGGTGAACATAATTTCTAGAAACAACCCCCTATCCCTTGTTTGATTATCCAATTGCTGTTAATTAATCAGTAGAATATGAAGGACATGGACAATGCAGACTTTTGTCTGCAACACTGGTTGCCAGATGAAATTTCATCCATTATTCAGTGGAAGATTTCTCTGTATAGTAGTGGTAGATATGACTGCTAGTAATTTAAACAGCCAATATTCTAAAAATAAAAGATTTTCTTACAAAAAATCTCATGGAGTCCTATGTCTATTGATTCTTTAGACATTTACACTGGAAAGGATATACTGAGATAAACCAAGACTAATTATAATATGACATTTTGTGACACTGTGATACGGAAGAGTCAGTTAAGATTGTGACTCAGAAACTAATGTTTCTGTGTTACTTGAAGTCTGGCATTCAGGAATCCTAGGGTTGTGCAGTCATACATGGAAATTTAGTATATGAATGGGGGATACAAATCCCTTGGTTTAGAATTACTCTTAATGCCTGGAACTGAAGAGCCCGTTCTAGAATCGAGATATTTTCAACCCATATTTAGAACAGAAGTTTTAGGATTGGATATAAAGTAAAAAGGGCCTGTAATTTCATTACTTCAAATACTTATAATTATTTAAAACATGAAATTATGCCATTTTATAAAAGCATTGTCAAATAAAACAGACTTCAGCTGTTCTTCTGATACGTAATTCTGGTTTCTCCTTAAGCACTGCTTAGCATGTAATTTATGGCTCACTAAAGTGGCCCAGATTCCCTAGGCCTAAATAGCATTCAGTTTAAACCTCAATCCCAGGGGAAAGGATACAGAATGAAACCTCTGTTCCTACAGGGACTGTGACACTGCAATCTGAGCTGGGCTTCCCAGGCTGGCAGAGGTGCAGAAGGCACAGAAGGACACTGACACTTCTGTGTCTAAGGACTGTGCAGTGTGGTCTGAGGAGCTGGGCCCTGCCAGATTCAGCACCAAGGGGCCAGCACTGGGAAGCCCCTCACCCCAAAACTCACCATCTCTAGTGAGTGGAAGCATGCAGAAAGAGAGGTTACTGGCCCAGATGGTGACTATGTTTACACCTTGACACATCAGTACTATCTGATCTTAAAGCTTGTCCTATCTAAGGCATTGCATGGGCTACTTGTATGAATATCTGCATGTAATTGCTAAAAAACTATCTAAAGTTCTGTTTCTGCTTCACTGGAGCAGGAAAGCTGCAGGCTGTGAGCACTCCAGGTAATGATATAAACATGTCCTTCATACTTCAGTATTTTCAACCTTTAATGGCACTGTGCAGGGCCTGCCTCAGTCATGTCACCTTTTGATCTCTGGTAAGACAATTTCTCTCTATAGCTAAAATAATAGCATTTTTAAAAAACTTTTATTTTTGCAATAATTTCCTTTAGGAACGAAAAAAAATACTCCTGATTACATGTGTGCTAAACCTAGCAATAAAAATTATACATCAACACTTCTGATGAGTACCTATCATTGTAATGATCATTGGAGTGGTAGAGTTAACCATCACTGGCAATAAGTATTTTTGTGGGTTTTCAGAGACTTGCTCCTTGTAAGTTTTTCACCATATGTTTGTGCACTATGCTTAACAATGTCTGGAACAATGAAGCATAGTGCAGTACAATAATAATGCTAAGTTCTCTTACAGAGAAATCTCACATTAATTTTAAAAGAAATTTTAGTCATTTAGGTTTAGGCTAACTATATTTAATGAAATTTGTTCCAAAGTCTATCCTGATATCATCAGCAATTCTGGCTCACAGATGAGGACGCAAGTAAATAAAAGGGAAATATTTTTCAGAGCCATTAAAAACAGTAGGCAAGGAGAAAAAATACAGCTGTGGGAAAATAAGGTGATTATTTTTCAAAATACATTTCATCATATTTTCTCAGTTTTTATGCTACCACAATGAGTACAAAGTTACACGAGTTATTTACAAATGTCTCTTGGAAAGTTGACTTGACTTTATCAGTCCATTTCTTACCAAATCTTTTCTTCATTTTAAGGCAATGCACGGGGTTAATTTGTTGCTGTCCATTGCAATGGTAATCATCATTGCTTAAGATTAAAAATATGTTTTAAGTAATTTCAGTTCACTGAAACACAGATATTTTGGAAGAAAGTATTATATAAAGTGTATGAAATTACTATCCAATACCTTGGTGGAAAATTTGAGAGGTGAGATGGGAACCACATTTAATTTATAGAGGTACAAACAACATGCAAGAAATTGTCATTGTGTTCTCATAATGCAAGTGACACTGACATTTTTGTGGAGGATGCAGAAGGAATTAATCAAATTTTACAACCCAATCAGGACATGTGAATGCTGGATAAATATACACCATGGAAGTTGTGGTATAACATCATTGCCAGTGACAGCTTGCGTCACAAAAAACAAAGTCTGAATAGGAACAGCAATTTCTCTTCTTTCTTTCAGATGACATCAAAGGTCCATGGGAAATTTGTTTTCATTAACACATTCTTCACTGATGGCAGCAGGAAAAACATTTTTGGTCTGGAAAAAACAAATCAATCTTTTTTTTGAAGTAGTGAATATCCATAAGTTTTTTTTAATTTAAAACTTCTTCAACATATGCTTTGCATTCTGATGCATTAGAGACTTCAAAATCATTATATCACGATTCATGTTTTCATTACAGTGCTGCCACACAGCCTTCCCTTCCTGCCCCTTGAAAAGCTTTTTCTAACTGCAGCTGAGACCTTGGCTCCAACACCAAGTCTGAGGTAAAGCCTTCACTAGGACTCTTTCTGACCATCATAGAGTGTGAAAGGCTATCACAAGATTTTCTTTTGTCCTTTGGACATGAAATGGCTCATGGAAAACAGAATCCCAGAACAGCTGGGGGTGGGAAAGGACCTCTGTAGACCATCTAGTTCAACCTCCCTGCTCAGAGCAGGGTCAGACGGAGCAGGGAGCTCAGGGCCATGATCAGTCAGATTTTGAGTATCCACAAGGGTGGAGATGCCACAACATCTCTGGGCATCTTCCCATGTTCTAACAACCACACAGTGAAAAAAAGGGGTTTCTTATGATTCAGTGGGTTTTCCTGTATTTCACCTTGTGCCCAAAAATGGTCATATGACGACACTACTTGCAGTTGCAAGAGGTCTTTCAAATTGCATGACTGAACCAAACAAAGTCATCCTGGGAGGTTATAAGAGATAACTATCTAAAGTAATGAATGCACAGGCAGATATGTTCAGTGTTAAATTTTGAAGCAAGTGAGTTGTCCAAATAGAAGAGCAAACATTGCTTAAAACATAGCCAGAAAGGCAGCCACTTTTCACCCGCTCTGTATCGTAAGGATGGAAATCTCAGCTGACACTGGCAAGGTCATATGCTGCACAGACAGCTCAGCAAACCTTTACTCATGCAGAATAATGATCAGGGTATGAAACCACATGGTGGAACAGTTATTTAGGCTCTAACCCATTTATATTTTTGCCTTGATGGTTTGTCTGGCCAGAGAGCTGTCTGGATGTGCTCCCTAACAGTGATAATGGGTTTGGTGAGTGCCTTAGAGAGACAGACATGAGTATTCAACTGCCAGAGCAGATCTGAAATACAGATCACAACTGAGTGCCTGCAGGTTTCCTCCAGCTATCTATGATCACTTCAATAATCTCCTCTTGGTGAAACCACATGAGAATAGTGCTCTCCATATAGCTAAACACATGTGGTCTTGAAAAGAAAAAAATAAAGAAGCCTTGTTGGTTGTGGGTAGGACAGTTCATTTGTGGTTGAAAAGATTTTTGTCCACTACTGTGGATCTCTCTTCAGCAAGACTAACATTATCATCCTTTGGTCTGAGCAATGCCATGTATTCACAGGCCCCAGAGCAGCAGGGTGGCCACTTTCTTTCCTAGCAAATGAAAAAGGGAGCATAATGTTGTTCAAAGACTTGGCCCTAGAAACTATGAGATTTTTATCGAGACAGACTGAAATGTGTAAGGGAACTTCTCAGTAAGTTTATTAGTGGCCAGAGATTTATTTATTTTCAAAATTCTGTCACCTGACCAGTTGCTCTCACTGTACACAGTAAACAAATATCACCTAATCCTCTATACATCAGCATATAGGAGGTCCATAGGCAAAACTTTTAGATACAAGATGTTCATGGCGCACTCTGTAAGTAAAAGTCTGAATGTTATCTCAGCTCCCTGAAAGTCATTCCACTGATGCAGACTTCCAGGGACAGGCCTAGAGGAATAGAGGTTGGACAGAGTAGAAGAAAGCAAGGACCAGACTGCTGACAGCTGTAGCAGAGAACACCTCTGTCTCCCTCATCCCCCTTCAATCCTCAGCTCCATATGCTGAAACTAAACCAGTGGTTACGAGTGGAGTTGTAAGCCATGACAATATCCAGGAGACTGGAGACACAACAAATGGACTGTAAGAAAAGACTGGAGAAAAAAAGGACGGGGGCAGTGGAATGTGAACCACTTTGATGGGTTGGTTGAATGGGGAGGGTGCAGGATCAGATATAGAAACCACAAACTTTCCAACCTGGGCAACAGTAGGATAGCTCACATGGGCCCTGAATTCAGATGAAGAGAAATGGTCTTCTCTTTGTCCAAGCCAAGAAGACCTTGAAGCACAGCCTCAGGTTTCCCACGTACTTTAACTGTCAAAATGAGTAAAACCTGGAGAGATTGCCTCTGTGTTTCCTGCAGGCATACCTGTGGTCAGGATCACCCACCTGTGGACACTAAGAGGCCTGGGGATGAGGGGGCTGCTGGGAATTTCAGTATGACCAAGGCTTAGGGAGCCTTGCACTGCCCAGAGGCAGGTATTTATAGGCTCTGGTGGTAACTAGCAAAAGCTAAGGAAATACAAAATGACAAGCCTCTGCTTTTGTTCCTCTATGTCTCTCACCTGTGCTCAGTGCTACCTACAAGTATGTTCTCTCTTTTCTCAAAGGAGGCAACTGAAAAAGGTTTTTAGTTGACTCTCTAGAGTTTTCCTGCACAAAGATGGAGGTATTATATTCCTGATTTTTCTTTGTCTAAATTTTTTACATTATTTTTTTAATTAACTCTAAAAACACATTATAGAAGAGTACAGTAAGGTTTAGGATCCTAAGTCACAAAGTAGGGCTTGGTCCTTCAAATCAGCTAGATACAGTTATACATTCTCTTCTAAGCCTTCCCTTCTCCAATTGAGTTTACTTCTCTTTCACATGTAATGGATAATGGAAATGACACAAATGTCTCCTGCCTGTGTATTTTTCCTCGTTTTCTGCAAGTTGGGTCCCTCAGTGTTTGAAAAGAAATTTTTTTTAGGAGTTTTTTTATTACATATGTTGAATATGTAGCAAGCATATCTATATTCCTAGACCAAACTGTGAGGCAGCAAAGAGAAAGATTTACTATCAAGAGGCCTAAAGTTATAATTATTGCCATTTTGGAGAAAGAGGAGCTTTGCTTATGCAAGTATTTAAAATTGACCAAGCAATTACTTTTAATGTCTTTATTCCTGTCCCACTCTCACAAATATTTGTTGGAATCTGGTAATTTTATTTCACTCCAATAAGCACCAGATTCCTTTGGGGAAAAGATTGGCTCTAGGCAGATGCTCTGTTTAGCCAGCTTTTTTCCTTTGGAGGGAAAAGAAAAAGATGTCAACACAAACACAAAACTGTGATTGATGAGATGTTTCAGGGCAGCAGGGAGTATTTCCAATTTTAATTTGTTTTGCCCTTTAATCATGAAGAAAACAAGGAGATTCTGATAGCTTATTTAACTTACTTAAACTTACTTATTTGCTGGCCTGCTAAAGGCTAGACTTTGGTCAAGGACAAAATAAATAAATAAATAAATAATATTTCTTCTGTTGAGCCAGGGAGTTTTTTTACTTTTAGCTTAGTTTTCAAAAGTCGTTATTTGCATTAGTCCACAGCTGTGCCAGCCTGGCATTATAAATATGATTAAGTGTGTGGAAATGAGTCCTTGAACATAGTACATCTGTTTTTTTTTTTTGACCAGTTAGTCTAGCACAAAACTGACAATTCCTGTGGGCGATGTCAGCTCGGAGACCAAGAACCCAATGGTGCCAGTGACCAACATCTGATCTATTTTCTTAGAAAATCAGGATTGATTTTCTAAGAATAACTGAGCACTTTAACCAATAGGGATAGATTGTTTTAGGGAGTGGGTTTCTTTTCTTAGATTTGTTGTGATTGATAAGAAGACACTCATTAGGAAAATGGATTTGAAATTTGATAGCTGTCACTTGTGTCAGTTCAGATTTGTATTGACAAATTTATAACGTTCAGTCCTATAAGAAACACATTTTCCCTTAGAACTTACATGGGTAAAGAAAGGCTTTTATGTCATCACAGTATTGTTGTTTCTTATCTAGACAAACCAGTGGAACCTTCCCAAGAAGATCTTCCTGATTTCCTGCCTCTTTTTCCAAACATTTGACTGATTTACTTGATTATTCCTTAGGAAGGTATTATTTTCAGGAGTTTTGCCCATTTGATTTGCTAAAAAATGTAACTGTAAAATTATTGTTTATTTGCCTGCCCTTGTGTGTTTCAAATCTGATTCAAAATGAAATCTTTTGGAAGGATCAAAAACTACTCCTCTACTGTATTTCATGTCTGGGTTTTGCTTTTATCTAAGTTCTCTTTTTAATGTTGCAATAACTCTTACTGTACAACAGATTTCATTTGAAAGAAGGAAAAAAATGCTTTCTTTGCTTTGTGTGTCTAGTGAATGACCTTGATTTTACCTTCCTTGTTTTTATCTCACTTAGAGACCTGTAAGGTTTCTCCTGCTTTGTGACAGGAGACAATGCCATAAGAGAGCACATAAGGGATACTGCCTTGGCTCATGGCAGTTTCTCAAAGAAGGAGGAATGAGGAGGAACCATGTTACCAGGCAGAACCTGCAACAGGTAGAGCTCCTATTTGTACTATAACTCTTTCAACACTGTGGCCAAGTGGTCTTTCAGCTGCTGAGCCTGTGCTACAAACTCCAAACAGAGTTTCTTTGAAAATGAGCATGGTTTAGCTCAAGCCTAAAAATCCCAAGAGCATGGATTGTCTACATCTGAAAGTGCTCAGTGTGTGAGACATGACAGGTCACACTGTACTTCAGCCAAGTCCTGGATCACTGCACTTGACTTCCAGCTTATTACCCAGGGTGTCCCTGACTAAGAGGAGAATAATTTCCCTTTCACCATACGTGGTGTCATTGGGAATTGAATTTTCTGTACCATCAGCAACACTTTGCAGTCTCAGATTAGAAAGGATTGTCTTTACATTTTAATGTCTCTTGCAATACAGACTTCCCTCTTTTACAGAGCGGTGTACAGCAAAGGTGTCAGCAGATTGCAAAAGTGCTATCTGTGGCTGCGGTTTCAGTAAGACCCCTTGATAAACACTGAACCCTCCCTAGACACTTCTCTGCAGCCAAAGATTTAAATATTCAAATAAATATATTTAATGACTCAATGATATTCCTCTTCATTGGTGTGAATTTTCCTTTCCAGGCCAGAGAGAGCTAACAGAAGAGCTAAGTGGCTCGAATCATGATAACCATGTTGCCAGTAAAAGGCGAGATGTATGTTCTGATTGGCAAAGGTGCCAAGGAATGTACCAGCTGCGAATTATTTCTTATCCTTGAATAAATGGGTTTGCAAGACAAATAAAAATAAAGTCAAATTATCTTGGGCTGATAATGATAAGGAAGTTGAGGAAAATACTGAAAAGAGCTGAGGAAAGTTCAGAATCATCTCTACCATGATGTTCAAAATTATGCACAATTACCATCTATAGTCAAGCTTCAGACTGCTCCACGCACCTCTGAGGAAGAGGGAGTGGATGAACCTGAACAAGGACAATGACTTGGGAAAATCTACATCCATTCTCCTGACATAGCCAATATTAGATTTTCTAAAGAAGAGTGTGTATGTGGGGGAAAGCTGTGAATTAGCACTCTTCGTAAACATGGAAAATCTCAGTCAAGGCATGGAAGTTGGAGATGCAAAGATCTTGTTAATCCATCTAACTCAGAATTATCACTCCGGAAGGGCTCTCTAATGATATTTTCTAGTGGCTCATATAGCATCACTTAAGTTCATATCTACAAGGTTATTACTTTCACTTGCTTTTTAGGAATAATGATTATGCAAAGTGGGAATCCAGGCTTAACTGCTAAGAAGTGGAAATTTATTGCATTAGAATGCATAGCTCAGCTCCAGCAGAATGCTCCCTTATCCTTTCTCATTTAAATTGAAGTGTTTTTTCACCTGCTTCTCAAATGTCTTTGTTCTTGATGTTTTGTACCTTAAATACTCCATAAAACATACCTAAGTTATATTTTTTCTGATTAGCTGTTTCAAGATTCCTTCAGTACCCAATTAGCTGCAGGATACCAATGGGATAGTGCCAGTAACAGACCTTGATGGACAGAGACTTCATTGACATTACAGTTAACACTGTAGATGCGGCAACAGCAAGTATCAATTATATAGAGATTTTTAGGGGTGTAATTCTAAATGACTGGCATTGTCTGGTGCACCTTGTAGCCACAAAAAAAAAGCAAGTAGATGAATAGAGAAAGTCATTAAACCGTTCTTCTCGTGATGCCATAACCACTGAGAGAAGGTTGGCCAGACACTGTGAGGGGCCCAGAAGTGAGCTGCCGCTATGCATCACCTATGGCCAGCTGTTGTCGAGGTGATGCTTTCCGTGTATTGAGGCACAGCTGGATGGAAGGGAGGATCCCAGAAAAAAATATGATACTTTTTCCTTTCATTGTCAGGACAACGCCTTACACATAAACCATGAGAAAGACTTTATTAAAACAGAAAACCCCACGTATTTTTCAGGTCAGGCTACCGTGTAAAGAGAATTTCTTGCAGGTATTTCCATTTCAGGCTTTTGGGTGGAGCAGGAAAAACTTCACAGATCACCAGGTCTAGATGATGCTGGTGCCATGAGTTCTGAAGAATCTCAAACATACAATTGTTGAACTATCGCATGTGGCAATAACACATAGTTTGAACCTTCAGCAATACCAAAGAAAGGAAAGTCCCTGAGGAGTGGTCTAATTTTTCACTCTAGAAAACTGGTAGAAAAACTTCATAAAGAATAGAATAAACAGATACTAGATAACACCTTGCAGAGAGGAACAGGCAATATGGATGTTATCAAGACAATTGTGCCTCACAGAGGTGGTGGAGTATCCTTTATAAGTAATATATGTGGATCCATGTAGTATATATGGACTTTCTAAAAGCTTTCAGCAAGATCATTAGCCAGAGGTCTTAAAAAACCCCAAAACTCCTAAAACCCTCTCCAAATAGGAAAGAAGCCCCTTTGGGGCAAATAACTGCTAAAAGATAAAGAATGAAAACTTTTAGCATCAGACTGAGGTTACTAATGGAGCCCCATGAGAGATGAATGATTGCAGGCTGTGCTGCTAAATACACCCATACAAAATTTGTGAAGAAAATAGAGAGGTGATGAAGTCTGAAGGTGATTTGAAATACTCAGGGGACAGATGACAATATGAAGCTGGAGTGTGATATCACACTATTGGGCAACAGGGGAATAAAATTATAGATGAAATGTAACATAAATACTGCACAGGGGAAAGGCGGGGGTGGGGGGGGGAGGCGTGGCTACCAGCAATCACTTCAGACATGGCTTGTTTTTTCATATTTTTTCCCAAAGTACTTGTAGATAGCTTCTGTTGGCCAGACAACAGATGGATGAATTTTCAGTCTGAACCAATGTGGCATTTTGTTGTGGTTAGAAATTTTAATGGAAAAATTGGGAGGAGATGCAGATTTCACGAGTTGACTTTAAATGTTTTCTGCTTTCTTAACCTCTCTGTGGTGATGAATTTTATCTTAAAATGTTTTAATCACTACTACTGTAATACTGACAGAAGATAGACTTACAGGACAATACATATAAATTGTGTCATTCTCATCTTGCAATCAAAAAAAACCAGAGGAAACTCAGATGAGGTTGCAGTGGCAATAGGACTTGGGAATACAAACACGTATAAATACTTCAATGCTTCTGTTTTATATAATGTTTTATATAAGACTAAAAAATCATGGTTTAAATCTCTTGAGAGTTCACTTTCTGACCCTGTGAAATGCAGCTAAAAATTATATTTTGGACAATAAATGAATTTTAATACTAGCTAGCATGTATGATTATTTTCTATTTATGCAAATATAAAGTTTTAACCTTCTTCCTTTGTGTGTGTTTTTTTTCTTCCTAGTACTCACGAGTTTCTCTACACATGCTGTATTGCATTTGCTTTTATTATATTACCCTGGAGCTTTAAGAAGTTCCTTTCTGTGCCATTTTGAGAAGGATCAAGGTTCTCTGGAGGGTAAGAGTGAAAAACATCATCATCAGTGCCTTGTTCAGGGCCTTTCAACCTGATGCTGTCAATTTGTCATAGACCAAAACTTGTTCTGGCAGTGGCTTTTATGCACCAACACTGGTGAAAGGAGCAAGGGGGTGGTAAGGATTGGCCACTTAAAAACCATGTCCTCACTCAGGGCTATCTTCTAGAAAAATCTTAACTCTCCCTTTCCTCTGTTGTAGTCCACGTACCGGGTAGAAAGGTGACATTAAAGAGATGTATCTACACTCAGAGACAGAGAATTTCTATGTTCTCCCTAGACCACCCTCTGCATATGAAGAGCCACGGTGGAATAGATACTGTTTAGTGTGCCCTCTTGACTGGCAGAACCATGAAGTGAGGGTCATCTTTTCTCCTGTTTCTTGATTTTTATTTTTTCTCTGTGTTTTCCCCTAAATATCATCAGTTCTATACTGGAATGCGCTGCACATGTTTGAAAAACATTATCTTGCGTAAATCATAAGCTCATGGGTTGCCAGCATTTTGTGATCCTTGTGTGGCACTGAGTGGACCATGGTCTATTGCTGAAACAGAACCTCTGGAAAGGGAGGAAGAATAAATCAGAAATTTGTTTCTGTATGGTGAAGTAGAAAAAAAAAATATGGGAAGAATTCCCCTTCATAAACTGTATATTGCACTTGTACTTTATTGAGCCCAGAACAAAGATTTCATCTGTATTTTCTTTCAATTACAGCTCATGAACTCACAACTGGAATTTGCTTTTTATAAAAGAATAAAAGAAGAAATAAAAAAAAGGTGCAGTGAGCCAGCCCATAAAACAGTATTGGACTCTAGAATTATATTATAATTGGAATTTTTAAACTTATGTAGAATTATTACTATGCTGAAATATCTGAAATAAGATATTTTCAACATAGAAGTTAAACAAAAATAAACACGAGTAGTATAGGTCAGGAAATTACAAATTGAAGCACTCAGTTTAAAAGGGATTGTGGCTAATGTAAAATAGGCCTTTCACTTAGCACTGCTCTGCTACTTTGGCAACTGTGAGCCACAAGACAGTTATATTATTTGTGGCTATAAAATGCTATGAGCAAAGTCATGTTACAGAATAATTAAGTTGAGAAAATAAACTTTGTGAGGAGTCCTCTTACACCACTTAGGCTTGCTCCTGCCTCAGCAATGATGATAGAGACAGGAAAAACAGAACAAGCTCCTTAAAAAGGGGGCAAAAGCAGAATGCCAAGGCCACAGAAATCTGTGACTCTTCAATCCTGGGTTCTTCCAATCCTGGGTTTGGGCTGGTTTTTTTTTTTTCTGAGAGAAGGAATAGCTCTGGTTTCCAGTGAGAAAAGAGCACATAGAGCCCTCAATGCCTGTTGAGGACCAGCAGGTCCAAACAGGTAAACACCAAAGGGACTGCAGCTTTCCCAGGCTGGGGTCCAGCACTGTTCCCCCACCCCTGACCTCATGAGTGACCCAGAAAAGAAAAGGAGTAAGAGGAGTAAAACAACTAAAACTAAAGCAGACTTAGCAGAGAGGTAGATATTGTCATGTTTGCATTTCTGCAGCTGGCTGGTTGCCCCATGCAGATGCATACCTGGCCACTGGAGCCTGTAGGGCTAATTCTGACCTAACCTGATGTCTTATGGCACTGCTGTTACAATGCCATCAGTTCTGGTGCATTGCAAGACCACAGTGAGACCCTAAGTTAACTGCTTAAGCTTTGAGAATGTTTACTAAGCATTTATAGACACAAAGAGAAGACCTCTTGCATGGACAAACATTTCAGCCTGTAGCTGCATCAGTTATGGTTCAAAGCAAACAGGTTCAGCCTGTCCCAGTGAAAATGTTGCTTTGTAATCATTCATATCTTAATTCTTTAGAATTTATTACAGGGCTGGGAAAGAAGCATCATGTAGATAAATGGAATGACAAAAAGATGTATGAGAAGAACCTGTGATTATTATCTGAAACAATTCAGCATAGACTGTAATTCCACCAGTGTGACTATGCTGATTTATGCCAACTGCAGCTGAGATTGTTTGTTTGCTTGTGTTAATTGCATTTAAAAAGTAAAATGTTCATGTTTTCAAGAGAAGTGCTTGAAAATGTATCTAACTGTTTGAAGAAGCAGAATGCAATTATAAGACAACCTAATGGTGTTATTACTTAATCTTGTGGTACTTAAAGAAAATGATTCCTATTTTTTCAGATTTTTTTGAGAATTTGATGGGAGTTTTGTAAAATGGTAGTTTTCCCTCCTTTTTTTTTGTGCATCTTTCAAACAGTGTCAAAAGACAGTAGATATTATTTAAGGTAAGCAATCTTTAACATAAAAATTAGGCAAGTTTGACAGAAGCAAATCTAGTGAATGTAGTAAGCAAATTATGGTCTGCTTATCTGGAGAAACTGATTGGTTCCAAGGAATTTTGGACTCATGAATTTGAAAATACAGTTTCTCTGAATTTCACACAAAAATATTTGAAATCTCCTTTGGTTGAACAACCAGTAAGAAAATAATTTAAATCCATGACCACACTGAAATTAGTTGCAAACTTCGAAGTCTTTTCTGGAGGATATTTTTCTAAGCAATTAAAAATTGTAATGTGTACTGGTTTGGCCATAATAGAGATTGAATTCTCCATTCACCAGCCAGATACAGAACAAGAAGCAGCATGCACAGTGTACCGAACCTTTTCTTACTTTTATGGTTCGCCTTCAGTGGTATTCTGCCAACATTCAATGACTTACTGGCTTTGCTGCTGAGCCAGACTATAATAATTGTCTGTTTCCTAGGGATGTTTTTCCTGGGCTCTACAAAGAGAACAAGTAATTATTTTCTCATACTCTTCAAAGAGTGTAAACCTGGAAGAGGGTGAACTCAATGAAGAGCTCAGATGGTAGGTGGGGAGCACAGTAGCTTTGTTCGGAAACTCTATGTGACCATGCTGTGTGTTGGCGTGGTGTTCCTGTGGGCACTGGTCAGGGGAGCAAAACCTACATGCCTGTCTTCTTCACAGACCAGTCTATATGGCAGGCTAAAAAGCCCTAGACACCATGTAAATGTAGAGAAACATTCAGTGAAGTGACAAAAAATGTTGCAGATGAGCAATATCGCAAAGATGTCTAAAACTCCTTATTTGCCTAATATTCTGAAAGAATTAAAAAACAGTAAATGTCAAAACTGACTCTGAGGTAGCTGTAGGCTCCTTCAATTCACAGCCAGGTGTTCCAGAGCTGGGGGACCTTACAGCTGCAACTCATCAGGCATTTCTTCCACAGCTATTTATTATTCAGACCTAGCACATCAATTTCTCTTTTTTTCCCCCTCTTGCTTTTACTTAAGGATGTCCCAGTTTTGCTGAGCCCAACAGTTATCCAACAGCAGGTAGCATCTAGAGTGTTGACTTACCCCCTCAACACCAAAGAACAGTGCCCCAAAGAATGGCCTACAAGTCAAAAGGTATTTAGGGATAACAAGACTGAAGAGTGACTTGCAGGTCACATTGGTACAAGATCCAGGTGGCTTCCCTGCAACCCCAGCACTATGTGGAAGTTGGATGCAGGCAGTGGTTTTGCAGACATATTGGGAATTAATTTTGCACGTATAACATGTAACTCAGTAATTCTAGATACTAGATGAGACAAAATTCATACATGCAAAGAGCCATATGAAACTCTATAAAATAGATAAGACCATTCAGGAAGCTGCCAGAGGGGATGGTAGGAGGTAGAGACAGCTCTTAGACTGACTACTGTAGCCTTACTTGCCCACTCAAAGGACAGTAAAACTATTTTTAATTCAGCCACACAGTGTAGCCTGTAATGTCCTCAGTTGTTGGACCTTTGCACTGGAAGAGTTCAGAAAGAACTTATGCTAGTGCCCTAAGTTATAAGATCCTCTTCCAGGAATTCCTATTTCAATGGATTTTCTCTATATCAAGGAGGCAAAATTCTACACGCTTTCACAGAATGGGAAAAATGTGTTATCCTCAGTGCTGCTTGTAGTCAGGTGGCACTGCTATGGCACAGAGGAGCTCCTTTGAACATAGGAAAGCACAGGATTGAAACCAATGTGGAATGAAAAGTGATATCTGACAAAAAGCTCCTTTGGTTTGACCACTATATCCCATAGTGGTTTTCTTTTTAGAAACATAAATACATAAAAAGAAAACATCTGTCAGTGTCTGCAGGTTTTTTGTATACACAGTTTTTGTTTTAAATTGAAAAAAAAGATGAAGAATTAAAAAGGTGTAGTTTGTTAACATATTCCAGTAAAGGTTTTTGAGACTTTTCCAACATTTTCTCTTACTACTTTTGAATGTCCTTGTTGCTTTATAGCTTATGCATCAATTTATCTGTGTCTTTACATGTATTTGAAGCCAGTTATACCACACAGAGGTTTAACATTTGGCATGTGACAGATTTCATAGGAACACCTTTGGTCATGAGTCTGGGGCTCTTTAATGACACAGATGACTCTCAGTAACATTCACTTTTCCCTGCTCCATACAGAGAGAAAAAAGTTCTAAGATAAAACTTCCACTTTTGCATTTCTATCACTGCTGTGGCTACAGCAGCACAGTGAGTACAGGCACAGCTGCAGCTGCCACCAGCAGCATGACTTCTAATGGCAAAGTCTTCCGCTTAGTTTATCACTACTTACACCATGGCTGCTTATCACTCATTATTCCTCTAAATTTCTAGATGGGATTTTTTCTAAGTGTTCAGTACCCTGAGCCTGAATTAGTTTATTTTTAATCATCCACTCATGCCTGATCACCCCCAGTTTGCCTGAAGCCCTGAGGGTGCTTGCAGGGATGGTATCACTGATGCTCTGCCACCCTCCCACGTGCGGCTTTGTGCCCACGGCTGCACCTGCCGCTGGGCCTCTGGCTAAGAATAGTGCCCTGTTAGATGGAGTTATCTCTAAACTGCTGCCAGAGGAAAACAGATAGTGAAAAATGTGGAACTGCTAAGGGTCACAGATGAAGCCCAGGGCTGAGATAAAGAGCATGAGGCTCTGAAGGTGCCAGTGAGGTGCTTGGGAAGCGCTATGTCCTTTCTGCCTGTGTGTCTACCTCCAAGTGCTGGTGTGCTGTGAGTTGCCAGAGTGCTCACCAGGAGATCCACAGGAAGTTTGAGGATGAGATGACAGGTGGAATAATGATCTCGCAGAAACTGAGCTTTGCTTCGCACTGCTGTCAGGAGGAAGGTCTTGTTTCAGTGGCATAGCAACCAGAAGATGAAAACTGTCAGGAATGTGAGGGAAAGAGGAGATGGTGTCTTGCTCTATAATGCAGTTTCCTGGTGAGGGGAAATCCTGTGGTGCTCTAGCAAGACTCTCACTGAGCAGAGCTCACAGGACTCAGGAGTTACTAGTTCTCTATTGCCCTTGTAATACCTTGAAGCCTGTCTCATATCAGGCTCTATTTGGTCTCAGTGCAGAGTGCAGCAGCTCTTCCAGATCCCCAGTAAGGATGTATTTGGTGTTCATGTTAGGCTACGCACTGAGTACTCAACTTGCTTCTCCTTCTTCACTCCCTGTTTTTCAGAAGGGCAGCTCAGAGGAATGACCAGGCAGGTCCCGTTCTCAGAGGTCAGGCCATGTGCTAAGCCCCTCACTGAGCACTAAATACAAATTATTCCAACAGGACCATGTTCAAGACTGGACATATTGTAGGTCTGATGTTCTTTGAACAGAGTAACTCAGAGGGCCATCCACCTGGTACACAGTGTCATAGGAGTCACACGCCACCCATCCTGGAGACAGGCTTTGGGGCCAGACTTGGGATAGCTTTTACCTCAGTTTCATGTTTTCAGGAGATATATGACACAATTAAAGCTGCCCTTTGTTTTGATTTTTAGTTTTGGCTCATCCTTAACTATAAATTTGTTTTTGGTTTAAGCTATCTGATAGTTTCTTGCAATTGATAGATTGATCAGGACAAGTGGAGACAGTTGATTTACATTTCAGTAAGTGTGCTTGAAATGGTTTTTTATCCTCTCAGACAGAGAAGTGCAAGATGTGCTGTTTATTCACTCTCATACAGTGACTGACCAGCTGCAGTTCCCCCTTCTTTACTCAAGACTTTGACATCTGTTTTCACCTATAACTCCGCTGCCATAAACTTGAAAGCAGCATTCCTTCTGCTGATGAAAGTATGATAAATCCAGTATGATAAAGGACTTTTTTCACAAAAAGTTCAGATATTTTTAAACACTAAATATATGTTATCCAGTGGTCTTCTAAGTTGATGTTCTTGCCTTTTAAAAACGATAATTTAATTTACATTTAGAAATCATTCAGCCATAAAGGCTACAAATAGTATTGCCTCATTCATCCACTCTGAAATAATTTATTCTTATGACCAAAACCGTTGCAAAGACAAGCAATCATTTATCAGTTTTTATACAGCTGGTTATACCCTGACTCATAGGCAGAAGAAGAAGTCATCAGTAGCATGCCACACTTAATAAATCAGTGCATTCAGGTCTGGAGCACATAGCTCTGTTACAGCAACTCCGTGTGCATCAGCTGAGTGAGGACTGGCAGCTGCTAGTGCAATTCTTAACTTGTTGCAACTGACAGGTAAAACATGTTAGAGAGAAAAAGAGGTGGATGAAAAATTTTCACCTTGGCTGTCCTGATGACTCAGGAGGACAGGGCAAATGTTTTAAATGGCAATAACTTCATCGCAAGTCTGAGCCCCAAGATTTATGGAAAGGGAGGGCTGAGTGCTTGAGAAAAGAGGTCAGACTTTGTGGATGTGAGCGGTCAGCCAAGGAGATAACACGTGGTGAAGCATCCACCCACAGCTTTAAGCTTCTGCTACCTCCACAGTGAAAATATATGTCATAAACCCACCTGAATTTAAAAGCTATTGCTGTTCAGCTGGATGGATCCTGCTAAAGTGTTAAAGCGGATAATCCACAGACATTATGCATTTTTGTTGCAACATATGAACAAATTCTGGGGAACCACAGCTCCATGCCCCATTGAAACAACATCCATGCTAGAAAACCAAAAATTATACAGGGAGACTGCACAATACTAGACTCAGGCTGAGCCCTTCACCTGAGGAAAGTAAGAGGGCTATGATTAACCTGAGTGAAGCTGATGCTCCTCATCCTCCTGTACAGCGTGGCTTAATAGATAAATCACAAGTGCATGGCAAAAGAGTTATAGCAGACTGATCCCGTTTTAGCTGATATGAGGAAAACTTTCTGTGAGTAAGGTAAGAATCCTACATGTGGATGCTGGTTAAGTGGACCCTATCCATCCCAAACTGGACAAATTGTGCAAGACAAACAACCTTTGTTTTCTGAACTCAGGCACTTAGTCACCAGTAATTATTTGGAACAGGTAAATGGGCCAAAACACTTCATAAAACAATATTTTTTTTGTTCCTCAGCTATTGCATCTGCTACTTTTCCACATCCACCTTAGTATTAAAATGCTTCTCTTGGCATTGTGCCAGCCAAGGGAGAAACAAGCTGGTTGAAAGTAACCACATGCCAATCACAATCACAGGGCTGCTCAACACACATTGAAATGTCTGGTTTAACAGAATAAGCCACTGCAGCTCCTACCATCAGGCAGCCAAAACTGTCATATTTGTATACGCTAAGACAATTCAAGGTTTGTGTGCATAAAACTCCCTGTTAGGCAGAGATTACAATCTAAGGAGGAAAGACTCTGTCAAGGGGAGAATTTTTTTTTCCTATGGTATGAAAAATAACAAAAATCAAGTCGTTTAGTTTAATGTCTAAATGTGGAATTACATTGATACATTTATTTGCAAATATCCTGGAAAACTATTTGTTTGTTTCTTTATCTTGACTTTCGGACAACTGCAGCTAGTCTTTTACTTTTGTAATGGATTGTTTATATAGCAGTTCAGAAAAAAAAGCAATGAACAAACACACGGCCCATTTTTCAGACCCCTCTGGAACGTGTGTACATGCATTGGGGTATTCCTGTCTAAGCATGTGGTACCAATACATGTTGTTCCTTAGATCCTTCCCATCCCACTGCCTGCTGAGTAGCTGCTGAAATGGCTTCTTAAATAGGGGCCACTGCATCAGACCCTGTGCCTGCTTGCCTAAGTTTTTGAGAAGTTAATTCTTGCCATCCATGGCAAATGTCAACTTTTGAGTAAACTCAACAGTTAGAGGTAAACTTCTTCAATTGTACATTACCCCTGAAACTTCTTTCTCACCTTCTTTTTTCAGCCTAACCAAAAGAAAACACTGAAATGTCATTTGCAGCATTTTCAGCAGTGGATGTATTTCTTTTAAGTGGGAAATAAAGGCCCTGTCGATTTTACTGGCAGAGTCAATGGAGGTGCCAGCTGCCATGCTCCCACAGGCAACTGCATTAATTTAGCACAAAGGTTAAGAAGCGAAACAGACACCTGAAGCTCTGGCACAAATTTAACCCAGTTTATAAAGGTGCCAGAGACAAGCCCTAGTTTCTAATATAAAAAGCCCACACAAGCCTATACTGGAGGTTAATCTGAGCAAAATAATAATGAAAACGGAAAATAGAACCAGAAAGGTTCTCAGGAGGGTGTCTATTCCTGCCCCCCCACCTTGTTTTTAAGGCAAATGTACCTCTGTCAAAATAAACCCTGAGATCCATATGCCTAAACCTAACTCAGAGGGTTTGTAGCCCACCTCTAAAAGGGACCAGGGCTCATAGGCAGTGTAGCAATGGTGTTGGCACATGCTCCTCTGGCACACGTGCAGGTTACTGCTGACCTCTACCCCACAGCACCGTACCGGGGCCAGGCTGCTCAAGAGCTGAGAGATGTTGCTGTTGCGGTCATCTCTGCTTTAAACCTACAGCAACATGTTTTTGTAAGTGAAGGTATGGGCTGTTGCTGCAGTGGAGGGAAGCTGGTGAATGAAGCGATTAATGCTAGTGTGGAGTGTGATGGCTCTAGGCTTCTTGTTAGGGAGGGTGAAGCTATTTGGTAGATGAGGCAGTTGTTATGGACAAAGGGTTTGCCACTGAGAAACTGGAGGGGAGAAGAAGGTAAGCTGGGGTGAGAGGACACTGATGAATTTATTGTGGGAGCACCTTCCTCCTCAGGCAAGGTGCTGTGTTAGTAAAAATAGCTACATGAAATTAAAGAGGATCATCACAGGGCAGGAGGTTGTCTCTGTGTATCATCTGATACTGCTGTCGGTGTTCAGGGTGGCACCCATGAAGAGTGGGTTTAGGAAGCCCAGGTTCAGCCTGTTTTTAGACACCTCCAGACAGAGGGTCTTCTCTGTCCTGAAAGTCCTCTAGTGCTTCAGTAGGACATCTTCACCTTTGCTTTGTTCAGGAGGCAATTGGTAGACTATCCTTACACTAGTTTCCAAGTGATGTCCAATCTGATTGCAGTGAGTAGCTTTCTTTGCCTGAATATAGGAAACTTCATATACAGCATCTGGTAGGAAAAAATATGATCAGAGGATTGCCTATTTGCTTTGGTTTGGGTGAAAGCAAAAGGCCGAGTGAAAAAGACCCATCCTTGGAAGACACTAAAAAATCAATGAGAATAAAAGAGCAGAATGCGTTAAAATCAACTGGCTGTTACCCAGCAACAGTATCCAACAGTCACACTCTCAGGGACAGGCTGCTTCTGCCTGTGCTGATCTTTTTCTGACTGATCTTTTCTGCAATGAAATGTGCATTTGGCTTTTCTCTCAGTTCTGCCCTGCCAGATCAGGAATACCATGACAGACTCACATCACCATGCCTCTGGCTAAAATGGTGCAAATATCTGAGGATCTAATCCAGCTAATATAAAGTTCCTCATCTCTGGTAAGAGGTGCTACTTAACTACAGCAAGGGGTGGGGGCTGCTTTGGACTACCATTTTAAGTAAGTCCTAGTCTCCCTGAACACGTCTTGCTAACATGCAGGGGTTTTAGCCATACTGCTTCAAATCTTGCTCCATAGTTACCATGGACTCTAGGCTACACCAAAGGAAGGATGAAGAAGACACCCATGGGTTGAGGTCCAGCAAGGCTGCTGGAGCTACATCCTCTTGAGCTGCCCTCCCTGCAGAGTTCAGCCTGGACCTCTGCAAACACACACAAAACTCCTCTGAGAGCACTCTGCATGGAAAACCACAGTATTTCAGCCCCTGTGACCCAGTGCCCCTGAAAAGCTTTTGCAAGTGCAGCTTTCCCATGCTTGCCCTCCTTTCTTGAGTATTCTGTTGTATGCTCTCAATTATGGCTCTATGACCTGAGCAGTGCTGCATAATCCCCAGATCACTCTGCACCTCAGATAATTCTAGAAAATGATCATGTCTGAGCAAGGAGATGTTTGCAGCCAGACTGAGAGTCATACTAGCATGTCTGCTTTCCTGGGAAATGAGCACTGGCTATAGGGAGGACATAAATGCTGGGGAGCTCATGCTGGCTCTGGCCTTGGGCAGAGCCATACTTGTATAAGGTAACCAAAAGTTGATGTGCCAGTGGCACAGCTATGCTGTGACTGTGAACTTGTGCAATACCAACAACACAAGTATTTTGAAGAAATGGTGGTGTCATGACATCTGCCATACTAGTCCTGTGCCCTGCTCTGTACACCAAGTCCTGGCTGTTCTTGGGACTACCTTCCTACTGCTCCTTCTTCCCACAGGCACAGTAGACATGCCTGTGAGCTGTCTCCAGGAAGAGTAAGTGAACCCAGACTGGGTCGTGAAGCTAAACTAGGTCATACCCTTACCTGCCCCCTGCCCCTTCCCCCATCTACTTCAGACCACTCCTCTTCCCTTAGCTTGGTGCTGGTGCAGGTGTGGAATCAGAGGGACATGCCAGTGAGAGTCCAAAATTGCAGACTAGACATATTAATTTCAACACGGTGCCATTTTCCAATGGAGCAGCTTTCTGGTCAGTCCTGCCCTACAATGGAATGGCCATGGGGCAGCTGTACAGCTAAGTTTGTGGCCCAGCCGTTCTGCACTGTGCTTGAGCTGACTGGGTAATGCGTGCCAAGGGGAAGGAATATGCTGCTGGGGTTTTTTCCTCCCTGGACAATTTTGCATACAGTGAATTTCTGAGTCACAGGCTGGCATTCTTGCAGATCAAATCATTTGCCCAGTACTGGAATAAGCCAGTGTACAAGCTTGAAATTGTGAGCAGGGTCTGTTTGCTCAGCTGACAAAAGTGTAGCAGTTGCTAATTCCATGCATCCCTTCAGGAGAAAATGTAGCAACCGGCAGAGAAAATACAGAAACACTCTCTATTGCTCTTTCCACTAAATACGCCCAAATGCAGGCAGACAGCTCTCTCCCCTCACTTCCCTGAATGCAGTGTTTGCTTTTTCCGGTGATGTAACCAGTCGCTAAATAACAGACAAACCTGGTATGAACTCTCCTACTTATCTCTGCACCGGTGTGCATATGGAAGAACCTTTCTGCATTTTTCACTGGATTTTAACAGCTTTGCAATTAGAAATATGCCACTGCCCTCTGCTGGAAAAGCACAAGCCAGGCGAGCAGAAAAGAAAACCAGGGTGGAATTCTGTAAATGTGTAATATTACTGCATTTACTGCACTAGGCAGTAAAATCTAGCCTGCAGGGCAGAGCAGCATACGCTCCCTTACCATGTCTGACTTCTTCCCTCATTCTGGAAGGCTCCTGGGATGCGAAAAACCTTGCAGTGGAAGAAAACATCACACCAGAGTTACCAGTATTTGCTTTCTTCTACTCTTCATACATGGAATACACTTGGGATTTGTGAAAACCCTTTTCTATCTAAAGCTATGTTTTTTTGAGAATCCTTACTAGAAAAGTCTGGATAAAATGTGCCCAGCTTAGGCTGTTGCATGCTAAAGAGTCAAATTGGCATTTATTTTGTAAAGTAAAGATCACTCAATGCACCTTGAGAAAACCATATCACTCAAACTGCTGACAGATAGCTGTGGTTATACTATCCATATGGACACTCCTCATGAGTACTAAATATGGACTTAATCTAATGAGACTAACAGCAGCATGGGCTTTGAGTCAGCAGATGTATTTGAGGAAGGGCTCTCTTTCCAGCAAAGGTTTCCAGGAGATTTATTTAGCTATTCCTGGTGTGGTGTTTATCAGACTGATTTCTCGTCATGAGGGGCATTAGTTTCTTCCTGATCTACAGACATATTATTATAAGATTAGTCTCCAAGTATGGAAATTCTGGAGTTGCTGCCTTGAAGAACCATGACAGATTTTCAGCTTAAAGCTGGAGGGTCAAAAATACTAGTTTTCACTGACAGATGCACAAATAGCCATGGTGGTGTGTTCCACCTACTCCAAAGGCCTGCTTCCATTGCTGCTCAGGGTGACATATCCCAAGGAAGGGGTAAGAAATCCCATTGAAAGTATATGAAGATGCAGACCAGGCCTTGACAACTGCCCTTCCCCTTCTTTCCCTCTCAGTTTCCCTACCTCTTTTTTCTTATTCCCTTTCCCTAGCACTATAGTAAATGATTGTCCTGAGGATGGAAGTGTCACAATGGCGACAGGAGATCAGAAAATTAAATAGACCAAGTAACCAAAGACTGGCTACATGGAGAGTGAAGAGGAAAGCCTCCCTGGCACAGCGGCCGCTGGAGCGCTGGGTAGGAAATGTTGGCTCAACAGACTGGTTTGCATGATTGACTTCCCTGACATTAACTTCAAAGCCCTTTGCCTAATTTGCTGACCCATATATGGGTTTACATCTTTATATATAGTAAATGCATAAAAACTTTTTATAATGACTCCATGAATGACACATTGCTGCCCTGCAACTCCATAGCTGTCCCTGTGGTTACACAGACGTGTCTGATTATAGATCAGCCTTTCAAAAGCAATAAAATGAAGTGGCATTTTATGTAACTCAATGGGTTACAGTAGGAAGCTGTTAACAGTAGAAGATTAAAATAAAATCGTTCTTGGTATTTAAAAAGTGATGAAGTGAGGAGAAAAATAAATCCACCCCCAAATGCTGCAAATCACTCCTTACAAGTTTGGCATCTGCCAAGATCCTACTTTGAAAAAATAACTGGGCTCCTTCCCACACTGTTCAAGGCATAAATCTCAGGGGTAGTGCTCATCGTCCACAGACACACAAGGACAGACCATAAACAGGCACGCCTAGTGTCCTCATTAATAAATGCCACCTATCCCATAGGGTTTTTTTAATGCTTTCTAAAAATATTACTGCTAAATCTTCATATTTTGTGCATTTTTTAAGATGAGACTTAAATACAGATCTAACACATTTCAACAGATTTCTATATTCCTTAAAGGTAGACCCTTTGTGTGCGACATTTATTGTTTATAGATTAGTAATCACTAATCAAGTGATTGGCTGAAGAAAATATTTCAGCAGTGATCAAAGTATGACTGCATGTTCAATGAAACATATGAAAAGAAATGACTCCTGAATTTTAGATTATTCATTTGTATAACTTTAAAAGATCATCCCAGAATGTTGTCTATTGCCTTGATTTTCCTTTCATTTCTATGCTACCATAAATAAATGAGCTTGCATAACTTTTAGATAGTTCACTGAATGTGGCATTGAGTAAATTACAGAAGGGAAAGGCGTATTCTGCAAAATGTGTTCCTCTGATGAGATGGAGTTAGTCTTGCACATTTATTTCCAGCATTTTGGCTAGGCGTGTACCTGTCTCATGTACTTAATAAACAAAAGATCATTTTCCAGAATTCCACTGTGTAATTTTTGGCATTAAAAAATTAAAAAGAAAAATAAAAGTAAACCATCCACTATTAAAAGGCTTTAATTATTTGGAACACTAACATCAAAACTGTTTACTTGAAAAGATTTCTTTCCACTTTAGTCCATCTTCAAACTTGTTACACTATATTTCACTGACTAGTATTACAAATTAGATCAGCATGTTTCCTTATATTTGTAAAAGATAGAACTACAGTAAATTGTTTCACATGTTGTTTAGAAAAAACATATATAAGAAATTATTCTTTCCCTCTTCTATGATAAAGCATAAACCTAGTTTTAAGGTAACAAGAACAGTCATTACAGAACCGAATATATTTGACATATTTAACCTCACAAATAAATAAATATATACAAGGGAGGTTACAGCATGTCAACTACAAAACAGGAGCTTTACATTGTAGAATTGAGAGCACTCAAGAGCATCTGACATAGACAGTTTAAGATTACTACATGGTAGTAAAAAAAAAAAGGAAAAAATCTTAATTCGGCAAAAATATAGGTAGCTGTACATTAAACTGATAGGTTACAGCTCAGCTTCATTCAGGATATTGTGTTCTCTTTTTATTTATATTTTACTGATGTTTATGTTTTACTGATATTTTTATTTTACTTATGTTTTATTGATTCCTCATTTTTTTCAGGAATGTTTGGTTTTCCTTCTCTTCACTTTTGAACACCCTAATCAGGTAGAAATCTCACAGTAAGCTGCTACATGAACACTATTATCTACAGTAGTTAAGCAGGTGGGATGATAAAATATAAGTTCAGCAAATGCTTGTACATAATCTCTCCCTAGATTATCTCACTTATTAAAGATATCTGACAACACTCATCCCTGTTATTAATTACATTTTAAGTGAATTGGGTTGACTTTCATTCATACCACCACGTAAGTATCTGCAGTTACAAGACTGAGGTTTCGTTAAGGCCCATGTAGCAACAGCAGTGTTTCTGGATGGAATAGCATTTGGACATCCTCCTCCCACCAGGTGTCTGCAGCCAGGGAAAATATGCTACTTGTGCCGTCACAGCATTAAATGATCTCTGCACACAAAAGCACGTGCAAAGAGCAGAGGAAGCACAAATCCATATCCCTAATCACTGAGCATCCACCAGCTTGGCAACTGAAAAATCTCGGCACAACTTTCCGATCACCTTCTGAATGCAAATGATTAAATATTTGCCTAAAAATAATTTGGTTAAAAAAAAAGTAATTTTAAAAATGAAAACTTCCATTAGGGGCCACTCTCCTCTGAAAACAGTAACTTGAAAATACCTGTGATGTTTCAGTGCATGCTTTCAGGAATGTGTGCAGCTACAATTTTTATAAAGCCTGTCATTGAATGAAACATGATTAATTAGGAGAGATACCCTTTTGCCACTCATGGCCAAATGCTAATATGTCATATATTTAGAAAGATTAAACAAGTAAGCATTTTATGCTCTTGTCTATTTTCTGCATATATGCCCCCCCCCCCCTTCAGTTGCTGTAGACACAGTATAACAATGTAAATTCCCTAATATTGCCAGAACACTGTTTAAACTCTGTGCCTCCAACAGCCTCAATTAAGTCATCCAACAGGTATGCCTGGAAACATTAGGTGCCTGGGAAGATGTTATTTATTTATTATTGGTAAATGTATCCAGGTTATTCTAATGTTGCAATGCCATCTGATGGAGGTGTCTATACATACAGTATATCTGAAATCCAGAGACTGACGAACTCACGGGTTTACAAGGAATTCACCTTGTATTTAAATACTTGAGGTTAAGTTTTAGCACCATCCATTGTTTTTACAATGTCTGTGGTGTACTTTGTGGTTTTCTCTGCCATATTTACAGTGTGCATTATTACAAAAATATGTGTGGAGAGAGTTCTAGATACACATTTGTAGATCTATATGTAGTTGAATGTCTTCTATTTTGTTTTGTGAAAAAGAACATTAAACATAGACTTGTGATGGGAAATGCTGCATTTCACACATACCAATCAATAAATCCTGAAACATGACTTTGTTTAAATTGTGTTTCTTTGTAGATGGATACAAAATGGCCTGAATTTACAGCACATACTGTTTTGCATGATTAGGTCTATTTAGTCAAATATGGTTTGAAAACCCTAACTGGTGCAAGGGTTTTACTCACTTCTGAATAAGGAACAGTCAGCACTAGACAGTCAAGAAGCAAGAATCTAACAAGTGTCATAGGGAAAATTAATATTTTTCAAATGAAAAAGAACACCAGTAAACTGTTCAATGAAAGCTTGCCTGTACTGCGTGAGATGTCTGCTATTTTCTCCAGGAGTCATGATTTGTTTCTCTTTGGACTTTATAATTTAAAGTTAGGCTTGTGGCTCTTTAGCCTTAAAAAATATTTGCACAGGATTACAATTTGCTGTCCAGGTATCATGTTGGCTGGCACACACTTAAAATTAGCTCAATACCATGGTGGAAAATTGTCTTCTTCCATAACAGTAAGAAGGTAGAGAAATCGGTCCTTAAGTGTAAGCTGTTAACAGGAGAGCATTATAAACTGGGGAAAAAATAGCTAAACAGGTCACATTTTATGACATCCACTATTCTCAATTGCAGGCAGACTTTTTATCTTCCTTTGATTAAAAAGAAAATAAATCAGAAGCCCAGTTAGAACTTTGTGCTACGACTAAATGTGTCAGACATGATGATATTTTTATAGAAGTTGTCGGAGTGAGGATTGCAATATCCTTTGACCTTGTCAATAACCTGGTGGACTGGGATGATTGATGTCTGTTCTCCATCCTCTTGGGCAAATTTTGAAGATGGCTTGTCAAGAAAAACATTCTCTAGGAGGAGGAAAAAGCAACAAGAAGAAGTTAGGGCCTCTTAAGCAAACTCACTGTTAAGAGATGTGTCACTTCCACACAGATATGCTTTCAATTGCCACTACTGCTGAATGAAATTACTGCCCTAAAAGCCAGTAAAGAACTTTTTGACTTGGCATTGCTTCTTCTAAATTCTTTTGAGATGACTGGTTTTGTGGGCAGACCTTTCAGGTATTTCTTGAAATTATCCCCTATTATTTTGCCTAAAGTGTAACTGACTCCTATGACTTTTTAATATATTAATTTACTGTTGATACTTTGCATCTTGCAAACCAAAAACATTTTGATAGCACAGGAATAGGGGTGACCTCTATAAATAGCATCTCCATGTCATCAAGTAGTGGAAAATGACAGTAAACAGATTTAATTATTTCAACAGTGGAGGTGTTGAACTATATAAAGACATAATACAACCTGTGCAGAATGTAGCAGAAGATGTCTTGCATCTTAAAGCAGATAACAAGAACTGAAATTGGCCTAAACTTTGTGCTTGTCTAGCATCATAATTTTTTTTTTCCATAATGTGGAGAGTACAGATTGAACAATTGTGGAGAGAAAAAGATGCAAAACCTGGGCATTCCTTCAGAGTCCATGAACTATAAGCCAAGGGTGAAGAGAAAAAGGAGCAAGGCAATTCCCCGTCAGACTGGGAAAGTCTGCTCCAGTGTCTAACATAAGTGCTGTTCAGAGAACGGTCAGTAGGTAGAGCTCATGTAGTGAGAAATGAGAAGGAGAGAGCTTGTCTCTCATTTTCTCAAGGATGTTGTTTTAATGAGCTTTCTTTCTTATCTCTTCCACTTAGTGAATAAAGCTGGAACTAATTCTCTTAACCCAGGCAAGGTTTGGACCACTACATGCTGACAGTAAGGTGGAGTACCCTGGGAAGCAATGTTTTCTACAAGTGACATTTCTGATGGCTGTTCACAAGACCTTGGCGAAATCACCTTCAAAAATTCATTGTTAAAGGATCATTTAAGAATTAAGCTTATTACTTCAAGTACAATTTAATAAAACCTTTTTTCTTAGAAATAAATTAACTGAAAATAAACAGCAACTTGCCCCTGCAGAAGTCATGATATCAAGCCATAAAAGAGTATAAAGCACTGCAAAGGAGAAATGGCTTGCAGACTGAGAAATGAGAACAGTTTCACTCATGAAAACAGAAACAGGCATGTTCAGGCATATTGGGATGATTTTTTCAAAGCATTCAAGAATGTCCATGAATTGCAGTGAATAAGTCCATGTCCCGCAGTAAATTTCTGGGTACTCTGTGCCTTTCAAATGTACGCATTTACTAACCAATGGCTTCACACCTAAGTACAGGGTTAAAAATCATGTATCACTGCAGTAAATGGGAGTTGTATCAGGAAATTCTCTGCAGAGATAATCTTCTCATTCACAGAGGTGTTGCATAGGGTATTTAAGTACTATCTGCAAGTAGTTTATTTCAAGCTTGTAGACAGCTGGGGCACAAGATGCTGAAGTAACCTCTTTTGTCCACCCATAAGGGTCCACCCAATATTTGTGTTGGTGCTTTCTACATTCAAGTAGCAGTTCACAGGGTGGCTTTCAGGCATATACATCTTGTCACTCAGAGTTATTCTGGGTGTGACTGGATATAAAAAGAAAAAAGACTAATCCGATAATGGCCACAGACCGAATAGAAATACATTATCTTAAAATCCTGTGATAACTTTTATAAATACTAACAAATCTTCTGGAACTCAATCAGATTGGTTTTGCTTTTAATGTATGCTTTGTGTATGGGTGTTTCAGGACAATTTCCTTTACCCAGACTACTCTACACAAGCACTAATGTCAGGACATGGTCTGTTTTATAAAATGGTATCTTCCAAATGCTTCATGCCCCATGCAGAGTGCAGACACCCGAAGTTTGAAACATGCTTATCCTTTGATTTAGCATCAATGGAGCAAGATGTAATAGTGAGAAATAAGCAGTGTTTCTGATTAGCAAAAACCTTTGTGTCAATGAGGACATCATGCAAGAAGCATCCCTCCACCCTGTTTCAACCATGCATTCAACAAAAGCAATTCTCACTTTACCTGTAATGCTCCACCACTGATGAAGAAAGGGCCTTAGAAGACATTATCTATACCACAAACACATGAATGCTTGTGTCAATTCCAGGGAGCACATTATAACCATATTAATAAGACTTGCCAAGACATGTAGCTATTACATTATTTGTCTGCAATTTAGCTAAGTCATCATACTGAGAAGTTCAGCTGCATTAAAAACCAGAATCTGAATTTTATTTTTTATTATTTTAACATGTGAGAAGATAGGCCAGTATATGTTAGCAAAAATTCCTGTGAAGTACCATGAGGTGTATTTTTAGAGATCAAAGCAAGATGCATTAAAACTTTAAAAATTAAAGGAAAACTGTCATATTCCCTTCATGCCTAATAAACCTTTACATTACAAATTTTGATTACAATGCCAACTAAAATCCCTTTTAGGAACAATTTATGCATGGGATTAAGCTCCTAATTTTTGAAAAAAGTGTATGAGCAAGTTTCTTTTAATTTACTACTTCCTATCTGGTACAGTTTCTTTGTTTTGCTCCAAGAACATATTGCAAAAACTCCAGCCCTAAGTCTTTTTGTCAACTTGATTAAAAGTCCCAAGTCCAACAAAACATTTAAGCATATTTTTATCATTAATCCCAAGACCAAGGGTCTAAAAACTGATCTGCCATGAGTACATATGGGAATTCTCTGGCTGCAGAGCACGAGGCTGTCCTCGTCTACTACTAATATCAACAGTAGCAGAGTGATTAGTGGATATTAAGGATGCTGTTTGTGGAAGACTGCTGGTAGAAGTGTCCCTTCATAGGGAAGAGATGAAGACAGCTTGTTCAGGACAGCTGGGTGCACTGTGCACCAAACCTGACATGGCAGCAAAGACAGGCAGCCTAGGGAGGCAGGCACCAGCTGTGTGCTCCCAGCACAGTTGTGAATGGCAGTCCTGAGAGCAAGCTCAGGTGTTATCAGGGAATTTCTAAGATACATGGACATTCTCCATAACCAAAAAATTTTAAACTCTTATAATACCTGATGTGCAATCTCTCTTGTGAATGGATGCAATGAATATTGGTCACTGAGAAAATAACAATGTAATTCTTTTAAAAAGGAGATTTTTAGACAAAAATGGTGTGCCTAATCAAATCAGGCAATGATCATCAATAAAAAAACCCCAAGATATTTCCTGGAAACTATACCATGTATCGAGAAAAGAGAGTGTACCATCATAAGAGAGACACTGGAGACTTATGAAAACAATTTATACTTAAGAAATAACATAACTTTCATTCTAGTAAAATCATCTACTTCATATATAAACATTGTTTCTAATAAATATTTTAAAGCAAGTAAACACATCTTTGGGTTAAATATGTGCACAGATTTTATTACCACTATGTTTATAATAGAGTATTCTGTAATAATGCTATGTGACTTTACACAGGACAAAAACAGGAGTTCACTAAAACAGAGTAACAAAAAAAAAAAAAAGTGAACTATATAAGTGATTTTCTGAAATATTATCTCAGACATAACCAAACTTGCAAATCATTCCAGCTCCTGTCTTTCTTTGCTTCCTTAAAGTCTTCTTAAAATGAGCACATTTTCATGGTATGAGTGGAATACAGATGATGCCTTTTATTACATATACCATTGACATCTAAATAAATAAGCAGTAGATACGGCATGCTATTTGCAGAAGGGCAAGACAATGCATTATCTAGGAACACAGTATGTTTCCAAGTAGGCTCCATTTGTCGTTTTTCCCATAAATGTTTTACAGTTAGATGGAAGGAGTTTAACCAAGTGAATCAGCTGTGGACTTGGACTCTGAAGACTTGATTCCTATTTCCAGCTGTGCTGCCAGCTTTCATGTTACCTTGGGTGATGAACGTCATCTCTCTGTGCTTTGGCTACCCTGTGTTTACAATAGGATAATAAGCAAGATTTGCTTTCATCACACCTACTTTATTTAGTATGGGAACATACCATATTGGATGTATTGTATGTTAGGTAATGATTCTTATTAAACAGTAACGTATATTTTAAAAATACACTATACAAATTGATGAAATTTTCTCACACTAAACTTTGGGCAGAAACAACTACTGTATCTTAAACATGAAACTATGTATTCACAGACACACTTGCACACAGTGCAAGAACTCACCTGTATGGCTGTTTCGTTTGCAATATGTATTTGTTGTAGATTTTGATTTGGATGTTAAGTAGGTTGAATTGGAGCCGATGGAACTGGAGGATAAGGATTTCCCAAGATTATCAGAACTCTTCTTTATAATATTGGTTGCTGTTTTGCTCCAATCTAAAAATGATTGAAAAGTTTTACATAAATAACTACCATAGATACTAAATGCCTAATTTATTCAATTATGATGATTTCAGGTAACAGATGCATTTCTAAATATTGCTTACAACAAACAGCCTTTCCTTTTCCTGTTAGGTAGCCTCTTTTGTTCTTAAGAATCATCAAATTATTCCAACTTAATTTATTCTAGCACAATAGTGAAAAATAGGTGGCTCTAGCACTCTAACAATCATTTAGATTAGATTAGATTAGATTTGTTAGACTAGAACTGCAAGTAAGTCCTAGCTTTCCTGGATACAGAGAGCAGAGAAGCTCTGCAGCCATATAAGGATATCATATTTTCATGACCTGAAGAGCAAAATCTAAAGGGATGGAGTGCAACATTTACAGTGATCTTACCATCTGAGGGCTTGATTTGCTGAGAAAGATATTACATACTAACAGATTCTCAGCTGGTTGTTTAGCATATTGGTGCACTATTATTTAACATTAATTATTTAGTCATTCCCATTTGAAGAGTTTTGTCCAAACCATTAACACAATAGGCTCTTATGCTGGAACAACTTAAAAAATCAAATTAGGTAACTAATACTAATAAACTGAGTGAGGAAAACTACAACTGAAAAACTCAACAGTGTGTCCCAATATCAGTAGAATAAAAGCATCTAACTACTTTTGTATCAGACACTTGCAGGTAAGTGCAGGATGTTTCACATTTGAGTCACTTTGCTGTTATTCACTGTACTTCAATGAAATTCACAAAATGGAAAAGAAGTCCAAACCAAAGAGGCCATTTTATCCCAAATCGCTGCTGTAGGGTTTAGGTATGCAAGTTCATTTTTGACTTATATTTCACTATTCTGCCTGAAAATGGTGTCAGATTCATGGATTAAAACCAGCTCATGGAGATTGATTGGTTAATGCTAGGCATAATGGCATCACATTAACTATACCACTGAAGTATTCAATCCCTCATGTTTTTATTTCTATCATGCCCACAAGCTGCCCAACAGCAGTAAAAAAAAAAAAAAAAAAAAATTTGAAATAATTTGATCCATCTGTGTTTTTCAGTTCAGGAGTTACAGCATAAACCACACAGAAGCTGAACATATGAAACAATTTGGATGTCTGATCAGAATGAATATGATTTTTCCAGTTTGTATTAACTCTTTGACATAATGAATCAAGTTTTCTTAGTACAAAATGAGAGTATAAATGTTTTATAGTATACAGTGAGAACGCACTCCCTAAACAAAACAGAGCAAGACAAGCAAAAGTCTTGATAGCAAGGCAGTTACTTGAAACCTTGAAACAAGTCTTGGGTGCCAAGAAAGGAAGGACACAAGGGTATCTGGAGCACTGTTACTACCCAGGATAGACTGGCTTACCATAATGAGTATGTCACCTCACCACCTCATGCTACCTTACATCAGCTCTAGATTTGAACACTGGTCATTGAGCAGCAACCATAGGAGAAAGAATTATATGGTCCAAATCACTACATCAGGCAGCAAAGCAAAATCCAGTTGCCTGAACACAGTACTTTAATGCCATCCAAGATGGCCCAAGGTGCAGGAAACTACAAATGCAGTGGCCCGAGTGTTACTTTTACGTGTCCAAACCAGCTGCTCTCCTTGCTCCCTGACTGTTGCACATAAAGTTGAACTCCAGCCCTGGAACTTAATCAGGCTTCTGCTTAAGGAATTTTCTATATTTCTGAGTGTCTAATGGTCTTTCTGAATTAAATGGTGAAGGACAGATAGTTTAAAAAGGCAAAGATAAAAGCAAAAGAAGACAGAATATTTCTACACGCCTTTTAAGAATTGCTCGTACATCAGCCTATTAGTTCACATAATTCAGTCAACATACTTTAATGCAGGAGAAAATGAGTAAGATGGATTTTGAATGACAGAGTTTGAATATCTGGATTCTTTTTTTCTTTTCCTTTTTTTTTTTTTTTTTTGCATGGCACAAAGGGCCTTCCAAAACCATGCTTATATCAGTATTAAATTTACCAGCTGCCTTCAGTGGAAAACTGAAAGACTTGAGAATTCTTAGGAAGTGAAATCTGAAGTGCCTTGGCAACTGTTAGTACTTAAGTGACAGCCTATGATTAATATATTTTTCCACATCTTTGTCTTACCTTTTATTATATTAAAAGTAACTAACAAGCTGTTTATGTGGACTTTTAAAGACAACTGCAGCACCTAAGGAGGGGAGCTGTGAATTGCTTTTACCTGAATTGTCTGCCAGTCGGAATCTGCCACAACAGAGATGTCTCCTCCATTGTTTCTGCACATTTTCTTTCATAGCGCAATGGAATACAAATATAAACAAACCTGTGACAAAAGCAAACAAACACCAAATGAAGCATGTATTTATAAACAGATAAACAGATTAACTAAAGTCTATTATCAAAAGTCTATGAAGTACAAGAAAAGAAAAATAATTTTAAGATTTTGTTATTGTCATCTATGCCTCATTTAAGAGGTATGGAAATTAACTAAAAATTTGCCCATCCTCTAGTTGCTCTATGGGTGTCTGGGATATCAGAATATAGAGAATAGGACCCATTTTATTGGCACTATTCATATAGATTCAACTCTGTGCTGACCTTTTAATTTTTGTTTGGTTTTCTTTGGTTTTTGTTTTTGTTTTGCGTGGTTGTTTTGTTTTTGATGTTTTTTTTGTTTTTTTTTTAGTTTAGAGGAAAATGATTAAAAGGGCTTTTCTTTGAATCAAATTACTATGTTGCAACCAACAGGACTGCAAAATTTTAGACTGCAACGTTAATACAGACACTATGACATGAGCAAGGAGATAGTTTATATCTCCTTCTGTTCCATACCTACTCAACTGTGGGCTGCATTCTTTTAAAACCAGAAATGTTGCAAATGGCATTAATGGGTGTCCTGTCCAACTACCTGCATCACATGCATATAGTTGAAATGATTATGAAAATGGTAAGAATACATTCACAAGAACTAATCAGGTGTCCAGCTACAAACTTCCAAAGTTTTGTGTATGCAATTGCAGTAAAAGTGTTTAAGAATGTTTTTGCAGAGTTGTTTTTTCTCAAGCAATTGTAAATGTTTATTTTCAAGACAGGAGATAAGCATCCTACCATGTTATAAAGTAGGTCTTAGCATGATGTGGTACAATTTCATCATTCTACAGACATACTTTGGAGCTAAATATAGTAGTTGGAAATCTTACATGCTCCTGTTTTTTTTCCCAGGCAGGCCCTGTCTGTGGAATCTTTCGTTGTTCTCCAGCTTAGCCTATTCTTGTTTTACTTGTGTTCTCTGGGAGAGAGCCAACCTGAGGCTGAACACCTGGGGGCAAAATGCTACTGCCAAATCCCTCATGATTATATATTAAACACAAATAAATGCTACATGAGGTGGGCAACTGTGGTCAAGTGGCTTCCTCTAATACCATTCCTTTAAGATCATCATGAATAGTTCCGTATACTAGTGTGTACCATGTTTCAGCTGGTAGAACACAATGGCAGGGTATAGCTTGGATAATAATGCTCTGGAGACTCAAATTATCTTCTCCAAATTGCTGAAGTCTAATTTTCCACTAATGTATGTCATTGAACTGGACTTGTATTTGCTTATAGCCATCAGGCCAGGATGAGACCTCTGAGAACAGTTAATTTTAGGTAAGGGTTGTGTCATGAAACACATTTTTTCCAATTTTTTTCAAGAGCTGATGGGGAAAAAGAAGGAAAACTAGAATTTAAAAAAGGCAAACATACCTTGATGCATCTCTTATGTAATCTCTCTTGGATCATGGCTACTGTGTTTGCATTTAGTGAAATATTTTTGTGTGGTTTGTTTAAAACACATGAGTAATTCCAATACAATCATTAGCAGCTCTTACAGTCTTACAGATATGCTGTTTGTGGCCCAAAGTTCCTCTTAGGGCTTCTGCACGGCTACAGACTTTGTAAATTGATGCTTTATTAAATCGCAGTGTTTGGAACATTCTGAATTGTTAAAAAAGAAAATGCATATTCTGTAGTAATGCAAAACAAATGTACTGCATTAAGTACTTTGCCTTTGCCCTGTTTGGGCTTAGTCTCCAGAATTTTTTTCTCTGTATTTCATTATTCATTAAGTTTACAATGTGCTTTTAGTAGTACAGCTTTGGTTCTGTTTCCCAGAGACAAATCAGACCCTAGGCTTGGCTGTAACTTGGCTCTGACTTGAAAGTATTTGGCTTGCCCAGGCATATATATAAAATGAGCAGCCAAAAAAGAAATGTTCCCAGATTTTTTACTCTGAGCATCGAGAAGAGAAAAATTGTTTCCTATGCAGATGAAATAGCAAAGTACAGTAATACCAGCAGTTGCTGCAATTTGCTTTTTCACTGCCAGTGCAGAGAAAACTGCTGATGGAGGCTGCTGGTATAGCTTAAAATACTCATGCAGCTTTCAAAAACTTGAGAGAGAATAAAAGTATTTACCAAGGTCTCGATAATTAAGCTCATGCTAATACTGATGAAAGACTTGCCATACTGAACTGCTTTTTGGCTGCTAGGAAATGCCTCCTGACACAATTCCTAATTTTTTCTTTACTCCATTCCAACCCCTATTGGTACATGAACACTGCACCAGTCATATGTGATTTTAAACATCCCTCTTTTTTCTTTAGCTTTGCCTAACTTTTTCACAGCAATAAGTACTTTCAGATAGGAGATTGTTATCTTCCTGGGCTTGATATGACGTGCCTGAGCATATACTGTGTCCCTACTGCTACCACAATCCATGAAAATCTCATCCCTCTTCTTTTTGTGTTTACTCCTCAGCTTTTTCAGTTTCATCTTCTGCCTTAGCTGCCTTCCAAATACTCATTTTCCATTAAATAGGGCAATTACCCCACAGAGACTTAAACAGCGGTGGTCAAGCTTGTGTGCACTCTGCACATACAAGCTTAACTGATTGCATTGGAAATTCTGGTTACAGAGAACATGTTTAATTTGATCCTTGGCATGCTTTTCAGAATTTAAATCTTTTTTCATGTTCTTCCCATACTTCTAATCTCTCTAGGCCCTTCTGAATTTCTAACACAGACACAATGCAGCAAATACTTCATTATGCTGCTAGGGGAATATCAGAATCTGTCCTTTGGAAAAAAAGGCTTCAGTAAGAACAATAAACCATTTTTGCCATTTTGCCCAGAATTTTACGTTAAAACTGACCCAAGCAAAACCCCACAACATTATTCTCTTTTCATGAAAGCTCAGTAAACCTTTTAGCATAATAAATACATCTCAGCTGTGTCAGATGAAATCCACATAGGATAACATTAAGTACTTTTTCCATCAAGGGAAGATATTTTGCTAACCCTAAGAAAATTCAATATTTATCTCCATATTTGTGTAGCAACACATGCTCCTTCAACGACATTCTTGACTTTGTTTTTTGTAATGGCTTTTTTTCAGGCAAATTAATTTTTTATATCAATACGTGTGTGGTAGAACACATGCCCTTCCAATGATCTTCTTGGGTTTTTCCTCTTCCTTATGCTTTCAATTGTTCTTTATTAGTGGGTAGGGCAAGAGTTGGTTGAGAATCTTATAACATATGATACATACACAAATTTTAGCTCTGAGCTGAAACTTTTTCTAAATGTCAGCTATATAATTCTGTAATTTATAACCATTTGAGTACAGTTCACAAAATTTTCCAGAAAGACAAACTATGCTGGAAAATTAAAATATTCAAAACTTGATTAAAGGAAAGGAAAATAATCTGACTATAACAGTCACTGGATTTTTCTTAGCCAAAGAATATTGCATAAGTCTGTGCTATCTCTACACACTGAAACAGGAAAAGGGGACTGAATTTTAAGTTTTTCATGCCTTAATAAAATAGTTGTGAGCTTTACAGATTCCCCACAGGAATAAAGTAAGGAAGAAGGTTCCTATATTTGAAAAGAAATGTTGAAGGTGACACAGCACCTATTTCAACGGCGAACACTGCAGAATGTTAGTCAGGAATAGCTAGATTTATAATATAGTGCATTTTATGGAAGAGACCTTGAAATGTCAACTAATTTATGAAAAATATTCAATCGCCATGTAGTTGGGATCGTTATTCCACATAAGGGAAACCAATGATGGTTTAGTATCAATGGAAAACCTAGAGGTTGGATATGAGTTCCTAGCCAAATTACCAGACATAGTATGCCCTAGAGCAGAATCATAGAATCATAGAATTAACTGGGTTGGAGGAGACCTTTGAGATCATCAAGTCCAACCCTTGACCCAACCCCACTGTGATTACTAGATCATGGCACTCAGTGCCACATCCAGCTTCATCTTAAACACCTCCAGGGACGGTGAATCCACCATCTCTCTGGGCAGCCCATTCCAATGCCTGATCACTCTCTCTGTAAAGAACTTCTTTCTAATATCCAAACTAAACCTCCCCTGACAGATCTTAAGCCCATGCCCTCTTGTCTTATTGCTGGTTGCCTGGGAGAAGAGACCGACTCCCACCTGGCTACAACCTCCTCTCAGGGAGTTGTAGAGAGTGATGAGGTCACCCCTGAGCCTCCTCGTCTCCAGGCTAAACAACCCCAGCTCCCTCAGCCTCTCCTCATAGGACTTGTGCTCAAATATCATCTGTTCACAGAACAAAAATTCAGCTTACCTTGCAAAGAATTGAAAATTGAGAAGAGGTACAGGAAAGCAAGAGTCAAGGGACCCCAGGCAAAAAAGGCAAAGCCCCATGTCATGCCCAGCAGGAAGGTCAGGCTGACCACACTACGGAGGTTTCTCAGGATCTCTTCCTTCAGGCTCCGATTAGTTCTTTTCCCATTCCTACCACAGATTTGCACCATCACCACAATAAACATGGCAATATTCATTAGAAACATGATTCCAAAGTAGCCAGCACAAGTCACATAGAAGACAATTTCATTCTTGATCCAGCAGCTGTAAAAAAATACCAAAAAAATGATCATTTTTGCTTAATGCAAACTATCCTCCAGTTATTCACATGACTACAAGGAAAACCAGTCTATTTCTGATTCCACTGATGCAGAGCTACGATTGAAAATGAAACCTTCGTCCATTTTCTGTTTGGAAATAAAATGAAGCCCAGAGGCATCTTAAGTGACTGTGGGTCAGAGTACTATCACCTTCGAAATCCAAGGATTGTACTACAATTTATCAAAACCAATTACAAAGGAAATCCAACCTCAGAGCTTGTATCCTCAGACATCATTTTGAGGTAGCCATTTGACAGCCAGTCATGTAAGATACCTAGCTAATACCTCTAGCAGCAAATGACCTGAATGTTTAGCATGATACTATGATAAAAATACAAAATGACATTTTTGTTTATCATGATGGAGCTTTGCTAGGCAAGGAACAGAGTACTCATATAAAAATTTTGGCGTCTGGAGATTATTAGCCGGACATCGAGAGAAGAACACAAAAGACTATCGAACTACATTGGCAAAAGGCTGGCCTACTCAAAAAGGAAACTATTTTTATACTACTTTGCTCTTAGCTAGAAAATAAAGCTTTTATTTAAGATATACCACATTTTGTTTTATTTATTTTATTTTCCTGACAAAACCTGTAAATTACTCTTTTGCCAGAGGAGTGTTTGTAACTGGCATTGGGTAATACAGATTTCTCTCCAGTTTTTCTTACAGCCTTCTTCACACTTCAGATTCAAATAATTTGAAAGACAATTTTGCCCATTTTACTTGTTTAATGCATCTCTGACTTTTCCAAAGCAATCTGACTGATTTTTTTTTGCAGACTATAAATGCTAAGTTTTAAGAGATCAAAAGAAATACTCACAAGTCATCTCCTCCTTGCCCGTTAACATCTCTGCCATATAACTCCTTGCCATAAACATGACTTGCACTTGTATTAGCACTTGCTAAAACAATTGCTATCACCAGAGCTGGCAAACCTGTAACACAAGAAAACTTGGGAGATTTCAAATTTCCTAAACCTTTAAATTCACCATGCTAAGCTGAATTATTGATATCTCCATCCCTATTGCTTTAGTACAGAGTATCCTGAGAAAACTGCAGTGAGAAGGCAGAAGAAAATTTTTCAAACAGTGCAAATATACAGAACTTTCAAAGCACTTAATAGGCATTAATGAATATCCCTCATAACTTTCTGTAAGGCAAAAAACATTATTTTAGTATGTGATATGGAGACTAAAAGAAAATAATCACCCTTAATTACCCAAGGTTAAATTTGCAACTTCACATAGGCTCTCTAGTGAGAAGATTAACAAAATATTTTAAAAAATGATATCTAATGGAGGGATGCTACTGGGATTTTTTTGAGGGATTTTTTTCAGAGATGCTAATGGGAATTCATTAGGTTGAGTAACTGGAGAACATGAACTTAAATCTGTAATTTCTCCACTGCTTTTATCAACTGCAAGCCCCTCCACCCTAAAAAAACAAAATATGTATTTCTTAATAATAATGTAAAGGGAGGATTTTGGAAAAACAGACAACTATGCAGAAAAGAACTCTGTGCAGAAAGGTACAGCTTACACAAGAGAAATGTATGTTTCCTGGTATGCCTTATTTGCATGTCTTACCCTTGCTACAACAGAACAGATTCAAAGAGGAAAAGGTTAATTTGCTTTTCCAACCACTCAGTCCTTGTTCTCTGCTAAGGTTGCCAAAGAGGATGCTAGTTGCCAATGGAAAGACATCAATTATCAGCTGTACTGAGGTCAGTGCTCTAGCCGTAAGGTTAATGGTTTTGTATTGTGTTGTATTATTTCAAACACAATATGTGCATTCAGGGATAAGGCACAGATTCCTGATATAGACAAAAATGAAGAATAAAAGCCTTGCTGCCTGAGCCTTGCAGTTATTTTTCAGTATTACATTTTCCATTTCAGACCTACTTTGTACATTGCTTAGGGCAGCCAGGATCTCCCTGCGGTTTAGACACTGTACTGAAGCTCAGAAAATTTTGGTTGTCTCTGATTCTGCCATACGCTTTGTATTTGTTGGCAAGAAAATTTAAGCTGAACTTAAAGTTTATGAAAATCAATGCAAAGATTCCTATAGGCTTTGCAGTAACTGCAAGAGTTTCTGCATTCATTTTATGACATAGTTCTTCATCTCTGATAGGACACTCTTGTTTCCCCTCTCTCATTCTGGCCTCTGGAGAGCAAGACCAGTTTATCCGGTCTCTCCGCTCATCCAAGGGCAGTGAGTTGCCCTGGGTGGAGGGTGCCAGTTATAGTGTATTTACACAGAATTATACAGGGGAACTCGGTGACAGAAAGGGCTGGCTGCATGCCGGCACTGCTGCAGGCCGGGGGGAAGGAAACACCATGTTGATATTAATTTTGCTCTGCGTTTCTGACAGAGAGCTTTTATATAGCAGCATTTTATATAGCAGCATACATGCTATTTAAATATTGCATCTTCGGAACTCACCCCAGCCAATGATGCAAAACTTCAGTATGTATCGCCGTATATACGTGTTGAACACCTTCACTAGAGCAATGTACATATGAACAGCTTCTAGTCCCATCCACGTAAAGGTGGCCAGAAGAAAAAAGTGCAGAAGTGCAGCTACAGCTATGCAGAGGCCATCGATATCAAATGATGCAATCCAGCCATCAAGCAAAAAAATCAGGTTAAGAAAGAGCAGGGCTGTGCTCAAATTCATCAGGATTTTGGATGGGTAATCTCTTCGCAGCTTCCTAATGACAGAAATACAGGTGCATATGGTTAACTTTCAGCAGCTGGGTTTACCAGTACACAAAGTAAATAGAAGTACAGGGACCTCCTCTGAGCTGTGAGTGTTTTTGCTGTAAGACCTAGTGATGTGTACTTCTGTGTAAAACTGCTGAAGGCTTCTGCTGTGTGTAGTGGGGGTAAGCTTCCAGCTCTTTGGGTCCTTAATGAGCTAATCAACTGCCACAATATTTTAGCAATTGATTTTTAGTTTTAAAAAACTCTTTCAAATGAAATATAAACCAGTACTTTGTATTTTATATGAAAACTGAAGAAACTGAAAACAAAAAGATACAGCTGACCGGAAGGTCATCTGTGATGATTGCATATGTAAGTCTTCACTTAATTTTTGGAATATATTGTCGAGTGCATGTTGTTTTCTGTTCATTTGTTTGGCTTTTTTGAATAGGATCTTAGGAAGACTTTTTTTATAACTGATACACATTGAAATGTAGGAAATGTGGGGCAGCCAAAAACTTCTGCTCTCTTGGACCAGAACACTATGCCATAGGTAATTTAATAGGAATGCAATCACTGAAGACATTTAAAACTTGAAAACCCCCACCTCTCCCCTTACCCCAGCAAACTATCGTTCTTTAGTAGCTACTATGTCCTATCCTGTTACAGGCAGAATGGTTTCTTTGTGCTGACGTGACTTCATTTTCTCTTTTCACTGTCCTCAGAACTGTATCACTTCAAAACTTTTGCCTTCTCTTGAGTCACTTTCATATTGAAGTAGAACTGCTGCTGAAATTGTGGTACTGCTTCACAATTTATTTTCATTTTATCTCTCTTCCCACTTTTTTCTAAAGGGCTCTTGAATGTAATTGTCTTAGCTGGAAATTTATTTTTTTATACCTGGGTCTTGATATGGTCACACAGGCAAGTTTTGGTTTATTTTTTTATGAAAAGCCTGTTTGAGAATTTTAAAATAATACATATCTGTTCAGAATCTAGAGGATTCTGTATTCCCAAAAGAGCAAAATTTTGACACACCTTATTCCCAGGTCTGAGTGGCACAACACACTAGAAACTGGAGGAAAGACTCTGAATTTATGTTCCCTTGAAAAAAAATTTCACTTTACAATAATGTGACTGTGATTTTACAGGTTTGGGGTTTTTTTAAACATAGATTTCCCTTCCTGGACAAATAAACCAAACTATACATATAACTAATTTGTCTTACTCAGCACATACAGGTACTTCCTTTCTGATGTTTTTCATGGAATTACTACTTACTCAAATGCAATGTATGTCAGAAGAGTTGCAGCTGAAAATATAGCAGATATTCCACAGCCTATGTAAGTGATAAAGGTCAAGACCTTGTTATTCTGTGGATCTATTTGTGTCACGGTTCTCTGAAGGTCCTAAGTGAGAGAGAAGGAAGAGATATCAGTTATAGCCAACACCTCTTCTATGAGCACAACACTCTTTGTTGGTAATTAGTCAAGTAAAACTCAAAAGCATTTTGGCAATACCACTATAACCTTGACATTGGGGTTCATTTTTACTGAGTGTACTTAGTCTATAGTTGTTACACCTCTCACTTCCTTCCCACAGCTCTCCAAAACATTGTGCTTTAAGTATTATAACTGCTGGGAACAGCAGATAGTCAGAGTCTGATTCTGATCCTTATAATTCAGTACTAGGAATTCAAATGTCCTTCTCTGGAAAAGTCTCAAGTTTGTAAACTTCTTATTTTTGTTGCTTATATATAACTCTCTTTCAGAAGATGTAAGATTTAGGAAAATGTAATTAAAAGTATTCATACTGAAATGTTCAACATTCTTGGGAGTTTTGACATTACTTTTTGTTATTAAAAGTTCATAAGAGTTAATGTAGCTAATCATCTACAGATGAAACCAAGGGCAAGATATCATTTTTTGGTTTTATGGTCTGCTTTGACTTAAAAGCTAAAACTATAATAGAACTGGTGAGAAAAGTAGTGACAAAGATGAAAAAAAAAAAAAGATTTAGAAATGAAGCAGAAAATTCTGAGGATTTTTTTCCAGTTTTCTGTCTAACTAAAACTGCTACATAGTACCATCTGAGAAGAAAAGCCAGTGTTATTTCCTTTATTTAAGGACAAAAAAATATAAGAATGTTTGGATCTATATCATTGTGGAGAAAATTCAAGCAAATGCTAACAGACAATGATGTTCATTCCACAGTCAGTGTCACTGCTGTCCCTAGCAAAACTATCCAGCAAAACCAAACAAAATACTACAAAACTTCACATGCTTTGTAGGAAAAGGCAGGAGCAGCTTTTTTTACAGCCTATCCCCACCTTATATGATGGTTTGTATATACATAAGGAGAGTGTTATTTGAAAATATTTAAATAAGTAAATTAAAGTCAGAAGCAATTATTAAAATGTAAAAGCAATTTGAAGGGTCAAAACTGTGTAAAAATCTATTGGAATGCAGCCCCAATTCAAAGATCTTCTTCCCTATTTCCTACTGCCACTAAAACATTCAGGGAAGAGAAGGGACTCATTGAATATATACTAAAGAAAGCCTTTTCTTTCTCCCTTTGAGGATGAAAAGTGGAACAAGACCACAATTTAGCTTGCAAGAAGACACAAAGTTAGTGGCTTTTTTATATCTACAACTCAGCATGATATGAAGAGAGCAGTCCTATTAAGAAGGGTCTCATAGGCCAAAGCTGAGAAAGTCAGCATATGTGGCTCTCTTGTGGGGTAAAGTCCTAAGTAACTAACTGCCACAAGTTACTTAAAAACCCAAATACTTCCACTTAGGAGCACTGCTGTGACCAGGAGCCAGTATCTTTTCTGCAGCTATGTTTTAGAGGCCAAAGAATGTTAATTTCAGCTGTAAAGAAATGTTTCAGCCCATTTCTGAGCATAAACAATCACCAAATGCTAAGAAAAGATTGCAGTACCCCATTTTTTCCCTGAAAAACACTTCACAAGTGCAAATTGTTGGACACAGCTGAAGGCTAGAGGCTATGCTACTGAGGCTGAAGTGCACTGTGTGGTTCCCTCTTTCACCTCCCCGTTAGGCATTGCTCTACCTTTCTCAGCCACCCCGTCTGGAAACTTTGCTTAAGGCTCTGACAGAGAATGAGCTACAAGTTTGTACCAGCCCACTGTTGACAGACTTTCCCAGAGCACGACTGTAATGTAAGGCATCCCCAAAGCTGATTAAAGCCAAGTAAGAAAAGAGCCAGTACGTGTTTACACATGGTCCAAAAGAAGGTATTGCTTTATACTTTTTGACATTAGATAAATCTTGTCAGATTTGCAGCCTATATTTGAGAGGGACAAATTAGCCTCTCGATCTAAGGATGAAAGGGAATTATTGTGGTCCCTTGACTTTTGATCCTCATTAGCAGTTTTACTGACTGTAGGATATTTTTCTTTCCCTGTTTTTCCTCACATATGTGTCTCTCTTCCTTTTGTTCTGAAATTAGCACTTCCAAATTTTTCTCATAATTCTTTTTCTGTAAACAACTTCCCACTTTCCCAATCCGAAAATTTCATATATACTTAGGCTTGTTTCTCATTCACTTCCCTCTTGTTACACTCTCAGCTGCAGATTAGTTTTGACCGATTATTCTGTTAAGGGATGTGTCAAGGATGCCCAGCACTTCAGGATCATTAAGATAAATTTTTTCTGTTTCTCTGTGGAAGTGTTAGTACTGGTATTTTGGTATTGCTCAGAAGCCTCAACCCCAGGTCTTTTGTGGCACAGTATTTTCAAAATTCAGAATTTTACTATTTAAAAAAGTAGCATTTAGGCACATGTAAAGAATGTAATAATGATAATAATAACAACAATAATATTCCTTTATTACTAACTTTATTAATTATCTCATTCCTGAATCCTTATCGCTAGCTATGTTGTTATGAAAAGATAACTTTATGACAATTAGGGGGAAATTATTATTATTATTATTATTAAAAGCCACATGCAAAAGAAATAACCCAAGTAACAAAACTGAGACTTGTCTTGACACAAGAGAAAAACTGTGCTGCTGTTCCTAGGAAAGGCAACTTTGTGAGCAGTGAATTTGCCTACCATTAGGACCCCAAAGTGTGTGAGGTGGTTGCATAAGCAAATGGTTTCATTTTCATTGGACTCTGCATCCACGTGGCAGCCCGCAGGGTTCCAGCCACCATTGCCACCTGTGGAAATGAAACATGAGAAACTGCTGTCCAACAAACATGTGTCAACCTCTCCTTTAACAGATTTCTCACTTCACCTCGTGCAAATACAAATGCTTTCTCAAACTGAATAAGCAAGCATTAAAACCAGCCAGGAGAGAAGCAACTAACAGATTTCCTAGTTTCTGCAGAGAATCACAGCAGGTGAGTGTCCCAGTAGTGGACTACTGAGCAGAAGCAATAGATAGAGATCTGTAATAAAAGTAGGGAGCTTTTTGGTTAGCGATTAAGACCTACTATGTGGATCACACATTAAGACACACCTTAGTTTTACCCAATAATAAGACAGTTTTAGAACTCCCTTTTACCCCACTGATGTGATGTCTGCACCTGCCTGCCTCCCACTCATATATCCTCATTTATGGCCCAGGAGCAGAGAGGGTTCCTCCCTTTCTCCCTGCAGCATGTAATGCAGAAGGTCAGAGAGGACAATCCCAAAGATCCCTTGTGGCCTTATGAAAAAACACAGAGTAAACTATTCCCTACTCACCCCACCTGAAAAGGCCATTCTGAAAAATAAGTAGAAATATTTAATTTTAAACATTAAATATTAAAAAGTAAAATCTGTTTTCTTCATTTTACCCCTGCTAAAATATGAGCTAATTTTTTGAAATAGTTCATACTATCTGACTTTTTAAGACATTTTTTCATAACTCCTGACAAAATCCATCATCACTTGCTCTGTAATTTCAAGACAAATGCTCAAATTCAAGACAATCTCTCAAAAGACTGTGAAGATGTTCCAAAACCACTCAAAGCTCTTCCTCACTTAAGCAGCCACTGGGAATAGTTTCTTCCCTGTGTGTTTCTCCTTTATTATGCTTCTTAAGTTCAGCTTCATAGCTAGGTTCTGTGATTTTGTGCTCTTTTTTTATCCTACTGCACTCTCCTCAGTTGCTCTGAGTATTTCCTGCTTTGAAGTACAAACTTGAATAGCAAAATTTATTTCTTGACAGACTCTCTGTATTAAATCTTTCCATCTAAAATCCTACTGCTGTATCTGTTTCATTGCAAAGAAGAGTAACATCTTAGTAGTGATCTCTAAAATAGAAGGATATGGAAAGTCATCCCAGAGAACAAATGAGCAGTTAAAAGTATGGCTAAGAACCACTGTGGTGTCTGAGAAGCATTATAATTCAATTTGCACATACAGACAGATCAGTGCCAAACTGCAAGCAGATATGGAAAAGTAGAGAAACTTAACTGAAAAATTTAAAATGTTAGAAACATTTACATTAAAAACAAACCTTGAAAAGGAGTATATAACGTCTACTGTTACAAGTAACTATACTAACCAGAAGAAATTATATGCTTCATTGAATGGACTTAATTGAATTTTATAAGGATTGATTAGGAGGAAAAATGGCGATTACTGGGTCTGATTTTAAAACTCAAAACAACTTTATTCCCTATATGAAAGAAATTACAGTATTTTTAAACTTACCATTTTTGTCCATATCCCAGAAGACACAGGTAGGTTTAGGATCTTCCTAAGAAGAGATGCAAAAGCAGACTTTGTATACCTCTTCAGGCATAAATTTCATCAACATTTACAACAGCTGTTGTTATGTGTATTTCATTTACTGAGCAGAATAATTCATATCATTTAGATTGCTGAAAATTTGTCTAGTGTCAAATTAGAATTTCTTCTGCTAGAAACACAGATTTGCCCAGGCTTCTGTGCTGTTCCACTGCTCCTTTTCCACATCCTCAGAACAATGAAGTTTTATTGTCTCAGTGAAGTTATCTTTGAGTATGTCTTTATAGAATCTAAATACTTTTTACTGTTCACTTTGTCAGGGCTTCTCTGTGAATCCTTTATGTACGTCCTTGACAATATGCAAATGGAGGCTGAACCCAAGTGGAGGTTCTTTTGCCTCACCTTAAAATATTCATTGTAATGAAATGCAAGATAAAGTTAACTGAACTGTGAAAGTTACAAACCAGGCCCTTACATAAAAAATTTACTTTGGTATTACATTTTAACATTTTATTTTTTAACATCTCTAGTGCTATTGCCTCTTTTGGATTAGATACTGACAACGTGTCTGAGAACAGAGTCAAGCTCACTCATTTTTTAACTGAAACAATATGTGCCAAAAGGTTGCATTTGGTCTCTATTTCCCTAAATTTGCTGTAGTCATATTTTAACATGTTCTATCCATTCCTCCTTTGCTGAAAACCACACAACAACAAACTAATTTGGGGAAATATTAAAAAAATTAATATTTGATCAAAGAATTTAAGTAATTCTAAAGTCCCGGTGTAATAAATCATGTCCCTGGTCAAAACCATGGTCATGAACAGAGGTTTTACTTAGTTGTTGGCACAGAAATTGCTTCTGAGGGACAGAATGAACAGTTTTTCAGGTAATTCTTAGACCATAAATGGAGTGTGAATGCATGAGGATGGGAGAGGTTACTTGTTTTTACTTTTTGCTTACGTGCTTTTGTTCTAGAGTTTTTAATTTTCATTTATGTTCTTACTCAAAATCCATCCCAATAAATCAGGCTTTATGCTTAGCCTTTACCATATACACTCTGCATTCCTGTTCCTCTAAATAATCAGTCTTGTTTTACCTGAATTTTGGTATGCTTGATTTTAATCTTCACATAATCCTGAAGATCCTGAATGGTTAAGTTTCCAATGCTGCATGCCACCACAAAACTGGTTAAATTGGCGGGAGTTTCTGCATCCTTTGAAAGATTAAGAAAAATATAATAAATGCTTACACAGCACATAACATAAAAGACAGAGTACATAGTTTCATTTCTGCAGTGTGCCAGAATAAGTAAGTTGTCAGCACTTCTGTACTTTTGATTATGCAATATGAGAACATTATGTTTATAAAATCAAATTATGGGTTAACTTCATGGAAGTTTCCCTATTTTCCTTATAGTCATAAACACACATAGGCACAATTACAGAGAGAGGTTAGAAGTCAAACAATGTTATAACTCAAACAATGTAGCAGATAACAACTCATGATATGATTAGCTCATTTCCCTAAACAAAAATGAACTACCTCTCTCATTGTCAACACTATCCTTCTGAGTAAATGAAAAGTTTTTAGAGAATTATCTGGTTTCTGTATATAGTTGCTAAATCATCCTCCATCTTAAAATGAATGACTAAGAAAAAGTAAACAAATTCAGAGCAATGTTACATACTGAAGGAGGTAGTATTTTCTGCAAGTAGTTACATACTGAAGGAGGTAATATTTTCTTTTCCATCGACTTAGCTTTGAAGGCAACTTATGGACAACAGTTCAGGCATTGATATGTACATAGAACACACCTGCCTTTGGTCAAATGAATCCCACCTTGAATAGTTTTTATATAGTCTTCTAATGAATGACAAGATAAAAGTTTTTGAATTCTCTCAATTGCAATAAAAAAGCCCTCCAGTACTGTAAAGTACAATGTTTCACTATTACATTGACTACTTATAAGGAATACAGCTAAGAGCATTTGGGTTTTTTTAAGTGCAATGGAAATAAATGTATCTATGAAATACTTTTATTGTAATGAATAAATTTACTGCATTTTAGATGGCATTTGGATTAATTTATTTGTAGACCTTATTTTAACCCCCATTTTTTTAACTTCCTTTATTTTTAGACTTACTAAAAATGTGAGGATTACACCTTTTTAATTGTGTTGATCGTACCACCCATGAATAGTTTGAAAAACACACAAGAAATAAAAGCCATTTTAGTTGCAAACTCAGATGCAATTTTTCCTGGTTTTTTGCTTTTCAGTAGGTTATTAAGTATCACTTAGAAACACATTCTAAAACTACTAAGGACACATGTTTATTTTATATGATTTTATGCTATAGTGACAAGACTCCATCTGTATTCTTCTGGGTTTTTTTATTAAAGATATCCATCCTGTTTTTCTCAAAAGCAGGCCTAAAATTAATACATTTTAAAATAGTCAGAGATACTTTGGGGTGTACTTCAGCAGGCAACTGTGGGTCATGGTATTTTCTGGCCTAGATTATCTGATGAATCTGGATACACTGCCAATAAAAACGATAATATAGAGACAATACAATACTACAGAGTTCTGCGGATGCACAAGAGCCAAAGGTCACTTAAAATTCTGATGGGAAAACAAACTCAAGTCTTCTGAGACACATTCTGCAGTTCGCCATGAAACAGTGTTTCCTTCTTAATTAACTTTTTTTTTTTCAAAATAGATATGGTTTCAATTTTCTGTTTTTCAAGTTGCAAACTCTTCCTACTTTTTTTGGCATCTATCATGCAGGAACTATTTACAATCACTATTTGATAGGACCCAAAAAAAGAAAAAATCAAATCTACTTGAGTACCTTTAGTTTTCAGGGACAAGTATTGTTATCCTTATTCTCTATTAAAATATGGTGAGTTTGTGAGAACAAAGGTAAGTAAAGAACAGTATATATTGAAACAAAAGTTCTCTGGCTACTGATCATCAGCCCAGAGTTTCCAACTGAATAAAAAGCAGTCACCTGGATATAATAACTAACCAACTCTTATAAGAAAAAGGCAGAACTTGCAGTGTTACAGGCCAAATTCCCTTCTGATAGAAAATAACCTGGCTCCACTGAACATCAAGGACTTGTATTAATGCATTTAAACACAAGTTATGCCCTTTAAGAGGACATGCTACTTTCCTCTGATTATAAGCAGCTGGGACACAGTTTTCCACAGATTACCCTGAGAAAAGGTTTATCTTACATTTGTCAGGAATTTGCAGTCAAATCACAGACTTAAACCCATCTTGGGCACTTCAACTACACTGTCACTGAACATAAGACTGTCTTTAATGCCTACATTTGGTATCATCTTTTAATTCCTGTAACTCACATAATGCTGTGAAATGATTATACTACAGGAAACTTATAGCACCTGACTTTGTCACCCTATCTGAAATTACTTCAAACACATTAATATTTACCTGAAAAAGACCATTTTTATTGAAGAAAGTAAACTGAGCCCTGGATATAACTTCAAATTCATCTTGACTTAAATTCTTCAGTAAACTTGGTGGCAGAACAACAGAAGCAAAGGCACTTATCTGATCCTTGTCAAAATCTATCTGTTAAATAAAACAAGAGAAGAACATGTTCAAAAAAAAAAACAAACCAACTGTTGTCCACAACTGAGTTCACACCTTTACACAGAGATATCTAAACATGGGTCTAGAATCAATCAACCCTAATATGACCTGTGTCTATGTAAGGGTTGATGCAATAAATAATATTTTTTTTTTTAGTCTTGGGAGGTTTGCCACCTTTCCAGCATGAGATCAGCCTTCTGCTACAAAAATGTGTTAGATAAAGCCAACAAAGAAACAAACTCCTCCTGGCTATAATGATGAATGGGAAATAATGGATGGCAATAACAGCAGTCATAATCATTTTCAGTAACCTTCAAGATACTTTTTCTCATAGAAAACAATGCTGAGAACTAAAAAATACGCTCTGAATCCTTCTTTCTTAAGTTTATTAGTTGGCTTGATCCACATATTTGAATTTTTTATGAGCTTTTATAGTTTCTCTACTACAAAAAGGAGATCTTGAAATAATTATTAGTGTTACCTATCTATATAGCACAAAAAAGACATTTTCTGCCATCAATGTAAGTTTAATATATACCGGCAATGTGCCATCCATCTAAAAGCCCACTGTGGCCCAGGGATGTCACAAGCAAGTAGGAAATAAATGAGCATGCAACCTTGCATTTTATTAGCAATTCTATGACTGCACACTTTCCCATCATGACATACTCAAGGTGTGCCACTGCAGCCATCAAAGGAAGTGGAACAAGCCATCTCACAATGGCTCTGTAGTAAAAGCATTTAAGAATTTTACTGTGAGATATGGAAACTCACATCCTAACTTCCCCAGAGGCATCCTGGTCATGTATTTATGCCTCTCACAATCAGACGTTTGATTCTAAAAGCACCATTAGCTAATAGAAAGTTAAAAGTCATAGGTTACTGACAGATAATTCACTGGTTTACTGTGAATAACAGACACTGTGCTAGATAGTCAAAAGTGGTTCATAGATATCTCCTGACAGGGCTAGATGTAGCTGAAAAACAGGTTTTCAGAGGGTAATTCTGCTACACTAAAGTGAGTGTGTGATAAAGACGTCCCAGGCACTGTGGGAGTGGAAGAGACCTCTATAAAGAAGCAAGGATATATTACAGGAACAATTTAATAATATGAATCACCAAAACCTAACTTAGTCAAAGGTTTGGCAAGAAACATAAGACACAGGGGACTGAAATAGAATCTTTCCAAATTGCCATGGATAAATTTGCTTGATATCTACTTTAAAAAAAAAAAAAATCTGGAAACATTTTGACATACATCTTGAAGAGTTTACTGTTCCCTGATGAGCCTAGGATAGAAGATCACTAGTGAAAAACCTGGGCTTTCACAAGGGAATCTCCCTCCAGGAGGGACAGCAAGTATCTTTCCTGAAAGGCATGGAAAATATAAAGGGTGACCACAGCTGCTGAAGATTTTTCTAGTAGGAAGGATGCTAAGGATTCGCAATCAGCTGTTTGAAATGTGAAAGCCTCAGAAGAAGCTCATGTTCCAGTAGGAACATTATAAATACTTTGACGGAGTTTGGATTTTATGATTATTTAGGCAGTGCTGTAATAAATGATTCCAGGATGAGAAGATTCCTGGATGCCCTCAAGCCACAGATGGTAATTCTTGTTATACAAGCCAACATCCAAAACCTGGTTTTAGAATTTTTCCTTTCCTCTTTCCATAAATAAAAGATTGAATCTAGAAGAGAAACATTCCTTTGAAAACAAAGCTGAAAACAGCTGTTGAGGAGCTTCATTATTATGAGAGCTAAACAAAAGTAGATTTACTATCATCAAAAATTTCTGATAAAATTGATTCAAAGACATTTTAGCCAAAATGTCTATGAATAGAAATATGTGAAAACTCAGTTACATGAAACGTCTTTGTATCTATTTAAGCCAGCATCTGAGTTTTGATCCTAAGTCTATATACATGTAAAAGGCCTGAAGCCTACTATGTTACTAATACTTTTTAAAATTATTCTTAGTCTCTTAGATCTTTAAAGATTATACTTTAACTGTTTGCATAATGACATGTTTTGTTGAATTCAGCTTTGGTTCCTCTGGCTCAAATGACAGTAGATTTTTTTCTTTTTCTGTGTAATATTTTCTGTGTATTTCTCCAAGTAAGGCTCACTGTACTTGAATGGTTAAACACCCAGGGAACTGAGATTACATTTTCACAGACCTCTTATTTAATGCAAAAAACCCCCCCAAAACATTGTCCTGCACTTTTGAAACCATTTAGGTGCCATAAGGTGTGGTTAGGCATTTAGTGAAATTTAAAGTCTTAGCATCTCATCACTACAGATTTACGAAGAACTTTTGGAAAATCCTTTAGGTGCTCATGTGCATCTCAAATTCAATTTTAAACTTTCAGATGTCTGATTTTTTATTTGGGGGGGGGGAAGACAAAAATATTTTTGAGGTGACAAAAAATATCTTGAATATCCTAGCCTGTCTAGATACTGTAGCACTGGAGACCTTCCTGCATTTTGAGTGATCTCTGTTTCTTTTGTTTTTAATGTCTAGGCTGGCCAAGCTCCACACGAGTGACTTGAACCACCTCAGACATTTCTAAATGGTACAAGCCTATCAACCTATGTGTGGACAACACAGTCAGTTGTAGGACTCTTCTAGCAGTAAGTGTTAAAACTATACTGGAAGATTAAAGACCTATTGTATCTGAAGAAATCTGTATGTAGATAACTACATCTAGGAGTCTTATTCTAAAGCTGAAAGGCATCAGTGGAATTGTTAGTGTACAAGGGATAATACAACAGACTGTTGAAGATTATTTTCCTTTTTCAAGAGTAAAAAAAACTCAAAAAACAAAAAAAAGGGTCAAGTTGTTCTGGATTTATAAGCAAATTACTTTTTATCTGCATGGAATGTGAGTTTATCTGTGTTTCCTGTCATTCAAGGAAATACTACATTAATCTGTTTGGGTGATTGCAGGAAAAAGGAAATAGAAAGTAGGGAGAGAATTGGGAGTTGTAACTGTTTTTATAGAACCTCAGTAAACACACTTGTAACAACAGGCACATTTCACATTCAAATACAACTGCTTGTTCTGTACCTGGAAATCAGATGCATTATTCTGTGGACTGACGCAGAAAGAACGACCTTTGAATGAAGTTGAGTTTATAGAAGACACTCCAAGTGCGAGATTTCGTGTTGAAATACTCATGGATGGTCCAGTGAAATGGATCTTTAAAGCCAAGGCATCAATAGTTTTTAGAGCCCTAAAAACAGAAGTTAAATTATTCTAAAACAAAAACTTTTGACTGACAGAAACTGACTATATATCACTGGTCCTGAAACAATTTTTCAACAATACTTATATCTATGCTGTGTCATGTATCAGAAGACTTCTTTTTTTCCATCCAAATACTTTGTCTTAGTCAGGCATATTAATTTTAGTACAAGAAGAAATATTTGTGTATCTAATTTGGAAAATTCTTTTTGATGAAAATCAGAAAAGTTTGATTTTTGTGCCACAGTTGTTTCCGTGTTTATGGAAGGATAAATCCTTACAGCCTTGCAGGTTGCTCTCAAAAGCTTGTCTCAAATGAAGAAATACTTACTCTGAAGATGAGGCTGCTAATACACTATCTGAACTGGTTAGAATATTGGAAAAAATCGTCACCACAGTAGAACCCAAAGATTCATCAATTTCTTCATCGTTAACAATTTTTTTGAGCTTCTGCACAACATCATTTACTTTGTCTGAAGTTAGCTGCTGCCCTTCACCAGTGAGATTCAGAAGCTGATTGGCTATATCAGCTGCATTTTCTGTAAACACACAATCAAGTAAAAAAGAGAAAATAATGCATTACAGTCCTGAAGTAATCTGGAAATACAAACTTTTACTCACATTGTTAAAATCTAGAGAATGTTCCATGGTACTAGGAATGAATATAGAATTTTATCATTTTGTCAAATTTATAGTTTTTTAATAATGTATATAGAACCTGCTGATTATATACTGTCCTCACTGGTAGAGTTTTTATTTTATTTTGATTTGAGTTTGTAAATCAGAACTATTATTGAAACAGCTGATTGAAACAAAAAGTAAGGAACAAAAAGTCTATTTTTTTCAATGGGAAAACAGTTTTATTCTTTCACTGTTACTGAAAGAGTATTCACTCTTTTAAGCTTTGTGAAGAAAGTCTGATCCCACTGCAAATGTTTCAGTTCTTTCAGAGGATGGTTCTCTTACTCATCAGAGGGCTGGCAAGTATGACACACAAGAAATTTCATGAGAAGTTTCCTCCCGGTAAGGAAAGTTTTATGGTGTGTCCAATAGCAAAACATTAGTGTAAATCACATGCTAAACTGTAATTTCAATGCCACCTGGACAAAAACTAACATGAATGCTAACCTTTTACAATATCAAAATATTTGAGATTTATTGGAATTCGTAAATAAGATTTTGAAATATCAGCCTTCTTCAGTCTGCAACTGGCTGTGGGGTTTTAATGCCGTTTTTTAATAATACAGCTCTTGGTACATTTACTTTAGAATGTTCATTTTACGTGACAAGATGCTCTCACATAGTCTGACTGCAAGTACTCAATCAACTACGTTACGAAGCCAGGGTCCTTTTGACACCTCTATCAATGAAGAAAGAAAAAGAAGCTTCTCCAAGAAAGCAGTTCAGAACAGGAGCTTCCTTGAAGGTGCTCTGAAATACGCAAGAGTACAATTCTCTTCACTAGCTCTGACACTAAAAAAACAGGGCATAAAATGGTTGTCTTGTTATTTTATTACTCTTTTATGGCCAGAGTGACATCAAGGGCTATTTTACAAACTGAGAATAAATCTGAAAACGTCTGATCGTAAGTCCAGTGAAGAGAGTGGGTGTATTTCCCCTGGCAGCTACAGGTATCGGAAACATTTAAAAATTCGTCCTAACTTGAATATCAAAAGATACCACGTTCATCTACTCTTGCTTAAATTACCAGAAGAGTTTGATTTATTTCAGTAACTTGTATTCAGAGCTTTTAATGGGTGAGGTGATTGAACCTGGTGCCCTACCTCAGAGTTTATTATTTACTTGATTATTTAGAAAGATTTTTAAACAACTTAGCATAAAGAAGAAAGATATTCTTCCTTAATGTAACTTCCTTATAGGAAGCAGCAATCAAAGTCTACCACATTATTCCTTTAGCTGAAGACCAACATCAATTATACCCACCTGTGCAATTTCTAAGATCAGGCTGACCCCAGTATGATGTATAATTCTGCAGACCCAAATAGCTAAAGAGGAAAAATTACAAAATTCACATGAAATATAGTAACAAAATGACATACATATTTCATAATTCTTATGCAGGTGTCACACTCTTCTCAATTCACAACACTGCTAGCAATATGGCCCCTAGTGAAACGCAATACGAATACTTGAGAATGTCAGTATGTGATCAATTAAGTGACAGCGCTAAGAGAAAGCCTAGTTCTTGTGAACAAATTGCCAGCTGATTCCTATACTGATTTGACAAACTGCTTCAATAGAAATTCTGGTCTTTTATTTCAGGAAATACCCAAATGTTAACACAAACTATTATGCCCCTGTTATGGCCACTCAGGTGCTGTTTCTATAATTTATCCTTGATGTAAATGTCTTTGATCAAGTCAACTGCAAGCCATAATACCTCTCAGAAGAACATGCAGAGGAGTTATGTGTAGATATAAATTATGCCATCCATGAAAACTAGGGCAAGTCAATTTCAGATCTAGATCCAAAGTAAGGGGCAGATATAAAGATGCCTTTTTTTTTTTTTTCCTCAATACAGAATCACAGAATAGGTCAAGTTGGAAGGGACCACAAATGGTCATATGCTCCAGGAACCTCCCTGCTCAAGCAGGGTCATTCTGGAGCACATGGCACAGAATTGCACCCAGATAGTTCTTTAATATCTCCAGGGAGGGAGACTGCACAACCTTTCTGGGCAATCTGTTCCAATACTTGGTCACCCTCACAGTAGGTAGGTTCTGCCTCATACTCAGGTGGAATTTCCTGTGCATAAGTTTCTGTTTGTTCCCTCTTGTCCTATTGCTTGGCACCACCAAGAAGAGCCTAGCTCCATCATCTTGACACCCTCCCTTGAGATACTTAGAGACACGGATGAGGTCCCCTTTCAGTCACCTCTTCTTGAGGCTGAAAAGGCCCAGCTCCCTCAGACTTTCCTAGTAACAGAGATGTACCAGCCCCTTAATCATCTTTGTCAATCTGTAACAATGGCTTCAAAATTAAACACACTTTTTCTTCAGTTTTCTTTAAAGACAATCATGTTATAGCATGGCAAAGGCAGGATGGTGAATGGGAAAAACTTATTCTTTCAATCAGCACATGATAAAATAATATTATTCTTCAGCTGATCACATTTATTATAACAGCACACTAGCAGGTAACCTTCTACTCTGGGATGCACAGAACTAGAAGAAACTGTTAGAAAAACTTCCTCTTCTTTTGAAACACGTCTCACCAGTGCTCCATATTGGTAAAAGCTAGTGGAGTCAGAGGGAAGGAAAGCACAGCACAGGGCAGAACACAGTAATTTTTTTTAGGAGAAGTGCAGTACGCAAACAATCAATGGTATTGTGTAGACCACAAACAAACAATAAAGATAAGCAATAGTGGGACAGCAAAGGCCAGAAACCTTAATTTTTAATGATTCTGAAGCTCTGACTTAAAAACAATTTGACTTCTGCACTACTCACTCTACAACAAAAGTTAGTCAGTCAGAATCCCTTCTTTTATAGGATTAGGAGGCTGAGGAAGTGAGTTATTTAAATGTAATGCAGGTTGCTTTCCTGTTTGGCACAGAACCTCAAAGCTGATTCATATCCATGTTGCCATGCTCTTTTCAAGAAGTAAGAGATCTGGTCTTCTCAGAACATGCTCCAGATGCAATGTGGGCGAATAAGACTCATATATTGCCTTTAATGGTAATCACCCTAAATACTGAGGAAATCAATTAATATTGCATCATCTTAACCATGTTTAAGGCACTCAGAGGAGATCAAAGCCATAGTGTTTTGGTAATACATCAATGGAAGTAATAATATTCCCATTTTACAAATGGGAAATAGAGATACAGAGTCAAAGTCTTTTGTAGATGTTTGCAAAGAAAGCCTACATTAGGGAAAATAGTCTTACACCTTAAAAACACAAGTTCAAATCTTTAAGCATAAGATTATCCCCACCTTCAATTATGACTAACTACTGGCAAAATGTTTGTTTCATGATTTCTTTTACTTTTCCCTGATGAGATGAGATGTTCTGGACTAAATCAAATGCAAATCTCAAATTCATAGAATTTTATTCTATTTCTTACACATGGGTGATAGTAGTAGTGGAGTGGCAGCAAGTGTGAAACTTCAGTTTCAGTAGAATAAACACTATTGCCAAGTGCAAGGTCTTGCATGTGGGTAGGGCAATCTCAAGCACAAATACAGGCTGGGAGGAGAATGGATTGAGAGCAAACTCGAAGAGAAGGATTTGGGGATGTTGGTTGAAGAGAATCTTTATGTGACCTGTCAATATGAGCTTGTAGCCTAGAAATCCAACCGTATCGTGGGTTGCATCAAAAGCAGTGTGGCCAATAAGTCAAGGGAGAGGATTCTGCCCCTTTGCTCTCATGAGACCTCAACTAAATTACTGCATCCAGCTCTGGGGCCCCTGACATAAGAGGAATGTAGACCTGTTGGAGCAAGTCCAGAGAAGGGCCACAGAGATGATCAAAGGGCTGGAACACCTCTCCTATAAAGACAGGCTGAGAGATTTGGGGTTGTTCTGCCTGGAGAAGAGTAGGCTCTGGGGACACCTTATAGAAGTCTTCCAACACCTGCAGAGGGCTACAAGAGATCTGCACAGGGACTTTTTTACAAGGGGATGTAGTGACAGGACAATGGTGAATGGTTTCAAACTGAGAGAGATTAGGTTTCAGATATTAGGAAGAAATGTTTTACTTTGAGGGTGGTGAGATGCTAGAACACGTTCTGCAAAGAGGTTGTGGTTACCCCATCCCTGACAGTATTCAAGATCAGGCTGGAAAGGGCTCTGAGTAACTTGGACTAGTGAAAGGTGTCCCTGGCCATGGCAAGGAGGTTGGAACCAAATGACCTTTAAAGGTCCCTTCCAACCCAAAGTGTTCTATGATCCTATGACTTGAATAAAGCATTTTCATTCTGTAAGAAGATGCTATTTTTATAGTCACTTTGAACATGTATTAATTTTGGGCCTCAAAATGCCCTACAGAAGTGGTAGATGAGCCTTTTTTTTCTTATCAATCAAATACATACTCTTACTGCATGTACAAAATCTCTCATAGTATAGAAATCAACACAATACCAGCCAATGGCAACCATTATGGAGAATGCAGATTAACTATATAACCAGAAAGTCGCATCTGAAGCAACTCATCTTCTCAGACATTTGAACACCTACCAGGTTCTTGATGCAGTCTGAACTGTGCTCCCATGGCAAAATGTGTAGTTGGTCACAGTAGGTCTGGTATCTGGCCAAAAATAGTTTGGAGGGTTTTCTTCAGCTAAACATTTTTCTGTAAAAATGAATGATAATACCATTGTTAACAGTAAATTTTTCCACCTAACCATTTTCCATTTCTTGTTCTCAGCACAGAAACCAGTCTACAGCACAAAACTGTCTTCAAATTAAACTCTTGGTTGTTTGCTTTAGAGTGGCAATAGAAGAGTGGGTAACAGGAGATCTTATATGCTGCTGCTGCTCAGGGGAAACAGCTGAACACCCATGCTGTATCCATTTGCACTCCAACAGTCTCCACCTCTTCCCTTCCAAAGGAAGAGCAATTTTTGACTGGCAGTGGTTGAATGGAAAAAGATGACAGCTAAAAAGAGATAGGTTAAGGACAGCAGCTTGCCAGGAGAACAGCGTTGAAAAGTGTGGATGAGGGACCTTGGAGGTCCAAAATGGAGGTCATTTTAGTTCTGGTTGTAGAACATACTTCGTCATCCTCAAACTATCAGAGGACCTGTCAGGAACTGTCCCAGCCTCTGAATCAGACAGCAAAATACTGACTAAAGCAACATGGACAACTATGTTCATGTTAAAATGGTATCTTGACCATGGCTCTCTGAGATTAGCGGAACAATGAAGCTTATGGGGACAATTTAAAATTTCAAACAGTCATACCATTTGGAAATGTGTGATTACTTCAACACAGAAGATGCTTATTTATAGACAAGCAAACAAAATTTGTTGTGTAACAAAGCCAAACACTACTTACCCACTGGATCAACATCCACAGTATGAAGTTTATATCCGTCTTCTATAGTTCGATTATTACTTATTAGCTTCTGTCGGATGTCTTCCTCTTCTAAATTGATATTGTTGGTAGCATTATAAACCAGAAGAGCCAACACACCAAAACTGCAAGGAAAAGTATCCAAGTGTTTGAGTCGGCGAAAAGCAGAGGTCAGATGAGTGGAAATAAAAATATGTGACAAACTCTGATTTTCTGAGTATAGAACAGTGTCACCATCACAATGATACACATTATCTGTAAATTATTTTTAAATATAAGGCCACAACAAGAAAATATGGTTGGGAAATTTCATCTTCTGGTTACCATTTAAGAAACATCTCATTAAAAGAGCTAAGAAATGTTTTCAGCAGAGTTGGATTATTTTAAAAGCTATTAAAAGATGAAACCATAGACTTGTAAGTTCTAAATGGGCCCTAATTAATTTTAAAAAGCTGGTTGCTGACAGCTTAGAAAATTAAGAGCTGATTCATCCCACCTTCAGAGGATCTACCTCTACACTGACTACACAAGAAGACTAGAAAATTAACAAATAACAGATACCTAACACTTAAATCTCTAGATTCTAATGGAATGAAAAACACACTTCTGAAGCTTTTAGATGTAATTATGAAAGTCGAGTTGCTCAAATGAGTAATTCAAATTTGAGCACTAATAGTTGTTTTGTACCCTGGCCCACTGCTACTTTCTTGGGCATAAGAAGTAGTTCAAAGTGCCCAAGTCTCTTTCCTGTGAGAGAAGTAAAACAGTCTCCACCCTTGTCCAAAAACATAGCTTTTCTGGAATGGAAATCATGAACAGCAAAGCAGTTCTAGCAGGACAAAGGAAATAAACCCACAGTGGAAGGCCCAGAAGTTTCCTCCTGGGACACAAAGAAACACACGTTGGAGATGAGAATATGTTGGTACCCAAGAGCATTGCTTGGCTCTGGCTAGTAGGACATGACGCCACCAAAGTATGGAACACTGGATCTTCATGCAAGCCAAAATTTTAAAAAAAAGGAAAAAGCAAACCTTCTTTAGTCTGTCTTCATCTTAGCCTTGCCCTTGGATACCCATCAGCCTGAATAAAGACAGACCTTTGCAGTGTGTGAGCCATTCCTGGCAGCCTGAGAAGCAGCAGCACTGCCAGCACACACACTGTGATCATGGCACAAACGGATCAGAGCTGCCTTCACCTGCAGCCCCCCCGTGCAAGAAAGCAACAGTCAGCTAAAGGGTCTTGTGGTCTAGAGAAAGAAGCACAAAAAACCTATAGGAGTGCTGGAGAAGGCTATTAGGGTTTTCAGGTACTGCTTTCTAGACAGATGAGGACTCCAACTAAAAAAAAATCCTCCAGAAAGACATCCTCATGATGACAGCTCAGAACTGTACTTGCCTTATACGATACAGTATAAAACTACAGCTTAGTGTACAGATGTTGCTCTAAGATGGCAGATTTAACTCTCTTTCCGTCAGGCATCATTCTGAAAACTGAGTAACTCCAGCCAAGAATTCTGAAGTACTCTCTCATAACTGAAATGGCATTAAAACAACTGGCATTAGAAAACAACCTCTCAGTCTAGAAAAAAAACAACAACAAAAACCCCAACAACAACAAAAAAACCCCCCACAACAAAAAAGAAACACAAATTCCAAACCTCATAAAGAAATTACAAATGTGAACTAAACACTCCACACATTTAACTTTTGCAGATGTAAATAAATAAGTAAATAAATATACACCATCCCTGGGGTTTTGTTTTCTTTTATTGTTTTTGAACACCAGCACACTTTTCTTTTTTCTTGGCATATTTACTGTTTTACTGGTAACATGTTAGTGGAGAAGAAAGATAAAAATGTGACCACCTGCTGGCTTGGCTTGACTTTTTCATAGTGAATGTATTTTAGCAGAGAAATGACAACTATCCCTGGCCAGGTTGCTCCTGCCCTGCTCCCAGATATACTGAGTTCCTCCTAACATTTCTTTTGTCTCTGTGGAGTGTTTAACATATAAATAGCAAATAGCCTCTAGTAGGGTAGATATGCATTAGTAGGCTTTTGCTGTATACCTCGGATATATTACAAAGCACAAGTTTATTATGGCATTTATTTTTAGCAGAAGCATGGAAATTGCCTACAAGACTGCCAATTCCTTCAGCCCTTCAGTACTTCAGCCCAAGTCTCCTGGCACTTAACCATTTTTCCTAAAAGATCCTGGCTTCACTTGTCTATTCCCTTTACTTCAGAAGAGGAAAACTTAATATATTGATGCCACTCCCTACCTCAGCACTCTGGCTGCAAAATAAAAGTTCTGAACAGTCACTGCTACTGCTAAACTGCCTGTTTCAGGACTCCCAACTAACCAAAATTATATTTAGTATCCATAACGGTGCAGAGGGATAATAGTAACAAAATAGAATGTATAAAGATAGATGAGGTAGAACTGGTTGCAGTTATCTTGAAATATTATAGAGGAAAGTATTGATAATGAAGAGCTGATAAAAATAATCTCTTAAACCGATCTGTTACTTGTTTTCTGAGAAAATCCTAGATTGCAAGTCAGGTATACTGTATAATAAGAGCCTACTCCATAATATGATGAAAAAAATGTCTATAAATTTCTCAGAATGACTCATGCTAGCTTCCCAAAGTAAATAAATACCTTTTCACTTGACAGCTGACGCAATAAGAAGCTGAATGCTTCCTTCCACTTTTGTCACACTCAGATCCCAGAAAGAAAACATTTTAATGGCAAAGAACAAATTCTTGATTTGGGAAACAGTAGGTCTACACTCAAATAAATGGCAACACTGCCATGCTCTGCCGGTATCACTGGATTTGCTATTTATTGTGTGCCATATAAAAGCAGATAGATTCTCACAGCAGTAATCAATTATAAATCACACAGTAAACTGTACTTCCAGCATTACAGCTATCGATATTAAAAAAAATGGACTGTGATGTATGTAAACACAGTGGGGATAAGTATGTTTCTCTTTTCTTTGATTGAAATGGTGACAGCTGGAGCAAGCAGGAAAGCAGGGGAAGACCAGTGTTTCTCCCACTTTGTCCTGGTCTGTTGAGCTAAGCTGGCTCAGAGAAAGGAATTTACTAAGCTTCACCCTCATCAGAGGCACAGGAGGCGGTGGTGGAGCCTGCACTGCCATGACTTGTACCACAAAGCCAGCTTTATTCTCTGGCAGCGTGACTCAGAGCTATTCCAGGACAGTGTGCCTACACACAGGCTGTGGTCTCCCTGCTACACGATGTGAGGAGCCTGAAGGAAGGATTAACAAACCATGTGAACCGTGCAGCACAGACTGTCTTGTACCTGAAGAGATGTGGTTGGTAATTAGCCATGCACATTTCTCCTTTCTGTTGTACTAGACAGGCTGAACCAGTACTGAATTACTGTTGTTGTCAAACTGTTTCACAAATCACTAATTATTTCTTTCACAGTTAATGTTACTTGATTTAAAGAATATAAGGAATCATTTTCAAAGAAGCTAAGTACTCAGGGAATCTAAATTTCCACTCAAAGTCACCAGGAATGTCGTTGCTAACTATCTTGGTGTATTTTAAAAAGTTTTCAGATGTCAACATTAAATTCTTTATCAATCTTGCTGTTATGTTGGGAAGACAAGCAACGATGGGTAGCTATAAGTCAAGACTGGCAGCACAGGTAGGCCCACAGAGTCACCTGTGAACAGTACTATCTTCTTCACATCAACCAGACAGACAAAAAAAGAGCTGACTATTGTTTAAGTCACTCAGTGTGAAGATGCAACTCAAAGAGCAGACAAAATGTTAGAAAGCACACAAAATGAGACACAAATAAATAAGAAAGTAGAGGGAAACTAAAAGCATTCCACAAAAGCGTCTGAGTTGCGGATAAATTTTTACTTGAGGTGATTTTGACTGCAATACTATTAAAATATTCAGAACAGAGAGCAAAAAACTATGATTCAACATAACACAGACATTCAAAGTAATGCCAAGGATAAAGAGTTACCTTTCTCAGAAGAAGGCGATGTTATAGTTAAAATATAAAATCTAAGATTTCAGGACACAAAACTAAAAATTGAAGCTTTCCTTTTTTAGTTAATGAAAGTTGTAACAGAACAGTGTTACAAGCACCCTGGTCATTCATCTGTGCCTGTCCTTGTGTCTCCGGGCCTTGCTGCTCCTTCTGTATCTGGTGTGGGAATACAATCAACTACGGTTTTTCAACAGAAGGCACTTATGATATGTGATAACTTGGTATGAAGGCTATTCATTATTACAGAATGTTGCAAAGAGACAAAATAGAAAGGGCTGGAATCCCTCACATTTAACATCTGGTCTTTGCTGAAATGAGTTTTGGTTACCCTTGAACTGTGTTCTGAAATGACGTAGAAAACCCCAATTCCCCATTTCTCATTCCCCAATGCACTACTTTCCTAAAAACGTCATCTACCAATGTCAGACCTACATTAAATCTAATTAAAGCGAGTGGAAAGATAAAGGAAGCAACTGGAAGCTGGACCAAGAGCAAGAAGCTTCAGCAAGAGATTAAGAAGGGATCATCCTTCAGTCACTTGAAAGGAATTCCCAACCTCCTCTATCTGTGATGAAGGCTTTCTTTACATGCCACGGACACAAGATGCCAGCAAGCTACTGTGGAGAAATCTGAGGATTTCTGCTTGATGCTTTGTTAGTTGGTTCTTCAAACAGCAATATTATATGTAATATATACATTATGTGGCATTTTAAAATGTTTCTCAGCCATAGTAAAGGATGTCCACTACTGCCTTCAGTAACAATGAATGCATGGGGTAGAGGTGAGCCAGGTCTAAGTTGTTCCTAAAACCTCACCAGTAGAAACCAGAAAAATTTTTAAAACAGGAGTAGACATCCCAGATATGTTCATTTATAACAAGAACAGCATAATTATTTTATAACAAATAATTTGAAGTAATCTACAAAGAATGTAAAAAGCCTAACACTCACTTAGGACTAGAAAAGCAAAACTGTGCTGCTCTGATGTTCCTAACTCTTGCCTAAAACTATTACACAATCTAATTAACCTAAGTTCTATCCAAGTGCATTAAACTTTACATTAGGAAACACAACACCCAAAAACACGGCATGCAGGATCCTGAATGTGCCTCATTGATACTGGTGTCAAAACTCCCACAAACTTCAAAAAGCAGGACTAGGCCAGGGAAGTTCTGATTTCTTCCTTTCCTCTCTATTTTCATTCCTAAGAGAAAAGATTTCTGTTTAGGTTTATTAGTCTTTGCACCACGGCTAGCACTGTGGTTTTCAATTTGGATGAGATGTTTAACAGCACTAATATTAATGTTGTACTCCCATAGTAGAAGCAATTAAACATTAGAAATAGGTCAAAATTATGACAATCAAACAGTGGAAGTTGGAAAAAGCATAAACTTACTTGTATGTTAAGTGGAGAAAAGTTTATAAATTAATTGGGGCCTGAATCCTCAAAATTGCTTGCAAATTAAAAGATGAAAGGAAAAGCAGGAGAGCTGAGCTGTTTATTAAAGACCAATTTCCCTACTGTGAGGCAACGCTATATAGTCATCTGACAAAACCTAGGATCAAGTAGTGCCCTTATGGGAAAAGGCAGCGGCAGCAGTCACAGGAGGCTTTGATAAAGCTGCAGAGTCATAAAAGGCAACGAATTAATGAAAGAAACAAACACGTTTATAGTTTAACCACATAAAATCCATAAATTGGTTTCACTTTCAAAAGTTTGTGCAAAAACAATGGGAAACAGAGAAGGAGCTATGTCCATAGGCCATGCTGAATTCCCGTCTATTTTGAACAGCTGCCCTCTCGTTAGGAGATGGAAACAGTATGACCAGAGTCAAAAATGAAACACAGACACAAAGTCAAATATAGCTGTGATAAAATTCTATTAAAGTAGTTAATAATCGACCAAAATATTAACTTGATATATACTGCTGTCATCCAGAGATGTCACAGTATTAAAGGTGCTGATAATAATATGTACATTTAGACTTTCCACTCTGTCTTTCATCACCAGGTACACAAACGTCTAATAAGAATGGTGTACTTTGGATTTCTGTAGCACACAGAACTCAGCAATGAAAGGGCAACAACACAATTCAGTAATTTTGTTTTGTTTTGCTGTTCTCCAGAATGCAGTAGAGTTTAAAGTATTTTTTTGGAAAACACCTATTTTTAACATGACAAAAAAAGCCAGCTTCCTACCTCCCACTTCAAGCTTCTATTTCTTCTCTGAATCATTCTCTCTAACCATTCTTTCTCTTTTACATGCAAGAAGACTAAGTGAGGCGACTGACAACTGAAGCTCCTTGATAAGGTAGCAGTGTGGTGAATTAGGGTGAAGCAAAGCAAAATGTATAGAAAAGGCCAGGGAAGGTTGCTTTGTTAGTTGATTTTTTTTAGTGCTGTATAAAATACTAATCCAAAAGGAAAGGAAAACAAACATATGTGATCTGAATGATAAGAATATGATTCATGTAAAGAGAGGAAAAACCTTCTCAAAGAGCAATTTTAAAGAATTATGATAGTGCCTTAGAAATAAGAAGGCTATGATCTTTTCCCTTAAGACAAGGGAAATAAGGCTTAGTAGTTAGAGTTGAGACTAAGATGTTAACTTCTGTAAAAGATAAAGATAAGGCTATGATAGTTATGTTTTAGGTCTTAAATTTTAACTGTGGAGCGAATTTCTGTTCAGATGAACACAAAGGTAAATAGAATAAGAAGTACTTAAAAACTAACTAGAATGTCTTAAGGCTGCAAAAGACTTGTTCTTGACTATCCACAATGGAAAAATAAGAAAATACTTGGATGACTATTCACAGAAATAAATTATAGGGACATTTACTTAATAGTAGCTATATGAAATCACACTGTGAGCAAGTTCCGTGTAGCCATAGCATTTCAGTGGATCATCTGGGCAGTGAGAAATTGCCATTACTTCCATCAGGTATTAAGAAATTCTAACCTTTAACTGTTAATTTTTTATACTCTGAAATGTTACCCTAGTGTCTTGTAGAATTTCCTAAGAATCCTATACAGTAAGAACTGAAGAAAGTGGAAAATCTAACAAAGAATCTTGAAAGCAATAAATGGGAAGCAGTAGGAAAAAAAGGTTTGCTTTCTGGATCTTCAACTTCCTTGCAAAATCTAGAAACCTCACAGACCTGGCACTCTGGTTACTAAAGCCAGGAACACGAAAGACTACTGGGAGGCTGATACTTTTTTTTTTTTTTCATAAAGGAAGGACATATAAGCATATATATACTCTCAGAAGAACTAAGACTGTTTTACCCAGCTTTTCTCACATATCTCTTCTGTAAGAGGTAAATGATGCATGAAAATGTATGCAAGACATGAAAGATATACAAAAAAGGCAAAAAATTACTGTATATATATATTCCTATATACATATATGTATAATAGGTGTAATTTTTGTTAGTCACCTATCATGTAGCTCACTTAAATTTTTAATTATCCCTGTATTACCACAACGGGGTTTTTAGGCTGAGTTGAATCTTGACTTTTTTGTTTTGTTTTCTAAGTTTTTATTTTTTAAGTTTCTAAGTTTTCTAAGTTTCATTACGTTTTCATTTCACTCCTGATTATTTGGAGAACATTAACATTTTGTGTGACGTGATCAACATTTATACTAAATTATTCAGAATGATAACAAAAGGCCATTTGACCTTGACACAAAGTGCACTAGAGCCTACAAGAAGATTAACTTCTCATTAGACCAGGCCTCCCTTGACAAACTTTATGACATATTATGAACATGTAATTCTATTGCCTCTGAGTTAATTCCCCATAAGAATAATACGTTATAAGAAGTAATTTAGCGGCACGTTCACTGTATGACAAAACGGTAGGAATAGGAAAGGGAAAGGGAAATTACTAGAATAATTTCTCCCTCCTCACAGATCAGGAAAAAGAAAAAAAATCCAGATGATGGGATAGCGAGAAGGTGAGATGAGAAGTAATCAGGAGTGCAACTGGGCTGCTGCTAGCCTCATAAAAGATGCAGGAATAAGGATGGGGAAAGCTTAACATTCCTCAGCCATCTTGGACTGTTGGTAAGACCTGAGGTATGGCCTCCACTTGAAAGGCATTGCTGGCATAACCATATTCTTTAGAAGTGGGAAAAAAAATCCTACCCACATCACTACACCCTACTGTAAATGTAGGTCAAGGAGCAAAATAGCCCATTCAGAGACTGGGCTTACAATGTACCAGTTAAATGGTTTTTGCCAATAAAAGCTGTCTTTCTGCTGTGGCTTCGTGGGAAGCAGGTATTACCTTTTACAGATCTTTTCATATCTAGGTAAACTCTGTAAGAAACTGGAAGCATCATTAGCAGCTTCCTCATGGTAAATTGGGAATACTGGCCTATCTCTGAAATTAAAAAACCCAGCTCTTACTACCATTATCATGACAGTTCTCAAGAGTCAGCAGTTAAAGTCCTTTTCTATGGGACTTTTGCCTACACTGCAAACAGATACATCCCATACCCTTTTATTGCCCTATCCTCGCAAGACTAATGATGTTTTGGTTTCCTCTCCTTAATTTGGTCTTAAGATTCCCTCCCTCCCCATACATCCCTCAGAAATCAGCCTGTTGCTTTCAAAGAAACCCCCAGAGGCCAAATTTTCAGGGGGTGTGACCCATCTAACTTTCTTTGGCTGCCTTTGAGGTTGTTCCAACTCCAGCGCCTCAAAGCCCAGCAGAAGTCAGGAAATGAGAGCATATAGTAAATAGTTTAACTCACACTGGTTTGGCTTTCAATTCTAACATGAGTTCTCAGTGTTTTGCATCTAGTAAGATGTCTATTAACTCAAAAGGCTCCAGTTAAAGAGAACAAATGCAGTGACAGTGGACAGATACCAGTGTATCGCAGCTTGTTGCTAAAGAGAGCTGTGTGTGCCATACAACTTAAATATCGCACCTCTATTCAGTTCTGTGACGGATGAAACCTGAGCTCTGAAAAAAATGATCTGTTAAGGTTTAAAGCACATGAGGTTTAAACTAAAACAAACATGATAACCAGTATTAGGTTTCTAAGCACATCCAGAGCACTCAGCTTGTCAGCAGTCATATATTTACAGACTTGCAGCATATGCCAAATAAGAGACAATGAATCCAATAATAGACAATAAAGCCTGTTGTAAAGCCACTTGTAATAGCAGCTGTTGCCTCTATTGAGAAAAAAATCTTTAAACAGGTTACCTTTTAATACTTCTTTTTTCTCTTGCTCCCTCTTTTACGGAGCCTGGGTGGATGCTATAAAAGAAATAGATATTAATTAGAATGGGCTAATTCTCCAAAGGAATACAGCATAAACATCTTCCTCCTTAATTTACCTGATGTTGACCACATATACAGTGTAATTCCAGTTCTGGAAAGTACGGTTCAGCTGAAAAACAGGAAGACATTGATCACATGAACAGTGAGATGTTAATGGGGCTCTTTGTTGCTTAAGGCACAGTTAGAATTTCACCCTTCTGCCCCTTGAGAAATCCCCTTCAGTTTTGCAAAGCAAAGACAACACTCTCATATTTCAGTGAGGTGAATGTTGTATTACATGTACAACTGGTAGTGAGAAATGCGGCCTTTTTTATAGACAGAAGGTCATGACACAGTGAATAGGTGAGTGCACAGGATACTGACCTTTTCCTTTTCTCTCCTCTTAAATTCTCAGGAACACTTTGATAAGAATAGACTTCAGATAAATTTTCACCTGCCAGTCTTCAAACTTGTGATGATCTTCTTTTCAGACCTTTGTACTATTTATTCTGAGACCACAGTAGCTGCTCGGATTTCCTCTCAAGAGACACTTTTGCATACTCTGCTAGGGCCAAGTGACACCTTTCTAGATTCTTTAGCTCAGGCAACTTAAGTACTTTGCCTGGCTACTGATGCTAACAGAATAATCTTGGCAGGTTTGGATGACTGCATTTCTGATTTGTAGATTACTATAGGTGGTTTCTCTAGCTTCTGAAAGCTTCAGGTTTATTAAAAGAAAAATAAAGAATAGTTTCCATATATTCATGATATATTTTCATGTAACTAGCTGTATAAAGACTACTTACAAATTGTGTGAGTGCGACTATGTGAACTCTCATAAGAACAGAGAATATCTCTATTCAGACAGGAAGAACTTTCAGAGACAAGAACTTCAAGAATCCTCCACCTGGAGGGCCTGAAAAGAAGCTTATGCCTACTAAAATGGGCTGAAAACCCAGAGACTACTAGAATCCTTAGCAACTGACCCATGGCAGAAGCCTTCTGAAGTAGAGGATAAACTGGAAAAGTTTATTGCCTCACAAAGATCAACACTGCCTGGCTTTTTTAATAATTTCTTTCACCATATAACTTCAAAATCACATTAGCATTTGGACAGAAGAATTTTGTTCTGTACAGTGATGTTGGAACTCAGACATCTATTACTTTCAGTGGACAATTCTGATTTCTCCATGCTTTTCAAAATCTCACCTATTATCTGCATTTCTTAAGAAGTGGAGACATTCCAAAATTTTATCGACAGAACTGAAGAGCCCCAGTTCGACAGAGTTGAATTCACTACTGCACAAATCAATAGAAAAATATTTAGGAAACACACATTAACAGTTTATTTGGTAGCCTGTTTTATTTCTTCTCCAGCTGATAACACTGATGCACTGGCTTCATATATATAATCACACAGGAAAGAAAACTTACCCATTCTGCAATGACGTCATGTACTTTTGACACTGAGTTGGAGTTGGAACTAAAGACAGTTATAGATATCCTGTAGAATAGCCCACCTGTCCATTAAAAACAGCATTATAATGTTAGAAACTGAGAAAATGTACCTTTCTAATAATGAGACTTTAGTTTCATGATTAATATAAAGATTAGGCTGAACCTCATATACAAGGACACCTCAGGCTATTGTTGGCATTATAAAGTTTAAAGTGAACAAGGCCTGCAGGGACCATTCTCACTAGTTCTGTTGATTTTGACAAGAGTTCCCCCTCCCCTTCATATTTTCAGAGACATTTGAAATGTGACATGGAAATTCAAAGAAAATGTATATAAAAATATTATTTTGCATATGCCTCTAATGTGGTGTGTTAAAGCAATATTGTAAAAGTACCATGAATTAAAAAACTATTATAATTAATGAAATTTGTAAAAGCAGATAAATACTTCTCTAAGTCATATTGTTATAATTCAGAATTGAACCACTGAAGGTTACATTTAAAACTTTGTGAGAGCAGATGAAGCTCATCAATTAAAAGTAACAAATTAACTGAGGACATTGGACTAGGTGTGAGAAGTGATATACAGCTGTTGTTTCCAAAGCACAGTCTTGGTCTCAGGCCTGGTGATGGCTAGAGAGTAGATGAACTCACATTAGCTTTACAAAACCAGCAGCTGAACAAACCATCTTGCAGTCACAAAATGTGTAACACTTGGCTTGGTGCAATTTTATATTCAGAAAGCTGTTTTGAAATGTCACTGGGCAAATATAAATTCTCTTTAAGCTCATGAGTGGGTAGGCAGCATTACAAGATTTTACATCTAATAAATAACATCAAATCATTTCATGGTTATGCTGTGTGCCAAAAGTCTGTACTTCTCACAAGTCACTTTTTTTTCATTCAGCTACTAAAAAATATGTAAGCTCTAGTTGAATAAAATTTCCCAGGATGTGGGGGAGGTTTAGGAGCTTCTGGATGAATTCACTTGCATGTATGTGCATGTGTGGCATGGCTTGGTTCAGGGCTGTTACCAAACAAAGTTGAGGGTCTTGATCACAGACACATGCATTCATATAATCCTCTGCAAATCTTACAGAGACACTACACAGGACAGAACAGGGCATGACAATAATTATACAGAAATCCCTTTCTGCTTCCGATTGTAAAGGAACTGCTCTATCTTTCTGAATCTAAATAAAAGACCTTTAATTCTAAGTGGAGCAAACGTCACAATTTTACAACTTTGTAGATAACTATTGTACAAGAGCTTGAAACAGAAGTATCTGGAAAGAAAATCTGAAGCCAGCATTTTCCAATTTAATTGTACATTCATTGGTTACCATCCTATTAATGAGATGGCTTGAGTATTGTTCTTTCTTTTCAATATGGAATAATCACATGAACACTGAGATTAGTATGAAAATTCTTCCATGATAAAATACTAAGGAAGATGGTTTACTAGTTACCTTCTTTGGTAAGCTATGATTAAATTTTATATATGAGTAGAATGAACTTGTTTCTTGATTTAATGTCTTTTTTTCCGCCCTTAACTCGGGAGACACATAAATTTGGTGTACACTTTAATCTGAGAATGTATTTTACTTTTATATTATTACTGCAAAAATTTCAAATTAAAAAAAAAAAAAGATGAAAAATGAAGTCTTTGGAAGTAGAAAATTGGACTTTGAGCAAGTTGAAAACACTCGCAAGATCTGAATCTCATTTATATGTATATATCTCTGTATATACACATATTCAGTTTTAAATCTATAATGTATATGTGCTATACAGCTACACACATACAGAAAGTGTTCATTATATATATTCTGACACATTCATATTTAATTATATATATATATATAATAATCTTATTCAGATAATCATGCATATGGACAAAACCACCTCAATATAGGAATATGAAAAGTATATTTAAAATCAAACATAGTAAGTACAAAATAGTCAATAGCTTGGAGATCTCCACCAGATAGTGACTCAAAGCATGGTTTTAATGAGGTGAAAAAAAGAACGAGAACAAAGAACTAATCTATATTTTAAAACACTCTCAGGAGACTGCAGTGGCTGATAGTAAAAACTAAAAATTATTTCTCAGTCTCCATATTAAACTGTGGAAATCCCACCTCAAAATGCTGACTTAAAAAGACAATATGAGTACAAAATTGATGAAAAGTAGCCAAAGACAATTTGAAAAAAAAAAGATAACATCAATTCTCCCCACCTCCATCACCAATTACAAAAATATAAAAATCAATGAAATATCACTATTTTTCTTTAAATTCTGTCAGGCATATTATCTAAATTTGACGAAATAAAATTACTTTTTAAAAAATCTTCAATTTTTGAAAGTAAATTCCTAAAAAACATGGTAGTGAAAAACATTCATACAATCTTAAACAATAAAATGGCATAAAATGATATAAAATACATGGAAACCAATGCATTATCCTCACAGTGTCATGAAAGCTGTTTTAGAGAAGTACACAAATATTAGAAATCATGTTAATGACATATGCTATCACTAAGATGTTACAAATTCCCTTCTATTGCAATTAAATTATTATTCCAAAACATCTTCAGATGCTAAATTGACATATATCTAAAGGATGAAAGACAGCTACTTCTATGTTCATTCTACAAACTGAATATCTAACAGACAACATGATGTTGGGCTTTTTCTACATCTAACTAATCTAATGGCTTGATATACTGTAAGTGACCTCAGGTTGACACAGGCAGCCAGGGTCACTGAAGGAGACACATAAACAAGACAAAAGGAGTGCAGCAGAGCTAGTAAGTTGATTCAGTGGTGGGTAAGGGGTGCTGTTTTGGCTTGTCCCAGATGATAAATTGGCCAAGGAATGAACATGTGCTGAAACTGATGACTGATGGTATGTTTCAGCAGAAACTGGTGTTTGGGACTGCACGAGAGAGCGATCGATGGTTGCTGCAGCAGCTCTTGTCAGAGTACCTGTCAAAATTGTCTCTCTGTGCTGAGTAACAACTCTACTATATGAAAATGGTAGAGGTATCACATCAGTCATTACTGCAGTTCTGGATGACTCCAAAATAGAAGAGCGATTTGCAAAACATGCATAATCAGCATTTTCAAAATCCAAGACATGAATAGTAACAATATTCAGAGAAGACATTCCTTCTCTGTCCTTGCTGAAGGATCCATACACCTCCCCTTTTGAATCCCATTCAGAAATCCTCAATATGTTTGTTGGTCTCAAAACAGCAAAATTCCTTATGTCTTCATTATTGTCAATAAATTCTTGTTCTACTGTCCATAGAGAGACTGTCCACTTGATTTTCAGTGGAGTTTTGTCCTAAAAAAGTTTGATAACTTCTCAGTATCTCTGTTGTTGGAAAGCTTAAGTTTTCTACATCACACTGAAGAATCAGGCTTGGAGAAATTGTATGAAGATAGTTCTGAAAATTTTGTAGGAATGGTGGTGTGGAGTAGCTGTTAGGAGGTACACTGACTCTGAATTTTGAGTCTGCATGAAGAGTGCCTTAATTCCAAAGACAATGTCATTGGAACAAAGTCAGAACTCATTGAACTGATGTTTTTTTTAAAAAGATCTGCATCTATTTGAACTTCACTTCTTGCTTTATCAATTGTATTTGTTACAGCATCATTCTCTGAAAGACTTTGAGACTATGATGTTCCGTATGTTTTTGTGCTGCTTATCAAACTCCTAACTATGCAAGTAACCGGAGTCCCCGGTGTACTGATCAAGAAAGGAGTTTGGAAATCCCTTGAACCAGAAGGCTGGGCTCCTAAATGTGTTGGAAAGACAGAAACAGGCTGACGCCTGTTGTTTAGGAAGGTCATGCTGGTTTGATCACTTACTATGTCAATTCGAATTTGTATTTGCAAACTATCAAATAGCAATTTTTCTGTGGAGTTTTCAAGTGCCTCATCAAAAGGACCTACCTGTACCCATACAGAGAATTGACTGAAAGGTGCTTCCAGGGAAGGAAAAGGAAAGTCAAAATAAAGTTCACTGCTGGAAGTCACGGTTGGGTTTGAAAAGTTCATTGCTGAGTGCAATTGTGATACTGTCCTGCCATTACTTTCTGAAATTCTCTTTGAAATACCTGGAATAAATTATCTGAAGATTTGTTTTTCCAAAGCTGATACATGACTAAAGAAATTAATTTCTTCAGCTTTGTGCCCTAATAATCTAATAGTAGATGTTTGCTGAAAGATACTGTCAGACTTAGCACATGAACTGATGGACAGTAATCTCTCTGTTGGGGAGAAGAAAGCAGTATATTGAGAACCACTGATTTTCTGATGGCTCCCAAGAAAACACTTGAGGTGCTTCTTCCAAATGATGGGAAACAGTCCAGAAACTTACTCTTAAAGAGGGGGAAATATCTACATATTTTGTTGGAAAATCCAAGTAACCTAAGTTCCAGTACTTGCCAACTGAATTCATGTTCTCTGGCTCTAATATGGAAAAAGCTGACTCTTCATCTTCATTACTATCATGAAATGCATCTAAATTGTTCTCCAGTACACCATTTCTGATGGTCTTGCTGGGCTTTTGAAAGTATGGATGTTGTAAATAATGAAGCCAGTAATTACTATTAGATATAAATATGTTGCCACTTTCCAAATACGTGTCAGTCAACTGTTGCTGTTAAACAGGCAGGGTCATTGCAACACATTTAACTGCTGAGCTTGTGCAGCCTGGCCCTACCAGAAATGCTGCAAATGTTAGTAGCCCTCTACTGGGTCTTAGGACTAAACTTGTCAGTTGGATGTCGGGCATAAATTTTGTGTATGTTGGGTTTGCACATGGAGTGTCTACAGAGATAAAATTTGTAATGCCTCCTGAGTGTTGTTCCTCAATATATGTAGATTTTCTAAACTGATATGCACTGTTTACTGCTAACATAGAAAAAGTTTTCCTATCAGCATTGCTTTCTATCATTTCCATGGAAAGATTTCCAGGTGCCAAGTCTAGCCAATCTAGGCTACTTTTTTGGAATGGTGATTTCTCCTCTATAGATTGTATAGGAAAACTAGAAGAAGAATGATGTCTGTCTTCTTTAACGTCAGAGGCGATGTGATGATGAAATACAGTCTCATTCCAACAGTTCACAGGCTCCAAGACACACATGAAATCGGTTGTGTTGCTGTTGGAGGACGAAATCTACACAGTTTCTTTTTTGTGTTTGTAAGCAGTGCTGCTGCTGTTAATAGGCGAGCAGAACGCTGGCTCAGAGTCAGAGCGACCTAGTCCATTTGTCAAAGTGCATGCTAGCTCTGCATTAGGACTTCTACTGTGAAGAAGAAGAACTGCTGCATTCACAGAAGGCTCTGTAACTGCATCTATTGCATAAGAAGTGGCATGAAATGCACTTCTGGAATAATTAAAAATATTTTCATTTGGCAAATGAAAATACCATTCCATCCAGTATTGTCTTGGTTGATTGTTTCTGTTAAAGCAGCCAAGGTTTCACTGTGGGTCTCAGAAGCAGCTGATGTGGACATAGTTGGAAGAAACAAGCTGTATGGATTTTTTTCTCTCAGGGTTCTCATCTACTGAGTTTTTACTGAAACGTAGTGGCCTTTGTTTCACTGGCCAAGTAACTGGGGTTGAGATAATTGCTATGGTTTTGACCCCTTCTATCTTAGACTCTTGATGCCACTATGGTGGTGAATGGGAGAATTCAGGTGAATTTCTCTTCATTCTGAAGATAAGTGTAGCACGAAGTCTGAATTCCTGCAGGTCTGTCTGCAGTAAGCCACATAGTTATTGGATTAAAGAAAGTATATGTAATGTATATATTCTTGGCTGTCTACTCTTGGTCTAAAAATCAGCTTACCAAGAGTGGGAAATGATGCCAGTTAACTGAGTGAAAGTTTAATGTGCTTCTACCATAAGTGAATTTGGCTTATTTTCTTAGTCTTCCTACTTTTCCTTGGGTGTTTCAAAGCCATAGAAAGCCATAAAAATTGTCCAATTTTTATTCATATTAACATTAATGAGATTTGATTCCTTCCGTCATTAAAAAAATCAGAGTAACTGCTCAGGGTGAACATAGAGAGAGTGGATCCACAAAAAGAAAACAAACACAACTTGCAAGAAATTTTCAATATTTTCTTCTCACTTTTACAGCTTACTTAATCCAAAGAGTTTGTATTCAGATAAATTCTTTCGCATTGTGTACTGCACTGCCTGATTGCCAACATGCAATAAATGATCTGCCAAAAGAATAAATGCTCCAAGAGTTTTAAATCCTACGGTAAACAACTGATGCATTGGGGAAAAAAACCTCAAAACCAAACAAGCTAAAAACCAAACAACAAAAACCACCCAGATTCTAATTTATTTCTGTGGAGCACACTGAAAAAATAAATCTTAAAAAAAAATAATTCTTTAGGCCTCAGATGAAAATTGCACGAATCTATCTCTGTGCTGTTAATAATGTTTAGCAACCATCTTTAACATACAAAAAAATATTTTAGCAGCATCTCACAGAATGATGCTCAGTCTTTAGGAGACAGTGATATCATAGAATTTGAGAAAACCTCAAAAGAAATCCTGGCTTTAATCCTGTGCTAATAATAGGCTCATTTACTACCTTATTTTTTCCCTTAATCTTTCTAAATGAAAAGTAAACGATATCTGATACTGTCAACATTTTCCCTAGTAAAGTCTGATCCAGCTCTTCTTGAAGTCAGTGGAAAGATTCCTGTTGACTCAGTGGAAGTGGCTTTGCTCCATAGGAATGGTTCCACTTGGCTCCTGCACCTGACTAGTGAGGAACAGACAATCCAAGCATACTACCACCCTGGCTGTGCAAGCGGGAGCCACACAATCTGCAACCTTGAAACATTGCAACAGCACAGTTCTTTTCAGACCTTTTTCAACAATCCCTTTCCCTTCCTTTAATCTTTGCATAGGTAGATACAACGGGTAACACAAAATTAATTCCTTTCATAGACGAGCCAGGTAAACATACAAATAAACACTGAGTTTGGTTCTGTTCTCATTTGCACCATTCTGACATGGTCCAGTGAAGTTAGTCCTGATTCACTTCAGCATAAATGAGATCAGAACTGAGACATGACCCTTGACATTATGATACTAGGAAAAACACACCTTAAAATACAACAAATTTGCTTTACACACAGTACAAGGAAAAATGTAACACAGGATTTCTTACCATTGTTTGGCTTATCGTTTCTATTAGTATCGGGCATGTTAGTGGTGACAGTGGGTGGTGTAGGAGTAGTAGCATTTACAGTAGCTGGTAATAAAGATGAGAAAGAGGTGAACTTGAATGAAATATGAATGTTAATAAGGTAAGACAAAATGGGAACAATGCATGACCATGTAAAATGAAACCATCTACACACAATGCCATAAATGTTAAATAAACACATTATTTTTTCTGCACAAAGTGATGAATAGATATGAACTGAGGCCCCAATCCTGCAATCTTCACTTCCACTGACTTCACTGGGAGTTTTGCCAGTGTAAAGTTTGCAAGATCAGTCCTGTACTGCTTTCATAAACTCAAAATCCTCTTATGAGGGCTTTAGATAGAAACAGCTGGGCAAAGACTAGAAATAAGTTTGAAGATGCATGCACTTACTGCCTCTTAAAAGAATCATTGTCCCTACTCAAAGACTGAATATGACAAACAAATGAGAAACAAAAACATTCATGAAAGGATCTAATTAACTCCGTCGAGCTCCAAACTAAAAAGAGAACTGAAATCAGAGTTGGAATAGGTGAAGAAGAATATATATTTTGAAAGTGTGATGTAGGAGCTCAGCTATACTGTTCCCACCGACACCAAGAGGAGTCACCCCAAACAATTCTGGAAACCAGCTGGACACTTTTCAAAATTAGAGGGAGGAGCCAAAACTGTGAATTTCCCCCGCAGTAGACTGGGAGGGTATTTGTGCTAAAGGAATTCAAAGGTCTTGGCAATCAATTTTCAAATAATGATTTGGGAAATAATTTAATTTTGTCCAGTAACTCCCAGGGAATGCAGAACCACTCACTGACAGATTGACTTTTTTCCTGAAAACTCTTGGTTAAAATCTGATGGTTGGTATGGTAAAATCCCAAATGTTACGTGGCTTTGGATGATTTTGACCAAGAAACAACCTGGAAAGGTAAACAATCGTATTTTGGACAAGAAATTGCATTTTTTAATGTTTTATTATGTTGATTTACCTAAAGTTATGAGTCTGAAAGTCATAAATTCAAGTCATAACTTAGAGAGTAGGTTCATGTTCAGGTTTCAGTGAGACAAGACAATGAGCGAAAGAGAAGTTTCACACAGGAGCAAACAGGTTTTAACTGGGAAAGTAAGCATATAAAGTGACACCCTGTAATATGAAAAAAGCACTTCTCTCATGAAACCTCAGAGCTATATTGTCTGAGAAACAAGTCATAAGGCTTCTAATAGATTGTATCTTCCAGTTAATGCTGGCATTTCCTAATGAATGAAAATATTTACTAAGCATAACAGAGAAAACAGCTTTCATCAGATTGTAGCTGATTTGGCATCCACAAACTTTTTTCCTGGTGTTATTGCACAGCACACAACAAACAAACAAAAAAGGAATCCAAACTTGCCTCTCAGTTTAGAGAAAGTCTACAGTGTTGACAGAAATAAACATCTTTTTAAGATTTTCGTGATTATTACAATAATGATGATGGCGCTGAATGGGGTAAATCTGATCTGGCATCTTATTCCAAACTGATGAACCGAACACAAGGGACACTTTACCAAACACTTCTTATAGAAGGAAAGAGTATTACCTTGGTGAAAATACTCAGTTTTATTGAATATATGATGACTTAAAAAGTTAAGAGAGGCAAGTTTGAAAGGCAGCACCTTTTATTAGGACAATATCTTCTACTAGACAAGTTAATAAAGCTGGAAAAAAGGATGAAGCTTTCAGAAAAACAGGCTTGTTTTGATGAAAGTGTGCCCATTTCTGCAGCCATATCAGCTGACGTAATGATAGTCTCTTCCTTTCACACTGTGCCACTTTGATGTAGGAAAACACTCAGAGCTCTTCCAAGAGAATATACAAAGTTATTTATATGGTGGCTTTATTACCCTTTACATATAAAAAGACTAATACTGAATAATTGAGGATGCCTCATTTACCAAAGTATTTGAGTGGTAGTATTAGCACACTGTGCTTTGTGCCTATGATGACTGAAAATTACTGTCTGAAATCTGATTATGAACATTAACGGCATTTCACTTTCCCTGTGGAGACCAGTACACTATGCTTCAAGAACCTGAACCAAATTTACCTCAGGAAAATCTGGGAAAAGTACACTGAAGAATAACACAGATCCCTTACTGGCTTTCCAAGAAGACTACATTTTCCCTTTTATATTTGACCTAATCTGCTTTACTTTTAATATTGGTTTTGAAAGAGTTCTCAGACTTCCTCTTCCCCTCCTATATTTTATTCTCTCCTGTCTCCTTCTTCCACCATTTGTCCAGAAAAGGGTTACACAGCTAGACATTTTTGGTGCAATTGCTGCTGTGATTAAAGTTTAACATTAAAGGCCAACATGTTATCAGGTTTGTGTTAATGAAGGTGCTGTGGAAATGGATTGATGTTGTTCATCTAAAGCACTTTTTACGGAACTTCAGCATCTAAGGAGAACAGAATGAATTAACCATCCTTGCATGTCCATTGATTCACATGATGTGGAAATCTTCAGGGTTCACCCACTCCTTGCATTCAGCTAAGCTGACCTTTAAAGACACCTAATAAATTCTTATATGATGTGATTTTTACACTATTAAACCATCACTAAGTGCTGTAGCATGTGGTTCATTAACTAATAGCTACTGGATTTTGCAGTTTAATGTTGATTTTTTAACCTGCTAATCCCAATGTATCTAGCCTCAAAATAGCTTATTGAAAAAAAACCCTGAATAAGAGCCAGTTCCTTTTTTTCCATCTGCTCATTTTTTATTTAGAGATGTACCCACTTCTTATACTGGTTAATATTTTACTGTCAAAATGTGTAGGAGGAAAAGAGGTGGAGAAAGAAATGAAAGCAGTCAATTAATTCAGTTTTGATATAATGGAGACTATTTGCAAAACGTATTATCGAGGGGATGATCACATTTTTTCCACATATTTACATACAGGACAACCACACACTAGATGAGATTAAAGAATTCCTTTCCTTGCTATTTTTCATTGCCACTGACCCTTTTAGAAACAATAATAAAAAAGAAACGGAATAAAAAGCCTCAGGATTTCCCAAAGACGAAACTGTGAAAAGGACCCGGGCTTCTTACCTTGGCAAAGGCTTCCTAGGTTTGCACAGCTGGTTGGTTCAATTGAAGAAGAGGGAATTAGATATGAGCCTTTAAAAGAAGAAAGTAAATAATTTAGAAAGGGTTGGCTACTGGGCATAAAGCTGTCATGTCTGATAATATATGATATCATACAGTGCAGTCCTCTTCCTAATTTCTCTCAGTGGCAAAACTGACACTGCCTCTAAGACTTCATGTGTTTTCATTTTCTCTTTCCACTGCAGGATCCTTGAAAACCCCGCTGACTTGCAAGTTACAGTCACTTGTGTATCCTCCCATGGTTTTCTGAGCTTTCACTAAATAACATCACATTAAAGGAATGCAGTTTGCATGTACTGTGTGAAATGAGTTTAAGCAAAGGTTCAGTATGGCCATAGGATTTATGCAATATTTGTGAGTAACAACCCCTGCCTTGGACAAGCAACTACACTCTGCTACTGTAGCATGGGCTACCCACCACACAATTCTGAGTAATCTGCCTGTGACAGACACTAGCCAGATAAAAGGTAATTAAACTTGTTTCTCTGCCCAGGGCGTGGGTGTGATTAATATTCTGGTATGCATGATTTATAAACAGATAATAACTCTGTATCTCTACAGAATTATTCATAACAACAACCATACACTTTTATGATCTGGAGGCAAAAACAGGGCACGTAAGAATGGCTACAGAAAAAGAACTAGCACAACTGAATTAATTGCAGTTTGTGTATCCCAGAAGTTCAGCTGCAAATACAGCCACCTTTGCACACTGTGTTGAAAATAATGGGACCATAGAGCACTGGCAAAATGTGAACCTATTAAGAGTGTCGCCCTTTTGGCTTTTGCTTTACCACTTCAGAATCATATAAACTAAATGAGGTTGTCTCCTTCCATAAAATTAAACAGCCACCATCCATCAGCTTGTAAAGATAGCTAAGAAAGCATTTCCTGTGATGCAAGAACAAATGAAGCATGGACCCTTGATACAGAAATTGTGTGATGCTCCAGATACCACTACATGCACTGCCCACAAATATAAGACAGAATTAAATATGTGATCCTCAACAAGTATTAAAGCTCAGCAATTTCTTTTTTATAAGTTTAAGAGATAAAGGCAAATTCACTCCCTTGGTATACTTCTTATGAACTCCAGAAAGGATGTTCTAAGTGAATGAGCTTTCTTCCCTCCCCCCTCCCAAAATAAATTTGCTAATATTAAACAGTCAATATCAAAACCTACTCCAAGTTTAATCCCTGTTCTGTATCATGGAACAATAACCTGAGAGCTGGTTGGAAAATCTGCAGGCATTCATATTTTCTTCAGTGAGTATTTAAAATAAGACTACAATTTTATTTGATGAAACTAAAAAAAAACCCAATCCAACTTTACAAAACATTTAAATCAGGAAGACTGTTGTATTGAATTTGCATGGCAATGGTTTGGCAGCAGGGAGGATACAGGGATGGTTCTGTGAGAAGCTGCAAGAAGCTTCCCCTGTGTCCAATGAAGACAATGCCACCCTGCTCCAAAAATGGACCCGCCACCGGCCAAGGCTGAGTCCGTCAGCAACAGTGATAGTGCCTCTGGGATAACAGATTTAAGAAGGGGAAAAGTTACAGCACAACAGCAACGCAGCCAAGAGAGGAGTGAGAACATGTGGGAGCAAAACTCCACAGACACCAAGGTCAGTGAAAAAGGAGCGGGAGGAGGAGCTCCAGGTACTGGAGCAGAGATTCCCCTGCAGCCCATGGTGCAGCCCATGGTGACGTAGGCTGTCTCCCTGCAGCCCATGCAGGTCCATGGTGGAACAGATATCCACCTGTAGAACATGGAGGACCCCATGCTGGAGCAGGTGGATTCCTGAAGGAGGCTGTGACCCCACAGGAAACCCATGCTAGAGCAGTCTCCTGACAGGATCTGTGGACCAACAGAGATAGAAGCCCACTCTGAAGCAGATTTGCCAACAGGACTTGTGACCCCATGGACTGGTATTACAGGCACTTTGTGTTGTATATCTCACTCCAAATATCTAAGATTCAGACATCCGTATCTGCTTGTCATGACTGACTTTCTTCACAGTCAGTGGAGAGGAACAAGCACTCCTACAGCAAAAAACTTCTGACTTCACTGAGACATCTTCTCCAGTATGAGATGCACTGACCTGTGGAATAGCCTTTTTGATTCAACTGTTCATAAACAGTACTGAGGGTAATTAGCTCTGCCTGTAAAATTGTCCAGCTGCCTAAGGCAGAAACATCCCACACTAAGTTAAATCTGACAGTGAAACTAAGAATTCCTTTGGCCTTTGGGAATGAAGGACTTGTATAAAATACATATAAAACAAATGCAATTGCAGGCATGGACAGACATGCTGCCACATTATCCTTAAACTGAGTAGATTATATCCTGCTATAGGTCTAGCCAATGCGGATTTGAAAATCAGAACCAGAAGTTGTTTAAATGCTCCTCAGTTTGCCTGCACTAACTCTGAACTGGTGTTCAGTAGCAATATAGTGCTACCATTACCTAGGCTACTTGTTTTAAAATTAGTCTGGATACCCAAGCCGTGTATGTATACCTTGAAATGCAATCTGTCCAAAGGTATGGCAATAAAAACAGACTTCTGTCAAGTCCTACACAAACACCCCACCATGATTGCACAGCTGTGAAAATAGTCTAGGGAATAAACTAGTAAAAGGTAAAACCAGGAAAAGATTATCTGAAACAATTTGCCAGTCTTATTATGCTCCATAAACCTACTTGTAAAAGCTTTGTCTGAAAAACCCTGAAAATAATACCCCTTGATAAACATAAGCACTGTTCAGGCACAGATATGTTGAGATCATGGCTAAATGCTTGGCTTGCTTTTTTTTAGAGCTACATGCTGCTTCCTGGTGAAGCATTATTGGAGTTGTGTGAAAACCTCTTTTCTGCATAAATCCTTTCATTGCTGTTAAATGAAGCCTGATCAGAGTCAGCTCCCAAATGTTAGTGGTTTATTCATGGTTGATAGTCTGACTCATCAACTCTCCTGTTGAAGGGTGGTTTTACAAAGAAGCTTTTACTCAAGGAGAAGAAGGGAAGAAAATTCCAACAATTTAATCTCTGGGATTAGTAACCATCTTTGAAATGGTATTGCATCCAGTATTTTCTTTTAGGAAATACTCTGGCTCAGGAGAGCTTTTATCACAGAGGGTGATTTAATATCTAAGAAAGAAGAAGACTGACTAATGAGTTAGTTTTCTCATAGGCTGATTTAGAGGAAATAGCAATGCTTATAGGTGGATACATTTCAAGAGACTTATAGGGCCTAAAGTAGGAACACTAATATACTTTTTCTAAAACAGTGCTCTGCTGGACACTGACATCCCAAGGAATAAAGATGTGCAATGAAACTAAGTCTACTGTTTCTGGTGATATTACATTTGTGGCACAGGGCTGTACAGTCTTTAACAGAAAGAAGAACAAGACCCCTACTTCAGTAAAAATTAAATGAGACTGCAGCTTCTACAGAGGTCTTGGTAGGTTGCTTGGTAAAAGTGTTAAGGTAGTCAGCATGGTATAACAGTGTAAGAGGAGTAAGATTTTCTGGAAAGTTATTCTCTATGAGATCAGTTCATATTCATGAAATAGAAACAATTTCTTGTCCAGAACGCCTTTATCAGTCATAGTCAGATCAGTCTCTTCTTTGTTCTGGTAGAAGGCTGAAAGTACCCAGTTGCTTGTGATTTTATAGAAGTGTTGCTTAACTTTTGCTATCAGAGGCACGCTGAGATCTGTCTCAGTGGGTCTGTGATTGTGTGTCACGCTTTCATTTGAGAAAAATAAAGCAAGCAAGATAGCTTTTTTAGCCACCTTAATCCCTTATGAACTACCGAATACAGAAACTAGCATGTCTTAATGGTGCCAGCTTCTGTTCTAAACCAAGGACTCTCTTAGTGCTGACAGATGCTCTGTCAGGAGATGTTTATATTGACACAACTTAAACTGTGTTTAAACCAGTAAGTAATAAGATGTCAGAGAAGCAAGAAGGCAAAATTGGAGAGGACATTAGATGCAAAGTGACCCCACGAGGTTTAGAAAGAAGCAATGTCTGTAACTGTTTACTTTGATTTTTTTGCTTTTGTTTTTATCAACATGTATTCATTATTATTGGAGAGCTCAAACTCTATGGCATAGAGTTTGATAGCAGCTGATTTTTACAAGCATCATATATATATGTATAGGATGTTCCTGGCCATCGTTCAGATTTTTCACTATGCATTTTATAATTATCTAAATATCTCTTAAGCTATTAAGCAAAACATTTTTTAAAAATTATTATTGTTATTATTATTTTATTCATTACTTATTGGTTATTATTATTTTTCTTCCAAAGTAACAAAGAGTTTTCAGCTTTGATTTTTTTTTCATCCCAGTAGAAAACTGTCAACCAGCTTTAAAAACATAGACATATACAAAAGTTACACCTGGACACTTACAAGAATCAAGTGTCTGAGCCATGAAATGAGAACAGGTTGGACAATGTACTGAATTTATTTCTAGAGTAATCTACAGGAAAAAAGTAATTACCAGTTAAAAGAAGGACTGATAATATATCGTCAGGGAGACAAAACTGATGATTTTGATCTAAAACTCTTCCTTCCTGTCTGCCTCCTCTTATTTAATATTTTCTTCTACTTTCCTGTCTCATATGAATTGTTGTTTTGTCACTGATTTTGTTGGCTCTGTACACGCAGCACAAGCCTACCAAGCGCTCCCCTGGCTAATCAAAGGGTGAAAGGGCAGGTACAAAAATATTTAGTAATTAGTTAACATACTTTTTTTTTTTTTTTTTCTCCGGAGACCACTGTAATCTTACTTGGGGCTAGCAGGTAGTTGCAGTTATCCCCCTTTTGTATGAGCCAATAAGGACTGTTTAGGAAAAACTTTCATCTGCATATCATTTAAAGCAGCAACTCAATATACTTAGGGGACTTGTTCTTTTCCTTTAAGGAATCAGCTCTATACCCTTTCAAAGCCTCTGTGTATGGTAAGAGTTGAGCTAAAGTCTGAAAGGCAAGACCTAGCTATTTTACTTTCACAGGAATGCTCTCATTTTTTTTCCATCTTGGTATATGATATGTTCAGCATAATGCAGAAGTGTGGGGGGAAAATAAGCAAAAAAGTTTTGGCAAGGCGTACTCACCACAACTCAAATTGTTTTCTGCTTTCAGTGCTGAAGTTGGAATACTCCAGAATTCATTTTCCCAGTCTACAATGTTTCCTTTCACATCGCAGCTGAGGTTGGCCAGTGCTTGTGCATTCATGGTGAAATTCCAGAGGCGGAAGTTGTAAATGTCTCCATTTAGAGAGCTCATTTCATTGCTGTTAGAGCCCAGCACCAGCCTCCCGTTTCCAGGGATAACTTTGTCAAAGATACCTGGACAGTACACTCTATGATAGGTGCTTTTGGCATATATACCTATAGTCCCTGAGAAGCTGTCCCATACAACACAGAGCTGTTGAAAGGTTTCCGTGAAAAACTCTGCATTTCGGGGCAGTGCCTTCTCAAGGATGCACTGTGTGCCTGAGATGGTCAGAAAATGGCCTTTTGTAGTCTTCCCAAAGCTGAAGAATTCTGTTGACAATGCATCAGTGTAAGAGAAAACCTTCCAGTCATCGTTGTCATCGCTGTTGCCTTTGGTTGCTTCAAAGCACAGTGTAAACTGGCTCAGATCTGGCACTGAGACAGTCTCTGCCACAGACACAGCATCGACGTCGGGAACCTGGGGAATGATGACTTTCTGATTCCTCAGAGACACAGCGACTAGAAACAAGAGCAGATGAGTAAATTAACAAAAAAAAAATTCATTGTATAGAAATATAGGCAGACTGGCAGTGGGGTTTAAAGTAAGATTCATTAAATCAAATGTTCATCAGGTGGTTTTTATCACTGTAATACATTAATAGGACACACCAAGGGGAATTAGACTTAGCAGTGCACTCTGCTAAAAATATGCAGAGATCCTTTCAATGGCACAGAAAATGCCGTTAACAGCTAAAACCCCCTATGTTGCATTAAGAGCAATATTAGGACATATTACTTACTAACTTCCAATTCTGTTTCAGCTCACTTTATAAAAATTACTACTTATTCATCAACTAAGGATGCATTAGGCAATAGACTAAACCAGTTATCTGAAAAAAACAGTATGACTTGCTTTAAGATACATTATTTTAATTACTTGTCTGCATGACTGTATTACACCAGTGAAGTTCAGGCCTTGTTTCTTTTAACTATCTCAGTATAAGAAAGCTGCCATTACATTCCTTGGCAAACTGAAGCCTTTTGCTCCTGAATTCACCTAATGGCTTTCTGCAAAGCATTAGGCATCTTCTCATTTTGTCCCCAGCAGCTTTCTTGTCGAATACTGAAATCGTGTGTTCATGAATATTCATATCCAAGCTGTTCACTGTTTGTTATCAGCTGGGTCAGCAGTTTTGGATTTTGCACAAGTATCTAGAAATGTCTGTTCCTCCTGTAAATTATGTACTGTTGTAAAGGTATTTAGACATGGGCAGAATTGCTGTCTCTAATTGTTATTAAGTATTCTCACTTGCATGGGCAAAATGGCAGTCACCAAATGTGAGAAAAGGTATCTCATGACATATGCTTTTTCTCCATGAGTACATTAATGACAATTCTGTTCACTCTATTTTGGAGATCATTAGTTTTCAAAATCAAATGTCAATATGCACAGTTTTATATTTATGGCAGCAAAATTCTTCTAGCAAATTTCTCCACAGAATTAAGTTTCAGGCTATCAGACATGCAAAGACAGTCAAGGTTGCAGCAGCTCCTGGTTTTACTTCTGGCTCCACAGTTCTTTGTCAGACCATATCTCCTCCTACACATTTTCACAGCATGTATGCAGCTCTGTTGCTGCACCTGAAGGATAACTGCCACAGTAGTGAATTTCTAGTCTCCTCTGGGATTTTTCAGTGATGTCACAACTCTTACACTCATTACTACAACTTCTGTCTTCTCAGAATGTAATATAAACCTTTTTAACATGAGAGGGTGAGACAGGAGGGAAGGCTGACTGTCATATCATAGTTGGGAAAAGATGCAGATATATGGGGTATAAGGATTCTGTGTTGTCTATGGTACTGCAAGTTCCTTTTGCCAACCAAGACATAGCTGCTTGCAAAGACTGAGCTCTAAACTACCATATTTGGACATACATAAGGACATAATTTGACCAAGATATTACATAGTAAAAGAACATAAAGCATTGCTCACTATCCGCCAACCCAGCAACTGCAGAATGAGAGGGAAGAGAGAAAAATACTGGGCTTTTATAGCTACTGGATTTACTTCATAGATTTATTTTTCTTCCCAAGGGAAAAAGTATGTTGTAACAATTTTATAGATAGAAAATGTGTTCAACTCTCCATTGAAAACAGGGGCACTTTTTTAGTGGGGTAATTATACTGTAAGCTCCTTTACATAACATGGAAAGTGATCCAGAAGAAGTATAAGGATTCAAGACTTGAAAAATAAGAAAGCTTATTCATATGAGCACTATCCAGCCTGTGTTAGGGTGGTCAGGAAAGTTGTGGACAGCCTGGTCACATTTAAACAGTATAGAAAGAGAAATAAACATTGCTCCCATACTGAAGAAATGTCCTCAACTCTGCTGTATGAAAGGGCAAAACTGAAAAGTATTTTGTCCACATGAAGAAAACAGAATCCTGTGCAAATCTCTTTCCTGATTGCAGTTGCACACTCGGTCATCATGCTGATGAATTTCAGATGTTAGTACTGGAGAAACTGCTTATTATTATTATTATACATATATTCCTGAAATATTCATCCAAGTGTTTATACTACTTTCAGAATGAGGTTAAACTGTTTCTCTTAGGAAGATAACTGGATTAGAATGGGCATGTGTTTTTCTGACATATTGCTATTTTCTCATGAAGAATGTACAAAAAACTTTATTTGCATCTCACTATCTCACATCTCATACACTCCTTTATGCAGAAGCAAGCCAGGAGTCCCTAGACTATATTTTACCATCCCTTGCAGGAAAAACTGATTTCCTGTCAGCTGATGGGCTTTTCAGCATGGTTCAATGCTTGATTGGTGCCTTCATCTGCCCCGTCACTGATGCTGGAAGAAATGTGTCAACTTCAATGAGGTCTGCAAAACTCTACATACCAAGTGCCTGTTTGAGAATGTTTTGTTACTACCTCAGTGAATTGTGCTTTTAATCCAGGCTACTGAAGTACTACTCAACTGTATACTAATTTGACATTGTCTCAAGCATTTCTGTACTAGCAGCCATCTCTTGGCTCTCTGTCCTCCCCTTTTGGCAACTGAGTGACTTTTACTGACTAGTGGAGCTATTACTTATGCAGTTAACTGTTATTAGAAAATTATTTACCATGCCAGCTCTTCAGCTGGTGTAAATAGACATAATTCCCCTAGACTGGCAAAGCTGCATTTGTTTACTGGAGCTGAGGATATGGCTCATCCATCTGCTGTTGGTGTATTGCAGTAGGTCACAACCATGAAAATCAACATTTGTGTGGGCAGCCAACTTGTTACGGATAACGGAACACACTTTGCAAAACTCAGTTTGAAACTTGTTTGTTCTTACATAAAACTGAGCAGTCACAGAAAAGCTGTTCTATTCCCAATGTCCTTCCATCCCAAAACTCACTGATATCTGCCATGAGAATGAGTTGAAATTTCACTATATGTGTGTGTCGATGTCCTATTGTCCACATGCTTTTATAACTTGAAAAGAAAGTGGTACATCATAATACCTTTACCAAGCCCATTTTCTGTATCCATTTCCAGGTTAAATGTCACTATGATCTTTGACTGTAACTATCTTCTGAAACTAACATAATTGCACAACTGTGGGCAATAAATAGAATATAGTTTTAATTTGCTCTAGAAACATGTGGCCAGCTCTCCCAGCACCCACGGTCAAAATCAAGATTTCAGGTGAAAGTTACACATTTGGACTAATGAAACCAAATTCACTGGCCTCAGTCTAGATGTTTAACACAAAGCCTTAACATAGACCTTCTGAACTAATATATATGAAACATTTAAATACAAGTTACTGGTGAAGGTCTCTGACACTTTTACTCACACTGGGGAACTGCCTTCTTTTTCAAAATAAAAGGATGTCCAAGGCCATATAATGGTGCTATCCATGAACAGAAGGCACTATCCAACATGGCATGGAGGTAATATTTTTGCTTTCATAAAAATATGTTACCTGTAGGTATATATGCACAAAGAGCTCCCTGACTGTGTCTGTGGACCTTTCCTCTCTCCATCATTAAACATAGCTGAGGGCAACACTGAATCTTTCAATTCCAGTTGTAAGTCATCCTATCCTCACAGTGATAATTAAACATTCAAATATTAAAGAGGAATAAGGAAATAAATAATTTTGCATAATCTGACTGCAAATAAGTTTTTATGATCCACTTGATTTTACAACTTCTTACAACACAGCAAGAGTTGCTATTTTCATATAAAGAAACCTTTCAGAAAATTTCCACTTTCAGAAGAAAACAGGTACTCCTAGAATTATTACTACATTCATTTTGTCAGCATGAAAGGACCTCAGTAGAAAGAGGTATTTTCAGCTCCTCTATGATGTTACCTTTTAAAGAACTGAACACGAATTTTGCTGTCATAATCAGGCCTACTTGTGTTTTATCATTCCCAGGGGTTGCTATCTTAATAATTTTAAAATGTATGATGTGTAATGAATATTTTAATAATAATCACAAAGAAGATGTGCTTGTGACTCAAGAGAGGACTGTCAAGCCTCCCTGCTCTGTGTTTTTAAGGCAGCTAGCCAACCAGCAGAACATAAGTGTGCTACGATAATGTAAACGCTCAATGCAATATTAGTGTTCAGTTTAAGGTGCGTAACTTCTACAAAAATAAAGTCTACTGGTAGAATGCAACTGGAAACTAAAACCCTTAAGTGAAATGAACAGTGAGCCACATATGGAGCCTGTCAGTGACTGTCCTAATGCCCTCCATTTTCTCCCTGCTCTTTACCGTTACACAACTTCTAATTAAGACTTTAAATAAAAAAAAACAAACACCATTCAGAAGCTATTTATACCCTTATCTTCTAGGAGAAAAAGCAGGAGTGTCTTGCTTTTTGCAGTTTTAGGCTTTTTAAAACTTTTAAGAGCACTGTTATATATCTAAGGAAGGGAAAGAAATGTCAAGGAACTGGAAAAAAGGTAGCTATTTTGCAACATCAGTTCCTTCCTGGAGGTTTGTTCCAGAGACTGGACGAACTCTGAGAAGTTCTACTTTCTGCACAAACTCCTCCTTACCACTGGTCATTTCACTGGGCCAGAGGTCCAGGCTGGTCTTATTTCTGTCTCAGTTAAGTTTCCTGATCTCTGCAGGTATGCTGACCTGAAGGACAGGCATCCTGCTTTCAAATCTGCCAGCAAGAACTGGTAGAGGCAGGAACCGTTAGGTCTAAAATCTCTGCATGTGAAAAGTTTTTCTAACACATTTCCTATTATGTGCCAGAATAAAAGAATTTTGATTCAAAGAAAAATAAATTATAAAAACATACAAGAGAATCCTGTAGCCTGTATCCTGCAGTCCCCCCATCCTTTCCCTTCTCACGGAGGACTTGATTCCTTTGGGAAGTGTCATTCTAATCCTTATAGGACATTTCCTTCTAACATCTATAAAGGGATGAAATGCTTTGGTTTTACTTACTTCGTACATAACTGGCATTAAAACCTTTTTTTTGGATACTGAAGTCACTTTTAAATGACACAATCATTTCATTTCCAGTAGAGTTATAGGATAATCCTTTGGCAGTGATGCCACAAAGGTTCATTGGGCTTTCTCCATTGTCTAATGTCAGTGAATCATAAATGCAGCCTGGAGCTTCTTCAATGTCAAAATCAATAAATGTTAGCTGTATGATAAATCCATGAGGTGCTCGGATGATCCATCTGCACGCTTGGCTGTTGGGATAGTCGCTGGGGAAGCATGGGGAAGTGAAAACTCCAGAGGGGTCAGTTAGCACGATCCTACAGTCGTAGCATCCATGAGCTGACAATAAAAACAGAGAAGGCTGGAGGTCAGGCATAAAGTAACTTAAAAGACAAGTAATCATCAACACAATAAGTAAATGTATTTCTATATAGAAAAACATAAACAGAGATGGAAGAAAGAAAGGCAGGAAAAGGTCTTGTTTCTAGTGGGCAAAATGCTGGAGGAATAGTACAGGAAAAGAGTATTTTATATAAGAAATCTTACAGCAAATAAATATAAATTATACTGCTAAATATTAATTTGTGCACAATATATATTTGCCATGTATATTGCTCTGATAAAGGCAAAGTGAATGCAATCTTTTTGAATTCAGAAAGGCAAATACTGAAACTGCAACTTCAAGAAAGATGACTGATATAATTTACATTTTTTGGCTGCTGGTCTGATGTTGACTGGTAGCTATCCCAGCAGCTTTATGCCATGCTACTGTTTCTAGAGAAGTGTCCCTGGAAAGAGACACAAGAGATGGGTTGAAGAGCAGCAGAAATGGCAGTTCCCGAAGATTAGTCATCTGCATTTCCAGCTAACGCATTCCACATCACCTAGAAGGGTACCAATGAGCTACTGGCTTTTGAACCAACAGCAAATCACTGTGTTCTTCCCATGCTGACTCAGCTCCATTGACATGCTTGTGGTAGTCAGGCTTTAAGAAATTCTTTTCCTGTTCCTCATACTCCTTTGCTCACCTGCAGTGCTCATCCACGAGAACTGCAAGACCAGTTAGTCCCCAGGGTTGCATTCCTTGTTTGGTTTACATTTGCTCATTTATCATATATTTAGTTAGCATAATGTATGATATAATTACCATAAACTTCCTGCTGCTAAAACCTGTAACAGTTTGCCAAAGCATCACTGAATAAACTAGGTGTGAACTGAATATCACCAATAGATAACCTAAGAAAGTATTTGTCACATTTATCTTGAATTATTTTGCTAATATTCCATCAAACCACAGTCCTGCATCAAGTACTACAAGTATGAAAAAAATAGGACAGTGTGAATATGCATTATTAGTTGTCCAAACTAAAAAAAAAACCTAAAAAAGTTTGTCAAGTGCAAACTACATATGGAGCAACTATAAAATAGCAATAAATGCAACTACTTGTCCAAAGAGCCCCTGATGTTTCTTACCACTGCCTTTCAGTCACAATTAAATGCTGTTTGGCCTAAGCAAATAGATCGTGACCCTGCCGAAAAAAGCAGTTTACATCTGCAGATAGAATTGGGTAGTGCATTTTACAGTTTTTATCATTTTTATTCGCAAAACACAAATCATATGACCACAAAGAGGTAAAGAAACTGTTCGTTATTTGGGCTCTCAAAGCCAAATACAGTCTGGTTACATTAGAAAAGTTCAGTGGGATCCTTCTTTGTTCAAATGAGAAAAAAGGATTGTCTGAAATATTTGCAGGTAGCTTTGAGAAGAAGTAGCGCTCCTGGCATTGGAAAACTTGATCTGTGTAGTATAGACAGAAGCCTATTCACTCTGAATTTCTCTGCAAATCTTTAAAGTTAGAGGACTATGCTCACCTGCACTGCAACCCTGGTGTTCCATTTATTAACCAGAGAGGGAATATTTACTTATTAGTATGGTGACTCTATATCCTGCAGTTGTACAAACAGATGATGGCTTCATTTAGTGGATTTTGCACAGATAGGTATAACTTTCAGAGAACTACCCTAGATTTAAAGGAGGAGGACCAGGAAAAGCATGCTCTATGGCACAAGCCACTGCAGGCAGTCTCCTAGTCCAGGGCTAGTAAGCCTTTACAGGGCAGAGCAGCTGTGAGACAGCTCCGGCTGGATCCGCCTCCCACTGGAAGGCTCACTGATTCACGCTCCTGCCTTCCTTATTGCTAGGATGAGAGCTCAGAGGGGCTGAGCATTTGGCAGCATGCCTCACTCACTTTCCTACTCGTTCCTGCCAGAGAAACAAATGTCACAGTCATGGGCAGTTGAGAGCTTTCCCTGAGCACTCAGATGGACCAGGGGTTCAGGGACTAAGCTGTTAAGTGATGTAAATACATTTAGGAACATGGGTGTTAATGTACACTCATTCATTCTTGGACACCTAATGTAATTTTAAGGAATTATAAAACATTGCTGAACCAGATAAAATATGCTACTTGTCAGTAAAAGTGTTGTTTTCTTATCGGTGGAATATTACATTCAGCCTGAGACTGGAAAAGTCAAATTTGTCCATCAGAAAGAATACTGATGTTCCTTGTCTTTATTAATTCAATTGATCATCAGCAGCCAAAACAGGACTCATCTTTTCTATTCATCTCTCCCTTGAGTTTTTATCGTTTCAAAGCTGTGTAAAAAAAAAAAAGTCAGTACACGTAAGAAAAAATAATTTTATCCCTTCTGTCACTGCAAATATTAAAATGTTATTTCTTTTATTTTTCTTAATAATTTAATTTTTGTAGTAAAGTATTCTCATTTTATTACATCCATACAGTTTTGTTGGTTTTACAGAACTAATGTAAAAAAACCCAGCGCCTAAATTTAGGTAGGAAAATAAGTGCTCAAAACTTTGCATACACATAAGAAACAGATTTGGTAAGCAAAATAGTTTACTTTTTTTGAAGTGGGTTGGCTCCATTTTGGCATAGTAGCTATTCTGTCCATGACTGCAATTTGAAGGAGAAATATCCTGTTTTCATGCAAATGTCCACAGTAGTAAGTAAAAAGAAAAGAAAACAAACAACAAAACTATATATAAACAGAATGGTTTTGAATGGAACTTTTTGCACAGCTTCTCATGAGGCAGTTATTTTTCTATAAACATCACCTATTTTACTCATTAAAGAGAAAAATTGCTGTGGCAACCTTAGGCTGTCAGCCAAAGCTGACAGATATTTTGCAATCCCATTGGCCCAGAGCAGTTCTGAACTATGGAGACTGAATACTTGTTGCAATACACACCACAAACATTTCCACAAGTAATCCAAGATATTTATTGATTTTAATGTGAACAAATTTAGGTATGATATTCCTGGTCAGGAACCCCACATAAGCAGAATCTGCTGACCTGTAATTTTTACCACCATAGACCACAGGAAATTCACTCTCTAAATATATTTTATACAAATATATTTATACAAGGTCTTTCTCTTCCCCCTTCCCCAGTATTCTTCCCCAAATCAAAATGAACACCTCTTTAGATAGTGAAATCAAGTACTTAATTTCAACATTTCGTAAACTGAAAGTTACACTTCTTTTTTTTCTGCATCATACTCATACTTCCTATAACAAAAGAATAATTAAGTTTTTAGTGTGACACTTCAACACTACAGTAAAAAAGGAAATTATTAAAATCTTCTGGAGTAACTTTGAGCTTTCACCAAAGTTATCAAAGCAATTCACAGATGTTAATTGACTTCAGAAGGAGAATTAACTGTAGTGGAAATGGTATGGAGATAATGGGACAAAAATGGCAAAACTTTCCACAGATTTTGGGTTCCTCAAAGAAGAAATGAAATTATTGATTTTTCTTAACTACTTAGTATGTGTACAGGGTTTTATATGTTCAAAGCACACTATCAATGACTTGAAAGTGCAGCTTGGAGAGCACTCTGCCAATCTGGCCCACTGTAAAAAATCAAAAAATGAGTATTTAATGGCCAATGGAAAATTTTGGCCACAGCAATTAGGCCACCTTTGATAGGAACTTGTCAGTAAAGGCAGGGATAGAATCCCATTCTCATTGTTGCCAATGTTCCTAACCATGAAAGCATTCTCTGTTCTATGAGTCTCCTGCCAATTTTACCTATATTACTTTTAATTTCTATGAAGGGGAAAGTACTTTATACTAGTTTGAATCATCTGAAGACAGCCCTAAAACTAAGGGGCTAAGTGAAACAGTATGTGATGCATTAAAGATTGCACCATACCAACAGACATGCACACCCAAACCTCATACCCTATGAAAAAAAATTAATTGACCATCTTGTTCTGTCTACTGATTTTGCCTCTTTATAGAATCCTAGCACACAATTCCACCAGTTAAACTTATGAAGACACCTGTAAGCACTGAAATGCACAATTAGAAAGCAACTTTCATGAGCCAGTTGTGGACAGCTGAAGCAACAAACAAACACAGAGCTACAATGCTTAACTGCAGATTTAGGAAGGAAACATTCCTTATATAACATTATCCCATATGTTCATACTTCTCTTTTTTTTTTTTTTTAATTTTTTCTTAAATGACTAACACATTCCTCCCCACTTGCCTCCAAAATTTGTGTCATATTTTCCTCCAGTTTCCAACACTTCTCTACTTCTCTCCTTCCCCCAAAACCTTTTACCCTATTATGTTCTGCACTTCTTTATCAGGCATGAGTTCCAACTCCTACCTCTGCACCTGCTTTCATTTCTGCACTTATCCAAGCTTGGAAGTGCTGGACAACAAGTTTTGTTTGGCCAAGAATTTTTATAAGAGCACAAAAGCAATCCAGCTTGAGACGCTGTCAATTTCAGCCCTAAAGACCTAAATTTTGTGAAGGTTAGGATCAAAAGAAAACAGTGTCTCTGGGGAAAAAAGTCTGCACTTGACAATTGTGCATTATCCAGTTTGTTTTCAAACTGAGTTATACCTTGCATTGGGTCTTTCTTGTTCCAGCTGTGGGATGCAGCATTTTCCACCTGACGGAAGTGTAAATGACTACATATGTGTAGGCAGTGGCACAGGATACCAATGATAGCCTGCGTGGGTTGAATTAACACTACTGGTATTTTTTTTTAATACATTAAAAAGTTCCCTCATAAAACAGAGTGCTGTTGGATTTCATTTTGGCATGAAAATTAAATTTACTTCTCTCTGTAGATGATAAAATTTTCATATGAAAATATCCTAAAATAAATCTATGTAGCTCTGGAATTGAATTTTCAGAAAACAAACCAAAACATTTTATGCTAACTCTAGTCATATTTAAGTGGACAACAAAATCTCCCCTGCCTAACAGAATTAGGCCAATCCTAAACCACAGAAAATCTTAGCTAGAGTACCCAGCACTTTAGACATAAAAAGCAGTAAAGAATTAACTATAATTTGCTTTCATGTTGACATGTGAGACCTTTTAAGCACTTTACATGCACTTGAAAAGACAGCACTTTTTTTGTGATGGTGATTTGAACTAATTAGGAGAGAAGCACAGCCAGGTGGCATGACAGAGGCACTTGTAAATGTGTGGTGATGGCCAGAACAGAAAAACTGTACCATCATTTTCTGCGACAGCATGAAAAAAATCTATTTTGATGAACATTAGGTGGAAAAAAATTTTGCTTTGTAATAAGCAATTAATTGTCAGGGTTTTTTTTTCTGTTTCAAGGATGTCATAACACAAATATGGCCAAACATTAGGTTAGATGTATTTATGACTGCAAATAGATGGGTGAATGAGGTCAGAACGGGCACACCTGCAGACAAGCAAGAGGAAGGGCCAAACCACCAAGATGTGGGTGGGCTGGAATGGCTACAGAACAAACAAACCCGTGTTATTCCAAAGAGACACAAACACCAAATTCAGAAAAGCTATCACATGGCAAAGGCTTCCACAGTAGCTTATCTTCACTTTAAAATTCATTCTGATGTAAAGAGGATCTGCAGATTTACAAAAATATCTATAATCAAAGTGTGAGCGTATTATTTGCAAAGAAATGTCCCATCATTCACTCTGAACATAAAGTAATGCTCTGTTCTGCTTACTCACTTGTAAGTTAGTTATGAGAGATGACGCAGACAATTTTTATGCAAAACATGAAGCCTTGCACTCTTCTAGAGCCTCTGCAGACCAAACCATGTACTCTGCTCTCTGTCCAACCCACTGATTGAGTTCAGTCTGAGAAAGTGCAAATGAGGAGATTTGACAGGTTTACTTTTGCTTCTTTATTTGCTATCCAAATTGTAGAAGCTGTTTAATCTCCCAAAAATATCTTTATTGTACTACAGTATGCTGATAAAAATTAATATATACCATACATAATTTAATGTTAGCATGTATTGTATTCAAACAATCCTAATTCTATTTAAACATCCAGATTTAAAAAATAAAATAAAGTATTATCTATGCAATAAACAGAAGGAAAGTAAGACTCTCATCCTGATGTGTACAAAAGTTTGTCCCTACACGTACAATGTTACAGGGCTGAGGTCTACCGTTTGGAAGTATCACTGTGTCCCCTGATTTGCAATCATCATACAGTACAATTTCTACTTCAGCATTTCTACTAAGTGTGCGCAGCTCTAAATTTCCAAAAGTCTTGAGCAAACCCTAGAATCTCACAGATACGATTTGAATTTAAGCACGGACTTAAAATTCAGCAACTGTTTAAAGTCCTCTCCTGCACAATGGTGCCTTTGAGTCCTGTATTTGAAGCTTTACAGTCGCATCTTCAGCCTTGCAGCCCCCTCAAGGCCAAACGGGAGGGCATGACTCTGTAACTGCTGCCGTCTGAAAACCACAGGGGAGGCACTGCATGCATCCGAGCAGGGAAAAAGGCTGTGCCATCTTATCTACTTATGATCATTTTATTTTCCTTTTAATGAAAGGAGTAATAACTGGACCAGCATAGGCAAAAACCCATCTGGGGAGGGAGATCCACTCTCAAACACACACAATGAGTATGGAAAGCCGGTAAACGTGTGAATAAATAATGCTGATTGAATTTGGGGGGAGACAGAGGTTGATCTTTTATATCACACTGTAATCAAATAGTTCCTTCCAGACTTTAAATTTCCTTCCCAAATTACTTTCCACCTCAAGAGCAGGAAATGCAAAGTTTAGTATGTAGAATTTCTAATAGGATAAACATTATAAGTTTCTCTGTGAAATCATCTGCATAAACTCATCAGTAATATAACCAGTATAATTTATAAAATAAAATTTTATAAGCTTTATGTGAGTAAAACTTTAAATTATTTTCCTGCAACACATAATCAAATGTATTTTGCACAGCATAAGTACAATAAAGTAGTAATTAATTAGGAAGAATCTTTTGCATCTGTGTTATTCTTTGTTTGCAAATGTGACTTTTTTGGTTGATTGGTAAGAAAACACTATTTTAAGCACTATTAAAAACTCAGTTCAGACTCTCATTCTGCATCATTCCCATTGCATCATCTTCATAGTACTTCTTGTACCCAGCAAGAATTTAAAGCCTCCATATTCCTGACTGGAAATAGCACATAACCCTGGCAGAGTCTTTTATAATTCAATGAAAGACAAGATTGTGCTCTCACAAAATAATTCAACAATTGGGGTTTGGCCACTGAATCCAGGAGACAAAGAGAGTACTATGCCCTGGCCAGTCCTATCAGCTTGCCTCACATTATCTTTTGCTGATGCATTATGTCCTGAAACATATGCTTTAAATGACTGAACAAGTTGGTGCACATTAAGAATAATGAAATGGTAGGAAAAAAAAAAATCTCCTCAAAGGCTAATATAGAGACTTATATGAAAGTGTAACTGTTCTCTATGAAATCACTTATTATTCCTGCTTCCTGTTGCTCTAGCCCTTATTACTTATCAGTTTATTAACAAAATAAATTTGTCATCACATGTAATTAGAACTGATTATTTTCTCTCTTTTGTAGGACGAGAACAAAGCACTTAATTAATTAAACTGTATGTGGCAAATTGAAAACTGATAAAAGACAATATTTTCTCAAATGTTACACTGTCAGCCCGTGGAACTCTGACCTGAAAAGTATCAAAGCAAGGAATATAAAATTCAGAAAGTGAACAGATATTCTTCCAAGCACCTAATAGGATCTACGAATCCCTCCAGATACAAAATAATTGATGAGATATAACTGTAAGGAACTGTAAACCTTGTGACTTATGTTTGAAATTAATCTTAACCAACTTATCAGGAACAGTATTAAGAATTCCACCTTGCTTGTGGACACACCCCCAGTCTCTGGAACTCAGCTGCCGATATGGCTGCAGAACAAGGCTCTGGCACTGCTTGGGCCAGTCCAGACAGCTCTTCTACAAACCCTTTCTAGGCACAGCTGAGCAGCCAGCACAGGTTGGAAACCATTCCCAACATGCGACCTGGATACAGCTATCCTCATTTTTATAACTGTGTGCACCTGAGGCACTGCATGAACTGGCCTCTGAGGCAGAGAACAACCCTGGGCATATCTCATTTACTGGAGTAGAAGTGGCCATTGCATGTGTGGAGAAGGGGAAGAAGCTATGTGAGGCAGAGCACAAGGCTCTGTCTTGTGTATCTTTCATAGCAGCAAACAGAGCAGTTGTCGTTAGTTTTGAAGTTTATTATTACACTTAAATCTGGGAGAAACAGGTGGTATTGCATCCTGTTTCTAATATGATAATCAAAATTATCTTTCAGGATACACGTGAGGTCAGTAACAGTAATAACATACCCAAAAAAATCAGGAAGAGCAAAGCTTAATTTTCAAATCAGGTTAAGATTAGAAGAGCAGAAGTGAGAGTAGTAAATTACTGACTCAGGAAGCATTTACCAAGAACATAGGCAGTTGCCACCTACTACTAAACCCAGCAGCAATCTTTTCACTAAAAAAAAAAGACAGCAGAAGCTGGTCTGCATTTCCTCTTGACACAGCTGTATAATACGGTCCTACACTGAAAGAGATTATGTTATTTATTTTCTCATAAATAAATATAGAAACGATAGCTTGATTATTAATCCTGTTTGTAAGGGACACAGATGGACTGGAACTTTACACTGATTGAGGGTGTACCATGTGCATTCAGGACATTTCAGGGAACTCATCTCTTAACTCCTCAAGCATCCTATCGAGCCCTCAAAGGAGTTACCCAAGTATTGACATTATTAGCACTTGTTCACTGGATCTCCAAAACTTTATGATAGTCCTGGAAAGGTAAGAGCTGATGCTCTTCACTCTCTCAGAGTGGGATGCTAGCACAGTACAGAGACCATTAGAGATTAATTGTGCTTCCAGATATTTTATGCTGCGCCCAGGCCCCATTTTATTCTGGAATTTGGTAGGTATTTATTTCTGGAGGGTTATTATTGCCTTAAAAAGGCTCTGACCCCTCTTGATCACTCTAGCACAGATATCCTATCCCCTGACAGCAAGAGCTTTATCACAGCAGTGACTCCAGTAGGTTTTGATTGATCTGGGAAATTGAGGGAACCAGCCACAATAGAAGAAAATACACTCAGAGCCAGGGTGGGGGCCCTACACTGCCTGTTTCCCCTTAGTTGTTTGGTTTTGTGCCAATGAAAATGGAAGTGGAAACAAACACACTGACTAGGTAAATCTGCCCTGACCCATATGAGTGGAGTTCACACTGTAGACAAAGTTATGGATTTCCCCCAGAGGGAGGGGGTAATGTGAAAATCCTGTGTTACACCCATTGTAACTTAAGAATATTTTCATTGGCATTCCTGTGATAATCTTATAAAAATAACAGAATTGACTTGCTGATTTTGGCCTGAGTTGGATTTTTTTTCCACAAAGTAACAGCAGTCTGGGACAAAGAGTGGTATTGACAGTTCAGTTTAGATATGCTGGTTTAAAAAGTATTAACTAGTAAGTTTATAGGTGAATACAATAAGCACACAAGCTAACATGCATGCCAGTAAAGAGAAAATTAAGTTAGAAAAGGGATAGGATGGGGACAGGTGAGGTGTTTTTTGAAAGGTTGATGCATGTAACAGGGTTTTCAGTCTTGAGATCTACATGTCAAACTCTGTCGCAAATCATCCTAAGTTTTACAAGAGAAATGGTCATCAAGAATGTCATGTTTTTGTCTACTCCAGCAAGAAGTTCTGGCTGCTGGCTCCCAGCTGGTCTACCACTGCAGTGTTATAAAGAGGATCCCATGCTCACCTGGAGTAAACTGATAAGTACAGTTAGATTCAACACAACTATACCAGGCTGCACAAGCTGAAGAGCTGTATGGCTAAATAAATTCTTGGGTATCAGTTGTGCAAACAAGCATCATGCTTGTCTGGGAAGCTGTTCAAAAAATGAGTGGGAAAACAGCTGACAATCTTTTAGTGAGGTGTGGTTTGTAGGAACTTGAGATCCCACCAAAGCACACAGATATTGGTTAAAATAAGATTACATCTAGGCACAGGTCAGCTTCTTAGTAAATCTCAATCAGACAGATACAGACAAGAAATACATTTCTTCTACATATACACTGGACACTAAAGAAATTGTTAGAATAAAAGGCTAAAGAATTATTAGAATAAAGTTTCTAGGTAACAGAATATTCTGTGCAGTGAAAGTAGAAAATGCTGCTTTTTCACTAGGTGCTTTACTCAACAAATCCAACACATATCCAATATCCAAAGCAGTTTCCATTTGACCCATGATGCCTTCAACATCTTTTATTGCTTGTAAGAGGACAGTTCAATTGCAGAGGTTTTTTTTTCCCAGGCTTCAGTGTTGGAATGTCTTTTCTGGCTACTACTATCAGTATTCTGCATAAGCATAATTTTTAACTCCTATGAAGGCCTCTAAAAAACACAAGGTAGGGGGGTTATACTGCTTCTTATCAGTGATATTCTTCAAGCCTTATGTGTTTAGGATATATTAGGATTATAGGGATCACTTGCAGTAGAGGTTGAAACTACATTTTGCTGGGGTTTAACAAGATACAGAAGCTATGCCAAATTACTTTATACTAGAATTCAGTATTATAATACAATACCAAAGCATTCTAGACATACTGGGAAACACCAACTGAAAATCCATTTCATACAGGGCCTTCAAAACATTTTAAGCATTTTATTACCTCTTCTTTATACTAGTTTTCAAACTATCTAGGTCAGTATTATGTGGTTTACTTATACTTCAGCACTTTAGTATTTTCTGGGTCCTCTTATTAAGCCATTAAAAATAGATGCTGTTAGCCTTATATCTGTCTCAGCTGATATGCAAGGAGGAGAAATGCAAGTCAAAATATTTGAGGTTTTTTAATATCATAAAATAATAATGAGTTTTTCTATTACAAACAGAAATATTTTGTTCTAACCTATCATAGAAAATTAGCCAATCTTCCACTTTCCACAGAAAATAACATATTCAGTGTTAACACTTATTATTCAAGCAGTTCTGCCCAGACCAAATTGAAAAGATGTCCTGAATAATGATATCAGGTATTTTCTTGTACACTGTTAATATTGATGAGTGAGGAGACTGGAAGGGGTTAGAGCCTCTTTGCTAACCCAAGTTTTCACCCTTCCTACTTCATTTAGGGACTTGCTAGAAATAGTGCAGCTACACAAGTAAGATCAGAAGTTACTTCTCAATGTTTTTCACTGCTGAGAACAGAATAATGCCATGTACGATATGTACATGGAAGACTAATGCAGACTGATATCTCTCTTTGGGGGAAAGCGTGTGCATTTTGGAAACTTAGTGTTACTTTGATCTCTCTAATGCTATTTTTTGCTCTATATTCTTAAACGAGGCATTAATTATAATTTTAAATAATTTCAGTGATACAGCATCTAGCTTTCTTATCGTATTGTTTCTGTCAGATGTAAATGTGGGAAGGAATGGCATACCTAACTCAAAACACTAATTCCTTCAACTGCTGAATTACTAATTTCCACCCCTAGTTTGTTGGTGTATTTGCTGGAGAAAAGAAAATGTTGTGAACACAGACAGAAAAGTCTTGTATTAAACAGTGAGGTGTCTCCTTATTGCTTTCATTAAACTTACAATGGCTGATCTTTGGGTGACTATACCCAAACCCTTTTTTTTTTTTTTTTTGTCACTCTGGGCTATGTGATTTATTTTTCTAACCTCCATCCAGCTCTCCAACTGCTCTAGACACTGAACTCCCACTGCAATCAATCAAAAAGTCTCCCTACACATTCCATTGCTTTTTCCAATTCTATAAGCTTTTTCTACCAGTTCTCTAAAGAAAGATATTCTGTGGACTTCAAAGTTAGGTTGATTCTGATAAAATTACATATATTTAACTCCTTGAGCTACAAGTATGTGCCCCACATCTCTTTTTGCATCTTACTTCTTTTCTGAAAGCAAAAAACCAAATTTACAGTGATCAAATCAGAAATAACTGATTAACTGTGCCTTTTTTTTTTAACTATTACCACTTACTACATAAAAACTGAAAATATTCTTTCTTTAAGCAAGAAAACTGTGATAAGCTTGACCACGTTTGGCTTAAAACCTCTCTGTTAGATTCCAAAATGCTTTATGTCTTGATTTTATTATTTGTTTACATCTTAAAGAACAGCTTTACAGATATGGTGTTATGTTTTTAAACATGTCTGCTACAATGTTAAACTGGTCTCTGTATTAAAGGCATGTATAGCATTTAATTATGTAATACTGAACAGCTTCAATCTCAAATACCGGGAGAAATCAATTCTTTACGGAAAGAGGAATTCTGAAAATACACTTCTTGTTTGTTTGGGAAAGTTCTTGTTTCCACAAATCAAAATCAGCAAGTTATTCAGCTTATTATAAGAACAAGAACGCTTTCTTAGTCTTAACAGAACTTGCTTCATGTGAAGGAATTTATTTTCTTTTCTGTGATGGTTCTGCAGTCATCAGCATTATTTGGACACAACATCTGAAGCACTTGCCATTTAATGGAAACTGCAGAGTTTTACAATTGACTCGCTCTGCAGTTTCTGAAACCAAACCAAGCCAATCAACCAAAGGAAATCTCTTTCATGAATCTGTTATTGACATATAAAGCAGACAGGAAAAGGTATTTTGTTAGCTCTGGAGACACAGTTTAAGGAGGTTTTAAAAGATTAGGAAGTATAATGACAGGTGCACAGTGTTCCTTAAAATGAGACGGGAAGTGAATACGAGACAGAATTTTATGGCATCATCCTTCTGTAAAACTAAATGAACAAACTGTTCTCTCTTAATAATGACTATACACTAACATTTACAACCAAGTATTGTGCCTTTACTTGACCTTTAACACACTGTACTGCATTAATTGCCTAAACTATTCAATTAATGACAGCCAAGTCCTGGGTTGCTTCCATATTCCTTCTGTCTGAGATTGTTTTTTAAAATATTTTCCTGAAATATTAAACTCTGCAGTTGTTTTGTATTCAGCAAAACTGAAGTTCGAGCAAGCCAACACGAGAATTCATTTCAAAACTTAACATTCTCACCATTCAATTTTTCAGCTAATCTTTCTAGCAAAACCTACCTCAGTGAATACCAGTGACCACAGCACTCTCCTTTTTACATCATTTCCAAAATCATTTGTTATTACATTTCTTCTGTTTTCAAGGAGTCTATTTCAAAGCCACAGTGAAAAAGATACCTTCTTATTTAGAGTTTGAGTCTATTTATCAATATTCTCTGTCTTTGCACCCAATATGTGAACTAATAACTATATGAAGGTAACCGAGTATCTAGAGAGATTTATCTGGACACCTCTGAGAATCAAAGCCCAGTTTGACTGAAGTTTTCTATTGCTGAAATTCTCAAATCTGCAAAGATTGAATCCTTCAGGATTTTAAGTCCTGGGTCTTCAAATGATGAAGTCTGACAGAGATCTAAAATAAAATGGGCCTAATAAAAAGGGTAAATATGGAAGAGACACTAATCAAACTGTAATACTGAGCATTTGATGCTGAAATTCAAATAGTACTGACAACTCCCACTGCTTTACTTACCTTTTAATATAGTTTTTAAACACAATTACTTTGATTCTGCAGATACGCAAAACCTTAAAGAGTACAATACTATAACTTTTGAGGTAGCATTTGAACAAAAAATGGTACAAGCCTAAAGACATAAACATACCAGCGTGGAGAGTATAGGCGTTCTTCTCTTAAAGAGGGAGAGGATTTGGCTTCCTGAATGTAAATTAGTTTACAGTAACAGTCAATAACAAAAGTTAGAAGCAAATACTTAAAAGTCAGTATATTTTTACCTGTGACTCCAGGTTTATGATTATGCGGAGTTAACTGCAAAGTTTGGAGGGAGAAGCAATTTGCCATGTGTGACAATTAAAAGAGCAGCAAAACATAAAGCATATGCCTATTGCTATAACACACTTCATTACGCTACCAGTATGATCCATCACAATGCACTAAGTAGAGCAGCAAGGTGTTTAAACTCACCTCATACAACAAAGAGAATGAAGCAGTGTTCTTGGAGTTCTCTTGTTTTTTCTTCGAGTTTTCTTTGCCTAACTTCACATATGCTGTGTAATCTATTAAACTGTAAACCTGAGTTTATAAATAAAGCCATCAATGACTTTTAACTCCACTCTTTTAGGTTTTATCTCAGTGATCATTTCCCTGCATCAAAAATTTGCTTCAGAGGCTAATGAAGCATATCAGTGCAGTGTTGAAAAGCAGCCTGAGGAGACTGGTGGGAATAGTGGCTGTCTCCCACATACGCAGCCTATCATAAGAACAAAGTTAGGGTGAACTCTGTTCGCTGTTGTCCACCCAGATATTCTAGATATTTCATCAAAAGTCTGGATGAACACTGAAAAATAGGAATTTAGGGTAACAAAATTAAGGTTTTGATGAAGATATGTTTAAACATATTAAACAAATTACATACATAAAATATATCTAATTCTCTTTATTTCAATTGAAAATTCTATGCTTAACTAAAAGCTTTTATCCTTTCATCATCCTTTGCTAGATCATCTGATTTTAGGCTTCATCCAAAACTCTTTTAGCTCAGAAGAAATGCTCTCACTGTTTGCAGTGGGATTTGGATCACACCCTGTAGACTCAAACATGAAAAAATAACTAACAAAAACGGAACCTGACAGGGTGATCTGGCTGCTGGTCATGTACAGTTTCTGTCATAGAAATAAATAACCTACCTTACTATCTTCACACATAAAGTTCAATAGAAATATAAAAGTTGCTTAAGGTGAATAGCTGAGGCGTTGCAAGATCTCATACGGAAAGCATACTGCCTGTGAGTGACTATAATATCTGATCAGAAAACAATAGGCAACAGAGCGGAGAAAGTTCTTCTTATTAAGAAATCACACAGTGCGAGTTTTGAATTATTATTCAGTGTGGTCCCTACTAGGCATAAAGAATGAAGGGAAAATCTGCACAAACAAGAAGTAATCCAAAAAATCATTCCAACAACCTTGCCCTATGTCCCTCTAACATCTGAATGCAGCAGGTAATAAAAACTGTATGATAATGAAGCAGACCACAGCACTTTTCCAGAGGGAAAGAAAAACATAAATACCAGGCTTCACCTGGGCAATGTGTTACCTTTGTGGAAGTGGCACCAGAAAAGGTGAGAAGTGGTCTAAAAACATAGAACTGACTTGTTTGGTGAGTCTTGGCTTTAACACAGAGTCACAACAGGAAAACTACAGCTACTGAAAATAAGGTAAGGTATAGCATAATGACACTTTACTTGCTAAATGATCATATAATTGTACTCATACGAGCATGGATGAGAATAAAGTGGACAAAGACTAATGAAAAAACAGTGAGGGCTGTATCTGACTCTTCCTTTCTCCTAATAGTGTCTCCTTCTAATATGATATACTATATCCTGAGAGCAAGGATATTCCAAAACATCCATCAGGCCATGGTACAAATAGGAATTACGAAGAGGCATATTAATACTGCGCTGTATAGATTGGAACCCACTTTACAAACCTGCTTAAACACAGCTCAGCATACCTAACAAGTTGGTAAGTGTTTCTTGCCATACCACAGTGAGATTTTTTTTTAGTGGTCATATTTCACTCATGCAAGTAAGAAAAGAATGAGTCATGAGTCATTTCATAACAACTCTGCAGAAATTAGTCCAACACCATGGCTGTGGGAGAACTTAGCCAGACTGTCAGAGCACAGAGGAACAAGGAGAGAGAGTCCAAAACCATCAGTAAGAAGCAGAGAGTAAAAAAGGATAGAGCCTGTGTAAACAGGAAATAAAGGAAGTCTTGCATTTCACCCTGACCATAGTGTCTAATTGCTATGGATAAGAAAAATGTAACAATTCCTTTCACACTAGCTATGTGCATAACCAAGTAGTTGTTGTACTCTGCATGCTGTCTTATCGACCTAAATCCACCTTGCTACAGTCCTGTGATTGCATTATTTCTTCCACACAAGCCACTGACTAAGCCTAGAACTATGGTAGACTCCTGAGGCAAGAATGGTAGAATTTTTAGGCAGATCATCCGAGTTTGGTCAGGAGTTCATCAATAAAACTTAGTGACTTTATGCTTGCTTTCTTCTGGAGTTTTTTTACCAAGGACTCTCAGCTAAGTAGCTCAGTTCAGAAACAGTCAATATAAAGAGCTCCTTAGGGAAAGTATTCCTTTTTTTTACTAATTACTTGAGTAGACCCTAGTGCAAAGTCTAGTCTGCAAAACAGATGCTGGCCAAGAGTTAAAGAATTATTGTATCTACTTCCTCAAGAGACAGGCTATTCCAGATCTTCTAGTACTTATGAAATCTATTAAATCTATTTTAGTAGCTGTGTGGCTGGCACTAGCATCAATCATTGCAAGTTTTTCAGCAAAAGTTGCTGAGCAGTCAGTGTGTGCAAACCAACAGGGAAGTCTCCAGTATGGTTCAGGATAGCTTCAGTATAGCTCTCCCTTAGCACGCATGGAAAAGTCGAGACATTTTAATACCTGCAGGTATTAAATCGAATATGAACCTAATATCTGGTCGGCTAATCCAGACATTAATTTGGTGTAGCAAAGAAGTAACTGGAAAATTAAAAAGATGACAGATGCTAATCAGACTTCCTGAAAATAAGTAGCATAAGAATAACTAGATGGAAAATCTCATCTCAAAAAAAAAGGAAAAATTAAGAAATCTCCTTAAAAAATATTCTGCAAAGTAATACTAAAAAAGTGTAAAACCATTTCATTGTCATTGCTTTCAAAACCTTTGGAAAACCTTTTTTTAAATATTAAAGGAAATTCAAAACAACTACTTAAAACTTTGCTTTGAATTTTTAAAGAACATTTTTTTCTCCCTCATTAAAACATTTAAGCTAGCATTTTTATCCTGTCACTTTTCTCTAAAATTCATATACTTTTCTGTTTAAACAAAAACAATATATTTGGGGAAGAAAAATCAAGCTTATTTAATAACAACTGAATTCCTCATCCACACTTTCCAGGAAGTTTTATTGTGCAGCAAACTCTGAAATGAGACAGAGTGCTGGAGATCCATCTGTAGTCTAAAAAGCTTTTGGGTGTGTTAGACAGCTCTTCTGTTGCTCTCATGACTGCAGGTTTTCCTCCATCCAGGTAGTTCCCATCCCCTCCTGTAGTCAGACTGAAGACTATTCAGCCAGAACAACCAAAATAGGATCTGACAGTATACTGGACTAACAGCAATTACAGCATTTTGCAGCATGTAGTAACTAAGTCATTATGATCAGGCTGCAACAATCACAAGAAGGAAAAATTCTTATAATAGCTCAGATGGTAACTGCTTGCATTATTTTCTTCAGTCTGGATCAGTTATGAAAACAGAAGAGCACTTGGTGATCAGGTGTAACACCTTCCTTCCAACAGAACCATTCAGGTACCACTTGTATCTATGCAATGCCATAGAAACAAGAAGTTGATGTCATCCTGATCTAAATGGCTACAAAGCTGTGACCACATCTTCCAGTACTGCATCACACGCTGCATTATGGAGAAGTAATGGTGTCAGTCCAAATACTTTTTTTGGCTCATCTGGTAAATTTGCTTTAGCCTAAACTCAAAACTTAAATATAAGGAGGCGGCAGCAGCAACTTTAAGCAGCTTTTGTTTATGGAAATGGCAAAGGCTTGTTAGTCAACTCCTAGATTCATCTGTCAGTTGTGACTCGCAAACATTTGCCAGAAGTATCTTCATTCATTTACGGCTAGGCAAACAATTGCACCTTTTCTTTCAAAGCCAATTTTGTTATTCTCTGCAAATGCAAACCTTGCTATTTTATTTACAAGTAACCAAGCCTTCCTGTTCTGAGAAAGCAGTTACTTTACAGGAAGTAACAGTATCAGAAGTTTCTTGGCATTTGGGCTTACTAACAAACCAAAACTAGCACAACAGTTTCAAAAGGAAAGGTCTAAAACCATCTGATGTCTGTGGTAGCTGATCTCTTAACTGCCCATCAATAAGAAATTATCTATTTATGTGACCATATCTGAGTTGATATGAGGATATGCAGAAGTGCTCTGTCCTTCTAGGGAGAGGTAGGACCATTAGTCCCATAGTTACCAGATCTGCACTGTGCAGAATAGAAGGTTTGCTCCCTCATTTGTGAGAAAGAACTTACAGAATATATAGTGATTTGCTGACTACCTTGGTTCCTTCCTCATCTTAGTTTATTTCTGTCTCTTCTGCATTTCAGAAGAAAGCAGATATTAATGTTTTCTTTTTCCAGTGATGGTTCTTTTTATTCTCCTTTTCAGGGAGCATTATATGAAAACCAGACATTTTACACCTTTGTCGAGGTGGTCAAACTGTGGTCTAGCTATTTTTTGCAACTGAAAAGGTTCTTCTGCAGATGTTCACAGTTGTGAGGAACTACCACTCAAGCGAGCTGCTTGAAGCTTTCATTATGTTTTAGTAAAGTACCATAAGTACTGCTCAGTGCTTTCCACTGCTTGTCAACATGATCAAACCTATCCTATTATTTTCAAGCCCATTTCTGCCAGATGCAGTCTTAATCTGGAGCACTGGGAGAGGAGTGTAATTACAAGTCACATATCCTGAAGATATGCTAATAATGAAAACACTTGTGAAGGTTGCCAGTAACTGGCAGTCAGGTAAAACTAGTTTACTCCAATTTTTCCCTCTGACCAGACCAGTGCCTTAGCTACCACAAAGGATCTGTGGTATAAGAAATGCTAGAATTAGTGGACACCTGGATAAATAAAATCTTTACTTCTGTAAAGTGACATTTTGTCTTTTCAAGTTCTTGGAGTTCTCTGCAAGGTTTAGTTGTGCTATGCGGGTTAATGTGACCCAGTCGACATAGTTCACTTGGATATCCAGAAATTTGCTGGCAAAGACTCTCACCATAAGCTTTAAAGGACACTAAGCAGCCATTGTATAAAATGGAAGCTTCTGGCACAGATTAAGAATTAGAGTATAGGAGCAAATGTGGAGCTGCAAAAACACAACAAAGTCATCAACAGAGTTCCATAGGGGTCTTTGCTGGGATCCACATAAATTAACATACTCAGAAAGTATCTGGAAAAGCAGTAGAAGAGTATAGACAAAGTTTGCTGATGATGGAAAGGTCCTCCAGACGGTGGATACCTTGAAGGCAAAGTGTAAAGAACAGAAAAATGAGTCTCATAAGACAGAGTGACTGGGCAATAAAATAGCAAATAAAATTCAACATAGATAAGTGTGACAGTGCCCTGAGTGCACTAAAAGCCCTTAATTGGCTTTCAGTTTTTGCTGGACATGCTGTAGGTGTATCTGTCTCTGGCCTTTGTCTCTGGTTGCTCCTGACATGACTTCCTGGATCGACACTGGGCCTGCTTCTTCACCTCACCCTGTCTACTAACCCAGCTGGGACATGGTGAGACTGTGCCCAGTCAGTGAGAACTCTGTGCTGGGGTCAGCCTGGCTTCCAGATCCTCCTCCATCATGGACAAACCAGATCCTACTGCTCCCAGCCAGGTGACAGCTGAGTATCCCAGCCTGGGTTCAGTGAACCTGTTGAGCCACAGGCAGAAAATGCGTGGGTCCTGGGTGGGGATAGTCGGGGCAAGAGAGGGAGTAGACAGGTACTTCTCAAGGTGGAAAATAGATGATGTAATGAGATCTGACAACGGTCTACAAAAGGTCTGTGAGTGACAGGGAAAAGAGAGATAGGGAGTACCTGCTCACTGTTTTCACTTGGTGGCCCCATGTTATAGAAGCCAGGTTCAAAGTAAGGAGAACAAGGTGATTCTTCATGCAGCAGGAAGTGGACGCATGGCATGCCTGAGGATAACTGTGGATGTGCAAGTTCAAAGGGAGAGTGGGCAACTAGTTGGCAGAAATCCATTACAGACTACTAAACAGGCAAGCCACACCAGCCTCAGTGAGATTTGCATTTCCCAAATGGAAACGGTTGGCGACTGGGAGAGTTTTGAGGGGAAGCATCATGTACACAGGCCTTGTTTTAACTCTTCAGTTCCAGGTGCCCATCTATAAACACCAGGCTGCTTTGATCCCTGGCTTCAACCAGTAAGAGACCTACTTCTTTTCCAAGGGCAGATGGGCATCAGGGCCTTGTCCACAGTTACAGGAAAATTAAATTATTTGATGACCTGTAATCCAAAACCTGTCACAGTTATTAAACATGTCATAATTTTTGGAAGACTCATTTGTCTTACTGGTTACATGTCTGGAGGGTTAGGGTTAGAAAAACACTCGTAGCTCTAAAGGAAATCCTTTTTCAAATCTGATGTTTTAAGGATTACAATCCTTGTTCTTTTTGAGGATGTTGGCACCAAAGGCGCTAAGGAAGCAGGGGGATAGTTGGCACTGCATGCCAATTCCAGTCTTTCATCTAGCAGAATATCTTCACATCAAAGATATCCTACCCTTGACTGAATATATTTATTTATTTAATTATTTGTTGCTGAAGAATTAGGAATCTTTCCACAAAGCTCTGGGCACCCAGCCATTACTTCAGATACACAAAGATTCTATGTGTTTCAGAGAACCCCACTTCCTAGCAAAATGCCACCTTCGTTCAAACCTCAGTCCACACAGGACCTACTCATCCAAACTCCAGCACTCCCCAAGTGCTCCTCCAGAAACTAACACTGCTAACAGTAAAAGACTGAACATCTTTTCTCTAGATAGATATTTTCTTGTCACTGTTTTGCTAAGTGTAACATTGAATCCTGTATTCCAAATGCCAAGTGTTTTGTTTTCTTTTTCCAACAGCATGACACAAATCAATCATCAATAAAGTAATAATTACAGTGCCTTAAAACAAACAAACACACCAAAAAGCAAACAAGCAAGCAAAAAATCCCTCAATCCCAAAAACCAAAACAAAACAAACCACACCCATGCACAGTATCACCCTAGAGAGAATACTGGAGAAGATGGAGAAACAGTATTTTTCAAATGTACAACCAGAAATACCCATGGAATAAAAAACTGAAGCGAATTTTTTTTCTTTTAAGCAGTAGGAGCATGTGGAAAATACATGGAATACCTCTCTGTTCCTTTTTTTTTTCTTTTTTCATTATAAAAGACTATGTTCTGGTGTTACTTAGGTCGTGCAGGACCAGGTTGCTGTTGTTCTAACTGCTGGATCAGTCAAAGGATTCAATAAGTAATAAAATTAAAAGGAAAGTTCTTCTAAGCAAATTGCTTCACAGGGAAGTAGTTTGATTACGCCAATCACTGTCAGTCTCAGTCTCCTTAAATTGTCTCAAAAATATAGTAGAGAAGATCTCAATTAAGTGAATATGAGTGAAACAAGAAAAATCAGTAAATTACATTCTGTTAACAAGATTTTTTTTTGCATACAGGATACATTAAAATTCTAACTCAGCATCTCTAAGACTAATTATTTTTTTATCTACATATACACAGTCATCTCAACAATATAAACCCCTCCCAGAAACATTCAGACACCATTAGGATTGTACAATCAAGGACTAGTGAAGTTAGGAAATGCCACAGTTAACCTTCCTCTGGCCTTTGTGCCTGGATAATTGAAAAAAAATCTCAATTACATAATCATATACTCATTTAGGATCTCAGTTCACAGGAAGGACAAAACACATGAAATAAGCAACTTTGCAGTATCCTGCTTTACCTCAGTTCTTCAAAGTGTTACCCTCGGCCTTGAAGCAATTCCAGACCTCTCCTGAGACATAACCACTGATTTCCTCATGAGCTTTTCTCTTGTGTTCATTAGTATAACATTTGAACACTTCTTCAACAGTTATTTTAAGTAAAGACTTACAATATGACTGTGAGGGAAGAAGTATTCTTAAATTCATTTTACAGAAGTGTAGCTGGGGAATATCAATATCAGAAGAATCTTCTGATATTAGGTATCTAATTTCAGACACGCAGGACCTAACTTGTGATTTGCAGCATTATATAGAGGTTAATATAGTCAAACATAGTTCCTATTCACTTGAGCTGCAATTACAGATGCAAATCATTCCATAGGTTTAAATTGGCACAGAAAATGAGACTCATTAAAGACAGCCATGAAATTCATTTGCTTAGCCATTCCTAGCAGAAAGGAGTCAGAGACAGTATTCAGGTTTCTATCATAGCCTTCAGCCCTCCTAGTCATTAGATCTTCTTGCAGTCCAGTACCTCATTTAGTGTACTTATTTCACCTCTGGCCACAGCTTAGGCAAAGACCTTAAAACCTGTTTTCAGCCTCACAGCACGTCTGCTCTGTCCAAAGTGGAAGGCCAATGCCAAAAAGTAGGTGGCTTTGTAATAAAAACTGCATCATCACCATGGATGTGAAAATGGAAAAATCCATAGGCAACCTGAATTCTTCCATTCTGTTATTTCCAAATTACTGAACTGACAGCTTTCTAACCTTAATGCTTTCTTTAAATTATTTTCTTAGTAAAGTTTTCTTCTATTATTTAAAATAAGTCAAATTTGAAAACCAACCTTGTGTGATAGTCACAGCAAACCCATCCCACTCATCTACCACACATTTCAACTGAATTAGTAAATGCTGATTCTAGATTATCATTTTCTATCTCACTAGCTGAATCCCAAGCTTTTCCTCACCTCCACATAAGACAGCAAATGATGAGAAAGTAAAAATATGTGAATGTCTTACTCTCTGTCAGAATTGGTGTGATTGAAGGGTTGCGATACTTTAAAGCAGTAACAGACAAGTAAGAGACATTTAAAAGTATGTGACATTTCAGAAATAAACATACTGTGTCATAATTAGAAAAGACAGATTACAGGGATATAGCAGTACCCGTATATAATTGGGAGCCTAGATATTTACTCAAACCTCTCTTATTGCTGCTGATAAAAAGGTGCTAACAATTAAAACCATTATTCATTCAAGTCTTATACAGATATATTTTTCCATGACCAAAGCAACCTTTAACCAGGAACAATTTACCTAAAGTGTAGACAAAGCTCTGTGCTATTGGGCTGGACTTATAAATCTGTCAGCGCACACAGGTAGTACAGGAGATCCACCTGCGCAGTCCAAATAAACACAGTAACGTGCCTCAAAGTTTAAGCTGCATTATAAACATATAATGTTTAAGGATAATTTTTATCAGTCATTTTTATCACATATAATTTATATTATTGTATTTTTAAAGTAGTGTTTGAGAAGAAGTCAAGTAACTTTGTTTATGGCAGTACACAAGTACAGGGTAATGGTTAATCCTACCTCCTGACAATGTATGTCCAATGAGATATGATAATGCTAACTCGTATTAGTTTATTTTTGAAAGTTCATGCTATATGGAGAAAAATAAATCATTTCACTATTATTACTATTTAACATTTATATTATTATGATATTATTACTTCAAGGGGACAACCCTCTTGGAGTTGCATTATAGCTTTGAAAATATAACAGGCAAATTGTTAACCTTAACTCTGTATGTCTAATACATACCATAACCCCAAGAAAGGTCCATAAGGGAACATACTCACTAGATCATTGTTTAGACTGGACATACTGGTCTTCAGTGTTTTTCATAACTGTTGACAAATTGGTAACCATAGCCCAACACTGGTATCTAAATGTGCAAGAATATCTCCTTGCATTTCAAGTAACTTGCTCTTGAATGCATAGATTACCTTGGCTATGTAAAGTCTACCTGCATAGCATTTGACTATCATGACATTTGTTACCACTGGTGCTTGTATACATACTTCTAAGTCTACACTCTGATGGTGTTAATTATTATGAGAAATTATATAAAAGGAATATCAGGGACATTATATAAAAAGAATAATGGGGACAATGTCACATAATGTTGTGAGGGCCAGTATAAAAAACTGAACCACAAACATGAAGACAATTATGACAAACTGTAAAGAACAAACTGCAAGCACCACAGAAGAGCTTCTCAGCATGAAACAAAAAGTTTCACCAACTGCTATTAAGTAATTTATGTTTGTGACTCACAGCGTCCATGTTTTGATGACCAGATTCTAGTTTAAGACCTTCCTTTGTTTTTGCAATATGTAACATTACTTTCCATTCTGCTGTCATTGTATCATTTCTAATACTGAATTCTGTAAAGGAAAACTAATAGAAACCAAATGTGAAATACTAAAAATTGCTAAGAGACTAGATTTTTTTTTTGAAGTTTGGCTTCATCCCTGCTAATAGAAGATGTTTCTTCAGATTTCCACATATTTCAAGTGAATAAACACAGTAGCTGATTAAGATAAGAGGCATTGCAGACCTCACCCTAAAGATTAAAACTCTGGCCTGGCTGAGTTGTCTCCTCTTTAGAAACAGAAACTACAGTAAAATATGAGGAAAGCTCAAAAACTCATGCCACTATAATCAAAAGCAATCCACTTCAAGGGGAAAAAGAGAGCTTGTCTCTGTGTGTTAGGATTAAAAAGCAGTCAGATTATGGATGGATGGGTAGGTAGAAACAAGAGTGGATGTCTGGATTCTTACAATATTTTAAATGACTCTGCCAGTTACTGAACAATCCCCAAATGGATGCAGTAAACCTAACTGAAAAAGAGGATGATACAGCAAAAATGCTGGCTTCTCCTGGCCTCAGTTTTTGAGTGCTGAGAATGTTCATTTCCCACTGAATCTCAGAATCAGAGATGCTCTGACTCCTGCAAATGTTACTATGTCCTGCACAAAGCATGAAAAGTGCCAGAAGAAAAATTCAGTAACACTCCTTCCAGAAGAGATTGTTCATCCGAGTTTTTGCTGGAGCTCAAGTCAGTTCTTAAGTACCAAGAAGGGATTCACATGACATGGGGATTAAACAGACAAAAAGCAGAATTCAAAAACCTCTTCCATTTCACTGGGTGAGATCACAGTAATCTGCAGACAAAACCCACAAGTTACAGCATATAGTCACTGCCAAGTGTACACAGCAACTCTTTTTGAGTTATTTAAGCCTTTTTCCTTTCTGAACAGTGAACAGCAATGATGCAGCACCACACAAGTTAAATCTTTTAAAGGCACGGGGCACAACTTTGGCTTCCTCTGACATAGCAACATTGTTTGGCCAAGACACAAACTTCCAAATAGTTTCTATTTGGACATTTAGGGAGGGATTTTCCAAAGAGCTCCACAGTGATGTACATCTGCTCTTATTCAAAGATAGTAAAAACTGCATGGACTTTGGTGGGACCCAGTAAAATTAATGACACATAATCCTGTTAAAATAGAAAATGACCAGACCATACACAGCTGAACATTCACTGAAGAGTTTTCTTATATCTTATTCCAGAAGCTGTGCAAAAATATTTCAAGGTTAAAGCAGATTTCTCTCAATTTCATCACTCTTAAGCACAAAAAAGCAAACTGCATGATGGCTATGAAATTATTTCATTATTTTTTCAATCATATTATTACTGTTTTCCTTTATTTTTTTGGAATAAAATCTCTATTAAAGAAAATTTGTTCCTTTAAGAAAACATAGTGAAATTTTAAAATTAACATAATTTTCACCTTCAAATTCAGAATATTTATTACATCAGAAAACTGCTCTAGATGATAAAGCAAGATAAATGTTTTGAAAACAACAGCTTTAAAAACTGGAATCTTCTCAGCTACATTTCTGGTATCTGATACATTCCATTGCTATGATGTGCTATTCAGAAAAGTTTTATGCAGCCAAGCATTTTTTTCCAAATATCTTGAGTTCAGCTATTGATTCTATGATTAAATTGCCAGTTATTCAATTTTCATATGCCATAAAAAAATAGAACAATTTCAGATATTTTTGTTGAAGGTAACAGTCTAGGCAGTCAATAACTACAGGAGTTGCCTGGAAATGGATACTTCTATCTCATACATCAACATTTTCATATGCTGAAAACAAAAGAAAGAAAACCACCCAAACCAAAACACAACCAACTATGCCAGATATTATTTGCAGGTAACTTCTAAGTTACCAGTGTTTGGCAAGAGATATAAAAAATCGCTCATTTGGTATTACCCACTTGTTAAAAACGCGCATATTTTATTAGAGGAAAGGACTGTATATAGAGATATTTGCCTTTTTAATCCTCACTACTATCTTACGATTACCATGTGCCACCAGAAGGAGGAATTTATATTCTACTAATGCTACGTGTTCCTTTTTGACTTCCATCAAGACCCTCCCAAGAATGCAGAAGGGTTTAATGCAATTCACTTGTAAAGTAGTGAAATAATCACTTAACAGAAGAGAAACTCCCTATATGCAGACAGAAGGAAGCCCTGACAGGTGGCATTTCTGATATACATGCCTTTGCCAGTTCCAATGGCAAGATCTTTGTCCACACCCAATCCAAAATAAGATCAAAATACTAGACATCATGGAAACAGTATACTCCCAAAATCTGACAGGTCAAAGAAAAAAAATCCTATGCTTTATAAACTAGTTACATAATAAACTGTAACCAGAGCAGCTTGTACACACAGCGTATTTGATGTACTAGGCTTACCCATGTGAGGGAGAGGGGTTCATTATTTTTATTGTTTCACTTCCTTTAAATGTCTTTATCAGTCAAACAATTTTTCTTTTCTAAAAGCCCCACAACTTGTAACTCATTGTACAAATGATGCCTTTGTTCAATACCAACATTTTGCACTTTTATTTTTGTGTATATATTAAATACATACTTGAAATATAATGGATCTCTAAACCAAAGTTAAAATCCAACATAAGCTGAACATCATTTGGGTGATTTGTTGTTCAAAACATTGGATAGGTGGACACAAAATCTCTGTTATCTGAGATTTCATTACAAAAGACATATTACTGGTATTCCTTTGTGCATTTCTAACAACTCATCAGTCAAGATTTCAGGATTCTCTGCATGCTCTCAGTTTCTCTAAAGTGCAGTATAATATATGACTAACATACTTTGGAAGTGGAAGATATTTAGACAGAATCAGAAATATAAAACTACTAAAATATTCAAAATTTAAACCCACTTAAGACCTTTCCTGTAAATTGAAGACAATGAGAAAAAACAGTTGCCCTAACAACACAAGAAAAAAGGTCACAGAGGACTGGGTCACTTGTACAAATGCCTCTGTGATAACTTCAACCATGAGGTCTTTTTCTGCACCGAAATAGCAAGTTCTGATTAAAAAATGCCTTCAGCTTCATAGTATGGATTTCTCACTGCACAGCTCTTAATTAAAAGAGCTGTGAGAAGCCAGAGCATGCATCCGAACAAAACAAACTCTGTTCAAGACAGGGAGTCATGGCTTTCTGGCTGACACCCATTAAGAACCATATTCATGAGGGGAAAAGCTGAAATTGGGAAAAACTCTGATCACATTGTATCCTTTCAAAAATTAGGTTAGTTGTGTGACAATCTTTTCATGGATTTACCCTGTGTTCTGCAAGAGCTAACTCTTGCAGATATTTAGTCCTAGGGAAAAAAAAAAAAAAAAAAAAAAGCAGCTGTTTTACAATGTAGTGGGAGATAGCTGGACTATTTTGGGGATATCCAGAAGAATAATGGTTTCAAGAATAGGAACTAACTTTTTGTCACTCTTTAGTTGAGTAAAATATTTTCCAACACATGATTTTTTAGTCTACAAGAGCTTTCAAGAAATAAGTTCTCTGAAAACATGCCATGCCAAAACTTAAGTATCTTACACCTTAATTGATACAGCTGTAGTTTTAGAGTATTACACAATCTGAGTTACCAATGTGGTGGCATCTATTGTCAAATGTAATTATTTGCAACACTGGAATTTAAACCAGCAAATAACTTAAAAAATGTTCAGAAATTGCTGAAAAGGAAATTCACAAAATGGGAAGTGGTAAACACGCTTGGGGGCTGAAATCTTGAGGGCAATTAGCAAAATAGTTTCCAACCAACAAATTGAAAACAGTTGGTTTACTGTTCATGTGGCTGTAGTCCCAGACAGTAGGGTAAAAAACTCAAAAAAAACCCTACAACACGAAAGATAAAAACTACAACATGAAAGATGATTCAAATGAAGCACAATTTCATAGTGGTACCAAAAACTGGAGTTGGGTTTAGAGTGGAAATTGGCCTGATCTTTCAAGAGAAAGCAAAGAAAATCAACTACTGTGAATGCTATCTTGAGGCCAGACTACAGAAGAAGTCCTCTAACTATGAATTATACACTTAATTTTCCTGTACTGCAGCAAGAGTTAGAGCTTAGTCTATCATTTACAGGAACTGAGCAGACCAAGAAGCACTGAACCCAGACAAAATAAGAGGTGTTCCTGGAAGGCCTCCCTTCCCTTGATATGGGAATTTATATTTTGGTTCAATGTATCACTGTAAGGGATGTACTTTTTTGATGCAACTTACCATTATTACACTAACATTTTAGTTAGCTCTGTAGAAAATGTTTACAGTATATAGCTAAAATACTTTATTTTTCTCTCATAGGAGAGATACTCTTCCCTTCCATGATGAGAAGAAAAAATTTGGAAACAGTGCAGGTAAATTATTTAATCACAGGTAATTCATACACAATCTTAACAAGGATTGTACTTTTCTAGGTGATTTTTTTTTATTTTGTAGTACCTTACTAAATTGTAGCTACGAGTCCCTACATTTTTTTCATATTCTTGAGAAATAAAATTCATACATGCATTTCTTCATTTTAGTAATGTATATCCATCTAAGACATTTCTGTGCTGTGGTTGTATAAAAATGCAAATTTTAACATTTTATTATCAGAGAGTGATAACTGAGGCCTTGATTTAGTGATCATTGCATGTTACACCTTATGCAAATCACTTAAGCAATCTCATTAAGTAACCAAATCCTATATTCTAGCAAAACAATCATTGACATAGCAATAGGCATCTAAAATCTGCAAGATCAGCTCTTCTGATTAATTGAGAAATGCTGACTTCACAGCGGTAATCACTCACTCTAAAAGATCCACTGGGATATTAAATCAACCATTTTAATTACTCAGTATTAATTGTAATGCATACTGAAATGTGCATCATGATTGCTGGACTTGTACGAAGGGAACTTTCATCTGGAAAGCTTCTATTCCTAATTAACACCTTCACTTCATGATGCAACACTTGTCCCATTAATGATCCATGCTAGAGAAAAAGTGACATTCTTAAGGACTTCAGTCTTTTAATAAGATAGAAACACATTTTGCTCTAAAATGTTCATTCACGTTATTGAGAGGAATTGACAAATAGCATAAAGAATTAATTTTTTTCACATAATAACCTCTATCAAGGGCAGCCTTTTGTAAAGCATGGTCACAAGTTATCTTGGGGCTACTGTTGGATATACCACTCAGGTAAATACTTCTATTATCTGTTGTCATAGATAAACATCCAAATTGTTGTTGGCTATGTTTTTAATTTCTAACAGTGAACAGAAAATAATGATTCAAAAATAATTTATACATGGATTCTGAAATCCTATAGGTCATAAAGGCCGAACAGTTTCAGATTGTTCTTTCTTTAAAGGTATACTCCTTATGGAAAGGTAAATTATTTAGCCTATATTCTAATAAAGGAGAGCAGAGACCCTGTAAGATGAGGCCCCAGTCAGCCTTGAAATTTTATGATGTTTGAGCATATTCCATATGGGTTTAGCTATGAGTGTTAAACCCATATGGAGGGGGAAAAATCACTGTGTTTTTAAGGTAATACTGTTATGGTTAATGCAATGAGGTCCAAACACTTTAGGGAAAAGAATTATCAACACCATAAAAAAATAATAGCTAAAAAAAGTAAACAGAGGTAATGAGAGGCAGGTTCCTGTGACATTCATTAGAACAGTAATTTACTTTTACATTAACAAACTGTCAACTAGGGGAAATGCAAGAAAGCCAACTAGCAATTTTTTCTCTGCAAGATTTGTATAAACAGAAATTCTAAACACATACCTCAAACCAGCAAAAAAGTAGATATTAAACAGAACATGAAGAGGATTGCTTTTCATATGTTTTGCTTAAGCTAAATTAAAATACAAAAGAAGACTGACAGAGAAAAGGGAAAGAATAAAAATACTTGAGAGCTATTAATTAAATATGCAGATTCCTTCTGACTAATCTCCCAATTATTCATGATGTATGTGTGCCTGTGTAAGGAAAGAGACTACCAGACTGAATATTTTTTCAAACTTTTTAGGTTTCCTGAGTTTTTCCATAGCTTTCAGAAATATAAATGTCCATACTTGAGTCAGGGATGGCACTCTCAGTCACATTTACCCTGCTCAGCTGTTGCTGTTCCTATCCACCTATGCACACCTGTTCCTATCCATGGAATGCCATGAAAGAAGCTTCACAAAGCACCAGTAATAACGTTAGAAAATCATCCCTTGCTGCACGCAAGGATTGTGCTGACTGACAGGGTTAATGCCTTGGCACTTCGGTTCTTACTGTGCACATGGTAAGAAAGAGGAAGATAAGAGAATGTGCTGACAACCATTTCATCATTTGCCCAGTGATAGGATCTTTGGCCCCTGTCTGGGGTACACAGCTTGAGATCTGTGGTGAAAAAAACACACTTCCTGACTTGGCTGTTCCAGATAAAACCCAATCCATTTTCACAGATGGCAATGCCACTAACTCTTGCTGCTAGGGCTGGTGGCATGAGCAATACTTCCCACCAGACTGATTTCCCGTGTCTTATTAGGCTGTTGAACCCACAGTTTCAATCTGAAATACCTCCATAAACAAGGGAGGGCTTTAATCCCTCCTTTATCTACATAGGCCTAATTAAGGAGCATGATAGACAGAGAGGATCTGATATTGGGGATCATCATCAGCCATGTGGGCGAAGGACCTGCTTTCAGATTTACTCTTTTTTCTAGCCTCTCCTTCATGATGAATTAAATATAGCACAAAATTTTGCCTAGACTAACCACTAAAATTAAAATTTCAAGGCTTGTAATAGAGTTGAAACTACTCTTCAGTGAACTTCTGGGAATTGATTAAACCCTTCTGAGGACATGAAAATGTGACTACAGACACCAGTGCACTTCTGTACTGAACTGCTGCTTCCTTATGTGAGATACAAATGAGGCCATTGCAACAGGACAAACACCAACACAAATTTTAAGGAGAGAAACACCATTGTCATATTCTGAGAAGCGCAGTTTCCAAAGGATTTCCTCATTTCCTAGATTTTTAACCAAAATAGATTTTACAGGGCAACAATTAAGGAAGCAGTATAGAAATAGAGAAGTTTGGAAATGCATTTCTCAGCCCCAAGGAAAGAGGAATGTAGATTTAAACCATTTCTGGCAGATATTACTATACATTCCCAAGGACTGAGATTCCCCAGTCTTTCTTGGCAGTCTGTTCCTCTAAACCTTTTGATGAGATATCCTCCCTTCATTTACCTTGCTGTAATTTAGGCCCTTTTCTTTTTCCCTTTCAACTGCCCAGAAAGATCAGTCTATCCCTTCCCACTGCAGCTATCTCTTTAAATATTCTCAATTTTTATACATTCCCCCCTCTGACTACTCTAGACCAAAAAATCTTAGTTCTTTCAATCTGCCTTCATTAGTTATGTTTTCCAGAACTCTGTTCTCTCTTTTTGTTCTCTTTTGGGCTCTCTGAAACCAATGAAATGTACATAGAAACAAAAAGTTAGGAATGTCTGAATGTGATATAAAAGCAGATATAACTAATTCTGTTTAAAACACCCTCATTCTAACATCTCAGCTTCTGTACAGTTCTTTCACTGGAAGATAGGCAAGCTGTTTACAAGGGAGGAGAGACACTCATCATGGGGCAACTGAGGCACAGCTAAATGACTCACATAAGGCCATCAGAGACATCTATCCCAGAGAGGAATGGAAACTTGTCAATTGAGCTGTGCTGGTAACTTCACCCCATGTCACAACACATGACCTTAAGCCAGTCTGCCAAAACAGTTATGGCTACTGAGATTTTAGCTGAAGTACATGTTATATTTTTACAAATTATTTTCATTTTAATAATTTCTTTGTGTTTTTCTATTTCAAGTGTCACAATCTATCGATTCCTTTGAGGTATCAGAACTACATTTTGGGATTGCACTTCATTGCTGCACCTGATTGTCAATACCTTACTTATCAATTTGTGGCTAAACATTTTTTCCACAGATCATCCTGCTCCCATTCTAAGTTTTCTGCTGTGTTATCCTTCTCCTAAGCTTTGTTTCTGAAAGCAGGCCAATTGCTATAGTTTTTCTCAAGGTAAACTATAAAATTATTAGTTTTGCATTTTTCCATGTCACACCATGACTGATACCTTTATCTTAACGAATAGCTCCATTATTTAATATGGATTAAATAATCCATAAAACCTAGACCTGATGATCTTAATCCCTTGCTTGTATGTAACCTCCTCTAGGCAAAGCTTAATAAGCCCTGAAAGCTTTCTAAGCTTACAGCTCACTAGAGAGGCTGGATGAATGTCAGGCTTCATGATATTTCTACTGTAACTTCAGTAAAGTTTAAGCTGCTAGGGAGATTATGAATACCATGTAAATCCACAACCAAAGTGACCAATACTTTTTAAGAACATGAAATAAAAAATGCAGGAGTAGCAGTGTTTTTCACCTTGTGTGTCTTGCTCTATTAAAAAAAATCAGATGAAAATACTCCCTTTTCCAGCATAATCTATGCTTTTATATCAGCATTAAAAGAAATATGAATCCTGCATCGTCTGCAGGCAAGCACTGCCAAATGACAGGTTCCTGTTAAGGTAAATGTCTCATTTCATTTCAGTCAAGTATTAACAGCAGACTACCTATCATCTATTTCACTGCTGAACAGCAAACATTTGTCTATTGAACGTGGGTGTTTCCAGGGTACCTTATTTATCTACTTATCATTCAGGCAGGTAGGGAAATATCTTTTCCATTTATTGAAAGGTTTGAAGATTTCAAATCTGTTCCTGTGGAGTCAAGAAAGGAAAAGCTCCCACAAGGATGTACTTGAGATATAAAAGACTCAGGTTCAGGTCTTTGCTCTGATTTCCATCAGAGACCTGGTTCTCAGTTTCCTACATGCCAAACCAGTGCCTGAGAAAAGAGCTTGAACAGTTAGAGGCTGGAACACTTCAACTGCTTTTACCGATCCAATGGCACCAACCATTTTATTGCTGAAGCGGCTAGCCAGGGGCATATATGGCTTCATAAAAACACGTCTTGGAGTTTGGCACAGGGCTTTTGACCCAGCTACTTGTTCAGTACCAGCACAGCTAGCAGTGGCATGCTGCGATTAGCTGACTGCACAGGTGATCTTGTGGTTGGCTTCCTCTGTCCTCACAGCATACTGGCTTGGACCTTCTGCCTCATGGGACTTGGGCTTCACCTGGACCTTCAATAACTGTACTGTTATCAAGAGGAATTAGCAAAGGCTAATAACCTTTGGGTCTTAATGTTCTAGTTACCAGATAACAGGCCACAGCACATGTAAATTAGATCAGGTTTTGTGGATTTACTTTATGCTAAGGATAGCAGCTCCATGGCCCAGGATCACAGGGACACAAAATCTGCCAGCCAATGGAGCCATAGGCGAGAGCAGATCCCAGGTATACTTCTGGCTATATAATTTAATGAAAATTAAAAACAATAAAGTGACATGAACCTGGAAACTGTTATTGCACAGCAACTGCATTGCTTTATCTCTAAAAAAAAAAAAAAAAGTGTGGGTATTAAAGATGTAAAAAATTGCACCTTTTACCTAAAGAAAAAAACATTATCAAAGAAGCTAAAAATTTTTCCAGTGACAAGTCTGTAAAAGCAAAACTACCCATCCAGTATGGAATTAGCTGAGCACAAACTGCTCCAAAATTTTCATATGCTCCAGAATAAACTCCAGAGATTTTTTTTCCAGTAAAGCAGCTGGAGCTCCTAAAATACTTAGTAAATGAAATCTCTCATTCATATATTTAAAGAAAACAGTCAGAATGTATTACATAATGCTGTGCTGAAGTGTCACCACAGATCAAGATGATGTCAAGTTTAAAATGATTCTTCTTTACAGTGTATTATTATCTTAGATACATATAAATTGCTGAGGAATTTTTCTATTATATGAATCATAAAAGTTTTTAAAAATAATAAGCACACTACAGTTATATTACAACTTTGAACTAGAGTGAAGTTACTGAATACATAATTTACAGGCACAAACAGTACTGTGGAAAATAGAAGAGCTACATGATTACTCACAGTATTCCAACAATTAGAAGAAATTCAAAAGAGATAGACAAGGTAAAAACAAAGAAAGGACAAAATGAAAGACTTAAAAAGAAAAAACCCAAAGGAAAAAATAGCAACCATTAATAACAAAGATAAATAAAAAACCAAAAGCAAAATGATAGAAAACAAAAAAAAAAAAAAAAAAATTCAATGGTAGCAGAACAAGTTACCAAATCACAACTAATTACTGTAATGTGTAACTTTCATCAAAATGTTATATTGTACATAATTCAGTCATACATAAGCATAATCCTTAGTCATCGAAACTTTGGCTCCTAGATCACTTATTTATGCAAGAAGAAAAATTGCTGATTTACCTGCTTGCTGTATGCATATAATATATGTGGTAAACAAGCAGAGACAGTACTGCAGCTTCCATTTCCAGTGATAGCACCACATTTCACTTAGATGAGACATCCTGTGGGGGAAAAAAAAAAGCAAGAAAGAATTCAGGGAGTTTTCCAAGAAGACAAGAAAATGAGGAAAACACTGTTATTAGTCAAACTAGTAACTAGGATTAAATAAAGTAGCACTTGAAAATTATGGATGGCCCTAGTATTGCTTAAACGGGGACACAAGTCTGCCAAAAAGAACCAGAAATTACATTGTCTGGTTCTTAGCAGACAACAAAGTGGAAGACCGGTCAGCACTGGGCTTCTAAGCAGATAGATGTGGGTGGTATTTCAGTAAAAGAAACAAGAAGCATAGTCTGAAGAAGTTAAGGTGTAGAGTTTTTTTAAAATACTTTTGCTTTATTTACCTAATTTACACATATAAACACATTTATGCTATTTCAACATATATAATACATACATATATAAAGATGGTAGGTGATAATTTGCCTCTGCCCTTAACAAGGCTTTCCATCTTTCAGTGCTAATATTTTGACAGTTACAATATTTTCTGCTGAGAACTTTTATGAAAATCCTGAATCTTTCCTTGCCAAAATCTAAGAGCTCATCTGTGCTGCCACTGAAGTCAGGGACAGGTTTATTATTTAATAAAACAAATGCAATTATATAGAAGTCTCTATCAGTTACAGCTTGAAATTAAAGCTTCCTTTCCCTTGAAGCATACAGGATATTTAATGGCTAAAACAAAATGTTTCCTCTATAGTGGGCAGAAAAGGAAGCAAGAAAGACTTAAATTTGGACAGGCCTTTAACCAGGTATCCAAAATGAATGGTGTTCCACTACATTACCATCTCCTTTAATCAACAAGTTAGGGGCAAGCCAAAGGAAGCAACAAGTAATGAAACACAACACGCATTATTTTGACCAACTCCTTCCCCTCTATTTGGTGATAACTGACTTTTGTTCAGTAAGATATTATCTACCTATACTGGGAGAAAACTCTTTTGCTCCACAGACACCGCTGTGAACCTGCCAGTGAAAGCTGGGGGCAAATATAAAACCTTTCCCGGTATCAGCTTCTGTTTCTCCCCAAAGCAGAAGCCAGACTTAATTTAGCAAGATAAGCCACTATAAAGGAACAATTAATGTTTCAGTTTAAAAAGTGATGTTTCATCAAAGCACCCCCATGGGCCTGACGCCAATGGGTCCAAGTAAATGGCACTTCAGCAGACTGCTGAAAACTGCAATCAGTTAGGCTTTCATTTAGTGCAGTGTTACACACCACAGGTATCTGATTACAAAAGAATTTCAGTTTTTTATGGGTAGTTGCATCAAATTAGGAATCTGAAGCAGATTTATTTTTTCTGAAATACTGTAAAGTCAAACTTAACAAGTGTTGAAGACAAGCACAGAAAACACTGGGCTCTGAAATACAAGAATCTCTTTGATAAAGCCAGACACACAAAGTAACCGGATTATCAAACAATAGAATTATTGTCCTTCAACTTAATATCCAAAAATTCCTATTAAAATCTCAGACAAGAGAATGCTGAGGTTTTGAAACCATTACTGTTCAATGTATACAATTCCTAAATCCACAGTACCTTTAATATTAATTTAGAAAACTGAATTTGAACAGAAGTCCTTCTAAAATACAAAACCAGTTGCACACTCATGCAAGCAAGTGCAGCGAGCATATATACTCGCAGAGTGGGGAAATGGAAATGCTGAGGCTAGCAGCATGACATATCAGACATACAAGAGAACATTGCTCTTCCTACAGAAGAAAGAGTTTGCAGGTACTGATGAGCTACATGCCATCCTGCTGCATAATCTTCGAATGTAAACCTGTAAAAGTGGTTGCATTACTAGTTTTTGATCATTGCTTTGTTTCGAGCAAGCACAGATACAACTATCAGACTGGGAAATAGTTGCAAACAATTATTTTTTAACTCAGAATAAATCTGTGTTGGTTTTTATCAAACAGAAACATTGTCTGTATCGTCACTTTTGATGTCTCTGTGAACTCAGCCAAAGTTTTTACTCATTTAATAGCTGGCATATCCAAGACATCAAGTTTGAAATACTCGAGGAAAAATAACATGTCAAGCTTCTGCTGCCTAGGTCTGGTGTGAATCTATCCAGTCACACTGCCCTTAGTGTCTTTCTTAAAGAACATGAAATTCTGCAGTAGTCTGAAAGAGGTATTTAATTTGGCCACTTTGCTATTGTTAATGTTCACTTGTATTGCAGTAGTAGTGCTTATGAGCCAGTACTTCATGGTACTCCCTGGTGACAGTTTACAGTCTGTTTCCTCATCCTTACTTATGAAAGAAGTACTAGTTAAGAAAGATTTCAAGAACATGGATAATCAACAACAGAGCATAGTATAAATAAGTACAAACAACAAGGCAGAAAGTAGCTACACAGATTTTTCTCCAGAGAAAAAAAGCTAGATAATTATACAATTGCTATTAAAAAATATACAGTTCTCCACCAAAATAAATAAACAAATACATAATCAACAGCAAAACTGTCTTCTTCACTTACATTTTTTACTGCTGAAGGACAAAACAATTCTCTTTACACTACATGGTCTCAGTTGACAAGAAAGGTTTATCAAACTCAGACAAAAATGACCACAGGAGAAGCATGCTACCAAAACACTCCACTAATGCGGGCACCATGTGTCAGAACTGTTTCTTTTGGAAAAGATTTTTGAAAAAGTATTTTACAAAGCATAACCTCCAGCTGAGTGCTACAAATAAGTGAGGAAATCAATTTATATATATATATATATATATATCTCATATATATGATCTTGTGGAGATAAAAAGTCAAAATTCAGAAAACTGACTGCTCACAGCCTTCCACTGTGATGTGTAACACTCTTGTCCACACAAGAAGTTGTCAGGGATGGAAGTCAGCTAACACATTGCCAACAAAAAGGCTTCTTGTACAACAAAATCCATCCCTGATATTTTTATAGTGTGACATCCCAGACAATTATGATAAGGTGTCGTAGTAACTGACAAATAAATACTTTCAAGACATTAAAGAGACTTAGCCTAGTTGCAGATAATATTCACCCGTTAATACCCACTATGTTTATATTTATTTTAAAGTTCTTTTTCTTGATTATCCATGTTAATTAACATCTAGAAGGGAATCCAAACAGCATATGAATAATTCAGTACAAAAACTAGCAAACAGTTCTGGCCTGGTTTATAGTTTATCAAGGGGTGATATGGTCCCCTGACAGCACTGACTTGATGGTCCAAGGCACTCCTATGGTCTTGTGTTATTATTTTTAATAGTATTAAGAAGATGTGTTCTGTTATGTAATATTCATTAGTAGCACAGAGAACAGCCATCTGCACAGCAGTGTACTAAAACACACCAAGAGTAAGCAAAGGGATGGATCTTTGTCCACAGCAATGTATAACGATTATTTCACTCTTTAGCTTTCGTTACATTAAAATTGCTGAAAGCATACTAAGTGTTCTTCTCTATTCTTTTCTTCTCTATTTTGTATCAATTTAAATGAAAAAGTCCTGTTCTGTCCCCAGCTGGTAACACACTAACAGCTCTGAAGAAATCATCATAAAGTGTCAAACAGAGAACCAAAACATTTTACCTAATATATCTGGGAACTATTAGGACACCTATGGTAGAAGTACATCCATTACAGTCGGATGTAGTCTCAACACCGCAATCTCTCTTAATGTTTTGGGTTTTTTTGGCCTTCTGTGGAGTCTGATAGAAGAAGTACTTTTTTTTTCTATGGACTTGCATTTCCTATTGTAGACACTGTGTGACATGACCAGCAATGCATTCTAGCTACCAATTCAGTCCAGTCCAGTCCACAGCTACTTTCATTTCCTATAACATACGGAGACAATGAGTTTATTCACAATTCATTCTAGAAGAGCAAAATAGACATGTAATTTATCTAAACCATAAATGGATGTAACTTGACACAGTTCAAGATGGGATTACTGCGAATTTTACTACATCCAGCTACTAAATCTTTTACTCTACGTGCCAGCAGCCAGCTAGCAACAACAACATCATCATCTTTTAGGGAGTATACAGCTCTGCAAGACAACATACACAAAATGTGAATAATCCTGGAGTATATAATTTGTATACTCTATGGTCTCAAAACATGCAATACAGATTTGAATACACCATCTTCCTTGTTCAGAGCTTTGTCAAAGTTCCCTGAAGTAACATGTGAAGTCCACAGTGTGCCTCAGGCACACTGACATGACTTTCTTTAGTCTTTGACATGTCTAAAGCTATTAAGGGAAAATGTTGCCAACACTTTAAAATTAAAAGAAAGATAAGATCAATTTCACAATTTTTTTTTCTCACAGAGATTGTAAACAAAAATAGTTTAAGCTTAATCACTTTCAAGTGGAACTGCAAGTGAAAGGTGATGGCAACTCACAGCTTAGTTCCCAAAGGTTAATAGAGGAGTTGATTCTAACTTTGAAATCCTTGCTTTGAACTGTAGTACATGAATGTCTCGGAAGATTAATTACACAATACCCCTTAAAAATTTCATTTTGTTAGGCACTACTTGTTCCTAATTATTCTTACAGTCAGCCTTGAAAACACCATCATACTCATCAAAAGAAATTAAAAAAATTAAGACCGTGCCTTTTAATTTAAACAGTATCAGCTCTATCAGATCCATCTAAGTCCCTTGGCTTTCTTTTCAAAAGGAACTTTTCCCAGTTTACAGGCAACAAATCTGCTGGCTGTTTCCAATCCAGTAGCACTGCAACACCAGGTTTTTAGGAACTCCTTTTCATTTTCTGCCTCAGCTTCACTGTGTACTGTGAGGACCCCCTACCCTTTTCCCCTCGTACGGATTCCCTCGGGTCCAGCCACAGGTCCTCGCTCTTGGCTGCGAACGCACCGGCGAAAACCCAAACCTCAGCACTTCGTCTTTACCTTCGGCAAAAGACAGTCAGTAAAGGAGAAGTATTTCGGGGAAGGCGCCCAGAGGCCAAGGCACCAGCCCACCCGGGGCCAGGCGGCGTACGGCAAGAGAGAGAATCCCCGACCCGGCTACGACGCCCCGGCCCGCCCCTCGCCCCCTCGACGGCGGCGGAGCCCCGTGCTGCCCCCGCTCCGCCGTGCGCTGCGGAGGACCGCGCTGGGGCTGGGAATGCTTTACGAAGCCCGCCCGGCCCTGCCTCTCCCCTTCCCAGTTTTTTCCCTACTTGCGCTGGCACCGCACCTGGAAGGCTCCCCGTGGTGCCTGTGGTGCCTGAGCTTCTCGACGTGAACGAGCGCGGCCCCGAGCCGAGAGGCCGGGGCCGGGCGGGTGCCGGGGCACTGGCGTTCAGGGAAGGCGGTGAGCGGGGCCGAGGGTTTCGTTACTTGTCTGCAAGCACGGGGAAACTCACCAGGACGGTCCTAAGGACGGGGTTAGAGTGCCCTGTGAAAGGCAGTGGCCGCCCGTGAACCTGCAGGGCAGCCGCCGACGGACGCGGAGCCCGGACGGGGCAGAGCCCCGCCAGTCCTGCCCTCTGAGCTCCCGGCGTGAAATTCCCCCGTTTCCCCATTCCTTCAGCCCTACCTACCTGAGCGGCTCAAGCCTGGTATTACTCACCACCTACTGTGGGTGGTGGAGGGGGAAGCCCTGCCGCTCTGCCCGGGGTTCCCTGCCCCACAATGGAGCCCGTGGGGATTAGCCGCGCTCCCCCAGCGCCGCGGGCGGCCGGCAGCAGCCCTCGCCCCAGAGACCGGAGAAGAGACTTACATGGTGACATTACGGGACGGCTCTACTCCGACTCTCAGCAACCATCCTCCCCCGCTGCCGCTCGCTCTGTCTCTGGCCCGCTCCCTTGCCGGCTTCTCGCAAAGGTCATCACTCCTTGCCCACCTCTCTTCCCCGCCCGCGCCGATCCGCTCCTCCTCCGCCGCGATGCTTCCCCCACCCCGCGCCGCGCCGGGACCTGCCTCTCTCTGCTCCAGTCGAGGAAACTTCAGTGCTGAGGGAAGTCGCCCCCGCAGAGGGCAGGGGCCGCCCCGCCCGCCGGCTGATCCCCGCGCCCTGCGCCCCGCAGGCAGGTGGCGTCTCCGGAGGCTCCGGCGCTGCCCCACGGGCTGGCCCGGCTCCCCAAGCCTCACCGGGGGCAGGACGGGACCCGCCGAGCTGCCAGCGGGGACCCCCGCGCACTGCTCCGAGGACCTGCCCCACGGGGCTGGCGCGCCGCTCTGGGCAGAGGGGTGGCTACCGGGACCCCGCCGACTGCGACACCCGGGAGCGCCCCGGCTCGATGGTTAAGGGCCAGCCCGGAGGTGTGCAGCCCCCAAACACCCCTCAGGGGGTGGTAACCACAGGCCCAAAGCCACCCGCAAAGGACACGCGCCTCTTCTGAGAAGATTCCATACCAGGGACCCTGACCTTGGTGGTCACAGCACTCCGGGCATGTTGCGCTTCGCAGCATTCCAGTGGCAGCAAGGCCCCTGGGGGCAAGCGCACCCAGCACAACCCCCACAAAGTGCAGTGCACAGGTAAGCACCCTCAGACGTGCCTGCTCACCCCAAGAAAACGCTTTGTCCCAGAGCTGTTGACACAGACCCCAAGGCACTTAAAGTGTGTTGGTTTCCTTTGAGGCACACAGCACACTATACTTGGGATACAAGATGGGTAGGTGGAGGTGACGCAGCTCTGACCCAATTTCTGAAGCATGCAAGGCAGTATGCTGCTCCCACACTGAGTGCTGGCCCACACCTCACTCCTGGGTAGCGTTTTTGGAGGATGGTAGATTGTGCCATTTGCTAATGATCCTGAGTTTCTTTGATCAGTTGAAATCTGTAGGATGTGCTACTGCACTTCAGGTAGGTAGGAAAACATTGATAGAAAGGAAAACCCAAAAGGTCAGCAGAGAAGTCCAGAATTTTCACAGTACTCTGTGGACCTGAACTGGCAGGATGAGCAAGGATGGGGGAAGAAAAGACTTGGCAAAGTGAATCATACAATGAAGTTATCAGCATGCAATGGCAGTTAAAAGCAAACAGAGTTCCTATTTTAAAAAATAAAGAAAACATCACTAAATTTTTCATGAACTTTATACTAAACATTAATACTCACTTATTCTAGTCAATTTTTATTCTCTATCTTTAAAACTGGTAAGCTATAGGCCTGCTTTCATTGTAAATTCCTGGCACTGATAATGGGTGCAGGAACTGCTGGGTCTGTGTCAGCCAAATCTGCATGGCCAACAGTGAGGGCTTGGGCAAAATCAACCTAAAAGTTCTCACAGCCTGGGTTTATTGCATTTACCTCATGTGCACAACAAAGTCTGCGTTTCTAGAATGCACTGGACTCACTGTGAGCTCTGAATCTCCTGGGCATATTGGGCTGACTGTATATGAGATATGCACAGTAAATCAAGAGCATCTGGAAGAAGTCAATCTGCCATTCATAAGGAGATTAGCGACATGTGTGGAGTGTGTATTTGCTGGCTGTGTTGGAAACTTCCATCTTCCTTCCCTACTTGGAAGGCATTAAAGATGACTGCAATTCCAGAACCTGGCAGTCAAGCTAAAAAAAAAAAAGGAAAAAAAGAAATCATGGATTTTTTTTCCCCGTCATGTTTTGTTGAGCTGTTTCTTGGTCAGTTCTCCTGTTCTGAATTTTCTGTGATATTCTTTTGCAATCGTCAATCTGCTTTCCCCTCCACAGTAGGAGCACTGCTACTCCTGGATCTGAAACTGGACACTGCCCACTGAGAAATGCCTGTTGCTGTCCTGTGGGGAAAATGTGCAGTGCAGATTTTCTGGACACTGAAGTAGCATGTTGCTGGAGACTGTCTCAGAGCTGCAGAGCAGCGAAGAGAAGCCTAATCAGTCATGAGAAAATGCCCATCATTATCTGGCAGCAGCTCACTGTGCCACATCTGCCTTTAATCAATAGTGAAACAACTTGGCACGGACTGGCTAGTCAGAGAGGGCTACGTTTCTGGCTGCTGCTTAGCAGGAGTGAGAGCTTCTGCGTGTAGATTACAGTGATTTTAAGATCTCCGTCTCAGAGTGAGAAACTGCAGGCTACCTTACAACACTCGTCTCAGGTTAACATTGCAGGCTCTGTTCTGCACAATGTGATTAAGAGGAAAAAATTATAAAAGTCTGGAAAACAGTGCTATAATCAACCACGGAAAGGTACTTTATATTGACATCTAGTGAGTGACGCCATCAGAATGGCAAGCACATCTTTTTCTTCTCTTCTTACTGCATCTGTAATGACAATGTTGCTTCACACTTATTTTTACTATACTACAAGGAATGGTGTCTGAATATTTTAGGCACCGGGGTAGCATATTCTACAAATAATCTAGAATGTTTAATGAATATTCTGAGATGATTAGTGACATATTTTGTATGAATTTTATAGACTATTTTTATGGCTTTGTTAATATATTTCTTTAAACTTACATTTAGGGTGGTTTCCTTATATTTTGTGCAACTTTGCATGGACTTCTAGAAATATTTATAACAATGTCAAAGAATGTTTCATAAAATAATAATATGAAATACCCTATTTTATGTCTGGATACTTCATTTTAACCTATGAGACACATGATTTTTCAATGAACTTTTGTTTTGAAAATTTCCTCTGTATTAAGTCAATTTCATTTAGGAAAAATCTGTGTTTATTTTCCAAAGAAGTGCAAATACTGAAACTTTATTGCCTGTAACAGTGCAAAAGAGAAAACAACCTGGAACAATAAAGAGGAAGCTGAATATAAACAGTGCAGTGCTCTAACCTCATGAAGAAAATTCAAGATCATATGCATTCTCAAAAAGTCTAAGGGAAAAAAAAAGTTATCTTTGCATTTTACAACCATTCCGGGCTCTCTGCCTTGTTATTCCCCTATTTTGGAAAAAAGATGATAGATCCCCAACAGCTGAGTCTGAAAGTTCAAAGGTGAGCTCCCAAAAGCTGGTTTTGAGGATCAAAGTCTGGGTGTTGGTCTAAAAGGTGAAGTAGCAGAATTTATGTGAACTGTTGATAACAGCAGTTCACATCAATTAAAGAATTCAAGAATTACTTCAGACTGTTGACATATAGCAGACAAGGACTCTGTTTCACTGTGCTTTTACATTAAGTAATCTCTACAGTCCCGCAGCTTTTCCTTTTTGAGAGTCTTCTATCCCTCTAAAGAGTCAGCTAAAGAATCACCTCCCAGATTTCCCAGCACCGATTGGCCTTGTTTGCCCCTACCTGTGTAATAGTTAATAAAAGCAAAGGTGGATAATTTGCTAATCAAATTAAATTTGTAATGTTAGTGGTTGGTTTGAATTGCATGTATCAAGCCACAATGTTGTGTCTGTAATATGAATTCGTCTGAGCAGACTTATAGTGAAGCAGAATAGAATGAAACAGCAAAGAACCAAAGGAAAGGACTTACCCCCTCTGGAAATTTCCAGAGGGCAGACACTAAGGACTATGGTCTAACCAAAACATTGTTTTAACCAAAACATTGGCTGAGCTCAGGTGGCGAGGTGGAGCCCGCGAAAGCAAGGACCAATATCGAGGGAGCCCGCGAAAGGAAGCCCAATAAAGAAATCGAAAGAAACTTAAGGCGTGGAGATAGAGGGAGGTATAAAAAGTGGGGTGTGGGCTTGCCTCGGTGCAGACCGTTGGTGGAACAGGAGTTTCCACTGGTCTCCCGGCGCGCTGATTTGCTTATTTGCTCTTAATAAATTTCTACTATATTTTAAAATACATCTGGTCATTTTTGACTATAACACCTGGGTCACTACAGAATCTGTTTTTCACAGTTTGCAGGACAATCTGACCAAATTTCCTGTCTTTTCTACTGCCAGGAGGTATCTAAACAGCTCCTCTTTCCTTATTTTACCTTGTCTGAGAGATTAAGAGCCTTATGTTTCTGTTTCAGGTGTAAAGGCAGTGTGAACTGGATCAGGAGCATGTTTTTGTTTAGTTTGTTTGTTTTTTTTTCCCAAGGAGATGTTTTCCCTTCAGATTTGAGATGCCATCCAAACAGGGCTGGTTCCCATTAGTAAGAGACTGAAGAGGTGGCAAGTCAGTCTTCATTGTGGCCCTTAGAGCAATGGTTTCAATTAAGTACTGGGCAGGGGCACAATGGTTTCTCCTAAATACAGTGCTGAGTGAGTGAGCATGTTTTAGAGGCTGTTGATGCAGTAGATGGGGGAATGGCATGCAATCTGTGTGATTGACCAAGTTCCATTCAAACATGGGATTCCAGGAACTTGGGAGGAAAGGGAATTGTAAGGACCATATTGCCTCAAGTTAGTAACTGGTGAAACTGCCTATGGTGAAACTTTTTTATCTCCTGAAAGCAAGCATGAAATGAATTGTAATTCTAATATATTTTTACAATGCATGTGCAGGAGTTCAGGGGCTAACATATGCTCAGATGTTTGCTTCATCGATACTTTCTCTGTGTGCTTTCACATGCATTAAACATAGGTTATGAAATATTTCCTGTCAGGGAGGTTACCACCAGCTAAAACACTGTGCTTTGTGCCAGGTGAGATGTCTTTGATGAAGTGTTGAGAGCATGTCATATACAGTGCCTGTACATGTTGCACTCCATAAAATCCTGTAAAATCTGTGACCTTAAGCAAAGCAGGAGACAGATCAGGCAGCAAATTAATTTGGATGGTTTTTACAAAATATTTAATAACTTTGGTCACTTTTGTTTTTGAGCTCATTTCAACTCCTTACTCTTGATCAAGCACTCCAGGGGTCCTAAATTTTTGCCTGCTGGAGCATGCTGCCACTGGTATTTTTGCACACATTTCTGTTCTGTGGGGTTGGGAGGATGCTGGAGGTCCTTGCTTCCTGAACTTTCTTTTATCTGAACGGTAAGAGGAGCTTCATAACTTTTTTCTGGCTTCAGATAATTGAACTTAGAACTAGTGCTCACTTCACGTGGTGATGCACTCTTGCTATAAAAAACCTGTAGGATGATGTTATCAGCGATGAAAAATTACTGGCAGCCTGATCTGAGATGGTGTCTAGTGTTTGAACAGGAAGATAAACCTGGTAATAAAGGACTTGTAGAATCAGAGGATATGCAGGGAGAGCTAGTCATTCTTGGTGTGATACAAAGCATGGGGGAAAAAGCTCAGTAGTGAAAATAGAGGCATCATTAAAGAAATAATTCTGACAAGTATACTTTTGAACTTCTTAGATATGAATCAACATGGTAAGCTATAGGATTAAGCTATCCAATGTGGCTCTGTGGCTGCAAGTCATTTGAATAGGTTCAACACCAGCTAAACTCCCCCACCTCCTCAATAGATTAACTCTGAAATTAGAACTATTTAGAGAAGGTTACAGTGATAGCTAGGGTCTCCCCCACAGTGTTGATGCTGGGAGCAAACCCACCGATATTTTTTTACAAGACCAAGATAACCTTTTCCATTGGGATCTGTGTACAACCTTCTCATGAATGAATTGACTGGACTGGGAATAAATGTTCATCCCTGAAAGATTCTAAAATGTCGTCAAGTTTGAATTTTGCTCCACATATGCTACTTCACAAAAATTCTAAGGAGCAACAGATTTCAGCTGAGTAGGGCTATATTTTTATGGTAACAGTTAAATTTATTCACCTCTAATTCTGGATTCTTGATTTTTTTTTTTTTTCAGTCATGGATTAGCCAGTTTGGAGGAGTTAAAAAACCCAGTCATTCACCTATTTTTAGAACCCAACTTTTCCTATAATACAACTTCTGGGCAGGATTTCTCACTTCCAGTTTCTGTGCAGATGTTAAATATTTGGAGCAACTGGAAGAAAAGCTGACTTCATGGTATTTCCATCAGGTTCCACTAGTGGAACAACTGGAAACCTCACGAGGAAAGCCCTTCTCTAAGTGTTCAGACTAGTTTTGCAGACTCAAGAGCTTAGGAAAGTTTGGATAAGTTTTGAGTAAGCATCAAAATATTTGGATGCTTATCAGAAATGAAACCAGAGTGAACAGTATGAAGTTCATTCATTATTCTTTGTAAAAACTGCGCCAGTGGTAGCAAAATCGTAGGATCACATAGAAATAGAAATAACTGCATGTTAATCATAATCAATTAACTTTTTTTCATTTCATAAAAAATAATATACTTCTCATGCAGAATGGAAATCAGATGCTAAACACAAGTGCAACATTAAATTAAAAGAAGGATTTAAAGAGCAGAGTTGTAGTTCTATGGTAAAAGTAGTAAACATACCTTTCTAGTATAAAATCTTTCTAACTTTTAAGAGAATGAAAGAAAAAATGAGCTAGAACCATGTTTATGATTAACAAGCTGTCCACTGCTCTTCTGAAACTTTTCACTGTGTTCAGGCTGAAACCACAGCAGTTCCACACCAATGTTTTAAGATAATACTGTAAAGTACTGTTTTGAAGATACGAGGAAAAAGTCGTTGCAAATTCAGGTTTAAATAAACTATACCAAAAAACCCAAAACCAACAATATTGGTTCAAAATTATGTGAAAATTTGACCTGCCTTTATAACTTAAATATAATTTCCTGTTCATATGCATCATTATAAATGACAGAAGTGCATATACTGTCTGTTCCACAAGACGAGAAAGAAATGAGACAGTTCCTTGAGCCTGAAGCACATGTTGCACTGACATAGGTAATGAATGCTTTATCTGGCAGCCTTCAGCTCCCCAAACTGAACAATTAGGAATGCTTTAAAAGCTGAACTAAATAGAACAGACTCTGGTGTGAATTCAGAGTAATGATTAAACTCATGTTTTGGGCTCCCAGGGCTCATTCAGTATGAGAGCAATTAATTAAAATAAAAAGGTGCTGATCAGAGAAAAAAATGACAAACTCTAAACTTTTGGAAGTACGTTTTGAATTACCTTCATCATAATATCTGAAAGGTTGATTACACAGTATACTTGAGTGAATACATGGATTTACCATAATTTTCCAAGTAGAAAATTGACAGAGAGATTAAGAGTAAAATTACAGAAAAGTACCCACATACTAAGTGCCCAGACTAAAAATATTAGGATATTATTTTCCCTTGTGATTTCTGTGATATATTTATAACTTTTAAATTTTTTAATTGTATTACTATTGAGCTCAGGTTTTCTTATAGTAAAAATTAATAGGGAAGTGTAAATACAGCAGTTAGTAATGATTTTTTTCCAATCCAAAACACTTTATGGCAGTGGTAGGAACCAGTTCTTCATAGCTTCCTTAAAGTAGTTTTTGTCTGCCTCCAACTCCTTTCCCATGTATTGGTTTCCTTTTCTCACTGGTTGCAGATATGTATAGACTTACGTCAGTGAACAGAGCTGGAACCTTGAGGAGGGTGTGATGAGAACTGAAATGTTATATCACAATATATATTATTATCTGGCTACGTCCTAACCATGTGGAGCTCACAGAACTCCACTTGAAACTCCTATCTCCAGAACCTCCAGTTAAGCCACCATATTTTACTTCAGGTTGACATGACACAGCTACAATATCCTGCAACTAAAGAAGAAAAAGCTGTGAGGAAAAACAGCTAATCTGAAACAGGTTATAATTTATTTACTCAAAGGAATACTGCTAGATGAGCCAAAATGAGTTCAGAATCACTAGGTTAATGCGTATTTGCCTCACCCTAACATGAACTTTTCCATAAGATCATTTGGAATCCACATCTCTGCAGAACTCCTTAGGACTTCTTTGTATCTCTCCTTTCCTTTCACAGGCAGAATATAATCGAAACAAATATAATTGAAAACAAAGGTAAAAAGCAGTGAAAAAAACCCTGAAAAGCAAAAGCACAACCTCATTAAGAGAATGCTACTGGAACAGGAGATGTTTATGTGATTGTGGCAGATAAGGAGAGCTATCAGTGGTCACTTTCCACAGACCAGCTGCAAGAACAGGGGAAGGAAGTCAGCAGTGGAGAAACAGACATCAAAGCTTCATAGGCAGATTTGATTCAGAATTGTCACAGAAGACCTAGTCTAGCACTGAACATGCTCAATTATTGTTAAAGATGAGCTAGATGCATATGTTTTTGACTTACTTTATTTCTTTTTAAACACTTCTGTAACTCTCATCATAGAAGCAAGACTGCATCTACTTGCACTGCAATGTGATGTACAGTCCCATGAATATCCCATTTAGTGAAGTGTAATTAAGACTATGTTTGTGGGATGTGCTTTTAACTTGTCATACCCCAAGTCACTTCATTTTTCTAAAATATTTAAAATACTTTAAATCCTTTGTGAAAATTCATGCATTTTCTTCCATTTTTAGTATATAGTAAGACATAGCAAAACATCCTAAAATACAGTCTCAGGAACTGAATTAATTTTAGTATTACTTCTATGGGGCATGTGTTGGATGGTTATATCTGTACTTTTTTTCTCAATTTAAGAGAGAGTGCATGAGAAAAATGATTGAGGTTGTATTTCTTCATAATGAATAAATAAGATCTGGAAAAATTTTGTGGGGAAGGGGAAAGAAACAAAGAATGTCTACTTCTCTAACTCAAAATTAGGGCTTGACAAGTCACAGGAAAATATGCAAAGAGAAAAGAACATATTTTCCATTTTACTCTGTGGGAAACTTTGGTGTTTCATTGTTACTATTATAAAATTTTTCCTAGCCCCCTTTCCCCCTTCTTTCCTTCCTGCCCCTTCTGCCCTCACCTTTCCCCTACAAATAATTGGTGGTAAAATTGTTTCAATTTTTGTTTCAGTTCTATCCTCAGTAAAGGTTTATCCTGTACTCTTTTCCCAGAACCTGGAGACTGTTTATTTTACTTCCCTAAGCATTAGGGATATATGGACATATTAGGGACTGTATGGATATACAACATAATCCTGCCGACTGTACCCCTGACTGCCAGGAGGAGTTTAAGTGCAGATGTAACTGGCAGTGTAATCCTCCCCCACATCACAAACCATTCCTCAGGGCTGCAGTTAAAAAGGCACAGGATAGTGTTTACCAGTGAAGGAACTGCAGCAAGAGACAGTAGCTTACCCACAGCAAATCCCAGCCCAAGGGAAGAAATCACCCAATTAAAGGAGCGAGGAGCAAGCTTTGCCCACAGAGTGGGGGACAGGAGTAGAGGACAGATCCCACAGCACAGGAATTGGGGCTGCTTCTGTGTTCCTGTGCCTTGCTTCGTATTTCAGACATAAGGTCTAGGTAACTGTGAGAGTTGCTATTAATTACATGCTCTAAGTCTTATAACACTTAGTAGGGTTACTTTGCTTCTAAGATAAAAGAAATAAGCAAAATCTCTGATAATAAAATTAATTACTAACTACTTACATACACTTTATCTCGGAAATCTATTATAATAAACAGAGAGAAACCACTGCATATAATGTAAATACAGGTACAAGTATAAATATTCAAGTTTCACAAAGTTTAAAGGTGTTTGAATATCATTCTCATTTAACTTTCTTATTTTGCTATTTTAAGTTATTTTCTTCAGAAGCAGGCAATCATGACAATGCAAAGGGATAAAGAGCAAATTCCAAAGAAATCCCTTGTATGAAAACTTCTGAACTTGGTTTAATGATATTTTTTGGTAAGCCACAAAGATTAATTGAAAAAATATAGTAACTCTTTTGAAGTTCACCATTTTCATTAGGATGTTGAAATGTCTTCCTGCAGCTAACCTTTGTCTAATCTATCCTGAACATGCTTATTTATTTTTTCAAATAGAAAAGGAAATTCAGGCAGTTGAATGTTAGTGCTGCTTATTAATTTCACAACACTGACATTGTCAGTAATTTATTAAACTAAAGGTATTTGGCGAACCAGTTAATGACTCAGCAGCTCAACTATGTCCCTAAAGCAATGATCTCATATACAGGTTCTTTTAAGTCCTAAGTTACAGGAGTCTAGTTCTCAATGACTTGGTTTTACTCTCATCACATTATAGCTCACATCTGCCTTGGGATCTTTAAATAAAGTCTGAGCAGAGAAGTGAGTGGGTCTGCGGTGAGGGCCAGTGTGTCTCTCATGGCAGGTATATACCATTCCACTTATGGACAAGATATGTTAGCTCTATGCCACAGGAAGGCAGCAATGTCTAACCCAAACTCCTTCTTTGAGAAGGTCACCAGAATTGGAATCTCAATTTCAAATACCCACCTTAGGACGTTGAATGTATGCTGGAAATATTAATATGTTAGTATTCTGTGTATCATTAACCTACATTTAGATGTTCAGAGTGGGTGTTCCTCTGGGTGCTGTCCTTTCTCTCTTCTTGCGAAACATGCTTCCTCCCTGTCTCCTCTCTGCCCTTATTCTCTCATACCTTTTTGGAGGATGATGAAAAAGGAAACAGCACAAGGGTTTCCTAATCATCTTTCTGTCCCCTAAGCATGCAGTGCTCCACCTCAACCTCCTCCTTGCTCAATAATAGGCAACTGGATCCACCCTCTACTGGAATTTCACACAGCATCTTAGCAGATAAGGCATATGTAAACAGAATGCAAAACCCTAACCAATATTGAGGAAGAAGGGTGAGCGTATGAGGTGACAAGAGACAAACATCTGTAAGAAGATTCAGAAAATTTTGGGAAGTGCTTGTTCCTTTCTGCTTCTTGATGCACAGCATGTGTGGGCCCCTAGATATGTGTTGCTGTGTTTTTCCCCTGGCTTTCCTGAGGAAGTGGAGATGTGCTGGAGGAATGTGTCTTTTGGGTTCCAGTTCAGCTCTCTCATAATGTGCCATGTAGAAAAGGGAAGGGAAAGACATAAAGGCCTGAAAACATCCTTTAACTAAGTCTAGCTGGTGAGTAAGAGAGGTGGGAAGTTCAGAAGGCACATGCAGGACAAATGGTAGAAATATTGAAAATTAATTAGTAGAAGAAGACTGAATGGATAAAGCAAATAGGTACTGAAGAGGCATAGGCAAGGCCACATAAAGGAGAGAAGAGAAATGGAAATACTGCTAAAGAGCAAAAAAATGGCAAAACACATTGTAGTGAGAAGAGGAAAGAGTGGAAGATGATAGAAGGAGGTACAGAAGGAAAACAATACATTAAACTGGAAAACTTAAAACTTTGACAATATGAAATAAACATTAAGTTTATTAAAATTAAAATTATTAGATCAAAAGGAAATGGGTGTGGAAAATATGATGCAAAAACTTGGTCCAGTTGTTCCCCATACACTAGAAGCAAGTATTTTTGTAAATACTTTAACAGTGGAACTGTAAATGCCCTCTTCAGAGTACTGCTTTTAGGTGTCACATATATTATGGGAGAGTGTGTGTATGGAGATAATGCCCACTATACTAAATATTACAAGGACAAACAATCTAAATCATCAAAACCCATGAATTTATAATCATTGCATTCTTTCTCAATTTTTTTTTTTTTTTTTTGCTCATGAGGAAAATGGAGCTGAATTTGATCTAGTTTGCCTGGAATGGCTCCTAACACTACTTGATTCAATAGTCAGCAAGAATTAAAAGGGACCTTTTGTAGAGTTTCCATAAATAATGAGCTCAGATTCAGAAAAGTCCAAACACCCAAAATTCATATGAAGTCAGTGAGTATCTATTAAGCTGCTATCCAAAGTTTCTCACTTTATCTCGTATCAGAAGAACTTCCTCTATCATTAAAAGCAATCCCTAGACAAAAACTAAGTTTTTTTTCTTAGTTATCAAAACTAAATAACTTTATATTATTGACACAGACATTTCAAAAGGCCAGAAGAATCATTATGATGTCTCCAGTGATGGTTATTGATTACAGTCTCCTGAAACTGTACTATTGTTCTCAATTTCTTTTTTTTTTTTTTTTTTTCCTTTTTTTTTTTCTTTTTTTTTTTTTTTTTTCCTTTCCTGGCAGCTGTTACTACTTAAGCTTCTGAAAACACAACTAAAAGAGTGTAACAGTAACTTAAGACATCATCAACTTAGCTGTAATGTTGGATCTCAGGACAAGTTACTGATTTCAACAAGTACTTATACTGCAATCAGCAGTGGAAATAATTTGAAACTGCTCTGCCTTCACAAGCAGAGCTGATTGCCCCTGAGGTTAAGGGAAATGTTCCCACTGACTTCAACAGGCTTTGGATTAAGCTGTGAATAAGGATCTGTGCAGGGTAAATACTAGTGACAGAATCTGGGGCTTTGCCAGATAAATACAGAAAGGGAGACAGGGAATTTCAGAATGCTTCATTCCTGGAAGAGATGAGATTTTCTATACTTTGTTTTTTAGCTCCAGTTGTTCCCCATCCAAAAAAAGGTCAGGAGGAAAGAAAGAGGAGAAAAGCCTGAATTTTTCTTCTGCTCTCAAATCTTCAGCAGAATGTGAGTACATTCTTAAGAAACCATTCTGTTTTTAAACATTCTTTGCTAACAATGAAAATATAGGAAGGTATGATCTAGTCGGTGTGTTAGAATCCATGGACAATTCTTACAAACAAGGTTTTGGGTTAAATGTCAGAGTGTACACTTGAGAATTCCATTACCCATCAGCATCTATTTTGTAGTTGCTTGAAAATTAATACTATGACATCCTCTTCAATACAATATGCAACATAACCCCTCCCTTTTATCCAATTTGGGAATATTAAGAGCTAAGGAATACTCCTTTATCGGATGCTCTTTTTAATGAGATTATAGCAAGACATCCCTTTAAAAGCTGTTTTTGTGTGGGGACACAGCAAAATTCCAATTTTCATTGATCAGTGTCTCTCTTAATTTTCCATTGGTTTTCATATTTTTAAATAAGTGAAGTGTTAATGTTTTCTGAATTATACTAGATTTAAAAATTGCTATGGAGGGGGGGGAACACCTTGAAAATTAATAACTTGCATACTAGACCAGAATTAAACACATTGATTTATTTTCAAAGACGTGTAGATGTGGCACTTAGGGACATGGTTTATTGATGGACTTGGCAGTGCTGCATTAATGATTGGACTTGATCTTAGAGGCCTTTTCCAACCAAGATGATTCTATGATTCTATAGGCTGGACATGTATTAAAATCATCATATGAGGCACTGCAAGCACTTAAATATTGTATTCTTTAGATCACCAGTGGATTAATCACAGTTTTTGTCTTCAAGCACTTTCTGCTCAAGTTGACATGCAGAAAAAAAGCAGCAAATGTGAGCACTGTATTAAATTTGTTGTGACGCACTGGTGTTCTTAAGAAATAACAGAGAGATCATTTTTTGCCAGAAAACTAGGTTTGAACCAAGACTGATGCAGGGAAGCAAGTTCATAAAGACAGTGAATTTCCAGCGCAGGGGGAAAGCAATTGTCCTTTTCTTAGCCAGAAAGCACATTCATCTTTCCCAGTGTCAGCAGTGCAAATACGTGCAATTTACATGTTATTGTCTAAGCTTCTTAAAAAAATGTTGCCCTTGAGGCTTTCTTCTTCAGAAAACACAAAGTTAAACTTCCCACTGACATTTTTTTTTTTTTGTCAGGAATCACGTAAAAGCAGTTAGGGAGCAGAATTAAAAAATCCCTTGTCTATAACTCATTCAACCCACCCCCCAGACCAGACTTAGCAGGAAAATAATTTGGTGATACAGTAGGGTTGCCTTATCATGGCATGCCTAAAAAAGTCATCTTGACAATTAGATTGTTAAAGCATGGGGTGAAATTCAGTGCAATTTTCGTTAATAATGCAAGAGTTGTTGCAGGTTAAGTGGGATGCAAAATTTCATATTCTACTTTAGTTAGTAAATGAAACCAAGTATATTGACAAGCCTTGATGAGATTGCAGGCCCTCTGATTTGGGTCTCTTTTAGCATGGAATAGGTTTTTACTTTAAATGCACAGTAGATTCAAATGCCTGAGCTTTTGAGTTTATTTTCCCTTGAGGTAATAGTTCCTTGGCAACTGACCATACCTTTTCTACTCGATTTGCATAAGAAACAGCAGGACAGTGTGAGTAGTTAGTACAGAAGACTTCCTCTTCAGACAAAATGTCATGCATTATGACCAAAATATATTCATATATATCCTGTACACACTCATATATGTATGTGTGTGTGTGTGTTGAGTAATAACTAATTTATTGTCTGCATGGGGACTGAAAGAAACTGAGAACTCCTAGATGCACACTGAAGAAGAAGTGCTGTATTTTGAAAACAACATGGAAAACCAATCATCTTGCTAATATATGTGTTGCTCAAGTAAAATATTACCTTAATAAAGGAGCTAAGAACCCACTTGTGCCTATATAGATGTAAATGTATTCTATTATTTTAGCTCTAGCTTATGATAGAATTACTCATTTAAATTACAGATGTAATAAAAACTAGTCCTGCACAGCCCAGTGAGTAAAATCACCAAGACAACAGCTAAGATCCAGAATCCAAATGAGGGTAACGCTGTCTAACCAAAAATCTATGTTCCCTCAGTTAATGCTTTATTTATGTATCTTTGTTTGTATTTCAAGCTGCTTAAACCATGGAAAATGCAGCCTTTTAGTCACTCCTCTCACAGCCATGATGCACTAACATTTCAAAATTGTCTTCTGTTTAATGGATGCAGGACTGGCCTCCATGGTGTTGATACCAACAATAGAAAGAAATGGCCTGGAAAAATTTTGGTACATATGGTATGGTCTTCCCTCCAACATACATACTGCCCTTCCTCTCCTGATCCTCACTGTGCTGTGGAGAACCCAATCCTGTAGACTTCATCACATCCCAACTATCAGCACTATTCCCTGTGGTGCTCAGGGCAATCCAAGAGGATACCAACCTTAAATCTTCTCTTTTCCCAGTCTGCTTTCCTCCTTGTTTTATTAATAAAGCAAATGATTTCCCACACTGTTATTTTTTTCAGACCACATCCTTTTATGTACATCTCTTTTCCTTCACATGCCCTCCATACCAGCCTGCCTCACTGTGGATTTGTTAAATGAGGGAGGCAAGCTGGCACAAGCCAGCTGAAAGATAGCTGGCAGAATTTCACTAATCTGGGGGCTTTCTGTAGAGAAGGTTCTATTAATATGGCTTGGAAACCCACACAGGTAACCCTTCTTTCTGGCTCTGAAGCGTGTGGGCAGCCTGCTTGACACCGATACAGGGGAGCACCCAGTACCTGTGCTCAGATATTTAAGAAACAGCAGTAGCTGCCAGGGGAAGGAAGAACAAAGGAGAAAAGTAGAAGATATTGCTTGGGACATGGTTGGAGACACAACTCTTCAAAGGAGGTGCCCTTGTTATGAGACAGTTATGGCTTTGAGGGACTTCAGCTTTGAACAACCCATGTCAGAGCAGGGACACCTCAGAGGGCCTATGGCATGTGAGTGACTCATGATGGATGTCAGTGGAGTAGAGGAGAAAGAGTAAGTAAGGAGTGTCAGAAAGTAACCAACCTGTTCCAGGGCCTCACCACCCTCACAGAAAGAACTTGTTCCAAATCTAATCTAAACCTGCTTTCTTTCACTTTAAAGCCATCAACCCTTGTCCTATCACTACATGCCCTTGTAAAAAGTCACTCTCCAGCTCTCTTGTAAGCTTCCTTTAGATCCTGCTGTAAGGTCTCTCTGAAGCCTTCTCTGCTTCAGATGGAACAACCCCAAATCTCTCAATGAGTCTTCATGGGAGAGGGGCTCCCTGATTATCTTCATCCTCCTCCTCTGGAATCACACCAACAGGTCCGTGTCCTCTGTGTATTGGGGGTCCCAGACCTGGATCCAGTACTCCAGGTGGGGTTTCACAAGAGCAGAGTAGAAGGGCAGAATCACCTCCCTTGACCTGCTGGCCACACTGCTTTGGATGCAGCCCAGAACATGGTTGGCTTTCTGGACTGCAAGAGCGTATTGCTGGGTCATGCTGAGCTTCTCATCCACCAACACCTCAAAGCCCTTCTCCTTAGAGCTGCTCTCAATTTGACACTGCTTCATCTGCAACAGCTTTGGAGTCCCTGTCTTGTATTTATAAACCACTGTAAATAATGTCTTCCATCTTACCCTTCTACTTCTCACATGCAAGAATGATCCTCCCTATTTCAAAATAAGCCTAAGCATTTTTCCAAAAGTTCCAGGTACAACTGTGACCCTAACTAATTCCACTAAATAGAAATGCTGGGAGTGGCTAACTCATTGCTGATTTTGTTACCTCTGTGCATACCTCTGATAAACATGTTGTGTTTCACATACTGAGAAAACACAGAAAAAATCTTCCTCCATGCAAATTGAGGCTTATTTTCATGAAAAGCCAGTTACATTTATATACACATACATATAAGCATCTAAACAAAAATTCCTATTATGCAACTGGCATTATCATGTGTATTAGACATTTTTGAAAATAATGAGAAGCCCTTTTAGCTGGTATGGCACTTTAATGGTGAGATGTTATGTGAACAATTAAATTCAGTACCAAAGAACTTGATACATAACTCCTGACATATCCTGTTATATATAAGCTTTAAGATAGGAAACTGCAATTTCCCAGTGCAAACACTTATTTTAGGCTTAATCTAATCAGAATGACTGTAAATCAATGATTCCCAAGTTTTATGTGTACACCCTTATTATGATATTGTTCTTAGAGTCACATAGTTCCCTTTATACAAGAAGAAGCTATTCTAAAATAATTGATAGTCTATGGTTTGCCAGTATTTCTTCAGAATATCCTTTCAGTGCTGTCTGCAGAGAAATAAAGTGACTAGACTTCCCTCAAATGGCCACCAAATGACTGAAGGAAAACCTTTTTGTAATGGTTGTCATGACCATTTATAATATTTGTTAGTTTGTCATCCACTCCTACAGTGGATTTTACAGAATTACTGGAAAAGAGAATGGACCGCAACTTAATTCAATCACAGCAACCAAAGGATGGAAACAGACCCCACACAATTGCTGTATTTCTTTTCTCTCTTAAGAATGATACTGGCACCTAAACAAAGAAAAATTGAGGAGGAGAAGGAATCTGGCTTTCATTTTTGGAAAGTATAACAGTAAGCCAACAATATGTCTATGGAGACAATAACATATCCATCTCTGCAATAGCTTTGGCAGTCATTCTTTGGTCTCAATTTCCTATTACACCGTGTCAGAACTCAAGGTACAAATGCTCTCTCCACCTTGTCCTATCTCCCTTTCCCTCTTCTTTCCTAAATAGTGAATGAAGTCTCAGCCTTCAGGAACATCATTCCCTAAAAGAAGTTATGCATCGTCCAGACTGGGTTCGTCTGGCTCCTTTCCCCTCACTGCTTCTAGGAATTGGAATGGTTTTCTGAGTCGTCCTATTATGATCAAAGCCACTTGTTTTCACCTTACCATAGCAACAGCTTATTTAGACGCCCATCCTTCATGGAATTATATCCACCTTCCTGAGTATAGTCTGCTCCTGCAATGCCTTGAGGCAGGAATTATGAGGGCTTAAATCTGCACTTTACTTCTTCTTTTGATACTGAATCTCAGTTCCTCCTTCACTTGGAATGCATATTGCTTAATCTTTCTCCCCAGCAAGTGTCTTTGTAACGTGCTGGTTGTAGGTTTTTAACTGCATGGGGCAATCCTGCCACATTTACTAAAAGCTGCATAGTACATAGCTGTTGGACTCCATCATGGGATCTCAAGACAGCCCACACTTCTGTGGTGGATCTGGAAGTGGATGTACTGAACATCCCATCAAGACCTTCTACCTGTACTGGCGTACCTAAAAACAAACTAGAACTTGATGACTCAGAAGAGAAGTCATTAGATCTAGACAAATTAGAAAAAAAAATGAAGCATTTGAAAATGCTTCTCCCTTGCTAAGGTTGCTTGCTTTAAGTAAAGGTGCAATCTTCACTTTCTTCCTCCAAGTTTTCTGGTCTGAGACATCCTGGACAAGACAAGAAGGTAAGAGGCCCCCTTTTCTTGTCACAGTCGCCTCAAGAAAACACACAGCACTGAGAAATCTTGGGAAATCAGAGCACCTTTCTTATACACATGCATCTGTATGATCCCTAATTCAGAATTTTTTTTTTTCAAGGTTGGAAAGCATTAATGGGACACTGTCAGTACTCTCTACAGGTCTTTCCAGAAGTAATAGGATGGCAGGCTCATGCATATAATCTTCCACCATGTGGTTTAAGAGACTAGAGCTATGTTTTTAGAAGGAAAGTCTGTATTACCCTTCCTTCTAGGCTAAACTGTTGGTATTGTCTTTCTCTTGAGATTCATTTTCTTGACTACTGCTTCAGTCTAGTTGACTTGCAGGAGAGCTTCTAAAACTTTTGTGCTTCCTTCCAAAGTCTTTTTGTATTTCGTCAGATGACAAATCAGCACATGGTAACAGAACATTTACTATACTTCATCCTGTCACTGTAGGAAATTATGTTTCTGTTTTCTCTGTTGTGTGCTAAGATTGTGCCTTCTGTCTGGATGCTCTCTGCACGTATTCTTCAACAGGCCCTGAAGTTTACAACACAACCCTCCCCTTTGTATGAGCTACAGAATACATGAGTGTGGTATTGATGAGTATTTCTATCCTTTCTTTTACCAGCCACATTAGCAAGAACCCTCCCTCCAACTTTAATTGGAAATACATTAAGGATATAGCTGAGAAGTATCTCCAGTTTCCATTATGAGAAGTGGAAGCCTGTTAATAGTAAGGTTTCCAGCTGAAGGATGGTGAAACCAACATGCAAACTTTTTAGAGATCACGTTTGCCCACACATTTCACAATGTGTGAAATATTGCAAGGATGAGATATGGGGGCTTCTCTTTCTGGCCTTTTTGAGGACTATGACCTTGAAATACAGTTTTCTCTGCAGTAAGTGGAACTACCGCTAAAGCTGAAAGATGCTGGGACAATATGCCAGAATAAACATTTTGGTGTGTTTTTTTTTTTTTTGTTTGTTTTTTTTTTTATAGATACTGAATTGTTGGACAAGTCAGGGTGAGAATCACCAATAGCAGTACTTGACATTTATATCTGACACAGAACACTCATCAAGTAAGATAAGATTTCAATTCATGAACGGGTTAGCAAATGGTTTCCTGGCTGCATTATAATCCACAGCAAGAAAAAGCCATTTTTCCAAAAATCTAATTCATCTAAAAACACAGAATCATTTAGGTTGGAAAAGACCCCTTAGATCATTGATTTCTACCATTAACCCAGCACTGCCAAGTCCACCATTAAACCACGTCCCTAAACACCACCAGTGCATGTCTTTTAAATACCTCCAGGGATGGGAACTCCACTACTTCCCTGGGCAGCCTGTTCCAGTGCTTTTTACAAGCCTTTTGTGGAGAAATTTTTCCTAATATCCAATCTAAACCTCTGCTGATAAAATTTGAGGCCATTTCCTCTTGTCCTGTCACTAGTCACCTGGAAGAAGAGAGTGACCCCCACCTCACTACAACCTCTTCCAGGAGATCTCCCATGAGCCTCCTTTTCTTCAGGCTAAACCACCCCAGCTCCTTCAGCCAGTCCTCATAAAACTTGTGCTCCAGACCCTTCACCAGCTCTGTTACCCTTCTCTGGACTCGCCTCAGCAGCACAATATCTTTCTTGCAGTGAGGAGCCCAAAACTGAACACAGGATTTGAAGTGTGTCTTCATCAGTTGCTGAATACAGGGGGATGATGACTACCTGGCCCTGCTGGCCACAGTATTACTGATACAAGCCAGAATGTCCTTGGCCTTCTTGGCCACCTGGGCACACTGCTGGCTCATGTTCAGCTGGCTGTCACCCAGCATCCTTTGGTCCTTTTCTGCCAGGCAGCTTTCCAGCCCCTCTTCCCCAAGCCTGTAGCGCTGCATGTGGTTGTTGTGACCCAAGGGCAGGACCCAGCACTTTGTCTTGTTGAACCTCATACCATTGGCCTTACCCCACTGATCCAGCCTGTCCAAATCCCTCTGCAGAGCCTTCTTACCCTGCAGCAGATCAACACTCCTGCCCAATTTGGTGTGATCCTGCAAAATGACTGAGGGTGCACTTGATCTGCTCATCCAGATCATCAGTGAAGATATTAAACAGAGCCACCCCCAAAACTGAGCCCTGGGGAACACCATTAGTGATAGGCCACCAGCTGGATGTAACTCCATTCACCAGCACTTTCTGGGCCTGGCCATCCAGCCCGTTTTTTTTACTCCTCCAAGTTGTAAGCAGCCAGTTTCTCCAGAAGAATGCTGCAGCAGACAGTGTCAATCACAGGCTTTAATAAAGTCCAGGTAGATACATCCTGAGCATCTCCAGCCTTTCCCTCATCTACTAAGCAGGTCACTTTGTTAGAGAAAGAAGGAAATCAGCTCAGTCAAATGGGACCTGCCTTTCATAAATCCATGTTGGTTGGGTCTGATCTCCTGGCTGTCTTGCACATATCATGTGATGGCACTTGAGATGATCTGCTCCATGATCTTCATTGAACCAAGATCAGGCTTACAGGCCTGTAGTTCCCTGGATCCTCCTTCCACCCTTCTTGTAGATGGGTGTTGTATTTGATAACCTCCAACCAACTGAGACCTCCCCAGTGGAGCCAGGAGTGCTGGTAAATGATGGAAAGTGGCTTCGTGGGCACGTTTACCAGCTCCTTCAGCACCCTTGGGTAGATCCCATATGGCTTCATAGACTTGTGTTTCCCCTCTAATTATGGGTCTTCCTTCTGCTCCCCATCCTTCTGCTCCCTGTCTTCCAGCTGAGGGCACTGGCTACCCTAAGAACCGTTGATCTTACCATTAAAGGTTGAGGCTAAGAAGGCATTAAGTACTTCATTCTTTTCCTCATCCTTTGTCACCAAGTTTCCCCTCACATCCAATTAAGAATGGAGATTCTACTCAGCTGTTCTGTTGTTGAGGATGTATTTATAGAAACATTTTTATTGTCTTTTATAACAGTACCCAGAGTAAGTCCTAGCTGACCTTGCTTCCTGCGTAACCTTACAATATCCTTGTAGTCCTCCTGAGTGACATGCCCCTTTTTCCAAAAGTCATGAACTTTCCTTTTTTTTCCCCGAGTTCCAGCCAAAGTTCTCTGTTCAGCCAAGCTGATCTTCTTCCCCACCATCGCATCTTTCAGTCCACCAAAAGAGTCTGCTCCTGCACCTTTAAGATTTCCTTCTGGAAGAATGTTCAGCCTTCCTGGACTCCTTTGCCCTTCAGGACCGACTCCTAAGGGACTCTGCCAACCAGTCTCCTAGACAGGCCAATGTCTGCCCTCTGGAAGTCCAAGGTGGCAGTCTGCTGACCCACTCCCTACTTCTCTGAGAATCTAAAACTCTATATTTTGTGGTTGCTGTGCCCAAGATGCCTCAGACTATAACATCTCCCATCAGTCCTTCTGCAAAAAATAGGTCCAGCAGAGCACCTCTCCCAGTTGGCTTCCTCATCAGCTGTGTCAGGAAGTTATCCTCCACACCTCCACTCCAGGAACCTTCCAGACTGTTTCCTCTCTACTATGTTGTATTACCAGCAGACATCTGGTAAACTGAAGTCCTTAATTACCCCTCTGTTCAAAAAATAATAATAAAAAAAAATTCTTTGTCAATACATCAGTGTTCAGAATTAGAATTTAAATTTTTAATTCTCCCCTAAAATGGCCCTATGTGATGGGCCATTTTTCATTTATTGACATTACAGAGCCATATAAAACAATTTATAAAGTGCATTTCATCACTCAAGCACCAAGTTCTTAAAGGTGATAGTATTTCACTTTCCAATAGATACTTTGTCAAATATAACTTTTGTAAGTAGATAGCTATCATTCTTTGTCCATATTTGAAGCCTTCCTTTATTTTTGTTTCTCCTAAATGCTCCAAGACAATCCTTCTGACATTTGTTTTCCTTTCCTTAGGGTGCATGAGAATTTCAAAACTGAGGTTTTCCAATCCAAAATATTTTTATACACAGTTCAGTAGTTTGTGGAGCACATTTTAAGATATGGGAAAGGAACCTAACAATTAACATATGTAGACATAACTGTGTTTTTTACAGTAGGTGGAACAGGGAGGTGCTCCTTTCCATTAATTCATCTTGACTCATGTTGTTCCTCCTTTTGCTGAAACTTTTTTTAATGTAGGAATTTCCTTTGGAAGAGCTTACAGGTGGCTGTAGTGCTCACTAGTTGGCTATACTATTTTAGATCTTTTTTTTGTTTACTGAAACTACTTGCCAGTTTGCAAGTGATTTGCAGTTTTTTCCACTATTGAGAATGCCTGGTGCATTCTATTTCATATAGGCATGTACTGCCTGGCTTCCATTAGAAATAAAATTCATAGAGGACAGAAAAATGCTGTAATTATTGTATTGATCTCATTGCACTCCGTTGGACCCATAAGATCCACGTGCACATCTTGCTTTTCATTTGCTTCTTCGCTTTATTGTAAAAGACATTTATTTGGGCTAGATGCAACTATCAATCTACACCAGCTCATTATTTTGGCAGCTGAAAATTAAAAATATTTCACAATATTATTCACTAAGATTTGATAGGGAAAAAAAAGGGAGATTAAATATAAGGATAATTACAGAGGTAAAGATTACTCCCTAAATAAAAAAAAAAAAATGACATAGGCCTTCTTTGCACAGAGAGATTGTTGCACTTCATCAACTGAGACAACTGGTGAATCATACCCGAGCACTGAGCTGCTAATACTGAAATAATGTACATCCATCTAGAGGGAAGTGTCCCTCCAGATGCTAGTAAAAAAGCCTATTGATGCTCCTAAAAGGCTTTATATTGATGTAACTCCTTACACAGTTTTGTCAAAACAGAAATCATACAGATCCAACAATAAGGTGTCACTGAAAGCTATTGCCAAATACTATCTAAATTACCCAAATCAGCTACAGCATTACTGGATTTGATGTAGCAGCTATTCAATAAAATCCAGAGCCAGGATAATAGCTACACTGTTCCTCCCAATATTAAAGTCTGTGAAACTGTATATAAAATGAAGATACTTGAAAGAAAAAGCTGTGCTATTGTCTTTCATTAACAAGGCTAGAATCGTTAGAGCCCTCAGCACCATGATTTAATTAAAGGGATACAAACAGGCAGTCCCACAATAGGAAGAGACTTAAGGAGCAGCACAGAGTCAGTTTTAAGGAGGGACTTATTTTTCATGCCTTATTTACTATTTCCAGTTATTGTTTACAAAACTCTTATGTGAAAGCTGAGCTGTTAATGAAAGTATTTGTGTTTACTGCTTTTTTACAGTTTCCTTGAAATCTGACACATTACTTATGACTCAACTAGTCAAAGGACAGCAAATAAAGACTAACAGTACAAATAAAAGTCAGGCTGCACTGAAAAGTAAAGCATGTCTTTAAACATAAGTACAACTGAGAGCTACAACATCTAGTAGAATTATAGGCAGATTGATTTGTTTGGTTTGGGGGTTTTCTTTTTTTTTCTTCTTTTTTTTTTTTTTTCCTGTTTTTTTTCTTTTTTATCTTTTATCTTCCCCACTTATTTAGGTAACAGTAAAATTATAATTAAAATTCATATTTTCTCACTTAAAAAGAGAAAAGAAAAATTCTTTGCACTAGAATTAAAATACATTCTATGCCTAACAGGTGTTTAGGCAGCTCTTGCAGACTGAATACACCTTCAGCAGTTTCCAGATCCAATCTTAATTGCTGATGGCAAACCTGTAACTGAAGATTAGAAACATGCTTTAAGAAATTTTGCCTCCCTAGGATAAAGATAGCTTTGACAGATAAATGTTTCTACCTCTATACAGAGATGTGAACTAGAAGGAAATATAGTGCAGCTTGTCATGGGAATACCTCAGGTGAAATTTGCTACAATGCTTCACCTGGCTTCAGTGAATTTGTGCAGAATTTCAGTTGCACTGTGTTTGAAAATTGCATTTAGCTGTAGTGTATCCATATAATAAAAAAACCCCAACTTTTATTATAATTACTGGTTTAGCATAAGTTTCACATTGGTACTGAAGTATGAAAGCTCAGAAAGTCTCTTCCTTCAAGATACAGTTCTTTTAAAGTAACTTTATCTGAAGTGCAGGCAATTCATATGAAAATTTTACTTTAAAGTACTTAAATATAAAAAAGAAAACACTTGCTCCATATCTGCTAAAGGGATCTACTGCAGAAATATAGCTGATACTTCTCTACATATGATTTATTAGTAATGTTTTTGCACGCACCCTTTGAAAAACAGGAAACATTTGGGCAGACTAAATTGGATTTGGTATGGCTCCAAAGGTGCTTCAGTGCACACTGGTTTCAAAATTGAACAATTATTGTATGGGAGTAAAAATGCTATTTTGATCTGAGGGAAAGAACCATAACATGATCAATGACTAAAGTATCTGTCCTAGTGGAAAATGCAGATTTAATGCATTAGAAATAATATTGCTATAGTAAGCACTTCTCCAGTAAAGGGCATCACCATCATGCTTAATTTGATGGAAAAGGAGTAACTGAGGACAATGTTACTTCACTGTTCAGAGAAACCTGTCTAATTTAATGATTTACGCATAATCTGACCACTTAAACAGTAACATACAGATACCAATATTTTAATAAACCCAGGTCCAGAAGGCACTGTAAACCACTTGTTGCAACCATTCACAGTACTGCTGGCAGCAAGGCAGCCCAGCACAGGCTTTCATTGCTATACTAGCACTCCTAACCCTAGGACAGGAGGGATAACCAGCAATGCTGAAACCCAAGCTGCCACAATTTTGCGTTAGCAGCATTAAGGTAACTCTGTTTACTTCTGCTGCAATAATGCTCCTCACTTAAACAGCCTTCAAAAGTATGCTCTTGCTTTGCGCATGGAAACAAAGAGCTCTCTTTCGGCTTTATCAGTTGGTCTAAATATTTGGGATTTCAACAGCATGGGGAGTGGGAAAATGATATTTACACTACCCACCTTGGAGCACTTAAGGTACTTCCTTCCCCCTCCTTGTCTCCAGTGTCTGCCTGGTTTACATTTGCCACGGCTATAGCACCTTTCTCTCCTCTGGGAACAAAACACCCGAAACAGCACATCACCTCTAGCTTTCTGATAAATGGCAAGGAAACAGGATATAAATTCACATGACAAGTACTCAGCTAATCATTTTTCATAAGTGATAGTGCTATTATATTAGATACTAACCAGGGAAAGTACGTGTACAAACAGAGCCATTAATCTACTTCAAGTCATCCACAGAGAAATACTTTAAGGATCAGGTTCTCATTTACTTAATTGATTTTTATTCTCCACAGATTTGTGCAAGATTATGATGTAAGAAGACAAAATCAACGGTTCTGGTGAAACAAGAAGAGAGATGTCAGAGAATACCACTATGCAAAGAATTTATCTACAGAAAGCTATCAGTGTCATCAAAACTATTGCCGAGATGAGATATGTTGATATCAAACCAGGAGGCTGCCTTTGGAATGGACAGTGTTGGATTAGTAACTATGAAGACATCATATGTTTACAAATATATGGCTTTCCCTAAATTTTACTCTCTTATAATTCCAATTCTCATAGACCACACATACTGAAAGCTTACTCAACTTGTCCCAAGAACTGTAGGTCTATATGGAAGTTGCTCCCAGAACAATTCTTCACCTGGGCAGATAGGTAATTTAAACTGAACAAGCATCTGCCTGGTATTTTGTAAACAGAGAGGTTTTAACAGTATGTATCAAGGAAATGCAAAGGTTTTGCTTTTCTATGGGCATTTTAGAATGGGCTATGACAATTCTGAAGTTTTATTCTATACTGTATCATACATGGAATAATTAACTCCATGTACTTGGGTATAAGAAGAGGTAGAAATTTGAATCTTTAATTCTTGATTGGTGAAAACGTGCCGTAAATTCCACACAGCCCCATTCTGTGTTCCATCAGCAGTGCTCAAACTATGGCCTTACAATTTACCCTTTTCTTATACATGCAGTAAGTTTAAAACAATCAGATCTTTTGACATGTCACTGTGTATTTCACTACAGCTACTGCTCCCCAGTGAAGTCTCTAATCATGAAAGAGAGAAACTTAAGGGCAATTAAAACTCCTACTTATTTGGTGCGTTTGAAAATACCTGTTACACCTGTTGTCATTCTATGTTTCTGTGTATCTGTCCAGAATTGGTGTGTTAAAAAGATGTAACTTTAATACTGACATTCTAGAAAGTTAAGGAAGTTTAATCCAAAATTCCTTTTTTCACTTGGACAAAACAATTGGTCCTACTGCACTCATTTACTTGTTTACATATGATTTGTTTTTCATTGTGATAATTTCCACAAGCCTTAATTTGTAATGCTTTGTGCTGTTATTATCAGTCTAGGAGTTGTGATTGCTGAGCCTAAAGCACAGTTAAAACTCAAACTACCACCAGCATAACTGCTGTGTGAAATTAGAAGTATGAACACTAATGAAAAGGAAGGATTGGTTTAGACTTTCTAGAATCGCCATACTCGTTTAATTCCTAAACGTCTTAAATGTCTGAATTATTGCATTAGTATACTTCAGAATCAAAGGTCCTGCATTGACATAAAACACACATTAGAACATGTATATTTCTTCATGCTTGGCAGAACCACAGGAAAACAGCAGAAAAACAGTGGAAGAGGGGATTAAAACAGAGGAGGCAGATTGGATTGTTCACAGGAGTAATCTGTCACAGCACTGGATACCAGCTCCAACCAGACAAGTAAAACTGATGTAGTCACTGTTCCATTAAAGCCAAAAGTTTGGTTAGAGGGAATGGCATGAATGGTGTGAGTCAGTGTCTGCCCCAGTTACTGCCTGTCTCATGCCTACACCTGTATCAGTGCAGCAAGCATGCCAATAGGGATCCTAAGGAAACATAGTTTAGAAGAACAGAATTTGTGCTGAAAATACTCTTTGCAATCACACATTCTCATTGCACATTTCAGGATTGTTGATTAAAAAAATTATTAATAGTTTTTACTGCCAGCTGTCATTGCAGAAAAGCAGAGAGATTGGCTGGGGAAGTCAGAAGTCCTCCAACATGTATGTTTCTTATGGATCATCGAGGAATAGCCACAGTGGTGATCCCTCTTTTCTGAAAATGAATTAATGTAATCTTTTGTACACCAATGACATGTTTATTTGGGAAGACAGTAAAATATATTAGAACTTCACCATTAGTAAATTTTATGATTAATAAATTGTATCAGGTGAAACAAAGCACTTTGTTGGACCTTTTATGATTTTGGTTACTCTCAACAGTAACTTTTCTTAAAATTTATCAGTTTTTTTAAGCTTGTGCTATAGAAAGTATAAAACATGCTTAATAGATGAAAGGTCACTAGTTGAATGAGACTCATAAGAATTTAGCAGTAAAATAAATTAAAACTTAAAATGTTATAATATAAATCCATCATAGAGCCAAAGTAAAGGCTAGATTTTTTTTTCTTTTTTTTTTTTTTTTGCTTTGATCCTAATTCTATATTAGGTATCATTCATAAAGCAATCAAAGTCAAACATAGAAATGCACAGTTCTCCCTTTAGAAGTTCAAATTCATTATGAAGGCAGGAAAGTCAAAGCTCTGCCTGATCCTCTTCTCTGCATGCCTCCTAGTTTTGCAAAGGAAGTGCACAATAACTGTTGACTCCAAATAGGCAAAAGTAGGAAGTCCAATTAGTCTGCAAAGAGATGGCCATTCCTTTGTAGTCTAATTGACACTGGATATACTTCAACATATTCATACACTCCCATTTTTTAAAAAAGGTGCTTTGTAAAACTCTAGCATGCTTACATCCTGTTTCCTTCATAATGCATCATACTGTGGTCAGAAGTACTGCTATTGGATACCAATCAGAGCAGCTTCCAAGATAAAATTTATACATACTTAAATCTTGTTTTCAAAAAAATTGTTTGAAAGCAATTAGTCCAAACTAAAGACAAACAAACAAACAAAACAAAAATCCCCAAACAAGAAAAGCAGCACACCTGTTGAATAGATAAATCCTCTCTATAGAGAACAGGCAGCAGTTTCCATAGGATAATGACAGCTAAAATTATGCAAAGCTCAGGGATGCTATTTGACACAATGGCCTGCTTTGAACTCTCCCTCCTAGGTTCACGTACCCTCAGGTTTTGTCATCCAAGAGTCTTCCAAAAGACAAAGCAAAACCCAATGGAGCCTGCATTGCAAAATACCGATCCATGGTCTTTCCCCCTAAACTAGTGTTGGTTCACTGGATTGTCATTTTGGCAAATCTAGTCAAGTTTCACATCCAAAACTGTAATGAGAGAAAATAAACAAAGATGTATCCTGTTGGAAAATAATGCATTTAAAATTATAGTGGAAGGCACAACTGAAAACACAGTATTGGCCAATGCGGAATAAGGTTATTTAAAAAACCCCAAGCAACAAACAAACAACCACCCCCCCACACACACATATGAAGTGATAAAATTTTCTCCTTGCAGTTTACAAATTGCTTGTTTTGTATAAGATACTCAAGAAAAATACTGTAAAGAGAAAAAAAATAACCTTTGGTTAGTTTGCTGACTTTTAGAAGTTGGCCAAATACAGAAATAAGTGAGTCCCTCCATCAAGAGCTAGGCTGCTTTGAATAAGAATGCAAATCTGGAACAAAAAGTGAGAAGTTGGGGAAACCTGTATCCCAGAAAAAAAAAAAAAAAAAAAAGGAAATTCTATGGCATGCCAACAATGTCATGGCACAGGCAGAACACTGCGCTCTCCAGAAGTGCCCACATAGGAGTATGCCAGCTGGTAGTTACAACTTCCATTCCCAAGCAATCTCAAAAGTAGCAGATACAGGTACAGGTAGATTTGACAGAGAAAAACCTCCATAATATATATATATATATAGATATATAGTTCTTTTTACACCACATGGTCCACAGATACTAGATCCTGGTATTGTAAAGGAAATGGATAAAATCATGGCAATAATTGATGACATTTAGTCTGTATAAACTTTGAACCCATGTTAAAAAATTTTAGGAGCACAGTTTAATAGCTAAAATCTTAACAAAAAATTAAGTCTTTAAGCTCTGAACTGATTTTTAAGAGTATTTGTTGGTTTAGTCATCTTTGCTTCCACTTAAGGCAATCAGGATATAAGTTTATACACAATCCCCCCATTCTTTTCCCCCTCTCTTGTACATGCTCTGCAATCACATGTCACCAAAGAATATCTGTCCCTTCTGCATGAATCTATAGTTCCTGTAGAGATTTTATGGGTTCATGGAAATCATGCTTGCAGCAATACATAAAACAGCATACATATGTATGAGTGTGCTCCATCTCAAGAGAACAAAGCAAACCATTCCCCAGCAAGTCACACAATTTTGACAACATAATGGTTCTAAAAAAAACCCCTACTGACAAGCCTAAAGTACCTGCCATTACTGTTGCTACATTGGAGGGGTGGGATTTGGATTCTTTTAAATTGTTTACATGACTTGTTCATGAGGCATGGCAACCAACAAGCTGGCTGCATGCATGGAACGGTAATTGAAAGTAGTCAGACAGTGGTAAACAGAATAAAAAGAATAATTTTTACTCCACATAAATAATCATATTGCATAATCTTTTCTGCGGAGAATTCCACATACTTAATGAAAGGCCCAATTATGTCCCTGTGGAAGCGCTATTTTAATCATTTAAGTAAAAGATCTCTATGGCTCTAGATACCTCCTCGCATAAGCAGAAAATCTGACCTCTTGACACTAAATTAGATATTAGAGAATCAGGCATTACTAAGCCAGAGATCAATGTTCATATACTGGATTTTATTATTTTCCTCTTCATGCAGAACTGCACCAGGTAATTTTCTTCTCTCCCTGCCTATTTTGATGACATTAATTTGACTTGGTGGTGCCAAGAAAGGGAATCACTGACGAAATATTTATTTGCATTCAATAGCTGAATGCTTGTAAAAAATTCTAGTGTAATCACGTAGCATGCTGGCTTGTTTGTGAATGCTGTAAAAGAGGTTATGAATCTGCATTCAGTGGCAAGTCTAGCATTTAAAGATATATCAGATAGAAATGGATGTGCTATGTTTAAATGCTTATGAGGCAAAACGCAAATCAGCAAACACTTCCCAAACTTTTTGTCTCTACCTGGCCTAAAATACAATACAAAGTACAAGACTAGTTAGCTGAGCACTTTAACATAGTAAAAACTCTGAATAAAAAAGGTCTGTGCAAATCTCTCATTCTAGACAATCAAATGAATCAACGGTGTAATCCATTAAGAAAAATATTTGAAGGATGAGTGAATTTTGTTGGGGTAGTTTCCTCTCCCACTTCTAGCCTCTCTTACATTTTACTACTGTGAGACTTCAAACATATAAAATCTTGGCTTCAATTACATCTTGCCAGAAACAAGTATTAATTGCATTAGAAATTGTAATTTCTTTTATACTAACAAGAATAATGCCCACATAGAATAAAAATAGAACCTCAGTCTTGAAATAAGCACACTACTCCCCAAACACTCACAGCAATAAAGATGTAGGCAGTTAAATTTTGAACATTTGTTTTATTTTAGAATCTGTGTTCGTTTTTCCTTTCTTCCATCCACCTCTCAGTGGAAATTTTTGTGTGAAATGTGCTTTCCAAATAAAGTCCTTTTACTGGGCACTGCCCAAAGCATAAGCTGGAAAAAAGGATAAACATGAACAGCCACCCTATATTTTCTATTATTTTCTATTTTTCAAGTACATAACTTTGTAATTTACATTGCATTTTTCATGAACAATATATACTATGATCATTTTATCAAAGAAAAGGTGTCTTAAACATTTATGAGAGATTAGTTACCTAAAACTAATTCCCTCTAAGATGTATTACCTACAGATATAGCAGTGTTAACTAGTGAACTTCTGCTCTCAATGATCTCTTCCACTCCTTTATAGTGGTACATTTCCAGCAGCATCTGCCCCACTGTCATCCCTGGTTCTACCTCCTCCCATATCACCTCATCACAGTTTACTGAGAGGACCTCTGCAACAAAACTGCCAATTGCTTACAGACAAAGCCAAGAAGACAACCTGGATGAATTTCTATAAACAGAAATTCTGATTCTATTGGCAAGTCTAACAAGGGAGTGGGAGTCTTACGGGATGAGTTCTAGAAGAGAAAAAAAAGAGTGAGAGTTCAAATGTAGCAAAGAAAAACTGTTTCATAATTTTAAAGCATGTCTGAGGTTACCAGCTGTCAAACACTGGAGATAAATGGCATCTAAAATGGCATTAGGTCTAAGTTGTAACACAGAGAGAATTAACAATTTTAACTGCATTCCACAAAAAGATCAGATTTATTATTTTTTAGAGTGGAAAGAGGTACCCTAGTGACACAAAGTATGAAGCAGCTAATCTTATCAAAATGACCAGCTCACGATACAGATGCTAAACATTTCTCACTGCAGGATAAATTTTCTTCAGGAATCAAGACACACACAACAGATATTAATCTGATGTCCTCTGGCATCCTCCTGGGAGGCCCAAGGACTGGCACGACAACACCTCTGTGCCAAATCCCAGAAGAAATTATTTAGTGAGTCTTCAAATGCTATGAAGTGTTTGACAGTCCTACCATAAACAAAGCTACTCAGTTTTTGTTTCTTTACTGTTTTTAAAGGCTGCAGTAGACGTGGTGGCTACTGTATTTCGTCACAAGAACAAACAACCCTCTTCTGCAGTCTTTTGTACTTTTTGTCAAAGTTCCTAGATATTTGAGTATAATGGCAGGTATGCTGAACTTAGCCACTGAGTGACAGTCACCAAGACCTTTGTTTTGGAGTGACGATGGAGGAACCTACCAAGATATAGACTGATTCAATGTACAATCTTTCAAAGTACCTGTGCCAGTTGCTTGTCAAAATCTCAAGAAAGTACTTTAAATCTAAATCTTAACAGACAAAAAGTTTCAGAAAAATGGCTTAAAAAATATGCCAGTAATAACGATTCTGAGGTTAGAACTTCCAATCTGGAAAACTACCAGCATACCACACCTGGATCCATTAATGCCATTATCATTGTTTCAGCTGTATTTTACTCAGCAAGCAAAGCTTTCTACCTGAACACAGCAAACACTTATGTATATGAGTACTCTCATTGTTGCAATAGGACCATTCACATGAGTGAAGTTACTCAGGCAGCGAAGTATAAGATAAAGGCCAGATGTGTGTGGTTACTGTTATCAAATGGCTGCCGAGCTTAAGTGCAGCAGTTATGAGTACCTGCATGCCTGTTTTACAAACAGAGATTTAGTATCTACACTGAATAAAGTATTTTTCCCAAGACTGTGCTGATACACTTGATTAACTTCAGCACAGAAGAAATATTTGCTGTTTGTTGCAACAGCTTACAGAGATTTCAGTATGGGTTTGTTCCTGCAAAGCTGTATTCACACCAAAAGATACAGCCTCTATTTTGAGCAGTGCCATATTTTGATGCTATACATCTCAACCTTTGAAAAGCTTTTCATATTGCAAATTTAAAAGGTGTCTGCATTGAGAAACATGCAGACTGTGGATATTCTTTCACAATCACAAGCAGATACACATTAGGTATTGAATTAATACAATCTAGAAATATCTCTTCATTCTGCCCCACACTATTATCCACAAAGTATTTACAATGTTTCATAACAAACATTAGCCTTAGTAAAGATGAAATTATATATCACGGGAAAACACTGGGAGAGATAGGGTTATCACAGTGTCTCAAGTGTTGCAATACCTTTCTCAATAGTTACATTTACAGGTATTTTGTGTGATGGACAATTACTCAAGGTTGAGCAGAAGCCAGAAAAACCTTCCCAAAGCTCATCAACTTGACAAATGGACATTTTAACACTAGAATCACTACAACCTTGCAGTCAAATCCATAAATTTATCAAGCTGTCTTAAAATAAATTAATGCTTTGTCCCTAATGCTTTAAGAAAGCCATTCTATAACTATAGTTATTTTTTTTTTTCAATAAATAAGATTTTCATCATCTCAGTAGTCCTTCTTTGCATCTGGTACTGGTAAATAACTTTCATCAACAATCAGAATAAAATCCAAGACTGTTAAGTGACAGTGTACTGTACACCCTAAATTCTCATTCCTCCACTGTACTAGGCAACGCTGATCAGAATTGCTTCAGCTTCCAGTATCATAATTTTCATTTAAAAAATACTATCTTGTTAAAACCCAAGTGAATGATTTTGTGTTTTCAGTTTTACTCCATTCTAGCCCTTCAGTCAAAGTCACAGAATTTTCCCCAGTTCCCTGCAGGTCTTGCAATACTTCCCAACTTCATCTCATCCACAAATTACATGTGACTTAGATGGTGACCTCAACCCACATCACTGATACATGAAACAGGACGTGTCCTTAGGCTGATCTCTCTCCATTTCCATTCTGAAAATAATTTATAATTTACTGCAATCTCTTTTTCCACCAGTTTAAATCCATCTTTCAATTCTCATGTTCATCTATTTCAACCTAAGTATTTTTAGAGCCTTATGTCAAGCATTACTTTAATTTCAATAAAGTAAATCACATTAATTTTCTAAAAAGTGACCGTTCCAAACCACCCGGGATGAGAGGCAGAACGAAAGGGCAAGAAGAAACATACTGTATACTATCATACCCATGTTTAACTTTCAAGACTTCTGTTCACAATTTAAAGTAAGCTTTTTCTTAGCCTTGTGGTTAAACTAACAGGTCTGAAGTTGATCACAGGTTTCTTTTTTTTTTTTTTTTTTTGAATACAATTGCTTAATTCCATTCAAAGGTCTTATTATGGCACTAATACTTATTTGAGCATTGTAGAATGGGGGTTATGTTGGATTTCTGACGAATCCAAGGTTTTAACATTTGAACTAGATACTACTACTCTATATAGTTGCCTGTCACTTACAACTATATTGTTTCCATATCTCAGATCTCATTCCTGCCCACTGTCCCCTGAATTATATTATCAAGTTTTTTTTCCCATTTCTTCCATTTTCATGATACATCTTCTCACTACATATTAATACCTACTCTGCCTCTCCTAAAAACTCTATTTATTTTGGGAACTTGTTATAATAATCAGCTCTTCTCCAGTTGTTACTTGTCAGAATTACAAAAATCCTGACTATATTAAGAAGTGTTAAATCTAAAGAAGACCACTTTACAGATGGGTTAACTGAGATAAAGAAAAGTTGACAATTGCACCAACTGCTTAGCTGGAGATCTACAAACTCCTAGAGCTTAGTTTGTTGGGCTCTGACTTGGAATACGGCCCTGAGTAGTTAATTTCCCTATACCCTTCTTTAGATATTGTAGTCATACTGCTGTCAAAGAGCCTCTGAAGCTCAAAAGGAGAGTACAATCACTTCCTTTTTCTTTATAGCACCTACCAGCTAAACCCAGACCAGATAATCTTTGCAAATTACCCTAGAATGTCCAAACATGTGCACTATCACTCATACTTAGCATTGTATTCAAATTAAGCAACCTCCCCTCTAGCTATGAGAGCACCAGAGATTAAATACAGACACTGAAAATGGGGAGGCAATCACAACAGGAAGGAAAGCAAGAAATCAGCAGACAGCATTTTAAGGCAAACAGGGATGTCTGCAGTTCTCTGCAGATACCATGCAGTTACTCACACAAGCTCCCAAGTTTTCCAAAAGGGCCACATCAAGTCAATTTTAATTATTTGATAAATATGACATATTTAATAAGCACAGATTCCAAAGATGAGAGAATCTGCTCCTCTCCAATTTCAGAATGCTGTCAACCTATATTTTTTTTTTGCTTCCCTTTTAGAGCTAGACTTAGTCTTTGCTATAATTTCATCAACTAGGAAAACTTTCTCCTGTGCTACAACTCACATTTTCCCCAGTCTGCATTAAAAAAACAGTATGTTTTTTTTCTTGTCATTCTAGTGCTCCTCTCCATCTCTCCTATCTTCCTGTAATCTTCATCCTTTCTTTTGCATCTCTTTCAAAGTTCTAAAGAAATCAGACAACAACTCTAACCTCATTCCAATCACTGCCCAGCTCCATTCCCATGTGGGATTTTAACTATTTCTTCTATTTCCTTCTGCAATCATTTCTGCACCCCTTCTCATTCTGTGTAGAATAGGATTTCTTTTTCTCTTCTCTCTTTCAAGTTTGGTTTCAATACTCTTATTTACAAGTTTCCTATTCTGAGATCATTTAGGGCATTACAATATTTATGATCAGTGTTCCAATATTCTTGGAAGCCAAAGAAAGCTCTGCTGGCAGCGTTAATACTCTTTTCTCATTGATAGTGAAATATCTAATGCAAAATCATATTTTCTCCAGTTCTCCTGTTACTACAGCTGTGCACTGAAAGGTGGTGATGCAGTAAGAAAAAAGCATTGCTCCTTTTTCCCAACAAACTTGGTTGAAATTCCAACATTAAAAAGAGGTACTCTGAGGCGATTGTGAAGAACAGTTGCTGTTAGTATCAGGTTGCACTGGTGGTTTAGAAACTTGGCATCAAAAACCAGGTTTTCCTAATCCAGATATCCTGGCTCAGGCTCCAATTCCATAAACTGCACAACAAAGGACATTTTAAAAGAAAGCAAGAATTATACTTTATAAGCATGGGCACTTTCCAATCTCAATCCAAACATCACCACAAAGACTTTACAAAAACAGAAACCATATTTGTTCTTGCTCTAAATTTGTGTTCTCATTCTTTTTGTACCAAGCTCCTATTTTACTTTTGAAAAAGGAGAAAATCAAAGATCATTCACTTGGAATACCACAAAATTAAATGCTAGCTTTTGGTCCTATGCTAGTACATTTAAAACCTCGCATTAAGAACAACATTTGTAAGCACTATCTATACATTAGGTAGTAATTATGGTTTCTGGAAGGCATTCCTAGAGCTCACCATTGAATTTACATGCATTATATTATATATGCACAGACGTGTCTGCGCACACATCACCTCCACCCCCAAATTCTACTTCAGACAGTAAGTTTCTCTGTTGTTAATTTTTTATGGGTCAGTATTATATAGTCTCAAAAATGACAATTACAATCACATGCTGGAATGTGATCATACTTAAGTCTGTGCTTCTGAAACTTCACTTACAAAGGACATAATTAAAAATTCCACCTAAAATTACTTCCACACTTTGAGAACACTGCCTCCAGTACTAGTAAATCCAGTTCATGCATATTTGAAAAAATCTCCACCATTTCATAAATGATCACCTGCTCCACAAGACATTTTTTCAGGAATCGAGAAGTGTAATATGGAACTTCCCTTGGAGAGAAGTACAAAGAACTGCAAAAACATGAAGCCTTTTCTCTAGCTTACACGAGCAGCAAAACCGAACATGGAATATCTGACAGAAAATGCCTCCTTCTCCTTTCTTAAGTAAGGCTGAGAAGATTGAGAACTCACAATTCAAAAGAGAATGGCCAACAAGCATGTAGGTGGCAATGACACTGAACAGGAGAGCTGTTGACTGCAGTATGGAACAAAATCAGCACTCTCCTTTATTTAAAACTATACTTGTATATTTTGGGAATCAGTCAGGAGAAGCTATGGGTTGATACTTTATCACTCAGAGCAATCGTAAAATGAATCAGTCAACACTTAGAAGCTCACGCAATATTTTACAATTTTAAATTCCAGTGCCTACCACAAATTCCAATTCGGAATAATTACAGCCTAACATTGTCAAATACGTACACTTCTTGAACAGTTCTACAACACTGGTTTGTACTTTTGGGCTATCTGCTGTATTTAAAGCTGTCCCAGAGGCTATACTTAATGGAATGGAAATGTTTTGCCATAATTTCAGCATCAGTTTGGATGATAAATATTCGGTCTGTTACATCAAACATTAGCAGCTTAAAGACTGAATTTCAAACATGGTTTCATGAACTGTTATAAAACTTCTCAGTTGAAAAAAAAATGATTGGGGCAAAAGTATTTTATGCAAAATACAACTTGATATGCTAAGTCAAGTATTGTTGTCTGAAGGTCGGTATTAGGATATGTTAACATATTACATAATATTTTATACAGTATATCTTTTAAACATTAATTTATTTTCAGAAAGAATGACCTGATAGCTTCTTTAAGAAACTCTAAAACTTTTGTACTAGTATTTTTATCTCCATTCCCCTCAAGAACATTTACTTTACTTCTTTCTAAGCACAAAAATGTTGACAGATTTGCAAATGATCATTCAAGAAAACTGCTTATGACTTTTACATTGCTTATTGCTGTTTTACTGATGACTCCCTGATTCCCTAGAGGAATCAAGAGGTTCAGTATAATCATGGCCAACAGACAATACTTTACACACCTTAAGAAATACCTAAATTTTCATTTTCAATCTTCTTAGTTATGTACTTCCATTTCACATCACTGAATCACAAAGAAAAAAATAAATTCAATTTTAATTTAAAAGCCTCAAATAAATACAACATTATACCATAGCTTGCTTATTTTTGCATGTCATATAAAAGTCCCAAAGATTTTTTTGTTATTTTATAAATAGAAACAGGAAAACTGAATTTCCTCCTACAAATGCTGGAGACTGATGCTGGTATTAGAAAACAGTAGCATGATCCTCAAGTGAAAGCAAGTTCTGATTTTTTTTATAGCAATGCTGAATGGATTTCACAGCGATGCAACAGTGTAAAAGAACAATAATATACATAGAATAATTTGCAGTAATTCAATTTACTACTGATGTGAGGGATCTATCTTGCATGAAGCACTGTACAAAACACAGAGTTATTGCTCAGGTCTGTAGAATTACTGTTAAAAAAGTTTCAGGTGGTTTTATTTCAAGTTTCCCACAACAATTAGAATCTAACTCAATTCACTGTCCAGATTATGCTGTAATGCTATACCAGATCAGAAAGCAACATAAAAAATACCATGTTGTATCTACTAAATCTCAGTCAACTAAAGCATTTAAGCATACATTTACAAGTTTCATATTACCCCTTTAAAATCTGCTGCCAAAGATTCTACACTCTTAAAAGGATACAACCAGCTAAACTCTAATGTATACTTATGTTTGATTTTCTTTTCCTCATCTTTTTGCTTTGAATATAAGACTTATTTTAGTCACTGCAAAGCAGTACAGCTTGGAAAGAAAGACAGATCAGATAAAATGTCATTTAAATTATTACATGAATCAGACATGCTTTATGTTGTACTCATTATGTCATGCCAGTTAAAAGACTACTTATTCTTTCTTTTAAACATCATGGAGGGACTTTTAACAATCAAGAGCTCTATAATTGCAAGGGCAGACCTCATAAAGACTCAAAATCCAGTTTCCAAGATATTTTAATTAAATCCAAAGTCCAAAAAGTCTCCACAACAAAGCAGACAGGAAAAATATTAGTTGAAAATATGAAACTCTATGACACTTATACCAGAGAAAAACCTATACTGCTTTAATGGCTGAAGAACAAGCTTTTTTTTCAGCCTCTTAAAAAGACGGAATGAAGTAAATGAAGTACATCTCCTTAAAAGTTCATGTTATTTAGAACCTCTGCCTCCAACTTCAGGATCATTGCTGATAAATATTAGTACTTTCTCTTAATTACCCATAGACATACAAAATTGTGAAGTGTTCACACAGAAGGAGCAAAAACCAATAATCAAGAATACATGTTGCAATCCATGTAGCTGTAGGGGATTAGGTTGGAACACATCAAAATTACTCCCTCTGAAGTAACGAGATGTTTTTTCCAGCACATTTTAAAATGAATTGCAAAGGTACTCAAGTCTCCCTCAACCTTGATTTATGTCTCAGGTAATACAAATACTGAAATTTATATACAGAACAAAATTCTTCCCATTGTGGATCTGTCAGCCTTCTCACATGCTCTCATTTAGGAAGAAAGCACTAATCTTAGTTACCATTTTAAAGCTATTATACTCATTAAATAATTGTTTGGAATAATAAAACAAGAGTAAGAATTTCAACAGAATATCCTAATTCTCAAGCCTTTTACAGTCAGCATTTTCCCATTCTGATACTCCAAATACTGAAAGTATTCTAACTTTTGCACAGTGTTCACAGTACTTTCTTCAGTATTTTGCTTACAACAAGTCACTGCATTCATGTTTCTAGCTCCACTGTCTGTAAGATGAAAACAGAGATTCCTGCTGTACCATTAATTGCTAATCTGACAATGAAAAAGGGGTTTCATTGTCCTGGGTGATTGAATTGAGAATTCCTCCACTTCCCTAACAGGTACAGTAATAAGATGTTAGTCTTTTAAGGAAAAGATGAATCTGTTGAATAAAGGCTTCATTCTCTGCCTGTAATTAGTAACTTGAGGGCCTTCTGCAGATTCTGCACAGCAGTGCTCACATCTTCATATTGCAATGCACTGCCAGCATATTTGCAATACTTTTGAGCTCTGGCAAAGTCCTCTGGAGTCAAGCGGACTTCTCCTGCAAAAACATAAGTATTACAAAGTTACTATAAAGGAAATCTGACTTAGGCTTCCTTTCTTATGATTTTTATGTTAGACTTGTACTTGTGGTAATATTATGAAAACCAGGCTAATATTTGTGGTAGTGTTACAAAGCTCAAGCTATGGTATTTCTTCTGTTCTCTTTTTTTTTCCATTCATGTAATGCTTAATTTCTTTGCTTCTGGCTTTTGAAAAATATGAGCACCTTTCTAAACACTGGAATTTGTGCGACCCAGTGCCTTTGAAAAGTAAGGCGATACCTTTGAGAAAGATGTGCTCTTCATCATAGGAGAGCTTTTAAACAACGTTAACTGTCCTCATATTACAAACAGAGAAACAAGGACAGTGCTTTTTGTGTTTACAATATAATTACTCTGCTCTCTTCTTCAGGAATAATACATTTGAGTTAGAATACAGTTAAAAACTGTTCCTTTGTCACTGGAATAACTTTTCAAAATGTAGAATTCCTCACGAGCATGTTTTCACACATTTTATATTTCTGTTTTCCCAAATAATTTTTATGTTTCCAATTTTACGTAAGATGACTGGAAACAAGATTGATGTCATTAAATGTGCCCATTTTTGTAATACTGGAGAACACTATATCCTCATAATATAGTATAAACCATCTGTTACTTATTAATCAGAATATTTTCTTAACGTAAGTTAAAATATTGAGAAAATTCTGCAGTGCTCAAACACATACATTCAGTCTTCAAGAAAGCATAGTAGGGATTTAAGCCCTAACTGGTAGAAGATTTTATATATGAATAGCATGAGTGATGTGTGCATAAAATAAAGCACAGTTATGTTACTGTACCTCCTTCCATCCATAAATTCACTAGGAGTTTTAAGGCTAATCCCATGCTACTCCAATAACAAATGGACAAATTATAACCTTTACTCAAGTTCTTTCAGAACAATTTAACTGATAAATGACAGATTTTAATAGATACAAATAAATAATTACATGAAACACTAAAGATTATGTCTATATTTAATAATTTCCAACACAGTATTTTATAAGCAGTGAACAGATTTCACAGATTAAGAGAAAATGCATTTTTAAATCCACCATAGATTTTATATAAAAATTGATTAAACAAAGATTTAGCTCTCTGAGTACAACACTTTAAGCAATGACATGAATATAGTTAAATCCATTTTTATGGCACAACAGTTAGCTGGATCCTTTCTTTCAAAAGAGAACTGTTGTTTGCAATACTGTGAGAACATTTACTAAAGAATCTCAGTTCTTATCAAAAAATGTCTATTGTATTTGCTTTTCCTTCCCCCAATCTTATTATTTAAGAACAGCTTTTGAACAAATAAAACAAAAAACCTGGGAATATTAAAAACTAGACCGGTCTGCTGGCTTTCAAAAAAATCCTACTCTAATAAAAAGCAGAAAGGTAAGTGCTCTTAAGCTTAATTTATCAATTTTAAAAAACTTACTCTAAGGAGTCTACTTATCTTCCCTTCAATAAATAATTATAACCATTGAGGGACATGAAAACTTGGTGGGCTCACTGTCGTTGCACTGTTTATTAGTTTACTGCTGAGTAAGTGAAGCCACATTAAATCTCTTACAATATGTACACATTTGAGTAAATAGAAATGAGGGAGTGCATAAAGACAGGCACACACATCGGTTATTTTGTAGCCTACATAAAGTCACAGAGTAGAAGCAGCTGGGGTCAATCTCTAACCACATTACTGAACATCTTTAAGAAATTATAAAAGACCAAGTTCCCCTCAAAGTGGCTTTATGCTATGGTGCCAAGAGAAACTACAAAATCATTCTTTAAAAACTGGCCAAGGCATCAGTCCAGTATTCAACTAATTTATTGGAAGCAAGCCTAAATTCACCCGTCTAATCTTATTTTTACAGTATGAGCTCTATTAATGTTTTGCTGGCATAAAGCCTTATTTATTATGAAATCTACTTCAGATGCTATTATGACATAACTTGAGGGAAAAAAGTTAACAATTTTAAATTTATAAACCCAAGTTTACACAGTAAGGGTGTTGATCTTTTGATGTGCTCAGTAGCCTGAGCTCCTATTGAAATCAGCACCTCACAATGGACAAACAAAAAAGAAATAAACCAGTTCTGTTCTTAAGTTTTCAAAATAATGTGAAACTTAATTGTAATGACTGCCTTACATGAAAGGTATAACCACAGAAGTGAGTTACCAACTTCAATCTACATATTCTAAGGATTAAGCAATTTTGCAGGAAAGGACCTGGGCGTGCTGGTGGACACCAATTTGTCCTCGAGCCAACAATCTGCCCTTGCGGTGAAGAGAGACAATGGCATCCTGTGCTGGATTACAAAGAGTGTTGCCAGCAGGTTGAGGGAGGTGATCCTGTCCCTTGCAGGCCTAGTGAGGCTGCACCTGGAGTGCTGTGTCCGGTTCTGGGCTCCTCAGTGCAAGAAAGAGACTGACTTACATCCTGGAGATAAGTCCAGCAAAGGGACACAAAGATGATTAAGGGAATGGAGCACTTCTCGTATGAGAAGTGGCCGAGAGAGCTGGACCATTCAGCCTAGAGAAGAGAGGACTCAGAGGGATCTTATTAATGTATACAAATATCTGAAGGGGGAGCGTATAGATGATAGAGCCAGGCTCTTTTCAGTGGTGCCTAGTGACAAGACCAGAGGTGCTGGGCATAAACTGAAATACAAGAGGGTTGTGTCTGAACATCAGGAGACAGTTTTTCTTGTGAGGGTAACCAAGCTCTGGGACAGGTTGCCCAGAGAGGCTGCAAAGTGTCTGTCCTTGGAGAAATTCAAAAGCTGCCTTTTGTAACAGTGACATTTTTTCTCAGACTTCCTCCTTCAGTGCAGAAAATCAAACTACAGACAGAGCACATGGGCAGGGGGAGACACAAAGGACATGGTCCTGAGTGACTGGTTTTACAGGACCCTTCCTTGAGCAGAGGGGTTGAACCAGACCACCTCCTGAAGTCCCTTCCAACCTAAAGTATCCTGTGATTCTGAGCTCTAAAACAAGACCAAGATGAGAAAAGTATACTGTATTAATCCTGAAACAAACCTGCTTCTGTGTTAATTTGGAATTACTAGCACAGTAGTTACATTACTGAAACATGAAAGGCATTTGGAATCCATAACAAGCATGATTCTTTAAGAAAAACACAAAGTGAAAAGTGAAAATGATTTGACCAAAGCTGCTGAAAATCCTGTTGGGAAAAAAAAGCAGTTTTAGAATGAAAGTAGTGTGTGTTTTACATGATATATCTGCCTCTCCCTAGTGTCCTTTTCTACCGATCAGATGTTTTTCTTTTTTATGATGTCCAAATATAAGGCAGTTGATTTAAGAATATTTCAGTCACACAAACTGGTGCATAAAAACAGTGATGACAAAGGTAACAAACAGTTTTTGAAACAAGATTCTCTTTTTCCCCATTAAAGCACTGGAAACATTTGAAAGAAATGTGCATGAAAGCACATTCAATGTCAAATTATTATTTCTACATTATAATACACACAACTAGAATGGACAAATGCTTTCTCTATACTATGCCACTTTTGGAAGGGAGCATATGGCAAGATCTTATAAGATCTAAGTAGATCTTATAGGATCTTGTAGATCTTATAAAGCTCTATATAAAAGATCTTATAAAAACTGTGTGGCACAACTATGAATGCATGTAGTGTTAGCAGAATCTAGGGGTAATAAATTTTTTAGGAAAACTACATCAGAGAAGTGCACACAGACACACACACAGAGTTGCTGTGTAGCTCTACATGCTGTTGTCAGACTCATTAACCAGTTAAATGCAAAAGTTTTGACACTTCAAAAGTCAGTGTTAAACTCTGAAACCTGTTCCCACAGGACAGGACAACTATTCAAAGACTCATGCTGATTAAAAATCAAAGAATACTTCCTTTAACTTAATTCTTTTGATATAATATTCTACTCCTTTCCACCAAAAGTTTTTCTCCCATCACAGCATTAATCAAATTGCTTCTCCCATGTTATGGGAAGGAAAGAAAATGTATAATTTATTCTAAAAATATACATTTGATCTTACTACCAGTAAGAGTCTTGCAGGACTATGTGGAATATCCTGTTTGGCTATGTCTATACTAGCACATTCAACAGTGCCAAAGAACGCGTCTCAGCACTCAAACTTGACTGTCTACAGTGTCAACCTGCTGGAACAGGCTCCAGTATGGTTTTGGCCCATGTGAACTAGCACTTTCCCAAACAATTCCTGGACATGACTTGTGGTCAGAGCAAGCTACAGACCGTTCAATATGAGCTTTCTTCTAAAGCTACCTTGTTTAGAAGGTTTAAAAGTTTCATAGTATGGATGTGAGTGGTTCTGTGCCAGCTGTTCTCCATGCCAAATATTTATAGGTGTGTATAATTTGTTAGTGTAGACACAGACACCGTGTTTAAATCATGGAGCAAGCGTACTTTGCACTGTGCTAGCTCTATGGATCTATTGGAGGGCAACACTGACTCCTTCTTCCCGTGCAAAGGAAACTTCAGTTCCATAGGAATAGTACATATGCAGCAAGGATCTAGCCCAAATATATACACTGCAACTCAGGAGCTCCGAGGGGCTCCTGGATCCCAGAGTTTAGTACATCCCTTGAGAGATATAGGCATTTCTCAATCTACTTATGGGTCAGAGAACAAGGCTACTGTGTAACAGAGTAGTGTTGGCATGAAGGGGACTCCTCAGCAGCATAAGAAGAATGGTATCTGCTGTTACTCTTACATATATACCTGAGGGGAGGATGCTCTGGGCAATGACCAGGCACACACAACAGGACAGTGAAAGGCACAGACAAATGCTTTCTGTTGCTCTCAAGCTTTTTTAATTCTACACATACAAATAAAACTGTCACTGCATCTCTGCTGACTGACACATGCTCTATGCCCTCTTGAACTCCTACATAACTGACAAAGTATTTTCTAAGCTTTTAGAACTGAGGATCTGTATGACCTGTACCACCTCTTCCAATGCATTTCTGCAAAACTCCCTCACAAGAATGTAACACTCCGAACTGTTCCAAGACCCAAACTTGTAGTGACACAACAGATGTGCACAGGAGGAATGCAGGCATGCAAATACTCAGGTTAGGTCAAGTTAGAGATTTATCATGGTGCTTAGCAAGGGTCTTAGTCTCTTAATTACACAATATTACTTACTACGCATTCTCATAAACACACTCAATTCCTTTTGATTTATGTATTTATTAAAACAGGTTATCACAGGTAAGTGATTAGAGGAAGCAATGAACTGATACCATTCAGATATTGAATAATATAAATATCTATTCCATGGACGGAAAAATTCCTAGAAAACAGTTAATAATTTGTCCAAATGTACATGAGTGTTCAAATAAGAATACAGAATGATTCCAGCTTTACTGTCAGTGATTACTCTTTCACTGGTTTCCCTAAGGTTAGCATTTATGTGTACCCTTCAAAGCATGGTATATGCAAGCACACGTAAAAATACGTGTGATATTATAGGTTATTAGTGATTTTAACATCAAAGGCAGATGGCATCTTAGAAGATAAAAGCCTTGATTAAATGGTACATCAAAATGACATGATTAGCAATACCTTATAAATGATTTCATTTAACAACGGTACTGCTTGTAGTCGACAAGTACACATAAAAATTATGCTGCACCAAAACCACCACCGCAATGTTGTGATTATTTAATGAAGTGAATATATAACTTACACATTGGCCCTGTAGAATAAATTTTAAAGTAAAGAGAAAGTGTATTAACGACCAAAAATATAATTTAGCAAGGCCATTGGGAATACAGGCTTTGCTAGGTATATCAGAACCTCACCTGAGAAGTAAAAACATAAAAAGTCTTACACAATGGTAGCTCATGGGTTCGAAATAGTCAGATAGACAGCACTAACCATACATTGCAACAAAGCTTTCAGAAACTATTAAACTCTTAGCAAAAAAATGCCTAGGTGATGTCCATTCTTTTTAAAATTTTGGAATTAGTAGCATTCAGATAACAGTGACAATATTTCTCAAACTTCTTCCTGCAGTGCAGGGGAGACAAAAAGGACACAGTATGCCCATGTATGAACAATACAAATGCCACCAGCTTACCTCCAGACTGAGCACTGTAAAGGGAAGGATCAACTAGAGGAATATTCTGAGGAGCAGGCTGAATGGTGTTACTTGTCACTCCTGCAAATCAGTGTAAAAAAGATGGACTTGGGTTATTTTTACTCATAGGTTTTAAAAGCGAACCAACAAAATAGAACAGGTGAGCCTAATGATTTTTAAATTCAGCATCTGACAGCTTACTAATTCTGAAAATGTGTAAAAATAATTTTAAAGCCCTCACTTCATACTATTAAAGTTTTATAAAATTATACAGAAGAATATACAGGCTGTCATCCATTTTATCAGTACAGGATTTCACAGAAATTTAATTACAAGCATAAAAAAATTAGGAAAACGCTGCTCCAAGAAACACTGGTTACCCTAGAGCATTGAGGAAAACCTGCTAAAGAAGAGTGTGAGTTAACATTTATATTTGACATTTAAATTCTACATTTCAATATCAGAGACAGTCTCTATTATTTATTTTTAAAGCCCTATGCCTGTCATCTCACACTTGCAGACTATCTCCTTCCTAATTACTTCAAAAACAATTGATGAAAATAAAAAGCTAGCTAGATTTAAAAGAGAAATGGTGATGCTAGAAGAAACAGCACTTCATGCTGTGAAACTTTCTTGTATGTGTTCCCATTTTAGACACACTCATTTGCCTAGATCCAAAACTATGTTTTTGCAATATGTCCAGATCATAGCAGACTAACATGAAGTTATTTCTACAACATCTGCTATGTAAGAAGATGGTATAATCACTTTTCTAAATTATCTGTTACTGCATGGAATGATTGATGGGGTTAAAACTTGCAATGAAATTTATGTATTCCAACAAGGTACATACTCCATAATTTTCAGATATGGTAAAAACAATACACTCTCCCTCCCAGACCCAAAAAACCCCCACCTATCTGAAGGATTTCCCTTTGATAAAACTGAAAAAAGAGCATCCTGAACTCTTCATAGGGTGAAGCATTTTTAAAATGAGAAAGTAAAAGGAAGGATAATATAACAATGTATCTAAACAATAAATGATCATTAGGATTGAAATCAAGAGCTTTCAAACTTTTAATCTTATAAATCACTAATCAATCATTATGTTTTATGGTTATTATAAAAAGGTCCCATGAAGTAAAAAAGTTGTCTTCACCAATTCTTTAGGACAATTTTTTTTCTTTTTTAATACAGCAACTGGGAAGGAACTTTGGACTTTTACGAACTTGGTTTTGGTCCAAAAATGGCACATAATAAGAAAAAGGATGTAGGAGGCAATATGTTTAGCAGTAGGGATAAAATTCCCATTAATAATATTGTCTGAGGTCAATCACACTGAAGTACTTGCACAGGAAAAGGAGCACAAACCAAAAAGAAAGAAAGTATGAATGCTACATCAGGCACCATTGCTACAGTATCGTTGTAGCAATTTCAACATTATGTTGGATATGCTCCCACATAAAGATCAATAGTCAATCTGCACAGGGAAAGCTAAATATGAAATGCAGTTACACAATTTGATTATCAAATGAAAGATTCAAACAGCCTTTATAGTATAGATGTTGCAATGCAACATCATCGTACTAATTCTAGAGAAGACAAAAGATTCTGTCAGCAGGGACAGTCACTGTTTTAGTCCATAAATCTCTTCTGGCAAAGTGCTCCAAAATACGAATTACACATTTTAAAAAACATAAAAAAGTATTCCCAATAGCATTTTTACAATGTTATCTTATGAAGATGCTTTTGCCACACAATACCTGCATTATTCTACTTTATATGTAATGGAATACAATAAAGGCAAGGATTTTTTAGGTGTGATTTGGACATACCTGTGTTATGAGGTACTTCAGCTGGAGTGTTGGCTGGTGCATGGGCACCTGGTGGTATATGTATGCCAGTGTAATTACTAGTTGGTGTGTTGTTAGCTTCATATGTAGATGATGATGCCGGTTGAGTTGTTCCACTATGGACAGAAGATGACCCTGCTTCTTCCCTTTCAACATCTGCTAAGATGACACAAAATAGGAATTATTGCAGCTGTTCTGTACAAACACTTGAAAACTCTGGCTTTCTTTAAAACCTCCTTTTGAATTTTTATTAGTAAAAAAATTGCCACCACACTGTCTCATAAAACATCAACCCAAGCTAGCCACAGTTGATTTGACAAAATAAAAAAGCAACATACCATACAATAAAGATATAGAAACTCACACACTTACAAAGATCTCTCCTGTTCAAATTGAAGGATCATTTCATTACTGGTCTGAATATAAGTGATCTGTCTCATAAGAACAATCCCTTATATGTTCATGTACTGCATCCACAGTAGTTGAACAAGATGTACAAATATGCAGCAATCTATATTTTAATATATACATGAATCAGAATATGGAAAACTGTATTTGCCTTACAAACTCTTCATAAAAAACTAGACAAGCCTTTTGCCCCATATCAAACCACAAATAAATAGCAAAAGAGAGGAACTCTGGGAAAGTAATACCAAAAAAGAAAACTAAATGCAGCTTAGCTAAGTCATAACTGTATCTAGAACAGTTATAGTACATAATGTTCTATAAAAGCAATATATCCCATAGCACATACAAAGAACATATATATTCATCACGTTCTTAAGGTTTTGGTCTACTTTACTCAATGTTTGTTTAAAGGCTATTGATCAATTTATTATACTAATGATCCAGTTAATTTAGAACATGGTTGATTTCTGCTCCTTCATTTGAATTCAGTTAATTTAAAACAGCTAATTTTCTTTTATTGTGTATGCACTGTCCTGTATTAATTGTCATGGAACAAGTACAGTTTTGGGAATTGCTTTTTTAACAGCCAGTTCTTGAAAGGGAACAAAAAATATATATAGGAGCACAAAACTTAAATGTGTGTAGAGCTACCAAAAGATGTTCTTTATGAAATCCATACTGGTCTTTAACTACACAAGGTTATGTGTTATGCAAACACTTATACTGCTTAATAATTAAACCATCTACTGTTAGAAATATTACTATTAAAAATATAAGAATTTTCCCCCTGTAAGACCCTCTTCCTCACAGAAAAACTTCAGGTGCTACCTTCACTAAACACCTTTTTGAGTCACAACACTATTTACCAAAAAAAAAGGCTTTATAGCCTTTTATAGCAGAGTAAAATCAACAGTAGTGTCGTCAGAACATTTTTACTGGACTTTAATAAGTACACTGTAGTTTTATTAAACTGTTTCTGACATATGCAAACAAACATCTGGCAGACTTCTGGAAGACAAAAGGTATCTTAAGGAGCCAGATTTTTCCTTTCCTGTATTTTTTGCCAGTAACTCATACTGCAATATTGTGTGGTTAATATGCATGGAAATAAAATTAATGCCTGAAAGCTGGCAAAAAAACAAGAGGTGAAGTTCAAAAGTAACCACTGAATATATTTTAAATAATATTGGAGTGATAGGAGTAATTTTGAATGCTGTATTTTTCAGTGGTTTTGTTGTTAAATAAAAAAAAACAGTTTCAGAAAAAAAAATAAAATTAACAGAAAAATAGAGGCTTACTACACATAAGATGAATGAAATAGATATGTACAACACTCATCATGCTGTCTGAAGGTAAAGCTGCCCAATATTACTTCTAACACTGCTACCAACTATTTATAGCTTGGTCAAATTGTACCCATAAAGTGGCTCCTCCAAGCTGGGTGTCTGCATGAAGCTAGTATTTCGGGAAACCTGTTGTAAAAATTACTAAGCCACTTTTGAGAATGAGGTAGTGAGAGAAAATGTGGTTCCACTGTACTTCGTATCTCAACTACAAAAAATTACATGAAATTTGTGCCCAGACTTAAACTGTTAATGCATTTATTCCTTTATTCTGCCCCCTGCAGCTTCCCGTTGCCCTTATCTGCTTTGCCAGTCCCATTCTGATTTCTCTTTCCGTGAAAAAGGACTTCAAATCCCTGCAACCTTTGCCCCATACTTGTGTCTCTCTTGCAGTAATCCCATCTTATCCCCAAGATATTCACAATTTCAGCTTCAAAGCTCCTCACTGCATAGTTCAGGGTCTCGTCACTCCTTTAACAGTGCAATGCTGCAGGCAGCACTGGCCACGGAAGACATGAACTCAAAAAAGTCTGAGAATGTTAAAAACAACCAAACGAAGTGTTACCAGTGCTGACCACCCTTAATTACAGTGCCTGCAAAAGCTAATTTTACAAAATAGCCATCTACTTTTTAATCAGGTACACGTACCAAAAGATTAAGCTTGACTGTTTGATTTGCTCATTATGCAACTGGCCAGTGTTAAACTGTATTAAACATAAAAGAGGTTTGTTTAAATTAACTCTTCTTAGGTGTTTAAAGTGCCCAAATATCATCAAAGCATTGTAACTATTCTTTCTGAAAAGCAAATATTTAAAATACTCTTTATCAAAGATTAAAGAATTAGAAACATTTTAAGATACGCACTTGCAGTATTTGTGAATAGTTTTAACAGTAGTGCCAAATAAAAAGATTTCACGCTGCTGAAAAAGAACATTTAAATCAACAAACTGTTTTTACATTCTGCAGTTAGAAGACCCATAACATTATTGAAAGAAAATCTTTCCCAGGGAATGGGAATGAACACTAAAAAAAATTAGAGAATTATTTTTCTCTAGTAATAACCTAGAACTCAAAGTTCCTTGCAATTTGCCTGAAGATGCTGAAATACTAGACTGTGAAACAGTGACACAATTGTTTTTCATGTCATTTCAGCTCCAGTTAAATTTCTTGTCTTGGAACCTCATCAGCCTTTGTGCTTGAATCCCAGCATAATGAATCCATGAGCTCTTCGTATTTTCTGCAAAGCTACAGTATAACCAGACCATCTGCATTTTTAAAATTATTATTTATTTATGGAAGGCAAGACTTTGTGAAATAAGACTGATATCCCTGGCCCCATAACAAACTGTCCAAAGATACCTTTGTATAAACAGAGGATTCTCAAGGCTTAATGGCATTTCCTTGTCTAGTATAAGGAAGTACCAATTATGACTTAACTTCAGCAGCTTAGTGCACTAAATTTAAGACTAGAAAAATTTTTATTTTTAAGGAGTCCAGACTTCTCCAATTCTCCAGACTCCTATTTTTAATGAATTCAGAGAATTAAAATATATCAATTTTAATTTAAAAATGCTTTCTTCTTCTCATTCTGCTGCATTGTTTCTCTTTTGCTTGAGATGTTGCTATAAGATTCCTAATATAAGGTTCTATTGGAACACTGATTTTTTAAAAAAATATATATACATCTAATTTTTTTCCACATCATTGAGAAATGAATTCAAAAGTGATGTTTCTTCTACTAGATGGAACTAACAATGTTTTCTGAAATTCTGTAATATAAATGTAGACTACATATTACATATTGTAGTATAAGCAATTACATTTAATTTATTTACTATGGCTATACTATTAACCATTTAGAACTTTTAAATATTTCCATTAGTATAAAATCTTGTTGGATGACCTAGGGCAAATGCTAAGTAACCTTTATATGTACTCTAGGACTTGTATTCCAACTGCATTAATAAATTAAGCATGTTATTTTAAGGTTTCCATGGTGGCATCCTGACAAAAGTATCCATAAATCCAACAGCAGAACCACATAAAGCATGCCTATGTTGCTGTAAAAACATCTCCAAGAGTTACAGTACAGTTTTCAAGAATCACAAAAAAAACCCCAACACTTTGGAAAAAAATGGTAATTCGTCAAGCTTCAGAGACTTAGCTTCACTCTGTTTAAACAGACTTTTTCCACTTGCTAGGGGAGGAAGAAAATGAGCAAGCAGAAAGGAATGGGGAAGGTCCAGTCATACATTCAAACAATGCTGCTTTTCTTCTTATGATGCACAAAGCAAGAATTGAAAATGTTTTTTACTGATTCTTCTCATAAAAATTATTTTGCAAAAAGTTTTTGTCTTGCTTGTGTAAAACATTATGGACACCTACACTATGGAGTTAACTGTCAAAATAAATGTCAAAAAAGGTATTTTCCATTTCATTTCTCTGAAAAGTGCGAGAAATTATCTTTCTACATGAAATACAATTCAACAACAATATAAAAAGATATTGCCAAATTATAGATCTTGCAGGCTCCCTAGCAGTAAGGATGTTAAAATTTTGGCTCAGCATTTGCATCCCTTTTAAGTTACATGTAGATATAACTTCGTAATGAGAGTAAGAATCTTCACCACTTCACCTGTACTGAACTGCAATAAATACTAAGGATTTGAGTAAAGTCCTGAATTCTACTTTCACTTCTACAACAGTTTCTTTTGCAGCCTTGAGCAAGTCAGTCATCTTTGCATTCCACATTACTAAAATGAAGAAAGAACCTATTTGTTGCTGCTGAGGAATAATTAACTTCTACACAAGTTGTGCAGACTTTTAGCAAAAGCTTTGTAATATTTACTTAGAAATTCTATTTTGCAGTTGTTTACAATTCACATTTGTTTCAGATAATCAGGTGAGCTTTACCACACTATGATCCAGACCCCTAAAGAGAACCTATTTAAAGCTAAAAATATTTAACTGAGCTATTCATTACATTCAATATAACAAAAGACTGTTCTCTTACATGTTGCATTTTTCATTTAATCATCAAACTGGTGTAATTCGACAAAGATGCGATGATGTTTACAGTGGGAGTTGCAATTTGCACTTATAGAGGTGGCTACGTAAGTTTTATGAACTTATGTATTAATAAGATGATTGATATATTTATACTTGTGTGTGCATACGTACTAAGTCTCATATACCAGGTCAGAAGAAAACTTCATATGTTTAATGTTCTAAGTTTTTTCATTAGGTATGTAAAGAATGATACACAGAGGTTATTGTCATTATGCAGAATTAATCTGTTTTAATCTGCACAGTGAAAATATCCATTCCAAAGACATCCTATCTCGTAAGAGATTAACCTTTGAAATTCGTATTCGATCTGTGTTGACTGAGGAGAAAAACAAGGAGACTTCTTATTAATTAAACTGATCGCTATCAAAAGCAACTGGTTAAATGTCAAAAGAATTAAATATCCATAGAGCATCACGGATAGAAAAACTGCAATCAAAGGAAAAATAAATGAGTAAAAATATTTTCAAAGTTAGTTTAATAAATTACAGACAATTTCTATTTTTATATATTTTAGAAATGAATAATTTTTGCATATCTTTTGCTTTTAACTGAAAAACATGATCAGTTTACACACATAATAGTAATACTTTTTTCTGGCTTAGCAGTTTAACCAAAAAAGTTTTGCACATGATTTCACTTGACTTCACAAAAAACACACATGGATCTGTGAAGTTTGCGGATTCGTATGTTAGAAATAGGGTAACAGCTATAAGGATTAGAAATAAAAATATGGCAACTCTGATTTGATTGTTTAGTTACTTTTTGTAAATATACACATAATGAATAAAGAGGACAGAACTGTCTTTCTCAGAAGAGATTTGGATGTGATCTATGTGATCCTGTAAGAGAGAGTTTGCTTAGTATGTGTTCTGTTACTTTATAGAGAGGTTGGACCATGTCTGCTCAAAGTGGTGTGTCTGTCTTTAAAAAGCTCTAAAAGAGAAAGTTTTGAATGTCTCTAACATTTCATACTGAAGAGCCAGGCCTTTTAAATTTGCAGCAATTTAGACAGGTCTGAGTGTATTAAACAGAAGACAGTAAAAGTTACAATTTAGGAGGTTTAAAACAGCCTGCTGTGATAAACATTCATTTTGGTTAAGTGGATGTGCTTGGAAATGCCCACTTTGTCTAACAGTTACAGAGGTTTTAAGGAATCCTGTACAGGAAACTCAGGTAGCTCAGGTAGCCAGAGGACCACTGAAAACATGAGGAAAAGGAGGATGAATGAGAAAGAGGCAGGAAATCCAACTGAAAAAGAATAGAACATAAACCTGTTTTGAAACCCACATTATTGTACAGGGAGAAAGGGGTTGTCTTGCAAGCAGGTGTTTGCTTTGAAGTTGAATTTACCTATGATGAGTTTATTTTCAAATCCTATATAACTCCTGAGAGAGGATAAACTGGCAAAGGGATCATAACTTTATAGAACAGATTTAAAAGAAGCAGCGTGGGTATTAATAAAGAAACACGGTTCTGGCTCAAAGCTGACAATGCCTTCTTAGAGAGTAGCTGAATTCAAAATAAAAATCTCCACTACAAAGAAAAAAAAATATTTTATTAAATAAGTCAATCAAACAGTAAGGTCCAATAAAAATAACAGTAGGAGAAGCTGAAAAGAAAAAGCAGAAGGTGGTCCACTGTGAATGGAACATTAAATGGGGAAGCTGTGCTTCCTGTGGGGTGCTCCCTGAAAAACTGTGCATACCATCCATTTCGGCCTTGGCACAGCCCTCTGCTCATTTGAAAATAAAAGAGAAACACATACCGAAACTCTCTCCTTCCATTCCAATGGGGCCAGGCTGAGGAGTCTCTCCATTCTTTAAGCAATTATGAATGTATGCTGCCTTCCACCTGGCGTACTTCCTGTGCTGAGCGTTCTGGGGAAGGGAAAAGGCCAGACATTTTCACCACTCACTTCTGCAAATTTATGCATTCAAAACAGAAACATAAACATGTTTTCCACCTTGAGAGAAGATTAGAAAAACTCGATGGCTTTCTCTTTCATTTGATACCCCTTTAAAGATAAACAACACGTGAAATTAATAGGTGAATTAAAAAAAATAAAATAACAGCTCTAGCAGGATCTCAGCATGAAAGGAAAATGTGGAGACCTTTAATTAATGCAGTATGTCAGGAAACGGAAATAAATTATACCAAGACCATCTAGCATGAAATGCAGAGCACTGTGTAGTAATTACCGATGTGAAATGATGAAAGTTTCCTATCTCCATAAACTTATGATTATTTACTTTAGATTTAAATACCTGAAACTTAAAATGCTACTGATCCTGATCAGCAATATAAAACCTCCTCTAATTACATTATTTTAAAATTTAAAAATTAATTTAAAAGCATGAATACAGAAAGGCTGATGTAGATGCAGATGTGATTTGTTTGGGATATTCTAGGACATACAATATTTTGATTTAATATCTTCACAGCATAGCTATAATTCAGATGAAGGACCTCTTTTGCAAGTTTAAAAAAACTGCTAATGGCAACTTTAATAGTACAGTTAATAAAAAAAAATGTGTCTTTAAAAATAATTATTGACAGTCAATACATTTTTTTTTCAACTCTCTTTTGAAATGGTGTCAGTATGAAGCAATAGCAGTGAGCATCAAAGTGTCTGCTTGCCTTTCTGATTCCATTTCCATGGTAACAGTTTGAAATTGAAAAAAATCAACATGATTTCTTGTTATTTTCAATTTTTGGGAAAAAGAAATTGAGGAAAAGCATTTCACCTGGGTTTTCATAAATTCTTTTCAGAAAACATTAGTGATTGAAATAAATGCCAGAATCTTAACTATTTTAAGATTTTCGTTTTTTAAAATATACTTTAGTGTTCCTAGGTACAACCTTCAACATGTCGAAATACGAAATTAAGATTAGCCAGTTTTTATTTCCCGGGCCTGTTTCAACAGTGTTTATTTAATCCAGGAAGAGTTCTCAATTGTTGCAACAAATCTTAAACTGATTATGCAAATTAACTACTTTGTCATAAGTTATATGAGAAACAACCAGTTCTGACAGTTATGAGGTAATATATATCAACGAACAAGTCTGAATATAAACAGAAATGAAAAATTTAGAAGGATGAGTGAAATAACTTGGCCAAATCAACAATGCAGGTTGTGGTAGCATACTTCACATCAAGTTACTAGTAAACTCAAACTTCCACACTAACAATCACAGGTAAAGTGGTTTGGAAACTGAGGTAGACAGATTGATGTCACTTTAAAAGTCCTGGCTGAAATTAAAACCAAAGTTTTTGAGAACTAATAAACTGACATTCAATACTGTACTTTACAAAGCCTATTGTACTGTCATCTAAAACAGGGTAGAGAGACACAGTACAAAAGGTATCTCCAGCAAGCTCCCTCCCCACCAGGACCCTTATGAAGCCCAAGAGAAAGATACAGTCTTCATTTTTGCAAATAAGATTTTCTTCAGAAAAAAAGTGTATCCTTAAGACAGTTTTATTAAAATACATTCACTACATCTCAGAAGCAAAAAGTGCAATTGGAAAACCTGGCTTTCTGTTAAATATTTTTTTTTTTAATAACCATTTCTGGTCAGACAGTGTTACAGATTAAATTTCTTTATTATTAACACACTAGGAGCCACAAAATGCAGAATACTCATCCAGAGTAAAGCACTTTTAGAAAACATTCATCATCATCATGGCTAGGCTTCACGAACGAAGATTTGAGAAGGGCTCTACCCACTCTTGCTACAAGCGCGCTGATGGCTAAAACGGCCAATGCAAGATAGCCAAGTCCGGTTGCAGAAGGTACAGCAGAAAGACTCCCCAGGTGATGTCGACAAGACGCGATTCTTTCTGTGTTGCCTTTTCTCCTCGAGAGTGATTTCTGATGTTCCAGCATGCAAGTGTTAATTTGAGTACACCTTAGAAAATATTATTATGCAATATTTAACAGTCTGTACATCTCCCCTCTGTTCCAGTATGGCAATTATTTATTGATAAAATGTGAAGATGCTGTTGCATCAGGTGTCCATGCCCAGGTGCTGGCAACACGGGGTGGCAGGAGTGAGGAGAGGCCAGGGTTGGCCCATCTTGGATATAACTAGCTCCAGCAGACCCACTGTGGGACACAGCTGAGACCTTCAGCCAGGCTGGTGGTGCCCCAGAGAGACCATATTTAAGAATGTGCCAAGCACCTCCCACGCCCAAGATGCTGGATGGAGGGAGGAGAAGGAAACAAAGTGTCATGTCTGTCAGGTATCCCAACTGCAAAGGTTATCATTCCAGAACTGAGAAGCAAAATTCTGTTGCATTCGGTTTGTTTGTAATGTGCACTGCTGCCCCTGTTTGGAAGGCTAACCTACTGAATGAATGTTACTACTGAGGTTAATGAAAAGAACACTACTATCATACAGCTTCCTACTGACCTGATGAAAGCTGTGTCTTGTAAAACGCATCTTCCAGAAAATCCCTTTGCCTACTTCCAATGTTGAGATATAGAACATTCACTCTTAATTTGTGACACAATCCATTCATACTACCCAATAATCAATCACTGCCATTTAAAAACATACATATTACATAAAATACCTGTTTTCTGATGCTAGGTGTCAAGTATCTGCTTTCTATGCCTTCTGTTGTTGATTTAAAAGCCTTTTAATAGTTGGTAATCCATTTATACGAAGGCAATTACATGTTGAAAAAACAGGCAGATGATCTGAATATAGATGTCATACTATATAACCAGGTGTCAGGCTGAGCTTACTTCGGGCTAACAAAAGCTTCTGCAAAAGTCCAAGACAGTTACGCCATATTTGTCCTGTCATTCCTTCATGTGAAACTGGATAAGGAAACTGCTGAAATGTAATGATGCTATACAAAAGTGCAAGCCTTTTCTTGTATCTCTGGTACACTCTCTTTTATTGTCTTCACTGATTAAATAAAATGAGAGAATTCTGCTTCTTTCCAATTTCAAAGCATTTCTGTCCTTTCACCATCAACAACAATACCCCCTGATACACAGGAGTAAACACACCACTACTAGCACTTCACACCAACACTAATAAAAATATCTTCCATCTTCAAAGGAGGATTGCTTCAAGACCTCTAAGGAGTCACCAAATCAGTGCACTCAATTCCTACAGCCTAAGATTGGTTTTCAATCCAGTTCAGTATGTATTCATTCTCTGGCTCTAGAAAATGTTATTATTTGATATAGTAAAGGATGCTGGGGTGCAGAGCAGCCAATTTTAAGAGAATACATGAAAGAGCAAACTTACTTGTGCCTCTTGATAAATGAAAATTTTACATTGGTATAGTGTCAGGCTGTGGATGATACAGAAACTTAAAAGAACTCTTGGCCAAGCATTTCTCTTGGGTAAGACCTATCTTTAATATCTACACTTACATCCCATAGTATAAAAGAAGTGCACCACTACTACAACCATTCTTTTACCCTCCTTCTGAAATTTACAAATGAAAATAGCCACAACAACTGCATTTTAAACTGAGCAAGTACAACTTGCACATTAGGCACACTTATGGGACTGGGGATTTAAATACGGGATGTTGAGTCTGTGAATTCCAAGCAGGGCATGGAAAAAAAAGAAGGTGGAAAAAGCCAGGAACCTTTCATCATTTTTCTCTATAAGCATTCCTATGTGTCCAACAGTAATAATCAAACTTTGAATTTATAACTGATACTTCTCATGAAGCATCTTCTAATAGATAACAGTGGTCTAGTATTTCACGTATGATTTATCTGAAATACTTGACACAATTCCTTACAACTTATTAACAAGCCTAAGACTATACAATCAGAACATATGTTCTTTGAAATTCATAGTCACACGTTATAAAAGCAACATCTGTGCTAGCAAAAGCAATCACATAATACACTCATATGTCTAACACCTACCTCTTCAGTGAGCTCCCCAAATACCGTTAGAACATCTATCAGGAGACTTGCAGTATAAAAGGACTTTATCATGTTTCTGTAATAGAGAAAAGATTTCACTAACTTGGTAATGTCAGTCTTCAGAATCACAGTTTACAAGTTGTCATTTTTAGATCACACTGGCTTATTTCAAGCCAAATACCACTATTTTTTTCTTTTAATCTGATGTTACAAAACCTGCTTCACAACATTTAAATCTAGCAATATATGGTGTCCTGACTACAGTGAAGAAAATGTTCATTATATTTGAAAACTGCTCATGCATTCTGCACTTATATTCTAGTTTGGAATGTTCCCTGTAGGATGTAGGAAATCCTATATTAGTTCCAAAAAATACATCAACATGCCACAGTAATTGCTGTAAACCAAACCACATAATGGATCATCACGACTATTGTACTATCATTGGTCAGTAGAAACTATAACATGCTTGATGCAAATAAAGTGCAATATTAGCCTGTGGTTTCAGAAGGCTTGCCAGGTTAGCAGCCTCTTAAGGAACATAAGAAGGAGGATACCAAATAATGTGTGAAGTTAGAGATGGACAAGTAGCAACAAATCAAGTTTTCTAAAAGAGAAAAGAATGCATTAAAACCCAATTCTTGTTTCCATTCAAATTAAAGGGAGTTTGGATATTCACATTCCCTGACCAGCATCTTAATTCAGATAAGAAAATGGAAGATTTTCACCTACTTATGAAATCGTCCAGCTCTGTCTTCATTGTCTGCATATAAAAACATTTTCAAAGCATAATTCTCCACATGAGCAGAACCAACAATTTCCTGAGTAATTGCTTCATTATCACCAAATTGCTTTTTCATCTGAAAAGTGTTGGAAAAATACAAGAATTACTTTATTAGACCCTAGCAATTCTGCAAACACAAAATGAACCTGCTGACTTAAACAAAGACAAGTACAAATTAAAAAGAAAAAACACACAGTTCATTTTACAAGTTTCCAGCTTCTAACATAAGAAAATGCTAAAAGCAGTGTGTGAAAGAGAAGGCACATTCTTTTGGAGAAACACGAGAAACATGAATAAGTAGCTCTGAATCTTCAATCACAAAATAAAAAACACAGAAAATCCCCATAAAAGTTAAAATAAACACAACTACAGTATTGTGAAGGAATAGCTACAGATGTTTTTCCTGTTAGTATCCAAAAGACCAGGCGCTCTGAAGCCTGTGTCAGGACAACACAGTTCAATCAGTAAAGTAATGCATGCTTTAAAAAGGTGCTGTAGATCAGAGTGATCATGTATCTTCCCTCTTATAAAGCTCATTTCACTGCAAGTTATTATATCTTTCAAAGTGTGTGAGCCCTACCTTGACTGGTCTAGTGACCTATGGGTTTACTGGAATTTTCAATGTAAGCAGTGTATTTCAATTCAAGAACTCTTTTCAAAGATGTTAGAGTACAAGAATCTTCAGGTTTCCTAATAAAAATCAGTAAAGCAAACAACCCTCTAACACTTACAACAGGTGGATTTACAGCTTCTGAATAGGCTTACTGTTTGCACATAAGGAAATCTCAGGTTATCCTTAGAGAACAAAAACAGGAAAACTGCATGATACTAACCTGCAGTCTTTATTTTGCCAAAAGATTTAAAAACAACCTCTGAATGGTAGTTATTTTTCATTGTGTGTGTGAAGAAAATGTAATCATGCAGGCTGCATTTTCATATTTTTTAGACTGCTGCCAACTTTTTAAGACTTAAAATGTTGCCAGAAAAGTTACTTGATTTCAGTGGTGAAGTATAAGCTTTCCAAATAGAATTTTCAATTTAAAGAATCTCGTCCACAACTACTCTAAGTAGTTTTTAAAAAGTATTTGTTCCACAAAGTGTAATTTTCTTGTGAGAGTATCACAATTTGTAAACTGAAAGATACATAACTGAGATGAAACACTGAAACTAACTCAGGAAGAAAGCTGTTTGTATACACATTTATTTTCCCCAGCCTGTCTATATACCTCACACGCAGAAAATAACTATACTTGAATAACTGTATACTTGATCTGACATTCAATGGAGATTATTTTTAACACAAAACTGATGCTGTTACATACACTTCTAAAAATATTAAAGTTAACCAAGTTATTTACTTTTGAAATTACCCATCACACAGACTGTGATTCAATAAAGCAGTACTGGTGTTATAAATGTTGATTCAAAATTTGAACCTAAAAATCAAGCCACTTCAGTTTAACTTTACAAAAAAGAACCCCATAACATTTAAATTAAACACTCATGTATTAGAAAAGCAAAACAACAGAAGTTTATGTAAAAGTGTTTTTGAGGGAAACATGCATTTTGGATATAAAATCACTGTGATTAATTCATGTTTTTGGAATATTATGAGGTTTCTTGCAAAGAACAGATCTGGTAATTTCCAGCTATATCTACACTGTTTTATTCTTTGCTACTGTAAAGCTCAGGATTGTTTGCAAGCTTATGTCTTATCTGGCAGCTTATGTGCCAGTGAAAGGGCAGACCTGCAGCGCCCCTTTGTGCCCCCTGGTGGTTAAGGGCAGACTGAAAAAGGCCGCTATTAAACTGCTGCAGAGGTCCAACTTCTCCATAAACCCAAGCTTCCCAGCCCACAAAACTGCTGTACTAGATTTGCCTAGACGTGCTCTCTCCATCTTTCCACTACTTGGATACGTGGAAGAACCTTCAATGCCTGTGCATCAGCTGTCACACAGACAATCTTACCAGAGACTGAGAGATGAAAGCATGGACATTTGCTGCTCTTCTAGTCTTTCCACCTTTGAAACAGAAGGGGTAACTGAATGCTGCAGACAGATTAACTGCTGCAGTACCACAAGGGATCCAATAAATTTCAAGAATCCCTAGGAAATGAAGAGCAAAATCTTCTGGAGTTTTAAATCTCACCTCTCCTGCCACCTCTCTCCCTTTTTGAACATGAAAACCATACCCATTAGAGGTGTCAACATCTGATGAAATAAAAAGTCATTGTACACTGAATTTTCCATTACTAAAGATCAGTTATAAAATTTAGCAAGAAGCACAAGGTATGAGAAAAAAACCCAAATAGTTCATGTTTCTTTTTTTTTTTTCTGAAGAATCTTAGAACCATAGAATGGTTTGAGTTGAAGGGACCTTAAGGATCATCTAGTTCCAACAGCCCTGCCACAGGTAGGGATGCCATTCACTAGATGAGGTTGCTCAGGCAGGACCCATCCAACCTAGCCTTGAATACTTTCCCAGATGAAGCATCCATCTTTCACAGTTGAAGGCTGATGGACTAGTTTCACACAAACTCTTCAGGCACTGCTGTGGCTAGATTTTGGACAGAATTACTAATAGTGAACACACAAAGAAATACTTCATTTTTCAACATTATTTCCTGCTTCCAAATGAGCACTTAAACCACACACTTCTTCCTTTGAGAATATTGAAAACTACAAGGTATGAACATAAACAGCTCCTAAAATTCATATTGACCGTTTGAGCAATAACTTTACCTTTCTTTTTTTTTAATCTGTTATATTTAAGGCTTTGTAATAAGATCAGATCCATTCAAAGAGCATGGCACAGTCATCTCTGACACAGATTAGACTGCACGTACAAAAATTCATAGTATAAAATCTCCAGTCTCTAACAGAGAAGTATCTTTATCTTTTACAGAATATTTTAAAAAACTCCCTGGGTACAAAGTTTTGGGTCAAAACTTTCAAAAGCATTCAAGGACTAGGCTAGTGAGTCCTACTGCAGTGAAAATAATGCTCACACACTTCAAGGAATCAAAGGCAAATACATTAAAAAATCTTCTAGAACATCTGCATTTATTTCATAATGAATTATGAGTTGGCATGGGAATATGTTTGAATAAAGTATTGTAATTAATGTTGTCTACACAAAACCTTGAGGCAAAATTTCAGTTATGTTTGTGCATGCACACATACATACAGCTTAAGCTCTTCCTTTACCTTTTCCAATCCTTCTGCCAATTTATTACATACAAATTAAATTCATACAATGTGCCTGCATACAGAACAGTTGCATCAGTGACCAATGTCAGAGAAGAGACTGTATTTGCAGAAGCTTAAATAAAAGTAATATCATGAATCATTTTAAAGGAGAGCAATCAATTCTACTTACAGCTTCCAAATGATCCATAAGCTTGCATAAAAATTTACGGCACTCTGGGGTTTTACTATCGATCTTCATCCCTGTTTGCATTGCATACAAACGGCCTTGAAATGATACAAAACACAAAAAAACACCAAAAGTGATTATCTAAGGCAAAACCTATTAGCAAACAAAGCAATGCCTCCTACACATCTGAAAGACAAACTCATGGTTTAACAATGTACTGACATCACTACTAGTAAGCAATGGCAGTGAAATCCAGATATGTTTGGTCTTGCAGGGATACTAGGAGATATTACTGTCAGAGTATTGCTTTCTTTTCCCCAATGACTATTCCCACTGATTTCCAACTGATGTTTGTATCACTATTATGCATCATTAAGTGATTTTGTAAATTATCACTACCCTTGTTTGCAATGCTCTCAAATAGAAACTTCAAGTAGATTGGAGGAATGTATACATGTATCTCAAAAATGGAACCTCATGTCACAGGAACCAGTTAACAAATGGAATTAAGCATCTATTATCCATGTTTTATGCCATGTACATAGCATCAAAAAACTCAAGACACAAACCTGATCTTTAAAGCAAACAAGACAGACTTTATTAAACTTTTTCTGCGAGTAGACTTGTCAGTTTTTAATACGATCTTGAAAATTAATGATGATGAACATCTTCTGATTAAAAGTTACCTTTTTACTACCAAAAATCTGTGAAATTTAGATTTGCACATGGCATGAAACTGCGGGCAAACCCAAACAACTGTTATTTACTAGGATTAACACGCGCAGAGAAGGGAAAATGCACAGAAACATTCAGTAACCAAATGCAGAGCACTTTCCACAAAAAAGGCATTCCCCTAACTCTCACTCTTGACCTCTAAGGTCAAGACACTTTCTATGCTATGTAGATTTCATCAAGTGACAATACTAATACTGAGCTAATGACTGATAGGTACTCTTAAGCCCACCTTATTTATCTTCAAGATGCTGACATGTTAATATTAAACATTATGAAACCAGCATGCATAAAGTTGAAATTCAAACACAGAAAGAGACAGAGGTTTGTATCTAAGGCACTGAAATAAATTAAGTCTATCATCAATTAAAATACCATCATCATATGAGGAGGAATTAATGCTCAGTCTTCAATTAAACTGATTTTTAAGTAAATCCTTGACTGTAAGCTCCCCTGAACACATTTCATGTGCTCATAATTTAATAATATAAAACTTAAGAATTAATATAAAGGTTGCTAAACCTATGAGCCAACTAGATCAGTTATTTCTTTTTGATGGACGGAAGTATCAGATATTTTCAGAAGCAAATAAACTGAGACCAATATGTATTAGGGTGACAAATTCAGAATACCCTTGGTCATTACTGGATAGAGATTTATCTTACTTATTGAAGTATGCATCTTCAGATCTCTTCCATAACTCATTCACATAAAAAAGAACTCTGTTCCCATATAAATGGATCTTGCAAATGTCTTTAGTCTTGAGGATGTTTAATAATTAAAATATCTCCTAATTTTTAACTTTTACTCTTATGTTACCCATATGTACCCATATGACTTCTTTCACCTCTTTGCAAATATATCCATTTAAATAGTAAAAGCAAGGTAATTTTTTTGCCTCACTTATACCCAAAGGGGTGTATATACAGGACTGTGCCATCTGTACGCTTTGAAGGCAGCCCTGAAAAGCCAGCCCTTTCCCCTCTTAGGGTTTCAGAGTCTCAGAAAAACTTTGACTCCTTCAGGCACTCCAATGAACAAATGCAGAGGAACAAGTCTCGAACACACAGAAAATACAGATCGGAGAACAACAGTTACAGTTAAGAAATATGTTTTTCTTGTCCATATATAACTTTACACTGTGGGTGATATCAAGCAATGTTCCATACCAACACTGCTTTCCTGCCAACTGAAAATTCTGGGACCAAAGTGCCCAAGAATCCTTAGGTCATTCAAGATTGAAAGTCTATTATCCAAAGCACAGACTGTCAAGAAAACATAAAGGTGCTCTAGCAGCAGCAGTTCTACAGATACCAAGAACAGAAATGTCCTACAGACAATTAATGTCACCTGAGATAAGATTGTGTTCCACCCGTCACAGCAATTACATCTCTGTACCACAAAATCGACCATATGAGGCAGTTACCACATTTAGCCACCAAACCCCAATTTGTATCAATGCCTATATAAATAGTATAGGAGATTTCCTGAAAGATCTTATTAATTGGTAAGAGGTCAAAGCACACTTAAGTTACTGTAACAAGAGAGTCTAGTGTGATCTTTAAGAACTTTTGAAGTCCAGAATTTTTAGATACTCACTTCTTCACATACATTTAAAAGAAGGACTACTGCATAACAAACCTGTCTAGACAGGCCTCTGATGAGGCTGTCATTGAGATAAAGGCAAAAGCTATTCCTTCCATCTCAAGTAAGTGGTATTCAAGAAAGAGCAGGATGTCTGTGAAAACTACTATCGACAGAGTATCACTACCTAATAGCATTCCATACCGAAATGTAGTTTTGACTCAGATATCATTGATAGAAGAACCTGATTGTAATGAAGGATGAGGCAACCTGCAGGTCAGAAAATGCAAACCAGACCCTACCAGTCAAGATCCCCACAAACATCAGTTTCAGTCGATGAACTGAAGACACAGAAGAAAAAGTACACTCTCCACAGTCTGAATCTCTCACCACTGCCAAACAAAATGTTGTTCAGTATGTTTAGGCACACTTACTGCTTTACTCAGCACTGCTCTAGTCAAAAGTAGGTCTTTGGGATATAAAACCTCTATCAACAGTCACTAAACTTATCAAGCAAACAGCACGTAAAATAGCCTAAACACTAAAAATTAGAGATTTCTAGGGACAGAAACAAAATAGGAAGTCAAGGAAATGATTCAGTATTTACCTCTAAAGACACCACTGAAACAAAAATATTTTTAATGTTTCAAAATTTTCCCTTTGAAATTATCTATCTGTATGAAGAGCAATATGTGAGTGAATTTGAAAGCAGTAAGCAATTTCTTTTCAAATCCCTTGCCTTATTACTGACAACAGGAAAAAGTGTCCACTAGTTCTACTCTTTCCATTTTTGAGTATTATTATATTGTATTCCTAAGGCAAAGAATTAATTTCCAAATGCAAGTTTTTCCACGTCTGCATCTTTCGCCATTCTCTCTGCTCTCTCTAATTTTGAAACATCCCAAGTGTACTACATGAAGGCTATCTGTAAGACTGTGTTTGTTTTGATACTACCACTTTGCCAATTAAGGTGTTAGAACTCTCTGGCATATCTTTTACTTTTGTGTGTACTTCATCACACAAGTAACACTTACGGTAAAGATACTTAATAGTATATGAAAAATATGTTTTCATCTAATGAAGGAAATCTATTAATGCCCTTTTCCTGTCTAACCTGCGGCAAATGGTCAAACTCAATTACTAAATTTTCATCAGCAGTGAGCAAAATGTAACTTTGCTGTGTTAATATCATCAGTCAAATTTTAAAGTGGCAGTTAATGGTTAAAGAACTGTCCTTTGTGTTTATGTTGACAGGTAATCTCAGTAGCAAATAACTCATAAGCAAGAGGCTAAAAGTTTACTGCCTCCAGCACTTCTGCTGAGAAAGTCAACAGTGACATGAGTTCAGTTGCCCCCTGCCTCCCAGTATCTAAAAGAAAAGAGAGTATTATTTACATTCCTTTAAATACAGCTGTTTTGGTTCCTGTAATATTGCAAAAGTAATATGTATGTATTATTACTGTGTTTGCTAAGTCACAAAACTTTTGCTTTAATGGAAGTTGTTCAACTTCCAACAAGTGGAAGGTAATCTCCTGACACCACAGAAAGAAATCCTCTTAGTGTTCTGTATTACAAATGCATTATTTTACCTTATAAAATACCATACCTGAGATGCCATTTTACTTCAAAATTATTTCATAGAAAAAAAAATCCAAAGTGCATGTCCCTAATTACCACAGTAATATACTGTAAAACTAAACTATTTTCTGCCACTTTTATCTAAATCAAGTAGCAAAAAAGACTTTAACGTGGCCAATAACAGTAGTATATGCGTAAAGTAAAGCACTAAGGAGGTAAAGGAGGCTACATAGAGCTAATGTCTAAATATTAATGAATATTAGAAGTAGAGCTAAAGTCACTTGTAATTTTATACACAAAGACAGAACTGTTTTGCTAATTATTAACTAAAAGAGAGCTTGCTCAGTTGCAGACAGGACATTTATCTTCAAATTCATAAAGACTTGGCACGTTATCATTCTCACAAAAATGTTTTGCTAAGACAACTACAAAATATACATCTTGACTTGCTGCCCTTAATCTTTGTTCAGTAAATACTAAATGTGGGTGTGCCGGATGGAATTATACAGCGAGCTTTACAGAAACTTCTTTGCCTTCATATATGTCACGTTATTTTTCCTTTGCTAACACCCAGCACAATTTGAGAGAAAGAATTTTGTCTTTAGTATGTGCCAGGCATTCATTCCTCATACACATTAAGTTACTCCAGATTTATGTTTGGATAACAACTGAAACTCCCCTCACTCCCATTTTAAACTAACTCCATGCCAAGTAAAAAATACTGGAGAACTAAAGTTCCAGCCAGCAAGCATGCATAAAACAAAAAATTCTATCCTCCTATCCATCTTTCTTTTTCCTGGCCTAACAGGATCAAAAGACTATATTTCTTTTTCCCTGTACGTATTTAATTCTCTGGCATACAAAAAGAAAAATTATTAGCAAGTGAAATATTTTCGACATTTGAGAGTAACAAATTGACATAAAATAGTAACAAATAACATTGAAGTAAACTTTAGCTATATTTTGATTCTGATTAAGGAATGAAAGCTTTTTCAGGCCGTAATTTATTACTCATTCATATTCCTCACCTTCCTCTTCCCTTTGTCGAGCCACTGACAGAAAAACATTTGTGAACTGCCTGGTACAGGAAGCCAACAGCTGGAATACAAATGTAGGAAGCAAGGGACATAAAGATTCTACTCAAATCCAAAACTACTGGAAACATATTTTCATTTAAAAATGAATTACTCTTGCTTTCATGAACATTAATGTGCCACATTTCAGTCATGCTATTTCTGCATGCAGATCATAAATATACAATATTTCTACGTGGCTAAGTCCAAGTTGTCTGAATCCAAAGACTTTTAAAAATAGATTTAACAGTTCTGACAAACATACTTTGAAGGGCCTTATACTGCCTCTTCAGTATATGATGCTGAAGGAAACTGGCAAGAGACAAGATATTAGGCTGGCAGCATCAATTCAAAAACCTAAAATATTCCACAGAAAGCAAATTACTTTAAAATGTTTATTTTAAAGTAAAATTAGTTTAGAGAGAAATGTAAAAAAAAAATCTGATGTAAAAGTGGGGGGAATGAAGACTACAAACAAATATAATTAAGAAACTCATAACAAAAAAAGGATAGTATCATGACCCCTTTATCCCCTCATATTCTTTCACAGTATTTTAAGTTTTACTAAGGAAAATGGACTGATAACAGTATAATTAAGGGCTACGTAACATACTAGACAAATTCTGTCAAGCCAAAATGATCTCAAATAAAATGTCTCAAAATTCCTGACAGTTACAGTAAGTTACATTACAATTCCATTTGATTTGAATAATAGCAACTTGTAAACAAGATAAAGAGGTGAGACAAAATTTCCAATGACAAACAAGAGTGGTAACTATTAAGGTTAGACGACAAATAATCTAGTAATATCTATTTACGAATCCTAGGAAATTACTCTGTATTTTGCACTACCATACTTCAGTCAGGTTTAAGGACTAATCTTGATCTTGTAAAATTTGAGTAAGAGATCTATATGTGGAATATTTAAATTACCAGTATTTTTAGAAGCTTGTCTCTAGGGTCCAATAAAGAAAAGGAAATATTTTTAATTAAATCAGAAAAACTGCATTAAATGTAGGATTTATAGCAATTGAGATCTCTAGAATGCAATAGGAGGATAAGGCAGCTACTCTGGATTAGTTACGGTCAAGTCACAAGGATAAAAGAACTTGTAGTGATTAGAGCACAAACCTGAAGCACTTCTGAGGAACACCCTCCAGTTTGGCTTAAACTGGAAGAAGCCTACTTCATGCCCTGGAAATCTTTTGGTTCAAGAGGTTGTCAACTAGTTGTGAGGAAACAAATTATCTCTTTTGCTTTTTCTCTCCTGCTTGATCTTAAAACCCAGAAACATTAATATGATACTAAGATCCTTCGGAAGCATTTCTCTGGTGCTTCTGCATTTCAAGAATTTAAAAAGTGAAGATTTTTTCACACCTTTTTTAAGATCAAATTTACTGGTCTCACATGAATGTTTTTTGATGTTTAGTACACTGTAAAACAAAAATCATCACAGCTCTGCTTTTCAGAAGTTACTAGAATCATAATTTCTCATGTTGCATACATTTGATATCCAAACACTGTTGTGTGTTAGGGTGTTATATATCATGAAATATCAGTCTTTTTCTGGCAACTCACTTGCATTCTCTCAATACTTTTGAATGGGAACATCAATGCCCAGTAAGTACAGAAGTCTAAAATAAACTATCAATCATCTTTGCAAAGAGCTTAACTGAAAGGCTGAAGCAACAGCCATTAAAGAAAATCTTGCTTTAAATTCTAAACTAGAAGGTTTTGGAAGACACAGCTACTCTCAAGACTTACAATTGTTAAAAAATAACTTCTGAGTCAAACTGTCTATGCCAGAGATATAATTTCTTCAGTTATTACAGGCCAGAGATTTTTTTATCAAAGCCTGCCTCCTTGTGTCTGTAGAATAACATCTCAAAGTAGTCAAACAGTCAGACTCGTGTAAGTTTTCGACTTTTTCAACTTTTTTATTTTATTGACTACCGATTACTTATTTGTCTTTTGGTAGACATCCAATGTAGCATAGTTTTCTGGTATTCCCTTATACCTGCTGAATAAGTTGACCTTTACAGAACCTGAAATAGCTACATACATTAACCATTAAGGGTCTAATCCCTTTTAAGGAGAATTATTTTGTGAGACCATGTCCTGCACAACTTAAAAAAAAACCCAAATATTTTTTTATTTCTTTACAGTCTGTGTTCTAAGTAGAACACATTTAACAACCAAGTAAATTTATATTTGCTTCCTGACAGTATGTATCATATTTTTATTGCTTCAATCAATTATGTCCATCTACTAATGACAGATCTAAAAAAGCAACAGTTTACACACAACATATAAAGGTACTGATCATATGCTGCTTGACATTTGAATACCTAAAAAGGAGGTTAAACACAAAGGTTTTGTAAGGACTACCGGCAATAAACGCATTTTTTAATATTTGCAGCGTTTCTAGGAAGTACCACAACAAAAAGTATCTGTGATGTGTTACAGCATACAAGAATATAGTTTTTCTTCCACATTTTATTTCTCATCGGGAAAATCATTTGGCAGTTGAAAAATACAAATAATCCCTGTTGTAGCTATTCATATTGTGTAAAACAGATTCATGTTCATTAAATTACAGTTTCTTTAAATCAGCGTATGCCAGCAATATCAAAAAAGCAGGAATCCTGTCTTTACCCCAAGTCACTGTGTCCTGTTCCTTGTCCTTCTCTGTGCGGGAGTACAGCTGTTTAACCAGCAGTGAATTGGCTTGGATGAAAAATAGCTTATTATTGGCTTTCATCAATTGCATCAACATTTCGCTTCTCAAGCACACCAGGGTTGGGAATGAGAGACCATAGAAGGACTACAGTATCTTCTTTAGGTGGCACTCTGATTTATGCTAGCTTAATGCTTAAAATGTGCTATACCCCAAAAAACATAAGAGACAAAAATTTAAAATGGTGTATGCAAGTAAAACGTGTAACTGCCATTTAAATTCCCAGCTTCAAGAGTGCACCATATACCACCTCTCATGGATGCTGATGAGAGATAAAAATATTAACAAGGCAGTAAGTAGTTACTCCTGGCAATTTTATTGCTAAGCTATAGAGAGTAATATTTTAAGCTGCAAATTCATCTTGTCAGAGTTTTGCTTCTGATGTTCAAATTAATTCATGTCACAGCTCTTATTATCAGAAAATTAACTAAAATGAACATAAATCAAAACCTAGCAAACATACTGACAACTACTTTGCCATGGAAACATTAATAATACTAAGACCAAAGCTTTGTAATAGATATGACACACTTATAGCAACATTCCAAAGCCATGAACATGTCACTCTTTAGACTGGCAGTTACACGCATCAGAAGACCAAAAGTCAGATGGTTCTGCCTCACAGAGTGGCTGTGCAAGCAGCCTTGTGATGGAACATGCAGCACTGACACATCACATGAGCTGTCACTGCAAGGTCCCTCTGGCTGCTGGGACACACACAGTGCCAGCCATGCACCTGCAGATGAGGCTGGTGGAGAAGCGCCAGCACAGAGAACACCACATGTTCCAGCACACACTGAGATTTCCTCACACTATTCCCTCCATACAATGCATTACAGAAAATACAGAGCTCGTCTGAAACACATTTCAAAGGCTAAACAAGGAGATGTTCACTTTTTTCACTGAAGCATCTAATGAGAAACACTGCTTTAACTCTACATAAATCTGCGTTGCTTTCAAAATTTTACCTGAAAAGGATCCTGAAATTTTTTTGTATACCCAGACCTACATTTTTAAAAACCTATCTTTTTATTAAAGCTTTTATTATTCATTGAATGTTAGAAGTATATACAGTACATTTTTTTGACAGTAGCAATATTAATAATTAAAACTTTGGGATTTCACATAATTGTTCTAAACCCACAATGTTAAAAATTAATGATTCATAAATCTTGCTTCAAAGCCAGAACTAAATGAAGAAAAAAAAAAGCTATGAAACAGGAGTTCTGCATTTTAGTCAATCCAGACAAACACATCCACCATGGGAGGAAATAAGTGTCACCAGTGGAACACTGGTGAAAATTAATTCTTCTCCTTTGTGTATTTCAAAGAACAAAGGATCTGAGCAAGACCTAACCTGAAAAAGAGGTGTCACTGCTTCTGACTTTCTGTAATACTTTAGTTAGAATATAGCCTTCAGTGTACTCGGTAATGAATCAGATGTGTTGAAGTATTCAGATGAAAAATAAAATTTTCAGACTACTTAGGATAGATAAGGCAAATAACTTTACAGAAAAAAGTAATTATCCAACACAGGCTTTTTTCCCCTCTACACTAAGATTTATATTAAGTTTCAGAATGCAAAAGACAAAGAAAAACAGGGGTCAGACACTAAACCAATCCTGTTTTAAAATAAAAATAGACTTGTACCTTGTCATCTACACTAAATGCTAGTCTTTTTCTTGTCTAGACAGAGAGAAAACATCTGATAGAAAAACCCAAAGAAACGCACACAAGAAAAACCCAACAACAAAAAATCAGTGCAACTTGACCTAGTTGGTGATTCCTGCTATACAAAGTGTGTCTTGTCCCATGTTTTGCCATTAAATAAAGAACAAGTACTATTGAGAACAATTAGTGTTCCAATATATGGCTCTCTCACTTCTCTGGTTGCAATTTTCCACATTAGCACAGTATTCCTATGTAACACATAAAAGTTTATATTATTCTTCTGTCACTGAACTGACATATTTTTCAGAACTTTCTGAAGTTCCAATTTCATGAATTCATCCTTACAAATAAACTACATCTATTTTTTAGCTCTAAATTTTGAAGACAAGCCAAGTAAACCCCTCAGATGACCTCTCAACTCAATAAAAAGAAAAAAAAACAACACTGTGACTACACACCTTCCTTCCCCTTAAGGGTGGGTCGTCACAAACATAAACAGACATTTCTGGTGATCTCAGGCATTTTCCCAGTGTGGTTTAACTGTAACAGGAATTTAACAGCAGGCTCGCATTTCTTGGTTCGCTATGAAGTCTTTTAGAAAGGCTCACAGTCCACCCTGACGACTGACTCTGCTTAGAAGCCATTATCAGCTTAAAAAAACTGCCTACTAATTCGGAAGGTTTACAGTAAGGTTTTGCTGTGTTCATTTCAGTGAAACAAAAAAAGCCACCCACTCGCCCCCTTTGAGAACCCTGAGAAGGTGACGAAGCCCCACAGAAAATAAAATGAACACTACTGGCAAGATCAAAAACTCTCAAACCCTTAACTCTTACTCAGACACACAGGACAGAAGGGAGGTCTTTTCTGGAGGAGAAAAACTAAGACAAGGCTCTCGAATATTTTTTTTTTTATGCCATACTTATTAGGGCTATCCCAACACTGACGGAACACTGCAGTCCACACACGCGTGTCCAAGCACGCACTCGGGCTGCCAACATACCCACCCCACCTGCGAAGAGCCTTTAGCTCTACAACAGATCAGAGTCCACGGGGGGTGGGTCGGGACAGGACCGCGACCACCCTGCACCGCCCAGAGGTGGGGCCTTCCCGCCGCCCCCGCGAACCCGCACATCCCATGGGCCCCCCGGGCGGGCAGGACAGGAGAAGGGAGCGAAGGGGAGGGCAAAGGAAGGGAGGGAGGGCAAAGGAAGGGAGGGAGGGAGGGGCTGTCCGCCCGGCGCGGCGACTGGCGGCCGTGGCAAGAGGGGCGGTGGCCGGGCCAGGGATCGGCGGGGCGGGGCGGCGCCGCGGCCGCCTCCTCCTCACTCACGTACAGTAGTAGGCCACCACAGGCTCGCGCTTGTCCAGTTCCTGCGCGGTCCGCAGGTGGTGCTGGATGCTCCTGAGCGGCGGCGGCAGCGGCGGCAGGGCCGGGGCCGCCATGGCTCTCGCTCCGGGGGCTGGCGCGCGCCGCTTCCGCTTCCGGCTCCGGGCGCCGTGGGCGGGGGCCGGAGGGTGAGGGGGCGGAGCAGCGCCCCCTGCTGGTCGGGCGGGAGGCAGAGCCCCGTCCGTCCGACCGGCCGCCCGGCCATGGCGACCCACAGCCTCAAGCCCCACCTGCGTGGCCCCTTAGTGCAGCCGTGAGGAAGGGCCTGGAGACCTCGGGGCGGCCGGGGCTTCCCCTGGCCCTGCCTGGCCCCGGCTGTGCCCTCGCTGACGCCCTTCCCATCCCCCTTGTCTCCCTTCCCAAGGAGCTGTGCAGACCCTCCCTGTGGAGGTACATGGCTGGGCTTCGCGAACAAAGATTTGAGAAGGGCTCTACCCACACTTGCTACAAGCACGCTGATGGCTAAAAAGGCCAATGCGAGATAGACAAGTCCGGTTGCAGAAGGCAGAAAGACACCCCAGGTGATATCAGTGAGATGCAATTCCTTCTGCCTTGTTTTTTCTACTCGAGAGTGATCCTGCGTGTGTTCTCAAAAGAAGCAGCAGCGTTATAGATGGTGTGTCTCCAGGCCTCCCAATTGGAGGCCAGGATAGACCAGCGGTGGTGATCAATATAGCCAAGGCCGAGGGATTGTTTTAGAGAGTCCTTGTATCTCTTCCTCGGGGCTCCTCTCTTGCTGTAGCCAGTGGCAAGTTCCCCATAGTGCACAATCTTAGAGAGGTGGTAGTCCTGCATCCTGGAGACGTGCTCTTCCCAACGCAGCTGTGGAGGTACACCTGGAAGTAGAATCTCAGATCGAGAAACCTGCCCCTTGGGCTGTGCCAAGCCTCACCAGGCATCCAGGGAGCCCTCGGCGGCTGAACTGCACCTTCTCTGCTGGACCTCTGCCCTTCATCTTGCTGGAGAAGCCCTGTGCTACCATGGCCTGGCGAATAGGGCTGGGTTGCTTCCCAGCAGCTGTCAGCAGGTCCACCAGCCCTAGAACGTACATCTTGTAGGATCACGACTTCCAAGATAACTTCTTACTGGAGGGACTCCCAGCGGTTTCTGGTTTTGCTGAGAGCAGATAAAAACAGCAAAAGAAATGTGAACTGTTGAAGCAAAATGGTTTCAAATGGATCTCACAAATTATTGCAATATTAATTATTTCAGTGTCTATCAGCTTCTCATTTTGACAGCATAATTAAAATAATTTTTAAATTTCTTTTATATAGCCCTATTGCCAGACGTCTTCCTGGTCTCAAAATGACTATCTGCAAGGCAAGAGAATGTCAGTGCTCCAGGGCATAAAGAAAGATGTGTGTTGGAGGGAAGCATGGGGTAGAAGAGGTGGCTGCGTTGTCTCATTTCTGGCATGGGAGAGTGCTGAAAAGAGAACAGAAGGAAAATGATGTCTGAACAGAAGAAAGGATGCCAAGGGGAACAGAACAAGGAGTGGTTACAGGACTGGGAGGATGTTGTGGTGGTATACTAGAAGCTGGCTGGACCACCACAGCTATATCTTTGATGTAAATGCAATCACATCACAATTACAGCTCTTCGTTAAGTGAAAACTAAAATGGTTGTGATGGCTGACTGGAGACAAAACCGACTACAAACACATGAGCTGGGGATTGCTTTGAGTGCTGTCTGTGAAAATGAGGTGGCTCAAGTATAGTGGAGAACAATGAAAAAGTCAGAGAAGCACTTACAGTGTGAACGTGATGTAAGCAACAAAAATGCTTCCTCAGTGTTCTGGGAGACAGGACTTCATGTTCACTGTGTAAAGAAATAGAATAGAATTAAAGAATCCCAAAGTGGATATAATTCCTTTCATAATGGCAATAAAACTCCAAACCGTCAGATCATCTCAAATATATGCTAAGCATTTGAGTTAAAATCAGTGCAACACAGAGAAAGGAACATATGAAGGCATATCAGTCTCAGAGGGAGTAAGGGTGGGAGGAAGCTGATAGAAAACAATGTAAATGAGGATTAAAGTGGTGGGAGTTTGGGAGACCAGGCTAAACAAAAGTTTAGAGACACTTGAGAGTACAGTGAATACCAGGAAAACAAATGGCAAATATAGGAAAGAGAAGTGTTGACAACCATGGGGAAATGGTTTCTTTACATGAACATAATATCTCCATCAACTTGTTCCAGAAACTAATAACAGAATCAGTCACAGAAAAACATTTGCACTAAAAGGCAGTAATGCACATTTTGTTTCTAAATGAAAACCTGAAGAATTTGACAATTTTAATTTCACAGGAAATGCAGGAAAAAAATTGGTGTTGTATCTCATTTGCAAGAAGGAAACTTTTTAATATGTTCCAGATTTTGACCACCAAGGGAAAGGACACAGTGCTGGGTAATCCCGCTCCTAAAGCACCCCTGGGGGTCCTAAGGCAGTCCCGTGATAGCACTTGTTCTTCAAGGCTCTTGGTGTTTAACAAGGACATCCCCTGAGGGCTTGGGGGTTTTGGCACTCCTCTGACCTGTGTGAAGTGTTTGGAAATCTACACTACAGAAAAAGAACAGCAACCAATGAAAATATTAAGCACCAGGGAAAATACTGACAAGGTTGTGATTAAGTTATTTTATTACTATACAAACATCTGATTAAGTGTGATTTGCGTACCACTGATCACAACTGTACCTAGCATATGAAAGTAAATTCTTGTTTTTAGTAGTTCTATGTATTGTATTCTTTCATAAATAAAAAAAGGGTTTTTTACCTGAGATTACAATTTTCAGTTGCAAAGAATAATTCCAGATGGATACTGACATATACAGTGAAAAATTAAACATGTATCAACCAAAGCACATGGCACATTATGCAAACAAGAAATTAGCACAGTGATTTTTATTCCACTTGTAATACTTGCAAATATCAAATAACTTACAAGTAAGTTTAATATTGCACAAATCTGATGGTTTTGACTGGACATTTATTTAGGACATGTATCTTATTTCCATAGGGAAAAAAATAACATTAATGATTTAATATAGTGAATGCATTGAAATATATCATCTTGTTCTTGATCAGCATATTAAAAAAATCACACATCTAGTTGTCACTCACTTTGTTTTAAATGGCCCAGATTCAATCAAATCCAAGACACCTAAATCATGCAATTCCATTTATGTAATGAGGACTACTTTTGTGAGGGAGAATTACAAGGTGAGGATTACAATCTTGTTTGGGACTGCTTAAGTAGCAGTTGCTGCTAAAAAATTTGGTAATAATTTTCCCAGAATTTTCCAAATATTCCTTAAAAGATCCAAATGTCACTGGGATCTCAACTTTTTATGTTTGAAAAACAAACGGAAAATAGCTAACTGTTATGTTTGCTATTTTTAAATATTTCATACAGGAAACTACCTCCTCCTTTCTTTCTGGTTCTAAAATCTGTTTTATTTCCATTATCTCACTTCAGCACAAGGAAATCACTTGTAAATTTAATATGTTTATTAGTCCTTAAGAAGAAACTGTCGCACACAAAAATATCTGATACCTATATAAAGGTTGAAACCTAATCTAACCACATACACTTATTGCATAGAATAATTTTAGTATGCAGACTTGGTTTTTAGCTGTTATTCTGCAACTTTAGTCAGAGCAAGAAGTTAGATGTGGCACATCCAGGAAAAAATTCTGTGGGCCCAATTCTGCAGTCACACACAAGTAAAACTCTCACTGAAATCAAGTCATTATTGGGCCTAGAGAAGGCTTATCTCCGAGATTTTATTTTGACACTTTTAAGCCTCTTATGCAAAATTAAGTCAGAAAGCCCTTTTACTCCTTCAGAATGGGAAATACTAAATTGTTAAAAACCTTCTACATCTTAAGCCAAAACATAAGGAGGGTAAGGCATTCCAGTCAGCACAAAGAATACCATGTGACTCTCTGACTTATAAAAGGAGATTCCCAGCCAGCAGGTGACACTAGCTGGACCACTACAAAGCAAGTTGGTATTGATGGATATGTCGTCCCCACAGTTCTAACCAGGAGTCTCTGCCCTAGGGATCTGAGATGCAGGTTGCAACAGTGGCACTGATTGGGAAGATGCCCAAATGCTTTCTGGTACTCAGAGATTATCGACCATTACCACTTAATTCTCAAGCCATAAGAACATGTAAGAAATTTAGAATAGTTTTTCTTGGAAGGTCAATAACCTTATTAGTGCCAATTGCATGCATTCAGAAAAGCTGTGAATAACAGTACACTTATAAATTACCTCCTCCTCGCATACAGACACTCCTCTAGAGGCAAAACTATTGTTTGTGGCAGGTCATGAAAATATGTTACTCTTGTAAATCTTACTGTCTTTGATCTTGACATGGAAACAAAGATTATTCACATAATATGGTAGTTTTTAGATAAGGAGTAAATGTCAGATGACTATTCTGCAGCAGTACTCGTGAATGAGGTTCTCTTCTGCAACACTGCATAGAGGACAGGAGATGTTTTTTGTTATGGTTTGAAATAATTTTGATAAAACTACAGGTGGACATGGTGGTAAATGAGTAGGAGTGGTTGACATCACTGAGTTTTTAAGAAACCTAGCCTTCTACATGAGATCTCAAAAATTTCAGCAACACACAAAATCATTGTAATCACAGTAAATGTATACATTGCAATAAGAAAAATTGTCTTTTCAAAGTGCTCTGGCACCATGCACCGGGTAACGTTAAACTTTTTTTCAAGTGCTCCCACATCACACATGTAGATTGCATTCACTTTGAAACCAAAGAGCTGGATCTGAAGCCAAAAAGCAACAACTTCAAGAACAATCCTTAAGAAAACAGAGAAGATATAAAAACCCGTATAGGATGACTTTTGGAGAATATCTTCCTGTTTGATGCTCTTACATGCAGCGTAAAGGTGAAAAAAGGCTCCAGGCACCAGTACAATCACCAGCTGTAATGCCCAGAATACCTAAAATGTAGCAGAAAGGTAGCTGTCAGATCATTTACAATTGCATAGAGACAGTTAAAATCCACACATATTGGAACATTTTGCAAGATTGTTTTTAATATATATTATATGTTTAAGCACTTAGATGACAATAAAGGTAAAAATGACTGTTATGTTTTGATTTGAAAAGTTCAGTTGGTTTCTGAAACATGAAGATTGTTGTTAGGAAGGACAGAAAGCACAAATCCATATTTAGTCACAGATAAAGTGTTATTAAAAGGAAAATACTAATGAAAAAAAGATAGGGATAATGAGCCCAGTCAGTTACTACTTCTTATATGGAACACTCATTTTTAAATTTTGCAGTTTATTTTCTTAATATTAGATTTTTACAATTAAAAAAACTCAACCAAACAAAAAAAGATAAGTTACCTGAGGAGTTATAGGCCTGAACTGGTTGTAACAGAAAAGATTAACCTCTCTCTTGTCTGGGTCACAGCTGAAATGCAAGGCCTCATTTCCATAAACAGCAAAGCCCAAAACGCCAAGGAAAAACATTCGAATTGAGCCAAAAAAAAGAGTGTGGAATTGGCCAATTACAGTCGGTGGCCTGAGCTGCAAATCACAGGGTTATTCACCATAAAAACAAAAATGAACATTGTTATTGTTGGAGGTCTACTTGCTCTTTTTCATTATCCAAAATATTTATTTTATTCTACTTGTTTTAAAAGGAGTTTGACTATGAAGGCCACAGTAGCTTTCTAACAAAATAATGGCTTACAACACTTTTATTGTTCCTACTAATTTCATATAAACGCTCATTTGTCTAGCACTTGTCAGTTCATTTGTTTCACTGCCTTTATCTGTATTCCGCTGCTGCAGAACGCGCCAGACGGAGCTGAGCGCTTCGACCCCAAAGTCTATTCGTTTTGCTGTTGACATGATGTCAGGTGATGCCAAGCAAGGACCGCCGTGCCACCATCAAACCCGACCATACTTATAACCATACTTATTCCTGCAAATTAACTTTCAGGTCCCCACTCGAGCCCCCCTCAAGCCTCCCTCAGCGTCCCGCCCGGGCAGCACCGCTGCCCTATGCTCGGGGGCGGCGGGCTATGCGCGGCCCCCCCCGCTTTGGGGCCGGACCCCGGCGCCGGGCAGGGCCGTGGGGAGCCGCCCCCGCGTACTCACACATCCCTCCGAGAAGCTCCGGATGTAGTTGGGGGACATGTCTGGGGAAGGTACCCTGCGTGGGCGGCGGCGGCCGGAGCCGGAGCCCTCCCTGGCCCCGGCCCCGGTCCCGGTCCCGGCTCGCTCCGCCTTTTGTCCCCGGGCGGGCCCCCGCGGTCGGGCCGGCAGCGGGCGCAGCAAAAGCAGGAGCGGCTGGCGCCGGACGATAATCCCGGGCCAGCACCGTCAGCAGCGCCGGCTGCCACCGCCGCCCCCCTGCCGGCTGCTCACCTGCCCCTGCCCCGCCGCCTGATGCCGGCTTTTCACCCCCGCTGTAACCACCATCACCCTGGCCCGGCCCGGTCCCGGTGAAGAACGCGACACATCTTTCCCGGGGCTGCCGCCGGCGGGAGGACCAGGGACCCAGCGGGCCGCAACACCCAGAGTTTAATAGCTTCTTTTTAACTAAGTCCAATAAAAAAAGAAAGGATGCAGCAAGACCTGGAATCTGTTGGTCCACGATTCTGAATTCAAAGAACTAGCAATTGAATTAAGTATTATTAGCCACTCCAAAATTGCTATAACTAACTTAATGGCTATAATTGCTATTAATAATTTGCCAGCTTACTCAGTATGTGCAGTTGAAAGATCTCTAGAAGAGCTAGGCATGCGAGCCCATGCCGGCACCAGACACTCCTGCTGCTAAATAGCCTCAAGGATGTACCTCAACTCAGTAGTTTGAACCCAGTGGGAGTTTTATGAGAAGATGTAGAGGAGGAAGGAGACGGGAAACTAGTAAAGGGGAAATGCTAACTTGTCAGTTCCTGGAGCACAATAGTTTATTTGGCATTCTTGGTGCACAAGAAAGTGAAATCCAGACAAAAAAATCCAAAGAGGGGTATATATTCTTTTGCCTTTATTGTGAGAGAGCCTCCCTTGTAACTGGTTGCAGCGTGACTTCAGGCTGATGTAACAAAATGCATTGTTCCCTCTGTAATGAATGCTCGTAGGCATGGAAGCCTAGGCAGAAGGAGGGGAGAGAGGGGAATCACGATTCATTTTATGTATGGATTTAGCTGTTGTGTGTGTACAAGGTACCTCAATGTGACTGTATTAATGACATCATTGAAATAACTGTTGTAAGACATCAGAACACTCTTTGTAAGGGCAATCTGTCCTGTGTCTGCTGAAGTAGCTCAATTGCAAAGATGGTGCAAAATGCTTCAATAAGTACATGTTATTTACTACAATTTCTAGTTCAGGCAGTTAATGAAATGTCTGTTTATCTCATGGAGTACTGTAAAAGGTGCTGTATCAGTAACACTGAGACTGGGTTTCCAAACTTTTTATAATGCAATCTGCTGCTCTGCTGCATAGAGTGAATGCTGAGGTTTGCATATGTGGAATGAACTAAAAGCAATAATGCCTCATAGCAGTATGTAATCCACAATAAAGTACTGTGGTTCTCAGACTGTGTGACTAACCTTCACCAAAATGCAGTAACTGTGATTACAGTGAATTGTTTTTCAATACATAATACATCTGGAGCTTAATTATCATCCCAAAGTAATTTGAATGGTCCCACAATACTATGAAATGACTAAATTAGCTCAGCACACTGGGAGATGTTTAATATCAGTAATATTTCAGTAATTTCACTATTTAAAATGTGAATTGCTATTGAAAACATGCTGTTGAATATACCTCAAAAAATACTCTTTTTGGTATTTATTAGGATCTCTTTAAGCAGAAATGTTTATAAATGCAATAATTAGAAAACTGGAAAACTCCTGGTTTCTAAATGGAGATAGATCTTTCAGTGCTTTTCGTTATGCTTGGTGTAGTAGTAATTATTTGCACATTAATTGATGCACATGAACCCACAATAGTTGTGGAGTTTGGTCAGCATTTGGTTCCACTATAGATAGAAACAATATTTAAGAACACATTTTAGGTAAAAAGCTGCACTATACAAATGCTACTTTGTATCTTGTTATTTGTAGGTGAAGATCATGTAATTACTTGCCTGACTAGATCACCTAATCTATGACAATCAAATAATTCTCTGTAGAACTTCAGAAACAGCACTATGGAGGCTTGAGTTTCTGTCCTATGATAAAGATGCTAAAAGAAGAGTTAGCTGGCAATGCCCTAATTTAGTTCTGGGAACACATAAGGAATACAGCTACACTGAACTGAAAAAAAAAAAAAAAAGAATTCTGGAGAGATCATCAAATAAACCCACTACAAACCCCATGAGTGTCTGCACTGAAACCCCACTGAGTGTGATAAATGTGCCCACAATAAAATTGTCACTTTCTTTGAAGTGGCTCAATACATGCCATGAGATCAGGCACAGGAATCCCATTATCTTCGCACTAGGAGAAACTAATAGCAATGTTTTTCTTTTGTCATGTGTGTTCAGTAATGTGCTTTGTAACACCACTTTAGGAGGATAACTTGAGATGGAAGTAAAGTAAGCTGGCTTTGTGCACTCCTTTTGACTGTGGTCTGCTGACGAAACTCAAGCCATTCCATGGGACTTTGTTGACAGAAAATCATTATTTGTTCTGAATCTATAGAAGCAGCTGTCTGGTAATTGTCTATCACAAACAAATGGGATGGAAGATGTTGATATCACACGTGTTTCTAAGTCAGTCCTAAGCCTGGCTTTCAACTCAAGTTGGCAACTCATCTATGTGCTCTTTAACCTTTTAATGAGTTGGAGTCCTACTGAATAATCAGAGTAAAACAAATGGAATCTAAATGTATACATAAAGCTGAAGTTGTGCTTAGAGGGATGAGCTGTGTGTTTAACATTAAGCACCCAATTCATTGCTTTATTAGTATGGTTAAATGCAATGGCACCTATTACCCTTGTGCCATGAAAGAAACAGCACCATGAAAATGGCACAAAAAATTGAATTGGTATCAATACAATAAGTTTTTATCTTCAAAAAGAGAGCTTGCATGCATAAATGTTGGAAAACAGCTGCTTCTGCCAGCTTTCCAGCTTTGTCTAATGCTGGAAGCACCTGAATTTCTATTTTGCTTTGCAGAGTTGCCTGTGTTGAAGCTCAGATCCACTGGAAGCCTCTACCAGTTGCAGACTGGTGCCTGCACTTCAGTTTGGACCTGAGATGGAGGTTGCTTCACCTTCAGCTAGGTCAGGAGGCTTAGGAGTCAGGTGACTTCCTCAGATCCTTCTGATTGCTGTTGTATGTGTGGCACAAAGTATAGCAGGCAGGATGCAAAGTCTGAGAGCTGAAAGAGGTGAACTAGTGTTTAGGTTTATTGGACAGGGATATGGCTCAGCCACACCACGCAGTCTGGGGAGATGTGTCATAAATACAGCTTCTTCTCTACTTTTTTAAAAAATTAATTAAAAGTCAATTTAATCTAAAAAAAATAAGAAATACACATGATGAATCACTAGCATTCTTTTCTACACTCACTTTGTCTAGTCATACAGACTTATCAGGAAGAATTTCTATATTGGTCTTTGTTGGAGCTTTCCAGCCTGGGGAGGCCACAAACTTCTTGTAGCCTGGTGCTCCAAGGATGTAGTACTGGTTGGACAGTGCCCAGTATTAACCACAGAGTGCAGGTATTTCTTCTGTTCCTTGGAGTCTTGAAGAGGAAAGGACTACATGGCACATATCAGACTTATTTTATATTAGTTAGCTGCTGCTGCTTAGAGCAGCTTGAACTCAGTCTTTCTCTTTTCAACATATTTAGTTTTCTAGCTTATGCTATTTGTGACATTCTCCACACAAATCCACAACAATTCTTCTCTTTAGAATAATTCTTCTCATATCAGCTTCTCCCAGGGAGTGCACTGGCATTGCCTATGAGGTGTTAAACTTCCAGTGCTATTTTACTAGGGAAAGAATTGTAGAGGCTTGATGTTTGGATGTCTAACCTTAGAGTTTGAGCTCTAGCCTTAGAGATGTGATCTTAGAAACTGAACAATTGTCTTCCTTGACTCCAAACATGAAGTATTTCATACCCAGCTAAAGAGAACTTGTCTCCTTCCCTGCCTTTCTTTGACTCTGCCTACTCTTCCTAGCTGCTTCTTGGACCCACTTCTAGCTACCCACATAGGAACAGTGGCAAACCCTGTTATGTATTCTGAAACCCAGGGAAATGATCTATTTCAGTATCCTCTTGTCCTTCAAATAGAGCTCCTAACTCAAGAACATGAAATGAAAACTTCTGCCAAAACCCCCTCCATTGAAATAGGAAGGCCCCTATTGAGAAGTAACAAAAAAGAAAATGAGTTACTAAAGGTTATTATACATTTGACTGTCTGGAAGAAGTCCCTCTCTGTTACAATGCTTGTCCACTTTTTCCAATTGTGTCTGCTGGTCTAATGTGTGATACTACAAAATTTGTTGAAGGCTTGGTTCCTAATGCTCAGTGTTTAAAATCAAATACTATTTGTTCCTGGGTTGTTGTCATGTTTCTTTTAAATGTGTGACTGACAATCAGGCCTTCAAACATGACCTCTTCCAGGGCTGCATTTGAACCCAGTTTTCATTTAATGTTAAGCACACATGCTGAATTAAAGGCTTCTTACTGCAGGTAGTTTTGGTGGCAGATATGCTTGAATTTTCAAGGGACTACACAAAGATTGTTGTGATGTGCAAATCTGGAATAAGCCCTGGAATTATCAAGTGCCTTGAGATGCACAAATGCGGGAAAGAAGTGTTTTTCTCTGTCAGAACAACTTCTCTGTAGAGGGCGTTTATGAGGTGTGTGGACTTCCTCATTCCTACACAAATGGATTATGAATCCCTATGTTTGGGAATTACTGATGAAGTGGAATTACTTCTCATGTTTTCAAGTTGTTGTGGATCCTGCCCTATGGTGTTGCACTCCCAGATACACTCCATCTGTGCTGGCTGATTGTGCCTGTGCAGTTTCTTTCCCACTAGGAACACTTACCTGTGGCACCCTCTCCCTTGCTCTTGTGCCAAGTACTGTGTCACAGCTGCATGATGAGATTGTCTCAGGGCTGTAATCTGAAATAAGATCCAAAGACACGGGTGTACTATTTTGTTTGAAAAGAGAATGATTAACAGTTTGTATGTGGAGATCTGAATTCCGACTGGTTTATGTCAGGGTCTGTGGATCTTCCCCCAACACCTTTTTTCCAATGCAGGAAATTATATTCATGCTGGTTGAGTGTATTCCCTTGTCTTTACACAGACATCTGTTGAACAACACTAGAAGCATAATCTAAATTTTTGTTTTCCAGGAGCTGGAGTCACTCACTCCCTCCAAAGCTTATTTCCTTGCTGTTCAGAGTTCTGAAAAACAGAGTAGATAAAATCAAGTACTGATAAAAATCAAGAACATAAATTCACACTGAAAATGTTTCTAATTCCTAAACCTTAGGAATTACTGTGGACTAAAGGACAGATAAAATTTATTAGGATAGAAGAAATTCTCCTGGAAGGCAGCACCAGGAGTGGTGATATTGTGCAACAAAAAGCAAGGGGTCTCACTTCTCTCCACTCAAACTGCAATAAGCTTCTGCCAACAGAAGCTTTTAAAGTGTTCTTCTGTTGATAATCATGCAAAAAGACTCAAAGACTCTTGTCCCAGATAAATTATTATTAAATGTATGTTGAATTTAAACTATTCTCCCAATGGGAATCATGTTGATTGTTCATATATAAACCCATTTTCAAATAAATTAGCAAAAGGACCATACTCTCAGTCTTAAAATTTAGCTTATGGTGTTAAAGACATATAAGAGATCCAGCAATGGGAACCAAAAAGATTGATTCAGAGTGTTAGCAGAGACCTGAATAGTGTTGATCTTAGAAAATTTCATGTATGCTCAGTAAAGTAGAGGGTCACAGCAATTTAGACAAATATATAAGCCATCAGTAAGGCTGCCTTGGAGGGAGTGTAGTTGAATTTAACACTGGGTGGAGGAAACTTGATCAGTTACAATAATCACTTCCAGAGGAGCTCTGTGACAATTCCAATGAGCTGCCTAGTGGTAAAGGTGAAGTCTCTAGCCTGATCTTTTCTGAGGCCTAGCACTGGCTGGGTCTCTAAAAACTTATTCAGCATTATATGAATCAGTAATTTACACAACTTTAACACATTTATATATTCAGGGATGTGAGAAGAGTCACATCGATCGATTGATACAGAGAGGTGTAACTTTTAAGAAACATCAATGCTTTTCGTTTGATAATCTTAGTAAAAGTTTATTTAAGAAAAATCTCTGATTTAATTCTTACAATAGACAGCATGTCAGGGACAGACTATGTATCACTGCACATGGGACATGCTTTGCTTCTGATATTTTAGTGGACAGACTCTCCATACACCTGTCATAAACCCAGAGAGCTTCAAGAAAACTCTTTCAAATGACATGAAAAAGGAAGTTTGCTACAAGGTCATACATCCTCCCTTTTGAGGAAAAGAAGTAAATAAGTCTGCAGAGCATGTTAATGGCTAATGCTGTTATCCCTCTGCGTTAGCACTTTGTCTTGAAAACTTTGGTCCTGTAGGTCTGCCTGTCTTCCAGCATATGTACACGGCTATGTACATTCACGGCTCCTGCTGGAAACAGATGGAACTGTTTGGAAAGCCTATACACGTGCAGGCACTAGGAAGTAAAAGACATTACCTCACTGAAAAGCAAGAAACACTAGGGACAAATGCTACTCTTCAAAGAGGCAAACAACATTCATCCTCCACTGTGTTACAACATTCATAGCCCACTGTTTTATACTATTTGCATAATAAGTCACGGATAATAGACAACATCTGTCTCCCTTTCCATGTCGAGATCATTGTAAAATGCAACTTCACTAATCTAAGCCTAAAACTTTAAACACAGCTGATGCCTTTGAGTAAAATCTATGCAGAACACAGAGATGCACGTCAGTAATAAAATCTCTTTATTTCCAAGTCCCTCGCTCCCCGTCACCCTGCGTTTCAAAGCGCCGTGGTTTCACCTGGGTAAAATGCTGGAAGACGGGTTTCCGGAGGCGATCCCGCGTTCTCGCCCGACGTGGCGGACAGCTCTCCGGTGTGGCGGACAGCTCTCCGGTTTGCCGGAGAGCGCCTCTCGGGGGCTGCTTGCGGAGGGCAGCGGCGGGGGGAGAGGCTTCCCTCGCCCCTCCCGCTTCCTCCGTCGTCTCCATCGCGCTCAGGGGCTGGGACCCCACGGGACAGCGTCGGCTCCGGGATCTGCCTCTCCCTTTCGCGCAAGATACACCTCGGCGGCTCGGGGCTGGGGCAAGGGCACAGGCGCCTGCAGGAGGAGAGGCGGGGCGGCCCCTCCCGGCACCAGGTATAAACCAGGACTGCAGAGTAAGGACGGGGCTTGCTCTCCCTCTCGCCCCCGCCTCCGGCGCTGCCTCCCGAAGCCGCGGGCCGAGGAGCACCGGCGCCGCTGGACAGCGCTGGCGGCCCCGGGGCCGCTGCGGGCGCGGGGAGGCGGCGGCCGGACCGAGCCTGCGAGGGCGCTCCTGGGGACGAGGGCAGGCAGCCTCTGTCCTGATGGCGTTTGCTGCCCGCAAGGCTGAGGATCTCTTGCTCACCTGCCCACTGGGACAGGCTTTTGCGAAGAGCTGAGGGGCAGAGCATGGGAATTTTTATTTCCCTCCGCCGCTGCTGCGCCGTTGGACATTCTTCTGCATTTCAGAACTCGTCAAAGAAGGGGGAGGAAGAAAGGCAGTAGGGAAGGGGGGAGAAAGTTGGTTGACTTGGAGAAAAGTAAAAGCTTTCCAGTGGCTCCTACTGCACTTTGCACTAGTGACCCTCAGTCCACCCGAAGCTGGAGGATGGAGCCAGAGCTCTCGCTCGAGCTCACAAGAATGCCCCTTGGGGAGAATGGAAGTGCCCACTTGGTACCCGACACAGCCCTGCTACCTCCAGGGAAGGGCACGGCCATGTTCATCATCCGCTGTGTGATCCCGTCGCTTTACCTGCTCATCATCACTGTCGGCTTGCTGGGCAACATCACGCTCATGAAGATCTTCATTTCCAACAGTGCCATGAGAAGTGTGCCCAACATCTTCATCTCCAGCCTTGCTGCTGGTGATCTGCTGCTGCTAGTGACCTGTGTCCCCGTGGATGCTTCCCGGTATTTCTCTGAGGAGTGGCTCTTTGGGGAGCTGGGCTGCAAGCTCATTCCTGTCATCCAGCTCACCTCTGTTGGTGTCTCTGTCTTCACTCTTACTGCCCTCAGTGCTGACAGGTAGGAAAGCTGGGCTGCCAATTCTCAGCTCTCTGCAGCTTGGGCTGAGGCTGGCCAGAGCTAGCATGAAAGATAAAGTGCTCCTTTGGATGTCCCTGGTTTGCAGTCCCCTTATTCCAGCTTGTGAGGTGGCTGTGCTTCTCCTTCCCTCACTAATGATGGCAAGTCCGGTATTAACTGAAGTTAAAAGGTGTCTGGAAATGGGTAAGCCTGGGCCTTCAGCTTCCAGGGTGTTAGCTGCAAGAACTGGGTTTAGCCCTGTCTTCTGCACTTCTGGGATGGTCCTGTAGCAGCCCTTATACTGAAATCTTATTTATTTGAGGAAGGTTTTAGATGCCAGATATGACCCTTGGCAAGTCACAGTGTCACGCTCACAGACAGTGAGAAACTTAAACTAAGTGAAACACAGAGGTACTTTTAATCCATTTGTTTCTTTCTGCTGAGAAAGTGTATGTGTGTGTGTGTGTGTGTATGTGTATCTGTGCCTTAGTAGAAGAGCAGGTTACCAGAGGTGACTGCCAGAACTAGGTTAGCTCTGGGAATTCAGAGGCACCAAACAGTTCTGTTGTAAATGTCAGTCTTAAACTTTTGTTCAAACTATTCTTTTTGTCTTCTGAACTTTTAGATAATGGGAAAAAAAAGAGATAATACTCCAAAACAAATAGAAAATAACACTTTCATCTCCAGTACTTGTCAAATTAGGAAGAAACAAAGAGCTAGATCCCCAATTTTCTCTCCCAATTACTGTGAATGGGTACTTAAGGAATTTATAACAACTGAGTGGCTGCTGGAGTATGCTTCAGGCTCTGAAAGACAAAATCTTGCAGTGTAATTGCAACCTTAAATTAAATGAAATTATCTTTCTTCTGTTATCTAAGCAGGGTTTTTGAAACCAGAAATTAAAATGTTTAATTCCTTCTGCATAGAAATTATCCCATTTTATTTTGTTGGGTTTTAAACTGAGCCACTGCATTATATTGGTGCATGATGTGAAGTCTTGAGTTTACTAATATATCGTAATGTTTCTTTAAAAATTGTAATCCTCTTTTTTATTAGGGTCTTGCTTTAATTTTTTTTTTTTTTTTTACTAATTCAGTAAATTGCTTACATGGGAGGATAGTCTTCAGCAGACATCAATTTCAGTTGTGTTTGAATCAGGACCTAACATACTTGTCTAAAAAGACTTCATAACTTATGAAAATTTGTTATATTTTTAAATAAGATCTTGCAAAACATACCTTAAAGTGAATACCTGTAACTCTCTGATTAACTCAGTTAAAGAGAATGCCAAAATCTGTCCTTAAAGAGCCAAGGAAGCCCTGCAGTTCTCTTTCTGCTCTATTTTGGCTGCTTAAAATGATGATTGTGGTATCTTAGTTGAAAAGGGAAGAAGTTACTTGTAGTGGAGATCATCTCCCAGTGAAACATAATGTGAGAGAATGCCAGTGACTTGAGGATTCATTCATTTGCGTTTTATATGCATTTGGAGCACTCATTATTTGATTTTTGCATATAATTTTATATCCTTCCTTTAATATCAGTAAAGATTCAAGAAGTAATAATGCTGAATCTGTTTACACTGAAAGCATTTAGAATTGCACATACCAGAAAACAGCTTCAGTTTGTGTGCTGAGGTTGTATAAGCTCATAATAAATACATTCCTCTAGCATTTTTTGTAGTTTGCAGCATATACCGATATCAGAAGTGTGGTTTATGGTAGGAATATAACAAATCTGTTTCTTTAACTTCTGCAGTTTTATTTTTGGCTACTGAGGAAAAAAAGAACATTTATTTTCCAGTCAGAAGATCAGCCACTGACTTCAGAGACAAGTCTCCTAGGGGCCCAAGAGATCGCTGAGTGAAGCTAGCTGAACTGTCAGTGGAGTTTGGGCTGGAATCACATCTCCTTTCTTTTTTGAACACTTGTGTTGAACTAGAGGGTTCACTGGTGTGGAGGGGTTTGCATCATACTCATTTGTAGCCTGATCCTAGCATGTGTCATCTTGACTAGATCAGTTATGGGTAATTATGCTGGCAGATCAGGAGTGCTGGCAGCCAAGAGATGCTGAGGAGGTGAGGCCTGGCTGGGTGCAGTGTTTTCTCCAGATAAGTGAATCTAGCATAGCATGTTTGTAAGCAGTGATGTCACTACGTGGGCTCCATTATAATCCAGTACATATTTGGTCTGATACACAATGGCTTCTCTGTCTCTTTCACAGATAATGCTCAAAGTACATTTTAATATATGATAATTAAAGCTTTTCCTGCTTTTTATTCCCTGTTGCCATGGGATTGTATGGAATGCCAAACATTGATTACACTAAGGAACAGATTTAGGAATATTTAGAATTCTTTGCAACATGCCTGCGTGAATTAGGATAAGGGAGGTTGTCTTGGTTTCCACAGAGTAATTAGCACTTATTGCATAGGTGGGAATTCTGCATGATGGTTTACATGTATGTTGATACATTTAACAAAAGCAGCTACAGAAGCTATAAACTCTGAATGATTGTTACTAACAAACCAAAGATTGAAGGAAATAAAAATAGTACTATTTGCATATATATATTTTCTATAGTTGCTATATTTCATATGCATTTTTGTCATAGAAGTCCCTTTCAGCATCAGTAATGCTTTCTGTGTGATAAACATGCACCTTTTAACTGGAAACTTTGTTATCTTGTACATTGTAATTGTTTGATTTTTTTTTTGTTTTGTTTTTGTGTGTATACAAACATGATATGAAATTTTTAACGATGCTTCCCGGACTTCCCCAGAACACACTTGGAGACTGAAATTAGCAGCACACAGCGCATCTGCCCAAGGTTGCCCACCTCCATCACAGGAATAGCAGCTGGTTCTTCCCACTCCTGAACTGGTGCTCTGACTGACCAGGGAATGGTGCCTAGATGCAGCCCCACACATGCTGAGGCAGAGAGGGATAGGAGGTTAGCAGTAGTGGTGGGGATGGTGATGTCAGAGATGATGCACTGGGGGTGCAGAGTGTTGGTGTCAGAGAAGGTTGTGATCTCCTTCTCCTATGGTGTGAGGAAGGACCTGTGCTGCTGAGCCAGCTATCCCTTCTCACTGCCATGCAGGCAATGTATAAGGGACAGCACCCCTCATGGCCACTCTTCTCTGTTGTGGAGAAACCAGACCACCTCTGGAAATGTTAATATTTCTCTGATTTATAAAACCAAGGAAAAAAAGAGAAGGTAGATTACAGAAAGAGAAAACCTAGTAATTACAGTGGATGACAAATGGAAAAAAAAGAAGGGGGCTGAAGGACAAAAATTTATAAACTAATAAAATAAAAGGGGGGGCCATAGGGCAGAATACCTGCAACAGCACTCAGCACACCCTGAAAGTGCCCACAGGGCTGATGTGTAATGGCCAGGGATGTACTTCCTAAAGATGTGATCGGACAAGGAATTAAAAATGGGCTCTCTGATGAGCTTGTTTCTCCAGGGTCCATGGACTGCAGTTTTGACCAGATCTAAAGGATGTTGCTGAAAACGTCCGGGGTCTTGGACTACAAAAATAAAGAGGTGAGAAATGTTGCCAGAGGGACTGCAGCATGGCATACATGAAGAAAACATGTGCCAATATCTCCTCATTGCAAAAAAGGGCAGAAGCTAAAGATGAACCTGATTTGGGCCATCCCATGAACTTGTTCACTGCTCTAAGGAGTGCCTTCCAATTTATGTCCATGGTGGACCATGCAGTGAGCTCAGGATGCAAACTAGGCCCATGAGGCTCCTCACCGTCTTCTCAGAGTAAGATGTCTTGCTGCTTTGTTCCTGGGAAGGAGTTTAGGTAGGGCAAGGGCATGTTCCTGGTAAGGAATTCAGGTAGGGTTTTCAGAGCTAGAGGTCTGAATGACACATAAACCTTGGTGTGGAGAGGTGACTGGAAAAGCTCAGGAGGTAGTGATTTAAGAATGAGTTACAATGTGTGCCTTTGGCCATTACTGCATTATTGCGTGGTGCCCACAAAATGCCAAGACACTGGAGTGAACAGACTTTGAAGGAATAAATGTCAGTCTCTTCAAACAGCTCTAGATTTGTCCTGCATAGTCTTTCCTTTTCTCCTTGGCTGTCGTTTACACCTCATTTTTTATATAATCTGTAAAAATAGGATTCAATTTAATTCTGCTACTTCTCCTACACTGAATTTGTTTTCTAATGAAGGATTTAAATGTGTTAGCTCAAATGCAGTCCTGCTACACTCTAATGGAGATAGCAAAGCTGAACTCACCCTGCTGCAGTTAAAATAGCATCTTCTTTGCTTTCTTTCTAAAAAGTGTAACATAAGGACACCTTTGATGAGAGATGTTTAAAATATATTCCATAGATTTGCATAGCTAAACTATTTAATCTTTCATTTGTTTGTTTGTTTTATTTCTTTATTTGCTTTAAATGTGTAAGATTGCAATCTGTATTTTTAAAACTGTAAAAAGGCTCAAAGATGGTTTTTGCAAGTTTACCATCTATGTGATGACTTCTGATGACAGCTGATAAGAAAATCCATTTTGGCTCAGTTTGCATGTCTATTGTCTCTCATTTTTGGGGCACTAAGGCTGTGTTTTGAAGACACTCAGAAGTGTGAAAAGCTGCACTAATAACTCCTTTAGGTTTTTTTATTAGTAATAGCACCTTAATAAAAATTTCTTTTTACTCTTTTCAGAATTTACTTACAGTTTCTTCTTTTGTTATGGAAGATGCTGATTCAGGCTGAAATACAGTGATTGGAGAAATGTGAAATCTTCATTTCTTATTACTTGTGATGGAGCAGGTGAAGCAGGAAAGTGGACATGATTTCCTTTTGAGCTCTAATAGCTGATGTTCAGGGACTAAAGAGCCTTTACAAGGAAAGTAGTATTAAATGACATCTTGAAAATTACTTATAATTAGCTGAAGAATAAAGAAAATTCAAAGATAAAATGAAAGATTATCTGTATAAGATAAAAACTGTATATAGTAGATGGGAAAACAAAATTATATAGGCCAAGTAGAAGTATTAAATCTTAAAAACACAAACACTTGAGGTAAATGTATTGAATGAATGAATCACCGAAGAGCATAAAGTAAATCATGGTCCAGATGTTTCTCTCACTGTAGGCTGTAGCAGGATGGTTATAATATGCAATAACAGGCAAAGCAAAATAAAAATAAGAGTTGTTTGGCAAGCTTTGTCTGTCACATTTTTTCAGCTTTCAAGGTTAGTATATATGTGCCAACTTGATTTACAAAATAAAACTTGCTAAAAAACCTTTGTCAAATTAAGTAGTAAAGCCTGTTCTCACCTATCTCCACTCTAAAATGTTCTAATTAATTTATAATAATTTTATACATGCTGAAAGGATATGATGGCAAATATTTCTGGGAAAAAAAAAAAAAAAGGGATGTCAGAAAACTCCCACAGAATATTGCAGAATTTTATGTCTGGAGTAGGTTAAGAAGTTAACTATTCTGGAGTAATATTGTCCAAGCCAGGCAAGTCAAATCAGCTGTTGGAGATATTCCACTTGTGACTGTCTTTACACAGCTGAAAATGATTTCTCAGCAAATAACCTTTTCCTCCTAAGTTAGGCAACTGTTCCCCAAACTTCACTCAGACACATACATCTGTTAAACTCCTGCCTTTGTGTGTGCTCTTCAACTCATACAGAAGCAGCTTAGATAGAGGTTGGCAAAGTGAGAAATGGCTGTGATGTTTATCCTAGTCAGTGATCAATGCAGTGGCTGTGTTGTGCTGGCAACAGCCAGCTTTGTTTTGACTAATGCCAGTGTCCGATAGCCTTTCATAGGCTGCAACCTAAATCCTGAGAGACAGTTTCAAAACCATCTCTCCTGTTTCTTTGATCAATTCAGCAAAAGCCTGTGCCTGGGACAGACAAAATAGCTGCTAAACAGCAGATCCAGCCCAATTCTTACCAAGCATGTAAATCTCCATTCATTTATTTTATCTGTTTGCCTCTTGCCATGATATGGTACACAATTCCCTTGTATATTATGTTGCAATGGGTTGATACAAATTGAACTGTTGGAATTCTCAAGTCTGCATTTATCAGGTCATCAGAAATGATCTCAAAGATCAAGTATGCTCTACCAGTGCTTTCTTTAGGGAAAAGCTTTTACGGCTTACTGTGATGATAAATGGGTTAGAGAATAAATAATAGATCTCTTTTATGTGTGTGCAGAGTGATGGAACTCTCAAATATCCTCCTGAAAAGGGATAATTTAATTGAGTCCTCATTTTAAATAGTTTAATTATAGAAGAACTTCTGTATTTATCATATGAGTTTTGCTGCAGAATCATTCTTCCCGACTATGTATTCCTGATGCTAGATTATTTTTATGTGTTTTTATATGTACTAATGAAACAAGGTATATGCAGTCACAATCCCTATGTCTAAACATGTATCTCCACTATGAAATTCTACATCCATGCTGAGATTCAGCCCAGTTTAACAGTGTAATCACAAAAGGCAAGTAAGTTATTACTGGTTCATGAAATTTGTGGAATGGATGAGGAAACCTTCTTCAGTGTCCATTAAAGAGAAGTGGGTTTTGGCAACTTTTTCCTCTGTGATTTTTTTTAATCTTCCCTATTTCTTCCATGGTGTGTACTTGCTTTTTCCATCTACACTGATTTCAGGGTAGACTAAGAATAGAAGTTGCAAATGAAACTGAACTGGAAGCTTGTTTAAAAGTGGCAGAGTAGAGCCTTCTAGATGATAATACTGGAGCAAATAAATTAAGTTGCTGCATTTTGAATTTAGAAATTAGAGATCTGAGGTCTAAATTCTCAAATAGTAAAATCTAAGTCTGTTCTAGACATATTAGTAGAGGTTTGGTTATTTAATTCTTCCTGACTTGTAACATTCCTAAAAATCATCTAACTATGTGATGTTCTCCACAATAGTATTTTATCTACCATGGCATGGACTATAACTGAGTTCCTCAAGGAAACGGGAGGAAATGTTTTGTAACAGCAAAACTTTTATAAAAGTAAACTGGCACTGAACATAGTTTACACTCAGGATTTCTGCTTCCAGGCACTTTCATTTCTGTGACTGATATTTTTGTTGACCTTCTGCTCCATCAGTGATGATTTTATGAGATCTTCATTTAAGTATGTATAGATATTTTTGCTGGGATACATGTAGTAAGCATACAGTGAAGATGCAGATAATCATGCATCTTTGTCTCATCAATCTAAAGGTAGGGGTATCAACAGGATTTGGATCAAGCCCACTTGGAGATACGGGTTTCTCTTTTCTCAAAGTCCTTTGACCCTTCAAGTTTCAGAACATGAACCCAGCAAGAATAAAACAAGATTAGTTCTAGTTTTCTAAGGTGTGGTTTTTATTTCTTTTAAAAGATGGAGATCAGAGGACAAAGGCAAATAGTAGGTAAGATATCCTAGCTCCACATTGCAATACCTAATGTCTAGCCTAGGTGCTGACTTTCCTTTCCTCCTATCCACCCCTCCAGAGCAGAATCCAAAATCCAGAATCCCAAATAAGTGTTGGAACGAGGTAAATGCTCCAGAAAGGGAATAAAAGCCAAGAGAATACACACGTTAAGCTGCCTTGCACTTTAAGAATAAGATTCTCTCCTCACAAGTGAAATGTTAATTTTGAGCCACTGTCTAGCAGGCCTGATCAATGGCTCTCAAACACCCTGGCTGAATGAATGGCTCCACTGGAGAGGCAGGTACCAGAGCTGCCTTTGCCATGGCAGTTTTGTGAAGGTTAATGACTTTGGTGTGCTCTAGTCATCATTAAACTACAATTTTGAGATCAGGCTCCTCAGCTTTTCTGTACTTAGTTACAGGATCCTAATGAAGCCTAGATGCAAACTAAGTAGGTACAATCCTGGCATGCACAGCAGGGGAAATACAACTGCTTGTTTAGTTTAGAAGTCATGACAGAATGGGCACAGCAGGTTAGAACGGGCCAACCATTGTGCAAGGCTTCTGGATAATATTTCTGGGACCAGGCAACTGAAAGCGTGGGGTTTTTTTGCCATACACATAAATATATTTGTGTATATTTATTTATCTATATCTATATATATTTATATACTCACAAAATATATTCAACAGTATCAAAGCATAGGCCTGAGCACTGGAAGTCAGCCATTTGTTGAACAGTTGTTAGAGTAGTCCATGGTGTGGTTTTCACCTGGGTCAATCAGTATTCTCCTAAACAATTTCTAGGCATGATTCAGTATTAAACACAAGCCCAGAGGCCATTACCAACAGAAGTGTTAACTGCCTAATTTGGTTGGAAGTGATGGTCTCTTATTGGGATATTAAAGAGTTGAACTAGTCGTGGATATCCAGCCAATGCCATTTGTCCTCCAGGCCTAAGAATAGACTCAAGTACTATTTAGTTTGTTCATATAGATGTAGCCTAAGTCTTTATTAGATTACATTGATGTTTGCTTGTCTCATCTTGTCTCTCTTTCTTCTTTTAAGAAGAAACTTAGAGAAACTGCAACTCTAATGAAGACCTATTTGTCTGTCTTAAGATATGTAAATATATCAGTGACTTGGAATTATCAAACCTAAATATAAATTTAATGGGAATACTGACATATATGAACTTTTCTGAATAATAGCCACTGAAACAATTTACTAATATTTCTTTCAGGAGGAGAATTGAACAAACTACTGATGGTACTTTTAACTAGTGCAGTTATAAATAAATGGCTTTAGAGAACTAGAACTAAAAATGCAAATGGTGGGCAATGAGTTAGCATTGCAAGATTTGTACGAGCTTGTAAGAAGCATAGTTAGCTAATATGAGGTGAATAGCAAGAGGAAGAAGTAGCAAGACAAGAAAAATTGAAAATGAAAAAGAAAATTTCTTCTCTGAAACACTGAGTGGACAGGACAGATAATAAATCTCATGCAGAAACTCTTATCATCCTGGGAAACTTGTGTTTTAATTGTTTTCAGGGTGGAGAAATCATCAACCAAAAGTTTAAATCACACTTTTTTGTTGAAGCAGTATTGATAGCTTTTTGGCTCAAAAGAGCATATTTCTATAGAGTAGAAAACTTTTTCCCCTTGGGAAAATCTTGGGATTTTCCCCTTGAGGAACACAGAACACATGTAATTGGCATTAATTTTAAGTGTGTTTACACATGGTCTGCTAGTCTTCATTTCAAAGATTTCAGAAATGCTCGTTCCTGTGTGAATGCAATTCTCTGCCTTTAAGAGAAAAGCACAGAATAAAAATGTTGAGACAATCTGTGGAAAAAAAAAAAGAATAAGGAATGTACTTTGCATTTCAAGAATTTTTAAGAATAAATAGAATAAATGCAAATTTCATACAGTTTGTCTGTTGTGAAAGAAGTTCCCACAACAGTGGACATCAAATGATCCCATATTGTTTTCAGCCAGATAAATTGTTCTCCTCTTAATGATTCAGCTGAAGTTGAGTCAATTGAGCTGCCATACCAAGAAAAGGGCATTAATCCCATCCAAAATTTCATTCTACTGTAGTGGAATGTACACGATATTTGTATTTTCAACAAATACTGACCATGCAGCTATGTTTCCTATTCAGGTGTGTATATATATATCTATATATCTATATATCTATATCTATATATATATCTCTATATATCTATATCTCCTTTTATGTTGTTAGGTATTTTGTGTTTGAAGTCACCATGCAGTGACACAATAAAAGGCTAACATATGAATGGCTTTGGTAAATGACTCTATAGTTTTCAGGAAATGCAGTACTATGGCACAGCAACATCACTTAAAAAAGCTTATTTATAATAAGGCAAATTATACCAACCCCTCCAGCTTCAGGATTGAAACGGAAATTAAAGCAAAGTAAGATGGATTTGCCCTGCCTGAATTTTGTCGCTCCTTAGCTTTTGATATTGCATTATTATATTTGTTTTCATTGTGATGGCATGTGGAAAACTAGGTGATAAATTGGGGTCCTATTTGTGGTAGGTGCTATATAAACAGGAACGAGAAGAAAGTCTTTGACCTGAAGGGTTTTGAAGAAATGACAATAGACAACCCAGAATCAAAAGGACAAGGAGATATTGTGGCAATTCTGGTTAAAAACATAGGCTGTTACCTTAGTCCAGTGGCTGCGTAAGTGTTGTCTAGCTGCTTCATGTTTTCTTTTTAATTTGTTTTCAAGGCCATCACAACAAAGTACTCTAGAAAAGGAAGCAGCAATGCAATGGAAAGAAAGCTTAGCTCTATGCATGAAGCAGCTTCTTTTGAAGTCAAGTGTATAGGAGAGGAATAGCATTGTGGAAGCAGCAGAGAAAGGAACAGCTTTCCATTCTAGTTTGAAGCTGATAAGTACCTTTACAAAGGGCTTTGAAAACAAAGGTTAGGAGAAATAGATAAAATAGATTGGTGTTTATAAGGTAGCAACATGTTATAATGCTGGAGGAAGAGGATATTCTTTTCATCAATTTTGGGGGGTTGTGTAGAACAGAGGAGATTGCTTTCCAATGAAAAAACATTATACAACAAAACCAATCTGCAGAATGAGAATGGGCAAGTTTGTGCTTGTGTCTGTTGGCAAAAACCACAGCTCTAAAGAAAGGGTTTCCTGAATTGGGGTCCCTTTGTCAGTGGTCAGAATGATAAAGGATATAGGAAGACAATTTACATGAAGGTTTCTTATTAAAACCAAATACATATTTTTGAATATCCCCTGAACTTCATGTAAATCTATAATTTTCTTTTTTTCCATCAGTGAAGTAAAGGAAAAGATGGATTTACTTACCAATTTGACTAATTTGCACCCTTGTTCAATTTACTGATGTTTTCTTAATTGACAGAAAATATGCTCTTTTTAATTTGAATGGTTTGGTGGTGTGTTTTAATTGGTTTTATACAAAGGAAGAGGTAGTATGTTCACTTTGGGAACACATTTCATTCAGTTTACATTTGATTTTATCTGTAACTGTGTCTTTCTACTCTATATCTCTGCGAAGATATGAACAAGATGACAGATTTTGTAAAGCACTTAGTGCCTTTTTCTTCTTGTTGACACTGAGTACTGTGAAGGGCTGAGTCCTAGGAAGAAGAAGGACACCTTGTAGTCAGTAAAGTAGCAAATAGAATAAAAGAATTTTTTTGTACTAAACTCAGTTGTTTATAAAAAGAGGCACTTTGCTCCAGTGCCTTCCAACTTGGTCAGTCATAGCTCAACGAAAAGCATGCTATTTGCTGAAACAGCAATATATGCCAAAGTAGAAATATATGCCACACCTTTTGCTAATGTGACAACTCTGAAAAGGTCTTCCATTTAGAGATTAACTAGATCAAATGCTAGAACAATTATTTGTGATATGGTCATTGTCTTGGGTCATAGGGCTGTGGTCAAAATAGTTTGAAGCAATGCAATGGGAAAGAAGAGCTAAAAATAATCTGTAGTACAATATATTGTTTTTGTCCAATGTCCTCCCCATGTCCCAAAGACCCCAAACCAGCTCTTCCTTAAGAACGTAAAGTTTTTAAAAATGAGCAGATTTAAGGAGTTGACGTCACCTCAGTTGAATGAAATGGAGGGTCTGTTTCTGTGTAATGAAATCAAGATGAAGCAATTATTGAATAATAAGGTCACAGTTTGTTTGGGTTGTATTCATGCTTTGTGAAGAAGCTTCTGTCCTTCTTATGGCAATATAAAGGATTTCTTTACACCTTGGTATCCAGGGAGTTTCTCATTCTGTGTTAGCAGAAATGGTTAACATAAATGAACAAAGACAGTTTTCTGAGTTTCATTTTCTACTGTATGATATGGGGGAAGACACAGTAAAAATCTTTCTGAATTCAGCGAAGATATGCACATAAATAGCCATTATTTTGAATTATTTAGTGATAAAAAAAATTATCACAATTTTGAGACAGAGGACTCCAAGGCACATTTTGACTCAAATATTTTCAGAAGAATAGGATACCAAGACAGTGCTCTGCTCCAGACATTTTCATGGCATAGCCGGCTGCAGTGGTGATTGCCAGCAAACTCAAAGTTGCTGTGTGGAACTTTAATCCAAAGTTCATCAAATATCTGTTCATGGTGTTGAGAAGCTATGAACTACCTGTCAGGAACTGCAAATTAGCCATAAAGGATATCTGGGATCACAGCTCCATTTCCCAGCAGTCCCTTCAGCAAATATTTGGGTATAAACTAACCCTTGGTATGTATTTAGACCCCTGCTCATAGCCATACATATTTAAATGTTTATATGCATGTATATGTATCTAGTTGCTTGGATATGGAGTTTTATCACAGTGATAGGCATTTAAGTTAGAGTTCTCAGTCTAATCTCACTGTATAGCTAACAGAGAAAAATAAACACCTCAGAGTGTGATTTAATATACATGAAATCTGAATCACTCTTTGAAAGTATGTCTCCACTGACTAAAAAGACCTGAAGATGGATAAAGTTATGTACCTGAAGTATGAATCTCTCCTGACTCCTTGCTTCTTGTAAAAATTTCCTTTAGATATTAAAGAAGAATATTTTTCCCAATTCTCGAAACTTCTGCAGGTTCAGTAAAAAACCCAGCCATTTCAAATCACATTGAAAATAAAACCAAAAAAATTGAGAAAGCTAGAAAAAACCTTACGAGGCAAAGCAACCTTCCAAATTACTGTCCCTTAGACAAACTGAAATATTCTGTTTAAGGTTTAGTTTTTAATGAAAACATTAAAGCATAATTTACTTACATCAAAAAAAAAATTAAAAATCTAAGAAAAACATTAAGGTATTCCTGATAAATTTTTCTCAAAGTATACTTGCCCTTTCAGCATGTACATTTTCTTGTGGAAAATTTCAATTTTTATCACTTCCTGCAAAGGTGTTGTTTAATAAAATAATTCCTGATCAGAGTCTGTCTCTGTTTGTTTACTTTACTTTGCTGTAGAGTGATATTTCCATTCTCTGCAATTCTTCCTGTTTTCATTGTTAGGGATATGAAATTAGCAATTCCACAAAGGTTTATATGTAATCATATTTTATGAGACAGTTTTCCAAAATGCAGCATAGAGCAGCAGCTTCCAACTATGGATGGGGAGATGTTTACTTTATGTAAGAGTTTAATACTTTCGGGGCATTGGGAGTAATTTCTGCCTGACTTTATGGAGATGCATGTATTCCTTTGAGGAGGAGTGGGGCTGTCCTAGACTAGGAAAGCTGTGGTGGTGGACAGGAAAGAGCCCTGGGCTTCAGAAGCTGTGGAAGGAAGGAAATGCTAAGTGTGCATGTGCTAGTACAAGAAGGAGGTGGAAGTACAGAGGTAGGATGTGCATTTGGGGATTTGCTGGGGGGTATTTGGAGAAAGAAAGAGCAGAGTCATGACTGATTCTGGGCTTCCACCACACTGGCTTGGAACGGGCAGGTTGCTGTGCCTATTTCTGTCAGCTCTGATAAATATGTATACAAATTGAGGTAGAGATTTATAGAATGCAAATTTAAGAAAGATTACGAGCCCCTTGACATTTAAAATAAGAGCAAAACATGACATTATTTTAATCAAAAGTATGAAGTGATTTTGTGCATCACATGTTGAATTTGAATACCTTTTAATTTGCATCTGCATTTTGATCGATTTCAGGTACAAAGCAATTGTAAATCCCATGGACATCCAGACCTCCAGTGCAGTGCTATGGACCTGCCTTAAAGCCACTGCCATTTGGGTAATCTCCATGCTCCTAGCAGTTCCTGAAGCAGTGTTCTCTGAACTGGCTCACATCAATGACACAGATAATGCCACTTTCACAGCGTGCATACCATACCCCATAACAGATGAAATGCACCCAAAGATCCATTCTGTACTGCTTTTCCTTGTGTATTTCCTTGTCCCTCTTGTGATTATTAGTATCTACTACTATCATATTGCAAAGAGTTTAATAAAAAGTGCTCACAACATCCCTGGAGAATACAGTGAGCATTCCAAAAGACAGGTAAGCAATTTGCTTTTTACATCCTGTTGAAATATTTGTGTGTGGTATACACTTACAAATTAAAGTAAAGGAATTATAACACCCAAATTGTTGGATTTTGCAGAGGATTAGTTCAGTTTCCACATGAACTAAGACAAGGATTATCTGAAAAATCTCCTCGTTTTCACAATTACTCAGTATTACGCAGAGTATGTAAATTATTATGATCAAGAAAAAATATAAATTCAGTGCCATCAATGCACATTCCTAACAGTAAATGACATTGGCACATGTGCTTGTATGTGCAGTTAATGTAACCATTACTTGTGTTCTTACTAAAGAATGATATTTTGTAGTTAATGCTAGTGGCTTCACCTATCTCTATACGCAGCCATTCTGGGAAAAAAATATTACATGAATATTTGATAATTGTCCCTATTTTATTTGTGCTTGGAAATGAGAAAACTGACATATTCAGGGAAAATTTACATAAGGGATCTAAGGTCTTCTCAGACCAAGATGTGCTGAAAAGATGAACACAGAACATTAACTGATTATTTTTTTTTAACTTTCTCAGTAGATCTTCCTTGGATATAATCCTGAACTCACACCTTTTTAATATCCTTTGTGTTGTAGATGCTATAAAACTTTTTGTATAGATTCTGTATACCTCTGAGACAAAGCTTTTTAAAATGCCAGACAAAGCCATCTTCCCTGTAAGGCACAGGAAGAAATAGGATAGCAACATTAGCAGGAACACTTATATGTATGAACAACAGTTTTGTAGTGAAAGTGCCTTGACCACTTTACAATATCATTAGTAGAGATAGAGAAAAATATTTATGCCTATTAAAAAAATTTTGAATGATTTTCTCTTCCCGTATTTTGTAAAACTAACTCCATACTAACTGTGAAATCTCCTTGCATGTATAGTTTGTACATATTCATTTAAAGGAAAGACTACATTCCCTCTTGTCCTTTTTGAGCAGCATTTCATTTCTACTCTAGTCTGTTTCTTGTCAAAAGTGCATACATATTAGCACTTCAGGTATTATTTTATTTTCTTGTGAAATATAGAGAGCCTTTTGGCTGAACTCTCTAGATGGAAAAAAAAAATTATATCACATTTCTGAACTTACATGTATTTTCAAAGTAAGAACATATTTTTTCATTTTACATGTGTTTTTTTTTTTCTTTTTCTTAATCTATGAGGCTCAGAAGAATAGAAAATTCCGGTATACTTACATGTCTCCCAGCAAGAGGAAATAAATTCAGACTATTGCTATCAAATCATCTTTCTTTAGGCCAAGCATAAAATTCACCCTATACCTCTGCACCTTTTAGTTTGCTCTTGCAATCTCAATGCAAATGCTACCAAATTGAACTGTTAGAGCTTTCCCATCTTTTGGGAATTCCCCACTGGTTTTTGTAGACAGAGACAAGAAAACTACTTAAGCATTATTTTCACAAATTTTGAAGCCCTGTTAGAATAAATTTGCCTTTTTTTTTTTTTTTTCCCAGAAAATTGAGTAGATCTAGAAAGCTTTCCTGCATTTGCAAAACTTTCATACCTCATACACATAATAAATCTTTTAGGAGGAATATGAAGAAACTTTCTGCCTCTCTTTAGTGCCTTCTACCTGGCCAGTATCTCTCTCTCTTCTCCCTTTGCATCCATTGTGTAGGCTCATATCTTGCCAAATTTTCAGCCATTCTCAACAGCGTCACTGTAATCCATTATACCTTAGTACTGAAATAAAGGTACATTTCATTATTGAAGATTTAATGGAACCTTTCACCTTACTCTGTAATTAGGATGCTTTATACTGTGCAATGCAGTTCTGGTGGTTTCTCTAGGAGAAACTGAGCTGAGGCACTCAGGAAAAACAATGGGATATAAATAAATAAATATATATATATTGAATAGCTAATACCCTAGTAATGTCTCTACATTTCATTCACAATGGCTCTAGATTTTAAAGCCAACAGTTTCTAAATAGGTTTCTAACTAAAACTTAAGTTTCAAGCCAAGTACTGAGAGGTCATCAGAAAAGATTATGATTCATGATATCCTTTGGTGCTTGCTTTCAGGCTAAAAGCCAATGTTTCCTTGGGTCATGAATCAGTCTTGCTGCGTATATCTGTAGAAATAGCAACAATGTGTAACTGTACACAGCTAGGATCTTTCAATGAAAATAAACTGAAAGTGTGAAAGTAAATGAGACAGAACAAGCAATTCAGCCCCTGAAGGAAGCATTTTTACTGGCCTTACTTATGATAGTTGTTGAAGCTAATATAAAGCAAAATGCTACATGTTTTAATTAAGTCTGTTATGTGGAGTAGTTCTATTTGTTGTTGTTAATTTGGATTCTCTTCATCTTTTTAGATGGAAACTCGGAAACGTCTGGCAAAAATTGTTCTAGTTTTTGTCGGCTTCTTTGCTCTCTGCTGGTTTCCTAACCATGTGCTATACATGTACCGATCTTTTCATTACAATAAGATTGATCCATCAACAGGACATATGGTTGTTACCTTAGTAGCCCGAGTGCTAAGCTTCTGCAACTCTTGTGTCAACCCATTTGCACTGTATTTTCTCAGTGAGAGTTTCAGAAGGCATTTCAACAACCAGCTTTGCTGCCGGAAGAAAACTCAGCAAGAGAGATCTGCCAGCTACTTGCGCAACTCTTCTGCCATTCAAATGACTTCCCTGAAAAGCAATACCAGGAACACAGTAACTGCCATGACACAACTGAATGGGCACAACTTGAAACAAGAAATGTCATTATGATTTAATATGTGTGATTTTTGACTGTGAAACAAATTTGAACATTTTATTTGCAGTTTGTAACTCACTTTTGGCTCTTGTGATTAGATGTTCTGAGTACTCAGAATAGAGGATCTCTCAAAGTCTGGCCAGTATGAAGTTATCTCACACCTAGTCTGACTCTTAGATAGAAATGAAAAGTACATTTTATTGAGAAACCAAAACTGACTGGTGTACTTTAAAGGAGATGCTAGTATGTGTTTAACCTAAAGGAAAGCAGAGTATCTGATATAATATTACTTCAAAAACTATAGATTTTCTGATCTGAAAAATATGTATTTTCAACTGAATATTGATCCAGGCTCATGTTTTACTCTAATAGATTTTGTGTTATTTTAGCTGTGTGGTATGTACAAACATTGCTCATTAAGACTGTTAGGCATTTTGAACTCAATTAAAGGGCCATTTCAACTCATAGATTCTAGTTTCAGATAAAAAAAATATTCAAGTATTGAGTGCCAGGTCTTTACCTCATTTAAATCCACCTTGTTTGTTCACTTTGATAGACATACATGATGAGATTTTACTCTTTGAGCGTTCTGTTTGCTGCTGAGGTCAGAAGTTTATCTGCTAAAATTTCATTCTTTTCATGGTTAATATATCAAATGGAAAATGTGTGCAACATGCAGGTTTTCTATAACTCAGTGTCTGAAAGCTCATTTTTCTGACTGTTAAGGCTGTGGCACCATTGGTTTAGTTTCTACATGCTATATTTTTGCTGCTAACTGATGTTCATATCAGTACACAGCTAAGAAGGATGCTAAGTGTACTGGGAGGGTTGAACATTTGAAAAAGGTAAAATTTGGAGTGGCTACTTCACAGAGGTTCCATGGCAAGTCTTCATACAGCTCAGAACAGTCTCAGAGTGCAGAACCCAGATTAATACCAGACGAAACCAAACTGAAGGACACCCTTACACAGCTGCACAGTGTCAGATGAATAATTATTCCTAAGCCAGGTGAGAGGCTACCGGGGGCAGGGTTTGTTTCTTGTCTCAGCTTCAGAAAGAAAATGCTTACAGTCTCCTTCTTAGGAGAAAGGGCAGTAATGGCAGATAAGGACACCCTGTGGAATTGTTATGGCCAGTTTATGAGCCAAATGTAATTTTAAATACCTTTTTCTTTGAAACTGAATGGAACTGCTCCAGCACAGATCTCTCTGTCACAACACTGTATCCTGTACTTCTGCAGTGACTTGTCTAAGGTGAACACTAGAAAGTACACCAGAAATTTAGACTGGATTTCAGAATTAGTTTCTAGCCTTATAATTTCAAAAGCTGAAGTGCTAATGCAGTGTAGCAGCTCACTGTTCCTTTTGTCCTTATTTGTGCACTTGCACTTATTTAGTTCTGTTTGTAACTGTGGAACCATCAGGAGTTCAAAATTTCTTTTCCAATTCCCCTGTCTTCAAGACTAGTTTTACCCCTTTTTTTAATTTTTAAAGCAGCAAGAAGTTAAATTGATGTAACCGGCACATAGTTTAGCTAATTATCAGAGAAAATATGAGCCAGCAGTGTGCCCAGGTGGCCAAGAAGGCCAGTGGCATCTTGGCCTGTATCAAGAATAGTGTGGCAAACAGGTCCAGGGAAGTGATTCTTCCCCTGTACTCAGCACTGGTGAGGCCACCCCTGGAGTGCTGTGTCCAGTTCTGGGCCCCTCAGTTCAGGAAGGACATTGAGGTGCTGGAGCAGGTCCAGAGAAGAGCAACCAGGCTGGTGAAGGGACTTGAACACAAGTCCTATAAGGAGAGGCTGAGGGAGATGGGGTTGTTTAGTCTGGAGAAGAGGAGGCTCAGGGGTGACCTCATCACTCTCGACAACTCCCTGACAGGAGGTTGTAGCCAGGTGGGGGTTGGTCTCTTTTCCCAGGCAGCTATCAATAAGACAAGAGGGCACAGTCCTAAACTGTGACAGGGGAGGTTTAGGTTGGATATTAGGAAGAAATTCCTTACAGAGAGCGTAATCAGTCATTGGAATGGGCTTCCTAGGGAGGTGGTGGATTCTCTGTCCCTGTCATTTAAGATGAGACTGGATGTGGCATTCAGTGCCATGGTCTAGTAACTGTGGTGGTAGTGGATCAAGGGTTGAACTTGATGATCTCAGAGGTCCTTTTCAACCCATCTGATTCTATGATTCTATGTTTCTATGATTCTATGAAAAAAATCTCCAATTGTTACCACTCAACAGGGAAAGTAACAGACTGAGATTCTTAATGTCATCCAGCATGGTTCAGTTGGATGGACCTATAGGGCGATGTAATGTAGTTAAAGTTGTGTGCAGCATTCAAATGAAAAAATCTATGGAATTCAGTATAGATCAGCTCCATACTACCTGCCTTAGCTGATTGCAGTTGCCCTGTGGCTTCAGTGGCTCCTTGGAAGGCTTTACACAAAGGAGTCAGTTGATTCGAACTTGTAAATCTATGTGTAATGGTTTAGGAAGCTGTCATCCTGTCGTGGTTTAGGAATGGTATTCTGCGATCTAGTGTTCCCAAAGTTTTGGATTCTGCACTTCTGATCAGTCTCAAATCCTTTTTACTCACAAATATTTTATACCTGCAAAACACAAAAGCTTAATCTTCCTTTGTCAATTCTCAGCGCTGATCACTGACTGCAATCAAGTTTCACATTTATTTCTGCTGTTTTTTTTCTGGTTCTCATCTCCTCATTTTGTTTGGCAATCATTCTATGCTGCATAGCACTTCACAGGACTTCTAAATCCATTGTGTTCTTTATTTCCTAAATGCATTTGTCTGATGTGGACATTACCTGATGATACAGGTGCCCTACCGGAAAAATAATAATCTAATTTGTAGTAGATTCAATGCTTGTGTTTGATGTGTACTCTTCACTCAGCATCTTAAAGTGCTGTGTGTGTTATGGACAGCATGAGCCAGCTCTCTGGCAGAACTGCAAGCTACTTTATGTTCCTTTTTGTTGCAAAGGGAAGGTGTTCCAAGGTAGACTATAACTTCTTCAGCACGATTTGGTTCATTATTTCCCAGGCCTAATACTCAAAGTCTGTTTTGAGTAAGTAACCTAAACTGTATATAGCTCCTCTCAAATTCTTGTAGCGTGGTGTGCTGGAATCGGTTAATCTGTCTGGAGCTTTACTAGGTGTATTGCTAGCCCCATATGCACATTTTGGAAGTGTCTGTTACTGTGTTTCTGTACATATTGTATACAAGTACAGCTGTATATATAAAGCTATTTTCAGAGAGCACTGCTTGTTAACAATTAAAATTATTGTAGAACACATTTTTTGAAGTATTTTCTTCTAACTGTAGTCAAAGAAACAAAGGAAACCTATAAATGAGATCATCTCATCTTTTCACATACTACATTGAGATCTGTGCTAAAACAGTTGTGAAAATACCACCTGATAATTTTTTTCTGTTATGAAAACTTTCTTATTTCAGAAACATCAATTCTTTTCTATCTTCCTCTCATGAATTTTGAGATGGTTTCTTTCAAACATATTTTTGCAACAATTAAGAAAACTGCCATCCCTTCTCAGTGTTTGAAAAATGAGGGAATAGAGGTAATTACTGTTTCCTCAGTGTAAGACTTTTATTTTCCTCTAGACTAGAGCTGGTACAAAATAAGTCTGATAGCATCTTGTCACTCCACCCTGTCAGTCATCTAACCATTACATACACTGGTGAATTCTGAAATGTCAGTATGGTTAAATTCTGAGACACCACATGTGACATAATAATTATCTTCAACAAAACCACTTCAGTTACAATATGGAACAAATCTTTGCAACACACCTGCCCCAGAAATATTTTTCTTAGCTCAGTCAAATAGGTTCACAGAAATTATGTTCCAGGAGTTAGCAGGGCTGATTGAGAAGTCTCGGTTCAAAGGGGGAAGAGGGTAAGACCAGGCTCACTAAAGATGAGCCTAGAGTTGGCATACCTGGGATGGAAGCAAAACCATTAGCCCACTTGAAGTGCATCTATATCAATGCACTCCATATGGCCATCAAGCAGGAGGAGCTGGAAACCACTGTACAGCAGGAAAGTTATGATGTAGTCGCTATCATAGAAATGTGGTGGGATGACTCTCACAACTAGAGTGCTACAATGAATAGCTATAAGCTCTTTAGAAGAGACAAGCAAAGCAGGAGAGGTGGTGGAGGAGCACTGTACATTGGGAAGTGTTTTGATTGTTGCAATTGACGATGATCAAGATGACAAGGTTGGGTGCCTATGGGAAAAGGTCAGCAGAGCAGACATTAGGGTGGGAATCTGTTACAGACCACCCAACCAGGACAAACAGGCTGATGAGGCATTGTACAAGTGGCTGGCAAAAGTCTCATGCTTGCTGACCCTTGTACTCATGGGTTACTTCAGCTTGCTGGTTGTCTGCTGGAAATACAGCGCAGCAGAGAGGAAGCAGTTCAGGAGGTTCCTGGAGTGAGTGGAAGAAAAATTCCTAACATAACTGGTAAATAAGCTTTCCAGAGGAGGTGCCCTGGTATACCTGTTGTTTCTGAGCAATGAAGGACTGGTGGGTGATGTGGTGATTAGTGGCCGTCTTGGGCATAGTGACCAGGAAATGTTAGAGTTTTCAATACTGGGTGCAGTAAGGAAGAGCACCAGCAGAACTTCCACCTTGAATCTCCAGAAAGCAGACTTTGGCCTGTTTAGAACATTCATTGGTAAAGTCCCTTGGGAGTCAGTTCTGAAGGGCAAAGGAATCCAGGAGTGCTGGATGTGCTTTGAAAAGGAACTGTTAAATATTCAGGAGCAGGCTGTCCCCACATGTGTAGAAAGACAAGTCTTCAGGGCAAAAGACTGGCCTGCTTAAACAGAGAACTCAGTTTGGAATTTAGGGAAAAAAAGAGAATCTATCACTTCTGGAAGGAGGGTCAAGTAACTTGTGAGGACTACAAGGATTATGCAAGGTCATGTATGGAGAAGATGAGAAGAGCCAAAGCCCAACTAGAACTTGATTTTGCTGCTACAGCTAAAGACAACAAAAAGAGTTTCTATAAATAAATTGGCAGTAAAAGTAGGGTCAAGGAGTGTCTCCATAATCTGTCAAATGCAGAGACTAGTGCAGTGTAAGGGAATGAGGAAAAGGTAGAGGTACTTAATGCCTTCTTTGCCTTAGTCTCCAATATCAAGAGCTGGAAGTTGGCGATGGGGAGATGAGTGAAACCCCCATAATCCAGGAGGAGATGGTTGGTGACCTGCTATGCTAATTAGACACTCACAAGTCTATGGGCCCTGATGGTATCCACCCCTGAGTAATGAAGGAACTGGTGAAAGAACTTGCCAAACCACTATCTGACTCGAAATTAGCAAATGCAATGTCCACCTACAAGAAGGGTTGGAAGGATGATCTGGGGAACTACAGGCCTGTCAGCCTGACCTTAGTTCTGGGAAAGGTTATGGAAGAGTTCATCCTGAGTGCTGATACACAGCATATGCAGGACAAGCAGGGGATCAGTGTCAACCAACATGGATTTGTGAAAGGCAGGTCCTCTTTGACCAACCTGACCTCCTTTTATGACAAAATTACCTACTTAGTAGATGAGGAAAAGACTGTGATTGTCATCTATCTAAACTTCAGTAAAGTGTTTGATACTGTCTCCCACAGCATCCTAGAAAAACTGTCTGCTCATGGCTTGGTTGGGTAGACTCTCCAAAGGGTAAAAAACTGAATGGACCCAGAGAGTTATGGTGAATGGAGCAAAATCTAGTTGGCAGCCAGTCTCTAGTGGTGTTCCCTAAGGCTTGGTTTTGGGGCTGGTCCTGTTTAACATCTTTATTGATGATGTGGACATGGGAATTGAATGCACCCTCAGTAAATTTGTAGACGACACTAAGCTGAGTGGGAGTAGGTAGAAAGGCTCTGCAGTGAGACTTGGACAGACTCGATTAAGGGCTTAGCACAACTGCATGAGGCCTAAAAAGGCGAAGTGCTGAGTCCTGTACTTGGTTCGCAGCAACCCCATGCAGCACTACAGGTGCTGCAGTCAATGTAGGAATGACTTAAGAACTGTTGAGGAGAAAGGAACCTGGGGATGCTGATTGACAGCCAGCTGAACATGAGCCAGGAGTGTACACAGGTGACCAAAATGACCTGTGACATCTTAGCCAATATCAAGAATAGTGTAGCCAGAAGGATTAGGGGAAGTGATCATCCCAACCTGTATTTGGCATTGGTGAGGCCACACCTCAAGTGCTGCATTCAGTTTTGGGCCCCTCCCTTAAAAAAGGACGTTGAGTTACTGGAGTGTGTCCAGAGAAGGGTAATGTGGTGAGTTGACCTTGGCTGGACACCAGGTGCCCACCCAGCCACTCTATCACTCCCCTTCCCAGCTGGACAGGGGAGAGAGTAAGATTGAAACAACCCATGGTGTGGGATAAGGCAGTTTATTAAAGCAGGCAGATCTGTTTTTGATTTCTGATTTGATTTAGACAAGTCTATTTCACTTTTGACATGTTGCTTTTATTTCTAGTTGTTTCTGACTTATTTCTGACTCCCTATTCTACTCTGTCTTGGTGGCTGTCAAGAATGCAAACAAATTCTTTTGGCTTTCAATGAATACACATAAATGACTTTAATGGCCTAAGTCAGTAGCAAAATGGCAATATACTGGAGCCGAAAATAATGTCGTTGCCTTTTTTTGTTTGTTTGTTTCTTTCTTTCTATCTTTCTTGATACTATAACCTTTTAGGAGGCATAGCTGAGGGTGTTACGTGTATGATGTAAACTTTTAAAGAAGCTTGGATTTTGTATTACAGCATGGTGCACACAGAAAATTTCTATAGCATTGATTTGGAACAGAAAAGGTATAATATGTGGCCATTCTGAAGTAATCTGGTGAACTGTTTTTAATCTGTCAAGAAGTGGATTTTGTTACTTCATTCTTTAAATAAACTGAGTCATTTGTGAATAAGAAGCTTTGCATCATTGCCGTCTCAGTGCTCTATTGATTTACTGTGTGGTGGATGTGTGACTCAGAAAAAATACTTCTATTGAGTGAACACAAGGAGATATTAATGCTGCCTTTCTCAAGGGGAGGATGGTACCACAGCTTAGCTGGTTTTAACTCTTCATAGTTGTCAGATGCTTCATAACCATTCTGTATTACTGCTGCCCAGTGCCTATGGATTGCATTTCTTATGCATCTCCAACAGTCTACCTACCTCCAGCTGACCCACTGTGCAGAGTGCAAATGCAGCTTGCTGCCTTAGCTTCCATAAAGCTGGAGGGTCCCATCTACATGGCATCTAAGACAAGATGTCCTTGCTGACATTAGCAATTTTGCAAGACCTTGCTCTATATCAGACAGCTCCTCCTGCATTTGTACCACGTACTACTTACCCGCCTGTCACATAAGGTCCTTCTAATTTCAGTTCTCTCAAATTCTTCTCATTGGATGGCCAAGGCATGTAGCAGCTTAACAGTAGCTGGGAACTGGAAAAGCAGAGCAGGAATAGGATGAAAAGATGTTTCAGCTATATCTTATTCTTCCTTGTCCTATCCCTGTATGCATAATGGGAAAACAGCTCCACCTATATATGCGCTTGATGTAGCTGACTGTGCTCCATCTGAACTATTAATAATATGTCAGATATATTTTAGGCATAAAAGACAAGGGTAGAGCCCATTGTGTCTTCTCTCTATGCATTGTGACTGTCACTCTTCTCACTACAAACCCCAGACATGCATGAAACCTCTAAGCACAACCCAAGATTTGTCTTCTTTTGCTGAAAGTCTGTGCAGCATCTGGCCTGGAAAACTCTCTGTTGCCTGGGTACCATGATTGTTATGGTCAGAGCACCACTATTCCCAGTAACATATACTGTCTCTTGGCCTTTTTGCTCTGCAGAGCTGTGCACAGCCCTTTGCCCAGGATGAGCAGAGAATTGAATTCCACCCTTAAGTTATGCATAGCTTTGAACGCTATGTGTTTTAAAAAATGTGAAAGTCTTGAGTTATACTTGAAACTAAGGGTTCTAAGACAGTGAATGAGAATCAATATTATCTAAAACCACTGCTGGTTCTAAAATTGCAAAGTACCCTTACCTTTAAGCATCCCAATGTCTGAAACTAAATGTTGCCAAGCCTTCATCAGCTTTGCTTGTCTGAGAGTAGAGTTACTTAATATTTGTAACAGTGCACACATTTCAGATCAGAAAAGCACAGCAAAGCTTTTAGCAGGCTTGTGAACCTACAGCAGCATTTCCAATCTGATTCTCTGGCTGGAGAGAATGAAGCTGTCAGCAGCAGGGGAGGTATCTGTCTGGAAGGGAGAATGCCAGGACCGACAATATTATAGGTTTTACTGCACAGAAGCCTCATTTAAGTGCTTCTCTCATGCCTAGACACTGTTTGCTTTCATTTCCTCTGTAGTCTAAAGCAGATCTATTCGAGATGTTTCATTATTACCATTTTCCTGTAGATTCATTGAAGAAAACCCAGGGACTGTAGTTGATTTCCTCTCAGTCAAGGAATGAAATTGTTCTAAACCACCTTTGTACCCCCACAAGCTGTATGGGCTCCTGTGCCTCAGTTTAACATTATAACTTCCTGAGCTAGGTCATAGACAGCCCTACCCAGCATTACTGGGTCTGTTGGTCACCAGTGCAGGTGAGCTAACTGGAAACATCAAGATTGGAGGCAGGCTGGGCTGCATTGATCATGCATTGCAGTCCTGAGGGGTATGGGTGAGGTAAGGAGTAAGGTTAGACCCCTGAAATTTAGGAAAGCAAACTTTCAGCTCTTTAGGGAGATAGTGGGTGGAATCCCCTGGGATACTGCCTTCAGGGACAAGGGGGTGGAACAGAACTGACAGATTTTTAAGGAAGTCTTCCACAGAGCACAAGGGTTAATAATCCCTAGGAGCAAGAAATTGGGCAAGGAAGGTGAGAGAGCAGCATGGTTGAGTAGGGAACTGCTGGTCAAACTAAAGGGAAAGCAGCAAATACACAGACAGTGGAAAAAAAGGACAGGTAACCCAGGAAGAGTGTAGAGATGAAATTTGCTTGTGAGGAAGTGAAGCTGTAACTTTACCTGGAAAGGGACACAAAGAGTAACAGGAAAGGCTTCTACAAGTATGCTACCAGAAAAGGAATGTCAAAGGAGGTGTACCCCTGCTGATGAACAGCACTGGAAAAACTGGTAACAATGGATGAGAAGGCTGAAGTACTCAACAACTTCTTAGTCTCAGTCTTCAATGGCAACCTCCTTGCCATCCATCTCAAATGGATGGTCAGCAGGATGGGGACGAGGGGAGCCAAGTACCATCCATTTTAAGTAAAGGTCAAGTTCATGACTGCTTGAGGAACCTTAATGTACCTTAGTCTATCAGACCTGATTAAATGCATCCCATAGTGTGGGGGAGCCCAGCTGGCTCTGGGCTCTGTAAGCTGAAATGCCTAAGATGGAATACTTACACCTGGCATAGGTTCAACCACGGACAGTAAGGACTGTGACACAGAATGGTTTTCCTGTTAGGAATATTGACCTACTGTATTCAGACATGCGTGGCTATGTCCAATCAGGAGTTGTTATGTTAGTGGTAAACCAATGGTGCCTATACATGTGTCACCTAGAACAGTATAAAGTAGCTGCACTGTTGTAATAAAGTGAGCTGGTATCCTGAAACCACGTCGTGTACCACCCCAACCCACGACACAGTTCTGAGGGAATCGGCTGATATAGTTGCTAAGCCACTTCCCATGATATTTGAAAAGTCATGTCAGTCACGTGAAGTCCCAGGTGACTGGAAAAAGAAGGCCTACAAGAAAGATGGAGGGAAAGTATTTACAAAGTGTGTAGTGACAGGACAAGGGGGAATGGCTTCAAACTGAAAGAAAGTAGGTTTAGGTTGGATATTCGAAGAACTTCTTTACTGTGAGGGTGGTGAGGCACTGGAACAGCTTGCCCAGATATATTGTGGATGTCCCTTCCCTGGAATTGTTCAAGACCAGAATGGATGGATCGCTGAGAAATTTGGCCTAGTGAAAGGTGCCCCTACCTGTGGCAGGACGATTGGAAGTAGGTGATTTTTAATGTCCCTTCCACGACTGTATGATCTATAGCCAAATTTTTCTACGTGTACAATTTTAGCCTTGCTGTATGGACCATAGAGGAATGAAGCCTAGACTGACTTTATTTTAATTAGAGTAAGGGCAGTGACTTAAGTATCAATTTGAAAGTAAGACGTAAAGCATTTTTGATAATATAGGTAATGAATTAGCCTTTTGATTTTGATTCAAATTGCTGGGAAAAATGTTTCACTTAGATAACAAATGCACTTCAGTTATGCATGCAGAAACGCATGGATAACTGCAGCTCAGCTGCTGGACCTGAGTGCTGACGACAAAGAAGAAAAAGCTAAAATCAGCAGTGCATCTCTCTTGTTTTTTGAGTGAGACATCATTGGTATCATGACTTCTAGGACCACAAACTCTTCCACAGGACTTCTGTTTATGCATTGCACAGGGAAGGAGCTAAAGATAGTAAGGATCACTGTAAATCCAGTATTTCCTAATTTTGGAGATCTTTCCTTTGTCAAATAATGATCTTTTACTATGGTTTTCTTGAATGTTCTGTGTGATGTTTACAGACAAGTGTGGTTTTTTGGGTTTAGCCTTTATTGAAACAAAGTGTTTACATCACACTGGCAGCTTGTATCACAAGAAGTCAGGCTGCATTTCCCTGCATACTGACCAATACTGACAACAGCTCGAGAACACATTTCAATTAAACATCAAAGCTTCAAATCAGCTTATACCTGGACAGGATTTAGCAGTGCCTGACCAGAAAAGCAACTAATAAAGATGTATTTCTGAATAATATTATTAAAACCCAAGCAGATGCAAATTCCCAGTTTGGCTCTTTTGCTCACAAGTGCAATACAGGACAGAGACTACGTGCAGAGAGGAGGAAATGGTCTTTTACACAGGATGTACAGGAGTGCCAGTGTGCCTGTGAGATTCCCAAATGGGCAAGTACATGGTAGGAAGTTAACCATCTTCTCAACTCCTTTTCAAAGATGAAAAGATGTTTTATGATTATTTTATAATGACTGTAGCAGCCTGGATTGGGTTAAAAAAGGAGCACATTGCTAAGGACTTTTCTACCTTTCAGCAGTGTGTAATCAAGCACTGAATAGAAGAAAGACATTGAGGTGCTGGTGTGTGTCCAAAGAAGGGCAATGGGGCTGTTGAAGGATCTGGAGCACAAATCTTACGAGAGGTGGCTGAGGGAGCTGTGGCTGTTTAGCCTGGAGAAGAGGAGCCTCAGGGGGAAACATTTTACTCCTTACAGCTACCTGAAAGGAGGTTGTTGCCAGATGGAGGGCTGTCTCCTCTCTGGTAACAAGAGACAGGATGAGAGGAAATAATCTCAAGTTGCACCAGGGAAGGTTTACACAGAACATTAGGGAAGAAAAAAATCACAGAAGGGGTTATAAAGCATTGAAACAGACTGCCCAGGAAAGTGGTAGTGCTTGGATTGTAGATACAAGTGTGATCTTAGAAGTTAGTGGTGATGTGCAGTATCAGCATTCAGTGACATTCAGCTGCCAACAAGCAGAGATGTTGACAACTCCCATGACATTGTCAGGTCTGCAATCAGACTCTGTAACTGGAGAACATAGACACAATAAATATATTTTTCAGCCTCTTGTGTATAACAGAATGAGAAGAAGTAAGAGGAGGTTTCCATTACAAAAAAAGAAAATATTTTTTAGGTCTTAACAAAACACTTACTTATTATTTGGCATCTTACGGCCATTTAGCTAACCTGCCAAATCTGATCATCATGCTGACCATTCAGAAAATTGGTTTTAAAATATAGGTTTCTCTCTTACAGAAACCATTTTGAAAACCCAAAATGATTTTTGAAAAAATGACCTGAGCTTTATAAGCTAACCTAAGTCCACATCAAATTACCCTGTAGGAAATGCTAATCAGGTAAGCAACTAATTACAAACTAATCATTAATATTTCTTGTTAAACATTAAAAGATAAGGAATCACAGCTATTTTGGACTTGTCTTGTACCTTATGTTGTGCCTTACCTAGAGAGAGCATGAAAATACTTTCTGCTATAAGTTCTGGTCATGCAACTAACAAGTAATCTCAGATACAAGCCCTTAAAAGTGTCAGGAATTCTCTGAAAGAAAAATGATGGAGGTAAGACAGTAGTCTGGATCTCTGGTTTTGGTCTTTTTTTTTTTTTTTTTTTTTTTTTAATCTTTTATGCTAATGGATTGACATATAGCTTAGAGATATTTGTTAAGATCTCATTGTAAGTCTGGAATAACTAGGTAACATGAGTTCAGAAACATTATTTTGGTCTCACATTGGTGTGAGTACAAACCAGAAAATTTTACTCTGTGTTTTCTAAGAAGGTTTTTCTGTACTAAGGAATTAGTTGATACTGATGTTTCAGAAAGATTCTCTTACTTACCTCTTTATCTTTCCAACTGCAACACTAAAGCTCTAAAATATAACATGAATTTATGCCTGTTTATTCTTGGTGCTGTAAAGCCATAGTAAATATATATTGTAAAATAGAGATTCTTATACAACTTTATTTGAATTTTTTCTCAAATACATGTAAACCAACCATACAGTTCTTACTTATGAAGAATGTATATAAATGCAGAAGAAATGCATATAAATATAGAGAAATGCATATAAATATAGAGAAGACAATAGTTCTTCAAAGTGCTTGTGGATTATAAATCAGACCATGTGGGACCAAATATCCATTGCACTACCTCAGCAGTTGCCTCAGTTTCAGAATAGTTGGATTCTAATTTAATTTTACTTTTGGAGAAAAGCTGCTAAAAATTAAATCTTAAGAGCTTTATGTTTCAAGCTGAGAACATGTTGGCAAGTGTTCATTGTAATAAGCCTGTTAAAAATCCATTTATCCATCTCATTTAGCCTCTGTAATTCCCACAGAAGCACAAAACCAACAAAGAACAACTGTAATTAAACTCAGGTGTCCTGTGTGATGGTTTCCATTAGGATTGTTTGAAAAATCGAAATTCTTCCCAAGAAAAGAAATTATACAAAAAAAATCTCAAAAAGTTTTTCTTGAAAATGTCACATTTTAGGTAAAAAAATTAAAATTTTAAATCTCTCAAGAAAAATTACAATACTACTTGAATCCAAGCAAAAATCAAATTCGAATTTTTACTTAATGCCAGAGATTTTCTGGTTTTGAGGAGGGGAATGCAAACTGCCCAATCAAACTCTCTGGCATAAGTCTTTAATCTAGGGAACTTTTGACAGTGTCCATGCAGAAATAATATGAGCAAAAGGTCAAGTTTTAAAGGATCTGTCTGGTACACTGAGAATTTTTACTAGGGAATCACTTTCATATTAACTACATTACATTTGGCTTTTATTTAATGTGAAAGATATCATTATAAATAAGCACAACACAGTGATTTGATGGAAAGATAGAAAATAAACGTGGTTATTCCATCAGTCTGTCAGCTGAAAATAAAGATATTTTCTGACACAGTTTAATATCAGACACTGCACAAGTGAAACCACGGCACACCAAAACACTTCAGTGTTTTCCCAGAACTTGCACAACGGCAGAACCAAGAGAAAGTTTTAGTGCAAAAACATTTTCTCTTTTTACTGAAGCAAGATTACACCCTGCAGGCAGAGCCCTTGGGTACACCCTTCAGTCATGTCAAATAGATTAAAACTTTCCTTTTTTGTAGCTGTCTCACAAAATCCTGTTGGATCAATGGTTGTGTGCAGTACTCATAAAGAATAAGAGAAAATGTCAAGTCTATGACTTTTTAGTTCTCCTGTGATTTCTAAAATGTGGCAAATAATTTACGCCAAGTGAGCAGAATATACTATGGATGGTGTAATCAACGGAAGAATGTTGATTTTGCAGTGCCTCTGTTTTGCACTTTCATTGCTAAGTGGCAAATAGGTTTCAAAAGATACAAACCCCTCACAAACCATAAATACATGGTGGGAAACCAGAATAAATCATATACCTGACACCGCTGAGTAGACACTTCCATAGGCCTGCTGAGGGCTTCCATACCCTTCAGAGAGTGTGTGGCCTTATGGCATTTATCTAAAGTGGGAATGGCTAACAGGACAGTACTCATAGGAAAATGAACTTGAAAAAACCCCACAAAACCAGACCACTATTAGTCTTTTGATAAATCAATTACAATATTAAATCATATTAATTTAATGTTAATAAAGATAAAGTAAAAATTAACATTGTGCTTCATCTGACTGTAATAATTCATTCAAATATAGGCTAGACATCTAACACAGATGTGTAATTCACCTTCTACAGAGTGTGCTGCTCTGTATATCTCTATGCTCTCATCCAGAGTAATGCACAGCCTGAATGTCTGGATGTTTATACAGTCTCACAACTTGAAGGAAGCTTTTTGCTAGCTAGTCATAAAAAAGCCTGCTCTGTTTTTCTGTACACAGTCCTTTCTCACTGTGATCATCAGAACTGTTGCAAAGAAGATGATGAAAATCCTTCCTGCTCTCCAGGACTCATTAACAGAAGAACCCCACAATCTGCAAAAATGGTGTTTGTCAGAAGAGAAAGGCATAACATTTGTAAGACCAGTGCTGAAAGCAGAATTGGTTGAGTATCTCAGAGAACACTGTACCACTGCTATAGTGCATGCTTCACTGACTGCCCTAAAAAAACCCCTCCCTTCTGTGTCTGGAAAAGACAGCTTGATCAGTCCTGCAGACTTTCTTGTGCAATTCACTAGCTGCTCAGATGCCCAACAAGCTGGACATTATACATGTTCTTATGGGAGCACTACAGTAGCATGCTCATCCAGGAGGAAGAATTCTTCTGGCAGCAGATGAGGAAATAATGAAAGAAGACAATAAGAAGGTACCAGAGAAGAAGCTCCTAAGGTTTCTCAAAATAGGAGACGTTACTCTGAAAGCCTTACTTGGTTTCAGCCTGGGACTTACAGTCCAGGGGGAAACATACTTCAGGGACTTCACTGTATTTTCTTAGGGTATCGGTGACTAGACCAAGTCAATGCCACAGATGTATCTGTACATCTTCCTTCTAGGGGAGCCCTTTCTAAAGGAAGATGCATGGGTAAAGTGTGACATGAACAGAAAGGAAAAATCAGGTAATGCATCCCTCATCAAGGATTTTGAACAGAGTTGGAGATTATTTTGCTTCCTTTCAGCAGTCATTTCTAATTGTGTATTGCAATGTAATGTACACACAAGGATTTTGCATTCTATCAGGCATTCTGATTGTTCACACTATGAGAAACATCTGGACAATTTCATATGCTGCAGTTTGTGCTATAGCAGTTAAGAGAGCTATTTTTTCTCTTCTTATTTAAATTTGGTTTTTCAACTCCACAAGGGAAAGAAAAAACCGCAAAGCTGGAAATTAATCTTTTATACAGTAATATAATGATGGAAATGTCTTAAAAGAAAAAAGGAATAATATTATATTCTCAGTCTGTTTTTACCCACCCTCCCCCCCCGGTTATGGTGATAAATAACACTTTGCTTTTCCTCTCCTTTCCCACTCCTGTGGCAGTTGGTGTTGTTCTTTCCGGAAAAACTCCATGGTGCAAATAAAAAGACAAACCCACTTATTCTATGGTGGGAGTTGAAGACAGAACACTAACTTGAAAAATCAACAGCCTTCATAAACTTATAGTTTTATGGGTGGGGAAACAAGACACCCGGGATAAGCCTTTAAGTCTTAGAAGGTAATGCATGAGACTTCACAGACTATGCAGAACTAACTTTACCTACAAGAAGTTTATGGTACTTAGGAAGGAAAATTACTTAAGCTGTCTACAGATTACCATCTGTGATGTGCTGGAGGATGTAGCAAGTGCCAAAGTCTTGTGCTGATATGAAGCTGGGATAGAGGTGGGACAGGAAAATGCCTAAAAATACAGACATGTTCTTACAGCACCAGTATGCCTTTCAGGAAGAAATAATACAATAACATTAAGACTGGTCTCTAAAACTTACCACATATATGGAGTTCTAGTAAAAAGAAAACATCTCTTTTTAGTGATTATCTTAAAAAAGAATGGTAGGTCTTTGTGGTAGCACCCTTACTGTGATTTGGAGGAGTACTTTATGAGAGGTATGACAGAGAGAGTGGAAAGTAGCTGAAAAAGTAGGTAAAAGTATCATAAAACACCGTCATTTATTTTTAAAAGTAAATCCCGACATCCTGTATTGACAGAAGAGGTTTTGTATCTGTTTTAAAAGCCTTACTGAAATAGGACATTGCTACTTTACCCTGAGCAGATATTGGAAATTTCAAGGGCAGATCATGTCTGGAAAAATTCTCAAACTATTGTGGAAAGCAAAAGCTATCTCAATACCTTCTTTCCAGTTTTTACATCCTAACACTGCCTGGTACTGAGAAACATCAGGCTTCTAGTGCATGAATGTGCCTTTTGTGCTGACTGAGCCAGCTTGACCTTACTTTAAAAAAAACAACCTTAGGAGCATCAGTAACCACAGTATGTTCCCATCACGGACACCAGCCAAACAGTCCGGCCATGAGGACAGTTTGTACTCAGGGCACTCAGGCATGCAAGATATGAAGACTGCAATGTGCTGGTGCTTTGGTCCATCCTGAGGCTGTATGGGCAGGTTGAGTAGACCCTACACTCCCTACACACCTCATCTATAACTTCTCTTATGCACAGATTAGAAACTGCTGATGGATATGCTATACCTCCACTAAATCTGTTATACATACAGCTGACAGTCACAGGATGAGCTGCTATAAGGTGTCTCCAGAGCCTTCTCTTCTATAGGCTGAAGAACTCCAACTCTCTCAACCTCTCTTCACAGGAGAAGTACTCCAGTCCTCTGGTCAACTTTGTGGCCCTCCTCTGGATTTGTTCCAGCAGGTCTACATCCTTAAGCTGGGGGCCCCAGAGCCAGATGCAGTACTCCTGGTGGGATCTCACAAGAGCAGAGTAGAGGAACAGAATCACCTTCTTCGACCTGCTTTCCATGCTTCTTTTGATGCAGCCCAAAATGTTTTCAGTACTGCCAGTGCACATTGCTGGCTCATATCCAGCATCAAATCCATCAGCAATCCCAAGTCCTTCTTGGCAAGGCTGCTCTTGATCAGTTCATCCCCAAGTCTATATTGATACTGGGGGCTGCCATGACCCAGATGCAGGACCTTGCACTTGGGGTTGTTGAATTTTATGAGGTTTGCAGAGGTCCACCTCCCAAGGTCCCTCTGGATTGCATACTTTTTCTCCAGCATGTAGAGTACATGATGCAGCTTGGTGTTGTAGGCACACTTGCTGCAGGTGCATTCAGTCCCACTGTCCACGTTTCACACAAAGATGTTAAACAGCACTGGAGTGGTCTTTTCCTGGTCATGATGTGTTTTAAGATAAGTGTCCTTCATTTTATTTCCTTTTCTTTCTCTTTCTTATCTATTTGTCTTGTAAATATGTGTGCATGCAGTACTTTTGGAGGTTCCTACTCTTCCTTGGTGTTTTAACATTAGCAGAATGAAACCAATGTTAATAAAAGTAATGTCATATTATCTACTTATGACATCTGAGTGTTAAGTTAGGCAAATATTTTAATTACATCCTACTCCAGGTATCTGCTTCATAACTCTTATTCTTTGTAAATGCTGATATATAAATCACTTGCTTTTTGTATACTCTATGACCCTCAGTGATTTACCACTCACGAAATAACACTGTGAGGATTGAGATCCTGAATTTTACTCCTCTTATGGTTTATTTCTATAAAAACATTTTATAAACTTAGACTTACTGTCTCCTGTACTGAGCTGACAAGTAGACGTATCATTAAATTATATAAACATTTTTTAATGAAATTCTTTTTTCCTTTTCCTTCTCTTGGCATGATAAATGCAATCTTACTTAGACAAAAAAATGCTTTTCTGAACTATGCATCTTAGCTTTCATTTGAAAGTACCTTTGATAAACTGAAAAAAAGTGTATTCCTTGATTCTTCATTCCCTATCTCTAAAATATTTTGTAGTGAAAAATCACAAGCCTAATCCCCAGTTTGCATATATTAGCCTTAGTCCTCTCCCCTAATGACAATATTCATTACCTAGAACATATAATACATAATTTTTCTCAGGTGGATCTTGTATTTCCAAAAACTGTCAGCAGTTCCCTTATTCCCAGACTTCATGCTCATTCAGCTATTGGCATATCTGTAATGACTGAAAAAAAGAGAGTTGATTAGTATGTACTGTGTTAGCTTTTCTAATTAAGGCTTTCTCTCCAAGAGTGTGAATTTTGGTAGTAAATCACAAAGGATTAAAGTCTTTGTTGACACAGCTGAATGGGCTTTGAGGTTACTTAATCCCCTAATGACTGGCCCTGCAAACTTTTTGCCAGTTCACTTCCCCAGAATATTATTTCATAATATTCAACCTCAAACTTTTTTTTAGAATTTTTCAACATGGTACTTTTAAGCAGAGTTGTTACTTTTTACTAGTTCTCGGCAGATATTCTGGCTCTGCAGAAAATATAATCTGTTTTGATACAGAGTTTCCAAAATACTCCTGTACTCAGAACTGACCAAATATATGTTTCTCTCAAGTAATTAATCCTTAAGTTGTTTTCTTAAAGCCAATTCTTTTGCTATGCTTGTGGTTTTTTATCAATATAAGCACAGAAAAGATTTTTCTTGGGAGGAAAATTAAGCTGAAGAGTCAACCCTGCAGAAAGAAATATTCTCTTCATTGGGCAAAGGAGTGCTCTTTTGGTGTGTCTACAACAATGTGATGGACCATAAGTAGCAGTGGCTCCATCCATCACTCATGAAGAGAAGTGGCTGCAACTCTTTAAGACATACACAAGACAATGGTCTTATTTGAGAGGAAGCGTTCCCTGAATGCCATACTTGGTGTTTTAAAAGTCAGAAAAGCATCACAGTGGGCACTGAGGTAAGCAGAAAAGGAGTTGAAACCTATGCAGTGAGATTCAACATCTAAATGGTATTCACTAATATACCCTACCAACTTACCACATTCTCTGGGGATCCACAATGAGTTTGAGTCTTGTAATTCTCCAGTTAGCCTTGTGATTAACATGCTCCCATCCTACCTTCCTCCATTTGGTTTACCTTTTCTACAGCATGTGTTCTACTAAACCTGTCAGGGAAGCCAATAATCCTAACAGTGTGGACCACAAGTATTAAATAACACCTACTTCTTTCCTTTTCCTATTTGCTCTTATCATTTATTCAAAAGCCAAGGTGGTCACAAGCAGATTGGCCTCTTTTTTCCAGAGCGAATAGGAGAGGAAGGAAAGAAGTGATTTATTTGCTTGCCAGTATTACCTAGAGTTAAGTAGGTGTTGGAAGATAAACCATCTGTGAAGAGTAGGGAGGTTATCTTCAGGTTAAAGATAAAGCACAGCAGGGGGAACAGGCAGAAGTGATCTTGGAAGAAGGAAGCTGGTTTAGGGGAAGCTGAATCTACTCAGTATGTGTATCAGTAGACTGCTGTATGCCTTTTGGCCATGCAGAAGCTCTCACAGCCTACAGGAAGACAGCTGCACTAAGAGACGGTGGCTCTATGATAAAACTGCAGTACCTGTGGGACTTCTTCTGGCAGCTACTGCAACAATTTGATTTATTTTCAATTTACTGTATATTGTTGAAAAAGATCTATCTGGGAAGCAAGGAGTAAGGTTGCTTATTTCTAGGTGAAGTTGCTTGACTCTCACTGCACTATCTGGAGGCCTCCTCTCCTGAAAGCAACAGGGAAGGGAGAAAACCTGCAAAGTGTGCCCAAATCACCTGATATCTTATTTAAAAAAACCAATTATTTTGTTTACTGTGGGGCATGGGTGGATATTGGCATCTCGCAGTATACCAGATAGTGAATACCAGATAGTCAAAATCCTCCAGGATCCATGTTCTAGGGAACATCCAGGTATTTTCTGCAGCAGCTTCCATGACATAAAGTATGCCTGAGACTACCTTTTGGAGAGGCAGATTAAAAAAAAAAAAAAAAATTGGACAGAAGACTTGTGTGCCTTTGCTGAAAGCTCTAGCTGCTGGTTCACTGGCAGCTGCTCAGAATGGCTGCAAGTTGCAAAGTCACTAATTATTGATTATTTGCAGAAGAAATTGGTTGTTCTTCTACATATGTCTGCCTACAAACACCTGCCAGACAACTGTCTAATTGCTTGCCAATGATCTTTGGACAGTGTGTTTCACGTTCTCTTCTACACTTCATCTCATTTTTTTTGAGGCAGTACAAATTAACAAAAGCTGCTTGAAGTGAAAAACTAGTTTAAAGCTGATCTAGGTAATGTCCCTCTCTCTGCCAGCTGCAGTGAAGGAAGGATCTGGCTCAAAAAGGCAGTACAGTTGTGTTCTCCCAATTCTGATCTCGTATACCCTTCATACTGACTCAGATCAGCGCACAGCATCAGGAAACCATAAATGATACTTTATAGTTTCTAGATGTCCTTCTCTGAGTAAACATTTTTTTGTACGTGAGAGGAAAAATTTGTTCTAAACATAAGTGCAAGACAAGATTGCTACTAAAAAAAATATCTACTAGCAATTACACAGAAACAGTTGTTTCCTGTTGCTTAAGCTTAGAATACAATAAAGATAGAACTATTTTTAAGGTTCAGCAAAATTCAGTTGACTAATTAAATAACAGTTTATACAAATGATGACATAATACTGTGAATTTTTCTGGCTACCAGGTTTCTAAATGTCAATAGAAGACAGCTTTTTGTGTATCTAGTTTGTGAAATCATTCTTTCTAAAGATGTCATCTGTGACCATGACAACCTCATAAAATCAATACATGGGTACAAAATTATCTAAAAAGTTACCTGAATTGTCAATGTATTGATGCTGGTAACTCATACATAATTATTTCCATTCTGAAATTTTCATACTTTGGGCAAATATTCAAATTAAAAATAGAATCATAGTATCAAATGTTATAGAAGTAATCTGAAGAGAGGTAGCTGTTTCACAGGATTCAGGGCACTTATTCACTTCTCTGTGAGGTATGCTAATGATTTTGCAAGGAAAATTTCTGCTTTCATGGGAGATGGACTTCACATCTATTAACAGAAGAAATACATTTAGTTGCTTTATTTCACTCTAAATATTTTATTTATTTATTTATTTGTTTGTTCATTTGTTTATTTATTTGTGTACTGTGGTGGACACTTAGTTGTGACCTGAGACAAAACCTCCTGTTGCTAATGATGGCCACGGAAAAGCACGGAATAACACAGATGTAACGTGAGTAATTCTTACCAGGATTTCAGCTGAGAGTATGTGCTTGGTTTCCTACTATTCTTTACCACAGTCTGCTAACTCATATGACAGCTACAAGAATGTTCTGTTACTAGGATTACTTGATGTTTTTCAGGTGCCACACCATGGAAATGCCTTTTTCAATGCCCAAGGAACCAGAAACCCAAGAAAGAGAGTTAAGATGTTCTTTCCTCACCAAACTGCTTGCAAATGTTGATGGGAAGATGAGCAAACTCATTTTCAGTAATGGAATAAGAAAGAGCTAAATTAATGGATATGCAGTTATAGAAAAGAGAGGATGATTATAAATGAAACACTTTCTATTTAGATCTGAATACATAGATCCACTTTGATGAGTTAACAAAATGTATTGCCTTTTCAGCATAGTATTAGTTCTTAATAATATTAAAGGCATTTGATTTCTTTGTCTGGGAAGAAAGCCAGTCCTAATCACAGCCATTGTAAAGACTAATGCCTTTCTCTGTTCTGTTTTCCACATATTAGCACAACGATATTTCTTTTAATTTCTATGCATTGCTAACACAGGACAGGACAGTCTTCTAGAAGGTACATTACTTTATGCTCAGAGAAAGTTGCTGTAATCCCTTTCTTAATCACCTTATTCACTGCATGGACACTATGTGGTTTTTAAGAGTGTGAGTTACAACTATTCAATTATCATAGACAAGAGTGAACAGAAAAAAGAATAAAGGGGAGGAATAGAAGGAAAATAAAATAGAGAATCATTCTAGGGAAAGGAAAATGAAATCAGTTTTAAAAATCTGTTTTATCTATTTGTCATAGCTCCTTTGCAGATAATAGACTTGTATAATTTTATGGGAATTCAAGAATAAGGTTAAATTACAAGAAAGAATGATTTGCTTAAACACATTTAATGAACTTTTTTAACTTCAGAATGATTTTTATTGCCAGGAAATCTCCAATGAAGACTTCTCTGAGGCTGAAATAATACTGTATATCTCTTGGGGTGAAAGAAGAGATGTACAGGAGAAGCCTGAAACAATTGAGAAGAACTTTAAAGGCTGGCTCAGTCAGTTCTCTATAATAGTAAGTTTAACAACTGATGTTTTGTCTCTGATAGAGAGATATGAATTCTAGCTTGAAATAAATAGATAATTCCAGTCATTGTGATTCCATAATCTGCCTTACCAATGATTACCACTTACCTGGCATTTGACATATTGGCATTATTGAGTTTTTCTTCTGCTATTTAGCCTGTTTCTTCTGTGTATTAAAAGAGGAGTTACTTATTTTGTTCTCTGAATTAACCAGAATAGCTGGTTCCTGTCCTAAAGCACTGATTTACATGACCTTTTTCAGAATTGTCTTCCATTCGTTTTCTCTCCCTAACAAAGCATCAAGTCAGAGAAATGTCATTAAAAATACCCTCTGAGCCCTTTTCACTCCTTAGAAAATTACTGTCAGCCTTGTATTCCTTACAGTCTTGGCTTAGATTCCTATCTTCTTGAATTCAACTGAAAAAAAAAAAAGGGTAGTTCAAAGGAAATAAAAAACCATAATCATATCATGATACAGTTTGATTTTCATACTGGAAGATCCCAAAGTGGTTTTCATTTTGATTTTCTATAAGTCATTCTTAAGAGTACCTCCTAGGACCATTATCTAAGCCATTAAACATGGAGAATGAGCCATCCGATGCCACTGCCTCAGGCAGGTCTCCCAGAGGAGATATACCTTAACAAGTTAAAAAAGCTTTAAGCTGAAAACACCTTACTGCACTAAAAAGGAGTGTCCTGTTAAATTCCTCAGGGTTTCTTTCACTGTAGTAGCAGATACATCCTGTAAAACCTTATGTCCCCTTGTACAAAGCTGTTACTGTCTATTTGCATAATTAATAATAGAGCATGAAATGGGATTCTAAGGAGCTACATGTTCAGGAGAAAAAGAATACTAAGGCACAGGAAGTTGTCTGAATTAACCATTATTTTCTACCTCTTGGACAGTAAAGGGAAGTCATCCTGGATTTAACATACATTGTCGTCTCACAGCAACTTTAAGCATTAACTATAAGCAATCCTCACTATCTGTGAAGATGAAAACAGTGACTGAAATTATATTAAAATAAATAAAAAAATATATTAAAATAAATTAAAAATATTCCTGCCTGCTTGCCGTAGGAAAGAGGGCGAATGATTTTACCACATTTATAAGGAATATGGTTTATCTTCTCCTGTTCTCAAGTTTTATTATCTTCTAAAAAGCAAGCTTTGCTCCTATGACCATATTAAATATGAAGAAATCATCCGGATGCTTTGCATCATTTCTGCTCTGCTCTCAAAGACTACAACTTTCTGAGACACTTATGCTAGAATATGACAGGGAAACCAGAGAAAACTTACTTCATCAGATTCAGCATTTGTACCTCTATGAAAATGACTGGGTATTTTTATCTCACTCAGAGTCAGTACCTCCAGCAGCAAAATACCTTCTAATATTTTTTTTAGAGAAGATGTTTGCATGGAGTTTGAGAAAATGAAAAAGTGGAACTTCCTACAAAATAAAGCTCTAAATAATATACCTAATGCCCACTCAGATAGAAAGTCTAAATGCTGGATTACACTTAATTACATTAATTAATGTGGTTCAATTACCATCTCCATTAATGACAAAATCTTGACTTATCTGCTTGAATAATTGCTGGCTGTGATCAGTCATCTGACTGAGCTTTTGAAGAAGAATGTCCTTTTACATGAAGCTAAAGTGAAAATTCTCTCTTATTTGTGCTTGGGTTAAGTTCAGCTCATGAACATGTGCTCTCTACTTTCTTTCTGAAAAGTCGTCTTAAGCACAAACACTTCAGCAATGTTTTCTAGTACTGTAGGGCTTGCAGGTGTTGTGAGTCTAAGTCTAGAATTGGAAAATAGTTCCAATACCTCTCACGACTGATTTAGTCATTAGCTTTTCTCATTTTGACTTGAAGATGTCACCATCTTCTGATGCCTAGGCCCGGAATGATAAACAGCTTCCCAAGTTACTTGGCAGATCCTTTAAAGAAAGATTTTAAACATTTTGAACATTTTGGAATGCACTATTATATCTCAAATTATGTTTAGATTTGCTTCATTTCTCCCTATTGTTAAAATGTGCCATTTAGTATACAGCCCTTCCTGCAAGGACAGGATCCTCGCAGCGTCCTGTCTGCTTTCTTCTGCATCATGGCCTCTAACAAATAAATTTTCTCTTCCCTTCTGACAAAACTTGCAGCTCCAAATGCTAGCATTATTACGTGTTAACACCAGGAAGAGTGCTAATATTTTATCTTGTGAATACCTGGTCCTTGCTGCATTAGCCCTAGGAAAGGAAGGAGAAGGGAAAAGGAGTGCCATGGAAGTGGTCTCCTGTCACTCCAAAGTCCATGTTTCATTAAGGCAGGGAATTTAAACTCTTCCTTTCTGCTTTGAAATGCAAATAAATTGCCATAAGTTAAACTAGCAACAGCACTCCAATATGTGTGACTACATGAACAGAAAACCCAGAGTGTTCTATGGGCTCCAGTTCCAGATTTTGTTATCTCTTTGTCTGCTGAGAAGAGGAGCAAGTCATAAATCCTCAAGATATTTAAATGTCTTTGCATATTCACATGGATCCTGGCAGTGAGCATCATTTAGACTCTAATGGTGCAGCCTTTTAATTCTAGACTGATGTAGTGTTCTGTAGCAAAATTATATGCCTCTATTTCCAATAGATTGACAAACCACCACATTTTTTTGCAATTACAATATCTGTAGGGTTGGGTTTTTTTCCTATAAACACAATCAGTTCAGCAGATGTAGACATTTTGCAAGTGTTATTCCCTAATCTATGATTTAAACATTTTAGTTAGATTATATCAATATTAGGTACATCAGACAGTAACACAAAATGTTGGCTCACAAAATTTGTATAGAAGCAATAGCTTATTTCTATTTTTTGCTCAATTTTAGTGTGAAAATTTAAAATATTAGAAGGTTTTCTTTGATATATGACTTGCCTTTTTCTATTAATGAAATATGAAAATAAAAACAATTTAAATTTTTTTTTTGTTTCCTTGCACCTATTCAAATATGTTAATTCTTTTCTTTTGGTTTCTATTTTAAAGAAAAAAAAAAAAGAAAACAAAGTCTGAGGTGTTCTTTTTATTGCACCATTACAATAAATTATTGTTAAATATGGTATCCTAAGTTCTGTTTGATTTTTCTTCTAGTTTTGTTAACTTGATGAAATAATGTTTGTTGCATTTCAACACAGCATTTTGATAAAGAATAGTATTTGTTTTAAGAATAGCCATATGTGTTTTTTGTTATTTTCACCTCACATAAAGCCATAATTCTCCACAATTTTAAGACAATGTTCTCAGCAAGAGACTGAAATATCACAAAGAATGATCTCCTGGTGAGAAGAAGCAAAAGACAGATTTCTCTCAGCAAAATGCAAATTCATTTCATGGGGTTTTGCTCAGCACAGCAAAGGGAACCATAGCAACATCAGCAAGCATATACATTCAAAAGACGTTATTAACTGATAGGGCTGAGACAAAAATTAAAGAGCAAAATCAATAGAGTTCAAAGTTTGCAAGCAAAGATGTGATGATTCTTTAAATTTTGTATTTGTATTTGAAGTTCATACAAAAACTATCGCGGGGGACGTTTTCCCCTGAGATGAGACCCTCGCTGGCACACTTTGTTAGGAGACAGTCACACACGGGTGACCCAAAATGGCGCTTATTAAAACAAGATGTCAGTTTATATACAAGTGAATATGGAAGGATGGGGAACAAAGGTGGGATTCTTGCTAGGAACATCAAATCCTGAGGGTCAGTGATAAGAGAAATGGAGGGATTGGCCGCAGGGAATATGTCCAGCCATACAGGGGGACGGGAGGGTTGGGTAGGAAAGGAAGGAGTGGTCTGGGGTACAGACAGGGGAGTTCTACAGAAGTTTGTGAGGCTGCACCTTATAGCTGGGTCTCAGGCAACTCCTCGCAGCTGCAGCCATTAAAGAACTTCCAGATAAACTTCTTCCTCTGAGACTTCTTTGCAGCCCTTTTGCATCTTTCTCCATTCTCTGTAGGCTTCTGTTGGCCCACGTCCAACAAAAAACATGTACAAAGGTCACATATAAGTAAATTTTAAATCTCTTGGTTGCATTTCTACTAATATTACAAACTTTAATAACTGCAAGAATGCCCTGTGAACTGCAAAGCTTTGTGCAGCATGTGGGGTGTTTAGTGGTAACTTTCCCAGTTCCTAGAGGTTCAGTGAATTAGAAAGATAATGTACAGTGCTGACTGCTAATGCATATTACACTAACAGTCTTGATCTTTTTCTGCAGACTGTCATGACATCAGCATCAAATGCTGTTTTACTTCTCCTGCAGATTGGACATTATTTTGCTTGGAGAGTCACAGTGTACTTGGGAATCCATAAAGAAGTGATGGTAGAGAATATTATTAAAGGCAACACTGTAGCAAAAAACCCCAGAAACCAAAAAAATCCCCCAGAGTATATCAGTTTTACAATATTTAACATAAATTTGAATTGAGGTAATGAGTTTTGTAGATAAAGGCTCTGTAAAACACAAAGCCTTTGAGTAAGCAGTTTGATTTGTACTTTATGACCTCCAGATTGAAATCTGGCATTTATGCACAATATAATTAGATGAGAGCTGACCCGAAGCTCCCAAACCTTGTCATTAATAAGAAATAACAGGTGAATGGAGTATCTAGAACAGGAATTTCCATTGAAGATTTTCAAGGAGCAATTTTTAGTGCAGCAGGACTCAATATACTCATCAGTAATCAAGAATCAGATTAAAAAACTAACAATATCTATGTACGCATTAGACAAAGACAACACTGAGTCACAAATAACGAAGGCTAGATAGTAATACTTACAAGTTTTGTTAAATAATTAAAAAAAAGAGATGTATGAACATTACCAGACCAAAGTACAGAAGTTGCTGCCACACTTCCCTATTGGCAAAAAGCATTTTACAAAGTTAACCAAGAATAGAATCACAGTTATGTTGTAGCAAAAATGTCTAGTGTTATCCTTATTTATAGAGGGAGCGAATTAGCAAATACATGGCTTTACCTCTGTAAATGGCTTTTGTTTCCTGCAGAAGGAAACACTGAATCCCATGGCTATCCACATTTTTAGAAGGATGGTGGAAAAGTGCACAAAGGGAGGTGCTAAGACTGGAAGTGATGACAGGTCTGTATTATATGGCTTTTTAAAAAAATTAGAAGGGTTCACTTTGTTTAGTATGTTGAAGGGAAGTGTGAGAGGCAAAGTGATTCAGCTGTAAAAGTATCTTCAGAAAGATAAAATATTAGGTTTAATAAAATTTTTCCAGCTCACTAAAAAAATTTAAATGTGATGAAGCTAAATGTTCTGGACTTAAACCTGAATAATATTGGTGAGAAATTAAGTGCACTTTTTTAAAAACCATAATTATTCCATTATCCAAATCACCAAGATAAGCAGTAAATGTTAACAAAAACAGAATTTTTACTATCACACTTATTATTGGGATTTTCTAATGAAGTCTGAATTATTTCTGGTAATACATGTTGGCCAAATTCAAATTACTGAGGTTAATATCGGAATAACAAGATAGGCTAGAAGTCAAAGAAATTACTAGTTCTTCCCAGGTTTCAGGATTTTCATCAGCATTTCCAGATGGACCTTTTTAAACCAGGATACTGTGTATATAGTAGCAATATATGGAAAAGACCTAAGGGATGTGTGTGTCAATTAGTAGAAGTGGAAAGGGTAAATATGTTTCTGTATGTCTCCTGCAATACTTTCCTCTCTCCTTTCCTCTCTTCCTCAAAAACTGTCATGGTCATTTCCTAACAGTAAACTTACCTACAGAAGTATTTATCTTAGGAAGCTAAGAAAGCTTGATGGAGGTAGTGCTTAGCAAAATGCCTTTATGTCTGAACTGGCAATAGCAGTTCTACCGCTATTCAGTGCAGTTCAACCAAAAAATTCATAAAGCATATTGCAGGAGATGGGGCAAGGCTCTTTCCCATATCTATTCACAAACAGCTGTCATATCTAATATAATCTGGAGAGTAGTAATACACTCCACTATTCCTAATTTCTGCTCCAAAATGCAGTAAAATGTGATTTTTAGTGCCAAAACCCGAGCAGATGGATAGTCAGAACAGCACTGTAGCTGACATCAAGACTTTGCTTATAGCACTGGTATTCTGTGACTGTGGTGTGCTAAGGAAAATATTTGCAATGCGAAGTTGGCCTTTATGCCCTCATGCTTTTAGATCAGCCTTGGCAAGTATTAAAAAAACCAAACCAAACCAATAAACAAACAAACAAACAAACCCAAAACAAAACTACGTAAAACAAAAACAGAAATCAAAACTGTAGGATTCTAAGCTTCTGATTTTCAAAATAACAGCCTAAGATTAGAAAACAGTCCTAGTTAAGCAAATACTTTTTCATGCAGAAGGTTACCTAATTCCTTTAGTCAGTGAAGGTTTTGTACAAAAAGAAGGGTAGTCATTTTTCAGTGAGCAAATCTCAGCAGAGTGGGAGCAGCCAAGAATACCTGGAATGTTTGTGTGGTTGTGATGAAACCTCCTTATTAATTTAATATCTTCAGAAGCAGCAGATACCATGGAGTATTAATGCTCAGGATGCCTGAGAGCATGCTTGCAGTACAAATGGAGAGCAAGGCAGAGAGTCCCTAATTTATCGTGGGACACAAGCTCAGTGTGACAGAAGCTCCTGGCAGATATGGGAGGTCAGACCCACAGCAGAAGGTGTTTTCTTGAGGCAAGGCATGTTAGTTCAGAGGCAGTCTTCGGTGAATACAGCTGCCAGGGTCAGCTTTGGAGGGTTGAATAATGGTAGCAATAGTCTGAGGAGTCTGTTGGCATGAAACTCTTCTGGGAAATTCTACGTCAGCAGTGTACTATATATTGAAACATTAGCTTCAGCAATATACCACTTGCAATCTTGATAATTATGCTGAAACTTCCCTCTTAAATGCCTGTGCATGTAAAATGGATTGCTTATGATCCAGCTTTTACATGAGAATGCCTTGTTATCACGTTGCCTAATACATGCTTTCTTTTTAGATCAGTACCAACAGTATTTTTTTGCAAGCTAATTTTCATTGCTCACCTTATTTTTCTTCCTGGTTTACCCGTAACAGAGCTATTCTCAAGCTGTTTGAAGTCAGCAGAAACACTACTACAGACTTCAAAGGAACCTGAATGTGTTTTCAAGAACAGATCAGAATGTGCCTTCTGTGCTGAAGCATCAGTTAACCCAGGGGATGTGAACTGCAAGCGCAGACAACACCAGGCTCTGCCTACCCCATAGGAAAGCATAGTTCTTCCAAGCAGAGAAAATCATTGATGCTTAGGATGATATTGAGTAGTCTAAAAAGACAGAAACCATTTTAATTTGTGACTGGTGATTAGGAAGGAAGAGTTTACAAAATTGGAAACTCTATACCTCTTGTTCCTAACACATCTTTGCACTGAAAATGTATCCCGAATTAAATCTGATTTTGTCTGATTTCAGTGAATCTGCTAGTGTTAATGTTCCTATTCCAGCGTACCACACCTCCCCCCCATACAGCCTGACTGATTTTAAAGCAGACATAATACATTTCTCTTTCTCACTCTCACTGACCCATTTCATAAGCCAACTTGACTTAGCTGTGATGTCTCAAACGGCACAAATTTTTAGTAAGCAGAGGTTCTGATTGCTGCATCTGAATGGCAGGAATCATTGCCAATTTTTTTTTTTTTAATTACTATATAATGAATGATGGCCACTTATATCTATGCGCTTTATGGTTTCCTGGGGTATCCAGATATATCAGCAGTTTTTTTCTTGTGCTAGGGAAAATGCTCTATCAGTCTGTTTTGCAAAAGACATCCAGATTAATTGTCCCTGCAAGGCTATAATTCATAAAGTAGTGGCTTTGTTAGATTGTCAACAAAATCAACTAAATGTATTCACATTTTTCTGTGCGTATTGTCTTATCAATTATAAGTGATATAATTGGCTTTATGCTTTTTGCATTCCAACTGCCTTATCACTTGTCATTTATCCTGTCTTATGCAGCAGAATGCATTTGCTGCTTAGATTTACAAATGGCTTATGAAGCAAGATCCCATTAAATCTGTATACATAGTGGTTTCCACTTTCATTCTTGTCATGTCTCCATTTCATGATGAAAAAGCATAAACAGTGCTGAGGGAATGACTGTTACAATTACTGGTACCTGAAGATAAATAAAACCTTTTCCTTTACCCACATGGGAGATAATTCCCCCTTTTAAGTAAGCAAAGGAACTTTTACTGAAAGGATGAATTAGGCCAAGTTAGTGATTATTTATGCTGTGAACGGAATTATGATCTAAATAATACATACAGAAGCCCAACAATTTACTTGAGCAATTAGCCTGAGGCTAATGTGCTTCCTTGACTGGTGATGTGACTCTGTGAGCTCTGTGTTTTAAATAAAATTATCCATATAATTAATATAGATTGAGGAGATGTTCAGAATTATAATGAATATGGTAACTCTTCAGCTAAACAGATAATTATATTAGGAGGAAAGAATTAGCTAAATTGTGTTGGGTTTTGGCAGACACTAACATTGGATAACTATATTCAGCTTCATTTGTCCCCAGCTGATAAAGGCAATCCAGTCTCCAGAGAAAACAGATGTACATGGTTCACTCTGTCACCTGGTTCACCATCTTCTCATGTGTTGTGGTTTTTTTATAGCAACAAGCTGCTACTGGTAGAAATTTGGCACAGAGATTCATGAGCAAAGCGTGTATGCATTTGTCTGAACACATAACAAAGATTTGGAATTATTGAAATATTTTTAAAAGTTCCTTTTTTCCCCTTTATGTACATTTTAATAAATCAAAGCTCTATAAGCCACAGTATTAGGTTTCAGTGAAAACTCGTTATTTGGATTCAGCTACTAGAGTTTTAGTCTATTGGAAACAGATAAATTACTGTAACTGTTCTTAATTTTGAAACATTTTGATGCCAATAGTCTGCCTGTTGTCTCTCACTAGTCTGCCTGTTGTCTCTCACTTTGGTCTTGGCAGTTTCAAAGTTCACTGAACAGTGGTTTAACCTTTGCTTGTGTGCCAAGTTACTAAATACCAGTGATAATGTTAATAAAAATTATTATCTAAAACTATGCCAAAAATATTCCTCATTTGGCAAAGAGAATGTGCATAGATGTTATGAAAATATAAAGGTCTCTCCCAACATTATAAAATCCCCAGAAACAGGGATTTTTAGGTGCAGGTCCAGGTTCCTCTGCAGAGCCTTTCTTCCCTCCAGCAGATCAACACTCTTGCCCTACTTGGTGTCACCTGCAAAGTGACTGAGGGTGCACTTGATCTCCTCATCCAAATCGGTGACAAAGATATTAAATAGGACTCGCCACGGTAATTAGCCTTGGGGAACCCCACTAGTGACCATCTGCCAGCTGGATGTAACTCTATTCACCACCACTCTCTGGGCCTGGCCATTTGGACAGTTTTTGGCAGAGCAAACAGCGCGCCCATCCAAGCCATGGTTTACCAGCTTCTCCAGCAGAATGCTGTGGGAGACACTACTGAAGGTTTTACTGAATTCCAGGTAGAATTTAATCATGTTCTAACATCTCTCATTTTCATTTTCTGACTGTGGCATTGCAGGTAAGGGAGCATCATGATTTAAATCACCATATGCAGCAGAGAGGAGTGTCTTTTAGGAATGTACCACAAGGCTTTTATTGAGTGGTAATGCTACTGGACAAATTGTGTCTTAGAGATTTGAATTCTGTGATTCCACACAATCTATGTGATCCAAGTAAGGAGAGGTTCAATTTTGCATTTTAAGTGTAAAGTGTCTATGCTTAAATTCATGCTCAAAAGTTATAATTAAATTAGTTGGGAATTTTCTGCAAGAGGAATGCAGATAATGCTGTGATGACCTAGAATGATCATTTAATTTTTATTTTCTATTTTATTACATGGGTAAGATGTTATACAACATTAAAGATATAAAACAAATTTGTTAGAATAACTTTTCAAATTTGTAGAACAAAATATGTCTGTTACACACTGATGATGAGAAAAATACTTTTTACATCACCAATTTTTAAAATTATGCCAATTATACTTAACTTTCCCATACGAATAGGCTTACCAATGGTGAAAAATGGTGTCACTTTGCTGTTTATAGTAATTATATAGTCAATATAAGGAAATAAATTTCAAGTCCAGACTGAATATTCATTTAAGAAAATTTTTAAAGCTGTTGTATATGTCTTCAAATTTAGTCTCCTTACTTAGATAATGTAAGAGGTCCAGTCTTCTTTATACAGAAAAATTTTTAATAAGTAAGTTATAATTTTTTAGGGACTGTCATGATGTATAGCATATTCTGGTGCATATTTGAAGTTTCATTTCTGATATTCAGCTAAAAATAAACAGCACATAAACAATTAAAAATAAATTCTCAGATGGATCACAATTTTTCTTCAATTCCAGGCATCATGAGCACAGCTTAACTACACAGATAAAGAGAATTTTCATCGTCAGTAGATCATAATGGACCATGAGTAGATACAATTTAATCTCTAATGAGTCTCTGTCTACCAAAAAAGACATGAACCGTAATCAAAATGTAAGAGTACTGAGTTCAGACAGACTTGCCAAGATAGTGTTTTTTGCAGTCTTTATGAACTTGGCATATAAGGGCGGAGAAAAAGAAAGTTTCCAAAAAAATAACTTGCACTATGGAGATCATGTCTGCACCGGACTGAAAATTAGTTTGATTGTCTCCAAAGCATACTTTTTTGGATTTAAGAATGGAAGGTCTTAAAGTTCTGCATTTAAAACTAAAGGCAGGGAGGGAGTTGAGCATTGTGATTCAAGCTCTCAATCCTAGAAAGAAGTTGATTAACCCTGGCAGAGATCAAAAGATCTGTAACACTCATGCTTCTCTTAGTGGATTTTATGTCCCTAAACCTGAACATACTGGAACTAAAGACTAGCTCTAGCCTCTTTGAGCAACTGATGGCAGGGTGGGGTTCGCAACCATAACTGCCATTTGACTTCTCTCCTGTATGGCACTAACTCTCCCATTGAACAGAGGAGCTGGGGACTTCAAACAACTGCACATATTTGGTAGTTTGGTATCCAAAACTGTTTAACCTTCATACTGTTCGTTGTCTGGGTGTTTTTACTGCTCTTTACTGACATTACTGTTGTAATGTCTTAAACCATGAGAGCCACAAAGAATTTCTACTGATTTTAATGGCCTTTCAATCAAACACCTAGAGTTCTACTGGCTTTTAATTTGGTTGATTACCATTGTTTCAGAACATTTTCAGCAAACAAAACCAAATCCACAAACACACAGGAAAATCCCAATAAAGTTCTCCAATAGGAAATGAAATTTATGTATAGTCTACCAATTTAACTACTCCATTACTCAAGGAATGACATACATGCATGATGAGTTTATAAAATTAAACTTTCACAAAGAGGCCAAATGAGAGGCTTAATTAGTAAGCTGAATAATTGTAATCCCTGCACACTGCTCTGTTTGTGCAAAGAATTTGTGTCATCTTTCATAAACAGAATTCTTAGCTTAATGAACCTCTGAATTATCTCATTGACTTCTAAAGGCTTCCAAACACCCTCAGAGCTGAATGTTAAATAAATAATGCAAAAACCTAGAAAATTTTTGCAGTTGCATCGGTAAAAACTGTTAGTGACTAAGGTATTCTACAGAAAAATACTGTCTTGTTGATGAAGTAAACTCAGACAGCTGCTGGAACTGAGTTGTAGTCTATCTTAAAATCCACAATATTCTCTCTGACTGATTGTATGGTCCTATTATCCACTTCATGAATGTTAAGAGTAAAGCAACCCAGACAGGATGAGTTTAGGGCCAACACAAGCTTTGAAGATGAAGGCTCAGTGTAATTACAGTATAATCAGTATAAGGGATAGATGATATCCCTTAGATTCTAAGCAGACAGAAAATTGTCTCTATAAATTTTTTATTTATATGTTTTTTATTCCTTTTAAACTGAAATGATTTTCAATTTGTTTTAAAAAAGTTAATCTACAATAGACAAAAATTCAGTATTATGTCAGCCTATGATTTGTAATTAAGTAGAAAAATTTAAATGCCTTCCCTTCTTTTATCACATGTGTATTGCAATCACATCACATCCTTCCTTCATTTTCATTTCAAAATAGTAGGGTAAATGAAGCAAAAGAAACTCATCATGTCTTGCTTGTCAAGCATGACTAGTAGGATGTTCTATACTCTATATAAATTATCTGTCATTTTGCTCTGGCAAGGAAATTAATTTGCAAATGTTTTTAAAACCTTTAGTGATCATCAAAATAAGTTAGTGTTCAGAAGTGTTGAAGTACAATGCATAGAAAAAGCAACCCTACACTTCTTATCCTCTTATGTACTAATTGCAGTCTTATCTCTAATAGTCCTAGCAAGAAGGAAAAATAATGAGTTTAGCTGATACTGACTGAGTGTTTAGTTTTTGAATACAAGTTAGGAACATCTTTTGTCAGTTCTGCAGTAGCACTAGAGAATCAAAATCTGAAACCTGAAAAAATTGTCTGCCTTGAGTCTCTGTCCCACTTAACTTGAATCTCTGTCCATTGCATTGTGCTGATATCAGACTCATTAGCCTGTTTAGCTCAGCTGCTCCCAAAGCTGAGAATCTGTACTGCTTGGCAACCTTTAGATGCCAAAATTGCATTGCTATTTGTGTGACTTAGCCCTGGAGTGGAAACTGCTCTGAACTTGCTCACAAACTGCTGGAGATCAAAGGGCCACAGAGAGTTGTCTTATACCACATCACTCAGTGTCCCTAAGTCATATCTACATCTACTTTACCTGGTGACTGTTAATGGGAAAAGTGAGTGTTTAATTTCAAACCCTCACTTGGTGTAAATCAGTACCACCAATGTGAGCATGGTGATAGCATTTTACGCTGTCCCATGCTGTGTTCTGCTCCTTGGAGTGTATTTCTCTCCATTAAATGTTAGAGAAATGCACCAAAAGTATTACTATACCCTACATTACCAAAAGCATGTTTTATTCATGTGTTAATGATGTCCTAGAGAATTTAATATAATGTATCCTTAACTTGCTATTTAACACAAATAACTATCATAAAGAAGCACATATAATTTTATGCAAAGAGCATTCTAGCTGTCTATTCCTAGCATCCACATGAAAAGCTGTTACTATGATGTATCTTTTGGGCTAAATATTGTTATATGTTTCAGACCTACTTGATTGTATTAAAAAAAAAACCAAAAAACCCAAGGAAATATATTTGCTAAATTTAGCCTAATCACAAAGCTTTTTTTTTTTTTTTTTAAAATGGCTGCTTTCAGAATATACCGAGACTTTGGGCTGTTTAGCATTTCAAGAAGGAAGAATGGTCTCTAGAAACTTTTTCTCCCTTTGTTGTTTTCACTTGTAAATCTATTGTTTATCTTGAAAACATTGTTCTGCTTGTACAGGAAATTATTAATTTCCTCTGTCTGTTTCCATTTCTCATATGCTTGTACTGTGATTTTCAGCCTCTGTTCCTTCCTTTTAGTTTCTCTACCATTTGCAGGGGAGAGGGGAAAAATGCTGCCCCTTTTTATTATATTTTTCTCTTCCATTCTCCTTGCTGTGTTACATTTGTGCAACTCCTGTCTCACCTGTTCCATGGTATTTCCTTTCAGAATTTCATTGATATGAGTTTTAAGAGTATTTTCAATATTTTTTTCTTGAAACAGATTACAATTTTATAATTCTACTAGTGAAGAAACAGATTTAACAAACAGGATCTGATCTTCAAACACCTTTTCTAAAGAAAGGATTAGACTGAGGGAAACATTCTCTGGGGAAAGCCTATTTATTATCCTACACTTGCGTATTACTACCAATGTTATCCCAAAGGAAAGGGAAAGGAAGGGATAGTTTAATATATTTCCACTTGCACATTCCCAGTTTCTGCTACAGAGATGTTAAGGAGCCCACCTTCAGAAAAGTGATGGGAATGGGGGATAAATTATGTCAGGAATCCTAAATGAAGGTACCAGTGTGCAGAGCACTGGGTGAAACTGAGCAGATGTGGAAAGGCCTCTTGTTGTATTTTAAATGACTACATGGGGAAAATGTGTCAAGACATCAAGGATGATGTCAGAGTATTTGTTTTCAGTCGTGTCAACAGCCTTTAATAATGTGACTGTGAGTAGTTTGTGTATTGCTCTATACTGCAGTTATCTGAAGTACAACTATTTATCAAGAAACCTGTTTAAGATGCAGAAAGAAATTACTTTTCACTTTGTGTCTGTTGGCAGAGAAAAAACAATGAATACTCGTGCAAAGTTTTGCTTTGCTGGGTATTGCAAGGCAGGAGGCTTATTAGGGATATGGGCTCAAAGGACCCATCTCTGAAAGATCCACATTCCAAGGAAAAGCGAGAATCTGTTTCGGAGAAATTCAAAAGTACACATCAATACAGATCATTAGGGAAAATGTATTAACACTGACCTCATAAAAAGGAGTAAAGAGGGAATAAATATGTAACATTTGCAAACGTTACAGTATAAAACTTGAGAAAATTAAAAAAATGCCCTCAAAACCTGTTACAATTCAACTTTCAAAGTTCAGAAATCACAAATGAAATGTAATTTCTCTAAGTTACCTTAATGCCATTGAGTCCAGTCTTGGACAAGGTTAATGCCAGAGTTGTTGCTTTTAATTTGGGTACATGGAGGTGCCCCCTCAAAAAGAGCTTTATACCCCTTGGTCACCTCTTTCTGAATGTTTTCTTCCTGGTCCTGCTATGTCTCAGCCAGCCCACTATACACTGAAAGATTTTCCAGCACTGAGATTTTTTTCTTGTCATGCATGGACTCTCTGGGAAATGACATTTATGTTCACAGGCATCATAAAACACGGTGGAAATTATGAAACTTTGGTAGCTACAGAAAATAGTAATGTATCATAAAACAACATAAGATGGCATAAAGTTTCCAAGCTAGCCAAAATTTAGTCCTTCAGCAAAAGCTGGTATTTAATTTATGTAATACTTCTTATGAAATATTTCTTAGTTTGTGTATATGTTTGCTTGTTTTTAATATTTCTACTGCTTTACCATTTTTTTCTTTTAATTATTATTTTGTAATGGACCTGAGGAAAAGTCTACATGTTACAGATTTGCTTTTTTTTTTTTTTCCCCCTGCAGGACATGCTGTTCTGTTATGATGAGATACAAACTTTCTCATCTGTAGTGATATCAGCTTATCTTGTAAGGATGTAGGCTCAGGTTCAAGGTTGGTTTGTAACAAAAGATAGTTAAATTCTGTGGTTACTCAAAGCACCCCTGCTATGTCTCTTTCCCTTAAAACAGTCTCTTGGGGAAAAACTGTGACTTTGGGCAGAGGTTTGATGGCAAAGTGAAAAAAAAAACCAAGAAACCCAAACCCCAAACCCAGAAAATTTCAGTTTACAACTAATAAAAAGCCCCCCAAGTTTAATGCCCAATCTTAAGAAGGGCAGAGCTATTTTTGAATGCTCTGGTTACTAAAGCCAGTGGCAAACACTTCTGCTCCACATTAATGTTTGACAGTCTTAATGCAGCACTTCACCACAGCAGCTATCAGCACTCCAATAGATGGAAATATTGAGTCATCTTGCTTTTTCCTTATGCACTTCTAGAACTGTCATCAGGTTGGTCAAACCTGATGGGTATGATTGCTTTCTTCCAGTGGGTCCCCTGCCAGGTCTTATGACACCTGTGCTTCCATGGTGCCAGAGAACAGAGAGTATCGGGAGCGAGTTACTTCCATCTTCTTGTACTGAAGTCGACGTTCTCTTATCCTGTCTTGTATGTGTGGTGCTGGAAGAATGCAGTAACATTACAGATCTCCTTGTCTTCCCATCAAAATGCTTTTAAAATCCATTTGTAACTTGCACATTTGCTTTGGCTTCCTTGTACTTGCTATGAAACGGAGTTTCAGATTATTATTTACCTTCCTTGTTACAATTAGCATGTTTCTAATAGCTTCAGAATGGGAAACTAAAGCTGAACAGCTGAACCTAATTAACAGTTCATGTCACACATTACAGGAACTGGTATTTGTTGCTTTTGGAAGAGTTAAGAGCCAATAGAATAACATTCAAAATGGTTGTATTAGGCTGCCAAACTAAAAAGTGTAATTATTCAAAAATCATTGTTTGACTTTTGGAGGGACTGCTGTCTGAGGAAGAGGGGAATGTTACATTATATTTGGGAGACTCATGCAAAGGAGAGAGAATAAACCTGTATTCTTCATGGTACAAATTCAAACCCAGTAGAAGACTGATTAATATTCATCAGCATCATTAAGTATAAAGATCACACAGAAGATACATCAAGGGAGCATGAGAAATCCATAAATTGGATTTCTGCAGTGATAATCTCTCATACTTTCTAATCACTTGCATAGGGAATGATGGTACAGATGTCTCCTGCACAGAGTACTTTGAGAATGGCAAGTGGCTTCCAGTTAGCATTGTCAGTCAGGCATGAAAATCCTAATTTTTACTTCTCTCAGCACTTCCTTGAAGGGTTAATCAAATGATATTGCTGAAGATCATCTGAATCTCTGTCTGGGAATTAGCCTCACTCTAATTAAATAGGAGCCTTGGAAGAGCATTATTCTTGAAATTTATTACAAAGAGTACTTTTCAGAAACAGGTGGTTTTGCTCTTGACTGAAATACTTCCTTCCTAGACTTCCTCTGGTAAAAGGCCTATGCTTCCTCACATAAATCTGCCTGTTTGTGATGTTGGTATTAACCTTCAGTCCTGCTCTTTCTGTTCCTCCTGTATGCATTTTTCAAACTTTTTCTTTTATTTCATACTTGCCATATGATATCTTTGAATACCAGTCTCTGTCTGCTTCACAGACCTTTTTTTTTTAAGGAGGCGTGAGGTAGGAGGCTAACTGACATTTCTTTTTTACCTTTCTACCACTTTTTTCCCTCTAACATTCTTACAAGAAATGTTTTAAGGTTCCTAATTAATTACATATAGGCTGACTGTTCTCAGACAGAGATTTAGGTGAGATTCAGTGACATTCTCTTGTTACTAAACAAACAGAGAAAGTGCTAATCAATGATCAGATGGTTTAAGTATGGGGAATATGAAGGAGATTTTGGTGTTTATAGCTGAAGTATGCTCACAGTAGGAACTGCCCTAGGGAGACAGACGCTGTGGGAAATGTTTAGATCTCATGTGATTACAGGGGAGTTCTACTATGGCAAGAAGTTGTAAACCTATGTTGATACCTGAGAAGAGGAAGATCAGGTGTACAAAAAATGAAATGCATAAAAGAGTAACAAACAGCAGGAACACAAACCAGTAAGAGTGCAAGCAGAAAACTGGATAATAGAGGTAGCTGCAAGATTTATTCCATGGGGATTAAAAAGGGGATAATGATCAATAAAATACAGCTGCAATACTTATAAACCTATTTTACAAAATGAGACACTAAATTTGAGTATTCTAAAATAATGCCACAAAATACAGTAACAGGATATTGTGAAACTTGCAGACCCACCAGTCTATATGTCGCTGAAGGCAACAGATGATTTGTATGCATTAGTCAATGAGTTTATGTTGTAAAACAGCAGAAGGTATATAACTGCCAAAAAAGTCCACTTTCATTTTGGATAGAGGGGTAAAATCCTCAAGGGTTTTAAGATGGAACTTATTCCACTTACCAGAAGGATTATTACCACAGCTCACTGCAAAAACTATCGGGGGCTTGTTCTGTTTTTGTTATTGTTGTTTCCCACAAATGCACACCAAGTCCACACTAATTAAAACTAACAGTTGAAATTACATCAGATTTTTCAATCATGTGTCCAGGAAACTCCAGGTTTATCACTTAGCATATATTTGATCTTGGTCTCAAGTCTAGACTCTCCAGTCATTCACACATTTACACATAATTCTGGAACAAACTTCAGTACAGATTTTTTTTTCTGCAAATATAAGGGAGCTTGGCTTGCCACAGACCAGATGGCACTTACCTCTTCATGAACACAGTGTGAACGTTTTAATCCTGACCTACAAAGAGGTCATCAGCATGAAAAACAGGACACTTGAGGAAGGACCTGACACCTCTAGACAGCCTCATTCCCTCTAGAGGTTTTCTGACCTTCAGCTGTGGTTCCAGACTATTTGTCTCATCTTATTCATTGGCTCCTCTGTTCACTCTGTCTATCCTTCCACATATATGGATGTAAGATATTTCTATCTTAAATGGAAGTACGATGGAAATTTTACTTCCATTAAAAGTAAATGGAGGTAAGATTTACTAGTAGTAAGTTTAAAGCAGGAAAATATTTCTGCTTGGTCTGACCTTGCCTCTGGAAAGAAACCAGTTTCTCTGTTGTCATTCCTAATTCTGAATGACAAAAATGCCTATAGTATAAGTCCCTCTTCTGACTGAATGAATACAATTTTAAGAATTATTATTGTAGATGGCAAAGATCATGCACAAAATATTTTCTGCTGTCACAATTCCTTTTCAGCTTTTATCATGCTGCCAAAGTTTATTGAATGAACCAAGAGTCCCAAGGAAAAAAAATGAAGTGAGAAGATGTGCCCTAACACATAAAAGGAAAAAAATTAAGATTGCATTGATCATCTTGAAGTTTTGTATGATATTGTTAAGTAAGATTAAATTTCTGTGTTAATTCTAGGAACTTAGTTTCAAAACTACCCTTGAACTATTACTTCAGAGAGAGCTGAAGTTGTGTAACATCACTAGAAATCCAGCCATTCAGTCTCTGCATACCTATAACTGGATTATTTGGACTCATGTACCTGTCTAAGACTGAGGATTCTTAATTCCTGTTTCACTGCTGACACTAACTTCAATTTAAATGGCTTTATGCGTCCTGCCTCTCTCTTTCTTCCTGTAAAATGTGCTTTTAGGACAGACGTACATGGTGTCCCCCCTACGTCATAAAGCAGTTCCACACCTCATGCTGAAGCAAGAAATGAGATGCATAATGTACAAGGCTGCACAGACCAACTCAAGTTTCTGGAAAAGCAAAGAGGTCTTTCTGGGAGAGAGAACAGTAATTACGAACATGGTGGTGACATGAAATGCATTATGGTGAAGACATACTTGTATCAGGTAGAATTCATCTAAGGAAATAAATTTGCCTCTCTTCCCTCCTTGTGTAGCATGGAACAGCACAATGCAAATTTCATATGCTTTGGGATATAGGCTATGTACTTGCAGACTCATAACTATGAGTATCACAGGCACTGCACAAATATATTTAAGCTCTCTCCAAACTGCAGATAGTTTAGATTTTACCAAAGGGGATATCTACTTTAGCATCCCCATTTATTGCTGGTTGTCTACGTCTGTGTGCTTCCAAGCAGAGCCAATTTCCCTTTTTTTGTTGTTTTTCTTTATCAGTTATTTAAATCTCTGAAGAAATCACAGTATAATAATCCATGAACATTACAAACCTTTTCATTTTTGATTCGGTTGTCTTTCACAAAATGGACTTGTCTAAATTTTGGGCAGATAGAATGTCTCCTCACAATTACACAATCTTTCTGTAATATTTTAATTAACACAGGTACAATTGCTGATATTGTATTTATTTTCATTTTATTGCAAATGATGCACGTGATTTCCAGAGTGACTTGGATTTTACTGAAACAGCTAACTTTTCCAGTTTTAAACTGATTGGATTTTCCTGCAGCTAACTAGCTCAGTTTATTTTAAATTGACTTTTAGCAAATTTTACTTTCATATAATAATTTATTTCAAGTAACAACTGCAAATAAATACCTGGTCCAACATCTCATTCCCAACAGATTTTTTATTTGGCCAATATCTGATTAAGAAGTTCTACTTAAAAATTGTTAACTACTTCTGATGACTGTCTGCCTGGGAATATACTGGAAATATAATCCTTGGCCCTAGTACAGAAAGCAACATCTGATTAAGCTTTGACCAACAAAAACACACCCCGTAATTTTGTTGATGTTGAGGACTTTGGATTTGAATTTGGATGAAAGGCACAGTAAGGCAAATCTTACAGCAGATTTCCATGCTAGTTTGCAATTTTTTGAGCTTCACATCTATCTAAACCATGGGAGGAAAATGGAACTGAAGGTGGTATTTCATTGCAGAAGTCAATCTTTAGAGAAGTCTTTGCAGATTGCAATGTTTGCATAAAATACAGCTTCAATAAACCTACAGCATAACATAACATTATAAATAATATGCCACTAGACATTGGTGAGCACAACATTAGCTTTCAGCACATTTTATATGTATTATTCTAATAGGTTGGTTGAATTTTTTTTTCCCCTTGAATTACAGCATTGCTGATTTATTGAATAGCTAATTTATTAACTAGCTACTATGGACCTAAAATTGCTTATGCTTTATCCTTCTTTTATACCTATTCAGCTTAAAAAATTGTTAATTTCAAAAAGTAATGATAACATTATATTTCTTATTCCACCAGTTTAGTTGTATATATTGTCATAGGCTGAGGGGATGGTAAATAAAGCTGTTTGTGGAAAACAATAGCAGTATGGATCAGTGGCACAGATCTTCTAGTCATTAAGCTCCTGAGCTCCCCCAAAGCAATAATGAAACATTCCAGTGAGCCAATATATCCTTATATGTACTGCCATAGTCAAACCACTGAGGCCTTATGACGTATTGGTGCACCTTCACAGTGCACTGAGGTCCTGTTGTGCTACAAAAGAGAGAATTGGAGACAGAGAAACAGTCACTGCTCTACTGGAGCTTCCAGCCTGAACTGCAGTTAAAGCCAGATGCTCTGAATAGAATGAGAAAGTAATGATAAAAATCAAATGCACGTTTCTCTCAGTATTTTTTAAAAAAACTAAAGCTATAGTTTCATTCCCTTGAAAACGTAAAAAAGTATCATATGGAAATTCATGAAAAGGATGCCAACGTTGTCCAGGTTTCCGTAGTATCCCTGACACATCAGAATGCCAAATTCAGTGGTAAAGTCAATTCCCTGATGTGGATCAGCTAGTACAATAGACTTGTTTATATTTGGTCATTTAAAATATAATTCAATCGAATTATCAAACAGAAGAAATGAAAACCAAACTGAAATAAAAATATCTATTATATCTTCTTAAAAGAATCAGACAATTTTTAAGTGGTTCATATATGTATGAAGGGCAAAAAGCTCTGAGCTAAAACCACTCAAGTATAGAATTTTAGTAGAATAAAAGAGGATTTGTATGATGAAAAGGGATGCTAAATAAATGTCCACTGCTATTTGACTGAGTAGTAAAATTTTTAAAGGCCATTTTGTGTGATTTTGATTTTTTGTCCTCTGAGTGTCTGAAACCCTTCCCCCCCCCCATAGTTCCATACTTTCCCCCTTCACATTTCCCTCTTTGTCTTGGTTCATAAGATAGGCAAGGAACATAAATGAAAATAAAGATATTCGACAGCTCAAAGTAAAACTGTGCCTTTTTGAATATGTATACAATACAACAGCCAGATTGCTCTGCTATATTTTATACTATAACCATTTAATGGCAATTCTGCTGTGAGGTCGTGAAATCAAATATAGTTCACAAAATTCCAGCAGAAACATGGAATCTACACTTGTGGTATTACAAAATGTGCACGCTGAAATATTAATAGTGCATAGTGAATTGCCAGGATCGCTGAAGGTGTTATTACCCCACTGCTCAATACATCGAGATGCAGAGTTCCCAGCCGCTTCACTACTCTGTCAACCCCAAAATTCTAAGTTGTGCAGCCAGAGCACTGAGCTGAATCTAGTGAGCTCCTCCTCTTCAGCACTGGAAGTTTTTAAGGCACAGGGTAAGATCAACACAGCTTTAAGGTTTCCTACATTCACACTTATGTGTCCAAGCTTCCGTGCTCCTCTCCTAATTGCACTGGGTTAGTCGCATCATGTGAGCACACTTGCTGAATGCACGACATTTCTGTCGTTGCACAGTGGGTGTTTCACAGCTGCCATAACCACATGGAAATCACAGAATCTGAGAATCTCCTGAAATGGAAGGGACCCCAAGGATAATTGAAGTCCAACTCCTGGCCCTGCTCAGGGCAGTCCCAAGACTCTCCATGTGCCTGACAGCATTGTCCAAACCTTCCTGATCTCTGTCAGGCTTGGTGCTGTGATCACTTCCCTGGGAATCCTGTTCCAGTGACAAACCACCCTTGGGGTGAAAAACCTTTTCTTAGTATCTAACCTAAACCTCCCCTGACACAGCTTCATGTCCTGTCACTGGTCACCAGAGAGAAGGGATCAGTGCCTGCCCCTCCACATCCCCTCATGAGGAAAATGGTTTAAGATGGAAATGATCTCATCTGGGAACATTTAGAAAGATAAAATAAACACCATATTTTTTATTGCTATAATAATACAGCAATACTATTGAGAGACTTGAAAGACTATTTGCTCTTTGCAGATCTTTTGATGACCATGAGAAATTATTTCACTTACTCTTACGTGCAATAAAGAAAGAAATCTATTTAAGGCAAACCCCCCCAGCTCTGCAGGGTAATGGCAAAATTTAGTGCATGAATGGTTTTAAGGAGAGATCTCCCAGACCTACAAGCAGCACACAGAATGAACAGGGGCAGGATAACAGAAACTATTAAACCCACTAGAACAGATAAAAATGAACAACTGATGTTGGAGCTTATAACGATGGGTCGTTACTATGACAATGGTCAGGCTAATTAAGTTGAGCGATAAGAAAAGGAAAAATGCATGTATAAATTTTATCAAGTGCTCACCGAGTTTTAACACACAGCAACAAAAGATAACCAGGTTGTCCTGAGAAGGACAAATATCTCATTCAGGAATCTTCAATGACCAGTTCTTCTTTCAATAGTAAACTAAATGGATTGGTTGGTGGAGTCTTCAGCATCAGACCAAGCATTAAAAACTAAATTAAAATGTATTGAAGGCTGCACTGTATGCCATGCGCACTGGATAGGAGCAAAGATGAAATCTATCATAAAGGAAGGCTAAAATTCCACACTGAAAGACAAAAAGAAGCAATGTTGTGCAGAATGACCTTCATTAAGATCTTAAGATGCTCCTAATTTATTGTGCAAGGTACAACAGGTACCTGAACTGCTCCTTTTTGAGTGAAACTGACTTGCTCAAACAGTTACCCCCGTGCTGAGGTCACCCCACTATATTTAGCTAGGACTTATTTTCTTAAAGGACAGGTTGTTTTGTCTAAGCATAATGAGAGTCAGAAACAGCAGGGTAACCCTTGGTAATTGATTTTCATGGTTTAATCACTGTCACAGAAAATTATGCTAAATTTTTTTTAGTTTGAATTAGTTGGTTTTTTTCAGTCATTGGTTTTTGTTTGCCTTTCTCCACAATATTAAAGAACTGTTTAATGATGGGTAGTTTCTATCTTTAAAGAAAAATATACTTTGTAAACAGATAATTAATTTCCTTTTAGTTTTAAAGACATAAGTGCTTTTTCAAATCCTTCATTAATTTTTCTATGCTGTTCCCAGCATTGCCTCATTTCTACTATCCTTCTAAACTTATAAGAACCAGATGTATTATTCTACTGTTATCTCATTAGAGTTCTGATTTCGCAAAAGTAATGCTACATTCTAACAGTATGCTGCTTTGTAGCACAAAGAATATTGTTACTGCCATAGAGCTATTTGCATTTGCTATTCTGAAACGTCCTGAAGCGAGTTTCATTTGCCAGCCAATGCAGAGCAGTCTCTATGATCACTCTCTCCTTATCACTGTTTACCCCTTTGTCAGCTCTGTGTCATATAGAAGCATTGGATTGCTTTTATGTGCTTCTCATGACTGATGTATTGAGAGCTCTCAGTCTATTATCAGTTCTGTAAATGCTAGAAACACATCTGTTTTATGATGATTCCCCCTTGAGAATGGCATTTTGTCATCAGTTAATTTTATATATTTGAATTCATTAAATTTATGCTTCATGAATGCTATGTCTACCAATTTTTTAATCACTGCTGTTGAGCACTCAGATGAATGTCTTGATTATACCAGTATTGTGCCTCTATTATGTCTTTATACATTGTAAGTGAAATCCTCTCCAACGACAACACTTGCTTGACAAGACCTTGTCTCATAAGACTGTGGTGACTGATATTAATTTTTTACTTTCTTTTTTATTGTCTGGCAGATAACCTTGATTCTTTGTATTTTTATATTCTTAATGTCTGGATCAACAGACTTGTAGACTGACTGCCTGATGCATGAGTAGAGCTAAGAAATATTGGCTGTTCCAGCTTCAGCTGCCGTAAAGGCTGGGTCTGGGTTTTCTCAGCAGGGAATTCCACAACAGCAATTTTTACCCCCCAGACCAACCAAACCACTTTTGGATGGCAGCAGTACGTCTTCTCACTGTCGTAGTTTGGCACAAATTTGTCTGGGGAGTGTTGGCTGCTTGGGAGCCAGCTGCATGCACAGGAACCTGATGAGTGCTTGGGAGTCTGAGATCTCTTTCCCTTCCTGAGAAAAGATACTGTCCCTGATGGAAGCCTTTCGTGTGTCAGCCTGCTTCAGAACTTCTGAATAAGCTGGTAGTTCTGTCCAGGAGCTTGAACAATTTTCCAGACTTTACTAAAAATAAGCATCAGAAAACTAGCTGTCTCCTCAACCAATGCCTTTGTTATTCTGGTTAAACTGTCTACCTTACATTATTCTTCCACCATTCACAGTGTCTATTAAAGCCCTAGTTAAATATTACTATAATGAAAAGCACTTTGACATTCATGTGCAGTATAATATTTCCTTACTCCTGCTCAAGTAAAAACCAGAAATGTTAATTTAAGACTTCACACCTTTAAAAGTAATGACATTCCTTCCCTATTCATGTACTTTGGCTTTTTTCTTCTTTGCAGTGTACTGTAGGTTTATAAAAATTCAGTACTTGCCTATATATTTGTGGTATTAGTCTGAAACAGCTTATAATATTTTTGTTTTGTGGTGGACACAAAAGGAAACTTGTACTCTGAAGGGTTGTCCTGTTGTTATTTTGTGGAAGGGTAAAAGTTGCATTCACTGTGCAAGAGTAGAATTCCTTTGTGTATCTCACTAGATAGAGTGATGTTGTTTCTCCATAATGTGTTACTCTTTATTTAGAGTAAAGGTTGTGATGTTTTTTTTTCCTCCTCATTCCTTTATATACAAATATCAGTAATAAATGAAGGAGGTCTCCTCAGCAGGGGGGAGACAATGGAGCTTCTCAGGTTAGATCAATTGGGCCAAAGGAGTTTGTTCACAAATAATTCAATTTTGATAGTTTTTGCAGCACTGAGACCAATGCAACTGTAAAAGAATATTAAATTCTGTTTACATGTACTGCAGTTGGAGAAGCTGACCAAAGTTTTTTAGAGTAATGAAACTGTGATTTTTTTCTTAGAAATCAGGATCTTCCAGCATATCCTTCCATGTTCTAAACTCTCAGGAAACTTTTTCCACATCTGTAGATAGTTTATTTCCAGCATTTTCCGTTTCCTGGGCTTTGTAAGCTGTATTGCCAAAAGCATTAAAATCTAATCTGAAATAAAATGTGAGTATAAAGAACAAAAAATGGGAAAAGGAACTTAACACAAATGGCTTTCTTGAGCTTTGATTAAACTGAGGTATTTCAGTCAGTCTCCTTGAACGCCTGTTCTTCATCAGATTTAGAACTATGCAGAGGAGAACAGTAATAATTTAAAAGTACTTAAAGTTTTATCCAGAATTTTTTGTATCTGGAAAGGGAAAATACATTATCTAAAAATAACTTAAATGTTTGTTTATATCGCCTTGCTTATGTTAAGCTGGCAATACACTTCTATTACTGTACACTTGGATAATTTCTATGTAATATCACAGTGAACAGAGAAACTGAGATGAAGTAGCTTGAGAAAAATATTATTCAAAGTTTTTGATGTTAATGAACATACCAATACAAGAGTTCTGAAGAAATTCAGTATGAAGCAAATCTTTTTTTCTTACTTATAGAAGCCTGCATACCTGGAAGTGAGCCAAGGTGTTTCCAATGTTTATTTTGAGGAAGCTTGTGGGTGGACATTGCTTATTGTGTTCTACTTTTCAATAACCTTCTGAAGCACTGGAAGACTGTAGATTTTGATGAGTGTCAACAAAAATATTTTATTCTGTCCTTTGGATGACTTTTTAGGGGAGGATTGAGTGTAGTTCTCAGTTTTACTCATAGAACATAATAAATGAGCATTGGATTATTGGTGCTCCAGAGAACAGAGAAATTACTATGTGACTTCAAGTATGTTGAAAAGGATGTACTTTAGCTTAACCAAGACTGGTGGCAATTTGTTTCTCCTGAAGTCAATTTCACAACACTATGGAATTGGAAGTAATACACATCTCGTGTTTTATCCTGGGTAAGATAACATTGATCCAAGTTACCCCCAGTTAATCCATCAGCAAGAGCATTTTTCACCCATGAACTTCTAGTGTTCAAGTTGTAAGACTGCAAATGGTAAAGTGTTACATCATTTACATATTGCGTGTGATAGTAGAATACCAATACCCAGTTCCTGGCAAATCTCAGAAGACTTGCCTACATTCATGAGCACCGTCAAAAAAGCTACTGCTTTATACCAGACCAGAAACAAATGAAAGGAAAGTGCAAGTACTAAAAACTATCATCACATTAAAGCTGTGGAAACAAGAAAAAGAAGTTAAAGAACTTAGGACAATTTAGCAATTTAATGGGAACTGAACTTCTCATACTCAGCCAGAAATCCTAAATTTGGGACCAGATTTTGAAAAGATTTTATGTATTGAATGAAGACATGCACACAGTCATGTCTTCAGAAGCATGCTGGCTGCCTAGCACAGTAACATCCTTGTCCTATAGCTAGAGCCAAGTAATAACAAAAGTAGGTAAAATGTTTGAAACTCTCTACTTAATTTTTCTTATGTGTTGCTTGCTGTTGATGACACTTAATTTTCTGGCCATTTAAGAATACTTTATATTTATTCTTAGTTAGGAGGTAAAATAGCTGATAGTATATTGCTGTCCTGAGACTACTACAGTAATTATGAACAATCTTACTTATGCCAAGTCTTTCGAAACACATTTCACAGGAATCAAAGTGATTATTTTCCTTAACAACAGTTATAGAGATTTAATTAAATCTTGCTTTATCAATGATAATTATAAAAATGTATTTCTAATCCTTTATTGATTAGGTAAAAGACTTATTCTAAAGCTTTTAACCTGCTTATTTTTCAAACCTTCACATAAATGATTTCAGAGAACATTGATAACAGAAACATTTTTCAATTAAAATAGTTCCTATAGAAGCTAAAATAGAAGACTTTGCAATGTTTGTAATCCAATAGGGGTAGCTATATTTTAAAGTAATGTTTTTTCTAGGTATGCTTTGAAATAAAACAGTAGGCACAGTTGTGGGTTGTATGTATACAAGCAGTATACAATAGTATAGGTTGTATGAAGATCTTAATGGAAAAAGAAACTACAGTCCTGCCACAAAAACTCTGTATAATAAAGAGAAGATTAATTTCCAGCTTCTATTCCCAGCTGAGAGGAGTACAGAGATATAGTGAATTAAAAAATCTATCCCAAAGTTACATACCTGAAGTCCCCATGATTATCAAGTTATCCCTTGATATGATTCTAGGTTCTTATCTATTAAAATACAGGGATTAAGTTATGCATTCATAATATATGAAGTTCTGACATAGTCCATAAGATAATTATTTCCTATACACTTGTTTCTCTCATAAGTTCAGCTGGCAACCTCATTTCCTCTGTGGGTAGATACCATTCCTCTATGGAGAGACCTTGTAAAACCCACCACTATGCAAAGCAGCCACTTGGCTCACAACATGAAAATCATGCTGAGACAGTATTACTTTGAGATTGTAGTCAGAAAACGAGCTGGAACTACAAAAAGGTAAACAACTTGCTAAGCTTGGAAGCACCTTGCCTTTACCATACTGAGAAGAGACGCTTTCAATGCGCCTGTGAGGACAGAAGGGTGCCCTTGCTGGCTGCTGTGCACTGGATACAACAGCAGTTGTGTAGCAATGGGGCATGGAGGGACACAAAGAGAGAAAATGGGGATCGGGGACTGCTTGAGAGAGCAGTCTCAGAGCTGGCCCCTCTCAGACCTAAGCCACTCTCAGCATGAAACAACCCAATATCAGGACTCTACCAAAAAGGAAGGAAAGTGCTTGAGAAAAATGGAAGTGTCTTTTGCTGCTTGCAACAGAAGAGAGAAAAAGAGATGGTAAAAGTCAAACCCAGCAATAATTCCCAGTATGAAGGCTCTCAGTTAAATCAGTTCTCATAATCAACTTTCCAGATCCAACACTTTTCCAATAATAATATTATAATCTCCCTGAGTCATAAATTTCTTGAGTTCTTTTCTGTATAAGCCAAAAATTTCCTCACTCTATTACCAATAGATGCAGTAAAAAGACAAAAGTTGTGGTAAAAAAAGTGACCTAATAACATTCTTACTTCTTCCAAAAAACTACCCAATGCCTGCTTACATAATGATCTCCCTGGGTTAGTAGCTGCCTAATTAAAATTCCATGCAGCTCTAAGAAAGTAGAGCATGTTTATAACAAGATGGTATATAATCTATTTTAATGTGCTGTCTCACTCTGTTATTAAAGAAATGTTGCATCTGTTTGATACCTACAGTGCTAAATATAATTTTTAACAGTCTCATGATGCCTAATGAGCATATTCAGTCACTCCTGATTTATAAATTTTTCTTGTAAATAACTAGAATTACATTTCATTGTTGTAGCTACATCTAGCAGTTTTGTTCTGGTATATAACTTCTCATTTGGAGAAAACAATGAGTAGGCTGCCTTGTCAGATGTGGTTTTGCACAAAGTATCCTGGGCAACTGCTAAGACATCAGGGAAAATGTTATGATGTTTCTATCACAAGGGCTTTTGTTGCAAAGTAAATGAGACAAGTGTGGGAAACTGATCTGTGCTCCCATGTGCTATTATTAATGGGAAACATCTGAAAAATATACCTTGTGATTTGCCAGTAAGTGTGAGCAAGGACCTGTGGGAAATCGTGTCTCTATTTAACATATAATGCCTTTCAATGTCAGAACTGTTGATCGTCATCTCTGCCCTTTGCGCTCAGCTATCCTGTCATGAATAAAGCATCTGGGAGTGGAGCTTCAACAACTTATTGTTTTGAGTCTTACTGCTACAGAATAAAATCACTAGTGTCTCTTGTGTGTCAATCAAAAAGTCTAAGACAGGCATCCTCAAACATTGGTTCCCGTAAACTGTAGCATCTCTGAAACATCAACACTCCATGGATCTATTTCTTACAAGGCATGCTTCATTGCTTTTCTATACAGCATATGGTTAAATTGCCTTATTGCCTTTAGGACATTCTTTTTAGTTTTACAAATAAATATTTTTTTTTCCCCCATTAATTTTCCTCACCCATTCCACCATTATTCATGATGATAAAGTCAATTATTTAAGATTAAGAGATTTGGTTATACTCCAGACCTCTGGCAACATGATTTCATTCAACTTTATCTTTCTGAAATCTTTTTTAAAGCTAAAGCCATTGCTGGATTTGAAGTAATAACATCACTTTAATTAAGTCCAAAAGCCTTTCAGAGAAGAGGTAAAAATAGGGGTCCTGAATCTGTTAACTTGAAGGCAGAGGAATTTCTTTACAGATACTGTCTACTGGATATTAAAAAAAAAAAAAAAAAAAAAAAAAAAAAAAAATCAGGAAAATGTTAATTGGGGTAAAAAAAAAAAAAAAAAAACAAAAGAAGGAATAAAATTTGTAGAAGTAAGACCTAAATTAACAGCAGCTATTCTCTTCCAGTAGGTAATCAGCAGCTAGTTTCTTTCAGTATTTTGACTTGCCAGGAATAGTCATACAATACTGAACAATTCAGAGGTCTATTTAAACTGTAGCCTGATTGACACAGAGACCATTAGCTCTACTTGTGCAGTGCTTGGTCTACTCTGTTACTTTCTTTTACTCTATTACCCTCTATGACAGAGTAATAAACATGACAGAGTAATAAACACTGTCTTCTTCCCACTTCTGTAAAGTGGTTGGCTTCTGTAGCAGAAATCAGGAAGAAAGAAAAAGCCCCAAAGCATGATCTTTCTTTGAGATTCCCTCTGCTAGGGTACAATTAAAAAGTAATCATTGTTGAACAAGACATTTTTCTAAACATATAAATTTTATATAAATGCACACAAAAGTGTATATTTATATATGATTCATATAAATGTATTACAAACATAACTGTCTTCATATATATGTCTGATTTAGAAAGTCAGTAATTTGATTTGTTCAGTGTGACTCATTGTCATTTTTAATGTGGTTTTTATATGAATAGATGTATCAATACAGAGTCTATTGTGTGGGAAGGAATGACTGACTAAGAGAGATAAAAGGTCTGAGGTACAGTTCATGAGCATTAATGATGGATCAGTGCTATTTTTCATGCAACTAAATGGTCAGGGCTATTATTTTTAGAAAAAAAAAACTACCCAAAATCTGTGTTACATTTAACAGGCTCATTATAGGGAGCTTGATGGTATTAAACATTTAGATTTATTAATTTTCAACAAGGAACATACAAATAGTCTTTTCACATGTATTTGATCAACAAATACAAACAAGGCAATTAAAGCAATTTTTAAAATAAACTATTCAGTTGTAACTGAATGAAGTACACTTGAGCTATACTGTTGTGATGTAGGTTGGATGCAGCAAGAGAAGCTGACCATCTACCTATCTTCCATGCAGGTACCAGGTTTAGGCATTGCTCAGGTGTTGTTCGCAGTCCCCAGTGGTCAAAGTGACTACTACAGGGCCTAGGTACTTGATAGTGCATTAAAGATGCTGTTGTAGTTTTGGTTCAACATTTTTTATTGCCAGCAGAGAAACACAGTCATATGAACTCTCACTCTTTTGGTTGCTTAGTGAGAAAAAGCAGGAGAAAAAGACAATCATAAAAGGGTCTTGCAGATCACAGCATAATTTCATCTTTCTGGGGCTGAAAATTTATGTGAAATTATAAAGCGGTTTCCAGAGGATACAAAAATACCCACTGGAATTGCGGCAATACCTTAAAATCTATCAGTTCATTGTGAGGATATTATGAGCAACAGCATAGCCTCTGTAGATATTTCCAGTTACTATTTTGTCTCAAACTTTCTCTTATTGACAATAACCTTTTATTAACTTTGAAAGGAGACATTGCTTAGAAATAGCAATATTAGCAACACCTCTTGTAATAAAGAGATGACATACATACAGTTTATAGTGCCATTTTCCATCAGGACTAATCATGGTCAGAAGCAGGTTGTCTTTGGAAGACAGATTAATATAGTTCAGACATTAAAAACTTATATGAAAAGAGAATGACAGTATTCTACACAAGATAGTCTCAGGCTTTGCTGTGAGATGGTCTCTACCTGTGATGTGAAGTACGAGATTTACAGTAAATTTTGCCATGTTGAATTTGGTAATTAATGAACCTTTTATTGACATTGGTGGCTGTTGTTCAGCCTCAGATCATTCTTATATTCAGGAAGAGCTAAACTTGATATGACTTGCAGTCAGTGTGCATGACTACATGTATATGTATTCTGACTGGAAGTGAAACACAAAATATGTCTGGGCATTCCCTTTTAGGTAGTCATCCTTTAGGTAAATTGTGGGAGTATGGGTTTCAAAATATTAGTGGTACATAAGTCTGGCTTCACAGGCTAACTCTGCTTAATAAGATAGTTTGGACATAGTCCTAAATAATGGCCTTCAGAACAGCTCCATATCAGAAACGTTACAATACAACTCATATCAGTATAGACAAGGCTGTGTTTCCAAAAAAACCATTTTCAGCTTCTGATCAGAGAATTCTATCTCTTCTATAGATTCACAGAATGCTGTGAAGGGTTTGAAGAGCCCATAGGAGATCATCGAGCCTATCCTCCTGCTCACAGTGGGTCCAATTAGGGAAGTTTGTACAGTGCCTTGTGTGAAGGATAGACACAGTTTCTCCTATAAACTTCCCTTTCAATTCATACAGACAATGACTGAAATAAAAATAAAAACACATATTTTGTTTCCATGCAGACTGTCTTCTCAAATGGAATTCAACATTGTGTTTTGAACCAGCCCAGTATGAACAGCAGGCAGTAAACTTTATCTCTCAGTTCTATACTAGGCTCTAAATGATGGAATATTACTTTATCTTTCAATGCTGCTTTTCTTCTTCTATTTTCATCAGGGCTTTATCTTAACCCTGGGAGATATTTAGTGAAAGGATTGCACACTGCTATACTAGTAGAATGAGCCTAGGATATCAAGGTGCTCCTCATCATGACCTCCTGCATCCTAGTTTGGCATAGGACTTCAAAGGATTCACAGAAGCATAGTAAAAAGATAACTCTAATGAGGCATCAGATCACTGCATGGAACAAAGGGATTGAAACTGGGCTCTCCAGAGATGAGACTAAGGGTGGACAGCCCAGGTCAAGAGTGAAACCAGCAGCCCAGCTGAAATGCATGTGCACCAATGCAAGCAGGATGGGTAACAAACAGGAGGAGCTGGAAGCCATGGTGCAGCAGGAAAGCTATGATGTAGTCACCATCATGGAAATGTGGTGGGATGACTCGCACGACTGGAATGCTGCCATGGATGTCTACAATAAGGGACCGGCAAGGTAGGAGAGGTGGATGGGTGGCTCTGTATGTTAGAGACTCTCTTGACTCTCTAGAACTTGAAGTCAGTAACAATAAGGTTGAGTGCCTGTGGATCACAATCAGGGGGAAGGCCAACAAGGCTGGTATCCTGGTGGGAGTCTGTTACAGACCACCCAATCAGGATGATGAGGGTGATGAATTATTCTACAAGCAGCTGGCGGATGTCTCAAAATCACCAGCCCTTGTTCTTGTGTGTGACTTTAACCTGCCAGATGTCTGCTGGGAACTCCACATGGCAGAGAAGAGGCAGTCTAGGAGGTTCCTGGAGTGTATAGAGGATAATTTCTTGCTTCATGTGGTAAATGAGTCTACCAGAGATGGGGCGCTGCTAGACCTTCTGTTCACAAACAGAGAGGGGCTGGTGGGAGATGTGGTGGTCAGAGGCTGTCTGGGGCACAGTGACCATGAAATAATAGAGTTTTCAATACTCAGGGATGCAGAGAGGGCCATCAATAAAACCTCTACGCTGGACTTCCGGAGGGCAGATTTCGGCCTTTTCAGAAGACTGGTAGGAGGGTACCCTGGGAAACAGCTCTTGAAAATGAAGGGGTCCAGGAGGCATGGACATGCTTCAAGAAGGAAGTCTTGACCGCACAAGAGAAGGCTATCCCAGTGTGCCAAAAGGCAAGCCAACGGGGAAGACAACCAGTCTGGCTAAACAGGGAGATTTTAAAGGAAATTAGGGTAGAAAAGTGAGTTTACTGACTATGGAAAAAAGGGCTGGCTACTCAGGAAGAGTTTAGGGATATAGTTAGGTCTTTCCGAAAGAAAATCAGAGAGATGAAGGCAAAACTTGAACTTGATCTTGTCACTTCTGTTAGGGATAACAAAAAGTCTTTCTGTAGATACATCAAAAGCAAAAGGAGGGACAAGGAAAACCTCCATTCTTTATTGGACATGGGTGGGAACATAGTTATCAAAGATGAAGAAAAGGCTGAGGTGTTTAACACCTTCTTTACCTCAGCCTTCAGCAGTAATACAGGTTGTTCTGAGGACAGCTGGCTTCTGGATCTTGTAGATAGGGATAAGAAGCTGAATAGCCCCTTGTAATCTGGGAGGAAACAGTTAGTGACCTGCTGAGCAACTTGGATCCACACAAATCCATGGGACCAGATGGGATCCACCTAAGGGTGATGAGGGAGCTGGCAGAAGAGCTCGCCAAGCCGTTCTCCATCATTTACCAACAGTCCTGGCTCCTTGGGGAGGTCCCAGATGATTGGAAGTTGGCGACTGTCATGCCAATCTACAAAAAGGACTGGAAGGAGGATCTGGGAAACTACAGGCCTGTCACTCTGACCTCAGTGCCTGGCAAGGTTATGGAGCAGATCATCCTGAGTGCAAGCACACAGCACCTACAGGATGGACAAGGGATCAGACCCAGCCAGTACGGGTTAGGCAGGGCAGGTCCTCTCTGACCAACCTGATCTCCTTTCATGATCAGGTGACCCATCTGGTGGATGAGAGGAAGGCTGTGGATGTGTCTATCTGGACTTCAGCAAAGTCTTTGACATCATCTCCCACAGCACACTCCTGGAAAAGCTGCAGCCCACGGCTTGGACAGGGGCACTCTGTGCTGGGTCAGGAACTGGCTGGAGGGCCAGGCCCAGAGAGTGCTGGTGAACGGGGCTGCATCCAGCTGGTGGCCGGTCACCAGTGGTGTCCCCCAGGGGTCAGTGCTGGGCCCAGTTCTGTTTAACATCTTTATCAACGATTTAGATGAGGATATTGAGTGTACCATAAGTAAATTTGCAGATGAAACCAAGCTGGAGGGGAGTGTCGATCTGGTGGAAGGCAGGAGGGCTCTGCAGAGGGACCTGGACAGACTGGAGAGTTGGGCTGATTCCAATGGGATGAGGTTCAACAAGGCCAAGTGCCGGGTCCTGCACTTTGGCCACAACAACCCCTGCAGCACTTCAGGCTGGGCACAGAGTGGCTGGAGAGCAGCCAGGTGGAAAGGGACCTGGGAGTTTGGATTGACAGGAAGCTGAACATGAGCCAGCAGTGTGCCCAGGTGGCCAAGAAGGCCAATGGCATCCTGGCCTGGATCAGGAACAGTGTGGCCAGCAGGAGCAAGGAAGTGATTCTTCCCCTGTACTCAGCATTGGTGAGGCCACCCCTGGAGTGCTGTGTCCAGTTCTGGGCCCCTCAGTTCAGGAAGGATATTGAGGTGCTGGAGCAGGTCCAGAGAAGAGCAATGAGGCCAGTGAAGAGACTCGAGCACAAGTCCTGTGAGGAGAGGCTGAAGGAGCTGGGGTTTTGTAACCCGGAGAAGAGAAGGCTCAGGGGAGACCTCATCGGTCTCTACAACTCCCTGAAAGGAGGTTGTAGCCAGATGGGGTCAGTCTCTTTTCCCAGGCAGCTATCAGTAAGACAAGAAGGCATGGTCTCAAGCTATGCCAGGGGGGGTTTAGGTTAGATGTTAGGAAGAAATTCTTTACAGAGAGGGTAATCAAGCATTGGAATGGGCTGCCCAGAGAGATGGTGGATCCTCTGTCCCCGGAGGTTTTTAAGACAAGACTAAATGTGGCACTTAGTGCCATAATCTATTAACTGTGGTGGTAGTGGATCAAGGGTTGAACTTGATGATCTCAGAGGTCCTTTTCAACCCATCTCATTCTAGGATTCTAAAGTACAGGATTACTTTTAAGTATTGTGTTCCTGTTCACATCAATTAAAATGACAGGTAAATCTGTATTTTCAAGGAAATATTTTTACTCCAACTAGTTACATGTCAAAATCTAAACAACGTGAAAGAAATGACAAAACTTTACAATTTAAGAGTGGAATTATGATAATATAGATTAAAGTCGGACAAATGTTTTCATGTAACTTACATTGCAAGATAACTATGTTGCTAGGGACAGAGTGTGACTTTTAGTCTTTGATACGGATGACAAATTTTTATCTTACATTTGCAACTTTCTTATTAGACCAGAGAAGAAAATCTGGAGACAGAAGGGGAGTTAGGGAATAAGATGGGTGATCTTGGACTTTCCTTAGAAAGAAAGTGAAACCCCAAAAAAGTAGAGGAGTAATATAACTGGGGAAGAGGAAACGTATTAAAATGCTGCTTTCTTAATCAAATGACTAAGTACCAAAATATCCAAGAACTTACCTAATAAATGAAAAGACCTGTTTTATTGCTTTTTGTTTATATTGAACTGGCAGGAAAGAATCACCTCTGCCTTTTCTGAACCCAGATCCTGCAAGACAGTGATGTAAGACAGTGGGGCTTCTGCTTTGGGCAAAATCAATCATGTCAGTAAATCTTTGCATTACTGCACTTCTGAAGTGAGCTTTAGGATGGGAAAACTTCACAAACAGCTGTAGACAATTGTTCATAGAGATAGCAGTGTAAGGACTTTGTCCAGAGAATACTCAGTTTCAGAGCCTGCTGACCCTGAACTTTTTCCATTCAGAATTCTGTGTTTCTGAGTCTTTTAATTTCTCACTTTTGGCTAAAGTAGTCAACTATGTATCTTCTACAGATTTTGCTACTTGACTATTCAATGTGAATGTAATTTTTATTAGTATGGTATGAACTTCTTTTGTCAGGGGAAGATTTCCCTCCTACTTCACATCTGAATCCTCACTAACTTTTAGGTGTCTGCATCACACCATTATTGCTTAGCTTGTGAAGGAACTTCTTGTGTAGCATATAATGAAAAAAATCCTTTTGAAATCTACACTAAATTTGTCAGCAAATTCTCTTTTCTATGATAGTGAACACTAGGAAACTTCAGTACAGAATCACCATTTTAAATGCATACATGTCTAAAAATACATAACTTGTGTGACACCCAGCAACAGCAAAGAAAATAAGGAAGGCTATAGAAAAGGAGTTAAAAACTGAGGAGGACAAAAAAGCTCATGAGACACTGATCCAACATAGATCACATAAACCAATGGCTCTCTGCTTGGGCACCCATGGATTTAATCACCTAAATTTTTTTCCGTGTTTTGAAGATGACACCTGGCTTTGACTGAGCTGACAGTTTGAGATATACAGACAGCACAGTATACCCCTCCTCTTTTATATTAGGAGCTAGCTCAGGGGAAGCTCAACTACTGAAGAGCGGATGCAGCCTGCCAGGGCAGATGTCCTTTCTAATGCCACAACACTCGGGAATAAAACAACATATTTGCAGCTCCGCCTCCCCTCAGAATCTTGATGTTTTTCCTTTTCTGAAATAGGGGAACAAAGGTTAAAAAAATAAAAGCTGGCAAGAAGTTTAGTAACTAGAAGTAGGAACAAAATGAGTAAGAGAAATATGATCAGAAAAAGCAAGAGACTGTTAAACAGGAAATATATTGGGAAAGGAGAATACAGAGGACTGAGATAAAGAAGGAAGAAAACAGTAAATGTGATCACTGAATGCCCCAAGAGGGAATACAGAAAGTAAAGAGCATTGAATCATCAATCCATCACAAAGTGGTCTGACACCCAACCCCATTTACTAGACAAATGTGCATAAATATTCTTGCAGACAGTTGAAATGTTGCATTTTGAAGAAGAAATGACTTATATATTAACAATATTAATGATTTTAGACTGTGCTGGGTTGACCCTGGCTGCATTTCAGGTGCTCACCTAAGCTGTTCTATCACTTTCCTTCTCAGCTGGATGGGGAGAAGAAACACAACAAAAGACTGCATTGAGACAAGGGCAGGAAGAGATCACTTCTCAGTCCCCATCATGGGCAAAATGGACTTGGGAAAAAATTGATTTAATTTATTGCCAATCACATCAGAATAGGATAATAAGAAATAAAATGAAATTTTAAAAACACTCCCCGCCTTCCCCCCTCCTTTTGCCTAGGTTTGACTTCACTCCCAATTTTTTCTCCCTCCCCTCCCCCAGCTGTGCAGGGGGAACAGGGAAGGGAGGCTGTGATCAGTTCATCATAAGTTGTTTCTGCCAGTCCTTAATCCTCAGTGGGAGGACCCCTCACATGCTGTGTGTGCTCCAGTGTAGGTCCCTTTCCCAGGGTACAGTCCTTCAGGAACAGACTGCTCCAGAGTGGGTCCCCTATGGATTCACCAGTCCTGCCGGCATACCTGCTCAAGTGTGGGCTCCTCTCACCATGGGTCCTGCCAGGAGCTTGCATCAGTGTGGTCTCACAACCTCCTTCAGGCATCCCCTTGCTCCAGCATGGGGTTCTCCATAGGCAGCAGGTGGATATCTGCTCCATGGTGGACTTTCATGGGCTACAGGGGAAAATCCTGCCACACCATGGTCTTCACCATGGGCTGCAAGGGAATCTCTGCTTCCATGACTGGGACATCTCCTCCACCTCCTTATTCACTGACCTTAGTGTCTGCAGGGCTGTTTCTCTAACATATTCTCACTCCTGTCCCACTGATGTTGCTGTTGTGCAGGGTTTTTTCTCCACTTCTTAACTATGTTATCCCAGAGACACTGCCGCTATTGCTGATGGGATTGGCCTTGACTAGCAGTGCGTCTGTCTTGGAGATGGCTAAGACTGGCTGCATTGGACATAGGGAAAGCTTCCAGAAGCTTTGCACGGGAGCCACACCTGTAGCTCTACGCTATCAAAATGTTGCCACACAAACCCAGTACATAGGCAACTGACTGATCATTGTAACCCTGACTGTGATCAGTGGAAATTTTGACATTGTTTCTTTGTAGTCTGTTTTTGATCTTGAGTGTCAGTTTTAATGTTAAAATGAGAAATGAAAGATAAAATTTATCTGTAGTGCAAGCAATGATCTCAGGTGGGTGGTGGATTACCCTGGAAGATTTAATACTGAGGATATATTTTTGAAAAACTTGATCTAAAAGCTGTGTTTTGTACTGCTTCTGATAATACTTAGTGATATTGAACTGAGAATAACTGAGAAGATGGATTTTATCCCAGTGGAAATAAGTGTTGGGATAAAGCAAAAAGAGAAGGCAGAAAAAAGCAGCAAGGCTGTGAAAAAATCCCTAAGAAGTCAGCTTAGCAGTGCAGATAACATACAGGCAGTGTTATGGCACATGAACTGCATACAAACATCATCTTGTTGTGTGTTACAACTTCCCATCCACAGCAGAACTCACACCCAGAAAGTTCTGCCATGCTTCACATCTAAAATGTCTTTTCTCATATGAAGAAAGTTGATCACCATCATGTGTTTCACAAGCATTATTATCCCATTGACTAAAGAAGATACTCCTCTCTCAAGTTTTGTGTAGCTGATAAGCTGGCTGTTTGGAAAAGTCTGTGGACTTTTTTTTTGAAGTAAAAAATACTAAAAAATACTGTTGCTAAAACAGTCTATTAAATTTTATCAACAGACTATGCTAATTTACAAATTAAACATAATTTTTAACTTCCCAAATTATTTTCTTTTAAGTTTTTTTTCAAATTCATGGTCAATAGAGCTTCATTAATACCCTTCCTATTCATAACATCTGGGTATATTATTTATTTCATTGATTTCTATTCCAAGAAGGTGATGTATTTTTAGTGAAAACAGAAAATTTCTAAAATCATGTTAAATTCTGTAATTTTGTATGACAAAACTTACCCACTTGCGATCGTGTCATTAAGGCATTTTTTCTGTTTTAATTCCCTGAAAATTAGAAAATATTCATGTTCTTTATAGGTTGACAGGTTGTTGGATGGTCACATGCATGAATATTATCATTTCAAATTGTGCATGTGCAAGCGGATTTAAGTCCTGTATTAACTCAACAGATACTGGAGCTTAGCTGTCTGGCTCTTAATTCCCATTGAGTCAATTATGTCCTGGTAGAGAGAAACATTTTCAACAAGCTTCAAGGGCTACTACGAGCTGTGTATGGAAAAAAGCAACTGAAGATCCATTTAAATGGAATACGGCTAAAAATGAATTCTCAATAAATCATTTTTATATTTGAAGCTGTGAAATCTGTTTTTCTCCTTTTCTGGATCTGACAAAGCCACCTGCCAGGTCTAGACTCAGCATATGTAGCTTTTGTTGGTCCATAAATTATCGAAGTTACTTGAAGAATCTCAGCTCTGTTCATTTCCTGCTATTCTTTTTCTTCTCACAGCTTCATGATAATATAGACCAAAAGGTTTCCATTAGATACTGTTCACATCTGAAAACCAGAAGACAAGTAATAAAGAAAAAGATATCAGGCATTGTGACTCAGGAGGTCAAACGTGCTGAATGTAAACATAGATGTGGAAAATTTACACAGAGGAATGCCCACTAGTCCCCAGTGTTTCTGTAAGTGACAAATACAGTTGATCCACAGTCATAAAAAGAGCCAAATACACTGCTGAGTAAAGAGTTTGATTGTCTGCCTCCCTTCTATTGCACATAAATGTACCTACCTTCAGTATGTTGTGAAAGCCACTACTTTGAGCATTTTCAATGACTTAATAATAAATATTAGTTAAGTCATTTACAAAACAGCAATCAATAAAATCTGCTGTTTAAAAAACAAACAAAACAAACCCCACAAAGATTCAAAGATGTTTTGAACATGCTTTCCAACAATTTTATTTCTCAATATACAAGTTGGCAAATCATATAAGAAATGGCTGGTTATATTTATGGTCATTCATAGAGATGAAAGATGTTATCTCTACTTTTGTAGCATTGTCCCTTTGTAAATGCATTTTAAAAGAAAATCAGACATTAAAATTTAAAGAGTTTCTTGTTTACTGAATTCTGAAATGATACATTACAAACATTTAGTAGGTGCAATTCATTATTTAAAAGGCATGTAATTATTTTGTTCTTTAATAAAACATTCACTAAAATACAGGGGAATTAGATAAATAACACAAAGCACCCAGAGATTGCCACTGTAATTACAAAGTGAGCCGACATTTGATTATATTGCTTTAGAAATGAAGGGAAACAAAATTGCTGATATTTCTCAATCATTACAGGTCCTGCAGGTATTTTCTTCTCCCTAAAAAAACAGGACTAAACAAATGCTGTGAGCCATTACATTTCTGTAAGGACTTGCAAGGGAAGTCCTTGCACTAGAAAACTCTTAGGAAAAACTGCTGCTTAAATGAGCATGAGTGATCAAACAAACTGCACTTTTATTGAAAATCTATTCTAGAATATAATTTGAAAATTAATTTGAAAATTTAAAAAGTAATTTGAAATTATTTATTGAAATTTCTTTTTTACTTTTTGCTTCTAAGTCCAGAAAATATTCTTACTTGGGATTACATTGTTCAGTCTCCATGGGTTTGAACAGAGACTTCTGACTCAGTAGTGGTTTGCTTTCACTCCACGTAGTTGCAGGGCAACAATGCATAATTTAGGACACTGAAATTTTGCAAACAGCTGCACTTGGTAACAGTACTAGATTTTGATATGGACAGTAATTTTCAGGGAAGAAATAACCAAATACCGTGAATGGAACCGAAATTATTTTGCAGCCTTAAGACATTGTTCATAAGGGGTCCATTTATTGGGACTCAATTCCTATACAAAATTAAAGGAGTAACTTAAAATATATTTTACACAAAAATTTAATAATGATGGACGATATATTGTCCAAAGTTCTGGTTTCAGTTTTCACCTGTTACTTGGACAACTATTTAACTTCTAATTTATCTTATGAATGATGAAAACATAACATTAGGTATCTAATAAGCAATACTTTTTATGCAGTGCCAAACAGCTAGGACAAAATATTTAAGGTTTTGGGACAAAAATGTATGTCTTATGTACCTGAATGAACTTGAATTTCTGTAAATAAAAGAAATGTTACAGGAGACTTTTGTTCCTCTTTCTCTCTTCTTCTACTATATTTTTCTAACTTGTCATCAAAAGCCACTATCCAAGATTAAAGAATACTACTGCATAATCCAAAATGCAAAATGGACAGCTGGAAAGTTTCAAATACTGAACCAACTGATAGTGGGATTGCAAAATTTAGCAGACATTTCCAGGATATGAAGAAATATATGTTATAGAAGAAGATGTCATATATGTCAAATATATGTCATAAGAAGAAATATATGTCATAGAATCATACCACAGAATAAAGATTCCTTCTTATCTGAGCCTGAGTAGAATTTCCTGTTCCCTACCTGTGGTAGGGAACAGATTAACTCACTCCTCATTGCTAACCTTTCCCCTTAGGATGAACTGATGTAAAATGTCAATAAGTTTACTGTAGAATATTCAAAGGCAATTAATAGTATTTTCAAAGTGAAAGAATAAGCAAAACCCATGGACACATATTATTAGAGTTAGGTTTTTTTCACTAGAAATGAACTTTTCTCTGTAACAGTTTCCTAACTAGCAGCAATTTATATTGCATATATTCTCTATGTGTAAGATGCATGTATGCTGTGCATTTGTATCTTATCTTTGTATTCACAGACATAAAAACATTTACATATATACTTATACACACAGAAATTTGTACACTTATATGTGTGTACACATGCAGAGCAATGCAGTATTATCCTGGACCATATGTGTATATATATATGCTTACATGTATGTGTACATGCTTACATACATGTATGTACACAGAGACACACATATAGGTATGTAAATAGAACTCTACATCCTGTATGCTGTAGGATATTACTTATAGCCATATTACAGGAAAAAAATATATACTAACTTCAAAGCTTTTGTCAAGAATGATATACACAAATACCAGCTGGGTTCCATTTCTATTTTCCTTCTGTCCAGTTTTTTAACTATACTCTTTGTTGGGTTAGCAGAACTGTTTCAAATCCCTCTTATCAATGGAAAGTTTCTTATGCTAACTTAAAAGCAGTCACAAGGATTTGGTTTTTTTGCTTCTTAAGTTCGACCTTCCTTAGATTTGTATTTATTATTTTGATGCCTAGGAAAAACATGCAGTGATTTTCTCACTGTTTCTAGTCACAGGAAGATTTTTAACAAGAGTTGGACTTGATGATCTCAGAGGTCTTTTCCAATGTAGTTGATTCTATGATTCTCATGTATCTCCAGTAATTACACACAGATAGCAAAGCATTCAAATGTCATCAAGTCAGAAATTCTTTAAAATCCTCCCAAATGATTTTTATTTTTCATAAAAGTGGTGATTACCTTTTATTACAACTTTTTTAGAACAGCTAAACCTTCACTGGGGAACACAAGCTTTAGGTACAGCCCAACCTAACCAAAGTCATGCAGTAGGATTAGTAGCAAATAAAATATATTTCATATCCTGGGGATTACACGTACAGTGTGACAAAACCAAAAGTCTTTCCCTTTATAAACTGATATTTTGTTAAATCCTATGGGTGTCAAAAGAAGAATGAAACCTGATGAAAGGTTGAAGCTTGAGAAAGTATCTTGGCAGCCATAACATCAGGCCTTTTTCAAGGACACAGTTTCAGAACATTTTTGAAATGCAGTCTGAAATAGATGGAGGACTTCTAGCTGTGCACTTTCTTCTTCTTTTCAGGTAGAAGAAAACTCTCTGTATACCTTCATCTATTTTTCAGAACCAGACCTATTGCCAATTTTTGCCCAGCACATAAATGATTTCTGGAATCCATTGTCATTCCTAAGGTTAGCTGCTTAGTCTAAGAGTGAAAGAATGAATGAATGAATGAATAAGAATTACTATGGAGTAATAATACTCCTTTAGTTTAAGGCATGAGGTTATGGCAGAAATTACTGAGAGAGGAAAAAATTTCCCTTTGGCCTGGCTATTCCACTCCAAGGTTTCCTGTATCTTTCTTTCACTTAAACATCTGCTTAAACATAGATAATTGTTTTTATGCTTCCCAGTATGAAACTTTCGTGGTGGTCATAGCTTATAAAATACAGTCCATAATCACATTTTATATACCATTCCTCCAAGGTCATACATATTTAGATGTCAGGCACAGTGCTAACGAATGAACAGCTCAAATGTATCAGCTACCTCATCTAGCTTCCTGTCAGTACCCAGGCTGGTTAAAACCATACAAAGCATACTTATTGCTGACATATGCTTGCCAGAAAAGCTACAAGGTCAGAAGGCCTCTCTGCCCCAGTCTCACAGGGACTGGAGAGATGGTTTCTCCCATAGCATGTAACATAGCCATGCACCCAAAGAGTGGCTAAATCCTGTCCTCATTGCAAAATGTGGTGGCAACACACATTTCTACAAATCAGCCCAGTTTAAGTTACGGTCTTTACAGTGAGAAATAGGCAACCTATATTTCCTGAAGGAATCTCTCCTCTACCATCCATTTATGAGCAAGTAATTGGGCACACAGGGAGCAGATCAGTATATCAAAGTAACCAGTGTTTGTACGCCTGTACCAGTGTAGATAATTTTTGGCAAGTTTGTCTCCTGAGTAGATTTAGTGTGGTCCCCTGGACCAAACATTCCCATCAGATGTGTGGTTTGAATTCAGTCAGACCACCATCAAGAGCTGGAGGCAAAGCTGCTAGTATCTCAAAATACATTTGAGCTATATTTTTCAGTGTATCTTTGGGGACTTACTCCACTTTCAAATCATAGAAATCAAGAAAAGTCTCCTTAACCATAGGTAAATCAGAAACAAGAACAGAAAAAAGTTACTACCTGGTATTAAACTAGAGCTTATCTGTGATGTTTGACTCTGATGCAGAGAAGTAACTGATCTTGCGCCTTCATGAGTAAGCACTGAATGTAACTGTTTTCTCTGGGGGGATTTATCCTCCTACAGCACTGAGGCATCAGGCTCTCTAGTGGGAATGAAATAATGATACCTGAGCAATCCCAGATCTACAACTTTCAGGAGTCTGCAAATGTCAATCATATGCCAATAAAGTATTTCCCAAGCTAATGTATTCCAAACTGGGATTATCTTTTAGACCATAAAGTGTCTTACAAAAATCTGTTAACACCAGTGCAGAGACCAAATGGATGTTTTTATGCAGTTTATCATCCAGCATGTGTAAAAAAAAGAGACTGTTAAACCTAACAAGCCTTTGTTCTGGCACACTGCAGCACGGCCTGTTGGATCCACCCTCATCTGAGGGGTATTTGGAAGGGGTAAGCTATGAAATATGATAGCATCTGCTTTGAGAAATCCACTGGTAAAATTCATAAAATGGTTACTGTGAAAATGTTATCCTTTCCCTGCTTTTACGTAAAGTGGCGACGTGGCTCTGAGTTCTGGCTGATGAAGAGCATCCTTGGTGCAGCAAGTAGAGAGGCAAGCACAGTTCTTCCCCAAAGCAGCCTTGTAAGTTCAAGTGTGTGGGTATATTGAGGACAGGATCTGTCAGTTTTGTTTCATCTTGGGCATTCTTGTGGAGAGGGTCAGTGCAACTAGATCTCTTGATCTCTCATTACAGCCAACCACCCTGAACTACAGGTTGCCCAGAGAGGCTGGGGAGTCTCCCTCACTGAAAGTATTCAAGAACTATCTGAATGCAATGTTGTGCAGTGTGCTCTTTGATGACTCTGCTTGAGCAGGGAGGTTGGATCAATGACCCCACTGTGATCCCTTCCAACCTGACCCATCTGTGGTTCTGTGATTTCAAAAAATGACCAAATCCTACTCTAAGTCTGAATAGTAACACTGACTGACTTTGATAGAATTACAGACAGTATTGCCTGTCGGTGTCATGTATTGCTGATCAAATTTAGATTTGTGCGAGTCCCCAGAAATAAGCCTTAGAACACAAACCTTTTTACGCCAGGAATATAGTTAGACACAAATCAGCCTTAATTTGTCTTTTTCATGGTATACTGGACTGAATCGGGGACGATATTCACTATAACTTCTATTATATATATGTTATTATATTATTTATATATTCTATTGTTTCCATTGAAGTCAGAACTTTGTGGGCGTAGTAGGGGCTCTGTATTTTGAAAATAAGGCAGCCCAATATCGTCAGATCTTCCCCAAAATCTTTATTCCAGTGTGATATATGGGCTTCAAATCTCAATAGAAACAAGAGTGGGAAAGAAAGAAGAGGTCTTAATGCTAAATCTCATACTAAACTATAACAACAAGTAAGGAAGGAACTCCGGCCATCACTCTGCAAGGCTCATGAAGCTCAACATTTTCTCTGTCATCTCCGTGTTTTTAAATAAAAAAGTGTCTGCTGAGTACTGAAAAGTACCTGAAATGATCCCTGAGAAATCTGACTGGCTCCATTCATGGCAGTGTGTTTCTGCTATCATTTCAGTGCTTCTGTAACAGACCACCTACTACTGACTCACTTCTGTTCATCAAACATATTTTGTCCAGAGTCTTTTTGCTTCCTCATGTGACTTCAGGACAGCACTAGAAGAATACTCTTATGCTGACTTCTCTAAATGTGATTTTCAATAAAACAACTTGAATAACAGGTTTCCTGCCCTGAAAACAAAACAGTCAACTAAAAACCCCCAATTTTTATTAGATTGTAGCCTACCTGTTAGTCAATTTATTCCTTTTTTATTAATAAAATTTTCATGAATTAAAAATATTCTTGCAATTATTATGACTGAAAATGTGTAAAATATTTACTAGTAGTTTACATTCTCCTAATCTGTATGTGTATACATGTATATTTTTACACATATAGGCAGAGGAAATATGTTTTGTTTAAATAACTTGTAGATACCTCACATTTGAGAATGTGAAGATACTGTAGATTGTTTTTTTCTGTATGTCTGAAAAGCCTCTGTAGCTGTCAGCTTAGTGAGTGCATTTGATATTTTTTGTGGTATGGGGTGACTTTGAACTTCACAAAATTTGTCTTATTATAATCCATCACCACTCCAGTCAAAAAATTCTGGAGCAATAGAACATACTATGCATCTTAATTGTGATAGCACTGAAAAAAAAATGAGACTGTGGATTTCTAGCAGTCTTTGTCAATGAAATGCTTATGAAATACTTATTTTCCAGGCAGAAGAATGTTTATTTCTTAAATTATCTTCCTCTTTACAATTAATAAAGTGGAATGGTGAACTAAGTTGAAAAAGAATCATTATATAAATTATTTGAGAGTAAAACTGAAACACAAGCAAAGATTAGTTATGATTTTGCATGCAAATAATCCTCGATGCAGCTGTTAAAATAATGTATTATTTATCAGTTCAAACTATCTCATAAGGTAATAGTACCTATATCATACCATCAAAGAGTAATAACTTATCCCAAATACTTTTTGCCAAAATAAAATTCAATAGTTAAGCACATAATTTACTACCAGTACTTGCAAATGTATCTTACATACAATTTCATATCCAAATTCTACTCTGGATTCTTTCTCAAATGCAGTAAGTTTGTCTAGCAGATTTATTGTATCTGCCATTTTTAAAACCAAATAAAATTCTTAAAAATATTTGGTTGTGAATTTTGTTATGCAGCTCTCATAGATGAAACATTTTGTGCATTAAGGTTTTGGTATAGGATATTTGAGAAGGGTTTTGTTGGCAAAGTGGTGTGGAACTGCACACTTTTCGATTTGTAATCACTCTTTAGATCAGCCTCAATTTAGGTGGCAGGACATTCAACAGAGTGTGTTCTTTCAACCAGTGCCGTGCTGTCAGAGACACTTGTGAGCTTTGGGGGGAGGTTTGAGAACGAGACAGAATGTGAGTGGAGTGGAATGGCAAAAGGAAAAGTGATCTCATGCCTCATGCTGGGAACTGGTCGTAGTCAATTGCCACCTTAGGGACAACCGAAGAAGGCATGAACAGGATATTTGCATTGCAAATGAATAACAACTGACAGTGTGAGCCATACCCAGAACTTCAAGCTCTATGAACAACTCTGGGCAGTCTCTGAAGTTTAGGGTGATGTGAGGCATGATATCTTGATTTCATTTTGTCTTTGTAGAGAATCTGATCATGTAGAAAGGACTTAAGACATCTTATTTCACTTGTACTGGTCATATGATGTAATTGCAATAACAAATGAAATAGATAAAGACTTGTCTAAATTTAAATGAGACACAAGTGTTTTGCTGTGGATGAGTTTTGAGGAAGACCCAAACTCCTCCCTCTAAGCAATTGTAAATCTGAAATTAAGGGGGCTACAACTTAGGAAGAAAAAAAAATGTGGAAAAAGGAAGAATAACAGCTCCTTATTAAAAGATATATGTGTATTGGCAGAAACAACGAAAGAAAACAAGTAAAACAACCATACTCCTATACCCCAAAATAATCCCCTTCAAAACAAACAAATAAACAAAAAAGGTAAACAGTTCAGTTTGTGCCCTTTGGCAGGGAGCGCTGTTGGATCACTGTGAGAGGGAGAGGCAGAGCTCGTGTTCTGTGCCAGTTAGAAGGGGGCACTGCTGGATCACTGGTGGTCACCATGTGGGGGGACCCCCTCCCAGGTGTTCTGAAGAAACCGAAAATGGAGGTCTTCCCTCCCCCTGGGAAAGGGGAGAGAAAGGAGGCAAAGGAAAAAAAGGTCCTTCCCAACGGGAACACACTCTGTCCTGCTGGCCGAATTGTGTAGTGTAGTTTTCCCTCTCCTTTTGATGTGTTCAAGAACTGCTGCCTAAAAAGAAAAATGTGAACGGAAGAGGGGAAAACCTCCCGAAACAGTTCCTCTCTGATGAAAATTCAAGTAGAATTCATTGCTGGCAGCCAGGATGAGAACAAAAACCACCTCTGAACTGCTACTCCGACCTTGATCCAGCTCCGGCAGCAACCTCAACTCCTCTCCCTTTTCCCAGGAGACGGGAGGAAAAAAAAAGTAAAAAAGAACTCCTTACCCATCCCCACAGACAAGATCCTGAGGGCTATGAACTAGGAATGTGGTTCTATCAGCCAATTCTTTTGTGTTACTTATTGCCTAAGCCACAGTCAATCTGCCCATTCAACATCCTCTTCACACAGTGGGCAGGGGGAAGGGAAAAAATCCTGCTTAGTTTCTAAGAATCAGCAAAACCATGAGAAGACTCAAGACCAGGAATATTGGTGTGATCTACCTACACAGTTGGTAATAATTTAAAAATAATTTTTAACTTTTAAAACTCATAAGATAGTCAGGTTTCCTCATTTAAACAGAATTAAAGCAGCACCATCACAAGTATCCACAAGTGTCTGTAAACTGCCAGCTCAATCATTAATTAGATTGGCATCAGCAGTACCTCCTGCCCCCACCATCACAATATTTGCCAATCTGGATCTCCCTGACTGGGGAGAAGCATCATTTCTGTTGCTACGCCTATTTGCAGCAGTAGTGTTAAAATCACTGGACCAAAACCAGCCACCAGTTATGCCAGGTGTTGTAACTGAATAACAGTAGAAGAAAATTCTTTAGAGCAAGAGTGAGTATATGATCTGAATAAAAGTAATGGACAGGTAAGGGAGAGAAAAGACAGGAGCTAAGTGTCATCCTTCCCATTTTACTAAAGGGAAACTGTACTATAAAAAGGTTAAGTGAACAAAAAGGTTTTGTAGGTCTGGGATTCAGAGATGGATCTCCTTGATCACTGTTCTATTAAATTCAATTTAATAGAAGATTAATTTTATATCTCTGCATCCCAACAATACCAGTTTCAGTTACCCTTTCTAAAACTGTGAAAAGTGAATATCAGATCAAAGAGTGACTCATATTCTTACAACTGTGTATTCACACACCTGCTTTCCAGTTACTTTATTGCCCACTTACTGTATATTTCAGTTATTAGTTACTATCAGGCTTTTCCCCATAGTTTGATTATCCTAGAATTAACAAATTAACCATATTTGTTCTAAAGAAACAATATACAGTAAAAAATATAATAATTTTTAACATTAGACAGTACAGGAAAACAAGACTACTTTCACAGTCAAAAGAAGTACTATTTTGGACAGTTTACAGATATCTGCAAAATAGCTTTCTTATATTTGTTTTTTCCTCCAAATGTACTTGTAATTTGGATTCTCTTGGCACTGACAATTTTGCCTTTTCTTTCTTAGAGCAATTTGTTTTGCTCCTTCACAAAAAAAGGTTTTATAACAAAGGTTTCTCTGAATTTAGAGAAAGTAGACCTATGTTTTTCTAGATAAAGGTTCATACATGGAGGATAATGCTGGATCCTCACAAGAAAAATCCTTCCCTAGACTTTGCTATGGTCCCCCACACACGGTGTCATTTACACATCTACAGGATACCTCACCTATCTTACTGTTCTCCCTGTGCTTGGTGATGATACTGAAAACTGGACACCACATGGGCTTGGCCTGCTGACATACTGCTTCCTGCTGAGAAGACCTCAGTAAAACTAGAGACAGATGATGTTACTCAGCACAGCTTGGCAAAAGAATACTGGAGAAGCTTTATTCTGGATCTGTGTTTTGCACCTCTGCCTCTTGTGCATGCCTACTCAAACTGAGTGGCTTTGCTTGACTGGCTGCGTGACTCTTATGCAGAACTGGCAGATAGCTATTTGAAGGATGCTTTTCTTGAGCCCCTGAAGTTGTTGAAATTATGTCCCCAAAAGAAGCATGTTGCTGGCTTGTTGTTCTCTACCTTCTGGTGATGATATAGCCTTAAGGAAAACACACCTTTTAGCACATCAGAAGAGTAAGGGACCTGCATGCAGTCTGTTGTTTTTTCTTTTTTTTTCATCAGGTATAAAAAAGCTTTGCTTTCTTTATAGGAATTTTCAAAGAGATTACAGAAAGAAATCCTAAATGCATGGCTCTGAGCCATGACAACATATAGCTTCATCTCAAATACTAATTGTACTGGTAGGAAGACCAAACTGGAATCCACACATGGTACTAATTTCCCTTACTTAAGCACACAGCTTAGCAAGGCAGAGCAGCTTGAATTTCTACAAAAATCAAGTAAAAGAAAACCAAATTGGACAGTTCTTTTTCCCTTTCTTAAAAGGAGCAATAATACATTTTTTGTAATGTTAGCTTGAGTTGCGAAAGCTTTCCCTAGAGAAAATCATCTAGGACTCTTGTAGCCTTTGCAATAATTGGATGTAAATTACCTCTTTGAGAAAAGTCAAGAAACAACTAATTACATTTAAACATACTGATTTTATGTTAGCCATTCCTTGAAATGGACACAAAAATAGCATAAAATGGCTTTGAAATTTAGAAAATATCCGTTCTGTAAAGGTGGCCTTAAGAGCTTTCACTGAGTTTCAGCTATAAAGGAATGCAACTAAGAAAAAAACAATACTATTCCTGATTCAACTCTCTGGTTTTTACCTGCCTATTTTAAACTTCTACCTCCATCGTTTTTTGCATACTCATACTTCCCCTTCTGTGTGTTGTTTTCCTTTGACATTTGCACTTTCAGGCATCAGGACAGTGAAAAGGTTACATTACCACTAATCCCAGGGATCATCCTATAACAAAGTAATCTGCAGCATTTTTTAAGTGCGGAGGGTGCCTCTGCTGTGGATGAATCTCTGTGTTATCAGTATCTTTAGTGGTTCTTCACAGACTGTCACAGTTTTCTTCTGGTTTTGGGAGATGTGTTCAAACCATTCCTGCTCATGAATACTGATGAAATTGCAACTCCAGCTGTTAGCTTGTCCTCATAAACTGCAGCAGAGATCTGCTTATCTCTCTACTTCTCCTTATCTTCCTCTGTAACTGGAGGAACATTTGTTGTCCAGTACACAGAAACTGAGTCTTAATTCCTGTTTGAGATCTGCAAGAAATATATTATACTGTGCAATACTGGGGTCCTACCTTTTCTTTAGGCGTTTAATTCAAATTGCTTTTTAACATCCTAAGTGTGTAGCAAAGCTATTTTCAGGATTCTTAAAGTATTAGTCTCAGTTTATTTACCTCCAGTAATTACATAATCTGTTTTTATCACCACCTCTTACATTTTATTGTCACAAAGCTGAAGCACTAGGAAAGGTCGTCTTATTCCTTTGTACAATAGGGGAACTTGATCAAAAAACCATGCTAGGCACTAAAGGACATGCTCAAGGCAATGTTTAAGTAATTTCTAATTCTCACAATAGATACTGAATTCCAAAATGATGGCTTCCAAATCCTTAGTTAAGCATTTCAGGGAACCCCAAATATTTACACTTCCTATTTTACAAAACTGAAATGAACCACATCCTTGGGTTTTTTTTTCTTTGATACACCTAAGGCCCCTTGTGACTGAGAGTACTGATTGACTATCACTTTTTCATTCTCAGCTCCACTAGCATCTGAATGAGCTTCCTACAGATGCTAGTTGTTTCAACTTCCTAGGTACAGTAGAAATATTACAGTTCTATTACTAGAACACTTCATACTGGTGAGGAATATATGTACCACCATCCTCAGTGTAAGTACCTGGCTCTGGGGGACAATTTTAGGCTGGGGAATAGGTACTAAGAACCTGTAAAGTCATCTTCTTGATGTTTGACCTCCCATTTTGCACATCCATTGGTCTCTTCACATGGGAAAATGTGCTAGGATGGAAGTTCCAAGCGATGCTGGAGACTTCAGCACTTTGACCTTTCTCAGTAAAAGTAGGGATTGGTCTCTTTTAAGTTCCCTGTCATATGTTCCATTGTCAAGGAACAGAAACACAACACACTATCCATATTCACACCTGTATAAGTCTAGAATGCTAAAACTGATTTTACTTGTAGATCAGATCTCTTTTCAAAGAAATTGTCTACCCCCACCCTGGTTCCATTTTCAGCCTTCCAGAATGTTGTTCCTATGTATACAACTTTCTCATAAACATTATCTTCTGAATCTTGGCTGTTGGGAATATTATTAGCACAGTCCTTGCTTTCATTTTCTTATATAATTGCTCCATTACTTGCTGTTCTGTTTGAAAAATCATTCTGTTTTAATCAGCTTTGGCAGAGGAACCCTGCCTTCAACTACTTTCTGCACATAGTTAAGAGTGGGTTGGATTCCAAATGCAATTTAATCTGATTACTAAACAGAGGCTGAGTTCCTGAAAAATGTATACCATTGCTCTAAGTTCTAGTTTCTCCTTTAGCCGTTTTAGATAGGGATCCTTCCACATGATATATCTGTTTTTTCCCTTGCGCTTCCTTGATGTAGAAGTTGTCCTTGTGCATCTGTACCCTGAGAATGGATTTGGCAGGTATCTATGCTGAGTCAGTCTGATAGATTTTATTGGTAGTGATTTGACTCATTCAGTCAGATCTTGAGAGAAAAAACAGAGGCCTGTTTGATGCCTATGAGCACAGAGACCTGTTTTAGACAACAGCTAAGTGAGGCAAACCCTGAAACCAGTGTAAAGCATTTTTATGTTCACATTTCCAGATGTCCCATTGTTTAATGTGCCTTATGGTTGCTTTAGTGACATTAAGTAGTATGGAACTCAATTACTAAAATACTATCAAGCTTTTAATTACTTGCTTATTTTCCAGGTAAACAGATTTTTCAACTGGAAATATTTTAAATAATTTTATTACTAAAACTTGCAGAAAAAACATTCTTGTAAGAAAACGTACTTTCTGTTATACATATAAATACAATATGCCCTATTCTTTCAGCTTTCCAACACAAAAACAGTGTTTATACTTAGAGAATAACAGCCCTGTTTTAGCCACAAATAGTTTGAGGTTTCCTTTGCTCTACTCACACCTTTCCTTTGGAATGGTAGGATTTAAACCTAGAAGAGCCAAGGCTATAAACCAGGGCTCCTTTCTGCTCCAGCAAAGGGCTTGTCCCCAGCTCACAGAGGATCGGGAAATGATAAAGAGGCATACTCTTGCTGCCTCGAATCTGTGTTTTGAATTAGAAAAACCAGGCCTAGCTAATGCAACAATTGCATGGGGAAGCTGGTTATTTCCAAAAATTCAACATTCTACAAAGTAATGTTAATTAATGTATTGTGAACCAATCATCTTGCTGGTCAACTTTTTCAAAATGCTGTTTGATATTGTGTCTACTGACATTGCATGAAGGTGAAAAATTTTCATAGAAGGATTACGCTGATAAAAGAGAGTGGGAGAACTTCCTATGGGAAGATACAAGGGAAACCAAGCAATAAACAGGTGAGTAAATAGTAGCAGTGGGAGTAATACCGGTTTTGTCCCTCTGTGCAGTTTAGGCAAAGATATTTTAATTGATCCTTCAGATGAATGAGTAGTGATGCTAATTATAAGAGGTGTTGTTTTCTTAGGTGTGCTTGCCAAGTAACGAGTCTTTAAAAATTCACTTGAGGATGGGTGAAAAGCGGAAAAATTAGAAACAAACTGATGATAGTTTCACTAGAAATTGCATGTACCACAGTTAAATTACTTGCAGTTGCCTTGAAGAAAGTTTAAAGGACTCTCCTTATTAAAATGGTTTTTAAACAACTTTTTATTTTTGAAACTACACACAAGCTCTTTTTTTAATTTGCCTAAATGCAATTTAATAAGAGTAAGATCAGACATACTAGGAAAAGAAGTAAGATGAGACATAACAAAAGTCAGATTTCTCAACTTTTAAAATATTTCTCCATAGAAAAGGTATAAGCTGAAGAAAAAATAAATTTGGCTAACCTCTGTTAGGTACATCTGGCATTAAATCATGCAGCAAGATACACTTCTCTGGTTGTGGGAAATTATGGTGATTTTGGCAGACGTCCTGGAGACTGTTAATTTAATTTTATTGCTCAATGCTTCCATTTACAAGATTTCATAAAAACGTTATTTAAAGACGGAGAAACAGTCTTACCATTTTGCTAAACCTCAGATATGCTCTTTTGCTCAGTTTCCTTTTTGCAGAAATGGCAACACAAGATGGTCCAATTCTTCATGTATTTTATTTTCTATTGTATATGTAGCTGCTAAAAGGCTGCAAGTGATCTACTTCAGTTGGAATTTTTCCCTGATGCAAACATACAAGCTGCTTTAATGACCACATTATGGTTTATGCCAGTTATTCAGCAGCCTTAGAATGACCAGAAGTTGCAGTACTTCAAGCAAACACAATAATGATATCATCTTATTGCAACATAGCAGAACAAGTCACTAATCCATCCAGGCAACCCACATTTTTAGATTATCAGAGTGAACTTAATTACTTTTGTCTCATTTTGTCATTAAAGGCTCAAACCAGCTATGATCTGGTGAAGTACAGAAACTTTTAAAATTCCTATCTCTGAAGAGCATTAAGTTCACAAAAGTGAGTGACAGACAGAAAGTGACAGACAGACATTCTGCCTCTGACAGAAAGTAGGTGATTAGACACAGGACTGACCTGCACACAGACACTGTACTGGTCTTCTTTTAACAGTTGTATTAAGTCAACACATTTGGACTGAAAGATAATTTGGGCACTGAGAGTGTAATTTTGGCATCCAGAATGAGAAATCTGGCTGCAATAACAGTTATAGAAGACTAATGTGCTTAAGCTCAGATAAAACCTCTGAATCCTTAAGTGTACGAACATATTTAAGAACAGAAGGGAAGATTATGTTCAGAAGTTATTAAGCCTTTAGATAAGTCCAGAAAAGTTAATTGGATTATCAACTGATGTTGTTTCAGACAGATGTTTTTGTCAGTGGACACTGACTTTTGCTGTAGATATGTATGTATAATACAAGTGTTATCACTTTGCCAGAAGGGCCAGAGGAACAAAAGTCTGTGCCAAACAACTGATCTCTTACACAGCTCACAGATGCAAAGTACACATGTTGGTTTGTTTGTGTAGGTGGGGCAGCATTTTAGAACACTAAGAGGACAGCAAGAAATATGAAGTAATGGCCTTTGCAAGACAATATTTGCAACCATGGATAGTTAAACATCTTACATGGGTGTAAAATGGTAAAAACAGTCCCTGTGAAGAGGGACTGAAATCTATATTTCTTCTTTTTCAGTGCCATAAATATCTTCTCAGGCTAATCCTATGGAAAAATGTGAAACTTAAGGACCAGAGATACTAACATTGGTGAGTTGAAGGCAAAGAGAGAGTTGATCCATAAATTAAACTTCTGTGAGGTAACAATATGCATCACATCTTTCTGATCCTTTCTGAAAGGATCAGCTTGCCTGTTGGGCTCATTTATTCACAGGCGGGTATGTATACTCTTGTAGGGTTTTCATCACCATGTCTATTATGCAGAACAAATTATGCAAAGGTGAATGAAACACACCTGTTACTTTGGGACCTACTCTTTATGTATTGTACTTTTTCCTTGTCTCACTATATGATTTTATAAATCATATAAACTGCATAAAAACCACATTTTATTAGACCATAAAGAAAATGTTACAGGGCAGTTTTTAAGTTTCTAAAGTGATAATGTTTAAGAATCACTGAAAGATTTAATCAGGATTTCTCCAAGTAGGTCTTGATCTGATCTAGGGTGTGTCTTAGGAAGAGCAGTTCTAAGGACCTTACAAACAATAAAACGTTCACATAGGAAAACAATTGTTTAAAAAGCCTCCTCCTATTCCAGCCTTCTAAATTTCCACAGCCTTTCTTTATCTGGACATACTCTGGCAATTTTTGTGTAGATGAGGCATCACTTCAACAATGATATTAGAACACTGAGATGGTAAAGTAAGGAAACCAAACTCTTGAAGAGAGATAAGCAAAGCACCTGTGCATTTTCTGTGGTCAAATCCAATTTCCTTTCTTTCCCCCCTCCTCACACACACATGCATGACAGATTAAGAAAAAAACTATAGTTGAATGCTTATAGAGATTTTTCTCTTTCCTGGCAATTTTCATCAGTGAATCAGAGAGATGGAATCTTAGTGCAGAGTTCTAAAGTTTTACTTGGATCTCTTAAAAAAAGTGATTCTACTCCATTATTCTAGGCATAATGCAGATGAGAAATATTGTTCCTTTAAGATTCAGACTTCACAAGCCCATAATGCCACACTGAGTGAAACTGTCAGGTATGCATTGTGAAGAAAATTCTTTCAGTCTACAAGCACAATGGCTATTATTTTAAGACTATCAAAGTCTGATGCTTTCCTTTATTTTCACTGGTTTAAGTTTCTTGAACTCTAGAAGAACTACTTTATGTAGAAATGTAGAGTTCTGCACTGTGGCAACAAATAAAATTATGTTGTTTTATTTCTAGGGAGAAGAAGAAAAAAACTTCTCTGTTTTCAATTTTCTTCTGTGTTAGGGCCAATCACAGGTCAATTTATTCTTGAAAAGATAAGTAATTATTTTCTTTTGATTAATTGAGCTGTTGAGAAACTACTGGTAACCACAGTATTCACCCACAAATCCATATCACCTGTGCTGTAGTTTAAAATTAATTTTTTGAAATTATTAATCCAAGAGATGAGAAGACAATTCCAGACCAATCTAGATAAAAATCATATTAAAGCAAAAGCAGAACTTTTTACAGATCAGCAATTCTGCATTCTGACAGCCTTCTGCAATGTTTGGAGCTTTGGTTAAGAACTCTAAGGAAAAATCATGCTAAAACGTAGACAGACTTTATGGGTGGGTAGGGTAGAAGCATAGGTGATGCATGCTGAGTTTAACAAGGGCTTACACATGGTATCATTTTTTTTTTTTTTTTCAGTAATGCATTCCTGCCTATTTGAACACTGCTGAGGGAAATTTAACAGACATTTCATATAATCTAATTATATTGGAACAAGCTTTGGCAGAATCTTTTAAGATCTCTTTTTTTTCCAAAATCAGAAAGACTTACGAAGTTTTAAGTAGAGCAGCTACTCATACACTTTGAATTGTGGGAGTCCAAGACCCAAGAGGCATAGATTCTTTTCATCTAAAGGTAATATTTTCATGTTCCAGCTACAGTCTATTGGTATCATTTCTTGTGAAGAAAACTTAGGGTTTTTGTAGTTTTCTTTTCTAGGCCTGTTACATTCAGTATTATTTTGATTTGAAACGGTGATAAAATGTTGATGAAATAAACTAAAAGAGATTAATTTATAAATGTTAGTATTTAAGACATTATTAGAATAGTTATTAAGTGTAACAGAACATTCTACCTTTAAGCATAACTGCTATCAATGTCAAGATATTCATAATACATTACAACCCATCCCACTTACATAAACTAAGCTAATAACCTATTTAAGACTTGTAACAAAATTTTACTAGACTTTTACATTCTAAGAATATTGAGGATGGTAGCCTCAGAAGACTATTGCAAAGGAAATTATCTCATGCACTATTTGTGTGATGACAAGAGCACAAGTATTGTTTTGTCCAAGTATTCAGTAGTTAAAGCTTTACTTTAAATAAGGAACACAGTGTGGGGGTTTTTTTGAGTCCAATCCCCTAGGATAGCACAACTTGACTGTTCTCTTTTCTCAGTGGCTTCCTATGAAGGTACCAATTACCTACATAACAAAAGAAGTAAATAATAAAAAGCTGAAATAGATGAATAAATAAATCACTATATCTAACTAAACAGAGCAGTCCACTACTTCTAATGTTATAGCAATGTAATTTATAAATTAATTTTGATTTTGTGTACTTTACAACGATTTCGGTCAGTTACTAAAATGTTTGATTTCAGATTTTTAAAAAGAAATAAGAAATTTATTGAAGTTTGAATATTAATAAACTACAAAATCTGTGAGCAGAAACTAAAAAGTAAACCAGCTTTTGGATTACATTTTGCATAAGATGACATATTACTTGTCTAAATTCTTTACGAGACTGTAGTATTACCCAAATATTGAAGCCAAATACATTTTAGCTCAGGTTCTTTTATTGCTTTCCCTGCAGAGAAGTCCACTGGACACTGAATTTCTGGACAAAAAATCTTTTTAGAATTGGATATTGTTGAAGCATCAGAGATGACTTTCAAATTAGTTTGAAGAGGATTGGAACTCTATTGAATAACATTTAAATATACAGCCTAGACTTTGTTATTCTCAGTGTGTTGGTTAGTTGATTGTTTTTTTTTTCTTCTGGCCCTTATTTTATCAGTGACATGTCTTGCCACTAATTAGAAATATTTGGATAACACCTCTTCCTTGGGGAAGGGAGCAAGTAATCTGATTTACTGAAGGCAATTACGCTAACAACTGCAGGTAGAACACAATTCTCCAGCCCTTACTTCACTTGCATGTGAAATGAGACCTGCACAGAAGCTTCCTGAGAAATATCACTATGTATAAATCTACTTAGAAAGTTGTGAGATCCATTTATTTTCCAGATATTTCTACCCATTCAGCATCAGAAATTTACTTTTGTATGAAAAGGAAGATTTGTGTACTGTGAAAACTATCTAAAAATTCATCTTACAAGAATCATTTATGTATATAGATGTTTTAATCTAAGATGTTTTACTTTAAATTACAAAAGAGATTGAAACATATTATTGAAATTCACAATTGATATTCAACTATAGATGGTGAATCAAATGGAAAATTATAGATTGTTGAAGAAAATAAAAAAAACCCAAGGAAACCACAATCACCTACTCACTGCTGAGACTTCAGCTACCACCAAAAAAAGCCAAACAAGTTGAAAGAAGTTTTGATTTTGTGTGTAAAACTGAAATCCAGTCCAGCTTTGTTAAAAGGTCCATTGAGGTATGTGACCAATTTGTTAAACTACTTTTACGCCTTTGAAAATTAAGGCCTTTAAACAAACAAATTTTGCCCAAACTTGGCATGATATATTTCAACAGGTTGGGAAAACATGTGTTGTTATTTTCTAATATGCAGCCATAATCAATGAAGTTAAGGTAAATTCATTAGGTTTCACTGTAAATTTTGATGAATCACTCAGACAACTGTTATGGACAAGTTGAAAGCCAATAAAGGAAACTAAGTAACTATATCTTGCAAACAGTTGTTTTTTTCAAATACTTGGGGAAGTGTAGCACAAAGTATTTTCAAGAAAGAGGAATAGATACCTTGTTACTACATAGGTATTATGTTGTGTTTTGTTGTGGGGAATAACAGAAATAGTAAGAAAAAAAAATTAAAAAACCCAAACGAAAACTGTATCCATAAATACCAAGAACAGTTTCATCCGTTTTCAATTGAAAAACCTCTTTGCAGTAAACAAAAATTACAAAATCCAAGGATTATTATCACTGGCATAATTAAGGGCTATCGCTTTCATAGCTTTCATTGAAACTTTGTGATCCTAACAAATAATAGCCTAAGTATCTCCATAAGAGCATCATTCATGTAATCAAACATGATGATTGGAAGATTGCATCAGAAATGTCCAGTAAAATGCTTAAGGAAGTCACATTAGATATATTTTTTGTGTCTATTGTCCCTCATCTCCTCCATTTCTGTATTTCTCCACAATGAACTTAAACATATAATCTTCTTACTCTGGCCATGCTGATTGACAGAGATATTCCTTAAAGGGCTATATTAAATTCCATGAAACTTGTGATAACCAAAAGTAGATATATGATTCTTGAGTTTATGCAAAGAGCTTAGACTGTGTAGAATATTTTGATTTTGACACCTTCTAGTGGAGGGCCATTGTGGCAGGGGTGCTGGCACTAGGTAATTCTCTAAGTCCCTCCAACCCAAATCATTCTATGATTTATGTTGTTTATCCATTCTCCCAGACCATGTAATAATTTTATTATCCTAGAATTTATTATCCCAGAATAATTTTATAAGGTTCCATTTCTTTATGTTATTGACCGGACTCCAGGCTTTAATTAGGAGGAAAACCCCAAATATCTTCTGCACAACCCTGCCCCCAATCTAGATCAAACCATATAAAATGACACATACAGAGTAATCTATTTGTTTTTCTGTTTTCATTAATTAGGAAATTATTACTTGGGTTGTTGTGTGGCAGAAAAAGTCTACAAAGTGCTTCTATCTCTTTAATATAGACCTCAGCTGATTAAAAACCATACTTGGAACTTAAGTTGAAGATTTTATGCTATTTTTACTGGAAAGAGGAAATATAAGACAGTAGATGTACCATAATACATGAATGATCTAAAGGATGGCAAAGAGAGCAAAAAACAAAACTGTGGAGTAAATAGGATCTGTTGGGAGCAAAAACATTTTAGAGAAAGATGACAAAAGCTGCCCTTCCCTGAGCTTTAGGTTTAATTCTGTGAGTCTTCTATAAATGGACAGATGTGTAGTAGATAATTAAGTTCTATGAGATCAGGGTGATATATACTATCAGGGACAGCATTATTTTGTGACACATTCACTTCCCAGAGACATTTTGATATACGAATGAGAATAGTAGTGCTAGTGGGAAGTTATCCTCAGATGTGTAAGTTTTCTCTATAAAATAGTCCTAAAATCAGTTAAAACAGGTGACATTATTTGCTTTGGAAAGAAATGAAGAAATTACAGAGGAGTGATATATAAAATAATCTTGGAAAAACACAATTACAAACAGGTTTATTGTAAGTAGAGCAACAAGCAAAAAGGGATTTGTAATTTAAGTTCAGATTTTGGAAGAGCAAACCTGAATAAATTTAAATAACAAGCTAGTGAAACCATCTGGACCAAGGTGCTTCAATAGTTGTGTAAATAAAACATTTGGAAGTACTACAAAACAAAGGTGGAAAACCTGCCCAGAAAAAGGGGGAAAATACTCTGAAGTTTATATTCTATAAAGAAATATTGTGAGAAACAGTGCCAGCTGTAACATCTCAACTATAAGAATTTTAAAGACTAGAGCAAGAGGTAAATCAATCACAGAGGAAGTCAAATAAAAACTTCTGAAGCAGGTTAAAATGAAATATCAGGTATTATTCAGCTAAACAAAGGAGAAATAAATAATAAAATAATGTGCTTAAGAGTTAAAGAGTGGAGGAGAAAACCAATCTTAGTATGGTCTTGAAACTTGATCACCTTTGTAGAATGGGAAGATTTTAGCAGAGTAGCTCCCTATCTTTTCTGCAGATAATTCCAAGTAAACTGGTCATTGCTCAGTCCCTGAAAGGGGCTTGAGGCATCCTCACCTGCCTCTCAGCACACACTCCTTGGACCAATATTTTTATGTGTCTTCCCATGAAACTTCATGCCTTCTTTTTAGTCCTATATGTCTTCGGCTAGTTTGGAAATCAAGCTAATCTGCTGAGAGTGCTCTATGTACTTGCATATCCTATTACTTAGACTTTACATATTTAGACTTACTCAAAAACTTCTACTTTAGATTTACAGTTTACAAACTCGGCTTCAGTTGTAGTGTGTCAACATTTGATTTGGTGGGAAACCATTGGCTTGTATAAAGTAGATGCACCACTAGCCACCATTTTTTTGCTGCTTGGTGTCATAATACAGGAAATGGCAACAAGAAAGAGAAGTACTGGAACATCTTTCTGACAAAGGCCCACCTAGTCTAATCTTTTCTCGTACTGCTATCTAGGTGTGATGAGATGAGCTGTAGTTTGTATACCCCTTTGTTGTTTCTCTTGTACAAATATTTGCTTTCAGTGTTGCCTATTTTGCATGTTATGAATAAATATCTTTATATATAATTGCACTTCACTTGATAAAAATTAGGCAAAATTCAGGCAAATAGATAATGGCAAGCCATTCCTTACCCAAAACTGTGGGAAGTGACACAAATCTCACACATAGTGCACCTCCCTGGCATATTGTTAACGGTTCTCAGTTGGTAACAGGGTAGGTGGCTTTACTCAGAAATCACAGATGTCACAGGGAACATGACACAGCCCTACAAATGTGGTATAATTTATTATCTGAGCTATTCTTGTTTCTGTGGCTGGTTCTGCAGCTGGTGCAGGTATAACTGCCTTAGGTCCAGTACACATTTCACACAGAAGTGCTGATGACTGGTAAGTCATCTAGGCAAGTAAGAAAAAGATATCCTTTTGCTGCATGCTGCCTTCACCTCTTAAATGGTTCTATTTTAAAATGTTGTTTCCTTTCACTGCAGTTTGTTGGCCAAAACAAGAAAATAATACTCTGAGGTGCTACCTGCTTCTGCCTATAGCTACTTCTCATAGGGTCACTTGTTTAATTATTGCCCAACCCCCCTGTTTTACTCTCAGATGCAGTGTTAATTGTTTTCAGTTCTCTTAATCTCTATACACAAAATGGTTGCTACTGGAATCACTGAATAGCTGATGGGATCATCCAGCTAAATTTTATTTGTTTAATTTTTATTGATAATAGATGGGAAAGATTACTTAATTTCAGGGTAATCACACATGCACGAATAGACACATACACACACTACATTGGGCCTAATGATTTCTCCCACTGCTATCCAAAAGATTTATAAGGTTCTGCTCTCACTCACGGCTCCTCTCCTGACATGGGGCAATATGTTGTAAGACCTCAAAACAGTTCAGGAGCACAGATGGCCAGAGGGTCATAGTAGCGATATGGGATCTGAATTAGCAGGCAAGGCTTGTGGAAACAGAGGGAGGGCATTGTTCTTTCTTCCAGCAGTATTGGAAGAGTGCTGTGTACTTCTCCACGACATGCCACAAAGCGCTGGGAAACGTGAGTCCTTGCTGGTCAGCAGCATATATTGCGCAAACTCTCTTGTAGCATAAGTGGAGAAACTGACGCAGATACAGAGCTTTAAGTATTTTTTTCCAACCATCTAATCAGTTAATGGAATTAAGTAATTTATGGTGTGGATGAAGTTTAGTAATTACAACATAATCACTTAACGTTGAAGGTGGAGTGTAGAACTGTTTGAGAAAGTACATGGATACACCTGCTTCACTTTAGATAAAAGGTAATGCCTCATCTGTGACTGAAATCCCAGAGTATGAAAACACAACTCTTTGGAGCCTGTTTCTGTCTTCTCTGTGACATTAAAATTCTCCCTTCATTGTACATCTGAGTTGGGGTCTCTGGAGGGTGTACTAGAAGAAATCCACACCATGTCCCTTTCCTTCCTAAGTTCTTCAAAGGTCTTAAAAAACAGAAGCCACTCAAATTAATCTATATGTGCAGTAAGAAAACATATTTCCAGTAGTAGTACCAGTCTTAAAAAACCCAAGATGTAAACAATTTCTTCTTAATTCTTTCACTCTCACGCTTATAACTGCTAATATTCAAGTTAACTTTTACAAATAAAGGACTGCAGTTACAATATGTAACTTATTGCCATACTGATCTGATTGTTTGTAATAGGAACCTCTTCTCCCATACTACTTCCAGCTAAGAGTCTGAGCTTCTATTTGTAAATTATTTTGCAGCGGTATCATCATATTTCTTCTGCTTGTTTAGGAATGCAAGTGATGGCTAATTGAGAAAAAAAAATGGTGTTTAGAGACAAAACCGAAGCAATCAAACTTTTAAAGTTTGCTCAGAAAGCAAGTGGAGATTACTAAATGATGGTGTGACAATTAGCAGTGACATCCATAAACACAGTAACTTAAAAAGAGGGCAATTAGTAACTGAATTCATCCTTATTCTTATACTGTGCTTGTAGTAAACATGCATATTTATTTTGCCATGCTCTTGAATTGTGAACTAGGTACAAAAATATCTATCAACAACTTTTATTCCTCTCCATTGTATTCTTCACCAAGAAGCCTGTCTACCTTTAAAATACAGGTAATTTTTGAAATTACTTATTACATGCACTATGGTTTAATTTCTAGAGTGTATTTGGTGATATGATACTCCATTATTTTATTGTTAGAGAAATGTGGAGAGCATAGATTAACCAACTGTGTCTTCTCTATCCAATAAATATTTTTTAAAATTATTTCAATTGCCCATATTATCACAGAGAGAAAAAATGTCTATTCCTTTCTACCTAAACTTCTCAGAAAACCGTGTGGATAATGAAAATTCAGTTTAGTGTGGGAACTTTAACAATTGGGATTTTGTAATAAATATACACAGAGTTAGATCTGGACCACTGAGAATTTCTCATGTGGCTTTTCAGCTTTTCAGAAAGAGACATTTTTACCAGTCAATGCTATTTTACCTAACATTTTCTGCAGACTTTAAAATGCATTTTTTAGTTTTGGTTATATTTCTTTAGAATGAACAATAAACCTTCCTTTCCACTGGAACCTCAATCAACCACCTTGTTAAGGGAAAATTTCAGTTCAGAATGAGTGTATATGTACATGTGGGTCAGGGTGACAAACATTTTAGACAAGACAGAATCAAAAATTTTTATAGTTTCTCATGGCTTAGGATTTGAGTGCAGAATGTCATTTTGTCTAGTATTTTTTTTGAAAGAGACAACACTGTCCCTGTGCTTTGGGTGACGGTGTTAAGATAAAAAAAAAAAAAAAATAACAACCCTCCACCCTCCTTCCCTGGGCAAAATGGCAGACACTACTGAACTTTACAGTGCTAAGTGCTTATCTTCCACAGTAGAGTAGTTTTAAGTCTTCAGTAGTAAAGTTCCACCTAAGAATGGCTGTTTTGACAAGACTGGAGGAGATAACTTTTTATTTGATATGAATCTCAAGAGTTATGAATCCACTCCAGTATTTCTTCTTTGTAACTCAGAGATGGTGTTTCAGAGTGTTAAGCACACTTGTTCTGCTCCTGTTTGATTGAGAGAGCTTGACTTGAGGTATGTGTCAAGGTATATAATTTGTGTTAAAAACAGATTCCACTAAATGTAACCCAGCCTTCACTTCAGAGAAACATCTCCATAAGCTACCTCACATCTTCCAACCTGAGTTCTCCTCATATCAAGATAACTGCACTTAGTGAATAAGCTTTAATAGTAACCATCCTGATAATGTTGTAGAAAGATGTTGTTCCACAAAAATATTTCTCTCTCTCAAAGTAAGCTGACAGGATACAATTCCAGCAGAGAGATTATTTCTTTAGCTGGAATAATCTCAGCTTGGAAGGAAATTAAATGGAGTGGTTGTGTCTGATTGAGTGGCTGAGTCTTGGGAATGTGTACAGGGCCTGCACGCATTTATTTCTTTTAACTTTCTTTGGTTCAAAGTAGATTATTTCATGGGGAGACTGAAAAAGGGCAAAGCCTGGTTTCAGTGACAAAAATGTATGACATTTAATTAAATTTATAACTTATCCTGTTATTCTGCTGAGCATAATTCTAAATTCCTTCCAATAACTACTTTACTGCAATTTAATCTCATATGAATCTAAACTAATGTTGCTTATTTAAGTGTTCATTAAAAAACCAGAGATAAAGATCTGTGCTGTGACTTTTTTTTTTTTTTGTAAAGTAGCTAGGAATTGTCTAATTTACTATAAATATCTGTCTTTAGCTGTGTTTAAAATATTATTATTATAAAATTTTCTAGTACTTTAATCTGCTTCTAAAGGTGAAAAAATTACTCTTAGCCTAGTGAAGTAATGTCTCAAAGACAACCTGGTCTGAGAAAATTAAGCATTATTTTAACCTTAATTTAGACCATTTAAAATAAATACATATCCTTTCATTGAGATAAAGTAGCAAATGAAATAATCATGCTGGAACCATTCCTAGATTTAAACACAGAGTATTGATTTAAATTGTCTTTCTCTGCAATCAATCTTTTTTTTAATATTTTGAAGGAACTCCCAAAAGAAATTATTCCTTTTATGTCTATGTACAGATATTAAATTATACGTGATATGTCATCTAAATTGCGAAGATATATAAAAGTCTATAAATAATACACATTGAGATATTACTAGGCATTTGGTCCTTGTACTTCCTTAAAAATCCACAGAGTGATAGTTAACAGAAACATGAAAGTCTTTGGAAGCTATGATTCCCAGTGATTCAGTGGAGCCAGAACCTTCTGGTGCTACAGAAATTAAGTGACAATTAGAAATAGAGAATAGGGAAGCTGTTCAATAATTCTACTGAATCTGGTTAAATTCTGCCAGAAAATAAGGTAGCATGCAGGGGTTTCTGTATTACAAAAACATACATTATTATCTAATTAAGAAAAAGCCTGTGCAAAGGTAGTTATGTTATTTTAGAATATTAGATTAGATATAAAAACAAGCATGTGTAAAGCTTCCTTTTATAATTTTATTGCTGCTGTTCCTTTGTTGTTTTGTTAAAAATAAAGTTTAATTCCATACCTCATGAAAACTTTATGGATGCTTTGTTCTTAAATTCTGCTAGTTCAGAATTGACAGTTAGTCAGAAAAGAAAGCAGTACACTACTTTGGCACCATTTTATATTTTTGCTCATTATCTGTTTTGAAACTATGATTTGCAACATAAAGTCTCTGAGGAAATACATATTAACTAGAGAGATAAAATAACCAGAAGCTAAAAATAAAATGAGAATTTTTGTGGTACCAAATAAATGAAATACAACCCCAAACATTTTATACTGTAAAAATTAAAGTTAGGATTTTTTAAATTGTAGCTATGAATATTAATACAAAACAAGATTTCTAATTTTTACAGCTAAGAATTTGTAGCCTGCAGAACATCACTGTATGTGTTCATGGGCCTTTTTAATTCTGTCTCTACTGGGATTCCTTGACTCTTTTTCTTTCTAAAAATCACTTTGCAACTATTGCCAGCTCTCCCTGTTGACAGGGATGTGGTAACCATGCAAGATGCAGTCCCATAACAGAATGGTGAATGGTGTGACTCAGAGCTCTAGAACATTCATACTGCTTTTATGCTGGAAAAGAAACTCAGAGTCCTGGTGGACAAAGTAATGCTAAATGAAAGGAAGTTTGTGTTTCCCGCCTCTTAACAACTCAGGTTGGTGGAATTTTATTGTTTCCATCTTTTTTCTTCCCTAGAGAACTAGGTATATAACCTTCTTGTTTCACATATAGGAAAACAGAAGCACAAACTGATTTAAATCTAGGTGGAGAGTAAGACTTTTGTAACTTTTAACGCTGCAAATTATTGTCTTTGCTAAAACTACCAGGATGAAAAGCAGAAAAGTAGGACTATAACAAATCAAGAAAAGAGCATCTCTCACAATCTTTGGTTTGAATATGACATATCCTGAGTATGCAGCTTTAAAGAAATTTTGACTTTTTTCAGTAGTCCGTGGGCTGTAAAATGACCAATTCTAGCATGTGGGCATCCTGGATACAGAAACAACACAGAGGAAATCAATAACAGTCTTTTTTTTTTTTTTTTTTTCCTTTTTTTTTTATTGTTTGTTTGTTTGTTTTGGGGTTTTTTTTTGTTGTGGTGGTGGTGGTGGGTTTGTTTGTTTGTGTTGTTTTGTTGTTTTGGGTTTTTTTTATGTTTTAGCATAGAAGAGAAGACCAAAGATATATATCAAGGATGAAAACCTAATCCAGTAGAGAAAAACCCCTTGCTATAAATGTTCGATACATCATCCTAGCTATGCTGCCAAGTAGTCCATCACAGCTGAGGCAGGAAAAAATCTTCAGTGTGTTTCTGTAGTCTCTAATGAGTCAGCTGAAGACAAAAACAGCTTCTGAGTTTCAAAAGCTGGTGAGAAGCACAAAGACAGTCTGGGGAATGAAGGGATTTAGTCCTGGGAAGATGATTAAATTACTGCTCCCTCTGATGATCTCCACTACTTGACAGCAAAACACACTGAATGGACTCAACTTCTGAATGGACTAATTCTTAAGGTACAGTGGAAAATGGGACCTCTTATCATGCCACAGATGGCTCTAGAGGAGGAATAGTTGCATGCCTTTTCTTTATATTATTAAAAAATTTTCTCATATTTACCTGTAGTTGAATTTCAGAATTCATCCATAGGTCTGAATTCAACCTCAATGCCAATAAAAATCTGCAGTAAAACATCTGTTGATGGATTATTATTAAGTAGTTAACTCTGAGTTCCTAAACTGTAATGGATCTCCAAGTAAGTTGCTCTGCAAAAGTAGGTAAGTTTGTCAGAAAAAGCTGAAAAGTACTTTGTGAAGTTATTGATATCTTGTCTGAGTTTCAGGTGCAATTGGAAAAAATAACACTGCCCACCAGGCAGTGCAGAACAATTTCTTTTATTTTTAGACAAAGGTGAACATGACCTGCAAAATCAAAACTGAATTTGGATTAAGAAAAAAGATCTTCAAATTTTGGGGTGTGAAGAAGGATTTATCATTTAATAGAGATAGAAAATGGTCCAGTTCCAAAGCTGCATTTTCTGTGATTGATATCTTCACGGTTAGCTCTGCTTTTAGTTATGAATCTAAATCCTATTTCAAACTGATTGTTGCTTTGTATGAGTTTGGTTTATTGCCATTATGACTTATGAAGAGAGGAAAAAGCAAACATCTTCTGTGAACCAGGTGAGATGTCCTCTCTTCCCAAGATGTTGTTTTTTCTGTTGTGAAAGTGTTGGGGTTTATTTACTGATGTTTCCACATCCAAGCACTTAAGACTGTAAGAAAGAAGTTATTCTTTAGGTTCCTTTAAAAGATATGTTTTGAAGTCCCTACTTTGCAGGGACTTCAGTAGACTTTGTTTTGCCACATGGCAGGGAAATTAAGTTTGTCTTGAATTTCTCAGATCTTACTACATTCTAAGTTTTTTCAAACAGTCTTTTCTAATTACCTTTAGTCTGTTTCTCATTTAAAGGTTGGGGCTGCATGAAGTCATGTAGACAGGATCCCTACTGGGTATGAAACAGTTGCTGTGATTTCTGCCTATCAAACTTGCAAGTACTAGTCACATGATTTCTGCCCAAATGTGAAGAAAAAGTAGAAGACAATCAGACGAAGAGTATTTCTTCTTTTCTATGTATTCCAAGAAAATATGTCAGCTCTTTGCAGGTTTCTCGATGAGTGCAGGCTGTCCCCAGAGATGTTCTTTGGGATAGTCACTTCTGTCGATGGCTTTAGATTAACTTCCTCTGTAATCTCTCCAGAGACTCAGTAGGGTCTTGGGAAGGTTTTGAATTAGATGTGTGAACAATCCCTTTGTGACTTAAGTCAAGAGCCATTTCAATACTACTGTGATAATATAGATATAACAACACCAACAAACTCGTATCTACAAATAAAATTCCATCACTTTTGAAACATTTTTGTCCTGCTTGTTGAGGAATATGTTCAGTGCAGATAGCCTGGGGTGCAGCTGCAGTGGGAGCTGCAGGCTGAGCTCTGGGAGGCAAGAGCCCGTGGCAAGAGGCACTGAACTGCCGATCCTTTGTATAGCAAAGGGCCGGGGACCTGTGGCCCAGCTGGCTGATTGGACACAGAAGAAGCCAAAGATGCCCAGACTTTCACCCCCTTAGATTCTAAGGGTGTGTAAGGCCAGGGGTTCTTTTGTTCAGGGAACGCTCAGAGGCACCCAGCTCAAGCTGTTAATTACTGAGTTACTGCATCAAGATTAAACTATTTGAAGGATGTGGACATCTGAGGCCCTAGGGAAACCTGTGATTGAGCCAGTAAGGAAACCTGGTCTGACTTTGTAAGTGTGGGGTGTGTAGCTGCAAATGGACTTTGGTCCCAGCTCAGGTGGTGCGAATGTGACTGCCAGAGTCTCTCCTGGATGGTCAGACAGGGAAGTTTCCTTAACATGCTATCACATCTTGAGAGACAAAAAGTGGGCAAGTGCTGTGCACAAAAATGGAATACCAGAATGACTAAGGATTGATGGAATCTCTGGAAGTCATCTGATTCAACCCTCCTGCTCAAGAAGAGTCACCTAGAGCCAGCTGCTCAAGACCACATCCAGATGGCTTTTTAATATCTCCAAAGAAAGAAATTCTTCAGCCTCTCTGAGCAACCTGTGACAGTGCTTGGTCACCCTCACAGTGAAAAAGGCTTTCATGGGAACCTCCTGTGTTTCGGTTTGGGCTCATCACGCCTGCTTCTGTCACTGAGAATTGCCGGAAAGACCCTGGATCTTTGCACCCTCTTTGCACCCTCCCTTCAGGTATTTATATACATAAGATCCTCCTGAACTTTCTCTTTTCCAGGCTGAACAGCCCCAGCTCTTTTGGCGTTTTCTCCTACATGAGCTCTGCAGTCCTGTAACTATCCTTGTTGAACTCTCTGCAATACGCCTGTGTCTCATACTAAGGAGCCCAGAATTATCCACAGTACTCCAGTGCTGGATAAAGGGGAAGGATCACCTCTCTCTCCAGCTGCTGACAACACTTTGTCTAAAGCTGCTGAGGAATGTGCACTGCTGGATAATGTTCAAGCTGATATCTAGCTAGCAGGAACCCAGGGAAAAAATATAAGGGTAGAGAGGATGAAAAGAATACTGACTACAAAGAAAGCAAGAGGTCACTGCTGTTCTGTGCAGTACATCTTCTGCCCACTTAGGGCATTTGCTTTTACCTTATCCTGAACAGCAGTATAATTTGAAGCTTCACTGCTGTGTGGGGGCACAATAACATTTCTGCACCAGGATCCCTAGCAACTGACCCTAAGGAATGACTGTTGCTTTTATTGAAGTGCCTCACACAACACAGAGACCAGCTCCTGATTCATTTTCACAATGAACAGTATCCCCTGCTATTTCTGCAGCTCCTTTCATGCTTTCAAACATCCTTATATGTGAATTGTTATAACTTGTTGGATTTCCAGATCACTAACTTTTTTTCAAAGCAAATCAACAATAAATCAGAAAGGGATTCCAGGTGTTCCAGCACTTTCCATACTGTTTCCCAGCCTTTGGACCAACATTCACAATGCAGATATCAGGATGTGAAATAAGACTGAAGAGTAGGAGAGATGTTCCTAAGCTGCACTGGCATGGTAGTGAGCTTTTGCATCTTTAAAAGCCTTTTCACTTCAGCTCAGTTAACTGTGGGGGTTGTCATTTACCTCTCTTTGCTATTTTGACATAGAAAGGCCCCCTTGAGGAATAAAGTGACAAAATATTGCTGTCAGTTTCTACTGCCTCCAAAATCACAAATTCAGAAGAAACAACTGTCTGTAGGCACCGGTTTGTTTACACAGAAGCAACAGATGGACATGAACCACACAAACATATGATGCCTTCCCTCTTTTCCTGCATTGATTGCGAAATCTACAGCCTGGGGTTTCAATACTGATTTGCTTGTTCTCTGTGGTGATTTTAGTGTGCTGACAGTTTAACTCATTGCCTAAACCCTCCTCTGTCAGAAGCAGGCAACTCTGAAGGGTTAAACTGTGTCCAGCCACCACTCAAGGATTGGTCTCATCAGAATGGGTACAGCATTCAAGGCATTATGTAGATATCACACTCCTCTGAGACATCAAAGTGTGTATTTCTGAAACATGACATTGGACATTTGTCTAAACTTGAATTACTTCAATTTTACGATAACATATTCCAGTATTTCAGTGCTGAGCTATCCCTGCACTTCAAGAGCTTTGTCTGGTTTTAGCTCTGCTGCAATGTAATGCCATTGCTTCCTGCTGTATCCAGAGTGAATATAGAGAAAGCATGTTCCTTTCTTTTTTTTAGTTACTTTTCATGTTCTTGTCCTTATAGCTCACACTAGCCCACTTAATGCTTTTCATCTTTCCTCTAAGATCATGTACTTTATACACACTGATTTCTAGAGTTTTTTTCCTGCTGTCTCAAGCCTTTTCCTGAAATGCAGGATCTGAAACTGGCAGCTGAGGCTGGCCTGATATGGTGGCATAGAAACATCACGTCAGAAGTTTCTCATACAATACAACATTTTTTCTGCACTATGATCCTTATGGTTCAAACTCAGACTATGATCCTCTGACAGCTATAAGGATGATGCAGGAGGAGAGAGGGGTCACCAAACAGGAAGTCAAGAATACAGCAGTAAGAATAATATGGTCGTTTGAGAGTGGGAGCATAGACAGGGTGTGATAAATGGATACAGGCTGTGGTGATAGTCCAGGAGCTATTTAAAAGCATTTTGCTGCCATCTAGTACTTTGTATTAGTAAGAAGCAATGCTCTTTAGAAAAACACTAGGAAAAAATAAGAATAACATACCAAAAAAAAGTAAGAATAACATGCAAAAATAAGAATAACATATAAAAAAGCACTGAGTATTAACATCTAGTGTGAATTTCACATGTCAGAATTGGAAGAACAAATCACGTGAGACAACGCCTCTGTGTGGGATATCACTGTCTATAAGGGAATTAAATTCATAAGGTATCATTATTTCTGTGAATGGTAATATGGCTTTTCTACCTTGCTCTAAAATTGTAAGCAGAGGGGACAAAATAATTTCTTACTGCAGTATCTTTAAAATATGTTGTTGGTAATGCATATATCTTCCTAGTCCATGCACTTTTCTCAAGTCACTCCTTTATAGTGCTCTCTGACAAACTGGACCCATCCAAGCTCAGTTTCACAACTTATCTGTGAAACGGATCAGTCAAAATTTTGTCCTTAACACCCTTCTAAGCCTTGTTGAATGATTTTTGCCCTGTACTCCCCCTCCACTGGAAATCTATGTAAAAAGCCTCTTGTTTACACACCATGCATCGTGCTCTGGCTAATTCTAGCTATAAAGAAAAACCCAATTTAATAATCTCCCTCACTTTGGTAAGCAGGAGATACCTCTTTGAAAATGCTTTATCCTACTGAATTTCTCCTGCCCAGAAATACATACTCCCTTGCAAAGTACAAAGACCTATCTGTTTCTTTCCATGGTAGATACTCATAAACAATTCCTACCTTCATGCCAATATGGCAATAATTTTTTATTTTTTTCTCATCAAATTTCCTTCATGCTAGTTAAGTATTATTCAGCAGACTCATGAATTATGTCCCACTATGATATAATTACCTGTGTTTCCTAAAATGGACTGTTTGCGTCAAAATTAGTGTCTCTCAAGTAGCACTTTAGGATTGTCCTCGACACCTAAACATGGAACTGAGAACCCTAAAAATTACTTTTAGGATCCTAAAAAACAATTTATGCATTTCGCTCTCTAAATCTTCAGTAGAGAAAATTTTTATTCATTCCTACATCAATTTCCAAATAAAACAGGGAAAAAAACCTTCACATGTAGCTGATAGATATGATGAGAGAATATAAAAGTACTGTAGACTATACAAATATCTTCCTTGAAACTTAGCATTTATGAGACACAAATGCTACTTTAAGATGGCAGTTACATATACTTATGAAAAGGACCCTAATTTATTGCCCTTTCAAGTAGAGGTAATTGCTCTATTGAGACTATATAACCAAAAATAAATTTCTGGCAGGCTGCCAGATAAAAGTCCTTCATCCTGACACTTTTTTTACAGGTTTGTTGCTGTCCTATTAACCTTCCCATCTACAGCCCCAAGACAGACTGAAATGTACGCAAGTGGATACACAAATACAAATACTTGTTTGAAATGTTGTTTTTGTAACTTTCTCTCATGGCAACTAAGTTGCAATGTTTTGCAGACCTTCACTCATCTATGAAGAGCGATGAAAATTCTAGGATTAACACACAATATATTTATCTTTAGAAGATATAAGCAGTTTTTATGCATTGAGAGATTTTGATCATTCAGATAACTTGCCTTCAGCACAGTAAGACCATTCAATTGAGTTTCACATTGAGATTCTGTTTCTGAAAGCTGTCATGTTTGGAAAAGGCTCTGTAACCTGTCTGCCTCTACAGACAGCAGAATATAAAGAGACTGTTTAGTCTGCATGATCATGAGCTTTGGCTTTATATTCTATGTATAATTTAAATCCTGCAAATTGTTTTGTTTTGCCTTTATTTTTAGTTCTCATTTGGAAGTTTAAACTCTTGCTGCAGGGTTTTAAAACATCTGTTGTTTTTTAGCACAAGAAATGATGGGTATTTAATACTTGGTATGAGAGAGTTATTGGATAAAGAGATGTATTAAAATTAACTGGCCTACAGATTAAAACTAAGTTTGGAATTCACATACCTTCCTATATTTCACATAAGCTTTTAAAGGAAAGGAGTACAACATCTGAGACACCAGAAAACTGCTATTCAATATTGGTAAAGTTTTGACTGAAAACAAAATACCAAATTCTTAAATTTTCAGAAATATATTTTGGAAATTATAAATGGACATAGAATGTGATTTGGAAAGAAATGACTGGTTAGCAATTAAGGTTCTTTCTAGTTTCCTTTTTTTCATAGTATCTCATTGGTTGTGATTTCTGCGTTATGATACTTTTATCTGAATACAGTATTACAAACTTATAGAAGCTAAACCTATGTGCGATATATGATGACACATTACACTCTAAGAATTTTTTTTACTACCTTTATGCTGCTTATTTTTCAGCTTATCTTACAGAGGAACATTAAAGATAGATGATATTTAATATAGATTTAACTCTCTTATCATCATTAAAATTTTTTCCTATTGGTATTGTAAGTGAAAGTATGGGGCATTTAACAGAAGCATGGGACTGTTGAAGTTTCTTCTATTACACCAAACTCCATGTTGCCAGTTGCCAAAAAACTGTAGGCTTTAATATGTTCAAAAGAATGATGTCAGGTCTGACAGAGAGCAAAGTGACAACTCCTATGGACAACATCGATTCCATAACATAACTGCACTTGTTGGACCCATGAGAAAGCCCATAACAGTAAAACCGGTTCCAACCACGTAGAACCAGGAAGCATCACTACATAATTTCCGAGGGCTGAGTATGCACTTGGCCTGCCACTGCAGAAGAAAATGAGAGCTTTTTGAAAGGAACAAAAGAGTAGATGACTTTTGTATTGATTGCCTGTCACATTCTCACTTTCACAGCACAGGTAGGACAAGAGTTGTATAATCACTGTGTTCCCTCTCTCATCTTACCAGTTGCCCCACAAGTGTTGCTCTGCCATGGCTTTGTTTGACTGAGATCACAGGAATTTTGTTGTGCTCATCCAGTCCTAACTCTTCACAGTTTCTTTAACTTGAACTTAAAAGTAGACATTTGACATTTTGCAATGAGGGAATGGACAACAGTTGACCGAATTTATGTAAACAGTAACATCTGCCCAAATTTTCAGCATTTTCTTTGCATGTCTTTGTGAGCTTAGGACAATATTTAAATATATACCAATAATGAATGTAGAATTTGTTAGTGATTTTCAAAAAGAGATTCCCATTAAATCATCTGCAGGAAGTTTCTGTGGATGATGAATTGTGTCAGATCTATAATGAAAGAATTTCAATAAGAAAATGAAGATGCCCCAGAGAAACTCCAGGTGAATCCAGGGAAGAATCAGAGAATACAGACATTTTAAAATGTCTTAACCCATTTAAATCCAAAGTACTAAAGCCAGATGTTGATGAAATATGTGCTAATTTATGTAAAAAAAGCAACTTTACATTTCACTCTGAGAAACGTGGTGTATACCTGTCCATCCTCAAAATAAAGCTGAGAAGAAAACAATTCTGTCTCATATCCCATTAGAAAGCATGTAACATTTTCGCTTGAATGAAACTCAATGTGCTACTTTATAAGAGAAAATAACATGGATTCTTTTTAATGTAAGATAAGACTAGTGATGGTCAAAAATGTTAGGATGTGGCATTTACTTTAGTTTACCATGTCTTGCCTTTTCTGGTCTTTCTTGGACAAATGTCTGTGGTCTCTGGAGTCTGTTTGACTTTATTTTTCTAGTTTATCTGTTATATGGAAAATCCTTTGAAATCCCTAGGTACTATAGGAGATAAGCTGATTATGAGCTGTTTATTTAATAATACAAGCCCCTGATCTTACTCTGTAGGGATGAGATCTACTTACCCAGCAACTCTGAAAGAAGAGGGAGAAATCAAATAGAAGAACTAGTATTAATGGTGATGCTAACAACAAGAAATGCTACAAGCTACATTTATTTACCGTCAAAACTACAGAATCACAGAATATGCTGAGTTGGAAGGGAACCACAAGGATCATCAAATCCAACCCTTAGCCCTGAACAGGACCATACCCAAGAATAACATCATCTGTCTGAGAGTATCATCCAAACACGTCTTGAACTCTGTCAGGCTTGGTGCTGTGACCACTTCCCTGGAGAGCCTGTTCCACTGCCCAACCACCCTCTGGGTGAAAAACCTCTTTCTAATATCCAACCTAAACTTCCCCTATCACAACTTCAGACCATTCCCTCAGGTCCCATCATGAGTCATCACAGAGAAGAAATCAGTGCCTGTCCCTCTTCTTCCTCTCACAAAAAATTGTAGACTGCAATGAGGTCTCCCCTCATCACATGACTGTAAATATGTTTGTCATATAAACTACTAAATGCAATAGATGCTAATCACTAATTCCACAGGAGGGTCTAATTGAAGCAATAAATGCTTTACATTACATTATTGGCAATACTGGGCTCCAGCAAGGTATCTTGGTACAAATCAGTACCAAATTAATCCATAATTTGGATAATCCATTGACAAACAATGGAGAACTAATGGCATTACATGCTGTAAGCATGCATGATCTTAATATTTGAGGACTTGACCTTTAAATGAATGTAGGTGATTGCCTCTTTCCAGCTATCTGCTTCCAATTCTTAGGCAGTAGTAAAATTTAAAGTTGTTGTTCAGTTGTTTCTTAAATATATAAATGACTAAATTTCAAACTGTGAACTGCCTAAAGATTTTAAACATAAAATATCTTCCAAGCCAAGTAAATCTTCAACAGCTGAAGTGAGACCCCCTCAGATCAGTACTTTCCACTGTGCTCATTGGTGGGATTTGATCTTTTGTGTGTACCTGAGTGGATGAACAGAAAGAGAATTTCCTATCTCACAATAGTTTCCCTAAGAGTACTCCTTTCACTGTAGATGGGAATGGAAAAAAATGAGTGATGGAGATCTTTAATAAAAATATTGTGCCTTATTCAGAAAAGTGGTCTGCAAAAAAAAAAAGGTCTTTTGGTGATATCTCACTTTGTATGTTTACTTACCTCTCTCAGTCATGGAATTGATCCTAACCATCTGCCTCCTATACACTCAAGGAACATAATGTCTGTTTTGCAAGGAACTTGACTGCCAGAACCCGAGGACACAGTTAATGACGTCAAAGCAAACCATTGACCTGATTTGAATTATACTCTCTCTCCTTTGAAATCTCAGGCCACATAGAGAATTCCAGCCTGATGATGTGTTGAGACAGCAATTCCCATGCATGGTGAACTCAAACTCCCTGAAAAGGCAGTGAAATTGTATCCTAATGGTGCTTACAAAATTGTACCCGGAGGGAATATCACTGGAGAGCAAAGAGACAGGATCACCAAAACAGTGGCTTTCAAGGCATGATTTTGTTCACAGGCTTACAGTTTTATCCAGCTCTTACCTGGATGAGAGGGTATACAAGCTCCCAAACACAAGTCCAGGGACCAAATGTTTATATATTACTTGTGGGGTTTTTTTTCAAAATCACAGGTGATTAGAATTGAACTACTTAAGAAAATAGTATACTTTTTTCATATTTACAAAGACCATCAACAGATCAAAGCTTTTGTAAAGATAACATTCTTATGAGATTTGCACCTAATTTTGAGAGGAAAGTATTCTAGCAGGTTGAATGCTTCAGTCTAGAAGCCATTATTACCAGGAAAAATCCTCAACAATAAGCTTCATTATTATGAAATCATCTGTGTCATCTTATTTTGTTTTTCAGTGTCTTGGTGTGAAATGACAGAGTTGTATTTTTCTTAAGGAAGAGAAACTGAGCAGCTGACTGTTGGAAAGAGGAATTTATGTGTCAAGAAAATATTTTATCCAAGAATTGCAATAATTTGTATGATTTCACTGGAAATCAAAGTATCCAGCAAACAGCTAAATAAAGAACTAGGGAAAATATAAAATTGGAATCACACACAGAAACAAAACACATCAAAACCTGATAGAGAATATACAGAGTTTTCAAATTGTAATATAAATTAATGGATACTGGGAAAGTTAATTTGTGTATAAAAATAAATGCAAAAGTACATAGACAACAAATCTCTTTATGCTGAAAGTTAAAACTCCTCTGATGGACACAAATACTCCAGTCTTAAAATAACTTCAGAAACTTTTCTATGGCATAGTAAATCTGGGAAAATTGGAAGTGCTTTGGCAAGTTTTCTTATTATTTTGATGGATGACCTGAAAAGCATCCTGTTTAAAACTAACAAGGCATATTTTATTCATATACTACAAAAGATAATATTGTAATTAATATGCTGGATATAAAATTTCAAATCCATAAGCAATATTGAATTTTTTCATTAATTGATGACTTTTAAAAAGAGATATTGACTTTTATATAGGTAAGGGTAAAGTTATTTATTATTTGGCACAGATGTGACACAGTGATCATTTTAAATTTATATTGATGGGTTTATGTTAACTGAGTACAGTACTTGTCAAGACCTCACAGGTCTGCAAATCTAGAAATAGCAAAACATCTATTTCCAGTGTTAAGAGAAATTTGAAAACAGCTTTGGGAAACACTGTTTTCCAGGAGTGTCTCTAGTTCCATGTTCAGAGAAAGCCAACTTAAACCTGCAATTAGCTCTAAAAGCATTTGTCACTGTCCCCTGGTCCTCTTTGCTCTTGTACTTCCAGACTAAAAGTTGTTTTTAGAAGTTTAGGGTTTTAACTGATTTGACCCAATTTAATTGCAAATTACACACACCACAAATTTGCTTCATCCTTTTGCAACTCCGTTTTCCAGAAATGCTGAAACTAAGCTAAACAAGAATACAGCTTGCCTTCCTTTTACTTGTACACTATCAAGAAGGATATACATTAAGTATTGTTATGAGACAACCTTCTTTTCACTTTTAGTTTGTCATGTCTGACATCTGTCAGAGAGAGACACAGTTCTAGAAGAGCTAGAAATATATGAAGATTCAGATAGTGCTTGGAGAGGCCCCGTGCAGAATAGAGGAAAAAATTTTTGGGATCATATATCAGTTGGAAAACCTTTGGAAGAGTGTTTTTGTTTACATCTAGAAAATATGAAATTTCTACAGTATCTGTAAAAACCCAAATCAAATAAAAAAAAGAAATTTGCATTTACTATTTTTTTTTAATCAAAGCAACCTATAAGACCTGAAATGTGCATCTTCTTCCTAGAGAAGGCAGAAGATATCAAGTATTCACCCTTTGACACCCTCAGAAAAAGATGTCTTTTTCTGCATAAAATATTTTATATAGATGGCTATATATTTCAATTTTTCTCTTCTAAAGAGTCTGAGTCTCAGTCCTCTTGTAATGTAAAAAAATATTCACTTTATATCCTTCTTTAAACTTCTTACATATTTTTCTCATTCTTTTTATGATATTGTCATTGCAAACACAAGTTCTCTTTTATATTTTCAGAGTAGAACCCAGAAAAGCAACGTGAGAATATTTTTCTGATTTTTCTTATTTGTGCAGAAGTAAATGACTTTTGATATATGTTCTCATACCACTTCTCTACATTTTTCTCTTTGTTTCTTCCTTTCTTTCTTCCTTTCTTTCTTCTTACTGGATTTTATGTTCTTAGTTTCTATCTGCTTTTTCCATATTCATAGTAGAAATTGGCTTGATGTACTTTTTATAGTCAGAATGAGTCCAGGTGAGTAAGATTTGCTATCTGTTATGAGAAAGCTATGTTACTTCATATTCTTTTTTTAGGAGCCATTCTTCCAAGTCCTTGGTTTTTGTCTTCTGATATATATTTTTTTAGATTTTCTTTATATAATTTCTTTCTCTCCACACTAGACTGTGTTAGAAACCAATTCCTTCAGTTATCTCTAATCTACAAATCTCAGCTTTAATATATTTTCAACTTTTTAATCTCTTTTATATTGATTTTAGTATTTCTTTTTCAATATAACCTTTCCCTTCATGTTAAAGGCAATTACTACAGCTTCAAATGACCCATTAAATTACTTTGTACTGACAATGCATATGAAACCCTTAAAACTGTTGTTCTGACCCCTAAGTGGAAAAGGGGAGAGAAGGCATAAAGCAAACATCCTTCCTCCTCCATTTTATTCAAGAAGAAAAACAAGCTAAGAGTTTTTAAATAATGTCTGTATTTGGTACAAAACCAAGCTTCTAATGATGTTCATCAACACATAAATTCAGTAAGATTAAAAATTTGAAACCATCCATCTTCCTCTACATAGAATAGCTTATGTACCATCTAAAGTAAAATATTTTAAGAAAAGAAGTGGAACACTTTTATTCCAGTGCCAATAATCTGAGGAGGATGACAGGAGGGCCATATCTTTCAGCAGTCTGCAGTTCCATCCTACTCTCTGGAGTAAGGTGTCAAACCTGCTTCTCCTTGGAATAAACAAAGTGAATTCCACAGAGATGGCAACTTTCTTGGTTTTGGACTTTTGCTGTGAAAGGCAGCGATGGTCATTGTGTTGAAAATGTGGCAATTCAGCTTTTTCTTTCTATTGATTTCTCCCAGGTGAAATGCCTAATTTTTAATTCGTTGAGAGACATGAAGGTCTGGAACTTCATTTTTTTAAGAATTGCAAAGCTTTGTTTTACACAAAAGCTACACCCTGTATGGATTGTGACAACACAGAGAGGAGGAACAGCCTCTTCACCGGCACATATGCACATAAGAGTGAGACATTCTTTTCCATGTAACCTGAGCATCCAGTAATATTACCAAGAAAAGGTTTTTCTTTTCATAAAGATCCATCCATAATTGCTAGATGGAAAAATGACAGAAAAAGAAACAGCAAGCAAAGAAACGTCTATAGAAGTCATACAACAAAGTCCTGTCTCTCTTAACACATTTCAAAAAGTCACTGCAGAAAATTAATTTTGGTCAGTCTGCTTTGAGTAATTTATTCTGCATATAACTGTAATGGAAAATCTCTGGGTAAGATTGCCTTTCTGAGGGGCTTAGTAAGATCAAAAAAACATGCCAAGCTCACTTACCCAAGTGGGCATGTTCTGCACTGGACATGGCCAATCTCAGCAACAGCTTCACAAGCTCAGCACAAGCATGCTACAGACTGGCCTGAGCAAATGAGGAACTACACTTTTTTTCTCTACCCTTTTCTCCTTAATGTCCTACTCTTTTGATGGAGACCTATTGCCCTACAAGCAACATGCTTGCAAGCCCAGCACAACCCCAAATCTTTATTACATTTTTTATACAATTATTGATCATGTTTAATGCATGCTTTCAGTGGGAATTGAAGATACTTAACTGCAGTTCAAGTAGAAATGAAACAACTGATTTAGTCAGAGACTTATTTTTTATGTTGTATTAACACTTGACTTTAGAAGATTTAACTTGATTTACTGGTAAAATTTTAAAAATAAGACTCTCTTTCTTCAGCTGAATTTGATTCAGCTAATCTGAATCTAATTTTGGTTTCAAAGTAAGTATAGACACTTAGAAACAATCCTAGCAAGCACATTGTAGAAATCTATGCAGAATAAAGGCTGTTATTTAGTTGTAAATAAGGGCAGTTTTCCTTAACAGAAGTAGTTTATTTGCCTATTATTTTAAACTAATTTTGCCAATTTTGTTTGTTAAATATTTAGAAAAAGAGTAAATGTTTCATTGTGACATTTTTAACATAGTATTTCACAAATTTATGATAATAAAAATGTTTCATTTTAAGTTTGAAAACTTGATTGGGAAAAGAAAGGTAAAGTATGAACAACATTTAATTTCTTTGTGAAATGAAGACCATCACATGAACCTAGCTTTCAGAAGCAGCAGCACCTCTCATCTTCTGCTATTACAGGCAACAAATCAATTTTATTTATGGATATACTAAGGTTCATTCTTGTTTGAATGGAACATTTTAAGACCATTTTTTTTTCTATTTTACACTTAGCCAGGAAAGCAACATTAACAATGTTTAAAATCAATATATGGTATTATCAATTTCTAAATTTAAATACCTCACTTCTCATATCTTGAGGAATCCCCTTAATTTCTGAGACCATGGACCTTACATATGCTTTTTAAGAAGTTAATACTAATGCTATAAGGAAAGATATTCAGGCATACAGAAAATATTACCTGAGTTTTGTTAAGCTTGTTGTTTCTACGAATTTTTAAATTATCAGGAATTTTAAGAATGAAATGTACTCTAAACCACTTATAATGGAAACTCTGTGCTCTGGTTGTTAACATATAGCCCAAATGAAAAAGAAGTAAGATGTGATAGTGTATTAATCCTGTATTTTGCACTATGATAACTACACTCTCAATTATAAAATGCAGTAAAATATAAGCTGATAATATGTTTGGGTTTTTTAAATTTTATTTTATTTTTCCATAACAAAAATGAGCTTAATACATTACTAGGTTAAGCACATACCACTATAAGCAGCAAAAAAACCCTGCTAATTTTATTTTTATACAATAGATAATTTTTTTACAACCCACTTATTCATAAGATCATGATGCTACAGAAAACAACGTGGTTTATCCTTCATGTAAAAAACAAATGCATTTTCATTAACACTGAATATGAATTTTTAATGGGAAAAACATTTTTTCTGCTCTCACTATCACATATTTATATAAAGAATTAAGTTAACCAGAAAGAAAATATTTTTTTGGAAAAAAAATTAAGTAAAGCAAAGAAAATCTAATTAACTAAATTACTTCAACAACTAAATGATTAATTTCCTTGGCTTCCTGGCTCTTGAGAGTCTTGCTACAATGCCCTATTAATGTTCTCAGTTATTAATATTATTAGTAAAAGAGCATGAATCTTTCAAGGGGTTTTATTACACTATATATTGTTGTAGCCAGCTATAAACTATCCTGGATACATATTTAATAATAAAAAAAATCACAATTATTCCAGCTGTAATGAGTTCTTTTCACCCTCCTCCACTTGGTGGAAGAGAGTTTTGCAATGATAACGTACTTTAGCTGTAATGCAACATGGAAAATAAAATAGTGACTAGATGCACTAATTTATTCTAGGGCACAGAACTTACTCTGAACTGAGGCAAAAGCAAATTTGACAGCCTAGATGATGAAGTTTAGGTGGCAAAGTAAAAAAGCTGTGTTTTTATCACTCTGGGCTGTAAGTGTGGTTGTGCAATAATTCCAGCTTGGAAACTTTGCTTCAAATCTACAGGATGTTCGCTCTTAGAGTGAGTCCAGAGAAGGGCCACAAAGACGACCAGACAGCTGAAGCCCCTCTCCTATGAAGACAGGCTGAAACAGTTCAGTTTGTTCAGCCTGGAGAGGAGAAGGCTCTGAGGAGAACTTATACCACCTTCTAGTACCTAAAGGGGGTCTACAGGAAAGCTGAAGAAGGACTTTTTGCAAGATTATGTAGTGATAGAACAAGGGGGAATGACTTTACAGTGAAAGAGAATAGATTAGATATTAGGAAGAAATTCTTTACTGTATGGATAGTGAGGCACTGGAACAGGTTGCCCAGAGAAGCTGTGGATGCTCCATCTCTGGAAGTGTTCAAGGCCAGGTTGGATGGGGCTTTGAGCAACCTGCACATGGTGGGCGGTTTGGAATTAGATGCTCTTTAAGGTTCCTTCCAACTCCAATCATTCTATGATTCTTTGCCATGATTAGTAACTGAAACTTAACCATATATAAAATCTACATGCAATTTTGAGCCTGTGGACAGTAGGATGCTTGTGTCACAACAACAGGCATCTAGAACTGTGCAAATACAGTTTCAGATAACTCATAGTTCCTGTTTGAATTTAAGTAGTTTATCTTCTGAAATGATTATTTACTTACAACAGATCAGAAGCAACTTCCACTGTCACAGAAACAGACATCTGCTCTTGTAGTACTAGGTTGACTTAGAGGTGGTCTGGAGGCCATCACTGTACTTTAACCCCTGCTACTCTGTGTTTCTTTTGGCTGGCTTATCTTTTGGATTTTACTGTCAGAGTCTATCTCTTGAAGTGAGACCTTTCAGGGCATAGAACCAAAGAAAACAGCTGCAGCACCAATATGGCACTACTATCTCTTCAAGGGCCTTGTGCAAGGTCAACAACCATTTTCTGAGCTGGTTCTTAATCTGACAGTAGGGAAGCATATTACTGTTTGAAAAAAAAAAAATCCCTTCTGTAGAAGATGTCTCTCTCATAGTCTGTCATCAGCTCCTCCATTAAAGCAACAAGGAGAATGACAGTTCTAGGGCCAATTTTGAAATGCATGTTTGAATGGGCTCAGAAAAATTCTGCTTTTTTAATGGAACATGTGTTTTATATGCAATCAGACAGCTGGTCCACACAAACATATCTTGGCAGAACTCATTTCTATGGCAGTGAGACACAAAATCACTATGAATGGGAGTTCATTTTTAAAATGAGTCATTAACTTACAAGTTTCACTTCCATCTAAAGATATTTGATCTGTTCCTCTTGCAAGATTGATTCTTGTAATTTATACTTGTAAATTATTGTAATTTTTATTTAATATCAGTGACAATAGAGAAATGGACCCTAATAGCACTTTCATTCAAAAAAGACTATGTTATACCTAAGCAGTCCCATTGACTTCATTCTCAAAAATAGCAGGTGTATTGAAACAGATGTTTAGAAATGCCTAATAAAAAACAAATGCTTCAGATAAATTTAATTCTCCTTCCTAGTTTGGCTAAATATAGAGAGTGTGGATCACAAACCTATCTGCAATATTTTACTTGAATTTAATTCCCTTGGGGGAAGCAAAGTGCAGTAATATAACTGGAAAAGAGGAATTATTAGGAAATCAGATGTTCTGAGATGTTATTCCACAAAATAGGAAACAGACAAGATGGTAAAAATTTTGCAGACATATTTTTAGAGCTATATCCCTGCTCGTGGTCTTAAAGAGTATGTTTATTGATAAGCTGAAATATTTGATTCTAGCTCTAAGCAGTGGAATATTTAGGAGGTATTGTAGAAAGACAATAAATTATTAATTTCAATTAAAGAAGCTACATTTGCTAGGTGAAGCAGTATCTTTGATGTTTTCAAGGAGCAGTAAGGTCTTTACCTGACATAGTTTGCTTTTTCCAGCTGTATGCTCCAATAGGTAACACTTCTGGATTTTATCTGAAAGTCTGACTGAATATGACAGTTGTTTCTGGGTCACAGAGATCAGAAAGACTATGATTTACATGTTAATGCTGAATTGCAGAGTGTAGTAATAGTACATAGTATTTTCCTTTCTTTCCTTAATACTTTCTGCAAGCCATTCATAAATTCTTCCTTTATGTATGTGCTGCTGTGCTGCTTTTATGTTTTGTTTTTTTGTTTGTTTGTTTGTTTGTTTTTAACTTGCTTTTCATTCTTATTCTTCTTGAAGGACCTAAAAATTAGGTTAAAATCAAAGTTTCCCTGTTTTGAAGGAAAAGAACATTTACTAAAAATTTTATTTTTCCATTGGGAGATCATTCTAGTGGAATGTTGTCAAGGCTCTCTTCCTGTCTCTCTCTCTGTCACTAGTGGGCCACCTACCTAATACTCATCTTACAAGATTACACCAGCAGAAAAACAGAGGGAAAATTGAGGGACGCTACTTAGCTCTTCTAGGAGATGTACACAGAAGATAAGGCAGAGGATAAGTCAAGCATATAATTTTTTTTTTCAGTCTTAAAACCTAATTGAAATACATAGCTTAACGTCTTTGTAGGCTTGAGCCATCTCAAAGGTCAGACGTTTTCCATTGGTTACTTACCCATGCACTGTACTATAATATGAAGTCATCTGTCAGTGTGAAGAGCAGAGGTTCATTAACCCATCAGTTCAGCCTTTGGTATTCTTCAGACCATGATGAATGATTGTCCATGTAACTGCTCCACTGCGTTAGCTTTGAACTGCATTACCGTCTCTGGACATCTTTCACTATGTCACTAAGCAGGCAGCAATAGTGACTTTTCAGTGTTTAAAAAATGGGCTGGAAAGACAATCAGAGGAAAATTTCCTACTGCCATTTTCAACTCTGTTTTAATATAGTCTCAAATCAGAAAGGATTCAGAAAAGGCTAATACTCTTATTTGTGGAATGGGAAGGACAAAAGTATGACAAAAGAGTGTAGCATAACAGTATTTATGCTACATTTAATGACTACCCAGTATAATTTACTGTAGGGAGCTCTGAGCTAGCTAATACAGCTAGTGTCTAGTAAATTAGCCAGTGGCACAACACAGCAACAGTTCGCATTAAATTTAAATTAGCATTTTGTTCTGTTTAGTGTATTAAAACACATTTCAAACATAACAAAGAGATAAAATGCTTCCCCTTTTGATGAGCATTTCAAATATGCAAGCTTTTATCTCAGGGTGCAACTGCTGAGGCAGTGGGTAGAGAGCTATGGCCACACTGTTTCAGTTTCTCCTTGAATCCTGAGTCTCCTTCAGGATGCAACGTGGCACAGGCACTGGCCTAATAAGGTGAAGTGTGAAAAAAATATTTCTTCATAGTATCAACAGGGCAGAAGACAAATACAGTACCAATAGTTGGCAGCAGAGAATAGTTCATGACACAGTGCAGTTTTCCAGCATTTCTCTTTCAGCCCTACCTCCGAGTTCTGACATAGCTTTACAACACCCTAGCACTCTAGTGTAGTATCAGTGTAAATCATTCACCTGCTTATACCATTAGACCTTGCTTTCCTGCATTCCCAGATTTCACTCCAGCCTTCCAAATTTTTATAGAGTGATGATTAATGAGTTGCCCTTTACCTGAGGCCTGATTTTGATCACCATGGCTCTTTTCTACTGAAGATCTCGTCTCTGATCTGCCTAACTCACTACCATCTTGTCAAGGTGGATTTATTTCACACAGCTCTCAATCTCTAACTCCAGTATATGAATGTGAGTGGAAGATGGTCCAGATCATTAGCTTTCTTCTAAAGAATCAGAATAAAATCACAATATGCTTCCATCATTTCATCTGTTTATTAAAAAATGCAAACTTGATTAACTATAGCAATAAGTAAACAAACAACTCCTTTATGTGGGTGTGTATTGGCAAGCTCGTGAGGACTTGCATTATAGAATCTTTTTCTCCCTTTCTTTCCTATTATTATCCTGAAATCAACAGTGACCTAACCGTGAAGTTTCCAGAGGAGAACAGAAACTTAATCTGACTGAAACCAGTGGAAGATCTGATCATCACCTACAGAGGAGTAAATTTTCAACTACTTTCAAGTTCTTACAGAAAACACATTGAAGAAAGAAAAAAAAAAAACTAACCAAGCAAAAACCCAAACCAAACTACCTCAACACTATCAGCTAAGGATGCTTCAGTTTTTCTATTTTACTTTATTCAGTTATTCATGTAGGTTAAGAGAGGAGGAAACAAACTTCTTCACAAGAGCAGTTTTCAGGAACATCAGGAAAAACTAAAGGGTCTCAAGAAATCTGACCACTAGCAATTACAGAAAGCTTGGAGTGTAACTAGTAGTGTGTTGAACCTTGACAACAAATAGAATTAGCAAGATTTCAAAAGGCTTTAGTGGTTTTAATTTATATGGCAGCCTCAGTAAACAACTCTGATTAAAGTGTGACAGTTCAATGAATCCTGTGGGTATGAGTGGAACAGAGTGTGAACAGTCTTCATTAGAAATGCAGTAAAAATCAGATTTCATGATACGCAGGAAATTAAAATCCTTGTAGGAAAAGATTCTGGAAATAAAAAATAAAGCCCAATAAACTCTGCTATCAGATACACATCCTATAGGATAGAATGTCAAAATAAATAAAAAAAACCCCAAATCTGACTGTTTTAATTCATAAAATGGAAAAGTCACTGAAATTTTCATGTATATAACTTCATACAGTTTTAATACTCACTGTTAAGGCTCAAGCTGCCATTACTTATATACAATTAAACATTGTAAAAATATTTTTTAAATGGTTAATGGATGAAGTTGTTATCCTTCTGCAAGGATTACTTATGTGGACGACAATCAGACGTTAGAATGATTAGTGTCAGTGTAGAACTCAATTAGAGGTTCATGATTTTAACAAAAATTGGTATAAAAAGGATTTGTAGAAATGTTGAAAATCTATCAAACCCTTTTGTTAATTGAAAATAAAATTGTTATAGGATGAAGAGAGCCTATAACTATTTATGTATTGATTACTAGGAATGATTTCCATATGCATGGGACATCTCATAATCAGTCTGGACAGATTGTGTTAATTAAGATAAATTGAAGCTGCAGCCAAATAAAAGGACCATGGGAATACACTAAGTTAATTTCATCAAGATGAAATTTTATTGTTTCATGGAGTATCCTTTATTCTGAGTCACGATTTGGCTGATGGAAATGTTCTTCCTGGCTTTTACTTAGGAAAATGATAAAAAATAAGATGGAATTTTAGTCTTCCAAAATATAACGTTAAGTGATCCTAAATCTCAGTGCAATATAATGAAACCTGCATGCTCAAACTATGTCTGAACCTCAAATCAGAGTCTTTGGTTTAGAATATTTTTGCATTAATGATCCTGAATGCTTGCCAGCCTGAACTGAAGTTTAGTCTTGCAGTGGTGGGGTTTCTTACATGAAAGGATATCTTTCTATAGCAATTGTCATGGTTTTCCTTAAATACCTCAAGAAAAAGAGAACTAAAGGTTTGATTGTTAAGATTTCTGCTTTATTTAAACAACTGTTCTGGAGATTGACTTGCTTTAGAACCAGAACAGCTTCTGAGACAAAAAAAATCCCCACATAGCATATATCCTTGTTGAGTCTGCTGGTATCCTCAGCTGAAAGTAGCCATGACACGGTTTCAGGAAACCTTACTGAAACAGCTAGAGAGATGCTATCAGTATTTATTGGCCAATAATCTTATCTTTCTAATGTGTTTGTGGAAGAAAAAATTTTGACTGCAATCTCATAACATTTGAAAGTAAATTAAATGGATGCTCATCTGAATGTACTAGAACTTTAGCGTGAATGGTATTCTATTTACTAGGTTGAACTTGTTTTATTAATAATTTTCTCCTAATGTTTTAGTTCAAATACTCCCAACTGAAAAATATCTCAGACCAAAAAAAAGCAATCTGATATATTTAGAAGAACAACTGTAAGTCAGTAAAATGTATCCAGAAAATTTTATGCAATCATCTCATTTTAGCTCAGATTGCAGTATTAGAGATTAATAATTTTTCAGATAGATGTTTATGTTTTCTTAGAAAGTAAACTGCTGTTTATTGGCTTTGTGAAGGGAATTTTGACAACACACTGTATGCTCACAGTCTGAAACCAAAGGGATAGTTGTAGTGCCAGATTTGTAACACAAAGAAATTGTAGAGGAATATATGCTTTTTTTATGTTCATCAGTTTCCTTTAATTTCAAAGAGATGCTGCTGATTTAGATATAAAATCTAGAAAGCATTACTTTTTTTTTTTATTTACTCAAGACAATACTTTCTGAATTGTGGAGGTAAGCTTCATTGATGTCATGCCCTTTGTGTCACCTGAAGTACTGCAGGAGGGGAAAGTATTATTTTTAGCTCACTATTTTGGATGTTTCTAATTGCAGCTGAGATGTACTGATGTTGTAGAGGCCACATGAATCAAACCCAAGACTGAATAACTTGGAAACTGTTGAGAGACTTTCCATCTGGAAACTACTACAAATCTGAAGTAGTTGATTGATAGTTTTGGAAATGTATTGAAGTGTTAGTTCCAAAGGAGCCAAAATATACTTCACCTATTTCTTAAAGGATTAGTGTTTTTGTTTGTTTGTTTGTTTGTATCATTAAGCTCATGGCATACAGAACAGCACAATGATCTATTGGCAGGTGCTTGTGGGCTGCTGTCAGGTTCCCACAAAGTTGTCTCTGTCCCACACTTAACCAGCCCCTGGCCCTCAGCCTTTTTCACAGCTTCCATCCCAAGGAATTGTTATTTTATTTTGTCTTGGAGACAGCTGAAGAATAAATCAGTTCCTTTAGACTAAGGTTCCAGTTAAAGGTTTAATATAACACACTGAACTGTACCATAAGAAATACAGGTTGTACAGCTGTATTAGTACAACACAATTTAGTACTTCTATGCATTACATTATCAGGACAAGGGGAGAAAAAAGGATGAGAAAGCTCATTGGTCTAGATGAAGATACAGATACTGCTTACAAGTATCTGTCATGAGCAAAAGAGGTTAGAGTTGAAGAAAATTGACATAATGCCAATTAAAATAGTTTTGAGTAGTGAGAAACGAGGAGAAACATTAAAGCAGCATCTTTCTGCCTCCTTTTCCCAGCTCAGCTTCACTCCTCCACTCCCCACTCCTGCTCCAAGCCCTGGAGGAGTGCAAGGGAATGTTACATTCAATACATTTCTGCTGCTCCTTCTCTCTCACACTTTCTCCTTGCTCCAGCATGGGTTTCCCAAGGGTTGCAGTTCCTCCAGGAATATCCAGCTGCTCCAGTATGAGGTTCACCATGTGTTAGCCTTTGGCTTCTCCTCACAGTGGTCCTCTGCTGTCAGCAACTGAGCATGGACACCAACTCACTGATCTATAAATGTCAAGCTTTCTCACCTGGCATTTGCTTGTACAAGAACTTTGGAGGAGAATCATGGAAGTTTTAAAAAATCAGAAAGTTTCAACTCCAGCTTATAAAATTTTCTCAGGTCTATCAGTATTGGATCATCAGCATATCAAAATAAAGTATCTTAAATTAAAACACAATAAATAACAAGTTAACACCAGTATCATCTCATATCTTGAAATTTGGTATCACTTTCATTCTATTTTTCACAGATAAAAGAAGACATTCACTAAGGAAAGTGCACAGGAAATGCTAGCAGCAGATCTCATTAAGTAAAAAGGAGGCAAATAGAAACCCTGATCTGAATGAAAATGTGTCCTCTCATAGCTAAGTTCCAATGGAATGTAACAATAGCACATACAGATAGAGTAATGAATAATTATGTTTTATCTGAGTGTTTGTCTTCATATTTCCAGTTGCTTGTTAATTACCACAGGTCTGTTGTTACAGCCACAATAACATGCTTCCCTCACAGAAGAAAGTGAATATTGTTTTTCCAGCTCTCTTTGGAACAAAACTGATTTTTTTGTGTTTGTGCACTTAAAGGCAAAGTGGAATATAATAGTTCTTATTCTGTCATTAAGTTGAAAAAAAAAAAAAGGCTCATTTAGTGTTCCAAGATAATTCAAAAAAGAGTATGTCAGTGTCTGGGGAGAGTTTGTGCATGCTGCTTTTACAGGGACAGAGAAGGGTAAAGACTGGATGTTTTCCTGCCGTAAGAGAATAAACAGTTTTTTATTGGACGGCTACAAGTCCAGAGAGACATCACTGACTTTGACAGCTTTACTCTGAATTAAAAATGGTGTGAGTTAAAGAAGAAGCTGATTATTTGGATTTAGATTAGAAAGAAATAAGCTTATTGCATCCTTCCTCATTCTAGGAGTTCACAGATATTTATTTAATATTGTTGCCTATAGAAAATGTGCAGCATAATTAGCAAGCAACTGGAAAATGAGAGAACTTGAGTATAAGTTTTTTAATCAGGACTACCATTGTTTCATCAGCAAAACCTTGTCTGCTCTTTTTTACATCATCTAACATTGTAATTCCACTGAAAGCAGCACTTCTGCCACAGGGAGAGCCAGCATGAAGTGAATGAATCAGTGATTCTACAGGAGCAGAAGCTATATTTGACATAAACAAAATTACAGCTGGCTGCAGGCAGGGCTCTCTGCAGGTTTTGGGGAACTGCAGGTGCTGTGCAGCTGTGGGCATGACCACAGTCAGTGCCATACGTGACCTGGAGTCACTCGCTGTGCCTTGATGTTAAGATTCTCTGAACTGAAGAGGTAGATTCAACTCACCCAGCAGCTAACCTATTAACTGGAGGACTTCAGAAGGCAATGGGTTCTAAGTATTTGATGTTCTGTAAAGATGACTTTTTGATGGTACCTTTCTTTTTTCCCCTCATCTCTTTCAGCCTTGATTCAGATATAAACCTTCCTGCTACAAAGGAATGCAAGTCGACTTTCTGTAATGTATAGTTTTTGTGTGTTAAATGCAGTAAAAGGCAGATGCTTCCATAGTACATGTATTTAATTCTTCGCTATTCATTTCTATTAATAAAAAAGAAGAGTTTGAATTAACTTCACACAACTGTGTCATTCTGGGAAACATCTTTTTGATGAGTACAGTGTAGCTAATATGCATACTAAATTTTTTCTACAATACCAGGAAATTTTCTAGAATACAGTGCAGTTAGAGTTGTCTTTTTCTAAACATTATCTTTTTTTAATGCACAATGGGTGTATTTGTAATATAATATGTTGTCATGATTCATGACAAGTACAATAATTTTTTCTCTATAGCTAAACAACTTGGTCTATTGAAAGGTGTCCCTGCCCATGGCAGGGGAGTTGGAACAAGATGATCTTTAAGGTCCGTTCCAACCCAAATCATTCTATGATTCTATTTAAGTCTGGAAAAATATCACCAAAAACAATTCTGTTATCATCACTGAGTACAGAACAGATCCATACTGCAGCTGATGACTCCATTATTTATGTAACTAAGATCCATAAAAAGGTATAGGTCATAGGATTTTGAGTTGTTTGTATCTTTGCATGTTATCTTATTTACAATATTATTCGAATTCTTCAGCAGCAAGCTGAGAATACAGCACAATAAGTTCCTTGCCTGGCTCTAAGGAAACAACATAGGATTATTATACAAACACAAATAAAGAGAGTCTTTCAGAAGCCTTGTTATTTGTCTGGCAATATAAAAGTTCAGATGATTGTTCAAAGTGATTTTTACTTTAAGTAAGAGTTTTTTTGACCTATTAAATCTTGGCATGTGGCATTGAAATAACCCATGGAAAAAGAATGAACCAACTGACTCTTAAGCAGAAAGAAGAGGAAATTAAATAAAGATGATCTAAAGACAGTCTTTAGGGGCATGAAAAGCTCGTGCTTGGTTTTACAAAGTATCTAAATCACACCGAAGGAAAGGAAGTTCATCTGAAGTGTAGAAATAATTATCTGATGCTAGTGACTCAAGCACAGCTACACTTCATATGAGGTCACTGACACCTCTTGCATTGAGGGTATTTAAGAAGAAGCTTAAAAAGTGCTTCTCAGTAACTCTCTACTCAGGTAATCCTGCCTTGGGCAGAATGATAGATTTGGTTGGTCATGCAGCAATTTGATGGTAAGAAATTTTTTCTCTTTCAGATTTTTTTTAATTTTTGTGCCTCTTTCTTCATCATCTCTGAGCTTTGTAACAATGTCTTAAACACAAGTCCTTACAGGCCTCTTCACATAAATTCTGTAGCTAACAGATCACAGAATCCTGAATCAAAACCGTGAAAGTCAATATTGTTTTTCCAGCTGGGAGTTCCGTTCAGAAATTGCACAAAGGAGTATGTGAGAATGAAAGGGAGTAATCAGTACTGTGATTCCATAGACCAGTTGGCTTGTCACACAAATTATTGCATGCAAAAGACATCTGTTTTATATCCACTTTGATTTGATTTGATACCCTGGAGTAAAGAAGCTCAAGTACACAAATGGATTAACAAATACATTCTTTTGCTTTCATCCTTCAGTATAATGACCAAAATGTCTGATAAGAATCATTGATTGACTGCCAGCTGTGATAAAATATTGCAAATGCAGTTGTGTGGAGTGGTAATGTTAAAACTGCTTTGTGACAGTTCTGATTTATTGAACCCATCAACAAAGCCTCACGAGGAGCGTACAAAGTACAAATCCCAGCTGGAATGACTGAATTTCAAGTCAAAGATAACATGAAATACAAAAATAAAACCAGATCTCATTCCCGACTGTAAGGCCATGGAATTGTTCTGTTTTTTCTTCTTTGATAAAAACTGCAAAGCTGTATGCCTTCTTCTAAATGTTGTAGTATATTTTTTTGTCAGTGTTTTTCATTCTGTGTGACAAAACCAGAGCAAAGGAACTTAAAACTCTGAAAGGAGAATGTGTGGAAGCATGCTTGCTTGCAGTACATTCTTCCTGTAGGTTCTTTATCTTGCTACTCTGGTCTGCTGGACAGAATAGAACTCTCCAAAATCTATATCTCCGGTAAACGACAGAGATTTACTATGGAAAAATAAAACAAAAAGCAGGTGCTAGGATTTGAGTTTGTTTTTTGGTTTTTTTTTGTTTTTTTTTTTTTTTTTTAACACAGTAGTCATAAAAGGAGACAATTATATTAAAATTGTTTTCAGAACAGTAGCAGACATCAGGGATTTTGATATCATTGTCCTGGAACAGAGTGGTAATTGTGGAGAAATAATGCAAACCATACCATTATGTGCTGGCAGCTATCATGGTGAGAAAATGCTACGGAAATACACAAAGGCTTCCATAAGCACTATGAATTTACTTAATTGACTATTACTGCATTTTCAAAATTTTTTTTGTTTGTTTGCTTTTTGGTTCCGAAAACATGGCGTGAAAAATAGTTTTCTCTATCAGAGTTTTAATTAATAAGAGTGAGAAAGAAACAAAACAAAATGGTAATATTAGAAACAAAACCTCTGATACAGGAAGGAAATTGTGAGACTATTTGAGACTATTTCAGTAGGTTAGATATTTTTTAAATTATTCTGACAGTCTAAGTCTCATGGAGGAGAAATGGTTGAACAAGTCTTCAGACTTGAGTCTGGTTGTAATTGTTAAGAACTTACAGAGCACAAGAAGACAGCAAAAAGATGTAAACAAAAAGGAAAAAAAGCCTTAGAATAATTAAAATTCATCTGTAGTTTATGCTTCAGAATACCTTGTCATAAGTCGTAGAGCCACTAATGGGAAATACATTTCTATGAGGTGAAATAAGAGATTTAATTCATGTGATGTATTGCTAGTCTTATAATTCCCACAACAATTATTACAATAGTAGGAGTTGAATGATGCCATATGCAACTAGCTGGTACAACTAGGCTGTTTATTTCTTTGTACTTGGAGAAGACATTTTCGGCTTACAATGTGTACACGGAAAAGCAGTATTATCCTGCATCACTAGAAGATGCTAATCAGTGAAGAGTCATCTTGTTACTTACAAATTTTTTTTTTGTTGTTAAGATAGTTAGGACTGTAATGGACAATTTGCCCATTCGCAACAGAGGCAGCTGAAAGAGACAGAGAATATGCAAATGAACATGAGCCGACAGTCCTAAAGTTGATATCTGACCAGTTTCTGTATCTGTCAGTGGTCAAAACATAACAGATTCTAGGAGATGCTTTACAAGGATCTTGAGTGCATTTCTGATTTCTGGATAGTAATACAGACAGAGGTGATGATGATTCTTCTACTTGGCATTTGTGGCATCCTTTGTAGCTGATGTTAGGAGCACAATAAAGTTTAGTGAGAAGGGCTAGAAGCATCTGCTTTGGCACAAACAGCTACAGAAAAGAACCTCTCATTATCCCTTTTAGCTCTGCCGTGTGAACACAAAATATGGGTGTATGTAGCAGGTATGAAGACTTCTGTTACACCTCATACACATAAAGAGCCTTATGGTCTACTTTGCAGAAAAGCACCGGGTCCTGCTATGCTATCTAATTTTTCAGGTTTTCAGCTGCTAAATGAGGCAGGAGTCAGGAAGCAATTATATGAGCATGAGGCTGAAATTCTACATATAAGATGCAGAAAAGGCAATACTTTATTTTCTGTCTCATTTCACTTGAAAGATTGAGGTAAATGCTAGCTGTCTTTTTTTCAATAATTGAAATATTACATAGAACATAAAGAGAAAAAGAATGAACATTTCTGGTCTAAAGTTACATGCTTCATTTTTTTTTCCCCCAGTGTGAATCTTCTTTCTAATACATAATAATTCTATATAAGTAATTATAAAGTAATAAGCACATGGTCCCAGTGTGTGATGAATTAGAACATTGGTTTATAGTCTGATTGGCAAATCTGTACAAGAAATAAAAATAAAGATAATTAACATTATTTATGGCAAATGCATATTTTCAATCAGAAGATTATTTTTATTTTCTTGACTTCTACTGCTTAATGGTATTTCCTGTCTGTTCAAATCAATGTTTTATAACATATATCACTATGATGTGAGCATCAATTAGTAATTGGTAAATTGTAAATATTTTTAAAACATAGGAATAGATTATCTGAAATTGCAAATAAATCGTAAATAAAAGCCTCATCTCTCACAAACTGTAATTATTGTGGAGCAATTTAATAGTGTGAGAGAGCTATCTCAGAGTAGCCTGGGGCTATCATACCTGAGATTTTTTTCTGAAGTTAGACAAAGCTTACTTTTAGTCTAGAATCTTCTAGTTTTTACTGTTTCTTCCTTCCCTCCCTTCCTTCCTTCCCTCCACTTTCCATCCTTTGTTACTTTCTAAAAAAGAAAATCTTTATAAATTCTTGGTTTTATCCCTATACATATTGGGAATCCTTGCAATTTAAATTACTTGTCAAGTAATTTTTCACTCAACTCCAGCCTCAGTGGATTTTATTTATACATTTCAAATCTAAGTCCAGTATATCCTTGGAAGGTTATTCAAAGTCATTGTGAAAAAGCTATTGATCACACATGACTCATATGCATAGTTCTCTTCTACTACTCTTCCAAGAAAACTTTGATAACACCATTTAAAAGAACTTTTTATTAATTGCTGTAAATAATTTGGCCTGGAATTTTCTTCAGATTATATATCTGCTGCTTTCTTCAATGACTAGTTCCAAAATGTATATTTTTTACACCAGTAAGACTTCATAATATTTAATGTGGTGCTTTGATGAGGTTATGGCTCCTCCTTAAGCTGTGAAGTAATGAGGGCTCAACAACACAGTTTAGTAATATTTTGGAAATCTCTTTTTCTGTGAGATACAAACAAACACTGTCAACAGGGACACTAGCACACAGGTTCAGTCCTTTAGTTTTGTTTATATCATGCCTTCTTAAATAATGCTGTAAGTTCTTATTGTCACTTAGATGTTTGAACCTGACTGAATAAACTGACAAGGAATCTCTGACTATTCTGCAGCTCCGACATTTTGTTTAAAAATTTACATTTTCTTAGTTGTTGTAATTATATATCACATATTTCTTGCCTTGCAAAAAACTTGCTTCACTTTAACTCCCCTCAAAAAAAAGTTGTGCTACTTTAAATACTTTTCTTCTATTTTTATTGCTAGAGAAAGGATACTTGTTAAAATTATGGGATGCAGGACGGAAGTACATAATGTGGTATATCTGCATCAGCTGCTCTGTCTTCTCTGTGTTTGTAAGGCACTCAACACAATACAGTATGCACTTTTGCTCATCGTTTGTTGTGGAAAGAAAAACTAACTCTTTTAGCTGCTATAGAGAGGAAAGAACAAAAAAAGAAACATTTCTTGTGAAGCCTCAGCAAGTGCCTTTCACCTTCACTGAGCCAAACTTCACCTAGAGAGGTTAAAAGAAAATGCTGCTTGGAAAACTGCTGTCAAACTGAAGGAATAAATCAGAACCCCAAGAGCTCTTGCCTGCAATGTTGTTTTTCTTCTAGCAGCTTGCACTCTCCAGCACACTGGCTCTTAGTCTTTCCTGGCTCTTACCTAAAGGCACAAGAAATCTCTTTACCTTTACTATGCCTTTAGCTGCAGTAATACTGTTGTGACTGTTGAACAGTGTCACACCAGAATTCTGCAATTGGTACATACATGAAGAAGACTGAACTGCACCAGGCATCATCCAAAATGTTAAAGATTACTTTTAATTATGAAACTTTGTAACAAACTATGCAACTATTTTGTCAGCAGTGTAGAAACAGGCCCTTTAAAAATTGTCGCAGAAGCTAAAATAACATGATTTTACTGCATTTTGTGCAAATGAAACCTAACACTACTCTAGGAAATCAGACTAAGAGGTTTTTATCCTTGTTGTTCAACTGGACAAATGCCAAATTCTACTCAGAGTATGACTGGAAGAGACTGACATTGAAAGCATGTCCCAGTCTGCTTCCATTATACTGACATAGACACAAAGCCATTTCAGTGGATCCGAAATAGACCTCAGTAAGAACTTGGGATGATTATCTGAGTAGTACATAAAGACAAAGAGATTTCTAAATAATTGAAAATAATTTTTGAGCAAAACAAAACCTTTTCCCCAGAGATGCTGTAAACTGAAGTCTTTTCCCATAGAAACAGGGGGATTTTGGTGTCTTAAGAATTCTGTTCATATAAAAGTGGCAATGGTTGTCCCTTACTTGCACTAATAAAGATTCATTTAGAACTAACTCATCTTTAAGCTTTTCTTTAGAGAGTTTAGAACACTTTTTTTTTTTTTTCTACCAGTAGCTTTGTCTACCCTGTATGGCATCTTAGTAGGTGTGGACATCAGGAAGTTCTAGCAGCTTCTAGCAAGGATATCAGTGACCCTTGACCCAGGGTAGATGATGTCTTTGCTGCAGTGTCCTCCTGGTTAGGGAGGGTCAATCATCTATTCAGTTGGTGACAGGGAATGATTATCATGGGCACAGGGGATTAGTTCTTCTCAGTTCTTCAGGTAAGGGAAAAGGGTGTAAGAAGGAAGGCAGTCATACTGAAGATCAACAAGTGGTTGCGCAGAAAGTGTTGGCAACAGTTTTGGTTTCTAAGGCCATGGGAACCTGTTTGAGCACATACAGATAAATACCTGAAAAAAGGGCGTAAGAAGAGGGAACCAGAATCTTTACAGTGGTTCCCAGTGACAGAGCAAGAGGCAATGGGAAAAATAAGAAACACAGGAGGTTCCCTCTGAACACCAGGAAACATTTTTTCACTGTAAGGGTGACTGAGCACTGTCACAGGTTGCCCAGAGAGGCTGTGGAGTCTCCATCCTCGAAGAGCTTCAGAAGCCATCTGAACATGGTCCTGAGCAACTAGCTTTAGGGTGGCTGTGCTTGAGCAGGGTGGTTGGACCAGATGACTTCTGAAGCTCCCTTCCAACATAAACAGTTCTATCAATATAAATATATAAAACAAGTAAACTTTGGGGTTTTTGTTATGTGTTGTAGATGTCCCTCAAACTGATAAGCATAAAACTTGAAGAAAAAATGAAAACATTATGTTAGGCAATATCATTAGATTTTGAAAAGAATCTGGGGACAGTAGAAAACACTTTAGAAACAACCCTTAAAAAACAGCATTCTGTACACTGGAAATTAACTTTTTCACTGATGGAACATCTGAAAAATGTTTAAGACTGGATTAACAAAATCAAACAAACAAGAACTTCCTTAACAGAACTCACTGGGGTTCTGTACAGACATTTTCTTGTCCAGAAAGTTTAAACACTGCAATTAAATTAGTATAACAATTTTTGGAGTAATACATCCACATCACAGATGTTTTTCAGTTGCTAAGTTTTATATATAGCCAGCTACTGTCAGTGTATTTTTTCCTATATGTGTTTCTTCCTTGCTGTGTTAAACATTCTTGTGAAACAGATGCTCATTCATGTCTCTGTTTCGGAAAGCTTTATTTCTAAATAGTTAAGCAGTGGGAGCTTAAGATTATACCAAAACATTCCAGTGACTTTGGAGAATAGAATTCTTGTCCAAGGCAGATTCAAAAGGATTTATAAGGAGCCATCTGTGACTTTTTTTTTCTTTTTTTTTCACATTAAGAAAGCTAAAGATAAGTTTTCCTCCATAAAAACCACTTTTCTCGTAATTTTTAATATACTACTACAAAATAAACTTAACCTCAGAAACGAAAACAGATATTAGAGTTTCTATAGGTAATTTAGCAAAATATATATAGGTCTTTTATTCATAAGTTAGACACCTATTTCACAGAGATGGTGCATTTCAGTGATAATTCCTATTACATCTCTATGAAGCTTGATAATGTAACAGGAATATACTTCAAAGTAACCTTGTTCCAATATTTTAAACTTTCCAAAGTGCCACAGCAATCTGAACAGATAATAGTTGGCTTTGTGGAGTAAAATGCAAAGCAGGTTTCTTTCTGTAGCCTGGGCCACTTTCTAGTTAGCCAGTTTATTTACCTTTGTTCTGCCTCTAAGAGGGTCCAGTTATCCTTTAATTAATACACTGACCTGAAATGTGAATCTTTACACAGCTGCAGTAAAGTTTAAAGTCTCACTTGTGCTCTGGAATTTACAGAGAACAAATAAAAAATGAGCCCCCTCAGTCCTGCAGCAACCAAGAAGTTATTTTGAATATTTGTATATTTGTTTGAAACACTCTTAGTGGTAAGGGCTGGCAGAAATGTTACACCTGGATGAAAGGTGCTCTGAACAGCTTTTGGAGAAGGGAGTCATAAAGCTCTTATAGACAATTAGGAAAAAAAACCAAAACAATTCGGAATCAATTGGCCTTTACTACCAAGACAGCCCAAACACACAAGTAAATAGAGTTATTAAAAGAGTGTTACAGCACCAAGGAGAGCTGAATAATGATGGCACAGTATGGTGAGAAGATATTCCTCATATGGTGTTAGAAGGTCATATAAATTTTTTTCAGCATATCGATAATCCATCATTTTTCTCCAACAATATCTGGAAATGCATCTGAGGGATATTATGGCTCCAAATGGAAATAGAGAGGAATCACTGGGGAATGACTATGAATCTTCACATGTGGAATCAGCAGACATGTGCTGCCCTGTGGTAGGAAGAACGTATCAAGTTATGGCACAGGCAAGAGCATAGAAGATGTACAAAATACGTAACTTTTAAAGAAAATGTCTTTAAAGAGATCCCTAAAAAGCACTGAGTTTTTGTTACAGTAGGGTATTCAGTGCTTCTTTCTCAGTTACTGAAAAATCTTAATGAGGCCACACTCTATCAGGGAGATTGTAGATAGATCCTAGGCAATCTATTCAAAGTTTCTCTTCTACAGCTTCCTCTGTCACCATCTGTCCCATAAAATGAGCCCCCACGAGGAAAGTAAATCCAAATCTATTGTACGTTATTATAAAATATTTCCTCTAAGTAGCTGGCTGATATGAGGCAGTTACCAAGAATGCTTTGTAAAATTCCTTGTTGTTGGTTCATTTCTCACAGCAATATGAGAAATTGCAAAGTATTAAGAAAACATTTGCTGATTGAAGTCTATATAAACACAGCATTTTACAGTACCCCTCACAATAAAGCAGGCTATCATGCCTTCAGGGCTGCTGGCTGCCTTTTGGAGAAGGTGCTGCAAATGGGGAATATTGATTATGTTGGTGTTTTTCTTTTTAAAAGCAAAATTTCTTATTTTGTTTCCATTTTCCAGAAATAGATTTGAAGTAGTAAGACACAAGTAAAAAGTGTTAAGATATTTGTAAACAGCAAATGCAAAATTAATGTTAGTTTAATGTAGTGGTATCACTTTATTTCATAATGATCCAAAATTTCAATGTCTTACTTTTATTTGGGAATCCAAGCTCCAGGCAGTAGAGCCCACTCTTTTGCAGGCATCTATTACTTTTACGCCTCTGATTCCTAAACAAAATCATTACAATTTTCAGTTTGAAATCAAAGCGTTTTAAAGGTTTAAAAAATACTTAACTTCCTAAAAAAAACCCAAAAAACAACAAAGGAAGAACTAAACACACCTACCCCTCCCTTCAACATCACTCAAATTATTTCTTTCTCTCCAAATCTGATATTGTCAAGGGGAGGCACAGCTTTTCCTTCACTTTGTTTCATAATGTGCCCTAACAGGAAATTCCAATTCATTTACAAATCCCATCATCCAGAACACTGTGTGCTTAAGTTTCTAAAGGAAATAACTCTTTTCCAGTTCACTAGAGTTTTATTAGTGTTTTGCTTTTAGCTTCAGTGAAGAAGCCTTCTTAATGAGAACAGTCAACTAATAGTCAAAGGGAAGTTATGTTGGATCTGACCTTTATTTTCCTGAGGAAAGACAAGTAACTTTGACAAAGGCAGACAATTGGTTGGAATAGTCATGATGACGATGGAACTAGTTTTATTATTACTAACTAATTTCTTGTGATTCTTTCTGAATCCTTGGGCTTTCCATATGAACATGGGTAGATGAAATTCTGACAAGCATTAATTCTGACAAGGAGAAGGAGTCTACCAACACTTGCCATATGAGCCAGAAAACACTTGGAACCAAAATAATGATAGATAGAACACCAGATTTATTTTTTTTTTTTTTTTACACCTAGAAAAGATTCTTCTATTGATTTAATAATAAGGAATTCTATAGCCTCACATCCTTGCTAAGTCTTTTTGATTCATACGGGTGCTTCAACTATGTTTTTCATGCTGCACAAGAGAGTCAGGCACACTACCTATGATAGAAATGTATCTCCTGTGATCCTGAACTGCATTCTTACCGATACATGTGAGCATGGAACATTTCCTCTCTGGATTACCATGCTCAGGCACTTCGCGATTTGCAAAGAGAATCTGTAAGCTGGATTTAGAGAGTTTAAATATAAGAAGCAATTACTTATATGCCACTGTTGTGATAACAGTGATATTTTGTCTACCATGCAATCACTACCAGGTGGACCAGGATCACCTTCCTGTGCTTTCTGGAAGAGAGTAATCTTCAGTGTTGATGAGCCACCATCTGAATCTGTGATTTTTCTCCTCAGTGCATTAATTGCTAATTCTCACCACATCAAACTGTCTCACCTCTGCTGTTCTTGTCATGGATGGCTCTTGTCTGCATACTTTCCTAACTATTTCTCAACTCATGAGTATTCACAGAAATTGAAATCAGGTTTATGCAGCTGTGTTGTGTGAGAACTAGACCTTGGATCACGTCATGCTGAAAGTCTGGCAGATGGGTTTCATGTAAGCCTCATGATGACCAGTGAGATTTTTTCACAGAATCACAGAATATATTGAATTGGAGGGGACCCACAGGGATCACTGAGTTTGAAGGACTGTATTTCTCATCTGTTTTCTCATTCTGTGCTTTTTCTCAAAAAAAAAAAAAAAAAAAAAAAAAAAGGAAAAAAAGAAGAAATCTGAGATTCTGTAATAAAATATTGAGGTCAGCTAAGACATATTCTTACCATAAGATCCATGAAATGTTTTCTAGCATGACAGAAGAATTTAAACTGCCTTTCTGTTGTAATCTTTGATGACCTTTTACCTATTCTCAGGAAGAATGAATGTATCATGTAGGAACAAAACCTTTCAAATGACAGAAGATAACCTCATTAGTATATCTGGGCAACTTAGACAAATGAGTCTGGCAGCTTGATTATGGGTTACAGAACCACTGATGTAAGAAGGCAATTCAGTCTCTTTTTATATCTTTCCAAGTCAGATATTACAGAGAGCTACAGGGTAAGAACATCAAACAATCTCAGAACAACAGCCTAAATACTTTTTAAGTGTAAAACCTTTATATGCCCATCATGAAAATGGAATTACTACATCAACAGAGAAAAAATATTTTATCCTGTAAAAATTTGTGTTACTTCTCTGAATGGTATGATAAGAGTGGATTATTTTGTTTCTTTACTGTAGCCAGATAAGAAGTGGAGAACAAGAACGTGGCTACTGTGGTACCTGTTACAACCCAGCGTAGAAGCTCCACACCTTACTGGGTGTTACACTTCAATTTCAGGCTTTAAGAAATTTTGCCTATGCAAACTCTTGGAAAGCCTTTTGATTCTTTGGTACCTTGAGTTCACTTCTGCAGAAAAACTCCACATTTATCTCTAAGAGATTTCTTTTAATTTGGTGAGAAAACAGGCATTTTGTCAAAAAAGATTTAACAGAAATAACATGCAACTCATGGAAAAGCATTACAACAGATTACTGAGACTAGCAAACATTGCTGTAGTAAGGGAACCTTTGTTGCAAACAAAAACTTAGGTGAAATATCCATAACTTAAGTGAAATACAGACAAGTTGCCCACAGGAGTAATGAAAGAGGGATTAAGAGAAAAAAGAAGAGAGGAAGAGAGGAGAGAGACATATTTAGCACTCCAGATGTCACATGTTGACAGGTCAGGAGGGCAGAGGCCAAGGGAGGTAAACACCTTGTGCATGTCTATTTATAGACTCTGACTATTGTGGCCACTCCCTCTAGGCAGGACCTTTGGCTCACTGCCACTCCTGTCCCCAAAGCTGAAGTGAGGGGTTCACAGCCCATGAGAGGCTCCAGGGGGTGTGGTGTGGGCAGGCCAACAGGTGGCCTTATTGACAGCCTAGCCAGGTGGCTTTCCCTGCCAAAAAAGTCATTAGGCATATCTACACTGGAAATATGGTGCAGAGTCACTGCAAAAACAAGAATGATAACTATTTTTCACAGGGTGGGGGATCAGTAGGTTTAGGCACAGTGATACTTCTGTAATAGCCAAAAGATAAGAGGTGATGAAAATACAGTGGTGGTAGAAAGAAAAATAAGTGAGCAGCTCACTGAGAAGAAATATAAAAAGTGGTGCTTTTTATTTAGGCAAGAAATCTGTGAGACTAGAAATACATTTTAGTAGAAATTCTTTTCATTTAACTACATGACTTCCTACAACTGTAATAAAGCATGCTAAGTTAAATCCCAACATGGTTATAGTCAGAGATCATCTCACAGGTCCCTTTTATTGTTGATCCAATTTGCATGTAGTTTAGAGGAAACAGCATTCTTCATAAGCTCATGAATCCCATGGATCTAGCAGTGAAATCATGTATCTATTTCTGGCACTACTGTCAGAAGACCAGTAAGTAACTAAATAACCCTTGCTAATGAAGATGTCTGCATTATACAAAACATTAGAATGGTGTAATTTTAACCCCATAAGAATGTATTTTAAAAACTTTGCATAGTTTAGCAATTGTTAACAGTTTAACACCTATTAACAGTTATTTAGCAGTTGTTTAACGACTGTCAGATTACATTTATGATACCTAGAAAATAGATGATATAAGGATGATCCTTCAGATGGACCTACTACATGTATTGTTTCCTATTATTTTTAATTAAATAAACAATGCTTTTGTCTTAGAGGTTTTGGTAAATCAATCATGGCTTCCACTTTGTAAGAAATTTCTGAAGATGGAGAACTTCTACTCACTTTAAAATATGGCAGAGTGAACATGAATATCTGCTGTGAAAATATAGACATTTCTATTGTGAGTGAGTTCTCTCTAAGTGACAATGGTTTTTTTTTTCTACTCTGTATCGTTGTTACATTTTTTTGCCTAAAATGAATTTTAAAAAATAGGTTGATCAAGCCAGAAAGGTTTCAATGCATTACAGAAATGAATCAAGGAATAAAGTCCAATTTTAAGACAATCATTCTTGAATTCAAAGCAAAGCAAGAGAAATAAGTACATACCAGAAGGTTAGTTATATTAACCTGCTACTTCTGCAAGACTATACAGAAATAAAATTTAATTACTTCAACTTCAGGTACATGAATTTCATCCTAAATATATCTTTAAAAAAATACGATGATATTCCTCTTCCTTTTCTTGAAATATCAATAACTGAAACACCATGGTTTGCATAAGAATTTTGCCTACACAATTCTCTGCATTTTAAGCCATTGGTAATACCTATACTATCAGAAATTCAGAAGAGAGAAACATAACTGCTTTTCATATGCCTTTTTTTTTCCTTTTTATTATTCTTGTATTGTAGTTTTGGAAATCACTGCCTGGAATATCAGTACAGTAGGTCCAATAGTATGTGATGACCTGTGTGATGCAGGCTGCTTTTTGCTCAGTCCTCACACTTTCTTAAATCGTTATTTTGGACTTTGCTGTGATGAATGGACTGTCAATTTCATTTTTTTGAGACTATTAATTCTTCACTTCCCTATCTCTACTGCTTTGGTAAATATCAGACCAATTCGTCAGTTCAGACAAATGCTCATGGGAATATTGGTGCATATATTTTTCAGAAGAAGGTGAAAGATTATTGATCTCAGTTTACTGTTTTTGAATCCCGGAACTGCCTTCTGATGACAAAGTGTTGTACTGTTTTCTTTAGCTACATGTAATGGTTGGATTTCATCCGTATTTGAATAATCTTCACATTTTCATTTTAACAACTTCACATCCAATGACAGCATAATCTCTTTATGAGGATTATTTCTTGCACACTTGACTGTGTAAACTAAGTATCAAGTCAAATTTCTCACTCTACCCTGTCTATTAAGAATACTTTCCATTTCTGTGTTTTTAAAGAGGCATGTGATTGAAGGAATTGTAGACAGTACCAAGCACAGGTTTATCTTCTCTCAACCTTTACACTTCTTTACTCATAATTGCTTGGATACCTGATGTTTCAGATTTCTTATCTTCTTTTTTGTCTGTAGTGTTAGCTCACCAAAGCCAATATTAGTAGTGTGTAAGCTGCCTGAATACACAGTATGCTTCCTCTTATCATCAGGTTTGTGTCTATTTAGCTAGTAGGAGAGAAATTAATGAACTAAAGAGCTGAATGAAGGCTACAGGGGGTACTTTGATCTGTACTTTATATTGATTATCTTTGCTGATGTAGAAAGGTCTCCATGAAGTCTTTCATCTATCTTCATTGTTAGGCTAAACAGATGTAACAGTTCAAACCTACAGTAGAAGTGTGTGTATTAGGTGCAGATTAATTCAGCAGTAATGTGAATATCAGCATCACAAGATGAACACACAAAACTTATCATCCAGTTTTCATTTCGAGAACTACCTGGGAAAATCACTACTAAACTCGAAAAAAACCCTGATTAAGATTTGTCTGTATTCTTAAAAGTGTCAGTTGCTACTAGCTCATAGTTAGGAATAAGCAGTCAGATCAGGGATTGGTCACACAATGACATTTCCATTTTTTATATCCTAGATAATTCTCAAACTGATAGTTATTAACATTAGGATTCTTCTGCAGGAGAGTCCAAAATTCTGCAAAACATTAACACATATAGTTGAGATTGGAGGCAAATGAAGTCAATATGGAATAATTAATGAGAAAAAACAACTAGGGGGAAATAGCTTTTTAATGAATGGAAATTGATCTGGAATACTCTGGTTTGGATCCCAACTTCTAAACATTTTTGCTTAGTTCTGTATGCTTCCTGTTCAGTGAATTCAGGAGAGCAGAAGCTGGAGGAATTCAGAATGTGGAGGTATACAGCAAGGCCGTGGAGCCTAGCAGCAAAGAAAGAATCTAAATAAGAAGTGAACATCCAATCATATATGAAGGCTGGTATTAATATATAGATAACAGAGCTGAGAAAAGTTTTGATATGTAAGATTCTGCAGTCAGAGTGTGAGTGCTTAAAAAAAATATCACTGAATCAATTGGTTTACCTAGTCTCACATCCCAGGTATTGTATGCTGAATGTCTATGTCCATAAGTGGGAATGACCTCTTTGGAAGATTCTAGTCTTATTTCATGATAGCAACAGAGCCATACACATCACTGGTTTTGCATGATAACCTTCAGCAAACAGCCTTTGTCAAATATACAAATAAAATGCAATCCTATAGTGAAAAAAGATAAAGTAGATAACATCTGGGGTTGTTTTAAGATTTCTAAAAATTACAATTATGAATTACCATATAGCAGTAATGAGCATTGAAACCATCTGGATTTCATTACCAGAAAACCAAGAGAAAAAATAGATGAAAAGCCATTCTATTTCAGTGAAAACCAAATATAGGCAGGGAAAAAAAATCCTCAGTAAAGTACTGAATATGAAATCTACAGGTCTTTCTGTAATCCGCAGGGACTTTGCTTTTAGATGTCTAAAAAACAGAAACTGTTCTAGTATTTTATGCAGTAAAAGGTCAAAAAGTAGAACTCCTGCTTTAGATAGAGGATGCAATACCCCTGATGCAAGCCCAGATGGCAAAAATTCCTTCACTTTAACCTGTGGCATAAGAGCTGCAAAGATGAAGGGAAAATCAGCCTGTTTTAGTTGTAGCTCTTATATAACAAATGAGTTGGTAATAAAACTGTGAACATCGGATTGCCCTATCTCTTTTACACTTAATGCAATAGAAAATACAAAAAAATTCTGTAAAATGTTGCTCTGTAGACATATAAAGTTTAAGGTGTCTGAAAGATGTCTGACAGATCTGAAAGACCAAAACCTTAGTTTTAATGCTGATTATCATATGAATTTATTTTGCATGCAATTCCGCAAGACATATTTGGATTGTAATTTTTCATTTAACCTTGGACTAAACTAATCAGGACTATTTTGAAGGCAGCAGTCCTGGGTGACAACAGTAAATAGCACATTTTTTATCCATCTTACAGAGTGAATTGGTTCCACAGTGCTGTCATTATCCGAATAGACACAAAGCATCCAAATACTTTTCTCATGTGTGTTTGAAATAATACATTATCTGGAAGAACCTGATGATTATATCACTTGCGGGAATGATAAAACTCACCTTTTGAGAAAGTGATTCCTTTATTTGTCCAGTTCATTATAAAAATATCTTCTTTATCTTTTCTGGTGATATTTTAGTACAGGAATTATGATTGTAAATCAAGAGATTTATTGTTAAATATATTATTTATATAAATTAATTAATTAAAATGAATTTAAATTTAAATTAATTTAAATTAAAGCATAAAAATTTGGTGTGCTGCATGTAATACACAAAGGACTTGAGCTTTGAAGTTATTTCTTTTTGTTTATTTGTTTTCTTTAATCTCAGTAAACTTACCATTCAGATGCTGTGCATTATAAAGAGTTGTAACCCTGCTGATTTGAGCAGAGTTAGGTGTCAGATGTGCAATTCTGCTCAGTTGAGCTATGCTGCCTTAGTGGTCTCGGTCAGCCTGCAGCAGACGTGAAGACATAAACATTAGTTAAAGCTTAAAGGAAAATGCTAGACCTGTATGTACAGCATAGATGTAGGGCATGCAGCTGGTTACCTTCCCCCAGGGCTCATGTGTCAACTCTGCTGAGTCCTGATAACTGGATTAGGCGTATGAATCTATAGGGGGTCCCCAAGTATTTCTGCTGCTCAGATTCTACTGCAGTATTCACACAAGTTATTGCTATTGGGGAATCTACAGTGCTGGGGTCATAGAAAATTGAAAGAAAACAATTACTGCTATCAAAAAGCATCTCAAACATCACCTATGTTAGTGTTTTACAACAAAATGCATCAGCGATACTCTGTGCTGACTGCAAACAAAACTGTGGGAGAGATAGGAATGGCAGCTTGAGATATCTCACTGTGCTTTAGTGTTCCAAAGTTGTATAATGTTTTCCATATATTTGAGTAACTCTACTGTAAAATGATCTCCCACATCATCAAAGTGTGTATGCAAATAGACAGCAATCATACAGTCAAAACGGAAAATACACTCTAGTTTTTTTTTGAAGAATGTTAATGGATGCAGCCATGTAAATAAGAGTTTGAAACTTCCTGCAAAATTCAGTGACAAGGAGAGTCCTAATAACTGTAGGATTTTGAAAATTTAGGTAAGCATTGATTTCCCATGGGAGTAAAATATTTCCATATTTATTTGCTTTCACACTTTGATATGTAGACAGGGAATAGCTTTCTGACAGAGGAGCGCATAGACCTTTTGATTCTTTTAGTAGTATGCTGCCTAATATTACACCTAATTTTGCATCTGGAATACTAATGTAATAATTCTAGGTTAATTTTGGTCTTTATGAGGTTATGCTGTTATAGTTTTATAGCGTATAAATCATTATTTATCTTGGCAGGCCACGTTTCAGGTAGTGTGCAAAGCAGAACAATTGAGAAATGAATATAGTTCATTATCAATGAAAAATGAGACTGATGTATTGTGGGTAAAAACTGACTACTCCATCTTCCCATGTGAAGATTGCTTCCTGGTCATATCACACCCCACATTTTCAAGAGTACCCAACAATGAAGTGTCTTATTCATCTCCTTTGAAAATGCTGCAGGGGATCTTCTAGATTTCATTGTAAATGTAGTTGTTAATCAATTCAAGCTAAAGCTTGGATTCACAGTGGTTTACTTTGAAAATACAAAATGTCTAAATTACATATTTGGAAAATTGGCTGCTTATTTTCTTGGTTACACCTGTACAGTAGGACCTAAAAAGTAATCCATTTTTTCTAGTTTGATATCCTGGATATTATGGAGGGAATTATTTGAAACATGAGATGAAGAGTGCTCTAATGCTAACCTGCAGTTCATAATAATATTTCCTACTTTGTGTTTGTTTGTATTAGTGTATTTCACATTAGTGCATTTAGTGTTAAGCTCAGATGTTGCTGGAAATTTAATAATTACCACCACCTCCATGTGAGTGCAAAACATGGGATAAAGCAATGGCATTTAATCCAGAAGACAACATGGGAACTAGAAAAATTTGAAGAAATAAAAAGACTTTGTAAACAAATATGGTCGAAATTGTCAAATGAAAATTATAGTGAGTAAAAATAAAAAAAACCTTGTGTGTGGACAGTATCTATTCTTCTGTCACAGTCATAATTAAGATAATATATATATATGCAATAATATCTACACCCAGATTACACTGTCTTCTCTCCTGTCTTTGCTTAGGACAGCAATCCAACTGTGTTACAACAACAGAAGAATTGTAAAACGTTGTTTTGTTTTGTTTTTTTTTTTTCCTTGAAGTGGCAGGGATGTATTCCTTAATCCTCAGGTTCAACTGAAAAACACTTAAACATTTTGAGGGCAAAAACTTGTAGAGGTCCTAGCATTTCACAGTGATTCAGCTGACTATCTTGGGTAATAAAATGCAGAGAATATTTTTAAAATATCACATTAGCCTCTTGACAATAAGATCACTCTAAAGCATTTTTCACTATTATTGTTATGATCATGTCTAGTCCCAAAAGGCATTCACCACCACTATTCAAAATAATTATCTTTAGGGAGCACACGAGTGAAACTGCAATGTAAATTAATGTAATTAAATGCAGTACATTCTTGTGGACATTCTATCAATGACAATTGCTGGAGCATGGTAACATAGCTTGAGAGCCTATATTTTGGGATTTTTGTTTGTATAATACTTTTCTGTGCTATTGTAAGTGCTCATATCTGTAAAGAATCAGAGAGATAAAAAACCTGAGCTAAAAACAGAGATCAGGAGAAGGAGAATTAATCAGGTATTGTTTCTTTTTCCTAGTGAGAGGTCTACCTAATTTCAAAAATAGTGCCCTGTTCTGTGCTGTAGGTTTATGCAGAGTAGATTAATTTCTAGCTCATTTCCTGAAAGTTTTATCTTCTTAAGTTTGTTAGCAGCAATTTGCTAGTAGGAAATAAGCTCTACATTGAGAGTGCTCTGCAAATAAGAAATCAATAATAATTACTTTTCACATCAAAAGAGTTAGATTGGCAACTGTTGAAACTTTTCATTTAAGGACAATATTGCAAGATGAATAAAGTTATAGTAAAAGATATGATTGCATCAATAAAATATAATAGATTAATTCTCAGTGGTTGAAACTGAGAGGCCGTATATTAAACTTATTATCATTTACCTGTTACTATGTAAAATCACTTTGAAAGGATCACGAGAAACCCTGTATGCCAGTAGTTTGTTGCAAAAAACTGGAGGAGAACCTCTGGCGTATCTTCAACAGTCTCATAATTTCAGTCATCTTTGTAACTGGCTTCAGATAGAAGAATTGATTTATGACATTTGATACCATCTCCTAGGATAATGAAACTGCCTTCATCCATCCTTCGAGCAGATGAAATTGTTTCTCTGATAGAAAGAAGGGCGTGAAGAATATGAGAGGAAGTGTCATGGCAGTGATTTTAAGGAAATAGGAATGTACCAACTCGCAGCATGTAGGAGGAATAAACTCAAATGAGTAGAGGCAAAGTGTAACCAAACAGGAAAGAAAGAAAAGTGAAACACATATTCCATCATGAATATGGACTTTTATTATGGGAACAAGGGAGATATTAAACTCATTTCATCAAAGTCATAAAAAATAATCATGAGGAAATACAGAATGGAACGCAAACAAAACTGCTTTTATGTGGAATAACAAGAGAGTAACAGTGGAACGTGAAGAGAAAGGGCTGGGTTCTGGAAAAACACAAAAACCATAGCAAGGAAAGGAAAGTACAGTGAGGGAAAAGAGAGCAGGATACCACTTGGGCAGAGTGAATGACAATAAGAAGCTATGGAAAGGCATCAGAGTTGTGGAATTGCTGGCTGTCCCTAGGGAACGAGGATGCACACTGAGGAAGTATGTGAGCAATTAATTTAAGCTCCTGACATGAATGTTGTGCTCAGCCTATCACAGCAGTAATATGTGCCTAGCCTCTGTGCAGTGCTCTCCAATACGGAGAAAATCTTTATCATCTTTAGGTTTTGTACTCTTCCTGACACTCTGACTCAATTTTCCATTGGGAATGATGGACTGTATAACTTTACAAATTGAATCGTTTGCTACGTTGACTGAAGAAATTAATATGTTTGGCGACATGTTCCTCAAATCAAGACTTTTTTTTTCAGAAATAGTGATAGCAATAAATCATATACATGTTTTATTTCACTGGATTTAAAAGGGAATTACAATTTTATAGGATGAAGAGATGACCAACATCTCTTTGAAAGGAGTACAGCTGGGCAAAAAGCACCCTAAATAAAAATAGAGGTCATCTAGCAGTTTTAAACAAAATAAATACTGTGGTCCTGAAAGCAAAGAAAGTTTGGAGGTATAGTCTCTTCTCAGTGGTGTAAAACAATAGGTTAAGAAGCAGTGGGCACAAACTGATGCACAGGAATTTACATCTGAATATGAGGAAGAACTTTACTGAGAAGGTGACCGAGCACTGGAACAGATTGCCCAGAAAGGTTGTGAAGCCTCCCTCACTGCAGATATTTAAGAACTGTCTTGCAACCTTGAGCTAATGTGCATCTATAATAGTATTGATCTTTTACTAACAATGGTCTCAAAGCTTAAAAGTAGGGAAACATTGCATATTTGTGGCTTGAAATGAACTGAAGTGCCAGTGGTTAAAATAAAAAACAATCTCTTTAAGTGCATAATCTTTCCTTAGAAGTCATTCCAGTTCCCAGACATAATTGCGAATGGCCAATCTGCAGCCTCAGTTATCTCTAGTCTGCTCTGAATTCATGTTTGATATTGATAAAGCATTTTATAAATTAAAAAAAGACACCACAACACAAACCACAATGTATAAATCTTAAATATAATTAATATTATGTAGTCAACTTGAAGAATGTGTTTAGTCTTTTAGAGAAGGCACATGACTATGTGAATAACTTAATTTACTAGCATAAGGAGGCAGTGATGGAGGAGAAACAGCACTTTAATGCAATGCTGAGATAAAAATTACCATTGCATAAACCACATTCTATATTTAGTGTGTAAAACAGTTGGAGAGCTCTACAAGATGGATGATTATTGATTGAATAATTTTGGTTTTAATCAAATTCTCTGTGGAATTTTCTCATATTTGTTTGCATCCCTATTGTTATCTTTATTTCAGTTTTGTCAGATGTGTCTATATGGTGTTCCTGGTACATCAACAATACACGTTGATACCTTGGAGTATCTCCCTTATTCAGTTCTCCAGTAGGAATTTCCTGTCCCTCCTCCGATTTCCTCAGATTTCTCAAGAAACAGAAACAAAAATGAATCAACCAACCAAATAAACAAAAAAATTTAAACAGGAAAAAGACTAACCCTCTAGGAGATTCAATAAGCTGAGCAAAATACATTTGACATATATTTATTTCAACCCAGCAAGGACATTACCTCATCAGGTAATACATACAAGAGGCAGTGTTAGATCAAAGAGCCTTTGTTTCCTATCTCTAGAGTATTTTGACAGAACAGGGAAGGCCTATCACTGAAGAACAAATTTAAAAAAAAAACCCTAAATATATTTTGAAACATCCTATTGGAAGTGAATGGAAATTGTCCTAGGAGATGAAGCCAAGGTTTTCAGTCAGGCATTAAAACAAATTGAAACTACTGCAAACCACATAGTAGAGATGTAATAAAGTGTGGTTGAGTGAGTGAGCTATTACCTTTTACATCTCACACTGATGAAATGTTCTTGTAGTGTTATGCCAGAATGACTTTATAGTAAACTATGATAATCTGTGGAGGTAGCAGTTGCCTGGATAAATATTCATAAAGGAGATTTGGTCAGTGTGGACTATTGTGTGGAGAAGGTATTTCAGGAGTTACTGAAGATACTAAAGTGTAGGAGGAAAAGCAAAACTATTCCACACCATAAATCAGATTAGAGAGCACAGACAAAACAATTAAGTTTTGAATAGTGGATTCTGACTTAATTACTGAGACACTTACTTTGGTGAAGGTTTCTAGACAGTTTGCCAGATTTTTCATTGAATCAAAGAATCACAGAAGCCTGAGGTTGGAAGGGACTTCTAAGGTTACCTGCTCAAATCTCCCTACTCAAACAGGACTCCTGTTCAAGCACAGCCTGGGACCATGTCCAGGTGAATTTTTACTCTCTCTAAGGATGGAGACTCCACAATCTCTCTAGGCAACCTGTGTCGGTGATTCATTTGTGTTTCATTTTGAATCCGTTATGTCTGGTCTTTTCGCTAGGGATCACTGAAAAGAGCCTGGTTCCCCCTTCTTCATTCCCCCCCATCAGGAATTTATACACATTAACAAGACTGCCCTGAGCTTTCTCTTCTCCAGGCTGAACAGTCTCCACTCACTCAGCCTTTCCTCACTTCTCAAATGCTCCAGTCCCTTAATCATCTTTGTGGCCATTCTCTGGACTTTATTCAGTATGTTCATGTCTCTCTTATACTGCAGGTCACAGAATTGGCCACAGTCCTCCAGGTGTAACTCTCTAGTTCTAAAAAAAAAATAAAAAGATCACCTCCCTCCACCTGCTGGCAATACTTTGCCGAAAGCAGACCAGGATAGTCATTACCTTCTTTGCAGCAAATTCCTTCTCATTTGTCTCAATATTCACAGCACTACTTCCCTGACTTCTTTTCTACAAACAATTCAAAACAGGTTCTGCATCTCTCAAAATAAATTCATCACTGATCGACTGTCACATGCAGACTGCACCTACTGAATGTTGGAGATTATGGTGCACTAATCAGGAGTTTTTCCACTGTTGCTGTATGAAATTTTGTCCAAGATCCTGTTGAGAGGAGAATGAAAGCTTTTTTTCATGATATTGGAAGCATCTTCAGAAAAACATTCCATTTAGTGCTCCTACAAACAAAAGTTAATTACCTCCTGAAAAGAGCGTACAAAGATTTACACCTTTTATATACAACAGTCTCAAAGGACAGATTATGCCCATTACTGAAATAGCTTTTTTTTTTATGGTGAACGAGATTTTTATTAGCAGAAGATTAAGGAAAGTTTTGAGCACTTGTTTGATCATGTCACACCAACCAATTATTTAAATGAGAATTATTATTAGATTTTTTCAAAGACAGCATGACTTTTATGAATGGTGGTTGTTACAATAAAATCTAGGAGTAAAATAATTCTAAAGTGCTTTGTCATGCCCTCATGTTTTCGTAGCATAAATCAAGATGCATTTGTGGTTCAGATTACTGGAATAGCATTTTGGGACTCTCCTCCATCATTAATAATGGCCATCTGGACTCAAGCTGGGCACACACAAGGACAAAGCATGCTTCCAGACTTTCTTCTTGGACAGAGGCACTGCACAAACCATGGGTATAGAGTGAAATCCAGATCATTTCTCAGCATGATGCAGCTCCTTTCAGGACAGGGTGAAATATTGGATAGAGACAGTGAACTACTGCATTATAAGGGAACAGAACTAACTATTGGCAGAACAGAACTCTTTGACACAAATAGACATAAATCTAGTTTTCCTTAATGTTGTGTTGGTTTTGCTTAATTAATTCAATTCAATATTTTTAGGCTTTTCCACTCACAGCAAAAAAGAATAATAAGGTTTTCTAATGAAGGAAAATATAATTATTTTTTATGTCACACTGATATTTTATGTCAACCCAAACCTGATACAGAATTCCTTCTTTTCAGTAAAGAAGAGACCACTGGTTTCTCTTAGAGATGTGAATTGTAAACTCTTCTTAAAACACATTACACTTCTAGATGCTCCCTCCTTTGCACTTTCTTTTCAAAGAAACAAAACCAAGTATGATCTTATTCTTTGCTCTTTGGTTTCTCTATCAAATGGATAAGAATAAGCACATCATGGTACTACTTTAGACAAAGTTGATTTATTTCAGGAGATAGAAAACAGATGTGTAAGACTTAAGAGTTACAGTTATTTGAAAATTTTGGGATTTTTTTGATTCATTACTGAAAATAGCTAAAATTTTTTTCTTTTTTAATATGCACTTCAACAAGACAAATATTTGATAATGACTTTATTTAAAGGGAACTATTTTGGGGTTTAGTTTTAGTAAAATTTCAATTTCTTTTTGTTGTATAAAAAATTAAGAATGCAAAGTTACTATACCAAATGTTCAGGACTTCTCTCATTTTCTTTGTCTCATGTTGTATGCAATTTTGAACTTTTTTTCTTTTTTTTTTTTTTTTTCTGCTCAAAATCAAACAAAATCATGTTCATTTAATTTCTAATAAAAAGCCAATTCTGATATTCAGTGAGTCCTTTGGAAACTAAAGCTTGAAGAGATAGAAAATTTAGATCTGAGATCACAAGTAGTGCCAAGCCAGAAACAAGAGAGATTACAGGAAAGGAGAGATATGAAATCATTCAACTGAAGAGTTTTTTCCTGTGGCTAGCGGCTGTGACAGAATCTTGCCTAGTGTATAACAACAATTTTTTTTTTTAGAAAATATTTTTAATTATAGTAAGATAAATAGTCAGTTCTGAAGCGAGACTTAACTTATCCTTCCTTATTCCCTGGAATTGTTTGAGGCTGGGTTGGAGGGGGCTTTGAGCAACTTGGTCTAATGAAGGTCCCTGCCCATGGTAGGGGGGTTATAACTATGTGGTCTTTAAGGTCCCTTCCAACCCAAACCATTCTATGATTCTATGATTTGCTAATCTTATCTGGCAGGCAGCACCTTTTGTGCCCAGCTACAGACTTTAGAGATTATATTTTGGTTTATGTTATCTTCCCAGCCAAAAACAGTACAAGGAATAAAGTTGCTTAAATGGATGGATTTGTGACTTAATTATAACACATTTGCATAACTGTATATTGTACTATGAAAGCTTGAGGAGGAGCAGATTTGAAAAAAAACCAAAAAGTGAATTTATGTTCAAGTGAATATAAACTTGACCTTGTTACAAATCCAAACTCCATCTTTCATATTTATGACTATATTTTCAGTTAAAGAGCAGCCAAGTTCTGGAAAGGCTTGCAATTTATGTTGTAAATTGAATCTTCTGAGGATACTGATTGAATAGGAAATAGTGAAAGAATTTTCCCACTTAGACAAGATTTTGTTGTCACTTACAAATACGAGAATTCAAAACTACCCTACTGAAAGTCCCATGATCTTTAGGAAACAGCAGAAGATGCCCTGCTGTTTGACAGTGTCATCAACACTCAATGTCTTCAGAAATTGGACCACAAATTTATTTTTCTGTGAATACAAAACAAGTGCATATCGATACCAGCCCTGCTTCATTATATCAGTTTCTGAAATTATACCCAGAATTACATCAAAATATATACTTTAAGTTTGTTTTAAAATTGGAGATAAATTGTATTTAGCTGCTTGGTAAAAATCAGCATTTCTAAAGGAGTCGAGAAATAGGTTTCAGTATAGAGGTATTATGTGATGCACAATGTCTTTCTTATCACAGTGACAACATAAATTTTTAATGACAGTATCTAAAATTATTCTAATTCATGATCTAATCTGAAGTAATTCAATCGTTAAATCATTTTCATGTGTCAGGTAACCTAAGCAAGGTTTGTAGTTATATTGTGAGGAAACTTTGTTTCTTCTCATATTATGAACAGTTCTTCAGCTTACACATTTTCCCTGGGCAGCTTGGTAAAAGGAAAAATAATAGCTGAATATTAAATTAAATACTTAAAAATATCACTCACTTTGCAAGAAAAATGGACTGAGGAGTGCCCAAAGTTTCTGTTCTGGTTATAAACAAACAAAAAACCAAACCTAATTACTGTCAGAGGAACTTGCCACTATTTCGTCTTTGAAGTAACAGGCACCAGAATCATTAGTGTAGATCTAAGAATTTATTGTTGATATTTTTGAGTGCAATATGGAACGCATACATTAGCAATTCTTATTCGAAGGCATACACAAAATTTCTGAAGGCCATAAACAATCTAAGAAATCCTTATTCAGTGTGTAAGGGGTTTTTTTCCCTGTTTAAATATAGTTTTCTGGTAGTAAATGAGTAATATTTTTGTTAAATAATTATTATAAAAGGAAAATGCAATTTAGGAAAAATTCTTTCCACTGTTTTACAGTATATCAAGTTTCAGAAATGTCCTAGAAAATTTGACTGAGTATTACTGTGCAATTATTTTCCATACACAGTAGAGGTTTTTAAATAGTTCTTTAGGGAACCACTGAAAGAAATATTTTTTCCATTACATAGAACAGAAATTTGTATATCGCTGTTTATTCCTCCAGAAAATCTTTTAATAAAAGTTTTTACAGAAAAAAGAGGACTTCCTAGCAAAATTTGGTCACAGAGTTCTACCTTGAAATAAGTGCCTTCTATGTATAAAGTCACATACAAGAAAATTACAGAACTCTTGCACAATGACATAATCAGACCTTAATCTCTGCTTGCAGAAGGTGAATTTTTTTATTTTCCTTATCACTCTGAGGCAGAAAAATGTTGGAATAGGTACACAGAGAAGTTGTGGAATTTACATCCTGGGACATTTTCAAAACTCAAGGCCCTGATGCTGCAGTTGAATCATCACATCTGGCCTTAAGGCAAACAGGAAATGGTCCATTAGAAAATAGACCATGGATGTTGGACCCGATAACTTTTAGAAATCCCAGGAAATCTAAATTATTGTATGATTTGATCAAAAATTTTAAGTAGAATCACAGCCTCACTCTGAGCGTGTTTCAGTTTTAGCGAAACTGTTAACTGTATTTCTGATGCTGCTACTGGGGTCTGTGCTTGCTGGTTAACAGAATTCTATGTGTGCTCTGAACAAATTTTTTCTCTGCCCAGATGCGTAGCTGGCAGCAGCTCTGATTCAGTCTTGACAAAATATTTGAGACAGTGTCTTATATCTTGAATGAACTTTCTGACAAATATCATAGAATCACTGAATCATAGAATGGACTGGGTTGTAAGGGACCTTTAAAAGTCCTCTGACATTAAACACATACTCATCAAGAGCTATCTGGTACTAGCACCCACCTACTCAACAGAAATGTACCTCTTAAGGGATATCTAATACATAACTTTTTTTTTTTTTAACAGACAAAACTTGTTGTATTAAACTTTATGTGAGCAAGAAAACTCACAAAACTGTAATAGAGCATATGTGCCCAGTGAGAATCCAAGAAAATAATTGACTTTGCACTGTGGGTAAAGGCATGCAAGTGTTTAGCATCAGCTCAGAATTATATTATCATCTGAAAGATGTAAATAGGGACACAATGGGTACTTGCAAATGCCTAGTGAATGCAGCATTAGAGAAATGGAATCCTTCTGGGTTCAATAGCTATAAAATCGAAAGACAACAAGCATGCACACTCATTAAGGCTGTTGTCTCTAGCTGGGGAGTTTCCATGGTATAAAATGGATAGCAAAAATCTTTATAAGACAGTTGAAACATTTCCAAGTCTTGATTATTCTTTGAGTGTTTGAGAAGTCTAAATCAACTTGAGAAAGTAAAGTGTATAGGAATTTTTCTTAAAATAAAAGGACTCTTTTTTTTCCTCAGACCAGAAGCACCTCCAGAAATCACCTTTCCTAAACTAAAACAGTGTTTTGCTTATTCATTCTGACCTTTCCCAGATTCAGTGTCACTTACACTGTACTTCAAAGACTTTTCCGTGCTTGGGCTGATACAGTGGAGACCTGATCCCCTGTACGCAACTAAAATTAAAAGGTGCACAGTATCATGGAAAACTTAGTTTCATTAGTGGGAAGAAAATAAGGGCATCACGTAGATATAAATGATGTGGACTATAAATCCTGAGTCAGATTTGCTGGAGTTTGTACTTCAAGATACAGAGAAACATTCCATTTCAAGATTTTTTAAAACATGAGTTATTTTCAGAATAATTTTTAGAACTCCCAAGTTTAGAGTGGAGAGAATAGGCAATCAGAGTGTCATAGTTCTGACTTTAGCAAGGAATTTTTCTTCCCTTCCCCTCCCCCCCTGTGTGTGTGTGTGCAGCACACCCATTTAGGTGAAAACAAAAGAACTAGCCGGGGCGCTAATGGTCGAACATTAGTTGCCTAGCAACGAAGGGGGAGGGGTTGGGGCTGGTGTGTGGGCTGGAAGGAGGTGGGGGGGGAAGTCGGGCTCGCGGGGAGGAGGAGAGGCTGCTGTGAGCTGGCAGACGCTGGTTCATTTGGTTTTTTTTTGTTGTTGTTTTTTTTTCCTGTTGGAGGGAAGTTTTTTTTTGGCTGCTGCGGTTCCTTCCCAACTATTCCTGTTTGTCGGGGCCCCCCCGGAGTTCGTGAGTTTTTCTTCCATTGAGAGAACTTTCTGTGTTGTCGGTGTTGTTTTTTTTTCGCTTCCCCCTTCCCCTTCGCCCCCCCCCCCTTCCTCCTTTTCCTCGGGAGGGGAAGAGGAATCAGTTTTTTTGTTGTTTTTTTTCCTCCGATATACCCGGGGGGGGGGGTGTTGTTGTTGTTTTTTTTTTGTTGTTTTTTTTTTTGTTTTCCCCATCCCACGTGGCAGTGACCAGGGATCCCACAGCGCTGCCTGGTGACAGGCACTGGTGACAAGCTCTGCTCCTGTAGTGATCCAACAGCGCCACCTGGTGACTACCATAGGACACTACAGGTTCTGCACTTCCAACGACCCAACAGCGCCACCTGGTGAATGGTACAGGACATTACAAGTTTTACACCTCCAGTGACCCGACGGCGCCCCCTGCTGACTGTGGTTGGAACTACACCAAAGGGTGCTAAAAATTGAACTATTTTAAATTTTCCTTTTGCCGAGCTATCGGTTTTGTTCTTGAAGGGGATTATTGGTGGGTATAGTAGTATTGCTTGGTTGTTTACTTGGGTTCTTTTTTTTGTGTTCTTGTTAATACAAACATACCTTTTAATAAAGGGCTGTTATTTTGTTTTCCCTTTTCCATAATTTGTTTTTTTCCCTTCAATCAAAGCTCCTTAGTTTTGGATTAATAATTGCTTAGGAAAAAGTTTGGGGTCTTTTCCTCCTAATCCATCCTCAGCAGAAGACCCTTGTCCCATTTAAACTGGGACATTTTTGGCGCCCAACGTGGGGCTTTGAGAGAGGAAAAGTGGAAAAGGAATAACTGCCCTTTTGTGACTTTATACGTGTTTGTGAACCTGTAGGCACCATGAAGTCTAAGCTCGCTGCTTTTCTGTGGTATATAATTATGCCAAAATCTATGTCTCACCTGTCGATGTTTTTCAGCTCAGACACTATGACCCTCATTGTAATAAGTATGTTTGAGATCTCGCATTGGGTTCATGACATAGCAAACTCAGCACCTGTTATTTTCCTTCGGGACATGTTCTCAAGGATATATTACTGCTCTAGCCTACACTGTCTCCTTTGGGGTTTTAAGGATAATGGCACCTATCCCTATGGAGAAACACAGGGAGGTATATTTACCCAACCCCTCCTACATTTTCTCTTTGGTTCTAATACAACGGCCTCTGAGACATTTAAACTCTCTTTAGGTGTAAGAGACGTTTTCCTTTTGGGGTTTTTCGTGCAAGCTTGTGCCACGGTGTTATATCTAACATTTGTAGTTAGGCCCATGATTAACCAGGCACGGGCACAGAAGCCAGCCCCAGGGGTGGGAAACTTCGAATGGCATGGGCCATGGGAAGACTTGGGTAAATTTCTAGAAAGTGGTTCAGTTCCTACAGCATGGAAGTTCGCTCTCGAAAAACTCCCAGACCCTACACAGATAATAATAGCTGCAAGGGAGAGGAGTCATGGTAAACCCATAGAGAGGCAGGTGGCAGATGCATGTGGGGCTTTAGCCGTTGCCTACCAAAAGGTGCTCGGTATGGTGCAGCCTTCACAGGGAAAAAGAAAAGATGAAAACGAGAGGTCTGATACAAGGGTGACTCCAGATCAGGCCAGTTCCAAGGAACCAAACAAGTCAATGGAGGTTGCACCTATCCAAAGGAGAAAATATAAGACCAAATCAGCCCACCCAGTTGATGATGATGAGGAGGCAGGACCCTCACAGGCAGCCAACCCGGAGCCAGAAATCATCACTGAGTCCTTATCGTATGACAATCTCCGGAAATTACGGGAAGACGTCATTCGTCAGCCGAATGAGTCCATACTAACCTGGATGATCCGAGTTTGGGATTCCACGGGTGATGCCATAAGCCTTGATGGTGGTGAAGCAAGGTCCTTGAGGTCTATTGCCCGAGATGCGGGCATTGAAGAGGCATTTGTGAGAGAATCAAAGCCCCTGTCTCTCTGGGCACGGCTGCTGGATGCTGTGAGAGAGAAGTTCATTCACAAAGAGGCCTTCCAAGCAGACCATCTTACAAAGAGCTGGAATACCATGGAGGAGGGGATCCGACGCCTGAGGGAAATGGCACTGTTGGAGGTACTGTTTGGAGGGGATATGCAAGCTAATCACGATCCCGACAAGGTTAGATGTACACCATACATGTGGTGGACCCTCATACGTATGGGGCCATCTGCACACATCAGTTACCTGACATCATTGGAGGCTGGGGAAAAGAGAGAGCCAGTGGCGTTTATAACAAATAAACTTCGGATGTACAACAGTATGGTCCAAGAATCACTACAAGCCCGCGTTTCCTCCGTAGAGACCTCGATCAACAACCTCACTACCATAGCTACAAAACTACAAGATCAACAGGAGAAAATCCTAGAAAAGATGGAGAAGAACAGCTCCCAGGTGGCACCAGTGAGAACCAGGCGCCCCCCAGCCAGAGAGGGGAGACAGGCCTCACGAACCGAGCTGTGGTATTTCCTAGCTGGCTCTGGAGAAGACATGGGACAGTGGGACAAGAAACCCACCCATGCCTTGGCAGCCCGAGTACAAGAGGTTAAGGACCAGAGAAAAACAACGTCCGTGAAAGTGAGTGCAGTGCCGGTATCCCGTGGGCAGGGATCTGACCCACTAGAAGGTACCTCCCGCCGGTATTTGCAGACGGAAAACTGTGACGAGCAAGACAGAGACCAGTATTAGAGGGGCCCTGCCTCTAGCCAGGTGGAGGCACGGGACAACCGTGTCTATTGGACGGTGTGGATCCGATGGCCTGGCACATCAGACCCACAAGAATATAAGGCTTTGGTTGACACTGGCGCTCAATGCACGTTAATGCCCTCAGGACATGTGGGACCAGAGGCTATTTCCATTTCTGGGGTGACCGGAGGGTCACAGCTGTTGACCGTGTTGGAAGCTGAAGTGAGCTTGACCGGGAAGGAGTGGCAGAAACACCCCATTGTGACTGGTCCAGATGCCCCATGTATCCTGGGCATTGACTACCTTAGGAATGGGTATTTCAAAGACCCCAAGGGACATAGGTGGGCTTTCGGGATAGCTGCTGTAGAGACAGAAGTGGCTAAGCAGTTGAATTCACTACCTGGCCTCTCGGAGAACCCTTCTGCTGTGGGACTGTTGAAAGTTGAGGAACAGCGAGTGCCAATTGCCACTACAATAGTGCACCGTCGGCAGTACCGAACGAACCGAGACTCTGTGATCCCCATCCATAAGATGATCCGTGAGCTGGAAAGTCAAGGAGTGATCAGCAGGATCCACTCCCCCTTCAACAGCCCCATCTGGCCTGTGCGTAAGTCTGACGGAGAATGGAGATTGACTGTGGACTATCGTGGCCTGAATGAAGCCACCCCGCCACTGAGCGCCGCTGTTCCAGACATGTTGGAGCTCCAGTACGAGCTGGAGTCTAAGGCGGCGAGGTGGTACGCCACTATTGACATCGCGAATGCGTTCTTCTCCATTCCCTTGGCGGCAGAGTGCAGGCCGCAGTTTGCTTTCACGTGGAGGGGCGTGCAGTACACGTGGAACCGACTGCCCCAGGGGTGGAAACACAGCCCCACCATCTGCCACGGATTGATCCAGGCTACGCTAGAGAAAGGTGAAGCTCCAGAACACCTTCAGTACATTGATGACATCATTGTATGGGGGGACACAGCAGAAGAGGTCTCTGAGAAAGGAAAGAAGATCATACAGATTCTCCTGGATGCTGGGTTGGCCATCAAAAGAAGTAAAGTCAAGGGACCTGCCCGAGAGATCCAGTTCCTGGGAGTAAAGTGGCAAGATGGACGTCGTCAGATCCCGACTGAAGTCATCGATAAAATCACAGCAATGGCCCCCCCAACTAGCAAGAAAGAAACCCAAGCTTTCCTGGGTGCCATAGGTTTTTGGAGGATGCATATCCCCGAGTACAGCCAGATCGTAAGCCCTCTCTATCTGGTAACCCGCAAGAAGAATGATTTCCAGTGGGGTCCTGAACAACAGCAAGCATTCGAACAGATTAAACAGGAGATTGCCCATGCTGTAGCCCTTGGGCCAGTCAGGACAGGACCAGATGTGAAGAATGTGCTCTACTCTGCATCTGGGGATAAGGGCCTCTCCTGGAGCCTCTGGCAGAAGGTGCCTGGTGAGACCCGAGGCCGCCCACTTGGGTTCTGGAGCCGAAGCTACAGAGGGTCAGAAGCCAATTACACTCCAACAGAAAAGGAGATCCTAGCAGCTTATGAGGGAGTACAAGCTGCCTCAGAGGTGATTGGCACAGAAGAACAGCTCCTCCTGGCACCTCGGCTACCGGTATTGAGTTGGATGTTCAAAGGGAAGACGCCTTCTACACATCATGCCACTGATGCCACCTGGAGCAAATGGATTGCCCTGATCACGCAGCGCGCCCGCATTGGAAACCCAAATCGCCCTGGGATCCTAGAGATCATCACGAACTGGCCGGAAGGTGAGAATTTTAGTCTAGCAGAAGAAGAAGAAGGGGAGCAAGTGGTACGGGCAGAGGAAGCCCCAGCATACAACCAACTACCAGAAGAAGACATACGCTATGCACTCTTTACTGATGGTTCCTGCCGTATTGTAGGAATGAAACGTAAATGGAAAGCAGCTGTATGGAGTCCCACACGACAAGTTGCAGAAGCTATAGAAGGAGAGGGTGAATCAAGCCAATTCGCAGAACTCAAAGCCGTCCAGCTGGCATTGGACATTGCTGAACGAGAGAAGTGGCCGAAACTTTTCCTTTACACAGACTCATGGATGGTGGCCAATGCCCTGTGGGGGTGGTTGGACAGATGGAAGAAGACCAATTGGAAACGTAGGGGAAAACCCATCTGGGCCGCTGATATATGGCAAAACATTGCTACCCGGGTAGAGAAACTGATTGTGAGAGTCCGCCACGTAGACACCCACGTGCCCAAAAATCGAGCCAATGAAGAACATCGCAACAATGCACAGGCAGACCGAGCTGCACAAGTTGAGGTGTTACAGGTGGACCTAGATTGGCAGCACAAAGGCGAACTGTTCTTAGCACGATGGGCCCATGATGCCGCCGGCCATCAGGGCAGAGATGCCACCTACAGATGGGCACGAGACCGAGGGGTGGATCTAACCATGGATGCTATCTCTCAGGTTATCCATGACTGTGAGACATGCGCTGCCATTAAACAGGCTAAGAGACTGAAACCCCTGTGGTATGGTGGACGGTGGAATAAATACAGATATGGGGAGGCTTGGCAGGTTGATTATATCACACTGCCACAGACCCGCCAAGGTAAGCGCTATGTGCTCACCATGGTGGAAGTCACCACTGGATGGCTGGAGACGCATCCGGTGCCCCACGCCACTGCCAGAAATACCATCCTGGGCCTCGAAAAACAGGTCCTGTGGCTGCACGGCACCCCAGAGCGGATTGAGTCAGATAATGGGACACACTTCAAGAATAGTTTAGTTACCACTTGGGCGAAAGAGCATGGCATTGAGTGGGTCTATCACATACCATACCATGCAGCAGCTGCCGGGAAGGTTGAACGGTGCAATGGACTGTTGAAGACTACCCTGAAAGCATTAGGTGGAGGGACTTTCAAACACTGGGATCAACACCTAGCAAAGGCTACATGGTTAGTCAACACTAGAGGCTCTGTCAATCGAGCCGGCCCTGCCCAATCAGAGTCCCTTCACACTGTAGATGGGGACAAGGTCCCAGTGGTTCACATGAGAGGTATGTTAGGTAAAACAGTTTGGGTTAACCATGCCTCGAGCAAAGGCAAATCCATTCGTGGAGTTGTCTTTGCCCAAGGACCTGGTTCCACATGGTGGGTGATGCAAGAAGATGGAGAAACCCGGTGCATACCCCAAGGAGATATTATCTTAGGGTAAACAGGCTATAATTGTACCCGTATTTGTACCTATATATTTATGAATGTGTATGTAGTTTAGAATAATGTATGTATGTATGGAGTTCAAGAAAAAGGGTTCAATTTGATAGATGTATAGTGGCATGGGAATGGGAAGAAAAATTAGGGGTGGATAATGTCATAGTTCTGACTTTAGCAAGGAATTTTTCTTCCCTTCCCCTCCCCCCCTGTGTGTGTGTGTGCAGCACACCCATTTAGGTGAAAACAAAAGAACTAGCCGGGGCGCTAATGGTCGAACATTAGTTGCCTAGCAACGAAGGGGGAGGGGTTGGGGCTGGTGTGTGGGCTGGAAGGAGGTGGGGGGGGAAGTCGGGCTCGCGGGGAGGAGGAGAGGCTGCTGTGAGCTGGCAGACGCTGGTTCATTTGGTTTTTTTTTGTTGTTGTTTTTTTTTCCTGTTGGAGGGAAGTTTTTTTTTGGCTGCTGCGGTTCCTTCCCAACTATTCCTGTTTGTCGGGGCCCCCCCGGAGTTCGTGAGTTTTTCTTCCATTGAGAGAACTTTCTGTGTTGTCGGTGTTGTTTTTTTTTCGCTTCCCCCTTCCCCTTCGCCCCCCCCCCCTTCCTCCTTTTCCTCGGGAGGGGAAGAGGAATCAGTTTTTTTGTTGTTTTTTTTCCTCCGATATACCCGGGGGGGGGGGTGTTGTTGTTGTTTTTTTTTTGTTGTTTTTTTTTTTGTTTTCCCCATCCCACGTGGCAGTGACCAGGGATCCCACAGCGCTGCCTGGTGACAGGCACTGGTGACAAGCTCTGCTCCTGTAGTGATCCAACAGCGCCACCTGGTGACTACCATAGGACACTACAGGTTCTGCACTTCCAACGACCCAACAGCGCCACCTGGTGAATGGTACAGGACATTACAAGTTTTACACCTCCAGTGACCCGACGGCGCCCCCTGCTGACTGTGGTTGGAACTACACCAAAGGGTGCTAAAAATTGAACTATTTTAAATTTTCCTTTTGCCGGGCTATCGGTTTTGTTCTTGAAGGGGATTATTGGTGGGTATAGTAGTATTGCTTGGTTGTTTACTTGGGTTCTTTTTTTTGTGTTCTTGTTAATACAAACATACCTTTTAATAAAGGGCTGTTATTTTGTTTTCCCTTTTCCATAATTTGTTTTTTTCCCTTCAATCAAAGCTCCTTAGTTTTGGATTAATAATTGCTTAGGAAAAAGTTTGGGGTCTTTTCCTCCTAATCCATCCTCAGCAGAAGACCCTTGTCCCATTTAAACTGGGACACAGAGTCATCACGTGAGAGACAATTGTGACTTCAGTGGAGTCACCAGACTATTTAGTAGATATGTTTGAAGGGAAAAACAAATACTTTAAGGAATCATTTGCTATATATCTCTCAGTCATAACCAGAGCTTTGCGTAGCAGGTTTCTTTCAGTGATCCAAAATGAACATTCAAGAAAACTCTTTAGAAAATAATTTAAACAGTTCTGCAGGTATTTTTGTATTGTTACAACCTAATTCTTGGAAATTTTATTTAAATACTTCAGTTACATGTATTCAGAAGTCTAAAAGGAAATTTACTGCCAAAGATTTTTGCAGCTTTTCAAGTGTAGTTATATGTTAAACACCCAGTATTACTCCAGCTAAAGATTTTTTTTTTTTTTTTTAATTTTTAATCCTCCCAGATCATCAAGTCACTTCTGGATTGGGAAAAGCTTAATTTCTTTCATATATGTGTCCAGTGTGGAAAATGTGCCCATTTTTCCAAGCTTTTATTTTTGCACATATCTTCTGAGATGCCCTATCTGTATAACATGGAGCTCAGTTTTGCTGCCCTAAAGCTCTGTCACCAGGATGTTCACAGTAGTTCTCTGGCCAGCTGCTATCAGGTGGAACATGTCATAACTGAGCTCTGCCAGCCTTGCCTCACATAATTTAACATCTTTCCTCCACATAAGTGCTAATCTTTGAAAAAAAAAAATTCAGCTGAATATGACCAAAATTACTTGAACTGTTGTGACTATTTTGCTGGCAAACCAGTATGATAGCACAGACATATTTCCCTTATGAAACCAGATCAAAACCAGATTAAAATTCTATTTCCTTTGACAGGGTTTTTTATCTTATTCTGCTGTTATTGGTATCAACACTGTGTCATTTGAATCATCATGATTCAATAACTTTGAGTTATGAGCCATCAACGCGGGGTATATCTCATAACAGTGCACATCTTTGTACATTCATCTGCAGATGACTTCTGGGGAAAAGAATGACCCACTCAACTAGTAATTTTTCAGCCAGAAAAACCTTAGGCATGTAAATGTCTTTTAAGAAAATATTGATCTTGGAATGTATTCTTCTAAGAATGTACAAAACCTTAAATGCAAACCTCATCATAGTGGTGGAAAGTGGCAAAAACTGACTTTTTACATATGCACATTGACTACCTCTGAATTTGCCTATTTGTTGAGTGCATGTAATTAGCTGATCGTATGAGCAAGAAACATCTGGCAAATGATCCAGTGAGACTATGCAAAATAGTTTGGATTAAAATAGCATTTAAATGAGACTGAGCTATTCAGACTTAAAAAATGTTGGAGACAGCTTGTTACTGAAAGTGCACTGAGTAACTTTCTGTTGTCTGCCAGCTTCTGGGACAATATCTATCCAAGCTCATTAAAAAAATGTCTGGACATCCTTTAATTTTTCCCATGTGTCAGAGAGAAATAAAGATATAAGTTAGAAGAGAGTGTCTGTGCAGGTAGCACTGTCCAACAAAAGAATATTTTTCTTTCCAAGGAGTGCAAAGAAGCAAAAGTGTTCTAGGTTAAAGGAACATCTGTGCTCAGGTTAAATCATTCCAAGTGGGAATGGATTCTGCCACAGCCTCACACAGAAGGTTAATTTCACCAATTTTTACTAGACTATATTATTATGGCACTAATCTCAGGGTTTTTTTAAAGTTAGAGATTTTATGTACAAACATAGACTCTTCTATGGAATTCGACAGAATATTAAACTGCCTAAATAGTCTAACAGTAAAAGCCAGGAGCTGTGGGTATTTTCACATTTTTATCTGTATTTTTAGTTGTAGAGGCATATTTAAACTGGTATGAAATGTTAGAGTAGCATGCCTATCTACCTTAGGTGGACTGTGATTGTCAAACTACTAAATTAAAACCCAAATTCAGTGTTCATGACTGAGACAAAAGGGGACTTTTCCCCCCATGTGAAATAAAGTCCTTGAGATTGAAAAGGAGGATAATAAAATAGAAAAATGATGCTACAGTGCTGTCTGGTGCTGCAGTTAGGTCTAGTGGTAATTTTATTTTGAAATAAAAATTAATTTATATTACTTTTTCATTTATTCTACTGCAGGAGATAAAGCATGAATCTATAATAAAGTTACTGATTCTGGCAACAGCATTCTGAACTTGGTTATGTAGTAGTTTTCATTTCTGTTACAACTGAATTACAGAGCATGTAAACTGAAAAAAAAATTGTAAAGTTAATTTTGTTTTGGCATATTATTTACAATATGTGGTGACAAAGTTATTAGGGAAGTTGTGAGGCTATTGCACTTCAATCAGAGTATTTCCTTTAAATGACAGCATTAAAGGAGGAAAAGATGCTAAAAAAATAAAATGTTTTCTCTTAGGCTTACATATTGCACCAGCAGGCTGAGTGGGAAAGGGAGGTGTAGAAAGATTTTTTAGTGCATCTGGAGGAAAACGCAATGCATGTGTCTGGAGGCAAATTCAGAATATATACCCACTTTCCCTGCCTACGGCACCAGACACATAATTTTGCTTGTGGGATGGCGGGTGAGAAAAAAACCCCTACATTTTTTCACTGGCTATTATAGGTCTTATAAGTTTACTTTAGTTGATGAGAAATCATGTTTTGGTTTGACTCCCAGGTTAAGAAAACTAACTGTAATCTGTTACTGAAGATAAAATGATGGTGTGCTTCTCATTGGTTTTTTTCTTCTATTTTTCTCAAAGAACTGACATAGAATAAATCTGTATCAAAGTTGTCGAAGCTCATTGCTCTTTTTTTTTATTATTATTCATTCCTGCTATAACAATGCACTTTGACTAAAGAATTATGGGAGTATATTTTTCTTTAAGTTTTAAAATTGATTACAGTCTCTTCAAATATACTAGATTTATGACTGTGGAGCCTAAAATCCTCATTTGATTCAGTTTACAGTTGCAGTATCAGAAACATCAAAAGGTGTCTCCACAATATTTTTCCTAGAAGGGACCTAGAGGAACATGTTTAATGAAAGAAAATAGAATAGATCAGTCTCTGTGTTCATACAGTCTATAGTGTTTGCTCTGAAGCTTTAAATGTGTCTGTAACTGCTTTGTTTATGAGGCACTGTTCCTATAGAAAATCAAGTGACATTTCCTTCATACATTCACACAAGCTTTAGAAGGATGCATATATTTGAAGTAACATATTTCTAGCTAGGAAAAAAAAAAATAAAATATTTAGCATAAGTAATTCTGAGTTGTTTTCAATCTCCAGACATGATAAAAACTGCAAATAAATAGCAACTAGATCATCTAACAAAGTTTCCATTCAGGACATGTAATATCATGTAATATGTCCTAGAAATAGCTATTTAGGATTTAGCACTTCAAAGTTTAAAATGTCTTATTGCTAACTCAAAAATATAATCTATTTGACACTGTGAGGGTGTTTTTTGGTTTGGTTTTGGTTTGGTCCTCTGGTTCTATAGAGAGAAGACAGAGGCATTACTTTACAGGGAAATGACTTCACTTAAACTACTTAGATCACCTCTTAAAATTCTGAGCAATCATGCTTGATCTATGTGTGCTTGGTTGATATTCAGGATAGTCCAAGTAATACCAATGGTATCCAATGGTATCCAGCTGATACTGTGCATCAGGAAACATAATTGCTTCATCTATCTGGTCTGCATATCAAAGGTTGATCATATTTTCTTCTTGTGGAATTGTGGTGTCTCAGAGTAAATGGCTGCAACTGTTTAGCTGGATTTCTTTTCTTTGGATATGCTGTTTTTAGAGTGTTTGAATAAAATAATATGTGCAGCGTCGAGGTAGAATGGAAATAAAGAGAACATACATGAAAAAATGTCTCCACTTGCTACTGAAATGTGGCACCAGGTCTAATAGTAAAAATTGTATCTCGTGACAGTACAAAGAGTAATAATATTGCCAGTGTATCTCAAAGTCAGTTTGCAAGCATCTGATTTTAAATGCCTTCCATATTAATCTTGAAGAATAAATGAATTATGGTTGTTACTGAATTCACACATGTCAAGAAGCTTACTCAGAAGTCCTCACCTTTTCTGGCCCAGTGGCAGGCACAGTAAACCAGTACAACCTTTGTATAATCATCCTTTGTGCTTCTCAACATACCAAAAACTTTTCTAGTTGCTTCTGTATTTGTTTTCCCTTCCACACTGAAAGTGAATTTTGGGCAGGCGTGTGGCAGCAACCCTCATTCTGTGTGCCAGCATAATCTTCCGGATTCCTGCATTCACACCAATTCTCTGCTCCACCTGAACTTTCCTCTTTCAAACCCAGAATGAACAGTGAACCATCATTGCATTTGAGTGTCTTCTTTAACAAAGCAATCATTCATGCCATTCTGAAGTTAGCTGCACTTTCCTTCATAGGGCTGTATAATTATTTACATTTTCTTACCACGTAGGACCCTAATAGATGTCAGACTAGAAGGTATTTTGCATGGATTTCTACACTGATCGAAACTCCTGAGCTGGATTAATTGTATTCCTCATGCATATAGGAAATGTGTTCAAGAAGCAGCTCTGTTTATTATATCAGTATTAATTATCTCAACAATCTGTACTGAGGAAAATATTTATTAAAAGTTCTTCAATCCCACAGTTAATTTTCACTAAAAATTGTGCCTTCCAACAGTCTTTTTAGGAGAATTTTCTTTCCTCTCCTGAGCACGTGGGATATGTAAATTATTTAATAAAGGAAATTACTCCAAATATCGAACACTTACATTCTTCAGGAGACCATAGTGAGTTATATACTTTGAAACAACATTCAGTTTATATATGGTTTAAGGGTTATGAACCATCAATTGACAGTACAAATTATTTAATTTCCCTGTTATTTTGCTTTGTATAACTTATTACCAGTTTGTGAAAATTTCTTATGTTCAGAGGTTTAAAAAATGGTTCAAATATCATCAGAGTTGCTTTCTAAAAACAAGGAGGTGTCAAAAACTAAGCATAAAATATAGATGGAAAAGTTCAAAATGTACACAACACATCACATAGAGATTGATACTTTTAATTTTTTTTATTTTATTTGCTATACTTCAAAAGAGTTAGCCAGTTCCCAAGTGAGCACACATATATTCCTCACCATCAAGCTCAGTTGGCGCTTATCCCAAGTACAAATTTTCAAATCTTGTTCTTTAAAGAAATTGTATCTAAATACTGACCTGACTCTACTTAGCCAAGCAGATGCATCTCCTCACAGCTGGAGCTGGCAGAGCTTCGGGCAATTTTCTGCTCCTGCTGAGCAAATACTTATTCCATTTCACTGTCACTTGTTCTGCCTCTTCATAATAGAAATAATTCAAGTACTAAAGGACCCTATCGAAGTATCATAGCAATTAGACTTTAAGTGTGTAAAAACACAGAGGAAATCCAAGAACTCATTCATATTTGAAAAGAAAAAGAAAAAAAGAAACATTGCTGATCTCCCAATCAGTACTACAGAACTTCTTTAGTCTTAACGTCTCCCTTATATCTATTATCTTCTAATGAGTTTGCTAGTAATTCCCATCACTCAATACTTATCCAATTTTAGATAGTCTATAACTATTTTATCACAATAGATTTTTTGAAACATGAGGGATTCAGCATATCTAATAATAATAATAATAATAAATTCATAACAAAATTATTTAGATGAAGTATACTTTTGTTCAGCAAGATGGTACAGCAAATATTATAATTAAAAAACTCTTACCAAGTTCAGGAGCATCAGATTTTTTTCCTTGACTTAATAATTTCTTTTGCAAAGATCGCAAGTAAACTGCAGGGTGAAGGAAAACCAGAGAATGAATAGACTCTAATTAAACTACTGTTGAATTTTACAGTGTTTCCCCTTGGCTTTGCAGGAAATGGAATTGATTATATGAGGATGACAGGATTTTGAAGAAATTAATTAGTCTTTCTACTAAAACTTTAGGACTGTTTAATTTTTTCCACAATTTAATTTTTTGGTTATTTTGAGGAAAAAGCAAATCTTAACAAAATTCTGAAAGTAATTTTTTTTCTATCACAGTACTTGATATAATACTTGCACAGAGTGCAAGAGGTCTCAGGGTCATGGTTAAAAGTATGTGTAACTAATATTTCAGTCTGTATAATATTCATTCATTACGCACAGCAGAAATCCACCGAAAATGTGATAAAGTCATATTTCAGGGATTGCTTGTTTCAGAGTTGATGACAAATGCTGCTACACAATATTCTGTGTTGACTAAAATACAATGTGATGACAATTGCTTTCAGCAAACAGAAGTTAAAATGGACATACTAAATAATGAGAAAACAATAGCAACAACAACACTTAAACATGACAAGTCCTACCATAAGTTTCACATGGACTGGAAAGTGGAAAAGCTGGAAAAAATAGCAGAAGAATTTTCTTTTCAAAAGTAAGTTCAGCTCTTAGCTACCATCATTTTACGTGATTTCAGAGGCTCCAGAGGATTCAGAATATTTGCAGAACACCTTGTGTGCAGGCTGCAGATCCCTTAGTTCTCCTGTCACCTTTCCCAATACCCTGCAATTTTGTCTTTGACATATAATGGTTGAGTTCAACACTGATTTCTGAAAAAAAATCCTCTCCTGTTTCCTGAGGGAACAGAATCTCAACAAAGGAAATAGACGTATGTTCCAACTCTTTCAGAAAGAGTTGATTTTTCTAATTTTCTAGATCCACTATAGCTTAGCAGGAAATAAGGAAACTAAAAAGAGACAAAATGCATTGCAAAAGAAGTATTTGCAAGAATGAATAGAAGGAATGTGAGTGTATAGGATCTGGAGTTAACTTTCTCCATAGCAGTTCTCACAGTGCTGTGCTTTGCATTTGTAGTTAGAATGATGTTGATAACACACCACTTTTTTGGCTTCTGCTGAGAAGTGCTGTCACACTCCTACTCAAAGGCCAGCAGGCTGTGGGTGAACAAGAGGTTGGGAGGGGACATAGCCAGGACACCTTAGCCCAGCTGAGGAAAGGGATATTCCATACCATATGACAACACGTTCAGCAATAAAAACTGTGAGAAAAAAAGAGAAGGACTAGAGTAATGCAGGTGCAAAGATTATTTTTGGCTTTAAATTTTAGATATAACTATCTTTTTCTGGTCAATTCTAACCTTTTTTTTTTCCTCATAATGTCGAAGACCCAGAGACTGCTGTTCATACCTAGTTCACTATTTCCTGTGGTAATTTTATTTTAGCTTTCTGCTCTGAACTGTAATAAAGCACAGATTCTATGAAAATCACAAAATGCTAAAGTAGAATACTTGATATCAAAGATCCTTTTTTTTGTCCTTGCATATTGACAATGCATGATGCAGAAAGCTTACCAGCTGACAAGAGAAATCTGCATTTTCCAATTAAAAATTCAGAAACATGAACTTTCCAAGCCATGGGACCTTCCTCCATTTGTCTACTGCTATTCAACTTCCATATCTTAGGCCTGAAATTAGCTTCTCAAGATAACAGGCTCTGCTGCTGAAAGACTCTGCTTGGCTGTATGCTCTTACTGCTCGTATGATGCTTATTCTCTTTCTCCTATTTGTGATAACATCAACGTGGTTCATGACTCAGCTGATCAGCTGTTAGGCAGGGAGTCAAGTATCTCCCAGCAAAATTTCCAGATCTGTGGCATGAAGGCAGCCAAAAATTAACTCTGGCTGATAGATGTTGTTAAAAGCCTGTTCTTAAGCTCATTTAGACACCAGGCAGGCTTTAGTCAAGCTAAAACAATTAAGAATTCATGGATGAATACTTCAAATGAATTTCATTTATTCCTCATGCTTTACAGTATTTTAATGAGTTAGAGATTAGCTCATAGTCCTTGAAAATCACTAACTGTGTTAAACTAGGCTCGAATATATATGATTCACTTGAAGCTGATAAAAATATTTCAATTGGGAATATACTAATCATGTTGCTGGTATTATATCAAGTATTGTAATAGAAAAATAAAATTAGTTTCTGTGGAATCACAGAAAAGCTGGTTTACTTCCTTTGGAATTCATTTAACTCTAAGCTGTACAAGTAAATATTCTCAATACACCATGCATAGGAATTATGCTAACTCAGGAAATAAGGAATAAAACTGAACTATTTAGCCAAAAGAAAAAAGGAAACCCCAAATTAAAAGAAAAACTACCAACAGCTAAACATCTGTGAGGCATTACATTTTCTACTTAAATGTGCTTCTGAACATTTACAATTACTAACCATTCAAACACTAGAAATTTGAGGGTGAATATGTACGAAGTAAATCCAGAGAGATATTATTTTTTTTCTTGACTAATAGACTGTAGCTTTCCTCTACAAAATAAAATAACCTTTTTCTCTTAAACTGACATCTAGTAGAATTACAGAAGAAATTAATTATTGTCTTTTGATCATCATAAATCTGTTTGTTTTCACTAAAATCCAGCCCAGAATTCCTTAACTGTTTATACAATGAATTTGCCTTTTTTAGAAGTGCTTATAATTGGCTGAACTGTTCTCACTGACATCATGAAAAATTTGAAAATTCTCTTGTAAAACTTCCTAGCCAAAATTATACAAAACTTGCCCAATGTTAGCCACCATGAAGAAAGTTAACTCTACCCCAGCTCAAAGCAACACATTAGAAAACTTCTTTCAAATAGTGTACTAGTAAATTCTCAAAGAGGGAGAGAGATATATGACAGAATGAAAGTATCAGAGAATTCTCTATATCTAACATCTAGTCCAACCTTCCAGGCTCAGTCTGAGCCAGCTAGAGCGGAACACCCAACATCATGTACAGTCAGGCAGCCTGTTCCCGTGTTTGAGAGTCTTACAAATAAAACAGTGTTTTGTTGTGTTCAGATGGATTTTTATGTGTTTTAGTTTGTGGCAGTTGCCTCTCTTTCTGTTAGTGGACACCTCTGAGATGACCCTGACTCCTTCCTTCATTCATTCTCTTCCATCAAATATTTATAACCACTGATGTTATCCCCCCGTGCTTTCTATTCTCCAGGCCAAACAGTTCCCAGTTTTACAACCTCTCCTCAGGTGCCAGATGTTCCAGTCCCCCATCTTCATGGCCCTTCTGAGAACTCTTTTCAGCATGTATATGTCTCTTCTGTACTGAGGATCCCAGAACTGGGCCTGACGTTCCAGATACATCTCACCAGTGCTGAGTAGAAAGAAAGGATTAGCTTCCTTCAGCAGTAGAAAAGGCTATTCCTAATGCAGCCCTTAAAAAAAACCCAAATAGATAAACCAAAAGAAGCAGAGAATTTAAAATTTTGGAATATTCAAAGTGCTTAATAGCTCAATAGCCTTGGATAAAGTGATCAAAAAATTGTGGAGTTTGGGATCCTGATGGGCATGCTGAAGGTTAGAAATGAGACGAAGGTTCTAGATTTTAGAAAAGCAGACTTCATCTTCTGGAGGGATTCCATGGGAAATTTCCATGGGAAACAAAAGAGCCAGTGAGTCCTGAGAGTTTTTTAGAAATGTACTCCTGGAAGTACAGAAGCAGTTCATCCCCCCTAAAAGTAGGGGAAGTAACCAGAGCTTATGTACATAAACGAGTAGCAACAGAAGGGAAATACTGCCCCGCGGTTAAACAGGAGAGGTAAATTAGTCACTGAATTAGAAGAGTGAAAAGGCAGAGATTTTCAATACTTTCTTCACCTCTGTCTTCACCAGCACTGTTGGACCCCTGGTCTCTGGAACAAAAACCCAGGTTGATGTAAACAAAGCCCCCTGTCAGTGGAGGAATAGTTGGTGTGTGAATGATTACAGGAGCTTGACCCCTGGAAATAGACAGAACCTAATATCCACCCAAAGGTGTTACAAGAGCTGACTGACATTTTTGAGAATCCACTCTCCATAATCTTTGAGAAGTTGTGGAGACTGAGGGACATCCCAGAGGAATGGAAGAAAGATAATGTCACTCCCACCTACAAGAAAGGCTTAAATGGGGATCCTGCAAATCTTAGGCCCATCAGTCTTATTTCAGTCCTGGAAAAGTCATGGAATGAATCTTTCTTCTGGGTGCTATCACAACTTGAATGAAGCATGTGGCTAGGAAAAGCCAGCACAGATTCACCAAGGGCAAATTATACTTGGCAAACCTGATTGCCTTCTATAACAAAGTAACCTGCTTAGTTGGTGTGGGGGTGCAAATGGACATTGTCTACCTGGATTTCTGATGTGGTTTCCTATAGCCTGCTCCTAGAGCAACTGATGTGTTACTGTCTAGACAATCAGTTCATGAGGTGGGTACAGCACTGTCTGACAACCATGCCCAAAGAATAGTAGTAAATAACTTGTTTTCAAACTGGCAACCTGTCACAAGTGGGGGCCACTGGGATCAATATTGGGTCCAACATTGTTTAATATCTTCATTAGCTGATCTGGATGATAAAACCAAGTGCTCCCTGAAGAAGTCTGCTGATGACACTGAAGTGGACACTTTGGAATGGAGAGCAACCCTGCAGGAAGAGTTAGACAGGCTGGCAGAGTGGGCTAACAAGAACCTTATAAAATTCAACAAAGACAAATGTAAGGTCTTGTACCTGGGACAACATAATCCAGGACTGCAGGACAGTCTGGGATCTATCCAACTGGGGAGCAGTTCTGTGGAAGCAGGTCTGGGGGTCCTGAAGAACCACAAGCTCAATATGAGAGAACAGGGTGCTGCTTCAGCAAAGAAAGCCAACAGGATCCTGGGTTGTATCAACAAAGGTGTCACAAGCAGAGATGAAGAAGCCATTATCCTACTCTGTTTGGTGCTTGTCAGGCCACACCTGGAATACTGTCTTCAGTTTTGGTCATGCTATACAAAAAAGATGTGAACAGCCTGGAGAGGGTCTGGAGAGCCTCTTTCTTAGTTATATTAGCCCTTTAGTAACTTTTTCAATTGGATTACCTTCAGTTATAGTCCTTCTTCCAAGCTCTATTCTTGCCCACTGAGTTTGGATATCTGTATTCCAACAGAAATGAAATTTAAAAATGAAATGTTCAATCATATTATAAATGTAAAAAATACAGAACATTAATTTTGTTACAGTAGTAATTTCTGCTTCATAAACTCTTTTTTTCCCTTTTTTGCAGTTTAGATAAAGCATAATTTGAAATAAAACCCACATAAAACAGTTCTGAGTGTCAGCAGATTATCTTTTTTTTACATATAGCATTAGAAGTTTTTGAGTATGACAATGTAGAAAGATACTGAGTTCTCTAACAACCAGAAGACATCAAAATTAAGTATGCATACTGTTGCATGTTTCTGCTCTGTGTGCTTCACGTGATAAAGCACTTCTAGGTGTTTTATCTCTTCTGGCCTGATCAATACCCAATGGTCCATTTTTTGGTAGATTATTCTGATTATCTTCACTAGCAGAAGAAACTCATAAAGTCGAGTGTGTTTTGCTTAGTTGTGTTTAAAGGGATGTGCTATAGAATAGAACAGAGCAGAACAGAATAGAATACAATAGAATGCTTCGATTGGAAGGAACCTACAGTGATATCTAGTCCAACTGCCTGACCAGTTCAGGGCTGACAAACCACCTCTCTAGGATGTCTGTTCCAGCATTTCACCACCTGTTCAATAAAGAAATGCCTCCTAATATCCAGTTGAAAATTATTTACAAGCATTTGGATTAGAAATTGATGACTCTTTAAAGACCTTCTGAAGCTGTTTAAAATATCAAATAGCTTTATGTTAAACATTCTTATATAAATTTAATTTATTTATGTTATTAAATTGTAATGTCTGTTATCTAGACATAGCCTCATATTAAATAAGTCCTCTCATTTTCGCTTAATGTATGACCTCTTTCAGTGATACTTCAAGAGATCATGTCCTATAAATCATATATTCCACATTTAATTAGATAAATCTGGGTTTTAAACATACTGTATCTCAGTTACAGTTGCTCCTTTCTATGTCATAGCAGTTAAGCATATGCAGGTCGAAATGTACTGTTCTGCAAGCTCATACTAAAAATCAATATTCAAGTAATGACTGCAAGAAAACATATTTAAAAGGGATCGATTTCACTTTTTCTTTTTCATTGTCTTGTTGAAGTTTGCAAGTTATTTTTACTTAGCTAGAAAAGGTAACATCCAAGCTGATAAAATATGTATGGAGCCATCTGCAGATGACAAAGGTAAGGAGGCTTGAAATCACTGAGAAAGTCTATCTCCTGAATATCTCTGCTCTGTGTGTCAGAATGGTAGCTGCCCACACACTACTCACTTAGGGCACTGATGTGAATCATCGCTGATGGAAGGAATATATATGCGGCTTCTTACCCTTGCACACTTTTATTTTATCAGTTTTTTTAATCAGTTGATGTGTTGATTCCTTGTGGTTGGCAGACACTGGCCCAACTACTTTTAGATGGCAAGAAGAAATAGAATAAAATAATAAAAGAATAATGTGGGTTGTGCCTACATTAGCAACTTGGCTCACAGCCGCAGCTTGGTTTGAAGCCCTGACAAGTCTATAGTTACTGAGGATGGGGCTGAGTCTTCAGGCTGGGTTTAATGCAGAAGAACTAGATTCTCTCCATGGGAAAGTAAATTGGGAGTTGAGCTCCAAAAGACTCTGACCCACTCTGACTCATGGTCCCCAAAGACCCTCCAAAGCGTGCAGTAGAAGTTTCCTGATTGACCTAAGGGTTTTGCAACAACCTGGAAGGTTTCTAAAGCAATGCAGTGGGACAGATGCTGTGAAAGTCTTTCTACTTGCCCTCTGCTACCAGGCTTCAGCTCATTTTTCTGACTCTGTTGTCCCTCTCTCATTTATCTCTCACTCTTTTTCAGGATTGTATTTCCACTGCCATCTAAACTCCTTTATTTTGCTTTGATCTTGCTGAACCTCCTATTGTTCAGATGAACTTTTTATGACATTTATAATGATTAATTTTTTTCCATATGTTTCTGTCCTGTTGACTCTATTCACTCGATTGCTCAGAAAAATTCACGGAGAAGCAGGCTTTGGCTGTATCAGGGCTTGTTAACCTTAGTATTACCACTGTGTGTGAAAGATGACTGCTTCAAGGTACACAGTACAATGGTGGCAGTATCCTTGAAATCATTCTTTGAAGGTATGCACTTGTTCCTTGAAGAGCACTTGAGCAGTCTTTGGCTGGAAGTGTAACTCAGAGAGAACATTTCATTCATGCTCCTGAACTGACTTGGGACTGCAAAATATGAGAAACCAAAGGAGGACACAGCCATGTCTCTGCAGAAGACACCTGCAAAACCACACTGCACCCATTCCTGCAATGGCCTGCACTAGCAGCCCTCTTTCAATGTCCTCTGCTATATACTGGCACATGCACGATCAACCATTCAGAGATTAACACAGACAGGAGTACAGTTATTTTACAGGCATCACACATGCAAAAATAGCACTCATATAAGAATGAACAGTACAAATGACCCAATCCTGTTCTTTTTTACAGGCTGATCAAATTCAGGGCTCACTGGGAGGTGTTACAGATGAGTCTCTCTGGTAGCTGTCTCAATTTATGGTTCGTTCAGTGTCCAGCCCCTAAACCCCTAAGTCTAAAACTCCAGCTAGTTCAACTTGAAGTTTGTTAGTGTCTCACACATAAAAAGTGTCTCCAGTATCTGGTCCACAAATCTTGTCCTACTCTCCATCTATTCTGGCTTGAAGCATTGCTTCAATGTCAGACATGGACTGATGAGGATATTCACACAGAAAAATAGAGTTGACTGGGTGCAGTGCTTGGTCAGACAAGCGTTCTGATCAGTGTCAGGTTAGATGGCCCTGTAAAAAAAAAAAAAAAAAGGGAAAAAAGTCTGCTTGGTGCTGTTTGTGGAGATAGCAGCACCTTGAAGGCTGACAGGAATTTGATTGTCTGCAAGGCAGACCGACAGAGGCACAGGATCTTCTGGGGAGGTGGGGGTGGAAGCTGTTAAAGTGCTTTCTGGAGACTTTCTGCCTCTTCAGTGCTGCAAAACTGTGCTCTCAGGCACCAGCTGGTGGGACAGATGTGGGAGGAAGAAGAAACTCAGACAGATGATGAAGGGGTTGATTTCCATAACTCCAGGGTTTAATCAGCCAGCTCTGCCTCTGCCTGCTGCTTCCCTAACCTTTATAATTTTTCCCCCTTTTGAGCTGCAGCTGCTGCTCGCAAAGTCCCCGTGAAGCTTCCTTCCCTTTTCCCCTACTCCCAGGTTGCTCTTCAATGAACAAGAAGCAAAGATGTTCTACTCACTTTCTCCTCCCCTTCATAATGAGCTGAATGTAACACCAATTACCTGCTTTCTCCCAGGCTATTTACCCTCACCAAGGTGAAGAAGAGTATGCATGCTACAGGAAGAAGGGCTGTTTCCCAAAGGCTGTGCAGGGAGCAGCCAAAGCCATCAGCTAGTATACAGGAGAGGTCAAAAAGAGATTTGAAAGTTTGAGGAGACATGATGAGAGTAATCACACCTGCCTTGAAAGGACTTCGGAGTTAAAGTGAGAGGGAGAAAGAAGGCAAACCTAAAGAGGAGAGTGACATCGATCCTTCAGTCTCACTGTTTTCTCTTATGTCCTTGGGAACCTATGGTTTTTCAGTTTTTCACTGCAGTTACTACTTCACTTCTAGAAAAGGCATTGACATTTAAGCATATTCCTTCGGACATACTCAGTTCACTTCTAGGTATATATTCATAGTCTTCAATAACCAGGGAGCAGAAATGGTTCTTGCTTCAAGAGCATACTTTCAAGTGATCTACTTTCTCACAGAGCTTCTTGTGGAGGGCTACCTGCTAGAAATAGTTCAGTGTGAATTGAGAGGCTCTCCAGAGAGCTTACAGTATTTTCACAGAACAGTGCATTAATGTTAAATCTACTTGTGTGGCATGCTGTCTGGCAATGTGCTTTCCATCTCCATTTTTTTTGGGGAAAGAACATGGTTAAAATAAGTGTGGCTATGTGTTGATAATCTTATGACCCACCAGTGTGGGGGTAGGCATGCAGGAATATGCATCTCCCAGGTTATCCACAAACATATTCACATTGAATAGTCCTGTTTCTTCTTGGGAGAAAATATTTGCACTCCCAATAAATCTTACTGTAGAGTAAAATGCAGGAGCTGATACTTGTGGATCTCTCAGTTTTAGAGAAATGTGATGCTTCAAACAAGGTAGTTTTATTTTCTTTTTGATGGTTTTGCTTCAGTCATGAAGAAATGTGTAGAAACCTTATTAATAATATGCATGAATTTGAAGAAGTCCCTTTTCAACCAAAATAAGAGTTTCTAAGCATCTATTCTATAAGTGAAAAAAGGACTCTTGCATTCCATTTTGATATTAAGTGATTCTACGTGTAACTGCATCTGCAGTAAAATCATGGGTAACTGGAAATGTAGTAAAAAAAAAAAAAAAAAAACAGAAAAAAGAGAGAGGGAGATAAGCATTGCTTACATCCTAATGCTGACAACTAAATGATCAGGACTCTATGTAGTAGCAATTTATGTTCTTCCAAGTAAGCATAAACTGGATTCACATAGAGTGATAAAAAATATTTCATTAATAAAAAAAAACCTGAGGACTTATTCAGTCTGTGCAACATGTAGCAGTTTTACAATGATGTTTTGACATTAAAAGTTTGATTCCTTCCATCATTCCTGTTCTGTCTTTCCTCAGATCTGAAAAAATCCTATATTTTTTAACTTTATAGTGAAGGCAACTAAAAGTCATAATTGCCTTTTATCTCAACTGGGTTAGTAGTACAGTGTTTCTGTGTTTTAATAATGGATTGAACTGGATACATTTAATCCTAGTGCCTCAGAAGCCAAGATTCCAGTTCAGTTTTAAAATACAGAAATGTTGGTTTTTATTGTTTTTTTTTTTTTTTCTGATGTAAAAAAGCTTCATTTCCCTCTCCTATTGAGCCATCTTGTGGTTAATAATTGTAATGTACTCTTGAATACACAGCTAACGTGATGGGAAGGTGTCTGCCCAGTGCTATCCAATGCTACATTAACAAGAATTACCATCTTATATTCTTGGATGATAAAACAAGAATTTTCTTGGAGCATAGAAGAGACATATTATATATGATACATATAAATATAAAATAATGTGTAAATTGGAGAGAGGAAATTATTATTCTTTAATGTAAAATAGATTACTATCAGTATTTCAGTATCAATAAAGAGACAAATATAGTACATTGCAAATGAGGCCACACATTTTTTCCATAGAGGAGATATATGTTAATAAAACAGTATTTTTTCAGGCATGAGAACTAAAGCTGAAGTGCCTTAAACATATAGGGACTCTGACGAGCAGAGTTTGAGAATCACATTTTTAATGTAAATATTAGTCCTTTTTTCATGTACATTAGTTATTATGACCATAGTGATGTTAAGTTCTATTATTTTCTAGGTAGACTTTTCTATTAGGAAGAATGAAAAAATGTTCAACTGCGTGATGTGGATCCATTAAGACAAAAATCACAGAATCATAGAACGGTTTGGGTTGGACGGGACCTTAAAGATCTAGTCCAACTGCCCTGCCCTTGGCAGGGACACTCCCCACTAGTCCAGATAAACAACAAAAGATATTTCTTTCTTGCACTAAAAATATGTTGTATTATAGAGATCACATAAAAGAGAAAGTGACAAGTGAATGCAGCTGTATTACATCACTAATAGGGCTTCAGTGAGAGAACACTACGGGGAACAGTAAAACCATGGAAAAATTACCATTAGAAGAGAAGCAGATTATGCTATGGAACATCTTAGAGTAAAAGAGAGTAATTCAATCATTAGTCAGAACTGAACAAGTCGTATTCTTTGTACTAGTAACTCTGTTTAATGGTAACTCCGTTTAATGGTAACTCCATACATTGTGAAGCAATTCTTTTACAGATTTTGTAAACTTTTGACAACATTTGAAACCCATGTGATATCTGGCATGAAATGGATCAGTGGCAATCCTCAGACGGGAAGAACAGAGCAGTGAATAGATTCTCTAGGAGCTCTCCGGAACAGCAGAAATGAAGAAGGGAAGTTTAAAACATTTCCCCCTGTATTCGCAGTTAGGGGACTCAACTGAAAGATGGATCACCATAAGGTAATCCTAATACCGACAGCCATTTTTTTGGAGTCCTTGACTTACAATTTTATGCTTAATTTTGTCAAAGGATGCTGAATAGGCAACTATCAAAGACATTCAACATCCAACATTAAAATTTAATATGTATGATTTATACTGTTAAGAAGAAAAAAACCTACCAAACCCAAACCAAAAAAGAAAGATGTAAACATAGGAAGATTTGTGCCTTACAGAACAGCAAATCTGGCTGCTTAAGTGCGAGCACACTAAGGCAGTTGTATTGTGGGAGAAGTGACTCAAAGGAATATTACTGATATGCCGAGAGTTCATCTTAAGAGATTAGTAAGAATTTACTGACAAAAGGAAGACACTGAATTCTGACTCAAGTTTATGATGGTTGAAAGTGTTCTGACAGTAAAATGTGGTAGGGAATCTCTAATACTACTAGTGAAGAGGCCTGATGCAATACTCAGAATTAAAGGCAAGCAAATCAACAGAAATCAAGTTCATGTGAAGTGTGTGCATGTGTGTGTGCGTGTATGATTGTGGACATGTTTATCTGTGTGTGTGAGGTTTCACAAGCTCTAGCAAAAGACAACTTCATTTTTACAGTGGTGATTGAACTGAATCAATCTGAAAAGCAAAAGGGGATTTATTAATGGATGCTAATGACTGTGGCATATAATTTCTACTGGTATTGCTAATATTGTAAGAAAAGCTGCAGGAATAGGACAGTACTTTGGTAGAACTTCAAAAGGCTCTACACATTTCCTGTAAAACTGTATATGGATGAAACCCAGAACATTAAATACACTCTTTAAAGAGACTATATTAACCTTAGAGATAGAAGAAAAACGATTGGATGAAAAAGACCATGGTGCCTTTGGCCTTCTCAGAAGGGTGCAATGTTGAGTGGACAGAAAACCAAAGTGAAGAGGAGTCAGGAGACACCTTCCAAGAAATTCACAGTGAGATATTTGCTTGCCTCAGGCTAAAAAATAGTAATGAAACAAAGTGACCGAGAGAGGTCATTTGGTTCCTCAAGGTGTAAATGTTTGTGTTTCCTTGTCTTTTAGTATCCCAGTACTGAACATGAGCACTTCTGTTCAAGGTGCCATAGCCAAGGAGAGAGTAATTGAGAGTACAAGGTGCAACACGCATACTTAGATCCTGTACAACCATTTTGTACAATAAATGCTGATTACAATATTTAGAAGGACTATTCTGAGAGAATATATCATCTCAAAAGTCACCATTCCTCATTCACAAGGGGACTGAAATATTATTACAAACTCATTACTGCGTTCCCATCAAATTTCCTATTTTAAAAATAAATAGACAAAACAAAACAAATCAAGCTACAAGAAAACCAAACCCCTCAAGCAATTGGATAACTCTAGAACAAGCCTAAATGTAGAGCAGGTAGGAAAAAAAGATGGGAGAAGGCATGTGCAAATTACTGAGGTATTGTTTGCAAGCAGAAAAGGACTAGTGGGCAAAAAAACCCCTAAGGAAATCTTAAAGAGAGAGGAGCAGGCTGTCTCCATGTGCCATAAGACAAGCCAGAAGGGAAAACAACTGTCCTGGTTAAACAGAGAACTTAGGCTGCAACTTGTGGAAAAGAAAGATAGTGTATCACCTCTGAAATGTGGGGCAGGTAACTTGTGGGGACTACAAGGATATTATGAGGTTATGTAGGGAGAAAATTAGGAGGGCCAAAGCCAAACTGGAACTTAATTTGGCCACTTAATTTTGGTTAAAACCAAAAAGTTTCTATAAACACACTGGCAGCAAAAGGATGGCTAAGGAGAGTCTCTGCCCTTTGCTGGATGCAGAGGGTAGCATAATGTCAGGGGATGAAGAAAAAATGAGGTACCTAATGCCTTCCTTGCCTCAGTCTTTTATATCAAAACCAGTTGTCCTCAGGACACTCTGCTCCAGAGCTGGAAGTTAGTGACAGGTACAGCAGCTGAATGAAGCCCCCATAATCCAGGAGGAAATGGTTAGTGACCTGCTATGCCACTTAGACACCCAGAAGACACCTACATCTATGGGCCCAGAGAGGATGCACCTGAGAGTATTGAGGGAGCTGGCAAAAGAGCTTGCCAAGCCACTTTCAATCATTTACCAGAAGTCCTAGTTAACCAGAGAAGTTTCAGCTGACTGGAAATTAGCAAATGTAGTACCTATAGACAGTGAGGGGTGGAAGGACGATCTAGGGAACTACACACCTGTCACCCTGACCTCAGTAGTGGGGAAAGTTGTGGAACAGATCATCCTGAGTGCCATCATACAGCACGTGCAGAACAACCGGTGTGTCAGGCCCAGCCAATGTGAATTTTTAAAAGGCACACCCTGTTTGACCAACTTGATCTCCTTCTATAACAATGTGACCTGCTTAGTGGATGAGGAAAAGGCTGTAGATGCCACCTCGCTAGACTTCAGTAAAGTGTTTGACAACATCTCCCACAGCATTCTGCAAGAGAAACTGGTTGCTCATGGCTTCTCCAGATGCACTGTTCACTGGGTTAAAAACTGTCTGGATGATGAGGCCCAGAGGCTGGTGATGAATGGAGTTACATTCAGCTGGTGGCTGGCCACAAGTGTTGTTCCTCAGGGCTCAGTACTGGGCTTGGTCCTGTTTGATATCTTTATTGACAATCTGGTCAAGGGGACTGAGTGAATGAGTTGCAAGCTCACAGATGAAAACAAGTTAGGTGGGAACTTGTCAGGCTGGATTGATGGGCTGAGGACAACTGCATGAGATTCAATAAGGCAATGTGGTGGGTCCTACAGTGCAGTGCTACAGGATGGGGAAGAGTGGCTTGAGAACTGCTCAGCAGAAAGGGACCTGGCAGTGCTGGTTCACAGCTGGCTGAACATGAGCCCAGGTGTCCAAGAAGGGCAGTGGCATTTTGGTGTGTATCAAGAATAGTGTGTCCAGCAGGACCAAATGCAGCAATGGAGAGGGCGCACCTCAGGCATTGTGTTCAGTTCTAGGCCCCTCACTACAAGAAGGACATTAAGGTGCTGAAGCATGACCAGAGAAGGGCAATGGAGCTGGTGAAGGGTCTAGAAAACAAGTCTTACGAGGAGTGGCTGACAGAGATGGAGAAGTCTGGAAAAGCTCAGGGGGGACCTCACTGCTCCCTACAATTACCTTCTGGAGGGTTGGTCTCTTTTGCCATGTCTCAAGTGAAAGGTTGAGAGGAAATGGCCTTAAGTTGTATCAGGAGAGGTTCAGATTAGATACTAGAAAAAAAACCTTAGTGAAGAAGTGGTTGGGCACTGGAATAAGTGGCCCAAGGAAGTGATGGAGTCACTGTCTCTGGAAGTGCTGAAGAGGTATCTGGGGATATGGTTTAAGGGTGATTATGCTGGTGCTAGGTTGATTGTTGGAACAGATGATCTTTAAGGCATCTTCCAAACTTAATGATGCTGTGATTCTGTGATGCTATGATTTGCTGTCACATCTGAGTCTGTGCATTTGTGCAACTGCATTGCTTTGGAGGGCTTCACCAGAAAATCAGAGTCCATTCCTGCAGTTAAGCCAAATAACTCATCACTGCTTCAGGGGAGGCAACAGCTTAATCTTTTACAGTTTTTTGAGTTTCTGTAGTGTGCTTTATAGGTGTAGAAAGTAAGTGTAGTAATTAATTTCAGGAAAAAAAATGTTGGGAATCGAAAATAGTTACGGCTTCCTTTTGCGATTAAAAAAGGATTTAGAAAACAGAATCTAAGAACATGTTCAAATGTGACACTAAATGACTGGTTTTGATAGAAGTGTATTTGCATACAGCTGGAATACTCCACATGCTAATAGAGATTTAGTTGCCTTTTCCTCGGTTAGAAAAATACCCAAGCACTGTGCTATTACTTCATAGTTTAATCAGTCCTTCACAGATTAAAATAATATGCTAAAAGTGAGGTTGAAGCACAGGATGAGGGGGAAAAATTAAAAAAACCTCTTTTGACAAATCCACAGTTCTCCAGATCATACTTTACAGAAGGCATAAGAGGACATTTATGACACCAGTGAAATGACCAGAGTGCAGTTAAAACCACAGATGGTGCGGAACATATTTGCTTAAAATTACCTAATAAAACATATGAAGAAAATCCTCACTTCATGAAAATTTATAGAACATTTTAGTAATATTTTATGGCAGATGTAAAACTAATTCAGAACAAATTAAATTGACTAGAGAAAAAGAACACTGAAATCTATGAAAGTTTAAGATCAATATAGCAATAAAAAAAAACCAACCCAGGGTTAGACAAAGAATGATCGTTTTCTTTATGAATGTTTCTGCATCTGGGCAGAAAATGTTTTTGTTTCATTATTACCTAAATTATAAGGTTCAATAATCAATTCGATAATGGGTAGGGTAATTTTGCTACTTTTAAAAGGAGGATGCTGTGGTGGAGGCGAGGGATGGGCAGAGCGGCTGGATGTGTCCGAGCTTCCTGCAGGAGGCGCGCTGGGGCCGCGGTACCGCCTGCGAGCCTGGGCTCGCCCGCTCTGCCTCGGCGGGGTCTGGCACGGCGGGGTCGTTTTTACTCCTCTCTTCCCATTGTTACCACGACTTCGCTAAGCAGTGGTTCGTCTCAGTAGTCCCGAGCCAATTCTAAACATCTGGGTAGCAGCCAAAAGAAATGTAAAAACGCAAAACTTACTTAATCTTATCACCAAAAGAGACGTGATAGTGAATGCAATAGAACAGAAACCAGACAACCCCTCTTTACTCCAGGCTCCAAGAACCTTTACATAGTTTTCCATACTTTTTTTTTTTTCATTTTGAATTGTGAAGTTTCCAGTGTTCCCTTCTAGATGGACAAGTCCAAAAATGCCTCAAGAAAACTTTTACAACACTGTATTCCAAGTAAGCTCAAGAAATTTGCAGCTTAATTTACAGCCTCATGAAAACAAAAAGCCATCCTGAGTTACAAAACCAGCTTGAGATGAAAGCTCAGTAAATTCTTCAGAATTTTTTTACCTCATGGATACATGGTGCAATATCTATCTTTTGGTTCATTGGTACAATACACAAATTTTACAACTGAATTGATAATGGACTGAACTTTGAAATGTATTCAATGGCATAACTGAAGTAAAACAATTTTAATTCCAAAGTTTCTCATGATATTTCAGCATAACAGATATTATATGAGTCTTACTCAAGATTCACCAAATCTAATGTCTAAAAATAACTGGAGTGAAAATGTTGGGGTTTTTATCGTTGTTTATATTTGTACTCCAGATTTGTCAGTAAGCAGTGTTTAATAAAACATCTTAATGTTCACAAGTCATGCCAGGTAAGCAGATATGTCCAAAATGACTGATCATTTCTGTGTTACCATGTAACAAAGTCATTGGAAACCTCCCTGAAAAAGTACAAAGTATGAATACCACAGGTTTATTCTATTTCAGAGAACACACCTGGGATTTTATATTTACACTGTACAAACCTGAATTTTACAGAAGTGGGCTAGGGTTCTCTTGAGAATGCACTCTCTTACAAGGTTTGTAGTATAGCTGACTTTTTCAGTAAAAACTCAATTAATATTTCAAACCAACCAAACAAACCCAAACCACAAAACTAAAGCATTTCTTGTAGGACTTGACTAAAGCAAAAAACAAAGTCTCAGTAAAAAAAGATGCTAAATGCTACCAGCATTTTTTGGGACAAAAGGGTTTTAATAAAGATTTAGGAGCAACAGAACTATAGAAATATAACCTAAGACGTGCACAGTCCCTTCCTCCAAGAAAGTACATGGGGATTCATAGCACAGTGTCTGCCTCTTAGTCACCATTAGTCATCCTCTTAGTCACCCCCTCTCCTCTTATTAATAAAGAAAATGATGTGTTCTGGAACTATTTGAGAGTTTTAGGAATTTTGTCATTCTTTTGGTCTCTGGTGAGAGCAATGGAACCTCTCGCATCTCTTTTAGGTGAGAGGAAAGGGAACAGAGTAACTGCAGTGTTTTCTAAAACACTGAGCTTTAAGGTTCTGCAGCATTTGACTGGGCTAGCAGAACTGAAGCCCCTATAAAACCACACATCATCTCACTGTGAGTGGGCTGATAGAAAAGCAGCACCACATTTCTTTACGGAAGCATAAACTGTGAATTCCCGCAGAGAAGGACACCTTTCACAGGGGAAAAAATACTTGAAAACAAGTCTTCCCTCCAGTGTAACTGGAGCAAATAAGCACGTCATCAAATAGGGAAATGTTTTAAGGGGTATTCTGCAATGTCTCACATATTAACTAGTTTAGTCTCTGTTATTAAATCTTGCCCTGTAAAACCTATTTAATTTATTCTACAAGACAATTAAGCAAAAATGCAGAAAACATTTAGAAAAGGTCTTTTTTTTAATGACTGCTGCCAGCTTATTCTTTCAAGATTTCTTCTTTATTTCTGTCTCTCTTTAACCAGTTTTAGGGTTTTACCTTTGCCTTAAAGTAATAAAAAGAAACAAAATCCCCTTATTTTCTTATTTGAAGAAGAATATTCTGCTAGTGTAGAAGACTATTTAAACAAGCAGGGAAGATTCATGTATTTTTGCACTGACAATTATAGCATTTTTTAACCCTATTTTTCATAATGTTAATTATTTTATTTAGAATACAATCTTTTTCTTTTAACTTAGATCTCCCACACCTACCCTAAGTTCATCATATACTTTCATGTGAGAAGATTAGGTCCAAGACAATATATCAGAAAAACATTTGAAAGCCAAAAAAACTTCAAATGTATTTAAAGGTTAAAAAAAGATTCATTTTATTATTAACTGAACTTAATCTAGAAACCAAGTGTTCTTCTCACACGCACATGCACATACACACAGAACGACCCAGTTTTCCTAGTAAATGAACAAAGAAATAAAAAGCGATAGCTCTCCTTCTTCAAGGAAGGTTGACAAAATGAAAATACATATATTTGTGAAAGTGACTGCCAGTTGGATTTGCTCAGAAGTCCACAGATTCAGTGATTCAGGTGGGGATTTGTCTTAAATTGAGCCTGAAGACAATATATAAAGAATTATTTATAAACTAGAACTGTTAATATTTCCTATTATTTTTTTTTTTCTCCCCCTACCCCCCTCCAGTAAAAGAAGAAAAAAAGTGCAAAAAAATCTTCATCTAATAATTACAAAAGAGAATTTTTCCACCAGAGGTGGGGCAAATGTTTTCAAACATGCCTGTTTTGGAGTGAAAGCTGAAAATTTTCACACACGTCCCCGTCTTTTATAAAGGAGGAAAAGGTCCCAGCAAACCTGCCATGCAGAATTTTATTATCATTGTTATTTCTTCCCACCAGGGCCCTTGTATTTCAATTTGAGTAGCTGAACAACTTCTAAGTGAGGGTTAGATACCTGTTAGGGCTCAGGTGCCAATGAGCATAGTCTTAGAAGTTGCCTTTAGCAACTTTATAAGCAGAAACACTGCCATCTTTAGTTTTAGGAGATAGAAGTGTAGAATTCAAAGATCTGCATTTAAGCAGTGGGGACTGATGTAATCCAATGCAGTACCAAAATTTGGAAGTCCCTGGGTGGCTCTAACCATAACTGATCATCTGAGATTTGAAATATTTATCCTATATCTGAGATTTGTTTTCCCAAACATATACAATCCATCTTGTTACGGTAATTAATGGTATTATTCCTTCTAATTACATTAGAACTCTAATTCACAGCAATAAAATGCAGTTGGTTCCTCACATAATGGGGATGCATTTCATAGCATAATGTGCAGGCTGAGACACCCTGTTTTGCTGTTTTACCCAGACCTTAACTCTTTCAATTTTCTTCTGGCTTCTACCTCCACATTCAAAAAGCACAGCCAACAATGTAATGACAGCCTTTCTCCATATAAGAACGCCTTTCACTTCCAAAAGGCAATGTAAGATTCATATTAGATCTAATGTGGGACCAGTTTGTGTTGTAACCTCAAAGCTGAACGATTATATTCAAAAACTCAAATTCAGATTTTTTTTTTTTTTGGCTTTCTTAGGATATTGCACTACTTGGGACTCGGACTGTTTCCATCAGACCAGGTTTATTAAATCAAACTACATTTACTCGTTTATAATTCCACCCCTTTAATCTTCAAAAAATATTTCTCTGAGGCTTTCCTTTGATATCTATCAAAAGGTGTGGTCTATTCCACTTAAAAAATGGAACAGTGAAATGGATGGTAAGAGCAGGAAGACATAACCATTGTCACTCTATTTTAAGATGAGGGCAGACCTTTCTGGTTATTAAGTCAGAGCAAAAGAATAGCTGTTAGAGAGTTTAAATTAAAAAAAAAAATCTACTTGAATGAATTCCAGCGAAGATAAGAGAAGTACAAATGATATATTCCATTATAAACCTTGTAATAACTTAAAATTGATTAGTGTTTGAAGACTGATGGATAACTACAAAGCATTACTATTATAAAGTAAAGTGCAATTTTTGATACTATGAAACTGCTTCAAGATCTCCAATTTTCCCCCTCTTTTACAATATTCACAGTAGAAATAAAGAGATATCTGTCATCCATGAGAAATGAGTCTAGTTCTGAAAACTATATTGTTAGCCATGTCAAGTTTTAATAGAAAAAGTGAAATAATGATTTGGAAATAGGGGGAACTGGGACCAGAAAGAATGGTTCAGACATGCAAGCACAGAAGGTCTTTATCTGCTTAGAATCTCAATTACACTAGATCAGGCAAAGGGAGTTCAGCTGCAAATATAAAACTTAATATGAATATATTCAATGACATATGGGAGAAAATGCACGTACAGGTAAACCACAATTTAGTCACGAACTCCTGAGCAGACTATTTAGTCTCTTCCTTACATTTTTTCCCTAAATGGAGTGTAAGAATTTGTAAGGTAGTAGTTAGAAACTGGGCCATGGAAATCAGTTGCTGGTTTAAAGAATAAGGCACAGCCTCAGAAAACGTGCTCTCAAGTTATCTTTTACCAAACAATGAATAAAATATTACATTAGAATAATACAATTTAAAATCCAATTTTGAACTCAAGGCAATTCCATTTAGAAGAACACTCTTTCTGTGATTATAGTGTTTTAACAAAGCCAGCACAATTTAGGATGGTAGTTGAACTGTTTCATTAGAATTCAATGTCAGAAATACAGTTAACTTCTTTCTACTTTTTATTTTTTCAAAGAAATAAATTTATAAATAATTAAATTATTTTTCTAGTGTTGAATTTTCAGATTGTGGAAAAACTTTACCTTGTTTTTAGTCATCTATCTAGATGTTTTTAGTCACCTATATGAAGTCTTCTAGGCTTCAGATAGGTACAGAGATAGATAGATAGGTAGACAGATAGATATGGATAGGTCTCTGACACAGAGTGTGATTAAAGTGAACACAACAAGACCTCCTGAGAATCAAAATGTAGCAGGGTAATGTGTTGTACCTGTTGAAATTTTGTAAGGATGTATGGTGACAACACTGATGCTAAGGTCACTGCTTCTTATAAAAACCCTATGCAGACTTCAGATGGAGTTTTCCCTTCCCTGACAGCACAGTTAAAATGAGTGCTGGGAAAATAATTGATTTTATTTAAATTTAAGTTTCCTGGCAGGAAATGAACAAATTCATTTAAGAAGAAAAGTAAATTACCAATGATTTCTGACTTTCTGAGTGATATTTTTGTAAAGCTCTCAGTAACAAATGTAGACTTGACAGATTTCTGATGGAGCTGCAATAACATGGGTAAGGACAGAGAATAACTTGGCTGAGCTGTGAATAGTTAGCATTGATAACATTCTTTTAAGTGGAATATGACACAACCAGGAAAGTTTGCATGTTTGAGATGAAGCAATGAAAGATGGATGTACTATATTTTTAAAGTTTGAAAAATAGCTTTGAGCATTTCAGTAGGGGTGGACAGACTGAAAACGTTTATCTTGAATCTTCTTGTTATAATTTGCATTCAGGCAACATAGAATAGTTCCAAAATCTAAATATAAGGAAAGTAAGATGCTAGTAGGTAGATTTCAGTCTTGTTCTGTCATTTGCTAGGGACTTGTTTCTTTCAAAGACAAAGAGAACCACAATCCATATGGACTCCTAGCCCTTTGGAAAATGTCATCCAATACCTCCTGAAATTTCTGGTAATCTGTGGTATAAAAGGTACAGTTTATCCCAAAGCCATGAACATGGTATTTGCTCTAATGTTTCATTGTACACATGAATTGCATATTTTACACATGGGCTATAGCGCTGCCAGAATTTCCAAACGTACTCAGAATAATTTTGAAAAATTGATGGAAAAACCTATTGCTCAAGCTAATAAAATTATCATGGAGGAGAGTTATGAATGTAGAAATGAAGGTTCTATTATAGATGGCTAATACTTATCTATACACCAGTTGGAAAAACATAAAAAAACTTTTCAGGATCTGTTGCAGACGAAGAAAGCAATTATTTCTCAGCAGAAAGTGATTTTGACAGATGCCACTATATGCAGGTAACATTAAAAACTGGTGAATAATTTAAATGGCAATCTAGACAGCCCTTAAATAGATTTAAAAATAGAATATTTATATGGAAAATATACAGTTTATTTAATATTTCATCATGCATCTTTGAAAATAACAATAACAGTCCTAACATGACCTTAGCAGAAATAAAAAATTGCTTGTGGGGAAAATTATAATTCACTCATTAATTCTGAAGCCTTGCTGTAATAAATTGAATTACATAACAGACATCAGTTCAGTCTTGCATGGTTTAGTTTCTTGGAGTGTGATGTAATTTATCTTCTTAAGTGTTTTTGAACATGAAAGAGGAAGTTCTTAGGAGTGTAAGGATTTTATACCAGATTAGAGCAAGAGTATCTCTACTCCAGGAGTCTCCTTTGAGCAGATGCCACACAGGAACTTCAGTGGGAACACTGACCTTTACATAATGCATAAGATTGTACAATTCTGCACCATGAAAATAAATTTCTTCTTGATTCTAAATGGTGATCACTTATTTCCCAAGGTATTAGGGTTGATTGATGGTTCGTATTGTTTGGCCTTGCTTGAAGTTTAATTGAAGAGAAAATACATTCTTATACCTAATATTGCTGTTTATATTTTCATCCTAATTACTCCAGTATCATTCCAAACTAACTTCCTCAGTATGAATGCATTTCTCTGCCTTTCAACTGATGTAAATGGATCTGAAGTTAAGGGTCCTGATTTGAAACTTTTATTAAGACTTAATCTACCTCCAGAGTAAAGGAAAATCATACAGCACTTAATTCTAGCACCAGTGGATCTAATGTTTTATGTTTTGCTTAGACAGTACCCTTGATCTAACACACCAGGAATGATAAATAAAAAACAAACAGAGAAAACAGAAGTGGTAAACAAACAAGGAAGTAGGAGCAAGTTATCAAGTGCTTGCACAGAAAGAGAGCAAAGAAGAACCATCAGGTGGTCATTAAAACCTGTGCTAAAGCAGTGCTAAAGCAAGGAAGATAGAAAGATTCAAAGTAAAAGTGCAGGATGTAGTTAGAGGAATAACCTGGAAAACATCCTCTTTGGGAAAAAATCTTTTGCGGAGAGCAGCACTATTCAGAACATAACAAATAAGAACATTTGTTAAAGAATTTAATTTATTCAACACTGCCTTTGGTTAGTAAAAGGCAAATCTTATACTGCCAGATAGAAATAATTCTCTTTGGAAGGAATATTTGTAAACTGAATGTTTACATCTTAAACACTGTGTTTGCATGAAGACATGTGCATTAAATACTGACAAGGCAAGAAAAATACTGAATTTCTTAGAATATTAGAGTAAAAGAATTTGCCATTCTCCATTACCATGCCTACAAGTTATCAGCTGCAACTATCAGGGAGAAGTTGTCAATCAAGTCTATTGCAAGGATGAAAGAGTAGATGGTACAGTTTAATTTTATTATGGAAATTGATTTGCATCTTTTATATGTCTTGATTGAAAACTTTCCAGGTAATGGCATTGAAGAATACTCATAAAACTGCCATGACTGTGGTAATAACTATTATTATGATCGAATTTAATAATAAAAAACCTGCCTGCAAGATGGGCAACATGAATAATTCATGTACAGTGTTGCTTAAAATGTGATAGAGAGAAAAAGACTTGTAGGAAAATTCTTAATGTATCCAGACAGGGATGATAATTGGTTTTTGCAACTAAATGAGTACTTCATGTACAAGACAGCACTAACAAGGCAGGAGAAGAAATTTACACATTGGGGAGACAATTTCATTTATCTGGTTACAGCAGGATAAGTGGAATAAATGGTTTTCCTTAAAGGAATTGACAGAAAATGCATATCCTGATAATAATTAATTTTGTTTACAACTAGGGAACAGCAGAATAGGAGACATATTAGCATTTTTTCAATATGTAATAACATATGTATCATATGTTTATGTAGTCCTAACTTATGCTATTAATCAACTACCTACAAACACTGACCAAATCTCTTTCAGTGCTGTCTTTTAGTTGCAAGTATAAAAAGTAGAACAGCATATGGAAAATTGTTTCACAGTTGCACTTTATTTAATTTTGTTTGATTCCTTTTAAGTATACAGTAACAGATAAGCTTCTGTTTCCTGCTTTTATTGCCCACCATCTGGTGGGAAAAGCATGTAATAGCATTAAAAAGGACAGGTGACAAAGACAATATTTTAGTGGCAGGGTCTGAAGTTACAGTGAGTAAGAGTTCATCAAGGATCACAACTTCAGGAACAGAAAGCCATTCAAGAACTCATCTCTTTACCCTTGACCAAAGGCACTGATTAGGTTTGAGAGTTGTCTTCTCACTTGTTGATTGGACAAGTTGAATTTCTTATACACCACCTTCTCAAATTATTAAAAATCAAATGAAACCAATATTTTCCCTCCAAAATGCATAGAAAAAGCCATTTACAGTAAGATACTAAAAACAGTTAAGTAGACTGAAAAAAACTTGGGAAGTGGATTTAGTCAAAATCCCTATAAATACATTGTGCTTTACCCAGTTCTAATTCTCTCTTACTTGAACCTGAGATCAATCCTCTTTGTTCTGGATTACCATCAGGGTCTCTGATCAGTGTTGATAAAGCAAAATGACAACAACAAAAAAAAAAGCTTTGAAAACTACTTTGAGAACTGTGGGAAAACAAAATAAAACAAAACAAAATTATATTCTTTTGTTATGACTATGGCCTGTGCCTCTGTGTGTTTGTTTATGATGGATTACTTTCTATGGAGATTAGACCTAAAGGGAGTTACACTTGAGAAGCTACACAGTAATCTAGCTAAGAGACATTTCAATAAGTACTAAAATACAGTTGCCTGTTTAATATGTCTGTGCTTGCTTTGCCAAAACTAAGATCTGGAAATGATAAAGCCCCTAGATACACTTTATAATTTAAAAAAAACTACCCCATGATGTAGTTTACAGGATAGATCAGGAAAAAGTGTTCCTGAAATGCTTACAGAACTATAGGTTGAAGTCTGACTAATCTTGTTCTTCTTGGCCATTTCTAAACCTAAGTATGGAGAAGACAATCTCAGTTTTCTGGATAACAAATAACCTGGACATTATGTTGATTCTGTTGTAAAACTCTTTTCACCTTTGTTAATTACTTTTGTTAATTTTAAAAAAAACTATGTCAGAAAAATCCATAGTGACATAGCAAAAGATTATCAGAAATTCTGTTCTACTTCATTAACAGTATCCAGAAGTGTGGTTTCTGAACGTTATTGAGTTGCAGCAATATACTAGAAATTTTCGAAATAAAGGCAGCATGCTCCTGTACTATCAGCACAGATCAAAACACTTAAGAGAAAATAGAAAATGGGAAAACAAGATTCTTAAGTTTTCGTGGAGAAAAATAACCAAACAGTCTTTCGCCTCCACAACTGGAACTTTTAAGCAGCTATTCATTAGCTTATTGGAGGAGGGAGGAGAAAAAAAAAACAAAGAAAAAAACCAATGAAAAAACCCCATATCTGACCTATTATGCAGTCAAAGTAGGTCCGATACATTCAACAGAGGTTTTACTTGCCATAGAGAAATCTTATTTATATGAGCCTTAATATTTCATATTATAGAGGGAAATCAGCAAAAGTGACCATTAAAATGTCATAGCTAAAAGGCAGATACATTTACCTAATTTAATCATTATGGTGAATAACAAGAGAATACATCTTCAGTGTTTTCCTTTTTAAATAAGAATAATAATTCTTGTAGAAAAAACATTGTTTTTGACTAATACAGATTTATTTTTTATAACAAAGTACTGTGGAAGAAAAGAAAGATTTGATGAAACTTGCAAATACAGAATATTTCCTCTGACACCAGCAATAACATGACTAGGCCAATGGGAGCTGCTCAGGGCAAGTGCTTGAGATCATCTATAGGAAATTGGTGACATGAAGAGTCACAGCATCTAACATTTTCAAGGTAAGGAATTGTATCTAACTATAATACTGAATGAAATTTCTGTAAATTAGCCATGTCCAAAGGGCATATAATTTAAGAACTGAATTAGTACAGCTGACTTTTTGTATTTCATAAACATTTCAGAATGAGACAGGAGACGTGAGGAAGATAGACATTCTTTGGTCTCTGTACTGACTTTGCATAATTTTTTTAATGGAAAACATGTAAGTGAGATCAAGATACCCAAGAATTGCTGGTTTTCCATTTCCACTGAGAAAAATAACTTGCATTACTTGTGAATCCACTATAAATTTAGGATGAACTTCGCTTTGTGCTCACAAGCAGTACATTCACGTTCTATTTTGTGACACAGACTAACCCTTTCTCTGTCTCCTGACGTATGTTTCAAAATATGTTTCCCTTACAGCTCAAATCTGAATCCTGTGAAGAATGGGAAGGACAAATCTTTTTGGGAAGACAAACTGGGTTGTGAGTACCATGAGAAAAGATTTCCAGGTCATGAGATTTTATTTGCCATGCTGAGGAAGGAAGGAAAAAGTGATGGGCTGTCACCCTGTCTCTTTTCAAAGGTTTACAGAATAAATTCAGTACATTGTTCAGTCCTTTGTTCTCAACTTTTCAACTTTTTTCTTAAGGGCAAGATGTTCTTTACAGAAGAAAGAAACATGGATGTCAGCTCAGATGATATGCTGTATGACAGTAGTTCTTTGGCAATGGGTTAATGGTTTCATTTCATGCTGTTGAATTTTTACCACATTGAAAGTTACTACACACACAGCTTTGGGCTGGGAAAAAAAACCCACAAAACCAATCAAGTGAATCTTTTGTCATTCGTAAGTGCTACTTTGCAACCAATATGTATTGCAGACTAATACAAGACAGATGAAGGAAGCCAACATGCAAAGAGAGACTACAGTTAGCACTTTGTTAATTGAGCAAGATGGGAGAAAGACCTAAGGACTAGTCCTTGAGCTTAAAAGAGGAAATTTAACTCCTGGCTGTTTGGGGAAGGGTTGAGTGAGAAATAAAAGGCTGGGAAGGAGTGAAAGAATTGTTTGCTTTCTGTCAGAGTCCAGAAGACATTATTGTCATTCCACTTGGGATAAAAGAAAAACAAACCATATATAAATTTTCAACATACTTCATGAAGTTGGTTTTAAATCAAAATTTTAGCCATGAGATGATGGACAGTGCAGACCTTAAAAGTAAAACAAATGAGGACTTTAATATGGTACACTTGGATGGGTCATTAGCTAAAAGGGTTACAGCCTGAGATCTCTTCATCTCAAAAGCACCAATCTGTACTGTCCAATCTAAAAACTCTTTCCTATGTCAGATCCAACTTCTGAGCCCTCACCTCAATGCCAATATAAATGTATTTAAGTTACTCATAGGCACATAAAACACAGGTCTGTTTTGAGGTGTCAGTGCCTTAGATTTACTATGCTAATAATATGCTAATAATTTATGCATAAAACACAAGTTGCATTGAAGGAAAAATCCAATATTGTCAGTTTCCATGACAACCACTGTGCTAGCAGATTACACTGTCGCACATCAGATGGTTGCCAAGGTTGTGACCTATTTCTTGGTTTTAATAATTTCATTCGAAGAATTTGGAAATGCTACCTGGAAAATAAATGATGAAATGTTGCTCATGGTTAGGATAGTCCTTAAATATAAATTAATCTTGCATTCTAAATAAAGTACTAGGCTTAGAAACTGAAAAGGAAGCATAAGGTAATAATTCCAGGAGTGAAGGAATGAATGGACAATTGTGTGAACAGGCAGTGTGGGCTGGTGCACAACATTTTAGAATTAAGTCAGTGGATATGTCCAGCCTGTATTGGTAGTAGAGAGATCTTTCCCCAACCAAGACCTTGAACAGTTTCAGGGATCGGGCATCAACAGCTTCTCTGGGCAGTATGTTTCAGTGCCTCATAATCCCCATAGGAAAGAATTTCTCCCTAACATCTAATCTAAACCCACTTTCCTTCAGTTTGAAAGCACTCCCCCTTGTCCTACCACTATATGCCCTTGTAAATGACCTCTCTCTAGCTTTCTTTTAGGCTCTCTTCAGGTTTTCTGGGCTTTCTGCATTGCAAGCACATGTTGCTGGCCCATTTCCAGCCTCTCATTCAGCAGCACCTGCAAGTCCTTCTCAGCAGGACTGCTCTTCATCTGTTCATCCCCCAGTCTGTATTATACTGGGGGTTGCCCTGATCCAGGTGCAGCACCTTGTACTTGGTCTTGTTAATCTCCATTTCTTGAGCTTGTCCATAGTCTTCTGAATGGCATCCTGTCCTTCAGGTGTGTCAACTGCACCACACAACTTGGTGTCATCTGCAAATTTGCTGAGGATCCACTTGATCTTTTTGTCTTTGTCTTTAATGAAGATATTAAATAACACTGGTCCTGATACAGATCACTGAGGGACACCAGTTATCACTGATGTCCACTGGGACTCTGAGCTGTTGACCACTACCCTCTGGATGTGACTGTCTAACCAATTTCTTATCCCTCTAACAGCCTACCCGTCAAATCCATCTCACTCCAATTTTGGGAGAAGGATTTTATGAGGGATCATGTCAAAGGCTTTACAGAAGTCCATATAAACTATATCTGTAGCCCTTGCCTTCTTCACTGATGTAGTCATTCCATCATAGAAGGCTACCAGGATGGTTAAATTATCAAAACTTCTGAAGACATTTTTTAAAAATGAGTGAACAAGAGTGCAAGTGTTTTATAGGTTATCTGCCAGAGTACAAAATAAAATAACTGCTATTGCAGCTAAATGAAAATATCACTTCAAACATAAACATATGCTAGTCACTAGATGATGTCATATTTTCTGGAGTCCTCATTGACCAAAGTTCACTACCATTTGAGTAACTCACTCTGAATAGGGACTTTTTTTTTCATGCTTAAAAAAGGTATTAGGTTGCCATTCTTAAATAAATAAGTTGCAATAGTACCTTCAAGGGCTGACTGTGGTTTTAGGTAGCAAACAAATGGTCCTCCACTACTTGCTCATTTTACACTGTCTCAGTGTAAAATAATCCAGGTAGGTAACAGTTTTGTCACCAGAGCTGTTAACTGACACTTTCTAGCTGACTGATGAATTTGTCCTTTATTTTTCTCTCCCATCAAGCTACCAGCTTGGAAAACAATCACTGTCAATCACAATGGGGAGATCAATACCATAAGTCCCAGTCCATACTACTGAAACCTCTTTTGCTATGGCCCATAAGACAAGTAATCCTGCTGCTTGTTTAATCAGGTTGGTCTGACCAGATCAATTGAGGTAAAATAGAAAACAGTTCAAGTCATCTTTTTATTTTACAGGATTGCTGAAGTGTCTATCAAGTGTTACAATCACAATAACTGCAGCAGACCTGTATAAACTTAATAATCCATTGGACTTTGAATTCAGTTATCACAATATTATTAGAGGAATGCATTAGTCATAACTTGAATAAATTATATTTTTTTACACCAGTATTTGTGGATCTGCTTTCTTGTTCTTTTTGGTTTTTTTTTCTCTGCTACTCTCTTAGTAGTTCTCCAGTTGTGGTAAAAGATTATCTTTGAATTCTATACTTTTCTTTTTAAGCTTGTCATACTAATATTTTTTGTAAGAGATGCAAATAATATGCAACATGAAACACTGTAAAACCTTTTTCATGATGTTCTGTCTTTTTATTTCAATTGTTATTCTTTACCCTATTTTGTTCATGACACACTAATTTATAACTAGCCTTTATTGGGAGGTGAATTAATTCTAATGAATAAATATCATAAGAAATGTTCTTGCTTCCTTCTGCCCCAGGCTGGTCAGCTAGTGTGAGCAAAAAGATTTACATAGAATGGTTGGCATTGATTTGAGTTATTTTCTAGCTTCCTGGTTTACACAGAAGTGTAAACTACATAAATACTTCCTGTTCAACTTCTTCAGAAAACACTTATTCCTGTAGATCACTCTTTTATTCATTTCAGAACATTCCTGTTCTTAGGGGTTTTTGTAGAAACAAAATGAAGGATTTTCTTGCTAAGGAATCAGCTAAAAACCTATCTAGAGTACAGCCCCCTTCCACTGATATTGAAACTTACTATTCATTGACCCACTTCAGAGAAGTATGGCATTAATAAGTGAGAGACAAAACAAAAAATGGGAGGAGAAGAGTGTCTCTAGTGACACAAGTAGCACAACTATTTTATTTCTACTTACCACTTGCTATTTATTAACACGCTGGAAAAAATAAAGTGTTCCTAGAGAGGCATAGCTTGTCCTAAAAACTAGTATCTATGACCTTCTGTCACTCTATAGAATCATTTCAGCTGCTCACTGTGACTCAGCCCACATGCACTGGAAAAAGGGGCTCTCAGTAGGAGATATAAGAGAGCAGACAAGCATAAAAAAGATAAATATAATGTCTAGATCTTTTAACAGCTGAACACTGGGGGTAGTACTTTGGTGACTCAAACACTTTCTTGGTGTGTGGATCAGAAAAGCTGGAATAGTACATTTTTTACCACTTTTCATGGGTAAATGGGAGCTGAAGACAAGACTGCAATTTTTCTTCATGCTGTGACACCTACTTGGCTCTACATGAGTGTCAAATTTCAGTGGCCTGGTCCTAAGAAGCAGTGCTTTGAAAATCCCTCCCTTGAGTGTCAAGCTGGCTATGGGATGCCAGAAGCCCACTGGGGCTAGCAGGCTACCCTGGATATAACGTCTACAAAGTCTATATATTTATTTTTCTCTTTTGGTTAGAGTTTCCTAAATGGTGGCAGAGAACCCCAAAATGACCCCAGTCTTATTGAACCCGGTAGTGGGGCTCCCAGTTCATTAAAACTGTACTCTCCAACATACTTTAGTACCTTAATGATTATACCATCCAATATTTGACATGGTATCTTATTCTCAAGAATTTCTAGTGCTGAGATGAGAGCATATGTTACTTTCTTCTTAGTGTCTAACTATAACAAAAATACCCCAGAAAGGATCTTGAAATTTTAAATTTACTTGTACTACTCATTTGTCAATTTCCTCTATCCCATCATCCTCTAGTACTATCTGAGGGTAACAGTGATGTGATACTTTAAACTCCTTGTGGTTATTCGTTTCTTCAGCAAACCATGCCTCAAGTTATTCATTTGTGATGAGGTGAAAAGCAAAGGCACGCTAGGGAGGGAGAGACATATTGTGTGTACATGCTCATTCTGCTCTACAGTGTTTTATCCACACAGCTATGTCAGCAAAGAGTGTGAAAAAAATCACATATTCTTTGCCAAAATAGCTACATGAGCCAAAACCTCCATGTGGACACAGCTATGATGACAAAGAATAGCTTTATGGGCTGACCTCTGGGTGCTTGGGGAAGTTACACAACTATACAGGGACTAAAACTCCTTCTGTCGACATACTCTTCCTCTATAGAAAAGCTAAACCAGTATGGATGTATTAACATAGTTATATCTGCAATATAAGTCCTGCTTCTTGTGCACTGGTGAGCAAATTTAATCAGGGTAGAAAAAATAGTTGTGGATATCTTAAGACACTGAATACTTCTTTAGCACTAGTCAAAATTGGCCTATCGCAACCACAGCACCTTATTTCTAAATGTAAAATAAATTCTACATTAGGGTGTTGGCTTTTTTTTCCCTACTTTGTCTTTAGAGTATCTATACTACTCCAGCATCTGTCATTAGGAGCTGGTTTTGTAGGTCAGTGGTTTAGTTTCTTCATTATCATTTATAATCATCACAGTTATTTTTATTAATGAGATATTTAGAAATATTTTCAGTCATGCCATTTTAGCAACAAATTACACTATGTAAATACATTTGTATATGCATTTTTAAAAGGTTTTTTAAACCAGCAGCAGAAAGAAGGGAAGTGTAAATGAAACCAGCATTGTGCTAAATGTAAGTATTTTACAAAGGGCTAATAAAGAAGAATCTTAATAATTTTCTGTAGTTGTAAGGACACAGCTAAGTGAAAACCTAATAATGTGTAGGGTCTTGGAAAGAGAAAGCAAATTACTCTTTTCCCAAAATTGCATATAAATCACCCAATCTTTTTCCTGCTTGTTTAGTTACTTTATTTTTCTCTTCTCTTTTCTTTTCTTTGTTCAAAATAATTTTAAAAATAATTCCAGAGAAACCTAGTGAATATAGATGCTTTGCTAGAAAATGTTCCCAACATTTCTATCTTCATTGTCCTTCCTTAACAGGGGTAGTAACAGAAATATTTACTGCACTTTAAACTCCCCTAGAAAGCCTGTTAACCCTCCTAGTGATGGCAACATAGTAGGAAATACATGTGTAATTCCCTTTCTCTCTCTCTCTCTCATGTTTATACACAAATCAATAAATGAAAATGTAGAGGCCCCTCAGCATCTTTCCTAACATTTAGCCTGGGACTGTGATTCGGACTAAGCTTTCTCACTTTCAAGATAGTGGTGGTCTACATTCATTGAATTTTGCATAATTTATGTGCTTAATCAGTGCAAAATGGTCAGAGATCCCTAGGTTATATACACAAATATATACATACATCCATGCATATACATACGCTTCTGTATATGCATGATAGTTAGGATTTAAGAAGAAAGAATCTACCATTTGCCTTCAGGAAAAGGTCAAATACAGTATAAAGAACTGTCTCCTGAATAATTTTCTGGTCAGAGCATCTAAAGTGTGTATGATTTTCAATCAGAGCTAGGCATTTACACAGATCACTGTCTTACCTTTGCATTATGGGCCTAATTTTGCCTGTGTGTAAGTTTTTTACCAGGGAATGGGATACCACTGGCTAGCTGAAAATGTTCACTGAAGATTGCAAAGCACTACTGTCACAAGATCTGAATAAACTTGGAAGATAGATGAAAGGACAATAAGTTTTCTTTTCCTAATATGGATCAAAGAGAAGCCAGAAGTCAAAGACAGGTAAATTTTTTTCCAAACATGCACACACACTCTCATTTTATTTGTTTAATCTGGTTTATCTCTTAATTGATGAGATCTAACAAAATCCTTTGTCTTATCACTGAGGAATGTGCATGTAAGTCTGGCTGTGGGAACGGTTATACTTGGAAGTGTAGCGACCTTCCCCTTAACAATGAGGATGACAAAACCAAGTATAACAGGACACTTTGTACTGTTGGAACAAATTAAGCCACTTTTATTAAAACAAATAAGGCAGTTGAGATCCTTTGATACATCCATAGTGCCTACATCCTGCAGATGTCTCACTTCAGTCGATTAATCAGCCATTTCCAGAGCATGGCGATTGTTTATGCAATCCACTTTGATATGTTTTATAGCATTTCCTTTAATCCTCCCCAACTTTTCATCCCTGGCAAGAGCTTTATGGTAACATAAACTGTAATTGTGCAGTAAAGAAAATCACCTTATGTTGCAGTCTACGACTGCTTTATCACCCTCATCCTAACATACATAACCTACACTCAAACAGCTAAATATAGTGAGCAAGGCTGGGCAGCATGCTGGTTTAATAGCACATAAACACAATGACTTCTTGACAAAGAACTTAACCTCTATCAGGGAAAGAATCAGAACTATCTAGGGGATCTTTATGTTTCTCAGTCAATGACAGGAAAGGGAATATATTGCTATTATAGCTGGCAGGCATTTTTCTGAATAAAATATCTTTCTTGAAGACAAATAGGAAGATAAAAGCCTTCTCCAATCCCCTGTTTCCTCCCTGAGAAGACTTCTTTTTTGTGAATTGAAATAATTCTAAAAAAAACCAAAACCAAAAACAACAACAACAACAATAAACCCAAAACACTAATATTTAAATTAGAAGTATTTTTCCATTGGATTTTTTATTTTTTTATTCAATTAAAAAAAGAAATTAAAAAAAAAACTACCACTGAAAGTACAGAGTATAAGAAAAAGCACTAAGTATTTTACATCATAAAAGTAAAGTCAAAAAAGTTAATCAGCTACTGAGACTTCCTTTAATTTTTCTTTACATCAAAAAGGCAATGGGACCAACCAGCTTCTCTTACCCTTTGTCTTATTCTCAGTCTTATTTTCAGAAAACAAAATTACAAAATGTCTATTAAAAAACTTCTGGCCAACACAATCACAACACACCTTTCTACATCCTTAACAGTTGTCAGCCACCACTGAGGTGAGAATCCCTGCCATTTGTGATATCCTCTCTCCAGAAGGAGACTTACAGTATTTCCAGATTCCCATCTGCCTATGTAAGTCTGCAGACAGGAGTTGTATGTCTCTACGTAAACTGTGTGGCTTTAGGACACAGGCTGCAGAACTGTCTCTTTACTGCCTTTGCCACTTCACTGACAGTTTGCCCCCGTGCTCACTGGTATGAGTTTTGGACAAATTGTGGTTTTTCCCCACCAGTCTGACTTCTCCAGCTGCCAGTAGGAAATGAGAATGGCACAAAGTAAAGAAATTTGACCTCTGATATTGTGCTGGTTGCAGACTGAGTCTTCTTTTTATTCTCCAAAGAAAATTGGGTAGAATCATAGCAGTCAATCTGTGATAAAATAGGAAATGTCTTTTTGGAAAGAGGAAATTATGAGATAAGACATACTTTGAAACTAGTGCTACTCATTGAACTGCCACAAACTGAGTGTACTCATCCTTCTTCCTTTACAGGAGGGAGTGCCAGGTGAAGCAGTTTGTTGTCTGCCACAGCCTGAGTGTATGTCTACAGACAGTGTCTGTAACCACTGCTGACAGAAAGTGGGTAAATGCACCTCAGACTTTGAGACTACAAAAGCAACTGCAGTGACAAATCAAATTCCATATCTTTTACGTAGAGATGCAAAGAAACTACAGTCATGAACCTAGCAAAATAGAACATCAAGATTAAGATATATATATAGGGAAAAAACCACTCCCTCACTGAATTCCACTCCTGAATGAGGTCACTGCTTCACAAGTTCATTTGTCTCTCAAAGTCTCCTACCACACCACAACTATTTTCTGATCTGTTTTGAGGTGCTGCCACTAATCCCCATGCCATCCCACACTGATTCTGTTAAAGAAGATGTCTGAGGGGTGTTTGTAGGCACCCGAGCATCCTCTCTGGTGTCTGCAAACTGCCTCTGCATTGTATCCTACAGCATAAGCCTGCAGCATCATTTAATGTCTCAGCAAACCCACCCTTCCCCAAGACATAAGTGTCAAAAACTGAATGAAACCCCACTGTCAAGAAATAGACTTTCATCATAAACCTCCATCTCTTTCCTCACTCCTTTTCCTCCTCTGACACTTTCTGGTTACCACTCAGAAAGCCTTCAGAGAGAATCTCTAGGATTTATGAATAGCATTTTTATGCAAATTAATCTATGTAAGTGGGTTTGGTTTTGTTTAGACTTCTCCTCCCTCTACCAAAGAACAGATGAGCTATTTCCTCCTTGGTGCTTGGCCACAGGGCTTGATGATATATAGCACCAGTAATTCTATTCTTTATCCAAATGTTGTATAATATTTTTTTGCTACAGTTTTTTGCTGGTTGGGGTTGTAGGTTTTTTTTTTTTCCTTCATTCTTTTCTCTTTAGGTTAGAGAAGTGTTATGTATTAAATTTGGATCATTACTAGTCTTACTGTTGTGTCCCATACTAAGTACTACAAGGATCTTAATTGGCAGTAAATAGAGAAAAAGCAGTCATCCTTGTAAAGCAGCTGTTCTATGAATAAATGGTATAACACTAGTGGGGAGGCTGTGGTAGGAATGTTACAGGTCACAGATAGCTTAAATGGAGGACTTTGTCATACTGCTCTAATAATAACTCCACTCTAAATCTGAAGGAACGGGTTGGGCAGGAGCATCAGAAAGTCTCCCTCCTGGACAGAAATGAGATCACTCTGTTTTATGAACTCGACTTTGCTCCCTTTTGTCCTTCACTGTGATAACTGGATAAACTTTGATTAGTGTGTGAATGAACCACTATGCTGGCTTTGTAGCATTTCATACTGGATATTTTTGGTATTGTTTTAGACACCACGAAGAAGAGCAGAACAATGGGACTTACATATTTAAGTATATTTTGGAGTGTTTAGTGTAGAAGAGTTTGGCCTGTTTTTCCATAGGGGAAACTCTCACTTCATTGTTAACATGATCTGAGAGGGCTACCATTTTTCAAAGACAGGAAATAAATGTAATTTACTTGGTAATGCCTTTTTCTTATCACTAGACACAACACAAATTATCTCCAAATTCAATTTGTTTGAGTAATACTGTTAAAAGAGACAGAGAGAAAGATATTCACCTTTTGTATATGGCTGCACATGTGCTGTGCACGCCTTTAATTCTCAAATATAACAAATTTGGAGAGCTTTTTTGAGTGAGCAATTGCAACCAGGTGGATGCAAATTCATTGTCCAACAAGAAATTAATTTGCTTAGGTATGATACATCTTCTTCCTCTTCCTGTTATGGTAATTGAATATTCATCACATAACAAGTGCTGTTAATTAGCAGATTATTCATTTACTGGACAAATAATTAACATCTTATTCTGAGCAAAGAGAAGGAATAGGAAAGCCAGAGGGGGAGAAAAGAAAACATACATTTTTATAAGGCTATTATTTAAATTAATTTTCTTTTAAATAAGAAGAGGAAAAAGAATCAATAAAAATGTGCAATTAGCTCTAAAAAGTATTATTATTTAATGTTACTTATGTTGTATCCAGAGATAGTGTAGCTTAGGCTTCATACAGAAAAGGGAAGTTGCTTGTTGGCCACCATGCTCCTACAGAAAACAGTATAAGCCTCTCACAGTGGGGCTGCATTTTATTCCTGATATTTCCAAAAGAACAGAATATTATCACCATCTCTTTAAAATAAACAGTAAACTTTTGTGACATGTCAAAATTGATAGATTCACATTTTCTTTCATTTATTACACTGTTGTTTTCTGAATTTTTTCTTTGCTTGCCTGACAACATCATTCTTTAGTCTGTTGTCTAATGTTTAGACAGTAAAGATCTTTCAAAAAGGCCATTTTTTTCTTCTGTATTTGTTCTCAGTACAGTCCTTGCCCATAATTCATGCTCTTGCATAATACATTCTTGTTATCACTAGCCAGAAAGGAACTCTTTATTGGCATAAATAGACATGGTTCCATTAAGGGTAATGAAGACAACCAGATTACCTTGATGAAGAATAAGCGTTAATATTCAAATTTTCCAACAAAGATTTGGACTTTTTTTTTTGTAAACAGGTACTGTAAAATAACTTCAGCTTCTTCCTGAGGTATCTATCCAATATCCAGAAGTTTACCAGACTCTTAGATGTAAAAGAGGCAAAATGATAGAATTCTGCTAATGTTAGTGGTCTTGTGACAGATTTAATTACGTTCAGCAACTTTAAGCTGTGCCAAGTTTAAATGCAGTGGTGAGAGGAGACATTTCCATTCTAGATAAAGCTAGAGCTGTATTGTGTGCAACTACATGGCATGAACTGTTTGTGGAAGGTTTTCTCACACTGGAATAGTTTATCATTAAGCTACGATCTGTCAGAATGGTTCTGATATTGGCTAACTTTCATGACAGTGGTAAAGCAAAGATATTGGACCAAAAAAATCATATACTTGGAAGGAAAATTTCGACAAATTGAGGGATTGAAGGAGAGAGTGAGAAGGGAGGAGGGAACATGGTGGGAAGGGGATAGAATGAAAGGGAAAAAATTAAAACTTTCATTTAAGTGGATCCAGAAGTCCAGGGCAGGGGAAGGAGGCAAGAGATAGCTACTGCTTTACCTTGATAAATGCCCCATTCCTAATTACCCTGAACCAAGAAGAGGCTGTTGCCCAACAAATGAGGTTAAATTTTATTGAGAGACTGGAATTAGTTGCATCGGCCTCTAAATTAAAATTTAGTATAATTGATGATTTTAGATTAGTACCTCATAATTTGCCCAGTAAAAATTGATAATGTTCTAGAGCTACGCTAAGCACTGCACCAAGTTTAAAAACAAAGAAGTAAGAAAAATAGTCTTTAGAGGTTTAAAGACTTTTAAGGCATTGCAAGAGGATTCTGACAAATGGTTTGATATCATAGTTGGAGCTGAATACAATAATTTCTAGATTAAGTTATGGCACATATTAGTTGCTGTGTCTTTCAGTGACTATCTTCACTTTCAACTTGCCTTGCCATAGGCTGGGCTGATCAGCCCACTTTTAAGCTTTCTTTCTGTCCTTGGCATGAATTTGTAAAGCTCCTTGTTCCAGAAAATGTGCAGAACTGAAGTTGCAGCTGAGAAATGGGACACATCAAACCAAAACACCAAACAATGCACAATTCAGCCCCATACTAAACCCCTGAGTTTGAGAGTTATTTTCTCTTCCCTTTTTCTTCACTCCACACTTCACCAGCCTGTGTTAACTGGAGTAGCAGCACAGAAAGTGAAATTGCCTTCAGCTGTTGTTAAATATGAAATGTAAAAAGAGTGAGAAATTGAGCCCATTTATCAGGATAAGGAAAAAGAAAAACAAATTTAATACAAGGAGTGAGATTATTTTCTACACTTAATCTTTCACCATTTTTCTAATTATTGAGCTTTTCTCTACCAATCATAGAGGGAGTCCAGATTAACTAGGTTGGATTGCTGCAGTCTTCTACATATAAGCAGATACGTACCATTCCTGAAGGGAAGTCTTAGTCATGTAAGAATTGATCCTTGAGGCTATTATAGACAGAAAGTCTATAGTATGTATTCCAAGGTAAGTATAATACTTTTATTCCCATTGAATACCTAATACAAAAGTAACTTTGCAATTACAATTGCAAATTCACAACTAATGTTTACGCCAGAGACAAAATCAGATGAAAGTCATAATCAGAAATGGACAGGAGTTTAAAAATGAATTTATGTCTCAATGAGACAACTGCTTCCTTTAAGATTAAAGTTTTTCAAAGGCAAATGTCAGTTTTCAAGATAATCCCAAAGTTCTGTCAGAAAATCAATTTATATGGCAGTGCTCTATGGCTTATTAGCTATAGCAACTTCCAGACTCTTGGTACAAAGCTCTTATTTCAAAAAAAAACAAAAAACGAAAAAAAAAAATCTAAACAAAGTGCTTCCCTCAGGATATTCTTTTTGAGATAGAAACTGTGAACTTCAGCTTGCTTGATTTGCACTCTTTTGTGCTGGTTTTGGCTAAATTAGGACATTGCCAGCTATGTCTGGCATGCCACATGATGGAGTTGGAATAGGCTAATTACACATGACTTATAAAGGGGAACAGGCAGTCATGGTGAATGGGTTCATTAGTGATATAAATGTGGTGTGTACAGCTGACCCTCACTGAAGAAGTTCCCAAACTGATGAATGCTGCTATCTGGCACAGCGCATCAGGGAATGAATGGTTTTGCATTGGCATTATTTCCAAAAGCATCTGCTCTGAGTCCCAGCCAGAGACAGGCTAGACAGGCATTTTCTTGTTCCTGCCTAGATCAGCAGGAGTTCATCACTAATATTGTAATATAATATTAATTGAGTGAATCACTCAATGGGGACTGTTAACAACTTACAATGTTAAACTTGCAAATGGGTATCCACAAGGCCAAACCTTCAATTATCATGCTATTTCACCCCACCAAAATGAACCTCACCTATTACAAGGAAGGATTGCAGATGCAAAGAAGCTTTTTGAGAAACATGAAGAGGGGACATGTTACAGTCAGAAACTAAATGCCACCAATAGCATTAGACAGAAATACTTCTGGGACAAATGTTTTACTTTTATTCATAATCCACTACTCATTCTGGCAAACTCCATGGGTTTCAGGATGTAGTCATTATCCTATATCTATCTGCATCCAGAAGGTGTTGGAGATTGTCCTAACAGGATGCAAGTCTTGCTGCACATTTTTCCATGCAGTTCCTTTACAGAGAACAAAGCTCAGATGGTTGGTTCTGTGTCAGAAAACAAAATGTCACGGACTTTTTCAAAATAAAAGAATAAAGCAAACCAGGTAAGTGGGCAGGTTTTTGCACCTACCACCCTAGAGGTTATTTACTCAACAGCTTTGGGAAAATGGGAGTCATCAAAAATAGAAAATACATAGGTTTGAGTCCCAGCCACGGAACAGGAACTTGCATTCAGCTCACACAGACGAGCACTGGTTTGCTCTCCATGGGGCTGTGGGTCTTCCTCAAGATCAGTCCAGAAATCCTACTCTGTAGTTAAGAAACTTTTCCAACAGAAAGCACAGTTTGAATCAGGAGATATTTTCAGGAAGTTTTATATGCAACTAAAATATTCCTGATCATTCTTCAATTAATAGTCAGACTCTTTCACTTTTAGTTTATGATTAGGAGTCGATGATAGGTCATTTTTCTGCTAATTTTCTGTGTGGCTTTTGCAAGAATAGCAATGGTTCAGGGCAGTTGCAGAAGAAAGAGGCAGGGTCAGTTCAGGGATAGAAGGGTTGAAACTGTAGTGGAATAGTTTTCCCACAGTGGTAACAGCTACTGTGAGCAGGTGAATGGAATTAGTGATTTTGCAGGTGCCCCTCCTTTTGCTACTGATGTATTTGTAGAAGTACTTCTACAAGTAGAAGCACTGTTATCCCTATCAGAAGTGGCTAGATTGAGTTCAAATTGTCTCTCTAATTTTCTTTCTACATGACCTAACTATATTCCTAAACTTTTTATGAGTAGCCAGCCCTTTCTTCCATAGGTAAGTTCTCTTTTTTCCCCTAGTTCCTTTAAAATCTCCCTGTTCAGCCAGGCTGGCCGTCTTCTCTGCCAGCTTGCCTTTCAGCACACTGGGACAGCCTGCTCCTGTGAGTTCAAAACTTGCTTCCTGAAGCATGTCCATCCTTCCTGGACCTCTTTGTTTTCAAGGGCTGTTTCCCAAGGTACCCTCTGAATCAGTCTTCTGAATAGGCTGAAATCTGCCCTCCAGAAGTCCAGTGTAGAAATTTTACTGATGGCCCTCTTTGCATCCCTGAGTATTGAAAACTCTTATCATTTCACAGTCACTGTGCCCCAGACAGCCTCCAACCACCACATCTCTCACCAGCCCCTCTCTGTGAACAGCAGGTCTAGTGGGGCCCCACACTTGGTAGGCATGTTATTATCTGAAGTATTATTAGTAGAATGTGAAAAGTTTCAGGGTATTTCCCATGTAGGGATTGTTTTTCTAAAAAATAAGTTAATAAAGAGAGATAACTTGCATGAAAAAGATTGTTTCAAATGCATGCCACGTAGCACAGATGATCATTCTGTCCTCTATTAATCGTGGCATACTTCATATATTTGAATCTATTATTTGTATAGTGTTTATTCTCTAATAAGGTAAAATTAAAATCTGTATCCCCAAGAGTGCAGGGAGGTCACCAGTGTGAATTAAACACTAACCAAGTAAAAGAGCTGTACTTCAAGAAATTGTGGTCGATTCTGATCTGCATATTAACTGATGGCTCATTCAGGAAAGTGTTAAAAAGCAATTTACAGACAGAAAAAATGAATAATTTTATGACAGTGTTCCTATCATAAATACATAGCTGTCCAGGTTAGAAGGGAAAATATTAAAAGTCAAATCTACAAATATACTGGCATAGAAGAAAAAAAGGAAACCACATCTGTGCTCTGCAAAGGGAGACTGGTCTGAGCAAATGCACATGTGTTTCCACCATCATATCAAAGAAGGCTACTTCAAAGAAGATAAGACTTGCAATAAGTACAAATGTGTCCAGCAGAATACTACCTTGAAGGAATGAAGATGCAGTAGAAAACCCACACAATTAAAATCTTCTAGGTAACAAGAGTTTCAGTTTGACCAAGCAAGCTCCTATACTATTATCTGCACAAGAAGACTGCATTTTGAGTTGGACAGATTAATTTTTTACAGTAGCACTATTTTCCACTAACTAAACAGACCTAGGAAAAAAAACAATTCAGGATTAAATCATCAGTACTTTTCATTCCACTGTAGGTTCATGTCAGTGACTGAACTGCTCCATCAGCCTTCCATCTTGAAAACCTAGGACTTGCAGTGGGTCCAGGGACTGGCAGAATAAGGTCGTTTTAGATCAAGAAAGGGTGTGTGTGTGGGGTGGGTGGTGGATGTGTGTGTGTGGGTGTGTGTGCATGTGGGTGTGTGCGCGTATGTGTATGTCTGCTGAGATCAAACCCCTCACTCGTGTGCACTCTGAAGACTGTGGTACTTGCTCTGTACTTCCCACTGCGTGAGTTTCAGCTGAAGACATTCAGCTGCAGCAACTTCAGAGCATAAGGGAAAAACTAAGGATATTTGAGTCCACTTACACACCAGCAGGCAGAAATCTAATGTGCACTTCAGAGTACCAAGTGCTTTCTTTTCATCAGTCTGCTTGGACAGTGGGATGCTGGGTGCTGAAACAGCATTTGCTATGTGGATCAGGTTGAGGGATAGCTTCAGGGAAAATCTATGGCCCTATGTAAAAATTGAAATAAAAATGGCCATTTGGGGCCATATGCTGTATATCTCTGTCAGTAGTCAGTAACAAATTCTAGGCAGAAGATGTAAGGGATGTAGGTAGTCTTTTTGCTTCTAGCAATGCACAATTTCAGGACTTGCTGAACTAAGAAGGATACATCATTGTGTTTGATAGATTTTGATCAGTCTGCTAATCATATTCCAAAAACTGTCTCATAGTTTTGTGAACCAATTTCCAGTTTTGACCTCTACAGTGCCATCTATCTATCAATTCCAGATCAAGATATGCTTTCAAAGAAAAATTCTACTGGATACTTTCAGTGGGTGAATATTATTTCCAAATATTATTTTGCATTATTCTTTGGACAGGTTCTTATTAATTGCTAATGTTTTATTTTTTTGATTGCTTCTGACATTCTACCAAGGGAAACAGAAAAATACCCATGGTGACATAACAGTCAATTCCTTAGGACACTATAGCTTAGGTATAGACAATTATGCTTGTTTATAGTATAGTGGAACAGCCCAGATCCTCACATAGATACTTTCAGGACCACCCTTAATTATGAAATTTAGTGTGATTTCTGATTTTCTATAGTCTGTGTGCTTTTATCCCTAATAAATTCAACAACTAATGTGGAAGACTTCAAAACCTTTTTGAAAGCTGTGTGTGCTAAAGCAACAGGATCACCATAACCTACAGTCTCATTAATGTCGCCAAAGAAATCTAATGGGGGTTTTTGAGATTAAAAAAAAATCCTATTTTGGGAGGGATGATTTCTGTTTAAAGTAAGCACTCTGACTCTTCACAAATATATTATGCTTAACTCTCAGTGATGTGCAACATCAGTTTTACCACTTTCAACAAAATTAAATAATAGCTCACGTTTCCCAGGTAACTCTGGAATCGCTTTGTAAACATTGGCATCACATTTTCCCTCTTGTATTTTTCTCCTGCTCTGATCTTGAAGTAATACTGCAACATACATTATGCTGAAAAGGTCATATTCAGCAGTTCAGTCATAACCTATGAGTCTGAGCAGGATTTGCTACAATAGGGAAACAGAAATGTCTGTAAGGAGTGGGGCAGAAATAGGTATATGCAGAATTCTGTGGCAAGAAGCTGAGCACGGTGGCAAGATCTGAAAAAGACACCAATGTATGATGGAAACGTCAAGGCAACGTCTGAACCTGCTGCTAGCTTTCATTTTTTGTATTTTTTAGTTCAGCTTATGCAGCTATAGTACAAAATAATATGCTATCATTAACACTCTATTCCTTCACTCCAAAGAATGACACAGTCCAACATACTGTGCTGAAGCTGAGTAACTTTCTTCAAGTACATCTGCTCAAACAGCCCTAATTAGAAAGAAACAGATTTTAAATCTTTATTTAGGCTGAGGGAGTCTCATGGGCACAGAGCAACAAAGGAGCACTAGGTTAAAGAATGCTTAGAAGGGTTCTGACAATTGTGTGAGTCAGTTTTCCCAGCCCTAGATTTTGCAAATGTGTTTGGAAATGAGAAGACATTTCAAATGGCTGACTATCCCAGAAGACAGCCCTTTACTCAGGGCCTCAGTTGTCTGGGGGTGCATTTATTCCCTTCTCTTTTCCTGCAGTTTTGTTGAAGAGTGTTGCATGCACAACTTGACAATTCAAGATTGAGGATGCTCTCCAAATCATCTGTGATGCCTGCTGGATATCAGTTACCGCTGTTTGATACTCAACAAATAGAATATTAATCTTTATGCAGCATAGCTCTAGGATCAGTCAAGTAGGCTGCTGGGGATTAGAAGAGAGAAACTGTGGTCTTGAATCAGAGTTGTTATCCATCTATTCTGGAAATCTGTCACTGACCAGCTGTTTCAGAGGAACAGGGACCCTGTGGTATGTGGACACTCTAAGGTAATCAAAATCAGACCAAGGAAATTTAAAATAATCTCTTTCTGTGAAGCTATTAGAAAAGATCTATATATCCCTCTAACTGCCACCAGAATTCAGGATTTCCCTTCCCTCCCCCCTTATTGCAAAGAAAGAAGAAATGGAGATTTATCTGCTTGTCTTCCAATTTTCATCAGTTTGTGACAAGTAAGAGTCATTATTTAAAACCGCTTATTTCAAATTATGTTTTAAAGTGTTCTGTTTCCCTCAAGCAATTATAGCTACTTTAAAAATATTGAGTTTCACTGTAATGGTTTAGATCAAATGAGAAAATTGTACTGATAGCACGATATGATTTAGAGATAGGAAGTTCAAACTCAGTGGGAAGTGTCTTTCAATTCAAAATGCTATTTCTCTCAATAGCAAAAGAATGAATAAATTTTCAATGGATAATTATACTTATCAACCTAAAAATATTGAAATATTGTCTTGTTCAAGAAGCAAAATAAAATATGCAGAATTACACCAAATTTCTATGAAGCTGCCTCTACTGCGGATCTTATATGCTGATAATGAAGTATTTTGTTTTTTTTTCCTTGTGCTCATGTTCAAATTTCTAAGTAATGTCTTGAAATTTGTTAAATGTCTCAAAAATCAAAATATAATTATTGAATTTAGCATATAGAAGAACTTTGATTCTTATTTGCATTTAAATTTTATTCTTAAGTGTAAATAAGTGGTTATAATGAATTTAAAGTATTATATTAATATGTAATAAGTTTTAGAAATGCATTTAGTTTACATATAGTGTACACATTAATTAATATACTTTATCAAAGGTGGGAAGAGAGCAATGCTGTGACTTCCTTATGCTACTCATAACTTTGTTTCTTTGCAAGTAAAAGTCATAATCAAAAACTGTCATGGTCAGGCAGAGTGTATTTCTCAGATCTGAAGTCATTCAGTCTCCACAGTCTCAGACCCAAGTCAGTACAAATGGTGGCATTCTCACTGCAAACTTCTGTAAAGATATCAAATCTTTATTTCTTAAAGCTACATCTCCCATACCACACAAGAACCTAATCTTTATGGTGAAGGAAAGGTGTTTCTAAATGTTCAAGAAATTAGGAGAGGGTCAAGGAACTGTGAGGTCAAAAGAATACATCAATAAAGATCAATATTGAAAATTCATGATAAGCAAGGCCAACACAAAGAATTTGAATATTTAGAGAGTTTAGTGCTGCTATGTTCTTTCCTGTTATATCGAGAAGCATACACTGATTCTAAATATATTTCCAACAGATACAGTATCCTGCCTTTTCAAATGAAAACAACAAAATGATACTATTAAGACTATGAGAGCAGGGAAGAAAAATAAATATTTCTCTTCTTATATAATGGCTGGACATTCACAATCCAGAGATTTTAAAAGCAAAATCACTATCTTTGTTCTGACTGCCTTTCATGGATATTTTCTTGTTCTTTTCTTTGTTTTATTGAATGATTTTTCCAATCACACTTGAACTACTATAAAACTTTAGTACTCATGACATCCTGTGACAAAGAGCTCAACCATCTCAATAATAGTAACAGCATGTCATTTTGCTTTTTCTGAACCACATTGCAAACTAATTGTGTTTGGCACCCCTCTGTTCTTTACTGAGAGAGAAAAAATATAATCATTCCATGTTCGTGTTCTGCATACCATTCATGATCCATTATGGGTTTCAGTATCATTCCTCCACAGGTAGCTTGTCCTCAGTAAGAGTCCTAGACTGGCAAGCTGAATATGAGTAAGCAGTGGCCTGGCAGCCAGGAAGGTCAACTGTGTCCTGGGGGGCATCAGGCAAGGCATCGCCAGCCAGTTGAGGGATGTAATTTTTCCACTCTGCTCTGCACTGGTGTGACCTTACCTCAAGTCACTGTGTGCAGTTTTGAGTCAGCAATATAAGAAAGGTGCAAAGCTATTAGCATCCAAAGGAGAGCTATGAAGATGGTGAAGGGTCTGGAGGGGAAGGCATGTGAATGGCAGTTAAGGTCACTTGTTCTGTTCAGTCTGGAGAAGACTGAGGGGAAACCTCATTGCAGTCTACAACTTCCTCGTGAGGGGAAGGGGCGGGGCAGTCACTGATTTCTTCTTTCTGGTGAACAGAGACAGGACTCAAGGGTGTGGCCTGACACTGTGTTAGGGGAGGTTTAGTCTAGTTATTAGGAAAGGGCTCTTCACCCAGAGGGTGGTTTGGCACCAGAATATGCTCCCCAGGGATATGGTTAAGGCACCAAGCCTGACAGAATTCAAAAAGCACTTGGACAATGCTGTCAGGAACATGGTGTGATTCTTGGAGCAGTATTGGGCTGCAGGGCAAGGAGTTGGACTTTGAGAACCCTTTCAGCTGAGGAAATACTATATTGCCTCTTGGAAGAAATAGGTTGCTGAATGACTTTGTTTCCTTTATTCATTCCTTTTAAGTCTTGGATTATATATTAAAATAGTTGAAGCTTTCCACAGAACCACAGAATCATTTAGGTTGGAAAAGGTGTCCAAGATTATCAAGTCCAAACTTTGACCAATCACCACCTTGTCAGTTAGACCATAGCACTAAGTGCCACATCCAGTCATTTTCTTGAACATATCCAAGAATGGTGACTCCACCATCTCTCTGGGCAGTCCCTTCCTATGCTTGACAACTCTTCCTGTGAAGAAATGCTCCCTGATGTCCAACCTGAACCTCCCCTCGTGCAGCTTGAGGCTATATCCTCTTGTCTTGTCCCTAGCTGCCTTAGAGAAGAGGTCGAGCCTCAATGAGGTACAGCCTCTTAAAATATTGTAGAGGGCCTCCTTTTCTCCAGGCTAAACAACCCCAGCTCCCACAGCCACTACTCATATGACTTACTCTCTAGACCCTTCAGCAGCTCTGCTGCCCTAGTCTGGGCACCCTTCAGCACTTCAATGTCTTCAAGTGTGGGGCCTGGAACTGAACACCTACTTGAGAAGTGGCCTCACCAGTGCCAAGTACAGGGGGAAAATCACTTCCCTGGTCCTGCTGGCTACACTACTGCTGATACAAGACAGGATGCCACTGGCCTTCTTGTTCAGCTAGCTGTTGACCAGCACTCCCAGGTCCTTTTTCTCCAGGCAGCTTCCCAGCTGCTCTTCCCCAAGCCTGTAGTGCTGCCTGGGATGGTTATGACCCAACGGCATGACCCAGCCCTCCACCTTGCAGTGATCTGGGCATTATTAGCACCAAGTTTCAACCAACTGAGCTAATCTGAGGGTCATGTTGAACCTCATACCCTTGGCCTCGGCCTATCAATCCATCCTGACCAGATCTCTTTGCAGAGCGTTTCTGCCCTCAAGCAGATCAATGTTCCCACCCAACTGTCATCTCTGGACTTACTGAGGATGCAATCAATACGCTTGTCCAGATCATCAGTAAAGATTTTGATCAGGATTGGCCCCAAGACTGAGTCCTGGGGAACTCCACTAATTACTGGGTGCTATCCAGCACCATTCACCCGTGCTCTCTGGGCAGAGCCATTCAGCCAGTTTTTGACCCAAAGAGTGCACCTGTTCAAGCCATGGGATGCCAGCTTTTCCAGGAGAATGCTATGGGATTCAGTATCAAAGGCTTTACTGAAGTCAAATTTCATCCTAATTTCCTTAAGAGGTCTTACATAAAAGTTACTTGACCTCTTGGTGTTCATTTTTTTGTTTATTTGATGTTAATTTTTAAAGTGATTTCTGCCATTGCTACTTCACTTTAAAAGGCCTTTTCTGCCTCATCTGCATCATCTCTCAGAAAAAAAACCCACAAACCACTTAATGGTTGAATGTGAGATCAGCATATTTCAAGTTTTCTAAGTGCTTCTGTACTTTGACATTACTCTCTTTCAGGCTTCCTGTTCCTGATGTGTTTCAATGATATTGGCACCAGCCTTCTTGTTCTGCTATCACTGGAGATTCTTTTTCATTTTCTCACGTGGCTACACCTTCGGTTTTCTGAGGAATATATTCTTAACTGAATAGACTCCATTTCACCTTTCTTCTAAAGCTGAGCAGTTTTTTAGCTTTCCTTGTCTTTTTGTTAAGACTGTATACATTTTTTTCTGAGACACCAATACATATATGCTTTAACACCCTCCGTGCTGACTCTGTAGATTTCACTAATCTAACTGTACCTTATAATTTCTTCTTAGAAACTTTTTTCACTTTTTCATTATGTTCTCTTTTTGTAAAAACCATTGCAGAGCATATTTTGACTTTTGTTGCTTCAGTAACAATGTTAAATGTAAATACATTATAATCGTGGACACACTGATAATAAAATTTTGAACTGAGCTCTGCACTTGACTCATTTCTTTCTTTCCTTGTAAATTTACCTGTGAGAATATAATACTGTTTCATTTCAGATGTCTTAAAATGTATTTTTCCTATTATGTCTTAATGAGTCCATGATAATTTAACTGTCTATGTCTCTCTGTGCAGCTGAATGCTCCTTCTATTCCTTTTCTTTCTGCCCTGATGTGATTTCCCTTAGTATGTTTTAGCTACTTTCATTCTCCTGGCTGGCTGATTTATTGTACTGATCTTGTACTATGTTTTATTTATTCTGTCTGGGATTTGAACCCATAGGAATTTTTTGTTTTCCAGTAAGACAACAGACATATTCGTCTGCTTGACTCCAGGATTCAGTAAAATGCCACCTCTACCAAGAAAAGGGACCTTCTTGGTCTGAAACCTTTTCCTTATTCCATATCTGTTAAGAATATCTGACTTCCTGGGAATAGCTATCTTCTCTCATTGGCAACTTGCAATCAAAATGCTCGAATATCTAAGCAAGGGAGAGACTGTAGGTGTGTTGGCACATATGCATTCTCCACACCCTCCACAGTTTATTTTCTAATAAAACAGTTTGGCACAAGAAAAGGTAATGTCTCCAACAGTACTAAATAGCAGCTTTGCTTCATGACTCAAAAAGCCATTAAAAAGTAAGAACACCTCAGTGCTAAGTTTTGAAGTATTTAAATAGCAATGATATATGCCATAGTGCAAGGTGAAAATATTAGTATAAAATAGGAATATGGGAAATAATAAAAAAGTGTACACAAATCATCATAATTTTCCAACATTGAAATGCTATGGTACAAAAATAAACAATACATTTTTAATATAGAATATTCTTAAAAAAAAACTTATATGATAGGAAGTTACCTCAAATAATGCCTCTTGAATAACTTTATCACTGACTGAGTCAAATTCATCATGACAGAGGGGTTTTAGTCTCATTTTTTCTGTCCTCTCAGACAGCTACAAGCTCATGGCAATCTTGTCTACAGAACAATTAGAAGACTGTTCTCAGTGGGAATTATTTGACCAGGTCAACAAACTGAAAAAACACGAGGATGCACATCACTTGAAATCATTTAGACTAAGGTGAACCACAATGCAAGGTTTTTTTCAGCCAGAAGAATGAAGAAGAAAAAATGTGTGTTGTATAGGAACACAAGAAAATTGTGAGTCAAGGAATGCTGGAAAGATTAATTAAGTATATCAAGATTGGACAAAGAGTGGTTTAGAGAGCACACTATCCCCACTGTATGACATGGGTCATACAAACCAATTCAGAAATTGTACACTTACAAGGACATTTTGGAAGCCTCAAACAGACTGAAACAGAAGTATCTAAATGAGTTAAGATAGTCCCCAAACCACTGGAAACAAACACAAATCCCTTCAGTTTTTCACTGGTCTCAGCATCTTTTTTTTGAGCCAATGAAGAAACCTTTCAAAATAGGAAGTGTGTGAGAAGTATTAGAATAGGTCTGTAGTGCAGATCTCTCTTTATAATTTTCATTTTACATCTGCAAAAGAAAAAAAAAGCAAAAGAAAAAAAAGCAGCACGTTTTATAAAGTGTAATTGTGGTGTAATTTGAATGCCAGAAAGCTAGTGGCTAAGTGAGATGTTTGTTTCAGTTGTCCCAGCTGTATGTTGCCAATGTAGACTTTAGTTTAATTGCAGGCATTCTTTAAAATAAATCATTATCTGTCATTGTCATTTAAAGATGATAGAACATTAAAATAGATGCAACATTCAGCACTATTTAGACAGATCTGAAAACATTTTAAAAGTATGTATTCTACAGTATTTAGATTACAGAATTTATACATTTTCTAGAAAGACCTTTCAGACCAAAATATGAGCCAAATTAACCATAAAATATTGTATGATGGTAGAGGAAAAGAGGATAAGCCTTCTCGTTTCCACATTTGCCTGAAATTGGAAATGTTACAGAGATGTTTAATTATTGCCATTTGATCAGGCTGTATCTTCATTCAATGAATGGAACAGAGATCGTGAGATATCAAATAGGGGGAAATCCAAAAGTCCCCAATAAATGTGATAAAGTGAATGTGATGTGTTACTTGGCACTTTAGAAGAGTCATATATATAACAAAAGTATTCTCTAATGATCAAGAACGACTAAATTCAAAATTAAGGGAACTATATTTTGGCACCCTATGAAAAATTTGAAGTGCCTTTGTGTAACTTACAATACAAGTATAACATAGCACAGAATTGTTTGAATTTGAGTGCGTGTCAGCCAAAGTTAAAATTACCAGATACCTCCCCAACTTCTTTCCCTTTCTTCTGAGTCAGTAGTATAGTTTATGTAGCAGAAATTATATTATGTCTAAATATTCTTCTCCCCAGCTTCCTTGCTGCATATATATATTTGCTGCCCATTGCAGGAGCAGCTAAAGGACACAGTGTGTGCAGGGACACAGCTGAAGACAGTATCGTAGAATCATAAAATTAACTGAGTTGGAAGAGACCTCTGAGATCATCAAGTCCAACCCTTGATCCAACCCCACTGTGATTACTGGATCATGGCACTCAGTGACACATCCAGCCTCATCTTAAAAACCTCCAGGGATGGTGAATACACCTCTCTGGGCAGGCCATTCCAATCGCTGATCACTCTCTCTGTAAAGAACTTCTTTCTAATATCCAACCTAAACCTACCCTGGCAGAGCTTAAGCCCATGCCCTCTTGTCCTATTGCTGATTGCCTGGGAGAAGAGACCGACCCCCACCTGGCTACAACCTCCTTTCAGGGAGTTGTAGAGAGTGATGAGGTCACCCCTGAGCCTCCTCATCTCCAGAATAAAGAACCCCAGCTCCCTCAGCCTCTCCTCATAGGACTTGTGCTCAAGTAGAATCACTCTGTAGCTTGGAAAGGTGCAGAGCAGCAGGTCACAGATGCTGTGAGCAATAAGTGGATTCATTCAGTGATCATGGGATTTACACTGAATCTGTGCGTCACTCTGGCTTAGTAGTTCTGACATATTGCTCCTCATAGTACCTGATTGTTGATTTAAGCAAGTTTCCTCTGTTGTTGAAACTTTGCCTCAAACCATTTTCCTCTTAAAAATGAGAAGAAAAAAAATCTGTTTCCCTGGAGTGGATCATTCTTCCTCTAACCCACCTGCAGATTAAAATATAATGCAGCTCTGCACAACATTTTAGAGCCAAGATGTGTTAAAATAAATTTTGTGATAAAGGAGCACCGCTGCCACATCTACCATCAACCCTCTTTGTAAGATTGTGCAGCAGAGGTAAGTGAAGGTGTGAGAAAGGTATTTCGTTTTTCCATATAACCACAATCACTTTCTTACCGTTACAAGTAAGATCATATCCATTATCATTTGGCAGCATAATTTATAGCAACTACACTTGGGTGAAAATGTTTATGCTTTGCTCCAGGAATTTACTGAATATCTTCATAGCACATCATAGTTTTCAAATCATATTATTTAGAAGACGTTTTTGTGGTAGGATTCTAAGAATGACCTAATTGAGAGTTTCTGATTGGATCTAGGGGTGCTTTTCATTGTGATTGCTTTTCCTATAGATATCTAATACTGGGTGCAATCTGTTTCATTGCAATTAGTGATCAGTCTGTTTGTACCAGTCATGTTAGACCTGATCTGATTGGAGACAAGAGGTGATCTCATCATATGAATTGTAATTTTTTTTATGAGCCTCAAGAATAAGTGATTGTAAAGGTATGAGTGATTTCTCCTCAACTAGGATAGGCATAAAATCTGCCAATTAAAGCCAGGGAAATCCAGTCTACCTAACTGCTCACTGTGTTGGAACAATTTCCCAAGAGGTTTCTGCAGAGCAGTCTAAAGGAAGAAATGCAACCCAGACTCCTACTCCATGGAACACTTGTCCCAGTGCACTCCTCCTGGACTCAACCCAACTTTGCTGTTTAGACTGATACGCTGAGCCCATCTGGTTTCACTAAGTTCCTCTAGGTTTTACAAGGCTTCAGCCACATTCTTTGGCTCCAGCTTGCAGAATGTGCTTCCAGGGCAGAGGATCTCTATCTGCTATCACTTTTTGGAAATGGATCTCTAGCTATAAAAACAACATCAAGTCCCCTAAAGGTACCTCGACATTCTTAAAAAGCTTAGCTTGGTTCTTTCTTGGGTCCTGACACCTGGTATTGAGGTACTGAGCAAACAGTCTTAGCCCTGTAGATATAACTTAAAACTCTATAGGAAGGACCACATACTCTTTATTCCTCCAATAGTTGGGACTCCAAATTGTGCAAGGGCATGTTATCTGAAGAAAGGAGATGCAAACTTTTCAAGAGATTTCTAAAGCAACATCTCTTCAGTTTGGATAACACAGAAAATAGTTCCAGCAAACCCAGTAAGTATCTGCTGACTGTTTTTTCATTAATTGTTCTCATTTCCTGGGATACCAGCAAACTTTTAAAAAATAGTAGTAGTTAGTAGTGCATGCACTTTTTATTTATTTAAAAAAAAAGGAGTAATGTCTCTTACGCTCCAGATTAGGATCTTTGCTTTACATAGCTTCCCCTCTGTTCCCTGAAGGCAACATCCCTTTGCACTTCTGGGCTGGTAATCAGCAGACCTCTTCTTACTCAGGACACATTCTCCAAAGAATTCAGCTGTTGTGTTTTCAGACACTTGGCTTAGCACAGTTATCTGTCTTTTTTGTATGCTGTTTTGTTGTTGTTGTGGTTTGGGTTTTTTTTTTTTTTTTTCCTGTTTAGGGATTTCTTGTATTCCCTAGAGTGAGCTCCCTGCAGCGGGCCTAGAGAAAATTGCTTTTGTTGAGGATGCTGTCATTGTACTTTTGTGTTTGGGCAAGATATACTCATGTGCTGATGACTATCAGCCAGCATTCTCAGAGACTTTACTGTGCCTAAATTATAACTACTTAAGTATTTTATTGATTATACCTATGAAATGTTTGGGATAAGGAAAATTTATTTTCCCAAATAGCACAAATATATATCTGATATTTGTTATATTTATATATTAAATACATATTTCTTGCAAATTAATGACTGCAACAGAACTCAGAAAAATTTTAGGTAATATGGGAAGAAAAGAGGAATTAATATTTGATTCTTCATAACTAAAATTTCAGTTAAATTTGAATTTATGTGACAGGTTTTAATTTTCCTCTCAAATATTTGCTTTCTCCCATGACATAAAAAGTAACTTCATTTTGTTCCCTCCCTTTTTTTTTATGCTGAATATCAAATTGGGTTTGAAGCCTTTCCTGATTTCCTAAAAACATCTCTATATACTTGGAAAATTATACATTTTTTCCCCACTAAATGACAAGGTTTAGTTAAGGGAAAACGAGACCAGCGGGCTCGTAGCAGGACTGGCAGGAATTCTTCTAATTGACAGAGCCTGCCACAGGCTGAAGAGCAGCACACACGCTCTGCCTTGCAGGGTCGTATGCAGTCTCACCCAAAGGGTTGAAACCCACTGTGCCCAAAGCAAGAGACTAGAGACGATGCGAACCACAGGTCAGCCAAAGCTCATCTAACTGTATGGAATAAAATGGATGGCTTTTAAGGGTCAGGCTAGGGAAGGATCTGGAATAGGGGTGGAGCATGGGAGGAGTATGCAAAACTAGGGAAGGTGATAGGGTAAGCAACAGGGTGACACAACAAAGGGGTGGAACACAACAATGAAGTAACCAGGGAAAGGACTAATTGGTAGCTACCCCATGGTAGGCTAGCCAATAGGTAAATTATTACTGTGCCTGGAAGGCAGAGTCCATAAACTGAAGAAGAAGAAGAAGATAAAACATAAAATGATGGCTTCAACCTATCTATAGGTTTAGCTATGTGGTCATCAGTAGAAAGTTCATCAGGGTGGCTGACAGGCAGTAGCAGGATCTTCTATCTCTTTAATAAAGTTGTCCTTCCAGCGAGTGAACTCTGTCTCACTCTTCAGCTCATCCCCAACAACTACATCAATAATATCAAGAACAATAAGAACTAATGGATGGGTAGTGGGAAAGATCTGTCTAAAATAACATGTAGATGAAAATATTTTGTGCTGAGGATGTAATTTCCAGCCTAGATCCATTTCAGGATTTGCACTGAAGGGTCATGTAGATGAAACCAAGGATGAATTCTTCCCAGAAACAGATTAAGAGCCATGAGTAGTTCTCAAATCATTTTAGAGTAACCTTCTCCTTGGCTGCCCTCATAACACAATAGAAAACATCACCCCTTTCACCTTTAATATGCTACCTTTCATTAATACAGGACACAAAACCCAACAAGTGGAACATTCTTGATCTAACTTCCATGAGTTAGATGATCTAATTTCCATGTTTAATTTTTTTTCTGATATGTTTATAATACGTTTGGCATCCTAGGCAGATCAAATAGTGCCTAACCCTCTCTTACCAAATAACTCAAACCAGAGATCAAATGTATTTCCTGAAAAAAACCTAAGATTCCAGGGAAATAAGCAGTTTCAAAATTATGAATATTATTGCATTCAAAAACATAACAAAGGAAGATTGTCAGACTGCAGATACTCTCTATCCATTGATTGCTGTAGAATGAGAAAGATTATGATTCTACTGGATCTGCAAGATCACAACAGTGGTTATGGCATGAGGAGCATCATAGGACACAACCAGAAATGTGTTTAAGGTCCTAGAATTTTAGTAAGATCTATAAATATGAGGGACAAAGTGAAACCATTTGTCCAGTTTTAATCACTCTGGGTAGATTTTTTTTTTTGAGTGAATATTATTTGGTATACAGATGTATTAGCTACATTATATCTTTCTATAGGGTCCCTGTTCCAGTCAATGTACAGAATGCATAATGCCCCTCTTAGCCAACATTTTTCAACATCTTTCTGTTCACTCTTCAGTGTGTACTCCTGCAGGTTACCTATTGCACACATTTTTGACCTATTCCTCATGCTAGTTTTCTACAGTGCTTACCACTGATATATATGACTGCTTCATAAACAATTGCTTTGTCATCATAACACCTCTGTGAGAGTATTGCCCCTTTTTTTTTTATGCACAGAGAACTGAGGCACAGAGACATAAAGGCCAAAAGCATATATAGTTGTGGAGTGCCTGATCCGAAATGTTTCAAATGTAATTAATTGCATCTTAAGGTGTGACATAGGAGTCTATTAATGTGAAACACAGCTTTAAGAGAACAAGAGAGCTCAGCATTTCTGCAAAGCAGATCCTAAGGCAGAGATGGATAGTAAGAAGTCAAGCAAAAAGAGTATCTAAGCTTCTGGGGACACAAGAACACTTGGGCTGTACTTTGGCGCTGCAGCAAAAGCATTCTTTCCCTCCTTAGTTCAGCATCCTGGCCACTCTGGGGTGGCAGCAGGGGAACATGGTCTGGAAGGAAACTATGTCACATCCAAACCAGGCACCTTTCTGGACAACCTGAGCATTCATGACAGCTGGGAACAGAGTGAATGCTATTCATCCCTAGTTTAACATCAATGACTCACTATGAAATCTTTGTGTAAGATAGTCATAATATTCCTCACAATATGAAGACAAATTTGAAGAGTACATTTCACAGTTTTTAGCAGGCCCTGGACGTACCACCTTGGGTCCCCAAAAAGTATGAGTGGAAGTGAAAGGGAATTGTGGAGACAGTTATCAGATAATTTTTGTTGTTTAATGCTGCATTCTAAAATCTTAATTTTCATTCACTAGAACAAATTTACATGAAAATATAAATAAAGTATAAAAATTGGTTGTAGCAGAGCCCTTTACTAGAACAATTTTAAAAAGATGGAAATTGAAAGTTTTTTTATAAAGAGTTTAAAATAATGGCCATTGTTTCCCTCAATCTGCATATGTTGGGGAAGAATGTTCAGATTTGCTTACAGGAATCCTTAAGAGCTTACATCCTCTCACTTATGCACAGCAAGTGGTGCCAATGATGTACATTAAATTTAGCAAGAACATCCCAATTAAGAAAAACGACCTTCAGAGCAGTTATGAGAAGAATACAGAAATGCTTTGAAAAGGAAAGAATGGAAAAAAGGCATTAGTTTTCCAAAAGTCAAATTTCGTCTCCTCTGTAATATTTTTATGTCTACAGCAATAGGAAAATATATTTTTCATTTTCAATCCAAGAAACTCATGCTGAAAATGTTATCATAGAGAAATAGGCTATTTGGTGCATGATCACCTGTCATTTTACAGGATTAAGGTTACCAAAAGCATAATTGCAGGAAAGGAAGAAGCAAAAATCTTGTAAAAATGCTCAAGACCGAAATTGTTTGTGCATCTGATTTGTGAGAGCCATAGTGTCATCCGTGCTACCTTTGAAAACTCCAGCCTACATTTGTGTATGCAAAATATTTTCAACATTTAGACATGTATTAGCTCTATTCAAACACTCTGTTGTTTTTTTTTTTTTGCTGTACTTTGCATCATTTCAATTGATTTTGTAAAATCCCACCTGCCTTACTGAGGGTAAAATCGCACCTGCCTTACTGAGCTCTGGCTCAGAATTCACCCATAAAAGCTGTTATGAAGAGGTGAAAGAGGAGAAGAGAGCAGTATGCAGATAAGCTCGGCATCCAGGCAGGCAGGCTGGGGGAAGGTCATTTACTGTCGAGTGCTAGGGACAGGAAAATGCCAAACCCACAAAGGGATGCTGCTGGGGACTGCGGGAGGACAGGAGTCACTAGGTGGCAGAAGCGCTCCTTCTGCTGCTGCTCCTACCCCGGGTGGTGTGGGCTGTAATTAGGTCAGTGTATGGTAAAGTAGGACTGGGTGATAAATAAAGTAGGTTTTCTCTCCTAGTACACACTGCAGCTTAATTTTGCTTCTTTTTAGGTGGTGTTACAAGGTGGATTAAAACTTTTAAAGGAAAAAAAAAGGCCCTCTCGACTAAGTAAATGAAATTTAAACTCACTGAGGAGTAACAGCAGAAAAGGAGGAGAGAAAAAAAAAGGAAAGATGACTCCTCTCTGGTGACATTGATATTCTGTTCAGAAGAACACTGAGAAGGGGGAGGGCTGTGCAGAGATGTGTGTTAAATCTCAAATCCAAACTGGCAAAATGTGCAGTTTTGCCAACTCTGGTGTAAAGCTATAACATGCACTTTTTTCCTTGAGGTATTTTTGTAATTTTGCTAAGAAAAAGACAGTTTCAGTCACCAAAACATAACTGATTTCCGCTTCCAGAGACTGGAGTAATGTATCTCACTACTAAGGTGGTACTGAAGGTCAAAGATGAGATAACATCTCCTGCATCACTTAATCTCCATCTAACTGGGAGCCACATTACCCCAGAGCTCAATGTCAGCTCATGGAAAGGAAGGTACAAGTTGTCAGAACAATTATTACAGAATGTGCTTAATAAGATTCAGAAAGCTGTTCTTTCTGGGTTAAATCATGTTAAGAACTTGATACTATTTCTAGGGAAGTCAATGCAAACCTCTCTTTGACTTCACTAAGATCAGATTTTGTCCTCAGTGCAGCATCTGACCTCCCAAAAGACATGACAGAGAAGGATTTTTTTTTTCAGGAAGAGGAAGACAGAGAACAGGAATTATCCTCTTCCTCTCTAGGCTTTCCATCCCTAAACATTCAGGGAGAAAAAAATATTTTCTTAAAAAGGAAGATGACGTGGCTGAAAGGAACAGACACAAAAATATCCAGAAAACAAACAACAATGTGTGTGCTAAAACATGATTTAGGCAGAATCTGAAATTCTGCGTACACCTAAAATGGTGATGCTCAAATATGATATTGCAGAAGTATGCTAAGATCAGGAGCTCTGAAAGCTCAGATCACTCCTGTATTCCCTTCTCCAGGTGCTTACTGGTACTGTTTTGGCTTGGGGGCTCAGGCAAACAACTTTTGCCTAAAACCCATTGGGAATTTAAGATGGGTAGAGTGCTGCAGAAAGTCCCAATGTGTTCAATTTCTTTAAGTATGGACAATTTACATTTACAGGATCCAATCCTAGCAATGTACTTTTGTTTAGGTTTTAAACATGGCAAGGGGTTGTTCCTCTAGCCACTTAATATACTATCCTAGTGATGGGTAAGCAAAGTAAGAGGATAATTTTAGTGGCATCAGATTAAGTGTGTATGAAGATTTTTGGTTTATGTCAATTCTGGCCAGCGGGAGCTACTGGAACCAGGTCTGTTCTGAACTGGGACAGTGTCTCCCCTGAAGATCATTTGTCATCTTCTCTTTATAGCCACTGCTGAAGTAGCTTCCTTGGCTCTCTAAGCTGTCGTAGGGCTTTGGACCAAATGTAGGGGGTTTTTTTTATATTTTTCTATCTACAGATAATTAGGTTGGTAGGATACTCTTGGCCTAACAGTTTACAAATTCACTTGGAAAGTAGAAGCCATAAATCTCACCTTGAAGTGGGTGTGATACCAACTTTGTATGGAGTTTTGCTTTTAATTCCATTTCTACAGAGCACTTGTAGGGATTAGCCTATAGTTTAGGGCATTTGAGTGAGGAAAACCTCAGCCCTCTTTTCACCTTTTGTTACCCAAGCCTGAGCAGGTCTCTGAGTTTCCGGGTGAATTCTCTAACAACTAAGTTGCTCTGTAAATGGTGGGCACAGGTCCTATAAATCATCTGGTTTCTGAAAGCAATGCAGTGAACTCTGGTCTTTGCAAGTGTACATGAAAGCAAAATTTTATGGAGTCAGGTTTCCTTTGTTCAAGTGAAGTATGGGAGCTGAGATTTCCCTTGCTTAGTGTTTTTCAATGATACTTGGTAATTTGGGAGAGATCACGTTGCACTGCATGCTGCATAAGTCCTTGTGTATACTAAATTGGATATCAGTGCCTGAAAGACATTGCTGTCTCTCCTTTTATAGATGCTGAAGTCCTGTATTGGACCTAGGGCTATAACTTTGTTGTTTATTACAGTTAATGAATTTAAGTAGGACACCAACTACATTAGCATATAGATGCTACTGTGAATTTCAGAGGTTTGGATAAGTTTCAGGGGACAGGAAAAAGTCCAGCATAGTCCTGATATCCATAAAACCATTCTTTCCTGGGTATGGGTGCATATTCTATGGTGGGAATCAGTTATCACAGCACAAAGATGCTGTGAACCCAGAAGATTAATATTAGACATATCATTCAGACTCTCAGGTGGAGACAGTTATGAAAGAGAGTTAAAATAGTGCCCTCCCTCAGTCCCATTGTCTTTATTTCTCATGTACTTGGTACTACAGAAATATAAATTATAACTGCCTGTCTCGGAGAAAATCAAACTAAAGACACAGTGCAGACTTACAGGGTTCCTCTAAGTTACCAAATTGGTTTCATTTTTATGTGTCTCACTATCATATAACTAGTAGCATCCAAGCAAAAAACTTTTTTACCTAAAGATTTTGTCAAGTATAGGAAAGATCAATTTCACCAGTGTCACTACAGTCTTCCATCTCCAGCAACAGCTAATATTACCACTGACTTCATCTAAAAATTGCAGTCCTTGTGTTTGAACTGGAAATCATAAAAAGATAGTTGACTACTTTGAATACTTCAGTCAATCTCTATACTTGCTTGAAAATGGGCTATGTTGAAGATTAGGTTCCTTCCAAAAGGTCTGGTTTTCCACTAGCTCAAGAAGCATAATAAAGGTGAAAGATGGTGGTAACAATAGATATGGCTAGTGGACTCGTCTACATGTGGTCTCTCACTGATTACACCACCAGAACAGGAGAATCATCAGAATTTCTTTCTTAGAAATCCTCAGTATAAACAAGATCTGACTGTGGATTTAGAATGTTAAACTTATTATTTGACAAGTTAGATCCCAAAAGGATTATTTTTGTTACTACTAAGACGGAATCTGATGTAGAATGAGGGTTGGATTTTTTTTCCCTTGGTATTTTTAACTCCTCTTGAAAACATTTTGATGAATAGTAGGAGTGGTTGGTACATTTCCAATTTGGAACTGCTTAGCTCATGAGTTCATAAAATAACTGCTACAACTGAAAAGTACTGCAGCAGCATGGAAAAAAAAAAAGATAAAGAAAACTCTGCAGACTTATAAACACATTATTTTCTCTTCTTAATTGAGGTCCAGATGTAGAAAACACATGGACAGAAAAGAATTTTGGTTTTACTTTTAAAAAAAGTGAATACATTTTAGTTCTTTCACTTGAGGAGAGTTTTAGAGTTTAGAATTTCTATTTTACAGTTGTGTTACGTGGAGCACACTGTTAGTGCTATGTTACAAAATCAGTGGTACAAAATAAGATACATTTAGCTTCATTATCTCAAGTATTTTCCCATAAGAATAAAATCTTTGTGGTAAGAGAAGAATTTGTGTATTCAGTACTCTACTTCCTTGTGAGAATCAACTCAAAACAGATATGCCTAATCTTTCAGGCAGTGCTAGCCACAGACTCTGTGGTGGGACCATGTTTGAGTCTCATGCTGTAACTTCTCAGCAATTTGTCATACCCTTGCCTCATGATCTGGCATGCACATGTGCATGCCAGACATATCATGAGTACGTATACAACACCTTCCCTCTCATATTTTCCAAATCCATGAATGCCCAAATTATCATATGACCAGCAGGGTGTTTACCCACCACTTCCAGTGTCATTGCCAGATGTGTAGGCTTAATGCAGAGTAAAACTCTGAAAACTATATGCAACATGGAGCAAGCACCAGCTTACATGCCAAAGCTGTTCTGCTCCTACCTCAAGATGCACAGATGTCTATTTCTATCCTTGAAAAACTGTTCAGTGCATGAACATTTTGGAATGGCATCATGTTCTGACTGTCACATCAGTTTAAGCAGATGTATTAGTTTCCATTTGTAGAATAAATGGACTTTTCTGATAAAAGATACAACTACTTGATTTCAAAATCAATTTTATTGTGTGCTGAACAGGTGAATATTGGTCTACTCATTCATGAACTACTGCATGGGAATGAGATGCTTTGTGCAGCAGAGATATCAAACTGCGGTGAACAGGTTACTGCAGTTTTGTGATGAACTTAATTGGCATCCAGTGACAATAAAATAACAGAGGGCACTGCAGGTCAAACTTCAACTCCATCAGCAGAGCCCTGTGGGGAAGCTTCCAGAGTACCTGCTGCACTATTGTTCCCTCTATTCATTACTATCAGCATCTCTCCTTCTGACAAACACTAGGCTTTTTATTTTAAACCAAAAAAAATCACCAGGGGTTCTACATGCCAGGATGGTGTAATAAATTATTTGCATAAGAAAGAGAATAATTTCAAAATACCTCCTTGAAAAACAAGCAGTTAAATTTTTCCGTTTAATGATAAAGTCTCGAGTCACACTGTATCTCATTGTGTGTCTCCTATAAAATCATTTGATTAGAAAAGCAGAGGATAATTGGCATGACAAAAACAAGGACACAAGAAGTGAGGCATTATGTGCTGTTTCCACAAATATTACTGCTAATTGTGTCAATTAAATTATCTAATTAGTCTACAGTAAATCACTTGAGCGCACACTAGCACAAATTCAAAGCATATGTTTCTACAGAGAAACTAATAGTTCCTAAAGGGTCAGAGTTTAGGAAAAGCCACCAGACATGGCATGAGCAAAGCATAACTCTGCTTAGAATTTTGATAATAATCAAACATACCTAAACATTATACAGATCATCCTGCTGCCTGGGAAATGGTCTGATAATAAGCTTTGCACAGGGCATGCCAAAATTAGTTCTGGACATATCCTGACCATTTTAGAAAACAACTCAAAGCCATGGTTGTATCACAGCAGGGCTGAACTCACATTAAAAAACTGTTGTGAAGGGCAGGCCATGTGTGCTGGGCTGTGCTCCACAAGTTTGAGGCAGGGCATGCTGATGTGCAACTTCCTACATAAGCAGACCGGGAGAGGTAAAACCTGCACTAGCCAATTAAATGTTTCTAGGAATACTATCTCATCCACTGAGAACAGCTGTCAGGGAACAGCCCATGTCCAAATCATTACACGTCTTACAGTGAACACGCCCCCAGTTTGAGTGCCTGCTAGGAATTCTCGCTGGCCCATGCTCACTCCCAAATGTGCCCAGGAGTTTAGGTGAGTGATAGTTCACACAGGCTAAAACTACCTTGGGCTCTTCTGTCACTTGGAGAGGTCAGGCAGCCCTGGGGTTCTCCAGCACTTTTACTTTGCTTGTGCACAAGCAGTCATGACATCTATTTTATCCTCTGTGTGATGCACTCTTACAGGGTCGCCACCATTTTTATAGAGAGAGCGTAAGCAGATTACAGCCGTTGAAATCAAAGGTTTGACTAAGAACCAAGTCCTTCTCCAAACTGAATCCTTTATCTATACATGATCTTTATCTGTAGCTATAAATAGAAACCTTTAGTTATTGCCCCTCTTATGCTCTTCCTACACACATGCATTCCCCAAACTATCAGGCCAATAATCAGCTTCATTATCAAGATGTCACCTTAATCTTTGACAACATCCCTAGTAAGATGTATTGCATGTGTGAAGAATGAGAATGGCCTTAGAAGACTAAGGGCAATGAAAAAGTTGCATTCTGATATTTGATACTTTCTAGAAACAGTGCTTTCCAGTCATCAGTATAAGGAGTATCCAAAGAGTAGTTAGCTACAGAATTTTTGGGGAAGTCGGTGTTTGGAGGACACTTCTGGAGGAGGCTGGTTTTTTTTGTTTGTCACTATTTGATCTCATGGTTAATTGATGTTTCATTTGTCTCATTTCATATGTTTAACAAGAAATTAAATTCTTACTTAGCTGTGATGTGATAAAACTTCCTGAAAAACACAGACATACACATATATTTTAAAGCTGACCAAATAACCCTTTTATCTGTAAAGGTGTCTGAGTATATGCTCTACAGTTTTTAAATATGACTAAATTTTAATATAAGTATGTCTGAATATAAACTCAGAAGCTGAATCTACATAGGATACTATTTAGATTTTATCAAATGGCCTTTGAGAGGAATTTATAGGTCAAAAAGTGGAATATGAGTGCAATTTAGATTCCTAAGTCACAAATTAATTTTTTAATCAAATTTTGAAGTTGCAAAGTGTCCTCAGTAACCTTAAGAATAGAACAAAAGAAAATTGCTAAAATCTATGAATTGTTAAAGCCATTTTTAGCACTGAAAAAAAGGGATAACAAGAACTTTTGTCATCTATTCAATAACTAGCCACTCCTCACTAAAAATTTTAATGTACCCACAGATCAGAGAGCTCCTTACTTTCTTCATAACTGGAATTACTTCCTCATTTAGCATCTTCAATGAATGCACTAAAATTTTGGAATCAAATTGAATCACTAGACAGGGATCTTTACAGTCTAAAGAGATCCACAGCAATTTTGTGAATTGTGCAAGGATTTCTGTTATTTTTCCAGAATCCTATAATATCTATGTGTGTATGTGCCTCTTGCTATAAGTGCAGGAGGCTACTTCACAAAAAATATGAGAGTCTAAACTAAGTGTTAACTTCTTTTTATATAAATGTCATAGATGTAAATAAACTTGAAAATGTTCAGGTTTTAGGACATGTTACTTTTTCATTCTAATTGAAGACATTATAGTATTTAATGATATGGTTGTTCAGGAACAAGGGTTGATTAAAACAGTATTTATGGATGTGCTTCCAAGGATTGGGTGTGTCTTGTAGAAAGAAAAGATAAAACTTCAATATCTATATTACCAGAGAAACACCGTACACCTTCAGCATGGTCAGTTCTCTCTGAACAGTAACAGTGATGCTTTGTTTCCCTCTCAGTTATGTCATTATTTTAAAACTTAATTTTTCATTTATGATTTTTTACCTTGCTTTGGGAATCTGTAATTGTAGCAAAGTAAAAGTGCATGCATCTTGATTGTCTAGAACATTTATGAAAGTAGATGTTTTAAGGATGAGTCAATTCTGAGGTGTCAGTTTTGGAAAGTAAACCAACATTTTATTAGCTTGATTAGCTTATCTGCATGCTGGCCAGGCAAAATTAGAGATAGCCTTGGCACAATGCTTGGAACCACAGCCTGGCAATATTTTTGTTTTCTGCTGCATCCTCCTCTACTTAGCACCTGCTAAACTGCATCTGAAAGACTGGTCCAGTTTTGGGTGCCCTGGTAAAGGAAATACATTTATATGCTGAAGCAAGGTTTGCCAAGAAGGTCGAGGCTGGAGCACTCAGCTCTTTCCACCTCTCCATCCAGGAGAGGATGAGGGACCAGGGGTTGTTCAGCCTTAGGCAGAGGCAGATTCAGAAGGACCTAACAGCTACTCCCAGCATCTGCATGGGGGTTGGGAGGAAGGGTCAGCAAGAAGACGGTGTTGAACTCTTCACAGTGGGGCTAAGTGGGAGGATAAGAGACAACATACAGGAGTTGAACAAGCAGGCTTGACTGAATGTCAGAAAGCTCTTTTTTTCAATATGAGGCTAGTCAAGCAGTGGAACAGATTTTGCATTTCCCAGCCTCAGGGGTTTCCAAAATCTAATTGGATGAAGTCCTGAGCTACCTGAGCAGCTGACCCTGCTTTGAGCAGAAGGTTAGAATAGAGATTGCTCAAGGTCACTTTCAACCTGAATGATTCTGTGGCCCTGTGTTTCTATAACTGCAAATAAAAATGATTTACATGTATTTATATGCAAGAAATTGTCCAGGAGAGCACTTTAATTTAATAACTACCAGTTGGCTCATCACTCCTAACAGCTTCAGAGTTTTGCACAGTATAGAATCATAGAATCATTTAGACTGGAAAAGATCTCTAAAATCACGGAATTCAACCATTAATCTAGCATTGCCAAGTCCACCACTAAACCACAACCTTAATATATTGCAATGTTCATAGAAAATAGCTACCTCTTGAAAAAAAAAAAAAAAAGACACCACTGTACCATACTAGGGTAATGTAATCACAAACAAAAGGGTATGCATTTTATACTGTGATATCTTGGTGGAACATATGTTACAAGCAAAGCAAAGATAGTTTAAGCCTTGATGTAGTTGACTACCTTTGATGCTACAATTAATTTGGGCTGGGCCAGCTGCCTTATAATTAAAAATAAGTCTTTGCTTTGCCAGACCTCAGATTTTATACTATTGCAAAAATCCTTCTTGTGCCAATAAACATAGCTAGTGTTTTATGGTAACTTTCCACTGAGGGGTAGGGAGACATTTCCTTCTCTACTAGTTTCCCAAATGCATAGGTAATTGGTTTTCACCATGCATTGAGTTATTTCAACAGTGATCATATTTCTCTTGCACTGTGAGAAATTGGTGTCATGCCTCCAAAGCATGGGTGATCCAAGCAAAACAATAAATGAGGTTACACCTGGGTTTTGGGACCACTCTACCTCTCCCCATCCAATAGTTCTCTTCCCCTTCTCACAGAGAAGCTGCCAAACTGGATTCCAAACAGAGCTTCCCCAGGAAGCTCTGGAGGGTAGAAGGTAATACTTCACTGTTTCTGCAGCATTTGCTGATCCAAAAATTTTTCCCATTTGAAAAAGTGATGGGGCTGTATTCATCTTGCAAATCATGACAGGATTACACTACTTTCCTTTGTGAGAAAATTCTATTGTACATATGAAAAGCAAGTATTTGGACTAAAAACTCATATTTGCTTTCCCTTTCATTCTCAATTCTGCTTCATCATAGTAACTCAGTTAATAGATTCCTAAGTAATTCCAGTATTGAGAGCAAAACAGAGTTACTGAAAACAGATAAGCCTTGGTATCATAGGCAAGTGCACTTTTGTCTCTTAGAGTCAGAAGAACAACACCTACAAATCTTACATAGTTGTGATGCTATGCAGAAACCTCTTAAACACAGCCAAATGGCGTGTAACTTGAAATAGAAGAACATCAAGGTGAGTAAAGGCAGCAAAAAGAAGCCATGGTAAAGAAGAAGAAACAGGTCTTGATTTCAGAAGAATCTGAGACTGACTTTGTCCTCTTTTATATGGTTTTGAGATACTGAATGTCCCTGGCACATGACCATTATCAGGTACATCCTGAATTTATTTTGCCTTTCTATTTTATTTAAAGATAGATCTCTTTGATTTTATTGACTTCTCTTCTTCACAGACAGTGCAGATGTTCTAATGAAACTGAGGACAAGTGTTACAGTCTTTTAAAATTTCTCATGTCTTTTATAACTACTGGCCTACATAACTGACAAATAATTTAGCAGTCATGTAAAGGAATTCCACAAAGCAAGCTCAAATATAGTCAAAAATATACATACAGGATTTTTATTCCTCTTGAAATGACATAAGTAGTCTTACAGTGATGGATTTAATGTATTCATAATAATTTTCAGAAATTGAAATATGATGAAGAATTTTCCAAATGCAACATGTTGCAAGAATTGCACTATTTTAAAAATGAAATTGCTGGCACATTTAAACAAAAGAATTTTTTTTAATAGCAACTAAGAAGTATTTACTTAAAAAAATACTGCTTTTCATGAAGACCAGGAAAGGACATTTGTACACTATAAGCCACAGAAATGTGTCCATTTTCTGTGAAGAAACAGCTTTGTTTTCTTAGAACACTTGCTTAATATAGATCAAGGGATTATGTTGTCTTTACTTGCCAATTAACATAAAGGTTGCAAATTCATATGGATGGCCAAAGTTTCCCTCCATGTGCTGAAATTTCTCCTTTATAGCTGGAAGAAATCCCTATGATGAAAAAAATACATGTTTCAGAAAATGCCTAAAGATATACTGGAAAAGTTTAAATACTATAAACTATATACCACATAAAATTATTCTGGACAAAAGTTGTCTGCCTAAATGGCACTTAGTATTGGATTTGCTTATGGAAGAGTCATCCAAAGGGCTGCTTTCGAAACCAGTTTTAAGTAGCCATTGATCACAAGAGGTGCAAAAGTAGCTCATTGCGTCCATGTGTATTTTCGTCTGTATGTTTATGTGCTGCATTTCATAGTTTGCTTTGTCATCGTTCCCAGCTATTCCCTTTCTTTCACTGGTTTTTGCAGAAGGGTTGGAAGGTCCCAGCAGCTTCTTCCTAGATGCATGTTCTAATTAAATTATGTCTACATGTGACTATCTTTTACTGCTTTTGACCTCAGAATGCTAGATGTGAGACAATACGTGCTTTGGAAGATGACTGGAAGGATAGTGGTAGGACCAGAACTATATGACTTAATTAAAGTCTATGAGACCAGACGGGATCCATCCTAGGGTAATGACGGCGCTGGCAGAAGAGCTTACCAAGCTGCTCTCCATCATCTTCCAACAGTCCTGGCTCACTGGGGAGGTCCCAGATGATTGGAAGTTGGCAAATATCACCCCAATCCATAAAAAAGGCTGCACGGCTGACCCTGGTAACTACAGGCATGTCAGCCTGACCTCGGTGCCTGGCAGAGTTATGGAGCAGATCATCCTGTGTGCAATCGCACAGCACCTACAGGATGGACAAGGGATCAGACGCAGCAAACATGGGTTTAGGAGGGGCAGATCCTGTTTGACCAACCTGATCTCCTTTCATGATCAGGTGACCTACCTGGTGGATGAGGGGAAGGATGCGGATGTGTCTATCTGGACTTCAGCAAAGCCTTTGATACTGTCTTCCATAATATACTCCTGGAAAAGCTGGCAGCCCACGGCTTGGACAGGGGCACTCTGTGCTGGGTTAAGAACTGGCTGGAGGGCCGGGCCCAGAGAGTGCTGGTGAATGGGGCTGCATCCAGCTGGTGGCCGGTCACCAGTGGTGTCCCCCAGGGATCAGTGCTGGGCCCAGTCCTTTTTAACATCTTTATCGATGATTTAGATGAGGGGATTGAGTCTATCATGAGCAAATCTGCAGATGACACCAAGTTGGGAGGGAGTGTCAATCTACCGGAAGGCAGGAGGGCTCTGCAGAGGGATCTGGACAGACTGGAGAGCTGGGCTGACTCCAATGGGATGAAGTTCAACAAGACCAAGTGCCGGGTCCTGCACTTTGGCCACAACAACCCCTGCAGCACTACAGGCTGGGCACAGAGTGGCTGGAGAGCAGCCAGGTGGAAAGGGACCTGGGGGTGCTGATCGACAGGAAGCTGAACATGAGCCAGCAGTGTGCCCAGGTGGCCAAGAAGGCCAATGGCATCCTAGCCTGCATCAAGAACAGTGTGGCCAGCAGGAGCAGGGAAGTGATTCTTGCCCTGTACTCAGGGCTGGTGAGGCCTCACCTTGAGTATTGTGTCCAGTTCTGGGCCCCTCAGTTCAGGAAGGATATTGAGGTGCTGGAGCAGGTCCAGAGAAGAGCAACCAGGCTGATGAAGGGACTTGAGCACAAATCCTATGAGGAGAGGCTGAGGGAGCTGGGGTTGTTTAGTCTGGAGAAGAGAAGGCTTAGAGGTGACCTCATCACTCTCTTCAACTACCTGAAAGGAGGTTATAGCCAGGTGAGGGTTGGTCTCTTCTCCCAGGCAACCAAAAATAGGACAAGGGCACTTGGGCTCAAGGTGTGCCAGGGGAGGTTTAAGTTAGATGTTAGGAAGAAATTCTTTACAGAGAGGGTAATCAGGCATTGGAACGGCCTGCCCAGAGAGGTGGTGGATTCACCATCCCTGGAGGTTTTTAAACAGAGATTGGACTTGGCCCTTAGTGCCATGATATAGTAATTGGAGTTGGATCAGGGGTTGGACTCAATGATCTTAGAGATCTTTTCCAATCCAATCTATTCTATGATTCTAAAAAAATTGTTCCATTCTCAAAGAGCTTGCAGTCCAAATGTAGGAGAGAAATAAGAAAGGTGGATAAGCAGGAAACAAAAGGAAGGTGACCATTATATAGATGTTACTAATGTTGTGGGACGATAAGGTAACTTCCTTCCTTGGCAATAGCTAAATATTTCATAGACAAACATGAATTAAACTATCTCCATTGTCTACTAAAGTCTTGGAAATCTAGGAAAGAGAAGTTATAGTTAAGATCTTTTCAATTCTGTGTTTCATAAATTTTTCTTTGTAAAGTTGGATTATTATGAAGTTGGGTGACACGTGAAGCAAAATTAAGAAACGAGAGAAAATGTTTAAGCAACAAGTACAGAGAATGATGAAATTATTAAGAGGGAAAGGGAAAAGGAGAACTGTGGAATACCTAGGGGGAGAACACATGGAGAAACAGTTGGAAGTAAACCACTTTTTTGGCTGTAGCTCACTGGTGATACCTTGGAGTTTTGATGTTTTGATTTTTTTTTTTTTAATTTTTGTAGATCTTAGAAATAGTTATGTAGTAAATGTAGATTTTAGAGTAGCAACATATTATCCCTTTACCCTTAACACACCAGCTCAAACCCCTGTTACCCATTCCCATATCAATTCCCTAAATTCCATAGCCTGTTTAGTCTCTTTTTCTAGGTAGAATGGTAGAAGAACATCCTAGCCCTACGGAACAAGATATAGCCGTAGATTCAACAACCTTCAGGCCTAGAATTCTGGAAGGCCTCCAAGGACATTATGTGCTCTGCTCTGAGGAAGATGAAGATGAAGATGAAGAAGAGGGGGTCCCAAAATGCCCCCAGACCCAATTTCCAAGAGGCGTGGCGGGGGCAGAACCTGGGTGGTAGCTGGACGGGATTGGGTGAAAATCATTATAAAAACTGTGAAAATCTCGATTCGAGAACACTCTGGGGGTATTCCAGAAAGCCTGAGGGCTCATTAAAACCTTTGTATCCTTATCTTATCTCCTACCTAATTTGGCTTGGAGTCTTTTTTTCCCCACAGCCATTTAGGCAACACTGGACTATGTCTCCCTGCAGTTCAGTTACCTAAGAATTATTTCTGGAGTAAGATTTACAATGCCTCAGTCACCATGTGCAGTTTTGGGCACCACAATGTAAGAAAGATATTAAGCTCTTAGAGAGCATCCAAAGGAGGGAAATGGAGATGGTGAAGGGCCTTGAGGGGAAGCCGTATGAGAAGCAGCTGAGGTCACTTGGTCTGTTCAGCCTGGAGGAGACTGAGGGCAGATCTCATTGCAGTTACAACTTCCTTGTGAGGGGAAGAGCAAGGGTTGACACTGATCTCTTCTCTGTGGTGACCAGTGACAGGACCTGAGGGAATGGCCAGAAGTCGTGTCAGGGGAGATTTAGGTTGGATGTTAGAAAGAGGCTTTTCACCCAGCTGGTGGTTGGGTGTTGGAACAGGCTGTGCAGGGAAGTGGTCACAGCACCAAGCCTGACAGAGTCCAGGAAGTGTTTGGATGATACTCTGAGGCACACGATGTGACTCTTGGGGATGGTCCTATGCAGGGCCAAGAGATGGACTTGATGATCCTTGTGAATCCTTTTCAACTCAGCATGTGATTTGTGATGTTATCTGGTATCCTACAGCTCCAGCTCCCAAACCTGGGATCTTTCAGTATCAGGGAGTTTGCAAGAATCAGTGACAAAACAGGATATTGCACACCTATAATAATTCTACCAATACTGAATATAATGAGGATATGTCATTACTCCTGACTATATTACAGGTTTGGGGTGACACACTTGTGTTCAAGGCCTATTGCATTGTACTCAGGTAACTTCTGCCTACAACATATTTAGTCCATAGTGAAAAACTGCATATGGGAAAGCAGATACAGTGCATGTTGATGTTGGTAGAAGACTCAGCTGTAGCTTTCCCACTTATTAGGCTGAAAATGTACCCTATACTGTATTGCTTTGGGTTTTGTCAGCACACACAGTGTGCATTTTTGATACAAAACAGGCTGATCTAACCAGACACAATGTGACTCATGTAACAAATGACACTGAAAAGAGATTTGCTTCTTTAATGGATAAAAACAGGCAACTCCTTTAACAACAGCATTTGCAGCTGCCCTTTCATATTTGAGATAACTATGGTTATTAATAGGTACTTGTCACTTCATCCATACTGAATTTCTGCTTGTTTGTTCATTCATAAACCATAAGCATCACCAGCGTGATGTTTTGGAGACATTTGCAAGCTTCAGAGAACATCACATCTAGATCATACTCTACCTACTGGGACCTACTGAAACATCACAGCTGCTTTCAGACACGCAGTTCTACCTTGTCCATTTCGTTCTCAGTAACAGCAGCATATTGTAGACATGCGCAGCCATTAAAATCAGAAATTAAATTCTGCTTACTGGAAAAAAAATGCTTATGTAATTCTTTTTGTGCAAAGGAAAAGAATGTCCTGACCTAGTCAATACATTTCTCTGGCATCAACTGTTTTAGTTACAGACCTGGCACTACAAAATCCAGTGCTGAACTGTGCTTATTGGACTACTGTTGCCAATCTAACCACCCACAGAGTCAGCATTTCTTCTTCTGCAGAGTAAGTATGATCACACTACTGGAAATGAGAAGGAGTTGCTTTCCTAGCGGTCTCCAATTGAGGTAGCTGGGAAAACATTCTGCAGTGGCTCAGAAACAAATTAATATCCTTGACAACACCTCATATAAAGAAAGCTACTTTTAGATTTGCTTACTCACAGACAAAACTCTCAGTGCCTGCAAGCTTTGACAGAAAAAGGGGCCAAAGTCTCTGTGAGCCATCTGTGAGCCACACAGCCACTACTGTTGGACAGAGCCAAGAGCTTAAGGAATACTTACTATGCATTGAAATCTAATAGGAGACAGCAAGAGAAAAAAAGGAGAAAAAAATTATGGCAGTTGACTCATGCACTATTCCAACTCCCAGGAGTTTGCTGCTAGCACGATGCATCCAGCTGAAGGTACACTGAGTACGGCTTGCACCTTGCAGTAAGCATCCTGCCCAGCTCTCCCATGAGACAGATGTTTTCCTGCTTAACCTACAGGCTGCATTTCACAGGCATTGTCCAGGGCCACGTAAATAAATAACAGTTTTATTAATCTGATAAATTATGCTTGAAACAGAAGGTGGAAACAAATCTTTTTTAATCTTGTTTAGGAGAAACTGATACCTGATTGCTTTTGAACTTCTGTCTTACAAATTAGGGAAACTTTTGAATTGTAACAGGGTCTTGGATGTCTGATTTTGAAAGGAAAGATTGCCCTAGTATGTGGAAAAATTCAAAGGGCAGTTCTTTATTTTAGAATCAGTACAGTCATAGGTGTACCATGAAAGTGGGCTTAATAAGTCAACACAGTTTGTTGACACCTTTTTCGTAACACAAACCACACAAGCCAAACAGGCTGTAATGTATAAACATTTCACTATAAGCTTCAGCTTTCTGTATCTCCTGCTCTTAGTTCTGGTGCCATGCCATACACCTTCTTCCACTTACTCAAATACTTCAGATATGACCTGGTATTCAACATACACTAAGATGGATATATTAGCTGTTATAATCAGTCTTATTATTTGTATTTGCTTATTACTGATATTAGAACTAGAAAGATTATCTGTGGTAAAAGTACAAAGTGATTATGTTCCTATAAATGAGTAACAGGAAAATGCAGTATTTGAGGAGGAAAAAGCCTCAGATTTGGTATTGAGTCCTGTGTGGTTGAATAGCTTCTTGAAACAGTCGTAGTACCTTCAGTCACTTAGGTATAGTTTAATGTCGTCCCAGTTAAAGGGACATGCTGGGGAAAAAAACCACTGTTTTGGGTAAAATGTGGGCTGCTCCCATACAGTTTGTCCCTGAGGACAATTCATGCATTAACTGTATGACAAAACTCCAAAAGAACATGCAAAGGTCATATTTAATGGGCTGAAAAATCCTCAAGGAATGTAAATGACTGGGACTAGAGAAACAGGATTAAAAGTTGCTGATATCTGTAAATACCCTTGTAGAGCTGTGCAGGCAAGAGGAAGAACTACATGTTGAGACTTGGGTAATGTTTAGTCCTTCTTTTTAGGTCAGCATTACAGGAATCGAGTAAGTGGTGGAAAACATATACATAAAGGAAATATGCATGCAGCAAAAATAGCTACGTTTCCAAATGTACATTCTCTGAACCAGAACATTTCTTATTCATTGAACTTCTAGTTGGAAAACATTGTAAGGCAATAAAGTTTTGTTGCCCAGTTGCAAGTTGTGTTACTGTGCCCTCAAAGATCAGAGTTTGAAGCCAGTTTGAAAGTCACTTAGGTCTTGTAATTTATCCTGTTCCCACTATCTGGTAACAGAGTTCTTGAGCCCTTTAAAACATTTTTGTTGTGTTTACATTTTAAAAGTTTCCACTGTAGTTTATGCTTCCCAGTTTTAGATGTTTCTTTGTTAAGAATCATGTTTTTGGTTGCATTCTCACCAAAGAGTACGTATACAAGCCTGCATTTGGAGCAAAGCTAATAGTGTCAAAAAGAGTATCTATTTGATAGTCCAGGCATAGTGTGCTCTTATTTGCTTAAAATATACTCTCTGGACCTACTTTCTGTAACAGATCCATCTATTCAAAATATTTAGCCACAGGTTATGTTTCTGGTTAGAAGATGCATGTGCACAAGTTATACAGCTGTTTCAGACATGATAGAATCACTAAGCATATTACACTGCAGAAAAGTTACAATAACTGGACAACACAGTTACTTGACTGAAGTTTAACATATATTTTCAGCCTACATTTTGTTTACATTACATTTTCTTGAGGTTAAAGCATATAATTGTCATCTACTTACACTGCTTTTTAGAGAAAAGTGTCTTAGTATTAGACCAGCAAAGACTGAACTGTGAAATTATATAAATGTAACACTGCTCAGAATTTAAAGAGAAAAACTGAAATATGTAAGAAACTACCATGACTTTTAGCCATTCATGTTTTGCACATGCACTTCTACAGAAGAATGAGTGTAGTGCTGTTTTCCTTCTCTCAGCTGTTTGTATCACAGCAATCACAGTATCTAGGTGCCAGTTTTGACAAAATTTCACTGGGAAAGAAACAATTATTATAGGTTTCATTGTGAAATAACTGGTTATGTGTCAGCAGCTGCTGTACAGAACTGAAAATACATCAGTGAGTACAGAATGAGTGTTAGAGAGATTTGGATACACATCAGTGAGTCCTGGAGAGACTATAGACATTGTAGAAGACTGTATCGTATTCCTATTCTGCAAAAGACTTTCCCAAGAAAATACTCATAGAGAAATCCTGAAAGGGCAAAGTTCAATACAAAGAAAAACAGAACCCTGGTATACTTTTATGCCTTTCAGAATACATGTGAATAAAATATACCTAATTCAATCAGCATTGAAGGGTGTTATGGGTATTATAATTGATTTCGTTATTCTAAGAAAGGCTCAAATTGAGATGACAACATTGAATTGGCGGAGACAACTAGTGATAGTAATAGGCTGATGAAGCAGTTAGTATACTGGTAGATTTATATACAACAACAGTTGCATTATACTGCAGCTACCACTAGTGTAATCTTGGATACTGTAGTCATTTGCTAAAGTAGGTAGTTCTTTTCGATCTTATGAAAATAGATCATTAAATCGATTTCCAGGTAGTACATACCACAGTACTTCCAAGTACAAGCTGTATGAGTGTGTATATTTTCAGTAGGACCTTTGTACTTTAATTGAGCCCTGGTAAAATCAGGCTTCTACAATTTCACTACTCATAAATATCCTAGGAAAGTAAGATCTACATTTCTCTTTGTGATATGCACAGAATATTATCCATTGTCATAAAAAGTTATGCTAGTGTGTCTGTCTTTAAGATGCAGGCCTCTTTCTTCTGATGGACTTATTGAGGAAATGTTTTTTATTCTACATATATATTCAAAATGTAGTATTTAATTCTTCTCGTAAAATATACACGTATACTGACATGAAGTGTATACAAAGGAAAGGAAAAAGTTTGTATTCTTATCTGACTCTTCACCTGCATTAGCAGAATGCCATTCTCTCTGTGGTCATTTTCCTCAAGAGCATTTTAGTTCACTATTTTCTGTCATGGGCTGTTTTTCCAAGTGAAAAAAATCACAAGCCAATAAAATGTAAGGCAAACCTTCCACAGATAATTTGAAAAGTCTGAGGAACAACAGCAGCAAAGATGTTCATGGTCTAGATTACCCTTGCAGCCAGAGTACATATTACAATCTTAGTAGAAGAAGTCTGACTGATGAAGCCCTGGCTTCATTCAGTTATTCCAGTGAAAACTATGATATTCTGAGTAGTTTGGGGTTGCTTATCAATTACTATGTGTAGCTTTTCACCTTCCTGATTATTTAGAGCTTTTGAAAAGAAATGACTGGGTCACAATGAGATGCATCTTTGGGGGTTTTGGAGTTTTGTTTTTGTATATCCTTAGTGTAATTTTAAATGGAATGTTTATTCAAAATAGTCAAAAAACATTCTTTATCTGCCATTAATGTCCCTCTAGTTTTACAGACCTATACTGTTGATATTCGTAATCACAAAAGGAAATTTAGAGAAATTTGGCCTTTCATAAATGGAAAAAAAAAGGAAAGAAAGAGAAAAAAGTATTAAAACAGCACAGAGGAAAAGTTAACTTTAACTATAATTTTCCCTTCAATCCACTTCAAATGTAGTTTCATTTTAAGTTTTGGGCACATGTTGGGGTCATTTCTTATTTTATCAAAACAGTTTTCCCATCTTAATTAAAATCAGTGGACTATGCAATTCTGTTAGATTGGAGGAAAGGAGAGTTTGTTAATTTACATTTAAATAAAACTGATTTTCTGAACTTTTGATATAGTTACATTTTTAATATCTTATGCTTCATATTATATTTATAAGTGGTACCCCTAGAATTATGGGCAGTCTTGGCTCACATTTCTGTAATCCTTCAGTAATAGTAGTGTGTTTGTAGCTGTGGTAGTCTAATAATGGAATCAAGGCAAAACATAGAGGTGGAGGTAATTTTTTTTTTATTTATCAAATCTATTGTATAACTGGATGAAGAGGCAATTTGAAGAAGTTTTCTCAAAACATTTTCCAATTTTTTCCAGCTGTTCCACTATTCCTTTTAGTCTAATTGAAAATACTATTCATTACAATTGAGAATATAATAATTCTGTTGTGGTGTCTTCAGGGGCAACTTTCCTGCGTTGATATTTTAGGATCATCAAAGTTTGAAGTTCAGCTTCCTATTGATTGACAGATTCCAAAGTTTTCAGTAACTGAAGAGACCAGGGCAATTTTTTTTGCTATTTTTTTCTTTAGTCTTTCATTTGCCTTTTTTTCCACCTTTCATTTTTCTTTTTCTTTACTATTTATTTCTAGTCTCACCTCTAGACTTCTAGTTTTTTTTGAAAAATTCAATACTTGCACTTAAATAGTGAAGGCATTCAAATGGATGTAGTCAGAGACTCTTTATAGTACAAATGAAGCAGTAAAGTACCTCAATTAACACCTGAACTATGTGTAATTAACAGGAATTCTCTGCAGTACAAAAAGATATAAGATTTACTTGCCACACTGATACACTATGTTTGACGTATGCAGAGATGCACAAGAAAATTTTCTTATTTAGTATTCAAGCAGAAATGACAGTGAGAACAAGCTTCCTTAACGATTTTTTATGTGATAGTTCTTTTTGCATGGAAACCTGAAGGGGCTTCCTCAGGTTTAGTTTTCTGCTGTGATGTGTCCCAAAACCTTCATTCTTATAGTCCTTTTGGACTCAACACAATTTCATGTTGAATAATGCTTAAGTTAGTTTGCAGTTTATAATGAATATTTGTGGTTTTAGCATCAGCAGGGACAGGAAATACTTCACAGATCTGAAGGTAATGTAACGTTTTTGAGAATGCTTCTTGTTTAGATTCAGTTGCTATCACCATATATAGAACTAAAAAAAACCAATTTTCCATCTAGAGAAGGATATTGGAATATTTTCTAACTGAATTGTAATTGACACTGAAAAAAATTTATGTGTCGAAATCTAAATAAGTCTGAAATATTTTATTCCATGCTACCTATTATCAAGGGTTATACCACAGTTTCTAAACTAAAATTCTTTCAAAAGATGGCAAATCAGATTTCCTCTTTAAAGTTTTCCTCTCTAAAACTTTTTGACAATTTAAAAAAAATATTTGATTAATAGAAAATAATTCAAACTAACCTTTCTCTAGGGCTATCAGCTATTTTACCTGATGTCTTGGAGTATTTGTCCAGCAATGAAGATTGTAGGTATTTTTTGGTTTTAATTGAAAACAAAGTCAACCATACACTTCAGTAGTTGTGTTATGGCAAGAGCCTATCAGACTTGATAATGAATTTCTTGGGACTAATTCTTTGGACACATACATAGGAATTTTTGCTTTTCCAGTTTGTCCAATGAGTATTTCCAGCTGGTGACAACATATAGAAGATTTGTAATTCTGTTGGAAGTGCCTTTACTTTTCCATTCACATCCTCCTTTGAAGCAATTAACAAATCTAGGGGAGTTGGTTGCTTGATTTTCCTATTGTTTGCAGTCAATGTGACTCCGATAAAAAAGACAATGAGTGCTTCATTTAACACTATCAGCATCAATTATACATGAGTTCCCTTTACCCAAGAAAACTGAATGCTCAGACTTGATCTTAAACTCTAGTCCCAAGAGAACAGGAGTCATTCTGCCGGGGATAATGATGTTCTATAAAAAGCAACAAAGTTTTACCTGTATTCTCCTAATGCTATATTGTACAAATTTAAATATCACTCAGGTTCATGGAGGTTTTTCCACCATATGGAAACACTTGAGGCTGTGCTTAGGTACTTAGACTCTCAATATTATGTCTTAGATTTAATTGGCAATTCCAACTAGCTTAGTGGCAGTTCTGTATTTAAATCTTCTTGCATCATTCCCAGGTAAAGTCTCATGAAAGATTATATAGAAAAGAAATGAAAAGAAAAAAGAGGAAAAAAAAAAAAGGGGAAGGGAAGGGAAGGGAAGGGAAGGGAAGGGAAGGGAAGGGAAGGGAAGGGAAAAGAATTAACAAAAAAGTAAAAGGAAGGGGGGAAAAAAGACTTTATAATTGAAATCTCTTTCTCTAGGAAAAAAAAAAAAAAGAAGAAAAATCTAAACATTTATTTTGATGCAAAAATGAGAATGGCTCTGTTTTAAACATTTGCAGACAGAAATCTAGACCTTAGGGTTTTTTTAAAGTTACAAAACCATTACAGATGAAGCCACCCATATGCAAGATAAACTTGGTGATAACTTTTGAGGCTGTGAGAGTTAATTAGGAAAGGTTGATTTTTCTCTTTCTCTGCAAATAGCTTGTAGTCAGTTTACATTTTCTCAGCTTGAAATTTACCAAAACATTGTGTCATGCCCATTTACCAATTGATTTAATTATGCTTTGCTATAGAACTCGCCAATAAAACAAGGTGTAAGGTACTGTTACTGCCATAAGCTTGGAAAATTCAGAGACAAATACAATGTATTTTAAGTTTCTAGTCCCCACACCCTCATTGCCTATTAATACTGGATGTAACCTCCTAAAAATGCATTGTCTAAAAGAGTTTGTTTCAACAGATGTAATATTGAGTAGTGTCTTATACAAAGTTAATGTTTGTCCATTAAAAGAGTTCTACCTTAAAATGTACCTACCACATTTGTGTGTTGGACCTGTATAGTTATCTAACATCCTGTTGAACCTATCTGTTCATTCATGTATACAATACAAACATTTTTGCTGCTTTCAGTAGGTTTCATACAAATATTGTGAATATTTTTTTTTTATCTAGACATTTTTTTTCTTTATTCACAAAATGTTGAGTATATGGGATTTTAAAAAATATTTTCCATTTCTCACTGGGAATAAATTTTGGGTGGGGTTAGTAAACTCTCAGTGTTCCTGAAAGTATATTTTGAAAAGGGAAGTGCAAAGCATGGCAGGACAACAAACGTAGGAGCAGAGCAAGGTGAAGCAAAGTAAAGAGAAACATTTGAAGTTTATTTATAATTGTCAAGAGGAAATAAATGAATAAGGTTGAAAATAGATAAATAAATTATTTTCCCAGCTACACAGGAAAGTATTGACAGTGCACTATAGACGCTTTATGTCAAGCATACTTCATTTTCCTTTGTCAAATTTAATCAATCATTTGTCAATGTCTGTGATGTTGCATGTCAGAAATGCATACTGAATAAAGATACATTCACTATACTCAAGAATATCATCTATCATATATCAAAAGTGCACCTACCTAGCACGTTTAGAAAAATCATCAAAGCCATGTCCTTCAACTAGAAGGACAGTGACAAATATTAAGACAGAAATAAAAATACTTGAACTTGCTACTAGCAAAACATTATCCCCAAAATGTCCTGTGCCATCAGGATAAGAATTTCACTCATTTCCTGAAGGTGTGAGTTCTGATCTTGCAGAGTCCTAAGTACAGCCTCAGAGAAGTCCCACTGGGTAGTCAGGTAGGACTGATTGTAGTTGAATAAACACTTCCATTAGAAGTTACAGAGAAACGTGGCTTTCATAAGAACATAAGAACTATATCCATCACTGCTTTTGTCTTCATATAGCTAGTCAGTACAAATGAGACCTACTTAAGGAGGAAGGTATCCAACTTGAGTTAGGAACCAGACCCTTGTGAAAACTTATATACCCTCTTTAAAACGTACAGGAGAAATTACACACAGGAATGGAAAGGCTGCTGAGTAGGAGGTAAGCCTGGACTCTCCTAGGTGAAACAGCCCTTAGAAGAAATGTCTGAGGCTTTCATCCCCTTAGTTCTTGCAGCAAAAGTTCCTTTCTGAGTTTAACCCAGTTCTCTGGGTTAAAACTTATTAGAAATGTAGGAAAAAATGGAATTCTTCCACTTAACAATGAAAAGCAAAGTCAGGGTTGATTCTACTACATAAATAAAAAACAAAGAATAGATGTGTCACAAGGCAAGTTTCCCTCCCATTGATTCCTGTTGGTGCTGGCAATCGGCAGATTAAAGCAATCAGAGATAAATCCCAGGGCGGAGACCAGAGGCTGCCCCATGTAGAGTAGTCCCTCTCTGCCCTACCCCAGTCCTCCTCTTCTTCACTGGCAGTCGCATTCCCACACATCCCAATTATAGAATTGTAAGGGTGGCAGAAGTATGACGCAGCCTGATTTTAGAGGTTGGTGAAAGGCAAAACACATAGAAGAGGTGTGATCATTTTGTTGCTGTAACGGTAATTAGACAATGTCTTTTTACTGTATCTCTAGGACCCATGCAACCAGTATCCTCCAGGCATTCTTTTAAGAGAGGGCATGTTATGTATAAAACATAAAAATGACTCTACCTTCAATTGAAAATATATATGAATAAAATTAGGTATTTCTATCTGTGATGGAAAAAAAATCTTGATGTTGATTGCAAAAAAATCACCACTTTTTGGTACAAACTTGACAAACAGCTAAATAATGAGGGTATTTTTAGGGTTTCATGTTCTGACCAAAGAATCAGTTTAAGGGACATCTGTAGATATTTTAGGTACTTCTTGTTAGTAAATCTAACAATTAAAATTATTAAGTAGACATGTTGCGTTTTCTCTCCTTTTCCTTTCTGTTCTAATACTTTTTTCCCTCTCAAAGTTACGTGACTATTAATGGGTAATTATAATTACATTTTTTGTTGCCTAATATAACTCTCTTTGCTACAACTTATTGTAGTTTTCAGGTGTGCTCCTTTTACAAGGGTGAGATAACACAACAGAATTTTGAATGATAATGTTAAAGCACACACATTTTCTTTCACACATGGGTCTTTGTCCCTGTTTATAAAATGTGTGCTGGATTTTCTGAAATATTTACTAAATTTCGTTGTAGTAGAAAATACTCACGAGTACTCACTGGTTCAGGAAAATGATTTAGAATATTTACTAATTGAAATTTAAAATGGAAAGTATTTGTTGTTGCAATTCTGCCGAAAATGGGCAAAGCAAATCATTGTGACACACGTCTTTTGTCTCTAAAAGAAATGAATGACATTGTAAGAGAAATATCTGTATTAAACTGTAACACTTATTTGTTAAAAGGAACAGAAAAATACAAAATATTCATTCTTAATGTGAAATCATGATGAGAATGAATATCATGTTGATAACAAAGGAAAGATTTTTCTTAAAAAGCTCTTTTTCTTCCCCCCAAATGGCTCTCTTTATATTTATTTATTCATTTTAGTTCATAAAAAAGAAAAATGTTCAGGAAAATTCTTCCACCCCAGAAAATACTGAATTCCATTTTTTAGTCATAAAATATACACCATTACTCAAGTCAGTTGTAGAGGTTTTTTGTGTATCTTTTATGTTTTCTACTTGAAACTGAATTTATAATAATTTACCACCAATACAGCAATAACATGGTATTCTTTTAATTGAAAGTTTAATTCAATCTTACATAAAATATTAGGAATTGAAAATCGGATAGAAGAAGTGGGTTGCTTTGTTGTTTTTTGTTTGTTTGTTTGTTTGTTTTTTTCCAAAAGCATATTTAAGCTGAATTATATAAATTCATTCAAGATGCACTATTTTATACATTGCTCTGAAGTACAGTATTGTAGTGCGTGATGTTTTCACAGGGGTGAAATTCCTCGCTTTGGATTTTATGTGGACTGTTGTGATGTCCATCAGCTCTTTTTCAGCTGAAGTGTGATTTTTACTCTCAGTGAAGAAAACAGGAAGGTTAAAATAAACAAATAGATCAAGATGAATAGATTATATATCAAAGTGCCAGACAAAAGAAGGCATTACAGTTTTTGTGCTTTTGAAAGTTACTAGATTACAGAGACTGGCAAACAGAATAATCATTTGCATAGGTATCTGACATATGATTATGCCTCAGATGATTTATGTAAGGCCTTGACAGGCTACAGTGATGAGCAAGCTAGAAATACGATAGATGGATGAATGGAAGGTACTCAGTGAGGGGAATGTGAATTGGAAAGTCAATATCAATTTGGAAATCAATCAGGAAGAATAAGACTGCTCAATTTGTGTGCACAAAATACTGGCTAAGGGCTGTCTGTAAAAGCAAGGTGGAGATTTCCAAAACCTACAGAAAATATTTTTTCCAGCAACATTCAAATGTCTGCAGTAAAACGTGTGTGATTCAATTGTTTGTGGATCAGAAAATCTCAATCTTTTCTGTATCAGAACCTTCTCTCTCACTGCCAGGAGCCTGCCCTGTCTATCTAGGATTTGGAGGAGACTCTTTTCCCTTTCAGCAATATGATCAGGGCAGGGTGGCTGTAACACCCTGACCTCTGGCTGAGAACCCCACTGTACGACAATTCTTTAGATAGCTGTTTTGGTGGAGACACTTGGCTGCCCTCATCTCCAAGCCACTTTGAAATCCTTAGCAAGACAAAAACTCCCATTGTTTAAAAAAAAAAAAAAAAAAAATCCAAAACATGTGGAGCACTCTCAAAAAACTGCACCTATTTATACAGAAAACTACTTAAGGGCAGTCCTTGTCTCAGTGTTTTTGTACTGCCTTGTACAATAGGACTACACTGACTGAAGCATTCAAGATTACCTTTGATAGAGTGCATCTAAAAATGTATTAGAGGGTACTGGGTTTAAAAGTCAAGAGCTCTAAACTTAGAAAATGCCAGAATTAATTCTGATAATACTCGATTTAAGGTATCCATTTGTTTATTAAACACTGTACTCTTTCTGACCGTCTCCCAGATCTTTCATTGCTTGGGAAAACTTATGCTCAGCATATGAGAAACAGCTCAGGCTTTCATTTCTCTTCTTTTGTTCAGGGTTCGACACTATGCTTTGTTTGCTGCATACCATTTAATTGAGCCTCTGAATAAAGAATTATTAATATTCTCATGAGTTTTTCCATGACACTGCTTTAGTATTTGAGTGTATCAATGGAATAATTTATTCATCTTCTTGGTATTTTTGTGACATGAAATCATTCCCATTTAATAGATAAGGAGGTAAGATCCATGTATACTTTTCTCCAAAAGATTGCTGTCATTTTGAATGCCTAACTGAAGATGGCCTGATTTATTTTACAACTTATTGCATCACAGAATTATTTATCCAAAGCACAACTTGTGTGCAATTCAATAACAGTGGTAGGAATACAGTATTTCTGGGAAACAGATAAGAAATCTTTGTGAACACTAAAAATAAAACAAGAATTTGAAACCCAAGTTCTAGGTGACTTATCTAACACAGTGTCAGGATATTCTCATGGAGATGGGGATAAATTAATTTCTCCTAGGCAGTTCTAGCTGTCTAAACCATAAATCATACTTTCTTTTCCCAGAATTTTTTTTGCTTCATGTTTACACAATAAGTAGGGGAAGAATTCCTATGACAAAGCCCTACTCATAGCAATTCTAGCATATTGAAAGGAACAGGGGTATAACTGTTAGGCTGAGGAGCAGAAGATGAGAAAATGAAAAAGTACAAACACTGCAAGAGGAGCTTTGTGAGCTTCAGGATGCAGCTAAAGAATGATAAAAAAGGAAATTATAAGCTTCCAAGGTCTATTATATTTGTTGTCATAAATGGTAAGTAAACAGAACTGGAATGGCAGGCATGCAGAAGGAAGCTACTTTCACAGACACTCACAACAGCAGAAACCTTCTTTCTCTTGCTATGTAACACAAGGGATGAATTCTTCACATTTTTAGTGTGGAAAACGTGCCTCTTACCACTCCATATCTCCTGAACATGCATCTAGTACTGTTTGTACATTAAAATTAAATCTCCTTCCCAGGAACTTTTCAGTATTCAACACCTTTCCTGTTACAATTACCATTAGCTTGTTGTCTACACTATATTTCTGGTATTCTTTGCATGTTAAAGAGCAGATATGCACAGATCTGTATCATGTGTATATTGCACTGGTAAAAATGTACAAAGAGTAACTGAGTGCTCTGTGGATCACAACCTTCTTTTACTTTGTGTTGAGTGAACCAGATACAGCCCCCATCTGAGCAAGAGGAGAAAGTAAGGAGTGGACCAGACAGCTCGAATTATAACATTAACTATGAAGCTAACATGATATCAACAGGGAGATACTGTTCAAGGTTACTTAGGACCTCTCTCCTTCATAGATAGAAATTCTCATCTGGAATTCCAATTCTAAGATTCATTTTCTGTCTTTAATTCATTTACTGTTTGTATTTCAGATTTTTTCTTAAATCAAAATATTCCCAAAACATAAAGGCTTCCAAATGGAAATACTATAAGTCTCTAAATGTCATTTTAGTTTCATCAATCTTTCCAGTCTCCTTTGGAGTATAATTTGAGTTATATCAGTACTATACCATTCCAGAAATGTAACTGTTTCACCAAGGATACTGTAATTTCTACTGAGTGATTATGTCAAATGAGGTCACCGGAATCACTTCTATCTTTTATAATTTTAAATCAAGTTGCCAATATTTACAGTTTCCCAAGCTTCAAATTTTTACTGTAGGTACTAAAACCACAAAAGTGATTACTTAAAGACTTCAAACAGTGTTGATTTAGTTGATACTATAAATTACAAGTGGACCATGCTAAACCTATAAGCATAGGTAATCAATAAGAGAGGATCTTGCTTGTTTGAGTGCTGGTCACCTTCTCTAAAAGTTCAGTGTAATCTAAAAACATAATACTACCTACTATGCTGGATATTCTTCAAATTTTTGTGGGAGGTGGTTTACAAAATCCATAGACATATTTGAAAAGTCTAAGCCATTTTTTACTCCTACAGAGTTCAAATATTCATTGTTTCAGTAAGGTATTAAGGCTCTGCTCTCCTAAATTTGTAAAGCATCTAACTTGAGCAATCATGCTCACTAGTTGAAAGTACTAAAATTCCCATGTAAAATAATATATACAACTGAGAATATGGGCCTGATACCTTCATGCCTCTAGGTTATATTTCCCTAGACCATCTAAAGGTACTACTTCTAATGCAGCCCCCAAAAGGCATTTTAACAGCTATAATCAAAGAGATGCTTTCTTTAATTAATACATGTGCATAATCTCAAAAATGACTTAGTTGCTGCTTTCATTAGTCTAATTTTTTTTCTGGTCGTAGTGAACACTGCCTATGCAATTTTCCAATTAAAATTACAATTCTGTGACTGTAATTGAAGCTTTATCTACTGATCCATCAATTCAGTACAGAAAATGATCTGAATGTAACAGCTTGATTACATTTTCCTAAATACCCATCAAGGTTATATAGTCTGTTCTAAATATATCTGCACAAACCTATGTTAAAGGAATTTATTTTTTAAACAAAATGTAAACCAATTACTCAACAGCACATGTGCAATACCTCTCAAAACCTAAACCCATTTTCCATCGTTAGAATTTGTATCTCAGATCAGCCTCTGAAATACACCTTAGAGGTCAGTCTATGTCAAATTTTGCCCCCTTTTGTCTCAGTTGATAATACCTTGACAAAAAGGGTAAAATTGCTTAGTTTTCCAAAACTATAAATTTTATTAATAAATCCATCTTATACCATTTTTTAAACTATTTTCCTTATTTTTTCTCCTCAAATTTACTAACACTTGGAAAAATATTCAAGCATTTAGATTTTTGACAAAATTGGGAGCTTTTGAGCCCTTGCACTTTATTATTTGGTGCACTATGTAACAGAGAAACCAGAGTGCAAATAGCAGTTCAAGGCCTATGTCATGTCATAAAGCTGAAATAAGCTCTTTGTTGCTTGGGGTTCTCAGTCCAAAATAACAGTTTATTTATTTGTTATTTTGCACATAAACTTACAAAAGCGGGAAAACATCTTTCTCTCCCTGTAACAGCTATAATGTCTTTTTGGGGCTTTCATGAGAAATAACACCTTCAGGTGACCTTGGGAGCTACACTGCAGAGGAAGCTAATATTTTATATTATTAGTAGTACTAGTGTTTTGATCCTTTCAGCATTCAAGACCTTCTGACAGGCACTGTAAATATATAATTTTTTTAAGAATATGAAAAGTATGACAGGATTTGTTTGTAAGGAATTAGAAGAAGATAGTGAGAGAAATATGAATGAAAATAGGGAGTTTTGGAAAAGAATTAGCATGCAAAAATTATGGTTCCATAATCATGAAGAACAACGTTTTGTAATTTCATGAGTGAAACAGGGTAAGACAGGAGACAGAAAGAGAAATTTTAAAAAATTATTTTTTTAATATATCTAAGATATTATATTTACATAAATATGATTTTATCTATATATAGATTTCTCATAAATATGGGAAACATACGTGGCAACAGAAAATAGCCAGGACAATAATAAATAGAATGGATGAAATTTTGAAATCTGATAAGGAAACATAAGGACACTAGAATAATGAGAGGACCACCTAAGAGTAATATTAATTGCAAGCTAGATATGACAAAATTATTATCAGTAGTCATCCAGTAAATGAAAAAGAGAATACATTCATTAAGTACCCCTGCTTAATATATTAACCAAGAAAATGAAATGTGAAAAATTAAGTGTAAACTAGCTCTGTAGTGACTGAGAAAAATGTCAGGCACTGTCTAATATCAATTCACAAAGAACCAAGTGGGGAAAGAGAGTGAGACTTTGGTTCCAAACTCAGGAAAATGGCAATACTGAAACAAGATACTGTTGAAAAACTGAGACTCCCTGTTGTTTCCAGAGATTCTTCCAGAGTAACTTAAAACTGCTGTCTTACACAAGTCCAAGTTAAATTCTCATCTTTGTGACAGCAACAGAGCCTGGTTCCTGCTGAGAGGAACTGATGCCTGTATCTTGTCTCCCTGTGAGGTAGTGACTTCATTTTTCAGAAAAAAAAAAAAATTGAGAGTATATTTTACATTTTAGGATATAAAAGTAGTGGAAAATCACAGCACTCCATGCTGCTAAACTTCAAGCATCATCTACTGTGAATAAATATATTCAATTAAGATAATATTCAAGAGTCCTTAAAATTTGGCTGAGGAAATGTCTGCTTCTCTGATGTTCCTTTTAATAAATCTCCAAATAAGAAAATTCCAGCGGTTTGAAGAATTGTTAATCTGCCATAGTCAGTAGCTGGTAAGCCTTATATCAGTCCTAAGCAATAATGAAAATGCTGGTATAAAATCATTGATAAGAAATTTAGTGATATGAATACAATTAATGACAGCCAAAATAATCTTATATAACTTAGATCTAGTCAAGTAAACCTGATTCAAACGATGAAATAACAAATTCAGCTAGAAAAGATAAAAGAGCAGATATCGGTAATCCAGACCATGATAGGCATACGACACAGTGTGACCCAGAACTCTGATTAGCACTACATAATATCAACAAATCACATGAGAAATTTATCCAGCAGATGGATCTGAGGAGACTATGTGTCAATGGAGAAGGAGCACTGAGTATGTGTTTCCGGTGGAAGTCCATAGGAATTAGATTGACATCCAACTTCTCTGCAGTGTACTTAGTAGTCATATTGAAATAAACAGGAATCATGGATAAAACTGGTAGATATTGAACAGATTGGAATAACTAGTAATAAAGATGAAGATATAGAAATGAGGTTGATGCATAAGTTCTAAGTAAAATTGGATCATTTACACACAGCCAGATTCAATGGAATCAAATAAGAAGTCAAATGTCTTGTAGCAAACAGTGCTGGAAATTTATATGGAAGACAGATCAGTACAATAAAAATCGAGATTCCAGAGGGGAAACAAGAGCCATAGTGGACAAAAAACTTAATGTCTCCTGTCAGTGAGATAGTGTGGCAAAAAGACTAATAGGAAAAGCAGAAGCAAGGCTCTGAATTTCTCTCTATTAAGATTTAGAGAGGTTCAATATTGGAATGCCGTTCACAATTCTTATGTTCCCACTTTTTGAAATAATGCTATAAAATTGAACCTTCTGCACAAGATTCAGCAAAGTACCACAAAAAAACCCTGTGAATGGTGGAGTCCTTAAAGCTTTTGCAAAGGAGGTTTAAGTGCTTGTAAGATAAGATGGAGATATGAGCTCTTTACAGTGTAGCTGTATTACCATGGGAAATAAAAAACAGGAATCAACAGATTCTTTAACAAGTGAAGACATTTGGTTTTGTTATATTCAGAGCCAGTACCTAGAAGCTGAAACTAGCCAAATTCAAAAGAGAAACAAGGCAAAATATTTAATAGCTGGTGTAGGAATCATAGTTACAGATAAACTCTAAATAGGAGTCTTCTTACTATAAATAAGCTCTTTCTTGGTCCAGTTACATCTATTTTTTTGTCCTTTTCTCCCTCATAATTTGCTTGAAATGTTCCATCTGGGCAGATATTAATGTTTTTCCATCCTTATTGAAATAACAGAAAACAAAGTTACCTAAAAAGCCAACTAAAACTAATCTTTAAGGTAAACTGCTGCAATTGGAGTTGATGGTGACAGAATCAATAAGCAGTTCTAAACATACTGAAAGACATCAGTGTGTAAATTCTGTGCAGAATTAATCAAGAAGATAAATACTTAATAGATGACAGGATAATAAGAAGGTAAAAATATCAGGTTTTTGTTATTTCTATTTCTTTTGAATTATAAGAAAAAACTGCATTTCTATGACACTATGAATGGTTTTAAAACTGTTCCAGGAAATCATCATTTTGAAGCTCCGCTCTGCACATTCTGATTTTCTCTATCAAACCCACTCCCAAACCTAATCCATTCCTTAATGTAAACCTTAACCCTAAGCATAAACTGAGCCCTATGCAAATCACAGCAAAGTGTTCCACAGCAAAGTTCTCTACATCTCACAATTTCTTTTCATAATCTCTTTTTTCAGCCTCATTCCAGATGCACCTGTTTTTTTTTTCTCTATCAGTAGTAACTTAACTAACCTCGGGGTATCCAAAAGCAAAGCCAAGGTGACAAAAAGTATCTCCTAAGCATTCCTCATAATTAAACAGACATTTTCATATTTCAAAACACTGCTCATAGACTTAGAGGATTATTTTATTATTATTGTTGTTTTAGATCAACAGCTCTACATATCCTCAGGAAAAATCTGTATTTATTATTGCAATGCTTAAAGAATATGATTGGGGTTTGCAGCACACTGTGACAGTCTTTTTCCATTCTTAGAAGTGGCAATTACACAGATGGATCAGCATCATATCTTGTGAATATTTAATCTCAGGTTACAAATCCATACTGAAACATTAACTGTGACTTCATGCCGAACAGTAGTCACTAAAAGTGACTCTTGAAAACAATATTATCACATGCCCTAGCATAGCATTTGTTGTCAATCAGAGAGACAATCCTTATTCAAATATTTACTAGTAAACATACAGAAATCTTTCTCTGTTTTGGAGAAATGACCATAGCATCACAGAATATGCTGAGTTGGAAGCAACCCATCAGGATTATCCAACACCTACATCTGTGCAGGACACCTTGAGAATTACACCATGTTCCTGAAAGCATTGTCCAAATGCTTTTTGAACTCAGGAGGGCTTTGTGCTGTGACCACTTCCCTGGGGAGCCTGTTCCAGTGTTCAACCACCCTTTGGGTGAAAAACATTTCCCTGATATCTAACCTAAACCTCCCCTAACTCAGCTTCATGCCATTTCCTCAAATTCTGTCACTGGTCAAGAGAGTGAGGAGTGCCCTTTGGCTTCACCTTGAGAGGATGTTGAAGACCAAAGAGAAGTCTTCCCTCAGTTTCCTGTTCTCCAGGATGAATGGACCAAGTGACCTCAGCTGTTCCTCATAAGGCTTACCCTCCAGGCCCTTCACCACTTTTGCAGCCCTCCTTTGGACGAACTCTAATAGCTTAATGTCTTTTTTTTTGTCGTGGGCCCCAAAACTACACGTAGGACTCAAGGTGAGGCTGTCCCAGTGCACAGCAGAGAGAAACAATCACCTCCCTCTGGTGATGCTTTGCCTGATGCCCCCCAGGACTCAGTTGGTCCTCCTGGCTTCCACAGCGCTGCTGACTCATATTCAACTTGCTGTTGACCAGGACCCCCAGGGCCCTTTCCTCAGTGCTGCTCTCTGCCCTCTTGTTCCCTATTCTGTAAACACAACCAGGTGCAGAATCTGACATTTGCCCTTGTTAAAATTCATAAAACTGGTGATTGCCCCGTTTACTGATTTGCCTGCAGGGCCTCTTTGCCCTTGAGGGAGTCTACATCCTCTCCCAGTTTAGTGTTGTGGTCAAACTTAATATTCCTTCAAGTTCTGCATCCAAGTAAATTATGAAGATGTTGAAGAGCACTGTGCCAAGGATGGAGCCCTATGGAACCCCATGAGTGACAGGTCACCAGTCTGATGTTACCCCATTCAGTATAGCTCTTCATGTCTGACCTGTGAGCCAGTTGCTTACCCATTGAATAATACCATTATTTAGCTGCATGCTGGATGTTTTTTCCAGAAGGATACTGTCAGAAAACATTACATGTACTGGCTTGTCCTGATCAGCTAGGTGGGTTACCCTGCCATGGAAGGAAACCAGTACTTCCCCCTCATGAAGCCATGCTGCCTGTGACCGATGACTGTGTTGTCCCCCAGGTGTTTTTCAATACCACCTAGAATAACCTTTTCCATGATTCTATGGGACACTTAAGTGAGACTGACAGGTCTGTAGTTTCCAGGATCCTCCTTCTTGCCCTTCTTGAAAATCAGTACAGTAGCCAGCTTCCAGTCAGCTAGGACCTCTCTTCTTCTGGGACCTTATCTTCTGAAAAACTTAAGTTCTCTTATATATTTTGGTCTTACCTTTAAACAGTGACTCCTCAGAAATCTCTGGCAACAGTAAAGATAGCAATGCTTTTTATGAGAGCACAGTCATACCAGTGACAGATAAAGAAGGTAAAGATTTTTACCAAAATCTTCCAATTTCAGTCTTTAGCTGGAGATGTTATCATACATTCCATTTGTAATTTCTGCTCATAGTGAGTCTATAATCTCAAGAATTTTGTGATGAGAGAAATTAGACTTCTTGGAAACTGAAGCTGCAGAACTCAGATCCTCATCTAATCCATGAATAGAAACCACATGTCTTTCTTTCCTATATGTTACACAACACTAGTAATTATTCTGTGGTCCAGCATGCCTTTTCTCTGTGGTTTTAGTATGAGTTTTTTTCAAGCCTGTGACACGTATGATTTCGGAGAGCTTTAGAATAGGATGCACCTTGAAACCATCAGAATTTTAGAGACAAAAAAAGAGCATCTTCCTGTCTTATTTTTATTATGAATTGCATTTGAAAACCAGTCTTGAAAATTTGCAGAACAAAAAATTATCACTACAGGAAAAAATTATTTTTTTCATCTGCAATGATGATATTTTATGTGTTCTTTTTCTTTTTTTTTTTTTCTTTTTTCTTTTTTTTTTTTTTTTTTTTTTTTACTTTGCATATTGTTGTAGCTTTCTCCCATTTAGTGTCTGTTATCCTACATTTTTGTCCTATGTTTGACAGGATGAGCAGCAATTGAATGAGGCATAATGATAAAGTGTTCTACACCTGTTGTTTAAAATAAGATTATTTGCATGACAGTGTATCCTGGAGAAGTAGAAACCAAGAGCTAGGGCAAGCCTGAGCTTAAACAGGCTGCTGCTTGGTGTCTACTTTAGGAGGAACGGAATCACTCTTCCTGTCCGACACACATGAAGATCAGAGGCATCATTCATTTGACAGCAATATTTGATGTGGGGAGGACAGAGATGACACAGGATTTAAGAGAGTTTCATAGAGCTGTGGTTGTGGGATTTTGATGGTTGTTGGGATACCGTGAACTGCCTCTATTGGCACTAGATGACAATACTTAAGCAACTGAGCTGAGCCCTAGATCCCTACTAATTCCATTACTGAAGTTCAATCACTTACTGCATGTGTGGATACTCATCATAAGATGCCTACATTTAGGAGTCTTATTTAGGAAATGAATACCAATTCAAACCACTGTTGCCATAAAGTCACCGGTCTGTTTAGATTAAATGTGTAAAAGGTGAAACATTTTTGATACATACAAATTTCTTCAGAGTCCCAAAATGTATGGAGTCAGGGATTGTGAAGTAGACAGAAGATTGACTGTCTGAGCTTTATCTGTAGGTAAAGTCTCATCCAGGTCTTGCAGTCCTGAGATTGAGCTCCTAATGAAAAAGGACACCTCATGGAATAAGCCTGCCTAATTATGTCAAGGCCCAAGTGAGTATTCACAAGCTGATATTTTGGAGGGAAAATCCCTCCCTGTTAGGGAAGAGGTCAGACACGTGATGTAGAAGATACACTTTGGTGTTAGTATTCCCACCAACAAAGAGTAAGTCTTTGCCTCTATAACTGTACTAGAATGTTTTAGAGAAATTCTTGCCCTGCCACCCCCCCCAAAAAAAAAAATATTCACTCAATTTTCTTCTGAGAAGTCACAGACCTTTATTTTTCCTGAAAGAAATCAATGTAAGCCAATTTTCAGGCAAAACTTTTTCTGGTCCACAATTAATGCTTTCAGTTTAGCACAACATTTAGCAAAAACAGCTTTACACTGACAGGTTTTAAAGAAATATCACTATATAGCCAGCAGTGCATATATGTACTTCATAAAAAGAGTGAAATACATTAAAAGCTATTAGGAAGTGGAATGGGAAAGGGAATTTCATTTTTATAAATCTCATTCTAGAGTTACTATATAAGAGAAACTAATTTAGTTCTGTAACACAATTCTCTCTTTCATGTTTCCTGAAATGTCAGCTCATGGAGTTGTGATTTTATGACAATGGTCACTACCTTTGAATCAGTATCATATCCATTATTAAAACAGCAGAGTGGTCAGAACTGTCCACTAACTAAGCTGTCATTATTGAAGAGAATGGTTTGGAAATCCTTCTAGACGTTGCAACACTGCAATTGCTAAAAGACTATAAAACATACTGTGATTGTTTAAGACTCAGACCTGAATTGGGAGACACATGAGACGTCAAGATATTGCAGAAATTGTGCTTGAGATTTACAATATTGTGCCTTTAATAGTGTCTTCTGTAGGCTTAATAATTCTAAAGGAATTAATTAGGTGTACTACAGATCAATTAGTGGAAGTCCAGCTGAAAATCAAGGTTTACACTGGGAAAATGTACACACATATTTAAAACCAATTTTCAAATAAAATACAGCTACTTTTGTGCATGTAAATTTCAGTATAATTAAACAGTGATAATGAACACTTCTATGAATACTTTGTGCATTAGAACATTTTAGTGTTTGCAAAGCCTCCTTCTTGAAATTTTGTCCTTCTAGAAAACAACGAAGTCTCACAATACAAAACAGATTTTAAAGTGAATATAAGAATTTAAAAAACCACGTTTAAGTACTAGTGAAGACAACATAATAATTTTAGGTAACTGTCCTCAATTCAAGATTCATTGGAAATAACTTTGCATGTAATGCAAATGCAAACTTGTCACTTTTTTTAGCGAGGTCATAATGAACAGAACCAAACATATATTTTACAGCATTAAAACTAGAAAAGGCAGGAGAAGCTCTCAGCTTTATGTTCCAAGTAGGGAGAAACAAAGGATGCAACGTGCTGGTTTTTCAGCAAATGTTTCTAGTATAACTGCCTAGCACTGTATGCACACAAAAACAAAATGACTTGGGATGTCAGATATGTGGATGCAGCATTTCTGAGAAATCATTAGTCAGGTCAGCTATATTTTTATTAAAATATTAGCTTGAATGCATCTGGGAAAACTATAAAATAAAGTTAATATTCTGGCAGCTCTAAAAAAAAAAACAACCCCACCTAATGTCTAGTTTCTAGTAATTTAAGAATACCAGCATAAGAAACAGATGGCAAAATAGCTCAATATCCTTTGGAAAATCTTCTGTTACTGTTAAAAGCTACACCTGCTGAAATGTGTGATCTTACTTTAAATATAGAAAAGCATTAATACGAATGTACAGCAGTCTGGTTATATCTCTTAATTGGTATACCCTAGTGGAAACAAACATGCTAATTAAGCGATCATCCTGATTATAAAAGCCTGATAGGAATACACAGTGCTAGGATACATTAATTTCTGTTTCAGCAATGGCTTTAAATATAATCATAGTAAGGTGATTGAAATATTTATATTATAGAGCACAGAATAAACATGAAGGGAAAAGGACTGAAATAGAGATATTTGTGACAAAGAATAAAGGTATAGTTTCAGTTTCCTCTATAGAGTATTTTGGACAATACCAATCACTTCTACCTATTTGACTAGGTTTGTCATTTTTCTACTCATTAGACAGTGAAATTCATTACATTCAATGTATTCTCTGAACTCATTTGGTTTAACGCTTTACTTCAATCTGTGTGCCAAGCTAGAAGATGGTTTCAAAGGTCTTGTTCACAGCACCTACTGCAACATTAATCTGGAACACTTGGTTCAAATTCTTCTTGTGCTCCCTTGGGGGTATGCAGTGGCATTCAGTGAAGTTTGCCTCCATACTCAAATATGTTCTGGTCACACCGAAAACCTTTCTTCAGTTTTAGGAGGCTAATGCTCTCAGACTCAAAGTAGCTGGTGAATACAGCCGAATAAGAGGGGCATCACAGCTTCCAGACCTCTAGTCATTAAACACAGCAGATTTGGATAAAAAAATGACTGTTTAAATCCTTGAAAATTTCTGGTCTATTTGTGACTCCAAAGAAAGAGAAGTAAAAGAAAGAAAATTCATTTGGAAGTAGAAAACGGGGATAGAAGCCAAAGTGCTGTGTGTCTTCTGGAGGAAAGGCTTAATTGAGGAATTAAAGACCATTTTGTCTAGTCAAATCCAACAAGGGTCACGAGCAACAAATGTTGCCCTTGCCTGAAATACATAATTTTATTTGAACCATACAGGACCTCCTTGTTGAGGACAACAAGTGCAGCATTTATTTGATCATTACAATGGCAGGTCCGGATATACTGAATAGACAACAAAAGACTACAGGAAAATACAAATGCTGTCAAAGTACCATATAGCATAAGGAAAAAGGACTGGAATGGAAGATTACTTCATATGATGTGTTAGGAACTGCATTTGGAGATATGCTTGTTTCTAGAAGAAAAAGAGTCAAACGGAACACATAATTACTGCTAATTTTTAATCAAGAGCCTATTAAATCCAGTATTTTCTAGGAGGTTGAACACAGTACCACAAATTCAGTCTCAAACTTACATGGAACCTAGAGAAAGAGGAAGTTTCTGCAATATTGTTAACAATATTAATCACCTGGTATTAAAAAAAATTCTAACAGTTGGCACAACATAACATTTTTTATAACAGTTTTATTCCTTTTTATAAGTAGAGGAAAATAAGGACAGATCTGCTTAGCCTTTTCTGTATTTATATATAAAATGTCACAAAACACTTAGCACCTACTGTTGTGGTCATGAGCAATAGAATTGCTCATTTTCTGGCATAAAATATACTCTTTTATTTTTTGTAAGTAAAATTAATGGAATAAGGCTGTAAGAATCCTAACACTTTTCTTTGGCAGGTCCTTTCTGGTCCCAGTTCAGCTGCACTCTGAATTTACAGGGTTTTACTACTATGTGCCTCAACCCTCACCTCAGTGCATTCCTGAACTGCAGGAAATCCACTCAGTGTGGCCAGAGCTTTTGAGAATCTGATGGAAGCTGCTTCTTTAGGGTTTCAGGTATAATTTACTATAAAATGAAATCTGAGCCTTTATATTTATATCTAATTCCTCAGATATTTCTATCTAATTTAATGGATGTGGCAATATATGAAAATATAAATAGAATTTTAGCATTTGGATACCAGGATTGGCATATATAAGATACAGTATGTCTGATACTGAGGAGATATGGGATTACTCTTGAGTAAAAGGGTAAAAAATCTCTGAGCACAAAATAGTTGCTGAATTGCCACGATTAAAGATAGTCTTGGAAGAAAAATACCGAACCAAACAACCCTCCTTGCTACCCTTGTTTTGTAACTGTATACAGTACCTGAAGAAGTCCATAGTAGCTCTGAGGTTCCTTTCCTGAACTTCTGGTGTGGCTCTCCCTGTCAATTTTTTGTACGTTTTCCTTAAAAATTATTCAGAACACCGAGTCCTCAGTCCTCAGTTCTTCATAATGTGATTTGTGAATCCTTGACCTTACAGCATATTATGTGTATTAATGCACTTGTACATTTGGCTCTCTCTAAATACTCATATTCACATACATAAGTGTGTCTATATAGGCAAATGAATATATAGGAAGTCGAAGCTCTGAGAAGTTAATGAATATATAGTACCTACAACTTAGGAGCACTAAGACAAACTGTGCAGAAAAGGAAATGTTCTATAAGGGCATCTGTGCTAATGACTTGTGAGTTTCATTCCAGTCCATTTCAACATAAAATGTCTGCCTTTTTCAGCATACCTTAAAGAATTTTCAATGAAAGCATCACAGACCTTTGATACTTGTGTGGGAAGCAGGACAACAGGGCACTTGCTATAATAAGAAAACCGATGGAAGAGATTCCTTATACAGCTGAGTGACAGCATTAGAATTTTCAGTGTTCAGATGTAATTAGAAAACAGCTGTGAAGGAAAATCGATTTTTCCTGGTCATCAGTGCCTTATTTTCCAGAATTAGAATAAAGAATGCAATACAACATCTTTGAAAAGAGCAAGTAATTGTTTCTCCTTTGTTTATTGTTTTAACATTGGTCCATTTATTCATGCTAGCTATCCTTTATTTGTTTCAGGGCTACTCTTAAAATTCTTTAATTTTCTGATTTGTATTGAAGTCCTGTTTAGCTGTAAAACTCTCTTTCACAGAGCTCTTTAAGGTAGTGATTTGTGATTCATGAAGGAAAATTTTAACAAATGCTTATAAATTAGTCTGTGATGGTTTCATAACAGAAGTCTTGCTAAATGAAAAAAAGTTGAAACCCATAAATGAAATTCAAGACTTATTAATATTAATAAGTATTTGACCCATCAGAAGACTGAAGTCTTCAGATTATTTGTCCTGATCTTTAAAGCACTTTAGAGATACACCTGGATTCTAATATGCTAGTTTTCTTTTTGTTGACTTTTCCACAAAAAGAGTAGGAGTTGAAGAGTACCATGTCTGTCACATAGTCCAAGTAACAAGTGGTAGAAAGAACCTTTGCAATCCAAATAATGAGATCAAATTTTAATTCCGGCAAGAAAATATGAGTTTTAAGCTATTATTATTTGTATTATACCAGTGTTGTTATATTGATTTAATCTTACACAGTGACAGAAATTGAAATGCCAAGAATGATAGCTGTGCTGAACTGTTTTGAGCATGTAAGATGGTGTGGTGTCCTATTAAATCAACCTCAATTCATTTGTTTATCTGATGCTGCACTGTAAATTTAATCTCTCATTACATGATTTACGCAGGATTCCAAGAGCGAAAGCAAAGCACGTGTATTTGCAGCAATATTTCCCATGACCCCTTATTAGCGTGAGGGAATGTTCACTCAAAATGAGAAATGCTCATGCAAGTGTGTGTTGTAGGAACCTACACAGCTATTCGGGGAAAAAACCCCAACCCTGCTCTCATTGTGTGTTTGTATAGTGCTTAGCCCAGAGAGGACCTGATCAATAATTTGAATCCTGAGGAACTACTTCCATGCAGCTGACTATTGAGACAATCATTTTAACAGGTCTTTGGCAGCCATTCTGGAGCAATTCTGTGCCTGCTGCACTGTGCTGCTGTTGAAGAGGCTTCTGCTCTAGCAGGGGTTGTAGCTGCTGTCACCTGAGCACTGGCTTTTGATGTTAACTTCCAGCTGCAAGCTGTAAAACTGTTCTCACCTCTGGAGGGTAAGCTGAGGCACAGACTCTTGCAGCAAGTATATGTTAATCACATGTTTAACCTTTCCTCCTCAGTCACCAGCCCTGGTGTACAACCTTAGAGCTGGACCTCTGCCTTCAGCCCATAAGTCAAGTGCCAGGGCCGCAGACCTGGACCTGCATTTTGCCACTGTTCTTAAATAAGTTGGTTCATTTAATGGTTGCAGACAAGATTCTTCTAAATACAGATACTTGGAAAAAGATTTTCAACTGAAAAGTGCTAAAAACACCTCACAGAATAACAATAAGGAGCTGCTTCTCCTGTATTTATTTTTCGAAAAAGCAGACTTCACAACTTCCAAGTGAGTCTGGCAGAAAATTTCATAGTCACAGCTTTGGGATTCATATAGGAATATTATTGTAACAACATTCATTTAAATGGAGTATAGTCCTTCAGAATTGTGAGGTAGCAAAATCTAGAGTTTAGGATCCAGACAAAACCATAAAAACCATTAGTGAGGACAGATATTCTGTCATCCATGTTTCTACCTAGGTGTTTTAAGAGACTATCTTTCCTTGGCAGGATGCATAGAAATCAATTAAATAAATCTGAAGCATGATCTATTCATTTACTCAGAGTAAATGTACTTGAAAGTACTTGAGAGACCACATTAAAAGTGGTAGCTTTTTAGATAAAAGCTCTAAATGTCTACTTACAACAGTTTTACATTGCTGGTCATTCTGTAATTGTGCTGAAGTTCCTCCTAAGTTACACCAGCAGAGATGAAATGAAAATAAAGGTCAAATGGCTTCACAGATTGAGTAATTTATTTCCTTGTGGCAGCTTCAGCTCAGACCAGGAAGACAGAGACCAAAGCTTGCATCATCCAGCACATCAGCAACCTCTCTTAAATGCATCTGATGATTTCAATCCTGTTCCTAGGATTGACAATAAGTCCTATTCCTGTTTCCTGACAATAAGCAAGCAAATAAACAAGTAGATAAATAAAGAAGTGCCATCACAACTGGCAGTCTTGCTGAGAAGTCTCTATAAAGGGGTCAAATAGTAAAGCTGAGGGCTGAAGGGGCACAGAGAACAGGCTATTTTCTAACTAAGCTATTTCTAACTTCTAAGTAGTTTCTGAAGATTAGCATTGTTTTTGAGGCAGCAGCATGACTGGGAAGGTGGTGGAGCTAGCCACAATTCTGCCTCTATGACCAACAAGCTTTTAGGAACATTGAATTTGCATATCAAATTTTTTGAAACTGAAAACTGAGCAGAAAGAATTTCTATAACTGATTGAAAAGAACTATTTGAAATGCCTATTATGAGATTAGTGAATTATTTACCTGATTGGAAAACTATGGACTAGTGTGAGGATTAAAAACCCAGAAACAGCACAATTTTTGAAAATGGTGGCTTTGGAAGTATGAGCAGTGGCAGAAAGTGTCTCTCATCTGCTAAATTTAAAAGAGAATTTGTTAAGACAGTGTTTTGCAAATTAAGATAAAAAATCATATAGAATAGATTTGCAACAGAAAGTAAGAAAAAAACACTATCCTGGTGGCTTGCAGGGAGAGGTGCAAAGAAGGGAAAGGGCTCAAGTGGGTATGATGTGGGATGAAGCATTTAGAATTACATGAGTAGAAAAGGGAGGATCTAGGAAACAACAGAAAAAATCACCTGGATATATGAAAGTTAGAATGGGTTAAATGAAATGAAGGCTATTGGGCCAAACAAAGATTTTAAATGAGGATGTCAGCTAATATTTTCCTTGACGCTTACATTTCACAGCACTGTTTAATTCCAACATTAGTACAGATAATGTATCAAACTAAAAGGATGTGCTCTTGTTTGTCATACAATTAGTAGTGCAGGGGTAGGGATGCTAATGGCTGAGCAAAAAAATTTGAAAAAAAAGGACATTCCAAGACAGAGATCCAGCCCCAGACTTCTCCATACTCACCCATGCTAACTCTTACTTCTAGCTGTGTGTTTTCAACCTCTGAGCCTTTTGCAGGTGACAGCATTAAGATTCCAGAAGGCACGGGGGGGGGCATTGAAATTCCCTGCAAGCTTCGAATCTCTCTCCATTGATCGGTGTGTCAGTCCATGATGCAGTCATGCACAGACATTACACAGCAAGCAGCAGGTTGCAGAGCTCTAAAAATATTTGGATTTAATGGAAATAGAAAAAGTAAATGTTTTAAACCCTTTATTTAATGCCCCAGATTCTGCTCTGGTGTAATGAAGTGGCTGTTGTAGCTAGAAAGTGGCTTATTCTTTTTGGAGACTACAATTGATTCACACAGATTTGAAAGGGAGGAAAAAAAAGGAACAGAAAACATGGCATCTGAAAAATAGCATAGACAGAAGAAGAAGGGGGAAAGAAGACACTTGAGAAATTTTTCAAGCATGATTCTTTGTCTTCTTGAACTCTGATTTAAAGGTTGCTTAGCAACAGTGGCAGTAACAGCTGGGACACCCTTGATCTTGTTGTGTAAACTATTAAAAATAGGTGATGGAAAGTAGCACCATGGAAACAATGACAATTCTGAAGCAGGTGTCTGCAGTGCTGCTTTTCAACTTAATGACAGAGGTGTAAATTTCAAAATTTATTTCTCCCTTTAATCTGAATTTTTAAAAAGGAAAGAATCTTAATATTCCCAAAATTAAATAAGACTGAAGATAACATTATCCCATTCTGTGGCACTGACTTCTGATTATTGCTTTATATAGTTTCTTGCCAGAACCTTTAGAGGATCTTCGTTTCCAGAGACTGAGGTCATTTTGCTCCACTGGATTCCTGAAGCAATCCTTCAGCAAGGGTCATAACTGGTATTTACTGTATTAACCTCAGCTATGAAAGGATCATAACCTTGATTTCAGTTGGACAATTTAGCAAAAGCTTCACTCAGAATTACTGTTATTAAAATCATCATCTGAAAATGCTTATATGGGGCTAATAATCACAGCTAGGATAAACATAATAAACATAGACAATGGAATCAGCAACACTCATTCTGAAAACATTTAGAGACCTAGGGTCAAGTTTTTCTTAATATGAGTAGTAAATCTGGGGCATGCAAAAGAGGACCAATTCTCAGAAAGAGTAATTGTCTGCCCTTTGAAACAGCCTCCATTTAAGGCCCTTATATTCAATGTCCATCTTAAAGCAGGCAAACTTTCTTTAAAAACATGGGACAGTATCTTTTATTAGGCTAAGAATATTGAGTGTGAATAAAACACTGCATTATTAGTGAGATTTTTATGCGTTGTTAACTTTAAATATTACAAAAGAGAAAAATTATTCCTAACCCATGGCATAGTTGTATTTTGCATTTTTTATCTTTTTATGTATTTGTAATGAGAGGTAAACAAAGTCAAACATTCAAAAAAGACTCAGATGTCTATGTCATTTTGACATCTCTGTCCTTGGCTGTACATGCATTCTGATTGACTAATAATCACCAATTGCACAATTGAAACAAAGAACTATATGGAAAAAGAAAATAAAGAATTGTCTATCTGCCCAATAAAACTAGCTATGAGCCTAAAAAACAACTACTTAGGGTTATTCTGAATGACTGAAGCAACTCCATCTCTTTACTACAATATCTTTGAAGAATTCAACCTAATTTCATAACACTTCTTATGAAGCTGAAAATTATTCTCTTCTCTGAGCATCTTTCCTGCTGAAGCAGGCATATTGCTGAAGCAGTATCTTCTATCAGTCTTGCTTTTGCTTATATGGGAAGAGAGAAATTAGGAACTAGAATGCATAATTTTGGTGTTATGTTGTAGTGTGCTGTACTATTTCTAGAATATATCCCACATTGAGGCAGAGGACATACATGAAATGTCATTTCTTCCCAAGGAATTAGCTTCTTTTGCAGCCTGGATATAAAGTAAATTGTGGGTATAAACTTTATACTTTTCAGTTTACAGCAAGCTTGGTAGAAACCTTTACTATTATCTTGCTTGGATGAACAAATGTACACAACCATAGAATGGTTTGGGTTAGAGGGAACTTAAAGATCATATAGTTCCAACAGTCCTATCATGGGCAGGGATGCCACACAACTGAATCAGGTTGCTCAGGGTTAGACTGAAAGTTAGACTGTTTCTTCTAATCTAATTTAGTCTTACATACTTTCATACATTTTTAGGCAGAACAATCACACACACACACACACAGAGGCACATTCAAACAGTCAAAATTACACTAGGCTATGTTTGAAACAACATAGGAGTAATAAATCTTCTTTGCCCATTTCTTCTAAAACTCTTCTATATTTTGCAAGAATGATGTACTATCCAAGTAGATAGACTCATCTTCCTGACCTCCATGAATTAAACTAAGTTCCAGAACTAACTTCACAGAAGTCTGTTCTTGTCAATAATTTCATAGGATCTATTCTTCAACAGTCTAGTAACATTGAATTATTTATTTTTCTCAAATTATTTTGTGAAATAATGTATTTCATTTCATTTGTCCTGCTCTGTAAGAAAAGCAGCCTGTCCTCTTCTGCGATTTCAGTGTTCTGTCACTTGGATCTTATGGGTAGCAGCCAATTCACAAAGAAAGCCACACTAACAAGTTTGATTGGGAAATTTAAGTAATGGGACTTATTTTAATTTGTGGCATATCCAAAGGTTGGACTGACATCTACCAGATGGAGGAGTAAAAAACAGACTTCTCATTTTAACCCTAGTTTTAGTCTACTTTATAAAATCATCAGAAGTCAATGAAATCACCTAAGGAATAAAATAGTAAAACTGGCTATGATATCTCTTAATTGGCTATAATATCTTAATGCCTTACAGATTAAGAAAACCTTTCAAAACCTATATCTGGTACTGAGAAAATGTCATGGAAATTATTAAGTATTTTCTTTAAATATTTTGGAGAGAATAAAACTTATTACACATGTCAATCTATGTCTTCATGCATCTATTATACTAAAACATTTCTTAAGTTATGCCAAGAAATATGCCAGTTTAAAGGCTTTATAATACCAGGTGTTACAAGTAGCCTTTTACTATTTGCTAATGTCCTACATTTTTTGAGATTCCTGAATTTCTGTATGCACAGATATATTTTACTCCAACAATCAGAGCCATTAGGGTAGGATATCAGAGGCAATTAACTCCATTTTACAGGATGATTATCAGTTAGGAAAATATTTTTGCACTGCGCTGCTAGCATACAAAAGCACCTGAAATTTTTAAGTATGAAGGAGTAAGTGCCTAAACTTTTCTTTAGTAAAGGAAAGTTTTCAACTGACATTTTCTCACAAATATGTCCTCTTCATTGGAGGACTTCGAGGAATATATCCAGTGGAGAAATAATTTCAGTGTTTCTACAATTAGCTAAACTTTTTTTTTTTTAAATTATTTTCCACTTTTTGCTAATGTTGTGTTTTTCTGGGGATTGCTACTCTAGACATAATTTTCAACAGCTTTTTATATGTCTCTAAAAACCTGCTTTCTTCCTTTTTCCTTATTTGCCACTTGCATAGAAAGCCTATGTACTTAGGAGTCAAAAATCTTTTGGGGTCAGTCCAAGATTAGTAATGACACCTCATGGGAATTTAGGACCATTATGGATTTACTGTAGTCTCTATCAATCCCTTCTAAGCACAAGGTATACCTGGCTTCTTCTCTAACAAACGTACTAAAAAACCCTACCACAACAACACACTTCATTGAACAAGGCTTTCTTTATCTGAAGGAGCTTGGGAGAACAACTAAAGCTACAGAGGTCTATCACATTGCTCAGTGTGCTGCTGCAATCGTCTATGATATTCAGCAAGGAAGTGAAATCCAGGGCTACCTTTTGAGACTGAAACATACTCTAATTGATCATCTTGTCTGGCAGAAGAGCTGCTTGGAGGGTACTCATGTGGATTCTGAGACTACAAACTTTAGCCCAGCTATTCTCTTCTGTGTTTGTATAAGATGAAGGATTATGCCTTTGATTTAATAAGGGAAATGCCCTGAAGCTGCCCTCTGAATAGGAATAAAAACAAAACAGTCACAGTATATGTGGTATTACAAATCTTCCTATATGGCTCTTCCACTTTGGCAGTGATGTCGTCAACTATCCTGTTGCTTCTCTTGTACCAATTACACTGATCACTCAGGTGGAATAGAATGCTAATGAGGAGTCTTAGGAAGCACACTAGTCATCTTGTCATCCAAAAAACCCCTTACCTTCACCTGGTCCCACAAAGCAGAGTGGGAAGTAGAGGGGAAGGGGCTGTTCTGGATGCTGGAGTTAGAGAAGACTGACTTACCTTTGACCATTGTCGCCTCAGGTATCTGTGGGATTTGGAGGTCAACCTAGAGTTGTTCGACAGACTGAGGACCAAACCCCAGCCAAGGCTTGAATGGCATCTCCATGCCACAATTAGAGAGAGTAGCTGAAGAGGACTCAGGTAGGGCTGATCCAGTGACACATGTGAGTAGACTCAGGGCCCTGATGTTTTTCTCCTCTGTCAGGTGAGAAATTTCTCATCCACATTACAGTCCCTATCCTCCACTCCCTTTTTTTTCCTAGCTTCTCTGTCTATGTTTGCTGGATTCAGCATTTTCAGGATCTTTTTGTGAGGCTGTTTTCTGTACATGCTAGCAAGTAAACATATGGAGCAGCCCAACAAGCCCATGCTCTTGCTGATTTCACTGCCTGCTGGGCAGTATAATGAACTACCAAATAAACTGTTTGCCAGCAATATTTTGAGATTAATGCTTCAAAAAATTAAGTTTAAGAACAGTAATAAAAGAGTTGAAAACTGGACTAACCATATTCCATACTTCTCAGACAAGATGTATTTTATTCTTGCTATGCCTTGACAAGTATCTTCCCATCAGGACTGCAGTTTGTAATGTAGAAATTAATCAGATGTTCAAGATAATTAAAAACACATTTCTAAGTGCTGTTGGGAAAGAGAGATGGGGAATGAAGGGACAAGTTCTTAAATGGACTTACAGACAATGATTTTACAGTTCAGTTCCCCTGAGCATTCCCATTTAAATGAATCTTAAAGCTACTTTCAATCTCTTTGCAGATTTACAGTATCAGCAAAACAATTATGGACACTTTTCTCAAAGGAAATGCACATTAAAAGATTTGGAGTATTGTAGTGGGTTCATTTTTTTTTTCTTCTTCCTTCCCTGAGTAGCAGCATTTAAAACAGGGGCAAGGGGGAAAAAAAGAACATTTTATTCACAAATAAAAGAAAAGCATAGAGGAAAATAAGAGAGCTTCATGAGGATGTACTGAACATCTAGGTGCAAACATGCATAGTGGAAAGTCCTTTCCAAGGGAGATACTGGGACTACTAACCTAACAACAACCCTGTCAGAAGGTCTCCGTATATATATCTGTGATCTGGAGCCCATGAGCATGTAAAGTGTCCAAGAGACCTTTGACAAAAAAGAGCTGGCAACCCCTTCACATTTGCACAAGTTACAGAAATTTTGAATCTTCTAAGTGGGCTGCCTGAGAACTTCATCTCATCCAAAAGATAAAAGGCATTTCCTTTGCTTTCTCCTTTTCCTATGTGTTTTCTCAGTGGAAGAAACAGCTGGAAATGTTAGAAGGATTTGTTTCCAAAACCCTTCCAAAGATTCATGTGACTATTTAAAAAAAAAAAAAAAATCTAACCTCTGATAGTTTTTCAATGTGAAGATTATGCCTTTTTAGCGCTCCGAAATCAAAATCTATGCCTTTGTGATTAGCCCAAGAAAGGAAAAAGAAGTGAGATCTTTCAAACCCAGAGGAGCAATTTATGCTTTCAGTAACATTATGCAATTTTGGCCATATGTTACATATTTATTGAAAAGACTGCTTATTTGTCTGCTTGGGTACTTTTTTGTTATTATTATTAATTTTATTTTTAGAATATCTTGCTCTTTTAAAGGCTCACTGTCCCTTCTGGCACTGGAACTACATAATACTGAATATGTGTGACACCAAATTAATTTCCATAGCAGAGGATTAGGCTATTACAAACATAGGATTAGGCCCACTCAAAGGATCAAAGCAAAAAGAGAAGTGAGATGTGAAGAATTTTTTTTTTTTTTTTTTTTTGCCAAGCAAACAAATAACCAGGATAATAGAGGAAAAAAAAAAGAAGGCAACTGCCCAAGTGAATTTTTATAATTTAACCTGAACTCCTGATCCATAAGAATATTGGATTTCATCTGATATATTTTTTACCGGTAGAAAAATTCTGAGTTGTTTGTTTTCTTTTGTTTTCCACTGCAGCAGTGTTATTCATACAGAAGCCAATACAGAATCCGAAACAATATCCTGAGGCCATTTTCATACAATTTAGCATCTTGTATTCATGTGCATCAGCGAACAGCTACACTTCCCATTCACGTTGCTAAATTATTGCAGTACATTTGTGGTTGATTTTTCCATTGATGTTAGAGCAGTGTATAATTAGCAGTGAATAACTTATTCCATGAATTCAACCTCATTTTCCTCTTTGTGAAATTTCTGCAAATAGATAAAAACATATCGCTTACTCCATTTCACTGTAGAATGAAGAGAATCTTTCTGTTTTAAATCTATAGGTTTGTATTACGCAGCAATTATTCAGTAGTTGAATTTGGATATAAATAATATAAATAGGTCTTTGATGACATGATTTTTTCACCTGATTGACCTAAATTTTTTCTAATTTAATTCAAAAAATGTTACAATTTCGGGATGAGAGATCCATCTGATAAAAATCTGCTATAAATTTGCTGCATATAAGAGATGCTTTGTGAGGTGAAGAAAAAAACCTGAAGTAACTTATTATCTGTAGAGACATTCTCAACAAAACACAAAATTATAAGAGAAATAAAGCCTTCTGTGTCCAAAAAACCTACCCTATTTCTCTTCAAGAAAATTTTTGGATATATCCCAAATCTTCCTTAAGAGAGGTCATGCTTTCCTTCTTAGTGGAATAACAGGTTCAGTAATCTTTAGTTCTTGACAAAGCCAAAGAGCTCTAATTTATTCAGCAAAGGTAGGACGAGAAACATGATTTTCAAATTTCTTTTTCCCATTGATTTCCTTTGTTAAGCTGCACCACTGTCTTTGTTGTCCAAAGAATGATCAGTTTTGGTTTCAAATTTGAACATGATAAGTTAATCTACATGGAACAATATCTCATTTCATAGGAAATTTCCATAGAAGATCTGAAAATGTGTGTTTAAATTTAAATGTATTCTTTATGATCTACCTCCATATGTAAGTACTGCATTCCTTGAAGATGAATGAAGATAGCTGTCACACTCAGTGAAAGCAAATTTAATGATTAATCAATTTTAACTACCTTTCAATTTTCTGTTCAGCTGGAAGCATTTCCAAATAAATTTAAGTACTCTATGTTTAGCTGGTGATGTTTAGCTCTATGTTTAGCTTATTAGGATGAGGGAGGCTTCTCTCAGGGACATTAGGATGAACAACAGAAGTGTTTATCCTGACTTTGGTAGATTTGTGGGATTCTGTCAACCTGTGATTCTGTTTGTATCAGATCCTTTAAAGTGACCATGCATGTGTGAAAAATTAAGTTTGAAAATAGTAGTGATGTGATATGTACTACACAGTATTCAATTAAGAATTTAGAGCAAAGTGAATGAAGAGCAAATGCAATTTGCTATTTGTCAGCACTGAGCCCTGATGCCTAAAATGAGCAAAATATTGCCCCATTTCCCTGCAAATTTGCTAAATAAAACTTGCCTTTGAGTTAACTTTGCAAAGCAGACTTCCATAGTATGAGTAAATTAAAAGTAGGTAGATAGTAACAATGCATGACTGACAGAACTCTCAGTAAATCTAATTGCATATGGAACTTGAAGATTTCACTGGAGAGTTCTTCATTGAAAATAATTATGTGCACTCTAGGCTGTGCACTCTAGGCTGCAGAGTGTGGAGAGCTTAAAATTTTTTAAAAAAATTAAATAAATAAAAGGAGAAAAAAACCCAAGAGTGAGTGAGAGCATTTTCTTGCCAGGCATATTTAACCAAGCTCACAGCTCGAGATTAATCCACAAAGGCACAGAGGCAGAAGATTAACAAACTAAAGACAGTCTTCATTCCTTGCTTAATTTTATTTTTACTTTGAAGCTACTACGGACATATTATAAATGTCCATAATATTGCATTCTGACAAGCACAAAGCACTGTTCATGAAACAGATGTCCAGCACATTTGTATCATCTTTTTAGTGGCACATACATACAGTTGTACAGAGGAAGCTATATTCTCACAGAAGATGCACAGGAATTTATCATATGTGAGTAAGACATCAAAAAAAAAAAAAAAAAAATCCCACTTGACTTGTTTTCAAGCAGCACTAGAATTAAGGCTATATTTACACTGAGGAGAGTATGGAAATTTTGATGTAACACAGCATCCAAAAAGGGTTACGAAACAGCAAGATAAATTCCTCTCTTAAATTTGAAAGATTCAGGAATCATACAAATTATCAGAACTCTAAGTATGCACTACAGAATAAGAACAGAAGATTTAAAATTTAGCAAGTTTAGTCTAAAAATATAAGAGACATTCAGTCAGTCATATAGTGGAAATGTGCTTTGAAGACATTAATATAGCCTGACACTGCACACAAAAAATTTAGCCGAATAAAACTAAATATCAGTGTGCACATATGGACAACTAAAGGATTCAAAGTACAACACAATGCATCAAAGAATTTGCTGCAAACCAGAAATTATTTGCTTAATTCTAATATTGCACTGGAGGATTCCCAGTTATCTCGTGGAGTTTTTTGTTGGTTTTTTTTTCCCTTAATATTCTAGTGTTAAAAGTACTAAAAAAAAAAATCTATATTTATTTGAAAAAAATTAAAATTACAGTATACAGAAATTATCTCATTTACGTTGCTGAAAGAGATATGAAATAGCTTCTGAAATGAACTAAGACTTAAGAAAAGTGGTGGGAGAGAAAAATTTCCATAAATAATGCAATAACTTGGACATGTCAAAGAAGGAATAATTTTCTACTCATTCATGATATCAGAAATACCAAAAGGAAAACATTTATTCTGGTAATGGAAAATTCACAAGAAAGATAAAACCCAGATGACTTAAAGGACTGTATAGATTAAGGTGACTTGCATGTGTTTGATCACAGAAAAAGATTTCTGGAAAATGAACATATACAGAAACATCAGAATATAGGTCTTGAACCTGTGCTGGACCAGATCTTTACCCTGTGCTTCTTTTCAAAATTCATCACAGTAAGACTACTGCTATACGCAATATATTATTCCTGTCCTCACATAGTTATTCTGGGGCAGTTTATATTTAGTTCGACAGTGTCCCAGAAAATCAAGAGATTTTGGAAGAGAAACAGCTTAAAACAGACCTTCTCAATATGACATATAAGTGGTCTGTTCCTTGAATGCCTTCTCGTTTAAACTGTGTCATGGACAAAAAAAAAAAAAAAAAAGAGAATTTGTGTTTTAATCTGGAAAGGAGACTCGGGGATGAATGAAACACCTAGATGTACTCTAGTTTCTCCAGTGAAAATGTAAAACTTATCCAGGGTGCAAGACACATAGGTGAAATTAGGATCTAGTTCAAGAAGTGATAAAAGTTTCTGCTAAGTCAGTGGAAACAGAATTTCACTCCATATAGTACCTGTCCCTCTCTCACAGAGCAGTGATAAGCAGTTGCTTATAAAGACCAAATATCCAAGTATTAACTGTTGTGAAAGTAAACTGCACATGAACAACACACAAATCAGGTATCAGAAGGACAGCATCCCTTTTTTTTTTTTAATACTTATTATCTTTTAAGAAATGCAATACCATATTCAAGACATTACTTTTGGAGGAATAAACATGAGAAGGCTATTCTCTTTTTCTTCTGCAGATGTTTTAGAGGAGAACTAAGGAAACCCTGGTGCTGGTTTTGGCTGGGATAGATTTAATTTTCTTCAGAGTAATTAGTATGGGGCTAAGCTTTGGAACTGTGCTGAAAACTATGTTGATATTTCAGGGATATTTTTGTTACTGCTGAGCAGTACTTGCACAATGTCAAGGCCTTTTCTGCTTCTTACATCACTCCACCAGCAAGGAGGCTAGGAGTGCACAAGAAGCTGGGAGGGGACACATATGAGCCCGACAGATCAAAGGGATATCCCATATGATATGGTGTCATGCTCAGCATATAAAGCTGGAGGAAGATGAAGGAAGGGATGATGGCATTTTGTCTCCTTAAGTGACTATTGTATGTGATAGAGGCCTGCTTCGTTTTGCTTTTTGCTTGCATGCATGGCTTTTACTTTCCCTATTGAGTTGTCTTTATCTCAGCCCATAAGATTTCTCACTTTTCTGATTTTCTTCCCCATCACACCAGGGGAGAGCAAGTGAGTGGCTGTGAGAGGCTAAACCATGACAGCCCCTTAGATAAAAAGCATTTATTATTATTATCTGGAATAAACCCCATAAAAACTCTGAAATTATTTACAATCTAAGCACTGAAAAGCTACCTAATTCAGTGGAAACAGCAGTCAAATGATGGTGATGTGTTTGAACTGATATGTGTTAGTCTAAACAGCAAATGTTCTTCCCAGTCTTTGGAACTGCATTGTCAGAGCACATGGTATTTAACATTGTCCCTGAATTGGAAGCAGGCAGCCAATGTTTGTCTATACCCCAAGGAGAATTTTAGTATCTCAAGTAAAAGTTAAAGCATAAAATTATTTCATTGCCTCACATGAACTGAGTAAATAGTACTGAATTAACAGTATTTTTGTTTTACCAGTATCTCTTTGAGATGTACGCATATAAATGGCCTTTGCCATTCATAAGATTGATATTTAGGACTTGGAATGTCTCTACAAGTATATCTGGCTTGTGCAACACCATTTCATTTCATCTTCTTTACAACTTCAGGATCTCATGCAATGTTTCTTAATAACTCTAGTAAAGTGGGTCCATGTAAGAAAGTGACAGAAGTTCATTCTGCCAGGAAACAGAAGGCAACTTTTGCTAGTGCTGTTCTTGACACACTTTGTATACTGACCATCTGATAATTTTCTTGGCAACGTGCTTTACAGCCTTCTGACAACAACTGGTTTTCATGTCAGACCAGAGCAAAAAGTGTATCATTGTGGCTTAGAAAAAGCATAGGAGGTATCATAATAAAAAAAAATATGTGAGGAAGGAAGAAAGTGCAAATAAAACATGGTGCTATGAGTTAGACAAGACGGTGATTCAACAGGAGTAAAAATGGTCCTTACCTAAATATGTAAGACACAAGATCTTTCTTATTTCAGGCTTTGCATAACCTTTACCACACTGTTCTTTTTGCTGCTGCTTTATTTTTTTTCTTTAATTTCTTCTTTTTCTTATGAAAGTAAATAAGTGCACTGGCATTTAGCTCTAAGGCTGTCCAAATTCTATCCACTAAACTAGAAGCAAATACTTTGTCTCATATTTTTATAGAAACCTGAACAAATCCCTTGGGCATTGCAAAGACAGGAAAGGCTCTAAACCACTTTTTAAAAAATCTGTATATATGATGGGCACACAGAGAGGTAACTGTAATTTAAAAACTTCTGGTGATAGCATTACCTGCAGATCTCAAAGACAGTTGTTCTTCAAGTTACTTCTTCAGTGAGAGAGACCCTTTTGGAAGGTTGCTCCATATGTGGTCAAAATGTTAGATACATTTTAGGTACCACCACCTGGGCAAGATGTTAGGTCTGTGAATTCAGTTAATGGGTCTCTTCAAAATATTCTTCTAACCTGTTCTCTATATTATTTTTAGTTAGCTTACAAAATTTTTAGCTTTTTCCTGCCCATCCTGTCAATTTACTCACAATTTTTTAGAGGAGACTGTCAAACCCAATCATCTGATAATAATCAGATTGTCACTTAACAACAACAGCAACAACAACAACAACTCATGTGGGAGAGAAATAGTTCACCATCAGACAAAAAGCATAGTGGTCATAGCTATTATCTGCCCATATTACATTATACATAAAATATCCTTGTGCACAACAGAAATTTTCCTAAAGATGCCAGCAGCTAGAGACTTGGAGTTGTGCCTGCAATTATATCTACAAAAGACAAAGAAAGTTCAATATTTATACACTGGCTATGGCAGTTGAATTTTGGACATTAGAGAAATGAATTCTGAATGAAATTTTTGGGGGGAGCAGAGACAAGTTTCTTAGGAACTGGATTAATTCTGGGACTTCAGGATACAATTCTGAAATTTGTCTATCTCCTTTCTGTTGGCATTTTCCTAGATGTCTGATCACCTGTACACTCAAAGGGAAACTGAACTTCACTGCCTGTACCTGAACTAGGTACTTACGCTAACTGGTATGTTTTCTCAGGCAGGTACCAACTCGTTTTAGGTTTCCCAACTTCCATTTTGTCTGGACACGAACGACTTTAGTTCAGAAACTGGATAGCCATGTGGCCTTTACCTCTACAATATTTTAAGAGGAAAAGGTTGCATTTCTTTCAAGGGTGCTGGCACTGGGATATAGCAAAAGGCTTGAAGGAAGCTGACCACTATCTTACTGTCCACTGATGATAAAGTTTATTTATTCTTGCCATTCTCTTGGTATTGCATACAAGGATAGCCTTAAGAGATCTGAGGAATTCTAGAGAAGCAACTCTCTGACTGCCTGAATTCCTAAATCTAACTGCAGGCTCTAGTTCAGCTCAAGCCCTTGCTGCCTGTCATTTTTTGAATTAATATATCACATTGGAGAATAACAGAAGAAACCTAAAGAAAGTGAATTTGAGAAGATACAAATATATTTGGTTCTTATCTTAACATAACACCAATACCAGAGTCAGCGCAGACCAAGAACAACACTGTCAAATGTGTTCCATCTCCTCGAGAACTTCCCATATCAGACCACTGCAACACCACTATAGTGTGTGGGTCATAAGAGGATGTCTGGAAAAGGTAAGTGATGCATTTCACAGCAACAGTGATCATGAAGAACTTTGCAAGTTGAATTGCTGTGTCATGTGTTCTAGACCTTTGGTCTGTCAAAACCAGTTTTCAGGTTGGCATGTCCAGGTAGTGAGTTCTGTGGAGAAAAGAGTGGATGGACAGAGAACTTCCTACTCTGATAAACCATTGATAAATGATTTTATCTTTTTGATAAATTCTGATACAACTGACAATTCAACGTACAATAAGCATACAAAAATATATGGAGTGGGAATCTTAAAGCTCTGTAACTTTCTGCTGCAGAGCTAGATATCAGAGGTAATTTTCAGTCTAATGGTTACCCTAGATTACCATTTTTCTTTTTAAAAAAGGAAAAGGATTAGATACACAAAGACTTTTTAACACTCACGTAAGAGTAAGATTTCTCTTGCAGTGGTAGTGGTAAATGGGCAGTGTTGATCTTCCCAAAACACATGTGAATCAGATGCAGGATGACAGGAAAAAATAGCAGTAAAATTAATTAAACAAACAGAAATATAATATACACATTAATGAAAAGAGGAAATTGAAAATATAAAAAAAAGACCAAAACCCAGAAAAACTCTGCTTGTAATGATCTCTGACAGAATGCAGTACAATTTTGTACTGCATACAAAATTGCTTCAGAAGGAAAAACTTCCCAAAGCAAGATACCAGTAAAAAGAAAAACCCAAAGCATAAAAACAGTGCATTGCATAATTTAGCAATATTTTTCAAGATACTTCCTTGCAGATGACACCATACGTATTCTAATATAGTAACCAATTTAAATTACTACACATACATCTTAAAATCTTACATGTTTTCACTATGGCTGAAGCAAGCAATTTATAATTGCATTTTTTTCTACATAATTAACATATTGTAATTTTAAAAAATTATTATCAAGCAACAATTATAAAAAAATTCTTTGGAAATGAGAATTTCATGTCCTTTTTAAATATAAGGTAGGTGCTAGGGTTATGCATTTAACATAGCTAAGGAAATGTTTTGTGAAGAAATTTTCAAAAAGAGTCAAATAAAAGTTGTGTTAAAAAATAGGGAGATTTGGAGAATAAGTAGGTGAAAGCTAATGTCAACTAAGCTTGTCATTGCAGACATCTTAGAATTGTTTTTAAAATGTGTCAGTCCAAGAATGCTCTTATTTCAAAATAGAAATATTTTATTTAGCAGTGACTAAAAGGCTTGATAAAGCTAATGAAAATTCTTCAGACAATTGAATAATATTTCTGTCCTAAAAATATTCTGTTCTATAAATATTTTTATAAGCCAAAGTGCTCCACTTTGAATAATTTACTAATCCTTTTAAAAACTACAGAACACACATAATACTGTACTTATTAAACAGACTGCTGAACCTGAACAATTAACTGGATGAAGCAACATTGATACTTTGGAAGCTGTCATCTGTCAAGTCTTCTGGAAATGCCAGAGAACTGACTGATGAGATTTGGGTTCACTGTCACAAGAAAGGGAAGGACATATCATTTAATTCCAAGAGAAAAAACTCTGCTGACCTCATGCCCAAGGTCCATATTGAAATGACTTTCTCTTTAGTACCAACAAATGTCTTATTTGGGACTTTCACCATATTAATTAGGGGATAAGCCAGCAAGATTCTGAGGACTACTGAGTGACACTAAGAATCCTGAATTTTAAATGTAGTTGAAGTAAAACATCAACTTTCAGTATCGCTTTCTAAACTAAAAATGCATGTTAAGCATTTAGATTTCTGTACTAGTGGTCAGAAACTGGTATACACTATACATTGTGCTACTGCTCACTCATCTTAGAGGAAAACCACAGCTGAGTGGCTCGATTTCCTTCATTTAACAATGACTACTAAAGACAACTAAGAGCATAACATGCTGCAATACCAACTTGCATCTAACTGGGTAGGCACAGTATTTTTGCTCACTCTGTGCTGTATCTGGCAACCTTTGGAGTGTTCAGTGTACATTTCAGTCCAGGCAATACAGTAAAATGATGAGATTAAATCTGACAAGTGAGTAATTTTTTTCAAGGAAGAAACATCTTTAGAGAAAATTTGGGTTCAGAAAATTATCATGAAGTCTCTTGCAAGTATCTCCTCCACAAACAGTAAGAAGAGTACTCTAAATAACTGTGAATTTTATAATAGTTACAGAAAAAATTCCATCTTTTTATATATTAGATGTTTGTACTCTTAATAGTGCTGTTTAGAATAGGACTGATTGCACCTGTCAATCTCAAAGAGTGCCAAAAACAATATGAAGTATTTGTTCCTTAAATTATTTGAAACCGTTTCTTGTATTGCATACATTTTTGAGGATTTTCCAAGCATTAAAATTAAAAGAAACATGCAGCGACTGGTACTAGGATACTTTCACGAATCTAAATAAAATACATGAATTGCCTGTTTAAAGGTAGAAATATGAAAAAAGTCCAACCTGAAATTGATCTGTACAGGTTTACTATTTTTAATTTTTTAATTTGGAACTACTATGATAAAAGAGATTTCATAAGGCAAAAACATCTTATGGAGTCATGTATCATTTACTTGTATTATGTTTTATATAACAATTGTTTTCAAGGTTTTACTAATAGTTTTCCTTCTATTAGTATAAGGCTTCAATATTTACCTGTTTAAGTAATATTGATTGGACACTTTTCAGGAAACTAGTGAAAGCAATGAAGTGCAAGCGATGGAAAGCAGAAATTTGTTTCCCAGGAAGAAAGTAGAAATCACTTGTCATTGATCATAGGCATAGGAAAGTTGATTAGCGCCTAGTAGTTAATAATCTCTGTTTTATAAAAGTGCACTCATAGAGAAAAAAAGGTTTCTGTAAGAAGACAGTTTCAGAATTTAAAGAGAAAATAAAAAAATATATAAGTTTTGGAACCATTACTGCAGTGGAAAGATGATTTTTGGGTAATAATAAACCCCTGAACTAATTTCTTGAACTGAATTATGATGGATTAGGGATTAGGAGATTCATAATCAATTTGAAATTAGTTCACACACAGAGAACAACTGACAATTCTGATACAAGCAATTTCTGATAATATTCTGCTTAGGGACAAAATTTTAGGCAATAACTTAAAACACTCAAACTACCTGAGCTCAAGACATGGAGTATTAGTCCTCTAGGAGACTCAATAATTGAACTAAACTTGAAAAGTATATAAACTTGAAAGAGGCATACACTAAATGAAAAATTGCTTCAGGATCTTTGATGCATATTCTATGAATCTAGGATTTTAATAAGTCTGTCTTCTGGAGAGACACTTTTTACCAAGGCCTGTAGTGACAGGACAGGGGACAATGGTTTTAAATGTAAAGTGGGTAGACTTAGACTAGACGTAAGGAAGATATTTTTTATGATAAGCAGTTACCCAGAGAAATTCTGGATGCCTCAGTCCTGGAAGAGTTCAAGGTTAGGTTGGATGGGGATTTGAGTAATCTGGTCTAGTAAAAGATGTTCCGGTCCAAGGCAGGGTGTTTGGAACAGGTGATCTTTAAAGGTCCTTTTGGACCCAAACCTTTCTGTGGTTCTATGATATTTTTCTGCCATTTCTGCTTATTTCTGTGATTTCTTCTCTAATGCGTTTCTGAAAAATTGGATAAAAGCTTTTATCTAAGATACACATTTTAGGTCTAAACACATGAAGAACTTGACTTCAAGGAGAGTGGGATCATGTCGTGTACATTATGCAGTCTTTCTGTTGAAATGACACTATGTGTAAACTTTTATAGACATAGATCAAAGCATGTAAGCTATGTAAACAGATTAAATTTTTTTGATTTTGGATATATGATTGTTTTAGCAGGACTGTCATGTGGCCTGACCCTCCATTTGAAAAGGGCTTGGGCTAAATTTGATTTAAATTAAAAACAAACAAACAAAACCAAAACAGAAAAGGATGAAAGTTCAAGGGCAAGGCATAGCTATGTTTCTATCTGGAATGATTTAACAACCGCTAGCAGGCTTGCTGCAATAGATAGATTTTTCCAGCTTTAGTCTGGGGCTTTCAACACTTACCCATCTCCCACATTCGATTGCTGTCTATGAGACAAGGGAACATGTCTCTGACAGCACTTTTTGATTTAATTTTATACTGTTGGGCAACAACATATCAGCCATAGTGCACCCCTGGTGGATTTGTACAAGCTGGGGGATATAGAAATATGCTATTGGATTTTTTGCTATCATGGGCAGGATGCCAGACACAATAGGGAGAATTAATTATTAACAGCACTGCAATCTTTCCAACGTAGCTTCAAGGCACTATTTTGTTTGCTCTCACTGATGGTGATCATTTCTCAACTGTTCCATTTATAATGAACTGCATGTGTCTCTCAGACTTCAGAGCTTAATCTAGCAGGTTATCTGTTGCAGCCACAAATCCTGTCATTCCTTAAGTATCCAGGTCTATGATTTCATCTGCAAACCTCTCTGGTGTGGCAGTGACATGTACACGATTTCGGTAAAGGGCATGCTCAGGCATATCCATGGGACGCTGGACAAATTCATGGAGGTTGGCTACTGGGAGACTTTATGCTCATATATTTCAAAATAACAAGTTAAATTTTATACTCTAACTAATGGAGAGAAGTATGGGTACACTGTATGTACTCATTCACGGGGCACAGCTGCCATTGCTTCAAGAAGGAGGTGACAATTCTCTTTCAAGTCTACAAATGCCTTAAAAGTTAAATTATTGTGAAGTCCAAGGGCTTGTTAAGGAGTACATATACTGTCAATATTGCACTTCTAAGTCGCACTTCTAGTAGGCCGAAGAAAATTAAGTGTGAAAATGAAGAAAAAGATTGGGAAGGAGATTTTTAAGATTACCATAAAATGAGCAAATTCTGGCATTTTTTCATTAGAAGAAACATATACTGAACCAATGGAAAATGAGGGTAAAGCTATTTGTTTTCTTAGTATTTACATAACACCGATTATTACTGTGGCCAAATAGGCAAAAAAAGTGGCAAGCAATTTCTCTTTAAGTGCCCAAGGTAGGGCTTTAACTGTTCCTAGTAAGAGGAGTTTCTAGTTTAAGCCTATGTTCAAGAACAAATAGAGAGCTGTGTAGGTAATTTCTTGTCAGAAATAGTTAAAATTTTTAAAACGTGAACATTTTAAAAGATGTTCACTTAGGAAAATATTGCATTAAAAATATATTTTCATTTTAGAAATATATTTTCATTTTAGGAAAAATATTGCTTAGCATAGAAAACATTTTTATTTGAGAATTTAGATGAGATAAATTTTATTTGTGTTTACTCTTAAAAGTGATTAATCTATTTATTTATTTTATATGTATCCTTAAAATATAATTTTTCAAATAATAAAAAAAATTTAAAACAATGTTGAAGCACGAGATGGAATACTGTGAAACAAAACTCAACAAAAATTCCATGAAAACTTCCCATGGATAGTGAGATGATGTGACATCAATCAATTGGTATTTTCAAGAGGAAAACCATCATATATCAAAAATGCCTCTCATCTTCTCTTGAGAATCTTATGAGACTATCTCAAAGATTAACCTGTTTCATTAGATTAATGGTAATCTGGTGTTTTCAAAGAAAGGCTGGAGGCACATCTTCACAGAAGAAACTCATAGAGAATTTTTTTTCATGTGCAGTTTTTCAATTCTTTCTGCTTGTGTATAACAGGGTAATGAGATGCATATTCTGGATTCTAGATTCAAAGACTATTCTATTTGAAAAGTGCTATAATGGATTTTGCTTTCTTATTTAAAGTTAATAGCGTAGAAGTTCAAATGTAGTAGTTAGTATGAACTAGATTAAATTGTTAGCAATATTGAATTAAATTCTTGCCCTTATCAGGAATTTTAGTAATGAATTTTGTTTACTTATTTAGAATACAACTAAAAATGGTTCTGAACTGTTATTTATAAATTACTTTTTTAAATCATGGGTTTATGCATATTGATACATACAGTGAGTAAAGTAGATAACCAAATTAGGGTTTCAAAGTCACTTTGAAAGATGTAATAATTTTAGTGTTGTGCCACAATGGTCTATATAGCCTTCTATAATCAGAATATGATAAGGTGCAAGGCTTTATGAGATTATATAACTCATAATATCTGAGGTTAAAAGAGGAAAAGAAAGAATCAGAGAAAAATAACAATAAAGATATTTAGTAGTCAAATCCCTGCGCTCCCTTCACGCAAGTTATGATTTAAAATTTTGATATCTTGCCCTTTGCATGGTTTCTGTTACATAAAACAGAATGTTGTAGCATGGGAAAATGTAACTTCAGCTCTCAAAAATTCTGGCTAAATGCATTGCATGTATTCATCAGATAATCAAGGATGCAGTTTATAGATGATATAAGGAAAAAAAATCTAAAAATTTAGCTAAAGAGACTTGCTGCAAGTACTCATCTGCTCTTTTGGAGGTTTCTCTTTTGTAAACAACATCTGAAATCATTATTATCTTCAGGTGAATAGAGTTTTTTTTTAATTTTTTAAAGGGGTAATTCTGGAATAGCTAGTATTGCTACAATACCTGCAGTGTTGGTCTGCGATTAGGTAAAACGAAGTGTGAAGTTCACGTCTAGCTTGATGACAAAATAACTCCTACCTCGTAAAAAGTTTGACTAAAATAAACTTATCAAGAGCATTTAAACTGCACTTCTAGATAAGATTCCAGATGTCGATTGCAATATCTGCTTTTCACCAAATGCAGCAGATACTGTTCACATCATCTATGCAACTTCATTTTTTAGCTAGTAATTCTTTCCCTTCATCCTTACTTTGTAACCTCTTTTGAATTGCTGAGAACTTTAAGGACAATGAATGAGAAAAATCACACTACTCTATTTAGCAAAATATAAACATTCTAGGAGATGTCAGATTAATTTTTTTCAAATATAATTGGTATTTCTGAAAATAAATTCTATTTTGCCAAATAGGAATAATACATACCAAAAATATTTTGCAGCAGTACTGCGAAGGCTGATTGTACTTTTATAACACAGAAGAGCTTTTGAAGGAAAGTGCCTTGGTATTTGCTGAGTAAAAGCAATGGATGGCCTTATTTTCACTCACATGTTTGTTGAACAAGCTTTGAACATTATCATGTGCTTTTATACTCGACTCACTACTCTATTCATTTGTTTTCATAGAACAAGCCCCAGAGAGCAATAGAGAAAAAAAGTTAAATGCATGAGCAATACTATCTGTTCTCAAATGTCCATAGAAAAAGAAATGGAAATTATAATTATTCACTGTGTTAAATAACATCCTTTTAATGTCTAACATTTATTTTGAATGTTAGAGTCCAATTACCATGTAATAATAAAGACCCTTACAGTACAATATCTTTCAGCACAGGGGGCTTATGTAGCTAGCTGCCATCCATTATTTGTACATTTCCAATTTGTTTAGTACGAGAGTATAATTAGGGAGAAACATAGAAGAATAGAAACAGTTCAATTTTGTCAGAAATGTACACAAATAGTGCATGATACAAGAGAGCAAAGAAGACAGAATTAAAAAAGAAAGGGGAAATCATTTAAGCAAAAGAAAACTTTATCTTCAAGAGAATGTAATCGAAACAGGAGCAAGACAGCTGAATAACTCACTTGTATATGACCCTGTTAAAGATGATCAGAATGAGCACCTGAAATAAATGTCAATATGATCCAAAATACCCTCAAGGGATACCGCAGCTGAGACAAGTGACAACCTAGAATGTGTCTGTCCTACAAAACTGAGGTTGTTGTAGCTACTGCTGGAGATAATACCACCCAGGACACAAAAGCTTTTCTCAAACAACAAATAAACATAAGTTTACACAAACAAAAGAGTGTAATCACATTGCTTTTTAAGCTTCAAAATGGGAAAATAATCATACATATAAGGTCAAACAAAAAAGAAGAGACTTATTTTGTACCTCTTAGAAGGAAAAAAGGGCAATGTACACACAAAGAAGTTTAAGAGTGATTCAAACGGTATGTATATGTATATATATATATAACTGAGAGGATAAGGCAAGAATAATTACGTATGGTATGGATTCAAGTGGATAGAAAGTTCTGAGAGCTGAAAGCAAATAGATCACTAATTATGAGCAAGAGGAAACTTAATTAGCTACAGACTAAAGAATTACAGATTTATCTCCATTTTAGCCTCTACATGCCAAATTATAAAGCACTTGGACTATTAAAAGAAATATTGTTGGGTTTCCGATTTTTTTTTCAATAGTGTTCCAAAAATAATATAGTTTTGTGGTTGCAGTTATAGTAATATCTAAAAACCAAACAATAAAAATAGCATTCATCATCCTATTCAAAGAATACAATATTTTATTGGAGTCTTATTTTTTTACAACCAGCTATCAAATAAAAGATATCAACATCTATGTATTTGCTTATATACGGTTCAGAATGACTACTAAACTTTATATGTATGATTACTGAATATAAAAACCTCTGTTTTCAAACTTAGATTATTTTGACAAAATCCTGTTGCTTATAAAATGTCATCTGAGAAAGGAGCTTAAACCAAGCTTTGGATAACAAGTATCCCCAGCCTCACTGAGAAAACGGTTCAAAAATATTTTAGTGTGTGTGTATATATATATATATATAATATACGTAGAATTACAGTGGATGTTTGGAAGCTCAAAATAAGATGTTTACATGCATTTAGATGAATCACATTTTCTGATGTTCAAGCGTTTGTGTCTAGCCACCAAATATTTGGAAAATGAGATCTTTTGACAATGAAGTTGTATAAAATTAGTAGAGTCCTATGAATCCTTAGAAGTCTTACTGCCACTGCAATTTGCTTTGCATAGGTTTACATATTACAAAATAATTTTAAAGCAAAATGTGAATGTTAATACTCTTTGCTCTTTACTACTGACCTGCTTATTGATTAGCTTTACAGGCACATACTGATACCTGTAAATCTTTGAAGAGAAATTCACTCATCTGTAATGTTCTCCCTTTAAAAAAACTGTTCACACAGCTTGTTGGAGATTACAAAGATAGTGAACTAAGCAAACAATTTTTTATTTTTCTACACAGCATGCTTAAGTGAGCGCTATTCTATGCAAAAGAAAAGGTAACTTCTATGTTGTCCTAGACCCCTTGAGCCTGAAGCAAGTAATTACAGAATCAGAATCATAGAATCAGATGGGTTGGAAAGGACCTCTGAGATCATCAAGTCCAACCCTTGATCCACTACCACCACAATTTCTAAATCATGGCACTAAGTGCCACATCCTGTCTCTTCTTAAACATCTCCAGGGACAGAGAATCCATTACCTCCCTGAGCAGCCAATTCCAAGGCCATTCCAATTATGTTCTAAGGAACAGAAGATTAAGGAGATAATAGATTAATAAATAACAGGTTTATAATAAGTATATGTTAAATAATTTTTCTCACAATCTAGTCAGCATTAGTACTCTGTTAGCAGTCTTTCTACTGAAGAAAATTAGCAGTTTTAGTGAATCGATAACTCTAAACTCACGCACTGTTCCCTTTCATCACTTTTGTCTCTTTATTCCAATGATCTATGTTCCTCTCCTGACAAAAGCAAGCAAACAAACAAAAATATTAATGCAGAAAAAATAAAAAATATGGAAGCTATGGTGATCTTTGTCCCTGGAACTATGTGTCTACAAATGTGCAGAATTACACCTGCAAGAATGTCTCCCAGATTGGCTCATTATGGTAGTTGGCTGATTTCCTCCTGTGAAATCTCGCAGAAATTCTGATGTATTGAAGAAATTATTTATATTTAAGTTTTAAAAAATATCTCAACTATCCATAAACAGTTGAGTGGCCTCAAGCATACCCCTGTAATAACTTTAGGTACTTCTAGACACTATTTTGCCTTGTGTTCTGCTTTGTATTCACAAGTGATAAAGGAGTAAAGTTGATATATGATGCAGCAAGTAGAGGACCACATAGATGTCAATCATAAAAAAATAGTTAAAGGAATAAGAGTAAATAGTCTCAGTTTAGTCCTAATGTGGTATAGTTTAAAAAAAACAGACCTTAATTTCATTGGATAGGGAAATCAGTTTGAGATGAAGAATGTATGATATGTATGTGATCCTGTTTATGCTGGAAAACATTTCCACTCCTGATCTTTTGCTCAGTGTTTATTTTCTGTACTCAATATATTTAATAGGTACCACTACAAAACTTAACATGTAAATTTTTTGGTGCTTTAATTTGAAATATTATTCCAGTATTCAGGGGGATGATGCAAGAGCATATAGACATATGGCATTTTACTTTTTCACATAAAATATTTTGCTGTTTTAATTAGTATCAAGCTTGGGCAAAACAGTTTTGAATAAAGGAATAAAGAAGTTAAACATTTTTCTTTACACTTATCTGAATAAAAACATTCGAAATCATTTTTTACATTTCATGTATCTCTACCTTTTCAAGATTTAAAGGAGTTGAAGATTGAAACAAAGACTAATAATAAGTGTTTAAGAGCAGAAATTATTCATAGTATTCCTTTTTATCCCGAATGACTTTCACACCTTTCCTCCTTTCACCATTGGACTTCACATTAAGCTCCCCATATCTCTAAAGAACTCTTTGAGCTTTGACATCCATTAACCTTCAGAATACCCACTATCATGGTTCTCCTCGAATTCTTCAAGTTATTCTCTTTTAACGTGCAACAATGCAAAGTATACAAATGAAATAAGCAAAGTATTCCTTTTCACAGCCTACAGAGCCTTGCAAAGGTTGCAAACTGTGCTGCAGTTGCTGATGCTTTTCAATATTCAGCTCTGGTAAACATAGTCAAAAGCACACTTCTAAAATGCGTAGAGCAAAATGTGTCTCCTGCAGACCTTGTCCAGAACTGCAAATCTCCCAATCCAGCCAAACTGAAAAGCAATTTTAATGCTATAGCATGTTATGTTAGTGACAGATTTTTTTTTTGTCTACGCAGTTTAAGGTTTTTGCCATTAGCTGGGTCAGTGCCCATATTGTGAAATAGTTAGTTACAAAGGTTATTTTAATAGTGACTATATATCCCTGCCCTTGATAACAAGACCAAGAAGTTGATTTTTCACAGAATTCCTAATAGTTTCTTTGAGGACAGAGAGAAACCTTGGGAATTTTAAGACAGAAGAAAAAAGAGAGCTGGATTTAGAATATGATTCCAAGATTCTAATTCTGTTTTCAGGCTACAAACACTTGGAAACACAAGTTTAAAGCTGTCTCAAGCATTATGGCTACAATTTCTGTTTCACTTGAAGACAAATATGCACTCTTTGTGTTCATAGTGTATACACATACATTTCTATGCTATAAATATTTGAATCCAATAGCATGTGAATTACAGGAATATGAACCATTTACCATATAGTATAATTTTGGAGTTTAGAGTCAGTTACTTGGGAAGACAAAATAGAGCCAGCACTGTAAAGCCAACAGCCAGTACATTACTCTGAAGCACACATCATGATATTGATATTTTGACATGGATACTAAGTAATCACATCTGGAAATAAACTGAGTAGTTTTGAAAACAGTAGATGTATTTAAACTAGCAGACCTGTGCTGCTCTATAGAGATTGGGATTTTATTAAAAGAAAAGCACCTTAAATGAAACACTGTGTGAGCTGTTGAATTTAACAGATAATAGGAATGGAAATTTCTATTCTGTTCTAAATATGTACTGACAAAGAAACTGAGAGGTTTCAGAAACCCTGATCACCAAAAGACTTTACAAAGAGTAAGCAGTTTCCTTTTTTTTTGCTCTGATTAAATTTGGAAGGAGACACCAGAATTATAACACCTTCTATTTGAAAGATATAGTGTTTTTAACTATAGGCATTTCCCAGTTTGCAAAGGATATAAGTAACAGGTGTTTTGAGTCAAGAAAATGACTGTGGCTCAATTTACTGTGGTATCTTGAGAAAGAATAATGGGACTTTATTCAATTCACTAAGTATTATTTACTGTAGGAGGAACTACAGCTGAAAAGAAGGAATCAAAGACTTTAAGACAGTGATCATCTTAATCTTTCTTTAGCTAAAAGAGAATACTAATCTTATTTGAATGTGTGGGGGAAATATGCATTAAGAAGTCACTCTGTAGAGAGGTTAAAGCAATTGCAAAATATCAGTTCCAGGAATTGCTCAGAAAATTGTGCAAGAAATCCTCTACTCTATGCTGCTAAATCCGGTGGTGGGAGGATGACAGCTGAGGGATTATTTTTTTTATTTTCTTTTTCTTCAGTTAATGGAAAGTAGTTTTCTCTGCTAGGAAACTGCCCTAACCACAAAGAAAAAGATTCACTCTGAAAATATGAACTTGGTTCTGTTACATGTCTAGTTTCATGACGAAGAGAGTATCTCTTAAAACCCTGGTTGCTGAAATCAAGAGATTATAGAAACACCTCAGATTTCATTTTAAAAATTAGTATACACTGATCTTTCCTACTCAAGAGAAGCCAGAACAATATTCATGTTCAAAAATAAATACAGAAGCTTAGCATTTACTATTTCAAACCTCATTCATTTAAAAATCAATTTTTTGGCTTCAAGAGATCCAGACTCAGGGTTTGGCAGTGTTAGGAACTAGTAACACTGTATGCTTACACCCATGATGAAGTCACAGGCAGCAGGAAGCTGTTTCAGTAGGTTAAAATGGGACAATGAAATGGGGACACTTTGACTGGGAAAGGAAGTATTGCTATCTATCAAAAGTGAAGAACCTGGTAACTTCTCTCCCACACACACAATCCAGCAAATGGCTTCTGTGTCCCATCTAATAGTTTTCTTTCAAAGGGGCAGGAGCATTGTATTTCAAACACCAGGCAAGGGAAAAATTGGGCCATTTAATGTCATGGCAGAAATCTAAAATCGGGATGTTATTTCCAAGAAAACCTAGAAGAAGGAACTACTTTAGGACATGTCCATGTAAACATGCAAACTCAAACTCATTGCAACGTAGCTTATTGATATAGGCTTGGTGAAGCACAAATTTATACAACCTTCAGCTCTGATCTACCTCTGGAATAATATCCTGTATCTTGGCCTTACTGTGGCCTACTTCTGAATAGAGAATGCAAATGTGGTTCATGAACTATGCAGAGAAGTTAGAATCATTAGCAAAATGTAAGGGTGTGTTGAACACAATTCAGCAGAGATCTGGCTTTGGTCTTTTCCTATGAAATGTTCTATAAATAATCTATATGGTGGAATACAAGAAAAACTTTTTTATATTAAGTCAGTACAAAAATTGAAGAGATTTGCTTAGACACATATTTTTGGCAAATAAGACAAATGCTTCAGAAAAAAAAAACAAACAAACAAGCAATAACAGCAACAACAACAACAACAACAACAACAAAACAACAGAGAAATTGGGACAAATGCAAAGCATTTGAGAAGAAAAAAATAAAAACTGTAAGTATAGAATGAGAAAGTCAAGTCTGATCACAAAAGAGGACTCAATGCACCAGTCTGACAAAAGGATTTGTGGCAGGAATTAAGCCTGCGTGATATGACTTTTTTTTATGCAGCACTGGCAGTACCCCAACAAGTGTATTGCAAACAGACTAGAACATCACACCTCTAGAAAAAGTAAGATCATTTGAAGAGCCTCCAGAGGAGTGAGAATGATCTGTTGTCTCTAATAACTTTGTTCTAGGATGAGAGAATAGAAGACTGTGAACAGTGTGGTCTGAATAAGGGAACAGAGGACAGGGAGACAAAAAAACAATCTCTAAAAATTTAAAGACTGGTACAAAGAGTGAAAAAAACCACTCAACCTAATTTGCATGTCTTCATCTGAATAATATAGAGATAAATGGTTCTGCTATTGTTTATAATATAGCCCAGATCCCTAGATTCATGTTTTTTCAAGACAAAATTTTTTAATCTCCCAAGGTCTGTTCCTAGTATTGAGTTCATCAGGGATGAAAGTGATTAAATTGGCAAGCATGCATTCAGATTTAATTTTGGAAAAAAAATAAGGAGAAGGGAAAATTTTTAATATGCTAAAGAAAAAAGCCATAAAACTCTTCACAAAATTTACTGAGAATGCTTAATACCTTTGGTCTTCCAAAAGCTCTATTTTCTAATTTTTTTTTTTACTGTAAAAGCAGGCTTCATAATGTTTTATATTGATCTATATATGATTCCATAATGACTGGTATATACAATTTATTGAATAATGAATAAAAACCTACATATAAATCTGTACACAATTTTTCCCCATATTTTCTGTATCATAAAATGAAATAGTGGTAAGAGGAGTCGTTTCTATTCTATTTCTTTATATCAGAGTAATTTGAAGGGGAAATGGCACAGCAGTCACCGATATTTAAAAGTCCAGAATATTTATAATCAAGCATATTTCATCCCTAACCATAAATAACTTATCAGACTTGTTCTATGGGGTAATATTTTACGTTCAATATTTGAAAATGTGACTTTTATGCATTGAATAATTAAAATAATTCAGTCCTATCCAGTAAACAATTGAAGAAAATTTGTTTCAAGTCTCTCTCTCTTTTCTATTCTTTCCCTAATAACATAAGTGGTCTTTGGCTCATGGTTTCTTTCTGTGTTGATTTTAATTAAGGCTATTTAATGATGGAAAGCCAGAAAGAGATTTAAATTTAGCAGTAACACATTCTATTTGTTATGCCACTGTCATGGTTTAGGACTGGTATTCCAAATTTAGTGCTCCCACTGAAACCACCCTAGCACTGCGAACTTCCTCTCCCCCCACTCCCTGTCCATTTCTCCCAAGGGTGGCCAGAGAGGAGAGTTAGAGGCCCAAATCATAGAATCATAGAATCATAGAATCAGCTGGGTTGAAAAAGACCTCTGAGATTGTCAAGTCCAACCCTTGATCCACTACCACCATAGTTACTAAACCATGGCACGAAGTGCCACATTCAGTTTCATCTTAAAAATCTCCAGGGATGGAAAATCCCCTGCTTCCTATTCCAATGCCTGATTACCCTCTCTGTAAAGAATTTCTTCCTAAGTAAAGAATTTCTTCCTGAAAGAAGGAAAGGCAAAGATATGGATTGAAATAAGAACAATTTACTGGAAAGAGCAATGAGATAAGAAAACAAACAGTAGCAGCAACAATACTGAGATACTAATAACAAAACTGTACAAAGAGAGGGCGATTTACATGCAAACAGCTCAGCAAGCAGGAGACAAAGGAAAATCAATGTTGGTCAAATCCTCTACCCACCACCCTTTCCCATGACTGGAGAGGAACACCCTTTCTTCCCTGACACATGAGAGAGTCCCTTGTACCTGACCTGGTAATGATGAAAGATGGTTTAGAATAACATAGCTCCAGGGTCCACACCCTCATGACAAGTGCAAAAAATTAACCCTGTTCTTGGCCAAAACCAGGATGGCCATATGAAATGATAGCAAGCTGAATCACTTCCTTATATATGATCCAAAATAATTAAAGGATTAATTTGTAATTTGTAGAGCCATTGCAGAAGGGAAAAATGCTTAAAGAAGAAGAAATTATTGAGTTACACCAACACAATACAGAGGGAAAAAAAATGAACTGAGAGGTTCTACCCTCCCCTCCCCCCAAATGTTAAGTATACTCCATAAAAGCTTTATTGAGCTTTGTGAGTGAACTAGCTAGAGATTATGAACTTTATGAGCCCCACTGGATTTTGAGTACATATGTATCAGGCTGATAGGTGAAACCACGAACTAGGCAGCAATGAAAGAGACTTGCTGGGACTTCCTTACCCATTTCTGACTCCTACTTACTCAGGTAACTGAGAACTTCAGGAGTACTCTGACAGTCAAGGACAGAGTCCTCCGAATACTGCAGAGAAACCCTGAGTCTGAACAGTGAATCTAACTCAGGTGCCTTGACAACAATGTACAAGCATTGTACACAAGAATGTGGAAAAAAACACAGGGTTTCTCCAACATAACTTAAATATTTTATCCAATTTCTTTGCTTGAGTTTAAAAGCTGAAGTGTTAGGAAAGGGGGTTAAATGGATGTCACCATTCTCTCATTTCTTGTATAACCAACTTGCCAACTCAAGGTTGAGATGCTTAGCTGATGCTCTCAGAAGGGTATCATTTCAATGCCAGGGGTGAGACTTCTCAGTTAATAAAATAAACCTCTGCCTTTGAAATTTGAAGCAAGTTGTCTATTTCCAAGGGGAGATATGCTAGAGACTGTGATTTTAGCATATTATCATTTCACTAATTTGGATTAGTTTATGGTCAATATATGACACAAATATATAGAATCAGAGAATTATAGAATCATATGGGTTGGAAAGGACCTCTGAGATCATCAGATGCAACCCATGATGCACTACCACCACAGTTACTAGACTACGGCACTAAGTGCCTCATCCAGTCTCTTCTTATAAACTTCTAGGGACAGAGAATCCACCACCTCCCTGGGCAGCCTATTCCAGTGCCTGATTACCCTCTCTGTAAAGAATTTCTTTCTAACATCTAACCTAAACCTCCCCTGGCAGAGCTTGAGACCAGGCCCTGTTGTCTTACTGATTACTGCCTGGGAGAAGAGACCGACCCCACCTGGCTACAACCTCCTTCCAGGTAGTTATAGAGAGCGATGAGGTCTCCCCTGAGCCTTCTCTTCTCCAGGCTAAACAACCCCCAGCTCCCTCAGCCTCACCTACCCATAAACACAGTTGAAAAGAAACAAATGCAGCCTTCATATACTGTCTTCATATATGTATTGTCAGCTTGGATAAATATACACTTGTATTCATTTTTTACCTGAACTTGCTCATACTGGGGAATACCTGTGCTCTGTTTAATAGCTACAACTGAAAACTTGTTTGTCCTATCATTTACAGGTTTTATTTTCTGCAGTTTATTTATTCAACAGAATATTTAAAATTCAGACTATTCATCTAGGAAGGATTCTTGGGATTTTAATCATTGTGTGTTAGTGCAATTAAGCTAATTGATTCATTGAATGTTCAGATAAGCAAAGTACCTTAACAGAGAAAATCTAATTTGAAGGAAACAGAAAGTTTGAGACAGTGAATATAAAAGAATATAACTGTATTATCAGGATGCTGTGAAATGTGTCTATCTGTATGATTAAATTTTTGACCCTGATAAGGAATTTTTCAACTCTTAGTTCACCTTAATGAAATATTTATTAAACACTGCTTGCATTTGTCTCTATGTAGGTGAATATAAACAAAAAGAAGGGTTAGAAATTTAAAAAGCCCATATATACTAAAATATTGTAGGGGAAACTAGTTCTCTCTCACAGGAACCCAGACAGCCACTGTGGTGCTTCCTGACAGAGTAAAGCAGCAGGAGACAGCTAATGAGGCAAGTCATCCGTTATCATTGCAGCGCTTAGCCTGATTTAGTTATCTGAATCAAAATGACAGATTCAGGAGGAAGGCTCCTGGGAACTTGACTTAAAATGTTATGTTGATGTTACCATGCATTGATCAATCTAGTGGAGTGCCTCTACGTCTCCATGCCAACAATGAATAGAAAAAAAAAAGCGGGGGTTAAGGGGCATGCTTTCCAAAAACTATTGGGGAAGATATTTTCTTTCTAAACAAGTTTTGTTAAACACTGAAATAAGCTTCATGCTCGGGACAACTCATGGCTCTTCAAATATGGGAGGCTTTATAATATAATTTCAGCTTGTCAGGAACAATTTTCCCCCTTCCTTTTAGGATTACTTAGAAGTTTAGCTTTAGAAGCTACGGTCTATGTCACTGGTTGTTTATTAACTTTATTCCAACATTAAGAGGAAGAAAAAAGATTTTAACCATTTTAATACTATTAAAATGCCACTCAGGTTTTTTTTTTAAAGTGTGGTCATATTTTTACAGAATATTTATCTTATTAGATGGGCAAAGTTGGTTTTCATAGTGTTAAAGTTTTTTTGGAAATATGCAATTTAGAAGACAAAAAGTAGTTACTGTCTGCAAAATGAAGAAGCAAATGGTAACTATATTTGATGAGGAATTGAAGGTAGAGCAAGAGGTTTTTTGAATGGAGCTCTAGACTGGGCTGTCTTGCAAAATGAGTAAATGATATTTAAAAAAAATAAACAAAGGAAAAAACAGCCTTTGAGAAGAAAATGAGTTCATAAAATCGTACAATCATAGAACTCTTGGCCCAAATTTAGAATCATAGAATCATTAACATGGAAAAGACCTATAAAATCATCAAGCCCAACCATTAACCTAGTACTGACACATCCACCACTAAACCATGTCCCTAAGTGCCACATCTACTCATCTTTTAAATAACTCCAGGCATTGGTGATTCAAACACTTCTGCAATCAGCCTATTCCAGTGCTTGACAATTCTTTCAGTGAAGACATTTTTCCTAATATCCAGTCTAAACCTGTCCTGGCACAACATGAGGCAGGTTCCTCTTGTCCTGCCATTTGTTAATCGTGAGACAAGAATCACCCTGACCTGGCTACACTCTCCTTTCAGGTAGAGCTGTAGAGAATAATAAAGTCACCCCGAGTCTCCTTTCCTCTAGGCTAAACAAACGCAGGTCCCTCAGCTGCTCCTCATATGACTTGCTCTCTAGACCCTTCACCAGGTAATTGCCCTTCTCTAGACATGCTCCAGCACCTCAGTGTCTTGTAGTGAGGGGCACAGAACTGAACACAATACTCGAGGTGCAGCCTTACTGGTACAAGGACAATCACTCCCCTGGTCCTACTGGCCAGACAATTGCTGATGCAAGCCAGGATGCTATTGACCCATGTAATCTCTTTGTGTTTCTCTTCAACATCTCCTTCATAATACTGCTATTTCTCATTCCCTGTCTTTCAAATTTAGACTACAAGCTGCTGGTTTTTTTTTTTTTGTTTTTTGTTTTTTGTTTTTTTTTTTTTTTTTTGTTTTTTTGTTTTTTTTTTTTTTTTGTTTTTTTTTTTTTTTTTGTGTGTGGTTTATTTTTGGGGTTTTTTTGGTTGTGTTTTTTTTTTTTTTTTTTGGTTTCTTTTTTGGGGGTTTTGTTGTTGGGTTTTTTTGGTTGTTTGTTTATTGTTTGTTTTTAAACAAAATCTCTTATTGGATAAACACATAACAGAGGAATACTGTTTCTGAAGAGGATTTAACTACTCTTCGAGCACTAGTTGTGTTATTGCTGGCATTAGTAATGCAGTGTACAGACACTGACACAACTCCGTCTTGTGTGAATAAAACCAGTGTTTTACTGTAAACGTCATGGGTGGGATGGAGACGTGTCAAATGGGCAGTTTATTACTGGAAGGAATATCAGTGAAAACATATTCCTTGATCATATAGGGCTGTAGAAATTGTTATATTTCAGGTTTTTTAATTGAACAGCAAATGAGATACAAAGAGTAAATTATTTTTGTCTGTTACCATTAGTCACAGATACACTGATCAGAGAGAAAGAGATAACACAACTTTCCTTCCTGTCTTAGTAAAATATTTCACAATATTTTATGCCAGTGCTAATGATGGTCTATCAAATCCTTATATACTCTGATGGAGTACCTATACCTATGAGTAAGGAATTCCAGAAATACCATTAAGCAAATTCAGTAATAATAAGTTTTACATTAAAGGGGGCTGAGTACATAAAAAGCAGAGTGAGAAACACAGTGTACAAAGAAAGCAAAGCTGTTGTAACAGGAATTCAAATGAAATGCAAGATTCATGGTTGCACATGTTAAAACTACATGGCCTAGTTTTTATACCCTTTTATTTCTTCTTTTCATTAGTTTTCTTGCTATACTATTTTTTTTCATCTGAGGTATCACTGAAGTTAAGCAAATGGAGTGGCCTTAAGAAAAAAATCCACTGCTATTTGGATTAATATTGCTAAAGGAAATTATCTCTTAAATAGTGAACTTTAAATCAGAATGTAGTCCTTAAAGCCAGTTAATTTGTTTTTTCCCATGCCAAAGTTGAAGGATACTTTTTATAAATTGCATTCAAATTTGGAACCATATACATATGCTAGGTTTCCTGTTGCATTCGTAAAGGAAAGACAGAGCAGTTTGTGTATTATCAAAGATAGCTTCTACCGTAAACTTATCCCAGAGAAAAGCTCAATCTAAAATGAATTGTATCAGAGCCAACATTTTATCTCATAAATTCTGAAAGTACATAATCACTTAGTTCTTATCTCCTCATTTGGGAAAAAAATGTTAACTATATCCCTTCGTCATTTAAAGGTATTTCCAGATTGTATGCTAAACTGATTGTTATTACATTCCACTCATCTTTGTTGCTGAATCAGCAGTTCATTGACTATTTCATCCACCTGTAATGCAATGAGAGTTGGGTTCACACTCCTTAGTATGTAGTAGTCAAATTCAGCCTAGGAAGTCTTACCTTCATACTAGGTAGTACTGTATTTTACAAATGGCCTGAAATCAATCAGATCCTTTCCTTCTAGGAATTTCCATGTAATATAGATTAAATTTAAATACTTATACAGAAAAGCACTCCGAATTAATGACAGATGAAAAGTGAAAGACATTTCTTCTTCAAGTCTCTTAGTATGGGAAACTGCAGGCAGTGTTGTGTGTGCATTGCATATTCTCCTTGAAACTCATGAGGAGTTCACAGACTCCAGAAACACTTTAATGACCTTACAGACAAAATCACAGGGATATTTCTTCTCTGTGTTTCTTTGTGATTTTGTGTAGTTCAGATATGTCTATGGCAGTGAAAGAGAGGACAGACTTTCAAATTGCACTTATTGTTAACTAGTACAAAACAGAACAGATAATCAGATTCCAGAAGTAAAAAGCTTTCAATGTCTTGTGCTAAACAGTGCGAACAACAAAAGCGTTAGACCACTGCCCTTCTCCTCTTTGAGGTAAAACAGGTGTAGGACACTTTCAGCTTTGGTAACCCCTTTATTCTTATCTCCTAGTAGCCCAGCCAACCTCCTGTAGTGCAATTTGATTCTTTAGGATTGTATGAATTGTTTTTCTTCCTGATTTTCTTCATATTCTTACATTCAACTTACTGAATTCACTCGTTCCCTTATAACTAATGAATTATAAATGAAGTCGTAGAAACAGAACACTACATAGGGGCTTGGAATGGTCAATCAGTAGCAGTTTAGAAAATTTGTTTGTTCGTTATAAAGACCTCAAAAGAGAAGTGTCCCATATACAAGAATAGCAAATTTATTTCAGGATACATCAAGTGAAAGTTGGCTGTGTTTCCAAATGCACAGGCCTTTTATATACTTCTCTACAGTTTTCTTTGGTTCATTCTTTTGGTGATGCTTCATTGTGAATCCAGATCTTCAGTTCAAGGTAGGGATGGGTGATCTGGCAAGTAGGTAGTGGAGAAAATTTGGAGATTATTTGGCTTATTTTATTTTATTAAAAAATATCTGCAATAGCTTCAGTAATATCAAAATGTAATGCAATGTCAGCCAACAGCTTTAACAAAGATAAGCTGAAAAAAGTTTAAAAATGTTATAATTACATGGTTTATGGTTTCCATGCAACCAATGCTTTTCCTATCTCATCAGAACAGTCAGCCTTTATGTAGTTAGGATTCCATGCCCTCAGATTTTAATTTTTGGTTAAAAAAAAGGACAAGACAACCAAAAAGATGCCTATTTTTTCTTCAGAGGATAATTTAGGTTAATTCAGTTTTTTTTTTTCAGGGTTTTCTGGTTCTATCAGCAAACTGAGAAATCTATCCACTGTTTGCACAGTTAAGGCTTCATGTTTACTTGTCATCCCTGGAACTGGGTTGTTTCTTCTGTCTATATTAATACAGTGATAAAGATTCAACACTGCGAAAATATTTACTGATTACAATTTGTGTGACCTCATAATTTTCAAATTAAGTTCTCTTTTATGCACATCTATAATTGAGGGTAATGTTTGTCCTGCAAATCTTTATTACTATAATGTGAGAGAAAGCAAGAACATAATTTGTCTCAGAATGCAGTCAGCACAAGCAGAAACAGAAATTAAAAATATAAAACTTTTTGTTTGTAAACTAAAAAGTTAAAGGCCAAATTCATGAAAACTTAAACAATTTTAGAGAAATTTTATGCACTGTCTTTTCTACACATCTTCACTTCTTTCTTTTAGCCAAAGGCAAAGAAGGATAAGGGAATGAGGAAACAGTCTGAATCTGTTTTGTTAAGAGATCATGTCAGTTGTTATTAACTGTTATGTTTCATTGGGCTGGTTGAAAGCAAACAGAAAGTCAAAATATTTGTTTTTCTTATTTGACTTTCTTATCTTTGACAGAAGATTCATCTAAAATATTTCAGCTGACTTCAGTAATTTTTAATGTATTTTAATAGAAGCACCATCTCATGACATATTTTTAGAAAGTGGAATGTTTTTGAGAGGAACATATGGATGCAATACCTTTGGGGGGTAGGGGGAAGTGCTTATATGGTGGTATGAAAATGTCATGCCTGTAAGGACTAATATGAAGAATATAATATAAGCTATGAGCTCTTTCTAACTTAACCCTGTAAGCAAAAGAAGATGATTGTGAATTTTATCAATAAACAATAGGAATATACCTCATTCCTAGGCATTTTGTAAATTAGCAGACCTAAAAGAACCTGGGGGAGTTCTTCCCCCCTCCGCCTCTGTTTGTTTGCTTGTTTGTTTGTGGGGGTTTTTTATGGTTTGACTTCTTTTTGGTTTTGGCATTTGTTTGGTTTGGATTTTGTTTATTTGTTTTTGTTTGTTTTGTTTCTGTGTTCGTTTGTTGGTTGTTTTTTAGTTTAGGGGTTTTTTTGTTCAGAAGGTTTTTTTGAGCTTTTTTTCCAACTGAACAGAACATAAGTTATCCAAGGTAAAGTGTAGGTAATGTCAGAGCCAGTAAAAGAATCTGACTTGCCTGAAAGCCAGCTGTTTCCACCAGGAAATCTATTAAGTTATTCTGAAATGTTTGTTTTAACTGTACTGAAAAATGGAGCTTAACCCTGGGATTTTTTTTGGTTGCAATGACAGACTTCCTCACTTCTTTCCCATGCTGAAAAAAATCTGAGATTTATATATGTTACCACACATAATAATTCTGCAAACTGGTTCCAGCAGTTTCAGGAGTTCAATCTATTCAACCCTACCCTAGCAAGTTCCTCACATAGATAGACATTTTCCACTACAGAATTACTGTACCCAACAATGCTATTGCATTAAGTAAATGCTTCTCTTTTTTCATTCAGTGAGGTATGATGTTATAGGCTCTGGCAACAAATATGATTTCCTGCAACATTACTGCAAAAGAACAAAAGCTTAGCTTTCGAATCTACATAGATTTGAAGGAACATCCCCTTCCCCACTGTCAAATGGGAAGATGCATGATAGCGACTTGATGTTGTAGAGTATTCAATAAAATAGAAGCTTTCACAGTTTGGCATGATAGAGAAGCAAAAGACTCTGCTAAACATACAGGCTCTGAAATTGCATCTTTCAAAATAACCTGGATTTGCCAACATATGGGTAAGACCCTTTCATCCCAAGTTGCTTTGAGGAAGGAAATATCAGTGCTTTACTATTACCCACCCATGTGTGGGAAGATTCTTGTTTGAAAAGGGAAGTGGCTGGCTGAGCGAATCCATTATTTGAAGTAATTTTTTAAAGAACACAGAACTTGTTTTTGACACTTATCTCAATTTCAGTAACAACAAAAATAAATAACTGCAATATTTTTAACAGGGTTTCTGTCAAATAAAATATGAAATAATAAATCCAGAAAACCATACTCACTTGAGAGGTCTCCAAGTCATCACTTTCCAAGTGGCTGAAATAGTTCGACTGAAAAAAGAAATTTCTTGGCTAATTGCTTACAGGAAATCAGCAATTGCTTGTAGTTCCCCATAGGAATATTTCAGACTACTATTGTGAGAGATTAATAAAGTGGGGCAGTCCATTTGTGTATGAGTCATACCTAGTATACAGCAGATCAGGTACTGAGAATGGAGTTAATCTTAGAAGATATTCAATATTGAAAATCTGTGCCACATTTACACATATTATAGAATTCCCCCTGGGATTTCAAATTTCTTTCTAGAATTGTAAAACCAGATCTTTAAGATGTCATTAAATAATCTCCTAGATCTGGGAACAAAGGAACTGAAAACTTTCAAATTTTCAAGGTCAGTCCATGCTTTCTGAGTACTAACAGTCATAGCTACATGCTAGATACTTTCACCTGGTACAAACAGCTGTTGGAAGGCAGAGTGGGATACATGAGTTAATAAATTACTTATAATTATAGCGATTTTTCTTGGAATTACCCATCTGTATGATTATTGTATGAATGGCCCTTCAAATAGTTGGGAGCTGAACAGGTATTCTAGTGAGTTAATCTGACAGCAAAGAGGCACAGCACACTAGTAATGAAAACCAGCTAGCAGAGACTCTAGAAAGCACTACTTGAATTGTAAAATGTTTCTGATATGATGGTAATGAGATAAATCAAAGAAGCTATACATGTATAAACAGAGTCTTGAGAAGATAAGGAGCAAAAGGTGCAAAATACAATAGCTGGTGCGAGTGGTCTCTCTGACAAGGTGGGGCCTGTTCAACAAAGCGTGATTTGGGTTGGGAGGAATCTGAAAGCTTTTATTACACAAAGATTTTAAAAATACTTAGAACTGTTTTCTTCCAGTTTGGACACACATTTTAACTGGAGGTAGTCTCCAAAAATGATTATTTGGAGTCATGGAAGTTTATGCATGTTTATGTGTGTTGAAGATGCTTTGCACGGTATGCAAAGACCATTCATCATGCAAGATGGATCAGATAGTTGAAGAGGAAGTTTTTTGTTTTGGTTTGGTTTTGTGTTTTGGGTTTTTGTTTGTTTGTGTGTTTGTGTGGTTTTTGTTTGTTTTGTTTTGTTTTTGGAGTTTTTTGTGTGTTTCCCCCCTCCCCCCCCCCCCCGTTGTTGTTGTTTGTTTGGTTGGGGTTTTTTAAAATTTTATTTATTTTTTATTTGCTTGGGAAGATGAGATTGGGATGGAGGATTGGATGAGGAAAAAAAAGGGATGGCTCCATTTTTAAAAGGATTGAGTATCATCCAGCAAAATTGTTCTTATCTTTGATAAATAATTCCTGCATGAATTTAAGCATTCTCTCATGAGTAGTCATTAACTGTGCATTCTTCATATTCTGGGCTTGACCCGAGATCGGGGGTCTGGTCTGCAGAAGTGTTCAACTTTCACGGGTCTCACACAAAAGGGCTTTGAACCTTTAAAATGCCCTGTAATGCATGCTGGAAAATCAGATTCTATGCCCTCAATTTAGACTCTAAAAGTCTATGAGTGCACTTGACCTCATTGTCTCTTTCTAGTACCTATAAAATAAGAAATTACACCATCTCTTCATATCACTAGAGTATTATGGAAATTAAACAATTTTTTTGAGGCACTCTGGTATTTGCTATCTGGGCATCATAGAGAAACCCATGAGAAAATTAATCATCCTGTCTTTAAAATAAGTGTGCACTACATAAATCCTAAGGCTACACACTTGACAATGAGAATAAAATTTACTGAACAGCCAGTTTTCTCATTTATCTGTTCTTGTTCTTTCTTCATTCATTCTGCTGCTTCTCTTTCCCACAACCAACAAAAGTTTTTCTCCTACATTTGCCAGAGACTCCTGATGATAACTACTTTCCTCTACCTCTCCAAAATTCCTCCCTTTATTCCCTTCCTGATATGCTGTTGCATTCTCCTCTTCCCTTACTGTCTGTTTAAAGCATACTTCTAAACTAAACAACAAAAATCTTCTGAATATGTAATTCTTGATGTCTTACTCCACCTTTTAAAATTAATGTCTTTTGTATACTCTACCATTTCCTTAATTGGCTGCAGAGAAGAAGTAATAATTTTTAATGTGTGTGATGTTATAGAATAAAAATAAAATACTATTACTGTCATGGCTGTCTCATAATTTAGTATAGGAATCTTGCACCACATGCAGCTTAGTTTAAGGGTGACCTCATGATTTCCTGTTATATGAGAATTAAGAGAGAAAAAAGAGAACTGAGAATGTTGTTGCTCATTTTCTTGTTTTCCAGTAAATTAAATAAATTCAGATTTTAGCAGATGTCTAGAAGACAAGTCTGTAGATTCTCTTTTCAATTTACATAATTTGTTTACAAGTATTTAACACACAAAATTGTTCAGGAACCACTTGCCTGTATTGGTTTTTTTTATAAATTCTGTACAAGTCCTTTCCCTGCCATTTTTATTGAGAAACAATTCTTCAGCCCAAAATGCATCCTGAAATATCAATCTGATACACTCGCTTTGGTTAATGACTTCTCTTAGAAAATATCAGCTACACCATACTGAAACTGATTTTTAAGCTCGTAGGGTCAGAAATACAGATTACATCACTCCGAATTTAACAGTACAATAACAGAGAATCAGGTTCATAAAAGCAAGTTTTGAATAGCTTTGCGAAGTGTTTTTCATATTTCCCAAGGAAATAATTACTTTTTAAGACAGCTAAAACTATCTATCTTTCATCAACATAGACTTGAATGTTTCAGAAAGCTTCAGAAAAAATATTAATGGGAAGACAAAACAGGGAGAAAAGACCACTAGAAACTGAATTAATGATTTATGTAAGTCTAACCTTTGGCAATTTAATTTCCCCTGATTTTAAAAGTGAAACTAGCTCTGTAATGGAAACATATTCTATTCGACTAGCTGATTTGTAAAACTTTTGATACAAATTCCCACACAAATATTAAAAGTAAAAAAGCTTTTAACTGTGTCCCAGCTAGCTATAAGAAAATGTATATGTATCACATAGGGAATTGGATATTAATACGATGGGAACTTTTAGAAGATTGACAAATAAGACCAGTTTCAAACTTCAAGAGGACTCTTTTCCAGATTGATACTTGTTAACTATGCACGTTGTGTTGTCAATGGCTAATCACTAGCAATCATTACCACTGCGTATGCAAAATAAGCAAAACAAGCTTTATCTAAACCAGCTATGTGTGACATAGCCAGGAATTGATGTGGTTTTGGTTGGCACTGAGGGCTGTCCTTCCTTTGACCAGGACTAGTCAGTCAAGGTTATTCCCAAGGGAAAATAATTGCAGGGTGGACCTCTCTCCTTCCCTCCCATCTTTCTTCTCTCATTGCTGTTATTTCATGCCCTACTCAATTCCCTAAAAGAAATGAGGTGATCTCATCTAATCTTGACAACTTATTTTTGGGATCAGAACTCAGGTTGGTTTAGCTTATTCTGCAGAATTCTGGTTTTAACAGACACCCTTCCTGCCTGTTTTCCATGAATAGCTCTCCTCTGGCATATTTTATTGCTTGCACATGTTTTTCTCCTCCCTGCTTGTGCAACTATACTAGAGACCTCTGTTTGCCCCTTGAGGGCTATGCTATTATTTTAATATTTAATCTCAGCTGTCTTGCAAAATGTTATTAGTAATGTTACGATGTTATAAAATCCTTGGACATTTTACTGGTCATACCATTTTAAGTTTGCTTTTGTTTGAGTTCAAAGCAAAAAAATATTAATAATGTCTTCCTTAATGTGAATAGACTTTTACAGGTCCAATTGACTTCTGCTTTGTCTACACCCAAGGAGTGGTGAATCCATCTTTCATTACACCAGCTAGTCATTTTTCATGTTTTGTCCACTAATTTTATTCTTCCTTCACAATTTGATGGCCAAAATGCAGTATATTCAGGAGAACACCATCATATGATTTCTTGATCTTACTTACAGCTGGAATTCCACCATTTGACTACTGACCCTAACACTTCCACTGAAAACATGGGCTTCCAGGAAACTCCTGGGCCAGTGCTCATTCCCATGCTTTGATAATAAACTAGTTGCGTTCATAAATCTGCAGTACTGATTTAAAAAAAAAATAGATTTCTGGAAGTTCCTGCAGGAAGATTGTCACTGGAAGTAGCAGATCAACCTCAGACCTGTTGGTCCCAGTATGCTTCTGAACAGTGGCACTAGCAGTCTCCAGTCCTTGTTAAACTACCCAATATAATTAAGAGGGAGAGCTGTAGCAGAAAATTGCCATTAGAATGGCACCTGATGGAAAATGCCCTTTTATCAAAATAATTTTTTTCTCCAGAAAACTTATTTTCTGTGAAGGTTACAAAAAATATTCAACTGTTCATTTCTCAATCTGTCTTGCGCAGTAATCAGGAAGCACTCTGATTGTCTAAGGATGCCAAGAGGATTGTTCTGTCAATTCCTCTATCGCATTTGTTCAGATACAATTTTCATTTCCAGTAGATGACTACTAAAATCTCTCTTAATCCTGACATGTCTAGAAAGACTTTTAACAGTAAGTGACATTCTCCTGACTATACACATTCATTGAATTCAAACCCACATACCTTTTAAGCCAGAAGGTTTGGAATGTAATTGCTGCTCCACCCCTGCCATGTCTCACCACGTCCCCCCCCCATCAAAGTGAAAATGTTAAAATCAAATCCCTATCAGTGATTTCAGTGGTGGTTATGTGAGTTTAGTTAAAATGTGAAATGTGTCCAAAAATAAGAACGAAGCTTCATAATATGACAAAGATTGAACCTGAAATCTGAGTCAGAAACTTTATGAAAAAACAAAAGATCTTTTCAGATGGTTCTTCCTGCTTTCACATGTACTAGAAATAATTTTAGGGAAGAACCTGTCATTATATTACAGATCTTCCATTTTGATGCATGCCAGAATCTATGTAATGTTTCTATTAATGAAAGATAAAACAGAAAAAAAAGTAGGAATTAATACAAGCAGCATAAGTGGGTTAAATAGCTTATTTTAGGTGCAATGATTTTTAAGCAAATAAATAATTGTTTGTTAATTGATTTAGCTAGTCAAAGGGGCAGATTTGAAAACTGGTGAACTCTTTATATCTCTTTTAACCTGATGAATAAATCCCTCAGTGTTGTACCTATCCAAAAAGAGCCTAAAAGCTTCAGAAAACATGAGGATAAATCTCTTTCAATTCTCGACTGAAATGGAGTTTCTTTCCAAGAGCTAGGAAATGTTTTATTTATTTGCATTTCAATCTTTAGAGCATTTTGTTGTAAATTAGCTTCATTTCCAAGCAAAGTTGTCCAAACAATACAACAAAAATTAAAATATTATCTTTTGAAAAATGTCAAATGGGCACTTCAATAACTGTAAAAAGTCATGATTTCTTTATGCAAAATATATTTTTCAGAAATGACCTTTTCTCAGTTGCACTCAGTTTCAACAAATCTTTCTTTCCCACTATGAGAGGTTATATATTTATAGAAAACCCTCAGTCTTCCTTTTTCTACAGTGATATTTGGAAGATAACTAGTGTTCCCTATTTCTGTGATCCTGAGTAACTGGCAGCAGTGAACAGCCCTCAGAAAAACACGCTTTATGTATTGCTTCAATGTATTTTATCTATCATATCATGAACTTGGCTAGATTGTGCAAATAAATGAAAATTGTTCTTCTCTGGCAAAACTGTAAAAATTATAAACTATAAAAATTCCTTGATTCCAAATTATTCTCTGTCTAGGCAGGTGGTTACTTGGGGTCACACCTGTTGTTTCTTAGTGTTTCTATTCCTCATATGGTACAAACCTTGTTACTATTAAATGATATTAATTATGACTATTATTCCAAGGAAAGAATAACAGAACAAAAATATTAAATTTACCTATTTTTAAAGTAGCTATGGAAATCACAGATAAATCTTTATTGAAATAAATAGTAGCAGGAGTTCAACTTCACTGTCATTACTCTTTTTTATTGAGAAAACAGGTGAAGGGAAATTTTTTTTCCCCATGGAGATATCATTACTTTTCTTGGTTATAAACAGGCTGCTACAGCAAACAGTGCACATTTGTCTAACATTCTAAAGGATAATTTTGTCTATGGTGTCTATGGTGAATATCATTATATTCATCAGCCTTGAGTCAAACGTTTGCCTCAGTTGATTCAAAATATTTTATTCTCTGACTCTCTGAACAGCAAAATATAAAAGCAGGGACAAAAAAAGACACTTCTCTATTTTAAGGATTTTTATTTATCCTATATGATAGTCAAGGATGTCATACCTACACTTAGATATACTTAATTTCTAGAGCCCTAACTGAAGAGCACAAACAGTGTCAATGACATTTTTTTCTTTCATGTTCTCTGAGATGCAGTACAAAACAGGGTTTAATAAGCACAGCAGCTTTCCAGTAATCAGTATTTTTTAGCTTTTTGCAATATGTAACATGGCAAGTTGGAACATGAATATTTCTTCAAAATCACTTAAGTGCTTGTCATCTAATGAAGGATTAATTCCTTCACAATATACTTTTGTACAATGCATAGTTTCCAATTCTCTGAGAAACATAATGATCCTAGAGCTTTGAAAGGTGCCAAGCCTGACATTTGAGGAGACAGAAAAACTGTACTTAGCCATCAAACATAGAGATCACAGAGAGAGCTACCTCAAGCCTTGACTCATATCTTTCTATTGTCAGCTCTCCTATTGTCACTTCTAAAGATTAGGGATCCTTTTGCCTGCCTTAGATATGCTCTCTTTACCCCTGTCTGCAGGAAACTCTGGCAACTAATACCTGTGGTGGTGACAGTGCTCTGGAAAAAAAAAGTCAGTGTCTTTTTTTGTCATAGCAGCAATTGCTAGGATTTCCTAGCAATGGGTATGTGTTTGTTGGTTGGTTGTTTTTTAATTACCTTTACAAAGCTGTTTGAAAAATGAGTGATAAAAAGAACTTTGCCTACTTCAGCTACTACTAACATCCACAGACTTACGGACAAATTTCGTGTTTTTTTCCACACTAGGTATATTGATGCCCTCTTTCTCACAGCTGCTTCCTTCTCACAATCCTCTTCTGCCATTTCATAAATTTCAACTGTCCATTGTAATTTTCCTGTGGGTCTTCTTTTGCTCTATTTCCATTTCCAAGGAAATACGATGAACTGATAATAAATCTTTTGGTGTAAGTAACACAGGAAAAGGAGTAAGATGACTGTTCTGATTCACACCAGAAGAGAACAAGCTGTAGCTTTTGCTCTACACCTCACTTTTCAGACTCAGGCTCAAATTCAGCAATCAGTCTCAACTACTTACTGAAGCGATATGCATGCTTTTACCAGTCTAAAACATGGTCAGCAATTATCTAATCCTTTAACTTTTATCTCTTTTGATTTTTGTTTTTCTTTTTTTTTCTTGCTCTTTGAATTCACTGAAATGACAAATTAATTAAACATAGGAACACATTTATCCTCCAAAGGATCATCAGAAACCCCCCAGTGCTCCCTGCAGATTTCATGAAATCCAGAGTTAAAATCCTTGGATGTTAACAAATGTGGGCTGATGAAAAACTGATCTTGTTTGTACAGCTTCACTGTGTCTTTACCACCTGTATGTAAATAAAGTAAAATGCCTTTTATACATTGGAAAAAAAAAATACTTGAAAAGGATTCCAACTCAAGATTGGAACACGACAACAAATACTTCAGATTCCACAGTCATGTCTTGTCCTGTATAAGTGATAAATGTAATGACTTTTTCCATCTTGTCTAGATTTAGCAGTATATTGGTACATGATTTTTCAGGTAAAAAAAACCCTCTAATTCATTTTAGTAATTACTTCTAACCTTTAAATATCAGAGTTTCTTTAGATGGTTTATTCTTCCAAGTCCTGAAGCAACTGCTTGCACTGAACCTCCAAATGCCTCATCACCACACCAGGCCACTGAGCCCTGCGTGTGGCTAGTGAAGTATTTCAATCTGCTGGAGGATTAACCTGTTCTTCCTGTGACACAACACCTACTGTATGTCGACTGGAAAAGGCGATTAACTAATTTTCAATTTGTTTGTGGACAGACTCCCATTTATAAAATAAACAGGCAAATCACTTCAAATAGAGGGAACACTCAAAGCTAAGTGGTATATTTCTTCAGCTAACACCCAATGACCTTTCAAGATGAAAGGATAATAGTCGACACAGAAAAGGAAGAAAAAAGCCCTCTGTGCTGTTTGCAAGGTTTAGAGGTCACTTGGCTACAGAGGAAGAAAGACACAATGGAGGCTGCAGAAAGCACTGCAGAGGCAAACGTGGACTGTGGTTCAGATTTTTTTTTTTCTGAGCCGGACCATTCAGCATTTGCCTTCTTCATTTAACAAGGGCCTCTGTCTCCCTAACTAAGGATATGTTCTGTTTATTGTGTTGTGGAGGCTCCACTTATGTATTAGCTGTCTATCTGCACTCCTCTTTGGAGAGCAAGTAATTGGTCGAACCCAAAAGCAAAATGGCATGCTTATCCCATTCAGTCGTCCGGTGATCATATGACAGTGTTGAGACAATATGGCGAGGGTCGCACAAGACAAAGTAAGATATTATTCCCAGTGAAATCCTGTGGCCAGATGCACCTCTGTCTTCAAGCACAATCAGGGTCTTTGTTCTGTCCCAGATCCTGGGAGTCAGCTTGCTTCTCCCATTGAGAAAACCCAAAGCAATTTCCCACACTTGTAGCAAGGCATCACCCGGTTATAAAGATTGTTCTGTCTTCTGAGCCCACAACGTTTAGACAGAAATAGAAAATTAAAAGCAATTCCTTTTCATTTTACTGACGTTCTGTACTCCTAAAAGCTGTACAGAAGCTGTACTCTTAAAAGCAAACACAGCATTTGCACCAACAGAACCCGAGTCTTGACTGTACAGAATATGCTTTCAGAAAAACTTTTTCCCATGCCCACTTTTGATTAAAGCTTTTTATTTTGCTTCTCTTGAAAGAAATCAGTGTTTGTCAGCTTAAGTGCCAAAGATGTCAGTTACTTCCTACACATTTCACCTCCTTGCACTTTCACTCTTGCCCATATACACATCCATCCTCACACAGTCACCACATTAATAACTCTTCTCCCACATGCAAGTTGACAGACAATCCGGATAACTGCTCAGATATGTCAAACTTTTTTAATGGTAATCTCTATACAGATAAATGCTAAACTGACCATCATTCTAAAAGGCAGAGGTCAGCATTCCAAACTCACCTTGAACACTACCATCAGAAATGATCATTTAGCCCTGGGCTATTCTGTCTGCATTTAGATAATAATAATAAAAAAATTAACAATTTAAAGAAGTAAAAAGTTGGTGAATCATAGTTCAGCCTTACCATTAGTTTCTACACAGGACCAACATGCTTCCATCTATATCTTACTACTCATCTCAAATATTATTTTTATCGCAACTTCTTGTTTACTTTTTATTGCACTACTTCTGAAAAACTTACAGATTAACATTTTTCCTCTCTGAAAGTTGTCTACAGATTTGGGTTTTGTTCTGTTGTGAAGCTAAAGGTTTTATGTAGATCAGCAATATTGGGATGACTTGGTAGCTAGGTTGCATATTTAACAGGAGGTTAGGAAAGCTTTGCTTGTTTGGCTTAGTGAAACAAAGACTGAGAAGGAATAGAAGCTAGTCTATAAATACATCAACAGGGTAAACATCAGGAGAGAAAAGAATCATTTAAGTGAAACGCCAGTGTTGTCACAGGAACAAATGGATGTGAACAGCTGGAAACAAACTTAGCAGGAAATTAAAAGAAATGTCCCAACTCTTAGAGCAGTCAGGTTCTGGAACGCAGCCTTCCAAAAGGAAAAGACAGGTCATAAAAACCCAAACAATAGTTTTGAAAATAGGGGTTAGTAATGAATGAGTTTTCTGAAAGATGAGAAAATATATTAAAGAATTTCAAAGACTTTCTCCAGCCTACAGTTCTTGGGATTTCTTTCATGGTTTTATATATTTATTTTGATTTTCCATAGCTGAAGAACCTGAATGGAATTTCAAAAGGAAGTTAAAGAAACTCGATGTGGAAAACAAGTTAATTAGGTCTCTAATTTCTGCCTGGTCTCCTTCAAAAATCCCTCTGCTGAAATAGATCTCTTTAGATACGAATAAGGATTACATTACCTTGCTTTTGAAATATTCAGTGCTCCTCTGGGGAACTGAAGCTCTCAAACAATTCAGGTTGATACAGGCATAGTGACTAAAAGGTGGGTAAAAGGCGTTAAGTAACCCTCTCTCCCTGTGATCAGCTCTCAGATACTGCTGTACACTTGTAAGCTCTCCATGAGTTGATAAAAACCTCCCATTTTACCAAAAATTTGATAAATTGTCATTCAGCAGAGGAAGAGTTACCCTACATAAACAGGAATTCAGAATAATGTTTTAGCATTCAGAGGGCCAAGACAACCATTGGCAAACTAATTATGATTTTTTTAGACATATTACCTTTTTTAAATGCTATCCTCCTACCATTTTGGCCAAAATTCTTACCACATCAAAGGAGATGACAAGGCAGATGTGTACACTGTCACCTTGCCTGTGAGCTGGAAGTATTCTTTGGATTGTGTTGGAAGAAAGAATTGAAAGGATTTCTGCTTCTACCACAGGCCATGTCATGGCCTTCCACCATATTCATACATGTCAAAACTGTTTCCAATCAGATCAAATTGGCTCCTTACTCCTTAATATCATCTACATTGATGAGATAGATGAGCACATTTATATTTAACTGGTGTTAGAGTTGCACTACAACCTTTGCCTTTTTCATGATAATGCTTTAAGGAAGCATCTGTAACAAGTAACAGGATGGTACAACATAGAGCAAATTGCTTGGAGACTGTATGTTATGCAGTTGCTAAGAGAAGCAGCTAATAAATATGGTTTGGATGGAAATGCTAATGAAATAGAGCTGGCTGCTTGTTATGTCATTTAACACTACTGCATACACAGCAGTTAATCTTTTTCAGGATTCTCGTTATTGTCGCTGAGGTCTGTGCCTGTTTTTACTGCGAATCAGATAAACACTGTCAAAGGGTGGGAAACAGTGAACAAACGTAATGATGTAAGGTTACATTCAGCTGGACACCATCTACCTGAATGATTAATTGAAGGTGTATGCAAACGCTACTGAAATTCAACACTTCTGCCAGATAGCAAAAAAAAAAATCAATAAGAACACCACTGTCTTGGTGTGTTGTACTTTTGTGAAAAACATAAAGACAAATCAAGGATATATTTTCAAAACTGCCAGGAAGTTGCTGCAAGATGAAAGCCTTTTATTTTTTCCCCACTGAACTATAGCTTCTATTAATACAATTGCATCTGCAGTAAGGACAGAATCTAATATGCAACACTCTTTCCTTGCATTTTATCATCCCTGAAGCTTTAAATGTATTCTTGTTCAGCTTTTAATTAAAGATCATTGCTATTATAAAATCAATTTTTCTGGTCTCCTAGGTAAATTTTTAAGAAATTTTAACTCCAGTTATGACAAAAAAGGGGCATTTTGGCACAAGGAATTTACATGTTTGTGACATGTGTGATGTTCAGTTAGTTTAGTCCATTGGGATATCATGATAAAGGAACAATAATTTCTATGGGCAATTGACCACATGCAAGACCAGCTTCTTTACAGTTCATGTTCATCCATGTGGGACTGGGATAGTAGTGGGGAAGCATCTTTTGTCTTGAGTCTCTAACTCAAAACCAATTTACACTTCAGAACATATAGAGATGTATCTGAATTGCCCAGGCACTACATCAAACCTATTTTCAGCAAACAAACAGATAAAGAGAATAAGTGTTTCAAGCCAACAAGCTTGAACCACAGTGGGGAGTACTAAAGATAGTTACTTTCTAATCCTAAGAGAAAATGTCAGCAGCTTCAGTACTGGCTTTATCAGAGAATGAAAAAAAAAAAAAAAGCATTTGTGATTTTTTTTTCCACCCAAGTAAAAGCTCTCAGTTCAATATATTGTGAGATATGTAAGATCAAATGAACGTTCTCTGAAAACTCTTGAAAACATTCAAAATGCAAGAAGCTTTCAGAGTGCCATATGAAATCATTCTGAGGCCAATGTATTTACCAGAAGGACATAATAGATTTGTTCTTTAATCCTCTCTTTGAAATATTAGTCATAGAATTAGTGGAAACAGTATCATGTCTCTTTGCTGTCTAGCAGTTTATGAATAAGTAAAGCTTACAATCTGGATTCCCGTTCAGTAGTTTTTAATGTTATTCAGAAATAAATAAAGGTCCAATCCAGAATGATTCACTAATTCACAGACATAATGAATGTCTGAATAGTTCAGTGAACTCTAATGAATCCAGTTTCCAATCACATCTCTTAGTAAGATGTGCTAAACATAAAAAAAATTAATTTTAAGAGTACTATGTCAGTATACAGATTTTGCCTCTGTAATCTGTAGCTACTTTTGAAATACAGATTTCTACGTCTGAACACATTCAGACTTGCAGTCTAGCTCCTGGAAACTGAAGAGGACAAAAGTTCTATGAAGAATATTGTATGAATGCTCCTGAACTAGAAGCAAAAAATAGGCAAGAAGAAAAGACACATCTGCAATGTCATGGCTTGATTCAAGAAGTATAAACTGGGTATAAATGGTGCTTATTGTACTTGAAACAGACTATACCTGCAGTGGTCTGTTACTGGTGTTAACTGACTGCTAATGACTTTTCTGGAAGCCTAGTTGACAAAGGTGGTCACAGGGCAGGATTAAAAAGTAATGAAAAGTATACAGTGGCTTCTACCATGAAATTCTCAATCTCCTTATCAGATTGTTGACATTTCAGTGTAAAATGAAGTTCACATAATTTCTTAGAATTTGTCTAATAAAATTAGATAACTGTCCTAAGCTAATATATTCAGTAACGAGAAAATATCTTACTTGCAAGTGGAAAGAGGTGGAAATCTCCAAGGAGTGATATATCCTATCTTAAAATGATAATTCTTAGGTGGAATAAATTGCTATCTGGAGATACCTACTTCTCTCTATCATTCAGTCTCAGCTGAGGTAATGTTTCTGGGAGATCTCTTCCCAGTCTTATATGTTTAAGAAGGCCTCTGTTGCATAAGGCCTCTAAAGGGAAGACAATGGGTCATTGCATTACAGCGATGCTGTTACGACACATCACTCTATATCTTATAAATCCTGTTTTGCTTTCATTTCCAAGAAAATGATGAAGAGGACCCATAGATGAGGTTGAAATACAGTGTCACTAGTAAACAATAAAGTAGTTAATAACTTTAATAACCATTATGAATATTCAGGAAAATAGGTATTTTTTTTTTGATCCAAGGTAAGGAGCTAACAACCTAGATTAAGGCTTATCCCTACATACAAAAAAATCAAGAGGAAACTTAAGAAAAAAAAAAAGAGAATTTTGGTATTGCTTTTGATTATGGTAACTTGTATGTTTGGCTAAATATGAGATGAAGGAAAAAGACTTTTTGTTAGTCAAAGTCTTGATTAAAGAAGAGCATTGTATTTCTCATTAAGAGGGACTTTTTTTTTTTTTTTAATCGCCTATGTAAACAGAATGTTTGCATTCCAATTCATAAAATAGTGGTTAGATCACAGGATCCCAGAATTGCTGAGTTTGAAATACTCCATCAGCTATTTTTACACACTAAAAAGATCCTTCTGAACCTTTTGTAGTCCAGGCTGAACAATTGCAGCTCTCTCAAACTCTCCTTGTACGACAGGTGCTCCAAGCCCTTGATAATCTTTATGGGTCATCAGTGGACTTACTCTACTATGCCCGGTTTACACTGATACTGTGAAGCCTAAAATTAGACTTAGAACTCTGGGAGTGTCTCATGAGGGCTGAGCAGAGGGAAAGGATCACCTTTCTTGTCCTGCTTTATTCTGACAATGAAAATTTTTCATATATAAATGGATATAACTATATATATGTATATATGAATGAACATATGTATATATATCTCAGGAAATCACTGGTTTCAACAAATGGGGTATTTTGGATAGTGCGAGAAAACGGATGATCTGAAGCATTCAAAAGTACTATTTGAAAATTAAAAAAAAATATTCATAGGAAATATGAGAAATATTTTACATGGAGAAAATTTATTTACAAGATAAAATATCAAATAAAAAAAAGAATTTTAAAGTTAAATGTATTGTTTTACCAGAATATTTTGAATAATTTCTTTTATATCCTTATTTAATTCATAAAACTTACTTGGAATTCTTTAAATTATAATGAGATTAAAAGGTCCTTTCCTAACAGTAAATATATCTATTTTGTATATATATATATGTATATAAAGTATAATTAGTAAATATTCTCTGCCGGCTTTAATTATATAAAGGAACCCGATGGCTACTCAGAAACCATACATTGTGTGTCTACAAGTCATCAAAGCGCATGATGATACAGTAGGAGCCATATCCAGGGGACCTCCCCTCATCTTGAAAAGCCAGGAAACTTCAGAATTTTTCTATGGCTAAAGGCAATGAGCTAAGTATACTTATTTTGAGGTTAGGTTTCCACCCAGGTTCATGTATGACTGAATAGTTTGCTGGAAATTATTTATTGATATAATGCAGAAGGCTGCTCTGTCTGATGCTATAATGGGAAAAAAAATCCCAAGAAATACTGATTCTTTGCTACTACAGAAAGGCAAAAAAGCGCAAAATATTATATCCCTTAATCCTTAAGGAAAACACCTGCTACGTTCAGACAACAGTCTGGTCTTCAGAGAATGTTCATTTACAGATTGTCAGTTGAGTCCTTCTTGCTTCAACACAAAACATTCAAGCTTTATAAGATGGCGCATAAGTTCAAACACTGCTATCAAATTTTCTTTTTTTTTTTAATAACTTCTACTTTTAAGAGATGCTCTTTTATTCAGTAAGTGAAATGTCTGATCTACAACAAAACTACTGAAATTGCAATAAAAATATTTTTGCAAAGTTCTGGCATTGTGGTATAGTAAACAAAGAAGAATTTTTCATTTAATTTATCCACTCTATTGCCTAGCATTAGGTAACAATCGAATTGATTTACTCTTTTACATATTGTTCATTAGTTCTGAAGTCAAACCATTGAAAAATTGTCAGCAACATGATTTTCTTAAACAACTTGCACTGATGCTAGAGTTCTCTCAAGTGGTCCGTATTCAAGAAAATCATCATCTATTCACAGAAATTTCACTATGATTTCCCCTTTGTTCATTCCTTTTGTACTTCATCAAAACTAATGTTACTATGACATACTTTAGGATGGTCAGATCTTTTATAGCAAACCTGTAATTTTTTTTTTTACCCTCCTGGAGAGTTTACAGCAATGACTGAACAGAAGCTTACATTTTTAGAGGGTATTTGTTTTCACCTTTCCCTTGATTCTTTGGACTTTGTTTGATAAAAAGCTTGTTTATAAACATTTCTGTTATTAACTTAAATCACTGAGAGAATTTTTCTTTCCAGATTGGAATATGGGGCAATTATGGGTGAAATACCAGTGACCTCACAATTGGGAAGAATTCGAGGTTTTGTACAGATAATCTTGTATTGAAAACAGAACTCTTTCTGAAGGTTTGTTGTAGTCCTAGGAGTAAAACTAATTTGTTTTTCTTGTTATTACACTTCCAGCTGCGAACCCATTTTTTAAATAAGAAGACTTAGTAGATGTCAGTGTTGCTGATCTAAAATTCATTCTAAAATTTATGAGTCTCACGTACAAGGTGAAGGATGGTCACAAAAGCCAAAATGACAGACATCCCTGCCCCCATTCAGGGAAGAAACAAAATCTCACAGAGAGCAAATGTTAGCTTCCTTTTAACACTAATACCACAGAAAAGTTAGAGATTTTAACAGAATGCATATATCTCATATTTTGAAATTGCCTATGTTGTTGAAATTGCAGTTTAAATTTGGGGGTGGGGGGAGTTAGTCTGAGTAACATTGTAAAGACATGGCTTTCTTTCATTATATTAGTTTTGAGCTCTATATACTACAGCCAGCCCTTTTTTTTTTCATTCCATGGAATTCTTAAGAATAGGAAAAATAAAATAGGAAGAAGTGTTCTCTTTTTTTGCACATATAAGGAATGTTATGTATGGAGCAGTAAGAACATGTCATATAATTTATTTCAACATGATTAAAGGATTACAGCAATTCATTTAAATAGCACTCAAAGAGATGTGAAAATTTTCAGTCCCCTAAGAAAAGGAGAATTTTATTCATATGACTTGCCCTCCAAATGACTGAGACTTCTACTGACACCAGCCCCAATCCAGGGAGCAGGGCAGGCTGGAGGGCAGGTAAGAAACATCTATATGTTTAAAGAACCATCTTTATTTGGAAAACACTTGAAATGAACTACATTAAAGAATGTAGTTTCTACATTAAAGAATGTAGATTCTCCTCTTATGCACTTAGTTGCTACCTAAGAGGATTATAGAGTAAAATATAGTTTGTGCCTTTTATCAAGTAGATAATAGCATATTTAAAAATAGAATATAAATCAACAACAGCAATTGTTGTATACTACAGACAAAGGAAAGACAAAAGTGAAAGGAAAAATATAGAACACTTTGTTCTGATATGGTTCAATATATTTAAAAATAGTTCTGATTGCTATTTAATTAAAAGGTATCTCTATAGAATGTATGGCTAAGAAACTGACAGTAACTTACTTTTAATAGCTGACTTTAATTCCAGTTGTAGCCAGTAGTTCATCTTAATTCAAGATTGTTCATTTATCTCAAGGGCCCAAGGTTATCTTTTTTGAAAGGTAATGAGCTGATAAAGACCCTACTCTCTTTTCTCTTTTTCTATGAATTTTGTCTTTGGCCATGATCATCATATTGGACTCAACATCGTTAGCACACTACTGTCATTGGGGCAGTCAGCCTTTGCGTAGGAAAATCTGGGAGATCAAACAGAAAGAAAAAAGTATCTTACAGCAGATGGACAAAAGACAGAGGAGAAAGTGATGAACTGACAAGACATTATTCTGAGGAGATATAAATCCTGTAGCAACTCAATTCCCAGGGCCCCTAAGATGGAACTTTTTTATTCTTTTATTTAGATTCCTGGCAGGGGCAGAGAGAATCATGCATGCTCTAAGAAACTGGGTAAAGATTGAAGTACTGAAGTTGTTGGAATAAGACTGATGAAGGCAGGGAAGATTGCTTTCACATTTACTAACTGGAACATCATAAGCAGATGAACATTACCAAGAAGTAGATAGCGAGACTAATGTCTTGCAGTACTGTTACATCTGAGGAGAAGCAGCAAGCTGAGTGGAGCAGGCCTTTCTGTAGTCAATACAGTAGACTTTCGTCAACAAAAATCCCAAATCTTGCTGTCTAATCAGCAAGAACTGAGGCCTGCTCCACCCCTACCAAACTGTGAATGAGACTCAGTTCCTGAAATAGTGGCTTCCAGAATAAGGTAAAGTAAAGCAGAAAGACTGTCAACAGTACACTTGGTTTTATTCCCCTCATCTAGGCTTTTCACTTCCACAAATCCCAACTAGCTCTCTGCTTATGCAGAGCTTCCAAATCACCAAGTTCCCAACTTAGCTGGAAATTCTCTTGGAGCAGTTTATAATAGTAAACAAAAAAACCAGTGCTAAACCAAATGTTTCAGGCTGCAATTATAGAAAGAACTTAATAAAAATAACACCGACTGTGCCACTGTACAAATCACCTCTGAACTGGTGGAGAGATCTTTGACCAGTACTAGATGTCAGAGGTATGCCTGATTCATTCCTCCTTTTCATGTGGTTTAACTTTCTAATTGGTAATTCCCTGAGAGTAGAATGTCTTTTTCCACTTTCAGTGAAGTTAAAAATAGGGTTGTTAATGCTAATTTCTGCTTTGAAAGAAGAGGGAAGAATAGGAAAAATACTATGAGAAGCTTAGGGTTTTAAATACAGTCTAAGACACCTGCTAAACATTTACCATATGGCATTTTATATCACATTAGTCATATGCAGGAGGCTTAGAGTGCACATAGGTTTAACATCCTGTAGGAATGGAGTCACAGCAATTTTCTTTACAAGTTTATCTATTACTTAAACTATTATTTACTATTCAAATAAATATATTTTTTAAATTATTCTGCCCTTATTCGTATCCTCACAGTCTCACATCTGACTACATATTTTTCTTTGTTTGGTTATCTTTGTTTTATATGGGATATTCATCATTATTTTAAAGGGGAATTTTCCATGAATGGTTTCCCCTCAAATTTCCCCAAAAAGGCCCTAATCTGACATGAAGGAAAATAGTTTAAAAGCAAATTAATGCACAGGATATTATTCTGTTTTATTATAAAGACTAACATATTGTCATTAGAGTTGAAAAGAACATAGCTTTTCCATTGTATGAATGTTTTCAGGGCAAAGCAAAAATCTCAGACATCCTTAAAAAAATCCAAAGTTTTTGTGCTAATCAGTAAAAAAAATTGTCCATTGCTCAAAGAACAATGATCTCTGAAAGTTAGATTCAGTAAGGATCTTATAATAACTACTTAGACATATAGAAATTTCAAATGGAAAATATTCATAATGATTTGCTTCTCCACAGCCAAATCAGGAACAAGAATTTGGTACTACAACTTAGTTTTCCAGGTAGAATTAGAGACTTGAATTTTGCCTTTCTTTATCCTATACAAGCACACAGACCTATAGAATTTTAATAATTCTGTGCTGAGTCTTTCAGTTTAGTGAAAAATTTAATTCATTCTGAAGTTAGTCTACCTCCTAAAAGTTTTAAGAAGAATTTTGGAAAAGAAAATGAAAATAAAATACATTGGAGACACTCCAGCTTTAAGCTTTCATATAATTTTCTATATTACAGTTTATAAATGTACAGGTTTCAAGTATGTCAGAAAGTAGTTAAAATACCTAAACCTAAAGGTTTCTGAATCTGACTTTCCACAAACAGGAAATATCCACAGATTTCCTCTAAGTTGTTTCAAATTAATATTCTAAATTCAACCAGCTGAAGAAGGCAATATTGCATAAACTTATCCAAACAATTTATTGACGCAGAAATCTGGGCTTTTAATTTTTGCTTTCTATTTCCTATAAGCAAAGTCTATTTTAGGTTTAAAGAGGGAAAAAGAAACAAAGTTTACATTGAAAACATACACACATTCAAACAAATTAAAGTATTTACAAACAATCTGGATACAGTAAAGGACTCCAAGATTTCTTGCAGGCTTAATTAATACGACTATTGCAAAAAAAGAGTCAATTTACCCCCTCAAGCATGGCATAATGCTCCCAAGTAACTTAATCAGAGCCATAAAAAGCTTATGGAGAAGATCAGACAATTTTAATGATCTTCTTCATTACCTCTGAAAAGCTAATCTAAATAAGACAAATATCTCTATAGATTGAATGATATCACCAATATCCAGATTTACTCTTCTGGTGACTGGAATGGTTCTTTGTACTAAAAAAATTGACTTTTGAAGCATAAACTCATTTGTGATTTCAATTCTAGACCAAGCTCAATTAGCTCAAAGATAGAAAGTGGGAATAAAAAAAAGGTTGCAAGGCTTTCTCAATAAATTAACTCCATATCTGCATTCAGAATCATGGTCATAACTTTTTATGCTAGTTACAAGTATACGCTCAATTATTTTTTAATGTTGTTTGCACTTTAAAGAGAATACAGCTGAGAACAATAAAGTGATTTAAACCATTTTATTTTCTTTCTTGTACACTGTTTGGAAAATTAAGCTGAATTATAGAACAAAGTAACTAATGATTAAATAGCTCCACTTTGGGTGACTAACTTGAAACATCTTTAAAGTCATGATTTTCAAAGTCAGAAAAACATTTTTATCTAAAACGTGTGCCTTTAAGAAAAGTTTAAAGATAACCCAAATATTGAGATGCTGAATAATTCCTAATCTTGGGGTTTTATTTTCCTATTTTGTAGAAGAGGATTTGTTTTCTAGATTTTGGCAGATTCTAACTGCACAAGTATGTCTAAAACAATGATGTTGAAAAGGTGACCTGAGATCAAGATCTGGAGTGGCAGATATTTGCAAACGTAAATGAGAATCTACTTTATCATATGCAAGTCAAATAAACTCATGAAGAAATTAAGCTTGGTAAACCACTGGTGATAAATAATCCTTATGACTGTACATCTAAAAAGAGATCAATTCATGCACTGAAGTGAGGTTGACTGAAAGACAGAAAAATCATGAGAAAGAGAGCAGTCCAGATAACAGTATATTAAAGATCATATAGCATGTTTATGACAGAGCTGTGTAGTAAATCACTTATCTTTGCTCTTTGGAGGAGAAGGTATCTTTCCATGCTCCCAGGCCAGAATGGGTACCAGCATGGTAATGCCAGGGTTCTTGATCCACTTACTTCACTGATTTCCTTCTAGCCAGGAAAACCACCACCACACCAGTCATCCAGACTGTTAAAGCAGGTTCGACTCCTGTGGTATTGTCAGAACAGAGTTGTTTATTGTTATGATAAGACTGCAATGATTAAGATTGAGGCTGTCAGTGTGTACAGCACTGAGCACATTATTCCCTTACCTCCTTACCCTTTCTCCTGCTTCTTAACCCAGCTCTTTACTTTCTTTTCTTCACCCAAGTCTCCTCCTATAAAATAAATAATATTTTTTCCCAGTAATTGCACTTTTCTGCATCTATTGACATTTCTAATACCATTGCCTAATGATCTCAGCCTTGTATGGTACAAGAGATTCTGTTACACGGGTTCTGTAGGCCTCACAAGATTCTCTTCCCAAAAGCATCTCTTCAGGTACCTTTGAATTTTTTCCTTTTGTCATTTATGTTTCATGTCCTGGTTTCACATTTCAAATCCACATCATGCTTAGTTAGCTTTACTATGGACCAGGGCCTTGTCAGGGATTCAGTCATTCACCAGCAACCGCAATATCAGCTCACAGTTTCGCTCTTCCCTTTATTCCTACTCATGATGATGGAAAGAAAAGGAGAGACTTCAGTTTAATTCTGAGTCCAGCCTGATCTGTGTGAGCTGACTACACCTAGTCTAACTTCACAGAGATACAGGGAGAACAGAAACTTACCCTTTCAATTTTGTGTTTCGTTTTCAGAGCACAGCTCTATGGTTGAGGCCTAAATCTACCTTTGGAATTAGCCTTTTGTCTGTCATTGCTATTAAATAACAGCCAGGCTGAAGTATCTAAAAGGGAATAAAACTTAAGCCAGCTGTTTTTCAGGACCCTACAATGCAGAAGTTTTTAATTATCCCACAGGATTGATTTTCATATTCTTAGTATAGGATTTGGAAGGGGACAATAAAGAGGCAGTAAAGTAGCAGAAGCAGACTCCAAAGCATTCAATACAATGTAGGAAAGAGTAAGCAACATAAAACAATGGAAGGAGGTGTTTATTCTTCAAAGCAAGGGGCTTATAGTAAAAATACTAAAGAGGTATCAAAGAGAAAAAACAGAGCTAAAACCAGAAGATGGATAGCATTGCTGAGGTAGCTTGTTTACCAGCAGGATGTCTGGATTTGACAACCCAGAGAGTCCCTTTTGCCTCTGTGTTCTTAAGTCACATACACAGAAAGTAGTAAGAAACTAAAATCCCGAATGTGTGATAAACAGATTTCAACAACACTTTGTCTTCCACATACCAGAAGAACAATTTGTTGAGAAGATTCTTATAGGACAGCAACTATGAACTGACCTTCCATTTCTCTAATGGGAAGAAGAGAGGAAGAAAGGAAGGAAGGAAAGAAGGAAGAAAGGAAGGGAAATAGCAAAAAAAATTTTATTAATATTATCAGCTGGAGAGAAAATTTGGTATCCTTCAAAATTATGCTTCCTTGGGTCTTCCAGACAATCCCTGGATTTCTTTGGTTTTACAGGCATGCAGATTAAGAAAGAGAGAGAAATTATATAAACCTTTACATCCTGTCTGACCTTAATGATATGCTATTTGCATGTCCAAAACAGTGAGATAATTTTTGCCATTAATAATGCATTTACACATGCAATTACAAACTTAAAGGGCTGTGTAGATGCTGGTCACAGCAACTGTAGAGTTGGAATAACATTAGAACACAAATTCAATATGTGGTAGGTTAAACATCATAGCACAAGTCTTCAATACTCTTAGGCACTAAAACAGTACCTAGATATTATGGTGATTTGCATTCTCTGTGTCCAAAACAGATTAAATACTCTGTTCAATGTGTCAAGTCAGTTTGCAATGCAAAACAGATGTATATTTCTTTTGGCTTCTGCAACAAATATTTAAAATAGAAAGTGGGGAGCTGATGCAGAGAAACAGCATTTTACATTCAATTTAATTTTACTGCTTTGTCCCTATTTAAGCCTTAATTTCAGCAGTAATGAATGCACACAGTTGTTTTTTGGTATTTCTTTTCTTTAGCATAAATTTAAAATGTGCTCTTATTGGAGCAGAACAAATATAAATTAAAAAATTAGGAAGCAAAGACTCCTTTAGCATCTCATCTCTGAATGCATAACACTCTATTAGAAGCCTCATTTGTTTTAGTAAAAGGTGTTCTTTTTACAGAAAAGTAACTACTTTAGTCTACTATAGCCTAGATCACACAGTTTTTGTCTAGATTTCTCAAACAAATTAAGATGAATAAGTGTTTTAGATTCATTCTCTAATTACTTCAAATTGACCTTTACTGTCCCTTGTTATTTCAAATCCAATTTTACCATATGTACAAGTTGTTGAGTAAAGAAAATGGGCAAACAAAAAATAATCCAACTTGACGAAATCTCTCATCCTCAAGAAGGCACATTTTAACCTTATGTGTTCTCTAGCTTGATTCAATCCCAGTCCTGTTTCTACTAAATTCAATGGTGACAACTCACCCTCCTGTTTTTAGTGGATTTTAGTTTTCTAAGGTGTAATATTTATAAATGTTGTCCAGAAGTTTTCTGTGAAAGACCCACAACTACAGTAGTTGCAGTTCCTTCCATTCTTACTATAATGGGAATTAGAAAGTTATTACCTTGATTCTTCCTCCCCTATTTGTACTGAAATGAGTAGCTGCAGGGTCACTTCTAATTGCATTATGAAAGCAAGATCATAAAAATATTAAAAATACAAATTTTGCTTGAGAACATATATTTAGAGACACTATGAAGCCTCTGAGAATTTTTTTTTTCAAGCATTCCATGTTAAACATTTTGGGACCACTTCTTTTTATTTTTAATTCAGTCAGCTAAGAGGGATTCTGTCATAAAATCTGTATTTTCCCTACCATTCAGGAGAATTTCTTCTTTATTCCCCATCAAAAGTCAAAAAGTCCTGATGCTCCTTTCTCTCACCAAAACAAACTGGATGTAAATTAGAGGAAAAAAAATACACTAGTCCATTTAGATAGAAGACAGTAATAATTTACCAAACTAGCAGCTACTCAAAGATAAGATTGTTGGACTAAAAGAAGGTGAAAATTCTCTTACAAAAAATATTCATGCTATGGGTTTTTGCTTATGTAAGTAGCATGTATTCATGCTCTGTATACAAAAACATCATCTTGTGTTTTGAATACTGTTTATTGTATGTCATACTAGTTATAGTACTAAAGTTAGTTCTTCTTAGCCTCTAGATAAGACAGTTTAGAATCTGATAAAACAAAAAAAACCAACCAACAACAAAAATAAACAACATAAAAAACCACAGCTAAAACCAACCAAACAACCAAAAAGATATATTTTCCAACTCTATTTCTGACTATTCAGCCCTCAGAGCTGGAAGTTACATATTTCTCTGTGATTTATAAATGGTCAAAAATGATAATGATTATTTCATATCAAAGTTTATCCTTTGGTGTTTTGTTGATTGCAAGATGCAAATCTAAGCAGATATTTCTCATGTGGTCTAGGAATGTGAACAGAAACTTCAATATCCCCTCTACCAATGTATCTTGACCAGCATATTCTGTCTTATGCCTGTAGAGGTCACATACAATTGTCTGTGTAACAGAATTTGTCCAAATAATTATGAAGTTTTCATAAGAAGCAAAATGCTGTTTGGGTCAAACTTTATTTTTTTATTATTATTTCATTTTTTAAATTATTTTTTTCTTGTTTTGTCCTGGACTGTAAAAGGCAGTTGAAAAGCTACCTTCTACTGCTGTACATTCTTATTCAATACAGATTTACAACGTAATCTAAAATACTCAATTACCTCTTGGCTTCTTTAGAAAAGATTTTGTACGTCAGTGAACTCTGGCAGCTATCAGTAAAAAAATTTACAGTGGAATGGGAACTGCAGGTTTCTAGGTCTAGTCCAAAACTTCAGAACTTAAGTCAACTTAAAGCCACAATGAGTTAGAAGCAAGCGGTGGAAAGCAACAAGCTAGAACTACATGCAGGTAATATTGGCATCATAGAGTAAGAACTGTACAGGGAATAACAGACTGCAAAGGATGGAAGGAAGTCCTTGATAGGGAAGGAAGAGGAATATTTGAAAGATTAACAAAGTTTGTGGTACTATATGTTGAATAGAAACAAGTAACTGGGATGAAATGGAAGGATTTAAGTCCATGGATGGTTCAGGGTATGGCTAAACTGACCTGACTATTTTTACCACTTTATACTTTACATATAAAGGAATACATGGTGTTTGCATTTAGTTTCACTACTGGTGTAGCTGAAATGATGCTATATTAAAAAGCAAGGTGCTGTCCTAAACTGTGAATTCATCTCCTTATATGACTAGGATGAAACAACATTCACAGAGGACCACTTATGACTGAAAATTAGGATTTTTACAGAGCTTTGAGAGTACAATGCACGTTTTTCATTAAATGTTAGTGGGATTTGGGAACCTAACTGCATTAGTGACCTCTGAAAATCCCTATCAAAGTGACCGAATTGTAAACAAAAAATATGGAGTTTCTCATTAATCTCCACTATTGTTCTAGTAGACTGGAGGGTAGCCAGTATCGTAGCCATCTTAAATGATGTTAGGGGTGAACCTGAAAATTATAGACCAGTGAACATGACTTTAGTGTTAGGTAAATTAGCTGAAAACACATTTAAAGGGAATTGTAAAACACTCAAATGAGAGTAATACAATAGAAATCAGCAAAGCTTCTGTAAATGGGAATTGTACTGCTTCAGCCTCATTTTATTCAGCAGAATTAAAACTGTGATGAAAAAAATTGTAAATATAATTTAGTTGGACTTCTGAAATGCCCTCTAGAAAACATCTGGCCCAAAGACACTAGTAGGAGGAGCAGGCAGTCTTGGGGAACAGCGTAATATTTAATAAGTGTGCTGACATGAAAGAAAACTTTTGAAAGACATAGAGTCTACTGAAATGAAACATTTTCAAACATAAAAAAAGCTATAGAAATCAATATTGCAAATAATATTATGTTCTTATACAGGGAGGTGATAGGTCCCTGTCCTTACAGTTATGATAGGTTTTGGTCAACAGCTTTAAAACTGCATAAAGGTCTAAAGCACAGAAATATGCAAACAAAATAACAAGCCTCACAATTGTCACTATTTCCATCATATTGTAACATAAATTTTAAAGGACAATTACTTTAAAACTGCAAAAAATAAATAGTTATCCATAGTAAAAGAGTAATCACACTATATTTTAGCTATTTTTTTCCAATTTCTGGCCTGACAAATTACTTGAGACTATTCACTGTCATTGATGCCAATATCTGCCAAACACCTATGTCCTTCCTATTAAACTTTCTCAGAGTTAAAAAAAAACAAATTAACTTTTCTTTTGAATATTCTCTGTTAAATCTAAAAAATGCCTGATAATTATTTCAGAGTTCTAGATTTATAGACCAAACAAATATGGAGGAATTTTCTAAAAATTCCATAGTGTAGATACCCAAGTTTCAGTTCCTAGAAATGTTTGTTAACACATCTTAGTTGACTGCTATAGAAGTAGACATTATCACTGAGATCCAAGTTAATTATTAGATTTAAAAAAATCAAAATAGATAGAGAGAGAGGGAGAGAGAGAGAGAGAGAGAGAGGGAGAGAGAGATAAGTAAAATCAACCAGAATTAGGTACCTGATTTGCTGCTTCCCTGTGTCATTTGTGATAATTCAAGCAAACATAAGGTGGTTACAATATTGTTACCAAGTCAGAACAAAACACCAAGCTTGTATTTTCCTACAACTGCTGTATATTAATACAAAATACATTCATCCAAAATCTACAGGTACAGCAAAAATTTCATATACCACTATGCCAGTCAGAATACAATTATAAGTCTACCATTCACCTTTCATCAAATAACAATCATTCATTTATTACCTGTATTTAGAAACAAGCTTATCCTTTATGAATAAGCCCCAAACTGCAGCTTCTTCTAGCCATTCTGACTCAGAAATTGGACAGGCACCTGAAAACTCAATTTACCTGGGCCTAATTCTGAGTCCAGGTTGGCTCCTGTGAAGTGCAGTGTAGACATTCATTTGGAAGTCTGTGTTTAGCTGAAATTCATGAAGTCTGTGAGTTTCGTAATGAGGCACAGTTCTGAAATAGAAATGCCAGTCAAGACAGATTATAACTCTTTTCCTTTACAGGGAGAGCCCAACAGATATGCATTTTGAGTACACCCACATCTGGATCTGATGGTCTACAGCTTAAGCTCTAGGAAGGCTCATTATACAGGACTGAATCTCAGTGCCTGGAAGAGCTGTAAAGACACAGAGCTTCATTCAGTTGCCTAAAGATTGCTTACCAGAGGCCTTAAACAATGTGACTAAAACATTTTGCAAGGAAGCAGATATGACAGTGAAGAGAGCAGAGACCTGCAGTTTTCTGAAGCAAAGAGCATACTCTACTAAATTTCATCTGGCACTAAATGGAATAAACAAGAAGACTGTCTACTCTTCTGAATGGAGCCCTAGAAATCAGTACATAAGTGGCAGTAGAACTGTGACCACAATTACTTTCAGTACACGTTCTCAGTGGACTAAATACTGTTGAACAAATGATACAAAAGGCTTTTGTGAATTGGACCCTCCATTTTCAAAGCTAAGCACTTTTGTCCATTTACAAAAGCCATTCATTTAATGCCAAGAGAAAAAGACACACATGCCATTTCTTAATTTAGCATCTTCATTTGTTAGAGTGAATTATTGAAAAAATAAATTTAACTTCACATTTTATTTTGCCCCTAAATAAATTTTTGAGCACAGTATGACATACAAAGGTAAATTCCTTTTGTCAGTGAAAAAACTTCATCATATTGAATGCCAAAATCTTTCAAAGTAAATTTTTCTTCCAACAGAAGAACTTCTAATTAACTCAGACATGATGATACATCACAGATATTTTACAGATGTAAAATATCCCATCTGTCAAACTCTTTTTTTTTCTTCTCCTAATGTTGAAACCTGTGAGACACAGAATCCCCACAGTGCTGGCTGGCAAGTTTCCTAAGTTTCAAGAGAGGGGTTTCAGTGAAGGTGCTATTCTATCACTGTACTTCAAATCTGACATCTGTAACCTTTTTACTGTTCTCTACAAATTTTTGACTTTCAGTGGATCTAATGAGTACATCTTGTAATTAGGCCAGATAAAAATGTGACCCTTTATTTTTAAATTGTGTGTCAACACACTCTCCAGTCCTACTGACTTTCTGTTCTTCAGAACAGAGTATTCCCACTTGCTTTCATGAGAAAATCTTCAGCTTCTTATTCCTTTTGTGCTGAGAAACTTGTATTTTCTGTTTGCCATATGCCAGCTAGAACACATGGAGATACCAGCATATGAAATGAATAGTATTAACATCCCTATTAACTTATGACTTATCATTAAACAGAGAGGTTCAGATATTTGTATACCTTTCCAAAAAAGTCTCTTATTGCACATACAGACTTTCATTATGTATTTTTATTAGAAAATTCTTCTCTGAGTACTGTAGACCATTTTCTTCAGTTGGATACTGAAATGTTTTTTGTGCGTAAAAGGAATTTTTTTTCCAGCAAAGAATTCAGGGCTGTATTTCAGTAGCATAAAGGTTAAGGAAGTTGGACTCTATGAGTTAGTTTATCCATGATAACTTCCAATCAATAACCTTTGCAGTGTTTTTAAGGGAGACAGAGATACTTGTTCAGTCTTACATAACGAGAAATTACATTGCAAAACAAGAACTAAATTTTGAGGGTTGTTGATTCTATTGAGCTGTAAGACCTTATCTGTGTTAACTGCTTGACAGCCCACTGTTAGGTGCTCTTGCTCAAGTACATAGCAGTTAGAAAGAAATTAGGGGCTTGTTTCTAAGTAAGTCTGGAATGTTTCAGCACTAGCTTAGTTTTATATCTAGCAGAAGTTTTAAACCAGACTTACTCCATTCCTGTTGCAAGTTACTGCAAGTTATAGCACCAGTGAAAAGAGGTAAGATGCAGTTATCTAGGACATTAACAACCTAGCTCATTTGGTTACATTTATATTAAGGGAAGAGATATGGACACTGTTGGTGTGTGTACTTGATTGAATGATTTGGTTTAGATATATGTGATGGTGAGATACATTACCATAATGGCCCCTGAAATATATTTGCTACATCTCCATTGAAGACAATGAAGTCAGATGAATCCTAGGCAAAGTGTATGTATTGTGCCACATCAGCATATTTTTCATAGTTTAATGTAGTGTCAACATATGAAGAGCAGTACCTTATAGTATTTCAAATACTGTTTTGTATGTGGCATATTGTACTGAGTTTACAATTCTTTATAAAATACATTCCATGTGCTTGTTAAAAATATCTCACAGGAGGAGGTACGTTATTCTGAATTTCCTTTCTATATAAAGTAATTTTAAATCACATTTTTCCTCCTGGATGATTGAAGGTTCTATGAAGGAAGATTTTTCCTTTCCTTTATAAAAAAACTGTAGGAAAAGAAAGCAAAACATAAATGCATGTTCAATTAAATTTCTGAACTTTCAATTAATCTGTATATGTAAACCAAATGTCATTCATGGAGATAATCTAGCATAAGTTTCATGTCATTCTTCTACCAGTATTTTTTCTCTTCTGGGCAGTTACCAGCATTTGGAAGTTGCTCTGGAATTTGCTTCTCAAACTGGAGAAAAAAGTATATATTCTGGAGAAAATATTAAAGGCTAACTTACTTAAGTTCTAGCAGAAGCTATAACCCTCTTCTAAGAATGAAAATGTTAATCATTTATGTCCATATTGTCAAATAATTGGAGGAAAATATGCTCAGAAACTTCTGTTTACATTTTATTTGACATTTTGGGAATTAAAGGCATCCCTAAAGCATCATCAATATAGATATATACAAGCTTAATGATTGCTAAAAGGGTGATATTCAGGCCCTGGAAAAACATAAAAGATTTATCTGAGGTAAGAATTTTGGCAGATCTTGTAAGAACAGCATCATATGAAAAAGGTTACTTTGTGGCCAGAAGATTAATAATGATTTTTAAACAGTGGGGGTAGAGTCTATGGAATTGTTAGTTGTTTTGCTAAGGTGACAACATTAGGTATACTGGTATAAAATCAACATTATCTAGATTAATAAAAATACAAGGGAACAAGGAAAAGCATATTTTTACTCTTCCATAGGTATAATTTTATCAGTAGCTATTAGTGTGCTTTAGCTCAAGAGATACAGACTTGAAATAGGTACATAAAAGCAAAATACATTGTCTGAGGAGAGCTGAGGTGATATGTTTTATCTCAATTTTGAATAGAACTTTAGAGAGAGAAGTGAAAAAAGATACTTCAGCAGAGGCATAAAAAGGTGTCTGTTTAGTTCACCAATACATCTAACAAAAGGACAAAACATACATTATGTGGAAGAGACAACATGCATTTCCTAGAAAGCAATTTAACAACTTGGAGAATGCATCTGCATGAAATAGAAAGTTACTTTACTTCAGTTTGGAGCTAAAAATTCTTGAACATAATCTGCTGAAGTTTATGGCTGCCATATGGTTTTTCTGTGATAAATTGCTACAGTGCGTAAATAAATAAGAATACACAAAACAAATTGTACAAATTAAGTCATGCAATTCCTAACAGAATATTTAGGATCTAAACCACTGTTGGCAGATCAATGGTCAGGCATATTTAATTTTCAAACTAGCGGAGGATGTTTATATGGATCATTCTGATAGTTAATCAATTTACAATATATTTAGTGTGCAGCCTTCCTAGCATTACAATAAGGTACTCTGAGAACAATCCTTTTCTACTTCTATTCAGTACTTCTCTTTTGTGCAAATTGGATGCTTTAAAATTGTTAGAGATGGAATTTTTTTTTTTTCACCAAGATGCTAAGGGATTAAGGGATTCCAAATCTTGCTGATTTTTTTAAGAGGAGAAAGACGAAAAATTTCAGATCCTTTGGAAACCCCTCCATTGGTGACCCATAGCAAAGACTTAAAATTAGTCGTCTATCCCAACTTCTTCGTATTCCTTTGATGTGAAAGACATTTGGAGAAATGTGTGATTGAGACCAGGCCTAGCATGGAGTGTGGGAATGAGGAAACACGGACAGATCTTAAAAGCATCACACAGCTCTACAAACACAGGCATGACCAGGAGTTAATCAGAGCAATCTCTATGTGCAGTGATGAATGATAATTAATCAGACCGATCCTGTACTAGTAATTTGATATGATATTTTGGACAATAGTGCCTGGAAAGATTATCAACTGCAGTATGTAGAGGGGAAACACAGCAAAGGAAAATGACACATTTTTCCCCCCTAAATATATTTGATTGATGCACAAATGTGTGGCTCTGGTGCCAATATAAAAGCAGAAAGGAGAAAAGCAGCGCTTTTGTACAATTATGCAGCTTTGGTGGTAACTATTGGAAATTGTTGAATCTCTGTTTCCAGTAGACTTTTAAAACAGTTCCTGTTAAGATGACTCAGATGTTTCTGAAAATAAGATTAGGGTGAGAATCACTTCGTCAATATAAAAGCAATTATATTTTTAAGTGAAACCTTGTGACTGTACTTAGGAGAATAAACATGAAATTTGGAGATTATGTCAGATGAGAATCAGGGAAGTCCCTCTATTTCTGTGAATGCTGACTTGAATTTCCACCTAATTACTAGATTTATGAAATGCTTTTTCAAGCTATTTATTATACTCCAAAACTCATGTATAATGACACAGTCTTATGTAACAAGAATACTATGACTGCAATATCAAAGCGCTAGAGATTTAAGGAAGTGTACAAATTTACTGGCCCCCACAAATTTACTTTAACTGAGTGTATTTAAATTAAAAAATTATTTTTAATAGTATGACAATGTACTATTTGGTCCTGTGAAAGACTTGCAAAAGAGTAGCATAATCTCTGAGCCATATGAAAAGTGTTTTATTCCTGTCCTTTTTCACTTGGTAATTTATTTACTGCTTAATAGAAAAACAAAAGTCTTCCTTCAAATGAAAATTAAGACACTTTAAGTGCCTACTTATTTTGAATTACAATTAAAATCCAAAGATTTAACTTTTCTGAAAAAAAAATCATCTATGTATCTGCAAAATACATTGTTTAATAGTGGTCAGTCTTGCACTCATTGATACAGATAGGAATTTACTCCATACTGAACAAAAATCATGATTTATATTAGAATAAGAAAAGTCAATATAATCTGAAGCAAAGTCAAAATGAGGTTTCAGTATGATCAAAACCTAGGAGACAAGCAAAGGAGTACAGATAGGCACTTTTTTAATAGGAAATAAAAACACTCTCCATTGCAATACATTTACTCCTTCTATGGTCACCATCCAATGATACATTAAATCCATAATGACTAATTTTCTCAATGACTTTTCACTAGTATCTTAAATTGAATTACCATTGCATGTTTATGCTTACCTATGTACTTTTTGTTTTCAGTTATTTGAAGTGCCTATTCATTACTGGGGCACTTTAGAAATATTGAAATATCTTCTATTGCCTCTTTTGTGTTTGTATTCTACTTTTATCATAGCATAGTAATCAGTTACATAAAGCTGAGGAGTTTTAAAACAACATTATTAATCTTTTATCAATGAAATGCTCATTATGAACATTGGTATAAATATAATAAAAAGGAAAATTTAAAATCTGGGATACAATAAGAATATAGGTCACTCTTTCTGACATAACAGCTAGGAAGTGATTGAAAATGGAATTAACTTACTCAAAGACACAATCTAGAACAGATTTGATTAGAAGAATAGTAATAGATCAATAACTTTGCTTCCCTGTCTAAACTTTCATATAGTACATCCTCCTACTAGGTCTGAGATAACAAAAAATATATTAAATAATTATTAATTTCTGTGAGCCTATAGTATTCCTGCACTCTAAAGACAACTCAAAGACTCTATCCCTGTTTTAAAGGCATAGGGAACAATGGCAGTAATTAACCTGAGGATCAGTTAAGCAAGAGAACATCTTGAATTTCCTATTTTCTTCCTCAAGAGAAGATCTGGATACACGAAGGTGTCCTTCTATGCTGTATTTTCTGTAGAAAAAAAAAAAAAACTTGCTTCATCTCACTTCCTGTATTCCTCCTATCTTTCATTTGTGGACAGTTTTCACCATCCCAGTGCTGCCATTTGCCGCAACCTCCTATATGAACAGCTACTGATTCTTCACTAAAGAATCAGTAAAATTACACAGGTAAGAAAAATGAGGACAAATAATATCAATGTCCTTATTTCCTGCCTGGTCCTTGCCAGCAGTTGTGTGGTCTCTACAGAGAGAGAAATGATCTCCAGCATGAGAACAGGAGAGATTGGCCAAGGTCAACAAGAACTGCCTACTGGGAGTTAACCTTTTCTCAGCATGTATACTGGAGACAAACACAAGTTATTGGCAACTGCATCAGCTGTGGATTCAGAACAAAAAAAAATGTAGTACATAGATTTTAAGGCTTATCAATCCATGAGAGCCTTATGGGAATAGAGAGTTTCACTGGCAGTTCAAGGAAAGAAGGAGTTTGTTACCCACTTGGCAAACTCAAATAATTAAACATTATTAACTGCATTTCAGTATCTCTCATTAGAATTAAAACTGATACTTTGTCTTTGACCAAGAAAATCTATAGACTCGGTATTGAATATTCTGGTCACTGGTGTTACATATGTCTCTTTCCAGTAAAATATCCATCACCAGTATGTTTTAGCCTTAGAAGATAAATCTGAGTTCATTTTCTCATGAATATTATACTCCCCTAGCAGATATGAAATATACAGGCATTCAGAGTTAAACATGTAAAACCAAAGCATTTCTTTTTTTGTTCATTTTCAAAACTGGCAGTTACCCAAGGGAAGAAAATTCAAATAAACATAGAGATATTGAATCTTACTGCTTTCAAGTACTGTACAAGCCCTCCTCTCTTCACTGAGGGCTCTATACCAACTGGATGTTGTCTATTTATAGCATTTACCAGCCTAGCTGAATCAGTATCTCCTGGGAGTTTTCAATGGAAGAATTACAGATTTGTGTAGGTGCAGTTTGACACCAGTATAGCTGAGGTAATTTCAAGGAACTTAAATCAGTTGTATCAGTCTAAGCATTTTTAGAGCAGTACCTCTATGATTAGATTAAAGAGGACAGGGAGTGTGTTGATTTTACCAGCAACACTGCCAACTATAAAGACAATGCAAATTTCTTAGTAAGACCAGTTTGATTAGAATGCAGCAAACTGCTAATATCTTGTGCCCTAAAAGCAAAATTCTATTGAAACTATTCAAAGGTGGATGAACAAGAAAAGATACAGAAAGGAAAAAAAGAAAAATAATATCGCATTGTAAAAGGCCAAGCAAAATGTGGCAGATTATTAGGAAAGGAAATTACAGTTATTTAGAAGAATTTTTAAAAAATAGCCCCCTTAAAGAAGTTTACTAATAGAGGAATTTAAGCAGGTGATGGATAGCCCTAAAGTCCAGGTCTGAAGAGGCACTAACATAATATGACCTCTTATTTCAGAAAAATCCCTGCTCAGAGGTGTCTTCTTTCTGTTTTAGGTGTTTGCCACAGCTGAAGCACATATCCATGCCACAGTGGCTTTCACTATTGACTGAACTGTGCTCCTCAGAGAAACAGTCATGTGTTTAGGGGCTGGGACATGCAAATTCTACTACCTGAGCTGTCAGAAGGCATAATCCAGTGGAAGGCAAGGCCAGCCAGCTCACCTGAACCTGTGGCTTTCATTTATTATTAAAACAGTGGGTTTCACAGTTGCAGGAGAAGTCAAGGATAGGAACTTTTTACAAAGGCATGAAGTGATAGAACAAGGAGCAATAGTTTTAAACTGAAAGGAAGTAGGTTTACGTTAGATATTAGGAAGTAATTATTTACTGTGAGGTTGGTGAGGCCCTGGAACAAGTTGCCCAAAGAAGTTGTAGATACCTCATCCCTGAAGTATTCAAGGCCAGGTTGGTTGGCATTTTGAGCAACCTGGTCTAGTAGGTGACATCCCATGGCATTGGAACTATATGATCTTTAAGGTCCCTTCCAACCCAAACAATTCTGTGGTTCTATGATTTAAGTTCTAAAGCCATCAAACAAGCAGCAGACAAGTGCACAGGACTCCTAGCTACTGGAAGACCACACTAGGATAAGACAGCCCAAGTCAGAACTTGTAGTGGATGAGAGGTGAGAAAGGCGCTCAGAATTTTGTGTCTGTACTAGTAGCACCACCTTACCTCTACCAATCTTATGCCCAATAGGTAATGGCCTACAATCAACATGTTCATTTAGGAAGAGAGGCATCAAATTTCAATAAGGAGAGCACTTTCTTTTCCAGCTCAAATTGTGCCTTCACCTCAGAGATTTGGTGCTCTCCATGGCTCAGCAAGCTTTATAGAATAGGTCTTCTGCATCATGAGAGATTGTTGTAATGTCTTAACAATTACCTTATAGCAACATTGCCCCTAATCCCTAAATGAAGTGCCAAGGGTGCAGGTCTGGGTGGGTTTTCAACCAGTCCCTACACTGCTGATCTCGAGGCAATTCTGAAATCAGAATTGCAGCTCCTTTCATTTCACCCTAAGGCACCTGACTCTTCCTTTTGAGCTGAAAAATCTTACAGACTGTTCTATAGTATTCAGCTGGGGGAAGGTCTCCACAGATTTTAGGAGTATGAGATCTTTACTGACCTAGCCCTACCTAAACCTAGGGAACAGAATTATCAAAAATACAGCATCTAAAAAATATTCTGCAATGAGAAATGCTCCATTTATGATTTTACTCATATATTTCAAATACATGCCTTTGAGCAGGACTTCCAGCATTCAACAATGATAACGAGGTAACGAAAAATTACTGTTTTCGATGTCTTTTTGGCTAGAAGCCACTAGCAATGGTTAGGATCAAGAGAATGACAGATGTCTTTTATAATATATCAGTTACTGATGGGAAGATCCCAGATCTGAAGCACCATAAGTCCCTTCAAGAAAAGGGCACAAAGGTGGAAAATATCACAGAGGTAGAATTAGATTATATAAAATATATGTTTCACATAAGTACCTTAGGCATCTGTTTGATTTCTTGGGTCAATCAGTGCTCAGTTTAGTTAGAAAAGATGAAATCAAGTAGTCAGACTGCTGGAAAAGATAGAAATAGAATAAGTAGTCTGTTCAGGACAATAAGTAAAGGATGTTTATCAGTTTACAGTGCTTGTCTAGTTTTGGAAGTGATTTGCTAGAAACAGTGTTACTATGCTTCGCAGAGATAATCTTTCTCTCTTCTGCTTTTTGGTGTGGTGTAGACATTTTCACATGGCAGATATTAAACTAGAAGCAGCTGTATCCTCTCCAAAAATATTTTATTTCTGACAACCAATATGTCTGTTGCCTGTCCTTAAATAGACAACTGCATGCCACACAGCATGCAGAGGCTTGGGGCATATAATATAGACCAAAAAAAAGTAAACCTGTCTGTCAAGACTGATGTGGATTATGTTGTTGTTTTTCCCTGTTCCATAACTAGTGGTTTATACAGACAGGCACTGAAACAGAAGACATACAGAATTTATCTGTGGCAAGGTGAGACATTTCCCACATAATGTATGCTTGTGCTCTGCCCACACTGTGGCTTTGACTTCCAGAAGAGACTGTGCCTCGTCCTTCCTGTCCTTTGTCATAGACCAGGGTTTTTGTCTCTTCTCAGATATTTTCCATAAGCTGTTGCTTTCTCACCTGCAAGAGTTTAAATTTGCCACCACTTTCACATTGTTTTTTCCAAAGGTCAATTAAGGCCGTTCTTTTTTGGCAGCCAGAGCACGTGCAAATCTCAGGATTTCTCCTGAAGATGAAAAACAGAGATTTTTTTTCAAAGAGAAGACTGGCTATAGAAAGCATTCAAATGATATAATAGGGCAAGAAATAAAATCAACTTTTAATTTGCTATAACAGGCACATTTACAGTTTTACTAACTTGGCTCTTGAACATCATACATTTGCTTATTTTCAATGGTGTGTTATTCTTTCTGCAACACTAACATTCCATATATAAACAGAAAATTTTATCTTCAGTATAATGGCCAAGTTATGCCATCAGCAATTTAACCAGGTGTAAAGTAACACATTAATCTTGGAATATTGTTCAAAGTTTCAGAGATACTACTGTTTATGCATATATACATATATATATGCGTGCAGTCAGTACATGTATATACGTATGCACATACACAAATCTGATCAGTCATTGAGTTCAAGTCTGACTGGAAATGTACAACACACCTGCACTGTATTGGAGATAATACTTCTCAGGAGTATTTTAGCTGTCATTTCCTGGTTTATGTATCATATGACTAGGGGTTGACTATTTATCTCATTCATATTTCTGTTGCTGCATGCCACAGTGATTGCAAGCTATACTAAATTCAAATCCACTTTAACAGTTCAGAGAAGTCAGTGCCTCAATTCATCATGTTTCCTTTTTGTCATTCCTGTAAAGAGTAAATTTAACATTGTTTAGTGGTTGGATCAATTTCCTGGAAGGAGAGATTTTGCCATTCTTTCCCACAGTGGCCTACAGGGAGACTGAAAATTGAACACATTTTGGCTCCTAAGTTCCAAATGATTCCCACTCTAACCAATTATAGATGCAGTTCATCATGCCTAATTCTCACTTGTCCAAAAGTTAGATGTCTTAGTATTAGCTAACTGACACAGCCTTTATATTCTGTGTGTAGAAGTGTGTGAATTTCAGGAGGATGATTAATCTCATCCTAAGATAGGTATATAAAAAAATTGAAGAAATTATTCAGTTGAAAAGGTTTCATTAACTTTGATGATTAGCTGAGATTTAAACATTTAAGAACTTCTGAACATTTGAGTTCACCTGGATGAATTCCAGCTATGATGATTGTTGTGTTTTGCTGGTTACTTTTTCTGCCCCCACACAGTCCTGAAACATAAGCATGAGGTTTTCAGCATGAAAAAGAACATTAGAATGTAGGTATCACTTTGAATACTGAGATAAAAATACTGAAAAATAAGAGATGGGTCATGAGTGATTTTACAGAAAAAAAATTGTGAACATTGAAAATTGTCAGTAGAGACTTGTGAATTGGAGTTTCAGAAGTATTTTCTCCTTTCCTGTTAAAGAGGTGCAGGCTTGTCAAATTTTTCATATAAACCTCTGCCTCTATAGGTAATCTGCAAAAGCACATATTTGTCTTCTTCATTATTCAGAGATAAAATTTAGGTCTTGCTGAGAAAAATATATTAGAAATATGGTTTAACTGCAATTGCATTCATACAAAATATTATATGATTCTTCTCACTACTGAAAAAGTTGTAGATGGAGAAGTTATAAGGTCATTCATAAATATGTTGAGTATGATGACAATAGGAAATCTATGGACTTTGGTAGTGATGAGGTTGAAGCAATAAAATTATTTCTTTCCTCCTGTCTTTATATTTTACCCCATTAAGTCACAGAAAGGAAAATGAAATCACCAGTGACAAATAAAAATGACTGCTCTACAAACAAAAATAAAGAAGAAATTATTTCTTGATGGAAATACTAAGGAGTTCAGTTTGGTTTTAAGATTTCTTATAACATCTCTCTAAATTTACAATAATACAAGATATCAAATTTAGAAATACTGATATAGAAATTTGCTCACAATCCTCATGATCCAAGTCTTCCTGTCATAGCTAGCTTGAGCCATTATTACAGAGTCAGGGAATTTCATTTTTACAAGTTCAATTAACTTCTTTTCAAAATACAGCAAGATCTATTGTTCCAAGATAGTAATTTAAATGACTGAAAGAGCTCTGAGAGCTCTTTCTCTTCGAAATGTTTAAAATAAATTAAATAAATTTTATATCTTTTTTTTCTCCTTTTTTTTTCTTTTTTCACCTTTTTTTTTCTTTTTTTTTTTTTTTAATTTATTTTTCTGTTCCTTGGATGGGAATTGGGGTTAAATACCTTTGATGGATTTCCAATAACAATGGAAATTAATACTTCTTGGCACTGATTTGATTTTCAGTATGGTTTTATAGTTTACCTGACTTACCATAATAGAAATAAAAAAAAAAAAAAAATTTGCATTAAAAAGGAAAAGAGGCCACAATCACAGGCAGAAACAAATACAAAACAATGCAAGACATTTCTGTGCTGTATCCATATCATAAGAATTTGTATATCATTCTATTATGCAGGTTTTGGTTTATTCTGCCATTGTCACTCTGAATATGACATCTACACCTTATTTCATTACCATATTTTAAAACTGTTCTCTGTAATTATTAGTTCCATGAAAACTTTTTTGAACCATGCCACATGAAGGAATAGTTGTCCCTGGGAAGCTGCATAGATTTATCAAACGTAAACATTATCGTGGCTATACCCAGGAAACATAATTTAAGGATCTCCATGAAGAAATTCCCTCGGTCTGCTTTGTCCTAATTTTTTTTTAAGTAAAAGCCTTACGTTTGTCTTAAAGTAAATAAGAACTACTTATTCCTCACCAAAACGTGAGCATCTTTACTATGCTTTACATGGGTGTGAGAACAACCCTATAGATAATTAATAAATTAGCAATTGTTTATGTGTATCTACTTGACTAGGATCCACTTTTTTTTTATACAATGGCCAGGATCCTTCGCTTTAGAGCAACAGTGTTCTCAGTAGAGACCAGATTTCACATACACAGCTGTAATGACAATACAGGCAAACATGATAAAAACTGTAAGACCAGTCCTTAACATTAATAGACCTGGAAAATATGGAGGACTTACTGTATTCGAGTTGCAAAAAATTACGGATATGGACCTCTCTAATCTTTAAAACTATGGAAATAAGTGGACAAGACAAGTTGTATCAGTAAGTTAATTTGATCTTTAATTTCTATTTCTGTATAATCTTCCTGCAGAAATACTTGCTCCTTTGAACTTTGCATGCTTTTAGGGGGACAATTAATAAAGTTGTTATTCACTCCTCGCCATTCTCTGAAGAACAAAACAGCTCATCTAGTTTCTCACATGTGCCACCCTATTCCTGGACTGAAATGTCAGATCTTTAGGGACAGCACATCCCATGGTCTAAGGCACACAGTAATTTAAATTTAGATCAAGTCAACAGGAAAAGCTTACTGTCACAGTGCGCTAAGTTAGTTGAAGGGAAGTGATAGAAAATCAATTGATGAGTGCAAATGGCTCAGGAGGAAAAAACTCACTTGTAATTAATAAATTCTCTCTCTCCAACTCTATGTTGTCCCAAGACCTTTCTTGAATACTTTTGTAGTAAGCGATTACAGGATAGATTCAAGACAGATTACAGGAAAGATTCAAACCCAAGCCTTTTGGCAATCCATATTACATCAGTTAAGACACTACAGTTCTTGAGATGGAAATCCCAATGGAAATTTAATGTAGTCCATTTTTTAAAAAACTATTTGGTTTGCACAATTTAGTCAAAATTATTTTTCTCTGTTTGAGGTTTTAATAAGGCAAACAAGAAATATCATCCTACTCCCCCACTGTGAGGACAACCAGCCAAAATTACAAAAGATAGTTTCGACACAGGGCAGGGAGAAGCACTGAAGGATCATTTGCTCTGTCTGCTTACTGATTTTTAGTTTTACTTCCACTTCTTCACTATGAAGGTGGTGAGGCACTGGAACAGGTTGGCCAGGGTTGTTGATACCCCATCCATGGAGGTATTCAAGGCCAGGCTGGATGGGACTTTGAGCAATCTGGTCTAGCAGAAGGTGTTCCTGCCCATGGCACAGGGGTTGGAAATAGATGATATTCAAGGTCCCTTCTAACCCAAATCATTCTGTGCTTCTATCATTTAAATAAATATGTCTGCAAGATACCATGTTTGTTCAAGGACCAGAAATACTATGTTCAAGACGAGACCTTTGAATATGGGCCTCTCTGTTTTATCCATTTATTTTAATGAAACTTAGGTGAAAAGGCAAAAATTATTCCTTCTGCTAAATGATTATTTTATGGTCTATTTAAAGAAGACCAACCATGAAAATCATCCTGGATACTAAGTAAAATTGACAAGAAGCTGACTTTTAGGAAGCAGTAATGTGAAAATTAAATTGTTTTCCAGTAGGATTGCAATATCTTTGATGCTTCCCTCCCCTGCACCCAATAAACCTTCATAAATCTGAGGAAAAAAAAGGGGATACTATTGATATGAATCTAACTAGATTCTTGATCATATGAAATACTACTGCCATAGCAAAACTATAGATAATATTTGTAGCTTTCCATAAACTTTCATTCCCTAGATTCCAAATTTATGCTTTAAAATTGACTTTATTTTAAAACAGATGGAAATGACAAGCCAGACTTTGAAAAATAAAACTGATTGTTTCAACAAGAAAACACCCTACTTTAATTATCATGATCTAAAATTAGTATGTCTTTTTATTAAAGGAAAAATTAATCTTGTTCCACAACATCTTTAAAACAAGTTAAGAGAACACTAGAATGAAACTCTTTAGGCAGTGTATAATGTAGGAAATCACCCTTAAAAAAAAAATTTAAAAAATTTAAAAGAGGCCATCAAAGGTAGCCTAATTTTATATAATAAGACCTGTGGACAGTCACAGCTAGATTATTGCTTTCCTGCACATGGATTCATTCCTCAGCACTTCTGCTCTCCATCATCAGCATTCCAATCTGCAGGCCTGCGGCTGCAGCCACACACACAGGCACACACTCTGGTGTGGGGTAGCTGATTGTATAGCCTGAAGTGTATGAATAAAGGCTTATTACAAAGCAAATGCATAAGGGTCTTCTACAGTGTTGCTCCCCTCAAGCAAGCAAGGCGGGAAATTGATCATGATTCTGAAAAGTAATTAAGTTTGAAAGGAAAAGTAAATCCTATTTATCTAAACCAAGCTCTGGTTTAACTAAAGGGAGCATCTCAAGCCCTAAAAATGCCTTCCTGAAGAAAAAAAATTACAAAATAAAGCAGTTATGAAGGGTGAGACAAAATAGATGTAAATAGAAGGCATGTAAATTCATGTTATACAAACAGGGCTTTAAGTTAAATACACTAGACATCCTTCCATTTGTACAATAAGAATATGTAAAGTCTACAGTACTGACAGAAATATTTTATGACACGTATTTGATAACTGTGAAAGATCAGTAGCTCACTTACCAGAGTGAAATCTGGGAACACAGCCAGTAATCTTTAAAGAACATAATTAAAGACATTTGTTTGTTGGTTTATAACTTAAAAGGATAGTATGCTCTAAATATTGGACTTTTCAATTGTAAATGCTCTAATTGTAGACACTCAGAACATTTAACTTCTGCTATTGTGAACAACACTTGTGGGTTTTTTTCTGTTCTTAGAAAGTACCAGGTAAAAAGTGTCTAAAAGCATAAATATTGTCTAGGGGAAGGTTTTATTCCTAACATGTATAAAAATTTGCATTAATTTCATATATTGTAGCTGAAATTTGATCTCCACCTGATTCAATGGCTGAAATCCCTTACAATCTGGTTTTTATTTGCATCATGGCTCAGCTTATGAGTCAGCTCACAACTAGATCTTCTAAAACGTTTTGTACTCACAGTTTTCAAGTATTAAAATATAAGTTTATTAAGTGAAATCTAAAGCTCCAAAAGACTTTCAAAAGTCACTCAAAAGACAAATCAAGAAAATGATGCCTATGTGCAGTTATCTCTTTATGAGGTCATATAGTGCGTGAAAAGACAAGGAAAGAGCTCATTTCACCATATTGAAATCTGTTCAGTAGGTTTGCCACTCAGCCTAGAAGACGACAACACCTGAAGTAGCCAACACCAGCTACTGGAGAAAGGAGAAGCAAGAGCAGCTCTAAACAGGGCATCCAGCCAAAGTTATGGGATGCAGCTCTCCCACCCTGCAGAGATTGTCTTGAAGTGTGACTCATCCAGCTCTAAAGTAATATAATAAAGATATGATTCAGGGCAGTGCGATAGGAATCATGATGGATTTTGCATGCACAGGTTTCTGACATGTACAAATGGAGAGGACTATTTCGTAGATAATGATTTGATGCCTACAGAAAGCCAAAGACATAATTCATAATAAAAGCCACTTTTCTTTGTAGCAGACAATATTTTACATAATGTAAAAGCTGTGTAGAAAACAATATTTAACTTGTAATAAACTTTAATTAAATAAAATGTTAACTCTGAAGTAGAGAAATAATGAATGTATAAATGTTGCCTGTAAGTTGTTCTCAAAACTCTTGCAATGAATTATTTTCTGCCATATTTTTTATGATTATTCAGTTCCTTGGATTTAATTGGCAGTTTTACCAAGGAAAACATTTTCAGCTTATGACTTGAAATATTCCAGTACTGAATTATCAGATAGTTTTTCTGATTTCCAGCAATCTATTTGGAAATGTCCATCAAATCAGAGTAAAGAAACCATATCACTTTGCTTTATAACATGCATGAAAATTAAGTGATGCAATTCAACTGCCACATTGAAAATGGAAAAAATAAAGATATAGTCATAAAAATCAATGGATATATTTGACAGACATTGCAAAATGCATGTTCAACACTGTCAGAGAGCAAATCAAAATGCAACTTTATCTTCTTCCGTGCTTATGAATGAGCATTCTAATTGGCAGCCAACATTAGAAATCAGGAAGATTTTTCGTATGGAATCTCTTCACTTCTTCTCAACCTTACTCTACTCTGTCCTCCATAAATAATCATAATAAAGTACCAGAAAACTTCAGACGAATGGGTTTACAAAAATGTTAATGTATTATTGTCAACTTTTTAAAATTATTTCAAGTACAAATTAAATAATTGGGCATTTACCACTTTTTGTCAGACACTTCAGCATTTCAAAGCTCACTTTATTTATGTTTTGGGTCAAATGTAGTTTTATGCAACCTAAAATGCAAACTTTCCATTAATCAATAAGCACCCTATTATATCAATACGATAGTATACATATAATGTGTATATACTTGTCTATGTATGTGTATAAGTTATAAATCACAAGCATTTCACTTTTTTTTTTTTTTTTTTCAGAAGAGTAGATAAAGGCAAAGGAACCCAAAACAGAGTTTGTTCTCTTCTCTCAGCACTATACCTCAGGGTGACAGTCTCCACCCCAATACTATGACCCCCTAGGCATGTGTAATCTCTAACTAGAATGATCTGTGCTGGAAACTGTTCCAAATCTTTCCTGAAGAATTTCTAGTTTCCCTTCTTTCACCCACTAGCTTAATTTTTGTCTCAATAACTAATGTCAGTCAATCAGCATAAACAAAATAGATAGATTAACCTCAGTGAAGGGGAAAAAATTGGTATGGTAAGGATAAATTTTACAGGTTTCAGAAGTCACCCAGGCACTGGTTTAAAATCTGCAGAATGTGAAATCATAGCTTAGTTACTGCACACATCCACCTTTCTAGCTTTTATTCCAAACTGTCAGCATCCATTACAGCTTCAGTTCATTTATTACTGTACTTTTCTTTCTTTCTGCCTGTAATCATTTGTAAAAAATAGCAAACTTCTATTGCATTTACCACTGCTGCTGAGACTTGAATGAAACTGCTTTTCATAGATATTAGTCAAGCTTATTCCCTTACCATGTGAAGTTATACTGTGAAACACATCTACGTTTAGACCACTGGCCAACATGTATGGTCATATATCTTGCTCTAAATTAATTAAATTGTTGTAAAACTACATAGACTAGCTATGTTCTCATGCGTTTTAACCCAATTCTATACTTATTCCTCTCTGAAAGTGCAATGTCAGATTAAGTTAAATCACCTTACGTTTTAAGTAAATGTTTTGTAACCTACAGGGTAGTTTAAGAAATTGTGTTCCACACTATTCATTTCCATTAATCTGTTCAACTACTTTACCCAAGTAATTTTATTTCAATGATTTCTCTTTAAATCTAAGTTAATTTAATGATTTCCAAAGGTTATCTCTCTTGCTCTCTTTTTACTCAGAAAATCTAGTTTCTTTTTGTTGGTTTACCACTGGGTAAATTATAGGCCCTATCCACATCTGTCTTTATCACCAGCATTCCTGTCTATAATATTGGCAGTTGTACACATGCAGAATTTTGCAATGCCCAACAGGAGGAAATTGTTCACTCTGATAACTCGAGACATCTTGATGAAAGAGTGGAGACTAAGGAATGCATTGCTGTCTGTACCTACAAAGGCTCTCGACCATACTAAGGAAAGATTTATCATCAACCAGACTTGATGTACTGAAACCCACAGACTACACCATCTCTGTATCTAAAACTGTCTACAGTGAAAGAAGTCTAAGGACTTCTAGATCTCACAGCTATCCTTTCATTCACCAGCTTTCTCAGAAGTTTTGGGAAAGGTGAAGAGATGACATTACCTCTCAAGAGTGTCAGATTTTACTCAAGGCACTGACATAGTTACTACCTTAAAAGAAGGAAACATAAATTCTGAAGAGAGGAACAGTTATGCAACACAGTGAAAACTTACTAGATTATTTTTGTCTGTAACCATTGAAATCTTCACTTTCTGGCCACTAATATTTTTTTAATCTTCTCCCTTGAATATCCACATATTTTAAAGGAGCTTTGGGGATGGAGACTTAGGTCCTTAGGGGATCATTCAGGGGAATTTGCACAAGCCAGGATGATCCATAGTTTTGAATTTCTTGATGCACATTGTGCTTGTGAGGATTTTAATTAAACTCAGTGGCAAATAGTCTAAAGCAGCTGAGCCCCATAGCTATTGTGTATGAAAAAAAAACACTGAAGGACTAGATGGATAATTATATTGAAATCAGGACACATTTCAGGCTCTCATGTAATTATCTATGTCATCAAAATAGTCCTCCAAAACAGGAAATCCTTGTAATTAGGACATATTTGTATATTTTTTAAAGTTATAATATCAAGCTAGGACAATATTATATGTACATAGTATAATTTTAAACCACATATTTATCCCACAAACCATTTCCCATTTCTTAAAATACAAAATAGCCTCATTCTGCATCCAGAAGTATCTAAAAACCTACCCCACCTCACATCTGCATAACATGTGCTGTTTTCCTAAAGCTGATCTTTCCATTTCTGGAAAATAAAGTGGAAAAGAAAGTTGAGAAGCCAAGACTTGCACTCCTCACTGCTGTCAAAAAAGGAAATAATATTACGAGATCCTTTGTCATCATTGTGTCATGATCTCATAAACATCTAAGGCAAGAGTAAAGAACCAGCTGTGACACTAGATAGGTGTCATAGAAATCTGTAAACATGTATGTTAAAGAAGCTGATATGTTCTTCAATAAATGTAAATACTGATTGCTTTGGGAGTATTTTGCTTAGGCAGAGTGTAGTCCAGTAGCTTCAAAACTTCAACTAGTACTGCCTTTTAAAAACAAAACCCTTCTGTCAAGTTCAGATTGGAATTTCTGTCAAGTATGATAATTACTCTCTGATCAGCTGGAACTTCTTGCCTTACAAAAAAGTGAAAAAATCAATTAAAGTCTTTAAAAATATTTCATTTGTTCCCTTACATAAATGCACCTTTGAACTAATGAAAATACTTGCTTGCTCATAGGTTCTAGGTCCGTTCAAAGCGTGGCTGAGGTAGACAGGTTTAAAATATATTTTACATGAGACTGCCCCATTCAGCACCATTTGAGAGGTGGCCATGGTGGTAATCACAGCAGTGGACAACATCCGCCTGTGGTGCCTGTGGAACTAGATCACTGTTTACATTCCTGCTTGTCCCTCTGCAAAACATCCATGCACCATTGCCACCACTGTCCAGTGCATCCAGACTGTACTCATGCAGCCAGAGCCAAAGGCTGCAGCTTTTTACAATGCAGTGTCATCAGCTTTTACCCTAGAAAGTTTTATCCTACTTCCCTTAGTACATTACAGTCCTTTACATGAATTGCCTGGCAGGAGAAAGGCAATGTTCCACACATCCAACCTCACTTCTCTACTTTTCCCTGCTTCACGTTTCTTTCCTCCTTCTTCAACTCAGTCTTTTCAAGCAAAATTAATTTAAAAAAAAATACCATTTTATACCTGCTCTTTCTTGTGCTTATTCTTGCTTCACCTCCACAGACACTCTGCTCTTGCCCTGCACTTCCTTTCCTTGTTTCTTTTCAATCTGTTGTTCACCTTCTGGAGAGATAGAGCATTTTATTTCCAAAACCCAGTTCTCAAATATGCCTTGAAAGATTACACCATTCCCTTAACTCCCTCCCCATCCAAAGGCCCTGAAAGTAGTGTAACCTTCTTGTTAGCCTGCTGACCCTCATCATGTTGGCTGTTTCCAGCACCAGGCAGTGGAGGAGGCCTGATGGGAGGATTTCAGTAGCCATGGTGTTTATTTCCATTTCCTTGTTTCCTTTCTGAGAAGAGCTCTGCTAGGCAATGTCTGCTGGCTTCTTGGATGCTACCAGGAATCAGTGAAATTGCTTGCTTGTGTCCCTGCACAGACACTTCCCTATGATTTTGCATTTGATTTTTTGAATCTCACATTCCCTACCCTTTTTTCATTGCTTAGCACATGTAGTCACCTGATTCCTTCCTGTTCTTTTCTTCATAACCTTCCCCCATCCCTTCCTGGAGAGGGCTTGAATATTTTGTCAGACTGTTGTCTAAGTCGAATCCAATAAAGACTGTGACTGTAAAAGAAACTGTTTCAGGAAAGCACATAAGTCTAGTCACTTCCTGCCATACTTTCTACTCCCCCATCCTCCATAACTCTTTCAATGAGGATGCTGGAAGGTACACCCCTGCCTCTTCTTTTCAGTATATTTTCATGGACCTGCTGTCCAAAAATGTATCTACTTTCTTTTTGTAGGTGTCTATACCATCTGCAATCTATGTCTCTTAAGGTAAAATATTCCAGAAGCTTACTACCAGGAAGAAGAAATATGCTCCTTTATCTGTTTTAAATTAAACTCCTACAATTTTCTTGAAGTGCCACCTAGTTTTATTACTGCAAGCTCTTGTACCAAGGTGTAAGTTTGCCATCTTAATGATTTTGTAAACTTTGTTCTTACTGCACTCCTAGCTGGAGCACCACTGATATTTTAGTCTCTTCTCATAAACTGTTCCATCACCTCCATAATTCTAAATATTCTTTGCCTTCTTCACTTTGTCCTTCTTGAGAAGCAGAGACAAAAATGGCCCAGCATGCTGAAGATGGAAGTTCATCAAAGTCTTGTGTGGCAAACTGTGTCTCTCTGTCCTGCTCCCAATAGCCTTCATGATGATGCAAACCTCTACAGGGTTTTTTTTTGTTTGTTTGTTTTTTGGTTCTTTTTTTTTGGCTACCATCACACACCCAGTAAGTTATTTCAGACAACTGTTCATCCAAGATCTGTTACTTAAATGTTATTTCCAAGTCCAGTACTGGAAAAAAGTAACATACAATTGAAAGTTCAATGATCTTTCTGTCACAGGAGTTGAATGAGAATTATATTTCAAAGTGTTTCTCTTCCTGTTTTCTACTGCAATCATTAAGTGACTCTAGCTTCTTGTGTGTTAAAGATCAGCTCTTCCTTTTCTCTCCAACTTTCCCTGTAATCTATTTGCTGACTTATCTCTCTTGTTATATTGTAAGAAATAAGCAAGCAGTTCTAGAAGCTATGGCTTTCTGTGATCTTTCTGTGGTCTTCCTCAGAAATTTGGTTTACCAAGGCATAACTCACTGCCTCCACAGCTGAGACCCTGGCTTAGAATCAGCTATGCTCATGGGTTTTAACTGCAAAAGGCGAAGCATGACAATATAAAACAAATAGGTAACACGTGACACAAAAGTGTATTTAGAGAAAACAAGTAACATTTAAAATATCCCTTGAAATCCCACTCCTAATATAGCAATCTTCACAACACTGCTTACACACATGCTTTCAGAAAACCCTGATAAAAATGCTGTAAATTAAAGGTTTTTTAAGCTCTCATCCACATCTAAAGCTGAGAAAAAAATTTAAATGCCTGAGCTTTCTCCTTGTCTCATAACTGTCCCCTCTGACTAAGTTCTTCTGGTATCATAATGAAGCCTTTCCTCTTCAGGCCTATTTTGAAGTATTTTTATTGTTTTCTACTATGCACATTATGTTGTCTAGGTAACTCCCTAGCCAGTTTGTGTTCTCATTCAAAGCGACAGCCTACCAGTAAATAAAAATATTCAATTACCAAATGAGAATTCAAAGTGAAGCCCTATCACTTCACTTCTGACATCGTTAAAAAACAAACAAACAAACAAAAAACCACAACACAAACCACAAACAAACAAAACCCAACAAACAAACAAAAAACTCCACAACCCAAGACATTATTAGTAAAACAGAAATAACAATGGTTTGGGATTAATTTTTGAGTAGCATTCACTAATTAATTATTCCAAACACATTCAGAGCCTAAGGGAATATTCCATATCTCAGTGGAGGAGTGGCAGTTAGTCAAAACTTTTTATTTATAACAGTCACAAGAGTATTCAAACCAGGAACTCTGTGACTGCAGACAAGGGAATTATGTAGCACCTGAAGTCATACTTCTATATCATGTCTTACAATACTATTCTGCATGATATAAACACTAAAATAAGTTCTTTAAAGAGGAAAAAAAAAAAGCCAAGCAAACCAAACAATTTAATTTTTTTTTTTTTTTTAATGGACCAAGCTCCCTATAGGTTTTCTTATATACATAAACAAAGCTCCCAAGACATGGTGTCTTAGTTTCTCTCAACTGTCAAATTAAGATTTCTCTATTAAATGTAACATAATAATCTCAAAGTTAAGTAAGGGAAGTTAAGTTTTCTAACATGTATACTCTCATATTTTGAGTGCCTCATTTGTTTTCCTCCTTCTGCATTTCCATTCTGCTGCAATTGAGGTACTTAAGAAGTACCTCAGTAACTTAAGTAAACTTAACAGGTATTTCAGTCTTTACTGCATTATCTTCTCCTATTCCCAGCCTATTAGCCTGCATGCAAATATAATGGTCCAGACTCTTCTTGTTTACTCAGTCAACATTTGCTCCTTTTAATCATTGCGTGATTGAACACTGAGACTTTAACCTTTGTATTACTTTTATTGGAACCTTTTAATTTTTCTGTGTAATACTCTCAGTATTTCTCTGTGTTTTCCTCCATTGTCTCTAGAATTTGTCTTCTGAATATCTTTAAGTTAGTAGACTATGAATGGCTAAGAAAGTTAATTAAAATAATTGAAATTCCAAGTTCACTATCTTTCTGTGTGTTTGTTTCAAATGCTTTTGAATTATAAGAAAATGATATAACCAGAAGACTTGTTGTGATTTTCCTTCTATAGTAGCTGATGCTGAGATTACTTTGTTATGCAAGTTGTGTTTAGGGCTTGCCATCAGATATCCAATTTTAATTCACCCTTTCTAAAACTGTCAGTCACACAGTCAAGATCACTTCTGCTAAATACACTCAACAGTTTTAATACTAATTTTACCCACTAATTTTTGCAACAAATTTTAATTCAATAGTACATGAGGAAACTTGGGGTGTGCTCTGTCTCAGCTACTTGGCACTCAGCTCAGTTAAGCAGTAGCACACCTGCAAGCCAAAATAGCATCAGTATTGACAGACAACAACAGTCTGAGAAGAAAAGACAAGAACAATCTATACCAAGTGTAGTGGTCACTCTCTTTAACTGCCTTCTTTTATACATATATATATATCATATTATAAAAATATGAAGATATAATCATTATTTTTTAGCTGGAAAGAAAAATTATTTGTCTTCCAACTGACTCATTTGTTCAGGACTTGTGTTTTTTGGATTAGGTTTTGGGTTTTTTTAGGTTTCTTAAGTATTCCAACTTCCATTGCTTTGCCTCTCAAACAAATAGTATGAATTTTAAGCAGCAAATATGTAGCTACAGCTCTATAGTGCTGTGGCTATTAAATCTTCTTTTGATAAGGAAATAATTCAGAACTAAGGTTGATGAAATGCTTGCCTTCATGGTGCTTAGATGTCCTTGCTGTGAACTGAGGCAAATATTCTTTAATTTTTGTTCCAAACTCTGTTGACTCTCCTCTGCATTCCTTTCTCCTATATTTTCCAGTTCTGAGAATAATTAGCAACACTCACTGGTGTTAGCGTGCTGCAGCAACCTAACAGTGATATCTTGCCAACGCCAGCTGTGCTTCAGTATTTATTTATTAAGATCACACTATTTACACAGGACAAACTTGCTGAGATGGCAAAGAGATGAATACAGTTGCAGGAGCTGAATTTCAGCTTGACTTTTGAAAAGAAATAAAACCCATACTGAGTAACATTTATCTCTAAGAATAGGAAATACAAGACTTTATTTCCACTTTCAAATTATGTTTTGCTGACTCTTGAGTGTACTCTGTAGGTGATGGAAGGGAATCTTGTACTGCAGGCTGTAACAGTATGAAACGTCTTTGTGCACTGCATTTAAACAGCTGAGTGCAGAGACATCAAACATGCAGGAAAAAGATGCATCAAGGAGGCCAGAATCCCTTTTGCATTGCTGAGGCCAAGTTATGACGGGGCAAGTCAGAGGCTGGCTTTGTAAATCATGGTACGCTTGAATTTTCACATCTGCTTGTCAGAACTGTGGAGCAACATGAAAACTGATGTCAGCAAAACTGATGTTTTCTAGTTCATCTTAGGTGGAAAAAAAAAAAAACAAAACAGAAGACAGGCTTATGATTTAATGTGCTTGTGCTTTACAGCAGAGTGAATGCCAGAAATTTAAAGGGCTAGACTCTTCCTTTAGAAGTTCTTCGTAAAAAGGTCTCCTGCAGTTCTACAGAAGTTCATATGGGAAGACACCATACATTTGGAACATTAAAAGTTGCTTTATCCCTTTTATTTAGAAAACTGTGCATTTTCTTTTTCTCTATCCTTATTTGATTATTATTGAATATGAAGCAGTAGTGATTTCCAGTCTCCTGGAAATAAAAGAACTGCCACTGAAATACAAGCCTAAAATGACTGTCTAAATGTTTAGAAAATGTTTTGCTAAAACCTTCATGTTATACATCAGCCTAGGTCTTTTAGTAATTTGAAAAGTAATAACTTACCACGAAAAAGGTGAACACAGGAAATATTTTTCTAGAAACAATGTAAGCTAAAGAAGAGCTGTCTTTGAAGAAGTTTTAACCTTTTTAGTTGGAAAATGAACATCTTTTTGCATTCAGATTTTTAGCAATCATTTTGTAGCCTTTAATTGACTAAAACAGGAAAAATATTCTGCATTTTGGAGATATTTTTCAAAGACAATAAATGACACAGGAAGAATCCAGAGTGACAAGCTAAGGAAAACTCTTCAGCTGTGAAGGCAGGAGTTATCAATGTGACCTTACTTCTGTCAATCTTTATGACATTGGTACTTTCTACTGTTGAAATACAAATTTTTTCTTCTTTACTCATTAATACCTGGGTGCTAAGCAGTGGTGAGGCCTGGCTGCTCATCAGGGGAAGGGGAACTGAGGGTGACCCCAGGTAGGTTGCATCCTTAGCAGTGGGGCACCATTGCAGAAGATCTGAACCAGGTGCTGGTAACAGGGTCCATCAACTGTAAGCCACGAACCAGGGTCAAGGAACCCTGTGAGGAACAGCAGGAGACAGGGCTGAAGACAAGACCACAGTGTACATTCCAGGTCCATCCAGGAGATGGAGTGAGAGATGGAGGCCCTTTCAACACAGCTCAGGCCAGGATGTGAGGTCCTGGGCTGAGCTGAAATGGGACTCCTGCACCAGTGAGAAAGCCAGTGGGGCTGATCAAGGCCATTCAGACCTATTAGTGCTTTCAGGGCTCTGACAAAGGGCCATATTGAAGTATGCCATACAATGTCATTCAGTCAAAAAGCAGTCACAGGGAGCAGTATTTAAAAAGTTGAGAATGAAAAACATTTGCAGAACAGTGTCCTGGACCAGGAGTGTGGTCTTCTCATCACCTCACTGAAATAAAATATGAAATGACGACCTTATGTATGGAGGCAGAATTAACCTTAAAAAACAATGCATGATCAGATAATAAATGCATAAATGGAGGCATAATTTGAATCTTTTGCTTTGGCCTTTTCTCATCTTTCAGTGCTGAGTCATACAACCTGGGAGATTTATAAATAAATTCAAGTGAGATTTGTATGACAGACATGCAAAGAAGTCAAAACTGTGCAGGCAATGGTTCTATCTCACGTTCAGTTATCATGGTTCATCTTTGTGCAACTATTTTGCATGCATATTTAAAACTTCTCAGGATATATAATTTTTCCAAAGTGGGCAGCTTCTCTGATTTTAATCAGAGTTGAGTGATTAACATTCTTGAAGATATATGTGAGAAACATTCTTAAGTATGGTTCACCTGACCTCTCCAGCTATGTTGAGGATGATTTTATTTTTTATGAGCCGTGAATACAAAATCATTAACTGCTAGGAGATAGCTATAAAATCTGGAATACATGATCAAAAGTAGCTATCCTTAGTAGCTGTTTTCTGGCCCACATAAAATAAATTGACCTTATACCCCTTTTTCATTAGAGAGCATTAATACCATAATAAACATTGGTAGGGACTGTCAGGCACTATTCAGTCTAACACCACCCTCAACATAGAGGACAAATGATGGCATGAAATGCTGCCCCATTTCCTGTCCCACAGGTAGCAAATATTTCGACAAAATGGTCAGCTAGAATTCAAACGCTTTCTGTTGTGACACTGTTCACATACCTGTTTTTTGGACTCAGCTTTTTATGGAGATTTAGAGAAGGGATAATTTTTTATGAAAACCTATAGTCTGTCTTGAGTCATTTCAAATTATTGCTCACAGAGCCTGTATCTATGTGCAAGACAATATACCCAATTTTTGTCAGTTAAAATAGTCTTGTTTCCAGGCTGTTTTACAGAGGTTGTTCCCTGGCTTGGGTTTAAAAAACCTTTGAGTAATCTATATATTATTATGTATATAGGCATAACATGCCTATATTAAAATATAAAATTGTATATATTATTGGTGTTTTCCACATAAAAATATTCTGCTTTTTATGGACATCTGATCCAATCTCCCAGCCACGGTTAGATTTTTTGAAGCATCTGATCATGTGGTAGTACCTTGGGGTTTACATAAAAGAATTTAAGACATTTATCTAATGCTTTTCCTTCCTAGGTCTTGGTTTTATAAATGTCTTTCTGCAGATGCCAGAGTTAAAGGACTTGCTCAAATCATGAAGCAGGTCATTTGCCAGCTTGGGAGAGGAGCAGGGCCTCATTATTCTTGCACCATTTCAAACGCTCCTGGAGTGCCTACACAGAACTACAGGGATATGTCTGGAGGAGAGTCCACAACTTCTGAAGCAGTAGGTGGAGGTTTCATGGCATAGGGCTTATAAAATTACACTGGACCCTATGCTTAAGTACCTAAAGTAAGACTTAGTTTGAGATCAGGACATCCCAAAGTAGCTGTCTCCATGCAAGTGAGGCAATTCTAGCTGTTCATTTAGTTCAGAATTGACTAGCTCGCTGTCTGTTCTCTGAGCTGATCAACTGTCCCATGACTACAAGATTTAAAACACCCTGGCAAAGACAGACATCTACCTTATATGCATACATGAGAAGACAAGTAGTCACTTACCTTTTGTGGGAATACCTTTGACTGCATCAGAATCCCATTTTAGATATCGTAATATCTGTGTTTCCGTCTTTACATGAACACATGTGCAAACCATCTTGAGATGCAACAGCTGTCTGCAGAATTGGGAAGAAAGGAATTTTCAAGTGGAAAATAAGGTACAAAATGTTTAAGTTACAGTACATTATAAAACTTTTAAGTAACTAATACACCATATTTCATTTCTGTTTCTACATCTATATTATTCAGTGTTGAATGAACAATGTGCATGTTTAAAGAAGTATGACCCTCAAAAAGCAGCAAGTAGCTGTGGGAACATTGTATCAACCTGTGCCTGTTCTTTAATTAAATAAAATCAGTTATCCATCACTTGAGAAAAAAAAAATCATCTGTCTGAATTATCATAAAGCAGCTTTTAAACTATTTATAAAAAATACATAAATTAAAAAAAATTTACTTATGCTATTGCTGTCTCTGAATGCATATACTATACTCTTGGATACAGATTGCTATTATTTATGAATATATAAATAATTTTATTTAAATTATACTTTTTTTCTGGCATAAGCATACAAGAATGCTGTTTTACAAAATTATTTTTCGAAAAAATTGTATGAGGAATAATGCATAAGCCTGTAACCGAGAAATATTCCTTAACTTTAAATGTAGAAGAACATACACACAATAAGACCACAAATTTGAAAAATAGAAATTTCCGACTACTGTGAATTAATAAAACATTGAGTGAAAGTCATTACGTAATCCTGATTTTAGTGTATTATTGTGCCTTCTATGATAATGTATGCTTTAGCTTAGTGGAAAGCAATACATGAGATTTTTAATCTAGTAAAAAAAAATTAATATAAACCTAACTATGAAATAGGTCTTAGTTTAGCAAGAATCCAACAATGAATAGCTGCAATGTCATAAAGGTTGTAAGATGCTAACTAATCCTCAGGCAAAATTGTCTTTTTTGACATTGAAGAGGTCATAAAATCGCTCAAATATTTTCTTAATTAAAAGTCATATGCAAAACATCTGTCTTGGTACATGTTTACTTCTGCAATATTGTGCCCATATTAGATGATGTTCTTGAAGACCTTGTAAAGTTTAATAAGGACAAAATAGAGCTGTTCTAGAAGCCAAAAGATTCATTTTAAATTACATTAGTAGTTGACATAATTTAGAGATAGAATACATTTAATGAAAAACCTACAGACTGTCTAAAAAAATAATTCCTAGAACATTTTTTATCAATAAAACTTCTTTCAGTCCAGTTATTCAGCCCCTTATTAATATTTACACTGTGTTTATAACCACACTGATGTTGGAGACACAAGCTGCAGCTTTTTTTTATAGAGTAGAAAAGTAGAATAACTAAATGGTCTGGAATGACAGCTTCACATAGTGACATAATTACTAAGAGATGATATTTTTGTTTCTGCTATCAGGTAGTGAAACAACATGTCAAAGTTGCTAGAATAAGACTAAGCCTACTGCATTTCAAAGTCGCAAATCAATTTTCATAGTGTTTTCACCTAGGAGATTTCAAATTAATGGCAATTAATAGTGAAAGACATGGATGCTGGCTGAAAGGAGGTTTTCTGATTAGCTGAAATCTATATATAGGAAACTGACTTGAAAACCAGATGTTAAAGGTTTAAGGATTAATTATATAAATTGTAGGGTTTTTTTCTTTCCTTCTCAAGAATTACAAATAGTTATTGTTCCACCTATGCCTAAGCAAAGCTAAAAGACAACCTCTTGCATTTGTAACAACCTAACAGGAAGTATTATGCTGAAAACAATAATCAATAGAGACTCTCAGTGCTGGAAATGGCATTAGATAAAGGGAAAAACAGAAAAAGAAAAACATAAACATGGTGAGAAATAAAAGCAAGGTTCTCTCTATGTAATAGATCAATTATTTTCAGTCACAACAAAAATAAACCTTAAGCTTCATGAGCATAGCAGATTTTCCCTTGGACTCAGTAAGCATGAAACCACTTTGAAACCACAGTGCTTTTGCCATTCTTTGACTATGCTAAATTGATGTACTCTGGTTATGCTCTTCACACACATGAAGTCTTACTACAGAATAGAGAAACACAATTTTACTTAGCCATAAAGTAAAATTTTTTATTTTTAAGTATATACTAATCAGATAACATATAAAATAAATTAGATAACTTGGAATCTAATTATGCATTTCACTGATGCAGTTAATTTAAACTTATCAAAACAATAACATTATGATATTTACTAATTAACAGATCACTTTATGAGTTTCTGTAAGTTACGCTAGAAACACTGACAAAATAAGCACTAAAATAATATAGACAACTAATATACCTTTATGAGATTGAAATAAAACATCCAACAAGCACTCGGCAGACACTAGCGGAATACTGACAGGAAATTGATTCAGGATTTTTCCTGGTATCTGGTGTGGTCAGGGCAAATCATCATTCAGCAAACTGTTTTAATATTCATATTCAAAAATATGGCTAACAGTAAGTTAAAATGCCATTATTTCCAGCATCATCTCTTAATAAACTGTTAAATAATAAGGAGTATAATAAGTTTAAAAGCTTATTTTTCATGTAACTAATTTTACAGACGCAAAATTAAGCAAATAAAACTAACTTTGCAATCATAATTCCCACAGTGTGCCATCTACAAGCTTTCACACACTTCTACAATACTGTGGTATTTGGAATCATAAATATTAGGAAACAATCACTCCCCACACTATGTTTCAATAACAAATGTCTTTATTTATCTATTTGCTGTTGTATACAATGTATTTCGAGATTAAAATCAATAATAGAAAATTCACCTATAAAGAGCTATTTCTCATTATTGCTGCAGTGCTAAATGCAACCAATTCTTTCAACAACGAATGAGAAAAAATATTAAAAGGTTGCTTTTTAACTCTGGGATGTCTATCATCTTACTTATCACCTTATAGGTAAAAATCAGTCTTAGTGGGCTAGATCTTTGATCTATTTTGTGCATGTCTGACACATAATCATATTTTATGGTTACTTTAGCAGTCAAATATAAAAAGCTACTAAACACAATCAACTCTGAGGCTGAATAACCTGAAGCCTAAGTGACCTTAAATAAGGTAGACTATTTTAACTGCTGCATCAGCACTTAAATGTTGCCTTAGCTACTGATGCACTCAAGTGTGGGATGTGGGTTTTGCTCCATTTAGACGTGAGTGCTCCAGCCACAGACCATTACTGTTAGCTGTTCCCCCTTCAAGTTATCCTACTGTGGCTACACTTCGAAAAGAGCAGCTTCCACAGCATTCAGTGAGGGTCCTGCATATATGTGCTATTGCTATAGGTTAAATATTCTATAGATTTTCCCTCCAGGCATTGACCTCCAATGAAACAGCAAACTCGTGCATCTGACATCCATGTTTCTTGTATTTTAAGAATAACCTTTCCCCCCTCCCCCCGGAATTTTAATCTGAGAAAGGCATTTCCATAGAAGTAGATAAAAATATCCCAACAGCAAGCCAATAACAGTCAGTAGACAATCTGATAGAAAAGGGAGATGGAAGTGGAAAGTTTCAAATGAAAACTGAGAGGGGTTACTTTTAGTTGTTACTAAATAAAATTGTCAATTTTACTAATTGATTACAGCTCAAAATAGCTACAGATGCATAAAATTTTGCGAAGTGTTGACCAGAAGTGCTTTTCTTATAGAGAAAAACGTGAGCAGTTTTAATCCAGTACACCTATCTCATAACTATGTAGTGAATACATTCCAACTTTGACAATACAAATGTCTTATATATATGCTGCTATTTGTTACTGATTTACATATCATAGAATCACAGAATCACAGAATCACAGAATATGCTGAGTTGGAAGGGACTCACAAGGATCATCAAGTCCATCAACTCCTGCCCTGCACAGGACCAGCCCCAGGAGTCACACCATGTGCCTGAGAGCATTGTCCACATGCTTCTTGAACCTGTCCGGCTTGGTGCTGTGACCATTGCCCTGTAGAGCCTGTTCCAGTGCCCAACCACCCTCTTGAGTGAAGAACCTCTTTCTATTATCCAACCTAAACCTCCCCTGACACAACTTCAGGCCATTCCCTTGGGTCCTGTCACTGGTCTCCACAGAGAAGAGAGCAGTGCCTGCCCCTCCTCTTCCCCTCACAAGGAATTTGTAACTGCAATGAGGTCTCCCCTCAGCCTCCTCCAGGCTGAACAGACCGAGTGACCTCAGCTGCTTCTTGTACGACTTAACCTTAAGGCCCTTCACCATCCTTTTGCTCTCCTACAGACACTCTCTAATAGCTTAACATGGATCACAACACATCCACTTGGATTAGGAAACAGAAATTTTTTGTCTGAAATACTTTATAAAATAATAAAATAATAATAAAATAATAATAAAATAATAAAATAATAATAAAATAATAATAAAATAATAATAAAATAATAAACCCCTGTTTCCATCTGTCTAATACACTTCTAATATTCATTATACTTTTTCATTCATTAAATTTTGACATCCTCTATCACCTTAACAATGTTATTAGCCTCTTTACTCGAAGTTAATGCTCTTCAGAGCATAATAAATTATTCTTTAAATATCTGATAATTGGTAAAGATAGGCAACATATCAAAAGAAATGGAAGTTTCAATAGTAAAGTTCAGTGAAATTTTTACAGACAGCAAAGTATTAAAGATTTGAATGTCAGTATTCTTTACAGTATTGTCTGTAACATTTTACATTTTTTTACATGAAAAATTAGTTGACTAAAAGGCAATTGATTGTGCACAGAATTAAAGAACAATTGTCTATTACCATGGCTCTTCATATTATTCCTCCATTTGTAAAACAAAAAAAAAAGAAAACTAATTTACAGAAACCTTAACTCTTGACAGTTAGGGTAAGATAAAAGATAAATGCAGAAATTAGTTATTTTCAATTCATAAGTGTAAAGACATTGCAAGTATTATTTAATAATTTGTCCACTGTTCATAGGTAAAAGTATATTAGTGGAACACACAAGGAAAAAGCTAGTATTGAGTTATACTGGGCTGAAACATTAGATTCATTAAACATAAAACAGATTTACTATATTTCAAACAAAATATGAGGATTAATGAGATCTTTGCTGCCAAGGAGCTACCTCCTAGGCAGTGGTTGGTCAGCCCCAACATACTTCTTCATGGCTAATAGCTGCTTCAGAGTTGTTGTTGGAAGTTGAAATCTTGTTGTGAATTTCACTGTAAATCCAATTATTGAATAAATCAAAGATGTGGCATGGGTCAAACAGTGTGGTGATGATCTGTCTGTGGGTTTCCACGGGAGTGGGCAAACCTTTGTTTAAGCAGTGAAAAAGCAAAACGATTTTATGAAAAACAAATGAAATAGACAATAGTGACACTAGTGTTTATTTGATAACAAAATAGAAAGGATCTGAAGACAGAGGAAGGACAGGTTTGTGAATAATGAGAAAAGTCTGAAAATCTGCAACCTTTATGACCTTTAGGTTTGCCCTATAGTGACAAGTCAAGTACAGTCACTGTTTTCCCAGGTGTACTCCAGTTGTGCTCTTCTTACTTTGCTGGTCCCAGTTTGAAAAACAGCACAAATTCTGTTTACCAATAGATGGTCTACCATCTATTGGATAGACAGTGTAGATATTTCTTTTTTATTTGGTTATCTACGTTCTGTTTGGAGTTAATTAAAAGAAAAATCCTCCAAGTTTGTCTGAATGAGAGATATATCTCTGAGATTAAATGGATGAATTGACTGAACCAACTCCCTTTTTATGAAATAAGAAAAATGCTACCCCCATTCTTAGGAGCACTGAAAAGACATTGGGTGAGTCGTAAAGTGTAAAATATCACTCAATTCCCATATTAAATATTTAATTGTTTGGGTTTTTTTAACCTTATAAAAACCAAAACCCTGCATTTTTAACCTCTGTTTTCTCTGGAAAAACTTGTCTTTGACAAGAGAAAACATTTACCCAAGACAGGTGCAAAGGCCAGGGATCCAGCCAGGCCCACAGCACTTTGGACTCTTTGCCACTAGTCAACACTGACAGTTTTATAGAAGATGTCAGATCAGAGTTTGTAGAGAAACTAATTCAAGAGAGTGTATCGCTAGTTTTACCTTAAACAATACATTTTGGGAAAAACTTTTTTTTTATTGTTTTTTAAGGAATAACTGATCCCCTCTCTCATTTTTCAGACTTCACAGAGATGAGCTACAAATAATTTGCAAGAAAATTAAATATATTATTCTTTTCATAATAACCACTTCTACAAACCAGAGTATAAATAAGTGCAGCTTGAATGGCAGCTTAATTTATATCCGAAGCAAGATTTCAAATTTTGATTCACTCTTGAAGTCTTGCCTGCCTCAGCTTTTGATCTTCCTATAATCTCAGTGCTCTGTCAGAGAAGCTTGAACTTTAGCTGTTGCTAAAAATAAAGTATATAAAAAACTGTTTCAGCTGACAATACTCAAGATTCCTTGTATTCCTAGAACAAAGTGTATGAGTGCACTGGGGACCACTTAAAGGTCACTTTTTCAGTATCGGATAGTGTTAGAGCTAAGAAAATAAATTGAATGTTCTTGACTGAAACAAGTCAGATCATTTTCAAGAATACAGTATAAGCCATTAGGATTTGGTTCTGGCTGAGGTCACTGAAAAGAATAATGACTTTCACCAAAACTGAGGTGATATAATCGCTTAATCTGAATTATGCTACATAATAACATTATAAGCCATAGTGCACTCTTCCCTTAAGGTATTTTATCCCATGAGTCGTATTCCACTTTTTTTTCAGCTATACCACAATGGTTTAGGCAACAGGGCTTCACTAACTTGACGAAGAGTGCAATCCAACCTAATTTTGTGCTCTGATATAATAGGTTTAGAGGCTGATCCTGGAAAGACTAACACCTGTCTTGACTTTCTGTGGTGCAATCAGCTCCGTAGGCATCAACGAAACATCTCAGAGCATACAGAGTGTAAATGTCCCTTAATCTTTTCAGAACTAGAGGCCTAGACTGTACGAAAGAAAGAGAACAGTACTGTGTGCTATAAGGTTTATGTGCTATAAAGGCAAGTAGAGGTGTATCATTCCTCTGAATATTTATCAGAATTTTTTGAAGTTGAGTCTTAATTACTTTGAGCAGCAGAAAGTATCTTCAAAAGCTATATTTTTTTTCTCACATGATTTCACAAAGGAAAATGTAATTTTGAATATCTTTGCTTTAAAAAACAACCCCTTTTTTCTTAAGAATGTAATGTAAGATTGCAGCAAACTAAAATATTCCTCCAGCATTCTTTTCAGTCCTTTCAAATGAAGTATGAACACAATACATAAATAAAGTGTAGTCTGTTTTACAGCAACATTTATATAGGTAGAAGTAAGTTTTACTGGATAGTTTTTCATTGTCTGTTATTTCCAACTTAGGCTATATGCAAATCAAGATGAAATGGTGATCCTGAAAAGTTATTGTACATACCTTAGGTTGGAAATCAACAGGTCTCTATGCGCCTTAGCTTGACCTTAAAATCTAAGGAATTGGATATTGGACAAGTCCTGAGGCTTTTTTCCATTGAAATCTTGTCACTTACAAATACTTGATCTTCTGTTAATATATAATATTGAACATATGATTTCATACTACGAGAACTTTAAATAAAAGAGAACACTGGAGGTTGAATTGATGAATTTAAGATAACTGATAAATATTTTAAACTAAATCCACATATGCTTGTACTTGACTTTTTTCTTTTAGCTTCCATAAGGCTGATAAATTTTGTTGAGCTAAGCACAGTGCATATATATTTTATGGACAAAGAGCAACAGAATATGTTATCTCTAACTTGGCTGAAAATATACATGTAAGAAGCAACATTACACATCAATATCTGAAACTAATAGCAGTAGTTAGGTGTATCATAAGGTATATGATTGGTACTGTAAGAAAGAAGCTTGCAAGGTAAAAAAAACCTTGCATTTGTTTGTTTTTAAGAAATTTTTTTTATAGGGCTGGGTTCAACAGAAGAAGTCTGAGAAAGAAAACTGTTGTGAGTAGGCCTGCCCTGAGGAGAAAAGTGAGTGCCTGCCTTATGCTATAAATAAGTTGTAATTTCAGAATTATCTTCCATCCTTGCTCTTCCAAAGGAAAGAACCCACCATCACAGCAAGCTTCAGTTACTGACAAAAATTCTTAATGCAGGATTCTCCATAGGGTCCTTCTTTGCTTTGAATACTCTGCACTGTAAGGGAAAGAGGATCTGTTATTATTATGTCATTATTACCATGCGATTTGGAGAGCTGATGCATACTTTAAACTTGTTTCAGTACATTCTGTCCTACATCAAGCAGACCTCTAACAGTAAAGTTCAAAACACCACAGAAGTGGAAAGTAAATTAGAGAAATAATGTAGCTGCACTTAAATATTTATTTAAAAAGGTTATGCTTGCCTTTCACACCATAGAATGTTAAAGCTGAGATGAAAAGTGATTGTAACAGCAAGAGAGGGTCTATCTGAATATGCTGCATCTCAGATTATGTTAAATGTTATGTGTCTAACATTAGATTCGTAACACTGGATAGATGTTCTTCATATCAGCAGTGCAAGATACAGACAAAACTCAAGATTCATGTGTTCTTCTCACCTTACTTTCATCATCTTACTTTCCTCAGTTCTCATTTTTCACACTGGATTTATATTTTCATTATGTTAAAAAATAAGTAAAATGCTTTCTTTTCTCCTCACAGCATCATAAGCACTACTCATTATAAAGATATTAAAAAGTGTCTTACATGAAGACTGGCCAAGTATTACTGATTTTGAGAATGTATCTTATGAATGGGTAAATGATAACTCATACAGTTATCTGTCAAGTGAATACTTCTGTTCTAAAAACTGTTAAATCCCAGGAAAAGGCCCCAGGATGATCTTGGTGTTCAGACTTCTCAGACTGCTCTTCAAATACCAGTATTTCTTTAGCTGTCTTCTTTTAAAGAAATTTTGTAACACAAATCCACTCCACAAATGCCACCTATAATGACTTTACTAAAATTTTAAGTAAGTCCTCCATCACAGCCAAGGTTTGTGTAATATACAATATTTCTGATAACCATGACATATAAATTGCCTGCAGAAGGAAATCAGAAGAGTGTATCTTGAATTCAGCTCATCTGTCAAAAACTTAAAGATAATTTCTGACCACAGGAATGGGTTTGGACAGTTGGTAAATGACAGCTATTGGAGAGATAAAAGCACTAGCTTGGAAAATGAGAAGTCCTTTAAATTTCACATAACTGAGCTTATTTCTAAGTACTTACACACCATGAAGTTTTGATTTTGCTATTTTAAAAACCTTAAGATGGAAAGGACATCAGGAGAAGGGTTAGGATTGAGACAGCAGGATTATCTTTTGAGATAATACAGAAACATGGCAGTAACAGTAACCCTGCAGATTATTTGCAGATCATTCCATGAAATGGTGAACCTGGTGGGCAGCCTCAATAAAATACTCTGAAAGCAGACTACAGAGCACAGAAATATTTATTACATTTACAGATATTTAAAAATTTCTGCATAGGAATTGCCATTTTATTTGAAGGGAAGAGGAGGACATATTTAGACCACTAAATAGTAGCATATACATCTAGCTCAGATTAACTCGCTGCTGTCAGGAGTAGGCTGTTTTCCCCAAACAGACAAGGCACTTGCATACAGGCCTACTGGATAACCATGAGTAAGACTGGATGTTGCTATTGTACATAATGGTATGGAGTAAAGAGTTCAGGTATAATGAGATACAATTGATACAGTAAGAGCTTGGTGCATTTAGGCATACTATTGCGTGGGCTATGAAACAGCTCCAACGTTCCACCTATGCTTATGGGACTGGATTATGAATGTTGTAGAGCTACCCAGTGGGTATTCACAAATGCACTGTGTTTTATATCTGACTAAGATAAAATACTTAGAGAATTTATACAGATATAAAATAAGAGCCTAATTAAGGAAGTCTGTATTTATTTACCTTAACTTCCTTAACTCCTCTGACACTGTTTACCTGATATTTCACTTTCCTTGTAAGGGATTTTCAGAGGAAAGTTTCTGTTTATTTGTTGAATATTCTGGAGTGTCTTTTCTTCCTGACCCACCGTCATATTCTCCAGGGACTTCCTTCAGAATATGAAGATTAAAAATATTGTTCTTTAAACAGAGAACACCCACAGGTAAGAGACTGCTGGACAGTGCCAACTCAAAACCCTCACTCATGACATATTGTGGGAGGAACATGATGAATGTGTGGGCAATTTATATTATATGTGGTACTTTTATAGACTTTTATAAACTTTCATATAGTTTTATAAGTACTATAAGTTATAGGTGTCAAGATGGCCTCAGGTGTCTTTGTTAGAACAAAAGGAACTCAGTACCAAGAAGAAGGTAGAGTTTGATAAAGTAAAAAATTGCCTTGTTACCTGTTAATAACCAATTATAAAGGTATTTGTAATGCATGTTTACATCTGGTCAGTGATCTGTAACCAATTATGTGCTTCTTGTCACAAGACCCTGTATACAGATGCTATAAAAACCCTGAGCTATCCTAAGAAATCGGACATATTTTAGATCTTGTAGGTTGTGTGTATATCTCTGAAGCCTCCCTACCAACAACATATATATATATACTCATACACATAATCACTCGCTGACAATAGTGGAAATAAAAGAGCAGAAAGCACAAGGCAATGACTTAGAAGACAACCAAAGTCATTGATTTAAAAGCTGAAAAGGAACTGTTGAAGTTAACTATTACAACTTTATAATATTTTCCTCATAAAGATGTTTCCTGAATTAATTTCTCTTTGAAATTGAACTACAGCTTTAACTTAAAAAAAATAATAAAACAAAGAAAAAACCCAGCAAAACCAAAAAACTGGTAATATTCCTCTCAGCTTTCGTATAAATATTTTCAGAAATGGGATCTCAGACTACAACAAGTTGTTCTAGTGATAACTATTTTTGCTTCAGAAAATGTTTGCCTTGCTTCTTGGTACTGAACATATCTAGCTTCTGTTTTCAGCACACTGGATCTGATATTGTGTTTTTTCTGTATAGGTAAAGCTACACCAGGATCATTCTTTGCTATTTTGCCAAAATTATTCTTTGGATTTTCTTTCTTAATGAAGTAAATATTATTTCTTTTTTCAAAAAGGTTTTCTGGCTTTCTACTTATGTACATTTCATAGTGCTTTTCTAAATTTTATCCAATATTTAAATTTGTTTTCCATAGTAATATAAGGCAGGAACAGAGAAATCCAGAAGTATTTGTGCCATTATCAAGATCAGAAAGAATATAGCCTCTATCTTCTCCTGCTCCCATCTATATGTACATCATTATATTAGTCTTTTTGGTCCCATCACAGTACCATCACTTTTTCACTTTATCGTCACTTTATTCCCAGAATAAAGTTATTTTTCTTGAAGAAACATGGATTTCATCTTTTGTTACTACATATAGTATATTCTACATTAATAAAATTTATCGGTTCAGCAGGGTAATAAATTGATCTAGATCACAACTACTGGCAGCTGATTAGGGTTCAGAATGCATTTCCACCTAGAGAAACATCATGGATCAAACCAACTTTTTTAACTAGTGACAGAGAACTTGTGGTTCTGCTTTTTATGAAATGCTGGAGAACTACCATCCCCCGTTACTACAACAATAGAACTCATTGTTTCCATAGAAACCAAAGAATTTCAAATGAGGGGGAAAGTAGGCTGCAGCATAATTCTGCCCCTTCTTACATGCAGTAAAAATAGTAAGCAAATATGCAGGATGACCAAAATACTTGATTCTCTCCTCCCATTTTGGGCAAGTCTTATAGAGTGCATGAGTGTCAGTCATAGGAGCATCCCAAAAAAAGAGAAAATAAAAGCTGATGATGCCATGCTCTATCTTATACTTCCTATATATGGATTTGAAGAATGTTAGCCAACAGAAAAAAAAAAAAAGGCAATTAAAATAAATCAATCAATACATTTATTTATAAACTACTGAGAACTCTTGCTTGCAGTGCCTTTCAGAGTTTGCAGTGTCTTGCAGTGTTGCAGTGTCTTGCAGTGTTGCAGCATCTTGCAGTGTTGCAGCTCGCACTACATTTGATATGACAAATCCTTGGCAACATTCCTGAAGACTGAAGCTTTTCTGCATGCTTTGACTACCAGTGTATATGCTTTAAGGAGAGTAACATTTGTATGATCTAACTCAAAAAAGACCTTTAAATTACTAACTTCAAATTAGCATTATATTGCTATGTAGGAAGCAAAATGAAAAATGAGAATCTAACCACTTTTTTGAGTACGTCTTATTCTCTGAGCAAAATGCCTTTTTTTTTTTTTTTTTTTTTTTTGCTAACCTATTATTTAAAAAAAAATGTTGGGGTTTCTTTAAAGCCACCAAGGGATACTTTAAATAAAGCAACATCTATAATTCCATATTTGAATAAATACTGAAGAATTAACTGCCAACCAAAATGAAAAGAGATAAGCTAATTTGCAGAAAGAACATGTTTTATGACTGAGAAGAACCTACAGTAATAAGTAACTAAATATTGCATTCTGTTACTGTTTAAAAAATACTTGTTTCTAACCTTCTTTTGCTAATTAGGAAAGTAAAACCAGTGTCAATCTGCAGTTACCTTCTCTGAAGTTCCAGAGCCGAGTTCTTAGTAAAGTATGCAGCACTACAGGTTCCTATAAATAATAGGACCTCCTTGGTAAGACGCCTCAGGCATTTGTTTGTGTGTCTTTAAATTGGCCCAATTAAAATTTCAGTATTTTATACCAATAAATACATAATTTTAATTGGACAACTGAATATGTACTCCCAACTATTTGGATCTTTAAAACATACAGATCAGAAGTTAGAAAAAAAAAAAATTCTGTGTTTTTTGTTACTTCTATGGAGCTTCTAATTCTTGTCAGCATCGTTCTCCACAATGAATTGACATCTATCCACAAAAGCACAGAGCAGTAATGTTTAAACAATTTTGTGAAACCAGTCGCATGCTGTAAAACTTTAGCAGCATCCCAAGACATCTATGAACTGCTCTGTCAGGCCACTTAACTGTTTGATTGCTGTGATTACTGTTACTATTTTGACTTAGAATGTGTATCTTCTGGCAACAGGAAGGAAGCTTAATAAAACAAAAATGTATATACAAATTTTTGGTAGTTCATCTGAGTTGAGAGTAAAAGCCTCAGAAACAGTGTTACTTCCTGTGTAGTGTATCAAAAGGAACCGATGAATTTCCTATACAATTATGTTTTGAAGACTTACATTTCAGTAGAGAGTTTTTTAATCTCCCTAATTCTCCATGATAGTAAAGAATTTGTCTGTGTTAAATTCCTAGGATAGGTGCTTTGTAGCTTGGTATCCTAAGGGTATTAGGATTGTATCCATACAATATACATGTGTTTACACATGTGAAGGTCTTCAAGTATATTACTCATAAAACCCCACCAAACAAACAAACAAACAAACCCAAAACGGGAAAACCAACCAACCAACCAAACAATAAACCCCTCAGCCATGTAGGATTCTCAAAGCTATTCTGTTTCTAGGCTGCCAAGGAAGATACTGACCTGATTAATGCACCAATAGAGAGGGAAAAGTACAGGCTATTAGATTCCACAAAGGATAGAGAAGCTATAAAAATCCCAACTACTCAGAAGCTTCAGAGGGAGATTGCACCTCAGATACAACAGGATGTAACCACAAGATCTAAGAGCATCTTCCTTTTATTCTTATGGTGCTCATGATTTACCTGCTCCTACAAGATTAGTGAGTGCCTTGTGGACAAATTGTGTCAAATGTTTGTTCTAGATATTGCTGTCCCACTAAAAGAGCTGGTTAGATGTGAGTCAACAAATGATATCTCGCCTCCAAACACAGAAAGTATACCAAAACAGGTTTCTGGCCACTTTTAAGACAATATTTTTAGGAACTGGGGAGCATTTCTGCTGCAGAAACTGAACACTGGGCTTGAGGGGAAAGGCTGACCAAAGGGAGGAAACATCTCTTAACATAAATACATAATGAAGTTACTAGATATCATTCTGAAATAGAAATAATTTTCCAATATAGCTACAAAAAAAAAAAAAAAAAAGAAAAGAAAAATAAAACTCCAACAACTAACAAGCAACCCAAAAATTTATGTGTAAGACTATATTCAGTTTTTGGGAAGCTGTTTTTAATTATAGCCCAAGTTCACCGATAAAATAAGGAAAAGACCACCAAAAAAAAATAGCTAAAGTATGCTGAAAAATGACAGAGGGAGAAAATGTTTTAAAGGCAGAAAGACCTACCAGGTTTTGAGCATGCCTGCAAACTAAGTTGTGTAGATAACTGGGTTGTCTGAGAGTGTTAGCAAAAGATTTTCAAGCTTCACATGTGAATAAGTAGTTACTGCTGAAAATGATGCTTTTTCTCTGTTACAAAGTCTTTGACCATGGTTCAATTCTCATTTAAGCACCAGGAGGACACGTGAAAATAGAGTACAGTTAGATATCAAATACTGACACACTTGTATCAGCAGAGCCATGGGCAGGATTTTTCTGCTGATTTCTCAAGTCAAAGTCATCAAGGAAGCAAGCGCCCTGACTGCGTAAAAGGTGTAATAACCCCTATTTATCTGCCATATCAAGACAGCTGATTTCTTTGCTTTCCAACAAGCAGTCATTCACCTTCCCTTTCAGTGCTTATGAGGGTAATTTTCCTGTAGTCTTTATATTTTGCATTTGTTTTTTTGTCTGCCTTAGTGGTGGCTGTTCTGATTAGCACTTACTGAGACAAATTCAAACAGAATTCCTCTGGAAGCTTGTGACAGGAAGCAAGGCGGGGTTACAACCATAGCCTGATGGAGACATAATTTTTTGGAGTATGTCAGCACTATGAAATGTACTACTGTACTGAAGTTGTACTGCAAGAGATGTTCTCCAAGATGCAGATCCTGCCCAGAATCAGGAAGAGTGCATATGGCATGGAAAAGAGCCATGACAAGATACATACTTGGTCCACAAGTCAGGATAGTCCTGAATTTTTGTCACTGAATTTAAGGAGCACACATATCACCTCATTAACATGAGGTTAAAGCTTCTGCTGCTTTCAGGTACAGTGTTAGGAAAGATCAGCTGTCTCTTCCCTTCTCTTGAGGTAGATATCTATGATGTTAGCCAGCTCCTTACTCTTGCATTTCTAGCCTAATATGACTTTATATTCTGTTACAGTCCCTGAGAAGAATACACGTTCTGAGATTATGTTACCACTGTGAAAAAAATATTTATATACTGGTATTAAGCAATGAACAAGAAAGCTTTGAAACTAATAAACAGACAGTTTTGTTAAAACTGACAAGAAACCAAATTTTACTTGAAAAGAAGTGTACTCTATACTTGCAATAGACACTCATTTCTTATATTGCAATTTACTGAATCATCTGCGCATCTCTACCAAGAAAATTCATGCAAATCATTCTAATACATGCCCTAAAAGTACTGTAGCTGGAAATTCTGCATGCTTGAATGCAAGTCAGTGCTTCCAGCTCCTCAGATTACCTAAGTGATATCCAACTAGTGCCAGATCCTTCATTCCCTATCCTGAGTTCTTGAGTGGACTTATTCTCTACAGAAGAGAGAGGAAATGTGAGTGGCTCATCTTAAGAACACCATTCCATATCAAGTAATTCAAATATTACAAAGCCTGACACAATTACAGATTATTAAATACATATTTTCCCGTCCCTCATATTTGGTAGGTCAAGGAGATATTACTGTGGCTGTGTCAGAGTAGTCAGACAGACTACAGCAGATGTAGATTCCAGTCAGGGAGACAGGTTGATTAAATAAGTAGTGTGGCTCAATGTCATATTTTCTATGCTTCTAAAATTACTAGCAGTTGTGGTTAAGAGAACCAGTTTTCTGGGGATTAAATCAAAGGAATTTCTGAAGATCTTTAGGAAATGTTAAGTTTTCACACGTTGAGAACCAAGCTCCTCCAACTATAGGTCTGAAATCACTAGTCACTTCTTAAGATCTTAGCCAATCTTTTTTCCTTTTTTGTACATTAGCACATATGTTATTTGCTATTGTCAAAATATTTGAGTATAAATAGTCACTGAATTTATAAGAATATATATATGCTTTAAACAGAGCAATTTAATGGACAGAGTAACCACCTGCCATGTCATGTGTAATTTGGAAGTGCTGCACTACAAAATGCTTAAAATTTATTTGATATATACATACATTATGTAATTTTTTGTATACTCAATAAAACAATCCTTACCTAAAACAGATGGATCACATTACGGGGCAGGTATATTAAAGTTAAAACTCAAGCCAGAAGTGGGAATTATAAAAATTTAAGTTTTGTTGTCTTTTGCAGATCCTTAAGTGAGGTGCCCCAAATAATCTTGAACTGACTCACATCCACCCCTTCAGAATCACAGAAGGCAGAAGACATTCTATTTGGGGAGGAACAAGTGATTTGCACCCCATAATGACACCCAGGGTTTATGAAACAGTCTCCAGTTTGAGGCAGCCAAAATTAAAATCTTAGTCTGAAGATTTCTTTCTGTTCTTACCTCAAAGTTAGGGATAATGTTTGATCCATCTGGCAAGGTTGTTTTTTATGGAGTAATTAGTGTTCAAAAAGACTGAAGAATATGAGAAAAAAAATGTAAAATTATATGTGTTATTATTAAAAGAAAATCAGTTCATGCTCTTGAGCTCTCTGAAAGCTTTAGTAGTTATTGTTGAACTCAAGTACATATCCACAGTCAGTCATTATCTTTAAGAGAATGCCAGGAAAAGTGAAAATTACAGATTTAAATACCACTTAACACATTAGTGTTTCAATAAAAGTTGAGAGGCCTCACTACATAATAAATCCTAGACACAAGAAAGAGTAACAGTTCTAATATTAAAACCTACTACTAATGATCACTGATGACAAACGGTACTTAGGCTTATTATTTCAAGCAATTGTCCATGACAACTAAACTAAATCCACTCCTGCTGATCTGGCATAAACATTACTGGAGAGTAAATGTTAAACCCTGCTCAAAGAGTCACAGAAACTGAATGTAAAGAGCCTAATTCTCTGGTGGTGCAACCATGGAATTTTGCCAGGACAGAAATTTGGCTCTGCACACTTACGTTCAAGAAGTTGTCTGCCAGATTTTGTGTGTACAGCCAAATGCTGTACAGAAACAATAACTCATAACTTAGCTAGGCTCTCACAAGTAACTAACATGTCCTGATTACAAATAGCACATCATCATATAGGTGCATGATTAATACAGAGTAAAATTCAACTATGTTCCAAAAATACTTCTATGAAACAAAGGCATTAACGGAAATCTTTCTGAAGAGGCTAAATTTGCCACTTTAATTATTCATTGTGCAATAGTCCTTTACGTGTAGTGCTGGGGTTAGCAATAAAGTAAGGAAGAATTACAGCATACAGCAGCAATGCAGAGCAGTTCTTCAGCAAAACAAGCAAATATAACAGTAAGATAAACAAAGAGAACAATGAAAAAGCTGGGTGCTGCTGAAGATGTAAGCAGTGTCTAGTCCAAATTCAGAAGGACCTAGAAAGCAAGGGCATCTTCTGTAACTAAAATGTAGCTGAGAATATGGTTCAGTTTCGGAACACTGAATTCGTAAAGAAATTTAGTATCTTTTTTAAGGCAAGAATAAAAGATATTTCAAGCATACTCTGGACCTCTGCACGATTCAGTTAATCACTGTCACAGCTGGAGAACTACTGGGAAACAAATCACTAAAAATCAAAAGGTGTAGCATTGCTAGACACCCATACAAATTTTAGTTATGTTAGTAACAGTCACAGTGTGAAATGGCTGTACAACAGACACTTGGGCATTCCTCTTGTGTCACAGCCAGAAAACCATGGATGCTTTGGGCTACCTTGATGAGATGATTAATGTATCTTTGAAGGACTATTTTTCGTCCTGGATCTTCTGCCTTTTCTGTTTCCAACTAGTGGACTGGTGTTGGATAAGCTGTTGAGCCCCCACTGATGGTATTAATACATCAGAGATATAAAGCTGAAACCCTCTGCAGCAAGCTGGGGTTCAGATGTGGCTTTATCACTATTCAGTCATCTAAATCTGTCTCCTGCTGATGACCCCCCTTGTTTACACAGGTAACAATCTACCAGTACTAACATCAACAAGGGGAATTAGCATGTCTGTTTGGAATTTATACGCACAAAGAGATCCCATCCATCTTTAAAACCACAGAGAAAAGAATCTTTTAGAATTATTTTCCTTGTGGAAGAACACTTATTTGGCCCTTTTTTTCTATGAACACTCCTCTTTCACATCTGGTTTGCAGAACTTACAAGTCACAACAGACTCAGAAAGGATATCGAGGCTGAGGTCTCTGAGACTAGAATAGGATATCTTGGATATCTGTAACATCTCTGTAGACTAAACTTTCTATTCCTATTTTTTTTTAAATATTTCTCCTGTCCTTCTCTTCTTTCTTCTTCCCTTCTATTTTTTGGAACAAGATGCTCTTCTCTTTTTGTACGTTTATTATTTCACCAACATAAGAGCAGAATGCCGCAGTTGAGATTAGGCTGTTTTACTGTATTTTATAGTTTAGTCAATTGTGAACAGAAAAGATAACAAATTAGCAAGGTTACACTGTACCAGCTAGAGCTGTCTGAGGCTGAGCTGAGACACAGAAACATTTCCTAAAGCAACTCAGTCATACAGAGCCAAGAAGTCTTTGTTCACTGACAATTATTCTGTTTTTCCCAAAGACATTTGTTAATACATAATGCAATCGAGCCAAGGCTCACTGTGTTCTTTGCTTCCTACATGATTCCTCTGTTCCTTTAGGACCAAAGAGAACAATCCCAAATGACCTTCTTGCATTGTACTCGTTTAAGAAGAAGTACAATCCATCTTTCTGTATTTAATCTACCCTTTCTTATTACCTGCTCATCTGATCATCTACCAAAGATATTTAATTCTATGAGATCAGTGGGACGGTTTTGGAAATACCACTTCCTGAAGTAGCTTTTCAGCTATCTATCTCTTGTCAAATTGCACATTAGTCTCTAGTGATGGATAATAGGCTATATTGTTGCTCAACATATAGGACAGGAGAAGAGAATGGTAAGTAATGAACTTGGATCATTTTGATAAACCAAACTGAATTCCTTAGGCTTTGTGAACAATAGGCTCTTGTGCAGCCATCGCTGTGTATCTGAAAGCAGAAAAGGAAATTCTTCTCTCTACAAATCCATTGCCTGTAGACAAGACACTTTCAAACCAAGGGTTTTGCTACAAAGCAAATGCAATCTTCTATGGTTAGACAGCGTACTTACTTCTTTCATTTACTTCTGTAAATTAAATTAATGAGACCATTATTAGAAACATTTAAGAAGCTGCTGTAGGTTTGAACAATTTGAAGATTCATTTCGAAACAGAGAAACTAGAACAAAAAGCAGAAATTATAAAAAATTCAGAGCAAATATGGCATAAAAATCAACAAAAAATTGACAAAAATATAGAACTCAGATAATACATTACTTCAAGGGTAAAAATTAAACAAATCAATCTATTCTATTTGGACCCCAAGAAGGTTTACCTCAAAAGAGGTATTAGGGTAAGAGAGAGTTCTCTCATGTGAAATAAAAGGGCACAATCAGATCAAATTTTCATACTGCACACAATCAGACTGAGTGGAAAGAGATGTATTTTTCCACATAGAAGATAATTAAATCCTGGCATAAGCTATCAAAAGATGTGATAGAGTCCCGGTCATTTGGAATCCAGACAGTGAAACTCAATAAAAATATTCCATTGCTAAATTATAGACATGGTTCAAAATTTATTCAGTAAAGTTCTCCACCTAATACCGTACTAAAAATGAAACTCATTTCTGTAATGGACTTCTCAGGCCTTCATATCTATAAACATAAGTATAAACTACTATGCATTTCATTCTCTACCAAAGGTTAAGCTCTGTCATCTTCTGATGATATTCACACAGAAAATTACTTGTTCACAAATTTAGTAAGATTAGTCTATATTTAGAAATGTACAAGCAATCTCATAAGCTATTTCATATGTGGTAACAATCGTTTCTGTATAAGCTAGAGGTCATGCTATAGAACTTACTGCTTTGAAGATTGGCTATTTGAATTAACTTACACAGAGGAGTATCTCCAGTATTTCTTAATATTCATCATTCTTATGTATTTTAAAACATGTTTTCTGAAGGCTTCAGTGAATGTGACTGGGAACTCTCCTGATTCAAGACTACATAGAAATGTATTAGAAATGAACTATTCTGGCAGTCATAAAGCATCCTTTAGTCCTGTATTTCCAAAATTTCTCTCTCTAGCTTTCATATTTTTCTTAATGTATTGAAATGATCAACATATCTTCAATTTATGTGATTAATATAGAACAGCTATTACAGCTGTGGCAGTCTAAGGATACAGGTAAGAAAGAATTTGTCCAGAGTCAGTGTGTCCACTGGGTCACTGACATTTCTGAAAAATAACAAGAAGAATAATTCAGGGACAAACATTTTTTTGGGGAATCTTCAACCCTCACAGTTTTCATCTCTTTGCCCTAGAGATGGAAACTTGAAATATTGTACATTCTTTTAAAGCTATGCCTTGAGAATATACTTCTGTGTTGGTCAATCCATTCCTTCTTTTCCATAGATATGCCCCTTCCCTAGGAAAAAAATTGTGTAAAAGTGTGAGATAATTTTATACTGCATATCTAAAGTCTTATGTGATGACCTTGTTCATCGCTTGCTGTCAAACAATGAACAATGCAAATTATATTTTAGAAAGAAACCCAAACAATATTCAATAAATATATAATAAACCAAACTAACAACAAAAATGTAGCTTAGACATTCATGATGGAAAAACAAACATAGAAAAATTTAGCTTGATCCCTCAAACTATAGAATATATATGTACATATTTACTATATAGTTTTATACCAAAGAAAAACAGGTTTAATAACTCAGCAACCTCGTACACATATACCCACATTGGGTTTAAATTAACATTGTGGTTACACTTAATTAGAACTGTGCAACATCTATATTTAATAGCTATAAACTTTACTAGTGGCTTTGGCACACTGCCTCTGTTATTTCCTCCTTTGTGGAAGTAGAACAGCAAGACCCAAGTATCCTAGTGTCCTGAGTCAGAGCCAAAATTTAAACATGAATTTCCACAGATCCCTCCCTTTGAGGAACACTGTTGTACAGGTAATCTCCTCCAGGAGGTAGAGCAGAGTTTGTACAGCACTAGAAGCAGATATCTTCACAAGTTACAGGCAGCTAAAGCTTATTTAATTTTACTTAGACCATGAATTATAGGGCAGGTTATCTAAATATTTAGTGTCCTTTGAAACATCCTTGCACATCCTGTGAGATGGTCCAGCTGCTGTTCCAGAAGAAGCAAGGCATGATAGTATCCATTAGGTCCTGTGTTGTCCATGCCAGTCCCATGTAAATGTCTCTCACAAACCATTGTGTGAGATGGTTCATGCCAATCAGATGGCATGAATTGCCTATGTTTGAGGCAGCTGAATTAGAGATGATTGATAGAGAGCAAAGAAAAAGAGGAAATGCACTCAATTTATCAGTTTCTTCCAAGTCTTCAAGAATTATAAATGTAAGGCACAGGTCAAACTCCTCCAGGGATTCATGACCCTACACATGGGCTTCTTTTGAAATGTGGAGTCTACCTATAGTGTGAACAATTATTTTGTTTCTTCCTTGTCTGATCATAGGACCAAATAAAATAAAACCAATAAAATCAAAACATCAATCAAATAAACAAACAAAAAATACACACAATCAAAAAAAGAAAAAAAAACTAAACCCAAACATCCTCACAAAGCCTCCCTTTCCCCTGCCTCTCCTGCCAGATTTTATTTTAAGATTTCTAATGCTAGATTCTTCTATCTAACTCACCAGCCCTCAGAGAATTCCCTGTCAGAAGGTTCCCAAATGAGCGTCATTAGGAGATCAAAGTTTTCCAACAGTTGATCTGTTGCTTAGTTACCAGTTCCCTGGAGTTATGACTTGACAAACTGCTTTGTCCTGAACAGAAGTCAACATTTTGTCCAAAGGGGCTTCCACCTGAAAAGAGAATAATCATTCTTTAACAACTGTCTGATGTCACCTTGGATCACCCTCATTTGAAACTGTGGTATAGAAAATGCTCCAAAAATAGGAGGTATTAAAGCTGACAGAGACACTGGTCCCACATACAAAATACATTTTACAGTCTTAGCATACAGACTCATGGAGCATCTCCAATATCAAACAGAAATAAAGAGTTCTGCACAGACAGATTCATTGTGTCATATCACATTTGGATATGAAAATTAAAATTCAGCCTCTTGAAGATGCAAATGTGAAGGACATTCAAGTCAAAAGTTCTGGCACAAGCTTATATTAAATTTAATAGAGTGCTGTTTAATTTAAGATGTTAACATTAAAAAATATCTGGATGGCACCCAAGACATTATAAAGCTATGATTTGCTAAATATTCATCACTTTGTACATTCTCTAAAACCATCTTTCACATGCAAATAATTAGGCTTTTAGTTTTTTTAAAAAATGTGTCCTGAGAATTAGCAAAAAGTCAGTTCTCTGTTTCAAATTCTGAATGCAAATATAGAAAAGAAAGCACATACTATAAAGCAGTCATGTAATTTTTCTACAGAAAGGTCAGAGTGGACAAAAGAATTTTCATGTCAATATCACCCTTTATGTTCTGCTCAATCTCCATCTTGCAAGAGGGGTGCATTTAATTGCTTTACAAAATGAAAGCCTATTATTTCTACCTAGTTTTATTTAAGGGCATTTGATATATGTGCATTTTTGACCCTTTTAAGACTGAATTAAGTGCAATTTAAAATAAAATCCGATGTCTCATCCCAACTTTTTTTTTTTAAGGAAAAAAGTTTAATTAGTCAGGAAAATTGTCAAGGAAATAACTATGCAGTTTATGCATATGAACATGGCTCATAACAGAATGTATTAAACATTTGTGTTAAGCATCCATATTTGGATGATAAAAGAAAAAAACATACTAAATATTCTACACTGACACAGATCTACAAATACATACCTATCATGGAATCATAGAATGTCCTGAGATGGAAGAGACCCACAAAGATCATTGAGATATACACCAAGTCATGCCCAAATACATATAAACACATACATAGATACGTAATATAATCTAGCAGTACAGATTTCTCTGTCCTAAAAGAATAATTCTCAAAGAACCCAAAACTTTAAAAAGCTCCAACAGTTTCTCCCTTCCCTCTTCTCACTGACACCACCTAATGATGGCTAAATAATTGATCCTCGTTACATTTCTAATCCTTCACACCACAGCAGAGTAATATTAAAATATGCTTATTCTGGATAATTCACCAGAATTTCTCGAAACTTTGGTAACTGTTAGAAAGCAAATAGACAAAAAAATCGCACCCCACCAGAAACATTTATTTGACTTCAAAATTCAAAATGGTGTGGTTTTGTTTGTTTGTTTGTTTGTTTTTGTGTTTGTTTTTTTTTTTTTTCAGTTTCTGTAGGATATGTAGTGCTCATGTTTTTCTGCTTAAGGAAAGTAGAAACAGTGACCTCTTTGGAAAAAGCAAATAATGGAAGTTAGTGTGATACTAATACTGAACTGTAATTAAATAATGAAATGATGATCAATTTTATTCAAAGGAAACCTGTCACATGACAAATTATAAAAATGGCAGTGTTATCTTGAAATTAGTCAACATGTGGTGAAATTGTCTCTCTCTCTTTATGATCAAATATGCCAAGAATTCAAGAGGCTGCACTTTTAGGGCCTCCACAGCTTCACTGCAGAAACAAATAATTGCTTGACTAGAATCAAAGTTTTACCATCGTAGAGGAGCAGATGATGCATTACACAGCTCCACACTCAGCAGTCAGTGTCTTCTGAAAGCCTCTCTTGTCTGTGGAACAGTAATGGAAAAATGTGAAGCGTTATGTAATAGAGTCCCATTCGCAGGTTGACTTGTATCTGAGCTGGTAATTCTCAAGCAGTTGCTACAGTTAGACAGATGCACGTCTTGGGGACTGCAGACCTTTGGAGAGCATGGTAGCAACCGGATGACATTTGCAGAGAGAGGCCTGACTGGTGGAACAATATTCATGGGCTGCTGTAGAGTCGCTACTCAGCAGGAGGGAGAGATTTTCCAGCCTAGAATAATGTCTTGGTTGCAGAGCTGAGATGATGCCAGAGCAAGGTAGCCCTGATGGGCTGGGGCAAGCCGCCAAGGCCACATTCTCATGCAGATTTGAACCTGTCAGTGTGCAGTGAACCTGAAATTGGTACAAGGAGAGCAAATGTGGGCCCCTTTCAGAATGACTACTCTTGCCCATTCAACTGCTTGGAGAAATTAACTCTGAACTTTGATCATATTTCTTAGAGAAGAAAAACTGATTAACAGTCCCCCCTGCTGAGGTAAAACCCCAAAAATGTCTAAAACAAACTCTGAGAGTGGCACAGTCCATGCCAAACAGTCTTGCACATGTTACCTGTGCAAAGGCTTTCCGTGAAAGCACAGTTGCATGTTTCAAAACTATTTTATCTGCTATGTAGAGAAGGGAAGTTCTAGCAAATGCCTACCGTAGAAACAAAGTACTACACAAAGGTCATTTCAAAGCATTAAAAGAAAAATGTTAAACAAAAAGCAGTCTAGAGATGACACAGGGGCTCCCACATTCCCACTGTGGTTTTGATAAATTGGAGGTGCCATTCCCTGGGGAAGAATGGAAAGCCAGTTTCAGACAGTGACCTCTACAAGTGTAGCAGTGCTTGTGACATAGTGTACCCCCACACTCAGAGCTGGCACTTTTTCTATTTGTTGGAGTAATGCAACAAATTTTGCACTGAGGAGGACACCAGAGATAAAAAGTAATATTACTGGGAGAAAAATTCCATCTTGGGCTTTGTGGTGGACCCTTCTGCACAATATTTTCAAAACCCGCACAATTGGATATGGTTCATGGAGCTGGACACGGTTCATTAAGCAACTGTTCATAATGGCCTCCTGTTACATCTGCTGAAAGTAAAATGCTTTGATCTTGCATCCAGGAGCAGATTTTGAGACTGTCTACAATATCATGCATGCTGGTGGTAATTTACCCTTAATTTTTCCATTCAGTTTGCATTGCAAAGCAGCAGGGAGGTTGGCTTAACTCTAAATGCTGTAGCGTCAAAAGAATCAGCAGGAGTCAATGCCAGCATTCATGTGAATTTCTTCTCTTCAGATTTGAAACAGAAAGATTCTATGTTTGTATATTAATACGCCAGAACTCAGCAGATATCTAAAGACTATCAGCTTCCTGAGTCTTTATGGAACTCCTGGACATTTATAAAAAAACATTTATCAGTTTATTTATCTTGAGCAAATATCAATATAGGCCTCTATCTGTTATCTCAGATTCCATATTAATTACTGCAATAATTCATTATCACTCCCACCAGTGCATTGCTAATATTTATTGATAGGCCACTTCATTTTTGACTCTTAATGAAGCTTCTGATATATGATCAATGTTCAGTTGTTTAGGGGTGGGTTGATTCTTTTTTCCTACTTTTAAATTGTATTAATTCAGTTTGTTGCCTCTTTATTATTATTACTATTTTATTTGTTTTCAGATTCCCACATTAGTCTGGCACTAGAAAATCCAAGAGGGCTTTTGTTGTTGCTATTATAAAGCAGATTCTTGCATGCACCTCATGTATTTTATGCTCAAAATGGGACACAAACTAAGCATTGCTCTGAAAGGTCTCAAGGCACAATGAATCTGATTCAATAAATTCCTTTGGTAAATAAAAGCAGTCAAAAAATCACTAGTTGAACCAGAAGACTTTGTTGCTTGGGAACAGATATTCCCAAGGAGTGATTTTAACACTAAATAAATGGTACTCTGTATGTTTTTTCATCACAAAGAGGATTTGACTCACTTATCATGGCATCCAAACTCTTCCCAATATACAGACTCTCAAACCTCATTTCAGCCAACAGGATTCTGTTCCACAGCAACAGGGTCCCTCAGCAGTTACTTGTGGAGATTTGACCCTGGCTGGAAGCCAGGTGCCCCCCAAAGCCACTCTGTCACTTTCCTCCTCAGCTGGTCAAGGGAGAGAAAATGGAACAAAAGGTTCACGAATTGTGAACCAATTATGGGCAAAACATACTCGACTTAAGGAATTTAGTTTAATTTTCCACCAAGCAAGTAGAGTAGGATAAAGAGAAATAAAACCAAATCTTAAAACAACTTCCCCAACCCCTCCTTTCTTCTCAGGCTTAATTTTACTTCTGATTTTCTCTCCCTCATCCTCCACAACAGCAATGGGAGATGGAGAATGGGGGCTGTGGTCAGTTCATCAGATTTTGCCACTTCTTCCTCCTCAGGGAGAGGATTCCTCACTCTCTTCCCCTGCTCCAGCATGAGGTCCCTCCCACAGGAGATAGAACTCCATAAACTTGTCCAACATGAATCCTTCCCATGGCCTGAAGTTCCTCATGAACTGCTCCAACATGTGTCCAACATAGGGTGCAATCCCTCAGGAACAGACTGCTAAAGTGCAGGTCCCCTGTGGAGTCACAAGTTCTGTCAGAAAACCTGCTCCAGTGTGGGTTCCTCTCTCCACAGGTACACAGTTCCTGCCAGGAGCCTGCTTCAGCAGAGGCTTCCCACAGACTCCTTCAGGCACCCACCTGCTTCAGTGTGGAGTCCTCCAAGGGCTGCAGGTAGATATCTCCCACATCATGGACCTCCATAGACTGCAGAGGGACAGCCTGCCTCACCACAGTCTGCAACACATGCTGTAGGGAAAACTCTGTTCCACACCTGGAGCACTTCCTCCCCCTCCTACTTCATCGACCTTTGTGTCTGCAAGGCTGTTCCTCTCACATATTCTCACTCCTCTCTTTGCTGTTGTGCAGCACCTTTTTTCCCCTTTTTAAATCCATTATCTGAGAAATGCTACCACCATTACTGATGGACTTGGCCTTGTCCAGCGGGAAATCTGTCTTAGAGCCTGCTGGCACTGGCTTCACTGGACACAGGGAAAGCTTCTGGCAGCTTCTCACAGAAGCTACTACCGTAGTCCCCATCTGCCAAAATGCTGCCATGCAAATCCAGTACACCTCCTCTCAGTTGTTGGCGGAGGGAACTTGGCTGCACATTTCCTCCTCTTTTCTCCCTAGGATGAACTGTGAGTGATTTAGGTGTACAGAAATGTGACAGCCATTCAAAAATATGTACAAATAAAATACATCTCAACTGTAAATTAGTAGCTAGAATTTGCTCTACAGTGAAGGGCAGGTGGCAGAGTTAATTTTAATAAATAAGTTAACTCTCTTTTCTGTTAATCTTTGAAGAACAAGTACAGAAACTCGGTATATAAACCTAATGTATTCTTTTGAATTTTTCATGGTGTTTGATAAAAAATGAATTAAAATAAAAAGAACCAAAAAAATCTTTTAAAAAATCCCTTATGGTACTTTTTCACTGGATTACTGTGAGTTTAATGAGGCACTGGAACAGGTTACCAGAGGAGCTGTGGATGCCCCATTCAAGGAAGTGTTCAAGGCTGGGTTGGATGGGACTTTGAGCAACCTGGTCTAATGGCAGTGTCCCTGCCCATTTCAGGGGTTTGGAACTAGGTGATCTTTAAGTTCCTTTCTAATCCAAACCCATTCCATTCGATGATTCTATGATTGTCTCCATTTCCTATGCAACATCTGGGTAAAAATCTGAACTGTCTAAAACCTGTATTTGGTGTGTAGCACTGGTCTTCGTAAACTGATGAGTATGTTATCAATTATATCCCACAATTTTATGTCTATGTATACTATGCCTTCTTATTCTCATGCAAAGGAAAAGAAGGTCATCAACATTAATACACCAAATTTTATTGAAGTAAAAAACCTAGTTAATGGCAAATATCATTACTTCTGAGATGTACTACACTGATGTAAAAGGGGAAAGTTTAATAATATTTAAAAATAAAAGCCAGGATTTAAGAAAAATCAGTCAGCACATGACTAATGTGATACATTTTGTGACCACTAAAAGGTATTCATAAGCTACAGTGATGAATAGAAGCCATGAACTTGTGGGAATAATGTATCTAGAGACCAAATCTTTCTTCTAAATACTTTTACATCCTCCATGAGGTTATGAACTCTTAGGGTACAAATAGCTATTATTTAATGCATATCACTTTGTATAGATGTCTAAAGTTGGTAGCCTGCACAAGGATCCCTTCAGCAAATTTTTCCTTTTTTGGAGACAAACTTGCGTTTTCAAAGGACAGTTGGTCTCATGCAAAGATATATACGACTGGTGATATGCCTTGTCCTCTCTAAACATCTCTCCATAGTCTGTGAAGAGTGAGTATCTTAAATGTTGAGTATTTATTTGTCAACAAAGTGAGATGAATTCCCGTGTGACTGAATATGCACAATTTAAAAGTCCTTAGACATGAGCTTAGGCAATACCACTGCAAATGTATAATTAGAGTGAAATGGAATATATTGACCTTAAGGGAACTCTTGCCAAAATACTGTTATTTTCCAACACAAAATATTTTGCAGAACTGTATCATGTTTCTACTTCTGACTCATTATGCAGTTGTTATTATATGCTGTATAAGTATATAGTTAGTTATTCACCAGCATCTTATTTTCAAAGAACCACCTCTCCTGAACTTTAATCAACAAGGTCTGATCCTTCCCAACCTAACTTTAGGTAATAGACTGAATCATTACCTAGAAAATCATGTTTTCTCATTGTCTCTGAAGAAGGTGAAAGATGTAGAAAGCTGGGAGGTATCTAGGTCTTTATTTGGGTTTAGTGACATGTTGGAACATGGATGGAGCGGGTCCAGGCTGACCATCCACCTCAGGAATAATAAGAAAAAAACCCCACAGCTACCAAAGTATATAAGATAGTAGGGTGGTTAAATGGCATTTAAAAAAGTGATGCTAACACTAAACTGCAGTGCAAGTCATGAAAACTGAACTAAATTTCTGCCATCATCTCTGTGGAGTTTTCTTTAAAAAGCCCACTGCTATTCCTGCTCTTCTCAGTTTGTGTTCATGTTATGGAGCTCTGTGTCTGCTCCACAGAGAATGCAAACCTATGACAAGTTTCAGTTTGGGACTTCTCCTCTAGTAAAAAAAATCTTAACTGGGAGATCAGCAGTGTTAAGTCAGGTCTACTTCCTAAATTCATGGGATGTGTGACCCTACAGATGTGATGTGTTGATATCAGTGCTGATGAGGTCAATGTTAAGTCCATCTGCTAGAGCCTTTGCCTGTCTTTGGCAGCTGTGAAAGTAGATTGTCAGTCTTACAGAGAAATGAGAGCTACTATGTAATCAAAAGCACTTCAGACACACTGAAGTTACAGGAAGTGTGATTGTAACACCATAAAGCAATAAAGAGCTACCACTGTAGGTATAATTCTTGAAAATATATCCAACCCATCTATTAAAACTAAATATAATTTTTTCCAATAAATTTAGTTGATTAATAAAACCAAACCTGAAAGAAAATTTTTGCAGAAAGATAACATAATTCAGAAGTTTCTGTGTCTTCTGATAGGAAAAAAAAAATATATCTTGGTTCTGCAATTTTGCAACTCAAATGCTCTATCTATTGTGATGCAAAGCTCACAGATGCAGTCTGCACAGTGAATATTTATTACACTAGTTGTACTGGATAAAACACAGCATTCAGTATAAGTGATAGTGATTAATCTACTTTTAAAATTATTATTTCAATTTTAATAATTAGGCTCCTACCAGTGTCCCAGTTCTTCTCTGTCCCTTTATTTTGGCTGGATCACCAGATAATGTTTCATATTTTTGAAAGGTTATAATCCTGAAGTAGTTACAGCTGATCATTTTAACAAGCTAAATTAAATGGAAGAACCTGGTTGCTTAATTCCTATACACCTGCAGAATTTCTCCCTGCAGAAATCTAATGACATTGATAAATATCTTTATTAACCATGAAAACATGTGTTTCTTTTAACAAGTACTAATCATATTTCAAAAGTTCAGAAGATGTTTAATTCTTCATTCTTATCACTATTAACTGGCCACAATACCAATGATCAAAACAGGTGCTGAGTTTTTAAAGGCTGGCTAGAAAAACAGAACTATGCTTATGAGCAGTGTCACACTTGCAACGGTTAGTGATGTGGATTATTGGAAAAAAGAAACTCACAGTGTAATTTACAACCCTGAGTATATGTTTGCACAGAGAACTCTTGGACCAGATTATCTTGATTTCTCATTCATAATTCTCCATGCTACTTTCTGAGAAAAGAGAAGGTAAACATATCTTTCTTGGAATTAATAAATGAAAATAATATAACTCCTTAGTTCTGTATTTGTTTTTAGAAAACACAAATATTTTTGAGACTAACTAATAGGGTTTTGTGCCCAGTAAAGTCTTTTCTTAATAACAATGACAATCTGGCAGATTAGCTTCAGTTCTTTGAGCTGTCAGGATTTTAATCCATATTCAAGTTACACTGGTGGTAACTCAGGGAAATTGCATCATTTTCAGTACTACAATGAGAGTAAATTTAAATCCATCATTCCAAACTGCTGTATATGTAACTTTTAATTTCATATTGTTTTCCAACAAGGACAAAGTCCATACTCCTTTTGTATTTCCACATGTGAAACAAACAGTGCATTAAAATGCAGTACTTGTATGTTCAGTTTTATTTTTTTCTCTTCAGGGCTCATCTAAAAATTATATCTTTTACTGTATTATAAAAACAAGAACATAAGTCAATAGAAAACTGGAAGCATGCCTCTTTAAATTTATTTATTTTTATTTTTTTCTTTGTCATTGGTAGGACACTGTCCTACTTTGCCATGTTTCTCAAATGAGCCATCTCCTGCTGGTTCACTGCATGTTCCCAAATGAATAGAGTTACAGGATAAAAATGGAATTCTTGAATATGCCACAATGCAAAAGAATACATCTCCTTTTTAAGTTCTTGTAATGAATTTTCTAAAAATAAAAGACAATGAACACAATTTTCTGAACAGTGAGAGATTTGTGTCGGAACTACAATTTGAGCTATTGTAGGTTTTTGTCACATTTTCCCGAGGTTTGTTACTTTTTAAACTGATTTGCATGTAGCATGAAAGTTACCCAGCTGTTCAGATGAATACATTACTTTTGGTTTTCAAACACAAAAAAAGGAAGTAAGACTATGCTGTGTGTGTGTGTGAAGGGAAAGAAAGGGAATATAGACTAGATTATATTTTACGCTTTATATATAAAGGAAATATAATCATGCAGGGAAAAGCAAACAAACAAAAAAAAAGCTTGTGGGAAACACATTTGGTATATAAACTGAGTAGTAAAAGCCTTTCTATACTGTGGAACTTTGGTAAAGATTACTAAATCCTAGGAAATGATGAAGGACACTGTAGGAAATGAAGAAAGAGTCTCAGCTTCAGTGGTTCTGAAAGCTGGTATTTTTGGCTTAAAGAAGACAAAAGATGAAGATGAAAGTCTCTTAATGTTTGTTAAACAGTTCTTTGACAGTATCTAAGACCAAATTAGGAAACAGAAACAACAGCATAGAGCACTATCTGCTGCATTGTTTCTATGGAAGTCCTGCAAAATTTTGCTAATCAATTCCCAGAATTTACAAACTACTTGTACTGCGTTCTAAAAATCTACTGAGAAAATATAATTTTAAAAATTAGGACTGAATAAAGTTTAGATTTCAAGTGTTTTTCTAGCTGGGATCAAAATCTTATGTACGTTTCCATACAAGTCCTAACAAGAGTCAAGGCCCTGTTTAAAATTGATATTGTTGTCGTATCACAGAATAGTTGAGATAGTAAGGAACTGCTGGAGATTATCTAGGTCAACTCCCTTCTCCAGTGTTCATCAGGACCATTTTTAGTTGTGTTTTTAATATCTCTAAGGATGGAGACTCTAAAAGTTCACTGGGAAACCTGTATTTGACCACTCTTTCAGTAAACGTGTTCTAATTTGAATTTCAGTATACATTTTTTCTAATGCTTAAAGGGGCGTAAATTTATTTCTATTTGTGCCCACTGCCTCTTGTCTTGGTACTGAGCACCAGTGAGAAGAACCAGAGAATCACAGAATATGCTGAGTTGGAAGGGACTCACAAGGATCATCAAGTCCAACTCCTGGCCCTGCACAGGACTAGCCCCAAGAGTCACACCGTGTGTCTGAGAGCACAATCCAAATACGTCTGGAATTCTGTCAAGCTTGGTGCTGTGACTACTTCTTCAGGTAGCCTGTTCCAATGCCCAGCCACCCCCTGCATGAAGAAACATTTCCTATGAGTCTGGCTCTGTCTTTTTTGCCTCTTCTAGTCAGGTATTTTTACACACTGACAGAATGACCCCGAGCCTTTTCAACTTTCAGTCTGAACAGAGCCAGCTCTTTCTTCTTTGTTTTGTGTGACAAAAGATCCTGTATCCAAATTCTTATGGCCCTTTGCTAGACTCACACCCTGTCTTTTTGCTCTGAGGAGCTCAGAACTGGGTCCAGCATTTAAGGCATGTCTCACCAGGGCTAAGCTGAGAGGCACGATCATTTCCCTCATCCCGAGGGCAAGACTTCTCTAAATGAAACCAGGAGACTGTTGATCTTTGATGAAAGGGCACATTGCTGTCTCTTGGTCAGCTTAGTGTCCATTCAGACAGCATTCCCCCACTACCCCTGAGGTATACCACTAGTGACTGGCCTCCAGCTGGACTTTGTTTCGCAGATTGAAAGCCTTTGATCCTGACAGTTTAGTGATGGTTTCTTTGTCTCAAGGCCTAGTTTACCATTTTATATACTTTGGTATCTGGATTTCTTTTTCTTATCTGATTCAGTCAACTTTCAGTCCATCTTTGTCCACTTATCTAGTCTATATTTTATCAGTTTGTTTGTGAGAATGTTATGGGAGACAGTGGAAAGCATTGCTGAAATTAAGATAAACAACATCAAATACTTGTCAGCCCCTGTCTACAGAGCTAGTCACTATATCATAGAAGGCTATTTGGGCTTACCAAGAATATAAATTCAGAAATTCATGCTGACTAGTCCTAATTTCCTTTTTGACACTTATACCTTCAGAAATGGCTTCCAGGAAGATTTCCTCTCTCACCTTAGCAGGGACTGAGATGATGCTTGACCAGTCTGTAGTTCCTCAGACCCTTTAAAGATAATCAAGAAAGATCTTGAAATGACAGTGAACAGCTTCCTCAGGTCTCATGGGTGCAATCCCCGTATTAGGTATCAACTCGTGTATGTCCAGTTTGTTTAAGAACTCCCTGACATGATCGTCCTCCACTGAGGGTAAGTCTTCCTTATACCAGGATTCTTCACCGGTCTTATGGGGCTAGAACTCTTGAAGGCAAGTTTTACCAGTAAAGACCATTGAGTGAAGGTATTCACTCTTCTCCATGTACTTTTAGTATAAATACTTAATACTTACATGGAACTTAGACAGATTCCAAATTTCTACTGTTAATTTCCATCTGACCCTCCCTTCCTCACCCCCAAGTGAAAAGACTGATTTTCTTCTATGAAACTGGGGAAAAGTTAATTCTTCAGTGAATTCATAACTCAGCAGTCCAGATACACATTTTGTATGGATGACTATATTTGATTTTCTTGGTCAGCAGTAATACTCTCAACATGCCTAGGTACAGTACTTACTATAGCTATTAGAGATAGAATAAGTAATGAACATGAGCAGCAGTTTACTGTATGAGTCACTATTGTAAGCAGGTTTGATATATTAGCTTTAGTTAGGCTAAGCAGAAATCAGAGGACTCAGGGACTTCCAAGGGCAAAAGATTAGAGGAAATAGTCAAAGCAGGTGATGCATTTTGCCCTTATTCAGATGCTGACAAAATATTACAATCGTGGTAATAGCTGGATGAAGCTGAAGCACAGGTTCCTGCGTAAAGATATCTGAATTGTTCTTAAAACTTCACTGCTGAACTTCATTATTATTACTGAAGTTATTATATAAAAAGTATTATTACTTATTAAAGAAATAAGTAAAGCACACAACTTAATAGAAATGTCCTTGTTAAGTTCTTTTTTGAATTTTACCTTTGGTATGACATATATACATTCTGCAGGTAATAGAGGTTATTTATTTCATTCTGTATGTACGTAATATACATAAAAACATAATGATTTTGTTTTACATGTAGTGCCATAGCAAATGATTTGCCGCATATGAACTGTTTGTCTTCACATTTTTTGTTTTAGTTATTCAAGTAGAATTTTTTCAGCCATAATGATGAAACATTTAAGGCTTTTCCATTCATTGTGGTGGGCTCATTGATTTATTGTGATTAATCACCTGACCTCTGAGGAAGAGAAAATCAAGGTGACAAGTGGATAATACAGGTTTGTCAACAGTATTTTTTTCTTTCTAATATTCATTTAGAGTCTTGAACTTCATTTGGGACTTCACTCATGTGGTTTCAGATTCACATCTGGTAGGCTTAGCAGAAGAGATAGGTGGCAATAGTTGCGTCAGTGGTTTATTGAGCCTTTGATTTCACATTAGTTGATTCCAAAACCTTAAGAGTGGAAGAAATTTGATATAAAAATAGAAATGGCCAAGAAAGAGGTTTTCCAGACTGAGATTTCAAAAGTTTCCCGATTTCTCACTGGGAAAAAATTGACCTTTTGAAGTTTTCAGGGAAGAAAAAGCCGTAAATCCAAAATAACCAATACTGCAATTACAACATACTAAACATACTGAAAATTCATGTCCTACAAACCAGTGTAGTGATTTTATTGTCAAAAAGAAGGTTATTTTAGAGACCCTAAAAGAGAAGGATAAAGGCTAGTGGGAATGGGAAAGAACAACTGTACTAAAATGATAATTTTACATAGATCTTCAAAAGTGCAAATAAGGTTAGGAATTCTAATAAAAGCACATAAAGCAGCAACAGTGTCATCTTTGTTATGAAAAAATTGAATGTGGTTTCTCTGGTTATGTCTAAATGTTCTCAGCAATCCCCAGTCCTCCAGCCAGAGGATCAAGAGGAGAATGCTGTAATTCTCTCTGTTGACTAAACCTGGGTTGCAGAAGAAATTACATGGGGAGTGGGAAAGAAGACAAAAATATTGGGATATTATATAACTTGGCCTATCACGCTTATAACATATGTCAACACACAATCATACTTAATACCCAGATACATGCTTAATCAACATGTATCTGGGCTGTGAACACAGACCACAAAATGATTTCCAAGTCTTGTGCAATTTTTGAATGACAGTTCCAAGTTCCACAGTTTGGAGTTAGCATTGAGAAGTATGTAGAAATGCAGAATTTCCAGGATATGCAAACATATCTGTCAAATGAATACTCCTAAAGAATAGGATATTGATTCATTTTTCCAGAGTCTTCAAAATATTGTGGTATTAAGTAAATAAGGATCTAGAAAAAAAAAGAGATCAGTAAAAACAGTCCCAAGTATGTAAACCCTGGGTTTCATTCCCTTCCCTTTTTCTTTTTGGAAAAAGAAAAAAGAAAAAAAGCAGGAACAAAGAAAGAATTGGAATAGGTAATCCAGCTACTTGAAGTGAAGGAAGAAAGGAAAAATTATGACAGTCATTCTTTGTCGAAACACTGAAATCAAGTTCCTAATATAAGAGAGAGAGAGGGAGAGGCAGATAGTAATAGGAAGTGTGATGAGAAAACACGAGGGAGATCGGGAGATATTCTGTTTGCATCTTGGTCCAGAAGAAAAGGAGGATCCCAAGATGGGACAGCTTTAATTAAAACAGATGATCTGTTACAAGACTTTCCGAGTCAAATGATGCTTCCATTGTACATGTATGAGTAATAGAAGAGATAAGAGATATGGAAAAGGATATTAATTATAGACAAAGAAATAGAATTTAAATTAATTCACTAAGACTTACCTACCCTTGAAAAAGATGAGGGGGCATACCTTATAGGATATTTAAATGATCACTCAGGGAAGTTATCCAACATTGTGGGGTTTAAGATGATCCTGGAGTTTTTTCAAACTAAGCCTACCATTTGTAATCAAGAACATAATATCTTATTTTTCTAGAATAACTCATCATTTTCATTATTGCCTTTACCTGCTAATAAGCACCTCAAGGGAGATCTGATGGAAATGAAGTATTTTGTTCCTAACTGAGAAGCAATAGCGTGGACCTGTGTAGTTTTCCAAATGGCCTCTCCATCCAAAATGCTATACGTCTCAGGATTCAGGCCATTTTTACTTAGTGTGTTTCACAGCAAGTGATCTGTGGACCAGTAATGCCTCAGGTAATGCCTGACATCTTCACTGCTAGGCTGCTGAACAGAAAGTCTGACAAATGGTACTTCTATTGAAAACTGCAGCTAGCAAACAACTAGCTTTTGTATTTAGAAATGCCGACAACCATCTCAGTAGTGGCAAAGGTAAAATGAAGGGAAAAAATAGAAAAAATATTAAGAAGAGAAGCAGCATGGCAGAAAGAATTAAAACAATAACACCAGCAAAAATATCCATACTCAAATATTTAGAACCAAATAAGATACAATGAAGGCAATTTTATTTGGAAAGCAAAGGAACTGAGCAAAGCAAAAGAGCTGAGATGGTCTGGGGTTTATTAAAATCCTCATTCAATTTTCCTTTGTTAATTAAGAAAAATCAAGGAAGAGATACACAAGCTCTATTTGATTAGAAGTATTTATGCAACTTTATGTCCTAACAGATTGCATTTCAAAGTCATCCACAAAGTCATGAGTGCTTTAAAGTAGTTCTCTTCTGATCTCTTAGATTCAATTATTCAGACTTTTTTTTTCTGGTGATGCTAACATCACATCACATGCAGAGTTTTTCTCATATTTGCCCAACATGGTTTATAAGACAAGGCTTTAACCTAGGACGTTTAAGCTGTTGTGTTTTGCTTCTATGCAGCAGCCAGACACTCAAGCTGTCATCTTCATTAGTGCCTATGCTCTTGTGTTCCTGAATCCCAAAATCTTTCTCAGCAGTACCTGCACCTCCTAGTGCTCTCTACAGATGAGCAGATGCTCACTAGATAAACAGATTAGTACTTTCAGAACCAAATCCTAAGCAATCCCTTACTGTCTTTGCAAGATCTTCTGTGTCGGTATTATCAATTTTCCCATTACATTCATTTCTCCACAACTTGTTGCTAATTTTTTGACATATTCTTCAGTGCCATCTATATACCGTCGTGAATTTAGGATGTCCAGTAGGTTACGCTTGGGTAGATATTTTCTGTCCCCCTGAACAGATGTAGTAATATGTAATAAACTGCATTAACTTTCATACTAATTTATTTTTATTTCTGTGCAACTATAGAATCAAAGCAGTAGGGTCAAACTTTGACTTAGGTATACCTGAAGGCATACCTTATCCTACAGGTATATTGGTTTTAACATTCAGTTCCTCTGTGGTAGGTACGTCACATTTTCTTCCATGCAAGGCACCTGTCTCAGATACCTAAGGGATTATTACTGAGTAATTACTTCAGAAATGCAAAAGCCACAGTGCCTTTTTCTCTTTCACTTTTACTATATGAGTACCAGCCATGGGCTAACTTGGGAATTATTAACCTTCTTCATTTATTGTATAGAATGGGAAAAAGAGGTAAGAAAACCTTAGAACACTTTCTTGAGCATGGCAACAAACACTATGCTGAGGTCCTATTGTAAATCAGCATAATTGTCTCTTTGTTTACTTAAACTTGCTGACATTTGGGCCTCCAACTTTTTGATGTTCCAGAGGTGATTCTCAGAGATATAGAGTGCACCTAGGTTAAAGTCAGTTAGAGAGGAGATATTCAGCAGCTCTTCAAATCTAGGTATTAGAGCCATTCAAGAGATGTATCCTTTTATCTGAAGGCTGGATTGAAATATAAATATTTCATTTTGGGTCAATTTTTCATTCTGGTTTGTATCGTTCTTTTTCATTTTTGCTGAAAAAACCCTAGTCACTCGGGGCTCATGCAAAAGAATTTGTTCAGTCTGAAACAGAATATTTTATTTTGGCATCTTTGAGATAAAAGGCAAGAGAAACAACATTTTAGATAAGCAAAATGTATCCTGATTTTACATTTTTATCTAATAATCCAGTGCTCAGGGGATTCATGTAAAGTTATGAAATGCACAGGGTCAAGACCTTTCTTGATGTAGGGATCTGACCATTTACAACACACAGAGGTTACTAAAGAAATCTCAAATATTTTGGTAGAGTAGCTCTCCCTCAGCCTTTTCTGTCAGAGCCATGATATTCTGCACGGACTATTTAAATATTCATGGAGCAAGAGGATAGCATAAAAATGACTTCATGGCCTGCTTTTTCAGGTGTTCTTCTAGGCAGGATGCATTAATTCAAATCCCTGTTCTGAGACAGCCAAAAATAGAACTGCGATTTTGCAGGGTTCCAGCACCTCACTTTTGGGGAAAGGCTACTTTGTGTAACCGGATTTTATGCCAAATGCTTATAAGATGTCTTCACATTTCAAAATGCTCTGTCACTCTTATTTGGGACAAAAATAATTTAATAGATTTGTCTCTGGGCTGTATTTCCTAGTGAATGACTGATTTGTTGACACTGTAACACTCAGCTATACTGGATATCTATAATAAAACACACATACTGAAAAGACATCAGCCAATGAAGAAGCTATTTCCACTTATCAGATAACATAAAAATTGATATGACTAAAATGTTTCTCACTCTAGACAGTTAGTACACTAGTTTTCTTTTTTTCCTTTTTTTTCCTCCATTACATGATATTTTAAAGAATTTTCAGGAAGAATAAATTCTCATGATCACATCCAACACTGATTCCATTTCAAAGGAAGAGATTATTTCAAAATCATCTCCAGAGAAGGTCTGAAGCAGTGTTTGAAGAATGCAGCTTCAAGTAAACTCCCAAGGACCATATTTTTTGGCGATTTGACTAATGTTAAATGTAATTCTACACAATTCAAAGAAATTATCTGCACTTGTGTTCATGCTGCACGTACTGCAGAAGAGATATATTGCTACTGTGGACCTCATAATGTAATCTCTGGAAATGAAAATATGGTATGGGAGCTGATGGGGCCGAAAAAAAGCAACTTTGAAACCTCCTTACTAAATGTATCAGAAAGAAAAGACAATACTTGGAAGATATTCTGCTCTACTAGACATTAGTAATCTTCATCTGTTGGACTATTAGAAAACTTTGCTGCCTCTTGAAGACATGACTTCCTGTTAACCACAAAGAATGATTATTTCTTTCGGAGCAATTAACTCTTTGGCTGAGAAGTTGTGAGGAAGACCAAAGATAAGAAGTGGCTTAAATTATTTTGTAAGAATGGCAGAGGACTATTGTGCAGGTCCATAGATACCCTGCTTCCTTAGCCAACATCAGCTGCTTTGTGGAAGAGGACACCCAGATGAGCATGTTCATCTCTGCTGTGCCCAAGAACCCCAGCGCTGCACTTTCTAATTGAATACTAGGAAGAGTCTTTATTTTCTCTTTTTTTCTCTCTCTCTCTCATTTTTTTTTTATTTTTAAATTTTGTTTTCTCTTTCTTTTGCCTTTTATTTCCTCCACTCCTTTCTCCCCCGCCCCCCCCCCCCCCTTTCTATAGCTCTCTCTCTCCCTGCCTTTATATCTTTCTCTGTTAAAAGTCCATGTGTGCCACCAGCTAGGAGTCCTGCTAATATAACTCTATAAATGTGACTCTGTCCTGATATCTTCTGTGCTATAGGACCTATGATTAGGATGGCAAAAGTGACAAAGAGATAATATATGGTAGATGAGAGATGCTAGAACGAGTTTTGAATGGTAAGGGAGAAAAAGTTAGAGACACAATATCACACAATGGAAGAATAATGAACTTTCAGAAGCAAAGATCTGGAAACCAGAAACAAAGAAACCAAAGTCTGAAAACATAGTGCAGAGCAGAAGTAAAATTTTTAAAATCCTTCTATTTTGAAGACAACAGTAAAAGACACTAAGTATTAATGTCCAGCTCTTTTTCTTAAAAATGCATTTGATTATTTTCTTTACCATGCTTTTTCACTGCTCTTTTTTGAAAAATTTATTAAATGAAACCTGAAGAAAGGGTCTGGCACTCATCTATTTGATCATCTGTATAAAAAATGCCCATAGGTGATCTCCCTTTTTCCACCTATATTTCATTTCTTTTACCATCCATCTGAATGATTATAAATAAAGAAGAAATAAAGCAACTTTGATATTATATGTTTCATTTTCTATTTACAGGTTTCAGATTTGAGGCTAAGGCTCCAAGTCTGAAAGAAAGATAGCACAGATTTTCTATTTTCCTATTCATAAGCGGAAGGATTGGATATTTCTGAAGCACATGAAGCAAATAAAAGTCTCTTTTATTATTATTCATAACTAAAATTCTGGTCTATTTTTATTCTTACTGTAGCTTTTATGGAAAGCTATGCATCTGAGTCAGCACCTCAAAGCAAAACTCATTTCCAATTCATGACATCTCTTTTTCCTCCAATTACTTAGCTTCATTTCCTTCTTATTTCATTTTTTCCCTTTTGGCTCTCACTCACTCAGATGAAATTGCTACACAGTGTAATTCTCTATTTGTGAGCAATATATCATCTTCTTGAGTAGGCTTTATTTTAACTAGCCTTTCTTCTTTGTTTTTTTGAGTTTTTTTAACTGCAATAATTACATAGCCTTGACATATAGAGCTAAAATGTTGGAAGGAGAATGACTATATGGGAAGAATACCCATTTCTGCATTTTATTGTGTCTGTTGTGGTTATATCTTCGAAGTGTCATTTTTCACTCTTCCTTTCCATACTGTTGTGTTGATGGCCTGTCAGGTTTCTAAATTTATCTCTTTCACATTTTGCAGTCTTCATCTTTCCTCAAAGCTTTATTCTATTTATTCTATCTCCTCTATTTCTCTTTCATACCATATATAATTTTTTCTGGTCTACTGTATCATCTGCTGTGATCATCTAAACCTGAGTTATTTTCAGCAATATTAGGGTGCCAGACAATTTCAATTGTATGCCTTTGTGTGCACTTCCTCTTTAAAACTCAAGGTACTCAGTGTTCTTGAATAGTAAGAATTTCCAGAGGGTATCCTATAAAGCACCTGACAGAAGTGCTAACATATTAATTTAAAATTTGTAGCAATCTTCAAATATATTTCTATTCACTCCCTTTGCAGTGGATTTTCTTGGCACACATCCTGCACTCGACTAGAAACATGTAGGTACTTTTGAGGGTTCCAGTGCAGTAAGGTTGTTGGTATATGCTTTGAGAGGTAGTTCTGTGAATCATCTACCCACAACAATAAGGGGGAAAGAGATCCTCATCAAAATCTATTGGGAAGGAGATATTTTTTCATCATCAAACAAATGCCTTTATTTTAATGTAGCAGAGGAAAAGGAGTCTCATGTGTACAGGAAATTGCTATCTGAGCTTGTTTGTGATCCTCCACCATATTTAACACCTTTGCCTTGCTGCAGCCTCCATGACCACAGAGCTCCAGCATATAAGGAAAAATTGAAATGTACTTTGTTTACTCACAAAGCAAAGATGAAAAAAAGAGTGTCCGGGCTGTTATATATACTATTTACCACAATAACTGTTGTTTTTTAAAAGACTACTTTGAAGAAAAAGAAATGACAGGTGTAACAGTGAGTCTGCTATTAAAAATCATGTCCTCAATTCACCACAGTAGTTATTCAGAAATAGCTCACACAAAAAAATATACCCCCTGTAGTATTGTCAAGGTCAGTGAGAGTTAAAATAATCTGAACGAATGTGGATTCTGCAACTGAAAGCTTCGTATTAACCATCAAGTACTTCTGAAATTTCCCTTGAATTTGAGCAAGTCAGATTATTGCAATTTAATTCTCTTAGCAGGTTGCTTCTCTCCAATGACATCCAGGCATTATTTAATATTGTCTGAGTGACATGATGTATCAGAGTGTAGTATTTCTGGGCCAGAGTCTTCAGTGGAATAAAAATCAACATTCTCAATTTACCTTAACTGATGGTATAAGCAAGAATCCTAAAGTAAAATTCTCACTGCAAAATGGATATGCCAAATGGAGCCTGTCCAGCTGCTCAGAGGGGACTGCTTTCCAAATAGAGGGTGCCCAAAAGACTGTAATTCAACCAGGATTACTGGCAGATTTGAAGACTCTTTTGTGCGTCCTTCAATTTGCAGACAGTAGAAACAAGGATCTAACACCAAAGGATCAATAATAAACCCAAAAGCGATAAAAAATTATTTGAGTCATCAAGCTGTAATTAATCATGCAGTAGGGAGCAAGGACAAGCTAAGTGTATTTTTAGCATTGGTACAGTGCTAAATCATACTCACTCATAGTTCCATCATCCATTCTTGACCAAAAAAGACTTACTTTCCTTGTTTTCAGATGGAAGTTATTTAAGTGAAAAACATCTGAAATTTTTCAGTAGATCTGTGGAATAAATACATTCTCTCAGATCACAGTCATACCTGTACTGATTGTGAAGGGTTAAATGAATAACACTAAAAATGCCTTTATATTGGTCAGCAGCTCCAAATACCTAGAGGTGCCACAGCTGAGTTAGGTAGGGCTATTTTTACATAGCCACTTCACACAGAAGAACAGCAGTTCAAATACAAATAGCAGTTCAAATAGCAATGTGAAGAGTAAAAAAATAAAATCTCTCAGAAGTCTTTGAGCAGGACTTTGTGTAGGTAAGCAGTGAGCACATATACAGCAAAAAGTCAAGAATCTGTATCCAATGGAATGGTGCCTCCAGCAAGAGCAAAAAGTGCCCAAAGTCAGGTGAACTGACACTCTCCCTGCACTTTAGGTGCAGGACTCCCATTAATAGTTAACAGCAACAATACACAGGGAACAAGGTGAGAACAACTCCTTATACAAGAGTTCAAGAAAGCAATTAAATCTGAATTCCCAGAGAACATTTTTGGAAAGCTTACAATTAGTTCAGATGTGAATATCTTCCTTCCCCAGTGTGTTCACACTTACAGACACACAGCAGAGGCAGCAACTGTGGCCCTGATTCTGTAACAGTTTATCTATCATGACTGAGGTATTTATATCTTCCTTGCACACCTGCACACAGTGCTTGGTAAAGGGTTTTGCAAACATAATATTCCATATTTTTTATACATATGTTACTGTATTTAATACAGAGAACAATTACACTGAGAACTAAGTGGCTTCCATCATCTAGATATGTTTTTTTTGAAAGCTTTTAGCACTTCCATGGCTGCATGACAAGTTTAGACTATTGCAGTATACCCTAAGTGTAAACTGAGATTTGAAATCACAGTACAGCTTCATTTATTCAGTATTTTCTGCTCATTAATTTTTTCTTTTTCTTGAAAATGCCCACCAACTACGTAATAACCCACAGTGCACTGTAATGTCATATGTAAACTTGTCTTGTTGTTATAATAAATAACATTTCTGAAGATCACGTAGAGTCTCTCAGCATTATTCAACTGTGTGGTCAAAATAGAACTATAGAAGTTTTAGTAGTCCATGTCTAACAAAGTGCTGGTGTTATTTATACCAGTTTGTGGGGCCGTTCACTGATTGCTACAGATGTATGTATGCAAGTCTGTATGTTTATATATGAATAAATATACATAAATAAAGGCAGGCAAAGACAACAAATGTTGGTATATGCCAAAAAACTCTCAACTTGTAAAGGACCACCCATAAAACTTACTGCAATTTAAGGTCCTGACTGCAGTTTGGATTTCTGTTTTCCTTACCACTGTTGTCATGAGTTTTTAATCTCTGTTACTTACAAAGTCTCAGAACAAGTCACAAGTCCCTGACAATTCAGTATCCTTTCTTTTATAAGGAACACCAAGAAGAGAGAGCTATATGAGCTGATTTTGACAGCCATAAAACAAGAGTGTTTCATCATTTTCCACTCAAAATATTGACCTTTCTTACTGAGAAATTTTGGTTAAAATCTCCTCTGTTTTCAAAACTAAAGAGGCCTCTCAATCTGTGATCTGCAAAGTCCGGAGACATGTAGGCCTGCTTTTAGAGTAGTATCATGACTGGAAAGTCCACATCGATATAGAGTAATTGTATATTTTCTGTAGAAGCTGCAGGGTCTGCATGCAACTGGATTGCCTAAAAGAATCTTTATACACCTTTCCAGCTCTTATGGCTTTCTCCATAAATTACATAATCACATAGTCTGTAGAAATGTATATAAAACTTGGTCCTATGGATGCAAATAACAGGACCTCAAAACAGGATTGAATTACATTAAAATTAATGTGATAACATCCATGCTTCATAGCTATTGAGAAGGAAAACTGGGACTCTTTGAATTGATGTAGAGCACAAAAGCAAATATAGATTATATTCATGCATAAAATTAAAATTTTGTTTTCAATAATTAACTCCCTACATGTTTACATTAAGTTACAAAAAGCAGTTTGAAGTTCAAAATTGCCTTTTTTTAAGAAGTACACTGGAGAAGAAAAAAGCAGATTGCATTTCATTTAGGTACAGTACAATTAGAAACGCGTGGATGTAATTTTTATTAGTAGTAAAACCCGTGCAAAGATATTAAAATGTGGTACATGTATTATGCATTTTTTGTTTTCTGACATACCAGAAACTATTTACCATAAAATAGCATAATATTCTTCAGCTTAAATAAGTACTGTGCTTTTGATTTTGATTGAACAACAAAAAAGATGGGGGAAAAAAAGATAGAATTTTTTTCTGACATTTTACTAAGTTTCAAAAAAAACCCCTCAACTTTCAGAACAGAAACTAATTATTAAGAATTTCAACCTGTGTTCTGTGAGATTAAAATCTTAAAAATAAATATTCAGTTTTCCCCAGTGGTGCACTGAGCCTTGCCCAGGTTAGCCGATAATGAAATATTGCAAAGATAGAGAAGTTAAACTCAATGAAGTTATGAAGAATTTGGTAAATATGAGTGGGAAACCCCCAACAATTTCCATGATTACTGATATATATACATATATATAGCTTTGCTTTTAATATTCCTTTGTCTTTCCATCATTTCTGTTTGTGTTCCTTGAATATTCAATAGCAATAGTTGCTGACAGTACTATTAATTTAAAGAGATATTTCTAGGTAATTATACTGTATGGAAACCAAACTGTGAGGTACAACTGGAATATGATACTAACTTCATCCTACAAATTGGGAGAAGCTAATTATTTTATATCTGCTTAAAACTTTTCAAAACTGCAAATCTGTTTTCTTGAGAAATTCTAACTGTTCATCTGCCCATCATATGCTGAATTACCTTAACTTTTCCACTTGAGCTTTAACCTAGTGTCATGTTTGGCATGAGATATGGGAAGATCTTCCCAAGTCAGGCTGCAGTTGTAACTTTGCTATGGGTTCTGAGCAAATAGAAGGGATGTGAATAATCATTGAAAATCAAAAGTTTTGCTTGTTGTCTTCTTCCCTCTTCCTGCAGACCATCTTTCTCCAGGAGCACAAAAGGAGGGGGAGAAGGAAAGAGTAGGAGGCCCTGTATACCCTGATGTCCAATGCACAGTGGGAAGGAGAACTGCAGCTCTGTCGAGGTTGCTTTACTTTTGCTATAGATAGAAAGCAAATGCAGCTTTACTCCCTTGTGCCAAAAAGACAGGCAAGCAGCAATGTCATTTATTAAGAGCAATATCTGCTAAAAGAATTATTTACATTTTTGCTCTGTTTTGCTGTTTGAAATAGTACAGAGATCCAGCGAACAAGGAGTGGAGGAGTGGGACTGAGGCAGATTACCTTCAATTTTAGCAGCCTTTGAAACCAAGAGTTGGGTGTAGGATACTTGAACATTTCAGACCATATAAATTTGCATAAATACTGTGAGCAGCTTAATGCTTGGAAAGTTTCCTTTAGTTAAAGAAACACGTTTCCTTGTGTAAAAGGAATATGATACAGTCTCTTACTATGCTAACACCAATGTTCAATTCTCTTCATCAGAAAAATATCAACAGAGTTCATTAAGTCTTTTCTAAGGGCTGAGAAAGGGAAAATGCTTTCACAATACGGTCTTGTAAAATGTTAAGAGGTCGCTCAAGAGAGCAATCAAGATGATATGGATGCTATTTATAACTAAAAAGAGCATCCATAGACAAGAAAAGTAATGGAACCAGTGAGCTTGGAGCATTTGTAGGGTACCCTGGAACTGTGTGAAAGGTATGCTTTTGCCTTAAATAAAAGAGAAAGTATTAGAAAACTGTGAATAGTTCTCTGTATGTATCAAAGGTCACTTCTTTCAAAAGGTCATCTCAGACAAACCTTAAATTCTTCTGATGTTCTTCCTCTGGACCATAATCTAAGCTAATAACACAGAGTATTCCTACGATGCTTAGTCGTGTGTTTGTGTCATTAGCTCTGGCAGGGTAAGTGTCCCAGGGCTACTCTTAGCAATAATTGTTCTATCACTTTGTAACGTAGCAGACAAACAGCAGCATACATAGCCGAGGAGCAGTCAGTGGTGAACATTTGCTTAACTTTTACACATATAACAAGATACTTAAACATTCAGTTGTCTGTTAGCCTGTGAAAAATGCAATTCTACAAGGAGAGAGAAAACATCCCTTGTTTCCCTTTGAACATGCATTAATATCACTGTCCTCTTTGGAGCTCACAGTTGAAAGTGCTACATTGTTATGATCAGAAAAGTAAAACAGTGTGTTTTTAAAACATTTATGATATTGGATCCCCTTCTGAGTTAGAAGAAGGAAAATAATAATTTTTTTGGTGTTCAGAAACAATTAATATTAAGCTCTTGCCTGATCTGGCACTGAATTTCTCTTGGATTACTTGGAAAATTTTCCTGTAAAGCAATCCTAATGATCTGGACATGCCCTGAAGCATCTCTAAGGCTTTATGGAAAAATTAATTGAGAATTCACTGCCCTTGGAATTTACTACAAGTGGAAGTTAATAGCTCAGGCAAATTCTCTCCCATATGTTAATAAAGTACCATGGCAGTGTAGTGCTTCTGTTTTGGCTTCTCGGTTATTATTCCAGTATCATCTCAATTAGCTTCTACAGGTTCTTATTAATGTAATTCCCCCCTAATCCCCTTTCTCTTTTTCCCTTTCCTGTGTCAGCAGCAATCCGATACATAATCATTTGCTGTTTACACTTGTTTATTCTATTTATTTCGGCATACTTTCTGATAGCCACTTCCCATTCTATTCTACTCAAACACTAAATCCATAATTTGCTAGATATCCTTACCAGAACTCCTACTGCTAGCTTGCTCTCCCTTGCTCTCTCTCTCCCTCCCCATCTATCTCACACAGAAAAAAACTTTAGCATTTCCAGTTTTAAATGATCTAGAAATATCTATTAGGAGTCAGGAAGCTCTGGTATGATACTGCATTTGCCACTGCCTTGATGTGTGATGTCTTTATTCTCCTTGTCTGCCAGGTCTGTAGCTTGGGACAAGAAAGGATGGAGCCATTGTGTCCTACTGAGCCACCAGCAACTGAATTCTGCTGAGTGACCACATACTTGCCTCCAGTTCATGACAGAAGAGAAGCTGTAAAAGCATGAAAGCTCATGCAGGCATAAACTGTCTTCATGGTCCTGTGAAAAAACAAACTAAAAATATACTCTGACATATTTATATAGATAATATTCCTCACCTCACCTCTTTGCTGCAGTAGCAAAAGGTACTGTTTGCTTCTCCTGTTACAGCTTAACCAGCAGGCACTACTTAAGTTCTGCAGGACAAAGAAAAATATTGTAAGGAAGAATTGGGTGTTTTATCCTCTCCTCCCCACCTCTCCCCACTATGTCATCTAATTATGTAAAGCTCCAACCAGTGTAAACAGAAAATTCAACTTTATTATCAGAAACAGAGTTGAATTATGGTTAACATGTTTGTTAAATTAGACAAACCTTTGTGGCACTGCTGAAGCCTAAAATGCCTGAAGGCCAGTTCAAATACTGTTAGTATAGTCTAAACTGAAACATGTTTTCTATAGAAAAAACCCACTTCTCTTAAAGAGAAAACCCTCTACATTTCCTTAAAAGAAAAAATCTTATTTTTCTCTATGTAGTGCAGCATGTCATTAAGAAAATTCCAAATACTGAGGCTATAACTTTTTATTTCCACTTGGAAGTTAAAGCGCTTCCTTAAAGTAAGTATTTTGAGAGATACAGAAGCAAGACCAATATTTCTCTGATCATCCTGCATTTTCTACCAAAAAAAATGTTTACTCCTCTGAATAGTCCTAGGAATTTTAGATTTCTGTCACTTCCATATGCATTGTTCTTTACTTTTTTTTTTTTTCATAAATAAGAAATCATTTCAGTGAGACCACTAGCACCACTAACCAGTACTTTTATTACTAGGTCTTTGCAAAGAAGTCAATAAACATAAGTTTGATGCTTGGTACAATTCAAATAGCGAGTAAATGGTATTAGAAATTATAACAATTAGTGTATCTGCTTAGGGTGTTTCCCCCCCCCCCTTTTTTTTTTTGAATTTGCATTTTGCTTCACACAAAAATAAAAATGCAATAGCAATTACTGTCTGAAGTTACTGCCTAACAAGGCGGCAGTAATTACAAAATGGTAGTGTCTTGAAAAATGAAAACTGTAGATGCTAAAATTTTGGTTTAGGATTTCTGTCTGAGTACAGACTGGGTGATTTGTCCCAATTAAATCTTTATTTTAGTATCTTTTTCTACAACATGTAGCAAAGATGTTTCTGCACATTTCTTTATAGGCAGCTTTGGATACATTTTTGCTATGCTTTTACATTTTTTTCAATAGTCAAAAGGCAATGATCATGGTCTGATCTTTAAAACAACGCAGTGCATAAAACACAGCAAATAATAACCCTTTCCAACTGAAAGGTAAACCTTGGCAGGAAACTAATACCATGAACATAACTTTGGTATATAGGTCTGCGAGGATAATAATTTTAAGACACAATTGAGATTCTGAAATTATTAGCGGCAGGATTCCACTTTCAGTCTAATTCCAAATAACCTTTAAATATCTCATTAAAAATGTCCTAAACTGTCTGAAAACATGTTTAATGTTTACAAAAAAATCTCAGAAATTTCAAACTTCTTTTTAAATTCAACTCAGAAGCACTAATACAATTAACAAATACTAGCAAATCCAAAAGCTTTATTGAATACTAAAAAATAAAGTAGCCCAGGAAATATCCGTTGAAATGTTTTATGGGCTAGTAAATTTTGAGCAGTGATTATGGAAGGAATCCTCACATGAAAATACTTTTTATGAGAAAGACCTGTGGTTTTCTGTAATTAGAAAAAAATGCTCCCAGTTCTAACTTGCTGAGCTGGGAAAAAAAGAATAAAAAGAAAAAAAAAAGACAGGAAATATCTCAGTATTAAATAACAGAGAAATAATGGTGACCAATGAGACAGAGAGTGTATAGTTATTAAACAGAAACTATGGTCATATTAGGATTTCCCTGCAAAGAAAATTTTGAAAAAAAAAACCAAAACTTACAACATACAGATCTCTCATCTCTTTCCCTTTCCTTCCCCTGCACAAAAAGACCCACAAAAAAAGAATTCTTTCTTTCTCATGATAAAGTCAAAATACACTATATTTTGAATGACAACATTTGAAATCCTCAAATGCTCTAAGAACTGCCTACTGTAGGAGTTTAAACAAAATGCCTAAGGCAAATCAATATTCTTCCTCCTTATTCTGTCATATTTAGGCCTTTTGTGATTTGAAAAGTTTAATATTGCTGTAGCTGAGCCAGTGGTGAAATCTGTGAGACTGTATATGGCTAAGAGGCTCCTACATGTGATCACCTGCACTTAAAAACAAAACTAAAAATACCAACTGATAATTCATAAAACATTTTGTTCCCAGGCTTTACCTGAATAAGAAATCCACATGCCTTGATTTATTATGAAGAAGACCTTAGGAAGCTTTTGAAAGAATAGCTCTCCAGCTGTAAACATCCATTGCAAATTTAACCACAGATACATCCACATGTACAGATGAACTACAGATACATTCATATGTTCTATCAATACATGCATTATTGATTGCATTCATTACGGAGCAATGGCTTATATCTTCAGTACAAAACAGATTCCTTAAAATTTTCATCAAACGCAACTATTTCAGCTACTGCTTTGGACAAAAATGTGACATGACCATTTTAAACATCTCTATGTTCAGTTTAGCAACTTGATTTGGAATTTTGGGGGTTTTTTCTCCTCTTGAAATTAAGAGAAAGGAAAAGGATGAAGGCTCTGTAATAGGGACTGTTTAGAGAATCAGCTCTCCTATTCCATTAAGTATAAAAGTTTAATTCCTTTCTGCCCTTCAGTTTACTTCTGTGTATATCTGCCATTCTGCACTTGGAGAAGGCTTCTGACATCTCCAGGTCTAACAATACAGTTGCCACATAGCAGTGTTGTTCCTGGAGCAGGTTGTCACATACCAACAAGCTTAGGAAGTCACGGTGAGTCAAAGTAAGAGCAGTGAGTTAACAGAGGCAGACTGTTGCTCTCTTTGCCTGAGGGATTTTCCCAGTTATATTGGCTTTGACCATTAGATGACCAACTACAGCAGCTAGCAGAGAAATGGATCATGTGTGTCTTCAATGGGGACGATTGAGACTGTGAAGAAAAGTAAAACATCATCTGCTTCATAGCACATAAAGTTCCTGAAATTCTGGTTACAAGAGCCAATGGAGAGAGGGGAGGTGCCAGATATTAGGGAAAAGCTGAAATGCAGAGAGGTATGTAAAGGAGGTTCTGCCAAAATTCCTGTAACACTCAGACAGTAGGACTGAACAAAGATGGATTTTACCTTCTCATGAACAGCTGAAGTTAAATATGGAAGTTGGCTATTTTCGATCATGACTTAGGCTGGCAGGGCTCAGTAGTACAATGAGCTGCTGAAAACTGGTTTCTTCCTAAAGCTAGTCCAAATTAGCATAAATCCAGAGAAAGAATTGCTGGTCGTGTTCACAGGAACCATGATTAATTCAGGGGGTGTCCCAGTTTCAACTGGGATAGAGGAAATTTTATTCCTAGTAGCTGGTACAGTTTTGTGGTTTGGATTTAGTATGAGAATAATTTTGATAACACACTGATGGCTTACTCCTTGATGAGAAGTGCTTCCACTAAGTCAAGGACTTTTCAGCTCCTCATGGTGCCCTGCCAGGGAGAGGGCTGGAGGTGCACAGGAAGCTGGGAGGGGACAGAATCAGGGTAGGTGACCCAAACTGGCCAAAGGGATATTCCATACCATATGGCATCATGTTCAGCATATAGTCTAGAGGGAAAGCTGGCTGGGCACTGCTGCTCAAGAACAGACTGTATATTGGTTAGTTGGTGGTGAGCAATTGTTTTTCATTTGCATCACTTGTTTATTATAGGTTTAATTTATCTCGATGTTGTTTTCCCTTTTAAAGCAGCATTTTATTATTGTTATTATTTTATTTTATTTCTTTTATTTTATTTATTTTTAAACAGTTGTTATATCAACCCACATGTTTTATTACTTTTACCCTTCATATTCCCCACCCCATCACACTGGGAGGTGTTGGGGCAGGCAGTGACTAAGAAATTGGGTGGTTCTTAGATGCTGTCTGGAGTTAAACCACAAAAGGGGGATTCCTTTCATGCAGCAACTAAGGTGTCAACTGCTCTATCCTATGAACAAACTTCCATACTACACCAGTCAAGAACTTCAGCCAATTGGCTTGTGACAGCTCTTTACAGGTAACATTATACCGCTTTTTACATCATTCCATTATGTCTTTCATATTTCATGAAGCTGGAGACTTCTGGTTTCTTTCTCCAGAGACTCTAATGAATGGGAAAAACTGAACAGAAAAACATTCAGGAAAAACTTTATTCCAGGTTAAAAAGACATGAGAGGAACAAAGTAGTTAATCACCTTATGCTGTTCCATAGATCTATTCAGGAGTTTGGTACAAGGAGATAAAAAATCAGGAGATAACTACTGCCTTTATCAATGCTTCAATGCTACACAGACAACAGTGATCATATGAAATCCTGATGGAACTGGGAGTGACTCCTTCTTTACAGCTTATCAGTTGAGAGGCAAAGTCCAAATGACATTTCCACTCCAAAGGCAGAATTTGGGTAAGCACAGATACTTGTTTTCAAAATAGTTGTCTTGCTGTTGACCTGAAGTCTTTATGTTTTATTATTGACTTTCCAACTTCTGGTTTAATTGTCTGCTTCCACCTAGTCTTCTCACAGAAGGTTAGCATTAATCATGTATTGTTTCAAAGAACAAGATCTGCTTTCATTTGCTGCAGCTGCACATCATGCTCATATTTAGGGTATACTTCTAAATGAGATTTTTTTTTTTTTTTTAACAAAAATTTAATAAGATTTATTAGCAGTGACAAAAGAGTTTGAGAGGCTCCAAAGCTCTGGAGTTTTGTGGGCATCATAGGAACATGCATATTCTTGTTTTCTTGAAATGATGAGGCAAGTTGAAGCCAGTCCTTAAAATCCTTAAAATATATTGTATGGTGAGCACTTTCTTCTGGTTTCACCTCTCACACTCACACTACTTCAAGAAAATTATTTTATGTTGCTCTAGTCATTCATTTTAAAAATTAAAAGAAAAATAAAATAATAAAAAAAAAAAACCCAGCCAACAAAAAAACACCTTCCCAAAACCTCAATAGGATGAAACCTTTCTTTAGTGTAGGAATGTACACTTCATAATGAGGAAAAAAATTAGGATTCTTGAATCACATGTGGTGGTTGTGGTTTCTGCTGCAGCTGCTTGTCCCATTCCTGCCTCAAATATGTCTGTTCTTTTCTTAAGTAAGCCTCAATCTCTTAACCTCAGGGATCTACAGCCTGCCATAGAAAGAAAAGATGAAACTGATGCCAGGTTTGCCTTCATAAATGTGACTATAAACTACTGGTCACCGGTAACTCCTGAACAAACACAGCAACTGAGCCGTACCTGCCCTGGGACGGGGAAACTTGCAAAGTCTGAATAAGCTCCCTAGAGAGGGGCAGGAGCCACTGCTACTGTTAACATGCCCTCTTACAAACCAGATTCCTATATTATGCTATTACAACAAGCACAGCTTATCAGTATCATCACAAATCCATCTGGATTTCAGAGAGTGCTGAGGAAGAGAAGTATAAATTTACCCACACACCCCCACAGTAGTTTATTGTGATGTATTTTCTCAGCCTTCAGAAGCATAAACAGTGACAACTGCAAATCTTTACCTAAAATAATGACCTTTCTGGTGTCAAAATACAAACAACTCTGAAGAACTGGTTTATCTTATTATGATATTTATTACTTCAGAAAAAAAAAAGAAATGTCTTGAGTCATCAAAACATGAAGAGTCACATTAAGAATACAGCTGTATTATTTGAAATTTTCCCCCAAATTAATAGATCAAATTTTGATATTTCATTTTTTAAATCAATATTCAATTTTTAAAAACCTAAAGGAAGGAATAAGCATGCTAAATTATACTCTTGCTCAAATAAGGCCTTTGACTGGATAGCATCATCTTTAGCCACTGTTGAAGTAGTAAAAGAATGCAAGATGTAAAAGAAAAGTAGTTGCTCGAAAAAAGTAAAGCAATGAAAGGAAAGAATGTGAAGAAGGTAAGATATGGAGATATGAAACAAAACTCTGTAAAAGCAGTGAAATATTTTGTCTAGTGTTTTGGTTTTTTTCAAAAACCAGTTAGATTTATGAAGATTAAAATCTTACAGTTTTAAAGGTTTTTCTAAACAGGGTTTCTACTTTCTGAGATAAGAACCAGTGAGCTTGTATCTTCCCAGCTGTAACTTTCCAGGCTACATTTGAAAACATTCTCTTTTGTAGATGCAAGATTAAATCCTGTATCCTTTGCAGATCAATAAAATAATCCCATCTATTTCTATGAGTTATAGATATGGCCATAATTTTAATTTTTTTTTCCATATTTGTTAGTCCTTCTGCAAATGGCATTTCGCTTTGCATTATACTTTCTCTTACAGACTGTACCCAACAATAAGTGAAGGAATTGCAGGCCTGTCAGGATAGAAAAAGATATTCATACTGTACTAATCTTTTAATTCCTCTTTTTTTCAAGCTCACTGTTGGAGATTCTTTCATCATCATTTTTATTCATGTCTGAAACTAAACACTCCTTTATTGTTGAATTATGGTTTCTCACCAAACTGTTCTTTTCCACCAAACTCTAAGAGCTTGCATGTGGTTACGCTTTGGATTTGCGATAAAAAAATCGCAAATGCGATAACAAAATGCTATAAAACAGGTTTTATAACAGATGTTTTAGTTACTGCTGAACAGTGCTTACACGGTATTGAGTCGTTTTTTTCCTTCTCACTGTCTCACCAGTGCAGAGGCTGGGAGTATACAAGAAGCTGGGAGGGGACAGAGCGGGGACAGTTGACCCCAACAGACCAAAGGGTTATCCCATGCTGTATGGCATCATCCCAGCACAAAAAGCTCTGGAAGAAGAAGAGAGAGAAAGCTCAGTTATGAAATTTTTCTTCCCACGTAACTGTTAAGCATGATGGAGCCCTGCTTTCTTGGAGATGGCTGAATGCCTGCTTGCCACCACAGCAAGTGGTGAATGAACTCCTTGTTTTACTTTCCTCTCACAAGCAGCTTTCACTTTACCTATTAAACTGTCTTTATCTAAACCCATGGGTTTTCTCACTTTCACCCTTCAGCGACTCTTCCCCATCCCACTGAGGGGTTAATGGGTGAGCAGCTGGGTGAGCTTTAGATGCCTACCAAAGTTAAACCATGACAGAGACACTTTCCACATTGAATTCTAGTTACTTATGGAGCCACCTCTGAAGCCACTTTTCTTTTCAAGAACATATAGTCCTGCTCTAGAGCTAGTAAAGCACATGTTCTTTGAATTGAGTACTGTGCAGGTATGTTGAAACACATGAAGCCACAGAAAATTATTCTGATGTTCATTTCCAAATCTGAGAACAGAATATAAGAAGCAATATTCACTGTAAATATTTTAGAATAACAATAGTAAATTAACATTCATTGCTAGAAGAGATATGTTCTTTTGCAGCACAGTGCTACTTCCTAAATATACTATTTTCTTGGGAAAATTCTTTCTTCCATTATCCTTCTTTGAATAGGCTTCCCATTCCACATATATGAAAGATATTGTAGTGATGGGATAACCTCTGCCTTCTCTATAGGCTTAATTCATTTTCTTTCTTAATCCTTTGCATTTTTCCCAGTCTGTCCCTAAGTCTGGAACATCACACTACATCTTGTATGTACTGCTGTCTCTTATTTTGGATTCTACCTTTAAACAAAGACTCCTGACTTTTCTGAAAGAGTTTAAAATGCTGATCCAGCCAAGTAAATATGCTGCCTCCAGTCAGCAGTGCTTGTCATTAAAATTCTTACATTTAAATTAAAACCATCCTCTCTTTGCCATTTGTAAGGCCCAGTCCTGTCTACCATATCTTGGAATTATGAAGAAGAGTCCATGTGTTTTCATCTTTTATACTGCTGAGTTACTCTACTATGAAAATAAGTTTAAATTAAATTATTTCAAATAGATCTGTGCAGTGCTGGAAATGGATAGACTTAATTAAAAAAAGTGGAACTCCAAAGGGTAAATAACAGAGGAGAAACCTGTCTTTAATTAGATTTTGGGTCAAATAATAGATGATGAAAGATTCACAACCTCTAGTAGCCCATTCCCTCTTCCACAAATGAACAACCACCTTGGCAGCCTCATTCTGCCAAGCAACTGCCACAGTGTCTGCTCCAGCAGACCCCGGAACACACTCAGCTCTGGCTCACAAACAATCCTAGGGGGTAGCTAAAAGCTACATCCACCTCCTGTACTTTCCTGGATCAGAACCACAATATCCAGCATCCTCGAGCAATTCCTGAAACATTAAGCGTACACTGGAAAATGTTTGAAAGGTATCTCAGAAAGCTTGGTGGATTAGTAAAACAGTAAAAACTTGCGTACTTAATTAAATTTCTTGGTAAAGAAAAACAAGAGTGAACTTAAGGTCAACTTACACCCTTATTCAAGCTATCTGTATCTGGAGCTACATACTGAGATCCTCTTCCTTGATACATGTCCATGGTAAACCTGTCTAGAGAAAACCAGAACAACATAGATAGAATAACACAATTGGAAAAAAACTGCAATTACACTTCTGCAAATTATACTGCATACTTGACTCTAGTTTAAAGCAAAGGTGTCAGTTCTCATTTTTTATAATTCAGTTCACCAGTTCCTTCTTGGGAGGTAACTGCTCAGATTTCTCACATGGTTGCTATCCTAGGGGAATCTAATATCTCAGTTTCAACATGCCCAAGGCATCTGCTTTCCTTACTGACAAGACACAATCTTTCTGTCACTGACATCAGAGAAATCATGAGTACATTTGACAATACTGAAGTTCGGCACTGAATATAGCTATTATATCAACAATTATAACATGGCACCTTGCTAAAAAAATTGTGAAAAGAAGTACTCGGAAAGCTTTCATTTATGTAACAAAAAATAATTAAAAATTAGATTATTTTAGTTTTACTGTTAACATTTTAAGAAGTGGCTCTTTAGGAAAGAAAAAACGCCTCTCAGTCACGGCAAACTCTGCCTGGACATGACAAGAAGACACTGAAGAAGTGATTGCTTGGCAGTATTTTACATCAGTTATAGATAGAGTATTAAATAATTTGAAACTGTTGCTCATAGAAAAGTTGATCTTCATAGTAAGAAATTACATTTGGATTTTCTTTTTCTGTTCAGAGAAAAATTTCAGATGTTTTTGTATTTGCCTTTTTTTAATGATATTTCACTCAATACTGTGCTGCAAACTTCAGTAAGTCGTAGGAGCTAGACTGTAGGTCATTTTAAGCCCTATAAAAAACGACATAATCAAATTCAAGCATTGAAAACTATCTGGTTTAGAGCTCTTGACCCTTTACTGGAAATACAAACACCCTGTCAGTAATATAGAACACAAACCACTTTTTATTACATAGGTATTTTCTAATAAAAGAACTGGTTAGGAAAGTGGATGCCAGTTTATGTTAAAGAACATGAATTAAAGGATATCTAAGTCCATCTGTTGTCTCTGCAATAGACTTCCAACTTCTGTTAGTAATAAAACATTCTAGGTTCTTCTTTTAGAGTGTATCTAGAATTCAATTAATAGTATGGCTAGGTTCAACTTATGGTTAGTTTAGGACTGATGTTTGCTTGTTTTTTTTTTTTTTGGCAAGTCTAAATTCCACTTTCAAATGTCTAACATTGGTATGAAAACTTTAACAAAATATCTCCTGAGGTTTTTTGTTGTTTCAGTAAACCTGGTTCCTCTGAGCTATCTTCATACTCAGGAAATGGTGATGTTCTGATTAGAGTCTGCTGAACTCAACACCTGTCTTCTCATTTTTTATAGCAAGCACATGTAGATTGTTCTACTAAAGGCTGATTTGGACCTTTCTTGGTAAGTTAACTCAGAATCCTTTTTTTTTTTAGTTTTTATGGACACTCATAAAACCAAGTAATATTACATAACTCATAATTTTTCTCAGAATGAGGCATTCAGATTCATACCTTTGGTAAATTGTCAGAGTTTATCAAAAGTGTCAAAACTTCAGTTTGGAAATTCAAGTTATCTTGGAGGAACCAAACATCCATTTCAATTTTAATGGGCTAAAATTTTATAATACAAAAACAATTACCATAGCAATATCATGTATTTATCTTCTTTAAAATCGTAAAATAGTATTAGCAGCAGCAGCATAAGATACTGTAGCTGTTTACATTACAGTAGCAGATTGAAAGGTCACCACAAAAAGATGATAGATATCTCAATGTTAGCTGCTGCTTTACAGTCTGAGCCTGCAGTTTAAATAAACATGGCAAAATTTGCCTGGATTTATAGATCTCTTTGACTGAGTCTTAGAGGAAGAAAGACCATATCCTTGGTCTGGTTCTGTGCCAGTCTTACTTTGAGTTTGCTTCTTTCTACATGCTGGTCCCTAATTTGAAACTAGAGATTAAATTTCAACAGAATTACTCTTTCCATTGCATTTTTTAGTATGATATCAATAACCTCAGCTCAGCGGGATGGGATGAGAAACCACACACATAGCAGATTGAAAAATGCAGTCTATTTGGCATCAGACATACTACAAAGACAGAGAACAATTTAACATTTCTCTTCTGACCTATAGACATTGTATAGTATCTATTTTAAAAACAACAACAAACAAAAATAAAACCAAACAAAAATAAAAAAGAAATATAAAATTTAGTTTGCATCAATTCACGCATAAGCTTACTGTCTGTTAAAATCCTGTGCCTCAAAAACAACATCACTGAAAAATAAGATTAATATATAGTCTTTTGGTCTTTTGGTTGTTTGGTTTTGGTTTTTTTCCTCGAACAGAAGACAATGTATAGTCTATCTGTTTTATAAGAATGTTTTATAGTTTGTTTACTGTGTAAGACTCATACAGAAGGTCAGCACTATGCAGACTATCAGTAAGAAAGTGGTAAGTGTATGTTTATACTTGAAAGAATGGCACCATAGATCAGTTGTCTCCAGAATCGTTGAATTATTGTCCTGAAGGAATGAAAAATTAAATTCACAATCTAATAATTCTCACAATTCTTTCATAAAAGATGATGAGAGCAATTTTTTAATAGACATTTGAAGCATGAACATGAAATAGTATTTTTACAAAAAATAAAAATTTGCACTGGTCTCTAGTTGATTGTCTTCTATGACCACTGGAAGTAAAGCAGTTAGAATTCTACTGTTTGTAAATATGATTTTAAGCTTTCATGGATTTCAGCAGTTGACATAATCTAGTAAAAATGTATGTCAGAGGAATAAGATAAGGTTCCCTAGGATCCTTTCCATACCTATGATTTTCCTTGCATTTTGTAGATTTTTATCTGATAGGACTTACACACAGTTACAGAATTAAAGGTTGGAATGCAAAAGGTTTGACTGTAATGCATTTATAATATGCCTAAAATTTTAGATATCACAGCATGGAGATTTCGGAGGCAGCTGAAGACTAAATGAGTTTTAAAGGTGCCTGAAAATGTTTTCTTCTTCGCTTTATTTTTGAGTTTAAAATATTAACTATTGGCAGAATATTATTTATTTTGTTGTCTGGCCAAGGGGAAAACCCACTGTCCTCCTAACATTCCTGAAAAGAAATAAAAAAAAAGTATGTCTAGGGGATGAATGGCCTATCACTCCTCACAAGGTTTAAAGTTTTTAAGGACTTTGATAAAAAGAAAGTGAGCACAAAGGAGTGAAATCAATCCAGTTTTTACCTTTGGGCCACCTGGAAACTCCCTAGTAACACACCTGCCATCTCTGATCACAAATGGTTGAAAACTTGCCAGCGTGTAATTTTTTTTCTGCATTCCTTCAAATTTTCATTTTTCCCAGCCACTTTTTCTCCCTGACACACACACCCACACACCCACACACCCACACACCCAGCCACACCCACAAAAGAATCAGAAATCCCACCTCATGGGTTGCTTTGACAAACCAGAGTCCCTCAAACTTTTGATTCTACTTAAATGTACTCCTAGGAATAGTAGGAATGCTTTGGTAGAATAGCCTGCTTAGGGCTCCAACAGTTTAATTTATTCAGCTGATTAGCAACAGCAGAGAAGGAAATTACTAGTTACTAGCATTAAATTTAAATATATTCTATAAGTAATTCAGTTGAAGTCAACAGGAATGTTGAAGGAATGAAATGTTCCTCAGTTGGTCAAAGTAAGTCAAATATTGAAAGCAATTATTAACCTATCTGGTGTTATATTGTCAAGAATATCAAGTGATTTTCCATAAGGAGTCCATCCCAGACCATACAATACTTTGATTACTCCCTGTGTGGGATATGGCAGAACACACACTAAACCAGTTCACAGCTGATTTGAAGTTGGAAGACAATAAATTCTTCAGAAGATACATACAGAGGCATCTTCACAGGTTGTAACTAGTATTAATAAAAATCTTAATTACTTGATAACTAAAATGAACAAAACATTCTCTCCACTAGGGGCAATATATAACCCTGGAGTAAAGGTGAAAGAATAATAATGATGTGTTCAAACATAGAAGGCAAGGAGAGTAATAAGATGCAACAGGAGGACAGGAGTTTGTGCTGAGTGACAGAGCACAAACAAAACTCATATGTTTTACTTATAATTCAAATATACAGCACTTTCACAATAACAACAAAAAAAGGTAGAATGGAAGCAAGTGCTGCAGTGCATTAAATTGCATTTAAACCTAAATGAGTTAAGTACCTTATTCTACTTGGTGTTTACTATGCATCATGTGGAATCCTACATTCTATTTTAAACATCCCATTTGAAAAATGACAGGCAAATTAGGTAGTTTAGAGAGAAATAAAAAATGATTTAAACATTTAGAAAACAGGTCTCATAAGACACCATCTAGGAAGAAAAAAAAAGCTGAGGAGAGACATGATAATTGACAAGATATGCTGGGGGGGGTGCAACAAAAGGGACAGAGAGCAATAATTCTTGCACAGTCTTCACTGACTGACAACTTGTAGGTTAACCTGGAAGCTCCAGCAAGAAAACCACATTTTAGGTAAACACAAAATTTTTATAATAAAGGTCTCAGCTTTAAGGAGTATGTCACAGGGGGTGGTTATTTGATGACCTTCACTGGAGGTCTTCAAGGTTAGACAGGTAACATCAGTCAGCAAGATTTAGGGATAGTGTACAGTCCTGCTATGTTGTAGGGAATTGACTGGTGGGCTTAAGAAGTCCATTGTGAGCCAAGTCTGTCATCTGTTTCTATATGGATGTGATATGCAAATACACACCTAAGTGCTTCACAGCTATATATGAAGGAGGATATGTGATGGATAATCCTTCTGTTATGACACATATGCACTATCCAATATCTCATAAGTGAAGACACGATAAATGTCATAACAGAGGCTGGTCATTTATTATACAGAATGGATTTTCTCCTTTCACTGTTCTGCAGGCTGAAATGCTTTTTACTTGACAGCTATGCAGTGCTGAAACTGCTTAAATAGTGGAGAGCAGAGAAATATAAAATATGGTTTAACTTCACTAACTTCTAAGTTCTGCTAACAACTGGCATAACTAGACATGGGCTAGTTATTCCTGAAGGAGAATTTTACATTTAAACAACCTTTGCAAATCTGTCCTTTGTTTTACAGAATGCGTCTGGATTAAAATTCATGGCAGAGATGCAGTTTACAGGCTTTTAATTCATAGTGGATTAGGACTAGCACAGGTGTGGGTGAGGCTTCCAGCAAAGGCTTAGTATATGCACAACTGAAAGTGTACTAATGCCACAGCCACCTCTATGGCTGCTTCAAGCTAGTTACTTGGTTTTTCCTTTTCCATAGTCTGTGAAAGGTCCACTCCACACCTAAGAAAGTTCTTTGTTATGAGATTGTTACTGCCAAATGAACTGGTTAGCTACCTTAGTCTAGACAAGTGATATCTCAATGTATGCAATTGTGCTGCTAATAAGGACTCTTACTGGTAGGAAGAAGGATAAGATTGAGTAGTAACTGCTAAATGCAGTTTTACTCTAAAACTGCTGCCTTGAAACCACTGGCTACTGGGTTCTTGAAAAGTACAAAATACGTAGGACTGTTCTACAAATACCACATATGCTACTCTTTCATAAATGATTGCTATTAGTTGAAATAGTGGGCAGACAGGGTAAATAAGGTGACCCAGTATGGTAGTGCTCTACTATACCCACAAAAGTCTATGGGCCCTTATAGGATCCACCCAAGAATACTGATGGAGCTGGTAAAAGTACTCACCAACCCACTCCATCATTTACCGGTAGTCCTGGCTCACCATGGAGAACCCAGTTGGCTGGAAGCTAGCAAATGAGATGGCCATCTACAAGAAGGGCCAGGAGGAAGATCTGGGGAACTACAGCCCTGTCAGCCAGACCTCAGTTCTGGGAAAGCTCGACTTGAGTGCCATCATGTACAGGACCACCAGGTAATCAGACCCAGCCAGCATGGGTTTCTGAAAGGCAGGTCCTGCTTTACCAACCCTATCTTCTTGTATGTTAAGGTGACCTGCCCAGGGAGGGAAAGCCTGTGTATGCTATCTACCTAGACTCTGGTATCAAAAGCAGTGTGAGTGGAAGCACTAGAGCAGTGAGCATTTCCGTGTACTCTGCACTGGTGAAGCTGCACCTTGAATCGTGTTCAGTTTTGGGGGCCTCATTACAAGAAAGACATTTTGGTGTTGGAGCATGTCCAAAGAGCAACTGAGCTAGTGAAGAGTCTGGAACACACAGGCCTTATGAGGAGTGGCTGAGGGAGGTGTGGTTATTTAGCCTGGAAAAAAAAGGAGGCTCTGGGAAGACCATATCAGTCTCTACTACTACCCGAAGGGAGATTGTAGTGAGGTGGGGTTCAGTCTCTTCTCCCAAGGAAAAAGTGATAGAAGAAGAGGAAACAGCCTCAAGTTGCACCAGGGGAGGTTTAGACTAGATATCAGGAAAAATTTCTTCACAGAAATGGTTGCCAGGGAAAAGGCTGCCCTGAAGGTACTTAAAAGATGTGTAGATGTGGCACTTAGGGGCATAATTTAATGGTGAACTTGACAGTGCCAGATTTACAGTTGAAGCTGATGATCTTAAGGGCTGTTTCCAACCTAAATTGGATCTAATGATAAGGTGAACAATATTTGCTTGGTTTTAGCTATTTACACTGCTCGATAAGTAGATATTATAGATAGGATATACCTAAAACCATAAATAGGCTTTAAAAAAGTGAGGAAAACTGAGAATTCTAGCAGTGCTTTTCCATATTCTTTACTCAATATTTACTTTTGCAGATATGGGATTCTTTTACATTTCATAAGAATCTCATTTTCAGAAGAGAAGGGAAAGAAAAATGTCAACCAGATATACTAGTTGTCCAAATTAAGATACTGAGTTGTCTTTTGTTGCTTTGATAGCAACAAAACTTTTTCTCTAGTGCTGAAGTCTGCATATCGTTTCTGGTCTGAATAATTTCATCACCTTCGTAACATAGTCACTGTGGCAAATCTAATTAAGCATTTCCTCATTTTACGTAGGACGGTGCAACAGAAAGCTACTCCCTTTATCTGTATAGAGACATATCAACAGCTATAGCATACACTGTAAAATACTGCTTTCAGAAATTTTAATTTTATTGGTAACACATTTTTTTTCATGTGTGAAACGCCTTAAGTGCAAAGCACTTTCATTTAATAAAAATCTTAACATAAAACTGTCAGCAGAACACTGCAAAAGGCTAAAAAAGTTATTCTAATGTGCAGTACTTGCTGGCATCATCTGGCTAAGAGGAAAATGGAGGCTAATTTCCCCCTTGCAACTGAAATCATGTTAAAAGCTCTCCTATTGCCAGAAGATCCCAAGCCTCTCTAGCAGGGCTATGATCCCTTTGCTCCATGCATTTTAAAGACTGGAGCCAGAAAGTGTATAAGCTAAATAGTATGATGATCCAATAGATGGGTTAATAAAGTGGTTAGAGTTTTTTTCAGTTTACTAATTTTTAGACAAACCGATTAATTCTTAGACTTGCCCCTCTTCAAATAACCCATTATGAATCTTAAAGTCTGTTTTCTTTCTTTTTTTTTTTTTCTGTCTGCGGTTATATTGGCTGCACTGAGTTCTTCTAACTTTAACTCTCCCTAGATATCAAGGGTAGCCTCTGCAAGTAGTCTTACCTACAAGAAAAATCCCGCTCTGCCCCTTCCTTTTCATCAACAACCCTCCTGGTACCTTACCTTCATGTACAAAAGTAGCAAACAGATCCCTTTAGGGCTGTCGGTGCTACTTCAACAGCTGAGACACAGGAGACCTTCTGTCTAGTGATGCAATCAGTTTCATTCTCCTCTTTCCTTCTGGATATTGAGTGATCTTGAGGTACTGCCATGCCCTCCATCAGTCCACAGGAAGGGTCCCAAATCTATTGCTATGAAACAGCAGTCTGACAGGATTTACTGTACCTGGTTGGCTTTGACTCCTAATCACACAGTTAAATTTTGCTGTATGCTATTTTATAGTGCAAATGTTTAGAATGTTCAGATGCTCTACTTATAGAGAGACATAATGGCTACAAACAAAGAATAGCTTGTCCTTCTATGCCTCTGTCACTACTGAGAAAGGTGCCTTTACATTTTCCCTTTCCCTGCAGAAATCTTTACATGGATTTGAAGATAATAAAGGTGCAGCCTTTAAATGAAGTGTGGAAAGTCTAAATACATTGTTGAGAATTAAGTCACAGTAAATTAATCACTGATTATACAAATGAAGATAAAAAGTGGAGCTCGTGCATGGCATTCACAATGCAGTGTAAACTGTACAGGGCAGGGACTGCCTCTTGCCATAGCAACCTCATCTCAGGATTTCTCCTCAGCATCCTACATTAAAAAACTGCACCACTGCTGTTGTATATTATGTCACTGATCTAAGGAAAGAGACGTCTTCCACCCTGGCTGGACAGTAAACCAGAACTGGGGACTGCAGAAGGAAAATTATACTTACCCCAGAAACAGGAAAATTGTCCAGGTTTACAAGCCTTGCAACACCATAAACTTTCTGCAGAGCTTGGAAGAAACTTCTTGTTTTTCACATAATCCTTTCAGAGAGCTGTAAGAAGGGTGCTAGTGATCTGTGTTGAAGAAATGATACAGAATTTTAACTTCAAATCTCTCTCAGGTTTTACATAATATGACGTTGTAGTTCTAATTAAAAGGGTAAGGTTTTTAGTGAATTTTTTCATGCCACCACATAATTCGAAGCATGGGAGATCACCTCCTGTCCAAGCTGAATTGGGGAAAGACTGTCCCCGGCATCTCAGGACCTGCTGGAAATGTAGGTCCCTGAAGGGAAGGATCCTATGAACTTGGGAGGCAGGAGATAAACGCAGGTGCACATCAGAATTCTCTCTTGGTACCTGGTTTCTTTTGCCCACTAGAGCACTGTGGACTTTTGGAGCCTCCTTCCCAGGCACCCCCTTGCCTCAGCTGCAGCTCTTTCCACCTCAGCCACAGCCATCTTTCACATCAGGTTAAGGTTGCCCCGGCCCCATCTGAGCCACCCAGGCGCGACCAGCCACCACCACCAGCCCCAGAATTCCCCTTTCAGGAGCTGCACAAAGCGTCGTCGCCACCTGGCCTGAGACCGCCCGCCCCCAGCACCACACTTGGTCATCCTGACCCCACCATTGTCACTCCACATGGTTTGCTATGTCAGAACCCATGTTATGGCCTCAGTGGCAAAGGACTCTCCTTCAGACTAAATATCCTTCCAGATTTTTGTTTTAACCCTGGGGAGAGGTGGGTAGCTAAATAATATTATTTTTTGTTTCTTTATAGTTTTAGTAAAATTGTTATTTTTTTCCTTCTTCATTCAAACTCCATATAATTTATTTTTTTTTTGCCTTGTCTATACTGAGGGAAAGAAATTAAAAGAAAAGGGAGGGTTCATCTCATTAGAGGTCTCACCTCTGGAACACATTGTCATTAAATCAAGGCATATAACGTCTTTCTTAATCCAAAGAGTAAAAAATGTTAACAATTTGTTGTAGTACACTATAATGTGTTGAGAGCTGGAAATGAATGTAAGTTATCAACAAAGATTAAAAAGATGTAACTGAATGAAAAGCAAGCCTAAACATATATATGTGTAATTTATAGATATGTTTAAGAATATACACTAAAATGTATAAATGCATGTATATTTTTAATGTATGTTTATGTAGTGTGTATAAAGTGTGTATATGTATTTAATGTATAAATATATCCACATAGGCAGCTTACATTTAAAATTTAAAAATAGAAAACTTTACCATGCAGAAAAGTAAACTAATTAAACTCATATGAGACATTTCCAAAGGTATTAATTCTATTGATGACATGTGTTATGACTATACTAAAAACCTTGTGTGCTCATTCTTTGTAACTGGGCTACTATAAAAACTTATAGAATACTCCCATTTGCTGCAAAATTCAAAACTGGGACACATAAACATTTATTCTTCGGTGACATTAGATAAGCTAGAACATTGTACTTCTGATGTAAGTGTTCCAACTACAAAATCCATGAGTAATTTGAAAATGCCTGCAGAGAAATAAAATTTGGTGACACTAAATGAGTTGGAGAAGAAAAAACACTACATATTGGGATGGTTATGAAGTCCTACCACTTGCAATAAAATATTTAGCTCCTGAGATGACAAGCGGAGTTTTTAGGGAAATAAAGTAATAAAGACCCTGAATGAGCAAATCAGTAGAATGGAGATACCTTGGAAATTAAGTCATGCTTGTGCTTAGTATTTTGCCTAAATGAGATGATAGAACAAAAATTACTTACATATCTCAAGACAGTTACAATTTCTTTAATAGTAAAAAAAATACCCACAAGAGTTGTAATATTACATGAAGTGCTGATGAATAAGTTAACAATTTTTATTAAAATTTGAGTACTTTTTTTTATTTAAAATTAGAGTTTTAAATTCAGTTGGCCATACAACAGCTGCAGATGATAATTATATTTCTGTTTGTTTTAGAAGGCTAGGATTACAGAAACAAGGCTATAGTCAGTTAAAAAAAATTAAAAAAGGATCGAGACCTCATGTATACATAAGTGACATTTTGTTTTTCATAAATAGTCTAATACATGCAGCTTACAAAACAAAATTAAGAAGTTTTGCCATGATCTTGAATGCTTACTGCTCTGAGAGCATTTTCTGAGACATTAATTTCCAGCAGGAACCACATCCCCAGAATTTTTCCTAGTCTAGCCCTTTCCTGTGTAGACCAGCTAAAGAAAACACAGCCATGTTTCTTTTTTTCTTTTAGAATACATCATCTCTACTCAAAAACTACTTTTCCTCTGGTTGCTTCTTAATCAACATGAATTCTTTGCAATTGCTGAGGAAAAGTCTTTACAAAATTCCATTTCATTTTTTAAACTACCAAAACATATTAATCCCTCTGAAAAACACACACAAATTTGATTGCTGCTTCATCTCTCCATCGCTGTTTGAAATTTAAAAACATAGTTTCTGCAGGATATGGCAATTTTTAAAAAATAAACAATGCAAGCTACGGAGAAGTTCTTTCAGGATATTTGCAGTATTCAGAGCTAAATTCAGACCATTACATTAGGTCTCTTTTCCTTGCTTCAATTTATTTAAATACTCTACAACAGAACAAAAGGCCAGTAGTAGGGAGTATGCAGTGCAAATGTACATGACAACTGGATAGTGGACCATTTCTTTCAGCAAAGAGTTCCATTTGGAAGAGAACTCAACAACAACAACAGAAAAGTGGTTCTAAAAATAAACCAGATATAAGGTAATCTGTATCCCAATCTCCTTCATTATTTGGTAAATAATCTGATACAATTGGAAAATAAAGACATGAAGAAGTGTTTGTTTATGTTGCTATGGCTGGTAATATCCTACTTCAGGATGTAAGCTTTTTTTCCTTTTGCCTATTAGTGTCTGAATTAATTCTTTCATTGTACAGCTCCATTTCATCTCTGATTGACTGCTTAGATTACATCAGTGGCTCACACGGTAGGGTTAATAGATGCACTTTCCATGTAAAAACAGCTAATGAGTGTTATGTGTCTGTAGTTTTTGCCAGCTAACCAAAGATGAGAATAAATGGTTAAAAATGTTCTTTTAAAACTATATATTATGGGGTGGGGTTTTTTTGAATTGTTATTCTCCTATTATACACTGACAATAAATACAATTATATTGCACAATGTATTACATAAGAGCAGTTGTTTTATTACCGGCTGTGTGACAAATCTCTCTTCTTTACAATTATTTCTATAATTTTGCAACACTTTAGGTTAGTTACTTCAGTCTCAAGAAAGATAAGTAGTATTTCAAAGTGGATCTGTGCAAACCTGAGTCCAGTTGATTTGAAAATTCAAAAGAAGCGGAAAGCAGTTCATAAGAAGTAATTTGCTCATTTAGGAATCAAATTAGAATATAGATAAAAGAGCAGGTAAATGCCTCCCTCTGTACTTCTCAATTTTGGCCAAACTTTCTTTTTTCGTGGCGTCAAGCTAATCAGCATCTGAATTATGATCTTAGTAGTCAATATTTTTATTTAGTTAACTCCTTTTAGAGTATGAAATGTATGAAATGTATGAAATAATTATTTAGTTGTCAAAAGTAATGAAAGCAAGCAGTATGTGCTGACAAAACCCCCTTGTTATTACACAAGAAAAGGAACACCTGACCTTTTCTCAGATCAGAAATTTTCTGCCTTGTATTATTTTGTTATGAGGAAATATTAAGGTTCAAGTGTACACTTAAACAGGAATAACATTTGCAAATATCATATGTGCATCAGGTGTCTGGATAGAAGTCCTGTAAAGGATTCTGGGCCTTAGGGATGATTACAAGCTGAAAATTAGTCACTAATGTCATCCCAAGGATATACATTTGAGAAGACAGGTAGCAAGAATGTACATGATGCAGTCTTATTGCTTTGGCTCATGTAAAACCTCTACTAAAATTTCACCTTCACTTTTTGACACTTCACTTCTAAGAAAGATGATGAGAAACCGGATGGAGTCCAATGGAGAGCAATCAGAATGATTAGAGATCCTGAGCAGATGATCCACAAGGGAAAATGGAAGAAGCAAGGGCTGGATAGCCTAGAAAAAGGCTGGATAGCCTAGAAAAAGGTTGAGAAAGAGGAAGAAAGATGAAAAAGATCTTATTTTTTGTAGCAATGAATGTACAGATGCTAAAATTCTACTGGTAAGGCTAGATAACCACTGTAGGAGATGTGCTAGAGAGATTGCAGCATATTTAACAATAAAGTGGGCAAATATCTGCCTGGGACATGGAAAAGGCAGATTGTTTCATCAGCTGGAGAGATAAGCTGGGTGACTTCCTGTCATGCACTTCTACTTTTAATGTCATGAATAAGATGTCATTTCAAGGAGGAAGGGAAAAACATAATACTTATGAATGTCAATTGTTGACAAATAAATAACACCACCAGGTGCTTGCATGACTGTTAATTAAATAATGTCACTGCTTTGTAAAAATATTAATAAAAAGAGCATCACAATATTATGTGGCAGATACAAATCCACCCTTTGCACAGATAAATGAACTTAATGCCAAGCGATTACATGATGTTTCTCTAGGGACCCTTTTCTCATTTTCATTTGTGTTTGCCCTTCTCATACGTCATCTCAATATTTACCTTGTTGATTTATTTAAATGGAAAGCCCTATTAGTGTATCTGTTGTATAAATACACATGATTCTATGTATGCTGTATACCTTACATACAGTTTCTATGTACAGTATCAGTGATCAGATGATACCCAGGCTAAACAATATGTTCTTTAGCCAGTCTCTCCTAAGAAAAAAAAGGCAGATGGTAACAAGATTTCTTATGCATCTCCCAAATTTCTTTTTGTAATCCATATAAGAGTTTAAATATTTATGAATGCACTAAGCTAAACAGATTTCCTCTGTATATTTTGATCTGTCTTTCCAAATCTTCTATTTGTCTCAATGAAATCATGACTCTATGATCCAAAGTTAGATTTACACTTAGATTCTAAGTTAGACAGGAAGATAAACCTTTACAGGCATTTTCTATGATTGTTGCAATAGGCCTTCATGGCCCATATGAGATTTCTGGTTGTGAAGTATTTTTATTGACTTTATTTTAGCTAACATACTTTTTACTTAGCAAAAATAAAACCGAACAAGGTAACAGTTTTAGCCGCAGACAAGTATGTTTCCTGAAAACCACCAACTGTAAACTTTGCAACATCAATAAAAGTCTCTCAACATATATCTTCAAGATATATGATAGAGTTCCATGCATTATGTCTTTTTTCATTTCAGTGGTCTTCAATTCTAAAGATTTTATCTGTGACCTTTTTTCACTCTGAAATTTACAGCATTTGATATTCACTACTGCAGATTAAATCTCAGTTGTTCCCTTGCAGTAATAATAAAATCCTCTTAAAACTACTTTCCTGTTATTAAAAAGCCCATTGTTTACAAACATAAAACATGATTGTCTCTTACTGCGGCTCCTGATTGGTAAAATAATTTTGTAACATTGTTATAAATTTTCTATTTTATTAGAAAAATTCCCAGGAGAAAAATGTTTCATCTACATAGCAAAGTAATTCAACAATTTACAGTTGTGTGGAAAAAAAGCACATTTTTACCACTACATAAATTACATATCAAGAAAAATTTTACAGTTATCAGCTTGTTTCTGTGACACGACTCTAAGAAGCACTCCTAGTTTCCATTACATCTGTTCAATACCACCTTTGAAAAAAACAAACATCTGAACTCTGCTAACCTGTCACTTAAGGCCGTTCACCTTCATAAGATCTGAAAACAGAAATCAGGCCCCAACCTCAGGTTTTCTAATGAACTGGATTTCACAAAACTTCTTCACTTTTTAATGAGACATCTCGGAATTCTGCCAGGTTTTCCACTCTGGATTATTTTCCTTGCTGCATTTGGAAGGCATACCTTCCAAAATACAGCAGACTGTTGGAGGAGCAATTCCTTCTCACAGTGGCAAGGTGCAGCCCCCCAGCACTATTTTCCTTCTCTGGAAAGCCTGCCCCCCAGGTCCAAGTTCCTACTAAAAAACTTATCAAGGAAAAATGTGACTCAAGTGAAAAAAATCTTTTTTTTTTTTTTTTTTTTTGCTGGGGCAAAAGGTCCTTGATCAACAACATATTCATGTTATTTGCTGAACTCAGGATAGACCAACCCTAGGATATTTTCCTGGAACAGGATGGCCTGCATGATGCTCAGGGAGTAGGACCAGCTGCCCCTTGGAGGGTTTCTGGCTCCAGCTGCTTCTCATCTCAGCAGATCTTTATCACCTGAGCCCAACTTCTTCGGGGAGAGGATCACAGCTTTCCCTACTGCCTGCTGTGGGTGTTTGCATGTGTGTGCCATGTCGGGGCATGTGGGGATGGGGATGAGATATTGCAACTGTCTAACATGGTTAATTGGCTGTAACCCCCAATGGGCCAAAGCAGAGGTGCTACCAAATCCCTTTGCTCCTTGATTTTGTTCTCAGCAATGTCTGATCATTCTCCACCTATTTTTGAAAATTTCCCTTTGAGCCTATCTTCAGCTTGTTAATTCTAATAGCAAAGCTGTTATGCTACCAGTGTGCAGAATAGTCCTTCCTGCTTCCCACATGTTTCCCTTTAATGTGACATTTCACTGATATTTGGAGGACAATAGCACTGATTTTATTTCCACCTGAATTAGTTGCAAAACAATCTACACACTTTTCATGTTACACTGGAGTAATTCCAAGAGGGGAAAGGTCTGTGCCTCTTACAGCATGATTATATTTATTTTCAAAGGCATTGCAAACTGCTGCATGTCTCTGATCCATACAGAATTTGCTGGACATATGAAAAAAGTTTGCAAAGAGGACCGTTTTAATCTGTATGATGCATATGAGATCATAACACTTATAACACTCGGTTGTTTTGTTGTTTGGTTTTTTTTAAAAAAGCAAACAAAAAACCACAAAACAACAACAAACTCCCCCACAAAAAACAAAACAAAACAAAAAACCCTTAGTTTAACTGGCAATGAAACCCAAATAAATGGACAGAAAATACTCCCTTATTCAATAAATCAGAAGGGCTATTGTGTCAGATACAGGCAGCCATCCAGTTTGTTTCAGAAATAGTATCTTTAAGATATGCCTGGCTTTCTAATCATCAATTTAATCATTCAAGAGAAAAAGGAGATCACACATTACTGTAAATTTCAGGGTCATGGGAGAAAGATCTTAATTTGCAAGAACCTTGGTATGCAAGTAGCAGTAGGTAATTCATAGTATCTCCAAATATATTAAATATTTTCAGTACTTTGAGGAGGAAGGCTGTTATAAGAAATTTGAAAAATAAATCTTATTACAGAATAATACTGTGGTAACCCAGAAGATGGAGAACTGTGACTGCAGCCTCAAGAACAATACGAGTCCGCATTAATTGCAAAAATAATCATAATTTTGCCATCTGTTTCGGTTGAAACCATTAACAGTTTGTGGTACTTTGAATATGTAAGTCTCTTTATGCTCCTGGAAAGTTACAGCACCAAGATTCAGTGGTTTCACAAGAGTGAGTCCGATGTTAGCAACTACAGCTCTAGGGTTATTTCTCCCATTCCCACCTCCTCCCCCAACCCTTTTTTTTAAGCCCTTTAAAATTCATTGCAGTTGTATAATGTATTAGGACATTAAGTCTTCCAATTGCTTCTCACTATTAAGAGAGTCATTTGCAGTCTCCATGATGACATAACAGACCTTTTTATTCCTTCCTTATGAAGTCACTGATAATGTTTACCTTTAAGACGTCTCACTTAAGTGCTTTGAAATACTCTGCGGAAGATTGACTCTCATGCTTGCTGTGACTAAGAGAGAATAATTTGGAGAGATCAACTTTCTTACTTAGATTCCTCATATAAGTGAATAAAGTTAAGACAAGTCACTAGCTGAATAATATCAGTATAGGATGAAAAGGTGACATAGATAGAAGATTTACATATTAGTAGTGTCATGCCAGTATTGGAGATTTGGAAATCCTATTATATGCTTTAAAATTCTGACAAACAACAATGCAGATAAACGACAGTCTATTGTCTGAATCTACAAAGCTAATATTATCTTGTCAAATGTGCATTAGGGTATTATCACACACTGGACTATAGATATACTTTGTCCAAATTGTTTATCCAAAAGATGATCATAGAGCCTGGTGCTAGTAATGCTAAGGTTGTAGGTTAAATCCCTGTATGGGCCAGTTACTTAGGAGTTGGGCTTGAGGATCCTTGTGGGTCTCTTCCAACTCAGAATATTCTGTAATTTGTTTAGTTTTGGATTTTCAAAATGAAAAATAAATGCAAACTAGGATGATGAAATTACTGACTGTTTTACCTTTCTTTTTCCCCTCCTCAGAACTGTAAGGTGTCCCATCTTCTTCCTCAACACTGTTTCTGAAGACAGGGAAATTATCTATAATTAGATGCTTAACATCACTCCTTTCATAATATTTTGATGCTGAGACATATATTTTAAGTAGATACAGAATGTATATTTATCACTTTAGTTCTGTGAAATATGAAATTTAGAACCCAATCGTCAACTTTTTCTGGGTTTCGTTTTGCTTGTGCTTTGGCTCAGTAGAAATGTTATTTCATCCTTTCCAAATCAATCTCTTCCTACTCATTCCTCCTAAACTGATGTATGAACCACAGTACTGTAAGCTCTTCATTTACAAATGCTGCTTTGAGAAAACTTGTTGGAAAGGAGGGCAATGGGAATTGAGGAAAGAAAATTACATTTGAGAACTCAGGCTAGTAGCACAGGGTTTTTTTCTCTCAACCTGTGCATTAATATAAGATTGCTGGCATTTAGAAATAAAACCCTTTTGTTCTGCCACTTTCTCAGAACTTTCCTGAATAGGCAGGAACTAGTTAACCATCTCAGAAACAATTTAAAATTCAAAGATGTGAAATAATTATCCTTGAGGGAAAAACAAAACAAAACAAGCAAAAAAAACTCCAAACGCGAAACATCACACCAAGCCAGAAGAATGATAATTAAGAGTCTGAAGTACAAAAGGGTAATGCACTGTCCTCTTCCCCAGTAGGGAAGTTCATTAGCAGTGGAATCGTGTCATTTGCCCATCTGTTCATAATCGCATTCACCGCAGGAACTAAGCGACGGAAGTGACATCACCCAGCTCAGCACAGGCGGCTCAGTACATCACACGCACCTTTGGCTCCACAGGGGCACTTGCTCCAGCTCCAGCTCAGCCTCTTCTCCAGCCTTCTCCACGGCCTGGGGAGCCCAGATGATTTATACCCATTGCCTGAGCAGGGATGGCCTGGATCGTATCTCTGAGATGGGGGAGACAGAAATTAAATTTAAAAAAAGTGACACAGCTTCTGGATAGGAACAAAGCCATATTGAGAGGGTTATTACCCTTCCACTGGTTGGAGGCATACGTACCTCTTGTATGTACGTCCTAAATACTGGGTGCTTAGCAGCTGCTGTAATATCAATGGGCGATTGAAACAGGCCCTCATTAGATAAGCACCGAGCTTATTGCTTGTGCCAGTCTCATTATTATTGGTGACTAAACTGGCAGATTGTCAGGATGCCTCATGGCGAGATGAGCTTTTGCAGCTCTTTGTTTGTAGTTATTATAAACAATGAAGTGAAAGCAATCCCCTGGGCATAGTCATGTCTCAGATGTTTTTTGCAAGCAGCAATCAGCTTGCAGAAGCAGCAATGGTAAACAACTTCTTATTTTAAGAAGCGATATTAATTAAAGCATGAGGCATGGTTCTGAAAGAGAACTTGTTAATTATTTAATGTCACCTGCACTATCAAGCCCACCAGTTGGAAACTGTTTCATTTTGCCTCAGATGGGCTCTGCCTGTCATCTGAACCAGTGGAAAATATTGTGTGGTGCCAAGTGCCAAAAAAATAGTCAGGGTACTTATGGGAGTCATATCACATTTTAATGTACAATCCAGGTTTATTACTTCTAAAGAATTCTGAATGTGAATAGTAGCCCATATTACACAGTGTGTATGAATGCTAAACTTAATTGGGAACATTACATTCCTCATAAGAATACAGAGAATATTAAGTGGGCTGCAACTGTAGATATTAGTGGTTGAAATGCCTGGCCATCTACTGATATCATTGCATACCAGTGGATGGTTTGGAAACTCTGCCCAGTTGTTAAATCAAATAGTGTGGCTCAAGGGTTTGACATCTGCTAAAACATATACTCATTAAGAAGGAAGAATTTTTTCAACCTTTTAGCAAAGCTTCTGATGCCATTCCTGGAGCACAAAAAAAGGCTTCCTATTTTTCTTGAAAAACCTACAGGTAAGACTAGAGAAAGCAGGATATTGTCTGGAATCACTGGGTCTGAAACAGTGCTCAGAGGTGTGCATGGACCATCTGACTTTGCTTCAGAGGAAATAGTAGCCCCACTAAGAACCTCTGGGACTCATTCAGTCAGTAATTTCAGCCCAGGCAGAAGGTCACCGGTACCACTCAAGAGTATTCCTAGTTTTAATGAGATAGAAAATTCCAACATATAAGTTTTTGCCATAATATGACAATGTTCTCATTAAATGTTGAAAAAGTGAACACGAGTTAAAAATAAGGAAAAAGTGAAAAAGTGCCATCACTTTTACATCAATAAAAACTTAGACTTCTTTCAAATGAGTTGCAATCAATGACTAATTTTTTCAAATTGGCAGAGACTCTGCTGTTGCATCTCAGAGAACAGTGTGTGATATTTATGTCTATTCCTATCACTATGTAGGAATATTGTGTATGTTGAATATACCAGAATATGTAAACATAAATTAATGTGAGAAATGGCCTGGCAGAACAGGCTTCCATGGCTTAGAACCGTCCCTAAGCTGATTTCAAACCATTAAACTACAATGGCAAGGCTAGTGCTTTAAGGGTCATTAATCTCTGCTGGAAAATTTGTCTGAATTGTCACCTCAGTCTTCTGATTCCAGCCTGCAATAGATATCGATCTAAAAGAATACAGCAGTTCAGGTTTTCAACTATGCAGAGTATATGAAACTCTGATAAAAAGTTTAAGAAATTATATTAAAGTAAGCAATGTTGTGAGGACATTTTTCATAGGAGACTCAAACTAAACAAAATAGGAGAAAAATAGGCAAGCATAACACAGTTACAGACATCAACAGGCACATTAAAGGGATATGGAAATTAGGGAGTAAGAATGCAAGAAAGGACAAGAACATTGATTCACTGCTTGCTTGTTTGAAAAGCAGGATCATATTTCTTTTCCTGCATACACTGTGCAAGAAAAACCTTGGAGCCCTGAGGACACAGTCTTAACCAAAGGATCTGCAATATTAATGAATTGCAATTCTGATAAACTGTAAGATCCATCAAAGACAGAGAAGAATACAAAGCTTACCAGAGAGGTTAATTAATTATCTGATAGGTAGAGATAAGACAACAGGAGATCCATACCCCAAGTCGATCTAACCGAAAGCTGACAGGGCGTAGAAGGAGGGATGTTAGCCCCAGGAAGGGGTATATACCAAGGACAAGCAATCAACGTAGTTAGATCTGGCAGTCACTCAGGGCTAATAGCAAAGTAAACACACTTAAAATGAAGCAGCAAGGAATTTAAAAGTAGTATTTCAAATGAAATTGTCTGTGAGCTGTTTGTTATTATAAGAAACATTTATGATTGGTGGGAACAAAATGGTCTAGTAAGTTACAATTCTATTATCACCTTGCAACACACTAAATTGATTGCACAATACTGTTTCTATTTTTTCCCCACTCTCTCAACCATACTCAAAGGTGTCTTAACAGTCAATAAAGCAACAACAGCAGCAGCCACATCTTGCTGCTGCTAGACAACATTTTTGGATGGGATTAATTTCATTTTCAGTGGAAAAGAAGAGCATTTTTCTGTCAGGGTTAAGGGTCCAGAAAAGATGGCAACCTTAGTAGAGGCACATTTTCTTATTTTCAAAGGAAAAGAGCTGGGTCAGTAAAAAGTGGGTTGTACAAGGTTTATTTTCGTATATTCACTTCAATATTAACATGAATTCGACTTTGAGCATTGGCCATTATGAGATAAAAAAATCCCAAAACAGTCAAGTTTTATCTAATACAAGATGTCTAACTGATAGATCTTTATTTTTCTAATCAGTCATGAATGAACCCATAGTCTGTTACAGAACACAAATTTGTTCAAAGATGGTCAGACTGTATCATAAAACCAGTCTTTATTTCAGACATGAAAATTGAAAATTATCTTTCCTAGTTTAAAAGCAAAGGAGATTCAACTAACTAGAAAATCCATCAAAAGGGAAGCCCATTCTTTATTTGCACAAAAACTCCACATCTCAAAATCCATTTGGTAAAATAATGTCTGTTAACAGTTTAGGTTTTCATTTGGGAAAACACTATTTTATTATTCATAAACAGTGGAACGGCCTTGAATATACTAAAAAAAAGGGAAAAAATGATTGAAATGTAATCTGAGCACAGTGCATTAGCAACTGAGAAAAACAGATTTTTTTTTTTTTTTCTACTTGAAAACTGTAATTTTAGAAATAGAGATTAACAGAATAATTGATGGGATGTTCAATTCAGACAGAATACCCCATCCATAGAAGAGAGGAGAGTTGAGAGGTGTTTGAGTTATAACTTGGGGTGAGCAGGAGGGTGAGGGGGAGAAGAAAGATTACTAAATCAATATTTTCATTTTCAATTTGAAAAAAATTAATTTTTTACAAAAAAATTAAATTACTGGAGATGTTTGTGTGTATGAAATGTTCTTTATCGGTGAAACATACCATATTTCTGGTGAAATTCTATTTGAGGAATATGTGAGCTGCACTATGTATCTCAAAGGATGCCTCAAGAATTTGGACTTCTGCTAGCATCTATGCTCTGGACTTCTGCTGGTGTCTATGCTCCTTTGCATTGCAAAGTCAGCATGCACTACCCAACCATGCACACAGGCGCCAGCTGCTGAGCAAGGTATTTCTGAGATAAATTAAGGGTTCTCTTAGGTGGGAAAAAAAAAAAAAGAAAAAAAAAAGAAAAGCCAGCATTCTAGATATTGAGCAGTAGGCATACTTACAGCTGCAAGTTGCCTTAGCAAAGCCCTAAAATGCAGAACAGCTCTTTTGCTAACTTGCTGTTTCCACGATATTCAAGACACTAAACACTTCAGCTGTAAGAGAGCACAGACTTCTTTCATATTACCGGATAATAGCCGTAACACTACAAACGTTTCCCATTTCAAAGGAAGACAAGTTCTGCCTATTTTTTTTGTTATTGCAATTGGTCAGTTAGTCAGCAGCATAGGAATGCATCTGTTAGTTTGCTACTTACCCATCTTTAAAGTGGAAAAAATATAATGAACAAATAATTGGCAATTCAGGCAATAATCACATCAACTTTCCATTTGCACTGAGAAAATCTATAAATGTCAATGTGTTGAACAGAAGAAATAAACCCAATAAAACCAGGAGTGCTCTAAAATGTTAAAAAAATTGCTAAAGGAATTATGAAATAACAATAGTGACCATCCACTGCCTAAACTACCACAAGCTTTTCCTCAGTACTGAATTCAGTACCTCTGTTTTTCCTCCAAAAGACTTAACTGTACTGTTTTCAAAAGTAAAATAATTATTTTCTGTACTTAAGACCATTGATTTAAAAAATAATTTAAAAATGGCAAAAGTTTCGCTACGAAGATTTCAAACAGTAGGCTCTCTGCTATTTTTTGTAATGGAAACTTCCTGGAAAAACATACAAAAGGAAAAAAAAAATATCATTTGGCATTGTATCTCTGCTTTTATGTGTCCTTTTAAGAGGTTAACCTGTCTGTCAGCTCCCTACAGAGGCAGATGTCAAATTAGAAATAAGTTTTAGGAACATTTTATTGATATTGCTCTGTACTGAGTTCCCTTGATCATCAATAATCAGTGTCATGCTTGTGTTCTCCCTTTAGTTTTTTGGTGGTGGTTTTTTTTTTTTGTTTGTTTTCTTTTTTTTTTGTTTTGTTTTGTTTTTGTTTTTGGTTTTGTTTTGGTTTGGGTTTTTTTTTTTTTTTTTTTTGTCTCTAGCTGTGGTTCCAGGCAGTGCTCTTTCTGCCAACATGGTGGAGATCCCCCAAATATCCTCCAGTTGTGTTTTTTTTTTCACTTTTACTTCTGGTTATTTTTGTTCCTGTTACATCTTTTTTACATTTTTGAGCTTCAGGGGCACCACTGTTATTCAGGTGAAAGGTTCCACATTTTTTAAAGGGGATATAGAGATTTCAGTACATAGTTGACATAGGAACTAAGGTCATGTAACCCAGGCACTGAGGTTTTCAGTTCTTCTTGCTTCCAAGCAAAAATGTGAAAGTGAAATTTTCTGGAAATTCACATAAAATTTCAGTGGATATGAAACAGTTGCTCTGTCAATTAAACACTAATGTAGGAGCTATAGAAATACACAAACCTGAGCTGAAATCTCTATCATAACTCCTTTGAAATCTGCTGAGATTCATATCCTTCAAATATAGTAGTGATCAGATGGGAATGGCACTTCCTGTCTATGCTGCTGGTAAGGGACTTCCTTCTATTTTTCTGGCATTCCAACCTTGCGTGACAGCTGACCTGTTTCTCATATAGTTCCTGACTTTGTCACCTTGGACAAGACAACAATACCTGAGGCAATTGCCCTTTAGGTCATGGGCTGTTTACCTCTCGATACAGTCATACTGTTGTATTTCCAGCTTCTATACGACTGTCAAGAACATTCTTCAGAACTGATCTGAGCTCTGATGGCCCATACAGAACTTCCATGGTCAAAGGTCTACGTGATATGGAGTCTTGCCTTTTGAAATTACTTTTGTCGTTGTTTTTAACTGTCCTGAGACCTGCTCAGTTGTTAAGTCATAGATGTGGATTGCTAGCTCTTCTGCAGCATTGGCTAGCCTGTTTACAAGTAATTCCTCAGCTGCTTCTGCTGTTTGTTATATTTTGTGCTGAGCAGAAGGAAATATGTATGAAAGAGCCTGTGTGGGAAGCATAATTTAGTCCTCCACCTCCTCAATCTTTACTCTAAGTATCCATGTTATGAAGAAGCATGGAAAGGAGAGTTGCAATGGTTAAACATTTTCAGGTATCATCATCCCCACTTGTTTCTCTTTTCATCAGTCTGTTTCTTCAATGCTGGCTCTGCTCTTCTGTTATTTGGCAGACAGTTGTCTGAATTCTCCTGAAGTGTACTGTGGCTCATTGTCTGAATATAGCATACCTTCAATTTCCTGATCATGTTTCTTGCCAAATTGTCTTCCCAGAAATAAAAGTAGCAATTGATTGTGACTATCCTGTTATTAAAATGAACAGACCTGGCTCACTCATTGCTGTAAGTTCACCGTGTTTTTTGCACATTTAGCTTCTTGCTTCTTGCAACCTGACTTAGCCTAAATCATTAGCTGCCTCTTCGAAAAGACCTATCAAGTCCTGCCTCATGTATTGCTAGACTGTATTGGATGTCTTTTTTGGAAGAAAAAAGAGACTGTGTCATGCTGGTAGACTCTTCTCCCAGTTCTTAGAAAAATACCAGTGTTACACTCTGAAAGGTGTGCTTTGCTAAGTGTGTTTGCTTTCAACAGTGGATTATCAAGAAGTTTGTTCTCTTTTTCACACCAGAGCACTAGAGTGTTAGTATATTTTGGAGTTTGGGAGATGAACAAAAGAGTGATTTGTTCCAACTTTTTTCAACTAGTTCTCTATTACCTGTATTCCACCTCACAATCTATCCCAAGCACTCATCTAGAAGCTGTCAAAAATTACATTCTCTGTATTTTTGGTCCTGGACTAACTCTTTGTTGACTTTAGTCAGATGCTACTAAAAAAAAATAAAGTTTTTCAGTTTGCAGAATTAGGTAGTTGTTAAAACTTACTTTTGTAGCTTGTGCTAGTCTTCTCAAAGGTCTTTGTTTGAATCCTAGATTCAAATTTACCCAAAATCTCTTGTCAGCTGAAAGTTCTTCTTGTCCTTTCTAAGGTGTGCTGATTTTAAAAGGTGGGGGTTTGTGTGGGTTATTACGGAATTTTTTTGCATAAGCTGCTCCAGGACAAAAGGGTGGGAGTGATTACATCAGACTATCTTCCCATCAGAAGTCCTTACTTGGTTATAATAATGGGGCCTGCAGTTCATGTTCTCCTCATTTTTTCATGCATTATTGCCAAAAGTTTTTATTTTGCTCCTAATTTTGTACTATTAACTCTAAAGATCATCTCTCACTTTTTAAATCCCTTGATAGTCTGTATCCTCACCCCAAAATGTACTCTTAGACTTTTATTGTATCAGCATTTGATAAATATTTTTTCAATCTAAAAGGATTTTTAGTATTGCTAGGATTGCATTACAGCCTTCTCTGCAATTCAGCTCAAATATTATATTTCATCTCTATATATAATACTATTACAGAGTTGTAAATATGACCAAGGAAAAGATATCAGCTTCTTAAGTACAACTGTATTGTCTGTTCAGGTCGTGGAATATTTTTCTTCAATGCAGACATAAAAACTTCATTTACAAATGTAAGGCAGCAACATAATATTCACAGAAAATAATGCCATTTCCTTGTTCATGTATACTACTGTTAGTAAATTTCATTTTGAGTTCTTAGGGTGGAATTTTGGCCCTGGAGTCTGAACAGGTTGTCTGTTCTTGAAAACTAGAAGGATTTTTCTGTGGTTAAATCCATTTCCATGGTTAAAATATCTATCAGGTTAGATTTTTGATAATGAAATGGTATATTTTGACACCTTTCTATTATAGGTTAATGGTAGATTACTCAGTTTAATAATTTAAACAACTGTTTTGTCATCTATTTCCAATCCTAAAAGCAGATTGTTTAATTAAAAACCATTCTTGCTCTAAATCAAAGTAATAAAAATGTATATTCAGCTGTTACAATGTTTGTGGTGTTATCATCTGTCCTACCTTTTCACTTATCACTTATAAAATAGAATTAAATCTTTGTATCCCTTTTTTCAAGCTTACAGTTCATGTTGAGGTCTGAAATCCTTATATGAGCCTAGAATCTTAATCCTAACACACATACACTTGCACCACACCTGTTCACACTCATCTGTAACCATTTTCTTTTCTTCCAATGCTAGTCTGTCCCCCCTGCCCATTAGCACCATATTTTATTTAATATGCTAAGTAAATAATATATACAGACTCCAGGAAGCAGCATAGTGGTAAAAAGGAGCGTGTAAACTTACCAACACCAGCATTGCAGCAGTCACTGCCTCTCCAGTTTTGATCAGACAGACTGATTCACTGGTTCTTCTTCCAATTCTGCCAAATTTTTAACTCTTCTTTTTTTTTTCCCCCAGGTTCTTTCAGGTGTGACAATCTTCCTGGAGACAATTTGTTTTTTTTGAGGTTTTTTTTAGGGGAATAAATCTGGAAAAATGCATCCTGTATGAGATTTTATAGTGTCTTGCATAAACACACACCAGTTCCCTTAAAGGAAGGTCTACAGGACAGGGGAGTGAGGAATAAGTGGAACTTAAATAAGAATTCTGGAAAGAAATGTTTCATCCTATCAGGAGGCAGTACCAATCTTAAAATGTCTCCATATTTACAGTATTACTTGCTTCATCTTTTGCTTAATGGATCATTCTGTGAAACATCACATTTTTTTGATCAGAGAACAATTAAAGCTATGTTACAATGGAATGAAGGGCTAAGTCTTGAGACTAATGAATATAACAGCGGCATAACTTAGTTACTCAGGAGTCACAACATACCACACTGCTAATACATAACAATAATGCCTTCATTAGGAATCATCAATTCTCTAAAGAACTTCATAATATTATCACTTCCATCCTGTGAGAGGAGAATAAATAATTTGTATTGTATTGTAAATACAGGCTTATCAGCTGCAAATCATAGCTTTTTGTCTTTCCTGCTTTGCCATTTTATACACAATGGCTCCTGTCTCTGGCTGAGGATCATGATTAAGATACAGAAGAAGCAAATAAAAACCTACACCTGCTCTTTCCAGTGCTGACTTTGACATTAAATGTTTATTAAAACAGCCCTTAAGTTGTGAAAATTCCACGCCAAAGCCATCTGTAACATTATTTTTAGAAAATCAAAATGAAACCATAATTTTCCAAGATGATTTGTGTAATGTTTCAGTGGTCCTTTTAATGTTACTGGATTTTTTTGCTTTCTATGTTGCCAATGCTACAAATAAGAAAAAGACAATTATTGAGTGTATCCACAGACAGTTTCAAGACATAAACTGATCACCAGCTGGAATTATGAAGAAATTTATTCCTATAGTATATTATTACAAAATTTGGCACATAACATAGGTTTTATTGCTTCCTCCAAAGATTTTGGCATTGACCTCTGCTAGACATAAGGCAAACTGGATGAACTTACTGGCTTTTCTGCCATAGCATTTGCTGTGTGCATCTGCTTATGAGTTATGGGATGGAAAAGTATCATCTTTAGCAAAATGGCCATCACTATGCTTTTTAGTGCAGGTTTGCTAATGACGCAGGACCCATTGATTGAATCTTTCTGTTATGCATATCCAATGTTATTTCCACCAGTTCAGAGAAAATACAATATACATCTTATCTCCCAGCGTACTTCTAGACCTTTAATTGCTATCAGAGTGGAGTTGATAGAACACAAGCATCTCACGTAAATGCACCAGTTTATAGAAGAGATCCCGAAATACAGTATTGCATGCAGATTAAGATCAATATATGGAACACAGGACTTCTATTACAAGAAAGAGTAGAAGACGTTATCCAGATTACCTGAGTTCACATGCACAAAGCATTTTCTAAGACCCAAGCTGTGGTTCTTCATCTCTAGTTACTTAAAATACAGAGGATCCAGAGACAGTTTGCAAACTTTGGTCATTTCTATATGAGTTCAAGACCCATTGCTGTTCAGGTCAGTATGGAACTCCCAAAAGCTTTGCTATATAAGAAGTAACTAGCATATATATGTAAGGGGCCATTCACTACTGTGTAAAAACCTCTGAGCCACTTAAGGTTCTGGGAGAAATAAAGGACTATTACAGTGCAATTCTTGAAGGATAATTAAGCTAGACTATGCTATACTGGTATCTATATTAGTGTACTCATATCTTGCCTGTCATCTGGAAACAACACAAAGAATATGGCCCAGAACTATAATAAAATTGTGTTTTGACACAATGTAAGGTGGTATTCCATATGTCAGAAGATAAGCTATTGCCACTTAGATGACAATGTTCTCTATATAGAATTAATATTTCAGTAGTTATTTTTTTTTACTACAAGTTTAAGCAGGTTTAAATATTTGTTGAGGAAGTTTTGCTATCATTGTTTTGTTGGTTTTCTTTGTCTTGTGTCTTTTTTATGTGGAGTGAGATATAAAGCAATGTGAAAAAGGTTATTACTTGTTCTGAGGGTTTTAGAAATTACATTCTGTGTGCTGTACCTGGAAGAAGTTTTAATTAACTCAGGTCTTGAAGGTTCTATGTATTGTCTTATTCAGAATTCCCTTGAAACCATAGAATTCACTGCCCTAGGTAGTTTATACTTCAGAATAAGGGATACTTTTGTTTTTACTGTTGCAGAGGAGCACAATGTGAATTTTTAATGGGACCTACTTGCTGTCTCCCTTTTCTTACCTAGGCATAGTACTGGTTTCAGGGAAAGAAGAGAAGGTGACAGGAGTAAAAACAAGTTCAGAGGAAAAATAGAGTAGCCATCAATCAAGTAATATCTGCAGCTATCTCCTAAGGGTAAAACTGGTGTGGTTCTCTTATATCTCATTTCAGTAAGGGCTGGCACATAAAAAGGCTAAAAAGAGCCTAGAAGACAGGAGAGAGAGAGAGAGAGAGGGAGAGAGAGAGAGAGAGAGGGAGAGAGATTTAATCAGACTGACTGACAAACTTAATATATATTCTCTATGAAAGAGGAGTCTCCAGGGTCATGGTTTCAGTGTTGAACAAGAACTCCAGAAAGTTTAGAGAGCTGGATTGAGTCAGAATTGATTTTTCTCTGTTTACTACATTCCCCAGGTGAAAAGTTAATGAACCAAGGCTAAAGCATAAAAAAGGGATAGGTTACTTGGAGGGTTGTGATAAAAATATCATCCAGGTAGATCAGGGATGAACTTTCATGCTCCAGAGTAGGCACCTTACTAACCACAGAAAAGGAGGGAGGAAAAATGTACTGACAAAACAGAGCATACTCTGTGATGATATGCAATCCCAGCCAGAAAATACATGGTAATCTCAACAGTGTAAGTGCATACAGATACCTCTTTACCTCCAGATAAACAGGTATTTGACTGCAGCATTTTGACAGGTCCATGGAAACTGAGGTAAAGGACTTTTTGTCAGAACTCAAATTTCTATGGAGAAATACCAGAAGTCAGAAGTCTGGGCTGTTAATTAGGATTGAAAGTGAGAGATTTGGGGCTCTGAGCCTCACTAGCCCTGTGAAATCTATCTTACTAGTCCATCACTGCCTCTTCTCAACTGCCCCCCACAGAGGCACTGCATGAAAAGACACGTTTGTTGGTGGTTGGCAATTCATATTTTCTCCTCTCAGTACCAAGCAGGGACCAAGGCTTGGACCTTGCTTTACATCCTGTTTATGGAACCTTTTCTTCTTCTTCTTCCTTCTCCAGCAGAAAAAATGGAAGCAAAGCCACTGACTCCTTTTACTGTCCCACCCTTTTGTCACCAAACATCTAGAGCAACAGGTTTTTTTTAGTCTTTTTTGGATCCAGGAAGAGTGAAGAAATCAGTGCTATTTGGTCAAACCTGAAAGGCATAATTTTGGATACCAAAGATAAGCACTGAAAAAGCTGTTGGTAAGGGATGAAAAACACTTTTCCAAGTTTCATTTTTATTTCTACAGAATTGTACTAGGTATTAAAGAAGATGTTGCTGGAATATCTTTCATAATCAGAGCCAAAACTGAAAAGCACGGACAGCTCAAGTTCGTATTGGATTATACTAATGGATCAAGTGATTAAAAAAGACACAAGCCCCATAACCTGGCAGTAAGACATTTATACATGATACTAAGCTCAGAGAATTGAGACTTTAGTACAAAGTATTGAGATTTTAGTGCGATTTTGACTATGGTTTGCCTCTCCGTCTCCCATATTACTTTGAAAAACCTCATCAGTCTTGCTTCCACATTTGGGCCAAACTGAAAACTATTTCTTCTCTTCAAAATCTCAGAATCATTCTTTGGATTAAAATATTGTTTCCCTTTGAATTTTAGATTCCCTTTGTACAGTGCTAACATTTTTTGCCTCAAACAAGGACAGGAGAGAGAGAGGGCATTCATATTCCTTTGAGTTGCCACTGGCTAGTTCAGCTTGTTTAAAATGGCTTTAGAATACCTATCAAAACTTCAGGAAGTGATTACAGGAAAAATTACGAAGCCTCTCAGAATAGAATGGAAAAACAAGACAAAGCATTGGGGCTTTAATGCTGATATCTATGACCACATGAAACACAGCAGGTCAGCAATGTGAATCTAATAACAGTATTAAGAAACTGAAGTGGGTCAAGGAGTGGTTATGCATAAAGATGATCAGAGGAGTAAAGAGATAGTCGTATCTTCCTGTGTTGTAATATTTTCCTTTTTCTTTCATTTGTGAAATTTTCTTCTTTCTAATATCCTAAGAGGTAAAACATACAGGGAACAAACACTTGAAAGCTGGTGAAGCATGAAGCAGTTAATATTGTTTGGCACCTTTGGATTTAGTCAACAGGATGCTAGGAATTCTGAGCACCATAGTTTGGCAATTAGAAGCCCAATGTAGGAATTAAGAAGTATATTGAAACATGGAATGAAATATTAAATCTGCCAGTTCTCTGAGCTCTCACAATACAGAGCAATGGCAAAAGGGATCAGCCAAAGCCAGCCACATACTTCAGGACTCTTTGGTCTTTGATGGAAAGCAGACAAAAGCTAGATCCACAGAAAACATTCTGCTCTCAAAGAAGACCTCACAGGTCTCCCATCTGTTGGTTTTGTTTTTTTTTTAATTTCACTTTATTTTATTTTTTGACTCCAGTAAAAGTTATATCAGCAAAATCACCCACGAAGGCTTACAGTGGAAACCTCACCTGCCCATAAGATACATCCAACCATGCAAAAAATGTGTAACACACAGGATACTCACAGGACACTGGTCTTTTTAAACTAACCAACCACAGTTTTTAAAAATAATTTTTAAGTCTGTATTGTGACAGTTTGCTTTATGATGTCATGCCTGGGCAATTACAGGGCCATAATTGCATAGCTATGACTCATTGCAAACCAATCAGTGCAGTCAGTTTCCTAATGCTATTTTGTACTATAACATCGTTATTGTAAAGGCAGGAATTCTTTAATCATCAAATTGAATGACTGCCAAGAGCTCATTTTATTGACCATTAAACATGCTTCTGTTTAGAATAAATGCTACAACATCACTGTTTCCAATAGCAGATTTTTTCTGCAGTGTTTTTTCATATGAAATTCTACAACCAAATGATAGGTCAAAAAAATGTTTATCATCTGTAAAGGCACAAGACATTCACAAATGAAGGTCCTAATCCAAACTGTATTAAGTTCTCTAGTAAAGATGACTTCTGGGAAAAAATATTATATCAGACTCCAAGTAAGGAAACAACAATATGCATATTTTTATTGAGAAACACTAGAATTTCTCAAAGATGATTGTTTCAAATTTTAAAAGCAATATCTGCACCTGAACACTACCATGGCATGTCTTCTGATGTTTAGCACCTCTTGTCAATTCAAATATCATTTTCAGTCAAAATTTTAGAAATTTAAATAGAAACTGATAATCTGCTGCTGAATTGTGGGAACAATTATTAATGACAATATTACAACTTCCTCTCACTGTCAAAGGATTCCATGAGAGGCAAAGCGTGATGTTGCTTTATTCAAAGAATAATTTTCCATCCTGTTGGAAAAAGGCCTTTTGTTGACAGATGCTTCAGTGATCTGAAAACTGCAATGAAGTAAAAGTATATAGATAACCACGCTCACTTTAGTGGCAGAACAGAGGGTTGGTTCACAATTTTTGTTCCATACAGAACCTTATGCCAGTACCTAAATTCTTCTACAGCTGCAGTTTCTGAGAACACTTGCAGACTCATTTAGCAAAAATTACCCTATTTACAAAAATACATTCCCTTTGAACAGCGAGACCATGAAAAATATGCAATTATGCTATCATTTATTTTTAGACACACAGCAAGTCTGGAGTCTATAGGAATAATCTCATTGCATTGACCTGTCAGTACCAACTAATGATTTCCTACTGTTTGCTCTTTTCCTTTTTCAGTTTACTAAGGAAAGTGTGCAGAGAGTAAAACTAAAATGAAGCCTTTTTCTAAGACAGTAAAAATATTGAATAGTCCTTTGCAGCTCCATAAGCATCAGTAGAATCATTATGGTATTTGTCACTAAATAACCAATTCAATCAATGATAAAGAAAGGGGAAATAGTGCAGTCTAGTAATGTACTTTTAAAAAGGATGTGCTTATAGAACAAAACAAATTTGATTATATGACTCTGTAAATAACCAGAGGTTTTGTTCTCTACCAGTTAGCAAGCTGATACATCCTTTTTAACTGTCATGAAAAGTAAAATAGGTATTATTAGCAGTAATGAAACACAAGAGCTACCAGGGAAAAAAAGAAAACAGCATTTGCATGCTGGAAAAAAAAGATAAAGAAGAGAGGAAGATATGGCAAAAGAAGGGTGTGTATGTGGCATAGATATACTGACAAATGCATCTGTATTTTAATGCAGGCATGTTGCACAATGACAAATTGAGAAGTAAGTCCAGATTTTATGAGTGCTAACCTTTCACGAAAGACACCAACAAAGGAACTGGATATTGTTAGAATAAAATTTTTCGTCTTAAAGAAGGAACCAATCCTTGCTCTGCTAAAAGAATTGAATAAGGATCTTTCTTTGGGCTTTTGCTAGTTACTGTTGTAGTTGAAAGAGTTTGTCTGAAGGTTTTATTACAAGTGATAACTTATCAGAAGAAAACAGAATGACAGTCTAGTGATGGACAGTCAACTACTGAGTCAATATTAAATGGCATCCAAGGTAAGCCTAGCCATAGAAACCAGAGAGAAGAAAATCTTAGCATAAAGGTGCCTTTTTCCTCACCCTTTACAAGATAGTCTTCAGGAAAGAAAATGGACATGACTACTGTTAGAAGCCTGAGCACATGCTTGCCTTGACCAGCCACATTGGTACTCTCAGCCAGCCTGTCTCAGTCCGTGACCGGAGGGGTTCCATTCAGGCTCAGGTCAGAGCACCCAAACATGTCCTGAGACATGTTTCCTGCTGTTTCTGACTTGCTTGGTAGGTTTATGGCCTGATCTTGGGCCAGGCTTGTGACACGTCATTTGCTTGATGATCACAGGGTGATAGACGGACCCTGTCGCTGCTTAAACTTTGACAAGGGCCCTACCTATGTTCAGGGTCATCCTGAGCTCCTAGCTCAGGTCTCCTCATGAGGCTGTCCCACTCTCACTGCTCGTGGTAACTGCTGAGGCAGAAAAGGATGCAAGGTGTCCCATCTTCTTTTTTCCCCTCTCACCAAAAAATCTCATGTTGCAACAGCTGTGTGTATGTATGCACTAGAGCAGGTGCATGGTGGAACATGTTTGTGTATAAAGTACTGTGTGGTAGAGTTTGTGGTGGAGAACAGCCAGAGGAAACAAGAACTACATCTGCAAACAATGATGAAGGATACATCTGGAACTTAGGACATCATGAATACAGTACAGAAAACTTCAGACCTTGAAGGCAATTCCTGGCACAAAAGAAGGAAGAAACCAGTTAGTAGGTGCTTTTAAAAGAAGGAAAAAGCAGTTGGATAAAGGAGAAACTGCCCTAAAATCAGAAAAAATCTGATTTTATAAATGAGCACTTTCAAGAAAACAAAAACCCACTCATGATTAATGGGGCCAGAAGGAAGACTGGAGTGTAGAGAAACCTCCAGACTGACTTCAACTGCAAGAAAAAGCTGAGACATCTGGCTCAGGACTGTGCAGTTAACACTAACAGATCAATCCACAGAGCAAATCCAGGAAGGAAAGTTATGGAAATTTTGTGCATGTATGCAAATAAGGGTCTGAAAAAAATGCAAAAAAAACATTATTCAAACATCAAAATGGATAAGTATTGTCATCCTATTCCTATCAGGACTAATTAGAGATGGCAATATCAAACAAGATGAAATGCTTCCTACAGTATTCAAGTCCCTTGGAAAGGCAGTTTCTAACACCTGTTGTCCTCCCGGAGTGATTGGTTACATTTTCAACTAATATTATCACACGACATTTTTAAGTTAATGAGGTGAAGCTGTCTTTATTTACTTCACCTAGATCTTTTAGCAATGTTTTTATTCTACTTTTGGGTCTTATATGGACTTTAAATTATGTACTCTGTTTTGCACATTCAGATAAATATCTTCATCAATTGATACCCTTACACTGAACTCAGGGAGACCTAATGATAAATGGGCAAAATCGAGGGACCTGTCAACAAAGTTTACAATAAATCAAAACACAACTCTACAAAAATACCACCTCCAGCCCAGTACCCCAGAGCACCCATAGATTGTTTCCTATTATAGGAATTACATAGTCTAGTACCAAAAGCTTACACTGCAAGGATAAAATAAAAATTCTATTAATGACCAGTAAAACAGAAAAAGATCTGTATCATCTGGAAATTTACCTGAAATTTTGGAGAAGTTTGTGACAACATTACCAGAAAATAAATAAGGCTCTCATATTCCTCATCAATTTTTTTCTAATCTCTATCTATAACATCTTTAAACTTAACAAAAATTTGCATTTTAATATAGGAGATCTAAAATTACTGCATTGTTAATTTAGTTTTCCTAATTATAGCCAGTCACTTCAAGACATAGTTTGATGGTTTTTAATAAAAACCTACAGGCTGTTCAAAAAAATACTGCAGACTTTCATCTGGTCACAGTTGCATAGTTATGTAAACACAAATGAGTACCTAAAGCTGCACACAAGCTGGAAGAGTCATTATCCAGGCATTCAATTTTAACATGAAAATACTGTCTAACATGTATTTTAGGATAGGCCAGATTAAAACCAGAAATGCAGGCTTTCTGAATGCCTGCAGAGCATCGCTTAGAAAGCTAGCAAATCCTGCTCTTGCACATCCACAAAGTGAAGCTGAACTTTCTCTTTGCTACTAATGTCAGCTGTTTCCTTCTCATTTTTCCTCTGTAGTTTCCCCACAGATGACGTGGCAAGAATCAAGAGAAGCTTCTCTTCTGTGTTATCCCATTATAAAGTTTCAGACTGACCAATCACCCAAAGGCTGTTTTCTCCCTAACCTGCTATTATGCAGCCAGGACAGCCTGTCAAGTTGCTTTTCAGCAGGGTAAGCAGTATCTCTGCCTGCCAGAAAAGTAACCATTAAAAATGGACCTTACATCTGTGCCTGCTGTTTGTGTTTGGCAGTCAGAAGTCATTAGTAATGGCTCCGCTATGAAACTGGAGAAAGAACCAACACTTTCATATTTGGTGTCTTAAAAGTCTGTTCTGATTTCCTTATATTAATTAAAATATGTTTTAGTTACATTTAAAACCCTGCATAATAAGTACGATTGACACCGAACACATATAAACAGCTACAATGGGAAATGGTATTTTTTAACATTGGTATCTAATCTGGTCTTTGGGAAAAATAAGGAAACTTTTAGAAGCCTTCAAGCAATCTTTAAGGCTTATACACAGCCTTGTAACAGTAACTTTCTTTTAACCTTTTTACTCATACTGTGTCTATGTTCAGCCTGACACAATTTCATGGAAATAGAAAAACAGGGCAGAAGGAATACTCAACGCTTTAGTGTTACCAAATGGACAATGAGACAGTCAAGAATTAGTAGGGAAGACATTAAGAATGACTTCTGGTTTTATACTGTTTCTACACTCTACTGAACTTCATCAGCTCTTGCCCCCTTCCTCAAAAGTCCTTTGTATCTAACTGTCAGATTTCAGGGCAGAGCTCAGACTAAGTGTAATGTTTTTAATGATGTTCACTATTTATCTACTGAATCTCTTTTCAGTACAACAAATTTATTCAAGGAAACTCCTTTTGCCTTCTTCCTCTTGCCCAATACCCCGCTTTTCCAAGGAAACAACCTCAATCTGTTTTTCTAAATCTGCTTAGAGAGCCGAGAAGCTTGAACCTTCATTTTGCCATCTGGTGCAAGTTTCTAATGGCCTCTGGGTTAGAAAAATCAGAAGGAAAAACTATGAAAAACTCTGTAACAAACAAGGTCTGAAGCCTGAAGTCTAAAAAACAATTACTCAAAGATACTTTTCCAGTCCTGTTGCAGATGTAAATCTCTGTCATTCTGAATGTCTTTTAAAGTTTTGGGTAAGCACATATTCCCTCATTGTTTAGATGAAACTGCAAAGTTTGTTTTAATTATTTATTCTTTTCTTACTTAGACAGGAGAAAAACAAGGGGAAAACCCCAAACTTTCCTTGCATTTTAATTACCTCCAAACATTAGGTAAAACTCAGATAATTAACCTTTTAAACCATTAGCAGATATAACAGAGATTTTGACACATATTTTATTATATTCATGTTGTTTACAGAGTAGTTCTCTATTTACAGATATCCTTTTCATCACCATTTTCTTTTAAAAATGCTCAGTAAACAGACACATCATCTTCAAAGTCCTAACAAAAACGAATGTAGCAACTTACATCATATTAAAAGCCTCTCAAAAAACAGAGATGTATACATATGAATTAGGAATAATCACGATGGGACATGGCAGGAGAAGAGAAATACTATCCTGAGAGTAGAGGCCCCTATTATATTCTTCAGAGAGCAGATCAATGCATTTTTGATGTAAACACAATGCTTAGTTACAAAGGCTTAAGTTCTGCAATTGACTTTGCATAGACAGATTCAGCTGCCCTCTTGAAGCATCATTGACTTCAGTTGACTCCCACATGGAGTCAGTTGCAGAGTCAGAGACCCTTGTAATGGCCACACTATAAGGTCCTGAGTCCTTGTCCATTAAACTCAGTGTGACACTTTTTAGTTGATTTTAAATCTGAGTCTAAAAGCAGATAGATAAGAAAGCATAAGTAGTGTGAATGCATTTCTGAATTAAAAGACTCTTTCAGCCATTGAATATAAATGTTAAACACAGCAGCATACATCCTTTAAAAACTCATTCATCTCTCTTATGGGAAAGTAAATAAAAAGAAATGCAAAGAAAGCAGCTTATATTCTTGCTGCTTGAATTAACCTAAAAAAAGGGTAGGTGTTTTTGTATTTTTTTCCCCTGAATTTTCACGACATTAAAGCTCTTCTCTTTTATTACTGTGGTTATGTGTAATGCATTTTACCTTAAAAGGTCCATTCATTTTCATTGATAGCTTTGTACATTTACAGTATAAGTAAATGTTAATTAAAGTTAGTCAATGCAAATGAAAGAGTTATAGGGTCTCTTTTGGATTTAAATGTTCCAGCATGTACAGTTGCATTAATAAATTAAATTTTCTGTTTACATAGCTACATTTCTTGACACTATCATTTTTATAGCTTTTCAGTGGGAGGGAAAAATCCACCATAGTCCCCAAATTTCCTTGCATATTTTCATCCTATGTCTCTTTCACAATAAGGAACACAATACTTTCTTTAATAAGAACAAGGAAACTTTCACTGCATTTCTTGTCTTGTGGGCATTCAGATCTGCTCTCAGTAAACCTGACTCTCATCAGAAGACCTACGTATTTCAAAAGCTTATTAACACTAATTCTTTCCTTTAGCTAGGCAAAACAGGCAGATTTTTAAAAGATAAGAAGAGTATCAGAGAGATAAAAAAGTAAATATTTGTGTAAGTTTTGTTATTTCTAATTAATTTCTTATTTTTGTGTTAGTAAATTTTCTAAAAATTTTTGAGATACTTGAGGCAAGACCTTTACCTTTTCCTACACTTGCTCCATGCAATAAATACAAAAGATGCATTTATAAATAAAAAATAATACCGTGAATGTGGAATATCCATACTGATTATTTTAAGATTACTGCATTCCAGAAGTCCTACTGCCTCTTTCACCACTCACACTGCTCTTAAACAGATGTAAGGACATTTGTTTCAGTAGATAGGCCGTAATATAAAATTAATGCATCTATATACTAGCAGGGACCTTTAAAATAGTACTTGAAGACATCATCTACAATACACAATTGGTGGAGATGAAATTCTGTCATTCATATAAGTAATGTAACTGACCCTACTTGACAGAGAAATTGACCAGAGCTTCCAATGCCCCAATCTTATTTTTCTTAATTTTGTTAAAATACTTGTAGTTAAATTTTTCATGCTATACTTCTACCCAGGCTAATTATTTTGGAAGATGCTCCAGAACCAGGTGAGCCATTTTGTTTCTAAATTTACGTGGTCTTATCTTCCACTAAATCCAGATATTCTTTTTTCTGCTCTGGATGGCATTGAAAATTTTGAAAAATGTGACTTTGTTTAAGTATTTTTGAAGAACTTCTTATCATATGCTGAAAATTCATACAGATCTGGTCAGTTCTTATGTTTGTGGTAAATTGTAGTTTTATACATTCTTACTGGGGGTGTTTTCAATAACTATACACCTCTGAGAAAATTATTCTCCTTTAACTTTATTGGGCCCCGTAATGGTCTTGAGATTCTATATGCCTGAAACAGAGTAACCAGCCAGGTCTTCTGAAGCAAGGAGCTGCTGGCATTCAACCACACGGTGCTTGCTATAGCTGCTCTCAGCTGCACAGGGGTAGTGCAACACCAGTAGCAAGGAGAGATCTGGGAGCTTTTTTTCTTTCAAGTTAGAATTATTTGTCCTACTAGGACACAAATCAGAAAAAAAAATAAAAAAAAAAAATAAATAGAATCAGAAAGCAGGAAAAATAAATGGTTTAAAGTGCTTTGCAGAAGTTTGCTGAGCTTACGCAAGGATTTAGACCCCAGAGAGAAAGTGCTCCAGGCTGGGTGAGAATGAGGAAGGGAGGAGATCAAAACAAGAACCCATGTGCATCCCCAGGGAAGATCTATCCCATACAATGACATGGCAACTCTGGTAGAAAACTGGAATGAGATGGGTAAAAACTGGCTTTTTATGAGCCTGTATCTCAAGCACCTAACTTGTGTCAAGCTAGTGTCTTTCCCTCACTTCTCCAAATAAACTGTTTTCATTAAATTTATAAGAATGTAACACCTCTGAGCACTTTTCCTGGTGAAGTTCAGTTGAGATGAGTCCTGCTGCCATGAGTGGCACAACAGTGCTGTGAACAAATAAGCCTCATCTCCTTGCAAATTGCATAAGGGTTACTAAATCCACCAGGCAAAAGAGGACGAAATTAATGATGCATAGACCCTTGGATTCCAGTAGTTCATAAAATTTCTTAACTTTGTAACTTGAATAATGCTTAATGCAGCAGTCCTTTATGCTGCATTTGTAATGCACTATTGTGAAGTTTGAATGCATTAGCCAGATTAAAATGAACAGTTATTGTCAGTGGCACAAATCAAACTTCTCCAACTTCTAATCTCAAATGGAACAGAGGCAGTCTAGCCTTCCTAAGCCATCCCTCATGCTTTGCAGTAGAGGGCATTATTTGTTTTCTGCCTTTATTACATACAATATACTCTTGGAGAGGCAGGTTGTAAATATATGTTCTATGTCAGCCACATGAAAAATGTTTCCCCTGTATTTTCACTTTCAATTGAACTCTCTGGAGGATAACAGCTATGAGATCAAGCAAACTGAAAGAAGTCATAAAAATGGTGCCACACATCAACACCTTGGTAATACACAGATGTTGTCAAAGCTGGATACAACTGCAATATCAATTGGGAGAAAGGAGGATGAGGAGTGGCACAGCCAGTACACACAATTCAAAATATGGTCCATAGAACCAGGGCTAGTGAAAGTTATTTCTTTATGCCCCTGTCATATAAATCTACCTTGTTCTTTTGCATCTGCCTCTGAGAACAGGACAAAGGAATTCAGTGAACTCCCTTATATGAAGGTAAAAATGCTGCTTTAAAATGCATTAATGAAAATTAAAAAGGGGTTTGCTGACAACTCTAAAATTCCAAGTTGGACTGAGAAAACTAGAAATGCTTCATCTGGAAAGGGTGAGACATCTTATAGTTTACCACAAAATAAAGATATATTTATTTGGCTTGGAGTGATAAAATGTGTAAATTATGATGGTTTTGCTAATCATTTTAAACAGTACATATAAAGATATAGCTAAAGACATAGATAAATGTAAAGTGTTCTAGATAAAGTTCAAGTGGAAGAAAAAAAGTATGACTGTAGAAAATTCATAGAGAAAATTTTCATGAAATATTTGTTCTGTCTACTAGTGGGCAGTCCACCTCCAGCACTATCAGCTTTGACCATTTGTCAGCATCCAGACGACACAATCAACAAAAATAACCAAAGGTTATTGACTTGAATATCAAGGCATTATTGCCAGAGCCAGAGGGAATGTTTGCCCATTTTGCTAAGGATTCTGCAATCATATTTTAAGGGCAGCTCTGTTTATTTAACTCCATTTCAAAAGCCTATCTAGAAAGCTATATATATGGGAGGGGTAGGAGGTGTGCGTAAACTAAACATGTGAAGTTACAAATATAATTGCAAGTTTGAAGAACTCTTTCTGAGTTGCAAAACATATGCACATTTTCTGAATCTGCTGTCTGTATAATTGTTTTCTTCTAATCATACAGCTACTCCAAGACATAGTGTTAGTGTTTCTACTGAAAGAGTAAACTTATTACTATACAAAAATACTAGAGAAGGATATTTTGGGGATTATATAAGTTCCACATTTATTCTCTCTTGAAGAACAATCAAATGTCAAGTATTCTCATCTATTAGCTCTCAGGGTTCAGAATAGAATGGACTTAAAGGACAGTTAGGAAATGGGTGTTGACAAAGTGCAATTTTAGCCTTGTGTAGCTAATCTATTTAGGCTCTGTCTATAGTCAGCGGAGTAAGATGGTCTATAGAGGATGATTCAGAGCAGAAACCTAATTTAGATTGTCTGACTCACCCACCTCAGAATGAATCAGCAGGCACTCTTGACCAACATTATGCCTGAAAATTGAAAATGCCTTTCCTATACCTGAGCACATATGACGCACTACTCCCCAAAAAAATAAAAGAGATTTATATTCTCTACAGTACTTACTGTAACCCATTTAAAATTGTCTTTTTCTCTGCAAAACACCAGAAAGAAAAAAAAAGATCAAGAAATAAACAGAACAAGACAAAATATAAGACAGTTAAATAGCCTGTTAAAGCAGCCTAGGTCCTTATGGCCACAGCTGATAAAGGAAAAATGTGATCAATTATAAACTTGTTATCTCTTTAAGTTATCAGCTCCATTGAATTTGAACAGGTAATATCCTTAATCAACAGTATATATTTGTGGGTAAAAGCTGTGAGTTCCATTTTGGACTTGGGCAGTGCTTGATATGACATAGTTTGGCTGAAAGATGAAGCTAGTTAAGAATGTTGATTTCAAGTGGAAAAAAGTCAGTCATATAAAACAGCTTGGCAGGAGCAAAGGTGACAGAGAAAAAAGTTACCCTCAGGTATCAACTTTCCTTATCGTCATATTCATACTTATTTTTTTCCATCAGAAAGAAGGGGAAAAGTTGTTCATGAAGTATATGAAAAGGTAAGAGTTATCAATAATAATATCACACATTTTTAAGGCTTTAATGATTCACAGTTTCATCAACCAACCATGAAAACTGCATATTAATTAAAACTGGTGACCTTGGGAAAACTCAGCGGGGTAGGTAGATTTCTCTGAAAGAAATAAGTATCCTCCAAGTTGACTAGAATTGTAATAACAGAAAGTAAGCTTATCTGAGAATTTACTTTTGCAGTTTTTCAAATATATCTCAACACATGTTCAAAAGGAAAATCCCCTTTAAATATTTAATACTAATACAATATATAAACATTCCTATTTCACAGAATTTTATTTCCTTTCGTTTTAGAGAAGACATTGATGTTTATCACAATGTTTCCATCACAACTGTTTCATCCCATATGCAGAGTGCCACAGTTCAGTTCACACAACAGCACTAAAACATTGATCATAGGGAACATTTCAAAAGCATCTCCCCAACTTACTGTAGTCCTATTTGCCTAGATTACTGAGATTATGAACAAGTATCTGTATTTTACACCTTTAGAGTAGTAGTATTATTCTGTTATGCTCACTATATATGAAATAGCTTTTCTTGCTGCCTTCTGGCTAGTAATAGCCTGAAGGTTCTAGGGAGACAACACTTAGAGCTAAGTATTTTTGCACTTTAGGATTTGTACTTCAGCAACATAGGTATAATTCACTGGCAGCAGCCACTGCAAGCTAGACACACTTGGATTAAGCACCCACTGAAACGTGGACATAGCTATTTCAGCATTTTTTAAAATGTTACCTCGCCTTTTTCAAATATGTTCTTTAATATCCAGCAGTCATTGCAAGTCATTTCAACACACATTTGTACACTCATCAGTCACCTGTTATGGGTCCTCTGCTCTTTTCTGCACTCGATTTTCTGTCACTGCCACAATATCCTCCTCTAGGCAATGTGCTCAGCATGAAACATGATTGATACCTTTTGGATTTATCTTATGAGGAGAGGGGAAACACTGTAGGTCTGCACTGCTGAATCACAACATTTGTAAATATGCCTCATAGCACCTCATCAGGTGATGACATTGCATTTTTGCATCTTGTAGTCACATTCGAATGCACATCATCACACCATGATGCTGCATTTCAATGCAAATTCACCTCAGGAGGCCTGAAATAAAACAATGGTGTTTCTAGATGTCCTGACACCTAGGAAATTGAAAAACTTAATGTAGAGATTTAAAAATTGGGACTGCACTACAAGTATTATGAAGTTCATTGATCTCATAACCGATATCATTTTATACTCTAGACAATTCAACCAAAAGCAATGTAAGAAAGATCAGCATTAGTTTAGGGAACAATATTTTGTTCACTTGCTTACTTTTGTCTCACTAGTTGTCATGAGCCTAACAAAATAAACTAGACTATTGAGCAAACAGTAGTCAGTTTAAACACTTCAAATTACTTGTTTACCGCAGATCCATTATCTAACTAATGGTTTAGGCTTTGTCCCATTTTAATGTGCCTTTTGGCTTAAAATCATGGTAGAGACTTATTCCAAGTATTTTGTGTTGTTGAACCAACCAATATTTGCTTGTTTCTACCAGGTTACTCTTGCAGAGTTGGTATAGATGATGCCCAGTGGTGACAGAGAAGGGGCATCTTTGTGTTAGAAGATAGACAAGACTTCAAAGACCCTGGAAACACACGAGTCAAACCCTAGAAAGCACTTAGCCATATGTTAAAAGAAGCTGAAGGAAAGCCACATCCAAGCTCACTGTGTAAGATTTCCTTAAATGGCTTTGTTAAACTGTCTTTCACACCAGATTTGCACAGGGAGGTGAGATAGGGAAACCTTCACAGAGCCCCTGAATAGTTCATGGAAGGTTTTATGAAATCAAAAGTTCTTGAAGCCCCAAAAAGATTGTTTTTGCCATTAAAGTGACCCCATTGTGAGCTATGCACACTGCACCTTCCTCACTAACACAGAAATTTTTCCTGGTTTGGTTATAGACATCCTTTATAAGTAAGTATGTAAATGTTGCTTACTCCCCTCTGTGCCTCATACCACTACTGTAACCTGATGTAAGAGAAAAAAGGGCACTGAGGGGTATATTCTTTTTCTGCCTTAATGTCTTTGTTCTGTGAAGGGAGGGTTATGGCAATTTCTTCCAAAGAAAATCATTTAACACCAGGAAAGCAACCACAAGTCTGAGCTAAATGGTTCTGTAACTTGGGGTTAATTAAGGACTAGGTGATAGAAATGACCTCCAAGCAAGGATACTGACCAGCCCTATAGATTGTTCACTTTAAATTTCTCTGCTACTAAGCACATCCAACCAGACATTCGAGTTTAGCAGAAATTTCATTTTTTCTTTCAAAGGGAGACTTCAAATTACTATTTTCCTACAGTTTCAAGGACTGCAAAAGTATATAGTCCTACATCCACCTGAAAAATTAGTCAATGTTTTCAGCCAGACACCAAAGGGAGCCAAAAGTTTAGAAAGATTTGTATATGCACAGGAACTGAAAAGACTAGCAGACTTACATCACCCTAAATTAATTCTGTCTCATTCTTTTTTTTTTCTTTTTTTTTTTTTTTTTTTTTTCAGACAAACAAACCTGCTCAGAGGCAAGTTACTGGAAGAAATGTCTGCTTTGCAATGACCAGTCCTGTTCTGCAATCTTAGCAGTAAGTGAGGCAAAAAACAAGCAGCTGATTTTACTTTAAAGTTTTACCCAGCTTGTTTACAACTCTGGAAAATGGAGCTATATCACTTAGAATGTCTTCACACTTACTCTTTGGATTACACATCTTTTGACATATGTTAAGGTCTATTTCTTCTCCATGGGATGTTGTATGAAAGTGTCAGAAACAGGTATTCAGGCACTGAGATTTTCATTAAAAATCTGTCATGCCCATATGTGCTTAAAATTAGAACACAAAATAAACTGTAAGTTATACAGTTGAGAAAAGATATGAAAGAAAGGCAGAAAATAAATCTTCCCACTAGTTTGTTTGTTTTTCCTTTTAAGTGATATGATTACCAAAATAAACTAAATGGTGATGATCACCCTCTAGGAACACTGGCAGCACAGAGATGGTCACCATTTACAACAAAATTGTGTGTACAGAGATGATACCACTCAGTGACACTTGCTGACATCAGTGTAGACAGGGAATCCAAACTCAGGTTTGCACAACAACTTAACTAACATTACCTGCTGGAGAAGCCATAGGTATAATCTTTTGGAAAGCCATAATCTTCAATTTTTCTATTTGTTTGGAAACAGTAGCAAGCATTTTTTTGCTCTTACAGCACCATCAATTCAACCCCTTTGTTTTCCTACTTGTCTCTTCTCAGCAACACTCTCACTTCCAAATCTCTTACTAGGACTGTCTCTGGTTTATAAATTGTTTTCTGGAATGGTAGCTAGCTCCACTACTCCTTGTGAAAAGGGTCAGGGATTTTTTTTTCCCTAAGTACCACACTTTAAATTTGCAGCTGCTGTTCTGATCCTATTCCAAACAAAGATTACTGATGCTAAATCATATCCAACTTACCTATTTAAAGGGTCGAATTGCCTTTACTGGCACCTCACTCCCTCCCTCCCTCCCCAAATGAAAACAAACAAACAAAAATACTCCTCCCTCAAAAAAAAATCAACCATCCAAAAAAAAAAATCCAAAAAAAACAACCAAACCATGATGTTAGGTCTAAATGCTCTCTCCTGAAGATGTTAGCATCTCCAAGTCACACCTAGTTATCACTGATCAGAAGGTCAGATCACCTCCTCAATATCCTGGGTCATTAAGAGCCAGCATGGTGAACTAGCAGCACTTACAGGGCATGCTGATGAAGCACTCTGACTCATGCTGAGCAAGTGGGTTAGAAGAAAGGATCCTTGGGTTCTTACATGGAGTTATGGTCACTGCCACTCTGTTAGGGGCATCTCCTATCACAGCTCTGTCTGGACTTCTGCAGTTATCAAAATTCTCTCTGCCCAGAAGGAATACAGAAAACTGCTGTTAATGTAGGTCATTGAGGGAACCGACATTCCCATTCCCAATTACTTTTGAACAGGATAAGAATTAATATAATTAGCTGACCTAGTAATCCTGAATCTAGGATTACTAATGCCTTCTCCTCTTCCCTCACTCCCCAAGACAATGTCCTCCCCAGCATTCAAACACATATTTTTATTTCATTAGACCATTTGCAAGCTCACTAACCTGTCTCCTGAGATTGTTAGTACATGTGGCTCCATTTTAACTGTGCACATTAGAATCCCCATCACCCTGCAACTCTGCTGCAAATATACCTTGCTTATTTTCATGATGTTTATTTGCTATACTATTCATCATCTGCTATGCTTCAGAAAACCGTGCACATGTAGTAAATAATATAATACCTGTATTATGGCAAGAAAGCAAAGACATTTTGGTTCACCTGTCCAGTAGTTCGTATTTCTCAGACAGTGAAAGGAGAATAGAAATATGAGTGTCATAGTCAGCATTATGCTCTTGTTCACTGCAGCTTTCTTTTTTTAGACTTTGCTGCAGTTCCTGTAAGGAGCTGTGTGACTTTCCCCCCTCATGTTCCTTTGTACACACTGAATAAAAGCAGGCAGTAACAGTCCCATAACCAAATCATGTAGGTTTAATAAAAAAAAAAAAAAATAAAGTTTTGCACTGCCATCCACAAAAAAAACAAACCAAACCAAAAACAAAACCGTGCTTTTTCTACACCAAGCCGTATTTTACAATGACAAGCAATGCCTGGACAATGGCTGAGATTTGAACATTGCAGCAGTATCAATCAAGCATGCATCAGATAAACACGTCTCAAAGTGTGTATTAAATACAGACTTGAACTCATGCAGATTGACATACAGTATTTTATTCTCAATGTGTCCTTTTCCTACCAGCGGAGATTTCTTTGTTCTTCAACTGTGTTTCTTGAACTGCCTTCTTTCTGCAAAAGAATTTTTGCATTTCAGAATAATTTTTCTTAAACTTATTTTTGAAAGTTGAAGTTTAGGTCAAATGCAAATATGAATATAGTTTTATCCTGCATGCATAATTTGTAGACTATGTGGAACTGACTCATCTGTCTTCTGTATCTGGCATGATGAGCTTTCCTGCTAAGAGTGACCTATTCATCCTTCAAATAAACATCCACAGAGGAAGAAAAACAATATGTACAGTTCCAAATAAGAAACAACATATTGTACTTGATATGATGTGCTCATGTCAGTTCTGCCAGCAGTCTTTTGAATTAAGAGAACATTCAGAGATACAGGGTAGTATCTTCTGCACTTCATCAAATGAAAATTCTGAAATATCTGAATTTGACTGTTGATGACACATGACAAGAAACAATGTCTTGTCTCAGTGATCTTAAGCAGAATGCTTTGAATAATGAAGAAAAAGTTTGCAGAAATGTTGTAGTTTGAGGAATTATGGTCTAGTGTCAAACAAAAGGGTATTATTTCCTTGAGTAACTGAAGTATTTATTACTTACTAATATTGTCACAAATTATTTTACATATATGATCAACAAAATTTAGCAAAACTGTCAGCTAATACTTTGTTTATAAGACTCTACTGTTTGACTGATGTGTTCCCTTCTGTCAGCATTTGATTTTTTTTACTTGTTTTGCAGCAGAAATTTTGTTCAATTCAATAGAAGAGTAACATTATGTATGTTCACATACTATGTGCACATAACATAGGACAAGACCTTTAAGTGTCTGAAATAAGGATCCAGGGACCAGACCTATAGAAATCTGACCACAGCCTCAAACATGGATCTGGTGTGGCTGTGTGTATTTTTTCCAAAATTTGTTGAAAGATTGAGCATTTTTAATGAGAAAATTAGAACATCTTAAAATAACTTGTAGTCTCTAGGTGATTCTAAGAAAACTTCTAAGTTAACATCTAGGAACAAAAAATCAGGGGTTTTTTTTAGAACAAAAGTGACTACATGCAGCAAGTATTGAAATAACCTCAGCATTCTTACAATCTGTATTTCTGCCTACAAATGCAGGTGATAAAAAGGAAGACAAAATTTCTTTAATTTTGCCTTTGATGAGTTACCATTTCAAGCAAAATAGATTTCCATCTCTTTTTCATTTACAAACAAACCCTGAATCTAGTGGTCAGGTTTGGTTCATTTTGTTGTGTGTTCCACAATGCCTGAACACAGCTGTCTGTGTGAAATCACTGGCTACATTCATGAAAACCCAGTCTTCTGATTATACCCTCCCTACATGGTGAAACCTTCATAGAGGTGTTACTAATAGCATAATAAAAATACAAGGGATTGTACAGGTGTCGATAGACCTAATCTGGCCAGCAGCACCTGCGTTACTAATACTATTGAACACAATATCTAAACCAAAACAAAATCCTGGCTTAATTCCCAGACCTAGGGAATGATCATAGGACAAGTTACTGGGAGGTAACGGTGGAATAACAGCATTTTTTTTCTTCAGTTGGAAAGCAGAACAAATTTGAGCTGGAAATAAGGAGAAAAAATGAATATAGAACCCTATAATGTCATTTTTATTTAATCATTTTATAGGGTGCAACTGGCAGGCTTATGTTTTGCCAGGTTGTTTTTTGTCACTTAACACATTGTGAAAGTCTGTTTTACAGACAGACACTGTCAAATAAACTAGGTTACTAGATCAGAAATTTAGACAAGCAGACTTAACACTGTAATTAATTTGATCTTAAATTTTGTCTGCTTTTCCCAAGTTTCCTTTGCAGACAACCCGCAGTAGTTGTTGTGGCACTGCTGGAGTTTTCATATGTTTCACTTTGTTTTAGGATCGTCTAGCAACACATCCCACATCCCAGTCTCACTGAAACAGCTTCCTCTGAGTTTTCTTCTATCTCTTTACCCATTTGATTTTTAAAAAACCCAAAATACAGTGTGATTTAGAAGACTAATAAGAAGAACAGTCAAGGATAGGGGCTGATGATATCCCTCTTTTTTTATTAATAAGGCCGACAAAGGAGAAAGAGAAAGAACAGAATAACAAGCAGTAAACATTTCATCTCTGTAGTGTGTTTGGAAATTAAATATTTTCACTCATCAGAAATCAAAAGTGGCCAAAGATTCAAATATGAAATGCATTATAGGAATACCTCTTAAATTGTTATTTTCAATTCTGTGTTTGAAGTATAGTTATGTCAATGCCTGTGTTGTCACTAAAATAGAGAAAACTCTCTTGAAGCATGAGAAGATAGGTCAGATGGAAGCCAAAAAAGAGCATTCTCATATTGTTACTGGTCCACTGTATTGGGGAGGCTGTTTAATGGGGCATTGCCTGCATAGCCCAGACCAGAAAACAGTTCAAGCAAGGCAATGTCTGCTGCATTGACCATGATACCAGCAATTCAAAACATATTGTGTTATGAAGGAATCCACTGTGAGAATATTAAAGACACAGTACGGAAGACAACTGACTTCTTAAGCAAAATATACACCAGTTTATAAAACTAAAACAGAAACTGGCCTTTCTTAAACACCACTACATGTAAACTGTTTTTGTCAACTTCAAGATAATTTCAATATGAGAGCTGTAGATTATAATTTGGAGGGTTTGTTGGGTGAGAGGAAGAGAATCTTTTGTCAAAGGGCTTCTATGGCAAACCTCTGTTTTACTGAGGGAAAGTCTAATGAAACATATTAGTCAAACACAGTAGAGTCAAATAAAGAGCACAATAACTGGTTGATGTAGCAGGGGCACAATCACCTGGTGTTGTGCTATGGCTTATGGGGAAAACTGCCCTGGTCCTGCCAGGATCTTTCTGTACTGTCAATTCAGCACAAGTTCAGAGCTTTTCTCTCTTTCCTAGAAATCCCAATAGTAGTTCACGACGTCTTTCCTCAGTGATTAGGATGGACCATGCTCGAATGGGATGTAAGATGTCCCGACTCCTGATCCTCTAAGCAATGCTTGCAGCTGAACTGGAGGTAACATCTGCAAACTCGATGCAGCTGTACACCTGTCACAGAGGTTGCTATATTTAAGTACATGCATGATTTATACATAATCTAGATATCTGGGGTCTTCAACAGTTGCCTATCAGACTCAGACTCTGTCCAAGTATGACAGATAGTCGATATTGAGCTGAGCACAGGATTTTGAGGATCTAATTCTAGTATTTTTATTAATCAATTTAAAAAGATAATAAAGTGTTTCTTTTCCAAGCTCCTACTCTACATCAGGTCTTCTTGACATGGTCTGATATTCCCTCTGCAGGAGTTTGAAGCAGTGGCAGGTTGCAGAAGTGTGTGTGTGTGCTTATTAATACAGCCAAGTCTGGAGGATTTATATACTTAAGGACACTCTTTGCCTGGAAATAATTCCCTCTTCCTATATTATGGCTCTTTCTTTTCTCTTCTGATTTTGGATGTAAGCTAACTACAGTATGCTCCCCAAGGAAAGGTTTTCTGTAGTCCACATGGCAGCTAGGGCAGCTAGGGCATCTAGGAGGCTCTGTCTTTTCAGGGATGAGGGCAAAGAGATCTTTGGAAATATTGCTGAGAATTTTCTTCGTATTGCCAAATAATCTTTTATATTCTCATATTCCCTACTCCTCCATTCTTTCATGCCTTTCCAGGACCTTCCTGGACACCAATGCATTGAAGTGCATCATTATGTGTTTATTGCTACCCTATTATATTATCCCTTTCTCCTTATTCAGTTTATGCTCTCAAACGGCATCTTTCAATTGTTTGGTTACAAACAGCATTTAAAGTACCTCCGAAGATTTTTTTTCTACTGTTTATGTGAACATTAGAAGCTCAAGTTATTTCAACTACCGGGACATTGTGAACTTTTTTCACCTATTGCAAAGAGATCCTTGGTACCAGATGATTTCTCACTTCTTATAGGGTATGCGGCACATCCTGAAAGAGGCAGAGCAGAGCATGATGTTGAATGCTGTATCAGAACCTTACTGAATCTTGCAGACAACCAGAAATGTAGCCCAGGGACCAGTAAGTGTAGGTGACAAGTAAGATGCTGGAAAAGGAAGTGAGACAGATAAATCATGTGAATTATAGGAAATGGAAAAAAATAAGCCCTCTTTTCCACAAACTCTAAATATACCTCTTAGTCTGAATAACTTAGTAAAGAAACATTGAATTTAGCTGCAGTAAATATTTACAAACATCACACTATTGCTATTCATTTATCTAGCCTGCAAAAGACAGCATCTGCACACCTACAGTTGTAATGTTATCATTCTCAAAAGTATTTCGTAACATGATAAGTTCATTCTTTCTTTTGTCTTCTACAAAGAAATGTAAACCAGCTGCAAGGGAATATAAGAACTGAATTTATAGTTGTTTATGTTTTATAGAACAATCTGTTTCCTTCATGTAAGTGACTGTTAACTTTATTAAGTATGCCTGAAAGGGAATCATGCTATACAAGCAAAGGATTAGGTTATGGCAGCCTTCTATGTTTACGTAAAGTGCTGAGAGCTATTTCAGAGGACAGCCTGCTCTGAACTTTCTTACCCAGGGGTTATAGATCGACACCATGAGCCCAGCAGGGTAAAAGGAGACTCCTATGGTGAAAATATCTACACAAATAGACCTGTTTCCTGAAATTCATTCTGTTTGCTCATTTTTTATGCTAATTAATTCACCAATTAATTCCCAGCAGTGTCTCAGCATTTCATGCGCAAGGCTCAGCTAGTACATCAGCAGTCTGCAGCTAAACACCTACAGATGGCAGCTTGAGAAAAATATTGATTTTCAATTACTGGAATTTGTTTAATTCAGCATTAGCTTTGTAACCATTCCTTCCTCATCAGCATATGACCACAAGGAGCTTGTCTGTCCTAGGTAGTCAGGAACCAGCCAGTGAGTCAGCTCATAGGAGCAAGTTTGCTCCCTAAGTAGGCAGGAGGAGAGAAGATGCAAGAACTGCACACACAGCTGTGGGGAACGCTGCAGTTCCATTGTTCCACAAACCATTCTCATGAGTGCAAAACAAAAGAAAGGGGCGCACCAGCTGCATTATGCACCCCAACGATGTGAGAATTCTGGGAAGAATATCCTCTGCCATCAGTTCTTCACAGAAGAAAACCAGGAAAAAGACTTATTGGTGAAGAAGCAAGGAAACTGCAGCACACATGACATAAAAAAGCAAGATGGACATGTGTTTGTCAAAGAGAAGAGAAAGGATAACAATCAGTTTATTGTACACCCAACTGAATGGATGAAAGCAGCATATGGCCTATAGAGAAAGCCTTGACAATAAAAAAAAAAAAAAACAAAACAAAAAACCCAACAAAACAAACAAACAAAAACCCAAACAAAAAACAAACAAACAAAAACCCCAAAACAAAAAAAAACACCCCACTAACAAAAAACCCCATAGTTGTTTCACTTTTACACTGACAACAGACCTTTCCTTCTGAAGTTATTATTGATGTATGTACTTCTATGTTCCATAACATTCAGACATCTACATTATTATTCTCAAAATAAGCTTTTACAGAGTATGAAAAAGCTGAGTTCAAATGTGATGCCTCATCTCCTACATGTTAAACCTCATGTATACAAACAAAGTGTCATGGAAAATCAGACCCCATAGAAGTGGGAAATCTTGGATTTTATCACTGAATCTCCATACTGAATACTGTACAGTATTCTCCCCTGATGCCATGGGATATGTAGGCCCTTATATTTTTCATGAAGTACTGCAATCTATAAAAGATCAGTGCACATGATTCAGCTCTAAAAATTAGCATAGTCTAGAGTTTTGAGTTTAGAGTTACTGAATTACACTGTTAGTGTTAAGATTCAATACAAGCCACCAGGAAATCTTTTCAGAAACAGTACCAGCAGGAACAAAGACAAAACAAAGAATCCAAACTAAAGTCCCAAAACGATCATGCACAGTAATATGATAGCAATACCAGGATTTTCATTCCCATATCACACTGGTGATATATCAAATCCAGTATTTAATTGGTGGTCTTTCAAAGAAAAATGGGAGAAATCAAGAGAAGGATTATTGCCCTTATAGGACTAATATCTTCACTATGCAAACCAGGTCTCTGCTTTGAAGTTTATAGGTCATGTTTTATCTTTTAAGGAAGAGAAAGTGTGATCATGGGATCATTCTTACGAGTAGTGAAACCACAGAAGTTCTCATTAGGTATTTAAATGGATAATCAATCTTTGAATCCCACTGAGCCTGGTGGCATCTTTTGACAGTGAATTCTAGATTTATTCTATGTTGACTTACTCTTTTTAATAAAATCAGATGACAAATAAGGAAATCAATACTTTTCATGTAAGAACATTATGAAATTCTGAATATTAGCCCTGAAAGCTCAGTGGCTTGGCTTCTATCCAACACAGCACAATTAAAGACAGGACAGATGAAAAAAGAGGGGAAAAAACCCTGTTAAATGCTGATAATTATCTTTAGATATTGGCTCCGTTAGAATAGTATCTTGCATATTTTAAAATAGCATACTTTTTTCTGTGTCTTTTAGACTGAAAGGGACTTCTGCTTTCAGTTTATATCTCTATTGCCATTAGGTCTTCCTTTTTAATAAATTCTCATTCACGCAATGGTAATGTATCAAATTAATCTCAATCATAGGCATCTCCACATAAATATGCCTTGATCTTTCCATTGAATAAGGTATTTCAAACTTTCTCAGTGGGTATTTTAACTAATTTAAACAATCCTGCCTGTCACACTCCCTCCACCTCCACAATTTTTTTGCTCCTTATTCTACTAAATAATCAATCTCTGCATAAAGGGCTAGTACCAAACCACAAAGTTAAAAATGGAGTGAATAACAGATCAATAAAACATGAACTTTTCTTCCACTTACAAGTTTAACAAAACATTTATTTCAATAACTATGTTAGCAGCCAATATTATTACACTGTTGTTTCTAAGGTCAGAATGGTTTCTACCTTGAGAATGATCCAGCAGTTCATTTTAGCTATATATAATCAGATTTAAGTGCCAGAAGATTGACACTTCTTCTGAGTAACAAAATCCTCCCACAAAGTCTGTTTTCCTCTCACACTGCACAAAAAAAATTTATGAAAAGCATTGGCTGAATTGGCACACTCTCTAATTTAAACTACAGGCACAAACATGATGTATGAATCAATTCTTCCATAGCATTAACTTCATACAAGAGATACATATGTTTCAGCAGATATTCCTGCATCTTCTCACTTTGAAATGAAGATATTTATCACTGGCAGCAGTGCCTCAAACCTTGGCATACACCAAAAAAAACTGAGAGAAAACATGTCGCCAGAGGGATGATCTCCAGTCTCTTCAAAAGTTCATCAGAAAGAAGGGCATAAATTTATGTAAGAAAGGAAGATTTCTTGGATTTGGAAATTTAAGACTCATTCCCAGTACTACAATACTGTGTTTTCACTTGAAAACAGCAAGCTCAGGAATGAATTTGTTGTCCCTGTTCTTTGCGTGAACTTGGGATCCCTGTTTTTCCCACTAGTACTGCTGGGGTGTGTGAAGCCAAAAACTCCCACAAAATATTTTGCTTAGGAAAAGATGGCCTCAGGATACCTTCAGGCAGAAAAATGAGACTATTCTTAACTCCAAAATATGAGCCTAGAGATGGGCTAAAAGCATATTAAAACTCTGTCTCTCCAGAGTGTTGCTGGCCATAAGGACGATCAATGCCAACCAGCTCACACAAGCAGATGCAGTGGTCAGCAGTGTGGGTAGTTACCAGATTTGATCCTCAGAACGAAAGCTTATGCTGACATAAGTATGCCCATACTTGTAGTTCATGTAGTTACTGATCCCTCAAATGTAAGTTTTCACAGCTGTAAGCTGCTAACTAGCTGTCCAAGAGTAGGTTTGAGCAGAAGCTGGACACATTCACCTGTGACTCTAAGGTCATGGATTGTAAGCTTTGCCTCAGTGTCACTTGTAGTAAAGCTCCAATTGCAATGTTTATTGGTTTCTCAGGGGGTCATGAAGCTAACTCTATGAGCATTTGATTGCTGTAAATGGAAATAGCTGGATCAGTGCACGGTAACATTACTGTATTCCCTCAGTGATATGGGAAGCATCACTATAATAATTTGCATTCCAAAGGAAAAATCCCCTTTTGAAGATTTACTTGCATTCCAGAAGATTAATTCCCCCTAAGAAAAAAATCAAAGAAAAAACAACAGAGCTGCTGAGCACACCTTTGCACGAGGCTGCACTTCTTCTCTTTAGAAGCATTATTTTTTTTCTTTCTTTTTATTATTATTTTAGGCAGTAGGTAGGGCTGAGTCTGTTAGATGGGTCCTCTTTTCATTCTCATTTATAGAGTCTTAAAAATAACAAAGAGATTTATCAATTTATGAAAACAGAAGTTGAAAGCAAGGGTCCTCTTCACATGAATAAATTTGACTTGGGGATTACTTTTCCTCTTCAGATTTTTCCCTATTCTAATTCATCTGAAGCACACTTTCTCATTATACTGAGTCACAAAGTCATCTTGCTTTTCTCAGAAAAATAAAACCAGTAATTTCTTCTTTTAAAAAAAAATAATTTCTGTAAAGCAGTGGTTGAAGTTTGTTTAAGCCAGAGAGCATCCTGCTTCTTCTACCTGACGTAGGCAAGCTATACATACAGGCTTTGAAATGGTGGCTGCATGAACGCTGTATGCATGAAATTCTGTGATCTTCTCATGCCTTTTCACCTGGTTGTATTAGGTAGAGTATCTATACAACCCACTGGAGTAAGACTTTTGGCCTTCCTATCTTCCTGCATAGCCAGGGACACTCTCTTGGCCCCCTTTCACTGTCTGGACCATCTGCAAATAGGGATTGGGAATAGCTTCAATATGCAGTAGAGACATATCCTTTTCCTTGCCTCAACCCAGATAAAGTCATTGTTCTCTATTTCAGAATAAAACCTTTCCTTCAGAACACCATTAGCTGCTTCTACATTTTTCAGCATCCACTAAAAAAATTCTTACCCAGCTGGGCTCTTACTTTTCTGCTGAAATCAACTGAATGATTCCAGTAGAGGCTGATAATTGAACAGGGATTTCCCTTACAAAGATAGACCACAGAATCAGAGAACTGGCACGGGATTAATTTAGGCACTGAGGCTGTCACATACCATCATCCACTAAAGACTGTTAAAGAAGACTTTCTCTGATTTCTTTCTCTTGTGTATGAGACACTGGTAAAACCTCATGGCCTGAGCAAGAGATTGGATTCCACTCAAAGGAAAATAAGAGGTGAAGATAAGAGGTGTACAGGCTGCTTAGATGACTACCCTCAAAGATTATGATTTCCCCAGAGCTCCCACTCATAGTCCTGGAGGCTTTCTGCACTCAGCAGATCTCCTTGGGAGTTAGTTCCACAACAAATTGTGTTTACACAGGTTTCTTGTGTATCTTATAACTTTTCATTGTGTTACTTTCCTTCTTCCATGTTATTTCAAAGGAGTATTTTACAGCTTGTGTATTCCTCACCCAATAAGCCCATCTGCCTCATAGCTTCCAGCCCTGGCCTTCTGTTTTCCAAGACTGTCTCCATTACTCGCTTTGCTTTCTGTACCACTTCCCAGTATCAGTCTCCCAATGTCAAAATTCATCCAGCAAATACCACCTGGTATAAGCTGGTCTCCAAGATTCACAATCTTTTTTCTCTCCCCTCACCTAGCAATACTCTCTCCAAATTTAATACTTTCCACAACTATTTCCATTTTCCTTTAAAGTCACTTCCCCACATCCCATCTCACAGCACTGGTTTTGAAGCATCCAGTTCCTACCCCAACATCAATGCATGTATTAATTACAGCTCAGCCTTAAATATACTACATCTTCAAAAGGTGAACGAGATTTTCTTTTCCTAGTCAAAACATATATACTGTTATGGGTTGTCAAAATCTCTTTAAATCTTGGCTAATAATCTCTGCTTGTCTTCTGGGAGAAACTAGCTGTTAATAACTTCCATACAGTGTGTCTCTGTCTTCCTGTATAGTGCAGATGCTTATATCATGTTCATCAGTGTATTTACATCTGCTCACTCCTATGTGACTCTGTAATTATGGTGGAATAGATATCACCATCTTTCCACTATAAGACATTTCTTGCAATTGATTAAATTCCAGCAATAGCAGGTGCCTTCAAGAGGTAACATTTTTTCTCCAATTATAATTTCAACCACTTTCTAGAACTATGGGCACACAACCACGCACACATACATGCACAGAACTTTTAAAAAAACATGGGCTTTGGAGCAGGTAAGTGAAATTTTTATAGGGAATGATCTTTTTATCAGTGATGTAACATTTTTCACATTTTTGCAATTTTTCACAAATCCACCAAATACTGTACTTAAAACACCAAATCTACCAAATATTTTACTTAAATCCTAGTTTCTATGATTAGTTGACAAAGTTTAAAGAAATTTTTTCAATTCTGGCAAATAATTATCTTGCAGATAATTATGTGACAATTCCCCCCAAACTGTGTACCTTGCAATCTAGAGTGTAAAGGTGAAACAGAGCTTTCCTTCCAATTCTATCTGCTCAAAACTAACAAGATGTCATTTTCTTGAACAGAAGGATTGGGAACATGTCACTCTTGTGCCAGGAGTACAATACTCTACCTGCTATGGGAAGAAAGTTGGAAGTTCTCTACTATATTTTGTAAAAGGGGAGTCTAAGTAAGAAAGAAAAGCTTGTGAATTGAGAGAAGGAAATGAGGACGATCATGGAAAACTTGAGGCAAAAAACAACAACCTGGTACAAAGCATGTTAGACAACAAGGGAAAAGTCACATTGCCTTTCTCTCCTCCCCGTCTCGAGGTACGCCCAGAATCAGTGCTTATCCATGTTTTGTAAAGCATTTAAAATGGATCTGACAAGATCTTGCTATGGTGTATAGAGGTTATATATACTGGCAGGATAGCTATTCAATATTCACGTCTATCCTCTTCTGCTGACATGTGACATTGGGTGTCATGTTGTTGCACTCTGAAGTATACTGAAACCCAGCTCTGAGTATCAATCCCTGAATTTCCCTGACCTGTGAATTTCAGAACAGGCTGGGATTAAAATGCTTTTCTCTCTATTTAGAAGGCTAAGGTCCTTACCCCATAGCTCTTACACCCCTGAGAAGTGTATTCTGAGAACGAATACATAGGCTTTTGTCTGAAATTCTCATTGCTGACACTGTCAGGACTATGTTTAAAAAGTGTTGGCTTACTTCTTATAAGAGAGGCTTTGGTAGTTTAGGAACAGCTCTTCATCCAGCCCCACTCCCAAGAACAACATCTCTCCCTCCCTCCCTTCAGCCCCATGCTGCACAGCAGCTGTCTCCTCCACCACAGAGCTCTGGGTCCTCCCTGGGATACAGCCCATCCTGGGGAAAAAAATAGCATAAGATTACATAATGAAAGATAGACTTGTAATGCAGATGCACAAGAGGGCAAAATTAAGGTCATGCAGTCAGTTCTGTAATGATTTCTGTTTGCTTTCATTTCTTCTCAGCACCTACCCTGCTCCCTGTTGAAAGGCACTATTCCCCTCCAGTCCTTCACTATTCTATTTCCTCAGCTTCCTCTTTATTACCCATCCCTGCTCATTTACAGAATCATGTCTCTGTCTCTGTTTCTCTCTCTTGCCCCTATTTTGATACTTTCTGTACACATGGCGCTCACTCTGCACTCCTATTTCTCACTGCTGTTTGAACAAACAGTTCACTGCCTAAGGCTGCTGTCTCCTGACAAATACAACTCCCCCCTCTCCACCCCATTATTGTGGCTGACGCTAGCCTCTCTCAAACTCTAACAAAAAATACTTTCAGATGTAAAGAAGGCTTTCTGATTTAATTTCCTTTCCAGACACAGAGGGGAATTATTTGAAAAATCCTGATTAGACATGATCTGAAACAACTGAGGCAGCATAATATACTCATAGCACTAATAATACTGAACATTTATGCACCATCTTTAGCCATGAAAGTGCTTTGCAGACACTAAGGGAGTGATTTTTCAGAGGTCCCGTGCACTCATTGCTTAGTGACTTTAGCTTTTTTTCAGTAATTGATCAGTGTGTCTGAAAATGAGAAGTCATCTAATTAGTGTTTGAATATGGACAAAAAAAAATCTCTAGCTATCATCCTATATACAGAAAAGTGGAACTATAAAGATCACCAGATGTATCAAGTCAGGATGTGGGACTGCCTTTTTATTTTATGTTGGTACAGTAGGGCCCTGGGGCTGTATACAGAAAAGGGCTCAGCTCTCAAACCGATAATAGGTGTCTAAGTCCATAAAGGTTCTTGAAATCCAGCTTTCTGGAGATGTTGTTACCTAGATTTTTTCCATTTCCATTTTTACAGCAAAGTCAAAACTGATTGCTATTTTGGGGGTTTTGAGCCTTACACAGGGGACAGCTAAGATAATTATAAAACCTACTCTGCTTTTAGTCAATAATTCAATGATTAGAGTACTCATCGGGATTGTTAAAGATCTAGCTTGACCCCTGAGGTTTGGCATCTAGCAGACAGTATAAGTATTAATAGGACCTCTTAGCCTCACAGGTAAAGAAGCTGATTTCAAAGAGGGGACTAAACCTGGGTCTTTTAACATCTTACTAGAACACTCTTAACAGGGTTAGATTTTCTTGTACATTGTTTTACATGAAAAAAAACCCCAACAGTTCTGGCTTGCTTTCCTCATATCAGGAGAGGTTTCACACACTTATTTACAGCTGAAGGATCCCTTTTCCATTTGCATCCTGGTATAGGAATTATTTCAATGCCCCATTATTTCCTGCTGACTGATTTCAGTAGTGCCTTTCTGTATTCTCCTTTTAAACACTGAGCTCTTTCTATATATTGTGGAGAACCTTAAGAGTTGGGTGTTATTTTAGGTACTCATCCTTGTAATACCTACATCTCTCATGGACTGAAGTCTAAGTAACACTGAAAGCAGAAGCCCCTGATACAAAGGGACTTCTTCCAAAAGTCACTTAAATGCTGTCAAGTGGCCACTTGACTCCAAAGTTCACTTTAGAGCTGGTGCAGTTCAGTCCACATAATCTAAATTTATCTGGTATCTATTTTCTCAAAAAGGGCCATATCCTCTTAGTATTTCTGGGGAAAGGTTTTTCACTTAAGTGAATCAGGGATTTATAAAAACTACTAACAGCTGGTGAAACATTCCAGTATCATTCTGTGCTGTTGATACAGACACCCTTGAGGTAGCTGACAGCCATTTTATAATTGCAGCTCTTGACTGTTATGATTTGGAAGTTCACTGTCAGGAAACCAGGAGTTAAGTCATCTCAATCTGTATATTTCACATTAACAATTTCCTACATCAAAACACCTGGGAAGATGGATGGAGATCTTCCCTAGGATTCACTACTGAGGAAGGTTCTGCTCTTGTAGATCATATTTTGTAGGCCTTTCTGCATGATTCATCCATTATGTCACTACAACTAAACATTTTCTGTCCTTTTAGCCCATAGATAGCTAAAACCAAACCTGTGTTCAGTGATAATTTGAGATACTATAATTGGTAATGCTCTTCTGAAAAAAAAAAGTATAGAAATATTATCATTGGGTCAGAACTAACCTCAATAACCACTATTGGGTGAAGAGCTATTTTGGTACCGATAGTTGTCAAAGATAATAGACCTCTGGACTTGCAGGCAATATTTCTTCTAAAATTTTCAAGTAGTTAAACTATTGTAGTTTCTGACATTTTGAGCCCAATGTAAAGCGTTGTGTAGCATGAACACATAGTGATGCAGTTTGTTCTTAAAGGAAACTCCTAGAAATAGTCTCTCCTCCATCTGATCCTTTATCTGCCTGATTTTGTGATTCACTCTGGAGGTCCTGCCTTTTTCTCCATGGTACATCAAGTTGAACTTGATCTATAGAACTTGTTTGGATCTCTGAGGAACTTTGAATTCTTTCCTTGCTACAGGTATTTATAACAGTATTCAATAACTTAAAAAAAGGAGCCTTTGCTGCCACCTCTGCTACTCTCCCACTGTCTCATAGTTCAATTACTTGTTTTTCAGACTTGAAAGAGATCCTACACTATAGCAACTTCCTTTGCAATCCCATTAACTCCTGTTCAGAGAAGCAGATCACACTGGTGGGTCTCAAATACATTATAAGAAAGGAAGAAACATATCCTAAAGCACAAGTTGGAAACTCTGCTGGACAGCTTGTCAGTGGAAGGACAGAATATTGCCAGTTTTCAAATGGGCAATAGGCTACAGAGAGATTATACAGTTGCAGTGGTTCTTTTATTTTGTTATACACTGCTAAGAGTCCTGTGGAAAAATAAAAAAAAAAAAAAAAGGAAAAAGAACGCAAAGCTGAGATAGTACATAGGCATATTTGAATGTTGCCCATTCATTTCTTGAATTTTGTCAAAAATTAAGATCTTTTATTTATATATTTATACATGTTTAAGAACAAATTTCAAAAGTGGAAAATAGTTTTGAAGTTCTTATATAAATTTCCATCCTTTGAGGTTCTTATGATAAACTTTCATTCTTGGAAAATCCTTGGAAGAATGTCTTCATTTTCCTTTCTTTTTTCTTTTCTATTTTTTTTTCTTTTTCAAATCTGACTTAAAATTATTTCACAAAAAGAGCCAACAGCAGAATGAAATCTAGTCCAAATTCACCATTCTTAGAATGAGCCCTCTACTTACACCAGCATCTAAATAAATGATCTAATACTGAACAGTAGTCAAGAAATGAGTACAGAATGAATATATGGTACTCACACTGTAAATATAGTTTACTTTATGGCAGTTTTATGCTTTCAGGTCTTATCTGAAATTGCCTCACCTCAGATTCATCGTAAAGCTATTTTACTAACATCATGGCAATTTTCACCAACAATTTCAGTTTTCAAGAAACTTTTAAATCTCAAGAAAGTTGATTAAAACCCCATCAACCTTTTGCTTTCTGCAAATAGATTGCATTTGCATCCCAACAATTTCCATGAGCAAAATATCCATTTCAATGTAACAAAGCTTTAGCTTAAAATAGACACAATATTATATTACCCAGTGTAATTGTTTCAATTCTCCTAAGTCTTAGGGTCCATAGCTTGTTCTGATTATAACAAATCTTGTGGCCTTTAATAGAAAACAAGACTGATAAAGAAATGAATTCTGAGATTATGTACCCCATAAAAGCGTGGTACAAGATCTCGGGTTAAGAAACTTATTGATGGTGTTGGTGATTTCAGGTAAAGAAAAGGCTTAATTTTTGTAAAACACTGGGATGAGCTGACTTACCAGCTTCGAAAGATTTTTCTCATGTCCTTTCTTCTCCTTACCAATTGATTGAAGTATGTAGAGAGGACACTGGAAAAAAGGCTGAAGCTGTGTGTGCTTCTCTATGTTTCTGTGTGTCTGTGTGTATAAAGTACACATATGTATGTCTGTACATATACGCACCTATGTATATATGTGTAGGTATGTATATATATGAGTATACTGTGGATTTTCAATTATACAGAAATTTCCACATTGAAAAATATTCTCCTATATTATATATAGTCTCTAATATATTATACGTGTGTATAGCATAATTTTTATATTTAATATGAAATACATATACAATATACACATATACCATCTATACTACATGTATATCTAAAAGTGCATATTTTTCTTCCTTGTGGTTAGAAAACTGTTTATTTCCTTGAAACATCACATTCCGTGTAAAATATAATATTCTGTGTAAAAACTGCCATCTTTCAAAATACATTATTTCTATCATAAACTATGATAACAGGGGGAAAATCGCCAGCAAAACCATTGCTGCCATAATTCACAACCAGTTTGTTAGAGGCTTAACTTCTTTCAGCTTTGCCTTGGGCTATTAACTAACAAACCAACCATTAACTGCTAGTAATGACTATTTTTTCCCCGAGATTATTGCTTAATTGAACACCCGTGCTACATTGGTTATTTTTACGCCATCTCACAATGACTATGCATTACTTCATTTTCCTAGCATATCAACCACCTACTGAAATAAACAAAATTAGTATTGGAGAATTTCACTGTATATACTATTTATAATACATTAATGAACAGCTTTGATGTAGCAGACGTGCTTTTTCATTTTTCCTGTTCTTCAGAGCATATGGACCAAGTAACTTAGATGCAGAATTAATGCATGACGTTGTTCAGTAATGTATACAATGTCAAGGCACTGTATCGGTAAGCTGTGTTATATATTCATTTGGGTAAGACACATTTGATTATTAGCATTCTGTTCTTCAGCAACAAGCCACATGTGCTGTCTGTTGCCATGGCAATAAATTAGGAAGGATAACCTGACTACTTATCAATTTTTATTAGTGTCATCATCCTACCTGCTTAACCCCTCAGTAACAGTAGCATATTTAAACACCACCGATAAAATCTATGCAATGCTGTGGGTGTGAGTTAAGCTAATAGGGTGGGGAGGAAGCCAAGGTACTGTGGAGAAGGGGAAGAGAAATACTGACTTATAGCACAATGCTGAAGTGATTCATTTACATTACGGGATCAAAAATGTTAATGTTTCTGATGATTTCATCACAGTGGGAAAAGATGAAAATAAATGCAAAACCTTAAGATGGATATACTGATTAGTGCTTCAATCCTATTGTGTTTAAAGCAGTATGTGTAAATGGATATGTTTAACTATAAACCTGAATAAATGGAATAAGCACATGTACTTGCTAAATGTTAAGGAACATCATATGCTACTAAATATATCCTTAAGTGGAAGGGAACAAACTCATAGGAACATCAGCATGATTTTCTTTGAGATATTATTATTGGTCTATGACCTTTAAGACTACTGCTAACACCCTTTCAATTATCACCCATAGAAAAATCAATTATTCTGTGCTACGTAGAAATAAAAATAAGCTTCCCATCCATTCCAAGATTTTTCTGGGATCAAAATAAAAGTTACAACAGATTTATTCTCAAGTATCTCATTTTGATCTAAAGATCTAAATGTTCCTGCAGAGCTAAGTATAGTTAATCCATGTTTGATTGCTGGAAGGCTGACTATTTAAATCTCAATAGTAGCACTAATGTTACTGCTGGGTTTAAACACGTATTAAAAGAAAAAACGTCTTGAAAATCTTATTGGTTTTAATGTAGCACTGGGTCTCACTGGTGTTAAAGCAGGGTGTGAATGCAAAGCACAGCAGCAAAGGCTGGACAGTGGTCTCCCTGGACCTGCTCTCTGCAGGGATGTGCTTGCTGGGAGGAGACATGCCCTGCTCTGCTTCTGGCTTCCAGGATAACCCCACCCATTAGCTCCCTCTTACTGTCATCTTTTCACCATTCACAGGATTTGAATTGTCAAACTGTTCATCTGAGGGCATCACATTATTAGATCAGTAAATGGATGTCAATTCAAAACTTTTCAAAAGCCTTAGAAAAAAGGAAATATTCAACACAAAAAACTTCTTTCAGCTGGGAAATATTATTACAACATTTTCCAAAACCACCTGAATTCTTCACAACTGTCCACTATTAACCTTTTAATAGTAATGGGAGAATATAAAAAAGTTGGATAGGAACTAAACCTTGTCTCCTGGAGAAAGGAACATCTTTGGCATGCTGGAGGAAAATCTCTCCCTCCTGTGATTGAGAGTTCTCTCCAAATGAGAGGCAGACTTCACCCCTTCACTGGCACCTGCCACTCGTGTTAGGGAAAATGAGGAGCCACCACAAGCAGGCTGCACTTTCCCACTATGACTTCCTTCATCTACCCTGGTAAATGAAAAATACCCCCCAGGAGCAGCAAAGCTGCTGGTGGGACAGACTTGTTGTGTAAATGACACTGACAGGAATTTGCAAATCCACTACAGCCTGGCACAGAGTCTGAAGAGAAGCCAGGACAGAGAACAAGCGATAACTCAGAAATTTGGGGCAGGAACTGTTGCTGGAAGAGGAGTGAGCAGATAAGACATTTGGAGCAGCCTAAGCTTGGACAGAATAGGGCATCTGGAAGGACAAATACCTTTTTTTACTCATTCCTGCATGAATTGTCAAAGAGAGTTAAAATAAACCACAGTTATAATCAGTGTGCAGTTCTAAAGCATATGAACTCTTTAAATCTGAGAGGAAGCTAGACAATCTGGAATTCAAGATTCTCCCTAAAATGAGGCACAGTCTTGCAGGTTATTTAGGTATTTGAAATTACTGAGTTATATAAGCGTAAAGTCTGTCCATTTTCAGTGATAACAAAACTCTTAAGGCATGTTTGAGAAGTAGTGTCCGGGTCAGAATATTTCTTCCCCAGAAACTTTCACAGGTTAAAAGAAACCTTTGCCCTATGAAGTGAATTTGTTTAGAAGTAATGGCTGAAATTCACTTTAGGATTCAGTTTACTTTACGATATTCACTGGCTACAAACTTTGTGCACACGTGAGTGCGTGTATTCAGTAATAACAGGATCTGGTAAATCAGAGAGCGTTCTCTCTGCACCTCCTGTTCCTCAGCTCTCTGAAGGAAAGTACTTTGTTCAAAACTCTTTTATCACTATGCTTTCCACATCTGAGAAGGTGTTAAGATGACTCATTTCTTTCCCATAGCTCAAGATGTATTTTCCATTGAGCCTGACAATGGTGTCCAACGTCAAAGTTCAAACTGAATTGATAGATTGATTACTCTGTTCCACTCCAGTCATGGTCTGCAAGGGAAACAAGACATTTCCAGAAATGCCTTCACATTTACAGATTTCCAGACAAGTTTGTGAAGACCTCTCTAGAATGAATCCTGTGTGTAAACAGACCTTCTCCATTTGGAAGCTGAAAAAATCCCAACATTGTTATCTCTCAAGAAGCTCAACCTTCCTTGTCAGCACCTTTCTGGTAGAAAAAGGAGTTGTAAAGCTTTGTATACACACAGGCTGTTTCCAATCAATCATTAGAGTAATATGTATCTACCTAACGTACCCAGGTTTTGAGCATAAAACTAATGTTGATAGTGGGTATCAGGGTGGCAACTGGAATTTTCACAAACTACACATTGCTAGGTACTGATTGGACAAATGGGATTGGAACAGCAACATATTTATATTCAAGTTACTGAGTCCTGGTGTCACACTGGCATACCATATCAAGCTTGGCACAGGCTGTGAGAAGGCATATAGCTCATTACAAGCTGAAATTCACATGGAAATCAAAGACGTTGCAAAAACAGATACCAAGATACCATTAGGGGCTGTAGAAGAGTTCTGTTTTTGTGTTCAACTAGGCAACAAATGTTTATCAGAATCTCACACAAAGAACAGAGTAGTGTTATCCTGAACACGACAGGTAAGGCAGAGAGAGACCTTGTCTTCAAAACCAAGAGGGGAATGAACAGCTTTTCTAACAGCCATTTTTCTGTCATCTTAAACTGATGTCTGGTGATTTAATTCATAAAACAAAATAACATTACTGCGGATAAAAGAACAGAAGCTATTAACGTAAAGGTAAGACTGTTAAATAAACAAACACGGGCCATGCAGTGGTTCACGAAAGCATGAATGCAGGAAGCAAACCTTTCTTTTCTGTCCTAATCCCAGCTACTTTTAGACTTGATGATGCTTCATAGGGATAAGTGGCTATCTTTTTCGTATGAGGAAAAGACCATGCAAAATAGGGAACAACTCTCTCTGTTTCATTCCTCCAAGTGGGAGAACTATTCCTGCTGAAAATATTTCACAGGCAACATAGCAGATCACTCCTTCTTCCACAGCAAAAATAAATCAGGCAAGTGGCTATGAGTGATGTTCTGTTCCATTCTCCTTTGGGGACCAAGAAGCATTCTTGGGAAGGTAAAAAAAGGATAATTTCTCTCTAAATAAATAAACAATTGTCTTTGGAAAGTGTCCGTAATGTTTCTCAGTTTTCATCTTCTGATTCCAGAATGATTCTACATTTGATGCAGAGCTTAACATAACAAAATATACATATTTGCATGGGGGCTATAGAGAGGTGGGAGAGAGAGAGATTTTACAGAATAGATGAAGATTTTTACAGGATGGGTACATGTACTAGGGAAAAAAATAATTTAAAAATTATAAATATTCTTCTACAAGAGTTTTTAATTCTATAGGAACATTAAAAGGTCAGTTCTCAGTTCATTGTATACAACTCAGCCATAAGAGGCAGTTCAACATTCCCGGTGTGTAGGTTCCAGTGAAAAAGAGAGCTTAATAAGAAAAATAAGAAAAGTAAAACCACATGAGACACTTAGAGTTACAACCAGTGAGCAAAACCCCAAATCCCTGCCCAATTAACACCAGTGCAAATAAATTTTCATAGATAGAGCTGTTTGTTTATTTGAATTTTGTTTCCTTTCTCTAACAAAAGCACACAAAGTGGTAGGAGAAGTCAGAGATACAGAAATTCTCTGAAAGGAGAAAATTTTCAGTAGTGACAGTTCAGACATTTTTAAAAGATTACTAGCCCACAGAGCACCATGCTGGCTTTCTAGCAGATCTAAAAGTCTTTCTTCCCTTGCTCTGTACCTTACACTTATATCATAGCCATGATACAGTCTTACATTGTTTTCACAAGTAAGAAGCTGACCAAGCCTGGGGGATGGGGTATGGTCACAGCATTCTCCTGAGGCACAAAAACTCATGAGTTTGACAGATGGTTTTATTCATTTTTACTTTTCTGTTCATGCTGTACAATTGTGAATTGGTTTTTTACTGTTCCTTTTACGCTTTTGTTATTTCTCTTCTGGTTCCTTAAATAAATCCTCAGCTAAACCCCGAGAGTAAAGACTATACATTTTTTTCCTCTGATCTGTAAGTATTTTAAGTATATTTGTGATGCTTTTACTTCTACAATACCCTTTATTTTCTGTCTTTAATTTATATGGTTTCTCCAGAGAAATCATCAGGTGCATAGGCAAGCAGCCAGATGTGGAAATTGTGATTTTTTTTTTAATAAGTATTTGATATATTGTGATTGATCACTCAGACTAACAAATAGCAAAAATTTAGAAGGACTCATGAGAGACATATCTACTTGATGTGAGAGCAAAATACTTAAATATGGAAGACGCACAGTTTAGCTTAATTCTAACACAGTTTACAAAGTGGGTCCCCCAGCTCCAAGACTAAGGAAACTAGGTTCCTTGTGAACATCAGAGTCTAAGAAGATATAATCCATTATTGAAACTTTTCCAAGGTTAAGCATGAATAAAGTATTTCTCCTGAGCATAGGGTCTTTGGTGTCTCATAAAGGCTGAATTCACAGTGCAGTTTTTCCCACCATTAGAAGGGAATTGATATCCACCTTTTACCCTCCTACCTATTTTCACAAAATCCTACAGGAACTTAATAATCTCTACACTCTACCCTTTGGTCAAATTTGGTTGGAATCAGGAAACTGACTCAAAAGTTGGTCTGTAAGTGGTGAGGAACAAATGGACAGGCAGCTTTGATATGTGTATGCAGTTACATGTAACCACACACAGAGCATAACCCTGTAAGCCTTATTTTCCCATGAAACTAGAATAAAATAAATGGATATTTGGCCAACAGGGCTTCATACTTTCTCTACCTGTCAACAAGTGGTTTTCCCTGAGATTACAGAGATTAGAAATACAAACTTTGCAGTGTGCAAGGTTAATAAATCTAGACTGCAAAGAGTCAAAGACAATCCAGGAAGGGAAAAGATTCCAAGGTTCAAGATCTGTTTACTGACAGAAGGGCACCAATAACATCTCTTTTTTTACAGAGGAAATTTAAGTCTGTTTCCTTCAGCTGTGCAAAGCTGAGGGAGTGTCAAACTGGCCTAGGTGTAACATCTCAAAACAGTACCTAATTGCTGCAGCTTTTATAATGCAAAAACAAAACCTGGAGATAAATTCTAAAACAAATAACCCTGCATTCTCATTTTCAACAGAAGCGACGTGAACACTACATTTACTATACCAGGAGCCTGGGAAATCACTGAATGCTGTGTGAGAGGGGTTCCAAAGATACCAGCTGGAGTAGCATGTTCTGATTTCAGAAGAAAGAGGAAGAGCAGTTCTATGAAGAAAAAATAAACAAATAAAGTTTAAATGAGCTCTTTAGCTTAATGAAGCAAATACTGAGCAAGGACATGGCTACATTGCATAACTGTATCAAGATGGACAGCTATTTAAGCTAAAGAACAATGTCAACCCAAGGACATTTGCCCGTGAATAAAATTAAGCATGTTATTTTCCAGCCGTAAGAACACTGAGATCCTCAGTGGCCTCCCTGTATGGACAAAGGGTTTTAAAAGGCTAGCTTTTGTTTGATAATTGTTCTTTTTATCAGATTTTATTGAATCTTTACCCAAATAGAAACTGAATGTGAAGATGCAGATGGCATTCACCGGTCTTACCTTCTTGTGAAATCTTAAGGACTCTTGTATTACTGGTATATAAATGCAGCAGACCAAAAACATAACTGAAAGTCCAAGGGACCTTTTCAAAGAGAAACTGACTGATTCTTGCAGTATTGTGAACAAAATATTTTTTTCTACTTTAAGTTCCAAAGAGGAAGAATAAAAGTCCCCTCTCCCTTATGCCTTTAACTCTGTGTTGCAAACAATTAACACCTCCCTTCAAGAGATGCAAATGTAGAATCACAGAATGTTTTAGGTTAGAAGAGACCTTAATATCACCTCTTTCCAACCATCCTGACATGAGCAGAGATACCTTCCACTAGACCAGGTTGCTCAAAGCCCATTCAACCTGTCCTGAAACAGATTCAGGGATGGGGCATCCACAGCTTTCCTGGGCAACCTGTTCCAGTGCATCATAGTGAAGACTTTTTCCGTAATTTCAAAAACTCTTGTAAAAACTCACTCTGCAGCTTTTTTGTTGCCCCTTTTGGAGTCCTGAACTCCATTCAACTCTTCAGACAAGTTGTCCATTCCATCATTATAATTTCCTTTTCACCTGATTAGATCTTTTAGAAAACATCTACAATAGTGGGTTTTTTTAATTATTATTCCAAAGAATGCTGTTAACTACAGACATTTCTGTCTATGTGCTCACTTATATCATCTTACCAAGCAAGTTTGCTCCAGTTACTGTCCTAAAAATCTCATAAATTCCTAATACATTCACTGTGAAAATTAAAATCCTACTGCTTGCAAAAGTGTTACGGTTTAGTGTTTGAGAGCCTGATCTTTGCAGAGCAGTACAAAGAACTTTTTGAAGTCAAGAATTCTATTTCCCAGCTCAGAATCAATTACACCCATTTGTCTGACTGATGAGCTTTATATCCTCAATTCCCATATTTTGATCCTATTCAACTACTGAGTTAGCAGTCATCAAGTTGATATTAGTGTCTAAGAACTAAACAAATATTTAAACAAATTATTTCATTTGTAAGCATTAAAGCTCTTCTGATGATTGCTAAGTCAATATTAAAAAAGCTGGAAATGTTTAAGTTCTACCCAACTGAGCTGAAGTTGAAGTATTCTGTTATAGTACACCAGTAGCTCTATCTAAATGTATGCATTGTAACTAATAATTTTAAGACATAGTACATGATTTAGCTCAAGTATACATTCTTTTTATCTTTTGACACTCCTCAATAGTGCAGAGATACCCAGTTGTCTATTTTTAAATAAAAGGTTAAAACTCTTGGTCTTTTAGATGTGTGCATCTATAGCTATTTGAAGAAGTGTGAACTAAATAGCCTGCTGAAATACTGCATTTCAAAAGACCAGGAATGGGTAGAAGTGCTAAAAGTCCTTATTATACATGAACTAGATGAGCACTCCAGCTGCATTCTGCTTTCAACTACTTTTGAATCATCCCTAATCCCTGGAAATAAAATGTGATTTAGGGAGGAAAACACAGTTTGAATTCTGCATTTAGGTAAGGGAGAGAAAAGCTTACAGAAAGAAAAACAATGTCAAAAAAGGCATTTTTAGACTATTACTGTTGGGCTGCAGCGGGAGTGTTCTTCATGTCACAGGCTAAGATTATAAGATGTCTGCCTGAGCTTTCTCTTAATAACAATGTTGTGAACCCAGACTTCCTTAAAAATAGAAGTTTGTTCTTTTTTCAAGAAAACAATGAACTGTTTTGGAACAGACGTACAGAACTCAGTGAGGTGACTCATCAGCTGTGCTTAGCTACAGTGGCTTTATCTGCAAATGCGTATAGACGAAAAGCCACTCGAGAGTTCGTAAAAGAACAGCCGATCTACTGAGAGCTAATCACACTGGGCTATTCTTGGAGGAACACAGTGTTTGTACGTAATGGCAACAGTTACCAATTACTGCCTCTGCTTGGAGAAATGAATAGTTCGGTGAAGTTATTTAATGGTGCTCTCTGCAAAGACTCTATTTAAAATACCGGAACCTGTAATTGTCTAGCACTGACCTGATCTGGCTACTGAGCACACTGCAGTGTGAAGGTATATCTGCTTAACTTAAGCTTGTTTTCTCCACAGGAGACAACCAGTGCCTAGCATACTAGCTATGCATATTATGGTAAGTCATTTGCATAAGGTTGCATTAAATTCAGGAAAATGGATTAAAATCTGCATTTTACTGAAAACTATTTGCATTATATCTTCCTTATGAGGCAATGATAGATATCACATCAGATTTCTACTGATGTTAATAAATTACATCAACCTTAAACATAAGGAATATAGGAGGGAATCATACTCTTTGAACCAAAATAAGTATTACAGTCTTGTTCATTCTGACTTACAAATTAAGAAAAATTGTAGAAAGTTTTGTTTCAAAAGTGAGGACTGGCAACATAAAAAAAGAAATAACAAATGGAATGCCTTTACTAGCAAATCCATAACTTTCTTTTCAAATCCAACAATTCCATTGTTTTCTAAAATATATCTTTTTTGTCAATTATTGAAAAGTTGGCACATCACCTTTAGAGTCCTTCAGGGTCAACTGTTGTGCCTGTACATTATATGCCTTTTTTTCAACAGATGTGAAACAAATTATATGGATTTGAAGGAGGACATATGGTAAAAGACAGGCAAAGAAATTTGAATGATTTATTCATATAATTTTGAAGTAGCATATTTAAAATCTCGTCCCATTAACATCCATTGCCCACCTAATTACTATAAGTAATTGACAGCTCTCATTAGGAAGAGGCAAAACTAAAGGGAATTAAGGTCTTGATCTTGCAATTGCATTTCCATGAGCCAATGCCTTCATTGTCTGTGGCCTCTTTGGCATGTGTGGGCTTGGTTTGGACACAGGAGTCCACCTCTGCAAATGTTATTGCAAGATCAGGGCCTAAGTGATATCATGGGGATTAAGCAGATTCTGTCATTTGGAACAGATTCTGCTGCCAAGTTGCATAAACAGTTAAAAGTTACCAAATTGTCATGAAATAGAATGAAATAGAATGAAATACATGATAGTTTGTTATCTGAATTTGGGAAATACTGCACATGATCCATGACTGGGATCTGTTAATCCAAATCTGAAAGAAGAAGAGAAGATAATTTTGAAAACCTATTCTTTTCACTTTTTATGCAATGAGTGAACCTTTTTTAATTGTCATTACTGAGATATTTTAAAAGCTGTTGGTGAGATAAATGCTGAAATCCTGCTAACAATAATAAAATTTGTGCATGGAAAATCCACACACACACACACACACATCTTTGCAAATTTACTTCTCAAGCTTTAATCAAGAATTTGGGGAATATTTTTTTTAATTAATATTTAATTAATAGCCAGTTTTAAGATCAAATTTATTACACCTATACAAAATAACAAATTACAAAATAACTTCATTCCTAGTTTATCCATGTCCAGATGAGTCAAATTTACCCATGGACTAAACAGCTGTAAGTCCCACTGTAGTGCTGTGACTAGTGGATGATGAAGCAATAGTGCATGTTACACATGGCAATAAAATTATAGGAAAATAAATGAAAGTGGTGTGCCAGAGAGAATATAGAAAGAAGTATTATCAAGAATGCGTGGAAGAAGAAGCTATAAAATAGCTTATCAAAGATAAAAGCATACTTCTTCCGATTTCTATCTGAGTAACTGACCCACACACAATGGCAAGCGGTATTGCCTTTCATTGTTCCATTTTAAAATCATCCCCTCCTTGTACTTGCTCATTTACTTTCACAGTATGTACAATCTATATACCAAATAGATGCAAAATCAGGTTTTGATACAATTTTTTTTTTTTCCTACCTAACATAAATGCTCATGGAATAATTACCATTGTATTTAACCACCATTCTAAAATCTGGAATAACAGACTTTTGCTGGTTGAATCAGGGAGGCAGCTAAACTCATGAAGTTTGTGGATTTTTACCTTCTACCCACAGCCATATTGGATAAATACAGTCTTCCCTATCTCCTGCCTCCACACTGGCACTTTCACCCTTCCACAAGACTTTTACTTCATGTGCTTCACACCTGACGCAAACTTCCCCTTTTGCTCATAGCTTCGTCTCATGAATCCCACGTGGTTGACAGCTGTCTGGAAATGTGCAAGTATTGACTGACAGGTGCCAATTATTGATATACACATAAGACCTGGCAAGAGGTTCCTTTTCCATGGAGCAGTTAGGTGTTTTGTTCAGCTTGCATTTTCCTCTGGTAAGAATTTAGTACAGGCCTGTCTCCTCTACGCAGCCCTTGAAACACATCTAGGTGACACAACCTCACTGACATTGTTTCCTTTCCAAAAAGATCAAAATGTTCCCTGAAACACCGCAAAACTGGAGGGAATATTGTCTCTGAAAATGCTTTCACAAAAACACCCATAAAGGTCATATTTTACTGCCCTTAATGTTTCCTAGTCTTATGTTTGAACAGAAGAAAGGAACTCTCAGGAAATAAATAGTGTGAATTTCTATTGTCTGGTCTGTAAAGTCATGTAGACTGGTGGCTGGCTTAAAAAACAACAAACAAAATCTCCAAAAACTATCACAAAAAAGAAAACGCACAAACAAAACAACAAGCAAAAAAAGACCACAAGGTAAAAAAACCCCACTTTTCCAAGACTATACGTGTAGGGCATGGACAACAATAACCTGACTCGTAAATATCTTCTTTGCATCTGGGAGTGGGGAAGAGGGCTTATTGGCTGAGTATAATGGAGTTTATTATATTGCAAGAAATATGCAAGAAAATCAGATTTTATAGTAAGATCAGAATACTCACTGCTAGAGCTCTGTGATTAACTACTTCAGGGTTTGCCAGCAGAACTGAAAAATTAAATGCTTGACTCAAAAATAAAACATCTTGGTTTTCCTCATGAAAAGAGATGTTTCATTCTTGGTGAAAGGAATGACAATTTCATACTAATTTTCTATAAATCAAGCCCTAAAACTCAATCACAGCATTTAGCCTAAATGATGTTAGGTCCAAATATCCCTCTCTTTTAATCCTGTCTGAGTATTAATTATGTTGTAGATAGCAATTGAGATAACTTATCTACACGATGTATATGAAAAAACCTGTCATAGGCAGATAGTAGTGCTACTGAATGTATACAATAAATATAATAAATATATATATTACTCAAAGAGTTAGCTTGCTGGGGAGAAGGTAAAAAAACTTTAAATGTCAAAGGAGGGGAAAATAATGAGCAATGCTTTTCAAAACTTGGCTAGTAATTACCACTTATTCCAAGACAAATTGCTGGCAGGTCAAAGAAAAGATGCCTTGATCCTATACTGAATGGCATTTTTATTGTGAATTTGACTGAGAGGCTTACCATAATTTCTTCTCAATCAGAAGCCAGAAGTAAAAAACAGGACTTCTGACCTACCTGGACCTATTTTCATATCATAGCAGGTCAAACATGTCAGTCACAACTGTAACGGAAGTATTTTGGTCTGGTATCAGATGGTTTCTCTTCACTTATTTCATTACTTATTTTTTTAAATTCTTGATAATAGAGGTAGCCCAGCAAACATACTTGGAATATGAGAGAAATGCACAGCAAAATCAAAAGCCATAGCTTACAGGTGAGTGCTCTTGCCTGAGCCTCCTTAACTTTTTCAAAGGGGAGAAAGATATAGACAAGTAAGCTGGGAAGCCTTCTGGGACCAGTAGGACTGCAGGGAATGAGTGTGGGGCTGCTGGGCCAGGAGAGCAAAGCAGGAGGAAAAAGCCTACTCCAGTGTATTGGTAGAGGATCAGAACAGGATGTAGGGATAAATGTAATGTGCAACCAGATTGATTGTGTGTTCGCATCTCTTGCTTTTGACACTTATCTCAGTTGGGAAGTTTGTATCACACCACTTTCAATAGCCTTCAAAATATCATTGCTTGGATGAGAATATTTCTTCAGCAATTCTTATAATTTTTTAAGAATAAACTTAAAAAATAAATCTTGCTCTTTGTAACACTCTCATTCCAGAATGTGCTTTCTGAGTAAAAATGTCTTAATATAAATGAAGAAAAACATAAAGCTGAATGTACTGCATATGTTCCATTACATACACAGATCTATGTTTACAACATCCTCCCTCCCACTCTCTCTATGTATATCTTACAAAGACTAGTATATATTTTAAATAAGTTAGCAATGGGCAGTTCTGACGTTCCCTATAAATTGCCAATATGAACAAGTAACAGGTTCCAGTCCAGGTCTTAACCCTGACCTAACACCTAACACCCATGTTTCCTTTTTCAGTGGGTGATATTATTACTTTAATACACTTGAGGAACTGGGGTAGCCTAAAAGGTTTCTGAAGGACTGCTAACTATGTCCCAGGCAGAAGCTGAGGAACCTGGCCTGTCATGGCCCATTCTGTACTCATTACTATGAATATAGAATGGTTCAATCAGTAGAAATAAACACATTTGTTAAAAAGATGACACGGCAATCCTGTTCTCTGCAAAAGTACGAAATGAAGGAAAAATAAAGACAAATATGTATAAGAAAACTTACCAGTTAACTGTGTTCTCTCCAGTGTCTACATAAATCCATCTACATTTTCTAATGAGAATGGCATGATATTTACCTTTCACATAGGCATGAGGCAAGACAGAACTTTATTAGTGCTTGAAAAGTGCTATGTAAGTGCAAATGATTGATAAAGCCAGTGAATGGCAAAGAGCCAGAGAATATTTAGAATGAGAAGTGCTTAATCCAAGCACCCTTAGGGAAAGCAATTCTATTCCAGCTTCTTTATAATTCACAAATCAGGAACTGGAGAACAAAAGTAGCTTTTTACATATTCTTAGATATTAAGAAAATGAAAATATTTAGCAGCAAAAAGTTGATCCATTTCCCTATCTTGTGAGGCATAAAAATAAAATGGACACATGATCATAACTATTACACAGCAAATTCACTAGATTTTTCCCTCTTGTAACTTTGTAGAAAGAAAATTAGAGAGACAAAGGCACAATTTGAACTCAGTCTAGCCACTTTTGCCAGGGATAACAAGAAGTCCTTCTACAAGTACATCAATAGCAAAAGAAGGGGCATGGAAAACCTCCATTCTTTTTGGACATGGAGGGGGACTTAGTCACCCAAGATGAGGAAAAGGCTGAGCTACTTAACACCTTCTTTGCCTCAGTTTTCAACAGTAGGACAGGCTGTCCTCAGGGCAAGTGGCTTGGCGAGGTGGTAGACAGATACAGGAACCCAGATAGCACCCCTGTAATCCAGGAGGAAACCTGCTGACCCACTTGGATCCTCACAAGTCTATGGGACCAGGTGGGATCGCCCAAGGGTGATGATGGAGCTGGCGGAAGAGCTCACCAAGCTGCTCTCCATCATTTACCAGCAGTCCTGGCTCTCTGGGGAGGTCCCAGATGACTGGAATTTGGCGAATGTCATGCCGATCTACAAAAAGGGCTGCAAGGAGGAAACTACAGGCCTGTCACTCTGACCTCAGTGCCTGGCAAGGTTATGGAGCAGATCATCCTAAGTGCAATCACACAGCACCTATGGGATAGGCAAGGAATCAGACCCAGCCAGCACGAGTTTAGAAGGGTCAGGTCCTGTCTGATCAACCTGATCTCCTATTATGATCAGGTGACCCACCTGGTGGATGAGAGGAAGGCTGTGGATGTGACCTATCTGGACTTCAGCAAAGTCTTGGACACCATCTCCCACAGCACACTCCTGGGAAAGCTGCAGCCCCTGGCTTGGACAGGGGCACTCTGTGCTGGGTCAGGAACTGGCTGGAGGGCCAGGCCCAGAGAGTGCTGGTGAACGGGGCTGCATCCAGCTGGCAGCCGGTCACCAGTGGTGTCCCCCAGGGATCAGTGCTAGGACCAGTTCTGTTTAATATCTTTACTGATGATCTGAATGAGAGGATTGAATATACCGTTAGTAAATTTGCAGATGACACCAAGTTGGGGGGATGAGTTGATCTGCTGGAAGGCAGGAGGGCTCTGCAGAGGGACCTGGACAAGCTGGAGAGATGGTCTGATTCCAGTGGGATGAAGTTCAACAAGACCAAGTGCCGGGTCCTGCACTTTGGCCACAACAACCCCTGCAGCACTACAGGCTGGGCACAGAGTGGCTGGAGAGCAGCCAAGCAGAAAGAGACCTGGGAGTTTGGATTGAGAGGAAGCTGAACATGAGCCAGCAGTGTGCCCAGGTGGCCAAGAAGGCCAATGGCATCCTGGCCTGGATCAGGAACAGTGTGGCCAGCAGGAGCAGGGAAGTGATTCTTCCCCTGTACTCAGCATTGGTGAGGCCTCACCTTGAGTATTGTGTCCAGTTCTGGGCCCCTCAGTTCAGGAAAGACATTGAGGTGCTGGAGCAGGTCCAGAGAAGAGCAACGAGGCTGGTGAAGGGACTTGAGCACAAGTCCTGTGAGGAGAGGCTGAGGGAGCTGGGGTTGTTTAGCCTGGAGAAGAGAAGGCTCAGGGGAGACCTCATCACTGTCTACAACTCCCTGAAAGGAGGTCGTAGCCAGGGGGGCATCAGTCTCTTCTACCAGGCAACCAACAGTAGAATAAGAGGGAACAGTCTTAAGCTCTGCCAGGGAAGGTTTAGGTTGAATATTAGGAAGAAATTTTTTACAGAGAGAGTCATCAGACATTGGAATGGGCTGCCCAGGGAGGTGGTGGATTCTCTGTCCCTGGAGGTTTTTAAGGTGAGACTGGATGTGGCACTGAGTGCCATGGTCTAGTAACCACAGAAGTGTTGGATTAAGGGTTGTACTTGATGATCTCAGAGGTCTTTTCCAATCCAGTTGATTCTATGATTTTATGATAAATAATGACTATTTTGTAACTTATAACTATAATGACTATTTTCTTTGACTAGGGCTTGTACTATGTAATGGCATTTAACATTATTACAGTAGTTCTCTCACTTCTAGAATGTATCAAAACAAGAAATTTCTGGTTAATAAAAGACATTTATCCAGCATGATATAAGCCAAGAGGGCTTTCTTAAAAAAAAGTTAACACAGAAAAACTGGTACTGCCAGAAATAAATATAAGTCTACTTGATCCAATAACATCTTTAGATTCAAAAGGTTTAAAAATTGTTTAATGTACCTTATAGTCACAGCAGCAGATTCTCTTAGAGGATTTGTTTTCAGAAATCCTTAACTGTGTAAACTTTGTCACCCACACAAATATCACACTGATTTTCAGGAAGCTGCAGTTTCAGTGTGGGAGATACTTGTTGCCTTTTGTGTTTCACATCATTTTGTGTACATACTGCTTTCACTCTGAGGATCACTAAACAGGAATTCATTTCAGAAGCATGATTGGGATTTAATCTGCTAACTTTGTCTTGGTGTTATATCTTATCATCTGATTTGAAAGTCTGATAATTATAGAATAGAATTACCTACACCTGATTAAGCCATTTTCCATAAAATTCCAAGTTTTCCACAAGACAAACTTGCAAATTATAAGGCTGGGGGAGCTAGGCAGGAGGAACAGAGAAGATGGAGAAACTAAGTTTTTCTTGAGATGATAGAAAATATGTATTAACAGGTCCACATTTCCATCCATCATGGTGAAAATACACTCTTTGCTTCCTGCAGTTCTGTTGATTCTTTGCTGCCATAATTGAAAATACAATTTTTACCAGTAGATAAACCAAGACTTTTCTGCAGTCAGGATTTTGGTTGGAGACAAAGATGCTGTGGGAACCCTCATCTGGGATGTAGAAGAACTAAAGGCTTAATCATTTCCCAATTGGCTTCTCAGAAAAACTGAAGAAGGTTTTTCTACCCAGTTTTGACTACTACTGGAGTATGGTGACATCTCTCCTCCCAGGAGAACCTGATGACCAGTCAATTCTCAAATGAAATGAAACAGTGTCAACCTAATATTTTAGAAGACTGACTTTACAGTCTGGTTCTCACAGTTTGGGGATATAGGAAATCTGGGTTCACTTTCCCATTCCACTAGCTTTAAAAGACCTAACATTTGTCCAGTGTGGGACAATACCCAGCCCATAAATCTCTATATCATTTGCCAAAACTGAATTTTTTTCCTGACTGGCTTTAGATACCACACACAATACTCTCTGATATCATATTTAATCTAACTCCCCCACTAGGAAAGCTCTCTTTTGTCTTATATGCAATTCCATAGTCATAGCTTAATATCTAATCACTTGCTTATGACAACCATCATGAAAGAACCCTTAAAGCCTAGGAAAATGAAAATCTTTCTTGCTTTTGCTCTGAGATTCAGATTTAACCCAAAAGGTGAAAATCAAAACAAATTTTTTTTTTTTTTAATAACAACAATAAAAATATGGCACCATTACTAATATCTAGCATCAGCCACCATTAATAACTTGGAGATTGTAAGAAGAAATGAATGAACCATAAATCTTAATGTTTTAGGGAACAGATTAATTCAACATAAAATATGAGTATGAAACAGTTGAAGACATGAGTGGCATCTTCAAATGAAGAGTCATTACAGTAGGTAACACTATTAAGATTATATTTGAAGATTATCAGAGTCTGGAGATTACAGGGGGCTGGGTTGCATCTTTTCTGGCATTATTTTATTTGGGCTGTATATGTACAACAAGCCCAAAAAGATAATAAAAGAAGGAAATAAGTTTTTACAAAGTTCGTAGTGTACGGATCCTTAGCCTCCATGGCTGCTGATCAAATATCTGCAGGAAGTTAATCAAACTTTTACATGACTTTCAAGCTGTCAGTTTAGTACAGGCAATCTGCCTGAAATTGTGGCATAGGTTAAGCCTATTAGTAAAGATTGTCCATCACATCACCAACTTCTTTTAGTTAAACACATTTCAGGGACTTTAATACACTTAAGACTTATGTTATCCCGAGGGCTATTTTAAACTAGAATCTAAATAGGACTTTTAGTGTTACAGATATAGGTGCCAGCAACATATTCTTTTGTTGTGGGTTTAGGAAAGAGCAAGAGCACAGTAGCCTACAGCTGACAAAACCTTTTGAAGTGTTCAGTGGAAGAATGCCACTACACACAAATTGGTGGCTACCTTCACCAGAGAACAGAAATAATTTTAGAAGTAGGTAAGGCTGGGTTTTATCTCTCCCTCCCGAATTCCAGGCTTGCTGGGAATGTCTCTCTGTGAAGTATTATACATCAAAGTACACAGCAAGCAGAACAGCTCAGAAGTGATTGCACAACATAAGGCTATATTTCCAAAGTGAGCACAGGCATTCTTAATATAAATCAAAGTTGCAACAGTGACAGGAATATATACAGAAGACTAAACTGTGTTGTAAAGGTTTTAGTGAATCATTAGAGACCTGAGGTTGTTCAGAGATTTTTGCTCAGTACAGGTAATGGCTGCTGATTTTCTTGTAATCAAATAGAAAGCACAGTGCAAATTCAGTAACTGGATGCTGTGGGCAGGTTCTACTTGGGCCAATTACATATATATTAGTGCTTTTGAGGGAAGGTTTTGTCTCCAAAGTATCTGGCAAAATCAGTGTTATTCACTAGCTGGATCACTGGAAATCCAAAGGCCTCCTTGTGGACTTCAGCAATAGAAATTTTAATTGTGGGAAAGTAATTTAAATTCAGTTCTAACATGACTTTTTAAGAGCAAAAATCTATAACTGCACTTCCAACTACCTGGCACTGTGATAAAAACAGAGTATAATCATTCTTCAACAACAACCCCAGTTTTGCTCTGGTGAACTCAGACAGATCAGTTAATAATATGGGAAATCTGATACTGTTTTCCCTATTTGTGCACACAAATTAAGAAAAGAAAGAAAGAAACAAAAAAACCACAAACCAAACAGCAACAGATCCCTAACAAAACAAAACTGAACCCAAAACAAACAAACAAACCCAAACAAAACAAACTCAGATCTCAAAAAGCAAAGCAGGGTTCAGAACAGCATTTGCAAAATATTTTGAGACATATTTTGAGAATTATAAATTTAAATAACTTGATGATTAGTGAAAAGTTTACTTTTTGAGACCCCTGTTTCATTTACATATCAGACATTATAACAAAAATGGGGTTGCTACCCACTGGAAGCCCTACCTCATAGAACATAAGTAGTAGACGTCAGTTTTAGTTGCTTTGGAAATGCTAAGGGTTCTGGATGAGATTTGATTAGCACTTTTGCCTATGGCCAGGTTGGACTTACAGGATACTTCCTACAGCTTTGAAAGTTGTAATGAAGCAGATGACTTCCCATTTTGTCACAAGAAACAGTGTACCTTGAAAACATATTCTTCCTCATGCCATCACTCACTAGGTATCTGTCTTTTCCCACCCAGCAAGGCAGGTTGACATCCTAAAAAGCTGTATGCAAAGGTCTAAATCCTTCAAACCTAATATATAGTATGTACCAAATTATCCACTGTACTATACTGCTGGAGTTCACCAATGTCACCATGAGTTGGAGCTTTTATATGAACTCTGTTACCCATCAAGACAGAATTGTTTTCTGTGTAATCTTCAGGGAGTGCTTCTGGAAAGTGGAAACAATGGATCTGAAGATTCATTTCAGTGCCAGCTAGCAGAAATCCTAGAGATTATTGTGTTACACATATTGCATCATACAGCTTTTCAAAGGTGAAAATGTGCCCATAAGTAATGTCTTCCAAGGCAGTTTTCTTTATAAAATATAGAAATGCATTCCAAATAGGTTGATAAATAGAATAAAAAGTCTATATTGAAATGGGGAAAATTATCTAGTAAAACCAGACTAATAAATTTTGATAGGCTATTTGATAAGTTCATCTTCAGCATTTAGTAACTGAGACACCAAACAGCAATGAAGTGCACTGCTGTTGTTTAAATATGAGAGTACTACCTAGTTACAGCCTTAAAAAAAAGTACCCAAGATTTTATTTAGGTGAGTAACAAAAATAATTTTATTCCCAAATTCTGTTAGAATTTACTAGAAAATAATTCCTAATATGGGGTAAAAGAAACTGTCCTGTACAAACTTGAAAAAGAGTTACAGTTCTCAAAGCATGATTAACCAAAAAAAAACTATGTATCTGTTCCTACTTTGTTACTGAATAGTGAAGTGTTTTTTTCAAGATAAATATTACCACAGTTTCTACTACACATGCTGGCCTGCGGATGTGTTCTTCACAAGGCTTTAATCGCAGGTCACAGCATTTGAAGTCAACATCCAGCTATGCATAAAAAAACACAGAACAAAACAAAACTATGGAAAAGAAAATGGAAAAAAAAAAAAAAAAAAAAAAAAGAACATTCATGGACTGTATCAGTCGCAAGTGACTATTTTAATTCAAGTGGTATTTGTGACCTGAAGATCTGTGATATTTACAAACTCATTATCTAAGTATGTCTCTGTCTTCACCCCCACACTCTTACCCCCAGTCTGCTTTAAATCTCCCTTAGACAATTTCCTAAAGGGTCCCACCAGGTACCTCAAGTTTACGTTGTACAGCTCCCTCTTTTTCCCGGTGTGCACCTGCCTGCCTGAATTGATTCAGGGCCATTACATTTTGGCCCTCCTACAGCCACAGATGGACCTTCTGGATTCCATCCTCAGAATGAAAGCCAAAACAAGAATGACACACATTTGATTTTCTGTCTTTGAACATATAAAATAGACTATTTCTTTCTTGATGAGGACTCAGTCCCAAGTCAGTGTGAATTTGTGAAGTCAACTAGGTCTAGATCACCTTCAAATTTTAATGATAATTTTTAATTATGGACTCTATGCTATGCTGTACCTGTCAGTTTTACAATTTTAAGGTTACCTCAGAGAAGAGAAATGATGCTTAGCATTGAAAGCACAATATAGTTTTTACAACAAATATATATAATCACTTTGTTTTTCTTCTTTTTGTTCCCTCACACAAACCTCTTGTATTTATTGTATTTATTATATTGTATTATTAATATTACACACAACTGTATTGTATTTCTGGCTGATATTTTGGAACAAGGTAGATAGTGAGGATTTTCTGCAGTATGCCATCAGTCTCAGTGTCACCAGCACTGTTACACAGGGCTGTTTGAGAGAGTTCTATGAGGTGAGCAGGGGAATAAATATGCCTTTTCAGAAAGTGTATATAGATCTATCAAAATCCTATAGATTCTTACCTATTCTGATGAGCTGGGTAAATTGAATGACGCCTATAAATAGATAGCTTGCCCAAAACTGTGCTTCTATTATTAGATATTAGATAGATGACAACTAATCAGCATTCATTTTTCTAATTGCACTGCATCTGGATTCTTCCAAGTCCTCTGTAATTGTGTCTTTAGGAGAGGAAAAATGGGAAAGGAAAGCTCTGCCAGTCTTATTTGCACATCTTTGCCAAAATTATGATTTAATAGCAATAAAATTTTCAACAGCAAGGCAATTTTCCCCTGTTTTTATCCCAAAGTCATATCAAGTGAACCTGAATCAATGATAAATGTCTACATTAAAACCATCATTGCTAATAGTATTCTATATCATTCGTCTTTTTTTCAATGTGACCAAATTACAATCAGCACATGACTATAGCTACTTGTGATTAATGATGGTTTTACTTAGTAACTGACAGGGAAGCTTCTGGGATGAAAATGACAATATATTTCAAAATTTCAAGCTATAAATTTTGGAAAAAAATAGCTCTATTTTCAAAGCTGTTAACATGTCTGCTGCTGCTTTTACCACTGTCAGACTGAAGCCCTTAAAATTGCTTGAATTTTGAAGGGATCATTCTTCTCTTCTTAGGGTGGAAGTGTTGGCTTAGGAGGTCTTAAATCCTTTACAGACTATACACAATATTTCAGAAGAACTAGAGAGTATGCAGGGAAGACTGTTGCAATTACTCAGGAAAAAAAAATTAATGACCTGGAATAAAGTCTCTCTGAGAGCATGGTAAATTAAAAAATTATAGATAACCTTTATGAATGAATGAATTAAAGAGTAGACTCTGTGAAACACTGGAAGAAAGCTGTAAAAGCTTTCACTTGGGAGAGGCTGATCTTGATAAGGTCAGAAGTGGATAAAAGCCATTTTTACCAACTGATGCCCATTCAGAGGCTTTAGGCTGGTGTTTCTTAGTCTGCACAGATGTTCACATCAAAATAAGCACTCGTGCTAACAATCTTAAGAGTCTGATCAAGCAGAGAGATTTCCCAGTCCTCTTGCTGACAATTATTCTGATACAGAATAACTGGGCAATATATGAAAGTCCTGAGAATGTATTATAAGCCTGAGAAACCTCCATCTTTGGAACTATCAGTCTGGAAACTGTGTCAATATTATGGCTATTCAAAACTAAGAAAGAATTAAAAAGGAAAGAAGGTGTTTTAGGTGTGACTTTCCACAGCATGTATCAGTGATAGTGGGTTACTCTCTACCCCTTGAAGAAAGTAACAAAAATACCTCTACCTCTCTGGGACTTTGTTAAAAAGCTCTTTTGACTCAGAGAAACTTCATAAAAAGCCTGATTTGAAGGCAAACCCCTGGACATAAGTAAAGTCATTAGCAAAACTTCAGTGGACAGGATAGCATTGTACCCTCAATCTCCCTGTGCAAGAATTATCTTATTCATACATGAATTTTGGAATACATGCAGAGCAAGGATAACTGTCTCTATTAGCTGTTCCTGTGATCTTTTCCTCAAATATTTTTTCTGTCTCCCTTTTCTGACATGTTTATTTGGGATAATTACATTTACCCTGATTTGTATAACTGCACTAATCATCTTTTGTTCACAAAGTTAGTATGCAACCTAAATATGTGACTATTCATAGCAGATTTTCTTTTTCTATGGATTGGTTATCTAAACAGACATAAGTCTGTATTTTCTCTCTCTCTCATTCCACATTTTGGAGTAAAGCAATTAAAAAGCGTAAATAATTTTTCTGTTTTTGAAAAAGTGAAGGAAATTTCATTATTGGCTGGAATTTCACAGTATTTGGCCTTTTTTTCAAAGTTTTTCTTGAGATCCAATACAAAAATCAATCGATGAGCTAAAGTATCATTTTGAATTTGTGGCACTTCGCTTCCCTTAAAATTATACTGGGAGGATAATTGCTATCAGCTTTTACATGAATGTTATGAGTAATATATAAATACAGAAATAAAGTTTCTAAAAACAATTAATTAGTTGATCTTTTTAAATTAATACCTACTGTGACGAGAAGTGACATCTAGGAGTTCTGGCACACTACTGAAAGCGCCAAATGAAATTTTTGTTCTTTTATTTTAATTAACAAGTAGTTGTTTCAAATATTTTTCTAATGGCAAAGATCTGTGCATCAGTTCAGCAACATTTTGAGTGTGGATGACCACTGCTATTCTCTCCCCACTAAGTTTCATTATTAGACATGCACAAGTGAAGTTGGTTTGCCTGTGTTTAATATACTTGAGTCACTACTAATGCTGATGCAGATCACAGATCAGATTATTTTTTTCAAATCTCAGAGTTTAAAGCTGCAGAAATGCAACATCTTGCCAATAGATAACACATTTCTCATAAACTGAGCTGACTTGATCTGCAGACTATTGAAACATTTGTATTTTAAAACCCTTCAGAGTAAAAATACTTCTGTTAATTCTGCTTCCTTTAAAAATTAAAGGCATATTTACCCTACACTGCTCTTAGTTCAAAAACTGTCACATGGTAACACGAATATGAAAACACAGTTAAATATATATACAATATTTTGTACCAGAACTACTTACACAAGGTTTACTTTATTTTTAGTTCAGAAATTCATTTACTCTTACTGTAATTTTCATGAGATAAAAATCAACAATGTAAGTCAGTGCACTAAAAATAAAGATGTTGCCTACAACTATTTGTATGGAGATACAAATACTTTGTGACATTCAGACCTCACTGTAAATCCATGGAAAGTGACCTTTGCAAAGATTTATGACAATGTAAACCTGCAAATGAAATAAGTGAAGTTTACACCTAATTACTTATTCAAAATCTCCCATTAAAAGTGCTGCATGCAACAGAATAATAATCTGTTGAAAGGCACTCTATTTTTTCCTTCTGGTGCTGCTATTTACAAAGGTTTTGTTTCATCTTTTGTAGTAATGACTTAGTACCTTTAGAGGTAAAGCTTTGTCTCCAGGATCAGTTAAACTCCACAGTGGTTAAGTTAGAAACTGAATTTAGCTGCTTTTGAGAACACACGCAGGATCACTCTGGAGGAGAAAAGACAACGCAGAAAGAAATGCATCTCGTCAATATCACGTGGGGAGTCTTTCTGCTGTGCCTTCTGCAACCGGACTTGTCTCTCTCGCATTGGCCGTTTTAGCCATCAGCGCGCTTGTAGCAAGCGTGGGTAGAGCCCTTCTCAAATCTTTGTTCACGAAGCCTAGCCATGATAATGATGAATTTAGCACATCTGAAAAACTCTACCAGCTGCGTTTTAACACCTTCAGACACATAATACTCTTCATTTCTGTGATCATTTTCTTTTCCCAATTAACCTCTTGGGATCTTAATCACGTCTTTTGACAAAATCAGTATCACATTTCGGTTTACTGTTATATTAAGTCTCTGACTTTCAATACCTTATATTAGTATATTAGAATAAAAATAGATTATAATAATAATTTACTCTTATTAAGTAAGTATTCAACAGGCATTACTAGTTAATATACTATAATGTCAGTTAAATAGCCTATCGCAATATAGTGTGCTTTCATTTGACAAAGCCTGACTTCCAGATTAGTTTTAAAGCTGAGAAGTTATCCTTGTACAGAGGAGAACAAATGATATCAGTGAGACTTTGGGGGAAGAAATAAAAGCACAGCAAATCCAAACCAGCAGATTTTAGTTTGATAAGGAAAAGAAATACAATACAAATGGCTTGTGTCTGCATTGCTTTAATAGTTAAGTTGTGGTAAAGCCTGAAAAATATCATAAACATTAGCAACTATACAGTGTTTAGGAAATTTTCTTACAGAAAACTATCTACTTCATGACTTCTTTTATTTTGTGTTTTTCTTACTAAAACTGAGGCAGAAACTACTTTCACTGCTGCATTTGCAGTTGCTCTGCCACTAGAGATTAAATATTAAAGATCACAAATTGAAATCAGTGTTAACAAATAGCTGTCCTTTTACTATGCTATTTTTTGATTATGACTTTTGTCCTCATCAGATCTTCATCTGTTAGTAGTTCCAGAGCTTTCTTAGTTTCTCCTAAAAACAGTCTTCAAAACAACTTATAACTGTAGTTGGAGTATCAATTTTTTTGCTGTGATGGAATTATTCATCTAACCTTAGATCTTGTGCTGTATCAGCCTTTCAGGCTCAGCTTCATCAATATCAACCTTGAGGCCACCTGGTTTACTACTTAGAGATGAGTATTCTTGTGACTATTAACACCTTGCATAGAGGTAATAAACTACAAAGTGGTGCCACATGTATGGAAAAAAAAATTACAGCACATCACAATTTACTAGTCCTTATTCATAGGAGAAGAGGCACGAAATATCTGTCTCTGAAGGGCTAGTCTTGTAAAGCAATAAAGAAACTTAACTTTAAGCATGTAAATATTCCCACTGACACCAGTGGAGATAGCTTAAGTCAGCAGCACTACTGTCTGCTTAAATGGCAGATAAATGAGGACACCAGTTTGGGGAAAGTGAAAAAATGGCATCTATTTAAGCACTAAGTATCTGAGGCCCTACTTAATAAAAATGAGTCACAGAGCAGCTTAACCATCTTCCTCCACCGGGACAGAGGCAGTGAGAGACAAAGTACAATGTGAAACTTTTATGTTTAGAAACCCTCAGCTCAGCAGCAGCAGGACTTTACTCTTCTGCAATAGAAAGTTCAGCAGATAAGAGCAGGGACTTTGGATCCTTTTTTTTTATTTTATTTTTCTTTTGTTTTATTTTTATCCTAAACAACTTTTAATTCTTTCATATTTCCTGTCAGAATGTTCCTATTTTAATAATAATAATAATAATAATAATAATAGCAACAATAGCCTATGGCTCTGTCCTTTCATTAGGAAAATAATGTATTCCAGATAAAAATTTTGGCCTAGGGCTCCTCACTTACCTGATACTGATTTTCCTCTTATTTCATTATGCTTCCTTTCCTGTTCTAACTTTCTGTAATGCCAGAAAGCTGCCCATGGCACTGAAAGTTTACAGTTTGGATTTTATATAAATTTGTAGTTGTTAATATTTTATTCCTTGGTTTGCAATGCTTATAGGAAAAAAATTGCCTTCTCTTAAGACTTTTGTGTGTAACCTATCTAGAGGATAACATTTCATACCATGATGTAATGTGGAGCAAGGTAAGTCTCTGAAAGGTTATGAAATGCTCCAGAAATTTGCAGAGGCTTTCTACCTTGCACCTGGAGTGTCCTGTACTCTGGCATAGCATGATATCACAGGAACAGCTTTCAACACCTTTTCTTTCCAGAATTAAAAATAATAACAGTAATGATTGAGCTCCAGAAGTTAATCTTTAATTATTACATTAGAAACTTTTTATTTAATTACAAAGATTTGGCCTCTGTTGAGAATTTGGCTTCCCAGTGATGCATTTGGGGGAGCTCTCTCTGCAGGAGGTTCATGACACCAATCTCTTTTGCTCCTGTCAATGTGCCTCCTAAAGGAGCGTTATTGTATAAACTATCAACTACAAGGAAATTTAAGAAAATATTAAGGAAATCTTAACATCCCCTGTTTCTTTGTGGTATTTGCTTATCCTCTTGGAGAGGAAGAGATATCAAAAGGTACTAAAAAGAGCATGAAATATTGCGATGTATAAAAAGACTGAATAATCTGAAAGTACTGGAAGACACAGGCGAAAACATGAAAAATTGTTCCAAAGCCATACTGTGTTCTTTTTGCGGCATTTATTACATTTACACTTTGTCTTTATGCAAGTGCCAATATTTGCATGGAAAATGTCATCTCTTTGTCATATATCTTCGCTGAATGAATGTAAAATCTAAGCAAACCTGAAACTTCAATGTAGATTTTTACTCATTGGTAATTGAAGTCAGAATTAAATCCTAATAGTTCATTAAAAGCAAGGTCATTAATAAAACCCAATGAAATTAATAACTTCAACTGTCCAGTTAGCATGGTAACTTCCTAATTCATTTCCTGGTCACCAGACAATGTATTTGATGTGTCAGACAGAAATGTGTACAAGGAAAGGCAAAATTATTATTTTAATAGTTTCTAAATGCCTTAAGTTTTTGTTCCATGTGTTGGGAGTTATTATGCTCCCTTTTTTCAGTTTATTTCTGTTAGCCTGGACTACACACATTTCTTTACTTACATGGTCTTGGGCTACTGTAGCTTCAGAGGGATATTGAAAACAGAAATGCTATCCACACACACACAAAAAAGTACTCTGACTTGGAATTTTCTTTGGTAACAACACTTGTGTTTGGTTTTGGAAGTTAGCCTTGAGATCTGAATGAGTTTTGCATAAACGCTCACCAATTTTCCATGGGGTAGTGCTTACATGGGGAAATCTCTCATATAGGGTGGCCAGTCATTGCTGGGATGTTGACAGAAGTATTCATTGCAAGGTTCTTGCAAGGTTCTCACCTCCAGAGAAATTAGAAGCTGCAGTCCAGGTGGTCCATGGTCCTGCATGATCCCTGCAGTGCATGCATAATACTTTTCTATTTATGATTTTTGATAATGTACAAAATATCTCCTGGTTGTCTCAACGATATAGACAATATTGTCCTATGTGACCATTACTGCATCTGCAGCAACAGTTTAGACTATATCAAACTACCAGTGTGCAGTGAAGTCAATTTTATAGCAAGGGATTCACAGGGACATACCTACCATAGTCACTCACCTTACTCACGCAGGGAGTTAAGCAATATATCTTAAACATAAAAATTGTGCCTTTATACCAGTTGGTTTGAGGACATCAGGAGCTGCCTGAGAGACTCTTCAGAACTGTCTGGGTTCCTGTAACAGTAGGTCAAATGTTTTACCGTGAAGCTGGCCACCATAGCAGTCCTTCACCTTGTTTCAAGTCATTTCTTGACTAAAAAGGAATTGCTAAATGTCCTGGATACGCATGTGCACGTACACATGACTCAGATGCTACTCTACATTACAGCTGTAACAAAACAAATGTTAGTGTCATCCTTACATTGTCATTAAAACTTATATTCCCTGTATTTTGTGTCACAGGTAAAATGCTGGAAACTACGTTTACAGTATCACCAGGTTAAAAATTTAGTATCATGTGTGATCACCACTGGAATGCTTCACAACTGCTCAAGAAACTTCTTCTCAAAAGATTTCAGAAAAGACAGTTTACAAATAGCTGGGAAGTATACAGAAGGTTTTACCTGGAAAATATCTGCATAACAATCTAGATAGGCTTCAGTATATATGCAGTCTGGACTGTCAGGTACGAAAATAAGAAATATCAAAATGTGGGAAAAGCAGAGACTAAATACATAAATACTCAAAATCCCAGAGAGTTCACAGTAATTTATTTACTGAAAAAAATAAGCTATTTACTTAATAGCTTTAACAGCAAGAAGTAAGTGAGTATCTAAGTATATTCAGTATAATTTACAAATGGAGAGTGAGACTTTAACTGTTTGTACACATTAATGTAAGTAGCTGATTCTGCATGTGTCATGGGAAGATTTTCTTATTCAGACCAGTTGAGGAAAAAAAGAATCAAATGAAAAATTCCCAGTAAGTGGTGGAGCCATATCTAGCAGAAATCCTCCCTCAGTTCTTCTTTCCCATCTCAGGGGCAATTGACCAACCTACACAGCTACTGCTTTCTTCCTTCTCTTACTCAATCAGCTGTCGCCATCCAAGCTAAAAATGGCAATGCTCTTTTCACAAGTTCTCATATTTCAGTTCTGCATATTCCTAAGCAGATTCCATTTAATGGGATCAGGTTAAGGATATTATTTCTAACAATATTATTTTCTTGAAGCTACTCCAGTGTCTGTCACTCTACTTCCTACTGACTAACCGCTAGTCTAGTTTGTCTTGCACCACACCCAGGCTCTGCCCACTAACAATCTTGCAAGATTATACAGTGATACTACACCTCCTCAACCTTCTAAGTGAATTTTCTGCCCTTTTTTTTTTTTTTTTTTAATTTCCTATAAGGCCTGCGGGAGAACATCTTTTATATAAAGATGTGTCCTGCCTTTACAAAGTCTTTCAGCCACTAGTTCATCATTTCTGTCAGCACTGCAGTATAAGTCATTTTTCTGGTAAGGGTACCATCTTAAGGTGTGTAGTTAAGGTAGAGTAAGGGACAGGTAGAGAGAACAAAATAAGTATTCACCAAATTGAACTAGCTAAGCTTGTCTTCTTCTTAGACAGAAGTTCAGTACCATTACTTTGGCTATCCTTCTTGGTTTAATATAGTCCCAGACAGACACTGAAAAGTGCAGCCTTTTAAATGCACTATCGTTGTTACTGCTGTTATGGCAGATCAAATAATATTTTCCTCTTTCTACTCCCATGGTTCTCACACATGCATAAACAAAACTGTATATGTTATGACCTGAAAAACCCAGGCACATATTAGAGTGGATCTTGAAAATATAAAAATAACCCATACCTTATGTAATCTGTCCTTTTTGAAGTAGAGATCTGTAAGAGCATATTTGAATATTTGCCTGACCTTGTCTAGTTGAAAAGTTAAACAAATACTAAGAAGCCTCTGCATAGTTAATGTGTGTTTATTTTTTGATCACTCATAGACAGATAATGAAGAGATAATAATAAGATAACCTGGCCAAGCCACTTTAGTCCCCTCTACCTGTCAACATTTTCTTTTATCTCTCATTTCTACATCCACCACTGCATAGTTTGCATCATAAGTCTTTGACTGTTCACTTAACAGTGACAAACAAAAAGTTGGCATTATGGTTTACATCCATCAGGGCAATTCCCTGAATTCTTAGTGTTCAGTATCTCAAGCATCCAGTCTTCAACAAATCTACTTATCTGATAAGGAGGACAGAAACTGTCAATATAGGAAGAATTATTTTCCTTAGGATATTAAAATAATTCTCTTCTGCTTTGCTCTTCACTTCAAATGATCTAACCTATCCGCTTTACTTTGCTGTAAAAGCACAAATTGAAATGCTCTTATAACAAAACCCCAGATTTGAATTTTTTTCAATTAAGATAAATTGAAATATAGAGATACTCAGTCCCTCAAATATGAGAATCCTAGGAACCTTAGTCTTTATTTGTCTGGATCTGTTCAAAACTGAAACTTACCTTTCTCTCACTGGAGATCTAATGATCATCTGAGCCAAGAGTTAAGTGTTTATCTTTTGACTGATTTGCATTCCCAAAGAGGAAGCTGGAAAAGTCTCAACCATCATGTAGATAAAACTTGTCACCTTGCTGCTTTTACTGCATATTTTACCTTCATTTTGACAAGGTGGAGTCTGACAGCTGCAGATGAAGAGCTAGCACACAGGAGATGAAGATTTAAGACCCAGTTGAGTCAATACAACAGGACATAGAAATTAAACCACTACATAACAATTACTGATTATTATAACTAATAGTAAAAAAGCCCAAACAAATAGTTAATTGAAAATTTTCCTTTTGCAACATAAAGTTTTAGAGAATTTGAAATTTTTTCCTAGACATCAAAGAAGGCCAAAATACAAGTGATTAAATTTGTGCAGTATTACACAATACCTTATAACTGTTAAACACCTACAGAAATAATAAAAGTGCTATTGGGAAAAATCGAGTATACATATTTCTATCTTCCAGGGAATCAGTTTCAAAGGCTATGCCTATGTGATGTTAAGGTTAGATTGTATGGTTATCTTTTACTTTACATTAATCCTATCTTTTCACAAACATCAACATCTACAATTAGAATTCTTTTTTTTTTAACACATTCAAATGTTTTACCAGCTTTAACATGCTTCCAGGTCTAACATACTTGCATTATATTCATTCCATAATTTTCAGCCTTCTTTCTTTATTTATTTATTTCTCTTGTGGTTTTGGTTTTTTGGTTGTTCTTTGAGTTTTTTGTTGCCTTTTTGTTTGGTTTGGTTGGTTGGTTGGTTTGGTTTTGGTTTGGTTTTAGTTCAGAAAGGTGCCTGGTCTCTCATCATCTCAACATTCATGACAGGATGAGAATTCCCAGCTAAATCATATTTCCCACAGCACTTTCTACATCATGAAACTCCAAAGGGCTTGTTCAATGCAGTATGTATTATGACAGCAGTTTCTTAAGTTACACCCATAAGGTAACATGTGGATTGTACTCATTACAGTTGGATTTGGTGTTGTGGGGGTTTTTTTTCCTACACTTTTTAGAATTACTATCCTGCAAGCAACAACAGGGATCTTTCACTTGTCCACTGCTTGTAGTATTTACTCACTGTGACACATATGGTTCTTAAAGACAAGGAATTTAATCATCTACAGGAGGAAAATATTTTATCTGAAACACTGAGTACATTGACACTGTTGGCATCACATTCTCTTTATGGTTCAGCCTTCAATACTGGGTCATACCAGGTATGTCTTTTACTCTCTACAGCTGAATTTCCCATCTCACTCCAATTTCTTCACTTTAACTATGATTCTCATACTTCTTTTTTCCTCTTATTGTTACATGGTACTCTCATAACTTTCAGGAGCTCAATGACTTCTCCATTGTACATCACTCTCAATGTCTTTCCACTTAACAGTTGTCTATCCTATCCTATGTTTCTCTCTTGGTAACTATAACTCTTCTGGCCAGCAAACTGCAAAGTTGTCCGAATGAGCAGCAATGTCTCTCTATTTTTCTGATGTTCTCTCACTTCTGTTTCATTGAAAAATTCTTCTCTTTGCCTCTTTTCACATGTTCTTGAATTTGTTCAGTTGCATTCAGTTACCAGAGTAGATGTTCTGATTTCGTTCAACAAATCCCAGATATTTTCATTTTCTTTTCTGGATAACCTTGGAGATAAGAACTTATTAAAATCCCTGATGAATTTTGACATATGCTATAACTTCACTCTACTTATAGCCTACAATTTTTCTTAGGCATTTACTTTCAAAGACATTTAGATGGCTGTCTACATCATTGCTGGATTTCAAGCTTTCACATCTGTATATTAAGGTGAAATTAATGTTTGAATAGAAATCTCGTATATAAATAGCATACTTTCAATGACATTAGAACAAACAAGAACTCTTTGTATATTATAAGACTGCAAAAGGCAGTGTTTAGAAGTCTGATTACCAAAGAACTTTACAGAGTGAAAAACAAACCTGTGTATAGAATACCTAAAATAGCAGCACTAGAGATTATTTTAAAATGTACACAAAGTCTCTCATACAGGAAAGAATTAGGTTTGACAGTATTTTTTTCTTAAAAAAAAAAAAAAAAAAAAAAAAAAAAAAGTGACAATTTTTCCTCCATAGTGTACTTAAATAATCCTTAGTGTTTTTATGAGTTTGTCAGTACTTTAATAAGTGTTCTTCACAGTTTTCTCAATAGAAAATTAGTTAGGGCAATTATGTAAACCTAAGGAGAACTACATTGTGTTCCTGTTGGATCCATTTCCTATTCAGGGGAATTTGCACCAACAGCACCACAGAAAATACGCCTAAACTTTAACCTATAGGCCATTGTGAAAGGCAAGTTTTTCCTCATCAAGATTTTCCACTTTTCATTAAATTCCCCTAATCCTTGTTTAATGAATATTTGATTGGCTGGTTGTTTTAAAAGTAGAACAGCATCAACAAATAAAACTTAGATAGTTATCTTCCAGAGTACCTGATAATTTGGTGATTTAGCTATTTATAGGAAGTATTTATTTGGTTCAGGTGCAGTTGGTCCTGTCTTAGGTTGAGAACATGGAAAAGAAGCTCTCTCACCTTCCATCCCTTTTTGACAAGTGTTCTTTTCCCCTCAAGGCAAAGGTACAACCAAATCACATGTAAAATTACTCATTTACTGGACTGTGGTGAAGCGGCTGAGGAAGTTTGGGCTGTTCAGCCTGCAGAAAAGAAATTTTCATGGGACCTCATACAATCTTCCAGTATCTGTAGGGGGTTTACAGGGACAATGGAGGGGGGCCCTTCTTGAGGAACTGTAGGGATAGGACAAGGACTAATAGGTACAAACTGAAAGACAGGAAATTTAGATTTAGGAAGAAATTCTTTACTCTGAGGGTAGTGAGATACTGAAATAGTTTGCCCAGGGAGGTTGTGGATGCCCCAGCCCTGGCAGCGTTCAAAGCCAGGTTGGATATGGCTTTAAACAACCTGATTCAGTGTGAGGTGTCCCTGCTCATGACAGAGGGTGCTGGGAATAAATGGTCTTTAAGGTCCATTTCAACCCCTTAACATTCTGATTCACTGATGAAATACCATGACTTATTTATGAACAAACCCATTATTTTCATTGCTTTTCTTACAACTTTCCAGAAACCAAGTACTTTTTTCTAAGTGAAATATTTCTTTATACAGAAATAAATTCTTACCTGACAGTGTTTCCAATCTTTTTTTTTTTGATTTTCATCATCAACTTTTACTTACTGAAAAATCAAATATTTCTATTTCCCTGTCATTAATTATAGTAGAAGAAGATTTAAAAAAAAAAAAAATCCTAACAGCTGTTCGCTAGAGCTTGACATGGCTAATTGTGACACAAAATTTGTACTGGTGAATGTGATTGACTATGAACATGAACTGCCAAGGGGTTGTTTATCTGTTGATACCTACCTATTAAGATTGTGTGGCACGCTGCAAGACATGTCAGTTAAATGTATCATTGTACTGCAGACAATACAGAAGATGAGAATACATGATCTAATGGTCTCTTTGTCCTTATTATATGTAGTTATATGTAATTGAGAAGATTTATTAGTCAGAATTGAGATCTTTTGTTCCTAAAACAGCCATCGAGATTGTTTCCATAGAAATGAGTTGTGAGCTTATTTATTTTCAGCCGGGAACAGTCTCACTGAAACTCAGATGGGTCACAGTGTGACTTCTGTCCATCGAAACCAAAGAGCTCAACTGAAATCTCTTTCCTTTAAGAATTTTAAGTCTCATACCATGTTCTCAACCCAGACTACTGGAAGAACAGAGGAACTGATTCCAATTTAAAGCCTCTCTGTACCATAGGCTATTTCTAAATATCTCAGATTCAGTATATCAGTCTTAGAACACCCAGAAGTCTTCTTCACACCATCTCAGTGTCAAATAATGTGTTTTTTCTGATTTGGAACTTAGGTGACAAAAAGACAATATATGATGTGGTGTTTTATAATTAATTATCTTTTAATATAATATCCAATTATAGCATTGTTTATCCATAGCATTGTTTATCCAGCTGTTTCCTCCATACAGAATTTGATCTTCTGAAGGATTTTAACTTTTTGGAAAAATGTGAGAATTTAATGATTTTTAAATTTTAAAGAGGAGAGGAGAGGAGAGGAGAGGAGAGGAGAGGAGAGGAGAGGAGAGGAGAGGAGAGGAGAGGAGAGGAGAGGAGAGGAGAGGAGAGGAGAGGAGAGGAGAGGAGAGGAGAGGAGAGGAGAGGAGAGGAGAGGAGAGGAGAGGAGAGGAGAGGAGAGGAGAGGAGAGGAGAGGAGAGGAGAGGAGAGGAGAGGAGAGGAGAGGAGAGGAGAGGAGAGGAGAGGAGAGGAGAGAAGCTCTTAGGTATTTCTATTTTTGATAGGATGGTTTGACATTTCCTATATGATACAGGGTAATCCACAAATGTAGCAAGTCTAATACAGGAATGTTCATATACGCAGAAGAAAGAAGTATAATTGTTTATTGTTTTGATAGTTCACTTTTATTATTTTCATTTCGCCTACTTCTTTTTACTAGATTTTCAGCACAAAAACATTTCTCTCTATGTTGAGGTATTTATATTTACTTTATTAATAGCAACATTATCTTGGAGTTTCTCGATACTGTCAATGTTCTAGTTTCACTTCAAATTCTTGATTATTTAGTCCTAATCTTTATACTTGTGAGCATCTCCCATAAATTCAATTGTCTACATTCTGGGCACTCAACACCAGTACTCACAGGAGGTGACAAATTCACACGCAATTGCTGTTTTTTTCTATTAGCACTAGATTATAATTAGTACATATTTAAATTGTATTGAAATATTATAACTATTTCTATTACATAATAGATATAATATCTACATTATATCTGTTTGTTCTTAGGTTTCTTGTACTTTGAAATTAAGGGATAGGTGAGCCAAATGTTTTAAATCTCTGACTCTTGGCTGCATTACCTATTCCAATTTATTATGAGAACCTGCAGAATTTTTCATAGAGGAACGTGCCTCCCACATTGCATAATAGTTTTGTTCTATATATTTAGTATATGTATACATGCACAAAACTTCCGTTTAGTTTAACATGCACACAGTTTATCTTTCCATGAAAATCAGTCAAGCTCAGTTGGAACGATTATAGGAACCATCTCTGAAACTGTAAGAAAAACCAAAAGGTTTATTTTTCTTTCCAGGTCTTTACACTGTACAGTCCTGTCTTTACTTCTGTTTTTTTCCAAGAGAAGAGCTGAAGTGGAAGTAGCCCTGTTTCTACACATATATATTCAGTCATTTCAGCAGAGAGTTGACATCCTTTTAAAAATGACATGTATATACACAGAGGTTGAATAGAATTTGTATGTTGAGATATTTCACTGCTATAAACTCACATGCTTAGTTAAGAAGCATACACTGGGAGTACCAGGTGATCTGCTATGCTACTGTCACCAAAATGTCAGCATTGTCAAGGTGATTTTCCAGGTGACCTGTACTCTCAATGTGTTTTTCTGTTGTTCTAAATGACTTTCATCCCACAGGTTGACATTTATAGGTCTGAATTTTCCCTAGAGACTTTATTACCTTCTTCAAAGAACAGAACAGTTGCCTCTCCATCTAAGTAGTCTCAAAGAAGTGCCTGGCACTATTCTCACGGACTGAAAGCTGAACTCTACCTGGCTTACAGAAGAGCATCTATAGCATAGCCATATCCTCTGGAATGTCGCCCCATTGCTTCCCCTTTCAGCAGAGATTGGCAGCTCCTGCACACAACCAGATGGGAGAGGCTGAAAAGATACTCTGTGGGTACCTCTCCACTTTTGCTATGCCCACACTAGTGACTCTTTCTGACTCCTGAATGCAGTCAGTTCAGTGAGTAGCTGAGCAAGAAAGAGAAACTATAACACTACTTAGGCAAGTGGCAAACATGCATGACACCAGAAGAAGATCTGTGTGTGTAATCTTCCAGGTCCTGTGACTATGCTTAAGTAAACCACAAGTCTATCCTATTTTTGATTCAGTAGTTTTTTTATTAAAAAGTTCAGTTCTCTTAAATGACTAAGGAATATGAACACTGTAAATTTCAATATGGTGGTCTGTGCAGAACAACCCTCACAAAAATCATTCAGGTCAGGTCCAAAAAAATCACCTAAATATTTCAGAGGTTATTTCAACCTTTCTGCAGTTAATCAGCCCTTGCTTCTTCATCTAGTGTGCTATTGAGGATATCTGATATTGCCAGTGGGGCAGTAATGTTTGCAGTGATGATACTTGTCCAAAGGGATCTGGACAGACCCCAGACACTTGCCCAACACAGCTTTCTCCGTTGCTACCAAGTAGTTACAACTCACTCCCTGCTGACCTTGGCTGATTTCAAACTACTAATGTAACAGTGTATTTTACATGTCTTTAATATTCTTATGCCTAGTTCTAGCCTACAATACAGCCACTTCCTTAAATAAACCAATATCTGATTTGCTAGCTTTTAATAAATAACAGGTATAAATGGTTACTATAAATAATAACACTGATTATCCTGTGTAATCAAACTCTTCACCTGCTGTGAGACGCACCACATTTATGCAGATCAGCTGTAGGCTTTTCATCCATGAAATTATAGAATGTATAATGTGATGGGCCATGATATATTTAGTGTACTGTAATTGCTTATTTATAAAAGAGCTATCAACAGCCCACTTTAAATAAATTCAAAAATCACCATAGGGCATTTCAAAATGAATATTTTATATGACATTTCTAAAAGATTATGAACATTTCTTTGAACAGTAAAATTAATAGCTGTTTTGTTGTTTAACGTCATCCTGTGTAGATTCAGGATAATGGCATATAAACTGTAATTACTGTATTTGTGTTTTAATTAACAATATAATAACCCACCTCTCTCATGCTGCAGTTTTCTAAAATTAGTACTGGGGGGGGGGCAATTTAAAATTGTCTGTTTACTAATATAATGGTTACAGGAAAATGTATGAATTAAGGAGTAAGATATATACTTGCAGCTCACTTCTAACAAGATATTCTGCAGGTTCATCTTGCTTATTGCATTTTGAGACTCTCTGGTTGATCATCATCCTTTTCCATAAATAAGATCATGACAACTGAAGGTGCTAGCTCTGCCTACTTCCTTGCATACATCACCAGCCTGCAGTGTGTCTATGTCAGATAAGTAACTTTTCTCCTTGTAGGCAGTGATGTTACTTGTAGGCAGTGATGTTACTCTTGGAAAAGGAAGGAATGAAAGGAGAAAAAACTACCTTAAAGAGAAATCTAAATTTTTCAAAACCCCTACTGATGAGAATGCCAGTTAGGCTTCTATTCACTTTGACAAACTGAGAGATAAATAGGTAGATGGAAAAGCAATTTCATACTTTTAGTGACTGTCAACACCTATTCCATATCTTCCAGAGTAGTGCTATTAATAAACATGTTGATCCGTGGCACAATATATCAAAATCACCCTTCAGGGCCATCATTTTGTTTTTACCCGTCTCTGTGTTTATGTAATTACAAATAAAGCTTGAAGAAAAGAAATGCCCAGAGCCCGCAACTGCTGTGTTTTCTTTACCTGCAGTACAAAGGGAAACTGATAATATGTTCAGCTAATGTGTCTTAAGCTGGATCTTAGTGTAATATAAAAGTTTGTATGTATGAAACTAGCCTTGATATTTCACAACAAAGGTTGGAAAATTAATGAAACCTGATATCTTATAACTTTCATGGCATGATCTTCTAGTAGCTAATTGGAGCTCCAATAAAATTTTCCACAGATAGGGTATTTATTGAGTATCTTGCAGTTGTGGATTCTCTGGTGACTAAGAAGGGGTTAGCTCATGTGGCAACATTTCCCTTAGAAGTATCACCATAGGACCTCTCATGTCTTCTAAGTCACATATTTCAATGAAAGTGAGAGATCACTAACAGTGCAATCCAGTTTGGTTGAAACTGGTACATTTGGCTGAAAAGTTTCTAAGGGAAAGAAAGAGACAGATAATAGCAATAAAGCAAAACAAAACCAAACCAAACCAAAATAGAAAAAACACCTTATATTCTTCAGTTAAAATAAGGTTTTTCATTAACTTTGGCATTCTGAACCAATTTGTACAAAGAAGGTGAGGTAGAGTAAATTATCATAAACTTTTCAGACAAGTTTAAATGGATTAAGAGCCAAGTAGACATTAAATGATTTTTATTTTACCAAAACTGGTTCATGTGTCCAACCTATTTTTACTCAAGTGATCTTTTCATACGCTATTCTTGCCTGTGTTTGCACGCTGCCTGTGTGATTTCATTAATGTATTTGTCTGCCTTCTAACACTAAATGGGATTATACCTATATATAAAAGTATAAGTATATATATATATACTTTTACAGACAAGGAAAAACAACTGAGATGTACAGGTGCCAGAAGGAAAACTATTGATGTGTCTTGAAGCAATTTCCCCTTGTTTCTGGCTTTACAGTGCAGGGAAATCTGCAGTCACTAGACCATCATGAGTGATGGATGTTTTAACAGTGAATTGGATCAAAGATATTTTGCATAGATGTTTCTGTAATTGTGTTGCACTGGGGAATTTTACTCTTCAGTGTCCCACAAATATATATTTCCACTTGTGCAGTGATCTAGTACAGAAGCTGGGCCTGTAGCATAAAACATGTACTTAAGACAGCTGGCACAAAAACAGCTAAATATAATTTCTTAGAATTGTGTGTGTACGTACTTCTGTAACCATACTCCTTTGTTTCTGCAACTGGATTCCTGGCTTTTCTTCCAGGGAGAAAGAAAAACAATTGGCAGGCTAATAGAAATTTTTAATTTAGTTGTGTTAAAGAGGAAAATTTGCATTTTAACCCATTTTTTTGGGAGTTTATTTATTTCTTGTTTATTTTGTATTGAAAATAGGAAGTCAGCTCAAACGTCAGTATGGACAGCACCCTCATCCTGATGCACGTGCTAGTTTGTTAAAAAGTCGTAGGTCAACTACAAATGTGGCATAAGGCACATGAAATGCTTCTGTGAGGAAAATACTTTTAGCCATGGATGGCATCTTTAATTCTCAGCCTGATTTCTAATAATCATCTTCCAAACCTTGCCTTAGACGTCACAAAAAATCTAGTCAGTTTTTTTCTTCAAAGCATTTTTTTAGTTCAGAATATACGGACCTCCGAACATTAAAGCAAAGAGAGTTCAGCAACCCCAATACTAAACAAGAGAAATTTTTAAGTGGGCTGAAGAAAATAATGTGAGAGGGTCAAGTTTTATCCCCTCTTTGATCAATAAGAAACACACTTTTCTTCATGCAGTTGTAATTGCAGTGAAGTGCTTATTTGTGGTCTTAAACACAAAGTAGAAAGGCCCAAAATAATAAAACCACACTTTCAGTGCACAATAAAACTACACTGTAGCTGTGACAAACTGCAAAAGGAAGTTAGAAAAGGCACAGAGCTAGACTTATCCTGGCAACCTCAAAAGAGTGAACCTTATATCTGAAAGTATTCACCCTTCCCCTGGCAACTGAAATATAGGAAACACACATTAAGATGAGAAAAATGATAATTTTTAGCATATCCATAATTGTTAATTGGTTTTGGTGGTTTTCAACTGTCTGCTCAACTCCTTTCTTTTTAAATGAATAATCCTAATACCAATCTGACAGCTCTGGTGTCTTAATCTTGTAAATCTTATTAACCTCTCTGAATCAATACTCAAGGGCTAAATTTTATCATAGATTCATTTTAAATATTAGAATCTATGATTCTCCCAACTGAATCTATTACTGTACTGTCATTCCACTGACTCCAAAGGAATGACTTATAATATACAGTGGTGTAGGTGCTGAGAAAAAAATCATGCCTTAATACAGTGTAGACCTCTACATAAATGTAAAATGGAATATAGGGAAATTTAGAGTCTATAAGACTATGGAAACAACCGACCAATGGAGTAGTAAAAACAGGAAAAGTCAATAGATATATAATAGTGAGACGAACAGCACAAAGAATAGAGGAAGGACATGAGAAGGAAAGGAATCAAAAATGTTGTTGATTTGTAATTGTTTTAAAAGGATGATGAAGTGCAGAATGTGAGAAGAAGAATTTGGTTTTAGGAGCTGTCTCTTCATTACCACTACCTTGGGGTTTGCTTTTATTCTGATTTTATGGTCCCTGTAAATCATCACTAACACTGTTCAGGCACTACTGTGTTGTTTGCCAAGAAGATGTACAGTGAACAGCTCCTAAGTTAGAACTCTGAAGCAGCAGACAGAAATATTTTTCTGGAATGGATTATTCAGGCATTCCCTGCCACTTCATAACTGCCCCTTGGCTGCCATTGCCCGACTGACTGGCCACTCTCCACTGTGGTGAACTGGGACAGTTGCTGTACAGCCCCTCTCTGTTAACGTCACAGCTAAATCTTCATCTCTTAAACTGCCACTAATCAAGGTCATCCTTCCCAGGATGGTGCTGAACCATCTACCTTGTACTTCAGTAAGGTTTTTGACACTTTCTCTGAGGAGGTCCTCGTAAAGACACCGTATGGTCTGGAAGAGACAGCGAGGTGGATTGAAAACTGGTTGAATGGCTGGGCCCAGATGGTGATTGGTGGCAGGAAGTCTGGTTGGAGTCCAGTGACTAGTGATAAAGCTCAAAGTCAATACTGGGTCCAATCCTGTTTAACACACACATTTGTGATCTGGATGACTGGACAGAGAGTTTGCTGATTACACCAAACTGTGAGGAGTGGCTGATACACCAGAGGGTTGTGCTGCCATCCAGAAGAATCTTGACAGGCAGGAGAAATGGGCTGACAAGAATCTCATGAAGTCCAACAAGGGTAAATGCAAAGTCTGCATCTGGGAAAGAAAAACCCTATGCACCAGCACATGCTGGGGACTGTCCAGCTGGAAAGCAGTTCTTTGCAGAAGGACCTGAGGGTCCTGGTGGACAGCAACTTGAACAAGAGTCAGCAATGTGCTGTTATCACAAAGAAGGCTGAGCTGCATTAAGAGGAGTTCTGCCAGGCACTTGAGGAAGGTGATTCTTTCCCTCTAATCAGCAATGGTAAGGCACATATGGAATGGTGTGTTCAGTTCTGGGATCCTCAGAACAAGAGGATCATAGACATACTGAGGAGGATCCAGTAAAGGGACACAAAAATGATTGTAGGCTCCCATAAAAGGAGAGGCTGCAATCTGGGACTGTTCAGTCTCGAGAAGACCAGGTTCAGGGGGATCTCATTAGTATTTATAAATATTTGAAGAGAGAGTGTAGAGAAGATGGAGCCAGGCTCTTTTCAGTAGTGCTCAGTGACAGGGCCAGAGGTGATGGGCTCAAACTGGAAGACAGAAGATCCTCTCAGAATATCAGGAGGTACTTTTTTTACTACAAGGTAGACCAAGCAAAGGTTGGTCCAAAGTTGTAGAGAACCCCCTCTTTGGCAATATTCAAAAGCAATCTGGACAGAGTTCTGAGCAATCAGTTCTAGGTGACTCTACTTGAGTGGAGGGATTAGACACGATGACATTAAGAGATCTGTTCCATCCTCAACTATTCAGTGACTCTGTCGTCCCAGAGACAATCTCAGTAGTGTCTCAGTAAAATATTTTTGCAACTTGGAAGAGAAACATATGCATTAAGTTCACACATTTAAAAAATAGTCCTTGAAAGCCCTTATCTTTTGGCCTTGATTTCCTACTCACTGGTCTCGGAAAGGATTAATGTAACGTTTGCTATGAAGCATATACTTCTTTAAAAACAGATATTCACTTGCCAAGTAATACGGTCCGAGAAAACCATATTTAGGTCTGAGAAAACAAATTAGTCTATCCCATACTTACTCTTTCCTCAATACAATTTTCCTTTCTGCCAGGCAAATTTAACCCTGTGCTGAAGAAAGCACAAATGTAATGTACCATTTTTTTCTACTCGTTTCTAATTTCCAGATTGTAAATTAGTCATAATTGTGCACTGATTTTTGCATAGTCCTCTGCCATACATCACCCTATGTGCATGTGTGTGCTGTGTGGAGCTGATCAGACACAGGAAATACATGCAGTCTCTTTTTATTGTACTGACAGAAAATCAGTTTGTTGTTGCCAACTTTAGCAACATCCTTGTAACTCTTAGAATGGTTAAAAACTTAAGTGCCTCTGTAACAACGATTAATGCACCCAGTCAATTATGTCACATACATTACAAAGTAGTAATTTTGCTTTCTGGCAGTGGTATAATGATTTGAAAATAAAAAAGGGAAATCAAATAAATGGTTTGCAGAAATGATAATGAATAAAATCAACTGAAGACTCTGAGAAGCATTTTTTGAGTGCTATGTGTTTTCTCACCCTCTTTTTCTTCTTCATATACATGTAACTTATTTGCAAGAAAAGTAGACAGTCTTCTTAGACTGTTAAAGACACCATCAATCATTGTCTTGCTTGATAATTCTTCAATTACTCTGAAAAAATACTGTTATTTTCATGGCTACAATCTGATGCATGGAAAATCCCACCCACTCCCTCCCCAAACAGTAATGTTTGCATATGAGAAATGTAGGCACTGCTGGCAGGATTATGAACCATTAATAAACTTTTCTCTGTGCCTTCCAAGTATTTGGAAAGTGTACTGCATGATAGTGAGGATCTTTGTAAGATTGGCCTAATGTTTTGTCACTTTATAGTTTTCTGTCTTGTTTTTTTCCCTAACAGCTTTTGTGCATTGCATGTTTATACTGGACATTACAGTAAGTACCTTTCTAGCTGTTCCACTATAAGTTACATAAGGCATGAGTAGTGGAGCCATTTGGTAAGATATGGGACTGATACTGGACACCAGCCTATGTGAAAATTATTTCCAGAATATTATTGCCAAGGATTATCAGAACTCGCAGCACTGCTGAGAATTTCATGCAATTCATAGTCATTTTCATACAGAAGAGGAGAAAAGAGACAATTTTGATGTAAAGGAAAAATACAATGTACTACTTGGAAATTAAAATAGAGCCAACAAATCTTCCGTTTTTTAAAAAAATATAGAATGAAGAAGTGGAAAGGGAAGGGGAATGGCTGAGGAGGAAGAAGAAGGAGTAGGGGGGAAGAGAAGAGAGGGAGAGAAAGAAGAAGTGGAAAACAAAACATAAAGTATAACAATAGGAAAAATTGTGGATGATGTTATAGTGCTATGTTCTATATGTTCCATCTTTAAATGTTCTTTTTTTACAGGCTGTGCTGTTTCATGCTGTTTTTATTTTCCATCTGGATGTTCAGTACTGCTTTCTATTAGATCTTGCTTTTAGGCAAGTCTTAAGACCTTTGGAGCAATAACCATTGCATATTAGTGCAGCATATAATTGAATAAAGTCTTGTTTCTCAGTGAGAACCTTAGATGCCCAATATATCATCTGATATTTTCGGATGTTAGTCTGAATCTTTAGTGTTTTTCTGTGCCCCTGTGTGACCCCAGAACAGACAAATTGCTCTATTTCTTCTTGCTGTGGCTAACAAACACCATGTTTTCTATCAGCAGGTCTATGCAATTAACTTCCTGCAGCCCCCTGCAGTTTCCTGGAACTGTAAACTCTCTTCTCCCACTTTTCCACAGCATGTGCAACATAGCCCTCTAGAACAGCATAACTCCATACAGTTCAATTACTTTAACTCTGCTACTTTGAAGGCTTTGCAAGCAGCAAGAAGGGGGAGTGGGAAGTGTACAACAGATAAGCCAGATAAAAGTAGTATGTTGAGAATCATACTCTCCAATTACCAGAGAATAAATAATCTGAAAAATCAAAGATTATGATGTAATTACTTCAAATATAATTTAGAAAAGCATTCTATTGTGAGGAAATGCTAAAATCAGTTGCAAAATCGCTCTAATTTTTTCCCTTTGCTGTCTTTATCTCCTTGTAACATGCACCTCTATTCTGACACTTTCACACTGGTACACAGTCTGGTTCTGGTTTATACCTCCCTGTTTAATTGAAGGAATAATAACTGCCTTGATTACTTTATGCATGTTTTTCTCCATCTCCACTGGATTTTAAAAAAATTAAAAATAAGACAGAGCCTAATTGTTGCTACCTGAAAAGCATGAGGCTTCAATCTCATGATTATTTGAACAGCAGCCTTAGAGTCACATTGTGAACATCTCAACAAAGGCCATAGAAGAGATTATTACTGTAGATGTAATAGAGTACTTCATATAAGATTTCTCAGTTAATCTTCTATAGATATTATAGGTATATTTATATGCAAAATTCAGTACTACATCTTTTCTATTTAAATATTGTATCATATGCAAATTTCATCATGGAAAAAAAACCCCCAAGTCCATTTATTAGTAGAGCAATCCATCAATACATATGGTTTATATGCTAGTGAATGCTGTGCAAGTTGTTTTTGACTCATCTGTATCTAAATCAGCTGAAGTAATTCAGTACATCTAAACAGCCTAGGCAAATCTAAATTCAAATTCAGTTTGTAAGTTAGCTTTTTGACTGAATCATATATTTTCACTTGACCAGATTCATGGCAGAATGCATTAGCTCATTACTTCCTGCGTATTCTCTATTCAAAACAACAGCAATATTCAGAGGGAAGAGTATTTTTCTTCATTTGCAAGGCTGGCCAATGGTCACTCCCGAGAAGAATTGCTTTGTGTCCTGTACTGATGTGAACCAAGTCTTAAAACACCATTTATTCTTGGAAGTAGTTCCAGTAAAATACATGATACCTATTCATTACCAAGACTGCCAGATGAACATCACCATTACTGCTTTATCTTTCCAGTTTTTCCTCACCAGTAAGACCACTCATCAACCCACAAGGTTTTTGTAGGTTTCTAGAGCTTTGGCTATAACAGGGATATTAAAAACAGGCAAACACTGAGGGAGCTCAACAGTGTTTATGATTTTTTCTTCTGGAAATGCACACACTGTACAAGACTAAAAAGAGCACAGATAAGGAACTTGACAGATTGTTCATTTCTGCTGTTTTTCAGTAAGATGAGGCAGTGATGGTGCCAATATGCTGTCATTTTGTTTAAATGGAAGATGGAAATAGAGAGAATTTGTTTCAGTATTTAAATCATTGCAAATCGAGTTAGCCTAAGTAAAGACATTTTACAGAAAAGGTTTCATGGTTGTTATTGTCATTTGGGCATGACAAAACAGTGTAATGATTTCACATTCAAGTTTTTATAGGCTCCCCTTAGGGTGCAGACAATATATTTAAAAGTCACAGCTAGTCTTGCTGACAAAACTTGCATGGCTCCTTATCCCAATTCACATCTCCCACACAGCAAAGGGAGAGACAGGAGTGGAAGAGAAAAGTTTAGTTGCAGATATTCATTGCACTCTAATAGCATTTCAGTTGACTGAATATTTACTAAATATTCTAGTCCCAAATCTCTTTTATAAACAAGCTCTACCAGAGACTGTCAGCTCCAAGGAGCTGACTGTATCTCATCAATTCAAACTCTTTCAGTTCAAACACACAGTTCCTGAAATCAGTGGCAAAGTGTGGTTTCTAACACACTTCAACATGTCCAATTCCTAAAATCCACACTGCTCCAAAATGGAGCAAACCAGTCCAACAGCTCCATCCTTCTTCCCTGTGCAATGTTTGTAAGTAAGCTTCTAAATATATATACTTGTGCCAGTTAGTGGTGTCCAGTTTTAGATGCTAGAAGTACCGTCCCATGCAATGTGGTGTGAAAATAATGGCTGCATTAGTCACACACAGGGAGTCACAAACGAGTTACGCAGGACTTCTAACCTAATACCAGGCTTATTAGCCTGGGCAGAGTACCATGTCTAAGCTTTGGGTCTGCCTGTAGCACTGGGGCTAGCGTGTAATCTCACAGCTCTGCCAGCAGTGAGCAACTTGTGTGGCATGAACACGCATGTAATGCAGAAACTCTCTTGTAAAGAAAACTGCTTTAGACACAAAAGAGAGACACACAATTTACATCCAAACACAAAACACCCTCCAACTCGGGCAGACGTCATCTTTGAGTGGCACTTGACAACTTCTGAATAGGGGAATGAACTGAGAACATTGAGAGTTAAACATGTAGGATACAAGAGAATGAAACTAGTAGCCATGAATTTTAGCTGAGTTCTAGCTATACCTCATACAGGGTGATCATAGTACAAAACCTAACGTGTGTTTTCCAGTGAAATACAATGACTTTAAAAACAATTAAAGGAACAGGCCAAATAACACCTCTCTAATGGTGACCAGAGATTTGGAGTATTAAAGATATGAAAGATACCTAATAAATTGCAACTTATTGCATAGTTCACAAGCTTACCAGACAAGGACAGTATTTACCTAGGAGAGCATTTAGCGCATAAATGATAGTTAAAAACAATAGATGAAACTGAAAAGACATAATTTTCATAACATTTCTTTCTCTCACCCTTCTTCAGACATAATATTAATCTTTGCCTGTGTTTGAATTTTTACACTCTTACGATAATAAACTGATGAGGATAAATTTCTGCCATTGTTAGTGAAATTTTGGTAATAAAAAATTAACAACACAACAGATCTCCACCATTCTCTCTTTTTTTTTTTTTTTTTTTTTGTTCTCCTGAAATAGGCCCCTTTAAAAATGCTAGTATTCTTACAATCCTACTTTGATTAAAACTATTAAGAATTAAAATTTTTATATTCTGGGAACCTCCATCACTTTTCCAGGAACAAATTAAATGTTGTATACTAGTTTTACTTGCCCAGTAGGCAGACTGTACTAGTGGTTGGGTAGCAGCCAAAAATATGATGGTCAATGTGACCTGTGAAATTAAGTGGGACTTAGTCCAATGCCTACTAAAAACATATTTTCTTGCAAATCTTATCTTATTATTACCAGAAATGGACACTGTTTTTGGTAGCATGAAGAGAAATGTCCAAGCTCTAGGTAGGAACAGACAATGTGCTACCACCTAAAAGTATGTTGAACACTGTCTTTGTTTTGCTGGTGCGGAGGACCAGCAAAGTGTGTAAAATAGGTGCTACCTTTGCAAAGAAATGGGACAACACAGTCCTGAGGTCCAGTCAGATGACCATTGTTATGGGGAAAAAAAAGTGGTTTTCAAGAAATTGCATCTAAGTCAAAGCCTTTTAAGCATCTGCTATTGAGGGCTAGGTGTGCATGCAGTATGGAAGCATATTGTGCAATAAAATGTAGAGTTTAAGTTTTAATACACAATATGCAGAGTTGTACATGTAAAACATACACATTCAATTCACAACTTTCTCCAGTTTTAAAGCCATGTGTGCTCTAAGTTCTGTCTTATATCATACTGTTCACTCAATCCTCTTACCTACAACAGCATAAGAAGTGACTGGGACAGAAAATGTGGAAATCAGTGACCATAAGCTATCACAAACCAAAACAAGAAATGCACATAGAAAGCCAAACACACACAGTTAACAGAAACTGTTCTACATTTTCATCTCAACATTAGAAAGCAAGAAATAGTGTTTGAGCTGTAGCTGTAATTACATAAGATAGGACCTTGAAGATAAAGCACCTTTAATACTACCTAAAAAATCACTCACTGAAAATCCTCCATCCTTTGACACATCACAAACACATTTGTGACCACTGCTGGGGTGTTCAGCCCATCCTAGGCTAGGTGAAAATGATTCTTTATCTTTTTTAAGGTCATAATACAGTCTGATCTTTTTAAAGTAATTCAAACAGTAAATGACTTGGACTTCAATAATATTAAAAGGGAATTGTCAAAGCTTTCTTACCATGGAAAACTTGTCAGTTTGAAGAACACTTCTGCCCAGTCAGCATATATCTGGACACTCAGAACAATTCCCAAAATCATTCCCAGTCTTAGAATGTGTGCTTCTTAATCCAAATCCTCTTTGTCTAAGTCTGAAGTGTTCAGAGACAAACAAATCAAGTCAGATGAGATGGAATAAAAGAATGCAAATGCCATGAAATATTCCATAAATACTAAGTCTGCTACTCCTATGCATCTCAGCTTCTGGTTGATTGAGGATGGCCTTCTGTGTTGATAGCCAAACATAGCTGGAATATTGCCTGTCTCAAGGACAACAGCAGAACTGTACTCACAGCACTTGTTTGATGGCACAGCACATGGTTCTTGCTAACATAGAACACTCTCCTCAAACATGTCAATAGCCACACTCATGGCAGATAGATAAATATAGACAAATCTGAGCTGCTAATCAAATGAGCAGCAAATACACCCTTCATCTGGCATGGTCATAATTGGCTACTGTACATCAGCTGGAGGAGACTTGTCAAACCAAGGGCCTTTACCTTGCTCTCTTACCTTGCCCTGCTCGCCCATCTGTCAGTGGGGACTGTGCCTTTAAACACCTTTAATCATTTCTGGCTGACAGCACTAAAGAAAAGCCTCAGCTGTTTTGCTGTGATCTTGTCAACAATACTATAGATATAAGAATTCTTAACTGGGGCACCTGCTACTGATTAACCAAGCACTTCACTTTCAGCAAGGGTCATCCTTTTACAGATAGTATGATGGACATGAAGAGACTCTTTCTTCCATGCTCTAGATCAGTCACAGAATTCATTTGCTGCTTTACCTGATTTCAAATGAAAATGCTATTCTTTGCCTTTGAGTCAGCTCCTCTTCTAAATCCTCTGTATATATGGGTGGCTTGAAAGCAAGGCTAAAGAAAATGGTCCAGGATAAATGTTAAAAAGACAACACCTTATAAAATCATAGACATTCTGTTAAGTATTGGCATACTGGTATGTCAATATTTTTACATGTAGCCCACTGTTTTCCAACAGTTTCCATACCTCACTTTTACATACTTGTCTCTTAACATGGCAGCTACATAGTGACTTTATAGCTTAACTACATCACCACATATTTATACATTCAATAAACAATAACATCTCCGTACAGCCTGCTGACTCATTTTTAAATGCACTCCTTAGTAAACCACATTTAGAGAAATGTGATTTCTTAAAGACAGTTGAGTGGAAAACGCAGCTTATATAATAAGAACATTAAATAGTAAAAACTAAATCATTTAAAATAATCCATTGTGTTATGAAATATGATTTGCCTTAGTATGCAAAAGTCATATTCATTGAATGGAGTTTTAAATAGGCTACGTTCTATTGTATTTTACCTTCAGGGACCCTGGGAGTTTATTCTTTCTAATGAGCTGTGTACTATTCACTTAGAAGCTTCATTTTTATTGTTATGTATAAGGAATTTTTTTTCCGCTTTAGCAAGTGCCTTTTTAAAACAAATTCTTTTTTTTTTTTCCTAGACATTGTGTTAACTTCATGGGATAATATGTGCAGTGCTACAGTGTTTCTAAAAGTTAAAAAAATATATATATTTTCAAGCAGACTATTTACGTTAGTGATATCCTCCACTAGAATAGGATAGTCCCTCCTGGCTCCATTTTTTTTTTGCTCTCCAAGTAGATGTTATTGTTGCTATCCAAGTAGAGTTTATTTAATGATGCTAAAGAAAAAGAAAATCCATTAACAATAATGAATTCTTGTTTAGGCAGGTTCAAATGAGGAAAAAAAAAAAAAAAGAGGGGGAAGGAGGAAATAATCTTAGGTATCTTTTCAAAAGGTGAAATGCTGACATTTAAGCCTTGCAAGCTACTCACAGAATGAAACTAAGAAACCTTAAACCACTTTTCTCTTCTAAGCTTATTTAGGATTTCATGGGTAGAAAAGGGTTTGGTAAACTTAGGTAGGCTTTAGCTCATATCTTATCTATATAGAACTCTGTGTGGCAATATTTGTCAGGATTCAAAACTGAGATGTTCTGAAAGACGGGGGTTAGATTTATTTGGAGCCATCTTCAAGGTTATCTTGTAATAGTAAAGTCCATCACAGTTTGGATATATATAGATCAGATGTACACTATATACACAGTTAAGGTACATAAAAGTATCAAATCTTCTTCCAGCACACATAGCCCTCAGATCATTATCTTACTCTTTGCTATCAAATTCACCACAGAGATGACTTACATCATGGCATTTTTGTCTCTTCTGCCACAAAAAGTAGGAGATATGAAGTAAATGACTCCCTGCTGTTAGCAGACTCAGACAAACTGGTCACTGTTTTGTCCAATAGCACACACCAAAGCCTTGCATCTGCTTGCAGCATTGTGGTTTCAAACATATGCATGGGTTTGCAAATCATCCGAAGAACATCATGGAAGAACACTTAGTCTGGGGCTACTAAATATAAAACTACCGCCACTTGCTCAAAAATTTAGTGGGCCACAAATGGCTTGAGGCAAGAAGAACATACAATGGAATGATCACTGTCTGTTTACCCTGAGTTCACACTGAGGCTGCTGTTCTGGATGGGCTTTTATTCAGACTCGGTATTCACAGTATCCCCACTCTCACATTAAGATTACTAAAAAAAAAATAAGAAAAAAAAAAAGGAAAAAAAAAAAAAAGGCATAAAATTCTGACAGACACTAAGGCCTCACTGTTTGAAACTAATGAAGAGCAAATGCATAGCATTTGGGATCTTCTCAAACATGATTGTTAAATCAGAAATTAGGAACAGAGTCTAATCTGTAGAAGAGTGAATTCCTCAGTACTCCTGCTTAAATGCTCATTGCTTTCTCCTGCTGTGTTCAGTGTCCTGAAACTGGGAGTGCATACAGACTGCTGTCAGGCTGTGGCTTCTCAGTTGTTCAGGAGAGAAGGAAGGAAAAGTTCTTCAAATCTGAATAGCAGGAGACAAGGAAGTCATTCCCACTGCCCTCTTTTCTCACATTCTGTGGAAATGAAAAAAGTGAGAGCATTGACACACAGGGATCCTTCTTAGCCCAACAAGCTGGACAGAAGCTCCGCCCTGAAGAGATGGGCCAGGCAGCTGGAGCGGGACAGCTGTTGCCACAATGCAGCAGTGCAGAGAAGTAAAGACTATAACAAAATTGTGGGAAAGGAGAACACCTTCCTGCTTTATATGTTGTGGGACAGCAGAGCAGCTTCCTGGGACTGTTTCTTGAAACACAGGATCCTATGTGGAAACACAGGATCTCATCTGTAGAGGACTGTTCCCATCCACCCTTGCTGACATGCAAGTACTCCTGTCTTGAAGAGGAGTGTCTAAAGCTCCCACACAAGAGACATCAGTTTGGAGGCATTCACAGCACAGGACTACAAACTAAAGAGTGATTTCTCCATGTAAGTATGTTGGAGATGAGCTGGAGGATGAGGAGGAGTTTGACCAGTGGAAGGAGTCAGCATCTGACATCATGGACCAGACAGCCACGAATGTCCCTGCACCAGATGGATTGCTTGGGAGACTTTGACATGTTATTGTAACAAGGTCAAACCTTGGGCTAGGTTGGGACCTTCACTTTATGTTCATGTGCTTATTCCTTTAGGTTGTGGATTCTGTCCCATAGTATAAAAGAGATAGTTCTGAGTGGCAGCATACCGAGAGGGTAGCTGCCCTCACCAACCATGTTCCCTTTGTTTCTTAGAAGTTATATGACAGGTTTTGTGCCTTCCCCTTTTTCTGTCAATCCTTGATACCCATCCAATCCCTTATCCAAGTTTTGTGTACTCCACCCATTCTCTACCCCTGTCCCTGAGCCTTCCTTATCTATCCTTTAAAAACCCTCTATTTTATGAAATAAAGTAGATCAGCTCATGCTGTGAACAGCTTTGGCTGGAATCAGCATAGGTTCTTGTTCTGTTCACCTCATCTCTTGTCCTGTGTTGTGGGCGCTGTTGGTATTTACCCTCAGGGTGAGACAAACTGCGACCCTGCCAGGCATAGCCAGGAGAGCTACAACTCAGCCTAATAGGACCCACTGGTCTCATGCTTTCCCTGACTCCCAGCAAACAGTGTCACAAGTTCTTGTCCTTTATGACTGAAGGCAGTTCTTATTGTAGAGGCTTCTTTCTTCTCTTTTTTCCCCACATTGCCACCACAGCTACTTCACCTTACAGTTCCTGTTGCGACTGTTTAACTTTAGTCTTTTTTCCTAATTATTTGGCAGCTACTGTAAGCAGTTCTGAGGGAACCCAGACCTTTATGAACACCACCCTATCCTCATTTCACAAATTCATCTAGTTTGATCCCCCTGATGTGAGTTCAATACAACTTTGGAACTACAAAATTAATAAATAAGCCTGTTCTCTACTCTCCTCTTCTCTCTTCTTTGCTTTTCTTTACTTTGCTTTTTCCAGCAATTGTTTTCCCAATGCAAAGAGAAGCACTAGGATATAAAATGCAAACTCTCATTCCCAAACCCATAAGATAACCTTCTGCTGTTGCTGCAGCTATTGCTGCCAGCACTGTCAGCAGCTTCAGTGCTTCTATAGCAACAACTACTTCCAACAGTGCCATACTTGCAAGTAATTTAGTTGCATAAGACAACAACATTTTAGTGAGGACTGCATGTTATACACTTGAAACATAGCATTTGTCAATAAACCCTGAGCCTGCCTCAAATTATAATTCTTCTGTCTCTTTCCCAGCCCCCTGATTACACTTTCCTGGGCAATATCTGTTTGCAAGGAAATATTGGGAGAAAAAAAAGCTCCCTCTTTTACACTAAATATAAACAAACAAAATGCACATAAATCTAGCAGCCAAAAGAGCATCCCAGACAATTACTGACAGGTAAGCATAGATATCAAGGTAGGCTGACCATTTGATGCAAAACCAAAACAGCTATACCATTTCTCCCTTGTTCAGGAATCTGCCTTTTGCCTTGGATTATGCAGGGGGTATGTTTCATTTCTTCACAGTCCTAAAGACATTTCTCAAGATTCCAGAGACATAATCTAAATCCCAAAATTTTCTTGGCCAATCCAGAATGTTTGGTTACTGCCTGTCGTCCAGAGAAGAAGTATAGACAGTTACAGAGAGAAACATATGCAAACAGAACTTTTCCCACTTCCAAAGATTACCTGGAATCACAAGAGAAACATGGGGTATAATAGCATAATGTAGGTTTATTACGCCTTTTGACATGATAACATAATCCATTTATTTACTCACTTCAGTGCCTGGGTTTTCTGTATAATGCATTAAGTTTTGCAGGAAAGAGTGTATGTTATAGGAGCATTAAGCTGAGTCCAACAGTAGTATTTACTGGACTTGGAACTCATGATGTACGCAAACACTTCTTGCTTAGCAAGGCTCTGTAAACTCTTGTGAATTGTAGCTTCTTCTACAGAGATCAATAAATGTGAAGATTTCACACTGCACTTAGAGAAGTGCCCTGCAACATTCAATGGGGATGTCACCTAATTGCAGTCACCTAAAACCTAGAATTACCAGTAGGTTCTGGAGTCAGTTTGAAGCAAGTACAGCAAATCACAGAAATAAAGTTCAGAGCATGAGAAGGTCCCAGTTCCTGATGTCTCCAAATTTCTTCTGTGCTCAGATTTACCCTCATATTGCATGTAATCACTACCAGCAGAGCTCACACGATTGTAAACATTTACTGTCTCAGTACAGTATTCACTCTCTATGTTTTGCTGATATTCCTGGACTCCTATTCACACTGACAGAATTAATACAAAAGTATATGCAATAGAAGGCCTTCCTAATGAAAAGTCAAATCCTTGGGTCTCTTTATTTGTCTTATAACAAGGCTGAAGAATCCAACAAATATTTTAAACAGTGTGAAAGGGGCATCTTCATGTTTGTTTATCTTTTTCCAAATTCTCAGTGTAGCAGCCTATAAAAAGACAAATATCTGCTTTTTCTGACAAAAAGACAATGTTAAAATCATTTCATTCCCCATCTACAAAAAGGAAAAGGGCCAAATTTCACCTTCTGGCCAATAGAGGACAGCTATTCCCAAGCTTACCAAGTCATCCTTTGGGGAACCACTTGGTTCCTGCAGTGGTTCCTGCAGAAACTCCTTTTATCACCAGATTAGATTTCGCCATTCTGTCCTGTTCTCCCAAATTGGTTTGCAAGTGAATAAGAACTCACCCTCCACTGCCTAGACCATAAGCCCGAAAAGAAACAAAGTTGCAGCCACAGAGCTAAAAGTTGGCAAAAACATAGGGTGGATCAGTAAGCAGAAGACAGACTTAGCTGTCATCAGTTTGTAAGAGTTCTGTGCTGCAGTATAAGGAGTTTCTTGCTGGGATCATTCTAGTGTTTAGCCCTCTAAAACAGCAGGTAAAATAATAAACTTCCTGTACAACCTGAATCAAGTTCAAAAGTGAAAATATTTTTGCCTCAGTGGTACTATAGGGACAAAACTCAAAGATTCTTACATTCTCATTTACAACCAACAAATCCTGTTGCAAGTTGTGCCCAGCTTCCAGTCAAGGTGGGGGAAGCAGAACTTATTAACCTGGATATTAAGCAAAGTAAAGCTTTGACAGAAGAGAAGTTATAAATCCTGTAAAAAATGACAACAAATGTAAGAAAATATAACCAAAACTGTCTGTCAGCAGTTTGTCTGATTTTTGGAAAATCTAATGAAAGGAATTCTTCTGTGGACTTCTCTGCCTTGGCACTGTTAACCCTTTTTGGCCTAGACTCCTCTGGAAAGTAATTATGTACTTTAGAATCCTTGTCACTGTGCATGAAGAAACCACAGTTTGTTGGCTGACAGTCCCACCTGTATTAAAGTCTGAGGATTTTGATCAGCTCTCAATTTTCACCTGTTCCTGACACAGCTGTGTGTCTGCTTAAAACTTGTTTTCCACTACAGCACTTCTAGGCTTTTCCTCCCACTGCTGCTCACAGCCCTTGGCTTCTCATCCTCTCCTGTTTCTTACTAGAAGCCTCTACTGGCTTAATGCTCAGCTTCAGCTTTCTTGCTAACCTAAAACTGAAGGAAAATATGAAATGTATTTCCTTCCTCTGGGGGGGGCTCACCATTGCATTGTGTCCTGCTGAATCATTCATGTCAGAAACTACTTATCTGTGTGCCTGAGAAAAGCACTTCTCCCTATCAAACACTTGTCTTTTTGGACTAGTACCCTCCAAACAGACACAAAAGCAGACACATGTGATCCTTCCAGTTTGTTCTGTTAACCTGCTCCCTCACCCATTTCCAGGTATGCAAGTAAAACATTGTTCTACTCCATCCATAAATGCAGCATCATACTTTCTAAAACAAAGTTAATTTCTCACAAAGGCCTCTTCATTTTTTTTTTCCTTCTTCTCAAATACCCTTCCTTATCTTCTCGACTATCATGGAATATTTTTCTTTAAGGAAAAATTAAACATGTATGTCATGCCTCAGTACTATTTTTAGTGTATGTACACATACACTAAGGCCTAGTTTAGGAACAGAACACATAGCATCATTGTTTCCAAAAGTGATTTGAAGGTATAAAGACTCCCAGACTGCACCAAACTATATGCAGAATATCGACATGATACACAAAAGAAGAAATCTCAAAAAATCAAGAAAGCAGACTGAATTGATCTTTTGGGGGAAAAATAATTATTTTAGTCTCTCACTGAATCAGATGACTCTGAAAGTATTCCTCACACTTAGAGAAACACTGAGGAAATTCAAAAGACTGTAACAAAGAATGGAAACAAAGAGTGTCATGCATCATAAAAGACACAGCATGTGCTTCAAGTAAAAATTATTATAGCATCAACCTCGGTAATCCCAAATGTTGAGGAATTATAGAACCAGTTACAAAAGAATAATGGTATTTCACTAGTCATGGAAATTTCTTTTAATGATAATATATACCTTTTTTTTTATTTGTGTGCAACATTTATAACTTTGGAGTGCATCCTGCTCACATGGTCATACTTCTCTGTAGACTGAAATGAAAAACAGAAACAGTTTATTGATGATGCAGTCACAATGTCATACTTGCATACTTGGAAAAACAGAAGAAAAATGGGAAGAATAAAGTTTCTTATTTAATCACAGGAGAATCACAGGAGTCCATCAGGTGAAACTTTAATCAAGATACCAGAATAAAACTGTAGAAAGTAGCAAGCAGTTACTAGGTTGACCTCACTGTCTTATAAAAAGCGTATGAAAAATATGATACTATATGTCTGATTGTCCACTTAAGAGAGGGATGGATGCAGAGCTAGTCCACTGAACGAGGCTTTAGCTGTAGAGAGCAGCACACGCCCAATACCATACTGGTACTGGGTCCAGGCGAATGCTGTGATTTCAGCTGCATCCTGCTCAGAGGATGAAAAGTTGTCTCATCATGGACACCCGAAATCACACAGGTCCCCCTGTAGCTTATTTAATGCAGATTATAAAAATAGGATGATATCTGCATCCTCTCCAAATGCACCATTAGAGAATAAAATTAATTATTTATCATTAGTTACCACAATCTAAAGCTGATTATTGACCCTAATTCTGGTTTGAATTTGATCTTAGCAACAAACTGGAAAGTGTTTTCACCCTCCTTCTAGCCCTCCAAAGGGCAGTCAGCCAAAAAGCAAACTAACATCACCACCATGGTTTGATACTGTAAACCTGCCTGGCGTTTTGCTTCATGTCATTGTAACACAGGCAGGCAGAATATAGCATGTGAAGATCTTGTTCTGCACTGAAACAGTTCACTCATTCAAAAGTTTCTGCTTTGAATATATTTCCAAAATTATTGGCAACCTTGTCACAAGCTAGGCTGAAATAGCAAGTTTGGTGAGGAACTGACATTGCTAAAAGTGAATTTGAAACTATTTAATTCTGGTTTTGTTCTGTCCACTTCTCCCCAGCTTCAGGTGCTCCAGGTTTGACAGTTCTGACAATGAAGACGTCACTGTTGACAAGAGACTACAGTGGACTACAGTGAAAATACAAAAAGAAATCTTCCAGATAGGAGTCTAGTAACACTGTATGTTTTGGTTCTGTGAACTAAACTGCTTAGAACAAGGGAATAAATAAGCCCTGGTGTGAAAGGTTGTTCTCATATCACAGACTCTGCATGAATATATTCAAAATGGAGGAGAGAACCAAGCAACACATTGATTCAGAACTGACTCTGTATTCCCACAAGACATTAACGAAAAAAACTTTGCCAAATTGACCACATCTGGGTTAGTTTCTCCTTTAAGGTAGTCACGCAGCCAAAACTTAAGGAAATAATAACTCAGTCTTATAATATCAGATTACAAATAAAAATAAATCCCTCTAGGATTAGCTCATGATGAAGGATACCTTAAGGGTAGTTTGCTAATTACTGTAGAAATAAAATCAGATACAGGACATTGCTATTGAAGCAGTGAAACAAGCATATTTGTTCCTGTGTAAATATGGCCATGTATGTGTTGCCAGCAAACTTTTAAGAGGTGCAGAGTCATGAAAAGCTGAACAATCTTTCAGTTACAAATATATTCACAGTTAATCTAGCTTGCAAGGAAACTGAGAAAAGGTGAATTCAAGAAGGTGCTTGATACCTACAATTTCTACCTAGTAATTATGTCATCCAGTTTGTTCTTATCAGAAAGCAGCATTAAAATAACGAAGAAGAGGAGGAAATGCTAAGACAGAAACAAGCATTTAAATCTAAAAAAAAGGTAATAATAATACTGTAGAGCTTCTAATTCTCATTCTTTTCACTACATACCCTTCCTTTATATAGCCCACTTTAAAATGAAGAAGAGGCATCCTCTGTCTTCATTAGTATATGCATAATTATAGATAACTGACTTACAGGTATTTCAGTCAGCATTATTGAACTGATCAGCTGAAAATTGTTTGTGAGGCTCAGTCACTCATAAAGAATTGTCCGTTTCTAATGACTTTAATTAGTAATCTTTGACCACAACAGGCTTGTATACTTGAGCTAGCAGCAGCACTCTCAACCCTTACCGTGACTTAAAGAGCTCAATCTTGTAGTTTATCAAAAGGATTGAGAGCTGACTTGATTACAGTGCGTAAGTACCTTCACAGGGAGAAAATACAAGGGCTCTCTAATCTAACAGAGGCATAACAAAAACCAGGAGCTGAAAACTGAAGTCAAGAAAATTAAGTAGAAAATAAAACACACCATTTTTTAATGATAAGAAAGTAAACCACTGAAACAAGATCCAAAGGAATCACAGAATCACTGAACCATTTTGGCTGGAAAAGATGATGTTGCTGCACAACAGGCAGACTTTTGAGCACACAAGCCTTCCTTCAGGTCTGACATAAACTGAAGTAGCAACTTACAATTCTTTTAAGAAGTTGAAAAAAATTACTTCAACTTTAATTGTTATTCTACATCCTGGGTTAAAATGGCAGGAGTTAAAAGTGAGGAATACTGACATGGAGCAGAGTGCTATATGCTGTTCCTTTTTAAATGACTGCTAGTGGTAAAGGAATAGAGTAGAACCTGCTTTTCAACAACAAAACATGAATAGAAAAACTGCTGCCCCTTCTGTGCTGATCCCAGGTGCTTTGTTAGCTTTGTTAAAACCTGTAACAGGAACAGAGAAGTGTCTAAGCCTACTCAGTCCTTTTTTTGCATTTTGAGACCTCTGAAACCTTTCTGATGAGAACCTCAGCCAAGCTCAACAGCTATTTCCTACTGTTCAATTAGATCCTGTCATGGCAGAAAGAGGCCATACTTAAAGCAATATCAAATGCTCCATTACCAGTTATTAGTCTCCTAAACATTTTAGTTGTCTTTCTGCACAACAGTTAATTGACTATAAACTAGTGGTCAGACAAATCCACAGCATGATGTTCACAAGTATTATTGCATTATAATAGTAAAGCTATGTTAATGTATGATAACTGAGAAAGTCTAGAGGTTTTGCCCTAGTCATTGTCAAATAGTATTTTCCCATGGTCCCCTTTGTTGGAGTTTCACTTTAAAGGTTAAGCTATGCACGTAGTATGGCAATAATAAGGAAAAAGTATTTCAATCATTTTTGCTGTGACACTAACAATAACCATTACAACTGACAAAGTATTTAAGCCACTTATAGGCAAATAAAGCTTTCAAACTGTCTTTATTTAAGTGTGGGAATCACGAATAACTGCTGTGGTAAGTGCCAAAGAGGATGTCACCTCAACAGCAGATTTCTAACAGCAACATTTCAGTGTCTTCAATACACTTGTGCCATAAATGACGTACCACATAGGCCTGTCCCACGCTCTTGAGATGTTTATTCAACAAGCCTTTAACGTGGTATTTGTTGATTGTTACATGAGGTAAACTGTTTGCTGGAGCAACATCTGTGAGTTTGCTGTACTCACCTAAAATAATCAGACTTGCTTAAACTCTGTAATTTAAGTAACCCTCTCAGTAACAATTTTCCTAGATCCCCTTACATGGAACCTGTCTTTTCTAGGTAAACCTTCTGCAGACCTCCACTGATAACTAACAACCACTACTTAAAAACACCAGTGTCATCACAGAATGACAATGCAGAGTTAGGCATTTGCACTGCTGAACATCAGCATGGTACAGGCATATTTTTTCCTGTCCATCACCCATTCACTTTTTTCCCTTTACTGCTATCTTGTGCCCTAGTTTATGGGCAAGAAGAGAGGATAACTTTATAGACTGTTTCTCCAGTCAAAGCATTATCAGAAGCATAGTGAACTTCAGTTCCCCTTGGTCCTGGCACAGGCTGTCCAATTAATATCAGCAGTGCAATTAAAGCACATTTTATGAATTAAAAGAGTGCAGCGATCCATAGCTGGTTTTCAGTCAATAATGAGTACAGCTATGGATAACTCAGAATTGAATGGACCAGGATAACAGCGCAGTAGTAACTGGGTAACAATAAGTTGCTATGCAAGCAACTGACTTACCCTAATAGCACCTTATAACAGTAGGTGCTTACAGACAGTGACCTTGATTTAGTAAGGATGTTTAATTAGAACTTGAAACACTTGCTTAACAGAGTATTACAGCATAATGTAATAGGATGGTTTATGAAAAAAGCATGTACTAGATGTAATTTAACCAGTAAACAAAGGCAAGATAAAACTCCATCAGCTTGCAAAATTCTTCTGTGGTCATTTCACAAGATCTTTGAACTTGGACCAGAATTTTATAGCAGTCTATCCCACCTTGATATACAGCAAACATATTATGCCGCTAAAATCACATGCTTGTAATACATACAATTTTTCCTTTCTCACTACAATGTGTATGGTTACTACTTTGTAGCAGGTATGGATATACTTGGAAAGAATGCTATATCTTGTGCTGATTTAGTGCTTTAAAATAGTCCAAAATGTAACTCCACCAAAATATCAATAATCATAGTTCCAAAAAAACTAAGGTCTCAAATACAGACTACACATTTTACTAGCAGCAGTGGCCACTCAGTAAGGGAAATAAGTGAGTAGAAGTTGTTATCCTCAGAGAAGTGGAGAAGAAATCTCAGTGGTCAATTCTATTCAATAAAAACAATGTTCAGATCACTAAAAAGGAGAGGTTTCTTTGGAATTCATGTCCACCTGTGAGAAAGTATACTGGATCTGGTTGGGATGCAGTTAATTTTTTCATAGCTGTTTTTATGGTAGGTTTTTGATTAAAAGGGTATTGATAACACAGAAGGCTATTATTGAACAGTGTTTGAACAGCATCAAGACTTTCTCTTTCTCTCAGTCTGGCCCCTACAGCAAGTAGAATGGAGATGCAGAAGAAGGTGGCAAGGTACACAACTGAACCTAGCTGGCCAAAGAGATTTCTCATAGCATATGGCATTGTGGTCAGCAATAAAACTCAGGGAAATAAGAGTGAGGGTGTGGCAGTGGCATTCAAGTTATGACATTTTTCTTCCCCAGCAACCTTTAGGTGTGCTGAGACTCTGCTTTGCTGGAACTTGCCAATGGATGGCAAGTAGTAAATTAATTCCTTCTTTTGGTTTGCTTATATATACAGGATTTTTTCACTTGTGAAACTGACATGTTTCCACTTCTTCTTTTCTCATGTTCTCCCCATCCCACTGTGAGTAGAGTGAGTGAGTGAGGAGCTGGTGGGTACTTGATTGCTAGCTGGGATCAACTCACCACGAGAAGGCAAAAATTCCAAATACAGAAATCCAGGACATAGAAAAAAAAAAAAAAAAAAGGTGAGAATGACTGACAGAAGAGAGTTACAGAATGCCCAGTTCTTGCATTTGCTGAATCCCATGCTACCTGAGGCAGAGAGGACCAGCCTTTGAGGTGGCAGGCCAAAACATTCAGTACATTTCCTTTCATATGACAGAAACAGAAGAGGGAAAATGAACCATTCAGTTGATGGTAAAGACATATCAGCTAGTGAATGGAAACTTAAAATCCAAACTGAAAATGTCACCAAAAGCAGAATGATTTGATTGTATCTAACCAGTGAAAAGTGTAGGGAACGTGGCTAATGAAGAAAGAAACTAGGTGAGCTGAACGAAGGGATCAGTTAAGTGTGCACGTCGCAGAGACATTCCCCACACCTGTTCCTGCAGGAAGGGAAAGATAGAAACATACACATCAATACGTAACTTTTAATTTTTCAAACAGCTTAAAGCAAATCTTTCTTTATGAATAGAAAAAATTAAAATCAATTCCTTTGTACTTAAAGGTCTTCTGACTTTGCTGAGAAGTCCATGATGCATTCCTAGGTCTCCATCTGGCAGGCTCATAGGATAGGGCAGAGATGGTTTCCCCTGCACCACTTTTCAGGAGCTGCAGAAGTTTGGGGAGAGCAGATTCACCAGCTGGGACAACTTAAAAAAAGATGCTAGTAAGCTTTATGTGACAATATTATTAACCAGCTCCTAGGAGCTGTGTTGATTATTGTAGAAATTGTTACACATTCTCGAGTTTTTCAGAACTTTGGATTCACTAGGTATGGCTACAAGAAGTTGTCTCTCACCACACACAAAGCAAAATGGGAATTAGAGATGTACAGCAGGATTCCTGATGTCATCCCCTAATTCCTCCTGTTACATAAAGGCTCTAGGGTTCTGCAGTACAATGATTTTAGAAAGAAAACATGAGCAGCAGTTCTTTCTTTGGGACCACTCAAAACAGAGTTAAGTATAAATTCCATTGCCTAAATCACATCCTTAGTCTGGTACCTACTGTTCTCCAGAGAAAATTGGAAACTAGGTTACATAAAAGAAACTGTTTACTCTTCTGTCTTATCTTCTCCAAAAATATGTTGCTCACCTTCAACCTTATATTACTTCCTGCACTGGAGAGCATTCAGCTAAGGACAAAGATGATTAGGGATGTGGAACAACTCTGTTATGAGGAAAGACTTCTGGAGCTGGACCTGCTAATCTAGAGAAGACTGAGAGAGGATATCATGAATACAGATAAATATATGAAAGGTGGCTGTCAAGAAGATGGTGCCAGATTCTTTTCAGTGATGCCCCATGACAGGACAAGGGCAAGGAGTAATGGCCTAAACTAAAACACAAGAAGTTCTACTTCAACATAGAGAAGAGCTTCTTTACTTTGAGAGTGGCAGAGCACTGGAACAAACTGCCCAGGAAGGTCCCGGAATCTCCCTCTCCGGAGACATTTGAAACCCATCTGGACACATTCCTGTGTAACCTGCTTCTTGGCAGAAGAGTTATAGATGATCTCCTTCCAACCCTATTTTGTGATTCTGTCTCAGGACCACATGTGACAGAAAGTAAAAAAGTTTTGCTGAAGGCAAAAGTTGTCCACTATATGTTTATTCATATAAAGAAAGTACTGGCATTTTCTCCCTCCTAAATAACTAGTTACAAACTTGCTTTGATATTGTTCACCAGTGCTTCACTTCTTTATATTTGTGCCCAGTATACATATATGCATAAAATAAGAAGAATAAGAAGAATTTTCTATTCAAGAAAAGAATAATAGATAAGCAACATTCAATTATGAAAACAGTAGCACAGTTCATCCTACTTTAAATCAGACACTGGGAAGAATCTAGATTCTTACTTTCCTCAAGCAACTGTAAAGAGAGTCTTAAGTCACTAGTTCAAATACAGTATGTGCTACAGAAAAGTAAATGCAGGTGACATCTTCACATTCTTTAGCTTTGTAGTCTGTCTCTTAGATCCAGATTAACCTAACTAGATCATTAGGATTAGAATCTGAGATGAGTCCTGCATGTGAGATTTAATTTGGGAGTGGGGGCATTCGAAAAACTAGTAAGTCTCAAATTTGTTTAGCATAGAAACAAAAAGAAATACAAGATCTTGATAATTTGGGGAGGAAGAACTCAGCAGTTATATTTCATCCAGTCTTGCTAAAGTTGAGCAAAGACTACTAGTGAAATCTACAGGATTTGAATTTATATTCATTATACAAGAGTGATAAAAATACACAGATGTCAGAGACCTGATCACTGAGGAGAAAAACTAGCAAAGCCTGAAGCATATTCAAGTGGCAAAATCCCTCAAAATCAGGTCTAGCTGCAGGCAGGAAAGACAAGAAACCTGCCCCATTTTTCTCAGCTACAGAGAACAATACACAGCTTTTGCAACCTCATATATGCATGTCATCCAGATCCTCAGACAGTCCAGACCACCAGATTGATAATGAGTTCCTGGTGAATTCAAGCAGAGTATTGTCAGACAAGATAATAAAAATATTTCAAGTCAATTGCTGCAAACTTTTTTTTCCAGAAAAACAAAAATAACTCTTAGTTTTACCTACATTATGTTTTTGGGAACATGACACAGAGCACGCTTAATAATTAATACCTTGATACAAAATTTTCAAAGATTTAGTGCCTGAAATGGTTTAAAACTTGTATAAGGATACTCTGAACATAGGAGCATATTTTGCATTAGGTAATTCTCTATATGAAGGTGAGGAATTCACACACTGGGCCAGTGGGTTGCCTTCACATGACAGGTATCTTAGAGTGCTGTTAGTGTGGGGATGTTTCACACAACTCATGCATCATACCCAACAGACAAAGATAAGTTTGCAGAGGGTATGTGTTTATGAACAATCACATAAAGATGTGTGCATTTTTATTCTTTTGTCTGAATGAAGACTTATTTTGACCACAGTTTCTTAAAATCAATTCAACAGTTGCTAAACAAGATTAATATTTCCTGTATGATTGATTTAATTTTTTTAGTATTTAACTACAACACTAAAAAGAAAAATGTCATTCTTTCATCTCACACTAACAGATTTCCTGGAACCAGAGGAGATTTTGAAGATGAAAATACCTTACTTAACTGTGCTGGGTTGATCCTGTCTGGAAGCCAGGAGGAGCCCACCAGCACCTCTCTGTCACTCCCCTCCTCAGCTGGTCAAGGGAGAGTAAATCTAATGAAATTTAACTTACTGCCAATTAAATCAGAGTAGGATAATGAAAAATAAAACCCAACCTTGAAACACCTCCCCCCAACTCCTCCTTCCCAGGCTTAACTTTATTCCCCATTTTCTCTCCCTCTTCCCCCACAGCAGCACAGGGGGATGGTGAATAAGGGCTGCACTCAGTTCACCACACATTGTCTCTACCACTTCTTCCACCCCAGGGGGAGAACTTCTCACACTCTGTTTCTGCTCCAGCATGGGATCTCTCCAATGGAGACAGCCCTCCACAAACTCCAAGGTGAGTCCTTCCCACAGGCTGCAGTTCATCGTGAACTACTCCAGTGTGGGTCCCTTCCATGGTGTGCAGTACTTCAAGAAGCCTAAGTCCCCCATGAGATCATAGGTCCTGGCAGCAAACCTGCTCCAGCATGAGCCCCAGTCTCCATGGAGCCTCAAGTCCTGCCAGGAGCCTGATCTAACACTGGGTTCCCATGGAGTCACAGACTCCATGGGGCATCCACCCGGTCCCATCAGGGGGTCCTCCTTGTGCTGTGAGTGGATATCTGCTGCACCATGGACCTCCACGGACTTCGGGGGAACAACCTGCCTAACCGTGGGCTGCACCATGGGCTGCAGGAGAATCTCTGCTCCAGTGCCTGGAGCACCTCCTCCCAGCCTTTCACTGACCTTGGTATGTGCAGGACCATTCTCATATGTTCTCACTCATCACTTCTCTGGCTGAAATGCTGTTGTGCAGAAGCTTTTCCCCCCATCTTAAATCTGTTATTCCAGAGGTGTTACCAGTGTTGCTGATGGGCTAAGCCTTCGCCAGTGGCACTGGCTGCAATGGACAGAGTCGAAGCTTCTAGCAGCTTCTCACAGAAGCCACCCCTATTACCCCTCTCACCACCAAAATTTGCCACACAAATCCAATACATTAACATGTTCTGAAGAGAGTCTGCTATTGCTTACTATTTTAAGAAATGCATTCACAAGATGAGGCTTTCTTTTTTTCTGTTGAGCAATAGAAATTTTCAAGTAATTTTAATTTCATGGCCTGTGGTGTTTGAGGCTCATGTACCCTAGGGGATTAACACAGCAGCCATGACCTAATTATCTCATTTTATAAAATCTAGCCTTCATTCAAGACTTGTCATCTTCCTCTAATTAAGATTTTCAATAATAAATGTTTATATAATTTGATTTTTTAAAAAGATAAAGATTCTACAATTCCAAATCTCACTTAACTAGAGAAACCTTGCAGAAATATTGACGTAGGAAAAAGACTAAGTCATACTATGCAGGGAAAAAAAAACAAAAAAAAGAGATAAATGAAAAATAGAGAAAACCAAAATAATATCATAAAATCTGCCAAGAAGTCTAGCACAAGTTTTACAGGTGGCATGCAGCTGGAAAAAAAAAAAGAAAAGAATCCAGTTCTATTACTTTGGCTCAGATTTATTTCTACAAGAGCATATTTGAGCATGAAAACCACAGAAGACTGGATCAGAACTAGAATTCTTCCTACAAACACTCAGGTACTTCATTAGAATAATTTTTTTTCTACATAGTGAACTTCTAATATGAGGCTTTCTCTAATTTTCAAGGTTTAATTCATGCTTTAAGTAAGAAAGCTTGTATACTGTCAAGTAGATCTATAATTTTCAAGAACTGATTGACAAAAGGACTTTTGTTCAGAAAAAAAATAAAGTCAATATGGAGTCTGGTGGACTTTAAATTACGTAAAGCAAATTTGTAACCTTGGCATTGCTGTAGATCATCAATGTTAGTAATAAAACAAAGTATTACAGCTCTGGAAAGTAATCTGTCATTTTCTGGACATATGAAAACCTCAGTCAATATAACACATTTAAAAATCACTATGGCTTGTCCCTCTGGGACAAGAGTTGATCTACTTTTTCAGCTCTACAAGGGCTGGAAGATCCAAATGACATGACTGGAAGTAAGTCACTCTCAGAAAGAAGCAAACAATGATTTCCATATGGTTTTGAGACTTTATAATTTAGGAGGAAATATCTGTATTGCCTAGCTACCTATACAGGATGAAGACACATCACCAGCCTGAGTGGAAGGACAGCTTACATTTATAGATGTTTAAGCTTACACAGAGCTTTTAGAATTTACATTCTTTTTTTTTTATCCAAGTGGAGACAAATATTAGGTATATGAAGATAAGCCTGAAGCAAAAGTAAAATAAATAGTCATATGTAATACAACATAAGTCACTGGTGTATGTTCCAAGACAGTTACAAGGAATAGCACATCTCTCCAATAAACAGTAGATAGCAGTGCTCATTATCCTAGTTAGGAAGGGTGAAAAGCTTGACAGTTCATAATGTACATTGCAAGCAATTACATTTCATTTATGCTGCACACTTCTGCCTAGTGGTGAATTTGCAACCTTAGCCCTTAAGGAACTGTGAAACCATTGGTGCTGAGCTCTTGTAGTGAGGAGAAACATCTGCAAAAGTAGAGCAACAAGTCAAAAACTAAAGCAGAAATGTGAAATCTGTAAACACAAACAAAGAATTTTGGAAAGAAGAGGGGAAGGGAAGATGTTAGAGTGCTTGAATGAGCCTATAGAAACTTGCCATGAAAGGAGGAATGGGATAGTACTGGTAAACTGTGCTGACCTTCATGGAGTGGGTTTGCACCTTTTGGCCCATGGTTTGCTGAAGAATCATTTGCTATACTATAAGGTATAGTATATGTCCTTGTGTTGGTTCTACACCAGGTGAAATACATTTGCACTATGCCATAATTTACTCACATACCAAAAGGTCAGTAAAGTTAACAAAGCAACAGCTTATTTTCAGCTGACCACAATTAAAATGATGAGGACTACATTGAGAGCAAACAGGAAGAAATGTTCTTGTGAATTTTCTTAGCTCGTTTTCTAGAAGGAAGGAATCCCCAGAAGACAAATCAGCCTATCAATAGAATAAACAGACAACAAATGCCAGAGAAGATGGGTACCATACAAACATATATTACATTACACGTCCTTTCACCAACAAGGAAACAGTAAATGGTATCTCTGTTTAGAAGTGGACCTCCCAGAGCCCACTTTCACTAATATGGAGAGCAGTCTGATTCTAGGAAATTCAGAATAACTTGGGATGAAAACTAATAATACAGCTTGCCCCTCAGTCCTTTTATGACAGATAGTCTGATGTGGGGATTTTTTTGTTTATTTGAAGCTTATGTGCATATTTTCCCCTAAACAATGTAGGATAACAATGTAGGATAACAATGTAGGATAGGATATTTTCTTGCTTACTAGTCACATCTGACAGTTTCTGTCATTCCTTTTTCCTCACTGTATTTGTCTGCCTTCTTATCCCTCCACCTCACAGGTGCAGCCATGCTGAAATCAAGACAGCTTTCATGCTTATTCCTAAAGGGTTCTGTCTTCTTCATTTTAGCCAAATTCAGATTAGTATACTCTCTTTTTTTCCCTCCCCAGCATCATCTCCATATTTCACTCAGTTGTTGAAGGGGGATGGGATTGATGCACTAGGATCTATAATCTGTCCCTCTTCTCTACCATGTGACTACTTATTTTTTTAGCTTGTCAAAATAATGATGGAATTTAATGATACAATTCTCATTAGACCAAATTTAAACACCTACCCTTTTTAAAAGTTATGAATTTAAACTAAACAACATTAAATTCAAATTCCTGACAAAGTTGATTGTGTGCTAGCATACTCTGTATTTTCCCTGTGCCTTCTGATGAGAGATAGCTATTTCTCTTATGGAAGAAAAAGTGGTTTGATATCAGGTGACTCAGTTAAAAATACTCTCCTTTACACAAAATAGTATATAAAAACTGCACCCTTGTTCTCTGAGGCTTTAAATTTTACATGTTTTCTATCGAATAAGAGCAGGGAATATAAATATTGCCTGCTGCGTTCTTTCTCCAGATGTAGATATCCACAGGTTCAGACACTGGAAGAGATGGCATGTGGCCATTACAGCTCAAGTCATTATACTATAAATAGATATCCACAGACATAGGAATGAACCTTGTTGTTCTGTTGTTCACTATGATGACTGACGGTAGTAATGTTTCCCTTTTTGGTAATGTAATCTTAGTTAATGACTGCTTCCCCGAGTACTCTATTTTTGGAAAGGATATTTAATTATATGACTGGTTTATCTTTTCTAATATTAATTACATCTAGAGGTCATGTGCTAGCACTTATAATATTTAATGTTTTGAAAGTAAATTAAAATACATCATTTCAGGATAACAAATTTCCAGATATTACAAAAGGATTACAGAAACAATTATGCTTTATATTTTATGTCTAGATGACTCAAATAATGGCTAAATGGAGGTTGGGTCTTTACTCTTTGGGATACCAGTTCAAATCCATGTGGTTTACTAGAGACAGAAAGCTAGATTCAAATATGTGTGGTTGAGTCATTTGCTAGAACAAAGAAGCTGATTTAGGCTGGGATTTTCAAGGCATCCCAGAAGTACCTAATCTCCTTAGGCACCTTTGGAAATCCTGGTCTCGGCTCTTTTTTTCACCTCGCAAAGTCATTCACAAAGTATAAAATCCTCACTCCACTAAAATCAATGGGAATTATACCCTTGACTTCAGCAAGGCCAGAATTCAAACTAGTCAGGCCAAATCTTATTTGGTTAATTTCTTTTTTAGAGCAGTCGGTTTCCAAGGAAAGTATTGACTGTGTTTCTAGTGCTGTTTCCAAACTCTTAAGGATTTTTTAATTTCATTCTAACTTATGTATTTTTACTTACTTTGTGAGTAGGGGAATGGTGGGTGGTAATCTAAGTAAGCAAAGGCTGAAAACAAGAGAATGATCTGAGTATGAATAATGTTTGGATGCATCTGTTTGTCGAAACAGTCTCCAAATTATTAGTCATGGTGTGATAGGTTTTATAAACCCCAGCACTGCTCAGGGTCCTAAATTCTGATGATGCCTACAAGGAAAGTCTCAGCCCTGTAAGATTTGTAATTAAACTAGTTAGGGGGAAAAAAAAAAAAGGTAAAAGCTATACATTATCACTCCTTTTTACGTATGGAGAACTAAGGCACAAAAATCTGAAAAGGAATTTCAGATGTAATATAAGATGAAAGCAACTAATCCAAGACCTGCATGTGGTCTTCAAAATCCTTATTAAGCATAGTCATTTAACCTATCTATAGTCATATTTTCATTCAAATACTTGAATGTTAAAATATTTAAAAATTCAAATAATACATCTGAGTATAAGAAGAACATCAAAACAAGTAATTCTCAGAAATTAAACTTTTTTTTATTATTCTGTTGAAATTCATCTCTCATGAAGGCAAGAAGTTCAGCAGGATCCTGATGATGACACCAATCTGGATGGCGAGGTGAATGAACACATCAGATGGGAGAACCATCTTACTGACATAACTGGACAGGCTGGAAAAGTGGCTACCAAGAAGAGTATGGAATTTAAATAAATGCAAAATGCCGTACCTGGGTGGTAATAAACTAAGAGCCCAGTATAGGAAAGGATCTATGTGGCTGGGTAGCAGCCTTGCTGAGAGGGATTTGAGGAACAACAAGCTGAACATGAGGGAGCAGTGTGCTGCTGGAGCAACAAAGATAAATTGAATCTGGGACTACATCCACAAGGACATTACAAGCAGAGGTAGAGATGTGATCATGTCTCTCTACTCAGCACCTGTCAGACTGTACCTGGATCAGTGTGCCTCTTTCTGGTGCCCACCATGTAGAAAGACATGGACAGAATGGACAAAGTTCAAAGGAGGGTGGCAAAGATATTCAGAGGGCTGAAGAACCTGCTTTATAATGAAAAACTGAAGGAGTTTAGACTTTTCTCCCTGAAGAAGGTTCAGGTGGGACTTCATCACAGTATTCCAGTACTTAAAGGGCAGCTTGAAAGAGGATGTAGGCTCTCTCTCCACAAGGAACAGCATAGAGAAGATAAGGCAGTGCACTAGGAATAGTTTCACCTTGGCATAAGAAATATCCTCCTCAGGTATGTGGTAGAGTCCCCGTTACTGAAGCTTTTCAAAATGTGTAATTGGACAGGGTGCTAGATAATTTCACTTAGGCTGCCTTTCCCCTGAAAGCTTAGACCAGACAATCTTTTGAGGTCCCTTCTAGAGTGAATTATTCTATCACTGTATCATAAGGTAGTAAATCACAGTTATCAGGAATTAATAACACTGAGATAATTTTCAAGGAATCTAATATTTATGTATCTGAATATAATTCAATATTTAAAGATTATAAAGCTAAAAACAACTTCTTCAGTATGTTCCACCTCTTCTGATTTGCCCCAAGATAATTTGAAAGTATTGCTTATCATCCCCCCCAGCATTTTCACATTTACTTACCCATTTGTAATGCTTTTAGAAGGTATGCTGGCAAAATGTTACTCTTCTGGCCTTGCAGATGATCATATATCCAAACTCCCATGTTTTTTTCAGTTCTTGGCAATGGCAAACAATTTCATTCCAGCCACTTGCAACCTGCTCACTTCTCTGCAGGCCCCATTTATATTTTCTGCTCATCCCTGCTGGGACATAGAAACAAGTGTAAAGCAAAAAAAAAAAAAAAAGAGGGATTAGCGATTTGTTTCAAGCAGAAAGAACTACCCAGAAATATCTGTCTAGTTCCCTCCTCCATTCTGGTTTATCTATATCCAAGTCCATAATATAGGCAGTGATTTCCAATTCTTGAACTTTTGTGTTGAGGACTGGATTGTATTGCTTATTTTGTGACAGCAGGCAGCGAATGTCCAACTGCTGAAGCAAAAAACTAGGGAAAAGCTTTGAAATATAAAACGATTGTGTGCGAGGGAAAAAAAGGAATAGAGCAAGAGCATAGGTGAAAAGATAATTGCAGCTTCTCCTTTGAAGCGACTAAGGGGATGATGAAGATTTTTGCAAAGACTAACTCTGTCTTGAGGGAATTTCCAGATACTTGGTTTTGCTTTATGGGACGTAAAGTGGTTCAGTTAACAGAATAGATCTCCAACACTGGTAACTATATTGCTGGAATTATTTTCAACTCAGGAAGCTTACCAGAACCAGACTTTTACATCCATTTCCTACAATAAAGCCAGATGAATTAGCACTTCTGAGAGGGAAAACATTACTGATACAAGCTGGTACAAACCAGGGGCACAGTACGTCAGGAGAACCAATAATGCAATTTTTCCTGATAGTCTGACAACTTCACACACTTTCTCAGATTGAAATTCCATTTTCAAAACACCTGCTTACAAAGAATTGACCACAGCAGTGACTTATCAGAGGCAGTCAATACAGGATAAGGAGAAATACACTTTGATTTCTTAGAACATCATAACAGTAAGACTGTTAAATTTCCAGTGAATACTGAGTCATCCAGCTTCTGGTTGAAATCAATTCTAGTGTGTGCAAATCTTTTGTCTTCAGCAGACTGTAAGAAACTTTGACCTGCTTGCAGTGACTGCTTTTTATTTCAGAGTCAAAAATGGTTAAGAGCTAGATCTTTGGAGTCACTGGAGTTTTGCATGTCTCTACAACCATCTCTTGGAATATTTTTTTCTGCCTTTAGGAGTACTTTATATAAGGAACCCTGCATGGAAAGAAGGCTCTGAACTCCAAATAGTTCACCAGGCAGAAATGAACATCTAATTCATTTAGCATGCTGTGTTATACAACTCCCTAACATGACAGTCCATTGACTATGTTGACCTTTGGTGCACTGTGTAACACCTATTTTTATGGCTCATGAACTAATTACTCAGCATATACTGTTGAAATGCAAAGGGAGAAATTATTCCACTACCTGGAAACAGTAGTGAGATTTGGGCTGAAAACTATAAGATAACACTGAAATCTGTTTTCATTCTGAATGTAGAGTCAGAAGGAAATACTGCTGACACCATCTGGCCTTCAACATTCAAATTCTATGAATAAAGCATTGTGTTAAATTCCTACCTCATTAAATCAGCTGTTTAGCTCTGTTGTGTTCTGCTACTGCAGCTCTGATCTGCATTTACAGTGTTGTCTGTAATACCTTGTAAGGCAAACAAAATGCCTGAACTATGAGATATAATGTAATGCAAAAGTCAGGCCAACTACATTCTTGTCTAGTTAAGTACATTTTTACATTCTTTACTGAATACTTGTTGAGCAGTAGATTTTTTTAATGTAGTGGTGGGGTTGCAAGAAGCAATCAACCTGCCCAAAAATTCAAAATAACAGTCAAGATATCTCTGGAGTTTCACAAGAAAAATTTCCTTGTCAGCGCCACTCAGGAGCTGTTAACCATAGGAGCATGGAAAAAAATAAGTCTAAGAATAGGCCTATATCTTTGAAACAGAAAGTTTCTTTTGAAAGGCCTCAGACTGGCATCACTGGAGATTTTGATGGATGATTAAGACAAATACCATCTGGACAAGCAACAGCAAAGTGCCCCCAATATGCTATTGTCTATCAGTCCTGGCCTTTAAACGCCAGCTGTGACTGTCAGGATAGGATGGGTTCTGTCACACGCCCATTTATTCCCTTTTAAAAGGACAAGATGCTTGGCAGTGACTACATTCTCCAGAAAAAAAAAACGTTAAAAGGACTGTTCTCTTCTCAAACTTTTCCTCTAAATGTGTCACCTGATTCCTGCAATGAACTTCGTTAACTACGCAGCTGGCATATTGTGTGCAGTGCTTATTATACTGATCACTAACATTTCAGCCCTCATTGTGGAGATACAAGTTTTGTTTCTCATCTTACACTTTGAATTTAAATTTAGCAGGGTATTTTTGTTCTGTTCTTTCAGTGCATGGCAAAAGAGTGGCGAGTCAGTGTGCAGAAAGAAATGAACAAGAGCACATGAATAACGCCATTTTATACAAACCAACAAAGCACCAATTCCATTCCACTGTTCATTAAAATGCTCTAAAAAGTGGTAAGAGTTTTGTTCTTTTCCTAAATTTGCCCTTTCTGTGTTTGCAGAATGTTGCCTGAAGCCTTTGGTTTATGATAGCGTGTTTGGAGACAAAAGACAGTTTAAGAGTGTGACACACAGGGGATAAAGGATAAACTTTCTAGCGGGTCCCTCTAAAACATCTGTTATATTTTCTTCTATTGCTGCAGAACAAACTGGAGTCAGTGACCCAGCTGATCCCCCCAGAAACTTGACACTGCTTCCAAAATTTAGAGTCATTACATAGAAATGAAGGTCTCTGTGAACCCAAGAATGCCCTTAGGATACCAATGTCAAAATTAAAAGGACAGCAGGCCTTACTTTTTTCACCTTTCTTGTATTTCACTGCCCTTCTAGTTATTGCTATATAACTAGAATTGTCAGGCTGATTTTTGTTCATGGAGCTCATCTAGACTGTCTCCTTGGCTCTGAAAAGGAGCAGATTTTATCATTAGTTATTTCCTAAAATATCTTCTACCTCTTTCTCAGTCGAGTAATACAAATAGAATACAATCCAAAATGCAAGCACACTTCCTAGAAGTTTTTCAAGAGTTGCTGCCTCTTTATTTGGTTATTAAAGAGCATTTTTGTTTGCTTGCAAAAGCAAAGGAATACATTTGCCAGTCCCTTGACAGCCCTCTGCAAGTGTATGTGCCTGATATGAATTCTGCCACAAACCAGTGGGAAAATTTTTGTTGGTGCCCATTGTGAAAAGATTGGCAGCATATCCACATTTATATCCCACTATGAGTCCCTTGAGCTGCTTATCTTTCTCAAGTGCTAGCACTCCTCTTTAGCAAATCCTACATCCTGCAACAAACCTACTGCTAACTTGGGTCAAGTCACTTGGGGCCAGATCTGGGCACAGTGTGGCAATGCAGAGAACAATGGTCACACTATGTGGTTATGTTTAATCCAGTGTCCTCTCTCTGACTGCTGCTACTTGGAGAGCAAGGTGCAAAATCCTATGTTTAAGTGGGATTTGCTTTTCTCCGCTGCTTTGCCCTGGTAATGGGAATGGTGTGAGAAGCCAAGAAGAAAGGAAAAGTGAGAAGAAGAGAAAAATAAGTAAATGAATAAATGGATTTTGCAGACATGGAAATCCACGTACGACCTTTCAGCAGATGTGAGGATGAAGAAATAAAAGGGAACAGAAAGGAATCATCAGCATCAAAGAAAAAAATGCACAAAAATATTTAAGGTGATAATTTAGTATGGATTTCCTCAATGTAAAAAAATCCTTGCTGTCATAGAACTGCATTGGATTTTGACAATTACTTCAATTTAGTTAATTTTACTGTTTTAATAAAATTATGACTTTCTAAAGTTAAATCAGATTTGATGACTACTGCACAGAGAAAAATAAACTGAAAGTCAGCATGTTAAAAGTGCATACATTCATAAAGTGCCTGTTATCAAAGAATCTCAAAATATTTTTAAAATGGCTATTATTCAGTTTTTCAGAGGAGAAAGCAAAAAAAGAAATACAATCATGAAGATTAACAGTTTTCATCTTGGGTATAAATATTGGATACAAAAAACGTGACCCAGCATTCAGAATATCTGAATACCTACAACGGCTTGTACTTCCAAACAGAAGGCTATAAGTGGCTTTCAAATCAACAAAAGTGTATTGGGTTTGTGTGGCAAGGTTTTGGCTACAGGGATGCTACAAGGGTGGCTTCTGTGAGAAGCTTCTAGAAGCTTCCCCTATGTTCAGTAGAGTCAATACCAGCTGGCTCTGACAGACCCACCACCAGCCAAGTCCAAACCCATTAGTGATGGTGCAGTCTGTGGTGAAGGTTTTGGTGAGGCAGGCTGTCCCCTTGCAGCCCATGGAAGGCCCCTTGTAAGAACAGGTTGCTGCCCAAAGGAGGCTGTGACCCCATGGGAAGCTTATGCTGGAGCATCTTTGCTGCCAGGACTTGTGATCCTGTGGGGATCCCACACTGGAGCAGCCTGTTCCTGAAGGACTGCATCTTGTGGAAGAGTCATGCTAGAGCAGTTTGTGAAGAACTGCAGCTCATGGGAAAGAATCAGGCTAGAGAAGTTCATGGAGGACAATCTCCCATGGGAGGGACCCCACATGGGAATGTGGAACAGTGTGAGAAGTCCTTTCCCTGAGGAGGAAGGAGCAGCAAGACATCATGTGTTGAACTGACTGCAGCCTCCATTTCCCATCCCACTGTGTTGCTTTGGGGGAAGGAGGGAGAGAAAAATGGGGACTAAAGTTAAATGTGGAAAGAAAGAAGGGTTAGAGGAAGGAGTTTTAAGATTTGGTTTTATTTTTTGTTACCCTACTCTGTTTTGGTTGACAGTAAATTAAACTAATTTGCCTATGTTGGTTCTGCTTTGCCAGTGACAGTAACAGGTGAGTAATCTCCCCATCCTTGTATCGACCCACCAGCCTTTCATTGTATTTTCTCTCCACTGTCCAGCTGAGGAGGGAAGTGACAGAGAAGCTTTGGTAGGAACCTGGCATCCAGCCAGGGTCAACCTCCCAGAAAAAAAAGTCACTAAAATTAACTACTTTCTATTTAAGCAAGTTCTTATTAAAGATTTTAATTGCTTAGGACAAGAGCCAATTTAAAAATGGAAACTATTTTCATGAAGTATTTTGATGTCCTGAGTTTGAGTTCATTCCCAAGGAAACAAGTTGATAATTATTTCATTTCTCTTTTTATTGAGCAATAGTTCACACGTAAATGATTAATATTTTTTTCATTTGGCTTTAAGATAAACCAAAAGTATTGTTAGCATCATTAGGAGAGTCATTTAAAAAATTATAAATAATTCAGAGCGGTCCCCTTCCCCCATTTTCTGTAGTTACACACTTACCAGAGATGAGTCAATCTACTTTCTCACAGTAACTTCTAGGCATGATAAAGTACAGCCCATTGGCATCTTCCAGGCATGTCTACAGAATGTCGATGACATCTAAAACTACATACCTAACTCTGCTTAGAAATTCTGCAGTGTTTATTAAGGTTTAGGCTCAAGCAGAGCACATTACCCATTCTGCTCCGGTCCCCCAGGAAAGGACAAAATTCTGCAAACTGCACAAGCATCTAATCAGAAGGAAAATGGTTGGACAGGAGGGGAAAGAATCAAGGAAGGAGCTCATTTCCACCCCAAGAACAGATGCTGGAATTGTGGATCTACCCTCATCCAGGAGAAGGTGGGACTCACTTTTCTTAGGCTGATACAGCTCTCCAGCTTTCATTTCTGCTTATTTCTGTTCAAGGGGGAGGCATAGAAGACTTTAATTCCAAAATGTTATAGAATCATAGAATATCTGAAGTTGAAAGGGACTCACAAGTATTGCCAAGTCAAACTCTCTGCTTCTTGCAGGACTACTTAAAATAAACCATGTTTCTAAAAGCATCATCCAGATGCTCACTGAACTCTTGTCAGTCTTGATACTGTGACCACTTCCCTGAGGAGCCTGTTCCAGCACCCAATCACCCTTTCAGTGAAGAACTTTTCCTAATGTCCACTATGAATTTCCCTTGACACAACTCCATTTCATTTCCTCATGTCCTACTTCTTACCAGAGATCACCAGAGACAGGAAATCAGGACCTCTGTGGAAGTTATAGGCTGTGATGAAGGCACCCCTTAATCTTCTCTTCTCCAAGCTAAACAAAACAAGTGAGCTCAGCCACTCCTCTTAAATCCTGCCCTTAAGGCCTTTCACCATCTTGGTTGCCCTCCTCTGGACAAACTCTGAGAGTTTAATGTCCTTCCTATGTTGAGGCACCCTAAACTGCACACAGTACTTGTGGAGTACTGTTATTTGAATTTGTTAAACTGCAGAACAGCTGCCTACAGCTCAGCTACAATGCTGAGGTATTTATCAAAGAACACAGAATGGTTTGGTTGTAAGGGATCTTAAAGATCGTCTAGTTCCGACTCCCCTGACATGGGCAGGGACACTTTTCACTAATCAGGTTGTTGCTCAGAGCCCCATCCAATCTCTCCTTCCAGGGACACAGCATCCACAACTTCTCTGAGCAACTGGTTCCAGTGCCTCACCACCCTCACAGTAAAGAAGTTCTAATATCTAACCTAAACCTGCACTCTTTCATTTTGAAGCAATTTCCCCTTGTCCTGTCACTACATGCTCTTGCAAAGTCTCTCTCTGTCTTTCTTGTACACTCCCTTCAGGTACTGGAAGGCCACAATTAGGTTACCCCAAAGCCTTCTTTTTTCCAGGCTGAACAATCCCAATTCTCTTAGCCTTTTCCCATAGGAGAGGTGTTCCATCCCTCTAATCATATTCATGACTCTCCTCTGGACTCTTACAGCTTATGAATCCAGAGATAAAGGTTCAAATTAACCTGAGTTGTGGTCTTCTTTACTGGAAAAATTTTCTAAAACTGGGGATACTGAGCAAAAATATCACAGAGTACCAGTGATGGAATCTCTTTTATAAAAAAGCCACCCAGCTCTCTTTAGTCATTTGCAACACACACACAAAAAAAAAAGAAAAAAAAAAAACAACCAACCTATGCAGATCTGGGAAGCTCTCATTTCTGTTACTCCCCTTAATGGAATGGATGAGAGAATTGGAAAAGTGAGAAAATGGGTTGAGGTAAAGACTCTTTTAATATGTAAAATAAAAGCTGAACATACAAACAAATCAAAACAAGAAATTCATTCACAGCTTCCCAGGGGCAGGCAGATGTTCAGTAATCTCCAGGAAAGTGGAACTTGGGGAGATAAATGCCTTAAATCTGAATATTCTCCACTTCCTCCTTCTTTCCTCAGTTTTTACTCCTGAACACAATATCACACGGTATGGCATTTCCATTTGGTCATCTGGGGTCAGTGGTCCCAGCTGTCTTCTCTCTCAACCTTTTGTGCAACCCTGTCTACTCGCTGGGAGAGCAGCATGAGAAATAGAGAAAGTCCTTGAGGCTGTGCAAGTGCTGCTCTGCAGTAGCTAAAATGTGGGTCTATTATCACCACCTTTTTGGTCAGAAATCCAAAAGGTAGCACCATCCAAACTTCTATGAAGAACTCTGTCCCAGTGAAAACCAGTTTTGCTTTTCAATTCCCCACGCAAACAGGCAGAGGCGTGGCTATGCCTCTCAGGTCACCCACTTCTGTATTTGCCTTCATAAAAATTTTTGGTCCCTCCTTTAGAAAGCCCTGTGCTACTGTCTGTCTCTAGATACAGAAAAAAACCCTTTAAGTTTCAAATACATCTTCATCCAAGTTATTGTGATTATCTTTTTACATAAAATCCCAGCTGAATCTTCCATATCTTTTAACGCTAGTTTACTTGCCATCAATTTCTATTGCCATAATTCTTTATAATAGTCTATATGGCACAATGTGTCTATTAAACTGTCAGTTTGGGGTGCAGCAGTTCAAGTAGGAAGGAAATAGTCTTCAAACTGAGAGTGCAGCCAGAAGCATAGATGGCAAAAATGTTAAAAAGTAGCCTTATCATTAAAAGTGGCAGCAAGGTACTGAAGAGAAGCCTATTCAAACTGCACATTGGTAAAACTCATGCTGATGGGAAAAAATGGAAATGTATAGCATTTGTCAAATGCCCAGTTTCAAAGGACCTTTGCAGTTTGCAACATTTGGAGAAATTCAATTTTCAAGAACTCTGCCTTGATTCATCCCTCATTTTACTGCACCTGACCAGGAAAATTTGCATTTGTCTCACACACAGGGCCCAGACAAACAAAAACAAAACCAAAAACCAACCAAACCAACCAAACAAAAAACTAACCAAAGATTAAAAAAACAAACAAACAAAAACCAAACCAATCAAACAAAAGCCCCACCAAAAAAAAAAAAAAAAAATGAACCTGCTTGGTTTTGTTTTCTTGCTTTAACACTTCATTAACTTATCAGCTTGGAAACACGGAGTTTACCCACAGCCAATTCCCATGTGGTTCCTCAACAGGTTTTTTGTAAGCAGCAAGTCCATTAGTACTGCTAGGGTTGTTTGGCTCTTTACTTTTTTTTTTTTTCTGCTGTTGTCAATCATTTCTACTATTCTTAAATGAAATGTTCCAGCTCAGAAACAACTCCCAGTAGGCAATTTCTGCCCAGGCATGACCTCAGAACTGAGTGCTGTCATCATTGAAGACATGCAAACACTGAAGCTCTCTGGCACTAGTATTTCAAAAGGAAACATGCCTTCTATATGGGATTGTGATAAAGATCACATATAAGTCAATGTGGCAACAAGTACTTAAAAAGCTAATAACAGTTTGATTTCTGCCTGAAGCTTCTCAGTTGTTCTCAGATTCCAGGAATTTCATCTTCTGCTCCAGTGTAATTACACATGATTCTTCTGAAATTCAAATACTCCAGCTATGGTCAGAGCAAACTCAATGACAATATCAAGTCATTTTAGTAGAAATTCTAGTATATTTTTAAAGCCAAGGGATACCTCCTGTTTCAGTTTGATACTGGCAGAAAAATAAGCAGGGGAAAATGATGTTATGGTTTGACTTTCTCCTTACTGAGCCAAGAGTGATAAAGACATTAAGGTGCCACTAGTGCTACCTCCCTGAAAAAATATTCAAAAGCAACACTGACAGATGAATTTGCAAGTCTGCTACCCAGATATTAAATAGTCTGTATAGCATAGGAAAGTCTCATCACAAAGATCTTTATTTGCTGCTCAGTCAGTTCAACTTGTTCTTCCTCCAGCTGTTCATCAGAAATTGAAACTGTAGCTATCAAATCCAGAAGGATGTCTCAAGGCAAATTGGTCCGGTTTATGATCAAAGGCTAATGAAAAGGTTAGTAATCTATGCTGAGGACAGCTGGAAGGTTCACCCTGGAGACAAAACTGTGACCAGCTTGAATGCAGAAGCTATCTTTTTGCTAATGGTGAATATTAAAAATATAGGATAAAGAAATTCTCAAAGGTGGAAAGAAATGTTTGTATCCAAGTTCCACTGGATTTCCTTCTCCTTCTCATCCATACTAATGGGCTTTTGTCAGCCCTTGAGAAACAATAGCACCAGTGTTTCTTACTAGCTGAGATGAAGGGTAAGGGCAGAATAGGAATCTGTAACAAATAAAAAAGCATTTGCTAAGACACTACTGTACAAAATTAGTTTTACTGATTTAAATCCCACTTTAATGTTTCACTAAAGCCTAAGACCTGCTGTGAGCTCTTTACTTCATTATTTGTGCAAATACCAGACAGCTGATAAAGACTCCACTCCCTATACTTAAAGGGCAACTTTTGCTGATTTTTAATTTTTTTATAGCAGTGGTTTGGCCCAGCTCAATTCCTATAGTTTCTTCACGGACTTTTTGTCCAACCGTAGACAGCTTTCATTTTTGAGCTACTCCTTAACTGCAGGAGACTACACTGGGTGCTGTCTTGGCAGATTGACTTTTACTTCACTGATTTTAATTTTTTTCTTTTCGTTTCTCTATGTATTAGTAGCAACACCATGATGCCATAGCTGTAGGTGAACATCATCAGATTCAGCTTTCAAATTCTCATGGCAGTCTCTCTGGAAGCCTTCTAGAAATCTTACCAAAAATTCTCTGGAAGCAGAAGGTTAATGAAAAATGCATAAAGTAATTTTTAAAAGAACTTTAAAAACATAAAAATATAGTCATGGGAAGGGTTCAAAGACTGCTAAAAGAATCTTGAATTTGCCTTTAGAATGAGACACTTAAGGGATCAGGCAAAAAAGGCTAAACTAAACTATAAAAAAACAGGAGAACATGGAAAAAATATATAATTAAATGATAAACAGAAAATATTTGCATAACAGTCGTGTAACATTCCTATCATTTAGTATACTAGAAAAACAAGAATTAACTTTACGCAGCTTAGGAACCCCTTATTTACATCAGAGGGCAAAGACAACAGTTCCATTGGCTTCAGAGATGTGATATGAAAAAGTGCTTGTCTCTTTATATATGCTTTATCTTTCAGAGTATTCACTTGATAGTTGCTCATTGTTGTAAAGGATGAAGAAAATCAGTGCTAGGAGATTTATAGTATTTAGAATGGTAGTGAAACCAAAAAATTCCCAATCTACTTTTTTTCAGTCAGTATCACATGCCTGTCCTTCTGGGATAATGAAGTTTTACCTTAATACTACATATGTTTCATTTGTACTTTTCATGATTATTGTATAGGGCCCAGATGTAGACAGCAAATATGGCTAACCAGCCTCCCTGTGTAAATTAAGTAGATAGGATTATTCATCAGGTAAAAGTCCCTTCAGCAGATGTTATCAGAAGAAATCCTTTCTCTCTATTGAGTGGGTCCTGACAGATGTCCCAGCAGCAATTTTCAGTCTGAAACAGACAAGAGGACAAGATCACATTTCTGTCAAATTACTCAAAGAGAACATAGCATGGAGTCAGCTTTGTTATAACAGACTCAGAAGGGTCTGTGACACATGGTCCACATAAGCTTCCATAGAGTTAAACTGCATTATGCTTTAAACAAATTTGGACCACAAGAACAATAAAACATACACTTTCCCAGAATAAAGGATTTTCACAGTTACAGGTTTGTGCTCTTTCACACTTTCTGGAGTAATCTATCCCTATTCTTTTACAAAGTTTTATTGAGCTTTACGTGTCCACACAAGGTTTATGAGGTCAAGTAGGAAAGTAACCCTTCAATAGTTAATGATTCTTTTTAGGTTATAAGTGGCTAATAAGTTACATTCACTAAAATGATGAATAGTGGGACTTTCATTACACTTTAGAAACCCTCTGACTCAATGTAATTGCTGTAGATTCTGAGGTGGGAAGAAACTTGTATAAACATTTTAACTAGCTTCCAAAAATTGGCTTGCTTCCTCAGTTGCTGTCTTGCACAGCTACATGTGTTATACACTTGTCTGGTGAACGAGCTTCATTAAGTTCCACATTCCATACTTCATCTACTGTATTACATGCGTTAACAGTTCCATAATGCTCTGCATATTTTATCTGGCAGTTCTTTAGATTTAGGTTATGCTACACATTAAAATTTTTGCAAATCAGAATGAGGTTTTATAAAACTCAATTGAGATTTTGTAGCATCCAAAGGTCTCTCCAATGCAGCACAAATTAAATGGACATCTTTGAAATGTACTCTGTTTTAATACACTTGCTTACTCCTCAGAAGGACATTTATACTGATTTGTGTTTTCAGCACTGTCTGGAATAGAACACTGCATTTTTTTAGGAGTGACACTTTAGTATTTACCACTTCCACAAATTTGTTAGATCCAAGGGCACCAAGTAAGGTGGCACTTGCTTTGTTTATTATGCGGCTAAAAATAGAAAGGGAGAATAAACTAACACTTTCTTGACATGCCACCAAATGCCATACACTGTTTGCTGAGTTGTTGGTACACTCTTTTCTGAGTTGTTGAAGGAAGTCCTCAACGTAAAAAACTAACTCCTGGCTCACCAGAACAAGTGGCCCCTTCCCTATCACAATTTTCAAAGTAAACCTCTCAGAAATTAGGAGGTCTGGTGAGTTACTCTGAAATGCTCCTTTTCTTTGACATATTTTCACAACCTTTCCACAGAAAGGAGATATCTGATGTCACCTGGAAAAATGTGTCAAGCCACTGTTTGCAAATTTGTTCCTGTCCTGGACCATGATGCACAGGTCATCTCCTGAAGCATAGTTACCTGTTCTGGGTGGCCAATTGTGTGGTCAAAGTATGAGTACGTGTGTTTGCATCTGTATCTCCCTGCATGTATAATCCCTGCACAACACCATATATCTTTATTGACTTTATCTTTGGATCAGGTAGTGGCTTTACCACTAATGCACCCACTGTGGTAGTATAAGCTTCTCAAGCAAACAAGATGTATAACACTGATTAAGGGACAGTTTGATTTGCTTGGAGTTCATGACTGGAACTCTACACATACAGTGAAGCTTTTGGATCTGGACACACAGAAACTATTTTAATCTATACATAAATCAAAAACACAACTACAGTTTTCTACAGTCTGAAATGCTGGGTCCTAGAAATCAGAAGGAGTTTGGTCTTTGTCTTTAAGAAATATTTTAAATGAAATCTTGGCCCTAATTCCTTTGTGACAGAATTAAACGCATTTTTTAATATTTTGCTGAGTCAAAGCCATACAGTTGGTACACAAAGGATGTTCCAAACCACAGTTAATATATATAAAAAATACAGTTAAGTACTATTCATTTTAATTTTTAATGGCTATATCTTTATGGAAAGCATAAAGAAATTAACAGGAGAGTTTCACAACAACATGAGATTCCAATTTTAACAAGTCAGTCAGACATAAAACAACAACTGACATATGTTGTGGACCTGTGCATGCACATAATAATCCTGAATCTTTTTTTAAGAACCTTTATGGTTTATCTCAGGCTATTAAATATTATGAAAATGAACCATATACATAAGTTAAATGTCAAGGGACAGATATATACATCTTGTTTGTAGCACATAATATTATAATGTTTCCAAAAGCAACACAGAGCAACATAATAAAAAGTTATCTAATTGCTAGTACATTAAGTTACTTCATAGCTAAAATACAACAGAAAACAAAGTGACTCAACTTTAAAATGAACATTAAGGGGACACACACAGATGGCCTCAGAGGAAGAAGAAATACTTTGTTTCATGAAGGTATTTGGTTTCCAAGCAAACTTCAGGTTGCTTGTAATAGGCTTTTTCCTGTTATTTGTAAATAACAGGAAAGCAAGTCATAGGTACTAGTTCCTAGCCCTAGAAACTTTGCCTTACAACTTTTAAAATTCATTGAAATCTTCGGCAAGCTCATTATATATTTAACTGTTAACTTACCCAGATAGCAAATACCCAGCCTTGTTAACCAATTGTCAGGTCAAACCAACAGAATTAAAAATATTTAATACTCAAGAGTGCAAATCAGCGTTGTCCACACTAGTGATAATAATCTCCCTATGTAATCCCTTCTGCGATAATTCACCAGTAATGGCTGAACAGCCTCATTTATGTATCAGCTCTTAGAAAATGTGTCCTAACATGTCCCAAGGTGTATATATAAAATGCAATAACTTGCACAGAAATAATGCCCTACAGTATAATAATATACATGCACAGGAAAAACTATATAGTATGTAGAAATCATTCAAACACTAAGATGAATACCAATGCAGATTTTTTTTTTTTTCTGATGTGGGTTTATACACTGAAGATCTGCTCACCTAATATGACTAAGAATTCAGAATAGACCCTGTAGGAAACATCTAAAGATGGTGGATGCTAAATAAGATATATTCAAGTAAAATAAAAAGGTTCTCTCACATTTCTGTTTTCCACAAATGCTTGCCAGGAAGTTATGTGACACACTAGCAGGGAATATTCCACAGGCCCTAATGTTTTGCCTATGCAAATATGTGATATATGTGGAATGATCAGTGGAATAATTTTTCCACATGGAAAAGTCTTGCTCATAGCCAATTTTTATTTCTTATACTATTCCTCATCTTCACTTTTTTCATCACTTACTGGCTTAGAAATTTGGTATATTGTTCACTTCAAAGGTATACATTTTGCCACCAAATATTTTCATTTCTGGGAAAAAAATCAGGATGATTACCAGGGTAAAATAGAAACTGCAGCACTTCATTTTCCATCTGCAGTTGCTTTTGTGGGTCAGACACCCTAGCAATGCTGACCCAGCAGTTAAAATTTAAAATATCACTTTCAGCTAGCAGGGGTTTTGCTTCTTCTTTCATAGAAGTATAAGGCACCGAGACAGATTACTGTACCATCACTGCAGAGTTTCCTTTCAGACATATATCCATCATAAAATAATATATATGATATTAAATCCACATCCATTTCGAACTAGAAGCCTTTCTAGACTTTCTACCTGTCATATGAATACATTTCCATCTCTCTGATCTATAGTGAGCTATGGCCCATGCTCTCTTCTCGCAACACCATAGACGTTACATCAGAAACCTAGCCTTGTTTCTTGGTCATCACTTTTATCTTAGTTTTTTTAAACAACTCTCAGTGAATTCTGTATACTTTGGAATGTCAGGTCCAACTCTTACTTGGATGGATAAATGACAATATCAGAAAAAGATCCGTGTCACATAAGTGACTTCAATTCTATTTCAATTTCAAAAGGCATTTTCACAGAAGTCCTCAAGTTTTCCACTTGTGTTTCAGAAAAATTATGCTGTTTCTTATTCTTTTCTTTATTGACTTTAATTCCAGATTTTGAAAACAAAAAAAGAAGTCTAAGTTAAAAAAAAATTAAATTTTTAAAATATGAAAGAACAATTCTGAATGGATTAATAGATATATATGATAATTACCTCAATATTATATGTATGCATGTGATTTATGTAATTTAACCTTTATCTGCTTTATATATAAAAACATTCCTTGAAAGAAAATCTGAAATCTTTGTTTGTTCATTTGTTTTGTTTTGTTTTGTTTTTTATCTCACAAATACAGACAAGTTATTTCTTGGCTGTACAGATAGATTCCTCTATTGATTATGTAGGACACTAGGGGAATAAGGTATCTGGTGAAAGGTTTTCAATTTCATCATAGTCCAGCTGATAATATAGTGAAGCGATATTTCATTCTTCCTCTACAACTCGAGATTGATTCTTCTGTTTTGAATCTACACATAGTACAGCATTAGATTATTCTATCATTAGAGACAGAAATTTCAAGAGACTTATCTTTCAACTGATAATTCACACCCTGCTAGAAATGGGTTCACAGATTCTTTTCATTTTATAAAACAGTGGGACCCATCAGAATCAGCTGCAAGACTAGAGGCAACAAGAATTGTTGGAGATTTTAGTGCAAGTGATAACCCAACAGAAGAAAACCTCTACTGGTTTCCAAAGTAAAGAGTGCCTAGGGGCAGTATGGAGTATCTGCAAATACACTGAATTTCCGGTGGTCTCCAGATTGTGCTGGCATACCACTCTGAGTGAAGAGTATCAATTCTGACCTTTCCAGGGTGATAAAATCAATACTTGGATGACACCACTTGAGAATTGGTTAGGCTGCTAACCCTGAGGAACCAAGAGATCAGTTCACTGAACTGTTCTGTCTGAAGTTTCAGCAGTATTTGAATAAACTGAACACCCTTGTTTTAGCAATGAACTTAAGAAGTTAGAGTCTGCAGTGTCTTCAACTACTTAAGTGCAGGAGAGGATTTTAGTGGGATTAAAAAAAATATGCCTTTGTTGATCATGTATTTGGAGAGTGTATACAATAAAGGCTGTGGGGTACTAGCACTGAAGAGAATGAGACTCTATACATTCCACACCAGTGATTGATTAACTTAGGGTTTAAAAAATGAGAAAATTTGAAAGTTTTCATCTATTTTTTAAATTACATTAAGTCCGCCAATGCATATATTTATTTGAAAGAAGTCAAAAAAATCACACGAGAAGGGAAAAAAATTAAGGAAGATGGTGGTTTCAAAAGCAGTGTTTTTCTTCCAATTGCATATTTTAAGTATTAATTAAAAGAAATTAACTCAAAGAACTATCCATTCCCCACTAGAAATCCCTTCCTGTCTCAATTACTCAGTTCCTAACTTCTCACCATATTTTCCTTTCTCTAGTTCTCATAATTTTTTGCTCACCACAAACAAAGTCTTACTTCTCAACGTAAAAACATAAATTCACACAGGAAACAAGCATCCTTGCATTAAATATAAACAATTATCCAAGAACTGTTTCAAATATACTTTTGGATATATATCTGAAAAAGATACTTCAAGGGAGCCAAGAGAAAGTGCAGTTCCTTCCATTTTTTGGCCACCTTTTGAAAGGCAGCTTTCTCCATACAGGTGGCTAGATGGCCTCAACATATTGTGTCTGTTATCTTTGATATGCTTAGCACAGACTCCTGTGGAGATATTTTCTTAATTATGAGTCAGAGAAGCTCTTGGAATCCCAACTGTCTCTTTTACTTTATCTAATCTGACGGGCTCATTTGTCCTAAATACTTCACTTTGCAACCCTCAGAGTCATCCTCTAGCAGTATCCTATAATGTGTCACTCTTTCCCTACTAATATCCAATTAGGCAGTCATCCATCTTTTCCTATTGCCTTCTCTAATCAGATAGTCATATGCAGAGATGGAAAAAATCTATTTTATCCATCTCCTGTCAATGCAGATTTATTCCCTAGAGTATATTTTCTAGTGTTATGTTTATTTAACTTAGATTATTACAGATTTTTCAAAATAAAGTTCAAGCCAAATTATATGAACAGCTTGGATTACACCATTTGGGAGTTATATGATCAGTAACCAATGCCAAAAGAATCAATAGACAGGAAACAACATTTAAATGTGAGCAGAGAAATAAATGTGCCTGTTGCTCTGCAACCAAATGGAATTCATAGAACTAAATATTACTTAAATAGATTCTAGTGCAACTCTAATAGTTCTTTTGAAAAATTGGATATTTCTATTCTTGGCAAGCAAGAGGCAAAACAGAGATGGTCATCGAGGGCCAGATGTTTTACATTGTCTATAAATTTGCAAAACTAAACATTTGACTCTTTTTTTTTAAAGATTCAGGGATAGTGGGAAATAGTTGAACTTTTCAACAAAAGAGCCCAGTCTTTTCCAGGGAAAGCACATAGAACTGACCTCAACCCCCTCAGTGGATGTGATGACATCCAAAAGCCTGTTCAGTGCCTCAGTGGCCAGTGGGAACTTCCAGTAATGCCAATTAATACCATTTACAATATTAGTTATTGTGATGTAATCACTTGCCCACAAAGATTTGGGCTGAGACGACCAAACTTATTTCATGTGTATCACTGAGCAGTTGTCAGATAACAACAACATTAAGTTGTCGCTGGCTTACAGTGACAGATCTTCATGCTTTCCTGATACCTCTGGACCTGCGTCCCATGCTACTCCTGCTCTATCTTCTCTCACCTTGTGTGTACAAGGCATGTATCACTACATGTAAGCAAACACAGGAGGGAGAAGAAGCCGTAGGAAACCATATGAAATGAGCTCATATCTGGGGACGCAACCAGTCCTCTCAATACCATCTCTATTGATGTAAAGGAAGTCTCAAAACTGAGAAGAACTGCTGTCCAGAGAAATTAAGACGATAGGGAGAAACAAACAAACAAATCAAGAGTGACATAGACGGACCTTCAGGTTTCCAAACACCCTAACACAAATATGTGACTACACCAAATCATAGATTGTCACTGGACAAACTTTGAACATGACATAAGTGGATTCAGTATTAATTCTACCTCTAAATTAATATGCAAGTTGATGACATTTCCACTTAGCCTTGTCTATTGAAATAAGAGCCCGAATTAAATAATAAAATTTATACACCAGAAGTTTAGTTAAAAAATAATAGCCACACCAACACTTTCTACTTAGCTTTTTTATAGAAGCAATGAAATAAGTATGACATAGTCCTAAAGAGTAACATCATTTTCTGCTGAGGAATATCAGGAACTTCACGCTGTCTTCATTTACAAAAAGGTCAAATTGCAGTAAACTAATGAAAAAGACTTTTTTACAAAAGGGAATAGGCTAAGCCAACAACCTGTGTGTAAGGAATAGTCACTCTCATAACCCTCAATCTCAGTGAGCGTATCTACACCAGTAAATTAAATAGAGAATGTTCACAAGCGCTTGTATTGTATTGTCTAAATAGTTAACACTGACACTTATGTGGTTTTGTTACAGGAAAATGAGTCTATCTATGATTTCCCTCATATCACCTGGAAACAATGGAACAGGTAGCCCAGATGGTAGATGCCTCATCCCTGCAAACATTTAAGGTCAGGCTGGATGGGGCTTTGAACAACCTTTGAAGATGACCCTGCTCATGTCAAGAGGGGGTTAGACGAGATGACCTTTAAATGTCCCTTCCAACCCAAACTATTCTATGTTTCTATAATTCTTTATCAGTTTTCAGGCACAGATCACTCATTATTTAGTCTGGAGAAGAGGAGGCTCAGGGAAACCTCATTACTCTCTACAACTACCTGAGAGGAGGTTGTAGCCAGGTGGGGGTCAATCCCTTCTCCCAGGCAATAGGCAGTAGGACAAGGGGACAGTCTTAAGCTCTGTCAGGGGAGGTTTAGGTTGGATATTAGAAAGAAGTTCTTTACAGAGAGAGTGATCAGGCATTGGAATGGCCTGCCCAGAGAGGTGGTGGATTCACCATCCCTGGAGGTCTTTAAGATGAGGCTGGATGTGGCACTGAGTGCCGTGATCTAGTAATCACAGTGGGGTTGGATCCGGGGTTGGACTTGATGATCTCAAAGGTCTCTTCCAACCCAGTTAATTCTATGATTCTATGATTAGGGACTCAGAACAGGTAGGCCTCCTCTTTTGGGAACCAGGAGAGCATGTTAATGTTTCTGTGGGCTTCTCCTTTCAAGTTGGCTTCAGAGAACAGTTTCAGACATATTTCAGTTACTGTCCCAGATTTGGCATCTGGAGGCACAATCCACCCCAGAAAAGGAGAAATGAAGTGAAAGTCCCTACTCTTTGGTTTCCCTGTGTGTACATCAAGAAATGACCTGGTTAGTAGATTTACTGGCATATTGCAATTTTCTCATGCAGACTGATATCATTGTGAGTCACTGTGTGAAGAAAAGATGCATTGTAAAGAGGATAGGCATCACTGTTCCTACCCACTCTTTTGCTTGCTGCCACTGGGGAGCATTTTTGTTGTGGACTGTGAGATACTGCTTGGACTTCCAAGGGATTATGAAAATTTGAGGGTGAATTGTTCTTGTTCCAGTCAATAATTCGGTCTTTCTACACCCTGTCTTCAGTGACAGCTTCTCCCTCTCTGTCAGATTTGAGGCTGTTAGTATGGTCTGTATCTGGTGAAGAGATAGCACACTTAGCTGTCAGGAGCTTGAATATCATGATAGCGGAGAAAAATGAGAATGTTAGGATGTTAGGATGACAGACAGTAAATAGAAAATGATGGGTACTGAGGGCATTCACTGACCATCTGTATATAGCAGAATGGTAATTCTGGGCTCAGGAAATAAGAAATCTAAATTATGATGCATAGCTGGGATGACTTACTGACTTCAGACAGGGAAGGTTACCTTTTTGGTATCTCAGGTTAAGGTTGCCACATCCCTGTAGCAGTGCCACATCAAAATCAGTACTTTGAAGCATGAGAACTCAGAGAGTTTTATCTGCAGGATGCATAAAAGTAAGACTTATCCTGGTTAATTTTGAAGCTGCACATGCTATTTCTTCTCTCTTATGTAAAGCCATTAACTGGGTACTGCAAAACAGTACCCTTTTAATCCTCTTATTTAATAGGCTGCTCGTATGCTAATACCACTACTTAGTACTCAGATTTTTCTTTTCCTCTTAGTACCTTCATCATCAAGATAGTCTCAAAGACATTAATATGCATTGCCAAAAGGCAGTGATGGTGACTGCAGTGGAAGGAATGGAAGGACGGTGGGATTACATACGCAACACCACCAATGAAAATCAGCATCTTCTGAGCTACCAGAGCTACATCACCAAGCTGTAGAAGAGGCTCTAAAACTGCAATATGGAGAATTTAGAGGCTCTAGAAACTGCAGTCTTGGAGCAGACATAGCCTGCCTTTAAAAATGCAATTTGTTAGGCTGAAGCAATGCACGACATCCACTTCAAGGAGTCTGGACCTTAGAATTTCAAGTGTCCCTGTTGCTGTTGCTGAAGGTTCTGACTACCTGTGAAAAAAGATAGGAAGAAAAATATTATAAATTAGTGAGACTCAGAAGACATGCCTGTTAATTTTGAGCAGTTAGCTACAAAAGCAGTTTCAAAATCATATCACGGTGTTAGTTCATAGAGGACAGCCTTAAGAGTATATTGACTGCCCTGTTTTAGTGGGTTTTGGCTTTTGATGCTAAGTGACTGATAGCTATTGTATGACTTCATGAAAGATATCCTTATTATCCTTCTGAGAAGAATAAATAAGCATTCTGTGAAGCAAAGAGAAGTATTAACTTGAGGAAAGTTAATATGTAAGACAGTGAAAAACAAGCAATAAAAATATCTCGAAAGAAAACAATTTAAGTTGGTATGTTGCAATATCTCCTGAATAAGTGCACATCTCTAAGCATTATACCTATGGTGTCTCTTTTTTTTTTTCTTCTAAGGCTGAATGGAAGAGATTTCTTGTTAATGTTACATCTGAAACTAAGTTGGAGGTGGCAGAGAAGCTGTGCACTGTTACTCTTATTGTGTACTGGCTTCTGAATACAATTCTTTGCTTTTTTTTTTTTTTTTTTCCTACATGATCCTTTTTGCCATCTGCTTTTTCTGGCACAGGAGCAATTTCTTACCTTTCTTTTGGTCCCTTTCATTCATTTCCTCCTATGTATCAAGGGTCACAGGCTCATAACACTTTTGGGCATTTGACAGACACCTCTCTCTTTCTTCTTTTATTCTTCTTCTGAAATAAAATTGGTCTTTCATTGATTGTGGAGAGGATGTCTCTTACAGATATCCAAAATGAGTGAAAATAGTTTAAAATATGTATTTTTAGAGATTTATCAAATAAAAGAATACTGATTAGAAATTTCTTAAATATTCTGTCAAAATCTTCCCAGAAACAATGAACTGAAAGAAAGATTTTCTTATAACAATTTAGAGTCAGCAGGTGAGCGCAGAGGTAATTTACTCAACATCAGATGATGACAGGAGTTTATGGGTTGTCCTAGGCATTAAGTGTAAATTAAATAAAATGCAAAAAAAGAAAGAATACTGTAAAGCCTATCCTGGTACAGATTAATCTTAGCTGATATGTCTTTCATGGAGATGTTAAAGGCTCAAAGAAAGCTGCCAACTGATATTGCTAAAGACCTAGAAATGGCACTCTTTTTGCTGCTGGAGAGGGTTATGGTTACAGAAAATGGAAGCCTACATAACACACTTTCACAGGGATGTGGATGGTCCAGCACAGTCAATCTCTGCCCACTTCCCCAGCCAGCCAGCCAGCCCTACTCCCTTGTATTTCAGATTTATTGCCAGGATCGAGGAGTTCTTTGCTCAACACCTACTACCTCTACATTTATACAGACAAACACATGGGCAGGTTTCTATCCCTACCTCTCAGAGCAGAGGTCTGTGCAGTTTTAAGTAGACATGTCCCCAGGAATATACAGGTTTGGTTTAAATTGCTTGGAAATATTTTCAAGATTATGCTGGGAAACAAAAGGATTCCTGTGCCAAGTAAAATTTGAAACTCTGTAAACGGGGATGGATGGCCAGGCTGGTCTCATTTTGTGAGCTAATTCAAAGCTTCACCCAGCAGCAAACTACCTCTCTTTCCGCCTCAGAATTCAGAGACACAGTACGCAAATAATTTTTTTTGGATTCCACAGCTGAAAAGCTAGGCATCTTGGACTGGATATTTACATTGTACATTTGATTTACAATTTTATTCATAAAAACCCTGCAGTCCAAATAACTGGTTACTGGATAGCTTGCGTGGATAATTTTAAATTGTCCGTGTATTTTATTTGAATGTTTAGGCATGATTTTCAATACTGTATTGGTTTATGTTGCTAGAAATTCAAACTGTTTGCACAACCAAAATAATGCATTTGGGAAAAATTGGAGATTGCTAATCATATTATCCTCCTTTTTTTCTTTTTGCTTTTGATTGTCCACATAAGCTATATTTGTAAATTGGCAAAATCCAAAGGACATTTTATCTGCTCCCTACTGTCAAGCACTGGGAAAGGAAAAAAGGGAGGATATATTCATGGAAATAACAACTTTATTTGAAGAGTCACCATGCTTTAATCTGATAACTAAAGTGAGATATTGCCTTATCCAGGCCCAATTTATCTGAATCTTGGAGAGCATCTGGGATGTGCAGTATCTTTGATCCATGTCTAATGCTATTCTGTGGTCTAGGTACATTTCAGACTTTCCTTGCCTCAGGCCATGCAAGATGGCTATTGTCACAAGGTTCTCATGCACATCCTAGCACAGATGGCATACAATCCTCCACAACACCAACAAATAAGAAATAATATCAGATATTTAATTGTTTTTCTTTGCAGTGTACTGTCTCTCTCTGACCTTGCTTCATGTCCTGTAATTTTCCAAGTCTGGCACTTTTTCTTCAGTACTCCATGCTACTTATACTCCCAAAGATTAAAATGCACTTGCCTCTTGCCTTTTCTACCCAGCTGAAGTGCACAATTCTTCAAGTAGCCTCAACAGCAATAAGGACAGAGACACATTCACACATGCAAAACCAAACTCATATCACCGAGAATATCATAGAATATTCTGAGTTGAAAAGGATCCATATGGATCGAGTCCAACTCTCACATGAATGGCCCATACAGGCATCAAACCCACAACCTTGGTGTTATTAGCACCACACTAAAAATCACACCAAAGATAAAGGTGAGGTCAGTGATATGGGACAAGAGGATCCCTTTATTCAAAACAATTGTGTTCTAACAAAAGCTTTAAAAGTCTGAAACTAGTTTCTGTTATTAGTGAGGGAAAAAAAAACCAAACTGATAATGACACATGACATGTAACTCTACAAAAACTCATCAGCTATATCTACTATGATGGTCTATAAAATATACACAAAATATTCCTCTGTGCCCCGGAGGAGCTAGACTCCTGAGGGAATTCACCTTTCTTTCAGAGAACATTTCCCCATTACAGGTCTCATCCCATCCCTCCATGTTTGAGTGTGCTCCAGTTCTTTGAGATATTGCTGTTCCCACATGCATATGATTTCCATGCTGAGTTATCTGTCAGCAAGCATTAGGGAGCTTGCAGTTATCAAGGAATCACTGGAACAGGGAGGATGTTTTGTTTAACCACAGGCCCCTAATGGCTTTTCGCCATCACTAGTGCTATGGGATTTGGAGGGCTGGTTCAGTCTGGCAACGGCTTTCATAAACAAATCTCAAATCTGGGTATGAAACTAAATGAGATGGCAAAATTTAGTGGTAGATCAGGTTGTAACCAGTCAAGCAGTCAGATGTTGACAGTAGTAGAATGCTCAGATGGCTAGGCGAATTCTGTAAAAGAACAAAATAGTTTCAGAAATAATTGCCCCAAAGTCAGAAAAAAATAAATGAGGAGCAAATAACTGGATGCTATTTCAGCAGGTGATACAGGACTCAGCCCTACTGTGTTTAAATGGGCCACCGTCATAATGGTGTCCATAGTGACAAAAGAAAGATCTAATCAATGCTACTCCATGTTTTAAAACAGGAAAAAAAAAAGAAAAAGATTAAAACTTCGAACTAAGTTTTGTTTAAAAAACACAATGTATGGTTTGGGGAATGTTGAAAGCTATTTGAGTTTTGCAACAGTATAAGCTGGAACTTACCTTTTCATACCTTAATTGCTGGCTGGTTGATATACTAATAAACACTTTTATTTATATATTAGTTTGATTTTATAGCTATCAGAGTTTTATGTTATATTTGCTATATGTTAGTGACCAGTACTCTTCCAGGTCATATAATTTACCCTACAGGGTTTTCTTCATAATAGGCCAATAAAAGAAACCTTATAGATTTTATGGTATTGCTGTAATTCAAATGTTAGATGGTTTAGTAAAGGTGATCTAAAAGAAAGAAATTGCTCAACAAGTTAATCTACACAGAACCATTATCTCTGGACTCACAGTGGCCTTTTTTTTTAACCTTGTGAGTGAATTCATCTCACAGACTATTGGTAGTGTTTGCCCTGTAGCGCATACAGTTACCTCTCTGTAGGTTGCATGGTTGTCATTTGCCCTTGAGTGTCAAAAAGCTGTAGTAAACATTTTACAGACATAGAAACTTACAGATCTCTGTTCTGCTGACTTTATCAGGTGCTGTTTCATACACATCGAGCATCTCTCTAAACTTCATGGGCTTGCTCAGAAGTGCAGAAAAAGCACAGATGCTCTTATGGCTGTGTGACTTGCTACAAATGCTGCAATTGCATCTAGTTCAGCTGACCACAGATGCCACAGGGAATGCTGCAATGTTCAGGACTGAAGTTGTAATACCTGAAAGCCATGTATTTTAATACATTTCAATATCCCTAAGAAACCCAAGAAATTCTGACAGAGAAACTGCAAAATTGATTAACAGAAAATATGAAACAAACAGTGGCAGTAAGAAGGGAAGTACAGACATACAGATTACTTTTCAGTTCCTTTTCTATAAAAGTTAGAAACCCTTTTACTTTCTGCTCTTGGTATGGGTTGAATTATTTAGAATCACATCAGATTTCCCTTGTTCATCTTTCAGTCTCATATACTTCCCTTCCTTGGTTCTAGTCTATGACTATTCAATGTTTCCAAACATAACCTATACCTTAGATATCAGCATTCCTATTTGAGAAGGCTAGAGCTTGAAAATAAACCTTCAATACTCTCATAAAGTCAGAAGCAAAGGGAAGTTAGAGCCTGGACAAATGGGAGCTGAAGAGACAGGGTGGGGGGGTAAAAGTTTTATAAGGCAACAAAATATTCTAGGGAGTTGGAGAAATGCAAAAGGAAGATAAGGTTTTCTAGGACAAATCTAGTTATATTAATCCTTACCCATCTATCAACAACATAATTAGTAAAACATGGGGTAGCTTCTTTTAATAGATGACCTGTGTGGTATGCACAATAAATATGAAAACTTTCCCTATGATTACTACACAGAAAGTTAAATCCTTTCTTTCTGTATTTTGCTGTGCTGCTCTTTGAAGGAATAATTTTCTTCTCCACTTCTCTTATCCACTCCACGGTCTTGCAAGCAGACATTGCTTTGCAGCAATGGTGTCTCCACTGACATGGGTGCAGATTGGCTTGGTAAGTGGGAAGATCTGTATGAAGGGGTCTTCATACCCTTATTGAAGGGGTGAGGCCTACATACTTCATCTACTATAGCAGGATAAAAGAAGAACAAAAAAGTGCGAGAAATACACTGGTGTAGGACTCTGAACATTGGGATTCAGCTCCCATCTTATGGCTGGAACATGCAAAAGTCCTTTTGCGATGCATCAACAAGCACATTCTCTCCATTCTCAGCATGAAAACTAAGTAATCAGCTTCTTTTTAATTCTCTCTTATTCCATTTTATTTTGGGGGTAATTTGTGTCTGCAAGGATGGGATTCTGCTTTTGAGCTAGTGATCTTAGTTCTTTTTAGACAGGAGGAAGAAACAGACCTTCTAACAAGCAATTCATCTTAAATGAGATATCAAAACTAGGTTATGCCATTAATACTCAAAAGCACCCACTTTCCTATATTACTATTAAGGTAATCTAAGGTGACTAGCATGACAGCAGACAACTGTACACTATATATCTGTGTTTTATCACATTAATTCAAGCCGTCCTGTATTGTTCTATGGCTATGTTGAATGAACTAGAAAACAGACCTCAAAACTTGACAGCAATTTGTATCCAAACAGAAATTTACAAAACAGGAGCAAACAATCTCTCCTGAGCATTTCAAGTGTCTGACTATATCTTCTAGGTTTTATAAAAACAAAATTGTATGGAGTCTTTTGCTTTTGTTCAGTCAATACTATGTCCCAAGAGGTCTAGGCATGTTTCTGCTTCTATAGAAATGCAGAATTACAGTATCACAGCATAATTCAGGTCTCTAGTCAAGCTTTCTGCTCAAAACAAGGTCAGCTATGAGGTTAGACCATGCTGCTGAATCATGAATCCCAGAGACGAAGGTTATTTAATTGAATTCTTACATCCTCTTTTATGCTTCATGGAAAATAGTCTAAAACCAGATAGTTACACATCTGGAATTTACAATCTTTATTTTATCAATCTTAAAAAATTAAGATCAAATTTTTCTGCTACAGTCTTGAAAAATGGAATTTTTTTTTCATTTTAGTTCATCTTGAAATCATAGGATTCCATTACTTGAGATTTTCAGAGAATCCCTTTACAGTGTAAGACTGAAGCACTGAAAATGCTACTTCATTAAGTATACCACTACAGTTATGTTTGACCAGGTAGAGCCATTTAAAGAAAATTATTTTTAATTGGTGGAGCTTTCCCTTGGGCCTTTTATGTGTCTTATACGTGCTTGATACTCAGCTATATTTATTCTGTCACAAAACCTCTGGTGACACAGCCAGCACTATTAACCACACATATAAAGCCAAAATGGGAAACACTAAGTAATTTTCCACAAACATGGAAGGAAAAATACCCTGACCAAATCTTCAGTATATTTCCACTAAGCTCCTCAATTGAAACTCCAGTCTTCCTCTATGCCCACAGTTTGTGTCTCTGAAAGACATAAAGGGGAGGCAAAATTGGCATGTGGAGCGTCCATGTGGGATGACACCGTATAACCTCTCTAGGGCCAGACTGTTCCCAAGTGTTGCAGGCAATTGGATGGTGCTGTGGCATTGGTCACTAAAAGCTGTAAAGGACACCATGACTGACTTCAAGTTCCTGACTCACAAACCACAGTATGGCAGAGGTAACCAGGGAGCAAATATCACTGTGTGCTTTCCCTTGTTGAAGTCTCCCCCTATAAGCCGTCAAGAGATGGGAGTCTGGGCCCAGCTGATCTTTGATCTGAGCTGATATCATTTTTTTGCCTCTCACTCCATGCATACCCCTCAGATGCATCCTAATGTCCTTTCTTCTGCACTGTCTTTTTTTAGAAGCCTGGCTTCACACTTGTTAGGGAAAATTCCCCTCCCACATTTCCATGGCTGCTCTAAGTAACCAAAATAAGAGACAAGGTGCAGCAACAAAATTTGCTCTGGGAATTCAGTTGGAGTTTAACATCAGTATAATACCCATCTTAAAACAAAAGACTCCTTAACATGAATGTTACAGATCATCCTCTTCACAGCTCCCCTTCACAGAAGGACTACATTTTGATGGCTGTAAGATTGCTATATATAGTGGCATTGTTTTTAAGAAAAAACTGTCATCTACTTCTCCACCTAAGACAAGAGATTCTGCATGTCTTCACATCGAAAGATACTGCCTGATCTTTCTCATGAGTCATGAGTCAACGAATTATGTAGCTTGCTTTCCCTTAAGCATGTAATTTGATCTCCAGGCATGAGCAACAGTTTTTGTATTTCAATCAGTAAACAATTGCTCTTTAAAAACATTCCAACTGATGTTTATTTGTACAATCTGTCCTTCAGCAGCTTTAGTTTGATGAAGTTAAAGATGTAACTCTAATAGCAAAGTGTCTAAAAACTGACAAAACATTACATTTGATCATGCATGATGAGTACACTAAGGAAGTAGGCTGTTTGGAAAGCTGACACAGCACCTCGTTGAAACCACTGTGTGTTAAGCACTGTTTCTTTCTGAACTAACAAGTCACTATCATTGCAGTATAAATTTTCTTTTTTAAGTTGCAGGGATCAGATTTCACTGAAGGAAAAAAAAATGAAACATTTTTCTTTTTTCTTCAGACTTAAGATAAAAGTAATTGCTGTGGATACCTCTTTCCCTTGGGAAGAGGGCAATGGGGTCCTTTATTTCATTAGAGATGTGAAACATGGAATCAGTATCAGTGCTGAGACCTTGACTGGTGGCCAGGCTGGATGGGCACTGCTAGAGTAAGCAAACAAGGTGTTCTTTTTGATTAGAAAACTTCGATGCAATGAAGCTGGCTACAAAAAATTGAAACAAACCAAGCAACCACCACAAAACAGATTAAAAAAAATCAAAAAAAAACCCCTGGAAGTTCTAACTGTAACCATAACTTGACTGCAGTTGTACAACCTTAAAGGTAACAACTAGAGTGACTGACAGCTTTGCCCATCCATTTTTCAGGCCAGAAAAAACAGGTACTTAAATTTGTGTGGTAAGTGAATTTTTTTTAATTCAGCTGCACATCCTTTTGGGGAGTTCACCCAAACAAAGAAATATGCTATTGTAGTGTACCATTTTAGACACTTTGCAGCAAACAGCATCTAAGGAATTCACTGGTGAGCAAGGTATCTCAAAGCAAACTATTTCAAAGCACCATGTCCTTCTGCAGATCAAATGCCTTGAATATAAATCATTGCAAATCCCTGTTTTTTGATAAAGGTTTAAAAAAGGAAGTGTTCCCATCTCCATCTTCCACATAGTGAAAATAAATTTTTGCCAACACTGCTACTTTTTCCTCCCAGTTCATGGTCTTTTCCTTTTACTGAATAAAAGTTTTTGTGCAAACATGACTGGAATTCTTATTTTAGTAATTTGGTTTTGGCTGGTTTGGCTTTTGGGTTTTTTTTTGTTTTTTTTTTTTTTTTTTTTTATTTTATCTCCCTGTTCATGACTTTATATATTATTATGGTAGTTACTGCCTGTGATGTAACAGTGCTAGATTTAGTACATGTGTATCTTGTTCTGGATGTCCACAGTACAGAGCTTTACCAATACCCTTATATATCATAGCTCCTTTAATGCCACAGTTTTACAGACAAGTCACTGCTATGACCACAGACCTTATGGATACACTTGTGCAATTTTGACAAATCCCTAATTCACCAACTAGATTCTGATACATAGTGACAAATACTTCATCCCGTAAAAGTTCCTTTATATACTCAATTGGACAACTTCTGAAAAAAAAAATACCCAGACTCCAATTTTTTTCATCACCTACCTATTCATTTTGTTTTCATGTTCTGGACATCTTTGTGTTTCTTATCTCTAATACTGATCTTTTTTGCTTTTTATGTGGTCTTTCTCCCATGGTCAGTATACCTCAATAGAGTAACGAAGTTTTCCCATTTATCATTAAGGATAGATTTTCAGGGCTTTTTATTCCTGGGGTCAGGCTGTTCTTTGAGACCTGTACGGACCCTTAAACCAGCTACAGGACTTGGAAGGAAATTTCTTCAGTCAGACGAGGAAGACAAACCAAGGTTTTTACAGTCTGCAGCTAAAGGGGTGCTAAACTGCCTCAGACTTTTAATGATTCTTTAAAAACAGAAATAATAATTATGGAGAGAAAGTTTACAATAGACAGAGGCTAATCAAGTGGATGTGAATGTAGCTCATATACACAGTAACTCCATAAATAAGTGAAGAGGAAGAAGAAATACATTGGCTTTCATCTCTAAATCGCTGTTTCAAATCTGGACTCAGGGCCTAAAATGTTAATTTGAGCCTATGACATCTATTCTGTGGTCAGTGTGAAGTGAATTCCTGGTCCCTGGCCAGTTTCTAATGGACAGGTGGCAACTACCCAAGAAAAGACGACAACCACAACTGGCACCCTGGTGGGGAGTCATAGCAGTGGGACAAAGAGTGAATTGGTCAAAAGACAAAGTGATCTCCTCACCCCCTCCAGACAGTTCAGCTAAAGCAGGTCTGAAACAAATGGGCAGAGCACCGGGGGAGAAGATTTTGTTATGATTGCTCTGCCATCTTTTTTCTTTGTGAATAAAATAGGACACTTGTTTTTCCAAGGCTGTCAATCTCACACCTTTCACAATTTGAGAAATAAAGAGAGAAATGTTGCTCTGTCCCTCTTTACCAGGTCTCCCTGCTGTGACAGTGAGTGTTGCCAGTCATACGCTTGAGCTCTAGATCAAAGTCAGGTGGCAGAGAAAACTGTATTTAAACTTTGATCCTCAGTTCCACTCTCTTGCACAGCTTTTGCTTGGAAAAAGAAGGAAAAAAAAAAAAAAAAAAAAAAAAGAAAAAGAAAGAAAGTTTTGCTCTTGCTAACAACAAATGCTATTCACTTGCCAAAGAACTCATTAAATAGATATTCTACTCCAACCTCAAATACTTCTGTAGTATGACCCTCCTCTCAAAGCACCAATTGTAACAGGTATTTGAGAATGTATTTTTATTCCAGATTTAAATATGGCATTTCCTCTCCTCTTCCCTTTTAGAGCAACAACTGAAAAAAAAAAAAATCATAACAAGGAAAAAGAAATTTATAAATCTTTCTAGCAAGTATGAGGAAACAAAATGACTGCTGTGCAATGTCACAGCTAGTAGTGCTTCAAATTCAACTGAAACAACATTGAAAAATAGCCAAACTGGAATCTTTCATGTCTGACTTCATAGGTCACTCACTCCATGCTATGTGTTCTTTCTGTGAATCTCTCAGCTAAGTACTGCCAGCTAAAGTAGTTCAAATACATAGAATGAGAAAAATCAACAAAGAATAAGACACAATGAGCAGTTTAGAAATACCACTTAGCTAGAGCATTGTAATGGGCAGCACTGGATTAGCAGCAACATGGCAAACAACTCATTACATTTTGAGAGTTTGTCTTATGACCAGAGTACATTTCAGATTTATTATTCTGGTTTCAAATGTGTATATACATGGTCAGAGCACAACTGATGCTCATTTGAGCTAAAAAAATCTCCAAATTCTGCTCTTCCAGCAGAATTCAACTTTAAAGTAGCTTAGTAGCAACCAGAGGCTGTGAATAAGCATAAAGCTTTGCAAGAGATATTCAGTGAAAGGAATCATCTCAGAATTTATTCTAAAATTTGTAACATAGAGGCATAGAACCTGGACAGGCTGCCTCTCTTCCTCCACTAAAATAATAACAACTTTTCAACTGGAAACTATTTTGGATATCATAATTCCACTTAAAAAAAAAAAAAAAAGTAAGAGTACCTATGGAGAAAGGAAGAACAATTTATGCATTCTACATATGTGTTTGCAGGCTTACATAGTGTTAAAAAAAGCCTGCAAAAGCTACACAGCAGGAATAATCAATCCTACAAAAGGTTTGCAAGTACTGGGATTTTAAAGGTTTACTGCATTAACTGAGGATTCCATTAAAAAAAAAAAAAAAAACACACACATGTAACAACACAAAATTCTTTCAAGTTGGCCAAGAGATTCAGTAAAAAAGCAAAGGCTCTGTCACTGCTTAATGAGTTACATTGTTGATAGACTTCTAATATTTTGTATTTACCTGATTTCTGTCATCTTTATGATTTAAGAAAGCACAAGTAAATTGCCATCCCATAACTTTACAGCAAGGATCAAGAAAAGATACTGGTGTAAGAAGTCCCCAGGCTGTTTTCTTGTTTACACTGCAAATCTGAATAACTCCTTCACTTCAGGGAACTTACTTACCCATGACGATAGTGTAAAAACTATCAGAATTTAGGCCACCAATTCTATTTGCTATAGTTGAGATACTGACCCAAGCATATGGGATGTAAAAAACTATGTCACTTCAGTAAAGCAGGGAAGAGCTCAGAACAATTGCTTCATATCGATGACTTTTTTTCTTTCTTTTTTTTTTTTTTTTTTTTTTTTTTATTGGGGTTACTTGCATTGCATCTGGTCATGTATTTCTCATAGCAACTTTGCTCATTAAGACTGGTCGATGCTGATTTACTGTGGACTGGTTTATCCTAGTTTTCCATGTTCAGTTATATGCCATTCAGCCTCTGGATCATTGGTACATGACTAGTACTACATTCTTAGCTAACAGTGTGTCCTAATAATATTTTCCTCAGAAGTGTATATAGAAACCAGTTATTCTCTGCTCTCCTTCTCACTGGTTACACTTTCATTTTTTAGTCAAATTTTCTAAGGAAATGAGGCCTGCTTGGTCAAGCCTGTCTGTCTGTTTGTTGACCCCCTTCTAATAAATTTTTAATCTATCAGATCTAAAGGAGAGGTTGGAATCTCAAAGATAACTTATTATGAGAATCGTGAGGAAAAGTCAGAAATTAGGAGAAACGTCCAGAATTGCTGTCCCCAATAAAGAAGAAGCAGACAGACCTACATCGCTGCAGGGAGTAAGCTAGCCTGGGAGCACATCTGCAACACCAAGTTACCCACCACAAATACTATGGCTTGCTCAGGAGAGTATCACAGGTAAAGAAGAGCAATTGTGAAGTTGGTAGTCTGTATATAAAAGAATGAGGGCACAAATTCATATGTTTCATTAGTTACGCTCTTCCTCTTCAGGAACTACATATTTTACAGTTTCAAATCTTTAACATAAGCTGCCCAGAATCATACTCTTCTGTCCCACCTGAGAAATCAAAACTCTGTTCTCGCTGCCTTTATAAGTAATTTCTCTTTACAGCACCAGCACTCCAACTCCACTCCTGTATAATTTCTGTAAATAACCTCATCATAAAAGACCTTTATTAAAAATTGAGTATAGCTGTTTTTTCTTGTTCACGTTGTTGGCCTATATTAACAACACAGCTCAGGTAATCCTACTTTTTGGTTTCTACATCAGTGTTGATTTGCAACTGAGAACATTATTTTTCAAAAGCAAAGATCAGATATCAAAATATTCTATGCTGTATTTGTGAGTCCCTATCGCCAAAGATCTGAGTGAAGCTGTATTGCATTACAAAGGATTTGAATGACAAAGCAAAAGATATCAGGCCTTCTTTTTTATTGAGACATCTCTGGAGTTCATTTTTTCTCTTTTTAAGTATCTGTTTTGATACACTGGAAGACAGCACTGGTTGTGTGCCACAGCTCCAGGTATGAGTCTCTTCACTTCCTCTCACAGCTGTTGCTTGCTTTTAGAAATTTTCAAATAATTTTCCAGTCCTTCTCTGTCCTAAGCCTTGAATAATCAAATAAACCCAAGGTAGCAACTGATTGTCTTAGGTGAAGCTACTGATTTCTTGTTAAAGAATCCCCTAAAGATTTCTTTCTTCTCTTCCTGCTAACTTTATTTCTGTTGACGTTGTCCCTATATTTGACCTACATAACTTTCTGGATGAAGAATTAAAATTCACATATCTCAACCACTCTAAGTTAATGTAAATATAGATTATAAAACTCTCAAGCAATAACTATACATTGTTACCAAACATTTCAATTTTATTAAAACAGAAGTTACATGATGTGCCATTTGGCAACATTGAAAATCCTTACTATAATTCAAGTGCACTTGTCAACTATGCTTTTTCTGATACATGAAGCAGTCTCACATTATCAAAATAAATCCATTTTGCCTACTCCTCTCTCTGAAATAATACACACAAGCAAAACAATTTTTATGGCTCAATTTAGTTATGTTCTCTATCATTCTATACTACTAAAAAGATATGCATGGGTTTAGAAGAGACAGTGCATTTTTGCTGTGCAGGAATGTGAGAATTTTGCCACTTATTAAGGGCTGGAACTTTGCATTTCAGAATATAGAAGATATAGGAATTAGTATTATCCTTATGGTTGACCATATGTGAGTTTTCTGTTACATCCATCTATATCTAAATATATCATATCAGCAATATATTGCTCTTGTTTTCAGTTACAGCTACACACAAGAACATCTGTCATATCGACAATGTTGTTACAAAGTCTTTAAAGATGATAAGGATACAGACCAAAACAGAATTATTTTCAAGATCTATAGAGAGACAATATGAAAAACATGACATTAATTATAAAGATTAGTACGCTTCATGATTTTCCTCTTTGCTTTTGGGCAAAGATTCAGGAAGCTGATATTGGTGTCATAATATTCCTGATAGCAAAACGTAATTATGGCAGGCAGGCAGTGCCATTTTTGAGACTGAACTCTTTTAATAAAATGAAAGACCAGCCTATTCACTAGAGAATAGCCAATAACTCACTAGTTTAGAAATCATGCTGGGACTGGAAAGACTCTCTTCTCCGTGTCCAGAAGTGTTTCTACATCACCTACATCAGGATTACCCTGATCAGCAAATGTGCCTTATCAGTAGGATTCCTAATAAGCTGTCTTTCAAAGAACACATGATCTAGCAACCTCCACACTGTGAATCCGGCTTAGATTTCTGTCTGTGGGGCTGTTTGTATGACTCCCTGAATGATTCAGCAGCCCAGAATAGTGTAGTCTGCATGATCACTTTAAAGTAGCATTTGGAACTGTATTTATTACCATAAGCATTTATCTGTTATATATGTATATATACATAAACCAGTGCTTTTGACAAATTAGTAAATTTGACACATGGTTGCAGAAAAAATACCAAAGCAGTCTTTAAAGTGTCTCATTTGGGAAAATATTCATATTATGGGAAATGCTCCTTTTTTGACTTTCCATTATATGTGGTACCAATTTTTTCATTAATAGGCTCACTAATACATCAGTGGAAGTCTATTGTTCAATATGTTTCATCTTTTCATGTTAATTCTGTATTGTATAATTTGTATTCACTTTGGTGTACACTCTTTTGATCTGCATCTTATCACAATAATGATTTTATTACAAATGATGTATTATGAGACTTCAATATTCTGTTGACATATTTAAATGCTAATAATTCAAAGTTGATCAAAACACATGCACATGGCAAAAAGATCAATAAATGAGCAGTCCTAACACAAGGCTGGCAAAGCTATTAGAAAAATGTAAAACTCATTAAAGACCAAAGTATCAGATACTTTTAAAGATGAACAATGACATGAGAATCTAGAAGTAGTTATTTAACAAACTATTAGTGCATCATTTGTGACTAAACATATTTCCAACAACAGAAATTGGCACCAACTTTTAGCTCTCATATTTCTTATGTTTATTTACATCTCTTTCACCATCTCTGTTATTTTTATTCCCAGTTTTCCTGTATTATTTTTGCTCTCTAAAGATATGTTGTCCATAGTTCTCAGGCTGTTCTTCATATTAAGACATTTACCCTCTTCCACATCTTTTCATTTCTGTGTGTCTGTAGTAAATCCACAAAATCCAAGAAGCTGACGCGAATCCAAAGCTAAGCAAAAAGAACTTTCTTCCATCCCTACTGTATGTGGTTCTGGCATAACTATTTTCAGAAATGCGATCATACTGGTCACCTTATAATATGTCAGTGATAATTTACCATTTTTTTAATGTAGTATCAGATAACTGCAAACCAAAGAGATTGTGCTTCAGTTGGGACTATTTAGGTGTGGGCAGCTGAAGATTCTGAAAGTCTGCTTTATCCTCAGATAGAGCTTTTAAATTCTACTTTATTTCTTTAAATTCAGTTTCTATGCTGGTTTTGAGGTACAGGTTTTGTAGAGAAGTGAAAAGTGCATCATTAACCGTTGTTCAAATTACACTGCACGTAAATATGCCCTGGGGTTTTAGTAAGTAAATAATTGAAGAAACAGAAACAATACAATTTCTTAATAGAGTTAAAAGAGAGCTACGACATTTCCAGGGTACAAACACAAATAAATGTTTCTGTTGGAAAACAAAATGGGTATTTTAGTTTTTACATTCCCATCTGCTCAGTTCAGAATTGTCTTCCCAAAGAGATGGAGCAGCAGGTAGAGGTAAAGGAAGCACAGAGTGATCCTTTCAACCTTAAAGATGCTCTGCCTAATGTCACAGAGCAGTATTTTAAGAAGATAGTGCTACTGTGACTAATGGCTGCTCAGGCCTCAAGCTAGCTGTTGTATACTGCCTCATGCAAAACATTTACCAGTTTTTGCTGGGTCACATTTTAAATGCCTCCCACTAGGTACTCACCAGGTAATTTGGCTTTGTTTTACGGTAAGAATGGTTTTGGTCACGCCTTTGGACCTGCAAGCTGGTTTGTGCAGCTTGACCTTTCCATCTGCATGCAGCCTTTCTGAGTCCATCAGCAGCTCTCTCTGTAGTCAGAGCTTGTCTTCACACAGCAGTTTCTGAGATCAGAACCACTATCACACAGGAGATAAGTACTAAAAAAAAAGAAAAAGAGGAGAAAAGGCACAAAAAAATCCACAGATGTGAAATAACAACTGGTTATATGGATCCTCAGAAGGAGAGGTACTGTCTGCTCTGGTGCATATTCTCCTGTAGCTCTAACTAAGGTTTCAGCCTTGGAACTCAGCACTGACCATAAATGGTCACAGGAGTATGTCTCCTACAAAGGAGGAAATTACCTTTGCTCAAAAAAAATAAGACTTTTCTGGAATAATTTCTGAACAAGTTCAAAATGTTTCAGAAAGTTCCATTCTTTATTGCACACATTCCATGACACAAATAAAAACTTGACTATTCTTCCTGAGCCTGTTCCTGAACCATTGCCCTCAGTCCAACACAATATTAAGAAAGATTAAAGCTAATTCTCAAGTAGAAACTAATCTTCTGCTCTGCAGTCACTATGTCTATTCAAGTCCATAGAACTGAAATACAATTGTACTGGAAGACAGTATTCTGAAGATCCGTAACTTCACCCTTATCACCCATCTAAATCCATCTGAAGGTGTCCATTAGATACAAGGTTCCTGACATCACTGTCAGGCTCATTCATCATAAATCTCCATCTGTCTTTCATCTTTCATTTGGTTTCAGGAAGTCAATTTAACATCTGTCTGCCCCAGGATATTATGTAAACATTGTATTTTCCAATAAGTTTATTTTTATTTTGCTTGATGATAGCCCAACTGTTTTGGAGAAAGCTTCAGCAGCAGCAGCATCAGCATCATCCAAGCATCATCTAATCAATCTAAGTCGGTGCTTAAAGTTCTTCTGCCACAACAGCTTCAAAGAAAACAACCACCCTTTGGCAGCAGGTAAACAGGGGCTGTACTTAAACTCCTCATTGGATCACTCCTTGGGTGATCGATTTTGTCCCAACAAATATGCCTAGAAGCACGATTTGAGCCCCCATAAACATATTTAAATTTGCTTTAAACTGCTTTTAGACATACCCTTGACTTCTGGGACGCTCATTCCTACTATATCCCAGTTTTATCCTATCTCAACCTAATTAGAATTGTTTGAGTAGCTCAAACTACATTTCTGGTTTTTGCAGTTGTACAGCAGGCCCTATACATGGGGGACACAATGGAGTTCTCATTCCTGACAGGTTTCTAGGTAGTGTTATTACTTAAATTAAAGGAGAAAGGGGAAAGGGAAGAGACAGGGAGAAGGAGAGGGAGAGGGAGAGGGAGAGGGAGAGGGAGAGGGAGAGGGAGAGGGAGAGGGAGAGGGAGAGGGAGAGGGAGAGGGAGAGGGAGAGGGAGAGAAGAAACAACCAAAGCTCAATAAAAAAAAATCTAAAATATTCCTTGAGGTGTCAGCAATCCAACCCATTAAGATTGCAGGTAAACAGAACTTGCCAAGCTTTTGCCACTCTCAAATATATTTTTATTTTGACAACTCACTTCCTTCATTCAGTTACCTTGGTTCTCATTTTAATCTAAATACATTTTCAGCTTAGCATGATACTAAATGTTTCTGCTTGCATGTTTTTGTGCCTTTCCAAAGACTTAACTGAGCTCCCATTTTGGGTACCACATGCTTGCCAGATTTCTTGCATTGAACAAACATTTTAAAACTGTCCAATCAGGCTTACTTTTGACTTGAATCTAATTACTACTGTTGGACCTGGCCTTGCTTTGGTCCTTATTTGCTCTTTGAAGTTATTCTTTTCAGAGCATTTAAAATTCATAAAATTAACTTGTTCAAGGAATCTAGATGCTTGATAATCATTAGGTTTTGGGGTTTTTTTTAAGAAAACCAATGTACAAGGTCCAGCCCTGTCTAATTGTATAATCTATCGAGCTGGGTGATCTATTTATGACATAATGGAAAAGCAAATGAGAGTGATGAGAGCTGTGTGCTTGGCAGTAGCTGTTGTAATCAATATTCCAGTCACGACCAAACTGTCAAAACTTAAGGATGCACAGAACTGTATTATTTTATCATGGGCTGGATTATTTTCAAAGGAATCTGGGGGACTTACAGACCCAGCTCTCATTAAATTCTAATGGGAACTGGGAGTCACACTCTATTGAGCTGTCTTGAAAAAAATCACAGCAGTGGTGAATAATTTTATGAGGTCACCCAATCAAAATAAATTCCATCATGACTTCTACACACAGTTAAACAACTTTGGGGGCTTAATTCTTCTCTTTTAAAAGTATTAAGAAAATATAAATAAGTTGTATTTTCATTTTTGTAGGATTCCAAATTATGTTTTCCTGGCAATAGCATGGCTTCTTTTTTCCTTTTAGAGGTAAATTGGTTTTCATGTCATACTTTGTCTTCACTGTGCCATAATCCCATGAGAAAGTGATGAAAAATGTAACTGCTGATATACTTGCAGAGTGAAAAGAAGATGTGCAGTACATATTATGAGACTTTCACATTATACAGGTAGTTCTGGTAAAACAACTAAGTGTGATCAAATTTACTGTTAGATTAAACAGCAGGGATCAATAGTTCTCCAACATTAATAAACTTTCATCTCTTCATATAACCTACAAAGTTTTTCTTCAATAATGTATTCATATATTTAATGTTGTGCAAATTGTTACACGAGTCCCGAACACATACTGGGCTTCCGTATAATTTAAATGGTGAAATAAGGAAAGCAAGTGCAGCAAATTGTCATGAAATGGAGCATTTCCCCTGCTCATGAAGCAGTCCTGCGAGCGACAGTCATCAATGTGGCCTGCTACCCTCCCTCTGGATCAGTGTTAATGTATTTTCTCACAGAGACAGGAGCATTTCTTTCCATCTTCTTTCTCTTACCCCATGACTCTGCAGGAAAATATTATCCAAATTAAAATTTTCACTCTTGCCAAAAGGTCATTTTCACAGTGACCATGGGCACATTTATAAATTATGTACATGGTGGAGAGGAACCTGTCTCTCTTTTTATAAGGTAGGCAAAAAGCTCATTCATTCTAACCTGAAGGACGTTGTTCTTGTCTCATCCTTGCAATTATAGAATTCCACAAATCCATGTGAGAGGACTGAAAATTCAAGTTCAGTGATGAGTTCAATGATGCTGTTCTTTGCTGAAGTCGTATCTCTGGAGTTGATCTACCTTGTATTACCATACAACCCTTTTGGGGAAAACAGAGTCTGTTTGCAGGTCTGCAGTCCTGCATCCTCCTTCATGCAATGTCATGGAATGCTCATATTTGTAAAATAAATGACTTGCTTGCAGCTGGGATTCTTCTCCTGTCATTTGCTTTATCTGACATCAAGGTATGTAAAACTGAAAGAAGAAAAAAAAAATCAATCAGAAGCTGAGGACCTTAATTAATAAGCCCTTAACCAGTAAGGGCTTATTAATATCAGTCTCTATTTCCTCCTTTTCCCCTTCTTCAAACATTCAATGATGGTATCAGAGACAGAAATTAGAAAACTCAGTACAAGTGAGGCAATTTTCTTTTTCAGTGAAACCTTTGCTTTTACTGCTCCATGAAAGCAAGACAAGGTTTGTTAAAATGACATTAAAGATGAACTGCTGGACTGAATTAGAAAATAAGTTTTAGACAATCCAAAAAAGAAAGCAGTGAAAGAGATATTATCAAAATATTGATATGATGAATAAAGAGACAGAAAAAGGGAATGAGTAGCTTTTTATATAAACTAAGTTTTCTTTCACTTCTTTCAATTTTCCACCAGCTTAAAAGCTTTCAGTAAATATGTGAATATATTTATACACATATAGGTATGCATGTAGGCCTTCATGCATAGACATCAGACGCACACACATCCCCAGCTAATGTGAAACAGCCTTTTTTCTAACATCTTCTTCCTGTGATAACATAATGGCTGCTGTTTATCTAAAAGCTTGGCTATAATCCTTCACTCAGAACACAAATTTCTCAGAACACAGTTTTACATGATATTAATACAGGCAGCAGTTCCAAGAAAATATATCTGGTACTCCCTTTGTAACTATCACCTCATTACATTTCACTGTTATTATCAATATTAATTCCAAAACTTTCTTAAATTTATCACAAGGTACTTGTTTTGTTATGAATGAATATTTGTGAAGTTTTTGATCTCATTAAAATCAATAGCAATAACTTGCAGGAATAAAGGCAACTGAGTTCCAGAAAAAAAAATCCACAGTAAAAGAATATGTATTTTTAACCACTTAAAAAATTTCCTTTTTTCTTCTCCACTTAGAACATTTTTAAAGGTTACTGGAGCTACTGTTTTTCACACAGTCTTTGAAACTCCAGAGTACCTTCCATCAGCACCTACAAGGAAAGTCATACATTTTCAATCTGTTGAAAATAATTGTGTGGAAAAACCCATTCTGTTGCTTCCAGACACAATCCAATCAGTGTAATGGCTTTTGAGAAAGAAGGAACTATATTCACATTTCATTCATGTAAAGAATGAGATAATAGAAGACTTTCATGGTAGATGAGCACCCTGCAGGTACTGCAGTTTGCTGCAGCATACATAAGGCCTTGTTGGGTTCATTGCATAAGGGAAAAATCTCTCTTAAATTGTATTCTTCCCCCAGGCTTCAAATACATATTTTTTTTAATGGACTGAAGCAGGAACTGGAGGGATTTTGCATCCCAGTACGACTTTTGCTTTTGAATGGCTGCTCTGATGTTCTGGGAGAACTTGACATAATTCTTGTCTTTCTTTAATGAGGTAAAATTGGCCCAAACAGCAGAAATCAGGGCCATCACGACCACACTTGGATCATTATTTCCCAACCATACAAAGAAAAGCCCTAAAACAAAAACAACAAGGAAATGAACATCTTGTTTCTTTTTGGTGTTCTCTGTGCCTGCTCCCTTTGTCTGGTTTTCAGTTTTAACTGAAATTCAGTAACAGCAGAGTTCAAACACAGAGTGGTTGCCAGTCCATGTACTGCAGCAGCACTGCCAGAGAGGTGCGGTTGTTTGACAAAGAAAAATGTTCCTTTGCTTTTTATAGCACACCATTGTTATCAGTTTCCTTTTTATTGAAGTGGGAAAGAGAGTCTCCACTTTCCTGTTCAAATGCTGTGCCCACAACAATCCCTTCTCAGCTGCTCACAACTCCCCAGATTACATCCCTCCTGACCTGAGACTGCTCACCTTCACTCTGCACACAGATGTACACATTAACAGAGACGTATCATTAAATTAAAAACTGGGAGGGGGGGATAATGTAGAGCTGTATACATTCAAATATGTCCGAGAAATGAGTTTTGAGCAGTGATGACTAGAATTTACTCTATCTTGACTTGTCTGACTTTAGATGTGTTAACTGATTTTAACTAAGGAGACACTAATGCTTAGCTGATATATAATACATCTACATATATAAATCAGCAATAGAAAATGTATGCTGGAGAAAATGAATTCTTGAGAAAAAGCCTCATGTCGTTCAACATTACTAAGAAGCATGAAAGATCTCTTCTTAGCAAGGTTTACTAGCTTTAACATTAAATCCTTGTACTTCATTTTAAACTATCTGGTCTCACATTTTGGATCAGTTCTAAATAGCACTCAAAATTACAGATATACTGTGTTTGCAAAGCACCACTTTTATTACAGATACAAAGATTTGTATTATTTATTTGCTTTATTAATGTAACATTGTCACAGGTAGAGTTTATACTAGTTTTCATCAAATCTTTCTAGGAAAATAAAATATGTGGTACAACTGCATCAGTAATACGGAATTTTTAGGTCTGGAATTGGCAGTCAGCAATCGTGCCTGTTCACATACCTGTGTAACATGGCCCAGGTTAACACATATTTGCAATTTCATGTGGCCCAAGTGAGTTCACCTAGAGACTTCCTGCATGATTTAGCACAGCTCATGAGTTCACTCACCCCTCCACAAACCTCAAAGACACTGAAAGAAGCCAGAGAAATATTTATGTTACTCTTGCAAATTTATTTTACATATTAATAGTTAATTACAGCTCTTTCTTTCATGGAATGTTATAACTTTTGGTAATGCTGGTCTTATAGAGGTAATTTTCACTAAGTTTGTTTTATTGCATTGGATACATTTTTTTGTGGAGACTAGGTGTTAACTATGCAGCTGAATTTAGAATGGAAAACACAAAATTTCACACCAAGGATGAATAATTCAGTTTTTAAGTTGCTAGCAAGATAAGTGGATTGCTGTCAAATGATCTTTATCTTATTTGTCAAGATAAAGCACAGTCCCAAAGCCATAAACAGATTGTAAAGGAGACATTTCCTTCTTACCCTTTCTTTCACACTTTCAAAGATCTTTGCAAATCTGTCCAGCTAAATTAGAGCACATTTTTTCTTTGTAGGCTGGTACTTTTTAAACAAAAAAAGTCTTAGTTGATGCACCAGTATCTAGAAAGGCTTTCATGCCAATTCTTTTAAAATTGTATGTATATTTAATTAGTGCATGCTGATATCTGGAAGCCCTAACATTATTTTACAACATAATGCAAAAAAAAAAGCTGCATATTTTTATATTTCTGACATATAAAACTTCAGCCAACATATTCTACCCCCGAGATTTATAATCTCTTTAAGGTTAGGTAGCTTTACCTCTGACCATAGCTACTACGGTATTGTTCTCATTAATGACAATGAGAAAAAGAGTATCTTCTCCCTTTTCTGTCCCTCTTTACTTCTCCAAAGTCCCACTTCCAGAAGTGATATCATTTTGAAATGAAAGCAAATCAATCTCTTCCTTTCTACCTATCTTTCTAAACAGTGTCCCAGAGAGAAAAGTATATTGACCAAACTTGGAACATATTTCCAAGCTAAACAGTAGTTCCCACAGGCAACAACTTTGGACTCAGACCAGGACCTCAACTCACTCAAATCATCATAAAATGTCTTTAAAATTAAGACTCAAAACCCCTCACTCCTTTACTTCATTTTACCTTAATTATGTTTTTTTAATAATTCACTTTAAATTATTTGTGTATCAAGGAATATTTTTTCAAGTTGCCTCTTTCAAATTTCCTTAAAAAGATGAAATTGGGAATTGTTCAATTACAAAATTTCTTTTGGAAAATCACACTGAGATAGGCAAAGCACATTAGAATAAGCAATTATTTTCTGAAAGAGAAAATTATTTAGAAATCTAATGCTTATATACACAGAGTCTTTGTCAACTGTCTACAGTTTTAGGCAATACTGTCCAACACTGAATTGCCCAACACAGAGATCACAGAATCACTAAGGTTGGAAAAGACCTTTAAGATCAAGTTCAACCATAAAACAAACATAACCACCATGTTCACCACTAAACCATGTCCTCAAGTACCATATCCACAAGTTTTTTTGAACACTTGCCAGGAATGAGGCTGCCAGGTGACTGAAATAGGAATGAACAAGAGGTGACAGTGTGTCAGAGGGTGGGACCCTAGGGATCACAATGGTACTTGCCCACTGCCCATGCCAGGGACAGCCTATCCAGACTGATTTTACATCTAAAGGACTGACCTCATCCATGATACTGAGGGTCCTTCTTTACTTCCCTCTTAGGAATTTCTTACCCTGATGGGTAAGTAGCTGATGGCTGAAGTCAATGGTTCCTGTGAATGGTGCCTTAGGCACCCAGGGTTTGCATTTTAAGGGGAAGATGGATCTGAAAAAATTCATATTCAAGAGGCCCTGACATGACTAAGAATCAGACATGGGAAGCTTGTTTCATTGTGATACCTTGAGATAACCTCTCAGAAGCCTTGCCTCTGAGTGACTACTGAACCCCTCTTCCAACCTTCAAACAAGGAATCATCAGGCAAAGTGGATAACAAAGAGTTTCCATTACTTATTTATCTCTCAGAGTCTGTCTTTGGTGGGGGTTTTTTTTCAGAAAAACTTGTCCAGCATTATCCAAATATAAGGTTGAGCACGCACATTTCCCAGAGAAATATGTTCCATTCTCACAGTCCTGTTTTTCTCATGGAAGCAATATATGTATCAAAACAACTATAAGGAGCAAAACCAAAGTGCCTCATTGTTTTTCAATATTTTCTGTGTTTCTTTTTAAATAATAAAAGGGCTGAATCAGTACATCTTTTGGTGAATTTAATGAGTTATCTTGTGCATAAAAGAGTGGCACATATCTCTGTACTTAATGTTTCTGAGAGATAATCACTTATCATTGGATTATAAGTTCCTTTGGGGTTTGTGAGAGGGAAGGAAATGAATTTTCTTAGTATTCAGGAACTGAAACAGAATATAAAATTACATCTATCTTTTCCATTGCAGTCTAGCAACAGAAGGGGGGGCACATTTAGAAAGAAGTCACTCCAAATTTGTTGCCTTACCCATCTGACAGATCCTAGATGTACTGAATTTCCAAGCACTTTCTGCTTACATAGTGTGAAAAATGTTCCTACCCCAGCAGGATGCTTATGGTAAGCACTAGTTAGTGGATAGGGCCAGAAATCAAGGATCAGTGCAGACAGCCATATGAGCTCTCGCACCCTGCTTTACAGACCATACAGCAACAAAAACAAGCAGCATGGACTAATAGCTTCAGTGCCTCCTATTAGAATATCCAAACACTCTTAATGCTGCCATGACAGTGACTTGAGCAAGGATGAAATTCAAATGCTGGCTTGTCTGGAGGAGTTCTTAACTTTCTGTCAATTAATGGATAGGAGAGTTTATCGTGCCTAATTAATGCATGAATTAATATTTTGTCTGTGCTCAGAAACATGTACTTGGAGTGGAAAAACTTCATAAGAGACAAGGGAAATATTCTACTGGAAGATGTGAGATCCTGCAAAGCATGAATTTCAAAGACCTATAGCTGTCTTAAAGAAAACAGTGAAAAACATTGCATTTGGAAGTGTTCCATATTCTCATTTTTCCCCCTTACTTTGTACTAGTTGGGTTATTTACATGAAAATATCATCTTTGTTCCTAAAGAGTTCATCTGCTGCTTGCTCCCTGCCTGAAGTCAAAATAATGCTATGTTTGTAGTATCTTAATCACCTCTACTGCAAACAATTATGAAATTATAAACAGAAGATTATGACTTCAAGTGGGAACTAAGTGGCTGGAGCTGATGAACTCTTAAAAGCAAAGATCCTGTTATCATGCAAATACTTCCAGTAATGAAGAAAATAAAACAAAAATCACGTAAAAAAATCTAAATATGAGCATCTAGATCATAGACAGCAGTTGATCTTTCAGACAGGGTAATGGTCATTGAAGTGATTTCATAATAAAATTATAAAGTCATGTTAGCAATTATTATTTCATTATATACCCATTTTTGCATCTGTAATAGTTTTTTCATCATCAGGATTTTGTTCTGAAAAACAGAAACCTCCTATGGCCTACCATTTTTGAAAGAGTATCTCATCATTTTCTGCAGATTGTCCATGCATTTCACACCTCCTATTTGTTTATGGCAGTTACATCCAAGAAAGCAGGGCATTCATGGTTTATACCAGCTTCCCTTTCCTTCCAGTTGAACATCACTGAGGAAGTCAGGAATAAGCCTGAAATGTTTAGCTTCACAGATACCAACAGAAGAAGCCAGTGAGCCTACCTGGATGCCAGAGCCTGCACAGAGCAGTGCAGGTGTTCTCCAAACCCTTCACCTCAGTTGTGTGCACTGCTAGCAAAGGGAAGGGCTACCCCTCATCCTTGCTCTTTTACCTGCAAGGCAGGATATACTGAGAAAAGTATTTTAGACCAACCTATCTTCACAAACAGTTGCAATGATGCACAGCTTTTCCTTACAGGGGTGATCACAAGTATTCTGCTCAGCATATCTGTGCAGGCTTCACTGGTATCGTTCTCCCCTGATTGACATGGCTTAGCAATGCTGATCAGCTGAGCTATGGCACTGCTTAGAGAGACCTGCTGTTCTCATGCAGGCTGTGGATTTGAATTGCCCTGAGAATCCCTGGCAAATCCTGACATATCCACTTAAAAAGCTGTTTGCTCCCAGTATGCTCTTTGAACTGCACTCAACCTTTGTAATAAGTAGCTGTATATTTACGGCTATCACTGAATTCCATGTGCTGTTTAGGAACCCCTGCGCAGGATTCCTCTAAACTTACCTTATATATTTTTGGAATGTGTTTTATTTTTGACAACCAGGTGGGTGGCCTGAAAGACCATTTTAGAGATTGCTGTTGCTATTGGCATAAGAATTGAGCAACACTAACAGGACACTTCCAAGGCCACTTAGTCTGGTAGAGGTGATCTGGTGCAGCAAAGGTGATGTGCCTGAGGACCGAGGTGTAGCCCGGCCTCCAGGGAGCAGAACTGGTTGTAGCAGAGGTGGAATCACCAAGAGAAACCCAAGTTAATGTCAGCTTTTTATGCAAGCAGATAGCATTTTGCCCCCTGAAGTCATGGTATCTGCATAATTGACTGAAAGTGCCTGTAAAGCAGGATGGAGGTGAGATTAAGGATATGGCAGACATTATTCACATTGTGATTTTTTTATGATGGCATGGTAATCAGGTGAAAATGAAGGTTTATCCAGAACTGCGCTTTGAGAAAATGGCTGATATTTGTTAGATGACAGAGTTTCAGTATATTTGGTTTGCTTACTGAACCTACAGTTACTCTAAAGACATAACTGTATGCCATGTGATGAGAGCAACACAGACTATAAAAACAGCTTCCAAAAGATAAAAACAGTCATCGTGTGAAATTTGTCACCCCAAAGAACTAAGCATAAGATTCAATAAGACTTGTTTTGGTAATGTTTAATACCTTGCATGAAGTCTTAACCTCCAGGAGGAATTAATGCATACAAAAATCAGGTTTTATCTTTTTAAGTAAATTTCTAGTATTGTATTGCAGCGAAAGTCTTCAATATATTAGTTGGGTGCACTTTGAAAGTGCCTAAATAAGAAATCTTATTTTAAAAAATTACTTTTCAAAATCTCCTGGAAAGGGAGGAAAACATCTTCAATTTTATTTCAGTGTTAGGAGGCTGAGACAGAAATCTGGAACTTCAGTCACATTTACATAATAATTTGAAAATTTTTGTGAAGTTCACCATACTTTTTCTACATAAAGTTTGCCTTCAGTTTGATACATTTAAGAGATATTAACAAATCCATACCAAGAACTTCATGGGACATGTATTTGAAAGTACACTTTCAAATGTCACATAAAGCCTTAGTTCAGCTACAGAAGCTTTTACATATCTGTATCTTATTGTTCTTTGAAGACAAGAAATTTCACACCACCATTTACATCTTATATATTCTTGCTGTAAAACTTCTTTGCAAAACTCACATAGTTGAATGAAGAAACTATTTCAGTTTTGGTCATAATCAAGACAATGCTTTTTATAATTTTGTTGCTCAACCTCATAATTTAATGGAAAGTATCACAGAGTTGGATTGTTCAACTCAATAGATCATATTAGAAAATCAGCTTTAAAAAGAAGAAAAAAAAATTTTCACTTGCTCAATATAAAAACTGTACTCTGAAGGTACAGAAATCAGAAAGATAAATAAAATTTATTAAACTTTAACAGCCTAAACCTTTCTAAGTCAGAAGCATGAATTCAGGGACTTAATTCAGTGTGATGCATTAATTTTCCAGTTAAAAATACTTCTTATATACATGCTTTGTTTTGTCTAAAATATAGTGTTAGGGATTTGTTTAAGATCTGTGAAATTCTTCCTATTTTTTTCTGAGATATGGAAGTATAAAACACTTTTACCTACTGTCAAAGTTTCTTTTGTAGTGCTCTCTGTAGAAATAATTGAAGATGGAATGTATATATCTTTTATATAGAAAGACATTAATGCTTTTATTTGATTTCCTTTTTAAGATTCTGAAAGAAATAACAAATAAACATCTATATGCAGTGATTGTGTCCGTTGCAATGCTAGCATTTCCTCACCATTCCTAACTCTTTTTACTATCACTGCTTCTTTTTCTCTTCTAAGGCCATGCATAAGCTGCATGTTGAATAATTTTGCTAGGTTTGTAATATCAGTGTGATGTTCTAATGAAGATTCAAGGAGCAAAGAGGCAGCAGGCCAGCTATTTTCACAGACACACTTAGCAAAGTGAGACATACAACAATGGAAATTTTTTTTTTTTTTCTTCTCAGTCTTTGTGGGATGTTATTGCAACCTGCAAATGCCACAGTGCAATTGTACAGCAACAGATTTCTATCATTCTCTGCTGCAGGAAACAGCCAGTCCACTGTAACAGATGTAGTTCTCTATTATCCCTGTCTAGTGTCTCCAGCCAGAAAGTAACAACAGCAATTCTTCCTTGGTCAGGTCCCACTTGGGACTATGTAATTACTATTGCAGTGGATCAGAAGCAATTTATTTTATTCCTCTTGCTTTAAAAAGTAGCAGTCAAAAGAGGGGGATGGTGAGGCTTCTAATGCCAGAATTCAGCCCAACACAGAGATTACACAATTAAAATAAGAAAATGTCAAGCAATAGAAAAGTTAAAATAGCACTACCTCAGCTGGCTTACAGTGACAGAGTGCTATGAGGAACAATGGCAGTTTATACTCTGTAAAGATCTATTGTGGGTTTCCAGCAGTTCAGACACTGCTGTTACTAAACCCTATTTCTTATTAATCACAAAGTGCAGTCTTTTTTGCTTGATTGTTTTTATTCAAATCTCAGACTAGGAGATGATGATGACTTTTTGGATAAGTGTGAGTCATCATGGCTATCTGCCCTCATGGTGCATATTTACAAGACCCCCACTAACAATGGTTTTGCTCTAAGAAACAAGACTTATTAGCCAAATGTGAGAGGTTTGTCTAACTTGTTTCCAGACTCGTATTGCATTTAATTTCAAAATAAGAAATCAACCACAGTAATAAATCCCATCTGTCACCACACCCCTCACTCATCACAGCTGTAAAATAATTTGGAAAATATATGAGTTACATCCTTTCAAATATCCACTGAACTTCACACAGTGAAAACATGCTGAAGAGGAGGCAATAAACACAGAGGGCACAAGTTGTTTGTGATGTACATTAAGATGGTTAAATATGCTGTCAGTGACAGCCATCACATTTTTATCTACCCTCACGGAATTCCCAGCACAGAAATAAAGCTTGCTTGAAAGCCAGTCTACAGGTTGCCTTCTCCTCTTCCAAAAACAGTGTCCAGAAAAGAATGTTCTGTATGGGTAAGAGAGCAGTAGCTTTGTTAGACATGCTTAAAGGAAGAGATATTCTAAAATATATGACAGAAACTATCTTCTATCTAGTAAACTATGCTCTAATATCATTTGGAACCATGAACTCCTCAATCTGACAACAAAAGTATATGCTAGTTCTGACCCACTGAGGTGCTCTTGGAAGAGACTACAATAAAAATTATGTACATGCTTTTCTAAATGATCCATTTCTATTCAGACAACAAACCTCTCTTAACATCTAGAAATGTTACCTCATCTCTTTTGAAACTGAATGGGCTTGTCAATAGACTTGCATGAATGAATTGATTAGGGCTATTTTGGAGAAGGTTTATGGGTGGGCTTCAGATAAATACACAGAGAATATGAAACAGGATTAGATTATCTTCTGTCTGCCATATCACACAGCAAATCAATTTATTTACTTATTTCCTGATATTTATTTTAAGGTTTGGCTTTTTGTTTTTACTGGATGTGGTTTTTAATACTACTGGAAAACCTTCCAGGTGAAAACACGGATACTTTAACATGTCAAGCTTTAGAGTTTTTTAATCTCTAGTGTTGGGAGTTATGAATTTGCCTTACTACTTGGTAGCACCCAAACCAGGCTAATGACTAAACACATACTGCTCAGCTATCCTGCAGTGAATCATTTGAAGGGTCTTAATTCACTTCCTCCCGTTACAGAGGTCACAGCATATGATGTTACTAGGGGTAGCACAGAACTGTCATAGCCTTTTGTTTTTGGAACACAAGTGCCACACTAGCAGCAGGAGGCTGAAATAACAGAGGAGTTACACTCCCTGCTGTGGTCAGGAAATGTATTTCCTTCTCCACTCACAATTTTGAGTGAATGATTTGTGTGCAGTCACAGCCTGTCTGCTGTGCAATCCACTGCTTGCCCGTCATATGGTCCCAGACCTGGGCTACCATCAGTAGATGACACTGCACATAAACTCCAGCATGCAGTTGTCTCACATGAGAAAGTGCATTAGCTCACAGACATCAAGACTTCAGAAAATGAGGAGCACTGTAAGAAGGAGCACTGTAACGGTTTAAGTTACAAGGTGTAGTATTACATTTGCAATGTAAATGAAAAGGTTAAGTTGGACAGAAAACCAAGGCCTTAAATTCATTAGTGGTAGTCCACTCACTACATCTGTTTTACATTGGCATAACTCCATGAAATTTTTCATTAGAGCATTTTCCTATACATCAGAGAAGAGAGGAATATATTGTAAGTACACATTCATACCCAGCACCAAAGGCAGGAGAAAGGGTTTGTGAGCCACTTAGAATGCAAAAACAACTGTTAGAAAGTTCTACCTTGTCTTAAGATTAACTTTTCTATGCTTTTGTCATGAAAGGCTAATACGCTTTTTTTATTGAATTACATGTGTGGGCATATACCTCTTACACACACACACACAAAAATTCATTATCAAAGCACATATTAACCTGAGCAATCATTTGCTTATCAAACAGGATGGATATGGATGTGGGTTGAGGTTGACTATCTTGCTCTGCATTACTCCTGCATCTCTGGATAAACAATGTTATACCTCAGGAACAGCCTCACCTTGTATTCTATGGGGTACACTGAGAGTTTGAACTCCAATCTGTTTGTATCATTTGTGCAGTACATTTCTATGGATCTTGATGGAAATATTGAGGAACCAAAGGCAAAAATGCATTTATTATAATAGGCAACCTGAATTCCTAGATATTTCTAGGAATCTTTTTCTCAAAAAATGCTTCCGGCATTCTGTCTACCACAGTCTGCCTTTCTGTTCCTAGAGCATCATATTCAGTACTTAACAATCTGGCTAAATACCAGCCTACCAAGAGGGGAACCTGCTTAATTACCTGGATTCTGTTTTCACACCTTAAGCTGGACTAGTTCACGTCTGTGGCTGTCAGGTTTCTGGCTTGCAAATGAAGAAATCAGTTGGTCCTGTCCTTAAGGAATACCCAAGGGTACCAAACCTCACATATAAAGTCAAAACATACAATCTGATTTCCATACAGAATAACAATAATATATTGTGTTAATAAGGACTTTTTGAAATTACTATACTTACCTTTTTTTATTATTATTATATTCAGAAGACACCATAACATGACTGTGACCTCGACTATGTCATATGGGTGCATTCAGACTTTTTACTATCTCCATTTTGACTGACATGTTTGAATCATTCTATGGGGTTTTTTTAATAAACAAAAGGTATTATGAAAAGCCTGCCTCATGGCAACATATACATCAAAACTATCAACCAACTAAAAATCCTGCCTTCAAACTTAAGCATCAACTGAGAGGTGTGGAAAAGAGCAACCTTGTTGCTGTATAAGGAAGATTATTTTTCCCCTGTACAATTTCCTCTTTAAATACAGTCTTGAGAAAAGGTAAATCAGTTTCTTTACAATAATTCTGAATGTTAAATAACTACAAAACTGCAGTCTTTTGAAAGGAAAGTGAATCCTCCTATAAATCGTAAAAGAGGTTTGCTGGCATCAAATGTTCTATTAAAAAAAAATCTGTATGGCCTACTTTACCTTTCCCCATACAAACTATTTTTCAAATAAAAGACTGTGTGCACTCTTCTGCTTTTAAAAGATACTACTATATTCAAAGAACATTAAGGATGTCAAGTTAAATAACAAAAAATGCTGGAAATCAGGTGGTTTTTTCTACTTTAGATTGTAAATCAAAGTCCATCACTATGGTAGCTGAATTCTTCCATACAAAATCAATACCAATAACAAATTCCTCACAGCATAGCATTTTCATACTTATCTGCTTTGACATCAGAATTTTGCCTGTACATGATTAATTCAACTGTGCTGTTTATGTGCATTGCTGATACAATCTTTAATTAGGTAATTACCTGGTATTTTTCAACACAATGCACAAGATGACTAGCTCTCTCTTCATGAGCAACTAATCAATATTTCTTCTTATCCTCCTCTTTATTGTGTAGTTCTGACCTTATTTATTCCAGAGTCTCTTCACTGAGGAGAAAAATATTTATTTCTCAATAGATTTTTTTGTGACATTGCTGTCACCACAATATGACTCAAAGGTAAATAATTTATCTTTGCAATATACTCACTAGCTAAAACCTTCGGAAAATTAGGACCTAGGGAACAAGTGCTCTCTGGTAGTATCTGAAAGTTGTTTTCTCCTGGTCATTCTTCTGACCATGCTGTTGGAATTCTATCAAAACCACAGCACTGGAAAAGAAGAAGTAGAGAAGTGGAACACATCTACGTCCCATTTAATTTGGATGCCATGCCTCTGGAACTGACAGTTGGAAAGCTTTTTTGGGTTCCACAATTTAAAATTGACCAAAGAAATAAGTCTAATAATTGCCCCAATTTTATGTGCACACATGTAGGAACAGAATTCTGTATCTTTTCCCAGTTCCTTAGCATTTAACAAAAGCAGCTCAGCTGGACATTAGCTCAGATTAAAAATGAAAAAAAATAAAAAGTTTGAAGGGGGTCATGCTCTTGGAAGATGGAAAATGTGACTGGAGACTGCCCAGATCTTCTTCTTGTAAACAATAGCTCAGTCCCTTAGATTATCACATACAAAAAGATATGACATAACAATCATCAATGTTTGAAGGAAGAAAGCTCTGTCCTTTGAAACTAAAGGCAGTCACAATAAAATAAGTAGTAGATAAATGAATGCCAAATTGAGCTCCAGCACATTAAATGTGGAAGCTAAGAGGAAAACTGTGGTGCTGTACACCTTTAAGTTATTACGTTTTAAAATGTTCAAGTGTTTATGAAACTTTAGGGCAGAAATTAATAAAAGGATTTTTAAAAGACATTTTAAATATTTTTCCATTGAGCGGTGGAAGACCTGAGCCACAAATATGTATGCACGTCCTTCTTTCTACTGTTGACACAAAGAGCAGAATGCCTTGAGATAAAAACAACACACAGTGGGAATATGCACTTTCCTCACTTGCCTCTACAAATTTCCACAGTACCTTCACATCCTCTTACACAGCTTTGAGAAGACAGTTCTTGGGGTAATGCCCAGAATACTAGGCATTTCTTCATCACCCAGAGGAATGGGAAAAGCAAGAGTTATTAACTAGACCTTCACAAAGAATTTCAATGCCTTCCTGACAATGAACTTGAGAATTTTAAATGTACATAGAAAGAAGTTAGAAAAATTTTTAAAATTTGTACTGGCTCCTACTACCAATGTTTCCCATTGCTTTTTTAATTTGGAAGTTTATGCACAAAAATTTCAGAAGGTGAAGTTATTTATGTGCCCCATTTAATTTGCAGTGCTAGTTCTAAATGGTCAGCAACAATTTTTATCCAGTTATCACCAACTTAAAACCTGGGGGAAGTAAAATACCTACTAAAGTTCACAGAGGAACTAAGACCTTACTTCAGCAGCTCCAGCCACTGTGACATTCTCCTAGTATGAAAAAATTAGTTTCCCACTTAAACACCAACAAGTACAACTTCTTGATTTTCCACAGCAGCAGAAGAAGGAAATGAAGGTCTAGAAGGAAAGTAAATGTTTCTATGACCACGTATGCTGCACATGATACTTACAGATTTTCAGAAAAATGGCTTATATAGATCACCATCTCCACAGCATGTTAAACATGTAGCTTTCAGATACAGGGATAAATAGAGGGGGTAGATGCAATGAAGCTACAGTTTATGCACAGGTTATCCTCAGTTTATTAAGAAATCAACTAACTGTACACTTGAATTCTCATGCCCTGAATCTACTTTAGTCTGAAAACAAACCATTAGAAGTCAGGGTTTTTTCTCTTTATTCTCACAACCTGACAGACTGAAGAAAATGAAAGACAGAAAATCTCAGTCTTTTTTCACTCTTTTTCAATTTCTCTATAAAAGGGAAAAATGAAAGCGCAATAAATATGGCTGAGGGAATGATGCCTGAGTTGTTGCTACACTGCACATATTCTTATAGCCTTCTAAATCGTAAAATGTTAACAGCAAAACTAAATCTTGACATGTTGATAGCTAAAACCATACTGCAATATGGCACATCAATTGCCTGTTATGTTTTTGAGGACCAAAAAATATTCTCTTCTGTACCATTAACATAAATCAAACCGGTTAAATCACTTGAATACTTCAGGTGCCTTTTTTTTCCCCTTCCTATGGCACAATGGTTGATGTCAGTGCTAGTGGCAGAGTGGGGAGTGAAAAATAGGGGGAAGGGAAATCAGATAGACTGTAGATTTGCAGAAGGGTTCAGTACACAAATCAAGCTCAATAAGCTTGTCAGATGAGCATTTCACATTAAACAAAATAATAACCTGTCATATGATTTTAAACAACTCTTCTCTTTCTTTTTTTTTTTTTTTTTGTATGCCAGGTTTCAGAAGAGCAATGCAGGTCTGTAAGTACAGTATCACAGCTGCATTTACCAAACTCTGAGCAAACATTAGAAAGCCTTCATATCCTTTGTTGTTGCCAGATGTTGATTCTAACAGAAAATAAAGTAACAGGTTTTCCCAAAACTTTATTATGGGTGAATTACGGCTAGTGGAAAACAAAACAAAACCCCAAAACAAATAAACAAACAAACAAAAAGTTAAATCTTTAGTTGTGCAGATCTGGTAAATTACTGTGCACAATTAACATTCGACTCAGCAAAAAGGTGTCAATTAAAATAAAATCATAGAAAAAACACAACCCAGTTGGCATGTGACTGGTTTGGATGTTTGGAGGGCTAATTCTCATGGTTAGCTAACCAAGTTAGGACCTCAGGATCCTCTTTGCTAACCACCAGCAACTCATTTCTCTCAAAGCAGCTCTATTCAACCTCTAATAAATATTTAATTCTCTGATGGCAGCAAAAGCTCATGCTGGAATTCCTCTATTCAGAGAAGGAATAGAACTCATAAAATCTCAGGGTTCATTCAAGGTAATCTATCTATGAACTATTTTTTTCATAAGAAATTCTGTTTCATGAGCTGCTTCAATTTCAGACTACTAAAACTGTAATTAATGGTAATGGAGTGACTAGACCTCATTTGCCTGATGAGTGCACAGTCCACCTGATGCCCGTTCTCATACAAGGGTTTGCTGCTGTGTTCAAATGTAATTATACAGGTTAACAGCTGAGAGATTGGGGTTCATTTTTGATGCTGTTTATATAATCTTGACTTTCGCTTTAGAATGTGTGCCTCAGTTACTCCTGACTGTACAGGTGGAAAAAAAAAAAAAAACAAAAAAAACCAAATCAAATTGTACAAATCACAAGTTTTGCACATAGGGGAGTGCTAACTGTATATACAGAGCATTAGCCAATTCATTCTCCAATGTAATTAGGTTGAATGTAGCTAATTTTCTTTGTATCATGATGTATTACAAAAGCGTTATTAAAGACCATATTTCTGAATGCCTTTAAGAAATTAGGTTCTGGTTCTGTTCATACTGAATTTGATGGCAAATTTTCCGTTAAATTCATTGGTTCAGGTTCACAGCTTAATGAGCATAATTCTTTGAGTCTGTTCTTGGTATAACAAAGAGTTTTCACTGTACTGTAGTCTTTGTTCATTACAACATTCAGGATACAGTCAATATATCAGTAAAGGAAACTCATTAAATGAGCATCTACCTTCAGAGTGACTCAGATTAAGATTTTAGTATAAAAGTGTAACAGTAAGAGTGTGTATTTTTACATGAAGGAGAACTCAGACAGAGGTATTTGTTGAAAGAATAGCTCAAATCCTCAATCTCTCTTGTCTATAAATTGCGTTCATAATCAACGGCTCATTAACAAGTCATTATGGATACTGAATATTGTACAAACAGAGGCAGTGCAGCAAAGGAGACAAAAAATGAATTCATAAGAGCGAAAACAGGGAGGTATTTTTCAACTGAAGAGTATGACTTCATTAATGGCATTTGGGTTCTCTTTTTTCTGCATTTGAGTTGCTATAAACAGATATCTTGAAAACTACCACTTCTCAGTACCTGAGGAAAAATATGTATGCTATTTGTAGATAATAGACCAGCTGTAAAACCATGCAGTGCCTGCTTTCCACAGACTACTGTGGAATGAGCACAGTAGCTTTCATTAGTGCAGCCTAGGAAATACTACTTCTTCTTTACACTGACAATCCTCAGAAAAGAACAATAACACTCAACACATTGCCATTTGATCTGAATCTTTATGTAAGCACCTATCATATGCATTTTACTTATTCTATGGAAAAGATAGTACCAAAGGAAAAATACTATTTTTCAAGTCCATACGACCCCTGTTTAGCTCCAGGGGAGAAGGGTAACACATCTTCCCTAAGTTTTAGTGTCATTTTAAAGGTACTGCACATACTCTACCAGCTTTGGTTTACACAGTTCCATGATTATTTATCAGCACAATAGGATCAATGACTCCTGCAAGACTGCAACACCAATACTTCAGATTATTTAGATACTATCTTGTTCTTCTACATTAATATAAGTAAAAGGAATGTATGAAGCATCCAAAGCAGACATATTTAATAAGTAAAGGAATTAGCACAGAAAATGCTGTGTTGACAAAAGGTTATATTCCTATCTACAGGCAAAGAAATAGGAAATTTATAAGACTTATGCATGCTCAGTGTCTTAGAGATTATTTTTTATTTCAAAAGGTTACAGAAAAGGTTACAGCATCACAGAATATGTCGAGTTGGAAGGGACCCACAGGGATTGAGTCCAACTGCTAGCCCTTCACAGGACCATTCCCAAGAGTCATACCATATGCCCAAGAGTATTGTCTAAATGCTTCTTGAACTCTGTCAGGCTTGGGCTGTGGCCACTGCCCTGGGGAGCCTATTTCAGTGCCCAATTATTCTCTTGAGTGAAGAACCTCTTACTAATATGCAGCCTAAACCTCCCCTGACACAACTTAAGGTCATTCCCTTGGGTCCTGTCACTGGTCACCACAGAGAAGAGATTGGTGCTGGCCCCTTCTCTTCCGCTCACGAGGAAGTTGCAGACTGCAATGAAGTCTCCCCTCAGTCTCCTCTTCTCCAGGCTGAACAGACCAAGTGACCTCAGCCACTCCTCCCATGGCTTCCCCTCAAGGCCTTTTACCATTTCCATTGCCCTCCTTTGGACACTTTCTAACAGCTTAATATCTTTCTTATATTGTGGTGCCCAAAACTGCACACAATATTCAAGGTGAGGCTGTGCCAGTGTAGAGCAGAGCAGGACAATCTCCTCCCTTGACTGGTTGGAGATGTTTTACCCGATGCCCCCCAGGACACGGTTGGCTCTCCTGGTTTTCAGGGCACTGCTGACTCAGATTCAATTTGCTTGCAACCAAGACTCCCAGGTCCCTTTCTATGGCACAGCTTTCCAGCATCTCATTCCCCATCTGTATGTTTATCCACGTCTCTCTGCAGGGCCTTCCTGCCTTCCAGGGAGTCAACAGATCCTTCCAGTTTTATGTAATTTGCAAACTTGCTGAATGTCCCTTCTAGTTCTGTGTCCAAGTCATTTATGAAGATGTTGAAGAGCACAGGGCCCAAGATGGAGCCCTGTGGAACCCCACTAGTAACAGATCACCAGTCTGATGTCACCCCCTTCACTACTACCCTCTGTGCTCAATCCTGAGCCACTTGCTTGCCCACCACACGATGTGTTTATTTAGTCCAGAAGGATCCTGTGAGAGACAGCACTGAAAGCTTTACCAAAATCCAAAAAGATGACATCAACAGGCTTCCACAGATCAAGTAGGTGCATTACCTTGTCACAAAAGGAAATCAGGTTAGATAAGCAGGATTTCCTTTCACGAAGCTGTGGTGGCTGTGACTGATGACAACATTGTCTTTCAGGTGTTTTTCAATACTTCCCAGAATAATCTTCTCCATAATTTTATCAGGCACTGAAGTGAGACTAACAGGTTCTTCATATGGAGGGGGGTTGGGCACTGGAAGAGACTCCCCAGGGAAGTGGTCAAAGCACCAAGCCTGACAGACTTCAAGAAGCATTTGAATGATACTCTTAGGTACTTGGTGTGACTCTTGGGGATGATCCTCTGCAGGGCTAAGCGTTGGACTGGAAGATCCTTACAACTCAGCATATTCTGTGATTCGGCAATTCTACTTCCTGAAGACGTTTAGACACTCATAAAGGACAAACTTGAGTGTGTCCCAGTTTTCCTCTGTGAATTTCTGACCAGATTTGTCCTACTTAAAAGAATAATCTTCTGAATCTGAAGAACCTTCTTGATTTTCCCTCAGTCAGATCAAGCTCTATGCTGAATAAAGAAAAGAGCAAAAAATCCTAACTGAACACCCTCAAGCCAAAACTGGACAAATTAATACCTGTTCAGAGTCTTTTAAAAGGCTCTTTTCCTTCCTAAGTAAAATATCTGGTGTCCCTTCTCTAAGGCATGTGTCAAGACTGGTGAAGAGGATCCTAAGAAAATTAGACAGTTTTCGAAAATTCATTACGAAACCACTTAAATCATTGCTTTCAACATTGTTCCTAGGAAGAGAATGAAGCTGTAGATCCATCTTCATGGCTGTCTGCTGAAATCCACTTAATTTCAAGAATGATGTCGTTGTGGAAATGTGTGAATACTGTTTCATACAGAGACTTTGAGATCTTTTAGACAAGAAGGAAGATTTCACTTTGTATTTTATCAATCTTATATCAAGGAATTATATCAAGCAATTGCCTGTAGTGACAAAATGGATTTAATGATTAATGTAGATAAAGACAGAGAGACTCAGAACTACAAGACTGGAAGATGAGCTAAAGGTGATGGCACCTATATTTCATTTATTTAAAATTGTGTAGTAACACTACTCATTAAATAATTTTTCAGAAGTGTGACTGGCACTCAGACAATCAGCCAGCATCACTGAAAATGTCCTCTGGTGATGACTCAAGTGCCTTTATTAAGGTTACAAAGCATTTAACGGTTGTACATATTTGTGTACCTATTACAACAAAACTCACATTACATTTCAGTCCTGTCTTGTAGCATTAAGAGGCAATGAATAACAGGTGGAAAACTGTTGAAAACCATATACATTATGATTTTGTTGATCATAGGATGTACATGAATAAACAAATTTTTAAAAATATAGGAAAGAAAGAAAGAAAAAAAACAACTGTATGTACAGTGCTTAAACATAATTTATTTTAATGAACCCAGGGTATCACATTCCAATAAGTGTGAAAATGGAGAATAGTCACTGGGAGCTAAAGCTTTGATGAGTATACCAGGCTGGTCATAGAATGAACTGGAAAAAATTTTTTTTATTTTTCCTTGACAAGGTTCTCAATAGTAGATATTTATAAAAAATATGGATATGGATTTGGAACTTCAATTGAACATCATAAAATTTTGGATCATGGCAAAAAGCCATGATAATGTGTGCACTTGTTGCTGGAAATATTTATTGGTGAAATTCCCTGAGAATTGCAACAGCAAAAACTGGGTTTGATGTTTCTTAAGAAAATGAAAGCTTTGATTTCCTTCAATTTAGCATAGCAAAATTCCTCTATTCACTCTGAAAACTCTTTGCAAGCAGACTGCTGTGCAGAGATTCAGACTTTTTCCAGCTAAGATTAGATTAGGACTTCTAAACTGTTACTTTCAGAGTTATCCACAGCTATTAAGTCATTCTTATATAAGTAATCCAGGCTGAAGTTTAGAAAAAACAATCTCAGTCCAAAATTAACATAGGTCTTTATCATGGGGGTTTTTTTTAACATTTTGTATTTTCAGGGGGTAATTTTTTTGCTGATACCTTTTGCAACGTACATGAAAATCAACAGGGTAAGAAAAAGAAACCCTAGGTGCTTTGTAGTCTGAATGGAAATTACCCATCTTTTTCTCTACCTTTCCAAAACTTTGTCAGTAGGAAATACCCAAAGACAACCCTTTTTGATCAGTGGCAAAGTAGATGTCTCTTCAAAGTCTTTATATTTAGTGTAGTGGCTTTTTCTGAAAGACAGATTATTGAGAATCATGTAGTCATTACCAAGTGACATTAAATGGCCTTGTAATACACTAGGTCAGATTAATTATTCCTTCTAGCTTTAGAAATCTAATCAACATAGGAATGAGGGGCAAATGTTAAATATGTGTTCTAGTTTTTTATTTTTATGGTTATGATAATTATATGTTACAGTACAAACCAAAATTCCTTCATATTTTGCAGAGGCTGTGGACCTTGAGAGACCAAAATATCGGAAGTTCTACCTTTAACTGTCACACTGTTTTGTAGTGGCTAATTTCTAACAATATAAAGTCCCATACTATTTTATAGGGAAAACTTTTTGTGGCAGAGGGAGAATGTGTCCAAGCAGAGAGGGTACTTCTAAAACATACCATGTCCAACCGGCAATTTTGTAAATTAGCAGAGTGCAGCTCTGTCACCATAACTTCATCAAGACACAGAGACAGTATAACAGTATAGCTTATAATGTCAGAAGAAAATTATTAAAACCTGATCTGCTTTATCCTGAGAAACAGACAATCAGTTTATAAATCACAGAAATCAGATATGAAACTAAGTCAATAATATATCAAAACTTATAAGGAAATATGACACTACTAATCAAAATGTGAAGCTCTGACTACTTTTTCCAGCTACATTCTCGGATCAAACTGCAAGTAACTAATTAACTGTTGACTGTTAAAATATCATATTTTCTAGCACAGCTGGGCAGATACATGTAGCAGGCATGTGGGAATGAAACAGAAGGAAAAAAAATTCTGCTCAGAGTATTTTAAATGTTCAAATCATTTATTCAGAAAAAAATAGTTTCAGAATTCAGAAAAAAAGTCCTTCTTTTTCCCCACTCCTGAAAGAGGAAGAGGCTTGCCCTCCCTCCCTTTTATATTGCTGCAAAAATGACATGTCCATTCCGCTGACTTTAAGCCATAAATTCTACACTCTGATAGTATCAGTCCTCATAGGAAGATTTTCCTTCTTTGAACAAATTGTCACTTTAAAGTCCACCTCTCCCATAAATCCCTGTCAACAAACAGATATTTTACCAGAAAGACATAGGTTTTTAATTAACCATACTGCAACTACCAGAGAACTATATTCCTTCAAGGAGTGAATTGATCTAGTAGACTATCCTTTCTCTATCTTGGAGTACAACAAAAAGAACAGTGAAATTGTCAAAGGTATCCAATTAAAAACACAATTGAAAGAGACAGGAAAAAAAGTAGAAAAGTCAACATGCAACTTTTTGGATCTCATCCGTGGAAGTAATTGCACAGAAAACAGTTTCTATTTTATTTACCTTATATGTCTCTTCATTCCCACAAAGACACCACAAACAGATGCGATAATTTAAAAAATATGTTGATTTTTATTTCTTTTTGGTTTTTAATCAATCATTACTTTATTTAGTAAGGAGGAATAAGAATTTTCCTTGGCAGCAATTATTTGTCATCTTACTGGCAAATAAAATTGGGGAATTATATTCTCTCTTGGACACAGAATCTCTACTAGAAATTTTTAAGGAAATTAGTCTTGATTATCAGCTTATACCATGACTGAAAAGCTTTATACAATGATTTTTATAAATTTGTGAGAGCCTTTGTTCTCAAATAACAGGATTGTTCCATTTTTATTATTATATTGCAGTGACAGAGTTAATTATAGGAATACAGTAACAGAAAAGCAATGGATGATATTTTTTTAAATGCATTTAGAATAGTTAGAGGATTTCCTTTGAATCAGTTTCAATTAACTTGAACAAACCAACTCTTTAGGATACAAATAAGTACCTGTTTTAGGAGTTTTACAGAAGCAAGCGTATTTAGGGAATTAGAGATCTTGAGCAAGTCACATGGGGCCTTCTACAAAGGCTTGAGAAACCTGTGTGCTAGTATGAGTGGCCACAGTATAACCATATATAAAAATGTAAGGGAGAATGCTGGAATATCCTGTTCCTGGATACAGTTTCTAGGTATTCATATCTAGATATGCTCTGATGGGCATTAAGAAAGAGGTAACATTCCTACCTGATGAGAACTTAGAGAGTTTTGCTACTGTAGATATAAGGAGACAGGATGTAGAGGGAGGTGGAATCTCTCCACAGATGATAACCCTGCACAGCATGCCATGGCTGTCCAATCGGTATCTGCCTCATGGGCACAAAAGTGAGATTCCCACCACCTACAAGAACATAAGACTGGCTTGCTATCTGCATTTCCTTTCTTACTTTCTACCTTATTCTACTTACTGTTCTGTCTTTCTTACTGAGACCCAGAAAGAACCCTGCCTTTTGTCCTTCTGGGGCAGAACAGTACCTCCAGAGTTTTAAAATAAGGCCATGAACTCCAAACATAGCAAATTAACAGATGTTTCTCAAACATTTGTGATAAGTCTCCAAGTCTGGAAGAAGACATTCGGAGACATTTTTTGTGACCTTTCTGGGCAGCCAAGAAAGCACAAGAGTTGACAACTGGATGCCAACTGGTCCCCTGTGATAGACTATGTCTGAATATCAAGCTAGAAAGGGAAGAAAAAGGGTTGCCTAGCATTCAAAATTTCAGCTTATGACATAGGCAAAAGGAGGGAGAATAAGCAGGTGGTTTCCCAAATGCAGTTAAGAGAAAACAAGCAAACAAAAAGTAACAAGATATTTGCCTTTGAATTTTTTTTTAATTGTACAAATTCACGTTATCTGCAAAAAAACCCAAAACAAAAGAAACCAACAAAAAATCCTCAGACAAACAAACAATCTAAAAAAATATATTAAAAAAGTAACTATATTGATTTTGTCTAGTCCAGTAGCAAAAGGACAAGGCTTGACAAAATCCTGGACTGACTAGCCCACCATTTCCTCTGTATGAGAAAAAATGAAATGAGCAGTGTGTAGACTAGTGATACAGGAAGAGACTAGAAGCACATTGTGATCCAGGCCTTCAAAGCTTTAAGTTCAAAGGTATTAGATGCCTCACTCCTATTTAAAGCAAGTTCAAGTGATTAAACACTTCAAGAATTTTATCTTGAGAGTCCAAAAGGAAGGCTACATGTATTTGAGGTGATAACAGATACATTTACTTCTGAAAGCAATCCCAGTTATTTTGACTCAGTCATGTCCCAGACATATCGGTCTAAATAATAATTCAGCTTCTCAAATGAGAACTAAACCAGCAATTTTCATGCTGCAGAGGTGTTAGTTGCTTGATACTACTAACAGATAGACTAGATAGACCAGTTCTTACACTTTTAGAGATGAACATGGGTCTAAGTTTTTACAGTAAGCTAGGGCCTAATTTTCCTAATGTTCTTCTTTAATTACATATTTTATTATGTAATTTAAAAAATTCCAGTGGCAGATTTTGCATTTAATTACAAAGTTTTGGAGTATGAAGTTTCAAGATCCTTGTTCTAAAATCACACTTATATTTAGAAAAATGTCTTTTGCTCTCCTCTCTCTGCTTCCTGAGAGCTCAGGAAGTCAGAGATTGATGATGGACAGTACTTCTTCACAGACTTCAGGAAAGGATGTTCAAACAGCTGGCTTTTTCTACGCTGTGGCATCAGGTCACAACTTGGACAAATCCTAGGTACCACAGATGGTTCCAAAGCAACTTCCATGTGTTCTTTTGACTGAGAAAACACTGAACACTAGTGAGATGTTTGGAAGAAGGTCCTCATGTCCTATGCCCATACTAAGCCAGGTACATAATAAAAGACACCATTATAGCTCTTTGAATTCAGTAAAGGATTACCCTATAAATCCCTCTGTGCATACACATGTGAGTTTGTCTTGAATTCCCTCCATCTCCAGTGACTTTTGGATTTAGCAGTTGATGATTCAGTCAAACATGACTGAGGAATGGAGAAAGATAATATTTCAATAAATTAAGTGGGCCTGAAGGATGTGTTGCATTATCAAGTCATGCCATAGTGGAGATTCTGACAATATATATACACACATGGACCTTGAACAAGCTTCAGTACCAAGAACCTCTGTTGGAACTCCTATCACATGGCATTTAAAACCAAAAGAAAATACACAAAACATATCTGGAGATTGAATTTTACAGATTTGTTACTCCCAGAAGGAGTAACTTGCTTCTTTTGCTATCCCATGGCATTGCTTGTACTTCAGTGTCTGTGGTCCTTACTCTCTGTGAAGGTGGTAGGACATTAATTCTAGTCAAACCATAGAACATTTCCCTTGTGGGGCTGTTAAATATTTTTTTCAGATTAAACATTAATCATGAACTCTGAAACTTATTTCAAGGGAAAAATATTTTTCCTGTTTCTTACATCCCACTTCCTTGCTTCAAAGGAAAGAAAAATCTGCTATCTGACATAACAGCCCTGGAGTAAGACATACATTGATGAATCTGCAACAACATTAAATATGAATTTCTATAGAGATATGCTCCAGTTTAAACATTTACTTACAGAGCATTTATCAAGAAAAGAAAAAACAGACCATTTCCAGATTCAGTGAAACAGACTGTATAACCCAAAATTAGCAAAATAAGATCAAATTTTCATTCTATAACAGTTAAAAAATAAACTCCCTTCAAATTACACATATAAAAGTAAGACTGGGGTGAAGTAGTTTGCCTTTTCTTTCCCATAATGTCTTGTCTGTGGCCTTCCAGCAGACAACTAATAATAACCTGAAACAATTTTGCTTCTAGGTTTTCTAATGCCTCATACATGTTAATGAGGACTCAACATTCTTCCTGCTTATTGACACCAAAAAAAAAGATTCCCTTACTTGTCATTTCAAATGATGGCATCTATCTCAAGGTGTTAAAAAAAGGTGATTTGAAACCTTCCTGGGCCACACTCCCACCTCTGCCTGCAGGGCAGGTGTCTGATTTCAGGTGCATTCCATTAACTGGAAACATGTAATCAATACTGGCTACTAGGTGTTTACAGGTCATGCTTCAAAGAAAATTGCAAGGTAGATAATATCCTTAAATAAATATAAATAATTAATGTTTTAAGGCCACTGCAAATTACAGTTCTTCAAATATTTTTTAAAAATGTGAGCAGAAATCCTATTCAGAAAAAAATTTAACTACATACATATCTAAATATGTACATATCTAACATATCTACATATCTACAAAATATTCCTTTTTAAGCACTGAACTAGGATGTGCTAGTTCTGGATCATTTGTTGTGCACATCAACTCTTGGCAGGAAGCCAAAGATGACAGCATTTTACACATTTTTAAGTAAATGTTTATTCTTTTTTAGTTTACTTAAATTAGAGGAAAGGATTTCCAACAGAGAATATTCTGCTTTCTTAAACTGAAAGAATTATGGGATTAGTTGCAACTGCAGATAAACTGTACTGAAGTGCCTTTTCATACCTCTCAAGCACACTTTCCTGAGAAGAGGTTTGTTACCTTCAACTTTCTGTGGATAGAGCCATATGGTCCCACCACTCTCAGACTGGAAATCCTGGCGGCAATCTCTCATTTACTACTCATGTTCAACAGACAGACCCAACTGTGTTTGTCATCAATATGCCTTTTCTTCCAAGAGCTTATGACGGCAAATGAATTGAAGTGACCCCAAGCCAGCTTCTCCAAAACAAAGCATTATTCACTCAAACACAGAGAAAAGGGCTTAAGCAAACAAAAGACCCTTACCTCAGCTTTCATCTTGCAGTCTGAGCTTCAGCAAATTCAGCTTTACTCTGCTACTTCCATCTCAAGGTCAGGTGGGGGTAGGTGTGACAGTTTGTTTTGTTTCAGCTTGCTTATGTGCCCCTCAGAGTCAGTCATCATCTCCCCCCTGTGCAGCTGCCGACACCCACTTAACCCCTTTTTTTCCCTTGAATCAGCATCTGAAAAGTTTTAGTGTCCTGCTTGGGCCTGGAAAGGGCAAACTTGCTCACTATTTTGATGTCTGGCAATTTCCTATTTAAAGCTTTTCTGTTAGTTTCCATAAGAACCTTAGACGTTTTCCTCAGACTCTATCATTATTCTTTCATGTGGTTTTCCCTTTTCAGTCAAGAAAGACAGTAACAACTAGGGAAAGTGAGGTGCGTATGGTATTTGTTAAAAATATGCATAATAATGCATAGCTCCCACATCTTCCAAAGCAGTAGAAAGCAGACTCTAGTGGAGGTCATAGCCTCAGTCCCCAGTTTCAGGGTTTACTTGGTCACAAGAAAATAATATTACCTGTTCTTTAACACCTTAAAATAAATACATATATTATGTTGCATTACATACTGCCACTTTGGATTCACCTTACAACAAAGGTATATAGATACAGAGTAAAATGTTTCTAAAACTTACTGCAGCTGGACTACATCTGAGTACCTTGATTCTCTCTAGGACAAAAAGAGGTAGAATTTATCCCTACTTACTGACTCCTCTGAGGTTCAGCTGCAAAGAGCACCTCTTCACTGTGCTCCATACTGTGTTACACAAAATAGGCTTCACCTGATGAACTGGCAGGAGAATCCTGAGAAAAGTAGCAAGATCCTTATGTGAGCACTGATTTACAATGTACTGGAGAAGGCATCTGACCTCGGTGCCTGGCAGAGTTATGGAGCACATCATCCTGTGTGCAATCACACAGCAGCTACAGGATGGACAAGGGATCAGACCCAGCCAGCATGGGTTTAGGAGGGGCAGATCCTGTTTGACCAACCTGATCTCCTTTTACGATCAGGTGACCCACCTGGTGGATGAGGGAAAGGCTGTGGATGTGCTCTATCTGGACTTCAGCAAAGCCTTTGATACTGTCTCTCCTGGAAAAGCTGGCAGCCCACGGCTTGGACAGGGGCACTCTGTGCTGGGTTAAGAACTGGCTGGAGGGCCGGGCCCAGAGAGTGCTGCTGAACGGGGCTGCATCCAGCTGGCGGCCGGTCACCAGTGGTGTCCCCCAGGGATCAGTGCTGGGCCCAGTCCTGTTTAACATCTTTATCGATGATTTAGATGAGGGCATTGAGACCATCATCAGCAAATTTGCAGATGACACCAAGTTGGGAGGGAGTGTCAACCTACCAGAAGGCAGGAGGGCTCTGCAGAGGGATTTGGACAGACTGGAGAGCTGGACTGACTCCAATGGAATGAAGTTCAGCAAGGCCAAGTGCGGGGTCCTGCACTTTGGCCACAACAACCCCTGCAGCACTACAGACTGGGCACAGAGTGGCTGGAGAGCAGCCAGGTGGAAAGGGACCTGAGATTTTGGATTGACAGGAGGCTGAACATGAGCCAGCAGTGTGCCCAGGTGGCCAAGAAGGCCAATGGCATCCTGGCCTGCATCAAGAACAGTGTGGCCAGCAGGAACAGGGAAGTGATTCTTGCCCTGTACTCAGGGCTGGTGAGGCCTCACCTTGAGTATTGTGTTCAGCTCTGGGCCCCTCCGTTCAGGAAGGATATTGAGGTGCTGGAGCAGGTCCAGAGAAGAGCAACGAGGCTGGTGAAGGGACTTGAGCACAAGTCCTGTGAGGAGAGGCTGAGGGAGCTGGGGTTGTTTAGTCTGGAGAAGAGAAGGCTTAGAGGTGACCTCATCACTCTCTTCAACTACCTGAAAGGAGGTTGTAGCCAAGTGGGGGTTGGTCTCTTCTCCCAGGCAACCAACAATAGGACAAGGGGACATGGTCTCAAGCTCTGCCAGGGGAGGTTTAGGTTAGATGTTAGGAAGAAATTCTTTACAGAGAGGGTAATCAGGCATTGGAACGGCCTGCCCAGAGAGGTGGTGGATTCACTGTCCCTGGAGGTTTTTAAACAGAGATTGGATGTGGCCCTTAGTGCCATGATATAGTAATTGGAGTTGGATCAGGGGTTGGACTCGATGATCTTAGGGGTCTTTTCCAACCCAATCTATTCTATGATTCTATGATTCTATGATATATAATATATAGAATGAAGTGTCTTAAGTGGATGATGGACAAGACTACTGATTTTTGTCTTATACCCAGCATTTCTTACTCTGTTCAGATATAAGGGTAGGTGGCTTGACACAGCAAGGTTTGATGTAACTTGCATTACAAGTTTTTGCTATTTAGATAAGAAGAGGGGACTTCGTTACATTTCTAAATCTAAAATACCATCCCTTTCTATACGTTTGCTGGTCTGTAAGTGCTAAATTAAAGTGTCTCACAGTCAGCAGAGGACTAGAATTGTCCAGTTACAATTATTTGTGTTCAAATGATAATTTGAATCAAGCCTTTCTCACTACTACTAATTGTTCAATTATCATGTGCCACTACATGGGCTTTCTCCCACTCTAGAACCACTTTCAGAGACAAAAGAGACCACAGCTCTGGGGAACATGCTCTTCTAGAGGGCTTCCTGAGAGAAGCCCTTGCGATTAATTAAGATCCCTTCGACATATCCAGAGACAGAAGGGGGCAGAGCAGGAGAAACCACCACTGCAAGCACTAGAGCCATTCTGTTAGGAATGTAATTGCCTTAAGGAGATTTATTCTGTCCAAAACTCCCACCAGAGACTGATGCATTGAAAGGAATTCAATAATTAATACATCGTAGCTGTCCTTCTTTGTAGTCCTTTGGTAGAACCTGCACACAGAACTGGTGCTGACACTCAGTGCACCATCCTCATCTCAGCAGCATACTCTGTTGAAGATGAAGTGCTGCATGAGAACATCAGTCTCCGTGATGTTCTCATTCATAATGTTTCTGAATGAAAGTGACCACAGGGGTTACTATTGCATTTTTCTGGGCACCTTTGGTGTTTTACTTTGGTCGTTTTGTTGTCTCCAACTGTTGCACAGAATGGTCCCTGATGTTTGATGCTCAGTGAAAGGAAGGTAAAAGTTTATACTGTTTTAAATTATTTAATTCTACTTAAAGATTAGCTATATTATTGTAAGATTTTGTAAATTACTGACATTTCACTGCCAAAAAATTGTATCCTTAGCACTACAGTGCTTGCAGTGGGACAGTAGGCTAAACTATTTTTTTCCATTTGATGTAAAGTTTTCCAGCACTCATATGTAGCATTTGTTGGCTTTTCCAACCAAACAGCCTTTGCCAGGAGAAACAGACAGCCTAAACTGTGAAGATAAAAATGCTTCCTGTGGTTAAACAAAATATTATTGCTGTTATTATGCTATGTACACCAATTATTAACAGGTGCCATTCCAATGCAGTAAGAACTGCCATGGCCATTGCACCCATACTAAAACCTGATTCCTAGAGTTTGAATTAAAAAAAAAAAACTCACTAAGTTTCTATTAGAATTTGGATGTCTATTTTTAAAGTGCTTCAAAATAGTATGATGTCATAAACACAAGTGCAAGGAAGGTGAGGTGGAATAGAGCTGTTAGAAACAGAGGAGTGATTTAGTCTATTCAACTGAGGACCAGGGAGAGACAGTACAGTTTGCAAATAGTTGCTACAGCTTTCATTTAAGGCCTGACATTCCCAGTAAGATATTCATAAGTACTTTTTCTGCATAAATTCTGGGAGACAAAACAGAAAAATACCATCAAAAAAAACCCCTACTTTTACTGTTGCAAAACCTGAAAGACTGAGAAAGTTCACAGCAGCCTGTTCAAACCTGTCCATGAGATATTTATTTTCTAAACATACAGTTTCCTTAAGCATCTTAACTTATAGATTCTTATCCTGATGTTATATCACCATTAAACTTAACAGTAGCAGGGCCCATTCCCTCGCCCTGAGAGCAATGGTATAGTCTGGCTCTTTTCCATAACTTCCTACCAGGAATGGTCCATAGCCTCTACTCATTCCCAATACTGTCCCTAGGAGTTACTTGACAGGGTAAAATTTGGTTGAACTCAGAATCCCAAGGACTTTTTTCCTAGCAATGTCTCAGTGCAGAATATTTTCTGCCAGTGCCTGGACTCAGATCCTAATGCCTTTCAAGATAATGCAACAAACCTCGCACGAAAGTCTGGGATTGTTTTGTTTTGCTGGTGGTTGCACATTTAACCCAGTCTCTTGTTCTTAAATAGGAAAAAGTCTAATTAACCTTGTTAGATGTTTCCCTTTTATGAGTGCTGTGAGTTTGCTGTAACAGCTGGATCTGATCTGATCTGCAAAAAGACATTTTCATACATCATTAACATTAAATTCCTCTGCTATCCACCTTGATTAGCTTGAAGGCCTTCCCTAAAGAATGAGTGAAGAAATTTAAAATACAGTCCCTCTCCTGGGGAATTTGCTGAGTTGTGGATAAAACATACACCACATCATCTTCATGACCGTGTTACAGTTCAGAAGAACTAGCTATCTACTCTGATGTTCAGAAATCCTCAGCCACATGTTACCACATTTCCTCAGCTGCCCTCCTGGTGTGACAACAGTCACACACACTGTAAAAGAGATGCTGATCACATCAAAGAGGAACCCCTCACTAATAAATTGTGCCCCCCACAAGTCACAGTGTGCTCATTCACAGTCCTGGGTAGAGATAATCAGGAGAGGTCAGTGTAGCTAACTTTTAATCACTCTCCCACTTCTAGGGATGGGGTGTTGGAGCACCAAGCACCAACACAGTCAAAGTATGCTTTGGTCTGAGATGACAGTAAACAATGACAGAATGTTTCTGACCAAGTGTACCTGTCTGTCTGCCTTGGCTGTAACCAGCTTTTGTCAACTCAGCCTGTTCTGCCTCACCCTTCACAAACATGGGACTGATGAGCCTCTAGCTCAGATTCAAGTAGTCAACATTTCTACTCTGCCAGTGTGCAGAAGCACCTGAAGGACAATGTTAGTGAGGATATAGAACAGCTTCAGTGCAGCATGAAAAAGATTGTTCTCATACTTCTATATCTTCCTTCTTCCTCTAAAGTTCAGCCATTATTCTCTTCAAAATCCCAGGACAAATCCAACCTACCTCTCACTGACAAGCTTTACTAAGTTCCTTCATTAACTTCTGTGAAGTATTTCACTTAAAATGTTCTTCCCAGAAAGGATCAGTAGCAAAACTCTGGGACCAGTCTCTTAGACATCTTACAGAGTTTTGTTGGAGGCAGATGAAAAAAAAAAATATCTGGCATGAGACACAGGATGAGAATTTCTCTTTTTTATAATCTATTTATGTATAATCACCTTTGCATGGTGAATTCTGGTGAAGCCCTTGCTTCCAGCTTCCTGAAAAAACACATTAATCATCACAGTCCTTCAAAAGTGTTTCTTGCTTTCTGGGTTGGTACATCAAGGAGCTGATGGAGTGATCTGAATCATCTAGCACTTACACTTCATAATGCCATGTCCAGCTTCATCAGAGAGGAACTTGCTTGGGGACAACATCTTCCAAAGAAATGTGGCATCTTTGCATTGCCGATTCACTGTAGAGCATTAGCACGTCAAAATGACAGTGGTGAATCAGTACAGGTGAAAAGCAGAGAAAATACACATACAAATAGATTTGCAGTTAAGTTTTTCTGCCCCCTACATAGCCAATATAGCTAAAGGGAAATAAAGGAGATGGTACCAATTTATTCATACTTGGAAAGAGGAGTGTCTCAGTCGTAAGAGATGTAACCAGGCAGTAATTCAAATTTTAGCATCTCTACTGGGAGCTCAAGTAGATAACAGAACAGCCTATTCTGAATTTAAAGTCTATGACTATTAATGAAAACAAACATATATCTGCTGTTTCATCATCTGTCTTCCTAACTATATAAACAGTATATTAGTAACTAATAGACAACTTCCTTCTGGAAGGAGTTTATATAGTTCACATGGAAACAGGCCATCCATTCAAAAGTAGGACTCACATTTGTTCACAAATATTAACAATGCATTAGTTACAAACAGAACTTTTATATGTAATTTTTCATGTGTGATAGCCATAGGAGAAAAAAAACAAACATGATAGCTTCTGGGGGAAAAAAACCAAACAAAACCAAAAAAATGAAATAAGTTTAAGCGTGATAAGATAATTAGAAAGCATTTTCTTAGTAATCAAGAAAACAAGCAGAGCTAAGAAAGGATTGTCAGGGACCATCAAGAGCAGGTGTCTTCCTAAGGAATGGGAGGCCCAGAGCAGTTCCCAAGCATGCAGGGCCCAGCCCTCGCACATGGCAGTGAACCAGGGGGAGGAGGGCAGCTCCTCCTGACTGTCCAGTGATCTGCTGGCAAAAGCAGGGCAACACGTTGAGTCCAAGGTTAATCCACAAAATGCAACCATCTTGGCTGAGGACAAGCAGAACCACATCAACTCTCAAGTGCTTTCAGGGCCCTGACTGGGAGGGATTTTGTGTTAAAGTATTCTAGTTTTTATCTAATGCAATATGGAATGGGAAAGGCTGTGACTTCCCTAAGTGTTAGTGATGAAGATTTCAGTTTGGTTTTATGACTGTGATAATTTATTAGGATGAAAGAACTGAAGAGTCCACATTTGTTGTTCCTCATATGGACCAATGGATTCAGTGACTGTGTTTTGCAGCTGCCTAACAGACCAAAATATTGTAAAGTTTTCTTAAGACAATGGTGAGTCCTAATTGACTTCTTTTTTGTATATATTTGTGGTGTTATTTCAAGATACAAAACAAGATACAAAATATGTTGCAAAGCATTACTTGTTATCACTGGTTAAAATGCTCCCTGTGCTGTCCAGTACGGCCCTTACCTGGCTCATTCAGTTTCTTATCCAGGACACATGCAAGATGCAATTATAATTATTTGCCAAATAAAATGCGAAGAATAAAACTTCAATGGTTTTAAAATGCACAAATATCTCAAGTTTAATAATAATACAAAATACTATGCATGGTGAATAAAAGAGAGAGGACATATTTATTGCTGAGCTGAACTGTCACCAGATAACTGTAAACTTTCATCACAACTGTCCTAAATATGGTACCTCTTTGAAACATATCACAAGTCTGGTTCCAGATATTTCTACTCTATTTCTAGTTTATTTCCCTTTTAACTGTCAGTCTACTGCAAAAGCTGAAAGAACCATCCCCTAAAGTCTTTTTCTTTTACTACCAGATACATAAAGGACAAGTAGCCTGAGGCTTAGTATTTTTCAAGCTTTTAAATATTTTTTCTCCATGTAGAATGAGCTTGTGTCATTTCTGCATCAATTCCAAAGCAAATGGTCCCAAGTTCAAACTGTGACTTTTTAGATCTGTCGTTAAAAATTTGTTGGGATGAAATGGAATTCATTTGCAGTAGATGACAACCCAAACTGACAGAAATAGGGATTCATTTACAAAGGAAAAACAAATTCCAGGGATCCAAAAATCCCAAACATGGCAGCGTGTCAAGTGAAATGTCTCTATTTCCACCTGTACACCTGACTGTTCTGTTCAGTGACAAAGAATCAAAGGGATTATCCAAAAAGTGATCAGACAGGTGGGCTGTTCAACTTCTAAATGGCGGTTTCTCTTTTTAAAGTACAAGATCAGTCAGCAGACAGAGAACAGAAATACAGAGCCAAGAACTAAACTACCATTAAGAGCCAGCTACATGAGCAGCTCCTTCTCAAATTCATGGCTTTATTTCTGTGGTCAGTGTTTTGAGCACCAGTCATGAATTAATAAACATCAATGGCTCCAGCTTCTTCAAAACACAGATTTTTCTGCAGTATTTAACTGAGTGAGGAGACGTGGAAGGGAACTCATAATGGTTTCCAATAACTGGACACGAGCAAGGACAACGGTGTTCTTCTGTTAATTAAATGCTAGAGCACAGTGAATAATTCAACATGAAGTATTTGTTTGACAGATCTATTCTTTTACTGATTGCCTTCTTGAGAACAGTTATGTCTTCTTCAAATCCATTTTGTTTTAAAGGGTGGAACAACCATAAATAATTCAGGTCACTCATTCATTATGTTACAATTGAAATATGGGTTATCTTTTCTCAAGTTTATTTGTTAGGTTAAGGCAAATGAAATAAGTATGCAACCTCTTCCATATAAAAATTTTTATGCATTGAAATTTTAGACACAAATGTCATAAGATATATCAGACATAGGATTTTAAGTATGCGTTGCTCTGGAACTGAAAACTTGGGAAGCAGGAAAGATACTAAAAATTTACAAGCAACATGGACAAATCAGCCATCTATCACAAAAATTATACCTTACAGTGTATAAAATTTTGAAAATTGCCAAGATTATTAAGTATTTTCTTATTTTTTACAGCATGTGTACCTGCTTATTTTACATTCCCTGCTGGATATGTAGTTTTTCCTTGCTGTTTTGATGTACTTGGCAACACACAGATGCTGTGAGAGGAAAATAAATAGCATATTTTAAAAACAGGCTTTTGTGACTAATACTGGGGGGAAAAAAAAATCAGTCAGGGCAGGTCAAGTACTTCTTAATTTGCTCAGTTAACCATATCACTGTGAGAATAGCTATTTTAATAATATCATAGATACTGTTGTTACCCAGGTCACTGCAAGCTAAATTACATAGCTGAACCTTGGAAAAACATGCAGCTAAAAGTTGACAGTGGTTTACCATGCTTATCCTACCAGCTGAAATTATACCGAGATATGTGCTCATGAAATCTTCAAGCAAAGTGTTATTTCCATACTGACCAGTGTGATAGCCACTGATACACACTCTTTGCACTACTACCTAGTCAGCACTTACCTTAAGCTGTAAGGCTCATAACAGTCTAAGATTATTTAATCAGATGTAAGATAATGAAGGAGGGGACCATAGTCTACTCTGCAAATGCTAGTGCCACCAGAGTTGGAAGGAGAGTCAGATTTTCCCAGCTTAGGTATCCACTCACAGGGCTTTTATAATGACCATAGAACCAGGCTGAAGGCTCAAACTTGGCAAGCAAGGATTTCTGAGAGAGATCTAAAACACAAAAGGCATTCAGACACTCGTAGATTTTGGTAATTTGCACAAATAACCATCCTTTTTGCATTTACAAATCTCTGTCTTGGCTGCTTTTCCCTCATGCATTTTTAGGATGTTTTCAGTCATTAAGAGCAGAATATTAATTACATTGAAAAAAAAAAAAAAAAAGGCTAGAAAGCAAGCAAGAAAAAATTCTTGGGGTTTTTGTCTGCTTGTTCCATTCATAAGCTTACCATGTTTGCGTTTTTGGTACTCTGTTCTGTGTTCTCCTAATTTTCCCTTTTCTAGAATGAGAACTGAAGAACAGTATGAACAAAGGTCAGTTTGAAAATGGGAAAATTTGTTGGCTAAAAAAATACTCTGGTGACTTAGAAGTAAGGCAGTAGATAGACGGTGACTCATATTTAGTAAGTGGTACTTGCATTAGAACACAGCATAACAACAAAAGTACTGTAAAGGCTGATGTTTAAGCAGAATCAAAAGCTTCTAAGGAAAGAAGCAGGTGATCTGTGAAGGTAGAAGATAAGAGCTGATGCAAAGTGGAGTGTTCATGATTCTTTTTGCTCTTTACTTCCTTTGCATTGAAATCTGCAAAGAAAGACTAATGGAGACAGAAACCTGGAAAATTAAAACCACTTTTCTGTCTCAGAACACATACTTAATTTTCTATTGATATATATATATATGTAAGCAAGAACTGTTCTTTTATAAATATAATACTTAAAAGACCTCATTTTTCTTTTTGTCAGCATGGACTTACTGTTCAAATAAAACAGAGCAAAGTTCAGTACAAAGGAGTTACTTCAGTGGTCGTTTTTATATAAAACTACTTCTTGCTACTTGGTCTTCATTTTAGCAAACTGTTTTAGTCTCTTGTTTGTGAAATACTAATATTTTTATGTATCAATAATATTTTCCATGCAGGATCATAGTAGCTTCACTGGATCCCAGGTACAGTTTGGAAGTTTTTTTTGACAACTGGCTTGTGGCCAACACTTCCTCGTGTCTTCCATTAAATTATTTAGAGAAGAGAAAAGAAAAAGGCATGGTTAAAGTTCAGTGCTGCAGAGCATTATGCAGGTACTTACATGCGATATATACGGCATTAAAGGAACTCAGTGACAACAAAGTTAGACTTCTTTCTTAATATAAGAACCATATTCATATATTTGCTACAGGCAAAATATGAACGCTTAAGAGGCTGCTGTATGAAACTGGGCTTACTGGTGTGGGGACTGAGATATAGAGCAGTGTAAGATTTTACTACCTAAATGCAGTAGATAGACAAGGGGTGAAAAAGACTAGAAGACAGAAAGATGTCTCCCGTCAGAGAGTTTGAATGAACAGCCCATGACAAGAAGGTCTGTAGCTTCCCCTAGGTACTTAGTTGACTGTCAAAGGCTGAAGCAGCTGCTTGACACAAAGCCTGATGCTTTGAGAAGTACCTAAGCATGACCCTCCCTGCTTCTTCTGTGTGATCCAGAAAAAGGAAACCTGGGAGAAAGCTCTGACAGACAGTAGCCTTCCTGCAAGATTACACAAGAGGATGACAGCTGAATTGTCTGCTGTGCTTCTGTCTAAAAGTAACTAGAAGAAAAGAGCAAGTGAAGAAAATCTAAATATAATAAGTTGTTCTGAAATAGAGCTGTCTGTCTCAAGACAGAATAAATAAAACAGCTTATTTCTACTGTGTTCAAATGAGAAATTATAGTTGAGTCAGGCTGAGAATGGGATTGAATGTGGATGTAGAAGTACCTTGGGAACAGGAGTGGAGAGCAGACAGTGCTCAAACAGATAAGGATTGGAATGACGGGACAGAATAATTCATGTTTAGAAAGCACTGAGCTAGTCCATTCTTCCTGAAGAAGCTCACATCTCAATCTGTATGCAGCATAAGGGGCCTAAGTCTCCTCATTCCTCTACTGTCAGAAAACATGACAGTAGAAACCCACTAGGAAAAAAAAACTAAAAAGGCACAAATCATTTAGTTCTGGGGATAAACTGGAGCTGTATATTGGACAGACCCTCTCTTCATTCATTGACAATGTCAAAGACAAAGATGTCAAATGCCAGTACAAAAGCTAATAGGATTATAAAACCTTTCTTCTATATCAGGAAAAAAGAAACAGAAGTTGAGATAAAGAGAATAAACCCTTTAAAACTGTAACAATGGGTGACCATAACTACTTTTATATAAACTATTCATACACCACGTCAAAAATGAGGTGTGGAAAAGCAATTTTTTGGTTTTATATGAGTTGAATAGTTCTGGGCAGCTTTAGGAAATTTAAGAAGAAAACCTCATCCTAAGTAACACCTAAGGAATTTGATTAAAATTTGTATTGAACATTAAGCTTAGTGACCAAGCTGTAATTCTTACAACACTGTAGTACAGAGACAGAGGGGTGCTATCAAATCAGGAAGTGTGCATAAACTTTCCCCCTTTTCCATCTTCATTAGATATGTTTTTTTGGTCCTGAAGTCAATTTCTGGATCTCTCTTTCTAAATAACTCTGCCTCTGTGTGTGCCCATATTCCTTCTTCACAAGTGGGATTTGACTTTGTAGGTCCCACACTAATTCACCACAAGGAGAGGTTGAAGGAGAAGTTTTCAGTTTAGGTTACTAAACTTTTTCTGAAACTGACAGCATGAAAGAGACTTTGAAAACAAACTGCCTCAACAAAAAAGACCAACAGATGATCCTTGAATGGCAGCAGGGGAAACCTGAGGGACATTCAAGAGGCAAGAGCAAGTAAGTAGAGGGAACCAGTGGGAATGGTGGAAGAGGTTTCACAATCATGTGAAATTCTTTTGAGAAAATGAAAATCCATCATCAGGACCAGCACTGGACCTCTCTAGAGAGCTGAGCAGAAGTAAATTCTATGGATCTGAGAGGCTGTTTCTTTTGCCTGCACTGGCAATTTATTTCTCTGCAACTGTGTGTCTTCAATCAAGGACGATTCCTGCTGGAGAAGAGACCTTTGATAACTTGTGTCTATTCTAATTCAGGTGGGAGATCATAACTGTGCTGTACTGGTAGCTCAGAGATCTGCAAAAAAAATTATGTTCTCTATGACTGCATCCTGCTTAAGCTCCTGAAGGCTATTAAGAGTACTTGAAAACAATGATGTATGTGAGTCATACAGATACGATGACCAAGCAGAGTGAAATTCAAAATGTCCTCTCCCAGCTCAGAACCAAAAATTGGCTCAGTCTATTTTGTCTTCTTTTCTGTTTGTTTTTTGTCTGTTTTGGGGGGGTGGGGGTGGGGGGTGGGTTTAGACTTGAACAGGAATGTCATATCATGTCACAGCTGCTAAGAGGAAAACAAAATCTTCCAAGTCAATGATATGCAAAATATATTTAATATAGTGGGACTCAAAACAAATTAAGTATGCCTTCAGTCCTAAACAAAGGCCAGTGAAAAATGAAAATCACCCAATGAAAGAACAGTCATCCATTCTTAACGCAACAAAAGTTGGTGATTCAGCTGCTGCAATAGCGCATGGCAAAATAGAAAGCATTTGTAGATAAGAAAGCAGAACCTAATGGATATTTTCAGGAAGCCTAAAAGCTCTGTTACTACTATAGTGAAAAGATAATGGTTTCTACCTCTACAATTCCTTGCAATGATTGTTTTGCCAATATATAGTATAAAAGAAACAAAGACTAATAATTGCTTGTCAGCACTGATGAAGCATGACAGGCATCAGCCATGGGAAGAGGGAATGCCACTTCACTGCTATATCAGATAGTAACAGGCTGCATACAGTTTATACTGTTCACCTATGGAACTGGGTGAGGAGTGTAAAGGAAAGGACATCTGAATGTCAGCTTAAGCAAGCTGCTTCTGTCTATCTATTTAAAATACATTCAGGGACTCTCAGTCACTGAGATCAATTAAAACTGAACAGAATAATGTTGCAAATCGTACGATAGAGCTCAGCTCTGCTCACAGATCAGGTCCAAATGAAGTTCAGAAAAGCTGCAACAAAATATTTTTTTCCAGGAAAAAGCATTTGTCTCAGAACCTTACCTCACAGAGGGTTATCTAAATATAGGCTAATTACATAAAATTATATGCAACATACAGATTCAGATTGTGTAGTGGAGGCAAAGAAGGAAGGAGTCACCAGATGAAACCTCATTATAAAAAGTATGCATGGTGAAAGATAGCTCATAGTTTATGAACATCCTGGAAAAAAGAAAAGCTGAAAATGTTGCTATTACTCATATTCTAGCTATCATTTGAATCAAGACTCGCAAGTATAGTTTCTTAAGGATTGATTGCTTCTGGAATTTACAAAGGTCTATTTTTGGAGGGTTTTGTTAGCATGTTTGTGTTTCCATAAAAATAAGGCTCTTAACCTTTTCAGAACTGTTTGAATAAAAATTTCAAAAGGCACCATGGTCTTAGGAACTTGACCTGGAGTACCTTACAGAAGTCAGACTGTCAGAGCCTGGGGCTCTTTAAATTCTGAAATTCAGGAGTCAATTAGACCTCAGTGTCCTCTCACTCTTTAAGTAATGGTCTGGTCCGCCATAAGAAGAAGAAAAGCAACATCTCATACATTAAAACATATAGGAGACCAATAATCCAAGTTCTACCTCAATGTTTAGGCCATAAAGCTAAGTGCTAGTTTGATTTAGTTATGGGAAAAAAAAAAAAAAAAACCAACTCATATATTAAATTTTAAAGCTAGTTTTAAAATATGCAAACGCATTATTAATTTTGAGATGATTCCTATTTTTTATCACAATTTTTTAAGGCTAATTGTCTTCTCACTCTTTTGGGTCTGCAGACTCATTTTACAGTAAAAATTCTGGATTTTTTCCTGCAATATGAGTAAATATTTCCCTGAGGAAATATGACAAAAGTTCAGTAAGTTTATCAGAGGAAGGACCTTTTCACTTTAATTGCAAAAAATGTGTTTACTAATGCAAATAATAGAATGTAGAATTGAACAAAAATCATAATAAGGTTGCAGAAAAGAAACAGACATTTTACAAAGCAGCAACACAATTTCATATTTAAATTGCAGAGCAAGGAAGTCTCCAGCTAATCAGCTTTATTCCCCTGTTAAGTATTTTGCTACAGACCATGGAATTACTCTAGAGAGGTTCGCAGTTGCAGAGACTGGATGTCTCAGGGGAACAATACTGGGCTACTAAGCCTTGCACCTCTAAATTGGCCATGGAACACAATACAATGAAGATATAGATGATATTCTGGAAGTAGTGAAATGTTGTCTTTAATTCATCATTAGACTCAATAAAAATATTTTTAAAGGAATCTTTTATTCTGATGCATATCCAGGGTCAGTCTTAGTGATGCTTGAATTCTATTATTATGTATCAGAACTGCAGTCATTACTAGTAGTTCATGACAGCTTCAGACTCACAGATGTAAGGAATGTATGTAGAAGATGAAATATCACCCCAGAAATTTTCCGTCTCAGAATCACTTGAGACAAATTAATGGATTAGTGAGCAGAAATTTACATTAGGTTTCTCTAAACTACAGAGCATCAGTAGATGTCTGTAGTCCCCAAGGCTATCAAGTCAACAGCTTTCATCATTATAATACCTTCAAAAAAAACCTCCTAAAATAGAGTACATTCTCAGGAAATCTAGATTCATATAAATCAATGAAAGATAAATCAATGAGCAAAATAACATAATAAGCTACCAAGAGAACAGCACTATCTGAACACATAAAAGAATAAACCTTCAATACTTTATACCATACAAAACTTTTGGTGACTAGAGCCTTTTAATTGCTATCTAACTAGAAAGGTTTCTTTTAAGATGTGCATACATTTGCTTTCTGGCACAGTGCAGTCTATTTATAATCAATGTTTAACTTTTCTGGGATTAAATTTTAAGAACAGTACTTTGAAAATATGTGTCCTTCACCATAAGGTGCCGTATCTAACAAGAAATACTTTGGATTCATTTAATTAAATGACTCTGACAAACAGATATGTAAGTTATATCTTTCAATTTTTTTCTTACTTATTCCTGTGTATTGCCTCATTTTGTAGATGAGTGGATGTTAGCATGAAAGGAAAAGAAAACAGCAACACTATGTTCACATTCTTGATGCTGGTCACTATGTCCTTCTAAAATGCAGATTTTTTTTTCTTTTTTGCCAAAATCTCCATAGAAGATATAATGCAGATAGAATAATTACAGTGTAAGATGAGGAAAGTGCGTCCTTTTTAGGCAACATCTTGAGAGGGCACATTTTCTTCCTCTTATTTTTGGGCAATATATGTATCTCTATCACATTTGCTGCAGGCATTTCCCAGAGGATTTTCAGAAGAACTCCTCCTCCTGTAAATAGGCCAACTCTCTTGCAAGTATGTAGTCTAGAGAAGAGTAAATATATAAAACTTGAAGGTGGCTGTTACCATGCTCCAGCTGCACCTTGCACTTCACACCTTGTCTACACTAAGGATGTTTTAGGGGAAGGTTCACACCTAGATTAGAAAGCCTAGTTTGACTTCTGTCAGCATTTTTAGCACCATATTGAATAGACCTGCATACACAGTTCTTGAAACACTGACAGAATATGGAATTACCTTCTACATCCAAACCATGAAATCAAATTAAGTGTAGGAAGAAAAAATTCCTGTTTCTAAACTTCCTAACTGGCAGAATTTTGGCCTATATACATACACACTCATTCATGCAGTTTAATATCTCTGAAGGATGCAGCCGTTTGCTTCCAAGGTAAATGGAGTGCATTATGAAGCAATTCAGTGAGGACTGACCCTGGGTTTTCCTTCTGAAGTCAGGATCAGCTTGGAGGATTGTATTGTGCAATGAGTAAGGAGACCAGGAGGGGAGGAAAAAAAATAAGCAGACGAGAATGAATGACATTTTTGGTGGAATATTTTAGTGGACAATAAATAAGTTCTTACCACTTATCTATATGATTCGATGTTATTCTGTTTGTATCACCACCCTCAAAAGTAGTAACAGGAATTAAAGGTTTTCAGTGAGACACCACAGTTATATGGATTTGACTTACATCCTTCATTTTTCAGGGTGCCCATCTGGCATCCTGGCTTCACTATCTCCTGTGGTCATGGGTGACTATCCAGCGGTTCTTCCAGGGTGAATCAGCACTCTTATCAGAAAAGGTTGTTGCTGTCTATAACTCTTGAAATGCTTAATCTGTTTATATCAAAGATTATCACCACTAAAGCTATTACAATGCAAACTCTAAGGCAGGCTTGTCCAGTACTATGGGAAACCACTGAAACAGAGAGAAAGTTTGATTAAATTGCTGTGTGTCACGTAGTTTAGTCATACCCTGGGTTGCAGTCTGCAATCCAGTTTTAAAGTTATTTGTCAAGGTTATTCTGAAAACATTCTCCACAATGACTTTGGCCCTTCCTGACACCTTCTCACAAACAGGCAGAATGAAAACATTAGCTATATAGCATATACCTACTAAATCTGCTTGCTTAATCTGTCCATTAGATAATCCAACCAGTACTTCAAGCTTCATGGCAAGATGCTGCAGTAGATTTGAACTCTAGAATGTAAACTTCCCTGTATCCCAAGCGTTGTCAGCAGGGGTATCCTGCAGGCAGAAGCAGGGTAACTCAAGGGTAACTCTGAACAGCACACAACAAGCCAGAGGCAGCCACTGCCACTCCCACCTGCTCATGGGAGTCCACAGTAGATGGCTTTGCATTCTTCACTTTTTGAGGTTTTATACCTGCATAATGCAAGAGGGTTTTTGAACAGTTTTGAACATGGATGAGTCCAGAGACTGAATCCAGTCAGTATGTAAAAAATGACACTTTAAAGGAACTTCTACAACAAGGCACAAGTCAAGCCCCGTGATGATGAAAATTTGTAGGATACTATCAATAGGCTTTAGGAGAACACACTAAGGGTTCAAGGTCAGATTTCAAAGCAAAATAGTCAGCAATATAAATTGCAGTCAAGTCAGATTTTGTACTTAACAGTATTAGTATCTGACTTTCCTCATCTAAAAAAGCCACTCACTAGCTGTATGGTTACAACAGGTACTCCACAACAATGGGAGCTATAGTGGCTTTCTGTAGCTAGGTTTTGTTAGCAAGGGGGACTACAGAGATGACTTCTGTTAGAAGCTGCCAGAAGCTTCCCCTGTCTGGTGGAGCCAATGCCAGCTGGCTCCACAATGGGCTTCCTGCCACTGGCCAAGGCTGAGCCAGTCAGGAGTGATAGTAATGCCTCTGTGATAACATATTTAAGAACCGAAGGTTGTTCAGCAAATGAAAATTCCAGCCAGAGAAATGCAGAGTGAGAACATGTGAACAACATGTGAACTAAGGTCAGTGCAGAAGGAGTGGAAGAAGGTACTCCAGGCACCTAAGCTGAGGCCCTGCAGTCCATGGTGCAGACCATGGTGAAGCAGCTGTACCCTTGCAGCTCATGGAGGACCATTGGGGTGCAGAGACCCCATGCAGCCCATGGAGGAGCCCACGCTGGAGCAGGTGTATATCCGAAGCAGTCTGTGAGCCTATGGGAGGCCCAAGATGGAGCAGGGTCCTGCCAGGGATCTGCAGCCCATGGAGAAAGGAGTCCACACTGGAGCAGGCTTTTCCCCAGTAGGACTTGTGGCCCCCATGGGGGACCCACGTAAGTACAGCTCATTCATGAAGGAGTGATCCACAGGAAAGCAGTTTGGGAAGAACTATTGCCTGTGGAATGGACTCACGCCAGGGAGGTCCATCAAGGACTGCCTCCTGTGGAAGGGACCCCACAGGAGCAGGGGAAGGACTTCTCTCCCTGAGCGGTGGCAGAAACGACAACTGACTGTAACCCCCATTTTCCCATCTCCCTGCACCACTGGGGGGCATGAGGGAGAACATGGTAGGAAGGGGGGGTTAGAGGAAGGTGTTTTTAAGATTATTTTACTTCTCATTCTTTTGCTGACCCTGTTAGTAACAAATTCAGTTAATAACCCCACTTTGAGTCTGTTTTGCCCATGATGGTGATAAGTAAATAATCTTTCCCAGCTCTTATCTCAACTCATGAATCCTTTGCTTTTTTTTTTTTTGCTCTCCTCTGTCCAGTTGCAGGGGGGAGAGAAAGAGGCTGTAGAGAGTACCTGGCATCCAGCCAGGATCAACCCACTACAGGAGCCTGTCATGGGCACAAGTGAACTGATTCTGCCTGTGTCCAGAACCGAGGAAAAAAACCCCAACCCTTAAGTGATCTGTATCAGTGCATTACACATCATGTGCTAATAATCTCAGCCTCTCAATAGCTTTCAGTAGCTCAGCAATTTATTACTGTCCTCGTGTATCCTTTTCCATTCAGCTCAGGGCACAGATAGGGCAGGTTTGCACCTACCCAGAGCGTATAGTGAAAGTACTATGTAGGAGGACTCTATAGCAAGGATTATTTGACATTCCTCATGTAGACCAGATTTCACTCATGGAAAAATAAAGGGCTTAAGGATGTGACCATTCCCTAACCCAAGTAGTGGAAGAGAAATAAGAATGTGCTGGGAGGGACAGAGAGCAGCAGCTGTAGAGTCACTGATTGATTGGTGTGGGAGGGGCTCCCATACAAAACTGACATTGATCTATCTTTTAATCTAGCAGCACAACAACAAATCTTAAGGCAATCAATTTTAATGGTATTAATAGTCTCATTCAAATTATTCACTTTCTCCCTTAATTTAGGAGGCTGGCTTCATATTTCTTGAGCAGATTTGTCAAATAAATATTGCTGTTTCTTTGAGAGCAGCTTTCCTTACCGCTCCATTTCCTTAAACATGCTTGCTTCTTTAAAGAGTGTTATAATTTCCTCCCAGGACTGAATAATTAATAATTCATTCATTTACTGCTTGTTGTGATAATATTTCTTCTTTGTATAAATCAATTTCCGTGTTGGCTTGGTTTTCCCTTTGGCAAACTACAGGGAGCCTCAACATATCTTAATCCAACACAAGTTCTGATCAGTTTAGATAATCTTTGTCACTCCTAAATCAAGACTGGGCACAGGTCAGGACTCTTCATTCTAGTAATTGCCCTTTCTTCATCCATAATTTGCTGTCTTGAATAAACCATCAGTTCAACTTCTTTTTTTCCATTCATTTCAGACTTCATCCAGTGGCCATGGGAATCAATGGGAGATTTTACTCTGAGAGCAATAAGCACTGAGCAAAATTTTTATCACTTTCCAGTGTATTGAACTGGGTGAGAGGAGCAAATGGAGCAGGGCTGGAATGAACCGCTTCGAGACAGAAAGCAATAACTTGAACAGCAAGCTCACAGAGCTCATAGCCCTGCAAGCATATGATCATCTTCCACGGCTGCTTAAGTCTCTGGTATAAGTAAATAAATAATAAATACATGAACAGAAGCCAAATTACAGTATTCCCGTAACCATTATCCATAGAGAAATGCAATATTATTTTCCATTTTAATTTGTTTTTACGTTAAATATGAACATAAATACATGTAAACACCATATGTAAAATCCATACCATAAAAGGACTACATTTTCATTTAAAGGAATACAGTTTAAGGGAATTTAATTAAGTAAATATACAGTTTAAAGAACTTAATTTCAGAAAACTCATACACTTTGGGAATGGACATTATCTGGTAAAAGTTGGAAGACTGAGTTTGATTTATCTCTCTTCATACAGTCTTCCATAAGGATTGGCTACTGACCACTTCCAGAGTCAGGTTTGGTGCATTTTTCATCTGACACAGTAAGACAGTCCTTACACATTCACAGTAGGCGTTGTCCCCCTGTAGCCAATAGGACATCATCGGAGTGCAAAGACCTTCCCCCCGCCTTGCATCCGATGGAGGAGCAACCCACAGGGCAGCAGACTGGCAAGAACTGCTGTCCGAGGAGTGAACTCAAACTGATTGCAAACACCTTCCCGTTTCCTTGCACTGCTGTGGCGTGGGTGGACAGGGCAGGCTGCCACTGTGGGTTTGGCACTTGGCTGGGGGCCAGGTCCAAACCACCACAAACAGTTTCACAGCAAGTTGTTTTGGGGTTTTTTTTACGGTATTTTTAATGTTTGCTTTTGAAATCCAGGTATAGTATACCTGACTGCACACTTAATAATACCATACCAAAAAATCCAGTACTCAAAGTTTACTATACCAGCATTGTATAAGCTATGAATAATCACTTTGTTGAGTACTTAATGTATTTTTTAGAACCTGTATTTCACTATTTATTACACAAATGTACAATACAAAGACAAATTACAGTGTAGTTGTGGTGCAACTATGGGATATTGAATGAGCCAGTCAAAAGGATGTACATATTGTGACTCAAACACTGCGTTAGACAGTGCAGTGTTAAAAGTCACCTCATTAGTCCCACCAGAAAATTGAGAAATTTGTACACAAAGATCTTATCTTGAAGAAGCAATGAGGATATTTAGAAAAACAAACATCAATACACTGAGTCTTGGGGAAAAGATTCAAATATATCAAAAAGTCACTGAAGTACTGACTATGACCCTCTCATGTAATATCTTGAAGGCAATATGCCCCTTGGAGATAGTGAAGAAGATGATGAGAACTATTTGTCTTGCTAATGGTTTATGGAGGGTTGACAAATAATACAAGGGGAGACAACCTCAAAAAGGAAGCCCACAGCTGGCTGTGCTCTGCACCTCTGTGTCTGGAAAGAAACCTCAGCTGTGTGTGAAAGGGAGTGAGTGGCAGTGCCACCCATTTGTTCAAGGCATTGTGCTCTCACCACTCCCTAGTTTTTTTCCTGTAGCCTTTCTTTTATTTTTTAATGTTTGGAAGACAAACTGATTGGATATTGAGGTATTAATCTTTCCTCTGTAGGCATCTTTAGTGCCTAACATCATCACCAAATTTTTAGAAGTGTTAAAAAAAAAAATCAACAAGTGTCAACAATCCTAGCAGAAGTTCCCATAAACCACAATTAAATTCCTTCAGCTTTATGATACTCAAATCCTCCTACCGACTTAGTGTGACAAAATACAGAACATGACTTCACATCCTCTCCATGCTGCTAGTCCCATCTGGCCAGAGACAGAGACCACTTGGAACACTACAGGAGCAAATGTTTGTGGTGGCCACAACCCTTGGCAATGTTTGGAAGTTATATGATGTCAGTCCCTGTTTCCCAACATAAGGAATTCTCAATAATATGCCATGAAATTTAAATTATGAGCTGTCATTGTATGACTTTGCTGACTATACTAGAAAAGAAACCTGAGTAGCAAAAATGCTTTATGATTAGGGGTCTACCACGAGCTAAAAAGGAGAGAGAGGCTTCGTCATCAAACAGAAAGGCTGTGCATTCTTGGATATTTATAAATAGACTGCATGAACCATGTTAAAATTTATAACCTTGCAATATCTGCCTCTTTCTCTTCCCTTTCTCTTCCAGTTGAATAACAAATGGTAAATGTCTCTTCCATTCATTTCTATCAATATCTGATAAATATGCCTTTTTTAATCATTTTTTATTAGCACCTGTGAGTTCTGGACACAGACTAAGAACTTGTGGTCACAGACAATGCGCACACAGATCAGAAAGGTATCCCTACTCTACCTTCTATTCCACATAGCTCTGGCAAACAATTTACTAGACAATAAACTATAGTCATCTTTTCTATGACTGCAGAGATTGGTATATTTTTACCGAGCAACTGGAATTGTTGTAGGCTGAGCCTGAAAATTGTTTCTATAATATTGATTCAAGTGGGCAGTTAAGTCCATCAGGGCAAGACAGAAGGATGCTTTATGACCCTTCTCTTAATAGGGAGAAAAAAATAGCTGCAAATTTTCAAAATATTATAATCTCTTACATTCCCATTCTAGTACAACCTCCCACAGCTGCCTAGAGATGGCATCCTGGAAGCAATGAGCTGTTCACAGGAGACATCCTTTCCCATGAGAGAAAAGAAATGGTGGACAGGAAGGACTATGCAAGTGGTAGGGTCTGCAGTCTAAACTTACCAGCAGAAACCCAGACTTTTCTGGGGCAAGACCAAAATTATGCCTTATCATGCACAACATGCACTTGTTCTTTTAAATTCAGTCAGAGTTAATAAGCATGGCATTGTATAAGAAAAAGTTTGTTAATTCATTTCCCTAGAAGTATAGTAATGCTGGGAAAACATACCCTCTTAACAAAGCCTAGAAGCTGTAGGCAGCCATAGTGGCCATGAACACTCTACAATAAGATATGATCCCTCCTCACCCTCTGCCTGCACTGAGGACAGCTGTCACTCTCTGACCATTCTGCTTCTGCATTTCTCTTGCAGCATTTTATTTGGACACAGAGATAAGGTTATAACAGGATAACAATGGAAGCAGCGGCATCACAGAGCAATTTTCCTCCTTCCACCTCCAGTTTCTCATCCTCCCCCAGCAGTGCACAAACAAACAATGCACCTGCAGCCTTTTAATAGGTTGAGACTGGGTTCACAGTTTCATTCAGGACACTGCACTAGGATGATTCTTGTTTATCTGAGCCACTGAAGTAGTCAAAACTTGCACCAGTGTTTTCTTGGTGCAGTTAACTGGAGCATTTCAGGGTTTTTCTGGGACTATCTTTAGGCTGATCTTCCATAGGATGGAATCCAGTGAAAAATATAAATGTTAAACTAGAACAAGCAAGACTTATGCCTATACAATGCCACGAACCCTTCTTGAGTAGTATTTAAGATCCAGCCAGTCTTAGAGTTTAGAAGGTGAAATCTTCCTCAGAAGAATCAAGGCTGCTATTTTCTGAGGGTAGAACAAAAATTTTAAACCACAGTGGAAAGACATGGAAAAGCAAAGGTATCTCTTTTTGTAAATTTATAATAATTTAGATGTTGTCTAACAGGCATTCTGAGTTTCTTCATTGTTAGAAAATGAGACATTTGGTCATTTTTCTCTTTTAAAAAAATATCAATCCCATTAAAATGCCAAACAAAACCTACTTTCCAATATTTCCAGACCCCTCATAGTCTTTCTTTTACCTGGAACCCAAGGATTGTTTTAATTTCAAACATTTAACAAGACATTAATTTAGTCAACATTTCCAGATGCTTTTAAATCTTATTTTGTCTTTCTTATTATTTGTTTTTTTTTGTTTCTGAGACTTTGATATATATTGAGTAACTTTTGTAGTGTCCTCTCAAGCCAAAATGCTGGTAGCTTGTGGCTTTTTGAAGATTTTGTTCCAAAGCTGGATTTCTGACATGTCATAACTCCCGGAGACTATCTTCTATACCAATAAATAAAATACATAATGCAGTTGCAATATTGTCTACCTTTCTTTAGTCTAACAGCTGGTGAAAGAAAATCTAAGCAACTGTAAACAAAAGTTTCGCAAATGAAAGATTCAGCTTTCATCAAAAATCACACGTGTTTCCAGGCACAGATTTTCTTTTGAAATTTTGGTTTTCACTTCATCTGAAAATGCTACAAAAAACTTTAATTGATAGGAAAGTTATGAATTCTTCTGATATATTTTCCCCCTAGTGCCTAATCACCTTCTCTGTGTAAACATGCTTATTTTATTTCTCATTTGCAATTGTCTGACTTCGGCTTCCAGCTTTTATACTTTGCAACACCTTTGTCTTCTAGATTAAAGAACACTTCAGTAGCCAGTGTTTTCTCCCTGTGAAGTTACTCCATCTAAGCTATAATCAAGTCACCTCTCAATCTTCTTTTACTTTAAAGGAGTGTGAGGGATGAAAGACGAGCAGACTGTGAGCTCCGGAGGGGTACTAGAATGGGAAACCCAGTGTTCATTAAGGGAACTGTCGTTCACCCTCAGGCAAACCAGCTTATCTACCCCCACGTTTTCTTTCTTACAGATTTTTCTTGGTTGTTTAAATTGCAAAGCCTTTGGGTGTGTCTGTAGCACAACAGATTAGAGACCTTTTTCAGATCTTTATTAGTGCAATAAAAAGCAGCTAAACCATAGTACAAAGGGGTTCTCCAAAGTTTTTCCTTCTTTGTTTGTTTGTTTTCTAGCTGAAGCACTTTGACTGACTTAGAAGACATGAGGATCCCTCTTTAGATCACTGCTGACCTGATTTCAGAAAGTGTAGGTTTTTAGATAACATTTTTTCAAACCTATCAATTTCAAATCCCAAGGGAAAACCAATGGAAAACCAGTTTGAAATATATCTTTGTGAAGGTTTTGTGAACTGCCAGATAACTAATGCAGGAAATCACGTTCTTTTGAAGTACTAGTTGCGCCATTTTAATCAAGCATATAAACAAGAGGTCTCTACCCTATAGAAAAGAATTAATAACATTAACAAAAAAATATGTGCTTTATACACTGCGTTTGCACATAAATCTGCTGTAATTAAAGGCCTTAAGTGACTGAGTCAAAAGTGAAAAGTATCATTTAATGATATCTGAACTCTGCTCCATAATGCTTACTGGTTTTGATGCAGGTTAATTAATATTTGGAGAAAAGAATAAAAAGTTAATCAAACCCAGGGCAAAGTGAAAGATTTTTGAAGATAAGAATTTCCAGAGGTATAACTGCAGTCAGGACAGAACAATTCTGGGAATACTTCAAAAAGACAAAATACCATGGTGGGCTGAAATAGATAGTACATGACAGATAATTTTGTGATAGATAACATTCCCTCTGGCTACACAATTCTGACTGCATACTATGGACATCATCAAGGTCAGCTAAACTATTAACACTGCTTCAGTAAAACTGACCAAACCAATGGAAATGGAATAAGAACATAGCATATTATTTTCATCAAAGTATTCACTTATAGGGTGAAAGAAATGCATGACTGAAGGAAATACTAAAAAGCCCTTGCTTGTGCACACCAAAGATTGATGAGGCATAATAAATAATTAATTAATTTTGTTTGGTGTTTTGTTTTTGTTGGTTTTTTTTCACGGAATTCACATGGAAAAGTTGGAGGCAGAAAAGAATGAAATTTTGAACGTTAAGTCAGAGACTTTTAAAACACCACAGAGGTTCTTTATCTTCATTCTGGACCACCTTAGATATGACAACATTTTAGTACAAGATATAATTTTGAAATGTACCTTTTTAAAGTAGACTATTTATGAAAATTGTGGAATCAGAATTAAAGTAACATTTAGAGAGTTATATGACTCTATTAAGCAATACACTTACATGAGCTTCAGTAAATTACTTCTCACCCATCCTGAGAAATAAACAGGATTAGGGTTTATTCTATGTCAAAATCCATTCTGGAGGCTCCTCCAAAATTAATGAAACTGAATATTAAGACTCAGTCCATAAAGTGCTGCAGAAGACAGAAACAAACTGATCAGGACATTGTGAGGAAGTTTGCTTTCAACATTTGTATAAGGTGAGTTTACTTCATAATTTTGTATAGCAAATTCCACTCTAACCTAATTAATAAATACACAGAAAGACAATGAAAAAAAAGTTCGAGATGAAGGTGGTGACATGTTCATTAAAGTGACTCTCCACCTCATTTTAAAGTAAATGTTAGGGTCGTCATGGTTCACCTTGATGCTAGCAACTTATTCACACTGACCCCTCTGGGCAAAAGCCTAAAAGTAAAGCAGGTGGGCTGAGATTTCTACACTAAAACCATTCCAAGGTTGAATTCTTGTAACTATGCAAGATGTGAACTGATTCTTATGACAAAACTGAAAGGTGGTCATGTTGTCCAAGCATGCTGATCCTGTTGTACCCAGGGATAACTACTGATGGTGTTAGCCCATCATCCCTCCTAGTTTCTGGGCTAAAATAATCTGCCTTTATATTTTATGCTGGCTCTTTCCAGCTCTAACATTTAAACTGTGGCTCTCATTGCTTGAACCTTAACTTTAGGGATGGCCCATATATTAACCCTGGAGAGATCCAAACAGCCAGATGGGACCAGTTCTTGTGTGAGCACAGTGCCTTTTGGACACCCCTGCCTATACAAGCCTCCAGCCCTTTTGGTTTTAATTTCAAACCAGAGGCCATTTCCATAGCCAGACATCATAAACTGAGCACAGGTCATGCTGGCTGATCCTGCTGGTTGATCCTGCTCTAGCCCTCATCCAGTTTGGCCAGCACTCTCTTGCACCTCTCACCTTGTGTGGGTATGTCATATAGATAGGAGTAGGTATAAAATTCACAGCCATATATGTATGTATAGCTGTATGCACATTGTATACAAATACATACCAGAATACACCAAAATATGTAAATATATACATATTTATATATGTATATATATGTTCAGTTATGCCAGTAACAAATACCACTGATAAACTATGATCTATAAAAACACAGGTGATATTTGCCTATGTCAGCATTACTTTTTGTTATATCTGTAGCTTAAAACATATAAACCCCTCCTAGCCCTACTACTCAAAATATTTTCATAGTAGCCCTTTCAGATGTATGTTTCTCCTGTTCACTAGAATTCTGACAACAAGAAAAAAAAATAATGTGTGCAAGGGCTCCTGGCAGGTTGGTTTGAGTTTTGTTTTTACAATTAGCAAATCTGATGTGATTCTTACAGGAACTAAAATGTTCATTATGTATCAAGGACTTAGAAAGGCTCTTTAACTGGTACCCTGGATGGCTCAAAACTGTACTGGCGCCTGCCTGCCTGCTTCAGTACCTTAAACTAGGCATGAGTCATAAGCAATTGCCCAGCCTAATCAAATTCTACCTGAATGTGTGTTGCATAGAGTTACAGAAGATGTGCTATATCTTGAAAAACGGAAATATATTTCAAGGTCTAATAAGATCACTATAAGTAGAGAAGCAGTGATCGCTAACACCAAATTAAATTAGACTGTGGATAGTACAGAGTGTATTATTAGATAAGGGCCAAGTGATCAGTAGTATAAATTATTGATCACTACTTTCAAATTCCACTGTATGACTGACATCTTCTTCAGTGTTTCTAAGCATGGCTCAATTTTTATGTGACTAACAAAGTACATGCCAAGTTTCCTCAGAAGGGATCAGCCTGATTCATTTCTCTTTAATTTCAGTTTTGGCAACATATGCAATGTTTTTGAGCTCAATGGCAAATAAGCAGGGGTAGTGAATAAATCTATAATGATCAATAATATAAATGACAGACAACTATCTTAAATCCCAGTATGACTGTTTCAGTGCTGCAAGATCGAGCTGAGGAAGATGACTGCAGAAGAAGCAAATAGAGAAAGAATTATGTAATTTCAAAGAGCATCTCTAGTCTGGAGCTAAATCTTTTTCTAACTGCCATTAGTACCAAGAGAGCTTTAACAGGAGGGTAAAGGGTGTGCATATCTGTGTATAGGGAAGACAAGGATAAGAAGCAATGATATTAGCAGCAATATGCTAAGAATTCCCCTTGTTACGAAGGGTAACATCTTGCCTGTTCTTGGAAGGCTTTCAGAGACAACCAAGAAAGGTACAGTTTACTCAGAGCAGAGAAAATCCCAAAGCACTCTATTCCCAGATATTTGGAAATATAGAATCCAAGCCCAGCAGCTGGTGGAAGTTTACTTGTGCCACAGAAATACATACTGACAGCACCAAACAGATATCTAAAAGGAAGAGAAAAAACACAGACTGACTCAGAAAATATGGATCACTGGACTGATTTGCCTTCAGAGAATCACTGAAAGTCTTTATCTTTCACTTACACTGCAATTTATACTTCATGCTGCCTACTCTTCTGAGCCAGGTGCACACACCAGGTTTTTGGCTCACTTAACACTTCACTTTCCTGTGGTTTTCAAGACTCTCCTCCTAACTATTTTATCATATTTCTGAAAAACATTAAAAAAAAATCAAAACACATATTTCTTATTCAGGAGCTTTACTGTCTCTCTAGGGTATATAGGATTGACCATTTTTGTATGAAATCCAAAAAGAGAGTGGAAAGGAATGTGGGCAAAATGAGAGGAAAAGCCAGTTGCTCTAAACTGCTTTGTTGCAGTCAAAACCAAGAAGTTCAAGTACTGTGAAGAGAACAAAGAATGTCTTTTGGTTTTCATACAGAAGTGTACTCCTAAAGATTTCAAGCTCAATATTCAAATAAAAAGCTTCCAGTAGAACTGCAATATGAGTTCACCTTCTGCTCAACATCATGTACTGTATGTCACATATATTGTTTAGGTCAAAGATATCCTTTTCCTTTGACTCCTTTGTCTGAATGTTCATATCTGTTATATTTGACTTGGGTTTTCTGGAGTGAAACAAAAATTGACATCGAAACAAGAGTCACTGCACATCAACTGTACACATTTTTCACAATATTTTTTCCAAAACAAGTTTCTGGATCAATTGAAACCAGTAGGCTTGGGAATTTGCTATCAATTCAGATTTCATAGGAATGAAATCAGTAAAGCTGTTGAAATTCATAGTGCCATTCTAAAGAATATGACCTGTTAACTAACCAACATTTAAATAATCACTCCTGGGCTCAATATAAAATTTCCATGGCTTTAAACAGTAGTTTTAGCTAATACTTATTCATTAGTATGTCAGATTTGTTAGATATGGTTTATTGATTTCCAAATCAATGAAGGATGGTTTTGAAAATGCAGCAGAGACTATTTATTAAAAGCTCTAATTTAAATTCACAGAAGTGTTAACCAAGATAGCTAAAGATAAAACCTCTAGATCGGTAAGGAAGGGCATAATTTTTGCAAGTACATTATGATTTTCTGCATCTGTCTGATCTTCCTACTATACCAGCAAAAGTCAGAATAAGTCAAAAGGAACATATGAGAAAATATCTTCAGATGCAGCCAAGAATGTTTTTAAAATTCTTTAAATCCTGAGCAAAGAATTAAATCTGTAGAAATCTAACTGATCTCATGAAAAGGAAAAATAAGATCAAAAAACAGTATACTGAGAAACATATACTTCAGAACAGTTCATCTCCACTCAAAAGGAAACAGATTTATTAGTTTTTATTGTTCTCTAAGATTCATTTTGCAATGTTAGTTCTAGATCAAGGCAGAAAGCTTAACTCCATTTTAAAATGAATTTCCCATTGTATTCACCTTCTCAGGAATCCCATTTTCTGGCACAAATGCAGAAGCGTATTTCAAGTATACACAGAAATAGGATTTTCAATTCTCCCATGCAAATATTCACCCTGGAAGAGCATGCATGGTCATTCAGTCCAGAAATAGAAATTATATTGTGTGAGTTTCTAACCAGCTACAATTGAGCAACACAATTATAAACTTTGGCTGTTTGCATATCAACTACTCACAGAAAATGGTTTATGATTAATGCCCTCAGGCAACAAATACTGAAAAATGGCAATGACAGTCCACTCAAAGAAGCAAAGAATCCTAACCTGAATACAGCTATTTCAGAGAACACACATACACAAAGATGTAATTTCAGAAATTATTGACTTAAAAATATTTCTGTGAGGGAGACAATTTTTTCTATTTTAAATATGGTGGTTCCAAGTGCAAAATTAATTCTTTCCAGTTATCCAAAAAAGAAAATCAAGTCAGTTTTGTCATTACTGACTGTTCGTTTACTTATTGAACTGTACATGGGAATGTCTTGCAGTACCTAGCCACAGCATAATAAGCTATAGAGAAAAAACAGTGCATGAATTTCTGGACATACATAAATTCTAGGTGCTATACTTCTTTAACATATCTTAACATCTTTTTGTCTGTTCTTTTGCATTTGATCTTCACTTGAAAAGATTTTTTCTTCTTGCAGATATATATACTTTACTTTAACACAATAATATTATTCAGTTTTTCATGTGTTTATTTCAATTGTACAGTAAGAAGAAAAGTACAGTCCATATTGTCTGTAAGAATACCTCCTGTACTGCCTTTCAGGAAGTCAGGCTGTACAGACAGATTATCAGGTTATTTTCTGCAGCTTGACAGTAACAGTTGCATTATGGGATTTTTTTTTTATTCAGACATTTGGAATTGTTTGTTTCTGTTGGTAATGAGTCAATGTTCCTGACTCATAAGTACTTGAAATTTTCTTATTTCAGAAAAATGACAGAATGACGTGAAAGATGCTGTCACTTACTCCATTTTTCTGCAACCTCTGTGACATATCTCAAGTAAAGTAAAGAAACAGAGCATTTATCTCCCCCCCCACCCCCCCTCACTAGGAAGAGAGACTGCAGTGGATTCAAATAGTTTTAACTCTTTAGTATCTGACAGCAGAAGAGAAGCAAACAGCGAGCATTAAAAATAATAAGTATGGAAGGATGAGTCAGGCGGACAGGAAGAACAAATCAGAGATCCACTACCCTCTCCACAAATAAGTGAGAGAGACTAACCACCTCAGGGACTTGATAAAGATGTCTGGAGTTCTTGGGAAGGAAGGACTGCTGGACCCAGCCCAAAACATGGTGCTCTGTATGAACACAGCAGGACATCTCTCTGAACTGATTAAACTGGATTATTTTTATTAACAAATAAACTTCAGGAAAAAGCAGCCCCTCTTCCAGCGCTAAGCTAAAAATACGTGTTTTAGTTCCTCTATCCGCCCCAGCTACAGGATCACAGAGCATCAGCTTAGCTGCTTATTACCACAAGTACTCCTTCAATGAATATAAAACCAACTTAACAAGCTTCAAATCAAGGGAACTGGGACTGCAATGGCTAATACCTACTGCCTTCTCTCAGGAGTGACACAATAGCAGTGATCTTTTGTGACTGACTGAGCATGAATGCTATTTTCCCCAGTGTGGCTTAATCTACCCTGTCAGACTCACAGGGGGTAAACTAACATCAGTGGGAACCCTTCAGTTAAATCCCTGTGACCTATTCTTTAAACGTCCCCCCACACATCACCTTTTAGAAAGCCAATTGTGCTGCACAACAACACTCTCTGAGGCTCAGGCATCTCAATGCTGGAGGAGGAAGACAGTTTCAAGATATCAGGACAAGCTGGAGTAATACAAGTAATAAAGGAATCTCTTCTAAGTGAAATGAAATATAAGTGAAATGAAGTGAAATGAAAATAAAAAAGTTCTAATGATAAACGGGACACATTAATAGTAAGACACCCTACCTTGTAACTGGTATCTTGGCTGACCTCCACACTCAACAAAATATTTCCAGAAGCATTCACTATGTCAAGATTTGGACAACTGAATGAGATAAAAAGTTTTTGACAGTTCAGGACCAGGTCTAATCAATCAGACAGGCCTAGCAAACTTTCTAATGCTCACTTTCATTTTTAGGATTACTGCCAGGAAGGCAAAAGAAGCCTTATGTAGCAAAAATAGATTATGATACTTGTGGGCTGAGGTATGCTAAAACCTGATTTACCATTCAATATCTTTAAAATTTTACCTTTGAATTTTAATGCCATGCCTACTCCTCTAATTAGAGTTACAGCAGTCATGACTGCTCCCAGTTCTGATCCTTCCCTGCCATTTACCCTGTGATATGAATTAATGAACTGAAGGATTAAGAAATCTTAATCTAGATTTTATTTCTCTACTTCACCTGTAGCATGTGTGGCCAACTAGCTGCCTGCAGTGACATATTGCATTATTTTCTCTCCACTGTTGTCTGCTCTGTCCTCCAAAGGGAGTCCAAGCACTGCAAACCCAGAGGCAGATCTCTTCAAATTTCTGTTTGGCACTTCTTGGAGGATTTTTGTCCACCAGTATTATTCTCCTGTGATTCTTTTGCCATGGAGAAAACTTTAGGTTCAAGACACTGATAAGTCATTTCTTCTTCTTTCCAAATCCTGATTATTCCCACAACAGAATTATTACTTTTCTTAAAGTAGGTTTGTATTCAAGGATACTTAATACCTATTTTTAAAAAGGACTAACAGCAATAAGTATTTCTTTTCCCATTACAACTATTCTCCCCACACTCTAGTTCTTCCTGTCTCTTCACATAAAATAATGAAATAACATTTTTTTTTAAAATCTGGGTTTTTTTCAAAAATCATTAAGACCAGAAAACTTTTCCTTTTTTTCTATACCTATTTATAGTTTTCTTTTCATCAACTTTTCCTGAAATGCCCATCAATTTCTCCCATTCCAATCTCTGCACAATTTTTTTTTTACTCTGTAAACATCCTGTGAATACAGATTGTAATTAGTAGACAGTATTCCCTAAGGGTGAATTTTATTAAGGACCGTCCCAGGCCCTCTGGAGCTCTTCAGCTTTAAGTGAAGCTGAGAAATATGAGTGGAATGAAAACATGGAGAGCAAATTCCTTGAAGTGTCTCTAATCCCATTATATACAGGTTAGTACCAAGTAGAGTGGCATGGAAATGATCTCACCTCTTTTAAGGCACTGAGTCACTGGTGTGGGGTTCGTGAAATTCAGCCTCTCTGGACAGCTTAGATGTGGAAGGGGTAAAAATATTTTCACTCAAAAACGTGAAACATAGTATGTTGAAATTTGGATATACACACACTGTCATAAATAGAAAACATGCCAAAAGGAAAGGAATAAAACAGTCTTGTAGGGGACCATTAAGCAGCCTGAAGCTTTACCTCACTATGCAAAATTTACTCATGTTATAAACAACTGTTCCCTAATAAGCAGTTTGGAGTTTAACTTCATTCATTTTAGTATTTAGTACCGATTTTTACTTTGTAGTTCACGTATTATCTCTACACTGTATAGATCCAATACAATCCTCTTCAAAATGACAGAGAAAAGACGATACCTGTAAGTAAGGGGCTGAAAAGCTTCTCAGTGAAGAACATCTTGTAGTGGTCTTGTCCGAGCACAACAGAGTCTAGAAGGATCGGGTATTGAAATACTGCCCATGTTTCCCTCCATCAACTAAAAACCCATCTTTGAAGACCAACACCTGTGCAACACTTTCTTGCACTGCCTTGCAATGCTTATTGCCTGGATGCCATCTGAGGAGCAGGGGTGAACAGCAGCTAAGTATTGAGGCAAAGCATTCAAAGGTACTCAAACTATTGCACTTTCTATTCATTAGCGCTGCAAACATATATTCTTTTAATTTCATTTCTGTAGCATCTACGTGGGAGAGCCCACTTTCTTCATACTTCCATAAAGGTGTAATTATTTCACTCATCTTCCAGTTTGAGAGCCACTGTTTCTTCTATTACCCCAAACATTTTCTGAGATCCCAAATAAGATATTTATTCAGTGCAAACCTCTGCCCTCCAGGCCAGCACAGGGTTTCTTAGATAAACAGCTCCATATATGCTAATGACAATGTCTGCTTGGAAGTAGGGTTATAAAACTCAGAACCTCTCCTAGCTGCTTTTTTTCCACCATAAAAGAAACAGGTCAAAACATGCCCCTTGGGCTTCAAAAACAGCTTATATTACCAAAGAAAAACTCCATGACAGCATAAAACCCCTGCATGATATTGCAGAGGGAAAACTAAGTTCTTTTAAAAGTGGTGGATGCAAAGTAAAGTTTAAAAGAGCACTGAATCCATTTTGGCATTTGCAGATGCAGGTTGCTCTCAGGTGCAGCATAATGTAATTCTCCCTAATAGCTGACTAATTTATGCATGACAGAGCAGTCAATCTGAGTCAATTTCAGGAACTTCTGCCAAGACCTGCTCCTGCTTTCCTCTCTCACACTATCAGATGAGATCTTTCACTGTGGCTGGACTCCTGTTGAATAAGGAAGCCACAGTGGTGGTTCAGACTCACAGAGGCAGTGGGTGGTACTTAGAATACTTCTAGGATTCTGGAGCATCCAATTACACTTGTGCATTTTGGGGTCCTACTTCAATATTCTCACCTGTGTTAATTGTCACCATCAGGAAGGCAGGACAAAGCTGTAACACCAAAGATTTCCCCCTTATCTGAGGTAACCTTCTCTCCTTGTAAGACCTTTATTAGTCCTGATAAACACAAAACGGTTGCTTGGGGAGTGATACAAGGATCTAAGTTCCATCTCGTTCTAGAGATGGTCTATTAAACTGACAGTTTGGATTGGAAGTCTATTTATAAGTACCTATGCATCAAGGTTGGTAACACCCTGTGCAGCATTTCTTTAAAACAAACAAAAGCATCTTTTCCCTGCTGCTACTCATGATTGAACAGTGGGGCAAAATAAATAGCACATCTTGATTCTCAGCTGAAAAGTCGACCATCAGTTGAGAGAGCAGTCACTCCCACTGAAAAGATGCAACAGCAAAGTATGTTAGGAAACAGGGAGAAAGGTGGGGGTGGGGCTGCTTATGAGACATATGTGAACCAGACAAGCCTAGCCCACACACACACACACACACACACACACACACACACAAAAAATTAAAAAAAAAAAAAAATAGTTGTTCAGGTTTTCTCCTGGAGACTAAGACATGAAACTAATCGGGAAAAAACCTCATAAGATTTTTCTCAAAACAGATGGATATTAAAAGAAAAAAATATTAAAGAAGAGTAGGAATAGCTGGCTCACTATATGCCAATTGGAATGTCTGGTTATATTATACCCCACTCTTAGTCTGCTATATACTTTTACAGTTCTTACTATGAAAATGAAACCACTGGGTTTGTTGTGTAGCAGGTTTTTTTTCTTTTCGGCATTTAAGAATGACAATACAACGGCATAAAAGAAATCTACTTCCAAATACAAAAGCTCTGCAAATTAACTAGTTTTCTGGCTGTTTGCAGACTGCTCTTTGAGAGGAATAGGTCCTCAGTAACCCGGCCAGAAACGCTCCCACCTGATCAGCTTAGCATTTGTTCTTACTTAGGAGTGCAAGCAGAGGGCCCAAGGAAACCCTCCTGGCAAGATGCCCTGGAGAGATACTACTGCTTAGCACCAAAATTTTAAAAGAAGTTTAGGAGAGAGGAGAAGAATCAGATAGAAACACTATCACAGACTAACTGGAAATGAATGTAAGCAAAGTCTTCCATTGCACTCATTTAGTCCTCAAAGACAGCTAATTGAAGGACAAAGAAGAGCTCATGTGCTTAAACATTTCTTTTTTTTCAATGGTATGACTTGCTGTCACACAAAAAAGTGCCTCTTTCCACAAACCTGGTTGATGAACAGTCTGCTTCAACTGAATCAGCATAAGGGAAGAAGGTAAAAGGAAGGAAAAAGAAAATTGAACCAAACCACAGCAACCATACTGCAAAGGTCTTTGTTAGTTTAGTAGTTTGCCTATTTTAGTTTTGGTTTTAACATGCACAGACAATTTTCTGGTTCATATTACAAAGTAGAAAACAAGTTTCATTGTCAACAAACAGCCACCTCCAACCAGGATGTGACAACATCTTGAAATCAGACTCACTCTTGGTCCAAAATAAGATTAGCAGAAGGAAGCAATTTTCCTGCACTTTTATCATTAAAGTTTTTTTTCCCCATACATTGACAACAAAGTGACCATTTAGACTTATTCTACCCGTCTGGAATTTAGATGATGCTTAAATGGTTATTCTTGCTTACACAAGTTCTTGAGATATTTTCTTTGGTGTTTATGGGCCTGATTATCAAAAGAGCCAAGCAGATTTTTAAAATCTGGTCACCACATTTTACTTGGAGGCAGAAGGAAATTGATTGTGTGACTGAAAACATTTGTGTGTGGGTTTTTTTTTAATTGATACCAAACATTCTTCATCACTAGGCATTGTAGCTCAAACCTTTGTCATCAAACCACTAACCTCTACTTTTTGAAATAAGGAACTAGCCGGTTGGCTTCTAACTTTATGTCTACAATAAAGTTGTTGATATAAAAAAATAAAGAAGGAAAAGGGTTTGCATGTATTGTTCACCTATATGGCATTTATATCCACTGAAGCACTTCAAATTCTGACACATGCCTTTTGGACAATCAAAATTGGGAATCATGTGCATGGGTCACAGCCAATACCCTTCTGTGAAAATAACCCCAGATACCAAAATCTCATTGAGTCCTTAGTTAGGACTGTCTGTATCTATTGGTAGCCACAAACACTTTAGAAAATACCAGCATCAGTGAGTATAGAGCATTCTTTAGCTGCTCCCCTTTCCTTCAGCTTTCATGCATGCCTGTGAAGGTATGAACCTCATCAGAGCCCTACATGTTTTTATTTTGCAACACAATGTACTCTCCTTCACCAGAATAGTCATTTCTCATCACAGCTTTGCTCCCCAGTATAGGATGGAAAAAATCTGCTTTAACACCTACAACAAACTTCCCATCCCAGGAGCGAGCTACTCTCCTTAGATACTCATGAGGTCACTATGCTGCATCATCAGGAAAAGCTGCCCCCTGAGAGGACTGCTGAACTGCCTGGATCAACTTTGGATTGGACCTGGACACAACAGTGATATTAAGAAACATATAGGACAACAGTGTCTGGAGACTATAGCATCATATTGCACTGTTCTTGGAAGCAATCAGCTTCCAGCCAAGAATACTACTAGGACTGGGAGACAATAACCAAAATATAGAATAAATATAATTTACTTACATGTTCCTATGTGGTGATAAGAAACCAGTTTTCCCAATTGTACATGATGTTATTCAGCTATATCCTCCAATGACTGCTAAGGTAAGAAATATGGATATACAGGGAAGTTATCCTTCACTGATCATACAAGAAAGCCTAGGGGATAATTCCAAGTAAAATAAAATGAAATTCAGGCCTCACAAACATTGCCCAAGTAGCAAAAAAATACATACTGCGCAATGGATAAAGAGTTCTTTTACAGTGGAACATCTTGATTAGGATAGGTGTACTAGAGTGGACTTGTGCTGAGATGCCTATTGGGCATTACAGAAATAAGTAAGGGCAGTATTGATTACAGAGCAAGGGAGTCTGCTCATAGCATGGATCTTTATTGCCTGAAACTACAGAATTACATTAACAGTAGACTTTGTCTTTCATTTCATAGCCTGCACTACAACTGCATCAGGAGACAGACACAGGTTGGCCCACCAGAACACTAAAATTTGTCCGTGTTTTTTCAGAAGATACACCATCATCCAGTTTCACAAAAATGAACTTCATTCACTTCATCGTTGTATAGGACAGGGTCAATACGGTTTACAAGTCGTAGAGAAATGGTTGGATAATAAAGAACTGTTATCATTTTGGTGTACCACTCATTTGCCCCTGCAATAGCACTGATGATTTACAGAATTAAAGCCTGCTAGTTCTACTCTGAGTTAGCTGCTGAGATCCTTGGGACTCTCATCCTGTTATGTGTCACTAACTATCAGTTGTTGAGAAAGGTTTGCTCCTTCAGAACTATTTTTATTGAAAAAATATGGCAAATGACACACGCATTCATGGGAATACAATGCATCACCCTCCCCACTATAATTCATCAGGGTCAATTACCATTCTTGACATAAAACATGCATATTATCATCACTACAATCTTGAAATGTATGCTAACCCTAGGGAACACAGCAAATCATTTCTTAAAGAAATAATACAACATATTGTTTGTATGGTACAAACTTTTTAATAGAATTATAACCTAGTCCATCTGTATTTTAGCACAGTGTTTGTGTTACTCCATAATCCTAGAGTGTGACATTCTGTGTCATTTATTAAATATTTACTTTTGACTTATTGGGCTCTCAATCTAATATAAAACACCTTTCGGGTCCACTTATCCCCTCATATAAACCAATATTATTTGCTAGGGAAAAGCATTCCATATTCCCAGGGGCATATTAACAGCTGCCTGGCTTAAATCCAAAATCAAAATGAACAACAAATAAAAAAATTTTTTTCAGTGACTATTTTATTTCTGACGGGTCTGGTATCACAGGAGGCATTATCTAGTATGGCAAATGATCTTCTTGTATTGAGCTACACACAAAATCTCAGCCACATTACTCACTGTTTTTTATATTATGCAAGAGATTTATACTTCCTTCATTTGACACCTAAATCCCTAATTTTCCCAGACAATCTCAGAATCAAGAAACTTTTATTTCAAACTATTTGAAAGATGTCAATGAATAATCTGACTTGAAAACAGTATTTGAAAAGCATTTCAACAAATAAATGAATTAATTAAGTTAATTATTAATTAAGGCAAACCTTTTCTATATAATTTTTTCCACCTCTCAGACATGGCATGTAGGCTTGGGGAAGCAGAGCATATTTCTGTGAACATAAGAGTGCTTGTTTTAATATGACTGTGGAACCAGGTGAACACACTTGCATACACATTAGTGAATGATCAACAGCCTTGATCCTGCCAAGCACTTAAAAATACATAACTAATGACTTTTAACCTAGCATTTGAATGAACCTGAAACTTCAATGAACACTGATGAGATGACAAAGCAAAGTTGTGCTGGGCTGTCTTTTACAAACATTTTCATCCATGTCTCATTCTGCCTTTTCAGCCCAATCTAACAATCAAACAAAATTTAGGAAGAGCACACAAAGTGATTCTGACTTACAAGACCACTGTCTTCACAGACTTATTTTTTTATCTCTAGGCCACAGAGATAGCCACAGCTCAGTCTTGTGTTTGTGAATTGCCAAGCAATACACTGCTTTCTTGAACTCCTCATTCCTCCCCAATGCCCTTACAAACCCACTCCAGTGGGTTTGGCCTCTACCCCCATCATAAAAAGTCCTCAGCCATTTTATAGGAACTGTTTCATGCCTTCGCTCACCTTAGCCTGAAACCTTCTGTGCTGGTTTAAAGGCAAACCGGCAGGAGAAATTAACCCAACTCAAAAGAGATTATAAATCAGAATTACAATTTAATAAAAATAATACAATAAATACAATTATACAGATGAACAATTGGTTTTAACGCACAAAAGCCAGACGTATAACCTGGCACCTGGGGACATGAGCAGAATGGTGTTCGTTGGCCCCCTGTGCTGAGCCCCACATGGTCCCCCTGAGATCAAAAGCAAAAGGAGAGGAAGAACCTGTTGGTGAGAGTGATGGTCGCAACCTGGTTGAGATCAGTAATTGCAATCCAGTCAAGGTTCTGGTCCTCCTCTAGATCCCACAGGTGGTACCACAAGTCCCAAGACCCCAAGATTATATACACTCAGGTTCAAGCGGGAATACTCAGCACCTCCCCAGGGCGGGGAGTTCCACAGTGGGTGATTGTGAGTTGTGAGTGTGAGGACAGGAACATCCTCCTATCTCACAGACCTCTTAACACCCAGCTTATAGCCTGAGGGGTCAGGTGTGCTCTGGGCAGCTGCTGCGAATGGTCTGTTGTTAACAGCTTCTGGGAAAAGACATAGGGGGTGTAGAATACACAGTTTGGGATACACCCACACAGTGATGAACTGGTCCCTGCTGCTCTAACTAGGACACCTTCACATCTCCATTATTGTTATATCTTTCTTGAGATGATGGGACCAGAAGTATAGGCTATGTATGTGAGATGCTTTCAAATCTTGGACTTTTACATAAGAGTGTCTTTGCTTATGTCCTTTCCTTTATAAGTTTTAACCTATTATTTTTCTGCTACTGAGTAGTAAGCTGATATTTGTGAGGGGCTAATACCCAAATTTTTTGAGTGATAAAGACTATTTTGATGTCTAGAATTCCCATTTGCATAATTGGATATTTATTTAAAGCTTATTTGTTGATTTGTTTAATTTTTAAAATTTATTTGTTGTTTTGTACGTTTCATTTCTTTTTTCTTTCTGAAGGCCTTCTACCATACCTTTGCAGAACTATTGAATATTATCAGATATCTTTCATCACAGTGTATGATTGGTCTTTCTAGATCTCTCATTAATCCTTATCTGTGCATGACTCCCCCACATATCCCTGCAGCACACACCAGTGGCCTGCAATAAGAAAACTAAGTATTATTTTGTTGTATACTTTTTGCTTTCCAGTCTTTAACAGGATACTGATCCTTTTGAGGACACTTCTGCTTATACCATGTCAGCTTGCTTCTTCAAGTATCTTTAGTGAGAAGGTTCCATCTTTTGGAAACATAAGTAAATTTTATCAGCCCGATATTCCTTCACCTTTATGCTTGATGTTTCCTGGGACATTAGCTAGGACAATCTTTTCTTCTCATGACTGCTAAGTCCTTCAAAGAACTCCACTGTTTTTGTGATGAATGGTCTCCATTCACACTAGCAGTGTCAATTGTCACATGGTAAAACTATATTTTATCCATTTTCTAGCAATTCTCTTCTTCAGCATAGTTTTGTCAGTCAGCCTAGTATGAACATCATACTCAAGACAATTTTCACCAATATGTTAGCATATTAATTTTTTATTCATTTCATTCTTAAGCTGTGTCAGTATCCTTAGGTAAATACTACTGGGTCCTGGTGACACCTGACAGTTTATTTTGGCCAGCTTGCTCTATAATGTCTTCTGCTGACCCTTCATTTTGAGATAGATTACACAGTTCTTCTCCCATAAAGATTGCAGAATGGCAACCCTTCTAAGTTTCCCCTTGGTGAATATAGAAAAAAAAAATTAGTTTCTCCAATATAGTCTCATCTTCTCTGAGTGTTTCTTTATTCCAGTATAGGAGGCCCTACAGATTCTCTGGCAGGTTTCCTGCTACTGATGCATTTGAAAAGGGATTTATTGCATTTTCCAAGTGTTTTCTAAAAATGTTATCTATTTTGAACTGTTTCAGTGTTGTTACATTTTACATGCCAGAGTTTGGGGTGGTTTTTTTGTTTGTTTGTTTGTTTTCTGGTTTTGTGTTTTGTTTTGTTGGTAATTGTGTGGTTTTTTCTTTTCAACATAGCTTTCTTTGACTTGTTCAAGGTCATTCTCTTGCTTCTGGTAGCCTGCCACTCCCTCTTATATAGATTTTTTAATAGGCAGTGTCTTCTACAAGCCACTAGTGTTATATATTCAAAATTTTACATTACCTGCAAATATTTTCTCCTTATAACTGCCCCTTTTAATTTCCTTCCAAAAAGATTCCTCATTTTACAAGCCGTTTTCCTTTTTATAACTAAGCATTAAAGCAATTAATTTCTTGGCTTTGTGTGTGCTGCATCTATGAACATACCATATTATATCATAGCTCTGACACTTGTCATGCAGCCTGTAGTTATGACATAACCCTTTAGCCTTTACTTTATCATGTCCTATTGGGATTACTGTGTAGTGGAAAAAAAGACTTCCATACAAATGACCAATAGAAATACATACCTGTCTAAATGAAAATGGAAATCAGAATATTACTTTACTGGAGCCAAAAGGAACCTGAGCAGCTATGACCCAATCCTGACACAAGACAGTCTTTATTAAGGATCAGTCTGTCTCTACATACAATTGCAGGTACCTAATTATTAGGAGAAGAGATTTTTGAGATGTGGATGGAAGGAGTCTCTGAGCTAGCTCTCTTGCCATCATAACTGAAAATTGAAATCTGAGAAACATTAGCTTTGTGAGAAGGCAGGGAGGTGCAGAGCTAGTGCAGCCCCTGAAATAAAGAGAAAGGATAAAGTAGAGAAAGATCTATGAACAAGCTCTGAAATAGATAATCTGTAAACCAAATTACCAAAAAAAAATTTTGGTAAAAAAACCTCCCTAGGATTCATATCAGCATGGAGCAAGGAAGGTAATAAAAATGCAGGGAAGTGACAAACTTGCGAAGTGAGGACACATGTCAGTGGGAAATCTCTGGGGCCTGGAAGACTGAGAAGGAAAACCAAAAGTAATACCAACTCTCCTTCGGGAGACCAAGATAGCCCCAGGACCTGACCATGTGGAAAAGGCGTGAGTGCTTCATACACACAGATAGTCTGACATATGTTTTTTATACATTACATATGGTATGTGTGTGGACTGTAATCAAAGGGAACCACTCTTATGAATCAATATATGATCTCACATAAGTTTAATATGTAAAACATATGCTATTTAGGTATATATAGTACTTGAACATAGCTTACATTTTTTGATGCATCATGGGCAAGGGTAATAGGAGACATTTAAATGACTGTGAATGCAGAGGGAAGGGATTTTTAAGGCAGGAGAAGACTCTAAAGGAGTATCCAATAGTGGAATGATGGAAAAGACTGAAAGAAAAGTCAGTGAAATGATTTAGAGATGTTAACACTGCAGACTGCGAGGAGGGCTAGGAAAAGAGGTGCTTCTGCCTCCTAGCTTGGAGTACAAGAAACCTATAGTGAGAAAAATGCATCTTATAGAAAAATTTGCTACACCAGATGGAAGAGAAAAATAAAGCAAATTAAAAAAAAACATGGGTACAGGGAAATGAATAATCAAAAAAAAAAAAAAAAAAAAAAAAAAAAACCACCAGCAGCAGAATAAGAGGAAAATGCAGAGGAAACAAAAAAAAAAAAAAAAAAATGTTAAAAACAGGGAATTAAAAGAAAAATAAATGCTAAAAAAAAACCCCACAATAAGAAAGAAGCAGAGTACAGAAAAAGAAACAAAAAGCAGTTGATTATTTTATTGATAGCAATTAAATGCATTAATACAGCTTGAAAAATAAAGTATCATTTTCTGTGTATTAACAAAGTAATATTAGACATTTTTTTTCTCAGCCTTTGTCACATCATGCCTCCTCCGGATGTTGAGATTATACATCATTAGGATCTGTTCAGATGAAAGGCACTATGTAAATTTAAACTTATTAGCATAGTAATTGTGACATTTTCACAAATGCATTATGATTCAGTCTAATTTATTTGTTATTTGAATTGATTTGCTAAGTAATTTCTATAATTCTTGGTCTGCAGCTCATCCATAGTTCATTGTGAAGAACTGAAATTCATAACCCGAGCTATTTTGTTGAGGAAATAATCACATGGTGATTTTTTTGTTTGCTGATTGGAGGGCTGTGACTCTTAGAATATGCATTTTTGTCCATGTGTCTTCTTGATTACCAATTTAAAATCTGCTTGTAGTTAACAGCCTGTATTTTTCATATAAAACCCTGTGCTCTAGAAAAAACTCTTGCCAGGAAATTTGTTTGTAAGAGTGGATATTGGTGGAAAGTGAATAAAATAGTTATATCTACAAAGTACTTGAAAATCATTTAAAATTGCAAATGAATGTTCACAGTATGTTTCTTCTAGCATTTGCCAGCTCTGGAAATAATCATGGCCTAAGTTACACCCAGAAACATGTGTGTACACCATATTTAAGACAGATTTAAAATTCTCACTAATTTATGTGTGAAAAATGGAGTAGATAACACTTTTAATTAGCTTGTTTTAAAAAAGAGCAACATATTATTGTTCTTCTAAGGAGAATAAACTGATAGGCCCTAGTACATCAGTAGCAAATGTAGTTGTATTTGTGTTTGTGAATCTTCCTCTAAAATGTATATTCATTTGGATAAATTCAAGGTTTGATACAAGACATGACTCGTTATACGTGAATTCACAGTAAAAAGCAAGCACTTTTTTTATTCTTAAGGAATGGTTGTGTCAAACACTGGGATGAAAACATAGCTCATGATTTCATCTTACTTAGAAATATTGTGTGCATTTAAATTTGTATTGAAGAAATGTCTTTCCATCATACAGATCTTAGTTTGAACCTATAATCAATCTCTAGTTCCTATAACGGCTAATTTCTGTTTCATATGGCACTTTGCCACATCAGCTTATGTTTCACCACCTATAGAGAGAGATGAATCATAACATGGATACAGTAAAATGCATCCAGATGCAGACTTAGCTGGAATTTCCTAATTACATTCATGTAGTTAATCACATTGTTCTGAATGTCACATGTCTTTTTTTTTTTTCCCCGTAGCCATGGTCTCATGTTCATCTGAAGATACAGGTTCTTTCACTACACTTTCTGAGTACTTTCTGTGAATGAGCACAGTTTTTATTAGGCAGGGAGTTTTTGTATAGTCAAAGACCTGAGATACTCAACTTTTGCTGAGGTTTTGACACTAAACTGAAGTTGTCAGCAGCCATTAACAAGTGCTTATTTAAGCAAAATATCCAAACTAGTTATATGTTTCCTGTCAATCTCTGTCTCCCCAAAACTATACGATAAAGTGGCAGGACTTCTTGCAAGCAGAAATGCATGATTTTCAAAGGTGGGGCATGATAGGTTATAAATTTGCTCCAAGAATAACAAAGGACAATTTGTAACTCCATTATTTCATTTCATGGTAACTTGATGCTTGTAAAAAATGATAGAATACTTGCCTATGGGAATTAGTTCCTGTGTTCATCAGCTGTAAATTTAGAGCAGCATAAGAAAAGTTTCTAACACTTTCCCTGAAAAATGCCTCAATCTTCATTTTGAAGATCTATCAGAAAAATCATTCATCCACTGTTCTGATTCTCTGTTAGATTCCTTACAAATAGTAACTGTTATGATTTTATGTAGGTAATACACTGTGAGCTTGGATACACAGCCAGTCAATCCAGATGTGTAAGATAATATTTAGATTAGTGAGCAGATGTTCTAGACAGCCATACTATAAAAGTGCAGGATATTTTTGTATTGCCTATATATTCTGTGGTGCATATAAACATTTTTTTATTGCTCCATCCACAGTAGGGAATTACATTCCACTGGGTGATAATCAATTAACTAAGCAAGTAAACTCATGTAAAATACACAGTATATTGGATGTTTGATAACAAAAGTATTAAAATAACAAAGGATTAAAGCTGTGAATGCAATTATATTGTCTAAATCAGTATTATTATTTCCCGCCAAAAATGGATGTTGTAATGAGACATCTTAAATGACAATATTTATGATGAGAGAAGAATTGGACACTGAGGTATATGAATAATATTTTTTTCTGACAAAAATGAGTTCAATTTTAGCTCTAATTATATTCATCTAGAAGAATAAATTGAGCAGTTAGACATACTTAGAGATTCTCCATAGAACATCGATAAATTTCAATAAACTTCAGTGAAATTTCAAAAAAATGAAGCTGTGCTTTGAGCAAAGGATTCAAATTATGGAAACCATTTAAATAGTATAGTTTAAAATTATCCTTGTCACTAAACATAACAAAATACTGTTGCCAGTTTGATTCCATTTTAAGAACCTACTACTCTTCAATTTAACATGAAAGCAAAACTCTGTGGGTGAAACAAAACCAGAAACAAAATTATTGACGTGAAGGCAATCTGTTGAATCTCATAAAGTCCTATCAGTACCTCTGTGAAATCAAACATGATATTCAGAGAGAACAGGAAGACGAAACAGCACAGTTGCAGTTTACTGTTCTAAAAGCTTTTCTTATTGTTTTCAAAGCTATCACTTATTCTAAGATTTATGGCTAGTTATAAAAATGTCGAACAACTATTGTAGAACTCAACATGGCACTTAAGCACACATATTTAGACCTTTGCATCTGTTCCTAAGTCCCCACGCATTCTTAGATGCAAAGAGAATTTACATTCTGGTGGAAAACCCTGAGTGTCGGCTCATGTGACTAAATCAAAACACATTCAAAATAGATGAAGAGTGGGCAGAGCTAGAATCTGAATACATCAAAAGAAGTAGAAGGAAAATATGTGGGCAACTTCCACTTGTGGTGGACAATACTATTTCTAAAGAATATGCTTACTATACAGTAAATTATTTATTAAATTACAAATTAAACTAATCAGGTTTTACGTGAAAGAAACTATCAAATACAACATTAAAAAGGTACTGCCTTACAAAGGGAGCATTGAAGTGCAGAACAGGACTACTACTCCTTTTTGAATCACTTTTCTGTGCTATGTGCATTTATTGAGTGGCAGAGTAAAACATTACAATGTATTTATTAAAGAAATGGACCATAACATTTTCTCTGTACAAGAAAATGACATCATATGAGTGATTATCTGGTTGAACTGAGGAAAAAAAGTATCTTTTCAGCTTACATAATTCTCCATAAAAGGGAGTAGTGAATATTTTTTTTTCTACTATATCAGATGAAATACTTTTCCTTGTGACTAGGGAAAGGAAAAGACTTTTGAAAGATCAATGTGATAGCATATTCCCATCATTTTTTTCAGCTATAGTGTTCCTGAGACTCTCTGATTGGAGAATCATAGAATCAACCAGGTTGGAAAAGACTTCCAAGATCATTAAGTCCAACCCTTGGTCTAACACTGCTGTGGTTACTAGACCATGGCACTTAGTGCCACATCCAGTCTCATCTTAAAAACCTCCAGGGACAGTGAATCCACCACTTCCCTGGGCAGCCTATTATGATATCTGATCACTCTCTCTGCAAAGAATTTCTTCCTAATATCCAACCTAAATCTCCACTGGCAGAGCTTAAGACTCTTGTCCTACTGATGGTTGCATGGGACAAGAGGTTGACACCCACCTGGCTACGACCTCCCTTCAGGTAGTTGTAGAGAGTGATGAGGACTCCCCTGAGCCTCTTCTCCAGGCTAAACAACCCCAGCTCCCTCAGCCTCTCCTCACAGGACTTGTGCTCGAGTCTCTTCACTGGCCTCATTGCTCTTCTCTGAACCTGCTCCAGCACCTCAGTGTCCTTCCTGAACTGAGGGGCCCAGAACTGGACACAGCACTCCAGGGGTGGCCTCACCAGTGCTGAGTACAGGGGAAGGATCACTTACCTGCTCCTGCTGGCCACACTGTTCCTGATACAGGCCAGGATGCCATTGGCCTTCTTGGCCACCTGGGCACACTGCTGGCTCATGTTCAGCTTCCTCTCAATCCAAACTCCCAGGTCCCTTTCTGCCTGGCTGCTCTCCAGCCACTCTGTGCCCAGCCTGTAGCGCTGCAGGGGTTGTTGTGGCCAAAGTGCAGGACCCGGCACTTGGCCTTGTTGAACTTCATCCCATTGGAATCAGACCATCTCTCCAGCTTGTCCCAGGTCCTCTGAAGAGCCCTCGTACCTTCCAGCAGACCAACATGCCCCCCTAAATTGGTGTCATCTCCAAATTTGCTCATGGTACACTTAATCCCCTCATTCAGATCATCGATAAAGATGTTAAACAGGACTGGGCCCAGCACTGATCCCTGGGGGACACCACTGGTGACCGGCTGCCAACTGGATGCAGCCCTGTTCACCAGCCCGGCCCTCCAGCCAGTTCTTAACCCAGCACAGAGTGCCCCTGTCCAAGCCGTGGGCTGCCAGCTTTTCCAGGAGCATTGTGTGGGAGATGGTGTCAAAATTGAAGTCCAGATGGACTTCCAGATAGACATCCACAGCCTTCCCCACCTCCACCAGGCGGGTCACCTGATCATAAAAGGAGATCAGGTTGGTCAGACAGGACCTGCCCTTCCTAAACCCCTGCTGGCTGGGTATGATCCTTTGTCCATCCTGTAGGTGCCATGTGATTGCACTCAGGATAACCTTGCCAGGTACTGAGGTCAGGCTGACAGGCCTGTAGTTTCCCAGGTCATCCTTGCAGTGCTTTTTGTGGATTGGCATGACATTCCAATCATCTGGAACCTCCCCAGAGAGCCAGGACTGTTGGTAAATGATGGACAGTGGCTTGGAGAGCTCTTCTGCCAGCGCTCTCATCCCCCTTGGGTGGATCCCATCTGGTCCCAAAGACTTGTGAGGATTCAAGTGGCTCAGCAGGTCACTAACTGTTTCCTCCTGGATTACAGGGGGGCTATTTGGCTTCCTGTCTCTGTCTACCAGTTGTGGAGGCCACTTGTCCTGAGGACAGTGTGTCTTACTGTTGAAAACTGAGGCTAAGAAGGTGATAAGTACCTCATCTTTTTCCTCATCTTTGATAACTATGTTTCCCCCCATGTCCAAAAAGAATGGAGGTTTTCCTTGCCCCTCCTTTTGCTACTGATGTGTTTGTAGAAGCACTTCTTGTTATCCCTAACAGAAGTGGCTAGATTGAGTTCAAATTGTGCCTTTGTCTCTTTAATTTTCTTTCTACATGACCTAACTATATTCCTAAACTCTTCCTGAGGAGCCAGCCCTTTTTTCCAAAGTCAGTAAGCTCTCTTTTTTCCCCAAATTTCCTTTAAAATTTCCCTGTTCAGCCAGGCTAGCCGTCTTCCCTGCTAGCTTGCCTTTTGGCACACTGGAACAGCCTGCTCCTGTGAGTTCAAGACTTCCTTTTTGAAGCATGTCCATCCTTCCTGGACCCCTTTGTTTTCAAGGGCTGTTTCCCAAGGTACCCTCTAAACTAGTCCTCTGAGTAGGCTGAAATTTGCCCTCCAGAAGTCCAGGGCAGAAGTTTTATTGACGGCTCTCTCTGCACCAGTCTTTTTCCCTTTCACTCTCCCTAATACTTCTTAGCCTCTCCACTTCTTCCTTGAGCTCTGCCACCAGGCACAGCAAATCATTCACCCATTTGCATTGTATGCAGGTGTCTCTCACTGTCCTCTGGTACTGACACCAGGCTCAGACACTGTGCAGCCAGTGACGTGAACAGCTGCATCCTTCATGGGGAGTTCTGTCCGGGTTAGCACAGTCCCCCTGATAGCAGCTGCAATGGCATTTGCTCGTTTGGAAACCATTGCTCTCTCACTATATATTCAGGTGAGTATCATCTTAGCCACACCGTAATGGGCAGTTCCACAAATAGTTCAGTGTTTCTGGAAGACACTTCAGGCACCAAATTACAGGACTGAGAGTATTAGCCTCGAATGAGCTGATCAGTTGAACACTGCTAAGTGCTCTTCAACAAGTTCTCTCTTTATTCTTCTGTGTGAAAGGCTGGACTACAAAAGCTGATGGGCTTTGTAGGTGGAAACAGGCAATTAAAGTCTTTTTCACAAGTGTAAACCCTGTAAACTGAACATGCTCTTCAGCAGGATATTTTGTTTCTTGAATTTTATTTTAGTTGCTTTGAACTTCGACTTTGGTGTTAAATTGTTTTCCTCCGGTTTTATTGGTGTGATTTCTATGCAGACCTCCCACACACGTCTAATACAATACACTTCATGTGCACTGTGCTTTTCTGTTCTTTCAGGCATAATTTTCATTCAGGCATGTGGCTTTTCCTAGGTTCCATGTAATTCCAGTGCTCCTGAAAGGTCAGCTAACTGCACTAAGGGGAAGATGAATTCTACTTGGAGGTAGTAAGCATAAACCCCTGCATCTCCCATTCTAGTCTGCAACATTTCCAGGGGGGACTTATTTCTTTGCAGATCTTACCAAACGTGCAATTTGGTCACTGCCTTTGATCCCAGCAAATATCTACCAGGACCAAGAAAAATTTGCAGACATATTTCAGCTGGTCAACACTCTGCCCAGGTGCAAAATTCTACTACTCAAATGTAGGTAGCTGCCATGAAGATATTTGCATCTGAGCTAGTCATCCTGGATTCTGTTTGTAATCGATAGAGAGTGAAGTCACTTTGAGATTCATCAAATCTACCATGAAGTGTTCACATTAGGAAAAGTTAAACCTTATGCTGAAAATGCCTAAGAAGCATAAAAGAGAAAGAAGTTGGAGCAGGATGGAAGAACTATTGGGAAAGTTTTTTCTGGCAGATGGAGACTTTTCAACTGTCAGCATGTGAGAAAACAGGAAGCTGGCAACAAAGGAAGGAAATGTAAAAGGAAAGAAGGAAATTACTCTTCAAAGGAGGCTAGTCAAAATATATGAAGGTAAGCACTACAGTGAAATTCCTGGACTCCTAAATGGCGCAAAATATTTAAGTATGTTAAGAAATCTGACGTTTTCCTCTGGTTTGTCTAGTTCTTTTTTCTTTCTGGATTTTTATTTTCACTAACTGAAATGCAGGTGGTTCGGCAAAGCTACTAGGTTTGGCTGTTTTCACCATCAATTGTCAAAGAAGCAATGAGGTGTAAGTCAGAGCTCTGACAGGATGAATCTTCAGGGAAGCTTTCCTGGGAACCTTTAGATACCAACTAGTCTTGAAGAGCTGGAGATCTGAATTCCCATTTCTATAAGCTGGGAAAACAGTGCTTTTGCCTAGAAAACATGTAAAAGAGGCCACGAAAAGCACTGATCCTGGAATGTCCTTGGAAGATAAAGGCCCATGAACCCAGATAAGAATGTGCAAACCCAGTGCCTAAAGCTACCAAGAATTTAGCTGAAGTGCTTGGCCAGAATTTACTTTGGGGAGTGTTTGATCTTGTGCCAAAGTAGCTGTCATTCTCCTACAAGTACTCCTTTACGAATTTAAGTTTGTGGAAGAGGATTTAGATTGTGGCAGTAGAGAATTTAAGAAATAAAACAACATGGCCTAATAAGCAAAAATTCCCATTTCACTAACAGTACAGCTGCGTCTTAAAACATTCATTCTACTTTTAATAGGCCTCAAACACAGTGACCCACGCAGCCAGAAAGAGAGAATCTTGCTGAGTGGATCCAAGTATTTAGCTGCCTATGGAAAAAAAAAATGGGCAAAGGAAAGGAAATTAAGAAATGGTTTTCCACCTCAAGGTGCAAGTCTGCAATTATGAGCATAATTAAAATCTGGAATTAACAGTTTTCCCTAGGAAGTAAGAGAAATCTCATTGTTTCAGTAATCTGAAATGCACAATATGCTGTAGGTTATAATCTTGACATGGCAGAAAAATGGACAAAATAGCCTTATGCTGTTATTACTATCTAATCTACATGACACTAGGAGCGAGATGCTTGGTCAATGTGAATTTGCATAGCTCCATTTAACTCAATGGATCCTTGAACATCTACAGGCAAAGAAGTGAAAGAAGTGCCCTCCTTCATACAGCAATTGGAGATTTATTAATTATGGAAAAAGTGTTTACATCTCCACTTGAATGAATACCATCCTATTTCTTTTGCACCTCTTGAGCTCTTCAGTGTAAAGATATTTAAAGCTGCCCTTAATTCAATTCTGAGGTCTAACAATTTTTTTCAGAAACCCTAATTCAATTCTTGAATTCTCAGTCTATAATGAATTGGAACATGTGCTCTTGACACACCAAACTGCATGATTACGTATGTAAGGAAGTATTCAGGATCTTAACTCTGCTGTCAAAATATACAAAATGCAAGTGCTAGGTTAAGAGCATATGTGAATACCATCACAGAAGCTGATCACACATTTTCCTTTCAACACTTCTTTTTATCTGTATTTAGCATTTAGCAATATTAACATATATTAAATGATTTGGAGCTTTTGCAGGTGTAATTAAGTGAATAAACACAAAAAGAATGGAGAACATTTACCTTTCTAGCAACAACATAATTATTTATCTTTCAGATATTGAGAAAATGAATATTTGATCAGTACACTTTATTTTTTTTTCTAATGTTACAAGGTTATCAAGCAGCCGCAAAAACAATCTTTGTCAAAATCTTAGCTAATGTGAAATTTTCACAGACTGAGACATACTGCTTAATAGAGCAACAGCTTCATAACAATTTAGCGAGAAGATTTATTTTTAAAAAAAATCAAATTGAACTTTAGACAGGGAAAAAGAAAGGATGTGTGTGAAGGGAGACTCTGGAACCAGGCAGATCCCTATAGAAAGTTTAAGGGCTTAAATTAACTATGATATTATAGAAAAAGGAGAAAGCTGGAATACAAAAGTCCAGAGCTGCATTTAGCACTGAAGCAGAATTGCTTAAAACACAAGAAAGTAACCCTCACAAAATTTAGCAAACCTTAATATTTAATTTTAAAACCAAAAAAGCTAATAGTTCTTAGCAATTACTTATCTGCAAATATCAATTGCAACTACAACTATAACTAAATAGTTATCAGCTGATCATTAAGGCTGGAAGTTTGTTAATTATTTCTGCAAAGAATCAAAGATTAGTTACATTGCCCTCCCTTTTGGCAGACCTGCACTTCCCCTTTACCAGGAAGAGCCTCTGGCTAGTATCAGCTACTCCTAAGCCTCTGGCTTTATTGGCTTCCCTGGCTTTAAGCTCTCTGATCTTCAATAGCCTATCCTGCTGAAAAACCGTGCTATCCTCCAAGCCTTTAAAACAAGCACAGTGCAAAGGCTGAGTTGATTAATGCTTATAAGGGCTTGCAAACATTAAATGTTTACATTCAGTAAAATACATCCAGACCTATCTGAACCTTGTAAGCCAAAAGGCTCTCAGGCTTCCAGCTTGCTTGAGTGGTTATTGTAAGGTGCTTTCAAGGTCAAATTTTGCAAGGCTGCCCATGCAAACTGGTGACACTTGTGAGCAGAGTTGGCACGGACAAGTGTTGCTCTGGGAAACAAGTAATTTATGGTTCCAGGAGATACTTGCATTGCTGATTGACATTTCCACATTCTAATTCTTTTACTCTAATTGTACAATATATTTCCCTATATGACTTGATTGATTGATTGATTGGAGGTCAATACAATTATTTTTGACTTTTAGCTGTTCCAGAGCAAGAGATATTTTTCAACATTTTTTTTCTCTTTTTTTTTTCACCTAGAGGAAATGGACTCTGACTTTTTGTAGCTAAATCCTTCTCCATATGATCATGTGTCAAAAGCCTCTTAAAATGCAAAGAAGTAAAATTTGCTTTAATTTGACACTGAAACTATCTTGACAGTTTTATTTCTAAAGAAAGGATATACTTCTTAATCTTGTTTTCAGAAAAAAAAGGACTTAAACTCACAAGTCATTATTGTAGCACATATTTCAAATTGCAGACTAAATCTCTCTGTGATAGATGTCAGTCATGTTGCTCAAAGCAGATCTAGAAAGTGCTTGTATTATATGATGGTAGCAGCAGAACTTGGGTTAAGGCAACATCTATGGCTATGATTAATTAGACCCAGGCATCAAATTGATCCCACAATGATTTCTTGCCCATGTGGCATTTATCACATGGCTAGTATGGGAAATGGGGAGCTTTGTACGGGGCTGGAACAGAACATGACTCAGATGATAACTGTCCAGAAACTAATTCCCCCTTTTTATCCCTTTGCTCAAATCAACCACAACTAGGAGGCAGCTCTGAAAATACATAAAGCTAAATGGAGGACCAAGGGGATGACAGATCCGGCCTCTGGTAATTGAACAGCATTGCTGCTTGCATGATTGGCCTTCTTTTTGTTTGAAGAAATTGTTCCTCATTGTTTCTCTGTATAGACAGTCCTGTTGAACACAAAGACCAGAATTATACTGTGGGATTTGGGAGTGCTCTGTTGTGGGTGAAAGAGGGTGAATATCAGCCCTTTCCTTCCCACAAACCCAGGTTTCCACACAAGGACATCTGAGTCCAAGCAGGAAGGAAGCTGTGGTAGACTTTAGCTCATTTATGTTGAGATAATGGGGGAACCAGAATTTTATTACTACTTAGAATATGTATCACACAAAGCACACCTGACCTGTGACTTTGCAAATGCACTAAATTGCTCCACTAAGCAGAATAAAGGAATCTTAAAGAAAGACCAGCACCGTGCTCTAAATTCTAAAATCCCACTTTCCAAAGTTGTTCCTTCCTGCCATACATTTGCACTCCTCATCTGTTAAAACACAGCTTCATTGGTCATGCTGCACAGGCATACAGCAGTTCATGCTTGGAGGTGCATGCAACTCCAGTTGCGCTGAAATGAATCACTTGTGGTTGATCAAGGTGATAAAAATGGACTAACTTCTCTCCCTATCCCATATAGCTTCTTGCTCAAACACATTAAAAAAATCAGAGCTGACGCTGAGCAAAGTATTCATGGTTTCCTATTTTAGACATCAGAATTTCATGACTGAAAAGAGGAGATGACCTGAAAAGTTCAGAATATTTCTCCATCCTTCAAAGTTAAGGTATCATATTTCAGGAGCTTGATACAATACCCTTAAAGGGCAGAAGACAGAAAACTTGAAAGCGGCTCATCCATCCTAAGAGCCTACTTTCCAACTGAATCAGTCTTTTTCTAGGAGGTTCTTTGAGTTGGAGATCTGTTTCTGAACTATATATAGAGATCACATCCCCCCACAATATTTGGAATCACATGTGGAAACCAGCTGAAACAGCTGTCTCATATTTTAAAGCCAGGCTAATAATATTTGTTAAGTACCCATCAGCATACAGGCATTCATCTCATTCACAAATCTGTATCTACAGAGCTTTATAATACAAGCAATAATAAATATTCTATGAAACATCTTGGCATGGAGCATTATTTTCAAAGACCATATTCTGCACAGCCTTAAGCATGTCTGCACAGGGAAATTGCCCATTACAACTACAGTAGAATAAGCCCTCCCTGGAAGCTCTACCAGAAGAGCTATTCAATGAATATTTCACTCCAGAATAAAAGTGATTTAATATCAAAATAATTATTCCACTGAGACTTACTTTGCCACTGGTAAGCTGGACAATTTCCTGTTTCCAATTTTTGTGTTCCAACCTACATGGAGGTTTTAATCGTGTACTAAAAATAGAAAAAAAAGCGTTGCCTATGTTTGCATTACACTTCTGTTTAAATGAACGTTATTTATTTGTTCAAATATGATCCAATTTATGTGATGTTATTCATTATTTCTACACTGACAAAGATCTTGCAATTCAGCAATCAGTTACTGCACATCTGTAGCAAATATTGCAGATTAATGTGTTGGAAGGATTTTGTTCACAACATTGCTACACTTTCTAATAAAGTCTAAACCTTTTAGACTCCGGCTTCAACAAAATTTCTTTCTATGCATATATAAATAGACACTTTATTCATAAAACTGGAAAGTCTATAGGTACAGTGTTGCTCCAGTCAGACATGATAAGGTTGTTTTCTTTTTGCTTTAAAGACTTTATTTGCTAGAGACCGCATACTGAAATTGACTAAATAACATTCTTATATTTAAAAAAGCTTTTTTGTTAAATATTTTTTAAAAGCAAGTGCGACTAAATATTTTTTTCATGCATTTATGCTAGAAGTACTAAAATTCAAAGGGAGTTTAGGCTTCAGTTATATCATACTTTGGCCCTTATTTTTCCCTTTCTCCATTGTAGCCTTGTCAACCCCCTGTAAGATATCACAAGTTAAATGAGGACTGTTGACTTTCCATTGTATTTTCTGCTTTTTTTCAGCTTCATATCAGATACTTATTGTAATTCAAACATTCAAAATGGAACCTAATCATTTGACTCATGTAAATATCTATGATTGAGACTCTTCTTATACCTATAATATGACATAGTTTATCCAGCATAAATTTAAACAATTGAAGAGTTTTTGTCTTCCACAACTTCCTTTGCGGTGTCTATCATATAGTCTCACATAATGAGGATCAGACTCATGCTGAACTATTATTTACCTTAAGTGGTGACTTAAGGCCAAATTAACAAAAGAACAGGAAGAAAAATTTCTCAGAAAAGCTCAGTCTCCATGAAGTTTATTTCTCAGCTTCATGTTTGGAAAGTAAACCAAGGAGAGAGTGTTTGATTAGGTGATGTATGTACAGATCCTTCATAACCAACAGCAAAATGATCTTAACAAGCTTCATGATATCCTTATACCTGAACACTCCCAAAAGCTTTGGTTGCATTTAGTCAGCCTAAAGACTTATCTTTTTTACACCAAAAATATTTGAAGGGAAAAACCCAACCCTAGAAAAGGGACAGAGGGTTGGATATGAAAGAGATGGAGCAATTGCATAATTACTTCAGAAAGGAATATAAAACATTAGTATAAATTCCATATTTGATCTAAAGAAGTTTGTATATATCTTTGGGCTTGAGCAGCACCCAAAAAGAAATACAGACAAGTCCTGTGGTACTATGAAGTCTCAATCTCCTTTTGCAGGTCATAGCCATTAACCCTCTTTTAAACCTTGACATCTGATAATTCAATAACTGAGGAACTCAAGTCTCTCTGAAACATAACTGCCAGAGGATTACTCTGTTCACCCTGGAGGAGACACATGAGGTTCTAGCCATCTTGCTTCTACTGGAGCCTAAGCCACATCTGAAACAACCTTGCTGGAATCACTAATCTGCAAACCAAGCAGAGGTATCAAGCTCCAACAGTTAAACTCAGAAAAGAAAATACTACTATGTTATCACTGTAAGTCATAAAATCATCATAAAGTTATAGAATGAACATTTTTGGTATTGATGTTATAGGTATTCTAGCAAGTTGAAATATGTTTCTCTTCTTGAAACTTAGTTTGTATCTGTGTAAGATCTAAACATATATTAGATCACTGCCATTGGAGACTGACTTTGCACCTTCTATTAACACTCGGGTAGGACTACAGAAACTCAGCTTTCAGGCTTTAAGCTAATGCTGCAGTATTTTAGTGAAACAGATTCTGAATCTATCTTTTGTATGATGAAAAATCAGATACTAAAAGTGTGATAAAAAGATAATTATTGCGTGAACTTTGACATGGGAAAGCAATAAAACAGGTATCGACTAACTCCTTGCTGTTAAAATTTTGGAAGTTATTCTGAAGCCTTTCAACAGAAACTTGAGTATGTATGCAGTTTTAAGCACCTATGAAAGGGTGGGAGGGGGAATGCGGGGGTTGAATACTGCTAGCATTTAAATGTCAACCCTGGCTGCCTGAAGAGGTATTTATGTGCCTAAATTCTCCTTGTGAATCTAGGTCTTTAATGTTTAATGTGGATGTTACTGATTGCTAGAGTGAGATGAATAATTCACAATTAGCAATGTATTCATCCAGCCTAGCTCTTTCTGCTTGTAGAATGTGCAAGAGTAAATCTAGATTTTCCTGAATTTATTTGCTTTATTCCTTTAGATGGATTGCAAACAGCTTCTGTCAGAGATTTGTCTATCACAATAGAATTCTGGGCTTCATAAATTAAAGTGTAAGAGTTCAGATTATTTAGTGTATTTTTCTGATCTCTGATTCTGGTTTCTAATAGGTTTTAAACCTTTTGGGGAGTTTCAGTAGATAAAGAAGATTAAGAAATTTTAGACTTTAATTCTTTTCCTCTTTAGTCATATAGCTTTTAAGGAATTCATAGACACCAAAATTAGTTTGCTATTGAATACATTTCCTGAAAACTGAGCTGAATTAACTTTTTCTTTCACTGTATTTTAGTCTTTGCATAAAAGACTTAAGAATTTGAGTAAGGGGGGAAAAAACCACAGAAGCCTGATATGTCAGTTTCAGGTGCCCATAATTTGTTACATACAACTTCATTCTCTTGGACTGCAAATTTTTATAGTCAGTGAATTGTGTTGCTACCTTCTGGTCTGTAGAAGTCACCTATTGTCAGTGAGACAGCTGAATGCAACTGTTGCCCATCTCTCTGAGTGATATGCGTCTCTGAAGCTGCTCTTGTTTCTTGACACATCAAACCTGCACTGTAACAGGCAGTTTTAATCCAGTTGGGTAAGAAATTGCAATCTCTCTCCCTTACTCTTTATTAATAAATCCCTAATAACACAGAACCTACTTTTGAATCAGTTTTGCACCTAGGTGTGCTGCTGCTGTGTTTCCTCTGTAATAAATGTTACCTATTGCGTAGAATGGTGCAAATAAAGCCTGTTTGCTCAAGCCTTTTTAAAAGCAAGTGCAAAGAAATAGGAAATGGATGAAGAACTCAAACAAAAATGCACAGAATATATTTTACATTATTTGTCCAGCTCTTAATGATTAAACAACCAATATGGAAAGCAGTTGTCATGCAGAAAGCATTCACTGTTTAAGGCACCTAGTGTACTCCAGTGCAAAATGCTGATGTTTTATTAAAATACCAAACTTTTTCAATGTGTCTTTAATTAAACATTAAAAAAAAAATCTCAAGGATAAATGTTTTGATAAAACTCCAGTGTTTGTCACTGCTTTTCTACCATGTCCTCTATCCACTAAATCTCCACAGTACCAACTGCACTCTAGCAATGGGAATACTCTCAGTATTCTCAGTATTCTCAGTCCATCTTAATTTTATAATAATAATTATTTTGCTTTACTTTTTTCTTTGGACAGTCTCATCTCTTTTTCTTTGGGAAGTGGAGAGGTTCAAACTGACTGGGGTTTCAAACAGAAAACCTATTTACAATCACAAATCAGGTGATTGCTTCTTTTATCAGATCTTATTGGCCACCAGGATTGATTTAATGTGAACCTGTCATGGCAGAAAGACCAGAGTCTCCTCTAGTATGTCTACATAGATTCTCTTCACTCCATGAAGCTTATAGAAACCTTGAAAATATTAGAGAATACTTCTTATACACATATTTTGTATTTATTATAGCAGTATATTTTGACATTATGCAACTGGGAAGTAGGACAGAGGTCAATAACCTATAAGTGATCCAAAAAACAGAGTGACTAAATTGCTGCCACAAGCAGCTGGAACTGGATGAATATGAAAACCTCTTTTGACGTTGAGTTTTTAATAGCACTTACATTTCACATACTATTCAGCTTGGATAATAATAATATTAGACCCAAATGTCTGTTTCCAGTTAGCTTTAATTTCATAAATTGTCATATAATTCCTTATGTTTTAACATAGTACTTCAAGTTTCCTCCAACTTGAAAGAATGTTTAAAAGTCCCTAAAATACATTTCCATATTCTAAAACAAACAAGCAAACAAAGAAAAACACACACACACACACAAAACACAACCCCATGAAAACAAGCAAGCAAACAAAAAAAAATCCAGTTTATTATTATTTCTGCTAAGTTTAGTTGATGGGCGAATAAAAGTTTCATTAGTAGACCTCATTAGTAGAGTTTAACTCAGATCCTCTCACAACTTGTGCATAAGAGTAATACTGACAGGACACAGATGATGCACAAACCTTTTGTATGGTTTTAGAGTCAGGAGAACCTAACTTACACTATTCCTGTCAACATCACTGCAATGACAATGTATCACAAGTGAACATATCCAAAGAAGTCCCAAAGTCAATTGCAGTGCTTTTCATTTCTGTTTAGAGAAATACTATCATGTGGTGCTTATTCAAAGTAGCTATGTTTCAATCCACTTCATAGCCTAATACAAATGAGATATTCATGCCTTTGAGCACATAACATTTGAAAAACTGCAGTTGCTACAACAGGTAACTAGTCAAACACATGAAAAATCTTTCCATGAAAATCTCAGAATAATTAAATTTTCCCACACTTGTAACAAAATAGCACAGAAAAAGGATGTTTTAAAAGAATGTTCTTGTCACAAAACCCCATATTCATAAAATATAGACTGGTTCCCATGGGACAAATAAGAAATACAGTGCTAGAGTTACAGTAACTCCTCTTCTTGAAAAAAGGGAATCTGATAACAAAAAATCAACTGCCCTTTCTCTCATTGATAAAAGCCTCTTGAAATCTATGTTTTTGCAAGTCTTTTTATTGAAGATCTTAGAAACATTAAGGCTGGAAAAGACCATTAAGATCATTGAGTCCAATCATTAAACACATTTTTGAACACTTCATGAATGGTGATTTCACCACTTCCCTGGGGAGCTTGTTCCAATGCCTGACCACTCTTTCAGTGAAGACATTTCTCCTTGCATCCAACCTAAATGTTCTGTAGCCAACTTGAGGTTCTTTCCTCTTGTCCTATCACTTTTTACTTAGGAGAAGAGGCTGATCCCCAGCTGGCTACAACCTCCTTTCATGAAGTTGTAGAGAAAGAAAAGGTCCCACTGAGCCTCCTTTCCTCCAACCTAAACATCCACAGCTCTCTCAGCCACTCCTCATAAGATTTGTGCTCCAGACCCTTAACCAGCTTCATTGCCCTTCTCTAGACATGCTCTGGCACCTCAGTGTCTTTGTTGTAGATCTACAGTAGCTCCATAAAACATTATTTCTACAAGACGCAGAACCTTATACACCTGCTGTCTTCTTAAAAGACAGGCTTTCATTTGTAATGTTCTTTGCTCCTAGGTAATATGTGCCCATAGTTTTAGATTTCCTGTCAATAATGCTTCAAGTGATAGATCCCTGTTGTTTAACTCTTAATTTTTAAAAAGCATGACAAGTCTAGTAAATTAAGATGAAATTTCTACCCAGAAATTCCACATCCATGGGCAAATCTAGTGACTTTAGGAATTTCTCTGTTTTGAATGGTTGAAATCAGGTTTGTTGCTGTAATGATGAGTTTTATTCTGAGGAAAAAGGGAAAACAACCACACTTTCTCAGCATCTTTCTCTAATCTTGGCCTGGAGATGCCATTAATGAGAGTCAGATGACTGTGCATTCCACTCTGCTTGTTTTCTCATCAGCTTTCCTGATTTATTCAAGTCTCTCCTGATTGTAGTCTCTCATAAAACTTGAAGTCAGTAAACATTCTAGAGATCTAAATATGTACTCATTTGTTATCTAAATATGTATTTGTTTGTTTGCTTTTAATGCAGGAGTTCTAAGGCAGGGTAGCCCTGTATTCCAGGATTGGATAGACAGCCTGTCTGCATGACCTCAGCCTTATGTATTTACACCGCAAATTTACATTCCTGTGCTCAGCACTGAAAAATAATCAGGTAGCTCCACCTCTCTCACAATTTAGATAGTCCCCGTCTAACTGTTCTAATTTGGATGGTGTTTACGTAGAGCTGGCATTGGTGAACGAATCCAGGAGGGAACTATGGACAAGCACTGAATTGAAAATTTAAGTTTCTAGGGGGTTGATCTGCCTAGGAACTGAGTCTTTGAGATACTAGCTGAGGCAAACAAAATGCATGGTGATTAACAACTCTTGATATTCAAGATTGCTTTCTGGAATCATACTCTTCTAAAGGAAGGTCACATGGGCACTTGAAAGTCTTCACTATACTGCTTATATTTATTATCTTTGCCTTGGTACTGAGCATCCTGGAGGCAGTCCTGTGAAAATGTACTCTGACAAAAATAATTTCATTCCAGCATATGCACTGGCTTTAGTGGCATCACTGTTCGATTAAACATTCAGCCCAAGAGCAAGAAATTGCCAGATTAGTCCAAAATGGTGACAGAAATAAGAAATGCTTGTAACAAACATAGATAATTAGAACAGGAGGCATAAAAACAGAATCTCTTCTTATTGCTTCATAAGTAGTAACTTATGCTTTTAGGTCACTTGAATATTTTCTAGGACGATGGACATAAAAAATCTGAATATTTCCTGCTGTTTTCAGCATAAGAAAAACATGCAGTTTCAAGCATCAATTATATTTTCTCAGCTGTTTTACTGGTTGTGCACTTCCGTAAAATAATCTGTTTGTGCTATAAAAGAATAGTACATAATATATAACTTGTTACTTGTAGTTCACATAATCTCTATATTATTATTAATAATAAATATATTTCTTTACTCACAAATATAAATAGACAACTCAAACCAAAATTAGAATAGTCTGCTGTTCATATTAAGTAGATGTAGGTTGATTTTATTTGCACTGTTCTTCATTATCCAGAAATCAATTAAATTAAACTCATATTCAAAATCCTCTGTATGAAGAAATTGTAGAATCAAAAAGATTCCAGTACTTTCACACATATGGGCAAAACTTGATATGTATGAATTTTCCTGGAAAACGTCATTCCTTTAGAAGAGTTAACATTTAAATGTTAATATTCATAATTCTTATACAAGATCATCACCTGTATATCACAAAAGAATCAGAATGCTTATTCTTAGTGTTTTTCCCCACCTAAATATTAATCTCTTAATACCAGTATTAATGTTAAGGGACTGAAAATAGATAGGAATGGCCAGTTTACCAAGAGGTTTCCAGGACTAGCTAAACTTGTCATAAGACCAAGGAATTGCTGTAGAAGTGGCTTTTTCCTGGGGGCTGATGAAGATAAAGAAGATCACATTTAATTAAAGCATAAGTAGGATGCCATCACATACTTCTCAGTATAGGTTCTCACAGGAGATAAAGGTTACTTTGGTGCTAATTTTCAAAGTTGTTTTATACATAAATTATCATTGGATGGAATTAATTTATTGCTTTCTTTCAGGAGAAAAGATCTTCAAAGCACCAGGTACAGCAGGTAGAGTTTATTTAGGTTAAAATGCAGAATCACTTCAACATTCTTCCTAGGAAACCTTCTTACTCTGTGCCCAATTCAGAATACAGAAACATAGGGAGGACCCTGGAGAAAATGGAGATGGTGAATGAAGTGAAGGCAGGCACAGATTTACTGTGCATGAAGTGGGGTTTGTTTCTTTGCCATGGATAAAGTTTCTCACATTCCTCAGATGTTCTTATTGCCATTGTGAGCTGGCAGCCTCTCAGATATAATTGTTTAGACATAGGAAAGACATGGAGTTATGCAGATGTTGAGCAATTGTTGATAAAGATCAGGTGAGCTTTAGAGGGGAAAATCCCAGTAGCCTAGCACAGTAACTCCATAACACAAGACTAATTTTAACTTAGTAAGTTAAACGTTGCCAGAGAAGACAAACAGTACAGAAACACAAAATGAGGTCAGGAGATTAAAATAACTATGCCAAACACAAGTGCATGAAAGCTAGGACTTCAATAAATGGGTTACTTCTTATTTTTTTATAGTACAAGCTTCAGAGCGCTACAAGTACCTTTGAGTTCAGTTTATCCTTTGGGCTACTATGTCCTTTTTCTTTTATGATCAGCTGAAGTACAAGCAGTAACATTCACCATTTGCCTTTCACCAGTATTTGTGGGAGAGTCGCTGTTATGGACACAAGCCACTATTAAAACTCTCATATTCACCCTGTTTGTTCTTCCAGAGCAATAGGATGAGAAGGCAGGCAGACACATTCTCCTCATCTCTGATACATCTCTGGTACTTCCTGTATGCTGAGGAAAGGCAGGGACATCATGTAGAAAGGAAGTGCAAATAGGAACCCAGCCTACTCGCTTGCACTGCTTCAGGTCAGGAGTCATGTGCTGTTCCAGCTTATTGTGGTGGACAATTATTCAGGTGAAAAAGACTAATAAAGAAGGGCCCTGTGCTGCCCAAATACACAGGAATAAAAGCAGAGGGATAGACAGAAAGGAGTCAGCAGCTCAGCATTGGCAGATGATCCAGAGCAACAGCTAAAGATATACAGCATAGGGAATGAGGTGCCCAGTTGTGGGTAGATATTGCTGAACGGGTTGCAGGTGATTAATAATGAGAACTGGAAGGTAAATATAAAATTTCATTCAGCCAAGAAATGTGATTTCTGATATTCTTCTTCACACATCTTCAGTCTGTCCTGCACAGAAGGGAAAGCACTGCAAGGGAATCCCTGCAATATTTCCTAGGGGCTCTGACAGATGGCAGTTTACTCTGCATTTGTCCATTGCACAGGAAAGGGAAAAAACATAGAAGCCATTATTAGTGTTATTTATTTATATATGGTAATATACCAAGGACTGTTAATACTCACAGGTATCTTCACTTCTCGAAAAGGGCTTTCAACCTAGCAATATAATCTTTACAGTATGTTTCCAAAGACCTGGATAATATTCTTTCAGCCAGACTCTTTCAGTTTCCCTCCCTCAAACATCCATTTGTCGAAATTTACTTCAAAATTAGCTGGTTGTTATACAGTGGCAAATTAATTGTCATATTGCTACCAACTGTAACCAAAGAATAGTCAAGTCCAAAAGAGAACCCATCACATTCCTTGTACCAAGGTTGAAGAATAGACTCCTGCATTTAATAAAAAACCAGCAACTCCACATAGTCTGTTTTTTCCTCAAATCAAGACCTGTTTTACTGAAATTTATTTTAACTGTATTTCGTTACTGAATATCATAAAAAAAGCACTAAAAAGATACAACATGGTAGTTTCCCTCAAAGTGATGTGAAAACACATCTTATTGTATTTATAATCTTTTTAGGCTGTAACTTTATGATCAAGCAGCTGTGGCAACAATGAATTTTATCTACATAATCTCAGCTAGTGATCTCTCTTAAAATTGATATTATCTTTTGCAATATTAATAATTTAATCTACAAATAGCTGCACAATATAGATGTACTACTGAGACTAAAGGACAGTGCTGGCACAAGGACAAATGAATGTAAACTGATTATGAATAAATTTAGGCTGGAAATCAGAAGAAGGTTTTTAACCATCTGGGGGCTGTGGTTCAAAAATAGCCTTCCAAGAAAAAAAAAAAAAGAAAGAAAGAAAGAAACCTGTAGCGAGGGCAAAGAAGCATTTAATTTCTGGAAGAATATGATTCCTGCTGTCTCAGCAAATGTTGCTTTTGAAGGCATATGCTCTTTGGTGTTCTTGTTCAATTTAGGAGGGTCTTTGAATTAACTTTTTTTTTTCAATTTTCCTCCTCAGTTACCCTGTCCTTGACACTGCAAATAAGAACAACATCCTTCAATATCTATTTTAATGTTTTCAAGAGACTTTTAAGTTTTGGAGACTTTTAAGTTTTGAAGACTTTTGAAAAACTGGAGACCTTTTCCAAAAACCCCATGACATATTTTTGAGAACTCCACACAAGGGAAATGACAGGTTCACACGTGAGATAGGTTTGTTCCTAGAGCTTTGCTCTTCACTACCTATTTTAGATCATTAGCAGCATTTTATATGTCTTTTCATATCAGTTAAAGCCCCTTTATTTATAAGAGGGAATTTTGTTCTTGAAGAAGATTTAATTCATGTCTTTGACTTTTCTCATTCTGTCCTCTGTGTGGACTACCTTGGGCAAAGACAGAAATTCTGAGATAGAATACTGTAGGTTATTTCCATATAATTTTGCTAGCTATTCTTTCAAATGAGCAAATTTTTTTGACGTATAAACAAGTCTTTCCTTCAGCAGATTGTTTCTCCATGTCAGCCTACTCACTAAACATTTGAATTTCTTACATCTAGTTGTATTCATGCTACTTGTCAGATCACTGACATTTCTCTTCACTTCACTTGCTCTTTTTTTTTTTTTTTTTAATTTTACCTTTTCTTTTCTGTATTTTTCCTTGTTTAGTTGTGCTCTATGTCTCCTTCAAGGACCACAGCACGTTTTCATGGTTGTTATTCAGAACAAGTGTCAGGTCTCTGAATGTATTTTCTATTTACCGTCTATTGCTGTACCAAAAGTTATTTAATTTTTAATGAGAAAGTCTTTGAACAAGACTTTTTATCATTATGAAAAATGACTGTACTGTTTTCTCTTCTTACTCAGTCTGTACCTTTTGGAATATATATTTCTAGAAAATTTATTAAGCTTTTCTGACTGTATATCTGCCTGCTTAGCACCCCCACTGCAGACAGAAAAATCAAACAGCTCACACTTTCACAAGACAACTGATTGTGTGAGGCTATAACTTCCACTTTTAGGAGGCTACAGATCTCCTGAAGACGCACTAACACTCTTGCTGGCCAAGTACTATGTTCACATTTGTTCCTTTGAAGGCACTCAGCTCAGTCTTCTCAGGAAAGACTTGAAAATAATGTAAGCACTTAGAATTTGTACTTCACCTCTCTCTTTACTCAAGGCTTACCACAACCTCCTCCTGTACAGGCAACATGTATGGATATAAAAGTTCTCATGCAGACTCTACAAGCATATATGTGTTACTGTAGCTTTGTCACCTTCCAGCACATTATTTCAGGAATAATGAGATCAAGAGTTTAATATATAGAGAGGCAGATTTCTGATGATGATTTTAAAATATCAGCAAAGCTTATTTTTTCTCCCTGTTCTGATACAAGCTAAGACCCAGTCAAGCCGGCACTCCAGTTCTCCCAACAGATGGTCCTTCACAATGTATGAGAAGAATAAATTCACCACTGAATGACTGATGCTCATTTGTTGTGCAGAGAGGTAAGCACAAAACTACTGATATAGCATCTTTCTATGGGTGGTGAGGCACTGGAACAGGTTGCCCAGAGAAACTGTGGATGCCCCATCCCTGGAAATGTTTAAGGACAGGTTAGATGGATTCTCTGAGCAACCTGGCCTGGTGAAAGGTGTCCCTGTCCATGGGAGAGGGTTTGAAACTAGGTGATCTTTGAAGTCCCTTCCAACCCAGGTCATTCTATGATTCCATTATTATATGATTTTCCTTGATAGTGTATTTCTTAGATTGTTGTTAGACAATGAGTGGAAGGTTTCGGATTCACTTTAAACTGTTCAAATGTTTCTTTTTTCCTATCTTAATTATACTCTGACTAATATTATGAAAAAGTAGCTTTTTTTTCTTTGTCTGAATACAATTTTTTTAAGAGACAAAAAGAACATTGGAAGTTGTTCCTATCTCTGTAGCTATTCTGAATGCAAACTTCCTTTAGTCCAGGGCATCCAAGGCAACTTATTGTATTACATCTATTTTAATATTTTTGGCTATTATTTAGAGACAGATTGACAAGTTTTGTCCTTCCCTCAAGCAAAAAATACTTCATTTGTAAACAGAAACACTTGCAGATCTTTAGTACATGAAGAAACTGGGAGGACATCTTTGGGGGTTTCTAAAACAGCAAAAAGTTGAAGTTATTTGTTTTACCAAAAAAATTGCTCTTCACCCATACTAGAGAATATATTCTACTTCAAAATAAGATGGTATTCATTAGCAAGACATTGCAGCATCAATATTCAGAGGCTTTGTAGACTCTAGGAGAGCATACCTAGTTCAAAATTATCAGAACATCACCAGATGTAATGCATAGTAATCTTATTATGCATTGACAGTTTACACCCTAATGGCTCTGATGGAGCTGTTATGATGTATTGTGTCATATCCTAATAAGGATATAGCGCTAAAAACAGCTGTATATTGACAAGCTCCACACAAACTAGATCTGAAGGATCTATGGCTTTGCATGCTGATAGTGCATATAAGCTAAAAAAGTTTAAATAAAATGAAAAATAAAGTGCTTAAGAGAGGTCTGCTTAAATAAAAATAATACTTGGTTCTTATCTAGACTCTTCTATGTGGAAATATTGACAAGCTTTGATTAATTAAACCTTACCAACACCTCTGCAATGTTTTAATATCCCCCATCTCACGCTGAGCCACAGATATGTTCTGTGACTTGTCAAGGTCACTCTGCAAGTCTGTGACTGGGAACTCAATGTTCCTTGCTTCAGCCCTAAGCCTTAGGCAGAGAGTTCATCTTCTGCTATTGTTTAGGAATATTAACAAACTTGAATTGTACCCAGTTATCATGTCATTCAAAGACCATTTAGTAATGTAAATTCATCCTAATTCTAGTGCTAATTCTTCAGCACTAGTAGAGGATAAAACTGATGGCTTTACCCTTGCATTTCCTTGATTCTGTTCATTAAGCTTACACTGGTGACATTATTTGCATATAACTTTTAGAATTTAATTTTGACTCAGGGTGAAAGCAAAAGAGAGATTTTGTATTCTCTTGCAGGTTGATTCAGAGGTGTCACAAGACTGTGTTTCTACATAATTTAATGCAGTCAGTGTGACTGAAGAAAGAACTGCAGGACCATAAAATATAAAAATAGAGAGACAGTTCAGGTGCAGTGTAAAATGAGATTCTTGTACTGGTACCATCCTTTGCTTTTCCCATGAGGAGTTGCAGTTTTGAGCCTTTAAGCTCAAAAAAAAAAAAAAAAAAAAAAAAAAAAGGCAATGCTTTAGTACAAATGAATATTAAACCTGGATAGATGAATGCATTTGGCTGGAAACATTTAAGCCAAAAAGGAAAGTGAATAGGAGAGACACAGTATTTGTTCTCTGTTGCGCCTGTTATACAGGAACAGAGTACAAAATGGCAAAATATTTTTGGTATAATTGGTGGAGAATGCAACTGAGAGATCTGTGCAACAGAATTAATTTCCTTCTCACCATGCTACCTCTCATGCTATCTTTCAGCGAACAATTTGCACTAACTCAAATAATTAATGTGCCAGCATTATTCAGAAATGGGCATGGACATGAACTGCGCTCCGAATTTTCCTAGTCAAAGCACAAGCCACCATATAAAGCCTTCCACCAGCACAAGTCAGCCAAATGAAAAAAATTCCATGTGGCTTCCTCCAAGGCTCTGGGTAGTTTTATTTTGTCCTTAATCATACTTATTTATAACAGAAAGAAAAGTGAAAGACAGATACCCAAGGGATGTCAGATAATATTTTGAAAGACACTGGCACATATTTAGAGCAAAGAACCAATAGCCTGCCACTTTCATGTCATTACACTAAAACATAATTGATATTATAACTTATATGAGGCTTACAAAGTCATGAAATATCAAAACCTAATGAGCAGTTTAAGACATGTGCTCAAGATGGTATAAATACAATTTCCAGATCACATCCATGAGAGCTGCTTAATGGTCAGTACAGTAGCAGGAAAAAAGCCACGGCCTAAGGGGATGAGAGGCTTAATGTCAGTTAATAACATTTCATGCAGCATATACATGTACACTTCCCCAAGAGAACTGCAAGAGGATAAAAGGATGAAGAGATAATAGATATCCCAGTGGCTCTTTTATACTGGGTTCTCAATTTAATCTAGTCTGCTTATTAGAGAAGAGGAAATAATTCAGAAAATACAATTTATTCAAGAAATTTCTTCTCTAATCCAAAGGAAAATTTTCTCTAATTTGTTTAGTATTCAAAATGATTTATGAAGTGGTTTTTGCACACAATGATGGGTCTGAAATGACTTCTGAGATTTGCTGTGTAAGTATGCAAACCATATTGATTAGAGATAGACAGATCTATGCTTCAATGAATGTCAATTGAAAAAACCCGATTTAAATTCAGCAATCCATTCAGTCATACTGTGGTTTAATATTACTATCTGCTGATCATTCAAGGGAGTGGGATAACAAAGTAAATTTACTTTCCTATTGCTATTAATACAGTGAGTGCTTTGTCTCTATAAGCCTAATTACTGCTATGTGTTTTATGTGAGCATTATATTCTATCAAATCTAAATAAATATATAATAGATTTTATAAAACTATTAATTTATCTGATAGGAATGTTCTCCAGTGTTCCCTTAGGAAAATACAGGACAGTATTTTAACATGTTCCTAATTTTATCTGTTATCCAAACAGAACAGAAGCACTTGCTCATCTCTAAGAACATAAATAAGATCCATTGATTTCACTGCATTACGTAAGTGACCTAAATAAAAATTATTTTCTCAGGAAAGTTAAAATTATATTTAGCAATCTTTCCACATAAAATTGCATTGCAAATGAGAATATTTGACTATTTTTAAATTTTTAACCCTTTCACAGGTTACAAAGCTAAGTGTAACCATAGTCACTGAGTAATTTAGAAATCCTCCTTGTCAAAAGTATTTATTAAAGGCATTATTAGAATAATGCAAGTCTTTAATTATTAAACAACCTGATCACATAACCACATCTAAATAACCCAAATTACCTGTAAGACCATTTCTGAATGGAAAATCTTTAACCGTATTTCTCTAAATAAGACCTATTATAAATTGCTTGTGCTATATAGTTCTCGAATGGTTCAGAGTAATAGAGTTGTACTTAATAATTTGTTGTAAAGCTTAGTTGAAATATTTGTAGCACGCAACTTATTTAAAACTTAATTAAAAATGTTTCCCCTACACATCACAGGCTACCTGTGCCTGGATATCTAAAAACTTCATATGGTGCTCAGTTCTTGTACTCTCTGAAATGGAGACACTGCTAGGCCTAGCAGGTAGAAGAAATTCCAACATGCTTCTTTCATTTGCCATGTGTTCATTATTTTCCTACATAATCTCTTGGAAATAAGAAGAAAGTTTGATGTGCCCTGGTATTAGTTCTCTAACTCAATTAATTATGCGTTCCTTATCCTGGAAAGAAGCACTAATGTATTTTTGTAATATGTAACCCAAGGCACATAATCAGGTGTCTGTGCCTTCCAGAGGCCCGTGGTAATGTAACTTGCCAGTTAGTTAAATGACAAAATGTGACACTGGACTTCATTTATTCCACTTCTATTTGCCTATGATATTTATTCTTATACATCTGGAAACCTATTGACTTGGTACGTTCTCCCTAATTTGCTACACATGACAGTGACACTATTACCTTTTTGTTACTTGTTTTACTGGCTGGGAAAACAAAATGACATAAGAAACTTCTTTCTCCTCTCAGCCATGTTTTGCCATTTGTGTATACTCAATTCTTAGCATTGCCTAAGCTTTTGGGGCCTTACAGTTTCTTGATTTACCAGATTAAGCAGAACTTATATACTATTTTGATCTCTACATAGAAATCATTATCTAATAGCAATACTTTCACTGAGACAACCTGGGTGTTGCAGAAGTATATGCAGTCCTCATCTGTGAGACCATAAAAAAAGTCAATCTTGTTTAAAAATCAGATTAAACATTCACTAAAAGAAACCATATACAAAACTCTTCAGCTGAATAAGGGAAAAGCAAAAGTAAGGAGTACCCCTGAGGGGCTCATTCAGCACAGTGTGCTGCCTCCCGTAACAACAGAGAGACAAGGAGAGCACATAAGCTTGGTGACTTTCTGCAGTCCATTCCCCGTATACATGTCCTCAGTGTCCAGAATGGTTTAATTAATATTGTCAGTGGGTACATGCCGGCCCAACATTAAAAGAACTAAAGGGCACCTTTGTGAGATTGTTATTCGTGAATAAGCTCTTTCCAAATCTGCTGCTAATGGCTTCCTCCATCCTTTCTGATGACTTCTGGCTTCAAGAAATTCACTGTGTTAAGTACTCTTGCCAGCTAACACAAAACCTCTACTGGTTTCAAGTCCCAGTAGATCTAGATTTGTGGGATTTTGTGAGCAGCCGTGATGTATTGTTTATATATTGCCTACATGATTTCATGAACCTCAGTTACAACCTCCCTTGGCCTTCTCTTCTTCAAATGTAGTGTCCCAACCTTTTAGTGTCTCTGCACAAGGCAGCTGCTACATCATCTTGAACATTTTCCTTGTTTTTCTCCATACTTCTTTGGATCCTATTACATACTTCTCCCTGGACCCTTCCTGATATGTGGAGACCAAACTGCATAGAATACTCAGGAAATGGGCACATCAATTCCCGGAGTGATGCTCTGTTATTCCCTTATTTCAGGCACTTTCTGTTTCTAAGGATAATGTCACTAACTTTTCTAAACTTACCTAACAATTGGTAGGTTTTTATCTGCCACTTGACACTGAGAGATTGTCTTCAGAGAAATGTCAGGGGTTCTCTTCTGAGTTTTAAGTGTCAGTTCTGAGTTCAGCATCATGTCAGCATGGTTTATGTTATTTTTTCCTAGATGCATCACACTGAACTTCACCTACTGACTTTTAGTCTGTTCAGTTTTATTTTGGAGATTCTTGCCATTGAAGCCAAATGACTTTGATTGTGAATAGAGAATTTATTATCCACAGACTTGCAGATTTCACTGTTCTTTGCTCTCTCCAGAGCAGAAAACTAAAACTGATCCTAGTATCAATTTCCATTCTGAAATTTTGCCATTAGTAAGGCTATCCATTGATTCCTCTTCTTAAAAAACTTTCCCCCAATCCAATGGCAATACAATTTCTTTAATAAGCCTCTGATGTGGAACCTGATCAAAGGCATTTTAAAAAACAAAGTGTATTATGTCCATTTGATCCCATTTATTCTTATTATTACTGGTAACATCTCTGAACTGCAGAAGCCATGCAACCTCTTCCAAACAGTTGTTTTCACTCATACACATATATAACATCTTAAAAGAAATGGAAGTCAGGCTCATTGGCTTGTCATCTCCAAGATCATCTCTAAAGCCCTTCTGACAGATGGCAGATACAACAGCTGTCCTAGTCCTCTAGCTCACTGTCCATTTGTAATGACATTTTACATCCCTTAGCCAGAAGTTTGGGAATTTTATATTCAGAACTCTTGGTTTTATGCCATCTGGTCCTGATGACTTTCCTAACCTGCCTGACTGGTCTAATATTTCCTGTTCATTTACTTCAAGTTGATCTATATCTTACAGACAATCTGCTACAGAAATGCATCAGGTGTGAGAGTTACAGCACTAAATACCTACTCAAAGATTTCACGGAGTTTCTCTGCTGCGTCTTCATCAATACTGCATGTCCCTTCTACGCCCTTGCCATGAAGCAATAAAGTCACTGACAATCCTCACTTTATGAATTATCCATCTTTGTCAAGCACAGGATGAAAATTGTTTGTTCCTATTGTTAAGTGAATGGAATAAATTTTAACATTTGTGAACATAACCCTAATATACAAGTATGATGTGATCTTAGTCCTAAATAGAAGTGTAATGTTCTAAGGTTACCTAGAACATTAGAACATAGAACCTAGAACATAACTTCCTGTTAGTTATTATTTCTACAATCTGCATAACTTGCAAATTTAAAGACTTTGAAATCCTTCAGAAAAGCCTAGGTCTGAGATCACACACGCAAAGTTCTCTTCCACAAAAGGTTTATCCAGTCAAAGGAGTCAAAGGGCAAAGGTGTAAGAGAAAAATAACCAAGACTACAGCAACTTCATCCCATTCTTAATGGTTTTGGAAAAATTAAGTTCTTACTTCTGGAAAGTAAGCTTTCCAAAAAGATCAGCAACAGTCACGTTATCTTCAAAGTTTGTGTGTTGCTATGTGTGTGCTGTTCTTAGGAAGCAAAAATTTTTCAGTTTTTATACTTCATGCAGGCTACCTTTTAGGAAAACAATGAAATAAGCAGAAGTGTAAATCAAAAGCACTCTCCAGCCAAAGGAGAAAGAGAGATTATCAATTGCCTTTGGTAATTAAAGTGATAAGAGGAAATCTATGTTATTGTACTAGAAGTACTTAAACTACAAAAAGAAGATTTAGCTCTAATACAACATTTTTCAGTTTTAAAACATTTATTAACACAAAGCAATAAAAATTCTGAATGATATCTAAACCCGTACAGGGAATAGTATAGGGTTTATATGGCTCTTATTCTGTACTTCAGACTATATTTTGGAAGCATGAGAGTGTTTTGGGAGTGATGAGAGAGTCAGAAATTCTTCACCTCAAATGAGTGTTTGAATTAGAATTTGGGAGCCCTAACTCCCACAGCTGTGCCCTGATCATAACAACCTTTTATATGTTTGGCTCAAAAGTCTGCAAGTCTTAGTTATTTTTTTCAGGAAGAACGGATTTCTTTCTGAGAATGACCACCTTTTTGTAGACCAAAAAGAAGTTATTGTTGTTTTGTTAATTGTGAAGACATATCCGTCCTATTAAACATTAGCATTCACCATTAATGATACTTCTTAAAACAGAATTTTCAATTAAATGTTCAAACTTGGGACATATATGCAGGCAAAGTTTTCATGAACTCATGACACCCAGTGAGAAATCAACCCTCAAAAATATTTAATAAAAACAGATTACCAGTGGCAGTTCAAAACCTTTCCTTCTGCAAAACACTTTTGTATAACCTCAAGTAGAGCAGAATGTTCTGGAAAATAAGCAAACAATTGGATTTTCCTGATTTGATATATGCAATCAGTTCTAACAGCCCCAACATTTCCAACTGATATAAGCAGTTTTAATAGATTCAGCTAACGTTTGAAGACCAAGGGCTGCTCTGCTTCTCAAAGGGAATAAAGTTCCACTATTCCTAATATTTCTTAATAAGTTTGCTCTTAAAAGATGTGCAGAGATTTTTTTTATAAGTACATTGATTTTACTTAATGGTAGCACACTAAACGAAACTTTGGCCATCATCACTCCTTAACTGAAAAGACAGAAATCACACTACCTCTATAACAGTCCATTAATTCACATCTGCACAAATAACTGGCTGGAGTGGAATACTGAAGTAATATTTTGTATAGCCCTATTAAACTCCCTCCTCAAAGTCTGGGTTAACCCTTTGCTGGAGCAAAGAGCACTCTTGTCTTTTCTGAGACATTAAACATAATTAAGCTGTGTGCTGTAACTTAAAGCCTGAAATTAGGTACTGACTACATTTCATACACCAAAGCCCAGTTTCTACACTAAAACAGTCATAAAACAGTCTAAATATTGCCTGGAATATGGACAGAAGGCTTGAAAAGAAACATAAAAACTAAATCTGTTCATAATTCCTCCTCAGCTTTCTCACTGTTACCCATATAATCCCATGTGAGATTTTTAAACACCACCTTCACATTTAGTCTTTAGCAAACATATCAATACATTTACCTTTGAATTCTATTCAATTTCCCATTCTTTGTAGTACACCTAGAATCTTTAAAGATTTGAGAAAACAGTAGTGTCTGTTCTTTCTGAGAGTTAGAAATGAACTATGCAAACAAAACAAACGTGCAATTTTTGCTTCATCAGTCTTTAAATACACAGGTCCCATCCCAATAGAGTATAGATGGCGTTTTTTGGGTCAGATATAAATACTACTGGCTTCATCTGAGGTGATACAGACAGAGTTTCAGCATATAAAATAATCACCTCTGGAATTCCCTAGAACTATCACTTTGCATGTCATTTAAATAAAAAAAAAATCCACAACACTAAAAAAGACTATATAAATGTTTGCCTCAGTGACTTCTCATTCTTTCTATACTCAATATTTGAGACAGGAGAACAGCTCGAATTTCATTAGTAGATCTGTTAAGCTCTTTAACCTCTGGAACCACTGGAAGTTTTCCCCTTGACCTGCCAATTGAATCCATAAAGCATATTGAGAAAAGTTTCCCTGAAAAAAAAAGAAGTTGAAATAACATACAAAACTGAGGAACTTGTGTGAAATAACTCATTAATATATGGGGCTCAGCTCTTGCTCATGGTTTGCAGGCATCCTAGACCTCAACTCCAGCATTTGAACTACTCCCAACTTGAACTCTTAGCTTTTGATTTCTCAGATTATAAGAACTATGTGAGTAATTTGTCAATATAATGCACATGAATTGTAACAATGAAAAATGTAGTTGTACGTAGAGTGAATTATATCATATACCACACAAACCAAAACTAGCAGACCGAAGATGAATCCAACTTGAATGGGAGGACTCTTGTACAGGGTGTTCACACTACCAACGTGAAGTTAGTTTTGTTTAAATTGTCTTTGTGAATGAGAAGGAAAGAATTGACATTTGGAGAATAGGAAATAGAGAGAGTAAAGTAAAATCAGTTAGTCCTGAATTTAGAATAGTTATAGTAATTTAAGGAGAATTCAAAGGAATTCCCACAATAACCAGAGAACACAGCAGAACAGCACAAAAAGAAACGGAATTTGTTTTCTGCTTGAGAATTATGTAGAAAAACTTCACAGGGAACAAGGAGTATCCATGTTTCAGAGGAGAAACCAGAGGGACAGAGAACATCCTGGAACATACACTGGCCATTTTGGTGCAAACAAAACACCCATCCAACCAGAACTTTGTCAACAGCAATGACCATAAACAATGCAAAGATGATAAGCAACATGATAAATTATACTTTCCCAGCTATTTTCAGATATGGAGATTTCCTGATTCTGATGTGATTTGTCTGTTTAGTTACCCTCAATACATCTCTCTTTCAATTACTTTTCTGGTTTCTCCTGTGAAACATGTAAAATTGCTGTATCCCAAACACGTTTTGGAAGGGATTTTCACAGTGTTGTTTGTGATCCTATCCTCTAACATCTTCATTTTACGGTCTTCTTTTCTTAAATTGCAAGAAATGGAGATGCAGAAGTTTAGACCTTAAAATTTTCTTTTACTTGTTTTTTTCACCAACCTTAAACAATAAAATGCTGCTATAGAAACTGAACAAGTTGACTACAGAACTGAAAAATTAGCACAACATTAATATTTTTCTTATAGATGGGAAAAGCACACTGTCATATTTGAACCCCGATGTGGTATAAGTAGCATATGTCCTGTACAGCCCTAACAATGGGGCTATCAACCTAAGTCCTAGTACATTTACAGCAACAGCAGACAAAAAGGCAACCTAGAAAGTGGTCAGTAGTTTTCACTCACACAACTGCCAGTTAGTGGTCAACAAATAATAATATGGAAAGGGATGTCAGGTAGTCATCTTCAACATTTTCAGTGGCAGTATGAAATTAATTTATAAATTGATACCTTTTTAAAGCTAAAAAATTGGAAGAAATTATGTAGGCCTGAAAGATAATGGGTTTTTCTCAGAATATATAAGACAGACAGAAAACAGAGAGATGATGTTCACCATTATCATCATAGTTATTATTATTATTATTATTATACTATCTCACCCATAATTCAGCCTAAAAGTGTCCTTGATAAAGCAGCTGTGGCCTGAAGGATAAACAACAGTAAAAGTAGTCACCATCAGGGAAAGAAGGAACTCACAGAGCCTTATGATTTGCTATCAAGGTTGTCTTGTTTTCAGATGACCTCTCTTTTTCTGAATTCCCCTTGGTAAAGGTTATTTGTAAATGCTTATTAAATGCTGCTTCTTAACATTCTCTCTATGCCTTGTCATTGTAACACAAAACAAGTGAATAAACTTTCAGGCTGATTGTTTTATTTCATCTTTTTCCAAATTTCATGGTGATATCAGAAAAACTTGGCACTCTCTTGAACTCTTCACCTCAGAATCTGACATGTGCTGTATTCCATATATCCCATTGGGATTCATGCCCTCCCATTAATGTCAGCAGGCAAGAAAGCTAAATGGAAGGAGTCTTTTCATCTAAGAAACCTACCTAAATACAAAATTTTATGGGTTTTTTTATCTTTTTTTGTTTATATACATCAATTTTTCTTTTCTGCAGCTCATTCCAGTTAATACATTATTTGTCAGGTGGCTAATTAGGCATGGTTATTACAAAAAAACCTGTCCAATTACAAATACTTGGCGACAGTTGAAATTCAACCATAAAAGAAACACAAGCAACACTGATGCAAAATATGATATAAATGGCATACAAGAAAAAAAAAGTCAACAGGCAAGTAAATCTGAAATATACTGTATGATGAAGTAACTGCTGAATAGAAATGGTCAAGACTGACTCTAAAAGAACAGGGGGGAAAAGCACGGGATGTTTCTGGATAAGAAACTCTAGGTCGAATCATCACAAGAATCCAACAGAGAGTATTTCTAAAAATGGCAATAAACAATGAAAATTTCAAAAACACCAGCAAATATTTTTTGTGAATTATATTCTGCTTTCTCTACATTCATCCTACTTTCATGTTGTTATTCTTGCTAAAATAAAGGACAAACAAGGGGAAGAAATGGCTCTACATCTTAGGTGTTCTATATGGCCTATTTCATTCAATGCACATTCTTCAAAAAGATTTAAAGTAAGCTCAATGCTTATAATTACCTACATTTCCATTGTAAGATAAGATTTCTGCTGTACGAATTTTTTTTCCCTGTTATGAATTGAATGCTTCGCTTGCACTACACCTTTTGCACATTTGATCAACAAATGTAAGACTTCATTAAATCTCAAAGAGCTTAAGCTAATACAGAAGGAGTTTATTTTTCTAGGCATGGTTTGCATTATAACTACCTCCAGTTCATTTTAAACTGAAGAGTTTTATTTGCCAAGAAAAGAAAGGAATATGCTTATCTTTAATATATGATCATTAAATAAACATCTTTCATGCAAGAGATTTGTTATATTAAAGAGTATTAAAATTATATCAGCCAACTTTTTTATTTTGAAATACTGCACACAAGTGAGGAAATGCGGTAATACCTATGTAGAGAGGTATAAATAATAGGAAAAGCTTCTCACTCTCTCTCCAAAGAAAAACTCCATTATTTTACCTGCTATTCTGACAGTTCTCCCCGGGAGAAGAAATTAGTCCAATTCATAGCTGACTTTGGGTAAGATTTTTTTGCATTTCTACCATGGGTATGCAACTCCATCTAATTTTCCATGACACCTGAGTATCAACTTCTTTTTCCAATCAGGGAGCCCCAAATGTCCCATTTTTGCCGTGATGCTCACATTGTTAATGAAGGGAGAAAATGTAACTGAGTTTCTCAGACTGCTAGTAACAACCAGTTGCATGAACAAGATTTGTTAGCTAGCAAGTCTGTGGTTCACCAAGGAGTATGTAAGTTCTTATTCTGTTGTACTTCCAGAATAAATCTTCCAGAACAGTCTGTCAAATGGGTTATGGAAGTTCAGAATTATTAATTTAAAGCAAACTGGACACACAAATTAACTCTATTCTTCACTTACCTAACACCATGCCCTGATGTGACCATCCCTGACTAGTCTAAGTCTTCCCATTCAGAAATAGAAAAATATAAACACCTGGGATTTTCTGTTATGTCAGTGAATACATGCAGGGAGGGACTTTTGTATAAAACTTTTCCTGACAAAGAGCAAAAAACTAAGGCAACCACACAAAGAAGCAACCTCAGAAAAGTAGAATTGTCAATAGCTCCAGAAGGAAAGCATGGAAAGCATCAGTTGCCACACCAGCTCTGGCAACAGACTGGTATGCACTGCTTTTTTAATGTTCTCGTGTGTTCCATGATCACTATTAATGGATCATTTGTCCTACATCAATATTACATGCAATTACTATTGGAAAATTATTACCCTAGGTCCAATGCTAGGAAATATCAGAAGAGTCAGGATTCATAGCTCAGTTGGTTAGAGCATGGTGTTAATTCCACCAAGGTTGCAGGTTTGATCCCTGCATGGGCCATTCAGTTAAGAGTTGGACTTGAGGATCCTTGTGTCTCTCTTCCAACTCAGAATATTCTGTGACCAGTGTTCAAAAGAATGTGTTAAGGGTCATATATTTTTCTGAAGCACTGATAAGGTATTACTTTTTGTGGATTTTGTTGTTGTTGTTCTTGTTGTTTTAAAAAATAAAAATCAGAAAAAGTGAGATCATATGAGTTGTATGAAATCCGTCGTATAAAATTCTCGCAGTTTTGTTAAATGAGAACAAGTAAGTTTTAGTTCATATCCTGTTCCTACGTAAAATTCATTTTCATGCAGTTTCTCCCTTTGCACGGGTTTTGTTCCACGGAAGCCCTCAGTTCTACTGGTTTCAGTCAAGCAACTATAGATTAACCAGAGTGAGAAAAAGGTTTTCCAACAGTTCTATAAAGCTCTGATGCTCCTTTGAAACTGCTGCCAACAGGTGGTAAACTGCTACAATTCACTGCAAACAATTTTGCAGCATTGGCATCAGGATGCTACAGTAATGGATGGTCCAAAACAAATGGACTTGCAAAATTCCTGGGACCACATAGTAAGTTCATTCCAGCCGTGAAGCAGCCATCAGATGGCAACAATTTTGTCACCACTAGTACGGAACATAATGGAGTATGTGTCCTGGAGCTGAAAAGCTCCATAACTCATTAACTATCCCTAGAGTCATTCCTGTCACCACTAGCTTTAAGTTTTAATTTCCTTGCTTTCTCTGGTTGTCAAGGCTATTTGACTATATCTCTTTTGTATTTAATCACCAGTACCAATGCTTTTGATGAGATTATGTTGCTAACCTGGTACTCCAGGAAGTCACAAACACAATTTGTTCCTGTATAAACAGATCTAAGTACAGCTTTTCACTTTGAGATAGAAAAAAATAACTAGCCCTATGAAACATAACATCTTTAGCAAAAATGCTTTGGAGAACTAGATTATCAAATGTAACAGTTCAGTGGTTCAATTCATACCTGACAGGCTTCAAAGAATATATATGCAAATTGATCTCCCAGCTGCAAGGGTAATTAACATGGCCTGCTGCAGGGGGCTCTTCTTCCACCCATTCTGTTTCATTATTATTTTAGTGACTTTACATTTTTCTCAACCCACTGTCTTTTGGTATGGAAATAAATCTAACTTCCTGCTTTATGTAAACTTCATTACACCATAATCAGCAGGGAGTCTAGCCTGCTGCAAGTGAGAATGTTTGAAAACCAGTACAGCCTGACATAAAGCTTAGCACTGTACAAACACCTTTGTTGTTGATATTCTTATGTGTATTTTCCTGGTTTTGCCCAATACACTTCTTGTACTGTTTTAAGGTACTACAGTAAGTTCGATTTATCCCTTGCATTTAAACCCGTTTAACAACATTGAGACAGAGCTAGCAAAGGACCAGAAAAAACCAAAGAATCTTGGAACACGCTGTTTAATCCATCTTTTGCTAGGGCATTAAAACCGTATTTGTACTCAAGCCAGCACACTTTTTTTCCCCCTCCCAAAGCAGGAAGGATATAGCCCTAAGAGTAGAGCACGTCATGCAGTATTGGACCTGTTGGCAATATACTGGGTCATGAACTGAAATATGTGGATCTGTTTCCACAGAGAGATGTGCCCTCTGAATTACATGTTGTTAAATGTTGTCCATATGGTTACGAAGGAACACCAAAACTATTTTCCCATTGTATAATAAGAGTGCAACTTACAGGGAAACAATCATGTTACACACACCTGGGAAAGCTATAGATATAAAAACATTACTGCTTTTGGAGATCTTTCATAACTAGAAACTTCTGTATGAAGCCATTTCTACAAATCATGAAGCAAAATTGTATGTTAAATCATTTTAACCAAATGTTTATGAGTAGATATAAAGTAACAGGTACCTCTATAATTCATAAGTGGCTAAACTTTCCCTTACAGAGGGTCACTAAAGTCAATTGATTTACTACAGGGATAAATTTAATCCAGCCCACTGCATGTTTCCATGTTACACATCTGTATATCAAAGTTTGATAATGCTTTTTTCCACAAAAGTCTTTACAAGCTTGAAACAACAGTGTGTATCCAAATGCATGCATGTGTGTAAGCACATATCTATGTTAAATAATATTGGGAAAATCCTGACAGTGGTTGTAATATTTTGTTAAGCATTCAGGCTGTTTACTCATCAAATCAATGTCAGCTATACAGAAAACCTTCAGTCTGTACATTACTAGATTTCAGCCAGTGCCCTGAAGGGCCAGGTCATGCCCTGTATTTATTCTCATCTGATGCCAGGGTACTAAACAACTAGAGAAGCTCTTCTGCTGCCTACACACTATTGCACATCCAATACTTAACCGAGGTTAATTGTATGTATGCTAAGAGGATTCTGGGGGAGTGGGAACAAACTCACTATTGCATAGCTGGATAAGGCCAGTCCCGACCCTGGATATCACTCCCATATCTTTCCAGAAAGTAAGTGAATGAACTATGAGATGGAAAAAAGAAAAATACGACAGAAAGAGAGAGAGCACATGTGTGCTAGCTGTTTGAATCAATTTTACATTTATGAAGATATATTGTTTTAAGCATTAACAGATGGGATTTTTCAGTAGTGCCTCACAGAATTAGGTACCTATTTTCCCCTGAATTTTATTGCTGGTTGAGAGTTTATCTTTCTCAGCCCCCACAGAGAAAGCCAACCTGCATTTTGGTCTGAAAAAGGAGACTTTATAAATTACTTGTTGCCGGTATGGCGAAATGCACCTTTAGGAGTCAATTTCTGGCAGATTAGCATCACCACAGCTTCACAGTCAAGTGATTTGGACATGGGCCATAATGAATGAGGCATTCCCAGCAACATAACACTGATTTTGCATTATTATAAACCAGGGGTTGACAGCAAAATACTATTTTTGCATTATTGTAAACTGGGGACTGAGAGTTACTGCAGTCTGGCAAATGTTCAGCAATCATTTGCTGGCAGCCTCAGTTGAAAGGCCAAGAACTGGGAGGGCAGGGAATCTGAACATATCTTTCTGGAGGAGATTCCTTCCAGTCAGTGTTGAGAAATACTTCAGTGCCCAGGGAAGAAGCTGAGAGTTAAGCTTGCCATCGTCAGTCTTGTGTCATGAAAGAACAAAGTTTGAATTCTCAGAGTGTACAAACTTCCTCATCCCACAAAACTCGGGCTTTAAAATAATTACAAAGAAAATGGCAGACCTGTAATAAGAGCCTGAAATGCTGACAGGATAAGAGAACAGTCACAAGCGGAGACTGATTTTTTCCACCTCTTTCCAGTTCTGCTGTACAGCTGAAAAGGATGAAGTGGCCAACAAAAATTTTGCTTCTGTAATTTTCCACTGCATCTGCAGAATGGTTCTTTAAATGTCACTTGACCTTGAATGCAAAAATAATTTGTCCTTTATCAGTCCTTTTCATGGCCTGGCTTACAGCATCAAATTTACATCCTGCCTTACTGTGGAGCTTCTTGTGATAATGAATTCAAGCAAATACCTGTGCTCCAGAAATGTATTCCTTTTCACTGTATAAAATGAGGAATGCAGATGCCTTTTGTCTGTCCCTTGCCATTCTACTCTGACCTATGGGCATCACCACCATGTACTAGATCTGACTCAGAAATCCCCTCCACCCCCCCCTTCCACTCAAGGCCTATGCCTTTCATAGGAATGCAGTTCTCAGACTTCTGAAAACTAAAGATCTCCGGTCATTGTTATGCAATAACAAACATTTCTCCTTTGTTACCCTCCACATCTTTTTCTCCATTCACTCTTCCTATTATTCTGTTTTACTAAACTTAGCGAGATTGCCCAAAACTATGTTTGACAGCTGTTTAGCACACAGGAGCAAGAGACAAAGCAGTGGAAGGAAAATTTAACTGTGGGGAAGGAAAACATCACTGACCCTTCCCACCCACTCCCATTCACATGAAAATATGTATTTTTCTGGATAGAGGCAGTAGCTGTGTGCTTGAGAATGACTGGCATCTGCTGAGCCTGTTTCTGATTCTTTTGGAGCATGCACTGAAACAAACTGCAACAAAAGGTAAATTCAAGAAAGAGTAGGATAACATGGGTTAAATGAAATCTCCTCACAGACTAATTAATGTACATCTAAATTAAGATGCATTCAGTTAAAATGCAAGTATAAGATTTTACTCCCCTGGCTCTTTCCACTGAATTCAACACGTCGATTATGCATCTTGGAATAAAGATGTTTGCTTGACAAAAGCTAACTTGAGGATCTGCAAGGCTCCTGATAGACCTTTTAACAAATTGGAAAAATTACAGGCCTGTAGAAAACAACACTGTCCTACATTCCCACAAGCAGTACTTTAAATAAAAATGCCCCAGGATGGTTGAGGGCCACTGTAATTCTTTGCCCCTTTTCAAAAGACCTTCCATGCATCGTGCAGGGTGCACTGACTCTCCTTATTGAATACTGAGCGTGCAAAAGTCATGGCAGTTGTCCTATGTCCTCTCTGCAGCATATAGCCTACAAGCAACACTGCTGCACAGCAGAAGACACTGAGCTTTTTCTGAGGAAGAATTGCTATTCTGAGATTATTTTTGTCTAGTCATGAAGGCAGGAGAAATAAATGTCCTCAACATCTACAAGGGGCCACCAAACTGCAGATCTGAAAAAAACCCTCTGATTATACACCCTCCAGCTGATTCTGGATCAGTGTCAGCAGAAAGATCAGCAAGCTCCACTATGCCCAGAATGTGCATAATGGAGACAAATATATTGGAGAAATTGCAACTTACCAAGGGAGAAAAACTGATGAACTCCACTCTCTTAGTTTGATTCAGACTCCCAGGACCTGGTAAAGATATCAAGACATTAGAACCACTTGTGCCTCTGAACTGACTTCTCAAAGGAATCCTGTACCAAAGAAACTGCTGCCAGGGTTCTCCCAGCTTATATGTTCAGTTCAATATCATTAGGCTGCACATCCCCTTGTACAGACCTTTCCAATACAGAGAAATGGAACTACTCAGAAGGACTGGAAGCTTCATTCTGCCTCCTCCTTATCCTCAGTTTGGCCTCCTCTTTAAGCAGAAAGTTTATTTATCCCTTATCAAAGCCACATTTTTAAGCAGATATTTAGCTTCATCTACCATGCTATAAAGTATGTCTGGGCATGTTTAAGTGCTCCAATGAACTAGCACTCATATGGCCAAAATAAAGCTCGAGGGAGTTTCTTGCAATGCCCTTACAGACTTGAAAAACATCAGATGCAGGTCATTGTTGATTAGTATTTCACTGACTCTCTTCACATGTTTTTAATGAAAATGTTCTCAGCAACACCCAGTACCTGGACACTTACAGGTTAGTCTTTCTGTAAGGTAGGAATGTGTCTTAAATAATCCCATCAAGTTGTCAAGTGAGGGGAAAAAAGCACATGCATTTGAAATGCACACACTATCACGGTATCAATTTCTTTTATTGCAAAATAAAAAGGAAGATCTGTCTATCTGAGAAATGTTTTGGGCATTTTTTTCATCAAATAGATGAATCACCTGGAAAGTGATGCAGGATGATGTTTCTGAATCTGCTTGTTCTTTCCCATGGTGCCAAGTGCCAGGCAAATCTATTACTGCTCCTGTGGCTCTATATTTCCTCCAGTTAGCTCAAAAAATCCTGCAGTACTAGCAAGATGCTGTTGATCTTACCCACCAGGCCAGTGCCTGTAAAGGAGCCAAGCGGGGACATCACAGGCATAACATCCTCCATAGGAGGACCCTGGTAATCCAACACAGAGCTGATAGGCTTCAAGAGTCCTGGGGACCCTTCACCTAAATGTTTGCAAGGGCTGATATAAAATATGAAAGGATGTTTGTATCATTAAAAATGTCTTAGACCTTGTAGCACAGTTACATGTGCTTGGATTGGTAAGTGAAAGAGTTTGCAGGTACCAGCAGTACGATGTCTGCAGGCTGAAAAACCTGGCAACACTCTCCCTCTCAACACTCCCCCTCTTTAGTTAAGGTCCTCTTCATTGCCAAGCCTACAAACAGAGCACAAGGTGGTTTTATGGACAAGTACAGATTAGAGAGATCTATAAAAGGATTCTTAATCCCTGATACATAGAGCAGCCAGTGCAACACTAAAAAAAGTACACACTCTTGGCTTTACTCAGATCATCCATCCCCAACTGTCAGCATGACGATAGCTGTGTATCACCTGGTGGTAGACACAAGAGCTGATGCTGTAACCCCACAGCAGGGGAGTTGGTTCAGTGTTTTCTGGGCTCCCTGGCAAAACCAGTGCAGCTAAAGTTCCCAGGGCGACTACTGCAAGCTATGGCACCTGCCGAGGATCAAAGCCTTGAAGGATCTCCCCTTTTCCAAAAAAAAAACAAAATTAGGGTTTCTTTGGGTATTAATCTTCTCCCTTAGGTACAACTGGGAAATGTGAGCATTGAAACTGTAGAAATAACAAGAAACAAGAAAAATAGCTGAGTGATAAAAAGAGTTCTGGATATCCTGTAAAAAGAAACACATTTACAGGGCTGAGTCAAGAGAAGAGCTTGGAAAACTCTGGGGAAAGGGGAAAGGGAAGTGGAAGTGAAGGTGAAGGCAAGAGTGTGTTAGTAATTAGTTTAGAACAATAAGTCTATTAAACTATCATTTATTTGCTTTAGTTGGTATATCAGTTCCCTGGATAGGAGGTTAGGAACATGTAGGAACAGCAGCTGTGCTATCATTCTCAAGACAATTCCTAGGAGGCTCTCCAAAACACATATGGCCAAGCAATGTTAGGGGGCACAAAAGCATCATCCTACTCACAAGGTCCTGATTGTTTGCAATCATTAAACAGACCCCGCATTTCTCAGGTAGCTTGGGGCGGCTAATCCCAGACTCCTGCCACTTTGCTTATCAGGTATTCCTTATCAAGTTCAGATACGCATGCAATTTCTTCCTTCACAGTTTTTGCCTGCATATGACTGCAGTTCAGTTTGTGAAGCTCACTTATTCCAGGTATAGTTTTTAATTCCCAAGTTTTTGCATGAAAGATTAGATGCATTAAGCTCTGAAAATATCCATATTGTAACATAGAAAAATACTGCCAAAAAAAAAGCCTCTTAATCATTTAAACTTTGGATGGACACTTTTACTTTCAATTTTTGCTACTTGAAATTGTAAAATAAAGCCCATATTGACATCTTCTACAGCCTGACTTCCCTTTTTATCCCTATTTCACATTCCTACACCAGGCTTTCTACCTTGACAACACATTTGTCTGGTTCCCCTTGCTCACTTAGAGAAATGTAGAGTCAGTAGTTTAAGCACATTGCTCACACCAAGACCCAGTTCCAGATGAGTTACAGCTACAGAGCCAAAGTCAGAAAGGCTGAGTTGGGTTAACAGCACTACTGGCAGCACCACACTTCCCATGTTAACCACCTCCAGTCTGTTGCTGATGCTCATGCTTTTTTCCACTTCAGACAAAATGACATCTGTTATTTTAGGAAGTACAAATACTGGTTCTTCAGTAACCTTGTTCCTTTTAACTGAGGCAAGTGAATTCAGCTTGCAGATCAATGGGTAGATCAATGGCAGATCAATTCCTCTTTTCAGAGAGAAAAAGGCTGGAGGTGATAACTTCTTGATCCAACACAACTAGATGAGGACATGAGACATGAAATTGTCACTGAGAACTTTGGTGACAAAATCCAAAATTCAAATAAGAAAATATTTTCCCTTTTCCTGGAAAAAGTTATTTTATCTAAGTGCTAAAACAGTAGCTAAGTGCATATAGATCTTTGCATATTTATATAAATGGCTTTTTGAATGCCAATATTATGAGAAATTGAAAGCAAAATCATTAGTATAGACATTTATGTTTTTTATATAACTCAGTTATTCAATTTCTATTAACATTTTACAGTACCCGGCTTTTGGAATTTTCATATTACTTACATGTACATTCATACCCATTTAAAGATAACTGAATGTTCTGGTTAGTTCAGCTGTATTTTTCTCTTTATTAAGAGAAAAATTTTTAAACACTTTTATTTCAGGACTTTATTTTTTAAAATTTTTGGGAGGGTTAAATTAGAAGGTTATTTTCCCCAAAAATTTTCTACAAGATGTAACTAGCTTTTTTAAAATAGTTACACTAGAGAAGCATAGATCTAGCCCTACTCTACTGTTTTTATTACTTATAAGAACTTGCAGGTACTTCTGCGTATCACAGGGAAGCATTCATAGCTTCTGTCATGGCTAGATTTTATCACCAATCCATGCAATTTTCCAGTAGCAGGAAGCTGCAGGCCTAAATTGAAGATTCTCTGGTTTTCAAGAACAAACATTTCTCCTCAAAACCTTTGCAAAAATGTTACATAAAGTTGTACCTTCCTATGCAGTGACAGAACATCCTTCCAGACCCACAACAGTCTCCAGCACAGTCTTCCCACAGTTAATTTATTCCTGTAAATTCGGTGCTGGAAGGATCTCGCACAAATCTCTGAAGTTCCTGTGGTAGCAAATGGTATCAGCTGTAGAACAAATAGATGCAGGGAATATTTGTAGACATGGAGCCTAGATCCTAAGATGCAAAATCTTGATTTAACTGGGAATTCTACATTTAAAAATAACACCTACTTACAGTGAAGGCCCAGTTGCTAAATGAGAGGAGGAGGACTACTTTCAGGACCTGCAATTTAGCCAATACCAATTCTTACTACTGTTTCCCAATTAGCCAAAAGAGGGGGCTAGTTCATTCCTTTTTTTCCATGATTTCCAAAAAACATGTTTATACTTCCTGACCTTGGGTTATTGGAATATTTCTGACAGAAAATGAGGTGAAAACTTATCCAGCAGCACCTTTATTACTAGCAGATTGACTCACAGTGAGGATATTTGCTTTCCATTTTGTTCACAACACTTCCACCTGCATGACTATGCTTCATATTAAAAGGCCTCCACCTAACCACAGCACCATTAATGCCATCAAATTAACTGCATCCAGGAAAGAAGACCAGTTGGACAGTGCAATTTCAGCAATAGGAATGTGCATTATACTGTTCTTTGCCTATAGCCCAGCAGAGAACCAAGAGAAGAAAAGTTGTTACACAAGTTTCAGCATTAAGCATCTCTGATTTATTGCTGTGATTACACTAATTGCTCATCTTCCTAGTGGGAGGTTGCAGGAAGCTGTTTTGAAGTAATCAAGCTGAGATGCGGCCTTCTATTTATAAGAGGCCTAGAAATCTTACTCTCCCAAAAAGAGCATCTAATTGAATCTCTAAAAAAGAGCAGATACGATTTCTCTTTCCTTCCTTGAAATTTCACATAAGAGTTTGCAATTCTGTTCTTCCTTGCTGTGAATGTCCACAAACTTTAAGTGATGCTGCCTGACAGTACTGCAGGCAGAGCTTGTTCTTCCTTTTTCCCAGACTTTGAACGCACGGCAAAACTTCTGCAGCTCTGTAGGAAATCCAGGATCATCTAACAGAGATATATAGTGCCATATGAAAGTACATATTACCCAACTCCTACATACAAAAAAAATGTTTCATATATACCTGAAGGGTTTTGGCCCAAAGCAGTTCAGTATTGTGATATTTACAGATACAGCACCAGTTAAACAGAGTAGGTCCTGGCTGCCATACAATCATAGCCACAAAGAAGCTCTTTCCTTCAACTGATAGGAGGGGGTAATTTGGGTCAAGAACACTTTGATCTATGCTGATCACAATAAGGACCACTGAACTGCAAGATCTTTTCAGAAAAAAAAAAAAAAAAAAAAAAAAGGCCAAAGTCAGTGTATTTACCTCAGACAAATAAAGGCAGAACCCAGTACCAGCAGGATTTTAACCAATATCTCTTAATGATCTATTAAGAACCTTTCTGTGATAAAGCCAGGGTAGTCTTCCTCAGAGCAACAAGATCACTCTGCTGAGATGAGGTTAAATTTCATCATAGATTACTGGCAGGAGTTTGCTGTTGTAGATGTCATTGTTCTCTTCGTTTGTTTTTTTTTTCCTAGTTTATGACTACAGTTTCTTGGTAAAACTGGGCACGTATTCCTAATAAGTTGTTCCAGGAAAGCCAAAATGACTTGATAGCAAAGGTTATGTTTTGCCCAGTGCTTTCAACCAAATAAAAAGAAAGTGGAAAATCTAAGTGAACTGTTCTGACATTTCTGAAGCATTTCATTTACAGGCACATGCTATAAACACAGAGGAAATGAAGAGCTAAATCCACACTGGTACTGAAGCAAGCAGGAGAAGTGACTATTTTTTTCACAGTAGATTTGCTACTAGGGATTTTATGGAGACTGAACAAAACTCAGGTTAAAATCCCTCCTCAGCACAAGGGAATTTTAAGGCACATATTTCATTACCCAAGGAAACATCTTACTTACTGACTGTTCTGTAGGGTAACATAGGGTAGAGAAAATGAAAGAAAGATGTTTCTTCCATCTATATTTTTCTCTAATATAAACATAGATTTATAGTAGGGGCTTTAAATAATAATTAAGGTGGCTTAAGGACTTGGTCCTTAAAATTCTATCTAAGAGCTTTTTTGCCTAAGTACTGATACTTCTGAATGTAGCCCCAGATCAACAAATGTCTCCCAAAAATGGTACAACAATGTCAACAGGACTAAGGGTACAAACATGTGGCAAACTAGCAGGCATGTCAAGGCACTTTCCTGGCAAAAGAGATATCATTTCAAATCACCTTTGGCAAAAGGTTCTCAAGTGAGGTCTCCTACACTGTGTATGAATGCCCCACAGCTGAACTTTCAGGGAGAGGGATTGATGGCTATGTAAGGCCTATTTTTAGATATCCACAGATACCGGATGCTGAGACACAAGAAAAGAGGGGTTTAGAGAGAAGAACTTAGCATGGGAAACTGGCAGGATTAGGGACTACCATTTGATTGTTTTATTACACAGACTCATAGGAGTCAGAGGCCAGGGAGAAAAGATTGCTATTGAAATGGGATTTGAAGACAGTCAGGAGGTCACTGAAGCAAACAGCAGGGTATTCTGTTACAGAAGCAAAGATTCATGGGAGAAAGACCAGGAGAAAAAGGTCCAAAATTAAAAGTCTTCATCTCCCTCTATACATCATCACAAATCAATACAAACCAAGTAATTCACAGAAAGAGGCAATTTCGTGTGTTTGTTTGCAAGCCTTGATGAATCTCTTGGATGGAATGCCTATTGTCCCTATCCTTGACATGACATACACAGCACAGGTATCATGATGTATATAACCCATGAAAAACTCCAGTGTGTATCATTAATATGAGAAATGCAAGGGCTGGCTGCTTTTGACAGCCAGTGATGCTATTAGCTAGCCTTTTGCGTTGGTAGCTGAAGAAAATTCAGTCAACATATTTTAACCTTCTAAGCAATCGCAGCACACTGTGATCTTACCAAAGCAGCTGATAACAACAGAAGTACAAGCTCTGCGTCAGACAAACAGCAGCTGGGGGAAGGGAGCTCTGCTATCATACCTCCCCCACGCCAGCCCAGCTTGTAGATCAAGCTTGTCATCCCTTTCAAGGCAAAAGGCATTGACAACATCTTTCTTCCTCAACAGAAAAGGAAGGGAGCTTACCACTGCACTGGATTATAGAGTGGTGAAAATACACGAAAGCACTGGATGGCTCTAAGAGAGCACAGGAGGGACAGACCAAACCTACCTGATACTGTGACTCCAGCATAGACCTTGCCTTATAAACTGAATTAGGCTCTGGTCCAAGACAAATCATGAACTCTACTGACTTAATTTCAGCTCCTCTCTGCAGCCTTTCATTAGGAGTTGTAAAGGTTCCTTCTGAGCTCTTTCAAAGTAAGGAAACCCAAGTGGTCTCCAATTTCAATTGTGCACTGTGATGAAAGTAGGCTGTCTGGGAGGAAAAGGGGGGTAAACTGGCCAGCCCTTTGAGTTCAGTCTGGGACTCACATATGTAGGAGTGCAGGAATTCCTCAGCTTCACATTTGGAAATGGGCCCGGGTCAGAAAGTAAAAATAGAAAAGTGTGTATGCGATTCTAAGAAGTTCAGCTGCAAGGAAAGGGGAAGAAAGTTTCCTGTAGACCTTGATTCAAACTTTTTTGGAAGTTTCAAGGACAAAGAAGAAGAAGCTCCAGGGTTCCATTTCTTTTGGAAGTCACAATTCATCATTTTGCACAGTGGAAAACTATTTCCAATCAAATGAAACCAATTTTTTTAATCTTGTTCTACAATTTGCTAAAAAAAAGAAAAAAAAAAAAACAAAAACAAAACCAAAAAAACACCACTTAGGTAATATATCCGTATATAGTTTCCATGGTTATTTTATGTCAGTACCACATTTTAAGCATTATTCTTTCAAAACTAAGAAAAGGAGAAAATATCCAGTAAATGGAGAAAATTAACAACAGGGAACACTGTTTCTTTAAGCTCTAACCTTAGCACAGAGCAGCTGTATCATTTCCCTCAGGGAATACAGTTCTGCTTCCTTGCTCAAATATCCCTAGCATGGGTGAAACAGGTTTGCATGAGTATGTATATCAAAGAGAACTGAGCTTAGAGTAGGATACTGAAATTATCTGTATATGTAAAGCTCATGAAAATTCCCGGTAGAGACAAGAGCACAAGCCACATGCACCTTGAGAAGGTAAGAGGAGAGGAAACTAAGGAGTAGCTAACATGGGATTAAAATATCCATCTCTTGATCCTGTCTGTTCAGTGATGGATTGTGCAGGACTCAGCCAGCAATACCCAGCTGTACATATAACTGTGTCAGTGTGTATGTGTGTGTGTGTGTGTGCGCACACATATAGCTACACACAAAGGATGGAGCCGCAGGTAAAGACACAAAGGCCAGGGCATCAGTGGCTACCTTTTTTTTTTTTTTTCCTCCCACAAAAAATAGCCTGGCTGCTACTGCCTCTGCTAAAGAAAGAAGGTTTAGACACAGTTTTGCTGCTTCTTCCTTCCCAGTTCCCCACGAAACTTGACTAAACCTTCCCCTGCCACTGCTTGTGCCTTGGGTGTGTCCTTACTCCTCTGTCGTGGTCAATTGCTCTGGGTCAATTTGCTTTCACACCCCTCACACAATTACTATTAGTTGAGAGAAGGTTTATGCAGACAAAAGAGACAGGATTTAGGGAAAATAATATGAATATTTATTACTAGCCAAATAAAAACTATTAAAGAACTATATCTACAATAATTCTACTTAAGTAAAAGTGCTATGTATTTATAGAAATACTCCTCCCCTTTATATATCAGTCCAAGGAGGAGAAGTAGTTCTTTTCTATTTCTCAGAGCTCCAGGTCTCTTCAATAACTCTGCAGCACTCTCGTCGCAGCTGGAACTTTCTCTTTTTCTCTTGCTCTGTGTCAGCCCCCAGGGCTGGGTCTACCCCCCTCCTGGGCTAAGACCGGGGGCTGGGGGGTTCCCCAGGTTCTGAAAGGTCTTCCATGGTCTTGCAAGGGGACACTTGCCTACCATGGATCTTCTTCCACAGGGTTACAGGGGATAATGGCCTAAGAGTCCACCCCTGTTCCCTACGAAGGTCCCTCCCCATGGGAGAACAGTCCTTGATAGACTTCTCAGCATGGGTCTAGCACGGATCCCTCACTTGGATCCCCACATCTCACCCGAGCCATCTGTGCTCCAGCGTGAGGTTTCTCTCAGGGTCACAAATTTTCAGCAGCAGTATGGATCCCACTCACAGATCCCAGCATCTCACCCGAGTCATCTCGCTCCAGCATGAGTTTCGTCTCTCTCAGGGTAACAAATCTTCAGCAGGGCTTTGCCTCATCTCAGTCCCTCTCATGAAGTCTCAGTTCTCTGGTACATCTACAAGCTCTTCTGTCAGCCACATGGGGGGTCTCCTCACCCCAACAAACTTTTACAGGTAGCAGGGATTACTTTTTCAGTCTTTACCCTGCTGAAGGGAGAGAGGGAAAAGGAGAAGAAGCAAGTCTCCTTTGCACGGTTCTTCTCTCTTCTCTGGCTGCTAGCTTTGACCTTGGAGGTCCCTTATCTCTTCACTGGAATTTCTCTGCAGCAATTTCTCGTTCGAGCCACCCGTCCTTTAAAGTTTTTTTTTTTTCTTCACTCTCTTACAAGAGAGAAAAGAGGCTTCAGTGCCACACCTGCCCCCCCCCGCCCCGGCCCAAGCCAGGGGAGGAGAGGGCCTTGGCCCTCTTTGGGCCCACCGCCCTTCTACATGGCTGCCGTTCCTAATTTTAACTGCGCAATCCCCTTCTCTTCCATTTTCTTAAACATGTAATTAGCAAAGGCGTTACTGAGAGTTTTAATTGGCTTCTTGTCTGGAAATTCACCTAGACAAAACCATTCTCAGCCCCAGGGGCTGGCCAATTGGGCAAAACCATGACACTCCTCCCATGACAGACCATGCCAGGGCATGCCCCAGCACACCACCCCTGGGTAGAGTAACTTTTTGGCCTACCAAGCAGCCTCAAGGTAGCTCTGCAGTGAGGCCCCCTGTGGCCTCCCCATGTCAGTCACCACATGCCAGGCTGGTTTGTCCCTTTGGCTTCTGGGGCCTCTCATTACGCCACAGCCCCCAAGCTGGCACTGCAGGTCCCACAGGGTGGGACCAGTGTAGGGACAGGGCAACTGCAGGTGAAATACATGAGGTTGCAGGGACACAGCAGATTACTCTGACAGGCTCCTTCCCACCAGTGGCAAGAACTATAGCATCCCTGGACAGCCAAGGAAATGCTGGACTTTACCTAGGACTTACTAGACCCAATATAATGAGGTCATCTTCTTGGAGCCTTTCTTTCTAAATGTTTGTTTGGTTTTTTTTAACATCAACACACAAAAGAGGAGGAGACATAACTGCTGACCCACAGAAGAAGAATACATGTGTGGGAAAACAAATACGCTTTCAAAAATTTTTAAAAAGTTAACTGCTCCCTTAACCTGACTTGGATTAAAATGTTGTCCATTTTAATCCAAGATTCCACTCTGTTACTATTTCATCACAAACCCTTTTTTTTTTTTTTTTGTGGGGAAGTAACAGTAATAAAGTATGGAACAAGAGCACACAAAATTTCATAGATCAAGCATGAAACAGCCTGAATGTAGGAGCAGCTTTTCAGCAGTTCTATTTGCAGAATCAAAGCAGACTTTAGCTTAAATGAATAAGTAAAATGATCAGTAATTATATTGAATTATATTTTTCAGTTTCAGTTGTGTCCCACAATTCAAACAGCCCAGTGATTGATGTGTTACCATGAATTTCTGTATTGTGTCTGTAATTAATGTGTTTTGGAATGACCCTCTGAGAAGAAATCAATAGTGGAAATAAGAGACCTCTTGTGATTTGGATTTCTGACACTTCTAAATCAGTTTTCAAATGGTCAGAATTTCTATTAATAACAAAAGTAACCCCAAAACATGAAGAATAGTGACAGTTTTCACAATATAGATCCTCACTGCATCCCTGAATGTTCTTACAAGGTACTTCATGCCATTCAGACATCTCAGACTGTAGAGAGATACAAGGAAGGAATCAGGTATACGTTTTCCAAAACAGTAGTTTCCAACCTGTGATCACTCAAAGCCACAGAATAAATGACCTACAAAGAGAATCTATGAAGAACAAGCTAGTTGTGTATATTCTTGATTTGGAAAAGATCAAAACTCATTAAAGTCAGCTTTTACAATAGGTTAAAGCAAGCTCTGCAAAGTTTATCTTTCAGCATTCAATCAGCAGAAGACTAAGTCAATGCAGTCCTTTCTCCCCACTTTCAGAATGCTCCACGTAGCCAAGTCCTTTCATTTAAGGGTATGGCTGGATAGTAAATCTATTTGACATTGGACTCCTGAAAGTTTTACCATTTCAAATACTGCTGAGGATTGTGCCTGGTAAAGTAATGCAGATGCTGGAGGCATCCCTGAATATCCCCATCACCATGTCTATGTCCCAGGGTAGAAGCAAATTTTGTCCTTGGCTGTCACATCACTTATCAAATCCAAAGAGAAACCCAAAACTAGATCTCCTCAAATCTAGAGGAGAAATTTCTATCTATGTAGCCAAAGTTTTTTAATCACGCTGTAATTATTTTATTTATTTAAGAGTCTCAAGCTGGCACTAGTTCATTCATTTCCTTCATCTATGCTGCAACCAAAGAGATGGGCTTTAGTGCTGCTGAGTCACAGTTATTGAGCTCCACTTTGGCTTTGCTGCTTTCAAACTTCTTTTACTGTTTGTTATGAAATTGATACTGCTCTGCTGTGAGGTTAAATGGGGCAAGGCAGCCTAAGGTTTGCTGATGAGTTACTTCAGTACTTTGAGGGTAAAGAAAAACACATTCCTCCAGCTGCAAAAAATGAATATATGTACTGTAAGGAGAAATTAGTTAAATACGGGCAGGTGACAGTCAAAGTCACAAGTAATATTTTGAAAGAGCTGCTAAAGTGGAATAATATTTAAACACTGCAAATAGATTTGCACTGCTGAGCAAATTTGACTCCTCTCGGTACTAAACCTCAGAAATGTGTTCCTTTGCAGGCAACACAGTGGGCAAACAAACACTCTGGTGTCAAATAAAATGAAATATAAAACAATATATCAGGGCTCAAATGGGAAAGTGAGAGGTGGATATTCTGCGTTATCACTTCTCAGGCCTCTTGTTTGAGAAAGGATAAAAAATATTTACTACTATTTGTTACTATTTATTGTAACCTCAGTGCCCCAGAAAATGGAAAGTGAGCATACCAAACATAAAGATGCTGGTAGGAAAAGAGATTGCAGTCACTCTCATGTCATCCTCTAACTGCTAGTCATCAGCACCCAGTTCCAAAACCGTATCACTTTACTCTTTCCAGTACCAAGCCTGCATTAATGGCAGTCAAACTGTGACAGAAGGCGTAGGCGTCCTCTGTACAGTGATGTGACAGCTCTCAATAGCAATGCATTCAAGTGTGGATCAAAAACAAGCAACAGTTCAAGCCACTGGTTCAGCCAATCCTGTGTTCTGTTCTAAGAAGAATGTGGTATTTAGACACACCAGAAAACAGGCAGCACGTAAAATATACTAAAAACAGCACGCATATGGCTGTTTGTTATTTATTGAGTTCCAATGCTGTGTTCATCAACTTGCAAGGGAATCTTCCAATGCAATTACTTAGGACATTCCAATTTACAGCATCTCATTTTTCCACCCCAGTATTTACAGATTTAAATTCCTTATGCAGGCTCCAGCTCTTACAGACTGTGTGGAAATTTTACCAGAAAGATGTGTGGGATTGTTCTTCTTTAGTATCTGTAGCCAAATGTCCATGACCTGCCCCATGGATATACAGATTGCCCAGTTCTTTAGAGTTTGCAAGGCCAAATTGTTCTGCTTTGTAATAGTTCAGAGACTCCCCTGCTTCCACGGGTCTTATTCCCAAGATCACTAGGAGGTTAAAGGAAAGAACAAATAGGACAAATGCAGTGAGGTAAGCAGATGAAACCTTATAACCTCATTTTTCCTCTGCCCCCATTTTATGAATTGTCAGCTTAGCAGCAGCTGTTTACACCAATTATGAATTTGGCCTAAGATATAGAAATAAAGCAGCAGATTATATTCCATGGAGAGTACATTCAAAATAAACAATGCATTCGTGTGTGTGTGTCAGAAATGAGTCTTGAGTCCTTAATTATAGGAAACAGGAAATACTTTGGTTGCTCTCCTATCCAAGATCAAAATTCGTTAATAATTACACCACTTCTTAAAGGTTCCTTCTCCCTCTGGCTTTACTGACACTGGGGAGGGGGAGGGAAGGGTGGAGGAGGAGGGGAGGAAACCAGGGATCACCATAACAATATGTAGGTGGAAAAAAGAGACACTACATGTTCTAAGATAAGAGCAAGGAAAGCCTTGCATGATAAAATCAGGCCGTCCTTCCCTTGAGCAGCACAGTAGGTCATTCAGGAGCATTCAGGAGAATTCTTTTGCTTCATTATGTTTTTTTCACAACCATATTTAGGAAGCTGCAGAGAACTATCAAAAGACATTCAGGAGCTGGGGTGGGGGGCAGTCTTAGCAAAGATTTGCCTGGTAATTTTCTGCACAGAGATCCAGCTGGAGGTGAAGATGAGGATACAGAAGTTTTTCTTAAATAAGAATAACCTGGCATTCTTATCTACTTTAAGGCATTGTCTCCTCTGTGTTTGCATTTCCTTCTTTTTAAACCAAACAAATTTAAAATTAACAACTCTTTAGGTAATCTGAGCCAGACTCCCAAAAATGTTGCATGAGACAACTCCACTGCAGCGTTTAGTCTGTTGCAGGCAGTCTGCATAGGCTCAAACCCCATTAAGACCTTTATTAACACACCACCTTTATTAACATTTTTTAGACCAGTATAATGGCACACTTTGTACAATACCATAGGTAAAGAGTGAGAATCCAGGCTGTAGCTTCAGTGTAGAAAGAAAATTCACATCTTGTCAATATTGGGAAAAAAAGGCTGCAAATGAAGATGTAAAATGAGGTTCATGTTTAAAACATCTAAACTGATATTGCTTTAGGAAAGAAGCAACACATTAAGAACAATGTGTGAATATCCACTGACAGCCCTGAGTGCAGAATATTGTTTCAATAGTGCAGTTTGCTCATATACATAAAATAAGTAGGATTCAGTTGGTTAATAATTTATCTGGTGACTTCTTAATCTTGAACCAAAAATATCCTTGAATGTTTCCAGAGAAGCTGATATCAGGCATCCACAGCAACTGTAAAATCAGCCCTTTTTCTGCTTTATACTGTCTGACAGTTCATCATAGTCTTGGCTCTGTGAAAGACATACATACGTGATTAATTTAATGCACAGCAAGTGGTGCCATTAACATCATGTGCCTACTCCTTCCCAAAGTCAAGGGCTTAGATTTGCCGAGTCCCTTCTCTACACAGACCCTCTTGGAGGCGCTTTGAGTAAATCTTATTTCAAAGAATGAAAGAGAGAGTAAAAAATATTTTTCTCCATAAAGGAAATATCTCTGCAATGAGTAAAAGGCAATACTGTCCACAGGGGCTTGCACGATTCTTTCTCATGTTTGGCAGCACTAGGGCACTACCCAGACACAGTGGCCACCACTGGCTCTCCAATTGTTAGCCCTGAACATGCAGCAGCATGATCAAGAGAGTTGGAATCAATCGACTGAATAAAAGTTCCCCAAACAATGCCAATAGATATACAGTTGTTTTTGCCACCCTGGCAAAAGAAACCTCTGTGTTTGTACCTTTTGGCTTCTCTCAAAGAGTCCTGGCATTGTTTTCCTGAAATCCCTTAGAGAAAGGCCCCAGGGCTGAAGCAGTGAGCATTCAACTGCTGCTGGTCTTCCAGCAGATGCGATTAACCCTTTAGCTGCTAATTCGCTTCTGCTGAAAGAATGGATGTCTGCACTTGGACTCTTCAGCATTTATCTGCTGTCCTGCTGTCTTTGAAAGTTCAGAGTTCAACAGCATCTGAGCACTTAAGCAAGCACTTACTGCAGTGTGGTGGCCAAATAGATAAAAGCAATTACCTCAGAGGGCTCCTTGAGTGCCTTCAGTCCTGCTGCTGACTCCACTAGCTGTCCCCAAGCAGTTCCCTCCAACCTTGCTCTATGATGTGTATTAACACTGAATCTGTGAGGCTTACTTAACCAACTAGTGTAAAAGGCTCTACATCTCCTGGATAAGAGTAAGCAATGTGAGGAAAAACACCCCACACTGGACTGGATTTTAAACTATAAACCAAATCAGCAGATTTTAGAGGGCAGCTATGCTGAGCACATGCATTCATCCGCAGTAAGGATTGATACTTCATCTCTCCAGTCAGACAACCACGGTGAAAATTTCATATACCAACCTTGCAAAGAGCGGACTCCCTTGCTGCAACAAAACAAAGCAGAACACATTCATGCAGCCTGGTATAGCTCCCCTTAATCCATGTGCTTTCAAATACAGTAGGCATAGGTATTTGGAATTTAAATAGATTTGTAACACAGTGCTGTAAAAAATAACATCACTCTTGGTGTTAAGTGGTAATTTCAGAAAGTCAAGGAGAGGCTCTTAAGGATTTTACTGTTGGCTACCATAGAAAAGATGATAGGACTGGTATGCCAGATCATTAAATGCTTGAAATTATTATTCCTTTAATATTGCAGTGGCCAACCCAGTTTCTGCTACAAAGGTTCTTACAATTCAGTCTTCATTTTTCCTACAGTTTATTTATTGCTTTTGTTTTTCTAAGTTTGAGAACATCCAGCTATATTTCTGCTCTCTCAGGCTCCATAAAAAGCTTTCAAGGCTATATTTAGTGAGAAGACAGTGAATAGCCACCCACCACATTGTGTTACCTTTTGCTGCAAACCACCACAAAACTAATTACCATGCTAGAAATCCAGCTTGGTCTTACTGAATGGTTATCAGAGTCATCTAGCCTAATTCTCACAGAGGAAAAAAAATGGTTTATAGTAAAAGGAATAAGTTGCCAGTGTACTCTGAAATATGCCCTTTCCTGCCCCTCCTACCCATCCCACTAGTCTGGAAGAATTCCGAAGTATTAAACATGGGCACTGGACATGGTGTAGAAAGCAGAAGGAAGCCTGAATTTCTGTTTCATGAGTCTTCATACGCTTCCTTAGTAATTTTGTTATACAAGAACTTCCTTAAAATGTGATCATTAATAACATGCTATTTGGGTGCCTCAGATAAGTACTTGGGTTTCCACTATAAGCACACTTGCTTGTGATTACTGGTGGACTGGGAGGATTTGAGTGTTAGTGCCCTGCTTAGCCACTAACAGGTAACATTTACGATTCAACTTCTGGCAAGCCGTCTTACAGCCTGGCCTGCTTTGAACCAAAACAGCTAATGCAAGCACAGTTTCACTTACACACAGTCAACAGTGACCCCTGGAAAACTGCTTCTGAAGTCTAGCACTGGTTTGAAATTTTTTTAGATCAACCCTTAGTTTCCTGTAAACCTTTTTTAACTGCTCATGAGCTTAAAAAAATCAACAACAACAACAACCAAAAAAACCAAACCAAACAAAACACCAAACCAAAAACAAAAACAATAACCAACCAAACAAAACCCACAAACAAACAAAAACAAAGAAACAAAAACTCAAAACCATGGTTTTGACAGAAATTACACTCAGTCTGAGTGCCATAGTGGTTCGGGTCATAGAACAAGGGTGCATGGAGGATGGTGTGATCCTGACGTCCAAAACCCAGTGTTCACATCCTAAGAAATTGCATCTTTATACTATGTCCTGCTGCAGCTCTTCATAGTGTTTTAGACTGTCATAAAATTGCTTTTCTGTTAGATATTTTATTTTAACATCAGGAACACAGGAAATTTACACTGGCTTTGGTGGGTGAGACACAAATGGGTAAGGGTAAAACATGAGAAAAAGAAGAGTGTGTTAAATTGCTTTGGAATGCAGTTGCTTCTATTGGAGAGAAAACAATGGCTTGGTTCCACCTAGCATGCAATATATTGATTATTTCATTATTTGTTAAAATAAATAGTGCAACATTCTTCTGTATTATTTGTTGTTTGTTTTGTTTTGTTTTTTTTTTTTTGTCCTGCATTGTTGCCTAGTGCAAGTCTCATAAGTTGTGAAATCAAAGCAATCATAAAAATAGCATAAAAATCTCCAGGCAGATACCTCATCACACATACAGTTTTAATCTGCTAGCATCTTCTGTGGTCACATCAGGTGTTGGTTAAGACTTCAATTTCTGCTTTTTCCAACAATGACAAAACTGCTAGCTTCTGCATGAAATATAGGTCATTTGGAGAGACAGATAACAGGTATAGAGCTACATACTTACCTACATATAGATGCAGAAAGGGAAAGAAAAGAAGACAATCCTAATGCATATATTCTTATCTAGAAAATAAATTATGTTTGTATTTATAAGTAGCATCTTTATTCCCATGAAGCAATTATTAGAAGTTTCCTTCTCATATTTAGTCATGTTTGGAATTGTTTTCAGGATGTTTAGACTCTTTTCTTCAAGTTGTCACCAGCTCATTACCACAGAATTACATTTTACAAACAAGAGCTAGCTAGAGCCAACTTGGCTTGCTTACTGTTGCCTGAGGGAATTTGAAAAAATTATAATTTCCTTGCCTTTAGAAATAGACAGGCATGGACCCAACTGCAGGCAATCTCACCTCTTTACTGCCTTTCTAAGCTGAAGCAGGCAGCTTTTGTATTCTTGGAGGAGCTCTCCTGCTATTTGAAAGAATGCGTGTATAGAATATTTTTGTCCCCAAAACATAGCACATCTGAGCAGACATTATTTTTCATCTTAATGACTCTCAAAATGCAGTTCTGCACAATAAGGAACCCACTGCATGCCCTAGAAAGAACTGTGGAAGCTTCTTTCACTGCAGCAGTGAATCATGCCATTTCAACCAGCACTCAGAGAGGGTCTCCACAGAAGGTTTAAAGCAGCCCAATTCCTTGTCTTTTCCAAAAGAAACAGAGTTGATGAGGACACTGACTGCACCCACAGCATTTTCCCATAAGAGTCCCTGGGACTTAAAATTTGCTATATTTACAATTAGCCCATCCGCACCTCACTTGATAATTCACACACCACTACTCCTTGGACACAAGCACAAACGCACAGACACACACACAAACCCCCTCTTGCACTGTGATAACTTCATAATTAGAAATTGATTTTTTTGTTTAACAAGAATTGTCTTGCTACTGTCTTTGATCCTTCTGAAAGTGTCCCTCCTCAGCTTCAGCCTCATAAACCACCTTCAAAACTTCAGCTTCCACTTCCCTGTAATTCTCCTCTTGCAGAAAAGGAAATGCTAGCTTTGTAGAAAATTAGAGGCCAACTTTAAGGGGTGGCCTGCCTACATGATTGCTCAAAGGTCAAAATAATGTTTTTTTTCTTATAATTACAGTTACATAGTAACTGCTAGTTATTCATAAATTAAGTTAGCACATCCTAAGTCGACTTGGCATGAGAACAGGATATCAATCACCAAATAGCCATCATTTACCTTCAGTGAAAGCATAAATTGCAATTGTGGGTAGATCACCCTTATATGCTTATTCCAAAAGCAATCTACAGGAGAGCTTCTCAGGCAGTGAGAGCTTCCAAAGTTTAATTAAATTCAGATCTACATCAATTAAAACTAAATGAGATATGGGTTCAAAGGATGATCTGTGGAGTAAATCAAAAACAATTTGCCTTACTATCAGTAAAAATATCCACATTTTCTGTCCTGACAGAATAGTAAATCTGTCCTGAGTGCACAGGACCATTTTACAGTGCTTCTCCCAGGTAGAATTGTATGAGGAGTCTGCAGAATAACTCCCTCCTGATCATGCTCCATGTGTAATCAGCTACCTGTGCTTGTTGGGAACATCAAGTTAATTCCAAGGTTTGTGGTTCCCATTGCTAAGACCTCTTGCAATAGAAAGGCAAATTATCTAAAAAGTAAGACTTCACCCAGATTGCATCAACAAAACCAATATAGCCAGCAACTTCACGTGTTCAGGTCTTAACATGGGAACTACATTGCCTGACTGCTAGCCCAAGTTCGTGAAAACCAGAAAAAGCAACTGTGCCCTTGAATAATCTTCAAAACACAATGCAGAATTCCATGTTTGGTGAAACTTTCTTGAAAAGAGAGCAACAGTTAAGAATAAAAGAGGATAAATGTTTTAGAAGCTTTCTATTGAAGTGTATTTGTTATTTCCTGGCTCATAGTCATTCTTTTGGGGATGATTTCAGACAGCATAGTGCCTGTGAAAGCAAGAAATCCCACTTTTCAATTTTTGCTGTCATTTTCTTATAAGATTCCGAAAATGAGACTAACATTTTACAAAAATGCTTGCAACATTTTTGTCACTGTCTCAAAATGGATAAAAATGTGTCAGAAAATTTGACAAACATCAAGAATGTGCCTCTATGCTGTCAAGAGCATCCCCCTTCTTGATGAGCCAAGACATGTAATACTCCCAATTTCACACTTCTGCCAAAAGCACTGTAACTAAGTGTCCTTAACCTTGAGCTGGGAGATTTTTCCTCTGTTTGTATTAGGCAGAGCACAGCCTTTTGCCACATTAGCAGAAAGGCTACTTATCTTGGAAACAGGCTTGCTTTTGGAATACTACATCATCTGAGTACTTTTAGATGTTCAGCAGCCAAAGTGTCAAATTGTGGCTCATTCCCTTGCAGAACAAATGTTGCTGTCTGAGACTGCTCCAAACATTTGTTTGGCACATGAGAATCCCCTCTCCTTTTGAAGCAGTACTAAAAGCACTGTCAGCTCATTAATGGAATTTTTTTTTAAATTTTCTTTTGGCAGAAATGAAACTATCACTGAAGAAAATATCTTGTAAACATTGAAACAACCACAACAGCATTCCATGCGTACATGCTGGAAAACAAAAACAAAATAAAAGCAGCCTTTTGCAATGAAATGTGTCTTTCCTGAATCAGCAAAGACTCCCATGACCTCGCAGACATTCTTTGGAATAGCCACTGAGAGCTGCACGAATTAAATAACAAAATAGAAGTACTATAGTGCAAAGGACAAATTGTACAGGGTTAGAGGAGAACCATTGCTCTGAAAACACCAAGCATTGAAATCATACCCATAGATTGACTTGAGTACAAATGTCACTATGCCTACGTCAAAGGCCAGATTTCCCAGAGGACTCAGCTTCCCTCAGAGAAATTCAGTAACAATCAGTTTTAAAGACCTCAGCAAGCCAGATTTTCAGTAGAACTTATTCCAGATGACTAGTATTGATATTTAGATGAAGCAACCTGGGTACCGCAAAGAGTTTACACATAAGAAAGTCCTGATAGCACGATGAGCATTCTGTGTGGAAATGTAGGAATATGGTTGTTGACCTTACTCCCTCCTCTTCTGCTTTTTCCCTTTTTTTTTTTTTTTTAAATTGAGAAACTAAGGACATTTTAGTTCAGCTTGATATACACTCTAGGTATGAAAAGAAATAGGTTTTAGCTGAACTCTGTAGCCTCTACATAGGCAGTCTCTGTAAAAAATTCTGTATTTTTCCTTCTATTACTGGTTATCTCTGAATGATTTTTTTTTCTCCTAGGTATTTTTTATGAAAGATGTGTTAGGAAAATCCAAGTGTTTTTCTAGAATGTGGCTGACTTTGATGAAATATTAAAAAATTAACAAACAAGCAAAAAAAAAAAAATAGGACAAGACAGAGGCAGTGGAAAGTTGGTCATTCCTGCTTTTAAAAGTTCAGGATGGCTTGCTACATTGTATCTGTGTCTTCTGAATGTAGCTAAAACCCAAATTACCCTATTTAGAAGATATTTATATATATGTAATAGAACAGGGGAACATGACATGTTTACCAAAGTTCATCTCTGTGCTTTGAAAATAATTTGTTAAGATTGACATCTTGATTATTTCAGAAAACTCCAAATAATTTGTTAGATCTATGCAAAATCAGGCACTTACATGTTTGTAAGAAAGGCTAGATAAAAATTATTTTAATGAGAAGTTAAGTGCTGCTTAAAAGTGACAACAATATGTTGGTGAGACTGGATAGGTAGATAGACAAGTAGATAGATACATAGACACAGAGAGGTGCTGAGTCTTGGAATGAACTTCCCTGAAGTGTTCTAGCCTCACATGCTCTCAGTCTTATAACAGATTTGTGATATGGACTTTGTCATCAGTCAGGAGGAAAACTTAGTCTAGAACTGCCATATAATGCATGGGACAGTTTCTCCTAGGGTGCAAGGTTTATGTAAATAGCCATCTGTCTCACTCATGCTTATAACAGTTTGGGCAAAATAACTGTGGTCCTCTTCCTCTCTAATAGCTGTCAAACTGCACTGAGCAGTCAATGATTCAGACACTGAGCAATTACCTAGAGCAGACCAAATTCTATGCATCTTACCAAAAATGACAGGGGAAGGCTGGATCTTGTTCCGATATCCTTGCAAGAGAACCTGCAATAACTAATGAGCTTGCAGTGCACTTACAAGAACTTAAATCACTGAAAGGAGTGGGTATGAAAAGGGAAAAACAATCAGATCATCATGGCACCATTGTTTTTAGTACTTTGCCTTAAAATATATCTATAACATAGAGGACTACATGAACATGTAGGGAAAAAAGGCCTAGATGATCAATTCTGATTTTGCATGCCTGTGTTTTGGAGCTTAGCGTCTTTTTTTGGACCATACTTCATTGTGACTTGAATATCGTATAAGAATATTCATTTACTGCTGGCATAACTAGTCCACAAAGATACAAAAGGGAATATCTCCCCTCCCTTGTATATTTACCTATTTAGCCATTCAGTTGCCTGAATCTTGTATAGGTGCTTGATGGCACTGGTAAAGTTTTCCATTTTACAGTGGAATCAGGCAGGCAATATGCACCCCAATGCATGCATAAAATATTTTTTGGAAAAAGCATGACAGCCTGATGAAAGACAATTATTAATGAGTTTGGCTTTGAATTAGTGTGTTTCAGTTGCAGAACAGTAGTGCAGCTTAGAATATCCTAGAGCACTTGTGTAACTAGTCCCCTTTTTACAGCAGAGCAGGGAAACCATCAGTCACAGCCTACATTATTTCCCAGACCTTAACATGACAGGGAAAATGTTGTGTTTAATGATGCCTTTCAACTAAGAGAAGGGATAAAACTCCATAACATTACGGAAGTCTTACAACGTTGAGTCTCACGGCAGACCTTAACATAGGTTTGGAGAACTGATGATCTGTCTGTTCATAATACTTTCCCAAGACCTCTGATGTCCCACAGTGTGATACCTGTCTCAGTTTTTTTTTGCCAGTGTCAGCAGGTTTCCTTCTCCCTGTTCTGAAGGAAGCAGTTCAGGTTGCATATTTGTTCAGGTTTTCTGCATTTTACTGTATTGCTGTGTCTCTCTGATCTAATGCACTAAGAATTTATATCATACCTACTGCTGCATTCATCTGAGTATTTTTCTGTTGTACTGGAAAAGGATTCATTTCTACAGAAACTAGTTCTGCTCTGGAAGAGAATTTTCCAGGATTTTATGGGGAAGGAAACCTAGAATGTGTTTTTCTGTAATCTAAAAAGTGGCTTTCAAAGAACTGACACTAGCTAATGTAGTATACACTACAATCACTGAATTCATCACTCCTTCCTCCAGAATGACTTCCTAAAATATCATTATCAATGCATGTTATGTCCAGTTACAGAGCCTAAGTATTTCCATCTGAAGTACTATAAGGAATAATCATCTCATGACATTGGAAAACATGTTTTCTCTGAAGAAAGGAAGGCTGAAATTTCACAAAGTCAATAGAGAACTAAAAGTTCCTCTCAATATCACTTACATTTTCATTCTACCCTAGGATGGTTAGCTTTAGCAAACATGGGTACCTGAGTTTGAAAAAGAGACAGTTTGAGCCACTGGAAAATGAGCAGCACAAGAAAAAAACCTTATTTGCCTTTGTAATGGTACATGCCAAATTGCAATGGAACAGGGAAAGGAACAGACATATCCAGCTTTGTTTTCAGAGAGTTTAGTTAATTCATGCTTTTCTTGGATGGCTTATATAAATAAATACACAGTGACTGTCACAAAAGACAGTTGTGTGGTCATGTATCAGCAACTTCTGAGGCTGATGAAGGTCTCACTTATCTCTTGGACATCATCACAGGTCAGGCAAAGGCAGCAAGGAAATATACATATTAATCTGTTCCTTCCTTTTTCCAGGGCAAATAGAATGAATCATCCCCATCCCTTTCTCCAGCAACCTTCCCTCTGTCACTGCCTTGAAAGGAGAGTGGGAGAACTGCAACAGAACAGACATTGTAGTCAGCTGCATCTTCAAATGGGTAACTCAGGAGAACTGCTGACATCCCCCAGATTGACAGCTGCCTGCACAGGGCATTACGTCACTGCATCATGCGCTCATTAACCAGGTGCTTCCAGGAGCAAGAAACTAGGAGAAAGTAAGGTATAAATGATGTTTACAAACCACATGTGTGGTGTCTTTCAGTCCATTTGTGGTCTTTCAGCAGCTCTGTTTAGTATTCTGTACATCTGCTTGGGGGGTTGATTTTTTTTTCCCCCCATAGCATTTCCTATCATATCAGCTACAGAATTGCCTACATGGAGGTATCCATAAATTATACTGCAGCCTAGGAGTTTCTAGTGTGTGAACAAAAGGCACAAATGCAAATGCAAGATGTTTAATTCACTGTTTATGTGTGATGTTACCCAGGTGCCAGTGACATCCTTCTGACCAGCGCAGAGGCACAAGGGACCAACCCAACATACATTTTTAATGTGATCAGCTGTGACAGCACATACACAGAGTAGACCTTTCGGCCTTGAAGCCATCCTTTTGGAACACTTCTAGGGGCCCAGAAGAAATGGTTTAATTAATCTTCTTTTTTTCGGGATTGCAGATTTTTTTTTTCAATATAAATTATGTACACTGAAAACCTGCCAATTATAGCAAATTAAGGGACTTGGCAAGTGCATCCCTTGGAGACAGATGGTAAATAACATTCAGATTCTGAGTTGAAATAGGGCTGGCGATTAACTGGTACAGGATAGAAAAGCAGTCCAAATAAATTGAATAAAAGTGTTTGATATGAATGCAAGTACTGTAGGTTGCTTTTTTTTCTGTGTGTGATAATGATGGCACCAAAAATATTGACGATTCATAATTAATATGCTGCACCCTCTGAGTGACAGCAAGATTTTAGATCTCTAGCACTATTTTAAAAACCAGTGCCAGTTGTTTATTTTGCTTTCACAAGACTGCAAACAACTGTCATTTCATCCTCTCTGGACTATCTGCCAGTTAAAAAGACAAGAGTGTAGCCTCATAACAAAAAGAAAGTGCTCCTACAAGTATGAGACCACAGGCAAAAATTCAGAGGAAACAGGGCTTCCTGAGATGCAGGCTGCTACAGCAAGAGTAGAAGTACCTGAGGAGAGTACATTTGTTTCCAGCTTGAGTTGCAAATGAAACAGGAGTGATGACCTCAGCCTCATACCCTCCTGACCATTTCTCCATTTCAAAAATTCACTGCACCTACTGTTCAAAATAAACCTGTCATCCCTGAAACAGCAGAGGTGGTGCTGATCAGAAATACAGTGGCAGAGTTGCAAGATGCTAGGAAGAACTTGCAGCACCTGTGTGCGCTCTGGGAACAATGATTATTGCTAACCTGTCAGTCTCAGCAGCACTAAAATACACCAAATCTAATTTGGTTTAAAAATGCAAAAGCACAAAGAGATCTTTTTAAGAATCCAGCCAGAGATAAAAAAGATGACAAAGTCAAGAGTGTGTTAGTCATTTAATATGTACTCTGCTTAGAATACTAAATTCAGGAAATGACTCAATCACACACACAATTACAGCTATTTTCAGATCATAAATGATGCAGTACGCCAATACTGATGCAAAAACATACCACAATTAGTTCCTGCAAATGCTCTTCCAACAAGACATCATTTCTAAGGGAGCCTTCAACCTAATTATGGCAACAGATATGCCTCAGGGCACACCTCTCTATATGATTTCATTATTCTTGTAGGGTGACCTGACAGTGATGTCACCAGAGTGCTGCTTCACCTTGTGTGCTCCTACGCACATGATAAGAAGGTTAATTGCTTTGATATACCTGTAAAGGGTCCATTTTTTTAAGATGTTAGATGCACACAGAGCAATCCAGTCACAAGTCTTTTCAAAGTAATGTTTGCATCCAGGAAGAACTAACATGAAATAATGTTTATATGAGACTGAAAAATTGAAGACAAGCAGTAGATGATGAGATGTCTACTAAGAATTGGTTTATTTATTCAAGAACAATTCACATATCAGTGACTTTTCTCACAAACAAGAGGTCAAAGCTTTAAAGAAAACACATGAACAATAAAATCATAAGAAAATGTTCTATTCCACTTGTTCAGATTAGGAAAAATCAAGATCTGGAAAAACTGAGAATAAAGTTTAAGATCAAAATCTGGCTTACAAGGAAGTGCCAGAGCTCCTGCTAGATGCATTAGGACTAGGATGACAGGAATAATCTTTGCCTTTATCTCAGCTGCCTTTTTGAAGTTATTTGTAACACACTGCTAAAAGGGGGGGTCATCCATTCTTCATAAATCCCTGCAATACCCACTCAAAGACAATAAGTTAGAGCAATAGGAGCCAAATCTTCAAATAAGGGACTCCAGTTTTCCTTTGAGAATGATTTTATTCATACTTTTTCCTTCTCAGTTTTAAATCTAGGCTGCAGTATGTCAGTGATACAAGATTTTCCTTATGCTGGAAAATAAATTGAGGCTCAGTCAGATTATATCTTTATCAGACTGACAGATATTTTTCATGCAATTCCAAAAATTCTGAAAGTTCACACTGTATTGTTTATACTTTCTTCTATTTTAATTTTTTTTTGTATTTCCAAAATTCTGATCTGCACTCATAATCTTTTCAATTACAGAAGCTATTTTGCTAGCCAAGACAACTTTGCAGAAGCTGGAAAGCACTGACTCAACTATGAATTACAGCATTTGAGTCGGATTTGTGATTATTGCCATGAAATTTCAAGAAAAACATGGAAAACTTCAAATTTCTCTGATACTTCTCAATTACAAAAAAGTCTTGGTAACTGTAAATTTCTTTTTCTGACGTGCCTTTATGTCAACACATCTTATATGTTCAGACTAGTTTTATTTAGTTCTTTGCACATATAATAAAAGGAAAGGTCTAAATGTTTGTGCAGTGTGAACAAGTCTATCCTGCAGAAATTCTCAGTCTACAATATGCAACCTTATTCCTCTTCAAACACTACTCTGTTCTAACCCATTCAATCAAAGACTGTTTGAGGGAAAAGTTGGCTCTGTAGAGTAGTTCACAGAGATCGGTGAAATGAGGAAAGCTAAACATAATCTGAACAATAATAATATTGCTAAAATTTCCACAAGCAACATTAAGATAATTCTAAATACTGTATAGTCTTTTGTTTATGCATGGGTGAGATCTTTGAAAAATTATTTTGGCAGATTTTTCATTATTATTATTATTATTATTATTTTTGTTGGTGGTGGTTGGGATTTTTTCTTCTTAGAGAAAAATATGAGATCAAGAAATAACACATAGAACATATTAATGGCAGCGTGGAAGGGGAGGATGTTCTTCTGAGGAAGAGAACAAGATTATATTTGCTAAAAGCCACAACAGGAATTCTGGAATCATACTAACAGCTTTGTTTATGCTGTTGTGTTTCAGGTGTGTATATATGTGTGTATATATATATATATATATATGGCTGTTTCGTCAATAACTGGACAAACACTGCAAAGTAACAATTCACAAACTTGTTTTTTAGTTCTGAACAGTTATTTGTTTTAATTGTGTTCCTATGCCTTTTCCATTATTTTACAGGAACATCACTTATTTATTTATTTAGGCATATGCATGACTGTCTAGAGAATGGCTGCTCTCCACATGAATGCCAATGTTTTCATAAGAACAAAAAGGCCAAATGGTGGGGCTTATCCAATAAAGGGCAGCAAGAATATTGCACAACTTAAGCTATCAATCACAAATTAGAGAGAGGTAAGTTAATTGGTTAAACCACATTTGTATTAACTGCATGGAAAACATTTTTTGTTGAAACTTGTGTTATTAGACATCTGACAGTAGCTAAGGATGGTTTCTGAATTCCAGCAAGGGCAGAACTCAACAATTTAATCTGCTCAATAATTCTTGGTCCAGTCCTAATAAATATTTAAAGACATAAAACCTGGAAAAGGCATAAAAATGTGGTTAAACCTGTGTTTTCCTAGCCTTTTACTTTGATTATTTGAGTCACGACAGTGCTACCCCCACATCAGAGTTTCGCTTCACTTGCTTCTATCCTTGCTCACCATATAAAGATGGTCACTGCCCTGAATAACTGGTAGTTCAACAGGAAGATAAAGGAAAACAGCTGGCTTCAAAAAGCAGATGGGTGGATCACATGGTAATAGCGAGAGCATAATTAACACAAGCATCATCAGTCACAGCACACCAGCTGCCAGCAAACCTGCACACACTGCTTTTGTGTTGTTTTGGCTTCTTCAGAAGAAAAACCTCTTTAAACAAAGTTGAGATTTTCAATAAGGCTTTTTCTGCTAAACTCAGGACTCTTGCCGAGTACCTCTCCAGCTGTGTGAACCCTGGCCCTGCCACAGCATTATGTAAACTATTGATGAGCTCTCCGAAAAGATACAAATCTCAGCCAGGTCTGATGATTCCCCTGAGCTGTGAGAATTAGATTAAAGCAGGAAGCCAAACACACCAAAGGGGAAAAAATATGATACTATAATTCCTTTGAGAGAATAATGGAAGGAACTGTATCGCAGCAGTGCAGAAAACAATTTCACAAGGCATAAATGAATGCAGAAAAGAAATCCTTTAGCACTCCTTTTGTGCTAGGACATATGTGTTGCTTCTTGACTCAAATTTTAAGTCATTCCCTTAAAAGTAATTTAAGAGTTTCATTAAGGGTCTAGATGGCTCTTTTATGAACATTGTCATCTAAAGGTCAGGGACCTGGGAATGCTTCGCAGATGCACAAGCCCAAGTGAGTTCTCCAGCCAAGATCCCTGCTGGAAAGAGACGTAATTACACTGTATTCTGCTTGCCCACTGTATCACTGTTTCCTTGTCGAGAATGAAACCTGAGTTTGGTGGCCTTAAGAGTGTAATGCAGTATGGTCCTGGCCACACACCTGGATGATGAGAGGAACAGGACCCAATAGGACACATTACAGCACGCACTTCCCACACAGTTCCCCTCTATCCTTAAGGTTCTCTGTAATATATGCGCATGACTTCCATCAGGACGAACAGATGATAACAACCTATTTTAATGCAATATGAAGGCACATTGGTTTCTTACTATTGCATTATTTCCCCTGGTCCTTTCTATCTTACGTTGCTCTGTGTACGTGCGTATGTTGTATGATCGTCTATTGATAGACCAAAAAGTACAATGGTAGCCACAAGACACTAATCACGGAATATGACATAATGTGACTGAACCAATTTCACTGTACTGAAGAACTAACCATAAACATTGATGATAATCATAAAGTAATTCAAACCTTCTCAGATATTTAAAAATATTATTTTTCTTCTCTGTTTTCACACATTTATTTCTTACCATCCTGATTTAGCAGAGAGTTTTAAAGAGATGTGTCAAAATATCATAAGATAGGCTATTTTGGTATCAAAGTGGAAATGAGAACTTTCAGTTGATTATCTTAACTTACTATAATTAACACTCACGTGTCTGTGAAATTCACGTCTCACTTTTGTAACAAACAGAACAACTGTGAAATAAATACTAATAAAATACTACTGAAACTAAAAATTGAGAGATTTTTCATAACTTGCTTCCTATTGAAAACAGATTGCCAAAAGCCAAAGTTGTTCCTAGAAACAGAACAGGTTTTATACATTTTTTACATGGAAAAAATGTTGCCATTTTTCTGAAGATCTCAACGTCTTTTTTTAATATCTACAAAAAGAAAACAACTCCTCAGTTGCAATCTACTTTTTACTTTGAAATGTTGGATTTTTGTTTTAACAGTGACCAAAAATTAAACACTTCAGGATTAGGTAAATTACATGTTTCAGGGGTTTTTAATATTTTACTAGAACATGACAATTGTCTCCTTCTTATCTTTAACTGAAATTTTCCAGCACTGGTAGAAGGATGTTGATAACCAGTGCTAAAAGTATCTTTCCTAAGAAAAATAGATAGATTATTAAAGGCCCAGCAAGCAAAGCTATATTCCCCAAAAAAAAGAAATTTTCACTTACTGAATTAATTTTCACAATGAAGTGGCCTGTTCTATTCACTCCATTTGTGTAATGAATGAGACATGATATTTTTCAAAGCTAAACAAAATTACACTCTAAAAAGTTTAAAATTAGATGCCCAATGTTTCTGAAAAACAAGTTTCCAATTGCTAATATATAAGGAACAGAATAATATCTAAATTATTTACTCCCCAAAAACATATGATACTATATTCTTGATTAATATGTTCTTTGTACTTTTAGAGGGGAGATTCTGCCTGAAAGTGTTGATTCAGTTAATCAGTAATTAGTCAGTAATCCGTGCTTTTATGATTCAATACTTGAATGAATCAACATGCAGGCAAGAACTATTACTCATTCTTTTCTAAAAGACATGGTGAAATATAAATAAGTAAGTGAAGTGATGATGCTCACAGGGCCAGCAATAAAAGCAGTTCCTCTTGAACACAGTGGGTCAAATACACCACATAGTTTTACACTCCAGCAAGTAAAATCTCTTGTAACTGCTCAGAAACTTTGAAACCATATATCCAGTCTTAGGTTAAACATAAATGCCAATAGTCTAGCTATACTTCAAATCAATTTTTGTTCACTGTTTCTCTCTACTAAGGAATTTCATGTAAGTATGAACAATTAGGCACAGAGAACAAACTTTAATTGAAGGAAAAAGAACAAAACTTTCCTTTTGAGATAGTTTCCTATTTTCCTTTCCCACATCCAGCTGATTGTAAACATAGCAGAAATAGTATTGGTTTTAAATTAAATAAGCATTTACTTTGTCAAGCATGTTCATTTACAAAAGTCCAATTTCATGTCCTGAGATTATACAGACACTTATGGGTGATACTCTCTATTATCCCTCTCGTAGGTGAAATTCAGTCATCATACTTTACTCATGCTTTGTAAAATACTTAGTTTGTGTCAGTCTCAAACTGACTGAAAGACTACTTCTTGCTGTAAATTATATAGTATCTTTTCAGAAATACCTCTATCACAGAGAGAAGATATTCCTGGGCTACAGGGACCAGCGGACTATGTAGGACACAACATTTAATGGTATATAGCAGCTCTGCATGGTTTACTGCATCACCTTACAGAAGCCTCATGATATGCAATTCATGATATGCGATATGTATCTTAAGTATATCTCAGTAACAGTTAAAATATCTCACAATTTTTGCACAGCATAAGCTTTCTGGAAATACATTCTCTGTTGCATCATTTGGGAAATACCAGACAGTACTGTAATATCAGTTTTCTTTTGTTAATGTGCCTAATACTTTTGAACCCATTTGGGGTCAAACAACTTTGGCAGCTATCTGAACTCCTAGCTAAGAAGGTTGGTCTTCTAGCCTAAGTTAAGAAGCATTAGATGTCTTACACTGTTCAGTAAAAGGAAAGCCTTTTCTAGGTATCCCATCTTAATTTTAGTGCTTATTTTACTTTTGACTAGCACTGGCAAACACAGAAATGTTTGTTTCATCATTAGAATATATGCATATTACATATCTTCTGTAATATCGTGTTACAAATAGGCTTGCATTGAGTTCACTTGAAATATTTCAATTTTATTCAAGTTATTATATTAGGAATACTGGTTATATAGTAGCTTGACAGCATTGTGTAATTTCAAAGGACTGGGCACAAATCTTTCAAGAGGGAATAAGTATGTTCCTTCCCAGGATTTTATTTTTTTTTTAAGTTCACCATTGGAACAACCACAAATTACTTCTCTGCAACACTTCTAATGAGACATAATGATAAACACTCTGTCTGGTAAAGCAGTAGGAGCAGAAATTTATCAAAGTAAGAAAACTGCAACCTCCTTTCTACCACAGGCAGACTCAAAAGAGCACTCCTAAGGCTTTGTAGATATTTCAGAGTTTAAAAAAATATATTTCTAGATGTTGATATGCAATTTTTTCAGTAGCGCATTTGGAAAACAAGAATGGCAAATTCTAAAAGGGAGTGCTGAATGCAGCTTAATTTTTTTTTTTCTTCAGCTTCACAGCAAGTTAACAGGAAGACTTTCCTTTGGTTGATGCTTCAGCTTAGTCCAAGGCATTTCTTCATTGTCTTTCACTCTGTGTTTGCCTACATTAACATTCGGTATGCCATCAGCCTATTAATAGCTTGTATAAGCATGCACTGCAGACATATTCACCAGCACAGTTGCACATATGGCTGTCACTCCATGTTCTGCACTGAAGGATGGATCCTTGTGGAAAACATTTCTGCCCTCAGACTTCCACTAGCCAATTTGACATCTTCCCCAGATCAGAGACCCTTGCCGGTACCTCCAGGGGCACACTTGGGCCTATGCACATGCTGGCTCCATGAATATTTAACAGAGAAATTGAGAAGAGGCTTGCTAGTGATCCATCTGTTAAGTTGCTGGAGCTATACCAGGGACCCATGAGTTGGCTGCAGACTTCCTCCATAATAATGCCAAGGTTCAACAGAGAATTTAAGGTATTCAGTTGATCCACTGCCCAAAGCTGACTACTGGCACGGAAAGTGGCCACAGTGCATAGCTGGTGACAGCAGATTTACCACTAAATAAAGCCAAAGCTATCTCTGAAATAATCAGCTATGACTAATAATAAATAGTAACCTTGCGCTATTCTTTTTTAGGATAAATTTAGGATGTTTCTACCCTATTTAAGGTAGGTAAGATATGCTGCTTCTCACCTGATTTTAGCAAAGCCTAATATTATGCTATCATGCCAAATAATATCCCTTGGACTTTTTGGCTTCAAGGACTCACTTCACTACCCAATGCTGCATAATAATAACTGTATTTTGGGAAGAGAGCATGGGAAAAGAGGGACAATCACACAACAGATACTCCATTATGTCATCTCATGCCACTTAATGAAATATGTTTGTTGCTTGGGAAACAACCTCAAGATTCCTAATAAATCATTGGTGGGCCATAAAAAAGTTGAGTCAGCCTCCTGCAGGGTATATCACTCCTATGTGAACACGGAAGCCATGGAAGAGCATCAAGGTTTTCTCTCTCCCTTTCATAAATTTTAGATACTGGTTTTGTCCTTTAAAATTGAAATTATCTTGTTGTTTAAAAGTCAAGTAAGCCACATTATTACTTTTCAAACAAGTTCAGCTATTTTAAAAGAAAGGTTAGAACAGTTGGTCATTTTTTCTCAGCATGAAGCAACAGTTTTAACTTCAGATTGGATCGGCCATCGTTTTCGTTTTTCCTCTTTGTCTCCTCCTCCCAGCTCACAGTCTCCATGAGAGTAATTTAAGGCTGGAACAATCCTCTAAAGGTTTGGTCCTTTAGAAATTTTTTTGCTTGTTAAAGTAAAATTCTTAACAAATGAGGTTAGCTGACACCATATGAACTGGATGTCAACAAATACAGGGAAAAGCTGTGTTCAGCATAATGGACTCTAGTAATTCTTAAACTCTGCAAGACAAAAATATAAACCTGTCTACTAAGTTATGGTGCTGAAAAAAAGACTTCTCTTTCTCCACATTGACAGCAATTGGCAGTCTAATGAGAGCTAACTCGGTTGTTAAAACCATGTCTAAACACAGTAAAAATGCCCAAATGCAGTAAAGCCCTTAAGTACTGTTAAAAAGACAGTTAGTAAAACTCAGGCTCTGGTTTGATGGCACCATAAATCTGTCTTGAGTTCTCCAACTTAATAGGGTAGCAATATGATGCACAGCCCAGCTCTGGCTGAAACTCATAATCTTGCAAAAAATTTACCCTTTTTTTTCTGGCAGATGGCTTCCATACAGGTATGTTGGCTCATGAACATCTGGTCCCTGCAAGAATTTCTCTGGACTTCTCCATTTGGTCTAATCCTGCCATTCCTGCTCTGTATCTTCAGAGTACTGTGGATATCATCAGACTTCTCTAAAAATTATCCGAGAGCTCCCATTTTGGCTGTACTTCCATTTTTGTTTCTCATTGTGCTTGAATCTTTTCTGATCATGTACTTCTGTGCCAGCTTTAAGTAGTTAGACCTTTGAAACTCAGCAGCTGGCATAAACAATGTTTGAATTTGACCATTTCATGGCTTTGCTTTTGTGTGTTTGGTGGCTTTGCTTTTCCTGAAGTCCTGTCGTTTGGTATCCAAACAAGAGCTGTTGGCCCTACCAGAACTCTGGCAATACACATTAGGAAATTGTCTGCCATTCTTTTCTGCACAGATGCTTCAGTGTAGACTCCAAAGCAACTTGGAACAAGACAGGCCAAGACTGGGCTCCATAAGAGACTACAAACAAAGCCAAAGAATAGACAATCTTGTGCTGCAAGATTAACATACCTCTAGTAGGAAGCACTCCAAAGTGCCTTTTAATCCTAGTTCATTTCACACAAAGAAGAGAGATATCCCCAAAAAATTATGACAGAGCTATCCAGAGAGTGGAACTTTGCCATTACCCATTAGCCAGAAACAAACAATTGATCAGCTTGTCACAGACTAGAAAATGTAGCCTTTTTTTTCTGGTTGTTTGGAGAGGAAGCCTTAATGTCATTTTCTGGAGATGCAGTTAAACTCTGGATGGATGCTTGGCTAAAAAGCTAACTATTCTGTGCTGACAGTCACCCACCTGCACATGTCCCATTCTATTTGTCTAAGCCTACCTCTCACCAAGGGTTTTCAACAAAAGCATCCTACTCTTTGGGTCTGGGAGCCACCCTAACTGGAGTCATACTCACTCCACACACAGTCTCCACACTTGATTAGGCTGTAACCAAAATATAGAATCTATTTAGAAATCTCTGTGGACATCTAGACACATACAAAAATCTCAGTGACAGTTCATTTTAGTCAGGAAAGCATTTGGTGAAGTAAGGCCAGCCTGTATTCACATTTCCCCTCCTGAATAATTACTAATCATATGTTACATCTCAGAAATGTGGTATAAGACTGAACTGTAGTTCAAAACACTGATACATTATCCACCAGATGGTCCTCAATATATAAAGTGTCTTCCTTGATCCTGTGTGGGATGCTTTTCCTGACCAAGAATTCAGCATTTGCCTCAGTCACCACGCATGATAGCAGTATCATTCTGTATTTGGCTAGACTTCTATCAACCATGGAGAAAAGAAGTTTCATCAGCATGTCTCACCACAGCCATTTTAAAGGCACTAGCACAAGCCATGACAGAGAGCATCACCAACACTTTCAGTTATTTTACACTCATTAGTTTCAGCTGGATTGATACTGTTTTCTAATTTCAGATGGATTTGGCATGGTAGAGGTAACGGTAGCACACAGGTAACCCTGTTAGGACAGGTGCTTAGGACACAAAGGGTGAGTTAGATGCTGAATATGAGTTAGATGTTTCTTAATTAACTGCGGGATATCAGACTACAAGCCTAGGTTTTAGATGGCCTCAGTCAAAATAAAATTAATACCACCTATTGCACAGGTTCAGAGTGTATTAAAGCCTCTAAACAAGATTGTGAGAGCAGAGAGAACTAGCAAATCCAGGTAAGAAGAAAAGCCACCATGTCTCTGCTGGTACAACTCAGTGCTAATGGAGCTCCAGCCTTTTTTCACCAATACTTGCCTTACAACTGGATAGTTGATGTTCTGCTGATCCAAGTGATGCTCTGAATCTGGTGTTGGTGTATGTGACTAACCTAGGAATTCCAGCCCTTTTCACAGTGGAGCTGCTATACACAAGATACCTTTGAAAAAAATTCAACCCAGGGCCCACAGCTGGTTACTATTGGTACTTAACAACTTCTCAAGACGTCCAAGAGAGTGGTCTCTGCATGAAAGTTTTGCCGTCATCCCTAACTATAGTGCCTTTACCAGTAATAATCATGACTCGGAGCTCAGAAATTCCCCCAGGGACTTAGCAGGAAGAGGTCCCTCATCTAACTAGCAAAATATTCAAGCTGCAACAGATCAATGGCAGCTTGGAGAACATCTTCATTGCCAATGTGCAGTGTGGACAAGAAGCTACATATGCTTCCATAAGCCAGTCGCTGCATGCAGCAGACAGAGTCTTAACCACACCAGTTGCATGTGTGTTAATCATTCTGCAGCAGTCATCAGACCAGACAATGCTACTTGACATCCTCTGTACAGTTTAGGTTGACAGTGTCCTATACACATGGTTAGACAGGGATTTTTAATGCTGACGCATTTGAAATGAGGCTTTGGATGTGAACCACGCTTCAGAGACCTTCCTGCTCAGAGGCACTGTGTTCTGCCAGTTCTCTCCTGACACAGTCTGAGACCTCAGATCAGCCAGTAGTTATCCCAACCACTTTCAGTATAGTCCCCTTAACACTCAAAGCAGTAGTCACAGAAATTTTATCTTCAGCACCACTCTAAAAGACTCTGAGAAAATGTTAGTCAACTACAGACATACTCCCAAGGGTTTTGGAAGCTGGTTTTAGGAGAATATTACCATGGGCAACTCACTTTCTGAGCAGTTTATGAAGGAAGATTTATCAACACAGTAAATCTCTGATATTGCCTGATGGTGAACATCTGCAATGAGGTTTGTCCCAACACCTTGTTGAGCAAAGCTGATTACCAGACAGGCTCTGTGGACTCTTAAAAGTTTCTCTATCTGAGGACCCAATTAGACAAGCAGAATTTGTAAACCACATTAGACATTTAATGGTGGGAGGCATCTGAAGTCAAGGCTGGAGTTAATATTGACACACCATTACACAAGGCTGTATAGCTTTAATCCCATGAAAAAGTCAGTTTTTCTAACACTGAATTAGAGGGCGATTAGTTTTACACAGACCAAAAAAGAAATCTTGAGAAGAGATATTGTTTATACCCTTAGTTAAAAAGAAAGAATTTATGCATTCTTTTGCATTATGCAAACTATTTAACATTTCTGCTGAAAATGGAAACAAGCAGCCACAGTTTTGACCTGTACAGTAGAGGGGTGTAGTGGAATCTATCCCTGTAATCTGAATATATCCTGCAAGTAGCCAGTCCTGTGAGAGGACTGCATGCATCAACAGCAACAATAAACAGGATGATGGACAGCACACAATTGCTTGCTTCTTTAAAAACATCTTGTTCTTTTCATAATGAAACTAAAAGTCTGTGTGTCCCTAATTTTCTCTTTTAATAATTCCAGTCTCTTCTATTTCCCCAAAACATCATCTTTCATATACTACTCTCCTCACTTCTCCTGCCACATACAAGGCATTATGGAGCTTGTCTGGCTCAGACCTGTGATCCACTGATCAGATACTCAGTACACATACATTGATTGGCCACTTAGATGTCCCCTCTCAAAATGGATATTGGACTGAATTTTAGCAGGATTTCTCTCCAGAACCCTCATTATGGTTTCTACCTAGCCCTTTCATGCTGTCTATCCAGGCAATTTTTTTGTCCTTCTGCTACCAACACTTCCTAAGCTGATGAATGGGTTTCACACCTACTGGGCATGAAAGGTGTGGGCTGTTGGGAGGAAGCTAAAGGGAATGTGACAGACAGAACAGACAACATGATTTGATAAGCTAATTTCCTCAGGAAGCTGGGCTAAATATGTAAGCCAGTACAAGATCATGCTTCTTCTTTCTAATGATGATCCTTTTCTAAGGACGCAGGCACTTGAAGAAAGCAGATTTCTTTATTACATTTTAAAGCCAGTCTTCAGAAGTTAAAGTGGGTGTGCACCTATACTGCCAAATGAAACAGGACCACTCACTGAATCTGAGTGGCTTGGTCTGACTGCATCCACACTGCATAGCAAGTAGTGCTGTGTCTTTTTTGGTTTGGATATATACTAACTTCTGCTTACCTCAGATTCCCACAGAAATGGCTAGTGTCAGAGGAGTCAGCTGTGACCCTATAGACAAAGACTTTGGATAAAGTACCACTGACAGTTTCCACTCTCACTAAAATTTGGATTCTTAGTGAACAAGTCAAGGTCTCTTTTCTATGTGGTCTATAAGACAAAACTGCACAGTAATGACAAATGTGTCAGTTCTGTGATGGAAAATTCGAAGTAGGGATTTCTGGGTTTTTTGCACAGCCTGTAGGAATAATGATCTCACAAAGCACCACTAGAAAGACTTTCACCACCCCTCCATCGCCACCTGCATACACACAGATACACACAGAGAACACCTTCCCTCAAAATTCAGCCTCCCAGAGTTACAGGGGACATTTTAGAGCTCTCCAGCAAAATCAGCCCTAAGGAAACAGAGCACTGTTTTGTAAGACCTAACTGCTTTCCTTAGACTCTGTCAGGCTCCCTTTGAACAGCTAAAGTCATCCAACCCATACTTTGCCTGCTCGATCCTCACAGGCAAATCAGACGTGTTTATTTCCCTGCGTTTCTTGCTTGTAGTAAACCTGTCTCAAACACATGATCCAATCACAGTGCTGGGGCACATATGTTACTACAAGTTTATAATGGAGTTAAATTGATTCTCCATTTCCACCAGCATCTCCAATGGTTCTTGAAGTCATAAATAAGTCTCTTTAAAATTGTGGTGGTTTTAGAAGGAAATGCTGCAAAGAGAGATAAAAACTTCTCATCTTTGCCTTTGCTGTTTATTTCCTCTTCTTCCAAAACTTTGTGAACACTGAAGTCATGACAAGGAAAATATTTATTCCTCTTGCTGCATCAGAGCAGGGTGGAGAGCATGCAGGAGGAAGACAGGACTGTAAGGAATGGAGGGAGCTTTGTGAAGCAAACCTGCAAGCCAGACATGAGTGAATGTTGCAGAAATTTATCAACGATGTTTGTTTGACAAATGTTTTCTATGTCAAGTATCACATTTTATGAACAGCCTAAAAAAGTTGATTGAATACCAGAATAAATGATTTGTCAAACACATTATTTGATTAAAGATGACAATTTATTGACTAATGGTTGGCTTTTGTTAGTCAAATTTCAAAGTCCTCAGTCAAGGAAAACTCCCCTGAGGCCAAATCCTGAAATTTTTAATTTGAACAAGGGTTTGCTCCGCACTAGAGTACACAGATGTTCACTGCAGTCAAGATGGTGCTATTTGCCTAGTAGGAAATGCACAGGAGATGAATCCATGCTCTTGAGATTCTAATTTTTTGATCTGAAGAATGCATTTCAATGGCCATTATAAATAAACAACTTTTTTCTCCCTAATATCTCCAACAGTCTCTTTCCCTATCTGCAGATGTTTGTTCAAAACATAGCTATTAAACTGCATGAAAGCACCAATCTTGGGAGGAGTCACCATCATGCAACGTTTGATCTTAAAAATATAGACTTTACTGGCACACAGGAGCAGTTTATACCAGGAAAAGGACTCAGGAGATCAGCAGAGTCACCCAGAACTATAACATGTGTAGCTATAGTTATCATCAAAACAATTTATCATCTTATATATGCATTTAATCAAGACATATCACTGAAATAGACCAGTGTTTTCATGTTCCTGGCATTTCTTCTGACCTTTCCAGACTATCCCATACCAGCTCTGGTTAGATTTCCATGGTGGTCGTGTAGATCTTGCAGCATCAAAGAGAAATTTGCTTCCTGTTGCTGATCTTCATTTGTCTTGGTCAAGGAAAAGAGTATGCAGTCTGTGTGTGCCCATATGAGTACAGGAAGGTGTGTCCTAGTTACAGGGACTGGGACCAGTTTATCACTATGTAGGTATAACCAATGTGAGTATCCTACATCCTCTATGTCATTTCTTATGGACTGTTAATAAATGGGTCGTTTTCAGCAGGTGCCCAGGGCACACCTAACACCTCAGGCTACAAGCTGGACGTTAAAGAAACCCTGCGTGGCAAAGGAGTGTTTCTTTGTCTTCACATCAATGACTTAGCTGTGATAACTCCCCTCCAGGGAGGCAGTAACACTTTCACACCCAGCCTGAGGGGTCATGTCTGCTACAGGGCCATATCGGACTGGCATAATAGGCAGCTGCAAGGACATAGACCATCAGAGATTCCAGAAATCTCCCACGACTCACAGAGTTAAATCACCTGTTGTGAAACTCCCCACTCTGGAGGAGGTACTGGGCATTCCCACCTGAACACCAGTATATACAAACTTTGGGTTTGGGGACTTCTGGTACCACTTGTCAGATCCAGAGGAGAACCAGAACTCCAACAGGACTGTAACTTTCAACAAGACTGCAATCGTTGCTTCAACAGAAGTGTGACCATCATCTGAACCAACAGGTTTCCTTTCCTTTTACTTTGCACCCAGTGGGGCCATGTGGTGCTCAGCACAGGGGTTGACAAACACCATTCTGTTCTTGTCCCAGGGTGCTGGGTTATCCATCTGTCTTTGTGGGTTACAAGTTTTTTTCTGTTTCACTTTATTTATTGTGATCTTTTTAGTAAATTGTAACGCTGATCTGTAATTTCTCTTGAGTTGGGTTCACTTCTCCCACCAGTTTACATTTAAGCCAGCACAAGGTAAGAACTGAATGGGATGACAGTATAACATTCCATAAACTTGTAGAGTAGAAGATATTTTATTATTTATTTTGACTTGTATTTTGCCACTGCACCACCCTATCACTCTACTACCCAATCTATCCTCATTTCATTTTAATGAACAGTGTTAATTTTGGGCAACTCTAAAGAAAATGTGCTGTATGAAAGCAGGAGGCATGTGAAAATAAATTCTAACTTGTAATTCTTTCAATATCTGTCACTACTAATGATCAGAAGAAATATTGCATTGATGTCTAAACCAGAAACAACATAATGTTTTACTGACTTACCCGTATCTAAACAGAATCATATACTCTGAATATATTTGCAGATAGAGTTGAACTCTTCTTCACTCAAATTACTGCAGAGAAATATTATAATTACTATTTGTTGCATACATACACTAACACTTCACTAGCTTCTCTCAGGACTGCATTCTCCTGTGCATGAATGACTCATATTAGTTTTACTGTATACTATTACTACACAGTGATGTACTGTTGTCAGAGAGGCTTGCAAGGAGAACAGGCATCCTATGCAACTTGACATTCACTGGGGATTACACTTGAGTTATTTCTCATGTGCCTTTTCCCCCTGTCTAAATTTTATAACCACTGCAGGAGGTCAGCTGAAGAAGTCAGAGTTAGAAGAGAGCTACAGATGCTAATTGCACTTGAGAAGTGTTCCACACAAAAAACCCTCGTACTTTAAAAGACACCATCAGAAACATCTGATTGGATACATATCAGAGAATAAGAGCAAAAGAATTGCCTACTTGGAGATATTTTGATGACTTGATGGAATCTGGAAGCAGGTCCTCCTAGCTTGAACTGTGCCTGAATTGATCAGAATGAATGTAAGTTCTACATGGACTACATTGCTAAATGCAAGGCCAATTGAGATTTTAGGTCTTATGTTAGGATACCCTCATTTCTCACATTTTCTGTCCCTTTTTCATTATTTTCTCCTTTCTACAGTTCTGTCTTCACACTCTCTATAGCTTAATAGGAGCATTCCAGTTGTATCTGCAACTCAGGACAACTCACAACATCCACAGAGACCAGTCATCCTGAGCTGCTGCCCTCCCTGGCTCATCCAACCTACAGCTCTCCAAAGTGAGACAGCGAGGGCACTCGAAGGGGGTATCTCACACCCAGACCCATAGCTGAAAACCCACGTAACCCCTTACTTCCTGAACCATTGGCTCCACAGTGCCTTCCTGTTGTCACAGGATGTGCCACAGGAGATAGAGGTTCCCCCATATATCTTTTGCAAGAAGGGAAGAGAGCAGAGCTGACCGAGTTTCTGTGCTGCTGCACTGGTTGAGGTCTACTACCTAGGACAAGGTGACATAAGCACCATGAATTGCAGGAAACTTCTGGTTCTCATTTCTCTTATTAGGCTTCCTGCTCAGAGGGGCACCTAACACACTCACTTGCACTGTGATTAATATAATTTTACATAAAATCCCAAAACACTGATATGAAAATATGAGCCAGATTCACTGTAGGGGGTATGTAGTAAAATGTATACGAAAAGAAAACAGATTGTATATAGGCATAGATACAGATCATTTTTTTTAATAAATAACAGATATCACCTTCATGCTTAACTTCGCTCTCTTGCACAATTGTCCAAAGACATCAAACACAGTAATGGAAACTACCGGAACTCTTTTGATAGCTAAAAATGTCCAATATATGCTTCTATGTAAGTGCTATGCTATTCAGACCATGGACTGACTTTCACTGTGTATGTTTTTGTGTTGTATTTTCTTATTTTTATTGAGTTTGAATTAATCCTTTACCACAAACAAATATTACATACTTTGACACTGAAAGCAGAGTAGATGAAAGTAAAAGAAAAAATATGAATATCAGACATAAGAACCAAGTCAAAGCACCTATTTTCAAAGTCTGCAACTGTGACTGAAGTTTTTACTGGAAATTAAGGAGTGCTATTAATATGATTCCTCATGACACTACAAAAGAAATCTTGCAAGAGGATAATTCAGGTAAAGAAGCTAACTTTAGCACTCTTCAGGAAGAAGTAATGCTGTGAAAACACAACTGCAGTGTAGAATCTGTTTATAAGCATTAAAACCTTTCCAGGTTTGAGAAGGATTCAAAGGGGAAAAAGGAAAAGTAAAGTCATTAATCCACAAAACTGAGAACATTATAAACTTTAAATATTATCAAATTTAAAAGTATGCATTTTTAATGCTAAATATAGGATGAAATACTCATGAGAAAATATTGGCATTACCAATATTTTTCCTTTTAAATAATTTTTGTCATTATTTAAATTATAAATTATTCTAATCATAAAGGAGAGACTAAAATAATTGTGTGGGTTGTCTTGTTTACCAATACTTTGAAAACAAAAATATTGTAAGTAGTACATCTTACATTTAGAATGCTAATTAAAAAAATCATAAGCATGCATTGCCAAGAAAATCTTGAAATAAAATTTGAGCTCTTTCCCATGGAAACAATCTTGAAATTTTCAAAGGTTTTGCTGAATTGTTTTGTTGTTCTGTTAATAACACCACAATTATGGAGGGAAAAAAAAAAGTATTAAGAATGAGCAAATCGCTAGACCCATTCTGTTGTAATGAACCTTCACATTCTAAGTATTTTTTACTGTGTAGAATAGAAGCCTGCAATTTGAGTGTTTTAAACAAGTCCTTGGATACTATGTAAGGTATGTTTTAATGGGCATGTTATTTCACTACCTTGTATTGGGGCATTACCACACAGGAAGCTGGCTTGGAAAGAACCTGGTCATTGCTCAAGAAGCCTCAGAGGAGTCAGCAGAACTTTTATTCTTCTTAACATGAATCCTGTGTCCAGTTTACCTTGCACAAAGCAAGAAGCACACCACGTTCACCTCAAGTTGGTCACTTTTTCCACAGTAGTGGTCTGTCTGATGGTAACAACTGCTCAGTAAAAGTCCAGCCACTAAACAGTGATGCTACGCTCCTGCTTTGTTGCAATGCCCATTAACTTTGGCTCAGATAAAAATTCCCATTCTCTCCCTTGTGCAAAATGAGAATAACACCTAACTTGTCATAATTTAAAGACAGTCTCAGTACTCAGTTTGTTACTTTATATAATCAAGGAGGAAGTAGCTCCTGAATATTTGCCCTCCCACACTGGCAAGCCCTCCCTAGTCTATCTGTTCTTTGCAAGTTTGTGCTCACTGACCAGCCTTCCACAGAACACAGTTTTCAGAGCACTGTGTGCTTTGGGTGACATTTTCAGAAGTACAAGAGAAGCTTTTGTGTTGGACTGTATACATATCTGGAGGTCAACACCACACAGCAAAGCTGTGTTGCCTCCCTGAATAGATAAGCCCCAAGCCCTATTATCAAACAAAGAGATTTTGGTTCTGAAGTGTCTAAGTCACTTTTGAAAAATATGATCAGGTGCTTTTGTAAAATGTAACTTGTTTGACCTCTTGGTCCCTGAAAGAAGTCAGCTGCTCCGTATACACAGAAACTTTTATGGACTCAGTAACTCACAGAAAATACCATATAGCCAGCTGCCTCCTTCCTTCTGTATTTAAAATACAAATTCGTACAGAAAGGGGAAAGATCAGGAGTCTGTGTCTCACTTCATTTACCCTCAGAAACAGAAATACAAGGCGATATTTTGAGAAGCGGCATGAAAAATCCACCACAAAAGATAAAAGACTGTAATTTCAAAAACCCTCCTGTTCCTCTCAGAGAGAGGGACTTTGTGATGGAAGCTTTCTGTTGTTGATGAGAAAGCACACACGTATAAGTAAACATACCCAACATAGTCTGTGACACACTGATTCCCTTCTAAACATAGAGCTTGTTATCAGCACTGCTGTATGTATCAGCAGCTGAGTGGCTGCTCAACACCATGTTTATCTAATGGACCATAATAGACAGAGCAAGGGAGCACAATAGACAGTGAGATGTGTAAGTATGTTCTGAGCTAGTACAAGTCCTTTTTTCTCTTCTCCAAATGGGGAAAGGAGGGGGTGAGGGCATTACACAAGACAGATCACACGGCTGTCCAGCAGCCACTGAACCATAGCATAAAGGCCTTGTTTAGATAAATAATGACTCCTTTACTTTATTCTTAGAAGTGGAAGTCTCTAGAACTGAAACATAATGTCCCACAACTACTTCTGGCATCTGTTTTTCAGGGAGAGGATTGGGCCATTTATAAGGGGATCCATTTCACAAAGGTCTGCACTGTTGTAGAGAGAATTCATCTCTTCCCATCAATAGATCCCATCCATTTACAAAGGGCAACAAGGCAATGAGCTAAGAGTTTCAACACAGTGTTTTGGAAATTAACTAGGCAATCAAATCATGTGTCTTCCTCAAACCTCTTCTGATCATCCTACAAATTGTCCCACAAAGAGTATAATAAGGAAAGAGAAAACTAGCACCAACCAAAAAGTTTGGATTTTAAAGTATTTCCTTCTCCATTGTTCTTTTGTTGGATTTGTTTGCTTGTTTGTTTAACTTTATAATCAAGAACTCTTTCAGAATTCAGCTTCATAGTTTGCTGAATTCGGGAAATTAGAATAATGAAGCTGACATACTTCCATGTACATGCAAAGGCTTAAGATTTCCTTATAAACTGAGTATCTGAAGGCGTTTGATTCACAGAAGATTTCACTACTCATAAGACAACCACAGCAGTTTGAAAGCAGATATTTTCTCTTATCTCAGGAAGTGAATACAAGAAAGAAAGAAAGAGCAGAGTAAGTAACGATGGTTTACTCCTGAATCCTATCTCAGTTTCTGCTGAGAAACTGCTTTGGATAAACATGTGCACCGTGAATAGTTTATTCACCAATTTATTCCTTTTTCCCTGTTTCTGACTTACTAGCTAATGGCTCATGAACTCCATGAATTACTACATATTTAACATTTATTCTAGTTCAAAAACCACCTTAGCCTGTGGTTAGTTCATAACTTGGTCATGATAAGTTTTACTAGCCATTTCAGAGGGCATGGAAGTGCTGAGTCCATCACAGAGACAACCAACTTGAGCTTCAACCAAGTGAAGTTCACTTGGTTGTGTTTGGCAAATACAAAGATCTCCTGGAAGGCAGGAGGGCTCTGCAGAGGGACCTGGAGAGGCTGGAGAGCTGGACTGATTCCAGTGGGATGAGGTTCAACAAGGCCAAGTGCCGGGTCCTGCACTTTGGCCACAACAACCCCTGCAGCGCTACAGGCTGGGCACAGAGTGGCTGGAGAGCAGCCAGGTGGAAAGGGACCTGGGGGTGCTGATTGACAGGAGACTGAACATGAGCCAGCAGTGTGCCCAGGTGGCCAAGAAGGCCAATGGCATCCTGGCCTGCATCAGGAACAGTGTGGCAAGCAGGAGCAGGGAAGTGATCCTTGCCCTTACTCAGCGCTGGTGAGGCTACACCTTGAGTATTTTGTTCAGCTCTGGGCCCCTCGGTTCAGGAAGGATATTGAGGTGCTGGAGCAGGTCCAGAGAAGAGCAACCAGGCTGGTGAAGGGACTTGAGCACAATTCCTATGAGGGAGGGAGCTGGGGTTGTTTAGTCTGGAGAAGAGGAGGCTCAGGGGAGACCTCATCACTCTCTACAACTCCCTGAAAGGAGGTTGTAGCCAGGTGGGGATTGGTCTCTTCTCCCAGGTAATCAGCAGTAGGACAAGAGGGCATGGGCTTAAGCTCTGCCAGGGGAGGTTTAGGTTGGATATCAGAAAGAAGTTCTTTACAGAGAGAGTGATCAGGCATTGGAATGGCCTGCCCAGAGAGGTGGTGGATTCACTGTCCCTGGAGGTTTTTAAGATGAGGCTGGATGTGGCACTGAGTGCCATGATCTAGTAATCACAGTGGGGTTGGATCAAGGATTTGACTTGATGACTTCGGAGGTCTCTTCCAACACAGTTAATTCTATGATTCTATGAGTCTATGATCTCTCCATTGGCAAGGAGGGAGTGGGGACAAAGAGGCAAGGAGAGCCTCCATGTGAGCGTACATCCAACTAACAACTTTTGAAAGGAGAAGAAAAAGCCCAGGAAGCATGACTAAAAGCCTGGTTATGTGGGGATATGTCCAAACAAAGAGATAAGGGTCAGGTAGGATGACCTGTTTTGAGTGTCTGGCTTTTTCTACATTTCTGGGAAATTTATTCCTGCAGAAAGTATGGAGGCAAAGAGTACTTTTTAACTGACAGGCTAACACTGATGTATGAAGTATTCCAGGGAGACCTCTGCCAAGGCAGGAGAGGGAGCAAATCTTTAAACTGACTGTACAAGTGCTTCTGAATTTTTGGCTTGCTTTTTGTCTTTATAATGCTGTAAATTTTAGAATGAACTTTAAAGGGTAACCAATAGGCATTACTTGATATACCTGCTTCAGAGATAGTTTAACTAAGACTCAGAAAAACGGAGGGGTTTTACTCCCTGTGTGAGAGGAAAGATTGGCAAGAGCATAACAAAGTGAAGGGCCTTTAGGAATGCTATTTCAAGTATTCTAGAAATAAAACCACATAGTGACACCAAGCCATTCAGGAAGCTGCAATTATCTACTCTGTTTTGGAGAATACTTGTGACAAACCAGCCAGTGTTACAAGTGGTGGCCTCAGATAAGAAAAGAAGTCTGTAAAATTCAAGCAGAAACCCAAGGATGAGTCACAACCAGGGTTAAAACTGAAACAAAAGCCCACATGGCATTAAGATCCTTCATTAAGATAAACACCCAAGACACACACACACACACAGTCACTATTGCCTCCTACCAGGAACAGTTCAGTCTCTTCCTGATGATTTTATACACCTACCCTCTGGGGATACAGCTGACTGCTAGCAATTACCCTTGATACACCAGCAGGTATTTCCTGAGGGGAAATGACAATTCTAATAGCTAGTGGCTGGTAAACCTCCAGCTGACTGAGCCAGTTTTAACTCCTGACAAACTGGGTCCTGTCCATTCACCTTGTCACAAATACTTTACTGCCTTCTTTGGAGAGAACTCAATGTTCCTAGAAAAAAAATTAATGGGTTTTGTGAGTGCAAAACTTTGTATTTCTCATTTCTATCTGCTTCTGGTTGCCAGACTGTAAAGCAGAAATCTGGAACAGGTCACAGCATTGCTCAGGTTCCTTGTGCCATGGCCTCCTCAGTACACACTGTTAACCTGCCTCAGGGCCCTTCCATGCCTAGGAGCCACCAGGCAAGCTAAGGCTGGCTACACTGTGTAACCACTCTCCCTGGATCTGGCAGCAAGGGCCTGAACCCATATGAACTGGGGTTCCTGGCGAAACCCAAGCTTAGCCTCTCGTTCAGGAATTTAAATTACACTATTGGTACTCAGTGAGTTAATTATGCTCATTTGAAAATTTTAATCAATGACAACAATATTTTAATAAAGGGAGAAGGGACAATACCTAACCGAGAAAGACAATTGGCTAGTATGCACTCCCTAAGCCATAAAGTATGACCATCTCACTGCTACCTTTGGCAAAGCTGCACCAGCAGTTGCCTCCTCCTTCCTGTGGTGACATCTCCTTCCTATTTTGAGACTGTCAAGTTTTCCCACATAATAAGATCAGCTCAAGTTAATTCTACTCTTCTGTCTTCCTCTTTCCCACTGGCTCTCTGCCAGCTGTGTCAGTTAACTGCTGCAGTTTCTGTTATTTCTCCTCTAAATAAAAATACATCTAGCACTAAGAGAACTGTCAGTCTTCTTGCATAAATAAGACTCTTAAACAGGTTCTCATATTTCATAAATTTGCAGGAGTTACTTAAATAGTCTTTCTTCCTCTAGCTTTCGCATACTTACAGAAGAAGCCATTGCCCTACCCTAGTATCCTTACTCTTCTTAGGAATATATAACTGGCTAATACACATTTATGACAATATTCCCAAATCAAACTCTTTTCAAATCCATAACATGCCTTTTGTTTTCTCAGAAGTGACTCTCAGGAACAACAAGTGACATATATAAAGCTAAAGCAGCCACTTCTCATGCCAGCTTTGGATCCTACCTGTTCTTGGCAGACACTGACAGGAAGCCCCTCTTCTGGGGGCATATTCCTCATGGAAGGGAAAGTTGCTGGAGTGCATCACTTTAAGTCAGTCTTCCAATTTTTCACAGTGATTGTCTGAGAAACAGTTAGATATAAGATACACTCATCTAGTAGGGTATTGTTAAATGCCCCTGAATTCAATAAGACTTTTGCTTGTCAAACGCTTTGAGACATCTGGAAATTCCACTGCTAAACCTCTCAGGGTGAACATGAATCTAAAAAGAAGCTTCTCATCAGCTCAAACCCTGGATGACTTTGGCATCATTCTGTATCAGCTTTGGGATTTATAAAAGTTAAATCCAACTAAATAAGATTGTAGAAAAACAAAAAGAAAAACCTCTCTATTTGGGCCTCCATTGATGAGATAAACAAACCCATAAGTCTCCTACTTAAATATTTTCCCTCCTAATAATATACATACACACTTACATCAATATATATGCATTATATACATACACATATAATATGAGTATATATAGGAAGCATGAATAAAACAAACCAAATCCAAAAATTTTGAAAATTCAAATCCAGACCGATCCAATATGCAAACTAAGGCATTATATATATGGTTTTGGCACCTACTATTAGCAATAGTTGAATGAATTATTTAACAATAACCAGGAACTAACAACATTTTGTTGGCTTTTTACTTTAAATCAACTTTAGTCTGCTGCTAGATGTATTTGTTTACCTAAAAATGTTTCTGAATGCTTAAATAGAGACAATTGTTCTAATATTATTGCCAAATTTTTGCCATATTGAAAATGTGCATAACTTATTTTTCTTTTATGACTGCACAAGAACACTATGTTTCAGGTCTCAGTTCAATTCTCTTATGTTCAGTTTGCAAATCCTACATGTTCTCACAGATAACTTTTTAAAAGACTGTAGTGCCCTCATGGTCAAAGCACAGATCATGGCCCTACTGTGCAAAATTTCACTAGTTTGCACAACTTCCCCAGTACATGGTTCTGAATAAATTTGTACTATATCACTGCCTCCAACACACAGTTTAGAACTGCAGCTCTAATAAAGATACAGGCACATACCAGAGTTTCCAAATATTTGCTCAAAAGGGAGCCAGAGAAGCAAAGTCTGCAGCTAGAAAATGCAATGCATTATACAATTATGGATCGTTTTTTGGGAAAAGACTACTAACCACTAAAAGAAAGCAATCTTCAGTGAACTGCATAACTTGAATGCACTATAAGCTTTATACATGACTTGAGCTGTCAGTGTTTGTGTGTCAGTGTTAGAAGTACAGTTCAGCTCTCAGAATCTCACAAGCCAGAGCACAGAGGTGACCCAAGGGAGTGCATGACAGAAAAAGAAACCAAGGAAGTCGCTGAAGCCAATAGACAAATCTTTGGCAACTTTTTGATTTGCTTTTTTTAAACTAGAAGAATATAGATAGGGAGAAGCATTTGACTTTGGAGAGAGTGGGATGAGGACCAAAGTACACTTGGTACTTTCCCAGATCAGCAACCCACACTGGTCACTCTCTTCGGGCCATTTCTTGCTGTGGTTAGGAAGGATTTTGAGAAGAACAATTTCAATTTACAAGTCATGTCTCCACACTCCCTTACTTAGCTTGACAGCAGTGCAGAACAGCTCCCTGACCACCCAGGGAGAGTTTTCCTCCATGACTCCAGGCAGTCAGGTTTTTGCTCCCTTCTTGCAGCCTCAACCCAGTATTGCGTTGGCAAGCAATGAGGCAGTCTAACAGTTTTTTGTAAGGTTCTGTGCAAAGGTTGTGGGATGCACACCAAGCTTAACAGATTGATTTAACATGAAATATTTATAGGTTATTTAGATTATACTCAGTTTAATGTCTGGAAGTAGACCCTAGCTGTTTTTTTCTGCAAGTACCTGCAAACATTTTTCATTGGTCTCCAAGAGTAACCTGGGGGGAAAAAACAAACAAACAAACAAGCATACAAAAAACTAAAGCAATCTCTGTACTCTTCTGTCATAATTAAAATTTTCCTGATCTTAACTCCCAACCAGATTCATGTTCTTTTAGTGTCTGCATTGAAGAACACCTATTTGGACTACTGTAGTGGCTCTACCCACTTTGAGAAAAATGATTCCTTTTAGAAGTCAATCTGTAGTACCCACGTGGCATGTGTTAGCCTATTACATGAAGCTGAGCAGAAATATGGGGATACTTTCACAAAGGGGAGGAATTGACTCTCAGGAAAAAAGCAGCTGATGTCTGACCATAATAATTTAAATATCGTTCCGGTGTTTTTGGCAACTGCCTATCAAAACACAACTAATACTTACCATAATTAGAAACAAGGCAATGAGATAGAGAAGGTAATACTTAATGAAAATGAAAATGTATAATGAAGATTGGTCTCTGGAGAGAGAAGCAAGGGATTTTTGAATAATCTATGTTTGTGTACACAGAAAACGAATTAAAAACACAATTACTGGGTGCAGAAAGGAGAACAGAAAGAGTAAATACCAAGATGTCAGTAACAAACAGGCATAGTCAGAAGAGTAGCTAATGTCCACATGCAGTTGGCATTTAGCAGTGAGTGCAAGTGATACATTTATTATAATGGGCAGACAATCAAATGAGTATATACTGTATAGGGAAAGAGGACAAAAAGAGGAAAAAGAAGAAACATAGTCTGCTTTTGTTGTAAACCATGCCATTAGGTAAATTATGGAAGGGGAAGAGAATTTCTTAAGAGACTGAGAGCAAAGACTTGAGAGAAAGATCAGTAATATGACTTTAAAGAGATACAAATGTAAAATGAAATCTGCAATTATTCCTTGAAGAGAAAGGGATTATCATCAACAGAATTCCACAACTACTTTCAACTTTATCCCTCTCTGTGGAGTTAGAGTTATTAAGCTGCAGTGCATTTCTCAATGACTGGATCCTATTCTAAAGTTCAGAATTACAACATAGCACAGGAAATATTTATTTCTCCAACAGCCTAAGGTTCATTGCCTCTTAGTGAAGAATTTTTATGTCAAATGACACTTTTCAAATCTCCTTCTAATGAAATGCAAAAAGGGAAACAAAAGAGAATGTCCCTTTTTCTCTGACTTGTTCAGAAATTGCCCATCTTTTATGTTCAAGTTTTAAATAATAATAAAAAAATCATACTGAGACAGAAAACGACACCAGTAGAATTTCAGAAAAGTATGAGTATCTTATAAGATTGGGGAGGCAATAAAAAGAACTACAATTTGAGCCAGTTATTACTGAGTACTTTGCCTGAAATAATAAAGAAGATTTGAATTTCCTAAATACAAGTAGAGGTAGTAGCTACTCCTGGACATGGAAAAGATAATAACTTTCCAATACACATGGGAAAACAAAGACCAATAGAGAAGCCATGCCGACTTTAACCTTGATTTGAACAGAGCCTGGCTCTGACATGGGAGATTGTTAAGACAAAAACTCTGCTGCCGCCTGCTCCCCAGGGTGGAAAAATCTCATTTGTTCCTGCCCAAGCATAAGTCAGGACAAGGATCCCCAACCAGATCACAATTAAAGGCTTTAGGCTGCCTCTGAGAAGTGGTTCCAGATTAATTTCTTCCCACTCCCGCACCCCAAGGATGCTCATGTGATGATATAACTTCTTCCTTCACTTGCTTTCTTCATTGCAGGAAAAACATGAGTTGCTCAGACAGAAAAAGTTCTCTCCCTCCTTTATTTTCCTTCTCTCTTTTTTTTCCTTCTCTGTCTTCCTTTTTTTCATAATTTTTTTGTTGTTGCCTTTTGCTAACTGCCCTTAAACAAAGTTCTGATTACCATGATCCACCACACCACCAAAACTACAAAATAATTTCCACAAATAAAACGTATTTTATTTTAGTAGAATTTATCATTACCGGGGGAGGGGAGGAGGGGGGAAGGCAACAAACAAAATACTCCAAACAAAGAAAAAAAAACCACCTTAAAAAATTTAGAAATGACAATAGGGACTTTAGGGAAAGGCGAAGCTGTTGATCCAAATTGAAGAGAATGGGCCATGGATCAGATACTTCCCGCCAGGCTTTTTCTTTTCCTGACAGTCATCCTAGCTAGAATCATCCGAGAATTTCAAGAGCCCATTCCACAGCACCCGGTTCTACAAAGGCTCAAGGGTCTGGAATGCACTCAGGAATGAAAACATGAAGCAATTAGAGGGGGGAAATGTGTTATTCTTCCTCTGGAAAAGGTGATTAATTACCGAGGAGAGATTTACACAGTAACACTGCACAAAGCCACATCCAGCAACTTCATCTTTCCTTGTGAGCAGTAGTTGAATGATCTTCTAAACCTTTTTCAAATCATCAGATTCCTTTTTTGATTGTTGTCTTCTATTAATATCTTTATCTTTGAGTTTATTCTTTTCCTATTCATTTTTCAAGTGCTCTTTCCTTCTCTTTTTTTTTTTTTTTTGTAATATTATAACCTCCCTTCCTGCAAGAACTATCAGTGATTTTCATCCCTTAGCCGCTTGAAGCTCTGAGGATATTGTTTAAATGATATTTCCCTTTTCCATACCTAAAAGATTGAGAACTCAATGATATTGTGATAGACAAATCATTTAAAATTAAAATAACAGTGCACCCAGAGCTTTTTGTAATGCCTAACTGAACCAGAACCAAGCTTTCACAATTGAAACTGTGCAGGGAGTAATTTCTCCTTTATATATGCTCACTTTTCCTCTTAACATGCTTAGTGAAACAAGACAAATGCTCCAAAATAGGAACATGTAGAGTCAGGGGCTGGGTCTTTCCAAGAAAAAAATGGGTAAAATATAACAGAATTCTAATGAAAGACTTGTGAATTTGTCTCAGGATATTTGTAGCTTTCTATCTGAAGACCCAATACTTGAGTGCACTTTAGTTGTAAACACAGACCTTTGATTAGATAATTCAGTACATCAAATTGGCTTAAGTCCTCTCACAACAAAACCAGAAATCTCCTTACTCTCCTCAATTTGTAAATCTCACCAGTTGTGAAGGACAACACATTAAAATGATGCCTCATAAAGCATATCAGAAATTTTACATCTGCAGTGTCAGAGCAGAGAGAATCACAGTGTAATGTAGCTACTACTTACCTGATAAGACACACATACAAAATGGGTTTTCTTAATAAATTAAAGACCTCTGGGAGAAAATTAGTGATAGAACTAATGCATGGACTTCTACATAACATTTTATCCTATTTATTTAAGGATATTTGAACTAAGTAAATTTGGTACACTAACAGAGGAAATCGGTCACAGTGCCCACTGCTGGTTTTTGTGGGTTTTTTTTAAATTTACCCACTCAATACACAATATAAGAGGAAAAGTGCAAGTGAAATTATGTATTCAGATAGTATACCTGGTGTAAGGTGTACTGTATTATAATATATTAATATAATAAAACATTCAGAACATAATGAATAAACAAAATTCAGGTGGTTGTATTAAGTGTCCTGATGCACCATGTTTTCTCTTCACTCTGCTAAGTACGTGTGCTCTGACTGCTGAAATTTCAAGTAGTCTTGAGAAACAAGGGAAATACATGCTGTTATTTCAATTGCAAGGGTGAATTTTAGAACAAATGAAAAGAATGACTGTTGAAATAATCAATAAGAATCTGAGCAACTTGGATTCTCAGCATAAATATGATGATATTGGAATGTGGTTTGTTTTTTGTTTTCTGTGGGGAAATTATCTCATTTAAGTCATTCTTGCAGTTGTTCTTGGACAGCTTTTTTAGATGTGAAAAGGAGCACTCACTGTTGATATTTTCTACAGTTAAGAATATTACACTGCATTGTTGTATTGTGCCCATACAATACAGTCATTTCCATCTGGAATCTCCCAGATACCCAGACCAGACTGAAAACGACCAATTACATTTTGAAGCTAGCAAAGGAAGCCAAAGGAGTAGTTTCTCCAGTTATGCACTAAAGTGCACAGAGCTAGATGGGGAGCATGTGCCTACGTATGTGTATGTGTCACTGACACAATTCCATCAAGGAAGCAGTAAACGTGTCCCATGTGTTTTCTTTGTTAATTGCTTTCTTCTATTGTTCAGATTCCAGACGACATTGGAAGTTCCCAGTAAAGACAAGGTATGTCAGAAGGTTTACCAAAACAAGTCTTTTTTTTTAAACGTTTCTTTCAGCAACTTGTGAAATTCCTCACCTTCATCTTTCATTGCCCTGGGAGAAGGCTCTGAGGAAGTGGACAGCACCAACAAATTGGCTGCTTTGAAATTACAGACCATTTAACTTAGATAACTTGAAAGACAATCTTTTCTTCTACTGACCTTGCAGTTCCCCCATATGAGCCTACCACCATCATATCAGCAGTTACAGATTTTGGCTGTCACTTCCTCCTATATTTTTAACAGCTGGGTTCATTCGTTAGTACACTTTTTCTCATGTCTGCTTTTAATTTTCCTCTTTCCCCATCCTCAAAGCAACAACTTCAAATGCAGTGTTTCCTCTCTCAGAGACACATCACCCTTCCCAGCCCTCTGGAGGCCGAGGAGTTTGAGACTTAACTCCACCACCACGAGGAGCGCACCGCATATCAGATGCTCCACGCCAAGGAAGAGCTTTCTGTGAAATACGGAAAATCCTTTCCAGGGAACAGTGGCAAGAGAAATCCAATGTTTTGGGTTTATACTCACAAAAGTGTCAGTTGTTTTTTAACATTTAAATGTCTTTCCAATCGACTGACAAATTAAATGCACCTCACTGAATAGGAGGTCCACACTAACATTCAGATTGCAGGATTTTACTTGTAATGGAGAAAACCAAATATTTAGGGTAATAAAACCTTCATTAACTAAGGACTTTCAAGGGAGTCACAGAAGTAAAGCTTGGGCAGCTATTAGCAATCTGACACGATACTGTTTATTTAGGTCAAGCCTTCAGAGTGTCTGTTAGCACTGTAATGATTTGTTAATATCTGTAATTTTCCTTAAGGCTAAACAAATGAGGAAGCCATGTTGTTTTCCACATCATTGGACCTAGCATGCTCCAGCAAATTACCATGGTAACCAGAGAGAGTGTGCCTGGTGTGAAGAGAACGGTGTAGGCCTCATTTCCTAATAACATATTCCTACTGAGGTTGACTCACCAATTAAAGCACTTTTCTGTCCTCCAGGGTTTCAGAGTGCAAATAGAGACATGAAGCCTGGCTGATCAGCTGCTTTACCTGAGCAAGTCACTCTTAACAATTGCCTAAACATAGAAAAAATATCCAGCAATCAGGGAAAGAGGTACTTCTGGAATTTCATCAAGGACTAGATTAATCCTAAAAAAAATTTAAAAAATAAAACAAACAAAAAAAATATTGCCTTGAAGACTGGATAGAGATAGTTATTGGTGTGGTTTTGTGATTACTGAGTAAACAGCTTGAGCAAGGGGATGTTCTCCAAACCTTGGAAAATGCTCACCGTGCATCTTCCAAAGCATCAACAATAACATGTTTTGTCATTAGCCCTCTGTCAGTGTGTCTGAGTCACACACATTTGGTATAAGTGAGGAATTAATTATAGACCTAATAAAAAAAAAAAAAGAAAGACTGTGGGATGACTGTTCCAATATAGCTTTTAGGCATCATTCATTTTCTTATGATCAGCTGCTCACAAGTTGTTTTTATTAAACAGAACTAAATTTTATAAAGAAAGGAAAGCTTTATAGTACCATCAATTAATTAATTGTCTCACCATGTTATCAGTTTGCTTAGCACAAAATTCTGGCTACAGCTGATTCAAACCAAAAATTATCTGTAATTTTTTTTTTGTATACTGAAACTGATTTAGAAAAGAAGCTAGAGGAAATTGAGAAATATGATAGAACTGCAAACCTTAGTAATAAAGTAACATTTTTCTCAAAGTTAAATAATTGATTTAGTAGGTAGCCATTGTCAAAAAGGAGATCAAGTCTGAAAGAAACAGTGACCCTACACATTGGACTCAGTATAAGATATGTCCTAAATCATTTACAGTTGATCAGATAAATGTCTCTTATTGGAGAACATCCAACACAAAAGGCCAAAAATTTTCAGACTCTTCAAAGATGTAGCTAAAACAGCCATCAAAGATACAGCACTAATAAAAACCATCTATATATTGTGCTATCCTATTTGGATAAACACCAAACACACAGTAGCTTTTAGTTTTCAGCCATGAGTCTCTGAACAGAAGTAAATACAAAAGTGTCCTTGTATTATTCTATTCCCACTGAGCAAAGCAGAACATGGCATTATGCTTATTAAGTACATTGAGGGTATGCCTTTATATGTGAGATCAGTATAAGACATAGGGTAGATTTAACATATAGACCTACATTTTGTACTATATTCCAAATGAAGGACACACAGAAGAAAGGTAGATCTGCCTACAGCCACAAGTCAATATCTATTAAGATGAAGGTAAGTCCCTCTTAAAGTTTTACATACCTATCTTCTATTGATTTCCTTTAGAATCTCAGGTGGGTTTGAGTCCTATTTAAACATCTAAATACTTTACTGATTTCCTTCCACTTTACTGACTCCCTCCATATCACAGTAAGTATACTCAGAACTCTAATTCAGAAAAATAGCTGCTTCTAAGCTAAGAACATTAACACCCACTCTATTACTCTCCCTAGACCATGACTCAAAATATAGTTCTGCCCACTCCATTGAATGAATATGATTCCCTGTTATTGAATCTAACTAGCTAAATATATCCTGTTTAAGAGTTATCTTGTAGATAAACTCAATAACTGCCTGCCCTGGACCCTGGACAATCAACAACAAATTGTGGCTACATTTTTAGCTCACTAACTAATCAGCATTTCCTCTAACAGATTCCTAGACACAGTGCTGTCCAATTTGACAGAGCTCATTAGTTTTCAACTCTTGAGGAAAACGAAGTGTTGCTATAAAAATTTTCTTGAAAAGGCCAAATAAAAATTGAATTTACATGCACTTCTGCATGCTGGAACTGCTAAGAAGACTTCTTGCCTTAAAGAAAGATGCCACATTTTAAGAATTACTTTAAAATACTAAATTTTGCAATGGATGGAAACAATATAGGAAATATATAGCACTATATAAAAATGATCAATTCTGACTTGTAATATTGAGCTCAGTTGTGGTTGACTCACTCTCAAGAAAGATAAAGTAGAGATTGATGAATTTCAGGGTAGAGATAAAGGTAAAGTAGGATTTATATTGGATGAGAGATTAACCTAGACAGAATAAGAGTAACAGGAGACTTGATGGAGGTGTACAAAATTGCTACTGGTATAGTAATAAACTGATCAATCTCTCCTTTTATTAAACTTGTCCCATCATATAACAACATAGGATTGCAAATTAAAAGGCAATAAATCCCAATTAGAAAGAGAAGTATTTACTTACGAGAGACATAGCACTGTGCAAGGTCATTAAGTGAAATACTGTGGATACAGTTGAAAAAGAAGGCTAATGTTACAACCATTAATGCCTTCTTTAGACATGAAAGTCATCATAAATTAGTATTAAATCTTATGTCATGGGCTATATAGAATTTGCAATTTGTCCTTACGTAGTTCTACTCGTCTATTGGACAAGGATTTTACCTCCCTCCATAGAACCTACTGTAAGCTGCTGCCAGCTTATTCTTTATAGATTTTAATTTTGTTTCACCGCCTACTGGTTGTAATTATCTCATATGCATGAAAATAACATTTTATCAACTGCTTTTTATCCTTTTCCATTTGGCAAACATTGGTTACTTGTGTGTGTTTTGAGCCAAACTGAAATCAACACATCTGTTTCAGTTTAATATCCACAGTTTATATAACAAGACCTATGCAGTAATATGATGTCTTTAGAGTGGTGTTTCCTACCCAGTGAAATCAGGCCAAAACACCTATGGCACTTTAGAACTTTACTGATTATAGGAAATCAAGGCCTTGATAATATATCTTTGCTAAAAGATACCTTTAGTCATATCAAACAACCTTCTTGATTTTGCCAGCATTATCAATTGCTCAGGAAATAGTGTGCTTAGTTAATTATTACTTTGGAGTCAGCAGATGGGGTACAAACAATCTCAGTTCAAGAGCTGCAGAAATAATGGGAACTGTTTTGTTTTGCAAATTCCCAGTGATGAAGTATGCAACTTAAATAACAAGAATTGAGTAGTGCTTTTGGCGTCCCTTGATACCATGAATAGCTGCCACTGAAACCAAGAATCCTTCAAGTGACATCCATATGCAAACCTGCCTGAGGACACATGGGTTGAATTTGCTTTGAAGAGGTGCAACAAAGCACAAAATTCCAGTCTGCTTTCAAATAATCAACCCTTAGTGATAAGGGTATTTGGATCCAAATACAAATTGTCATAAGTTTTCAGCAGTTTGTTCTGTGTCTTGAAGTTTAATCCATACCATAATAAATAAACAAAAAGCAAAACTAGTAAGATTTAGACTTATGACAGCTGTTGCTCAGATTATAGTATCCTTATGTCAGGACCCCATGGACATCCATAAGTCTTGTCCTGATGAAGCCTGCCACTATCACCAACCTGATCCTGTTCAGACCTTGTGGGACAGTGCCCAGGCTGATAAGCACCCTGCTTCTGTGGAGGTCACCCTTGGCTCCTAAATTATCCTCCCTCATGAAGGGAACCTGCTCTTACTGTTCCCTGACACCTTAGGCATGTCTTTCTAAAAATTTCAATATGGATTTTATTATGACAGTGATTTTCAGCTAAGTAGATGATTTCTTTAACCTTCAGCTCTGTGTATTTACTTTGAGCCCAAACACCCATCTGGAATCTTCCAGTGTGGTTTTTCCCTGTACACCAGTTTGTGCCATAGTTGTGTCCACCAACAGAAAGCATGTATGGCAGTGTTAAGGAGTTGAAAAATATCCCACAGTAATTTCCAAGGAGAATCCAAAAGTGCAGCAATTTTCTAGGACCATCCCCAAATGACCTATTCTGGAAATCCTTTTCAGTTGGTTCCTGGGACTGTGATGGGCAGCACAGACAGTGAAGAGCGAAGCCCTTCACTTATGACAGGTTCCTTGCTTAAACTCTATATTTGGCCTTGTCTGCAGCTCCAGAGGAGTTTAAGTTGCTTGGTCATTGAGCTATTAACTGCATAAAAATGTAACTTTTTCTGCTGAACCTGTCTCACTGCCAAGAAAAAATTTCAAAACTCATTGGCTAGAGAGAAAATACAGAAGAGAAAGGTTTTATTCTACAGCTTAGACAACAGGAGATTTTGATCAAAATGTCCTAGATTTTGGACTATTCTTCAGTAATAGTTTATGATTTCTGTCACTGAACTGTTTAATGCAAAATATATAAATATTTGAAAATAAGACCAGTTTCCTCATTCTCTCTCTTGCAAACCATACTAAAAAACCTCTTCTAATGATACATTCAACGGATCACAAACCACCCAATTTGTTCAGTGTCTTTGGCTCACCTGGATTTCTTTGTCAGAGAAGTATTAACGTCTCATTCTGGTCACACAACAAAGATCATTCAGCTATAACTTAAGGGGATTCATAGCAATGCTAAGGTTTTTTACTTCATGATAATTATGTTCTCTGAGCCTACTCAAAGACAGAAGGCCACCTCACTATAACTAAAGGTCCTTAAATTTATCAGGCTCCAGTCAATCTGTTAGTTGTCCACAGAAGTGATCAAGAATAATTCTTTCTAAGATGTGGAAGGTCTAAAGAGAAAAAGTAAGACCTTAAGTCTTTCTAAATTCCTAGAGCTATATTTCTAGACTTAGCTGTAATTCAGAGATGATTCTTCACTCAAATGTTATGTGCTATGTTCAGTCTGCATAACTTCAGCTGTACCTTTTCCAGTGCTATATTAGGAGCTTCAAGTTCAAAGGATTCTTAGTCAAAAGGATGAAGCATCCTACTTCACCACACCACTTTGAAAGCACTTATCCTTTCATATTCAATATGAAGACGGCATTTTTCCATAATCCTCTTCCACAGTAATGGATTTCCAGAGCTAATGCTATGATCTATAGCAAATTTTGGAGCTATTTCATACTGTATCTTTAGCAAAACCTACATTTCCCCCTTTTACCATGTTTCTCATTTTCTGCCAAATCGGCAAGTGGTGTTCTATGTTTTCTATGTTTTGGAATTGTGAGAGGTAAAATTGGGCAATAAATCCTTACATGCTGATATCTTATGTTTTAGCAGAGGAACAATTTGTATTGAATAATAAGCAAAACAATTTTCAGTTGAATGACTGACAAAAGAAATCATTGTTCATTCTTGCACAATGAACCATGAAAACCAAGTCGAGGTAAGAATAAAAATAGAGTTGGTAATTTCATGCTGCAGGCAAAGCACTGGGGACTTGGAAACTATCTGAGCTCATTGTCACTAGATTTCGTTGAAACTTGAGGATGCACTCATGGAGAGTTTATCTGTACATTTTTTCTTTATTTCAGTCCACACAGTTTCAACTTTACCCTTTTTGGTCTCACTGGAAGCTTCAGATCCAAATTATTTCAAAATCTCAGGGCAAACTTCACTTGAAATCATTCTTCCCATGGAACTCACCTAGAATTATTTTTCAACCCAAAGTCATGAAGAAAATCACCAAAAATCTTATCGTAAAAGATACAATACATTCAAAAAGGAGGCATGCCTTAATGATCATATATTAGTCTAGTTTTATTTCTATAGAAAATAAATACGGGAATTGGACAACTAACAAGATGTCTTGTGTATTTCATACAGTTAGTATTCTGACAAAGCAATTCTCATTTAAAACAGGATATGATTCAGAAGCCCTTACACACTTGCATGATGCCATCCAAGTCCTTCAGGTTACTTATGAGAAAGATGAAACTGTGACCAATTCAGTTTGAGATTCCACATAAATCATTGATATCTAAGATCATAGATATGTTAGCCAAATAATGGCTAGTCAAATAATGTCAGAGGAAAATGTGTCAATTTGCTGATCAGGAGGACTTGTAAAAGTATATTAGCTGTTGGGTCTATTAAAAAAAGACAAAAAGAACAAAGTGTAAGACATCATTATTCCACTATCGTATAAAAATACATGGTGCAGACGTCTTGAACGCCATGTGCCGTGTTGGACCTCCATCTCAAAATATGAGAACTGGAAAATTTCAAGGAAGAGAAACATGGGAGATCAAATGTGTAGAATAGTTTTTGCACAAGGAACAGATGATCAGACTAGGGTTTTTGAGCTTGAAAAAAAAGGATGCCCAAGGGAGGATGTAACAGAAGTCTATAAAATCAATAGTGTAAAAAGGTGAATAGGAACTGATTGTACTTTGTACAATCAATACAAGAGCCCTTGCTAGTATAAAACAACACAAACAATTCCAAGAAATCCCAGTTCAACTACCTACCTTAATATTCCACAGTAACAATATTTATCTTTAAATGTACACAATTGTCTGAAAATCTATCCAGTATGTTCAGCTACACAAATGCTGTCAGATCCTTTTTGAACATTAGGACAGGTTAAATTAGGTGAATGCCTGCATCACGGCAGTGGGAAATATATACAATTGTTTTAGAATGGGGTTCAGCTTCAGTGCTCACTTATGGAATTAATTGCATGTATTTCCTTCTTCCTTGATGTTTCTGCACTGCGGAAATGTAGTTTCCCAGAACAGTTTCCCAGACCACAGAAAAACAGTTTTATCTGACATTTCTTTTGACAAACCTCATACCTATCCTGATCTCCTGGTAAAATTGGCTATTAAATTAAAAACAAGCCTTTTAGAAAGGTTTTTGTGTCCACTTGGAATCTGAAATTGACTCTTTGGACTGTCCTTGTCCTCTGCTGCTCATCAGTGGAAAGCTGTCCTGCTGATACTGTCTGATGGCAATTGGTATGCATCCCTGTATATTGGAACAAAGGCTCTGGAGCATCCTCTGTTAACAATACATGAAAAATATTATTCTGATAAACCTTTGCAGTGGAGGCATAATAATCAAGAGACAGGATCATTAAAAGTACACAGCAAAGATACAACTTGAGGTGATATGACTGCAACAGATATGCCTGATTAGAATTAGGGAATAACCAATTTAAACCTATGGTAGAACATTGAAAATAAATGAAATTATATATTCTTCTCTGAAAGTACGTTAAATTATGTCACTTATTGACAAAGAACATCATGGATGCCAAAAGACGTCATGGTTTCCCAAAATTATTTAATACAGTTATAAAGGGACAAGATATCAATACCTGTTAAGCACAGAGATAGCCCATGATTAGGGAAACACACGAACTGCAGATTGCTGGAAGTTCATTAACCTTGACTATAATATTATTCATCACTTATCCAAAAGTGTTACCCATTTTTGGTCACTTTCAGATAGCAGTTTAGATGGTTCTTTGGTCCAACCCACTGTGGCTGTTCTGCCTTGATTTCTTCAACATTAGTTCAGGCTGTCACATGCAGACATCCTCTGATTCTCTTTTCTCATCAGTAATTTGTTGACTGAAAAACTGAGCAGTGGGTAGCTACTTGCTTGTTGAAAACCATAATGGGTTATGTCCAACTATGTCCTACTATTATTTCCAAATTAGAGCACTTCCAGAACATAATTTGAATTCTGTGCTTTGCAAGAACTCTGCAATCTCTCTGCACATTTGGTCAGGCAACTGATACATTAGAGACAACAAGTCCCCCAAGTGGATTGGTTTGTCCACCTAAGCTCTTGTCATGCTGTGGTTTGTCTTGGCCAATATGCTAACAAGAATATTAGTAATAATTCCTATTGTTATTACTATTGTGTAACGTTTGTGTGGCCCTCTGGCCTCCTCTGTCATCTGCCTTAATTCATCCCTTGACACTTTTACAAGTGGTCTGGCTCCCTGCCTATGATCTTCTACCCAGTATTTACTGTATTAGCCAAATGTTCATCTTGTTTAATCATGTCTCTAGTGGTCCATGACCCAGTGCAAGGACATTTGCCTATCATCTCAGTTTCCATGGTGGCAAGCAAATGCTACTGGAGCATCATTATTTTAACTGGACACAGGAAATCACTGGGTTCAGCTCTTGCTGCAAGCCCATGCCAAGTTGAACATTAGAGGTTCATGCAACCAAGTTTTAGAAATTTTGAAAACTAGGTTGAGAATAACTTGTAGCTCTTGGTTAAATTAACAATATTGTGTGAAATATATATATGTTATAAATGTTGCTGGGCTACAAAGAGGAAAATGGAAAGCAGAAATGGATAAGCAAACCAATAATATTAACACAAAGAAACATTACCCCAAGCATGTTCAGAAATTCTTGTAAAAATTGTAGCATTCAGCTTCCATGATAAATGAAAAGGCTTGCCTCCCGATTGGTTTTGACAATCTTCTCTGGTATCTGCCTTCCATTAATTCCTGTCAGGTAGAAGGTTAGTGGAATGACTTGTTTCAGCACATTATATTCATCTCCTAAGAATCAGCTGCTGTATCTTATTCTATGCAGTTTGTAAAAATGTGATGATTCATTACACTAGGTCTATATGTCAATATCTGTATCTGAATAATACAAAGATAAACTTTCAGGCCAGTACATTGGCTTACTATTATACGAATTTATTATTTGCATGAGTCTGGCTCATCATACTTATGGACCAAAATAGATACAAGTTATTATGCAAATATAGAATAAAATGATGATCCCATCAAGAGCAGATTCAAGATATAAGAATTACTGGAAATGGCATCAAGCTAAAAAGTCAAAGTTTACCGATGGCCCTCCAATGGCTATTAAAGCTGGGAATAAAGAAGGACTTTAAAAAGCACTTTGAAGGGAAACTGATGCATTTTGAGTGGTGAGGTGGCAAATGCTCTCTTATAACTGGAGAGTCATTGTTCTTAAACTGTGAAGTGTGTAATTGATACAAAAATCCTAAGATCTTAATTAGAAAAAAAAAATCTATATTTTTCATTCCACCCATTTCTCATTTCAGCCTGGAGAACATTGCCTCCACCAATAACAGCCTGGCCAAACCACTTGATTCTGTCACTGTTAGTGACTGCTGTGGGGAAAGGCCATTTATGTCCTCTGTGGCAATGAGTTAACAATGACTTGATAATCCTCCACCACCTGATGCAATCAGTTTGCTCTCCACACATGGCAAACCAAGCCTGAACTGTGAAATTGCATCCTATAAAATTGTAGATGTCTCTGCAGAATAACACTTCATTGAAAGTTTGCAGGTATGTTTTGCTGACTTGGAGAATATTTATATATTTTCCCATCTAAAAGAATTTTCCTACAGTTATTTTTTTTCCCTGAAAGGCCACTTTCAAAAATATAAATGGTAATTATGTAAAACACATGAGGTTAGTGCTGAATCCTTGATTTTGGTAACTCTCTGTAGAAAGGCACTGTATCAGAAATCCAAATAGATCTTAGAAATGAAACAGAACACCTCTTTCCAAAATCAGTTTCACTAAGAGCATCACATATGCAAATTAAATTGAGTTCATGTGACATTTCTACAGTCATTAATTTCTCTTAGTACTTTCACTTGCAAGAAAGTATTGAGTTATAAAAGATGAGTAAGTAAATCTAACAGCTCCTAGTGGCTGAAAGGGGAAGGTCTGGCCACTTTACAGAACATCACAATCATGGAGTGGGTAAGATTGGAAGGTACCACTGGAGGTCATCTGGTCCAACCTCCTTAGAGGCTCCTCTTAGGACACATTACTCAGGATTGCATATAGGCAGTTCTTGAATATCTCCAGCGAGGGAGACTCCCAGCCTCTTGGCAATCTGTTCCAGTGTTTGGTCGTCCACACAATAAAGAAGTTCATCCTTATGTTGAGGTGGAACTCCTTGTGTTCCAGTTTCTGCCTCTTTCCTCTCATCCTGTTTCTCTGCATCACCGAGAAAAGCCTGACTCCATCCTCTTGGCTACCTCCCTTCAGATATACATCCAACATTCATCCATACATTTCATGCACACATTCACACTCCATCACCAGCTCTGGTGTTTGTCAGACTCCTATGTAAAACAGTTCAGTAATGTGGCAACAAAAAAAAAAAAAAAAAAATCCAAGAACTTAAACTTTTTCTTCTGGGTTAATAAAATTAATTGACTGAAAAGAGGCTGTAGTGAGTGTCAGAGTCAAATTAGTTGCAAGTCATAAGTCTGGGAGTTGAAGGGATGGCACCTCCCCATTCCAGTAGAGATGGTTTAAAAGATGGAGGTGAACGGATTGGTAGGAGGACCTTTTTGAAGGACCTCTCCAGTGGGCTGTGAATTCTTAAAGCAGCTCATCTTATGATATTTTACCTAAAGAATGAAATACTCAGCCTTATTCCTGTCAATGGATAGACAGCACTTTCTTCTTTAACCTCAATTTCCCTGTATTTAACTTCTGCTTGAGAAAAGAAAATGTAACAGATTTCTGGCACAGTTATCTAGCCACCATGAAATGAGACAGATGTCATGGGCAGGCCAGGCAAACTCACTATTGCAACCAATGTCCAGACACGGTTTTGATACTAGAGTTCTTCCACTTTCAATAATACATCATGTTTTTAAAAGAAAGGGTCGTCAGGCCTAGCAAAATGCCTGGAAAAAATACACACTTCTGGGTATTATCAACACCTATCTTGATAGGTGTTGAACTTGAAGTTTTCACCTGGAATTCTTACATAGAACAATCCTGAACATTGCAGTTATTCCATGTTGTCTGTCGTGCCTTTAGCAATCCTAAAACAAAATGGAATATGATTATCACATCCCACTTTTCCAGTCCTTTACATAAGCACTGAGGACTCCAGCACTGGAGCATGTGGTTTTGAAGGTGTGGTGCAAAGCAGAAACAGTAGCAGAAGTAATGATAGTAAAAAATGTTGTAAACTGCTCTAACATTATGCCCATAATCTGAGGCTTGGCTTAAGTCTTAAGGAAAGTTTCAATTTCCAACAGCTGGAGTGATGCTGAGAAATACAGTGAAGGAAGACACTCATCCAGTGGCAAAGTAGTCATACAAAAATGTAGTAGTGAAGATATGAAGCTGCTATAGTTTTAAACAAGAGGTTAGTGCTTGGGGATCTCAGTCTGCAAGATCTACATGATGTACCCATGGCACCCCTCTGGCAGCTTCCATAAAGCTTTTGCCTGTAGATACTGCAGTTCTGCTTGCAGCACTGGAGCTCATTCATGAAAGAATCAGGGCCAAACCACTGTCCTCTTTTGTATGTACCCCAATGTCTCCTATACAGCGTTTTGACCATGCATTTGGGGAGCTAGCAGTCAAATGTCAACTGATTTGTTACCTCTGGTTTTATTCTCTCATTCCCCAAAATAATTCAGTCATAAGAGAAGTAAATTCAAATACTTAGAAATGACAGTTCTTCTCACAGTTGAAAGAGATTCTACCTGTGTTAAAACTGAGATTAAATCAATGCACTGGTTGCCTAAAGCGGATGTTAAAAATCCTGTCTCTAATTCAGATTCTTAATTCTTATGCAAACTGCCAGAGTACATCTCTGGGACATAATTTAAAGACATCTACTCTTCTCTGGAGACTTGCTTATATTGTCTTGCTTATTAGCACCCTTGGGATGAGCTGACTATAATTTCTATCCAACTTTATACGAACTTTATTTAAATCTAAAAATTTTCTAGTAGTGACAGTGAAGAATTAACAAAGAGCCCCAGAAATCTTTGCCCTAAGTAAATTTAGGAACTTAAAACGTCAGTAAATATCCAGGCATGAGGAAATACTCCCTGTAATGTCTGCCATAACCTAATTCTTTGAAATACATGGAACCAAGCAGAGAACTTCCAGGATTTTCTGGACTTAAAGACATAAATAAAACAGACGGTGTGTATTTGGCAGGAAACCTACTTGAAGAGGGAAAAATTAATCTCCATACTAAGCATCAATATCAGCCTGAGCAGCACTGATGTACCAGTTAAATCTTATTTCAAGAGTTTTGTAAGGACTTCATAGGGCTTTGTTTTGGCCTCTTTGAGTTGGAGAGATTTTCATTCTCAGTGATTTCTTTTCTTGCCAAGGTTAATTAGATCCAAGCTTTAGTTTGTTTTGTTTTTCTGAGTTGAAAGGTAATTTTCATTTCTTTTCATCTCATTGTAATGTTAAGGTATTCATCTGAAATTTGAATTGTAAAGAAAAACATGAAAAATCATGGGACTTGCAACAGTTTTATGTATTTTGGCAATACTGAGAACAGATTGCTGCCAATAAACTGTTTGAGATAGATAGGAATTAATTGGAGTCATGTGGTTTTCAACTGATGTGGAGGGGGAAAAAAGGACAAATATTAAACACAATTCAGATATTCTTCATACAAATGTGCTTGAAATGTGGAATTTGCCATATGGTCCATATATGTAAACATGTTTCATCATGATCTACAGCACAAATAGCTAGTGATGTGGACTGACAAAAAAAAGATAGATTCTGCATGCTTGAGGAGATCAGTGGCATTGCAGCTAGAAAATCTGCTGAGAATAAATCAGAAATTATGTTTATATAGTGAGACTACCTGAATGAGCTGATTGCTACACTACTGTAATGTACTAAATGGCAATCCCTACCACAGAGGTTACAGTCTAGTTCAGACTACTGAGGTCTGAAACAATTTCTGTCTGACAGCTGAGGGTGAGCAAGTGTCTTGGTGGCTTCAGTCTTTAGGTCGACACATGCCTATAAATGCCTACATAACCTCCAGCCACTAGATATATCTCTTATTGATACCAACAATTCTAAAATTCTATGAGGAAGATGTGATCTGATAATTGAAACACAGATGCACAATAAAGTTTTGCCTGCACAAGTTACCTCCCATCAACTGAGAAATTATATGCATGATTAGCTCAAACTAAGGAGCTAAGGAATTTATTACTTCACAGATGACCATATTCAGAGCACGTGCCTAAATTTTACCAACAGTTAACAGAGTTAAAGTGACACCTGATAAGTTGGTAAGCCACCATAGCAAATTCATGCATGACCTTTTATTTTCACTAATGCTATTGTGGAGAGCTATGATTTTATCAAAACACACTGTACATGATTGCGACCTAACCTTAAAGAAAAAAGCCTTTTTTTCTATAAGGTTTTCATCAAGAGGATGCACACTTGGGGTTTATGAGTAGTCTCAGATGAAGGCAAATTTTAAACTTTTCCAGAACTGGTAAAGGTCCCTGTGAGGAGAGGAGATCACTGCCACATAAACTTACATCTTATTTTATCGAGGTCAGGATTACAACCAGTTTGCAACTAAGTCTTCTTACCGAACAAAAACCACATTGCATTTGCAGGGCTTTACGAATAATGATTAGTTCACATGCAGAAGGCATGCATTTCTAACTCACCCACTGAAGCAAAGTTCATTCCCTAGGACAGCCAAATTAATAGCTTCCATCAGCACAGTATTCGCTTTCAAAAGATGGAGAATATAAGAAAACATTGTTTGAAAATCAAGAAGTAAAACATGCAATAGGTATGCTACCACATGCTACTGTATATTTCTTCATTGTGCTACTGAATGTTTATTTTTAAATGTGATTAGTGTTGAATTTTCCTAGAACATTTGAACTGAATAAAGCTGCCTAGTCTCATAACAGAATTTCTTTTAGACATAGACAACAATAATTAACAATTAGGACACAAGATTTGACTCGACAACTTCTTCCCCAAAGCAAAATCTATTACTAGTAATATTAGGAAGCAATAATTTACAATCTTTTATTCACACCATATTGCCATGGTGTTCTAGCTAAGAGGAGATTATTTCAAACACCTGTATCTTTTAGGTATAGGAAAGCCAAAATAAAGGCAGTGTTCCAAAATATTTGAATTCTACCTAAGACTGTGAATTTGATATTTTCTGAAGACAAAACTGGCCAATGTTTTTGATAAGGATGGGGTATGTGTGTGCGTGTGTGTGTAAAAGACTGACCATCCAACTTTGTCTTCAAATGAAGAAAATTTAACAGAAGTCTTCAGTTTTACCTATGCTAGGCACATTTATAGATATGATGGTTGATAGATTCTCCCTTATTTTCTGAGTGTATGGAAGTCAGTAACATAAATAGTGATGAGCTAGTTGAGCTATGAGTAGCTTATAGTTCAAACTGCCTACCCTGTTTAAAGATCCACTTTCAATTTCTTTGTGAAATTCTGGAAGGTGTATGCTAGGCTGAACTAATCAACGTTGACTTTAACTCTGCATAGTGACTTTAAAATATGCATATGGTGTCTTTAAAAGCCAGTGTTATTTTAAATGTAATAATGGCTCAGAAAAAGAATTCTACACCATGAAGCAGTGATTGGTGAACCCACTCAATAGTGATGAAGCTAGAATTGAAGACAAGGTGAACAGTTTTAAAGACAGAAAGGGATAAATCTGTAAAACCATCTCACTGTCCAATTCTAAATCCCACTCAGCTGCTGTTTAACCTGGGATATGCCTCATCCTGAAGGTCATGGAATCACAGAATATGCTGAGTTGGAAGGGACCCACGAGGATCATCGAGTCCAACCCTTAGCCCTACACAGGACCACCCCCAAAAGTCACATCATGTGCCTGAGAGTATCATCCAAATGCTTCTTGAATTCTGTCAGGCTTGGTGCTGTGATCACTTCACTGGGAAGCCTGTTCCAGTGCCCAACCACCCTCTGGGTGAAGAACCTTCTACTATTGTCCAACCTAAACCTTCCCTGGCACAACTTCAGGCCATTCCCTCGGGTCCTATCACTGGTCACCACAGGGAAAAGATCAGTGCGGGCCCCTCTCCCTCACCTCATGAGGAAGTTGTAACTGCAATGAGGTCTTCCTTCAGTCTCCTCCAAGTTGAAGAGACCAAGTGACCTCAGTCACTCCTCACACAGCTTCCCCTCAAGGCCCTTCACCATCTACGTTGCCCTCCTTTGGACACTCTCTAATAGCTTAATATATTCCTTATATTGCAGTGACCAAGATGTGCTTTGCAGAGGTATCTAAACAATCTTGTATCTAATACCCAAGTGATTAAGGAATTCTCTCTAGAGAGCAATCAGGTTATAAGTCTCATCAGAGGAGATCTCCTGCTAGTGTCTAGTGCTGATGACAGTATTCTGAGAGGGGTAAGAGATTGATTCAGGCCTTCTTAAGGAAGACACAAAGACAAATCTGGACCTCCTGCATCCTAAGGGAGTATTGTCCTTACTAGAGCATGAGACAGAGGCAAAACATTTCCCATTGCATCTGTTTTGGGCACACAGGTCTCAGCAAAATCTGTCTTGGAAGAGCTAAGTACCATGATCTCCAAAGGTGCAGCAGAGTGTAGCACTCTCCTAAGTTTTTTCTCAGAGCTACATTTCACAGGCCAGACCATTAGCCTTTTTGAACCTTGTCCACAGCCAGGTCTCTAGGGGTCATTCATGGTATGAAGACATAACCTGGCCTGTAGAATCACAGTACTTTCTGATGTCACAGTGCTTTCCAGACAATGCCTAAGTAATTTTGTGAATCTAACTTGAAGTTACACAATGTGATGCAGAAATTAAAAAAAAAAAAAAAAAGGCAGCAAGCATATAATAGGAAATAGAAACCGGGAAAGAGAAAGGCTATATTAAGGTCATTTCCTCATTTTAAAAATGGTAATTTGGACGTGAGTTTTGTGGCATGGAAGAGTTTACAAGCAGATAAGTTATATTATTTTTGCTGTGCTTTCTTTGTTCGAAATTGGTACAATTGAAAAAGAAAGAAGGAATCACATTGACAAACTGAAGACAAAAAAAGTAATTCTTCATTTTGGATCCACAAAAATGAATAAGAGGTAGGTGTCATTTTAAATAAAGAAGCATGGAAAAAGCAATGTGCCAGCAGAACGCTCAGGTTTGCAACATTTTAGGTATTAATAAAGAACAGCAAAAGGCTTAGCTGTAGAAAAACACAGTTCTGGAATAATCAATCTCAATCCACCCCACAGTCAGCTGCACTTTAAAATTCTCTATTTCAACAAGATCTCCCAACCTCCTCTTTCAGCAGTAAAAGGGTTTCTCCTCTACATGCAACCACACAGGTTTTAAAGTACTTAAAATATATTTCATTACAAACTTGTTCTACGTGCATGGCCTCTCAGCAATATCTGTCCAAGAACTCAGCACATCCATTTGGTCCTCACAGCTGGGAAGTGATGTGGGGCTTCAGGTGAGCCACTTCTTCTCTTTGTCTGTCACATATAAAATGAAGATTATGACAGTCTTCATGTTGAAAAGACAAGGCAAGAGTAGTGATGTTACTATTCAAACTAATTATCACAGCGGCTCCTTGCCATACTGTTTGCTTTCTGAATCTTCCTTCAAATATTTAAACTCTTCAGGACTGCTCAGTTTGAAATTTTAAACAAATCATAGAAATAAATCTACTTGTAAATACACCATAAGAAGGACATTCCCATTATCCTGAAGTTTTATTATTTAACCTGAAGCAGTTGCACCGTTTCTTGTGTAGGTACATGGAAGTGCTGGACTTTGTTCATTGAGGGCACACATTTTTAAGATGTTTTCTAGTCCAATGAAATGTCCTCAGAGAACAAAGTCATTCAAATGGTTTGTAAATGTGGTTGTATATGAGCATCCATAACTGACGGGATGTATCACTTTGTCTTTTCTGGTATCATTAATGCAGAACAACATTTTGCATAGACAGGCCTAGGCATATGATATTGTTTCCTAGAGGAAGCTTTTAACTGAAATCTAGAGAAGTATGAAAAAAACCTTCTATTAGATACTGACACACCAGCAATATTCTTCATGACAAGTGCCTTGCAGCTATGGATGACTGCCATAGAAGCAGAGAGTGAGCTATTGTTGTGTAAGCTACTTAATTGAGCTAAACTGCAGAGCAGGACACAGCCTAGATGAATCAGGGGACTGAAAAGTGCAAGGACTCTTCATATGAAATGGGAATATGCACCACACAAGCCAATGCTGGTAGGGGGTCTCTCTCTGGGGACAAGGTTTGAACTAGATAGATTAAATCAGCTAAAAGCTATGACTGCAATTTACATTCTCTGTTTTGTATTGCACTGTGGTACTAGCAACAGTAGCACACAGAGGTTTTACACACCAAAAAAAAATCCTTTCTTTTGCTGAGGCTTGTCTACACAGGGAAATTCAGTAGTGTCTTTATATCAGCATATCTCCCCTTGTGGACACTCTTCCATCAGAATAATTCCAGGATAATTACAATTATGCTGCATAATTATGTTGCATAATTATAACAGTGAATTTCTCAGTGTAAACAAGCTCTTACTCTTTAGCTAAATCTACGTGAACCTTCAGAATTATATTTCTGCCTTTGCTGTTTACAGCCTTCTCAAACTTGTCAGCTGTATGCATTCCCAGCCCACTAGTTGTTGTTTATCCTAAACTAAACATATTTGATTGTTTCTAATTTATTCTCAGATCAGTCCCTTCATCCTCATAGCCTTATCTGACATACAAAGCATCATAGTATTTCCTGGGTTTCTCTTAACTGCAAAAGCTGGACTTTGAAGCATGGTACATGTGCCCAGATGCCTGTAAGTTGCTGCAAATCTTATTTGTAGGATCTTAGAAGGAATTTCCTTCTTATAGTTGAGGAAGAAGAAGTCCAACTTACTCACACAAGTGGCAGATAAATTCTCCTTACAGTTTCTCAAGGGTCTTACCATCATCCTTAGTCTCACACAGCTTTGCTGCAGCTTGCTGAGACAGAGGCCAAGTGAGGTATTTTAACCCTGTGGACTGCACTAGAAGATAAAAGTATCCGTCACTTCTCCATGTTAGCATTCTCGTCCCCTGCAGCAACCATCAGCTTCAGTGGCAGAGCAAGATTGGTCATCTTGGCTTGGGTGGTGGTGCACCACCCAAGTGTTTTCATTCTTGTTTTCCTAGCGATCTGAGAAGCAAGGTATACTGTTAGCCAGGTCTCTAGTCCAGGATTTAGGAAATGCTTCTACATCACCTTGTTCAGAAGTATGGCATGACACTGAAGAACTCTTCCTTGATATTCATACTAGCCTCTAAACAGCCTGCAGCTTATTTACTGCGGGATATTCATAGCAAATTTCCCTCCCATTTCTAAACCAGATTGTCAGTGATATCTCTAATACTAAGAGTACTGACATTAATAATACCAAATAGAGCTAATAAGCTGTTATTTATAATTTGCTTGGCCTTGACATTTTAAAGCATTTCTGGAGGACTTCTTGTCATCCCTGGCACTCCAGTAGCTGCAAGGGCAGCCTGTTTACTAGCCAGGGAAACCAGCAGGTTCTCCTGGTCTGGATTGCAGCAGACTCATAGGAGTGCACATCAAAGCTACTCCAGAGTTTAAGGAAGGAAGCATAGAAAATTATTCAGTTTTGCTAATGGGGTAAGTTTAGGACCTTAATAAGTGATAAGGAGTAAATGATACAATTATTTATATTTCAGCTTCAAACTCTTGCTCAGTTTTATTTGGCAATCACAGATGTACTGGTGAATTACTTTTTTTTTCTCCCCTCCAGCCATTTCATTTTCCATCTAAGTAGAGCAAAACTTATTTCTTCTCTGATTACAAGGAGAATACTGAAACTGCTTTTTGCTAGTGCATTCAGAGGTTGAACTGTGTTAGCTCAGAAAGATCATTATAGGGCAAGTCACAAGGGAGTTCTGCTGTATCCCTAATTAGTTGAGCTACCCAAATAATGTAGAAGGTCATCAGAAGCCATTTTCACTCTGTTTCTCAGATAGGGAAAGAGGCTATGTTCATCTGAACACTCTGATCTCATTCAAAAAAAAAAAAAAAAAAAAAAAAAAAAAAAAAAAAGGAAGATTTTTATCCATTCTGGTAATTTATCACATGCAGCAGTGCAGCTGTTTATGTTAGAAGGTGGAAGTGGAAGAAAGGCCTTTGTTTCTGTTTGGCAAATTTTCCATGACACTCTCAGTAGAAGAGAACTATTTTATTCTGTGGAGTGCAACCCTCACATGGGAACACAACAGCAACAGCAACAAAAAAAGGCTTAGCTGATTATTTGGCAGTAGGTTAGTATTCTTCATGAGGTTATTTAACTTTAGCATTCCTCTAGTTTTTTCCACTGGCAGGAATAAAACTTAGAATTTTATAGAAACTCCTACTCTTCCTTTGTTCAACTATGAGGACAACTCATATAGACATTTTACAGTCTCAAGCATTTGAAGGAATTACACTGTTAAAAAACTAGTGTCCTCTTGTATTCAAATGCCTACTCTTAGAATTTATATGGATGGAAAGACCATTTATATTATTATTGCTTTATTGAGTTATCACTGTGCTTGGAGCTGTACACTAGAACAGGGCAGGGAAGGGTTTGCAAATGGAAAGGGCTATATCCACTGAACATGCTTGTAGATTTCTACTGGTGAGAGTGATAACATGTATATCTTTTATGTAAAAAATACTGGATCTTTTCAAAGGTTCAGATTAGGATAATACAAGGAGAGTAGCCAGTAACCTATCTTTGACTTAACAAGTATCTATATATCACATTCAGAAGAGTTCAGTACGAACTTCACTTCTATTTGGACTTCGTAAAGGAGCTTAGTTCAATTAGCCTCAAGGGTCTGTTAACACAAAAGTCCACTGATATTAGGAAAATTATATTTATGAAAAGCTAGTTGTGATCATGTCAGCAACTTCTTCATGAACTGAATTGTGCTGGGGAAATCAAGATAATAAAAACTTGCCAAGTGGGACTAAATAATTAAATTTTAAATAAACTACAATTTTCAGTTGTGTTGTGACTCTAATAGTTGAAGGAAAACATTGAGAGACAGGAAAGCACATGCTAATATAGGAATTTAAGTATAATAAGAGAAAGCACTAATACTGATTAGGATGATTATGATGATTATAACTTCCAGTAACATCATAATGAAAATTATCCAGCCTAGTATGCTCTCAGAAGTTATACATTTAGTTAGGCAGTAGGAAAAATCTTTTCATGCTAGGATGGTTTATGCAGTTACAGTAGAACTTATAAAGAAATAAGAAATGGACTAGAGGAAGCTGATGGGAATAACAGTGTCCTATGCAGAGAAAAAGTTTGCCATTCAAAAAATCCTCCAACCTCATTAAATAGGAACACAGAAAAGTAAAACAGATATTGAGAGAAGGGAAAAAAAATATTGATATAAATCATTCAGAGGTAACACTGAGCAGCATGGTGACTTCAGTTGCAGTCAATATTAAGATTTATTGATCTCAGAGATAAATATTGACCAAGGTGATGCCAAAGTCAATATTTAAGTTCAGGGACCATAAATCTTAATAGCAACTGTAAGGAGTAGTCAGTATCATCTATGTTTGATATATATTTTATTGCCTTTTACAAGGATGTAAAGGAGAGAAGCTGTTTCCTTCATTTTGAAAAGATTCTTGCCTTGCCAGAGCAATCCAGACATATATGCTTGCCTTTTCAAAGATCATCTAGTGATTGGCATGGTCTCAAAATTGTGAGAATCGTTTGAGCCATGAAAAGTTGCCTATTTAACAAAATAAAACAAAAGAAAAACAAACAAACAAACAAACAAAACACAAAAAACTGGCAGCATCTTTTGAGATTTATCTTAGCTATGAAATGTTGTCATACATGCAACATGTTGCTAGGCTATTTAACAACTTAAGCGAAAATAAACAATAAATTACATAAGCTATCTGCAACTCTATAGAAGTTTCTTAATTTTCCACTGCTCCACCTCAACTGGATCCATAAAATGTTCAGTACAGAACAGTTTCTATTATGGTTACAAATTATTACAGTGTATGTTCTACTGTAATCTCTTGCACATTGTATTTTTCTGATTTTATTATTAATATTTCTATCAGATTTGCTTCTAATATGTGAGCTATTCTTTAACCCAGTGCCTAGGGTTCACAATGTTATATAGAAAGATCTTTATCTCAACTTGCTATCTCCTTCCTCTTTGCTTATATTAAAGATATGGCTCTGACAACCACAACCAAGTTAAATTCAAGTTAACAAATACAAATCATCAAGTAAAAATCCCCATGAGATAGTAAATGATAATTTAGTTAACAGTCTTACTGTTAACATTCCTAACTGTACTGGTGTTCTCCCTAATGTTCTGAGAAGATTTCTCTCATTACATTAGATAATGTTTATTTTCAAAAGCCACTGCATATTTGACATTCACTTTTCTGACACATGAAAAAACACACTTACTTATAATAAAAGATTATTTGGACAGTTAAAAGATTGCTACAGTGAGTGAGTCCAACTCTTCCTGAAAACCAAAGTGTTTTTAGACCAATTTATAGGATCTAGCCCAGCACAAGGGAATGATTTGACACAATTTTATGTAATAAGGCTTTAATTCTATGAAAAGAAGGCTTTATGACATTAAGGAGCAAGACAGTTAACCTCAAATGGTTTATTCATGTCAGCACAGTCCAGGGATGTAATTAGTTGTAATGTCCTTACCCTCAGAGTCAGGGGTTTAGAGAAGCAAGAGACACCAGTGGTATTGCCCAGCTCCTGCTACTCATTCCCCAGGGGTCTGGGCTGTCTAATTTTACATCTCAGGGTCCTGACAGATGATGGCTTTCCTTTCCCAAAATGTCCCTATATTACCAGGATGACTTAGGGGGAGATTTTTCATGCCTGAGAAATAGTGAACATACATAGATACATCTAAACCAGTGTTGAACTTGGTGCTTAAGCTTCAGCAGTGCCTCAGGTTAAACACTTGTTAGTAGGCACTTGTTAGAGGTAGTAGACACTTGGCAGTTTTAGTCTGATCATTTCCAGGACTCGTTAAATTTTTGACTGCCAGAACAAAACAATCAGAGTTGTCTGGAAAGGGATTCCCTTGTCAGCTTTTTTCTCATGACTTTCCAAGTCTTCAGAACTCTGCAATTAAACGACTGATTTTTACTGATATTAATTTCCTTGGTTTAGAAGATGGCGAGGCTTGAAAATATGGTAATTAGTGAATACAATAAAAAATCATTTCAATTTCTTCCCGTTATGAGTGCTTGCAACTGAGCAAACACTGATATTGGAAGCACTTACAAAGTTTACACTTGCCTAAGGGAGTACCATCCAAACTTTACTATAATAGTAAATTAAGTATTTTGCTCATTTTAAGTATCTGCAATTGTAAACAGTGGTGATAATACTGGGAAAGAATGCACTTCAGAAAGAGATGACTCTAGATATGATAACACTCTGAGATAACATTTTAAGATATGAGAACTGGGGGGAGGGTGCCCTTTATTATATCATAGCAATCTGGCTTTTGGAATGTTCAGTAAGTAGCTGTATTTACAAGTTTTAACTTGTGATGACTCTAGCACAAAGAGAGGGAGAGTCATCTCAATGAGGGGGGTGACAGAGGGGAGGGGGAGGCGGGGGGGATCACTCCATACTTTGTGTTTCCACTACATGTAGTCATCATCTGGCATTTGGCTGGGGTGTAATAATTTGGTGTCTCTTTGTTCCCCCATACAGAATGAAGGCTTTAATCAGTTTTGTCAGAACGTTTGCTCAGTTAATCTCCTAGCAATGTGTGATGAATAATCTGCCTATTGACTGTCTCAGCAGTTGGTGGGTTCTCCACCCTCACCCCATGGTGAGACGCATCTAGTTTCTGTTGGCTGCTCATTTTCCTTTAAAAGAAGAGCACTGTCTCTCTTCCCAGCCCCCAGCAGGCACATCCCACCTATCCCATCCCTTTTAGCCTCACACCCCTCTTCTCCCCTTCCCCTCCGGAATCTGGAAAATGCTGCCCACCCACTCTGGGTTTTGTCCTTGGATAACTACTCCCGTTCAAGTCACCTTGAGCTCTCATACCACAGAGTGTTCTCTCTCTGCTGAGCTTCCTATCTTTATTTTCATACCAAGAAAAACAGATTTAGGGTGAACAGGAAAGTTTTGGCAACAACTGTCATCACATTATCAACACAGTGCTAGTGATGAATAGTTCTGGAGGAAAGAAAATGCCATAGGAAGCTCTACTTCACTGGGACAAAAATACTTGAGAGCTTCCTTCATCATTGACTTGGAAGAAGAAAAACAAGGAAAAACCCTAATCAAAATATCAGATCTCAATTGCCTGCAACTGTGAATTGACTTGAGAGAAGAAAAACCCAAGCCTCTGTACTGCATGTGCCTGCACACAACTGTGGGGTCTGCCTGTGCCAGGTCTTTGCAGACCAGAGAAATGTAGAGAAGTTTCTTACAATGGTTGGTAAAAAAAGCCTAACAAAATACCTCTGAAAAGTAAAGGGTTTCAGCTGCTGAATAATATTTCTGAAAGCTCCTAAATTAGGCCAGAAATAAGACCTAAAGCAGTGTAGATTTTTGAGACAGTGATACACTTTTGGTTATAAAGGCTGACAGAGACACAATGCACATTGGGAAGGATAAAAAAAAAATTACATAAAGCATAGATTTGAGGAAATATAAATTAATATCTTCATGACTTCCAGATGTGAGGTCTTTTCAGACATATCTGAAATGCACAACTGTACTACCTGTGAATAAGTAATGATGCACTGTTAATGTAATATTGCACTTGTTACAGAACTTCCTTCATGGTCAGGTAAATTTGCCTTAGATCAAGCTCCAACTGGCAGCCAGATTTCACCAGAGTGACATATATGAAGGCAGTTTTCTTCTATTTCTTATGCAATTTGGATTCAGTATCTCACTTTTGAAGGGTGTTCTCTTTTTCAAATTGATGATTCCATTCTAAATAAAAGTGGCTATAGCTCCTCTTTATATGTTTGTTTTGTTCTCTGCATTGTCCCACAAAGATACAGCAATATATATATCTGCTTTTGTCTCAGATGAGCGGTACCAAAAGCCACCTGCTTTGTGTGTGTTCCTGAACTCCACCAGCTCCTGCAGACAACCTAAACTCCGAGTTCACATTGCCCACAGTTCACAACCTTCCTTGCTATAAGGGGGTTCTGCCATTCCAGCTTCAGTGATGGATCTCTGAACCATCTTGGCTACAAAACCAGGAGGGCTGACAGGATAGATGGAGCCAGGCATAGCCTGTCAGATCCCAGCACACAGCAGTTAGTGTATCCCCAAATGCGTCCTTTCACATTTACATTCAGGTCTTAACCAATAGTTTCCCCAGAGGCATAGCAAGTGAATCATTTCAGAGCTCACAGGAAGCACAGATGGTCAGCAAGAATATGATACATGATGATATCTGTGCATAAAAGTATGCATATTTGAATGCATGTGCATGCCTCCTTGGAGCAAGTATATAGAATTTCACTGCTTTTTCTAGGGTTCTGGAAAGTTGTTTTCAGCTTGAACTTAGTGTCAAATAAATCTGGTTTATAGGTCACTTGTGATAACTTGCGACTGAGCTGCATAGCACTTGCTTCACAAGCAGATACCATTGCATATTATATCTTCAAGAATTCCTGATGCAAAATTTAGGAAAAGATTTCAGATCTTCTGCTTTTGTGTTTTGAAGCTTCTCTTGCAACTGAGAAATTTGCTAAAATAACTGAAACGCTGCATAAAGCACCTGACACAAGTGAATTATGCTAATAGAATGGGTGTGTGTAGTTCACCATAGATGTATGTCTCATGGTTCCTGTTCACACCTCAGCATCTCATTCACACATTCTTGAAAGAAGAATCAATCAAAACCAGGGTGCTAAACAGCATGCCTTTAGTTAACTAGATTTCAGAAGTTTCTATGAATCTAAGAAACGGGGAAGATGCACATTGTATGGATTTTTAATTTCAGTGTGGAAAAGATCCCACCCTCCAAGTCTCTGAGCTCTCTCCCCAGCCCTCACATATATTTTCCAAATGCCTCTCTCTTTCCCACTGCTTTCTTTCAATGAATACCATGAATTCAAGGTTCTTTCCCACTGTGTGACTTGCCATTTCATCTGCTCCTCCTATACCATCTCATTATCCCATCAGAGATGTTTTGAAAAGCTCTGTAGAACCTACTTTATGAATTTTCAGGTCAAAAAGTATCAGCTTGCTACCTAAACATGAACAGAAATGTTTTGGCATGGGAAAGTGGCTCAAGAGGACAAGTGATAAGAGAAAAAACAGCAAGTATGCACCTTTTCAGCAGAACGCCTGTGCCAATCTTAGAGCTCTCTGTTTCCAGAAGTATTGAGTCTTCACCATCTAAGTCTTTCTTCTGTATCACAGACTAGTATCACACTCAGGCTCATAAACTCCTTTCAGAGCTCTCCCCACCATACTGGGTCTAGCAAATAACTGCAGAGAAAGGGATAGGCTATGCCTAAGGCCCTACTTTTTGCCCAAACTTCCTTATGCCTTTATCTGACCTTCACTACCTTTTCATACTGTACCTTGTTCACTGAGCCAGAAGTACCAGAGCTTTTGCTGAAGACTTTATATCTTTGAAGTTCTGTGGTCATTTTCAGAGACATGTGGCAATCATTTCCAAACAGATCAGAATTTACATTTTAGCATCTGTCACTTTGACTTGAAAAGCAAAGCTTCTATATTTTTTGGCAAAACTGTCATGATTCCAACTCTCCAACTATTCTCTGCAGCAGTGACCTCAGTGCCAGTTCTGCAGCAATGATGCTATTCCCCTGTACTCAGCACCGATGAGGCCACACCTTGAGTATTGTGTCCAGTAGTGGGCCACTCGATTCATGATGAACATTTAGGTGCTGGAGCAAATCCAGAGAAATTGGTGAAGGATATAGAGGGTAAGTCCTACAAGGAGCAGCTGAAGGAGTTGCAATTGCTTAGCCTGGAGAAGAGGAGGTTCAGGAGTGACCTCATTGTTCTCTGCAACTACCTTACAGGAGGTTGTATCAAAGTGGGAGTTGGCCTCTTCTCCCAAGCAACTAGTGACAGGGTGAGAGGACATAGTTTCAAGCTGCTCCAGGGAATATTCAGGTTGGTCATTAGGAGGCATTTCTTCACAAAAACTATGATTAAACATGTGAATGGACTGTCCAGGGAGGTGATAGAGTCCTGGAGGTGTTTAAGAAAAGACTGGATGTGGCACTTTGTGCCATGGTCTAGTTAACATTGGTGGTGTTTAGTCAATGGTTGGACTAGATGATCTCAGATCTCAGAGGTCTTGTTCAACCTAATTGATTCTGTGATTGTGTGATTCATATCAGCCGCCTCTTTCTGTAAGTTAATAATGTTAATGACTAGTCCTTGGTTATCCCATATCTCAAAGTAACCTCTTAAAGCAGCAATTTCACATCAGTTGTTCATGCTAACTTCAGTGTGCTAGTGCTAACAACTGACCTAATATCCTCCATTTCAAGTAAAAAACTTGTCCTCTAGTCTTAGAAAATTACTGTACTATAGCATATAAGCAAACTGTCATATAGGAAAACAAAATAGACGCTCTCTATATTTTCCACAGACTCTCACGCAGTGTCTCTGGACTCATCTCCTTCCTTTTCTGCTTTCATTCTACGGGCTTCTCCAGACTTTTTATCTGAGGTAAGTGATTGTCAGTTTATTCAAGGCACTTACCATATTTGCAAGAACCAGCACAGATCTCTCACATATTTGGTCTAGGTGTGATAAGAACATTTGCTCTTTATACAATAGACCCACTTAAAACCTGACATAGACATCAAGTGGTCCTGCAATATATCATCTATTCTGCAGTGCGAGTGAAGCTGGGTGGTTGGTTTCATCAGCCTTTTAAGACCGGATGTCACTACTGCTGCCTCAAAACAGCCACAGCTTGCAGAGGCTGGCAAGATGCTGATATCATATGGCATGATTTATCCAGTAGGGAAGCAGCTTTGTGCTCCTCCGTCAGTGGAAGGTGCCCTGAAGACAGCAGAGGTAAGTGCTCTAGGTGAGGCTACAGCCCCTCTGGCTACATCTGTACTGGTAAAATAAGCAGTGCCGGGCAGGCCTCGGCACTGAACCTCGATCATCTCCACTGTTGAATTTCTAGAATGATTTTGACCCAGGCCAACTTGCAGTCACCCAAGCAATCTCCAGGAAGACTTCTTGAGCTAGCTAGCACAGGCCAGGGATTCTTCCCGTTAGAGTGCCTGGCTACAACCACCTTGCTCTCACAGAGCAAAAGTGTTTAATCTTGTGGATGTGGGCAGTCCAATGCCAGATGACTGCAGTGGCAGAGGGATGAACATGTTTGATTTACTAATATAGATGTAACCTCACTGTCCAACAACTTCCTGTGAAGTTGAAAGTGGAAACTTCTGAAGGATCCCCACTGGTTCCCATGGCCTGGATTGCCCCTCTACTAGCTCTGAAAAGCCAGATTCTAAATTCTCTGATGAAGTATTGAATAAAAAAGGGGATGAGATAAAGCAGACGAAATTCTCCAACCTCCAGATTATGATCCCCAGATCTGTATGCAGAGGGGAAAATGTAGATGCCTGGGTTTCCTTTAACAAATTAAGCGGTCTATTCGCTCGCATTTATCACATAGGCTAATGTAAGATTTACTGTCCATAATTAATCAACCTTAGGCAAGAATATTAAGCACTTCTACTCCATTTTTCATTTTCAAAGTGCTTTTCAAACACTACCTAATTAAACATCAAGACCAATTATTTCCAAGGTACTTTACAGACACTTTTAAAATATGAAATAAGTACATTTTAGCATGTACATGAGGAATCTTTTTAAGTCAAAACAGCTCTATTTGCAACCTGCTGTTGCAAAAAAAGCAGTAATAGAACAGAGATTTCCAAACAGACAAAAGTAGCAGCCAGTCAGTTCTGTTCCTCTGCACACAAAAGCCAATAATGCTGCTTCATTCTTAAAACTTCTATCTCACACTTTCTGTTTGCCTCTGAGAGGACATTTTCTTATTAAAGAACTGCAGAACTGGGATGAGGAAGAAAGACTTCTTTGCAAGAGACAGATGTCACCACTGGGCCTAGGGCTCTGATTCATATGCTCAGCAGTAACTCAGGAAGGTCGCACCTGTAAGTCTCACCTCATTTCTTTCACAGGGGTAGCAGAACAAGCTGTGTGTTCATGCAGGTGTAGTGTCTTCACCAGCAAGGTCAATCTAAGCCATGGTATTTGCTCACCAAAAACTGATCCAGTATCCTTCCCTGATGACCAGAAATACAGTCAGCACTGTCAGTTTTTGACCACCTCTAAGGAGAAATCTGGATATGGTGAACAGTGCCTGTCATCTCAGCTTCTCCAGAGGTAAATGGGTGCCCATGGGCCTGGGGCTGCAGTGTGCTCAGCCAGATAGTTTTGCACTTCATGTTTGCCATCAGTCTGATGATTCCTGAGCTCAGGTTAGCAAGTTGCCTAAGGAAGGGCAGCACAGTCCAGTTTACCTAGGGGCAGGTACTGAAACTGTGGTGAATTAAATCAGTAGGCCAGTTGACCACAGATTTTGATTGAGAGCGGACACAAAGCCCCTCCTGTCCTCTCTGCTACGGAGAAAATGCAGAGGTAAGGTGTAGACTGCAGAGGCGGTATGCTAAGTCTGACAGGTATCGTGAGCCAGGGTTGTCATGGCTTAATAGCAAGTTCTCATTTGTGCCAGAATCCTCCCCACCTTAATAGTGAAAAAAGGATTAACACTGCATAAATAAGCAAACAAGGGCAGAAAGTGAGTCATTTCCCAAATGAGATAAATAAAATCAAGGAGCCAAATATTGCCCCTTAAGCATTGAGAGTTTATGGATCTCCCAGCATGGTCTGGTGCAGTTCTCGTCAGAGATACCTAAGGGAGCTCTATACGAACCAGCTCCATTACTGGAAGTAGCATAGCCAAGCAAACATGAGCTCCACCAGATCACTAGTCCTGCTTCAAGGTCAACTATATTAACTCACATAGTCCATCACTCTAATGTTGCTTCACTTCTTCTGAGGCTCAGGCAGTTCATGCAGCACAGGTAACTCAGTGCAGCACTTCCATGAGCTCTCCAGGTATGCATCAAGGCAGGGGACAGTAAACTTCCAGGGATGGTGCGTACCAGATGGTATTTTTCTTTCCCAGATTAGAGGTTAAACATGCTGGTAAGAATGCTGTGGGATCCATGAGAGACTGCCTCTTACAGAAACAATATGCTACCATTTTCTATCATCATTAAATTGCATCTGTACAAGGCAGAAGCCCCTGCTGCTCTCAGAATGAGCCAGAAGGTGGGAGCCACCAATGTCTCTCTCCAGATGGCACAGCCCCAAAATCATCTCTGTGCTAGCCCTATTGGTGTTTTTTTAGAAACTGACCTCCATGATGCTAATGGTTTCAGTGCCCCAGACTGTGAATAGGCTGCAAGAGTCACAGGGATGTAATAAAAAAGTTCTGCAAAACTGAAACTTATAGCTGAGGCTTTTCTGCCTTATCCTTGAATCCTGTGCTTGGGCATAGCTGCCAAATTACATAACATATTCTGGTTTAGAAGTAAGCAAACCTACCTTCAATTCACAATGAAATAAGTCAAGTGTCTTTCATAAGAGTGCTAAATATTGGGCTTTGGGTTAGACTGTTGACCTACATGCCTCAGCTCCCTGGCTGTGAAATGGGAACAGTCTTTCCAGCAGGAACATTGCAGAGAGAATTTAATTTCTTCTTATAAAACATTACCACAGTGAAGCGATAATAAGAGATTTAGATGTGTTAGTTTTACTAAACTATTTAAAATATCCAGAGTAGGAAAAAATAGTCCCAGCTTTCCTTTAGCTTGTAGTAGTGTAAATAGAAGTAATTGTATCAAATGCAACTCACTGTACATGAAACTTAATTGAAATCAGTCCTTACATCTCTCTGTGCAATTAAAATGGATAAAGGGATTTTTTCTGATCCCACTCAACTTTATATATGAGGACCCATTTATGGAGCTTTTTTGTTTTAAATTTTAAGTAGTTTCAAGGCTTACACAAAGGCCTTGGATGCTTTGATTTATTTATTTCAATATTCTCTCTTGGGAAGAGCAACTTGGAGGATGTACAAGCCTGAGATTGAAAATGATGTCATAAAACAGTATCTGAAACTATTTGAGAAGTCAAAGCATCAGATATTTTAACACTTAGTCATAATTATGTATAAACAAGAGACAAAATTAATTGCACCTACCTGTGTACAGAGATTTATGATTTAAGTTTTGCCATATATCCCCATACGTATTTTTACCCCACTTGCAAACTGAATTGTTCCAGGAACCCTGCATAGTGTAGACACAGCTAAAGGCTTCACTGATCACAGTTGATTCTGTTGCAATGCCTTTCCCTCTAAGGTGGAAGATGCTCATCTCAGCACCACTTGGAAGGAACATGATAACTGATAGGGTTTGTTCCCAGTCCAGTGCAAATGTCAAGTGTAAAGCCACCAGAGTACTTAGGCTTCAGTGATGACTGAACCCAAGCTTAGAAAGTGATATTGTTTCAGACAGAAGTAAAAAAAATGGAAAAGACAAGCAATTATAACTTTTCCATTCCTGATATCTTGTTTTCCAAAAGTGATGACAGAAAAATAATTTTTGTGTATTTGTTTATAGACAAGCCTGATGGACTGAGTGGGCTCATTTCATGCCACCATGTGAAAGCTGAATGAAGAGGGTCCAAGGAAGAATGCTCCAGTATCAGGCTAGTAGCTATGCCTCTAATCATTTCAGAAACCTGTTTTCCCACAAGTAAACGTGTTCAGCATCCCTCCAGCTATGGGTCTATGTCAAAAAAATACAATAGGACCTCAGGCTGGATTCACATGGCAGCTGTTGTGTCCTCCTTCCAAGTGGACAGAAAGGTCAAACTTCCTTTTACTTCTGATTTGATAAGTTAGGTGATACCTGAGGCCCAAATTAAGACTGGACTGATAGTTTTTTCTACATTCACTTGCATTGCAGCATGGATTTTACTGGCAATATTCTTACAGGAAAGGCAGTCAGATATAAACACTTTGTGTAGTGTGACTTTCAAAACAACAAGTTTAAGATCTAGTAGTATGTAATCCTGATTCTAGCCCTCATATCTCCCGCTTTACAGCATGATTGAAAGAGACTAGAACAAGCAGATGTGAATGCAAATGGCAAAATGATAACTGATGGCATCATTCCAGATTAGATACCTGATGAAACACTGAAGACAGTGGGCCAAGCAATGCCATACACTACTAAGTAACTCCTTAGGCTTTCCCATGAATCATGGTACTAGTTTTTGTTCTGGGAATTTACAAGATATCATAATATAAATGGCCACTAATCAAATACACAAGTCAGATATACAATCCCCACAGCAAGAGGCTAGGATGCTTTTCATCTGCTACAAATTGTGGACTAGTCAGTATTTGTTTTGGAGCAACTTAACAGCTGTCCATTATTGCATGCCACATTTTGTTACTCTGCACCTAAAGAATCAATCACACTCTGATTAAGAAGGATAGAAAAATAAGTTGTTATTGCAAGAGATCCAAAGGATCTCGGAGGTTTTAATTACTTTTATTTTACGACTAGCTGTTTATTTCTTTTCCAAATGCCAAGACAAAATCTTAGAAAGAATACAAATAGTAAACCCTTAACACTTACAGCAATGCAGCCAATTCTCCAAATTCACAGAATTTTCTTAGTCTCAGTCTTTGAGTGCATTCCCGTAGGTCAGTTGTTGGCTGTGGTGGGTGGGAAAGGGGAGAGGGGAAAAAAATGGGGGGGGGGGGGGGGAAGAAAGAAAACAAAGGAAAGAGAAGGGAGGCAAACATAAACTTAAGAAAACAAACTCTTGTAGAGTCTGCTGAAGTAATGTGTCATGGAAAGACTAATGGGGACAGCTGAACTAGTGCATGAGATTGTTCTGAAATTAAAAATAATGTGTATTTGTTTAATACATTATGTTATTTTTTACTTATATTAAAAAAATAAAAATAAAAAAAAAAAGAAAGAAAAAGAAAGAAAAATAAGAATTCCAGCTGGGACTGAACCTGCAGAGTCCCTTGAGCAATTTGAATAATTATAGACTTGGATAAATTGTAGTTAAACCGTTTGTTTCAAATGTGATACAATCAATAACTAAACCAGCCTGTCCATATAAGAGATCTGTTGCTGGCTTTAGGATAAGTACAATGAGCTGCAGATAGTTACTAGCCAGTCATAAAGTAGGTAATGAAAAAAACTTTTCCTCCATAAAGACTGTGACTTCCAAACTTCAGATACCAGCAAAAATAGCTGTATACATTTGTTTGCCATATGTATTCAGAAAACAGTAAAGGTATTTTCCTACAATAACAAAGTCAGACTTGGGTTTTGTCTGTAACATTCCTTATTTTCCAGAATAAGAGTTGTCTCAGTAATAAACTAATCCTCATTTTTAAGAGATTATAGAAACAGAGGCAGGAAGAAGTCTTACTTTTGTGTTAACAATGGCCAGGACATTCTTTACATCTTTGTTTAAAAGTTTGCCTCGCACCCTGTTCTTACTGAAAGTGCACCAGTTGCTGATGGCAGGTACCAGCTACCATGCCAGATGTTCAAACCTTTCCTTTTTCACTGATGTAAGTGGTGATATAAGGCAAAGATTCATGTTGAGAGTAGCATGGGAATTATTGTGAAGCTTGTTTTATGATTCTTATTTAGATTTTAGTCCTGTAAAAATCCATGATTTTACAGCGAGCTCAGTGCCATGAGACTTCTCTGTCCAGCTATGTCCTACAGGGCTCAGTGCAGCTGTTTGACCACAGAATCTGCCAAATATACCTCTTACGGAAGGATAGGGAAAGAAGACATGAGGATTTGATGCACTCGAGGACTTGGCAAGAGGCTGGCATGTGCCAAATGTGCTAAGAATACCAAATTGCTCAATTCTATTAAGCTTAAGGAGCCTGGAGGAAAACAGTGGTACTTCAGTCAAGCTTGTACACCATGTCCATGTGCTACAAACCAACCACAGGTATGTTGAAGAAGTCACATTGCCACACTTGCAAGATGAGCCACAAGTGATCTTCTAACAGCAGTCCCACTTACCCTTGCCAGTCGCAAGGATGGCCATTTATTTTCTTTCGGCAATTCCTCTGCATGCACAAACACAAGCATGCACAAACACAAGCATGCACACAGCTAGTGCATCTAACCAGCACATTCAACCCTTTCTCATGCACACAGAGTTGATTTGGTATTCACCTATGGCTGCCAGGATCATCACCGAAGTTTGGCTGCCCTCCCTGAAATCCTGCTGCTTTGGACGCCTCCACTGTAGTATTTAAGACAGCTGGGGCAAAGGAGCAGATGCTTCTGCAAGGTCCTTTTATCTAGTGAAACAGAAGTGCTGCACTAGTAAATAGGTACGTGTGACAGCACACTGAAATTGGGATAAAGGTAAAATGCAATTATTTTGCACTTCGTAGTGACATTTCTTCTTCTTTGAGAGGGAAATAAAATATGATAGGGTAAAAACTAAAAAGAAAGTAATAGAATTAAGAAACTGTGAAGCATGATGGAGAATCTAGTTGAACAGAAGGAGAATGTGCCAGTGCGGGAAAATTAAACTCTATGCTTCTACTGTCATCTCAGATTGGGCATTTTTATAACCAACTCAGTAAGGAAGTCTGAGGTTTTTTTCAGCAGTGGTCATAACAGCAAAATCAACTTCTTGGACTGCTTAACTGTAAACGATGGGTGCTGGAGAAATCTTGTGAGACTAGGGAGAAGCAGTGCAGCCCCAGTCCCAGGGCTAAGGAGAAGGAATCTGACCACAGAATCATCGCACATCCTTTCCTAGAAAGATGAAAGACATTCTTACACACCAAAATGACAGTGGAACCATGACCACTAAGTAATGGAGTATTTTGTGTTCTGAAAAGAGGCTTTCAACAATTGGGCATGGACAGAATTGCAAAATCTGTAAAAAAAAAAAAAGAAAAAAAAAAAAAAAAAAAAACCAAAAAAAAAACCACCAGCAAAACCATAGTAGAAAGAAGGAGATATAATGCATTTGAGTTGGAACAGGTTCAGATTTCCTATGCAGAAAAAGGAAGAAAAGTTTATTGGCACCTCAGTAGTAATATCCAAGCCTCTAAGATGTTAGGAGTAACTGAGCTGCTGACACCAGTGCTAACCAGAGAGCAGCTTTGGACTGGAGCTGAACTGGGCACATGGGCCTGCCTCCCCCCACCTGAAAGACTGCCCCATCTCCATAGCACCTCAGCCACTGCAAAACCCACAGATGCTAAAGGCAGTAACACCCATTTGTAAGTGCTTGGTAAAGAGAGTGAAAATAACTTCTGGAATTAACCTTCTACACAGATTTCCTCTCCACACACTCTGCAGCCTTTCAGTTTTGCCTTTTCCTCAGGATATACCTGATGAGGAGGGAAAGTGCAGTTTATATTATCAGCCTTAATGCTTTAGTTTAATATGACAACTCCTCACCTGTTTAAAAGTATGTATTTTTGGACCCAGATCCAAGTCATTATATTCAGATCTATATGCTACTTATTACTGATAAGACCTATACGACACTACTATGAATATGATACTGATATGTTGGAGGAGTCCAAGACAGGATGGACTTTTTGAGAGATACTTTCAACTCTGTTAGAGAAAATAATTTAAGATGGAGAGTATGTAGTATGGTTAAGAGAGGAGTGAGGAAGAATGATTGGAACAGCAAAAATTGAGGTTTCTTTAATTTTAAGATACAGGGTACTCTGGAAAGTAGAGCAGATAAACAGAAGACCAGTGGAAAGAAATAGCATGACTGTCAATGAAACATTTTTTAATTACAGGCTAATCTCAGAAACGCTTGACAAAAGTATTTAAACCTTCTGAATAGAAGTCTGAAACAATCAATGAGACAAATCAGTGCAGCAGCCCGAACAGGTGATTAAACAGACCTCTTTGATCACCAACATCTATGACTTTATGACCATCTTATAATGTTATTAACTGACAGCACTGCCTCATCATCAGTCCTGAGCATTCCTAGTAGGTAAATCAGACAGAATGACACAGAATAATACTGACAAAAATCACGTACCATCGGGGCCTCTGGAATCTCTGTGGGAAGGGAGAAAAAGGTAACAACTGAGACATCACTGATTATGAACTTAATCTTAGGCATCAAACCAGTACACATTTCTCAGCAAAAAGTGGACAATAGAGTCAGAAAAGAAAACAGAAATTAGAAGTTAGAGAAATAAGAAAAAGATGGACCACTATCACATTCCCGTGTAAGTTTTCTTCTCCAAGAGGAATGCAATCATAATGATGAATAAAGTGTCAAAATAGAGATTGAGAGTTTTCCAGTTTTTCATCCAATAAACTTTTAATTCTTTACTTGCTTTTTCTTTTGTGAATCTGTTCGTCTATATCGTTATAGAGAATTTCTGCTTTTACCCAGTCAGTATCTTCTACTGCTTACTTTCATCCTGATATTTCCAGTGATAATTCTCTAAAAATCCCTGAATTATTTATCTGTCCTTGCTGTTCACAGTCTTAAAGTGTTTCCTCAACATGATTTGAGATTTAATTGAAGTTGTACAGGCTAGACAAATTTGATTCTTTCAATCTTTTGTCATAAACCAATTCTTCTTGTCTCTTCATGATGTTTCATTTTTGATTTATCTGCATTTTCACTGACATTATGAGGTTTCCAGAAAACAATCCATGATTCTGTGCCATGCCAAAAGTTTTATGGGGTCTCTGAATAAAGCTCAACACTACCAAAAACACTGCTTTTCAACAGGGGGCTGTGACAAGGTCCACTTCTCCTCCAAAAGTCAAAATTTCAACTCCTTCACATTTCCAAAGTATAAAAATATTTCAATATAATCTAATAATTATGAGACGTTTGAGCTTCACTGATGACTTTGACTTGTTTTCCAAGTGTTGGATTTGATATCTATTGTCCTGATACTAACACCCATCCTGCAAGTGGCTTTCATATGAGGAGAACCTACTAATTAAGGGTAAATCTTCACAGTCCAGCTAGAAACTGAGCCATTCCTCACTAAGCACACTGAATGTTTAGGCAGAGCAGTACTAGGACTTTCTAATTTTCAGTAAATGAAGGGAGGCTAGGACAGAGTCTTCTACTTCCTCTGTAGACAGCTCTGAAAACTTTTTTGAAAATCTTTCACCGCATCATCTACCTAGAAATAATTCTCTAACACCTGCTTGGCTTTAAATATGTGAATAGAGTACTGACTTTGATGGGAAAATCCAGATGTTTACATTTGAGTATGCTTTAAAGTGTTTTGCTAAATCAAAGCCTAAGGACAAAGGAAACAGTTCAGAAAGTGCATAAGCAATAGAGAGTCATTGCCTATAACCTGAAATGAACTCAAAACTTTTTAGCTTGGCTATTTATTTGCTTTAATATTCTCACATAACTGTAATTCCTGCAGTGAGAATTACTGCAATGATGTGATATGCAAGAACAGTCTCATGATACTTTCTGCACAAGTAAAAGTGGAAATCTCACAAGGGGATTTGATCTTGAAAGATTTTTACCCTGATTTTTAAATGAAAATGCTTTGTTGTGTTTTTGGATTAGCTTCAAAAAATTTTGATACCTCCTTCTGAGGTTCACCAACCAGTGCTAATGCAATGATCACAGTTTCATTTGTAAGTGTTTACTAAAAGGAAAAAGAAGAGGGCAGAAGATTTTCCTTGGGGGGAGGGAACAAACTAGCATCCATTAGTTTGCATCAAGAAAACCACATATTTTTCATGTTGCCATTAATTTCATCCACCACTCCCCATCAGTTTCACACTGAGGATGTGTTATGAGACTAAGTGGGGACATGCAAATCATGTACATATCCCTGGAAAAATGCTTCATAAATCTGGCTTTTCAGTTTTGCATTCACTTGCCAAAAAATATTCCCTCATCCCCCAAGCCCTCCCTTTGCCATGTCTAATTTAATTTCAAAAGTCAGAAGCTTAACAGGGACATAAGCTTCCTAAACATGCTGTCGTCTAACAAGGAATGTGAATTCAAAGTTCATAATTATGCTTTTCTTTAGGTGCAGAAAAGACAGTGCCATCTTCTAGGTATTCTTGTCCAGAAGTGCTAATACAATGACAGGGTTCACATGACTGATGGGGACTTTATCCCCCTCCCTGCCTCAAAAAGAAAACAAAACACCAGATATAAGGGGGGTTTGTCTCAACCCTGCCTTGCCAACAAGGCATGGGGCTTTTTTCACTGATGCCAGAGGTTTTAAGTTGTATAAATATTCCACATTTCACTGCAATAAGAATCTGAATGGCTCTGTAGAGCTCAGGGCAAATGATAGTTACTGACCTGCTATTTCTATAACTCTGTTATTTTATCTCTTAAAAGGGACTTGCATACACTGAATTTTCAGTTTTTAAGTAAAAATAAGTCACTTACTTTCAAAGACATCCCCTCTGCCCTTCCTTTTCTTCAAGTCCCTAGGAGCTTAAGACACATTTTATGAGCGTGAATACATCTATGTATGTTTGGGAGAGAAAAAAGGAAATCATTGAGATATCATTCATTTAACCACTAATTTTGAAACATCTGGTGAGCCTGGACTCTCCAAGCACAGTCATTTTGTGCCTTTTTTTTATCACCGGTGAGGAATTCTTGCTTAAAGTGAGACTTAAGTATTTGCCAATAGACCAGAGTAAATACTTTTTTTGTCTTTTTGTACTCCTGTGATGACTGGCCTTCTTTCCCCTTCAGTAATCACTGTCTAAAAAAAGAAAACCTCCAGGCGCACTTCACTTCTGTCCCTTCCCCCTGGCAGAATGCCCAGCCTCAGTATGATGCTTTTAAACCCTTCCCCCCACAGACACAAGGTTTCCACCACATTATTATCCTGTACAGCAGAGAGGGGGAGGCACGGCTGTGGGATATGATACCATTCAGGCAGAGACACATGGAGATAGCTCTTTAGAGTACCAAATGTTTTCGGTTCTATGTGTGTGCATGTATCCTTACACATACACACACAAGTACACACACACAAGAGAAATCTTTTGCTGTTTTATATTTCATAGTTGTCTTGGTTTAGAGAACTCTGCCACAAGGAAAACATGGTGAATATACAATGAGCTCAGATTGCCAGGAAGCCTGAAGTGCATGTGTATATGTCATGTGCACATGCAAGTGTGCTAGTATAAGGAAAATTCAGCAGTAGTTTCACCAGGCTGAGAATAAGAGCCGAAAAAAAAAACAAAAAAAACAAAAAAAAACAAAAAAAAAAACAAAAAAAAAAAAAAAAAAAAAAAAAAACAAAAAAAAAAAACCACCACTAAAGAGCTTAGCTTTTCTATTCCTGGATAAACAGTGCTATCATCACCTTAAAAAGCACTGCAGATGAGTGGCCAGAAGACGAAGGCTGCATTATTCAAGGCATTTGGATAGAAAAATTAAACTCAGATTTACTACGAGGAATCCTTTCAGTGCTGTAGCTTTATCTGCCATCCCAAGAATCAATATGTTTTTGCTATATAACTTTTACTGCTGCAGTAAGGCAAAGATCTTTTGTGATAAATTCTAGTTTATTTTTTTCATTCTTGTTCCCAAGTGAGCAGTCCACCCAGGTCACTCAAAGCTAAGTGCCTTGCTTGTTTCCTTGCAGCCCAATTCTACTTTCTGGGTATTAGCTCAAAGAAATTGCCCGGGAAAACAAAAAAAAAAAAAAGACTGTTCTCCTTCAGCTGATGCATAAAACAATTGAGTCTGATATCTTTATTTTAACTTGCTCATAGCACAGTTTCAATAGAGAAGAAAATAAATACAGAGACAAGTGTATCTAACTAGAATTAAGATAACCTGTGAAATGTCACTAGATGAGAAGATACTGTGATACTGTTTATCTAGGGAAACCTTGAGGCTGTGGTCAGTAACACCAAATGTTCAAAAGCAGCAGGGGCTTAAACTGTCCCTCCTCCCTGCTCCCAGCTGCTTGTTCCTGTTTCCATCATCACAACCATTTGCAGGGTTGGACCAAATCAGGAGACTGATCCAATTTAACAAAACAAAGCAAAACAAACACCAAAACATCCAAACCAGAAACTAAACAATAAAACAATAGAGAGGAGAGAGACAAAATCAACCGTTGAAGTCAGAAGTGTCACTACTTTTTTTTTTACCATCAAATCACTGTCTTAAACTACATTTTCAGATGCCATGTAAGATACTTTCAAGCTACACTATGAGCTTCATTATACAAACATCTACAACCCTTCCATTTGTGCCCCCTTATTAGTACCATAAGCTGCATCCAAGAAAGCATCTTACTTGAAAGGTTGGTTTGGTTTGGTTTGGTTTGCTGGAAAGAAGACAATGAAGGTTTTTTTAAAACAGATTATTTGGGAGATCTGGTTGAGTGCAGCTGCACTAGTGCAAAGAGTATCTGCTAATGGCAGTGAAGGAAAGCAAACAGGACACTGAGGACAGGGTAGGAAGCCAAACTGGTAGGAAACTTCATGAGCAGCTATAGGAACAAAATGTGGGTTTGCACACGCAAATTCAGCAGTAGGCACTGTGCTCACCCTGAAGTTCAGCACAACCATTGCACTGCTCAGGCAAGCCAGGCCCTAACAAGACCCTTTACACAGGCAAATCTACTGCTGAATTCAATTCCCATCTATATTAAGATCAATAGCAAAACTAAGGCTTGAACTTCAGGAGAACTGAGGCACTGCTTGATACTGCATGATGCAGTATAAGGATGGCACTTCACTGGGGGAGTGGGTTGGCTCAGTTAGTTAGAGCATGATGTTAATAAAACTAAGACTGTGGTTTCAATCCCCATACAGGCCATTTGTGTAGGAGCTGGACCCTTTGTGGGTCCCTTCCAACTCAGAATATTCTGTGAATATGCACCACAGCCTTGGGCTGAGGCAATTGAAAAACAGGTGAAAAACTTGACCACTCCTTTTGCATCTGGAGCTGGCTGCATTCAGATGATTAGTTTATGTGAGGTAAGGATAGAAAGCTAAATGTTGACACTGCACTCAGTCAGTCAAATCTTGCTGCTAAATAAGAACGATGCCTTGGGCAAGACCTAGTCGACCCGACCAAGACTGTATAAATACTCTAATCCTGTTTATCTGCTACCTCTCTCAGGGAAAAGCAAATCCTCAGTAGATTCTCAAAGCCCCTCTCCTGTACATTACTTGTGTTAGGCCAGTGAAGGAACAGGGAGTCACTTCCGTGGCTAGTTACCAACAGCTTGAGCTCCAAATATCAAGCCCATGCAGCAAGCTGCTTGTAAAGGGTATGAGAAGAGGCTGTGGTAGGTGATTTTAATAATGACCGCATTTTTGGGACAAAAAAAAAACCTAAATAAGATGGTCTGCTCTCACACATCCTAGGCACAAAGGAAATAACTAAATTCCCTGTGTTAGTGACCAAAGACCATCTCAAAAAGCATTTAACATTAGTTGGGGAGATCCCATTCCCTCTAAGGCAGATGTAACACAAAGGCTGATTACAATTACAGGGACTCGATGTCAACAAGCAGCATACATGATCCTGACTGTAAATCTAGGTTTATTTGTTTGTTTGTTTGTTTGTTGAAACATGAAGTTTTTCATTATAATTACTATTGCCATTGCAGATCCTGAGCAACTGTGTGGAACAGCATTGACTTTGCAGAGAAAAGAGAGCTGTGAAATTAAGACCAGCAGGAAAAGTCTTATATATTATTAAAATTCAAAAGACTGAATCCTTTTGCAAGAGAATTGCATTTACAATGTGAAATAAAGGTTGTCCCTCATGGGCATATCCTTCCTGTAGCCTGTCTGCCATGGAGCACCCACTCCCCTCAGCTGGGAAACAGGGCAGGCTTAGTGACCTTTAGGCAAGAAAGGGAGACAGGAGTCCCAGAAATTCAGGCCAGCTCTTTTCAGTACAAAATCCAGAGCATTGTCCCTCTTTTCCATAACAGACAGTGCTTGTAGCTACTCCAGTAAAATGCAGATGTCAAATATACTCTTTATTATTTTTCCCCCCCTTGCAGGACTCTCAAAGGGTTGGCAAAGCAGTGTAATACTACCCTGGTTTAGACTGTGCAAAGTATGTTTACCAAGGCTGAAAGGAATTTAGTGCACGCTCCCTGCCCTAGGATCTCTGTGCTTGAGAAGGGCTGAACTAGGCAGGGAAAGAACTGGAGAGTTAAGAAAAAGAACTACAAAACAGGCAATTTTGTTTTACACACATTCTTTTATTTTATTCTTTAATGCCTGGACAAAAGCACACAAGACACAATAAAAGCACATTTTTTTTTATTTAAATTACTTCCCTGGATAGATTGCTATTGCTGCTTTAAAAATACTTGATTTTGATAAAATTCTACATCCACACCCAAAAAACTAGAGACAGAGAATAGATTTTCTTTAACAGGTAGTAGGGGGAAGAATGCTTGTTTTTTAGCTTTGGGATTTTTTTAGCAAAACAAACTATTTAAGCTTCCCCATGAATGCCACAGCCATAAACAACAGTATTAGTGCAACCAAAAGGAGCCACAAAGTGCATCAGGGGTGCCAACAAATAACAGGGGTCAAGAGATAGGAAATGTGATTCACAGTCTCCACAGACCAGATGAATCTCCCCTCAGAAGTGCTTGTCTCCATCAATTGCAAATAGAGCTTGGCCAGTCAGCCAAGCTTAGACGCCGAACTTGTTGCTGTTTGGCCTCTGGAAGCAGAAGTGGAAGGTAAGTGGTAGTTTTAGGGGGGCATTTCAAAATGTTACACATCTAAGGAGCACAGCAGTTCACATACATTCTACATGGTTCAAGGCCTCGATTCATTAGGTACTGTGTCCTTCTCTTCAGTCGGGGAACTGAGTGTCCAGAAAATGCTCTGCATCTTTGCAAAATCAAATCCTAAATCTCAGCTCAATTTTTTTGGGAAAAAAAATTAATTGACAGCCATCCCAGAATTGTTCTTAACTTAATGCAAAGTTCACAAATGCAAACTGAAATTTTTCTGCATGATGGGGGTTAATTTCTGACAGACTGGAATACTCTGTTCTGTGTTGTGTAAATTTGACTACGTGTTTCAGCACTATTATTACTGATTCATCAGATAAGCTATTTCTGCTGCAGCTGAAAAAGAACTTGTTATAGACAGGCACTATCACTTTGTGTTTGACTGTACTGGTGGCAGAGTGCTAAGACATGAACTGTGTTTGCCTGCAGGTGGTCAGGATACTGCTAATGGGCCTGCTTGTTAGAATGTGCTTCAGACTAAACGTTCTTCTATGGAAAGAGATAGATCCTTCCATCTGTCTTATTTTAGACACCTAAAACTAAGATGAATCACTTCCTTAAAGTGTCTATATCTCTCAGTGGAGTGTACAGAGTGTCTTGGACAATGGTTTCTCACATAAGTCAGAAGAAAAAAGTCCTTCCTTTACCATTGCTTTTTCCTACTGTGGCAAACTATTGTGAACACTCGATCTAAATATTTGCATTCATGCAATAACTACAAATTTCTATAAGTCATGTTATAAACCCACCACAGTTCCCCCAGGCAAATCATCATCATCACAAGATCAACTATTGCACCCAACTCTAGTGGTAACTTGTGCTTCAGCCAGGCAAGATCTTTATCATATTGTCGCCAGACTCCTTTCTGCAGGTGCACACTTACCTGCCATAGCTGATGAGCATCATATACTTAACTATGGAGGAATAAATAATGCATAAAAAGACTTTTTGTGAATACTCAAGCCACATTCTCAACAGATTTACATAAAGTCACATTCACTCTGTCCTACCTTCTTCACTTTCATTGCAACCTCCATGAAATACTCATGGGAAGCAGAATTGGAGATTATACATTGAAATTCCCTCAGATCTTAATTTTGCTGCCTGCTGCAGTTACAGGAATAACAGAAATTGTTGTGAGTTATCTCCATCCAACCTAGAAAACAGAAACAATACCATATATATGAAGAATTACAGTTGACAGACCCAAATGGAACACAATAAAATTCACAGACCTTAAAATATTATTAGTTAGAGTTGTCAGATCAGCAGGCCCATGAATTACATGCCCAAAAAGTACTTATCCCAGTGGGACAGTAATGTTAGGATCCAAAGATTCTCTCATCATCTGCAAACAAAAGCCATAGCCAGAAGGATGGGAAATTTTGCTCCCAGGTATTCTGTTAGTGAAAACCAAGGCATGTTACTGATAACAATTTTTTTCTCACTGGTATTTATAGAGTAACAGTTTGAGAACCTCCAAAGCCCCCTCATTTTTGAAAATAAAGGCAATTGGTTTCCTTTAAGTGAATGAGATTTTTTCTTGACTTTTAATCTGAAAACTTTTTTTTCTTCAGCTATCACAGCCTAAATGTGCAAAGACATAAAATAAGTGACTCTTTTGCACTCCTCCTAGAAAAACAAACAAAAAACTGAACCGAGGAGGTTGGCACCTCAGTAATAACCATGTGCAACCTTTTGTTGTGTTAATAATAGTCAAACATACAAAACTTGTCAAAAAACTCTGAAAAGCTCTTCTCTGAGACACTCAGAGGTCTTGGAGGTTTGTGCTCTTTCTGTTTCAGCATGACATGTATTTTTCTTGGCACTATGATTGCCTTTGCTTCATTGTCTGTCTCAGTGAAAGATACCATTTAAGGTGCCACATTTGTGACTCAGTAGGTATCAGATAACCTACTTCATGCTGGCTTTCCAGATGTTTAGAAATTTGGACTTCACTGCCATGTGGGCCCTTCATGGCAATTCATCCACTATCAGAAAGGATTTTTGTTTTCCCTTCCCCTCTCATAGTACATAAGCTTTATAGAAAAACATGACAGTAAGACATGAGGCAGGCAAGAGTAGCACAACCAATATTGTGCTGTTACTGTTCTTTTTACCTCTCCCTCTCTCCGGAGATCCCATGCCTTAGTTTTTCTCCATCATTGCACTAGATTTATTGCTTCAGTAAATTTCTACAGAAGGAGAAAAAGAAGGCACTTGAAGACCCTGGGGACTACCAGCATGGATCCCCTAACCTCTCCGCACTGTGTAGCAACAAAAACATTCCCAAGGGTTCAGTTGTTTCACCAGTGCTGAACTAGAGCAAGCGGGATGAGCAATGGAGGGGGTGGAGTCAGATGGAAAGCAAGAGGATGCATGTTTGGAAGATCAAGATGGAAAAATGCATCTAGAAAGAGAGGGGAAGAAGGGCTGGGCATATTCCCAAGAGGCATGTGGATAACAGGATAACAGGAGGAGGAGCAAAGGAAGACTGAAGCAAAGGCTCGCCGCTCTGCTGGTGAACAGTGTGCCTATAAGTAGCCTGGATATCTTTGGCAAACGATATGATGCTGCCCTGTCTGTTACATCTTTTGTCTGAGTTTGAATTCAAGTGACACATTATCTCCTTTCATTATTTTTCAGCTTGACTTTGTGCTGTATGGTATGACTGTTTTACCTCTTTCGCTACAGTAATTTGCACACTGAAAGAAGGAGAGGTGTAGAGATCCTATGAGATGGACCATGGAAATGTCATACTATGTTCAAAACTTTAGTTAGCACCACTGTGTGCTTAGTTTAAAATCTGACAATTCCCATTCTCACATTGCACTTCATTTAAATCTAACATTCCCATTACCTGGAGCAAGTGCTTTGATGTAGAGAAACTTGGAGGGTAATCCACCAGGACACATTAAATTGTTGCAAGTCATAAAACATCTGCACCCAATGGCAAGCTATAAAGCTGAATGGATAAAGCTATTAAATGAATAGCACTGCAGGTCTGAATTCTTCCCCCTGTGAGCACACTCAGCTGGTCCACACACAAACGGTTTTCTCATGATTGTACCGTGAGCAGCTCACGTAATTATGATTTTCAGCAAGGAATTTTGCTAGCAAGAGGGGAGTTAGGACAAATTTGCATGTGTTCTAGTGAACATAAAACAGAGCATATAAGATTCCTCCAGTATTTACTGAGCATATGATATGGATGTCTTTTCCCATCACATTTGCAGTACATTATAAAATTATGAAAACACCAAGAATTAGCTAAAATGAAATAATACTCAAGTAGAATGGAAAAAGCCACCACTGCAAGGAAATTGTATATTTTAGAAAGCCATGATCCTTCTGTGTATCAACCCTTTTTATTCCATTCCTACTTCTGTGCAGGGAAATGAACAGGGAAGAAGTGGTAACACCCAATTCCAGCTCTGCTCTGAAGTTCAGCAGAGCTACCAGCAACCTACACAGGCTCAAGAAAAGCTCCTACACATGCCCTGGTTAGCAAAGATCAGGTAGAACATAGAATGGAAGGGTACTACCTTCTTTATATCCAAACACTGTTGCTACCTTTGCTGGCTGAGACTAAATAGAGACTGGCATAGGTTTCTTTATAACAGCTTTACACAGACATGAAGTCATCACCCAAGTATGGTTCCAAGGGACCATATTTAGTGTTTTAAGAAGGAGCTGAAAGCAGTCCTCAAAGGGAGTGAAGCAGAGATATTTTCTTTATGATCTCACAGAGTTCTACTGATTTTGTCCAAGAAGGGTGACCTTGTCTTCAATCCACTCATCTCTTCCCTGCACTGACATCCAACACCGAATCCATTCAGTGGAAATAGCATTCAGTAAAATCTGTAATAATCTCTTCCTTGTCCAACAACCACCATTTCTTCCTTATTTTCCATGCATGGACTGACATGAGGGCCCACAGAATCCAGCCTAGATAAGGACCAAGATTTCTGCTTCACCAATATCTTCACCATATTTTTTCCACTCAGAAAGAGAATAGCAAAGAAATACATTTCTTGCTAGACATTCTCCAAATAAAATAAGTCAACTTAATTAAGTCAACTGAAATTATGTTTTCATGAGTCTAAATTCCTGTCATTTTTACCAATGCCAAATTCTTGACTCTAAAGAGTAATTTCCTCTACAAAACTTCGCAATTTTTACAAAGTAGCCTTTTTCAAAAATAACATGTTAAACTGAAAAATGTCCATCCTACTATATCTACCATATTTCTGGGTAATCTTGTCTGCAAATATTAACTCAGCTACCACCTATAGCCCAGGTAATCGCTTAAGCAAACATTCATTCAGTTGCTATCCCTGAGCAAAGCTAGCTTTTTGCTATATGTCTATCTTCTTTAGATCAAACAGAAGTCCCAGATTGATTCTCTATTCACTCAAGCACAGTATCCTTCATGCATACTGGACCACCGTTTTGCCTGTGTAAGATATCTACCACTCAGATTACTCCTCAGGTCTTCATTTACAGGGTATATTTAAATTTTGCAGATTCTAGCTGCATAGCATCTCCAGGGCTGGTCTTACACTGCAGATATCTGCTTACACAGATAAAGCAAGTGCATGAGATTGCATGACAGTATTCCTATATTGAAAGTACTGTAGGAATTTAGATGATATAACACTGTCTAAAGACAGTATTCCTATATTAATGTATTTCATTCCTTCCCATACCACCCTTATTCATTCATTAAAATCTTCGTGTTTTCTCCAATATTTTTCTTTCTGTTTGTGAGAAGTTTCTAGTTAACAAATAACATTTCATTATACACTTCTAATTCTTTCTTAGTAAATGCTCTTGCCAATCAGTTTGCAGAAAGGACTGTCATAGTTTTAGGTACTGGTATAATGAAGCCACTGACTACTGTGTAGATCAGCCTTACTATTTTTTTAGATTCTTCTATTTTTCTCTAGTGATTTGATTTCACTTACTTATAGTGTAAGCTTTTTACAGCAGGTCTTCCCTTGAAGTCTTAGGTCCACTATAAGGCAACTAGTACTGTCTCTGAAAAAAAAAGAATTAAAATTTTGAGAGAATTATTTGAATCACTGTCATTGTACCTGTATATTCCAACACAGCATCACTCTTTTACCTGTGAGCCCAAGCAGTATTTCTCAAACTCCTGTAGCTCCATGCAAGCAGGTTGAAACATTTGTCCTTTGAGCATGGCACAAACTAACTATTCACTTATGAAAACCCACTCTTCTGGAATAAATATGTTTCAGAAAGTCACAGATAACGTCATTCACTGTTAACTCTCCAAGAAAGGAATGCATAGTATGTGCTGAAATGAAGACATGCAATTCAGTTACTCTGGGAGCCACAGCAAGGGAGTTCTTCAAATAAAAATAACTTCAATGTGCACACCGTAAATTTAAGCAAGACTTTATATCATGCCTGTGAAAAATACCTGCTTTTTTTCTCACAGAAAAAAAACTCTGCATTTTTTCTAGGAGAAAAAAATACTGTAATGTTGGAAATATAAAAAAATTGCTATTGCTATGTCCATTTGATGATACCTGTGTAGGAATTACAGACTAAATTTCCCTGTTCTATGTACACCTGTCAGACATTTGGTATTTTGTGTATGGTTTATTTTTTTGCACAAAATACTTAAGGTGGCATCTCTGCAACAGATATCTCACTGGAACTTCTGTACCTTAATTAACTGATTGGAATAATGTATCCTTGATTCATGAACCTTGATAGCATCTTGCCTAAAAATTGCCTATGTATACCATATAATTTTAAGGAATAACATGATTTTAGCAGTCTGGAAATCACTTCAAATATTTCTGTTTGAATGTCTGCCAGCCAGGGCTAATTTTCTTATAGTGTAATCTAAAAAGATGCATTAGACTATTCTACCCATCTCATAAGCCATTTTATAGTTTAAAGGTAGGTAATAAGAAATATTACTGTATTTTTTCTTTTATCTTTTTCTGTTTTAAAAAAAAAAAAAAAAGTAGCCTTCCTTGTAAAACTTGTAAAACTATTTTAGTGAAGTCATGTGACCAGACAGAATAATGACTTACTGGCACAACTTGGCCAAAAACAGAAAAAAAGCATGATCTGTTGTTCTATTAAAGAAAATGGGATCTATTTTTGTGTACTAGAACCACCATGATTTTAGCTCCTGCCGACCGTTGCTGCAGTTTACTAAAATGTTAAAGGAGATAAGGTAAACCATCCTTTGTAGTAGCTATGAATGAATGCCAACCATGTCCTGGGGTGCATCAGGCCCAGTCGAGGGAGGTGACTCTGCTCTGTGCTGGTGCAGCCTCATCTGGAGTCCTGTTGGCCATTTTGTATGCCCCAATATAAGATATGAAGGAGCTTCCAAAGGAGGGCAACAAAGACGGTGAAGGGCCTTGAGGGGAAAACATATGAGGAGCAGTTGAGGTCGCTTGGTCTGTTCAGCCTGGAGAAGAGGAGACTGAAGATCTCCAGGGAAGTGGTCACAGCACCAAGCCTGACAGTTCAAGAAGTGTTTGGACAATGTTCATGTGGTGTGACTCTTGGGGTGGTCCTGTGCAGGGCCGGGAGTTGGACTTATATGATCCTTATGAGTCCCTTCCAATTCAGGATATTCTAGGATTCTATGAACTAAATTTAGCAGCATGTAAAATTTCAGTTTCAGAAGTGTCACAAATCTTTTACTAGATGTGTCTGAATAAGCAAAGTTCCAGAAGACATAACTCAGACTACCTCTAACTCAGTTCTACGATCTTGACATTAGCTTAAAAAATCAGCCTCTTTATTAAATTTTTTGTGTGTCTAATAGTGATTTTTTGAATCAATAACTTTTTTTCTTTTTTTTTTTTTGTCTTGGACTAGCATTGGTCAGATAATTAAGAAAGTTAATTAATAGTATGGAGTTTAAATGGCTTACCTTTCTTCTATGACTTTAGGAAGTAAACATATTCCAGTATAGGCTTCTAAACAAAACACCTAGTTTTCAGGGGTTCTGAACACCTAGTCTATGCCCCTTGCTCAGACTAGGGTCAACAAGAACAGGTTGCTCAAGACCATGTCCAGCTGGATTTTGAATATCTCAGAGGATAGCCTCTCTTCCTGGGTTTCTTCCAGTGTTTGACCACCCTCACAGTAAAAAAACTTCTTATATTTCATTGGAATTTCCTGTATTTCAGTTTATGCCCACTGCCTGTCCTGTCAGTGGGCACCACTTGGACTTGGAACTGTTGAAGACAAACCTTACCAGTAAAGACCTGTTGCTTTACTTGTGACCCTTCTTATGGCCCTTCACACTGCTTGTCAGACTGAGCTTCAAGATGGGCTTTGCCTTTCCTAACCCCACCTCTGCATTTTTGGAGAATATCTCTATATTTCTCCTGGGTAACTTGCTCCTGCTTCCACCTCTGGTATACTTCCTTTCTGCGGCTGAGTTTGGTCAGAAGCAACTTGTTCCTCCTTTAAGGATTCCTGCCACTTTGCTGCCCAGCCCAGGGTGGGCACTGGGCAGGGCCTGACAGCGAGGGCCTTTCCCCGCACCCCAGTCAGGAGGAGGACAGGTGGGACACACTAGGGCAGCCTCAGCCCCTTGCACCAGGCACCTCCCTGGGAACATGATGGGATGAAGCTGAACCAGGAAATAGACACCTGGGTAGGGGTCAGGAGCAAGCCTACTGCAGGAAACCAGGGTCAGACAGTGTTTTAGAAGCAAAAATTCTCCATTTTAAGTGTCTTTTTAATTTTTATACTTTTTTTTCAGTCAAAGTAACTTTACAAAATTAGCAAAATATGTGAATAGTTTGTCAACCATATCTATATTATATGACAAAAAAATATCACTCATGCATACAAAATACATCCAGGAAGGTTTCTATCTATTACATGTTTGAAATTAATGTGATATATCCTACCCTTTCCAACCCCCAATCTGATATTGTTGTGGCCAAAATAAATTTATCTATTAGAACATCAGAGTGGAAATTTACTCTAATTCTATTTTTAATTCTAAATTTTAATGCACTGTAAAAAAAATTCAAGGTATTAATAATAGTACTTTGATATGGACTTTTCAAAACATATGATCCTGGCAAAGCCCATGGAATCCCTTTCAAATAAGCTCAAATACTAATCAGTGTATACAGTCTGTAAATCTCACAAACTGCTGCTTCAAATTATTGTAAATCATTTTGTTTTCCAATGTACATTTTACAAAAAGGCAATACATCAAGGACCAACTCTTTTCTTAGAAAAAAGGCTGGCCAAATACATACCTCAAACTGAGCCTAACCTGGATCCCTTCAGTTCTGCCAAAGCCAGGGATTTCAGGGAGGCTTTGTCAGAAATAAAATGGGGATTGAGAATGTGGATAAAGCAGCTTTCAGTTGAAGGGCCATACACTTAGCTTCATTTTTAGCTTTACTTTCACTTAGCTTTATATGTATCTCCAGTCTTTCCCTGTGAAAAAAAGGTCCTGTATGTATTTCATCACACAATCAGCAACAGAATTATTACTTCTGTTGAAGTATGGCTACAGTTGAATGGGACTTGCAATCTTTATGATGATTTCCTATTCAAATTAATATAAAGGAGTTAGCCTAAAACTTCTATAAAGAGGATCAGTTGCACATCCTGGAGTATATATGGAAGAATGAGACAAAATAGAAATTACCCAAATGATCTCATCCTGACATCAAATCCTTGTGTAGGTTATTTTTTTTATCTAGCCCTATTTTGCATGAAATAGTCCAGACATACAGAGCAAAAAACTAAAAGCTCCTATAGATAAGTAAGAGGAAAGACTCCCCGAAGAAGATATTATTCAAATTTGTAGGCTTATATTTAAAGACCAGAGATGAAAACAGGCGACTTTGTTTTACCATTTAGTGCAATGGAGTTTGTGATACAAACTTTGGGATGACATCTTTACCCTCAAATTTTTAACATGCATTTGGGTCACACACTTTCTGGCACATGATTTTTCCAGATGCTGAATATATATTTAAAAGAAACAAAACAGTTTGTTTGTTGTTTTTTTTTCCTGCAACAACCCACAAAAAAACAAGGTCCCTAGGCAGTAATCTTGGTTATCCAATTTATATTACCCTTTGGCCCCTTCGTTGTGCAATGCTATATATTTTCATTGGTGGTACTGAAAGATGTGTCTGTCCCCTTTTCTTTTAATCTAACTTCAAAAAATAATGCAAATTAGGTCATGACTCTGTAGCCAAGAAATTTCTCTAGTTGGTGATTGAGCAGGATAATTATTCAGTATGGTTTCTTTACAGCCTTAACAATGGAATAAGATTTTACTTGGACCACAATTAACAAACACGGTTATTTGTGTCAAGGCCTTCTGTAGGACATCTAAGCTTTCCAGTTTTTGTGCAACACAGACCACAGCCATTTGAATACACATCAGCTCATTGCAAATAGTTATTGATAAACTCAAAGTTGTGCACTTGCTCATTTGCAATATCAGTTACCAGTCCTAATTTAAACTACCCAACAGCCTGTTCTTTTTTTCTTGCAACCTATTCAAGCCTCAGCACTTCATTACTCTAGAAGTGGCATGACATCACTGAAAGCAGAGGCCTTCCAAAAGACTGTAAGGCCTATGCTGGACAAACAACTCAACATGAATCCCAGTACTGCAGCAAACCAGTTAATTCAGCTGTTGTATGTACAACCAGAAGAGTAATGAAGAAAAGCAGAGCAGAGATGATTAGTTAAGCTCAATATAGGATATCAATAGAAATAATACTTATTTTTCAATTCTGATGCCTACATTTTATAGCTTTGATGAACTGGCAAAGGAACAAGGAAGAGTCACAGAAATTATGTGGGTGCTGTGGGAAATGCTTTAGAGTGAGATTTAGAGAGCTCATTCTATTTAGCTCATCAGAAAACATGACAAGAGATTAATTAATGACAGCATATAAGTACTTTCATAAGGAGGACTCACCAGTTACTGGAGGCCTTTAAATGTAGTAAAGAAAAAATAAAAACATCAGAAGCTGAAAAGTATTTTCAAGAAAATGCAGGTGAGGAATCAAGCACAGAGATTTGCTAGTGAAGGTGATTAACCATAGGAACACCCTGCCAAGGAAGGAAAGGACTCAATCTCTTGATATCTTCATATCACGATACCTTTCTGAAACATATAGTTATATCTTTGGAAGATATAAATTCTAAAAAAAAGAAGATAAATTATTGGAACAAATTAGCTAACCCTTTCTTAGATAGTTCGGTGTAATTGTGGCTTAATGACATCTGTGAATTAATATGTGTCTTTGAAATGGAGGCAGAAAAAAGGCAGACTAAGAACAGCAGACAAAGCCAGAAAATAAACTGGGAACAGAGCCCACTGCCAAGCCAGGAGAGAGCTGTATGGGATAAGTGCTGATTCGAAAAGAGCTCAGAACTTCAAGGAAAGATAGCATCTCTCCCCATTTGATATTTGTTGTATGGAAGAAAAGAAGCCTTTGTACTTTTTTCTTTAATAAGTAGGATTTTAGCATCAATTTCTCTTTCCTTCTGACTTAAACTACTCAACAGAATCTGGATTTCTGACTAACTGCTCAAGTCAGAGAAAGATTACATTAAGTTTTATGGGCTTTGTAGAGGGAGTAAGAGGTACAATTCAGAGGCCTGTGATCTGACTAGATCACTTTCATGATCTCAGTCCTTTACTTCCCTGAGTCTGTGAATTTTCTGAATATTTGTTGATACGTCTTTCCTGCTTGCTACAGCAGATTTGAATTAGCGGCTACAACTGTACTGCTTTACATTACTAGTGCTTTTCAGCATTAGTCATTCATCACCTAACATTGAAAGCATATTAGAGGTAGTTGGGAGATGTTCATACAGTCAAAGCTGATACAGAGAAAGGTCTCCAAAGTTCATTTATTTTCCCTTCATCTCTAAGTGTGCATCATCATTTCCCAGTCTACTGATGAATTTTTTTCTTTTTACTATATTGATGTCTCCAGACAGTTTTGCATTACATTTGACTGGGATTGTACTGATTATAGGATCACAGTTCTTCTATTCAAATGTGCCATGTTGAGATGTACCCATAGACTGGGCAGATCACTATTGTATGTTCCCGCCAAACTCATCTCACTTCAGTTCTCTCTAAAGAGTTTATGAAGCTTGGCTGGTTTGAAGCATAACAGAATTGCACTAATTCATAAAGGCAGAGTTTATTGGACAATATTCCTATGATTTATTTTGATTATTTGTTTTGTGCCTTAAAGTATGTGACAAATCATTCTTGAAAAGATTTGACAAACTCTAAAGCTCACTAAACAGTGAAAACATTGTTTTAGATATAAATTTACTGCCTGTATTAAAATGCATACCTAGGGATTTCCACAGACCAAGCAGTACAGATCAAAAGATTCCTGTTATTACTTCTCATCCATGATACAGACACAGGAAAATTTTGACTGAAGCACCAATGCTATTTTGGAAAACTTTGAAGAAGAGGGTTTCTCTCAAACTTTCCAGTACTTCTGGTCACAGCTGCAAGTATGGGATCAGTCTTTTTCCTGTATTTCAGGTGACTCTAACACAGATTTCAAAAAATAAAGTATATTATTCAAATCTGTACATGCTCTTCTAACCAGACTATGTGTATTCAGGTGATGTGTTATCAAAGCCTCCGAACTTCCAAGCCACATTTGTTCTTTTGATGCAAAAAACCAAATTTTTAAACAGACAGCTCTGCAAATGTAGCCTTGGTTCTGACTGTCAGGTGTGTCTTTGGGGAGTCTTGTCTCATAGTCCACTGTAAGTTTGCAGACAAATGTTGGTCTCTTACACTTATGCAAGGCTATTGACTTCCTCAGCAGAGCCCAAAGCCAAAATAAATCTATGTTAGCTATTCTGTTCATAGCCTTAAGAGGAAAAGTTCAGGTCTCTCAGTAATAGTTGCATTGGCTCTGCAGGGCTACAAAGAGGAAACAGAGTTACAGATTTATTTCTATGCCACTAATGTGAATAAATATAAAGGACTAAGTTAAAGGCTCAAATGGGTTGAATAAGAAAACGCCATTTAAAATGTAAAAATCACTTCTGGAAACTCTCCAGAATGGAATGTGTTCCCATGATTCTTAACAAAAAATACAGAAGAAAAAAAGGTGATAATAATATGATTACCCATCTCTATCCTTCCACAGGTCTGACTTTTACATCACTGATAGTGATGCTAATAAAGGATTTGCATGAATGAAGCCTGTAATTACATTGTTTAAGCTGTGTTAACTTTTATAATATTTTCCTCCTATAAGCTTTAATGGAATATAGATTATAGCTAACTCATAAAAATCTATGACTATCAATATCATATCTATGACTATCAATAGAGTCTGGCACTGTAGATATCTATTTCAGTTATGCTTTAGACTGGGTTGCATAACACTACCCGCAGTCTTTTGTTACTTATATCATCCTTCTTGTTATGTGGCATCTTTTACACTATTCATATTCACATCTTGTACAATCTAAAATGCATCAGAGTCCTCTGTATTTTCCCCAGCCAACATGCAGCTCAGCATCAGAAAAAAAGCATTATTAAACTGATTTGCCAGGGCATTTTATTCATGGATGTAGAAAGCATTCTGTGAGATCTCTGAAGATGGGAATTTAGTCTTTAGAGACTTTTGAGTTTGTTTTTAATAAATTCAGAAAATGTATTCACTAGGATTATCTAAATATGCTTTATATTTCAGACAAATCAGAACTTAAACTACTGAAAATAAACACTGGTTTAATTTGATAATTTCAATTTGGTTTAATAATATATATCAGGCACATGTTAAAGTATTTGAAAATGAAGACATTAGACTTCATCCACAAAAAGGGCTGCAAGGAGGACCTGAGAAACTACAGGCCTGTCAGCCTGATCTCAGTGCCTGGCAAGGTTATGGAGCAGATCATCAATCACAAAACACCTGCACAATGGTCAAGGGATCAGACCCAGCCAGCACAGCTTTAAGAGGGGCAGGTCCTGTTTGACCAACCTGATTTCCTTTTATGATCAGGTGACCCACCTGGTGGATGAGAGGAAGGCTGTGGATGTGACCTATCTGGACTTCAGCAAAGCCTTTGACACCATCTCCCACAGCACACTCCTGGAAAAGCTGCAGCCCACGGCTTGGACAGGGGCACTCTGTGCTGGGTCAGGAACTGGCTGGAGGGCCAGGCCCAGAGAGTGCTGGTGAACGGGGCTGCATCCAGCTGGCAGCCGGTCACCAGTGGTGTCCCCCAGGGATCAGTGCTGGGCCCAGTCCTGTTTAATAGCTTTATTGATGATCTGGATGAGGGGACTGAGTCCATCATTAGCAAATTTGCAGATGACACCAAGCTGGGGGGGAGTGTTGACGTACTGGAAGGTAGGAGGGCTCTTCTTCAGAGGAACATGGACAGGCTGGAGAGATGGTCTGATTCCAGCAGGATAAAGTTCATCAGGGACAAGTGCCTCAACAACTCCCTGTAGCGCTACAGGCTGGGCACAGAGTGGCTGGAGAGCAGCCAGGCAGAAAGGGACCTGGGAGTTTGGATTGAGAGGAAGCTGAACATGAGCCAGCAGTGTGCCCAGGTGGCCAAGAAGGCCAATGGCATCCTGGCCGGGATCAGGAACAGTGTGGCCAGCAGGATCAGGGAAGTGATTCTTCCCCTGTACTCAGCACTGGTGAGGCCACACCTGGAGTGCTGTGTCCAGTTCTGGGCCCCTCAGTTCAGGAAGGATATTGAGGTGCTGGAGCAGGTCCAGAGAAGAGCAACCAGGCTGGTGAAGGGATTTGAGCACAAGTCCTATGAGGAGAGGCTGAGGGAGCTGGGGTTGTTTAGTCTGGAGGAGGCTCAGGGGTGACCTCATCACTCTCTACAACTCCCTGAAAGGAGGCTGTAGCCAGGTGGGGGTTGGTCTCTTCTCCCAGGCAACCAGCAATAGGACAAGAGGGCATCATCTTAAGCTGTGCCAGGGGAGGTTTAGGTTGAATATTAGGATAAAATTTTTTACAGAGAGAGTAATCAGACATTGGAATGGGCTGCCCAGGAAGGTGGTGGATTCTCTATCCCTGGAGGTTTTTAAGATGACACTGGATGTTGCACTTAGTGCTATGATCTAGTAACCACAGCAGTGTTGGATCAAGGGTTGGACTTGATGATCTCAGAGGTCTTTTCCAACCTGGTTGATTTGCTGATTCTATGATTCATTTTGACACTATCAAAAACCAGGCAGTTTGAGTATGTTACAATTTTCCTGTTTCCTTTTTCTTCAAAATGGAATTTCAAAAATTTTTTAAAAAGATTGAGTTGTGGTAAGTGATTTGATTTATTAAAAAAATTACATTCTCTGATTATTCAGCCAGAGTTCTTCCAACTACCCCTAGTTAATATACTCAGAAAGGAGCCAACAGAACAGGAAGATGGTTAGTGACTTATCATGAGGTGTAATGTACTGAATGGATTTAACACAAGCAGAAACAAATATTCCTGTATACCATATTACACTGATTTAAAGACTGATTGAAGCGTTATCTAGCAAAATGTTAGGGTTTGCAAAATAGAGACAGGTATCTCGTGATGGTATCATTTTGGTCTAGTTTGCTTAAGAGTATTGGATAGCAGCAGAAGCAGTTCAAGAATTTATTTTTTTTTTTTAAGTTTGTGTTCAGCACTTGAAATTAAGTCCTACTTTTAAAACTCAATAGGTAAACATGCGACAAATGTGTTATTCTTCCCAGTGGAATGAATCCTAATTTTTTGCCATCATTATTATATCTTTAGACATTCTATGCTTATGTGTAATTCAGCTGCACCAACTCCATCCAATGAGAATAGATTTGGTTTACTACATCTGTACCTAAACACAAGACAGAAAAGGAAACGTTAGTTGCTACCCTCATTTTACAGGTAGGAAACTAAAGCTTGGAAAGATTTCACTTGCTTACACAAAGTCAGTTTGGGCGAAACTGCTAATCTGGTACCTTTTCTGAGCCTTGTCTGAGTGCCCTGGCTGCAAATTCAGTCTCCTGGCAGTTCAGAAAACAGCCTATGCACAGCACATGATTATCTTCTGAATCTATATGGATATTCCCCTGTAGTGTCTTAGTGGTACACCCACATCTAGGTACAAAGTGCATTTTGAAAGCCAGGCTAGTCTGTCCCTTTTACAGACTAGTTTATGACTATTCCAGAAGGGAATTCCAGGTTGCAATGACCCAGCACTTCCAACAAAATGTTAACTGTATTTTATTCCCATGAAATGTTCAATAAGGAAAAAAATCATATACGTAGGTCGAAAGGGACATCCTGAGATTGTACTAGTCTAATCCCTCTTCTCAAGTAGGGTCACTTAGAACAGGTTGCCTAGGACTATGTCCAATTAAATTTTGAGTGTCTCCACTGATAGAGAATCCACAACCTCTCTGGATAACCTGTTCCTGTGTTTGATCACCTTCACAGTAAAAGTGTGTTCAGTTATATTCAGATGGAATTCCATGTTTTAGTTTGTGCACATTGCCTCTTGTCCTGAGCATTGCTGAGAAGAGCCTGGTTCTTTCATCTTCAGTCTTTCCCATACGGTATTTATATTTATAAGATCCCCTTGAGCCTTGTCTTCTCCTGATAGAAGGGCCTGAACAGTCCTGGCTCCCTCAGACACTCTTCATACAACAGATGCTCCAGTCCCTTAGTCATCTTTGTGGGCCTTTGCTGCTTCTGCAACTGGTAAAACAACTGCACTTTTGTTGTATACATTAGTGCTACAGCAACCAGTTAAGTTTTGACTGCATGAGCTGTGTTCTAACTTTACTAATGTATTATAAGTACTACTTTTTTTAATGACTTCTTAGAAGAAAATTACTAGTTAAAGCTAAGCTGTGGGCAAAGCACTCTGCTGTCTTATATTACTTTTGTTTATTTAAGTGCCTAATAGGTCTGCAATTGTGATCATGGTGCATGTAGAACATTTCAAGGATTTTCACTGGGGTCTTATTGACGTCAAACTACGATTACTCATTGATCAAGTGAAAGGCTGTGAGGTGATATTATTTGAAGGTAAGAATGATGCCCATTATTCTAAAGGGCTCTTTTACTGCTAATTTTTTGGGTTTGCTTTCATTATTATTATCCAGCACTATCCAAGTGACAGTAATTCATTCAGGGAAGGGTTTGTTTTTTCTTTTTCCTAGTCCACCACCATATAATATTCTTAAAAATTAAGTAAACAGACTATGTCAGTAACCACAGTGTTTGAAGCTACTACAAGCAACAGCACATGTTATATCGGTTTTGTGACTAAAATATACATTGGTTAAGCTATACCTAAACTGACCAGAGACATAGTGTTAGGGGCATCTTTCAAAAAGAGAAATACACACAGAACACTTTTCAGAACAAAAGAACTCTCCCTGAAGATGAACAATCTTTGGTAAACAACCAACCTGTATTTACATTATTCACCATTTTCAACCAAGCATTTTTTCATGTAAGATACACAAGATCTGACAGTGGATAAATAACTGTGGGGAACAGAAACCCCATTTACAGTGAGATTTGGAGCCATTTTATGTTCTCAGTAAAAGATAATTTCTCAATATGCCTTGCATAGGAAACTAGCACTACTGTTTCCATGGCTTGATACATATTCTGCCTGCATTTCATTTAGGAAATAAACATGTGTTTCTTTACCACCCAAACTTTAATACATTTCAGGGGAGAATGGCTCCTTTTTTTTAGCTGTGACTCATTCTTTGCTAATTCAATCAAGCTGGAACTGACAAAATAATGAAGATTTTGGAGGTATTTTTACCATGTTTGTCACTCCACCAAATGACAGTGCAAAGTTCCCTAGTCTGAATTTTGATCAAATACTTACCAGGAATGCTAAGCCTTTCAGAAACCCATAGTACCTGTTTCATGGCATGTGAGTTATTTGCTTTCATCTCCCCTTTACTGTGTAAAAGAGGATCTAAGGCTGTAAAAACTTCAATACAGAGATTCATGCAGCTGTACATAACAGATCCTTCCTCTCTCGTCATTGCAGCACAACATCAAACCAAACAAAATGTCTCAGAAAGCTACAGTATTTGCAATGAGGCTGTCACAGATCTCCTTTTTTGCCTTTGAAAAAAGTGGCTGAATGCCTAGCACCTGCCTCCATACTGACATTTTCTGAAACACCAAGGTAAAAGAATCAACCTTTGTCAATATCATCTCAGTGAATTTTTAGAAACAATGAAATGAAAAGCCTCAGTCTCTATCCTTGATTCTTGAATACAGGATTAAATGAGGGATGGAAGCTTCAGTGGAACATTCCTTATGATTAGAGAACAAGCAGTTTTTGCAGGTCTCACAACAAGTTCTTCCCCATTTGCTTGGCTTTCCCTATTTCTTGAGAACTTGTTTTCATATTTGGCTGTTATGATGACCCACAGAGATCACTCCTGTGCCGCATGAAGCATTCAAATGCCTGCAGTGATTTCAGTCTGTCTCTCTCAACAGGGAAAGAAAGAAAGACTGAAGGGATTGCAGCAGAGTTCTGTAGACTAAAGAGATGAAGAAGAGCAGATAGGGAGAGGGAAGAAAAAAAACTTTTAAAATGTTAGATAAAACACCACAGCAGCAACAGGAATAACACCTCCTACCTAAGAAGTAGGCTGTGTGCAGAATGCATTAATCTTTTAGTATATTTTATCAGATAGGATTCCCTCCCCCTAGCTATGAACTAAGATGTAAGCTAAAGGAGTTCAGTCATAGCGTTTTGTGGTAGACTGATTCATGAACAGTGAGTTAATCTCTTCCCTTAGACCTTTTACCTTTGGGTTGCATTTTTTTTTCCTCTCAGTATTCATATGATATATAATGACATTTTCATATGGTAATCTCTCCTCCTTGTAGCATTGCTCTTCAAGATTAGCCAGAGGGATGAAACACAATGAGAAGTGCCTTCCCAGGAAAACAAAACAAAACAAAACAAAACAGAACAAAAAAAAACAAAACAAAACAAAAAAAAAAAAAAAAAAAAAAAAAAAAAGGCAAAACCAAATTGAAAAACAAAATTCATTCCTTATTGTCGATTTGGCAGTGAGATGATAGTAACAGAGTTTACTGAGGCTCAGTGTATGTAAATATAACACAATGGATGTAGGTTTATGTCATAAACACCTACAGTAATAGTTCTGTGTACATAAATACATATAAATAAACCATATATACAGCATTTACTTCACCCACATGTTAAACTTTCTCCATTCTCTTTAGTGTTATTGTCTCTAGGCTCAAAAAGTTAGAAAAAGCCAGTGCCTAGGCATGCCGTTTCCAAACCCAGCCCTTCCCCCTCCCCATTTTGCTTTCCCCAAACTAAGCTACTGTCCCTTCCCCCATCTCCATTACTCTCTGTAGGTGAGTGAGTCTGAAACCAGGGGGCAAAATCATTTCTTCCCAATTACCTTAAGCCAGGCAAGATAACCTCTCTCTCAAGGGCTGATGCTAAAACATGCACACAGTTCTGAAGTCTAGACAGTTATGAAATATAGGTGTAGGGCTCTGCACATGCAGAAGAGAAATGCATCCCAAATGAAGTGCTTTTATTAAAGAAGTATAATCACTGGGATAACTAATTACGTCAATACCACATAGTTAATTAAACCCATTATAGTTACTATTCCCATGGAGGGGAGGTCAGACAAAGCAGCCAGCCCCCCTGACTCTGCTCTGCTAACAAAAGAGAGAGAAATTAAATATATTAAACAATGCCTCTCATTCAGGAGTTAGCAGAGCTCACTGAAAGAGCTTTAAACTAGATTTGAAGGGGGAAAAGGATAAAACCAGGCTCACTAGAGATAAGCCTGGGGTCAGCACACCAGTGTTTGAGGGACGGTGTGCTAGCGAGGTTCTTTGGTCTGACCTCTCAGTGGAGGTAAGGGATGGAGATATGTGCACAGCAAAGACACAAAGGTTATTGATGTGCTAGAAACCAGGGAAGCACCTGGGAATGGTCATGTAGGAATTAGAGTTTCTCCCCACAAAGAGGCAGTGAAATCAATACCCAAACTGAGATGCAGCTACACCAACACAACACAGCATGTGAAACAAACAGGAGCTGGAAATCATTGCATACCAGGAAAACTATGACATAGCTGACATCATGGAAACATGGTGGGATGACTCACACAACCGAAGTGCTGCAGTGGATGGCTATAAACTCTTCAGAAGTACAGGCAAGGAAAGGGAGGTGGTGGAGTAGCCCCTTATGTTAAGGAGTGTTTTATTGTCTAGAGCCTGATGACTGTGACGATAGAGTCGAGTGCCTATGGGTATAAAGAATCAGGAGGAAGACCAACAAGGTCTTCCTGTAGCAGATATCCTACTGGGAGTCTGCTACACATCACCCAATCAGGATAAGGAGGTAGATGAAATATTCTATGAGTGGCTGGGAGAAGTACACCTTCAGTAAGTTTGCAGATGACACTAAATTAGGCAGGACTATTGATCTGCTGGAGGGTAGGAAGGCTCTACAGAGGGATCTGGACAGGCTGGATTGATGGGCTGAGGCCAATTGTATGAGGTTCAGTAAGGTGAAGTGCAGGTGACCTGGTTGTGACTTGGGTCACAACCCCATGCAACACTACAGGCTTGGAGAAGAGTGGCTGGAAAGCTGCCTAGTGGGTGAGGCCACACCTGAAATCCCGTGTTCAGTTTTGGGCCCCTCAATTCAAGAAAGACATTGAGGATCTGGAACGTGGCAAACAAGGGCAAAGGAGCTGGTGAAGGGTCTGGAGCACAAGTCTTATGAGGAGCGGACGAGGGAGCTGAGGTTGTTTAGCCTGGTGAAAAGCAGGCTCATGGGAGACTCTATTGCTCCTATTGCTACCTGAAAGGTTATAGCAAGGTGGGGTTGGTCTCTTCACCCAAATAACAAGAGAGAGAACAAGAAGAAATGACCTGAAGTTATGCCAGATAAAGTTTTTGTTGGCTATTAGGAAAAATTTCTTCACAGAAAGGGTTGTGAAGCAATGGAACAGGATCTCCAGGGAAGTAGTTGAGTCCCCATCCTTAGAGTTATTTAAAAGATGTAGATGTGGTGCTTACAGACACGGTTTAGTGGTTCACTTGGAGTGCTGGGTTAACAGCTGGGCTCAATGATCTTAGAGGTCTTTCCCAGCCCAGACAATTTTATGATTCTATGAAAATAGAAGAGTTTAACAACTACACAGTCACTCAACAAAGAAACTCCACAGAGGTAATTTATGTTTCTACATTTGTATAGGACTTCTTCAAATGGACATCTTAACAATGCACAGTAGTTCCATAAGATTTGTGCTTACTGAATAGATGAGGAGAAAATATCAGTCTGGCAGAATTGTTTCAGACTTTTTCCAATGACATTTGAATACATTTCTTCAACAGTAGATATATTTGATAAGTGTCCAGAAAAACATGACATACTGTTGGAAGATAATGAGGTTAGCACTGCAACTCAGTCAAATCTCATTCCTCCCATCTAAAAGTTGAATAGATAAAGATGGCATCATGGGATGTCCAGAAGCACTAGTAAGAAAAAAGTTTTTATTTCTGTTCCCCGTCATTCCTCAGGAAAATTTTCATAGATTGCTATCATCTATCTTATGACAAAGGTAATTATACTCTGAATCCAGGGACTAGAGTTTAAACTCTGAACCATAAGGAGTTCTTGTATAAGAAATTCCAAGTCCTTATTTATTATTCAGTGAATACCTAAAGCAATAATATCAAGATGCACATAGTACAACATAGTCCAACAATACCATAAAGATCCCACAATTTTTGTGAAGCAAACGTATGAGTTCACAAGTCTCAGAAATACACTTATATTACAGGTACATAGACAAACCTTCACAAAGTTTGAGAGGCTTTTCCACCAAGAAATACAGGTATTACAATCCGCAGTGTTTGTGATAATTGTCTAAGTGAATGTTTTTCAACTTTTGAATCATAGACTCCTAAGGATTGACATCATACTCCAAAGAAGTTGCTGAGTGGTGCCCAAGAAGTATATTTTCACATATACCATACAGCAATGTAGATATAAGAAGTTTCCTCCAGAGTTGTCATCTTCCGGGAGATTTTGGAAATCCACAAGTCAAAAAAAACTGGTCTGATCCCACCTTTCACGGGAAAGAGGGAAGGATGAGAAAGGGAGGCAAGGGGAGATGGAGGAAGGAAGAGCTGAAGGAAGGAAACCTGAGGGACAGTAAGCACTTAAAACTTTAATTTTTGCCCACCCCCATCCCCCAAAAAAACCAGCATAACCTAAGATTTGCAGGGAGTGAAATTCTGCTGCAAAATTGTTTACCCACCTGAGGCAATTCACAATTTCTTAATAATGACCTACCATCTCTTAACACTAATCAAAGTCACCATAATGGTATTATTAATTTTATTACATTATTGGTTTATGTGGTGCTAGAAACTGCATTTCTGTATACTGATACAGAAAAAAAAGGTAAGTTTTCCTGAAAAGCTTAACATCCAAATAGATAATAAAATTGTTGAATAAAAGAAATTAGGTATTATTAGTGCTCTTTTAAAATAGACAAATGACCAATCAAGGATGTGTTAATACTGTACATTACAATGTATAATAAAAATCCCAGACTACCTCTAAAAGTCCTGGTTTGCCCAGAAAGCCCACAAAACACAGCTCTCTGAAGAGATAGCTACTCAGAAATTATACTACTTCATCATTATGACACTGCACCCAAGTCAGGACAAGTGCAGATGTACCACTTGTGACAAACTCAGTGTCACACAGGAAACTTGTGGCAGACACAGTTACTCATGAGCTGGGAACATGCTGGAAGGGAGACTAACCTGTTTTATGAAGTTTCCAAAGAAAAACAGAGGGGGAGTACATTGTGTTGGTGCGACACAGAACACCACAGGCACCTGGTCATTCTCCAGTATTGAAGCCTTTCTTGTGGTCTTCAATTTGTTATGTTTGCTGAGTCAGCTTCAGTCATAAGGTTCATCCTGAGTCCAGTTCAAGTCATGATTCATTAGGGACTGGCTGCATTTCCAAAATTAGAAAGAGCCGTAAAGGAAAAAACTGTCCTGTTTATCTTTGTGGGTGCCACCTTATATTCCCAAAGACAGCGTGATTACTGTGAGTTCAAACAAAATGAGATGAGAGAGGACATTACTTCTCATTGTCTATGCAACCTAATCTCAGTGAGAGCTCTCCACAGGACTATTGTTATGCTGTAGTAGGAAAGACATTACTGCCTTAGCACATCCATTGCACTCTGGCATATCAGTCCAGCAAGTAACCACATCAAATACGCAAGTCTGCTTGGGAAAGTGAAACCCTGAAGGATCCATAATCAAGTAGGTGCTGCAGTGAGAATAACTAGAACATGAGGAACCTTTTAGTAGGCGGAGTGAATAACGACCTATTCATTCAGGTGACCGAAAGCTCTCTTCAGTCTGTTTCCCCTCTAAATGTAGTTAAGACCAACCAAGTCTCCAGCTACCCCTACAGCATGAAATACTTTGCAAAGCTCAGGGTCACAATTTCAGAACTCGTTCCCTATGCTGCTAAAGGGTGAAAATAGTCCTTGCTATGCTTTTTGCTCAGATCACCCAAAACTCTCCCATTTAATTTCCAGGTATGATTCATAAATTAACTCCAAAACTACTCCAGTTATGCACTTAGAGATATTCGTATTATTTCTTCCTTTTTACATAAGCAAATTAAATCATATGGGGACAGCCAGACCATGCCAACTGGATACAAGGTCAAAGAAATGGCAATGATACTGTTTATTTTACTGTACAGACGTAATTCAGTTTGGATATGACTTAACCATTGGTCCCTAGACAGTCAGACATCATGTCTTGATATTTTACTGATTTAACCCTTAATTTCCTGAACTTCAACTATTAATACTTGAAAACAAACAATTTCTAAATTGTCAAAATGTTTCAGAGATGTCAGAACAGTTTCTGAACTCATGTTTCTTCCAGTATCTTCATGCTTTTGCTTAAGGTTTCCTGCCATAAATTCATCCCTTTCCGCAAAAAAACTGTGCGATCAAGGAAATAATAGGCAAGCTCTTCACTGAAGTGAATGGAGTAACTTTAAGATTCAAGGTATTGTTTTTATACTTCTATGAAATCTAGTCATAAACTGTCAGAAAAATAGTGACTCTGAATGATATTTTTACTACTGTCATATAACAGTTTCTTAATCCCAAATAAGACAGCTGTTCTTATCAAATGTTTTCACTGATACAAGTGCTCAGGTCCAATTCAGATCAAAGACAGATCTATGTGCTCTCCCTGTCAGAGTGCTAAGACCAATTAGAAAGAGCTCCAGACACCTACCAGAATAAGAACTCACAGTGGAGTTAGTCATAGGTACTGGTGTTTTTAAATGCTCTTTTGAGAACCCAAGTACACTAAAACTAAGAAATCTGAAATAAAGACACTTATTCTAAAATTGTAAGGTATCAGAGAGTAGCTTTTGCTAAAAAAAAATTGATCCCACTGTGTACATTCACAAAGCTAAGTATCTTCCAGCTTCCTGCCTTGAGGCACCACGTAAAGACCTGCCAAGTCTGTCTCTTTGTTAAAAATTGACCATCTGACTCATTTGCCCCAGAAGGACTTTACTTGTCACACAGAAGGCTTTCAGCATATGAAGCAAGAAGGCACTAGCACTGAATTCTGTCTTCCTGTTGCAGAAGCTAATAGAGTGAAATGATATATATATAAAGGCTATGTTAATTATTTTAGGTCCTGGTTTTTTCCAGTATATGCGATCATTGCTGTTTAGGAATGATCACTCATCCCTCCACCAGATCCTCCATGAATAAGATGAAATTATGTGCTGTTATTCTCTCTGGAATGTTCACCTATACAGATCAAGGAAAAGTAGGGATCAGTGATTTCCAGTTTCTGGGATTTATATGAGGAAAAAACCTACTAACTTTCTAAGCAGTTGATTGAAATCATTGTCATCACCATTAAGCATAAAAGATAGTCCAGAACTCCAGTTTTCCCTACAGCTCCTTCCAGTTAGCAAGACAAAAGAATGCATGCAGAGTTGAAGGCATCTTCACACCTTGCTATGCAGAAGCACTAAAGGGGATCCATCTATAGCAGTAGCACAAACAGCCAAGCCTTCCTCCCTCAACTCTCCGGTTTTTATTCAGGCTGCATTTTCTCACTGCTGGAAACGCTTCTGACCCCTGAGCAAGCCCAAATGCTACAAATACAAAACAACTGACATTCCTAAAGGTGAGCTTGGAGACAACCTGCTCAGATTCTTCTGTATGCACCACCATTTCTCCTTCAGATACAGACATTAGCTCTGACAGCCTTAGTGATGAATGGGCTGGGTGTTGACAGTTCAAGATGAGGAGCTCAGACAGAAGGAGGCTCATCAAGTCCTGTGATGCTGGCTTTGCACTGGGAATAGGCAAAAGAATAAAATGCAGCTAAACACATGTTCTGTGGCTTTCAAATTCATCCAAAGTAGTCATTCAAATTTCCAAGAAGTTGGTTGGCAACGTATCTTGCATGTAGGCAGGAGCATGACCATACTGTTGCAATGCTGTCATTAAAGGTTAAAATGGAAACAAGATGTTTCTAGTTCTAATCAGCTATAAACTCATCAGCATTATAGGGAAAAAAATTGAGGAAAGGAAGTTGAAAAAAAAATAATCAGGTTTTCTATTCCCATCTTTGCTTCATTTGTCGAGGTAGGAAAGGTACATTTTCATAAGTTAAAACTACTAGACGTGCCTAATTAACAATCTTACTGAAAGTATGATCAATCCATCTTCTAAAACAATATTGCTCTAAGTTGACAGAGCAATACATACCAGCCTATTGGTAAATCACAGAATTACAGGACTGGAAATGAGCATTGAAGCTGTTCCTTTTGCTGCACCTCAAATAAAACCAGCTATATCTGTGTCATTTCTTAAAAAGATCTATCTGATATATACACCAACTGCAATGCCATAAGCTCTGTGAGTAACCCATTTTAGCTCTTAGCTGTCCTTATCATTACAAGGTTTTCATAGTGGCCTCGCCTATTGCTTCTGTCTTACCACCACAAGTAGAAAGCATGGCTGGCTTACATATCTTTCATTTATTTGCACATCACTATATGACATCCCTCCTCAGTCCTCAAAAATTTCTTAGTAGACTGAAAAAAGCCAATAAAACCTCCTTGCATTCATGTTTTGTAGCTCTCTGATCACTGTGTTTGCCCTCTTCCAGGCTCTCTGGCTAGCCCACTCCTTTCTTAAAGTCCAAATGTGGAAACTATGCTCTATTTGAGGCCTCACCAATGCCAAGGAAGATCATTTCATACCCGCTGTACATCATAGATCTGTTTAATGAGAATAGTGCAATGATTGTCTTGTTTGGTAATAATATCACATGTAAGCTCATATTCAGGTATGGTTCTCTATGCTCCTCATAGCCTTTCATAGGAAACTGCCACCCAACCAGTTCTTCCCACTTCATATTTGTGCAGCTCATTTTTCCTAAGTGGGACTTTTTCCTCCTGGATAGTATCCATTTCTTTATGGAAAGAGCATCAGTGCCGGAGACTGTCAATTAGCCATCAGCTGTGCATGAGAAATCTGCACAGTCAGAGAACAGAACAAAGCCAGGTGGAGTCAACTGTAAGATTTTCACTGGGTTTTGTGAACTTCTTATTGGACTCCACTGCCAATATCATCATGAATGAGAAGCCATAAACTACCACAGACACGCATCAGGGATTAGGAAGATACATAATGGGGTAGGATTTGGCCTAAAAGCCTAAACTGAAATTCAAACTTGTTCATCAAAATTTAAGAAACCTAGTCTTTCCACATCTCAAGAGTTAACTGAAGACTTCATATAGATCATTTATAAAAATATATTTGCCTTTGTGATTTCTCTCTTACTGAGAATCACATGCACAACCTGAAGTTAAGACTTGCACAACTGGTGGCAAAGTAGTTCCTTTATATTAACTTCACACGCAAATGAACTGCCATCAAAAAATTTTAAATATTTCTACTAAACAAGATGCATTTACTGAAAGATATTTCATAAACATGGTAGTGTGACAGCATTTCAAACGCATCCATACCACACCAAAAAAAAGGAAAAAAAACAGTGTGTTACTTTTAGAGATGAAACAATATCATCTTCAGTTTAATTAAACACAAATTATGATAATTTCTCTCAAGAAATGCAACAGCTAAGAGTCCTGAACCAGAAAACCATTTATTCTGTATTTCATTCTCTAGGAATGGAACCAGAATGATCTGGCTAAACTTTTACTGGTCAGTCATGGGACACATTGGTCACAAAAGTAATTTCTCCTTTATCATCACAGTGACACAGTTTTATTGCCCCCACTAGGTGAAAGGACTTGCACAGACATTGTAAAAAGGTGTTTTCATTTTTCTTTATGTCACAGTGAATCAGCTCATTATACATAACAATGTCTTTTCTGAAACCTACTGAACTTTTGGCTTCTCCTGATGTCTCAAGATTGGAATCACCAAGATGTGGGCACCACACTGAGCATAATTTTTTCCATGCAATTGCCACAGATTTGTGTGGAAATAACTGCATGAACAAGTGATCAGTTACATCACTTATAGACTGTTTGCACCTGCAAAAACCTAATTTGTTTTCATAACCATGGTAACCATGTATTCATGGAATCACTTTTATTTTTTTAGCAAGGCTTTTATATGTATTTTGGTGGGCCAAAGCCCTCTATATTTTGTGATACACCTAAACAGACAGGCAAACTGGATGTTATTTGAAAACTGCACTATTAATAATGTGTTAGTTATTGCCACTCAAGGGCAGCTGAGACCAAGCTTTATAAATCCCACCCAATAAGCTTATTTTTATCAAGCATTTCTGTGTGCAAGCAAACTTAGTGAGAGGTGCCAAAGTAGAAGTGCACAAAACCAATATTCCCTGTTTAAAGGGGTGGTACTGCAGCTGTGGAAACTTTCCCTTCACTTCCATGCCAATTTGACTCATCTCCAAGCTCATTGCTAAACTCAACCATGTTGCTGATCTAACCAAACTGATGCATGTCCAAGTGACAATTTGCATGTGCAACCAAGGGATGAGTATTCAACCTGCATGGAGTTTCACATTCATTCATGGGCAAGCTTCATATTGGGGGGAAAAAAAATAAAAAATTAAATCTTTTATTGCAGTTAGTGGGCACCAAGCTTTTAAGTGGTAATTCATTGAGTTCCTATTTAGTTTTATGGGCCTGCCTATATTTCCTTTTCATTTGGCTATGCTAAGGTTCTAAGCACCATAGTAAATATTTGATAGCTTTCTCAGCAAGCTCTCTGCTCTGCAGAGCTTGCATAGTACTACCTATTATTAACTGGTTTCCAAATGCACTCTCCTGTAACCCAGACTAATATGTGACTATTATACCTACCAACCAAAAGTACGCAGAAACAAAATATTTGCAACTAGTTAATGAAATCTTTATAAGTTTGATTGGTTAAGGCTTTCAAGTCTTAAATAAAATACTTATCCGTATAAAAGCAAAACTGGTTGTCCCAAGTCACCTGCCTGTTATATTCACTTCATTTGGCTAATATACAGAGTTCTAGGGAGTTCTGGATCACAATGACAGAATGTTTAGTAGAAAGAACACTTGGTGTCTATGCAATTACAAAGAACCCTTTTAATCCATTAATCTTAAGGCATTTCACAAGTACATGCTAAGCTTCACAACTCTCCTAACAGGAAGAACCTCAAAGGAAGAGGAAAATCAATTCATGCAAGCAGTGGACAACTCTTTCTGATGATGGTGTCTGAAATGATTGATGGCAATTACTGATGCTGTTAGCTGAACGATCTCATGATGAGGAAATTCAGAGAAGTTGCTTCTGTAAAGCAAATGACTGAGCTCTTGTCAAAAGTGTGCATCCAAGCTTTGCACATAAAATAGAACTGGAAGAGGGACAGCTGCCACTAAACTGAGATGGAAATCCATGCAAGAAGGGACTTCAGCAAGCTTTCTCCCCATAATTACCCCAAATTTGCTGCTATACTGTATAGTCACTCATAGTACCCAGCCCTATGCCTGTTACTGAAGAATTCTTTGATGAAGGTATGCTTCCAGACTAGAAAATAAAATATTCATCATGCTTTCCCTCTATTGGTTGTTTAAATACTCATCTAAAGCTTCAAGTTGTAATCTATTTTTGAAGTTATTACAATCAGAGCTTCTCTACAAAAAGGCATTTTAGAAAATGAATATCCAACATGTATGTGCAACAGATAAAATTAAACGTCATTGCTTGTTGCATTTACCTCTCAGACGCAACTTTTTCAGCAATTCCAAATAATTGCTTTTAGAATGCTTTAGAACACTAAAAATCTCATGTAAGTAACTCCTCTGTTGTTCATTTGGTTGAAAAAGATAACTGATCTTGACATTTTCCCTTTACAGTTTTATAAAGTAGATAATCTTAAAAAAAAAAAAAAAAAAAAAAAAAAAAAAAAAAAAAAGTAATATGGTTCAAGAAATTCAAGAAATTGCTTCTTTTTTATAAATGGAACTGTATGTATGGTCACCCTTTAAAATTTTGCCAGCTGCCTTAGATAATTAACTTAATCACAGTATTTACAAATTGTAAACAGTCCCTGTAGTAAGTTTGAAGCTATTTAAGAAACACTGCAGCTAGGCAGAGATCCAAAGCATACTGAATTGTGTGGGATCCCTTCTACCAAATTTAGTAGAGTTCGCATTAGGCCCTTTTTGAATTAGCTCTTTTCCCAAGACAAAGTTTCTAACTTTCAAACATAGCTCCAATATCTCTTCCCCTGCCTTCAATGCCTGTAATTAAAACCTGACCTCTACTGAAAATCATCCAGGGCACTATATTAAAAACACTGGATATTTCAGTGCATTAATCAGCCAAGCTTTCTGAAGGCTTGTGAATAGACAGGAGAAGACACCTGGTAAAAACCAAATACTGCACCATGTGCATATGCATACAGTACAGCATACTACTGTACTATACTGAAGTACAAGTCCTGGAGATGCTCCCATCAGAGGTTCTAACATTATAGTGTCTTCATGTCACAAGTAGCCTATTTATTACTTAATACACAGAAAGAAAGTGAAAGGCAGAACCGATGAACTATGCTTTTACCATTTCTCATTTTCAGGGCTGGACAAGAGGAAGACACAGTCAGCAGCACTTGATGACAAAGGGTTATATTCTGTGCCTGGATATTCTGGGCAAAACCTACTATGCTCACAGCTCATTGCAAAGTGAACTGTTACAGTTCCTACAAAGTATATTTAACTTGGTCATGCAGCCCACTGACCTTGCTACCAGTGAGAAAAACAACAGTGCTGTCAGTCATGCTTCAGACAAGTAAAACAACTAACACATTCCCGGTTCCTCAATATGTCCCAGTATGGGCACAAATACACATACCCGCACACACTTCAACATAGCCTGAGCCAATACCCCATTAAAAGTTCACAAGTCACAATGCAGTAAATGTGTGTATATAAATATATTTATACATATGCATGCATATGCACATAAAATTTTTTGAGGAGTTAACTGTGCTACTGTAAACATGGAAATACAGATTCATTCTCCCTTTTAATCATTTACACAAAAATGCTTTTAAAGAGCAAAAATCCAAAAAAGTAAATACTGTTTATTTTTACTACCATATTCCTCCTGTCAATCATATTGTCTCAGCTTTTGTCTGTTCTTTTAAGTATCTAAACTCAAATAAAAAAGATTATAAATATTCGACTTATTTCTACAGAAAAATAAAACAAAAAAAGCTCCTCAAAACTTAAAAAGCAAACAGTGGAATAGATATAATATTTAAGTTTAACCCTCACCATATTAGTGCTTTGCAGACTACCAAGCTAATGACTGCTTGTGAGAACCATCATAGAGAGGGAAATCAATAATGAGACTTTGCAAGGGTATTATTACTGGCTAAACTGCATCTGTGGGAGACCCATCAGAAATCAACATGAAGAAAATTCCCCCTGGATGTCCCTTCTCACCAAGCTGAAAAGTGGTAGTGAAGTCATGGCTATAGAAGCCTATAAATTCTATGGAAGTCAGGAAGAGAACAAACTCAGCGAGAAGTGGCCCTTGTGGCCCATATTTGAAGACAAGTCAACAGCTACATTCCTATAGAAGCACCCTCTATTCATGGTCAGACAAAGATCTCTCCTGGCCTTGGGAAACACAATCAAGACCTAAGGTATCAGCAATTGCAGCAGACCAGTCAAATTCTGACCTTTGCGATTTCTGTGCCAAATCTAACTGGTTTTGTGAGGTTGAGTATGTGTTGATTATGATCTCCAGATTTCCCACAAATCACCAAATCAATACCTGAATTTGTGGCTTCCTATGTTGCCTGATCATTTTATCTGACCATAATCAACCTCATTTTTCTCTTTCTCCTAATCCCAGAAAAGAGAATATCATATTCCCTGAGACTCTGAAGTATCTCTAAGTCAGAGAAAACACAGAGATAGATTTCAGTACAACAATCCTGAAACCAAGGACCTGTGAAGTTTTATATGAATACAAAGTTTGTTCCACGCAGAAATCCCAAATAGCACTGAAGCTGGCAATTGCTACTGTTGGAAAAAATATGGGAAGACAGTCATGTTGACATGCTTTGCCTGCTTTGTCCTTACCTGTTTCACCCCAAATTTTAATTAATGGTCACCCAGGGAAGGGAACAAATTGGGATTAACAACAGGCTGTGGGTTGTGCGTAATTGTGGGCATTGCTGGTAGTGGCCAGACACACAGCTTAGTAAGTTATCAGGTCTCTGCACTTCCTGACCCCAGAAGTACCTCAATTAAGGAAAATTATTGACTGTGTTGCCAGTCAATCAGAACCAGATTCCAGCACACAGCTAGGAGCAGTTGCCTGTGCACAGCTCATTCCCAACAGTCTGCTCTTTCAAAAGGCCTCCTAAATGTTATGGATCTCATATTCCAAATGAGGCTATTTAAATCACTGCTTAATGATGAAAAAGGGTGTAGATTGAAAAAAAAAAAAAAAAAAGAAAAAAAAAGTCCATTGGTCTATCAGTAATTCTTTGATTTGGCCAATATCTTACAGATAAAGCATCTGCCTTGAGAAACTTATATTGTTTATTTGACATCCTATTTTACACTGTAGTGGCACAACAACTGCTGACACAACATCAGAGAATGAGGGCAGCATAATAAGACTCACAAAGCTGGATTTAGGGAAGGTAATATACTTCATGTCAGATTAGGTATCTGATGGCAAATCTAATGTCCTGTAGCTGGTCAAGCTGTTTCAGATGGCTTACACAACTGATATAAAGCTATTTATTTATGTTTGTATCAATGGATAATTCATGGTAGGTCTGTTGAATAATTTATTTTAAGAACTCTTTCATATTCTTTAGCATTTTATTTCCCTCCCATAATGGTGTTTAGATATATTTAGCATTCAGAATAAGATGTGGATAAAATCAAAAAATTCCTTATCTCCCACAACTTCAAAGTAACACACTACTGAAGAAATAAAGGCATATGAAGGCCAAAAAAACTTTCCCCTAAAAATATTCACTTCCAGGATGACTTCCATGTCATTTGTACTCAGCACACAAGGTTGGAAACATTTTGGACTTCTTTCAACTCTGCTGAGGCCAATCCAGATGTTGAGTGCAATATTTTTATTTTTTACTTTCTATTCACTCAACTCTAGGCATCGCCAAAATCTGCCTCTCTCCTTGTGCAGTCTTTCTCATTAATACAGAGGAATATGTAAAATGTTTTCAGCTGAAATATGCAGGAAGAAAGGATAGCCAGTTTTTGTAAGAATAACTCATGAAACTATTTATTAAATATTGCCAGCAAGGCACCAAGTATAATTACACCCAGTTGTCTTCCATTCTTCTTTACAAAGATGACATTTTCTCATTCCTGTTTTCATTCCTCATGCTTTTGTCATAGTTACTAGCAGTAAGAGAGACCAAGTTCTTATTCCTTCCAAATAAAAAAAAGTAAACTAAAAAAGTTTTGAGTGAGGACTTAGAAATCTGGAGTGCAGACTAATTGATGACTTCTAGAGTGCACAAAATATCTGTTAAGGAGTTTGCAATTCAAATAGACATTCTTCCTTAAACCACTTTATTTCTCCCCCTAGATACCACTTAAATATGAGGGAGAAATAAAGGAACAGAGGAGTAGAAGACAGGAAGAGGTATTTTGGCCTACTAAAATGCATTTACATATAAGGTGCTGCAAGAAATAGCACCACTTGAGACCAAAAAACTTGATCTATGCTACTCCAATGCACAGATAGAAGCCTGAAAAATAAAGGAGAAGGAAATTTTATTTTCTGAGAAAAAATATTTCAAGAAAGTAAGAAAAGCACATGCTAGTGGGGAATGTTTTTAAAAGCCTCTTTCAAATCTACTTGGCAAATAATGTTTTGTTTGGTTTGGTTAAAAGCAGTGCAGCTTATGCCTTTGGCATTCAAATTTACATGCTAATAAGAGTGTGCTTATAAACTTGAATAACCACACTGCACAGTCCCAAACACTGCACCCCTGAATCTAAAACCTGCTACTGCCAACATATTTATGTTATACAGATCTCTCCATCTGCAATCAATTACTTTCCTTACTATGAGCAAAATTTCCAGTCCTTTACAGCATACTCACAATTATTAAACTTTAGTTCTGCTAGCCAAAAAATGCATTTTTTTATCATCTTCCCAATTCCATATCGAATACATTCACTCTAATTATGGCTTTTTCATCAATTTGCAAAGCTTTACAAGTTCATGCTGGCTTCTGAGAGTGAAGCTGAACTTCATTTCACTGAACATGCTCAACAAAAGAAGCTGCCGACCACGGTAACTCCTATTTGTACTTGTGCAGCCCCGTTGGCTTCAAATTATACTTTCTGATACCCATGTATAACTCAAGTTTCAGTGCCTTATTACTGGTGCAGTTGATCAGACTGCTGACAACACACAATGCATGAAGAAATAGATTAGTTTCCTCTTTCTCCCTCACGTCACACCCAAGGATAAGGTTTGTTGAATAAAAAGCTGCAACTTTCCAGATGACTTTTCACACTCTGTATGCAATTCAAAGAGCTACCTGTTGGGCGTTATGACTTTGATGTCATTTTTGAAAGCGCAAAAAAAAAAGTGTTATTATCCCTACTGCTGCATCCTACTTAATCTGGAAAGCCCTCAGGGATACTGGAAAACACAAGGCAGAAGTTGCCTTTAGTTAGCCAAATCAGTCAGTGAATAGAGACTGATTTGGTTGTTGCTAATTGTAATTCTTTCAGATTCAGTCCAAGTTCTTCAGAGTGATAGAAGGTTTCTACAGTGCCAGAACATAATATCCAGTGCCTTTCAAAACTTATACACAGAAACAGAACGATAACAAAATTCTGATAACCTTTACATCACTGAGAATATTTTTCAGGCTTGGACTTCATCATGAGAACTTATAAATGCTGAATAGACTGAACATAGGAAAGCTTTATTTTTTGGTGGACGCATGGATGGCAGAAAGCCTGCTGGTACTCAGAACCAATTTAATCAGTTTTCAGATGACAAAGAAAAAAAAACACAAAACACACCCAAAAAATCACACTGAAGAGATAGCAGATACTTGTCACCAAAGTAACACATCTGACAAGAATCAGTTGGCAGTGACATGAGCTATACTTGCCTAAGACTGCTTGAGACTTTGGCAAACCCCTGGATGCTAGTCATATAAGGGAAGTAAACAAATTAACAGTGGCATAAGATAATAAGGAATCAGGCCTAATACACTGGAAGGTCCTGGCATTTTTACAACATTTACTACTCATCCTGTAATAGGTGTGATTCTAACTGGCAGCACGTGGCATTATCATAAATGTCAGTTGCATTATTGTTGCCACTTTCACCCCCTAATCTTAAGGAAAGCATAGCTGTTAAGATGTTGGAAAAGAGATAGAATATTTTATCTTGATGTTATGGACATATGATCACTTGTAGCACTCTGCTATCATGAAGGGGAAAAGAAGTGCTAAAGCTTCTGAGCTGTTCTCATAAGATTTAGTAAATTACCAGATTGATAGGTATAAGTGGCAGAATAGGGGAAGATCGGCTGTTAGCTAAGCCTTTCCTACTGCATCTGCTTCAGGGGAGGAGGGATGTGCATTTATGTGTGCACACATAGTGATGGGGTAGTTTGAGGGGCTTACAAGAGATTACACAATGTTGTAATAGGATATCAAGGATTTGTCTGCGTGTGCTGAGTGAGTTATATGAGTCATTCGAAAAACTCCTGATAAAGCTTGACTACCATGCCATCTTTGGGTATTTTTTATATATATATACATATATAATTTTTGAAAAATCTCCAAGGCCCTGAAATCATAATTGAGTTTCTTTCAGTTTTCCTATTTTCTCTAAGAAATAAAAAACTAATAATATCTCCATAAAAACTACAGAGAAAGAGGGAAAACAACTGTGGCCAGTAGAACAGGGTGACAAATATTAGAATGGACCAGGATGCTTGACAGTGCTGCTGAAACTTTTTGGCCAGACCAGCCATATTGAGGGCACACACCAAACTAGTGACACACCATTACACTCACATATTCATTGCAGCTCCTAGTTGTTTTCCCAGACCAACACTAAGGATAACATACCAATCACTCCCTCACAGATTAAATAGAAAAAATAATATGATTTGTGGGAGTGAAAGACTGGTAATCTTTTATTTCTTTTACTCAGAGGGCCTTTTCTCATTTTTCTGGGCTTACATTCCAGGTAAAAGGAGCTTTAGAATTAAAAGCATAATACTAGCGGCACACAGTCTTTAGAGAGAGTAACATTAGCCAGCTTCAGGAATTTTAAACTTCAGTTGATCTTAAAATTAATTTAAGTAAATTTAGGACTTGTAAAGCTAGTAAGAATATGCTCTTGACTGAGACTTTTTGGGATATCACAGGCATTGGTTGTAAATTAACATTTTTGACATTTACCAAACATCCTGCTAAAGCTTCTTAAGAGTAGGCAGTTCATGTTACAATCAACTTTGTTTTAAAAAAATAAAATCTTTGTTTGAACACCAACCTTTGCCCTGAGGCACATCTGCTGAGGAAGAGACAAAAACAGGTTACATCATCTTGTTAGTTTAAGATGAGGCCCTCAAAATATATATTGAAAACAGAATCTTAAGAAATCACATGTTTTATTTTTATTATTCCAGGAATACTGAGCTGGCATGCTTGTTCTTGAACTTACAGTGCCAAAATTAATACAATTATGTACAAAAGCCTTGTATTATACAAAATACAGTTTATATTTTCAAAATATTAATACTTCACAGAAGAACTTTCACCACGGAAGAATTTCAGCTTGCCTCACAAACAACCAAACTTACTGAATAACTCTACAAAGAAAAGAAGAATGGTCCCCATCTGAAGTATTTATTAAGTGAACATGAGAAAGAATAGAAGGTTACTCTCTCACTTTCACCCAAAACGAAAGAGAAATGGAAAGTCAGATCCAGCTCTCAGGTACACTTCAGTAGTGGGTCCACTATTAGCACATTGTTGAATGTTTGGGTTCAGATGAACGTCTCAGCACCTTGCTAAAGTGAGGTCCTGACCACCACGTCCATGCTCTCACTTCTGCTCTCTGTTCAACATAGTCATGGCAGAGTTCTCCCTGCACAAAAGGTTCAGTGGAAGCTGTAGACCACCTTTGATTAACACACACCTTCCGGTAGCACTACAGGAGCACCACTAGTGATCAAGGACTGATGTGACCCAACTTTGGCAAAAGTAAGACTTTACTCTCTTCCTAGCCACTGCAAGAGGCACAAAGGTGCATTTCTCCAGCCTTTTCCCCTGCCAAATGCTCTTCCTTGCTTCTCCAGCTGCAAGTGCAAAGATGGGCTGCTTTATCTGTCACCTGAGCTTGGGAAGCGTGAGACTAAGGAAATAAGTGAGCAAGATGAAAGAGAAGGCATGGTCACTCATCTTGAAAGAACCCATTTCCCTTCCCAAATTCATCTTCTTCAGTTCGTCCATCTTCCTGCCACCTCTCATTTTGCAATGAGGTGCTTTTCTTTCCTTTTTTTTCCTCCCTAACACAGCTGGATTATCTGAGTCTTTCATTCACCTTTTTCAAGTCTAACATAGTGCTATACACAGGCAACATTTCTTCAAGGGTAGAAAACAGTCTTTGTTGTGCTGCAAGGATAGTAATACACCTACCAATGAGGTAGGACACTAGCATCTTGTATAGATTTTAGCTTTGGAGGAAGCTTACAAGAGATAGTAAAATAACTGCAGGTGAAATTTCCAATATCAAAGACTTCCTTAGACCTGGCTGGCTGATGCAAATTACTGTATGGTATTCTGGTGACCTCGATACTGTTTTGAAAAGAGAAACTGCCCATTATTCCTTATTCACCACTTCATAGGATTTAATACAGAAAATAGCCCAGGAACTATATTTCTGCATCCTCAGGCACCCACAGACAACTGTCAGTGCATACTTGCCCCAGTTTTCAAAAATTCAGAATTTTAATGCCATTTTTATTTCCATGAAGTCTTCACCATTTTCAGCTGTTCAAATATCATTGTTTCAATAAAATACTAGCACTGCGATGTTCCACAAGAGCCCTTTAAAACAACTGAATTATAAAGTGTTACATAAAGGGCATTTTGCCTCATTCAAATGGAATAATAAATAAATTCTTCCCAGGAGGAAAAATACATCTCAGACAGGAGCTTTTACAGTGAATTTAATTTTTGTATGCTCAGCTGACATCTAATCTTTAGTGAATTAAGTGAAAGAGCTGGTTCCTCAGAATAGTCTCACTTTTTTTTTATGACTATGATGGAGAACTTTCTGTGTCATGTTAAATCATTACCAAGTAACGATAGTTAAACATGTAGCCATGATGATTACACATGCCATGTAGCTTATGATCTGAAAAATTCACACATCAGAAGCTTCAGAATTAGATGGAATAAGTTAATCAGATAAATCCAAAAGACCAGAAAATAAGACAGCCAAAGTCATTTGGCTTCTAACTGTAATGTTGGTCCAGTTGGCTCCTTCATGTTTGTCCAGAGAAGAAAGAAGTGTGTTAGGTTCATAGCCCAGATCTCTTGGCTGTCTGGCTGGTGTCAATCTAGAGCTCAGTTGAACAGTGCAACTTGTACTCAGGGTGAAGTTTCTTTAAAATCTTACTGTGCTACTATATGCACCAATAAGTCTCATAGAAAATTAAATATTTCTCTGAGTATGTAGCTGGGAGAGCAATCCAAAGAGCATGAAGATGTTATGAAGACATCCTTGTTTTTTCCAAGAATCTTCAGATTGAGGTTTTCCATTACAGTTAGATGTTTGAAAACACACAATTGCAAACCTACCAAAATACCTTCCTTTAACTTCAGGATCCCAGACACTAAGTGAAATTCTGTCCCTCAGTCACAGAAGTCAAACATCAAGTAGCTTGACCAGATAATCTAGCTACTTCTTCAAGAATAAGCACTTTATGATAATGTCATTCTGTAAGATTGTCAGGAGGTTGCATTCTCCTATTCTCAGGTTGTTTGGTCTAGGATTCACTCAAAACAGCTACTCCTTCAATTTAATTTATTTTTATTTTGCACTGTATCACGTGTATCAAAACAGAAACTAGAAGCCTGAAAACTTGCGGAAAAAAGCTGCTAAACAAGGCACTACTAAAATAAGGGATTATATCCCCACAAAAGTGCTCCAAATCAATCAAGGAGTAGTTAAAGTGAAGTTAAGCATGGTATTCAGCATTACCTAACTTCTGGTCCTAGTTGATACTGATGGAAGCTTGTTGTTATGCGATGCCTGCTTAATGACCCATGAGATACGAATATATTGCCTAAGTCCATTTCTCACAGAGAATATGTAGGCGTCGCACAGCGTGGCTAAGACAATAGCCACGACTTAATACCCTGGTTAGCAGTATATCTACACAGCCTGCTGATTGAATTATTGTTCAGAAATAATCTAACTAGCCTTAAATAAAAAATAGAATAAATCAGGCTTCGTGATTCTGTTCTGTCATGGCTAGGTGCTTTCCAGCACTAAGTGAGGTTATATTAAGATGCTTTGGATATTTCTAGTCTAAGATGCAACCTGCAATATAGATATAGTAATGAAAATCACGGCAACATGATGACAGAAAAACTGAACCACATGCATATCCTCAGAGTCAATCCTCTCCAGTTAGGGCTTGGACAAGGGTGGGAAAGTAAGTATAAAAGTATAAAAGCTTTCCCTCTGGCAGCTTTCCAGGGACACTTCACCCACCCACAGAAACCCTGTGCATCCAGGCTTCATCTTACTCCAGACCCCATTGCCCTAAATGAGAATATATCAGTGTCCTGCACTCCCAGTCAGGCAGTCTTGTAAGTCAGTAGTCTCTCAGTCTAATTCTTCAGAACTATCATATAGAGGTGCTTATATGACTCAGTTCATGCTGCTTCACCACTAGACCTGTCATCTAAATGAGATCTGAATGAGATTACTGTATCAGGCATCTCATGCTAAGCAAGGCACTACAGTCCCAGATACTTTTTTGGCTCCCTGCACGATGGAACAGCTTGGCAATACTTGGAGTTTCGGCAAGTGATGCAATTTTCAACTCATTTCATCCTGGGTTTACATGGTGATGGACAGTCAGTCTGTAAGCCTGGGAAGCAGGAAGGGAGCTTGTTTGCTTAGTCTGAATCTCTAGGGTACACTCACTGCTGTTCTAATGTAAATGTTTATGAGGGATGCAATAAAATATTAAACTAAATGAATAATTGATATTTACTTTATAGTAATTCAGAACCTTGCTTGTTTGAATAAAATCCATTATTTACAATATTCTACTTAACTAGGAGTGATTTCTCTTTGTTCATGGCACTTACTAATTACTTGTTCCATCTGACACATTTTCCAGCCAAATTGAGATGGTTATTGCATGTCAGTGTTTAAGGGCTTAGTATCCATTTTCCAGATACTCTGCAACATGAAAAGAAGAACTTCACAAACATATTTCTTGCACGGTAAATGATCTTTAATGGATCTTTGACATACACAATCATTATCAAGATGTAGGTATATTAATTAAAGTTGAATGATGGGAGAAGATCCTCATAGTGGTTTATCTAGCACACAGTTTGAATTCAATACACTAGATTCGTGCTTATAATACACATTATGCACGAATATTGAAATGACAATTTCATTTAAAAAGTCCTCAAATCTTAAAAACTACATAACCAAAGTGCATCCTCCAGAAAAACAAATAAATTCATTTGTTAAACGGTTTCAGTCATCCAATTAAAGAACAGAAACCGAACCTCATGATTAATGCAAGCCCTGAAAAGTGCGTAATTAAAATTGACAGTCTAAAACAGCACATAGCTTGAAAATTATCCATCCAAAATATCCAGAGGAAGTTTACAAATTCCAAATACAGGTGATGCAAACAATTCACTTCTGTTCCAAATAATTATGCAATCAGTTCAATTAGAATTGTCCGATCTCACACATCAATTCATATTACATATCAAAAGCCTACTAACATGCCACTAGGCCCAATGCACACTCATGTTTTGTGCATACTTCAGTAATTATGGAATGCCCAGTGAAGAAGGAATCTCATTTCCCTGCTAAACACAGGTGTGCCCCACAGAGAACTTTCTCAACTGCTCTTTTATCACTGCAGTGTGAGAAACACCAGGAAAAGAAGAGGAGGAACACTGGATGTGGGTTGCTGCCAGAAGTTCCACCATCAAATTACATTGTGAATCTGCCTTGCGAGACTAAAGAACTTTATAATACTGTTATAATAAACGTGACATAACTCAGAAAAAATGTTTTTCACAAATTAAGTGCCAAGTGTCTCCTCCTTGAGACATAATCAATGCAATTGTGGAGTAGCTGAAAGGCAGACTGCATGCATTTAGCCTCTTGAAGAATAGCTTTGAAGAAGGATTCCCAATAATCACGTGGGTATCCTGCTTGCTCATTCTTATTGGTAGATTAAAAACTAAGTGAATAATTGTATTTATGCTGGCAAAATATCACTCACCTCCTCTGGCTGATGCTTTACAGGTAAGCAAGAGGAGACTTCTATGATTTCATTGTGTTATGAGATTAAAACTAATCTGGAAATATAAAGTGTCAGATTGCAATTTATAAAGTTACTTCACCTTTGAGTGAACTCTGAAACTTTGCAGGGAGTTACTGGAGAGTTGGCATGCACAAAAAACAGTGGACTGAACTTCTGGAAAAAAATCACTGATTATTTCAGTGATCACCTAGAGAAGGATTCAGACTACAATCCATCTTCCCTTTAAGCTGATATGAATGGAAAAATAATTACAAATGTATCACCATTAAAGACATCTTAGATTCCACTATTGACTTTCCAATTTTCAGCTACTATTTTTGGTGGTAAGTCTAGGCTACAACTGCATGTATGTGTTTTTTCCCTGTGTTCTATCTTTTTATGCATGGGATTTTAAAAGATGCTATATACAATTACATTCAGATTTTGTCTAAAATTTTGCAAAAGAAAATTTCTATTACTTAGAGATACTTTTGTACCTGCAGAAGACCTAACATACAATGCTCCTAATTAATTGTTATTATATTGTCCTTACCACAGATATGGAAAAACTTAATCAAACTCAGGGAAATTATGCTGGAACTGAAACAAATAAACAAACAAACAAACAAAAAACAACCCCAAAAAAAACTTCTTTCCAATCCTTTATTCCTGTTTTGCACTGTTTTCCTTGCACATAGAGGAACTTTTGGTTGGATTGATAAGACTAAACATCTATGGCTTAAAAGTATGAAGTACTGGTCTAAGTTAGTCATATAGAGTCTTTGAGTTATGTCACAAACCATAAAAAAGAAAGGAACTTTTAAAGCATGAATCATGTCCCATAGTAAGCATCCTCATGGGCCAAGTGAATTGGATTTTTCTACAAATTTTAAGAGAGTCAAGGTGTCTACATAGCAAAAGTCTGTGATGAATACTACTGAGTGAATTTCATTTTTAATTAAAAAGAAAACAAAAGTCTTCAAGAAAAATGTGCATTCACATATTAGGAGCTTCTGTCTAGCAGTTTAACCTAAACAGAAGATCAAGATGGACAATCTGAGACATGGGGAGAAATTATGCAAATAAACAGATAGAAAGAAGCATAGTGCCATGAATATTTTAAAACCAGCCCAAAACATTGTGGCTTCTTCAGGAAACCATCTAAACTAGGCAGTATCACACATTATTTTCATACCCGCATTTTAATTTTAGGAAAGTAAGAGGAAAGCATTTCCGATTCAACACAATCCTACCAAAGTCTTTCACAAAAAAATCCAGATAAACTGAAACTCAAACTCAAATTAGTTATTGCAGGTGGTCCTGAATTTTCTGTTTGGGAACAGTGCCAAGATCAAAAGTATCAAATATCCCAAGGAGGTGAAAGGTCTGGAGCACAGGTCCTATGAGGACCAGCTGAGGGAGCTGGAGGTGTTTAGTTTGGAGAAAAGGAGGCACAAGGGGGACCTTATTGCTCTCTGCAACTACCTGAATGGAGACTGTGGTAAGGTGGGGTTCAGCCTCTTTCTGCAGGCAACAACTGACAGGACAAGGAAATGGTATCAAGATGTGCCGAGCGAGGTTTAGTATAGATATTATGAAAAATTTCTTCTCAGAAAGGTTAGTCAAGCACTGGAATAAGCTGTTCAGGGAAGTGGTTAAGACCCCATCCCTGAAGGTATTTAAAATGTGTCCATGTGGCACTTAGAGGTCTTTTCCAACCTAAACGACTTTATGATTCTAATGGATTTTTCTCATGGTATCTAACAGCCTGGATGAAGTCAGGCAGCCACAAAGGCTTGAATAAACTCAACTTTGATTTGATTTTAGCTTTACTTTTTCTTTTCTCTAGAACAAAAATTTTCTGAGAAATTCTGTCAGTGGTGTATTGCGTTGGCATGGCCAGGTTTTGGCAACAGGGATGGTTTCTGTGAGAAGCTGCTAGAAGCTTCCTCCATGTCCAGCGGAGCCAATGCCAGCTGGCTCCAAGATGGAAATGCTGCTGGTCAAGGCTAGACTAATCAGAAATGGTGATAACACCTCTGAGATAACATATTTAAGAAGGAAAGAAAAGTTATTGCACAGATGTAATTGTGGCCAGAGAAGAGCAGAGTGAGAATATGTGAGGGGAACAACTCGGCAGATACCAAGGTCAGTGGAGAATGAGGGGGAAAAGGTGCTCCAGGCACCAGAGCTGAGAATCCCCTCCAGTCCATGGTGAAGACCATTGGGAAGCATCCCCCTGCAGCCCATGAAGGAGATCCACTCCCACCAGGAGCTGGATGCCTGAAAGAGGGCTATGAATCTGTGGGAAGCCCATGCTGGAGCAGGGTCCTGGCAGGGACCTGCAGAACCATGGAGAGAGGAGCACATGACAGAGAAGGTTTCTTGGTAGGACTTGTGATTCTGTGGGTTCCTGAAGGACTGCACGCCATGGAAGAGTAACCAACATTGCAGCAGTTCATGGAAAACTGTTGTCCATGGGATGGACTCACACTGTAGAATTTTGTGGAGGACTGTCTCCCATGGGAGGGACACCATGCTGGAGCAGGGGAAGGACTCTTCTCCCTGAGCAGTGGCAGCAACAACCTGTGATGAACTGACCATAACCTCCACTCCCCATCTCCTTGTGCTGCTGAGGTGGAGGAGGAAGAGCTTGGGAAGGAGTAAGAGGTGGGGGAAAGGTAGGGTTTTTTTTTAATTTTACTTCTGATTATCCTGTTCTGATTTCATTATTAGTAAATTCAATTAATATCCCCAAGTTGAGTATGTTCTACCTGTGACAGTATTTGGTGAGTGATCTCTCCATGCCCTTACCTCAACTCATGACCCTTTTGTTAAATTTTCTCTCCCCTGTTAACTTGTGGAGGGGAGTGATAGAGCAGCTTTGGTGGGTGCCTGGCATCCAGCCAGGATCAACCCACCACAAGTGGCCTCATAACTGGTGAAACTGGAATAATTTCTTGAAGTAAACTACTCCAGGCATTAGGGTTCCCATATCGATGCAGGTCCAGAAATAAGGAAAGAGATTATTCAGCCCTCTTTTTTGAGGAGAATGTGTGTCCTTCCAGGAAGAAAGATAAAGGGAGTCCATGAGCCTGAGAACATATTCAAACATTGCTTCCTAGAAACATTAAAAATCTTGCCACCTGCCAAACATAAAAGACACCAGCTGCACTATATGATGTACTTTTCAAGTCAAAGTGCCTAGAGCTTCCCTGTATCTGTTTTCAGACCCATTAGATCAAGGTCCAATTGATTTTGATTGCTTCTTTAAATCCTTGACTTATTAAATGTCCAAGTATTTTCTTTTTACTGCTGCATTTTGCAGTCCAGTATCCTTCAGGGAAGCTTGACATGGATTGCTCCAGCCTGCAGTTAAAAGGGGCAGCAGTACCACGGATTGTGTGACCCTGCTATCTTCACAAACCACCTTTCCTCAAACTGTAAACAAGAGCTTGCTGAGGATTTATTAGTGGATGTGCAGAGTAAACAAAAGCCTACAAGGATCGTATCAGATTACACTACCTGCAAGTGGTGGTTTGCAAGGCTCTCCGAAGGAACCTACTCCATTTATGAATTATTGCAAGCCTAGCAAAATCATGCAAAGATGAGAGCTTAAGAGGATACTGGGTAATAACTTGACAAATCATTCTACATTCTCCGCAGACATAACATGCTTAGTGATATCTGAATTTTTACACTGCATCATTTTAAAAGGGCTAGTTGTAAACATGACTAAAACTAAAAGGATTAACATTCTTTAGATATTTCACCTAAATCAGCTACTCCAAAGGAGGCATTTAGCCCAAGAATTTGTCATATCTTCAACTTTCTTCTGTGACACAACACTCAGAAAAAATGAGAGGTACTCTTAAAAATTTGAGAGTTAATTTATTGCTTGCGAAAATGAAGGATTTATAACCCTAACTAGAGCCAAACACAGTACATTGCAGAAATTTACATTCACAGAAGTCAGAACAGCATTCTTCAGCTTGAAACCCTTATTCCTGGTCCTTCCTCAAATCAACAGTATTGGCTTAAAAATCACAAAAATAGTGCTCACAAAACATTCACGCCTTGCTCATACTTGGTGAATGCTCAGTGAAAAAGGAATTACTTTTCTTTTTAAACACATCTTCTGAATTACGGTGTGCCCCATAGATCACCTTTCACAGACTTGTATATTTGTTCATTTGCTTTCTTAAGGAAGAGGTCCCAAAAACTAAATCAATGTTAGGGAACATCTAGAGGGCTTGCCCTAAAAATACCAAATCATGCCTCTCTTCTTATGCCTCCCCAGAACTAGAGCTGACCTGAATAGAATAATTCAGACTATTTTCTGGGAAATGCCTTAAACTATGACCCTTGGCATGATATTGACATAACCTATGTCTGCTCTGTGGACTCCAGGAGTATTTCCCAGTTTTGGTAACTGTCATTCCCCTCCCCACACAGACTCACATGTCCTGATTCCCATGTATAAATACCACCCCAAAAAAGAACATGTCAAAGTGAATGGCATTGACTTCCACTGGGAAATGAAGATGGATACTGGTGATTTGGGAAATGAGGACTAGAGAATCAAATGTTATTTATTTATGGACCAAATATGAAAAGACCAGCACAAAAAAAATTCCATGTATTCATACTATGTTTCCTTGAGCTCCACATACCAATAAATCTAAAGAAAAAGTTAAAAATTTGGTCCATTTCTGCTGCTGTTAACAGAGAATCCACTCAGTAACCCCTTTAGAATGGATCTATATGCAATAAAGGAACATAATCAGAGCAAAATGTGCAAAAAATAAATTCTTAAGTCATTTTTTCGCACATTCTTTTACCTTTGGATAATGAGCATGCTATCCAAACAGCCGACTATACAAAACTGCCAATGCTGTGATCCAGACAAATAGTGATGAGCAGCTAATCAGAAATCGACCTAAAATAGAACCTGCACAGTATTCTTTAGCCTTAAAAGCCTGTCTTGTCATTAGTTTGACTCTCTGAAATGTCCACCTTCATACTTGACTAGGAACTTATCTCATGCAGGATATGAACCTGCCCGAATTAAAGAAAAAGAAACCATATTATTCAGGGAGCTGCTGCAACCTTTCCTAGAGGTGTCCTTCTCTGAAAACTAGAGGAAACAGAAAACTTCCAGCATGCATAGGGAGTCGTTGTGGTGTGAGGGACTCCAGGAGCCTGGTCAGCTGCCCTGCTGGAAGTACAAACCGTCAGAATCCTGGACACATAAATGGTCAGTGGAGAAAAGGAGGAATTAAAATTGGGGTGGGGAAAGGAAAGTGCCCCTCTATAGAGCTTGCTAGTGAGATCTTAAATTCACAGCCCATCTGTCAATATTTGCCAGGGCCTGAGGCAGAAACAGGCTGCCCTGTTTTGTGGTATCTGCACTGTCTTCCCCTACACTCAACCTACTCAGTACAAGGTCTTGGAAAAGGGAGCAAGCAGGACACTCCAGCCAAAACTCATCATTGAAAGACAGACCCTATTACATTACCTCACCTATGCCTGTAATCTCAGCCATGACTTTGGCCCTTTTGTGTTTACCTCAGCACAGTTCCATGGCTCTCCCAAAGTCAGGTGGGCTGCATGGTCTCCAGCCACAGGTCTGACAGAGCTCCCGGACTCCCTGCAACCAAGTTTGCCCTTCACTCTGAATTTGGCTATATTTCCTACTAAGTTCATGCTTTTGGACTATGATAGATCACTGACTCACCTCCTGAGGGTCTTCTGGATGACCAGTACTCTTTGGAGGCATGTATAAATGGGATATTGCTCCACATATCTGCTCCAGAACAATTGGAGGAGACTAATTTGTTTTCATTGGTAAGAGGCAAGCGTCTTTGTATTAGATGTAAAATGATATTGAAATATCCAAGTGTTTACTTAAATTCACATTGTTCGAACAAAAGGCAACCTTACCTATTTTCCCTTTTCAGATAGGGTATTGACAGGTCCAGTTTTTTATTCAGTTCACATGAGAGTTTAACATAACATCTAAACCTTATGCTGTTAAATCCCCAGAAATCATTTTTATGTGGCTAAAGAAAGGCAAGGACACTAGAGATTTTAAGAAAATACAGTGGTGTTTATTTGATTTTCTTGTTACATAAATGGATTTTATGTACTGGAAAAGTAACTAATCTTGATAGATGTGCATGTGGTAATACAGCTGATGGTTACTGAAGCCAGACAATGTAAGCTTTCTCTTTCCAAGGCTCTTATTGGGAACTGTACTGATACTTAAATAAATAAAATGACAAAAAGAAAGGAGATAAAAACACAGAGCTGATTAAGCTCAAATTAAAAATAAATCAAGAGCAAGTCCTACTGAAATGTAACTCCAGAAGCTGCAGCACTGCCGCAACATAAAGCAAATGAAGAAAAATGCATTGATCTCTAGACACAAAAACAACAGTCATTTCTTCGTGTACATCATTTGGGCATTTAAAAGACATTTGTTTGTAATGCTTAAACTGATTCTGCTCATGAGATCATCACATGGCAATCTCCAAAAAACTAGTGAAGCTTATCAAAGTAGTTGATGGCTTGCACTGCCCCACATACAATAGGGCAGTGTGAAATAGCTTTCTCTACTTTGTCACCCTAGGGTTCAAAAATAATAATTCTCTGCGTCTATCATTTGGATGTCTAACCAAAGCAAACCACTTATTTCCCCACATTTTTATATCTACTATTTAGTCCAACATAGAAAAACAGCAATTTATTTTAAGTCTAGAAGTATACAGGATGCTACATCTTCAAAGCAAGAAAACGCAATGTGGAGCTAAATGCTCAAATGTCCAGCACAACTCCACAGGTACATTAAAAAAAATAATTTAAAAAAAAAATAATTAAAAAAAAATCATACGCTGTATGCTTTATGTTCAAGACAGAAACAGAGAGACCCACACAACTGCTGTGTTATTTGGGGGTTTTCTTGCACTTTATCCATATCTCAGGCAGATCACTGAAAGCCATAGGACCCAGCAGTCTACTCATATCACAGCAGTCTAGTCATTCTCTATTACTGCTAGAGCTAGAAGGGGTCCAATTTTCACAGGAGTAAGAGGTAAGAGCAAAGTTTCCAAGTGGAAAGACATAGGAGTAGATATCAGAAAGCCAACCTGAGTATATATGGTGGAACTCTAATAAAAGCATATGAAAGCTGCATCAATGCTATACTTGCTTATGAAGCATTTCATACAAAAGGTACTGACAGGAATTTATGTCCTGTCAATTCAAAGTCTCTTTACTTTTCAAGTGCTGTTTTAAAGAACGCACTTTAGAATAAGTTCAGCCTCATACAGCAATTCTGTAGGGAAAAATCAAAATAATTTACTCCTTAATTATTTGTTTGCTTGATGATACCAAAGAACTTTGGCCTAAATTGTGCAAATACAGAATTAATAAAGGTCTTATATCCCAAATATCTACTCTATATCAATGTTGCTGTAAGCCATACATACTCATGCCACTTTCATTCAACATCAGATTTTGAGCTTGCAGACCTCTTAAAGCATCTCAATAGTTCCATGAAAGTCATATGAAAAGTTGTTCTTTAAATCTGCTCTCTAAATCATCAGCCCACTAGAGCATTCAATTAAATTGCTTAGGTAGTGACAGCTGCCACACAAACCTTAGTGCTTGTGCAGCTCCAATCCTGATGTTGTGGCTCTAAAATTGCTTAAGTCACTTGGGTTTTTTCCTATTCCTTTTGGAAAACGCAATGAAAACTTGAAGTTCCATCTCAGTGTTACCGGAGATGTTCATTTAATAATAGAAATTAGAGACTGAAATAGCATCTTAGGTCATTTTATCCTGCAGAAACATATTACAATAGCTCAGGCCTCTTAAAGAGCACTGCAAATGTTAGCAACAAGCATAAGTGCAAGCATGTCCCTTGAATTGATTGTTTTCAGTACCTCCTAATATATTTATTTTAAGCAATGAGTACAGCTGCAGCAGCTAAATTAAATTTCATTGAAAGAATGCATTTAATACAATGGGTAAACAATGTATATAGACACAAAAGTAAATAACAGGTTTGTTGCTCCTTCTGTGTAAATTATGAAAGACATTAAAAGCAAGGTTGGAAGCAGAAGAAAGATAGGAAGCTTAGATGAAGATAACAAAGGTCAATTAACTGAAGAGTGGCAAAAGCAATGAAACAGTAATGATAACAGGAAGTGTGGTATCAATGCCAATAACACAAATTGTATGGCATGGATAGGCCACATGATGAGAGCACTGTCCTGTTAGCACTACTGAAGCACAGCCTAAGTGTTCACAGTCATAAAGTCTCAGGACTGGTTTCACAGTTCCGGACACTGATAATGCAGTCAACCAGCTGATGAGTGAGAGCTACAGGCAGGCTGATGGGAAGATGCTGCTTTCCAAACTCCTGTGGGGATGTGTTCAGCTCACAGCCTGTGAGATACCTGAAGCCTATTGAGATATTGCATCACCCCACCCTCCCTCATGCTGCAGCCCTCCCTGGTGCAAGAACAAAGTTCATGGTCTACCTTTCCACAGTGATGTGCACCACTTTCATGCACTGTGTTTTCTTACTCCTGCATGCCAGTAGATCTATGTCAATCATATATGATATTTACTTTAAGTGTGGAATAATGCAGAAGAAATTATCATTGTATTCAGCTGTGATACAGCTTTCTTTCTTGGTGATTTAACATAATACAGTGATTTAAAATTATAGCAATGCTTTGGCTTTTTGGTAGTTACACTACAGTGCAGTACCATCAACTTGGAAGGTAGATCCAGTGCCCACTCTGCACATAAAACCACAAAAAAATGACTGTATCAGAGACATGCAGATCCATATACACCTGCCAACTAGGGCTTTCCCAGGTGCTTTTAAAACCACAAGCATAAAATCTCTAAAACCAAAAATTAATAGTTAAAAGTTTCAACCTTCATAAGCAGCAGAATGCTTTGATCAGATCTTGTTTGTGATTGTGATAATTATATAGGAAAATATGTCAGTGCAAATGTTTGAAAAACAAAGGACATCAAAGCGTCTAAGAAGTCCTGTTTGGTTATTTGCTTTAAAAGTGTCCTTGACAATATTTCTGTTGGTAACAGCCCATCTCTAAAATTGCTAACTAAATATCTGAAATAATTATAACAGAGCCATGGCCAAACTACAGCTCAAATATTAAAGGCATAGAATTCAAAGCAAATAGCATTATAGGAAACAAACAAAAAAACCTTGTTGTTTCATTACACGCAACTTGATTAACCACTGGTTCAAATCATGATATATGTGGATAGTCATTATAACTTGTCAAAAATGCAATTATTGAAGGAAATGGAGCAGCTATAGAAAGTTAGTCAGAAGTATGTTACCTGCTAATCAGGAATAATTTTTAAAGGTTTGGTGATCCAAATTTTTCAAATGTTTCATAACTGTTGCATGCTGTATTCATAGCACTTAGAAAAAGTCAATTTAAGTAACATCAGTTTGCTAAAGGGGAGGAAGTTGTATTACATCCAATAAGGGCATGAACCAGTTGAGAGTGAGAGAAGGCGATAAAGATGATAGGTGGGTGGTTTAAAATAGCTTTTGCCTACAAGAGGGTGAGAATCACTGCTGGTTGGGTACTTTCAAGGGAGAGCACAGAAGAAATGAGACCGATTATACAATTACTCTAATATTATGCAACTCAGAAAAGGTCAAAATGTAATCATAACAAGAGGCATGCCTTATCTAGTTTTCCATTTAAATATTTCATTTGCCATTTAAATATTGCATGTTTGTTGTGCAGCGGTGTGGGCTAGTGAGAGGAAAAGCTGTTCCTTACACTGGATGACCTGTTTGCAACCTGGACTCTGCTTTGCCATTATATGACTGAGAAGGCAGTGTTAACTTTGGCTTTTGGTCTGTGACACTTTGGGAAATGCAATTGGCAGAGAGTGATGTTTTTCTTGAAGGGATTATTTCTTTGGGTTGGGTTTTTTTTTCTCCCCCCTGTGGCTGGTCAAATTAAATTAAGTTGTTTTGCTGAAGGAAAGGGAATTATTTATTATTATTCTTTGCACTCAAAGTTGGTTAGCTCTGCAGCTCTATGCAAATCTAATAGGGAGACTAGAAAAAGAATTCTTTAGGGTGGATGATGATGAGTAATTTCCGCCTTTAGAGAAGCCTCAGTGAACCACCCATGGGTGGTTCCTTCTGGTATACTTTAGGTATGAGAGAAAACCTCAGAAAAAGTGAAAAGCTGGATTTAGCATGACAGCTTAGGGCAGGAATTCTGTTTGTGCTTTTGCCTAGCAAATAAATATGTATGTACATAGAATCATAGAATGTTAGGGGGTTGGAATGGACCTCAGATCATCTAGTCCCGGCCCTCCCTTCCATGGGCAGGGACATCTCTCACTTGATCAGGTTGTTTTAGGCCTTATCCAGCCTGGCATTGAACACTGTCAGGGCTGGGACAACCACAATCTCCCCCCTTTTCCAGTGTCTTACCACCCTCAGAGTAAAAAATTTCTTCCTAATATCTAACCTAAATTTCTCCTCTTTCTCTTGTACCCATTACTACTTCTCCTATCACTACAGTTTCCAATGGAGAGTGCCTCTCCATCTTCCCTGTAGGCACCCTTCAGATACTGGAAAGTTACTATCAGGTCTCCACACAACCTTCTCCTGGCAGAACAGCCCCAACTTTCTTAGTCTGTCTTTGCTGGGGAGGTGCTTCAGTCCTCATAGCAACTTCAGGGCTCTGAACTTGCTCCAACAGTTCCACGGCCTTGTTATGTTGGGGACACCAGAACTGCACGCAGTACTCTAGATGGGCGTCTCACAGGAGCAGAGTAGAGGGGGAGAATCACCTCCTTCAACCTGTTGGTCACACTCTGATGCAGCCCAGGACACAGTTGGCTTTCTGGACTGTGAGCACACACGGCCGGCTCATGTTGAGTTTTTTGTCAACCATCACCCCCAAGTCTTTCTCTGCGAGGCTGCTCTCAGTCACTTCCCCACCCAACCTGTAGGTGTTGGATTGCCATGCCTGAGGTGTAGGACCTTGCACTTTGCTTTGTTGAACTTCATGTGGTTTGCATCAGCCCACTTCTCAAGACAGTCAATGTCCCTCTGGACGGCATCCTTTCCCTCCAGCATGTTGACTGCAACACACAGCTTGGTGTTGCCAGCAAATTTGATGAGCATGCACTCAATTCCGCTGCTCACGTTGCCAGCAAAGATGTTGAACAGTATCAGCCCCAGGACCAACCCCTGAGAGACACCACTTGTCACTGGTTTGCACATGGGAAATGAGCCATTGACCACAGGTCTTTGTGTGAGGCCACCCATTCAGTTCTTTATCCACCAAGTGGTCCATCCATCACATCCACGTCTCTCCAATTTGGAGACAAGGATGTCATGCGGGACAGTGTCAAAAGCTTTGCATAAGTCCAGGTAAATAGTTGCTCTGCCTCTATTCACCAGTGTTGTAGCCCCAACATAGAAGGTCACCAAATTTGTCAGGCATGATTTGCCCTTTGTAAAGCCACGTTGGCCGTTACCAATCACCTCTTTGTTTTCCATGTGCCTTACTTCTGTAGTTCTCCGAGTCTTCTACTTTCCCCTTTTTAAAAATGGGGGTTATATTTCCCTTTTTCCAGTCATCAAGGACTTCACCTGACTGCTGTGACTTTTCAAAATTAATGGATAGTGGCTTAGCAACTTCATCTGCTAGCTCATTTAGTTCCCAGTCTCCTTTGGTCCCATGGACTTATGCACATTCAGGTTCCTTAGATGGTCTTGAACTTGATCTTCTCCTGCAGTGGGCTTAGGGTCTTCATTTTTCCAGTCCCTGCTTTGCCTTTCTCTATTTGGATGTCCTGGCTAGAGCACTTGCCATTCAAGACTGAGGCATAGAAGTCATTGATAACGTCATCCTTCCTTGTCCAGGGTAGCCAGGTCTCCCAAATCCTTCTGGAGAGAGCCCACATTATCACTAGTCTTTCTCTTGCTTGCAATGTATCTATAGAGGTCCTTCCTGTTATACTTAATATCCCTGGCCAGACTCAGTTCTAACTGGGCCTTGCCTTCCCTAACCTTGTCTAACCTTCCTGTACAATTCCCCTGTATTCCTCCCAGGCCACCTGTCCTTGTTTCCGCTTCCAGAAAGCTTCTTTTTTAGCTCTGAATTTGTTCAGCAGTTACTTGCTCATCCATGGAGGACTCTTGGTATTTTTGCCCGATTTCCCCCTTGATGCAATCCATCACTCCTGAGTTTAGAGAAGAAGATCCTTGAACATCATCCAGCATTCCTGGTCCTCTCTGCCTTCCAAGGCTCTATCCCATTGCACTCAACTAAGTAGGTCCTTGAAGAGGAGTCTGCTCTCCTGAAGTTGAAGGCAGTGAGTTTGCTGGGTGCCCTTCTCACTGCCCTGAGGATCTCAAATTCCACCATCTTATGGCCACTGCAGCCAAGGCTGCCTTGGAGCACTACATTTCCTACCTGCTCCTCCTTGTTGGTGAGTAAAAGGTCCAGTACAGCACCTCTTCTTGTTGCCTCCTCAACAGCTTGTGTAGGGAAGTTGTCACTGACCCCCTCAAGGAACCTCTGGGATTGCTTTTGCCCTGCCACATTGTCTGTCCAACAGATACTGGTATGGTTGAAACCACCGTGAGGACCTGTTTTATATTCTGCTAATATTCTGTCTTTTTAAGTAGAGCAGTGCCGAGTGTTACTTTTCCTTCTACATATTTATACCTAAATGGTTGCTTCACATGACAATATACACTAAAAGCAACAAAGAAATCCATTAAATCTAATACAGCTCAGACAAACTGAAGCCACGTGGTCTGTGTAAGAACATTTATATAAAAGGCTTACATGGACAGGACCTATTAGCTAAGCACTAGCACTTCCTCTCTGGCCATGGCCTTGGAACATTCTCCAGTATGTGCAGAGCCAGGGTTGTGCTCCCAGGTGTCTGCCCTGCTATCCTGTCTTGCGTGGCAGTCTCACACATTCTCCGTAGCAAGAGCCAGTCTTTTCTTTTTCCTTTCTTCCTCTTTCATGTTAACTCTTACTCCTAGTACTTCTGATAACATGAAAAAAAAAAAAAACTAAACTAAAAAAAAAAAAAAAAACAAACAAACAAAAAAAACCAAAAAAACCAAAAAAACAAACAAAAAAAAAAAAAAAAAAAAAAAAAAAAACCACACACACAAAAAAAACCCCACACCAAATATCGAGAGATTATCTGAATTATCCAAATTATCTGAGGTTAATCCAAAACACATTTTGGGGAAAAGAATAAATTGCCTTCAGTTAGACTGTATATATGCCAGGAGGCGCCTCCATCGTTTGTCTGGATAGAAGTCATCTCCCCCTGCCCAGATTCTGATTCCTCAGTCCTGGCTCAAGGGCAGTCTGGGGAAAAAAAGGCTGCTCAGATCCATAAAAATGGAACTTCTATAGCAAAAAAGTAGCAAGATTTGAGGTGATGAGATTAATATTTTCACTTTTAAAGCGGACTAAGAGATACTGAGATGGGATAGAGTGAATTCTAGGGGACACTATCAAATGGTGAAATTGCATGTATTTTCTGAGATGATATCATAATTTACTTCTGGAAGAGAAGACTAGTAAACCCACAGGCAAGTATCTGAGAAAGCCCTGACACCCTTTAAATGCTAATTAAAGTCAATGTTCCTTTAAGCAGATATATATCTGATTGCAGAATCAGAGTCTACCCTGTGTAACTGTGGAGAACTTCAATGACTTTCTGAAGGACTCCAGTTTATTATGATTAACTCATAAGTTTAAATGTTTTTTAAACAAATGGCTTTAGCATAAGTATGTTTTTGTCCAAGCAAATGCTCGCTTTTAGCTTCAGGTCTTTCAGTGCTTTCTTAAGTATGATGACATTGGGTCAGATTTATCAGATAAGAGTAAAATTAACAAAAAACAATACTTGGGGTGCCAAGTACGAGGCTTTCATGCAATGGGATTGCTAGTTAATAATTAATCACCCATTTGTTAGCTAAACTTAAACAAAACTTATAACAGTTAAAGTCAGGAATATGAAGATTAGGCCCTTAGCCATAAAATAGAATAGCAAGAACAAGAAAAATAAAAAATTTATATCCACATTTCCTACAAATCTTTCCTTTCAGTCTAAGGCTGAAATCTGTACTCATAAACCACCTTAACAAAGAAAAATATATTATAAAATATCTCTGTTCATAGACAGTGTGAAAAAATGCCTTCTGAATACATCTTAACGTGTGATATTATTGACAGACAAAAATGGACAAATAGCATTATAACTGGAGGAAAACATATATACTAAAAATGGGGTATTAACCAAATGCTTTAATATTTTAATGAATTATAATTTTCCAGACTTAAAGGTAAATAAGAAAATTATTATTCTTATATATAGCAATAGAAATTTTGAAACCAGAAGCTGGAAGAAATATTAATAGGCTACAGCGTTCATCCTACTGTTCAAATATACTAAAATATGTACAATTCCCGTAATAAAAAATAATTTCATGGCAAATAAATTTGTTTCTATAATAACATTATGATACACTGTTAAGAGTTACTACTTAAAATTAGCTTACAAAGCATGGCTTCAGATTACAGGGAAAACATTGACTTTAACTTACTAGCTCACACATAATTAGCTCGTTAGCCCTGATAGAGATTATTAGATATTCCCTCTGAAATGACCATGGAGGGCTAAACATGGTAGAGGAGCTGCTGCTGGACTAATTCTAGTGCCACTACAATAGCTAAAACAATCCCGGGGACTTTTCAAGAGAGATGTATGGAAACAAGAAGTGACATTGGATGAGATAGCAGAAGTACAGCTTTCTCAATTTTTTAGTAATCATTTTAGCAATCTTCACATCTATATTAAAATCTTAATAATGTCAACTTCTGTTGAAGATATGGTTGAGAAAAGTTCTCCTTTGTCAGCTCTTCTCACAAATCCATAACCTACTGAAAACAGTATATCCAACATCTACCTGTGAAAAAGAACCCATTGCATTTCTCTGCATGAAAAGCTGACCATAATTTAACCCAAGTACATAGAATCATTTCGGTTGGAAAAAACCTCTAAGATCAGAGTCCAACAATTAACCCAGCACTGCCAAGTCCACCACAAAACCATGTCCCCAAGCACCATATTTACATGTCTTTTAAGTACCTCCAGGGATGATGACTCAACTATTTGCCTGGGCAGCCTGTTCTAGTGCTTGACAACCCTGTCATGGAAGAAAGTTTTCCTAATATCCAACCTAAACCTCCTCTGATGCAACCTGAGCCATTTCCTCTTGTCTTATCACTTGTTACCTGGGAGAAGAGACTGCACCTCAACTGGCTACAACCTCCTTTCAGGTAGTTGTAGAGAAAGATAAGGTTTCCCCTGAGCCTCCTTTTCTCCTGGCTAAACAACCTCAGCTCCCTCAGTCACTCCTCATAAGACTTGTGCTCCAGACTCTTCACCAGCTTTATTGTTCTTCTTTGAAGTCTTTCCTATTGAAGGAGCTGTGTGTGAACCATGAATGTTTTAAACACTGCTCAATATCACAAGTCCCACCTCTTGTCTTCTTGCCTTTCCTGCCTCAGGCAAACAGTTCGTTTTTCAAGAGAGCCATTCAAATACCAAACAGAGACAACTTCATTTAGTTAAGGTTCTCCTCCACTTGCTGTTCACATTCAAAGTGAGATCTAATCTGTGAGGAGATGTAAACTCTGGACAATTGATAAGATATGATGAAATGCTTAACAAATGGCCTCACTTGTGTTGTCCAGTTTGTATGATAAAATCTTAAGTCTGTGAAAGTAATTGCTTCTGACATCTCCAACTAGGCAATAGGCTGCCCAAACAGTGCTGTTCAGTCACAAATTCTGAGGCTATACATGTGAGAAGAACACAGAGTAGATAGAAATTAAAGCCTACTTACGATGAACAGTCTGAGTTCTTTTCTTAAACTCCAGATTTTTGTCTGGAGAGAGGAGAAATCTGTTCATAACAGTTACCCTTTTGTGGTTTTGTATTTTTAGAAGTTGTTGTGGTCTTGTGATTAACAGCAAGGAATGGCCACAGGGTAATTGTAATATGTTAATGAAACCCCACTCTGTTCAACTTCCTTGAAGATTCTTTTTATAGATTTCACATTGAGGAGGAAATGAACCATAAAAAAATGTGCTACCTAGAAAATGATAAATCATTTACCACTTACCTCCTTTTTTTTTTCCTTGCTGTATCACTCTCCAGCTTATTAAAACATTTAATTTATTCACTTGTCCTCCCTGTGTGTATCTTTATGGATTTTGCTTCTTCAGGTAAAATCTGCAGGCATTATTTTCGTACTTAAGCAACCACATTCTGTCATCTAAATGGCTTAATAAAATTCTTTCCAAAATCGCTTCACATGTGCAACACTCCTTAATTTATCTCATTTGTTGTCAGGAATAGGAACTATATGAGAACAATTTAGGAACCTTTTCTCTGGGTATCTAGTTTTATTTACCTGAGCTTGAAAATTTTGGCAAGAGTTTATCACCTGGAATAATGAATCACTGAATAAAGGACAATTTGTCACTGTGGGAAAAATGCCAAAAAAATACATAAATCCTTGAGGTTTTCCATCAGCAGTAAAAGCTTACACTTCTAGAACTGGCGACTCTATTTAAATGTATATAAACCTGGCCAAGCAATTCCTCAGTTTTAGACATCCTAAAGAAAAAAATTTAAGGTAGCCTCAGTAATCCCCTCAGGGAGAGCTAAATGCTGATACAAACACATTACATAATACTACAGACAGCATCATTTGACTGGTGCCTTTTCTGTGTTCATGGCCTTTATTTCGTGATTATTCACTGATGGTTTTTGATTGCATATGTCATGCACCAAGCTTATATCAATAAACTTCTTTCAGTAAATGGACAATAATGAAATATTATAATCAAAGCAAAGTGGAATTCCTCGTAAACTGAACAAAAATTATTGAGTGTAGTCTCCTGAAAAAGAAAATATTCTGTCACTTTCTGCACTGTGGTACTCCTACAGAAGCAAATGCCTCTCCCTTCTAAAAATCACAAGGTACAAAGATCTTGCAGTGCCTTCACTGTAGTGTTATGCATTCAATTAATTGTTTCCCTACTACTGTGGACTCAGCTATCACTTTTATGAAAAAGCACAATAAGCCTTTTTCCAGGCAAGCCATGCCCTGGACTTTTCTTGCTATGTAAATGAAAGTTCAGAACAAGTAAGTACCCTAGTAAGAACCTGAGATTGTCTATTTTAATTAATTCAAACTAGCAGCCTATGTTACTTAAGCAACTTCATATTTTAGTTTACACTTTATTAAAATGTGCTTTGCAACACTGAAGGTATAAGTCTGACTTAGTGGGTTTCAGTACACAGCGATGTAAGCAATGTACGGACATAAAGCTGAAGTTCTTTCTCATGTCTTCCCATGCTATCCCAAAACCTCTTGCACCTCGTTTGGTGTGCCCGAGACCACAGAGTGGTGATTGGAATGAGAACCAACATCTCATTTTGAAGATAGTGTGGGTTCAATAAAGTAAGATCTGCTAGAAAACAATGAAGCACAATCCATTTTTAAAACCTACTGACTTCTGAGTTAGGTTCCTAAATGACTTACATGCCTATGTAAATTTAATTTTCTATTTTTTGTTACCTCCCTCGCTAGCTCGCTCAGCCTGTTCACTCATATACTGTACCTTCTTTCTTTCATCAGCTTACTCAGTGTGCTAGGCAGTAAGCTGTTTGTCATAGGGTACCTGTCATTTCTTATATATCCATAGAATGCCTCAGCTCTGCCAGAGATTACAGATGGTACTGTAATGTAAGTGCTATAACTCAGAGGAATGTAAAAATAAAATCTGGTACATCTGTGTTACATATAATGATGTTTTATTTTCTTTACATGCTCATTATACTCTAACTAAATATGTCAAAAATTAAGTGAACAGTGCTCAGATCTGCAAGGAATATATCAAGGGATGTGATAAAATCCTTAGCTGGTACAGAATTCACTTCATGAAAGACAAAATACTTAAGTGTCAGTGGTTATTTTAACTGTTCTGTGAATTATTCCACAGAAATAAGTCATATGTTAATATGCAGAAACTGCTTCTGCCAGTATTAACTAATTGCCCCTTCCCCCCATCTCCACCCCTAATTCTTGATTATATATTTCAGTTCACCACCTCTGTTTATCACTCCTTCTCTATGCCTCCCTGTTATGCTCCACTAGAACCTCTTCCTTCTTTCCAACTCAATAGCCCTTGTTTAAACTTTATTGAAAGAGCTTCCTTTCTGTTTTGAGAACATCAGGATGTCCACTGACTGAGTCCCACAGCACCCTCTGTGCAAGCTCTATCCATGCATTCCTGTCCCTCTCCTCCTCCCATTACCTGTATTAGCTCATTACTGATGGACTACCCATATAGAATGTTTAAGCATATCAATATCAAAAATATGGTGCTACTACTCCAAAAGTTATTTTGGAGCATTTTGGGGACATGATGAAACCTTTTAGAAGGTCCACTACACTGTAGACAATAACACTTGTCTCTCTTGTATGATGTTTAGCCAAGCCATTTTATCTCTGCTTTAACTTCACCATTTTGACAAAATACTTTGAATTCTCAGGATGAAAAACATTATAAGATACCTAATTTTGTTTGGGGAGCTTACCAGTTCATAGCTAAGTATGTAACAAAATAATTAAACCAGAGTCTGTCATTATATTCTGGTTTCCTCACGTCTCTTGCTCTCAATACCTGTATTAGCCTAGAAATGTGTCGATTTTTTCCTTATTTAAAAGCATATTCAATATTGATGTTGTAGGTGTTGAAAACCTTTTCCTTCACTATGTAAAGCAAGGCCTCTCTGTTTCCAAGTTGCAAACCTCAGTTGTCTAAAGGGAGATAAAATTAATTTTGGCCTCAGTGGATAGGCCAATCCTATCATGACAGGCACAATCTTTGTAAAATGTCCCAGCTCAGCACACGAGATGCTCGCTAAAGAATGGTTTAGTTCAGCTAAAGCCTCCTCCCTGCTTATTTTGCTGCCTTATGCCCTGACCAAGGAACAGGTAAGCAAAGATGCAGTGTCTATCGTACGAGACTAATACAGCTTTTGTTGGATTTTATCATATTAGCATGAAATGTCTGCGATTATAATGAAACCTTGTTTGGGTTTTCTGATGAGAGCTTTAGTTATTACTTCAACAACCAAGGGGAAAAAAGTAAAGATTCCAGTCATGATTTGACACTTGAAGCAGATGTACTCCAGAGGAGGACTAGAACACATTAAGTGCTCTCCTATAATTTCTGATATCCATGGTGGCTGTCACCCACTAGCTGAAGCTCATAAAAATTTATCAGCACTTGACAATGCACTTGGAAAGACTGAATTCTCTGCAAATATGCTTCACTGAGGAAACACAGGAAAGTTGGATTGCTTACAATGAAGTGATTGAAATGACTGCCAAGAAAAACGCATGCAGGTTTCATTATAACTATTAGTCTAATAGGTTCACATTTTACTCTCTATTTAAATCAGAAACATATCTACTATTTCCCACACTTACACTACTATTAGCCTTTGGTGAAGAAAGGAAAAAACAGATGAGGCATCAGGCTTGGGACTGCAAGCACTGTGTGTAACCTAGAAGCAACCATGGCCATTTTTTTTCAATGCAAAATAGAAATGGAAACAAACAAAACCTTCTATAATTCTCCAGCCAATTTGCTTTCCATACAACAGGCTGCACTCGTATGTTCCAACCACTGCTGCAGACAGGCAGCCAGCCACTGGATTTCCATCCCTATTACCCTTGTCTTACCACTCTTTGCCTGATTTTCTCTCTACAAAACTAAAGGAAAGACTGGAGCTGAAAACCTGGTGCCAAATATCAAAATCATTTCCAGCCCATCTCTGATGTGACTGTTGAAAACACATGAAAATAGGAACTGAAGGGTTTACATTCATCAGTGTGTCCAGAACTGCAGTCATGGGCCACCATGTTAGAAATGTCTTTTTGTCTATCATCTATATTATTCCATAAAATATCTATACCCTAGGCCATGCCTATGGCACATACAGCCAACTACCAAAACTGTCTTACACCCTGCAACAAACTTGAGTTCTTTCATAAAAAGGTAAGGCACATAATGTGCCACAAAGTAAAGAGATCAAGGTTTTTTCTAGTATCTAGCAGAAAGGGATTTTTTCAAATAAAATTTCTACAAAATGGGAAGCAAGTGATGTTCCATGGTATAGGAAAAGGTTTAAAAAATACCACTTAGGTAGTCAATCTTAGCCATAGGAAAAACACTTCCTGACCCCAAATCCAGTCACTGGTTTAATCCTGAGTTTGTGAGCAATATATATGAATCAGACAAGTATGAATGCTATGCCACTAAAACTACTTTTTATATCTCTACCTCCATTGCCTAGAGGCAGGTGAAAAAAGAACTCATATTATGGATCAAAGAAGGAAAAATTCTTCCTAGCCCCCAAAAGTAATCACTGTAAACCCTGAAGCATGGGATTAGTATAATATGAATACAGTATATACAATATATATTACACCACCTTTTAAATTCAAACCTCTATTAACTATCTTGTCACAGATATTAAGCAAATTAAAGTCTTAGCAAGTGTATTCAGTCACAGAATATTATCAATGTGTTCTTGGGAAGAACTTCAGAAATTCTACTCTACAAAATAGTACTTCATCTTATGCTTTTAACCTGACAGACCAGAGTATAGAAGATTGTTTCATAAAACCTATCATCTACTCCAAGTTATTAATTAAGTTCCTAGTTTTTAGGAGACGTTAAGTCACAGAAAAATTTGGCTCGTAGAAGGATACTATTTTTCCAAAATATGACAAGTATTTTACTTTGGGAGATTTTGACTGAGATTTTTGCTGAGAGGTCCCTGGTATGCAGTACTGGTTCTTCAGTGTCAGATGCATCTTTGTAAATCAGATTATCTGCATTTAAACATTTTTGGCAATCTGTGTTTTAACAAAGTTATGAGTCACAAGTCTTTTGGCATCCAGAAAATTCAGAACCCAAAATTATCCAGTTGTGGTGTTTCTGTGGTTTCACAGTCTCTGACAAGTGCAGTGATGGGGACAGGAGTAACTAAAGTCAGCCTAGATAAGATATTGTCAGCAGGAACCCATCTGGTGCTTTTCAAACATATTTGTAATGGCCATGAAAGTACAACTTCTCTGCCTTGAACGCAGCTTAAGGTTTTGATTATGAGTTATTGGCATAAGACTGAGACTCATTTGCCTGTCAGATCATCTCTTGCTGTCATTCCTTAGCTTATGGTCATCCTGGTCCTACAGTTAAGGGGTTACAGTAGGGAACCAGACTCTGGCAGTCTACAAGACTCTACTAGATCTATTTATTACCCTGATTTTTAGCTGACCTCTAGGTCATCTTTAGTAACAAAGGCAGAGGTCTAGTTATTGAGACTTTCATTCCCAAAGGAGTCATATCGTCTTGATACACTGTTTTAATTTATGTAAGTTGCCCAGGTGCCAACATGATGGCTAGTATAGCAGATCTGAAAGAAACAATCCAGGGACAATGAGTAATTGAATGGCTTTGCTTAAATCATTATAAAAAAGTACCTGGCAGAATAACAGACAATTCTATAGCAATAAGCAACACATAATCTCTTTTATCAGACTTCCTTATCACACACAGTTCAGCAGCTAGTTTGAAAGGCTTTATATACAAAACTAACTAAAAGCAATATTTAACAGAGAGTTATTTTCTGTGTCACTCTAAATCATTGTTTAGCTTTATGCACTGAAACGGTGGAACTGAGTCCGTTATTTTCTGATGTTTGGATTTCTACAGTAAAGAATAGATGGAAGAGAACAAAGAGGGCATCTGACAAATATGACAGCCCAAATATTATAGCCCGGAAGGAAAGAAGAAAGGAAGACAGAAAGGGAAAGAAATGGCAGTGTTACACCAGGAATTGAGGGGTTTTTTGTAGGCTATACAAGGTAATTGGTTGTAATGTGAATTATGCTTCCCAAGCCAAATGTGAGAGTGCTTAACAGACACAGAGGTCAATTATCTCTTAGTAGAGCCTGCTCAAAGAAAGAGGCTATTGCAATTAAAATACAGTATTAAAAATGGTTGGCCATTTTAGTATTTTAAATCACTATCCTTCTCAAAAAGCTGTGCATAGTAATTCCTGTCATTGTATGCCTCACGGAATACTCTGTCCTTGGAAGAAAAAAATCACTAAAAATACTATTCCTCTGAGTTTCTTCTGGTGTGAGCCTTGGAAATCTGAGGTTACTCAAATAAAGACATCAGAAACTTATTTCTAAGTACTGTATATTTCTCACTTCTAAGTACTGTATATGTTTACCTTGTCAAAAAGGCAAATTTAGAGATAAAGAGTACCTAGGGAAAAGAGGTTGTAATTTGCAAATGCGATTCCAGTTCTCAGTGTTGACAATCTGTTATGGTATTGCAGATTACAGGGCAGTCAGACTCAAATAAGGACTCTATTTTGCTTCTCACCTTTAATATGACTGGACTTTGGAATAATTGGTCCTCTTGTATCTCTTCAAAAAACTGACCTAATTTTTGTGGCCTTTATTAAGAAAGTTAGATCTTTTTGTTATAAACTTTTAAATAGAAACCCTATTCAGAGTCATATCACAATTCATTTTGGACGGAAGTAGAATAAGCACTGCTCAAAAACACTGGCAAAAACTGTTCCAAAAGATATCGGATGCAAAACCAGAGGTACTCTTCTTATAACAGTGCATTTACTTAAAGCAACAGATATTTTTCAGTATGTTTGATCCCAGCCTTTCAGGAAAGGACTTCGTACAGAAAAGTTCATGCCATACTATGGTGTGTGAAAAACAAGATGGGGCTCTGCCACTAAAAAAAATATGATATAAAGCACTGAAAGTGTTGTTTCACATAAAAAAAATATAATTTCTCATCAAGTAATTAGCACAATAAAAGTAAGAGCTGTGGTAAATGATAGAGATACAGTGAGACCCTTTCCCAACTGACACCCATAAACCACAAAGTTCTTTTTATGATGAACATTCTCAGCAAGGCTAAATATAGGATTTATTTAGCTATCACTTGAGAAATCTCTTTGTTTGAGAGCTGCTAGCAGAAACAGGAAGTGATTACTCAAAATCACTTATATAAACATGAAAATACATTCTCTTCAACAAGAAGAAATCTACCCAGGAAATAAACCCTTCTTCACTTTCTAGGTAAAGTCAGTTGAGAGGCAGCATTTCTCCAAAAAGGGCTAGGTTTCCTTCCTTCAAAATACAGAATATGCTTGAGCTGGACTTCCAGTTCAACACTGTATTATATTGTATACATTTTTGTTTGTTTGCTTTACTATGTTCCTCTTCTGAGAGATTAGTTTCACTGATCTTCAATGAATTTTGTACCAGTGAAATCCATTATTTTACACACAATTTCAAAAATGGTAGCTTTGAGTTTACATTTTCTGCACCGCATCCCAATTTAACATGTTGAATATGCACTTGTCAGAGTATTGCAGCATGCACAAAGAATCTTACAAGCACAATTACCTCTGATGTATGTATGACTGCACAAATACTTCATTCCTGAGCAAAACTGCTATTCTTGCAGAGTTTGAAAAATTTATTTTGGAAGACTGTAGTTGTTATCATTTGGTTTCAGGGGGATTTTTTTTTTTTTTTTTTTTTTTGCCTTTCAGGAAAGGCAACACTATTTTGAGGATTATTCAGTTCTACTCTAAGGTAAACGTAAATTCATACTACTAGAAACAACTTCCTAAAAGTACATTTCTGGTGGAATTTCAGACACTGAACACGTTCCTTAAAATCCTCTTACTCAGGCCTTTATATACATATAAATATACATACCTGTTGCTTGCTTGCTTACTTGTTTGTATAACTAGCTAGGCCTTTGTGATAATTTAATATTTAAGAATTTTATATAGTTTCCTGTGAGTGTTCAACTAGGTCTTATAAACAGAGAAAAACATATAAATAAACTAGAAAACACTACATATTGGTTCAGCTTCCTGGATCAATGTGCCAGCCACTCTCTGGAATATCAGCTAACCAACTAGTGTAGAATCCATTAAAACTTCTGAGAAGTTTTAGCAGACCATGGTATTTTTCTGGTTCAGACATTTGGAGAACCACTTTCTACTTTAATGGTTGACATCGTCAGCTGCTTTACACATGACCACTTCTCCTGAACACTAGCAGGGAGGTGAAAAGGATCACAGGGTTTTTTCCCAGCATAGGCTCAACAGCTGTTCAGGACTAACATTTAGTAATTATCTCTGAGAACAATACAAAACCCTATATATTTTTTTCCTCATCATCTGCATTTTTAATTTGCTTTGCAGAACAAGTCTGCAAATGACCCAGGAAGGACTCAAGGGTATTATCCTGACCTACAGAGGCTGTGTTTATCCCAGTAGCAAAGAATATGCAAACAATCTCACTTACAGTTTTCTCCCATTTCAAAAAGAGGTTAAATTTGGCAATGCACTGTACGGCTCACAACAGTCATATTAGACCCCAACAGCACTGACTTGGATGAAAACAGCAAATGGATGAAGATATCACCTGGAGGAACAAATGATTCTTTGAGGAGACAGAAGGACCCTTAAAATCTTTGATGTCTTTGTATCATCCTCCAGCAAGAAGAATACACTGTATACACATAGGTTTGTGGTAGATACAAGGATATTCATAAGGTTAAGACATCTCAAAATTAATCTGGCTAAAACTTTCCTTCTATTCGCAGCTGCCTGTGTAATCCAAACTTCCATGATTCCTTGGCTTATTGTAATCCTTTGTAGCATGACACAATATGAAAGTCTTCTTTTACCAAAACAGTATATACAAGTGAGAAGTCCACTTGCTCAGCACCAGAGACCACAGAGAATACACAGCTCTTGCTGCTCTCACTCTCTGATGAGCACAGTCAAAGCCAAGGTTTCAGAAATCTTTGCAGAACAGCCTGGCTCACCTACATGAGTATCCCTGTTCACAGCCCTGACCTTATTGCCCCAGAACCTTGACAGAGAAACACATTTCTTAAAGACAGGGAACTAGTACATGAAGCTGAAGTTCATGTCTGGAAGAGATCAAGATCCAATAAAATCTCAGCTGTTCCAGTGCAAACAGCTAAACTTTTTGAATTAGCTTTCCACCTGTGTATTCGAGGGTTTATGTCCCACTAATTTGGTAAAGAATCAGGGAACAAGACAAAAAAAATATTTCTTCATTCATATTTTTACTTGTCTAGGAACACATTAGAATACTCTAGAAGATTCTAAGAGCTTCAGGGAAGGTGGGTGGAAATTTAGTAACACTGAATATGCTCGTTCTAATAATTGTCCTCAAGAGGTATTTCTTACAATTGAAGTTGTATTATGTTACTTGTTATTTAGTTTGTCTGTTTTGAGAGGATACAGGAGTTGCTTTTTTTTGAAGTACTAGTTGACCACATAGTGTACAATGGAAGTAGTTGAGTTTGCTAATTTGAAATAAGTCCTAAAGACTTTAATATTCCTTGCACTATAGCAACGCAGAAAGTCATTCCTATTTAATTAGTTAGGCCAAAGTATTTGCAAAACAATTAAGAATGTAATTTAATTTTGGTGTTTGGTAAACATCCAGGGATTCATTCATTCTGAACTTATGACCTACATGTTGAGTTTACTTTGCAAAGTATCATTAAACCAGTCAGTTAGAACTCACAATTAAAATGTGCGACATGGCAAACCTAATAATTATATATTACAAATTAGAAATATGTGTTGATTTTTTAAAAAAAAAGACTTTATAGCTTAAAAAATTAACTGTGTGGTCAAATCATAATGGTGTCAGTGAGGAAGTCCCTTTGAAACATCTCCATGAAGCCTGAGGCATTTAGCTCTCTAAGAAATTATTTTCCATGTTGCCTCCTCATTCCCATGGAAAGACTAATTCAGTGTACAGGTTCCAGTAGGGCATTGTGCCTAGACAAACAGCTTCCACCAGTGCCCTTCAGGGTAGATATAGGGGAGTGATAGCAATATCACTGACTATATGCTACAATCAGCCTGTTCCTGTGAGGAGAAGATTCAGATGGCAATTGGACACACGGGCACAGCAGCAGCTCACCAGCCATGTCAAAATTATTATGCAACATGACTACATAATTACACACACAAAAAAAAAGCTATGTGAAAGGACACCACACTTACAGGAATTAGGAAATGCCAGAATTAAGATTGTCTATCCAATCTTTATTCTCCTCTTCTGTATATGTATTATTATTGTCTTTACTCACATGTTCATACACTTCCCTTCCTATGGGACTTCCTGGCACAGTCTCTAAATGGGCGATTATTCAGATTTTCATTTCATCTTCCTCACTGGTTATTTGAACTTATTTAATGACTATCAAAACTTGCAGTGATTATAAAATTATTCATCCCTTCCAATTCCTCATTAGGTTAGTCACAGTCATGTCTAAATCCTTCTCAAGCACCAATCTTTTCAATGTCCTGAAGCCTGAAGGGAAGAATGCATATTAAGAGTCCATCTTACAGCAGAAAAAAAGGGAGAGTAAGGCCAAAATTGTCCAAATTATCCATTCGTTTTCTGCGCCCAACATGAAACATCAATACATCACGTATTGAACAGTTCTTTATATACTCAAATTATAGTTCCACTCAACTCTAAATGCAATTGTGACTTCTGGACAAGAGGCCTCTTCTTCGGCTGCAGTTTCTAACCTTGTTCACTTTTCACCTTCCACCTTCTGCAGTCAATGGGATAGATCACTAAAAGAAGGGGAGCACCCTGAACACAGCAAAAAAATTCAGAACCTTACTCTCAGTTCCCCTTCTGCATCCTCAGTGGTAAAGTCAGACACTTCACAGGCAGATCAAGTATGATATTAAAAATCCAAGTTATGCTAAAGACTGGGATCAAAGTTACACTTCAAAAACAACATAAAGTTTCAGCAGGCTATCAAGGTTAACTCAATCTTGATACTAATGATCAAATAAGGGTTTAAATGACCTCATCACCGGAGCACCCTCCAGCGAAATGTCAAGACCCTCATTCAAAGAATAAAGGGTCTGGATCTGCTGAGCAAAGAGATGCAATAACTTTTAAAAACTGGCTGAAACTATATTATTTTCCCAGTTTATAAACAGATAAGGTATTTCTACTCATAAAACTCTCATGATGAACTTTTCTGAAGCACAGACTGAGAGCAGATTCTTGGATGGTTTATTTTGAGAAAAAGGTAACTGAAAGAATGGTCTTCTAAAGGCACATCTCAAAAGGCAGTCCCTGCAAGACTCCAACAGATACAGGGAGAAAGAGAAGCTCAGGTCTTTAAAAGTTTGGATGCACCTGGCTCCAGAGGGAGTAATGCCCCTAACTCTGCTGGAGGACCCGGTCCCCTGCGGTCAGGCTGACTGTGATGCTGTGCTGCATTTTTTCTTCCAGATGTCAGCATGTGCCCATTCTGCCCACGCTTGGATCCCCACAGTTCGAGCCCTGAGATTTCCCCAAGCAGAAACTGCCAGGCATCTAACACATAAAATTCAAGCTTGTTTTCTGTGATATAGCCAGACATTCAAAATGGACAAGGCTGAAACCACCAAACCCATTTTACATGTGACCTAAGCCAGAATCCAGCTCTCCAGAGGCAAAAGGCTAGTAAATTAACCTACTGTGTCACCTAACCCTTCACTATTGATTAGTAATTATTCTTTTCAAATGAAACAAGGACATAGGACATAAGGTCATCTACAGTATATCCTGAGAAAAGCCAATGTTTCCCTACATCCTTCCATCCATCACTGTTGAGCACTGACTTGAAAGAAAAAAGTTCTCATTGAAATACAATTAAAAAAGTAATTTAACTCAGTCTGCGTAAACCAGGAAGAGCTCGCGGATGTGAGCTAGTTCTGAGACAGGCATGACAGGCACAACTATGGTCAATTTTTCTTCAATCTGAAGAAGCCATTGGAAAATTTTATAAAAGAAGCAGTCAATGAATAAATAAAACAACCAGGGACCAGCGGTCCTAGTGATGCCAGTTTACAGCTCAAAATTCATACTGTCTCTCTTTGGCCATACTGGCCTCTCTTTGATCATTTCTTTCCTTTTTATCTTTCCTACATCTGATTAACTGCTAATTAATTGATTGAAAAACATGCTGTTCATACAAATGCACTGAATTAATTGTTTTATTACCTAGAAAAACCCACTCTACATTCTTTTGAACTATAAATGTTGCAGTTAAAAGCACCATTGAGAAAAGAAAAATATCTGTATCTTTTAAGGACATAGCACTTATAATCTTTGAGGGAAGCAGTGGCCCTGTATTGTCCTGTGTGATAAACAACGCTGTATTCTCCAGAAGATTGACTTCACCTATAGAACTAGCAAATGGAACAGGTGGGACCATGCTCTAAGATCTGAATTTCCAGAAAGCCCAACTGAATCTAAATCTAAGATATGTTCCACATTTGAAGCTGAGACTTAAAATGGACTGGATTTAAGATGAGATCCCAGGTCACAGCTGCATTTTGGACACCAGAATTTTGTTTGCTTTTCAACCTATCATAAACACAAGCTTTTCTGCAGTAGCATAAATTCTGCGGTACAAATTTTGAGCAGACAGCAACATCTCAGTCTTTAAGACAGTCTTTCTACAACATAGTGGATTATTAGCTTCCTTGAGGAACTAGTGATATTGTTTTATTTCAAAGAAATAAGAATGGCAATCAGTTACAAATCACCACACAGTTTTCCCTTGATTTTGAAAGGTGCTGCTTCATTTCAAACTAAAATATTTGATAAGTTTACAATTTCTTCTATGACTTCAGAAGACACATGAGAATCTCATGTGTAAGTTCTATGATTGCACACATAGCGTGGGAAATGCAGTACACAGTGTTCTCAATACATTAATGCCATAAGTTTACAGTAGCAATTAGAGCACAAAGAGTAAAATGTGCATTTGGATTATATTCTGTCAGTCAGTATATTTCAAAGGTAGTGAAACTGTTCACCATTTCATGGTGAGTTTATGATTCTAATATCTTAAATACGTATGAAGTGTATTTTATCTGAAGTCATGTGTGACATATAAAGAATAGAGGAATCTAAATTACACCACTTTGCCTAAGGCCACAGTATGTAGGTATTTTAGAGTTAAGGTTATCATACTACTCAGTTTCGGAGCATTTTGGGGGGGGGGGGTATTTTTGTCTACAGTAGGAATCTCAAAACAGGTATTAACCTTACATACTATATGCATTGGATCCAATTCTCAGCAACTTGGCCTGTTGCTACCAAAGCATTTAACTAAAAGTACTGATCTAAAAACAAAGACTGGCCTGAAGGGTAGCCAGCTCCTATCTAATGTGCAAGAAGAGAGGAGTGTATCACTCCTGAAGCTGAAAGCAGAAAGCAAAGCCATCCAGCACAGCAATCTGCTTGACTCAAGACAGAATAGCCTCCCTTTTCTATCTTTTAAAGTGCTTCTTATTTAGCTTTGTATCACATTCAATAGGTATTCTTCTTTCTAATCCCAAATATAATATTTTTTTTATCTAGTGTACCATAAGAAAGATTCATGTCAGGTACCTTTCTGTAGATATCCCAATAATATATTCTATAGCTCCTATGTAGCATTTCTAAGATCTCTTCTTTATACACATCATCTTTTGTCTATACACATGGACCATCCTAAACAACTGATTGAGCCAAATACTATTTTTTTTTAATATATATCTTTTCAGCAGTATCTTCTCTGTTGCTGCAATACAATGTATGTCTTCATTCTTCTAAAGGCTCTTTATTGCCATCCTTGGCTTGGAATGCTTCTCCTCAAGTTTGGAAGGAGCTTTCATAAACACACAGAAAGTCCACTCCCATATCAGCTCATCCTAAAAAAATTTTTTGTCCTACGAAAAGATTTGGAGGAACTAGTTTGCTGGTATGCTGAAACTGTAACTCACAGCAATATAGTATCGTTCTTTTCTTGTCTTCTTTTACTTCATCTTTCTGTTGTCCCTGTTTTTATTTAGATTGTGCTCTGCCTAGTGCATCTGGGTGTCACATGCAGCTTCTCTGGTATATATCAATACATATAACATAAAATAATGTTGGCAACTGTTCCACCCCATTTCTGAGGCGGATTCAAATGTAGGACAAAGCATACTTCTGTTCACTTTTGCTGATTTACACAATCAGATGATAATGTATCGCATCTTTCAGATTCTAAGTTAATGCAAAATTAAAGCATCCTTCCCATTTTTTAAGTTTAATAGCTCATCTGATTTCCTTCAATAATATAATTCTGAGTAATGCAAACTTTATCATATAATTTCTTACATAAAATACTTAGGCAAACTTTTGAATGCCTTCCCAGATTGATGTAGGGCTTCCTTCCTCTGGTATTTGTTGGAAAGATGCTTTCAGTTTCTCTGCTCATTGAAGCTGAAGCAATTATAACAGTCTTCTCAGTTCAAAACCTCTGTGGAGTTTTGTCATTACCATGATACCCCATTCAAATTTAAAGTGTTGATTCGTGCTTCCTCTCTAAAGTGTGAACTTTTCTGGTTTTCTTGGTGATAACACCTGTAGTGAGGTCTACATATCCAAGAGATTATAAGAGCAAAAAAATTTAGGCACTATGGTATCAGGAAGACGGACACTAGGAAAGAACAAGAATCAATTTCTTCAAATGTTATTCCTTCTAACATTTTTACACTACTTGAAAATTGTTTTTAGATATTTACATTTCATCATAGTGGTAAGCTTTGAGAATAATCACAAGACACTGTGAAAAGGGATTGATAATGAAACATGGTTTAATAGACAGGAAATGTTTTGTCTGTGGATGAAATCAGATTCCTGTTCTTGGTTGCTCTAAAAGAATGAACAGCATAAATTTGGTCGTGGCTCCCTACAACTCGTAATGAACAGGTATAAAGATCATAAATAATGAAAAGAACAATTAATTTCATCTGAGAGTATAAGCAGATAGCGGACATGAAGAACAAATTGAAACTAGACAGTTACTGCAAACTGAGGCAAAGATATTAGCAGAGCGATACGAAGACCTCTTTATTGTTTACACTAATGCTTTCTTTGAGCAAACAGATGTTCTAGAATTGTAAATCCAATACATTTCATGAATGCTAACATCCTCTGGAAAATAACTAGTTTGCTAGAGTTGGATTATAAAGAAGTTTACTTCTTTGAAAAGGAATTTTGTAGCCAGCAGATTTACTAAATCCGATAGTTCCCTATAGTGCCATATTTCTTAATTTTTTTAGAAATTAAACCCAACATTAACATAAAAATGTCAGTGGCTGAGTATGTAAAATGACTTTTTCTTAGAATTCTTTTTTAAAATATGCCCATCTGAACTAGAATTATAATGGCTTCAATACTATGGATTAACATCATATAAGAGACCACAATTATGTCTAAGCAGCCATTTCACTCACGGAAGGACAAAGCAGATATTTTTGAATGTATAAGTTAAGTGAACAGTCTGTCATTTATATCTTCACGCATTTCAGTGGCAGGTTTTTTCCCCTCTGGCACTTGTGGTTTCGATGTATCACCCGCCAGGAAAGGACATTGTTCTTGAAGGTTCAGCAAAGAAGCGCTACAATGTAACCACAAAAGAAGATTTCAAGTATCATTAAGGATCTGATTTAAATCCACAAAAGCAATGAAACTTAAGAGTAAGTCAATTATGATTGACATGTGTCCCTTAACGTATGCTAGATACTGCTTGCTGCACATGCAGGAAGTTATTAAAACCATTTAACAATACATTTGGCGTGATGACAGCCAGATCAAGGAGCACAGTCAATTAAAACAAGAGACAGATAAATTCAAAAATTATGGGAGCTAATTCAGTACAGGGATGTAATTAAAAGTTCAAGTGGTTATGTAAACCTTTGTGGTTCACTTGTCGGACTGTCAGTCACATGGTAACAAGCTGAAGGGACCCTGCAAAGAACCATGACTTTCCCCTTGGCAGCGTACAGTGGGTCCTCCAAACTCAAACACAGATCTCTGCACAGAGGTGATTTTCTGTATAGAAATAGCAGTCACTGCTAATCCTGCTAAAGTTACTGTGAGTTGCAGGTGGTTAAAACTTCTGTCTGTAAGTCTGACTTCTGAAAATTTTGTTTGTGGATATTAGCATCTGGTCACCATGAAAATTGATATTTGGGGTAAAGACACTCATGTTGCTTAAAGACAGAAAAAGGTGAAGAGAACCCTGACATTTGGATTCTATTGTTTGTAAAATCCTTCAATAACAAGATGAGAGTCTCTTCAAAGATTTCCAGAAGAGAGAGGGGAAAAAATGTAGGGAGGGAACTGAAAGCAATATGTTTCTGGTACTTTACTTATTTTGCAGGAGGTACAGCTCATTAAAACACGCTCAAAATGATGCTGCTAGGAAAGCAGATTTTGAATGAATGTTAGTGAGGTCTGCAAATCAGAGTTAAAATCTGCAATGCAAGCACATTCACCACCTCCCACAGCCAGATGGGATGTGGTTTAGTAAACATTTTTTTGCTGTGAGACCCAAAATTATTCACACAGAGGGCACAGACAGACCAAAACTCCTCTGATAGCTCCTTGTCTAAAAGCCACCCAGCTACATTTACATAGCACCAGGCTCCAACTAATGCAATGGTCTAACAGCTCAGTCAGATTGGAGCCTAAATGGGGTTAGGACAGCTCTATTTCTATCTGCCCATATAGAGGTAACAAAGAAGACATGAAATACAGAATCTTTTCCATATTTTGATATTTAAAAATTTCTGTAACTTTTATCAAAGATTGTTTCCTCTCAACACTACTATCTTTTCTGTCCCTTTTTTCCTTAATTTTTACTACTTAAATTGCAATTTTTTTCAGTATGTCTTTTATTACAGCACCTGAAGCAGTAATGGACTGATGGTTCATTTCTGCATTTAGGCTTAATAGGAAGAGAACTACAACTTGTGGTTTAAGTGGTAAGAACATGCTCTAACCCTTTCCTGGCACATTCCATCCAACAGTATGGAACATCTTGTTACAAATTAATACTCAGCCTCATACAAGCATTGTCTCTAGATTGTAGTAGGGCACAGAACAGTTACAAAACTTCCCCAAGGTCATTGTAAAGTCTCTGTCAAAACAAGAATAGAACACACATGATTGCCAATTTTTACTTTAGCTATATAATGATTATTTCCCTGACACACAATATCTCTTTATGCATATGTCCTTAGTAATAAAAAATAGGGAAAAGAAATACCTCAGATATATATGATGCAGTCTATAAGCAGAAGTCTCACTAAACAATATGTCTTTCAAATTTTTCCATGAGGCATCAACATCTCTTTAAGGGCTTTATCATCGTTACTGACACATAATCATTCCTTGCAGGTGGAAAATATTGTACTGAGATAATTGGGATAGTTATTGGATATGACTCCTCACTGGTTTTAAGGCAGTATTAAGGCATGATTGCATCCTGCTCAAAGAAAAGAATGAATATTCTCTGCATTTATGTCAGATTGAGTGATTTATGGGTATTGTAAGTACTGCTCTAGATTATAAGGTCTAACATTATCTGATGGGATGCAATACAAACTTAAAATATGGATACTTTCCCCTTAGAAAAGAAAAATATAGATGCTTTCCCCTTACAGAGGAAAAGTTGTTTTGGCTGTTGGAGTCACATTTACTGTTGGTTTATCTGGGTGGGGTAACTTGATCTCAGCTTATATGGAGGAAACTGTCATCTCACAGTGCCACACTCACTGTAAAGAGAACAAATATTTTGAAAACCTTTCCTAAATAACTGGGCTTATTAATGAAAAAAAATCTGGTATCTGTAAATAAGCACTTTGCTGATACATTTGCGAGCAGTAAATCACTCCTAGGAATCCTGTTTGTGCTGGATAGCTTAAATGTCTAAGCAAACCTTGGTTCCTCAAATAAGGGCTTGGGCTTCGGATTATGTGAGAGAGAAAGGGGGCAGTTGAATGGAGACACTTCTTCATCCTACAAGACCTTTGAGAGGGAAATCTCTGCCCACAGTTGGGGAGGGGAAAATCCTCTACCCAGAGCAAGAAAAATTATGGCTTTATATAGCAAAGAAACCTCTAAGGAAGCATTAAATTTGCTATTCTTTTTTCTCCGGGATAATAGTCACACATGCTATACATGGAGGTTCAGGCGTTTCTTTTATTCTAATTGTGTCACACCTGACACAATTAGAAGATTAAACAGATAAAATAGTGTGCTCTATGTGAACAGAAGGTGTGCAATAGTAAGGAAACAAGGATCATTTTTCATGGAAATGAAGGACAGTTCTCTAACAAAGTTAATGTTTAGTCTTTAGTTCAAAACTGGTCTGACCCAAAGCCCACTGGAGTCAACGTAAGTTTCTGCATTAACTTCAGAATGTTGGGTCAAGGCCAGTATTATTCCTGTTGTTAGGGCTCATTGTTTAATTTTAATAAAAGAAAACTGTTTAATTTCCTTTTTTAGAAGAAGAAATTTTCCAAGACCAAGTGTCAGTTGTGTCCATTTTTTTATTAAAAGCTTCTTCCCTGGATACTTTGTCAGTAGAATGAGTAAGTTATGGTGTATTCTTAAGATTTTTCTCATTCAATGAAAAGTAATGTCAGAAATTACCAGCCCCAAAATTTACATCTCATACTATGGAAGCTTCCCAGGAAGGGGGGGAGGGGGAAAAGTAAAAAAACTAGACATAACTTTATTGCCTAGGAAGACCTTTGGCTATTGTTTTGTGGTTATTTTTATGGGATAGAATGTCACTATGTGCAATACTACAGGCATTTCCAGTCATTGTTCCATATACAGAACTCCCATTGAAATCAATGGCACTGTTGCATGAAACTCCATGGCAGGATACGGCTGTAAGAGTAGTGAATTCTATCCTAATGTAACAAGTCAGATGACTGCAAAGTGATCTCTAAGCCAGGTGATGATGCCCCTGAAGCTGAATTTTTTTGGAAAAAAATAAGAAAGATATGAGACATCAAGACCAGATTCCCCCTGCTGTTACTCCACAGCCAGAGAAACTCAGGTGAAGTGTTTTTAACCTTCTCACTCTCTCTCTCATCTGCTACCCCCTGAAGTTCCAAGAGCTGACGAGGAGAAAGCAAGCTCTTCCACTATAAGGGAATAGCTTTTCTGATGCCAGAATTCCAGTTCTGCCTTTCCCCAGACCAAAGCAAAGCTTGCTGACAGGATGTCACGCCATATCTGCTCTATTTCACAGATACCCGGCAAAACAAACCATATAGACCTTTGAAAGATGTAACAGTAATAGAGTTTTTTTTACTTTGGGGTGTTTTTTTCATTATGGTCAGCATTTACATTCTGGATCATCCTTATCTCCAAAAGTCTAGTTTAATGATAGCAGTTACCATCTCAGCCTAATTCTCAAGTGATCTGTCACCTGGGCCATTAAAGTGGTGTCTACCTATATATTTTCAGTTCTTAATTCATGTGAGTCCTTCACCACGGCATGCAGGGCAGCAATCAAGAAATAAGTCCAGAAGAAACATTCTGTTACTGGGGGAAAAACTCAGCCACCTGCACCAGAGACATAGGCTGTTGGGAATATTGCAGGGTGTCCCAGACTTGGCTCATGGCCATGCATATGACTGCCTTTCTAAGTGGCCTTCAAAACCAACCATGTCTAGGCATGTTGTGTTTAAGATAGCAGTTTCATGGATCTGATTTCTCCAAACATTCAGTCTTACGGCTATTTTCAATTTTCCATTACTATACAGTGCCTGAGGTTTTTAAAAAGAAATTCTGATGGAAATGTTTGTGTCAGTTTTATGAGGAATGGAAAAATGAAGGATGTAGTCTCATTGTAAAAAGAAAAAAGGTGATAACACAGCTCCTGCAAAAATGTCTGATTCTGAGATGTGAAATTTAGCATGGGTCTCTTGTGTTTAGTTCCAGGGTAAAAAATAGATTGAGTGATAATAAACAAGAGAAAAATCATTCCTGTGCATGCTTGGTATACAAGTAGCCTGAGGAAGAGTGTTTATGATGTCATCCCATGATAGGGGAGAATGCTTTTTAGTCTCTGGAAAGTGGATAGCATGTTATATTGGTTCTCACACATCTGGGTTTTGTCCCATTGGCCTCATGAGTGACACCGAGAAAATAATTTTTCTCTATTTTGTCTTTGCTTCCATAGCTTTAAAACCAGGAAAACATATGCTTACCTTTTTTTCTTCTTCTTCTTTTTTCTTCTCTTTTTTTTTTTTTTTTTTTTTTTTAAAAAAAAAAAAAAAAAAAAAAAGATCTCTCAGACCCCTCAATTAAGGATTCAGAAAAGAGCTAGATAGTGTTGGTATTATTATGAATAGCCTAAGTTAACATGGGAATAAAGCAGAAATTCTGACTCTACAACTCTACAATTCTCCAGAGTTCAGTCTGGCACAAAATTATTTTGTATAAGAGTACAGAGAAACAAGGTAATAAGGGTTCTTTTCTTAAAACTGCCATTGGTTTAGGCTACTTCAGACTTATGAAGTCCAGTTTAGATGTATTCTGTTTTCCATGTTTTCTTCTTCTGAAATCAACTCCACTATAGGAAACACAGAGGACTGGAAACACCAAAGAATGAAACACAACATCTTTAAAGTCAATTTTATTTCAAATAATAAGTGGTTTCATTTTATATTAAAAAAAACATAATTAGTTGACATTTTAGGAGATCAAATGCTGCTTCCTTTAGCACACATCTGCATATGTGTGTATCTATGGATACACATGTGCATCTATAAACTTTAATTAATGTTTGGTTCTGTAAAGCATTTAGAAGGAATTAAAAAAAATAAATTCTGGACTCTCAACTATCTAACTGACAATACCTCATTAAGTTGAGAGATTAATTTTATTACATGGGCATGGCAAAAAAGAAGTCAGAAAGTTTACTTAGAGCCAAGGACAACAGGGGAGTTGCCTTTTTCAAGAAACATGGCTGTACAAAACTTTGAAAATTTACGGAATCTTTCTGGTTTGTATTGCTTTACAAGATCTGACAGAGGAGTATTGTTTCCAGCAGTGTAACTTCTTAATGTGTTTCCCAGAATTCTGAAAATATGGTATGTAGGCATTTAGTGGTCTAAGGGTCACCTGCATCCTGCTGGAATAACCTTACCTATCCATGGATAGAAGTAGGTAGTGATATATATAGATGTACTCTTTGTTTTTTTTCCCAAATAGATTCTTGAGAGTTACACAAAGCTGTTGAGATACTAAGGGTGTCTTTAGCACAGGATAAGTACGCTTTCAAATCTTTAAGTATTGAAAAAACTTTCTGCTTTGTTGTTTATTATTATTTAGCAGAAAGCACAACATTCTTCTTCCCCTGCCTCTTCATTTCACCAAATGCCTCACAAGTAGCATTCAAAGGAGGTCTGAAATTCTGATACAAATTAACTTGATCCAGAAGTCTCTTCTCAAGTAAATTATCCTGATCATTAGTACAGCTTCATATGGTATTTCCATGGACGTAAAGCACACGAGACAAATATTTTAAACTGCTGCTCCCCTGTACTGACCATGTGCAACCAATTGATTGTCAGCTATGCCTAATTATTTCTTATTTTTTAATAATCTGTGAGCTGTAAAGCACCTATCATGGCTGCCACCCAGACTTTTCAATAACATTAAAACAAAGCAAAACAAAAGAGTCCTGAAATATTGACTCAGTAATCTATCTCCCTCCCTCAAGGAAAGCTTGCCTGCCATAAAATTCCAATCAATTGCACACACACAATTATGAAAATATGGGCCTCAAAACTTCATTCAAAAGCCTCATTATGCTAAATATAGATCAACACGTAATTTCTGCTTCCTTTCTATTTTTAAATCATGTTTTTGACAAATGTTGAAATTATAATGAGTGGTTGAGATTGTTTTTCTTTCTCTTTTGCATTGAAGGGTTTGTGGAGGGTTTCATGGGTTTAATAGCTACATATTCTTTATTGCTCCTTTAAAATACTAATAAAAGTGATGAAAAGGCATGAAAAATCATCACTGATTGCATAGAAATTCACTTAAAATATGATCTTTCCTTTGCTCAGTTATCATCTGTGGTGGTGTTTCCTTACAGAAATGGTAAAGGGCTAAAAGTTCTTAATAAAAAACACATGCTTTCCTTTACTCCACCACCACACTTGAATGTATTCCCCTGAGGAAAACTACACCAGGTTAACCACCGCAAGGCAGCCTGATGGTAAATTGGATCCATTTTTAAAAATGCATTCCCAGAAGATTCAGTTTAATACACTGTTTCTGAGAATACCTCTGTGAGATTGTCTTTTCCCCTTGATAGTCTCGCTCTTCATATTTGGAAGTAATCTCAGCTGGTGAAAGGCAAGAACATAAAACACCATTTTGAGACAACAAAGCAATGAAGATCAGAATTACTTAGAAATTAAAAACAAAAGGCATGAAGATGTTGCATTCAATCTTTTTTTCTATCTCTGAACATGCAAAATTCTTTGCACTTAACAGAAGGGAAATTGGGTCATTTCCCTTGAAGTATGTAAGAGGCAGTGTTACAGGTCCAAACCTTAAAATACAACAAGGACACTGAGAAGCTTTTATCCATACTTATGGCAAGGTCTTGAATATAATGGACCTTAAGTGAAAAATGTTTTATTAAGGTCTTTTACTTATCTTTTGAAAGTTTTTGTTAATTTGAAAAAATATCCCCACACTTAAAATGGAAATCACTGTGGACTCAGCAGCAGGACTTGTCTTAGGAGAAAAAAATTTTAAAGCAGTTCTTCCCATTTGCAAATGGCATGTTGGAGTCTGTCAGTCATAATCGATTCCACATAAAACAGCTTCACTTCCTTGTTCAGGTGTGGTGACATAGCCTTGTACATTAAGGGGGGAACAGAGAGGGAGAAAAGGATCTTAATTCAAAGACAGAAAGAGAGGCTTAGAACAAGCATTTGACTTTGCTCTGAAGGAAAAAAAAAAAAAAAAGTGCTAAATGAAATAACAATAAATAAATTGTTAAATGGTGAAATTAGAGTATCATATCAGCTGGTTTTCAGGCAAAGCTGCTTTCCAGAATGGATAGAGGGACATAATGGCTAACACTACCTTCCCCCCTTGTCCATCATGTATGTAAGCCTCAAAAGCACACCAGGAAGGGACTTCTTCATGAAGGTGTTAGGTACAAGGAGGGTTATCAGGTTAGGAAGAGGCTCATTTTCTTTGCAATTTCTCTCTCAGGCTGTGAGAGGTTAAAATGGTTAAGCAGTTTTCCTTTACTCCGTATTACAGCTCATTCCTACAAGCAATAAAATGAAGGAATTACTTGTAAGGGCAGAAATGTCATTATTTTTGCACTCATCCTGACCCCAGCATCTAAAAATACAAAATGCTGGAATTTGTGGAGCAGGTGACATTTTGAAAAAGGGCCTAGGGAAGTCTAATAGTGTAAAGGCTAAATGTACTTAGGAGGTAGAGGAACAGAAATAGAGAGATATCTCTGCTTCTGACCTAGGCCTAACAAGATTGGCCACATAATTCATTTCAATGACTCCTTGTCTGTGCAGTTTACCTCTGGGTTTGGACAGAAACATTTCTCTTTAGCATAATGGATCACAGTGTCAAGTTGCCTACCTTCTGCCTTAGAATGGGGTTAATTTTAGTCTGATCCTCATGTTGAACACACAAGGAATATATATGACTCATCAACCTTTGCCAAAAGCATAAGATACATTCCTGAAACTCAAAGGCTATCCACTATTCAAAAAGATTTGGCTGCCTTGTACTAATTGTACTGAGCTTCTTTTTAGGTCTCCAGCAGCCTACTGAAGCTGCACAACAAGGTATATAAAATTTCTAAAACACTGTATTACAGTTCTGCAATTCCTTTTTTTTTCCCCCTTTCTTTTTTCTTTCTAACAACCTCACTAGTCAAACCAGTCAAAATCATATACTTAATTCTGCTTCCACAGGGATACTGCATTATTTCTAGTGTATTAGCTAGTATTTATCCTCCACTCTCTCATCTCTGAGCATGCTAAAGCCTGGAGAATCAGGCATTTGAGCAGGCGTTAAAGAAGAATTAATGCAATGGTGAACAAAAAAAATTTTTACTCTTCTTGATTTGAAAGCAGACATGATCATATGAATAAAATGTCAAGGAGTCTATGAGAAGTCCAGTAAGGATGGTCATTTAGTTTGAGAAAAATTAAGACATTTCTCTGTATTTCCCTTAGTCTGCTTTGTTATAATCAACAAATACCTGCTAATATTGTCTGCCCCTCCACTCAAATTTCCAACTTTCATGTGTAGTCAGGCCACCTGCAAAGGTGTAAGCAAAGTATTCAAAGGGCAGAATAATCCAGTCTTAGCAAGGGAATTTTAGGCACTTCCCATCTCAGAGGGCCTAGACTTTTTTTTTCACTTTACTTTTTCAGAGTAGATTTGACCTATGGCTAAAATCCCTGCTACACTGCAGGTCATAACAAAAAACTCATGGGCTTCACCGGAGTCGGGCTTTCACTTCAGGAGCCTGTAGCACACTTAGCTGCTACAAAACAGAACTGAGTCAAAAGAGCAGATATGTCAAGCAACCTGGTGTCATTTAAGAGGCATCTTTTTACCTACTATGGTGGCGGCCTGTGGTACAGCAGGAAAGACACTTGCAGTTCCCTATGAGCACAATCCTACATTTCACATGGCCAGTTCTTCTGCTTCCCCAAAGCATAATGATTCATCAGATTTAGCCAGGAGGCCTACCAAAAAGCGTCTAGTCACACATGGCTTTATCATATACTGCTATATTTACCTTGCCCTCCTTACACCAATGTTTCTTCCCTGTGCCCATCTTCCCAGCAGAGAAACCAACAACGCTGGGGCTGCTGCAGCTTTGGAAACGTGCTTATCTACCAGCATCCTTCTTGCCTTTCCTACCTCAGAGAATACCAAAGCCCATCTCTTCTTCCCTAGCCTCAGAGAAACAACCCTTCAGTCAGAGCATGGCCATTGCTTGCTCTCAGAGCCAGCTCTCATCAAGGGCAACACCAGCTTTTTGCCACTGAGGCCCTCAGTGCCAACTGCAGTGGGAGACACTGTCACTGCACTGATAATTTTTTTCAGAAGCCTAAGTCAACCCCTCTGAGATGCAGAGAGCCTCCTGCTATGAATTGGCATAGTTCCATTAAATTTATGCTGAGTTACACTATTTGCAACCATAAGTCTATCCTCTTGAGTATTTGAATTATGAAACAGATTTTAGTTACAGTATCTCACATTGCTCCTCAAGTAATAAACCATACAATATTCTCAATCTGCTTAAATGCATGTTTAGTAATACCTTGTAGCATTTTTTATAGTTTTCCTACCTTCACTATTTTCATTAACTTAATGGTCGTTTTTATTCTTATTGAAAAAACTCATATTAAAAATGGCTGTTAAGTACAGAACAACACAACTATAAAAAAAATTTGTAGTACTTGATTAAAATACAAGTGGTAAAAATAAACAGGTTCTTCTTTGTTCTCTAGTTATAGCTTTTTAACCAGAGCAGATAACCAAATTCCAGATTTTGGATGCATATGAAATGTGACCCCTAATCTAAATGACAAGTAACCTCCAGTAGAATGGGATGAAACAAAAAAACATATCTCCAAATAGTCCTAAAATGTGGGGGGTTCTAAATCTGGATTTGAAATTTATGGCTTATGCTTACTCAAATAAACTTCTATTTAAAACCATATTTCAATAAACTTCTATTTTGTGGTTTGAGCCTATTTAAGTAAGCCCTTTAAAATTGAGTTCTATTTATAGGCCCCAAATTTATTTACAGTATAATTTTTTATTATTTTAGGATTAGCTATATCTTTATGTAAAGAAGAACCTTTGTTCAGAAGATATTTCTCCCTTCATCCACGACATAATCTAAGGGATGCAACAGAAAGGTTTGCATCATGTGTTTATTATTATAAATAAATCACTTATTGGCAGTATTTCAGGACAAGAACATATAAGAAAGATGAGTGTGAGAGGGTGAAAAGATTTTAGTTACTCTTATTCCCATGATTTTTTCCTTTGTTGTCTTTGTTTCAAATAAATTTAGTATAGGAGGGTTTGAATTAAGTTTAATTGAAGAGTAGTCCACGTCCTCACCGAGTATTTCCCAAAATGGATAAGACTTAAGGCTATTGCTAAAAATTACAGTCTTTTAATATGGTATTCAAAAAAATCACCCAAAATGAAATAAACACAATAATTTTTGTAAATATGTTTTCTGCCAGACCATTCTTTTTCAGCAGGATCCATTCTTTATTATCCACTGCCATCAATTTATCCCTTTTCTTTTTTCTCCTTATTCATCTCTTTCCTTTTACCTTTTACCTAAATCCCTGCCAGTCTTTTTCTTTCTATTAGTAACCCTTTCCTCCAGTTTGGGGCCAAAAAACAATGGTGAACTCAGCTGATCCTCCGAGATCAAAAGTATATGTGACTGTGCTAGAGTCACCTTGCAGTATTAGGGCTTTTATAGCTTCCTTCTTATCTCCCCATTAGCACTTGAACTATACCTCATTTTTATAAGGCTCCAAGTTCTCTCTCAGGAGAGATGAGCAAAGAAATAGATGACAGTTGACACTTCTAGGTTTTCCAAAAGTTGGCAATCAGAGAGAGAAATCATGAATCCACAGTACTGCTGCAATATCATTTTCTGCAAACCTAAGACATACATTGTCATATGATTCCTTTAGGCTTCCTTACCTCATATGCCATGTTTTTGTTTTAACAAAGAAAAAGGTCCATCCTTTTTTCCATTTCAGCTGAGGAGATATGACAAAAGACAGAGTTTTCATGAGCTAATTACAGTCCTTTGGAAATTACCTTTTGTACTAGGAAAATATGATTTTTTTTCCTTTTTTTTTTTCCTACTGATGAGAAAGTAAGCAGTATGAATAAAAAGTACTATTTAAAGAAAGAGTACAGTTACATAACCTTTCCACAAAATTCAGACAATTTTTTAGCTCCCCTTTGGAAAAAAAAGTATGCTACTTCCACAGAATTATACACACAATAATCTATAAAAAGATTTCTATATAGAAAAAAATAGAGGGTTTTATCCCTTTGAAGAGAGTATTGCCTAATTTCACACTGCACGTTCACCATTCAGCAGTGCCATCATGTTCTGCCATATTCTAACAGTATACAGCAGAACCTGCCAGCATATATTCCTGTCTTCCTAGTTTGAAAATCAAGGAGAAATGTGTGCACATACTTTATGACAGACTCCAACCCCTCATGGTGCAGGTTTAGTCATCACAACATCACATAGGGCCACACTATCACCAAAACAGAGATGTACATCAGAAGGCAGTTGCCTACACTGTAAAACCATGATCATTACATCATTTTTGTTACTGATGTGGTCTAGAAGGACCAGGAGGGTAGTCCTCCCAAATCAACAAAGCATTTACCAGCACTACTGCTAGAAATCAGAAGAGAGGTACTTTTTAAAATGCAAAAAAATTTGGTGGCATTTAAAGAAAGTATATAAGTACCAGGAGGAGTTACATAAGTTAAAGGGAATGTGGTTAATTATTTCACAAGCAAGATCTATGCAAGAAAACATTTACTACAAATAGTGTCTCTACAGCGTATTGTCCACTTAGGTATTGCACTGAGAAAGCACAGGGATGAACCAGTACTCGGATAGGGTTGAGAATTTTTCTACTGCTGAGAGCTGTATGCAAAGGTGTTATCTATTCTTCAGTGTCTGATCAACTGAGAGGACCCCACACGTAGTTTGTTACTATATAGGTGTAGTTCAGGCTTTCAGGTTCCCTCAGCAAACTCCAATAGTATGGAAAACAGAACCAAGATGAAGGCCCTAAAGGCATGAGTTATGTAATTCATTTTACTTGCAATGTCCTAGGGTCCCTGAGTAAGCATTTCTTTTTCAAGCTATATGTAATATGCATTGAGAAAGACCCAGTTGTTTGGATGGAGGTACCAAACTTGCATCTGTATTAGAAATACTCTCCCTCTGTTTCTCTGTGTCCCCCAATGAAGTGCGAAAGAGTCATTATTTCTCATTTTAATAGGCAACAGCACAGCAATTTTTATCCAAGAAAAAACAAACATCACGTGAATCATTCACAAAATCTCTTATTTTTCCAGAAAGGGTAGAATCAGGAAAAGAATTGTAAGACAATGTGGCATACTACTTTTGGTGCCTTCCTGCCAGCCAGAAAAAAAAAGCAGTAACAACAACAACAAAAGTCACAAAGAAGCTTTGTGGTTTATCAACTTTACCACTGAGCCTTTTGGCCATCACTGTAAGTCTCTTCAAATTCTTGCTCCTGTTTTGATGGAAAACATTCAGTTCTATAATAATAGTACTTAGATAACCTGTACTTGACCTGTCTTTGGATAGTGATGATTTTCCATACAAGATGTTTTACTGTGATAACACAGTGATTCAGACACTCTATCTTAAGGCAGCTGGTGTACAAGTGCTTGGCTCTGAGAATTTTTTTTCCCATTGCTATTTGAATGTAAGCTGCGTGCTGAAGGTCTTTCATGCCAGGCACATTTTCAAAGTATTCTCCCAGTTAATGCATTTCCATTAGAATCCCTCTGTTTTTTATTTCAAGAACACAGCACTGCACCCATGGGAACTGAGCTTTTCAGGTGTTAAAGAGGATTTGTTATAAAGAAAGTGATTATAATAGGATTTAATGTAATTGAAAGTCGAGGTACAGTAGCCATACACTGTATCAGAGACAGCATTAAACTTGTTTTGTGAGTGAAGGAGTTTTGCTAAGTAAAACCTGAGGCCACAAGGAATAAACCAGGGTGGAAGACCTCCTGCTGTTGTGCTCTGTTCATTAGCCAGTGCTATCCTGACTGCCTTGCTCCCCAGAGAGGCAGGACAAGCAGCAGAGCTGAACTCCCAGAGGCTTGTAACAGCACGAAAAAAATCTTCGGAAATAGCAGAGGCAGCTCCCATGGATTCAGCCCATCCATGCAAGTCCTTATCTTCCAGGTTGTCATGAGCTCTGGAAGAGGTGTTTTCAGCCACAACCCCAGGTAAGTTGCACAGATGGCCTGACATTGCCATGCAAGGCAATGCTTTTGTTCACGGGACCAATGTGAAACTAATTTGATCTTCCACAAATTCAATGAATTCCTCTCTACCATCCACCCTGCTGGCAAGCAAAGGAGTTGTCAAAACTCTCTGGAAAAACCTTGTTCCCCTTAATTGCTTTCCTTGCATCCTTGAAATCCCGTGGACAGACAGGCTTACGGTATCTCACATATTTAAATAACCCTTATTATCAAGTAATTGCCATTCTTCAGAATTTTCATCTTCTTTTTCCTTATCATAGCTTGCACTCTTTACTTTTGGCTTCATTCCTGCTCTCTCCATTTTCCAGGGGATCTTGCTTACCTCAAACAGCATTTTGAACTTCGCCATTTAATCATAATTTGTTTTCTCTTTCCTCCTGCTTTCTTTTTAACTGCTTCTGTGAGTATTATAATGTCCTTAGATAACTTCTTTCTTTATTGTATGTGGGTAGTAGAAGTCACTGCTATTATCTTTTATTCCACTTGTTCCCTCTTTGCTATTCTTCAACATTATGCATTCAGTAACTTCTCCAGATCAGAGGTCAGGAATTTAGACTCGCTTGTATTTGGGCACTTTTATGTCCCTAGCTGACTTGGTCAAAATGTTTTTCATTTAAAAGACAAAAAGTCTCTTTCAATAAAAATGTACTTTTAGGGAAAGAAAAATATATACTTTACAATATTTTCTATGGCAAAGGGCATTGTTCCAGAAAGAAATCAGTTCAGATCAGACCAACACAAACTAGACTGAGGCTTTAACAAAGCTATTGCTTCAGTTTTCACAGGAAATCTCTTAACAAGAAGCCTGACATCTTTCTTTCAAATTTCCTAGAGATATTATTGGCATTTGGAGGTCATAATGAATGTAGGTGACTGCATAGGTACATTTAACTTTAAAAAAACAGTGACAGCTCTGTATATTGGGTCTTCATTAATCGGGATCTTCACATTGAAAAAAGATATTTAGAGTAATGAAGCATTTTCATGCACTACAGTGAACATAAGTTTCTCACAAGCTGTTCCTTCCTAAATGACATAGAATATATGCCCGATCTTGAATCAACCACCAATAAAGCAACTTGGGGTTTGCAACATGTATGCATATATGCACCAGCATCACAATCATCATCCTACCCCAACTTTTTGCTTGTTGCCATCCCTGAAACACAGGCCCCTCTGTGATGCTGCATGGCAGCAATAGCAACAGCATGAGCAGCAACTAGACAGTTCCAGTTTTAAGGAACATGTTTCTTTATGGTTTGCTTTTCATGCCTCTGCCCATCCACAGCGTAGAAGTTTGCATGAGTGTAAAAAGTGGATGTTCTGCAGTGAGCAGGCATCAACCAAGGAAAGTAGGTTCTTGTTTCAGAAAGGAAGCAATTGATGCACCATCACCAGAGAAGGCTGAGTGTTGGGTCAGAGGAGAGAGAGGTGAATGTTTATTTTCCAGTCTTCCTTGCTTCTTGTCTTCCAACTCCACTTTAGCATTCTCCTAGATGGGGCATGTAACTGGAAATCTCAGGTTCACCCTTCCCATCCTTCTCTTATTCTGATTACAGCTTGGGCAGCGTCTGCAACTCTTAACCATCTCTTTTATTCTATTTCCCAAATGTGCAGTGGTCATGCACTCCTAGCATTCCTCATACACAGAAGAGAAAAAGCTGTTTGCACCATTATTTCCTTTATTTCTGCTACTTCACCTCTCTATTTTAGGTCAGGATTTGTATTCTTTCTTTCTGAGGAAGAAAGAAAAAAAAACAAACAACTGAGGAAGTTCATTATGAAAAAAAGTGAAACATCATCGATAATTAGTTAGGAACACCAACCTGAGAAACCAGTTTAGGAACACACATAGACACACACACACAACAATTAGTGTTTCAAGCTTAAAATGCAGGACCTTTGATGAAAATGTTCGGTGGTGAGAGGATCAATTTCTGATGATGTTCTTGAAGGGCAGAAAGGGAGATAATAACTTTGATGCCGGTTCTTTGTTTAAATGACTATTGTTTGTAGTTAGCTACTATTTAATCTCCACTACAGAGAGGAACCACTAGACAGCTAAACTCTCTTCTAATGAGATCATTATTTTCTTACCACTCTTCAGAATGAATGTCATTTTACATAGCAAAACTACAGAGGCAGCGTTTTAGAACACTGCTACCTTTTATCTAACCAACATAAGAGGCACTTGAGAAAAGGACAAGGAGGGTCAAGAAGAAAACGTATGCGGCAGAGCTTCTTTGCCTGGCAGGCAAGGAAAGGACAAAGGAAGAGGTCCATGATAACAAGACTGACCATCATTATCAGTGGAGAGGGGTCCAAGCTGCAAAGTTTCAGAAATAGTTAGAGCAGGTTTGGCCCAGTATATTAAAGGGATTACCTGGATTTAATGCCAACCTTCAGGGTTTAGTCACATTTTTAATTACCACTAAATATTGTTTAATACTTTGACATTTGCCAATTATTATCCAGCCTGGAAAGATACCAGCAAGCTTAGCAGCGACAGAAAACTTGCTGCTTCTGCGTACTGCCCCTTTAAAGAGCGAAGTCTCTCCCTCCCAGACAAAGGGGACATGCATGCGATATGTGCCATTTTGCATTTCATTTTAGCTGCAGACTGAGAGAGGAAAAGCCATGCATTCTGCTACAGCAGTTTCAAACCCATCTGCCCGCCCTGCCCCTGGGCCAGACATTGCCTGCCTTCCCTCAGAGCTCCAGCAATACAACCCAAACATATGCCCATGCCTCAGCCACTGCAGCTCACACCCCACAGCTTAAATACAGGGCAGCTCTGCACTAACACACCGAATCGCTGTTCTGGCCATAGAACCCTGGAAGCAGGGAGGGAGGGTGCGCGCTGTTGGAGGCAGTCACGTTTCAAATTGCTGTAAGTCACTGCTTTGGTGCCAGCCACTCAGATCAGTCAAGCAGGGCATTCATATTCATGGAGCTGACACTCTACCTGTGCCCCTCTGCCTTGTTAATAAATGAACGGAGGATTCTGAACTGGAATTTGCAGACCAAGGAGCTGCCTAGAGCCAGCTAATCAGAAAAAGTAGTCCCAGGGAGCAGGTAGAAATTATACTGCCAGCCTTGAGCATTCAGAATTGTGAAACTGGCCCAAGGAATCATGAGAGCTACTTAAAAATCATGTGATTTTAATAAACAATTCACATGGGAATGGTTTTATTTGCTTTTGGATTTTACAGATTCCCAGGATCATGTTTATAAACTTTTAGTCAGAATATAAGGCCCTGAAGGATCTTATTAAAAAGGAAAGAGAAAGATCTGCATCCCCTCCTTCAATCCCAGGAATGAGCCACATGACAGCAAAAGATGTGATCAGAAATCCTACTACTTGTCAGACTTTTAAAGCCACCAAAGCAGACAATCATTTAACCTCTTTATCCACTTCTCCCTCTCTCCTCAAATTCCTCTTTAAAAACATGGAAGTTTTTGTATTTGTTCCTTCTGTTGATTCATTTGTTCCCCCCGTGTTTCTCTAAATCCAAAATAAGTAATCTCTTTTGCCCTTTGTTTACGGGAAAGCATGTTCGAGAAGCAAAAGAATCAATGCTCCACTCATCAAATGGAGGAGCGTTCGGTATTCATAACATGAATGGATGAAAATAAATGCCTCTGGCTGCAGTTTTCTCCATGCCGTTCCATGCTCCAGCTCTACCAGGCCTGAACCCGAGCGGTGGCGTGGGGAAAGGGGCCTCTTTTTGAGTTTTCAGTGTAACGGTCAGAGCATTCAGGCATGTGCAGACATGCCAGTCCTGGCCTGCGCTTTTTGGTTTTGTTTGTTGTTTGTTTTAACAGCTGCTAATAATTATATTATCCTGCTACAGAGGTAGTTCTGGGAAATGGGGATCTTTGAAAGCACCGAAGTGATAGGAGGAAGATGCCGCTTCCCTCCCCCCACTCCCCTTCACCATGTTAGTTTTCAGATACAAACAGCATTCCTGCCTCATTCCCCTCTGAAGTTAAAAGACTTAAATTCTTTACAAGGAAGGTCATCCTTTCGTAGCCAAAACTCTGTTTGCTTTTGCCTTTCCACTCACTTTCAAATGAAACAAAAAATAACCCTGAGAGTGTGCACCAGCCCACTTCACCAACCCAGAAATTAAGCATAACAAGCTAGGGGAAAAAAAAAAAAAAAAGACTGTGTTTCAGTTTATTGCTCTGTGTGTGTGTGTGTGTGTGCTTTCAGCACAGGGCACTTCCCAGCAGCTCTTCCACGAGTGCTGCGCAGAGTGTTCCCAACGTGACCCTATGGTGAGTTAGCAAGCTCTGGGCACACGGGCGGCAGTCACACGGTGTTCAGGACCTCGGTGTGCTCACTCAAAGGAACACTGTCAACTACCTTTAATAGTGTTAAATATAATTTATCGATTCTCCATTGTTTGTAATAATAACCTCCCTGAAGCTTGAGAATAATGTTTTCTTTTCCCCTGCAGATTTTGTCCTGTCAAACATTTTTTTTTTCATGGTGTTGCTAATAGACCTTGAAATTAACACCGCATTTATGTTTAGGATCCATACCACGATTGTTTGTGCTGGTGCACTGCACTCATCCATCAGCAAAGCGAAATAGGAGATGGAAGATGCATCTGAGCCCCTTACCACCCTGGGAAAAATGGGTCAAATTCTGCCCTTAAACGTAGGCACAGAAAACTCATTAAGGTCAGGGAGAGCCTGGCTGCATATGTGTCACTGAGGCAGAATTTGGCTCAGTGCTTACTAGCTGATAAAAAAGCTGTAAAGCTAGAGGGGGCATAAAATGTTGGGGGGTGTTTTAATATGTCCTATATAAACCCTGGTGTTGAGGATTTTGCTATCATTCTGTGAGATCAGGTATGTTTAAAATGAAGAAAGGTATCTCTAATTACCTATGAAATTAGAATAAGCTTTAAAGTGAATTAAACTGGGGTCTAAACCAGTGACAGTATCCCTTTGAACAGTCACCTAAGAAAAATTACCAAGCTTCAAGTAAAATCGGAAGACTGGATTTGTCAGACTCACTTGTATTTAACAAAATGGCAGTTATTCCACTTTACATTAGCAATCAGCAATAAAAGAATTTATAATTGACTTAGAACTTTTTTCTCCCACTTTAACAAAACTTCTGTAAAAGTTACACTGCTATTAAAAGCACATTGTGTTGAGAACCTCAGTAAAAGAGTATGCATCAGCGTCCCGTTAGCAAGCGAAAATCAGGAACTATTTAAAGGGCCCCATGTTATACCTGCTAGTATCTCTTTCTTTCCCATGGAAAATGAGAAATGAGCTGGAATGTAAACAGGGGGGAGAAGGAGAATAAGAAATGCACCAGAACTGCATTTGGGATAGCCAAACCCTACAGCTTTGCACACGGCCTCTGACTTCTAGGGAGGGGGTTTCCATCGCTTGTAGAGAGCTGATGATGCATGGAAGGCTGACACTGCAGAACGGGCAGCACAGGGGGAAGGGAGCAGTGAGAGGATGAAGGAGTAGTGTATACAGCTTTTCACCTTTTGGTCTCTATTCAATTCACTCTCTGTGAGTGTTAGGAAATCACTCAGAGCAACATAGCCTGATGAAATAATCACACTTGCAAAACCTGTGTGTATCTAGAAATTGCCAGAACTTCATCTATATGTAGGGCTCCCATGCAGGAAATAAAAGCTGGGTGATTTATGGCATTTTACTGCACTTCTTGGCCAATTCTAATGTTTTTTTCATTGAGAAATGGCAGAAGCTGCAATTTGGATTTTTATTGTGCAGTTCATGAGCCTTCTTCCCAGCCCTCTTCCCTCTTTTTCCTTTCCTGGGTGAACTTGCTTTGAGTTTAGGAGATGAAAGTTTGTGGAGGCAGAGGAGTGTCAAGGGGACTGAATCCAAACACAGAGCCAGTGAGCATGTTGCCAGATTTTATCTACCCTCACTGAAAATACAGTATCCAGAAAAAGATGAGTGATTATAAAGGAGAGCGGCTTAGCCTGTAACTTACACAAAAATTCTTGGACGGGTTTCTAGTTTTCTTTTTTAAACAAACAAAACAATGATTCCTGGTTGGCAGTTCCCAAAGTCTTTCCCTTTTTTCCCATTTTTTGGCACATTGCTGAAAGGTCATGCTGATGTATTTCCAAAACATGCTCATTGAGTACAGCTTTGAAAAAAATAAGAGCCTCTTTCTTTAAGGCATGATCCTCCTCTCATTTAAGGCAGAGACAAAATTTCTGCAGTTTGTAGGAATACAGGAGCAAAGCCTAAACAGGGATTCAAACTCACTGTAGGATTAAATATAGGCTGAGTAACACCAGCTACTCCTAAAGCTGCTGACACCATTATACAATCCTGTTTACCACTGCTTGTGTCTGCCAGACTGTAATGGTTCAGCCTAACAATGCTCATGGTACTTTTCAGCTTCAAGTAAAGATTTCTGACAATGAGGCAAGGGCTAAATCAGCTGTTCCCATGCTGAAATGGTGAAGTTTCCTACAAAAAGCCCTTGTGCCCATGCATTTTGGGGAGGGAACTTAAAACCCCATGTGCTTTATTTCTGGGATGAACCCTATTCCACCAAAATGTTGCCAGATGAAAAACCTTTCCAAGATTGTACTTTCCATATGCTTCATGGGCTGCAATTTTAAACTGCTGAGTTTGTTTAAGCATCATGCCTTAAAATGCATATAGACACGGCTGCTTAAACTAAAGGTGCACAAGCACACTTTGCCTGCTGATCCAAACATTTGAGTTTGTTTGCAGGCATACGGTCTTGTAATGTGTGCACATGTACCTACGTGCACGTGTGTGTGCGTGTGTGGCTGCTGTTGTTTATTTGGCTTATGCAAGCAGGCAGTAGGATGGGTAAATGGACAAAGAGCTTGACTAGAACTCAAGGAACTTACGCTCTGTTCTTGGCACAGCAACAAGTTTCCTGCATGACCTTGTATAAGTCACTTATTCTGTCCTGCGCCTAAGTTGTCCTTGCCTGTAAGAACTTTCCTTCCTTCCAGAACTGCTATATAGTTAAAATTCATTAATGAACCAAGGAAGAAATGGCCAGTGGGGCAGAGAGGAGGGGTGGGTATTAAAGGAAAACTTTCTTGACACTTGACTTGAAGGGCTTCACTCCTTCCAGGTAACTTTAACTGAAGAACAAATAACATTATCAGTATTCACTGTTGTGTAGTAGTGCTCAGATGTACTAGTCATAAATTTGGAACCCATTGTGCAGGGTTTTGTGCAAGCAAAGGACAAAAGTATGATATATTTGGCATCAAAATTATCATCAGAAGATTTTCATGATGCTGGATAAATCAAAGTCAGCACTGCAGATCTTTGTGCCCAACACTTGTTTTTCTAGAGTTTTTATATTTAAGGGAACACAGTGTGAACTCACAAACACCGAAAATTTCACGTACAGCTCAGATGCGAAGCCTGCTGCTCTCTCCTTTAGTTGCTTTCAGTAAGAAGTGAAATCTTGTTGGCTTCTGGATCGAGCTTTTATCTAAGGAGTTAAAGCAAACACAGATCTGTTGCCTTTAAACTCCAGTCCTGATCCCAGTGAGTTTGCAGAAGGCTGAGAGGCTTTGAAAAGAAAGGCAGGTTTTTTGTCACCTTTGACACACAAACATCCCGGCAAGTTACCTTGTTGTTTATTTCCACTGTACAACCCCGAACATGCTGCTTTCAGGGTGCTTACCTTCCATAGCATGACCTTTCAAGCAAATATATCCCTTCAAACTTTGGAATTCAGCGAGGTAGAATTAAAATCATTGACCTTTCATTCTCCTTTCCTCTTAGCCCACCTCCCTCTCGTATGCTTTCCCTTTAATAACCAAGAAGCACATCTGCAGTTTTTGTTGTAAACACTGCAAAAAGCATTAAGGTTTTTAAGGTAACCTTGGCAAAATCCAAATTAGAAAACATACTGCAGTGATTCACATTTAACCTCCAAGTTATTTTGCAGCATAGCTGACAGCCTGCATTCTTCAGAACTTTGTGTTATTTGTTTTTTTTTCTTCCCCTTTCTCTTTGTAAGCAGCAGGACAAAGAAAAAAAAAGCAAACTCAAAAAAAGCATAGGAATTTTTTTCTCCATTAGGGGCCTGATATGTAAAATACACATGAAGAACTAGTTACTTTTCTGGTCACTGAACTAAAGAGAGACACATTCCTTACAAGATTAGAATAACTGTGAAATCAACAACAACAAAAGCCACCTATTTGGGTTTTTTTTAAGAAAAAGTTGTGTAGCTTATTACTTGATTCAGGTCTTCAGCTTCTCCCTCTCTAGTAAGGGCCACTCAGCCAAGAAAAAGCCTTCACTGTTCAAGTCATCATGGTACTGTCCTCATTTCATAACCCTGCCAGTGCCATTGCTTTGGATCATCTTCCAGAGAAGAGGGGAGACAAAATCAATTTGGTGAGCAGGGCGGGCAAGGTATCCCTGACAGCAGCGCAGAAGCAGTCATTCAGAATGGAGGGCATCTGCTCAGGCTCACTGAGAGAGCAAAAGCAAGAAAAAGATGCTGCAAAGGCAAGGGGTGGGGTTCTGTTTTTCTCAGAAACGTGCTGCACTGTAGGACTGTGCCTTTTATTTTTGGCACAAATTGCTGTAGCAAATTATATAGCTTATCAGATGTGGTTTGTTAGGCTCAGTAAAGAAACCACTGCAAGGACTTGTTTTCCTTGTTGTCTGCACCCGATTACGAGATCGGCACAAATCAGATTCCTGATGTTGCACAGGAACAAGGTTGAAACTCCGTGGGCCTTGTTTTTCCTATAACCAAATTAGGCATGATTGGGTTACAAACCAATTCAGCTCAGTTGGTTTGATTGTCTCTCTGACTTTACACAAAAAGTAGTCTGCCTGTTCACTTCAATGCACAGGGATTTACTGGTGGATAGGAAGCTACATGCTAATTTCAATCACTGCATAAACTCACATAACTCCTCTTAAAACACCTGAATGGGAGCAACACGCCCTTGCTCCAGAGTTACATTTGGTCACTTAGGGAAGTGTGAGAACCCACAGACTTCAGGATCAAATCCTGCAAGCCCCTGTTTTCTTCTCAAAAGCCCAGACCAGCCCTAAAGGATGTAAACATGAATTACAGGAGGTGCAGAAGGGATTTCAGAGCACATTAATAAACAGGGCTTAGCTACAGCAACTAGGGAGCAGATACATATTTTATTCAGTTCTCCCGGATACTGGAAAAATAACCTTCAGTAAAGAGGTGGGCAGCAAGGAGTTTAACACCACCACTTCAATCTGCTTGCTACATGCAGTGCCTCTCCCACACCAGTAAGGCACTGTTACCACTGAAACAGCATAACCTGTTTGCCCTGATGCTGATGGTCCCTGATGATCAAATCTACTCAGCAGTGAATGGCCAGTGCCAAAGGCAGAAAGGAACAAGAGGGAATAGATAGGCCAAATAAAAAATCCTTAGCCATCCATCTGTTTTCAGGGGAAGAGAGAAAATATTTCATTTTCTACCTGTAAAGAAAAATAGATTCATGTCACATCCTTCCTTGATTATCCCAAGCATTATGCAATTCAATAGATTTGCTGTCTTGATTAGACAGGCAGAATAGAATTTTAATTGTGAGTCTCTGGAAGGCAAAATGGAGAGATTTGTAAGAAAAAACTGGGAGGCAGCAGTGTTATTGGAAGGCTGAGCTTTTTATAGTCAGTCTTTCTGCTTCATTCGACCATCTGCCTTTACTTGTGCTCTGCTGCTTGGGGTTGAGAAGTTGCTGGCTTTAAGATGAGCCGCAAAGTTTAACCAGATAAATAAATGTGTGCAAGATCCCTCCCTACTAGCAGAACAGCCTTCAGCATTCCAGCTACATATGTTGACAAAAAGAATGTTTTAATTTTAGCATTGTTTTTACTGTTTATCAAACAGAAATTATACATGTAGTTGCTTGCACAAGTCACAGTTAAAAAAAAAGTCCCCTTCATAAAGGCCTGAGAAATGTAGACTGAGAAAACTATTTTACTGGAGGGCAAACAGATAAATTAATTTTTTTTTAGATGTGTGCTTATAGGTATAGTGGTAGGGAGAGGAGTTGGCTGGCCTATGCTATTGTTTACAGGTCAGGGAGAAGGTAGGAGTGTCTGAGTCAGAAGCCAATGCTAACTTAAGGAATTTGGAGCTTAGTTCATGCCAGAAATCAGAGCTGAACTCGGTCTAGGACCAGGTGAAAGCAAATGTGGACTTTCTGATACCTTAATTCTTCATCAGTGATGAAATGTGCCAATCATATTTACTGGCTACATAGGTGGGCAGTAAAGCCAAAAGTCTGAGTACACAAAACAGTTTGAGTGATATGTGGCAGTCTCCACTATAGGGATTCAACTCATTTTGGGACACTATTTGCAAACAGTGATTTTCTCTGAGGTATAACTGTCTCCCTGTCTTTTTAATCATAGAAACTCTGGAGACAGAAAACTTCATTTCCACAGGTTAATACGTGGATTGTCCAGAATTCAAATACACAAATTCCAGCCCAAATTAGACACACTCCAAGTTCTGTAAGGTCCCTGGTTTCACTAACTATAAGCAGGCTTTTAACAGTGCAGTGATGAGCTTTCTCTCCATGAAAACCTTTAAAATCACATTGAGTTTTTTCCAACAGGAAAAACAGTTGCAATCATAAATAGTTTCACAGGGCTGGGAATACGTTCCCTGCCCAAATCTAACCTTTTCCGTAGATGAAGTAAATATGAAAATGCCACTGTTGCTACTAGACAAGAGATTTATGTTGCTGGATTGGAGTGACACTATTTTGTTCTTGTCTATAAAATAGCCCTAGAGGTCCTAGTGTCAGTCCAGTTAGTCCACACACCTAAAAACTCTGGATCTTTAAAGTTTCTGATCAAAAAAATTATGCTGGAACTCTTATAAGACTATTCAACATATGGAGATTTCAGGAATTTCTACCTTCTCAATGGAAATATTTGCATACAACACCTTGTTCTCTGCCTTTGCTATGGTCCTGGCAGTACAGTTGAGACTGCCTGGCACTCAGGTATTGCTCAGTAACACCTGTGTTTCAGCTACCATTTCTCCTCTCTTTTGCAGTGACCTCTGGGGAAAAGGCTTGCCTGGTTTTTGCACAAGCTCCGCTTGGCATCATCTCTGCATCTGCACAGGAGGTCCAGCTACTACTTGTAATGTCACTGTTTATCCACCATTTTTCACTTTTGTAGGTTTGCAACTATTCAGAGTCTTGTGAGGATTGAAAAACCTGTGCCATCACCTACTGAGTGGCATTTTGCACAGAAACCGGAACACCTTTTTTTTTTTAAACAGAGGTCAACTTATCCGTCACATTTTATTAACAATGCTTTTTCTTATCTCAAGGACTAGAGTATTCCTTCAAGGACTGTGCTCATACTTCACATGGAGTTTTCTTTACTGTTAGAAGGAGTGTTGGAGTAAGAAGGCAGAAAGCAAATTTACAGCAATAAAAGTAAAGAAGTGGCTATAGAAATGAAAATACACTGCCTTTCAACATTGCCAAAACACCTGTAAATCTCATTTCAAGGCAGACATAACAGACAATTAGGGACTGACTAGAGGAAATACTTAAGATATGCCCTTATGCAGCAAAGCACTTAAGAATCTGATTATCTTCAGTCTTGCCTTTTACTTCAGCATTTATTTATACACTTTGCTAAGCCTGATTCTGAACAAGAAAAGCTCATCTGAATTTAAGGCATTTACTGAGAAGATCAAGATAATATTTCAACTGATTAACCAGAGTTCAAGGCTTCTCCTTCTCAGTGATACAAAGGACAAGCTGATAAAACTGAACTCAACGAAAACTGCCACCTCTGGAAAATGATGCCTTTTTCTTAGCGATCTCAAACAGGGCTTCCACGCCTGATGTTAGGCACCCGCATACAGAAATGTTGTCATTGCTGTGTTAAACCCTAATCAATTACTATTATTGCACGGGTTAAGCAAGCAAGTTTGGAATTTGAACCTGCACAAACAAAATCCCATGCACAGAGCAACGGGCCATCTACAGTACCAAAGAAAATGAACAGGCCAGCTATTTCATGGCCTTTCTGTGCCTCACAGAATCAGTACTGCTATGCTTAATGATAACACATTTATCGAACTACACAGAAATAGATGTTAATTTTAAAATGTATCAGGTGTAAAAGAGAGGAAAAAGAAGAAAAGCAATGCTGCAACCTTCTCTTTGTGGATTTTCCAAATTTTTATTCTAAACACGAGTCTAACATCATTCATGGAAATACCAGCTCAGCACTGCTGAACAGCCGTCTGTTTCTTTATATTTATTTTGCCCCCTCATATTTTCTTCCATTTAAGTTTTGCAATGTACACAAACAAACTGCAATGAGAAAAAAAAGACAAAAATGAAATGCATAAAAAGGCAGGCAATAGAAATGACCTTTGCCACTCCTTTGACAGTATTTTGCACATTTCTTCGCTACTGGCTAAGGTGGGTTTTTTTGCACTTTCAGGCAACCGTAGATGATAACATGAATAAAATTGTATGGTGTTCCATGAATTTAACAGAAACATTTCAGAGGCAATAACTCCTCTTTCTAGAGTGTACTTTAATTTAGAGATGGAATTCTTCCTGTGATTTATGTAGCAGTATATTTTACACCATGTAAGATATGCTTTTAAAACTGCCTCCTCACATACACACCTATTTGAAATGTTTGCCTTCATATACACACTCACAACAAACATAAATACAAAAATCCATAGACATAATGCACATACATAAAAATATGCACCAGGCTATGCGTGTAGATGTGAATAAATCCATGTATGAAGGCAGGCATTTGTTTTTGTAGAAATGCAGAAATTTCAAATTATTCTATCCCTAATTAAATCATCCTTTGGTATAATGCAGAGCCACAATATATTATAAGCAAAAGATGACAGTCTAAGGGAAAACATAGGAAACACTTATGACTTCAATGCTTTCCAGGAGTAGAGGTTAGGGGCAAATTTTGTGTCTTTTGGAATCACCACAAACTTCTGATTATCAGAAATAACAAGGTGCTGATTGCTTTGTGGTTTCTCTTCCTTTAAACACATGCCCAAGCAGAAGACACTGTGTGTGTAATGATATGCTAAGGAAACAGAGAAAAGGCATCTTCTTTTCAAGATTGTCTTCATCTGCTACAAAGAAGGTAGCAGCCCATTGTATTAGTTATAGTACAGTCTGCAACAAACATATTTCTGCAGCTGATGGGCCTGCTCTTTCCATCTGCCAAAAGATTTTATATGCCTGCTGTGCATGGTGCAGACAGTATGTTTACTGCTACTCTTCACCAGTGTAACCACATGAACATACTGACAGTGACCTAGTCACACTCTGCTATGGCTGGCTTAATAACCTGGGGACTAGAAGCCAGGAGTTTTATTCTTTTTTCTTCCACTTGCTGCTTTTCCCTTTTTCCTATCCCACAAATTTAACCAAGATTTCACAAATTTTCCCACTCTGCAGCAAAAGGAAACCAGCCCTATGTAAATTTTTCCATACACAAGCAAGGCTGGCCTATTGCACCCTAGCCTTCAAATGGGGCAGTCAGCCAGGACATAATACTTTGTGTATCCAAGTCCCTGGATGGCTGTATCCAAGTCCCTGCCCCAGCTGCTAAATTACAGCCAGAAGACTCAAGCCTAGAGGACACTATTTGTAGCCCTCTGTACCAGATTGTGATCGTCACTGGACCAGCCTTAGGACCCTGACATCCCACATCCCATGTAAGCTGGTTGACTAGCGGGCTAATGATCTAGCTTGAAACCTTTCCTCCACTGCAAAGATATTTAATTAGTAACAAGAGGTGGAGTAGTTGGAATGGAGGAGCAGAAGACAAAGAGCAGCAGAGCAGCCCAGTGCTTCAGACACACTCCGTACTTCATTTTAAGCAAGGCAGAGAAGTAAACTCATGTCTGCTGCATCTAGGCGAGCTATGGAGACAGTTTCTTTTAACCAAAGAACCAATTCTGTTCGCCTTTTTCACATTCACTATTCCTTCAAAAAATATTCCCATTTCAGTTGGGTACCTGTAGAAAAAGTAACTGTTTAGCATGAGAATGATGGGCCGAGGCCCCCTACAACCTAGGCATAAAGAACTGGGACTTTTTCATTCCTTTTTTCTCCTCCATGTGTCCTTCTCTGAGTCCCTCCCTGGAAATGGAAATGGTGTATTGTAATGCAGATTTCCTGCAGAATCTCACAGATCACTCTCTGCAGGGATTTCACTCTTCAGCTGAAATACTTTTCAGCCGTGGTATTGTTCATTTATTCAACAGCTTTATTTTTAAACATGGAATACTATAATTGTGCATTACTAATTCCTTTTAAAAGCATTATAGTGTTTATTTTTTGATTGAGGCTTGAGGGCTCAAGATCATTTGGCTGAGTTTTGTTGGTGTCTTTTTCATTCCATTATTTATGAATTTAAAATACACTATGAAAGGATCAAAATAAAGTAAAAGACCTCAAAACCCCACAAGCCTTCTTTTCGTTTCTTCAGTCCCAGCAACCAGCCTGTTTTCTCTTTCATGCTTTCCACAGAGAACCATTTTCTTTAATGTAATCACTAGCTGATTGACTCTTGTCTCTGTTTCCACTTTGCTCCTATTTTTGGAGGTCACAGAAACAGCAAAGGTTTCATTTAATTTCTCATTAGAGACCACACTTCGGCCCCAAAGCTCTCAAGAGCCCAGAGACAGACAGAGAATCACCATCTACCCGAGCTCAGAGCCAAGGTGTAAGACCAGAACTGGGAAGCAGGGAAACCCTCAGTCCTGTCCTGAATTCACCCACAGGAATAGCTCTGGTCTCTGCCCCAGGTCACCTAACACTGAAGTGACCAGTGGATGGTCTTCTTCAGCAGTGCAGTAGCATCTCACTCACAATAGTTTAAAAAAAGTCAGACAAGTCAAAAGGAGCGACATGACAGTGAAGGGCCTCTCTCTGCCCAGTTGGTAAAGGAAGATCTGTGCCCCAGTACTATTAATGCAGCTGGTACAGAGGAAAGATTTTCTGGGCAGACGTCTAAGCTTTTGTTTAGAGAGATTAATCCAGTTTTTGTGAAGAAAGAGGAAGACTGACCCACAGAAAACAAGATCCCTGTGGAGGAGGGAGGGGGGAAGGGTGGTATTCACTAGCTTCCCCTGCCACGGCAAGCAAACTTTTGATCTGAGCCTACTTTCACTATCTCACAGAATTGTTAGGGTTGGAAGGGACCTCTGGAGATCATCACCCATATATGCTGTATGCCTTACCCATGGTAACACTTCAGCAGTGAGACAACACATTTGACCTGGGCCTGTTCTTATTTTGGCAATCCATAGTAGAGCCTGGAGAAATCAGCTGTCTTCAAAGTTCAAGCTTGCTGGCAGTACCAGATAGGATGGCTCAGATCTAAAGAAAATAAGCCCTGAACTACACTGTTTGGTGATCAGATATGCCTTTTTTTTTTTTTTTTTCCAAAAGAAGCATTGTCCTTACAATGATGACTAGAGCACACAAAATTTGCAGCCTGGCTCGCAGAAAGGTCCTGAAGCATTACTGACGTTCAAGAAGTTTGCACCTTACTGTAGCAAGAGCAAAGTTTGAGTGCTATAGACATTAATAGGTCTCAAACATACTTAACTAGGGAAGATTTCACCCCACTGAAAGTAAAGCATGGGATTAGAGACTTTGCTGAATATGAGTCTCCAGAAAACCTGAGTTGTATTGTTGCTCTGGAAGTAATGACCACAGGTATGTTTTATATCTCCAAAGTAAAAAATATTGGTAATTGAAAAGGATCATTTAGACTATGGTTAAGGAACTCCTAACTGAAGTATTTGCTATGGGCTAATAACAGTTGTAACCCCCTACATTAACTTTATATGCTAAGCTCTGCCTTAAAATGAGCATGGGCAGTTTCCAGTGGTGCATGTAAACATAAATTATTGAATAAAGAATAATTGATTTAGAATTGTAAAAGATCAGTAGCCTTGCAGAGAAAAGGGACAGCAGTAGACAGATACATTTTAAGTACTAATGACTCTGCCTTATGAGAGTAGCTTTACTCAGTGTATAATGCATGAGTGGTAAAATAGGTCAAACCCTGGAAGCATCCACATGTTTGAAATCATTATGAATACAATGGTTTTACTGCATCACCAATTGCATAAGAGCTCCAAAGCAAAGGCGCATGTGGAATGCAAAACATAATGAAAATCCTTGCTCTTGTGTCGCAGATTAGAAGGCTACTACAGACCCTTTTTTGGATCCTTTCCCAAATTTAATACAGTTAGTTTCCTGTGGCCAGTGCTTCTATGTTTTCATTTTTGTGTGAGGATTTTGCTCCCTTGTTCTTTTTGTACCGTTCATAAGATTTCTACTGTTTGTGCTATAGAAAATTTGGCATATTAACAATGATAGTCATTTTTATTCAAAGAAAAGTGTGGCCATCCCATTTATATTCTGCTAGAGCTTTCAGGGACGTGGGAAGGCTTCATCCCATGACATCCCATCCCCCACAAACAGAGGAAGCTACTTTGCTGCCTACCTACCACTACAGCTATAGTTATGTCAGTGCTAGGTAATGAAAAGGCTTTGTTATTTAACAGGCAAATAATAGAGAGCCTTTGTGCAGGGATAATTACAGTGGTTTGGATATTCCTGGATTAACTCTTGGGATGAACATTCATCTCAGTAAATCACTAATAAATATACACTAGCACCATCTCTCTCTCTATTTTATACCCTAGTAATTTTGGTCATACTACTCACAAGCCTATCTGGGGCTGATTATGAAGTACAGGCTTCAATGCCCTTTGCCCACATTTACATTATGATTGTAGCACAACAGTGAGAACTTCCTGCATTTTACCTCAATCAATTTGTCTTCTGATAAAGCAGCAACAAGGTTGCATAGCTTGCTTGCTTCTAGTAAGAGTAACTGGCAAATATTTTCTACAGCATTTCGAAGAAGTAGGACCTGACTCATTGCAGCATTACTTCAGTTTTTAAATCAGTATTAACCATTCAAATTCACGACGCTACTGTCTGAAAAAAGGCAGCTGCTGAGAACCAGGCCCATAAAGGACCATGTGCCATTGTTGCTCTCCTTGCACTATTTTCCTGTTATTTTTGCCAAGCTACCATTTGTTTGAGCCAGTTCACCATACAAGTCGATGAGGGATTTCTGAGAACAAGGGAAGGAATGCAGGGTGGTGACAGGTGCCAGAGATGCCCAGACAGAGGAGCAGGAGTCACCTTTGCCTGGACCTCTTGCTAGTCTGAAAACACTCAGGCCAAAGACTGGTTTCTATGGAAAGACGAAAAGTCTTGAAATCATATGAGGAACCCTAAATACTAATCACAAATCACAGGATGACCCACAGATACAGGTAATGACATACTTCCCCGTAGTGTTGCCCTGGATCTGAGGTCTGACTGAAGAGTTTTTGATGAAATGAGGAGGCTCAAGGTTCAAATATTTATCTTATACTTACAAGCAGTATTATTTAAAGTAAATTATGCTACCTTACAGCTCTTTTTAGTCAGAGGGCTACAAAACAGTCCTCTTTGAAGAAAAAGTAAGACACAGAAGTTTATAAACGGAAAACAAAGAGTGGGAAAGTACTGCTATTATTATGGAATAAGAGCGCTATGAAATTGCTGTGAAAATTGGAAATCCATAACTTTATTGCCAAACCTGTTTTTTTCTACAATAATAGTCATTAACAGTGGAGATGGAAAAAAAGATGCATTAGGTCATTTTACCTATTTCTTGGTAATTAAGAGTGTCTCCTTACAAGGATTTTGACTGTTTTGTTCATTTTAAAAATAACTAAAGCAATGAGGGTTCAACTCATTTCCTTGGGAGACCATTCAGAAGACTAGCAATGAAGACTAGACCTCACTGCTATGAAGTTTTTCCTCATTATCAGCATGAATTTTTCTTTGTTCACTCTCATGCTGTTATTTCTAGTTATACTTGGTTGGACTATTTCTGTATTACATCAAATTCCATCATTTCATCTCACACACGTATTTCTTTCCCGAGGCAGATACTGGGCTAAATCTGAGCTTCAGTCAAGAAACTGGATGTAAACTCATAGTAGTGATTGGCTATAATAGGTCTTATTTTTACTACATATTGAGCACACAAACAAAGAGAATTGCTTTTTCAATTCTAAATGGGAAATCTGAAAATCAATCTTTTTCTTCAAGGATTCTTTTTTTCCCCCTAGTATATGACTGCCTGCTTCTCAAATCCACTCAAACACTTAAAAAGCAGCTTCCCCTCCAAGAAAACTGAACTGACATTCTGGAGCTGCAAGTCACATCATAGTTCACATTTAGAGGGAAGGAATGTCTTTTATTTACTACAGGACCAATACCAGACATATCTTTGCTCAGATAGTTAGCTAAAGGTGAATGTGTTCTCTGCAGAAGGTCACAACAGGGTATGTACCACTTAAGTCTCAATTACACTCTTTTTTACCTCCCTCTGAAACTTTCCCTAACTGGGAGATTCTGGGAATTTTTCTCCATTTAGCTGTACTTTGGATATTTCACTCTGTCTTGGAGAAGGCATTTGTAGAATTAAATATTATCAATAATGGTGTGAAGTAGACCTCCTAGTGCATAGCAAGAGAAAACTGTGTAGGCAGTTAAGTAATATTGTTAACTAATATTATGTACATTGTCCCTCTTTATTTTCACCCATTCTCAGGTACCTAACACTTTAACATTCAATCCCCTGAAAAGAAAGTAAAGGTTTTATTGAAAAATCTTTTTTTTTCCCTCAGAGAACAGTGAGTAAAGCCCATGAATAAAAATACAAGTTTTCCAAAGAAATGGAAACAAACTGCCAACAAACAACTGAACAAACACATTTCAGAAGCTTAATATTATCTCTAAATTGAGCTAATGAAATTATAAAGATGTTTCCTGCTGTTTCTGTGATTTATCCTTTTCTTTGAAACACATTCTCCGTAAAAGGATATTGGTCTCACCATACCACCTTCTTTCAAGCTGACAACTTTTCTCAAGAGGAAAAAAAAACAGGACACAATATTCATGTGTGTAGTCAGACTCCTAAACCTTCTATCCTGTGCCAAGATACCTTAAAAAGAAACTAAAATTTATGCAGAAGATTCAGTCATACAATCACAGAATGTTCGGGTTCAAAGGGACCTTAAAGATCATCTAATTCCAACCCCCCTGCCATGGGCAGGAATACCTTCCACTAGTTAAGGTTGCTCACCACCCTCTCCAATCTGGCCTTGAACATTTCCAGGGACGGGGCATCCACAACTTCTCTGGGCAACCTGTTCCACTGCCTCACCACCCTCACTGTAAAGAATTTCTTCTTAACATCTAATTTGAATCTCTCCTCTTTTAAGTTTAAAACTGTTCCCCCTTGTCCTAACATTACCTGCCTGTGTAAAAAGTTCCCTTCCCTCATTTTTTGTAAGCCCTCTTTAAGTACTGGAAGGACACAATGAGGACTCCTCAGAGCTTTTTTCAATGCTTCCGGTTAGTAAGCCACTGCTTTTATTTTGTTGATAATCTTCAGGGAGAAATAACTGTGTTAAAATACATTTCTAGGTCCTCGTTTCCTGTTTCTGGCCAACTCCTCCCTTCTGTTTTGCAGTTCAGATAAATGAAATGCTGATTTGTAAACTACAAGCTTGTTCTCTTGTCCTTGTGAAAATAAGGACTGTCTGTTGTTCTTGTGAAAATAAATTCATTCTGCTCAACTTTCCCTATATATAAACACATTCCGGGGTGAAAGATTACTGTGAAGTCTCTAGATCTGGTCAGCTGCATGGCAGTGAAGAGAATTAGTGGGTTACAGGAGATAAAAACTTAAAGTGAAAATAAATAAATGCTTAAAACTACATTAAAGCACATGTGTATATCACAGGAAAGCCCAATGTATTTGCATTCGGGAGAATGGTATCGTGAACCCGTAAACTTCCTAGGTTTGTTGTGTATATGCCAGACCCTTGAAATTAGCTAGTGTGAAAAATGTTCTTGTGGTTTCATTTCCTCTGCAGGGTCTTGGGTTAGGGTTTTGTTTTGTGTCTTTGCCTTTTGAGAGTGTTGGGGTTTTTTTTTCCCCCTCTTTAAGCAATGAAAAATGCAAGGGAGAGAAATTTACCAGTTCAAATTCCTCAAAGACTAGGTTAACTATTCTCCTGTACATTCTTACCTTGTGTTTGTCACCATTTCCAAGCTCTATTACTGCACAAAACAGTCTGCTTTATCATTCTCTCCTGAGAGCAGGGTGGACAGTCTAGGATCTGTTTTAGAATATGTTCAAGTATTACATATAGATTTATATTGTATCAGTTTATATTTAGAAAAGCAAGCTCAGAGAACTGATGGTGGTAGATTTCACAGTAGACTTTAGATCTTTTAGGTACACCCTCTACAGTTCTGGGCTACCAAGAAGGAAAGCTCTGTCACTTATTAACTTAGTGCTTGATGTCCTAAATAACAATGTGAGCCATAAGTGCCCGCAAGGGTTGCTCTCAATGCAAGGCACTCCGTTCCTCAAGGACCAAATGATGTGTAGCACTTTTTCCAAACAAGGGACTTAGGAAAGAAAAGCCCAGGTATTGCAGCCCAGACTGTGATGAAGCTTTACCCTTCTTCTACTCTTGTGTGGATGAGAGTAGAAAGCTTCAGAGTATGTCCTTAGAGGCATGTTTTTCCTAATACTACATGTCCCCAATATTCCTTAGGACCTTTTAGGAATCTTTATATCAAAAGAGCTATAGTGGTTGAGACTGCTGATACACTGGAAAATGCAGGAGGGCTCCTTGGGAACATGATTCTCTCCAGCCCGCAGCACACAAAACTTAGGTAACTTCCTAGCTCTCAGGGAGATTACTTTGAAACTGCATGAAACAAATCATTCTACCAAATAATTTTCACAGTCAAAAGCTGGCAATATTAGTCCATAAATCAAACCTGCATTGCATTCAGTCCCTCTACTCTGCTTCTCTCCTTGAAGACATGCAAGCAAACCCAGGCTTCCTTACTCCAAACAGTAAATACTAGTCATTGAATTCGAAATTAATTTTAGAAGTCTGTTTGGTTGCAGTTATACAAGGGGATGAAGGTAAAGTTGTTGTGATCATCAGATCCTTCGATTCTGAAAGTACAGTCAAGTCAAATATTTAGATTTGTTTCTGATGTCTGCTGTTTCTGGTAAGCACTAATGTTTTCAAGAAGTCCCATAGATAGACTTGGCAGTCTTCTTTTCACTCCAGAAAGGATCTTGTGTCATCAGTTACACCCTAAAACACAGAGTCTCGCAGGAGCAATGGAAACTGACCTTTGCAACAATGTTGTTGATGTAGGTCAATAGTATATATAGATTTATATGATGTCTTGACCAAATCTATACAAGTATTACTACAGTTTCAGCTTTTCAAAAGTAGATTAGGACAGTAATAACAAAAAAAATAAGTTCATAAAACACTACAGTATGTTCTTAGCAAGATTCTAACAAAACCTGATGAAATACAAAGCGATCAGTCTTATTTTATGTTCGGGCAAACTAGCATGTTAGGTGACTTGAATTTACTGTAAGGAAGTCTTGTCTAACTGTATCTGACCAGTCTTTTCTCCCAGCATTGCTTGCTGTAGGGCAGCTCCAGCAAAAGTGCCTGTACTTCCCAGTGCAAACTAGTAGAGACCAGTTCACAGCAGGTCCCAGGACACTTTTTTCTCTAAAACTACTCAGCCATTCCTTGCAGCAAAACAGCTACTATCTTAGACCTCCCGCTTTTGCTGTGACTAGAAGGGCTGCATTGCTGTTAGCAACGGGGATGGATAGGGACAATTTTCAAGAAAAATTAAAAAAGAAAGAAAAAAAAAAAAAAAAGGAGGGGGGGGAATCCTAATGAAGGCAAGGGCATGGAAGCGAAAGTTCAAACCAAGCAGCTCCAAAGCGCTATTACTAATTTCAGAATCCTTTAAACGTGTGAATAAAAGCATGAATTCAAATTAATCAATTGTCTTTTAAAAAGTCGCTGAGGTAGCACTCTATTACCTGTGCTTTTAGAGTGCTTCTCAGATGTGTCATTCAGGCTTCTGAAGACAAGAAAGATACAAATGAATCACCTTGTTACAAATTAATCACCCTGGGATTAGGGCTAAAAATTTCAAAAGCACCTTAAAATGACTTAGAAATCTAATTCCCATTTTCAGAATTGATTTAGGCAGTTACATCCTGACTCTTGTCGAAAGTCAATGGGATGATAACTCCTAAGTCACTCTAATATATCCAAAAATGTTACTTGCTTCTATATGTAACACAACAAACCCCTCTGCATTCATGTTTGCCCTTCAGTGAGAGTCCCAGGCTTCTGCTTTTTCATCCCTGATTTCCGTTCACATTTACCATATGTTGTGCTTTCATTTTCATTAAACATTTTGAAAGATGGAGGTTTCAAACAGTGAGCTACTCATTCATTCATCTTTCCACACAGAAACCTAGCATCAGTAAAACACCAATTTCAGACATTATTTTTAACTAATGAGAAAAGAAATGTTTTTCCTGACACTGACAGCAAAATCCATCTACCCATTTATATATTTTACATGATGATACAGCGTGTGCTACTGTCATATCTCAGACTAAGCATACATTTTGGTCTTCTTCCAGTTACATGCCTTTTTCATAAGTTAATGGGCAATCACAGGATAGACAAAGTTTCATTTGAGTCCTAAGGGGGTAAAGCAGTAGTTGAGCTATCTGGATGGTACTGCTCTTCCATCAACCAGATTATGATAAAGTCCCTTTTCTTCCTTGGGGCATTGGACAAATCTTTTAATTCCCCGTGTCTGTTCCCCTCCACCCTATGTCTGTCTTGTCCATTGTATCTGCAACATTATGTGGCAGGACTTCTGTCATAAATGTCTGATTCCACTATGGCACAAACTATAAGAAATAAAGTAAGGAATACGCATGTCTAGACTACACCTATTCAAAGTGTATATAAACATAATATCTTGCTTTCTGTATAAAAAACTATGAACTTCATAGTGCTAGTGAATGGCCAGTTAGAAAAGGGAATTAAGATAGGGCAGAGAGGCAGCAAATAAAAGCATTCACAGTATTCACAGTAAGTCAGCAGTTACCTTGGCTTTCAGCTCTTTTTATGATTTCTCTTCCCTCCACCTGCCCCCCTCCTTGGTTTTTTGTTGTTTACTTTTTAGTTCTTTTGCCCAAGACTGTATTTTTCACTCTTTTGTCATCTTCCCTAGACAAAAGCACAGGACTTGGGGAAAAGGATTAGGGAAAGGGAAATTCCTATCCTGACATTTATTTCTTCAGTGACCTTGACAAAGTCACTTAATTTATTGTTTCCCTTGCTGTAACAAAATGAACAGGAATGAAAATGAAGTCTTTTTTCTAACAGTCCCAACTGCTTTGTGATCCAATCCTGTCTGCTGAGTCTGCTCTAAAACCCCAGAGTAAGTTAGTACAGATTCGAGCTGTAATTGTTATCAGTAATGCCTCGCCTCTCCTCTAGACACACTTTCTGCAGCGGTCAATACCTGTTCAGCAGCCGGTCATGGTGGGAGAATAGCAATCACCAGAATAAATGCTATGCCCTTTCTCCCAAGCCTGTTGCATCTCAATAAACTTTGCAGTGTGTCCAGCAAAGGAGGAATTCAAAAGGGTGGTCCCAAATCAGGACTCTGAAGGGCTTTGCATTCAGAATAAGACACTATGGGAGTATCATGATGACAGCTGCACTTACATCACTGAAAATAATTATTCTGATCCATGAACACAAGCTAAGCCGTAAGAATGGTCTTGTAAGCAAGGTCTGTTTTAATAGAAACATAAGTATTATGCATTACAGTCTATTATAAATTGGTTGTAATTTTCTCCTGACACTCTGTGAATTAAACTAGTTAGGATACAAAAAAAAAATAACAAATGCCACAAAGCAGAAAGCAAGCTCAGTGTCTGAAGGTTAATGATTGCTCATGAAAGCTACAGAAATAAATTATCTGCCTAGGGACACTGTCACATGATCGGCACAAAAGCTGCAACAGCCGAAAATGTTTATGTAGAAAAAAAAACACTGTCAGCATCACAGCGCCCTTCCCCCACCGCCGGAGCTCAGTCCCGAGCCAAACAGCTGCTCCTGACTGCTTACATTAAACTAATTTGTGCTGCAACATTGCAGCTGCTTAATTTTTAGACTGAACTTTATCACCAAGAAGTGTTACAATAACAAGTGATGCAGCCCTATCTCTGAAGAAATAGCAAGTTCCTCAACAACAAAGGCAGCTTAAGGTGCTGAAATTAAAGAAAGATGGGAGAAGGCCATGACCAAAACAGTATTTTAAATCTTAATAACCTACTCTTACTGGGAAAGCAAAATTAGGTTTGCTTCTAAATAGACTGGGGGATCAGACTGTGCCCCTAAGCATACGGGGGTTGTCCCACCTCAACATCGGGGATTAGTGACCAAGAACTATGCCATAGGCTTATGGAGCAGCAAGGTGGAAGCAAGGTGAGAAACTGGGGCTTCCAAGAGTCACCCACCCTTTCCAGGTGGCCTCCCCAGCACTTGGTGTTGCACTGCAGAGCCCCATCACTTGTATCCCCTTCCCTGCAGCCTTGCCCCTTCTCTTCTCTAAGCCCCCACTGGTTTGGGGTTTGGTGTCCTATAGCACTGCTTGCATGTCTTTCAACAGACTCACTGGTGTCTCCTTAAAACATTTATTGCCCTCAACATTTAAAAAGTAGAAGTTGTTTGGTTTGTTTTTTTTTAAAAAAAAAAAAGGAGAAAAACCCTAGCTCATTCATATCCCAACATCTTGAAAGCCCTGACCTCCTCCTCACCCCTCCCGCTGCCTCCCCCCACCACAATCAAAAAAAAAAAAATGCATTCGAAGGCAGTGGCATCAGAGGAAGTGTTTACAGAGAGTGCTGCGCCTTGGGTAACGCAAGTGCTGCACTTACAAAATGTCACATGTTGTTCCTCCCCTTTTCCTCTGAATTATTTTCCTCTGTTAACATGCAGGGCTTCGTCTTCTGCTGAAACAGACACTGACCTGAACTGGTGGTGATTCCTGCCAAATATGCAGGCACTGTTTTGCTACATTTTGGAATTCGGCGAAGTCCATGTGTCAGGCATTTGCTTGCGCTCAGGAAACGCCAGTGCTCAGTCCAAAGCCCTCCCCGCCCCCTCCCGCCCCCAGTGCTTGGAATGCACAGAAACTTTTCAGTTTTTAATTAGTTTTAATATGATTAATGTTTTTAGCTGTATATCTTGTTACATCCAGTATGCTTGTTAAAAATAAAATAAAAAAAAAAAAAAGGACCATTTAAATGTACTAGTCTTAGTTATTAAGAAAACAAATGGAGACAGGGAAAAGAAAACCCACCGAGAGAGCAATTATACAGTTAAACAAAAAAGCTGCGGTTGCTCGCAGTGGTAACCGGGTTGCAGATAGACTGTTGTTTGCCTGTGTGCCTGTCTGTGCTTGGGGAGGAAAAGAGGCACAGGGAACTGGTATTGTGAAAAAAGGGGTGCTCCAACTGTACACCCCAGCTTTCCCAGTCTTCCAAAGACCAGCTAGAAGGAGGAGATGCTAAAGGAAATTATGGCTCCTTTCTGTTCAATTTAAAAGCATAAAATAAATGCATAATCCCTTGGTGGGGTGGGGGTTTGGGGGAGGGAAGAGGGAGAAGGGGGGGGATGGCTCTTTGGTTTTTATCAAAATAACATTAGTCAGACTTTTACCCAACAGCAGGAGCTGATGGTATCTGGAGTCCATTTTATTCCACCCCAAATGTGTAAGAATAGGGGTGACTGGATAAACAGGCCCCAGGGGCTTTTGCCTGCTATTCATGGAGCAAAGCTGCAAATGGAAAAAATATTTTAAAAAGAAAAAATTGGGGTAAAGGAAAGAATAGCAAAGTCCCTTGCTCCCTTATCAGATCTCCCTCTCAAGTTTGGCCTTTAAACCTGTAAAACTTTATGGATTTCTTAAAAGAACACCTCTGAAAGAAAAATGTGAGGGATAAGACCCAGCTACAAAACTGGAACTCTCATCTATACAACACAGACAAGCAGTGTGAGGGAATAACTGCAAGGAAAGAAAGTGTTAAGGAGTGGCTTAGGTTAGGAGTTTTAGGGAAAATAGGGATACTGGAAAAAGAGGCTACCTCAGGTCCAGGGGGTCTATGGCAGAATCCAGAAGTACGAGAAAAGGAGGAATCAAAAGGAAGAAGCAGCACTCTCAGAAGAATACAGGTAGAGATTGACTTTATTTAATAGGATTCTCTTAAGTGAAGGAGCTTAAATATGCAGTGGGATTAAAAGCAAATATGGGGATTCAAGGATAACTTGCAGAAAATTTAAATTTTCTCTGAAATTTCAGAGTCAAGAATACCTTTCCATATTAAAAAAACAAACAAAAAAAACCACCACAAACAAAAAAAAACCACAACCAAACAAAAACACTCTACATAAAGCTGTTAAAAATGGTCCTTTTATAAAACTCATACTGAGCACAGCCTCCTTATGCAGTGCTAGGATGGAGAAGGACATTACTCCAGGCACAGGCGAGAGAGAGGCAGTGAGGTGGGCCCACAGGCACTCAGCTCTGCACTCTCTGTCGCCCATGTCCATGCCAGGTGCCTCAACCAATGCATTATTCCAGTGGAAAGGTCAGTGTTTTCTTGCAACCCAAATTCTCTCCTACTGCCTGAAAACATTCCCAGCCAGATCCAGATGAAACTAAGTATGTGTCTACAAAAGGATTTGGTTTCACTGAATCAACATTTTTACAATATTCTTCAGGAAAATCCCAGTCCAGCATAATATTCATGAGAACAATGAATAACTCAGTCAGGTCATCTACACAGCCCAAGCACACGTACACATTTTTATGATTCACTTATGATTACACTGACTGACCTCTAACTATTTCCTTTACCCTTTTTCCTCCAGACGCATTTGCACACTGACAAATCATTTTCTTTTTAAATCAATCCGCCAGGAAAAATGTTTCCTCCATCTGCAGAAATTCCTACACTCACCATTCAATAAATTTACCCAGCTGTCATTGTAGAGCGACATGGCAAAATAGCACATTCAGAGCCATGCGATAAACTAACTGTGTAAAAAAAAAACCTATATCAAGGATATCTGATGTCTGCATATTAATCCTGCTCTCTGGGACTTATTTTAATATTTCAGGGTCATAAGAAGTTCCAAAACCTTTGATTTTATTCCTCCACAAATTACTTCTAAGGACAAAGGAAGGCAAAGTCTATACCAGAGAAATTTTGTATTAATAAAAATCATAACTTACAGCTTGAAATTTTTCCAGCCTTGTAAAGTAGAAAAGGTAACTGAAAGGAGAAACCCCTAACAGGTCCTAGGGATTGCATCTAGCTCTTAAAACTTCTTGATATATCAAATTTCAAACTCCCAGTATTTCAAAGTTATTTTTTATGGGTGCCTCAAAGGCCTGGGATACATATACAGGTGGAAAGTACCAGAGTTTACAAGCAGAAAGTAAAAATTTTTTTTCCATTTTTTTAATATAACTGCTTTGAAAATATTGGCACAATACATTCATCATATTTCATGTACAAAGTGCAATAATACAGGGTTCTATTCATACCAGCAAGAGATGACCCACTATATTTTAATCATTAATAATGTGGCTGTCACAAATTCTCTCAAAAAACCCAACTATTATGACATAATGTATTCTTTTTATGTATATACAGAATAAATATACAACTGTACTCTCCACCGTCTAAAACTTAATTTTTTTTCTGCACAAAATGTACCACATTTACTTTTATTTCTAGCAAGAATATATGCCTTCTTATTTCTAATCATAACATAAGCTGAAGCAGTCAATAAGGTATGCAGTAATTTCTATTTCAGAATATTAATGCTCATAGTTACAATACTCACACGCATTATTATCACAGCATTATTGGCATGTGTGTTTTTTTGAAAGACAAAATAAGAACTAATGTATATGAAGAACTAACACTGTACACCTCTTGTTTTATGCAGCACTGAATTTCACCCATAAATTTTGTGTTCAAGCTACTTCAAAATGTTTAGGGATAAGGACGTATTAGGGTTTTGATCAGCTCTTGGCTTTTGTTCTTTCTCTCTTGAAAGAGAGAATAAGATTCTCTACATCTAACCCTTTGGAGTTAGTTGGAGTCTTTCAGCCACAGTTAAGCCTCTCTAGCAGAAGCAGGTTTGCTTAATAGTCATGAATATTTCCTGGGTCATTAACACAACATACAAGTTTAGGGGGAGGATAGCTCACATTGCTTGTTCCATCAGTACCTCCCTACCTAAGTCAGGTCCATTCCCTGAGGCAGACCATATGGGACAAATGGAGGTCTAGCCAACTCATTCACATTGCAGGAAAGGTGCTTAGGTCTAGAATCTTCCCTCTGTGTTTCTGCACTTCATCTAAGCCTATTTTCACAAGCTGCATAATTATGCAGCTCTTGTATCTGTCCTCTGCAGTCAATGGAGAAAGACAAATTGCTTCAGTGTGCAACCCAGCCCACATAAACCAGACTTACAGTCTTTCTAGATTTGCCCATCTCTCTCCCTTGACTGCAGAGAAAATCTAAAAAAAACTAAGCTCTGATCTTTGGCAACTTAGTTAAGCACCTAAATTTACATAGATCTAATCTTTGCCTCTAAGAAAATTTCATTGTAAAGAAAGCTTTGATGAAAAATGGAAATTATCTTTTATGAGAATTTTGTTATGATTTTGCTCCTTTTATCCAGATCTAATTAAAACCAATAACTTCATCTTTAGTCAGAAGCTTTGAGCTGTCAGCAACAAGATGTCACAGGACTTCCTTAAGAACCCACTTCAATAAATCAAGCGGCCTTGCTAAGCTCAGTTTTGAGAACTCAAGGTAGCGCTTGTTGAAGGAATATTTCCACAGACTACTCAGAAGGTAAAAAGGTGTTTCAAGGTGGAGATCTGAAATAATATATAGGCCTATTTGCCTTATCAGCAGGAAAAGCACAAATGTGCCAGAGCAGTTTTCTGACTAGCCAGAACTAGGCAAAGTGTCTAACAAGCACTGACCACCAAGGACTATAACTTCTCCCTTCACCAATCACCTTATTTTATGCACATGTTGGAGATGAGAGATTTCTAAAAAGATTCTTAAAATACCTCTGTAGAAAGTGCACTGAAGTATAGCACCCAACAATGCCCTCTGGGACCATCCAGGAAGAAAAAGTACCTCAGGGCAACCATCTTCACATTTGCTTTGTGCTAGGGTGGTTCAGCTGGGTGAACCAGGTAAAGCTATGCCTGAAAGAATAGCTGTTGAACAGGCCATTTACCCACACTCTATCAATAACCTCCAGCTGCAAAACCAAAAACAAGACACGCTTGGGCAGCTGGCAAGATTGTCAGAGTTGAGCCATCAATTCTGGAGCAACATGAGCCCCACATCATTGCCTCTGCAGCTGACAAAATACCTCTTTCTAGAAGTCCTTCATAGAGCATTATTAACTGCCTAAGTAATGCAGTGAATCAGCAGTGGCTTTCACTAGTCAGAAAAGACAAAAGGTCCAAACGGATGGTGCCCTGCAAATGGTCCCAATAAGCCCAGAAACCTCAGACACAGCAAATGACCAAAACTGAAGGAGTGATGACACTGGATGTGATTTCTGAGATAGCTATATGTTAATGCTCTATGCCACTCTGAATGCAGTAATTGAAAATTACTAATTGCAGAGATGAACTGTCAGATATTTTCAAAGGGCTTTTTCATCACAGAAGACCGTGGTTTCTATAGAAAGACAGCTTTAGACACATGAAAATTTCTTTGCTGAAGGGGACCTCTGATTCAAAAGGGAGGGGAAGATTCAAAACAGGGAGAGGGGATGTTTTAATAAAGCCAAAGAATATTTATCATATATGTGAGATTGCCATCCCCTAAAATATAACTTTAGAATAATTAAAAAAAAATCCTACTAAACCCCTTACATTTTATATTTTTCAAATAAGTGGCTACAGTTTGGGAGGGGGCATAATAAGGATGTGAAGCATAATCAACAAAGTGAATAAGAAAAATAAGATATCTCTCTCTGCCTAAAAATCCAGCAAATCACATTGAATCTTTAAAACAGAGAGTACACAAAGATGAAGTTAACTTCAGAACAGTCTCACACTGAATTTAATCACTGTTTCAACTAACTGGTAAGAAGAAAGAGATCATTAATTGCTTTTTACAAATTTTTGTGCTAATATTTTTGACCAAAAGCTGAAGCTGAAGCTCAAAACATTTCTGAACAATCTCAAAAACCCCCAAATGTTAAACCTTGCAAGGATCCCTTTCTATGTTTTATCATTTTAATTAGAAGGCACCTATATGTCCTAGGACTGTGATAAGACAAATCATATATAATTATGTAAGTGTGTGAAAATTAGAGTGAGCTAGAAGCTTTCTGGCAGTATGTCATTTTTTTCAGACATGTTGACTCATCAAAACTGAAGTTAAGCAACTTCAGTTTGGTTACAAAGAAAAGGAAATGTTGGCAACTCTCCCAACTCAAAAAACCTACGGCAAAAAATGCTTCAAGATCTGATTCCATATTTTTCAATTCAAATCCATATTTTATTGTTAAAAAACTGTTTACTAGAGACTAGAGTTTTTATTTAGCATGTATAACACCAAGTTCTTAAATTCAAAACTGTGCTCTCAGAACTTCCCTTCTATTGATTTTGGCACAAGCTCATTTACATTCAGGTCTGTCTAGTTCAAGCTAGTGTATACACATTACTTAAAAAGAGAATTTCAAAAAGAGGTTTGTGCCTTTAGAAGACATAATTTGCAGAAACAAAACATAACGTACACACCTGACCACAGACAATGTGAGAACCTCAGTGGAATTTAGAGAAAAGAAAGTTTTTTTCAACGTAGAAAAATTCACCTGCATCTGAAGTCCCACTTTCCAGCTTTGTCCAATGCCTCACTTCCAGTCTCTTTCTTCACCTGTCTTGCTGCATGCTCACACCTTACCAAAACATGTATCACGAGGAACAAGTCTGCACACAAGAGCAATTGCTGAGCAACTGGTATCTAGAAACAGGACATGGGTCTATGGGGGCTGCAGTCTCCATGGGGACATGGAGCCTACGCATGCCTTACACCACCTTAATTATGAAACTATGGCAAACTCCCTCAGAAATCATGAGTACTGGCTATGGAAATGCATTTTAATACATCAGACTAGACACTAAGAAAAGCAGATTTTTAAAAAAAGCCCTAAACTTGCATTAAGTATGCTTTCAAAAAATTAGTGGTTTGTTTACTTCACTCATTTTCTAAAATTTCACAACTTTTAAAACAAATTATGAAGCGTATTCCAAATAAAATATTTTCCCTTTGGGTCAGAACTGTTAATAAGCAGCACCTTCATCTAAGAGTAAATTGCTGATAGAGTAACACAACTTAGAAACTATCCTTCTTTGCAAGGGCAGTAGAAACTGGCCTTCACCATGAATTGCCACCATCACTAATGAAAGTGGCTAGCTGGATGGCTAACGAGACCCCTCATCAGGGAATGTTAATGGAGAGGAATCAACCTTATATGCAATAAGTGAACAATCAGGTAATGGAGTCAAGGAACCATATAGGCAAGGTGGAAAATAAATGCCAGGGACTTGAAAAATCTAATCAATGCCTGATTAAGCTAATTGAAGCCTGGCCACTGAAAATTAATGATTCAGAAAATTGCTCCTAGAACAGAAAAACGCCAAGATTGCCAGATCTCACATAAGAAACAGAAGGTTCAGATGTGAAAGCAGTTATCAGGAGATTAATACATGGTACCCAGGGTACATAAAAGTTTTCTATCTCACCTTTCGCCACATTAAGTATATTGTTTTCTTGCTGCTTCTCCCAGTCCATGCACCCAACACAGCTCTGAAGTCCATTAGTTTGATTTCTTTTAACTGTAAGAATAAAGGGAAAGCTAAGGCTGAAAACAACAGTAGTGTTCTAATTACTCCAGAATGTCTTCCTTTCCAACTTCAGTGAAAACAAAGGGCTTGTGTTCAAATTGAAAAACAAAGTCGTGATGCTAAAAATAACTATGGCATGAAAAGCAAAATACACCTTAGCACATGCTTAGGTACGGTTGATCTAATCCTAATCATCAGTGTTTTCAACTAACTAAAGGCTCCTTTTAAAACCTTTATTGAACTGGTGAACTTTTCTTTTTGTTCCTATCATCTGTGTATTCCTGGATCTCCATGCATAACTGGTGGGATCTATAAGAGGTCATTAAAAAGAAAAATAAATAAAAAAAAAAAAAGGCAAGCCTATCACACAAAAGCCTGCACCTCTGCAAGAAATCTCTAAAGATACTACAAATCAAACAAAGTTGAAAAATCATTACTGCCTGAGCCCATGACAGCCTCAGTTCAGCACCAGGCACTAGAAATTCAGTCACCTCACTGAGTAAAAATAAACTGCGCTTTGAAACCATCAAGTTGTAAAAATACTTAAAATTGTATCTTTCAATATGTCATGCTTTCTTAGGCCAAGAAATCCCAAAACAAATTCTCGTGGTTTCCATGGAGTTCTGCTAAGCCACGAAAAGTAGGTTGTGGACTGTCCACAGGAGCATATCAAACAGTACTATAATTCATCCATTAAATATCTGATGAGAAAAAAGTGCACACTTTTACTAATACTCATTTAATTCTTAAATTTGTTCTGAATTTTTATGATTCTATCATCTGCACCTTATTACTCATTTGAGGTGCTGTCTTCATTGCACTAATATTTTTAAAAGCCATCCGTGGCAAACTGAGGGTGTGACAGCAGTCTTTTGGCATAAAATGCTTTTAGAGATCACCACCTTAAATCAACACTGATATTATCTTACCATTGTGGCAACTCTGCTGCCAGCTTTGTTAGCTCTTTCTGAAGTTTGTTCGTATTTCTTCAATTTTAATTAAATTATTTTGGAGCATACTTATAATTTACTACATCACTAGTCTTCCATTTTGCAAATGATTAATAAATAGACCAACTTCCACCCATATGTGGAAACCTGAGATACTCAAAATGTTTTTTTTTTTTTCTCCTGAGGAAAATGAACTCCCTTTTTTTCTCTGCATTGTATTCTTTTATCCACTCAGGATGTTACTTTATCAGAGTATTACTTTTCTCAGAACATCAAAGATACTGAAGTGTTACTATGCCTAACTCAGACATGCCCTGATGCCTAATGGCATACTTGCATGCAATTAATATGCAGCTAAAGAGATTCCCAAAGCTGGCTGAATGTGACACCGCAAAGCAAGTCAGCAGTGAAACAGAGGAAATGGGTGGGGTTTAGGCATCAATTCAGCTGAAACAGGCACTCTGCCAGGCACTGTAAATCCTATCAGAACAAAGGGAACAAAAAATTCACTCCTTGGGATCTCAGAAATCTATTGATTTGAATAGTTATTTTGAATATAGAGAATGTAAGATCAAATCTATCTTCTGCACTGATTCAGAAGGAATACTTGAATCTCAGACTTCCACCTCCTCTTGTCACCTTTCTAGGAAAACCTACATCCTTTTGTTTCCTTAGCTGTCATTTCAAGAAGAATTACGTGGAGAAATATATTTTATCAACTGGTTTTCATTCATCTACTGTACCATTTATACATTTAAGGAATTACTGAGGTGCAATAATCCTTTACAAAATTTGTGCCATTTTTCCCCTACCATATAATCAAACTCCGTGCTTCTGAGATTTTTTTTATAACTATATTTTTAATCATCCTATCAGCTAAGTTGAGAAGGACTGAAGTAAGCCTTACTGGTCTGTAATCCCTCAGGACATTATGGGGGCTTTTTATAAATATAAGTACAATATTTGCTGTCTTCCAGTATAATTGCTGACTTAAATAAGAGAATGTGTACTTTAGTTAGCAGCTCTTTTACTCTTAAATTCATTAACATGCCTCTACACACTCTGTCCATCTTGATGCTCTCCTTAACTCATTACTTTGCTACCTTTGGGCTCCTTGGCAATTTAGACTATCACCTTCCCAGCTCAGTAGAAAGAACTTCCAAGTCTCCATTCCACTAAAAATAAAATTCTTTGACTTGCCAGTTGTCAAAAACTCATCCCTTGATAGGAACTCTTTCCTTCAGGATTTGCCCTGCCTTAATCAGCTACCATTGCTGTCCTGTTCGGTCAATGTTTGTCATGGAAATAGAACTCATACACAGAAACTGTCTGGGTAATCCTTCTCACTTGCAGCAACTTCTGCCATGTCCCTAACATCTCTTGAACAGAGATTTCTGCAGTGACTCCACACTGAAAACAAAACAGGAGAAAGAACTAAATCAGCCTTCCCTCCACAGTGGGCAAAGTACTGTACACTGCAGAGACAGAGCTCAAAGGTTGTTGGATTAGCTTTGGAAAAGCTCTCCTCTCTGTTTGCATCTGTCTGTTTGCATTCTTCATTTCCTCTAAGTTACTGCCCTGAATCAGAATACTTTCTTAATTACCAGTGCATCAAATTTCTCTTATTTATCTGCCGACCTTTACTGTTGATTTAGGAGGACACCAGGTCAAAAGCCAACTAAACGTACTGTTCCCAAATAACTAAGGAAAGCACTGTATGCTGAGCTGCTACCGACTCCTTTCTCCAGACTGTGCAATCCTCTTTTCCATTCTGCCAAGTGCTATTGCACAACAAACTCTTTCCTGAAAATACGGGTTGTTTCAAGTAGATCAAATAGATCACTTTTTAACATACCTATAAAAAACAATCAGCTTTGCTTCCTTAGTATGGTAGTCTTCCCCAGTTGGTGTAAGACTCATGAATTCAACCATGAAAGGCCCTCTTCTAAAACAAGTTCTACATCAACCAGCTCTTTATAAAGACAAGCATTATTTCACAACACCATCGCAAGCTTTACTGCAAAAAGACCAAAGGACTCTCACCCTGTTACTACTATACTAAACATTTTCATAAAATTACTACTATACTAAACATTTGTTTTCATAAAATCTTCAGTCTTAAATGTTCCTGAAATATGTTCTCAGAATCAAGAATCAAGTTCTTAAGTGTTCATAAACAGAAAGTATAAAAGGGCAGCAGACATGACTGAATTAAAATTTCCTCTTGAATTCAAATGAGTGCATATATTTGGTTGTGGGGTGTTTTTTTTACCAATTCAGTCATCTCTAGTCAGATTTAACATTGATTTAGCAATCTACAGAAGTATGCATATTATGCAGGTACTTACTGGGTGCAGCACAGTTCTTTACATGGAACTTTAAAAGAAAACTTTAAAAATTGGAAGAACATACACCATATTAAAAAAAAAAAAAGCTGAGATAATTATTTCTGACCATTACAATCAAAAATCAAACTGTATTAGAATTAGTGAATGCATACATAAATGCTATGTCATATAATAAAAGGAAGCTTTTGCTTGATTTCAATTAATTTCCTGTAGTCTTTATCTGCAACTACATTCAGTGAAGTGGACAAGAGTAAGTTGCAGCTGGAGATAGGAGTGGAAAGACAAATCCACTGAAAAACATAAATTTATTATATATCTGCACTTTTAATCCATGCAATAATTGCAAAATGCCACTCAGGAAATGCCATCTCTGAGCTGACTGATAAGATCATTTCCTTATCTCTTTTTTAGCTCTTGTCATTCCCCCTTGCCATAGCAGTCACAAAAAATAGGCCAAGAGGGGGTGGGGATAAGTAACACTTGATAAATCTACTAAAAAAAGGTAAGTGTGTATATATATATGCTAGAAGAATATACATTTGAATACATTTTTTACCTCTCTTTGCAGACATGCAAAAACCAATACTCATGTTTATCTTTAAACAAGTGAATAGTTAAAATGAGTTGGCTTTGCATAGGCAAGCAGCTTACTTGATGCGTCTGATAAGAGTTTCAGGGATCTACTGGTACCTAGAAAAGAACTGAAATATAAATATTAAATCATTACTAAGACTGTATTCCACCTGAGTCAGTAAATGATAACTTTCCAATCTGAATTCATCTTTTCTCAACAAAGGAAAGACTCTGTGATTCTCTTAACAGTTTCGTGGTGTATCCTAATGTTACCGCAAGCCTTGAGAGATAAGGATTTTCCTCTGTTAAGAAAATCAAGTTATTAAATTGGTCAAAGATGACTCTACCAGAAATGTATTCAAATCTTCTTTATTAATTACCATAGGAATTTAGTTGGAGAGTCACATATAAAATTTTACTCAGCTTTCACAGATAAAATATATTATGTACAAAAATTCCTAGGATTTTAATTTAGTAAAACCCCAATAGTACTTTACCGAGCAAGTTATTCCCTGTACAGAGAAGAGCTCTGCAGGACTGATTCATTCTTTTACAGTGCATTAGTTTAATCACCTAGGAGATTTCTAACAGATGATGAAATCTAAACAGGAGCAGGAACTTCAGTTATCTCTGGATGAACATATTTAGTTTCACATTCTATCCTAGCACCAAGCAAAACAAAACAGTCTAAATAATCTTCAGTTTCATCAACAGAATTTGACTTTTGTTGCATTTAAAAGGGCAGAACTCGATATTGTATGTTAATGCTGCTGTTAAGTTCAGGTTCTCCTATTAATAACTCCCTTGAAATAGAAGCTGATATTATTTTTTTCTTTTACTATTTTTTGACATTCAGTAATTGCAATAACACAGCAAAATTTGTTTAGAATAGACAAGTGAGTCAAACTACCAATTACAAGAAATTATAGAGCAACCTTCCGTTATAAACTATACCTTTTAAAAAATAATTTGTTGTATTACACAGTCTCCCAGTTATCAAGCAATAATCCAGGAGACTCTCAAGATATAGTGACTTAGTGTTAACAGCTCAGTCAAAGGTGAACTCCAGTGAGCAGTTAAAATCAACAAACAAAAAGATGAAATCCTCTTTTCCCTATTCAAAGAATAGTTTTTCCTGGTAAGAAGATACTGGATCAGACCCAAACTGTATAAAAATAAAAGCAGCCGATAACAAAATAGATAGTATAAGGCAAGTTAATAGAGAAAAAGTGCATTAAAAAAGAATGATTTTTCAATGCTACCTTGTCTATTTCCACTTTTTCAATGTCTCTGTGATATGTAAATGTATTTTGTTCTATAAAATCCCATATTTTAATAAATCATGTCAAGGTTTTTATAAAAAATGACCCTTCTAGATTAGTGTTTTTCATTCCCTTATTTTTTTCATCCTTTGTGTTTCTGCTTTGTAATAGAATTTTTCAAAATCAAGGACCTTAAAATTGCATAACATGCCCTATGTAATTTTAAGATGTGTGTGTAAAAATACATTACTGGGTGATAACATACAGAAACATACCAAGTGGAGCTAACATGCAAATTCAACTTGCAAATAAGTTTTGTGGCATAAAATTCAGAAAGCTCTGGACTCATAATGGATGTATGTAGCAGCAAATTGTATCTCCTACACCTTCCTTCCTATTCTAGATTATGCTGGTTGTGTTGAAAAAGACACAGTCAAGTGTCCTCCCACCTACACATCAGATGGCTGTGCCATCAAGGATCATGGTTTTCACTGGAGTGAGGATCTTCCCTGCACACATGGGAGGTGAGGAAAATGCTTTCCCATCTGGCTGCATGAAGTCACTTGCAAAGGAGATCTGAATCCATCCTGAGAAAGAAGGAATTAGGCTAACATGTGGAAGGCAGACATACATTTTGTTACCTTAATTCCCAGGATCAGTATATTTTGGTTTATCATTCTCCACAACTTTGTAAATTTGAATCCAATATTGCTTTTCATTGCTGACAAGGAAAGCTTTGCCACCAATTCATTATGCAAATCAACCTGTAACTATTAGTTACAAGGTTAGAGAAGTTCCTTCCCCTCATAAAAATCAAGTGATCTATGCATGCAAAATACAAACAGGTCTGACCTACTCTATCCTCTTGATCTCTGTACATTTAAACAACAGCTGTGCATGGAAAAGTCTGAATTAAGGACACAGCAGTAGCAACTAATATAGCAAAGAATCAATGCAATATTTATTAAGGTGGTCTGTGAGAAAAACAGGAAAGTCATGAACAGATGTCTTCCAAGGTGACTGAAAAATAAAATGTTTGCTATGGAGTATGTTCAAAATGGAACCTGCACATAGAAATAAGAACACTGTAAAAGGGAAGGAAGAGCATATACTGTCATACATAATGTTAAAGACACACTTCTAGTAAATGAACCTCCATCTGGAGCTCCACGTTTAGGAACTGGATACTGATCTTCAGACGAATAAATTGCATTTACTTTTAAATGTTTTCATAGACAATTTTCACACCTATACAAGAATTATGTAAACAGCTGCTAAAATAAATCACTGGTATTTAGATTGTCTGGAGCACACAGTGTCTTTATGGTTGAGAGCACCCTGTGCCATGCACCCTATCACACAGCCCATCTTGTTACCTGCTCCCTGCAGCACTTAGTGGAAATGGGCATCGTGGTGCATAGGTCCTTAAAATGCTTACATATATTTTAAGATATTAGACCTGCCAGAAGATCTTGCACACTTATTAAGCATAGCAAAGTGCAAGAGAAATTAAGATTCCCATTGCACAATCAGAGAAATAATGCTCCGGAGGCTAGTTAAATAATTACGTCAAGGGTTCCTTGACCTGTGCCACAAAACCATTTATCCAACCATAAATCCAAATAAGCTTTTGTATTGTGAATCTTGGTACAAAATGGGACAGGGAACAAAAGATGCACTACTTCAGTGCATCTGTATACAATTTCTCTTTTAGCTGAAAAAAGTCATATTCAAAGATTACCACCAGGAAATGAGTGCTGGCGTTGACAGGAGTTAGGTTCACATGATACCTATATGACTTTTCAGGTTTCCAAGCCAAATGTTTCAGGCACCATTTTAACATTCAATGCTTAAAACATCCCCTTCTTCCACTGCTAATGTTAACAACGTGCTATTGAGTAGATGCACAACCACCTAAATACTGATCAGCCATTCATTACCTGGTCGCAAAAATAAATTGACATCGGCACTGTTCTTCCATCTCTCTCTCAGGAGCCCACATAAGTAAAAAATAATTCTGGATTCGCCTATACTAAACAACTACGGAAGTCTTTTCTGCTTCAGAGGTTTAATTCAACTTTTACATGACCATCATCATTTCCAAACAATATCACATTTTCACTCTTCTTGCTGGGGCTTTTTCATTTTGTAAAATCTATGTAAATATTTCTGAGTAGAAACTAGAATGCCACATGTCCCGTCCCCCCAGGTGAAGAGAATGCATTATTGGCCTCCCAGTGTTTGGGCTCTCACTTCAAGCATGCCACAGAGGATGAATGAAACATGACAATCACAGAGAGATTTATTTTACAGCCCCATTTACATCTAAGTGCCATGTCTAGAGAACTGGGCAGCTGACAGACTCCAAGGAATGACTTAAAGAACAAAAATGAGGGTCAAGACAGAGAGCTGCCTATGGAGAATCAACAGGAAATATCAAGCAAAAAGACTTTGATGGAATTTACCCTATCCAAATATGACCTGTAGTCTTTCTGTACCTCCCAGAATCTTAGAAGGCTTACCTGTATCCCATAACGAACCCTAAGTAGCAAGTACCTCCACAGAGAGGTGTATTGCACTGCATGGATACATCAGCTCACATCCCAAGACAGCGCAGTCAAATTAGTGTAGAACATGGAACTAGTTAATAAGTCCTGCCCTTCAGCAGGCAAATATATTATCTTATTACCAGTTTTACATTTTGAGTATATGACATTAATAGGGTTATACTATCTGGCCATCTCTGCATTGCATCCCGGTCTGAAATATATATGTGCTAAATCCTATCTGGTGCTTTCTTTCTCATTGGTGTTTTGGGGTTTTTTAATTTTGTTTTAATACCTCATGCACTCCAGCAAGCACTCCTATCCCACTGCCCGTAGAACACTTCAAGAGAAAACACACTTTACTTTAAAGTCTTGGGGCCTGACTTCAGGAAATTGTCTCAATCCAAATACACTTTGCCGAGTGTAAATTCAAAGGTTGGAGCAAGGCCCATTGAGCAATGAACCTCAGGGGCTATTAATCCACAACCTACAATTTGTAAATGTGCAGGACACTGACTCAGTAGAAAAAAATAATTTTAAACATCTGTGGTATTATTTCAATTCCAGATTAATTACACTGCTCAGATTGTAACGTTAGCCAGAAATTTCAAGTCTCTCCACTGCTATGTATAGAACGCTGTAGTTTCCTTTGTGTTTATCACTGCTCTGATACAGTAGGAGGTTTCCTGCCCAACACAAGCTTGTGTTCAGTTCTGTGTCCTACAATCATTCTACAGCTCACCTTGCCTGCCTTTTCTTTCTCTCTTTGTCTGAAGTCCTTCTGAAACTCTTTGTTACAGAGCATTAATTATTATTATTACTACTTTTAGGACAAAGGCTGTGTACATACCCCCACATCACTCCATCAAAATGGTGATATAAATGAAAATCTAAACAGGCTGTTTAATCCTTTTGAGACGCTAATAATTATTTTCAATCAGCAAAGACTATTCTGCCATTTCAAAGAATGATTAATGAGAGCAAATGTGTTTGTAATTTATTAGCAGCAGCTTGGGGTGTGGGGGGAACAACTTAGGAATGGCAGCCATAGCATCAAAATCTGATGATGTGAAGGCACTTCTGCTGCATATTATAAAGTCAAACATAAGGCTGCCTCTTTGGTGATTTATACGCTGCACAGTTATACTGAGTGCCTGGGTTTTATTCATGAATGGCTTTACAGTTATTTTTTGTAGAAGTGTCATGGAAAAAAAGAAATCCATGAGTATATATACCTCTTCCAAAGCACACACTCAGCCATCAGTATTCATCAGCATATGCTTCTCAAAGAACAGAAGTATATCACAATAAAACAGGAGGGAAAAGGCAAACAAGCAGAAGCAGAGGATTGACTGGACTGAGATAGTACCTGGTGAAATAACTTTATGTCCTGCACACAACATAGTGTCTGAGAACTCTGCAGACTTGAATATGTAATTTCATCCCCACACACCTTTGCAAGAAGAGACTATGTCCATGTCAAGGAAATCAAAGCATGTCAGGGCTGAAAATTCCTTAAAATTCATTATATTCTTATTTCTCACTTAGTTGCCTAAGCACTTCTAAAAATTATCTCTTCAGATTAGACACCCCCACCCCCACAAGAGGACTTTGACAATTACATGGGACTTTATGTGCCTAGATAACTCACCCAAGAGCAGGTAGGCTCAGCTTTCATTTTGTCTTGAAAGTGCCTTGCTTCTCTAGCACAGAGATTTCTCCTGGTCTAAGCTGCAATGAAACCTAGAAAGCAGAAAGACAATTCCTATGTCTAAATCACTGAAGCATGGCATTTCTCAAACAAGTAATACATACAGTATTTCTAAAGGTACAAAAGTCCAGCCTAATGTGTTGCACACACATTCTATGTGTTATAGGGACAAGCAGACTGCCTGAAAATACAGAAAAGCCTCACAATTCAAAACAATAACGTTTTTGCATGCAAAAAGACATCTGTGGGAATATTCAACTTAACACTAAATCATCTCTGAATGGATAGAGTATTCCTCCCAAACAACTGACAGGACCTAGCTGGAGCTGGCTGAAACCCTTATCTCTCCTTTCCTCCCAGGAAGGTGTCTTTGATAGCTGGGATCAATAGCAGCACCATCTGCCCCTTCTTTTGAAGTTGTGTCACTACGCAGAAATAAAGCAAAACTGAAAGAACCAGAAGGAAAAATTAAGCATCATGACATCTCTTTTCTCCCTTCTTGTAGTCCTGAAATCTTGTTTTCCTTCTTGTCTTTGTATCAATGTAGAGGAATGAGAGGGAAACCAATCATGACCCATTTTTTAAATAGGCAATTAATCCTGTCAATTTAGCACTTGAGGGACCCCATCTGGAGCATTGTGTGCAGTTTGGGGCTCCCTAGGACAAAATGGATATTTACAAACTGAGAAGTTCCATCCTGTTAGTGGAGCACATGACATATGACAAAAAGTTGAAGAAACTGGATTTGTTCAACTCAGAGGAAAGGCTAAAGGAGAGTCTAGTTTCTATTTTCAACTTCCTAAAGGGGGTAGAAGTGCCAAAGAGATGACAGAGAGAACTTCTTAGCAGTGCACAGCAGAAGGCCAAAAAGCAATCCTCAGAACTTACATCATAGGAAACTGCAATTACATACAAAGGGGGGAAAAAAGCATAAATAACATAGTCAAGCAAAGTTATAGGCTCACAAAGAGGTCATGAGACTTCCATCCTTGGTAATATTCAAAGTTTTCTCAAATAATGTCCTGAACAATTTTACCAAATGTTAGCACTGCTTTGAGCAGGGAAGGGTTGACCAGGTGACCTTGAAAGATCCCCTCTAACCTAGCCCATTCCATGATTCTGCACAAAATTTCTTATAATGTGACAATCAGGAAGATGCAAGTTTGAACTGATGCAAGAATAAGAAGGATATGACACACAGGTTGACCTTCAGTGCCCAACTTTACATCTGCATTTTGAGGAAGTAATGCCTGGTGAGCTGTGTTTTCCAACTTAAGCAACAGTTCCTGCACAAAGGAGAAATGAATGAAATATCACAAAGTTTTCTCAGAAAATAGAAAAAATTAGATAAATAATTCCAAAGAAATTCACCTTGCAAACTTAGCAGTTTGTGTTCAAGTCAGACATAACCCATGTAGGCACTGAATTTGACAGCATTACAGGGATAATATTTTCCAAAGGATGAATCAGTCTAGTACAATTTTGCTTGTATGTTAGACACAGATAGGCTTCCTTCATCAACTATCAACTGGCATGCATGGCTTCTTGTTCCACCTCATTCTTACTTAACCAATCTCTTTGCAGGGAACAACACAAGCAAAAACCTTGGGGGGGATTTTTGTATGGCACGCTAAGAATCATATTTTTTTGGCCCTTCTTTACCATCACAAGGTACTGGCCACAGCTGGAAGCAGAACAGAGTCCTCCTCAGATCAACGATCTGCTCTGATATGACAAATTCTGTGTTTTCATTCTGTTTCCTTTGATGTCTCTCTCTTCTCAAGCCTCATCTTGGTTTTATTCTATACATTGTGTTTGGTGAATTAGACTACAAAGTCTTGCAGAAGCCATTGGCTTGAACAAGACTTCAAAAAATGGCTTAGTACATCTGGATACCTCAAGTTGACTGACACTTTAATATAACTGGATTTTTACTAAATGATGGACACCTGCTCTTTGAAAATCAGGCTGCTCTGAAGCTGTATGAAGATAAGCACCACAGAAGTAACGCACCTGAAACTAATAGGCACTTCTGAAAAATCCTGTGCCTTTACCATGATTGATAGAGAACTCTGTGCATTTACAGCATCCTTTTGAGAGTGAGCTGCATGTCTGGCTCAAGGGTAACAGCATCACCGGTTTCATATGCAACAACCTATCATAGTGCACCACTATGTTAATCTATTCTGAATAAATGAGAAGAGTGCTAAATTTTTAATGAACAGTGTTTCCACCTGTCATAAGATAATGAAAGAATATAAAGCTGTTCTTAGAACTTAACAGGCAGCAAGAGTAATTAGACAGTATTGGCATCTATAACCTTGGACTGATCACACCACCACATTTTGTGCAGAGAGGGGAAATTTTTTTTTATTAGATTTATTCTTTCTAAAAGAAAGGGATTCCTTGATGTTATATAACTCAGGGCAGCAGCATGAGGGAAAATAAAGCTCTATTCCACAGATCATTCTGTACTCCCACTGTTCTATATTACTAGGGTCCTATGGGTAAGGGACAAAGACCTAGAAAACCAGTACATGGGCTCACACCTCCCACCTAAGAGAAAGCCTCTGCCACAAAAGAAAGCACCCAGTTCTTGAATATTCAATCTTATAACATGAAGATCTGGAGCATTTTTCTTACCTCATTGCTGTTATATTGGTGGGGAAATCACAAACAATACAGAGACAGGAGTTTCATGCCTACCTTGGCAAAAGCAGGCCATCCTTTAACAAGCCTCTTGTTCTGCCTTATCATTTGAAACAGCTTCTGTGCATTATGGATGAAACGGTATCTCTTTGCTAAAAGATAAAGTAGGGAATCCAGTCCACGACAGGACACTTGCGTGCTTCTCTCATCAAGTTAAACTGGTGTCAAATTTCTTTTGTCTGTGTTTGAAATGCAACTTCGTCCCCCAAGAATGTATGGAAGAACACTGATCGTGTAACTCACACCAGATTGTGACACTAGGCTAGTGCAACTTGCATTTATGAGGCAGAATGAGTGTTCGTCATCCTGCTGCCTAATGAAATCAACTACATGAATAAATCCAACACTAATTAAGAATACTATTTATGAGAGAATGGATTGCAAAAAGACAGTGTTTCCAAATGACTGAGTTGCGCAAAAAGAACTATCTTGCAGGTCTGCAGGTAGACTGGGGCTGCTTAACTGACCCTGCAGAGCTGCTGTGAATGCTGAATTTCAAGGACCTGTTGGCAGCAGCAGCAGTGTTCATACAATGTGGCTCTCTGGGTGCTGAACAGGCTGGACAGAACTCTTCAGATGTGAAACAAAAGCAAAGATCTTACTTACTCTACACATTCAAAGTGCTTAACTGGACCTACAATGCAGTATTGAAAAAAAAAACACATGAGGAAACAGAACATACTGAATTTGGTTCTATGTATCTCCCAGAGCAGGTTTATCCTGGTTGTTAAGAATATAAGAAAGAACATAAACCAGCTTATCACAGAGATTAAAATTATATAATCAAAAAAGAAAAATTCACTATAAAAAGTGAGAGGGTACTGAAATGGAGGCGAGAGAATTAAATGCAGATTGATTTCAGTGAGTTATGTAGGGCATGTATAAGAAGAATCACTGAGAAAAACTGTGTAAAGGGCATGGCAGTGCAAAATAATATGATGTAGGAATATTGAAAAATGAAGTAGCAGAGACCTTGACAGAGGACATAAGAATGAGGATGTGAAATAGAATTTTACAAAGGCAAGCATTAAAATAAGTAGATAATGAATATGCCCTAAAATACGGTTTAAGTATATTGGAGAATAAGAGATAAAGATGGTGGTATAGCATCTGCCATCATCAGGCCCAAACAATTAACACACTTAAGTGAATCTAAATGAATAAGAGTTTGGAATACTGTTGGTCTTAAATGGTAGATACTTGACAATATTTAATGATCAAGTAAACAAGTTAGCACAAATAAGAAGCACATACTATCACATAAGTTGTTTATCAGAGTATTAAAGAATGACTCCTATTTTTTCCTTACCTGTAAAAAAAACCTGTAACAATGAAACTGTGAAAATGAGAAAGATCAAGACAAGACAGAGGAGATGAATCTTTGGCTGTTATCAATACACATAAAAATCTTCTTTCCTTTTTTTTTTTTTTTTGCATTACTATAGTCATACAGTGGTTACACACTGATAAAAACCCCTCATGTTTCAGCTGTCAGATTTTAAATATGGAAATCCAAGATAGTCCTAGAGAGAAAAGTTATGCACATGTTTTATTTGATTCAGAATGAAGTACTCTGCATATCAATCAACTGTTCTAATAAATGATGGATCAGGAAAATTATATACAAGTAATTTCTATATTCAGAAAATCTGCTTCTCTGTGATGACTGCTCTGAGAAAAACTGAATTCAGCGTATACTTCATATGCCCAACACAAGTGAGTTCGACCACATAATTCAGCACAACTTGTACTATACAGGACAACTATCACAACACTACCTAATGTAGACATGCTACCCCAGTAAAAAAGCAAGTATTATTGGTAGAGTTTACTCTGAGGGTTAACTGTCTAGCTCAGTGCAGAACTAGAAGTCCACACTAAAGATTAAATGTGACTACAAATACATCAGTTAAAAATTCATTGTGAACAGAGTCTAGATAAAACTGTGGAGTCTTCCACAAAGGCAAAAGTGATAGGCAGGTTTATAAATAAAAAAAAGGCACATTGTTTTACAAAAAAATACTATTCCAACTTGAAGGGGGGGGGGGGGGGGGGTGGAATCAAACAGCTACACAAAGAGACTGGGGATGTACACTGCTGTCTTCTTAAAGCTTTTGTCAAACTATATTTTTCTTAAGCTTTAGACAGGACACATTACCTTTAAAACAGGCCAAACAGACTGTCTTAATCATGGGAAGCCTAGGCTCTAACAGGTTAGCATGGGTTAAAGTTGGTTGCACATGCTAGCATTGCACCTCTAAATCCTTGCCTAGACAGAGCATTAGAATAGATAACTTGTTTGTAGGATGTAAGTATACAGAATTAATAACAAAGTGTTCCAATAGCAGTAAATAAAAAGTCACAAGTGCTGACAACAGATTGCAGAAGACAGAAGTAAAAAGTTTGGTTCCTTGGAATGCCTCTTTAGCTTTCTGTTGTTTATTAATGACTTGAAAGGTGCTGTCTAAAATATGTGGTAACTGGAAATACAGGAATGCCTCATACACTTAGAGAATGTGCCATAGCATTCAGACGCCTGTATTGAAAGAGGTAATGCCATCATGAAATGCATCAGAAGGATTTCTGGGAGCTCATCTCCTGCACCATTAGCTGCTTTGCACATTCCCCTTCAGTGCTCAGTGAAAATGCACAGCCAATTTGCCTAAGCATCTGTGGGAGCCAATTTATCTAAGCATCTGTGGGAAAAGGTAAGGGAAATATACAATGCACTGGAAAAACAGAGGCACTGAGTGTAGCTGACCTGCAGGGAAATTGCATTTATAGATTCAACCTTTCTTCAGCCTTTCTCACCAGAAAATCTGTCAGTATACCAAAGGGGATGGATTCTTAAATTAGGTTAAGTAACCTCATCTTGCCAATCCAAGCTTCCAGTCAAGGAAGCCTAGGTTTGAATGTTTTCTTTCCTAATAGCTTTAATGGAAAGAGATGTTCAATGAAAAGCTGTTCTATGGCAATAACCATATTCTGGCAATATCAAATTAACCAGTGCCCAATTTGCATACAAAAGAAAGTTCATCCTAAGAAAAATACATAGGTGTTTTCAATTGCAAATGCCATCAGCTCACTACTCAAATTTCTAAATATATAATGTTTCAATTAAGGCATCTAAACCCTGCCAGTCATATCTCAGGCATAGAATTAAACTAACTTGCCATCAGATCTTTTCCCTGTGCTAATAATGCTGCAAAAGCTAAATCATGCTTAGTCCACTTCCTTTGATACCAGAATTGTAATTTTCTCTTACTAAAACTTTCGGGGGTTGCTATTATTAAAATATCTCCTGAATTTTTCCATGTTTCTGTTTAACTTATCATTTGGGTCCTTAGTACATTAACTCCCCCAGAACACATCATAACAACATATACCTCAGGTTTTCAAATCTTGATCTGTCAATGTTGTGTAATGTACCAGAGTGGTGTCGCCATAGCCATGGCATATGAGAGGGTTGATACCTGTTAGCTCAGTGCCCTTATGTCCAGCTGAAACAAAATGTGGGAGGAGAGATGAATAGTGGAAGTTGATAGTCAGGTTTTCAAATCTTGTCACTGAAAAAAAAAATTAAATTAAAAAGAAATAAATGTATATACCTATTATAAAGTAATGGATAAGGTACTTTCTCACCAGGCAAAAATCACCTGTAGGATCCTCCGTGGATATAAGATGGGCAGAAAGCCCCAGAAGGCTGTTAAAATACAAAGGGAGTTTCCTCATAACGATCCATGCTTGATATCTAGCTTATTAATTGCAGCATGTTTTATTTGACTGTACCTCCCTCTGATTCTAAAAATAGGACTGTCAAAAGACATCACTGTATCAGCCGGTGCAAGTTAATCTATTATACAAGAAAAGGACTTTACAAATGGCTACATTAAAGACATCTAATGAAGTCAAAGCAGCTGTTTTAAAACATATTCAAACAAAATCTAGTCAATGAGATTTGGTCTCTGAATTTCATGTTGTACTATTAGGTATGTAGAAATTGAGCTTTTCAGGGGAATGAATCCTTTAAATTAAGTGAAAAGTCAGGCTATTTGAGCACCTCATTATACTCTGTATTGAAGATCTTTCTCATCCATATTATCCTATTAAGGATTGCAGTGATACCCACAACTGTATTCACTGGTGTAATAAAAGGACACACACAGCACTCAAACCAGTGCTTTTGATACTTCTCTCCTTATTCAAGCTTGGTTCCTATTTATCTCAACAGAAATTTTGTCACAGGATATGGAATTAACCCATGTGTTTTTAACACAATATATAACATCCTGCAAAAATGTAATTTTCTGGGCCTTACAAGGTATCAAAGCTTCCGATCATTATTAATTACTTATGCATGCATATTATTCTCCTTCCTACAGAAAGATTTTCTTTGAAGCAGAATGGGTGCATTTCCTTTAGGCTATTCTGCCTTAAAAGGGTCAGCTCGAAAACCACATTTTTGTTACGCCTATCAAATGTGGTATCCACAACAGTGAAAACAACACTTAAGGCTACTGCAACTGAAAGAAACAACAGAGAAATATATATCTGTATCTCTGACATTTGATTATGTGCCCATTCTAAATAAGCTCGTATAGGCATTTTTGCATGCTCAAGCTCGTTTCTCCCTTACTCAATGGTCTCATGCATTTCACCAATGAATTAAAAACTTTCATAATTTTTTTACTAATTCAGAGTATATTAGTAAAGTGCATTTCTACCAGAAAGTACGTATTTCTAACCAGGAAATTTTAAGGAGGGTTCGTTCCTTTTAACCGTTCAGAATAAGAAAGCAGGTGGCCCTAGGTAGATTTTACATTGGAGTTTTAGTGATAAAATATGGGCACATATATTCCATTCTCAGCCATGAAACATATGCCCATAGCATCTAATAGAAAATTTAATGCTCAGCAAATCAGCTGAGCATTACACGTAAGAGTACAATCGTGCTTTAATAAAAGTCATTTTGAAATCTGATATTGATATCAGTGGGAGAAAGTGCAAATCTTCATTTTTTTCAGGAATTGGTTTAATTCACTGTGCTTGTGCAACTCTGATTCCAATCTATCACAAAGTACAACACTAACTGTGTTAAACTCAGAAAATCAAATTAACAAGTCTGTGTTGCAGAAGCAATCAATAATTTCTGGAATACCTTCCAAAGTAGCATTGTCATGATGCACAGAAAATAAGTAGATAGATATACATAATGGGCACTCTTTAAACAATAAGAAATTATATCAATTAATATGCTTTTGTCCAATTTAGGTCCATAATCCCTTCCCATCACTTTCTGCCTTTTCTCCCATCCTCTTCCCATTTCCTTTTACTTCCACTCCCACCCTATTCTCTCTCATCATGATGTTCCCTCCTCCATGCCCACCCTCTGTTCACCCTGCTCTGCCACCTGTATGCTGAGCATCAACAGTACCACCTCATACACCAAACATTACATCTCATCCTTCAGCCATGGCTTTCAGAGACTTTCCTTCACTGCTGATTTGCTTCCATTAAACTCCAAAGCAGTGTGTGGGTCCAAGTACCAGTTTGGTTGCCTGCACACTGAGCTGGTGAATCTGAACAGTCTTCCACATAACTTCTTGGCAGAATAAGTTATCCACCACCCTAGGGTGCCTTAGTTTCAGAATTACAGCCAAGTGGATTGCACATAGGACTGGGAGCCCAGAAACTCCTGAGTGCCAGTAATAGCTTTAACTAATGATTCTCTCAATGAATCCCGACAATTCATTAATCCTCTTTGTCTCAGATTATCTGCAAAGATTGGTATAACAACAGTTTGCTCACCTTCCTCACAGGATTTTGCAAGAAATATGCTTAAGTTTCATTTATCTCAAGGAGAATGATGTTTTTTCACCTGAAGGCAGAATTCAGCCCTTCTACAGTCAAGATGTAAACTTCAAGTTTTATTGTACTGTTTAAGAGACATATGCAAAGTCAAAAGTTGAACTGAAGGCTGTTATTCCCATTATGAAGAGATGTGATAGGGAAAAGCAAACAAGGAAAATGAAGAATTTTTTTTCCTATAAGTTAGGACAAATTTGTGTCCCAGAATATAAGACGGAGCAAAAAGATTCCTGCTTTCAAGGGAAAGTATGTTAAGTGCATCGACTTAAGTAACATCGACTACATTGTGCAAGAACACTTTATGATTACTTAATGACTGATTACTCAGTAATGTTTCAAGGTCAGCAAAACCTTGGGTATCTGTCATCTGAATGCCACTTCCATGAATTTAAGTGAACAAAATTGCAGTAACTTTCAATAGCTGATGTTTTTAATGGCTGTGTCCCTTTATGATATTGTTTATTTATTTAAGCATAGTCAAATATCTGTATCCCATCCATTTAAGATTAGGTCCTGAGGAACAACACTCATGTCCAAACACAGACCTTCCTATTTCAACTCTCAAAAAAATTATTAAAAAAAGAGAAAAAGATTTCCAAGAAATATGTCTTCAATACTCGCACTTCTCCTTCCCAGAGAAGATGTAGTAGAAGAGACAGCACAACCTAAAAGTCAGCAGATTCATGCTCTGGCAATAAATGGAGGAAGCAAATTGCATGGTAATAGATTCCTGACTCAGATGTGCCCTGTATCCGATCTGTCAACTCACTGTTAGACCAAGCTTCACAGGTATCTCCAATCACATACGATCACAGATGCAGAGGAGACGTTCTTTTTGTTAACTATGGAAAACATATATATAGCTTTGGGATTTAAAGCCAACTCTTTCTCTCACAACCCTCACTGTATCAAAAGGCAGCACAGGTCAGACAGCAGGAGCACAGCACCCTTGTGTAGGGGACACAACAGAACGGGTACATCCTACTCCAGCTGGAGCTTCAGGGGGCCCTCTAAGGTGTGCCACCATGAAAAACATTTCACCGTAAACTAATTATGAGGTTTTGAAAGCAGAAATCTACTGAAAGGTTACAAATGCCAAATCACTATTTTTCAGCTTTTTGGACATCTAGAATCAGCATAAAAAGTGACCTGCAAAACCAAAAAAACAAAACAAACAAACAAACAAACAACCCAAAAAAAAAAAAAAAAAGAAGCTGCACATGCTCTCTCACCTATGATTTAAAATGGTTCAGTAAAATGTAACAATAAAAAAGCCTGTTCATACCAAAAATGCTATTCCTAGAATTACACTTGAGTAACATGACATTATAAGATAAATTATAGCACAGAATCAGTTAGTTTGGAAAAGACCTTCCTCACAAGACTAATAGAAAAACGGGTAACTATAAAAGCCAAATACATACATACATACATGAAACACATTTCCCAACTGAAATGCTTATTATAGAAACTAATTATTAAGATGTATCACACTTTAGATTTTATGTCTACAAATTACTTGGGTGCCTAATTCCAACTTTAGGTACCTCAGGTTAACATTTCAGCACTACTGAAACCTACAGATCATTTTCAATCTCTGCTTATATTTGCGGGCAGAGCAGGAGCTCAACAGGTAGGCACATGCTAGGCTGTGAAGCTGCTCACAGCCCTACGTCATGCCTAATCCCTGCTGGAAATCTCACATTCAGCATTTGGCAGGGGGAGGTAGAAGGGAGCAGCAGGGTCAGGGCACACATCTGTCAGGATTAGGGCACATACCTGTGTATTGGGAAATACATTTTGAAGTCTCCCCTCTGCTCGATTCATTGAAGGAACTTGAACCCATTCTCCTGTTTCTCCAGGAAGTGTCAAATGTCAAAGCCATTCGGTGTTTTGAAAAAATATCAGTCTCAATCTGTCCCAGTATAGCTGCTCCACTTTGTACAGTTCTTGGAACGTGCAAATGAATCTGGGTCTCCCATATGACCACTTTAACTAGCAGGTTAGTCTCACAAGCTCTAATTCCCCGTGAGGCAGAACAACTTCAATAGAAGACACTTGCTCAAAAATGTGCTATGGCCTCAGATATTGGAAACGAGCTCATATGTGGCTCCAAATCAGACCAAATAAAATCATGGTCTGAATACTTGCCTGCTACTTTGCATTCTCCTTCATAAAATAAAATAAAATTAAATTAAATAAATAAAATAGCTGTATCCTAATTTGTGACACAATGGCTTTCAAGGGGTTTCATCTTGTTTCACGTAAAGTTATATACAGTGTGAACTCCACTAAATATTCTGAGGAGAAAGAGCACATTATCCCAGCACTGTGGAACCAGGGTCCTACTAACCCAACTAGAAACTGAACCAGAGCAGCACCCTCTTGGTCTGAGCACCAAAAAGCAGGGAGAAAAAAAGGACAACGAAGGATTCATCAAGAACAAGCCAAGCACGGGCAATTGGCTCCTTTAAAATGGTACAGAAAATAGCTTGAACCCAAAAAATGTAACAGCCAGTTTGCAAGCCAATTTAGGTATGGATAAATGTTCCGTGAGCACACCAGCCCACTTCCAGAATAATCTTGCTTCCTACCAACCCCAGCTCAGGAAACTCCTGCGATGGCAACAGGAAGAGGTTATCCTGTGGTACAGGGAACCACCTCAGTCTTTAAAAGCTGCCCACACAAGAAGAACTTGTCAACAGCCTTGCACCAGCAATAATTTGGTTGTAAACAAGAAAATTTAACCCAAGCTTGGCCTGAGCAAAACAAGCCATTTAGTGACAAAAGTTCTCTGCACTTATCCTTTCCTAATATAAAGGAATAAATACACTTATTCATACCTTTGGCCAACACGGCTATGCTCACAAGGGTCTAGTAATGCATGGAAATTCTGATTAATAATGTACATACCAGGGAGAAGCAGTGAGAGATGCTCGCTTTTGTGATCCACACTCCAGTGTTCATGGGACTGAGTATTGTTGACAACAGTGTATGTGTGCGTACCTGGTAATGAAAAATTAAATCATTCTCAAATGTCTATTCTTTCCCTGCCAAGAGCGGTATTGTCCACATGGAAATGACAGGCAATTACTCATCTGCTCTGAGGTCACTCACATGGAGAACACCACTCTGTGACCACCCTCACATTAAATTTGGGCTTGTCTACACATGGAGTGGTTCTTGATTAATTATTCCTGATTAATGTCATGTGTGGCCAGTGCATCCACATGTGGCACTAATCAGAAATAGCTCTATGTGTAAACAAGCCCTTATTCACAATAGGAGTGCTAACAAGATCAAGAGGAATGGCCTGTGCCCAGCACCTCTTGAGACAGATACTTCTTACATAACACAGTATAAGACATTCCTCAGCCACAAGGCATCCTCAGAATATACACCTAACTAGATGTAAAGCTAACTAACTGTAAAGCACAGTACCAAGGTACTTTTTTAAAAGCCTGCACTATGGATAGATGCTCTTAACTAATTGATCTCTATTCTAATAGACTTCCCTGCCCTCTCAGAACTGAAGAGCCCACAGGAGTCAGTCCCAGACTTGTTCAAGCTTTGCTGATTTTGGTTAAACAGAAAAGAAAGGGGGAGTGAGCTCACTCAGCTGACTGCCTGAAGCAGACTAGGCTGCACTTTCCTCATTACAAGACCTCAAACTTCTTTCTTCCTTGGTAGCCACTGAATCTTGCAGAGTCCTTCTTTCCTTGCCCTGGTTTTAAGCTCTCATTCTCTCTTGAATCCTTCCTTATCCACACATTTCTGATGCATGGAGACATCCTTCTTTCTTTCTCAGCAAGTTTTGGTTTGGTTTGGTTTTCCCTCCAAGTTGGTTCAATTATATGTTGTATTATAGAGAGCCAAACTGTTATTACTTCAAGCGTCACAATTCAAAAGTACTTTCTTGAACAATTATTTACTGTTTTGTTTGATCTGCTCAGCACCTACACTCAGTTCTGTGAGTGAACAGAATTTAAAGAATTGTTTTCAGCAGAAGTTATTAAACCAACATCACCTAAGCACTCCAGTTTTCTTATTTACATACACAAAACTAAAGAAATAGTTATATTTACTAGCCAAGATAAAACATTTTTCGGTAGAGACCCTATCTAATGAATTTTTATTTTCCAGGGTTTATCTTAGAATGTTTCTATTTTTATAATGATTCAAAAACTGAATATTTATTTTTACAGCAACTAATAATAATTTTTAAAAATCTGTAAATATAAACTGGTGTGTTATTACCTCTATTTCCTTCATTTTTTAAAATCTTATTCGTAAAATTTTGAGTGTTTAAGTTTTCTGGTTTCTGGGAAGTGGTGAGCACAGATGGGGATTTAACTGCCTATTTATTTCATCGGGAAAATGATACCTCTGTTGTTAGATGTGACTTTGGAATTTTCTTTTAACAGTATATCACTTGTTTCAGACCAGGTGTTGACTGGTCAAATTACAGGAACATGAAGTACAATTTGTACTTGTCACGCAGGCAGCCCTTTCTTAAAGGCATTAAGTACTATCTTTTCACCTGATTCAGTGAAAAGATATCTAAATGTGTGGTGGGCAGTTACACTCTCTCAATGTGCCTCCACCCACATCACCCTGCAGGATGGTGCTTTGTTATCTCAGCACTGCAATCATGCTGGACCCAGCTGGAAAAGAGGCAAAGAAAGCAATGTGGGAGTGGCAGAGCTCTTAGAAACCATTCCTGGTTTTGTAAATAGGAAAAAGCAATTTTAATTCAAGATGATGAAGTTTCCGAGTGATTAAGCCAGAGAGAAAGACGACTTATTTTTCCAGTGGAAGTGGAAGAGGCATGTCATCACTAATGCACTCAAGGGTCCAAACTGAGAGAAAGAGGGGCCAAACACTATACTCCTAAAATCTCAGGCTAAATAGCTACTAATTTGACATTATACACACAGATAAGTCAATCAAAGGTACTGAGATTCCTATATCTCCAACTCAAGCAGTTTGGAGAACTTCAGATTAGATTTAGTCCAGTACCCTGAATTGAATATGTGCTGCCCCAGGCAATTCCAAGTTGTTCAAGGCCTTCATTATTGGCTTGGACCATCACCAGCTGCCAAAGTGGTTTTGGTGTGTGAGCAGAGCAAAGCTTTTCTGTTTCTCTGAAAAGAAACAAAATTTAGTTAGCTCATACCAAAAACACTTTGCAAACTAAACTAGAGGTCTGTAAGTGGACACAATTGGGGAAATAACTTCAAAACTGCATTTCTGCTCCATGCACAGCTTCAAGCACCTGAAAAAAGAATCCTGATTTCCAAAGCAGCCAAGTGCCAACAGTACCAACTGACTGGTATTTTATGAAACAAAAACATACCATTAAGCTACATAACAATGGCCAATTAATTAAATTAAAAAAAACCCCAAACCTAACACACAAAAGAAATATTGAAGCCTCATCTATTCTTTCTAATGCCTCATATGATAAATTTCTGAATTAGAAGTCCTAAGCTGTGTTTAGAATAGGGAATGGGAAGCCAAATATTCAGGCCAAAAGCTACAAAGGTCTGAGGCACTGAGCAGATGTGTAGATGGCCAGCTCACACTGAAATCACTCAAGCCCAGTGAGGTGCCTAAATAACACTGTGCCATCTCCTTCTCCATCAAATAAACTAGGGCAAATAATTTTAAAATTTCTGGGGTTAGATTAATGAATCTCTGCTCAGGCAGTTACATAATAATTTTGCACTTAATCACTTCAAATGCAAAAACAACTGTCAGACTTTCAGACTGTAGATAAACTAATAATACACTGTACTTTTACTTGTTATTCAAGGGATGCTACATAAAGTGGGATTGATTTTGCAGCTATTGCACTTGAGCAGCTCCTATTTGGGGCAATGGGCGCTTGTGTGGGAAGAACTGCTGTGGAAGCAGTCCCCATAATGCACTTATTGCCAAGATTAATCCTCAGTTTTTCTTCAAAGTGATTACAAGCTGCATCACCATTCCAGTGAATGGTGATGGTTTCTGTGTATTTTCCCATACAGTTTTAGCAAGAAGTTTTCAAAACTTATATGGCAAAAGCTTGATTAAAAAGAAAATAAAATCCCTAAAGTGGGTCATATGTAGGACATTCCTCTTGCTAATCTCTCTGTATTATGGAACAGCCTCACAATTTAAATAGAAGTCAAGCCAATTTACAAAATTGGATTGGACAAAACACTAGAGAACATGTTACAGTATAGGGAGTCATCATGCATACACAGTGCAGATGCACTCCTGAATGACCCAACTTGCCCATTTGCATCTCTAATTTCTATGATATAATCTCCATTCCACACTGCAATTATTACAGAAAGAAATTAATTTCTTGGTTTCAAGGAAGTTGGGAGAGGAATAGAGGGGTGAAGAGAAGAAATCGAATTTTGCAGACCCATGATTCCAAAAATAATTCAGAAAAGAAAAATCCTGTAGAAGAAGAGGCTAAAAAGTTATGGAAGATAATTGACATTCAGCATACTGTTAAAAGTTTGCAATGCGGGCACAGTGACAACAAAGTCAGTCCTTGTTTCTATTGTATTCGAACTGCTTTGTTCTCTTCCACTATTCTTTGCCATTTGTTTTTATATTTACTGTTCCAAATACCAATTAAGAATTCTTAGCAGGTCTTCCAAGCAGTAGAAATTTAAATTAGATTGCAAAAAGAACCTCAAAAGCAGAATGAGATTCTAAATGGATCATTGAAACTAACTCCAAAATTCTTTTATCAGAAGGGGGGAAGGTAATGCTTTTTAAGAGTGCCTTAAATTAACCGAAAATGAGTATCACTTATTTTCAGCATGCCAGATTTGGCAGGTCTACTCTGAGGTTAATGTGAAAGTAGAAATATTTATTCACCAAACTGGAATATCATGAACTGAAAACTTTAGGAAACCAAGGTGGTATCAACAGCACCATTCACACAGTATGTATGGTGCCCTGAAGTTATATGTTATTGAAGGAACTGATAGGCACACAAGTTGCTCAGGGTATGAGTTGCTGCTTCTCCTTTTGCCACGTGGAATAGTGAAAAAGGTATCTGGCTGCACGTTACTTGAAGGGAAGTGCAGTCCTGTCATACAGTTACTCTGCATTGTACAAGCCAGCAAAAGAGGCAGCCCAGCCTTCTGCCCACACCACCCTACTCCCATCTTTGCCTCCTGCCCCATGCTGGCATGATGGTCATATCTTGACCAGAAACACAGCTGATCTTGCACATTTAAAATTGTTATTTTTTGCTAGCAAAAGCCAACAAATAGTAGGCAAGGCAACCTTCTAAAACTGCAGTGTCTGCTGTTTGGGGAGCAGTAGCCTTGTCTGCACCAATATTTTTTCTGGAGTCTCTAAGGATTGACAAGGCTGGTCTAACCCCATCAGTACCAGGAATTCAGGGGGCACGGCTGCAGATGGAGCTCCCTAGCTGTACATATGCCAGTGATAGTTTCATCTCCATCCTCGTTTGGAAAGCTTTAAAAGGAGCTGTGCCACACCCATTACCAGTACTTAACAGCTTATAAATAAATTGAAAAAAAAAATGAAAAAAAAAAAAGGGGGAGAGGGCGGGAAACAAACAAACAAAAAAAACCCACACAAAAACCAAAAACAAACACCTACATCAAAATCCCCTTAAGGAAGAAGGTGTGTCCCCTCCTATGAATGGCCCCAATTTGAAAGCATCTCTACTGTCGGGTGTTGCACCACTTCCCACACACTGTCAGAAGTCTCTAGTACTTTGTGCCGTTACTTTCTGGCACCAGGTGATCTCAAATCCCTTCATTTTTCTAAGTAATTTTCCATTCCTCAAAAGCACGGAGCAGAGTTTGCTAAAGGTGATCCACCCAAACCCAGGTGATTTCTGTGCACTCTTTTGGCTGGCTCCCTGGGCCCAGACAAGGGACTGACCAGACAGGACCACAACTCTCCTCCAAGTTGACAGGCTAACAGCTCATGGGGACACCAAGACACCTCTGTGAAAGCAAAGCCCACAGAGATGCACAGCCGCCTGCCCAAACAGGCACCACGGCGAGGGGCACTTTGTGTAGGGGGCAGAGGCTGCTCTGTGAGGCCTGAGGAGACGAGGTGCCAGGGTTGAGCAAGGCAAGGGCAAGGCAGCTGTGAGGTGGCAGGCAGAGAGGAGCCCTGGAGGGGCACAGGCTCGGCTTGCATGGCTGGCAGGCCTGGTGTCTGAGAGGAGCCTCTCCTGCAGGCAAAGCAGAAACCTGAGGAACTCTTCTCAGGGAGAAAGAAGGTGGTAGCTTCTGACCAGCTAGTACCAAATTCAGTCACACAAGCACTGGACCCTAGGGTTAAAAGTGAACCCTCAGCGAGCCCCAAACTTGGGTGTGGGTACTTGGATGCATCCTTGCTGAGAAAACTTGATTTCTTATTTTCTTTCAGCTCTTGAGGGGCTGACAGAACTACTTTTGCAGAGATTTCTACTCATACAAAACACAACAGCTTGCTGAGATGGATTTAGTTTATAAAGTAGCTCCCCATCACAGCAGCACTGCAGTGGAATAGACCTGAAAGTCACCTTTACGGAACACCAAAACAACACTCAGAGCAACAGAAACTTCTGGGTCAACAAACAAAAGTTTGTGAGAAGAAAGAAGTTTCCTTCACATGTCAGTTCTTCGGATTTTGAGAGGCTATAGCAAAATGCAGGGTAACGGGGAACCAGAGGACATTACTTAAACAGTTCAAAGGCTTTGAATAGTATTAACAAAGGGCTACTAAGGAAAGCCAGTTGCCAGGAGGAGAAGAGTGGGTAACACCCTGCCAGTCATGGATGCAAATCCAGTTAGGGGATAGCACACAGGGGCAGAGCAGGAATAATTGCTCAGTTCTCTTCACAGTATTTAAGTAGTGGGGTGCCTCTAGGATCAATACAAACAGTGGCATTGTTTAATATACTTATCAAGGTCCCACTAGAAAGTCTGGACACATAAGAGCAGTGGGCAAGAAAAGGCTGGTGAGGCATCTTGATAACCCTTGACAACACTAAGTAACTGAGTAATGCATTGGCAAAGGGAATGTGGTGTAGATGAGTGCAGAGTAATTCACCTTGGAAGGCAGGATTTAAACTACTCATATACACAGATGGGTTCTGAATTAATTGTAACCTTTCAAAAAAAGATTGAAGCATCAGTGTGGACAGCTTAATGAAAATGCCTGCTCGGTGTGCTGCAGTGGTCAAACACAGAAAATAAGCTGTAATTAAAAAAAAAGGATGACAGAAAATATTGTAATATTATCATATAAAAAACATTGAGAGAAAATTTCAGTTATCCAGCCTTGGAGGAATGCAGAAGAGAAACTTCTCTACAGAATAAACCAAATGACCTTGTAGAAGTCAGTCCTGCCAAGTGTTGGTTATCTCCTGAGTTACTGACTGCAGTGCATCCTCAGCACCTTAACTGAGCAGATTGATGAGTTTTAAAGAAAGAGTATGGGAAAGTTTGTACAATGAAGGACAGACCAGACATGGCACCTGGCATGCTTATATACCTTGTTCAATAATAAGGAAACATGTCAAAGGACATAGTTTATCAATGCAGCCTGTAACTAATCCATAGAAAACTGGTCATAAACTGTTACTATGGTAAACAGCTTTGTTTACAACCAAAACCAAGGAGACTTAAACATATATTAAAAAAAAAAAAGAAGCACAGTCTTTCAGCTCATGTAAATAGAGTCAGTCCATTAACTGTTGTAATCTGTTGAACTGATTATACAAGCCACGGAGGTACTATTTCATCAGCTGTACAGAAAATAAAAATGACAAGAGCCTTCAATTTCCAATGTTCAAGAGTCAGCAGGGTTAAGATACAAATCCCTCAGATTTATGTCTCCATCAGTGATGATGTAACTGGCGAGTTGTTTTATATTAAGAGGTTTGTCCTCTCAGCTGTATGGCCACAAGGGAATCCTTCCCCAGGTATAGTGTTGTTAAATGCTTGATACGTCATGAGTTCTTCAAAAGACATTAGTGCTGGCATTGCTAGTTAGGCAGATACTGAACTTAGTGTACCAGCAGCTTTTTCTGCGCTATGAATACTTATTCTCAGGCAAAATACGTGTGACTGAATTTCAGATACCCTTTTAGCTATTTCTTCCTTCTGAAATCAAGTTCCCTTGTGCTGTGCTAAAAAAAAAATTGAGCAAGGGATTGCTAGCCATGCAATATATGAGCAGCATTGAACCTTATATTACAGTTAAAAATAGCATTCATCAGAGCTATACACTGAGTTTAAGTCAGTATTAGTCACAGAGCAGTTTGTTTTATTCTGTGAGAACATAACATTCAACACCATATAATATTCAAGACCATAATAATAATATTCTTGAGCCTGGAGAATTGAGAATTGATACTTGATAGACAATGAATGAAATGTTCATAAAACATTGCAAACTGGCAGGAGGTTTGTCCTTAAATGTGAAGACTTCTAGAAAATATGTAAATGAAAAAAAAAAGAGTGGTGGATATTTCTCAAACTCTTAGAGGAGTAAAAGTTATATATGCATGTTTTTTAGTAGTAATAATCCTCTTCCTACCCTAGCATGGGAATGGTTGAGAGTATTGGAATAGCAGACAACCTCATAAGGTAGCAAGATAGGTCAGCCTTCACCCTGGGAGGAAACATTTTACTAAACACCTTGAAGACAATTTCAGATGGATGTAATAGCCCTAACATGTATTTGTGCCATTGCTGAACACTTTCCATACCAGAGAAAACTATAGAATATGTATTTTTATCATTTATGGACATCATAACTGGATTTAACATATTCTGTATGAATGGAAATTGGTTATTGGGGTGTCAGAATCCAGAGAGAAGAGGCAGTGGATGTGGTTATGCAAAGAAGCTGTCGAAGAACATAACTTCACTGTGACTGATAATATGTTGCTGGACTACTGCCATTCACCCTGTGAGAGATTTGGTGGGGGGGTGTTGCATGTAGCTGCATGTTTGGAAGGAAATCACAGTATCTTCCTGGACAGGAGCTATGAGGATTGAGGAAGCAAGAGCCTCCAAAGAGTCTTGCAGAGGTAATTGGTAAGAGGCACTGGGAGTGGAATATTTAGGGCAAAGGGAAGGAAGAGAAGAGAGGGGAGAATTTTGCTCTGTTCCTTGGGTGGGACTGAGTGCAAGGTTATTGGAAGGGTTACCTTCTGTGTGAGATTAAAAGTGCCAGGGTGGACCTTGCCTACTCTGAAGTCATTGATGATAATGAGTATTTCTACTGACATTCAGGTGGCCAGAGTCCCATTCACGATTTGAACTACAAGCAGAAAACTATAACACCTTTTTAATGTCAAATATCTGTGACCATAGCAGTGATCCTAAGGCATCAACTCAAAAAGATCTCTGCTAGGCATTTTCTGGGAAAAGGGTATCAGTTTTTTCCATTTTACAGAAAGAGATACTGAGGTCTCTACAGGACTTTCAGAAGGGGAAAGGAATTTGGGTGCTTAAGTCTGATTTTGATTACATTGCTGGGATTGGGGGAGGGGGAGAACAAGTACCCTGGCTGCTGGCCATTTGATGAGACCACTACACAAGCTGTTAAAGGACTTGTTTTCCTTTCTGATTACAAATCACCATTTAAATCCATCAGTTTTTACTTTAAAAGGAAAAGAGTGCATGCTCAATTCTAGAGTAATTAGGTAATGTTGGTATTATGCTCTGATGCTGTAAAGTGCTAATTTATGTAAAAGGCGAATAGTAGTATTATTACTACTCCAGTATGATATCATCAGGCTGATGCATAAGAACAGCAAAGTGATAAAAATTACATACATCTGTTGTGCCTCCCTAAAAACAACTGAAACCAAAAATAATCAATTGGAAAAAAACAGTGCAGCCTGCAACACTCACAAAGACATGTCTGATAAGAAAATAGGGTTTACATTTCCAAATAAGGGGCGGCAAAACTTGAGTTTTAGCTAGTTTTAGGAAATATAAACTATTTTGAATATTAACATTTACTTTGTTTACATTTAATTATTTTTCAGGGGTTTGACTGACTTACTGTACATATTTCAGACCAAAACATAAAACTTACTGAAGTCCAGCCTGTTGTTTCCAAAGCCTATGGCCCACGAAACAGCTCCTTACACAAATGGAAACAACACTTGCTGGTGCCAACCAAAATTAAAGGCTGAGGGAAAACAGGAAGTAATCCACATAGAAAGTGTGTAACTAATCTTGAGAGGGATAGCAGCCAGGCTCCTCTGCAGCAAGCATTCAGGAAGGGAGAAGCACAGATAGGCATCTTCTACACTGAGAATGGCCTGTCTGAGCGAGATTAACCCTTGCCACAGAAAACAAAGATAACCTATCAGTGTTTCAGGGAACACACAATGTGAAGTGCTGGATTGAGACACAGTTTGAAATATAAAACCTCAAAATACAGTTTTGCAGTAAAAAGGTTCTTCAACCAAAGAAAAGCAGTGAAAAACCACTGAAAAGACAGGTCAGATTGGAATGATTTCCAGGTTCTTCATACTTGTAAAAAATAAACCACTGGAGAAGATGTATGCAAAGTAAGTTGCCTAAAAAGCCAAACAAGATGAGGTTTATTGCTTACAAATTCTCCTGAACCCACAGCATATTTCTAAAGGCCTGGAATGGATGGTGCTGCCAGTACCACACAGTACACACATTATAATTATTTAATTTAGGAGAAGAACATAATCAAATCAAAGGAGAAAATGTAACTGAAACTGCAACCGTCTGCTGACAATGTGTGACACGTGACCAATACCACAGCTGGCTTGTAACCCTTTATCATCATGAGGAGGATTAAACTACTTCCCTATTTATTTAAATAAAAATTCAAAGTGGCAAAGATGCCGGAGAAGCCTTAATGACCACAGTGATTATATGGAACAACTACTTTCCTACATATACCATAACATTTTGGCACACACTTGTTTGCTCTACAATGAACCTTTGTGGAGTCCCATGAAAGTCAGTATTTCTCATGTGATTTAGAGAGGTTCTGCTACATATCATACTGTTAAATCCAATGTTTAGCACATGCAAAATATGTGCTTACCCATATCTAAATTGATGTTCAGCACTGCAACAGAACATTTCTCTTATATAACCATTATGTTAATTTTACTAACATTTTCTTCAAGTCAGTCCCCAGTATGGACTGTTGTTGGATTTAAGTTGTGTCAATTTAATCAGTTGGTGGTTTGAGAAGTTAGGAATTCTGTCAACCTTACTCATACTGAGAAGTATCTGACTTCCTCCACAGCCTCACCAACTTAAAATAGAATATTTGTATGCAGATACAAGAGCAGGGCAGAGTATGAAATGATCTGCCTAAAAAATGTGAATGTTAATCATGTGTGTAAATGTATCCTGTATTGGGGCCTGTATTTGTAATCATAAATCTTTCTCTTTTTTTTTTTTTTTTTGGAGCATTTCAATTCATTCTAATAATAAGTTTCACTTATTTGGCGGACTTCAAATAAATTACCTGTCAACTACAGCTCAATTAATTACAGAATGTATGCAATGAACACTTCTGGTGTACTCATCCAAGTCTAATACATACTTAGAAGTATGTACACTGCTTTCTAATAATTTTTAATTCAATAAGACATTTCATTCTACCTATTTTTTTAAAAGTCTTTGGTTGACCTCACCCAGTAGCATTAGTACTTGGCTTGGTCTCCAAATAAGAAACTATTTGTTCATACAGCCTAGCTGGTGACTGCTTTCCATCTCTGTGCTCTATTTGAACCTTGTGTCATTCAGTGCACTACAGAAGCTACTACGGCTTTGTCAAAGGCACCTGAATATTTCCTTTTGTTATTTCTCGTTCCCACTGATACCCAAAAGCATAGAGTAGTGAACTCCATGTTGGAGTTCTGTGTGAAAAAGAGCAAATGGAATTATGCTTGATTAATTATTTGCTGATGTGTATGTTTATTTTTGTATATTTACATCCCTTTCAGGAAATAATGTATCTAATATATTTTCCCATTTTTGCAGAGTTACTTTTTCAAAGAAGATATCTTGCATTGAAATTACATTCAAGGAAGAATCTCAGTTGTGATCACATGAGTTTGAAGGACTGCACTGAGAGGGCATATAAGGGTAAAACAATGGAGTTTGTCATGCTTCCAAAGACAGTCTCACATGAAAAAGATGATGCAGATGAAGGGTGCAAAGCCATGTTCATTACTGCTGAAATAAAATATGCTGGCATGTTACTATCTTGAGCCATGTAAACAAACATGAAAAAATGTGGGTGGGAAGAGAGTAGCACAATTTGCAAAGCCTGTGTTCCTTAACTTTGGCCAGTAATTTGATATGAACATCTTTGGTTCCTGTCATACCAACAAGAGATTCAAGCACGCGAAGCCCTCTAACATATCCCCTAATGCTTCAAGGAAGTTCCTTGCTCTAATTATTTGCTTTCCAAAATGATTTGTTACTAAAAAAATATACCTGTAACCCCCACTCTCAGCATAGTAACCACTTCCAATCAGCACAGAGATGGTTTTATCCTGTGAAATTTGGCAAATAAAAAATTAGTCATGTGCAGACTAATGGAGACACATTCTGTGCCTCTCTCTGTGTTTCTCTGACTTTCCCACACTAACCAGCTCTTAGGAACACAGTATAGATTTGCTTTGACATCACTCCAGTAACTCCTTGTAACATAGGCTACCACTGAAAGAAAACGCTAGTGGGTCATCTCTTCCACACTTAGGTGCACTACCTCACTGCACTACCTCCTTCCCCAGGAGAGCAGATTGTTGCAATGGGAGGGCAGAGGCTCAACTCTGGAGAATGCCTGGCTAGTGCCTGGACCAACAGAGGGGAGCCGTGATCCGTGATGGCCTTGGGAAGCTTTAATCTGGTATTGGACTAAGTGAATTGAGCTAATTCTATGTTTTCTGCCATAGTCTGGACTTTGCTGCTGTTTAAACAAACATACCAAGGTAATTCCTTCCCACCTGGATACTCAGAGGGTTACATAACCAGATCCATAGTTAATCTTGTGTCCAATCTTTCCCCTTAATCGCATAATAGGTCTCTCAGTAAAACATGTCAGAAAATGGAACTACCTTGTAGTCAAAACCCCAATGGCAAAAACAAACAAACAAACAAACAAAAACAACTGTTCATCTCACAAAGGGAATTCCAGGAAAAAAAAGGCATAAACAGATTTTTCTGCTTGCTGGGTGCCCATCTACACAAACTTGTCATTGCTTTCCTCAGTGTGGACAGTGAAACCAGGGCAACCACCCAGCAAAGAGCTGGGAACCTCCTGTACCAAAGTTCCCTCTTGCCTCCCAACTGCCAAGTGCCTCTGGGAAGGGTAGAATTGAAGGAAGCTGAGAAGAGGTCAAAAGCAAGAACAGCCAGAAAATCATGGCTTGTCTTCCCAATAGCAGAGCATAATAATTCTTACAGAAAGGGCATTTATTCCAGGATATCATTCTAATATAAAATTTCCTATCAGATAACCCTAGCAGATGTCCTGACTTGGGTTTTCCTGACTGTTTTGTGTCAGCATGGGAGGGAACACACAGAAACTCACATTCATGATCATCTAGGACAGACAAGTCACAGAGAGTTAGGAATTATATTTTCAGAGTTGCAAAAAGTGACTTGGAGATCCAAGTCCACCTGAAATTGGTTGCCCTGTGTACCTTGTTCCAGCAATATGCCCCCAGTATTCAGCTGGTTTAAACATTTCCAGTAAATACCTGAAAAAACACCATCTGGGATTCTCCTTTTTGATTTTCCTTTCCTTCCTTTCACCACACTCTACAGACATTCCAGTCTGGAAGGAATGAGCAAGGATGCATCTGCAAGCCAGCCTCAGTGCCTGTCTGACCTTCCAATCCAAAATCTTAATACTCAACCCGGGATCCATCTTTCCCTTTCTTTTCTATTGTTGTGTTTGACTCTTCTCAGTGATTCTTCCTCGATGGGCACATAAGTCACATTCTGCTTTCAACTCTGCTCAGATTCTTCACTTGAGAAGCAACTCTGTGAATCCTGCTGCTTTCATTCCCACCCCTGGCCATCTCTGGCTTTCTCCTGATATGCAGTGCCCTGATTTCTTGTTGTTTGACTGAGGAACCAATGCATATATTCTTCTTTGAAGAATATAAGTGAAAAGATTTCTTTAAATAACAGTGGCTTAGATCAGGAGAGGCAAACAAATGAGATCTGGGGTTTCCTGTGAGATTGGTGGTGATGGGCTCATGCTTTGTCCTGCATTCCCTTAGCTGCCTGTCACAAGTCTTCACGCCATTTCCTGGAAAGCAACCAACTGATTGCGTTCCCACTTTGCTAAGGCCATAAACAGTGACAGACTTGGCTCATCTGGTACCACTCTGCTGAGCCTTATCTGGACCCCATTGCAACCCCAATGAAGAAAACACCGTCCTGCCTAATTCTCTGTACGTGGGGTGCAAATACCTGAAGATATGCTTCGTATGAGTGAGGTATCATGGAGGCTGTGACTTCCCTACTATTGCTTCTGGCAGTCTCACGCCAATTGTCCATAACTCACTTTGGCAAGCTGGCAGCTTCCAGCATCTGAAAGCTGAAAATAGGAAAGGGCATTTGCAGGTCGGTGATACGATGTGTGCTTGGCTTTAAAAAGGATTGCAAACTTAAGGCAGCGGAGAGCAAAAAGGCATACCAGTATCACCATGGATAAGTGACATTAAACAAACCACTTGTCATGATACACAGCTGACTACTTGCCAAATGGAACAGGATCTTCTTATTATTCATTGTTTTGTCCTGCAAAACCTGCACACCAATGAGAAAGGAAAAACTCCAGAAAGGTACTGTCACTTTTCTGATCATCCCTGGCCATACTGGTGATCTTCATTCAGTCAAACTCCCAGATGTCCACCTGCTCACATGAATTTGAAGACCAAAAGGTGAAATTGTAGTGGGCACTGTACTTGATCGCTTCAGGAAGGGAAGCTGCAGGATGAGGTAACTTCCTTGAGGTAACTGACACTTTTAAAGCTTCCTGTCCTCCCAGAGCTTTGATTCCACCCCTGTTGTACCTCACAGCTGGCATGTCAGCTGGGTATTTTCCTGGTGTCCCATGCATGCCCAACCACTACCACCTGCCCACATGTCTTTGCTAAGGCTTGCACCAGTCACACTGGAAATCACTCATCACATTATAGCTCACTGCATTCAGGACCCCAGCTCTGCCTCCATGCAAAGGAGAGATGAGGTGGAGCTTACCCTGCTTTTGGTTTCACCTTTATATTTCACTGTAGCCAAGCCCACCCAAAAGGGGGCAGGACATGCCACATGGACTGCATCTTGAAGCATCCCTTTTGCCCTCACCTGTGCCTCCCCAGGGAGGCCCTCCAGCATCCCTGAATCTTGCAAAGTGCTTGGAAGAGCGCTTGAGAAACCTCATGGCAGCCTACATGATGGCTGCTCTGACTTCCATTCACAATTCCTACCTACTACTGTCCCCTCCGTGTGCCTGCGGACAGCTGAAAGCAGGAAAACAGAGGGGAAGCAGAAAGCCAGGAGAAGGCACTGTGGAAAAGTGGCCCACCATCCAGCACTTCCCTGAGGCGTGCTTCCCCTGGCCCCTCAGTTCGTCCCTACTACTTCAGCATGGCTGCCCTTCAGAGAAGAGCTGGTGGATCTGGAGCAAGAGGCAGGAGGGCTGGTAGGGTAGGGGGTGTCTTGGATACGAATGGCCCCGCCAGGGCTGTGCAGTGAGGCAGGGCATGGCCGGGCAGGGGGAGCGACAGCGGACGTGCCCAGCCAGGGCGACTGCCCGTGCAAAGCGTGTGCCCACCCGCACTCCTCATGTCGTGTTCGTCTTTGCCATTGCAAGGAAAACAATCGTAAATAACGGTAATAAACCCCACCACACCGGCCAAGGGCAAGAGTGGGTAGGCACTCGCCCTGCACAGCCCGGGGGGCTGCGGGGCAAAAACAAGGGATGGAAGGACGTGGGAGTGGGAAGCGTGCCGGCACCCCCAGACACACACCTCCCGCACGCGGCGCCCGTGCCTGTGGAAAAAGGTGGATTTCGGATCTCGCCTCCGAAGAGGCGAGAGAGGCTGGCCCCAAGGACGCCCACGCGGGTTCTGGGGCCTCACGCCGGCGGATCCGGGCACCTGCACCGCGGCGGCGCCGGAGGGATGGGCCTCGCCCTGCCCGGGCAGCGCCGCTGGAGCGCTCAGCCCCACGCGCGTCCGCGCCCACCGCGCTGCAGCGACGCGAGCGGACGGGGCGCGGGGGGCGCCGGCGATGCCGGGACGCGGAGCCGGACGGGGCCGCGGGCGGAGGGTGAGCAGCCGCGGGGTGAGCAGGGAGCCTCTCCTGCCACCCCGCCGCCGAGCCCCGCTTTGTTCCCGGGGGAAGCGGTGAGCGGGGCGCCGCAGAGCGGACCGGGTGCAGGGAGCGGGGTGCCTGGGCACCTTCCCGACCCTCCGGGCCCCTTCCCGCGTGTCTCCCTACACGCGCGTACCCCCGCTCTCTGCGCGCGCGCGCTGGGTGTTCAGTGTTTTGGCTTTTTTTTTTGCCCCCCCCCCCCCGCGCCCCCCTCCAGTTTCTTCACCCCCACCACCTCCTTCCCTCCCCCGCCCCGCTTGCTCCAGGTTTTACTTCTGGTTGCCTGTAAGGGTTTTGCTCCTCCCTTCTGAAATCCTATATTAGCCGCGGCCAAAGCCGTGTAAGGAACACAGCTCATTGTTGGCAAGTGCCGATGCGACTCGCGGAGGGGCGAGAACCAGCTCCGGGGCTGCGGCAGCAATCGCGGCGCCCTCACGTCAGCGCCGCGGAGAGGGAGTCGGGAAAGCCCTCTCTATGCTGGGTGACTCTCGCTGACTGATTTCACTGCCACCTTTGAAGGAGAAAAAGAAAGAAGCCGGGAGGTGAGTGCGGCGGTTCTCGTGGCTGGTGCCGGGTGTCCCTTTTGTGTGCAACAGGAAAAACGTGACTGTATAAACACGCGAGGAAAGGTGTTTCTCATCTGCCTCGGCTTCACGTCCTTATCTGTGCACTACCGTATTTTTAACAAAATAATTGAGACTGAATTCCAAAAGTTGCTGACAGCAGCTAGGTGGGACTTGCCAATTCTTTGCTTGTTCCCCCAAGTTAGCGTGAGTGCCGTGGGAATCCGCTGCCTTCGCGGGCGAAGCCGGGGGGCTCGGGCGCCTTCGGGGCGCGGGGAGGCGGCGGCCGAGGCCGATCGGGACGCTCCCCGCCGATAGGTATGCGCGACTTGGAGTGGGAAGGCGTGCTACCCGCCAGATTAGCGGAGGCGACCGGGATTTTCGTGCCGCGGGCTCCCCTTTTATTTTTCCCTTTGTACTCCATGGTGGAGCCACGGTAGATTTTTGAGTTTGGGTTGGTTTTGGTTTTGGTTTTTTTTCCCCCTCTCTCGGGAAAGAGAGGACTGCAGCACCAAGGAAGTATTTTCAGCCATGGCCAGGCAGATGTAGCTGGTCCGGGAGAGGGCGGCTGGATGTCCGAGGAAGGGTGTATTTTCCTAACGTATTCACACGCTAACTTTCCAGGTGAGCAATGGCAGACCACATGATGGCCATGAACCATGGGCGATTCCCCGACGGATCCGGCGGGCTTCACCACCACCCTGCGCATCGGATGGGCATGGGGCAGTTTCCCACCCCCCATCACCACCACCAGCAGCAGCAGCCGCCGCAGCAACACGCCTTCAGCGCCCTGATGGGCGACCATATACATTACGGAGCTGGGAATATGAACGCGAGCAGCGGGGTGAGGCACGCCATGGGGCCGGGCAGCGTGAGCGGAGGGCACCCGGCCGGCAGCATGCCGCCCCCCGCCCGCTTCAGCGGCTCCCAGTTCATGGCCCCCCCCGTCGCCAGCCCGGGAGGGCAGCTGAGCGCCAGCATGCAGCTCCAGAAGCTGAACAACCAGTACTTCAGCCACCACCCCTACCCCCACAGCCACTACATGCCGGACTTGCACCCCGGCAGCCACCAGCTGAACGGCAGCAGCCAGCAGCATTTCAGGGACTGCAACCCCAAGCACGGCGGCGGCGGCAGCGGCTTGCCGCCCGCCGTCCCCCACGTCCCCGCGGCAATGCTGCCGCCCAATGTCATAGACACGGACTTCATCGACGAGGAGGTCCTCATGTCCTTAGTCATCGAAATGGGGCTGGATCGCATCAAGGAGCTTCCCGAGCTGTGGTTGGGACAGAACGAGTTTGACTTCATGACAGACTTCGTTTGCAAACAGCAGCCCAGTAGGGTGAGCTGCTGATTCATTTAAAACAAACAAAGGACTTTTATCGGTGCGAATGAAAACATTCCCCTAGACACGGTGTCTCACTTTTCAGGGCTTGAAAAGGTGAGAATCTGGAAAGCAGAGTCAAATATGCGCTTGTATAATTTTTTTTTTTAGATCGCTGCCACCACCTTTTTTTTTTTTTTCTTTTTTTTTTTTTGTAGCTTTGTCACTAACCTCCCCTCCCGTAGTAATAATATCTAGCAAACTCTGCCTTTTTATGTTGGTCACCCCCCTCCCCACCTCCCTCTCTTAATTTCCTCGCAGTAACATGCCCATAATTCCCACAGTGCTGAACTGTTAGATATTAATCTTGGCAAATTCCTTAATCTTGTGGATTTTGTAAACGATGATTTTCAATGACTTGAACTGCATTCAAATTCTGAGTGAACAGGGAAAAAAATTGCATTCATTAGTTGGTTGCATGAACTTTGAAGGGCAGATACTACTGCACAAAAGCTGCCATCTTGCTTAATTTTTAACTATGCATTGCAGTGCAGACTAATTTTTTTTTTTTCTGAATACGCTAAACTGGAAGCTTAACAGATGTGGGCCAAACCTTTCCAGATCAGGAAAAGTAATACTGTTACTTAAAAAGTCTGCTACCCATTCCCCCTCCCCCATATGTATAGACAATAATATGGTGTGGATGGAATGTTGACTAGTGGCAAACATTTCACAGATTTTTTTTTTTTATTTTGTTTCTGTCTTCAGCGTTTTGACACTGTGCTAATATAGTTTATTCAGTACATGAAAAGATACTACTGTGTTGAAAGCTTTTCAGGAAATTTTGACAGTATTTTTGTACAAAACATTTTTTTGAGAAAATATTGTTAATTTATTCTATTTTAATTTGCCAATGTCAATAAAAAGTTAAGAAATTCTTTAGTTTTTCTAGAAGTCATTTACCAGTATTTTTCTTCAAAACTCTTCCCCACTGTCCCTGGTAAGAAGAACATCTATCTGTACAACCGTGTTGGTGTGCAAAAAGACATTCCAAGATAGAAAGTACACTACACCCATATATATGTCATGGTGAACTCGGTAGGTGAGTGGGATTTGAACATACTTACAGCATAAAGCCTCATGCGTAACATTGTAATATGCCTGTCAGTGTGGTTTTTCTGAAAAATAAAGTTGCCAAGGCGCAACTTTTTTGTGACTTGCCAACATACTTGCTTTAAATGTAGTTGTCCAGAGTTATGATGCATAAAGTATTTATTATATTTATCTATTAAACTTGTAATTTTATAAATCTGCTTTCATTTATATAGTAGACTTTGTTCTTTTGTATATTTATTATATCACCTGCAAGAGTTATGTAAAAAGGCAAATGTAAAAAGTATTTGTAATGTGGTGGGAAGGGAGGGTGGTGGCTGTCATCCTGCCCCTCTCACCTCACAAGAGACTGCTGCATCAGTCCAGATCTGCATCACACTGGAGCCGATTGCATTTCATTTTCAGTGACTTAAAAGAAGGGCTATGCATATATCCTTGAAGTATTCCACAGTGGGACATCTCTGACCCCTTTTTCCCAGAAACTGCTACCAACTGAAGCCACTGAGACAAATCCATACAGTTCTACTTTAAATATTTTTGGGAAAATGTCCTTTATTTTAAGGCAGCTGATACTTTGCTCCTTTAATGCCAACTGTTGCTGCCTTCTGCCCTCATTGGCCCTTTGGCAAAGCTCCTGCACAAGTTTTTAGTTCAGTGAGAGCTGTGGGACCAGGACCCTAATAATACATTTAATCCTGTTTAAAACCATGCTTCCCAAGTTTGATACAGAAGCAGTATCACTGTGCTTCCTTTTTTGTCTACTTTTTAATCCATGCCTTTTGAATTTATTAGGAAGAAAACCAGCATGGTGGATGTAGTTAAATTTTAAACCTGGTCACATAAACAAGGGAGGATATCACCACACAAGGGGAGTGTAAATAGCAGTGTTTTGAATCCAGCTGGGAAGTTAAACTGATTACTATTGCTAAGATTGTCTCAGCTGGTGAGAAAAGTGATAGTTGGCCTTCTTTGCCTTAAAGACAGGAAGCAGCTAATATGTTTTATGAATGTAAAAAAAAAAAACCCAAACAAAAAAAATCCCCACAAGTAAATATTAAAGTATCAGCAAAGGTAGAAAGAAGGAAGTGTACGTTTTTGGGAAAACCTGAGATGAAAAATTCTCTCTGCAGGCAGTGACAGCCCATTCTTAGACAACTCTCAGTACTCAATAATTTAAAGAAAAAGCAACCTTCTGTTTTCAGCCAGTGATGGCTAACATTTTGTGACAGTAAATTTAACATCAAATGACAGTGAATGATAACTTACCAACTCGCCAATAACATGAGTGTTCAGAAGAATACAGCTGTTGATTTAAGACCCGTTGCCCAATTTGCTACTATATAAATCCTTTCTCCATTTCAAGGCTGTTTGATTGGTGCACGTTTCATTGCCCTCTTCTGCTGGAGTTTGGGAGGGTGATTTTTCTGATTCTAATCAACTTCTTGTAAAACAGACTATCAAATTATGTGCATGCCAAATTGCATGGATGTTTAAAGCCTCAACAATCTCCTAAAACAAAAGGGAATACTCTCACTTTAATGATGGGCACTTTTGCTTCATAAAGTTGGTTAAACTACAGATTCTTCACAGTTGAGACATCACTACTTAAGTCTGTCAACATTAAATCCTTCCATATAAGCTTTTCCAAGAATAGGCAGTTCCATGTGCACACGGGTAGAGTCTATTTGCATACAACTCCTTGTAAAACTCCTGAGAGCTGCTGCCTGTAAGTAACAGCAGCTACTGAAAGCACTGGCTTTGGGCAATGCATTGCCAAGGGTTTTATGATTCTTAAAAGTTGGCCCCGGAAATCTGCCAAACAATCATATTGTCTACCTTGTCCCTTAATATCTAATGAAGAGTCATATACTAGTGGATAACACAACTGTGTATTTTCTTATTCATAATATCCACCAAGCAATTCTAGGGGCCTGACCCTCATCTTGCCGGTGTGAACCCATTGGCAATGCTCCCGATGGCTGAGGCAGTAATAGACTTTCAAGTAGGTCCTCTCTGGCCTCCACGCTGCTTGGAAATACACTGAAGTAATTTATTGGAACCCAGCGATTAGCAAAGGATGCATGGCGACCCAGTTCTCCAGCTCCTCACGAAGGACACTGCCGTCCCGCTAAGTTTCTGTCAGTACAGAAAACTTGACCTCTGTACTTTGGCTGTTTTTCAAGAACTTCCAACATGGTACATGAGATCTGCTCCTCTTTAAGCCGCGGCCATAAATAGCCGCGCTGCTTTATTTGGAAGGGAGATCAGCCCTAAGCCGCCACGCCACGCCACGCAAGGCGCGCTCGGTGGGAAATCGGGCGCCGATTAGCGCAGTCCTCGTCCTTCTTCTCCGGGAATGAAGAATTCACGGGTGGGCGCTGGGCTGGAGGCCGCAGTGGAGGAGCACCTACCCCCCCTTACCCACGGGCCCGGCGGCGCTGGGGGAGGCCCGGCCCGGCCCGGCCCGGCCCGGCGCGGCTGCCGCAGCCACCTGCGCGAGCGGGCGGCGGCGCCACGGCGCCCCCTGGTGGCGGCCGCCCTGCCCGCACCGCTCCGCCGCGGGCACGGCGGGGGTGAGGGGGGTGAGAGAGAGCCGGCCCATGGCTCAGGGCTCCCTGCCGGCCCTGGGCGGAGTTCAGGGGCAGTGCGGGGCCAGGGGCCCGCGCCCAGGCGTGGCATGGCTTGCAGGGAGGGGAGCCGGCCAAGGGCTCCTCGTACCCCTGCCCAAGGGGCCCCTGGAGTGCCGTGCCGGGAAGGGCCGTGCCCGGTGGCGGCGACCCTGCCCGGCACCCTGCCCTCCCGAAATTTCTCGTAGCGCGTTTAGAAGAACCAAACAGACCTTGTGAAAACATGCCCGTTGGTCTCAGGCTTTATTAAAAAAAAAAAAAAAAAAAAAAAAAGTAAAGTAAAAAAAAAAAGTTATATAAACAAGGATTATCCCCTGCTTATCTTGTCTTGCTAGGGGGATTGGAAAATTCCAACATCTGGATTTGCAGAGTTCCTTTCATTTGTTTCTTTTTTTTACTTTCTCCTTTTTTTTTTTTTTTTTTTTTTTTTACTTTTTCCCCAGGGAAATGTTTTCCACAGTGGTTTGGATACAAAGCCCAGTGGATCTCTGGTGTTCAGCCAAAAGGCTTGTGTCTGTGGAGACCTACAGAACAGAATCATGGAATCATAGAATAAACCAGGTTGGAAAAGACCTCTGAGATCACCAAGTCCAACCCTTGACCCAACACCGCCCTGGTTACTAGACCATGGCACTAAATGCCAGTACTTCTTCAGGGCACGGGTGGCTTCTGAGATAGTGTCTGGCTGTAGGAGTCATCTTGTTCCTAGCTTGTTTCTACCCTGTTCCTTCTGCCCTCTGCCTCTGCTCCTTTCTATCTGTGTGGCACAGCAGGGCTTAATGTGTGCGCTGGTACCCAAGGGGCCAATACACCCTTGTATCAGAAACCCAGCAAAATTGGGTGAGCACAGGCATGGGGGGAGGAAAGTGAAGTCAGAAAAAGCAGTTCTTGTCCCTGACCTCAGAACTGTCCTTTTTGAAGCCTTCTTTTTCTCGAAAATGCTCACTGCAGGTTTACTGCAGGCAGGAATAAGAAATGCCAGTGTTATAGATCTGGGCTACACACACCGACCTTAACCTGATCTATTTCTGTATCGTCACTCATAGGGATAGCAGTGTGAAGAAGGACTAGGTAACATTGACGGGAGCTGTTTAAATGATAAGACAAAGCATCTTTTAAATAGTCTGGCAGATATATTTGTCAGATAACACTGCATGTGGAATAAAACTCAGATGAGGAATAGAGGATTTTGGAACCCAAGGCAGCAGCATTTTCTCAGAATTTCATGTATTCTAAGTGCATCATTTTGTCAGTACAGAGGAGGTGTTTTACATAGTTTATGAAAATATATTTACACATTTCAATATGGTGCCACTATTGAGCTCACGCATAAGATAAAGCTGAGTTGGAATAACTGCAACAATAACGAGATACATCAAATGACTGAACAGATGAGCTGCTGTTACGGTAGGTTCTCTGTTATTCTGTTTGCCTCATTTTAAAAAAAATTTGCAACACCAGGTTTTTAATAGAGTTGGTTCAGGTACTGAAGTCCCTCTCCATCTGCTGTGCCCTTCCCTCTCTCAAAAAATTACAGAGGGCCAATTTGATCACAAGCCTGAAACAGAGTTTGAAAGACATATTTACCGTATTAAAAACTAGCAAAACATTTTCCGCCTTTCTGGGCTTCATGAAATGCTAAGCACTTTTCACACCTTTTTCTTTCACTGGGTCATTTTGTTATCTCTCTCTATTGCAGTATTTATTTGACAACACATTACCTATTCTATAAGCAATAAAGTAAAATAAAAGAAACTTCCAGATTTATCAAGTTCCTAAAACTGTGCCTGAAGTTATTAGTGTGAACGCACAGCATTTCCTAAGTTCAAAATATTCAGCAGATGCTCATCACAATAAGATACTGAAGGCACACCTACTTGTGTACAGTTTTGACCAGACGCCTCCTCACAATTGACCTATGAGTTTCCTACTGCAGGCTGCTTTGGTAGCACTAAGGCACTATGCAGGAGAGGGTGAAGTTTCTGAAAGTATATAAAATGTCTTATCTGCTGCTATTCAAACAGAGGTAATACAGAGTATTTCAGATTTCACTCTCTCTCCCTGCTAGGATAAGCATTTAAAGGCTTGTTACTCAACATCTTTTCTGTTTACTTCAAGCTACATTATTTGGTCTAATAATTGATATTATCTCTGCCTATAAACCCCATACAGTTATGTGGGGTTTATACATCAACTTTGTATGAAGTAGAGTATGTATTTGAAGGCAGAAATGGATTCCTGGGATTTTCCAACGATGGGAAAGGACACTAAGCTTCTGCACATATCTGCTTTGTACAGAAACTAAATAGTTACATTTTAGATTGCTTATAGGATTATAAAGGTTATAGAGTTATATTTTCGGTTGCTTCTGGGTTGCTTATCAGAACGTTGCACTAAGGCTAGTGTGTGATCCTACAAGGAGATGAAGGACGAGGTTCAAGCATGTGTATGGAGATGAATATAAAGCCTTTCTAAGTAGCAGGCAGAAAAAAAAATTAGTTATGACCATCACAGACAAAGTTTTAGGGAAAAGGTCTGAAGACTAGTAAATCCTAAACCACATGCAATGAACAGGTACCTATCCATGGAGGGATGGGGACAGATTGGTTTTTCTTGTCATGTCTGACAGGCACAACACTGTATGCCAGAAAAGTAGAGAATTCAAGAAAATGTGAGGTGTTAACCTTCCTTACGGACTATTATTTACAACAAAAACCTGAATTTTCTTTTGTGGATGCAAGTGAGCAAAGCTGCTGTCAGATGGAGCCAGTGAAGCCTGCAAATCTGGGCACCAGCTTCTCTGCTCTTAAGTACGGACACAGGATTTGTGTCCTTGCTCCTGGGATGCAAATAGGGAGCAGTCTCATTCCCAGTCAGTCATCACACTGGAAGCCATTGTAGCCAAAACTTAGGCTTGAAGTCTGTGCTCAGTCCTGCTTCTAAAAACCATCTTCTCTCTTTTTAAATCCCCTGTAATAATGTATCTCAGCTTCGTCTGGTGGGACTCTCATGGCCAGGAAGCACCACAGCCCTGTGCTTCCTCATGTCCTCACTTCAGTTTAATCAGGGCAAATATTAGTCACTGAAAGTGTTTGAGGCAGCAGCATGTTTGCTTTGGGATGCATGGTCAGCCATTGTGATGGGTTTTTGCAGCTGTGCCCTGGGATGGCAGGGGCGGGCGACAGCTGGTCTGTCACAAGTCACCCTGTGTGTGACTTTGCCCTATAAGGAGAAGAGCAACCTCTGACAGGCATCTCACCCTGTTCCTGGCTTCTCAGATAGGGACCTGCTGCAGGGCAGCCTGCCATCCCATCACCTGACTTCTTGGTCTCCTTCTTAGGCTGTCTATTTTTCAGACAGAGTCCCCTTGCCCAACATTTTAATTAAGTGCTTTACATGAAAGACGACAATGAACAGATAATCACACAGATTTTTACAAGGAGCTGTTTAAATTTTTTATACTTACTTGTAGGTGCCTAGTTTCGGTTCACATCTTCTATGTTGAAGCAGAACAGTAGTTATTTACCATAACTGATAAAGCCTCGGTGTCAGAGCAGCTGCAGAGAGGCTGCAGTACTGGGAGCCTGTAGCTAGGTGTAGCTGAAGCCCTGCCTTTCTTATTGATTAAAGTACTTGAAAAAGCAGCCTTTTAATTTGATTTATCGTATACATTTTAACTGAATGAATGTAGTCAGACTGAATAGTGATGGATGCTTATGGAGTAGAGCCTTTGCCGAACGCAAGAATTGCATCTTGGCAATTCCACGATGCCTTCATAAAAATTAGAGTAATACTCATAGTGACTCTTTGCTCTACTGGTTCCTCTAGCCCAGACCTTTTAGTCCGGGAGTCTTTTTAACATGGTTTGTTTTACTTGTAAATATTGCAAGCAACAAAGTCCTCTGTTAGAGGACTGTGTGTTTTTCCCCAAGGCTCTGTTACCAAGGGCTGGTGGAGGAGATTTGCTCCACAGGAACCAGTGAAGCAGAGCACTTCTAAATTCCAAAGCTGAACTATCAGTATTTTTGCCTAAGGAAGAAAAGGAGGCTACTTGTCTTCCTTGCCTCTCCTTCAGATCTCTCTGGCTCTTACTGTACATAACAGCTTTGCCCTGAATGGTATTCTCATAACTGTAATTGAAGATAAGACAAAGCTCAGGAGGTACATTTGACTCTCTCTTCTTTTTTTATATGTTTAGCTTTCGAAAGACAGTGGTCTTGATTTATTAATTGTGAAGAGTAACAGGACTTAAAATTATTATTCACCTGTGATTTTTCCAGATAAGCTTCATTACCAAAATCAGTATCAGTGGTCTCTGGGTTCATCTGATATAGGTAATTGCTTGGCCAGTGAAGTCCAAGTTAAAAATCAAGGCCTAACTGATGGCTTACCTGGTATAGTCATAGTGTTGTGATGGCTTTTGGAGTGCAGTGCATTGCTTATTCTAAGTCTGATGCAGTTTCTTCAGCTTCCCCTAAGTCATCCCACCAGAATCAGTGGGCCTAATAGCACTCAGAACAGATTATTTCTTTCAGGAGGACTACATATTGCTTGTTCAGGGTACACCATAGTGGTGTAAATCAGTCTAAGGTGTTATAAGTCCATCTGGAGAGTCTGGAGTGGTGTTGCTGGAGCACCTGCTTGATCAAGTTAAAGCACTGCATGAGCACAGCACTGCAGGTGCAGACATGAACCACCCTCTGTAACTCCAACACCTCGTGTAATGATGACAATTTCAGGTTGTATTAAATCAGGATTCACAATCAGTGTGATGACTAATAGTCTATCCAAAGTTCTTATTAACTTAGTTCAAATATAACATCACATATTTGAGTATAATCTTAAATTGGTGTTTGGGGTCAGGAATGGATTAGAGCATGTTTTGATTCGAATTTTCCTCCAATGTGAGCTTACTGGGTTTTATTACTGTTAAAATCATTCTGATAATTAATTACTAGGACCTTCTGATTACCTTTTTTCCTCAGCCAAAAGAGAAATAACTTGAACATGTCTTCTTTCTTAGTTTTGTGTTTTTTGGAATCACCCTTCTAGCAAGTGGCCTTTAGCTACTGAGAAGGAAAGGAAGGGTGATGGAAATCTGATTTACTAACATTTTCCTAATTTTCTTCCTCCCCCACAAAAATGAACAGCTCCAAAATGCTTTTTTTGCAGTGGCTTTTGTCAGCCTCTTTCATTGTGAGGAAATTGCACGTTGCTTTTGAAGGAAGCTTAGGTACACTAATGTTGTACCTTGACACTTTTGTTTTTCTGGTTGTTCTGCTATAGGTGTATATAGTATTTAATATTAAAATCAATTCACATTGCAGTAAAGCATCCATTGTTATCAGGGGGATTTTGTACTTTCCTTTAGAAAGGCAAGTTGCCAGCTTATACCTGCTTGTGCCAGCAGTTACTGGATTCCTGATTCCTCCGTGTTTGTTGTCTGAGATGGATGATGATGCTGAAATGCTTCATGTCTTTCTTCTTCCACTTTTTTGATGAAGGTTGCCTGGAAGATTGATGGCCTCTGGGTTTCCTTGACACTTTACAGTCTAGGAAGGAATAGGATGACCAAACAGGATTTAGAAATTGATAGAGCCTCTCAAGGACCCAGCTCATTGAACACAAGGTGGTGACATAATAGGAAAAAGACAGAGCAAACCAGTCTTATAAGAACTGTACCTTCTTTTTGCTGTTGGTTGGCACATAGGAGATTGCTGGTGGCCCCACTGACCTGTATGCCCTCCAACAACTTTTTTGTTTTGTGACTGGAGAAAAAATAAGAAAGAATAGGACTAAAGATTGGTTTTATTTTTTTCCATTTTCTTGTTGATGAAACAGTCCACAGTCTTACAAATGGTGACTACCCTTCCTGCCTGCTCTGCCAACTGATCTCCTAGTGAAAAAATATTATGGCACAGAAGCTAACACTGAAAAGCCTGGAGATGCAACCAGACAGCAGGAATCTGCTGTGCCAGGGAAGCACAAGCATGCAACAGAACAATGGCTCTGGGTGACTTACCTACTGGCTACCTTACAAGACAGGGAAGACAGGTAAGATATCAAATGATGAGAGGAAAAAAAATAAAGGGAAAAAAAAAAAAAAAAAGAAAAACTGAGAAGAGGTAAGATTTACTAGTCATTAGAATAATGATATGACAGTCTTTGGATTTTATTTACTTTTTCTGTGTGGATTGTCTTAGTCACAACCTCTGAAATGCCTCAGAGATCTCAAAAAAGTCTTCTGAATTTAATGAAAGTCAGAATTACCATGGAGGTCGTGTGAAGTACAGTTTCTTTGTATAGGGAAGATTTCTTTGTACTGGTTAACACTTAGGCCCTCCAGACCTATAATTTACCTAATTTAGTCCTCTTTTGTTCAAAGCAGCAAGGTTTTTAGGACATCTTTATTCAATCTGACTGGACAGATCCTGTGAATTTGATGGAAATCCTTTGCAGAAAGTGAAGACACATAAAGCACATAAAGACACCGAGAATTTTTGCAAGGTGGACCTCCCTTTCACTCTGAGCATGTACCTCTGGTCCTCACGTATAAAGCAAGCATGCCACAATTAAAGTAGAGAAGAGTCTGAGCGCATCTTGTTCCCATCTGCATGACCTTAGGCAAGTCATTATTTATTGTGCATTAACATGTAGCACTTTATGTCTCAGTTTACCCTTTCAAATAATGAGTACAGTGAGCTTTCTGCAGTTCCTCGCTGCTTCATGGTAGAGTTACTTAACGGAATTTATTAGATCCTTGCATGCAAGCTACTACACAACTGGAAAACGCTGCCACAGAGTTAAATAGTAACTAGTGATGTATCTTGCAATGCTATAGGAACTCGGACACTATTACAGATTGGCTGATGATGAGTATCCAAGTGAACTAGAAATGTTCTCTGTGATTCCAAGCGGGGTGCTAAATAGTTGATTCCCTCCCCTCATAGTTCAGCAATTCCCTATACTCCAAATAGTTTGGGAGTCTCACATAAGGTAACTGCTCTGAGGCTATTGAGAGGCACTGAGGTCTGACCCATCCTCTCCTTCAGAGTGCCATTAGAGGAAAAACTCCCTGTAAATTCTTAGTAATAGACTTCTGGAGACACATCTGAAGATACCTAAGACTAAATATTATGCACATATCTGTCCATATACTCCTATTCATGTCCAGGATCTAAATTAGAGACCAAATTGCCTTTCACAATGAATATTATTTGCATAGGCTTTTTATCTACACAAAATGAAGATTTACTGTATTCTAACAAGTTGGTGACATTGGTGCCACCTCTTGCATTTGTCTGTCAGCTTAGTAAAATATGAAAGTCAATCTCACCTGATCTTTTCTTTATTCATCCTTTCATCTCTTGTGGTTTATTTTCTTCTTTATTCATTTGGCCTCACAAGCATTGTTATGTTTAATAAGGTGCTTCTACCCAGATAGCTAGAAAATCCTTTTAGCAAAATCCAATTAACACTGTTTCACAGTTTTGATCTGCCAGTGCCAATACACCTTTTGCATCCTTTTGCATTTTCCATGTAGTCATTCTCTTTCCACGCATGCCTTAAAATAGGTCATTGGTGTTTACATCAGCAGCACTTTTAGGCATCACACAGTAGCACTGCCACTTCTGCTGATCACTGCAGCACTCCTTCTGAACTAACCGTTCGTCATCCACCCTATCATTATCCTATAAAATAAGATCCTCATTAAGACTTTTTTCACCATCACTGTCTCTGTTATTTCCCCCCATCTTTCTAAAGATCTTTATCTTTCACCACAAATATTCCCCTAATTTCCAAGTGTGTTTTAAGTGTTATATCAATCTGTGTTGTTCCAATTGTGTCAGCCCCTATTCTGCCCTCCAGTAGGCCTAGACAGGTTAGTCATAACCTCAGTATTGTCCAGCCCCCTGCCCCCCTCAGCTTACTTATGATTTTCAGCAGAATTTGGGACCTCGATCTTTCCAGAGGAAGATGCTTGGCTCCAATTATGAGATACTTTCCCACCCACCTACAGCCCATACAGATGAGAGATTCAAGCCTTCAATTTCTAATTTTCTTTATTCTGTGTGGTGCTCACCAGCAGGTGCTGCGAGGGAAATCAATGGCAGCTCCACACATGGAGCAGCTGCAGGACTGAGCCTTTAATGAGTCTTTTCCATTTCTAATTTTTACAAGCCAGTTCTAACAGCAATCTAAAATAAATGATACATAGTGATAATGAAACTGATGCAATTGAACATTACTAGCAAATGGAAGGATTTAGAAAAAGGAGGGAAAGACACACACACACAAAAAAATCTACTTTGTACAAAGCAAGTCAATTTACATTATCATACAGGAATCAATAATTTCCTCTCTATAATTCACCCTTGACCAATGTACCACTAGCATTTAAAAGACTTCAAAATTATGCTAGATATGTGATTTTACAGCTTGATCACATCTGAATTGGGCCCAGAGATTTCCCCTGGCAGGTTCAGAAAATGTTCAGGATGACAGTTGACTTGGCCCAACTATGTTCCCACTGTGTGTTGATAGAAGATAATTTCTAGCCAGAAGAGCATCATTTTAAAACACAATTACATTACAGAAATAGACTGTTTCAGGATTCAGTACCTTTTTGAAGTTTCATGCTAGATTTACGTTTGCTTATAATGGTGTAAAGCATCAGTAACTTCACTGCAGTACCAGAATAACTGGAAACAGCTAATACTGCTTTTTCCCTTCCCAATAAATTACCTTTATATATTGGGTAAGAGTTATTTTCAAACGGCAGATATACATTCAAGTGTGACTGCATGCCTCACCTGAGGGTTTTCTTTACCTTTTGTGTGATTTTTCAAGTGAAGCTATTCTCAAATTTGCCAAATTCTCCAAATAGCACACAGTATAATGTATTTATGTAGAGTCTGTCTCTTGGGCAAGCTGAAGCAGTGGAAATTGCCTGAAGAAAATTGAAACCTTGATAATTGATTTTGCTAGCTCTTAAAGTTTCAAAAGGTTTGAATCTTTCCAAGAATAAATCAAAAACTGTTCAGTAGCAGAGCATAGGGATTCCCTTCAGATTCTTACAGTGGTTTCCATGCTAAAATTCAGAAATTATATTCTTAGTGATGTAGATTAGAAATTAAATTATTTGCTTAAAATAGTTAAGTCTGTTGTCTATTGGGGTTTTCTGTGTCAGCTAATTTGGCTGCATTATTAACTGCCATTGGTAGCCAGGATCTTTGAGCTGTAGAAGAAAAAGACCTGGCAAACATTAGGTATATGACAAACCCTTCAGGCCATAAAATCTTATTAGAAGGCAAATCACAACCTTCCAACCCTTTTGAGATTGATTTGGAGCTAGGAAATCTGTAGAAAATTGATGCAGTGTGGAACACCTGCTTTGTATACAGAAATAAATGCAAATATATTACTCCCTTCCCCCTCCATGTTTTTTTTAAATTGACACATGACTAAACGAGAGAAATGATTCACAAGAAGTCACCATGCAAAATGTCTTATTGGTCCAGGTGTTTATGACATTTCTATGGATATAAATTAAGCCCAGTGGAGACTGGTCTTGACAAACTTTTCATTGGGACAGCGTAGGCCTCTCACAACATTGGTTCAGCTGTAGCTGCCAATGGCAGAAGAATACTGCCAGATTCAACAGGCTTCTGACTTCTAGACCACTGCTCACATGTGAACATTTTTTAATGCCCCAAGACTCTTTATGAGGGCTCCTTCTAAATTCTAATTATATGGATTATGCTATAGGCATTTCTAAATCCTTCATAGACACTGTACTTTCATTATATATTTTACATGCCTGCTTGTTACTGTATATTATCATGTTGTGTGTATGTTATATTATTATGTAATGGCATGAGTATATTATGGTCATACTTAAACAGAACAGATCAATTTTATTTCATAGAATGGTTTGGGTTGAAAGAGACCTCAAAGACAATCTAGTTCCAACTTCCCCATCATGGGTAGGGGAAGGGACACCTTCCACTAGATCAAGTTGCTGAAAGTCCCATCCAACCTAGTCTTGAACACTTCCAGGGATGGGGTATCTACAACTTCTCTGGGCAGCCTGGTTCAGTGACTCACCAACCTTACAATAAAGAGTTTCTTGTTCATATCCAATTTAAACCTACCATCTCTCAGTTTGAAGTCTTTACCTCTTGTCCTATCACTATCTGCCCATGTAAAAAGTCACTCTCCCTCATTTTTATAAGCCCCCTCTAGGTACTTGAAAGTGCTTTCTCTGGGCTGAACAACCTAAACTCCCTCAGCATTTTTTCACAGGAGAAGTGCTCTGGCTGTCTGGTCATCTTTGTGGCCCTGCTCTGGACTTGCTCCAACAGGTCCACATCTTTCTTGTGCTGAGGACCCCACAGCTCCAGGTGGAGTCTCACGAGAGCAGAGTGAAGAATCACTTTCCTCAGCCTTCTGGCCACACTTCTTCTGATGCAGCCCAGGATCATTTCTAATATAATTGACTGAAATAACAGTGTTAAAGGAAATGGTTCTGCCCAGGTGCAATATAATATGAAAAACCTGTATCTTTCATAAAATAAATCACAAACTGTTCAGCAAGAAAGCTGTGAAAGTTCGTGGAAAAGAATTAAAAACTGATGCTCTCGCTGGTACAGATCTGGCACTGAAGTAGCAGACCATGTCAGTCCACTAAAGTCTACATCCCTGTGTATGACAAGACTGGGAATGCTTGTCCCCAGATTTTCTTCTGCTGCTGGCAGGCAGGGTCTCATGGAGCAGAGCAGCTGCAATTTGTGTGGAAGAAGAATTAAGGCTTGCCGTAGCTTGTGGTGAAAAAGAAACCCTAAAAACTTGAATTTCAAGTGGTTTTAACCAACGCAGTAGTGCCTTCAGACAGAGTCTGCATTTTTTAAAGCCCTTGAGCATTTGAGAGAGAGACTCTAAACATGAACCATTGGTCTTTCACCAAAACCTTCCCATGGGACACAAAAAGAATACACAAAACTCCCAAAAGCAACAATAGCACTGGAGTAAGGAAGGAGAGCAGGGAGCATCAGCAGGTGTGGAAAATGGCCTAGACAAAGAAAGGAGAAAGTATGTCAGAGAAAGATAGGAAGAAAATAGCCTTAACTTAATGATGAGCTTGTCCTTCCATTTGGTGAGGCTGAACACATTGAATATTATACAGAGCAAATGATAAATATAAGTGGAACTTTTTTTCTTCCCCAGGAAGCCTATATCTTCAGTAGATTTATGCTGCTGCTGAATATGTTTACAGACAGTTTCTGTGTAGCATGCCCAATGACCTCTGTGTAAATGCCACTAAGCAACAAAGAGAGTGTAGAGTTATTGATATGCAATCCAGTTCACAGATAAACACACCTGTAAGACAAATTCAGCTTTGTTACTGCAAATTCTTAAAGAATCATCTAGCTTTAATGTAAAGAAAGTGCATTTCTCTTCTTTCTCACGTAGTAGAGAAAGATTTCTTTCTCTTCCCCTAAAGAGGGCCATGACATGCTGAAAGCACTGCAAAAGCAGAAACCTCAGAAACAGTGCAGGTTTTACAAGAGAGCATTTTCAGTCAGCTCTCTCCTCAGTTTGCCAGATGCAACCACCCCAGTGTGCAGAGCCCGAGTGCCTGTCCGTGGGTTGTTCTCAGCATGTAAATTGCCTGCATAGTTGTTTCAACACACTCCTCTAAATTTCTCTGTCTGAGTTTCCCTTTCCATTCCTAAGGTGGTTATTTCAATTTACAGGCCAAAATCCATCAGAGCCCTTTTCGTCTTCTGAAGCTGCACCCACAAACTCAGGAACACAGAATTTATCTGCCCCTTTCTATTTCCTGACTGTACCCGAGACTGTTCTATGTACTTGCTTATTTAGGAACAACTCAGAATATGTAACTTTGTACTACATACTAATTTTTATAATGATGCTCTCAACTAATTTCCTGTTATCAGTACACTCTGATGTCTCAGGGATGTGACCAAGTTCCCAGTGCCCAGTGAATCCCAGCATGTCATTTGAGCTGTGATAAGGGTTTGTGTGCATGCTGTCAGGCTGTTCAAAAAATGAGCTGACACATAATAGCTATAACCCAGTGAAAGAGAGCAAAGCTGAATGTGTCTTGCCTTGTGTTTGCCAAGGAGAACGGATATGCTGCTGTAATTTCTGCTTCTCACCTGTTACTTAGCTGCTTGGTAGCTCAGTTGTGCATTTTGAAATTGACCACTACTGAGCCATTGCCAGTGTCTGATGAAGACCGGAAGAACTGATCTTTCCTTAAGCCACAATGCCCATACATGCCCAGACTGTAGGAGCTGCCTTTTCCAAGCAGAGAAATAAGACTAAGGATAAGCCACTCCAAGTGTGAACTTTTTGTCCCATGGACTCTGCCTCTGCAAATATAGCAAGACCTTAAGTCCTCTCCAGGGAAAGCCTGAGATGCTGGTAACATATAGGCTATTTCTGAGCTGGTGTTTCTTGATACTAAGCTGCCCAGTACTGGTTTCTCTTACATCCCTTGTAAATCAGGCATGAAGCATTTCTAGTTCCTCCAGTGCCATGGTTCTGTTTGAAGGCTTACTCCAAATAATTGTAGTATGCATATGTTTTTCCGCATATTGTTGCTCTGAGCCTTATTTTTTTTTTCACTGCAGACCAAGTCCACTTTCTCTTCCATAGCCCTGGCTGCCGCTTCCAGCAGCAGCCTATCATTTCTCTGTTGTTTTCATATCTGTGTATTAAACTGACCTACATCTCCTTCTAGGGAGTGGGCGGCAGATGGCCCTTAGGCAATCCAGCATCTCAAGATACTGCCTGAGTGGCTTATGGATCACATAAGTGGGAAATACTGGTTGCTGCATAACCAGAGTGCAGCTGAGCTCCCTGGGGAGCACCCTGCTTTTTTTTGTCAACAACTTTGGGCCAACCTGAGCTGGAAGGGTAATATGGAGAAAGTAGGTCAGGCAGGTTACCTTGACAGCAATAAGAGCACTTATTTGGGAGCTGCTGGGATCACAGGGGCGGCTACACCAGCCACCTCCATTATCATTGCTGCCTCAGTGGGAGAACCTGGTCTAATTCACTGGAGGAGCATTGTGATGGTTGGCGCTGGAGCACTTGTTCCATGACGAGAGGTTGGGGGAAGTGGGGTGTTGAGCATGTAGAAGAGCCAGCTTTGGAGGAGATTATCAAAAGACAGAGACAGGCTCTTCATAGGAGTGTAAAGTGGGAGGGCAAGAGGCAAGAGGCACAATCTGGAACAAGGGAAGTTGAGGCTAGGCAGAAAGAGAAACTTTTTTACCACAGGCTTCCCAGAGAGGTCATGCAGTCTCTGTCCTTGGAGATTTTTAAGACTAATATAAAGCCCTGAGAGACCTGGTCTGAGATCACAGATGAGCTTGCTTTGAGCAAGAGGTTGAACTAAAGGCGTCCTATGGTCCCTTCCAGCCAATGAGTCTGTGATAAAGAATCAGTCTGTTTTTAACAAATCCTGCCCAAATCCCAGGTTGCAAAGGGCAGTCACAGCTGGGAGTTCACATTATGGAAAGCCATCCCAGTTTTTGTGATAGAGATAGAAAAATTCAACCAATTTTGACTAATCCATTGTCAATACAGACAAATTTCACACCGCACAACAAGTCAAGCGGTTGAGGGATTAAGACTTAAATTTGAAGGGTAGCAGCTGTTTAAGTATCCTTCCTTTATTTTCTCTTTCAGAGTGCTCGAGTCTCTAACCTCTTGTGCTATCTCTGTCAGCTAGCCAACATAGCTAGCTTATGCTGCCAGCCAGCAGGCAGCTTCCCTGTGCACCTATCAGAGACCGTCCCCTACAAAGTGTGCATTCAGTCCCTGCAGTGCTTGCTCCTGCTGTGTCACTCTGTCCTTCCCTCCTCGTTTGGTCTTCCCATCCCTCTTCCCTCAGTGGCAAGATTACAGAGACAGTGTCCTGTTGCTGGTGTGTCCTTGTCTGAGCTTTCTGCTTGACTTTTTTTTTCTCTGCTCAGCTCTTCTCTTTGCTCTGGTAAGTCAGATGAACAACTTCCTTACTGTCACTGCTTGATGGCATGGCACAAGGGCTTTGATGTACTACCCTTTCGGACTGTCAGCCCACATTTTCTAGGAGTAGCCTTTAAAGCCTGGGCACCGTGTGACACCTGAGGAAAATGGGCAAGTATCTAGGGCTGTTCATGAAAGTAAGAAATGCTTCTTTGAAGAGTGATCAAAAAATTTTAAGATTACTTTGGTAGAGCTTGTGGTAGAGCTTGCCTTGAAGGGAGACAAGGGGCCATGGCTGGTTTGCTACAACAGTAAGTGATCAAGGCTCAGGTGCTGAGACTTTAGAAAGTCTCTGAGTCTGCTTCTGAGCCTGTATGGAAACCTGCCATGAAACCTCCAAACTTTTCTTCAGTTTTATACTAGAAAATTGTGCATAAATCATAAAGCTATTCAAGTGTAGCACTTAGTTGATATAGCTGGCTTTATGAACTAACACATAGAGTGGTGTACTTGTATTTTTCTGGAGGGTAATTGGAGCTACAGCAGTGTGGACCATTCCAGAGTTTAACGTTTGCTGCTTTGACATGTTACTGTAGTTTAATCTGGTGATATGTCAAGGTAAAAATTCAGATTTTATCATCATATGTTCACTGCAAACATACAAATGTATGCAAAGCTTTGTTTTAGAGAATTGTGTGAATATGTGAATTTTGAGCTTAAAGTGCTAAATACCCATGCCATTACCCATTTTAGAAATGCTTAAAATAGCTCCTGGCTGAGGAGCAGGTGCCATGTGTCCTCCTGCTGGATACATGGGGAGGCAAAAGCTAAATATAGAACAGTTTGTAAACCCTCTAGAAGTTCAAGCTGCAAGAAGGAAAGGGGGAAACAAATTCCATGAAAAGGAAGGGGAAGCACACTGTCTGACAAAGAGAAACAAAACTCTGTGACAGTCTTTAAGACAACCTGCAAGAGAAGCTAGGAAGAAAACATTTAATTTTTGCTTTATTCATGCCAGGAGTGTGCCTGGGCAGCAGTGTTTGCTCCAGCAGTGCGAGGTGGGCTGTTGCAGCCCAGCATGGGAACAGTTTCCCCATCAGCAGAGGGATGGCTGCTGCAGCTCTGCTAAATCAGTCATTGACTCCTGCCTATTGACCTTTTACTTTGGAAACATCATCTGTTTTCAAAGCACAGTGAAGGCAAGTTGTGCTGCAAATATGAAATATTAAGGGATATGATCAGAGACAAACAAACTCAGCATGTAACCAGACTGATCTGAGCAGCACACCTTTTGCTGTTGCCTCTGAGTGCAGCTGTGGCTGTGCTCTGCACTCAGCTATTTTGAGAGCTCTGTTGCTCTCCTGGGTTTTCCCAAGTTCCTAACAGAGGAAGGAGGAGAATGCAGAAGAGTCTTTCTCAAAGAGGGGAGGCAGCAACAACCTCTGGCTCTTGAGGGTGTTTCCCATTGGAGAAGAGGAGGACCACAGTGACTATCTGTAGGCAGCAACCACAAATGTCTGGGATCAAGTTTCCATCCAAAGCACCAGGGCCAAGAAAGGCGCTGATCTCAGAGCTGTGAAACAGGTCCAGCATTTGGGAACCCAGGAGAAAAAGAGTAAACAATATGCAGTCGTCAGATTCAGTTAGATAAGCGGTCAGTCCTCCCTTTTGCCATAAAACAGGATAAGGCTGTATTGGAAATTCAGGTGCCTGGAGGCAATAGTAATGGTAGTAGGAGTTGCAAGACTCAAGAGGTGGGTAGTCTAAAATTAGGCAAGTCTGAGAAACCAAAGAATTCCTCTTCTGGACTGAGTCACCTAATTTTTAGGCATTACTGTGTCTAAGATAGATTATAATGTAAACACTTTGGGTCTTGGTGAAATTGGCACTGAAAGTCTTTTATGGCCTGATAAGGAAGAACTCCTTATCTGCCTCAAGCTTAAACAGGCTGGAGCATGAGGAGAACCAGGGCCAAATGCAGTAAAATCTCCTAGTGTCAAAGACTGTAACCAGGCAACCCTCAGCAGACGAGTGCTGCCCTGTCTCCCTCAAAATAAACTCCATGACCGTGTGGAAGCTGTTGTGCAAAACAAGTTACAGAAGTCTTCACAGGCATTGTGTTTGTGCTGGAAAGAAGTTATCAGACCTCTGGTTTAGCCGGAAAAAGAACAAAGTAAAACATTTGGATATTTATTTGTGCGAGTAACGGTATGGCCTAGCTGGTATGACCCAGCAGGTGGTCATCCTTGGGTTAAAGGTTCATTGCTGGGTGTTTATGGGGTTCTTGATTGCTCACCGTTCTGGGCTGGTGAATGGGACCTCAGCAGATGCAAATTGCTATGATTTCAGAGACTGATTATAACTAATCCCCTTCTAGCTAGGAATGTATGTTAGGAATGATTTCCTGCAAGGCCAGCTTGTAAACATCTTGTGTCCTTGATTCTAAAAATCCACTTTCTCTTTCATTCACCCACGTTTTTCCCTTATCACTGAGCAATGCCATGCATAGATTGATTGCCACTGTTGATTTAAAGCCTGCTGTATTTGCAGGCATACTTTGTGTTTAATGTAAGAGGAAACCTTTGGACAGACAATGCTGCTCCATGAGCTGGGAGTTGGGAGGTGCCTAAGGGAGAGACTCGGGGTGTGGTGAGAACATCAGTTTGTGCCTTCTTACAAAGAGAGGGAGAGAGTCAGAAGAGAAGTTCATGTTTGGAAATGGAACATTTTGCAATCCTGTTCTCTTTCTGTGATGAACATATTAAAAAAGCAACCATTTAAAAATGGGGATACACTTCGTGAGAGTTTTGTTCTGCCTAAACAAGAGCTCGTGATCTTGGGTTTTCTAGCTGATTGATTCCAACTGCCAATTAGCTCAAATTAATGACTACAAGTGTAAACACTAGCCTGCACATGTCAGAGGTAAACACATACTTCTAGCTTAGCATTTACAATACTCTCAGTGACCGTGAATTATTTGGCAGTCAATTAAACCTAGTTAAAAAAAAGACCATAAACTGTAGGCTAATATTCATGCTATCTGGAATTATTTACCTGAATTGTGCATACAGGCTCTTCTGTTTCGATATAAATTAAACCCAATATGACATCACATCAGACAGATATAATTTTACAACCATTTGCAGTGATATAATGACAATGGAAAGATTGGGATGCAACTATCTGAAGGGTCTGTGAGGCCAAGTCCAGATAGCTGCCCAAGCCATTTCTGCTGGCAAGTTGTACCTGTGGGAGGACTGCAGGGGCATGGATTTATAGCTAAGAGTTTTCAAGCACATCCTGAGTCCCACTCAAAGCTTTCAGTTATTTGCTTGAGAGATGATAACTTATTTGACTATCTTATCTGCAAGCCTAGTCATATAGCTAGAAAATCAAATCTTGAAAAACGTTGCCTTAGCGATGGCCATCACTGCACTTGCAAACATCATTTTGACTGGAGAGAGTTTAATAACAAACACCAAGTCATTTATTACAGTAAATGGCATCTTTCTTGTCATATACTGCTTTTGGCCATGCTCGTTTACAATTTTGAAAGCTGAAGAAATGTAGACACTATAGAAGATATATGTTACAGCCTGCATGAACAGGGAACAAAATGCCTCCCAGTTAGCTCCATGTTTTCAAAGCAAGTTGTCTTTTAAAAAATAAGAAAGGAACTGCCTCCTTAGATGCTGGAACAGAACCAACCAAGCAAGTTTCTTCCTCTCTTCCTTCCTCACTAGCACCATTGTAAATCATATCATTAAAGAGAGGAACAAAAGTCAGCCTGAAAAAGAATGAGAAAAGACTCATGGTTGAAAAGAGTATAGTCTGCAGTCAAGCAGAAGTAGGGACTAGTTGCAGAGCAAGGCCCATCTGTGCACCCCACACCTCTGCACTACATCATGAGGGCAACACAGTGGTGCCAGCAGTTCTGCTGGCACTCTGAGAGGGAAAGAGCCTTCTCTCAGCTGGGTTTTCTAGCTACATGCAGCTTCTGCTGGCCCACAACTTGCAGAAGCTGAGAGCAGGTGCCTGGGATGCTCTTGCTGACACCCTCATTGCCAGGTACTGGGTAAACTGGAGCAGGCTCTGAAGAAACACAGGTGTGTTTGGGACTCTGTATTTGCCTGGCTGAGTACAGCTGCTCAGAGACATGAGAAATCAAAAGCTTCCCGTTGCAAACTGGGAATAAATTAGCTGAGATGCACCCTGGAAAACACTATGGACTATCAAACCAAGTTATGTCTGGTTGGTTTTATTTCACTGTGATTTATTCTGCATTTTGTACTTTGTCAAACAAACTGTCAGCAGCATGCAGCAAGTGCAAGAGAAGGATGGTTTAGAGCTGTTTATCTAATTCTTTGGTGTTATTGTGACAGTACCAAACCAGGTCTCTTGTACATCAAGCACCATGCTGGGCTTTCCAAGGGCACAGCACAATTTTCAGTGCACCACTTTCATTTAAAATATTTTTCATGATTATTGACTTAACATGTGCCGACAGGGGAAAAATAGGAAATGAAACTAATGCAGCTCTGAAGTGGAGCTGCCCATATCGGTAGACAGCATTGCAGGTAAACAGATCAAGAAAAGTAAACAGGTGGCAAATGGTGCGTTCAGGGAGGAAAATGGTATAAGTGACTCAAGTGTCATTTCATCTGTCGTTGCTGGCAATGGGAATAGGAGGTTTTCCATTTTCTAGTGATAGATTTGGGTAGGTTTTTCTCTTGGAAGGTATAAAATTTGCTTTTCTTCTTGCAGGCAAATCACCTTGGTTATTTATTTAAGTGTGATATATTTATCAAGCCAGAGCTAATGGATGAGCTGCCATTCCAAATTTCACACAAAATCATTCACGTGCTGGCCAAGCTTTGAGAACAGTTTGATGACTAATTCTGTGTGCTTTTAAATTAACCCTCCATTTGTTTGCTGTCAGGTACTGCACTGAGCATGGAGAATGACCAGTCTCCCACATCGCCTGAGCAGGACACCCAGGGGCAGAGTGAGAACAAACCTACCCCTGGCTTAGTGTCCCCTGCTCCAGCCCCCACAGAGCAGCCAAGCGCCTGGCCCGAAGCAGCCGTGTGTGACATCTCAGAGGAGTTGAGCCGGCAGCTGGAGGACATTATTAAAACCTACGGGTCTGCCACGAGCCTGATGGAGAAGGAAAACACTTCTACAGGAACTGACAAGCCTGAGAAGGGAGAGCAAGGCAGCTTGGAGGATGGAGAGTATGAAGATGGAAATGAGGAGAGTGAGAAAGAGAAGCTGGCTGCTGGGGATGCTTCCAGAGCAAAGGAGCCCAGCGGCAATAAGGAGCAAAAGCTGGAGAAGAAAATCCTGAAAGGACTAGGCAAGTATTTACATAGCCCTTCTGCAAACATAAGTAAGAACTCCCTGGTCCTTGCTCTTTTCCATTTTAAGTCTCTGCCATGGATAATAGGGACCTTCAGTTATCACTGAAAATTACAGTGACCATTACAACTTTTCTCTAACTAATAGTTATTTTTGGCATTACCCAACATATAATCTGCATCAGATATTAGTCATTTTAGAAAAGAAAAGAGCCTAGGATTGTATCACATGAATCTGAAGTGCTGCTGGGCCACCCGAAGTGGTTATCCACAGCTGTCAGTCTGATGACACTGCACAAAGTCACTTCTCAGACAACAGAAACCCCAGTCTCTCGTTTGTGCCTCAGTAAATTTTTCTTTTCCTGCTTCCTCAGGTATGACTACTCACTGGTCACAAAGGTGCTACTATGTGGCGTGGGAACCTGCAGAACAAATTCACTGTCATGCCGAAGTTATTTTTGATTTACTAAATTTTAGGAAACTTCTGGACTCATCATGGACTATATTAAATAAACTAATACATTTATTTTCTCTAAGCACAGTGCTTAGAGAGCACTTCGGCCCTGGCAGGGCTGTTAGCTGAACTAGAAAGAAGTCTCAGCAGGTTTTTGTGTAGCTTGTCCTTTCTGCCCGGCAGCCACTAGAGAGCAATGTAGTTACATTCCAATCTAACAAACATGTAATTTATTTTCATTCTTGCATTTAACTCTGACCAAACTTCAAGCCTCTGCTTTGCATGAGAACCCAAACCCAACCACAGACTAAGCTTGTAGAGAAATCACCACAGGATGTTCTTACAGGCAAGGGACTAAGCATAGGACAGAGCATAGACTTTTTTCCCCAAATTCCTTGAATGTCCAGAAGAAAGAAAGTTCCTCAGTTTCTATTTCCTTGGCTTTGATGTAGTTATTGGTACTTCAGCAAGCTCACTGAAACCTTACCAACATGTAGTTCTTTTCACACCAGGATTTGATTTTAGCTCTCTTCAACTTATTTATACTGATTTTATAGAGAGAATTTAGTGTGAAATAAAGGATTTTCTCCACTGGCAGTACTCCTGGACTGCACTAGACTTGAAATGGAAAAAGTCCAGCCTAAAGCAGAAAGCAGATTTTGTCTTACAGCCTCGGGAAAGAGGAGCATTTGGAAAATCACGTCTAAGCCAACCTTATCTCCAGGGATGCCAGGGACACTTTGTATTTGATGAACAAGTGGTAGTGGTGTTCAAGCTCCAGCTCATGCTTGGGACTGAAATGAGTACTGAGAGGTATCAGAGGAGTATAGCCTAAATGGCTATGCAGTGATTTAGCTATTCACACCCCAGAGAGTTATTAGACATTCTCTGGTATACATACTCTCTTCACCAAGTCATGGAAGTGATTTACACCAGTATCATGTAGCCCAGACCTGGCTAGCAGTACCTACTACCCTCTGATTGTTGACTTCCACACCACAGTCTCCGTACCTTACCTAATCTTCCTTATGTCATGTATGAGTTGAGCAGCAAAGGAGCTGAGTACACCAGCTCTGATTCACTTTCACTTGCAAAGAGATCTATTCCTGGGCCTTCGAGGTCCAGGACCTTTCTCTCACAATTTAGTCAAATGTGCCATGTGCCACATTTCAGTCAAATGTGACTTAATCACGTTGCAAAAACATTAAATGAAAATCAGATTACACAGGAGAAAAGCATTTCACAGATAACGCTTTTGCTAGAATAGAGCACATTCCTGAGGTCTGAAATGGAGGAAAATTCTAGCATGTTTGTTCTTACGGGGAAAACCCCAGAAGTTCACAGCAAAAAATATTCCTTTCCTTCCAAAATGCCTCATTTCTCTCTGAGTTTTTCCAGATCTGTGCATCAGACAACCAATTTTATAACAGAACATCAAGCAAACTACCATCAAATCTCCTCTTCTTTTTTGAAGGAAAAGAAGCCACCCTACTGATGCAAAGCTTGAATAAACTGAATACTCCAGAAGAGAAGTTGGATCTGTTGTTTAAGAAGTATGCTGAGTTGGTTAGTACAACATTGGTTCTTTTCTGTGCAATCTGTCCATACAGGAAGGTATAAAAAACATGTCATGCAGCATGGACAAACCTCATGTAATAGTACTGTCTGTTGTGCTAAATGAACCCCAAACTAATTGTCATGGTCAAATAATTATGGGTAAGAAAGAGGAAAAAAAAGTAAAAAGTGAGGAAAACAAGCTGAACTTTGGGTCAAAACATTGATGAGGCAGAATATTCATACTTAAAAGCAAATCTACCAAACTGACCCACACTGAAGGCTAATGTCTAGGCTCCCATCTTTACCTTCTGCAAGGAGTTTTACATGCATCTGTAAGTGAGTATTTCTTTAAATTATATATGGATCATTTCATTAAAATTAAAATAATACAGGACTTAGTATAAAATATTAGGGAGCAGATAATAGACAACTGGAGCTAATCATGAGAGAAAACACAACACAGAGAAAAGAAGAGTCAAAGCCCCTGCCAACATAACGACACCCCTATAACAATGCCACCTACCCAACTGTTCTTTCCACACAGAAGATGGGTTCTTTTCAGGTAATTTTTTTTTCTAAGTAGTAAAAGGACTGTATGAGCATAAGCTGTGGAAATCTTTCAAATGAAAAGGCTGCAGCATTTTATAGTTTGTGGAGTGCTGAAAAATGTGCCAAGCAGACCATTGACTTTGTAATTGGTTTTATGCACAGATGTGACCATGTCTAATCATAATGTGAAGTTTAGCTTTCCCCTTTTTCATGTGAAATCCTCTGTTCATGGTTTATCTCATGCTTAAAGGGAATTCATGCTTTCACATTATCTGAAATAGGTCTTCTTCCTCTATAAAGTACTCTTCACTGCATTAAAACAGCAATGTTTAAAACAGGGACCTTATTGCCAGTAACCCATGCAGGAGAAAGGTGCTAAAACAAAAATACTGAGCATTTGTTTCTGACATACTGTGCAATGTCACTGAAATAAATCATTCAAAAAATACAACTAAAAGCTTGTTGGAGAAAGCCTTACACTGCTCACTCAGCATGGCTGAGGGGCGTAGTGTGATTAATAGCTTGTCAGCAGTTGGCTGTAGCTGTTACTGCTCTCTCTGCTCCCTCTAGTCTATCCCCATCACACACTGCAGATCACATCTTGTTTTGCTGAGTCGTTTTCCAGCCAGATCAGCCCCCTGGTCTGGTGAGCCCTGAGGTGACACAAACACTTGTTGCAGCACAGGTCACAGGAAGGTGTAGCCATGTGGCAGATTGAGCTTCCCCTGCTTTAGGGGGACCTTTGGGGCTGGCTGTGGCTTAAGAGGCTCCTAGTACTTGGGGACCCAATGCAACACCAACCCTTCCCCATGGCCATCCAATGATATGTTATTTATCTGTCAGCACGTGCCCTGGCACAGTCTGTAGTGACTGTGAGTACACAACAGAAGGCATCAGGGAAGAGCATGAGCTAGTGAAGGAAGAAGCCATGCCTGTGGGGGTGGGGAAGCAAGACAACATAGCTATTTGGACACAAGCTGTGACTGGCTTGTTTTCAGAGGGTCTCATAAGTGCTGGATGCAAGAACCATCCGCTAATAAATAAATAAATGTGAGTGTTGTCATTGTCTGCAGTGGGGTCAAGATAAAACTTTTTTCCTAAGCTGACTGTTTATTTCTCTAGGTCAGCCTTCCAAAAATCATAATTCCTTCTATTTGCATTTAATTTTAGCTTATATTTCATTGGTTATTTTTAAAAAATTATCATTGGCAGCCCTTTTGTCATTCCTATTTACCCTTTCTCAGAGCAAAAGTAGTCTTAGATATTCCTGAGAACTTTGAGATAGAAGTCTCTAGCACAAGTTATTTTAATGAGGAAAAAAAAGGTAAAAAAATGCTTGGATGACTTGTTTTAATAAGATTAAGACCTACTTTATTCTAAACCACCTATCTCGTGTACCATATGAGTGAATCATGAAATTTGGACAAATCATTATCCACTCAGCACTGGCTGCACATGCAAAATGTGAAGCAAAAAGAACGTTTCTCAAATGAAAGAGGAAGGGAAAAAATCAAGCTTATAAAGGAAAAAAAAATCAGCCTTAACTACAGAAAGGTTATTTTTTTCCCCTACAATACTAGAAAAATTATTTCAGTGTTTGAATAGATTTAAAAGGCCCTATTCTGTTCTATGGGGGTAAAACACAATGCACATGCTGAAAGATGGACATAAACTGTCAATATACTCCAAGCTGGTGACTGCGTTGTTTTGTGGTCCGCATAGGTGTAATTTGATTGATAATACACAGAGTTCTCTACTCTAAGCATAAATTACGGAACAACTGCAGAAAACATCCTCAGTCAGAGAAAATGTAAAATATGATGCTTGTTGACTGTCTTGTTTGAGCTGCACATCATTCCCTAGTGCTCACAGACTTTCCCTGTCATACTGGGGTTAATAATTAACACTGGTGGCACCATATCATTAAATAATATAGTCTTAATAGCAACTGTTATTATTAAAGTTTGCATGTTGCAGATCACATGCTACTGTTTTTCAACCAGAAAACACCTAGACTGAAGAAATATCACACAGTGTATGCACACCTGTGATACAGTGGGGAGGGCTCTTGTGTGTTGGAATGGGAGATGAAATCATTAAAAGCTTCAGAGGGGAAATGTTGCTTTGACTTGACTGTTAATTTACAGTACAGGAAATTTTTTCCAAACAGCCAGTAATAAGCATGTGTCAAAAGAAATGACCAGACTGTACAGGGACTGCTATTAGCAATTCTGTTGCTGCCCCTCATTCTCCCCTCCAAATACACTCTCCTCCCCACTAGCCCTCTAGTGAAGGCAGGAGCCATGCACTCACGGGAACAGGAGGTTCCCAAATGAATGTCAGGGACTGTCCATGTTTCCTTCAGTAACTATATGGAGACAGAGAGCCTAAAAGAGTTTTGACTCCCCATAACCCATCCCTATTGATGGCAGGACCTCCAGAAACACAGCTGACAGATGCTTCCATGTGGTCCTGTGAGTAAGAGTAGGTGCCTGCATGACGTTTTGGGAAGCGCTTCTTGAATTCTCCTCCATCAGCAACAAGGCTCCCACACAGATAGCATCCCTGGTTTCCAGCACTTGTCTGGCTGTTTTTTCCAAAAGGTTCCTGGGTATTTGGGAAGCCACTTCTTTTTTGGGAAACTGTAAAAAAGAATGAACAACTACTGTGTTATCTCATGATCTGGAGAAAACTCACCACATAATACACTATTGACTGTTCTAGTTCCTAATGTCGAAATAAAAATATAAATCTCATGGATGTCCTTCAAAAAAATTCAAACCAAAGAAAGAAGGGCTGAAATAGTGTGATAAGAGTGTTAAAAATTATGTTCACCCACCCACCCAACACAGTTGGGACTGTTGCAGTGAGCAGTCTCTCTCCAGCTCCCTCCCTCCTCTTCCATTAGCACTGATAAATACAAAACATTTCCTAAGAGGATAAGGAAGTGTGAACTTTTTCCCTAAATCAAAAAGCTCATTTTCTTTTCTTTTCTGCCCCTCTTTTTTTCATTTTAATTCCTATTTCCCGTCCAGCTCGAAGAACACCGTGCCGAGCAGAAAAAGCTGAAGTACCTACAGAAGAGGCAGGCCCAGATCACCAAGGAAAAGGACCAGCTGCAGAGTGAGCACAGCCGAGCCATCCTCGCCCGCAGCAAGCTGGAGAGCCTGTGCCGGGAGCTCCAGAGGCACAACAAAAACCTCAAGGTGGGTGGTGGCCTTATCACAGTACTGAGCATTGGAGGGGAAGAAGATGCTGAATACTTCCCATCTTGCTCTAGTACCAGGTCAAAGAGACATTTGCTTCTGTACTTGCAATATAGAATTATATCTTATAATTCTATTTATAATAAGTATAATATATGTAAAATATATTGTACAGTGTATGTAGTATATAATATATATAAAATATGTATTATATAAAATTATGTGTTTTAATTATATGCTATGTAATCATATGTCCTAGTCTTGAGGTCCGTTTACACCAAGACCTCTTTTTTTCTGCTTTGGAAGTATCCAAGCACTTTTGGATATTGTGTTTGTCCACATTAGTTGTAAGCCCTCCTTGCGTGATCAGGGAGCTGAGCACAGAGAAAAGCAGTGGTGCTAACAGACCAGGTCCCTGGGACTGCAGATGAAAATGCAAATGCATGGACAGAATAACAGGGACACCAGCTTTGCTCCAGTGGACTCACAGAATGCTGGTGGGTATTTTCATGTAATTTGAGTACTTGGGCTTTTTCAAGTGATTTGTGAAGGTCAGTCAATCAGGACATTTGCCTCAAGACATCAAACATAAGACAGGAAGAATGCCAACATTGTTTGTGGAAGTAATTTGGATTACAAGAATCAGTTCAAAGAGGAAATTTTCTTGAGTATCAAAAGGCTGGGATCCATATGTCTGCCAACTGCTTAGTGCATCACACCATTTAAATGTGAAATTTATAACATGATTATGCTTCTTGAAAAATTGTAGGTTTGCAAAGTATTTTACTGTTGTGATAGTCCTTTCTTTTTCTGAGGACGTGTTAGTGACGGTGGTTGTATTATTATACAAAAAGCCTCTGCTTTGATCTATTCAAACCCCTTTCTTTATGGGGATATAGTTATGTATAGAATTACACATATGAATTGTCAGCATCAAGAATTCCACCTGATATAACCCCTGTTAACTGTAATGGATTTTCATTCATTTCTACCAGCTCAGGAGTGGGCCTTCAGGGTGTAGCTCTAACTTTAATTGTACACTGATAAAAATACAGCTGGGAGGGGGCAATGGTCACACATACATTTAAACTGTGTGCTAGTAGAAGGATAAAAGCAGTTTAACAGATGGGGAAACTAGAAGCAAATCTCTGTGCCCAGTTATAGTAGCACAGAACTGGTAGTGAAAATTAAATTTGTGCCTGTAATTTGTACCAGATCTGAACTATACTTCAGTATTGATCCACACTGACTTACCAGACCACCGGTGGGCAGAATCTTTCAACAGAAATACAAGCCAGTTCTAAAGTGAAGAGTACAGACTACAATACTTTGCATAGCTTTAAGTGAGATAACTAAACAAATAATGTCAGGAGAACAAGTTGGTGGAGACTGGGGTATAAAGAAAAACTAATTATATTTGGAAAAAATATTTGTAACAAATTTTGTTGAATTTCTCAGGCAATTTTGCAGCTACTTTCTGCTTAATAATCTATCTACTAGAGAGCATGATTTTCCTTTTCTCTTTTGTATATAAATATTTCATCATACATTTCAGCTTTACATTTAGGAAATTCTCCTTCCAACATCTTTCCACTCGTTGGACTGTTTTGCCTTGTGACTAGGTCTTCTAAATAAACCTATCAATTTCAGACTCAGTTCTGATTTTTATCCTGTGCTTATGTCAGGAGCCAGGAAAGGTACCTGAGTTGATCTGGTAGTAGGAAGAAGTGTTCAAATTCTGGCCACTTCTTTCAAAGAATTTGGAGACCTTTTAAGAAACCCAGTATACCATCTTTCCTCAGGTTCCTGTGCTTTCAGTGTAGAAATAACAAAGTTAAATAAGACAGTGAGACAAAATAGACTTGCAGAATATTTGTGAATTAAATTAATAAACAAAAGTATTCATTATCTTTAGCCAATTTCATATCTCTGAGAATTTTAGCATAGTTCTAGGAATATTTGCCTTTAAGCTTTAGCTCCTGAATCTCCAGAAACCCATGTTCTATTTATTTAAATGAGTGCAATTTTCTTTCATTTAAGACGGTACTGAGAGGGTTCAAAAGATGAAAATCCATTAAATGTTATTTTTAAGAGCTCATACTTAAATGTTTTTATTTTGGTTTTGGCAGGACAGAGAAGCTGATCCATAATTTTTTAGTGCTTGGGATTAGCACCACTGATTATGTTCCAAATCATGGAAAATAAAATCTGTAGGAGACTGTGCCATTTCAATAATAAAGGAGAAACCTGGCCTGCCCAGATCACGAACCATCTCTGACTTACCATGTGGTATATTGTATGCACATCACATCATGTGTCATCTTCACTCAGCTGATGTGTGGAATTCCCATTAACTGGAGATCCATGCAGCCAAGTGGTGATAAATATGCAATGTGGACTTGTATTGAAAATCCACAGGGCAGATCTGAGAAGAAAAATTTCTGGTTAGTATTGGATACCAGCCTCAAATTCTAACTTGCATACAGCCCAGGTATTCTGATTTTTAACTTGCAGTTACACAGAAGTTTGATTCCCCCTCCAAGAAAAGCAGAATAAAGATTCATGAAATAGCAGAGTGTATTCCCACTGCAATAGAGAGTAGCTCTCCTATGACAAATAACAACTCATTTCTCTGCATGGAGTTCATGTTCTGCCAATTATCTGACGGTTTGGTAGCTACGTAGTATCTAGCAGTGACATGAACATCTCAGGTCCCCTGTCCTTCCTGCCACCAAGCATTAAGAAATCACTTTCATAGAAATGTCACAAAAGTCAACAGCTTCGTTTGTGGGCTCAGCTCCAAACTGGCTCAGACCATGGTGCCTGGGAATGAAGAGAACGGTTTATTGAAAAAAAGAATTCCACTCTCATATCCTCTTGGCTGATAGGACTTCAGCAGACCAACTTGACTTGAGCTGATCCACAGAGGCACAAGGACAATTCCAGAGACAATCAAGCTCTTCTATTTTCAAATTACCTCACATTCCTGTGCTAAATCCCAAACTGCAAAATATCCTTGTCTTGATTTTACAAGGTTTTATTCAATGCATTCTTACATTTTTAGCAGCAAAACACTAGAGTGAAGGCAGTCTTACAGTATGAGGCAAGAATATGTCTTTGAAAGGTTCACACGGAGTGTGAAGATTAAGAAGAGGCATAGAAAAAATAGTTTATGGCTGGACTTCAGCTTTCCACAACTGGAAATCTAAAAATAATTTTCAATGCTTTATTTTTCTCACCAAAATTGAACACTTAATTAAAAACAAATGAAAGAATAAGTAGAAAGTAAAGCATCTGACAAGACCAAGCATTGTATGCATGTTAGGAATTAACAATGATGATGCTGAGAATTCACTACCCCAAACACCCTCTGGCTCTGCTCCCTAAAACCAAGTCAGCTAGGAGCTCTGGACTCCACACAGATACTTCAGCTGCAACAGCAGTAACACCAAACAGTAATCAATCTTCAAGACTTCCATCTGGGGAAAATCTTCAGGATTTTACTTTATACTGTGTTGTCTTGAAATGGGAAACACTAAGGAAGTATCAGGTAACAGCAACAGGTACAAGCAAAGAGCTGAAGCTGTAGCCTTGTGATAATAAAACCTGGGTGATACTGGTGATTTGGGGTTTGCCAGACTATGCCTGCCCAGGTGAGGTGGGTGAAGGGGAGCTGGCCCCACAGCCCTGAAGCAATGCTGGCAGGGATAAAGGGCTTTGATGCTGGCAGTATGGGCATCCAGCCCTCTCCTTGGCTCCAGTGCAGACATAGCCTCATCCATAGGCTAATAAAGGCTTAGGGATTAAAGCAAACATCTCCAAAGTCCCATCACTATTCTCATGGTATTTTTGGTAGAAGCCTGTGAGATTAAAACTGTATTACCTTAGAGACCAGGCACCAGCCTACCATCAGCTGGGCACTTGCAGTGATGCAGCGAGCTCCACTCATGGCAAAGCACCGAGCACAGAGGCTTTTGGCCCTTGGCACAGGGAAGAGGCAATGCCTGTCAGTCTCTGTGCAGTGCTGTAGCCACACAGTTGTCCTTCTTCTCAGCCAGCTCCTCTCACCCACACCGAGCTTTAATCTGTGACTGGGATCTCAAGGATTTAACAAATGAGGGACTCTGAGCAGCTCTCTAAGACACACTCCAGGCCCCCTCCCCAAGCAAAGATCCTCCTCAAATATATTTTCCTCTGAAGCAGAAAAGATCCAGAGAAATACCGTGTCCTGCAGCGAAATGCTTGCTGGCTCAGTGTCTTAACCATGAATCTTTGTATTGTCTCTGTGCTCTGTATTGCATAATTATTCTACCTCAGAGGAGCAGCAAATAAGATCCTCTGAGTAACACAGACACAGAGGGTTGGTTTGTGTACATTTTCATGATTGTTACTCTCAGGATGTCTCATTTAACCTTGTAACAGAGCCGTTTGTTGTGACAGATGCACAATCCACCTTTTTTTTTTTGTTTTATATTCAGCTGGATTTATTACACCAGAGAGCTTTAAATCACAGCAGTGATATGTTATAACACTATTTGGTCTACTGAAACAATAAATTTTTTTGAGGAAGGATGTTTTGAAACCATAGAAATAGGACTCCAGACATGCAAGTTCAATTTCTCACTTTGACTTCAAGAAGTTAAAGCACCTGGTCACTCTTTTCCCTGCTCAGGGCTGCACTTCTATAATGGAGAACTAGGAGGCATGAAGAGTTTTTTAAAAAGTGTATTAGAGGTTGTGCTGGTTTAAAAGTAAACTGGCAGGAGAAATGAACCCAACTCAAGAGAGATTACAAGTCAGAGTTACAATTTACTAAAAAGATTACAGTAAATACAGTGATACAGAGAAAACTGGTTTTAACCCCCAAAGACAGATGTATAACCCAGCACCCTGGGACAAGAACAGAACACTGTTCATTAGCCCCTGTGCTGAGCACCATGTGGTCCCCCTGGGTGCAAAGTAAAAGGATAGGAAACCTGTTGGTTCAGATGATGGTCACAATTTTGTTGAAGTAATGATTGCAGTCTCGTCAAGAGTGGCAGTCGTAGTCCTGTTGGACTTCTGATCCTCCTCTGGATCTGACGAGTGGTACCAGAAGCCCCCAAACCCAAAGATTATACATGCTCAGGTTCAGGTGGCAATGCCCAATATCTTCCACAGGGCTTGGAGTTTCACAGTGAGTGATTTAACTCAGTGAGTCATGGATAACTCTGCTTTGGAAAAGTATTCTTTTACTAAAAAAAAATAAACAAAAAGTAACTAGAAACAGAACAGAGCAGGGCTTCATGGTGATTTCTGTGTACTATGGTGTTATTACTGGCTCCAGTGCTTTCCTCCCACCACTCAAGGTGTTGCGAGCAAAAGGACAAACATGCCCTGCCTTGAAGAGCGTTTGTCCTAGATCAGGCTTGTGTTGTGCATGCTAAGTAGAAATTGGGTCATTTGGTATTCACCTTACTTTCAGAGTAGGGCCTGAATCAACACCCTTTATGTCACATTCATTATACAAATTATACCCTATTAGAGTCAGCTAAGGCTTTATTAAAATATATTTATAGAAAATATCCATATGCAGTGTTATCAGAGATTTTTATGTAAATGACTATGCTAGCTGAAACCTTATTAGAGTATGCCATTTGCATGCTACGGAGTGAGTTCTTAACATGGTCCTGGTATGATTTGCAACTACAGCAGATATGGTCCTAGCCACTCTATATCAGGATTACATTCCACAGAAGGACAAGCTGTCCTGGAAGCAAATAAGTAGGGAATAAAAATAGTCCATATTTCTAGATCGAAAGCAATGAATCCAGAGTCTTTCTGCATTGTCTTTTATATAAACAAATCTAAAAAAGAATTTCAATAATAGGTAAAAAAAAAATACATATAATTCTGAATGTCTGCTTTGATTCTGTAAGAAACAGCACACAAGCTTTCCTTGATTCCACTCACTAATAAATTAGTGCAAATGTTTATGTCAGTTAGAAAGGAAGGGAGAAAACTTGAGGAATTGGAATGTATTCTTCAGCAATTGATGGATTTCTCTTAAAAATTAATATCCCAAAGGCCATAAATTTGATATGAAGATTCCTAGTTAACAGGAGGTATTTTAAAGGGTGATGTTTTAATTCAGTCAAAGAGAATTTTGATAAAAGCTTTGGACTGCTTTCACTGAATATCTTCTTCCAAAGCAAAAGCTGTGCTGCAGTATCATGAATCAAGACATGCATGCCTTCTCTTTCAGGCTTGCTTTGATCCCAAGCTCTGCTCTACATCCATCTTTATAAATGCAAATTCTTTGTCCCCTAATTTTTTCAAGGCCACTGTGTAATTTGCTCTGTAAATTTAGAATCATGCCTAATGCCGGAGCAGATGAAAGCAAGAAAATCTCCAAAGAGGAATGCAAACATGTAAAATCCTTCAAAGGGAGGCCTTATGCTACTCTGAAACAGTATCTTTCTGGAACTGCTTATTCTGCCTCTTACTTACTGTCTTCCCTCCCATTTAACAACAGGAGGAAACAATTCAGAGGGCACGGGAGGAAGATGAGAAGAGGAAAGAAATAACTAACCACTTCCAGGGCACACTAAGTGAAATCCAGGCTCAGATCGAGCAGCAAAGTGAGAGGAACATGAAGCTCTGCCAGGAGAACACGGAGCTGGCAGAGAAGCTGAAGAGCATCATTGACCAGTACGAGCTGCGGGAAGAGGTAAGGGCAATGCCCCAGGTAGTGGAGGGGACAGGCAGCAAACCCAGCTGCCCACAGAGAAAGCAGAAAGCACTGCCAGCAGCCTCTCTGCCCTGCCAGCTATCCTTCAGGTGTCTCACAGACACATAGTCCCCTCTGAGTGGGACTATGCCTGCAGCAAACCTGACAAGCTGTGTGGCCATGGAGTTGTATGGGACAGCACCCCATCCACGGCACCCATGGCAGACTTGCTGCTGTGGATAGAGGTGCCGAGTCACACAAGCACCAAGGTGCATGTGCCAGCTGTCTGCTAAGCTGCCCAAGGCTCCTCATAGCTGCCCCAAATCCCTGGGCACATCTCCCAGCATCCCTTTCCTCCTTCCTGCTAAGCTCCCACTGAGCACATCCCAGCTCCCATTTTGATAGACAGCCTGTTCTGCTGGTGACACCAAATATCCTTTGTTCCCTCCAGATACACTTTGTTGAGAAGGGCTCTGATGTAAGCTATTTGACCCTTCCCCAAAGCAGAAAATTAAGACAACAGATAAAGGAGGCTCTTTGAAGTTGAATAGATTTTTTTTTTCCCAGATGAAATGCTTGCCCTAAGATCTAGCAGATAATAGGCAGATGGGAAATTATTCTTTCTGTAAACATTGGAATTGGTCAGAAAATTTTGACACACAAAAAATCCATCCTCCATTAAAATCCCAGCTGCTTTTTTTTTTTTTTTTATTTTATGACAAGTGCTAACAAATATCACAGTGGGTCTTTTTATTGTTTTTAAATACATTTACTGTGAGCCTCAGTGCAATCAGACAACATTATCATACTGAATAAAACATAAGTAATCTGTCTGTACAGTCTGGAATGGCTGATACAATACCTGCATTTCCAAATCTGTTGAATCATGTATGAAGTCATATACTGAATGGAGGAAATGTACATTCCTGTCTTGTGGTTTCTATGAGATGAAAATGTAAACCAGAGGGACACACTCAGAATATCTGCTCCTATGAATTTTACCTAAATGAATTAGGAGTGAAGAGGGCTATCAGCAGCATTTATCTCCTGAAGGTCACCATGGAGCTAGACATTTTACAGTCTAGGGGAGGACTCTTGTTCATCTGGTTTGATCTCCAGATCCCAGGCCCTCCAAGCCCATGCTGTGCAGGTGAGGCCAGAGCAAAGGGGATTGTGTTTACATAGAGGATGGCATGGGCTGCGCACATGTTCCCGAGTTCTGTAGGTGTGATTTATACATTTGTCCACACAGTGCCTTAGATCCATAGGCCATTGAACAGCCAAAAAAAAGTGTGTCCCCAGCATATTCATTATCATTGAGCAATTATTTGATCTTCAGTCATATTGGATTATAGTGATGACTTCATATGTAGACCATAAAACTGGCAAAGATGCTAAGGTGCTTTTTTCGCTACAATAAGTCAAAATTGATAATGTAAACTGGTTTCCCTTCTCATGCAAAATTTGTCACAGTTTGTTCTTATGAAAGCTGTGATTTTTTAGTAGTTGCAATAGGTTGGGTGTCTTCTTGTTTTGCAATATTTTTGTCTTACAAGTGTTCTGGGTGGTAGCTGTACATGCATAAGTATGAAGGTCTATGTTGATAATTAAACCTGCACACTGAGCAGAATTTATTTTCTTACAGCACCTTGATAAAATATTTAAGCACAGAGAACTTCAGCAGAAACTGGTAGATGCCAAGTTGGAACAGTCTCGGGAAATGATGAAAGAAGCCGAGGAGCGACATCAGAAAGAAAAGGAATACGTACCTATCGTTCTAATCTGTCTGTCTTTTATCTAACTTTAGGCGAAAACAAGCCCTGCATGCTATTTCACTAATATATTGGTTCTTAAGGTCCAATCTAGTATACAGTAGCAGAGAAGTTTTTAGAGCTACCATCAATGCCTAATGCAAAGGAACAGGCTCTGAAAGGCTGCTTCCATTGGCATTTACAGTTCTAGAAGCAAACTGCAGAGCAGTAGGTTAGAGTACAGGCTGCTGTAGCTAACTCACTGTTACTATTCAGTTGATTCATCGTGATGTTGGGTCAGGTGATGCCATCAGTTTTCAAATGGCTCTGGTATTTGATACTCCATCTCCCCACATGATAAATGCACACATCTAAACAATCAGAGAGGAGAAGAAGAACACTGATGAAGGCTGCTATTCTCCCGGGTTCCGAGCCTCCCCAGGCATCCTCCTGCAGGTCCAGTTTTGCCAGTGGAGGAATCCACAGGAGCTGCTTGCTGTGACAGAGCCTCTCCTTCTCAGTTCCCCTCCCTACATTGGTCTGCCAGCCTATCTTTCAGGCAAGAAGGGTCTGGGGCTGCTTAGCAGCCTTGTCTGCTCTTCCTTCCTGTCTGGAGGAGGGGACCTCTTTATCAGGAGCACAGGAAAGAGCAGATCCAGGAGGGATGTCACCCGCAGGCACAGCTGGGACGGGAAGAGGACACTCCTCCATCTGTAGTCTCACACATTTTATGACTCAATCAGACCAAAATTAAATTTGTCAGACTGTCTGGTATTTTCACAGCAACCCTCACATGTACAAAGGATTGCAGTTCAACACTGACACATGCTACCCCTTCTCAGCAGTGGCAGCAGCTGAGACTACTCAGGGGGAGTGACAGGCTCTCAGCAGCTGGGAGAAAGCTTTAGTTTTTACCAGTCCTCCAGCTAACTCAGGAGCAGCATGAGAGAGCTCTAAAGAGAGAACATTTATCCCCTCCCCATATCTGGAAACAGATACATTAGCACAAGCATGGCTAATAGGTATCTTAAAGTATGGACAAAAATGTGGGGCTCTGAGTCCTGTGATTAGAGCACAAGCAAAACGCAGCAAACACCTCTTACCAAAAATTGCCCATAAGAGCATTTATCCTCTTTCTTTGCACTGATTTCTTTGTGGCTGGAACCCACAATCCTGCTCAGCTTTACTACCAGCTAAAGAGGGAGGGTGAAGAGGGGCTGGGGCTTCTCTGTGTGCAAATCTGCATGTCACTGCATGACATTTTGATTGGTCCAGCTGAGTTATTCCCTTTCACTGTGAAACGTGCAGTGGGGTAAAGGCAAACCCCAAAATTCCATTCATGACCACTGATTCTTGACAGATTTAAACCCCAAGAAACATGTCCAAGAAATCATTTGCAGTGGCAAAGCAAACATGGAACTCACTTTACTGCTGTCACTGGGAGTTTTGCTACTGACTACCAGATTTCAAATACTGGGAAAAAAACCCCTTAAAATAGAATATGTAAAAGACCAGGCATAAGCTCTGTGGAAAACTGACATACACAGCCTTGTATCAGTGATCTTTCTCACTGTGTCTCACAGAATATGAGTTCTGGGGCTGCTTGTTGTCTGTGACTGGCCCTGCTTCTAGTAAAAACTACTTTGTATAGATAGTCCAGAACTGGTATGCACAATTTTGGTGTTTTCATTTCTTTTTAAGTAGTGAAAGTCATCACTGTCTACAATTGGGAGTGGAAGATTTTCTTTCTGGCTTTGCTGTATCTATGACTAGCACCTATGAAATAACAGGTTCAAAAACAAGCTGCTAAACCTTTAAGCAGTGGGTGTATAATGGTATGTGCAGTCCACAAAGAATATTTTTCACGCTGTAGAAATTAATGCTTAAAAACTCTGTCTTTGAGGCAGGCTGGTGATATATGGCTAACATCACCTCAGAGCAAGGCAGATTTAGCTGAAGAACTTAAGTGGCAGGCCAAAAGCCATGCAATGAGTCAAGGCATGATTGAGCGTGTCACAACTCATCACAGGTAGCCCAGCACACAGAAAGCTGGCCTACACTTGGCTCCCACCTCAATCCTATTGATACGCTCTTAGTCCCACCCACCCAGCTATTTTGCTAGTGTCTGTGGGAGTCATGTATATACATGTATGTATGAAATCAAGGTGATTTTGATGGAGTTCTCTCATTTTGCTATAACTCTCTTCAGCTCAGTAATGTGCAAACTTAGAACGGCTTTCAGAACCTTTCTCTCCATAGCATTTTCTATATCCCTGTGCATGACTTTTGCTGCAGGATTTTGCAAATGTCCTTAATTATTTTATCTATTTGATTACTCTTTGAAGGCTCACTTTAATGTCTTCCTAGGCAGTTCTTCCATGTAGTAATCTTTGCCCCTACATAAAACTTCTTTACCTCAGATAAGGAGAGATGTCCCCTCCTGCAGTCTCTGTACATCTCAATAGGCAGGTCATCTCATTGCTTGCACAATTCACTCTACACGTGCATCAAAAAATGCAATTTCCTGTATAAGCAGCAATGGTTCATAGTGTGTGGCTTCCACAAAGGGCCAACTTGACCTAAGGATGCAATTTTATTATCATCCTGTAACTGGTGAGCACTACCTGGATTTCTTCTCCCTACCATACATTTTCAGCAGTTGTAATACAAACTTTGATGTGCAATTAATTGCAGTTTAAAGCATCTGTGGCTTTCAAGTATATGACTGCAAGGCATTGATCAGTTTTCTACATAATTGGAATTTACAGAGTCTGACAGCAAAAAGGGAAGCTTAATTTTCTCTAAGCCAGTCCCTAGATGCATGTCATTTAACAGGAACTGGTCCTTTTAGTCCTGAGCATGATGTGACTGTCTGGGCCTCCAGCAACTATCATAGCTCTAATAATAGAGTGTAACATCACCACACTTCACTCAAGTGCTGCTTTGTAAACACCACTTGCAATATTTATTAATTTCTTTATACTTCAGCCTCCTTGTTACCACTTCACAGCCTATTAATAAATGTATCAGTTCTGATTCATTTTCTTCAAGCTTGGTGTTTGCAGATGACCTCGGGCTGCATACATACGCATGCTAATTTGAGCAAGGCTCTCTGTGGCTTGCTTCCATTACAAAATAGTTCATTAACTCTTGGATTTTTACTGGCTGCAGAAGCAGTGGGTCAGTAAAAGAAGAATTTCATTAATAGGCAAAATAAGCAACTTTTCTTTGCCTTCTCTGTCCATCTGTTGTGCTGTGGCAAGAGACACGGCACAAGAGTTGGGACCTTTTCATTATTCCAGTCACACTAGGTAGGAAGGTAACCCTGGCTGAGATTAAAGCAATATGGATAAAAGCCCAGTTCTTCGAAGTAATGATTTGCCTAGAGACAGGGTAGCTGTGAAGGTTTTCAAAAAGGTTTTCATTAAATCATTCAAACCTGATGCCCTATAATTCCTAAAAAAAACCCTAAACAAGTAGATATCAAAGAAAGGTGAAATATAAATATCCAGCTCTCATCCAACTTAAAAAAAAATCATTCTTTTTATGTGTGTGAAACACACCCTCTTCCAAGAAAATAAATGCATGGACTGAAACTCATTTAACCCAGGCCCACCCATCCCATCTCTTTTTACTGGCTATGACACAACCCATTTGAAATTTTAGTCAATGAAATCTAAATTCAAGAACCTGATTTTTTTCCATTGAACCATACATAAAAATAAATTCTCAAAATAAATATTGAGAGGCAGGTAGAAAACAAATAGAATGTGACATCTCTTCATACTTGAGCTGTAAAACCTTCTTGTCTAGGAAGTTGTAGATGACAAAAATTCAATGGGTCCAAATCAAAGGCCAAACTGATGGAAGAAATATTTTTCTAGAGCTTATAATCTCTTTGCCACAAATAGATGGAGGCAGTCAGCATTCTAGGGTATATCCTCATCTCTCTTGTCAGGTTGTATTCGAGTAGTTTACATGTGTTATTTCCAATAGAATGATTAGAATAAAGACTTTATTTTCTGCATGTGGTTCTATTCACCTTTCATTTGGAATATAAGAGTAAGGTCCACTGATGTACACAGTCCTTTTAATTCTCAGTATAATTGCATAGCCCAACTGTGTTATTTTAAATCTAATTTACAGTACAATTTAAACACAATTCAATCCAACAGAGCAAAATCTTGTAGTAAACTAACTTCTTTATGTCTCATTTCTCAAGCTATCATTAGCATTCTTTTTCTAAAACACATTTGGCCTGACTGGTAAAACACTTTATAAATATTTAGGTGACAGGTGACAGGTATATTTCTTCAACACTTCGGTAAATGTTTCATGCTTTTCAGATTAAATCAATTGCTAAAATATTACTGTGCACTGTGGAAGTGCTGACTCAGAACTGCAGGCAGGAAAAGTCTCCGTACACCTCATTCTTACAGTTCATTCAGCCTCAACCAACCCTCCAGCTGGTCTATCTGCAGCCTTCACATCAGAATGTGATTTTGCCAAATACCTGGGGGTAGGGAGTTACATCTTCCCAGGAGCAGCCAGGAATTAAACTGCAGTCAAGCTCTTCCTGAGCTGTCTCCTTGACATAAGTGAGAAATTTATCACTCTGAGCTGAGATTCTCCACTTGTCAATGCAAATAGAGCCCAACGATAACAGACAGAAGCAAATATATGGCCTTTACTATGCATTCCCTTTCTGAAAACTTGCAGATTTTTTGAGGCATGTCTCACTGTGACCATGCTAAGTCCTGATCATGAATGCAAAAGGGAGTTGGCCATTCAGTGGAGAGCAGGAATTTGGCTGGAGCTTTGCTGAAATGAATGTGCCAGAAAGTATCACAGCCATTCTCCAGAAGTCTGGTGAAGATATGGTTAAATACCACACTTTTACAGCCCCACTGTACTGCACACTTAATTCCAAGTAGTTTTTTAACTGCTATTCAAATGTTTTTTTGGAAGACAGGTGGCCTGTCCCATGTCTCAAGTTAACACTAAATACCCTGTCTTGCCTAACTTCTCTAACTATATTCACCTGAAAGTTAGATCACTCCTTATTACAGTAGCAGAGGTAGATATATGAGTAGCTGGAGAATGAGGATTTCCAACTGATAAACTAGAGGCCTAACAATTTTTCTCTCTGTTGCCCAAAACACAGCTCCTGAACCAAGCTGCAGAATGGAAGCTCCAGGCCAAAATGCTAAAGGAGCAAGAGACTGTCCTGCAGGCACAGGTGACGTAGGAGAGGTTATTGCATGGTGTGCCTTTGTTTCCCAGTTTTTAACCCATGAGGCCCCTTCCAGGTAAAGTATCCAAACTACTTTCTGTGTATTCCTTCTGCCCTCATTCTACATCCTATAAACTATTGCAAAAGAAACAGGTTATTTTCAAGCCCACTGTAAGGTAATGCCCATAACTGTGAATCATACTGTGCCATGTGGGTTGCTTAGTCTGCAGAAGAAAAGGCCCTGGGGAGACCTTTTTGCAACCTTTAGATATTTAAAAGAGGTTTATAAAGGTGGAGACAGACTTTTCACCTGGGCATGTGGTGATAGGACAAGGGGTAACAGTTTTAAACTGAAAGAGGAGAGATTTATATTATATATGAGGAAAAAATTATTTACTGTGAGGGTGGTGAGACACTGGAACAGGTTGCCTAGAGAAGCTGTGTATATCCCATCACTAGAAGTGCTCAAGGCCAGGCTGGATGGGGTTTGAAGCAACCTGGTCTAGTGGAAAATGGCCCTTCCTAAGGCAGGAAGGTCGGACTAAATTATCTTTTAAGGTCCCTTCCAACCCTAATCATTCTATAGTTCTATGATTTATGAGTGTTTACAGTACTCAACCACAGAACAACATATGTGTCTTGGCTTAATTATACACCATAACTACCTTTCAGGCAGGTTTATAATCCAGCAAAGCATTGGGGTATATACATATCATGAAACTGAAGCTGATGTGCTCATGTGCTTTTCTGAACTGGAGTATTTTCATTAACTTTAGCAGGAATTCTGTCTACTAAGGGCTTATACAAAGGGGTCACTAGGATTTCAGTTAATTGTAATTTGAAACTTTCAATAAGGTAAAATTACTTGCCAAAATTACACCAGGAGTCAGGCTGGAGTGAAAGGCAGTCAAAACAAGAAATAAGCACTATATCCTACACTCTGGGAGGAATGCAATAATCAACATTGAATAGTTGAGTGAGACCTTGAATCGAGGAGTGAGAACACTGGATGACGTACTGGACTTTCCCATCAAAAAGAGAGTATTAGTAGATTTTCCTAGACTTACAGAAAGAGTCATGTAGATTTATCTTCTTTGTCCTGTCTGTGAGAAAGATTAGCAGAAGCTTGAGGGTGGTGGTGTCAATCTTTCAGCCCCTCTTGCAGCTGCCAGTCTCCTCACCCATCAGGAAGCCCTCTCCTAGCTTTGCTCACCGTTAATCCTACTGGTAAATTGTTCCAGCTTTACCTTTGCAGATGGTCTATTTGCTACCTGTTGAGCAGTCAAGAAATGCTAGTGTTAAACTGATAGCCTGGAAATGTGCTAAGAGGGGTTTGGTTCTTCATGTGTTTTTTCAAGGGCTAAGATAAGCTGGTAGCACACGGAAGAACATCACATAAACTCCTACTGACACCAGTTTGACAGGTTCTGCAATCAAACCTTAAAGGCTTCCAGCTGAGTCTGTCCCAACTGCAAAACCTGTTCCAAATTTTCTCAGAGTGGTTTTAATCAAACTTTTATGTTCAACCAGAAAAAATGGGTTTTTTATGCAGGCAGACCTCTGTATTCACTTTAATGAAACTGAAGGTATTGATAAAAGCTAGAATATATTAAGCATACATTTGAAACAGCAAAATTGTTTTTAGAAAAAATCCAGTCAAAAAAGTCTGAAAAGGCATTGAAAATACATGTGCCCCTTTCAGTTTTGTGTAGAGAAATTTTAGTGATTCATTTGCTGAAATGAAACATATAGTTGTATAGGCTCAAGTATGAGGGCTCTGTCACTTACACATCAGCCTCCCTTTGAAATTACTGGGAATAATAACACTATTAGCATTATTTTTGTTACTTTTGTTATTTCTAGAATGGTAGCACTGAAAGGCCTCCCTCATGGACCAGATGCCATCATATGGCAAGGTGTTGTGCAAGTGCTGAACAGAAAGAGCATAAAGAGCTCCTTGATGCAAACAACACAAAAAATAAATAGATATTATGTCCCATCCCTGGAAGTGTTCCAGGCCAGGTTGGATGGGACTTTGAGCAACCTGGTCTAGTGAAACATGTCACTGCCTATGCCAAGGATGGTCCTTAAGGTCCCTTCCAACCCAAGTCTTCCTATGATTAGCGGAGGAAAAGCTGCATGGAAATTATGAGAAGACATTAGTCAGTGAGATAGGGAGAAGCCATAATATAACCCTCACAGAAATACCACTCCATTTCAGAGGAGGTGATGAGATGAGCATCCACTGCTTCCTCAAGCTGTAAGGAACTGGGGACATCATCTTCATGCCAGCCTATCTCTGGGTCACACAATGTGCCTGAGATGGCAAATTCTGACACTCCAAATGGTGACAGGCATCTGGCACCAGCTGAGGGTTACACCCAAACTGTGGTGGTGCTTCCCAGGATGCTGCACACTCTCCCCAGGTATGACGCTTAGGCAGATTATTTTAGCTTCATGCATTGAAACAAAATAAGAATACAGATGACAACTGAGATCTTTAATTTTTGGTAGCCAGCATAGGGCAACCACTAGGCTGCACCAATCAAGAAGAACACAAAAAGGCCAAAGGGGTGTCCTCATTGAAGCACCCTCTCAGTATGGCAACGCTGAGGTGCCTCCACTCCCCAAGGCCTTGCACTGGCAGCAGCTCTTCCTCCACTCTCCCCGCCTACACAGTCAGGCTGCAGGATGGGCACTGGGCAGCAGCAGGAGAGTCCTCGTCTCCCTAACCTAGGAGCAAAAGTGCATGCTCCTAGTGAGGGACAGCTCTCACAGCCTGTTCCCAGCCACCACAAAAACATTCATTTATTACTCAGTTTTAAATTGCAGAAGCTATTCTTGGTGCTATGCTGCTGCCTAGGGCCCCAGCTGAGGTCAGAGCTTGCCCTGTTCAAACAGGAAAAGTTTTTAATTTAGTTAAACAAAAATTGGAAGGGAAAAGCAATGACAGAATTGAGGTGAGCTTTTTTAAGGCAACAGGTCTGGGCTAGGAGCTTCAGTTTGCTGACTTCCACCCCTGCTCCCTCACCTGGCTTTGGGATGCTCAGGCGTTTCCTCTTAGAGCTATGACATCTACTCTAAATGTCTCACTTGATATTGGTGTCCCACTTAGGCTGTGGCACTTGGGCTGCTAAAACAAATCCTCTGAGTTTTTGTTTATGCCTAGGTCACAACTCTGGATACAGCTTTCTATAAATACACACAAGCTTCATGTCAGCTAGCTTTGTTGTTGGCACCACAGAGAACTCTGCACAGATTAACCTCCCATGTCTTCAATCAGCTTGGTGGGGAAAGGCTGCAGCTGGTGCCTTGTTCACAGCCACCGGGGCCATAACTACCTGGGTTAAACTTAGCTGGAACACATCCACAGTACAGCGCATTTATGGCTGTGACAAGGGGCATCATAACAACTAGCTTAAATGAGCGTAATACATAACATAACCATACCTGATTTCAGTATCAGTATTAAACCCGCTCCACCACTAGCAATGTTTTCTAAATCTTCTTTTCCTCAGTAACTGCACAGTAGTGTCAGGGGAGGGGATGAGTCGGCTGGCACCACACAAAAGGAAAGCTCCTAGCTACTCATTTAGCCAGCTCCCTGCCAATATGGAGAGGACAGCCAGCCTCCACCCAGATACTAGAATACTGCAGGCTGCTCTTGAACCTACCCTGCCTCAGCCACCGCATGTTATGCCAATAACTTTTTCTAAGAGCTGTCAGGCTGGACAGATGAAATGTCTGATCACCTAAACACTGCTAGGGATGCTTTGGCACAAGAAGGAAATGAATAGGCTGGAGATGGTCTACCTTTCCACAGGAAAAAAAAAAAAAAAAAAAAAAAAAGCAAAAAAAAAAAACCAACCAACCAACCAAAAACCCCAAAAAACCCAAACCAAAAACAAACAAACAAACAAACAAACAAAAAGAGAAAGAAACTTAAAAACCCAAACGCCCTCCCCCCACCAAAAAAAGTGAAAACCAAGAAAATCATACAGAAAAACTAACTTCAGATTTTTAGAACCCCTAATGATTTTAGATATAAAAAATCAGTATTACTGACAAAACACAGCTATTGGTGAATTTTCACATGGCTGCCAGGAATAAACAGCATGATACGGAACCCTAGTAGTCTGAAATGCTGGCGCATTGCAACACATCTTTCTTCTGCTCTTCTTCATGAAGTGAAGTGAAACTTGCAGAAAAGGCCTGCTGGAGATAACTTTCTCTGCCTTTGCTGGCCTTGCCCACAGCTGCAGTTCACATGCAGGCTACAAAACAGAGCTGACAAGGTACCCTCTCAGCTTACTCAAGCCATGGTGCAGGGATGTATCTTGAAGGAATACAGTGCAGAATCACAGTGGTGTGAAAGTGAAGAGTGGGCTTTGTTTAGTGGTGGGGTAAGCAGTGACAGTCCTCTTCAACAGGGGAGTCCAGTGAAGCACAAAGAATCCACACAAAGCACTGCCTTCACAGCTCCAGGCCACAGCCTGAGCCACCGGGCAGAAAGACCTAAGAGGGGAAACTGTGGTTGCAGCCTCATGTGGGGATGCCTCTCCCCCAGCTCATTTGAACACCAAAAGCAGCATAGCCAGGGTAGCACCCAGCTCCCAGCCTGGCTGGGGGAGCAATCCACAAGGCAGGTGAACAGCTGGGCAGCCAGGCAGTAATGAGCTCCTCTGCTAAAGCCCACAGGGCTTACACCCTTGGGTTAAAGCTGAGGTTTGGTGATGTCTGCGTGGTGAAGCAAGACTTAGAGCTCAGGCACAGCTCATGATCACACTGCCATGGTCCTGGACAGAATCAGTGGTTGCACCAGCTCAGGTTAGTCCCTGTCCATGGAGATGGGTCAGGGATCAAATCAAGGGAAAGGTTTTCAGAAGTCTCTATATCTAGGGAATTATTTTGCTTCTGGATACCCTGTGTAGTGACACTATAGCTGCAACATTCAGGAGAATAGGGCATCCACAATTCCCGTGTTTTTTCTAAAATCACTTGCCTGGGTCTTTCAATTCTTACTCAGTGTACCTTTCTGCAACAGAGGAATCAAAATAATTTGCAACCTTAAAAAGATGAGTAGAGTTTCTGTTCCCTGGTGTTTGTGCTTTGTATTCTCCACACAGAAGCTAATTTCAGTGTCCAAATGCAATAATTATTTTCTTATCTTCTACCAAAGTAGAAGTTCACTGTCCTGAAGATTCTGAAATTACTATGGGGTTTTTTTTCTGTTGATGCAGATCACTCTCTACTCCGAAAGGTTTGAAGAATTTCAGAAAACATTGACCAAAAGCAATGAAGTGTTTGCCACATTCAAACAAGAGATGGAGAAAGTGAGTAGTAACTCATGCCTGAACTTTGTAATTGATACTTTCATTTTAGATTTTTATATTTCTCACTGCAATAATTGTACCTGAGATGAGGCCATTTCTTCACATTTTGAAGAAAAATCTCATCAGCATTCAAATAAGATTTGGGACACACTCATCCACGACTGACAGCAGCTTAGATTTCAGCTCTGAAACCTGAATATCTCATTTCCCTTTTCAGATAAACACTTAAACCTAAAATCTAATGTGTTGGTTGTGTACAGATCCCTAAGACACACCAGAGGGGGAGTCTGGAGCCATGTTTGTCAGACCAGGTCTCCAGGAGTGCTCAGAAGCTTCTGGATGACTGACACCGGTACAGAGAGCTTGACACAGGCTTTCCACTGGAGTGTGTAGGCAGAGCTGAAGCCCACCAACATCTTTCCACTGTGTGGAAACAGCCCACAGACTGTTTCCTTGGCACAGGGGTCATGAATTCCTGTAGTGAATGGAAGTTAAAAACCAAACACACCAACATGCTGTACCTGCTTTCATAATAAACAGTGATCTCCTCTGCCACCAGGACTCAAAATCCTCATGCCTTGATCCAAGCAGTCTCTAATGACTCTTCACAGAGAGTTCAGTCAGAAAACCAAAGGGAAAAATGAGGCTATTTAGCCAGTGGTGTTTTTTGGAGGCAGTGTAGAGGTGACTAACCCAGGGGGAACATCCTTGGCATTGATGCCTCAGAAGATGCAAGCCCTTCTTTAACTTCCCAGCAAGGTAACACTGTGGTCTGGTAAAGAGACAAACAGAATAATTCCTCCATTTCTTTGCTTTTTGTTTTTGTGATAGTTTGTATGCTGGAAGATGGCTATAATTAACTGTTCCTGTTTTCGGACTACAAACTGAAAGTTATATGGCAGTTACTTAAAAATTAAATCCATCCCTTAACATAAATTATTACTTAGCATGGACATTATGGCTGCTGGTAGCAGAGTTATGAGTACAGCCAAAGACTCAAATAAAAGGGTTGCCCTAATTTCATTCTGTAGTGGGAAATTTCTGTTGTGATTAAGCTTTTCTTCCTGCTCCTATAGATGACAAAGAAAATGAAGAAGTTGGAAAAGGATACTGCTACATGGAAATCCAGGTTTGAGAACTGTAACAGAGCATTACTGGACATGATTGAAGAGGTGAGCAGTCTTTCTCATCTTAAGACGTGTCTTTTTCCCCACATAAAGCTTTGACTAGGAGATAAGATAACCTGACACTGCCAAAAGTCAGTGAAAATTTTGGTTTTGAACTTAAGGGTATTTTTTTCAAGCTGCCTTGATAATTAGATGTCTTTGGAGAAAAAGACAATCCCAGCTGCTAGAACTTTTAGATTGTGCAGACATTCACTATGTCCATGAGAAACTGAATTATGTAACTGTGAATTTTAAATGCTCTAAAAATGGGTAATTGTTAATGCTCTCCCAGAGAGGCCAACTGGCACCAGTTCACTTCATGCTACTTTCTTTCTGCATAAGAGCATCCACCCAGAGAATTAGTGTTCTAGATAATGAACTTTAAATTCACACCTTTCATTAACTTCCTGTGTAGGCAAACTCCAAGAGTCAAAAGCAAGTACTGGGTCTCACCATAGTTTTAAACATGTTGTCCCAGGGGCATTGCAAAGGAAGTTCATAAGCACATTGGAACTCATTCAAATAAGATAAGAGGCTACCTGAAGTTTCACCCCAAACATATGCTGAACTTGGACCAGGTCTTTCTGGTTAGCTTTGTAGCTATGTGCTATTGCTGTTTCTATTTTTATGGTTTTCTGTATCTCTTGTTTCCTCACTGGGTGTAAAAGCAGAAAATGTTCCAATTCAGGCTGCTCTGACAACACCCAGAAGCAAAACAAACAAAAAATAAAATGCAGCTTGTTTTTCTCCCAAATACACACTCACACCAACCAAAAGTCCAGGTAGGCTTTTGGATGCTTATCGGCATGGACATCCACTATGTTTTTCCACCTCTACAGATCATCAACAGGTATTCCTGCAAATATTTTTAAGTGAAATTGATCTGAATATGTATGGAAAATGCTAATACACTGTAGTAACAGGGATGAATTTCCTCTTGAATCTTTGGTCCAAAAGACCATAGTTATTGTAGAGCAGTTGGTGAAAACCTGGCAGCATCCAATGAGGGCTGCTTAGGTCTCAAACTGTTTCCTAATTTCCAGTTCTACTAATGAATTGCATGCACCCAAACTGAGTCTTCACCTTTATCTGATATCTTTGACTACAGAAAGCCATGAGGTCCAAAGAATATGAGTGCTTTGTGCTGAAAATCCAGAGACTAGAGAACCTTTGCCGTGCTCTGCAGGAAGAGAGGAATGAGTTGTACAAAAAAATTAAGCAAGCACAGTTCCCAGAAGATGTGAATGGAAATGGCATTTTAGAAGAAGAAGATGATGCTGATACGAGTCCTTTCCCCTCTGAGCCAGTGAGCATTGACCTGGGTGCGAATGACAAGAGCATGCTGAAGGAGCTGGCTGAAGGTTTCAGTGTGTCCCACAAGGCAGAGGAGTCCCTCCCAAGCAACAGCAGCAATCCAGGGACCTCTGACACTCAGACATGTAATGCTGCCCCAGAGCCAGAACATCCCCCTCCTCTCACCCCACAGTCAGAGTCTGGGAAACACTGTGAGCAGCCCAGCACAAGCACACCAGTGCCCACTGAACACATGCCAGCACCCACTGAAAGTATGACAACTCCCACTGGGAACATGCCAAAGCCCACCAAAAGCATGCCCGCACTTCCAGAAAGGGTGCCAGTGCCCACAGAAAGTGTGCCAATACCTCCCGAGAGCGTGCCAGTACCCACTGGGAATATGCCAAAACCCATTGAAAGCATGCCAGCAAGCCCCGAAAATGTGCCAACACCCACACAAAACATGCCTCCTCCCCTTGGGAATATGTCAGTACCCATGGAATGTCCACCAAAAACTACGGAATGTGTGGATGACCCAGCAGATAGATCTGTCCAAGGTCAGTCCACTGAGCAAAGAGGGGACGCAGACATGGAAGCAGTGGATTGAAGACACTCGTGTGTCCAGGCTTGTCTTATGCAAACCAGAGCTCTGCTTTGTCCTCTAAATGGATACCTTTTTTTTTTTAAAGAAACAAAAATGTGGGTTCTAAAACACACTCACGTACCTGAAGGCAAATGTAATGCACTTCTCTTTGCTACCACTATCCAGTAATAATGAGTCTGCAAATTTGGCAGTCCTTCATCTGCTTGAAGTATAACATTTTCTTAATGACAGGAAAATACAATTAAATCACGGGATCTTTTTTTTCCCGGGCATGATGAGTCATCTCATTCAGCAAAATCATTTTAAAGCGCTGCATCTTTCAAAAACCATTGCAATTCACATACATATATTTAAACACTCATAATTAATGCTACCTATTTGTTTTGGCATTGCATAAAACATGGCCTCCTTGGACATACAGTGATTTTAATAAATGAGATAAAAGAAATCTGTAATTACAAAGTAAAATAGTGAAAACATCGTCGTGGTCAGCCATATCCAAGGAGTGATGCAACAACAAAAGGTGAATTTTTGTAAGAGGAAATGACCAATCAGCACTGTGGCCTAAACACCCACCAGCTTTCAGCTTTACTTTCCATTGGTCTTTTCTGCTCAGTGTTCTAAGAGAGGTTTTGTTTTCAACAGAACTACAGGGAAGAAGAGAAAATCTTTTATAGAATCCCATAAAATAACTGAAAACAAAAGAAACTTATGAACTGATGGCAATTCCCAGTGTAGGGGTAACATCCCCCTTTCTGCATACAACAGAAAACTGCTACTTTGTCATATTGTTCAGGATCATGAGCCCAACAATGGGGATCATGGCTGTTTCCAGCTCACAAATGAGGTCAGAAGTTGGTTGCAGATCCCAGTTTCTAGGAAAGGAGCAGAAAGCAGACTGGAAGATACCAAGATGTATTCCAGAGGATAATCCTGGGATCATGCTTCTGGATGGTGCCATCTCTCCCAGTTACAGCCACATGAACCTGTTCACCACAGCTTCCTCCTGGCCCTGCTGCAGTGTTCTGGTGCTCCCAGGAGAAGGGCAAGGACACTCACCTGTCACCCTGTTCATTGGAGCAGAGCATAAGTAAATAGCCCAGAAGCAAACAGGTATCAGGGAAGCAGGAATCCTTTTCACAGACACTCCCAGGGGCTGGCTACACTCTCTATCCCCTCTCTTGTCTAACCGGCTCTTCCAGTCTGCCTGCCAACACACCACTGCTTACTAATGTAGCCACCTCGTCAGAAACTGGTTGATTCTGGTGCCAAGAACAGAGATGAGGAAGGAAGGAGGCAAGAGAGGGTACCAACCCAGACAGTTGTACATGATCTCAAGCAAGGAAAGTAAAAAGGCTTTCTGGAAGAAGGCTGAAAAATCCTGTTGGCACATTTCTTGTTTCTCATCTCCTTCTTCTGAATTCAATCTAGGCCTTTCAGAGTCTGAGCTGGATAGCTTAAGAATTTGAAAAGGGCAATTTAACAAGATGTTCAGAGGCCGGAAAGGGAAATGTTGCAATCAAAGAAACCTATGTTTATAGACAAATCCCAAGAATATCCTGAAGACAAAGTGATTCATTCAAGCCAAGGTTGACATACAGGTGAACCTGTCAAAAAGGAAAGATGTCATCTTTGGCAGACTATGACAAATAGTGGCCACAGAGCCCTTCCAGCATGCCACCCTCCAAAAGTGGGGTTTGAATATTTGCTTACTGCCAACATGTTCCACACCTTGGCTCAGTACGTCTGTGTCTGCACTGCCTGGCCCAGCATTTTCGAGAGCTAACCCTTGGAGCATACAGAGCATGAGTTGCAACAGCCTGTTTGGATATGGCCTTACGAGTAGCTGTTATGGCTACACTTTTCAAATGTGGATGCCTTATGTTAGATAACAAGACCTATAGGATTTATTTCAGGTATTTAATCACCTGAAAGTAGATCATTCAAGTCTTAGTTACCTTAAGCTCCTTTTATAAGCAGTGGAGAAGAAAAGGCATCTTTTGAGGACAAGTTATTTCATGGTAATACTGGCATCCAAGACAGAAGGAATTACTTTCTCTCTGAAGATGTCATTTCTCTTCAGATTGAAGAGCCAGTCTAAGACAAGTAGCTTAAATTTGTCTGTGATTAGGTGTCTAAATTAGGCAACACGAATCCCATCAAATGTTCAGATTCAAGGTTCTAAGAGAATGGCCATCTCTCAAAACCAAGCCAGTTATGTGCCTGTGAAAATGCTAACCTATAACAAATCCTTATCCTAAGATAAAAAGTTATACTCACCTGATATACTTTTTTTAGTTTCCCTTGACCTAAGTCTGTAGAAATATAGTTTCCATTACAAGTATAAGTTTTGTTTGTTGTTAGGGTGACTTTCAAAATTAATGTGATTTATATACATGTGATGTTTTGGGGTTTTTCATTCTTGATTTTGTTTGATTTTGCTGCCATTTTAGTAATTACCTGCATGAAACCAACTTAATTTTCTTCAAATAGGCCCTTCTTTTTATTCAAATAGCCTTCAGTTGTTGAAGTTTTCTTATACATTCAAATATTCAATTCAATAATAATGGTCTTGCAACTTTAGGTTGGTTCCATTTTACATAATCATTATGGTCATATATTTAATTATGTAATTGTTGCCTTATACCTTCCAACTTCAGCGAGCAGGGAGACAAGGATCCTGCAGATAAAAACTTCCTACATAGTTATGATTTATTCTTACAGCATCATTCCTCCTGAATAATTACACAGCCTTCTGGGAAAATCACTCCCACTCTATTCCGCCTTCCTCATTTTTGCCCTTGTCATTCTAAAACTGAAGTCAAGTACTTGTAATTCCTATTACTCTGTGAGTTTCTACCACATATCTATTGCTCCTCTTCTTTAATACCATGTACCAACTGCATTTTATCCCTGCAGTTTCCTCCTCATTCTCACTGTGTACATACAGCATTGAAAGCACAGGAGAGTGACCCTCCCAGGTTTTGTTTCAGGATTTGGCTTCATGTGTTTGCAAGATGGGAGAAACGAATTGTAGAGAAAATCCTGGCTGATCCCAGGCTGCACAGAGCATTTAGAGTCAAACTATGGGGATGGTTTATGTGTAATTTCATGGCCTATAGAGGCTGGAGACTCTCAGTAGAGGCAGAAAATCTATAAAATTTAACCAAGCACCTGTTCATTGCATCAGACTGGAAGATTAAACCACTATCACAAATGTGGTTTACCTACTTTCTCTCGGTCTTCTTCAAAATTAATTCCTAGCCTTCTCTTGCTCTTTTCTTGCACTGGTACCCAATATAAATCTGCCTCTGCATAGTAGCAATGTCCTTGTGAAAAGCCTTTGGGATGGCAGTCTGCATGACAGCTCTGCTGCACATCCCTCAGGTACCTCTGCACTCAAGATACAGAAATCCATGACACTTCTGTGATCATTTGGAGGCAGTAAGTAGCAGTGAGACATGTGTCTTCCCAGTGCTCATCACTATTGTCATTATCTGTCATTATTCTACTGATACTGCCAGTCTCATCAATCCTGGTGTGTTCTGTGGTTGCCTCCTTCAGTCTTGCTTTTATTTCATGTGGTTGTTCCCATACCACCAGGCACAGATTTGGAGGTGAGGAAAGGTGGTGATGATTGCTATTTCTTCCTTACTAAACCCAGCCATTGCTGCACTGCTTCCAATCCAGCAACAGTCTTTATTTGCAAAAGTTGCAAGGAAAGAACAAAAATATTTTTCCTTTCTGTATATCTAACCTTTTGTCAGCTCAAAAAATCTGACAGCTCCCCTGCTGAACATGTAAAATACAACATCTTTCAATAATCAAAGTTTTTACATATGTGAGAAAATTTTCTTGATACCTGCTAAAATCACATTCGTGACACTAACATGACACCTCTCACCTACTTTCTGATCCCTGAGGCAGACCACAGAACTGATAAGTCTTGATGAGAGATTAGTAAGAAACAGATGATCTGTTTCAACTTAACTTTTCCCACAAAACTGAACAGAAGTGAACATAGGCATGGAATATACAGTCCAGATGACAGAACTGCAGCAATATTGCAAATGACGCAGAGCAGGAACATATGGTAAAATACAGTGAAACTTTAATTCTAAGCTTCACAATTAATGCCATCTTTAAATTCACTTTGTCAATCACATTGCAGTCAACTGCATATGTAGTTTCATGCTCAGATTAGCACAGCCCATCTCTCTTTGCAATGAACATCATTGCACTCATCAGTATTGAATTAAGACTTTTTTTCCTCCTTGATCGGGAAACTTCCTACTTGATCAGAAAGCAGCAGGACTCGTTCCTCATCTGGGCCCACACACTACCCCTGTGTTGCCATTCATGCCAACATACACCCATGACCTTTGCTGAGATGAGGGGGAATCACCAGGGACAAAGATAACCCTTCCCTCCAGGCAGTCTGACCAGCAACACAGCACGCACCAGCTGGATGAGAGAGTCAGGAGGACAGGAAGAGCAGACACAGAGAAAGGGCGTTTGCTGCACTGGTGCTCTCCCCTCCCCCTGAATTTTTTGCACTAACATCGTTACTGCTGTGCAATGCTGTTTTTTCTGCTTGGAAAATAATTATCACACCCCTGTCAAAGATGCAGGAGATAATGGTTGTGGCTGTGAGAGTACAGTGCTGGGCCAGTGCTCAAACCCCAGGGAAACCCAGAAATGTCAACACAGAAAGCCCCCACTGGCTCAGAGCTTCACATGGCTGACAGCTCAGGCTGCCCTGCAGCCTGGCCACTCATCACACTTGACCCCACACAGCAAGTCAAGTGGTAATTGCTTGTGGGCTGCAGATGGCTGCACAAACCAGAGGTCAGCTCCATCTCCACAGGCATAGTGAGAGGCAGTGGAGGGTCTTGCATTTTGGTCCTGACTTCGAGAGATAGATGGCAAAGAAGATGCCAGGACATCCCTCATTTGTGAGCAAACTAGCTTCCACATTCCTTCTGATATGTAGAGATACTCTGAAAGAAAGGGCATACAAAAAGCCAAAAGAGGTGATAGTTCAGAAATAAGCCCAGACTAATGTATTTTACAATATCGACATCACATGTATATGAGCAAGTCTAAAGGGAATGCTCTTTGCTCCTACTCACGGGAGCCACATGATATAAGCTTGCCCAGACAGAGCAGCTGAACTCCTGCATCCAGGCTAGGGTAGTTCTGGATTTACCCTGAGGATGTTACAAAGGGATGCATGTACACCCATTCATGTTGCCTCATGAGGTATGTGCTCTTTGTCCCATAAGGATGTCCTCAAGAAGGAGGAAACAATGGTATCCTTCCCTGTCACAACTACTTTCAGCCCTGTCTTGAACAATGGAAAAACTCTACATTTCACTGTATTTGGAAGATAGCTTTTTTTTTTAATGCATCTCTGATTTGAGATTACCTTCCCTGTTTATCCCATTGAAAGTATTCTTATGCCTAAATAAAAAAACAGGTAGAGGCTTCAATGCAAGTCTGTCTCTGACAAAGTTAGTAGGCTTCAGCTATGAGGTGCAGATAAAATGCTTGCAATCCAGACTGAGAGAAAAGCAGCCTTAGCAAAATACTCTATGCTTAGCACAAAAGGATCCTAAGGTTGTACTAAGATGTTGCACCTTGGGGCCATGAGCCAAAGAAGAGATGAAGAAAATATGTTCACAGATCAAGAAAGCTCTACACTTCTAGAATAGTAGAATAATTCTTTTCTTTTTTCTTTTTTTTTTTTTTTTTTTTTTTTTTTTGCAAGGGTGAGGGGGAAGAAAAAAGGGAAAAAAAAGGGTTGTGCAGTGTTAACATGACTTATGACCTCACTTTGGGCTGAGGGCCACCTGCTCTGGGCTGTAATACAACAGCAATACACTGCAGAAACACAGACAGTTAGGGCAGGGGCTTTCACTAGGTATAAATTATAAGAAGAGAATCCATCCAGAAATGGGCAACAGAGAGAAACCTTCCAATTATGAGTTTATTCCATAATTGTTTATTTTTTTTTTTTAAATTTTGCCCTGATAATTCCGGCACTGCCACAGTAGAAAATTAAGTTCCAATTATCTGCAGGTATAAATCAGAGGAGCTTCCTTGGAGCCAGCTGAGCTCCACACATTGACTCCAGCAAGAATCCCATCCAAAAGGACTGAATTACTGGACCATTAGCCAGTCCTCTCTTCCTATGAAACAAACATTTTCCCCTGAAAATACTTCAGGGGTCCTCACAGGGACAGAATGGATTTACTCAATTAGAATTTAGCCAATGCATTGCATTTATTGAAGCTACTTTTAGAAGAAGTGCCAAAAAAGCAATTGTTATTGATCACAAGGGGCCACAGCTTCCACATTACAGCTCATCCAAACACCAAGCACTGCAGTGCTCCAGCTCACATTCTCTTCTGAAAAAGGATGAAAGGCAGACCACCATCTCACCTATAAAGACAGGCGGAGAAAGCTGGGGTTGTTCAGCCTGAAGAAGAGAAGTCTCCCAGGGGACTTTGTACCAGCCTTCCAGTACCTAAAGGGGGCTTTTAATAAAGATGGAGAGAGACTTTTTATAAGGATGTGTACTCTTAGTACAAGGGGCAACAGTTTAGTACTTTAGACAAGACATGAAGAACAAATTCTTTACTGTGAGGATGGTGAGGCACTGAACAGGTTGCCCAGAGAAGTTGTGGCTGCCCCATCACTGAAAGTATTCAAGGCCAGGCTGGATGGAGCTCTGAGCAACCTGGTCTAGTGGAAGGTGTCCCTGCTCATGGCAGGGAGGTAGGAACCAGATGATCCTTAAGGTCCCTTCCAACACAAACCATTGTATGATTCTATGATTTCTTTAACCCCTTCACTGACTTTCTGCAGCTCTTCACTCTCTCTCACTCTTCTCCCACCTAACGGGTGGTCTAAACCTGTTCTGCTTGCTGCAGATTGCTGGATAGTCGTCGTTAAAAACAGAATGAAATATGATTAAATTCAGTTTCATTTCACATGAGATCTAGGTCAGGACTGACAATACTGTTTGAGCTGCTGCAACAACTCTATGTTTCCACACTGAGAGACGTCCTGCTCCTCTCTCAAGCTTATGGCTCTACAGAACCTCCTCTGCACCAGCTTTGGCACTTGTCAGGCTCTCTGATGAACTAATCTAACTCACTAGCCCAACAGAAAAGTAATGCAACTGAGGAAAAAAGGATTATTTTCCAGTATGTTAGAATGCTGAGAGGTAAAGCGGGAATAGTTCTTCAGGCAGCAGCAAGCTACTAGGTCAGCTCAGGTGTACAGAAATCCTGCTCACTTACTACATAAACACAGCGTGTTGTAAACAAAGTGTGATTCTTCCATAGCCAGAGATAGAATATAGGACTATATGGATGACTGTTGTGAGCAGCAGGGTATTTGTTATTTCTTAAACTCTATCTACCACCAAAGAGGTTCTTCCATTTCTGCTGGGTATCACAGTCTCCTCTCCTGTTTGGGTGTTGGCACCGCCTGACCCAGTCGTGGGCTGATTTAAAGTTTAACCTGGAAAACAACCAATCTTGAAAAAGAAAACAAAATGGTTTTTTTTTGCTACTGTGGTTCTCAAAAATGGCTTACTATGGTGTTGTGGTGCTACTGCTTCACTCGGTGCAGAAGCTGAGAGGAGCAGAGGGCTTTTGAATATCCATATGTCCTCATACATCAGTAACACTCAGGCCATGAAAAGCCTTTCTGGCAGAACACTCTTGTTTCACATCACTTCCAGTTTGCAAAGCTGATCAGTTTTCTAGGCAAAAAAAGCTACATCAAATGTCAGGCTGTGGCAGCATCTGACTTTGCAGCCCAGAGGGAAAAGATACACTGTTTACACCATGAATACCTTAAAGAAAAGCTTATGGTCTAGACACCGGGGGACTGAAGAGATTCTGAGGTCCCATCCCCATGTGCCAGCTCAGTGAGACCTACTGTGGACACAGAGCTGGGAATCCTACCAAAATAAGAGGACTGGGAGAGCTGGCTTGTGTGACTTGGGCACACAGACCACAGCAGACCGCACCCAGACAGGGAATATTTCAAGGTTCCTCCTAGCTTTATCATTCCATGCTAAATTGTCAGATATCACAAACATTACAGTTGGGCACTGTGATAATCTCTTTTTGATCCATCCCTTGGAGAGCATTACTAAAGACAACAACAACAAATAAAACAAAGCTTTTTAAAATCAGCATTTGCTGAGATTCTTTGGGTTTCTGGAACTTCCATTTTCTCATTTTAGGTGGTCATGGTGCCCTATGGCTAATACTGGAAAGCTTCAGATTACAAACTGCCAGCTAGTTTAGTTTCTGGAAAAAAAAGTTACAAGCTAAACACCCCCAGTGTCACAGCCAATCATACAAAGGAAAAAACCCTAGAGTCCCAAGAGGAGAGTCAAGTCATGCTACTCATCATGCTACTCAGCTATTTCTTCCTGGATGTTTTCACCAGTTTCCACAGAATTAAAAATAAAATGCCAGCCCTAGCAGTAAGATGACTTACAGCTTCTTGCCCTGTTCCCTCATTCAAGGCATCACTCCCACCCGGACGCCACACCTGCTGCCCTCGCCAGCATAGTGCTGTGCAGCTGCACTTGAACTGGGTCATTCAAGCAATTCAGGTTAAAAATACACCACCACCATCACCAGGAAGAGCTAATTTTAACTCAGACCACTGCAGTGATCCCACTGGGGTTTTTTTTGTGACAGTATCTCAGGAAACTACAACCTGAATTCTGGTCATCGTAACTCTAATTGAACTTCACCCATCCTTTGCTCGTAAAGGAATCCACACATTTGGATGTTAACTCTGAAGTATAATGCTGTTCTTAGAGTTAATGGTAACCTTGCCTTGACTATTTTAAGAGACATCTCTTGGACTGAAAAGAGAATTTGAAAAGTTGTACTTTAAATCTCAGTCTGACCCTATACACAAAAGAAAGGGAAGACATAATATCCAACACATGATAATGAGCAGCTCCAGCATTTGGAAGTGTGTGTTACATCTTTTGCATATTCCATACAGACACCCTGAGATCTCACACAGGAGAACAGATCAAGTGCCAGTAGTGGGGTAATCACTCAAACTTTAAGGATCATTTCTCTGTTCCCAGTCACTGTGCTAGATGCTAACTGGCAAATTGCCCCAACAATATGAATATCTTTCTCAGCAATATGAGTTTCTTTCTTTCTTAGCTTATTGTACTACAAAATGTTATTAAATCAATGTTTATAAACTACAGTATCCCAGAACACAAGACTATTACAATGGAGGCTGAATGTAATGTTCAAAACATGAGTGAAGTCCAGTGAAGTCCATGTCATTTTTAATAAAAGTAGTATTTTTTGTGGGTTGGTAATGCAGTGTTACTTCCTGAAATTCCAGGTCACATTTGATTTACATCAACTGGAGATAGTTTTGAGTTTAAATTTGTGCTTCTAGACCACTGCTAGACTGCCAGACCATTTCACAAAAGCACACCTTTAACTTGTGCCATTTTGTACAACTAGAGAGTCTGTTCGGAAAAGTCTTGATGACAGAAATAGCAGCTTGACTCAGGGTCAGGAAGAGATGGACCTGCCACCATGAGAGCTGTCTTACCAGCAGTTCTCTGCACCTGCCTCGGTCAACCCATCTCTCTCACTTGTCATTTTCTACATCATTAAATACACCCATAACAATTTACATTAAAATAACTGCAATTTACAAGCACAGTACCCAAGAGCATGGTATATTCAGCTGGCTCCTCAGAAAGGTATTAGTCATGGTTTAACCACAGATAGGAATTAAATATCATGTAGCCATTCCCTCCCTCACTCCCCCACCGCCACAGAGGGATGGGGAGGAGAATCAGAAAAGGTAAAACCCATGGATTGAGATAAGAACAGTTTAATAATTGAAATAGATTAAAATACAACAATAATAATAACAGCAACAATAATAATAGTAAGGAAAAAGGGGATAACAAAGAGTGAGAGGACTAAAACCCAAGGAAGATAAGTGATGCACAACACAATTGCTCACCATCCTGACTGATGCCCAGCCTGTCCCTGAGCAGCAATCAGCTTCAGATGCTCCTGGTCAACTCCTCTCAGTTCATATACTGAGCATTACTCTCTATGGTATGAATTATTCCTTTGGACAGTTCATGTCAGCTGTCCTGGCCATGCTCCTTCCTGGCTTCCTGTGCACCTGCTTGCTGGCAGAGTGTGGGAAACTGAGAATTCCTTGACTTAAGAGTAAGCACTACTGAATAATAACTAAAACATACCAGCTACTAGGAAGAAAATTAACCCTCTCCCAGAAAAACCTAGGACAAAAGTAGATTGAACTTCTCCTTCTATAAAAGATCACACTGACCTTTTGTGTGCAGAACAGTGGCTGACATTAATCCATTCAGGACTTCCACATCTTTAGTTTATTATGTTTGCTGTTATCTCTGTGCTATTATTTCTATGTCTGTATACCACTAGAGATCCTTGAGGGAACACAGCTTCATCCACAGTTACTGGTGAATGAACATATACCATACTAGCATCTTAATTATATATTAATGTAACATATCATGTGATGCAGCATGTTCTATTATAGCTGTGAAACACATAGACCTGAAGAGCTGTAGTAAGGCATTTTAATGGTGTAAGCTCTGTAACTCCTCAGCTGCAGGTACACATGGCAACACTGCTGCTCTTCCTGGTGCCCTTCTCCCACAGGGAGGAGCTGGGTTCCCTGCTGCACCCTGGAGAATCCCATTGGCACTGGTAGATAGCATGGGAGACATAGAATGCAGACACCAGGTGGTGCACCTGGAACTCCTGCAATTATTGCACTATAATCCCTGCTCTTGGGACCCTGTGATTCAGACAAATGAATGATCTTTCTGCCTCATTTTCCTGCTTGCAAAATTTGGGTACTGAATGCGGTTGTGAGTTATTTTGAGAACAACACTTACAACACATCTAATTTAAAATGCCATTAAACATTATAATCATGTAATCTTTTATGCTTATATAGATCCCTAGAAGTCACCTCCCCTTCCTAAGAGAAGCAGGACCAGTTTTGAAGGTACATCAGGTTGCTCAGGTCCTGTCAGTTTTGAATATTTCCAAGAGTGGAGACTGCATGTTTCTGGGTACTTGTTCCCATTTTTGATTTTCTTCAGAGTGATTTTTTTTTCCTTCTATCTAATCTTCCTTTGTGTAGCTCAACGTCCTTGGCCTCTCTCCTTGCCACTATGTATCACCATCTTCTTTATAGCCTCCCATCATTAGTTTAAGATTCGCCCTGAGCCTTCTCCAGGCTGAACACAACCAGCTCTTATGTTGAGATGACATGGGACATCCCGATTTCTTAACAAGAACCCATGTATGTGTTTAAGTGCAGCAGTGACTTCCCAGCCTGCTTGAACTGCTCTATCCAAGCAAAGCAGCCACCACTCCCCATTCATCTACCAGTCTTCCTAATACCTCACAATGAACTCCACCACAGCTCAAACCCTCACCTGCTACCAGCATACTAGCTCCTGTGATGATTTTCTAACCCAACCTGGTGAAAATACATAAGACAGCTTTAGATTTAGCTATGAAAATGTTCAAGCAAAGCAGATCATTTGGCCTGGCTTTGCTCAGGTGATGACTGTGTAGGCTGGTGTGCCAGATGAGCAGAGAAACAAGTGTTGGCAGACAGGTGGGATCATCCAGGTTTATGTTGGGAACGCAAAAGCCTCACCCCCTTGCAGCTGCAGCTCCAACAAGACGTGTGACACAGCAACAGCTACTTGAGTCCTATCTCCCATAAGCTCAGGTTCCTATACTTGATAGTTTTTCTCCTGAGGTTTTGGCAAAACTTTACAAGTCCTCAGCAGAGCAGTAATTGTTAACAATAACATTTACACAGGTGTATGAACTTTCCACATGTACTGTTCCTGCTTGTCAGGCAAAATGTTACAAGGATTAAGAACAAAAATGCAGTACCAGAAGAACTGGTTAAAGCAAACCCATGTGTGTTACATTCAACCAGAGAAAACAAAATAAACAAAAGTCTTTTCTAACCCTTAAAGGTCAAGAAGCTTAAGTCTTGTAAAGACATTTTATCTTGTCACATCAGCCTCCAACTGAGAAGCGGAATGGAATGGAATGGAATGGAATAGAATAGAATAGAATAGAATAGAATAGAATAGAATAGAATAGAATAGAATAGAATAGAATAGAATAGTTCAGTTGGAAGGGATCTACAATGATCATCTAGTTCAACTGCCTGACCACTTTGGCACTGTCCAAATGCCTCTTAAGTACTGACAGGCTTGGAGCATCATCTGCCTCTCTAGGAAGCCTGTTTCAGTGTTTGACTACCCCCTTGGTAAAATAATTCTTCCTAATGTCCAGTCTGAACCTCCTCTGGTGCAGCTTTGAACCATTCCCGTGTGTCCTATCACTAGATTCCAGGGAGAAGAGATCAGCAGTTCCCTTTCCACATCCCCTCCTCAGGAAGCTACAGATAGCAACAATTCAGACTCCTTTTCTCCAAACTAGATAAGCCCAAAGCCCTCCTCCACTTCTCACAGCACATGCCTTCAGCCCTTCCATCAGCTTTGTTGCCCTCCTCTGGATGCATTCAAGGACCTTCACATCCTCTTTAAACTGTGGGCCCCAGATCTGCTCATAGTGCTCAAGATGAGGCCACACCAACATTGAATACAAAGTGATAATCACTTCTTTTGACCAGCTGTGTTTGAGTCACCCCACGATGCAGTTTGTCCTCCTGGCAGCCAGGGCACATTGAACCAGCTGCCAACCAACACCCCTAGATCCCTTTCTGCAGGGCTGCACTCCAGACTATCCTCTCCCAACTTATGCTTGATGCTATGCTATCCTGTGTGTAGAATCTGCCATTTGGACTTGTTAAACTTCATCCCATTAATCATTGCCAAGTACTCCAATCTGTCAATAGCCCTCTGCAAAATCTCTGAGTCATCAGCAGTTTAGTATTATCAGCAAACTTGCTAATGGGGCATTCAACTCCTGCATCCAGATCAAGTACATTGAACAGAAAGCTACCCTACAGGGCATCTCCCAGGGGAATTCCAACCTGCAAAATCTGAACAATAAATGTGTTATAACCCTTTTAAAGTCAGTTGGACACGTATTTTTGTCTTGAAAACTTCTGCTGAAACAACTTAGCTAAGAGTCATAGTCACAGCTGATGATCAACTACTTGACTGCTAAGACTTGTGAAATGTCAACCATTTGGTCCCAAAAGCCAGGGGCAAGCTTAAGACAGTATGATGAAGTTCACGTGGTTTGCACCCTAGCACTATCAACTCCAGGACTGAAGCCTGTCTGAAATATCTTCCACTGTGACCGTGCAGTGTGCACCTACAGCAGTCAGAGGGAGCAACAGTGCTACGGAAGAAAGTTATTTTGGGGTCCTCACCACCACACTACACCGGTTTTCAAAAGTGCAATACTGACGTCCCTGGGTCTTGTTCATGCCTGTACATTTTCAATTTGATATGGTTAAACCAGTGCAAGTTTTCACATGCACGTGTATCGTGCCTTGACCTCCATCAAAACAATCAGAAGAAAATTATAGAGTTCACAGTTACACGGTATTTTTTCTGAAGATTATACACACCCACTTTAAAATTTGGCCTACTCTCTCTGACTTGGCTCACAGAACTGCATTTCCACTAGTCAGCAGCTGAGCACAGCAGGAAGAGAGGATTGAATAATAATCTGGCCTGGAAAGTCCAGCTGCTTTAGGTGTGTGTTTGCACAGACACGGCAGCTGAGTGGTGAAGGGACATGAGGGCAGCAGTGCTCTCAGACCAGCAGCAAAGCAGGGTTGGGCATTCCAGCGCTCCTCTTCTCCCAGCACATTTTCATCAGAGGTCAGACATGAAGCACGGCAAAATCCACACAAATAACAAACCTCCAGTAAGGTCAAGACAACACTGCCACCCCCATGGAGGAGAGTGCCAACGTGCAGACACCATCCTCAGCAAAAGCTGACTGCAATACACAAACTCCCCTCTCATGGTAACCTTGCATTGGGCTGTGCCCAGTGCTATGGGCAGTAACTCCCACCAGTTCTAGTGACCATAATGGTAAGACAGAGAGACCAGTGGAAGAAGCTTTTTGTACTTGACAGTGGTTCCTCCCCAGCTAAATTTGATATTGCAAGTAAAGTAGTTATCAAATATCTTGACTGAAGCTCTCCTGGTCTTAACCAAAGCACCTGTCCTGCTAATTCCCCAGTCTCTTGAGTCAGAACGTTCCTTCCTCCAGCCCTGTTCTGCTGTAAGCTCTCCACAGAGGAAGTGAAATGTTAATTCTCCCATCACCTCTTTCATGCCTTCAGCCAAATGTCCTCACCTTACTGTATGAGTCAATTTTCTGATTCTTTTCTTCCTGTGAAAGGGATTTAGAGGATAAACCCTCATTAATATTATAAGTCTTATTAAGAATTCCTTGCTAATGAGAGATCTGCAAAACACATGACTAGACTAATTTGTACAGTGCTTGTTCTCAGCAATACCTGTACTCTGAAGTTATCCAAAGCACTAGTACAAATCTTCTTCTGGCATAAACAGGCACAACCCCATTTACACAGACTTCAGGAGACAGAGGACAACTACACCGCCAAAATCCCAGCTTGGCTTCCTGGTTCTGCTGCATCTGGCTCATTTCTCATTTTTTCCAGCCACAAATAGGCAACTCCTGAGACCTACTTCTGTTAGGATCTTCCCACAGAAGCAGAAGGATGGGTGGGCAATCCTGCTCCGTCTGCTGCACAGCTGCTCCACCTCCATGGGCACACCACTTTGCACTCAGCAGCCACACCGTGGCAGTGACAGTGTGCTCCCACTGATCTTGTTCCAGTGCACAACTAAGGAAGCAAGGACCCTCACCAGATGTCTGTGTGCTGCAGGGAACTTGAGCAAGCTTATGATGCTTTATGTTCCCCTGGGTAACAAGCCTTATGACACTGAGATGCACCAACAGGGGCAGTTAAGTCCTGCTCTTTTTTTTCCTTCCTTTTCCATGCAAGCCTTTTAGAGAAATAGTTCTCAGAAGCACATCACAAGCATATCACAGCTGAGGTAGAACACAGAGGCAAAATAATTCAGCTCAGTCATACCCATGCTGGCCCTCTCCAGGACTTCAGACTCTCCACGTGGCATCTTGTACCTGCAAGCACTAAGGTGCAGAGCCAGTTCAGTGGGTCTGGAAGGAGCCAGGTCCACCATCTCCCTGGCTGTGAGCAGCCCTTCAGCTCCAGCATGAGTGGGAAGGCAGAGGTAAAGAAGTGGAACAGGGACTCTTCCAACCAGAGCCAGAGGAATTTAAATTCAGCAAGGTACAAGCACTGTCAATTTTTAAGTGAGGACTGCTTAGAAAATTATCAGGAAGAACGCCATAAAACTTTTCATCCCTTACTCTGCAGTTGGCTTCTACTCCAACCAACATGGCTGCCGTGCAGCCTGCAGCAGTGAATTACACTTTCTGTGGCATTTTGCCCCTGATTATTAGAGGTTCCCATGTTCCACCCGGCCATGCACCAAGGTCTGCAGCTGCTCCCCTTCTGCCGTCAACACAGCAGCCCATCTAGTGTTGACTGCACCAAATGGAAAAGCTGCCCAAATGGCAAGACTCCCACACAGTTCAATATATTCTTTGGCAGAAGACTGAAATTTAAAAGCATACTAAATTCAATTACTATTCATGTAACTGGAATATCCTGGTTACAGAGCTTGTAACCATAGCAATCATTTAAACAAAGCTTTAAAGAAAATATTCTCTAGTTTTTAAACTACTGATTCTCATTTCTGATTCAGTTTCTCAATCTTTCTCTTGTTTCTGATCTGAGGTGCTGTCTGCCTCCAGGTCTTATAAAAGACACGGAAAAGCCCAGCTTAGAACCATGGAATATCCTCAACCAGTATTTGTGTCTTGTGCCAATCAAATGATGCTTCCTAAACATACAAATATGGAAGGATCAGTTTGTCACGTGGGGATTGGGAAGTTTGCAAACATTGTACAAGTAATCAGTTGGCAGGGATGTTTCTTAGAACAAGTCCCAGGCAATTAAACTGAGCCTACATTAATCACATTCCAAACACAAGGTATTACTTCAGTTGGAGCCAGACTCGTTTAAAAGCTCAGGCCCTGAAAAAAAAAACAAAGAAAAAAAGGCTGAAGTATTTGGCGATTGGCAATATGTACTGTTATTTAAGTTCCCTTGATTTTTATGGCTGGATTACACTCTATCTCCACAGACTCCATTCCACAGTTACCATTCTTGTATTAGTAAAAGCCATGCAGGCATCCTATAAAGGCAGCACTGGCTTGTTATTCTCTAACCCTATCCGGATAACCAAGGAGAATTCTATTTTGAAAAGATCCTGCTGGAGCTTTTTTTTTCCAACTGCTTGTTAAATGAGTATGTAGCAAGGAAAATGGGATACACAAGCCTTAAGATGGATGGGATCTGCACGTATGTTTTTCCTCACAAGAAAACAAGTGCAGTACATGTTTAACAAAAGGGAGTAGCTTCAGGGTTACACTGTATAATGGAGCCAAATGCAAACTCTCGAATATACAGCACTTCAGGTAGGTACATTACAAAAAGGAAAGTAGTTTCTTCATAAAAGGAGGGAGCAAATTTCTTCTTGAAGCATGACTCGAGAGTTCCTCCTGGATGCTACCACAGTTGGTTTGGCTCTGCGAGCTTGGGATCAGGTGGTCTGTGGGTTAAGGAGCTATACCAGCTGCTTTAGCTTCTCTCCACATCCCATTGATCGTGGTTGGACATCACTGAATGAAAAGTAAATGTGCAGGAAATTCAGTGACTAATACATGTATTTAAGGCCAAAAAATACTAATGTTGCAAGTCAACAACAAAACACTGCAGCAGCAGCAGCTGTTTTGGAAAGCAGGTTTTGTTTTATGAGGCCAGGTTTTACTAGCATCAGAATGAACATAAATTGTTGCACAGAGTACTGTTGGAATAGAAATCAAATACAAATATATTTATGTGAAACCTGGATATGTATTTTTAGGTGCAAACACCCACACACGTATGCAGCCTGAATAGTTCATTCCCCTCCTCTGACACAATCAAGGATGCCTCCAGCAGGAATATGAGCGCAGGCATGCTCCTAACCCAATTTGCCTGTGCCACCTCTATTTTACCTACATACCACATATCATGTAACAGCTTGAAAAGCTTTCTTTTCTGAGATATTTTCCTTTCTCTACATTCTCACTATACTATTCAGTTTCTTTTAGCAACACAGTATCACAGATCAAGCGTCAAGTTCTGTAGTTTAGTACTCAGTACCAAGGACTGCAGTAATTAATTTAGGGGAACAGGTTCTCTGAAATACTAGTTATCATTTAGTTTTCCCACATAGGTTTAAGCCTTAAACCATTACCCATTATCGTTTCAGTAAAATATCAATATAGAATCACTGCATTCACTAGCAATTAGCTGATGGCAGCATATTTATATTTTTACCTCATGAACAAATATTCATATTTTAAGAAGCAGCTATCCAGAGTGCTTAACACAATTAACATACAGGTTGCCAGTGTCAGGTTATTCAAATCGGCCACAGCATCTGCTTCCAAAATTAAACCTGCACAGCTACAGCTGGCTCTTTTAGTGTTCCCAAATCTCCAAATCATACCTCATCTCTCCCGAGCTTTGGCCTTCCTTCCCTCCCAGCAGTATTTGCTTTACCTTTTGTATGTCCAGATGGCTATGATCATTTACATCCTTCCTGAACTTCTCTGTGGTAATATGCAAAGGCTGAAAAATCACACTGTAAGCATATGGAGCAAGGTTTGCTAAAATGCATGATTCCATGATTAGTCAGACTGCTGAAAAATCTGGCACAGAAAGCAAGATTTGAGGTCCCCTCCCTTGCAGAGATTACATGTACATGTTTCAGAGATTACATGTACAGTCTTAACATAGGAAACCCTTTTGCCCTAGTGCTACTGCATTGTGTTTTCCCCTCCAGAAGCCCTTCTGATATTTCACAGGCACCAGAGGGCATATTTCCATTAATAGACTCATCCAGAAGCAAAGGGTTCTGCACTCTGTCCTCTATGCAGCCCCACTGGCAACATCTGTCACAGCACACGGGCGTTCCTGAAACAGCTCCCACAGGACACGCTGTGCTACAGATCGAGCATTTCTAATGTCAACAAAGTGAAGAGGACTTTAGTTTGACAAGGTGGCACATCACATCCCCCATCATCACTCTTTTAGGACAGCAGTCTTCAACATTACTACAATAAAGCTTCATTTTAACTGACCCCAAAAACCTGGGTTTATTGTGCCCTTTAAACCTAAGGCAACTAGAGTAATTCTAGAAAGAGCGGGTGTAAGAAACTAGTCCAGAGAAGAACAGGGAAAGAAGAACCAACACTATTAGCTGTCTGGTATTTATTACTTTTTAATACAGAGAAGCCACAACAAAATATTCTCTAACAACACACATAAATGATATCATAACCAATTATTTTAATTTCATCAACATTCATTTGCTATGTACATATTCTTCCATCTGCAAAAGTGCAATCCAAGAATGTCTCAACAAGGAACCTTTTGGACAAGTATATTTTCGAGGGGTTTTCTCACCAGTGGCCTTACAACATGTTTGTCCTTGGTTACCTGGTACAGCAAAGTGAAGAGTACATTGGGGAAAAAAAGGGAAAAAAAGAAAGAAATTGGGTTAGATGCCTCCGTTGTAGGAATATTCCCTATTTTCCCAATTGAACTCATGAATACACTGCTCACTACTGGAGATGTTAATGCAAATATCTATGATTCTATGAAATAGACTATAGGATAGTCTATGGGCTGGCTATAGAACACTGTAGTTTTAATGACTCTGCAGCATTAGATGGAACAACAATTGCAGGCTGTTCACCTTGGTAGATTGCAAATTACACATCAGCATGTAAAAGATGTCCATTTGGTTAGTTACGGTTATCAAAATTTACTTGTAGCCATCCTACTGATGGATGAAATCATTTTTACACATCCAAAATATGAAATCTATCTAAATGCAAGCCTCTCCTATGGAAAGGAGAGTTAACTACTGGAAAGAAAAGCATTTGCACATGCAACTCCTATTACTATCACAAGGAGTAACGTGCACTTAAGGGGAGTAGAATGAACCTCCAAATCCAGAGGTTTGGAGGTTTGGACTGTATTCTCGTATACAAAACATATTTCAGGCAAATTTAATCTGACCACAGGCCAGCTTAAAAAGCCAAACACACAGCACCAGAAAAATGAAAGGTAACAAAGAATAAACTTGAGCCGAACAAGCAAAGCAAGCAGCTCCCTAGGGAAGTAATTTCCCTTTTGACGCATTTATAAGCTCATGACTACTTCCAGTGCTTGTCAAGACAGAAAGCAAAGCCAACTGTGGTCTAGTTTAACCTCCAAAGCAGCCATTAGGTCCCAAAGAAGTTACATTTGCCCTTCTAATTAGGCAAAACTATCATGGCCAGAGGCAGGTGCTGACTCCTTGACTGGAATCTACATGTTAAATAAAATACTGCATATTGCGGTAACCCAAGAATAGGTTTCAGCACGAGCAAGAAGCAGGGAAAGCCTCTACAAATCAGGGACAATCTACTTTGGAGTGAAAGTTCAGAGGAATCTTTCTGTAGCTCAGAGGGTTTCCATCAAGGATCATTTTTACAGTGCTATGTGTGCTGCTAGCCTCCAGTTGAGAGCATTTTGCAAGAAAATAGGCATTTCCTCAAGCAGCAGGTAAGACTCACTTAACAACAGAATTAAAAGGAAAAGCTGATGGAGAACTAAATTGTTTTCTTGGATAGATTTGTATGTAAATCCTTGCCACTGCTAAGACTTTAAATATGCTTTTTCCTTCCCATTTTCTCAGTCTGCTCCATTCCAACTTTTGACTGGGATATACTGTACAATCTCCCATACACTTGTGTTTTTAAAGCTGGCCAAATTCCCTTTTCTCCACATCCACTCATTCTCAATTGTCACACATACATGTCTAGAGAGACATCTAAGAACTTAAAGGACAGAGTTATAAGTTAAGCTACTCTAAGGGAAGCAAGTGAACAAGTATCCAGGACTCCAGATACCATTTCTCCCCTATCATGTGCATTGTACAGTGACACCTCACCTCATCAGTGCACGAAAAAGTGGGCACACAATGCCAGTAACACCCCACATTCCTGGCATGTGTGACTGGCACTCAAGACCAAACACTACAGTAAGAGATGTATCCTTTAATTTTTCTCTTTACAGGAGTTTTGTCTTTGCTGAGTGATTTCAGGCTGCTGGGACAGTCTAGCCATTGTCTGTCTGGTCTGGTTCTCGTGGTACTGCCAGGCAACGCAACTCCAAGCTTGTTAGCCACCCTAACTCCATGAGACTGCTCAATGTACATCAAAGCTGAAGGGCTCATCCTTCCCAAGGAATTAATCCAAATTATAATTTGACTGCCCTCCATAAGGGAAGTCTACACTGCACAGCTAATTAGGTTTTATCTCCTAGAAACCTTCTTCCAGCCCAGCTATACCCAGGCCAGCTTCTGCTCCTATAAACAATTTTTACAATCCTCGTCCCACTGCAGCTAGGCTTGGTGCAACATCATGGTAGTCATGGGACAGTGTTAGAAGTCTCTCAAGTCCTTCCATAATTCTCCTTGAAGAGGAAACAGGTTTTCCCAAAACTATCACAAAAAAGGGACAACCGAACAAAACCCAAGGATGTGCTCCAGACCCAAAACCAAGCCCAGGAGTGAGGACTGAAGGAGAAGAGCACCAGTGAGAATGGCTACCACAGCCTGCTAACACCGTTGTTTAGACCAGCAATGGATCACATGAGCTGGGTGCCTTTTAAGGACATTACCACTCAAGTTAGCAGGAAGTCACCTGTGCCCACATAAGCCCTCTGTGCAACTTGAGCATTACTCACAGAGTAGCTAATGCTAAAACGAGCTAATTCTGCAGTGAAGATAGCCAGGAGTAAAACTGTGAACTTGGCATTTTTACACACAAAGAAACATGGATATTCAGCTTGAGTTTTATGTGCGTGTTCCTTTTTTAAATTAGCAGAAAGCATAATTCCCAGTCCCATATAGGAAAAACACTTTTTTTGGCCTCTGACTTTTTTGTTTTCTTTCCCAGCATGGCAGAGTATCAGGGCCATTTACAAGACTGATTTTGACAGACACATTCTTAAAAAAATTTAATTTGAAAAAAAAAACAACTTACAGAAAAAAAAAAAATCCCACCTCGTAAACAGAAACAACCCTCATACTTCTCAACTGGACAAACACTCCATAAATACACTATGGAGAAAAGCAAAAAAACCAAACCTCCCATAAGTCTCAACTGATTTGAGAAACCAAGCAAAAGATTAATGACCTATTTTAAAAAAATTATTTAAGGGAAGGAGAAATGGGAATCAAGAAACAACAACTGCAGAATCTACAGGGCCAAACTCTCTGATATGAATGCACTGCCTAATGAGGTCTGTTATGTACAGCACAGAGGCAAGTAGAAAGTAAATATGCTAAGTTTGCTTTCTTAAAATGTCTCCATGTTTTTAGAACCCAAACTGAACACAATTTTGAAAGATGAAGATGCAGCAATTAATTGCTTTAAAAAGTGATGCCATGTTTTGTACATTCAGTACCTCTCAGCTCTTACAGATTTGAGGGCCCAGATCCCGCTTCATGGTTCTCCTTCCACATCAGTCACACCAGTCTGCAGCAGGCAGCAAAGCCTCAGCCCCAGCAGGCACATACAAACACATACCCACTCAGCTCAGCCAGTTCCTTCCCTAAAATGTCTGTGAAGAAACACCTTTAAATAAAGCATTTTAAGATCTCCAGCTTGTTTTGGTATGAGCAGATGATCCAGCTGGGCACATGACAGCCCCGTTTGGAAGCAGCACTATTGCCGTGAGGGCAACGCACATCAAACACACACAGCAGGAAGATGCTATGCCAAAAAAAAAAACCTCATTCAAGATTGCATCTGCTGGCATACATTTACATTCACTTGTCATGATACCCTAGTTTACCCCCCGTTTTGGGAAATCTGAAAGAAAGCCTGCTGAAGGGACTGGTGGCACCGGCAGCACGGGACCAGCTCCTGCGCCTGTGGGGACCGATGCAAAGGGCTGAATGAATTCAGCAGTAAAAGAACCATTTCTTTCCAAGGATTTCCCATTTTCACCAAGCTGGAGGAACAACCCTACCCATTTTTCAACTGGACGTATTTCTCTGTCCCCTATGTCTCCCCACACCCTTGCTATAAACTGTATTACAATTATACAAAAAAATAAAGCCAAATAATTTTTAGCTGATCTTTACCCCACACTTGGGGTATATTCAAAGGCCATTAAATTGGCTTGCCTCCAACCTTCACAGAGATCTTGTCAGGAGGATTCTGGTTTTAACGACATATATATATATACATATTAATATGTACACTGACAAAGAAGCTGCTCTTTGAGTTAGAAAAGAAATTAAATTTCATCACAGAATGAATCCTATAAAAAGATATGTAATAAAGTTGAAATACCCATAAAATAGCTATTACTAAAGCAAAGCTTTCGTCAATAAGCCTCCAAAACTTTAAATGAAGAAAATGGCTTCACGAAGTGGTAGTCTAGATTTCCACAGTGAGGACACTGCTGGACATTGCTGTATTCAGAGAAATACTGCATGCCAATCCGTACATCTATTACTGGCTTCCCACAGTGCTTACAGTTCAGTCGAGCCTGTAAAAAACAAACAAACAAAAAACCACTTTTGAAACAACCAAACTCACCTCTGGAAAAGGAAGGTGACAGAGGCAGCCCTTTGCCCTCCCCAGCAGGAGAATGAGTCAGTCAAGAAATTGGCAGTAATGGGATCTGCTAGCAAGGACATTCCTCAGCTGGACTGGTAACTCACAGGCATGCACCACATATTTCACATTAAATATCACCACCAAATTCTGGAGAGTAGGTCACGTTCCACTCTGACTGACGGGAGGCAGAGAATTTCAAGTTTTATGTACACAAATGATGGTTTTGTTTTGCTTAATCTCTGAACCAATTCCTCAATCTCCAGCACAAGAAGTGCTGTCTCAATAAATTATTAATGAAGCCCCAAAGCACAGAGAGAAACTTTATATTTGTGCCATGCAATTCAACAATTTCAGCTGATGCCTGAACATCGTCTCTCCATGAAATATATCAGCATTTTAATCTTTTGGCTTAACAAACGTATAACTCGATTTACTTTATCAGCACAACATGGTATTGAGTCACCTTAACTAGCTATTTAAACATTTATAACACTTATCAGGATATACAAACTAAACATCAAGCACACAACCTATTCTACAGAATCAAGTGAGAAAGAAGCAACATTACCTGGGTGGATATGAGAAATAATTGAAGGTCAAAGGGGAGGACAGATAGAGGTGTTAATATTCAGCTGTTACAAAAAAAGTGAGTCTTTGGAAGGAATCCAGCTGAGAAACACAGCCCATCTGATGTAAAGAAAGCAACAGGCAGCATGAAAGCTCAGCAGGCCTTTCAGAAGAAGCAGAAGGGATTTGAGATTGTAAAGGAGTTTAAGAGTAAAGGTAGCAAAAAAGCAGCAAGGGCCTGAGCTGTACTGTAGCTTAACCTCGCAGCCCAATACGCTAATGAAAGCTTCAGCTCTTCACTGAAAAGAACAAAAAAGTATTGTCTATGGCCATCTTGATTTAAGGGATTTTCCTGGATGAGGAGAGGAAAAAATTATTGAAGTACTATCCCTCTTGAGACCAGACTCAAAAAGAAACTAATCAACAGCTTCACAGCCATCTGCTCTGCTTGAAAAGCAGAAATTTTAAGAAGCACAATCTACCAGATTATGATTTTTTATTAATTTCTTAGCAAAAGTGTTTTCTCCTTTGCTACTGTCCAGCACATCAGCTAAGTGTTAGTGGCTTTAGTGGCTTTTAGTGACAGTGGCTTTATCCTTCATAAAAATTTGTGGTGTAGAATTAAATATTTTGAAATAAGGCATGAAATTATTCAAAATAAAATCAGCAAGGCAATTTGGAGTTAAATCATATACCATATTTAAATGTCATTCCTCTCTATGCATGCAATCACCTGTAACAATCATGGTGAAACAATAATGTGTATTATCTGGCAATCACAGTCACTGCAGCTAATGATTTTATAATCAGTTCTGATACCATATACTGTCACACTGTCCATTAATCATGTAATTAAGGCTCTTGTATAATGAACTCTTAATTCTTGTATTATACATTCTAGAGAAGCAATTCAGATTTAAAGTTGCTGCCTTTTACGAAGAGAGCAAGTCAGCATCAGTGTTTTATCTTTATAAGTCCCTATTTTTTTAAGTTACATTTTCAATGGATGCTAAATTTGGAGGTAATGTATCTATCTGTAGCTATAATTGCCATCAATGTAATCTTAACCAGCAGCAGAAACACTACTTGTCTTTCAAGCAACACATTTTGGTAAATATGTTAGATTTAAAATAAACTGACATTTTTCATATTGACAAAATGGTATTTTAGACTGCTCTTAAGTATGCACATCACCACGAAGCAAGCACAGACTGAAAGTGTGCATCTCTGTGAGGCTCCTGTCCTAACCTACCAACAACACTTCTGTGTCTGAGCATCTGGAGTGGGCAACTGAGTTCATTCCCAGACAAATGCTTTTTTCACAGCTGTCTACCCCTACCTGCACAGTAGAAGTGCTCTGTCCATCACAAAGAAAATTCTACTGAATGCTGACTAACCTGCTGTCTTCGGCACGTGTCTACTCTGGAGCAGCCCCAGGTCTTGGATCTTCCTAACTCAAGGTATAGATTAGGTAGCATTTAATAAAAACTAAGTTGCTTCAAGCTGTGGTGGATGAAGCACCATCACCAGTCAGTCACAGCAAAGATTAGGAGAGCTGAGTAACCTCCAAGCACGAAGACACTTGAGACTTTTCTGTTCCCTTGGAGCTTTTTTGCTACAATTATGATAAAACACAATTTATGAACTAAAAAAACCTGAAAATCTGAAACATCTGCTGAAAATGTGGAATTATATCTGATGCCAGTGATGCAGCATTGGATTTAATTGCAAATGCATTTAAGGGGGCTTTATTTAAAAACATAAGTATTAACCATTGACCATTGCAATGGCTTTTGTCTAGCTATAGGCTTTTGTATCTCTTAAGTTAAGACAAAGGGACAGGGACCCAGTCAGCTTTCTTGTATTCCACTCATAGGTACAGACTGCAAAAGAAGGAAGAAGGGAAGGGAGAAGAGATACGCAAACCTTGACTTTATCATCATCAGCAATTCCACCTTGTGAGTCTTATTTACGTATAGTACTAACCTGACAACAGGGAGATGCTGCCAGAATATCGTAGGTATACATAGTTCCCAGCTGATGCCAGCTTCCATCCCATCGGGACTTGCACTTGATGCAGATAATTTTGTGAACCCCTTCTAAGCAGTCTACACAAACAGCATAGAGGTGCATAAGCCTTCCTGTGGACAGGAAAGACATGTCTTCATGAGACAAATCAAAACATTAAAACAGACATTTTCTGCAATGTGCTATCTGATCTTTAGTGATACAAATCACACCTTTTTCTTTTTTTTTCCTTATAAAGGATGAATGATAAAAGTATAGAAAGCTTCTCTATGGGAAATACACAGGCTTTGACTGAAGCTATTTTCCACAGATGCAGAACTCAGGAATTAGTCATCACTCTGCCCACTCTCCCTTCCATCATTTGCTGGTAGAACTTAGGAAAATATTTTATAAAAGGAGTTGCTAAACCTCCAAGAACAGATGCCAGGTTAAGCTGTAAGATCAGCTGATGTGTTTCTAAAACCAGGATTTTGCCCTAGCTTCATTGCCATCTGACAGAAGTGAAGTGCTGAAATTTATTAACAAACTTGGGTACAGATTCATTTAAAAACTTGCCAGAATCTTCCAGCAAAGAGGGAACTAAGGACCTAATAATCCCCCTAGAAAAACCAACAGTTAGAAGAGCAATTTTTTTTCATATATTTTCTTCTGACCATGAAGAATATTTAAAAACATTACATATTACACATACAGAGTTTAACATGCCATTCAGAACTATTAATATATTGAGCGCCACCGTGACTTTAGGCTCTGTATGCACAATGACTTTCAAAGCCTGAGTTATATTTATTTTCAAAAAAAACAAGTGTGTCAGACTTGGAAATCAAATATTTTCACTACATGCATGTGATTAAACTCACCGATGCAAAATCTGAGATCAAATCTCACAAAAAACAAAAAAAACCCTACACAAATTACAAAGATCTGGCACACAGATTATGCCTGATTTGTAATGACTACATTGATTTGTAGTTTAATAGTTGGCTATTAGAAATGAGCTGACACAGAGTACTAATTCTGTAACATACCATATTTTGTGCTGCTATAAAATACAAAGCTAAGCAGTAGTGCAGTTACAGATCAGCAACATAACAGGACTGTGTATAATGTGTGTTTGTTTTAGATTGCAATTTGTGCTCTTTAGCATCAAAGTACAGAACACATCACAAACTACAATTTAACAGACACATCTTGTATCTCTTCTAGATATATGGGAACAAAATACTAATAATTTATGATTAGTCTATATCAGACGCTTCTGAAATTAATAGATTGGGGTTAAACTTGGTTTGTTTTTTTTAAGCCAACCATTTTAGAAAAACAAGAAGAAAAATCAGACTCTTCTTAAAATATATATACTAAGTAAACATGCTAGTATGAACCAGTAAAAATTGAGTTATTCCACACTGGCATGTTTGGCTCTAGAAAATGTGATGCGATAAGACTGAAGTGCAAATATAATAAACTCCGTTCCCAAAGTGAGCACTTGAGATTGGTGATGTTCAAATAATTCCACACACAGAGGCTGGGTTGTGATGGAAGATACATAACTTTCCCTATCTGAGGTTCTGTACTGTTTCTGCACATTAAGATACTACATTCCCCTACCACTTAATTTTCAGGATCCTTGCTATAAAAGAAATAAGGCACCTGGTATCTTAAACACGCCTGAAATAAAAGAAGTAATTTTCTGTACTTCAAAGAAAATAACAGTCTGGAACAGCACCTTACAGCTTAAAAATTTCATTTCAAAGAGCACTACTGATAAAAAACCATTTTACCCAGGACAAGGCAGCAAAAATTTTAACACTTAATTATTCACAGCAACTTGTCTGAGCAGGTTTTTCAGATACGTATCCAGATATATCATCCACCGGTTAAGGAGAAATTATTTACAAAAAGGAAAATTTCACAGTTTCATTCTTAGTGGCAAACATTAACAAATGATGAGTTTCACTACTACTAAACCAGCTATTAGTACTGGTAAAATGACAAGCACCTTGTGCTTGACTCCCTACCAAAGCAAATAAGCACTGCTATCTCACACGTGTATATTCTGTTTATCCTCGAACTTTTTCAGCTTGTATATTTGCCTATTGTTTTTCTCCTTGAAGTATATTAGGCAAGACAGAAGCAATAATGTCAGCATGAATACAGTTTAGTGATTTAGTGCAGTGATTTAAGGAAAGGAAAAAAATAAAATACAAACCTTGTTGAGCAAAGGAATGTTACATAACACATATGACCGTGCATGGGATATACAAAATTTTACTGAAAGGTGAGAAACTTTAATGTTAAAATACCTCCTGTTAATCACTTATCAGTACACTTTTCAACGTATAATTCTATGCTTTTAAACTCCAAACTATGAACATTCTTTCTTATTTTAGCCATGCTGGCTACCAGTAGGCTGCAGGACAGGCATATCTAGCTGTGTACCACCCTGATCAATTAGTTTGGGCCACAGCCTTCAGGAACAGCTGAAGCTCGTGCTGGCCCACATTCATTCGTTTCTCTAGAAGGAGGAAAAAAAACACATGCCTTGGTCTCATCTCAAGAGCTGGGAAATGATCAGGACATAGTTCAAACCAGTGGGAGTTTGGAAATAAGTCTAAAACCCTCACTATTACACTGCTGCTTCAACCCACCATACTAAAAGCTTACCTTTACTATGTCCAGCCTCTTCAGGCCAGTGTTAACATAGGCCAGACTATAGTCTTTTCCATATTAAAAAAATAATAGTTTGCTTTAAAACAAAACTGATATTCTCTGGTCTGAAAGCAGAGTACCCTCATTAGTGGTACAAATACAACTTTCACCAATGCTACAGCACTGCATTCTTAAATTCAAAAGGTTGATGTGTATCTTGAAGTTCTCAACACATAAAGGAGCATGCAGAACGGATTGGCTGGAAAAAGAAATCAGACAAGAAATCTTTCAGTTGTAAACACAGACACAAGGCATGGATGTTCCTACAGAGTATTTGTTTTTTGTAACTCCTTCTATGTGTTTCAATTTGATCCACACAAGTACTTTGGACGTTACTTTAGGCTTTACTGAACTCCTTAAAAATGCAGAATTGGGATGAAAATCTATAATGGAGGGGTACAGGGCACAGAAGGCAGTTCCATCATTTAATGAAACCTAGCATGACTGACATACAACCTGTACCTTGAAGGTGACAGGGAACATCATATTCAATCTCATCATGTCTTGATGGGCTAAGGAATAGGGTCCCATCCACCAGCGGAAACTGTTCAAACACTGGCAGCGCCCTGTGGCATAGAGCACAGTTTACAACGTTCCTGTGGCTGGCACTGAGAGCAGCAAGGATGAACTTCCGAAGGTCTTCCCCTTGGCCCACCTGGGCATCATCTTCCATCCGCACATGGAAAGTATTCAATTTATGCCTAGGGATGTGGGTGAGCAGCTCAGATAGATCGAGCCTTCTCAAAAACTGCACAGGAGCATCGAAGTGTCCTGACCTATGTGCTTGCAAGCCAGCTGCCCCATAATCAAAATGTGCATTCCTGAACATGCCCCCACCAGCCATGTTCTTCTTATGGGGCTCCAGGTGAATGGCGTTCTTCAAAAACTCTCCCAAGTATCGCGAGGAACGAGGCCCACTGAAGTGTGTGGGGGCAAGAATAGAGTAGCCAGTGGGCGGGGATTGGCCAGGAGAGACACAAGGTGAACGAACGGCATAGCTGCCGCCCATCACACCCTTCTCTTGGGAGTTCTGCCTGTCCATCGAGTGCCTTCGCTGGAGGTCATTACTCAAGCCTTTCTGGGGCTTGTTGGCCGGCCTGCCCTTTTTGGCCTCCTCTGCTGACTCCGCCATGGACCTTCCCGTACTTTTCTCCAACACTGATTTCTTCTTCTTATCATCCTGCATTCGTTTCACCTGGTACCAGTCAGTGTCCTTCTTTAAATGACCCTGCCCACACCGACAGGAGCAAAAGCGAAAAGCCAGGTCATATCCCTTCTTGGTCCACATGTTTTGGCGACACTGCTTTTCGTTCCAGCTCCTGGCTCTGCCAATGCAATTGAACTGGACGAGGATGCTGCTTTCCCACTCGTAGAAGCACTGAAGGTGCATCCAAGTGCTGTACGGACAGTGCTCGTTGTTGCATATAACTTTCTGGTAGTCATCCTTCTCCAGGTCCACTGGCCTTCCAAAGCTACAGATCAGTGGAGTAGCACAAGGAGCTTCTGTGGAAGATAAAACAGATACATTAATAACTTAATGGTCTATTTATTGCAATACTTTTTTAAACACCATGACAAATGCACAAGCTCTTAGGGCCCATATTACTGAGGGGCCTCTGAGTCAGTGCAAAAAGTAGTATTTGCCAAAAGAGTAAAGCATGTGAAAGGAGATATGGAAATGAAGGAATAAAGAAACAAAACGACATCATAGTGTGTTTAGTATTCAAAACCAAAGCACTTCACAAGCATTAACTCTCCTCAAGCGTTTGCAGATACCGTTTCAAGATCTTAAGAAGCAAGCAGAAAGCTTTGTGAATGTTTCTGGAGGGTTGCTTTGAAGCCTGAGAGGCCACATGGAGAGAACACTGTTTGAAAAACAAGTAAGCAATACAGCCCAGCTTCACAATCACAGGGAGAGGCAGAAATTGATCTTTTCTTTGGGACTGAGTAAGAGACAACAGCTAGGGAGAGGAGGAAGAAGACCACTTGGAAAAGCAAGACAAACAGCTTATATTCCTAGTGCAGAAAGGAGGGCCTTCATTACATTGCTTTAGGCAAATACAGACTATTTCATCACCGCTGACCTCCTGGATAGCTAAATTTCACAAACCAAATGCTCCTGCAGCACAGACAGGCTAAAAAAAACAAATGCTACATGGTCTTTTATCATCAAAGTAGCAGCTTTTGCTACACCATTGAGCAAACAACAGTTTACTTCAATCATCTCCTGGCAATAATATCAGCTTTAACAGAAAAAATGTTATACGAAAATATGTTCTGCATTTATTGACTCATGAAGTTTTCTGGTCCTTCACCAAAGTACCCGGGACTAAATAGGACTCCCATTGCTGGCTGCTCTGTTGCAGCTGGGAGGCACAAAAGGGGCTGGAAATTTTCTACAGGAGTTTCTGTATGAACTGTTCAGATGCTTGCTCAAGTATTACAAATATTTCTTCACTGTATTCCTGTCTTCCTAATTCCTCCACTTGTAATGATCGTCTTTTTAGGAATCCTGTAGTAAAACAAGCTTTAGCAAACATTCATGACCCACCTTATGATTTCTTTCCAGAAATTTATGACTTATTACAATTTACTAAACAAACTTTAGATTCATACTTGGAAAAGGTAATCTCATAACTTACACGTGGTCGTTACAAGTAACTTTGCTGATCTGATTCAGGATTTCTTAGCCAGAACTACTGCATTAGGAAAAGCTGCTACTGCTGTCCGAAATTTAGCTCCTGAAGGCTCCCCTGAATCACCTCCAGAAGTTGATTTCAGAGAGGATGGGGCAGATGTAGATAAATAATTTGAGACCGTACAGGGATCCACAAGGGAGTGGAATCCATCATATCCCACTGTGGCATAAACTGGTTTTCATTTATCCATTTATAATACTCTACAATAGCAAACTTTAAATAAGGCACAAAGGCTGTTGTAGTAGCATATAAATTGTCTGATCTGGGGAGAATCAAATTTAACAGAATATATTGCCAGATTGCAAAAGTGGTTTCTGACACCTGCAGCCTACAGAGGAAAAGATGCCCCAACCATTAAAGTAATCACTAGATCAATTCTGGGCAGCACCACACAGCTCAACAAATTCTTTGGCAGTTGGAGGAAATGCTGGATCCAGAGGCAGAAAGAAAACACTAATCCAATAGGGCTGTCAGGCTGCCTTTTAACCTCTGTATGGCTGCATTCAAACACTAGTAGACTCCTTCAGGGTATTCTGTGGTCAAGTGCTGCCTCACCCCATGTACACAACACAGCACAGCTCCCTGCCATTCCCCAGGCTCAGCCAGAGTTCCAAGACCTACAGCAGAGGTACAGAGAGCCTTATTGAGAGAGACAGTCATGATCCAGAGTTTTTTTCCTTAGGACTTTAAATTTCTATCTGATAACCACCACTTGGTTGCACGGCTAGCACAAATAATACAATGTAATTTGCAGTGGAATAATAGCTTTTACGCTGCTACATGTACTTTTACTCAGACTCTTAGTAACAGACACACTACCCATCATCACCTGTCCTCCAGCAGCAATACACAAACCTGGTGTTTTACAAGGAATCTTTGCCACAATAGTTGTTTCGCTCCTTCCCAACAAGTTTTGGTAAAATGCTATAAACAAACAAAACCTTCAAGGTTACCTCCAGTAAATTCAAGATTACTATATCTCTGAAGACAAATTATTTACACAGAAGAAACAGCCACAAATAGTACAAAAAAACCTCTCCTGAGCCACTCCCTGGAAGATGCCACATCCTTCACCTCATTTCTTGGCCTCCGTTTCTAATGCCAGAAGTGGACCAGTTGCACAGAGAATTTTCTGCAACACTTTTCCTTCGAGGACTAGCCTATAAGCTGCAAGCAAAGCACATTGCCAAAAACTGTCTTTTAAAGCAGAAAAAGCCTACTTCATTTCAAAATATGGATTTTTTCAGTCATTAAAAACAAATTACCAAATTGGAGAGAACATAGATAAGAGAGGCTTTCCCTAGGGACTTTACAGAGGTTTCTTCTATATCAGAGGTACCAACATGAACAATTCTCATGCATTTCCTGTATTCATCTATTTTGATGCATGTTCCTTTCCACCACTGAAAGGAGGCAGGAAGAACATGCCAAAAATCCACTTGTGCTCTCCCTATTTTTCAAATAGTAAATGTTCTAACAGTTGCAGGTATAATTATGGCTGACAGCTGAGAAAGTTACAATAAAGAGAAGTCTAGAATTGAATAAAGACCCTAAACTTCTTCATCCATACTGGCATAGTTAACTGACTAAATAAAGTGCTTTCTTGATTAGCCTCTGAACATATTTTTTGTTTTGTACACAAAAACATATGATCTCTAGCCCCCTGAGAAGTTTACAGACTCTTCATTATTTGGCAAAAAATTAAATTCATAAGTGGCTGAAATATTAAAAAAATTACCACAGCCCATGTTCTCCATAGAACATGTTCACAATTATTCATTATAATTACATACTGGGTGTCTAGACGCTAATGTAAAGGCAACTTCCAACAGATTTTTTTTTCCCCTTTTCCTAGTTGGTCAATCGAAGTATACTGTGGAATAAGATCTTTTCCAGCTTCTCCGTGAGAACTTACACATGTCAGTTTACTTGAGGAACTTCCCATACAGCATAACTATGAGCAAAAAAAAAAAGCTCCAAGTTTTGGACAGCGATGTCTTCTTCAACATTTAAGTTAACTAGATGATTACAAAGTCTTCAGACATTCCATCATCTGATCTTCTATCTACCCAGTGTGAATTGGCTGATCACATAATCACCACAGAAAAAGCAGGTCTAGAGCAGCTGGAAGAAAGCAACAGAATGAAAAAGCCTTCCCCCTTGCAAAAGACACCAGTGAATTGTTAAACAGTGGCGCTGAGATCACTTTGGAAAACATCATTGCTAAGAGGAGAAGCTGGTCTCTACTCAGCTCTTCTGGGCACTCCCCTCACACTTCACTACTGTCACTTTAGCAGCATAAGAAATACTACAGAAAACTAACAGGTCTCTCTGCCATGCTGCCGTGCTCCACAGCATGGTTTATGCCATGGTAGTCAAAGCATCTGCTTTCACTGATACAGATTCGCTGTTATGAAGTCTGCTGGTTTGCAGAAGGCCTTGATTAAACTGCTGCAATACTTCCTCAAGAGAAACCGAAGCGCCCAGAATGACTAATTAAAATTGTCTCAGTAGAAAGTTCTTCTGTAGTATCCCCGTACTTAAGAAAGCAGAAAACTCCACTACCTGAAAAGCATACAGAAGCCTCAAGCCAACATTTGGTTCTGCCTAACATTTCAATTCCCAGCAGGTCTATCTTTACAAAACAGACTGTACAAGACTGAACAACCCTTGCAGATTTCTCTCCGTCCATATCTCCTGCCAAACATAACCATGCCACATGTTCCTGCATATAGAATAAATGAGAAACAGAAAACAGCTATTTTTGTGCAACTTTCCTAGTTTACAGCAACAGATATGACTTAGGAGCAAAAGAGACAGCAGTCAGATCAGTATGGGAGCCACTCTTTAGCAAAAGTGAAGACCTGTTCCCATCAATTCACATTCTCAAAAGTGGTCTGAGTTATTTAATCACCATTTTATAGACAGGATAGAGCGCTTATTACAGTACTACAAAAATTCCAAAATTCTTATTATCAAGCCCTTGTACTTCCCGTATCTAAAAATGTATTTTGAGATATTCTTCAAAAAATCAGTTGTATTGTTCTAATGTTTTATGATAGTGATGCAATCACTACTGACTGTCAAGAGAGATGATAATGGGGAGTAAATAGAAATTCACAAGGCCAAAATGCCCATCCACACCTGCAGCCCCAAGCTGGTTTGTCACCTAAATATAATTTGCTTCCAAGTAGCAGCTGAACAGGTTTCTGGTTTCCAAAGTTATGAAACTGAACTTCAGGAAAAATGAAAGATTACTTGGTATGAGAGCAGTATCCATTATTCTAGCCGCCCCTTCTAAAAGAATGCCAAAATAACGATAAAAGAACTTTTATTTAACTCTCAGTTTCAAGATGCATTTCACAGCCTAAGAGAACAAAGCAAGACAGTGTGCAATTTTGTGTAGTGGAACAGCTTCAGTGTAGGCTGTCAAGTTGCAACTACAGGCGCATGCTGCTTCTTTCAAGTAATGTTCCCACATAACAAATAAAGGTTTTCTCATATTTCTCTGTAGTGATTTGGAACAGTAATTCTGAAAACAGTTGCAAGGAGCAGTACATAAATTTTTTCAGAAACAGATGTAACGTACAATATTCCACACAAATGTACATTTGAGCAACGATAGCTCATTGCTTAAACAAGGTTGTGTTTTATGTTTGACAGAGCTACCACAAAATTAACTTTTCTTTCAAAAGTCATATGACAGAAGACTGTAAGGAAGCTGGATTGGGTTGTTTGGCTTTTTCTCAGCTTTTCTGTTCAGGTTTATAAACATCAGTAAAAGCCAGGAACAGAAACAGACATCTGAGATAAATCTCTTTCAACAAAAAAACGCCCACATGAACTGGTTTCTACCTTTTAATAAAAAGAGAGAGGGGGTATGTGAAGACAATCCTTCCCATTTCATGACCCAAATGAAAGCAGCAGAACAACGGCTGCCTGAGGAACTTCCCCCGGTGAAGTAAATTGAGGAGAATGTTGTTTACTTCTGTTTACACACCCATCATAAAACCAAAGTTGCACCCAGCAAGCCAAATGTAATGATTCCATGGCTTCAGTTTCGTGACTGCTCTCATCTGTTCCAAGTCCTCAATGCGGATGCCTAAAGCAAAATTGGCTCTTCCCCCGCCACGCTCCCACATTATCTATTGTGTTAAGCACCAGAGTTCTTCAGTCAGTGGACAGAAACACATAATTATTTCCCATACTCGTCAGCACAGGTTTCAGCTCACTGCACAGACTTGCCATTGCTGGTAAAGCTCAAGGGAGGTGTTAAACATGTGAAACATGTGAGGCTGAGGGCAGAGGAGAGGGAAGTGCGGTGGCTGCTGGAAAAGGCAGCCCTAACGTCATCTTAAAACAATTGTCAGGCAACAGGAGGTTGTTATGGGTCTGGAAAGGGAAATCATTAAAAAAAAAAAAAAAAAGTAAGGTCTTGGCACCAGTTCAGTTGCAAGACTATGGCTTGCTCTTGGTCTACTGTTACTCTAGCATCTCATCACCTATGCCAAGGACACTTTATTTGCCAACACATTACATAGGCCAGAAAGGTATCTGTGGGACACATACTTTGCAAATCAAGCACTTTAACCTCTACTCTGCTTTCCCATGAACACTGCTCTCTCCACAACCCTACACACTAGGAATTGTTCACTCTGCCAGCCTGAACCAAAGCTGAGTCAGCCCTGTGGAAGGCTACTCCCTCCCAACCATCTGCAAGAATCCTCTGAATTTCCTCTGCCATTAGCAGCATAGCTTTATTTTAATTGAAGTCATAAAATATTACTGTGCTAGTACTGTAATGCAGCTGTAATGTAGAAAATAAACCACCACCACAACAACAAAACTGACAGAAAAAGAAAACCTGAACTAATTGTGCAACGTGTTTGCTTTGTTGAACCTCGGAATACAATCTAATATTCAAAAGATTATCAAGATGTGACAAAATGGTATTGCCATACCTATAACTGGCTAAATGGCACAAATAATATGGCAATACAGAAATGATCAACCACCTTCCTGAGAGCCTGAATGTAGCAGAAGAATTGAACGAGAAAAAAATGTTTCACAAGTGGATCCAAAAGGCAGTCTTGGATCTTCAGTGAAGCAACAACAGCAAATAACAGCTAACAAACAGTAAGAGAAGTCTTTCAAAACAGCTCAGCTCATGGTTTATATTGATAACACTCACTGATGATGACTGATATGTCTTCAAAACTTAAGCAATCTTTGCCAACTGATCAAGATTAAAGCTTCCAGTCAAGAGGAAGGGGAAAAAACAAGACAGCAGTACGTGGTAAGCTGCCTGTAACATGGGTTTTCTTCTGTGTCATGAGACTCCCTCACATGTTCTCAGAAAGAGAAGCCGAGGCTTCCATTTTCAGAGAGCAACAAACAGCGCCACTGACTCCAGACAACTCCTCATCACAATGGCATTCTCGTTGACAGCTTTACATGCAAAAGCACCTACACTATTGCCACTGAGGTGCCAATCTGGAGTTCAATCCTACCCTCAAGGACTGGGTAAGCTGCAATGAATATTTATGCTCAGAAGGGTCTTAAAGAGAACAAAGCCATAAGCAGCCCAGTTCCTTCACATGCTTTACTCCATGTGCAAGATGTCACTAATTCTATTAAGTGAGTAGTCACATGAAACAATCATCTTTCCCTAAAAAGGGTTTCAGGTAATTTGGAGATGCTAAACTCTGATTCACCTGGGAATTCAGATGACAGGACTCCCAAAGGGCTCAGTGGGTGCTAGAATTATCTCCATGCACTTCACTTATGCTAATTTCACACTTGGCCTCCAAGGGAATCTCTTCACAATAAAAAAATAAGAAGCCTAGAAACTACACAACAGTAGAATGATGCCATGGAAATTACGAAGCCTTAACTCATACCTGCCACATTAACACCTTCTAACTTATAGCACAGCCTGATCTAATAGCTGTTTATGAAATCCACAACTAACATGTGATACAAAGTCAGTTATCTGAGGCTCTCATTCAACCACCCACTCTCAGCTAAACCATCACCTCACCAAAGTAAGGCAGAAAGTTGAGCACAAAACTGTACAGACTAAGGAGGATGGGCACTTACATCTGCACAATAATTTTGCAGTTTGTTTACACAGCCATCTGTGCTCCAAGCTGGACCAACTGCCTACGCTGCTGAAATCCATCATATGAGAATTCACACGGTCTTGTACAAGTCACCATAATCTGTACAGTTATCATCTAGCCAACTTATCCAGCTTCTTTGCATTTAATATGTTTCATCCCAACACAGACAACAATTCAATGAGCAGCTTTGGCTTTTGCTTATGATGTGCAGACCCTCTCTTGCCCTGGCTTGGCCTGTAATACCCTGAATTTAACTAAAAATATCCTCAATTCACCATACCAAAGAGAACAGGCCTAAGCCTATAGCTGTATCAGTATCAGGACAACTAAAGCCAATGCACTCCTGATACTCCCATGTGAACTCCAAGTTGGTTTAAATGAGGTCAGGCAACAACTGGTTCTCTGTCCCATAAGCAATCGTGCCCTAGCCAGGAACACTCCTTCCACTCCTCAGCATTGGGTGGATTTTTCTGGTGACTGCTATTGTGGTGAATGCAGAAATTAGTGACTATCTCAAGACTGGTGGGCCTAATGTGTTTTGAGCATTGGCTGTTGCTTAGTCTGCACATGAATCATCCTCACAGAACACTTCTACCACTAAATCCTCTCATTGTAGTCTTCCAAGAGCTTTTAATAACTTGAACTGTTACAGAGAAATAACACTGGTGCCTAAAGAAACAGGCATTTTAATAAGCTAAGTAGACTCTTAATGCATCTGCCCTAGTAAGTTTTCAGCTGCAAACTCTAACTCATGCTGGGAATAAAGAGATAACCATGGCATGCAATAGATACCCTAATGCCAAGCACAGATGTAAACGCTGCAGGCTGGACTCACCCAGATTTAGAGCCAGGTAGCCACCAGACCCAGTTCAAAAGCACAAGGAGGCAGAAGAGAAAGGAAAATAGGTTGAATCAAGTGGTATCAGCACCTCCTATAGTTTAGAGTCTGGGGATGTTTCTGTCACTGGGCTATCCTTCCCAAGTTTCAGTGTGACAGACCGTACTTTATTTCCCATGCTAAAGCCTAAAGAAGCTGATAGAAACTCAGTGGGAAACAGGAGATGCAGTACCCAGCATCTCTGCAAGATAGCAGCTCCTGAGCATGGAGCTGTCGGTTCCCATAGACATCTCCCTCACGATGCTATGCTGGCTCTCAGCCCTGTCATGTACCATCCTTGGCATCTGTGCAGTACACAGAGACCTCAACTGCACGCTGCTCCCAAAACGGGTATCAGTACCAAAGAAGTGGAGATGGAGAGTGTCAGACATACTCAAACAGCCAGGCTCTAAGAGAACCTACTGCCTCTCCCAGCAGGCAACCAAGACAGGAACAAAAGAAATATCCCTCTCAAGCCCAGGAAGGCAGACTGACAGATTCAGAGAGAAAGAGATGAAGGTTAAAGTGAATGCTCTCAAGATAAATGTCACTAAAATCTACCAGGAAATGCCAGTGCTCCACTCAAGATCCCGCAAGTTTTCAAAATGGAATTACCAACTCCAGTGACTAGATTACTGCTTCAAGAGGCCTCTTGGGAATTATCTGAATTTCAATCAAAACTGTTAAACAAAGTCCATGCCCTACTAATGTTGTTATACTTTAGACACTTTGAAGATTAGCTGTAATCACAGAATTATAGAATCAACTGGGTTGGAAAAGACCTCTGGGATCATGAAGTCCAACCCTTGATCCAACACTGCCATAGTACTAGACCACGGCACTCAGTGTCACATCCAGTTTCATCTTAAAAACCTCCAGTGACAGTGAATCTACCACCTTCCTGGGCAGCCCATTCCAATGTCTGATTACTCTCTCTATTAAAAATTTTTTTCCTAATATTCAACCTGAATCTCCCCTGGCAGAATATTTTACTCTGAGTTGGATGCAAGGTTTACCTCTATTCTTTTTGCTCACACGTGCTGCAGGAAAAAAAGTAGAGAAGGATGGATGCCTGCCAGTCATGAAAGTACTGTAATCTCAAAGGATGTCTCAATATGCAAGGCTGTAAGCAAGCCTGAAGAAAACTTACAAATGACTCCAAGGACTAGAAATTGTTTTGTCACTACTTGTTAGATCGCTGGGAGTAAGATATGGGATGAGTACAGACAAAGAAAGGAATCAGTTCAAAAACTGTATTTCCTTGTATGAAACAGAACAAACATCAAGCCTAACCCTTACTCATGAAAGCGCTACACTTGAGCAATGACTAATCACATGAACACAGAATGCTGTCAGGGCAGTGATAACCATTTTGATAGCAAATAACTTTAAAAAAAAACCAAACAAACCTTAAATGGGTGTGTACATGCTTGCATGAAAGGATATTATTTTTTTTATTCATTAATACCATAGACATGATTCCATTTGCAAAGATTTACAAAACATGAACTGTATTTGCTACCAAAGCATGTAATTGCATAGTTTTAAAAATCCTAAAACTAACATGAAAGTCCTTTCGAGCCTGATTTGCATTGAGACAGCAAAATTTGCATTCAACTGATTTCTGCATTTAGATGAATACAATGGAATTATGAAGCAAAATTATTTCCCTTTAGTAAATTAATAGGTATTAAATTCTGTAGTCACTGCAACAGAATAGAAACTTAATTTTCCAGGTGGCCTCACTGATATCAATGGGACTCCCTCAGGCTAAATAATCAGAAGGTGCCAATACTGAATATCACTAGAGTGCCAAACTGGATGTTATATGCAGCAGGGAACATCTGACAGCAAATATTAATCCAGGCTTAAATATTACTACAATTCATATTCTGAAAATAAATTTTTAAATTAAACATTGCACTGACAAATTTTTTGGCCCTCTTTAACTATCCCAACTCCAGGATATAATTTTTGTTTTTTTAGTAAATCATAATTGCTGGCCAATCACAGTTTTCAACACATTAGTCACTGTTGTGCTGACTGACTTTGTTCTTCATACACTTGTTCTACATTAGCATTTTTATCTGAAAGTACATAAGTCTTAAAAATTTGTGAAACTTGGGTGAAGAGTGTTCAAATCTGACACAAATCTGACAGCTGGCAGCTCCACCTGACAGCCCACTAAGTTTCCAGCTCTGACACTTGTGCAGTTTAAGGGCTGACCTACACCAGAGGGGAAAAATTATGGTCTTAAAACAGGTGGCCAGTACACTGTTAAGACTGATTCAAGAACAGCTTTTTTTAAAAATTTAATTTACCTGGCTTTAATGAACCCCATGCTAAAGGGGGAAATACAGGTAGGAGAGACAGCTTCTTTTTTTCTCTCATCTTTTCACAGCACCAGTGCTGGAAAGACCAGAGTGACAAGGACAAGAGGATGAAGCAGCAAGATGCTACAATAGCAACCACCAAGTGGAGGAAGAGGACCTGGGTCTACTGGACAATGACACCAAGAACGGAAACAGGCCAAAGAAAATGGATAGAATAAAGAATTTTAGGGTCAGAAACAATGGTATGTGGAGACTAAAGCACGAAGTTCAGAGGATAAAGGGATAAAACAGCTGAAGCTGATAGTGTAAAACTGCCCAGTCTCAGCAAGGCAGGAACAGAATAGGAATTTGCTACTCAGAGTTCAGACCTGAAAGTAAACCCTGTGGATCATTGTCCTCTTCTGCTGATGAGGGCAAAGTATCCACAAAATGTTATATTTTTTTACGTCTACAGATGAAGGGAACCAACTACTGCCATCAGGAATGCTGGTGTCAATGAGGTTGCACAATCCCATGCAGCTGCTGGTATAATGTTATATGATGATAGCTCAGATTTTTCAGTTTGGTTATGAAAAGTAACCCAGAAAACTATCTAGAAAACTAAAAACATTTTAGAAACATTATTCAATCACTCTGAAGACAAGGAATCTAAGAAATGAGGTTTTCTGTGACACCACATCTCAGTCTCCCTGCACACTATGATACTGTTAAACTAGTCTACCCACGCCCCACACTTCTCTCTCCCATGACTTGTGCCTCACCAATGCAGAAAATTACCATTTCTTTCATTAAGAAAGATTACTCTATTTATATACAGAATTCCTGCTTGGTCTAACTGAAGAGAGAGGAATGAAAGGCACAGCCATAGAGTGTGAATCCTCCTTCTAGGCATCATCCCAATACCTCCTATGAAATCACAGTGCAAGATGGAGAAAAGCCATCACATCTGTCAGTGGTTATGCTCTCTGTCTTCCTGATTCCCTTGTACTAGTCTAGAACCTTTGAGCACAATTTGATTTCAGAACATGCAAAAATTAAAACATCCCAACAAAAACAGAAAAAGCATAAACAAATGCCCTCTTGGGGCAAGGGAAAAGCTGGCATTTCTCAGTCATCATGCCAAAAACTGAATGATAATTTGAGGGAAAACTGTGCAGGGATTGAAGCAAAATTTATCAAAATGTAAAAGGGAACAACTTTCCACTGTAAAGGAGTGCTGTAACAGCAGTTCCCTACTACATAGCACCACTAGTCAGAGCTGCACAGAGAAGCCCAGAGGAAATTTAAAATTCCATTTCATTATGGCACATGGGTGGGGGGCAGAAACAATACATGGAACACAGAATGAACTGTGAAGACTTAAAAAACCCCATATCTGAATCGGTATTTCTTTGTGAGTGAAGCAGGGTCCTGATGTGACAGCAGAATTAGACTGTCATACTGGCATCGTGATGCAAAGCAAGGTTTGCACAGAGATTTTCAATTATTAAATCTGATGCTTTCATCTCTGCATACTTCTGTGTTGTCACAGTAATGAAAGAAAATAGGTTATGTTATTATGACCATCCCCTGCTTTTCCAGGTTAAAGGTAGAGTAGGAGACCGATGATACCAGGCATATGCAAATTACTCTAGAACAGCATATGGTGACAGTGCAGGAGAGAAGAACGAGTCTGGGGACCCAAAGGACCAGTGAACCTCGGCAGCAGGAGTCACAGCACAAAGCTGCACGGTCCAAAAGCAGCACAGCAAAGAGCTTCCCTGCACCCAGCACACTTAATCTGCAACCCAGATAGTCTCCCATGAATAATCAAGGCTTGATTGTGTACAGCAGAACTCTATTAACCTCACCACTCACTGCAGCAAGCCACATCCTCCATAAACTGCTTAGTGATCAAGCAACCTTAAAGTGCATAGCCTCTTACAAATGTCTTGAGTCTAGTAATGGGCTAGTTGCCTCCAAGGCCATGGCTACAGTACAGAGCTTCATTTCAGATTCATCGGTTTTGAAGACTTCGGGGAATCCATTATCATCATCTAATCTTTTCCTCGCATATGAGAGCCAGATTCCTAATTCTGTAGCACGTCAGGAACAGTTTCTCCTTTCATCTCATGAACCAAAACCGTTGAAAGCTTTGGACTTACCGGTGAGAATACAAATCAAGACACAGCTCAGGATTATCTGATGGGCAGTAGCCAGTGTAAAATAAAGCTAGCAAGCACATCTACTCCTCCAGCCTTTATGCTTACCTGAAAAGAAAGGTACGACTAGATGCAATGATCCTGCAAAGGGAAAGATCAGGTGTGCTGACCAGGCACTTACAGCAAACGTCGAAGCTGATGTTGTACCTCTGTTTTAAGCTGGGGGGGGGAAGGGGGAAGGGAGGGATTTGGCAAAAGAGTCAAGGATGTTTCTGAACACTTAAGTCATACGGAAGTGGGGAGAGAGAATAAAGGAGCACCTCAGGTTAGATCTCAAATAGGCAAGTCTCAACTTCTGAGGAAGCTGACCAGCACAGAGGAAGGACACATCAGGCACCTGGCACACACAGTGTTACAGCTGAAGAAGACTAACAACTTGTCCAGCTATCAAGATGAACCACTACCCAGTGTTCAGTGGCATCACGTTCTGGGGCATCTGCAGATGGAACACCACCTCATTATCCACAGACAAAAAGCCACACCAGAAATGCACTTCTGCTGCCACTTGTGCTTGAGCAAAAAAATTTCCGAACACTGCTTTTCCCCACCCAAATAAAAGCCAACGGTGTCAGGTGTGAGACATCACTTGCAAATTGAACACTGGACACCGTACTGAAGTAATGAAAAAAATGCACTAGAAATTCTCTAACTCCTGGTAATCTTTCTTTTTTTCCCCCATCATTCACCACTTAAAGCAAACAGTAAAGAAAAAGACCAAAACAAACCCAAAAGGGAAATTCTAAGCATTCTCCATGATTCTCTGGAGTAAGTAATACTCTTACAAAAGCAGTCTGGCAAACACCCTGTGAGCTGAAGTGATTTGTAATTAATTGCTAATATTTCCAAGGAAAAGTTTCCTTTAAATAATACACGGGAATCAAACATCTTGAAAAACAAATTATGGCTCTTGAAACTACCTTTGTGGCTAAAAGCAGCCAAGGCAAAACTACCGCCACAAAGCATAGAACCGTTTGTAGCTACTCTCTCACTGTTTGTAAAGCATCAAGAGTAAGAAGCTGACATCCGACTTGGGAAAGGAAAAAAGTCAAGAGTAGGGACTCCATGCCACAGTTTGTAAACCCAGCAGCAGACCTGAGAGGTGGAGTTTTTTAGCTCAGCAAAAAGTGTAATAAAATCCTCGGCTGCCCTTAGTTTTAGCCTGACATATCCTTTTGCAGTAAAACAAACACGAATAGCAACGCAAGTTTCTGCAGGAAAACACCTTACCAAAACTGCTCCGAACCAAAACCCAACCCACCGACCAAAAGCACGATAAAATGGTTGATGAAAAAGTGAGTACGTTACCCTGACAAAACCAACTGCTGTACAACGGCAAACGAAACGGACCGAAAAGTAGGACTCCATTTTCAATCGTGATGAAATAAAGCGGGGATTTTTCAACTGAGCACCAAATCCGCCGAGGCGCGGCCGCTGCCGGCGGGCGATGCGAATGCCGCCCGCCGGGGATGCGCTCTGCCCGCGGACCGTGCCCCCGGGGCGGCCCCCGCCGCCCAAGGCTTACGGCCCACGGCGCAGCAGGGCCGCTTTCAGCACCGCCACCGGCAGAGACACCGGGCGGGGACACCCCGGTGCGCAGCCCCCGCCCCGCCGCGCGTTTCGTGGAGCTCCCGCCGGCAAGCAGCCGCGCAGGGCCCCGGGCGACACCCGCTCTCCGCCCGGGGCACCGGCCCGCACATCCCCTCCCGCCGGGCGCGCCCCCGCCCCGCGGGTCCTCCCGCGCCGCCCCCCGGGTCCCCGCCGCCGCCTGCGCCACCGCGGGAGGCCGCGGGCCCGGCCCCGCCGCTCACCGTTCTTGACGTCTCCGGGCGCCGCGCCGCCCGCGGCCGCCGCTCCGCCTGCCCCGCCGCCCGCTCCGCCGCCGCCGCCCGCGGCCGCCGCTCCGGCTCCGCCACCCGAGGCACCGCCGCCCGCCGCCGCCGAGGCTCCGCCGCCCGCCGCCGCCCCGTTCTCCTGCTCGTCGCCGCTGCTGTTGGCGCGCTTGTTCTTCTTGCCCTTGCCGCCCTTCTGGTTCGGCATCGCGGGCCCGGCCGCCGCCGCGGCGGGGCGGGCGGGCGGCGGCGGCTGCAGAAGGCGCCGCCGCCGCTACCTCCGGCTCATGGCGGGGCCGCGGCGGCCGCGCTGCGCTGCGCCGCGCCCGCGGTGGGCGGCGGGGCCCGGGGGGCCGGGCCGGGGAGGGCGAAAGGCGTGTCCCGCTCGGCCGCCCGCCACCGCCGCCCCTCTTCCTCCCGGAGCAGGCGCGGGCGGCGGCGGGAAGCGGCGTGTGCCGGGGGGGGCTGGGGCTGAGCCAGGCGCGGGCAGCGGGAGTGGCTTATCGGGAGAGGGAAAGCCCCGCTGCCGCCGGCAGGGGCGGGGGGGTTGTAGCGCCTCCCGGGAGGGACGGATCGCACCCTGCTGCCGGGAGCTAGAGCGGGCATCGCGGCTGTAGCCGGTGCCCCCGCATCCCCGGGGCGAGGCGGGAGCCAGGGGTCTCCCTGCGGGTTTCTCACCGCGGCATCCCAGGCGGTATGAATGTCCAAACAGCGGGAAACAGTTGGAAAATGTCACCTAAGTGTGGAGGAATAAAGGGGGGAGGGGAGGGATGGGAGGAAACCAAAGCAATGCGTTCTCGTGTCTGGGGTGTGGGTCAAGGAGCACAAAGCCTTACAACAGTAGAGCCCTGACTTGGGATTTCTTATCTCATCTGGTTCCTGGTATGGATAGATTCGTGGGTGACGGATAACGGGATAACTCCTTTAGAATATGAGTTGGATGAAGACATTCAAACTGCTGCGCACGCCTGGAGCAGAGCTGGAAGCACCGAGGCTCGACAGAGGCTTTGTGGAAAGGTAGTAGCCTCCTCTTCTGCAGGAGTCCAGGAGTCCTCAGTGGGAGGCCCTGCGGAAAACTGGTAACTAATATTCACGGGATTCCTGCACCCAGGGATGCGAGATGCTGCCTGTCAGCTGCAAAACAGCAGCACTCGTGACATGCCTTTGCCTGGCTGACGAGCAGCAGCTCCCTGCTCACAAGTACCATCTGGCAGTGTGCTCACATTGCTACCTACCAGCTTATCCAACTTGGGAATAAAAAATTACAACCTATTATAAAAACATTAGACCAGCTCTCAGGATGAGCCGTTATTTTGAGCTTGGCAAGCTTTTCCTTGCACAAAGATTAACTTTTTTTCCTTCTCTTCCAGGTCTTGCAGATGAGGCTTCCATGATTTTTTTACACGGGCATGTAAGAAATTGAGGAGTTATGATGAGTGGTCTGTGACTGTTCCACGCTGGGAGGACAAGAGGCTGCCTGAGATGTCTGGGCTCTAGAGGTCAAGTCAAAGTGGATGGGTCAGAACATGCAAGAAGTGAGGTCTGTCTGATGGGAAGAGGCTGTATTTTGTAAGTCACAGGTTTATCTGCAGTGACTGGGCAAATGGGCTGGAATAGTTCCCAAATCTTTTCCTGGGAGGCCCTGGACATACATCCCAGATCGTCTCGTACCTGGGCCTACCTAAGCCAGGGCCTTTGTTTTGCAAGAAAATTAGCCGCCATATTTTCAAATACTCTTGAAGTGGCTATCACAATAAGTTTTGAGTTACATAGCCTAGTCTCTTTCCTTGCAGAAATCAACATTTTAGAGAGATTTTAAAGCAGTTTCTTGTGTTCATGGAAACTTTCTGAAAATATGTGCTTTTCAGTATCTTGCATTGCCATAGCTAAATGTCCTGCCTGTCTTAAGTTCACCGTTTTGAAACTTCTAAATTGCACTTCTGTTTAGAAATCAAAGGAATGGAGAAAGTGTAGCCAGTTTCCAAGGCCACAAGGTTGGACAAACCTTGATTCCAGCCACCTCAGTTGTAGACTATCTATTTGTTTTGGCAAGAGCAGATTTTGCCCTTCTTTAGGTTTACACAGGAGAAAAAAAGAAAAAAGGATCCCTTCCACTATCTTGCTCGCTGGCAAGTAAAGGTGCTTGCCTGCAGTAACAGCCGCAGACCTCCAAGGAAAACTTTTCAAGTCTGCAAATTCCAATAAAACAGTGAAAACCCTATGGATATAAAATAGAGGCCTGAGTCTCATATCCAGAGTACGTGCAGTATGTCAGACTAAATTTGCACTAAATTGACTAAATGTGTCAGTTTGAGCCAAGACAGCAGCTCCTTACCATGAATCAGAAGAGCCACTTCCATGGCTGGATAAGGGACTGTAACATCTCATAAATCAGTTTTGCAAAATGTAAGCTTCCCGGTTTGGCAGGTCAAATCTTAGTGATGTTCAGTCTTTATGCTCTTGCAAGAGTTGTGCCATGTGTAAGCAAGACCTTCTCAGGATGAGATCATAGAAATCAAGTGCAGAGATCAAGTGATTCATGACAGTTTCAGCAGTCATGGAGATCTGCTGTAATGTTCTGGGGGTGAAAAAAGTCTTCCATAAGTATGGCAAGTACCAATTGTACCATGTATGCTGCCTGATTTCCCTGGCCTGGTCAGACTGGCACAGTTCCCTGGTACATGTTCTACATAGACCCACGGTTGGTTGTGGGGTAATGAGGATCCCTAAGCATGAGGGGTCTCCACCAGCCTCTCCACAAAGGCCTTCCCCTTCTGTGCCCCATGAAAGCAAGTCCTTACTGCACATCATCAGCCAGGACTTGTCCTGGAGATGCATCTTCCTGACAAGTGTAGCAAGTCCACACCAACTGGTCCTGCAAATTCTCTCTTCACAATCCAATCCTTTGCAGAAGCTTTCATAACTCAAAAATAAGTATCTCTTTTTCTTTCTATATGTACTACACAGATAATTTGTGACAAGTTCACTCTGAAATTAGTTATTTTAGAAGTCAGGTAAGTAGTTACATCATTCACACAAATTTTGGAAAACTTAACCAGATTTCTGTTCGCACTTAGATCTTTTCCATTTATCATACTTTCTTAAGAGTTCCTTTATCAGAATAGATACGATTTCCTTAAATAAACAAGGAAGATATTGGAAAACATGTCACCTTTCACAGCCTTTTATTCTTATTTGTTTGTATTTTTTATATATTATTCCTTTCCCTATACAAAGAGCTAACAATAGTCAGAAAGCTGACCTTAGCATACTTGATTTGCAGCAGTTCACAAATTGTTATATCTCATTGAATTTTGATTTAGAACATAAAAGGCACCTTAACACGCATCTGTAGTAACGTAAACAGCATCACCTTTGTATACTTCAAAAGAACTGCATATATAAAGGATCAAGAGACTTTGAGAAAATGTACTAAGTCTGTTTTCTACAGAGAAGAAAAATTCCCCTAAGCAATATATTTTGGATTTACAGGTATTGGCCCGTATTTCGTTCTTGGTGTAATCTCCCTTGAGGTTAAAAAATGAGCTTGAAAATATCAATAACAGAAAAAAATTACTGCACCTGATCAGCGCAATGGTATAGGAACAAACAAGACTTTCTTAGTAGCTATAGACTAGACACTTGAAATCAGGGACATACTCTGAAAAGAGACTCAATTGACAAGAAATGGGAGTAGATAAAATAGTGCCATTTTACTTAAATTACTGACAGAGAGAGATGTATTTCACTCCACGGCTGTCAAAAAGTGTGAGAGAAACCTAATAGGAAGATGTTGTGAATCATTTTGGGATCTTCCTGTCAGAAATATTTAATACAAATAACCTGTATTATGAACTTTCTATGTAGGTGCTTTTATGTAAGCCTAAGGTTAAAAAGAATGAATTAGATGAAAATAGTGAAAACTCAAACTCAGACCTCTGCAGTTCTCCACAACTGTAAAACATTCATTCAAGTCCAGGTTCAAGCTGATCAAATAGAACTACCCATAACCAAGAAATAAAAATAAAACATCCTTTGTGGGAGACAAAATGGAGTACTTTGACTGGTTTATTTTATTGCTAGCTATTACCATCACCTCTCCAGATAACAGGTTACAGCTCACCCAGCTTCTTAAGATGACTAAAAAGTCACACCTGGGCTCCGGTTGGTTGTCTTTCAAAAATACCCGCTCTGAAGAGAGATAAATCTGTCATCCTCTCTCTCTGTGGCTCTCACTGTGCTTTCCACTGATGCCACAGTGGTCTTTCACCTATCCTCTCTTAGTAAAGCCCCTAGCTGAGTGCCTGGGAACATCTGTACTGCAGCTTCCCTCTCCTCAATGGCTTTGGCTGAAACTCTGAAAGCAAGAGATGAAGTGACTTTGGTTCTTCGACCCACTGTCTGTAACGAGTCTTTGTCCTAGAAGTTGCTTATAATTTTTCCTGAGTAGTGTTACGTGAATCCTTCCAGCTTTTAAGACAATAAAAGCTGGATTTCCTGAAGCATCTTTCTCTGTCCCTAATGTGAAATAATGGCAGACAGGCTGTTACCGTCACAGTTGGCCAGTGAAGTTTGCCAGGGAAAAGTGGTTTAATCAGAAAATGTGAGCTGCTCAAAAATTATATGTGACAACTGGCTGAATGCAGACTCTTGCAAAGCCCCAAGTATTTTTCAAGTCCTAGGAGCTTTGGTTCCAGAGCAGCACATTCACAGATTTTGCAGCTTCTGAGGGAAAATTGGTGTCATTTTTTACCTTCACTGTTGCTATTCAGAAGTTGGTAGATGATGAAGTTAAAGAAAATTATATCAATTTCACATAATTATAGCTGATATGACAGGGAGGGCACAGATTTTCCAAGGGAATGCCATGTGTCTGTGAAAAAACCCTGGGTTTTGGGAAGCTGCAAAACACAAAATTATCCATAACCTGGGAATTTTTCCGATTCTCCATGGGTGTTCACTGCAAAGAAGTTGCTAGCCTTTCTTCCAGGCATTTCTTAACAAAAAAAAAAAAAAAGGAAACACAACATGTAATGTGTGAGCTGTTACTCATCCTTTGAATAATGGATGCTATTTTCTGCAAAGGCTCCAAGCCACACAGGCAAATTTTCTCTGCATCTGTAGGAAGGTGGTATAGCAACAGTTGTTGAAGGAGAAGGGATGGACCACTCTTTATTTCACTTCTGTAGTGTTTACTTTTGATAAACTAGATTGAGCTTCCAAAAATGCAGGGGGGGATATGCTTGCCATCCCAGGGATGAGCAACAAGCAGGGGATCGGTCTCTTCTGGTGTCACTAATTATGTGTAAACGCCTGGGTTTGGGGATTTATAATGAGATCTCAGGAGATGGGATCTGCTATTACTAATTGCTATTACTCAATTGAACAGGAAGATTGGTTTAGACGTCTGTGGTAGGGAAGCTGCAAAGCACTGCAGAGCTGTATGTGAAATTAAGGAAAGTAGTGCTGCATGCAGTTCCTTGTACTTAAGGAAGTTTGAGTGCTAATGATCTAGGGTGAAGGCCCTGACTCCAGAGCAAAGCATGAGCATGATGTTCACCTTGTGCTGAAACCCAGTCCCACTGCCCCAGGCCTTATTGCCTTGTTATGGGGCCAGGGCAGCTGTGGCTGCAAGCACAGGGACAAGGTTTGTTTCTCCAGCCTCCTGAGCACAGCCAGTGCAGCAGGCTTACCTGTCCCTTCCCACTCACCAGGTAAAGCCCTTTGTGGTGATAACAGTCAATTATTCCATATTCCATGTGTGAAGATGTTTGGAACAATTGTGTATGCCCTCTGCTCTAGGCAGCAGGGGAGGCTGAGCTCAGCCTTGCTGTTCTCCAATCATCCTCATTCTTACAAACAGATGGGCTTCCTATACAAATCATATCTCACTTGTATTTAGCTAACAAAGCAACAATCAAAGTCTCCACTGCACCCACAAAGAATAAGGAGGATTAAAGTCTTGTCCAGTGTTCCGGAAGGCTCATTTGCATTCCCTGGTCTGGAAATTCCCCTTTTTTCCATGTTGAGAAAAGACCTTCTCCCCAGTGTTTTTCTATCCCTAAGACAAGAGAGCTAAAAAGCTTTCACTGATGGGGGCAAGTGGAAGATCATGTTCATGACACCTGCTTTGTACATAATTCCTACACATCATACACTTCTGCCACAATTATTACTTAATTCATTCCTTTCCAGAAAAATACACCAGTCATTTTGTGGTTGCCCTGTTTATCATCTCTGGCTGTGGGAGCCGGTACCAGCCAGGTGCAAGGACAATAGCTGGCTATTCATTTCTCTGAAATGAACCAGCTGTTCCCCACAGCATGCACCAAGTCTGGGTCCTGCTGCTGACAACCCCATTATGGCTGCTGCTGTGACTTTTTTAAGAGCTAATCCAGACTGATCGTTCTGAGAACATGCCCAAGTATAGCGAGGGGTAAGTATATTTTACAAAAAGACATATTCTAGGCTTTAAATCTGTCATAGAATAGCTTATAGGTCTGTGTGAGCTTTTGGGTTTCTCCCCCAGATTCATGGGAAATGTTGACTGGTACAGTTAGAAAATGTCATGTAGGGAATTGCTTACCTGCTATTGGTGTCCACCAAACTCTGTGTTCCAGCATATGGGTCAAATCATGACCTAAGCCACCAGAGACAGCAGTCACAAGTCCAATGCCTGATAAATGATAAAAAAATGCGTGGATAACAAAGAAGAGCCCAAAGGATATTTCAGCCCCACGAAAATCCCAAAGCCAGTAGAGAGTCCATTCCCTTAGGTCTGTGTTATGCAGCTTAAAGGTCTTAGGACAATGCTGCTTCTGTCTTTTTACTACATGGACCCCCCAAATGAGGTGGGGGGAAGGGAGGGGAGAGGAGAATGCTGCTGAGAAAGAGTTCATAATGAACGGATGGCATAGGAAAGAAGAGAAGATTTGCCTATTAAATGTCACAAGGCCTCAGGAGTCAACTAAGGATCCAGGTCTCAGTCATTTGCTTTCAGAATGAAATCAAATGAAATCCATAATTTCCCATTTAAAAAGCAAATAAGTCTATCTGGGTTTTCAGAGAAATTCTGGATCTGTTTTCAAGTTTGACTGTTCACCATACATTAATTGTGAGGGGTTTAAAAATTGCTTTGAACAAGATACGTTGTCAGAAAGGAAGGCATATAATTCGCAGCTGTATGAAAACAATGCAGTAAAAACAGAAATTAAACTCAGAAAATATTTTCTTAGCCTTGATGATGTCATGCACAGATCTATTTCAACTAATTGTTTTTAAATTAATAATTTCTGACTAATTGTTTTACTTTCAATTCTTTTTCACTATTAAGAAATGGAGACAAAATCTACTCATAACTATGGCTGTTACATTTAACTTAAATCAATGGGATTTTCCTCCCCTTCTTTTCTCAAATCATTTATATTATCTTTCAAAATTCCCCCTTGAAGAATGTATTTTCTGCCTCTTAGATTTTGCTCACTTCCCCCCAGCTGAGAGAAGGAATTTGTCAGTACTTTGACCTTTCTCTCTGTACTAATCCAACTTGAGTCAGTAGATGCCAAAGGGAGCTTACTTTTTTCATATTTTCCCAGTTTTATAGTGGGAATAAATAGTGTATCGTTCTTTGCATAGACTCAGGTCTGTAGAATAGTTCATTTTGTTCTACAGGCCAACAAGAAAACTGGGATGCTGTAAATACAGTGCTAAACCCCATGAATAAATGAAACTGCAAGCTTTGGGAGAGGTCGCTCAGAAACAGCTTCAATTCCAGTAGACTCTGTATTAGTGACTCAAAATTGTGTACATAGCCAATGAAACCTTCCATTCATGATGAGATACAGGGATAGGGACTGCTGCCTATTTTTTGTGAATATTGACTTTTCTTCCAGGAGATCTGCCCCCTCTTCCCAGCAATTCCACACACTTATGGTATGATACTGAGCAAATCATTTTCTCTAGTTTAAAATCTCATGTTCATTAGAATGATGGGACCATGATATGGCTGTCATTTGTGAAATTTCTTGAAATCCATGGATAAAATCAAGCCTTACATTGAAAAATTATTTGCATTATGCATTTACAGAGCAACTTCTAAGAGCCTCAGAGTGCTGTCCTGAAATTATACAAAAATGCATACAGTTTTTCAGGAGTGTTCTGGTTAGATGAAGCTGTCTGAAAAGGCTATAATCCCAGCTCAAGGACAATATCTTTGTTTTCTATTTTCATTTTCAGCTTTGGCCCGTATCGTATCAAACTCAGAAATCATTAATATTTCCCGCAAATGGCAAGTTCCAAGGGGAAAAAAAAATAATCAGAAATACCAAGGAAGGATCACTTCCAAGAGGAAGTACATTCCCAAGCGAATCCTGCACTATAGACAATGTGGTGCCTCAGGCAGGGGGTAAGGAGGAATAGAAAATTAAACTTGCAGGATGCCTGAAGAGAGCCAGGCAAACCTTGTGTATTTTAGCGTTTCTCTTCTTTTTTGTGTTTTAACCTCAATGCTTAGCCAAAATTCAAGGTTCTGTAGTAATTTTCTGTTTGGAAGAGTAATGATAAGAGACATAGGTGTCTTTGACACAGCTCCACTTGTTTACAAACAATGTACAAGACTTTGCTTCCTTGAACAAGGCAGAAACCAGCAAGCTGGAGACAGCTTCTCAGAAGGGGGTCTGGCGTGGCCAACTGTCAGCTCTCTGAACAGCAAGATCCCAGGAGATTTTCCCAGCACCATCTTCCCCGTGCTTACTCATACCCTAACTTATGCTTGGCTTTACCTACTCCCTCTTGGGTCCTCCTGGGCTGCTTGTATGGAGACGCAATCCAGGCAGTGGGTATTGCAACCTGAGGTCTCTCCAAGTCCCCCCTGTTGGCTACAGCATCAAATTAACAAGGGCCACCTCAGATAATTTCAGCGAAAAGTTGAAAAGAAGCTTTCAGGGCAATCTGAAAACTCAAAAACGAGAAGATGAGAGAATGCCCAATGTACTTGCTTCACCATAGAAAAATACCATTAATGTGAGGGCATTTGTTACTCTGGACCTGGCTGCTGCTATGAACATCTGAGATTTGTGATTTGCAGCAGCACACTTCATTAGGTAACAACTCAATACACTTCTGCCACAAGTAATAGTTGGGTTGATGTGGGCAGGATAGGGAGGGGTAAGGGTGATAAAGTACACGAAGGTAATACAGATATGCCAACAGCATCTCTATTTGGCACAGCCATTGCTGCCAGACTTAACCTCAATGCCATTCCTGTCACAGACTGAAAGGTCTCTTCTTGCTGTAAGAAGCAGAAGTCTTTTTCAACTCTCAAAGGGAAAGTGGGTTGAGTATCACAAGACTTCAAACCAGGAAACATGCATGAACTCAGTGTAAATTACAATAATGAAATTGTAGTATGTATGTAATTTCCAGCAGGAAAAAAAATCTTCTATGAGCCAGGAAGGAGTAAAAAAATTGAGGCATTTTTCATTATCTAATTTACCATCATTCCTTGATATCTCCAAGTAAGACTGGGGGCTTTGGGGTAGATCATTAAAGCTCCTTCCCTCTTTTCAGTAGCTATAGACCTCTGCACTACAGAAAAGAGAAGCTGGCATTGGAACCTGTAGCAATGCCACATGCTCCAGCAATTCTAGTGAATCCACAGAGAATTTATGGAGTATAGCCCCAGGCACATGATGAAAAGGGCAGAGAGAGTGAAGGTGATATTCAGTCTTTGGAAACACTGAGAAGAGATGAAGTTTCTTGGAAGAACTGAGCTTTGTTTGTTTGTTTGTTTCCCCCTAAGTTCCCTTAGCTCTAATCAGAAAGAGTAGGCTGTCAGGTATTGAGTTTAATTTTAGATTGCAGTGTTGTTCACTTCTCTGCTACAAAACTCAGATAGATTTAATGTCCAGACTTGAAAATCCTTTGCAGTGAAACAGGAAGAAAAATGAAGTCACAGAATTAAGACCAGTTAATGGAAGCGTACGCATGAAAGGCCTGTGGGGTGTTCCCATTAACTGCTGTGCTGATTTATATTGTTGTCATCACAATCTTTTTGCATTATGTCTCATTATACTCAAAGAATACTGTTCCAGTTTGATTGAAATTTGTCTTCATGAGGGGCATTGTCCTGACTGAAGAACAATGACATTGTCCTGCCGGAAATTACATATTTCTGGGCAATCTGTAGTGCAATTGGCCACCTATGACTGCCAGTTCACATCCACTGGATCTTTATCACCACACACAGGGCCAGCCCAGAAGCTGAGGAATGGTTAACACCCATATCTGCACTAAACCTTCAGGTGAAAGACGAACAACCACCTTTGTGTGGGACTGAGGAAGGGAAAATCCAGGCACCTCCCTCTCTGATTCAGGAGTTGAAAGTAGCTGCTCCTGCTGGGGTTCATGCTCATGCTGCCCAGAACAGCCTGGAGGCAGCCTGCCCAGGGGATGATGTGTGCACACATTGCAAGTAATCACACTCTGTACATCAGACTGCAAAACCCAAGACAAATTAATCATAATTTCACCTTGCCAAGTAAGTAAATACTGAAACCCTCACCTTACATATGGGAAAAACAAGTCACAGAAAGAGCTGGGGACAGTGCCAGGGCTGGGAAAGAGCTATCCAAGATTTCTGCTATGCTATTTCAGCTTTCATCCTGCTCCCCTCAGGCAACACAACGGATCTCTGTCAGAGTCAGACTCAATTTAACTCCTCTGGAGCAGGGCAAGGTGGCAGCCAACCTGTCATGGTATCCTATGTGGTCCCTCTTTGTGAGGAGCACATTGCACTTCCTAACTTTTGGCTTCTTGTAACTTGTCCTTTCTTTGTTGAGACAAATTGAGGTCTCAAGGAGCCCCATGCAGTAGTTCCAGGGGATTCTGGTTGCTTCTATAGTAGCAAAATAGCAGACACAACAAATAACAGTGTGTCATGGAAGAAAGAATATGTAGTAACTAAATAAATAAATTTTAAAAACACAACATCAAACTTAGCAGAGAAAATAAGATGCTTGGCCAAACCTGGTGGTCTGGGAGAGCTGACATCTGATTTATCCTACTAACACATCAGTAATTCTCTGTGCTATAAAAGAACTATGTAGTTCAGCTTGTTTGCTCTCAGAGCTTTTGCTGAAATCCCCTAGTCACATGCTCAAGAAGGAATCCTTTTATCAAAGAAGCTTTGCACTTTGCACCACAACTATTGTACATGGCTTGATATTGCCCTTCATTATAGCCTTAAAGGGGACTGACTGAGTGATGTGGCAGAAATGTGCTGACACCAGAATTTAGCTCCAGTTTGATAAGGCAAACACATGGATTTTGGCACTTACATTCAGGAGTACTAATAACAAGGGTTAGGTCTCTGCGGATATTACTAGGTCAGTGACAAAATTCTGGTGATCCAAAAGACCAGCAGGGACTCCAGCTGTATGGGGAAACAAAAGTGCAGAGCAAAAGGAATATGAGGAAGAGAAAAGAATTTGAACTAGCTGAAGCAGTTTATCTCCAGACAAAACCAGCATGAGTGAAAGTAGTATTTATGTGCATATGGGTAGAGGGGACAGAGCTTGCATTTGCAACTGGTTAGGGAAGGCAGTAAGCTCTGCCCTTTTCTTTCCAGAAAGTAGAAGGATAGACTGTTCCACATTAAAAAACAAAACAAAACAAACAAATAACAAAAAAAAAAAGGAAAATTCCCACACTGGACTGTTGTTACTCCACCTGTGCAAACACTTTTGTATCCATTGGCAACTAATCTGGAAGGCCCATCTGCTTCCAACCAACACATCAGCACCCACTGATTCCACCTCACATGCTGTTAATGTAAGTCCCCTCATTTTACCAGATCATAGAAAGGGAAGAGGAGGAAGAAATCCAACAGATTTACTCTAATCCTTGAATGCAGCTTTGAATCTGCTTTGTGTGGTCTCAGAGCCACCCTCTTGTCTATATAAACAGTGCCCCATGTTGAACAGGAGATTCTGTACAGTCTGTGGAGAAGATAAAGGACAGAAGAAATGGTAGTGAGAAACAGTTTGTAATTTAGGAAAGCATAATATAATAGTGGCAGAGTTTGTATTTTATGACAAAAAAATCCCACCAGTTTTCTTGGCTTGTTTTACAAGAACTTGCTGAAGTTTAAGTGGCAGAGAGTAATTTTACAGACTCTGACACATTTAGCTGACTAACAGAGCAAAAAAACTTGGGAAATACCTTTCACATTCAAAGGTACAAAATAATACATCTTGTGGTTTGTATCAGCCTGGTTTTCTACATGCCTAGGATTTAAACATAAACCTCTGCCAAACATAAGGAGTTTTTAAGGGTGTTAAATTGCCTAGCCCTTTTTACAGAGTGCAAAGTGATTTGAAATCATTGGGGAACGTTAATACTTTGTGGAGAGTTCCAGGTTGGAAAACTGCAGTTTGCAGCACTAAGACATATAAATCACTTCAGCTGTGGTGGAATGTGATGATTTGAAGCCATTTGGTTTGGAAATGGAAAAAGACATGATCTTGAAATATTCAAACTGCTTTGAATATGTTAAGCCCAAACCTACAGCTCTGATTGAAACATATTCAACAAACATCAAAGTACAAGCTGTAAGATCAAATACCTTCTGCTGGAAAACTTCCAATAAAACTTACCCTTTGTAGCTCCGCATATATTTGGAAACACTGGGCCTAATCATAGAGCAGTTTGCACTTGATGTAATCACCTGCTGTTGTGCAAACTGAGCACAAACACCTTTTCTGATCTAGTAATAATTGTACATCATTTTGCCATCACTGTGAAAAGGCGCAATGAACAAATGCTCTGTTCTGCAAGGAGAAAGAAGCTGGAGATAAAATTTTCTTACTTCCATGAGATTGCCTTGCTATAATAAGCAGAAAAAAAAGATAGAAAGATGAAGGACACTTGCAAAATTGTGGACGTTACATAAAATGGAAGTGAAAAAAGAGTGGAAGAACAGCAGCATCATTCCTATAGGCAACATCAGCCAGAGAGTAGGAAAATACTATCATCCTCTAGCCTTGCTCACAGGCATTCTTGAGGAACAGAGGGAAAACACAGCTTTCATTCAGTTTATATATTATTTATGAAAGACTTCCACTATCTGAGACCTAGTACTGTGCTAATAGAAATGTTAAGAAAGGAAATCTGTAAAAAAATGATTTAGGAACAAACACCTGTCAATTGGTGATGCTCAGTAAGATGTAATTAGTGACATGGGATCAAACAGGATGTTTAAACATTACACTTGCTTCAAAAGCCATTGTGTATCCACAGAAAAAAGTAGAAACCACATTTCTAAGTTTACCAAATTTCTAAGCGCACCAAAGTCATTCTTCTGCAGAAGTTTCCCTGCCTTTTGCCATGACTTAGATCAGCACTAAGAATGATATGAGAGACCAAACCGAACTTCTATGTGCAGATTGTAAGGAGTTGCATATTTGGCTTGATTAGTCTTTGCTATTGCAAAAGAAATCTGACCTTTTCTAGAGGAGCTCAGTGCTATCTCTGCCTCATAGCAAGCCCTTGCAAGTCTGGAGGGGAGAGTGGTGACAAGTGTGCTGCCTGCCCTCTGTGGAGTTCTAGTCAAGCTTGAATGACAAACAGCATTTTTCAGGTTGATGCAGTCCTTCTGCCATCTGCATTTGCCCCACCAATATCCTTCCAGAATAACACAGCATGAGCCCTTTGTGAAGGGGGAGGACAGAGTATGCTACCAAAAACAACTCCTACAGGGATCCAGAGTGAGACCCTGCTTATCCATCTTCCTCATAGAGGACTTGTATGTAAAAATGCCTAGCAACATGGAGATAATGCTTATCAATAAGTGTATATGTTCATCATATAGCACTTATATAATATATTCTAGACTGAGGTTAAACATTCTAGAATTATAAATGACACCTTCCATGGCACTTTAATTTGGATCCTAGTGTATGCACAATGGAAGATAACCTTTAATTAAATGTTATTCCTTTTTTTTTCCTCACAGGGATTTTGTCATATAGTGAGAACAGTGATAAGAAAAAGAAGCAAGATTGGGAATTAATGAGGCTCATTGCTTCATTTGCTTCACCATGTAGGAAATGAAACTTCCTGCAAAAAGGAAAGGCAGGAGACTACAAGGGAGACTACACATCTTTTGGAATAAAGCAAGTGAACATTACAAAACGAAACTCAGTCATGTCCCTGCCACTGCTACACACTTCCTCCCTGACTGTGACCACAGCTCCCTCAGTCTGCTCCATGGACAGTGAATCGGCAGTTCAGGCACATGAGGGCAGAAAAGAAAATGTGCGGGTCAGTATAACATGGGCCAACATTAGAGTGTCTGACAGCTCTGGAAATCAGAAGAGACCAAGATTTTGTAAGAAGAGGAAGGCACAGAAACAGATCATGACATCCAGTAGGATTAAGCACCTGTTAATATCCTAAATCTGTGTGATATAATATTATAGTTCCTACATAATAGAAAATGTGTATTTGGCAAAATTCCCCTTGGGACAGTTTTTAAGGTCCACTCCAATACGTGAAACACCCAAGTTCTAACAAAGACGAGTTACTCTATTTGAAAACAACAGAAAGTACTTCCCCAATTTTTCTTCTCATTTTTACTGTTACATTAAATTTCATTTCAGAAGTGAGCCAAGGAGTAGTGTTAAGGAAGCAACTAAAGTGTATCTGTGTTGTGATGCTGACCAGGAGACTGCTGTGCATCAAGGAATCAGTCATCCACTCCACAGGGAACCTGAGCAGTCTTAGGCCTATGCTGTGCCACACACATGGATAATCTAGTCAGGACTAGGTTAGTGGTGCATAACTGCACAAATTCAAAGGTACAATACTTACACTGGAGAGTTTCCACCAAAAGGCCCTGGTGCTACCTGGAAAGCCACAGGGATGGGCTCTATGATCAGATGCCTTTATGAGAGCCTTTTCTGGTATTTATGGGCTAAGAATTCAAAAGGCTATTTTGTCTACCCATTATGCAAAGATGGAGATGTTTCACAATATAACAAGTAGCATTATGCTGCTTGGGCATACCCAAGAGACACAAAGTAAAAAAATATAGATACCTGTAAAATGGACTGCTGGTGTTACATAAACACAAACTCACACTTTACCTTCTCCAGCCAGCTCAGAGATATCACCCTGTCGGATAGTCACCCCAAAAGGTACATCTCAGAGGCAGAAGGCGGAGGCCTCGTGCCCACCTCTTACCCTATGGGCCTCCAAGTGAGGAGGAGCTACATGGCTGTACCCAAGGTAGAGAGACAACAGTGTCCCCAGGGCACAGTCCCTTCTCACAGTCATGGGCAGGACCTGGCTGAGCACCCAGCGGAACCTGATGTTTACTCAGGAGTTTCATTCTGGGCTTGTCCCCCGGGATTGCTACCTTCCAGCCACCAGGAGACCAGGTCACTCAGCAGCCTTCACACCTGTACGACCCTACTGAACCTTTAAACCTGAAACACATTTCATGGCAGGTATATTCTTTCAAACAGTAATTCTAATGGGTTAAGATGGTAATTAAAACATCTCTCATGAGACAAATGTGTCTAGAGTATGACTGTATGTCCAAGCTGTGGCCTTGATATCATCTGGTCCCTAACTACTATGATTATGAAGCCACAGGATCATGATGTTATGCCTGAATGGCCTGATGTGTACTACCTGTGCTGAGGATGGAAACATGCATAAGTAGTGAGTGCAGTGGTAAGACTCATGATTTTCACATTGGTTGTCCTCTTGCTTCTATAGCCACAGCCTAATACATGGCTTGATCTCGTATGAACCATCCCATTGACTTATAGATGTTTGTTAAAAAATAAGGATTCTATGAAATACAAAAGCATTCTTAGAAGTCTGGTGTAAAAAAAATGATTTCTTTTGTGGCTTCATCTTAACCATTCAGTACTCTCAGATTTTAGATTTAATGAAAACATTGTCCTTGTAGTGCGGACAGCAGCTTGGAAGTATGACCCATTCATAGCCAGAAAATAAGGAAGGCAAAGAAAAAGCACCTCAAGCCTTCTTTAAAAAAGAACTTTCCCAAATCTAACTTTTGCATCAGCCTCTTGATATTTTTGCAGCCTGACTCATAAAATGCTGAGTGTGTGTGGGAGAAGTAAAGTGGGAGTGAAGGGATGGCACTGCCATTTTAAAAATTATTATAAATAGATGAAGTGCCAACTGTCTGCATACCCTCAAGACATCACTAGCTGGCCAAGATCATTGCCATCATCTGTAATTAATAATGCAAAGATGATTATTTTCATTTTTTACATTTACAGGGGAGTAAATGAGATTTACATGAGACTTGACAGTAATACACGCAGCTTGCAAGGTATGACTCCAGTCAGGAGTTTTCTAGACAGTTTCAGCAATGTTTCTTTTTTTTGTTTAAAATGGAGGTTATCAACATAGCAATTTAAAATATGTATTTGCGTGATCACTAGCAGTCTGGATTGCCATAAAGCAAAAATCTGCAGTATCATTTAGTTCGCACTGTTTATACTGTTTACTCCCTCTTGCTTCTGCTGACGTGAACTAGTTTTGTTTCCTTTTCTGCAGAAGTGTTTCACCCCTGGCTGTCACCTACCACAACATCCTGCTGGTGCGCAGGCTGCAGACTGCATAGAGGAAGGTTTGACTTCTACATCCAAGTGCAAACCCTGCTGCCTTTGGCTGCTTTAAAAATGTAAGGGAAGCACATTGCATACAGGCCTAATCTTAGTAATGGCAGTGGGACTGCAGTATGGCCAGTTTTTAACTCTTCATTTTCTGGACCACATATTGTTATACTTTTAAGACAAGATTTGTTCAGTAATGTCAACAAAACTGTCAAGACCTTTATTAGGGTGCACATCTATGAATGGGGTCCCAAGCATGATTGGGAGCTATTTTTCCTACTATGCAAGGTGTTTGACAGGAAACCAAGCTGATGTGTGCTACAAACTTATGGGTGCCTTCCAATTAGGAATATTCTATGATTCTATAAGCTGCCAGAAATGTTTATAGAGAAGAAAACAATTCTGAGAAGTCCCACTATGACACTTCCCCACTATCAGGCCAGCTGCCTGTGCTTGCTCGAATGTAACACAATGCAAATGTCAGCACACAGAGCAGCACTGTATTCCACAACACAAAGACACAGGTTAGGGAATACCACTCTTGGCTCTGAGCAAACCATTCAGCCTTGGTGTTGCTTGACACAGAAGCCCAAACTCCCAAGGAGTCTGAGGCACAGTTTTTTATGCAGTGATTTCACCTGCTGACATTCTTTTGCACACCATGTGCCATGCAGGGGCACACTCTTCAAGCCAGAACCATTAGCCAAGATCATGAAAAGTCTCTTAGTGGGTGCTTAAGGAGAAAATAAGACATTTTTGCATAAAGCTGAGGACTACTCAGTGTCCCTGCTTCCCAGCACAAGATCCTGGTGGATATGTTCTACAACGCATCAGACATGTGCGCTGATCCCCTGTGGACATATGTCTGAGACAGGCACTTTGGTGTTCAGCTCAGAGAAGGTGGCAGTGCCTCTGGGTGTAAAGTTTTCCAGTCAAACCTGAGGTTTGACTAAGGTGGACTTGGATCTACCAGAGTACCTTGCAAACGTCACATACTTGAATTCAAGTATTCCAATGCCACTGAAGGTATCTGCAATGCAATTATTTCCATGTTTGTATCTTGACTTCTGTGTGAACTGCTACATGGTGCTGAAGTCCTGATGAATGGTGCTGTCTTCAACTGCTGTTGACTATCTTTTTTTTCCCTAAGAAAACTGAAAGCAGATTTCCAATAAAATCATACTGTGCTCCAAAATACAAGTTTATAAAGGAAGCTTTTTAGAACGTTAGCTTCAGAGACAGAGCAAGGCCTCTTCACTCATAAAGACCTCACAGTAATACATCTTCTATTACCAAAGCTTAACAAAAGACCTAATTCTGCAAGATACAGATTTTAATTACTCTAACATGATATTTCTTGGCACTTAGCAGACTTAGCAAAGATCAGAAAATGCAGATCACTATATTCCCATTCAAACATAATTGCCATTTTAGTGTTTCCCCACTCAGAAAAAATAGGTTTTAAGTACCCGTTATACCAATACATATGCATAGTATGCATACACAGTTACATGGTACATACAGTTCTCCTCTCTGGAGAACAGCTTTAAGCATGGCAAGGTGGCAGCAACACTCTTAGTGTCACTCAGTTTACAGTGGTTGTGCAGGAATAAGCTCCAAAAAGGAGCAAAGTGGTGGACATAACTCTGCTATATTTGTGAAAATGCTGTACTGGAAAATGCTCAGGTATAACTCTAAGCATTTCTCTGAAAGGACATTTCATCTGGATTTGATTTGACAAGACTCTGGAGGGTATAGGTCATGCTACTCCCTCTCTAGGTTACCAGACTGCTATTTAACCTCTCCGAGTCTCCCAGGTGGTCTGGCAGAGATAAGCATAATCTGCAATGACATCTAGGCTTCACCACAAGATAATGCTGCTTCTGGTGCATTATTCAAAATACCTGTCAGCAGACTAACTTCAGCTGCTTAAATATGCATCTACAGTGCATTTCTGGCTAAAGCTGTATGCAGAATGGCAGAACTAAACCGAACTGCCACCCTCAGTAAAATTTTATTGGAATAATTTTACATTAGAGCAGTTTATGTAACTAGAACCTAAAAACACTGCTTTCTCGAAACACTGTCAAACACTTATCCTCAACTAACCCATTCAATTTATTTTTAAAACAGAAGTACCTGGAAATTTTGACCATAGAGATTCCTGGAAATCAGTGGACTGGAGCAAGAGACCTGCTCTTGATTTTTTTGAGAATGACATTTCAGATCAAAATGGTAAAGATATCTTTCCTTGAAAATCAAATCCTCAGGAGATCTAAATTGGTATAGGTGCTGACTCTTTGAGCAAAGGTAGATCACTGTTTCTTAGCATCACCTGTAACATCAACAGTCTTGACTGGGATCCTGCCTGCATGTATTGGAGAGCACTAATCAGTACTTTTGAACTTGTCTTTTTCTCTGGTACATAATAAATGCACTGAAGGGGACAGTTTGGGTCTTTTTCATAAGCGTAATAGACCATTTACAAAGTAAAAAATTACCTGGTCTGTAGGAAAGCAGAACACACCCCCCTGCACCTGCCCCTCGGCCCTCCAGTATTCTGGCATGTATCATCCCCTCTTGGGTTTCAAAACAAAGTATGTCACACTGACTTTGGTCCTTAAAGGTATCCAGGCTTAAATATGCCTCTGGGCCACCAAACTCCTATTCTTCAATCTAGTCAGATCACCTGCTCCAAACAACAGTCAGAGAACTGAAATACCTTTTTTGGTGTAGGAGCTCATTTTCATTCAAGTTGCTCTATTCATATTTAGTTCTACCTCTTGTGGCTGACTTTAGAATGAATCACTTTCTTACACATCAGCAAAAGAGATCCATAACAGACCAAATGTCCCATACTTTCTCAAGAAGGATATGAACAAGAACATGAATTTTGCAAAATTACTGACTTGACCAGCTTCCCAAAAAATACATTGGGCTTTTTTTAAGTCCTTGAAAGCATGATTCCCATAACGCAGTTATCAGATAGAGGATTTTCAAGTAACACTGAACATCAGTTATGCTGCAGAGTGTAGAACAAACATTTAGGAATGGTTTTTATATTAGGTGGAGGTGATACAAAGATAACATTAAGGGTTAATGTTTTAATATGTAGCCCTAAGGCCAGTCCTTGGTTCATGTTGTGTCATCTTAGCAAAGGTTCTGCAACTGTTTTAATATACTTAGCATTTTGTGCTGCTGGAGTAGAGAAGAATCTCAGCCTGTTCGTAAAATATCCAACTAACCTTAAATAAACCCACTAATATTACTGGTAATATAATAAGTTTTCAGCATGTAAGAATTCCTTGCTCCTCTTACTCTTATTCTTTACTTTAAGTGTTTTTTTGTGGCAAAAATAATCAGCTTTACAGAGATATGAATGGCAAAAGTGACATTGCTGTCACCAAGAGAAATCCCTTGAAGCAGAAAGAACACCTCCACAAATCTTTGGACCAGACACGAGAAACAAGCAAAACACAACATGCATTTTCAAAATTCATTCCAACAGGAGAGACGCATGTAAAAGATAGTGCTGCATACAGTTTAACCCTTGCTTTGCTCATGCTCCCAGCAAAAGAACCATGCTCACAAGAGAAATAGCTGCAAAGTTTGAGATGTCACCACCTTTCACAAGTGCTTATGACGACCTGCACCTCAGCACCTTCACAGCTCAGTCAAAACTGCTTTGAAAAGCATGTTTATCTCCAGTCACTGGATTTTGCATGGAAACAGCTCAGGTAAGTGCACACACTCCACTCCATCAGTTACTCTTAGCAGTCCCAGCTGAAGACATGCACTGATAACATCTAAAATTGTACCAGCCAGATTTGCCTGGAGCTCATCTACCCTCTTTTCAAGGTTCCACCATGCTCTTAGATCTTACAGAGTCTGACTTAACTAAGCTACACCTTTGCTAATTTCCCAGCATTATCATGTGCAGGTAACAGCTCTACTAACACATCTTATGCTGTTATAAAATATCTCTGATTCCTCCTACTTCCTCACAGTCAGGAGAATTACTTTCTATTTTGGAATCACTGATGCTCCTGGCTGACCTACAAACTTCCTTCAGACCCACAGCTGGCAAGGTCATGAACCCATCACAGGGGACTGCTGGCTGTACTACTGTTTACAGAAATAGGTAATGCTTTCCCCATAGTCAACCTTTCTATTATTGTGTCAAGTGCTCCAGGAACTGCATCTTATGTCCAGGCCTTTTGCTCTGGTAATTATTTCCTTAACAGATGTGTGATCCCATGCATGTGAAGAAATGTTAGTATATGATTTTCTCAGAAAAAAAAAAAATTAGAAAATAAATCAACAGTTGTTGTATATTAACCTGAAGTAAAGAACCCTACACAGTTCTGGGGCCAGAAGATACATTAAACTTTGTACTGAGGACAAATTCTTGGATATAAATCCTTGGTAATTTTGTTCTTCGCCTGCTTTCAGAAGCAGAGGCAAAATGAATCTAAACTGCCCCAGGCAGTACACAAGTCACATTCTTCTCTGATTGTTACAGGTTTGTTTTAATGCCAAGTTTCTCTGTCGCACTTTCTACGTTGTGCTCCCAGAAGCCCTGAGCACTTTTAATAGTATTGTTAAGATAAATCTTAAATGAGATACATAAAGGTCTCTTCATAGTCCCATCACAACTCCATCTCAGCACTGAGCCTTACATTTACTGGTTTGGTTGCTTTGTTTTCACTAAATTTTCAAGGCTGACCCTCCTTCAGTGTTTTAAGAACTGTCACAAGCATGCACAGAGAACTACATCCTGGTTGGGGCAGGTTTGGTGCCCTCTGTACCAAAACTGGCATCTCAGACAATCACAAAAAAATCAGTGAGCATACTCAGGCTACCCTGTGAACCCAGACAATGACTCAGGCTTTCAACAAAATAGAAGCAGAAGACTGTGGTTATCTGGTAATGCAGAGCTGTCTGGTCTCACCCCTCCAGCTGAAGGCCTGTGTGTCTGTCCCCTTTCTTTCCGCCTTCGGAGTGCAGGGGTGCAGGCACTTGCCAGCTCAGGTCTGAAAACAGAATTGCTGCACCAGAGTGACAGAGCATTGGAGCCAGTAAGCTGTGCTGAGCTCCTGCTCTGCTTCTCCACTCCAGCTGGCTTAGACCCAGACAGCTCAAGTTTCTCTGCGTATCACTTCCCTGCTCTCCAGATTCCGAGGCCAGCACAGGCAGAGGCAGCCCAGATCTGTTTGCATACAGGATCTAAGTTGTCTTCCTGTTGTGTAAAGCAGAGCAAACAAGGATGGCAGCTGGATTGACACAGCTTTGTAGAGATTCCATAACCATGCACGCTTTTCCTGTATCTGGAAAAAAGGAGACACTTTTCAAGCATTTTGCACTTGTATAACGCTGCTAAATAAAGGGAAATTCACCCATCCTGCAACTTTAAGAGCTGCAGCTGCAGAGTGTAAGCAGTTTACTTACTCACTGCTGCTTTCCTCATGCAACAACTCTCTCCCTACTGGAGAGAGCATTTTTACCTGCTAAGAAGAATTAGCAGTAAGCTAGAAAACAATCAAAAGAGGTTTTTTTGCTCCCCTCTCACTTTCTGCCTGCAGTGATTTAGAGAAAGTATGATTTCTTTGAGAAAAATAATCTGAAGCTGCTGTACTAACTTCTGGTTAATACCCCATGAAAGCATTGAGGGAGCTTCTCACCCACCTCCTTCAAAAGTCTAGAGGACAAGAAAATGAAAGCATATGACACTGCCAGAGATGAATGAGGTACACCTAACATTTGTGCCTTTTTGTGTACAATTTGGTCACTCTGAAGGACAGTCATTCCTCTATTGAATCATGATACAAAATTATTTCTATCTCACTGCCATGCTTTCTGTACAGTTGCCTAAATATGTTCCTTGCACGAATTCAGTTGGCTTTCATTTCGGATTACAAATAAGAAGAGAAACCAAAGCAATAAGAATTACACAAATTTAAGTATGTGCTTTTATTTTATACTTCCATGGCACATTTTGATTTGTAAACATTAAAAAACCAGCTCCATTCTTCTTATGTTGAAAATAACCACCAGACATTTGAGAGAATTACCTGAGATTTAAAAAAAAAAAAAAAAAAAAAAAAAAGGAGAAAAAGATCTGGCACCTTACTCACATACAGTACCATTTTAGGAAGACTTACAAAAGGGAATGTTTTCCAAAATAGGACAGTTTTCTTTTGACTATAAAGATATATAAAATACATCAAAACACCACAGAATGATCAGCCTTATTCAGAGGATGTGGAAAGTCACTGTTTCAAACAAATCCATTAATGCATAGCTGAAACACTGCATCAGTTCTGCAGCAGCATGATATCCACGTTGTCATGAACACCTTGTAAAAGTAGCTCTCCTTGATAAGTGACAATCTTCCGTCGTTTTGCAGCCTTAAGAGTTCCCACCAGGGCTTCAAAGAGGTTGGCACACTTTTCATCAGCAAACAGCACACCAAATTTCACGCTCACTTGTCCATCAGCATCTAAATCAAAGATGTAATGTGAAAACACATGCAGATTTCCTTTTAGTTAGGAGATTACTGGGGAAACAAGGTGACATAGAACATTGAAAGTAAATCCCATTGTGTTTCCTGATTTATTTGGGAACATATTATAAATGCTGATGATAAATGATAGGGAGAACTCCTGCCTGGTATAACTTTCCCTTCTCTTCCAGAGACTCATATCAAGGACCACACATCTGCTATGTTTACTTTTACTGATGACTTTCTGAAACCTATGACAAGCACAGGCTACTGAACCTCTTCAAAGCACAAGGAGAAAATTAGTTTTAAATAATTAAAACCCTAGAACCCTAGATTATCTCAATTTGGAAGAAACCCATAAGTATCAAGTCCAATTCCCTGCTCCTTTTGCCTAAATCTAAACCATACATTTTTTTTTTTCACATTTTTATTTCACTCATTAGTATTTGAGGTTCACACTGAAAAGGCTGCATTGTGAACTCATTTCTCATACAAAGCAAGAATTTTAAAATATATGTTAAGGTTAGTGAGGTTACTCCTAAAAAGCAGATGCAGTCGTACAAAACACGACATACATATCCCTTTAGGTTTTGAAAAAAAAGTGGACCTCAACAAATGGCATTAGAACTGACATATATGAGCAGATAACACATCCAAAAACTGCATAAATAATTGTAAGGAAAAGGAGTTTTGGCAATAAGAAACAATCTTAAGAGAAAAGGCTACCTTATAAGCAAGGTTGAGGAACGTTAGGACTACACCTATAACTCCTGGATTCATTTTAGGCATACAGATCAATTTCTTCCAAATAATACAATCATTAACAGAATTAAAGTGTATTAATTTTGAAGTACAGAAGTTACCAAGGAAGAAGATGGAAGGAAAAGGTGCAACTTTCTTCTGTGATCACTATAGTGAGTATTGAAAACCAAAAGAAAAGGTGATTGCTGGTGATTTTAGTGGGAGCAGGATTTCAGGCCTACATCCTCCCTGCTGCAGAGGCTTAAATGTTTAACTTCATAACAGAACTACTTTAAAGGATGGGACACAGGCAGTACCATACAGTCCAACATTAAGTGCATATGCAAGTTTTCAGGTTACCTGAGCCTGCTTAATTAAATCTGCCAGGTTCATAGGTTGATATAACATGACTACATCTGTACGAAATGTATGTCATAAGCATGCATGTATCTATAACATGACTACATCTGTTCAGTCAGAGATATTACAGTACTTACTTTTGGTTCCCAGCCGCCGAATCTCCTCCACTAAGAGGCCAATTTCATGTTCCACGTTCATTGTGGTCTATAAGTAAAATAAATTTTTATGAAGTTATTAGGAATCCTGTAAATATCCTTTGCGCTGCTCTGGCCTGTTCTCTGTTCTCTAGGAATGTCACACTTTGTAAATCCTGGTAGCCTGGATACACATGACTACAGGATGATCTAAAATTTTAGTCTTGAACAGATAAAGAGCCTCTGCACCTCCACATTTGAGGGGAAGTGAACACAAACTATTATCTTGGTGCACTCCTTACATCTGTGTTTTGAATGCATCTCAAAATATGAAAGATGTGGGAAGGTCAAGGAGGAGGAGCCTTGCTTGTTATAAAGAATGAGCTTAAACTGCCACAGAATCAGAGTAACTCTTTAACTTCACAGGTCTTCAGGGGCTTTGCAACTTTGCATCAACGGCCTCAATTAAAATGGAACATTTGCTTCTAAATTCCTTTCTGGGATATGTGGTAGAATTGGGTTTTTAAACCATACCACAGCTTTTCACATATGCTGGCAAGATACTGCAGACATCCAGGCAGTTACAGCAGGTCTACATACACAATGTCTGAAAGGACAGCAGCTTCTGCCTACGTGCTACTAAGAGCAAAACTGATCCAAACTACACCAGTGACCTAAGGCAGTCAACATTTATTTTCATTCATAGTGATCCCAGGGAACTGCCAAACATATCCTGGACACCTCTTTGCTATGGAACACAGCAATTTTTACCAGTGTACACCAATGCCTTGCAACAGTGTAGCCATACGCAGCTCAGCATAGGGCAACACTACAGTCACACAAAACGCTATTCGACCACAAAGCATCCACGGTTAATAACTGCAGACACCTGGAAGGTATTTTGTGATCTAAGCTGTGCAAAGCAGCATCAACACAATGAAACCTTTAGATGTTAAACTCCTTAAGAAAAATCTTTGCCATTGAGGTAAGCACAAGAAACTGAGCCTCAAAGGTGCCAAAAATACAGCCCAGAACAAAAACCACTGAGAGCTTCTGGAGCTGATCACTGTCTAAAAGGTGCTCATTGAAAACCGAGACCCACTCCATTGTTCAAGAAGCCAGAATTTCTGCACTGGTACGTAAGTGGAGTTAAAAATTTGACATCTGGATGCATCACAAACTCTTCCTAAGAGAAAATTTTCCCTCCTTTTTTTTTTTTTTTTTTTTTTAATTGAGCTAAAACAGGTAAGAGTGACATATTTACACCTCTTACAATAACCCCTTACAATTTATCCAAAGGGCAAAAAACCCCTTTGCAACAGAGCCTGATTTCTAGATCTCAAAATCACTTGCAAAAAATCTGTCCTTTTAACAGGCAAAACGGAGTAAGCTTAATTATCAGCATGGGTTTTGGGCAAAGCCCCTTTCAAACTACAGTTTCATCCCTAATACATGGTAACAGCAACAATTCAGAGCTGCAATTGCCTTGGGTGAACTCCTAGATTTCAACTCAGCCCTAAAGAGACTGTCACACATCACCAGGGAAAATATGACCCATGTATTAGAAAGCTTACACTCTCATTATTCATCAAGTCAGACTGCCAGTTTTAATACTGGTCATCACAATAGCATAATTAGCTTCTCTTCAAAAATGTCCCTTTCACTTTAAAGGCTCTTTTTTACTTTTAGCTGTTTAAGTTCACATTAATTTAATATTATTTTCCCTCATATACGTATACCATCAATTTAATTAGCAATATTTAGATTGGAAAAAAAATTAATTCTACATTATTAGGGCAAGACTTTTGAGAGAACTGTGGCTACGCAAGGAGTAAGGAAGTAGGGACGTATCACAATACTTGAATCTTTATATCGTCACCTACTCAACACACCAACCATCAGAAGAGCACGACAACTATTAAGACTGTAATATTTCTGACGCCAACACACCGCTGGAAGCCAGCGTGGTTTTTCACTACGTGGCATGAAATCTAAACTTCTCCTTATTTGGTGGGAGCGCGCCGAACCGCTGCGAGCGCTCACACATCTGTCACCCACCGCGCCGACCTCTCCCCTCGCACACACCGATGGCTCCTCGGCGGGGCCGCGTCGGGAGCACAGCGCGGTCTCCCCTTCCCACACCCCGCCGGGATCCGATTCTCGCCGCCGCCCGCGCAGGAAGCACCGGGAAAGGGGCCTCGCCCGGGCCAGCGGCAGCCGCACCCGCTGCTCGGGCAGCGCCTCCCTGCCCCCGGGGCGGAGGGGTGGAAGCGCGGCTGCCCCCGACCCGCTCCCGCCCGCCGCCACTCACCCGGTGCCGCCGCCGCTGTCGCCGCTCGGAGCCGCCGCCGACGGAGCCTCGTCAGGCAGCGCGGGGGTGGCGGGCGGGGGGCGGGGGCAGGGCGAGGGGGCGGGCGGCCGTAGGCCAGCCTCCGCCGGGGCCGGGCCGCCTCCCGGGCTCAGCTCCCACCGCCCCGGGGCGGTGCTCCCGGCCATCTTGGGCTCTGACGCTGCTGGAGGCAGGGGGAGTCGCTCTGACCTGCCCTCCGTCTCCGCGTTGCGCCAGGGCTAAATTGTTGCCCTGGCAAGGGCGTTAGTAAATTTTTTTTTTTTTTTTAGGAAAAACGCCTTCCAGGGCCAGCAGCTCCCTCTCTTCAGTAATGCACGGTGTTCCTTTAGTCACTGTCACCGTACCATACCCCATGCTCTCCATCTCTGCTGGCTTCCCCGGGTAACATCGTGCCAAGTTCCCTTCCTATGCCCCCCACATTTATTTTCTTCTTTCCAAAGAAAATGAAGCAGCTAGGTTAATACTATTTAACTTCGATAAGGCTGTGTTGCAGTTTATCTGTTTTTTCATTCAGCACCCATATCCTTGCGCTCTGCACTGCAGAAAGAACGCAGTTTGCTTTTTTCTGTCTTATGGCATTCACTACTGCTCTCGTCTCTCTTGCTTCCTCTTCACTTGACAGAAATATTTACATCTGCTCCCAAGGACTTGGGCATTAATGCTGAGTTGCATTAACTCCTACAAAGCAACGAAGCTGCCGCCAACCCCCTAGTCATAGTCAAGGCTCACACCAAACCTCTCCAGAAAATTCACACTGGCGCTGCTGAAGGCGTTGCAGTTCCCAGCTGTCTCTCCCACCTCCTTATCAGGCATGACTGCCCTTAAAGCAGAGTTGATATGAGAAACTATTTCCAGCCCTTGCACTTCATATTTTCATGCACTAGATTCTAAAGGTGAGGCTGAAATACTTTCTCAGACTGTGAGCTGTGCCAGTTGGGGCTGGTCCCTTATTACATCCGTGGTGTGGGCGTGAATAAATAGCTAACCGCACCTTAAACCACTGAGGCTAGCTCTACTAGGGCTTGAACCTTCAGCTAAATAAATGATTTGCACAGTGGAAATGATGTCAAGAAGATCACATTTTTATCGCTCCAGGGACCGTAGTCCAAGCCCATTGCTTTTCCCAGGGATTTTTTGATGGTGTTTTCAGGAAAAGATTAGCTTTTCCATAGAATAATCACTATTTATCAGTAACAGAATATTTGGTTAGTCAAAAAAAAACCCATTCTGCTTTCTGCTCAAGGAGCTATATATTCATCAAGTGATAGCATATCAAAATATTTTCCGGAACAGATTAGCTGTATTTTACATCAGTAAGGAGTGCTCTTTTCAAAAAAACAAATCTTAATAGTTCAGAAAACAAGTTAAGAATTAAAAGGGCTACATTCCTAAGTTGATAATAAAGTAACTGACATTTAAATCTGAATGGACTCAGAAGACAGTAAAAATTCTCAGAAAAATGTAGTATCTAAATAGCCCTGATGCTCTCTGGATGTGATGCCGTATACGCATACTGCTTTTCTGAAGGTCTTCATTTTGTTGGCCAACACAATGCTAAATACTACAGTAAAAAAGGGTAGTTTTTAAAGATAAATCTGAGATAAACCTTTTAAAAGGTAATCTAATTAGTATGTTAGCAAATATGGTGAAGATTTCGTTTGTTTAGCAGTATAGAATAAAAGTGTTTACCTTCCAGTTTTATTGTTAACAACATGCTTTCAGTTGCACATACTCTAGATTTCTTAATCATCAAAACACCATTACATTTGCACAAATATTTAGGCCTTTGCTTTGCATAATGTGATTGTTCTTATGGATAATTTACGTTTCATTGAGTAATAGTTTGGGACTTTTCAGACCGAAAGTATTATTGTTATGCTGTTGATGAAATCTATGTTAAAAATTCTTTTCTGTTTTGAATAACTCCTAATTTATGAGAAGCAGATCAACTATACATCTGAGAAAGATGAACAAACATCTGTAATTCCTTATCTAATTTTTAACTCATTTTTTTTTAGGAAGTACAATAATTTTTTTTAATTCTGTCTTTTGAAAAGAAAGTGTTATACCCAAGTATTGGTCCCCAGGTGCAGAGGAGATTATCAAAACACAGGATGCTTTCCTTACTATTTGTTTCATGTTCCTTCCTAGTCATTTAATGTTAAAATACTTTTAAGTAAATAAGAAATAAAAAAAAAATCTATTACCATGAAAATTAAGGGAAGGGTGATGCTGCCAAAGTATGAAAATTAGCTATCCAGCATCAGAACTAAGTGACTGAGTATGTCATTCCATGGGCAGCAGCAGTGAGCAGGAAATGTGAAAATTATGGAGATGGTGATTTTCAGTCATTCTACTTACATAAAATGATACTTTTTTAAAAAAAAGAAAGAAGTGCAAAATTGTCCTTTGCAAGCTCTCAGGACAGACATGGAAATATTGCTTATATATATTTCATATCACTGGTGAAAGTCATCATCAGACTTATAATTCATTATGCATTTTAGCTGTATTTACTAGAAGTGCCTTAAAACAGACTATTCTAATTTGGCATCTAACTTCATTGCTGCTCTCTCTCCAGATGCACAGTTTTACGTGAAGGCAGACAAAGGAATTAGACAAGATGTATCTTGAGAACACCACAGTAGACATACGGCATCTGATCAAACCATCAATTAACTGGACACTTTGCCTCCAGCAGTGACCAAGAGCAGGCATTTGAAAAACAGTAAAATCAATTAAATCTCCTGGTTTCTTTCCTGGCTTTTATTGGAGCAAGTAATTATTACATCTTCTCCTTTCTCCACCACAGTCAATGCCTTTCCGTGTTGCTGATCCTTCTTGTTTCTCTTTATAATTTTTCAAATAATTTGTTATTCAAATAATGTGTTATTTTCTAAGATTGCATTAGTAGAACTCAGTAGCACTACTCAGCACATGTATATAGTATATAGTATATACAAAAACATAAGGATGTTTTCTGTTTTGTTCTCACTCCTAGTAATTCCCAACATTTCACTTGCCTCTTGGAAAAGTGCTAAGCACTACTCACAGTGATGTAAAAAATTATTTCCAAAGTGGTAGTAACTAATTGTTCTTTTACAGATAAGTGGAATTATTTCCCCCACAGTACACTACTTCACATTTTTCAGTATCATCAGCTTTTTCACTGTATGATTTAAAATAGGATCACCCAAACTTTTTCACCTATTTTCCCATGTCTTCAAAGACAGCTTTGAACAGTACAGGTCCAAAAAGAAATGGTACTAAGAATGCTCTAGTAACCTCTCTCCCTCATGACCATCAGTTGACCATCAGATCTACCTTTTTGACTCCTCCTACCTTTCAGCTGTTTATTGATTCTGAAAGGAGCCTGTCTTCTTACCCCATGAGAAATTAATTTTGTAAAAATGTTTAATGTTTACAGTAAACATGTTATAAACATCTCATTGTAACAGGTTTCTCCGGAGATAGGTGTGTAACAGCACATGGCCAAGACTGAAAAAAAATAGGAGAAAGCCACAAGGTCATTTGCTAGGTAATGGTCATTTTTAATGTTTTCTAGCATATATTAACTAAATATTCTCATTTTACTAGTATAGGTTGGTAACCTGTGCTGTTCTTGTTTTGTACAATACTGTTCTCTTGAATTTTTGCTGTGTTATATGCGCTTGTGAATAGGCAGACGCATCATGTGTGCATACACACAGCTTTCTGTTGAGATCCTCCCCAGCTAAATACTGTTAGAACTGACACCATGATTTGCAGATTTCACTGTTAGATGAGATAATCTTAACAGTCTTCTTACATACTCCAGGTCTTGCTTTTGTCTTCCAGCACATTTTTGTTTGACATGTTGATTTAGAAGAGACATGAATTCCTGCCCCATGTGCCTGTGTCCCATCTCTTTGCTTTAGTAGCAGTAACTTAGACCTGTGCAAAATGCCAGATTCTCCTTACTGTTTCCAAAGCTAGAAGGAAACTGTAGGGCTTTGATTCAAACAGGAGTGTGCATAAGTGTCTTGTCTTAACCCAGTCCCATCATGTATGTATGCCATCAACCTGCCATGAGTCACTTCTCATCATGGGTGTGCTGTATTACTCAACCCACTGCAGGGTTATGACAACATGAAGTTATAAAGCCACTTCAGCCCAGGCTAAAGTAGGTCTTAAAAAAAAATATGTCTTCATATGATTTAAAGATTTCAAGTGGTAGAGGATCTACTACATTCCTTATTCCTGTGGATTTTGTAACACCTCAGAGAAAGTAAAGTATCTTTTTTCTAGGACACGACAGGGTCCTTGGGTGCAATAAGAAATTAAAACCCACTACAAGTCAATGCTGTTACAGAAATCTGAGGGGAATAAGCAATATTCAGAGAGTATGGATATTAGAGATGGTCAGAACAACTGTATTTTTTTTGACAAGCCAATCAACCAGAGAAATAGCGCTCTCTTATGAACTCCATATCTTAAGTACCTTCATAATTTTTGGTCCAATCACTGTCTTACTTGCCTGCTCTCTCTGTCTTAAGTCAGCAGTTGTTTCAAGGGAGAAAATAATTTTACCAAAATGAAAAGCATAGCGATGCTCTGAAAAACCTTCCTTGAATTTGCCTGTAGAGCCACATTTTAAATTATTAATTGTGTGAGCTCATAGCTTTACTTTTCCCATAATTACCAAAAAAGCCCAAACCAAAACAGAAAACAGAAAAAACCCACCAGTTTCTAGTTTTTACTCTCTCAGTGAGTTGAAAAAGTAACCTAACAAGACATAAACATTTCTTTTAATGTAAAAGCAAACACACCAGACCAGCTCCAGAACAAGAGAGACTATAAAAGACACAGTGACTGGTGACAGTCTTGGCACTTGAATGAGCACTTCCATTGAGGTAAATGGAATTATTCACTTTTGCTGTTACTCACTGGTGTCTGTCCAGGAGAGGGGACTTATTTCAGGAACGGCCTCCGTGCATCACACCCTTCTTGTTTTTCAGTAGGTGCCTCAAACAATGTAATGCTGCTTCTTCCTAAATTTAGCATGTAAATCTTTGCTACAGTGGAATAGAAAAGAGAAGGAGTACTTAAAATCCTGGAATAAATCACTGAAATTACTTGTTCTACATCTAAGCCAAGAGTAAACCTCTGCATGGAGTAACAAAAGGATGCTGTATCAGTATAGGCTAAAAGACTGGGCCCATAATGTTTGTTATACAGCACACACTGTAAGAGGAACTGTAGGATGACCCTAACCATATGTCTGAGAGTAGTTATATGAATTGTGTTACACTTATATGTAATTGTGTTACATATATATAAATATATTTGCTTCTGAAGACACTGTGATGTCATATGTAAGATTGAACTCAAAGTGTCCTTAAATAGGCACAAAGTCAGAATTAGGAGGGGTGTTATTTTGGCTTTGGTGATGCTTTTCTGCACAAGAGGATGTGAACTAAAGAGGATGTGCAGTCTTGAGGGAGCAGAGTATCAAAAATTGTTTGGAGATAGTTTACAAAGAGACAAAGAAATATATAAATAGCTGATTGTATTTAATGTGTTACATATTGTTCTTTGCTGTAACAGCTGAATATCTGAGAGAGAGGAACATGAAGACTGATTATTTTCTCAAATTCCTGGTATCAAAAAATCTCATGTCACAAGGAAACAGAGTACATCTCCTGATCCAGATGGCATGGTAGCAGCTGACTAATCCAATTCCTCTGCCCTCTTGTTTGGCATGTGCAATGAAAAAAAAATCACCTCCCCTTCTCCCTTTGCCTCTCCACATACTTACACTGGTATTTTGGGGACTTTTTCAGAAAACTAAAATAGAGGCTTTGCATAAAAGATGTCAAATAATGGTAGCAGAGATGACAGTTACATTAATAGAGAATTACTATTCACATCAAATGCAGCTCTAGGTGTAATATCTTTATTTATTGCTTTCTTATAAATTTCCTTCCTAGAGCTCAGGCACTTATAATGACTCATGACACAAGTACATCAAATCTTTTCCTGAAGGAAATCTTACTGAAATGGAACTGTGGATTCACATTTGTCAGAATGCAAGCATGGTTCACAGAAGTTTACAGCTGGCTAAAAAGAAGTCAGAAATCTTTCTTTATCACTAAATTAATAAATGTTAATAATCACTAACTGCAAGATTGCTCTTCATAAGCATTTTTGGGGATAAACTTGTAATTTTTTTTTTTTTTGTCTACATGCCAGGTTCTTAGCTGAAAAACTGTGCTTAAGGTGCATGTTGGATCATATGAATCTGGTAATATTTGCACTTACACTGAATTTATACCATATTTTGAAGTCACATACAGAAGCATTTTATTGGTGCCTGCATATGGGGAAGTGTGTTTTTTAGTGTAAGATTTATATAAAAATTGCCTTTTAGGAATTCTTTTCTGGTTTCATGATACAATGCCAGCACTGAAATCCAACTGAGATTGAAATTTGTATGCCATCAAGCTTTATTAATTTCACTGGCACTGCAGCCATGAGTCATTTGATCCTAAATAATTTGATTTCACGATGTTTGAAACTGCAACAGGGAACAAGGATGAGCTTCCCACCGTGGCTTCCTACAAAGCACTGTGTGTGGGTCTGACCTATTGACCTAATAGCATAGGAGAAATTTCTGTCACAGTGTAGCAGGTAAAACTGTACGTTGACTTCAAAGAGTTAACAAACATCCACTAGGGAAGTACTATGAGAACATCAAATCAATTTACACTTTTAAACACACCATATGGTTTGATTACAAATGATGTGCCCATTTTCTTCTTCATCTCACACCAAAGTGTTGTGAATTTTTCATCTGCAAAGTTAATTGTAATTGTGAATCCCAAGCTTCTGGGATAAGTCTTACCCTTTTTTATTTTTCCAAATATCTCTGACCTATTGGAGAAGCTTAGATTTAAAAACATAGTTAAGAAAAAAAGATATAACCATCTTCTTATTTGGTTCATAGTTATCCTATGTAATTGTGTTACATATATATAAATAATACTTGCTTCTGAAGACATTGTGATATCACATTTTGAAATGTTATTTGTTCTGTGTCACATAAATAGCATAAATGAATCCCACTTCCTTTCTGTTTACTGAAGGAAGCACAAAAGCTGTCTTACACACAGGCAAGCGTTTTCTTTGTGAACAGTTACAGAAAGTTTCCAATGTACTTCCTCTGAATCCAACTCTTCCTTAAGCAAATTTAAACCAGCTTCAACTTCCTCTCATTATTCGGAACCAGCATATTACTCCATTTTAAACAGTTAATCTCCATTTTCAATATAATATAATATTAGATGACATGAAAGTAGGCTTCTGATGGCCTGCAAATTTGCCAGAAATGATGGGAATGAGTGAGGGGGCTGATAATTCGAGCATTTGAGTATCTATTTCTGCTCTAAAATCCAGAAATATCTGTAATTACAGTGCTAACAGGAAACAGAAGTTGGAGGGGTAGTTTTCTTTTTTTCTTTAGACAATGAGTTGTATCATAGACAAGCAAAATGCATCAGTGTTAAGTAATAATTAGTTAACAGTGTTAACTAATACAAAGGCTCAGTGTTAACAGCTTCTCATAATAGCAAATAATCATCAATAAAGACTTGGTACATCAGGTAATTTTTACTATGGATCAAAATGTTTCCATCACAGAGGAAAACAGAAGTTGGAAAGACTAGTGTCTCACACCAGAAGAAATGCAGGCATTTTTTCATTTATTAACTTTCTAAGGGTATACACATCCTTTATTTCACTACTGGGAAATAGAGCTTGTATGTGTTCCCAAGCTAAAAACTGACTGCACAGGCTATTTTTCTCACAGGTCAGATGTGAGGAAACAGGGCCATTTCACTTCCTTCATAATCTCTGTATAAAGAGAAGAGGAAAATGAGACCAGACCTATTGTTCTTGCAGTTTCCTGCCTCCCTTTTCACTATGCCTCATTCAAAAAACCATGGTTTGCCACTTTGAGTGCATCATCACTGTTTAATGTATTTTGTTATCTAATTTTACATATATATATGTATATATGGTTTTGGCAGTACACAGATGATATCAGAAAAGCCTTTATTGATAAAATGGTTGTATGTCAAAGGTAGCTGCTTTTTTTTTTCTTTTAAATAAAATGGGGTAGCTCTTAATAAAAACTGTTCTCTCTCTTCCAAGATAATAAGATCAAGCTACACAATAAATCTCCCCAAAAATCTCAGTAAACTATTTTTGGGTTCCTTTTTTCTCAGCTATTTTTCCTAAGTCTTCAGTCAATTGAGTGGCTAGAGTACGATGATCAAATATAAATAAGAGAAAGGTTGGAGTTATGGAATCATAGAATCATTTAGGTTGGAAAAGACCTCTGAGATCATCAAGTCCAACATTACAAAATACATTTGGTGCACTCTTGGCTATCCTAGTCCCAGGCTTTTTGCCAGGCCTGCAACAATTCTCATTAGAATGAACTGGGAAGTGGGACAAGAAATTTCTGTTCTCACTCAGCAACGAGCAGTAACTGGAGATCTGGGGAAGCAAGCATGAGCCCACTCTGTGCTCCTGGCAAGCCCTGTTTTACTGTCTGGTGCTATTTCTTCCAACGATATGACATCCTCCATAAAGGAATTGCAGGGATCATGCCTGAGGCTTTCCCTCACTGTCTCTCAGCCATCTGTAAGACACCTATAAAAAGAAGCACTACCTGAATATTTCCCATGAAGAAACCTACTAGTACATCACTCCATGGGTCAGGAGAGGATGAGGATGAGATAGCCTGCTACTTTCTGTCTCCAGTTCAGACTAAGAGATCTAGGCTGCCACCTTAGCCAGGTAACAGCAGTGCTTGGATTCCCACAAAAAATCAGCATTGCCTTTTAACACAACTGGTTTTTTATCTATTGGCTAGGACAGAAAAGACACCAATTCGGGACACAGCCTTGCACTTAGAGGGGTGGCTGTACATTCTAATCACTTTCTAATTATTTTCTATAAGAGGGCTATACTGCTCTCAGCCTGAAAGAAAAGGCACATGGGAAGAGTAATGATGCAAAGTACTGCTTTTTCTTCACCTTTTATTTCATATTCCAGTATAAGAGAGATATATGCTTCATGCACTCAAGAGCATTCTCTCTCCTCCATCAAAGACACAAATCCTGGCAAATGACTTTGGTGGAAAGCACACAAAAGTTGACAGTTCCATGAAAAAATGTGCAGATAGCAAAAGATGCAATCATCTCTCTTTATTAATGCACATATATTCATTCCATCCTGCCAGTCTCTAGCACACTCATTTTAGGATTAATTTAAAGAACTGTAAGATCTGAACTTTTTTTTTCCTAAAGAAACAGGGAGAAATAAAGTACTTGGCAATGATTCCACTTAAATTCAGAAAGCTGTAGCACTATGTAGGCTTAGCCCCACTTCTACCAAAACCAGTCCCTCTAAAATGACTGGAACAGAACATGATGTTACAAAAATAAAGACATTACATTTCTTTAGAACACTTGAATGTGTGTTAATTAAGTATATTTCCACTCTGTTCAAATCATGGGTTCAGTTCAAATAGCATTTATTGATTTTACATTACAGGACTGTCATTAGCACTCACTCACTGAGTCGAGTTTAGCAGGAAGTTCTGATGGTAAGAGCTTTTCTTCAGAAATTATTTACACACTAACAGGAAAAGTACATCTTTCTTCTCTGGCATCTTGAGTCTCTTAATGCAAACAGAAGTTTCAGTTCTGTGTATGTTGTATATATCTTACTGTCAAAATCAAAAAAACGGAGTCCGTGAATTGAAATGGTAGTAAAATGAAAATGCTACCATATTTCTAAATCAGTTTCTTCTCCCAAGTATACTAATGTACATGCAAAGTTATGCTCCTCAGTGTGATGGAATTATTCTAGCTTTTATAACAATATATGTAAGCTGGGGACATGGAGGTGAGGTCAATGAGCTAAAGTGGGGATTTGGCTGTGGGGGTCAGGGTCAGTTGTGAAGAGGCTGCTGGAGGGGCAGCCACAGCCAAGTCCAACCTTGTCCTATGGGATCTGCCTTCATCTCCCATTCTGCTGCAGGGCCTGGCCGGAGCTGCAGCCCCACTGCATTGTTGCCCTGCATGTCCCTGGCCATGGGCTGCTGGTCCAAACCACCCAGCCCTGCTTGCTGCTCTGGCTGGGGGCAGCAGGATGGGACCTTTGTCAGCAAAGATGACCACTGCCTGTCTTGTCATCATGCCTGGCTTCCCTTGCTAATCTCACAAAACAAATGTGGATAGAGATGTAAGTGGAAACAGATCTTCAAAACGAGTCAAGAGGTTCAGAAATTAAAAAAAAAAAAAAAAGAGAAAAACATAAGAGAGGGGACAGAAAAGAAAATAACATAAATATTAGAAAGTGTGAAGATATAAGAGTCTGGAAAACATATTAAAGCAGAGCTATATATATAGAGAGAGGACGACCTTTAATTATCAGATTCCTTCCTGCAGCCACCACAGATGGAGCATACAGCATCTTAATCTTCCTCCCATACCTGACTGAAACATCAGAGAAATGTCACAACAATGTTGTTTTTAACAGATGAAACATATTTGAAAACACATGGGTGTGTTTTTGATCTAGAGGTCTTTAAGAAAAAGAAATAAACTAGATTATTGCTATCTTAAACAAATATAAGACACAGAGAGAGTTTTATATTTTATTTAACATACCAAGAACAGCTCACATCACCATGGACAAAAAAGGCAGAGACTAAAATCCTTGGGAAACTGATATCGATAGAAAACAACTGAAAAAACAGGCTGAGTAAAATTTTGACCAAGAGGGAGAATCACACCATGAGATAACAAATACAGGAATCCAGAATCAAGAAGGTACCAAAGCACAAGGAAAAGGCAAGCTGGAGTAAAAAACCCATGATTATCAATATTGTGGAGGCTGTGAGGAAAAAAAATGTAGAAAGAAAGGTTAAAGGGGAAAATTAAAAATCTTGTGTAACTGATTATAACTGAAAAATCTTTAGGTAAAAAATAGTAAGATTTAAACTAAAATATACGCGAAGTGGAAAAGGCCAGATACATTTATATATACAGCTAAAAGCTGGGAACAGGAAAAGAAAGGAGGGTTTAGTATGTATGCAATATGGGAGAGATATGAAATTTTGCTTTCAGCATTCCTTCCACCTTGTAACCAATTTCTGACAAATTCAGTAATGTGCCAGAAGTTTCCTGAAGTAGCCATTAACAATCCTCCCAGATGGACACCATTATTCAGTGGAATACTGAGGAATAATCATAAAGAAATAATGAGGAATAATCCCATCAGGAAGGGATAACATCCTATTCCATCAACAAGTTACAGTGCACTTCCACATTCAGGGAGCAAGAGGAAGTAGTAAAAAGTATGAGAACAATGAGAACTGCTTAAGAATACAGGGAGATGGGAGATGAGTAAATAAAGGTAGTGAAGGAGGTTAAAACTCTTTTCAGAGTAGCTAGGACTTCAGTAGTGAAGATTTTAGGGCTTCAAAAGAAAGATATTGAAGGACTACAAATGTAATCCAAATAATAAAGAAAAAGTAATTTGAATATACCCTTATAACACTTCAAGGAAGTTGTTATCAATATAGAAATAATTTCATTAATAATTATGTGTGTTAGTGTCAAAAAGAACAAACTTCCTTTGGAAGAAACAAGGATAGTTTTAAAATCTGAAGAGAGGTGGTATTTGACCAGCTGCTCATGCTTTTGAGGTGCTGAGGTAAATATGAAAAGTCACTCTGCCTTCAATACATCCTGTAAAAGAAATCCTCTCTGGAAACTACCAAATACATATAGCTCTGCTGGGGTGAGGGTAGGTGGCCTCCACCTTTTGAGATGCAGAGATGAAATCTCATATAGAAATCTGCCAAAATCATAAAGGAGTAAAGGTTGCCCCTTTCCAGTATCTTTCATTTTGATTGCTTTAACCAAAAAAACGTTTACTTTCGAGACTTTCATTTAACTGCTTATTTTTTCAATCAACTGATGTATTTGGATGAAAGAGAAAAGGGGTCAATTTTTTAAATATGGGCAACTTTTACAAGGACCATGATAGATACATAGAAATCAAATGTTTAAAGGAGAGACTGGAGAAATCTGGTGCAATAGCAAATGATATAAAAAAAGATATTATTCATTCTGCACTGAGGAAATTTACAGACAGTAGATGTCTTCAGCCAGAATCCCATACACATTTCAGTGGTGACACAACATACCAGAGAGGCTGCTGATGAAGAAATTATTATTTTCCATTTCAGGATGTGCCTGCACAGAGGTGCAGGAGGGACCAGAATGACCTTATTTTGATGAGTAATCACATTGCTTTAGATCCACCGTTTGATGAACATTCCTTGCAAAGGATCTCTCCTTGTACAGAAGGAGAAGAACAACACCCCCATCGTTGTTATTTCTGCTCCATGGCTCTGTGTGGACAGGATTTTTTCATCCACCATGGAAAATTTCATAGCTTTAAATGTACGATGCACTTTTGATGGAGAAACAATCCCAGCAGGACTGGTAGAACTGGTAAGTTCTTTGAAATATAGATGCCACTCTGAAGAAGGTAAAAACAGCTGCAGGTGAAACCTGACCATATCATGAAACTGATGTTTTTCAAAATTGAAAAAAAATGCAAGGTTGGAAAAAGGTTGTAAACTGTAAAACAGAACATACATGCAGAAATTTACAAAAGTCGGGGTACAAACATCTCTAAAGTGGCTACACTTGCACTAAAATGTTGCTTCTGTAAAAAGAAAATATAGATGCTTTTAAAAAAGCAGAACAGGGACTTCTTTCATTTTTAAGTGTTAGTGTCATTCTCAAAATCTTCTATCTGGAAAAAAGTACCTTACCTCCAAAGGTATCTTCTTTTTTGAAAAAAAATCAGGCAATAACAATAAACCAGTTTTAAAGTCTGAGACAGCAGATTTTTTTAAATATCTCCCATTCATTTCTAGCCTTAATCTACTTGTCTTTACACTGAAGAATCAGGATAGAACAAGTTCCCAGAACTCCTGATGAGCTGCAAGTAAAGGAGTATGTTGACAGAGATTGTAAAACCTGCTCCACAACATTATGTATGTGAAAGAATTTAGAAAGGCAATGACAAATAACCTCAGGGCCATTTTTCTAAACTTGGAGAACCAGATGCAAGATGGGAAGTGGACCTGAATACATGCTTTACAAGGTTGAAAGTTATTTGGAGGTGCTTCAATTAAAAAAAGTAATAACCTGAGCATATAACTTACTTTAGTGCAAATAATATAGTATATGAGATCTACTAACTGTAATTAGAACACTGAAAACAGGTACACCCTGGACATGGCACACCCACATCACCTGATGAAAACTAGACCCTGCACCTGTTTATGAGCTATGTTTATTTTTAGAAATGAGTCTCAACATATGTAACAACTAGTTTTCAGAAACCAATTGTAAGTTCATAGCTGATAAAAGATACTGAAATGAGTTGTAACCATTTCAGTACTTCCCTTAAATGAATATTTTTTTTTTTAATTAGCAATGAACATACATATTTTTGGTCACATATCAAATTGTAAAAGTATTCCTTTTCTAAAAATAATGTTTCATTGTTCTGTAATTTAGCTCTGATTCTGTGTTGTGGGCAGCAAAATAAACTTGTAGTCCCTTCCCCCCGGGTCATTAGACTTGGCCTTCCTATGATGATGATGATTTTTTCTGACTGTAATCTCTTAAAAGGATGATTGCTTTGATATCAATACATGTAATCTAATAGTTTTTTCACTGAAAATAAAACACAGGAAAATTAGGTACCACGTGGAGAGTAGCTTAACTCTTGGGTATTCAGAACTCTGAATTCTAAGAAGCTATATTAAAAAGAGAGAATAAAAGGTACAATACCTAAAAATCAAAAAATAAAGTTCTTCTTCTCGTTCTGTTTAAAACATAAATCAAAGCAGTTGAATCAATTGTTTCATGTACCGAATGCTGAAACTACTATATCAAAAGTGTATCACTGATGTTATACTTTGGTGGGTGTTTTGCCATAAACCTTCTTCTTTGTGTATCTAATATGAGCCTTGGGAAATGCTGTGATGCAAATCTTTCCAAACAAAAACAACTGAAAATCAAAATGTGGTTTCACTGTTTAGGGTAGTTGCACTGGAAAGTGCAAATACAGAGAAGTTACTTACAAACATGCAGGACTACTATTTTCCTCAGTTCATTTTATAGCACACAGCACATTCTCTAGCCAAACAAAATGAATAGTCATTGAGAAGCCACTGAGAAGATTTAATATTTTTATCTCAGTAGATGCTAAGTCTGGCCTGATGGGCACCAGTAAAGTTCTGATGAGCAGATTCCTCCCTGGCCTGGAGGTTTCCAAGGGGCTGATTGAAGCGGAGAAGGGAGGTCCTACAGCCAAACACAGACATATTGTACTGGGACTCTCTGAGGCAAAGATCACATGCAGATCTTGGGAGTAAGAAATTAATTTGCTACACGTCATGTCATTTTTATTATTTCTGCTCAGTCTTTGAACTAGCACAAAGCAAATAGGTAAGTTTATGGCACGGGAGTTGGAAATGTGACCCAACAATCTGATTTCCAAAATATCTACCTGAACAACTTCAGAGTGATGCTATAGCACAGAGAAAAGCCTGGCATATTCCCCTAATCACTGTAAGAAGCAAAGGCACTTGGAACCCAATCACCTACTGATAAGTGATTGAAAAACCTCTTCTATAAATGGCTCTGAATAACTATAGAGTTGCAATATGCAATTTAGCTGTGGAGAAAAGGTTACAATCAGTTTACTTGCAGAAATACTGATGTGACAATAACTCCAAGTAAGTGACCTACAATGCTAAATTGTCCTATATAAGTCTATAAAATCATAATAATTAGATATAATATAAAAAAGTTATTTCTTTGGTATGGGCTATTTTGAGAAATTTTAATGAAACTATAATCAATCTGTGTGGTTTCATCATTAGTATAACTTTGGGTTGTAAGGCTTGATAATGGTACATTTCTGGGAAGATCCTTTTGTTATTTTAACTATATGCTAACATACAGGTGATTTTCAGAAACTTTAGTTAGCAGCAAAAGCATATATTGTGTATTTCAAAAGCAAGGAAAATGAATGCCTGCTTTAAGTTCCAAATGTAACTCCTTTATGAGGCATAAAGGATAAGGTTCTTAAGGGAAGTAAAGCAGTCAGCAACAGCAATCTGGAAAGAGAAAAATTGGAAGAGATGTGAAGGAAAGTGAAGTGGAAAAAGGGAAGAACCATAAATTCAAAATGAGAGGATGTATCTAAGTATGAAGTAGTGAACTGCCAACTCATCAGGATTTAAATCAGATCAGGTACTCAAAAGGGTCAAGCAGGAGACCACAGCTTTTGTTCGATTCTCTCTAGAAGCCACAGTTTGGAGGGAACTTCGTTACCATACCACAGCAAAAGCATAAATCTACTGGGGTGGCCTGACTGTGACCTTCCTGTACCTGAAAAGAGCCTACAGGAAAGATAGAGTCTATTTACAAGGGCATGTAGTGACAGTACAAGAGGTAATGGCTTCAAACTGAAAGAGGGCAGGTTTAGATTAGATATAAAGAATAATTATTTTTTACTGTGAGGGTGGTGAGGCACTGGAACAGATGGCCCAGAAAAATTGTGGATGCCCCATCCCTGGAAGTGTTCAAGGCCAGGCTGGATGGGACTTTGAGCAATCTGGTCTAGTGGAAGGTGTCCCTGCCCATGGCAGGAGGACATGGGAACTAGTGGAACTAGTTGATCTTTAAGGTCCCTTCCACACCAAACCATTCTAGGATTCTAAACAGAGAAACAAAGAGAAACTGTGAAAACATAGCCAAGAGAGAGACACATAGAGCAAGAGCTCTGGCTGTGGAGATAAGCGAGCTCTTGTCTATTCTTCCCTGCAAGGCTGATGTACAGAGTTATTATCCAGGCCACTTCTTGCTTGTTGCTGCACGCAATGGTGGACGGAGGAAGCATACAGAGGAAGGCAACTACTTATAGCTGGGCCTACATGTCAGAATCGGCAATTCTTCACCAGCTATCAGCAGAACCTGCACTGGTGATGATCCCATGTACCCTGAGCTCGTTGAAGTGATTTTTCCCCTGTACTCGGCATTGGTAATGTACTTGAAACTTTGAGCCCTGTGTCCACTTCTGGGCTCCTCAATTCAGGAAGGCCACTGAGGTGCTGGAGTGAGTCCAGAGAAGGGCAAAGGGCTGGTGAAGGGTCTGGATCACAAGTCTGAGGGACGTGGCTGAGGGATTTGGGGTTGTTTAGCCTGGAGAAGAGGAGGCTCAGGGGTGACCTTATCACTCCCTACAGCTACCTGAAAGGAGGTTGTAGCCAGGTGGAGCTCGGGCTCTTCTCCCAGGCAACTAGTGACAGGGTGAGAGGACATAGTCTCAAGCTGTGACAGAGGCTGCACATCAGGAGGAGTTTTTTCACTGAAAGCGTGATTAAATATTGGAATGGGCTGCCCAGGGAGGTGGTGGAGTCCCTGTCCCTGGAGCTATTTAAGTAAAGCCTATACACGGCACTTAGTGCTGTGCTCTACTTGACACAGTGGTGTTCGGTCATGGGTTGGACTCGATGATTTTTCCAACCTTATTAATTCTGTGATTCTGAGAAGCCGGCCGGCACCGCCTCAGCCTCTCCCACGGACCCCCGGGCCGCGCCGGACCGGAAGGGCCACGCCGGCGGGACAGCCGAGCATCCCCGGATGCGCTGGGCGGCTGCGGGCCCGTGCAGTGCCGGCCGAGCCAGGAGCGAGACGCCGCCGCCCTGGGGAACGCGGACTTGCCGCGCAGCGGGGGCGATTGCGGACGGGCTGACCCGTCGATCCCCGCCACACCGCAGGGGGCGCTGCCGCGCACGGCCGGGCCGCGGGGCGGAGCCATCCCCCCCACCGCCCCCGCGGCCCCGCGGGCAGCGTCGATGCCGCCGGGGGGGCGGGGCGGGGCGCGGGCAGCGCCGTCGGCCCCTCCGCGCGCTCGCCCCGCCCCCGCGCCCGGCGTTTCCGCCGCTGCCGCCGGCGCAGAGGGGGCGGGCTGTCCGCGGCTGGGCTGGGCGCTCCCCGCCCCTCGCTGTGCGCAGGCGCGGGGGAGGGCGCGCAGGCGCGCGGCCGCGTGGGCGGGTGGCGGGGGAAGGTGCGAGCAGCCGCCCGCGCGCGGCCGCCGGCGGCGCGTGTGTCCCGTGTGTGTCCCCCCCCCGCCCCGCTCCCCGCCCCGGGCGCGGATGGTCCGCGGCGCTGGAAGATGGAGGGGCTGACGCTGAGCGAGGCGGAGCAGCGTTACTACTGCGAGCTGTTCTCCTACTGCGACACCGAGAGCACCAAGAAGGTGGCGTCCAACGGGCGCGTCCTGGAGCTCTTCCGCGCCGCGCAGCTGCCCAGCGACGTGGTCATGCAGGTACGGCCGCCGCCTCGGGGCCCCCGGGGGGGCGGCGGGCCCGGGCACCGCCCAGTCGTGCCGTGCCGAGTCGGCCCCGGCCCGGCCCGCGCCCCCTGCTCGCCCCGCAGCCCTCGGGCCGGGGCGGGACCCGGCGGGCAACTTGGGAATCACAGAATCGTTGGAGTTGGAAGGGACCTCTGGGGATCATCCAGTCCAACCCCGCTGGCAAGGCAGGGTCACCTAAGAGTAGGTGGCACAGGAAAGCGTCCAGGTGGGTTTTGAATGTCTCCAGAGAGGAGATTCCATGACCACCCTGGGCAGCCTCTTCCAGTCCTCTGCCACCCTCAACGTGAAGAAGTTCTTCCTCATATTGGGGTGGAACTTCTTGTGTTTTAGTTTCTGGCCACTGCTCCCTGTCCTGTCACTGGGCACTTTTGAAGAGTCTGGCACCATCCTCGTGGCACCTGCCTCTGAGATATTTATGTGCATTGATTAGATCCCCTGTCAGTCTTCTCTAGACTGAATGGACCCAGCTCCTTCAGTCTCTCCTCACATGAGAGATGCTCCAGACCCCTAATCATCTTTGTGGCACTCCACTGGTCCGTCTCCAGCAGCTCCTTGTCTTTCTTGTACTGAGGAGTCGAGACCTGGACACAGTAGAGCTCCCTGCACTGAGTAGGGGGCTATTGTCTGGCCCGGAGCCGGCCACCTGAGTCCCTCCGGCGGTGAGGGAGGGGCGGGGGGGGGGGGGGGGCGCAGCAAGTGCCGCACTGAGCAGCGTGTTGCTGCTCCCTCCCTCCTTGTACCTGCGGGGGCTGGGAAGGGGCTGGCGGCTGCTGGCAGCGTCCAACAGCTGGCAGGAAACTCTGTCTTGTTTGTTCCATGCCGGCAGAGGCCATTCAAAGAATGGGAATCCCGAAGCATTTTGGGGAGGTGGGTGAGATTCAGCCCACAGTCTGCTGGTTAAGAGCAACACAGAAGGAAATCTGGGTTTGTGTCACTGGGAGCTACTGATGCTGATCCACTTCACCTAAGCCGTGCAGTGTTTTGTGAACATCACTTGCTGGCAGGAATTAACTTACCTGTAGTCATCAAAGCGTATCTAACAACGAAAAATTCAGTGTTAAGACTGACGCGGGCCCATACTTGTAATCTGTGTGTGCGTGGTTTTAGCACTTAATTCCTTGGCCAAGTAACATCCAGAAAGTGTAGCAGTATTGCAAATCTACCGGCACAGAAAAGTGAAAGTCTTGCTTTGATGTCCGTGTGTAATTATTTGAGGAACGCATTCCCAGTGAACCATTGTTATGAACAGCTACTGGTATTAATTTGCTGCTTCTGCAGCTCCCTCTGTCACTATTCAGTACTTTAAAGTTCACGTATAGTCTTTTGAGCTGCTGTGGGTAAAGCTGTATTTAGAAAGCCGTGCTGCCTTTCATGTGGTTTCATCCTCAGCCTGGTGAGATAAGCAGCCCTTTTAACAGAAGTATTAAACTTACTGCTGCCAGAAGCAGAGTGCAGAAACTTCAACATTCTGTAATTTAGTACCAGGAGAACGCTTACTGATTAGGGTTACTGTTGTGTTTTGGGCCTCCCAAGGGCAACTTGTTTTGCTGAAACGAGTTTGAGACACAATGAAGTGGAAGAGGGCTGAATAAGAAGTGGTTCTTACTGGTAAAACTAGTAATCTCTTATTTGATGACTTGCTAGACTGGACTTAAGAGAGTCTGCATGCTCAGTATTATGAGTGAGATTTCTCAAGGGCCACCCACTGCTGCTTTTGAGTGTGGCCAACCAGATTCAGAAAAATCATCCTAGGAAAGTGAATGTTTAAATGTTTGCTGTATTTAAAATCTCTTTTACATAAAACTTGTCTGGATTAGTGTATAGAGTCAGCTAGTTCTAGAGATTGTTTTATGCAGGAATTTAGTGCAAGAACTTGGAAAGACTAGGAATTTTGAATATAAGTGAATACAGATTATATCCTTATCTTTTGCAGAGGAGGTCAGATATTTTCCTGCAAAGTAGATTGCATCTGGGGAAGAGAGACTACTCAGGCGTCATTCCATGGGTCCTAAATAAATTAACTCAAGAAGCAGACCTAGCTTATCACTGTAGTAATCTCAAGGAAAACCTTGCAGTTAAAATGGCAAACAAGATATTAGATTGCCTGAGGAATGAGACTGTAAATAATGAAAAGAAAGTCAAAATGCCCTTAGCAGTTTGACCCATTATAAATATTTTGTGCAGTGACTTTTGGTCACCTGTAAAGTACCTCGTATTTTGAAAAGAATTCAGTTGTCTAGTTATTTTATGTTCTTTCAAAGTACGGCTCTATTTCAGGTTAACACAGGCATGACTGTGTTGGTTTGGGGTTCTTCGAAGGGAAGTCACATTTGATGCTTTGGAAGCTGAGACTTTGTAACTTAAACCTCAAGCTAATATAGCTTAAGAAATAAAGAAACCCTGTGAAGGAGATGGAATTTTCTTTTGACCACATGGTGGCTGTGTTCTTACCTGTTCATTTGAAGCACCTGATGCTTGTGGGGAAAGGAACTTGATTCAGTTACCCAATACTTACATAATCCTGGAATGCAAGTGCAGTACTAGTCACATGAATGCTAAGTACCTTTGTAGGTGTGCAAAACAAAGTATAAAATTGTTGCTCTTCAAACTCAAGGGGACCAAGTAGTCACGAAGAACTACCTCAAAGTTTTTCCTCTTCGGTAGTCCAGGTTTGTAGATACCTTTGAATAATTCAGAACTCATTCTGTTGGAAATAAAACGTGTGACGGGTGCATTTTTAGGCTCGTAACTTGTTTTGCTTGAAAATCTGTTGTCTAAAGGCTGGATATACGTGCAACCTTTGTTGCAAATAGTTATGTCTATGTGAGAGATCTGTCTTGCAGCAGGAAGAGTTATTATGTGTGGCTCATTGTTCCTAATCATTTTCATTTCTGCCTCTAAGGGACACTGTCAGCTGCCTATTAAATAGGAATAAAAGACCATGTATAAGACTAAAACAGTTATGATTGTTGTATACAAAGCTCCGGCATCCTGGAAAACAAAAGCAATATGTCCACTTAATACACATATACAAAAGGACAGCCTTATTCTCAGAACAAAAATACCACACCAGTGTGAGAACACCAGCCTCTCTTAACCAGTATTTCTTCCTGTTTATGCACATCCCTGAAATGAGCTCTAAGGTAGAAGACTTGCATAAAACAGTAAATAAAAGTACGTGTGTTGGGATAACAAGTCCAGCTACTTCTCCATAGTTATGAGTCTTCAGATCGCTCTCAGAGTGTGGTTTCACACTGCAGCTGACCCAATCTAATGGTGAGTTGCCACTGAAGGAGATAGTTCAGTCTTTCCCCAGCCATGTGTTCCTGCTTCTCCTTGCAGAGACATTAGTGTCTGTCCAGTGCTGTTGTGTACTGGCATCAGGGGCTATGCAGGCAGAAAATTAATCACAGCTTTTTGTTGATAATAACTCTGTATCAGGTAACAGTGGAGTTGAATCACGGTGCTGGCACAAGAAAGGAGGCAGGAAAACTGCTGACAGAGGGGGAAGTGGAGAACTTTACTTTTTCTAGAGCAGTTGGGTATTTCAGTTGTAACATAGCATGGGTTTCCTGGTAGCTTAAACCACTGAGAGCTGGAGCAGCCTCGTGCTGGCTCTGACTTCTTTCAACAGACAGTGAGCTGGTTCAGAGAGTATATTCAGCCAAAAGTTAGAAGGTTTTGTCAGAGTTATTTTTCACTTGCCTCAGCTCATGGCTCAGTTGCATGTGCATTGGTGTTTGTATTAGCGTGTAGTATGGCACACAGTAAGTTATGCTGAGGAGCTGTCATCCGCCCCGTTTACATATTTCAGAAGCTTTCCTTTGGTAAAGTTCCTGTACACTGATAAAACTTTGATAAAGTTCCTGGTCCTGTACATTGAATGTTAGCTGGGATTCATTATGTGCCCTCCTTGGGTATATCTTTTCAGTTAGCTTCATACAGAAGAAATGCAGTTGCCCGTTCTGGAGTGGCTGCACAGAGGAGCAAGTGTGATCAGGAAATTGGCTTCAAAGGCACATTCCCCATCGAACCTAAAATGCTTATGTAGGTGTGCTAATAAAATCAGTTCTTGGTGTCTCTGGACCGGTGCTGAAGTTGCTTGTAAAAGGAATTGTGAAGTTCATTAGTTGTGCATGACATGAATATGATAGCCGTTCCATTTGTTAGATTTGTACAATTCTTTCTTAGATGAGTTAATCATAAAATGTTTTATGGGCTCGTACTTTTGATTATGAATCACAGAAACTTCACAAGACGAAGCAGAACAGTTGTGCACAATACTCATCTGAAATTAATGAGTTAAGTCATCTTGCTTTAAAATACAATATTACTAGAAAACAACAAATATATGAGTATTAGCATGTGTTTTCTCTAAAATGAATGGTCATCTTCAGTGCTGGCATTGTACAGCATTACCTGACTTCTAATTTACTGTTAGAAAGTCTTTGAAATGACAGATGTATTGTACAATCATGATCAGTTTCTTCAATTACAGTATGCTTGCATTAGTTTGGTAAAAACCTAGTGTAAAGCCTATTATTGACTCGTTAGGCAATTTCAAGCTGTTTGTTTGTTTTTATGGAGTCTTTACAAGCAGATTAGTTTTGATTGTTCTTGTATCATTGATGGAAGAAATTACTGTCTCTGGTTGTCCACCTCAGCTCTCTATCAGAGTTTCCTTCCTCATCAAAAGTTGTAAGAAAGTGTACATACCTGTGACAGAGCTGCTGTGGTGAGAAGTCCAGACTCTGAGCATAGAGCCTCATCCATCAGCTTCGTTTTTGCACTGTGCAGGAAAACAGCTTAAGGGCAGGCATATGCTACCTTGTGTTGTTGTTGGGGTGGTAGTTTTTGGCAAGCATGGGGAACAGAACATGCAGTGGTAGTTTTCTCAGATGCCAGAGCTCATCTGCTGACAGGCAGCACAATTATTAATGGAATTATAATCCACGGGCAGAACATGGCAAAATGAAATTGCAGGTTCTTGATTTAAAAAGTTGGCTTCTTTATTGGAAAACAGATGTAGAGGGAAAGGGATCTAGGGAAACAAAAGCTTGTTCACAATGATTTTATTGTTTCAGTGAATTTTCCTACAGAAGACTAACTCTTTGTTGAAACAGTAGAGTCTACTAAATGCCAACTTTAAATGGAAGCTGAACCAGGGCATGCTTAGGATTACCTGTGTGGTAGAAACATGCAGAAGATAAACTCATTCTGGTTAATTTGTGGAATTTATTATTATTTCGGAACTGACGGAGTAAGAAGTTAGAATTCTTTATGTGTAGCAAATTCCATGCCTTCCTTTCAGTTGTATAGATTTGGAGTACATTTAAAAGTAGTAGTACTTTCAGATCTTTAAAAAAAATGTGTGTTGTGTGAAAAGCTTTCCTCTCCTCATACGGACCTTTAATTAGTCTTCAACAAGCCCAAATTAAAAAAAAAAAATCACTTAATTGAATACAACCGATACATTTTTACATTTTGGGTTTTTATTATTATGTTATAACTTTTCCTTGTGACATTTTAAACAAAATTATTTCAAATTTCTTCTGAGGCAGTATTTGCAACAAGTCATTATCAAGGTGTTCTTCCAGTGTAGAAACTTCTAACTTATAGCAATTTTCTTACTAATATGTCATAAATTGTTAGCCTGAGTGCCATAAAGTTGATGATTCTGTAACCTTTTGTGAGTATAATAATCCATAATTTATATATATTTATATGTGAAGGGTGTTTGTACATGCATTATGCTGTATCCTAGTCCTTGTTTAGGAAATAATAGTTATTAGAAATCTGTGCCTCAATATGCAGTTAAGAATATTCCATTTGTGAATTACCTATTTTTTTCCCTTCAAATGTCACCATAATAGAGTATTTTGTTTTTAGCTGAGCAGTAGGTTAGCTTTGTTTCTGTTTATTGGTAAGATATATAAGCAGTGTACTTTCTTTTGGTGGCAGAAATGCCTCGTAGTATATGGTGTGAATTGTGCTTTGAGTTTCTGCAGAATTCTGGGAAAAAATGTTTGCTTTAGTGATGTTGCTTTCACAGAGACTATAGTGGGCTCCAAATTAATTTCTTTTTACATTTAATTAGCTTGAGTAGTCTCATATCTCAGCAGCATTTAGTCAGATAAGAGTAATTGTTTTTGAGACAAAAGGCGGGAAGTTAGTGGCAAAACTTTAGGAGTGTAGATTAACTCTATTAGACATATATTTGTTTTCAGTGGATTTCTTAGTGTAATTGTTTGTGAGACTTTGAAATTGACTGGCATTCATACTGTACAGTCACTTATATAGTAAATAATTCCTTTATAATTCTGCATGCCAACACAGTACTCAGATCATGTCAAGTATCACAGCTCAGCTTTGTTGGAAAGCAGTTTATTTTTTTCTTTTTAAATGTGCTGTCAGATGACAGCAGGAATGATTATTACACTTTCTGACGTGGCTGGATAGAATTCTAAAATCAAATATCAGGGCCTTTGGCAAATGCAACTGTCTTAGAATCAAGTTAGCTGTGCAAAATTATTGATTGTAAACCTGGTCTTTTTCCCATAAAGATGATTCTTCTGCATTAGTAGTTTTAAGTACTTCGCTGACTGTCAAAAATGGCAAACATGCCTTTATCTTAGTCTAATCTTCAGTAAGTGTTACTGCAGATACTGTAAATTGTAGGAATTTGCTGTCAGTCTTTATGACTTTTCAGTTGTATTTGCTAGCTGTCAAAAATATTAGTCCATGCAGACAAGTTTCACACCTATCAGGTCATAAATATTTGCTCTTTAGGTTAGTCTCTCATGTGGAATTCCTAGACTTTAAACTGGAGTTCTGCTCTTGGCCTAAATAAGTTTGAAGTCAGAAGTGAGTGTGGGAGGTATATGTTGACTATCAGATTCTTCTCAATGGAGTTCCAATAATGATTAATGTAAGATTATATTACTCACTTGTTTCCTTCAGTATTTCTTTAGACCATATTCTTAAGCCAGCACTGTCATTCTTTCTAAATTAATGTACTGAGCTGGCAATCATGTTCGTGACTTGCTTGTTTATCCACCTGAGGCTAGTGTCTGAAGAGTTAAACTATCCCTACACTTGTTACACAAAAAGTACATTATACTTAAGCGTTTCTGTCTGTGTATAGGGACTGTGTTTTGATAGGTTAAAGGACTTGGAAAAGATGACAGTCTGACCTGAATTTCTGGAATGGTTGATTTCTGACATCTAAAACGCTTCTTAAGTATGATAGCAGAGCAATGAGTAGGCTCAGTTTTGAAAATCTTGAAAGATATTTCAACTTCAGTAATCCTAGAAAAGGGTGACCAGGACTGAGCTGTGTAAAATTTAGCATTTGGTGCTAACTGTACTCCTGCTGCAGACTAGTAGTCGGGAATTTTGTAGAAAAGTATATTATCACTACAATAGTGTGTGTGACTTGCTTTTTTCTGAATTGAAGCATCTTAAATCATTTAAGACCTAGTGTTAACAGCTGAGTCTCAAGTGTAGCTCTGCAAACACGCAGCACACTGTTTTTAGAACTTTAACAGAGTTTGTTTAAACCTTGATAGACACATTGTTAAGGCTTGTAGGCCATAGTGGGAGAAGGAGAACAGTGCAAAGCTAAGTAACAAATTAACACCACTGAGATTGATGCTCAGAGGAAAAAAACATTGAGATGGAAAGCAGCTTAAAGTAATGGGCACAGTAGCTTCAGGTAGACTTATATGCATGTGCTCAGGAATGTCAGGAACAGGCTGGAACAGTCCTATTTGTCCAGGCCACAGCATGACCACTAATTCTGGGATGAGAGAGTGTGTTAATCTTCACCTTACATTAGCAAAAAGCCAGAAGCTTGTGTTCATTCTCTGAGGTTTTTCTGTGTTACATTTGTTCTGGTATAGTATGTGTGGAGAAAATGTTAAAACTGAAAAACAAAGAAAATAATTATTAGCAGGGAATATGAATCACTGGAATGCTTCAATTATAAAGATGGTCTGAAGAGAATCAAAATGCCTGTATAAATGCTTCTGTCTTCAGTATTTAGCATTAGGAAAAACAGGAAAAATATTCAACCTAATGCTGCATGGCAGGAGCATCCACAATTGGAATATCTGTAAAATATCTCTCCAGTGCCTGCTAAAGCTAGATGCTTTCTTGCTACTTATATGCAAATGGTTCTGTTCATTTGCTTACGTTTTAGGAAATTACATTTTGAAGATCAGCAAAGCTTCAGAAGTTATTTACTTAAATAAACTGCAACCACAAGCTCAAGCAAGCAATATATAAAGTAAGGACAAACTTGGTTAGTTTTCATAATTATTCAGCTGAATTTTTAATTATTGCAAAAATGAGATGAAGTGCCTCAAAAGATTACAAATGAAGAGTATCATTCCGTGTGTGCCAACTGGGGCTTGTTTGCCATTTCTACTTCAGAGTTTGTTGTCAGAAACATAAACTGCAACCATGAAAATGAATACTAGATGTCGGATGTTGACCAGTGAGAGACATGTACTAAAGAGATTCATTGCAGCTTGTTCACAAAAACTTACTTTTTCTACTGTAAATAAAGGTTGTGAGGAAGTAACTTCTGAAGCTCTGCTGAGGTATTTGTTGGTTGTACAGTAGACAGATTCAGTTTAATAAAAGAGCAAATAACTAACATAGTAACTTTTTGTTGGCTGACTGAGTGGAGGAATCATCCTGTGTGATCAGATAGAGAAGCAATAGGTAGTGCTCAGGAATGGGGAACCACCGTGCAGCTGAGAGCAGAGCAGGGAGAAGCTGTTTAGATTAAGCAATATTGAAGAATTACATAGTGGGAGAAGATAGGTATGTGGAATATCTCATTTTAACCTCTCTTTATGCATCAAAATTTATAAATGCTTCTTATAAGCCCCCATAATGTATCTTAACTGCTTCAGCTTTTTTTTTTTTTTTATTTCCAGTTCTTCTGGCTGCTTTATTACCATTTCTGCTTGTAAAGTGCCTATCTCATGAACACCTACTCTGCCAGAAAAACAGCAATAGAGAGAATCTTAATATAAGCAAAGAGCAACTGCCTAGAGGTCTTCTAGGTGTGGCTTGTTACTTGGGAGGATAGTAGTTGTTTTCTAAGTGAGTGTTAGTCTGGCTGCCTGGATTTTCCTTTGTTGGTGCTATTGAACATATCAGAAAGGCGTACAATTCTTTTTTCTGCCCTCTTTTTGAGGCCATTTGGCAATAATTTAAGTTACAGTCAAGTAGGACAGCCTATGACTGAATATTTGGAAAAGTTACCTATCTAAATCAGTATCTTGAACTCTTTTACAGTTGCATGTAGGGGTGCATCTGATTATCTTTGTGGCTTGATTGAGTGGTGGTGTTCACCATGTACTACCAAATCAAGAAGGGAACTGCTGACCTGTGGAGCTCTGCATTAGAGACTCTGCAGGTAAGACTCACGTATAGAGCTTGTAACAGCTTTTGCAGGAGCTGTTGGCAAGATCACAGACTTTGACTGTAAATGGAAAAATCAAAGCTACTGCATTAGGAAGTGTCTTTGATAAATGAGGCTAATTCACCATGAACTTCCATGCTACTGGGAACAAGAGGTGTCACAGACCACTTTTGGAACAGGTTGAGGTCAGGAATGACCTAAAATATAACTGCTTCAAAAAGGACCACAGTAGTTAAAGTTCTATGAGGTTTTTTCTGTGCGCGTGGAGTTCAGCATATTAACTTGTTAAGGATTTATGTGCTTCTGTCATAAATCAGTTTTAAATTTCCAGTGCTTTTTGCTGCTTTTCTGTTTACACTGTTATCAGAGTGTAAGCATGACTCCAAGTCTGCCAGCACTTAGTCAGGGAGTGGACATGCTTGTAAGACAGATCCCAAAGTACAGGGGCAGAATGATTTGAGGCTTAAAATACTGGATCATTTTTTGAATAACTAATGTTTATTTCTGATGTGATTAATTTTGAAATTTCATTTAATTGAAACAGATGTATGTTTGAACCTGAGATGACCTGTAGAATGGGGAGTTTAGTTCTAAGTATCTACAGAAAATTAATTGTCCAAGCTGATGAGTAGCTTGTTCTCCCTGCTGGTATTTTAGCAGTCTGCTTGCACTGTGGATATGTGCAGCATGAAAACCAAGAGCGAAGTATTAGGAGAAGCTCAGACAGTAAGAGGCTCTAAATAGTTCATTGTCAGAGCGCGTGTGTTGTCTTGGAAGTCCTCCAATACTATTTGGTTTATTTCTTTCAAGGACTGTGTTCTGAAGCCAGGTTTGTGGCATTGACTGAGATCCGTCTTCATGGAACAATCAGTAAGACTTAAAAGGAAGACCTTACTATTTGTTATGCAACAAAAATTTATGTCCTAAATATACTCTGTGCCTTGGAATTCTCAGTATGAACTAATTAACTCTATTTACTGCGATGCTTTGAAAGTACCTAATAAGATAAATGTATATATTAGAGGTAATTTTATACTTGCTGTTCAACACGTGAATATTTCCTGCTTCACACTACTGAATATCAAATATAGCATTATTAGTTATCCTTCACAGATGCATTTTGTAAATGATCTTTGGATAGGTGTAAGACTATTTGTCATGTGCTGAAACATAGAATTCAGAGCAATACTTGGACTGTTTCTTTTAGTGGCATGATTTTGTTCTGTCTACAATTGTGGGTTTTTTTCCTGTGCTCCCGCCATGTGCCAAGGTTTGTGGAGCGATGCAGAGAACTGGGTCAGAGACTTGACTTGGTTTAAAAATAACTCATCAAAAGAAGGATCTTTGTCAGTTCTCTGTCTTGTTCCTGCTGCGCAGTGCTGTCAACAACTGTTGCATCTGAGAAGCTGTCAAGTGAGGTTTTTTTGAAGAGAAGTTAAAAATTCTAACATTAGCAAACTAATCAATATTGCTTTGTCCAGTTGACAATAGGTGAGAGACTGTGGTTAAAAAACTGTCACGCTGTGGTCTGCAATTAGTGATGCGGGTTGATATAAATGAAGTGACAGAAATTGATCTAACAGTGGTTGCAGAATAACAAGATTAGAAGGTAACGAATTGTGAGGAAAGAAATGAATTCAATCTAGAAAAAATGAGTGAAGGAGTTTTTCATAGTACTTTGCTGTGTAGTGGTGGTCAGCAATGATTAGGAAGCATTTTTTCAACTTGTTATACATCCCTGAATTACATTACACTGCACTACACCCAATTTGAGGTTGTATTCCAATAAACTTTTAAATTGGAAAGCACGCAGTCATACCAGTTTAATGATTAAGTTTGCCAAGAGCTTTAGAATTCTCATCAATGAATTGCTGCATACAGCATATGACATACAGAAATAATGTTGGTATGATACATTTTTTAGTTTTGAACTGTGAATTAAGATCAATCCATGATCAGTTACATTTATATTAACTAACAAAACTGAAGCAAGTTATTCTATTTCATTTTTTCTTTATCTGAAGTAAAAAATTAGCTTTCTTTAAGGTATTACTTGTTTTTAATTTAAAGGTTATTGCTAATATTTGCAGTAAAACTCAAAATAATATTCTAAATATTGAAGGACAGGTATATTCATTTATCTTCTTTAACTCCAGTGCAGTGAAATTAATGTGGAAACTTGTTTTGTATTTCTGGTGCACGGTTTACATGATATTGTTCATAGTGATTTTTTCATTTAAGCATAATAAAAAGCTTTCTTACTGTAAAGGTGAACAAGCACTGGAAGAGGTTGCCTGTAGAGGTTGTAGAGCCTCCCTCTTTGGATATACTTAAAATTCTAACTCAGTATAGTCCAAAGCAACCTGGTGTAGCTGAGCCTCCTATGAGGAGGGAGAGTGGAGCAAATGATATCCAGAGGGCCTTTCCAAGCTGAACTATGCTGTGATTCTATGCAGGAATTCTTTGTGTTTATTAGTTTTAAAAAAACAAACAAACAAAAAACCCACAACAAAACAAAATAAAAAGTCTTACACCAAACAATACAAACATGAAAATCATTAATGTCCTGTTCAGATGAGATGATATAGAAGGTCCTCTTCTGAGTTTGTTCACTACCCGCTCTCAGCAGCACATACCATGTGTGTTGTAATTTGCCACCCACAGAAGTTGTCTCCAGGTCTTGCCTCTTACCATCCTCTGGTGTGGAACAGTAGGTACTTCAGTAACTCTCTCCAAGCAGAAGAAATACTTTTATCTTCACTGTGTAGGTGGCATGCATGTTGCTTCATTTACTGTTTTACCATTGGGGTCATCCCTGTTTAAATACTGTTGTACTTTTACAGATAATGGGCTTGATTTGCCTTGTAGAAGAACCTTAGGGCAGGGAGACTGTGATATTCTGGAAGACTTTCCCAGATTGGTTTTCTGATTTCTGGAAAGTGCGTTTCACCGCATTTGATAGAGATGTGATTTGTTCCACTTCACCTGGAATTTGTAAAGGTTCTCAAGTTTTTTCAGTTCACAAACCTTTCCAAGTTCAAGGGTCTCTTATTGGAAACCTGTTAGAGTTTTAGAAGGTACATACTTGAAAGGGTGCGTTTGAGGGTATGTACTGCTTCTTATACATGTCTGATTTGCACCAAGTCGTCATATTGCTGATGCTGCTGTTACTTCTTTGCATGACTTTTTTGATGACTGAGAGTGCAATTTCATAATTTCCAGCTACTGCACTGGCAGGGATTTTTTTTTTTGTGTGTTTTTTGTTTTGTAAATTTAGTGTTTAGTGATTGGTTTTGGGGGGGGGGTTTGTTGTTTTATGGGGGGCTTGGGGTTTTTTTTGTTTGACTGGTTTGTTTTTTGTTTGTGTTTTGTTGTTTTTTGTTTGTTTGGGGGTTTTTGTATCAATGTCTTCCAAAAGTTCTGGAGTTTCACAGAGTTGTTGGCCTTGTTAATTGAAGCTGTGTGATGTCAGGATCTTCATATCTAAGGAGATTAAAACAGTAGTGAAGCATTTTGTCTTGAAGATGGCTCTGCAGTCACTGAAGAGTTAAAGAGACTTGCTTATCCTCTCTTCCTAAGAAGATGAAAGCCCTAAATCTAAATCTCAGAGAAGCAATCCCTTGATTATTTTTTATTATTATTCTCCCCTTCAGAATAGCTTATTACCTGTTGAATGTTTAAATCCTCCTTCAAGAAGATTATAGGTATGCTGTTTGGATATGTTCAAGCATACAGTTAGCAGAGGAATCTCCACAAGATGTTTGCATTTAATGATTTTACTCAACCTTCAGTCACGTTTCTGGTTGGGATATTCCTGTATTTGAAATATAGCTATCAATGGGTGGATTTGACACCTACTTGTTCAGCAGCAGCAGAATATTCTTTCTTTTTTGTTTCCTTGTTTGTGGTGGTGTGGGGTTTGTTTGTTTGTTTTGTGGTGGGTTTTTGTTTTTTAATCCTTAGCTTTTTCCTTTTCTTCATACTTATGTCTGGTGTATTTTCTACATTTATATCTATTTACTTTGAACTGATGCTTGCTTTTCCTTTCTAATACTTATCTGTTCTGGTAGCTTAATTATTAATTTGGGTTTTAGCTGAAGTTTTTTTTTTTTCAATCTGTTGGTATTCACTAGCTGCAAACAAGATAATTTGTAGTTCAGTAGCGGCTTTGAAACTGAACAAAGCAATTACTGCCTAATGATTCCATAGGCTCAAAATGCCTGCATCATTGCTTTTTTGATAAGACGTTAGAGTCTGGTTAATTCGTTTGTTGATGCGAGGCCACTGAATCCACAGGCTTTTTCTGTTTCGGTTGTAGTCAAGTTTGTGGATGCTGCATCATTCTTCCAGCATTCAGTGCTTTAAAAAAATGAGTTGCTTTTCCTGTTGCACTGGTTTTGATTGCCAGCTGTCTCTTAAGTCTCCACTGCCTTAGCTCTGCTGAGTACTTAAACTTGGTGTGATTATTTTTGGCATTAGGTTGAGTACAGGCAATATATTTTAGATGTTGATGCCTCGGAAGTTTTATTTGATTTGTCATCTGTCAATGTACACTGTCACTTCTTTCCTGGTGGCACTTTTTGTAGTCCAGCCAACCTGTTGAAACTACTGTATCACATTCAACTATATTGAATTATTTTCTTTCATTTATTGGATTTTAGAAAATGTCCTGTTATCCCCTGACATCTCACTAGACATCATGCTGCAGAAATGCCACAATGGGAAAATAACAAATATGCAGGAGCTGTAGGACGGTGTGTGAAGATGATGCAGATATAGCCAGGTGATTTAATGCAGCTTGTTTCCGTCCAGTAGGATTTGAGCTGCATGTACAGCCCTAGACATGCTGATCCTCTTGGGACTTCTTTGGAACTAAGTGTTTGTAAACATCCCACACCTTCCTGTGACAGGTTTTACAGCAGCTTATTTTCATGAAGTCCTAGAATCCTGGTACATGGCAAGGAGATAACTAACCAGCTTTTTGTTGAGCCACATCTAGTTCATCTGTAGTTGATAAACCCATCTGATTCATTGTATGGAGTTTCTGGAGTGGTGCTGAAGCACAAAGGCTGCTTGTGGATCATGTCGTTCAGTTGTTGCTGTGTGAAAATGTAGTTCACTTTTTCAGTTGAAACTTGCCTAACTCCCAGTAGTCAGGAAATGAGCAGATGAGACGAGACCAGGTTTGCCAAAAAGAGAACATGGACTGAGCTCTGGTGGGAAGCACAAGGACAGGAATTAATGCCCATGGATTTAGATCCTCTGTACCTTCTCTTCATTGATATTCACAGGCAAAGTCTCATGGACTAGGCTGGTCAGCTTCAGTTTGGACGCTAAGGAATTGTGGAGCAAATCTGCTTGGAAGCCATTTCTAGGCATATGAAGGTGAAAACAGTAGGATTACCAAGGGTACTTGTCAACCAGATTATCTGATGCAATGGAAGGACTACAGCTGGTTGAGGAGAGAGAAGCAGTGGTGCCACCTACACTGACTTCAACTAGTCTTCCTCTGTGGTGTTCCACAAGCATCCTTGTGTCTTATTTGGAACATTGCAGTCTAGATAAGACTACGAAGTAGATAAAAAGGTAGTCTGGATCATTTAACTCTGAGAGTCTGATTTGGGATGTGTCATTCTTAGTATCTTATTAATGACCAGCACAAGCAGGGATGCACCTTGAGTAAGATTGCAGATCTTCAGTGTGAAGAGGGGTGCAGTCAATATATTTGGATGTATGGTATGCTGCTCTGAAATGTATGAAATCACCTCTGTAAAACAGCTGTGTTTAAAATTTCTTTCTACCAGTAACTCTGTTTCGTTTCAGATTACGGAGCTCTGTGGTGCAACAAGACTTGGCTATTTTGGAAGAAGTCAGTTTTACATAGCTTTGAAACTTGTTGCTGTGGCCCAGTCTGGTCTCCCTGTAAGAATGGAAAGCTTAAATACAGGTAAATCACCCTGTAAATTAGATTGGCATGTCTTTTTAAAGATGTTGCTAACTTAAAAAATGGGGAGAGACTATGAGAGAGTGTTTTCTTACCATGCAGTAAATGTGAGGTGAAATACTCATTGAATAAGTATTGCATTCATCATGGAGTGGATGAACAGCTTGTACCTACTGTGTAGGTACAAGTTAATTCTATATGTGACTAATATGAGAACTTGTGTGCTGTATCCTCTAATTAAAGTACTAATAAGGGCAGTATAAACTGGAATGAGAATAAGGCAGCATTTGCAGGCTTTTATAGTTGCTGGGTTTATGAAACCTTGATTGTGATGAACAAAAGGTTGTCTTTTCCGAAGTTACGTTTCTTGGCACTTGGCTTGACGGTTTTTTCCCTTCTTAGTGCAAATATGAAGATTGGTTTAAGATTTTTTTCTAGTGAAAAACCTGACCTGTGAAAGATCTTTGAAGTCTGTTATCAGCCAGATCACCTGTTATACTACTTTTCGAAGGTCAGCTCTGATGTGGGTGGGTGGTGAAATAAGAACATGAGAAAGACTTAGTCTAGGAAGATGATTCAGAACAGCAGGAAGAGCTTTGATACAAGTCTTTATTGTAGCCTTCTAAATAAGGTAAGTGAATCCATGTCCTTGTTGCTCTGTAAGATGAAAAGATATTTGGGAAATTGAAGTAGTGAGTTTTAAGTCACTGTAGCCCTTGCAGTATAGTAAACAACTCACAAGTTAAAAATATCCTTGGAGCAAAACTTTGTGTTAAGGTGATTTCCCTAGTAGGTTTTATGTCTGTAAAATACATGATATTATGTGATTTTTATACGCTAGTAGTTAAAAGAAATCTTATGAGTTTTTTGCGTCTAAAGATTGTAGATTAAAAAGAGTAGTTAAGGAGATTATATTAAAAACAATCTGGTATAACTGAAGTACCTGACAAAGATATACAAAAGAAAGAAATCGCTGTGTATGGGTTTACAGCTGTGTTTATTCTAGGCTCATACAGACTGTATATACTGCTTTTGTGAGTTTTTGTAGTTTTTTGGAAAAGTGCATTGTTTTAATCAACGTTTTGGTAGTATTAAAGTTCCTTTCTGCTCATAAGTCACCATATGTTTATAAACTATTTCCCTAGTTTTCCTTATGAGTGTTCCCAAATATAAAGCTTTAGCAAGTTGTAGCAGAATGCCCTAGAATTAGAAAGTTTGAGAAAGGACCTTTGACTCTTAATATCTGATAGAACTGAAACTTGATAAAACAATTGAGGGGTTTCTCATTAAATGCCTGTTGAGCAAGTCAAAGACAAATATGTATGTAGCTTTTTTCAGGGCTTTTATAAACTTGGTTTTAGTGCAAAATACATTAACCAGAAGGAGCTTTTCTATTTAAAAAAAAAAAAATCACAAGAAATATGAAGGAAATAATTGAAATAAAGATACAGGGTTAATTCCAAAATATCAAATATGTTGCTGTAAAATTAGCAGCCATTGGAATTGTTATAATGGCATACATTTTCTTGATTCATTCAATCACTTGTAATGATTTCTGGATTTCTAGGAATAATTTTGTGGAAGAGGTTCGAAACCTACTAAAATACACCAAGTACAGTAGACAGAACATTTATTTTTACACTAACTGTTTTTAGCTATGGTCTGTTGCCTTGGTTGCAGTGGTTCCAGTCCTATCTATGAATTTCCTGCTTCTAGAATGATTCAAGTGTTGTAACAGCTAAAATACAGCAGGCTGAAGAATCATAAAATGATTCTGAACTTAGGTTCCCTTCCTTTGAAAACTGGCTTTTCCCTACAGTCCATTTCTAGATGTCTTGAAGAGGAACTGTTAGAGCCATCAGAAACTAAACTGTATACTCTCTCTCTTCAAAGTAAAATATTTTAAATTAGTTAAAGCTTATATTTATAAATATCTACTTTTTAGCTCTTCATTTTATGTATGTTTATTGATTTTCTTAATTTTATTTACTCTTTTATCTTAGAATTTTCTTTCCCCTTCACGTCTCTTTTTCTCTTTGGTGTATGTCTCTTCAGTGGACAGGAAGCTTGCTTTATCTGAGTTGCTGAATGGAAACTCAGTCAAATTTTGAATCCTAAGTCCAACATAAGTGTGGTCCAGTTAATTCTTAAGTGTGTGGGTTTTTTGATTATTTAGATATGCAGTACAATAAGAATACTGGCATACTTATTCTACAAGCCTCTAAAGCTTGTTGTTCCTTTGCTGTCCCAGAAAATTTTCCTTCCAAGGAAGCTAAAAATTGAGACATCAGTGAGCAATCTCTATTTCAAAGTAATATTTTTTTTCCAAGTATGGAATACGGTTATAGTGGAAGAAAATGTTAGGAACAATGTGGGCATAAAAAGTATTGAGAACTTTTTAATTTATTCATTAACAAGTGTTAGTTCCATTCGTAACAGCCATCACATTTATAACTGAGGGATTTCTGAAGGGTAACAAATGCTGTAGTGTTGAAATGAGGTTTTTCTACTGTTAGGAAGAAAAGTCAGAGAACAGATTACCTGTAGGAACTTAGTACAGCTAAACAAACCTCTATTTATGTAATCTTGTTTTTAAGACAACAATAGAGTATTTTGTGTTTCTTTTGAGTCCTCTGGTTTTTTTGTGAAATTGTGCTAGAGAACTCACACCGAAGTCTCGTGTTGGAACAGCTGGTTGCATAAACTTTCCCTCTGGATCATTCAGTATCTGTATTATTCCTTGTTTTGAGAACATAAAAATTTTCACTTGTATGCAATGACTTTTTCACTTTTTGGCTGGCTGTGATTCACTGTTTAGGTACATGTTATGTAGGTGCTAGAAATAGTAGATAAATTTTGAAATTTACACTTGAGTAATGAAATGTTGGCAATGCTAAGAAAAAATGAGCTAAATCCAGATTTTCTAATTGCTACTGTATTTAATGCACAGTTGTGCAGAACTGTTGTGGAGCTGTGTGAAGTCATCTTTGTATACCAAAGCCAGAACTTGGGTAGCAGGGTCATGAAGTATAATGCACAATAGGTATTTGTATTTTTCCAACTGCCGGGTGTTGGCTTGACTAGAGCAGTCTCTGTGTGTAAGGAATTGGTTCACATGTGAAACTTTTAACTTCAAAATAGAGCTGCATTTTTATTTTTAAGCATCATATTCATATATAGTAAATGGCCTGCTGTATTTTGTTTTTAACAGTAAAGGACCTCCCTCTTCCCAGATTCGTTGCATCAAAGAATGAACAAGAATCAAGACACACAGCCTTGTATTCTTCAGATGCTGATAACTCAGCTTCGTATTCAGGTGTGATTCCTCCTCCTCCACCTGGCAGGATACAAGTCAAAAAAGGCTCTGTGAGCCATGATGCAGTTCAGCAGCGTACATCAACTGATCAACAGGTAAATTATCTTAAAAGATTAAATGGGACTCTTAATCACAACTTTGCTGTGTTCGTGTCAATTTGATAGGGCTTCTAAGCTTTGTTGCTTTCAATATAGTTTCTTTTTCAAAAAACAATAGTTATATATTATACATGTAGACCATATATGCCTCTGAAACACTTGCATGTAGGAGACATTTTTAATGAAGGCTTATAATCTGTGTTTAAAGTATTGGGGGTAATGGACATAGAGTGTAGACAGAAAAGAAAATCAGTGTGTTAAGGTATGATGACAAATACCAAGTTGTAATCATTATGATACTAGTAGCTCATTTATTAAGTACTTCTTGTCAGTTTCCTGGTCATTGGAACAGTGATACTGAGTCCCATGGAAGACTAGATTTCTAGTCCTTTAACATTCTCCAATACACTTAAATCTGAAATACTTTATTTAGAATTTTTTTTTTTTTAATTTTCACAGTTGCTTTTCTCTGCTTTACATTTTATTGTTCAGCTGTTTACTTGTTAAGTAGAGACAATGAGAACCAGAAATAACAGACAGAAGTTTTCACATAGCTTTTTATTGTGTTTGAATACGAAGAAAAGTGACTTCTTTTTGTTCACTGGTTCTCGTCCTCAGCTGCAGGATGTCTGAATAAATGAAAACTGTAAGAGCTTACAACTCTGTGCCACCTCATACATAATTCCTCGGGTTTACAGTCTTTGTTTTTTTTTCCATGGGGAAATACTTTCTGATTGTCTTTTCTGCAAGCAAGAACTGAGTACAAATGCTAAATTTTGCTCTGTGTATTGAATGACCTGTTTTCTTCCCTATGGTATGCTTTTTTCTGGGCTTATTTTGTAAAGAATCGAGGAACTTGCAAATGTCCCTTAGTGTCTCTGGGAATCAAAGAATCATTCATAAACATTTATTCGTTTCTATGGAAATAGCTCAGACTGATCCAATATAAAGAAGAAGTAAATTACTAAAGGAAATCCATAATCAGTATTTATCTGCCACTTTGTTTCTCCCAAAGGGGAAATGACTATAATGAAAGAGAGCTGGCAGTAGGTCTGAAGATATCTTTTTGTTGTCTAGTTCTGGGAGGTGTGTTTGAGAGAGCTCCGAAGCACTTCATGAAGAAATCAGGAATCACAGATTTCTGTGATCTGATGGTGGGGCAGAAATTGGTTTGGTTGAAATTGTGTTTTTTAAGCTTCCATGTAATTTGATACAGGAATCTATAGTGGTGTAATTTCAAAATAACAACATAAAATCTGGTGTTTGAGGTCTTCAAGTTCAGGATAAAAAAAGCCACATATTTACAAAGGTGTATGAGCATCAAAATTTCATTTCTCTATCTTGCCTGATAAAAGCAATGTGGTATATCTTTCACATAAGTCTGTATGGGATCATAGGAATAAAGAAACTGTATAAGCCCTTTGAGAGATCTGGCCCAGAAAACAGAACTTGAAACAAATGTAACAGACAACACAGCATTGAGTCCAACAGTTTTAAGCTGTATTTATGGTCTAGAACATCAGGGAAGTATTTTTTGCACCCTATTGTAAAACTGCATGTTCTGTGGCTCATGCTACATTTTTGACTGTACAATGAACCCATTCAAGCAGCCTTATTGTCACAGTTATTATACATACTGATTTAGATACCATGTTAGAAACAAGGTGAGAAAGGGTTTGAGCCCAGATTTCTCGTTTAATCACGTAAGTGCTCTAATTGGGTTATTTTCCAAAAGATGGGTACAGCTTTATACATGTTTTTATGGAAATTGCTGATTCAGTTGTCTTCACCTGGAGATACCACTGAGATTTATAAAATCTAGGAAGAGTTTCAGATTCTGAATTCTCATGCCACCTTTTTGAGCAATGAGGATGAAAAGAGCTGAAATCTGAGAAGTAAATAACAATGTATCATTTCCTAGGGATAACTTTTTTCTGGAGGAATATATCAGTTAAGCTTGGATATTTTGCTTTTGGAACTTATCTATATCTGTTAGTATCTGTTAGATACTTCCTTAGGGAGTTTGGGTTTTTGTTTTTTTTAAACTGTTTACTGGCTTGATAATATGCCTAACACTTGAAAGTACATTGATTTCTTAAAATACTGTGGCTGAAATATTATTTGAATGAAATTGTAAGGTATCTTAATCTTCACCTTTAAAACAGGGTTCATTTATGTCCAGCTTTCTATATTAGTGAGATTTGTCATGTGTAGTATTTCATCTTATAACTGCAAATAATTTATTGAGAAGAATTTCCCTTAGTATATTGTCTACTGAAATGTGCTAGCTAAAACTGTTTCTTAACAATGCATTATTTTGGCAGTTCCCCTCAGTGAACTTCACTTGGAGGCAAGGCATCAGGAAATGTTAGTCAGGTTGTTTCCAAAGAGTAGCTATAAATTAGGTCATCACAAATACCTTTTTCTATCTCTAGCCATTTTTATGGTAGTGTTTTTAGTTTATAATGGCTAAGTATTGTGCAAATATAGCACTGGCCAGGAGTTTATATCTTTTTAATACTGTTAGTGTTATCAGAAGATGACTGAAGTCACACCTAGCTGTCATGGAAGCTGCAGAACTGATTCTAGGAGTCAAGCTGAATAATGGAAGATGCTTTCGCTCACTGGATGGCATGTTGACTGCACATCCTAGTGAAGATAAACAGTGGATGAAATTTTTTTTTTTTTTCTTCTGGCAGAATTTCTTCTTCCTTAAAAATAGAAGCTAAGTAGATTTGAGCACTTCTGGTGACAATGTGACATCTATACAAGCACTTTTGGTGATGTGGATATTTTACCACAGTGTATATACATATTTCTATACCTTAATAGTAGCAGCTATGCTCCTAAAAATGTTAATGTACTGCGGATTTTCTTGAAGAAGTAGCAATGTTGAGATTAGGAAGAATCTTCTGTCTTCTTAAAGTAGCTTACAAGTGACTACATGTTCTCAATATTGGGGATATTTTGTGTTTTGTTGTTAAGGCCAAAAAGCAAATACTTTTTCCAGTGTCATTAAGTGTGATCCAGATGTTGATCAGGTACTGCTTCAGGATACTTTCACCTGTTTCCCAGGAAAGGGGAGTGTAGTGGCTTCAATAGATACTGATGCTCTAACACTCAAACCCATGTATCTGGCAAATGCTCATAGGCTGAACCTTTCTATGTCCAGGTGAAAATAAAAGGTAAACCTGAAGGTACTCGTCTATCTATGTGTGCATTGAGCATATTACTGGCACTCCAGATGATACTGATTTATTGCCATATTAGTGGAGCCTTAGGAGGAGACAGCTCAAATTTGCCACCTATAGCAGTCAGAATTTGATCATTTCAACATTTTTAACTATATGAAAAGTAGTGTGATTTTCTTTTAAGCTTTTTCCAGTAGTCCATTTCTGTTCACTTCTGTTTTGTAGATTGAACAGGTAATACCAGATACATTTTATCTGGTATTAAATAAATTGTTTAGGAGCACAGAACCTGAAAAGACCTCATATATAATTTAGTCTAACCCTCCATTATTATGAGAAATTGTGTTTGGTCATGAGTTTTTAAAAAAATCAGAGTTCTCTCATGAAATCACAACCTTTTATCCACACTGGCTGTGTTGGGGAGAACTATTCCAGAGCCTTAGTGGGAATACAGTGGAATATCCATGGGAATACTATGTGAATTCCCAATTAACTTAGCTCAACCTGTTCTTTTAACAGCTTTGTCACTAGTACTTGCTGCAGAACTCTACCAGTATTTACTAGAAAACTATTGCATTCCACTTCAGCTTTGTTTCACTTGACAAGACAAAACAAACCATTGTCTCAGTTTCATCTCATAGTTACTAGTAATCCTCATAATCCTCCTCTGCCTGTGATCCAATTTGAATTTGTACTTATTGAAAATATTTTACACTCGCATTTCGTGTTCCAAATGATTTTTCACCACTATTAATACTATTTTGTAGGGTTCTTCCCTACTTTTTCTTGATATATCTTATCTGATATACCTTGGCATCTGTGAATAAAGCAAATCTGTCATACTTGACATATTGTAGGGGTCTGATAGTTGACCTGTGCATCCAGTCTTCTCCTTATGCCCTTTGATATTAATTTTCATAATGCAAGAAACCGTGTTTTACATTTTAAAATTTGGTAGCTTATTATTACTTATGTCCTGGAAGGGATCCATCTGTCTGCCACCTTACATTTGCTGTCAGAATGCATCAGCATGCTATTTAGTGTGCATAATCAGTTACCTAAAGTATCAAATGAGTTTGTTACCTGAATCAGTCATTCAGGAGCATTATTAGAAACATCCCTTCAATCTCATAGTTCCCATTCTAATACAATGCAGCATTGTTCCTTCTGTAGCCCTCTGTTCTTTTACACCTTAGATTCTTATATTAATCTCCACATTGTTGTAACTTTCTTGTATGACACCCCACTGAGGTATGCTGAGCTTCAGGGTAAATGTAGCACAATTCCTTTTTCTAGAAAATCAGAAAAATGTCTGCTAATTTGAGTAAAATGTCTCATGCTGTGATTGATCCCTTTTTCATTTGTCTCTGTTGTAATTATTATTTTCCTCAAAAATCTAATCTAAAACCTTTCAAACTGCTGAGGTCAGACCAGCAAGTTTGTAATTGGCTGAACCAGACACTCTCTTGAAAGATTTGTGGTGCTGCATTTAGAGTTCTTGTTGAACCTTGGGCTGTTTGTAATCAACTAGTAGTCATTCTGAAGAACATTTCATGGGTTCTGCAATGCAATTACCCTCTCTAGCGTAAATCTATCATCATGATGGATTTGTTCCCTAACTCTGTGTGGTATCAGAGTTAGTTTCTGAATTAAAAGTTGAAGTGAATTAGTGCTGCTCCCAGCCGTTTTGTAATAGTCTTTGCCAGTACATATGGGCATCATTGAAGTACTTTGAATGGAAAGTTTGACATCTTGTGGCATAGAAACTTATTTATAGAAATCAGACTCAATGATCATAACTTCCAGAAAATACTTCAGCTGCAGAATTAACCAGGAAATATGAAAATCAGAGGGCAACAAAAGGCAAAAGTTTACATCAACACATTAGAAAGTAACTAATTGTTACCCTAAAACTCTTTTGTTAGGACTTGTGTGCTTTTAGAATGTACCTTGTTGCAGTATAGAAAAGAATATAGAAGTTTGTACTATTGTTAAAGTGAACATGCTTCCAAAATGGTGATTGTAACCCTTTGTGTAACCTTTCTCCTTCCCAAAATCCTTCGCTGTACCTTTGGAATGTCTAAGAGATACCTGGAAACTCACCTATTGGTTGTTAACCCTTTCTTGTAATTGGTTAGTTTGTAACACCTCCTGAACTCCTACTGGTCACATTGTAATCCTCCCGAAAGGTATTTAAACTGTTACCAGAACAATAAAATGCTCTTTGCCTGCCTGCCTGCCTGCGTGCCGTGTGTCTCACTGCTACATTCTGCGCCTGGGCTCACAGCACTGCAATTCCATCCCGGTGAGGTGGATAGCAGAGAGCATTACCCTCTCAATGCTTGGAGAAAAGCATGTTTATAGAACCTTGTTGCTGACTTTTAGACTCTGGCAAATGTAATGTTATTTAAAAAGCATAATGGTCGTAGGATATTCCAAAGAGTAAGCCAGTTCACTCAGGGAAATGATGTGGAAGCCTACGATCAATCTGTCTATTGGTACCTGATAATATGTTAACAGTTATTGACATAGAATAGCAAACTTTTTGTCTACTGCTGAAACAGTATTGAGAACTTCAGCTTCGTTTTTACTTTTAAGGATATTCGGAGTTTAAGTTTTGCTTTCTTGTTGTTTGCCCTAGCACAGTTTAGCTCAAACAGGGAGAACTGGCAAACAAGAATTCCAAAAGGTCTAGCTATAGGGAAGAAATTACTTTCTACTACATAAATACTTTACTTTGTACAATATAAATGATTTTTCCTTTGTATTTTATTTGAAATTGAATGATCTGGTAATCTGAGTGTCTCATGAGAACTGATTCCAGGTAGAAACTGCACATGTGATTCTCTGTTTTCCTACCTGTTCAGGAAGAATATAGTACACTATGGAATTAAAGAGAAGTGTGATCCTTAATATCAGGGCAAAATTACTTTGTAATTTGTAGAGCAGTGAAAATTACATCTGTGTTTTTGCATATTAAAAAAACAAGTGGCCTGTGTGGTGATTCCCCCCAATGCTTAATTCTGGTTTGGTTTTTTAAATGAGAGTAACTGATTATGAATTACTTGATGAACATTAGGTATGATAATAAGTTGTACAGTAAGTAATTTTGTCTTTTGAGACCTGGTTTTAGATGCAACTTTTATCACAAGTGAAAGTGAGTCTCTAATTTCCTTTGTAGCTAAGTGATTTAACTCGGCACTGCTGTTCTCTTAAGAATGCCAAGTTAAAAACATATTAGATGACATTGTTTGAAGTGAACATGTCCACTCCCAGTCATACTGTACCTGACTTCTCCTATTCTCTTGTTTTAATAAGTACTAAAATTTTCACTCTCTGAAATGAGAGTTTAACTGATGTGATGATTGATTCTAGAAATAATGGTTTTAGATAGGCTTTTATGTACTTGGTGGTTTAGAAAAAACTTAAAAGATTCCTTTGTTTTATTAGGAGTCCACATCTCCAGTTGTTTCACCACAGCAATCCCCACCAACCTCTCCACATACATGGAGGAAGCACAACCGCCATCCCAGCGGAGGGAATAATGAACGACCTCTTGCTGGACCTGGGCCTTTTTGGGCTCCATTTAGTGAAGTACAACCAGGTATAAACATCTTATATTATGCTTCAGCTGTAACACAAAGTTGTGGAATTCTTAAATAAATATAATAAATGAGTTTAGGGCAGTTTATCGTTGTATTTTCCAATCCTGAAAACTTTCTTGTGGATTCAGGTGTTCATGCTGATGGCAGCACTGTGGAATCTGGGATCTTGAATATGGCAGATCCATTTCTTAGTGTCACATGGGAAATGCTAAGGGTTTGGAGGGAGGGAAATAAAATATGTAAGTTTTCCAGTAGAAGGTACAAGTACTGATAATCCTATTGAAACTGTGCAGGAACTGTCATTATACTTGAAAACACTGGGAACTCAAGGGAAGGCAGCAGATAATGTATAGTCTGTTTGAATTTTGTTTCTGGTAGATTATATGACTTAATAAATTTGGGAACAGTGGAGCACTTGTAATTCAGGTTCTAATGCTAAATGATATCTTGCATTTTGTCGGCTGTGGTTTGAGACTGAAATGTTGCTTGACTTATTTCAGTTGTGATATTCCAAAATTATTCTGATGCCTTTCAGTGTACTGTCATTCTGTAGTTGCAAGCATCCGTGGAGGACCAGGGATTCTGTTATTAAAATTAGTAGGATAAGAAAATAAAACTTTTTCAAAATGAAATGGGTTGTATGCAGAGATTTATACCAGTATACTTAATGTTGTTTGCTAGTAAGTGCCAGTCAATTTAGAATTAAAAAAAAAAAAATTAGTGTGGGCATTACATATATAATGACTTCTAAGGGTTCAATCCAAGCATTGTTATTTTTCAGCTCTCAATTTCTCAACTTTTTTTCTTCCATAGTTTAGCTAATTTGTGTTTCTTGGAAGCTGAAATACAAATATGTCTAGTGGCTGATTTTAACTTGCAAAGTTTTTCTAACTTACAGTCAAGGACTCCAGGACAGTTTGCAAACTGTTCTTGGAGTTGAAGAGTTCTGACCTCTTAAAGCTAAAGCTGTAATTCCATGTTAATATTTCGATTTGGCAGTGCTTTCCATGTGATGTTTAATAGATAAGTCTTTCACTAGTAGTCTGAAAATATTTTTGAACTAGCTCAGTATTCCCCAGTTTTATATTGCATACTGAAACACATTCATAGTGTGTTTAAAGTAATTTGAAAATACTGTTACAGAAGGATCATCTGTTATTCCAATGCTAAAGATAAAGCAGATTTTCATATATTAGTTTAACAAAAATTGCCATCCTAATTTACTGTTGGTGATTCTTTTGCACTGCAGATGATTAATTTTTCTTTTGAACTTCAGCTGTTGTAGGCAGTTCATAATTTTTTTCTTCTCTAGAGGGAAGAGGGCATTTTAAAGACAGTGTTTGTAGAAAAATCATGTTCTGATGACATTGAGATAGAAAACAAGATAGACTGTTGGTTACTTTTCTTACAATCAGCACTACAAGCATCTCTTGATTCCAATGCAAGATGCTTTTGAGAAATCAGGTGAATTGCAGATGTGTGATATCATTTCAGTAGGACTATGCCTTTTCACTCGTGATCCAAGAAAAATAAGAGCCCAGGTCTCTCTGCTTGTATTTCACTTTATTCTCAAACACTATTTCACATAATGGGGTTGTCAACTGAAATAATGTGAAAATGTTTCTGGTGGGTCATACAATAAACAGCATGTAGCTTTAAACCAGAAGGGTGAAAATCAAAACTTATTTTTTTTTTGTTTGGAGAACGATGAATTTAAACAGAAAGATTCTGACTTTACTGAGTTAAGACTCCATTGCATCACCATACTCCTACTATGAACAAAGTTATTGAATTGGACTGTAGAATAATGATTAGATAATAACTCAGTTGTTTGTTTTAAAAATCTTACACCTGGTATTACATTACAAGTCCTAAGCATAAATTACAGCTGTAGTTCTCTGTTTCTCAAAGAAGAAAACCTGTTCTCATCTCAAAAGAGCAAAAGAATGTACATTTTAGAATTTTTTGTCACTGTGTTGTCCAGTAATTCAGGTAGGATAGTGTTAGTGATGCTTCATATGTAACTGGTTTCTGAGGCACTGTCACAGCTAGCTCAGTGTGCTTACACTTAAGAAATCAGAAGCCAAGGCTTGCTTCCATCTTTCTTCAAGACTTTTTGGAAAGAGAGCCCCAAAGGGTGCACGTATTTTATTTCAACATCAGGAATTGAAAGTTCAGTGGCAGACACTGATCACCTATGTAGAATGTTTTAAAGTTAGTTCAGGTCTCATCCTTAAATGTCAACTCTGTTAGAACCTGAGTGTCTCAAGTCTTTCAGGTGTCTTTGATGTAACAGTCTAAGATAAAGCTGTTAAAAAATCATGATGTTATGTCCCAGTTCTGGCTTGCATGTGCAATCTGGATTCGATCCGTCTTCACAGAATAATACAGTAGATGACTGAACCCCTTGTAGGAAGCAGAATTGCATATGAAATGAGAGCTTCCTGTTCCTATAGTTACAAGAGAGCAAAACTCTAAATACTCCATACTTTTACCTTTTCAGCTCATTTTGCACTACAGCTTCAGCAGCTAGAAGGTTGCTGATGTTGACGAACTTGGGAGAAAGAATCCCTTCCCTACTTCAACATGAGTGGCATGTCAGAATAGGGACTAGAAATTATTTTTTATTACCTTATAGTCTGTTTGGACTGAAAACAAAGCAAAACATTTATGTTGGTAGTATCCAAATAATGATTTCAAACTACTAAAAAAAAAAAAATCTTCTCTTTTGTCATAGGACACTTGTTAGTTTTTTTTTTTTGTCATTACATCAGAGTTCTGTGTTGGTGTCTGAACATATATGAGAAGTTGCAGCCCAAAGGCACACTTCTTTCTTTTCTCTTTGGGAGAGATTTTGTAGCAGTTCATGAACCCTTCAAGGACAGAAGTGGAACATGTCTGTGCTAACAGTTCAGTTGCATCTTTAAGGCCCTAAGATATTTACGGGGCTTGCAGGGGACTGAATAGTACTTTGCCTCCTCCTTACTCCTTCAAAAACTGATGATAATTAGCCTTGTTACAAGCTATGGATTACTCTTACCTGGGTGTGAGAGCTCTACAGCATTTTATCTTATTGTCAAAATTGTACTGAGCTTCTGGTTTTGTCTCACCACAGGCTGATGGTAAGGAGAACTCTTGCTAGTTTACAAAGTTAGTTGAAAATTTGGTCCTCTGCAGGTAAACCTGTATTTGTATAGTTATTGAAAAGTATGTATTATCAAGAAAGAACATTTCTTACACTTCTGTTTGTATCTTAAAGTGAGAGAGTAACTTTTATTCTAGAAAATTAGATAATTTTCCACAAGTTATCAATGTGTTGGTAAGATATTCAAGCTAGAGGAAGATACAGCACAGCAATGGGAATGTGTTAGGTCTTTGTACTAAACATATGCCATTAGACTTTGCCAGCTAGTTCAAATCTAATAATTGGTCTTAGGCTTACTCTTCATTCAAAGTGTTGTTAATGGTGTTCTTACTAATGAAAAGTCACAGAGACTGTTGAAGGTTGTTTCTTCATTGGGTTACAAATCATAAAATAAAAATACACTGATTGTTTCGAGTCTTCTCTGTGACTGAGTTTTCTCCCAGTTTCTCTTCCATCTCTGTGTTTCCAGTCTGGTTTTGTAGTTTGAGAAAGATGTCCTTCAGCCCATGGCAGAGTGAATAACAGGAACAGTAAAGCAATAATATTCTTGTTGGGATTATTTGAACAGGGGACAAAGGAAACAATCCTTGTAGTACTTGTAGAGTACTCTGAAGGTGTGACAGTTTGGTGCTACTGGCATCTCCATTGCTGTCAAGGTACTGCTTTGGAAGAGAAATTCGGCTAAGTGGGATATGAATTGAACTGTACCAAGACATGTTGTTGGGAGAAGTGAAGGAGGAGTAAACATGTATAAGGTTAGTGGTAATGTCAAGTGTCTGAGAGGTAGAGAAGGGTAAAGCCATTGTATCACAAGTAAAATTTGAGTGTGGCATATCCACAGGAGAGGTGGGAAAGATCTTGTCTGCATCTAATTGTCCATTTGTGCTGTGCTGAGAGAGACCAGGCAGAAAGAGACTGAGCTTTTCTCTAGATATCTTTCTAGTGTTTGAGACTTAGGTGAACTACCGAAGAAGAACTTAATTGTCAAACTCATTGCCTTTATTCTCAACATTTCTGAATAAAGTCACTAGAAGCTCCAGCCCACATCAGAAGCTTCCAAAAGTGGTGGACAAATCTGGGACAAAAGGAGTAGTTAATAGAGCCTTTTTATCATAGTAAAGCTAAGTTAAAAAGAAAAAATCATTTGATGAAATTCTCATGCAGATGTTACTTTTTACTCAATGTGATGCAAGATTAAATGTGCTCTGCACAATTATGACTAGGAGAAGGGCATAGATAAATCAATTCTAAGCATTTTTCTTATTACATTTTATTTATGGAATGAAAGAGTAATTATATATTGCCAGATATTACATAGATATATTATACAAATGATTATATTATTTCATTTAATATATTTCAAGAGAAAGCATTTAACTGTGCAAGAACAGTAGATTAATCAGTTTCATGACTGTCTAGATTTAAGGAGCTCATAATTTCTTTTAGGAATCAAAGAATAGAATAGGATTCTACTAGACTTATTCTAAGTGGTTTGTTTTTTTCTCTCATCAGAATTCCTTAAATTTTTAATCTGCAACTACAATTTAAGATATTTTTGATAGTTTTGTACATAGAGCAGTGGATGGCCAAATCTTTCTGTAGTTGCTTCATTGTTATTTTAATATTAAGACGTTGAACATCGACAGTACTTCAGAAGTAGATTATAGCAAGGCATTGGTTGAATCTCAATTATTGTGTTCCAGATACTTAATACATAGCAGATGTTACCATTCTATACGGATACCTTTTATTACTCTTGGCCTGTTTTTAAGCAACTGAGTTAAATTAATCTAGAAATGATGTAGAAAAAAAATTACCTGGTCCAAAAAGGCTGATTCTTAAAAAGAATTTCCAAGTCTTTGTTCCTTGAATGGTAAGCTAAAATCTAAAAAAAAAAAGTTTAATAATAATGATAATGAAGTTGAATGCTAATATCATATTTCACTTTTAAATAGTATTTGTCTATACAACTGTTGCTTATTTCAGTTAAATGAAAACATAGTGTTAATCAACTCATTCAAAACCCATTAAATGGGTAAAATCCTATTTCCATTTTACATGTTTTGCAATAAGCTCATTCCTTAGTTCCGTCTTTTTTAGTGCAGATTGAAGCTGACCTAATGCAAAAATCTACAGGAGTGAGTTGTCAGGAGGCAAACTTTGTCACCGTGGTGTAATTTGGTTTTTCTTTTTTTTCATCATTCTAGAGTATACCTCCCTGACAGGAGATATTTCCATATCCATAGTTCTTTCTTAGTTTCTGAGGCTGTCTTTTTGAAAAGGAAATATTTCTTCTACTTTCAGGCTCATCTACTTCTAGTGATCCCATATGGTCTGGCCATTCACCACCACCCCATCAAGAAAATTGGGTCAGTTTTGCAGATACCCCACCAACCAGTGCTCTTTTAGCCATGCATCCTGCTTCTGTCCAGGTGTGACACTTTATTGGTATTTGATTTGCCTCATTCAGATTGATGTTGCAATCCTTTTTTTTTTTTCGTTATTTTTCTTCATAATGGTCATTGCAGATGTTTACTGTGTATCTGTGCTATAGTCTATTCAGTGCTATTTGCCCAACAGATATTTGTTTCACTGAGTTGAGTTCATTTGGAATGGTTAAATAAAAGCTACTAACTCTAAAAATGTCAACAATTATGACTTTAAAACATTTATATTTAGCTTTTTATACATGTGTGCCATACTTTTTTTCTGCTTACATATCTGCAGTCATTCCATATGTATCAGTGTGCAAAAATACCCCGTCATTATCCTGTAGATGCAATCTGCCAATGGTTTCCTGCAGTTTTTAAACTACTGCGAGATTTAACTATGCTTTATTTTTTGAAGGCAAGAAGTTGAGAATTCGTAGAAGCATTTTAGGTAGATAATACTGAGGAAAAATATTTCATTTCAGGACCAGACAACAGTACGAACTGTAGCATCAGCTACAACAACAAATGAAATTCGTAGGCAATCAAGTAGTTACGATGACCCCTGGAAAATAACCGATGAACAAAGGCAGTATTATGTTAATCAGTTTAAAACCATTCAACCTGATCTAAATGGATTTATACCAGGTAAGTTATTCTTTAAACAAATATAATTGTGGGTGCATCTGTTCTGTTAAAACAATTTTGTTTGTACCTAGGTTTGCATAATATTTTGAAGGAAGTTCTGCATTTGGCTGATGTTCTAGTGTAGTTCAATGTAATTCAAGAAGGACTAGAAACTAATTTGCCTCTTTCCTTTGTTTAACCTTAGTAATTAGTGCCATTTTTCCCAAAACCTTTGCTAAATAACACATCACCTTTACAATAAGCCTAAGTCTTCTAATGATTTAACTTGCCTTGAATATTAAAAATGGTTGTTGCCATTTTTCAGGATCTGCAGCTAAAGAATTTTTCACTAAGTCAAAACTACCTATTCCTGAACTTTCTCATATTTGGTAAGTATGATAATTAATTAAAATAATTATTCATAACAATTATTTAGAAAGAGGACAGCTCTCTGGTAGCTCTCTCTACCTAATAATCTACCTACTATAAAGTATTATTAAGTACAATTTCACTAGTACTCTAGTATGTTCAGTCCTGCTCATATTTATGCCACTATTACTTTATTGGGCTTTAATGGTTGTAGGCTGGCACTATTGACAAGGCACTTTGAGTAAATTTAAGACTCTTGAGTTAGAAGTAATTTATTTGAGGTTTTGTTGTTAAAAATTCATTTAAATTTACAAAATTCCTTATCTATCTTGATTTATTTATTTCTAAGTAGGTTTAAATGAAACATGCAAATATTTTTAAATGGCCTTTGTGAAACGTGATGACAAATTTAGCTTTGACTTGGTGCAAGCCTTCTATTTCATTGTATTCTGGAATTTGTACTGCATCACTGCATGCTATCATTAAATGGCTTACACTGGCAGATGTTATCTTCCTTTCCGTGTAATGATTTCTATTTCAGGTATTTTCCCATTTAAAATAAATTACATTGCCTCAGCACTGTCATTTGGGTAGTATACTTTGCCAAAAATCTGAGGCCAATAATACTGTGTAGTAGTGTCTTAAATGAGTTTAAAATCTGGAGAGATAAAAGTGGTTTTAAATTATCTGTACGCTGTTATTAATAAAAGCTCATCATCTTTGAAGAGTAAAACATGTAACATTAATATGAAGGTTTAATAGGGTAAAATGAATTATAAACTGTATTCTTTGATCTTCTAAATAGCAAACCAGAGGTATGTTTTTTGGAAACAAAATAACCTTAAGAAATTTTATTTATACCAAGTTTTTCTTCTTAGGGAACTGTCAGATTTTGATAAAGATGGTGCACTGACACTGGATGAATTCTGTGCTGCATTTCACCTGGTAGTTGCTAGGAAGAATGGGTATGATTTGCCGGAAAAGTTACCGGAAAGTTTAATGCCCAAGCTGATTGATTTGGAAGACTCAACAGGTAAGATATGGTTCTACAAAAATTTCATTATTTTAAAATTATAGTGTAATTGTTACAGTGTATCGGCAGGTATTTGTTTGTATGAGCATAAAGCATTAGTCACTATGAAGTAAGGCAGTGTGAATTTTTAGAAGGCTTAATAAATGCTCAGAGCTAATTTGAGCATGTATGTATTTCTGTACAGGGAAGTTATTTAGGAATAGTACACATTCACTATTACATTCAGAAATACTGACTGGCCTTTAAAGGTTAAGGAAAACAAAATTGTCACAGTATGGTTTTTATACATGACCAACTATTGTATTCCAAATTCCTAGTTGAGGTTTCCAGATTTGCTTTCAAATGAATATGCTTTCTCTTCACCTTAGTTTGTGAAAATATGGCATGACTATTGAAGGTATTTAGAAAATATTCCCAGATTCAATGCTAGGTAGGACAGTATTTTTTTTTTAATTCAACTTCTGACTTGACAGCGTGTTTATCCTGCATTGTGTTGGCACCTTGTATTTGTGTGCAGTCCTTTACCTTTGAGTGCTCCCAGATGAACCGTTGAATGTGTGAGTTCTGGTTGTTAATATGTGCCAAAACATCAATCCCATAACTGCAAAACAAACTACTGTTACATGTAAAAGTGGTGTTTAAAAATAGGATGTTTGTGGCCATCTTTTTCTATTTTAAAATAGAAAAAGGAAACTTAATTTTTTAAAAAAATACTTTAAATTATTTTTTAACAAGCAGTCTTTGCTTGAGAAGTCGGGTTATATTGTGGGTGCACACGTACTAGAATTTACTAGAGTTTTATTTCTTTTTACTAAATATTTCAAAGGGAGTCTCTTCATACTGTGTTTGTAGGTTGTCAAAGATTAATCTCACAATTACTGTGAGTTCTTTAACTAGGTACTGTGGCTCTTATTATGTATGCTTTAATAATGAAGCCATTTTTTATGGGAGTAAATTGGCTCTTCAAAGAGCTGGCACTGAAGGGTTTTCAGTATGAGTAAGCATTTTGCTATGATGAAGACATTTGTAAGAAATATCTGCAGTTAATTGGGTGAATACCTAGCAAATGTCTAAAACCTCCCTGTTCTGTCTATTTTTGTGTTAAGGTAATGGCCAAGCAAAAATCTTGGTAGGAAATGAAGGAACATTTATTTGTATAAACCGTTTTTGTTCATGAAAAAAACCAAACCACACAACAATTATATTTGGACCTGATCTTCTATTGCCTTTATGGATTTCAACTGAAGTTGTCTGGAAGCTTTATACATCAGGCATTCAAACAAAACTGTCATATGTGTGTTTATTGCTCTTATTTTACAGGCAACTTTGCTAATATAAAACTTCTGACTTATTTCCATGAGGTACAAAGTGGCCTTGAAATCTGAGGAAAAACTACTTTTGAAAGTTTTTCCCTCCGGTATTAAAGGGAAGTTACCCTGTTCTAGTGAATTGTAAATGGTTACCTTGCTATGTAAGCTGTGCTTAAAAAAAAATATGATTGATACTTGATTCTGCCATTATTAATAGCTACAATGAAAAGTGATAGTTCTTGCAAACTTGTGGGCTTTTATCCAATTAAATAGATTTTTTTTTTTAATAATTTTGTTTTTTATTTGGGCACATAAGATATGCTATCTTATGTAGCATATACATGATTTATCACCAGAACTTCTGTGTTGAATAAAATACTTTAAAAGAAGTTACTGACATGGCTGTAGTTTTACTTGTAGTTACACACAGTTCAAATCTCCAGTATACATTTACTATTTTAAAAGGTACTGATAGGTCTATGTGCAGACTAATGCACAGGCTAAATTGTGTAAGTTCTTCTTATGGACTGTAAATCAGTCTAGAATGATCAACCAATTAACTTTTGGTAATTTTTTGGGTTTGGTTCCCATAAAAGTTTTATTTCAACAAAGCTTACTTCCAGCAGTCATCTTAGAAATAGAAACTGTAAAGTGTGGCACCGGAGTGTCTTTTTGAGTTCACTTTTTTCATGGTTAAAACTTTCTCAAAGAAAGAAATTGTTAATGATCTTCTGCTGACACAGCTCAGTGTGAATAATGTACAAACTGTTTTAGAAGATGAAGTACTTAAATATCTTTTAAACCAATGTGTGAAATGGCAAACTTTATTTCAGAAGTGTTAAAGGTACTGTTATTGATTCTTTTCTTTTGTTAGAAACTTTCCCACTTATCTTCCACACTTCTGCTTTGCACTTGAAACTTGCTGTCTCCTTCCATTTTGACTTTTGAGCTAGTGGTCAGCAGAAGGAAGAGTGAAAAAAGAGCTCCCTGCATCCTGTGTCTATCTTTAGACAGAGGGAAGGAAGAACTCTCCTGGTCTGGCTCTGGCAGCCTCTGTTTCATCAGCCCCTGTGAATCCAGTGTGACCCACTGCAGGTGTTCTGAACCTTTTTACAACCTTGCCTTACATCTGGTTTCATGACCAGAGATATGTACTTCTCTTGCATGACACAGACCTATTGGATAGTTGGTCATTTTTCTGGTATAGCAGTACATCTCTGCAGAATTTTAATTCCTTCAAGCTCAATTTTCTCAGTTAGTAAAAGCTACCAACTCTTTACAAAACTTGAAAAGCAAGTTTTGATTTTCAGTGGACTTGTTTTTTGTTTTGGTTGCTGATACAACGCCATTTTTTGGTATGAAAAATAATCTGACATGCTTTATGCCTTACACAATGTAATTAATGCCTGAAGATTTCCATGGAACATGTTCTGCATGTTTCATGTAGATATTCACAATAGTCCTTGAATTACAGGTAGCTGTGTAGTCTATCTACAACAGTTTTCAGCTTTATCTTTATCTTGACTTTGTGTTTAACACTAGAAGTTAGTTATCTACCATTGAAATGAGAACTTTGAATTTTTTAACTCATTAAAAAAATTTTATTCCTATTGCGCTTCAAAGTAACTGATATGCAGTACGTAATCTCAAAACTCTGCCACTGGCATATATTGAATTTAGTGTATTATTTTGTGTACAATGACTGCAGCACGTCAGCTTGACTGCTTGGTGACATCATGACACCTTGGTGTAACCTGCTTTTTATTGCTAGATGCTTTCTGTCTGAAATAAGCTGTATTAGATGCTGTTCCTGCCTTAATAATTTATGATGCCGTTTTCCCTAAAGGACAGTAGTACAAGATGCTAGGTGCCAGTCACTATTTTGGGAACATGAAATCTCAACCTGATGTCTGGCTATTTACAGGAAGTTTACATGACCTTTGAAATTTTGATGAGTTATTGATTTCTCTGTATGGCATTTTTCATGTTAGTGCCTCACTTGCTCTTGACCTCAAGATTGCACAATTAATTTCTTTTTGTACTTCAGTGTTTTGGCTGTTCCTCTTGCTGTCCCCAGCATCTCTTTAGAGACAATAATGGGTTATTACTTTTCAAATACACAATTGGTTACTTTTGACTATTCAAGTGTTTTCAGTTGAATTTGACACTGGATTTGTTATTAGTTTCTTCTGAAAGAAGATCAGCAGGTAGAATATTGAACTGTCGTAGCAGAAGAGCAGGCTGCAGAGTTCAGCTCTTCAGGAACCTAAAACCCAGTCCGTTTTATAAATTTCCAGCAGTTTTTGCATTTCACATACTCTGGTGGCAGTCATCTTCAATCACACACCCATAAAGCAGTCCTTTTAAATGGTAGTTTAATTTAACCATCTTTCCTCTTGTGTAGTATTTTGTCTTGCTCAGAGTTTTTAATTCTGTGGACTACTGACATCGTTAATATGTGTAGGTACCTATCAGTCACTCTTTTGGCTGTTCCTGTTATTTACATTTGTGATTGGAACTTCCAGACTTTTTGAGGCTTTCGGTGCCTTGCTTTAGCTTTCATTGTGATATCTAGCAGAATAGGAGACATCATAAGCAAGATTTTACTGTATTAGGCAGAATGCTTAATTTGCTCTTGATATATTTACTTTGCCCAATTCTTTTATAGTTAGAACAGAACAGAAATAAATGTGCTGCATCAGGAAAACTTGTACAGTTCTAAAAGAGTGTTTCTGCAAGGGACTGTACTTGCTCAAAATTCAGGGAAAACTAAAGAATACCAGTGGACATTTGCAATGTGTCAGCTGCTAGACTTGTTCAATTTGCAAAATGTAGTGAATGGAAACACCACTGTTTTAGTAAGGAGGCTTGAAACTAATATTCTTTGGGGAATAATCCAAATGAATGGCTTTCTTAATCGATTTACATATTTTTGTTTTGTGTTTGCATTGATATACTGGTTTTGATTTGACCTTTCCTATAAGGAAGTATTTTATTCTCTAAGTTGAACTTCTCAGTGCAGAATTTGATGTAATAAACATTAAAGTGAAGTTATTCTCTCATACTGGAAGAAAAACTGCATTTGATTCTATATGTAATCAAAATCTAAAAAAATCTAGTTTAAGGCCAAAGTACAGGGAGATAGTATGGTACAGAGTAATCTGCAAAGTCTAATTTTCAGAAAAATCCCTAAAATAATAGTAGAATCTGATAAACAGTGTATTTGACTTAAATGACTTATTGAGCAGTGGTGGGGTTTTTTTTGTTTACTTTTAAGTATTTGCTTGCAAAAGAAATCCAAAAAAGAGTACTTTGCATTTGCCATGAAATGTGAGAAGCTCTTCTAAAAATAAACTGAATGCAGTTTATGATTTTGGTTTATAGTGATTTCTGTCTTTTCAGAAGTTGGGGAACAGACTGGTGAGGTAGGTTACTCCAGCTCTCCAGCCGAAGCACCTCCAAGCAAGTCTCCATCAATGCCATCCCTAAACCAGACCTGGCCAGAACTGAATCAGAGCAGCGAGGTTAGCGCTTGTATTTAAGAGTTATTTCATTGTCAGTCAATAACTAAATTGTGTTTGCATCCATAATTTGTCATAAATGGATTGTTGATCACAAACTGTGAAAAAGTTAGCAGGACAATAGACACAGGAAGGTTCTGCACATCACAAATTGTAAAAAAGGTAATGTTTTCCTTCTGATTTTTTTGTCTCATTGTGAGATGAGCTAATATTTAAATTGTTGTCATTAATGGTAATCAAGTTTTATATTAATCACAAAATTATTTCATAGCATTTATTGGAAAAGTTGAATTAATTTCTGATCTTTTCATTTAGAGCATGTTTTTGGTTGGATTTTTTTTTTTTTGTTACCTCTGAAGAACTTTTATAGCAAACATTTTTGCAAAACTACAGAATTCATTTCTGACAGATCTGAACATAAAGAGTTATTTCTGTAAGTGATTTTAGCCTGAAATATAAAATATCTCACTAGTAACACAGAAGAGTCATAGCCCCGGGTCTGTTTCAAAAGCAAAGACTCAAAGTTGAATCTGAAATCAGCTATTGGCTTGATTTATTTAAATTGTAAATTTTTATGTCTCCTTTATCATCCTTAGCCATACATATTTGTTATATAAGCAGTGTTGTGTAGTAGAGCTGTATTTTCTCAGAATTTCAAACTGAAGTTAGCAAACAGTATCTTTTCTTTCCTCCACAAAACGTCCAGTGTTTAAAAGGCTTGTAGGGGATTGATTCCTAGATTTTTCTTCTTGCTCTGTTTTAACGGTTTTTTGCCTCTGATTTAGAATAAATCAATGTTTTATTCTAAGAGCTACTTGAGAGTCTCAAATGAGTTTCTGACGGGAGCCATATATAAAGATGGTGTAGGCTTGTTTTCCATTATGAAGGGGGAAAAAATGAAACCAAATTATATTTGGAAAACTATTTTTGATTATTTGAGACTAAGAACTGAAAACTTGTTTTAACATCTAAGACATTTCTGTCAGTAGCCAAGTATGACCTTCTCTTATTGAAAGAGCTTTTTGTGGCTTTTTTTTACTTTTTTTATTAGAGTTCAAGTGAATAAAACAGTGAAAATAAAAGATTTAGACAAACCAAAGGAAAGTCAGCATGGAGCAGAAAATAAGCAAATTTTTAGGATTCAAGTTATGAGTAGAGGAAACTTTCTTTCTTGGGAGGGAAGGACTTTTTTAAAGTCTGCTCTTTTTAAGTGCAAATGCCAGGTTGGAAATTATGTAGTGATTCTCAGTTGTTCTATTTCACAAAGTTGACTCTTAGGCTGCTGGTAGGAAACTATGTTTTAGGAGGGAGGTAGAGCAGGTATTGAGTTGTTGCTAAACACCTGTAAATGTCTGCATCTGTATTACAATTTACATAGATAAATTCCCTTGTGTTGTCAATAAAGATTTAATAAGCTAATCATTTGGTAAGCTGCATCATAATTTAACAGATTTCTTCTGTGTCTAATGCACCTTGAACCAACTGAATGGGGTAATTGCACTAGTGGAAAAGAGTGAATTTCAATTCTGTCAGCCAAAATCTTGTCTTACATAGATAATGTGGTATTTTCTTCCTGAAAATCTACTAAAACTTAAATGGTTTGGAAAAGTTCTCACACTAGCTATACTACTGGATACTAACTATACTAAAATAAGAGTTGAAAATTTACTAAATGTTTTTTGTTCTAACACAAAGGAATTTCTGATTTTTCAGCTGTGTTGCTGTGCATGCTTCTTGCTCCTCAGCAATTTGTTTTCATTATGAGTCAGATCAAAGTCCTCAAGGTTTTAATTCCATGGAAAATTTGCTGGTATTACTGTAGGCACCAATTGAATTGTTTCCTCTTTGAACCTCTTATAACTGTCATCAACAAATTAATTGCTTGTAAAAGCTCTGCATTTTTGGATCATCTGCCATACCAGGCAATTTCATCCTTTTAGTTTCAAAACTGTTGGTTACTGTGTTCTTTGTAGCTCATAGTTGATTTATAGACTCCAGTTGCCAGGCTCAGTTACTGTAAGCTCCCAGGTATAGACCAAGGAATTGATCTCTAAGTTCAGAATAAGGGGCACCATGAAAACCTACCGAACTCTGGGTACTACGTGCTTCACGTTTTCATATCTTCACTCATCACTTCTTTCTCACTGCAGACATCTTTTCCATCCAAGTCTCAAGGCTGAGCACTTAGTTCTGGAAGCTTAAAAAAATTAAAAAGCCTACTAATTTTTTGTTGAAAACTGTCTCATGCCATATGGTCATATTACTTTAACATAGATATGGAGATTTGCTTTTAATTTCACAATTGTTACACCTTGTTTCGAATGTCTTGGTGTACTCTTAGCATTCAGGTTTCTATGAATTTTACTTTATAGTAATTAACCCTTTTGAAAGTCTTTTTGAAACATTTTTGCAATTCTAGAAGACGAGTATTTTAGTTTTAGCTAGCATGAGTTTTATCCTGTCAGTACTCCTAAATTTTGCACAGAGTTTGAGATGCAGTCCAGTAGATCCTTAATATATTTAGCTTTCTATTAACCAGCGAATTGGCAATAACTAGCCTCTGGTAGTATTTCAGGATGGAGCACAGCAGGAAATTTCCTACAGCAGTCAGGAGATGTTGGTGTTCATTTGTCTGTGTCCAGCTTGGGAACCTGTGGACAAGTATAAATGTATCTGCAGTTTGGCTTCAGAGCACTAGAGCATCATCTGTAACAAATAATATCACTTATCTCAACTGTAACATAGATGCCCTATACCCTCTGCAGGTTTTGAAAACTTAAGAAACAGTATTTATGTGATCAAATGGTGTGTTTGCCAGTCTCACTAGTAACTTTGAAGCCACTGGCCAAATCAAGTTTAAAAGGGTAATGGTAGCCCTAAAACAAATATTAATACATTTGATGAAAATGAGCAGCTGTGTAAACGTAAGAGGCCAAATCAGGGGAAAGACTGGCAGAACTTGGCCATTAAGTTTCTGAGTTAGTAAAAACTGGCTCACTCAACTGATTTGTATAGCTCCAAACTACTTGCAGTACTGCCTTTTCATGAAAGGGATGGAGTGGCACAGAGATGAACTGTTTAATACAGAGAGTATTAAACAGGGACAGAGCAGTTGGGAAGCCTTACTAAAAAGGTTTTGTTAGATTCTGTCCATGAAAGAGGATAGTTTTCTGTGTTAAAAACAAATACAAACAAGCTAAAACCTCAAACCAACACAAAATAATCACAACAAAAAATGACCCCAAAAAATACTCCCAGGAAAATCCCATATGAATAGAATTCCGTAATGTTTACCCTAATTTAAAGTTTGAAATGAGGAGATAAGGCTGTCTCTACTAGAAGTGTCACCACACGTGACAGCAGTTACAAATTTAGTTAGTCTTTCTGAATTTCATTTCATCTGATTTAAAACAGTTACTTAGGGATTTCTTTAAGAACTTATTCCTGAAGTAACTGTTTTAGACTTGGTTCACATACAGGCCATTCACTGAATAAAGTTTGGAGCACGTATTTGGGAACACATGAGATTAGGTTGACTAACACTGTATAGTTTGTCCTATATCTTCTGGAATCATTTACATTGATTTGCCTATAGAGATGGAACAAGAATATTGATTTGTTTTCACAGCTGTACGGACATAATTTTTGTCAAATTTTCTCAGCTCCAAAAATTCTGTATTAGTAATTTTTGAATCTTCTAGTGTGTGAAACTTGCTTAATTTTTACTTGTTATTTACCAAAATATAACAAGTTTAGCATTCCTGTTGTGATTTGTAATTTGGTTTCCAGATCACAGACTAATTTTATGTACTTCTGTACTTTTTCAATCCACTCGTGGCTGTAACTTGACTCAGTTTGCAAGAGGACTCTTGACAGCCATACCTGTATCTTATAAAATTGTTCAGAAATTGACTTATTTGCTTTTAGCAATCAACAATATGTTTGATTTAATTCTTTGCCTTGTCAGTGATTTAGACTTGTAAAAATGCTCTCTTGCAGCGTAGAATCATTTCTCAGGGGTTGCACTGGCAAGCCGAACTGGTGTAATTGGAGTACTCTGCTCAATGTTCCTATGTCTGGATTTTGTGAGAAAATCAGCATTTACTAAATATGTTTTAAACTTGGCAGCTACAAGCTGAGGAATCTTTCTGTGGATTTTATGACTACAAATCCACACAGTGTGTGTCTCTGATTTTTATCTTTACAGTATTTAAATGGCTTAACCAGTTTTTTTACTTGGATGATTTTCATTGGCAAACATGAACTCTGAAGGTACTTCTGCGCTGACCGTGCACCTGTATCTTCATTGCAAAATGTGAATGTAAAGATTAATATTGACAGATAACAAGCTTGGTTCCACAACAATATCAGGCTGAAATAGAAGTACTTAATATGTATTAGTGTGCTTTCCAAGCCGAGTACTGTCCAGTGCAAATATAGTACTTTCCAGTACAACCTCTGAACTACTATGCTAAATCTCCTCAGTGATCTTTTACTCCCATCTTCCTTATCATGCTGACTTCTCTCCTCTGTCTGTTCAGCAGTGGGAGACATTTAGCGAACGCTCTTCAAGCTCACAAACTCTGACCCAATTTGATTCTAACATTGCACCAGCTGATCCTGTAAGTCAATCACTTAGCTTGCTTGTTTGAAATTAATTTTATTAACACTGAATTTCCATTCATTGTATTTATCTGTTATGCATGATTCCATGGACTTCTTTTTGGGGAATGGTGGCAGGTTTCTTAACTTTTTTTCCTTATTTTAGGAATATAAATTTTCTAGTACTGCTCATGTTTAATCTCTGATTGCAAAGAATGCTTTTTTTCCCCTTGATTTTGACATAATATACAACACTGCTGTCAAAACCTATCGTACTCAAAGCATTTAAACATAATGTGGTTTTGAAAAGATTTGTAAGTCGATACAAGGGCCACTCCCAATGATAAACCAATCCTTTTTCAGATTTTGTCTTCAGTGTTGTTTTGGTTCTTTCAAGTTGCAGAGCCTGATTTGCACAAACTCTTAGGAGTTGACAGTATCAACTTCACTGAAAAAAAAATACTGGACTTTAATGTGTGTGGTATTTCATATTCCAAATGTTTTCACCAAGTTGCTTATTAACAAGGCTTCTAGTATTTCTACAGCTAAACCTGTGGTGTTCTAATGCTTTACTCAATGAGGAGTACTCTGAAGGATTATGTAGTTAAATATCTTGCCAAGTTTTGGAGCCAGAAATACACTACAGTGTTTCAAGTTCTGCTGGTTTTAAGCTTCACAGCATGTGACATTAAAGCAGTTTTGAAAAGCATTAGAAATGCTGTTTTTAGCTGCTGCTTTCATCCTGTTTTTCTTACAGACCTAATTACCACTGACTGTCCATTTTAATTTAATTAATTACAGGGTTGGTATCCATTTGATTCTGTAACAAAATATAATAGGTGTACATAATACACATTTAACTGCTTTTAGTATTAAACATGTCACTTCTGAAAAGATATATATAAATTTACATATATTTTAAATACATCACAGCTCCAATCTCAGAGTTAACACTGATATTTATGCACGAATAGCATTTCCAGATGCTAGAATTCAAACTGCACTGTTCCCCATGCTCAGAATTACCCTTGATATACATTCAAAATAAATGTAAATGTCCTAGTTATAGTGAAAACCAGCCCTTATTCATCTGAGATAGTTTTAGTTTTAAATGTGCTGTATTTTTATGTTTTAATAAAGTAAACATGATGTAAATCAGTTTGTAGTTGTTTCTTACTCTGTATAATGGCTTGACAGTAAAGAGCTATCACTGTCTTGTTTCCACAATAAGTTAGTCATTTATCTTTACACATAATTAGCAAGTGACAGAAATCTGAAGTTCGAATTTTTTCTCATATGTTGATAATCTGAAAAGTAGAACAGTGATCATATATGGAAAAATCTTATATAGCCATGTGTATGTATACATGTACACTACCATATAGCTGTGTGTGTATATAAACAGAAATTCACTAGAAATACAAAAAATATACAATCACATTCTTGAGTCATTTTCTTGAAATGTTTATAGTTTAGGAAAAAATAGCGAGCATCTTTGAAACTTCCTAAGGTAAAAAAGGCTTTGGGGAAAGAGTCTTTGTTTTCCATATTTAAAATAAGAACAAATGACAAATTTTCAGTAGCAGTGTGCAGGCTTCTTGTTTTAGCAGTCTCAACAGTGATGCATAGGACTGATTTATTGAGCAACTCCTGCTTTTCCAGGGGAGAGAAAATCAGATTTCTTGAGCATTTGTTAATAACTGTCTAAAGAGTAAATTCATAGAGCAGTTCTTACCTCTTTTTGTTGGAAAAGTAGCTGCTTTGGAGGTAAAAGATAAGTGGAAGGAGTAAAACAGTACATTCATCCCTTAGTATGGGAGCATAATTGGCCTTTTGTAAGTGAAAGTTGGTAACATGTTAAATTGTTTTATGTAAAATTAGATTAATAATGTGAATTAATGCATTATTTAAAAATCCATTTAACTATTCAAGACATGATTTTTGTACTAGCTGCGCATTAGGTTACAACAGAGGTCTGAAGTAGCTCCAGCAACAGTGATCTTTTCATGATAATCCCATTACGGGGGTGGAGGGAAGCAGTATATTTTAAAGTGCTAACTATTCCTAAAAGCCTTGTGCGACAATTGTGTTTGAGCTGTGACTAGAAAGAGGTTTTAAAAGTTTATATTTGCAACAAGAATACTGAAAGTCGTTGAAACAGTTTCAGAAATTATTAGTGTATATGTGTTATGCTTGATGAAGTTGATCTGCTTGAGTAGTCAGAACAGATGACATTTCTGATACAAAGGTAGTGTTGAATTTTCTTGTTATTTCTAGAATAGAATATAATCTGGGGGTAGTTTTGTTCTGTCACCCATTCGTATATTCTAAATAAAAAAACTCAGACAGCTATGTCCATATATTTAAATTGCTTCTATAGGAGCAAACATAAGAGTTGAGATTTTTTTTTAAGCTATCTGTACTCTTTCTCCAAACCAAATTGAAAGGGCTGCCTATAAAGTACTTTCAGTGGAACCCCTTGTCTGAACTACAAAGAGAATTTTAAGTGTAAGCTCAGTGCCTATCTAGATATTTCCATAGTGTTTACTATACTGAAGCTAAGATTTTGCTATTTTAAGGATTCCAGAAATATCTTAAATTACTACAAAGTACCTATTTCATAGAGCATTACTCATACTATGTAAAGAGGCCATAACTTTCTGAGGCATCATAAGTAAAGCTGAGGAGTCAAGTTTTAAATTGTAATTGGTTTTTTTTTGAAGATGTGCTCAGGGTAACAGATGTCTGATATGCCAGAATTCAGGTCCTGTTTACAGCGCAGTTATCTACAGAAACATTCTAGTACCCTTGAAAAGTAGTGAAGTTACCCCTTATAAATCATGAGAGAGACTACAGCTTTTAGAGCTTTGGTTTTGTGGGTATATTCAATACCCTGGAACTGTGTAAATAAACTAAATTTATGATGTTTTGTCCTCCACAGGACACTGCAATTGTGCACCCAGTTCCCATAAGAATGACTCCAAGCAAAATCCATATGCAGGAAATGGAGCTTAAAAGAACTGGAAGTGGTAAGATATTTTCTCCTGCTAATTAGAGACGTTTTATACAATTAGAGTTGGCTTTACTTCCTTGAACATACTGACTTTTTTTTCTGGAGATGTAGCTACCATAATTAATGAAGTGCTCTGAGTTAAGAATTGGAATGCTGTTCAGATAAGTGCAGAGTTTGATTTGACCATTTGATACAGTGAAGATTTCACCATCTACAGGGTATTAGTGCTTGGAGGTGGTTCAGGAGCATTGTGATATTGATTAGATTTGGGCCTCCAGGACAGTGTTGAGGTTTCCTCGACACTGAAGGAGACAGTGAAGATGGAGATCATATCCTGCATTGATAAAGCTTGTTCTACTGCGGTCAGAAATACTGAGTTTATTATTTTGAAACCTGACAGCATTTAGGAGTATTGGCAGGCCTTTTTTTTTAATACTCTGGTTAATAATAAGCAAAGTGGTTTGATAAATTTTCTTGAGGGATAGTGGAGTCTTCATTGGCAGTTGTACGCCCATATTTCCTAAAGTCATGGAACTCGTGCTGAGGTCTCACGCATGAGAAGTGCATGTGCAGTATCTTCAACATATGAGAACAAACAAGTATGAAAAACACATTTACTCAAAATTTCCTTGGCCTTGTAAATAGGTGAAGATGCAAGCTCTCAATGCTGGGAAATAGTAATAACACTGTTACAGTGTAAAACTTCAGAGTTAAAATACACCGATTTTAGTGTTGAGTGCAGCACTTTGATAAGGGCAGAAAACTAATGTAAAGCTTTGGCATCAGAAGTAAAGGCTCGTTTGAATACATTTATTTATTTAGATTTGTTTTTCCATCTAGATCACGCTAACCCTACTAGCCCACTACTTGTGAAACCATCAGATCTCCCAGAAGAAAATAAAATTAGTTCATCTGTGAAATTTACATCTGGAAATACAGTTAGTAAGTATCAAAGTGCTTTCTGGTCTCATGTCACAAAACATAGACCTTCAGTGAATGAAAGCTTGCTAGACAGCAGCAGCTCTAAAATGATCCTAAAAAATTATCCTAAAAGTAGAAGCATTTCTGATATGAAGTATATATTAGAGTAATTAGGAAAGTTTTATTGATGGTAGGAAACAACTGGAGTTGGTTTCCTACCATTTGTGTTCAAGAATGTTCATTTTTGTCAGCTCCTTTCCATCTTCCTATTTTCTCTTTTAATCTTAGGATGAGAAATATAAGGTATAGAAAGTGGAATTGACTAAGTAGCATTTGATTCTACTTCCTCAGAACCATGGAACAACATGTTTTCTGAAGAACCAAAATGTGTTGACCACAAAATTTCCAGGCAATTCTTTTATGGATTAGCTACTAAGAAAATGCAATAGAATTCTAGAGTTTGTTTTTAGGTACAGCTTTACAGCTGTTTATTTGCTTCTAATAGCCTTTTTATTTTCAGTATTTCCTGTTTCCAAAACATGTTGCTTTACTTTGATTTGAGTAGTGCTCTTGTCTAAGTTGACAGAGGTCTTAAGATCCTGTGTAGCTTGAATGAATCTCTGAAGACTTTCTGAGACTTTTGTTTTCTTCAAGCTGGAAACTTTTCTTCAGTAAAAATCAAGTTTGAAGAACTCTTTACTTCAAGTCCTTTGCATTATTAAGACCACAAGTATTTTGGTTGGTGTGCTGGTTTCAGCTGGGGCAGAGTTAGTGTCCTTCACGGTCACTGGTGCAGGGCTGTGTTTTGGATTTGTGCTCAACTTAGGGTTGATAACCTAGAGATGTTTTTGTTGTTGCTGAGCAGTAGCAGTGGTTCACACAGAGCGAAGGCCTTTTCTGCTTTTCATACTGCCATGCTGACAAGGAAGTCAGGAGTGCATGGGATACAGGAGGAATTTAGAAAGTACCTTTTTGCAGTGTGTTTTGCTCTCCTCATAAACTGTTTGTGGCACTATTCATTCTGACCAATGTGTTGACTGTGTCTTGAGTTGTACTTTTCAAGCAGAGTTCAGTTTTTGCTAGGTAGTTTTCTGATGCAAAAGAAAGAATGAGCCAACATGGTCTTTTAGTGGGGAACTACTACTTATATGCAGGATCTAAGTTCAGAGCCATTCTTTATTCCCTTTTCCTTATCCCAGCATAGCTTAATCTTTGATAAAGGGCTTGGAACTGTAATTATACCAAGTATTCTTCCTTAGAGGAAGAACAAAGTGAAATAAACCAAACCACATTGCAGTGTAACATGTATCCACTCTGTAGTTTTAAGGCAGAAAAACACAAAAAAAGTAACAGGTAAGAATGTGCCTTGCTGATCATGAGTGTCATCTCTGCAGGATTTTCATCTCTGAGGCCTGATTAATGTGTCTTAACACTTTTGAAAACTTTGGTGTCCTAGGACATTAAAGTAATCCTTTGAGACTAGATAATTCAGAAAAAATCATAATGTTTTTGAATAGAATTTTCCTCTTCACTGATAACAAATCAACTGAGTCTCATTGCTCCAGTGACTTTCCACCTTAAATTTTGCTTTACCTGGTGCTTTAGAATAATCCCTTGTGATAAATTATCCTGAGATATTATTTTCTGTCTACATTTGTTCCACACAAATCTTGTGATTTTCATAAGACTCCTCATTTCTGGGGAAAAAATCAGAAGCTTTGCAGAGCTTCTAAGGATGAGAGTATACTTGCAGAAACTATCTGTGTGATGCTATAATAGCACCTTTCATTTTTGTAGGTTACCTTAACAAAAAGCTGAAAGTTTTTAAAAAGATTTAGTCCAAAACAAAGCTAACCACTAGCCTTGAAGTACAGAAGTTACAGTAGTAGCAAAGACACTGAGTTAATCTGGGTATTGTACCTATCTTTTCCTTTTTCTGATTTCCAAGGTTGATGACAATCCTTCAGCATTTCTAAAATCAGACATGTCCTACTCTTAGCTTTTTTTCTTGGATGTCCCTTACTCTTGTTCACCAGATTGTTGAAGTAATGGAATGTCAAGTGTTAAAAAATTACTGGTTTTGAAACTTACATTTTGTATTTTAAATACAACATTTTTTGTCATTTTTTATTCTTCAGTACATCCCCGTAGTAACAAACACCTGATAGTATTAAGTGAGTGGAGTTGGCTTGTAATGGATCCTTCAGTTTTTCAGACTCGATTTTGAATCCTGACCAGATACCTTACAGGGAAGCAATAGAAGGGCATAAAGACTTTAACAATGCAAATTGGATATTTGGAATTATTTGTTACTTCTATCTCTCGGGGCATGCTAATGATGCAAATCAAATATTAAACTATACTTTTTTTTTCCCAGCAGATGGTTACAGCAGTTCGGACTCTTATACTTCAGATCCGGAGCAAATTGGAAACGCTGTAACACGGCAACGGTCAGTAGAGTAGCAACTGAAAAAAAGGAGGTGAAAGGTGTTTAAAGAAGCCTGTTCCAGGCTTCTGGTTATTTGACAATTAGCTTGTAAAATGATGGCAAAATAGATTCCTAGCTTTAACACTCAGGAGTCTGGAGACAGTCTGTTTTCTAATGCATTAACAATGTATGTTGCTTCTGTTAATGTAAAGTGAACATTTAAAAAAAAAAAAAGTTGTCTAAAAAGGAGATTGGCCAATCAAATGAAGCTCCACGTTGTCAGAAATTTTAAAGACTTTCTCCTTAAATACATGGCAATGTAAGCAGAGGAGATTACGCTATTATTGAAACCAATTTTTTGTATTTTAAAAATGTGTTAGACATTATTGGAGGAGAACCTTGTGACACTGTAGTGTAAAAAAAGAATAAAACACAAATTAGGAATGCCATGGAAGTAACTCAATTTTTTTTAATAATGGACTTGTAAAATAAGGGGCAGTCATAGGTCCAGTGTAATTCAAGGGATTCGGGGAAGCTATGAAAGCACATAACCCAACAACTGCATCACTTGACATAAGAGAATGTGCTGTACTAGCTGGTGCTAATTGTTCCCATTAAATCTGCCTGAATAGGATTTAAAACCAGCTACGCCATTAACCATCTTACAATCAGTTTCAGAGGTAAGTTTCAAAACAAAAATAATTAGGGTGATGACTTAAATAGCCAAGAAAGATTTGCAATTGCCACTCAGTACAGCAGCTTGAAAAATTGTTTCGTCCATTGTTACCTAATGGCAAATTTGATTCTGTTCCTTGTTCTGTGTGTTTTTGCACTATCAGTGTGATGGTTTCAACATGCTCTTTTCATCTCTGATTTTGGATTGGATCATCTTGCTGGACTTGTGTAGATGAGTGAAGTTTTCTGATGATTTGCCATGTTATGGCACAGGTAGCTTCTGTCCAGACCTGGCAGTTCTGGCAGTATCCACCCAGGAAATTTTTTATCTCGCTCTTTTACTTCTTTCCACTGGTACCTCATCTACCAATTGCAACTTCTTGTAGAGATGATATTGTCCTTGGTCCAACAAGACTATGTCAGATAATGATACTTCAGGAGTGTCCTTAAACCACTTTCTTCCATTTTTAGTTCTACTTGTGCCTTTCACATTAGACTAGCTAGAGATACTACCCGAGGAGTCAGTGTAATTAGATTAGAATTTCATCAGCTGGAGAGTTAGACCGTGCTACAGAAGCGTTGTCATAGAGTATGTTAAGAAAATAAACTTTTCTGTTAGGATAACTCAGTTTTCTGTCTGGACTTACACATTTGAGAATTCTAGGTTTTGTGTGAAAGTTGGATACCTTTACCTCTCCTAGTTTTATATCTTAGGTTATAGAAGAATGTTACTGAAATCAGTCATAGAAAATATTTTATCACCTACGAGTTGAATAAAAGAGTAGCTGTATTTATGTCAGTGTTTCAGTAAATCTGTCCTGCTCAAACTAGACTAGTTAGGAAGCTTCTGCAAACTGTTTTTAACTGGAAGCTGTACAAAAATTCTCTATATAATTAATCCCACTTAATTGGCACAGTACAGTAGTACAGTACTTCATCCTTCTATCCTTTCTGCATGTGTTCTCTATGAGCTTACAACAGGTATCCACTAGATGGTGATCCTATCTAAGAATGAGTTAAAATTTCTGAAGATTCTGCCAAGTGTATAGACTTGGAAAAACTCAAGCAGGGGATTCAATTGCTATCTCATACACTGAGCTTGATATACGTGGAGGCAGGTCCAACAGAAACTTAATATTCTTCTTTAATGATGTTGAACTTACCCCTTTAAAACCTAAACAGGATGTTGACTACATCTTAGAAATTGTAGTGACTACCATCTGGATGGAATTACCATATTTAGCATTCTCTGTTCCTGAACTATCATTGTTTGAGATGTGTGTCAAGCTGTTGGTTTCCCAAAGATAAATTACTTATGGTAATGTAAGAGTAATTTGGATAAGGGAGGTTTGAGTAAATGGAAACATCAAAACAATTGTTAAATCGAAGCAGAAGTTTAAAACTGATTTGATAATCTTCAAAATCAATGGCAATCACGGGTTTTTACCTCTATCAAACTTCATTTTTTAATTGCATGCTTTGAAGAACTTTTGAATTTGAGTGCTGTTGTAGCTGCCTAAAATCACTACAGAAGCTTATGTGTTTTGCAGATCACATTCAGGAACCTCTCCAGATAACACTGCACCACCTCCACCTCCTCCAAGGCCTCATGCTTCTCATTCTCGATCATCATCTTTAGATATGAACAGATCCTTTTCAGTTACCCCAGGTACATATTCTGTGTTCCTAGTGTGTATCAGTTTTCAGCACATAGATTCCTGAAGCAGAAAGTGTTTTTTCCTCTGAAGAGGGGTTTAGGGTGTGGTTTTTAAAACCCTGTTTATGAATAAAAAAAGCTGAAAATGTTGTCTCTCTTATTGTTTGTATTAAAATTTATACTGCATTTTGCTTAAACAGCTAATTTAGAAATAATTCTGAATTCTGGCATTGTAGTCCTTTGGATGAATGTGGGAAGAAAGTCAGGAAATAACATTTTGGTCGTGCACCAAATTCAACAAATTGCATCTGCCAGTAAATTTTCAAGGAGAGTTCTTTTGGTATCAGATGTATTTGAGATGGGTATTAAGTATTTGACTTCAGAGGAAATGATTAAATGTCACTTCTGCTTAAGAGGCTTTATTGGACTTCTGTTTTGTCAGTACTTTTCAATTCGGGATCACAAAGTATGAGAGAATGTAATGAGGATAGGGGAAAAAAAAAAAGGACCAAGATACTAAGACCAGAAAAGTATGACCATGTCTGGACTTTGAACTGAAACAAAGGACATGATCCATGATCAGATTATTCCAGTTTAAAAGGAGGTGACATTACAATTATGGGCCTCAATATGACAGGTCAATAGGTAGGCAAAATGCCGCATGTCTTCATGTTGACAATTAAGAAAATTTGAGAGCACTCTAATGTGCAGAGTAACAGTCTTGGCCAAATGTGTTCTCTTTTACAGGACAGCAACAGGCTGGAGTTGTTGCCTATCCCCCTGCAGTGCCTCCAAGACCACAGCCTTCACAGGTGATTTCACTTTTTAGAAATCATATTCTGACTCAGTGCATTATTTTTATCTAACTAAATTTTAATTTACCTCTGAAATCAGCATCATTGCTTGATAAATTTTTGAAACCACCAGGATATGAATGATGGCAAAACCTAGACTATAGATGAGTATTAGCCTTTCCTCACTAAAAAATACTTCTGGTAGAACCACAGATAGGGATTAAAGTTAATATTGAGGAGGAATGAGTGGCTCTGGAGCTCTGAATTGTAGGAAAGAGAGAAAAGTTATCCTTTCACATTTCTTCTCCTATCCCTGTATAGCACATAGGCCATAACAGAGACTGCAAGAGCAGCTTTTCAAAGTTTTGCAAAATAAGGGTTTGTCTTACATTTGTCTGGCACAGGGTATAGTTTTATGTAACATGCCTGCTCCCAAAAGGAGTGATCCCACTTCTTCCTTTTTCATAGACTTGGTGATCTTGGCAGTCTTGATCTGAGTGATTTCAGTTAGTGATTTGGCTGAAAAAAAATCCTGAAAAAGTTGTTTTTTCTTTTATCTCAACCACATAAATCCTTCAACTGCTATGCAGATCTGACATGGGACAGTTAAAATTGCTTTTTAGGTTTTTTTTCACCAGCAGCTACTTGTTAGAATCTGAGTTACCGACAGTTGAAGTCTGTCAGTGATTCAGAAATTATATGCAAGGATTCAAAATTTATCTGCAAAGGAGGAGAGTACAATGACAGAGATATTTCATACAGTGTGATCACATGAGCATGTTTGCCTATGGAACTAGACTCAAAATCTGTATCAAGCCCACCTGGTTCTGTCACAGCAGAAACATCTATTGTTCAATGAGTGTAGGTAGTGCTACAGTGCATCTGTGTTTGGTCTTATTCCCTAGTTAGTTGCATATCTGAACTTCCTTTTCTCTTAAATATTTCCATGTGTATGTCTTGGATGAGGTGCATTTTGTCATACTGACGGGACATAAATTTTTGTCTACTGAAAAGGAAAGTAATCTTTAATGCTTTCTCTGTATATTTTTGTTATTTTATTGCAGGGTGCAGGTCCTCATGTGCATCGCCCAGTAGATGCTGAAGGCCTAATAGCTCATACCAGTACCTCACCTCAACAAATACCAGAACAGCCAAATTTTGCAGACTTCAGCCAGTTTGAGGCATTTGCTGTTTCAGGTGTAAACAAAGAAGAAGAAGATGAAATTGAAACACACTCAGAAGTCTTGCAGGTGAGCAGAAATTAAGATCTTGTCAATTGTTTGAATACTACCAACAGTTATGAAACTTTGTTAAAACCTGCTTCTGCTGTTTTCTGTCAGGGGTTTGTTGTTTGTTGAGTTTTTTTGTTTTATGTTTTTATGTTGCCCCAATTCATTGCTAGAAAGCAATTACATTGCACACGGCTGCACTTACTTGGTAATTGCCAAACACCTAAGCAAAAGAAATTCTTTTTATCTCAGTTTGTGATTGTAATTCAAAAGATTTTGTACTTATTAGCATATATATGTGCACAAACATAATTGCATTGGTTCATTTAAGACTTAGCACAGGCAAAACCTTTCTTCTGCTCATTCTTGCCAGCCTTCAAAATGACTTACTACGTCTTAATAGCGGAGATGACTGTCAAGTGTTGTCAACATTGCTAAAATTTCATTAATTTGCTTTTGTTCAAAGCCACTGGACAAAGAACTAAACTGAATAGAGCTCTGGCATCCTTTTATAGTAGATGGTTAGAGATGTTTATAAAACCTTGTTTCCTAGCACAGACATAGGACTTAAAAGTTTGAAAGCCTCAGGATTTATTCCTATTAATGTCATAATAGCCAACTGCTATTACAGGAATTACTTCATGTTTTCCTTTCATAATTTGTAGCTTTCATCCAGATTGTAAGTTCTTTGGGGCACTTCTGCATCCTCAGTTGCAGAAGTCCCTGTGTTGCTTTAAAGTTCTTCCAGCTGTCAGCAGCGTGTTCTTGCTTCCCTTGTTCAGGAAGGTCAATGATGTAGAACCATTTGAGTGTTCTCCATGTACCTCATTGCAAAACCAGCTACATTAGCTTAAGCTGCCCCTGAAAACTGCTTAATTTAATCTTGCTGATTGTTTTGCATTGAGGTGGATGGGGAGCAGTCACATTGTGTTCCATTGGAGGGATTAACCTTTGGCAGTAACAAATAGAATAATGGTGGTACTGTAACAGCAGAAACAGCTGTAGTAGCTTGTCATCAGGCCACAGCCTCTTTTGTACTGTACAGGGCCTCATAACATTGGACGTGTGCTTCTAAAGAAGAATTGAACTGGAATTTTTGGGTGTTAACTGTATTCATGTGTCAGGAAACACAGCATACTTGTATGCATTCTAATAGTTGCAAACGAAATATTTGTTAAAAAGTAGGCTTTTTAGGCAACATTCTAAATACAGTTTATATCCCTTTAGGTTGAGAAGCCCTCTGATTCTGCAGGTCCTCTTAGAGTTGCCAAAGCAGATGGAAGAGTCGAAGACAAAGCACCAGCTAATGTCCCCACTAGTGTGGTATGCAAAGTACACTTTTAAGGAGAGTGCAGTTGTCTGATGGATATGAAATTATATGGCTGTTTTGATTTGCAACAGCAGTTTTATATGCTTCCACTTGAACCCAGTTTTCTTAGGTCCGATACATGCTTGAAATAGGCACATGTATGGTGAATTTTTGCAGCAGCAGCAGCAGCACATGATGATTAGCTTTATTCTTGAGACAGCAGAAAATTAAGATATTTGTAAGTGGACATATTTTTGAAACAGATTTAGGGCACAACGTTTAGGGCAGAACATGATTAACAGTAGCTTTTTTTTGGTTGCAGACATAATTACTGGGGGTAAATTGTGCTCTGAATTGTGTATATGCAGTACTCAGTTGTACGGTGGTGTTTCTGCTTGCACAGTTCTTTGTTAGCGTGTAGCAACTTACTACCCTTTCACCAGGGGGTAGAATTTACTACTTTAGATATTTTTCAGACCACATGAGAATGCAGCTAATGTCCATCAGAAAATATCTGATAGGAAATATAATTTGAGAGAATTAATAGGCTGTGTTTTGCTCTGCAGGGTAAAGGCACTACCCCACTTGCTCCACCACCGAAGCCTATTCGTAGAAGATTAAAATCAGAAGATGAGCTAAGACCTGAAGCTGAGGAACATACACAGAAAACAGGTGTCATAGCTGCTGTTCTTGCTTCACAGCCATCTATTCCTAGGTAACCCAAGAAGTGTATAAATACATCTGTTACTGGAAAGTTTACATTTAAAACAGCATACACGCTTTCTGTTCCAGGAATTGCAAACAATTTCTGTGTGTTTAATGTAGATTAATCAAACCATTTAAAAAGTTTTTGGTTTTTAAACAAGATCATCACAAAGCCTCTACTAGTGGGAGACCATTTAGAGATCTTGAATTTTGGAGTGTGAACTCTTTAACTTCTGCAAGTATGTTGTAATTAAGTGATAGAAGTATTAATATGGAGTGTTTAATTCTAAATGGTTGTTATGAACAGTCCAAAATGTGCAGTGTGTGTGTCTTAGCATGAAAGTAGTCTTATTACATTAGTCACTTTGAGGTAAATGAATGTAGTACGGTGTGTTGGGACTTCAAAAAGTCCATTATGACAAGTTTTTAAAATGCACTGCTTGCTCTTTGATTGAAACCAACTATGTGTGCATATGTGAAACACATATATCTGTGTTTCCATGCAAACAAACATGATTAATCAAGCCAGGCAGAAGATGGAAAATTTAAAAATGTAACAAGTAAAATAACTTTAAAAAGGGGATTCTGCTCATTTAAAGAAGGGTGACTATAAATGAAATATTCAGCTAAGTGGCAAAATTACTTACTGAAATACTTCTAATATATTCTCAGATCAGTGGGGAAAGACAAGAAGGCAATTCAGGCATCAATCAGACGTAACAAAGAAACCAACACTGTTTTGGCCAGATTGAATAGTGAACTACAGCAGCAACTAAAGGTAATGCCTTCATCTTTGTCTGTTTAAGAGAAGAACCTCAGAGAGCAAGATGTTAGTGATGTACAATAACAGGCATCTCTGCAAACCAATGATATACAGAATAAAGGATATTGATGTGAAATATTTAGCTCTTTTTGTAGGTCATCAAATATACCTAATTGTGACGAGCTTTGTGAAATGACAGGGGATGCTTTTGCTATTACAAAGCACATTTTTCAGTGCACTGATTTGCTTTCAGCTGTGCTAAAATTTTGCCTCAAATTATTAATACTGAATTATCTCTTGTGGTCATCACATCCTTGAAAAGCAGTACTGAGACAAGCACCCAAAGTGGTTTGTGTTCTTCTCAAGGAAAAAGTAAACCTTAAACTCTTAAAAAAATTATAAATGTTTTTTAACAAATATCGTAATCTGGAATACAAAACTTGCAGCTCAGTAATTAGTACAATGATAGTCGTCTGTTTATCTAGATCAGCTGTCATTATTTTGGAGCTATCTGTAGGTACCATCTTAATGCCCTTCTCTTGCCATCTTTCTTACCTTAAGATATCTAATTTCAACTATCAAGGTAATTTTAAAAAGTCTTAAATATAAACATGAATTAATAATATACTGTCTAGAATGGAAGTTAGACCATTTTAAAAACTGGTTTGCCAAACCCGAATTTCAGTTGTTACTGCTTGAGAGTCAAGGTGTATAATTTCACATAAGAGGAAAAGCTCGGGGGAAAAAATATTGTGAGTTTCCTATCCACTGACTCAGATGAGAGCTTACCCCCTTAACATTTTAGATGTCATTTGAAAATATTATAGTTGGGTTTGCATCTTATTACAACTATGTGGGTTTGGGTGATTTGAGAGAAAGGAAAAAGTTCTAAATGGCATCACCTTGGAGCAAAGTATTGATTTTTAATGATAAGTAATTACTAGCCAGCCAGTCTTCCATTCAGATTGTGGGAGGAGTTACCAGACTCTAGAAAATACGTTAGTTCTCAAAACTGAAGCTGATATTTACCAGTTTTAAACTCGTGAGGAAATTTCTAATACTCTATTCTCTGGACAGTCAGTAGAAAATCTTTCTTTTGTAGGATGTTCTTGAAGAGAGAATCTCCCTGGAAGTTCAACTGGAACAACTTCGACCCTTCTCTCACCTCTAAGCCTACTGCCGTTAACTGTGAATTTACTAATTTTGAAAGGGGTATTGGTTTCAAGGCCTATTTAAATATCCATGCATCTAGCTCAGTGCGCTCTATTCTACATTAAATGTTGTGATTCTGTTTTGTCAGTTTGTCCACTTTTGTATTTAAGTATTTTAATTTCAGTACAGAGAGAAAAAAAAACTTTTTCCTTGAATGTGACACTGCCTCTCACATCATTTTCTGTGGGCATCTGTGATCTTTGTTGGACTTGAGTTTGCAGAGTTTGTCGCCAAAATTTCCAACTGGAATTTTTTAGTGGTTTCTTTTTTCCTGTTGAAACATCTTTGCAGAAGAGGGTAGCTAATCAGTTGTCTTTAAGCACATAAACTCTTCTTTCACTATGGCATTTATTTTATTGTGCCAGGAAAGAGACAAATTAGTGATCTGTCATCAGCCAGTGTTACTTCCCAAGCTGCCTTTCACAATTGGAAAGTTGTTTGCAATTCTAGAAAGCCTGCCTCTTTGCAATTCACCAACTTACTCAGGTTGGGAGAGCTCTTGCAGGCTGTTTGCCATATCAACTGGATTGGATTTTATGATTTTCATTGCATACATTGTAGAGTATGTAACCACAGATTGCCAGGTGTTCACGTTTCATCCATTCATGATCCCGATCCAGCCGCATGCATATAAACATTTATGGCACAATTGGTAATCTGTCAAACAGATCACTTTCAGTTCTCCCTTTTGTGAAAAGAGTTGGGTGTAGATCCCAAACATTAATTACACTTCACCTAAGCACCACCTGTAATTGCATGTCTCACACGTTACCTTTTAATAACAGATCACGTCCACGAGTGTTCACTATAACAAATTGTATTGTCAAGTAATGTGTCAATACCTCTATAAACTTCTAATTCCCAGAAGAAAAAAATAAAACCAGAAATGAACAGTTTGCTTTTTAGGAATTCTGGGGTACATTCTGTCATCTTGTTTTCAGGCCTTATTTCTCTGCCATATAGACAGGCTTCACTATTAACAGAGTTCCTTGAGTGTATCCTGCTATTCAGGTTGATGTACTGTATTAGGATTTGTTGTATATTGTACGATACACACCTTTTGATCTCATATGTAAATTTGCATTAATTGCTGACTAACAGCAGATATTCTATTTAATGGCTTCTTCTGGCTGTGGGATCATAGATGTTTAACTGCATGGATGTATCTCTGCAGAATCAGAACTAGCAATTGTGTGATTTTTACACCAATAAAACAGCACAATATTTTAATTTTGTTGATTCATCTTTACCTGGGAATTGAAACTCATTCAAATAAGGGGGAGGGTCTTATTACAGGTCTTCAGGGGTTTTTTTGTAATTTTGTGTCATGTGCTAGAAGTGGTTGATCATAATCCCTTGACCATTTTCTTCCCTCATTTTTGACCTCTGTTGGTCAGAAGTGATTAAATTACCTTGGTAATCTGTGGCTATACTCCTTTTGTATCGTTCTATAAGCAAATTTAATACAAATGTAATTTAAAAAAAGTAAATGCTAATACTGACTTGGGTCAAAGAAATTTATAGTTCTTTAGTCTTCACTTCTGGTTTGATTTCCTTGAGAGTACCTTTAAAAATTAAAGATAAATGATCTCCTGTTAGCAGTCCTTAACCTCACTGTCTCACTTCTGTGTCTAAATGAAATTCTCTTGACATCTGCTTACCTTCCAAAAGGATTGTTCAAGTCAGATTTTTCCACTCATTATGGCTGTTACAGTGAAAAACAAATATTTCTCTTTTTCTCTTCCACAGAAAAGTGGATACACACACTCTTCTGTGTATCCATCATACACAGACTGGATAATTGTGAATTTTTACTACTTTAACTAATCCAGCATTTTTTCAAATGTCATGGAGGTGTTACAGATGGCTTATGTTTATAATTCAAAGCAAAATTCCCTGGTATGAAAGAATGTCATGGTTGCATCAAAGTTGGTACTTTCTATTTGCTTGTAAAGGGATTAAGAAAATATAGCTAAATGGGCACGAGAGTGACATATAAATTACATATAAAGTTGACTTCAAAAAACTATATAAATAGGGAAATGCAAAAAAAAACCCAACAAAACAAGTAAAAAAAAACACCCTAAAACTGAACTAAAAAACTTAAAAGTTGATGGTCCGATCACTTCTATTTCAACTGACAAGGTGCAGGAACAGAGTGGGAAAAGCTTTTTCCCTTTTTTAAGGAGTGGGAAAAGTGAGTCACTGCAGTTAAAGAACGTTGATCTTTTGAACCAATTCTATCTTGTCCATAGTTTATTTTAAAGTTTAAAATACATTTTTTAAATAGCACAATTTTCATATTAATATTTAAGTATTAAGCATATGTTTGTAGCAACAGGATTCTTAAATCAGAATTTAACATTTTAAACTTATATGTAAAAAGCCTTTTACATTCAAATGTTACATGTACATATGAATTTCTCTAACATTCATATCTTTGTAGTAGAATGACAAGTTAGTGTCTCAAGTGAAGAACTTAGGCAATCTGAACATTTTTGTGTCTTGCCAACAAGTCTATTTTTAAGAATTTTGGTTGATTACTTTTAATACATCATTCTGTGCATTTTAAACTAGTTTTTCATGATCAGAAGAGCTTCTAACTGAAAAACAACTTATGTCTTAAGAACATCACTGCCAATGATGTTCAGAAGTTACCTCACTTAGTAATGTAACCCAGTTTTGATTTGTTATAAAATTATCTTCCTGTCTTCTCCATTTGTTTGATCTTGATCCAGCTACTTGATGGACTTGGATTTTTTATGAACTTAGATTGTAAGCTCTTTGGGGCAAGGAATTATGTACAGTACAAGAGAAGTGCTCTCTCTCTTGCAAGCATAAATGTAGACTACTAAATAGTGTGGAGTGTGATTCATGTACCCAGCTGGGATGGATGGACAGCAGCATGCATTTCTGAAAGACTTGCAAAATGTTTTTCTTTGGACTTCGTGATTGGAGGAGTGTCTCTTTTCTCATTTGATTTGAGTTTCCTTTGTTTCTCTTAATAATGTGCTTCTTTGTTCCATCTGCTTTGGAGTTGCTTTTTTCTCCATTTGTTGCCTCTTTGGACTGCGGAGAATATTTCCAAAATGCAAAGGTAAAAAGCTGAAAAGCCACTTTGTTTTGAGCAGTATTTTAAGTCTATCCAATGTAAGCTAGTACTTTCTTTTTTCTTTTTTTTTTTGTACTTCACATGCACCTCATTCTACTTGCAATTGTATAGTGTATGAACTAGAAGAACTCATATTACTGAAAATGTCTTATGTGGGATAAACAGAGTTGAGGTTATAAAAACTTTAAACTAAAGAAAATAAATTTGCAGCTTTGTTTCTTGTGTGATGTCTCTGTCCCTTATGGATGGGGTGTGCTGTGTTTCCCCTGTGTTTAAGGCAGAGTTGTAAATTACTCTTTTGTTTTCAGCTGTGTATAGTTTGTCTCTCGATGTCACTTGATGGGTGACCTAGTCTTAAACACTTTTTCCTAAAACGGTAAAAAATAATAAACCACCGTCTCCTGATTCCTGAGTCATTCTAGTCTTAGTTTCTAGTAGAATGCAGCTTCATGAAATCATAATGTGACGCAAAATCGTATTACTTCCAAGTGAGTGATAACAATGCCATTCTTACTCTGTGTCGAAGATTAAAAAATAACGTGTGTATTTTAAACATATTTGCATGCTTATTTACTTAAATAATTTACAAATCAGTCTGTGTGCAGTTGAGTTCATTTATACCTCCCAGAGTTCCATTTTTGGAGACATACAATTTAATTTCATAAGCAGAAGTGCAGCTTATCTTACCAAGCATATTGATGTAGTAATCATTTATAATGCAGCTCTGCAGAAGAAAACACATGAAACCCAAGGACTTTGTTACCTAATAACAAATTAAAAATTTAATCTTGTGTTCTCTTAGTAGTCTTTGAAAACAATGAAGTAGGGGTTATAATGGAAAAATGGTGATAATGTCTGTATACTGGTAACCAAATGAGACTCTACAGGATTGTCCAAATAATTAGTACACAAACAAAATATAAACTTCACAGGAGTACTGAAATTAATTGCTTGTGTTTTGGGTGTGAGTATAATTTCCTTTCAGTAATATTACTTTAAATTGGCAAAATGGCCTTAAAGGTGCAATTTCTGCTTTAAAGGTAGATTGTACGTTATTTTTATCTGAAGTGTATACTTATTGTACACTGAGTGTACCTGGTTGTACATTGTCAGTGTTTTCCAAAGAGATTTTACAGTACTTTTTTCCAGCTTACTGGTATATGGGTGTTAAATGTCTTGCATGTAAAACAGCCTTTGTTTAGTTATAATACTAAAAAATTCAGAGTAGTGACTCTATTACATACAAAGTTTGTAATCCACAGCTTAGATCCAATGTTTTAAGAAGACTGTCAGTACTAATTATCACACTTCGACAGCATACCGGAGCACAGAAAGCTAGATGAATTCTCTTTCATTTCTGGTGGAATATGTTTTTGGCACTTTCACCCTTAGAAATGTAAAGAATGCATCTAATCTGGAAGCAGCTGAAATTAGTCATTTGAGGCCTAGGAAATTAACAGAACATCATAAAGAGTAAAAGCAATTTAAACTGACGTTCAGTGGTATATTGATGAAAACCCAAATTTTGGCTATACTGTTGCAAATTTCTGTCACATCTGTGACTGGAGTAGTTGTTTCTCAGTCTGCAGAGGAGCTGACAGAGATCGGAGGTACCTCCTACTCCACAGTGTGTGTGAACTCTTTTTTTATATCCCATAAAGCAGCAATGGTGGCTTTTGCTTTCTGTCATCTGACTTCAGTGGTCTGACTGTATTTCTGTCTTCGGCTCAAGACTGCATTTGAACTGACAGAATGGCCTGTGAGGTGGAACATGTTATTTGTAAGAAACTGCACTATGAATCAGGACTGTCTTTTGCAAGGACCCCGTGGTCTTGGTATTCATTCAAAAGGCAAGAATGACTAGCATCGAAAGAACCATTACATATTTAGCAAATAAATTGATTACATATTGAAAATCAATTATTTTCCTGACATGTAGTTGGGGGAGCAGGGAATGGAGTAAGTCTTACAACAATTGCTGTGAACACTGGCCTAAGGGCTTCTGAAGGTCTAGCATACATGACTGGCTATGTCAGACATAGCAAAAAAGGTAGGTGTATAGGAGGTAGCTTCAGCAATATATATGATTTGTCTGCAGAAGGCAAAGCAAAGTCTTTGGGAACCCACATGGTATCTTAGGAGTGGGTTTCGTTAAACTGCTGTGAAATTCAGTAAGTGCTGTTGTGCCTTATTTTGCTTATCTTGAGCTGATACAAGGCTTGAGCTCAGTCTAAGTATGGAAATACAGTCTATTTCAAGAAAAAAGACGATGAAAGGAATTTGTAGGAAGTTGTTGTTCAATGCACGCTATCAGAAAATGCAGAAGTGACATGCCTCAAGCTTCAACTTGTTTTTTCTGTTATGTATCCTGTCTTTGGAAGCATAGTGCTTCAGTTTACAACAAACGCTTCTAGAGCTTCAATCCATTAACTTTAACTGCCCTAGTGAAGCAACTTGGTCACCCGCTTTCTGATCAGAAGGAAGTGAGAGATCATAGAAGAATCAGGATGTTCCTTTCCTGTAGAAGGGTACCTAAAAGGAACGTATTCCCTAGTTTGCTCTGCACTTGGTCTTTGGGGATAAAATAGTATTGAAGCAAGAAAATTCCTGTGGAGAAGCGGAATTAATTCACATGTCACTTTTTCAAAATTAGAAGGCTGGTAATTTTGATTTGGATTCCATGGTCTCACCAAGTTGCTTCTATAGGTGGATTCACTAACCAAAAAACATGCTAAAGTTGATAATGTCTTAATTCACAAAACTGGTACTTTTGACATGAAAAGTTCTTTCTTCATGTAGCCTTTTTGCAACATTACAGTTAGAGGTTTTTTAACTTTTGAAGTTTTAAAACTTCCTTTTTGCAAGGAAGTTTCATGTAGAATAGTAGAAAAAAAAAAATTTTTTTTTGCTTGTGGAGAAGAATTTTACCTGTTAAGTGGGGTTGCATTTTTACTGTCACAGGTCAAGGCTCTCCTGATCTGGAATAATAAGAAGTGAGAACTGTCTAAAACAGAAAGTAGATTTCGACATTGATTCCAAGCTAGGATTTTGGATTTAAAATTTTTATAAAGATGGCATTAGGATGCATTATTTTACCTATTATTTTGTATTTCTGTCCTCACACTTTAAACCAATAGGAAGGATAAGAGCAAAGTGTTGGCAAATAGATTGAATGCTGGATCCAAAGGAAACTTGCAACTGTGTGTAGTAGTGTTAGTAAGATGTGGTGGTGTTGCCCAGCTCATGTTGCGCAAATACTATGTGTTTAAGTCTGAATATCTGTTTAGCTAGTCTGTTTAAACTAAGGAAGAATAGGGTTGAAATTTGCAATTTTTATGTTTCATTTACGTGTTTGGATGACAAAGCTGGTAACTTCAAAATGAACTTACTGGATAAGGCTTTTGGTAAATTATGTGTATTTCTGTGTACTTCTCACTTGTACTTCCCAGTAGATGGAAAATTGTGCATGTATGCAGCCTTCTTTCCAAGCAAGTCTGTATTTTGAGTGCATTCCTGAAACCTGAAAGTACAGCATGGTGCAAACTCACAGTAGTACAGTACGTGTGAAGGTGCATAAACTTAATAGTCTTGATACAAAATTAATCCTTGTTTCATATGAATTTACCATTTACTTATAGTTGTCTTGAAAATTTTAGTCCCAACATAGGATCCTGTGGAAGCAAACCTTCATTCAAACTGACTCATCTATCAAACAACATGTCAGAAATTCCTTTTTGTGTCCACCATGATAAATGTGGACTTGTCGATCTCAACTTTACCCTTCAAACTACGGAGCCTGCAGAATAAAGCATGTTGTTGAAGAAGTTTATCTGTGATTGAAGGGGTACACTGAACTTAGTAATGTGTTTTTTGTCTGGGTTGACTTTGCTCTTGAAATGTTTCCGTTAGAATATTTAAAATCTGCCTAGGTTTCAAATGAGAACAAAGCAAACTGTTACCTGTAAAGCAAGATTAGTTGGGCTTTTTAAACTTTTTAAAACTAGTTTTACTACTCCTAAATTAATTTCCAGCCTATTCTTTCTAAACTATTGCTTAGTATGTTTGGAGTAGTAAGACTTATTACTCCTTTTCATTCTTGAGTTAGGAGGTAACCCAGTGCAAGGTTTTGTTGTTAAGATCCCCAGGATCTCTGAATTCAAGAGCTTATAAATGTACAGCTTTTATCTCAGACCTTGCTGGCTTTGGTAGCCTATTCAGCCCCATACTACTGTTCTGAAAGTACTAAGATGCTTAAATTTTTAGCCTGTAGAAAGTAAGAAAAAGGCATTTTCTCGGGGTGCATATTCTTTCCTGTAAAAAACAATGAAAGCTGAAGTAGGTCTGCCAAGGTTACAGATTGAACCAGCTGAATTGCCAGCTGAAAACTAAAAGAAATGCTTACTTTTTCTTGTAGTTTCTGTGAGGTTTATTTTACAGTAAATTAGATTGAAAATCCTGACACAGAAATGAAGCAATATTTATTTGTTGAAGTCGTAGTCTGAATGGTTTTAACCTGAAATGCTGGATTTTTATTTTAACACACACCTATTTCCTTGCACAGGTGCATTGCAATTTTTAGGGTTCCATATAAATGTTTCTTGTATTGGCACATGCTTAACTGTTAGACTGTGTTTGTTCAAGTATTTTATAATTTTCAATCTTTCCAGCAATTTGGCCTTTGGCTTGATGCTGCAATATCACATTGATCACTGTGGCCAGTTATTTGCGAAGTACTCTTTCATTCACTCTGGTCACAGCCTTCCAGCTTGTGGAGAAACCTTAGTTTGTTCTTAGTTATTTCAAGTTAGGGGTTTTGTTGTTTTAATACAGTTAACGAGCTGTAAGTTGGAGGTCTCATACTCATCTTGCTATTTCTAAATAGGAGGGGGAAAAGTTGTAGTCTATTACAATGGTTAACTTTTAAAGATTCAAAATTTTTATCTGAAGTCAACCCCTAAAAATATATATATATTTTTTTAGCTTAAGATAGAGGGATTTACAGCTCTCAAGGAAGGGTGCCAAAAGTCTCTTAGTAAAGCTTTATTTCAGCAAAGTTCAGTGCTAATATGGAAATCTGCCCTCTCTTGCCTGATTGCAGAATCAGTCCTTCCTAAGAGATACACCCCTTAATTTCTTTGACATATTTCCCTGGTGTTTCCCTGTTGGCTTTGTTACCAGAAGGGTCCCTGGGTAGCCTCTGTAAGACTGGAAGTGTGCTCCAGTGTGGCCAGCACAATTCAGAGTCCCTCTCCCATCACATCTAGTTTAAAGCTCTGCCAATGAGCCCCACTAGTTCCTGAGCAAAGGCTCTCCTTCCTCACTGAGAAAGGTCAGTCCTATCTGATGCCAGCATGCTGCATAGGCCATTCTGTTGTCAAAAAAACCCAACTTTTGGCTGTGACTCCAGCCATGAAGCAATGTATTAAGGGATGCTTTTCTGAATCCATGACTGTCAGTTTAAATCAGATCTGCTGTGGCAGGTTCATGAGCTTCCAAGAACAGTTTTTTCAGGACAATCTAGAACGTAAAAAGACACTCACTGCCTTGCCTTAGAAACTGAGTCTCCTGATGGTTTTCCTGATATTAAAGACATAGAATTTACAGTGCATCTCCTGCCAGTGCTTCTGTGGAGAAGACAACAATCACTGCTGCATCAGAAGGCAAAGACGTGCCAGGTACTTAATTAGGATTAAGAGAGAAGTTGAGCTCCTCCATGAAGGTGTTTTTGCACCAAAACCCAACTCGCATTGAGCCTAGATACTTGCATTTTTGTTGCTGTTTGTTCTGTGCAGTACACTCTGTTATCCTTACTAATCATTGCATTCCAAGATTTACTTTATATCTTGTGTTGCATTTACCTTTGAACATCCAGAGCATTGATTTTTAAAATGAGTGATACAGTCAGTTTCTCTGATGCTGTATTAAAAAAGGTATATCTTTTGTTTCTTCAAAAGCAAAGTTGAAAGGGTGACATTTGGAGAAGTATTTTTTTTTTCCTGCAAGCTTTTAACCATTTTAAAGAAATTATAAGATTTAGTATAGGAGTAAGTAGCATGTTCTCAAGAGCAAAGAAGCAAACATGCAACTAATTAAAACATGCCGGCTGATCTGCAGCCCTTTTGCATTCACTGTGACAATTGGTGGTCTCTCGTAAGTCCTGAGAGCCAGCTCAGGCCTTGAACTGTGCTTAGATTGTTCTGCTTTCTTGATACAGGTCTAATAAAAATATCTTCTCTCATTTCCAGTGCAGTTGTTACATTGCACCTGCTCTGATGTCTTCCAACTATCAGATGTTTTACGCTACATGCTGGTTAATAATTCCAGGCAGTCAGTCAAGTATTCGGTATGGGCTCATTCCTGTTAACTGTTCTGGGGTTTATAGTGAAATAAGAGGTCTGTGCTAAAATCCATGTTTTGTGATGACAATAGTGAGATGCTCAAGGCATAGATCGCTGACAGTGAATGTAATTGTACCTGAAAAGGAACAAATTTCTAGTACTGCTGGCTAAAACATGTTCTGTGTTAGCAGTCCCCAACAGTGCATGAACTCAGAACTCAGTGCTTGCACTTGGACAGAACTGATTTGTGTTTGTGACATGTGGCATGAAGTGCCAGATTCAATCACATGGGGAGTGATAAAATGCAGGTGTATTCAGAAGAAACAACTCTGACACACTGCAAGCCTGCTTGCATCTTCCTGTGCTGTGGTATAGCGTTGGACAAAAATCAGCTACCATCAGTAATTTCAAGAAGTGAGCTCTGTGCCCAGCTTCCCTATGATAGATATTTTCCTTTATAGAAAAAAGTACTCTCAGAGCACCTGTGACACCTGCAGTAGTTGGTATCTACAGAAATTATCCACATGAAAACAGAAGGTTTGGTTTTTTGTAAGAAGCTTGAGACCGTATGTGCACAAAGCATTCCTGCATCTGCTCCTGTCCCACGGCAAGAGTTGTGTTTTGTTGCCTTTTATGGGAAATGTGATGTTTCCTTAATTTTTTTTTTTTATGCCTAAGATCAGAGCATAATTCATGCAAAAATTGTGAACCCGTGTTTGAGGAAATAAAAGACAATTCTCTATCTGCTTTGGGATAGAGAGGAGTGTGGCAGCATTTTTAAATTTCTACAATGAAAAGAACCAAAAGTAAAAATACATAATCTTTCAAGAGTTGAAGCATTTGAAAAATGCTAAATATCCTACACTGATGCTGCAGAATCCCTGTATACATTTGGTTAATGTAAGGTGTAATACTTTGAATTGCAGTGTAAGTGGTGAACTGGGATCAGTGGGGATACTGCATAGGCATTAACAATTAATAGCCAATATGAAATAGAATGTTGTAGCTCTGAAGTCTCAGTATGTTGTGTGTAGTTTAACATGCCACTGAACTCCATAGTAAATACTTCCAATTTCTTATTGATTGAACTAAATTTACAGGTCATGATGCAGACTTAAGGAGGCCTTTATTTGTTAACTCTTGTATTTGTTAACTTAATATCAAGACATAACTCAGCATGGGTATGTTAGTGTTTGTGTATGTCTACTACTTTAATAAACATATGGGGGAAAAATACCAGTCCTTTCCTATTTATGTTGAAAGTTATTTTAAGAGTTCAGTATATTTTCTAAACAAAAGACATCTGCCTTAATAATATGTCTTGATGTTTTTGAAAAATTAGGCAGGTAATTTAATACCACTAACTCCCACCTATTCCAAATCTTCTTTTCCTAGCTATTTTTCTATATAATTTTTCTTCCTGATTTTTATTTTCTCTTTTAGTTCATCGAGGTTCCACAGATGTCTCTTGGAGTGAGGTAATCCAGACCAGTGATGCAGCAAAGAGCATCTTCTTACAAACACCATACCCCTTTATCAGAGTGAGTTTAAACCAAAACACTGGCCTAAACTCACACTGATGATATTACACATTTAATGTTAATACACTTTTATGTCCCTAACCATTTCTTCGTGAAACAAGATAACAGAAAAGGCGCTTTTTTTCTGCAGCCTCTTACACACTTTTGTAATTACAAGTGTCCATAAATATATTACAGTAGATTTTTTTTCTTTTCCTGCAGGAGCGTAGGAATGAGATTAGTTCATTGCCACATTAAGAGTTCAGTCTCTCAAAGATTTTGATACAGAATTTTCCTGAAGGAATCCAAAAATTAGTAAGCTTACACCATTAATGGATTGCATAAAAGACACAAATTTGTATCTTTTAAGAAGGAGGTAAGGGAATAATAATTTCCTAATTATTTGAAATTAATGCATTCTTTGTGTCTTGTGATTGCCTGTGGCCTTAAGGTGATCAAAGAAAAAGGGGTTAATTCTTGTCTAATTCTAAATAGCTGCTTGAGAAAGGTATTTGGTTTTGTCTGTATCTCAAATTATATTTATGAGCCCTGTACTTTCATAAAGTGCTACAGAAACAAGAGATCAAGACATCCAACATGTCTGTAAGTGATTTGAAATGTATTTGAAATTATAAGGCTAAGCAGAGTTAGATGACAGAGCCCAAAATGGAAAAGAATGGCCTCTATTGTAGAATACTTAAACTATGAGGTCAAAAGTGTGGTTTGGGACCACAGTGTGTTACGATGCTGCAATACACTGCACTCACTGGCATGAAGCTGCTAGTGAGCACATAGCTCTGCTCCTCCATCCAAGTGAGCTCCAAGTATGTCTTTTTGTTTGTATAAATGCAGCTCTACCAGTGCCTTTTGACCCCATCACTGACCTTATACCTTTGCACACCTTCAGTGAGGCATGAGGCTAAAAAATGCTCCTTTTTTGCTTGATGTTCAGAAGTCTGCCCAGAAACAAGGCCATAGTGCTGCCAGTGAGAAGATACTGTGCAGAGAAGGATAACTGCCCAATTATTGGTTAAAAAGGGGCGGGGGGGGATAAACAAACATCAATCTTGGCTTTACTTTGTGAGAAGCTTGTTGCATTCTAGTTCTCTTAAGCTTTGGATTTCACATCACAGGTATGTCCCCAGCTGCAGGTGAGGACTCCGAGGTACTTCTACCAGCATGCAAAACTCCTGGAGAATCTCAACAGCAATAAATTGTGTAAAGAACAAGAACATCCTTAGAGGACAAAAAGTGGGATCCCTACTGGTTCGTTAATCACTGAGATTTGCCTGATAGGTAAGGCAGGGAATAACAATGTTTATGGCTGAATCTGTAACCAGAGAACCCTGTGGTGTTTCTATCCCCAGCTGCGTGGTGCAAGCTTGACTCTTCATGGGATTCAGACCAGAGCCAGAGAGAACAGAATCCAAAACTACGGCTTGTGGCTGAAGAAGCATCTTCTCCCAAGATGCTGAAAAAAAGGCATTTTTTGTTCCCTGGCCACATGTCCACATTGGGCTGATGAAAGCTCCATGCTCAAGTAGAAAGACAAAGATTTCATTCCTTGTTCAGTAAGCATATACAATATAGAATCTTGAATGTATTACCTAAAACCTGAATGTAAAATAAATCTAGAATCAAAGGCATAGTTTGATAGACCAGGATAGAAATTTTGGATCTAAAACCAGCCTGATTTTACACTAATTCAGAATTTTTTCTCTGACTCTGAGCAGAAAGATGATACCAATTAATACCAGACTATTTAAAACATAGAAATAACTACAATATTGCATATATTGGATTTATTGAACAATAACTGTTTACCCGATTTTGGAATTTCACAGTACTTAAATTATGTGGACTGCTAGCATGCACACTAGTTTTAATTTATTGACATTTTACAATTAATTCACAGTAATGGAAAAAAGTAAACTCTGCAAACATTCGGACAGTGCCAGAACTCATCTTCTTAACACAGCTGAACTGACAGCAGCTTCTCTAAATAAAACACCATATATTTAAAATTTTTCACTTTATTAACAATAAATTAATCTGTGGCATCACCAATCAACAAAACACTAAAGATACAGTGTGCAGATTGTCTTTGTAGTGGTCAGAAAGGCAACATTATCACTACTTTCTTAAAAACCAGAGAAGTGCCAGTGAACTTGTAGACATGTATCATTTTCAACCATGTGAACACTAAGAAGAAATGTACTTCCCCGTGTCCCAAATTTTTCTGTTAAGTAAGGCAATAATAAAAAGCATAGCATGACAATAATTTACAATTCTAGGTACTGAGCCCTGACATAATGTGGTGCTCAGAGGAATGTGCAAAATAAACACCTGAATTTGCACTTTGTTATGTAAAAGAAAACAAACCAACACAAAGTCACAACTGTTCCCGATTCCATTGTCAGGAAAAACAAATTAAAAGCTTCTGTGAGAATCCAAATTGACAAAGCTGTTCTCTCAGCCCGTGGTACCATTTGGAATATCTTGAGCATCTGCTAAATGTAGTTTTTGGCTGAAGCAAATCATTAAGGAATAACATTTTCTCATATATAGTAAAGGTATAAACAAGATAACAGTGTTACATGAAACTGTGCTTACTCTGGGGTGTACACCAGTCCCGACAAATTCCATTCTAGTAAGTTCTATGCTAGTTCTCAAACAGTAGATTAATATTCCTCACTGAGACTTGAACATTGCAATACTTCCAGAATTAGACTGCAGATCAAGGGGGATGGCAAATTATTTTTATTGCTATTAAGTGATACTCCATTTATGAGGTCTGCCTTAAACAGCCTTCCACGGACATGCAGGACATGTTGATACTAGAGTAGGACCTTAAGTCCCAAGCCCAAGTCCCAGTTTACTCAGTGCGTGTAACAAAGTGTGTAACAATGTAAATAACTAGACTGCGGAATAAACTGAATGCAACACCCCTCAACTCTCACCCTGGATTATCAACAGGACAGTGTTAAAGACAAGCTAAGACATTCAGCTTTATCTTCTTCTGTGTTGGCTAAGACCATGCATTTGTTCAGTTACTAAAGCTCTGCTGAAGTATATGAGCCTAGAAATAAAAAATTAGGTCATTTTATTATCCACAGTCAGATCAGTGATAAACAACCACACATATTTCTAAAAAAACCTAAAAGATAATAGGATTCATTTCTCAATGGGACAGACACTTCTGAATATTATGGGAGTACTACTATGGATGTTTGAATGTCTCAGGAAGGTGCATGTCAAAAGACCCTGCTGCTGCTGGGTTTTGCCAGCAGTGGTGAACACGTTGTCTGAAGTGGTACACAGTAACTCAAAAATTCACTACGTGAAAAAAACAACCTGTAATTACAAGTATTAAGATCCAATCAATTATGTACTGGAAGAACCTAAGATCCATGCTGTATTATAGCACTAATTTAAAAGAAAAGGCATCATTGATGTGACTTGACTCCTATAAAGACAGCAGTTACTGGGGAAACACACTGTAATTAGATTACAGTTAATGATAACTGTAACGCAAAATAGACATTTTAGGAAAAGGATACATAGATGAATTCAGTTCTTCTAGCTGCAATATAAATGTAGAAAATATCAGAAATGGCACTTCTCTTATATAAATGCAACAATTATGCTAGTATGATGACTTCAATATATTAAAACAATTAAGGAAATAACTGCTAATTTAGGCTGAAATATGTGATTTATTAGCAAAGCAAACCTACACTGAATTCTGTACAAGGAGTGAAGTTCCAAATTTAAGTTAAAATTTGCTGATTTGAGGAAATTTAAAGAAACTTTTAGTAGTTTTGGTTTTTATGTAAATACACTGGAGAATGGACAGACTGAAAGTGTAGGATATACAGATGTATATTCCCTGTTACGTTTCATCTTCCCCAGATGTAGGAGGGTAGACCATATGGAAAATGGTCATAGTCCCTGGGTACATGGGCTGTCTCTAAACAGGCCTACATGCTCAGGCAGCTTGCAGCTCACCTGCTCCACTCACCAAAACAAATGCAAACAAGATCCTGTGTTTCCTCGAAACCAAGAAGAGGGCAGGGTTTTCATACTGGTTTTTTTACAGAACAATATTCTCCTCAACTGTAAATCACTGCCCACCCAGTAGCAGTGCTTTCCTGAGCTGAAAGCTGGGGCAAAGTTCCACATTTTCTGCCTGCCCAGTACTTACATCTGACAGCAGCCTATCCAGGTTAGAATCACTGGCTAGTTTTCTTTTATCTTCAGGCAGTTCTTCCATCTCCCCGTAGAGCTCCAGGTTGAGGCGAGCAAGTTTCTCCTGCATGCTCCGTACATGCTCCATCTGCTCTATGGAACATTCATTTCCTAAAAGGAAGAGCAACAGCTTTAGATAAAGAAACATGAGAGAGCAAATGAATATGTGAAGATGCAGCTTTTTACATCAGAGAAGAGGAAATTAAATATCAAATTTACAAGTAAATGTCCTTTCTCAGTGATTTCTCACTGTTCCACTACTGAAGTTTCTGTCATCCTGTTTGATGTTATGTTGTGCTGAACTGAAAATAACTACCAAATGTCCTAAGAGGTTTTCTATACTCCTGAATTTTAGTCTGACTTAGAAAAGCCCTGGTTTTTAGCTTTGAATATGATCACAACAGAACTTCTAATTTTGAATAATCTTGGGGTTTCTTTCTTCTAACTGGTACTTTATATAATACAGACTTCTCAGGTTCCCTTGTAAAATCAGTGTGGAATTAACATGACACACTGACCTAACACTGAACTTGCAAAAGCATGTTTGCATCTTTCTACTTAGTGCAAGGGAAAAAAGAAGCAAAAATGTGCAATGGTTTTTCTGAAACCTCCATCAACTGTGAGGCAGTAAGAATAGTAAGAAACTAAGACAGAAGAAGAAGCTGGATAAAATGCAGCTTTCAATGGATTTCATAAAAGTTGTTACCAATAGTCAAAAGTGTTAATATGCAGCAAAACTGGGTGCTAAATACAGTTACTTCTTCCTACACTGTCATAAATAGCTTGGTCAAGGCTTTAGGCTTGGTATCTTAAATTAAAATAAGCCAAGGTGCTTCCATGCTAGAAGGAACAATGAAATGGCATATGAATAATCTCAAAACAAGCACAACCTTAAAATGGGACTGTAATTTTAAAATGCAGTAAGATGTATTAATTATGTTAAACCTAATTTCATATGGCAGCATCCAGCTGACAAACTAGCCATGCAGTTCAAGTCTGTCCATGCAGTGCACTTGTTAGCAAATGTTACTACTGTACAGCTAAAAACACCAACTACTGTACACACTCAATTCATGCACTTACCAAATGCTTGAAGTTTGCCAGAGTGGAAGTCATTCAAGAGGCTCAGAAGTCCCCTTTCCATTTCCTGGACATCTGATACATCTGTGAGAAAAGAATGCTGGATTGGTGCTGCCTGTGCCCCTTTTGCTTCACCTCCTGGAGGTTTGGCTTTCTCTTTTATTACACTGGGGAAAAAAAAAAAAACAAACCCAATATTACTTCCTGCTTTCACTTTCACTGTGTATCTTCAATGTAAGAAAAGTATACATCTGGGCTTTGAAAACGAAATGGGAAATACATAATGACTCATTTTAAGATAAAAACTGCATCACCACCAGCTTGTCTTAAAAATAAAGGACATTGCTCTCTTAACAGTTTGATACTTCAAAATGAAACATTCCAACAATCTGCTCTCCTACTAGTGGTAAGAAGCATCAGTGGATCACATGTCTGTGATGGTCATCTTAATAATCCAAAGTGGACCATCGTTACCCAGCAGTGACACGAGGCAATATCACAGAATTTTAAAGGCTGGAAAAGACCTCTAAAATCATACCAACCATAAACCCAGCACTGCCATGTTGACTTCTAAACCAAGTCCTCAGGTGCCACATCCACACATTTTTTTAACATTTCCAGGAATGTTAATTCCACCAGTTACCCAGGCAGCCATTATCTACATAAAATCACTCAAAAAGCTTTTGTATGCTCTAAGCCAGAGAGAAAACCCTCAAAAATCATACACTTCTGTTGTTGCAAACACCTGTAGACTGCAACAAACATCAGATGAGCTAAAAATTCTCTACAACCTTTCTTGCAAGAAAACATCAACATTCCTGGATCTGAAACACTTTTCTCTAGACATAACATTTATTCAGAGCACCATGTGCCCATAGTCTATATGCTGAAGCAATCAGCAGTCCAACAGTGGTATCTGGCTCAATTCGAGAGCAGCACGTCTCAATTCAGGTTTAACTAGTTCTGCTTCAATTTCAGACTTAAAAGTTTTCATGACAGAAAGGTCATTCATTTTGTTCACCTGCTTCTGCTCTTTAATAAACTGTATTATTGCTCCCGGAAAAGTTACTTAGATTCTTGTAGATTAAATGAAAGTTAATTAAGTACTTCTCCTCCACTATCACAACAGCAGTTAATCCTCCCACTGTTATGTCAATTACCACTCCTGCTTGGAAAGTTCAAGAAAGTGTCTGAATTAGCACTGCTTGGTAAGCTTAACAATTGCACAAAAATGTCCAGAACTTAAAGCAGAAAGGACATTTTTTTTCTCTAGATAATCTTGTGGACTGCAAGAAAATAATTTCTAGTACATTCCAGAATAATGTTGAGACTGTAAAGTCAGTTGAAGAAACCACCAACTTATGACACATTAGTATTTACTAATATTTGCCTCAAAATATTGACACATTTTTCCTGAAAAAATAACGTATAGCCTTTACTTTGCAGAAATTCACTATTCATCAGGCCAGTATTGGTTCCTACAGAGGTCAGTAAACTGCTGCCACCCTCTAGCTGACATTTCACTTTAAAATCCCTCTTCGCTTATTTATCTGCTGTGTCAGCCACAGCCAAGCCACAGCATATTTTGTAACATGCACAAAAATGGATGTTCTCAAACTGAAATAGATATGGGATCAATAAAACACAAACTACTCTGACGTGGTACTTTCTGAAGAACTGAATGTCTCTCCTTACGCAAGATGCTGTCCCAGCAGAGAGGTCCCCAATCAAAAAACACCCAGAAATTCCAGTTCTAGCTCATCATGCTCAATTTATGTCCTTCGTTTCCTGCCATACTTGTCAGTTCCAGCCTTGCAGTCATGCACTGTATTTGTTCCCCACAGCTGTGCACCTCGGGCTCTGCTATCTGATGCCCAGCTCTGTCTTTCACCAGTCCTCTGCTTCAGGTGAATTGTTATGAGTCTACAGCATCGTGTTACATTTTTTTAAGCTTACAAGAAGAATAGCGAGCACCTTCCTTTTCTGTAAAATAACCATTATACTGCATTAAACACAAATCACTGGTAAAAAATATTTTGATATGTCATCAAAAAACGTTCACAAGACTGTCACAGCCAGTCTAAACATCCTTTAGCACTGATGAGTCTCTGGCTCTCACTTGCTCTGAGCCTGCAAGATGCCCCCAAGCTTACCGTTTCAACTTTGGTTTCTGCACAGCAGGCTGTGGTGCGGGGTTTGAAAAGGCTGTACTCTTACTGACTGGCACTGAGCTCTTCTTGGAGTTAGCAACCTGAGCAGGGTGACTGGTAGATGATTTAGGGCTCCGCCTCTTGATCTTCCTTTCTTCCATTTCTTCCAGTTTAGTGCATGTAGACTAGTGTCTTGTCCTTCACAGGGAAGAGAAGAAGGTAAGAAAACATCCATTAAAATGGGCGTTTACAATAAAAGCAAAGGGGGAAAGCAGCTCACGGAAATACAGCCCTCAAAGATGAGCAGTCACTTGTTCCTGAGAACATGAGAATCCAGTTTTCAGGAGATGCTGCCCAGGCCTGCAGTAATTAAAATCTTCTGCACCAGCCTTCAGCCGACAGGTACCTCCACGTGATCTCAAGCTTTGTGTCCCGTAGACTTCTGCTGGAGAACACCGTGCCTGCCGAGCCCACGCCAACGAAAACACCGAGGAGCGATGGTGACGAAGAGCCCCCTCCACGGGGAGCGGCAGTGCCCCGGCCGAGCTGCTGATGCCGAGCTGTCGCTGTCACACGGCTGTTATTGCCGGTGCCGGGCTACCCACGGGCGCTGCCCGGCCCTGCCTGTGCCGCGGGAGGGGCTGTTACCGGGCGCTCCCTCGCCACCTCCTCGCCGGGGAAGGGCCTGTGACACCCACCTCCTGGGGAGACGACAGCCCTGCCCGCTGTGAGTTTATTACCGCGGAGCCTCGGGACGCCGGCCGTGGCCCCGGGAACAGGAGGAAGAGGACTGATTCGCCCTCCACACACCCACCCCCCACCCCCGCCGCACGGAGGCCCCGCCCCCAGACAGGCCCCGCCCCTACCTGAAAGGAGGCCCCGCCCCCCCCAAGGCGCGCGTGAACCCCCACGGAAGCGGAGCGGGGCCCGGCCCGGCGCGCGAGATCACGTGACAGTCGGGCGAGGTGCATTGTGGGAGCCCCGCCCTCCGGCGGGCTGGGCGCGGGAACTACAGCTCCCAGAATGCCCCGCGGCGCCTCCCCGCCCTCACGGCCCGGGGTGTCTCCCGAAAGGTGTGACCTGAAACACGAGGGGAAAACCCCGCACTGCCGCCTTCTGGACCTTTTCCCAGTTGACACAGTGCTCTCCTGCCTTTGCTTGCGCGATCTCCTGCCTGAAGTTACCGGCCACGACCCGCTCTGTGCTAAAAACGTCTCACTTGCTGTTGCTTTTTAACACCATTAACTACCCTAAGCACTGAGTGCCTCAAACGAGTGTCTTACATGTACAGAAAATCATAAGACAGAATTGTTGGTGTTGGAAGGTACCTCTGGGGATCATCCAGCCCAACCCCCCTGCCAAGGCAGGGTCGCCTAGAGCAGGGGTCACGGGAACGTGTCCAGGTGGGTTTGGAATGTCTCCGGAGAGGGAGACTCCACGATCTCCCTGGGCAGCCTGTTCAGTGCTCTGCCACCCTCAGTATAAGCAAGTTCTTCCCCATGTTGTGGAACTTCGTGCCTTTGACCTTATGGAGCCCTAATCGGGGAGCTGGCTCATTTGTAGCCATCATTACCTGTGTTTCTTAGCACAAGTTTACAGCCAATTGAACTGCGCTTATACAGGTGGCAACAAGAGCCCTCCAGCAAATTATCCTCAGACGGTGTGAGGCGTTTGAACTTTCAGATGGGGTCGGCAATAGGAATTCTCTCTGAGAGGACATGCTGGAAGTGCTCAGTCCTTGAATGGAGTGATATGGGCTAGAAATGCCACTGGTGGAACAGCAAGTTCAAAATGACGAGAGGACACAGTCTAAAGCTGCACTAGGGGAGGTTTAGGTTGGTGATCAGGAAGAACTTCTTCACCGAAAGGGTGATTAGATGCTGGAGCGGGCTGCCCAGGGAGGCAGTGGAGTCACGGATCCTGGACATGTCCCTCAGTGCCGTGGCCTAGCTGGCAAGGCGGTGTGTTGAGCCGCAGGTTGGACTTGACGATCTCAAAGGCCTTTCTCAACCTAACTGGTTGTGTGACTCCGCAGCTCCGGGAGGTAGAAGCTGTGAGCGGCGGGCAGAGGGACGGTCCCCCCGCGGCACTCGGGGCCGTGCCGGTGTCCCCGCAGTGCCCCCGGCAGTGCCGATCCCCGCCCGCAGGGGGCAGCGCACCCCGCTCTCCGCAGCTCCCGGCCGCCGCTCCTTTCCCAGCTCCCGAGCGCACCGCGACGGATCTGCCCAGGACGGCTACCGGTCTGAGTTAAACGGGGAGCCCTGCTGCCACGTTTAGTTGGATGCAGCTCTCTGTGTCACTTCCGACCTGGATTCCAAGTCCTGAGTCGTTGGCTTGCAGGAACCTAATTTTCCAGGCAGGCAATGTTATTAGCGGGGCGTGCCTACCTAGCCTTAGTGATTAACGAATTCAGCCCCGCCAAGTCTATTTCCTGGTGCCGTCGCTATTGCATTTCTGGTCATCCCTTGTCTCCTCAGAGCTCCCTGTCATTGATGGCTTTGTGGACTTGAATGCTCGGCACATGTTTCCTAGCTATGGCTGGTAGCCTAAGCTGGTTTTCCCTATGTGACAGTAGTTTGCTGCCTAGAGAGATGAATTTATCAGCTATCTCTACAACTTGTCAACTTGAATTTTTTCCACCTACAACGAGATCTTGGGTTTTACTTTAGAAGCGTATTGTTCATAACTGTATGTTTTCTGATGAAGACTCTTAGACATTATTCACACACCAGCTGCAAGGAGGACATAATCTGCACTACCCAGAGTGGAACATCAACCAAAACTTTATTGGTGTTTGCAAGCATATGTCTCAATATGAAGCTATCTCATGGCTTAACAGGTGTGCAGTTAGGATGCGTGCCTATCTCTGTCTAGACCTTATATGATACCAAGAGAATGATTCTCAAGTTGTACTCTGATCCCGAACCTTCTTATGGGTCTGAGGGGCTATTAGATGGCAGTACCTCATAAAGTCTTGCATGGCATGTTGCAGCTGTGAGACTCAATGGCCACTTTGAGTCCAAGAATGGGCGCTGTCAAAGGGAGATTGCATTTGAAATGACTCTAAGGTGAAGGACAGGGACTGCATGTTCACTGAAGGTCACTCTGCAGTGAAAGTAATTCTTTGCAACAGGACATAGGGTCTGAGGAGCTGGATCAGTTCCAATGAATTACGATCAGTGTTGTTGAAAGAGATCTGTGATAGACCAGTGGCATACTGACAGCTCACCTGTGGGAATAAACAGCCTAAGGGTGTTGGCATGTTAGTAACTGAGAAGAAAGAAATTAATCTCTAATCTGAAACACTGGAGATGAATTAAACAATGAGGTGGTGGTACAAGACTTAGGGGACAGGTAGAGAAGCCAAAACAGTTCATTCTTTAATACAAATGGCTTCTGATATCTAGTTTGGCATGCATTACAGGGAAACAAGAGCTAGCAAAATTCACACAGGCTGTAAGCCAGACACAAATTCCCAGCCACAGACCTGCCCAAGGAGAATCCTCATTTACATATATACATAAATGTGTATACATATATATATATATATATATATATATATATGGGGGACTACAAAAAGAGAAAAAAGCAAGACTTACAGACAAAATTGTGTAGATATTTGGGAGATTTTTATGAGATAAATACTGTTTCTGCAGGGTAACTTTGAAAATGTTTGTGTTCGTTCAGCTGATTTCTCACATGCCGTATGATCAAGAAAATGTACCCACCTTGCAGTTGATATATAGAAGTGGGATTTGTTTTCCCCCTGTGATTAAAGGCATTCTGGGCATGCAGAATAACGCAAAGAGACTTGAAAGTTTGGATGGGAGGTGACTGGGTGTTCTTTATTTCTAGCAAAGCATTTAAAATGTCTGATGGCCTGCTTTTAAATAAAGGGGAAATCTTTCCATCCCTAAGCAATTTTAAAATAAAATTACTTTTATATTCAGAAAGCAGTTGGATTCTACAGTTAATCCTGCTTCAGTTTAGTCTCTCAGTAGGAGGGATCAAGTACCCCAGAAAAGACATGCAATTAATTTTAACATGCAGGTAATGCTTTGCTCCAAGTGTCTTTCTTATCACTGCACACTATATCACATTAGAATTATTATTAAGGTGTCTCTGCTAGTTCTATATCTGATTTAGCAGAGCCTACAAGGCCAAATAATTGGGAAAGCATCAGACTTTGTTTTCATAGTGAAAGTAATTTTATAATGAATAATTACCTTCTTATAAAAGATAATAGCAAGTATCAAATAATCAAAGGTAGCATGGTCGTTATTTGATATTGCAAATCTTATTGCAGATAACTCTGTTGCCTTGAATCAAATAAGGATATCATACATTCACTAGGAGGGAGAAAAAAGTGTGGTTTGGATTATCTCCATTTATCTGAGCTTATGTATAATTTTGCATTGTGGTAATGATTCACAGTCCAGAGAAGGCTTTTTTGTTCCTTTATAAAGCTTTTTTTCTGACAACTCCACCAAGCATTACAGTGGTAGCATTTGTATATACTCGTTGACTGAAGTGCTCCAAGGGTAACAGTGTTTTAACAGCAACAAGGTTATTGTTAAAGCAGCAAATTAAAAAGTTAATTGAATCTGATTTTATTTACATGTATATCTCCTTACGAACCAGAGGCCCACCCTTGAAGATGCTTTGAAGAAGAACTTCAAAGAAGTTAAGTCTGTACTTTGTATTGAGATATGCATGCAAAATAAAATCAAATTCTTCTTTCTGAAAACGCTATTCAGTTGACATGAGATGGCAAGTTAGTTATAAAAGCTTTCCAGGCAGTGATGAAAGCATTGGGCTCTTTAGATTCTATAATTAATCGTGGATATATTTCACAGGGTGGCACCTTGTACTCATGGAAGCATGACATTGCTGTAGCATCACCTTCCAGAAAAGAGCACAGTTGGGACACACCTGTTCATAGGAAGTAATACTTACTGCTGGTTTGCAAGGAGCAGCATAACAAGGTGTATGTGTATCTATCAGCCAGCTAAATGTGCAGAACAATGCAGCAGAGTAAAAATTACACGTATAATTAATTAACACTGGATTAATATGGATGTAGAATTGCGTGGGTTAAGGCACACTTGTATTCTGCTTTACAGAATGTTAACATGTATATCCTCCAGAAATGTCACTGAAAATGTGTCAACATGTTACATTGTATCTCTCTCTCTCCTCTTCCACTGGGATAAGTGAAGTAATATAAGCATATATAAATATTTAGACTTCTGTATTATTACTGATCAGTTTCCACATCTCTAGCATGAATAGTCCATTGAAGTCAGTGCTATTACACACGAGAGCAAGCAGTTTAAAACCTCCACCAGTATTATGTGCTTTTAAAGTGTTCTTACTGCAAAAAAACAATACTTGATTAGCTACTAAGACATTAAATACATGCTTAAAAACTAAACAAATCTTTTTCCAGAATGTGGGTGTTGAATAAACCACCTTCTTGGGCCAGCATTATGGTGATTCAGACACCCAGAACATAGTAACAAGGTGAAGAGGGAGGAAGAACAGAAGAGACTTGCTGAATCACTTGGAAAGTGGCAGTCATACCAAGAACTAGGCCTCTAGGGCCTCAATGGCCCTGGCCAGCTCCACTTGGGACTCCCTCACCCGGGCCCAGGAACCACACTTCAGCTCAGCCCAGGGCCTTCAATTCCTGCCCAAACTAAGGGTCTCCAGCTCTGTCTTCAGCTCCTGGATGGAACCCTGGGATGTATGCTGTGGTCTTGTCTCCAGGAAAAATAACCAATCAACCAAACAAACAAAAACCTGATTTCTTTATATGCCTGGAAAATTATTTAAATAATGTTATTAATGTGTCCACTAGTTAGTCTGAACTTCATATTCACAGTGTCATGGAAGTAATAGTGGTTGGAAAGCACCTCTCAAGGTCACAGTATCACAGGGTAATCCAGGTTGTGAGAGAAATCATGAGGTCTCCAAGTCAAAGGAGGTCAACTGCATGCATAGACCAGGTTCCGAGGGCTTTATCCAGCCTATCTTGAAAAACATCCAAGACAAAACCTCCACAAGTATCCTGTACACAGCCTCCTGTCAGGTCAGCTTTGGCTTTGTCTGGCCAGGCCTTGAAACCTTCAAAAATGGAAACTCCATCACCAGTGTGGATTACTTGTTCCAGCACTACATTACAGTCCTAAGTGAAGGAGGTTTTTCTTACACAAATTTTAGTTGTGTAAAAACATGCTAATATGCTATATGTGTTCAATAGACATAGAAGCTATTGTACAGTTGCATTTGCCCTCCTTTAAATACTTAAATATTTGCAATATGCATTCAAGTTCTCCAATGAAAAAGCACTTTAGAGATGCACATTAGTTGTTTTAACAATCCCAGTGCTCTAGATGGAAAAAGAAAAAGTCTGTCATTGGCTCTGCCAGCACAATCAGTATTTCAGGTACAGTTCCAAACCTAATACAATTTTTCAGACTCTGTCAGGGATTTAAAACTAAGATTATTAATAAATGCACTGGTGGTTCCCTAGTGTATAATGTGTTCTCCTTTAGAATTATTTCAAAAGTGTTTCCATGGCTTTAGATGCTGGCACATTGTAAAAAGAGTAGGGTTTTCTGAAGGATAAGGATGTGTCGTGGTTTTAGCTAGCTCTCAAAAGCCAGGTGAAGAATTTTCTCCCTTCCCCCGGCTATCAAAATAAGCACTTCAGAGTACAAAAGACCTAGCTCCATGGCTGATGGCCGGACATTAGTCTCCTAGGAGACAAGGCAGATAAGGACTTGCACATTACTTTTTTTCTCTGGGCAACGAAGTGGGAGGAGTTGGGGAGGGCTACTGTGTGGCTGGAAGAAGGTTGGGAGGTGGGGCTGCATGTGGTCTCAGCTTTTGGCCCTCAGCAGAGCCTGCAAGGAGTCTTGCCTGAATTTTTTTTTTCCTCCCCAGATAAGAGCTATTGTTTTTGTTTCCTGCCCTGGAGGTTTTCTCTTTTTTCCTTTAGTTTTTTTTATCCCTTGCATCATTTTTTCCTGGAGGACAGAGCCCCGCTGAGAGAGAGGAAGGGAAAGGACTAGGCAAAGCAGTTTTCTCAACCAGCCGGAGTAAATTGTCTGGTTCCTTTTCCCCTCTTCCCTTTCCCAGTGTGCGGGAAGGGAAAGAAGGTTACTTTTTGGTTGGATTGGGTTTTTTTCCTCTGGCGTACCCACGTGCTGGGCTTCAGACATTACAAGTTCTGTATCTCCGGTGATCCAATGGCGCCTCCGGCTGACTGTGGTTGGAATTGCACCAAAAGGCGCAAAAGTTAAACTGTTCACCTTTTGCTGGTTTATCAGCTTTGTTTCTGAAGGGGTTATTTGTGGGTATAAGAGTGTTGTTTGGTTGTTTTACTTAGGTTTTTTTGGTGTTTCTGTTAATACACAAATACACACATACTTTCAGTAAAGGGCTGTTATTTTTCCTTTTCCATAATTTGTTCTTTTCCTTCAATCAGAGCCTTTTAATTTTGGATTTATAGTTGCTTAAAGAGAAAGTTTGAGTCTTTTCCCCTAACTCACTCTCAGCAAAAGACCCTTGTCTCATTTAAACTGGGACAGGATGATAACTAATTTCCATCTTGCACGATTGTCTTGTTTGAACAGTGCTTTTCCACATGTTAAAATACATTACAATCAAATTATTCCATCTATCACAACATTTCACTATTTTTATCATAATAACCTTTCTCACAGGACTCAAATGACCCATTGGTAGACTTGGGAAAAGGCTGGGATAATACGACACTACTCCTGCATTCACATTCAATAGTAGACAACAATGAATTTCATATGAGGTTTTAAAATAAATCAAAATAAATGTTAGGTGGATTCTCCATCCTTGGGCAGCCTGCTGAATTATTTTTGCAGGTACTCATCAGGTTACTCACTGTAAATGTAACGGTGTTTACAATTACTCTAAGATCGGCAACATGGTGTTTACAGAATTCCATGAAAGTCAGCAAAACTGAGCCCTCGTGAACCAAAATGCAAAATAAATTCTAACAACAAGACCAGATCAGAAGACACATGACAAAAGGCTCTTCTTCTGCACAGCTGGGGAGGTATTACTGCAGAGTATGTTTTCTGATGTATATTTTGGAAATAATATGTGGAAAGGATTGTTGGATTTTATTTAACATAAAATTTGTAACACCTGTTCCTGGCAGGCACCTGCTCTTTTCCCCTTTTAAATATTGAACAGTTTATGATTAATTTAGTACAAGATAGAACATGCAGCTTATATCACAAAGATCCAGGGAGCATCTTTTGTTTTCTGTAGCTTGTTTTTTAAACTGTTCAGTAATTTATCACAAGAGGAGTAAGACCTTGCAGGAAAAAAACCAAAATAAAACAAAAAACCAAACAGTCTTAAGGTCACAATTGAAATAAAATACTTGCTCAGTTGTTTTAATAATTTGGCTAAGGGCCTACAAAAATGGTTTTATTTTCTTTGCCAGTGTTTACTCTTAATGTCAGCAGGAGGAACTACTAATCACATTCTTTTAATGAAATGCCACTGAACAGTATTGCTAGTACAGAGTAACACAGGCATGCTAGGGAAGGTCCAGTAAATAAAGTATAACTTTTCAAAGCAATTTCAGCTTCACCTGTAGTGTGTACAGCACACACCTCTGAAAGTCAGGGCCAAGAATCTCAATGGTGTGAAACAAATTTGGGGAGCAAATAAATGCAATTCCTACCACACAGACCGTACAACAAATGAATACAAGACCAAAGAGGAAAAAGAAAAAGGAAGCAATTTGATAGCCTGTATCTACATGGTCCACCATAATTTTTGTCAAAGGTTCTGCTGGCATCATGGGCAAGGATGAATTCATAGCTTACAGGAAAGAATTTGTAGGTTAACTTTTTTGATGGATAATTTGGCTTAAAAGAAAAGCAGGCAAACTTACAATTTTCTTGTTAAGCCACACAGTATAAAACTATCTCAAATATGCTTGTTTGTTTGTTTGTTTCGTGATGGTAAACTCCATATGCACAATTACAGGTCTCATTTGGAAACTTCAATTCAACTCAAGAAAATCCAGTAATTTTTCTAAGTGAGACAATCTGTGAAGATCATGCCTGTAAAGGACTGTGAAGGCAAGCAGCTAGGCTCCCTTTATTGAATGTGCTAAGAGCATGAAATATATCTCTTATATTTACAGCTATAGAAATAAAGTTATATTCTAGAAATATAACTTAGATTGTTATCATAGTAATAAAGTAGGTCTGTGAGTTATTTGCAGTCTGCAATTTTTCCTGGTCAGATTTGTAGTTGGCCTCAAGTAATTTCTTTGTGTTGCTTGGGAAATTGAATTCCCTTCCCCCTCTGTAGCTTGGTGGCTGAGTACAAATACAACTGCTTCAATGTTTTAAGAGCATCGAGTGACTATTTTTTTCCAGGCTAGAAGACATAATGCTGAAAAGTTCCACTGACTGAATGTCTGTTCTCTCAAACAGACATTAGAAAGCATGTTTGTAATTTCAGACTGTTTTGTTAGATATATACAAATGCAGAACTAAAAACAAACAAAAATCCATTCCCTAAAGAGAATAAGGGTACAATCTGTACAGAAAACTGTTTCCAAGCAATACACACACTAAATCAAATTCTTAAGTTTTCTTTTTCATATCGTTTTACTGCAGTAGCTCTAATTAGCAAAGGCAAAAATAAATACCTGAAGCATTTTTCTTTGCATTGGAAATATGAAAGAGAAACAGCAGCAAGAGGTCTCAGCTACAAAAAGGATACCTGTGATGGTAAGCACCATATTGCTGTAGAATAAAGATGACCTCCAGAGAAAATTGTTTAAGGCTTAAATACATGATGGAATACAGTGGGCATGCGAGCAGCACTGTTTGACTGAAGGCAGTTGTATATAGACTAATGTATGGGACAGTAGATATTAGTGAGAAGGATTCTATTTTAAGCTTTCTTTAAATTAATCATAATAGAATCGCGGGTTTAAGTGAGACTTCCTTTTAAAGATATATTAAAAAAACACAACTCAACTCTATAGAAAGCATTGTAAAAAGTTATAGACTTCAGTGGAAAATAACTGACTATATGCATTACATGTTTTGGTTGTGGATCACAACGACTGTGTTAGCATTCAAAACTGCAATTGTAACTGTCATGAAATGCAAAGCACAGAAAAACTGATACAGCAAAGAGCCAAAGAGGCATCATTGTGACACTGTTTTTTTTTGGTTTTGTTTGGGTTTTATTTCTTTTTTCTGTGTATGTACAATGAGGGACTAAATTTGCAAACTTTTGGAAGGAGACAAAAATCGAGGCTCCTGGAAGGAAGCTCAAATACAGTCAACTTTTTTTTTTTTCTTCTAAAGAAACTATGCCGGAAAGGAAATAGGCTGAAATTCTTTACACCTTCTTTCACCCTATTTTAAAGCAAAACTAAACAGAACATTTTAAACTGGATTTCACTGTATTTAAAAGTTGATTCCTATGCTATTAAGCAAGGAATTAATATGGGGTTTTTTGAACTAACTAAAAAATGATTTTGCTAGAAATGCTTAAAATTTGGTATGTTCATAGTCCTCTAAGGAACATGTACTCTGCCAAGTCTGAAAACACTTGGAACAGAAAAAAGGTCTCAGTATATCTTGCAGACAGTGCTACATTTTTTAACTGATTTATGAACAAGACACCGATGCTTAGCTTGTACAGTTTGTCTGATCCATTCAGTGAAATAAACACAGCTGCATTTATTACAGGGATTGTATAATTACATATTTGATACCCACAAACTTCTGGGAATATTCAGAGAGCAGTATGTGCTAAGAATCCTAATTCCCTTTAGTTTCTCTAATATTGCTCTCAATTTATTTTATATTTAATATAAGTTTTTTGTTTATGTAAGTTAGACATTTTAATAGTAATGATTCTGCAACAACAGTAGTTCAGATCATTTGCATCAGTTGTAAAGAGTGACATTGTCATTGCACGAGTCATAGAAAATACAAAGGTGCCAGTTGTCATGGGTATTGCTTTGAGCTTCCTAATTTGGAGGTGTATAGATCCTCAGCTCTTACTCGATGTAGCGTAGGCTTTAGTACTCATTGTAATTTCTAGATAGCCATAATACTGTCAGTCTTTCAAATCATTATTCTAGAATTTGAAAATATTTTCCCATATCTTATTTATTAGCAATATGCCAGTTTTGAGACTGACTGTGTATATAAACAAAACCACTGAGCTTTGCAGCATCAACACACTAGATCTCATCACAACCAAGGCAGATGAAATCATGCAAAGGAAAATAAACAAAGTAGCCAGAGACCTTTAATGATCTACCACAGTGGCAAATTCTCCCCATATGAATATTTTTAAAAGTCAGCTTAATGCCAAAAGAATTTTTTTCTGGCATCCTGTAAATATCCAGAACATGGATAGTATACTATATATATTTAGGAAATATTTTTTAATTTTTTTTTTTAATGTGAAAATGGAGAGGTGAGTTTAGGCAGTGGTTGAATCTGTTGCAGATTGCTGCACACACACCCACTGTAATTTCACTTGTGACCGATTCAGCTGTGGTAGAGATTCCAGTGACAAGCCATGCCCACTGACAAGGAAGAGAATGGGGAAATCCGTGCAGTTGATAGATGGTTTATCATGCCCTGCGTTTTTTCAGTGACCAAACCCTGTGTTTTATTTATGAGGAGGGAGCTGCTGCAATGTGTCAAAACTCATTTGTGACTGACTGGCATACCATGTGTGTTCATCAACTGAAACACAACACAGTGGCTTCTTTTTAAAAAAATGTTATATATATATATATATATATAGTTTAAACTAGTACTTTGCTGTAGCTGTAGTGACTGGTGGTGGGAAGATAATACCTAAGGAGAAATTCAGTTCTGCTTTAGTGACCAGCATAGTCTGCGTGTTTGGGATGCAATTAAGAGGCTTCTGTCTGTTTGATGTATTGTTTGCTCTGAGTCCCGAGGCATTCATTTGAGAAGATAATCAGCCTTGTTAAAAGAATACAATTTCAAGTCTTGTTGGAATTGTTTTTCAAACTGTTTTAGGGTTTTTGTTATGATATTTAGTTAATTAATCAAAATGTAAACTGTGTAATTGCTTCAAAGGAGACCACATACAACACAATTAGAGAAGACATAAATGTGGTGTCTTAGATACATAAAAATTTTATAAATAATTTACACAAGATTTCAACATGATCTGTTGTCATTAAAGCCAGGGACAGCAACAAAAGTCTTGGGTCAGTATTTATGAAATCTTCATATGTTTAGTCTGATTTTCAGCTGGTAATTCCTGCAGCCTTTGCTTTTCCAGATGAAAGTTTTCTTGCACAAATAATGGCACCCATACTACTGTCCTACAGTAAATTGCTGTTTGCATACCTGTATGCATACTCAATATTAATGAACAGTTATATGTGACTTAGATTAGATTTATATTAGATATAAGGAGGAATTTTTTCACCATAAGGGTGCTGAGGCACTGGAACATGTTGCCCAGAGAAGCTGTGGATGCCCCATCCCTGGAGAGGGTGAAGGTCAGGCTGGATGGGGCTTTGAGCAACCTAGTTTAGTGGAAAATGTTTACGTCCACAACAATAGGGGTGGACTAGATGGTCTTTAAAGGTCCTTTTTTGACCAAACCATTCTATGGTTCTGTGATTCCATTATATTTTGATTGCTGAAGTCCTTGTGAAGCAGAAACCTAAACACTTTATCAATTAAAAAGTTGAATATATCAGAAGTTTTTCTGCCATGGAGGAAGCGGAAGTGCAGAATGTACTTTGTTAAAAGACAGGAATTCTTCAACCAAATGAAGAAAATTAGTATGGCAGCTCCAGGAGTAATATTATTGATCCACTGATATAATCTTTCAGCAACTTGGTTTCTCTTTGGGGAGATGCAGCTTGGTGTTGTTTCCATTTTCCAAGAACTGCAGTCCTAAAGGCGTGTTGGACTCCATCTCTGAGTCCAGTGAATGGCAGTCTTCTTTTTGCCCTTTACTCAGTTAAACACAAGGACCAAAAAACCTCCGATGATAACTTTGAGCTCTTAGGGGGCTGTTTATGCTATAGCTGTATTTTCACAGGCTCTATAAGCTCTTGCATGTGTTTCTATTCAAAGCCTCAATTCCCCACCCTGTTCTGCTCCCCTGAGAATGATCCAACATACTGCTGTGTCTTGAAGTGCAGAGAGTACATTTTCCTGCCATTTTTTTTCAGCACATCAGCTGCCTCTTTTCATGCAGCAGAGCTATGGCAGTTCTACACTGATGACTTCAGATGCTTGCAGTGCAAGCTACAGACCGTGCGTTTGTGAGCAGGAATGGAAGGAAGGAAGCAGGGGTGGGAGAGCTCCTCTTTTAGAGTAAAAGAGCTGTTACACCTCACTGGTGCGTTGTTGAATCATATTCTTAGGTCATAACAACTACCGTTTCCTCCATGGTGTCATTCCTACTGCAGTTACCTTTGATTGTCCCATTGCACCACTGCTAGCATGGCTTTTATCCAAAGACAACTGTGCATAGATAGAAAAACTGAGAAAGAGTTTGAGAGATTTTAAGCTGGCAGAACACAGTGTGCTGACTTGTTCAGATATGCAGAGCTCTGTAGCTCAGAAAAGCTCAGGGGCCAGCAGAACAGCCCGAGGTCTAAACCACAAGCTGGACAGACTTGAAGAATAAGTTTCAGCCTAATGTTAGGATGGAGAAAAGAGAGCAGGGAGAGAAAAACCACTGGGACTGGTGCAACAAACCACTAACCTTTAAGACAGAGCTCAAGAAAATACTAAACTCATTTACTATGAAAGTGTGGATACATCTACTAAGTTCTTTGAATAATAGGGATGAAGGTGTTGGAGTTACACTGCCGCCTTTGTTTAATGGTGATGATAACATGGTGAAGAAAACCAGCAAAAATATTACAGAAAAAAAATAGAAAAAGGAGCTCAGCTCCAGGCTTCAAGAAGGTGCCTGACCCAGGGATATGCCAGACAAGGAGAGCTTGGGGTTGACAAAAGTTTGAAACAATTAATGTCCAGGGAAATAGGATCTTGCAAGTAATTTGTGTCAGAGAGAAGACTGTCATCATTAGAGAAGTTCCACTATTAGTTTTAAAAGAATAGCCACAAGAATCCATTTCTGGACAAGGAGGGAGTCTTTTGGGCCATGCTAGGTATGGATTCCAGTACACAAAAATACCAGTTCCTGGTATTGGTAAGTTGGAAGAAAAGTGAGGATTGAAGTTTTGCTGCATAGTCAGGCAACAGTGATCTGTGGCCTAATATAGTATCATAGCAATTTAGGCAAACCCAGCAAAACAGCTATTGTTTTTTAAATAGTAACTAATTTTATCATTTGATAATATTTCTATAATGTACAAAAAGTATGCAGTCATGAGGGACAGAAATAGGCATAATTCTGGTACCATTTAACTTTCTCAGGAGTCATATCTAATCCCATTTTCTGCCTACCTATGCAGGTTTCTTTGAGAAAGGTTTTCTGTTGAAGACAGAAATGAAATGCATGATGATTAGAAGAGCCCAGTGGCCCAACAAGACTGGAAGCATCCACATACTTTTGGTTAACCAAGAAAGAATAAAATGTCAGAAAACATACTTTTCTTTCAGAATTGCCTCTATTTTAAGCTTACACCAAACTTCTACAGCTCAACAGCCAAAGTAAGTCAAGAATACATAAGCTGACTACATGCCCAGGACATTGAGCTTGCTTTCTCAATTACAAGCCAGTGTTCAATAGAGCTGCTGTGGGTGTGACCAAGAAATGTCCTCCTCCATGCCTTCAAGTTCTACTGTTATTATTTCTGTGTATCCACTTGGTTGGGTTTTCCTAGCCTACACAGGCAAATAGCAAGCTTGAATCTGTGGCCTAAAATGCAATGGATGAGCTTGGTGCCTCTAGCTGACTACATCTAAACTACCCCAGGAAGAACCATCTGATGTCTCGTGGCTGGCCATGTGGCTCTTGTACTACTGCTTGCTATTTGCTTCTGAGAGCCCAAAGGGATTGCAGAAGCAAGATGAGGGAACAGCAGTATTCATTCTGCAGTAGGTGATGAGTAAGTCCCACAAGACTTGTCTTCTGTTTCTTGAAATAGAACATGAAAGTTATTAGGTCTTTCATTTGGTAATTTAACTTGAGGCTTAAAATGCTGAAGGATGAAAACTATAATTCAGACATAATTAACTTTCCAGTGAACTTGGACTTTCATTAAAAATGAAATCAATATTGACTTGAAATATTTAGTAAAGTCTCTGCTGTCTTTTTGTCTACCTTTCTCCTTTTCATCTCAGTTTTCTAGGCTCTGTTCCTCTTCTGAGAGGGCCTTTCACTCCTGACTGAGGGTATTTGGAGGTGTGAGACCCAGAACGCTGTGTCACAGGTCTGCCAGGCTTAGCTGCGCAAGTGGAAGTGACTGCTGCACGCTGAGCTCACAGACCTCCTTCTCCAGTGGATGTAGCTAAATGGCAAGGAGCCTCTCGCTCCCACCACTTACACACCACGATTGACAAAAACGGTGTGGTGTGAATGTGCGGGGCTGTGAGCTGCAGGGATGGCTCACCCGAGGGCAGCGGCTTGCTGGACAGCAGGGAGCAGCACTGGGGCTGTCACCCATCCTGGGCAGTGGTGCCCGCCTTGCCTCAGAGTCCCCCTGGGCCTGTGGGAGTATTAAAAAAAGTCAGGAGCATCCTCACAGTTCTGCCAGAAAAGGAAACATTTTCCAGCCATAACCACTCAGCTATCTGAGGGGGATGGGTGTCCCTAACAAAGTCTGTATTTCTGCTGACCTTAGAAATTTTAAAAGCTTCCTTTCCAACATGATGAATACTTTAAATCTCCCAACTGTGTAAGTATTTAAGCTTCATTTCCTTTCCTATGTCTCTTCCTTTAGCATGGGAAGAAACAAGCTCTGAGACCACCCTTTACTGGTTTCAGTCAATCAATATTTACATTTTCTTTAACACCTGCTTCTTTCTGAGTGTTCCATACAGAACAGCCTCTCCCAGAAAAGCATTCCACATAAACTAATGAGGAAAAAAGTATTGTTCTGCAATAAGCATACAGACTCCGAATGTTTCAGGAACATCTATGCATTTAAAATTCAGATTTATTTCTTAACTTGGTTTAACTGGCAGTCCTAAAAAGACTTTATTTTTTAGTAAACATTATTCCCACCAGAAATATTCAAGCTGTCACAGTGGTTTATTTTATAGTTTGCAAACATATAAACCAGTGAAATAGGTAAAGTAGGTTTCACTAGCAGTGAAATTCTACACAGTAGCTGAGGCTCTTTACTGAATTTAGGTGCTGTCTAAAGCTTTGATTTCTTGTTATTATTCTCCCTGTGTTCAAATCTTTTTTAAGTATTTTTTTTCCACTTACAGATAAGAAAATGCAAAAATATTTGCAATATCAGAATTTGATCTGAATTTTCAGAAAAGATTCTAAACTGGTTAATGTACTTTTTGAAAATAGCTATTGCTAAACTTAAAAATTAGTAATATTCCAATCAAACAAACATGCTCACAGTCCTATGATATCTGCCCTGGCAGACGTGTTGCTGTGAGTTCTTTTCAGCTGACACCTGAACTGAGCTCTTTGCTCATTTTCTTCCTACTGTGTTTGATATTGAAGTCCATCTCATACTTGGTTTCCCCATGGTACTCCTACTGTTTAAACAAAACATACAAAGAATTGCTCCTCTCCATTCAATCATGCCCGTGAATAGGACACATTTTTTTATCAAAGGACTACCCCAAATAAGCATGTCTAAGAACTAATGAAGACATTATGTCCCAAAATAAAACCAGAAGGTCCAATATGAAAGAATGCTGCTTTTCATCCTCTGTTAATTAATCCTGACAGCTTCTTCATTGCAAGACTATTGCTTTGGATTCCTTATATGCTTAAAGCCCTGATTAAACACCATTTCGCCTCTTTGCACCATGTTCTCATCAGTTTCTACAAATATTGCACATGTAAACTCTGTGGTACTGTCTGTAACAGAAAACCAGTGGTAACATTTCAAGTTGTAAAGTTATCTATTGATAACCTGTTTGGACAGAGGTGTAAAGGAAGATGGTTTTGTTCTTTATTTTTGTAACACTAGATGGCATTGCTTCCTCCTCCTCCCACGTTCCCCCTCCCACCCCCGCCAAGAAATACTTGAAGATAAAACTTTCCTTGATTAATGTAAGAAGAATTAGCGACTTTCAATTTTTGCTCTGACTATCATGCCAACACACATTTCCCATACATCTGAACTCTCATACATGTTAGCAAGCCTTAGGCTTGTATTCCACTGCCTGCAGCCTTGTCCACAAACTCCTCCATGCACCAAGGAGTTTCTGAAGCACTACCGCTGGAATAGTTTTTTTCGTGTTTCCCTTAAGTAACCAAGGCTAAAAGTATGGATGATAAATACTGTGATAAAGAATATTTTGTTACATAAATTTTGTGTCCCCAAGATGCTAATGGAATGGCACAGTGGATATGTCCCCGGATCTTTCCTTCTCCAGCCGATTCTCTTTCTTTAATCACATAGTTTCATCAGTTGCAGCAGGAGCCGGAGCAGCTTATGAGGCAGGAAGGGACTACACAACCACTTTTCCCCAGGGCCCTTTCCCACAAGAAGAGAGGGATTGGGTTCCTCTCTTTATCATATAGCAGGAGCCAGAGCCAGTAGGGCATTGTCCAATTAAAATTAAATAGCAGCTGTTGACAGTTGCTAGTAGGCTAAATTGGTTCTGTAGGGAATAGCTCATTAGAGCCGTCATCTCTATGAAGAGCTGATTGTATCCTACGCGGGAAAAGTGCAGGGGCTTCTAAGGCTGGAACCTGCCTTCGGTCCACACCAGCATTACGTGCAACGTTCGGTGCAACTCATGTCATGCTCCACCCGAGCAAGACTTTGCTTTTCCTACCTTAATGTCAGTCTTACTAAAAATTAACCACAAACAATTTACCATTCCCAGACAGGGTGATCTTCTTTCCCTGCCCTGGAGCAGCACCTCCGGCCTAACCCGCGGCGCGGCAGGGGAAGGGGCTGGGGCGAGACCTGCCTCCTCTCCTACTTGGCCCCTTTCGCCGAGCAGGGGAGGCCGGAGGGGCTGGCTTCTCCCTAGGGGATCCCGCTGGCCCCAGCGCCGCGCCGCGGGGCCGGGCCGGGAACAGCTACCTTGGCTGCTGGCTGGCCGGGAAGGGTGAGGCTCCAGTTTGGGGAGCCACAGGTAGGCGGCGGCCTCTTTTGCTTTTCCCAGGTTCGTGGAGGTTCCCCTCCCTCCTCTCCCTCCTCCTCTTTTTCCTGCTCTCGCTTTCCGGGTTGGGAGTTTGGTGCGTTCAGAAAAGTGCCTGCAACAGCGCGGGGTTCCCCAGGTGGGGCTGGTCCGGGCTCTTTCTCTCCTCCTCCTCCTCCTCTGTCTGGCTTTCCCTCCTTAGTGGCCACATCCAAGGCGCTTCAGTCCCCCTCCCACGCTTCCTCCTCTTCCCCCCGCCCCATCCCCACTTCGGGGAGAGAAAGCCGGGCTCTTTCCTGTCTCCCGGCCGCCCCGGGCTCTCCCCGCGCCCGCCGTGCGGCGGAGCTGCGACCCGCTCCGCTCCCCCTCCTCTCCCCTCCCATCCCCTCCCTCTCCCTCCTCTCCCTCCTCCCGGGGCCGCTCCCGCCTCCGGGGGCCGCTCCCGCACATGGGCGCCGCTCGGGGCTCCCCGTCCGCCGAGGCGGCGGCGGCAGCTCCCCCTCGGCCCCGAAGCGCGTAGCCCGGCCGCCCCTCCCGCCCCGATTCATTTGTTGTTGTTGTGCTGTTCTCCCTCCTTCCCTCCCTCTCCTCTCTCTGAACTTTTGTCACCGCGGCCGCTGCGCGGATGAAGACTTTTCGTGCCGGGGACGCCTAGCTTCTCCCGCTGCCGTACCCGGCGCTGCCCCCCGTGCCCCGGCCGCGATGCCGTTCCCGCTGCGGACCCTGGAGCCGCTGAAGTTGTGCAGGTTGGAGGAGGCCGGCGGGGATGGCGCGGAGCGGGGCGGCCCGGCGCCGGGAGACCCCGCCGGGGCGGCGGAGGGGGGTGGCGGGCGCCGCCGCGGCACGGTGCCGCTCTTCGGGACGCTGGAGCAGGTCAGCTCGTACGCGCTGGTGTCGCTGCTGATGCAGCTCTCCGACCTCTCTCGCTGTGCCGGCGACATCTTCGGCGGGATCCTCAGCGAGGCGGACTCCCTCTGCCACCGCAACGCCCGGCTCCAGCGCCGCCTCGGCGCCCTGGAGGAGCTGCTCGCCCGCCTCGACCACCGCAAAGTCAAGATCCGTGAGTACCACCCTTCCTCGCCGCTGCGAGCTCGGCCGGGACGGTGGCGGGGCGGCTTGGGGAGCGGGAGGACTGGCCGGGGGGCGCCCGCCCGGTGGCGGAGCGGTTGGCGCGGTAGGCTGGGCTTTAATTAGTTATTTATTTAAAAAAAAAAAAAAAAAAAAAAAAAAGGAAAGAGGGGAAACTTAAGCGTCCCCGTCTCGCTTTTTCCGTGCTCAGGTGGCGGCGGCCGCTCCCAGTCCCACCGCGGCTCCTCCCGGGTCCCGCGGGCTGCAGCGGGGCGCTGCTCATCCCCCGCCCGGTGACCCGGCCCCGGGCTCCGTCCCGGCGGCTCCGGCGCTGGATGTCGCCCGCCCCGGCGGGAGGGGCGGTGTCAGCGTGCGGAGCCGGTGGCTGCGGGTGTTTTCCCAGCGTTTCTGTCTGGCGGAACCCTGGCTCGCTCGGGAGAACGTGTCCGCAGGGCGGGCTGGCCGGGGGCGGGGGGCTGCCAGCGCCGGGAGGTGATAGCGTGGTGATACCGGGGCAGTTTGTTTGTGTGTTTATGTCGGGTTTGCGCTAAACTTGGGATCAGCGGAGCTTCTGACAGGTCAGCCCACATGCCTGATTAATTCTTTTGTGTGTGCATGGGAAGACCTCAGTAAATAGAAACTTGAATGTACTTTGCAGCTGATTTTCTGTCGGTTCTCCCAGGCTTCTGTTCTTTGTGCAGCACGGATCCCAAACTTGTATTTTCAACTTCGTACGAAGTACAAGGAGCAAGATCTGGGTTCAGCCTCAGATTCCTAAGTAGTGGCAGCATGGGGAGGTGGATTTAAAGTTTCTTTTAGAGCCTGCAAAGTGCCCTCAGAAGTGATTAATTGTAAACCTACACAGAGTTATCGGAAAAGTGTTTGTTTGTTTTTCTGAGCTTGGTCCAACTTTGGAGAAAGGATCCTATAAGAATTGTATCTGGTACATAGAGTTTTGTTTGTGCATGTCCAAGCTCCCAAAAGACAAAGTGAAAGATTGCTTACAACATCAGTTTAGCTTTCTCAATGTGCTGGAAACATTCAGGAGCCCAAAGAACTGTGTTGCAACTTTTGTGGCAGCTCTTTAAGGTGTAAGCCCCAGCCCACATAGGGTTGCTGCTCAAAGACCACCAATAGTTTTCTTTTGAATGGAAGTACAAAGCTTACTTCGCACATGGCATACTTATGAGCAAAACTGATAAGGAAGGCCTTTCACAGATAAGATTCAAACTGTATAAACCCTGTGTGGGTTTCATTGTGGAATTATTCCTTATGGTATACCGTTTCTTCAAAGGAGGACACCTTCATCATCTTCACCAAATCTTGTGGTTTGGCTCAAGTTTTGTGTGAGGCTCAAGTTTTGTGATAATCACTTTTACTTTATTGGTGCTTTGTAACTGTGTAACAAATTTAAGAAGCATTTCACCAGGCCATGTATATCCTTTTCTACCAATATGGTTATGTTCGTTTGGCATAGCATGGTATGGTGCAGTCAAATTTGAAATGAGAATATGTTATGACTAAGCATACCTGCAGTATAGTGGTATAGCACGTTGATGCTCTGATAGGAAGCAGTATTTATTTATCTCAATTTAAACAGGGTGCTGATGATTACCATACACATATGCAATGGATCTAAAGGGAAGGGTGAAATAAGGCTAGTGCTGTACTGTGCAAACCCTGAAAATTCTACATGTATCAGACTTTTAGTTATTGTATCCTCTCTTAGTCATAATTTTGCACAAATTATATATTTGCTACTTTCTGTTGTTGTTACATCTCAGTTCTTTGGGCTAAGCCTGTTACTGCTTTTAATCTGATGATCTTTGTTCCTGTCACTGTGATGCCCAAAACTGGATGCAATGCTTCTGTTTGCCTTTCTCTATTTGGTTTTAAATTCTAAGTGGCACCTCTGCTGTCAGTTCATTTTTGCTACTTGAAAGCTGCGTTGCTGCAGCTAATATTTAGTTTTCAAAAGTCTCATCTTTTAAAGTCAAAGAGAAATAATGATTATTTCTTCCTAATATAGTTTTTAGAGTTTTTAGGGTTTTTTGTTTTGGTTTGGTTTGTGTTTTTTTTGTTTTGTTTTGTAAAGGACGGTTATTTTATTTGCCTATCAGTCGCAAGGAACTGATGTGTTGGCTAAGCATATTAACATGAAGTTGCACATAAAGCCATGACAATTCTCTTCTTAGGGGTTTCTAGATATTGTAATCTGGCTAAGGAGATCAGGTATGATGATCAGTTGTAGTTAGAATTATGAACGTCTCTACAATGCAAGCTGTCAAGGCTTGTCTGCAAGTTTAACCCTTTTCCTGACGTTAAAGGGAAATATTTGGAAAACAAAGAGAATGGTTTAATAATGCAGTCTTTTTTTTGAGGAACAATGACAAGGGGGATTTTCCCTTCCCATTTTTGAAGATACAGAAGCCTCATGGAGAAAGTTGTTTGCTGGTGCGGGACTGTAAGAACAACGAGGATTGTCAACAAATTTAATTGCTTTCCCATTTACTAGATTCTTACCAATCATAAACCTTGTAGGGCAGATATTGTAAACTTCTGTGCCTCTTGTGGTGCACATCTACATACACAGGTGCAGCATGACAGATGATTTAAGTATTTTGCTGTGGCTTTCAGGAGGAGGGGATGGGACATTGTAAACCTGCTTTTCAAATCAAGGGTAATTTCTACTTGAATAAATAGGTTTTGTTCTCTTTGTGGGGCCCCAACAATAATTTCCTCTTGGAACTGAGGGTCCCAGAGTGACTTTTGTGATCCCAGCATGATGCTGTATGTGAAGGACTAGAAGAAGACTAGCAAACTTCAAATCTGGGTCACAACCACTTCCTGGGAAGTAGCTGCAGGCTGGCAGCTGGTAGAAGATAAGCTATGTATGTCCATGGTGCTTGGGAAAAGTACATACATTGAAATTTTGGGGGTTTCTTATTTTTGTACTATCATAATTTTGTTTCAAAGTAAAGTTTCCATGCAGTACCCTTCAGATAACAGGGTTTCATTCGTGTTTGTTCATCTCGGAGCATGGGCAGGGGTGTGAGGGAGGGAAAGCAGGCAGAACAAAGCTCTTTGTCTTCGGTTAGTCATTCTCTACAGTCATTTGCTGTGCTTGCTTGTCTGTCTGTACGGTGTGTCCTTGTGTGTGTGTAGGATCCATGTGCTCCTAGATATAGATGCTAGAGTATTAATAGGTAAATGTGTCTCAAATTACTTCTGCTGATTCTCTTCTGCTGTATACTCCTTGGTATCCTGAAGTGAAAGCATTAGTCCAAGGACATCCATTCATTGCTTCACACAGGAGAGAACTTTGTGATGAGGCAAACTGGTTAAGGATGTGCTGTACTGCAATAGGTGCTACACCTTTGGAACTCTTACTAGGGGTAAACATGCCCATCAGTCAAGAGTGGCTGTAATTCTGCCACGCCATTCAACTGGAGGCCTGCTTTCTGAGGATTTTGTATTGGGGTGCCGCACGTATTCAGAGAGTTTTAATTTCATGCCTGCTTCGGGATACTGAAGGTAGCTTCAGATGTATGCAATCTTGGTGATGGTTGATTTTATTTATTTTTTTTTTAATTATTTTGGTTTTTTTGGGGGGAGTTCACTACTGACTCTGCTCTCTCTGGTTTGGCTGTCCTAAACTTTTTGTCTAGGGTGGTAGAGAAGCTTCTCTTTATGCCCCCCAACTGAGAAACTTGTGCTTGACTCTGTTTCAATACAAGGATATTTTTAAGGGCAACCAGTAAAATGCTTTCCTGACATGTATTTATTTCAGCTTTGCAAGAGCAGGGTGTTGTGCCATAAGAAGGGACATCAAAATATGATGAGACGTGTCCCCGTGGGCTGATGACTGGTTTATAACTCCTGGTGGTAGGAGGCACTAATGGCTCAAGATGGTTTATAAAATTCAAGTGTAGTATACAGTATACCTTAGTTCAGCTGTGCTAGCCATGTCTAGAGTATTAATTAGATTCAGTACTTTTTTCATCAGGTTTTCATTAAGCTTATGTGTGTTGCTATTTTGCATGATATTTTGTCATATATTTCCAGCACCCAGCTGCTCTAATATGTTTTGCACCACGGGACTTGCCTAACAGCTTTTCATTTTCTAGCAGTGTGCATCTGTAGCTGTGACCTAGCATTAGGTGAAGCAGGTTTTCATTACTTTCAGCTCTTAAACATCAGGGTGGGTGAGGACAAGCACTTCTTTGAAGTGATCAGAGCTCATCAAAAGGCATATGATGGCAGCAGAGAAGTCTTGCATGAATTACAAGGCCAGCTCTTGGGAAATGCTGTAGGGCCTTAAACAGTCACTGTTTTTATAGGGTGTGAGGAAGGACTTTTTTTTCAGTTAATATTTGTCTTCTACCATCTGCCAATATTTATACAAAAATTAATACTGCTGTTCTTTTCTGTGGATCCTAATGATTCGACAGTCTGAAATGCTGTCCCTTCCATCTCCTATGCTCTTTATTTTAAAGTCTTTCTGAAGAGATGTTTTGAGAGAGATGCTGGGAGGTTAACCTAATGACAACTTCTGATTCAGTTTCTCCAGTAGTAGGATGGGGTTTGGCCAGTTGTACCTCCTGTTCAAACAAGAAGAAACAGATTCTGTGGGAGGGAGGAAATGTTACCTCCTAATTAGAGTTGTTGTTGTTTGAAATCCTTCAGTGTTTGGTTTTAAAGGCACAGTATAAACATTTGATTTTGATGCAGAATGTGTATACATATGTATGGGTTTGTTTTTGTTTTTTTTTTCCTCCAAATTTAAGCACATTAATGCAAGAGAGCTTGGGGCGTGGGGACTATGGCTTTCTATTTGTCTGCATGATGGAAGGCCAATCCAGTTTACACTTCATCTCCTGCTATTTTGTTTAGTAAGTATTTTCCACTCTTTGTGTGCAAGGCAGTACTGGGGCACATTTCCTGCTGTAGCCGAACAGGAAGCTTTATTCAGCTTATTCCTAGGGAAACCCCTCCTCCATCCCTAGCCACCAAAAGTGAGCATTATTTGAGGCAGTATCAGCAGTAGGCAGGAGATGAAGGGGCTGGCTGACTTTGTATAGTTTCCGGTGTAAGATCAGAGAATACAAGATACTCATCATCCTGCAACAACAAGGACAAACCTTTAGAAAAAGGTTTAGGGAAAAAAAGCGCCAAACAACAACCCTCCTCCTCCCCCAAAAGAAAACCAACCACATCACAACCAAAAACCCCAAACCAACCACCAAAACCGTGATGTGCGGTTGAGAAAACTTTGGTAGAAGAATTACGTTCTAGTAATATCTGGGAGCTACAGTTCATCTGTGATACTCTGCTGATGCTTGAGATGACTCCACTGTGGTACTTCTCTCTGTTGCCATGTAATAAAAAGATTCAATAGCAAAGTTCAACAATTTAAACACTCCTCAGTTCTCCTTGGGGGAAAAAAAAAAAAAAAAAGGAAGACATTTTCTCTTTTACCCTGTTGTAATTATTCAGTTTGCTGCTCAGAAGCAATATAACTCTTGTTTTATTTAGCTAGTGCAAGACTAATTATCTGTGGAAATTCAACATGATCCAAAGGAGATTTTGTTTGAAATAAGCAGGAAGAAAGTCTGAGTTAGGAAAAGATTTCCCATGGGGATGGTGGGCCAAGTCGTTGTCCTGCTGAGTGGCAAAGATCCAGCTGAATTCAGTTTGATGAGGGTTTGGCTTGCTGTTTTGAAAACAGTTGACACTCTTTGGCTGAAATGTAGAGCTGCTTTGTACATTGCTCAGAATCCATTATACACCACCTATGAACGTTTATTTCCGTAGATCTTATGATTGGCTTGATCATTCAGGAAAACAGTGTTTAGGAGAGGTAGTTAATGAATTAAACATACTTATGTTTAGTTGTTTTCAATTAGGGTCTATTTTGAAGGTTGCTAGATATTTTAGGATACACTAAAATGTCCTCAGAAGTTTCTTTTCCTATTAGTGTTGGCACAGTCTCAGCTTGGTTGAGTGTGAGCTAGTAATCTTGATCTTGTGGGCTTCTCTCCTTAGCTGCTAATATGAATCTCCTGCAGAAGGGGCATTTTTTTTTTTTTGGACGAACCTATTAACAAACATGAAACAACACACTGGAAAGCCACTGAAAGTCCTCAAAACCTCTGTCCTAGAATTTAAACCAGCCTCTAATCAGTGGAAAGTCAGATGAGGCTTTCAAGGGAGACAGGGAGCAGATTATCCCACACGTGCTTAGTGATTCCTGCATCTTCCATTGAAGTGTTTGGTGCTGGCTGCCATCAGCCACAGGAGACTGTGCTTAATATTGCCCAGACCAGAGTCACTGTGGTAATTCCTGGCCCTTTGCCGTGTTTCTGGGTGAAGGAGTGGCAATTTCCCTTTCCTCGTGTCTCTTATTTTCCCCTTCGTGCTTAAATAAATGATACAATAAATGAGGGCATGTGCTTTGGTTCCTGTTATCAGGAGCACTAGTGCAGCACAAACAGAAAGGGAGATTGAGAAATAGAAGGAATCAAAAAATGCCCATCGAAAGCTTGGCAATTATGCAAAGCCCCAGTTTCTTTTGTAGTCCTAAACTAGCTATCAGCAGGCGAGATCAAAGCTGTCCACCCTCACAGTTAACAAGATCAATTAAACATGCTAATTAAATGTTGTTCTTGGCTGTAGGTTGGATAGGAAACCTGCTGGTTGTATGGCAGTCTCCAGAAAGCCTGGATGACATGCCACTTAAGAGACTAGAAAAATATCTTGCTACCTGTGGGTTTAGCACACATTAATGTGGGTGGACTTTGCAAGTTGTTTATTATATCCTACCATGCTTTAGTTGGGTAGGGCTGCTTCTGGCTTTAGGCTATTGTGGTTTTTTTTCTCTTCGTCATTTGTGAATTATGGTGGTTACGTTAGGTTTTATTTATGTATTTATTTATTTATTGACCTCTAGTCCTTTAATCAGCAATGTGCATATGAGATTTCATTGCCCTTTAAGAACTAAGAGTAGTTAGAATATAAATGTTTAAAGTCCTGCTGAATGTGATTGAGCTTAGGGTGCTGTGCAATCTGGAGGCAGGGTAGTTACTCTTTCAGAGAGAGGCAGCACCAAGTAATTGCTTTGTCATAACTCCTCTTGGTAATTTCCTTGTTGCAGCCACTGGACTACACAGTTCTTAGGTTAAGACCCGATTAATTTTTTTAATTTCCATCTTCTTATTTTCTCTTCTTCATTTTCTTTCAACTCCCCACTTCTAGGTGTTCTCTGAGCTGCCTTTCCATCTTCAGCCCTGCCTGTTCTGAGGTGTGACAGTTTCAGTGTCTGTTCTGCATCTTACCACCCATATTGTGCCTGTTAAAACTGGCCTTGAGCATCTCCCCTTCCTCAAATACAACACTCTGCAGGCCTGATAGTTGGTTGGGTTAGTGAGGAAGGAGGTGAAGGATGGGAAGCAGGGAAAGGGAAGGGTGAAATTTGAGGGAGCTTCTGGCTTTCTCATGATATCCCCTCTCACCCCTCCATTTCATACCCCCGGTGTTAGCCCCTGTGAAAGGCCTTCTTGGCTGGGATTGTGGAACAATGGATGGCACCATAATTAGTTTTAATCCTGTCCGAGTATGTCCCTTTCTTCATTTTATTGCTTCCTTTCCAAACTTGTCTATTGCTCTGCTATAAGAGTGTAAATCAAGAGCAAAACCATTTACACCATTCCAACAGTGGGAGTATCGAGCTATTACTTGAAGTAAAAAAAAAAGAAAAACAAACTCAAAAGAATTAACCTTAATATGGATCTGTGGCTGAGTTCTTATAACTTTTGAACTTACAGAGCATTCTAATGTTTAGGTAGATTTAATTTCCCTTATCTATAGGTGATCAGTAGTTGTGTTTTAATTTGAAATCTTGATAACAAATATATCTGTTAAGTTGGTTGATTGGACATTCCTTTTACTGTAATCAGGCTGTAGCCTAACTAAGCAAATTTTGATTATTCTAAGGTTGTTATTTTTTAATTGACTTAGCTCCTACTTTTCAGAGATTAGGACTATAACAGATGCCTCCTGAAGTATATTGGAACTATGTATGCCATCTGAAGAACTGAGTCACTTATTTTTTCTACTAGCAATAAATGTTAATGTTAATCATAATGGAAAAATGATAGAAGTTTTGAGCATATTGAGCAATAGTGATAATGGTGGGGTTTTAATTTTTTTTTTTTTCTGATTGAATGGCGAAATGGAAAATGAAAATGAGGTTTCTACAGTATGCTTTATATGGTAATGTGTTGTACTTGAATGCTCTTCTTTCTCCTTGTTCCTCCCAATTTTTTTTCCTTTTAGTATCAAAATGCTGTCCACAGAAGAGCTCTCACCAGCTTTTAAGGGGTGGGGTAAATATTGCTGCTCACTGGCTTACATACATTCTTCTGTGTCTGGCTGTTACACTGGTAAGGTGTCTCAAAATCTTGGGTTTGAGTAAGAAAGCAAGCCCAGTCTTTCTCCTTGCAAATGGATATCTGTCTTCTGTTTTCTACTTTAGCAAGTTTTGGCTTTTGGCAACAGATGGAGTTGGCTTACAGGAAGCTCAGCAGGACCCGAGATGAGTGCTCAGTGGGTTATCTCTAGTGGCACCTTTTGTTCCTGTTGTATGGGAGGGAAGAGCTCCAAAGCAAGTGGTGTTGGCTTTCCCTTCCTATTCAGTATCTTGTTGATGGTGAGTAACTGAATCTACTTGTGAGGCTTGAGAAATCAAGTGATGATTAGCTAATGCAGTACCTTTAAATGTAAAAAAAAAAAATAAATAAAAATCTCAAAATGTTGTCAGCTGCATTGTCCTTAGAGGTGCTTAAAACATTTTGAATTAGAAAAAAAGAACCCTTCTACCAGGAAATGGAAACAAGCTCTTACAAAACTTTTTGTTAACTGTGGTATTTGATTTTCAATTTAGAAGAAAGATAGCACAAGCAAAGCTTGATTGAATACACAGCAAGATCCACCACCCCATTATTCTGGAAATGAGGCAAATAAAATCCTTTCTACTTAAATTCTGATTTTTTTTTTTTCCTCCCTCCAGCATATGTACTAGGCACTGAAAAAAATATTCCTTTGCAGAAGTCCAAGAATCCAAGAATTTCTGGAGATAGTCACTCTGTAGGATTGAAGATACATGTTGATGTGTATGTGAACAATAATGCAATTACATACATGGTTATAGTCTCCTTTATACTATTTTGATTTGTAGTGTTGGAAACACAGAAACCCTATTACGTGAACTTTAATTTTTTAAATATGAGAAAGAAATACATTTTTTCTATATTTGTCATGAGGAAGAAAGAGAATTAAAATACAGTAATGTTCATAATATGTCTTGGTGTGTTAGTTTAGATGCAGTTTTCTAAAACTTGTTTGTTGAGCTGTTTTCTTGGTCTGCTAAAATAAAGGTAGGTAGTTACTATGTGGTTCCTCCTGCTAGCTTTATTTTAATACCATGTGTATATGATAGAAGATTGAATATTTTAAGGTATAAGGATACTTATCATAAAAAGTCATTCTGCATGGCTGAATGCATGCCGTAGGGAATGGGTATGGGAGGAAATAGAAGGGTGATAATGGGGTTAGAACTGAAGGGTTTTGTACCAGTTGTGTTCGGGACCTTGATGGAAACCAAGATATGGGAAACTGGTATAGCAACTGATCTCCACAGGGCCAACACCCTTCTCTGTATCTCTGGCTGCTGCCCTCGCACTGGGGAGCGTGTGCAGTCCTGTTGGGCAGGCTGGGACAGCCTGATCTCTGCAGGGAGCAGTCCCATGGAGGGGGGGGCCTGACCCCGTTGGGCTACATCTGGGCTCAGCCCTGGTTGTGCAACATGTGCCGAAGTGGCTCTGCCTCAGTGTTTCCCGAAATCCCAGGAAGCATCGTGTAGGGTTTACCTCGTTGTGGGGAGGCAAGCATGATCGTGACGGGTGGTTTCAATGTAAATAATTATTGCAGTTGATTTTGAAATTACAGTTGCAGTTATATAATAATTATGAAATAAATGGAATTGTAATCTATAATCAGATCTTTGCCTTCAGGAAAGATAGGAAAGCTGGAGAAAATAAGGTGAGTGTGAGCAGTTCTCTTGTCCTGCCTTGTCTTGGTGGTCAGCGGTAAGACAGGGCTGCCATTCAAGAAATCTCGGGCATGGGGATAAGGGAGCTGTGCTCACTTATCCTGAATGAAGGTTAAACTGCAGTGTTGGCCTGCTTGTGATAGCAAATTTCCTTAAAACATTAGAAAGCACTTACACAGCACAGCCACAATGCAGATTTAACTGTGAATTTTAAGACTCTTTGCCCCGAGACAGTCTAGTCTTAACACATAGGAATGAACCCAGAAGATGGTAATTTAGTTAAGCGTGGTTTTAAAAGGTCTATTTTGAAGAACCAAAAGTTTCACAACAGTTATGGGCTTTCTTGAGGTCTAGAGGAAAATCAGGTAATTAGAAATCCACAGAATGTTTCCCTGAGGTGAAGAATAGCACAAAAACATAGAGCTCTTGGGGCTTTTTAGTTTGTCATGTTACAAAAGTCTCTGTCTATATCTGTTACAGAGACATTGTGTCTACTTGATGGTAATGAAGACCGAAACCATCTGCAATGCTTATTATCTTGACTGCTCCCACTCATAGCTGAGTTTGGCTTGAATTCTGTAATTTGTGATGTGCCCTCTGAAGAGCGTGGTATGTAGCACAGGAGGGAGTGCTCTTTGAGGCGTGTTGTTTTGGCCCTGTTGCTCTAACTGAGCATGCTTTCCCCTCCCACCCCTTTTCCCAGCACACAAAATACAGTAGCTTTTTCCTTACAAACCATTTTGTTACTGTTAGTAACCTTGCTGACAAATTGTGAAACTTGCTGCAGTCTGGAAATAGCTACAGCTTGTAAAAAGTTGGATGAAGAGTGGGTAATTTAGCATTGTACATAGAGATAATGTGCTGCAGGTTAATGCATCAAATATTTAAGTGATTTAAATGCATTGTGTAGTGCGACTGGTAGAAAAACAAATTAGGTCATGATAGACAAAAGCTTGTCTTCATTTGAGCTCCTGTCAGCTTGGCATGTTTGTGCTCTGTTGGCTTTATCATTAGTTACATCTATGCTCATATGGTATTTCTAAATTAGGTTATTATTAGTGGCTTATAAAAATAAAATATGAATAAACTTAATCCTGATGACAAATGAAAGCGTGGGTGTATTTCTACTAGAAGTTTGAGCTTATCAGGGAGAACTCCGTGATATCTCAGCTTTTAACAGAAATAGCCAATAGGAAGAAGGACTGACTGATGAAAGGCAGATACCACCAAATAGCAAGCTCGGGTATGAACTCTGTAGGTGAACACTGAAGCGAGCAGAGTCTTTCTCATCACTCAGCCTGAAAATTCTGCATGATCATGGTTAGCAGTAGAGCACAACCTCCATTTACAGGCTGTTATAAGAGATGCTTGAACTGTGTGCCATGTGCTGCAGTACCTTTTTTTTATTTCTCCCCCCACCCCAGTGGTTGTTGTTGAAGCTGAAACAGTGAGTTTGAATGGAATGAAACTTATCAAGAAAAAGTTCATGAGTCTGCTTGAGCAGTCACCAAAGGTCATATATTAAGAACTTTGCAACTGAAAGGGTAAACCTTATAATGTTCCCATGGGCCCACTTCCTGAGCTTGCCCAGGTCCCCCTGGATGGCATCCCATCCCTCAGGTGTGTGAACTGCATCACTTAGCTTGGTGTCATCTGCAAACATGCTGAGGGTGCACTCAATCCCTTCATGTATGTCATTGAGGAAGACATTAAACAGAACTGATTCCAATACAGACTCCTGAGGAACACCACAGGGTGTCCTCCTGGACACTGATCTGTTGATCGCTACCCTCTAGCTGTGACCACTTAATCCAACCCCCTACTCAGAACAGGCTGAACATGAGCCAAGTGCTGAGGGTTGTGTGCCGCTGGGTTTTGACTGTCTCTAAGGATGGAGCATCCACAGCCCTCCCGGTGAAAATGGTTTTCCATATGTTTAAATTGAGTTTCTTGTATTCCAGTTTGTACTCATTGCCTCTTGTCAAAGCATTACAACCAGGAACACTACTACACTCTTTTTACTGGAAGGCTGTCCAAGAGGAATGCTAACTGGATCAAAGATGGACCACCTGATCAAGAGTGCTGGGGTATTCTTTGGCCTTAGGTAAATGTCTTAGCACATTTATCTGAAAAAGGATGGGTAAGGGAAGGTGTTAGTTAATGAAGTAATAAAGCTGGCAGCAAAAAATATGATAAAAATTACAATTAATATTTTATAGTATTTATTTTTATTTATAATTATTTATTTGAGGACTTCTGAACTTGCTTAAAGTGCTTCTTTGGAAGTGCTTTAATAGTCTCAATAAATATACCTATTGCTTCTGTTGAAAGACAAGGTAATAAACTTAATCTCAGGAAGATGGAAACTATCTCCAGGGGAGATAGTGGAAACTGTTTCCAGTGTCTCACCTTACAGATACTGTTGGCAATGTCTCTTAGGGAGTGAAAAGCATTCACTGTTTGCAGGAGGAGTCCTGAACAACCCTTCCGCATGCTTAAGAATTTCAGCAGCGGCTTCTCTTTGAGATTCTGACAAAGGTCCTTGGCTAAGTTTTTGGAAACTGTCTAGGATCTAGGTTACATATCCACAGTACCCTGTTTTTTGCTTGTTGATGGGAGCTTTATTAAGCAGGATAGAAAACACACCATATAGTCCTGTTCTTTGTCTTGCTTGGGGCAAGCAAGCAAACTCCAATGAGAATTACAGGAAACACCTTTTTGATCATCCACCGCAGCAGTTGATCAAATAAAGCCGTTCCTCAGTAGCCTGAGTTGCTGCTAATTAAACACATTTTCCTATCCTGCCCCTAAGTAAGCAATCTTTTAGGCTGCCTTAATTGCCAGGACTGTGCAAGTGTGATGGTGCTTTAAATGAAACTTGTGATTTAAGGGCTAAATAAAAGCTATTGGAGAGTAATAATTTTATTTTAAAATGTTATACTGCAGGATTATCTGGTATTTTGCATAACCCATAACTTACACACACGGATGGCAAACTATCATTATACATTCATTTCTTTTTCAATGCAAGTTCATAAACTCCTGTTAAAGTATCCAAATTCACATGGAAGAAGCCAAACTGGCATTCAGTAAAGGTATATTTAAAGCTCTTGGCAGGACTCTTCCCATATGAAAGACGTTATATATAAGCTTTTGGAATAAAACTCTTGGGATGACAATTCTAACTACTGCCAGACCATCCTAAAATTAAGAGATTTTTAAATACTAGGTCACAGTTTTGTGTCAGAGTTCTCTTGTCTTACACTGTCTTCCTATTGTACATGTAAATTGATTTTTGTTACAGCACCTCTGGGAAATATCCACTGGATAAGCTTGTAATCTCAGGTATTTGGCACCTCTGTTGCTTTTTGCTGTGGAACCTTGCAAAAATGGGGTTCACTGAAAAGTCTGGCCTTAAGTATTTGAGTGTAGTGAATGATTTTTTTTTTTCCTCCCCTATTGTGTTTCTAAGGAGAACAGTTGTAGTCTGTGGAATACATCCTGTTTTCTCGGCTGCAGTGAAACCCTTGCTCTTTTTTTTTTTTTTTTTGTAATACCTTCTATTTTTCTTCTTTGCTAAGGCTGCCCACATCTGACCTAGGACTTCTGAAAGACAAAGACTAATAGAGATGTGTTCCTTTGTTTTTTACCAGAGAGGAAAAGGTTGGCGTTTTTTAAACCAGATAGTTTTCCCTGTGGTGCTTTCAATCAAACCTTGTGTGTCTGTGTGTGTGTGTGTCTCTCTCTCTCAAAAAAAAAACCAAAAAACAAAAAACAAAAAACCCAACCCACAACTAAAAAACTCAAAAAAAAAAAAAAAAAAAAGGCCAGACAGAAAAGCCCCTATCAGGTGAAAACAATTGACTATGCCCAAACTGTAGGAAACCCCAAAACGAAAAAGCAAACCTTAACAACAAATAAAAACAAACAGAAAAGTCCCCACCAGGTGAAAACAGCTGATTGACACTGCCCAAACTGTAAGAAAGCAAAAAAAAATAAAGACCTTTTATCCTAAATACACATATTTTGATTTTGGTTTCCTAATCTATATAATTAGTAGATGATACCCACAGTAACTTTCAGTTTGATTATATTCCTTGATACACATTTTTATATAAATAGATTGTGTAGCTAAAATTTCTTTTTGCCTGTTTGTTGTTTACATTTAAGGTCAAGAAAACATGTAGGGGTGAAAGTCTGGCTTGACTTATGATTTGCATTTTCCAGCATCAGTTTTGACCTTGAGTTGCTAAGTATGAACTTGGAACAAAAGAGCTTTATAGAAGTGCTTGATGGATGAGTTGTAATATTGAAGCTTCCCTCCCCCATGCTCACATCCTCAGAGCTCAGTCTGTCGGTAACACTGAAGCACTGCCTTCATAGGGAACAGTCTGCTGCTTCAGGAGTTAAAAATTATGAGGCTGGCACTTTGGGAATTTGGGAGACTGTTTACAATAGTGAAGATGTAGGAGAGAGAGAAAAGTGAAAACTGTTTAGGTAAGTTGGGGGGGGTTGAGTCTGTTTTTTTATTTTTTTTGTGGGGAGGATATCCCCCAGTGTTTCCTAATGAGGTAATTGTTTTAAATCAACATTTTGCCTATCTATTGCATAGGTAATGCTATTGTATTTCTTTTGTCTTCTCTCTGCAAACAGCTCACTTTGTGTGGATTGTGGTACGTTTTTTTAAAATCCTTTTTCATAAAAAATCCTGTTGATCCCTGTCCCTCTCCAGCTTCCCCCCCCACCCCCCCCATTCAGCAGCTCTAGCTATCACACGTTCATGTTTTGTCAAATTTTCTGAGATTCTTCTCACTGAAATGCTATAAAAGGAGAGAGGCGGTTGTTTTGGTAGAAGAAGTAATTAGCAGCAGTGCAAGCAGCAATCTGAGTAGTGGTATATCCAGGAATGCTCTGCAAGCTGTATTTTGGAACACTGAAGTTTGAAAGCAGAGTTTCTGCGAACTAAAGACTGCCCTTGAGTTTTTCATCAAGCTTCGTTAATATCCAGTACTGAGTGTGGTGTAAGAGCAGGACTGCGGTAGAGTGGCTGTGGGGTGGGTTGTGTTGAGCTGGCCCTGCGGCTCCGAGCTGGGCTTCTGCCAGTGCTCTGGGGTGTCCTGAGATCAGCAAATGGGGAAACCTGAGTGTCTGTGCTGTCATATCATAGAACAGTTTATGTTGGAAGGGACCTTAAAGCACGTCTAGATGCCTCCTTTGCGTTTAATTAATTAACCTGTTTTGCTGTGGATGGAAAAGGTAAATTGATTACAAGAACAGATGGCACAAATGGAAAGGCATGGACTGAAAAGAAACAAAATTAGGATGAGGCAGGCATCAGTCCCATTGAACTAAAAAAATTCTGTCCTTTGAAGTCCTCTTGCAGTCAAGTTAGATTCTCATGTCTGTCGTCTTACTGTGGCCAGTGGGGGATTGGTTTGTTCGTGAAAGAAAAATAAACAGGTGAAGTGGAGGGGAGTGTCACTTGTTTTGCTAGAGGGAATTTTAGGGAAAAAACAAAATGAATGTGAAAAATCAACAAAAGTCAAAATGCTGTGGATTAAATCCTATGAGTACTATGGATGCTGAGAGTGCTTATGGTTATCAGCATCCCTATGAGACCTCTAATAATGACAGCAGTCTGTACTGTAAGCTGGCAGGATCTCCTTTAGTATGGTTTAAGGCTTACTTGAAGGTCAGAGATCTTCCTTTGTAGGTCTTGTAAAGACAGATCTTGATTTTGGAAACAGGAAACACTGAATTTGTGGTGCTGAAAAATGGGCTGATGGCCAAAAAACTGAGAAAGTTCTGTATGAAAATACCACCGCCACCACCGAAAAAAAAAATTAAAAAATTCTTAAGTGGAAGAGCAACATTCCTTCTTTGAAGGCTGACATTTCAAAGTGAGCCACAGTGTAGATGTGGCCATAAGTGTAGCTAAAAGATGTTCTCACTGAGAAGTGTCAGAAGGGCTTTGAGGATGGCAGAATTCCCATTGTACAGTTAAACAAAGAGAACTCAGAAAGGTCAACTGCCATGTCCAAGCAAGCTAATATCAAAGCCTGCATCTCAATCCTGTTGAAATAGGAGATCTCAATTGATAAAGATGCCCTCCAGTTCATAGGTTGTACAAGCTTGATCTAGCTGGAATTGGTTTGCCTTCTGTTGAACTGTACTTGGATCAGTTTGGCTTTGATGAATAGGGCATCAGTGGCCAAATTTATCCACCAGATCTGAGGAGACGAGGAGGAGTGTGGTATTTTGCAGACTTGGTCTGATTGTGACAATTAAAACGACTTTAATGATAAAGGAAAATAATTACATTATTTTGTGTAACATTCTGTAGACATTGAAGTACAAGTTACTGCTTTTTACCCCAGCATTATATGAAATTAGTTGTTTTATTATCATTTTGGTGCTCTAGGAAAGCCACCACAGAAGTACCTTCTCTCATGATCCATATATTCCAGTGGTCCAAAAGGTGTCTTGGATTTCCTGTTCATCTGCTTGGCTGTGTGCATGCCCAGAGACACACTCTGCAACACTGTGGTTCATGCTTGCTCCTTCAAATCCAGCTTGCCCTCTTGCCAATCTGCTGGTTAGTGCCTGGGCTGCAATCTTTCCTTCTGCTTTAACAGTCCTGAAAAACCTTCCTCAGAAATCCCTGCTTTGATTAATTCTAGCAACCCCTTGCAAACAAATTGAAGAATGGTTTTACCAGATAAATTGGTAAAGGATGGTAATGTACATACCAAAATTACTGTCTGAGGATTTCTGTGGAAAGGGTCAAATGCTTTTTTTGACTTTGGTTAAGTAAATTTCATTGAAGATGTGTATGTGGTATCTCTAGTGATTAACTGTTCTCAAATACTTATCCCAGCTGAGTTATGTAATATGACTCTCAGAAGGATTCACAATAAAGAATATGTGAATGGTAAATGTAAATGTCTGCAGTGGCTTTTGAAATTTTAGATGTGAGGAGTGTTAATGGGGAAAAATATTTTACATAGCTCCTAAGATAGGGTCTAGAATTTTTTAAGGCCTTGTGTTTAACTCCCACTGATTTAAAATTTTGAGGCTTTGCTGTAAGTTGTTCCTTATGCTTCTGCCAGAACAAAAGTTGAGTGTCTTCAAAGAAATTAGACTAAGGCTGCAAAGTGAAAAACACCAAATGGAAAGGTATGTGCCTAATTCCAGCTGCTGCCTGTGAAAATCTGCTATAATTCACTTCAGATGGTACGATGGGGTGCTATTTCTGAGTACCTCAATAAGGATATTTTTTTTGGCAGGAGGATAATTGAGAATTTTTCTTGGTTACATGGAGTCCTAAATTTTTCAGAGTGCTTTTGGTAGCAACCCAGAAATGGACAAGCACTGAGCTGAACATGTAGAAGTTTTCAGTATATACATAAAATTAAATTTCAGGGTTAACAATACCTGTACTAATACCTGAAGATACAATTTTTCTTCGGTTGAAAATGGATTTTGCCAGGGCATAGCCTTTCTGAGGTGGTTGGAGGCAGGATGGCAACACCTCTTGTGCTGGAGTGCTGAGATCAGTCTTGGGAGTCTTGTGCCTGCTGCATGCAGGGGATGGGGAAAACCAACATTTCTCTACTTAGATGTAAAGGAAATGTAGTAAAACATCTGTTGTGGTAAAGGAAAGCATACTTGAACACATGAAAGTGTGAGATCTCCAACCCAGATAGGCAGACAGCCTGTGCTTATCTTGCCTCTGTTCACACTCACTGCCTTAAAACCAGCTTTTGATGATGAGGCTGCTGACGTGCCCACGATTTTACCTACGATGTGCACTACTGCAGTCCCGTTCCCTTGTGCTGGGCTTTGTCCATCACTTGTCAGTCCACTTCTTGAGTGGTATCGTGCCAGCTGTGTTTTCAGCCCTGTGTACATGGCAGTGGTGGCTTTCATGTCTTAACTGCCTGTGCCCAGCTGTGGCAGGAGACACTCGGCCCGGCCATGCTGTGTTGGTGCTACCTCACAGCAGACCCCCCACTCTCTCTCCAAGAAGTGGCAGTCCAAACTTGTTCAATAGGCTACTGTTGGGACCAGTGTTAAGCACAGCTGATTGATTTGTGGTATTCTGTTTTCCTTATAGGGCCATAACACAGACCTTGAGATACTGGGACGATATAGTAATGGGGCTTGAATAGTTATTAAAAACAAAAAGAAGAGAATTTTTGCTAATGTAAGAATGTAGTGCAGCATTTTTGTGTGTTTCATCCTGTTCCTTTAGGAATGCTCACCTCTGCAGTCCATCACGCAGGGCAGCACTGTCCTTTCTGTTGTTGGGGAAGACCAATAGTTTGAAATGCTTCAACTGGTGACCAGTAGCTTCGTGCTGTAGTGTTTTACTTGATCCTCAGTTGGTCCATATCAGAACCTCATGAGTAGATATGCAGGACAGTACCAAGAAACAAGGAGGAAAGCACCACTGGCGATGAAGTAGTAGTAGTTCCACCAGCCTCCAGCTTTAAATCAGGATCTTGAAACTGTTTTGGATTTCAGGGGAGCAAGTGCTATACAGAATTAGTTTCTAAAGCTCTGAAAATCATGTGTGGGTCTTTTAATGCTGGGGAAAAAGACATTAGTCTACACTTGCATTCATTTTAAAAGTCGTTGACTTTACACTCTTCTGTCTTGGTATGCATATAACAACAACAAGAAAAAAAGCAGCAATGACCCAGAGTAGGTGCTCTCATGACTTCACAGAAGGATGGACACAACCACTGGCTGGCATGGAGGCAGCATGGGACATGCAGTGGGGCATCCTGCATCTCCTGATGAGCAAATGGGGGGAATGATTTGGGCAAGTGTGGCCAAATGGTGCCAGTTAACAGGATTTAGAGCAGTCCCTGGTTTCAGTGGTACTCAAAATAACATCAAACAGGAGGGAGCTCTGGTACTTCTTTGGCTACCCCTCCATTGCTTTATAACCACTCAATGTTGGCAGTGTCTCTTTCTACCTCTCCAATGCCAGTGGCAACATTTTGAAAAAGTATCTGATTCCAAAATAAATGTGCACATGCAGATTTGCTGAGAATTAGAGCGAAGTGTGAAATGAAAACAGATTTAGTTATTTTGCTGTAAGTTGGTATGTAGTTCAGCTCTCCATAACCACTCCCAAAGGATATAATAAATACTGAAGTGTTTAAATATAAGGCTTGATATTTTCTTTAGTAAATGGTTTTGAGTATGGCATCCTGAACTATTTTTACTGTAGAGCAGTTAGAAGTATGAGTGTGTTTTTTAGGATTTTTCTTCAGCTTATGGGTTCATAGTCCATTGTTTGGAGGAAAAAAAATCCCTGTTTATATATATTTTTAATTAAATAACATTGCATAGTCATTTATTGTTTTAATATCAGATGTATAGTGGTGTTTTTAGGGTTTTCTTTTTTAGGGCTTCTTTTTTTTTTTTTTTTTTTTTTTTTTTAGAGCTGTCTTCACAGTCCTTAAAATAAAGCATGCTGTACTGTCTCCCAACACCTGCCTCCTGCAAAAGCAAATATATTTATTTCTCAAATGTAATTCAGAAATTACAGGTTGAGTTTTATTAACCCCATTCCCATGCTCCCTGTAAGCATGTGTGGCCTTATCTCCTGTATGGAGTCATTCACATTATTGCCAGCTGAAATCTGTTCTGGGTATATAATTCCCTAAAGTAAGGTATTTTTTAATTTCTAAACCACTGAATGTCTTATCACCGTGTGTTTATGGCAGTAGCGTTACTCTAATTCACACTTGTGGAATGACTCTTCATTTGTAATCTTTTGAGGCATTTGCCTTACTCCTGCAATAATTAAAGTTCAACTGAATAATTATGAGGATTAACCAAGCCCGTCTGTATTTTATATATTGTTTGCTTGTTTTTATGATTGCAGTTTATATATTTGACAACCAAACCCTGATGCAGAAATGACAAACAAGCCCAAACTGATGTATTTCTAAGCTTAGCTAAGCAGCAATGAAAACTCTGACAGATATCTAGTAGTGGGAGTAGCAACTAAATCGGGTTAGAGTTATTTGAAGGCATTCATTGCATTCATTCATATGTGGTAGTTCTTCCATATTCTTCAAGTAGTTCCATTCTTTTGTTTACATTTGGAAGATCAGCAGAGCTTCAGAAGTTATTTACTCAAAAGCTTTATTTGCCATAGAAAAAGTACAAGTTTTTATGAATAAACTGCAAGGAATCCATGTCGCATACACTGGTCATCATCAGATATCTGGTACTGATTTTTTTCTTCAGCTTTACTAAATGTAGTGAATATTCTTCAATATTTGGCAAAGCTGGTATTGTAAGTATTCACAATTCTTAAATTCTGGAAATGACATCTAAAAAACCTGAGTGGTCTGGGTTTGTTTTATCTCAGCTCCTCCAAGTCCCACTCAATATGTACTGCTTTGTACCGTTTTACAGTGTGGAATGGGCGCGGGGGTTGGCTTGCTCAGCCCCATCCCTCACTCATGGGATGAGGAGTGTACAGCTCATCTGACTGTAACTAGAAACAACTGCTGAACTTTCATCTGTTAATTACCCATTCATTGAGGACAGCACTGATGTAGCATCTGTTAGGCATTACATCTTTTTTAAAAAGAAGCCAGTAAGAAAAAATATAGGAGGGACAAAAACAATGAGGTATCAGTTTAAAGCACAGAATTGATAACAAATGTTCTATTTCTGGTTTCTTTGCTGCCATGGAAGCCTTGTACCTTCATACAAATAATATAAGTGTCTTTCATCACCTGTTAAATGAAGTCTATGCTTGCTGCCTGCAGGTGCTTTAATTATTTTTAGTTTGTGCATGTATCTGTAGAAAGCTTTGAAAATTCTTGGGTTTGCTTTTTCTTTCCTCTGCCTGTGACATCATATTTTTAAAATTTTGTTTGTTTGTTTGTTTGTTTGTTTACAGACGTTGTTATCAAGCTTTTCCCTTTATGGCTTTTCACTTTACTTTCTGATGCGCAGGGGCACAGGGAGCCTGGAGGGGCTCCACGCTGCAGCAGCTGGAGCCCTCATTGCAAGGCTGTGGGAGGAGATAGTGCAAGCAGCTGTCAGACACAAGGTTGATAGTCGTCACTGTCCCAGTGTCAGCAGTGTCCCTTGAGCTGCCCGCAAGGATCTAACAAGTTTGTAAGATTGAGTTGGGATTTTTACAACAGTAATAAAGAGAATTTGTGGAGTTGAGACACATTGGGATGTGGATTGGAAGAGGGATTTATATTCTAAACTCTTACTGTTTTGGCCTAAAGTATAAGGGATATGGTTGCTGCTTGTTCAGAAACAGAATGCTTATTTTACACCATAATTCATGAACAGGTCTTCCCTGTCTGGTAGGATGTGACAGAGCCATGTGCAGTGTGTATGTGCTTAGCAATTGACACAGTGCTTTGCATAAAGCTACAGTGCACTTCAGTCTGTGCTGATTTTTGCTTTGTACTGGATTCTGTGTCTTTTCAGTAAGTTTTATCTGTTGGAACATCTACACTATTCCCCAGCATAACCTGCCCAGCCACACATAATACAGTAGAAGAGGTTGGTGTGGGAGTTGTGGGGTGGGGGGGTTGCAGGAATAGAGTACCTCTTCCAGATGCATTATGACCCCAAGAGAATGTGGGAGAATGGTAATGTCCCTTTTAATGGTGGCAGTGAGCTGGTGGATGGGCTCAGCCTACCACGCTGAGTGATCTGTGATCTTTGTAACTTCAGGTTGCTGCCACCCATTGTCCTCTCCTCCTGCTTTTGCATCAGGCTCCTTGGGCCGGATCCAGTGAAAGTGCAGTGCTAGTTCAGCCTCCTGACCTAAGGGCAAACTTTCTGGCAGAAGGGGCAGCACGTGGTTTTACTGCATTAGCAGTAATATCCATCCGTGCTAGAGACAGGGTAATGCATTTACTTCAGTGGTGCCTTATCAGCTTCTCCTCTCTCACTGGTGTGCTAGATCAGTACCAGAGTGATCACAGAAATAAGCCAATTTGAGGTAACTGTGAAGAAGTAAAAGAACCTTGTAGGAGCTTTTTATCTGACATTTGCTTACTATAAAACCCTACAAGAGTAACCATGCTCTTGTGAGGTTACTGGCCCTGGCAGTCTGGACTTGCTGTCTAGTAACTTACCTTGCAAGGTAACCCTGAGTGTCTAAACTTAGTTGATACTTTTCTCCTTGGTTTGTTAATTTGTTTGTTAATTTACTTCTTTAAGGACAATGATGGGTACTTCTCATTTAGTTATCTCTTCAGACAAAAGGCAGTCATAGTGCCAGAGCTTCAGTCACTGGGCTGGGGTGTAATAGCAGCCCTTTCTATCCATCCTGCAGCAGTCAAGGTCATGGGACCAAAAAGGAAGAAATTGGGAAGGACTGGGAGTTAGGGCAGTTGGCTGGTTTGGATTGAAGTGGGTTTTGGTCTGCAGTCTGGAAGTTTTTCTCTGCTTTAGTCCAGCGTTTTTTGTTTTTTCTCATGTCTTTTATTAATAACAATACAACTGTTAATAATTAATAATCCTGTGTATACAAATCTGTGTTCTTGATTCCATGTCATTCATAAATCTACTTCCTTTGCCTAGGTAAATAAATCTACCTTTACCAGGTATTTTTGGCATGTCAAAATGGAAAGCTTTGCTTCCCATTTTTCTCATGAGTATACCTCCCTACTCTCTCACCATCTCTTGTCTTTGTCTGCAGTGACTGGAATTTTCACTTAGCTGAAATTCCTGTTTCTCTCACACACCTTGACTATTCATTAGTTCCCTCTATTGAAATTGATGCCAGACCTGTGTTGCTTGATCTACGGCTGCAATTAAATGCAAATTAAACCAGTTTTGCTCAATGTTAGTCTGCATTACAACTCACTAATTAAAAATGCCTAATGTCTTGAAAAACCTGAGTCACTGAACTTCCCGGCCTGGTACAAGTCTGTGATTTAGGCTGCAGTGGCAGAAAGCAGCTGGTCTGGAGTTCAGAGCATAGCAGATGCCTCTCAGATGCTAAATAAATAGAAGACAGGATATTACCCCTTCCTGTTTGGAGCTGTTTTAATAGGAATTGAAAAAGTTTTTTTATATGATTATTCACAAATGGTGGGTTTAATTCAACCAGAAACTAGTGCTAGTGACCAAACAGGCAGGTCTATGCTTGTCATGTTTTTGATTTGTTCTGTTCTGCAGGAAATTCAAGGCTTTTATTCTACCCCCATAATCGTGCTTTCCTGGGAGCCAGGGTGGGAGGACTGTTCCTTCTCCATATTCAACCCTGCCTGCCTCATTCAGTTGTGTCTCTTTCTGCATTAAAATCAAGTTTCCTCTTCCTGTTTGATTTCTCCCCTCCCCCTTCTCCCTTGCACATTTCTACCCCATTTTCATTTGTTCTGTGCATTTGCCTTTAGTATTGATGCTTCTCAAAAGGCTCTCCTGTTAGGGCACATTAGAGTTATAACAAGCATGCCCTTTAATATTATCTCTCCTCTATGTAAGGTGCACATGGGACCTGAAATTCCCCTTGGGGTGGGGAGATTGTCATTGCTCAGCGCACTTTCCCTTGACCGTAGGCATGGCTGTACATACAGTTCAGCTGAGAACACTGTGCAGGATAAGTAGTAGACATGCTGGTAGGAGTGGGCATATTGGTGAGTAGCTATTTACTGCCCAGTGTACAATTACATCCAAATTGCTTTTCATTAGAGTTGTTCTTTAGGCTGGTTCCACTCCTATGCATGTGTTCATTTCTCAGGCTAATCTTAAGCAGCTTGGGAAACCGTCTGAAGATTAAGAAGCTGTTGTCACTCCACAGGCTGTATATCTGGGATGTTTTGGGTTGTGATCATGTTTTGGAACTTTGTCTCCTTAAAAGAAGACCACCTGTCTCAAAGTCAGCCCCAAAACACAATCAAAACACTGAAGTTTATATTTAATTTTTAGTGTCACTAATAGAAAACTATTGGTTCAAAGGAAATGCTTAAAACTAATGGTGGTTCTTTTCCTTGTCACTGATGCCTGGTCATTCCTAACATTGATCCTGAGTACTCAGATTGTAGTTTCTCAGCAATGTAGTTGAGTCAGGATTTCTTGGATTTTTACCATGGTGTGGACTTGTTTTTTGATACCAGCTTCATCAATTACACTAAATCTTTTTGCGACTGTTGAGCAAGTGTGAATTTATTATGTCTGTCTAGTCTGTCATTATAGTCCCAGTGCCAGTAAACAAACTGATCAAATACTGCCTCTGCAGAAGATGAGCTGAGGGGCTTGCTAGCATTATACTGGTTTGACTATAGGCACTATTAGTGATCTGTGTTGGATGGGAACCAGTGCTCCAGTACTGACACATATTATGCCCCTTGAATTCTCTGAAATGTGTTTGTTGGTCGCTTGTGAGCACTACACAGAAGGAAGGCTGTTGAGGTTTCACAGTGATGATTGTCACAGAATATTTAGTCTCTTACTTAATGTGTAAGTAGAGTTTTATGTGTGTGAGTGCAGAACCAAAAATGCAGAGAGCTCTGGTTTTGGGACTCAGGTTTTTCTTTTAAGCTTCCCTCTGTTGCTGTAGCTTTTAATCCCTCTCTAGCTTTTTCTGGATACACCAGAAGTAAAAATGATGGACATTCTGTAAGCAGCAGAGCCACATGCCACTGAAAGCCATTTTATGCTTGCATATACAACATTGTCTTGTTAGTTGGGCACTGAAGTAGACTTGAAAGGCTTGGACTCCTGATTCTAGTTCTACCATTAATCACTGACAAAACCAGGGGTGAACTCTTTCCATGTCCTTATATTTACTAGGAAGTCTAATTCAAGTGAGCTAATAGGAAACAGTGAACAATCCAGTGAAGAGTGCGTTTCTTCAGTTCTTCCTGTTGAAATCAAGGCCTCTCTCCAGTTCCTGTTTCAGTCTTGTTACCATTAATAACCACTCCTAAGCCGCTGCTGTGATTTGCGTTCCTCTGGCATGGCTGAAGGTGAAGTTGGGAGGAGGAGGAGGTTGATGCATCCTCTCTGCTGGGGCAGTTTCCTGCCCTGTACTTCCCTTTGCATGTCCAAGAACAAGAGTTAAATTAAAAAAAGCAGGGCAGTGGGGGAGGATGGAGGCCAGCCTTTTATTCAGCTTGCTAAATTCAGCTGAAGTTGGCACTTCAGCTCCTTCTCTTGCTGTTCCGTACTTCATCATGCCCCGAATCAGAGTTTTAAGTGTGGTACTGCTGAAGAAATAGTAAAGCTAAAGCACATGCCTTAAGCACATGTAGGCAGCACAGGAGACTGTGATCTTAAACCATGCAGGCAGGGAAGCTTGGCAGGGGGGTGTGATGGAGCAGAGGGAAGTTTTAAGGGAAGAAGGCACCAAGTGACACAAAGAGATACCGTTCAGCAAAAGACAGCAGGCCAGCACTGGGGCGAGTGTGAGTGCAGGAAGGGTACTAGAGGGGAAATGATAAAGGAAGGGGTCAGATTTAGGTAGCAAGCGTAAGAGAAGGAAGAGGAGAGTATTCCTGTTTGTTTGTTTACTTTTAAACGACCTAGTGGAAAATCTGCCATGAAATGGCCTTTGTGGAGAGAAACAAACCAAAGCTTGGAGCATGGTTAAGACTCTGCAGGTGCATCAGCTACTCTGCTTGTAAGCATGGGAACTAGTGCCTTTATTCCACTGTACAAAACTGGATACTTATGGCCAATACTGCAGAGATTTCTGGTTTAGGCTTGGAGTGTTACATTTCAGAAAAAGCAGATGTTCTGCTGTATGATGGTATGTCTCTTCTGCTATCAGAGTATTTTTCTGCTGCCCTTCTTGTTTCTTGTTGTGCCTGAGGTTGGTTAATATCTTGCAGAAGAAAGCAAAACCAAAGTATAATCCATTCATTATGAAATGTTTGATTCCTGACCCATCTGAAAGACTGTTTAACTTCCAAAGATTAAAATATAATTATTATTATTTTAACATACCCAACATTGCTCACTGCCCTTTCCCAGTAATGGCTGCTGTGTATTTTGGGAGGAATAGCCATGCATTGTTTTTAAGATTTGCATATTAATACTGAAATATAGGTTCCACAAGATAATGAATGGGATTAGGGGGAAAAAAAATAATAAAAAGAAAAAGAATCCCTGCCTTCTTCAGCACAGTGTCTGTGGAAGTATCTCCAGCTTTTGCTGGCGGATTTGCCTTTCTCCACTTTCTCCACTTTTAGCTGCTATGTATAATATACACTAACTTCATAAAATCACAATAGGCCATCCCAGAGTAGGTCAAATATGGAAATGATACTTAACTGAGTCGGCTTAAAAGCTAACAGAAATAGAACTCAGCCACAAATAATATAATGCTGCAGGAGTAATAATACACTATATTCTGGGTCTTTTTCTTTTATGGTCTTCCCTGTGTACATTCCTGGTAGTTTGGTTTTGGGCATCAACCCTGTGTAGCTCCAGATGAAGCAGGTTCAGAAAGAGAATGAGGTTTTGACAGGGCATGCTTAAAAGATCACAAGGATTCCTCTTCTCTCAGGTCCAAAGCTCTGGCTAGGCAAAACTGATTTGAAATCAGTTCTTATCAAGGAAATCCAGAAGAAGTCAATTTTAATTTCTAGAATTCAGTTTTATTAACTACAATCAATGGAAACGTTTTCAATAAAAAGGAAGCTCATGACTGGATAGTTTTGCAATCCCTGGACTAATATCATATGTATTAAAAAAATAAAGCAAACTCATGGATAAAGATCTAACAATTAAAATTAGGCACTGTCATAATGTCTACAAGTATCTCAGGTATGCGATCATGTGAACACTGTGTGGCACGGAGGAGCATGTCTGACCACAGTGTTATTAAGAGCAGGAGATTCAGCTTTGGATAATATAGAAAGTGAATGGCTGAGGAAAACACAGAATCCAGTGCAATGAGTCCTGTTGATGTATTTTATTTGTAGGCCTACTGACTTTTTACTCTGGATCTGTAATCTTGGTGTCTATTGTAAAAGGAGCTTTGCATAATGCATGCTTCCTTTTGAAATGGACTTGAAATACTTCTTCAGAGTGCTGTTCTCTGTCTTGGGGGATGGACTTGTGAAGAATTACAAGCACTAGTTCAAGAGCTGCACAATATCTGGTTTCAGTGTCATTCCTTATGTATGGAAAATAATGTTTCTGCATAGTAACTGTGTAAGCAGAGAGTGGTGGAGCAGATCTGTCATGTCTACAGCAGTGGGGGCCAGTTGACAGCTGAGAAGCTGTTAGGTAACAGTGAGGGCTTCCCTGGTCATTGTCAACTTGTCTCTATTTATTTTCTTACTTTACTTTTTCCTTGCAGCCTGACAGTCATGAATTTGGGTAATTCACAGTGAAGAGATTTGACTGCCAAAGGAATTGGGTTCTGTGCATGATGGGATTTGAACCCTATGTACGACATTGCATTTAACAAGAGTTTGCTCATTGCAAATATGCCTGTGTGTTCATTCTGCTGGGAGCAGAAAGTGAACTTGCAGCTCTGCCAGAGAGTGGAGAAGGAGGGAGAGGCAGAACTCCGTGAAATGTTAAGTTCTTGCCTGAATGTAGATGCTGTTTTCTGCTGTGAACTTTTGTACCTGTAGTACTCTTGGATGCAGCTTTACCAGTGGGAGCAATCAGCTGCTGGTCAAGAAGCATGTTCATGAGAGTCAGGAGGAGATTTCTGGGGGGAAAACTACAAAGGCAAGGGAAACAAATGCACATTAGAAACAGATTAGGTTCTTGAATCTTAGCAAACTGAAAAATAACAGGGTAATTTAAACTTCAGAAAGCCTTCTGGAGATGAGCCAAAACTTTTCACAAACTGGAATGACCTTAGCCTTTCTTCAATTGCTGCTCAGTGTGAGACCACGGTTAAAACAGGGATTGAAAATAAGCAGAGTTCATATTCCTACCTGCAAATCAGCTGAAAATGGACACTTTCCGTGCTTGATGGGGAAACAGTCCAAGAGTAGTATTGAGGAGACCTCAGAACAAATCCAGCATGTATGAGACAAAGAATCAGAATAATATTCTCGAATTCAGGATTGTGGTGGGAAGCAGCATGGGCATGGCATGTGAAGTACTTGGGGGTTTTTTCAAGTTCAGTTGAAGCTTTAATTTGTGGCATGATGGTTTGTGAAATGCCAACATTATAACAATTGACACTACAAGTCAGTCAGATTTATAACATGGATTGGAAAATGTTGAACAAAGTGGACAGTAGCTGTATTTTTTAAAAAAGTGTCTCTAAATTCGTCCCCTTGGTGAAATTCTGTATCTCTTTCATTTGGCATTTCAGGTTTACTGACTGAAAATCTCTGTGGCTTGACTGGTTACGAATGTTTTCATGCAAGCACATTAGCTTCTAAGTTGGTACATAAGCTGCTTTTTTTTTAAAGAAAGTGAATAAGTTTGTAAAATAGCGTGTTAGAAACAAAAAAAGTCCTTTTTTCATATAGACAGATCTGATTCATCAGAGAGCATCAAGATAATTGTCACGATTTTCATTTTAAAAGGAAACCAAGAAATCTTGGCACAAGTGTAAAACTTTCTGTTGCTATACTGGCCTGTTGCCTGGAGCTAAATATTTGCCTCATGAATTTTCCTTTCCCTATCAGGAACAGGAAGCAATGTTACAGATGAAATGCATTAAGGTTTGTAAGTGATGCCTGGTATTCAAAAACGGAAAGATGCTTCCATGTTACATGGCTATCAACAAGTGAAAATTATTTTTATTCTGGCTGAAATTTGGGTGATCACTTATTTTTTGTGATCAGAATACTTCCTAATGTGGGGATTTGTATCTACTTGCTGCAGTTCTCTTTCTGACAAACACACGTATTAGACTCAGGTTTAGTTACACAATTTCAAATGCTGTTAATATGACTAGACATATTTTCCTCTATTTTTCCCTTAATTTTTCTTTTCTTTTAATGAGCTGAGCCACCAGCAAATAGGGCTCTTGCTGTTGCTTCTCAGACTTCTGTGTTTCATGCACTTGTGGTAACTCTTCGTCTTCCCTTTGGTCCCTGAAGAGGGGCAGCCATGGCTGGCAGCAAGCGGCTGCATTTTCTCTCCTGTCTCTCTTTCACTGGCCCTGTCTGTGACAGGCTGTTACTGGAGTAAGAGGACAGAGAGACCAATCCTTTTGAGAGACCAGGAAACCACAGAGGCCATGGAAATATGGAAGAAGGCATTTTGAGATGTTGTTCCTTTTGGGAGCTTCTGGAAATGCTCCTGCTTGTTGAGAAGACCTCACTCTGCGGTGGCCCAGCGTCTCTGTCAGTGTACCCTGCTGGCTTCCCTGGCATGGTCTCAGATACATTGTATATTTTGTCAAACACAATAAAAATGACAATTGGCTCACCTTTTCCTACTGCCTGGGATGAGGAAGAGAGTGAGCAACTGATTCCTGCCCTTCATAAGGGAATTCAGAGCCACCCCACTACATTTATATAGCTTAAAATACAGTGAATGGCTCTCTAAGGCTACAATATCAAGGCTTTTCTCCAGCCTGAGGTTTTTGAGACAATAAAGGTGATAGTGCTAACTTCAATTGTCACTAGAGACTGAAGAAGGGCTTTTTGTTGTAACTATGTTTCCTACAAAATCTACTCAGTGTGTGAAAGATTGTTAGTGATACTTAACAAAATAAGCCATTCAACTTGTATCTTTATTGAATCTGCAAGGGCCTGCCTCACTTTTTGCTTTATTCTTCTGCTTTTTAAGTAACAGTAGCCACCTTTATGGTATTAAAGGATAAAATTTAAACGGTGAAATAAATTAGCCAGATTATGGAACTTCAATTTTTTGCTGCTTTTTGATTCTGTGTTACTGAAATTAGGCAAGTTGGGTTTTCCCCAGTCTTTTTCCAGGGATATCATGTTATCTGATGTTTAATCATTTCCCTTTCATTACGTATTGTAAAGTAAGATTTCTGATCTCCAGGACGGACTTACATATTTTATTTGCTTTACAGGTAGTTCTCAAAAGTTTTCCTTTTATTTTGCCTGTTTTATGCAGCTATGAAAGGCCTTCCCTCTTAGCTAAGCATACCTGGTATTAACTGTTCACTGTGTATATCGTTAGTACACATTTATAGTTTGTGAGTTAAGCTAGTTTGAATGAGAGTTTGGCACACAATGGGGTTTTTCCATCTATTCTGGAAAAGCTTTGCATGGTAATAAGCCCTGCAGTTAGCTGAAGCACTCTTGTTTCCTAATGGAATATGTTTTCTTTGGACTCTTGAGGACTTGCGGGAGAGCACTGTGGTTTTTATCTACCTGTGCATTATCACATGCCCTTGTAGGAACTGGCCAGAAGAGTTCTAGGAAACCTCTATACTGTCTTTGATGTTAACATTTTTCATTTCATAGCCTTCCAAGAATGTTAGGCACTAATGAAAATTCCAGTCCTTCAAGGGACCTATCCACTGGCCTTGCAATATATTTATTCCACTGGGCAGATATTTACTTTTGTAAAATGTATCAAGATACATACTTCCAGTTCCTGATGCATATTAGAAACAATTTCTTACTTTGAGGGTTTTCTATTTAACTTCTTGAGTTTTGAATTGCATAAAAGCATTGAAGCATAAAATAAATTTTTGTCACTCATCTATAGTGTTTATGTGTTAAAAATTTTATGTGTGTGGTGTCATTCATCGCATAAATCTTTAGTGTGTAAGAACTGCCCTTCATTCAGATGACTTCTAAGAGAAAATACACAGAGAGAAATTAGCACCAAACTGATACAGCTCAACCCCAAGAAATACTTGTGTCCCTTGCCAGAATTGGAGTGACCTGCATCAGAGGCTTCAAATGGAGATCTGAAGGAGATGGGAAGGAGGCAGGGCATTTAGACAAGAGAAAGAAGATGAATAACTGAAAACACCCAAGGAAAGATCAGGAAGTTTGGGGCTCACCCTGAATGGAGCTCAAGGTGTGTGGCATTGGGATTGTGCCCTGTGTCACTGGTTTTGAGCAGCCAGCAAAGGAAGCGTCTCCTTTCTAATCCCTCATGCACACAGGGACACTGAGGGTTGCTATGAAAACTTTCAAGCTCTCATTGCAAATTCTCTCTGGCTACAGCAAATTATCACACACAGAGATTTTGACTGGCTGTTCTAATGCAAATGGACAACATTGATTCTTCTGTCACAAAAAAAGTGATACTGAGCAAACCATCTGCATGAGTGTTTTTCCTGGTATGCACGCTGGAAATAAAGCTGTCTCAGTCTACTATGCTTTTATTTATAGTTGAGTTAAAGCTACTTTTTTTTTTTTTTTTTATTTGTGCCTTTTAAACTGCACAAACTTAGTCTCCTGTTTTGTTCCTAGAGATATTTACTAATGAGGAGCTGATGTAATTTGTTTTGGAGGCCGGGCTCTCTTATACACAGAGTTGTATGAATTGAGATACAATCTCTGATAAACATGGACAAAATTAATGATTCTTTACAAGTGGCCAGAATGATATTTATTGTTTGCGAGTTGTTTTAACTTGTAACCATCCCTTGACAAACCAGTGGAATGGCCTGTTGTGATTTGCAGCTGCCTGTGCCACAGAATGCGCTTACTAGTGCTTTCCACCCCCTATTCAGCTTGCTGTTGCCTGCTTGTTTTCTGTTTTAAAAAGTATTTTCATTGTCAAACCACATCCAAACTATTCAGTTGAAGCAACCCATTTGCTAGCGCTCCGAGACGCTTCGCTTTGTCCCTGCTGACACCTGATGATGGATGCAGAATATTCTGAACCAAATGGTAAATATGAGTCTTCTACTTATGTTGCTATTTTTAGATATATTGATTTTATTCAGGTCCAGCACATGTTTTATTACTCTGATTCTATGTGGATGAGGTCACAGTACTGTCCGGAGCTCTGGATACCAGCAAAAATCCCATGGATGTAAATATATAGAAAACAAACAACGTAGGAAAAGAGAATCTTGTTTGTAGAACATTGCTCTGATAAAAAAGGAAAATTTTTTTTGTCTCCTGTTATTTCTGAAATCATAAAAATCCTGCATAAATATGAAGGATCATAACAATATTTGATAGTAAGTAGGGGTCTTCTGTGAAAGCTGATTTTATAGGTGCCACAAAGCTAAATAGCACAAACTGAGAAGGAGCTATTAAAAAAAAAAAAAAAAAGGGCATTTGGAATAGGAAAAAAAAGTAGAAAAGCCTGAAATTTTGGATACACAGTAGGTGCTGAGTTCTGGGAGAAGATTGCACAAAAATCTGCAGACACGGGTGAAAAAGATATATGAAAGTCTGCAGTGCATCTTGCATTCCTCACACTTTAAATTTATTAAAGGTTTTTCTGCTCAGTTAGTGTCCTGCTCAGTTAGTGTCATATCAAATACTGAAAACTGGAATGGATAGGAATGCTCCAAAGAAATCTTTCTGATTTGTTTCTAGAATCCTTGTTTGTATTTTAGGAATTATTGCAGTATCTGCTGGGCAAAATTCTGCAGATACATACAATTTATGTTTTCTTGCACCACCTAAAGTGAACTGCTCATGTGATCGATCAAATGCACAAGCCTCTGCAGGATTACATATTAAATTATATAAAAAAATAAGTTCTCCAAAATATTTTTATGCATTTAAATGTCTTTAAGGTATATGTGTAGCTGATGTTTTGATGTTTTATTTCATTTATGTGTATCTGCATAATTTCTGTAGTGGAAAACCCCCACTTGTTTCTTTCTTTTTGTTTCTCTTATATATGCTTACTTTTTTTATTAACTCAACAAACCCAAAGATACATTTAAAAATTACACACTTCTATAAATCTAGAGGAGCTCCAATGATGTCATACTTTATAAAAAGAAAAAAAAAAGAGTTTTCATTTTGATGTTGGAGAGCTTTTCTTCCTCTTCCTACCATGCAAGTGTTTATATTTTACGTTTTTAAGGAAATTAATTTTGAATGGTTTCTGATTAGTGGCTTGGCCCTGCTTCATTGTCTTGCTGATTTTCATATGGTTCTCTTAAAATATCAGCAAGGCAGACATAGTATTGAGGGAGAGCCAGCATCCCTGGTTATTTCTGGCCACCCTAATATGCGGAAAGCCCTTTGCGGTAAGAGGTGGAACTGGGGAGCCAGGTCCTGAGCTGGGTGTCCCAGGCAGAGAGCTTGGGATGATTAAGATAAGGAGGGAGGCAGTGGTCAGAACAGCACAGGGAGGAGAGGGGGCAATAAGAATTCGATGTCTTTCTCCCGGATGAGGGAAATTTAACATCTGATTTATAGCATCACATAGTGGGCTAAGAACACAAAGGGAATGTAACTGGGAGCAAAGAGGCAAAGTATCAGAAAAACAAGATGCTGAGGGGAAATGCTGTATTACTGCTTTGGATGCAGCCAGCAGTGCAGCCATTGACTACAGGGGTTGCAGTTCACTGAGGAATGAGCTTGATGGCTGTGCCAGCTCTGCACCCCAGCACTCCTGTGCTGCGATAAATAGAGAACTGGAGTGGTGTGGTGATACCCAGCTGAGATGTTCTGTGCTGGCTGAATCATTGCTGACTGAGGTGGGACTGTTCGGCACTGGGACCTGACCTTTAAATCCTTGCCCTCTTGTACTGAGAGGTGTGTGGTTTTCCTGCAGAAAATGTCCAGGTTATTCTCTACCAGTACTGGGACCTCCCTGTTTGAGGGACTGAGATTTCCTATTGCTGCAGTTACAGCATTCATTGCTTTCATTCATTCGGCTTGAAATATGTGAATGTACATTACACAGAAGTGTTCTCTAAATGGCTGGAGATGTGTAAAGGACTGGAGGAGAAAGCACAAATAAAACATCATTTCCACAGCACATTTAATTTTTTGTTTGTTTACATGTGGAAGACCTAACTAAATTGAATCAACTTCAGTTATTAGACAAAGAGTTTCTTTGTGGCTATACAGTCAGTAGCTCTAAATTTATTCTCCTACTGCTGCCAGGTGAATTTAAAACTTGTTTAAGCAGGTGAAACTGGGCTGCCTCTTTGTCACAACGAAATGTGTTTCCTAGGAAACTGCAAATCAGAGGGCGGTGGTTTGCAGGTATTCCCTTCCATTTTTACTTGTTATGCCTTGGCACTGCTGGATGGTAAGTGGTCTTGCAATGCAGCATGTGTCTGCCACAGCAGCACACTGCTTAACTCCGTGTTGGTTTTTCTCCTCCTCTTATGTGTTATAAAAACTGGTATTTCATTATTATCTAGTAAAGAATCGTACATGCTATGTCCCATCTTGTACCTTGCAAAAATTGTTTCCTTTTACTGTCAGGTCTTTTATTGTGTCAGAAAAAAAGGAGGCTTTGGAAAACCACAGTGAAGAGTTGTTTAGAATAAGGGAGGGCTTTAATCATAACTTGGTTGCATTTATGTCCTGTGATATGTAAATCCACTCTGTTTTTCTTTCCCTTATTTTAAGTGGTAGGCACTGCTGTGGTCGCACCCTGGTCCCTAATGTTAATGATGTGAAGAGCAAGATTGCAGCTCTTGGTGCTCTCAGCTGCCCCAGTAGCTGCCATGGTCACTGGTGGCAGCCTTTCTGCCTTCTCTTACTCTGGGACAGCCTCTGCACAGGGGCTTGAGCTGGGCACTTGAACATGCACTTGGTCATAAGCAGCAGTCCCTGGGGTGGGGATGTGTCTGCAGGCACTGAGGAGGTAACCAGCGCAGAAATAAATTTGCTCTTCATTTTCACATTAGTCCTCCACCTATGTTTTTTTTTTTCCTGACAAAGTGACTGTACCAGTTTTTTAGCTGGCAGAAATTTGTCAGCCTGGCACTTTGATCCTGAACTCGGAAATAAATTGTGATTGAATTGTGATGCTGGTCTTTCCATTTGCTGAAGCTTGCAGTAGCTGCTCAAGAGGAATACAATGCCCTGCTAACTCCGCTGTGTCAGTGTTGGCTTCGTCACGACACCAGAAACATCTTTTGCTCACTGCTAGTTTATAAAGCTTTTCCCAATTGTTTTTAAATTGGTGTTACCCACTGGGAGAAGTTCTAGGTGGTTATTTTTTCTGGAAGAGCATGAATGCACAAATGTGCCTCTACTCACTATATGTCAGCTTAAGTCTGAAAAATTCTGAGGAAGAGAACACCATTATTTGATTTTAACAGATTTAAGAGTAAGCCTTTCCCCCCCCCCCATTTTATTATGTTTTCTTTTTTTTTGCTAAAGACCAGGAATTTGTATATTACCCAGAGATGCTGAATTCCCAGTCAATAGATGCTAGACAAACTAGTCACTGAAAAATTACATGTAAAAATACTGCTCCCGTGGTTGTAGAGATCAAGTAAACTGCAGTCAAATTGTTTATGTATTTGTTGATAGACTTTTAATTAAATAGTTTAATTATTCTTCTATGTTTTTTTCTCTTCCATCAAAAAAAAAAAAGTAGGCAAAGGGAAAGCATTGTAAAATAAAGATTGTACAAAATTACACTGAACTACAGAGTTGTAATGGGATGTTTTATCAATAATGTTCTTGCCAGGCCAGAGCTGAAATTTAAGACTTTTCTGATAGTTTCAGGTTCTGCTAATTTGTTTATTGATAGTTCAAAAGCAGTAGCCCTTGAGGGCCTTGTGCCTTCTCGTGTGCCCCACAGAGATGTTCCCAACCCTGTCTGTGATTTATGTGAAACAACCACGCTTACCTGTGGACCAGAAATGAGTGAAGTTCTCTTTTCTGTTAACTGGAAAATTACTTCTGTTGCTTTACTTCTTCAAAAGGATTTAAAAACTTGCGGGAGGCCTAAATGAAATTGGCTTTCTTGTTGTCTGAACTCTTGATTTTGTTACTGTTGCAGTGTCACCATTTTGCCAACTCTCGATTTTCCAGGCTAGACAGGATCTGCATTTCTAATACAAAAATTCAGGCTTTTTACAGATCAAAATGGGAGAAAAGTAGACAAGTTTCTTCAGAGCTATTAACCTGGCGCCTTCTCATGAATACTAATTAATTTACTCAAGACTACCAATGACATGTCAATTGTAGTGATTTTCCTTGAAATATGAAACACTGCAGTATCCACGAATTTTCAGGATTATTAATAACTCTCCAGTAATTTCTGAGAATTAAGTTTTTGTAGCTTTAATATAAATTTTGCCTTTGTAGAGAGTAGATATTAGCCAAATAGAAAATAAATGCACAAGATACAAAGGCTATTCAGGACACAGGGTCATAAGGTTAGTGGGTGAAGCATGAAGAGTAATCAAACAGGGTATTTTATTACACACAACAGGGTGTGTTAAAAGTGTTTTATGAGTTACATTTGCTGGAGGTTTTTTTCTAATACTCCATCGTATGAAAAAAATTCAAGCTTGCTAATACATTGTCAGTATTTTCTTTTCCATTGTCTCCAGCTAAATTGAAGCCCAGCTCCATAATGATTTTCTTTCCCAACCTATCCTCTTTTTTCCTAGTCTGTGAGAGTATAATTTGAGAAACACACCTATCCCCTGGGCAAGAACCAACAAAGTAGGACTTGTTCTACTAGATGAGCTCTTTGACCAAAATAAAATGCTCCCAAATTAGAGCTGGGGTTGGGTTGATGAAAACAATAAATTGAAGATTGAGAGCTTACCGATATTCACATTTCCCCATACCAAACTTAGTACTTGTCAGGTGTCATCGTCTGTCTTGCCATCATTTACCAAATGCCATTGTAAGAAATGCCGGTTTGGTGTAAATCCTGATAAAAATTTTTGATTATAAGTAACAATGAACATAGGAAGATTTGGTGATGTTTTTGGTAAATGCTAAATTTTGAAGTGAAATTTGAGGTAAGAGTTCTGCTAGAGCACAACTGAGATGGACAACCTTTCATGCTCGTAGCCTATATAAACAGGTTGGCTTGGAAAGAATAATAGAAGTTGGTTTGAGGGTAACAAATGCTTTGGAACTTGGTTTTGTCCATACAGTCTTGTTTATAAGTGGCTGTTACATTTAATTGTCATGTTCAGAGCTCTTGTCCAGTTAGAGATTTCCTTCATATTCTTTTAGTCTTGGGTGATTTTCACTGTGTGTGGTTAAAGCTGAAATCAAACATCACTGTTAATCCATAACACTGTTTGAATGGTACACAAACCGATATTACTTGAGCAGATTCAAAGTGCATATTACTAAATTAGAAGCAATTTTAGTGGGAGGTGTCCTGTTTGAAAGCAGTTCAACAGAACATTGGTGCTATAATAGAATATCCTTTAGAATTTAAGGTTACAATTTTAGTTGGTTACCCTTCAAGTCTAAAGATGGTCCTTTTGTTGGAGACTTCCTTATGCTGAGTTGTGGATATAGCATCAAGGAGCAGTTGGCCTTAGCTTGTGCAGTCGGAACCTGGTTTGATGAGTACGTTCATACACGTTCAGTCTTGGGTCTGTTGGGCTGATTTCCTAGTGCAGTTGGCTGGCTCTTGTGATGGGAAATGATATGGAAACTGAAAACAGTGTTTCAGGGAGAGGCTACAACTGGCAAGCAATTCCACTTGCTCACATGTTGCAATCTACACATTTTAACTGGGCATATACCAAGGTAAACAAACTCTGGTTTCTGGGAGGAAAACTACGTGTGCAAATGGAGAACCTTTGTCTTGGGATAGGGTGTGTGGGTGGAGATAGGAGTAATTTTACTTGTCTTTTACTAACTGCTGCAAATCTGTCAGAAACATGATGTGAGTTTTGGTGTCTGAGGAGGGAACTACCACGGAGTTTAGGGAGATCCTGCCTTGAGCTCTCAGCTGTAGGTAAATGTCTTGACAGCAATATTTTCCAAAGCTTATCTATCAAGTGCTGCTTTATCATGAAACTTCTTTAAAAAAAAATTATCCTCAATCTACTTTGAGGTTTCACTATAATAGAGATGTAAATAAGGCAGAATATTTTCGTGCTCATTTTATAAATTCAGGAATAGTTTACTTCTCTGTAACCTGCTCCAGTTTTTACACAAACTCTTAACCACAATTTATTATACTAAATGGCAAGACAGTAAAAACTCAAGCCAGATATCATTGTGACTCTTGGAAATTTGTCCTCTCCAAAGGTATCTGTCTACCTTAAAAGCATTAAATCTGTCCATATTTGATATTTTCCTATTTCACAATTAGCATGTGCCTAAACTTTTGCATTTCTGACTGCTTTCTTACATTGTGTAGGTATTTAATGTATTTGCACACTTGGATTTCATAGAATTGTAGAAAGGCTAGGGCTGGGAGGGACTTTAAAGGCACCATCTAGTTCCAAAGCCATGGGGAGGGACACCTTGTAGTAGACCAAATTGCTCGAAGCCCCACCCAACCTGGCCTTGAACAATTTTAGGGATGGAGTGTCAACAGCTTCTCTGGGCAACCTGTTCCAGTGCCTCACCACCCTCACAGTAAAGAATTTGTTCCTGATATCCAATCCAAAGCTACCGTCTTGCGGTTTAAACCCATTTTCCTTTTGTCCTGTCACTACATGGCCTTATAAAAAAAATCCCTCTGCTTCCATTAACATGAATACCCAGAAAGTTTTTGGTAATTGTTTTAGAAAGAGTGAGCTTTGGCTGGATAACATTTTCCGGTTCACTGTCTTCTGTGCTTTTGCCTTGTGTTCCCTTTTGTCTGTGCTGTTTCCTTGCAGCCCCTGCTGTTCAGCCGTCAGGCCAGGAGAGAGGGTTGCAGCCAACCATAGCTCCTTGCAAAACCATGCCCTTGTCACCACTGCTCTTCAGCAGTAGGCACATCAGTTTTTCCAAATGTTTGCTATTATCCTGTTCTTCCAGGCTTTGCGGCCTTCTGATATTAAGTAGTTTGTCCCACTTTGTCAGTACTGTGTATTAACTTTACTTGTCAGTCAAGTGATTGCTTCGCTGTCATCCTTGCCTGTTCTAATGTTTAGTCACTGAATGCCTTTCCCTGACTTGCTTGTTGTTTAATTTTTCTTTCGTGTTATAAAGCATGCACAAGCTTTTGCTGAGTGATATATGCAGAATTATTCATCATTTTAATATATAAAGGCTTAATACTTACCTGAGTCTAATGAGTAAGGAAATAGTTGTTTAAGTTGCAGCATTTTATTTATATATTGTAACTCAAAATAAACAATGCAAGTCCATAGGCTCCATTCCAATTAACCATGCTTATAATAGTACTGTGAAGCTGCATGTCTTCTCAATTTCCATTCCTTCTTTCCATCAACCCCACCATTTTATTTATCCCCATGTTTTTTATTTTCTCTCAAGGCTTTAAGTGACTTTGAGAAAATGTTTTTTATTGTGTGTTTATACAGCTTGGGTTGTAGTCTCTTAGTGTAGGCAATGGGAGTTTTCCACAGGAGTGACACAGGTAAAACACAGCAGTTCTGGCACCAACGTTAAAGTAAAAAGGTAGGGTCAGTTTTAGGATGAGCATAAGCTCCAAATTACGATCTGGATGCAAAATTGGAGTAGCCTGTTTCTCTGTTCTGCTTGAGTCTATAGTTTCATACCAAGCTTTTACAGAGCAAAGCCTCCATGAATGCTCAGTTAGACCTGCACATCTCCTGGAATTTCATCTGGTAATCTCTATACGAGGCTCAATAACACATGTCTGAGCTGATTATCTCTCATAGAAATATGTTTGACAATTAAAAAATATAAAAGATAAAAATATTTTTCATCCTAAAAGAGAAATGTTTTGTAAGTACACTTCAGTCTGTTCTTCTTCTCTAAGAGTTTGTACTCTGCAATATATGTCAGAAATACAAATTTAAATTCTTTTTAAAAGAGAAAAATAACTACAAAATATTTGAACTTGAGTAGCATTTTTTGTATTAAGTTGGGTTGTCCTGGCATTACTTGTACGATGCCATGTCTATGGAAATGTCAAATTTGCAATTTATTTGCATCATTTCAAGATGTAACGCCAGAAGGACTTACAGAGGCCACATAGTCAGCAAAAACTTAGTGCAGAAAGAAGCTCAAATGTTATCAGCTCTGAAGCTGGAAACAGTGGCTTTATCAATGTGTGTCTGTCATACAACTCTTGATCAAGCCTGTGGAGTTTGTATCCTCACTGTAAGGAATTTACTAGCACTAACACTATTTACCAAATAGGCAGGGCTTCCAGTAAAGGTGGCACTGCATCAGCCCATGGTGTCTAAGAAGCAGGAAAAAATAATCTTACTGTTACATTCCTTTTGTTCTCCTAGTGCTATAATCAGTTAGTTTTGTTAGATTTACATCAAATGCATCTGTCTACAAAAGTGCAGTAACTGTTCTGAACACGGTATGTGCTGAACACTTTGAGAAGATTTCATGAGCATCAGTAGTTTCTTGTGGCCCCTGCAGTGCATTTTTGTGCTGGTGTCATTTCAGGGAGCCAGAGGTTCTCTCTGTGTTGTCAGAGCTGAAGAAAATGCAGTATTAGAAACTTATAATCTTCTTTGGGGGCTTTTAATGAAATATTAATAGAGAAGAAAATGGCTGCTAAATAGAAGTAAACGTTAACCTGGGGAATGTAGCAGGGAGAATTGATAAAATACATTTTGTGTGAGTTTGAGTACATGCACCAAGTTCCACATAAATAAACATAATCGGGATGTACTTCCAAATCTTGACGAATTTTTTTGATCTGCGTGCCATGGTGTAGTGCCAGAGACCTGAAGAGCTATAGATAAAACTTTGCAAGCTCTAAGTGAGCTGAAAGCTTCTGTGTGTTAGTATTAGCTTTTGTTAAGACATTCATTGGAGTTGCTGTTTGGTTAAACTTTAAGGTCTGTATATATTAATTTTCCAAATTAGTAACTTTTAAAAGTAAGTGGAATATGGATTACACAGATGCATCTGGGAAATCTCTGCTAATAAAAGTATAAAATACCTTTTCTTGTCTAAGTAATTATAAGGTTTGCCAGGGTGGCGGGCACAAAACAAGGCCTGCTACCTTTTTTAAACTGTTTTTTTCAGTGCACGTGCGTTTTCTACGTGGTTATTTTATTCTCCAAAATTTATCTGTGCAAGAATTAGTCAGACCAGTGACTCTTGCTACTTTCCCCCACTGCAGTGTTGCATATGTGATATTTACTGCACATGAGGCTTCTTTTACATTCTGCAGAACCCTGCCACATTTTTCTGTTCTCTTTCAAAGCAAGAGTTCACATCTAAATGTTTTCTCACTCTGGTGGTGGAAAAGGTCTGTTGGAGTATGTTGTAATAACTCTGCAGAAGGGTTAAAACCCAGGGGAACAGGAAGCAAGCATTTGAAATGATGGAAAGGTATTTGTATTTTAATAGAATTGATGAGTATTTTACTTTTCCTTGGGCATGAATGCTGTTTGCCTTGCAAATGAGAATTCAGTTTCTCGAATTGAAGATCATTTAAACAGTTGTGAATATATGAATGACAAAAAACATAGAGACTGAGAAAGTAAAGCAAATAAATGAAGAATATAATCTTTTTAAAAGTTGAAGTAAATTGGGTTCAGGGGATTTGAAAGTGCTATAGAATAAAAAATCCCAGGCATTTAACTGCACTCAGAACCTTGCTTATAACACAAGTATTTCAGTACCTGCATTTTTCCCTTGAATTCAAAGCTTTGTTTGAATGTCATTGTTACATGCACTGGAACACAAGAGGTTTGGGTTTTAAAGTAAAGCTTTTCTCTGTGTGTTTTCTTGCATGTGGCTGTTCAGGAGCACAAGTAACAAGCCTTGGGTGGTTACCTCTCCTGGGATGCCATGTCACAGTTTGTCCTTCTGTGACCCAAAATTGGGCTTGCAGCCTGGGCATGCCAGCCACAGGCAGTTCCTTCAGTGGGTAGCTCATGCCTTACACTCTGTAGGGGACTCCCTTCTGCACTCTAGTGACAGCAGACGTCATCAGTGACAGAGAGCCAGCATCTTTGGAACATGGTGTTTTTTATTCATCTCCTGAAAATGCCTGTTGGATACACAATGCGATACTGCATGAGATGTAGCCTTTTCTTCAAAAAGCCTTATGTGGATAGGGTTTACTTGCCCATTCTTAATTCCTCTAAGCCTAGATAAATCTGTCTCTGGCAGAGAGAACTGGCTTTAACTGTGGTTTTTATAAGATGAATTCATATCCCTTGTTTCAACCCTGTGCTCACCAGTTGTTCCAGCGCAGCTGTACAGCTCCCATGTGACCCAGAGCGGGGACTGGTTCTGGTTTAAAAATGCAAAAAACCCCAGCATGTTTTGTGGTTTTTGTTTTGCTCAGTGAAGCCAGATCTGATTCTCAGCGTGGCTGTGTAAACAGACATGCTGGCATTGCCATAGGGTGTGGGGCAGCAGCATTTCAGTCAGGCACTACCATGGAAGCCTCTGATGGTTGAAATTATGTCATGAGCTTACAGCATATCTGTGGGGGGAGTCAGCTTGTCCTCTTGTCACTGGCACAGTCATGCTGATTATTGTTTTTTTTTCCCCAGCTTCATTCAGACCTCTTCCCTTTCCTTGAGGTATGAAATAGACTTTGATTCATTTGTAAGCTTTGGGAAAATTAGCACATTCAAATATGGATGGATTTATGCAGGCAGTCTCTCCAATTAATGGTGTTGGCACTGTCAGTTCCTTTTGAAGCTGTGTCTTTGAGACATTTACCTGCTTGCTGATTTTCCTTTTTTTTTTTTTTTTTTTTCTGCTTGGAAGCTTGGCAACCCCTTTATAGCTTACTTTCTTCTTCACCAGAGAAACAGAGGTACAAGTTGAAGAACACATCTGACAACGCTGATCAAAAATAAGCATTTTTCTACTTCTTTGCAACCTCTACCTCACCTCAAGTTAGTCTTAAAAATTTCCAGTACAGTAGTTGGCCAAAATAGTTAAATTTAAATACTTTAAAAGGCATCTCCATCCTCCCTCTTCTTGACTTCAGTTTTTTCTGTGGGCTGATTATACTGGTTTGTTATCTCAGTTTGCTGCTGGGGTTGGTTGCAGATACATCTCTGATATGAGACAGTGGCAGAAGCTGCCACTGTTATTACTGGGTTTTGAATATGTTGTAGTCTGGTATTTTCCTGCTTCTAGAGCTCTTTGAAGAGCCTGAGAACCAGTTGTGTGTGCTTTTTGAAGTTCTTCCTCTTAAGTGAGGCAGGAATCCCAACTGGCTGTCCCTGCTGATAGATGAACCCAAGAGCTTTTCCTTAGGACTGCATCCTGAAAAATGGATGCAATGATATAATGGCTCCCCTGGTTTTTATCCTTTTCCTTCATTCCTTCTGTTCTTCCCAGCTCACTGAGGAGTAACATATCAGTGTATGCCTAAAACGACATGAAGGTATCTGCAACATTGCTAGGATTGGCAAGTAAAAGAAAGTGCAAGTTTCTGCATGTGTTGGGCAGGCCTTAGCTGTAAGAATTGGTGGCAGTCTGATTTTGATGCTTGAAACAGCTCAATTGTATAAAATTGTACATAGTAATTTGAACAAAGTTAGAGAAGAGGAAAGGAAATGACCAAAGAGCAAGCCCTCATTAAGACTGTAACCAAAATACATGTAGAATTTAGAATTAAAGACAAAGATTGCTTTTATACTTCTCATCTGAATATTACTGTTTCAAAGGAAAGGGATTAGTTTGACTTCTCAGTTAACAGAGGAAAGAGGTGAGAGGTGGAAAAATGTCTAATTCACCAGTTAGTATGTATCCAAAATTGTCATGTTAGGCTTTGGCCCATTTTGTATATGCATGATTGCAATTTCCCCTTTGCCTAATGCAGGGAGATCAAGGAGATCAGGAGGCCTCGAAAAAAGGATGCTGTGTGTGGGAAGCCACTGTTGCCCCTTGCCTGCACTGTGGCCAATGTCTGCACTGGCTCATCCTCATCCTTCTCCTGGCTGTTGAGGCTGGGTGGTGGGCTGTGGGGAAAGCTTCAGTATGGGAGGACCACGTGTGGACATGGCCTGCTGGCTGCTCTGCGTTGATGAAATGGCTTTTGAGGCATTTCAGAAACAAGTATTTGTTTGCGATAGATTAAATGGGATATCATTGATATAGTTGGTTTGAATTTTTTAGTGGAGAGATATGAGCTGTAATTTTTCAGTGGAGGATTGTGCTGTGCTCTGCTCTCACCCCCATCTCTTTCACTCTCCATGATTCCTTTTTGTTATTTTTCAAAAACACAGATATTTGACCTCCTGGATGTGTTGAGACTGCTAGTGCTGTGATACATCAGGAACACAACTGCTGTGGATATTCACTTTATCCAGGCCATCATTCAACTGTTGCAACAAATTATACGTAGCTTGTTATGAACACAACGCAGACTTTTCCCTATAAATCACCAGCCCTCAAGTGCAGTCAGGTTCAGCTACACACCTGAGTCTGTGCAGCTTAAGGAAGTCTGGTTTTGTCTGATGGGCACCAGAGAAGTTGCATGCCGACTAACCAGATGACAAATCTTATGCCTGTTGTAAATGAAATTGTATTAACTGTTCTTATATTAGCTCTTTGCTGAATGGACTCAGACTGTCACAAAGCAGGGCGGTGTTGGCAGCCAGGCTGGGCTCTAGTTAGATCCCATCCTTTCAGTGGGAGGGGAAAGCATTCCTGGCTAGGAGGAGCATGGTTTGGAAGTGGAGGGAGAGAGGTCATGGCGCAAAGCTATGCACAGGGCTGATAGGAGCTCAGGTGGTTGTAATTCAGGTGGAAGTATGGGAAAATGAAAGGAGGGGGAATGTAAACTGTGTGAAATGTGAGTATACTGGCTCAATCGTAATACTACAAATTGAAATATAAATATTTAAAATCTTTTACTTAACCTCATTGTGTAACCACATCCATGTGCAGTCAGAACATGAATGCAACTTCATATAAATAGAGCACATGAAAGTTATGTAGAAAAGAAGCCATATTTGGTCAGTTGGGTACAGTTTCTGGGTGATGTGTCACTGTCTTCCAGTCCCTGCATTACTAGTAGCATTGCTTTTCAGGATGCTCTTCACAGGACAGTTCTGCAGTGTTCAGTGGTTCCAGATGTGAACATCCTGTAACAGAGGCACCTCTCAGCCACTTAGCTGTCTGGCCAGATTGAATTAAGATGCTTTGAGCAGGGACTATGAACAATAGCTCTCTACAGGCAATTCAGAGTGTAGTTTGAAGAGTGAAGCAGAGAGCCCAACTCAAAACCAAGAGACAGCTCTTGGAGTGAAACTGCTGTCTAGGTTGATATTGCTGGCATTGAATATTCAGTGTTTTGAAGAAGAGATACCAGAGGAATGGGTGTGTTTTGTGTGTGTTGTGGTATGCCAAGCTGATACGCAGAACTGGTTTGTTACATGATGTTTGTCTTGTGATGGGAGGTGGAGCTTGAAAACAACAGTCATTTAGTCCTGAGTTCTTTGCCAGTTACTTTTCCTTTACTACCTTTCTACGTTTTATTATAGCTGCAGACAGGTAAGTTCCTCTAACAGAAGACAGTGACATATATATAACTCAAGTCCCTGTGCAATTGCCAGTGTAATAAAAACAACTGATTCAGTAACTTTTTATGAAAGCTGTAAATAATAAAATTAAAGATCTGCTGAAGGTGATCATTTTCCATGAGAAGATCTCGTGATCTTATGCACATATGTGGAAGTTGCAAAGTTCCCAAGTCCTGCTTCTGGCCCTGGCAGTGACTGCTGTGGCAGCGAGCAAGTTAAATCACTTCTCCCCCGGCTTCCATGTTAAATAGTTTCCTCTATTAACTGCCCGAATAGTTTGTTTCCTCTGGAGCACTTCATCAGGGAGCTGCCAAACCTGACGTACAGTGGATCCTGTCTTATTCTTTGATTAGTCTCACTGAAGCTAGTGGGTGTGCTTGTTATGCTCTAATTAGACTTTGTTATGAGTAAGCAGCATCAAGCTAGAAACTTAATATCCTTCTGAGATGAGTGCTGCTTAAATAATAACTAACCTTCTGCTTTGTCTATCCAGTCTAGTTTAAGTCCAGTAAGCTTTCAAAATGAAACACTATATTGTATGGCTCTAATAATGTCCTGTAAATAGCAGCTATTTCATACTTCATTTAGAGCTGCCTTATAGTTGATGAAAATACATATGCTGACATGACCTTTCCTTACTAATACACACTTTTTAATTCAAATATCTTTTTTTTGCTGATGAGCTCTTCCTATTCTCTCTTGGCCTCAGTATTAATTCTCATCTTACATATTACTGTTCCTTTCAAAGTGATTATTGCTTACATGCTCTGCTGTATTTGCTGTACAAACAGTTTCATATGGGCTATAATATAAAGTAAAATAGAGCTAGGTATTTCAAACTTTGTATTAGCTAGACCTGTTTAGGGAATCCTGTTTTGCTGCTTCTTCAATTCTGTCTTCCTTTTGCTTCCCATGTTTTATCTATGGAAGCTGCTGAGTATGAATACCCTTTGCTAACCTTGTGTTTTTCCTAATATCTAAAAAAATGTGATAGGGTTAGGAGGTGGGTGATGGTGCTTAGTAAGACTTGGGATTGAGAGAACATGATCCTGTTCGTAGAAATGCAGCCTGAATTATTTTAGATGAGTCAGAAATTCCAGTTACCAACATAGGTCCCTTGAGCTCTCTGTGCTACGTAGAGGCATAGTGATAGAGCACATGTAAAGCTGCCTATGTTGCCACAAAATTGTATAATTATGGTGGTTTCAAATGTGTTGGCTGTTCTTCCCTTTCCACCTGCTGTCATTTCACCCAATACAACCTTTGTTCACACAGCCACGTGGCCTTGTACCATGGGCTGGTTGTGCCATTGCAGCTCTGTGAGCTGTGCAGCTCTGCTGTGTACGCCGTCACAGAAAAGGGAAAAAGGAAAAAGATCAGGCTTTTTTCATCAGTGTTGCTGGGTATGACTAGTGGAAAAAGAGAGGGTAGGGACAAAGTGGTGAGGAATAGCAATTGTTCAAACTGAAGTACTGCTCTTGCTTTGAGTGTTAAGGAAATGGTGTTAGAGCACATCAGTGAGTTATAAGTCTTGACTTATTGCCTGCTTAGATGTTACTGTGCATTGGTTCAGATGATTCCACTGTTTGTGTATGCTTTAAACAAAGTGCATGTGGTTAATTTAATGTCTATTCTTGATGATGTTGGGACTGCTCTAAACAGTGTGAGGTCAGGGACCAGCTCTCTGCTAATAGATTGTAATTTTTGAAGAGGCACAAGACAGAAACCATTTCCATTTCCATGCATGATCCCTGAGGAGCCACCATGCTGTCTCCTCTTGGGATGGGCTCTTCCTGACCCAGGTGTGTTTCTTTAGGAATGAAAACAGGAGGAAGTGTATGAGGGCAGATCTTGGTGCAATGGCTACCAAGGGGGAATAAAGCATAAGGAGGGTGGGGGCTTCCCCTGAGGCATTCAGGCTGTGCTCACGTATCAGGCCCATCACTACTCTTCTGCACTGGGGGAGGCTTGCAGTACACCCCAGGAGGCACTAGGAGAAGGGAAGGGCAGGGGAGGTGGATTTTGTGTGGATTTTGACTTTCCCCTCAAGCTCTTTCTGAATAGAACAAGAGGAACAAAACCTTTCCCCCCAAATGTTTCTTCATAAAAGGTGTAAGAACAACCACAAATCCTTTAGTGTTATGCAGATAATTCACAGGGCACCTCAAAAACACAACCTACAGTTGTTTGAAGTTAGTTTTTGTTGAAGTTGTATGTGTGCCTCTAAAATTTCCAGATGCTTAGATATTTGCTTAACAAAAAGGCTTGTTTTCTTTGAGCTAAACTAAATACTCAAGATCTGAAAAGACTTCTTAGGCGAAAGAGCTACCTTCTCATCCCGAAGACTAATTATTGAGGCTTTCTGTTTTCTCAGGAGTCTCATCCTCTTAGAATACATATTGCATTTTCAGAGCACATTTCCTCGCTGAGAATTTCACTTGTTGGGATTAGCTATTGTACTACTGTCACCTACCCCGCAGGGTTACTCCTGCTTGGCTGCACAGGGGAGAAAAGGGAGAAATTACTGCAGCTTGCAGAGATGCTTTGCCCTAACTATGATGGTTACATTGTAAAGCAGTGGTCCACCTCAGTGCTGACCATGGGAAAGCATGCATTTGCTTTCCACTCATGGAGTTCCAGGACGAGAAATGACCTATATTCAGATGTAAATAAAATTCCTAATTCAGCTACTCCAGGTGTAAGTTTTACGAATGTGTTTCTGGTGGTTTTGTTTGTTTGTTTTCTCTTGCAAGTCTTTATTTTTTTTAAGGGAGGGAGGTGTTACTCCTTACAGGAGGAAAGGATTGAAGTTTCTTTTTATTAGGTTAAGTAAGAATAGGATGTTGATGCATGTACAGGCTACTTTTGTGCTAGTCAGAATGGCACCCACTACATGGCCTTGATTACACAGCTAAGGGAACGGAAGCACTCTGGATTTTAATTTCCACAATTTAAGCACAGTAAAATGCTGTCAAATAATGTCTATCAAGGTCCTGTAAGTTTGATGAGACCCTTTTCTTCTGCTTTTCTTCCTTGCTAAGCTGCTCGGTATTCCAGCGTCCTCAAAACTTCTGCATGCTGTGAAGTAACGAAGCAGAACATTAAATCTTTTAAATCCTAAGAGTGCCAGCAGTCTACTGAGCATTTCACAGCACTGTTGTCAGTGAAGAATACTTGTGTGTATTCTCTACATTGTAATCCCCTAAGTGTGAAATTAGATCTGCTACCAGATTCTTTTTCTCTTCTTTAATTCTTTTTCATATCAAATATAATATGTACTTTAATCACCCTATCTGTTTCTGGTTATATAAAGCAAGACATTACCCTTTTGATAAGTAGATTTCCAACTTTTTTTTTTTTTTTTTTTTTTAGTAGCACAGCTTAATGGTATAATTTAGATGGAATGGATGACTGTGTGAAGAATTATAGATTTTTTTTCCCCTTTATTTTTACATGTGGACTCCTTTTGAATATTTACCAATGTCAGTCCTATACATCCCATTTTTATTTTTAACATCTGCTTTAGTAGCATATGGCCTTTTTGTGATCAAAGTTGGGTTTATTGAGTGCTTTCAAAACAATACTTTGCTAAACATAAAGATAATATGGAATTAACTTCAAGTTACAGAAGCACAGTACTGACAGTCTTAAATAGTTCTTATCCCTTACTCTGTTATTTTTATCACAAGTGTTAACTCACAAGTCTTTTTCTTTTTTCCCCTCAGTTTAAAGAAGTCAGTAAACTTTTCTATTATCTGTGTCTTCGGCTGTGAAATGAGACCGATGCTTACCTGGCACATCATGGAGTAATGTGTAACTGGTTAGTGTTTGAGATTTAGAAATGGGCTGGGAGAGCAGTGGAAATATGTGAATGACTGATGTTTAGTAGCTGGTACAGATGTACAGTTATGTGCAAGGATGAAAATATATAGACGACTGTAAAGACACAAATGAGATTGAATAGGATTAGTTTGAATAAAGGAATCCAGTGGTACAGATGTCTTAAGCAGCTGAAATGGCTCTGTGCTCGCCAGCATGAAATCCTTACTGGGAAATCGGAAGCCCCTGCATTATGAGAATGGAGAAAAGTTTATGTTCCTTTATGGAAAAGTGAGCTACTTAGGAGATGTTCCTCCAAGGAAGAAGCAAATAGTGCTTTTTGTAAATGTGTTTTGAGTTAGCAGATCTCTTTGAGTTTATCTATAGAGAGAGTGGATGGGCAGGGCCATTTCTGGATACAGGCACTTGCTGGGGAAGTAACTAATTTTGCTTCTGTATAAAATAGATTTCTAGTCCCTGCATATTGCAGGTAGATTTAAATAGGGGAGTATATTTTTGGCGTGTAGTTGACTAAAGAAAGAACTTGCTTTCAGGCTTGTAAAGGAACAAATTGTCCTTGCTATTCAGAATAATGTTGCTTTTTCATCTGAAAATGAAAAATTGTTTAAAAAACATTGTCAAAGCATACACAGTGCACAAGGTCTGCGGCTGTGTATTTTTTGCTTTAAATGAATAAATTTATTCACCAATTTATCTTCAGTAAGGATTATAATGCAGTGAAGCTGTGAAGGACTTTGTTGTAATGAATCCTGGAACGACAGGATTCATTACACTACTTAAGACACTCAAGTGAGACTACAGAAAACTTAAACTTCCTTATACTGATAAGCTTACAGGAGCTGCAGACTAAGACTTGCATAGAATTATGATTCTTTTTTTTTTTTTTTTAGAGCTGATTTGCAAAAATATTTTCATGCCTTTTAAAATAATAATTAAAAGCTTTGAGTATTCACAGATATCCTTGTTTAAAAAAATAAAATCTAAGCTTCTATTGTTCTTGAAGTCTTCTGTAATTCTGTTCTGAGATTATGGGTAAGTCAGAAGCAGCATTTGTTGAAGTTAGATGCTTTGCCTTCTCATGGCCTTGCTTGTTTTTAGTGAAAACTATGAACACTTGAAATGTTGGAATTTCCTTTAAGCATCAGCATTCTGGGCTTTTGCTTCCATTCTCTTTAATCAGGGTGAATATGTCTAAACAACTGTGCTGACATGGCAGTTATCATCCACATGGCAGTCATCATCCAAATATTTACCTTGTGCTGCAAAATAGAGGAAAGATCATGAAAGAAATTCCATTGTTTGAGATTTATTTGAAATACAGGTATGTGTGGTTTCAGGATGCTGTTGCAGCCCTTGTATCCTGGAGAATTCTGTGATACAGTCATTGTGGCATTTTTCTTCTATGTGAAACATGTTGCTGTTAGCTATGCTTTTTTTGGCTTCCAGATGTGTTTAATGAAGCCATCTCTTTAAAATCCCATGAGAGGTATAGCAAGATCAGAGTCGAGCAAACCCGCCTGTTTATCACTTTCCTTGCAGGGAGAGTCGTAGCTGCTGTGCTGACTTCTTCCTCACTGCCGGGTGTGGCTCACAGTGCTTAATTTGCCTGTGACCTTTCCTGTGAACGCTGCTGTACTCGTGTTGGTTAGTACAGTTCTTGCTCACATTTATTAAAGGCAGGACCTTTGATGCTGCTGGCTTGAATCTGTACTTGAAGGCCCTTGGCTCTAGTGACTTGGTCATAGTTAAAGCATAGAGAAGTCATGCATGCTTGCTTACTTTCTGCCCAAAAGGCTTGGTGAGAATTTCTGTTATGCTTTTGTGTTAGGCATATCTCATAGTCAGGATATAACTTTTGTTATGAAATTGAGCAAGAAAATGTGGTGGAACCCATCATTCGTGATATTTAGGATATATATGTTTCAGTGTGGGACACTATCTGTGTAGAGCAAAAATCATAATTCAAAAGAGGCACAGGTCAGCCAGGTGCAAGAAACTGTATGTCTGCTGTGCTTTATTATCTAAACAATTTCATGTTAAGAACTTGTTCTAAAAGACTTTGAAAAGCTTATCGTCCTCCATTTTGACGTGTTTAATGATTTTTCTAGTGAATACAGCAATAAACTTGTTGACTGGACAAATCTTCCAAATCTTGTTCCAATACCATTTTAATTGGAAAATAAAGGAAAAGCTGTTATAACCAGGGGCAAGAGCAGATATGAAAGAATTGAGAATCCTCAGAGGGACTCCATCCCTTGCTGGAGTGGCCTTTGGTATGTGCTTTGGCAACACATTTAAATAATTCATATAAAAATTTCAATATAAGTAATAACCATTCAGTGTTTTTTCAGTAATGTTCTTCTGAAAAAAACAAGACCTTTTAAAAAACTGGTAGGTTTCAAGACCAGGTTTTGAAGGCTTTAAAACAAAATTGTTCGTAGATAGATGCAGTCTCATAGCTAATAATATTGAGAACTCAGGAGTGCCTTCCAGTGATCACAACTGCTTTATAAACACTTAGCCTAGTCTTGCTTCTGTTAAAATTAATGAGAGTTTTGCCACAGGCTTCAGTGGAAGCAGGCTATGTCTCTTTAATTATGTGAGCTTTGCTTCACTGAAGTTTGGTAGTAATTGTAAAGTTAAAGCGCAGGCACAGAGTCAGAGAAACAGACATGAAATCCTGGCCCCATGGAAATGGCAGACTTCCATTGTGGGTTTCCTCACAGAGCTTTTTAATAACCTATTCATCTGAGATAACTGCTGTTATGTAGTTTTCTCTGTTTGTAAAGTGGAGGAAATAATACCACAAATCACAAGGTGGTCGTGGGGCTACATGTATTAATAATCTCTAATGGAGTGTTGATTGTTTTGGTTGAAGCATGATGTGGGTGTGGAGATAGATTATTGAGTCTCTTGTAAATAATAAAGTTGTCTCTTCCCTACCTACTAATTCAGTAGTGGAAATGCAGCAGGAATAAATCTCCTTTATTAAATGAAGGTGTATTTATGCATGTACCAATTAATTCTTTTAAGGTATCTGTAGCTGGATGGCTATTTCAGACAAGGGTGTCTCCTCCTTGATGATCCTGTTGGTGGTTTTCTTTGTGTTTTTTTTCCCACCTACTGCAGGAAATTAAAGAATTGTGGCCGTGCCTACATAGCATGTGCACCTAGTAGTATATGCTGTGGTTTTTTGTGGAAAATACCACGTTGTCATATGCAAACGATGCTGACTGTATTGCATCAGATCTCTCCTGTTGGAGAAGATGAACAGAGATGCAGAGGCATAGCAGTGGTTGTCCCACCAGTGGTGCACTGTTGGGAATTCGAGGCTCAGAGGCAGATATATAACCTGCTCCTTGCATAGTGTCTGGGCCAGGAGCTATGCTGAGCTTAAAGAACAGTCATGGGCATTTGAGTGAGCCTGCAGAGGCTTCAGTCAGGCTTCCCTCAACCTGTAGTGAGATGCCACCCCACCCTATGTCTCACCACAGCCTTTCTCTGTGGCTTTGAAGATGGCAGTTTGAGGGAAGTCCTGATGGATTCTAGCTGTGCAGATCTGGGATTTAGTATGCAAGCTTTGAGATCCATAGGAATCATCAGCCAGTCCTTGCATCCCTTTGATGACTTGCTGTGGCATTGTGGAGCAGGGCTGTGGTGAGACCTGTATATTCTGCAATCCAGAAAGACACAAGAAGTGTTTTCAACATCTATTTACTTAGCTTTAACATAAAGTGTATGAGCAAAGGCAAAATTAGACATATGAGTGATGCAAAATTTTTGGCAATGCTGAGTTATATCTAAAGACAGTAAGAATTGCCGCAAAATAATGATTTAATGTACGTTGTAGGTCGGCAACAGCCTAAGAAAACCTGTGAACTGAACGGTATCTCCTTCACCACTGTGGTCTCACTCTCCCTTTTCTGCTGACCCATTTCAGTAAGCAGACAGAAACAAAACCCATGGGATGACAAAACAGAAAAAAGAAATATTTTCTGTTGGGTAATGGGCTCAGGAGTGGCAGGCTGGGATGCTGGCAGACAGCAATTAGATCGGCTTAAGCTATACGAAATTGGGGCCTCGGGGCTTCTCTCTGCTTCATTTCTGAGCTCTAACTAGCTGGTCTCTGCTCCAGCTGGAGCGAGGCTTGTGGCAGGAGCTGACTGGGCTGGGGCTGGGGAGAGGGTCAGTGGCAGTGCAGCTCCAGGGAGCGCAGCAGCTGGAGCTACGTCCCTTCAGTTGGTCAGTCGTACGTATTCTTCTGTTGATGAGCTTCATTGGAAAGTGAAGAAAATTTGGGGCCTGTTGAGCAGGGGCCCTGAGCAAAAGCTTGGCACCAGTGCCCGTTGTTGTGCTCTCCTTGCGCTGGCGTGCGTGAGTTTGTGATTGCACAGAGAACCAGGCGGTGCTAGAGAGGATGACAAGTCGCCCACGAAAGGTTTGATTTTGATTTACTTGACTTTGCGGGGTTATTTTTCCAGCCGGATCAGCTTCTTGGGCCGGTGGTCTCCCGGTGCGGCAGCGACCTGTGCCCGGTGCGGTGAGAGATGCGGGCGGGGGCAGCTGGGGCGGCGGCTGCTGAGGCGGTGCTGCCGCCAGACGTCGGATCGCAGCTCCGGTGTGTCCCGCGACGTGCTGATACTCCGTTTAATTTGTTTTGGCTGCCCTAGAGAAAGTAATTTGTTATGAAAACCTAAATGTAATAACCTTGCCTGACTTAATTCCTCCGTCATTAACCATATGATGTGCCGTAAGGAACTGCGTGATTCCATTTTTCCCCAAGAATGCTGGATTTCAGTAATCTATGAGGCTATGCTAATGCTGCAGCTCTGTTCTGTAGCCTGCTCTGAAGCATTTACTGAAGTTGTTAAGAAATGTTCATGTCCAGTTAAATTTTCACCTTTTAATTTTAATGAGAATACTTAAAATATTCTAAGGTACTTTGAAGATATCTTTATGGAATAAAGCTTTATTATTTGTGCCACTGTATCTCATATAATCTAAGTTGCTTTAGAAAAGTGAACGTCTCCCATTATTTTTCAAGCAAGTGCTTTCATTTACTTATGGATCAATGATAGATATATTATTTTTTTAAAAAACATAGATGAAGCAGAAAAGAGGGGAGAAATACATAAATATGTAGAGTTGCTCTGTAGTTGCTTACTACAAATGCATTTATGCCTTAGACATAGTGAAATGCCCTCCTTTTACAAGGTACTTGCTATTATCTGTTCTCTTTGATGCAGATGAGTCAGATTAGAGTTCAGTGGTAAGTATATTCATTGAAAAAATTGAACTGCATTGGTCTTAATGTTTCCCCTTATAATTAAGGTAAATACATGATCTTATTTGTAGTACTGGTTGCCTACCCATACATCTAGTAATTATAATTGTTACACCAAATAAAAGCAGAAGCACATTTTTTTCTGATGCTACATGAATTTCATTGGGGCTTGGTAATGATTGCAATGAACATACATTTTTGAAGAAGAGTAAGTAAACAAACAAAAAAAATAAAAAGGTTGGTTGGCGGGCTGACAGCTTGCTAGAGTTTCTGCTGACTCCTCTGAGTTTCCACTGTGATCGCCTTCCTTTGAAAACAGGATGAACGGGTTCAAATTTATCTGATTGTGGTGTCTAAATTGGCCACTTTTCACTGTCACAGTAAATGAATTTTGATTAAAGAGATGCTTTGAGCAAAGGTGGTGACAGATTTATGCTGTGCAAAGCTTTACCTGGTGACCTGAGTGATTAGGCCTGGCATTATTCTATATTTAGAATGGAACAATTGAATATAGCAGAAGCAACTGAGGCTTTTTATTACAACTGTGCAGCTAAAGGCCACATTTTGGTTTATGATGGATGAAAGCTTTACAGTTTTTTGTTTTGCTGTGTATAAAAGGTCAGAGTCCAAGTGCACAGATTCTAACCGAAGTGTGTGTCATTTTGAGGCCATAATATGTTTTAAATCAAGCGTACATAATAACAGAGAATGCTGCTGAGTAAACTTAATTCACTGAATGCTTGGAAGAACCACTTTAACAAAGAGAATAATAAAAAAAAGGCAAAGACTTTCAACTCCTAGCTTTTTAGGCAATACTAGTGAAGTGAACCTTTACCTGGAAGACTTCAAAATTCAGATGTATAATAAAGTTAAGTGAGTGTCAATGTCCTCACACTGCCTCAGTCCACATGGAGGAGATTTATGAACTGAAATATAGCCAAGAATATTTTTTTAAAGGGGATTTAATATTTTATGTGTTCTAGGAGCAGCATCTCTTTTTGCATGATATTTTTGTTAGCTTTGTATTTAGGACTTTACTTATTGGATAGGTTTAAATAGTCTGCAATATATAAAACAAATGCAAAGTGTATATTTCTGTGTATATGTATAAACACATACAAGCACATATCTGATGGGAGTAATTTCCTACAGAGAGAAGATGTTAACTGAATGGACTCCGTTCTTGCACATTGATTTTTTTTTTCTGTGTGCCTGTTTGTGTTTTATAGAATATCAGAAGGCTTTAATGTCGTCATTTGGCTATTGATAGCTTTCATATGAATTTAAAGTGCTAAAGAACCTATTATCAATTATATAAATGGTGAGCTGCCAGTAGTATTTTCTTTCTTAGTGGCAGTTAAAACAATTTAATTTATATTAGTAAAAATGTGCAATTGTACGTTCCTTTTCTGCTGCTAGTAACTGTTCCACTTAATATTTTTGTTTTGAGTAAATGTGAGTTTTGGGTTTTACTCTGGGGTCCCAAAAAGAAATATTTCTCCTCTCAGTTCTTCTGCCAGGAGATTTTCAGGTACTAGATTGTAGATTTTAGCTGGCTTAGGTCACATTACATGCAAAGGCTATTTTAAAGCAGGAAATTGCTACATTTGGGAATTTTTAAAATTTGTATTCCTCTCAGGACTAATACAACACTCGTGAGAGTTTTGATGAATATGTGAGTTACATGCTGCATGCACGGCTAAAAAGAATTATTGTGCAATTTGTCCAGGTACTGTCTTGCATTTGCTGCCTTGGTAACACTGATATCAGAGCAGGTAAGGGTGAGAAGAGATGACAGAGATGGAAAGAAGGCAATACAGCTGCAGTGACTCTGTCAGGGAATGTGACTTTGCCTGTGCTGCCCAGAGCTCTGCTCTGGCTAGAGGGGCAGCCAAGTTGGCCATCATGTGGGGAGGTTGGCCTCTGCAACACTAGGAGGGGCACTTGCTTCCCACCCAGAGTCCACAAGCAGATCCTATGTTTCTACTATAATCTGTCCAAATTTAAAAATTCTGGAGTTTCTCAAGCCCATCATTTGGTAAGAGGACAGACTATTTTCTACATGCAGTGTGTAAGGCCAATATTACACAATCCAAGAGTATTACAAGGAAGTGTTGGTATGTGTAGAAAAACCCTAAAACATATGATCGAGTTTATATGAATGCCTTTATGTGAAAAGTTGTTTTTATAAACGAGTTCATATTGCATCAAATCCAGGTTTAAATAACAAAGTCCAAGATTCTCCAGTTACTGATGAGTTTTGTACATGGTGCTATTGTAATTTTTGGAAGAGAAGCAGGAGTGACTTCATTTGAATCAAGGGGTATGGCTTTTTTCCACTGTCTCCTGGAACTGGTCTGAGAGAGAAACACATGTTCTTCGTATCCTTCCACAAAACTATTGAGGGTCTGCATTTACAAAGCCTTCATTAAAATGTGCTAGTCCTTCTCAAATAAGTAAAAATGAGAAATGAATTGCCAAGTTTATAAAACTATATGTTCTGCTCAACACTTTCTTTCTCTTTAGCATGGTAAATTAAAAAAAAAAAAAAAAAAAAAAAAAGCCTGCCTGGTTGACAGTTTCTAGGAATATTCCAGGCCTCAGTACCAGAAATCTGTTCATATTATTTACATTAACATCTCCCAAAAGGGGAGAAATATGCAGCACAGTGCTGTGCTAACATAGCCATGCTTTCTACTACTTCTGCAGGTCGCATCAGTAATTCTTCTTCTTAAGCTCCCTGTAGTAAATTTTTTGATACCATGAGTAATCGTCTTTGGGAGAAGTAATAAGTGAGAGGGAACTGTGGTGGGAGGATAGAGGAAATGGTAAGGGGATGCTGGTTTCAAGAAATATCTGGAGGTGGTAAAATGAAGACTTGTTTGGAAGAATTTTTGAACCAGTGGCAGGGAGGCTGGTGCAAGTGAAGTTTCTGAGGGGTGGCAGGTTGAAGCATGAAGGTTGACAGACATCGCAGTTGGCTTGGAGAAATTGATAACATGTTTGGCCTCTGATATTTTCATTTATAGGCAAGGGCTTGTTGGCAGCTGCACCAGGTAAATGAAACTGCAGCATCTTCCTTAGCCCCTGACAGGGACCGCTTGCATGTGTGTCTCTGTTTCTGAGAGCAGAAATAGGGCCATACTGCTGAGAATTTAGCAAACGGAATATAATAAAAACCAGGCTGAAATGACATCATTCTTTTCTGTTTCTTAAGCACGCGCTGCATGTGTGGACAGTGCACAGATGTTTCACTTTGATAACTTGCTGTGTAGTTTTATAGCCTTGTAATGTCCATAATTAAAGAGGCTGGTTTTACTTTGAACTGCATTAAATTCCTAGAAACACGTATCAAACTTTAAATTATGTGCCTGCAATTTGTAGGATTTTTAATCAAAATGTGACTACTTTAGTAGTTAGTGCTTTAAGTATTTTATTACTATTTCTCCTCAATTTTTCACTTTAAATTGTTTCCAGACATTTTTTCACTATGATGAAGACCTCTGTAGATGTTTTAATTTTCTTTAGTTAATTTTTTCTTTCTTTCTAATTTCCTTTTTTTTTTCAAATGCAATGTATATGGAGGTGTTTTGATTTGAGCAGTAAACTTTGAACACGTGATGTTTCTTGCCATCAGGATTTCCTGCCACTGGTGTCTGATACCACTAAAAAAAAAAAAAGGGGGGGGGGGGAAGAAATCTGGAGAGTCTACTCTATTGTGTCTAAGAGTAGTATTGACATATGCTGCCTGAAACTGCTGATTGCTAGAGAACAGCTTTGCTCGATGAACATAACACATTCCATAGATTTCTCCCTTTTATGGTCTCAGTTACATATATATATTTTTTTTAGCTTCAGTATAGTTTAGTGAATGTATTTTGCTTTTAAAGAGATATTCAACATATGTCTGCTTTAACAAAGGGCCAACAAGCCATACATCAGATCAAAACATCATTTTTCAGTTTGACTATATAATCCTACTAAATGGAGTGTATTTTTCCTTGTATGTCTTTTCTCTTGTTTGCCAAAGTTCCTGTTCTTTAATATGATCCCCAAGTTTCCTGAGAACCTCCTAATCAAATGACCAGGATCTTATTTTGGTCTTTTGAGTTGATGATTCAGAAGTGTCATAAATCGAGAAGAGGAACTTAAGCAATAATATAAATATAGTGGAGATGGTAGCAGACTGCTTTAGCTATGGATTGATGGTAGCACACAGCTTGCATTTCTTTACACATTTGTGTTTCAGAGAAGTAAAAGGGATCAATAAAATGGAAGACATTTTTCATTTTATATAACAGCTGTCCTGAGTTCTCAAAAAACTCCCAACAACAAAACAAACAAACACCACAAAACAAAACAAACAAAAAACCCTCCAACCCAAACCAACAAAAATAACAAAAAAAATCTAACAAAACCAGCCCACATCCAAATGCCCTATACTTGTAAAATCTCTGAAGGCAATGAAGCTTTAGGTCAGATGTCTTTTGTGGGTGAGGGAAATATTTCCCTCTTCCATCCCCAAATTGTGGCATCTTTCCTGTGGGCAGGGGATCATCTTCATCCTTGTAATGAAAATGTCAGCTCTTGTTCTGCTGATTATCTTCTTTTTTCTTTCAAATCCCTATTAGTAAGCTCCTATGTTGTCCAGCACTCTCGTCATTGTCTTCCTATGCATGGCAGAAGCATGTGATGTTTTTTGTAATGTTCTAGACTATTATTTAGTTCTAGTTCTAAAGGATTATTTGGTTTCAAGGTATTATGGTTCGTTTTGAGTAACTGGCTCTTCTTCATTACTTACCTTTTGCCAGCTTTCTGTTCATTTAATCATATCAGAAAAGTAATCTCAGTCACACCTCTTGTTTTCAAGGTAAATCTATCAGTTCATGGCTTAGTTTATTAAATTTCAATAAAAAATACTTTCAGTATACTCTGATTTATCTAGTCTGTCATTAACGCTTCTTAAAATATTGGCTTAATTTTCTCTTAAGAAAGGACAAAAGAAAGTGCCAGTCTGTAACAGATATAGGTCACTTGACAAAATTTGTAGGCGTGTTTCATCTTTAAATACAAAGTGTGAAATGTTGATTTACTCTCTTGCCTTTTCTGAGAATAAACCATCTTCTTTTGGAAGTTGATCTGTGAACTCAATAGTAAGCTGTCTCTTAGAAGAAAATACTGGAATATAAACAAGAACTTTTTCAATAGGAATTTGTGGTTTACTCTTTCACATCATTCAATGTAAAGATAATTGGTAAGATCATTTATTGGTGAGCTGGCTTCAGTAGGTGTCAGGGATTCAATTTTCAGTCTCGTGGTTTTGTCCTAAATTCACTACTGACGCAGGAAAAATGAAACAGGAGAGGCATAAAATAGATGAAGTATAAATCTTGTGACAGTAATTGATAGCTAGGTGGAGGCATCCATCCAGAGCTGCCAGCTCACCTTTATACACACCCAGCTTCGGATGATTGAGAAAGAGACTTATTTTACCCAGAGGCAGTTAAGAAGGGGAGGGAAGTGGACTTGCTAGTGGTGATCCTACTCTGCTTGTCTCAGATGTTGCTTGATTTGTGCTTAAAAAATGAGCTATGAAGTTGCTCTTTTCAGAATAAAGCTTTAAAAAGTTTTGTTTTTTTTTTTTTTAAGTTTGAATACCATCCAAGTGTACTCGATGACAGTTTTTAAGAGTTGAGATCAGATTTTCAGTAAACTCTTAAGCATTGTAGGATAAGGAGTTTAATAATTAGTTTTTGAGCAAAATAATTTTAGTCACTTGTGCTTACATATAGCTGTGTGCCTTTTGGGAAGAGGGTGTGTTATTGGTTTGTACTGGCTAAAGCCTTTACAGATGGAAAGCTTTCTTACTTCTTTTCATACAGCTGCTGCTTCAGTTCTTGTTTCTCTTCTAACCTTTGGAATCTTGCAGTATTTTTGTTAGTATTCTTGTTTTAGCTACTTGGAGGTGAGCAATTACTTAGCAAACTGCTATCACTATTAAGGGAATGCATCCAATTATCCAATAATGAAAAGCCTGTATTTTTCTTGCTTCCACCCTCATGGGGCATTAGCTTGACAGGGTGACATTAAAATTATTGTTTGTAAGCATTCAGAACCCTCCCCAGAAAAGCATTCCTTATAGTGCTCTGGCTGCATTCCTGCAGTCTAACTCCTTTATAGGGAATTTGGCCAAGATCTTTCCACCTGTAAAAGTGTGTTTAACCGAAGCACTCAGGATCTCGATCTTACTCCAAAAAATCATAAAATATGAAAAAAAAAAAAAAAAGGGATTTTCAATAGCTCGTGGAGTTTGGACTTGTATAATGTTTAGGCTGTGTGAATGTCTACATCCCTCAAGTTTAGAAATTTTCACTTTTCTTTGAAGATAAAAGGTGAGACTCTTGCCCAGATATGTGACTCCCAAGAACTGGGATGTGGGAAGGAGTGGCACAAATATGATTGACCCTGAATTTTGCAGAAATCGGCAGCGTTTTGCAAGGTGTGAGGGAATGGGTGCACGTGCATGGTGTTTCCCCCCACGCCGTGAATGCAGAGCAGCGCTGTGATTGCTCTGTGCTATCTTGCCTTCCTTGATTAGTTTTCCTCCTGCACTATCCTGGGAAGCTGTGTATGGAGAGGGAGTGGTATTGGAGAAAATGTTTCATGAGGTTCAAGATATTTTCCCATGTGTCAGTGTGTGTCTCTGACTAACAGTGTCCATGACTGAAGAAGAAAGCAGTCATTACAGAGAAGCTGTGGGATGAGAAGATAGAAAGGAGGCCAGCCTCCCTGCAAGGAGACAGCTGACCCAGTTTTACAGGCAGAACCTGTAGGACAACTGCAGATGAACCTCTGCTGAAGACATGCAAAGACAACGGCCTCTCTAAGCTTAAAACTAGGTGGTAGTGCCTAAAGGATGAGTGTCTACCCAGTGGACCTGCTGCTGAAGGCAGGGAGGGTATCTCAGGATGCATCTCAAGCTGTTTTTCCGAGAAGGGGTGTATGCATGTTGCGTGCTGTGGTTGAGGAGTGAGCTTCTGTCTGCACCTCAGCTGCAAGGCAGTGACATCTCTTTTCCATCAGGGCTGGAATGCCAGGGATGCCTGTCCTATCCTCCACTCACATGAATGACTTGTCTTTGTGTTTTTTCCTCTCTGTGCTTGCCGCTCTAGCACAGAAATGTATTTTTTGCCCTTGCACTGCACTGGCTTTCTACAGTATAGTCTGAAGCCGAAAGTTTCCATTAAAAATAAAATTTAAAAAAAAAGAAGTGTTGAAAGCCAAGCAGTAGGCAACAGCATTTTCAAGGAGGCCTAGAGTTAAAAATTTGTAAAGGAAACAAGTTTCCTTGGAATTAACGTGGAAATACATTTCCACCTAATTTCAACAGACTAAGAAATTGTAATGTCTGCAGTTGGCTGACAATGTAGACATAACCCATGAACCAAAAGAAAAGTTTACTTCGGAAGACAGCTCCTAAATTATTTACCTTGGCTTCATCCTCTCCTAAGTTGGGCAGAACATAAGTGTTTCCCTCTCTTGATCCCTGTCTTGGCGGGTTGCTGAGATGCTTTTGGATGCAATTCTTAGCACACAAGAGAACTTCCAACATAGCAAAACTGATTGCCAAACCTAAAAAAAAGAAAGTCTGCATCCAGTGATGACCTTCCTGTGATCCTGGATGTCATATTCCTTTTCTGCTGTCTCAATGAATTTTCCACACATTTTTGTAAAGTGTGTTGAGTCTATTTTGGTGGTATAATTCCCATGAATGTTCTGAGTGCTCTCTTTGCCCAGCCCTGACCTCACCCCACTGTGGAGATTTTTTTATTTTTTCCCATGTTGAAAACTGCCAGAGACTTTAGGCATAATTTTCCCACACACAGTGAAAATAAAACACTTACAAAAATGCACCCAAAAAGCATCCCAACAAACAAATTTTCCCCCAGAGAAAAGTTCTGTTTGAAAATCAAAGTTGGTTGTTTGTTTCGTTTTACTTTGAAGTACAAGTTGAATAGGGATCCAGAAAAGCAGTCTGCTTGGACCTTCTTCTCCTTATCAAACCCCTTATCAAATTGCCCACCAGAGAACTGGAGATTTTGTAGAAGCCCTGGGCAGTTGTAGCCTTGGGGGTACAGCTGCTTAACCTGCCGCACCCTCCTCTGGAAGAAGTTCCTGTTCCTTCAATGCTTGTGTCCACCCTTTCTCCTTCAGGTTACAGTCTCCTCGTTTGTGCTGACACAGCTGGCTTGAGGCCGTAAGTTGGCTTGCTGCAGTGATTTAGATGAAATCCCAGCATTTCTGGAAGGCTGGGGTTCCAGTATCACTTTGTCCAGGGCAGCGCCCAAAGCAGCTGTGCTTGCACAGGATGAGCCCTGATGCAGTGCACCCAGAGGGCAGGGAACAACAGGAGCTTTCTTCTCTGGCTTTATTTGAGAGCTAAAGAAAAGGTGCTTTGTATTGCCCCCACCTGAGAGTAGATCCCATTGACTACCTGGGACGGTCAGCTGCAAGCACTATACTGGTAGATGTGATAAGGGTTTTTTTGTGAGATGCTGACAGTGACCCCTAGAGCAGCCCAGAATTTAGGAGCCATAAAGGAACTGCACATTGGCTGTTTGGTTTCTTCTAAGTGTCTAAAAAGTGTCACAGTTTTTTTTTTTTTTTTTAAAGACAAGCCATGCAGGATACTAACTTGACAATCAACTGTCTTTTAAGATGGCCCATTCACTGCTGAAGGATCATGGCAGGTACCATATATTTTAGCCAATATGCAATATTATGTATTTATTTTACCCCAAGTGATCTTTAGAGCTGTCAATCTGTTGCATTTTGCTGGTCCTAAACTAAACAGAATAACTCAGGATCCTGTAACCAGAGCAGCCCTTCATAAATGAAGGTCAGTTGGGTGCAGTGCTGTAACAACAGCCTGTAGGAACAGCCTTAGACCAAGGCATCTTTGTTAAGTAGAGGAATATTAACTACACTGGAAGTCCCTGAAAGTGGGTGGTTTCTACTGCCAAGCTCAGTAACGTTTTGTCATAATGAAAAAACAATACTGTCTGCAAGTAGGGTTTGAAAGCGTCTCCTCGCATCTGTTTGTCTGAGCTTGGGAAAAGATGCCATTGGATGAGAGTCCCAAATCCTGCTGTGTCTGTGTTTGTACTTGAAGGAAAAGCTTTAAATGCCAGTGAAAGCCCAGGCATCTTTCATGAAGCTAGTTTTAATTTATTTTTAGACTTGATTAATAGTTACTGCAGTATTTGCCTTGCACATTTTTAATGGAATGCTTAAAAAAACTCATTTAGTATGTGATCCCTTCTGTGTAATTGTGCTGTCATACAATGTCTTTGGTGAGAATGAACTAGCACAGTTTTACCCAGAATTGTTTGGAAGACACCAGCGTGGAAAGCAGAGATGACTCACAGTGCCTTGGAGGAAGAAGAGCTAGCAGTTAACCACAGAACATGGTATTATCTCTATGCCAAAGCTGGCTGAGAAAGCTAGCATATTTTTTCCTCTTTGCTATTTCAGGGGGGAGAAATATTGGCCCTTGAAGCAATCTTGATAATCTTGTCAACTTTATGAGTTTAGAGCAGGTAGCAGGGGAGGCATATGAATCAAAAGGAGGTGGTAGTTCCCTTCTAGAAACCAGTTATTTTTATTTGATGAATAAATACATATGAAATATTCTCCTTAGTTTTAGTGGATTCCTCTGAGTAAATAAACTTGGTTGCATAACAAGAATGTGGTATGTGATAGATAGAGCATATGATCAGATAATAAGTATTTCTGCATAAATTTATTTTCTATGTCTGTATTCTTATTTTTTTAGTAGTATCTACATGGCATCTGTTTCTACTGCAGGCAGTTTCCCAGATGCCTGTAAATAAAGAATGTCTATTGCAAGTGAAATAATAAGTATCTCTTCTCAGTTGTTTTCTTTTTGCATTTAGTGCAGTAATGTTCTTGCTGGTGAAGATGGCTCAACTTTACAGACAGAATTAGGTGAAAAACACAGCAGTTAAATCTTCATTTTGGCTTCTTTACAATTAAAATCTATATTTTAAAGTGTATGTTGACTATTTTCTTTTTGTGATATGTTTCATTTAAATTAGCTTGACATTTCTTTTTATGTCTAGTGGCCTTTTCTTTCATTTACACAGAAAATAGAGTAAGAAAGGGGTTAGCTTCCATTTTGAGTCCTACTTCTTTTCCTTACCCATTACCTTCCGAAAGATGTAAAGACATATTATTGCTATTGTGGTGCACTGACCTGGGCCTGTTCCCGTGTAGATCTGCTGCTCCACTCCTTTGTATGTAAGGGTGCAAGCTTGGGGATCAAACTTGAGCCATTTTCTTCTTGTTTCTGCCAAGGAGAAGGTGAAAGACCTCATGAAATACTGGATTTCGCAATTGGGCTGCCACTTTTGCCAATTACTTTACTTTGTTTAGTAAAAAGAAGTAAAAACAATGGTATAGGTAGGAGCAGTATTTGGCAGTGGCCACAGGAGAAGCCATACTGAAGGATGCCTCAGGATTGTCTTGGTTTCCAAGCATCTGATAAGGAAGGCACTGAACAACCTCTGTGACAAGGAGCTTGAAATTGCTTTCAGGCTTGTAGGGTATTGCAAGCATATTGTCTTGTGGACAGGAAAAAACCCTATGTGAAGACTAAGCCTGTAATTTAGTCCACTGGTTAATAGTGAAATGTCTGGATGACTTAATTTAACAATGACTATCAAGGTGTGAATCTTCTTTGCCCTGATGAAACCACCTGAAACAGTGATTGGTAGTTGGCATTGGCTGTGAGAAGGTCTGCTTTCTAAACTGTTTCCTGCTTGGGAGAAGTTGTTTTAGGGTGTTAGTATTGTGGGAGACATCCACTGGGCTCTCAACAGATTAGTATCTGATGAACAAGCATTTTTTTACACCTGTAATTTCAATAATAAGTGATTTCTCTTTCACTTTCTACCCCTCCTACCTTGTATTTCAGTGAGTGTTATGCCATAAGATGAGCTTTCTTTAGATATATAAACAAGATGATGTGGTGCAAATTACAGAAGATTGCTAAGCCTTGATTTAGTTTTCTCTCTGCTGTGAGCAAAGAGAAATTATTTAAGAACTGACACTCAGGGTTTTTACTTTGGCTGAGCAACTGTTCTGCTGAGGCTGATTATTTCACATGCCAGTGGTTGAGAGGCAGCTTCAGATTATTCCTGCTGCTAGTGTGAATGTCCTTATTTATCCTATCTTCCCTTCTACTGAGGATAATTTGGGCTTTAATTTTCCCTCCTGTCCTCATCTTGTTTTGGCAGCTGATGTATAGGAACACTTCCTGTGTCTCAAATGTTTTACATAAATCTGCTGGGGGGGACCACAGGCTCTACAAGAGTGACTGTGCATGTTATTCTTTTGTATTTTTGAGTCTTTTTCCACCTAGGAACTGCTATTGGTAGGGGAAAATATTAAAGTGTTTTAGGGTTGCAGAAAAAGAAACAAAAAAAATTCAAGGTTGATTTCAGGCAGAAGGGGAAATTGCGGGGGGGGGGGGGGAGGGAAGTAGAGAAAATGTTTTTTGTTGGTCACAGTTGGTGCTCCTGCTGAATACGTGTTTGTGTACATACGGAGTGAGCACATGTGCAGGCACTCCATACAGGGAGAACACACACTTAGACCATATGTTCATTGTTTTATATGTTTTGTTTTCGCTTGCATTTTTATCCAGTTTTTAAGGGGGCTATTTTAATTGGGATTAAATATAACTATGTAGGACAGTAACTAAGGTACAAATTCAGTGTTTTCCTTCTCACCCTCTGTATGTCAGCAACATTCCTTGTGCTCATTCTCTGCCAAGAAATTAGTTTCTTTTAACCTAGAGCCTGTTGTGAGGAAGAGAGGAGATTGCAGCATTCCTTCCAGGCGTGGTGGGGCTGGGTTTCATTTACAAATTTTGTCCAGAGTTGCAACACACTCCTCTGTACTTAGCATGTACCAGGCTAAGCTAGCATGTAAATTTAAAAATAAACTGAAAAGGCTTTACTGCAGTCCTACACCAGTGCACAGAATGCTGTCTTCCAAAGTTCACTGTTTGTGCCTGGTTTACAGAAAGAGCACATATTTAGTTTGGTTCCTAGAAGAGATGTTCATACAGTGTCAGTAAGGTCAAATAATTTTGCTGGTTTGGCTGTGAAGTAATTTTGAAATGTGTTTTAAACATACAGGACTCAAGACAAAAAGATGTGCACATACACCATTTGTATCTATAGGAAGAAATAGTTTCCTATGGTTTGCATGTCAAACAGTAAGACCTGGTTATTACATATAAATGTGTTTTCAGTGTTTGAATGGTTAGGTGTGCCCAAGTGTCTCACAGGGTTATAAAGTTCCTTTATAGCATTTTATTATTGCAAATACCTAGTAAGGTTTATTAAGTTGCATATTTTGTATGTCAAAGAGTATGTAATTCAAACACCTTTTATATTCATGGACCTAGTAAATAAAATGAAGAATAACGATTTCTGAGATTGCTGATGATTCTTCTCTGCTTCTTTAGCTACTGTCTCCTTTCTTGTTCTTTGTGGTTCTGTTATCTACAAAAACATTTAGATTAGTGTGTTAATTAGTTTATGTTAACCAGCAGAGGGCTTCTACCTCAAAGCAAACAGCCTTATCCCTTCTGCAGTTTCCTTGGTATCCTCTTAATCAGAGAAATGGGAAACAGACATTTATTCAGTTGTCTTAGGGTACTTCCCTGCTGGCAGGATGATCCTCAATTACATGTTAATAGATTCTTTAATACAGTTTGGTTTTAACTGACTTCCAGTTACTTTTAATACAGCTGTCAGCATTTCCACAGGAAACTTGGATGATCCAGTAGAAGTTTCTTGTGCTTCACCAAAATCTATTTTTTTTAATTATTTCTAAGTTTCTAAATGTAACTGGCACGTTGCATATGCATATTTGTAAATGTAACTGGCACGTTTCTGTGCGTATTCAGGTATTAAAAGTGTTTTGAACCCCTTCTTAGTATGAACAGAGCAGTTGCTGAGCAAAATAGTAGCAGAGTGTAAACTGATCTTACAATTTAGATTAAAGCAGTGCAAATTGCATTTATAAAGTCAGAATTTGTTTAAACCCGTGTGATCACTGCAGAATGCTCAAGAGCAGAGAGGAATATGTGTGGAGACAGGATATTACAAAAGCACACAGCTTTTCTGGGAGGTTGGAGCTGCCCGAGGAGATGCAGGGGATGGTTTGATTTGTAGCAGCCTTGTTGTCAGCTGTGCTGAGCAGTTTGGGGCGGGTGGGTGCCTGGTGGAGTAAGGGTCAGTGCATGAGGCGCAGAAGGCACTGAATGCTGCCTGGCTGCTGTAGCACCTCTCCAGTTTCTCTTCCAGACTCTCGAAGTGACTTCTTCAGATCTGTTGTTGATAACTTCTGGTGGTGCAATGAATGGATGAGTGAAAAACCCTTACCACCTTTTCTTCAGGCAGACAACTTCTCTGTGCTCAAAAATTCCATACTTAGTTAACAATCTTCCCACCTATTAGCACTTGAGACGTGTTGGCCAACAGCTGTGAGCCAAGTGCTTCCCTGGTAAAGCCTCAGCTTTGGAGGGGAGGTGGCCCTATGGTTAGGAGATTTTTAAAAAGACTTTGTGTTATGAAAACAAGAGCACCCCAACTCAGTAGAACTTGTGTAGGAATCCAGGTGGTGACTACAGTTAGTGGGAGCTTTTAGCAGAGCTGTCTTAATTAGTGAGTTGTCATGCCCCAATCAAACCCCACTAAAACAGTTAATTACATTTCAAGCAGAGATAATAAGCGAGCTGCTGAACGCTAAATCACAACGGTGTGTCACCGTGACTGCGTCGCAGGTGCCATCCCAGGCTGGCCGCGGCCACCCCGGGCGATGGGAGCCATCCGGCTGGATCCCGGCTGGATCCCTGCTGCCACCTGCCGGCACTGCCCGCCTCCCACGCGGCGCTCCGCACTGACATTCCTGCCGGTCCTGCCGCGGCGCTGCTCGTATTGCACAGGGAGCCCGTGAAATACCCAAGGATTTACACGTGGCCCGAAGTCACCTGAGTCCTATTGCTTGTCCCTTTAGGTTGTACGACGGCATCAAACCTCACGTCAACACCTGTGTGCCGGGAGAGCAGAAGTTATTTTACCTATATATATATCTAAGCTGCTTCACTTGGAAAATACTTATTGGCTGCCATGAGGAAAAACTCATCTGTGTATCGGCAAGGCTGAAACTTAATGCAGTTGGAGCCCTTTCCTCCTGTACTCCTCAGAATATCATAGAATCATTTAAATTGGGAAGGACCTCAAAGATCATTGAGTCCCACCATTAAACAACCACTGTCAAGTTCACCACTAAACCACGTCCCCAAGTGTCCCATCTTCAGGTCCTTTAAACACCTTCAGAGTATCCATCATACTCTTACCCAGCAGAGCTCAGTACTTGAAACTGCTTGTACCCATCAGTGATTGCCCAGCTCCTTGTGTACTTGGAAGGAAATTTCCTCCAAAATTTGGGGTTTACATCAGTTTTGGAATTATGCTGATGAAGAAAACCATTAACTTGTGAATGTATTTGTACCCAGTTGAAGCAGGACGGTGTATTATGCAGAGTTAACTGCTCTTTTGGCATCAAAGTATTTCAGAGAAAAATGGTATTTTTTCCTAGGCAGTTCTGGTGGTTCTGCCCGTCTTGCAAATACCTTTTTTGCTAACAACCGAATTGTATGGCACCTTGTTTGTGTTCCTTGTTTAATTCCTCTTTCATAGTAAGAGTGGTCGTTATCCCTACATACAGCTGGTGTTGAGGGGAGAACCAGGTCCAGGTTTGCCTAGCACTTTGTAGAAACTGCCACTCTGATTTTACAGGATTTCCTTACCAAAGTAAGTGCAGCTATTAAGTCAGAGAAAATATTGTCTTCCCTGATGCAGTGAATCTTTCCAGGGTACAGAAGTTGAAAGGCGGGAGGGAGACTCTGGTGGGAGGTGCATCATATAAACCTGTCCAAAATCTGGTTTATCCTCTGCAGGATAAAACATTGTCTGCAGTGTGATTCCCCCTGCCCCCCTCCCCCCCCCCCCCCCCGTTTTTTTTTTTTGTTTCTTCGGGACCTCATAAAGTTGGAAATGTGGATGGAATGCTTGAAGAAGTCCTACAATGTAGAACTCCCTCCTCTTTTAGGTGCTCATTTATGGTATGGTATATTTTTAAGTTGAAAAAAACAAACAAACAAAAAAAACAAACACAAAAGGGTAAAACGGGTAGTAAATTAGAAACATAATTTTCCTTTGTAATTAGGGCATTCAAGGGCTCTGTAAGGGTTGTGATAGAAACAATTAATAGGCATTGCTTTTGTGTGAGACAGAGGGCCTACTTAAGTAGGTCGCGAGGCTGGTAGCCAGGAGACCTAGTTTCTTTTCTTAGCTTTACTGCTTATCCTTTCTGGGATCTTGGGCAAGTAACTTCATTTTTGATCCTTTTCTTTCTTTACTATTTTTTTCCCTCACAGGTCCATTCACACTGAGTTTCTCACTTACGTACTCTGCACAAAAACGGACACAGCCTTGACTGGAAGTTTGAGGCTCTGTTGTGATACCACAGCGTGGCTGCTTTGCTGTAAATAATTATGCAGAAATATGGGTTACTTTGTGGATTTCCTATGTGAGCATTTCATAGGGTACCTGTGAAACAACACACATGCTGTAGATAAAGACCTCCAATGGAGGACGGGTTGACAAGGTTTCAAAACTGACTGAAATTCCCACACATCTCTGCCTGAAGATGATGAGCAGGGTTGGGGAGGGGACCATATGTAGCGGATGTGGTGGTGTTGGGGCAGTTTGTGGGATGGAGGCTTTCTTGGGGCTGCTGGGGGCACCCTGCACCTTTCACTGGCTGCATCAAGAGCTGTGTAGCAAAGGGTTGAGTCTGCAGGCAAGGTGTTTTTAGTGGGCTTTTGATGATGCTGAATCCAAATGGCTTTATGACTGGCTGGTGATGAGTTGTTACCACCTGAAGGAAAATACCCAGGAAGCCTGAGAGAGAGGCATCCTCTCAGCTTTTGGAGCAGTTGCTGTCCCAGGAAGCTATAATTATGAATCATCCATGTTACTGTCTCATTGAGTCATGAGAAATGATAGACTAGGAAATGCAGGAATTAAATTAACATGTGAATTCTGCCAAAAAACACAGCCCAACCAAAACCAGAGCACGTCTGAGGAGTTTTGGTGTTGGTTTTTGTCTTTCTGCTTTGTTGAATTTTTACACTGAACCGAAACCTTTTCCGTGAAACTTTTTGTTGTTGTTTTTGCTGGCCTCAGGGGAATGCAGTGGCTGTGAGCCATGTATGTGTGTTTGTTTAACAACTTTTAGAGAATTCTTTGACAATCGGGCTGTGATAGATGGTAAAAATCCTGATGGCATGTTAGGCTATGCATATTTGCTCTTGTTCACCTCTAAAACTAAAAAAAAAAAAAAAAAAAAAAAAAGGAAGGTGGGAAGAACCAGTTTAGCTTTCTACTTCAAACCCTTTTTTTCTTATGCTGTGATTCCCTCATGGGTTTTTTACCGAGATGGGTTTGTATTAAGTGAAACAAAAATAATGCCTCAATCTTTACAAACATAACCTGGAAAATATGAAGCCTATATACTTCTGTGATGTCTTCATAAGGGAGAAAATAGTCAGGTTGGAAAATTGGCTAAGCTTATTAGAGGTGTACCTTTTTTTTCTCTTAAATGGCTTTGTAAAGTGTTTTGCATGATTAAATTTAATCCTCTGAAGTGTGTCAGATGCTAAAGTTTCCAACTGTATGGCCTTGCACTCGGCTACTGATTAAGGCATGAATTAACCTGCAACAGTTGCTCAATATGTATTGTTTTTCAAATGGCAATTGCTGTTTTCTCTTGATCTTGGGTAATTTACTTTTGATGCACACATACAACGATGTAGACTGATATGAAGCTTCTTGTGACCTACAAATAAAAAGTGTTATGTGCTAATGACAGTGTCGTGATCTATCGTGATGAATCTTTTCTTGCAATCCAATGATACCAAACTGAGCAAAGCATTGCACCACTCTGTGTTTACAGTAGCAGTGGACATGTTATAGTCAATAACCCACAGCAGTGTTTTCACCCTTGCATCACCAAGTTGTGACTTGGCATCATGATATAAAGGCAGAGGTCCAGACAGGTCAGGATAATTCCTAAAATTAAATTGCTCCCTAGACTCAGGGAAGCTCTGGGATTTATCCTGGCATTCTGGGTTAACCTGAAAGGGTTTCCTTCTTGCTGGTTCCTCTAATCTTCTGATTTTAAGTAGTACAGTGGAGAGAAGATGACTGTGATCCTGCAGTTCCTACCAGGGTTTTTTATACATTTGGCTCTGTATAATTTAGCCAGTAATAGCTGTGGGATTTTACAGTTCTCTGTACTTTTCAGCACTGGCAATTCCAAATGTTTTCTTAAAAGAAATAAGTTGACTTGAAGTATGGTCTTTGATTATTTGATTTTTACATTAAATCCTGCCTGTTTATACATGAACCACCCCAAAATGGATATTCTAGTGTTTGGGTCTCTAGGGGTATGTCACTCCACATTCTCTAAGTCTAAGTTTAAGCAAAAGGTCTAAAGAATAAAACCAAAACAAACACCCCAGCCCTACACAGGTCTCTTGTCTCATCAGGGATGGGCAGTGGTGTCTGTTAACAAAGACAAAAAACTCCAGACTAGAAGGACTTCCTGACACAGTGAGAAAAGCAAATGTCAGCAGTGCGCGCTCCCATTTGTGCACCCCTGCAGTCCCCTCCACAACCCCACTACATCAGCACTGACTTTGGGAAGTGCTGGAAGACCCAGTATGTACATATGCATTACCTCGTCAGGCGAGGTCAATTTAAATGCAGCCTATTAAATTATTTACAGAAGACAGTTGGCCAACCCATTGTGCTGTGTTAGTGGGAGCCAAAGGTCACTTTGGTGTGCCTGGTTGATTCATAGGGTAATCTGATACAGTACTTAGCTTTTTGCCTCCCAGTCAGTGGGTTAAACCTTATCCTCTTATTATGAGTCAGAGAACCATAAGTTTCAGCAAAAGCCAGAGCCTTTGTTTTTAATGGTTTTGAAGAGGCTGTGCAGCAGAATCCAGGGGGCTGCGATAGCATCTGCCAGGGGGTTGGGGTGTGTTCTGCAATAGTGTAAATCTGACTGACAGCTTGGGAGCTGGAACACTGTACCCTTGTTTTCTTAAGCTGCTTGTCCTTTTGCTAACATAATCTGCAGCAGTTAGGATATTAAGACATTAATGTTTATTCTTCAGATAGGTGGCATGTTTTTGTGTTTTGGGTTGTTTTTTTTCCTCTGAGTTCCTCACCACCAGCATCTGCTTGAAGATTCACTGAGCTGATTTTACTGGATGTGTCACACATTCATGTCTATTATTTTGCTGCAAGATAGAAACTTGTGGGCCTTTTGTCATCTTACATCTTGGTGACAAATTCTGTCAAAACCCATGGGTATTGGGGTGCCTTGGTATAACCAATTTCCATCTGCTTTTGAATGCTCTCCTTGCCTCTCCCCCATGTAGGCTTATTCCCTCCTAGGAGCAGCGCTGGTTCTGGCATGCAGGGCAAGCACTGCAGCTTTCAGTAGCACCTGACTTTTTAAAAACTTCACACTGTGGAGTGCTTTTCCTAGGTGCTAGTTTAAAGAGAAGGTGGCAGAACGTAACACAGCTGGGAGTGAAACCTATTTATGAGCTGCAGTGACCCCAGGGGGAGTCTGGTCACTAAATATCTGCTCATGCACAGGTTTGTTTATGTCCATGCACTTGCATTTAGTATGTTTTTAAATGTGCCACCAGATACAGAGGCACAAATGTTTTCAGCACACTGTTCAGGGTGCTTGTGGTGTGGACAGGCTCCAGGATTTTATTTTCCCTGTCTCCAAATCCACAGAGCTGCACAAGTGCTTTCCTATTTCTGCACGCAGAGTTCAGAAGTTTGCATTGCCATTGAGCTGGCTGAGGAAAGGAGGAGTTTTGCTTCGGTGGTTGTGCTTTTAGGAGAGCGAGCCTATCATATTTCACTCTAATCCTAAGCGATAGCCACGCAGTCGGTTTTATTGTTAGGAGAGCCTTCCTGGAGCTCCTTCACCAGGCTTTTCACTAAGGGAGATCAGGGCAGCCAGAACGAAGAGGCAGAAGTGTGGTCGGTCCATTGTCCCTCATGAGCTGTGCCATACCAGGGAGTGATCTCTGCCTGCTCTTCCCTCCTCGTGGGCTGTTTTTGATGAGCCAGAAGAGAGGACTGAATTGCATGCAAGCTCCTGGGGATCGATGCCAGGGCGAAGAGTGGAGCTACAGTTTTTGTTCTTGAGTGGAGAATGGGGAAAACGCTTGCCTTAGTGCTATATTCTGCTCAGCCTTTACATGCTTCTCTGAGCTGCTGCAAGGTGCCACTTTCTGCTGCTTTTCTCCCCTTTGTTTTCTTTGGCAGCTCCCTAAGTGCTGTATCAAAACAGCTTCAGGGGAGCTGCGCTGGCACAGTGACCTACCTCCATACTGGTGCTGGTTTAAATGCAACAAGAAGAAACCTGAAGTTGGATTGAATTTGTTTAGCCTCCCACGAAAACCACTAAGAAAGGGCACAGGGACAATTTCAGAAAAGTCTGTTTGGAACCGACGCCAATAGCTGGTTTGAAAGAAAATGAAAAAGGAGTGTGTCTCGAGATCTTTCAAACTCAAACAAAACCCAGGCTCCCTCTCACGTGCTGTCAGCTGGATAAATTTCTCCTCCTTGTCAAGGCAGACAAAGAGATTGTTTCGCAGCGATGGTGAACTCTCCTCCATGTGCCTGCAGCAGGTAGATGAGGATGACGAGAACTGGATCTACAGGAGCCAGCAGAGAAAAGGTGACTCACTTTCTCTCTAACCTTTGCAATTGCTGCTGAAGTGTCAGCCCCTGCTCCATGCTGCTCCGTCCAGCTGCTCGGGTCCCACCGGGAGCTGGGAGCTGCAGGTGGGGTAGCAGGAGGAGGAGGAAGGCAGCACAAAAGCCGAGGCGCAGCACTGCCTTGCCAAGTTTTTTTTTGTGGGGGTTAAAACTGTGAAAGCTTATAGTAATTAATGGGGAAAACCTTTAATTTCCCATCTGGCCAACATAAAGGTACTGATTGTGTGGAGCATAGGTAAGTTTTGTTTATGTTTCTGGTAGCTAATAGTCACCAGTGACAGAACCTTTGGGCCGGTGCTGCAAGAATCTCTCCTCAAAATGTGGAAGCGAAAGCCATTTAAGATTCCACTTCTAACAGGCTGGGTGGCTTTTTGGATGACTGCCTCATGGTCCTGCTGGAAAATTTTAAGTGTATTTTCTTTTATGAGGGCAGATTGAGAAACGGTCCCAGATGCAAAATAAAAGAGAAGATGAGATAGTGATGGGAATTGTTCCACAGAGAGAAGGAGGGATATCTAGGATATGAGATAGCTCTGAATGAACCCTTGAAATACTCAAACCTGGAGTGTATTTTATATGAGATTTTGAAGAAGTACTTTTATTTTTTGTGGTTTCTTTTCAAATGGAGTTTGTCAGGTATTTGTTCAAACATACCTCATATTTACTATAAATCAAATTTCAGAAGTTCGCTCTTCTGAGATGGTGAGCTACAACTACTGGTAGCTGGCTGGCAGACAGTGGGGGTGTATGTGTGTGTGTGTGGTTAAAAATACCCAGTAAAGCTAGTGGTTTGGTTGTAATTTCTCTAGTGCTGCCAGAGAACTCGTTTGTTAATAGGAAGTGTAAGGTTAACTCAATTTTGCTATAAGGTCACTTTTGTAAGAGCAGGCAGGCTCTCCAATGGCATTTGAACTTCAAAGGGCCTTTTATTTCTTTTCATTTCTGGGAATAGTTAGTAGCTATTTGACCAGAATTTCACTTCTGAGTCAGAATAGATTGTGGCTTTAGTAAATGGTTTGTATGCAGGAACACTAACACAGGATGTATATGCTTGGGCTTTGCTCCCAGCATGCTAGGAGACAGTTTTAATCTCTGCTTTGAAGGTTGTTTTTTAACCTCTTTCACTGCTGAAAAACTTCTAAAAAGGGAGTTTGCATTTGCAACCAGTGGCTAATTTTTACTTCTGATTGTTGATATCTTGATATTGTAGAGCAATTTCAGATACACTTCTGACACCTGTGGGATCTTGCATGCTGTGTATCAGAAGAACCACCCAGCCCTGATGGTGGATGCTGTGTAACTTCCACAAGGTTTCTTGTGCTGCCTTCCTTAGCTCATGCTTAAGCCACAGGGCAGAGATGGGAAGGGAAGCTTTACTGATGGATTAATGGTGTATTAATTTTTCTGAGTGATTTACATAAAGAGCCCATTGTACAGGCTTGAGGGGGAGGGCAAAATTCCTCCCGTAATTGGTCAGCAAGCTATGAAAGCCTCCCTGCCTGCCTGTAGAGGGGAAGACAATATGTAATTTTTGAAGGGAAGGTGAAGTGAGATAAAGCTTTTGCAGCGCTTATTTCCTCTTTGCAGGGCACAGTTTGACTCAGCCTGCAAAATCTGCCTGGATCGTAAATATGTGCATTTCTGTCTGATCAGGATCCTTTGCCAAACTAGCAGGGATTGCTAGGGCTGAAGGGAGTGTGGACTTTTATATACTCAGGCCGGAGAAACTTGTTATGGCTGCAAGTGTTTAACCCCGGGCTTTGAGTCAGGCTTGCACTGTGTTGGAATAGTTTGCGTATCCATACCTGGCAAAGTTGTCATCTTGGGTTTGTGTTCAAAAGCAAAATGTGTGATAAATGGCCTGTTGTGTTCTCGAATTAATTTGCTCCACTGGACTGTTGCATTACTGCTTGCCAACCTTTGTAAAACTGAGGGCTCAAAACTGTATTGTCTTTGATGCTTGAATTAACCACTTCACTTAAATTAACACAAACTAGAAAGAAATGAGAGGCACAGCAGACTGAAAGGATGGCTAGTTTTATATAGAAAACCAAACTGTCTATTTTAAGCAAGGTGAAATTTTAATAGTTTTTCAGCTATCAGAATAGTTTTTCCTGAAATTTATCCTAAGGTAAATTGTTAAAAAGATAGATCTGACAAATCACTGTCTCTCCTTCAACCCTCTCCCTTGCCTAACTGTATGTGTAAAGGCAGGAGCATTAACAGAGGCTGGAAATGAAGGAATTGTTGTTGTTCTTTCTGAGCTGTTTCTCTTCCTGTCTTTTTAAACCTCTTATTCTTTTGCCACTTCACTGCTCTTCCAGGCTCATATTGCATTCCCACGAGGCTGCTGGGTGACAGGCACAAGGCAGCATGTGTTGCGTGGTATTTCACCAGCAAAGTGGCTAATCTGCCTTGGCTGCAAACGGGAGCTTGCACACAGTAGCAAGCAGAGAGATTGGTTGGATTTGTCAGTTTAAAATGAGAAATAAAAACAGAAGTAAACAGTAACTATGAACCTGAGGCACGCCCTGATGTCCTGCGTGTGTGAAAGTCAGAGGCTGCTGCTGTGTTATTCATTTTTAAAATGTACACAACAGTGCAAAGTGTTTTGAGAACTGGTAGCACCAATCAGACTTCACATTTGATAAAGCTGTTAGTGAAAGAGACAGTAAAAGTTGACAGTAAAATAAAGTTTTGTTGTTTGAAACATTTCTTGCTCAGCCCTCTTCATCCTCAGTCAGTTGAAAGCCCTTTGAAATGAGGGCACACTGTAACTCGTGTTTCTTCTCTTTAATCAGAATTTTTAGTTCAGATTTGTTACTTTTTAAAGTAGGAGGTATTTTAAGACTGAAGCTCAGAGCAGTGTTTTCCTTTAAAAAACACATTATTGAAAAAAGACTGAGAGAGGTATTCTTTGAAACTAAAGCAAAGGTTCTTGTGTGTGTAGCAAAGGGTTTCTTAGGTGTGGAAGACTGTGACAGTCGTTCATGTGTGCCGGTGCAGCTTACCATAAGTATGACATAGGAAGTTAACTTTGAATAAAGATAAGGCATGAGTTAGTTCATGGTACAGGTCTCATGATATTTACTTTGATTTTGCAGAAAAGGAAATGAGTCACGTTGCAGCATCAGAACTTCTTACCAAGCTTTGCTGACTTTTTTTTTTCTTCTTTCTTTCTTCCTTGCCCTCGATTTTGGGTGTTGGAAGAGGAGAGCTTGTGCCCACAGCTCTGGGCAGTGTTCCCTTCATGGCTGGTCTTGGTGATCTCCCCATTGTGCTGCCAGGGATGAAGAGAAAGATAAGATGTTTCTCTGGAGCAGTTAAATATGCCTGAGATAGTGACTTTATTTCTAGCAGTCAGGTCTGGCTGCAGGTGGCAATGCATCAGAAGAAGTGTTACTCAATGGGGAGGTTATCCCCCTTCTCCCCTCATCTCCTGTCCCTGTCTATTGCTTTGATTTTTTACCCACTCCCTCCATTTCACTTGGTTGCTTTCCAACCTTTCTGCAGCATGAGAAAGTTAAAAGCTTTGTCTGCATTTTACTGCAGGCTATACTACCTGGAAAACTTATCTGGAGTCATTAGTCAGAGAAACTTTGCTTCTCAGGTAACTGCTGTGTTTTAATGACTGTTCAGCAGGTGGGAGCCACTGGTTTTCTGCTGTCTGCTGGCCAAGTCTCAGTCCTTAATATTGAAGCGTATGGAATGCTCATTTTTTTTTCTTGCAAAACCAGTCTATGTGTGAAACTTTATTTTAATGCTAAAAGTCCTTTAAATTAATAGGTAACTATTTGTGGGCTCGGCCTTTGTGTCCTTGTGGTGTGTGTCTGATGGAGCTAATCATGACGTCCGGATCACAACTCTGACCAAAAACTGTCAATTAATTTCCTAACCACCTACAGCTTATCATGGTCTGAGAACATCACACCTCCCAAGGAGTTAGGTTTCCATAAATGGAACAATTACTGAACTTCTGTCGCAGTAGCAGTATTGACAATCCCTTATTATGCCAGTAAAGATGATGTTCTTTCACTATGTCCATACTACCTGTGGTTGGTTTAAACATATACCCCATAAGTCTAATACTTTCAGATGTTTTTTTCTTCACATTCCAGAGACAGAGTTGGGACTAAAGACCTTTGGGTTTTTTGTAACTCTGAGGGGTTTGTATTTTCAGCGCTTCTTGTAGAAAGTCAGAGTAGGGATAGGTAACTCTGATGTTATCTAACTGCAGCGTCAGAGCATCACCTCAGTCTTCAGTTCAAATAATTTTTAAATTCTGGTTCTTTAAGTCCTGAATGCAGTTTATGAGGAACTTTCAGGAACAGAGCAGTAATCACATGTTTTTTTCAGTAATGACATGTAGGAGTACCAAGAACTACCAAGTCCCCATAAGGAAGATTACTGAATCCAGACCTCTTGTTGCTATTCTAATGTAAAATCATTTTATGGGGCTTTTTTTCTGTATGTTTTTGCACAAGATTTTGTGTTCAGGGTGGGAGAAGTCATGCCAGTTACTACATAGATAAAGGCACATAAACCCAAATGGAGCTGTTAGGGTTTGTAGAAGCTATAACATGATGGATTATAGTGCTGGGGCATGTCTGTAAAAAGGATTCTTGGAAGCTTTGGGCAAGTCCATAAATAATCATTTATAGAAACCACTGTAAGAGACTAGAATAACTCCAAAACACATATGCTTTATATACCTTTATGTGAAAGACTTTTAAAAATAAATTAATGTTTATTTTTAGACATGCAGTTTTGTATCTATAAACACACATATACAAATCTAAATGTTTAAAAGGAAAAAATGAGAGATTTGATCCAAAGGCTAATTTTTTGTCTTGTCTTACCTTTTCCTTTTACGTGTTGTAGGTTCTGTGTGCAAAGATAAAATTAGATAAAGTTGTATGCATTTGTAACGATTTGCCTATATGGTAAAGTTTACATCGTAATATTTGTTGTTGGAAGTGTTGGATATTGTGCTTTTATGGAAGCACAGATGGAAGCAGAGATACTGCTTACATTGCTGAGGTGTGCACTTAGCATGTTTGTATCGTGGCACAGCAGAGAGTTTTGTAAAACTTTCATGATATACACTGGCAACCAAAAGTTTTCATGCCGGGGTAAAACAGCTGGGGACAGTCAAAAGTCATGCATTTAAGTACAGCTTGAAGTGGCAACTGTTGCATGTTTGTACATAAATGCAAATTTAATCAAAACTTTGCTGTCTTTCCCATGTCTTCTGGTAAATATTGCCATAGATGGGAATCTGAGAGTGGGTTTGCTAAGCAAAAATTTGTAAGCTACAGAAACAAGTTTAGGAAGAAATTTGTTTAAACCCACATCTCTACTTTTGCTTTATCAAAAGAAAAGAAAACATAGATCCAGCCATATTTCTTCTATAAAATCCTTTTCAGATACCAATCCTTTGCTATTTTGAAAGTGCAGAAATCTTTTCTTTAAAAAAAAAAAAAAAAAAGTAAAATCTTTGTTATCTGATCAAAATGTTCCAGGTAAAAATAGAAATAAGAAAAAAAATTTGCTATGGCCTTATACATTTGCTGCAGTCCTTCCTTCTTTCCTCTTTCCCAGCTGCTATTCCAGTGTGTCTTTTTCTTCTCCAAGAAGTAGTGACTGAAGAACTGCAGTCTGTGCTAAAGGACATTTCCTGGTAGATTTTTTTTTTATGAAGAGTTGTGACTGGTTTCACTATGTACTCCAAGAGCCATAACCTCTTACTAATGTACGTTTACTGTGTTGAAGAGTCTTAATCTCTCAGGGAACTGTGGCATATTTTATGTTAGGTTGAAGGAGCTGAAAGAAAAAATAGGCTTGTATGGTGCTGCTGTGGGGAATCTGTGTATTAGAGCTGCTGTCTAATATTAGAGCAGCTACTGTCTGAGCTTTTGTTAGACAAAGCAGACATTCACTGCTGGTGTGTGGGAGCTCCCGGGGCAGGTGCTGGCTCCTTCTGGGCAGCTCTGTGCTGCTGTGAACTGAGACCCTGACTGCTTTTACCTTCAGTAGCGCACCTTGAATTTCATGTGCTGAGTAAGTCCAGTCAGTTTTCTTGGCTGGTCACTGTAGAAGACCACAGTCTTGGGAAATGCAAACAGATAAATAGCACCTGACTTACACACGTGTTTCCAAAGCTACGAGGACATTGCAACCCAATTTGTCTTTCAGTTTGGCTTTACATGCTGTTTGGATTAGCACGGTAGCTCGTGCAGTGCTCTGCATAGCATACTATGTCCTTTGCTTGCTTCTTTGCATTTCTGAAGAATTGCACGGAGTGCTGTGGTTTTCCTCCTGAGAGTGTATTGTTTTGAATTTATGAATGGTTTCCAGTTTTATTTCATTATGAATAAACTTCTATATACTTTTATACATTTTATATACTTTTTTGTTTGTTTGTTCCCAGGATACCCTCCAGTATCCAGCTAATCCTTAGGCTGAAAAGCTTGGGGCAAATGTTTCCCCGGGAGCAGGGGTCAAAACTGATGTCTCCTGACCTTCTCATTTTATTCTTAGCTAGCTATATTTTATAAAGCAGACTGGATCTTTTCCAGTGATTGTATGCATTGTTTGAGCTGAAACAACGTGCTGTATGTGCTTTCCTATGCGCTGCTTATCAAGTAATGGAATACATGAAAATTTCTGTTTCTGTGCACTTGTTAGCCAATGAGTTCATGAATTGTCCTCTCAAAATGAGGGGACCTTTGTCTCCAGCAAGGTCATAGCTCACCATTCTGGCAGGACATTGCAAATATGACAGCTACTTGTTTTTCCTCCAATCTGCTACAGATGAAAAGAAAGTTAAAGGTTAAGAATGTGGTTAAATGACTAAAGTTGATGAATTTTGAAAGAGTGTATTTAGCTTCTGTTACAATATTTGGAACAATTAAAAAGAGTAGATTTGACTGCTTGTGATTTAAACTGTGAAATACTTTTTTGGCTTGTCTTTTAGCTGCAGAATCTCAATAAAAATAAAGAAATTTAACTCTATGTTCTCCATTCACCCATTTGTTTGGTTTTGCTGACATTACCTATTAACCCAATTTATCTACTAGCCTTTCTTTCCCATTTGTAAGTAGAAACCTCTGAGTTGTCTTTTTTTTTTTTTTTTTTCTTCCCTGGGGAAATGACGTGTAAACTCTGTTATAACCTTATTGTGTAGCTTGTTGTTCTAAAGCCTGAGCTGAAGTGGTCTGTTAAAAAATAAGCCTTAGGTGCTCATGATATCTATTAAAGGTGTGTTTTCAGCCTGTATGTTGGACACTTTAGACCATGGTATATTTTCCATCCCAAAGGAAGATAGTTAAAATGTGCATCTTCTGCTCCTAGAGCTTCCCTTACATATGGCATGGTGGCTTGTGCTTGGCACTTTATCTCCCTGAAGCCATGGATTCCCTGGACCTTGAGTAGTGTTCCAAAGGCAATTATGAGCTGTGAATAGGTGCATTGCAACTGTTGCTTCACTTAGCCATTCACTCAAAACTAAGAGATCTGAGAATTGCATAGAAGGCTTTCAGTAAAGTTGCTCAGAAGCTGTCAAATCAAACACCTTAGCAGAGGGATTTTCAGGGCTGCATTTTGCATGAGAGTAGCACACGGGGATGTTAAATTGAAGTTATTCCTGGTCACACTTTCTCCGAGGTAACACAGGTCCATAATGAAAGTGCACCTGTGTATATTGGAGGGGAGGGCGGAGGCCTCTGCCCATACCTCTTCCTGTTTCGTATGTTAACTGTGGGCTGTGCCCATGAACCGTGGTACAAGAAGCCGTGCTTGATAGTTGGCAGGTCAGGTTTGATAGGAACTGCTCATCGAAGGAGGCAAGGCTTGGCCTCTTCACTACTGTGGAGTGGCATCTGCCCTCTGGGCACCATGTGCCTGGATGCACACAGCATGTCCTCATCAGTCAAGTCCCATCAGACTTGCTCCTGTCATCTGCTGCCTCTCTTTCCTTTTGCTCGCTTGCATGTGTGAGATTTTGTTTTTATTTCCCTGTGGCTTTGTTTTATTTTGCACATGCAGGTGTTTTCTCCCTAATGCAGCAGAGATGCTCACAGTTCATATATTAGGCTTAATACACTGAATCACAATCTTGTAGGTACCTTGCTAGTGACGACATTAATTAAAGAGGGACCTCTGGAAGAAACAGGCTCTTAATTTTGGTTCTGTCATTCACGTCTAATCTCAATGCCTGAAATAAGTATAGAAACTAACGAATAGTGGAAGCTGTTGCCTTTTAGAAACTGAAATTTGTTTGTGCTTGTTTGTAATTTCCATGGAGTCCTTTTTATCTTTTTCTCCCTTGTAGTCCAGACTGCCAAAGAGCTGTGAGTAAAGGGTGACTGATGTACACTTACATGGAAACTTTTATCCAGGAGTTATTAACTCAATTTTATTAACCTTGAGTAATGCATGTAATGCCATATACAGTGTATATAGCATTTTCATTTCAGAATTAAATGAGGTATTGTGACATGCATTGGCAGAATCAAGTATTAAATCCTATGTTTGATTTGTAGCCAGTTTGACCTGGTTTTGCAAAGGGGGAAGATGTCCTGTGCTCAGCAGCACAACTCCCTTCCAGTGGCTGGCTATGACAGTGGAGGTCTCAACACCAAGAGGGCTGCAGTGCTTCCACAGTCTCTGTCAGATGGTGATTCAGATGGGATTGTCAGGAAGGCAGGAAATCTATTAAATTAATCAGGTCAAATGAGGAATAACCTCTTTTATTCTGTCTGCTCTATGCTGACAATTCTCACACATGTGCCAGAGTCTCAGTGAAGAAGCAGTTGTGTTTCTACCCCAGGGTCAATGGCAGAAAACATCTCAGGGCTGTCTTAGGTTTGTAGCAAGGCAAGAATCAGAACAGGTGGGAATTCAGAAATAGTTCCCATTGCAACACACATGTGAAGCTGCAATAATGTACAAATGGCTCTATCACCCTGCCCTGGTTACTGATGAAAATACTGGCTCGGTTTTGCTGCCCAAGGACAGCACATGCTCAAGTGTCAATTCTTGTAATTCTTTTTCAAGGACTTGGATGTATTTTGGCCCATAGCTTTAAAACAGAACTGCTTAAAGCGCTGCTGGTTTTGTCTCATTATTTCAGTGAACTATTTCTGGTCTGTTAGGTAAGCATTTTGATGTTGTGAATGAAAACGGCTCCCCAGCTAGTACTGTTGATGTGCCTATACACTTGTATCCCTTAGGTCAGAAGAGAAAGTGATTTTTCTGTTAATTGCTTTGTGTTGATCTGGGATGTGTTTCGGCCTTGGGGAGTTTTTCTGATAAAAGACCATTGTTGTGTATTTGGTTGCAATGTGCCATAATTGTGTGTATTTCAGGAAACAACCTGTTCATTTCTCCTCCTCCTTGTGGGATGGTGCAGCTGTCTTTGTATTCCAGGGTGACAGTGGGGTAATTCACGTGTCTTTTGTGCCGCTCCATGTTTTTGGTATTCCTGGTTACCCAAAGGTGGCTTCAGAGCATTCCACTCAGAGTGGCTTGTTGTTACCAGGGGTGTTAGTGAAATACTGACAACATCAGTCTGAGGGAACAAGCCATTGCCAGCCTGTGGCAGTTTTCTGGAGCAATGCACAGGTGACTGGGCAAATGAAAGTGCCCGTGAGGCACATTTTTGCTTTGTTTTAATAATAATCATTATCAATAAAGCCCTGTTACATCCATTAATCAAAGCTAATTTGGCACACCACCCTTGCAAAACAATAATCCTTGTTTTTTATTTAAGGGCAGGTCTTTTAGCAGTAGATTGAAATGACTGGATTGCCTTTTGTTTTCCCAGGCTTTTTCTTCAGAACTTCTGCTCTACCCACACTTTAAATTTACTATTGTCAGTCACTGTTTTCATATAATTAGTTTTCTTCTGGTCACGTGGTAAGCCTCTGTACACTCTGGTCCTACCCGCAAAACAAGGAATGCCTTCTTTGTTCAAATTCTGTGGCAAGAAATTCCTGAATGAATTTGAAGAAGTTGGTTACAGATTCCTTTCTTGACCTACAGCAGCTCTTTAAAAGTTTTTTACCCTTTCTGTGCCCTTTGTCTGAAGAGTAAGGCAAACAAAAGATAAGGCGAATTAATTCATTACTTCATTGTGTTTGTTTTCTTCCACACTTAAGGCAGAAGACAGCCCATCGCTAAACCCATTTATTTTATTAATTTTAAGGCCAAGCATTTTGTGTCTGCACCTGCAGACACTGCTGGCTTTATAACAGAAGAACTTTTGGTTTGTAATAATCAGAAACCCTAGCACAACTTCACGAATGCTATGTGTAGTATCTCACTGAAAACTCCACTAGTATAGCTATAGCTAGGGTAGGAATAAAAATAAAGTTATTTCACTGAAAATCATCTTTTGATGAAAAAAACACACATAAATAAAGGATTCAATTTTGGCTCCTGAATTTACATAGGACTAAAGTGGAACTGTGTCCCTCCTTCAACCAAGAGGTCATTGCTTTAGATTTAATTCTCTAGAAAAACAATTTCAAATTGTTTCAGAGATTTTGTTGGAAGAAAGTTGTTTTGTAAATCAGTTCTAGCTATGGGCATACATTTTTTTCCAAAATGTTTGTATTGGTTCTGTTCATCCCTATTGCTTAGAATTACTAAAAATTAATTTTTTTCTTCTATATTTGAATATTAGGAAAATTCTCATGCCAGTCTTGAAAGGTGCAACAAGGCCCTATAGCTGCAAATCTGGGAGTGTGAGAGTAGCTCCATACTAGTTGTTTCACTGATGATTTCAGAAGATACAATCAGTACAAGTCACCTGCCTGCATTACTTTTTGCAGGAGAGGGTACATCTTTTTACCACTTGCTATGGTGAATACCTACCAATTTTAGTTATTTGAATTAATTATGGTGTTACTTTAATTATTCACAGTGGATTCTTTAAAGGACATACTTTCTGCTTGATCATTTGAGTAAGTTACTTGTTTCATTATGTTTGCTGCGACTTGCCCTAAACGAATTTCTTAATCTTAAATAATTTTTAAAATATTTCTTTCCTTCTTTATTAATGAGGAAACGCCATCCTGAGTCATCAAGAAGAACGGATAATATAATATGTGCTGTCAACCGCTAGAGATAACAGCAAAATATTTTTCTCTCGCTTCGGAGTTACAAGAATATTTGTTTTTACTTACCAAAATAGTGGTTAAGATCTTTTTCACCGGTGCTCTGTTTCCAAGTCAGTGCTGCCCCTTTAAAGATACACTGGGGCTGACCTGACCTCTCTTTATCTCCCCTCTCTTATCACCAGCGGGACCGTGGGGCCCGGTAGGCTCTGGATCTGGCTTTCCTTTTTACCTAGTGCTTGAGCTGCCTGCAGACTAAATGGTGTTGGGTTGTGTCAATCCTCAAATCGAAAATTTTATTTTTATTCCAGCTGTTTTCTTTGGATAGTTTCTCAGGGTGGGTTGTGGGGTTCTTTTGTTGTTGTTTGTGGTTTATGCACAATTGGAAAGGGAAGCATGTCAGAATGATTCAGACTTTCGAAAACCCATAGTTGGCACCCATCCAGGGTATCAGAAACGGATTGCTTTGGTTCCAAAAGGAAACAGGGCTTAATTAGATGTCCAAACAGCCCTGCTAGCTGGCAGTCTAATTGGGATGCACTTTGCTATGCAGCAACACACGAGGCAGGACAGAAGGAGCCTAAACCCTCGTCATTTTTCTCTGTGAGTTGGGCAGGTCTGATCTGCATTTTCTTCCATGCTCATTTTAATGGTACAATCTTTATTAATCCAAAAAACGGTGCAAGTATGTATATATTTTTATTGGATTTATTTTCCTCTATCCTGTTGCATTTTCAGATTAGGGCAGCTAAGAGAAACAGCACTAGTGATGTATGTTTCAACAAGGGGAAAATGACACTGAAGTGTTTCTTCTAGTTTGTCTCAGAGAGATGAGAGACATTTAAGTGAGTTGAGAGTAACGGAGAGAATGTGGTTTGGTGTTTCAAAATTCATGACTTCATGCAGTTAAAACATTTCTATTTAAAAGATCACAACCAGTTCTTATTAAATATGGATATATGTGCACAGTTCTCCATGTCAGTCATGGTCTCCTCTATGGAGCCAATCTATTTAGCATCCACTTAGTAGTAGCACTGCCTGCCTGAGAGGTGGCAATAGCAGATGGCCATATGGCAGCCAGGAGAGGTGCTTCTCCTTTCATGGGATAGATATGGTGGGATATGTTCCTTCACATTTGTAGCTGTCTCTTCACATGAGCGCAACATGTAATGCTTTACAAAGTCAGTATACTTTGTAATATGACTGCTGAAAGATATTTCCATGTTATTTCCATAGAGTTCAGCCAGGTGCAATGGGGAAATCTGGCTCCCTAATGTCACAGACTGCAAAATGAGATACAGGCAGCAGAAGAACCAGTTCCCTGATGGGGCTTGTAGCAGTGACCAGGTGTGACATCCTGCAAGTGTCACAGCTGCCAGAGAGGGGCTAGGCACTTATTCAGCTGCTGCAAAGGGCCAGGCAAAAGAACTGGGGCTTGGACCTCCTGCCTTCCTAGATGGCAAGGTCCACTACCTTTGAGGCACTCAATGGGGATACCAGGCCTCCTTAGTTTTGTCTTTGGAGCACTCATAGAGTCCTGACACACTAAAAAGGTAAAACAGATGCTAGACTGCTTTATGCCTGACTGCAGTTTAATCCTTCTGCTCCCTTCCCAAATCTGTGAATTTTTATATCACTTATTTATTATTTTTTTTTTAAGCATTCCTTCTTTCCCAGCGGACATCAGGACAGTGGGGATCCTTTTCAGGCTTCTTTGCTCTCCTCCTGGTGAGGGTTGGAGTGGGAACTGGTGAACAGGACAGTGTATCCCCTGAGGAAAATACACTTCCCCAAGGGCCCAAACCTTCCCAGAGAAGTGTGTGCCACTGGTGTTACAGCCCAGAGCAAACGGGACTTTTCAGCAATTTAATACCACATTGTCTCTAATCTGTGTCTAATTTCTCAGACAAAATTACTGTTCCAGAGCTGGCTTCCTTTTCTTTGTTTTATTGTCAATTTTTTCCACTGCCTATATTCAGAATGTACTGCTGGTTTTTTTTCTGGGTAGGTTTTTTTTTTGTTTATTTGAGTTTTGTGTGGTTTTTGGTTGTGTTTGTTTGTTTCTTTTGTTGTTTTGGGTTTTTTCTACTTGTGTTTGTGGTTCCCCTAGAATCAGTTGTGTCCTTTTTCAGTCCCCAGTGGAGTGCTGGCAGCTGCTCTCAGTCCCCAGTGATTATCACTGATGTGCTGCTTACTTCCTCTTCCAGGTAATTAATGAGTAGATTTAACAAGATCGGACCTTAAAATCCCTCTGGTATCCAAGTAACCTTCCTCCAGCTACAATATGGTTTTGTTTATTTTGCCTCCATAAACTGTTTATTTCTGGAGCCTTCTGAAGAGTTATGGTAGGAAAGACTGCGTGCATGCCTGGAGTACCAGAAAATGGAATTAAGGGGAAAGGGCCTCTTTGCTTCTCAGATCATAAGGAAATCTTGACATTAGTCTGTACCCTTTCTTGTAGGATATGACATTGGTTTTGGATTTCGAGCTGCTGGGATGCAATGTCTCCACTTTTCTGCCACTGCAGCCTGTTCTTAGTCCTCTCTAAAACAAAGTAACTTTTCTTACAGGATGACAGATACTTGAAATATGATACTTTAATATCAAAGACCAGCATCTCATCTCATTAACACTGAGCATCTCATTAACACTGAGCATCTCATTAACACTGCTTCATCTGGGGTCTAAACTGCTGTTTTTAAGGCATCTATACGGGGTTTTTTTCTGAACCTTCACCCAATGATAACATGTTAGCATGTGTTCTTTATTTTCATTTGGCTTTACATGGAGGATTTTAGGATTTGTGCTTTTGGAGACAGTTGCAATTCTTGTTTGTTCAGCAGGATGGGTTACCCTGATCCCTACCTTGTTCCCTGGTTCTTGTATTTCTTTGCTCTTCAAGGCCAAACCCTATAAAAGTTAGTCAACACAACAGAGTTGAATTTAGACCCAAGTACTATGGCTGAGCACAGTGCTGTGACCCTTATAAAATAAAATGCTTAAAAAGTTGTGCGCTTCTATTCCTGAAGGTCTCCTCTGCAGAAACAGGGCATATGTAAGAAATCTTTTTAAGCCACAACATCTCTCATGCTGAGCAGAGAAATCACAGAAGGGTTTGGGTTGGATGGGACCTTATAGAGCATGTAGTTCCAACCCCTCTGCTACAGGTAGGAACACCTTCCACTAGACCAGGTTGCTCGAAGCCCCATCCAACCTAGCCTTGAACACTTCCAGGGATGGGGCATCCACCAGCAGCCTTAAGGCATACAGATAGGCATATACAATATTCAAAGAAGCTTTAAGCATTTTCTCTAGCTTGACTGTTCAGATGCACTTAGAGGATTTTTGGTTATTAATTAAGCCTCTATTTATAGATGAAATAGGAATCTGCACAAAGCACTTTCTTAAGAGCGGGGTAAAAAATTTAAAAAATCAGAGAGCAAAGCCAGTAATTTTTAAGGAACAGGTGAGTGGGATTGCAGTGACGTATTTCCCTAACGCTGACCCACTGATAGCCATAAGCTGAACGCACAGCGGTGACAAATGCTGACAGATGAGCTGTATTGATCCTCCTCAGAACCGCCGGCCCGTCCTGTGAGTGGCCCCTCGTCCACACGCGTTTCCCTCCGGGCTGGGCGGTGCGGGGATGCTCGGGGGTTGTCCGGAGGGGGGCGGGCCGGGTGGTGGGGGTTTCCCGGGGGGTGCCCGGAGGGGAGGGGGCGGTGCGGGAGCCGGCGGCGGGAGGGCCCCGTCCCGCCTCGCTGCTGCCCGCGCCGGCCGCAGGATGTTCTGCCTGAAAGGTGAGGGAGCTGCGCGGAAGGCAGGCAGGCAGGGAGGGGGGCTGGCGCCGTCGTTCCCAGCGGGACCTTTTGGTCTGTCGGAGAGTGCGGGGATATGTGGTTCCTTTTGTTCCGGCGATGCGCGTCGCTGCCCGGCCTGATCCTGCGGGAAGGTGCCGGACAGCCTGGCAGACAAAAGGCCGGGTGGGCGCGGTGCGGGCAGCGGGGGCTGCGCACACGGGGGATGGGTGGAGGGGTAGCGCTGCTTCCCGGGAACTTCTGCGGGGGCTTCTTGTGTGGAGCATCTCCACTTCACTGGTGACGCCGCACCACGGGCGTACTTGCCTTTATTTGTTTTTCTTGTCATGGACCGCCCGGAGAAGAGCAGAGAGTTGGTCGTGCTGCGTTATTGCAGATGCTTGGTAGAAACACAGCTGCCCTGCCGGGTGATGCTTCCTCTCGTTTGGACATGGTACAACAAGAGTTTTTACGCCCAATGAGATAGATGTTTATTTTTTTTTTTTTTTTTTAAATTAAACTTCTTAAGAACATGGTTCTGAAACTAAAAGATTAGGAAAAGCTTACTGGTTTTGTTTAGCGCCCATATTTCTATTACAAATTGATTGTACTGCTACTTTTCTTACTCAAGTAAGATGAAAGCTGATTCCAGAGAGCTGTTGTAAGGAAGGGTGTAGCAGTTGTAAAAAAACATGATTTCCTTGGGAAAGAGTAGCGATTAATTACTTCAGTGCTTATCAATGCTTGCTCAGAGTGTTTTTCTCTCTTAAGTTAGCTAGGGACATGGGTCAGTGGTGGACTAAGCAGCGCTGGCTTAACAGTTGGACTGGATGATTTTAGAAGTCTTTTCCAACCTAAATGATTCTATGATTCTATAAAATATTGACAACTTTTATTCTACTACTGACTTCTATTTATGCAAAGTTCCCGCTAAGGATCTTGGTACAGTTGCCAACCATAAATTTAAAAAGATAATAAAAAAAGATATTTTCCTGCAAATCATAGAGGAGTGATTCAGTGTTTCTAGAGAAAATCTTAATGAATTGCACAACACAATTCGCTATGCAGTGATTTATCTTAGTTGTTCCTGTGTACAAAAACCCTGCACTGTTTAAAATTCTTAACTCCACAACAAGAGATTTTCAATTCACAACAATTCAACAGATCACTGGAATTATAAAACAATAAAAGATAAAACTTTTGTTGAAGCATTAACTTAGCGATACAGGACAGAAGTTGATGTTTAAGTGAAGAGTATGAATAGGTAAAAGGTTTTCAAGCCAGTTGAGTAACCAGGCAGCTAAAAAGACTGAGACTTCTGTGATCTAGATTGCCTGACTGAAAATGAACCAAGGAGTAAAGTTTTCAGAGATTGTCCTATGTGCAGCAAATGAGCTTGTACATAAGCAAAATATTTTTCTTTTGCATAATAAAATGGAATTACGATAGCTTTTTTTTTTTTTTTTTTTAAGTCTTAAGTTAAATGTATAGGAAAAGAGTTCTTAAAATGTTCAGGTTTTATTTGTGAGTAGGTTGCTAGTTACAAGATACAAAAATCCGTCTAAGGGCTCCTCTTCAAAGTGATGCATAGCAATATATTCTGATGCATGGTAATTCCTTCCTGTTTGCACTCTATGTCACTGTGCTTTGCTCTATTTTGTTAGTTTGGAGTAGACATCTCCTTGCCTTGATTAGCAGCAGTTATTGTGTATTTCGTTATTAGGCATTGAAAATCATGATCCTGAAATAATTGTCTGGAGTGTTACCACTGATAACTTCAGCATGCAAAGGAGAGATGTTGTTACACACCAATCCTTTTACTGGCTTGATTGTAGCCTGCATAGGAAGGAGGATTTACTTGTCTGTTAGACAGCAGGGCACATCTGCCTTTCAGGTGCTGGTTTGTTTGGACTCTGAGGGCGCAGGGAGAAGCAGTGTCATTGTTCAGGCCAGCTCCCAGCAGTGTTTTCTCAGTCTAATCTCTCAAGCAGTCTCGTCGATTTGATAAATGAATCCCAGGTCTGAGTCGGTGTACTCACTGGGTGTGGATGTGCTGGGTGTACATGGAATGATGAAATCCCCACTCTAGAAGTCGGTCTCCATGAGCTCTAGGGGCCTGCTGCCTCTAATTTTTAACTTTTTTTCCAGGGGAAAACAGGTGATCAGACTCAGGTGTCTCTGCCCGTGCATGGCAGGTGACCCAGTGTCTCCTGCTCTCAGGATGACCCAAGTTCTCCCGTGCTGGCTGGGGTGCCAGCCTGCCCTCGCACCTCACTTACTGCTTCAGCACAGCCTTCCAGCTCACCCTCATCATGGGAAACATGGCTTGTATTGGTGTTTGATCTAAACTGGGTGTCTGCAGCAGAGGCAATATTGTGTCCTAGTTATTGATCTTTTGGATGTAGATGAAGTACAAATGAAATATTTAAATAAATTTTCCTTTAAAAGAATTAATTCCTAGAAACGTCATGAGCCAGTTCATTGGCATATGCTGAAAAAAAATGACCTCATGTTTCTGTAATATTTACCTAAAGTTTCTATTTCCTTCATAGAATTGTAGAATGAAAATAGTGCCAAGAAGTGCTGTAAAGCAGGCATGTGTCCCTACTGCTTGCCTGTGCTTGGGAAGTATTTTCCGTCCTTGCTTGTCTTACAGCTGTGGATTTCAGAGGGAAGTCTTTTATACTAATAATAGCAAGAAGTTATGATAGAAGCTATCGGTGAAAAATCCCAGGCATGTGCTGCTTGCTCTCTGAAGAGGAGTTCCATGCTAGAAATACAGATTTATTTTTTTATTTATTTTTCTGTAAAAGATCACAGGAATGCTCACCAGTTATCTCATGTGTTCTATGCATGTAAGAACATTCCTTGGATTCTTTTCTTGGCAATTTTCTCATAAAATATCCAGTGTTTGAAATCAGAAACAGATTTTCTGTGTCTTTAAACAAATGTATTTTCCAAGTTGCACTAGAGAGGAAAAAAATGTGTAGAAGTCATTTTCTTTTTTCTTTTTTTTTCTGTTTAAAGTTTTACTTTTTTTGTGTGTAGCAGCAGGCCAAAATAAGGATGGGTACTTCAAGTAGTCTAAATGAAGGAATCTGTCAAAGTGAAGATTCATGGCAGAATTAAATAAGTTTAGTTTAAGCCTGGGATTGATCTTCTGGCTTTTCTTCTTCTGACCTAATTTCAGGTTTTTTTATTTCTGTCTGAGTTATGTGTAATTGGAATGGGACCCATTATTTTTGTAGGTTTTTTTATATCATATGCATTATTTTATTAGGGTGAGTAACTTTGGGGACATTTCTCATCAGCAATTCTTCAAAGTATAAAGGCGGTTTGAACAAACATCGAATTAGTACAAACTGAGTTTTAAGTACCAAACATATGACTTTAAGTTAAAAACAAAATCTACTTCTGAAAGAAGAGCTCTGCTGTTTTTCTTCATTTCTCATGTATATTATGGAGTGACTCCTTTTGCTCTTCTTTTTCCATTCTTTTCTTTTTGCCACTGATTTTCCTATTCCCACTTTAGTGAAGAGTTGGTTGGTTGGTTCATTCCAGGACTGCTGATTATCAGCTGAATGAAGTGTTCACAGTTACACCTGTGTGAATCCTTGGCATGCCAGGAAAGCCACTGAGAGCTCTGCCAAACACATTGTATTCACATGCTGTGGAAAAAAATTTGGTTTTGCTTAATTGCTAAAGAGGTGTTAGTGTTTAAGACTGTGTACAATTTGAAGGTTTTGTTCGTTTAATGACAAGTTTATTTAATGTCACACAGAAGGAAGGAGGGGTACAGAGGTGGGGAAGAATACATCCGTGGCTGAGCGTGGTTGACAGCATCTGGTACAGGACCAGCCTCTCTCCGTCAGGCAGCAGTGAATGGGAATGGCTTCTAACCGTGCCTGGAAGTACAGAATGAAATTGAACATATCAAAAGGAAGATTATAGGTCTGGATAATAACATTCTTGCTGAACTTAGTCAATGCTCATAAATACTTAAAGGTAGAAGTGTATATTCAATACCATTCAAGTACTTCACCTAAGGCTACAGTCCTATGGTGTGATGAACTTAACACCAAGTAAAACACTGTTTAAGCTTGGATTAATTTACAGTCTAAATGCATTGCAAAAAGGCAGCACATACAAAAATGGAGTGAATTTCCAAAGGTAGTGGAGTGCCTGGGTGGCATGGTGCCTACCTGGCTTATTTCTTGGCTCTGTTTGTAGCAGACTGGGCAAATAGAAACCCCAAAAAGCGCTCATGCCATGCTGACCCGTTGGAGGAGAGTGGCATACCCCAGCTCTCGTTTCTGCAATTCAGAGGGCGCCCATAAATACATTTGATTGTGTAAGTGTGTTGTTTCACTCCTTGGAGCTGTTTTATTTGACCGTCTCTGAGGAGACCACCAAACAGCACGGGCACAGAACCTGCGGAATGAATGCCTATTGTTTGCCGTGGTTTTGCTTTGCTTTTTTTGGTCATAGAACAGGGTGTGGGCGCCTATTTTTTCCGTTGAATTTTTAAGAAGGCCAATGGCAATGGGTGAAGCAGGGTGAACATATTCAGGCATTAGATAAAAATCTCTTCTGGCAGGTACACCGGCCTTTCCCAGGGCACATGGGCTTTTACCCTAAAGTGATATGGGGACAAGGCAAGTCAGATTCAGCTGCAAAATCAGTTAGTTTTGAAGCTCTCCTTCAGTAGATCTTTAGCTGATGATTGGGAATGTGGAGGTCACATGTGTAGACTGCTGTACATGCCTAGTTTTCAGTACTTGAATTCAGCTTGTGCTTTTCAAACGCAGCATAGTATAAAGACACACATACAAAAATACTTGATGCTTGTAGTCCATTAGTTGACTCAGTGTTCAAAGGCTATGGAAATTGACTTCTTTGTTGTCACAACTGTATAACTGAGTCACAGCTTTTCTCTAGATTCTGTTTTTACTTCATGTGTTCATTTAATCAAGGCACACTCCGCCTTTCTGCTCCGTATCTGGGCTTTTACTGCAGACTGCAACAGGAGCTGTTTGCATAGTTCACACAGCGCTGAAATCCTGAGGAGGGCCTGTTGGTCAACAGTTCAACAGTTGGTCAACAGTAGAGAGATCATCTGCTGTCTTCTTTGGCCTTCTAATGTTTGCTTTTAAACAATATCTGTTAACCCACTGCACTGTCTGCAGAGCTGCAAGTACAATGCAGTTGGTGATAGCTTTGCAAAGCAGTAGTAGCAGACAATGAATTTCTGTCAAATTGCAGCAAGAAGCCAGCATTTAATTTTAAGCATTGAAAAAAGCATGCAGGCTGCAGACCATTAAAACAGATGTCGAAGTAGCATGCACAGCTGATTGGATTCATAAGCACTGAAAGAATTTCATGTTGAAGTGGTGTTTGAGACACATACACATACTCAAAACCTATAAATATCTTCATACATTTTTCAGTGGTTTAAGCATACTAATGATTTCACGTTGTATAAGTATTGTGTTACCAGATTTGTGCTCTCTATGCTTGTCACTTTTCTACGTTGGCTTTCTCCCCCTGGCCCACTCCCTCCCAACAGCATTTATTCAGAAGGCTGCTGTTACTTCCCAGGAAATGCCATAAGCCTTTGTCAAATGGGAGACCCATTCCCTGTGAAAGCACTTTGCATGGTATTAAGAAATGGAAATTTTGTTAATTCTTTTATTCAGAGTCCGGTCACAGCTGTGATCCTGCCTGTGGTTAATGGCTGTCAAAACACTCTATTAATTATCTCAGGCATCTTTTCCTAATACTATCCCAATCCTCTAGAGCATCCCACTATTTTCTATCTATATTTCAAAAAAAATTCTGAAAGTGCTTTTGGTATTTGAAGCTCTTGTGTAACTTATCTGGACTTTGAGACTTCAAAATATTTTAAACTTAATTGCTGGTCATATGCAGAGGGATTACAAAAGCATAGCTTATTTAGTCTAGCTAGTAGCTTGTGAGGAAAATACCACAAGGAGGGAGGAAACCTGTTGAAGTCCAGGGAGAGTATTGGCACACGATAAATGGTTACGAATGTGTTCTGAATTAATTGAAGTCAGACATTAAAAGGTTCCAAACCGTCTCAGGAGGGAAGTTGTGAAACAGACATCCAAACAGGATAATGGGGACAAAGAATGTTTTTTAGATGGTTCTTGATAAGGTTGTGGAGTGTTTAAGTCAGAATTTCTGGAGCTGCTAAGGGAAATTTGTGACAGAGGGCTATATGGAAGCTTGGGGACAGGATTGCATTTGTACTTTGCATATGCTGTAGTCATCTCATGTTTGAGTGCTTCTCTTGGACCTCCTGTGAAGACCAGGAAGAATTATCCCTTTAAATACGTAATTGCAGCTTCTGAAGTTTCTCTTTATTCTGTCTGCTTCACTGGAGGCTGGCTACAGAAAAAGGCTGGATGAGGAGCAGGGTGTGCCCCAGGTCCTCATGCCATCGAACCATTTGGCAGGCATGCCCTGCTTACCCCATTCTTTCCTTTAAACTTGGGAACAGATGCTGCTGGGGTGGAAAATTCGCCAAAAGCTCTGCCTGGTCAGGGTTGCTGGACTTTTCTTCCTGTTCTTTTCTAGTGCCAGGTGTGCTGCATTCTCCTTAGAAGTTTTATCTTACAGATTTCCTGGTTTTATAGGGTCCTCAAACTTCGCTGACACCTTTCGGTTTTCTCTTGCTCTTTTCCTGTGACGCACTGTTTTTATACATGTAGTGAGATACTGCTGTGTCTCACTGTGGGCTGCTTGTTACAAGGTGTTTCTTGGCCCATGAATCCTTCTAATCTAGAGGCATGTTGGAAATCTGCTCTGTACAGCATAGCATCCTGGCCTCTTTCCATTTCTGACTTCTAATCCATCTCCGCTTTAATTTAAACCCATCAGTAGTACTGAAACAGAAAGACAAAAAAGGAATTTTAGCCATTTCCTGTAGTGAATACAAGGAGTAGCACTTCTGGTGCTCAAGCAGAGGTATCTTCAGCATCAGCAGATCCTGCTGTTTGGAAGAGGAATGTGTTTTCTGTCTGCATCTCTGCCACAGAGTCCTGGATTGTTCTGTGTGTTTTTTAGCCTTAAGAGAATTGTTGCATCTTTAACATGCATATGTGGGATTAAGAAGAATGACACTTAAGTAATGAGGAAAAGCCAGCTTCTTCCTCTCTTCATTATTGAGGCTGATAAGTTGAAGACTGTTTCCTGAAGGTTTAATTTGCAGGGAGACTTGTGTTTAATAGGAGAAAAGCTTTCCACCGTCTGAATGCACAAATAGACCCCTCTTCAGCCATTCAGGTTTGCTTTTTGTTGTCCCAGTTTCGTAGTCAGATGAATTCAAGACCACAAGGAGGTGTTTGTAGTTTCTGGCAACCAGGAGCCATTATTTGTGCAGCACCCTGTGGATAGGTGCCCTTCCTCATGCAAACCATTCTGGAAAACAGCAGATCCTGGGAACGCTGAGTCCTTGAGAAAGAAGGATGCAAGGTTTGGTGTTGAGCTTCTCTTCTTTCAGGCAGAGTGCTGGAGTAAATGTGGCTGTCAAATTAGGAGAATAGAAGAAAATGCAAAGCTATTTTTCCTGCCTAATGGATACGTGGAAGACAGTTTTTGATTCTTTTCAAAGCCTTTTTTTTCTCAGTCTCCAATGTGTCCATGTGTATCGTTATGAGTCAGTTCATGCTCTGGAGCAGCGTGGCTGGCAATGGCAGTGCTACTGCCCAGGAGATTGCTGTGCAGAGAGGTGTCCCACTCTGTTGGGTCACACAGCTTGTAGCTCCACTCTAGAGATCTTTAAGGGTTTCCCATGCTGTTCTCCTGTGCAGACGTTGCTTCTCATCTTAAAGGATTGTTTTCAAATCAGTTGAAAATAATTTTACTTTATCAGGCTAAAAATTGTGAAACCTGTTGTTGAATGAGTAAACTAATTTTTGTGGCTTTACTCTCATTTGTCTTTTTTAAAAGTCTAGTGCAAAATAAATATAAAGGCTAAGTGACTTTTTTTAAGAACCAAAATGTTTATAATGATCTGTTCAAAGTTGAGTGTAGCCTTGGTATCATCTGCAAACTTACTGAGGGTGCCCTTGATCCCCTCATTCAGATCACCAGAAAGGATATTAAACAGGACTGGCCTGTGGGGAACGTTGCTAGTGACTGCCCACTAGCTGGATGTAATTCCATTTACCACAGCATTCTGGACCCAGCCGTCAAGCCAGGTTTCTACCCAGGAAACAGTGCACTCAACCAAGTTATGGGCTGCCAATTTCTCCAGGAGAATGCTGTGGGAAATTTTAAAAGGCTTTACTAAAATTCAAGTAGACAACATCCTCATATTACACAGAGCTTAAAAATTCTTTATGAGGTACTTACACTGACCACGTAAAACCAAAACATTTTTATAAGTACTCACTAAAAGTAGTGAATTCTCTCAATACAGATTTGAATTCTTTGTATAATTTTTGTTATTTTAATCTTGAAGGCCTTCCTGACTCTCCATGATGCACATGGCCAAAGCAGGCCTTCTAGGGAACGTGTGTGTGTCCAGGAGGTGGCACTGTGTTTTTGACAGCAGTGATGGTGTACATGAACACAAGGAAACCTCAGCAGAGCATTTCCTCCAGAAGGAGGAGGAATAGGAGGAGGCTGCAGCCTTCTCACTGCAGGCTGCTTTCTGACTGTGGCTTTTGTCAAGTAGTGTAAATTGCTTTGGCTTTTGTATCGAAAATCTCACTGGGTGTGGACTCTTCCAGTGAGCTGCATGTGTGGCAGAGAGGTCGCTGCTGCTCTGTATCAGGGAGGTGCTTCCCTCTTAGAGCTTTCAAATCGTTAAAAAAGAATTGTGAGAGATAATAAGAGTGGGGAGATGACTTCTTTCTCTTCCTGTTACCATGGTAATGAGTTTAATGAGCAGACCTGAAACTGGATAATCCTACCAACTCTGTCTGAATTGCTGTTTAACGTGAACTGTAAAATAAGCTGGTAGAGAATGCTCACAGAAGGTGTGGGTGTACAAGTATTACCAACACTGCCATCCATTGTGACCCCAGACTGGAAACTGTTTATCCCCTGGCTTCTGGCAGCATCTTTCTTTGCTCTGTGTTTTTAGAAGGATCAACAGATATGTGAGATCCAACCACTAGAGTAAGGCAGCCAGAATAGCTTCTGTGTCACCCACCAGCAGTAATATCCAATTGCTTCCGGCTTGCTAAAGGCTCTGTCCTCTGCCCCAAATGGGCGTCACCCCCTTCCCAAAGGTGGTCTGGTTCACAGAGTGCACCAACCAAAATACTTTGTCTTTCTTTCTGTATGTAAGCAAAGCTAAACTAGAAAGGCACAGAAAGGCTTTCCTGAGTTACCTGCTGCTTATACAGCTGGCTTTATTAGCTTCCTCATGTAAATATTGCAAAGCTGTGATTAAGAGTTGATATCAAACATATGACATTGCTTGTTGCTCTTAAGAAGGTTTTCTAATTGAAAGTAAAGATGAATAATTAGAACACAGAAATGTATTTTAAAGTGTTATGGGACTGCCAGTAATGCAACACAAAGTGTGTTTTCCTTGTCTAGCATCTTATATATGTGTTGTATATCAAAATACTTACTGAATTAAAATAATTACAGAGGGCTATTACATAACAGCAAAGGAAAAATTAAGATATGAGAGGGTAATGGGTATGTTCAGAGTTGGTGTGGCAGGGAAGTACAGGCACATAGACTTCTTACGATCCAGTTTGTTAGGTACATAGTTGTCGGTGACACTTGCTGTAGCTTTTTGCAAAGGATATTTGCTTGTTAGGACTGCTTTTAGCTGCCATGCCAGTTAAGCTCTTTAAGCCACACAGGCCTTATTGCTTACATCCTTTAAAAAAAAAGGTTAAAAGCTCAGAGATACTATGTGACCACAAGCATATAATAAAAATGCATCCATGAAAATAGTAGGGGATAGAGGTAATGCCAGAGAATGTGAATATGGCCAAATGGAGACAGCTTTTAGGACTGTCATGAAGCTTGTGTGCATCCTGGTAGTGGTGCCTGCCATCCTCACCACCTCAGGTCCCTTTCATCTTCCTTGCACCCTGATGTCTGTTGGTATTTTACAAGCTCCTCAAGTGCTGGGCTTGCTTTAAACACTGTAAAGCTGATATCTCCTGATTGCTTCCTGTTTGAGAGATTCATATTCAGTTAAAAAGCAAATTACAATACATTAAGGATTTTCTTCCTCTTTGTTTTGAAATTCTTTAGCTTTTGTCTGCTGCATGTGTGTTTAAGGAACATGAGTTAAGACTCCATGCACACTAAATTAACTCACAGGAAAGAGGAAAGGTACATGCACAGTCTAGGAGAGCAGGACATCCCATGTCCAATCTGGCCACTGACAGCCTACCAAAGGATGCTGGGGTGCTCCACTGTGATGGACATGTCCTCATGTCCATCATGTGCTGCATCACAAGTTATCTGCCTGTAAAAGCAGGATACTTCTCTGTGAGGGTATTATTTTAAAGCTTAGTTAATGCTGTATAGTCTGATGAAATATGTTTATTGTATAAATATTTTTCTCCTTTTGTTTTAAAAATAACTATTTAAGTGCGATTTAAAACGTCCAGCTGCTCATCCAAAAAGCCCAGAACACATTAACCCATCACGGCTAAAAATAGAGTCACTGTCTAATTAGGGCAAAGTTTATCCCCATGGATTTCTACGAGCTCTCTTTAATTTCCAGTTTGGCTGCTGGGCTTGCATCAGGAATTACTTCATTTGATGGTTTTGTTGTGCAAGGTGTCCATAAAAGTACTGTTATTTCACTACATGGTGCATATTATCTTCTATCCAGAGGATCTACAAATTGTACATAAAGACTGATTATACAATTTCTTATGTAGCATATTTATAAAGATTATCTTAATGCCAGAGTAGGGCTGACATGACCATCCTTTGTGATTCCAAATCCCCTGAGTTCCCATTAGATGTATCCTATATGTTTTTTAAACTCCTATGTGTAATAAGTCATCAGTATCATTTATTTTCTCAGAGCTCAGGAGCATATATGCTTGTCTAATAAAAGGGCTAATGTTTTCTTTACTTGGTTTTTCTTTATAATTTTGTTTATTGTAATTCCCAAGTTAGTCACAGTTTTGGGAGTCTGTCAAACTCTTAATGATCTTTTTTCTTTAGACCAAATGTTGTTTCCAGTAAAATGTAATCATTTTTCATCCTAATTATTCAAGCTCTCTCTAATAGAGCCTGACTGTAAAGAGTTGGTTTAGCAAAAATCAAATATGCTGATAAAAATGAATATGTACATTTAACAGTCTGCTCAGAGCATTCATACTTGGCATTACTAATAGTTCAGGTTTTAAAGGCTTGAAAAAGAATAATAAGGGAAATAAAATTTTATTTTGGGAAAAATATTTATATAAGTGATAGCTCAAGGCTGAGAAAAATGAACAGCCTCACTTTTGTGTATTTGAAAAAATTAAGCAGCACTATAGCTGCAGTAGAATAAGTGAAGTTTAGTCAGAAGGCTTGTGATAAAATTTTGACTTTATCAAATTTAGAGAGGTTCTTGCTCCATATAGACAAAGCATAAAATAATTGTTTCTTTTTAGAGGATTTTTGGGAGGAGACCAGGAGAGGAAGAGGCAATGTGTACACAGTATCTTTCTCACATGAGAATGGTACATCTTCCCAACTCTTTATTTGCATTTGCTAATAGGTGAGACCATAACTGTCAACAAATCTTTTATCATTTATGTTATGAAGGTCTTCCAGGCTTCAGGGAAGAACAGATTTATTCCTCAAGTAAAAAACTTGTGGTGACATTAATGCCTACCATATGGTAAATATACTTGTTAAACTGGATTTCAGCCATGATCCCATTATTGTGCATCAGCCTTACTTCGTGAACATGCATTGGAAGCGTGGCTAAATGAGTATGTCTGTAGTCTAGAGAAGTGTATGGTAAATGCCATGGAGACTTCAGGGCAATATATTATCCTGTGTCATCTTGATAAGTGTTTGGGAGCATGGGAGTCTGCTGAGCACTGAATTTTGTCGGTGTCCCATGCGTTCTTGCTCCCGTGTTTGCACTGCATGTTACCAGATAATACTGGCTTGGTGTCTAGATCCACACCTAACTTTTATGGCAAGTAATATGATTATGTAGAGAGGGAAAAACTTCATGTGAACATTAGCCAGTGTCCTTTCAAATGTAATTTGATAATATGATTTTGAGTTGTTAAAAAAACCCCAACAAAACCTATAACTGAAATCCACCTCTATTCTTATCTAAAAAATACTGTTCCTGTCTGCAGGAGAAATAAATGCAGGCCCTAGTGCACACTTCTATCAGTAGCCTGTTGATACTCAGAAGTTTTGTGCATCACATATATGACAGTGACTCTTCCCAAGACCCTGATAATCACAGGGGTGAGACAGCAGGCACAGTGGCTAGACAAGTGGGTTGCAGGGGGGAATACTGTCCCTTTAGGGAGATGTTAATGGGGCCTTCTTCTGAACTGGTTCACTAACAGCACTCTTGGGGTTTCATTCAACCCAGGAGAACTGTCTAGACACTCATTTATTCTGGCAGATGCAAGAATAGGAGCGTGGTTGATGAGTGAGTTGAGCTCTGCTAGTGTTAATCACAGTTTGTCTTTCTTATTGTCTGATAAGTAAATGTACTTGGCTTTGTAAATTTGTATTTGCCTCAAAAGCCTGTTTGCCAGCATTCAGTGTACACTGGTGAGTTTCTGCTATATATATGGACCAGCCAGCAGTACCAACAACTGTTGCCCATGCTGTTGGCACATTTCCCTTTTCCATACATATTTTTGGAGATACTTGAAATTGTTGTCAAGAAACTTAAAATTGTGGGCAGGGCTTGTTTCATCCCATTTACTGAAACTACCTGACATGGTTCATTATAAAACCTGTTTTCATCTATTTGCAAGTTTGCTGAGATTCAAGCATGCAAGATGTGTATGAAACACTTTATAATGAAAATTACTTGCTCAGATTGCTATGCAAAGTAACAGGATGTTTAAAAAAAAATCAACAACAACCAAAAAACTAGCCACTTTCTTGCAAACTTTCAACACTTTGCCTTACTGAGCATTACTGAGTCAGTGTTGTAGACGGTTTATGATGGATAGTGCTCTGTGTTTTGTGTGTTTGAAGGCTGATACCACGCTGATGCAGTGCCTGTGGGCAGCTGATGTGTACACCCCGCTCCCAGGCTGCAGCTGCCAGTGCAGGCGGCAGCAGCACCCAGGCGAGCAGGAGATGCATATGTGTGTGTCAGGGAGAAAGAGGAGATGTGCATCTGATCTGATCTTTGTTGTTGTTTAACAGTGGTTTTGGGTTTTTTTCTGTCCAAAAGTTTATTGTAGCTATCAACCAAATAGCACATGAAGCCTTTTCTAATATGTGTAAACACTTACGTGATGCTGTTGTGCTCCTGTATAGAGAGCAAACGCTTTCATGAAGAGTATGAGCTGCAACCAAAGTATTTATAAAGAACACTTAAGGAAGCAGACTAAGAATTGTTCTTTGTTGTACTTTACTCAGGGTTTTGATATCTTCCCATTTCTAAAAACAAATATTTTCCCATGTAATCTTTAAAACAACATAAAGCTGCTGAAGGCAGTAGTTTATGCGGAGTGCTCTCTTTATCTGACATTTTCCTTGCTGTCTGAGTCTGACTGTGCTGTTGCAGCCAGTTCAGAAGCCCAGGAAGAGCATGCTTCCTGGATCCAGAGAAAAATAATATAGGGATGGGAGATTAGGGTTGACACTGTTACCAGCATGGAAATTTGCTTAGTAGTGCAGGATTAGGGAGAGGTGCCATGGACTAGTGACTTGAGGATGAGGCTGAAGAACTGAGAATACCTCATCTCTAATCCTGGCTTTTCCACTCTGTAGGCAGGTTACTAAATCCCTTTGAGACTATGTCTTCATCTTTAAGTAGGAATAATAGCTACCCTCTAGAGGCATTGTGAGGATTTATGCGTTTATGAAGTACCGAGTGCAAGCTGATAACTGCTTATGCTTTGTATTCCACATCAATCTAGTTGTAGTCTAACCTGGAAGATAGTGTCCTGTTTTGGTGACAGTCATTATCATTCTAACTTCCAAAGGGAGTTTCCTTAATAAAATCCAAGTACTGAAATCGTGACACTTTGCTCTTTTTTTTCTTCAGTCTGTATGTTTTTTTCCTGCTTTTGCATTCTAGAAGAAGGTAAATGTTCTGCATCTTGGCAGGTTCCTGCCTAGTTATGGTTCTGTAGCTGCCAGTGTCACAACAATTATAGTAACTTAGCTTTAAATAAGCTTCTTGGATATGGCCATCTGTGTGTGGCCGCAGTACCTGTTGTTAAGAGAGTGGTAAATAATCGGGGATAAGGCTTAAGAGAAGCCACAGGCTGGAGAGGAAGCAGAAAGGGAGTAGTCTGAGGTCTGTGGCAGGTAACTGGGTTTCCCAGCTCTCTGCAGCCCATATTTTCCTGCTTATGGCTGTGAGCTGGGGGCTGGTGGGAGGGCCGGGAAAAGGCAGCCAGCAGCTGTAGTGAGCTGCTTAACTAGGTGCTTGATTTTTTTTTTCCCATTCTCTTTTAAGGACTGACAGAATCCTATTCCAAACAGTTTTGAGGATATCCAAATATCTTAGCTTGCCTAAGTGCAGAGGAGGAGGGAATCTCTTCCTCCAGCCTTTTGAATGCATCCGTTCAAGGGTTATAAGCAGGCCACTCCCTTCTGCTCCGAACTAGCCACTGGGGACAGCAGGGACATCCTTGAGAGCAGCATCTCACAATGATCGCCTATGTGCACTGCCTGCCCGCCGACCCCATGGTCGGGTGCCTCGGCAGGAGCAAGTGGCAGCCCAGCTGCAACGATGAGGAGGAGGAGGAACTTATCCCGCTGTATTCCAGCAAAATGGGAAACACTCACACCAAGCTGCCTGGGCGCCTCAAGAAAAAGTTACTGAGCAAAGACGACAACTCCTTCTGGCCAAGTAAGATAGTTCTTATTCCTTAGCTATTTTGGTCATTTTGTATTGTGTTGTCATTATCGAGGAAATAAATAAGTAAACCAAACATAAACAAGGAAAACAGTCATATTTCGCTTTTGGAGGATGAAGGCACTGGGAACAATTTTCTTATGAAAGTAATGTACTCCACTTCAGGACAGTGAATGCAAATATTGTATCTGATGGGGCTGCTAAGTTGATACAGGATGATGCTGTCTTTGTGCTTGTAGTATGCCTGTTTTTGAGAGGTCTTGAGCACTCGCTTTCAGTTCAATAATGCTCCTTTTCAGCAAAATGATTGTTTTAGATGAGTGGAGCTGTTGATGTAGCACTCTAATTGAAAGCCATAGGAACAATCAGTGGATGAAAAGGCCAGGAATAATAAGAAAAAGGTCTAACAGAACTCGAAAGGTACTTAATGCAGTTGATGAGTACTTAGTTAAAAAAAACCCCAGTATGCTTTTGAATAACCTTTGGTCTAAGGTTATTTTCTCTCTGAATGCGAGAAGAAAGAATTCATGAATTATGATGACTCTTTCCTATGTAATCTGAAGAGTTTCAAGTTTCACTGGTGAATACAGATGGGAAATAGGCAGAGAAGAGGACAGACAATGACAACGTTCAGCTGTTTTGTTTTTAGCCTTATTGCTTGTCTTCCCTTTTTTCCTGACCACCTAAGCAAAGGCACCCAGCTGTTTGTGGAATGGTTGCTCAGAAAAGTGTATTTGAGGGTGATGAGGAGAAATATCACAAGACAAAGAAAGCTTTTCCCGCAAAAGCCAGCTGGCTGGCTATCTTGTGCCGGGTCGTTTTAAAAAAGACAGAAAGAAAAAAAAGTACATGAGTATATTTACACGTATTGATTTTTCTTTTCCTCATTAGTCTCACACTGATCATCGGACAATGGCCAGTTATTACCAGGAATTGAAAAAGCCCCATCTCACCACACAATTCTTACACTGATTAGTGAAACCACCTGTATTCTTTTTTTTGCATTACCATATTCTCCATTCAGTGTTAAGCAAGCTTCGTTTAGTGTCTACTCCTGTGGGAGGAGTGTGATTTACTACATAGTTGTTTCAGGCCTTTTTCAAAAGGAAGTAATTTTTTATAATACATGGAAAGAAAATCCCTATCATCTGCTGAATTTTTGTATTTTAGAGTACAGGGTCAATTCCGGTTCATTCAGAGGAGAAAATGAAAATGCTACTTTTATGTAAAATTGTATAGTCTCCCTACTGTCAGACCTGGGGAAGCCCTGAAGAGGTGAGGGACTAGGGAGCATCTCCAGGGATGCTCTTAGAGAGGAGGGCATGGCCCCTCTTGCCCCAGAGAGCCTGGGGTGTGGGCGTGTGATTTGCCTCTTTTACTGTGTGACAGGTAAGTTCATTCCTACAAAGTTGTGACATTGACTTCCCAAGCTGGTTCCTGTAGTGCCGTCGGAGGTGTTGCTCAGAGCATTGTGAGCAGCCTCTCCCTTTGAACTTGCTTTTCTGGAGCGTGGAAATGGGACTGAGGAGGACGGGTAAGGTCTCAGAAATCCCTGCTCCCTCACTGCAGCCTACCTCCTTTTTCTCTTTGTAATGTCTGTAGGGAAAACATCTCGTCTCTAAAATGCACCTGAATTGAAATTACAAAACTTTTCAGGAGATGAGTAGATGCAGATGAATGGAGAACAGAGCAGTACTTTAAAGAATATTTGTTACTAAGTATTAGGAAGAGATGTTACATACGTATATGCTGATGATCTTGCTTCTTTGCATTTAAAAAGTTTGGAAACTGAAACATAGGGATTTTTTGATTAGTTATTTTTGTGTTTAAATATCTGAGTCACTTCAAGGCACTGTCCAGTTTTTTTCCTGGATGAGGACTTAATGATCTCTGGATGCAAATTATGAAAATAGGTGGGAAACTTTCTGCCTTTCTGATTGCTGTGAAGTAGTTCCTACAAATGCAGTGGGAATGTCTCCCCTCCCTATCCAGTTGCATTCACTTTTTATGCAATTTCCGGTCCATAGCGATAAATTTTCATGTTTCAGACCAAGTTTATTGCTGTATCCTTTATCTAGAGTTTCACCAATATCTGGTATGACTCCCATGCATTTTATTTATTCTTTTTGAATTCCAAACCATTGGAGTTTCATTGAAACAGTGAATAACAGAAATCACTTAGCCTGCTTTCTGCCCTGACTTCTCCCAGGAGAACCTCTAGTGCTTCAGTGCTGGTGTCCCACCACAGTGCAAATGTGTATGTGTGGGACACTAGCTCTGCCTCACTGCCTCCCTTCTTACTAATTCCCTGTCCACAGAAACAAGAGAATGGCAATGTAATTAAGCCATCAGTTAAAAGTGTTATTGGTGGGACAGGTACTATTTCTCTTTGAGATAGGGAAGCTGTGTTGCTTTAAATTCTGTTAATGTTTATTTTAAGGAACAAAAGTGTTTAAGAGTGGAAGTGCTTTTGGGACCAGGTCAAGAGATAACTGCAGAGCACAGCAGGGGATTATTGGCTGGGTTTTATCTCTGTTGATAAAGGCTTCCCTTCGGGGTCCTTATCCAGCATCATGAGAACTGTGCTTGGAGAAGTTTCACAATGCTGATATACTCTATAGAAAACGCTCCTGGTAGTGTAGAGTTGTTTGAAAACATAATACAGTCAAATTATTTGAACTTCCTCATGGACTGTGGGGATAACCTTGCTGAGGGGATCTCAGTAATCTACAGCAGTAGTCCCTGGTACTCCTGCCACCAAAAATCAATAACCAAAATACTTGTAGTATGATGTAGCAGCTGTAATAATCAGGTGATCATGTTAGGGTTTGAGGGTTTTTAAGCCGTAGAGCCTATTCTGATAAAACTGTTAAATTAATGATATTGTGAAGTAAAGGTTCTGCATTACCACCTCAGCCTCTTTCCAGCATTTGTGATGTTCTTCTGCTGTTCTTTGCTACCAGATTGATTGCAAATTGGCAATGTAGGATTGAAAACAGCCAGAATGCAGGAGTGCATCCTTTAACACCCTGTCTTCCTGCCAGAAAACCAGTATTACGATGGTGTAGGTTCATTCCCAATTACAGACAAACTCCAGTGGTGCTGACTGTTCGGTAGCTGGTTTTCCTACAGTCTTTTCTGTAGCAAAGCTAAGCTGAGATACTCCACTGACTAGGTTGGGAAGAACTGTCAAGGGCTTGGTTTGGTTTAATTTAAATGCCTGCTGAATGGGAAACTGAGGCTCTTGGCAGTGACTGCTGCCGTGGGAGACTGTCACCTCCTGGTCAGAGCATTGCCTGCCTCTTACGGTTCCCATTGCTGCTTCATATTTCATAAAATTCACAAAGTTTAAAGATGAGGTATGCTCTTGCTGGCTTTTTGTGATGATAAAGTTTTGGTAAGGATTTTGGAGGTTTTTTCTTTCTTTTACAGATGTGTGAGCGAACCAATGGCAGTATCAGATTACTTTTAATGTTCGTTACACAGTAGCTTCAGTTATTGGGGTTTTTTTCTCTGTGTTTTGTTGCCTGCTAGCTCCATGAAAGAATGCTTTCTTCTTCATTCATTGCTCTTTCTAAGGACAACAGCTCTGTCTTATCTGTAAGCTGAGATCTTTCTGTGTGATATTTGTTTTGTGAAAAACATACAAAATTTGAAATAAGGATAACTAGATCTATTTATAAATTAATAGGATGTTGTGAACCAAGTTGGTATTTTATTATCCACTATTTGCCATGGCTTTTTTCCAGGTTTCTCTTCTGATAGCTATGAGATTTAAATTTCCCAATTAAAGGATGTTATATTAAAAAAAGACAGAATCCTTGCAACTTGGGAGGATTCATTCTTTGCGTTCTCATTTAGCAGTGTGAAACAAAGGCTGAATTGCTTTCCATCTCTGCAAATTCTGGGCCATGAGGAGCACTTAGCAAGCCTTTGTGGCCTCCCGTGCCCTAAGTGACACAAGGACTCAGTCTGTGTGGTGAATGGCTGGGACTGCTACTTACAGAGCCTCATGTAAGTGACTGGCCACCCTTATTCCCAGTTTTATCTGCTGCGTCCAGCTTGTACCATAACAGCTGACATATCGGATTGCATCAGATAAAGCCAGGAATTGGTTTGTTTTGAGAAGAAAAAGTAAATTGGATATAATTTTTATTGCGTGCCTAAAAATGGGGGTATTCCCCCCCCCCCCCTTTAGGTGCACTTAACGGAGTCTTGTCTTATGGCTGAGCTTTCTTGGAAGTTTTGTTCATTTGGTTAAAACAGGCCACTGTAATCTTGCAAAGTAAAGGAACTTCTACATTTGTACAAAATTACTTCAGATCTTGGATAAATAACTCTTGTGTCGTGTTTTTTTTTGTATGTGTCTTGCATTTTTGACTGATTTTGCTGAGCACTGCATGCATGTGCCATGGAAAACAAGCCTCCCTGCCTGTCCTTTTATGGACAGGCCATGGAGGTCCACCATTTGGTCTCCTGTGCTGTTGCCATACAGCTCATTAGCCCTTTCAGATTCGAGAGCGATGCAGATGAAGGGAGGGATGAAGAAGAACTTGGAATATACTGGGTAAAAAGAGATTAATGTTGTAAAACACTGAAGCGAGTCAGAAACATGAGTATGAAAGCCTTGCTGAGTTCCCAGTTTTCTAGCCTGACTCCTCACTGATAGGTATGAACTTGGGCTCACTGTTGCAAGAAGGTGGTGGTGGTGGATGTTTCACAAATTTCTCTCTGCCTATGAGCAGACAAGAAGCCCTGTGTGGCACCCAGGAGCACAAGGAAGAGGTGGTGAGGTTTTGGTATGGAGCTCATTAACGTCACTGAAGTGCGTCTGGAGGAGTCTGACAAAAATAGAGGGCTCAGAGACATCTTTTGTGTAGTGTTTTTTGCAATTGGGGCAAGGGAGTATCTGCTGTAATTAAGGAGGTGGAGCAGCATAAGTGCAAATCGCCATGTGAAACAAGTAAGGTTGGAAGGCCTGTGGCTGATGATAGTGGTTAATGGTAGACTGAATAGGTTCTTCGGTGCTTAATTTGATTAAAACTTCTGGGGTTTATGGATGTTGGATACAGTATGTTTACAGATTTTAGTGGGAGTTGCTTTATCTACTGCAGTGAAGCCAAGAAGTGGTTTTGAGTGCTGTAAGAAAATTGGACTCATACCAGATTAAAACTAAAACATGGTGAGGAGAATATGAAACTTCATGGAAGAGGCACAAACGTTTTAAGGGAGGCCTTTATCATCCTGGCTAATGGAGTCATACTAGCTATCAGAAACGGATTATGCAGCATTAGCAAAATCCATTTTGCAATGCTATGTTTCTTACTGCATCCCATCTTCCCTCAGGCCAGCACTTTGAGATGAAGTGATAAAAGGTAACCAGGTTTCATAGCTGCAGTCTATTCTCTTGTGCTGGAGGAGTAGAGAAGCAAATTTTCCAATTAACAAGGCAGATATTTGTGTCATCCCTTCTGGAGCCCATTTTCCAGGAATCTGCAGATTGGTGACTTCCACTTGTCTCCTGAATAGGGCTGTGTGCCTGTCTATGTTGGATTGTGGTGGTAGAGGGCTTCTGTGATGCTTGGCAGACCTGCAGCGCTCTTACAGCTGAAATCCTCCTGGTTACTTGTCTTTTCTTCTTAACTGCTACTAAATGTGAAAATTCTCAAAGGCTTCCTCGACACTACCTTATTTTTCCTGTGCCAGCTGCTCCTCACAGAGTGTCCCTTTCCCTGTTTTTTTTCCCTCACACTAGTGGAAAGCCAGGAGCTTCAGTAATGACTTCTTGGAAAGGGGTGATGTCATGTTGCCTTGCAAACACTTTGATTTCTGAAGTATTATGTTGGATGCTTTGTGTATGGCATGGGCTGCCCCAATCTAAATGTAGATAACCCTCTCTGCTGCTTCTGCAGAGCCTGTGGTAGGTGGTAATGTGATGAATAAATGCATATCTTGCCATTTATGTGGTGGGTTTGAGAACCTTTATGTGCTCAGCAGGAACATTACGGGCTGTGCAGTGTACCATCTGGTGATGGGGATGTGGTCTTCTACTGGGGGACCCCGCAGAGGCAAAAGGGTCTGGTTCCTGGATGGCAGCTCCTGTGGAGAAGTCTGGTAGAACCAGGCTCGCAGAGCATCGCTGCCACCCACTCCAACACCTCTGCCCATTCAGACATGTGAATTGTGTAGATTTGCTGGTGCGTGGAGCTGGTGCTGTGATCTTTGGCCCTCTGCTCTGCCACGGTGTGGGTTTTTTGCTCCTACTCTTACCTCCCAGAATTTCTCAGGACTGTCTCTGAAACCACATTTCTTCCATATGGCTCTTGCATAGGCAAAACTGAGGCCTTTTAAGGGAAATGGTATTAAAAGTCTGATAGATTACTACAGAGTTTTAGCCCTTTATTGTTTCCCTGCCCTAATCTGATGAAAAGTCATTGACAAATGCACATGTTGCTTGATCCTCAAGATTTTCAAACCTTTGCGTGGACATAAGTGTAGATCAGCTCTGCTTTCGTCACCCATCCAGAGCCACTTGCTCCATACTGTGGGCTGTGATATTTGAAGTAAAAGGTGCTCATTCTCTGAAATACATCGTTTCTCTCCTTACCTCTTGGTTGGCTTGAGCAAACATCTTGGAGGTAAAGCAAACTTGCACTTTGCTAGCACTGCAGCTGGCAGCTTATAAATCTGGTTTATTCATACTTTGTAGTGTTAGTTAAAAAAAGACACATATAAAAATAATCCTAAATGCCAGTAGGCTTAGTGACATTTAAGCATGAGCGATGCTGTCAGTCCATCCACAAACAAAAGCGGTACATCTTAATTTGTCTAATTACACTCTAACATGCAGGCCAGCTGCTGCTGTGAACAAAAGCAGTTGATCGCACCATTTTATTAATTGCATATTAATTGTCACATTCATGTTAACCATATGGGAGACAGTGGAATGGAGTGAAGGCTACTTAGTGGTGGAAAAGAGAAAATGAACTGGCAGAGTGGTGTCTTCAGAGAACAAATCTCAGAATGATAGGGTGCCTGGAGCTTGTTGATGCGATTTGATTTTTACAACGAATCTGTGGGGGTTTTCCCCATCTAAATTACTGTATTTAAAAGTGCGAGGGATTTGAGTAGAAACCATTGTGCCTTGCATGGTGACTGCATATTTGTGAAAGTGCTGCTGTGCAAGTTGGTACTAAATTTGTTTGGTAATTTGCAGAAGGCAGCCCTGCTGGCACGTGGCATCTGCCTTTGTCTGCCTGCTGTGCCGATGGGTGCACCAGTGCTGGCTGGAATAATTTCTCACAGGAGCAAGGCTGGAAGAGCCAAAAGACATACAAAACTTGCTGATTTTTGTATTTTATGCATTTTTGCTCCAAGTATGTAGTCTTTTTAGATAACGATGGTAAGTCTTTAACAGAAATGGATTTCTTAGAGTGAAAAATAAAAACCTTGACACAGGGGGGTTAACTAGTGTAAAATACCTACAGCAAAAAGCAAACAGTACTGGTCCAGCTGCTGCATTTATCTGGCATCAGATAATCTAGCAGGATGTTTAATGATGCTCTTCCTGAAAGTGAGACTTTAGGAATATGCTCTTAACCTCTTTTTTTTTCTTTTATTTTTGTGCTATGTGGAGGCAGCAGCCACTTTCAGCAGATGCACAGCAGTTCTGTCGGGCAGCAGGTGTAGGCTGGAGTAGACAAGAAGTGACTTCTGTCCAGTCACCACCAGACTGACATTATCACGGTCTGTAGAGCATCTCCTTCAGTGAGGCTGTGAGCTGCCTCTGAGCAGCCACTGTCGCACAGGCGGGTACCCACAGCAGGGGCAAATTATATGATACGTGCAAAGGAAGCTTACTGGAACAAGACCTAAAAAAACCCACCCAATGTCTACCTTGAGTTTCTTTGCTCTCCCTTCTCCTTCAGTTCTCTTTAGGAAGAAAGAGCAAAGACCTGTATTGGAATTTTTAAGCCAAAGGGGCAACAGAGGAAGACCCAAGGGAAGCTCTTTGCTTTCATAGAAAGGAAGCAGTGAGTTAATGGCAGATCAAATAGAAATATGCCTAGTTATGTGAAAAGAAGGGCAGGAGCGGACCTGGAATCTGCAATATTTTAGAGAACTTGGTCTTGTCAGCTGATTAAATCTTCCTGCTTGACTTTTCTAAAATGAGTATTTCAGTGTTAAAGGCTTAGTCCTACCTCATTGCCAACAGATGGCATTTTGCTTGCATTTCCTACATATCTTGGAAGAGCTGGGATTGAAAGAGATTGGCTAGTTAAAAAAAAAAAAAAAAAAAAAAGAGAGAGGGAGTCAGAGCCTTTGTTTTAATTAACATATTGTTTCAAAAAACATCCCTAAAAAACATTTTTTTAAACTGTATTGGAAAGCACAAAAGGAGATACGAAGGTTGCACAGTTAAGAAATTACTAATAAGCGGTTGACAGATAGATTGGATCTGATCTATTCTAGGCATACACAGTGCAAAGCAGTCAATAATGGTGACATTCTTATGCCTAAGCAGAAGTTGGGGAGAGGGGTTGTTTTCTTGTGTTGTTTTTTTTTTAATCAGAAAAATGCTTTAGGTGGCTCATCGCAATTACGTCTCAATTGGTGCTGTAATACACTGCAGCGTGGGGTGTGGATTATGGGGATGATGCATGATTGGAAAGGCACAGCTTGAATTTTGGATTGCAAGCAGTGCCTGCCACTACAGCAGTTACAGAAGCAGCGCCTGACTTGTAAGCTGACCAGTTTTGACTTATAGTCATTGGAAGAGAATAAATACAAAACCCCATGACACCACCTCTCCAGTCACAGCAGAAGAGTACTTAATCAGCCTCCCCGTGTCTTCTGTGCTCAGGCAGGCAGTCTGTGGCCTAACTATTACTAATTTAAAGGCTGTATTCCCCAAAGCACTGCTTGTGGCTGTTAGGCTGCAGCTCCTGGCTTTTGTTTGGAAATTGTATCTCAGTGTACTGGCAACCAACTGGGTTACCGGTGAGGGCCGATTCCCGCCAGCTGAGCATGAACTGGTGTTGCTGAAGACTAGGCTTCTGGAGAAGAGATAAAACTTGTACATGCTGTGGTTGAAAGGCAGATTATCTGACTGTGATGTATTTTCTGTAGGAATGCTCAACTAGCCGCCCTGTGAGGTGTCCATGGCGATGTGCTGCTCATCCCAAAGGTCTCATCCCCTGTCTGTCTGATTTCTGATTTGAGCCTTGGTGACTTTTCCTCCTCTGGTTCAGTTCTGTCCTTTGTCCATTGTCCTTTAGGTGTTTGACAAGGAGTTTAAGAACAGTGACATTTTAAACACAAGTGCTGCAGAGCACACTTGTCTTTGCTTAAGGTATCAATAGAGGTTTATAAAACCATTTCTGTGCAGTTTCATGATGTGTTCCAGGGAGGGCTAATTAAACTTGTAAGTGAGTGGCATCGCCAAAGTAGGTTTGGCACCTCTCCTAACTGAGTGATCCCTCATGGTTGTTCTCAGCCTCAGCTTTTAACCGACCTGGCCATCCTTTTTTTTGTCAGATACTTGCCACAAACATGATGCTATTGACTAGCCCAGGAATAGTGGGCTGCTCTTTGGTGGGTGTGAGCAGGTCCCTAAGCAGATGCTGGTAGCAATGTTGGGGTTAATAATTTATAGCATCAGAGAAAAAGACACTCTTTTATGTCCAGTGGCTGAAGGTGAGCACAATTTTTTTCCCTGGGTGTGATGCTAGCCTTTTCCTGATAAGTTTATAATTAATTTAAAGCGGAGCAGAATGCTAATTACCTGGCATAAAAAGAAGTATTTTCAAAGCCTTATATGAATACAGTGTTTTAAGTTATTCATTCCCGGAGCAGGGTGTGTGCTCTGTACAGAATAGTAGACGTTGTGGGATGTGTCAGATACTTTACAGCCTACTTAGTGGTTGTAGTTTCAACTGTGTTCTTCAAACCAGCCATGGTTGAAAAACAAGAACGTGAAGTGAGTTTTGGCATGCATCAGCTTAGACAATTCCTTGCATGATGGCAAAGCAGGAATCCTGTTAGGCGGTGCTTGTGTCTAATTTGAGTGAATTGGGATTGAAGTTAACTACTGTCATCTTAACAGCTACTGCAAAGTTTCAGGAATGAAACTTATTCAGCATATTGTCTGGGTTGGAAAAACCGTGGTATTTCTGCACAGAAATTTATTTTTAGGGTCTGCATAGTTGTCTCTGTATTTATTTGTGTGGTGTCTATAGTCTCCACTCAAGTGTTGGAAATCTCTCAAGTTGCAGTGTATCTCCCATTAGCGGGATGATACATTCAGAAGCTCTTCCAAAAATAAATTGATAGTTTTAGTGTAAGTGGTGCTGATCTAAATTGTGGATGCATGTGTGCATTTTAGTTGTCTTCAAGTGAGAGTTCACCACTGGAAGCAAGTTACTTGTAAGATATGATGCCAAGTTACACAGCCTGTGATCTCTTCAGAGCTGAAGTAGAGGTGATGGTGCCATAGCTGCACACTTTCAAAGGTTTTCAGATACAAATAGTGAAAGTGCTCTAAGAAACAAATTTAAAACTAGCATCAGCTGTTTTAAGTTTTATATTTACACTTCTTCAACTTTTTCAACTTCAATTCTTCCAATAAAATCCAAACGTTTCTGACATTTATATTTTGCGCTTAGTGGGGAAACGAAGGATACCAAAGGAGACATTTTTGCAGCTAAAAATGGTATCTTTAGTTTTAAATAGTGTATGTTAAACCCCTTGTTGTGTTACAACTTTTCTGTTTGGTTGTTTTTCTGAAGGTCTCCAGACACATCAGAGAATAGTTTTTTTTTTAAATAGGAAAAAGTGTAGGTGTCTGCAATGGGGATCTTGTAGAAAAAGACAGGGATCTACTCCTTCCCTGTCTGGCAGCAAATGGAGGCAGAAATGGCAGACTGAAAGTGGGAGGGTAGAGAATCTCCATTGTTTAATCTTTTGTGGATTACATTTTGATGAAGAAGATGGTGATGCCTGTTGTTTACTTAATGCCCCCACATACTTCTTTATTGAAACCATGTCCACAATACTAAAAAACACGATGTGCTCACTAGTGCTTTCTGAACATGTTTGGTGTCAAAGCACATTTTTCATGGTAGCATCATTTAAACTGTTAGATGCATTTCACTAATGACCAAAAAAAACACAACTATTCAGTTGTTAATGTTGACTGACTATGGCAGGTTGTGAGGTTTGGGCTGTTAGATCTTGTATGGTTAGTAACAAATATATTTGCATATCTGAAACTTTTAATCAAACCAGTGGTGGTAATAAAATTTTAGGTTGGTATTCACATTATGAATTTTGAAAGTTTAACCAATTAGCAGTGTGAAGGCTATCCTTTCATTTGGCTTTATTGAGGACTTCTTATAAGAAGATGCTGAACACACAAATATAATCTTAAAAACTATTTTCCCAATCTGTTGGTATTTGATCGTGTCTGAGATCCACACACCCATGGCCAGCCAAAGGCATTCTCTGGGGATGCTGTGGTACAGATATTGGTGCAGTTATTTCCCTATAGGTTGCTGAATCCTGCAGCAACATAATTATAAGGTGACTGTTACGTGAACTTGATACCTTACTTTAGTTTGGAGACTATTGTATTTCAGGGCACATTGTGTCATTCTTTAATTGGAACACATCTATGTTTTCAGATTTTGTAAAAACTCTTAGGGCTTTAGGGGCAATTCCAAATGTCACTACTGTCCATTTATTATTTGTTAACGTTCACTTTTTCTTAACTTCTTAGTACTGTGTCACACAGATAACATTTTTCAGATAAAGTTTTTGAAAGTTTCTAACTAAGGAACAAAACTTACTTTTTCAAGTTGCTGCGGGAGACAGTCAGCGGGTATATGGTGCTTGATTTTGGCATGAGCAGTTGTGTAATTGTATGCAGGTTGGTAGTTTCCAAGGTGTATTGGTTTAAAAGTAAATCAGCGTGAGAAATGAACCCAACTCAAGAGAGATTACAAGGCAGAGTTACAATTTACTAAAAAGATTACAGTAAATACAGTGGTACAGAGAAAACTGGTTTTAACCCTCAAAGACAGATGGATAACCCTGGGACAAGAACAGAACGGTGTTTGTCAACCCCTGTGCTGAGCACCACATGGCCCCACTGGGTGCAAAGTAAAAGGAAAGGAAACCTGTTGGTTCAGATGATGGTCACACTTCTGTTGAAGTAATGATTGCAGTCTTGTCGAGAGTCACAGTCCTGATGGAGGTCTGGTCCTCCTCTGGATCTAATGAGTGGTACCCTAAGTCCCCAAACCCGAAGTTTATATACGCTCATATTCAGGTGAGAATGCCCAGTACCTCCCCCAGTGTGGGGAGTTTCACAACGGGTGATTTAACTCTGGGAGATTTTTGGAATCTTTGATGGTCTAGGTCCTTTGCAGTTGCCTATTATGCCAGTCCATTGTGACCCATTAGCAGAGATGACCCCTCAGGCTGGGTGTGAGGGTGCAATGCCTTCCTGGAGGGGAGTTATCACAGCTGAGTCATTGGTGTGAAGGCAAAGAAACACTCCTTTGCCACACAGGGTTTCTTTAATGCCCAGCTTGTAGCCTGAGGTGTTAGGTGTGCCCTGGGCACCTGCTGAAAACGACCCATTTATTAACAGTCCATCAGAAATGACACAGAGGGTGTAGGATACACAGTTTTGGTTATACCCACATAGTGATAAACTGGTCCCAGGCCCTGTAACTAGGAGCTTAACTTTTCTTCGTTTGTAGGGTGTAAAAGTTCCTAGGAAACTATAGAATGTGCTGGTCTAATTTTAACACAGTATGTTTCCAAGCTCAAATGAGACTCACTGAGAGTTTATTGAGAGTCAGCAGAAAGAAGAAAAAAAAAAAGATCTGCCAACCACTTATATCAGGATAATCTGTGTATAAATAAAAGTATGCCAAAGAGCAATGTTGGGCGGGGAGGCTGAAATAGGCTACAAAAATTCTTTCTGTGACCTTTGAATAAGTGAAATGAGCAGGCAGCGTGTCCGCTTCAGGACGCCTGTAAGGAGAATGCAGACTGAGATTAGTTGAAGATCTCTCTTGGATATTAGTGTGGATGCAAAAGTGCACAGCTGCCAAAGATGGAATTACAGGGAGACAGTTTGGGACAGAAGTTCAAAAATGGAATTTTTGCAGTCTGACTTTGTTAGTTTTGTTCCTAATCCTACAGGTTGATTCTAATGAGAAGACTTGCAAACTTGTCTGCCTAGTATTCTTTCCATCACTAATTCAGAAGAGAAGGATTTTCTCTATGGTGCATTATTAGGGCAAATAAGAGTCAAGATTTTGTAGACTAATTTACTTGCCCCAGACATTTTTGATCAGCTCTTTAGGACAAGCCATAGCACAGGAACATTCAGGTGGATTCTGACTTTAAATTGAGAATATTTCCTGGTAACATTTTAAGAAGGTACTCCTAGTGGGAAAGAATAGTACTCTTCTGGGAGCTGAAGTTGCCTTAGCTGGGGTTCAGGAATGGCCAAAGGAAAAAGGATTGTGCCCTGCAATTTAAAGTAAAACAAAATTGCACATTCACTAAATGTTTTCTGTTCTCTTGTCTGCTATTATAGTGTGTGAGGAGATGCTCTAACCAAAAGAAACTGCTGCTTTGTCTGCTGGCAGCCCTGCCCAAATGCTGCCTTTTCTCTCTGCTGATGTGTTTGCATGATAGAGGATCCTGTGGAAAGATGTTTTCAATTGTCAAAGGAATGAATTAGCTTTATTGTGCTGTGACCTAAATAGGATCATCAGATCAATCAGTCTGCTGCTTTTCTGTCCTCTCTGGCTTAGGTTGTGTTGCTTCTCCTTCTCATCTTGCTCCCTCTTCCCCCTGCCCGCGCCAGGCAGCCCCTTTCCCAGAGCCTGCAGCCATAATCCTTTATGAGCTTGGATAAAGGAGGGCGCAGCCGGGTACCCTCTTTTGAAGCAATACCTGCCCCCACAGGGACAGGCTCAGCTCTGGCTCCCCTGCCCTTTCACTAGGGCGTGGGTCCTTCTCGGTGTTTTGTTGTGGTGGCTTTAGGATAAAATACTTTTTTCTCCTTTGTTCCCTCTCCCCTGTGCATTCTCCTCATCCTCTTCCTCCTGATCCCAGGTTTAACGAATTGTAATATATCAATAGCTGGGGAAATATCGTGCTTCACCAGGGCTGAGGTTGCCTTGAAAGAGGCCATTGTGAGCAAGCGGAGCTGGAGACGGGAGGGCAGCTGAATGCAGTGCTGCCTGGAATGGCCTTTGTGGAGGCAGCACTTTTGTTCTCCTGAAAGATGCCGGGAGAGGACCAGCTGGCACGAGGTCTAAGGGAGGGAGAAAGCCATTCTGCCCATAAATTATTGACTCCTGTGCTCTGCAAGGGTGTCCTGGATTCCATTTAGGCATCAGCAAGTGGATGGCAGCATGGGTGAAGGTGGCCAGAACAGGCACAAAGCTTAGGCACTAATTTTGAAAACACTTGAGGCATTTTGGCCTTCTTGATGTTTCTTCATGATGGAAGTCTTACCTGGAAGTAAAAGTACTGCTTTCAAAGCTGGGTAGTATTGGTTTGAGCCAAGAAGGAGCCTTGTGACCTGCAGGAAAGGGTTTATTAGCCTCCTCAGGTTCAGGCTTGCCTTGCAGATGCCTGAGTGCCTCTGTGCTGCCTGGGGAGGGGGTGCGTGGGAGTCACTTCCATAGCCTCACCCCTCCGGACACCACAGCTGCTCAGACTGGGTGGGTGGGGGTGGCAGGGGAGCAATCCTGAGCACGTCCTACACAGATCCATCCCTCCAGACATGCTGGAAACAACTGCCCTTTAACAGCTTCTTCCCCACGCATCCCCAGCAAGCTGCTGTAGTGTGGTACAATGGAAACTCATTTCGAGCGACCCACTGATGTGTCTGTAAAAAGCAAAGGCATTGATTTGTTTTTGAGTACCTCTGCTTGCCAGCATTTCCACTTTCCCTTTTGAGCATTGAACAGAGTCTCACTGGAAGAGCTCTCGCGATGCAGTTCCCAGCTCAGTTGAATGGTTTTACTTTGTCTTTCCTCTTAAAATGTCATAAATGCTACACAGTTGTTTAATGTGAATTTTTGAGTTGTCCAAGTAAAGTTGCTAAGGCCTGCAACTTGAAGTTTACGTTTTGAGATGATAGTATATTTTAGTAGTTTGATGCATCTTTCCTTTAATGAACTTGATACATATGTTGGGTTTACCTCTCCTTCATGAAAATAGTGTTGAAATTTGTCTTCGTTTGTGGGATGGAGCAGGGATGGGTTGCTTTAGCTATTCTAAAATATTTAAACTTTTTTTTAACTTAAATGCTTCCTAAATTCTGTATTGCATACATGTATGGGCTGGTGAGTAGGAAGAGAACATTAGTTGATTCACACTGATTCCATAGTGTCCCTGTGGACAGCTGACACTGGGGCTGCTGCTTGGCAGCTGCTCTGGCTGTAGTTATGAACAACTCAAGTACTTGACTTTTCAATATTTGCCTTTTTATAAAGCCTCAGTTTCTTCTGTGGATCTTGTGCATTGGTGCAAGGTTCAGGGCACTGATTTGTGAACGGGGGCTACACAGGAGAGTCTCCCCTTCCCCCCTCCCACCCACCCACCAGGGGCTGGCTGGAAATATTTCTGTAGAAGGTATTTCCAGATTGTTTCACAGGTGCTGATTTTGTATGACACTGTGAGCGGGGAGCAGTGGCTGTCCCAGATGGCTGCCCGGGAGCAGGTCAGCTGGAAAGCCCCTCTAAAGAGGGGATAGAGCAGGGAGAGGAGTGAAGGAATGGCTACAGCGTTTCAGGCATGTCATGCGCAAGCAGCTGCTCTTGTTCACTTCTCTCTGGATCTGTGTGGCCTCTAGTAGAAAATGAGAATCAATTTAACCACTCAAGGATTTAAAAACCATTGTAGTGTGAACTACAAAAAAGACTTTTCCAATGAGTTCATTGCACAGTCATGATTTTGAGGATGCTGTTTGGCACTGCATCTTGTGCCTCTCATTTTCTTTGCTTTAGTCCCTGACTTGTTAGGAAGGAGTTTCTTCTGAACCAGACTATGTGACCAATCCCATCCGGTATGAAGTGAAAATCAGCATTTGCTGAGCATGTCCATATTTTCTTTATTCCTTGTGATATTCCTGATTCCTTTTTATTTCTGTGATTCTTGTGTGGCGGCAAGTGAGTGTGATCCCTGCTTGTAAGGATGTGCTGACCGAGATGGTGGTTTAATATTAACTTGTCCAAGGTGGAGTAGCCAGTGTGTCACAGAGCAAGGTCTCCCCAGTCTGCTACTTGTCTCAGAGTCATTTGCTTATAAAGAAGGATATCAGTGTGTACACACCTACTGTTGATGTTGGGTTTATGCAGCTTTTACAAACTTTTAAATTTTTCCTATCAAGTAAATTGTAGGTGGGTTTGTTCTTGTTTGGTGAGGATTTTTGTGGGTTTGTCTGCTGATTGGTAGACTGTTGGAGGCTAAAGTCCTTTATCTGTGTAATGACTGCAATATAAATTTTCTTGAACTGCCCCATCTTTTCCTTCTCCTCTCAACATAGTGAGGCAAAGGGCAAAGGAGCACAGTCATTTGGTGTTTACAGTTCTCAGAGAACTGCTATTAGATACCAATTGCAGTGATAGTTTCTTGTGAGTGGAAAAGCGTTTAAAAAATGCAGGATTGAGACAACCTGATGAATTTCATGGAAGTCAAGGGTTTGTCTCAAGTGGGGAAGATGTTCTGGTTGTTGCTGAACTAGTGCAGATTCTCAGAGATGCAGATACAAGTAGCCAGACGGTTTTTCCTTTGGGGTAGCCCCTCCTGATAGCTATTTTTGATGTTTGACCTCTTTAACAGCATGACCTGAGGGAAGGTGGAAGCAAAGTCGGGGGCGGGGGGCGGGCGGTAGGGTGGAGGACGGGCGCTGGTGAAAGGCAGACATCAACTTAGGTATTGTTTGTTACGGGATTTGAATGTCTGCCTCCATACTGGAGATCAGGGCTATAGGTCAGTGATCAAGTGCTTGTTCTTAGGCGGGAGAAATGCTCCAGGGTAGGTTGAGGATGCGATAACAAAAACACTGCACTTGGCACACATTGTAGCCCGGGGTGAAATGGGTAAGGGTGCCCTGAGCCGTCCAAAATACCCAGGATCATGTTGATTCACAGGGGCTTGATCATGAAAAGGGAACAAATCTTGCTTTTCAGGGCTTGCAAGACTCTTTGAGGTTCCATAAAGACCTTGTGCAGAGTCTGCCTTGCTTCCAGTAGCCCAGTCTCCCTCATTTTCTAGCTTGAAACTATCTCCTTCCCCCGTGCCAATGCCCCACTTCATGCATGCTAAGGAAGAGGCACGTGTAGGAAAAGGCACTCCTTGCATCCTAAAACGGATTGACACCACCCTAGAAAAGGAGGTTACCACCTTCTTGGCTCACTTTTGGATGGCGTTGTTGCTGGAGTTAGAAATGGACTCACTCTGCACTCACTTTCAGAGTGTGTCCGGCAAGCGTGCATTTAAACCTGTTTTAATGATGGGTAATGACAAATTTCTAAGAGGAGCATTATTGTGTATTTGATTCAAAACCAACACTAATTAGTGATCTAGATATCCGAGTTTGATGCCAGAGTAATTTTTTTGTGTGTAAATCAATGGAATTGATCTTGCATTGATGGAAATCAATGCAAGAAGTAGGGGTGCTTTCCCTGCCATTGCTATGGTCTTCGGTCCCTTTGGCAGAGGTGAGCCACTCAAAATGTGCCTTAAATGAGCAGCTGCTGGAGAGACCTGCTTCTAATGGCAGTTTTGATGTCAAACCCATGCTGTAATTGTAAAATTTCTGGATTTGGAAAATACTGATTAAATGTTGATAATAGCATGTTCAGACAATGATGAACAGACTTCATTTACAGTCTGTTCTGCACACTGCTGAGTCTCAACTGTTTGGTGAAACTTAGAAGTTCCTGTGGAGCATCTGCTTTTCACATGCTGTGCTCCAGAGGCCAGATCCTGCTGCAGCTTTGAGGTCAGCCTGAGCCCCCCACTGCTGGCATTTTTCTTTTCCCGAGGAAAAAAAAATCCTTCTCATTGTTAACCCGAGGGGGTTTCCTAAGCTTGCTTTGTGAGGGAAGGCTTGCTTCTTGAGCCTGAACATTGTGCGAAGGGCATGCCCTGCTGAGCACATTCATTTGGTGCTTAGAATTTTCCCTTTAACTTCTACAAAATTACAGTTCCTTCCTAGGAAGCATGGCTGTGGGCCTCTGTACAGATACATTTTTAAAACACAAGGATATAATATGCATCTCAAAAAGCTGGGCTATTTCATCTCCCTGCACAAATTTCATTTGATGAATAACAGATCCTCTATTAGCCAGAAATAACTCGATTTTGTTTTCTGTGTATCTGGTCTGAGATGACGCTAATAAGAATAAATTAGGAGGTAACTGAATGAAATTCAATATGTAAAATTAGTGGGCTGATGTCCCAGGCAATGGCAGTGACTGTGGGGGGAGCAGTGGACTGGAAAGGGAGGCACTGCAGAACCGGGACTGTGTGTTGCAGCCAGCTAAGGCGCAGCTCTTGATCCTTAATAAAGTGGGAGCGAGGGGGTGAAAATTAAAAAAGAGGGAGGGGGAAGGGGAGGGAGAAGGGGCTGGGTTGGGAGCGGTGGGAAAGCCAGGGCATCCTGATTTGCACGAAAATGCAACGCTCATTTGCAACTGGAAGGAGGCCGGGGCTGCCCGGCCCCCCCGCCGCCGGCGGGCACCGGGGAGGTGCGGCGGGAGGAGGGCGGGGGCAGGGAAGGTGCCGGCATCTCCTGCTGCTCCGCCGGCAGAGCCGGCTGGAGCGATGGGAAGGAGCGCAAGCACCTGCCAGCTCGGGACTTTCTGCAGTAGCCTAACTTGGAGAGCGGAGGGAAGAAGGAGGAGAACTAGAGCAGTATAACTGCGTGGACAGCAAGAAAGCCCGATTTTTGGTCCTGCGCAAACGTGAATAACAACTGGACTTTTTTTTTTTTTTTCCTCCTGTTTTGCTTGTTAAAACTGGCTGTTTTCAGCCCACAAGGTTACATGTGAGGAGAATTCAGGTTAAAGAACTGTAAATTATTTCGTCCGTCAGAAAGGTCTAGACAGATTTAAAGTGATTTCAGGAGAGAAAGGCGGAGGGAAGAAGCCTGGAGAAATTTGGTGTGTGGAGTTTGAACAGGATCAATCTGGCAGTCACCTTTCTGCAGCTCCTCCTTTCTATGGGACTTCAGCTCCAGGATCGCAATTCCACACCTTGAAAATGGTGGTTTTCATCAACACAAAGCTTAAATCTCTCATGAAACTTTTCAAGAGAAAGAGTAAGTAGCTGTGCGTGCTCCCTGTCTTTTCGGGAGGCAGCCCAGTTCTGCAGGAAAGTGCAATTCCCTTCGGCTTTGCTCCTGCTTCCTTTGGCCTCTTTTTAAGTTTCTCTCTCTTCTTTGTTGATCATTGAGGAGCGTGTGGAGGCAGCCTTGTGAGGGGCTTTAGGAACTCTGCGTTGGGACACTGTTGCTTTGGAAATGCTTTGTCACGGTGATATTGAAGGATCCAAAGTTCTCCGTGTGAAATGAGGAAATCGGTGACAAGGCAGGGTGTGCCAGTGTAGCGACAGTCGTGCCCAGGTGTTGGGCTGTGTCATGGCATCCTCATGGTTTGTCAGACACCTGACTCTGCTTGTGCAGATGTGGGCTTGTGTCTCTGAGCTATCTACATAAAGCTTGTTCTGAGACTGAGTTTGTTTTTTAAATATGTTCTAGTTTCAGAGTGACTTACAAAATCACAGTTCTTAATTTAAGTCATGAAGGACAGACAAATCACGCTAGAGAGATTAGTTGGCACAGCACTTCTGTTGAGTAGTTTTGATGACCGATGTTACTCTCAGGAGCAGTAAACCTTAATTTTGGTGTGGCAGGACTGCAGCCAGACGATGGGCTTGGCAGCTGGTGTTTCCCTCCTCTTCCTCCTCCTGCCTTGCTCCCCTCCCCACCCACCTGCTCAGTCAGGGGATGGCGAGGGTGCCTTTCAGTGACTACCTGCCACTTTTTCTGTTAGATCGGGGTGATCGATGCTGTAACCAGGTTGGTGGTGACTTGTCTGGTTGTTGTGATTTAGGTTTGACCTCTGGTTAGCAAGAACAGGAAAGGTGGGCATAGACTGAATGAGTATCTGCCTTGTTGCAGCCAATGTCTGTGAGAGGGGATGGGATGCAGGACCAAGACTCAGCGATGAGGACACTGAAAGTCTTTAAAAACCTTTTTTGAGGTCTGAAACTAATCTAAAAAATTTGAGGAGATGTAGATAAGGACCTTCCCCCTATCCCAAGTCCTTTTAGGAAAAAGCAGGTATGGAGTATTAGGCTGTAGATAGGTTTTGAAGTGAGATGCATAGCTTATTTTCTTCAAAAAATACCAGTTATTTCCATCTGAAATGATCCCAGCAGATGCACAATGGTGTTAAGGAAAGTGTAATTTTTCACATGTCAGGAGGCTGTTGCCTCTGTTTTGCTTCTCAGTTTTACATATGTCTTCTGCTACCACAGGGGCATCAGACAAACTTCACAAAGTGATGCTACAGGCAGCACAGCAGCAAAGGAAGTGAAGATGCAGAGCTGACAGCAAGGCCCAGGATAGCAGGGCTGTGGCAGCAGGGCAGGTGCTTGGGAGGTAGCACAGCTGTAGTGGCCTTTTCTGCTTTGGAGAGCTAAAAAGCAAGGATGTGCAGCATACTGGCTGAAGGCCAGAGGGTGCCTGGGGAACCATAAAATATGACCCCCAACTGCCCTTTTTCTGTTTACAGCAGGGTGGAGGGATAAGTCTATTCAACTGTAGAAGTTTTTATTGATGATAAACTTGAAACAAAAGGCAGTGGCACTCTCTCAGGAAACATAAATGATAAACAAATCTCTGCAATATGTGCTTTGGCTGATTCATTGCTAGACTGTCTGTAGGGAACTCTGAGCTTGAACAAGGTCTGTATTTTATTTTCACGCGTGTATTGGCTGCAAAGAGGTGGCCAGAGACATCCCTCTTCAGTGCTGTTGTGCTCTGAGCAGTATTTGTCCATGGAGTTGCTTTTGTTCAGATCTGCTTTCCACTCATGACAAAGGAAAGTAGTTAATTTATTTGCTTCACTGAAATCTTCTTGCCTGGTTTGAGCAAGCCTGAGGTCAGACAAGGTTGTTTCCCAATACAAATGAACCTGTTGTAATCTCTCATGACGACTGTCACATTCCCAGGGTCACCTTTGAGCAAGAGGAAGCTATTTTGCACTTCACAGCTCCTGCCATGATCAGGGGATGGGGAAACTAATGTCCTTTGTGAAGACTGAGAGCTGGGGGGGGGAAGGAGAGTTGCAAGTTCAGAGTAAATAAAACATCAAGGGTACACGTGGGAAAGAGAGAAAAGTGTTTCCTACAGAACATAATTTTAGAGTAGAAATGAGTTTTATAATTGTTAGGGAAGTGAGGTTCTAGAGAGCGTTTTGGTGGGTCTACAGTGGCAAACATCATTTTTAGATGATGTGCGGCGAATTTACATGTGGGGTGTCATAATAGAGCTATCTTCAGTAGCATTTAATTTTCTTACTTTTGTGTCTCTCTGCAGCTGTTTCCAACCTAGATGAAGAGAGTAGATGGTCTGTGCATTATACTGCTCCATGGCACCAGCAGGAAAATGTCTTCCTACCCTCCTCAAGACCACCTTGTGTGGAGGACCTGCACAGACAAGCCAAGCTGAACCTCAAGTCAGTACTAAGAGGTAAGATGCCACTACTCACAAAGACATGTCCTAAGGGGACAATAGTTTTTGCCACAGTCTTTGCGAACATATTCAGATTAAAGGCTTTGGAAGAAGTTTATTTGTTCTTCTGCCTGCAGCATATCTGGAACATTAGCAGGATTTACCCACTCAAATGTAGGGAATAGAGCAAAAATGTTTTTGCTATGTAGAGGCAAGTAAATGTGTTGCCTGGAAGACCATCTAGAACAGAAAAGGGGAAAAGCTTGTTTCTTTTGGCCATTTCCATGTTTCCAAAGTGGTACCTTCCTTTTCAGTAAGTCCTGAATTAGTCCATTTATGGAGTAAAAACCATATCAAGGGTGTTTCATTTGGAGATTTCTTCTGTTCTAAAGTGTCATTCCCAGGGCTGTCGCTACTTGTGAGAAGCTGGAAAAGGTGCTGAGGGCAGAAAAGGGAAATAAGAAACAAGGCACTTGCAAGGACCCCTCCAGTAAAAAAGGTTTCTTGCAAAGGGTGCAGCATATTTTTAAAGACCAGCTTTTGCCCTTAGTACCTTCACTGGGGATGTACCTATACAGTCTGTTATAGGAGGCGTTGTGTTAGTGCAGCCATGAGGACAGAGGCAGGCAGCCAGCCAGCGGGGAGGCCTGCAGATCAACTGTCCCTGGGGCAGACAACAAGTTTAAAATAACAAGAGAATGTCCATGTTCTGGGAAAGGTTAACCTAGATTTTTCTTTACACTGGCTGTTTAACAAAGGGGGTTACCCTGTCAAGAGCCAGCTCATTCAAGTCCCTTTTTCTTTCAGCAGGAACTGCAGGTACTTGATATGTTGCAGAGTTGACCTGATTTTTGAAAGAATATTGTATTTTTATTTGTTTATCATGACATTTCTGCTTTTTAGACATGAAGAAAGCTTCATTTTGTATGTCTGAATAGAGAAGTGTTCAACCGCCATATTTTATTTCTCTTGCCATTTCCCCAGTTAATTGATTTTCACCGTCTCTTACTAGGTGCTTTTCATTATCTTTTAATAGAGGAGTCTTGACAGCCAGTGTTATTGAAGCTCATGCATGGCTCAGCAGATAGCCTGTGTGCCCTCTATACTTATTATTGGATTAACACATTTGTGCAGCTCCTTACCCTTGGAACATTTACTGTTCCCTTGCAGGTACACTTACCAGTTCCTTACAAAACAAAAATATTTGCCTGCTTGAGATTAAAAGAATACTGATTGTGGTTAGCTTTTTGGGAACTTTAACCATTCCTGCTAATATTTTTTCCAGTCTCTGTTTTGGACTGTTAAAAAAACCCAACAAACCTGCACAGGCTAAAATGATGCACTGATTTTCTTGAGTTTTATCAGAAATGTATCTACTGCAGTTTCATGTTCTATTTAAATAAATTTATGTCTAATATATTTGTGTGAAACCAAGTGATATGTGCTGTTTCCCCCAGCTTATACAGCTGAAGTTATTTTGGTCTGCTGGGATTTTTCTCATGATGTAGGATTCCTTGGTAGTGAAGTGAATTTCAGCTTTGCACTTTCAGGGTAGTAAGAGAAGAAACTGTGTGATGATGTCTTTATCAGACCTCATACTGCTGACTTAGTGAACACAGCTCATTTATTTATTTGTTTAATCTCAAGCTCTTTCCTTGAACCACATTTTTGCCCTATGGGCAGTTTTAAAATAACTCCTTGCTGTGGCCTGTAACTGTCCTGAGGAGCTACAGCATGAACTCAACACTGTTTGCAGTAATTTCATTCTTGCCTATAGGGTCTCTGAGTAGGAAGAGAGGCACTGACTTAAGTTTTATCAGTTTTACCCTACTGCTCCTTCAACCAGCACTGTGAAATCAGGAAGTCAGGAAATCATGCTGAAATGAAAAAAATGCTTCTGATGGTATTTGGAGAATTGAGTTCAAAGTTCTGTATCCAGAATAAAGTTTCATTCAGTGTAAAAGTACTGTGAAATTGTGACATAATTGTGACAACTGCTGAACTTCTACCTGTTGCTTTAGGGAAGACAGAGTTTTCCAAAGCCTTTTAATGGGTAGGACATAAATTCAGTGTTACATGATTATAGCATAGAAGAGCTTGAAGAAAACTAGTCTCATGAGAAGCACCATTAGGCTAGCAAGGAAACCTTAGTTCTACATTTCTTGGCCTCATGATGTAGCTTGCAGTTGGACATCTCTTTGTTATTTCATATTCTTCGGTTGAGGTGAACCATGGTGCAGTAGATGGTGATGGGGAATGAACAACACTGGATTAAAGATGCACTATACTCTGTGCAGAAAGAGTGGGATGAATCCCCTTTGTTTCCAGGAAGCATTTGCACAAATTGGAAGGGAGTAGAACTAAAGCAAAATAATCTTTTCTTTGTAGTAAGTAGGAACTGAAGTAGTGGACATGCACAGTAGTTAAGAAATACTTGATTTAAGAATAAAAGATTAGGATTAGAAATATAAATTGTATGGTATGTAACCTTTTTTGAAAGAAATAAGTACACTGCCTGGTGATCTCTGCATGCTTTTTCAGGAAGCAGTGTTTTGTTTGGAGAAGGAAAATATTGTTTCATTAATTTTTGTGCAGTTTATTATTTTACTTTGTATATTACATATTGAGGATAAGCATATCCTCTGCTTATCACATTGTGGAAGTGGATGCAGCATATGACAGTAGATGTTGTATGGGGAGATATTTTAGTTTTTTGTACCTATGAACTAGTCTTTTACCCTTTGAAATCAAAGGGAAACACTGTGCTTTTCCTTTATGAAACTACTTTAAAGTATAAGTGGTGAGATCTTGCATTCAAATGTGTTCATTACTGAGATAAAGCTAGCTATCCTTCTTTAGGCATGCAGGTGCTCAGATGCCCTCTGAAGTTTTAAAAAGCAGTAACTGAATTAAAAAATGAAGCACCTGGAATGTGAAAAGTTTGTGATGCAGAGTAGATCTGTTCTTGAGAACTGAAGTTGCTTTATGCAACCTATATTAAAATTTAAAGTTGTCATTGACTGAAATCAGTGGCTTGATATATTTAACCCAAGCTGTGTTACTTCATTTGAAGTGAAAGGTCTCAGTGGCTTAATCTGATGGTTAGGGAAGAAGAACATTTTCAGCTGTGCTTCACAGTTGTGGTACCATTGCAGTATGATTTAAACGTTTAGAAAATTATGCAGATGTTAGGTTGTGGTGATAGATACAGTATTTTTCCTTACTGTTTTGTTTGCATTGGATAAAGCAGACTCTCCCGTTCTTTGGGGAAGGAGCCAGGCCCTTGGGGTGCCTGGTGAAGCAGATGGGGAGACACGTGCTGTCCAAGGTGTGTATTTTCTTACCCTCAGGGCCAAGCTGCTCAAAGTGACCTTTCCTGAAAGCCTGTCTTATGTGGCCTCTTCCTAATGTTTTCATGGTCATCTTACTGAAGGTGTTTCTCAACATAGAGATGTTCAGATAGAAACAAAATTATGCTGACCATTGAGGAGTCTTATGTGACTCTGCTTTGTGCCACTGTTTCCTCCTAGGAAGTCGTGAAGACAGCAGATGGAAGGGAAGAGCTGAGGCTCTGCATGGGGCCAGGATTGTCAAATCAATGCTCTTCCCTTGCACTCTGTGCTTTGTTCCAAGGCTGAAGGGCTGCTTGACTTGTTTAGTCTCATGTCATTCACATCTTCTGAGTGGCTGGACCAGCTCCGAGAGTCTGGTCTGGACAGTAGCAGAGGTGTGAGTTCAATGTTATTCAGAGTGGCATTGTTTCTTAAGGCAGGCTGCTACCTGTGCTGAAGAGACAAGTACCACATACCGCAGTGTTTCCTGCGGTGTTCTTGGTCCATGAGGCCAAGAGGTTTAGTAGGTGTTCAACCAGAGTCAAGAGGGTAGCACTATAAAACAGCTCCCATCCCTGTGCATTGACAGATCTGGCTGGTTGCATAGTCGTAGTTGAAGAACCACTGTCTGAGGAAGTCCCTGAAGTACAGTGATCTTCAGCTGGGAATGCAGATACAACAGCTGTAGACTACAGCAACAACACAAATATTTGATAATGAAAGTAAATTGAGACTAATCCTCATTTTGTGAGCTGTATTATACTCTAAAAATGACAGTAAATAAAGTGTGAAGCATGAATATTTAGAGGAGAGACAGCAGTGTGGTAGTGCTGCTTTGCTTTACTGCTTGGAGTGTATCAGTTAGTTACACGTGTAGGTCCAATATCCTAAGAGGAAAGCCTAAAGTAATCTGGAATGCATTGGCCTCTGATAATCTTGCAAACTATGATGAAGTGAAGGAACAGCAAAAAAATTTTTACCATGTACCTGAACTCTCTTTATTTCTACATTTTTTGAACTATTCTATATTCTCCCTCAGATGTGGATATAAATCAGTTGCAGCGATGGGAGCCAGAGCAGGACATATAGAGTTGAATTTCCAAGGGGCAGTTGTCTTCCAGTTCCTGCAATTAGCAGTGTAGAACACTTTTGCTTTATAAAAAGAAAAAGGTGGGGGAGTACAGACTTCACTGTTGGGTATTGTCACTTGTTCGTGGGCTGGGAGACAACTGGCATAAAGGGCAGGGATGAGACAACTGTATTAAAGGGCAAACACAGTGAGACTGAAATGATACCAGGCTGTTAATAGATAGCCAGCTCCTGAAGGGTGTTTGTGAATATACTCTCTGCACTGTTCAACTTGCACATGAGGGATGATGTCTTGGCACACACTGCTGATCACTACCCAGGCTTTCTGTCCTTCCAGCAGATAGAACAAGGTGTCAGATATGTACTGAGGAAGGTATAGCTGTAAACGGTTGGAACGGTCTAAATGTTGACTTTCATACCCCTTTTCAGACAGTAGCTGCTGAAACTTCCTGCACAACTGCCTGTATTTGTTCCTTCCCCCCGCCCCCCAGGGCAATTGTGTTGATTCAAACTACGTACATAATATAGAGCTCGTTGTTCCACTGTATGCCGATGATTCATTTATTATCTCATCTTCAGAAGAGCTGGATTTGGCTGACTCTAGCTTCTGTTTAGCTTTGTTGGCCAAATTCAAGGAATGTATTTAAGCAGCAGTGATTGAAACACTTTATTTGTTTTCCAGAAGACATCTGGTTAGCATTGTCAAATAAAACCGGATTTAAGTAGTTAGTCATAAAGCCTCTATTATGTCTTGCTGCAAGACCCTCCAGACAGGTATGTGTGTTTAGCCTTTGTTTTCTCGGTGCATCTGCCAGATCACTGTTCAGATGAGCAATATTAGGGTCAGCCGTACTAGTCAGTAATCCTACTGAGAAGATTATGGACTTAAAATAATCTTATGTTTCATTAAAGAGCTGCAAAATAGGGAAACCACTTCATATTAACAATAGGTCTGGTTCAGGTTCAGAGAGATGTCAAGATGTGAAATCCCTACCAACTGGAAACCTTAATGAAGTAAAAGGCCATTAAAGGCTAGGGGTAAATCATATGTTCCTGAAAGGACTTTGAACTGTAAAATCAAAAAATAGAAATTAATTTATTTCCCATTATTTTAATTTCAATTGTAAAGTTAGTACCAGAGCTTCTGCCCACATATCCTGCTTTTTTTTACTGTTACTGAATTAATTCACAGTACATCTGTTCATAGTTTTGGCCAAGTTCCATTCTCCCAACTGTCCTTTCTAATAAGGAATTCCAAAAAGCAAATATTCAAATGAAACGAAACAGAATTTGACCAGGAGTCTACACTGCACATGTTTGAAAGCTGGTCTTGTGCTGCAAAATTGAGCTACTTGTAAGCATTTAGGCTCCCTATTTTTAGGTTTAGTTTATATAGTGCAGCACTAAGTGTTAAAAATATAAAGTGTAGTTCTGTGTGAATTGATTGCATGGTACACATGATAAGTTAAAGCAATTTCAGTGAAAGGGTTTCAAGAAGATAAGAATTTGTTTCAATATGATAACAATGATACTGTTGGGTTTTTTTTTAAACTAGATGAATGTGTTTTCTTTGGAAGATATATCTGAAAGATTATTGAAGCTTCTTCCATGTCAGATCTGTGCCTTTAGAAGAGAGAATAAATTGGAACTCTTACTGTCTGCGGCATTGTTGTTTCAGTGCTAGGTAAAGCAACTTCCATCACAAGGAATATCAGACTTTCATTTGATTTCGTTTTTGCTTTTCTACCTCCTTACTCTTGTTAGATTAGGATGTTGTATGTGCTTGGTTGCAGCATTTTAGATAGCTTTACACTTTTAACATAAAGTGTCCTAGGAGAAAAAAACAATGAAAAATCCTGTCATATTTTTGTATTAGGTGAGTTCGGTTGTCTTAAGAAACAAATATTTTAATGCAAGCATCAAACATGCAAAAGGAAGCAAATACACTGTTTAACTTAAGACATCTTGTCACCATTAAATGCAGTCATATAACACACTTGCAGAAATTCAAATTAACTTGAGACAAACGGTGATAATTATTTTGAACACTCCCTAGTGACAGCTTGTTATCAAATACAATTTGTCATGGCTGTGGCATTTTAGTGCCATTAGAAAGGTTTTCTGTATCACTAAATCATGCAGATTACCTGGGGACTTAAAAGGTTGAGATGAAATGTATTTGTTTTTTAAAAGCTCCAAGAAAAGAGTGCTTTTACTTAACCCTGTTAAAGGTATTTTCACATGGCAGAGCTCCCTTTAGTTTGGATTCTTCTTAAACACTCGCATCTGATTTAGACATTGAGAATAAATCTAACTGTACTTGCTTCCCCCTAATGTTGCGCTTTCATGCCCCATTCTTGTGCTGCTACGAGTATCTGGACAGCTGAACCCTGAAGCAGCTTGGAGAATTAGTCTGGAAGAGTGGGCTTCCCAGCCTGATTGGGCCTCCAGTTACCACATCAAGACAGGCTTCCCAATGAGAGGGTGAACATCTGTGTGTTGGAGGAGATAGACCCAACATAAATACATTTGTTCACTTTCAGTAGTAAGACTTCTTAGAAGTACCTGTTGAACATACTTCTCCATCACAGAGTCCAGCAGCCCTCTGTTAGGGTTACTGTCATCCCCATTGGAGCCCAAGACATCTTTTTTTTCTAGGAAACTATTGATATTATCTGTCATTAAAGCTACCTGTGTGGCTGGGCTTGGCTACTTACTCAAGAGAGGGAACACACGTAGCAGTCTTTAAAAAAGTCCGATAAACCTTTCTTGTTACTCATCAAATAAGAAGGCCTTGAAGTGAACAATTAAATTTTGCTGGTGAGTTGAAAACTTGCCACCTCATATGACGCTTGCTTGCAGAAGAATGTGTTGGGTGCCAGTGTTTACTGTCTCTGGGCTTGTCTTAGGCTTTCCTATATGTACTGATGAAAGATCTAGAAATACCAATATAAAAGTGTATTCTAGGGTAAGAGAAGGGAATAATAAGGAAGGTAGCTGGATTGGCAGAGGCTGGTACCAACCTAAGCACCTAGATCAAGCTGCTGAGCAGAAGTTTTTCCAGCTGGGCAGCAATAGTACTACATCTGTTGAAAATCCTGACCCATTTAACTAGGAGTCTGAACAAAATGGTGCACTGGATATATATACAACTGAAGTTCACGAACTTGCTTTGCAGTCGGTATTGGTTACAGTTGAGATGTTACACAAGGGCATCATTGCTGTGGCTTTACAACATATTTCAAAGCTTTGATATAGACACACTCTCTGTGATAGTCAAGTTCTGCAGATGATATGGGGATTTGTACATTTAAAGGAAATGGAATTTGATCCAAGCTGAGTGAATTTTTGGGAGGAATGTAAAGTGGTAGAGGCAAGCTGTCTGCTGCATATTTAGATCCAGGGACAAAAATAGTCATTGCGTTGGAATTAAATTGAGTTGCATTTTTTCCAAGTCATATTTAGCATGAGATAGTTGGGAGAAATAAGATTGCCTTTGTACAGCTGTGCTTTTATATAGTCTATTTCATCCACACACAGAGAGCTGTGCTTTCTTAACCCCAGTTTACAAACGAGGGACCCATAAAGAGGCACAGAGTGAAAGGTAGTAATTATAGTTAGATTTACTAACCAAAGAGGCCTTTGAACTAGGGTGTCTGTTTTAATTATGGTCCCAGGCGTAATGATTCTTAACAAGCTCTTTATCTTGAAAAGTTCCCTCCCTGAAATTCTCTGGTTAACTGCGTAGTCCAGAGTTACCCTGATTTTATCCACATCTTACTACAGTGCTGTGAGCAGGCTGAGAGGCAACTGCTCTTTGAAGAGGTCCCAGTTTGGTGCTCAGAGTGGCTTGGTACACACCACCAGACCATAAGAATGATCCCCAAAAAAGCATAACTCTTTCTGTTACATTTCAGGTGACAAGCTTTTTACTTAATATTTGGAGCACATTGTGAGGAAGCTGGAAACTTAGCCTGTGCTCACCTCATCTGTAAAGAACTTGTATCTAAATAAAAATACGTTAACTTGCAAAACTTTAGGCCACTGTTGGATGAAGAGCACATCACCCTAGAAGTAAAGATGTTGAAATCCCTGCTATGTTCTACTGCCCCTCATGAGAGGACCTGTGGCATTGGACCGTGCGGCGGTCATTATTGGTGTGGCAAGGATGAGAGTTAAGGCATCTCAAGTTCTTCCTTAGTTGGCTTTATTCTGAGATGCCTCTCTATATAGTCATGTGCTGCAGGCAGAGTGTACATTCCTGCTTGGACTCTGAATTTAGGAGACGCATATATGAAATTTAGATTGTGTCATGTCTGTCTGTAAGATGTGAGTTCTTAACTGGATCTAGCTCAAAGTGATTTGCTCAGATGAAGTAATGCTGGGTCAGAAATCCAGGTCTTCTGACACCCACGCCTGTCTGTCATAAGCCCACGAGGTCTTAGTTGTCTCGACTCAACTGGAAAAACAAACTCAAAATATGTATCAAGTAAATTAAAATGATATGCAGTTATTTACTGGTGGTGAAAACAATTTCTTTTAAAACCAAAAGCAGTGATATAGTACATACTTTGATTATTAAGATGCAATGTAGCCTATAAAGTAATAGGTCATTTAAAAAAGTTTACTTTTATAAGACAGATTTATATTATATTACAATCTGACTGGTTTTAAGTGAAATTTTGAAAAGCTACTTGCAAGATGCTGTTTGTAGTTGTGACTTAGGGGGGAACATGTTGTTAGGTATTTACAGAAGAAAGAGCTGGCTGCATGTCTGAAAACTGAAAAAGATTTCTGACCTCGGGGAGTAGAGCAGTTTTCCAGTGATATGTGCAGTGAATGGATAAATGTATTTTAATATACTAGTCAGCAGATTTATTTATGTAGTTGACAGTTTAGCTGACTTCTGCAGTTAATAGCCTCTCTAGTACAAAAAAAAAAGGGGGAGGGGAATAAAAAAATAAAAAAGAAAAAAGAAAAAAGAAAAATAGAAAGAAATATACAAGTTACAACATGAAAGGCTCTGCCAAGAAGTCACCCTTACTTCAGCTGAGATAATTTTTCAAGCATGCAGATGCAGCTGTCAGCTCATCACTTCTCCCTTCTTGCTGACAAGGAGACAGCAAGAGATGGTGTAAAAATAAGTGAAGTGTGTGCTGGTCTTTCCCCTATCTACCTCTGTACCCAGGAGTTTCTCTTCCAGCAGTTTTGGGCAACTCTACCAGGTGGGCAGCACATCTGCTCTGCTGGAAAGCAGTTCCTGGTCTGACTTGCATTTTCTCTTTGGGTTTTAGCAATTAGTCTTGAGTTCCAGATACTGGCTTTGGATACAGGGAAAATTCAGGTGTTTCCAGGGCATTATTTTCTTGTCTTTCATTGCTTGACTCATCCAATGGGATGGGTAGTTATGCCAAGCAAGTTCAAGCTATTTAGATGCCTTAATAACTTTGATGCCAAGTTTCTAAGCTTATACCAGTGAATATCATGGTAGTTTAATTCTTTAACCAGTGACTTTGCTGTTTACTAATAAATATCTAGAAACATGGGTTTGATTTTTTTGTATTGGACTCTTTAAAACATGTTTGTGAGAGTGTGCCTGAGTGTGTAGGTGTGGATATAGACAGCTACAGAGCTTAAGGCCTCATCCTGAACGGTCATGTGAGCAGTGTTTGCTTGCACAAGTAATCTCATTAGGGCTAATTTAATGAGTGATGGCTGCACTTTCAGGCCTGAGGCATGGATGACTGGTGGTTTGAGAAAGCTGTGCTGCTGCTGGGGCTGCAACTTATGAGAGGTCACAGATTCAGATTGGGTCTGGCCCTGAAAACCAGCACATTGAGCCTTTCTCCCTGAAACCAAGTCAATGTGGGACACCCTGATCTTAGCAAAGTAGTAGTTTTATGAAGAAGCTTGTGAAAAAATGATACCTAATCTTGCAAAGTTCATTTACAATTTAAAAAAAAAATCATGGAAAATTTCTGAAAATTACTGAATCCATCTCCCTCTGACCAGTAAGGCTTCTGGTAGGGTGATGCATTCTACTTCAAAATACTGCAACCAGTTTTACTGCTAGAAAGCTCAGTAGGTGCCAAATGTTACCAAAGTTGGTTAAAGGAGAAGAAAAGTGGCAGTGCATCCGGTCCATTCCCGGCAAACCCAACCTTCCATCTGTCCCAGCACAGTATGGTGTGTAGGTCTGACAAGGTAAATGCTAATCCTGCTTTACCATGGTAATACCATGTCAGACGAATTACTGAGATATCAGTGCTGTGCCTTCTGTTCATTCCTGTGATTTGTGCCTCAAATGACCATGCAGGAATATGGTTTCAAGTTGTTGGAAAAGCAGTAAATTGCCTCTGTGTGTGAGACTTGCTACTGTGCATTACTGGCTCAGGGGCAGATGTAATTACATGCAAGTTCTTTGTATTAAATAGAGAGAAGATTTGGGCTGAGAGACCTCAGAGGTATATTCATACACTTGGCCTGACTGTCACAAGTCCATAAGGTTTTACATGGAGAAGCTGAGTTGTTCACAACAGCCCTGAATTCAGTGCCTGTGGTTCAACACTCTGCTGGAGAATTGCACCTGGCTTTGTTGAGCCCTTGCACTCAGTGTAGTGCTGCTGGTATCTGCCTGTTCCCCAGCATATTTAGTAGGAGGGAGGAGAGCAGAGATGGGCGATGTACAGCATGCATTCCCGGCACATTTATCTCTGATGCCAACATGTAGCAAAAGTTGCAGTACTGCAATCCTGAGCAAACACATGAGTGAGTGGGTATACGGCAGAGACTTGGACATCATGATATTGGGCACTGACAGCTTTAACACATTTTCTTTGGTTGTGCATCTCCTGAACCCTGTTTTAATAACTGTGGAAATGATGAGGGGGCCTTTAACAAGTTTGTGAGTGCATTTCCCACACATTTTCTTCACGCTTAACTAAAACCACCCTGTGAACATCAAAACTCAACTTCAGGTAAAAATTTCCTTTTCTAGGAAGGGTTTAACTTGTACCGTGTAAGTGGGAATAAATTAGATTATAATGTAATACAATAGGACTCTAGTAATTTTTAACCAACTCTTGTAATACAGAGGAGGTTTTAAAATTTAGTGTACCACTAGAATAGAAGAAGAAGGACAAGAACTAATCTGTGGTACTAGCTAGCCAGAAAAGCATTTGCAGAGCAGCAGGTGACAGGCAGCATCCCTTCACACTCAGCTCCAGAAACAGTTGGGGGATGAAGACTTTGAGCCGTGGCACTACCCAGCGTATCCACCAGTTGAAATTGCCAAGGCAGTGACACTATCTGATCCTCCTGGGAAAATAATCAGTGTTTGTGTGAACAAAATTGGTTTATATGGGGAATAATCGTATTATTGCAAATTTCAGATCAGAGTCATGCAAAATTATGACTTTGAGCTTGACTGCAGCATGTGCTGCAGATTTGAACTGGCAGGAGCAGGTATTTGTGTCCTGCTCAATGCAGCTGCCTGAGGTTTGCCCTGGCAGTTCTTTGACAGAAATGTGGAAAGGCTGTGCATAGTTCTGTATGTCAGATAATGTGGACAACTCTCCTGCTGAGTGCAATCAAGAATGTGTATGTCCCTAATTCAGCTGGCACTAGCTGGCACTAGTGTAATGTCACATGAAACTGAAGATTTTTAATAACTGCAATTGGTTGGATCCTTCTGTCAGCTCCAGTACAGATGTATCTGAAGTAGTGTGAGTAACTGTAGCAACTTTTTTGCTTAGTGTATAGTGCTCTTTTCTGTTTGGGATTGTAGAATAGGACAATTTACTGCTCTTCTGGGAAGAAGGGAACATATCTGGAGCCTTTCCTAGAGTAAGTATTTCTAGCTTCTTCATTGGTATTTTTTTACAAAAATAAAATAGTTTTATCTGAAAATATGAACCTGATTGCTTAGGAAGACCATGTACACCTTTAATAATAGCAATGAGATGAGCAGGGGTGCCTCCAGCTAGAACAGTTTTTAAACAGCAGTTTCCACTCTTGGTTTGGCAGCAACAGTAGCTTCAGTTAGATGCAGTGTTTGACCCTGTGTTGTGCTTGTGGGCTGTTGCAATGTGAAGTAAAAGATACCTACCCAAAGCCTCTGATGAGGTTTGTTGGCCTTGGGTGCCATCCACAGTGTGTGTTTCCTGCTGTGCTGCAAAATGTACAATGACAGTACATAAATAGAGAAGCTGGTTTTGGGAACAGATAATCTTTTGGTTGGTGTAGTTCTCCTAGCGGTTTGTAGCAACCTTGGCTTCATCAGCAATGTTGCTGCAATAGCTTCTGATGTTACTTTGTGGTGTGGACAAATGGAGGTTGTGAGCTTGATAGGCTTCCAGCTTGTTGTTGTCAGTCCTCTTGAACTTGTGATGGACTTGAGACCTTCAGTGTTGATTTCTTCAAGTTTTTGGAGCTCTTCTGGGCTTCATGAAGTGCACTGAAATGGGCTTCATGAAGTGCACTGTCATCTTCACCTCCTTGGTTAGCAGAATAAACAAGGTCAAACAATTAGTGTCAGAACATGCATCTATTATGCTCCAGAAGAGCCTGTCACCTCCAGAAGGGTCCTGTGACAGCTGTGACTCCATGGGGAGCCCTCAGTGTAGCAGGCTCCTCGCAGGACCTATGGAGAGAGGAGCAGGTTTCCTGGTAGGTGTGGTGACCCTGTGAGGGACCCATGCTGGAGCAGACTGTTCTATACGACTGAACTCTGTGGAAAAGGACCCACGCTAGAGCAGTTCTTGAAGAAGTGTAGCCTCTGGGAAGGACTCACATCGGATAATTCTTGGAGGATTGTCTCCTGTGGGAGGGACCTCGTGTTGGAGCAGGAGAATGACCTCCCTGAGGAGGAAGCAGCAGTAATATGTGATAAGCTGACCATAAACCCCATTCCCCATCTTCCAGTATTGCTGAGCAGGGAGGAGGTAGAGAACCGAGAATGAAGTTAAGCTTGGGAAGAAAGGAGAGGTGAATGGAACTTGTTTTTTAGGATTTACTTTACTTTTCATTATCCTGCTCTGGTTTTGATTGGTAATAAATTCATTTGCTTCCCTTAAGTCTGTTTTGCCTGTGATTGTAACTGGTCAGTGATCTCTCCCTGTCCTTATATCAATTCATGACCCTTTCATTATATTTTCTCTTCCCTGTCCAGCTCTCTCCAGAGAAAGAGAGTTATAGAACAGCTTTGTTGGGCACCTGGTGTCTAGCCCAGGTGAAACCACCATGGTTTTTGGGGCATGCCATGATACCTGATATGAGAGAGTCATAGGAGTGGGCACTGGTACCCTAAGCCTTAGCCCAAGTATGGGAGAAAAAAATAACTGCATGCTTATGCACCCCTGAGGTTGTATTCATGTTTGTTTGCAGTGATTAATGACTGATTCGAAGGTAAAAGTTGCAGTGTCTAAGTTGACAACTTAGCATGTTAACCCATGCTATAAGTTGATGTAAGCCTTTGGGCTGTCTTATTCTGCCACAGCCTACTTATCCCTGTTAATTTGTAGCTCGAACCAATAAGCAGTCCATCAGGTTGCTCACATCTGTGAGTGTTATGTGCTGGATCTGGCTGTATCCAGTACCAGGTTTGGAAGGGTGACGGGGGAATTTCTTTTACTGCGGTTGCTGACAGTCATTTTTCACCCCGTTCCTGAAGTACAGCAGCAGTTTGCCAGATGCACAGTGTCAGCATTGGCTAGCACATGTGAAAAAGGTAAAAACAGGGTTACTAACCTTGTGTTCCTGAGATGTAGCAATTGATTTGGATCTCAAAACCCACCACCAGCTTTGGTCCTTGAATTGAGAGAGAAGCAACAGGTTTACACCATACTGCCCTTTTTGACCCCTGATACACAGGCAAGGACATATGTCTGGTGCTGATGGAAATGGGTAGTCATCAGACTGTCAGCTTGCCTTCTCAGTGTGCCTGAGCAATACAGGGGAGTCCACACTGATTAAATCCTAGTAGAGCTGCAGTTGCTGTAGGTCAGTTAACCCGTCAGCACAGAGTCCCCCAGACCTCAGTCTCAGAAGCATCTGAACAAAAAAGAAGACATGTATGCTGGAGTTGCAGATTGTAGTTCAACCATTTGCCAGGCAGAAGCCTCTCTAAAACCTTGCCCACCATATAAGCGTTGCATGTTTTCCATTTTAAGGAGTATTCAAAAGATCAAGATAAGCAGGCAGATGATATAATACAGAAAGGGTTTCTCCAGCAAGAGATTTTAAAAGCGCTTTGTGTTGTGATAATGCCTGTGTATTGTGCAGAAATTTCAATTCCTTAGGCGGAAATATACCAAATATTTAATTTTGTTCTTGCTTTCTTCTTCTTTCAACAGATTTGGGTATCTGTCTTTAGAAATGTAAAGCTAACAGTTTGACTGGTCTGATGAATTTGATTGCTTCATCTTGAACATTTAATTTTTCCTTCTGCTCTGGCGTCTGTTATTCTTTAGCACAATCACACTGAATATCAATTAGGAGGCAGGAAGATGATTGTGGAAAACTTGGTGAGGGGGATGAGATGCTGACTGGGATTTTGGCTATTGCAAGAACTTTGGAACTCTTCAGTATTAAACTGCATGTGCTGTGCAGCAACGTGAAATTTTGAGGTCCCTGTGATTTGCAGTCCTCTCTTCAAAATCACAATAAATGGTTGCTTCCACGAACAGGAAGACAAGTGGTCAGTGCCAAAGTTATTTAGCAGATGGTGTTTGAGTAGCAAGCAACATCATCATGTGAAGTGTAAGGCATATAAGAGATGTCTACCGGCCTGGCAAATGAGACCCCTGGTGTTACTCACATGCTTCCATCTCCCATCCTGCAAGATGCTGCCATCTGTCAAGACACTGAGCCAGGCCTCAGTTAAATAAATAAATAAATCTATTTCCCCCTTTTTTCCAGAGCACTTGCCATCTCCTGGGTTAATACGCTATGTGTGGGCTTACGTGTATAATACATGTGAGGGAGGCGGAAATGTAGATACAAATATGATAAATGCACCTTTGGGTTCTGTTGCTTGGGTCAGACAATGCTGACGCGTGGTAAACATCTTCAGAAAAGTATTCACTGCATAAGTGGCTTTGTACACCAAGCATAAACAGTAATGGCTCTTGCCATGAATTAATCTCCTCTCTTTCTTTCCGGCAGAGTGTGACAAGCTGCGACGGGATGGCTACAGGAGCTCGCAGTATTACTCTCAGGGCCCCACCTTCTCCTCGTCCTCCAGTGCAATCTGTGGAAGTTACCAGGATGATTATGAAGAAATTGAACAAAAGGTAAGGGGGGGGAGGGGGCAAAGTGCTGGAAAAAAAACTTGTTTGGTGCAGTTTAATTGCCTCTCATAATACTCTTCAAATAAGGCAGGATTTTTAGAAGATCACAAAGATGTTTATTCCTTTGAATTACAGTGATATTAGGTCACCTGACTTCTAGGGTCCCTTAAAAATCCCAGTTCTTCCTGTGCACTGATACAAAGTTCCCACTGGCAGGTTCAGGATATGAAAGCAGGAAGAAGTTTGGTGATGTTCTGGAGGGAAGACCCCAGCAAGGGTAGTTGTAAAGTGTTTACATTTAAGTAGCAGAAAGAGCTATTCACCAGCCATTAGCATACCCGAATGGTAACTTGGGTAGGTGCAAACTTTGAATTGCTGGTACAGGCAGTTATGCACTTAGGTAGAGGCTTTGTGCTAATGTATCACAGCTTTTTCTGAAGGCATCCAGAAAATGAAGATTGCCCACTAAATTGGGTCAGCTTGCTTTCAGTTTTACGTCTTGATTTTCGCGTTTATATTCCCACATCTCAACTCTTAGAGTGCTTAGCTTAGAATCTAGAAAGAAATCAAACAAATAAAGAGAAGGGATAGTTGAGCACAAGTCCTAAGGAAGTTGTGAAGGCATATTGCGATATACATCAATTTATACACATTTCAATTACAGAACTAGTAAGTTGTGTTAGTGTTCTAAAGAAGAAGAGAAATTCTACTCCCCTGTCCGTACTTTACCCTCTTGTGCCTGTGGGCTCTGAAGGAGAAGCTGACTTTGGTGTTGTGGTCTAGGACATTACTGCTGGGTGGAGAGCAAGATGCACTGGATCCTGGCTGACCAAAGCTGAAATGCTGGAGCTCCTGCAATTTTCAAGATAGATATTCTAGAATAGTTTGCCAAAAACTACTGTTGCTTAGAGAGTGGGAGGATATCCATGACTGTAACACAGTCAAATTTTTTTTAATTGTTACTAAACCATATGTGCCTCTATAGTATGGACCAAATAACTCTGTCTCTCAGCAAAATGTGCAGACCTTGAGAACACACTTTAAAGGGTAAAGTTTTTTTAGATCTGTCCTCTATGTCTTTTAATTACATAGTAAAAGGTGTTGTGAAATACGTACAGTCTCTCATTCAGGTGGTGATTGCATTTATCTGTGTATTGGCAGGAAATGTTAGAGCATCTTGTTTAGCTGTGTGTGGTATGTACTGGCAGTGAGCCGAGAATGTAAAGCACATTCATACTGTGGAATGCATTATAATGATAATTTGCAAAACTTTGCTGAAATCAGTAGAATTTCACTGGGGAAAGTATTAACACATTGTTTGTTGCTATTAATGTACTGCACATATATGCACACATATATGTCATTGTCTGGTCTTGGCCAGTGCTGTGCAGCATACAACCATCTGTACACATAAAGCTAATGTAACATTTAAAAAATATAAATACACTTTTCTTGGACAATTTGAATGAAAGCATATAAGCGTGCATGAGGACTCTTGGAGACTAAGAGCTGTCATCCTTTTCATGGTTAAGGTTTTTTTTGAGTGTTAATGTGTTAAAATTTCTGTGCATTCTGGAAAAAAATAATTCGACTAAGTGTGCTTCAAGGGTAGGATAGCACTTCCATTTAAATTGGAAATAAGTTCCTTTAAATATTTTTAGTTGATAGGATGATTCAGAGCTGTGGAGAAAGATAACTGCCAAACTGAAAGTCTTGGCTGTTACTGATTATCTCAGAACCTTAACCCTGCCACTCTTACTTGCAGCTCAGAAAGCTATTAATTCCTTGTAAACTGTATCATGATTCTCCATTCATACTGTATAACTCAGTGTTTTGTGGAGTCCTTTGACCAGTATCTTTGTTTAATTAGCTTTTTTTTTCTTGTTTTTGTAATGGCAAAAAAATTCTACTCTTTTTCTAAATGAACGTTTACCACAACAGATTTCTGAACTTGAATTATTATCCTACTGGTCAAGTGCCAAGTAATTCTAATAAGTCTTATGCCTTGATCGAGTCATATTTCAGCTGTCAGGAGAGTTCTTCAGTAACAGTGTGGAACTGGGGTCACCAAAAATCCTGTGATTCAAATTGTGAACTCCTCACCATTAGATGAAAGCTTTGTAGCTTTGTTGTCTATTCAAAGCCAAAAAGCCAACATTTAAATTCTGTGCATGCAGCATTTAATAGTTGAAATTCGAGAACAGCAGAATAATGATGCATGGATGAATAGTTGTTTACTGTTAGGAAACTTACTTCTTAGTTGATATAATTGCCAACTTGTAGAAAAAACAGGGTGTTACTGCATGATGGTTTCACAAGGAAAACCATCTTTCCCTACTCTTTTTAATCTGCTTCAAAGAAAAAAACATAGCTGGATATTCTGCTTGTCTGTCTACACTAGAGATGATCTGAAGCCATGGCTAGGTGATATGAGAGGAGACCTCAATCCATAAGCATTCTCAGATTTTGTGGAGGTGGATGTCTGTCAGCAGAGGGTAATAGTCATGCCACAAAGCACACTGGTTCAGTGTGAGTCTTAGAAAATGTCTAAGATAAGCAGAACTTTTGCTTTTCCAAAGGAAAACCAATAGGGAGAAGCAAGTCCAACTCAAACCCAAGCAAATAGAATTAGAGAACATAGAAAGCTGGAGTCTCTGAATGTTAGTTAATATAAAATTAAGTTCTTGAAACTACCCTTTTACTTTTAATGTTGATTCTTACAAGTTAGATTAATGGAGCACAGGCCAAGTTCCACTGTAATACTGATCCTAATTGAGTTTGTTGGTGATTAAATTGGTTTACCTGGATATTACATCTCAGTGCTGTGACCAGCTTGCTCCTTTCTCATCTCTTACGTACTGCTGTTGGTTACACAACTTGGGAGCTATTCCTGTCCTTCAGCATTGCTCTGTTTTAACAATGTAAGAGGTATATTGAAATGTTGCTTTCAAACTCTAGTTCTCCTTATGTTTTGAAATGTATACATTGTGTATATTAACAGTATTTATCTTTTGTGTGTTTTTTTTCCTTATTCTTTTATCTCTCCCTTTTTACCACTCATTCTCTTTGTTTCTTTTTGTCTCACTCAACAGTCTAGTCTGTTAGACTGCATCTCTCAGTCTTGCATTAGCGCCTGCTGTAACTTGGTTCCCTGGAACAACAAGGTACCTTGCCCATGAGTGGGACCATCCAGCTGCCATATCTGCAGCTTGATGTTACTTGTAGAGTTTAGTATATACGCAGTCTTACTCCGCTCTTAGCCTTCAGTCATTACCTGCTTCTTTTTTCTACTTAAAAAAAAAGGCAGTTAAAAAAACCCAGCTGCTCAACAGAAGAGTGCCATGCCAGGTTTGTTTCCTTTATTTTTGTCTCTACTCCTTTTTGTCTGCAGAACAGCATCCTATATTTACTTGCTTTGCTGAATTTTTTATTTCCTTTTTGTCTATTAACATTTGCCTCCTTTGAAACCCTTCCCACAGTGGACACTGTGTCTTATTTAATTGGCTGCATTGGTTTTTAATTAGCCAAAGAAAACCTCTACTAGTTGGGAGGAATGCATTTTTCTTAATTGATGAATGTGAGCTAGAGAGTACCTGCTCCCAGGCATGCAGTGTATTGTCTTTATTCTATCTATGAAAATGTTTGTGTGCTAAGAACTCACAGTATTTTTCCCTAGGTCCTGTCATTTGGCATACGAACTGTGCCTTGATACAGTCTCTTATGCTTTGGGTGAAAAAAAAAACATTTATTTTGCTTATTCATGGGGGAACAGAGTATATTTTTGCCACTCTGCTCGGCTAAACTGTTAGTTGTCTTTCCAGTATCTGCAAGAGACTGTTCAGTATCTTAAGTGAAAACAAATGTGCTAACTGCATTAGACTTGAGGAGGTCTAATCCAAAACTTTGCCTGGTGTTAAAAGGAGATAAAGCGATTGGGTGCTTCAGTTTTGGAGGTGGGAATGCCCAAGAGCCCTGAGGCACGGGGTCTAGCAGAGCTGAAGATACTTCTGGGTAGTGGTGGTGGTGTCCTCAGCTGTCCTCCCTGCCCTTCTGCTGCAGTTGCATGGCGTTGCTCTTGTAAGCAACACATGCATTTTATACCATTTGCAAGGGTTTTCTTTTAAATGCTGCTCAGTTTACTGAGTTGGGACAGCAGCTCATAATACATGAAATGCCAAAGCTTAAGGAAGTGAGTACAGAAAATCCTTGAACAAAGAAAAGAGGGTAATTCTTCACTCATCACATACTCACACTGTGCAGCTGCTGCAGGAATTGTGGATACTGAAAGTTTACATGGGTTTAGAAAGCAAGTGGACACATTCTTGGAAGGGTAGGACTCCATCCTCTGATTTAAATTTCACCTGTATATCACTGATTAGCCATTATTTTAAGGCAGATACTTGATAAGCTTTTAGAACTCCAAACAGTACAGTTGTTCTTATGGTTTTTATCCTGTAGCAACAGAGCAGAAGAAGAAGAAAGGAACATTTCTGCAGTTCTGGTTAAGGTGATAACTTGCTTGATAGTCAGTAATTTCTGCTGACAAAAGAATTCCTTCCTTACTGAGACAGTGAAGGTTATGAAATGAAGGATTTAATAGGATAGCAAAGTTGGCTAGTACAACTGAAGATCTGTGTGTAGAAGTAATAAAATGGAATATTCTGTGGAAACTGGGGGACCCAGACTGGTGACCATGGCTAGTGGACACAAAATAGAGTAAGACATGACTAATTTGTGTGAAGTGTTAATTCATGTAAATAACCATAACACTATGTTCCATAACACAGTGTGAAATCCCATGGGCTGAATTAGGCATGTGAAGTGCCATTCTCAGTTGACCAGGTTTGAATCTTGGGTTTCTTTTCCCTGTTACTGTTTGTCCTGATCCCTTTGCATTGGGAAAATGGCACTTGAAGCTGTCAAACCTAGTAAAATGCTGGAGCAGAAATAGGATGTTGGCAAACAAAATAGACAGCTGAAATGGTATGGCTGCTCTCTCCAACATTGATTTTTTTTCTCTATTTTGTTTTTATGAGAAATTATGGTTTTATAAACAATTGTAGTAGACAGGAGGGTAAATTACATGACTAGAAGTTTGAAGTCCCTTTGCTGAAAAGTAAAATTTGTGTGGATTGAGTTTTCCTCTTGGAGGTCCCATCTTTTTTCAGAGAGTGCAGTGTAAACCCCTGGAACATAAAAAATATTTAGAATAAACAGATTATCTAGGCTGAGACTGTTGCAAGATATGTAGCATAAACTCATTTGTCATCTGGGACGTCTCGAATAGCATGAATGTGCTGAGATAGTGAAACCCTTTTGTTGTATCTCAGCAGCTGAGTTGGCTGGGGGACAATATATCAACAAGGCGTTGGAGAGGCTCTGACTTACTGAGCCATATAGCTTGTCTATAGGATATTTATAGGCCATTTTTCTCCTGGATTCTGATTTTAACTCCCTTTTGAAAGTTCATGCTTTTTCCCCTCTAATGCATGTTCGTGGAAACACTGCAGGGTCCAAGAATGCTGCTCACACGCCCCACCTTTCCCTCTTACCATGTCCATGAAAAAGAATGAATCCCAACAAATTTTCCTGCAGAGATGAGTGTAACAACCTGTTGCACAGAAACTTACCCATTTAAGTCAAACAGTAAAGTTACTATGACTCAGAGATGCTTTAAAAATGGGACAGATACTTTCCGTTCTATTATGAACATAGAATTTATAATCAGCTTTGCTAAGCAGATAAATATTCTCAAGGTACTGCCTAGTTTTACTTCTGGTGTAACAGACCTTACTTGAGGAAACATTCCTGTCACACAGCAGCAGTTTGTCTTACAGCAAGCTTCTGGGCTGTAAATCTGGAAATGTTTGCTAAATATATGTGAAACCCTGTGATTTTCCCTGTAGATTTTCATCCTGATTATAGAGGTAATTAATTTCTGTCTGAAGAAAGCTGAAAGATGAGCTGCTGCTTTCCTTTGTGTGCAGGAAAGCTGCATACACCTTTGTCATGCCTATACTACCATCACTGAGAGTATTTTGGAAGAAAGGATGTAAGTATATTCCTACACCCCAAACCACCTCCAACTCTTTTACTGAATTATTTTGTGAAAGTGCACATCTCTGTCCTGTGGCAGAAGGTCATTCTCACACACTATTTTGAAATCTACAACATAGTTGGGTTTTCAGTTGCTTCTGATTGGTTGTTTGCTCACTGGTTTGTTTCATTTCTGTCTATCTTATTCCATCTATCCCCAGTTTTCTCAACTTTTAATTTTGCAAAATTTGTGATTTCCACATTTTTTGGATAGTTAGTATTCCCTTGTAGTAGATGCTTCACTTACTCGGTTTTTATATCTTTTCATATACTGTAACAACAAAAAAGGTCTTCTGCTTGACTTGGGTAATTTCCTTGAAAAGGAAGGGTGGCTTTGTAACCAGTATCTCTGCCACTTGACCTATTGGAGTAACCCCTGGTAAATGCTGTATTTCAGCTGAGACCTGGCACTGCAGTACAGTCTGAAGGTGACAGATACTGATGCTTACAGTATCAACCAAGCAGAGTATTTGAAGGTCACTGGAGCTCATCCTGACCACAGACAAACTGCAAAACCAGGCTGGAGGTGTCTCCCTTGGTGCCCCAGTTCAGGTGGAGAAAAGCTCATTGTAGAACAAAGAAAGCAGTATTTCTTTACCTCAACCCCTGATTACTCTGCTGTGACACTCGGCTGGCACCCCTTTGGCACATTCCATACAAACCCTTTCGCCCTCTCTCCCCCTCTCTCTCTCACTCAGTTTTTAAACCTAACTGCGGGAAAGCGTGATCTGGAGGCAGTTTTCCCTTTTGCAATGCTGTTTTTATCCAAAATTGCCTAAGTTAAGAAAGGTCTTTATGAATTTGTGTGATTTGAGGTGGGAAAGCCCTTATGTTTGTGTGTCAGTACGTACATGTGTGCCTACACCATGTACATGTGTAAACAGTCTGTGTATGCACAGTACTAAGAAGGTAAACATTTACATCCTATTGTAAAGAAATGGGTTTTAGAACCTTATAAAAACAGTGGAGGCCTGAAAAAATACTAATGTCCTCTAAGAAGGTTGCATTGATTAAGTTGCTGGGTCTTCCACATAGCTGAGCTCTTACTTACACAGCAGCATCGATCCCATTCACAGCCTCTCTAGTAAAGAAATTCAAGGCTGCCAGAAATGGATTATTTCTATGAAGAAAAACTCCCATATTTTGAAGTGTGGTTCCAAAAGACAGGATGACATTAGTAATAATTTCATTGCCTGCAATGTTTTTTTAGGTATTGCTTGAAGAGGTTTTACTTCTCCGTTCTTTTACTTTTTGCCTTCAAGTTGCTATTATTTTTGTTTTCCATTAAGTGAAACGTTGGACCCTATTCTAAAGGATGTAGAGGCAAAGCATAATAGAATAAATAAATGGTTATTTATTTATAAACAGTGGGAACTCCTCATAGTAACAGGAAGAAAATTAAAATCAGAAATGATAAACAGTGGTTGTGGCACAGTGTTTGGGCATGTCTTTTGTATAGCACTCAGCTTCAAGAGAAAACAGATCGCTTAGACTGAACACCCACAACAATATAAAAAAAAAATCTGTCTGTTATAAATAGTTGTAATGTTTCTTTCCATGCCTGTGTACAGCAGTGAGGGAGGGAGAGGCAGTGGTCTAGTAATGACAACCATATTTCGAGTAGTATTTGGCTCTCCAAATGGAGAAAGGAATAAAGAAAAGAGGAAGGAAGGACTGTAATTCTGGTCTGGTGGTAGGGAGGGAGGTCCCAAAGCAAACACCTCTGAAGCGGAGGAGTCAGCAGGTTGCAGAGAGATCTCTGCTCGTGCTGCAGCTGCTGTGCAACTCCTCTTCCATGGTTTTCTTCTCTTTTTTGTTTTGCCTGGAGGCAGAAGGAGACTGAGATAGGTTTTCCTCCAGGTCTTCCTTCCTCTCCTGCTTCTGAGATTCCCTGGAGTGCCTTACTGGCAGGAGTGGAGAGGAAAGAAGGCTGCTTCTCTCAGATTTGCTTGGAGTTTATGACCACCTGCGAGAAGCCCCAGTGATGTCTTCTGTGTGCCCTGAATCTGCCTGCCCTCAGTGTTTGCCATGGACTAGTACTGTCCTGTCAGTAAAAAGCTACATTATGGCTTTCTCTGCCATTACTGACATGCAGGCAAGGACCTTGTAATGAAAACAGATTTTCTCCCCAAAAGGAAATGGCTTTTTTGGCTTTTAACTTTGGTGGAGGGATTTGCACAAGCTGTTGCAACCACTTTGTGGTGGTGCAGAAAGTTTTTTGTTTCGTTGGTTGGGTTTCTTTTGAAGTAAAACACATCAAGAAATTGAAATCTACCCCTTTCAGAAGGACTGACTTTTAAAATGACCATTCTGTGGCTACTGATAATGTTAACTGCCTCACCCCTGAAAAACAGGTAACCCCTTGAACTGTGGCGAGTTTCTCCAAGACCAAAGTTATTCTTGCTACTCACTGATCCAAAGCTGATGATTTTGTGGGCTGTGTTGATTGACTCTTTTACTGAGCTCTGCTAAAATCTGTCTTTTCAAAAGATACATACTTCTTATGTATCCTTACAGCCTAGCGCAGCTGGAGCAAAGCAGTGGTCAAATGTCATCTTCCTAATAGGGCACGGGGAGGGGAGAGAGGAAGGGAAGGGAAGGCAAACTTGGGTGCAGGCAGGAATTATGTCAGTAATTATAAAGTAAAAAAAATATAAAAAATTATAAAGTAATATAGTGTGTTTTGCTATGGTCAAGATCACTCTTTTTCTCTCTCATTGATCAGTTTAAGTAATATATACCATATATCTGGAATAAATACAGTCTAGGTGTTTTGTTGTGTGTTACTTTTGTACATGTTTTTAAAATTGCTCTTTATGTAGGTCAAAGTGAGATATTTGTGAGGGTGTGTTCTGCTCCACAAACAATTGTGCCAACTGCAGCAGCAACACCTTAGCAGTACCATAGTTCTGCTTTTCATTAGCAGTGGTAAACTTATATTGTTGCGTGTATTTCTGTTTGTAGTGTCCTGTCTCTCCCCCTGAAGAGGAAAAACTTATTACCATCAAAAGGCCTAAAAGTCCAGCTTCAAATGAGTTGTCAGATATCAACACTCAAACCAACTGGACCAAGTCACTTCCACTGCCAACTCCAGAAGAGAAAATGCGACAACAAGCACAGGCCGTTCAAACAGATGTGGTTCCTATTAATGTGACTGGTAGGCTTTTAATTTCAGTAATTGCATTACACTGATGAGGGAGGGAAGGGATAAAAGGGGATCCATGCAGTCAGCTAGTATTTTGACACTCATATATTTGATGCATGGATTTTAAATTACTTACTACACCTTTCTGTGAAAACAGTGGTTTGTGTTAAATAGTCTATCTGTGAACTTAATTAGAAAATGTCAAAATCTCTTAAAATTACTTGAAATGGCATTAGACATTCATGAAATACAAGAAGACGACTGATAAACAGCAGTGTTTTTCTGTGGAGTGCACTGAGGATATGTAATGGAAGATCATGTTTTATCCAATGCTAATGATATTTCAGGATTTTCTTCTAGGAATTTTATATAAGGAAGGTTATCAGGGACTTCTGTATTCCAAAGAGTAAATGTTACAACAATCAAGAAAAAAAACATTTTGGGTCTTATTTTTATCAGCAACAAGAGATTTAGTGATCAGGGAGAGTAAGGTTAGAACAGCAAAATTTAATGAGGCTACACCTTTGAGCAAGACTCCTGGTAAGACACTCCACTTACATAACTGTAGTCCACATTTTCTTGTTATGAACTATGCATTCATTTTGAAAATGCTCTTCGGTTTTGCAGTTGCAGAACTCTCACTCTGTAAATTACATTAAAGCCTAATGCTGAAGAGATACTTCATTGTGTGTAAAATAGAATTTCTGTGAAAGATAGAATTATTGCTTCAATTTAATAACCCCTCTTTTTCTGCACAGCATCAAAATTGTCTATTATTAGTTAATTCAAATAACTGACCACTTGCCTGCCAAAGCCAGGGTGATACTCAACATCCAGTTTATTTCAAATGCCATATGGCGCGCTCTGATTCCACGCTTACTCTGACAATCAATAGCTTGCAATGTTTGGTTTTGTTTTGAAAGTAAATTAGGTTATCTTTCCCTGTTTTTTTGGTTTGGTTTTTTTTTCCTATTCTTTTATAAATTAGTATTTTAAATAGTATTTTTCAATAGTATTTAAACATTTTAGTAGTATAGGAGCGGGACTTCTGTAGCAAACATCAGCAAGCTTGGAGAAATCAACTAGAAATATTTACTTAAATAGCAGAAAATATTAGAAATAAACAGCATGAAGACAATAGAAAATTATGAACACCCCATCTCTGGAAAATTACTAGAAGGAAAATAAATGCAGTGCTGAAATGTTACTGGGCCAGTTGGCGTTGTATAGGGAATTTAGAATACTGGTGCAGAAGGCCAAGTTAGAGGGGAACAGTGGATAATCTGACATAATCAATAAGCTTGAGTAGGGCTTGGATATTGTGACAACAGGAACAAGGTGTACTTAGAGAAACAGTAATCTGCTGTTTGATTTAATGACCCTATGTACTGCAAAATATATGGAGGAAGTAAACAGATGGAAAGAAGAATGAGGTAAAAGGATCAAATAGCTCATAGATTTAATTCAGCCTCATTGGGAATGTTACCTACTGTGTTTGGATAAATTACACTTGTGACTTCAACCAGCATAATTCAACTGGCATAGCAAACCTTTTGTGCCCTGAATTGTTCAGCTAGCTCTCAAAAAACTCAGCGGTTCTCAACTTTCCTGATTGGAATGGTGCATGTGCATATTATGCCTCACCTTTCTGGAGTGTGTGGTTGAGCACTTATTCCCTTATAAACATGGTAATTGGAACAGATAGAAGAGGAGGGCAGTAAAGGAAGACTGCTGCTGCAGCATGTGGACTGGTCTCCAGGATCCACCCTTCCCTTTCCCTTGAAATAATTATATTGCTACTGTAAAACAAGGCAAGCAACATGAGCCACACACAACATACAGAAAAAACTGCTGTCCTTGTTCCTCTTTAAAAAGTCACAATCTGCTCCCCTCCTCTGCTCTCCCACACACCGAGTAATTTTATTTTGTGAAGTTCCTTATGTTACTGCGTGAGGCAGGAAAAAAACTGACAAAAACTTCTGTTTTTTCAACGTGCCATGGAACAAACCATTGAGGATATTTGTTTTGATTTGGCTTTTTCCTTCACATGCTCTTTTTCTTGCTCTCTCAGAAGAGTGTTCAAAAAACTTCTATTTTATTACTTCTAGCATGAAATAAAAGGTTAACCTCTGAAGAGGTTGCTAGCAATTGATAACGTTTTCAGCAGTGCATTAGTAATGATTCTCCTACAATGGCCTCACGTGGCTGTGCAATAAATGCTACATCAGTTCAGTTTTCGGTCTCTTTGGTGAACAGATTGCAACTAATACAGCAGTCGTAAAAATCTGTTGGATAGCCTGAAGGTGCAGGGGCATTGCATTAGGCTGACAAGCTGCTGGCTAGACATCCAGATTTGGAAGTAGTTTCAGTCTTTGGGAGTGCCTGGGCTGAGCTTTATTCTGGCCTGGAAGGGGTTGGACTGAATTTTTAGTGGTGGCTAGTCTTTGCTTTTACATATCTTGGGGCTTAAAAGATGTATAATGGTGTCTGTTCTTGTGGGTTTTTCGGAACTAACTTTCTTTACAGATGGAGGAATCTGATAATGGTGAAGGTGATCAGTGCCAGGCTGGATCCTGCAAAACATTTAAGCATTTTCTTGAATCCAGCTTGACTGACTTCAGTGAGATTTAAGCACACTTAAATGTTTTCAGTGAATCCAAGGAAAACAGTGTACTGCATGAGGGACAACTGAGTAAAGTGTATAAGGAATACTTAGTTGATTTGTGACAAACCTATAACAGAAGGAGAAGAGTATTCTTAAATCTGTAAAACATATTTAAATTAACATTGATATTTTCTAAAACAAAATAAAGAAGGAAAAAAAAGACTGAGACATTCTGATTTTACTTGTTAAATTTCATAGAAGCACTTACTTTGAAATTCTGCAAATTTGTGTAGTGGCCTCTGTGTATCAAAATCAAAATTGAAGATGGATTGGTTGGGTTAGCTCTTAGGTAGCTCACTGGAAGAAGTTACTGGGGATCAGTAACATTTCCCTATTGCCATCTGGTTTATGCTGTCTGAGGCTTCATATAAAATACTCTTTCCTTGTTTGCACCCTCTACTTACCACTCATATTTTATTCCAGGGCATTCAAGGCTGTATTATAATTTACTTGCAACTCACCATCTCAGGCATAATTGTTGGCCTTTGAATGGATAAAGATATGTTCAGAGATGCAAAACTTTCTCCTTCAAATTCTTTGGATTTGTTATAGTGTGCCATGCAGAATAACCTAATGTCCTGACCCTGACCACAGATGGGTCCTAACATCCTAGTAGTCCCCAGTGGATAGTCTGTCTTAATATTTCAGGGCTTCTACTAAACCAGTGGGATCAATGACTCTAAATTTTGTAGATGACATATAACTTCCTCCTCTCTTCATCTGCCAGACTTCAGTCAATCCAAAACTTAGATGAAACTGGCACTTCTTTGTAACTGCGAGGATCTGCTTAAGCACAACTGCAGCTCATGGTCAAGGCTATGGTCAAACAGAGTCAGAGTCTTTGTATTTACAACATGATGAATGAAATTGCTACATTTTTCATTGCCTTTTCACAAGTCCACATGCTATACTTTAATATGTGATGGTGTCTTTAACTGTTATAGAGGTAATGGGGTTTTCTATGCTGTTTTCATGACGCACATCATACAGATGTGCAGTCAGCCAGAGTTAATATTTATGATGTATTTGTTACTGTGCATTAATCACTTTTTAGAGGTAAATAATTTGGTCATCAATTTTCAAGAAGAGTGTACAAAGGTAAAAAACATATACACATATATCAAGCTTTTTCTGCCTTTAAGTTTTAAAAGGGTCATATAAAGGATATTTAACAGTAATTTCCTCTAAAAAGGAAACTTAAAAGTGACCTGTGGGGGGTTGTCATTAGATTTTTAGAAGGGACAGAGAATTAATTAACTCACAGTCTGTAGGGAAGCTTTATCTTACCACTAGTAAAATGGCCAAATTATAAACCTCTAAACAGAAGTGAATTCCTAAAGAAAAGCTGCTTAATGATAGTGGTGCTTCTGGGTCCCATTACGATACAGCACATGGTCATCATAAGGCTTTGTCTGGCAGCATGCACTTAGACACGCATTTTTTCAGCTCCTGGCATTGTTTATTTTTATATTCATCTGTAAAGCTTCAATTTTAAGCATCTTTCACTCTGAAATATTTATGAGTCCACAAGATCAGTTTGATCTCTGCATGTTCCATAGTACTTATTTGTATTCGTGTTAAAAGATCACCACCAGAAATGTGGTACCCTTGACAGGTTCAGAGCAACTGGGAATGAAAAAGAAGGATCTCATGTGATTTAATGATGGAGCTGTGCAAAGACCTAATAACTGTTGCCAATAGCAATGTCTGTTCCTGCATAACCATTGTGATCTTTCACTTTCATGAACAGATTTGCTTTTTCTGCAGCTCATTACTTTAAAATAAAATAACAAAACCATCCAAAAACTTCTGAAGGGCCAAATTAAAGCAAGGAGTCTGTTTGCTTGTGAAATTAGAGCTGATCTCACCAAATCTGAACTGGGCTCAGGAAGTCAAAATACCTTTTAAAGCATGTAGTGGATATTTGCGTCTAAAGCCTTACGATGTGACGATGTGCTGTATCTTCTCTCAGTGTAAACCTTCATTGTAGGACCAAGCTAACATCATTTATTAATGCCTTTTTTTCCATTTCTACAACAAAACTAGTGGAAGAAAGTGCATGTCAGTGTGCTTGGAAGTAATGTTGCTTTGCTTGTTCTACCATATATTAGGGGAGAATTTCGACCGCCAGGCCAGCATTCGGCGGTCTCTTATTTACACAGACACGGTGGTAAGACGGCCGAAGAAAGTCAAAAGGAGAAAGACTATTACAGGAATCCCTGACAACATACAAAAGGAGCTAGGTATGGCTCATCAGAACTGTATTCCATTCATTGTTCATTGTCACTGCTTATCATTACTCGACTAATAACATTACCAGTGCTCATGAAACCAATACAGTCTGATAGCCTATTACAGTTCCAAATACACGTCTGCTTCCTTGCCACCTCTTGCATTGGGAAATTGGGACCTTTTATCTGTTGACTTCCATCTGTTAAAGGGAACAGGGTGTTTGGAAAATGATGTTCTGGTACAATGGAAATCTGCAGGAATGTAAGATTTCTGGACTTCAGTGCTTTCCTTGAGATTTGGATGTTCACTGAAGCAAAACTGAAGTGGGCAGGCATTTTGGCTTGTAAATAATTACTTTAAATTAATTATTTATTAATTAGTTACTTTATTAGAATAATTACTTAGAATTACTTGTAAAGGAAAAATACTTACTCAGTCATATTTACACTACCTCAGACAGTCCTCTTTCGTAGTAGCAGACATAAACTCGAAGCTGATGAAGCAGTCTGAATTTTGGCAGAATGTTCAGACACTTTTTGCGGAACTCCGATTTGAATCTGGTCATTTTTATGTATTTTTTAAAAAGTTCGTTTAGTTATTCACTTTTTCCCAGGTGTTAGCTTCACAGATCAAATTATGCTCCCCTCTTTTTTTTTTTTCCAGTAGAGAAAGAATGTCTTTTAAAGTAGTGTGGCAGAACATAATTTTTGGTGCTTTACGTGTGAAATTATCTCATATATTGATGATTTCAGTGCATTTTACTACCTTGCATTTTGCATCTTTTAATTTTTTAAATTATGGTTTCAATTCTTGGTTCTTTGTCTAGATTTTTCAGAAAAAGAAGCAAAAATACGTAACTTGTCTGGATAGGTTTGAAATGAGCTAGAGGGCCAGGTGTAGAGAAAGCCAAGAAACAAACAATTATATGAAGAGCAGTTTGTGAGTGGAACTGTGCTCCTTTGGCATCTATAATGAAAGAGTGCCCTGCCATGGAAATCCTCTGCCTCAAGAGAGCATTTACAAAACTTGGAGGTTATATTTGTGACCACTTCAGACAGACGTTTGATGCTTGAAAGCATCAACTGAAGTTTTACTTGGTGGAGTAAACTGAGAATGCAGTTGCCAACTATCCTGAAAAGAATCCTTCCGTTAATATCTTAAAAGATTTCCGTAACATTTGCCAGTCTGTTCACTAAGAGTGACAAGTTTTATGCCTTGATTTTGGTCTTTCATCTCTGTGCTGAGCATGTTTCATGCTTGAAGATTTTCCTTGCCTTCTGTTTAGGTTGTGGAAATTTCAGGGCTGGCAATATCACACTGCAGGAGCTCACAACCTGCAGGCACACAGGGCTTCAGCCACGTGCCCTACAGTGGAAGTTGTCTGAGGAATTTCATGTTGCTTCTGTGGTGATTGTAGGTCTTCCAGGCAGCAAAATGTATGCCAGGAGAATTCTGTCACGGCAGCATCCATCCTGATAGCATGTTGGTTTCTACCACTAGAAACAAAGTGTGCTTGAAAAGAGTGATAGTGTCTTCATCTGATACATGAGGAAACCATTCAGTGAAGTGACTTAGCCAGAGTCACCCACCAGGCCACTGGCAAGGCTGGGAATAAATTAGGTCTCCCTCATCCCTGTTCAGTGCTCTTTCTGCCATTTCTCCCCTGTCACTGCGCAAATATTTCTGTAGTAGTCCGTTCCCTATTTCTCTTACGCTGTCCCAAAACAAACAACAAGCTGTTTTAAAACATTCCACAGTTCATTTGATCGGAGCAAGGATCCGGACTAAACTCCAAACCAAGCAATTGCATTATGTCTATTGACATTCTCCCTGTGGTTTCAGCTGAATAAATCTCTTTGTTTCTCCCCTAAAGCATTGCTGTGAATGGCTATAATATTTACACAAAGATTAAAACCCCTTGGTACACCAAAGTTGCTGCGTGCAGGCTAAATAACCAACACATACAGCACATTCTTGTTACCTCTTGTTTATCCTTCAGAAGGAAGCAGAAATTTGAGAGAACCTCAAAGCTTCAACCAGGCTTGAACTATTTTCATTTCTTGTGAGAGAGCCTGGAAGAACTTCTGCCAGGCCAAGCTGCTGGGGTTCTCCCCTGGCTGCTTTGGCTCCTTTGGAACAGAAAAGACCAAACAGAAGAGAGAGCCTGCCTGACTGCTGACCTGAGGTCAGTGGGCAAGGTACCCTAGTAGAATTCAGCCAGACATTCTGAAAGGAGGCATTAACTGCACTCATGTGCTGAAAGTATCTTTATAATTTCTACTTTTTAGTGTGGTAATACAGTTGTGTTTTCACAGGTGTCTTCCAGCGATGAACCAATCTCTCTGCATAAAAAATTCTGCATAAATAAAGTGCAATGTGATAGATGGGATTCTGAGACAGAGTAAGAATGTGAGCTGTCTACCAGTTTAGAGATGGCACTTATTTTCTGAAGTTGTTTTTTAACAGCAGGACTCTCTCAGTACTATTTAGCAGAGTGACACCAAAGTAAGAGGAGAAGGCGAAGCATTCTTCTTTCTGCCAAACACAACAATGAAAAAAATTAGTTTTGCATACTTCTGAATTACCTTCATTGTCTTACAGAACATAAATATTTTATACGTATTTAATGGGAGTCAGTGTTGGATCAAAACTGCAGAAAGGGCAGGAAATGTTGAGGTGATGTTTTACTTCAAGTTACTCTGCTCTGTGTTGCAATTATCCATCGCCTCTAGCTGTCTTCAGATGGTACCTTATATGCAAACCTGTATTCTCCCCTCAGGCAAGAAGATGATTCCCAGAGAGAAGCTTGGTAGAGATGAGCACCTCTCTGGGAGAAGCTGTTGCAGGCCTTGCTCATTCTTGGCTTTTGGTTGTCATCAACTCCCTTTACATGTTCCCGCTCTCTGGGTGAAACAAAGGCAGCAAAGTGCCTTCATGGAAGGGAACATTTCCATGATTCCTTCTCTGTGTCAGTGCTCTAGGGTCTGGCTCAGACTAACTTTCCTTTTGTGAAGGAACCAAGTTACCTTACTGTGTTTCTCCAGATCTCTGCACCACTGCAGTCCCAGATTCCCTCCCTGTCTTGCAGGAAGAGCAGGTCCCAGACCTGAGTATCAGTTCCATCACAGTTCAACTTCCAAATAAACATACCTTACCAAAGCAAGGGAGAGGAAAACATCTTCAACTTTCCCACCTTTTGATTTATTCTTCTTCTGACAGGCATTTTGCTTCTCTTTAATCATATAGAAAGTTTCTATCCTCTCAGGTTTCAAAAATGTCTTCTAATTTATGCTTTGTGTGTACTTTCTTTGAATTATTTAAATACTTCTTTCCATCGTGAGATGCAATTCATAGTTTTTTTTGTCTCTGTGATTTTCCCCCTATCTACCTTTTTTTTTTCTTCCTTTCCTAAGGGTTCAAAGGGTTCAAATAATGACCTTATACAATTTTCTTCAGCTTATTTCCCTACCTCACATTTTCAGTGGCTCACAAGGAGTTGTTACCTATAGAATCTGGTGTCAGTCTTCAGGATGGGTATGACTGACATCTGAACTGTCAGTCCCTTCGTTTGCTCTCTTGAAACACAGCTCAGACCCCTGGTGGTACCAGCTGGTGTATCAGATATCATTTGGGACTGTTGAAGCTTCTTTTTTGACGTGACTGAGAGGAAGCAATTCCTTCTCAGCAGCATGGGGGCAAGTAAGTCCTTCTGATCTTCAGGAACTCAGCTGTTCTACTGAAGGCTTCTCTTAATTGATACTTCTTTCCAATTGGTCCCTGCAGGACTAGCAGTCAGGTTATAGGTCCCACAGGTAAGAGGAGTCTCAGATATCCAGTGGTCCTAGAGAAGTACTACACATATACCCAGTTGTTCCAGGCAAGTTATTCTACACCTACTTCAGTTTGCAACTTTAGCAGTCTTTGTAGATAATATCTCTCTTTCAGAGTTACAATGTCTTTTGACTAATACTGGTTTTACAGCTGTAGTTTTTCAACATTGTATGTTTCAAGCACTATTGATCCATAGATCAGGGTATTAAATGTATGCATGAGGGATGAAAGACAGAGATGCCAGGAATATAAACTTTACTAGAGGCTGTTCAGTTAAATGAACAGAATCAAGAAAACTTAAATTGCCTATATTTTCATCAAAATTCTCCCTTTCAGGGTGGCAGGGATATATTCAAGCATTCAAGATATTTTTTAGCTGTCAGTACTGAAAAGTATCACAGAATTCTCTGCAATATTTTTCTCCCCTCAGAGATTACAGATGCTTCATGGAGCACAGTGAAATTTCCTTAAAATTGTCATGAGCCAAGTGTACTTGTCTTATTTCTTGTTGGGTGTCTATTAAAAATCATTTAGTATGTAAGTACTAGGGTAAACCAGAAGAAGAATCTCTGGGGGGTTTTTTGTAACACTGCACATTGACTTGGCCAGATTACTAGGTTTGGAGGAGGATTGCTAGGAGGGGCGTGGGGAGGCAATAAGAGCAACAATTCTAAAGAATGTGCCTGTGGCATAAGAGCCAAATGCTTATATTAGAAATGGTTAGTCAGAAGGGAAGAGAGATTACTTCTATATGCTAGTTGAAACAAGCATATACTTCCTGATATCAACACACATACTGTTTGTCCTCTCAAACCTACAGTTTTCTATGCTCATGTCAGTGCAGAGGACCTTTTGTCTGATTCTCTGCAGCAAGCTGCTGGTGCCATCAGATCAGCTGGAGTCACAGGGAGTCTTCTGGTAGCCAGTACCTGGCCCTAGGGATTATGTACAGACGCTTTCTTTTTTCTGACAAATTTGCACACCGTCTCAATCCCTGTCATCTCTAATGAGCAACACCAGTAACTACCAGAGTCAGGGAGAACTGGTGTGTAACCTGTATAATGCCTATCTTTGACCAAGAGCTTGGAGCTAAAGTAAGCAGTTGAACGTCCTCTCTGCGCTTCCATTAAAAACTTGTTCCACATGTTGCATGTTTCACTTGTACCAGATAATGGGTGTTCTTTACTTGCTGCTGGAGTCTGCACTGAACATGTGTGTTAGGGAAGAGCATTTGCCCTGGGAGATACTTTCAGCATAGTAGGGTAATAGAAAGGAGTGTAGATACAGGTCCCCTGTGATGGACATAGCAGGGCTAGTGGACACAGGATAATAGAAAATGCAGGCATGATAACAATTACTTTGAGCCACATTTATCACATAACCCAATTTGCAGCCACTTCTGATTTCATAATGTTCAGCATCTGTAACCTGATGTCCACTTCTGCAGTATTTTTTTACTGCTGTCTGCTCAGACATCACCCATGCAACTAGATAGACTGTTTTCTTTAAAACCTCTGATTCAGTTCAAGAATTTTGGTGTTGAAGAGATCTTCTCTTCGTACTGCTATTTATTTAAATGGATGTTTTTTGAGAAATAGCATTATCAGTGTAAGAGTCAATTAAAGGTTTGAGCTGTCCCTTAGAATTGGATTCTTTGCTTTCTAGCTGCAGTACCAACAAAGGTGGTTTGATTTTAAGGGATTTTGAAAATCCTTGCTTTTCAGTATTACTCTGGAAGCAAGTGAGGGGTTTACATTGCATTTGTAAATTGCAAATACAATACTCCTCACTACCCTTCTCTGAATTCCACCAAAATCATAAAACTGTCAACATTTTAAAAGTATACCTGAGTCTTAAATGTTCATTTAGTTGGTTTTTGAACCATTTTCCTCTGCAGATTTCTGTTGTCCCTCTTTAGGAAATGGAAGAGTAAAAAGAGCAATTGCTGTGTTTTAAAGGGCGAGTAAATCCTCACATCTTTGCATGAGGTTGTGCATACGTATAAAGCCAAAACCAAAGCTGAAACAAGTTAAGAATATGCTTCATTTCTACAAAAAATATTTAAAACCCCAAAGTTGTGTTCTTGTAAGAACATCAGCCGTGAAAAATCCCTTCCCTGACCATATCCCATAGAATAATTGAAGGATGTAGGCCTGTATTTTATACATCTGAGGCTGGGCTGCCTTGCTCTCTCTGAATGCTGTATTTATTTGGGCTCTGAATAATTCTAACTATAAGAGGTCTTTCACTGGTGCAAATACTTGCCCTGACAGGCTTCCCTGCAGTATTGAGGTTGTAAACATTTACTGGTGTTGAGCCAATTTATGCAGTTCCCCAGAGCATATTAGGCTGGACCCTAAATTACATCTATTCAGGTAACACAGGGTTAGCACTGGTTCTCAGCAGCATCCTGAGGTTGGTTGTTCACGCTGCCCTCTTCTTAGCGTGCTCCTCCAGCACTGCTCCAGCTGAGGCCAGCCACCATTCTCCAGGCTCTGTTGGGGCATGTGTGCCAAGGGATGGGGCAGGAGCTGCTCCCCAAGACATTGCCATCATTGACATCTTGTACTCAGTGGCATAGATACGGTGCCATTAAGTTAGTATTTCAGCTTTCGCTGTGCATTTGCCATGAGCAGTATGTCCTAGTGAGTGCGTTCTAACACTCCTGGTTTTGGAAGGAGGAAAAGGGTAGTTTGGCAACTCCAGCATCATTCCACTTTGCCATTTACCTTCCGTAGCAGTAGCATTTTAAACAAGCATAAACCACCCATCTGTGTTACAGTCCTTGTGAAACAGAGTGCATTTAGCTTCCTCTGTGAATACAGACATACCACATACTGAAGTGAGGTGCTCTCAGCCACAGGTCAGAATGTGGCAGTGTTAGATACTCATTATAGTGCTGACAGCTTCGTTTTCCACCAGCCCCATCCTTCTGTCTTGTCTGCGTGTGTGTATTTGTGTGCATGTGTGTATTTCACAGTGGCAGAAGAAAAATACCCCATCTCTTGGGTTATTTATATACCTTGGTATACAGGTTTTTTAGCAGGATATTTTTAATTGGCTCACAGTTATTATCAGTGATGTCATGGTTCCAGAAACATTCATAATGCCTACTTTGACTTTTTTCTCTCTCTTAACCAAAGATGTACACTGATTCTGTAGAAAAAAATAAACCTAGAAAGTAAAATTATTTTTCTTACTTAATAACTGTGTAGAGAATATGTAAATCGCTCTCTTGGTCGGCTGCAGTCGTCCATCTGTTCTGACAGTATCTCGTATTAGATTATCCAAGACGTTTGCCAGCATCTGAGTATCTGTCTTTCTAGCAAACCTCTACCAGAAGCAGAAAGAGGCTGCATTTTCATGAGAACAAGAGAGTCTACACAAAGCAAACTAACTAGGTTTCAAGCTGCTAAAAGACTACTTATGTGCCTGGGGAAAAGAAGTAAACAGTCCTTTTTGTGTGGTGTGGTGCTTTAACTGTAGCGTTTTCAAAGACCTCTTTTGTCTGCCAAGAATAAGGATAATTAAATGTCCTTTAAGTGGTGTTTAAAGCTGCATGATAAGAATACCTATGCTCCAGATGCAGTTCCTTATAGTAAATACGAAAGGAGAACAGTCCTATCAGGCATGCTGCTTCATTGCTCCTGAGACTAGCTAAGGCGGAGACTTGATATAACAAATTTTCCCCCGCAGTGACATATGCAGCATCCTTACTAGCATCTCCAGCAGCACGCCTGCCTCTCTATTGCTATTTATACAGCAACGCAACTGAATTCAAAAGCAGCAGCCTTACACAGACTAATTTTAAAGCAGTGTTCTGGTTTGTGATTTTGAAAGGCTGCTACCAATAAAATTGTAAATTAAACATAACCCTGGAGTCCTTTCTATCGACCCAGTGATAACTATATTTTGAACTGAAACTGGTTTTCCATTGTCTTCAAAGTTGTGGAGAAGGGGGTTATGCCAATATATGGTTATTCATTCTTTTAGAAAAAGCACAGTTATTTTTGCTTCCTGGTGGTGCTGGGGATAAGATGACCATCAGTACTAGCTTTTCCCCACTTCTTAGAGTTTTTCCTGTAAAATAACTAGAGAATATTTGTAAGGAGAACTGTTATTTAATGATTTTCTTTGCAGTGTTGGAGAATGTTTAAATAGAAAGTGCTGTTGTAGCATATGTATTATTTGTAGTAAAAAAATGTGTGTTTCCATTTTAGCCTTCTTTCAGACAAACTGCAGGACTTGGAGAGCTGTCAGTGTCCCCTGAATCTTTTTTTTTTCTGCAGTGTAATGCTTGTAAAAAGCAAATCTTTTTATTCATACTAGTCTCCAGATTTCCTTCCCCTTTTCTTTATTGCATGAGGCATTAGCATGGTAACACCCTTCACGTTTCTCAGGCTTTTGTCTGTTCCTGCTGCGTTGCCTACTGGAAGTCAAACAGTGCTACTTGGTTTCTGACATAACTGATTACTATGGAAATTATTACCATGTCATAAACAGAGGATTTCATGGGTCGAATGTGTGGCAGGAACGCAGACGACTCTGTAAGCAGGAGGTTCCTGGTAATAAGGAAAGAGGGAAGAGAAATGCAGAAAACAGACAATGCTTGTGCAAAATCCATTGTTGCAGATTTTTCTTCAGAAGGCATAACCTGCAGGAGTATGGGGATTGAGCAGCTTGCTGGGGTGGGTTTGTTTTTAAATGAGTGAGAAGATAAATGTGAGTTTATGCTTCAAGAAATAATTATTTTATTTTGACTCCAGCAGTTGGCACTGGCCAAAGTGATTTCCGAGGGCATTCGATGTATGTCCCAGATCACTGTTCCACGCTAGGGAGACTAGACAGCTATCGCTCTGCCATGCAGCGCTCGGAAACCAAGGACACCAGCTGCCAGACGGAGGAAGTTAAAGTTGTGCCCCCTTCAATGAGAAGAATAAGAGCGCAGAAAGGACAAGGCATTGCAGCCCAGATGTCTCAGTTCTCCAGCTCATCTGGAAACATGTCAGTGATGAGTGATTCTGCTGCAGTTATATTTGCTTCTCGCCAAAATAGCGACATAGGTTTTCACAGCTTGCCTCGAGTTGGTGCAAGAGTGTCTCTGCAGTCCCTAGACCAGACACAGAGCATCTCTAGGCAGACGGAAGACATTGCTGGCACTTTACCTCACCAGATAAGTAAATTGCAAGTGGATGATAGTGTTGTGCATCTGAGGAATAATCCCACGACAGGGACCCTGTCGAGGCCAAAGTCTCAAGAGGTGAGAAGCTGTGATAGCGAGAAGTCCGCAAGCCCAGCATGTGTGGTCTCTCCTCATGCCACCTACTCAACAAGCATCATACCCAATGCAACACTGTCATCTTCCTCAGAAGTTATTATTATTCACGCTGCCCAGAGTGTTGGATCATTGGACAGTAAAATGAGCAGCTCCACTGCCTACCCAAATCCAAGAGACAATCCTGTTACCAGCAGTGCAATAAGTGGGAAAGAAGATCATCATTCTTCAAGTGGTAACTGGAGTGAGAGTAGCTCCACACGTCACTCACAGACTTCAGATACCATCCCATCGAATACTGTCATGATGCTTTCTCTTGGTGACTCTGCTGTCTCTCTTACCACTCCTGGGAATGCAGAGGCTGGGTCTCAGACCACGAGCTACAGCTGCAGGAACAATGTTGCTTTACCAAACCCTTCCCAGGACAGCGATGGTAGGAGTGAATCTAGCTATTCTGGGGAGCGAGCACAGGCAGCAGTGGACAGCACAGAGCATTGGTTGTACAAGTCTTCAGAAAACAGTGAGACTCCTTCACGCAAGGTGGTTTGTACCACACCAGGCTGTGCCACTCCTGGTAGCAACCTGAGCAGCAGCAGCCTGGAGAGAACGTCAGTCAGGGATGATTCTACTTCTCTGTATTCTGGGGACCACGAGGGTTATTACAGTTCCATGCATATGGACTCCGGGCTGAAGTCAGACATGCCATACAATAATACTAATGGTTTTGGGAACCCCAGAGACAGTGTGATAAATGTCTTTGAAGGAAAGGAGAAGAAACAGCAGGATGACCAGTCAGGCCAAGGTGACAAATCTCTTGCAAGAAACATCTCTCTGAAAAAGGCCAAGAAACCACCTTTGCCACCATCCAGAACAGACTCACTCAGAAGGCTGCCTAAGAAAAAAGTCCAATCCAGTGGACAGGTACTTGATGAAACCCTCATTGCCACCCTCCAGCATTCTCTGCAGTTAAATCTCAAGTGCAAAAATGGCAGCTCCCCTTCCCAGAGCCCCTCCAGTGATTATGAGGATCCCTGGGTGTTGCGCTCCCGCAGCCAAAGCTCGGTCAGTGCAAGCAGCAGCATGATGTCCACCACTGCTCCAAACCTTTACTCCATCTGCACAGTCACTCCCTCACAGAGTGAAACAAGTAGCATCAAGTCAGAGTACGCTGACCAGTGGGGCTACTACAGCGACTATGCCGCGGTGACAGATGACCAGGTGAAATCCCCAGTGACCCATTCTGTCAGTACATCGTCGGCTCTCAGCGATTACAGCATCAGCCACTTCAGTGATGGCTCAAGGGCTTCTGTGCCACAAGTGCCCAGTGGGCTGGCGAAACCAAAGAGCACTTCTCCAGAGAAATCCCACCGAGTCACATCACCGTCAAGTGGGTACTCCAGCCAGTCCAATACACCCACTGCGCTTACTCCAGTGCCTGTACTTTTAAAACCTGCATCATCAGGAAATGGGAAGTCCAAGCTGAAGCCTAAAGTGCCTGAAAGGAAATCCTCTCTTCTGTCTTCAGTTTCCATGTCTTCATCCTCCACTTCTCTTTCTTCAAATACATCTACCGAAGGGAGTGTGAGTGTGAAGAAATTGGACCCCGCCCTGAGCCCTCCTCTGGATTCTGGTGCACCTCCTCCGCCACCTCTTCTTCCAACACCTCCACATTGCCCCGAACTTTCTCCTCCCCCTCCTCCTCCTCCAGCAGAAGTCATGGATTTGTCGCCATTGTCAGCTTCTCCCACATTCCCCCCTCCTCCACCAGAAGCTAATGTAAATTCTTCCTTTGCTCAGACTGTCCCATGGTTTTCTCAGGAAGCCTCCATCAGTTCATTCTCTTCCCCCATTCCTCCTCCTCCTACTTGCCCCTTAGCTGTCCCGCCACCAGCACCACCTCTTGATCCCAAGTTAACAAAAGGTGCAACAATATACCCACAGTATTCTTTTAAGAAACGCAACCAGGAAGATTCTTGCTACAGTCCAGTGAAACAACCACTCAACAAGCAAGACTCATCGAGACCTGTGATGCCGTTAGTAACTACCAAAGCATTGCAAATGGTGCAGTTGAGGTCTGTGAAAAAAGCGACAGAAGGTGAACCTGAATCTACATCTGAAGCCACCTCTGAGGAGAAGGGTACTTTAAATTCATCGTCACAGTCTTCCCTAAAGCCATCTCTCTCACTAAGACTCAGTAGCAGCTTAGGCAACGAGGAAATGAAAACTCAAGGCACTTCATTTAAAAATGCAGTTCAAACACTGTCTCGGGGTTCTCCTCTCATTCTCTCTGATAACACACCTGCTCTTGACAGCGACGAAAAGCCTATGAATGCAGTAGGTCTAAAAAAGTCTTCTGAAGCTGATGCGCTGGGATCAGCTACTGAAGACACACCTGAATCTTTGGTGCAGAATGAAGACCTTCCTTCTGGTATGTCACTTCAGGGGTCACCAACATCTCCTGACAAGGTTCAGGTCATATTGCCAAGCAAGAAACCACCTCCTATTTCAAAGAAACCCAAACTGTTCCTTGTTGTACCACCTCCACAGTTAGATGTTACAGTGGAGAAAGCAGCTAAAGTGAGTGATACTGTCAGAAGCACATCAAGTCCGACTAAGAGAGACACTGTGCTTGCACACTGCGAGGAGGCAAGAAATTGTCTTACAGATGGACTCAGTTCTAGCGAGATGGACTCTGGCAGCCTGGTTCCTGAGGGAGGAGCTGCTGGATTCACCTTCTCTGAGGCAGGGGGAGCGAATGCCTTTGTGGTACAGCCTGCTGCATCACCAGTTCAAGAAGAGCCCAGGCAGGAGGAGCAGTCTGCTTTTGATGAAGGAAGCAGTTCAGGCAGCAGCCAAGACAGTGGCAGTAACGCTGACGGGCACCTACCTCAAGAGAACGAAAGTGGTGAGTCTCTTTTCTCTGACTCTTCTTCAGATACAGCAGTAGCTGTTTTAAAGAAGCTGGGGAGTGAGAATAGCAATCCTAGCATTGAGGTGGGATTCTGTAGAGGAAAGAACCTCTTGTGATCGTTATAACTAAAGGACTAAAGAAAGTTGCAGGTATCTGATTAATATTTTATGAGATTTCTTATAATTTCTTTCTGACTTCTCATTGCAGACATGGAAAGAAAATGATGCTTTATTTGACTGTGCTAGTATTAAAGCATGCTATGAAAACATAGATAGCTTTGTAAATTTTGCTTTTGCATTTTAGTGGAAATCATACAGATTTTCTTGTATTTCTTCTGCATGTGTACGACCAAACACAAGCATTTCATGCACTGCAGTTTACTAAGCAAATGTTGATCTGAAATCACAATTATGACAACAGTGCACTCAGTCTCTCAGATGCTTTGCCTTAGAGGCAGCAAGGGCTGGTTTCAGCATTGTATGCCTGTTGGGTTCACATGATGGACTGACAGTTTTGTTCATTCTCTCTGCGTAGTGGAAGTGTTTGAATCAGATACAGCAAATAGTTCATTCCTGCCAAGCTGTAGTTATGGGGAAGAGACGGATGGAGTGGCAACACCAGCGAGACCAAGGACTACTGAAGATCTTTTTGCAGCCATTCACAGGTACTGCAGAAATTGCCCTTCCCATTCTGTCAGGTCCAGTAGGTCTCTCAAAAATTAGTTTAACATTTACTAAAATACCCAATTACAACAGTCATTGCTTTATGAAAAAGCACATATTTATCAACTTTCTACTAAGGCTATATATGAGAAAGATAAAGAAAAGAACTTGCCTTTTATTGTTTTACAAATATATGTAATCCATGCTGAACTAGAAATGACCAGATTAAATCAATGTAGATTATATTATAAATATCTTGCCCCTTAAAATACCAAATTATGTCTAGTAGTTATTTTACTGTTCTCAATCTGCCATATTAACTCTACTGTTGCTTTCTCTGTGTATCTTTTTGTTTTCATTCTCGTTCTTCTCCATCTTTTTACTCTCTTCGCTGCTTATATGGTGCAGTTTGGGACAGAGGCTCAACGCTAATGCTTCATGGCAAGCGTGGCTGAAACTGGCAAGTAACACAACATGTCAGTCATATGGCAAAACATATGGCAAATGCTGGATTATAGTTTGCCATAATCCAGCCTGAGGTCCGGTGTTTTGTGTCAAACTGATTCATGAATGAAATGTGCAGTACTGGCTCTGTTATTAATGACATTATTCATTTCCCTTGAAAACAAAATCACCCTGAACGGCAGCTAGGTTTTTTTGCTGTTCACATTAGGTTCTCAAAAATAAAAAGTAGAAAACCCCGAGCTAATAAAATCTTTAAACCACAAAAGGAAACGTGTGCACCATTTAAACAGCACACACAGACCTTGCCTGTAGACTAGATTGGGTGTAGTGGTAGCACCATCTTGCGGCTTTGTCTTATACTGCAAACTGCAGAGGGGACGCCGTAACTGCTCAGGGAATGTGCTCAGCAGCTCCGTTTGGGTTTATCCAGGTATTTAGTCAGTTTGCCCATCTGTGCCCGAGTTCTGCATCAGGAATGAAGAACAGGCAGAGCAGCTGGGAGCCTGTAGCACTTCGGATGCAAATGCTATTGTTTTTCATTTTTGAAACTATTCCCTTTCACATGTTACAAAAATTACATATATATGACACTGACTTTTTATAATTTACTGTTACCCCTTAGGACTTGGCCTGTAGGAGGTGTTCTAAAAAGGGTCTGTTGCATTCATGTTGCATGGCATCACTAGAACTGCAACAAATCTGGTTTTAGAATGGAACCAGGAGCCTTTCTCCATTATGTATGCAGATAGAGAGTGGATCTCTGTGTGTATGCACACACATGCAATTTGTGAGTTTATGGGGAAATGGACAATGGAACTGGATGTGACATAATTAAAGCTGTCACATTTGTTATTAAGACCTTGCTTTTGCTGGCTCTAGACTTGAACCACTATCTTCCTTGGTTGTTAATAAAAAAGGTTTTGATTCCCCCCCCCCCTATTTCTAAAAGGTATAATTTCAGTGATTGGCACTCTTGAGTATGTGCTTTTGGAGTAAGACAAGAAATTTAGTGGTATGTGCATTAAGGACAGGAAGAGTAACTCAAGTTTTAAGCCACAGTTTTGTTTAAATATATACCCTATCTGTCTGAAAAGCCACTAAAACCAAATCTGGTTCTTAAAATTAAGTTTTTTCCATAATTCATACATATTGAGAAAAGCTGGTTACGTGCTGACAGCAAACTGACTGACTACTCTGCACTGCACTGCATTCACAGTCTTACCGGATTAATCCAAGCTAGGATAATGAAGTCTTCCCCTGCAGATCTTTGCAATTGAATTTCTCCTTTTTTCCCACCCCTCCTCTCCCCCCCAATTCAATTTGGGTTTTGGCAGCAATACAACCCCAGCACTGCAGTGTTTTAAGATACATGTAGGCAACCAAAACCCTAATGAAGGAAAATCTTTTCCCTTTAACAAATGCACAGACATATTCACATACAGACTTGCAGAGCATCCAAGCACCGTAACAATTTGCTGCCTACAATACTAATACACAGTTAAATCTAGATAAGGTTTGCATGTTTGCTGCTGTTGAAGTCATCATTTTATCTCTGTGCTGTCTTCTGGTGTCTATTCATCCTCAGGCTGAATGGATGTTGGTATTACATTATTCTTCCAGAAAGACAGGTGGAGGCAGCAGCAGCAGCTGCTGAAAATAACAGGTGGTACAGCTATCTGTGGGGGGTATCATAAGTAATCTATGCATAAACTTCACCACCACTTAAGAGAGACAGGATCACTCCAAAGTCTTGGCAGATCTATGGCAATGTCTGTTGCTGCCACCTACTCAGCCAATGCATCCTTCTACTTTGTTTTCAGGGGTTTTTTTTTAAATTATTATTAATGCAATACATAAAAACATTTGAGCTTGCCTTGGCAAAATCTCAAGGCTTTTAAGAAAGTAAAGCTAAAGATCACATTAAGTAGAAACCTGTTTTACAAGGGGAATGGTCTGTATTGAGCACATGCTTGATAAAAATTAATATGGAATTACAGCATGATAATCTTGTATTTGTAACAAGTCTGCTGACTTCTTTTAAACTCCTTCCAAAATACCATATTTGAAATTAGGCTTTATACTGTCTTTCTGAATTAATCCTTGCTTCATCAGCAAAGAAGCAAAGCAGCTTTGCCACAGATACCAGGCATGTACATTTCTTTAAGATTTCTAATAATGCAAAAATGGAGCAATAGAAGTGAAATTTCCACTTATTCCCAGTTCCATGATTGTTTTTTAATTTTGCTTTTGTTATCCCTGTTACATTTAAACTGAAAAACACTCCACCCTTTCATTTGGAAAGATAACTTTCTTGTCAGGAAGTTGGTCTCTCCTTCATTTAGTTGAAGAGTTGCAATGACAGAGCACCAACATAACTGTAAATTTTGTCCATGCATCTTAAGAGAAGCTGGAAAACTCTTTTGAGTATTTATTTAATATTTTGGTTAGGGAGGGGATTTTTTTTTTAATCATTTAATTCAGAATAGTTACATGTGGCTCCCTTTTCTCCATCTTAACTTCAGCAGCAGTGTATTGAGTCAGTGTCCTTTTCTAAAGGAAAGTGCACCTGTTCTCCATAGAATGTCAAATGAAATAGTAAAACAAAACAACCAAATATACTCCAGATGACATATTTTGAATCAAGTCCCTAAACTAACAGAGAAATGGTGTTGAGTCTAAATCTTTATAGCATATTAGTCTTAGCAGTTTAATACTGACTCCCGAAAACCTGATAAACGAAATTTGCTTAAGTGTTTTGTACATCAGTATTGCCAGTTTTAGTAGTTTCATTGTTCCAGATTTGCAGAAAAAGAGCAATAAACTTAGCTTATACCTCTAATACCTGCATTAATACCTGTACAGTTCTGGTGGTGTTCTTACTCATGCTTTAGATTTAGATTACTTCTGCCTTTTCCCTCTCTCTGCTTTAGCTTAATTCATTGTCATTCCTCTAAATCGAGTTTAATTAGGGGAGGCAAAAAGTTTCATTTTTTGTTTGGTCCTCTTTTTTTTGTTGTGTTTCAAACTCAGATCCAAAAGGAAAGTCCTTGGCCGTAAAGATTCTGAAGACGACCGTACCCGCAACCATTCTCCGTCACCCCCCGTAACTCCCACTGGTGCTTCCCCAAATTTAGCTACCCTCAAACAAGCCGGATCTATTCAGAGAAGCGTTCGCAAGAGCAGCACCAGCAACGACAACTTCAAAGCCCTGCTGCTGAAGAAAGGGAGCCGCTGTGACACCAGTTCCCGGATGTCTGCGGCAGAGATGCTGAAGAACACGGACCCGCGGTTCCATCGGACAAAGACAGATGCCCCCGCTGACCTTTCTGACAACCCTGCCAGCTGCTCACCCAGCAAGAGCAAACGGGCCCAGGAAGAATGGGCCAAGAGCGAGGGCCTGATGCCGAGGAGCATGTCCTTCTCTGGCACTAGGTATGGCCGGTCACGAACACCCCCGTCTGCTGCCAGTAGCAAGTACAACGTCCGCAACCGCATCCAGAGCAGCCCCATGACTGTCATTAGCGAAGGAGATGGGGAAGTGGTGGAACAGTCAGAGGGCAGGGTCCGGAGGACTTTGGAAGAGCAGCAAGAGAGGCAGCTTAATATGTTTAACAGTGATGAAATGGACGTGAATGACTTTGCATATGCTGAGGAGGCGGGATGCAAGGAGACCTTGGATCCGGCCCATCTAGACTTAATGACTCAACCAGGTACTTCAAGGAAGTATCTGAGCCCTTCAGCTGAAGAAAGTTAAAAGGCAGTGTGACAGAAGGCTTTGGGTATTAGTCTAGAAAATCACAGAGGACTAGATTCCCGAAGAAAGCCCAGACCAGGACAAGTTTACTTTGCTGAGCATTTATTCCATGAACTGCATGTGTATGTTTAAATGCTAAAGCGATGGTGGTTCTGCATGGTTGGGTTGGGTTGGGGAGCACTTGCTTTGAATGAGTGGTCTGTGGCTTAGAGAAAGTTAAGTTGAATTTTTTGTGTAAAGCCTTAGAAGTCCTCTTGTGGGGTGGGAGGGAAGTTTTCTCAGAGTCTGTAGGGGTGTGAAGTTTTTCTTTTTCTTGAGACTGCAGTTGTGCAAGAAAAATTTAGGAATAAGCCTGAAGTGGGAAGGCTCCTGTGGTACATGCTGGACATTTGGTTCAAAAGCATTGTAGTGGTGCAGCGTAGTGCATATGTTAAGCAGAGAGAGGCACAGTGAGGCCCATTCACCTATGAGAAGGTAGTAGGGTTGGTGCTGGGGTTACATGGTTTATTACTGGATTATTGGCCCAGTGTTGGATGAAGCGTGTCCTGCTTGAGCAGTTAGCTCACCAGGTTTTGAATTGGTCCAGAGCACTGTAATTTTTATTCTTTTTCCTGAGGGAAAATGAAATACACAGTAAACGTGGAAAAGGGAGCTGAGTTTTACAACACACTACTAGCTGCTGTGCAGCCACACAATTATGCTTGGTGAAACACTCATTTCCAAGTGAATTACTTTCTTGACTGGAGTATTCCCTTAGAGAACTGGAACAACTTGATGTCTGCAGAGGATGCAAGCAGACAACATTTGAAAAGTGGGAGAGGAATGAAGCAGTGTACTGCTAGAATTTGGAAGGGTTACTATTGTGGTTTAGGAATGATATTCCCCAATTTAGTTTTTCCACTGAACCACTCTAAACCAAGTGCCGTTCCCTCCTCCCCTTCCCTGCTTCAGGGGTCTGGAGAAGAGAATTGAAGGCACAAAAAATAAGGATCACGGGTTGAGGTAGGGACAATTGACTGAAAACAGCAATGAGATAAGAAAAAGAACAGTAACAGCAACAATACTAATGACAGAGTGCAGGAGAAAGAGGAAAACGATTCACACGGAATTGCTCACCAGAGCCCAGTAATACACGAACCTGCCACCACCCTACCCTGACTGGAAGAGCCCCCCATTCCCTGCCCCTGGTAATGATGTGAGGTGGTATGGAATAACTGCCCCTCCTGGCTACTGCAGAAATTAACCCTGTCCTGGCCGGAACCAGGACAGTTCGATTTCTGAATTAGAAAGCAAAGTTTGACTTTTAGAACTTGCACTACAAAGCTGTAGGTGGAGCCTATCTTTCAAAACTGAAATTTGGGAGTTGTGTTTTGCCAGAAGTTTTGTCTTCCATTTGTCAAAACAGGAAGACTATTACTTTTCATCACTTGAAATGCAGATACTTGCTAACTTTTGGTTACCAAAGAATAAGTTACAGTTACCTTACCTTTTGATTTGCCTGCAGTATTTCTCTTCTTTTTTAACCTTAATAATTTAGTGAGGTTCATTTTTATTGTATATTTTACAGATAATAAGAACATTTAACGGTTTCCCAATTGTAAAGAAAATTAATTGAAACTGAAATATTGGCTGGAGTTTTTGGTTCTTAGTAGGAGTGAAGCTTTTAATTTTTAAGAAGAATTTTGCATCATTTGATGGCATGCTCAGTTTTTGTATTGTTTGTAAATATTGAAAGTTGTTAAAATATCTTTTGATCTCCGTACCGTAGAATTTATACATTTTTAGATTGCTTTTAAGAAGAAAAAGCACTCTTTGTAGATTATTTATTTTAGAGAAATATGCTTGTAATCTCTTTCTTCAATCCTTTACATGTTAGTAATGTAAATTTCAGGGGCCTTCGTTTAACTCTTCCCTTCATAAGAGGGGAATAGTGCTGAAAATGCTGTGACTTTGCTTCAATAAAGAAAAAGCCTGCCAGTTGCCATATTGTCTTTTGAATTGATTAAAATCTTCTTCAAAAGATGTGTCCCACAGTGTATGGCAACCCACTGAATGCCATAATCCATGCATCCAGCTACTAATCTCCCATTTTTCATTGCAAAATCTACTAATTCACTTTAGAGACAATTAAAGTGTACTTACATATACATTCCATTTTGTCATCTCAATTCTGAGACTAAAAAAATTGAAATAATACTAAGCTTTTTCCAGTGTCATGTGTGAATGTTTCTGCTACTTCTCTCCTACTTGCAACCTGTCCCAGAAAACTAAAATTCTTGGAGAACCAGATTATAAGCAGAATAAGCAAGAGGTAAAATAAAGTGGAGAAGGTGAATCCAGCTGCACTCAGCGGAACAAGGGTGGGATTAACTGGTGCACAGTAAACTTCCTGCCATTTTTATGTGCTAACTATATTTAAAGAAGCATTGGATTTTTTAAATTAAATTAAAACCTGGTTGGATAAAGTAGATTGTTTCAGATATTATTAATGCAGATCTGAACTGCATTCTGTTGCAAAGATGGCAAAACATTCTGCTGCTGCTAAACATCTCAAGAGTCTTGATTTTGTGTGTTTCCCAGAGATGATCACATGAAACATGAAAGGGCAATATCCTTTTCACAGCAGGTACTGTCCCTTTCAAAGCTATGCATAAATACTAGCTAGTCCTCACACCACCATCCTGACAGGAAAATACTCAGGCTTTGTTTTATTGTTTACAGTAAAATGAAAATTGCTGCACTGGAGAAAATTACAGCAGCATTGTTTATCAAGTGCCTGTAGGAGGGAGCCTAGCCAGCTTGTTCCCTTTTTGCCTTATGCTGGCCAGTCACTTCTATAGGCTATATGGGGAACTCTTTGGAAAAAAGTCCCAGCTTAAATGTACATCATCTTGTCGAAGCAGGTAGGTGAGATTAAACTTCATTGTAGCATGGGCTGAATTTCATCCCTGGCCACAGGTAGCCTTGATGCTCATCTAAAACCCACATCTGGTGTAAGGTGATTTGGGTTGAAGCTCAGGTTTTGGCTAGTATGCAGAAAGCAGCATTTCTGTAGCCCTACTGACATTGCTACTGACTACATTTTGCACAGTATAAAGATACAGTGAAATACATTAAATGTGCTGAATTATGTTTAATGGTGCTTATAATACTTTGGTAACTGACATAACTTTCTTGGGGAGATATCAGTGTATCACCTCCCTGCTGCATCATCCTCTGTAGCAGCACACAGAGCTGGTTAGTACCTCGGTTTTCTCAGCAGTACAGTCCTTGGACCAAGTTTCCCCTGAAAACCTTAAGAGCATGACAGCTTTAGGCTATGTTTCATGTACTTGCAACAGCTTTGGTGTGTATGTATTTATAGTAAGAAAAACTCTTTTTTATCACATTTGCAGCTTCAAAGTTACTTTCTTCTGTAATAAGGTTCCTCCACAGGGAGGTATTGCAGTGGTGGCTTTATTGGTCAACAAGTGTAGATTAAGTTTTGCAAACCTCAGCTAAAGATATCTTGAGCAGTAGGAGAGGAGCACACATACACAAACTTGGCTGTGCTAAAGAGAAAAAGCAGACTTGTCATCCTGATGCTTAATGTATCATGCTTGTTACAGGCCTTGTTCAGAGTTTACAGTTAATTTACAGTTTGCCTCTAAAACAAGAATCATTATTGAAGTTAGATGTGAGATTAATATCCGAGTCTCCTTTTATTGGGAGTGATTTTCAACTTTAGTCTTTTTCTAAATTTTTTTCTAAATTTTACCATTCTAAATTTTACCAACTCATTCCATACTTCACCTGTTTATGTTCAAAGTTTGTTGTTACTGCTGTCAGATGTAGGCAGCTATAATCCCCCTGAGAATTAGAGCCCTCCAGTTATTACATTAATACATTCATAAGGCTTGGGGGCATTTACAAGTCTTAACTGCTGTTTGTATGTTGAAAAGGAGAATTTATTACTTAATCAAAATTATGGAGGTTATGCAAGGAGCAATAGCTTGGTGAGAGGAGGTTTGGAAGGCTACTGGAAATCAGTTAAAAGAATTGGAAAAGAAGTGGATTTAATGAAGACAGGGTTTTGAGGAAACAGGACTGGATGCTGGTTCATGCATAATGCTTGGCCTGAAAGAAGGCGCAGAATAATTTCAGGAAAGGTGAAGCAGGGAAATTACTGAGAAGTGCACAGAATAAGGTAGGGGCGGGCAGGCAGATTCTTGAAGATAAGTTTCAGCAAGTACAGAAGAGAGAAGAAGGCAAAGGAATAATGGAATAGTCACAGAAAGAGGAAAGAAAAATTTTAGCCTACGTGTTTCCTCCTAATTTAAAGGGTATAGAAGGGCAAAGTCAGTTAAATATGAGAAAAAAACGAACCCAACATTTTTAGAAGAGGAAAAAAAAGCAAAATTGGGTGAGCTTAGTGAAACAGTAATAAGCTGAAGTAAGGAATGCTCTAGGGGACCACAGGCAACACCAAGTAGGTGGCTACGGGCTCGAGCACAACTCTTGGAAAAGTTCTGTACAGAAACACCAGGCCTGAAATCTGGAAAGAGTAAGGGGGTTTGGGAAGATTAAAGCTCAGATTCATCCTGCCTAATTTCTGCCAACAACTCTGCGTCCAGTGATTTCAGTGGACTGGCCACAGGTCTCCAGGCACCTGTGTTTGGATATCTTGCTAAACTTTCAGTAATTTCCTGAAGCAAAGAGAGGCCACTCATGCATGCAGCACAGGGATGGGTGTGTTCATAGTTCTGCAAGCAAATAGATCTTGTCAGGTATCGTTTGGATACCACAAAATTCTGGAAAAGCCATTTATAGCAGCAGTCACTGTTCCAACAAACCTGCTGTTACAGTACATTTAAGTGATTCAAAATAATGCATTGTTTGCTTCTATAGTAGAGAATTAGAAAGGTGAACTTCAATGGTAGAACAACATAATACAAAAATTACAGTGGCAATGAAGAATCATTTTATCTGTTTAAAATAACTTCAGTACTCACAAAAGAGAACACAATAGCTATATAATGTCCTTGGGATTTTTCTGAGTTCCTGCCTTAAACTTTATTTTTTAAGTAACTTTCAGTAAAAAATTCTTGCATGCTTAAGATTAGAAAAGTCTTAATTGATAATTTTCTTTGTTCTGAAAAGGTGTTATCAACTTTAAATCAGAGTGCAGTATTAAAATCTTTCAGCTGTTCAGTGTTGGATCATGACTGTGGCTTTACTGCTGTGAATTAATAAACACTCAACAGAGTAAAATACAAAGGTGTTTGATAAAGATGTGCTATGCCATATATTATCCTGAAAAACTGGGTAAAAGCCTTGATAGTTGTCCCACAACAATAGTGCTTCCCTTGCAGAATGTGAGTACATTTTATGTTGCAAATGTAGCTCTTTACAACTGGGCTCTTTCACATAATGTGCAACCAACCTTTTAAGGGCCAATCAATTCTTCTCCCAGCAATGCTGATGGAAAACGTCATTGATTTTCAGTAGCAAATTGTTTGTTAATAGTGAATCCAAATGTGTGTGTATATGCATGGGGGGAGGTATATTCAGAAGAAAGTCCAACACAATTGTACATGAGTTGCCCCTGTCTGTAGTATATTGCTCTATTTGTGCACCATCCTTCAGTATAAAACCAGAAATTTTAGCTACTGAAGGGAAAAAAAAAAAAAAAAAAAAAAAAAAAAAAAAAAAAAAAAGTGAAAATCTGTCAGGACATGTAGATAGCAGAAGTTTCTGCATATTTAATACCTCTTGAAAACAAACAGTAAAAATTTCAGTTGTTTAGATGGTAAAAACTGATTTGGGGGGGGGGCATGTAAATTACAAAGAGACATAGATAAAATCTGTCAACAAACAAGAAATACAAGAAACAAAACATCCCATCTGCCATCTGAAGAGGAATGCTGTTCTTCTACATCTTCTTTAAAAGTCAGTCGAATATCCATTCAGTTTAATTTTTCGCAAATGGAATTACTAGCTATGTTTCTAATGCTCTTTTCACACTGGGTTGCAGAAAATGGACACAGAAATTCCTGCCTTCAGAAGGATTTCTACATCAGTTTTAAACAGGTGAAAGAGCATTACAATGACAAGAACATTCAGTGTGCAGTGCAGCGTCACCATTTGAGAAGCTGCCGTAATGGAGTCTGAAAGATGGCCCCATCCTTTTTGCCCTAATTGGGATGTTTTATTGTGCTGCCTGGAAAATTATGATTATTGCAAATTACTGTGCCAGCTGGGAGCTGCAGTGTAGTCAAAAGGATTAAAAAAAGCAAAGCCCAGATTTATATAGTCAGTACAGCCGGCACAGACTATGGAGCGATAATGATTTTAATGTATTTACTTTTTTATAGAGTCCTAATACAAAGCAAAAGAACATTTCAGTAAGGAGATCTTAAGACAATGAAAAATTGTATGGGGAGCATTTGGCTGTGAGCAGAGGTCATGCAGCTGCACAGAACTTAAAGTTTGGGTCTAGGGTGCCTTGTATTCATTTGCAAGCTGTGGATATAGTTACGAAGCCACTCGTGATGTCAAATGAGACTGGCATATTCTCATACACAGCACACTTGATCAATTAGGGCAAAACTTTGTTATCCAGGATCAACCAAACTTAAATTCCACAGAAAGATCTCTGTGATATGATATAGAGGGGGGAAAAGCGTACCTTGATATAATATTCAAGAGATAGCACTTTATTTATTCCAACATGGAACATTAAGACTGATTTTCTCCATTTTCTGATGCAGGATTTTGCAAAATTTGTCACAATTTAAGATTGTGGCTTGTGGGGACATGAAAGCAGTTGATAGGTTATTTCTGAGTTTAAAAATCTATCGACAATACTTTGTTTCTAAACTGTTATGCACAACCCAAGGCAAACAAGTTGTATAACATAAAAGCTTTTTCTGAAGTGCAGCTTTGAAGTCCAGGACTGACTATGCACCAAATTAGTCATCTAATTCATGGGATGAGTTTCTTGCATGATGTGACAACCTCATGTAGACCCGTGTTGGATTTTGGGAACAAAGAATCTAAAAAATTACTTTCTGTGCCACAAAAATAGTCTCTCAAATGATCACCAGTATCTGGGGAACTGTAGTGACCTCTTAGAACTGAATTTCCACATTAGAGATTATGTAAAATGCTGAGAAAAGAGGGAAGAAAGTGTCTTGACAATAAACTGAAATGTCTTTCTCAAAAGTCATTCTGGTTGTTACTCATTCATTGGACTTTTCCTTCTTTGAATAAGCCAGATCTCATGTCATCTATTAATTCTCTAGACTGCCTTAGCAGTATTCTTTCAACAGGTATTTCCTTATCCTGCTTCAGACTTGCTTGCATCAAGAGTCTTTCTTTGCAATACTGATAGGTCTTTTGAAAGGCCTGCTGAGAATAATAAATATTAAAGGAATCTAAGCTTGATTGTCCGTTATACCCTAGTCTGTAGACCGTGGATTTCTCAAAGTTCATCTGGTTGGGAAAATGCCATCAGGGACAGCAACTCCTGCTCCTGTTCCAGTCCATGTGCATACTTGACAGCATAAGGGTCTCCAGCCTTATCTTGTGCTGGATTCCCGCAGATAATCTCCCCTTTTCCAACGTGATCTGCCAACCCTCTGACGTGCCTCTTGGCACGTCTGCTTTCCTTAATCCCAACCCCAGATGCCACCTCTGGATGCTCCAGCAGAACTCCAAAAACTGACGATGACCTCCAAGCTCTCAATCACCATCCCATTTCACACCCAGCTCCCACAAACTAGAAGCTCAGCTCTGTGTGCTCAGGCACCCCACCTCATTCTCTCACCCATGAGAGGACTGCAGACAGCTACAGCTAGCGATGGCACCACTCCAGCAGTAACAGCCCAGACGGGCGCTCGCAGTGTGCACTTAAATGCACGGTGGGAGGTGTCTCTGCCCTCAGCACCCAACATCAAGTTGTGGTTTGTGCCCAAAGTGTGGGAATCCATCCATGGTCTGTTTAGGCTTCCTAAAGGCTTGTGAGGAGAGGTGATCCTAGGAAAAATGAGAGTCGGTACTAAACATCTTTTCAATGAACAAACTGGTAAGATAAATGGCTGCACATCTTGATTTGCATTTCATAAGAACTTGATGTCCCAAGAGATGCTACCTGAAAATGTAGAATTCCAGCAAAATAAGGCCTAATTTTGAACACTGAAAATAAATCTAAGTTTTTCCTGATACTCTTCAATTGCGCTTTTTAGTAGTCTGTAACTCTGAGAACGACACTGGAATGTGGAATTTAGTTTGTTTCCTTCACATTTGTAAAGTACTCAACTTTTTCCTCTCCTCCTGAGCTCCTGTTGGCACAACGGGTTTTTTGTGATATTGAACAACCAATGTGGGATAATAGCGGAAGACTGGCGAGGAGGATTATAAACACACTCGAGTGACTTGCAGCTGGGGTGTAGAAAAACACATATATCATACTAATTGTTGTTTAGCCTTGTGTTTTTGACAAGTAGAACATCTGTGTTTAGATAACAAAGCCTCTCGAAAGACTCAGAGGCACCCTATCAGACATGCCTGAGATTCCTGCTCTGCTTGGGGAAAGATCAAAGCACAGTGGGAAAACATGCCTGTACAAATCCCTGATAAACAGGCAAAGACAGCAGTTTCAGTGATCCTCTAGGATGTACGTGCTTGTGTCCCTGCTTGTGTGCCTCTGCCTGGGTGCTGCTTTGGGGATCCTCCAGTTGGTGAGGTAACAGAAATAAATTTAGTCTTTGTATTTCATCTGAGGTTTTGTGGTTGTTCCTGTGTCCTGCCTGCGCTGACTCACACAACTAAGTAGGGAAAATGTGTGATTATAGAAACTAATATGTAATCCGATGTAATACAATCTACCTAAATTGTGGCCTTGGTAAAGAAAAAAAAAATGTCAAGGATTTTGCATAAGAATTACCCCAGTGAGCGCCTATGGTAAGAGGGTGATGATTTTTGCTGTATTACAGACTAATTCAGACCAGGTTTTGTCTCCAGACATTGCATAATTTAGTTGATGAAAATGAAAACTCAGTTCCCCAGTGCAGGAAAGTAGGTACTAGTTTGCCACCTTTATTGTTTTTGAGATAGTTTTTGGATTATAAGGACACAAACCATTTGGTAGCACTACAGAAATTAAGCCACATCTGGAAAAACCACTCGTTTCTGCTCTTTCTTCAGCAAAGATACCCAATTTCAACAGATAATTTCATCATCCTGATGTTTGAGTGGCATTAACAGAAGACTGCAAAGGTGAACACAGAGTGGATGTGCACAAGGCTCACTGGCTACTCAGGTAAGTAAAAAGAGTTCAGTGGCACATAGAAACTCAAGGATTTCAGCTAAAGAGCATGGAGTTCAAGAAAGCATCTGTCTCAGTGACTTGTTCAGAGGCTGCATTTTCTCCTTTAATTCTGCAAATAAATCTAGTGTAACTTCATTGTTCTGCCATAGTTATGTGGGCAACAAAGCAGAAGCACTGGTTTTTCTGTACCTTAACAACTTGTTGGATCCTCTGCTGCACTGCACAGTGCACTCTGCAATAACATACTCACTGTCTTTCTTAAGTGTGGGTCTTCTCAGTGTCTTACAGGACTTTACTGAAGTCACTATTATAATCACTTTCCTTGAAACTTGAGTTTCCATGAAACTGAAAGACACATCCTTTTTCCTCAGCTACGTTTTCCTCAGCTTCTAGCACTGTGACCAAAGGGGTATATCTGAAGGATCACTACTGGTCCTGAATGCTGCTTCTTTTGTAACAAGCCTGTGGGCCAAGAACTTTACAAACCTGACAAAACACATGTTCCTATCCCTAGATGGTCTTTATTTGTCTCAGTTGTTTTCTCCTCACTGAGGACTGGAAAGAGTTAATTTTACTCACAGATGGGCACAATAAAATCCACAGCTGCCTGTGGGATTGGAAAGGCTAGGCCAGGTGGTAGCAGTCAAGTAATCCTCAAGGAAGTCAAGAGCAGCACTAGCATCTCATTGAAACAAGCCAGCCTAACCAAGAAGGTTAAATTTTGGCTGCATAATGATTGCTTACGGGTTCCTTTAAGTCCTGAGAACCCCTTGATTGCACTGCAAAAAACAGGCCACAGTCGAAATTGTATTATAAGTTAAAGTTAGTTTGCGAGTGAGCTTTGAAAAGCACAATGAAAGAGATAGTTGCACCTGAAGACATCTGGGATGCCGAACCTTGCTTTCCCATGGTTTATCAAGCACTGATTGTTACAGGTAATTTTAAATACTTTAAAATGTGTTGATTTACATTACAAGATTTATTGCTGCTTTATTGACTGTGACCCAGAACAAAAGTCCTTCCTTCTGTTAGAAGGATCCTTGCCTTCGTATAATATTGTCTCAGGGGAAAATTTGCTTTTCAGGAAGCTGTATCAAAGCTCAAGAAAGGCTTTGTACAGTATGGAAAACAGCTATTTAAATTCTCTCAAAATGGTTGTAATCAAGCAGTTTCAATGTAGGTCAAATGTTTAAGTTGCCTTAAATAGTATAAAAATTATGCTATCATTTTTTGTTCTTTGGTACAAATTGCATTTAATCTGAAGTTATAACTTTCTGAGTGGTGCAAGCAATGGAACCAGAGGATGCAAAACTTACAGGCCTTTAAGAGGAAGAAACTGGACAGTAGAAAGAGCTGTGTTACACATTTCTTCTGGTGAACAAAGTGTGCCTTGAAAGCCTTTGCTTTACATTCTTGTCCTTCAGCTGACTCTTGTAAGGACTACTACTACTACCCATTAGCTTCTATGCCCTTGATTGAACCAGCAGCTAAATTAATGGTGTGCTTACTGTCAGATGTATGGAGGCTGTGAATTAAAACTGGACAGCAGTAGGGGTCATCTTTGCCATTGACCACTCTCTGCAAGACAGACTCCTCTGTGAATCTGCTTCTGAGTTGCTGCAGTTTTGTATTTAGCCAGAATAAGACTGCTGAGTCACCTTCTAATATAGATAAAACCTACATCTTTAAGAGTTATTTGACTACTAGAGCACAAATAGTTCATGCTAGTGGAGTTTGTACTGGCAAAAGTAGTTGTGTGTCTGTATTTGGAGGCTTTGCTGGCATAGTGACCCAAGCAAAATCTTTATAAGCACAGATTAAGCCAGATGTTGTATTTTGGGGGCAGTTCTTTCTTGGTCACTGTGATATTATTAAACTATCATAAAGATATTCTGACTCAGTGTCAGAGTTTGCTTCTTTTTTTTTAAATGTAAAGTTATTCCATTTCAGTGAGGTATCTAAATTTCTAGACAAGGTATTTGTTACAAATGAGCATCTCTCTGAGGAGAAATGTATACATTGAAGTGCTTATTCTGTCTTTCCTAGGCCAAGGCCAAGAAATGACTGTCCTGTTTTGAAGAACTTATTTTGTCACTGGCAAGTAAAAACCAGTGAGTCATGAGTTAGTTTTTAGCTCAGCAAAGATTAGGTGCCAGATGATCGATCTATGCACAAGCATGAATCGTTTTTATCCAAGATGTCGGTTTCTGAGCTCCTGCTGTGGTTGCAAAGAGCTGTCTCATCTTTCCTTCCTTCAGGTGGAATGAGAGAGAGGATATTCTACTCATTTGAAAGTACTGTATTATTACTGGATGTGAAAGTACTGTATTATTACTGGAGATGCATGCAGAATACTTTCGCTGGATATTTAGTAGAACTGTTTTGTATAAATTACCTGCATTGCTTTCCTTTAAATGTCTTTTGAGCAAGTAACTGGCATGTGTGCAAGATGTATCTGCATCTTGGTCTGCAGAGCAGTGGATCCATGTCAGTAAGAGACTCTGACAGCTCTCACAGAGAGGAGAAGCACAAAGATGGCCCTCTGAGCTTCTGAAGCCTCCTTAATGGGGTAGTCCATATTGTTCCATAATTTCCCATAACAACAATGGGTTGTATATACACAGTTAATCTCATCATGGTTCTTAATGTTCTTATAAGAGAAAATTTAAATATAGTTGCCCTTCACATTAGGTGAGTTAACAACTTGTAAGACTTCATATGTGTACTAGCAGATAGGAGGTCAAAAAAAAAAATGAAAAAGAACTTTGTGATTATAAAGTACAATGGTAGCATTACAGTGATTTCTGGATGCGTATGAAATCTCCTAGTATCAGATTTTCAAAGAACCCGCCATCTGATTTCATACAAAATTTAGAAATTATGGGCAAAATTTAATTTGATATAGCTCTAGCTATACCAAGAAAGGACTCAGAGAAGACATCCAATCCATTCCTTGCTCCAATGAGGAGCCTTCATCATTCTGGACATAAGTTTGTCTAACTTCTTAGTGTGACCAGAGAGAGTGTTACCAGTGTTTTGCTGCACTTTCAAACTCACTTCACTTTTAGAAATCTCTTTTCTGCCTTAAACTTGTTTCACTTTAAGATCACCAGCATCAGTTCAGATCAGTGCAAGCATGAGGGGTGCTTATTTTGCTTTGTTTGCAGTTACCTTTTATGTAATTGAAAACTTAATGTCTTTCCTCAGTCTAAAACCTTCACCTTTCAGGTTACTGGAGCTGAGAAAAGGATCTTCCACTTGTACTTATGATTGCTGTATAGCCAGGCATGAGTTCCTTTCAGGTCATGAGCTCTCTGTTTGGATGCAGAAGGTGCTCGCCCTAAGGACCTGAGAGCTGCTCCCCAAGCAGTAGCACTAACACCAGTAACACTGGTTACCACAATCTGATATGATCAGAGGTACCTTCTAGGCAATGGAGATTTAATTTTAATATGTTTGCATGAGAAACATTCTCTTTTTGTTTTAGTGGACCTTCTCTTTGGGGTGGGGATTTAAGAGTAGAGGTGCTGGTTAGGTTGAAAACCGCTAGGGACGATTAACATGCAAGACTAGAAAAATCTGTGTTGGAATAAGGTAAGAAATACCAATTCCAGATAGAATAAAAAGCAGTCTACTAGAAAGAAGAATTTAAGTCATGGCAGTATTTCTGATAATTTGAAATTGAGCAAGTGTCTCTTTTTAACTGTCTATAGTAATGCAAACAATCAGAAACGGTTTATCTAAAACAGGATTTGAGAGTTATCCAGTAAATACTATGTGAAACACAATCACTCTTGATATTCTTGCAGAGAATAGCAATCCTCAACTATTTTAGAAATATATCAGTCCTAGTCACAAGAAAGCAGTCAAAAAGTTTTCTTAATTGTAACTAACTAGAGAGCTGTTTAAATGATGAGCCCAGGGGCTGAGTACCAGTCTCTACCCAGGTTAAGGGTAAACAAGAAGCTGTGCTGAATAACAGTGCAACTCATTTCAGAACACAGCAGATCTTTTAAGGCAAAATATACTCCATTTGGTATGACAATGGCTTAATTTGCAAGCATATCTGTAGAACTTTTCTGAAGATAGTGGAATATACAGACACCAGAGGCAGAAGTGACTTATCTTTGAACCTCAAAGCTTTGCACCTTTCCAATTAGGTATGTTGTTTGGGGTCCATATATTTTTCCAGTTTTCCTTGCAGCTGGCAACAGCTGCATGTACCAAATATTAAGAAGGTAAAGGAAATGCAAGGAAACAATAGAATATAGTACTTTCAAATGCACCAGCAAATACAGAAACTGCTCCCAGATTTGGTCTGAAAGGAAAAATGGTTGATTGAATTTGGATTTTTCCAAAACATCTGCTGCTGCTGTTTGATGACCAAAATGGAACATTAGAAAAGGAATGATCTCAAAATTGTAATTAAAGAAAACAATCCCATTTCTGAATTATAAAAGGCAGATTTTTTTTTCTTGTTATAAGAAAAATGTATGAATGGCAACATCGGTTTTGACCTGGACTATTTGGTTACTGTGATTGTGCCACTGTTTACACAACATGAAATTTAAGTACCTTGCAGCTTGAAAGAGGCCTTTCTTCTGCTGTACAACAATGATTTTTTTCTTCCATTATCGTACTATCGGTTTTGTTGGTTTTTTAAGGAATGTGGTAAGTTCATAAAACAGGACTGGCTGTTATTGACACCTCCTGACAGTTGCTGAGATCACAGAGTGCAGGTCAGGGCAGCCTTTGGATTTGTTAGTTACACCAAGACTGCACACAGCTGTTACAATAGTTTCTTGCTTGCAGGTGTCAGCTATTCCATGACACCACTTTTGTCTGTGGCTTGCCGTCATAACTTTGAGGCTGTCAGAATCTGTAGTAGCCACCTTCTGTAACAAGAGCATCTATCATCATAGTGAAAATGCTATCCTCTAAGAAAAAATTAAAGATAGCATACAGCATTGTTTAAAAGTATACACATGCAAACCCTCTGAGCCACTGCCACCAACACACTTGAATTAGCTTTGCTTTTCCCTAGTGATGAAGGGGAAGGGATGATAATGCTGCTTTGAAATACAGACCAGATTTTGTTGGTGCATTTGAATTTATTAGTTTTTTTTCCAACTTCTTTACGCACTGCACCAAACAAGTCACACAGTTTATTATTTTAGACTTGTAAATTGGAAAAGAAGTCAAGTGAGTAGTCTGGAACATTGGGACCTTGCAGAGCTTGGCGGGATGTTTGCAGCAATAGTGTGAATGTGCTCTTGTAAGACTCTTGTATGGAACCTTCCACACCCAGAACAATCAGATCTTCTCTGATTGTCCTCATTGTTCAACTGTGAGAAAAGACAGCTTTTATCCACAGTGCACATTTGAACCTTTGGGGACAGTTGCTGGATATTTTGTATATGTTATATATTTATTTGCTTTCCTGAGGGTTGTTGTGATCATTCCAGAGCACTGTAGAATGATGTTATGTTATGTTAATACACACAGATAGAGTGACTAAGCTTGTCAAAGACTCAATTGAAAATAAACACATAAAGAAGAAAAAACTCCAAATTGGAATAGGTATGTGCTAAAAGCCCTTTTTGTGATAAGTGAATGTATAGCATTATTTCCTTGTAGCTGATGGATGTCAGAGGAACAACTTCTCAACTTTCCTTAAGTTTAATCCTTTCATGACATGTTTGTTAGCTGGAATACCCATGCTGCCAGTCTGGGTCAGATTTGATGCTACACCATGTGTACACTTGCCACAAATTAAAGGTAAAGAGTCCTAGGATGAGGTGAAGAGACTCATTCCCTGTTACTTCAAGTTTCTTCCTGCATAAATTCATTGGTTTAGTGCCTCGTTTGGAATCGTTTCACAAATCTTAAAGGCCATAGCAGTTCTACCTTTGTGGCTTGAGGGGTTGCATGCTTCAGCTAAGGTGCTTCCGTAGGAAGTTTATTTGGCGCTGCTGGTCTGCAGTGTGCTCTCTTCGTAAGGAGGCACTGGGTCTGGAGAGAGCTCAATGTGAGCCTCTTCCATGGAAGTCTTCATGGTGGCCTCCTCGTATGATGGAGGCAAACACACAGAGAGGAATGTGGCATCAGGGACCAGCGTGGAGTAGTGGAAACTCTGTTCACTGTTCCAGGGCAGTGCAGAAAGGAAATTGGACACATCATGTTCAGGCAGGGCCTCAGGAAGGTCGATGCTGAAGATCTGCCCCTGTTGAGTGGGGCGCTGGCAACGGCGGTACAGGAAGAGCAGCAGGAATGCCAGGAAGAGCATCATGGTGGCAGGCAGTATGATGCACAGAAATGGTTCTATGTCATCTTTGGTTGAACTTGTCTGTTGTCTGCTCTGTAATCAAAGCAAATAGGTAGTGTGTTGGATTCTTGGAGACCTCTTAATGAGAGAGCAAAAATGTATTCTCCATCTCCCCCTTTATGACATTAGCAGTCGCTTTTCTAAATTTCTTTGTCTGCATTAATGTCAGTCAAACAATATGTTTTGCAGACTCCTGAATTGCCAGATTCTATTTGCTGGCTCATTAAAACAACTTGCAATTAGAGACAAAAGAAATGGAGAAGTTGGAAAGAATGTTGCTTTTCTAGGAAACCCTGTATCCAATGGGGAAAAAAACCCAACAACCTGGAAGTGTATGTAATTTTGTTTGACACTGACATTTTGTTGCTCTTGGATTACAGAGGGACCAGTCCACTTTGCGGGAGATTAGTCAAGATTTTAAAATTTGGGAGAACAGTGAAATGCAGATGATCCAGATAAAGTACCATCTAGTGTTGTTTCTTTGTATTAGGAAAATTGTTTAAAGAACAAATGTTATGACAACTAGCTCTTCAAAACAGGGCCCATTGCCTACAATACCTATTCTTTGGGCTGTTCTAATCTTACAGGTCAGACCCTGACATGGTGTGTCAGTACGGCCTGAACTGGAGCTCTTTCTTGAGCTTGTTCTGCCAGCTTTCCAAGAATCATTTTCCCCTGTTTAAAACTGTGGAAAAAGAACTTCTTGTGTAAGAGTAATAACAGTCGTGACCGTTACTGTCAACTTTATTTTCTGCAACATGTAGCACAATAGGTCTCTGTCCCAAAGCTTTTAAATTAGGCTGTAATGTTAACTGGAATTATAAGCTACTAAAAAAACCCCAACAAACAAAACCAACAAAGCCATTTGTGCTCTTCTGTTGTATTAGCTTTAGTTTTAAAGTTTAATGTATCTTTTCTTCAGCATGACTATCTTGCTCTAGCTTCCAATTAGTGGATCTCATTCAGAGTCCAGTCAAGAGTGGGAGGAAAACCCAAACCCTATAATGCTATTTATTATCAACTCATTCCCTTTGTAAGTTTCTGAAGAGTGCTCTCAGATGGCTTTTTCACATCTGTATGGTGAGACTCAACAGGTCAATAGATCAGATTTCCTTTATTTTGAATGAAGGTGCCTATTCAAGCTAGGAGAAATTGAGTGGTTCTTTCCTCAAAGCTTTTGGAAGCAGAGATGCAAACTGGCTGTTTGCAGCAATGGCATTGTGAAAAGGGCCAATAACCCCAGTGCCCCCTTCTTAGTCTACAGAAACTTTCTGTACTTAGTCTTCCAAGAATTGTAGTAATTCTTCCAGCTACAAAATCACACTGCAACCTACATTCAACTGATTATCTACAAGGTATTTGTAACCTCTCTGCTTTGTTGTCATATTATAAAATTCTGCCTAAGAAAAACAAAGTAAATAGGTTTTGACTTCTAACAAATAGCATACGGGAGATTTCTGCCTTTTATTTTTTTTTTTCCAAAGTATTGTGAGTCTGAAGCCAAATCCATTAAAGTAATTTTAAAATGTATTGAAACTTTTGTGGGTAAGCTATTAAGCTTTTTTTTTTTTTTTTTTTTTTCCCAGCTGTCTTTTACCCAAAAAATGCACACTAAAGAACTCTTTCATATTTACTGATCATTTTTTATTAAAGAGCTTCTGGCAGTACAAGCTGTTGTCTTACCTGACTATTAAATGGGCTACAGGAAAGAGCAGAGCTGGAAGAAACTGTTCCAGCTGTTCTTTTAGTCCAGTCGTTAAATATTTTTTTAAAAATGAAGGGATTTTTCTTTAGGTTCACTAATGCTTTTTTAGTGGGTCTTATGAGGGGCATAAAACAATTCCTGGGAATATGAAAAGAAACATTCAGTATTGTATTTGTACAGTACGTATACAGAGACTCACTCACACTAACGTTACCCATACTCTTACGGTAAATATTTTGAAGAGCTGAGCATTATTCACAATCAGTGAAAAGCAAATTTTTGAGATCCAAGTCCAAGTTTTGAGTTTCATTTGTAGGGAGCAGGTTAAGTGCTGTTCTTAGGACCTGTGAGTTGTACAGTATTCTGGTGGTTTGTGAGGACAGAGAGTGAGATTGCCAGCTTTTCCTACATGAAATTAGTAAAAGGTATATAAAGCCCTGATTATCCTTTAAACGCGATGCAGCTTCCCTATAAATTTCACTGAAAGGATATTCATGTGTTAAATAGCGGTCAAGGACGGTGTATCCTTCATGTGCTGGTGGAAGAACAGCCTGGTGTTATGGGTACCTGATACATCCTGTTATAAGACATGGCCTCTTAAAAATATTAGATTTCAGAGAGTCCATGGGATGGCAAGGAGACATGGGAAGGATTGGTGGGTTGGATGTGGATTTGAAGAACAGGATGAGAACTGATGTTTCTGAAGTGAGGAGCTGTGAACTCATCAGGGGTGGGAAGAGTGGAGAAGGGTACAGATCAGAATTGTGCAGCAGTGTGGAAGGAGAGCATAGGCTTGTAAGAGCAAGATATAAAACTATGGGGAGGAAAGCCAAAAGGGAACCAAGACTGAGGGCAGTAGGATTGGATAGCACTGAGAGCAGAAATCTGAGGAACAACACTCTCACTGCAGCAGTCCCATTCTTTTTGCATAAGAAGGAAAAAGGAAAGGGCTAGTGAAAAACTATGAGGCAGGAGAAGGAAGGAAAAGGTTAAGTTTGGTAGAAGGAATTAATGAATAGTCTTAGGTCTCAGGGAAATACATTGCTCCAAAGCCTTAACTGTGGTCTTGGGCCTTGTAAAGAAATACTCATCAATAGAAATATGTAAAACATATTATTGTTGAAGGGGAAAGCTTGCATCTAATGGTAAAAAAAAAAAAAAATGGAAGAAGTGAAACTATTTGTAGTATAAGCCAGCTCAGATGACCACAGCCTGTGACATAGGTACAAAAGGACAGCTTGGAATGTCAGTGGGTTACTGGCCTAAAAGCCCTCCAGGAGTAACCTGTAGCATTGTTTCTAAAGTTGCAAAATCAAGCTCTCAAGGTTGAATAAATGCCAGCATTTTAGAAATCTATGATTCCTTAATTTGTTCTGCAATGCATATCATTTTTAATTAAATTATTGTGCACAAAGTACCTACTCAGGTTTGTGATAAATTGCTTAGGGAAGAAGACCACAATACCTTAGGGTACTGTGCTGTGGGATGTGTAGTGACTGAGTCAGAAGAGTGGGGGATCGAGAGGACTGCCTCCTAGCGTGGGATAGCGAGTGCTGTCCTGACGAGCTGTCTTCCTGCCTCTGTTACTGACTGGTCTAGGAGAGGGGAAAGACAGTACAGCAGAGGTGTTTGCTGTGGGTTACTCGTTTGTTATACCTTGCTTAGAATGCCTGGGTTGAGATCCCTGGGTCTGGTCTGCAGAAATTCTGCATCTGTATTGCTGCACCTGAAGGGGAAAGATGAATGCCCTGAACCTGCAAGTACTTTATTACAACGAGGGATTGGGGCAAAAATTGCATAGGTTATTACGAAACAGTTCATATCTTCTTGTACTCCCTGAACTGGTCAGGTGATTGGACTAGATTTTCATTGCAGGTCCCTTCCAACTGAATTACTCCTATTTTGTCCTATTCTATTCAAAATAGCTACTGAATAAATAGCAACCAGGCACTTGTGTAGTGTGGCAAAAGGAGACATAATAAATTTGTTTTTTTGAAGAAGATGCAGTAAATAAGACCCTGAGATGTATGCTGAGAAAGGGAGGGGAAAGTAGCACACTGAATGGCTAGTAATGAAATGAATACCATGTCCTGTATAGTTGTGGAAGGACATTAAGTGTGTCTTATTACAATCTGCAAAATAGTAGCATGTGAGGCAGGTAGGATTAAGTATTGGGCAATATGCTTTTTTTTCTGTATGCTAACAGATGGCAGCAAGGCCCAGTTTTCCTCAGTCTATGTTTCAAAGGGTTTCTATCTGGGTGAAATAATTTGTAGGCTATGTAGTGTATTATTTGAGTTGAAATAGTTTTTAATAAGTTAATACAGATGCGGAGAACCTGAACAGGGAGTTATGTATCCATTTTGATACTATCTTCTGCCAAGCATTTTACATGGGCTGATTTCAGTTTGAGATAGTTCAAAAAGCTGATGAACTTCTTATAGGTAAATCCATAGATATTATCAAATGTATTGGGATACAATTGATCAGTATTAGTCCCTGTTTTTCCATCATGGTTTTGTGCTCATTTCTTCAATGACTGACTAAGGGGCTAGTAAAGAATGTTGCACAGATCTGGACATAAAGACTTGGAAAATCTTATGAGCACTAAAAAAAATTACACAAAAAATAAAAATAATTTTAATACAATGAATCAAGGGTCACTTAATAAAAAATAAATAATTACTTAGAAATTCTAAACTATAAAAAAAGTTCTAAACTGAACTAAAACTAAACTCTAAAACTAGAAAAGTAAGCACTGTGTATAGGTAACAGGAATAGCTGCCAGAACTGGAAAATAAAATGATCTAAAAATCAAACTTAATCTTCATTAGTTGAAATGAAAGTAAATCAACTGCAGAACATATATGAAGTAAGATCCTCTACTGTTTAACCTCTGTAAGTTTCCAAACCAGGCATATGAAGTGAGTGAGGACATTATTTGGCAGTGTTTTCCTGACTGGTTTAGTTGGATGCTGCTTCACTGGACATCAGTGTGCTCTGCCTGTGTCATCACAAGCAGCTATTGTCAGGTTTATAATTGACAAAAATAAGGATCTGACTTCCAGCATGAAATAAGTTACAGACACATAAATACAGGGAAAATATCCTTTATAAAATAGAGAAAGGCAGAAAAGGGCATGGGAGTAAAAGGGATCATGTTTCAAAAAAGTTGTCTGTCTTCCCAGAACTAATTCTTAGGATCGTATGATCATTGTAGGCTCATGTTTATTCTCTTCCTTTCATTTATATATTTGTAGGAATTGAAGCAGAGGGTCAGTTTTCCCAAACACTGAGCACAGACTAAAGTAGTAAAGCCCTTCATTAGTAATCTGTCTGCCTATGTTTTTTTACCATGCTGAGCATGTACAGTTGCCAGCTCACAGATTACGTGACCCATATCAGCTAAGATGAGCTTTTACTCCAGCCTGTTGATAAAGGAATAAAATGCAGAGTGGAGCTGAGTTGTGTGGTGTATCCATGATGAGTAATGGAATGGGTTTGGAGCTGAACCATGTGTCTAGACTGAAGAGGGATACTACCTGGCTTGGGAGAGAATGACCTAATAAGGCCAAACATGAGTTTAAAGAAATCTTTGGTGTAAGGATAGAAAAGTGAAAGTTTATTTTGCTTACTAAATTTCCCATTGAAGTGACTGATTGGTGCTAAGATTATTATGTTGTCAATGATTTGCTAAAGTACTTAGAACTCTATTAAAGTTATTTTTATTTAAATAGCCCATATTTATACTTATATCTTTTCAAGTTGAATCAGGAAACCAATACTTCAAAAGTGTTTAAGTGCATTTGGAACAAAGTCTGCTTTGAAGTCATTAGGCTGTGGTCCCCCCATAGCTGCTTTTCCAAGCTTCTTAAAGCCGATTTATTATTGCTTGTAAAAAGCAAAAACATAAGTCTGGCAAATAGAAAAACATTTTGATGTGGTTTTGTATACATTAATAGTGACACAATTTAAAAGTGAGCCTTGATTTATAGAATTTTCAAATACTCGTTGGAATGTGACTCTGGTGATGCTCTTTGTTTCCCACTGTCAGATAAAACCAGTCTTGAGGTGTGAAGACACTGCCATTGCTACTCTAATTCTGGCAATCTTACTGATAAAGTAGATTTTGTTAAAATTGCAGAGTCATTAAAGACTACTTTTTCTCCTGTTTTGACACCCACACACACTCCTACCCGCTTTTATTTTGCAACAGTACACTTCATATCTCAGCTAAGTAGTGTGGCCAGTTCATTTGTTAATGCTACTTGACTTGTACATTTACTGGGGATGTACGTGCACCTTAAATTATTATTTTTGATCAGAGAAACACTCTCACTGTATGCCAGACAAAGCCAGAAAGGCAGGCTCTGTTTTCATCTCTGGGGGCTACTTCCCTCCCCCCACTCGCCTGCATGTGATCCTCTCTCACAGAAGTAATCAGCGCACAGCTTAGGGAACAAGAGTTCATTGCTGCCTGCTACTGACTCGCATCATCTGCAGAAAGGCTTCACAGGACCAGATCAAAAGCATAAACACACATTTAAGAGAAAGAAAATCAAGGAATAGCAAAATGCATTATGCTTAAAAGAAGTAATTAAACTTCCTTACCTGCCACCCGAACAGAATTTTCCCATCTAATGTTTTTCATTTCCCACAAATGTGTTTAAAACAGCTTAACAGCGATAAATAAATGCTCTGACTCTGTGTAATTGAGCAGTACTGCTTTGATATGTCCCAATACCCAGGTATTTACTCTGCACTATACATGAGGCATTACACGGACATACGTACACATGCAAAGTCAAAGGACATGCCACAGAGATGAGCAGGGGGGTACAGACCTGAAGCTCTGTTTCCAGAAGTGGCCCACCTGGTTCACTGTTTAGCCAGTCATAGTTTCCCCTGTCAGCGTGTCCAAATTTTTTCAAGCTGCTGCCCAAGAGCCACCTCATGCTTTCATTAACCTGGTCTTCTGTCTTCGTGCCTCCACCTTGCTTCACTGCTTGCAACTGCGTCCCCGCCTCCCAGCCTCGACCCAGCCGGGCTGCTCTCAGCTAATGATCCCTCTTAAATGATATCCCCTTTATAGTGGAAAAGACAAAAAGAAGTTACACACCCCCTCGTCGTCAGGAAGCCAAGCAAATAGATCTCAGAGCCTCTCTCCACTTCCAACTCAATCTCTCTGGATTTGCTTCGGTGGCCTACATTACCAGCAAAGCTGGCATCAGGTATCTGGGAGCTGGGGCTGATAGCGCTCTGATTGGAGCACTCCCTGCATTAGGATTATTAAAAGGGGAATTTGCATGTGAATCTGAGCCCACATGGTCATGACTCTGTGTGGATAAATAACGCTCTATATTTAGCTGTCTAATAAACACTTTTTCCCAAAAAACTAAAATAAATAAACCCCACACTTCTATGCTGAGAGTGAAAGGGTAACTGAGGTTCCCCCCTCAGTTACACAGCACAAGAACGAACAACAATCCAGATAGATTTTTCCTCCCTATTGCTGAAATATACTGTGAGAGTGGTTTCTGAGTAGAGAGGCAAGGACATAGGGCTAAATGCTGTACTGAATTATTTAACAGTGTTAGGATGTAGATGTTAATGATAAATCCAGAGAGAGAGCTCTGCCAGGAAAGCTTTGGTCACTGTTAGAGTGTATGATTGCTTTCGGTAATAACGAGTTTTCAGTTCAGTTAAATGAGGACTTGTTCACAGCTTTCTAGGATACTCGCTGTTAAATGGCAATTGTTTCGAGTGAGAAGACTTTGAGCTCTTTATGTAGAAAAAAGCAACACAAACTTATTTCACTGAGGTATGGTAACTTCTGAGGGGAGGAGTATTTAACCGAAGTTGCAAGTTAAATCAAAGTTTAACTCTTACTGAAAAGTTGGTGGTGTCTTTTTCAGCCTTGTTGTGAGCAGAGAGAGGCTGTTAGTAACATCCTTTCAACTGTAGTGCATTTTGCATGGTTTCTCAAAGCTAACCTGTTTGAGCAAAAGTTGTGTTTGAGACTGATGGTACAAAATTGGGGTTAGAATCTTCACCTCTTATCCCTGTGTCAGCAGTGTGCAGCAGGGATTTACCCTGCAGGTGAACCATGGCTGTGGGAGAGAGAGGCCATTGGTTGATAAGTCTATCCTGTTTTGTTACCGAAGTTGCCTGGTGAGCAGGGGATAGGGAGCAACAACGTTGCATGAAGGCCTGGTTTTGGGGCTGAAGCAGCTGCATTGTTTGTTGGAAACTGACCCCTATTCTTGCTTCTGCTGAGAAGGTCTTGTGTGAAGACAAAAAGCTGACCTCAGAAAAGCCATTGCATGCTTGTGAGAAGACTTTCCTCAGTGCCCCACTTCTCATCTTGGAGAGCACTTTCAGAGCTGGAGAGTGTTTCCAGCTGCAGCCAAGTCCAGGGGAGTTATGCTGTGAACTACAATGTCCACTGAGAAGCTGGGTCCTAAACATGGTTTAACAGGTCACATCAAGATAGTGAAATACTTCTGACTTGATGTCTCAACACCTTGTATGGAAGCAAGAATGATGACCATCTTTCCTAAACTGGTGTTAAGAAAATAAATTCTGTAAGGAGTCTTGTGACTGTGTAGCTTAAATCTATAATCTTAGATGCAAGCAGGAAAAATTCATATACTATCTTAATTAGGGTCTTAATGTAGCCCCTATGCTATTATTAATGCTATTTTTAGGAGCTTGCTATAAATTTGCTTTGGGACTGTGCATGAATAATGGGAAGTAAAAAATTACATCTCCTTAAAGTATAAACACCCTGTTTGGCATCCTTGGATTCTAGTTAGATGGATTTTTAGAAAAAAAAAAATAAAAAAAAAAATATATGCACTTCTAAGACTCACTGACCTGATTTGCAAACTGCTGCTTTGGATTTCTGACCTCTGGAAAATGTTTAAGAAAGACTTAATTTTGTAGACCTGAGGCCAAATGGGAATTTGGGAAAATGCAGTGGCCTTTGTCATGCAGGTAATTAGAATATAAAATAATGATTGTCTCTCTGGCTTTTTATATCGTCAGTGGACCCAGCAGCAACATTACTGAGAGTAATGGGATACTGTTTTTCTACTGCTAGTAGTCGGATGCCCATTTGACACACTACCCTTGTAGAGCAGATCTGTTCTTGTGTAGAACTGAAACAGTACCACCTGAGACTGGGTTTGTGATGGCCAATTTGTTGCAGATTTCTGCCAACCCTGTGGGGCACAAGTGACACTTTTCATTCTCACAAGGAATTCATAAATACCATTTCAGCTGGGGCATGCTGTAATGTGAAAGCTGGGGGGAGGATGTTCATCCTTGATTCCTAGCCACATGGCCAGATGTCAGGCTTGTCACTTTGAAGTGTGGGTCAGGTTGACCTTTGGAAATCATCAGATCTTGACATGTACAAAATGTCCTCCCCTCTCTTGGCACTGATTTTGTTCTTTGAAATAGCTTAATTTAGCAGTTGCACTGTCAAATAATCTGGAGAAAATAGCTGACATGGAATAGTACCACCTAATCGGTTAAAGTTTGGTAAAGGTTTGTGAAACAATGCCCATGTTTTTTAGCTGAGGCAGTGTTCCTAGTATCACTTCCAGTGTCCTAGCAGGGGAGCAGGGAGAGACAGTCTGAGGAAGCCACTGCAGAAAATAGGCACTTCCACTGTCCTCAGTTCGAAGCTCAAACTGTTTGTCATAAATAATTCATCACTCTGATTTGCTGAGATGTTCAACGCTAGCAGTGCAAGTCTAGGCTGTATTGCCACTAATATCGGTAGGGAACAGAATATCCACAGTGCCCTAGATACCTTTCAAATTTCTTGCTACTTTCTTCCCCCAGTTTCTTTTGCTGCTTTCACAGGTGCTGGTGAAACTTCCCTCCTTGAATGACTGCACTGCTGTGAGAGAGGGTATGAGGGCTAACCTGAATAATGCAAAACTAGAATTTTAATGGGTGAGGTGTTACCAGTGTAAACTGTCCGGTGTTGACAGGTGTAGATTCATTGGGTGAAATGGAGGAAGATGATGACTTTTGCCTAAAACCAACTGCTGTCCTTCAGGCAGGAGTGGTGTGGGCTTTTGTCCAGTACTTTTACTTGGGTAACTAAGCAATTCTGTTTTGTTCTTCTTTTGATAAATTTTTCATGATATTGAAATTTTGGTTTTACTTTTTTTTTTTTTTTTTTTTTTTTTTTTTTTTTTTGTTAATTATCAATACATTTGTTTTTTCAAAAACAAAGCACCTTCTGAAGTGCAATCTCATCTCCCCACGGAACTAAAACCACTGTCACTTCAAAGGATAGATACAAGTTTGCATAGTTCTGCTGAGAAACAGTGTTCTGCAGATCAGTGCTTGCGGACAAGGTGCACATATTCACGGCCTGTGGAAATTGGAGACAGGAAGACTCCACTGCGTAATGTGTGCATGCTGATGCTATCTTAGTGCAGGAGCAGCAGTGGCCATGGAGGCAGGAGGAGGTACTGCTGAGTTATTGATCCAAAATCCTCATGCTGCAGATGGGTAGCTGAAAGCAAAACCTTTAGAGACAGTGCCAGGGACAGAGTATAGGAGCAGGGTTGCCTCCTGCAAATATCACTTAAAGTTCTGTAGTGTAATAACACTTGAAAAACTCTATGGCCATGGCAGAGTGCTGGTGGCTGGACAGCATCTATTTGATGATACTGTCTGGAGCTATGGGGTTTTATTTTTTTTAATTTTATTTTTTTGTAATTTCTGTCAATCTAGGTTTGTTCCCCTTCATTTACAGTTGGTCATACTTACCCTGAATACTTGTTTTATCTTACTAAGAGAAAAATCTGCTACTCTTATATTTAAGAGTGCGCATCTGCCAGTATACACTGTATGGAATTTTGTTCCTATTTAGCCAAAACTGTAGAAATTCTTTTTTTGTTAGGGAGGGTGAGGGAGATGGTATTGTGGTTGGGGTTTTGGTGACATGAGTTTTTTTCAGCTCATGTTGTCTCATGCAAATACTTAGTCATGTGGTTGATATTTTGTAGACCTGTCAGGATGGTGGGACAGCGAATAACCTGCTGTGTAAGAGCACTGTCCAAAAGTGAGCAGTTATCTTTGAACTCAATCAGCACCTGGTGGAGAGGGTCAGGTACTCAGTGGGATCACCTGCTCCCCCTGAACTGTTGCAGAGGCTGAAATGCCTGATGTGAGGGTTTCCCCAGCACTGGGAGCCCAGTGTGTCCTGCAGCTGCTGCCTGGCTAACAGAGCCTATCCCAGCAGTGCTGGCAGCTGAAATTCCCAATGTCTCTTCGGGACTGGGTGTGCAGTGATCTCTGCCAGCATGCCCCTGAAGGACATTTCTCTCTCCAGGGGACCACAGTGAGGACAAAGGCCAGAAAACACAAATTTTTTTAAAGTGGGACTAACCTTGAAAAGCATGACACATTTTTCATCACTGTCCTAAACACTCTGTGTGTGTGTGTGTATTATTAAAGTGTTAGGGAATTGATTTCAGCATTAGTTTGTGTTTTGGGGAAATGGAGGTTGGGGTGTGTGTGGATTGTGGGTTTTCTTTTGAGAGAAGCGGGAATTAAACATTTGGGTATGTTTTTAACTTTTGGGCTGAGATATGCTCATTTAATTTATTCTATCTTCCTGATGCTGTGAGACTCTCTCTTCTTTATGCTAATGTTTTGAGGTGCAAAAATTGTGCTGCCATCCCCAGCACTGACCCTGTGCTATCAGAGTAAGTCAAAATGTTGTGATTGAGAAAGGGGCAAATGTTAAGCTCTGTATTTTGTCTTACCTGTCATAGCTAAATGGGCTGTGGGCCAGTTTCCTACTGTGTTATATTACTTAAGTTCAATGTAAACAAAATCAAATGAGATGTGGTTTGGGGTTTTTTTGGCTTTTTTTCTTTTCTATTTTTTTTCTTCCTGCTTTAGTAAAGCTTAACTAAAAATGCATTTATCTGGCATAAGAAAAGTGTGAAGATGGCCATGGCAACTCAATTACCCTGGTATCTGAATTCCAGTTGCTTGAACATATACAGAGGCTAACGTTATGGGGTTCAATAAGGCCAACTGCACTTTGGCCACAACAACCCCCTGCAGCGCTACAGGATGGGCACAGAGTGGCTGGAGAGCAGCCAGGCAGAAAGGGACCTGGGAGTTTGGATTGACAGGAAGCTGAACATGAGCCAGCAGTGTGCCCAGGTGGCCAAGAAGGCCAATGGCATCCTGGCCTGGATCAGGAACAGTGTGGCCAGCAGGAGCAGGGAAATGATTCTTCCTCAGTACTCAGCACTGGTGAGGACTCACCTGGAGTGCTGTGTCCAGTTCTGGGCCCCTCAGTTCAGGAAGGATGAAGGACAAAAGAAGGGCAATGAGGCTGGTGAAGGGACTGGAGCACAAGTCCTGTGAGGAGAGGCTGAGGGAGCTGGGGTTGTTTAGCCTGGAGAAGAGAAGGCTCAGGGGAGACTTCATCACTGTCTACAACTACCTGAAAGGAGGTTGTAGCCAGGTGGGGGTCGGTCTCTTCTCCCAGGCAACCAGTAGTAGGACAAGAGGGCATGGTCTCAAGCTGTACCAGGGGAGGTTTAGGTTAGACATTAGGAAAAAGTTCTGTAGAGAGAGAGTGATTGGTCATTGGATTGGGATGCCCAGGGAAGTGGCAGAGTCACCGTCCCTGGAGGTATTTAAGAAAAGGCTGGATGTGGTGCTTAGTGCCATGGTCTAGTAGACAAGGTGGTGTTCAGTCAAAGGTTGGACTCGATGATCTCAGATCTCTTTTCCAACCTGGGTGATTCTGTTATTCTGTAATTTATCCCAGCACTGTGGCCTCCTGCTCTGGAGCCCATGACATGGCTACTTGGGTGCTCTGATTTCAGTTTTGAAGAAAAAACATTCTTGACTGATTCTGCTTCTCTGTGAGGGATTCTTGCTTTCAGGCTATCACCTGCAAATAAGTGTCCTCTGCTTCTCCAAGATACATAAAACATTGTTTTTGCAACATGTGGTGACTCAAAGCTGTTTTTTTCATCAATAATTAAAACTGAACTTTATAGCATATTGCCTAGCCAAACAAAATCAGGAATAAATATATATATATGCACAAAGAATAGGAACAAGAAAGAGTCATTCAAAAATTATGCAATAATACTTCCACCATTTTACCATAACATTCCCAAATGTATTGCTGAATTCAATTTACTTCTGGATTACCACAGGGAAGCACTGCCAGTTCCTCAAGTGGCCTCTTGGAGAGCCAAGGGAGAAACCGTAAGAGGAAAGCTGTAGTATGCTGGAAGAGGAGTTCAAGTAGCAGAGGTTACCCAGATCTCACTGACTGACCTGTAGCGCAGATCAGGCAGGCTGTTTGCTTCTCCTTAACCCCAGTCCCTGGTTAGATGGCCTCCCTGAAGCTGCAGGCTGTATCCATATGAGAACTGGGGCTGTAAATCAGGATATGTTTGTTCAATGTTTTACACAGTTGTCAAGGAAAGGCCAAGGAAGACCCTTTGGCCCTTCAGGACAAGGGAGAAAATTATTCCTGTCGGTGGACTTCGGAATCCATATGACACTCCCTGAATTGAAGTGTGTATTATTTAACAGAGCATCAGCTGAGAGGCTTTGAGCAATTTTGTACTGTTTTGCTTGAAATAACACACATTTTGTGTACTGTTCCAATTCAGAGCTCACATCCTGAAGCTGAATCTCCTGATCTGAATCTAAAAATATTTACTTCAAACTCATGGAGAAGATGCACAGCCTCCTGCAACATGTAAGAAAAAGTTTGCTATAGAAATGAAATACATTAAGAAAATCTTGTATATGAAAGAGGCCCCAAATCTACAGATGTGGCAAGATCTTTATTTTCTCAAATATACGGTTAATGGTTCAACTTGTCAGCAAAATGGCAGTCAAGCCTAGATTTGGTGTACAAAGGCAGGCCAGCTAGCCTTAAATGCATAAAGCTTTATTAGCAGAGCTGGTGGTAGGGGTACCTGAAGCAGCAGAGAAAAGGGAAAACTTCTCCCCACCAGGGAGGTGGGAAGTGAGGGACACCCAGGTAGGTGTCCTCCTCCTTGGGGTGTCCTCTTAGTGCAGCAGGTGGCACGTAACACTTCTGAGCGTGACCCACTGCGAGCTGCTCAAATTCCCCATTGGTTGTTTTTGCTTATGATGCTGTTAGCATCAATCACGTCACACTTGATGTGGTGCCTGAGCTGCATGCTGGTTGTTTGCTGTGCCTTGATCATGTCTGTTATGGGGTACTGTCTGTTGGATAAATAAAAAGCCATCACCCTCATAGGTGCAGAAGTTGCCTGCTAAAAACTGTGAGGGGAAGGCTCAAGAGCTCTTACAATGGAGCTGTAGACTGGAAACTAAGATGTCAGGAGGCAGAGGGGAAAAAAAGAATGAGTTAAAGATGAAAGGCAGACATTTCTGATGTAAAAATAGTTCAGAAATTACCAGAAAGGACAAGAACACTTGGGTCAACAGGGTAAAGGCACTGTCACAGTTTCTCTCAGGCTAGGGAGATAAGAGCTTAAAGAGATGCAAGTGGAAAGTATGCTACAGGATTGGAAATGAAAGGGTCTTGGTATTAGAAAAAATAAGGAATCATGCAACACCCTCCACAGAAAACCATGGATACAAAGGCTTTAAATGTGGCTTCTTAAAATGAGAGGCTTAGCCTGGCAGATGGGAGTGGCATTGCAAACGGATCATGAAAGAAATGTGTTGTTTGAGGGATATGTGAATGCTTGGAGGGGAATCGTTGCACATTAGGAATACCTGGACAGTGGTGCTGCTGAGAACCACTAAGTGTGAGCAGCTTTACAACAGGCTAGGTTTCCAGCTAGCACATGCAAGCTGCAGCCCAAGAATGATGTGCTGATGCCGAGGTGCACAGAGTTATGTGACAGTGCCTTCTGTGAAAAGTTGATGTTGAAGTGAGGGCTTTTACAAGAAGGGCCAAAACTGTAGCAAAATAAAAAGAAGACTCTACTCTGGCATTTGGGCTGGTTGCATGGATGATCTGAACAGTTCTTCCAAGTGTGCAGTCTGTCATGTCCTAAATTCAGGAGATTTTGTTGTTGTTTGAGAGAGTATTGAGAAAATAGGAACTGCATTGAGAAAAGACTGAGTATTGAGAAAAGACCTGCTTCTGGATAGGTGGGAAGAGGGTGCCCCAATGTGTGTTCCAATTCAGGCTGCATGGGCCGCATTGATGCTGCTGTGCAAAATCTTATTCCTGTGTGACGCTTCAGTGTCGCTAAGAGTTGGACAGTGGCGAAAGCCTGGGGCCAGGCTGATTAAATGTGGATTTTCTTCTTAGAGAACAAGTAAGTTTTGGTTGGGGCAGTGGAATACAAAGAGAATCAGCTGTAAGCAGAACATCTGAGGCATGTCTGTTGTTGGGTACTGTCTGTTGGATAAATAAAAAGTTATTCGATTCTGCTACAAAGGGGGAATCCTCCCATCACAGCATATCCTCACACTCTCAGTCTCAAGTGACTTGGTGTGTTACAGCAAGAGGAACCAGGGGGCTGCTGTGGGTCAACAGAGCCTCTATGGGTGAGCAGTTATAATGTGCCCAGGTTGTAGGGGCTGCACGGCTGCACTAGACCTGACTGGTTAGAGGCATTTATGTTATGGTGTTGCTCTTCAGTGTTTAGGGTTTTTTTAAACTTTATTTGGCTCCAAACATTACTTTTTGCCATATGCAGGATGAAGCCTTCTTGAGAGGGATGCATGTCCAGCCAGCCTGGCTTGGTTTGAGTGTCTAAAAGAGACACACAAAGTGATGTAGTTTGGCTCTTGTGCCCTGCCCCAGGCTCTTCTTTCTCATCCCGTTTTTCTTTAGCAGTCACTGCATATCTGTGCAGATCTGTGCTGTTGTCTAGACACAGCTTGCCCTATACATCCTCCCTTCCAACAGACACTTAACAGTGGTCATACTTCTTGTCCTACTCGCAGCACAGCTCTGTCTAAAAAATTGAAAACTTGTAAAAAATAATTATCCAACTAGATTTAAATCTTCCTTTGTTTTGTTTTGTTTCATGGTTGGCTTTGCAAACTAACAGTCTTTAGTCTCTTGGGCTTGGGGCTGGTCACAAGAGCCTGCATTGAGATATTCAATTATTTAGTGTCCCTTTAAAAGAAAAGGTAATGTATGCAAGAGAGATATAAGATCTGCTCTACTGACCATCTCCGCAGCTGGGATTTTAAAAGAACATTTTTATCAGGGCCCTTGTATTTGTGGTGCCACCATGACAATACTACCCAGAAATCGATTCCTGTGTTTTCTAAAGGGAAGATGAATTATTTTTACAAGTGAGCATTATGAACCAAGAGCCTTGTCACCTTCCTCTCCTTAGATTAGTTACTGCAATACATTTTCAAAGCCATTTTCCACTTTCTCATTATGTTTGACATTATTGTTTCACAAGCTTGAAGATGTGCCTGTTTCTCACTTCCTGGACAAAATTACTTACAAGGATAGATTTCAATATAGCATCTTATCCAGTTTTGTTTTGATCTCTTTCTCCCTATAATCTCTGGCACAAAGGAGGAATTGATTTGAAGTACAAAGCAGTCTGCCAGGGGTGTAATGTAACATTTAAAAACATAGTAAATAATTTATAAATGCTACACAGTAAAGTATTCTAAATTAATCTTCACTAATTTTGTTTGACTGTGTTAGGGAACGAAGATGATGAGAGATCTCCTCAGAAGTGGTCACACTAACCACAGCGAACAAAAACATTTCAGGTTGGGCATGTTTCCTGAGAGCTGGTAAATCACAAGTATTGCTTCTACTTTATGGATACAGATTTCCCAGTAATTACAGTGTAGATAAAGGTACAAATCTCTTACAAAAAAAAAGAGAACAAAAAACCAAATCAGATTTACTACAGTGGATTTCTATCAGGAGTCAGAAAACTGCACACGCAGCTTCACTAATTTGTTGGGTTTGGGTTTTTTCCTTTTTTTTTTTTTTTTTCCTTCATGATAAGAGTAGGACCAAGCTGACCTGTGCTTACAACAAAATTGTTTTAATTTATTTGGGATTCTCTGGGTTTTGAAATCTGGATACTGACTGCATTGTTCCAGGACACTGGGTCAAGCATTTGGATAGAGTTCAATTTGTGTTTGTTTACGGTGATATTAGACATTAAGAGGTTTATCCTGATGCTAGCTTCTTTGCCAAAAGCTCCAAAATCAGAGATCACCCTGCATTTCACATAGCTCAGCAGACAGAACTCAGGCCTTTCTACTTCTTATTTTGACTTCTGCCACAGGATTGCTCAGTGAACCAATTTAATAGTGAAATTTAATCATGTGCCTGTGTAGTCCCTTTTTTGTTTGTTTGTTTGGTTGGTTTGGTTTGGGGTTTTTTGATTTGGTTTTTAAATATTTCTTGACAGCTGGTTTCTTTGACAAATGTTCTTAACACTTTGCTCCTCGATAATAGAAGAAGATCTAGTGTCTTCTAGATAAGTACAAAGCAAGGTCACCCCTTTTATCACATGTGGACCTCTTGCATCAGTGGCAGCAGAAGCCATGCTAGTCTGACCCCAGCGTTAAGTGGGGAGGCAACTGGAAATTTGTACATGTAAGGAGTGAGTGAAATAGTGGAACAGTACTTTCTCTATTTACCCTGTTGCTGTTTCACATTCCTGAGTGAAAATCTTTCTAATGGGATCTAAATGCGACGTATGGAGCAGCAGAAGGTAGTTTTCTGGAATGAAATTAGATCTGACGGTTAGGATTTAACACACTCTTGTTTTGCCAGAAGTGTGTAAGATTACTAAAGCATCACAACCTCATTTATTTGCTTTGTAATCTGCTCTTAACCTTCATGCTGATGAGGCTGTTACATAACAGACATCAAAGGCCAGACCTTGTGTCACTTCAGTGGATGGTAGCCCACGCCCAGAGAACCCAGTGAGGCCAGGTGAGAACACTGGCTGCATTTTCACTCTTATGTGGCAAGCTTGCCTTTGGGCTGTGGATAGCATCCCTGAGCACACAGAGGTGTACCCTAAAGGTTATTATATGATGCTATGTGTTGTTGCTGGAACACTCCTGCTTTCAGGAAGCCCTATGGCAATTCTTTTGACAGGGGTAGTGGCCAACCCGTTCTCCTCCAGTACTTTAATTTTGGTTGCATACAAAAGCATGTGATGCTGCTGTGAAGGTGTTCGCTGTTTTCATTAAGTATTTGCATTAAACAAATGGTTTTTTGTCATCAGGAGCAATCACTGATTCAACTTTAATCAAAAGAGGAATTTAGGTGATGGGGAGAGCCCTTGCTGTTTTTTTCAGCAGGATGAAACACGGCAGCAACCATTCTGTTTGCATGCACCTGTAGGTTGGGAACATGTGTTGAGTGCTAGCTAAACTGACTGTGGTCAGGGAATGCCTAGCTTAAAAATGGAACAAAAGTTTGACTGTGCATGAGAGCTCCAATGAACCCATCTCTAATGAAATCAAAAACAAAAGTATTTTCCTCATTTTAATGGAGGGAGAAATGATTTACCTATTTAGATGCTCAAAAATTCAGCATGGTATATCTACTTGCACCTTTAGCTGTCTGAGTAGCTTTATCCTTTTCCACCCTTACAAGCCCAGATTCTGGCTAGGAGTGCTGCAGGACTCATCTGTTACAGTGTTTAGATCTCACCTGCCATCAAAAAAACCCAGCAGTTCAGAGTGACTAAATTCCCCAGGTGATCCATGAAAACTGCAGTCCCTGCTGGTACATATCACATATTTCAGGCTCTTTCTCAGTTCTGTTCCTTTGCTTCATCAGGAACTGTAAAGTAACTTTTGTTAGACAGAACCAAAGCATAATTTATTCTGCATTTGAATCTTTATTCTACAACACAAACAACATAAATAGTTTATACTTTTTGTTTTAAAATATTTCCATTTCAGAATTCAATCAGAATAAAATATACACAAAATACAATTTGCAAGCCAGCTGACAGTGACTGCCCGACCACTGGACACCCAAGGACCATACAAAGCTAGCGGCACAACAGGACGCAGCAGACACAGAGAGGTGCTTTTCTAAAGAAGAGCAGAAAAGTAGAGGGAGGAAACATGGATGAGACCAAGGAATTGCAGCTAGGTATCAAATCAGCAGAAGGTAAACCCCATGTAAGCACTTGCTTGACAAGGTGATTTATAGTCTCTCTCAAAAAATATTATTGGCTCCTCCTGAATATACAGCTAGAGAGGTTAAGTCCTGGGAATCATTTTTTGTGGTAAAATGCTTCCTGTGGCAGCCATCATCATGGAAATAAAATTTTATTTTTCTAATTTTCAAACAGGAAAGTCTTAGATCTTTGGTGAAATGGAGTGTCCACTCCCTTTGGCTTGCTTTCAGTTCTGGTTGAAGGGCCCACAGAAGTATGTTTGCAGTCTCACAAATAATGATAAAAAGTGGGGAGAGAAAAGAGGCAGAGAATAGAAAGTGGAAGGAACTAAAAGAAGGTGCTTGCTGCTGTCACTGTGTACTTTTTAATCTCTTGGTCCCATCTGTGCCAGCAAACAGCACGCAGTACAGGGCTCTGCCACCACCATGCTCTGCCCTTCCTGGCTGTTTCCCCTTTGGTATCGAATCCTGCCTTCCCCTGCAGAGTGGGTGGCTCAGGAGCCACAGCTTGCTTGTGGAGGTGATATTTGTCCCTTGCTTTAATCTGTGTACCTGTGCCTTTCTGCTAGCTCAGTTCTCTCACTGCAGCTTGCTTCTTGTGAAAACATGGCACTTCATTTCAGCTCAGATGGACCAAATGCATGGAGAGGAAACAGGGTCCTGGTGCTCCATGGTATTTAGATGACATTTATGGAAGTACATAAACTACCTTTCGAAAAGTGGGATGTTGGGGTAAAAGGATTGAAATAGATCCTGTTGCCATGTTTCTTAACCAAAAATGCTTTCCATAAACCCTGATTCAATGTGGCAGTGGAGACTATGCAAACCTCAACTTGTGATTTTGCCAAAAATTGGAATTTGAGGGATCTGGTTCCACAGGCAAGCTCATTATTGCATTAATCCAGGATCATACAGTGCAGCTCCACTAATAACCACAGAATTAGGGCATTTCTTTTTCCCTCTGCTTTTAGTTTTCAGCTTGGAGACCTCTGAGCACTAAGTGAAAAGACTGGTGCATACTTAGGCCATGTGTGTTTTCATTTTTTCTTTTTAAATAGCCAGCACTGCACATTTGGCCACATCTGTTCAGTATGATATTAGTGTCACATATGAAATATATGTTCTGAGGGGGATTAGTGGAAACAACAGAAAGAGGATGTAAGACCTCTTCCTTGCAGCTGTACAACTTCCTGGCATCCCAGGCATGTTGCTGGTGAGGGCCACTAGGAGACCCTTTAGTCATATCCCTATAGAAGCTCCACTCAAAATAGGGAGATTCAGTGAAGAGGGATCACTAGCTGCCGGATGCTATTATCTATATTGCATAAAATCCAACATTTGTGCTTCTGTGCTATGGTAACTTGGTCCTTTTACACTTACAAAATACAGTTGGGGTGTTTTTTTGTCATATGCCATGATTAGCCCTGCACACAGGACTTTCCATAAATGACTATAACTGGAGTAATGAGTAAGTAGCTTGCTTAAACATGATCTTAGTACAAAAGTGGGGGAAAAAAAAGAAAGCACTTCACTTTTTTTGTGAATTAAAAACAATTTATCACTGAGAAATGGCATGTCTAGAATGGATTGCTAAAGCTGACAAAGCCGAACCACACGCTCAGTTTCTCAATAGGCTTCTACACAGATGAGGAGCTAGGTAAAAAATAAAACACTTCAGCTTGCTTGGGTCAGCCTCCTACATGCTAATACTGGATCTGTGTAAAAGTGAAGGTTCCAATTTTGCAGCACTGGGATGCATGGGACTTTTTGATGGTTCCTGTGGATTTTTCAAGCAGGAGCTCTATAGAGGACAGCAGCAGAAAGGGTGATGCGAGGAACTGTACAGGACTTACCCTTTCCTGAGAACTTGTAAACCCGTATGTTGAGACTAAAGGATTCGAGGACCGAGTCCTGAGTAATAAAGTGTCTAAGTACTTAATTTCCATTGCTTTCAAAAGCTTTGGCACTTTGAATGCGGGCCTAACCTGTGAAGAAAGGTACAAAGTGCAGGCAGCACATGGAGTTGGACCTCTCTAATTGCTAGTTTGTTTGCTGCTCAGTTTCACGCCAGTGCTGTGCCAATCTCTGAAGTGTCAATACCAACACTGAAATGCTGCTCTATCAAGTACAGATGAAGATTACACACAGTAACGCAAGGTACTTAGAGGTGGGAGTTATATCTTTGGCGAAAAAGAATTTGTCAGTGAATTTTACAGTTAAGGTTTAGGTTTTAAACAAAACTTGAAAGGCAAAGCACCTTACAAGTCACAGATGTAAACTGTGTTTGGCTTTGGCACGAGCCAGCCATAGTGCAGAGGACACGATATTTTTTATCTGTAATGAGGCAAAAAACTCTGTTGCCTGTGCTTGGAGTTGTACAAGGAAAGTTTTGCCTAAATCTTTTCCTAGTAATTCTTTCTAGATGCTAAATTAAGTCAGCTATTCTTACATGAGCGTTTATTATCTGTATCTTAGTACTTAAGGACATGAAAGCATGCTAAACAAAAGATAGTGGTGGTAATTCTACGGCTGATGAATGCTCAGAAAATGTACCACAGTAACTGCGTTAACCAATGCAGGTGTGATATAAACGCTTGGACAGCAGGACAGCTCTCTGAAAATATGCTGAATGCTCAGAATATGACAGTGACTGGAGCTACAGGTATCTGTAGATGCATCAATCATCTCATATGTCTGTATATCTTCACCGTACAGAATAAAGTGCAAACACATGCAATGGCCTGAGACCATGTGAGTTGGAGTCAAACCCCACTTCTGTTATGAAGGATCACTTTCTTGATGAGTGCTCTGCTTTTGTCTGCTTTAAATATTTGCAGTGATGAGCTATTTCATGTGCTTAAAGTTAGTTGACGCTGGACAACAGCAACTTTCTCTGTTAGTGGTTGCCTACAAGATTTGAAAATGAGATGCCCTTGTCTCTGCTTGCTGCAGTGGCTCTGAGGAGGGCATTGTGAATTAGGCAATGGCAGCAGAGGTGCAGCTCTGGTAACTGAGAAGGATGTCAAGCCACCACTGTAAAGCTGCCAAGATGCTGCTGTAGCTCATGCATTAGGTTACAGAGCTATAAGTGAGGATTTGAATGGGTTAGGTGTGTGAGAAAGACTTACACATGTGGATACAAGGGCTACTTTGTGCTATTGACTGAGGTGCTTCCCCACGCACAAGTGGAAAGCAGAAAAGCTGCTGTAGCATGGACACATAGCTTGACATGACTGGAATGTTTGGGAATCCTCTCCTGAAGCTTATGACAGGCTGATGCCAGTCACCTTTTCCTGGGATTGTCCTGGCAGACTCCTCCTTTGGGCTAAAAGCTTGAGGTCAGAAGGTATCATGCTGGCAGCCACGAGGCATGAAATGGTAACTTCACATGTTTATTGTTCTACTTCTTTGGGGCTTGCTGATGTCTATGGCTTAACTACCAAAAAAATTGCTGAGAATCCAGTGAACCAACTCAATTTTTTTATCTGTTTATAATTTGAAGGTGCATCAGAAAGCTCCTACATCTCAGATTAATGGTTACTGAAGTGGCCCTGGGCTGCTCTCCTCACCTGCTTATCATTTTACACGTAAAGAAGAACAGCACATGCTGAATTTTGCTATGTAAAGCTTGTTGCTTCAAACCCCACACCCCTTCTTTTAAATCACATTTCTGGAATTACTCAAAGTTACTCATGACCTCTTATGGAGGGGTTTTAATAAGAAGAGGCACTGAGGGTGACAATGGGCACTTGGTGCACAATTTGAAGGACAAAGTTTAAAACAGGGCAACAGCAGTATAGCAAATCTACTCCTCCTCAATTTCCAGTATGGTGGTTGTAGTGTAAGTAGTTGAAATGAAATTATATTTTAGGTCAAGATGGCTTATCAGATAACACTAGATTATACTGTTCATGGACGTGAGGGAGGTTGTAGTGGTATTGCCACTCCTAGAGCTTTTTTTCTGTTTAACAGAAGGATTTTGTATTGCAACCAGAATACATAACCATAGTGTTTCCAGATTTTTTTTTCCTAGATTTTTTCCTCTTCTGTAGTCCTGAGTGATTTCACCAGTACTGCTGCCAATTTTAGTTCCCCAATGTAATTTAGGGATTTTCTTTAGTTTTAGATCAGTACCACAAGGATTTCCATCCATTCAATGCATTTATAATGAGAACTTGTTTTCATTATAAATACATCATAATTATAATGAAATTTATAGTGAAAACTTGGGGTTTTTTATATTGAAAACCTGTTTTGCATATAGTCTATTATTCTGATTTCTGTCGTTACCTAACTAACGTACTTCTTTAAAACCAGTTCTATCTAGATGCCCAGTAAAAACTTGCACAAAGTATATAACCACTCTTTTTCTATACCTAAAGATGTATAAGAAAGACATGGCAACAGAAATTAAACTGTGCTGCTACTACGCTCCCAGATACCAAAGGCTAATCTAACCTGTCCCCAAGGAAGTGTTTAAACTGTTGGGGGAAAATTGACAATTGAAAAAATTGTTGGTCATTTATAAGTTCAGTTTAAGTGGTAGGAAAGAGTTGTTTTTACACAACTTTTATGTCACTTAAACAATTTAGCAAAGAGAAGTTTTGAAAGAAAGGGAAACAGCATGACTGACACTACAGAAATTTATGGGACAAATATTCCCTGCACAAGTCTAACAGGTGACAAATGGAAAGTAGGCAATAGAGGGAAAAGGCAGGAGGATAGTGGCAGACTCTTTGTAAACACAGCAGCTTGGGTGATGGCTGTTCAGTGAAGCCTCTTGGCTCCATTTTTCTAGGTTTAAGACACTAAAAACAGTTATTTGGGCAAAATCCAGGCCTGATATAAGGAGATGACATTTTAAGAACGCTTTGGAGAAGGGATTGAAGCTGTATATTTAGTTGGTATGCGCATTTTAAAAGTCTTGGGAGAACAGCATTAAGGAGTCCCAAAGATTAAAAATCAACTAATTTTCAACCAGTTATTTCAATTCTGATCAACAAATTATGTGGCATGGGAGCTCGAGATGGAATGTCCCAGGGGCCGTGACATAACTTGTGCAGCAAGGTAATCTTTGCTGTGTCTAGTGCAAAGAGCATCACATATGCGTTTGACAACACAATAGTCAATCCTTCCCCTTCTCCTCCCTCTTACTCATAACAGCAAATTGCAGTAGTCCCTATAGGAGTGCTGCACAGAGGGGGATGAACCTCTGTGAGGATCTGTCCCTTTCTATTTACAGCAGCAGGCAAGAAATGGGAGAGAAACAGGAAAGATACCTCCCCTTCAGACTATTTTCCATCTTGCTTCAGCTCAATGTGGAGTGATAGGCTACATTTAACAAAGGTGATAAGGGTGTTCCTGGCTACAGCAGCTCTATATAAGCAAAAAAATTTCCAGTAGAATCATAGCCAGTGTTGCTTAAACTGGAAAACTTTATCCCTACTCTGCTTAGTTGAATGCTGCATACTGGCACATGCTGGTATTTACTCTGGTATTTACTCACAGCTTCACAGGAAATACAAAACAAACTTCCCTTTTACCCTTAGGGGGAATTTAACCTGTGGAAAAATGGCCAGCTGTAGGCATAGCTGAAGAGGCAGCCAGGGTAGCACTGGAGAGAGGGCAGCTTGACACTGCCATTTCTCTTCAAGCAATTCTCCAAAAGAGCAATGAAAGAATGAATAGTCTGTGCTTGGTTCACCAGTTTTAGACCTGGAATACTTTAGCTATTCCAAATGTGACCAGACTTCAAAGGCTCTTTATGGAGCAAAATAGATTTCCACTTTCTTTAGTGAGTGATGCATATGGTTACTACAATAGTCTTTAGCTGCCTATCCTCTCACATGCTAATTTTTGAAGGAAGAATGTTAACCTAAAAAGTATCACCTTTTTACTTGTCCTATAGCTCCATCTTTTCCCCGACTTGCATTTATTTATTTATTTATTAAAGTTACATAGGCTTACTGACCTGGTTGGACATCCACATGACAGTTGCATTCACAGCTAATTGCAAGTGTGGAAGTTTTGCTGCAGTTTCTTGTGGCTCCCACAAGTCACAAATTTGAATTAAAATGAAGGGTACTGAAATGTATCACCCCTTCAGGTACCAGACTGACTTAGTTTCTGGCAGTTTCTGGGTTCTGGGGCCATGCCAGATACTTGGACAGACTCATGTTTTGCCTCCTTTGCTAGTGTGAGAGAGGAACACACAATCTCAAGTGGATGACATAAATCAACAAGGTCATTGTTTCTTAATTTATGACCAACAAATAGGCAACTAATGAACCCCAAATACTTCTTTGCTGTATACCTTGTTGCCCTTTGCAACAGAGCACTGCTTGGTTTAAATGATGATGTCGTAAACTCGGCCCACTCTTCCCAGCCATTCCCGTACTGCCTGGCGGACACGGATATCTGTCACATGGCAAGTCAGCTGGCTGATACAGGGGAACACTGCTGGCTGCAGGGCTGTGAAAGTTTGATCTGGCAGGGCCTGAATCTGGTTGAGAACTGTCAGCACCATGTTGGTCCATGCCTATAAATAAGTTGGACAGAAAGAAAAGACTCTTTAGAAGACCTTTTGAAACAAATGAGCCCGTGGGTTGAGGCACAAAATATCTGGTGGCTACAGCCTCATGAAGAGGACTGAGTAATGCCAGCACATTCATTAATGTTCATTGTGTTTTCCTAATTCACAAATCAGTACTATAAGTAATTGTTTGCCTTTGTACTGCTGGTATCATGCTCACCCTTCAACACCTCTTTTTTTTTGTCCCACAGTGAACGAAGTCTGTCAAGTTTGAAGCTTTCAGTAATTTGTTCACTTGGACATGAAAGCAGCAAGTTTCTTTTCAGCAACAGAGCCCACTATTTTTGCTCTGGAATTAACAAAAAAACCCTCAAGTACAAAAGCATTGTGACAAGGAGCATGGTGTTTTCAAAAGATTTAAGTAGGCTAGAGCCCTCAGCAGTAAGCAATGATTTTGCTGTAGGTTATTAGTTCTTAAAGATTAGGTGCAGTTTTGACCTAAGTCACAGAAACACTCTTGAAAGCTGAACTAGTATATGCCTGATAACACTTCCCGAAAGACTGACTTTCTTTTAATAGGACAAAATCAGGTTTTTATCAGTATCAGCTGCTGCAAGATTCAGTGCTCATCATGAAGACTTCTTTATCTAAAAAGGTATTTAATGAAAAGATTATAATAAAGTCAATTAAAAATATGTATAGGTATATTTTTATTTACTGCTATTATTATTAGCATTCCACAAGAATGTCCTACCTGTATCTGGGCCTCAGCATCCCTAACAGATATATTCAAGGAGCTGACTGTAGATCCTGAGCGTGGTCTCTTCTCTTGTCTCAGGATCTCTGGACCAGCACTGAATGAATGCCTCATCTGACCTTGATCTATAAGATGTTGTGGCCGCTGGAGTACAGGTGAGTCTGGCCCTCTTGAACCCAGGAGCTCCCCTTTCTTTTCCACTTTGACCTCTTTGGTGAAGGATGTCATGGCCTGCTGTTGCTGCTTTCTCTTCTTGTATTCTGTCATGAGCTTGGAGATGGTTTTGTCAGTGGCTATGGTGTAGATCTTGTTGCCAGCACTCTCCCACCATTCTTTTTTCTTGGTTTGCTCTTTTTTCTCTGGTTTAGGACTTAAGGGTGGGGGGAGCAGCAACATTTCTCCACTCCCTCCTCGAGGTGTCAGGCTGTCTCCCAGTTGGTCCCTGATTTGACTCCGGTCATCCTCCGATGGTGTGTCCTTTCCAGATAGCCCTCCAGTCGATGGGGTGGAGGTTTCTGAGTAAAAAGATGGTAAAATGAAAAAGGAGTCACCTTTGAACACTGGAGGCTCCTCTACATTATTCTCCAGGTCCAGATGCATCTGGATATAGTTGTTGCAGAGTTCCATGCAGAGCTTATGAAGCCGCTTGATTAACCACCCCCAGTCTGCATTGCTGATGGGCTGCACGCTCAGAGATGGTATTCGAGCCCTCCACTGCCTCTTCTCCTTCCCTCGGGGGGGACTGACCTGGGCAGTCTCTTCAAAAATGTCTTCGTCTTCTGAAGAACACTGCTGTGATGAGTCTGTGCTTCTCTCATCATCTTCAAAGAGGATCTTTTTCACTTGCTCTGCAGTGATGTTCTCCTGGTTTGTCAAGATTGCACAGACCAAGGCATGGAAGTAGATGTTGAAGCTCATTGCCGACTGTCGATACAAGTTGGCAGCTCCACTAATGCCAGACACCTTTTTCAGCAAACACTTCAAACCAGGTCTCGTGTCAAACTCTCTGGCTGTTCTGTAGGAGTCCAGCAGTAAGTCAAAGATGACAGCCAGGTTCTGCATGGAGATGTACCTGAGAAAACCAGCCAACTTGTTTTCTGGTACTTGTATTGTCATTTTCTCCTCCAAGTTAGAAGGGCCTTTCACAAATTCTTCCAGTAAGATGTCATATAAATTCTGGAGTAGTACTTGGTGGGACAGCAAGCTCACCACTATTGTCCTGAAAGGAATACTTGGTAAACCAAGCATAAGAAGGAAAAAATCATAGAATATTAAAACGGTGCTTTGCACTTTTACTAGGAGTACAGAACTACTTTATATTGTAGAACCTAATGTGAAAATTGCAAATGAAAGGCCAAATTTTTACAGCCTTATTACTAAACAAGTGGAGAAAGATAAAGCAGTCTAGAATGGTCTTTCAGCTACTCTTTCAAATAGTTTCCTAAAAGAGAAGATTCTTGTATTGGTTAACCAAAAATTGCCCACAGCAAGCACGCTAATGGCACTTATGTAAAGGTTGTATTAAAACAAAACTCTATTATGATTTTTGTCCTTTTCTCCAGTATCTGACACTGAAGGATTAAATATTCTGGTTTTTAATTTTCTGGCAGCTGCAAGTATGCTCAACATTTCAGCCTGCTATAACTGAGGGACTTGTTAACCCAGAAGTTACCCATCCACCAGCATCAGAAAACCTTAACTTTGGTATGACAAATTGAAGCCAAAACTAGTTTACTATTTGGTTTCTATTTCCACTAATGCCAAGAGTATTTCTGAAAAATAAACCTCAAAGAGCCAATGAACCAACAAATAAATGTGTACAGAAACAGCAGCAGTGCAATGCAGCATGCAAAGAAGCTGAAGTCTGGCTGAAGGCACATGTCACTCTTGTGTTTGCTCTTAAGACCAACTTGAACACTGAGAAGCTAGCATGGAAATATGTACTCCTAACCCTGTTTTTCACATACAATACTGGGTATTCTTAGCTGTGCTCTGTTTAGAGAGATGCTGGGAGTTATTCTAGCCCTCACTAATATTTGATTTGCACAGGGGACCCAGGAATAGCAAATTCCTCCAAAGAAAGTTTTTAGGTCATTCACCGGTAAATAACACTGAGAGGCTTACAGGAAAGTAAGGCTTGGAAGAAAAGGTGGACACGATTGTTGTTTGGTATCTCATGGATTTAAAATTATAAAGCGTGGAACCTATCTTGAGGCCTTTAAAAAAAAGTCTTTGCATAAGACTACAGCGGCAATGTTTTAAATGGAGCAGATGCATATAGCAATACTTGTTTCGATGTATGATGGGTTCTGTTTTAATTTGCATGGCTATCAAGTGAGGAAGAGATTTTTCAGTTTGCTTGCAATATTGAAGTTTTAGGTCTAAGTTAAAGCAAATCTTCATGTAACATGAAAAGTTCAGTTGTAGACCTTTAATATTTTTTTGCTGCAAAAATTATTCCACTTTCATTAAACAACTTTCAAAAGTGTTCGGGAATACCAAAATAAGAAGTCTAATTTTAATTTTTTTTTTTTTTTTTTTGAGAAATATCAAAATTCAGTTTTAAGAATGAAACAGAAAAAAAATTCAGACTGTTCATCTTGGGTTAAGTTACTCATGTCAGTTCACTTACTATAATATAGTTGTCAGTGCTGATACATCAGTAAAATTTATCTCACAGTGCTAAAATCTTGACGATTAACACATATAGTGGAGTTCTTTATGGGGAAGTAGTTTTCTGCTGTAAACTCATTAGAGGCTCTGACTCAGAAAAGCTCTTAAGAGCATGTATAAAGTTAAATGAGAGCTTGCAGTGATTTCAAGCAACTAATCCTGTTTCAAAAGCATAGTCGGGAATGAAGGAGATCTGCTTTCCTTGCAATAGCCAAAAAAGCAATTTACAAGTACAATGTAAAGCACTGCTCAATCCCAAAACAAACTAGTTCAGCAATATAGGTGAAAACACAGTGTCAAAGCTGGTTAAGGATAGTATTTTCTTATTCTGCCCAAAATTTCAAACTGAAATTATGATTATTTTTTAGGAAGAAGAAAAGCTCCCTTACCCCAGCTTCCTGTGAAACGATGCAGCATTAAGGAAACAAAAGCAAAAGGGAGAAGAGAAACCCTGCTAAGGTTAAAGTAAAACTTTTTAAAGGCCACAGTTACTAGCATGCATGACTGGCACATTACTGCACTGCTGTAGCAAATAATGAGAAAAACAGTGGCACAGTCAATTTTTGAGCTATGTTTTGGTGAAAAAATGAGTACTGCTGGGGTAGCACTTGCCTACTGGCATATACACTTTTTGCAGTTGTTTAGACAAAGCGCAGTGTGAGAGCATTCAGAGTTTGTATTAATTGCAAGCTTTATTTATTTATTTGTCTAAAGACAAGCAAGGCCCACACTCCCTTTACAAACCGAGCCTGTTAGATTGCATGGCCTTACGTGCTGTGAGAGGTGAGTATTCCAGTCTTTCGCTCTGCTTTCATTTTAACAATAATAATAATCTGCTAAACTTCGAATAAAGCAGATATTTCCCCACCACATAGGAAGGGTTTAGACTGTGATCTTGAGCTTTTTTTGTCTCTGCACGGGGCCCTGTGCTTGAAAGGCAAGGAAACAGAGCACCTGCTCTCAGGGAAAACTTCTGTACATCAGTGTAAGAACAGAGACATCTCGTATGGTCTTTCTTCCTGTTCAGCCAAAGAAGGACCATCACATTCTGGATCCTTGTTGCAAGCAATAGTTTAGATTTGAATGAGACTGTCTGAAGTGGTACAGAAGTAGGTTTGGTATTCTGTAAAAGACAATTTCATGCCATGTATTTCATACCTTGCAATAAAAACACAAACCCTGAATGCAGAATTCTGATTCTTGGCCCTACTGACGTTACATCAGTTGTTTAAACAACTGAGTGCAAGCAAAGAGAAATATTCTTTGACAGGATCAGATTGTCATGCAAATGCATGAATTTCTGAGGCAGTAACATAATGGAAGGACTTCCACAAAAATAAAGTGCCAAGCAAAATCAATGTTCCCTAGCTCAATATGTTGACAGTTTTTCACAGCTTTGGATGTGGTCTCTTCAATTTATACTGTTCTAGCTTATCCATTAACTTTTTTCACCTTCTTAATTGAGTAATACTGAATTTAAAAGACCATTAGTGAAGCAGACATTGCATTTGCAAGGTATCATTACAAACATAACAGTGTCACAAAACCTAATTTGATCAGAGTATTCATTTCTTTTTATGAGCTCTAGGGAGAGGTATAGTTTGCCAGACTCAGTTCACATCTCTGTGTGGAAATATTTTTACCGTACTTTTAATGATACAGTATTTTCCTGAGAAGATATTTTACCTTCTCTGGCTATGCCCGTTTGGTTTCTTATCTGGTGGCAAGTCAATGATGAGTACACATGACTGGGCATGTTCAAACCCTTCCTTGTTGCTAGGGGTCTTTGGAGAGCACTGAGTCTCCAGCATGAAGACCTAGAAAACAAGTGACATAAAACAGTCAGTTTAGCACTTGCACTGGGTTCTTGGAGGCACCCAAGAATAGGATTACCTACATTGCAAAAAATCTGTCATATTGAATTATTTTATAGTGATAGAGAGAATGCAAGGTATCCCCCAAGGCAGACCTTCCCATGCTGGTTTGGTAAAACAGTCTCAGAGCAATGAGGCTCTGACAGGCTCTACCTCCAGACATCCATAGAGAACAGGGCAAAAGACAGACATATTTTTCTTTGAACTTGTATAAGGCATAGTACCAAAAGCCAAAACAAGCTTTCTGATGCCTGTACACTACTATCAGAAAATATCAAGTATAGTGGAGACAAGGACCTGTTTGCATAGTTAGCCCTGTTGCACCTAGAAAGGCTGGTTGTTAGAAGGATTATTTTCAGCCATTAAGACACAGAAATCTAGTGTGCAATTCTTCGTGTGTGGGTGGTGGTTTAACCACAGCCAGCAACTACGTGCCACACAGCCACTGCTTACCACACCCCATACCCATCCCCCTCAAGGATGGGGAGGAGAAACAGGGAAAAGAAAAGGTAAAATCCATGGGTTGAAATAAAAATAGTTTAACAATTTAAATAAAATATAATAATAACAACAACAACCACCACCACCACAAAAAAGGAGGCAACAAAAGAAAGAGAAATATGAACTTGCACGGTACAGTTGCTCATCACCCACTGACAGATGCCCAGTCTGTTCCTGAGCAGTGATCAGCCCTTGCCAGCCAACTTGCCCTGTTTACATGCTAAGTGTGACACTCTATGATATGGAATATCCCTCAGGTTAGTTTCCATCAGCTGTCTCCCTGAGCTTCTTGTGCATCTCCTCACTGGCAGAGCATGGGAAGCTGAAGAGCCCTTGACTTAGAGTAACCACTGCTCAGCAACAATTGAAACATCAGTATCTTGTCAACACTACTCTCACACTAAATTCAAACTGCAGCACTCTACCAGTACTAGGAAGAAAACTAACTCCATCCCAGCCAAAACCAGGACAGTGGGAAATGGGGAAACAACTCAGTTGCTGTAGCTTTATTTTGTAGCTTCATAGTTGCGGTAAATTCCCTCTGAGAAAGACTCAGGGAGTGCCACTGATAGTGTCTACAAGAAAAGTATAAATGCCACATTCCCTGCTTTTTTGAGTTCTGCATCTTTAAAAATTAATTTAAAACATTTTTTTCTATTCAAAAAATGTCTGCCACTGCCACATTATTTGTGATCACCTGGTCTGTGTGTTTCAGATTTTCAAGCAGCATCAGGGTATGATTTTTTAAGCCAGAAATTGATACCAAACATCTGTTAGCTGTTTTAATCTAGGTGCTTTCCCATGCTGAAGCTGTGATAGGGTATTTACAGTTTTATGGTTCCCCACAGGTCATTAATTTCAGTGTTCTGTATTTCAAAGAACTCGTTTCATGTAAATACTTTCATAAAATTAATAACCTCCACTGTAGTCAAAAGGACCCTAAGAAAGTTGTCTCAAAGTTTGCTTTGCTAATGAGGAGTTAGTTGTGAGTTTTAAATAATTTTTTAAATATCAGCATTATCCTCTAGTTCCTAGCAACTCTTTTTCTTCTCTGCAACCTATACCTAGATATTTATAGAGTAAAAAAAAAAATAAATCTGCATTTCTCTAAAAACTCTGCTTTGATAGGTTAAACAAATCTTGTTTTCCTAGTTTAATATCCCCATCTCTGTTCTAGCACATTTTTTGTCCTTTGAATTTATTGTTCTTTAACAGAGTAAACACAAATGTATATGACATTTTAGATGCCAATTCACGGTAACATGTTTCTCTATCAGAAAGGTTTCCACTGATGTACGCTGATGCTGCTAATTACACAATAGGCTCATCATCAGTTCTCCTCAGGTACTCATGCATCTTTCCCCACTCTAGGCATTCCTAATCCCTATTTACTGGGAGACAGTTTTTAGGTTTTATTTTTCTGGTTTTTATAATTTTTTCTGAATACTGCTGTTACATAAGTCTTAGTCTGGTGATGAGGAAGTCCTTGCTTGCAGGGTTTGTGAGGAAGGTGGTGGTAAAAATTTACTTTCATAAAGAAAACCTCCAAGTTTAAAAGGTTCTCTGACTTGCCCTGAAACATCTATCAGTACCTGTTGTGCCATGGCTCTGATTCTCCAGTATTCAGCTTCAGCGCTTGGCGAGAGGGAGGGGGCTGCCACCTTCACTTCACAGGCATCTCCACTAAAGCTTTCAGAACCACTGTGGAAATAGCCCAGCAGGTTCTACAGAGAGACACAACATCAGACTTTCAATATGCGTTAAACAATTCAGTGACTGTAGCAATGTCCAGCCTGTTTGTATAAAATACAAGATTCAGAGTGACCTGTCCCATTACCATCAGGTGGTCACCTGCCATTCAGCAACTTAATACATCCAGTGTAAAGGCACTACAGCTTCTTATGTACTCTGGCCGGCAATGACTTAACAGGATGTTTTGTTTACAAGACAGCCAGTGAGTTGAAAACTAAGCTATATGGAGCATGCAGCTGCAGGGTTAAATAAGCAAAATTGTCTTCTGTCTAGTTTTAGTCAATCCAGAGGAAGAAATGGATCAAAAGGGAAGCTTTCACCTACAGAACTCTTCTAATTTCATGCTGGCAAGGCAATTTAAAATGTCTGTTAGCTACTAGTGCTGTCTGTATGTTTAGAAGAACTACATGCTTCACTGTGAATTGACAAATTAACAAAAGCTACCACGTAACTTTTAGGCTTCTTTTCCTGGCTCTATACACAAAAACTTGTCTGAAGAAGAAAAAACAACCTGTCAAAAATTAGTGAGTCCATATACAGTGTGATTACATTTTGACTATTGGTGAAAAGGCAGCTTTACCTTTACTGGCTCCAGAGTGGCAGAGAAGGCATCCTGCAAGGCACAACAGGCAAGCCTCCACATCTCTTCAGTAAAAACAGGCCCTGCTGTCACTAACACGTACCTGCAAGAACAGAGGAAAATGTTACCATGTTAAAGCAGGAACTAGACAATTCTTACTTGTAAAGGGAGAAGGTTGAAAATCCCCATCTCTGGAAGAGTTCAAGGCAGCCTGGATGGGGTTTTGAGCAACCTGGTCTAGTGGAAGGTGTCCCTGCCCATGGCAGCATGGTTGAAACTAGATGATCTTTAAGGTCCCTTCTAATCCAATCTAATCATATGATTATATGAAAACAGAACAAAAGGCTTATTTAGTAGCTAGTTAATGTTATCCAATCTCCTCAGTTGTTACCCTGACCTGTTTTTGTAATTACACCGTAGTTTTGACTTCTTTTCTCCTTTGCTTTTCCTCTTTAAGTACTCATCTTGCCACAAGAACCATACATTGTATAAATATATAAATGCAGTGCTTATTTTGATTATGACTGTAATAACCTGAAGACTGTGAAAGATATTAATTACCTCTGCAGACATGTGAATTTCAATGGAAAAACCCTTGAGTATTTTTGTTAAGGATCGATTATTGACTAACTACATATTAAGTAATGTCCAAGAGCTTTTTATGGGAACCATACGTATAGTAATGCCTAAAATCTCAGGTTCTGAAGCACACTGAAAACAGCAAGGAGAGGCTAGTAAGTCTAAAATTCATTATTCAAATAACAAGAGGTAAGATATATTGTGGACATCTTTTGAGATGTTGACCAACTCAATCAGTCCACAAGTTCTTCAAAGACAAAGACATTTTTTTTTTAATATGCTAAGAGTGAACAGATTGGGTTACCTGATACAAGAGCAGCCAACTCTGGAAATAATTTCTGTTGGTTCTGCTACACAGGCTACCAGCAACTTGAAAAGATCTTTCAGCATAGTATTGATCATATTTTCATAACCAATATCTATAAGGAAAAGACACAGCTGTTTTTGACATCATTGCCTTTTCATTATAATTAGAGATACATAGTCTTGCTACACTTAAATGCTGTTCAGAGAATTTGCAAAATCAAATTCTTTTTATTCAGCTATTGAAACATGCATTGCATCAAGTTGAAATAAGATAATTCCTTTTGATGTTAATAATATAAAATGTCTGGGCTTAAATGGTACAGGAGAAATTCTCTTAGATGCTAATCTGTTTCTGATGTTCTAGTTCCTTATGATCAAAGTATTTGTATCTTCTTTTGGAAAGTATACTAAAGACTATAATTATTTAATTTTGAAGATAACCCTGCTCTGAGCAGGAAGCTTCCATAAACTTCTATAAGTCCCTTACAATTTTTTCCCCATAATTCTTAATCCTACAAAGAACAAAAAATAAAAAATCCTAAACAGAAAATTTTAACCATCCTCCTTCTCTTATTTTATGCTTCAGCAACCAAAAAGCAATGAAACCATCTCCACAAGTAGCTATCAGTAATGTGTCACTGATGACAGATGTGACAGTAAAATTACATACCTGAATGTATGAAATTTTGAATGTGTTCCACTACAAGTTCACAGGAAAGGCCAATGGCATGCTTGAAATTAGCAGATGCTACATCCCAGTAAGAATGGTCACCATGGCTGCGATGGAGCCAAAGAGACATCGTGGGAAGAAGAAGATGTACAACTGCGTAAATGCCAAATCCTGGTCCTTAAAATAAACATAATGAGGGTTGTATATTTTTGCTTACAAAGCCTCCACGCTCAGTAAATTTGCTAAGTTGTTCCAAGCTGAGACCTGAGGTAATGCTAAAGAAAGGAAATTCTGAAACTTTTTTGTGGAATGAGAGTAGTAAGAGTTTCGGATCTAGTTGTGAGATACTATATGAATGTTTAGCCAACTGTTCAGGTGCAGTCTCTCCCAGAGAGTCTGCAGGATTACGTAGTTTTCTCTTTCCATTTCCTAGACACCAAGCAAACATTTTCTGTAACTAGAACATCAATAGAGTACCACACCTCTCTATTTGTGCAATGAATTTAAGAATATGCTCAATATATTCTTGCAAGACAACCTCTCTCAACAGAAAAATGCACTAACTGGAACAACAAATCCATTCTAAGAAAATCCCTTTCTATGAGAGAATGTGTCTGTGCAGCTTTAGCATGAGTAGTACACTTTACAAGAAGTGATTTAGAATTCTAAAAGGTTTGGGTCAGGACTTCACTAGCTCATGTTTTGTCAATCCCTTTCATTACCAGGTGTTTTGGCAATGTCCCTCAGCAGTTCAAAGAGCAGATCCAAAGTAGGAGGCTGGTGTTGACGGGGACAGTTGGATATGGCAGTTGTTAATTCTTCCAGCAGAATAATCCAGACATTGATAAGGCCTACAAGTAAAGAAAGGAAGATTAAAAACCATGAGTGAGATACTGCATTGACTACAGGTGAAACGTGCCCTCAAAGTGATGGAAACAAATTAATTAACATAAAGATCATGGGTTCTTGCATGTTCACTCTTGCTATGTAGTGGCTGTGGCCAATACCCATTTTTGAAACGATAGTCTCCTTTTCCCACTGTTTTCACTAAGTTTGTGTTTTGTGCCATCCTTCTCCTACACATACAACTTATTCTGGTCTTAGTTTACTTCTCCCTCTAATCCAGTCTCTTTAACCTTGTGTAAAAAGTCCGACAAAAAGTATATAAGTAAAACCCCATCTCATTACCATTGCAAATCCTGCCCAGAAGAGATTGAACTCATTTAGGTTATGCTTTTAAGTAAGGCTCCTGAGGTAGCTAGCCATAATTTAACTGGTGACCAAAACTGAACAGTAAAATGTCTCATAAGGTATCATCACACTGCCTCACATTATCTTTCAATCTTAAGAGGTCACAGAGCTGGGCAATCTCCAGAACAGCAATTAGGATACAGGTGAGTTGGCAAACATGTATCCCCTAAAAGATTATGGGATACAACTATTTTTCAATACAATTTTGATGATTAGGAACTGCTGCCCTTTATTTTTTCACAGAACACTTTAAATACTTGCTATTTCCCCATGATATCATGAATGACTAGAAGGATCTTGCATATTACACTCCTACCACTATATAGTGTTATTCTTGAGTTAAGTCAAGAAGGCTAGGAGTTTATTAGGCTAAAACGGATTTTACTTTGATTCACCATTAAGCTCATGTTCTCTGCCACTGGTAGCTATGCTGATGTAGTCTGTGTGTGCATGACACTTGCTGGTATCAAAAACACTACGAAAATACACTGCAAATATGGCAAAGTAGGCTAAGACATTTTGCCCCATCCTGGTAGCGACTTTGAACTCTAGAGCACCAGATGAAACACTGCCTCCTGTCTTTGTAAAGTCAGTTCACCTAGCAATGTTCTAACACCATTACCATCTAAATAACAAATTTGGTGACAGTTTTAGTGCTTAACTGTGACAAAAATCAAATCAGAAGGTTTCTTTGCTGTAGGATGGCACTTCTAATAACAGAAGGACACTGATAGGCAGAACCACTTCAGAACAGTAGGCAAAGTGTGTTCACCTGAGGTGAGGAGACCCTTGGTCAAGTCCCAAGACTGACTCAGACAGAGGCTTCAATGACTTAGAAAAACTAAACCAAAACCAAACACAAACATAGAAAGAAGAAAGTAAAAGGTTGTTTTGTGAAAAAATAGGACTTGTGATTTTCTGTTTTCAGAGAGCAGCTCTTCTCTCCTTTATCCAGGGTAGCAGCGGAACAGGACAATCCATGTGATGGAAGAGTCTAGATAAAAGTAGGTACCAAGGGCCAGCCTGGTGAGGCACATGAAAGAAATGCATTGGAGTCAGCCTGCTGACAGGTTGGAGCTGATTCTTCGCAAAAGCAGCCTATTTGGAACAGCTCAGTAGTTCAGATATTCAAAAGTGACTGTACTGCTGTGAAGGCCTCCTGAGTTCAGAAGCCATAAGGCTGCATTCCTCTACCACTTGGCTCTGCACAGATCTATTTCATCAAACACCTGATTAATCCACAACCTATATAAATCACACAAATAATCAGGAGACAAATGTTGCTTGTTTTTTCTGGAGGTCATGCAGCTTTATATGGACTTCAGAAATTCACCGTTAATTTCAACAGACCACATGACATAAGTTTGAAAACACTTAAACAATTATTCCTTATCTTTATAGACTGTAACTAAATACTGATTTTTTTTCTGTTAAGGCAGACCTGCCAATACCAACCTTAAAAGGTTTTCACTCCTTTACTTCAGCTGTGGTCTAGAAAGTTTTTTTGTGTTAGGTTTCAGAAATATACACTGGTTGTATTATGAATACCAGGATAATAAAAATAATTGTTCATTAAAATACTGTTGTCTTGCACTAGCAGACAGGTTGTATTTTTCTTATATATGAACTGTATCTTTACATAAAGAAGGCGATGTGATCTGAACTTCCAGGCTCTGTGTGTGCACATGTGTATGTGTAGACAACAGGGAGACAAATGATGAAGTTTTTGCTTTTAGCAGTTGGCAAAATTTACAGCAACCTGTGGAAGAAGCAATTGATTAATTCTGCACTTACTGCTTTCAATGCACTTACCAGTGTCATCATCAAAGTCAGAAAGGATGCATTCAATACCATCCTCACTGCTGGCTGACTGTTCCTGCGCTCTTCGGGGCAAGTTAACCAGCCGACCACTGAGGAAGATGGGTTTCAAGGGCATTTTATAAATTTTGGCTAACAACTTGGGGAGGGTAGTGGAGAGGAGATAGAGAAAAAAAAGAGAGGATAAGTATATATATGAAAGTTTGTAAAAGCTATCACATACAACACAAGTACGTAAAATAAATTAAAAGCTACAAAAACACAATTAGAGGCCAGAAGATTAGAGGAAACACCCCAGCATTCCAATTGCTACAGATTTGCCCCAAGCTTCAGATAAGTTTTCATGGTACAAATAAGCTGCTTCTGTGTTTCAGAGGGTGTAACCCGTTGCTCTTAAGATCTGGGCATTCTCAAGTTGGTTTTTTTTTGTTTTGTGTTTTTGTTTGTTTGTTTGTTTTGTTTGTTTTGTTTTGGTGGTTTTTCTGGTTGGTTTGTTTGTTTGTCTTGTGAGTTTTGGGGTTTTGTTTGTTTTTGTTGTTTTGATTTTTGTTTTGTTTTGGTTGGGGTTTTTTGTCTTTCATTCCCAACATTGTTTACAGTTACTGTTTAAATAAGAATGAATTTAGCTTTGTATATGTTACTACTAGGTTTTCATTGTTCACATTTTCCCACATGCTCCCTGGGTGTGTTTTTATTTAATCAGTTTTCCCACCACTAATTGGCCTACAAGGTATGATATTCCCTCAGATACAGCCACTGACCATTTGGCAGTGCAGGTTATCACCATCAGGGTCACCACAGACTTTGCTGGGTTCATGCAAACCATCTCATGACTGATGCAGAGCCTGCAGGTTAGAACTGTTTCCTACGCCAGGTTAGTGCCTGTATAAGATTGTTCATCATACCTGAGAACATCTCCTGAGGTAATCAAGCGCAGGAAGGCACAAGTCTGTAGATGCAGACCCTGATGCTGGCACACAGTCACCCATCTCCTTACAATCTACTTCCCCTGGGGACAGGAAAGGCAGCATTGGGAAGGACAGAAGAATATAAACAAGCATAAAATGCTTTTTCCTTTTTCATTCACTTACGCCTTAATACTTGAAAAGAAGCCAGAAAACAGCCTTTGTTTGGTCATCTTAGATGACAACCAGATGACCCCCACACAAACAATACAGTAATACTGGTCACTGTGGGCCCACAAACTTGTATATGAATAAATGTTTTAATACAGATATGCTTATTTAATGACTCTTTAGTAAAGTGTTTGGGAGTTCTAATAATCATATATTAAATTATCTGCTATATTGATCCACTCCACTTTCTTCCATGGGTGTTGTAATTACTTGCTCATATTATATTCTTATTCTTTGCTCAAATAATGTACTCATTTTTTTTCCTATTCATTTGTACCCCAGTGCCCTGGAAAGTTTTTATAGCACAAGTTCTTCCTTTTAGTTTATTTACTGCTTAAATATACCATTTTATATTTTGTGCTACTATATTTCCTTCTGCTGTCTAATTCAGGTGTCAAGGTCTCACAGTTTCAACAGTATGATATATATCCTCAGGCTCAAAATTGCTAGTATTACCAACTCTATGACATCAGCAGACTCTTTCTTTCAGGTCAGCTTCATAAAGCAAATTCCATAAGCAGAGCAGTTCCAAGGCATCCTGCTGCAGAGCTCCTATCTGGATAACTCCATTCATTCCACCATTTTCCTGTCTGCACAGTCTGTTTTCCTCCCCTGTCAGCCAGTGTTCTGCCCACCCTAGAATACTTGGCTTATAACCATTTTTCCATTTTATCCAACTACTTTCAATTCAGTGCCAAATTTGAAACTTTATTAAATGCCTATACACATAAACATTGTTGTCTTAAGATCTATTCCTCTCAGAAAAACCACAAGAAAAATATTAAATCCTTTTATTAAGTCCTACTTTATTCTCCTTTCACTATATTTATTTGTTTCTTCTATGCTCTTAATGATTCCCTCCATAACGTATTTTAAAGTTTTGTCCACAACTGAGATCAGCCAAGTCTGCCAGTGAAGTTTGAATCCTTTAGTTTTATATTAAAATGCACACAAGTATGGTATTTGCTGAAGTATCCCATAGTCCTACTATCTTTAATTAAAAAAAAAAAAATCTTGCTTTTTGACATGTGACCACAAAGGGGTCAAAATTATCTTATGTAACTAAGAAACCTAAAGAAACATTGTCACAGTTCAATGAAAAGTGTCGAATTCTAATGATCAGGGCAAGTGTGGGCGATCGGAACGACCTAGCATTTCTCTTTGTTCTGAATTTTGGTGAATCACCACTATTACTCTGCAGGGTCACCTTGGCACGATGTTCTTGGTCTCTGCTGCCCTCAGTAACACATCACAAAGCACAGGGACAGTGGTGTCAGTTGCAATGCTCAGGACCTCACAGGAGGTTGGGCAGTTTTTCAGCAGTGCATACGCCAAACTACTGCTGCTGAGGTGGGCAAGGATTTAAAGCAGAGGTGACTTTGACCTCTGAACATAAAACATACCCTGTTCTGTTGCAGACACTCCCTGGTGTCTCTGCACAATACCAGGCCATTTCTGAAATATTCTAGGTGGTGGGTTTGGTTCAGTTTTTATTATTTAAATGAATGTAAGCAAGTTCTGCTGCAAATTAAGATCAGATGAAGCAGACATTTAATAGTGAGATGCATTTTTGCTGCTATAAAAACTTGAAGAACTGAGAGTATTAAAAATGTTTGTCAAATAATCCCTCAGTCTCGATTTTATTTTTTTTAAGCATTGTGGACTCATGTTCTTCATTTTCTCTCTCTTTTCTACCATACTATGTATTACACAACTGAATTATCCTATTCTGCAGGATGAAGTTTGAAATACCGTGACTTAATAGGAAAGGAAAATATTTACCCAGTCCTTTGACAAACTTCATAAGGCACATAATATAACTGGTGGCAGCATTGGCAAAGACCTGGATGCTGTCTGTGTTTAGAAATGCTTCGAAGACATCAAACACCGGAGCTTGGCGTTTCCCTGTGGAAATAAAAAGATGAGAACTCTTCCCCAATCGCCACAAAAATGATTTTCTGTCCATTTTTCAAATATTAAATTGAATCTGTAGAATCTTTTCTATTCTGAGCAGAGACAGAAATCACCTTAAAAGTAAAACCTTCTCTTGCTCCTGAGGCAACTCATGTAGCCTTTCATAGAAAGAGATACAGAGTCCCTCCTTTGCCTAATCTATGACAAATACTAGCGTATGCCTGTCCAAATGGTAAGAGCAGGTTTGAGCTCTTGAACTCAGTTCTGTAGCTAATACTTCTGTTTGGTGGAGGTTTATGCTTATTTTCTAGTTCAGTTTTTGATAACTGCCAAGAGGACATTAATCACACGGAAAACTATTCGGACTACACAGTAACAAAATAGCCTTGTTTTTCCAAGTAGATTATCAATCTTCAAAAGCTGTGTACACCTGCATTCAGCCATTAGTTATAACAGATCTCAAAGACAAAGTTTAGGAAGAAACCCATATCCCTTACACGTGACTTGTAACATTTAAAATACCTTTGAATGGGGCAAAAGAACTGAATGAAATTATTTTCCCGTATTACTCCATTTCCATATAAGCAAACATCTCCAAGAGGGGTGCACATTCTTGCAGCACTAGCAATCTGAAAACCTTGTGATTAAACTACCTGGACAAGCACTTGTCTAGATTATCACACTAAGTTACCATGATGCTTAAGAGCACCAGGTTTCACACAATAAGGAAGACAGTCCACATGAGACATGCTGGTTGTATACGGTCTGCTTGCCTTTCTCGAGCAGGACAGTGACCAGGGCTCAGCCAAGCTCAGTATGCCTCCACTACTGTGTTGCTCAAAATTATTCACGTAGGTTTGAAGCATTTCTTTCTCATTCTACTCATCTGTCAGAATCTAGAGGCCAAAAAGTCAAACCAAATACCTCTGCTTTCCCCTCCCACTCCAACTAAGAAGTCAGATACTTGAGTTCAGTTCTGGAGTATTGCAGTTCCACTGTTCAGTTAGGGCATTTAAATATATTGAGTTAGTTACTGTGTTCCCCAGGGAATCTAAACCACATATGGAACAGTGAGTGCAGTAAATCCTTACCCATGGAGTATTCTCCTACAAGATACTCTTTAACCTCTGACTTGCTGCTGCTGTGCACTGTTTCCAGGGCACTGAATAGGGGCCTCCATCCTGACTGGATCTGGGTAGAACACATTTCAACCAACTCTCCTATAGAGGTGACCACCTGCAAACAGTGTAAGAGGGCTTAGAAGAACAAAATCAAAAACCAGAACTGATATATAGATGGATCTTCAGAAAGAATGACAACAACTTCAAACAGAATCCTAGATTTTACTAAGTCTAGACTAATTTACTATTTAAACTTCTTTAGATAATAGAAAAGCTTTATTTCATTGCTTTAAAGCCAGGTGTACAGTCTCTGTGCTGTACCACAATGCTGGCTTAGGTAGGCAGAGCACTCTCAATACCATGAAGATCATTAAAGGACAGCATTTGAAGGGAATTTGAGAAACACTCAGGTAGACCAAGTGCACTCTGGAAACCATTCTTCTTATGGGCATGGTAGGCCAAATACAGACATCCAGATCAGAACTGACTTGCCTGGTCTTGGACATCCTCATCACACAGCTCTAGCTGCATGATGCGCTCAAAGGGGCGGAAAAGCGCCTCATTAAAGTGGAAGTGAGAAGGCTCATTCCAGTCCATCAGCACTTCAGTGAGGATGTCATGGATGAAGGAGACAGCCTTTCGAGACACATGCCTCTCCTTATGACAGGCAGCCTGCAGGGAAAGGAGAAGTATTAGAGTATGTGCAAGAGAAAACATTTGGTTTAGTGAGACACCTTCAAGGGATGTAAGCACTTCATGTTGCTGAACCCTAAAAGTGGCTTCACCACTGATGTTACTAGGGACCCCACTACACTGAAAATGAGAGAGTACTGCCATAGAAACAGATGACTGAGACTCTGAGTTGCTGGGAGTTCCACAGATGCATGAAGGTTTGTTAACAATTCCAAAACTACAGAGCTAAAAATAAATAAATCAAATACTAAAACCCACAGAACAGAACTCATGTGAAACACTGTCTTTTGTTTCTACCGGGTGACCATTTTTCTCTTCAAAAAGGCAGTTTCTGTAAATATTCACCGTACCTATGTAGGCATGAACAAGTGCCACTTATTTGGCTATTTATGGAACTTCAAGGTTCTTGACACTTTTGGAAGAACTGTTATAAAATTAAAAAACAGTGAATCTGAATATAAAGTTACCATTTTAAGCAACTATGCAGGTTATTCTTTCTGTGATGTTATTTTTTACTGATAATGCCCTCATCTTCACTGAAGTCAACCCAAAAGTCTGACCACTCCTGCATCTGAAAACACAGATGGTACTTGAATTTAAACTGGTGTGGGATCTTAAAAGACCCTGAAGTGTTCAAAACATGCAAAGTATTTAGAGATATCTCAGGCTGCTATACAAAGGCAAGGAGGACGCTGGTTTTCAAGATAAAGGGCTGTAAAGCACACAACAAAACCATTCTTTGTTATTTCTACTTCACTTAAAGGTATTCCATTGAGACTTCCTGATGTGTGATCTCTGCTGTAAGATGGTACACACATTTTCTCAAGTAAATGAAAGAAAGTGCTATGGCAATTTACTGAACAGCTCATCTTTAGACTTCAGATAAGCATGCTTCCACCAGACCTGGACAAATGACACTATACACCTCATCAACAGAAAGGAAGAAAGTACTGCACATTTATTCATACCAATTATACAAATCCAAAAGCTCTAAGAAGTCGAGACACCAGCATTTCATCAGAAAAGACTGAAAATTTGACTGAGGAAATGTCATTTGTTATGACTGAAATCTCTTTTGTGGCTGCTACTGGCATGCCACTGAGCAGTGTTCACCAAGAAGCAGAAGGAAAGGGAAAAATGTCATAATCCTTCCTGCTGAGCTGGTTTTATGCAGGAAAAGAAACCTGCATCCTTTTATGGGAAGACTTGATGGAGGAGTTACTTATAGCCTCTTGGTGTGGTTTCAGTTTTTTCACCAGACACATTTTGCATCGTATTGCAAAAATCCAACACTCTGTCCCTGGTCCTGCCCATTTCAGTTACTTAAAAGCACATTCCTTTGTGGCAGTATTGCAGTATATAATATAGTTTATACAACACCTAGCAGATTTGAAAATGTTGAGGGTTGTTATACATTTTAAGAGCTGTCAAGCCTTCTCCATCTTTTTCACCTCTCATCTCTTCCACACATTCACATTTTTGTCCCCCATTCCTACCTCTACAAGGTGAGGTGCCACCAGGCTCCAGCAGCGCATGAGGTGGAGCAACGGGCGAGATTTACTCCTTACAATTCTGAGCATGGCATCACCAAGTCGGAACAAGTGAAGTGCACTTCTCCTGTCCTGGGTAGATTTTACTTCCCCTACAAGAAAGTATAAGAAAATAAATGGAAGCTAAGCAGCAGCTGCTCCTCCATCTCTAAATGTCTATATTGGAATTGAAATCAGGTTGAAAATTATTAAGTCAGGAGGGGTTTAAGGAGGGATGAGAAAAAGGAAAAAAAAAACAAAACAAAAAAAACAATGAAAAACACAGCCTATACCTGTGTAAGTAAAAGAACAAGAGATGGATCCATGTTTTAAGAACAACTTATTAAACATAATTTATTTTGATTTAAGTGATCACTCCTGTTTTTTGCAAACGTATTAAAGACAAAGTCCTAGAGAAATACTGCAGAAAAGTTAAGCAAGTAGTTAAATAACAGATAGTAAGACTCAAAATGGTAGTTACAAAAGCCTTTGGTGACATCTACAGGAAAGAATATAAACTGCAAATTATTTAGTTTGGGTACTTAATTTTGTATTTCTTATCAAGCAAAGGGTACAAAGAACAGAATGTGAGAAAATGCTTTTCTGTTCGTCAGTCACTTGTTATTTGCTGTTGAAAGGGATTCATCTTCCACTGTTCTTATAAAATTTGGAAAGACATTTCATTCCCTCATTAAACATATACTGTTGCTTTTATCTCTAATGAGATATATAATCAGGGGATATACCACTTTTAAAATAAAAAAATTGCACTTAATTGCTCTATCCTGATTTCAATTTCATTATTGCTTACTACTGTTGATTGACTACTACATATATAACAAGAGGATAGCTATGAAAACTAGTTATGAATGTTGAGGTCTGGAGACAAAGCAAGAGCAAAAAACCAATCAACTTGAAGTGTCATATTGGCAAATGACAAACAGCACTTCAGGGAAAGGGGAAACTGATTAAACTGGAGACATATATCAGATAAAATCCATGTCCGCTACAGGACAGAACAAAACCTGTATGAGTAATGTAGCTTCTACAGGCACAGTATAAATTTAAGTGAAAGATCTTCCTTTGTGCCCAATCCTTCTGATCTACTTGAGACAGTGATGAAAACAACCATTTTTACTGTTAGGTACATGCCCCATCCACTCTGTTGGGGAAGAGCAAGCAGGACAAATCCCACTGCTTTATTTAACACTTTTCATTTGTGTGCTTTGTTCGCTATTACCCACTTTCTGAACACTTCTGAAGTTATCCCACTGTCAAACATCTAACCTAAATCCACTGTCTTAGGTCCACATTCACCCAAGTTTCCATACTGGACTAGGCTCCAAAGTGAAGTTGTGATTAAGTCTATGGATAATTAACACCCCCGAAGTCCAAGAACGAAATGAATGCCCTCTGAACTGTTTCAAAGTAGATGTGGATGTGGTCCCTGCCTGAAAAAAATGCTCAGCCTTTTCTAAAGACTTTGAATTGTTCCTATAGAGAGATCTTATTAGACTAAATTCTGTGTTTTATTTATATATCTTGAAATTTCAATTGGAAAAAAATCAAAACTGTAAGGACACAGAGTAAGTCCTGTAAGCATTACAGTTGTATATGAAACACTTTGTAAGGGATCTTCAGGTGACTTACCTGGCATTGCTAGTGAGTAATCAACTGTATCTGTGACTGAATGGAAAAGCTGGGCCTGAGAAGCCTTCTTGAGCTGGTAAAGGAAGCCTGCCAGTGCCGTCAAGTTTAACTTGTCAGCAGCATCTTCAAAGAGTCTATAAGTAAAGAAGAGAATCTAACTGAAAAATTCATGAGATGCAGACTTAAATGTGTATGTAAGAAGAAAACTTATCTGTTATGGCTGCTATGTGTGGCCTTTGATGACACATTGGATTATTGAGGGCTTTTTCTCTTATACAATGCTACAGAAAGACTTTGATCCAGAAGCTTTATTAATTGGAGGGTTGCTATGGGACCAAACAGAATCTTTTAAGATCCAACTACGGTACTACAACAAAAAGTCACTTTTTCAAAGCAGTTCATGAACCACTAATGAAAAAACAAAACAGAACACGCCTACATCATACATCCTCACAACATACATCATCATAGCTTCACTGACTTTACAGTTAAACCAGTTTGCTCCATCTAAAATCACAGAGCCTTACATGAAAAACAAATTAATTGAAGTCTTAGATCTAAAGTTATTGTACCTGAATTGCTATTTTGGAACATTGTGCTAGTTTTGGCTGGGGTAGAGTTAATTTTCTCACCATGCCTAGTACGGAGCTATGTTTTTGTTAAACTACAACAAATATAAGCCAGAGTCCTTATTTTCAGCTGCAGTGAGCCCTTCAGATTTACCAGTTAAAATCTGTACACTTAAAAAGCAAACATGGTTATGCAGGAGGTGGGTTCCACAGAGACTACAATGAAATTTCACATGGTGCAGCCAGAAACTGACAAAAATAAGACCTTCTGACACTGCTTTTCATGAAGAACTTTCTATAGTCCCAGGAAACTGGGGATTGAGTCCTAATAAATGTTCACACTGAAGTAAAAGTGTAGAAATCAAACCTGCCTCATTAAGATTACAGTATTGCTATTCTCTAATCCTCAGAACCAAGTTGCATTGTGAGCTTCCTAAATAAAAGATACTTTCTATGTCCAGAGTCAAACTTCTACAAGCAGTTCATGCATTACTTTTGGCTCTGAATTTACAAACAACAGCTTCCTATGGCCAGAGATCGAGATGTAAAATGTCAGCTGGAGAAAAAAGATAATTACAAGCATGCAAACCCAGCAAATTTTTAAGTCTAGCCTAGGCTGCTTAAAAAATAGCAGAAATAACGCAAAAGTCTGTGACACATATCAGTCAGCAGACCACGATGAAGGGACGCTTAACCACATCACTCTGTGACCATGTAACCATCACTCTGTGGCCCTTCCTCCTCTGGACACACTGGAGACACCTGACAAACTGTCCACACAGTCCTGACAGAAGCAGCTGCTTTCTAACTGACACAGTCTTGTCACTCAGTCCCTTCCTGTCAGGATACGACACCCACTTATTTTGTTTGCTTTACTGAATACAACAGATGAATTTACATGCAAGAAATAAATCCATCACTCCCAGGATGCATTTGATTTATGTGGCATATTCACTGTTGTGCACAGACATACTCAGCTCAGTAATTGCAGGGCAGGTACTCCAGTGATGAAAAAAAAAATGGTCTTTTAGAAACTGCTGGCTGTGACAAACATGCAGTCCTCTTGTGAAATTCAGCTGAAGCAAGTGGCTGCAATGAACAAAGATTAGACCAACTGCAGCACAAAAAAGGTCATTTTGGTACTGTTTTGGGAACAAGGACTCTGGTTCCTGACAGCACTGTTTTTACCTGTCAGCTTGTGTGGAGAGCGTGAGAACAGCCTTGGCAGCACTAGTCCCACACAGCAGACTGCCTCCACGGAACTCAAAAGCTCTGCCCTTACAGTTGTCCTTGATGAGATCCTGGATAGAAACTGGCTGAATGACAGGATGGCTGCTCAGGGTGGTCTCCTGCTCGGGGGTGAGTGCCTGAGGAGAGTCACCAGGTTCAGAGTCTGGGTGTAGCCCTCCAGGTGCCTGCTGTGACTGGGTGATGGTAAGGGAGGGCTGGGAAGCACCATCACTGAAGTGGGTGTGCTCCAGAGTGCTGATGTACTCGCATACCCTGAAAACAAACAGGAGAAGTGAGAGACGAATAAACACCCCAAAACACCAACTCCTCCCCCACTAATCACAGGCTCACTGAAGAAATGCTTGGGTCTGTACTCCAGAGTACTCTTGTCCACCACACAGCCTCATAAGTGGGAGAAGCCAACTGACATGGAAACCTGCTGCCAATTTGCAGGCACTGATTTCTACATCTGAATCACATACAATGCACAGAACATTTTCCTCAAACCATGAAAAGACAATCTCTAACTCTCAGACCACACATGGATAACCTTTCTTCTTACAACCTTTGACCTCCCATATGCCTAGATAGCATATAGATTGGTGGAGGTGCCTTGAAAGTCCATTTAGATTCCTGGGTCTGGTACAGTCTTCTGGTAGCTTTGAAGTTTCTAAGTAATGATTTTTGTCTCTGAATAGTGGTGGAAAACGGCACCATCTTGTCTTTTACAGATGCTGGCAGTTAATTCAAACACTGTTTATACATAACATCCCTAGAGTCTATCAAGCCGTTTTTCTCAGTCTGTTACTTTCAGGCAACGTAGTATAAACTCTGGTTATTTTTTGAAAGCTGGTAAGTACCTGAACACATGAGGCCAACAGTCTTGATTGTGGCTTCCCATCTCCAGACCCACATTAAGGACTGCATCCATACACAAAACATGAGCAGTGTGCAGGCAGACTCCCTGCATTTTCCCCATCTGCTCCAGTTTCTGCTCCACTTTCTGTTTCACTGCAGCATGGGGAAAAAAATAGTTTATGCAGCTTTTAAACAAACACTGGTGCATATACAGGGTGATGGCAAAGTATTACAAATGGAAAGCTATAAAAGCCATAAATTTCGACAAAAAAAACCCACCAGAGAAACTCATTTCTTCCTAATAAACTTAAACTTAAAATCCCTTCTGACTGATCCTATATAGAAGAAAAAAAATCAATGCTAGATTCACATTTTGTTGCCCATAGAACAGTAACAGATTGCCAGTGACATTACATATTTCTCTTCAGAGACAGCTGGCTGGCTATTTACTTATTTTTAACAAAATCTTCTTTGCTATGGAAAAAAAAGCATTTGTGGATTTCTTATCTACTCTCATACATAAGTTTCACCAAAGAGTTTTTGTTAATGGATATGCTTTTCAAAGCAAAACTAATCTTGATCTGAATTACAAGCATTTGGACCCATTTTTTTCCTGAGAATCGTTGAAAAGCTTAGTTTTCATGCTCCATTGGAAAGGATCAAATTTTGAAGCTTTGCAAGCTTACACAGAACAGATCTGTTGGGCCTCTGGCCTACTGCCTCCTCTTTGCTTCAGCATGGCCTGGCAAACGCACTGCAGTCATACCTAGCAGAGTGATCGAAAACCTTTTTTAGCTCAGGTTTTTTCAGTTTTGTTTTCTCTACTAAGACACCAAATTTAAGTGCTAAGTAGGGTCATTTGTGCAATACTGTGTTTTGTTATGGGCTTCTTGCCATTATAAATCAGGTGTAATCAGACAAATTTTATGTACTTCTCTGAACAGTCACTGGAGACAACAATTGACTTTACTGACTTCTACTGATGGTGGAAGTTTGAGTGGTGGTATAGAGATGCAGAACTTTCTAAATGTTATAAAGATATCATTTTTTATTCCATTTTCATTTAACATGATTCAGAAGCAGTTTTAAATATCTGACGATCTGATGAAAGACAATCAAGGATGCATACACAGGACAGAGAGAAGGACACAAACTCAACTTATATTACCACCCAACTCATAAAAAACCCCAAATAGTTTGGTTTTTTGATGCCCTCTAGTTGTACTAGTATCACAAGGCTTAAAAAGCACACATTAAAAATTTTTTTGGCTTTTCTGTTGTTCTACTGATTTCAGTTCCATTTTAAATATAATTAGTGCGACATAATGTTAAGAACAGCAGAACACGTACTGAAGACATACATCCCATATGCCTACAAGTGAGTGGTATTCAGTATAAGACCAACAGAGGGGAATGCCACTATGTGTGGCAAAGTGCTTTCCAGTTGCACTTCTGCAGGCAATATTAGTTAGGTAATTTAATCACACAGTTACCTTGAGCTATAGTATCACTGGGTTCTTGGATTTCTTTTTCCTCTTTCTCTTCTTGGACACAGGAGGCAGCAGCCATTTGGGCAAGAGCAGATGCACAGTTAGCAGCAACTCCTGTAAAGCAACAGCATAATTACTGGTTGACCAACATTTCCTCCCCAGTCCCATGCAAACTCAACAAGAGACAGTGTCAAGGAAAGTTGGCTGGCTATATCTACATTGTAGGGCAGATGCACTCTATGTGAATTGCCACAATATATGTTCCTATCCAAAACTGGAACAGCAGGCTGCATTTTTTTCTCCCAAATTCCTTCAAGGAAAGTTACCATCCTATTTTATGAATCTGTCAGGACATCCCACGAGCAACAGTACCTAGAGCACAGCTCAGCCGGGCTGCCCTCCTCAGTCCATCCAGGCTCACGCAGATGGAGTCCTTCTCCTTTTGGTTCTGCTCCTTGGCTCCTTCTGCTCCCAGGATGAAGGCCAGCCCCTTGGAGCTGCCTGCCATGCGGCCGGTCAGTGGGGTGGACAAAGTGTCAATCAAGTTCTTCCAACAGCCGATTAAAAGGTATCGGGCAAAAGCAACTCCTGGAGTGAGAAAAACAATACTACTACTACTGGAAAATGTAGTAGTAGTAACTACTACAACTAGACATAGAGCAGCTTTATCATCAGTGGTAGAAAACCAAGTCACATTCGTCCTTTGTAGGCTATATAACGATTGGTATATAACAACCCACTGCTGGTAGACACACTTGCACTTACAGTACAGTCTTAATACCTGCAACAACAGAATCATCTGTCTTCCGGTTTTGGGAAAGAGGAGATTGAGCTGAAGCAGACGCCATCAATTGGCCACCAATTGCACTGCTTCCCAAGCCATCGATGTCTGCCAGAACATTAAAAAACACATCAGATTACTATTTGACACACAGATGGTACAAGGAAAGTATCTCTTATTGGCTCTTTGTTCAAGTAAGTGCTATCACTCCTGACTTCTCAGGCTTTTTAATTACTCTTTCTGGCAGGTTACTGAAACTTTGGCATCAACATGAGCTGTGGCGTTTTATGCTTTGCCCACAATAACCAGTGTTTTGTTGAAGAGGGGAAATATCCCACTCTCAAAAGCTGCCTCCCCACCACCCTGCTCCCCAAGTTACACAGTGAACAGAACTCCCAGCAAAGATTTACTGATATTTCTTCCAGTTGAGAACTTACCACACGCTTAAATCTCTGCATTTCTTAGTATAAAATGAAAATCTTGCTAAATCCTGTATCTGGATGTTCCCAGACCTCAGTCTGAGTCCTCAAGATGCACTGGAATCCTATGTCTTATATGCAATTTTTAGATCTGTGTAGGTCCAATCTCAACAACAGAAATACAACCCTTTCTCCAACACAACAAAAGATTAGCTTTTCACAGGGAGTTTAATGTTAGGGACAGCAGGTTGATTTCTAGCAGCCGCTTTTCCATACACTTCATGGCTATTGTTTTTCCAAAATGTTTCTTTCAGCTTCTCAGCTCAATAGCTAAAGGTAACACTGAGCTCAGTACAATCAGCAAAAAACTTTCAGAGCAGTGCCCTTTGATTACCAGTTAATGGCTTGGTGAAGCCAGGGTTCTCCCTACATATACTGTTTTAATTACATACACATTAAAGCAGACAGTGCATTTTATATCAATACAATATCATAGCCATCCTGCTGTCATTCGACTGAAACAATTTGGTTTCTTTCCTTCAAATGAAGCTATGGATTGTTTCTAAGCATTTGTTAGAGGTGCTCCAGGTTTTCAGTTTCTCTATAGTGCCATTTGGCATATCCCTGGCATAGCACAAATCTGAACCAAGGGGAGTCTAATCTGTGGAAGTCTTCCAGTATCAGATGTCACTATTTATATTTCTACTGCACCACAGGCACACTGAAGTGGCTTTGCTATGACATCAAGAAAACAGAAGCCTTATTGCTTATCATTAAGTCTACCAGAACTGAAGTTGACAGAAATAAGAGATGTTTTGATTCAATGAACAAAACTGCTCTCCCTGTCTCCCAGACAGCCTTGATTTTTTTTAAATCCACACTTCAAAAGCATTCTGATGATCCAAACCAAACATTTCAATACTTGCCACAGCTAAGTCCGGTTCCTTCTCTACTGACAATTTCCTGAAACACCACATTTTGTATGTAATGCAATGAAGCAGTGTGTCATTGCATTATGTAGTTTTAGACATGTTTTTTGAAGTTAGTCTTGCCACTATAATATAATACTGACCAGTCAGCATGCTGATAAGTGGAAGATTGTGCTCCTCAGGGCTTCCCCAGTATCCAGCTTCCCCCAGCATGTTCCTTTCTAGTACCTGGTGGTACAGTTCTTCAACCCAGGCCTGGGAAAAAACCACCAACACTCCACTGGACTGGACCTGCTTCATGAACTCCTTCTGCAGGGAAGCAGATGTAAGACAACAGTAAGCCCTACACAACATGAGCCCCAGTTGCCAAATCTACTCTGAATAAGAAACCGCAGGAATAGAAATGAAGTTACGCAAAGATCAGAATTAACTGAGGATTGAAATAATATAATTGTTAAGGCTGAAAAAATTTCTTTAATATCATCAAGTCAAACTCTCAACCCAGCACCACCACCATGTTCACTACTAAACCATATCCTCAAGTGCTATACACACACACTTTCTGAACACTTCCAGGGATGGTGAATTTACCACTTCCCTGGACAGTCTGTTCCAATGCTTTAAAACTCTTTCCATGAAAATAATTTCCTAGTATCTAGTCTAACCCTCCCCACCACAAATTGAGGTCATTTCCTCTCATCCTGTCACTTGTTACCTGGGAGAAGAGACTGATCCCCACCCCACTACAACCTCCTTTCAGGTAGTTGTAAGAAAATTATAACGTCCCCCTGAGCTTCCTTTTCCCCAGACTAAACAACTCCAGCTCCCTCAGCCATTCCTCATATGACTTACTCTCTGGACCCTTTAGCAGCTCCACTGTTCTTCTCCGGACCTGCTCCAACACCTCAATGTCTTTCCTGAAGTGCAGGGCCAAAAACTGAACACAACACTCAAGGTGCAGCCTCACCAGCGTTGAGTACAGGGGGACAATCACTGTCCTAGTCCTGCTGGCCACACTACTGCTGATACAGGTCAGGATGTCATTGGCCTTCTTGGCCACCTGGGCACACTGCTGGCTCATGATCAGCACCCCCAGGTCCTTTTCTGCCAGGCAGCTTTCCAGCCACTCTTCCCCGAGCCTGTAGAGCTGCACAGGGTTGTTGTGACCCAAGGGCAGGATCTGGCACTTTGCCTTTTGGAACCTCACACAACTGGCCTTGGCTCATTGATCCAGCCTGTCCAGATTCTCCTGCATGTGCCTCTACAGTGGAGAATGACAGGAACAAGGAGCTCTCCCTTCTCCTATCGCAGTTAATGCAAATCATAATGACAGTTCTTGCACAGTGACAATGGGACATGCTGATCTCACACATTTCCACAAGGTAGGAGTAGGATCTCAAATCCAATAAAAAGAGGTTGTGGCACCTAACTCTGCCTGTCCAGCAATTGGGCCCTTCTGCATGAACAGTCATCACAGATGAACTGGTGTCCAATTATATATCAGAATGATTTCCAAAAATGCTTTGGTCATGCTGAGGTCTATTGTGCACAGTGATGCCCCTAGAGAATGTTCTGAGCCACAGATTTGCACTTGCAGCAGCTGCAGAACATACCGGAACTAAGGATGATGTTAAATTCCACTTGTTTTTAAGATGATCTAGATCCTAAATTCTCTTACACTGGAAGCTCAGCAATAATGATATATTTTGACATAATTTTTGTTGTTGTTGTTCCATATATCACAATTTATTTTTTTTTTTATTTTTAAGAAAACTCTGAAACAACTTCTCTTTGGCAACTTGGTTGCAAAACATAGATTCACTGTTCATAACGCTTGCAGGCTTCAAAACAATTTTTAAAAAGCCCAAGAAGCTGAGGAATTCCATGTGTCACGAAAATCATAATTTCACATTATTAAAATGCAGTTATTTTCCACTTTAACTTCTCATGTCTTCAACTATAGAAATACAAATCAAGTAACTAGCAACATATTTGTCATTGGGCTCAAAAGTAGTTGCAAGATGAAGGTATGTTTATGCCCATTACCAAGAGACAATACTTGCTATATCACATGATACCAAGGAAGATCTATTCTGAAAACAGTTTACCCATCAAAATGACTACGATTTCAATGACAATCAGTAAGCAGCATTCATTCCCCCCAAATTACAGAGAAGCTGTGTATGCACGACATTTATCATGCAAGATTCATAAGCAGTCTGGAGAATGCTTCATTTGCAATTACTATTTCTCCACTTAGCAAGCAGCCTAAAGGCTTTATGTGTGGGCTGCATTATGTGAAGGGAAGCAAAATAAATTTTCATTTTTTTTTTAAAAACAGTTTTCCCATATTCCATAACTCACCAGCAACACAGGGGCTTGGGCAGGCTTCTTCCTGTAGTAATCTGAGTTGACCAATTTCAGGTTGAGCAGCAGAGTGTAATGTGATACCACGTAGAGACTGTCTGCATTCATTAGAGTCTGGAAGTTGAAATTTAGGTTTCCCTCAAATCCTGGCGAGTGCATCATACCTAACAAAAACACCATGTGAGCTCTCACATTTTACACAGATTTTTCCTGGAAAAAAATACCAGAAACTATTCCTAGCATTTTGGCAGCAACAGATTGCTAGAATAGTTAATGAGTCATCAGTTAAAATTACTAAATGGACTAGAACGGGGAACAGAAAAATAAGTAGTTCATCTAGAATGCAGTGCTACAAGACAAACTGAACACTCCAGTCACAGTCCAGCAAAGCAACATGCTAAATTTGAAATACTCAAGGAGCAGCAGCAAGTACAAAGCAAAGGGCAGGACAGATCTGCAGTGCCAACTGGAAAGGTGAGGTGTGAAGGGGCAGACACAAAGCCTGTATACTTCACCGAGAATATTTTACCAAATGGTGCTAATGAGTTTAAAATCCCTTTTAACCCCCCAGTAAAACTGCTCAGTAAGTCAGTTGTTGGATGGGGACTGGAGTGCTCAGCACCTTTCAACCAGCTTTCATCATTCCCTCCATGGCCTAGAGTTAAGTGGACAAATACCTGGGGCCAGGCTGGCTGGAACTTGTTACAACTCCAAACCTTACTCAGTTCATACAAGACCTACTTTGTAAATAGCTGAGCACGTTCAGTTCTGTCAGACCAAGAAGCCACATGTAAGCACTCAGTAGTCCTGAAAACACTACTGGTATGAAACGACAGCCTACAACCAAGCTCAGTGGCATAATCCCTTCTTCCCATGGATGGCACACACATTTTCCTCTGAGTTAGCTGACCTACTGGTAGAAAAATATAGATCAAGTATGACCTAATTAAATCTCCATGATCTATAGTTTGAGCCATGAAAAAACAAGAAATACTAGATCCCCCCCATACGACTCACAGTATTTCACGGTTTTCGCATCAACTGTGAAATCCATTCATATAATGTCAATTAGAGAAAATCAAGGAGTAAGCTTTATCCTAGAGGAACGTTTGAAATGAAACAAAAAACAGCTTCCAAGGTTAGTTATGTGATGAAGCAAAGCTGTGTCATTTGTTAACTGCTACAGTGGTTTACTGTGATTATATTCCTCCCACCATAAAGCTCACACCTCTTCTTAGACAAAATACAACAAACCGTTAACATTTAAAAAATAAATAAATAAATCCACACACAGAAAAGAAGCAAATGTTTTTCTTGCCTCGTGAGGGTTTGAAAGCTCTGTGCTGCTGCCTTCTCGGACTTTCCACTGTCGTCACTTTGGGGGCGTGGATAAGGTGAGTAACTGTTTGAGGGTGGATTTAGAAAGATAGTAACTGTTCCAGGGTGGGTCTAAAAGATGAATAGCTTTTCAAGGGAGCAACCTTTGTTGGAAGAGGGGTGATAGGGCTGGCTACAAACCATACCCACACAGGCTAGCATGTGCTTGGGGTAGATTTCTCATGGTGAACACTAACAGAGAATCTTTAACTAGTACCAAAACTACGACCACGTGCTTGAAAGTAGCCTGTGAGTAGCTCTAGTGATTTCATCGCTGAAGACAAAGATGGATCTTAACACTTTGTTGGATGGAGGATCATGATATTGATGTGGCTATCTTATCCCTCATTGATCTGATGTCTTATCTCTAAGACTAGAATCTGCTAGAGTAATAAAAACCTCAAGGCAGAGAGGTATGTAAAAGGAAAAGAAAACCACACACAAAAAAGCCCACTCTACTTTGCATTAAAATATTTCAAAAATTGTGCAACAATACAAGACTACAATTAAAAAGGAAGGTGTAGAACAGCACAGAAAAGTGGATACTATATAGTGGGTATGTATTTGAGCACCAAAATGCTTAGGAAAAATATGACCCTCAATTTCCTCTAAATTATGGGGAAATAAACTGCATTCAAGAGATTCTGTGATCTCAAAAGCAGAAGATTAGCTGGTGCTTACCAACAGAAACCTTGCCTCTAAAAACTATGGAATCAAAACTGAAAAGAGGTGTTTATTCATAAAGTGTTAATTTAGGAGTTAACCAGCTTACTTGAAAATCTTAATTTCACTATAACTCTGTTCAGCTGACTTCACTTTTTTAATGCTTATAGTCCCATGGCAGTGCCCCAAATTCCTACCTTCATTCATTGCTTTTCAATACTATGAAAACACACTAATATTGCAGTGCTATCTAAGGACCTAGTTTGTAGGAAGGACTATTAAATCGTATTTGCCCCCCCAAAGTGTAAGAGAAATTGAGAAATAAAATAAAGCAGTTAAATAAGGTCTCCCAGAAACACAAAAATGTACTGTACTGGCTGGTCTCAGAACTGCACCTGCTCATTTTCTCAACCCAAATTTTAAGAAATATTCAAATTTCCTAATGTATTCTTCAAGAATTATACATTAATAGATGGTGTATATACAATGAATAGTATCAGTCCCTCTAATTTCATCACCTAAAATTTGTGCCTTGAATTGCTGGTGGTAACAAAGGACTCCTGAAATAAGGACCTCAACGTTGCTTATAGAGGCAGGCCAGGTATCTTGGAAGCTCTCCAGGGGGTGTTCCTACCCCCTGACATTTGCTTGTACTTTAGTAAGTCTCTCTAACAGGTCTTCAGACTCACAGTTCTCTCACATACACAGGAACACAAGTTCTCGCCTCAGGAGGACTGATGGACATTTGCTTAAGATCTGAGGAACAAATTAAGGGACTGTTTCAGCTGGATTGAGTCTCATTCCAGGTATCCAAGTGAAACATGAACCACACAGATCTTATGAGAGCACAAAAGTACAACTCTGCAACAGTCACATCTCCATGAAAACAGCAGGATGTCTTAATACAGTAACTTGCTGCTCTACTTTTCCATGATGCCTTAATAAGTGGCATCTTCTAAGACTACTTCACCAAACCCATGTGGAAATATGGTGTATATTTTTTAAGTACAGCTTTAGTCTCGAGGGTGGCTTTCTTAGGAAAGTGAAAGGTCTCTCAACAGTCCAAGTCCAAGACTAGGTATCTTTTTAAGAGATATGTACAAACCACAAATTATGGATTTAACACAGAAATTGATTTACATTCTTCCATTTTTCTCACTGTATTAGTCATAATGGCATTAATGCCACCAAAAAACTGTGTTTAGCCTTAAAAATCTGGAAGTCTCCTAGGTCGGCATCTTCTGATGCTTTAAAACGCCCTAAAAAGACTTCACAGAAAAAAGATGAAAGAAACAGCATACTCATTCATGCATAAGGGAACAGGTGCACAAAACTTGGAGCTAGAGGTCTAGCACTGGTCTTTCAGCATAAACTCAAGATCACTCTTTTTCGGGTAAAAGAAATCCTCGTGACAGAAAAGGCACTCTTGATTGCCTCAATTAGGAAAGTAACTAACATCATGGCCTCCTTTAAGGTATTTCCTTTCTATGATATAAAATGGCTAATGTTTCTTAAGAATACCACCCGCCATCTTCCTAAACTTAATTGAGCAGCATTTAAGCAGGAATATCAGCTTATTCGCCCAGCTCCATATCTAAATGTTGCTGTATGATGATGAGAGGCAGCCCTTTTGACTCTGTATGAGTTTAATGTGAGGGAGCACAAATGAATGAAGCAATGATTAGGAGAGGAGCAATAGGAAAGGCAATTGCAGTAAAGTAAGTTAAAGAAACAGAGAAATATATTTTAGCAAACATTTCCACTTTGGCCACTGTCAGGAGAGCAAAATGCTTCTATAAATATATATATATACACACACACACTTTAAATCAACAGGACAAACTAGCCTTTATGTGACTTTCTGTTTGTTTGACAAGTCAAGATCCCAAAGGTTCTAAACAGGAAAGAACTGAAGGTATTTAATCTCTTAAAAGGCAAGATCTTAATTTTTCACTTTGTCTGGGCTTTGAGTTTCCTGTCATACCAGACAACAAAATTAAGAAAAACAAAAGAGTGAAGAATAGTGTCTCTCCTCTTTTCCTATCCTTTTAAGAGTTTACTGCTGTAGAATTGTTGTCACCTTTTTTGTGAGGCTGGCATTATTAACAGTAATGCAGTGATGTACTGAGCTACTTAAATCTCATTCAAAACAGGGGATGGTACTCCCCACATCCCTGTCATGCTCTTTAATGACAGCATGTGCAAATCTTCTCAACAGATCGTCACAAACCTGTGAAGAGGTATTTTATTAAAGAAAATTCCATTTCTTTATTAAAGGCCCATTAAGAGTCAATGGACTGATCTCCCTTTGAATCAGTACCTGCATATTCAATTTGCTTTGCCCTAAATGAAGTGTGTTGCTGTGAAGGAATGTACTTTGTAAAGCCCAAACCTCCTTATTCTGGATATGTTCTCTGAAGATTAAATCCTACAGGAGGCTCTGTGTACATTGCTGTCAGAGTGTGCATGCTGGTTAGACAGTAAGCATTTGCTTGCAAACCTGAGCAGAATGTTGAAGAGAAGCTCTGCAGTGCTCCATCCACTTCTTCTATGCTGGGAAGAGCTATTAGCCGAGGAAGGAGAGCTTCAAGTGACTGGATAAACAGCCGTGCACTGTGTTGGTCCGCTTCTTGGCTTTTCAGCAATTTCAGAGAGAGAGCAGCAGTACGTAAGGACCTGTGACCTGGACAATCCCGTGGTGTCTGCTCCTCATCAGCCAGGGAGCAATTGTCAGAGCCTATGTCTGAGACATCAGACCTGCCTGAATCCTTTTCTGCTGCCATAGAATACTGATCACATGAATCAAACTCAGTCCTAGAAAGGTCCTGGTCATCTACACTGAAGTTACTTTCACTGTATCTGGATCCATATGACCGGGTCTTGCAATCAACTGATAGGAAATTAGTTATATCTGGATAGACTATGGTGTGGCTTCTTTGAACAACATCTGGCTGGTCAATGGTTTCTGATTCTGGTTCTCTATAATGAATCTCTTTGCTTTCATGTCCAGCTGGAGATGGCAGTGAGTTTTTTTGACTTTCTGGATTATCCTCTGGAGTTGTCTGTCCCATATCCCCTTCCAAAGTAGTCTGACCAGTGTCTGTGGTAACGCTAATGCTAATATCAGGACTCTTCTCATTTCCTGATTCCCAGGCAGGATTTTCTGAGGACAGGATGCGCCTCTGCCACCTGAAGTCAGCATCATTGATCTCCATGGAGTCCCTGCTCGTCTCAGTCCCATCCTTCAATTCTTCTAAGCGCTGGAGTAGCAGCTGGACCTGCTCTTCACTGAGACCCCTCCCTTGGCTCAGCTCATCTAATGCTCCAAGCAGGGCAAAGACGCAGGACACTGAAGCATAGCATGCTTCAATACCACCTTTGATGCATGCTTCCGTCATCCCGTCCATGATACTGCAATCAATACAGAGTTCATTTAAGTGATGCAACATGTATAAGGAGCACAGCCCTGTCCATTCAACACCATCCATCCATAACTAGGAAAAAAAATGAAGTGAACTTATCCTATAGGACGACTCCTGAGAAAGACAACCAGTATTAGAGCAAATTATTAAATATCACATGCAAACATGGCCATTCTGTAAAGGGAGTGCCAACCAGGGAAACAGTTACCGTGCATTTATACCAGCATGCACGGCGTGTTCTCCCTTACAGACAAGCACTTAAACTGTAAAAAAAAATCTCAGCACCCAAATGAACTAAATTAAAAGCCATCTGTGTCCTGAAAATGATTTTGTCTACAAGATGTGATCTTTACAAGTGCTGACTACCCTTCTTGCTCAATGTGAGCAAGACAATGTTTAAATTTTCTATGACCTCCTTTGACTTCATCTTGGAAATGTACCTCTAAATAAACAGACAGTTATTTCATTGCAAGTTTAGGGACCCATAGCCACAAATTTCCAGTTGTAAAACAACATATTTGGGTATTTTTACAAACTCCACAAGGCAAGTATCTATGCCTTTACAAATAAGCCCAGAGTGACGACAAACCAGCTTTTACCCCTTTCCATTTTCACAGCTTATTTACCAGGGAGATACCCTGGCTACTATTGGGTATGCTCCTGAAAGTACAACTGCTTAAGTGTCCTGTGTGCACAGGTTTAAAAGAGAAGAGGCTAAAGGAGGAAACGAAGCATACAGCTTGAGAAGATCCAGATGGGACTTCCTTTTAGAAATAGACCTCTTCTTGGATTCTGACTCAGAAGAGCAGGGCCCTGCCAAATCACAAAGCTGACGAGGACTGCCAAGTATCTGAAAGGAAAGAAAACAGAAGTAAGTAGAGGATTATCTAAGCATTATTGAAATACAATAAGTAAGCCATAATTCTATCAAACCTTAAAATCTGAGGCAGCAGTACTGTAACTTCTCACAGCAAAAGGAGAGCAGCACACTGATGTTGTATTTATTAAAGCTACCCTTCCTGTTTTTAAAAGCAGAAAAGCAAATAAAGGAGAACAGAATATTGAGCAAGAATCACATACAGAACACTCTCCAGTGCTTTACATTTTTGACTGAATATGTTTCAAGAGAATTTTTATGCCTAAGTAAGTATTTTGCACTTATACCGAAGAGAACCTTTCTCTTCAGTCACCTAGTTACAAAATGATAGAGTCATGCAAAGATAGGCTAAGTGACTCCTTCAGACTCAACCTACTGGGTAGGTCCTTGTTAATGCCCACCAGGAAATACAAGGAGAAAGCATTAAAAACAAGTATGTATTAATAAGACCAAAGAGGCAACATCCATCCTGCAGGAAACAACATTAGACTAAGCTTTTCCTAAAACTTCAATTATCACCTTGCTACTATTTAAAATGAGAGAACACCAAATGAAAGGATGACTGCTAGTTCAGACAACCAAGTGGATGGCTGTGTGGTGTTAAGAGAGATCTTCAGAAACAGAACAGCCTAGATATGCACAAGCTAGAAGAAAAACTCTCTAAGAGATACCATTGTTCCTACAAATTGCATAAGTTGCCTTGTCTTCCACAACATGAGAAGAAAGCTCCCATGTGGAAAGGAAGAGTCCGTGACTTCAGCTGGTGCTCAAACAAGTCTCACTGTGCTCCAGCTCTAGTGCTCTCAGAGGTACTGGGCAAGAGGCCAGAATGGACCGGTCTTGAAATGGCTGCATAAGCCACTAGCAGCTTCCTTGTGGCTATTCAAAAAATGCTCAAAGAAACTGTAGTTCAAAAAACTGGCAAGTAATCAAAACACATATTCACTTTAATGCCTGGAAACTACATTGTGAGGATAAATGTTTCCTTTTAGCAAGAGCAGAGAGTAGGGAAAGATGCCAAAGAAGTTGGAAACTGGTTCACTGTACTCTATCTCACCCAAAAGAGCAGTCATGACTCAGTGATAGGATCTGCTCCACGCAGTACCACAGCATGAGCACTGATGGAGTTGCCACAGTAACTTGCGTTACGGAGAAAAATAGAGCTATTATGGCTTCATAAAACTAAAGATATTTGTCAGAGTGGTGTTGATGTAACAGCTCTGCTCAGAAAGGACGATTGCAACATCCCTAGGTGGGAATGTTTGAAATGGATTGGTATACATGTATCAGCAACAATTACTGCTAAATAAACATTTTGCTTTACCTGCCTGGATTTGCAAACGTGATTATCCTACCTCTTTCATAATTTTGATGGCTTCTACTCGATGTTGAGGTGGAGGGTAAAGCAAAATCCGGTGATACAGAGACTGTAGCACAGGCTTCATTGATTCCACTGACCCCATCAGTCGAACCAGTTCTGCTGCAATATAATATATGGTCCGTGCAACAGGCCCACTAAGGGCAGGTGCTGTGGATGAACAGCCTGAACCTCGGCCATGATCAGAGATCCCTGAGGAAGGTGAATCAGCCTCAAGACAGATGCTGCTGTGGGCAGAGGTGATAGTTTTGTCATGGATTGGATTTCCCAAGATTACTACTAGGGCTGGACACAGTTGCTTCCTGAGAAAGAGAAAAGCAGCAGATGGTAAATGGAAAAAAAATAATCTCACAGGAACAGATTGAAAATAGCCCATGGTTAAATGAGATACATACTCTTGTTTTAATGATCAGTCAACAGCAGTGTTTAGATAGAACAACAAATTATGTCAGGCTTTTTTCATCTCCTAAACATCAGCATGATAGTACATATGGAAATACCTTTGGGTGCTTTAGAAACATGATTGGAAGGTAGAAATTCTAGGTTTCTACGGCTAAGTGTCTCTTCTTCAGTCCAACTTGGGAGCTTTATAAAAATCTGACCAAACAAGTACTAATCTAGGTTAACTAGAAGACCTAATGTTCCACCATTGAACTGCACATGAATGTATTTTAGTAAGCACCCTTAGCTCTGAGACTCTGTTTTCCTGGCTTTTAAAAACATAATTAAAGCTGTCCACAATAACTCAAAGTGTGCACAATAACTACTCATATGCCACTATACACTAAATAACCATCATTCCTCAACTGTCTTTCTGCATGAGCACTCACGTTAAGTGATTCAACACCAGCAGATCACTCTTCTTTGGCAGAGTCAAAGCCAACTCAGCACTTTGCTCCATTAGCTGTTAGTTTAGCTTTGCATTCATGCACTTGACATTTTACTTCAGTCTGCAAGACCTTAATTTATGAAGCCAAGTGATGCATGACAATGAGTCCCAAACCTGGTTTTCACCCATGTCTCACAGGTTCAAGCTAATGCCTCGATCAAGTACCAAATGACAAGTAACAATTCGTAAAATATATCCTCAGGTAAGTATGTTTTATTTTCTCAAGATTTTTATGCAGTCCGGAATTTTTGTTGCTTCTCTTAACATGACTGCTGAAGCAGCTCAGCTTCCTGAAGTCACAGAAAGAAAAACAGCTTTAATCATTAGAATCAGATAATGACTTTGAGTCTGCTTATTTATCTCTCCAACCAGGTACATTTCAAAACATATCAATTAACATTTACTGTTTAAAGAAATGTGCTTGTCTCAAAGCAGGTGTAATCACAGGTTGTAACACCAATATATTCCTCAAGCATCTCAGTCCTATCAAAGTGTATCCATATCAAACTATGGAGAACACTGTCAGAAGAACAGAGGTAAATCTTATCTCTCTGCTCCCTTCTTTATCTTCTGTTCAGAACTGACTATAAAGCTCCAGTCAGAGAGAAAGCTCTGTGTGTGCATTTAGGCAACAGCTCCTTAAAGAATAACAACAGCTACCAGTTGGGATCACAACTTCACCAGACAGGTAATGTTTAGTGTGTACTTATACTACTATATATTCAAAACAATGTTTGCAGTTTAAACTGTTTCTTGTCTTCCTAGTGTTTTACATTTTTTTTTCCTTCCTACTTAAGCAGGTAGCTAGAAGGATGTATATTCCTTGGCAGCAATACACGTTAAGGAGTCCTCGAAGAAGCACTGGGGGGTTGCCCTGAAGGTACATGGTTACAGATACAAACATCTGCAGATTTGCAGCATAAACTGGATCATCAAAATGATGTACACTTAAAATAAAATAGGAAGTGTTTTCTTTTAATTCTTTAAGATCATTTCAGTGACCTTGCGTATACAACGGCCCCACAGTCAGTCACATAAGTGTAAATAAAGGGTTGGGTGAAATTCAAGGCAGAAACTTCTGAAGGGGATTTTTCATGAAAAAGAGAGTTCTGCTCTTACATTAGAGCTCTAAAAGGCCTCAGCACAGAGTCCCTGCCAAGTGTTATCAACATGAAGACCTCCCAGTCCAGCAGTCACTGATGTTCCTGGGACAGCAAGGGAAGTTATGGGTGCCATTACACGTTCCATCCTTAGAATTGGGCCCAAGTCAAACACTTCAATTTCAAAAATTACAGAGTAAAAGTACAAGAAACACATTTGCCAATAACAGTCACATATATCTTTCCTTAATACCTTTCCTTGTGACCTGACAAAGTCACAAGACGAGCGTAAACTGCAAGCAATGGCATATTAGTTACACTCTTGCTTTATTACTGTGACTCAGTTATCCACAGACTATAAAAACCCCACTCTTTCAAAGAAAAAGAAGGAACAGGATTATTTAAGTTGCTCTGAGGTGATGGTATCAAACAGTTTAGAGGTATATATGAACACCAAAGACATCAGGCCTTTCTGGTGAAGTGTATAAAAAAAGAGAATTTCTTGATTAAAGGGGAAGCATCATGAAGATTGTTTAGCCTCAGCCCCTACACCATGCAAGTCATAAGCTCTTCTGGTCACCAGCCCATCATTTGACATTAATTTTGCTTATCTTCCTGTATTACTGCATCAGATCAGTAAGAATCTGTACAGTACCCTTCTATGACAAGCAGAATATCTTTGTGTTTAATGCCACACACAAATCCAAACTAGTGCAGAAAGCATAAGAGATTTTCTGTTATGGATAAACATACTGGATTTCATTATATGAATTCACTATCAGGCTTTAATGTGCTCACTGAGCAGGAGATCCTACCCAATCTTATATGAAGCACAGAAAGAACTGACAATAGGTTAACATCAAGCTCTTCTCACATCTGGAGACCTACTACAGGTTTGTTTGCATGGCTGGGGGAGAAGGTCCTTTTATATTTACAAACTTAGTATTTCCATTAGTCTTCAGATGTACTCACCATATTAGATCAGTGAATCCTTTGTGCTGGTGCATGCTGGGAGAGGAGCTGTTTAACATGGAAAGGATGCACTCCAAGTAAAGAAGCTGAAGTTGCCGATTGTCACTGACAAAAAGATGCCATTCACATCATATTAAAACAATGATTATTTAATTTTCTACAATAACTGTATTAGTTCACTTGAAAATTATACCATACGTTACAGCATTTGATTTATTTTGCTTCTATCCATCTATAACGGTGTGATGACCATCATCCCATTTATTTTGTACTGACCGCATGCAGTGATCTGCTACTTTAAAAAAAATCTCAGTGAAGAAAAGAGGAAGAATAAAACAGAAGTAATTACTCAAATTCAATCTAAACTTGAGAAGGTAGGAATCCTTAAACAGAGAAAAAGGAGACAACAGAAGATTATGGACTTGGATAATTTCTTCAGACAATCTGAAGCACATTTAGGCTGCTCTCTTCTGGTTATTTTTAACTCTTTTCTTGGTGACGACCACAATCGTCAGAAGTCAGTGTCTACAGGCAGAAAGTTGCATGATAACATGACTACCTTTCAGGGCCTTGCCAGTAACTCTGTCAGAACCATAACCATAAAGGAAGCTTCATGAGAAAGAATACTAAAAAAGCTGTGGATGCCTGGAACTGATACGCTTCTTACAATGTGTTAATGCAGATCATCATCATCTTACAGTTGACACTTGCGTGGTCATGCACAGGGCATCCCTGCACTCTTGATTTAATTTTCCCAAATGGTGACACTGATTAAATAATGATAAGTAAGGCACTCTTCCCTTTCAAATCTTGCTGAAATTAGAGACACTTGTGGGAGGAAAGTCTATAGAAAAACTGCACACAGATGTCTGTGCTATTTCTGGCTCTGTAAGTTCCTGAAAATTGTAGAGCACATAACACTCTGTTACTGCTCATAACAACCACATTTTAAAGTTATGCTCATGCATTTCCAAGTAAGTAGAATGTACGATATTCCTAAATTTAAGGAATTCTTTGATAATGCAAATTATTTCCATTGGAGAAATGCTGCCTTTCTAAGAAGGACATATTAATTCGTTCCCAATGTAGTTTCTGTTAGGTCTTTCCATGGCTCTTGTTATTCTTTCTATGACAGTTGCTTCCAGCAAGAAAACTTCTCCTTTGATAAGTATTTCACTGTTGTATGGAAGTTACTTACAGTTTAGACTTACTAGAAGTTTTTAAAGCTGAACAGTGCACAAAGAAGGCAAATAAGCTCCTCATTTCAAGCAAGGATTAAATGAATGCATCATAAACAATACTTCCTCTAGTAAACACTTTGTTTAACCACAGCTTTGCTCTCTAATTCCAGAACTGCAACAGTACAATCACATATATCAGTGAAACTCTCAAACTCCAGGTAATAAATTGAAATTATGAACTGAAATAACTTACTTTATGACAGCCTGGAGCTTCTCACAGAGCACAGTGAGGACAGATACAACATCATCACAAAGAGACTCCACTGAAGTACCTATAAAAAGGACAAAGATCAGAGGCATTACATATGAGCAACTGGATTACAACCTCAATTCACTGCATGGACTTTCAGAGCTGGTCAAAGATTCTAAACAAGGAGCGAGGCTACAAAAATTCACAGAGAAGATGCAATAGAAAAAGTCCTAAATTAGAAAGTGATCTCCACAAAATGCAAAAGCAGCAGTATTAAATCCAGAGAGAGCACATGCATTTACAGAAGATTAGCTGAAATCCAATTCAGATAATAAAATAAGTATACAATTAAATAATAAAAAAGGCTCCAGTATTTCTACATGGCAGTCAATTTCTGTATCTCTCCCTTCACTTTGTCTCTCCTACACAGCTTCTGGTGTCTGACAAGGTTCTGATCTTAAAAGAAGATGCTTGTGCTCTTCAAAGATTTTAGCCTCCATTCACACTAGTTCTGCAGAAATCCTGTGAGGAGGTCAAAAGCAGGGATTATTTTTATCTATCAGAGAAGATGTTGAAAGTTAAGCCAGAAGGGGAGTAGAAAAACATTCTCTTGTAAAATAGTTATTTGGCAAGTGTAAGCACACCTTCAATAGTGATGTGCTTTCAAAAGTGGTCATTATAAAAACAGTATCTTTGGTCTGCAATATAATAAAAAATCATTTACAGATTCTATATCCTACTCCATGAATTTATTTCAATTTAGGAAGTAAAGCCACTTACTAAAACATTCTCCAGAATACCAATTCCTTAATTACAGAAGTTAGCATCTTGAAACAATAATTTATTACAATGTTGAATGCAATGCCGTTACCATGGTCCAAATGAAGACAGAACTGAAAATACCAGGAGCTAACAGGGCTGTCTCAGTTCTTACCAGAGGCAACAGAGAATATCAAGCTATGGAGAAGGTATGAAAACCTGAAGGTGAAATTCCCATGACATCAAACAGCACTGTGTTGATGAAAGGAAAGTTAAGAATAAAAAAGTTGGAGTGTAAGGAGTCACTAAAAAAGTGTTACAAGTACCTTGACTCTTGAATTTTTGCAGGGTGTCATGGTTTTCAATTGTCTGTTGAGGAAAGACAAAGGTGGTGTAATTGGTGCAAGGAGCAGAAAAACACCATAGAAGCAATATTTCAATAGCAGAGCTTTCTTTTGTGTCCTCTACCTGTTCTGGCTTTTTGTTTGTTAGGTTTTTTTTAAGTGAAGCTTTTGCAAAACGTTTTTGAAATGTTTTTAAAAATTCTTTAAGATCTGTTTAACAGTCATTTGGATTAAATGAACTCACATCTCATTGAGCTGAACAAGAATTTCTAACTTCTTAAGGGATTTCCTATACCTAAAACAACTTAGTAATAACTAGGCATGTAAGTTACATAGAAAATAACTGAGAGGAAATCATAGTTTCACAAAGTACTTAGAAACCAAAGTCAATCGAGTATTAGAGAGTTTAGAACATTAGCATTGTTAAGGTTACAGTACCAACAGAATTAATGGCAGTCAGGAAATGGAAATGACCTCTTACATCATGTGGTTCAGCTGTGGTATAGGATTCTTCCTATTAGTGCACAAAGGGGTCAAGCCAAATTCTTCTCTCAAGCATCAATTACAAACTGCCAGGAATTAAATGCATCTCTCATATGCTTTTACCTAGTCCTCAGCTAAGAAAAGAACTAACAAAACTGAAGACACAAAAACTAACAAAATTTGCAGACCCAAACTGAAATTTCAAAACTACTGGTTGTATTTGTTTGTTTGGGGTTTTTAGTAAATATTTTGGCTAGTAAAAATGAACCTACTTAGCACAAACAGAAGGTAAGTTTATGTAAACTGAGTAATTCTGTTCAGCAGTTGCTCAGTGAGATAAAAGCAATCTAGCCTCCTAATCTGAAATAGAAGGGATCGTCTTAACCCAAAACAGATGTAAGGAAAATAATCTGCACAACTACAGTTCTTAAAATTTCCTAATACACAGAAACTGACTTTTACAGATAGTACTTTTTTGACAATATGATACTATAGAAAGCAGCACAAATGTAAAAAGTCAATGTAATATGTGTACCCAGAATATTTACAGTTTCACTGAAAATGTGCTGGGATTTCATTCAAAGAGCTCTCATGGATTCCAATAATGCAATAAAGAGAATTACTTTTGTTTTGCTAACAACTAAGCAAAGAATTTCACGAGCATAAAATTATCTTCTATAAAAAAAAAAAGTAGAAGAAAAACTTCAATTACACTTTCCTTAGTTGAGAATTTGTTTTCTTTATGTAAATATTTGTCATGCAAAAACTTTTAGCAGAAGGATCCTAGGAAAACAAGCAAAGAAAACAAAAGAATTGAAAAGGCCAAGGCAGCCTGACATCAGAACAAAGCCTCTTTTGTTTAATGGAAGGGAACAAAAAATAAAAATTAAAAAAAAAAAAATCAGCCAACCAAAGGAGCTGACAATGTGAGAGCTGAGTTTCCCATAGACTGCTCTGAGGCAGGCATGGTTGGAACCCAAAAAAAGCTTTTAAACAGGATTAATTGCGGAAGTGTCAAATAAAAGCCGTAAGGCACAACAAGCCAGTACAACACACTGCATTCAGAGAAACAAAAAGGTATGCAGCCATGGACATGGAACCATTTGTTGATGCCAGAAGGCTCACCATGTTTTCTTGCTTTTGTCGTAACTGTAAAGTCAAGTCACTCAACATTTGGCTGAGGGTTGCCCGCACAGCGGTGTTAATGCTCCGCTGGTGACAGCTAGATACATATGTCTCAATGCAAACCTGATGAGGAAACAAGATAGCAGCACAAAGATATGAACTGTAACTTACCAGTAACACATTTCAGGAGGTATTGATACCAAGGTCTCTCACATGCAGATAGTCAGCCTTCCTTACTATTGCTTTATTAGCACATTAGAAGTTTTCAGCAGTATGGAAAACCAAGTAAGTAGCATCTAGAAGCAGCATGCAATTCATCAGTCTCATAGCTGCACGAATGGTAGGGCAAAACTGGCAAAGTCTCCTTCTGTCAAATACAAGTGATTTTGGCACTTGCCTCGCTCTGTAGATAATTCATTAAATGTGGATTTGATTGTTCATTTCTTGATACTTACTTGTAACCACCCCTCTGCAAGTCTATGTCTGCAATGTAAATACCCTCCAATTTTTCAGGTTTTCTTGAATACAAACTATATCTTCAGTGATTCAAGACATCACACATGAAAGCTCTTGCCTTATTTTCCCTTTCTCAACTAAACAGAGAGAGAGCATCCCAGACATTTTCAAGTGTATGTACGTTGCTCGTTACCCCATGCAAGAAACACTATGCAAATGACAACCTGAGACTGATTATCTTCTTTGACAACACAGTAGAATGGGTTAGTTGTATGCATCTGCAGGATATAAAGGACCAAACTGACAGCACGTCTCATTCTTATTGCCCTTTTTTGAGGTTCTAAGTTTGCCCCAAATATATAAAGGATTTTATTTAGTTTAAGGTCAGTGATGAAGATGGTCTTCTAAGTTAAAAGGCGGCCTGGACCAATCCTGCCCATCATTCAGCTATCACCTGAACTCCAGTGGACAAAAAAACCAAACCCCTAAAAGCCTGTTAACCATGTACAGCCCTTTGCAGAGGCCAAACCATTCCAGTGCTGCTGAGATTATTCTTTCAAGCTGTAAGTTTTCTTCTAGAGTACCTAATTTAATTGATGAAATATCATTCTTAAAGGTAGGCTGACTTTCTGGAAAGAGCATGGTTGATATCTCCTCCTTTTCTCCCCTCCCCATGCGAGCTAGTAAGCAACAATACTGTCCACTTGAGCTCCAATCTTACAGAAGACCTGTGTTCTAAATGGCTGGGCAAGATACCTTTTGAAAAGCCATTGATGAAGAAGCATCAGTAAAAATGCGAGAGCTCAGGGCTCCAAAGAGGTGTGTAATGGACATTTTGATCATTTCATGCATTCGGGGACTTCCAGCTCTATGGCATGCAAAACACAACTAAGGGCAAAACACAGAAGGGTTAGCTAATGAAACACAACAGAGTCAAACAAAGCAAACCACCAAAAGGTACATGGGAGTAACAAATATACACATAAAACCAAGAAAACACAAACTAAATTTTCTTGCAGGTGTCTAGGCAAGCATGGGAAGGTGCCCAGGGGAAGATTTAGTCTATTTTTAATACTATTAATCTATTTTCAATACTATTAATACTTAAGCACAAATTATAGTACTCTTCATGTTGGATGCTTTCTTAATTTGAAGCTGATAAGGTTCAGAAAGATTTGGAATGCCATTATTTTGTACACATGAATTGCAAATGATGAGGCAGTGCAAAATGGCCAGACTGTAGCTTTGTTTTTCAGAGATAGTCCTCAGAGACTTCTATCAGTAACAAAGGCAGCACCTTTCCAGTTCTGCAGTGGCTCCACTTTGCTACAGAGTACAGGCTAGGAAAAAGAACTAAGGGACTGACTTGGAAAAAAAACGTCAAATAGCTTGGGCAATGGAACAGAAAGCTCCTTTCTGCCACCTTTCCCTTAGAGCAAGTCAGAAGGTTAACCAAATGCTAAACTGAGAAATTATTTTCTGTTTCCTACTGCTTATGCATTGCAGAATTCAGATACAAAGGCATAGTGATTCCAGCTATTAAAGTCTTTGCCTTACCTAAAACCTGGGTAGGAAGAAGCATGTATGTGCCCGGTAGGGTTTGCTGTTTCAAATGATCTAGGCATTCACTGAGGCAGTATTTTCTCAAGGAGTGTGGGGAAAATAACTGTACCTCCAAACACTCCAAATAGAAACATGTACACTCTGTATTACAGCTTGTTCCAATTCACTGAAGGAAATGAGTTTTGTTTACTTTGCTGGCACATCTCATCTGCCTGCTGTTGAGCTCTTGTTCACCATAACAGAAAAGAACCATCACTGTGCTAATTTGTATCAGTACACTACCTATGGTTTTTAAGAGCCAGGATAGCCTTTGGGAATGAAAGTGAAGTGCAGCTACCAAGAACAGCAGTGTTTAATGTCTATCTATGAGAGACAACTGCCATTTTCCAGGATGCTTTTTATGAATAACAGCCCTCTTATTATCCAAATTTCCACAGAGAACAGAAAATATGACTTCTGATACAGCTTATAGCACACAGAACATGACTGATTGACGGTTTCCCTCCAGACTAAGGCAGTGCTCTTAAAGATTGAAATCTAAGGGTTTAGAGTCACCAAATATTTTTCCCAGAAAGTACTTCGTTTAAACTAGAGCTCTTTGCCTACAGCAAAGAGATGCACTAAGCTGAATTCATCAAATTTTGCCTCACATATTAGAAAGTCCACTGACAAAAACTGCAGTAGGGGAAACAATCTGTTTTCTTTGGTTTGGAACACTGACATAAAGAGGGTTTAGTGAAACTTAAAAAACTGTGACTTGCCTTAAACACCAATTCAGTTCATCCTTGCTGCAGCATCTGCAGGTGGGGCTTACAATGATATCCAAAAATAGGTATACCATACAGTCTCACCCAGCACAAGGAAAAACCAAAGTTGTGCTAATCTGGAATAATTACTACCTTTTTGTATCCTGTATATGTCATATACGTGAACTGTGGACTTTTAAAGCCCATTTGTTACAAAATGGAAGCTGTTTTCTTCAATTCCTGGTTATCTCTATAGCCCCATTCTCAGCTTCCAGTAAAACAATTCAAGGTCAATTTTATTCTTAAACTTGGGAAGTACTGTAATATTCAGGTAAATTGAGCTACTTTCACATGGGATTTTTCTTTTTTTACAAAAGTCCCACCCAAAATAACAAAAATCTGAGAAGGAACAAGTCCCTAAATGTCTACAAACACCTGGAGTACAGGACATGTATATAATCTTTACATTTTTTCATGGGCATTTCCTCTGCCTATACCATGTTAACAATATAATTTTATAATACGTTCCACACACAACAGTGTGTGCTGCACAGGAGGATTAAGTGTTCCTGTGCATCTTCTCTAACCTGAACAAACAACTTTGCTTGCTACGAAATGTACTAAAAATATCACCCACCTATAAAGGCTTACTTAATATACCTGCAGGTATGTTTTTCTACAACCAAAGATTCTATACAACTTAATTGAGACTAAAATCTAAAGGAATAAAGGGAGTACAGTGACTAATAGCACGCTTGCTTAAATCTTTTACTTGGATGTATTAGGAAAAAGATACACACGAGGCTAACAAAGCACACTGAGACACTTCTAACATGACACACTATGGCTTATACACCTCTCTTAAGGAAAAACTTCATTAGCTATAGACTTGCAGCAGGTAAGAAATCAGCACACTGCTGTTTTATAAAGAAAAAAGCAAAGTAAAGTAAATATGAGTAGTAAATGTGCAACACTGTAACATACAATAGGTCCATTTCCAAAAGTGCCTTCCCATGCAAGCCTGTCAAACCTGCCCAACTTGCAACTATTTCTTCACACTAGAAATAAGGTAATATCAGTCCCTAGGATGGTAGTTACGTTTTGGACTAGTTCAATTCCAGGTTATGTAAGAAAGTCATGCTCTAGGTAGCGGGGAAAAGTTAAGTGACACAAGCCATGGTATGACAGAGGCACTTACCTCAGCAATCTTCAGCACTGAACTCCCATTCAGTTCAAATGTAGAGGTATATGTTATACAGAGCAGGACCTTGCAACAAAAGAGAGGGAGGAAGGAAAAAAATTAGTTTCACTGGTTATTGCCTCCCTTTCCCACCCATGTGCTTTTAACCGCGGTTCCTTCCTTCCAATTTTTAGAGCAGGCATCAGAAGCTTCTTAGCACCATGTGTTACTGGGATAGAGGAGATCCAGCTGAGATGCTGCATCTGTTGGCCCCAGAGGTACCACTCAATGGATTACTTCTTACTGTCTCCTACATATGACCACCAAAGAAAGACAATCCAGTGATCAACTCTGACCTTAGACTCCATAGTCAGAATTCATTTATATTTTAACCATAAGCTTTGAATGATTTATAATCAGTCCCTTAATTTATTTCTAATAGTATAACAAAGGAAGAAGGAAAAGTGCCTACAATACAAGTTATTACTTAAGAGGCAAAGATGTATTATGTGAGACAAGCCACTAATTACTGCCTGACATGAGGATTTCCCAGCATAGGATATTTCCAGTAAGTGTATTACAGCCATTTGATAATGAGCATCTAAAAACCAATTCATATGTCCCAATTAGTGATGCGAGGCTTGTCCTGTCTTGAACTCAGCAGGACGAATAAGAACTAAAAGCCCCATCTAATACCATACTTCGAAGACAGGGAGAGTGAGAATGTGATGTCATCTACCACGTCTAGTGGGGCAAAGTGCAATACCTTTAGTGTCTGGAGATGTCCTCCCTGTTTCCCTTCCTCCTTTTCAATCCCTCCTGCCTCATAGAGGGATTGTTTTGCTTGGTCTGAAACAGTATGAGTTTCCTGGGATAAGTGTACCAGCAAATACCAGCCACATTAACATTAATGTTTTGGTCTCTACAACTTCTCAGCCCCTAAAAACTACTGTCCTCTGCTTCACAAGGAAATTAGGGGCATCAGATAAGTTAGCATTACTGATTGTTAGCTACAACTAAAGTACAGAAGAGCCTATCCATGGATGAGTGTGACATGTTCCTGGAAAAGGACATAAATAACCTTCTCTGCATTTTGAGAGTCAGACTGAAAAGTTTCTACACATTGAAATGCACACCACCTTTACAAATATTTTTCTCATCAGAAAAAAACATATTTCACTACAGGATGTCACACGTTACTCCAAGGTTGTTTGGGGTTTTTTGTTTGATTGTTTGCTTCATTTTGTAAATAAAATACCTATCAGGAGCTTGATCTTATTACTACAGAAGATGATTTTACTATAAAAAGTGTTCCTAGGAAATCACTGCGTAATGGCAATTTTACCGCTGTCTGTATGTGTTATCTTGCCTTGACTCTCAGTCTTTCATAAAAATAAGCCAAATAGTGTGGATAAATACCAGAGGTAATGGCAATAAAAAAGGGCATACTACTCTTCAGAAGTCCTGCACTAGAAACTCTTTTTTAGATATTTAGCGTTTACCTTTAGAGCAAAGCAAACGTTCTCAGCCAAGTTTCTTCTCTATGGTTTCTCTTTTCTTTGAAATGAACAAAATGGATTTTCTCATCTTAAAAGTGCTACCCAGCCTACCTCAGTATTACAAGGAGAGATACGAGCTACAGAGCACTTAAACTTGCCAGAGATATAAATCTAATTCTAACTACAAACAATTAAGAATGCTGTGCTTTGGATTTCTTGATATGAACTCCATAAATTTCTCTGCAATCCATAGCATTTACTGGTACATGGACAAGTGCCAGTGAGAAGAAACTGTGATAACGTCTTTTCATGTCAACAGACCAAATTCTACAGAATAATGGAAAAGTAAGTGGTCAATTGCAACAACTCTCAATAATTTCATTTGGTTAATAAGTATTTAAGTTATAAGGGCTGTTATTTTCATCTGCTACTCAGTATATACCTGCAAAATTTAACACTCCAAAGTCAAACAAATTTGTTTGGCATTAACTGGATTCTAAGCTACTTGTCAGCCTTGCAGTCAGCTGTTGGGCCTTGCTTTCTCAGCTGTTAATTAACCTGAAATTTTCTAATAGCTGTGAGAGCTCAACAGCCAGCTAAAAAATATATTCATTACTTAAGGAAAAAACTGTGATTTATACTCTCCAGACACTGCTCTGTAAAACACAGGTTTAGAACATAGTTCAGAAAGCCAGAGACAGACAACTCTCACCTCTCACTGACAAATCTCTTCTTATGCTGAGCCGTGATGGACTGCCAGGCACATGACTAATCTTACCCAGTGGTTTGTGTGTCCTGAATTTCCCTACTTGTAAGACCTCATTTGCTTCAAGGGATTTTCTTCTCTCTTGTCCCATCTTGGCTTTGTAGAGTGTGCTATTATCTAATGCTTTCCAGAGATCAAAACCTGGAAGTCAATATACTACAATACATGGAAGTATACAAGTTTAGGCATTCTTTAAGGCTCTTGCTCTTCCAAATCTCTTCTTCCCCTCCTTTTTTTTTTTTCTTTTAATTTTATTTCCCTCCTTTAGAGTGCTGAATTATGAAAAGTTATCACACACACACACACATAATATATATGTAAAAAACCTGCAAGTAACAGGTGAATGATAGAAAGCTCAGATATCAAGTGCAGTGAGGAAGTGATGATCAAATCCTTGCTATGAAACAAAAGGGAAATTTGGCAAAAAGACTACTAAGTTTTGATTGCTACTTTTTGTAGAAAAAGAAGATCTGGGAACCTATTAGCTAGAGAAAGGGCATATGATCTGATGTAATCAAATGACAGAAGCAACGGTTATGAGCCAGTATATTCTTAGCTTGCTCCACTGCTATGGTCTTCCCTCACAAGTAATTTGAGAGTTCTGAAACACAGTCTCTGAGCAACATACAAAACTGCTCTCAGCTATGATTCCCATCAGCACTGCTGCAGGGCTCATTTACAGTCTTGGCAATGATCCAGACACTTAACTTGCATGTTTTCCCATTTATGTGGAACAAACAGGAAGACAGCAGGTTTCTCTTTTAAATTACAGGATGAAAAATGGGATTAAAACCAATCAAACAAAACCAAGCTTAATCGCTCAGATCCACTAAAAACACAGAGTCTCCAGACAGTATATGCCATAGGCTGCTTAACTGCTCATGACATTAACTCAAACAGTCTGTATTTTAAAAACAATAAAGAAAGATAGGCTTTCTTGAGCAATGACATTTTGGTTTTGACATCACTTTTAGGGAAAGCAAAAACAAAACTACAAAGCAATTCCTAGTAACTACAAAGCAATTCCAGTGCAAAACAAAATTGAAAATCAGCTTTTACTGATTGGTATGGACTGTAAACCACATTTAGTTCCTTTTTCTTTTTTTTTATTAAAGAAGGAGTTTATATGACTATAGAGATAGTTTCAAAGTCACATAACCCCCAGGATTTTTTACTTGGCTTGCATTATCTTGCAAATGTCTGGATGAGATCATATTTCCATAAATGGCTTATCCATAATGAAAGTATTTATTTTAATTACTTTTGAAGCTCTGACTGTCATGGAACAAGAAATACAATTCCTACTCCCTGGAGTATCAACTATAGTATAAAAGCATATGCATCGGTAATTTTCAGAACAAGTAGAAACAAAACCGAAAAAAACCTGCTTCTGATGCCACGGTGAAGGTCAGTTGGCACAAAATGTATAGGATTTGAACTGCAATACAATTAAACTGACATTACAATGTCTATCCATCCTGTACCACGTGCTCTAGGATGACCCTGCTTGAGCAGGGAGGTTGGACCAGATGACCCACCAGATGACTTCCAACCTGAACCATTCTGTGATTCTGTGTGATCCCATATTTTAAGAGAGATTAAATGTTCAAGGCCAGATTGGATAGGGCTTTGAGCAACATGGTCTAATGGATGGTGTCCCTGCCCATGGCAGGGCCATTGGAACCAGATGAGCTTTAAGTCCCTTCCAATCTAAACCATTCTGATTCTATGATCTCTTGAAAAGGGAAAAAGAGGGAACATTTTTAGATTGTAAGGCTGCTAACCATTTCTAGCCAAGTTCCCCAAGTGCTTTGCACTTACTTGTAGTATAAAGCAACTCTTGCATTGAAGATTTTATGGTGGAGGCACGTCAAATAAACACCGTGTGCTACAGAACAAAGCAAGTAGCAGCCCGAAGAAAGAAAGGAAAGGTAGAAAATTTTAAAATCTCAAAACGAAACAATTTTGCAGCCACCTCTAAACCCTTTGTGGGATTCATAATAGAAGCCTTTCCTGATTTGCTTTACTTGCAGGCTTGTAAACTTGGATGCAATGTGGGATGGGATGATTGTCAAATCCTGCCTCCTTAGAGGAAAAACTCTGACAGAAGACAAGGCAGGACTACTATCTCAGTAGTAAGATATTTAAAGCAGTCATCCAATATTTCTGCAAAACAGTTTGGATGGGAGATGCCCTCTTATTGTCAGAATAACTGAAAACATGCTCATGTTGCACTCTTTGGCCTTGAAGGAAAACAAGGGCAGGAGAAACAAATTTATTAATGATGTCATGTACACTGTGTCACCATGTATCCCTGTACAAAACAGCAGATTTTAATTACAAAGAGAGAGTGTGTCTCCCATGAATTAGTAAACCCATAAATGCTGCTCAGCATTACGAATGCATCAAAGCTTCAGACATAAAGACTGCATTTGGTGCAGAAGCACCTCATATATTATCAGTAGTGACAAGCTGAATGCTCTGAGAAGACAATGCCCATTTAGTTCACTGGACTAAAACAGAACTGCTGCTGAACACTGTTTGTGGTGGTATGAAACCAAGTGAAACTCCTGCTTATGTAGTACAGTTGTAGAAGGGAAAGAAATTATTTAAGGCTCAATTGATACTTCACAGTTTTTCACAACACTGACAGGAGCTTTTATCTTTAGAATTATAGCAGTTAAAGGCAGGGAAAATTAAAGAAAAAGGCTGACTAGCAGCACTAGGATGGCATTTCCCCCTTTACAGCCTATTTAGGTGTACATCATTACTTTATAAATTAGAATATACAAATTTGAGTAAAACAAAACTGAAAAAGGACAAGTACAAAACTAAAAAATACCAACAGGAAGTTTAAAGAGTTCCTCAATAAAAATGAAGTTATTATAATAAAATCATGCATAATGCATATTATAATAATAAAAATGCATCTGTTATCAAAATTATTCAGAAGTATGTCAACACATAGATGTAAATAAACACAGAGCTGTCAAGGAAAAAAAGACTGGGGATATCTGCTGCGTGGAAAATTCTGACATTTATTCCTGACAACAAGAGAATGTTTTGTGAAGGAGAGAGGGAAGACAACTTCCTTGCCCTCAGATATATGGAAGGCTCCACCTCATATCAGGGAGATGTTCTATATGACACTGTATGTTAGAACAGCTGATTTAAATTTACTGTTTCAAGTCTAGATTAATTGGCGAGAAGTTAGCTTGAAGACAACCTAAGGAGTGGGGTCACACAGGCTGTCTGGCCAGCCAGAGGATTTCACCATATCCCAGACCATATCCCAATCTGATCGAGGAAATTGATATTAAGAAGCCAGATAAGGTGGTTTTGTGGTTGCAACACCAACCACTATGCCACATGAAGTTTCCGTATCTTTCTCCTCTCTCACAAAAGACACGCGTGAGGAGCCCCAGGAAAGAGAACCCAAGGAGCTGGCTGGCGGTGTCAGAACAGCTTATTAGGACACAAGTTCTCTCCTCAGCTCCCCCAGGACCAGGCAGTATTAACTGCTATAGTGTCAGTGGCCCTCATCATGGGATGTTCACAAGCAGAGAAGGTCTAATCTACGTGCATCTGCGCACAGCTGTGGCACATCTGGATGTGTATAATACACACATAATATACGTGTACAATTGCACACAAAAGCTACGGCAAGTGACCATTCAATGCCACTGTTGTGTGGACAATTTGGCTGGCAGAATTTGGCACTGTCACCACCAGTAAGCATTAATGTCTGGCAACAGGGAAAAGATTAAAAGGCAATATATGAAAGTTAAAGGGTTTCTGTATTTGGGTTTGTGAATATACAACATCTTTCCAATTAATTTTCATAACGGTTAACTGATCTCCAGGTTCTTGGTATGTGTCTAAGATTAAAGGAAGTCTGTAAGAACTTGTATTTCCACTCTGGACAGGTGTGAAATTACACTTTCCAGAGCTAGGGACTTGCTACTTTTTGTGCTGATGCCAACAGTTTTGATTATACCACACCAGTTCTGACGTGACAGAATGAGCACCTTCTCCATCTGAAAACACCTTCATAGCCTCATAGCACTGAGACAGCTAAAAGTTTTGCATCAGAATTTCTTCAGGCAAGAAACTGAGCCTACTTATCTACCCTGCAAATCTTTCAAGAGACATGACCAGCCCTCTGTTTAGATTTTTAAAGCTACACATCTGTCCAAACCCAGAAAGGTTGTTCAGGAATATGAATTCAAGCACAGAAAGGTACTGAGAAAAAGCTGGATCCTGGAGAGAGGCTTGATTTTTGAGACACTGCATTCACTACTGACTGGCTTAGGCAGTTCTCATCCAGTATTCTTTTGCTCACATTCAGGCCATTACCACTGTCATTCTTTTGGATCCCTTAAGGAGAAAGCTCAACTATTTAACTCAAGACTGGTTTCTGCTACAATGACCAGGCACCTAAGAACCAAGGGACTTCTTTAATCACAGAACTAGGCATTTATCATAGTTCTAATTAACTTGGGAAAGGATGAGCTTATCTTGAAGCACACAAGGTAGGTCACTTAATCAATTAGAATTAACCTGGTTACTTATAACTAAGCACATGAATAAAATAACTTACAAAAATAACCAGAAAAAAATGAGAGAAGCAAACTCCAGAGAATCTGGGTTTGTAGTTGGCCCACATTTCAACAATTTAATTTATGAAAAGGCTAAGCACTAAGACCTCTATCTGGCATTCCTCTGCAGGAAAAGGATCTTATTTTCATGATGTTGTGCAAGTCTTTACAGAATCCCCTCTTTAACAGAGCCGATGCTAACACATCTCTGAATTAAGGACTGGAAAAAAAATCAGTTATTGCTTATAACAGCTCATACGAGACACCACTATTACAAGAACTAAAGTACATTCAGGCAAAACTTTGTTCTACAAATCTTCAGCAATTTTTTCTCTCATTAATATATATTTTAAACCAGTTCAGGATTAAAGCATTCAATTAAAGTCGCATAACGGTTTTCATTTTTTACTTTATTTAAAACATAGTCCATCTCTGCTTAGAACATGACTGGACTAAAATTTATATTGCAAGTAGTGTTGAAAAATGTTTGCATTAATGCAGTGCATAAAATATACTGAGAGGATAAAATGGTCTCTTATTCCAAAATTCTATATTAACTAAAATACATAGATTTACAGCAAGTATCAACAACTGGATTGCTGATTCCCATCCTGATAATAGCAGTCTCTCTTCCCCATTTCCATTTAGCAGTTACATTTTTACTGCTGCACCAATGAATTTTTGTTTTTAATGGGCAGAGAAATCACTTTCTTTACTCCTATATGAAATTATTATACATGCCATGCCTCAAAGGTCTGCACAGGGAACAACATAGTTTACATATACCTTTAAATCCAAATTGTTTCACAGTCCATTTTCCTCCTCCATTTGATTTTACATTTCAGGACAAAGCAGAACAGTTGCAAATTATATACTACAAAGCATAACCAAACTGTGTGTGAAAGGATACATATAATAAATATTAATCTTAAAACAATGAGAACATATATATCTGTGAGAGTTTATTACAGTGATCACCTCATTTACTAGTAATAAAGAAAAAGGTGTAGAGTATAATCATCCAAAAAGGCTGGGATTTTGCAGTTGCATTCTGCCAACATTTTGGATCAAACAGTTTCGAACAACTTTTCAAATGCATAAGTTATTCTTTGTGATGGAAGGCAAAAGACCAGCTCAACAGCAAAAAAGTTTCTGACAAGTTTCTGAAAAAGTTAACCATAAGTTCCGCTTGGTTGCCCACGCACAATCCATCTTAATTCAATATTTGCATCGGATCAGGACTGCCTCCCTGAACCTGTAACAACATGGATGTGCAGAACCTAAAACAGGTCAACTATAATTGTTAAAAAAACTAAGAACAAAAAAACTAAGAACAAAAAACAAACAAACAAAAAAACCCCAACCAACCAAACAAACAAAAAAACCCACCAAGACAAAACCCACCAAAATGAACAAACAAAAAACCTTTCTACAACTCCTTGTAGACCTTCAATAGTGACCTTTTCAAGTTACTAATTTGACAGCATAATTGGGGCCCTATCAATTAGTTATTACAGAAAATAAATTAATAAAAACTAGGATATGACTCTTAGCACCTTGCATCTTTAAGCCATTGTGGTAGCAATCTTGGAAAGAACAACTGCAAATACCCAATCTAAAGACAGCTTGTCATTACACAAACTAAGTTTTACCATAGAACTCTATTTCAGATTTCAGTTCTGAATATACCTGAAATGAAAACTGAAATCACAAAAAGAGCTATATACTATTATTACTGGAGAGTTCCCAAATGCTGTATTAATGGATCAGAGGCAAAGATAAAAGATTGTCTTGACACAGCAGATTTAACAAGGGTTATTAAACCTCATTCATAGATTAAAAAAACTTCTAGCTGACTCCTCACTGAAAGCCTACAGAAGAAAAATCAGTAAAATTTTGCCCATTGGCAAGAAGTACACCTAATCCACTAACAAATGCGATTTGGAGTCACTGGGAATAAACTAACCTTTACTAAATGAAATAGCTGTTCACCATGGACAAAAAATAAATAATCAGAACTAGAAAAGTCTTCTCTCTCTCAAGTCATTCTGGAAGATTATTTTTTGGTTTCAAAACAATTCCCAAGTCTATTCAAAACCCACTACAAGTAAAGTGGACGCAACGCAACTGAGTGAAATCTTCTCAGAGGTAATATGAAACAAAGCTCGCAAGCTCCACTGATAGAAACATCTTATATATTTATAAGAAGTCCAGCATATCATAACTCCATTAATTAGAATAGTGAAATAAAGAAAAAATATTTGAAAACCCACCAAATCAGAAAACTGGAATTTCTTTCACAAAAGGTCATTATTCTCTTTCATGCTTGAAAATTTCAGTCTTGCAAGTGGTAAATTTCTTGGGAAATCTGGGCAAACAGAACTGACATGCACTGAATTACATTACAAAGTTTGATCTCGGACTGAAGAAAACAAAAGGATGCAGTAGAAAGGGAAATTTTACATGACTAATCATGCCTTTTTCTTAAGAACAATCTGTTTACTGCTAGTTCCCATTACATTACACTGTGTCTAGTTTATCTAGAGAACTTATTTCTGTTTGAGGACTCATCTACTAATTTGTAATTATTCATTAAACTTGTTTTTGTTGTTATTCGAGAATAATGTTCTCACAGATAGAGAAGTATGGCATTATTAAGAAGGTTGTCAAATGATATTTGAAAGGGACCATAACAATAGTGAGAATAAAGAAAAAAAAAAGAAGAAAAAAAACCAAACAAACAGTCCCTGTTGTTTTGGATTCCTTCCATACTATCCACTTCCTTCATATTTGATTTCATCTTCTTTGCTGCCACAGTTACATTCAAAGCTGAATACCATTTTTCCAGGAGCCTTTCCAGAAGGAAATGCATTTTAGAGTCAGGGCTACTGATGAAAAATTACCAAAAAAAAATCAAAGTGAGAAAGAAAAAAAAAAAAAAATCACAGAAGTGTTGACGCTGGGAGGGGCTGCAATGCAGAGACTCAGCTATAGATTAGTTTCCTAGTTTCCTTTTCCACTGCTGATCTGACAATATCTGACAGTGCTTTTGCCAATACTATATGTGTCCCTGCAAGCAAAGGTCTAACAGCATGAAGCAGAAGTCCCTAGTCTGAAAATACTAATAAATCTCTGCCATAAAACACATCAGAGGTATAGAGAAAACACACGTGGCATAGAATACACACACCACATAGTCATTGAGGTATTATAAAGAAATGTCTGGCTCAGCAGTTAAATAACATAAAAGTCTGAACGCAAAATTTATATACACCAGACAGTTTGCTCTGGTATGTGGCAAATCAAATCCAGTTAGTACACCTGTACTTGTTATAGGCGCCTATTCATGTCAAAGAGAAACCACAGCCTTTCCCTCTTCCTCACTGAAAAGACCACTCCCTTCTTTTGGGCATAAAAGTGCTGTAGACATAAGAATTACACAGTGCTTAGTAATCATAAGGGTGTCCTACAAGAAAGAAAATAAACAAGGATGTCAGAGTATCATTTCTACTCTGGAAATCCAAGGGGGGAATTTCCCCACATAACCACTCTGTATGAAATCAGTCAGTGCCCTTCCACTTTTACAACAATGGCCTAAACTGTTCGCCTTTTTCAGTGCCAGAAGAGGTCCAGCTAGCACACCTCTCCATTTATTTACAACAACCATTACAATTACTCTATTCCATTGCCATATTCCATTGCTGTCTAATGCTGGCCATTTATAATAATATTTATCAGGTTCCAAAAGTGTGTCAAGCAAGGCAACTAACCGCCCTTACACCTCTCCTGTGTTCTCCCTTCCACTGCCAATTCCAACTTGCAGCAATCTGAATATAAAAAGCTTTACAGAATGCTCTCTTCAGCCACTCAAATCCTTTCACACCTCCATCTGTAATTCAGGTGGGTGACAACAAACCTTTAAAATAAATATTCAAAACATTTGTTTTGGATAGTATTTGAAGTGTGACTTTCTGTTGTACTCTTACTGGGAACAACAGGAGATATTCTGGATAGGATCAAAAAAAAAAAAAACCAACCTAAACACATACATTTAAGTGATTTAGAAGCTTAGCTACCAGCAACTTGCAGTAAACTACTCCTGCACATCTACTTTCACATTGATTTTGCATGACTAGTCTTCTGTGTCATTTTTGATGGTTACACTCTTAATACCTGTGAAATTGGTACAACTGTGCAGCAAGTCGCAAAGAACCAGGCCAGTATCACGGCTGATCCAGTTTCACACAAACTTGCTCACACTCAGGAGTGTCTAATATCTATCTGCACTAGATAAAGATACATTTAATCTCCTCCAGATGGAATAACACAGTCTGATGTACAGTCGTATGCTGCCTTGAGGACACATTTTAGCAGACCCAGGGATATTAACACATTGCTGAGGCCAGCTGCTAGAAAACTCCCCGAAGGCTTTAGCCATTTATCAGGCCTGCATTAGCTACAACATTTTCAAGTGTTGCAATGGCATCTGTAACCTTCAGGTTACAATGTAAAGAGATGTCCGTTGATTTGACTTTCAGGCAAGGCTCAAATCCAAGGTCTCTGAGTTTTAATTGTCCTGATTACAATATATTTTGGTCCTCCGCTCTCTTGAAATATTTACGTCAATGGAATTTTGCTTTGTTCTCAGGATGTAAAGTTGTAGCCTGATTTTACCATACATGCATTTCACTGTGCTTTTAGCCAGAAAAATATTTGTATGTCAAGATTTCACTCAGTGAAATTATGCTCCCTTTTCCACTAGGTGAAATTATGTTCCCTTCTCTCTTTTAAAGCTTTGAGGATTTCTTGATTCCTTTTTTTCTTTGGCTTCTCACATATCAAAACAACTTGAGAAGATATATTCTCATAACTGTAGCAAAATACAGTGCTCACATTCTTAAGTGTAGGGGCAATTTCTGAGAGATGTATACCAGGACATTCAAATAAACGGTGTGCATGCAGATACTGAATCTGCAACACTCAAGAATGTAAAAAAAGCAACTTGCAAAAAATTACTGCATAGCAAGAGAGACCTATCGGATCAGTACTGCTAATTCTTAACTCTTCCCCTTTCCCACTTTAGAGACAAAAGAGGCAGGAACAAGGCATACTGCGTTAGGAATGTGGATCTGGGTGTCATAGTTAAACCTCTACATGGGCAGAAGCCTGCTCCATAAAACAGGTAAGAGTCCACTCAAATACTACTCCCTTTTCTTTGCTGCTAGGCTCACCGTTCTGCATGTTATGACACTGGGCATATTCCACTCAGGTAGTCACCTCTAGTGCTAAAGAGTACAACTATTACAGAGCAGTTTCAGAGTGGATAACATACGTTCATTAGAACAAAAATATCACATGCAAGAAACAAAATATCTACTTAGATATATTCTACTTAGAAATACAGGATGGTCAAGGAGTAGAACCAAATATATCAACCAGTTCTAGGTATAATGAACATGCAAAAAGGACCACCAGGTTCATTCCAAAATGGTTTCAACTAACGATCAGCTATAGTAAACAAACTTTGCAGTACAAAGTTTACACTCAGACATCTGAGAACTGTCCACCATCATCTTGCTTCACAAAAATATTACAGTAATTGGAAGTAATTTTTTATTACAGTACTGTCAAATCATACAACCAACTCAATGACAGAGCAAGGAAATTTGACATCACCTCCAATCCAAAACAATACCTCCTGGCAGCTGAGCTTCCTAGCATGCATACAGGAGAATGCTAAAGCATTTCTAGAAATGGGAGTATTCACTGAGTTTACAAAACAATTATTTCCCTTATGCACTGGTCCAGTGACATTATGGTGCTTAAACAAATTGTGCTTGATCATTAGCATTTTACAAAGAGAAAATATAGCTAGCAAATTATAAAGCACCTATGCACGCACAGTACAAAATTACAAGCCTGCACAGCCCACCTCATGACCACTAAAGCTCAATAACAAACTTAAAAATCTACAAGTCATTTATCTGTGCATTCCCACGGAACAGATTGATTGTGCTGTTTCAGTTTGCTAAAACTGGAACCACCAGTGTACTGACTCTTAATATAAACTATCTCCTATTTAATCAGGGAAACACAAACGAAGTAGAAATGAAACCAACCAACATCTGCCACCAGGAAGAAGGGAATCAAATACTGTCCTAAAATGAAGACTTCCAAGGCAACAGCTAATTTATTTGCTAACTCCAGCATTCATTCATGCAGCCTCTATTGTAAGCACTGATGTGTGTGAAACACTAACCTTCATCACTTCAACTTGCAGGTCTTCATTGAGTGAAGGAGTCACTTTGACGGCATTCAGCATCTGATTAAGCAACTGTTTCTCATCTGAGTCTGTTTCCACGGATACAAACCTCTCATCAGACAGCAGCTTCTGCAGAGAGAAAATGGCAATGTACAGGCTGAGACAAAACTACCTCTGCCCAATTCTTCTGTAAACTACTGCAACTAACTTATTAGTACATTGGTACTTCAATGGTTAGTTTTTTTACGTAAAAATTTCAAATGGAGCAAATAACATAAAATGCAAAAATACAGCAAAACTGGGAAATGTGCCATGAAGCCAGTGTGGAGGAGTCAACATCTTTTGAGTCAGCTGCCATTCTGGTATCATCTTTTCCCCATCCTACTTCACCAGTGTCCAGAAGACAGTGGGCATCAGTAACTGATAAACCACTGCAAGTAATGCCCCCAGCAAAACATCTCAACATTTTAGAAGTAGGGAGAGAGTGGAACCTTTGCAGCCCCCCAAACCTAAAAACAACAAAAAGCCCCACTCAGGCTAGTATTCTGACATCAAACTAGTGCTATCAGATCCTCTGCCCAGCAGGTGACAGAGGCACTTCTTGTCCCAATTGTTCCAATAGGGTACAGGGTGAAGCACAGTGAAGGTGGCACTTCTGATCACGGACAAGATGTGTTTTGCGTCATTCAGAAGCTGATTAATAATGGATACAATCAAGTTCTCAGAAGGAAGGGTACTGTGAGTAAGTGACTAACACAAACATACACAGGAGTGTGTTCAGTACAGACTGAATAAACTTCCGACTGAATATTTTAGGCTGATCAGATTTGCTTTGCCTGAAAAAAGCCAATATCTGAACAACTACCAACATGGTCAGTGGTACTACTTCCTTGGAATTCTACTAGAAATGCTTCTTCTATTTAGTCTATAACCACCTTCATGGGTGCCTTTTATGGCAAGCATCCTGCAACAGACATATCTACTCAAGTTTTTTCCCAGTTCCCATCTTCTTAGAGACTCCCATGACAGAGCAAAACTACCTTGTCTTAGATCCCAGGGACACAACCTTGCTGTGTCCCAGTGCAGACTTTGTGCAGCCACTTCACCCTGTACATTTTGCATGACTTTTGTACTGATGCTCCTTCTCACCTTCAACTCTGTAGCACATTTCACTGGTTCATTCCTTCTTACTTTCTATGCTTGTACTGGTTTTGGTTGGAATAGTTAATTTTCCTTATAGGAGCTCACAGAGTGTTGTTCTGGATACGTGACCAAAACCAGCATTGATCACACTCCCATGTTTTGCTATCGCTCAGCAGAGCTTAGACAGTATCAAGGCCTTCTGCTTCTCAGACTGGCTGCCCAGGAAGTAGGCTGGGGGTGCAGAAGAGTTTGGCAGCGGATACAGCTGGGACAGCTGACCCTAAAGTAACCAAAGGGATATTCCATACCATATGACACTGTGCTCAGCAACAACAGCTGGGGAAAGAAAGAGGAAGTGGAGAAGACAGGGAGATTCAGAGTTATGGCATTGGTCTTACAAAGTAACTATGAGGCATGATGGAGTCCTGCTTTCCTGGAGAAGGCTGAACACCTGCTGGTCCACGGGAAGAAGTGAATGAATTCCATATATGCTTTCGCTCATGCATGCAGCTTTGCTTTCCCTAATAAACTTCATCTTAGCTCACAAGCTTACAACTTCATCTTCTCTCACTTTTCATCTTTCGTTTCCCTCCCCCATTCCCCTGCAAGGGAGAGAGTGAGTGGCTGGGTTTGGAACTGTCAGCCATGATTAACCCAAAACAATGTTTTAAAGAATTTCCCACATATTAGTACATCAAGTGTTTTAGCACTGTATTGCTTGATGAGATTTAACTCCAACTGCAGTGAAAATAATGGGATTTTCTATATAAAGAAGAATGTTTAGTTCAGTGTAGGAGATATGGAGCTATTGGAGAGAGTCCAGGGAAGGGCTGCTAAGATGACAAAGAAACTGGAGCATCTCTATTATGAGGAAAGGCTGAGAGCTGGAACTATTTATCCTGGAAAAGAGAAGGCTCAAAGAGGATGTAGTCGCCATATATAAATATCTGAAGAGGGGTTGCAAAGAGAACAGAATAGGATATTTTCAGTGGTGCCCACTGACAGGACAAGAAGCTATGGGCACAAACTAGAACACAGAAGGTTTCCTCCAAACATCAGGAAACAATAAAAATCAGGAAACTGTAAAGGTAATCAAGCACAGGCTGCTCAGGGAGTCTCCATCCCTGGAGACATTCAAAAGCCATCTGGACACAAACCTGGGCAACAGTTCTAGGTGACCCTATATGAGCAGCAGAATTGAACCAGATGACTTCCAGACGTCCCTGCTAACTTACACCATCCTGTGACCTACTTGGATAAATTTAAGTTGTACTTAATCTCATTTTTGTCTTTTATCCTACTTTTTAACGTACCTTCCTATCATCAGTTGTGTGGATTGCTTTTCTGCCCTTTGTAAAACTTCATGTATCATAAATGCAGATGAAGGACTGTATTGTTATCTGGATTATCTATTTAGGCTTCAGAGGTAACATTCTTATTTAACTGTTACCATACTGAAAATTCGCAACTTTGCAATTCCAGTTCTTACAGAACTCAAGTGTTACGTATAGCAAGTTAGAAGATAAAAAATATAAAATTTACTCTCACTGAGTGTTCCCAAGGAAGTTACACTACAACACACAGTGGGTCACTCGTAATTCTTCTACTATTCTTTGCTGATCATCAGGCTGCAATGCTCTTCTAACAGGCATCCTCACACTAGTACAACAGACATATCTTTAAGTCCCACTTTTCACTTTAAAAGCAACTTCCATTCCCCAGCTGTCATGTAGCTGAAATGCAGGGCACAGGATGTCAGAGTGGGACCAGAGTACTATGCTGCAAGAAGGTGATCACTGGCTTTTCCAGAAGACACGTATTACCGAAACCCTTCAAAAACCACCATTTTCCTTAGCCAGAGCCTTCTAGAACCACTACAACCATTTTGTGCCCCAATATGGGGCACACTCTAACCAAATATCTGACACCTTATATGTTGGATTAAATGAATTTGAATGATCCACTTACATCCTTATACTTACTTCCAATCAGAGAAAATAGCAAGTCTTGACTCAGCTTAGTTTCTAAGATGCTTAGCAGTGGCAAGCTTACTGAGACTAGCAAAGGACCACACAAGGAAGAGTACATCTACATTTCAACATTTAAATCCAGGAACTCCTACCTATCTGCAAACATTTTTAGCTTCTACAGAATCACCAGGCCTTGCTTGCATCCTAACCTCTGAACACCATTACAGAAACACAAACATTATTGTTAGATCAAGATGAAGACAGATACCTTTTCTGTGCTATTTTTCAAGAGGAAAGCCTAGCTTTCCTTAACACCCACTGCCTGCCAACACACCCCCAACTCTAAAGCCATACCTGCATCCCTGCTAGAGCCTGTTGGGCCAGCTTCATGCTCTTGGATTCCAGAGCCAGTTGAAGAGGAAGAAGACACTTCTCTCTGAGGAAAATAAAATTAAAAAAAAAAAAAAAAGACAGAGAGGGAAAAATGAAACTAAAAGTGGTATTCAAGTAACATTCCAGAAAGGCTGTATCACTTTCAGTAAGATCACACTTGCATACAGTAACCAAAGATAATTTCACAACTCTGTGAAAAGCTGGCATGTTTCTTCACACACTGTTAAGAATGGTCTTTCAATAGAAATTTCACAAAACACAACTGTTAGCCCTCTGTGTGCATGCATGAATGCGCAAAGCATAATATCAATGCCATAAAGATGGCATTGATTCACAACTCACTAGTGCTCTTTCAACTCAGCGTGTTGAACATTACACTTCAGTCACTTACCTTCTGTTTAATATTCAAGTTTCCAGAAAACTGGTTTCATAATCCACCTTCTATTAACTGAGTTTTAGTCTATGGCCTGCTCTACAGTACATTAATCAACATTAATGAGTTCGTTTTCCACCTGAATTAGCATGTGCTATGACTTAGCTGTACTTTGATTACAGAATAACAAAATTTTAATATTAAAATAAATTATTAATTAGGATATTATTTTAGATGTTTTTGACTCAGTGCTCAGATACTAAATTTATTTAATTTGGTGACCAAATCAAACACTGCCTGGAACTGTGACTTCTCTCTTTACTCCTTGCTTTTTATCAGAAAAGGGCTGCAGCATCTGATAAACATGTAGTAACCACAAACCCTTTAAGCAAATCCTGCTAGTTGGCAGAAAACTCATTCCTGATCAGAGATACTCAGCCTATGTCCAACTGCAGCTCCCTGAAGATTTGCACTTCATTAGGTTACATATCATAACAGGCACTTATCTGTACATAGAGTCAATTTTTCACATTTGTGTAGACATATTTGCTTATGGCAAACTATTTGTGCCAGCCCTTAAGAGTCTCAGTACTCCAAGTGTCTGCATTGTAGCTGTCTCAGGGGAGGTTTAGGTTGGATATTAGAAAAGATTGTTCACCCAGAAGGTGGTTGGGCACTGGAACAGGCTCCCCAGGGAAGTGGTCACAGCACTAAGCCTGACAGAGTCCAAGAAGCGTTTGGACAATACTCTTGGGCACATGATGTGACTCTTGGGGATGGTCCCATGAAGAGTCAGGAGCTGGACTTGATGATCCTTGTGGGTCCCTTCCAACTTGGCATATTCTGTGATTGTACCCCAAGGAGCCCTTTTGGAATCACATTAATTTCCTCTCCATGAAGACAATTGTGTGCAAGGTAAGAAGAAAATAATTAGTTGAGCCTCCTCTTACCCAACTGGAAATTCTTCCTTCATAACTAGCTAAGGAGAAATCCTAGAGTAGAGCACTAATGATTACTGGAGTTTCAGAGGCATGCCCATAACCTACTAATCTCACTCCAAAACAGGAAGTCCACAACCTGAACTTTCTTTTCAAAAACATTTAAATGAAGATTACCAAACACCGGCCATTTCACCTTTGGGGAACCCATCTTGTAACTCTTTCAGTGGATCCTGGTTGCAGAGGGACTGATTTTCCATTCCAAAAACCAACTCTATTTTCATTTAGTTCAGTTGTTATTCCTTTCTCTCCACCTTTCCCCAAAAAAAACACAAATTACAAGCTACCCTAAGGAGCACAAATCTGCTATTCGTTCTTTGAAATGCAACTCCTTCCTTTAATGATAAATTAAAGACTTGAAAGTCACAAGCATGACTCAGATAAGCAATATAGCAAGCTTCTGTATTTGGAAAAGATGTTTGAGAACCTGCAGGTCTTAATTTTTACCTTCTTCACAGGTTATGGGAACTTTTTAAAGGCCATTTGGCATAACACTATTGGAATCTTTTTAAAGAAACATGAATACTAAAGAACTTGAAGGAGACTACATGTATATCTTAAAATAGATTTTTAACTAAAAGGTAACCATTTGCTCCATGAGATATTCTGAGAAACAGGCAGGCACAAAGCCCAATTTTTGCAGAAGCTCCTTTCTTCAATGTTTCTGGAATCAGATCTGCAGAAACTGCCAAAACATCTACTCCAGAGTTCAGACACCAATCCTCTAGCCAGTATAGAGTTGGCTACCATCTATGTATCTAATGCCAACTTTGCTTGGACCTGGAAACATATATAGCCTGCAGGTAAACTGTGATAACGAGGTGGAACAGCAATACATCTCTAATCCACAAAGCACCTTTAGGTGCTAACTTTTACATTGTGACTTTGACATATTTCCTCTTTTAAAGAAGTTTTCACTATCACCCTGTGGGAGGGAACTCACACTTTAAATTAGTAGATCAACAGATGCCAAAACAGGGTACCTTTGCATTAACTAGTACTCAATCATCCAGACACAGACAGGAAAAAAAAATCACAATGGTGTATATACTAACTGCAGGGATGCTAAAAACAGATGACTATTTAGACCTTCATCTCTTCAGGGTTGAACATCACATTGCTTTTAAACTTTCTACAGATTGATGCAACAGCATATAAACATTTTGGGCATTATTAATACAGAACAAACTTATTCTCACATTAAAGTGGATGGTGACTGGGAGGAGAGGGGAAAAGGAAGGCAAAGGTTACTGGAGTGGATCCAGTTCAGTTTCATTATAATGAAGACAGGTGGGAGCTCCTACGGTTATGTGTAGCTACCCTGCACATCAGCATGTTGCCTACCATCTGTCACCACATACTGCAATGAGCAGAGAACAATGAGAGCCTTGAGATATGTCCCAAAATGAAGAATAAAAAATGATAAACAAGAGAATGGAAATTAGAACAGATTCAATTAGCTGAACTTCCCATCCTTGCTAAAAATGTTTAACTGAAAATCTAATTAAGGTTGCTGTAGACTGTGTTCCCACTGTATTCTTGGAGAAAATGAATTGCCATTGTGTCATTTCCTGTTCTTGTTACACACTCAGTCAATTAAACCTTTAGCATTTCCATGCTAGAGCTATAAAACACCTGCAGAGATACCTTGCAATGTTTGATTAGCTTGAGCACCTTCTACACTTCAGTTTAACTTGCTATTTAAAGGCATCATCGGATAGCATGAGAACACAGAAGGACATGGTAGATAATCCTCAGGAAGAACAGGAGAAAATGACATAAATTCAGTCAGTCCCCTCTAAGGTCTACCATTAAAAAACTGGATTGAATAAGGACACACAATAGAGAATGCAGACCAGAATTTGGTCTGAGAGTGCAATGAAGTAAGGGACTGAGGTTTCCTCTCATACCTTACAGCCCTTTTATAATTCAACCCTGTTTTGAGTGGTTCCACACTATGAGATCCCATTGCTTACTGCACTGTCTGATGTTCTGTACTGTTAAGTTACAATTCATTTAGCTTTTGTAATGCGACACATGTAAGATATTCTACATAAGTGAAGTTCTCAGATTAAGCTGGTGCACAACAGTATAATTCAAAACACATTTAAGAATGTTTTTCCTTTACATAATGTACAGAAACTAGTTGCACACTGGAACTCTTAAGTTGCACACTGGAACTCTTAAGTTGCACACAGGTATGGACATACATACACAAGCAGTTTTAGGCACAAAGGCCAACTTAACCCTGAATGACATGAGTTCAGTACAAAACAGAGGGAGGATGAATAGAAGGGGGAACCTTTGACTTATAGAAGGGGAAGCTATCTGCCCAGGGTCAGGCAAAAAGCTCAGAGACAGAACCAAGTGCGTAATCCAAGACCAGGCTGTGCTTCCTGAATTACCCCACTCCGTGACTGTCAACTACGCAAACTGCAGAATGAATCACGAGGAGAAATAAATAATAAATAGCCTTTATATTCAGCACACTAGGATACAATGACCTTTCTAGTTGTCTGCGTTTGCTGTGGCTCATCAACCTACCACTTTCCCTGCAGGTCTGAAACAAGGGGTGCTATGACATGTCAGCCAAAACAGACTGCCAAAAAGGTCAGAGAAAGACAGATTACTATTGTAAGGAGAGAGATCATAAAATTTTTTTTATTCTAATTGTAGTGAGGAAAGCCTTTAGTGAGAAGAGAATAATGGTGCATTAATTCATTCTCATGATAAAAACTGTAATGAAGATAGGAAATGGCCCAGTCTTAACTCCTTCTTGTTAGTGCCTGGAATACAGTCTCACAACCTACCTTCTGCTCCTTGACTTAGGGAAGGGGGCACTATAAATGAGGCATTTTTCCCTTCATGCAAATGGTGATAACCATATTATTTTTAATCCCATTTCTGAAAATTAAAGATTAAAAATAAGACATCTCTCTGCATTATCTTCCTGCTGAAAGCAAAATTCAGAACTCTAGGGCGTTATCAGCATGCAATTGGTGTTCCATAGAGCAATTCAAAACCCCACCAAAGAACATAAAAGAATTTGATTCGCTGCTATTGCAATTTTCTGATACACAGTTTTTTAGGCAGGATAACAGTCACAGCCAGAGCAACATCTATGATTGAAAAGAGCTTCTCCATTTTGGCTGCTTAAGATGAACAGAGTAGCATAGTGTAACATGATTAGCCTCACTTCTTACTCAAAAAGAGAGTTCGCCCATGAAAAAAAAATAAATGGTAGAGATGAATTCTCAGAATTCTGGAGGTACCCATAGCTGTTACTCTTAAAAAACCCAAACAGAAGCAAACACTATTGTTACACAAAAGGGGGTGATTTAATTAACATAAAACAAATTCCAGCGCTGTATATATCAACACACGTACATATAAAAGTAGAAACTTACTGTGCTAGCTTAGAGAACACTGATAAAAGATTCCACCAACAACTTTATGATTTATAATAGATGTACTTAAAACCTGGAGGAGGAACAGGAAATAAATATATCCTTTTTCAAGCAACAGCTCTTCAAGAAGAAGGGAAATTTTAGGTCCTTGCTCACATTCTAGAGAAATGATTGATTTTATCTACTAGGGAAATATGACAAGAGTACAAAGAGTATTAAAGTCAAGCTCAGAGAGAGGTTTGGAGTCCACAGTGTATAAACATAGGGCAAGTTCTCCTGCCTCCACAATGCAGGAAGTCAAACTAGATGACTACAACAGACCGCTCTAGCACTAAAATTTGTGCCTCTATGCAAGTACAAGTTTGGCATTAATACTTACCCTATTGCTCTAGTAGGTCTGTAAAAGACAAAATCTGAAGACTTCCAGTTAGAACCCTCCTTTTCATGAAAAAAATCCAAACCAATAACACATTATGATGCTGTACCATTACAAGATGATCATGCGCATTAGACAACTTGTTGCAGTGCTACATAAGAATGAACAAGCATTCAGCATTGCAGTTTACAGGTCCTGCAAAAAAAACCCAAAACCAACAGTTGGGGGACTGTTGTCATACTATGTAGATAAAAATGCTTACTTGCTTCATCGGAGCCAGGATTTTACTCCAGTTACTCAAAATCATAGAGACACTTGTGTGCATGTTTCTCAGGTCAACAGATTTGCCTCTCACATAATCAGGTGAGGTTCCACATTTATTAGTAACTAAAATTATCATTTCTAGCTGAAAGCATTTTCATTTTTCTGTCTCACCACTTGCATCTTTTTTTTTTTTTTTTAATCTCATTCGTTTCCTCCCTACAGAGTACAAAACTTTTTGCTTTTATCCAGTTACAATGGAAGGCTTCTTTTCATCTGACTTGAGGTTAACTCTCCTTTCCATATCCAATTCTCTCACCTCAGCTGCTGACATCAGCTCTCTCTTGGAGTTCCCTCCAAGTCAGTATTTAATTTTTCCTTCCTCTTTGTTTTACGTATTCCCTCTTCCCTTCAATCTATTTGCTTTTCATACCCAGACACAAAGTAATCATTCAACACTTAAACAAACCTTTGGAGGGAAGTATATGAGTCGCTTATGAGAGGATGCTTAATGACACAGAGAAAAAGAAGTGAAGAATAATGCCTAAATGTAATTTCATACAGTTTCTTAGCTAGAATTTTAATAATTTTTTCAACCTGGAATATTGAATGAGACTGCAATTTAAAACTGCTTGTGATTAAAGAAGTGAGATAATGGCATTTCTAATCTTCTTTATTTACATACTTTCCAAGATAAATGGATTTGCCATTACAGAAGAAGCACAGCTCTACTTATGGAAAAGCAAACATGAGCAATTTAATCTTCCAGCCAACCTCATGCAGCCAAGACCACAAAATTCAAATCATTGTAATTAAGTAGCTCAGTACACTCACTCAGCTGGACAGCGCTTCTAAGGTCATTTGCTTCCCTGCTATACTGGCTAATAACATCTTGATTTCAACATAAAGTTCCTAGATAGGAGCCTGACAGTGTTGTCAAGACGAAAACAAAACAGAACAAAACAAAAAATATAAGCACATGGTGTACCTTTACTTGAGAGGAGAGGAGGAGAGACAACAAAAGATTCTACACAATATTAAATGGACAAGGTCAAAATAATAATCAGATGCTGCCAGTCTCCAAAGCTCCCCTCTCTCTGATACATTATCATCACTCTCCCTAGAACATCCACCCTTACAGACTTTTGACCTTTGTGCACAAGGTATCACAGTAACTCTTCTCCTAAGGAATCTGATGACATGTAAATTTTACAATACCTTAATTATATAGCAACCTGTATCCTTCAGGTGATTTTCTTGATTACAATTTGAAGATGAGGTGAGAAGCCAAGTATTCATCCTTACTGTACACCTCTTGCCCTTAAGTAGAGGACATACTGGACTTGCTCAGTGTACAATTTTTAAAGCTTATCAAACTAGTCCATGAAATTCTCTTCCCTCTACTTGGTAAGCCTGGAAAGGAAGCTAAGGATTTTTCCCTGAAAATAACAAACAAAGTGTCTTATGAAAATTAAACTTTCAGCAGGAGAAGTTTTACAATGTTGGGACTAGGTAGCACTGAGGGAACAGAAAAAAGACATAGAGGCACTAGAGCCTAGAGAACTTGCAAATTATCTTATTTTCTCCATTACAGTTGGATGTCCTACAGTGAGTTACAGAAGTTTGATGAAGAAACGGGAGAATTAGATTCATTTCTGATCATTACTGGTTACATTTTAAATATCAATGCTGCAATCTGCAATGCCATTCAACTTTCACAGCAGTTTAATGCTAAATCTTGACAAACTTAAGGCTTGGTTGTTAAAAATATCCCACCTTTGCAATGTATTATGTAATTTTATACTCGCTGAAGCTCAGCATATTCAATTTCTTAAGCAAACAAACATTCAAGGAAATGAAAGGTAGTGAATTTCCTGCAGGTTTGTTACTTTTCATGGAATGTAAATAAAAGAAATGTCAGAAACAACTTATTATTCCCACTAACCCTTTCATTTTCAAAACAAAGAAAAGTCATGACTTGCACAGCATCACACAAAGACCACAGCAGAGTAAAGCATCATTTAGTAGGAAAACAGTCCTTTCAGTTTTCGTGCCACTTTTCTTCCATCTCCTGGTTCCTGCCTGCCCTCAACAATATTTCATTCTCTTAGGCAAATATCAACAGCCTCATGACGTTCTCATTTTCTTCTCCTCTGCAAGCACTAAAAGGCATCAAATGTTTAAAGCAAAGACACACACTGCTATCCCATTATCATCCTTAGACCCTAAGGTCAATATTTCAGTTCCATTTGTTGTTAGAAGTTAGACAAACAGCTTAAACTACAGCTGCCCTCCTCCTTGGCCCCAGTCAGATGCTCTCCACTCCCACACAGCCAGCTCCAATGAGGAAAATCAACTCTAGCCCAGCCAAGACCAGTACAAGGTGGACTTTTGTCACAAACGTAGAATGAATTTTCAGAAGAATCTATAAAAGGAATAAAGACCCAAGGCAGTGGTGAATATTAAGGTTCACTACCACAAAGAATATCAGGAAGGGCAGAAAGTTAGTTTCAGAAAGAGCAAACACTGCCCTTAAAAAAAAACCAAAACCAAACCCAAAACAACAAACAACAACAAAAAGCCCCACAAACAAACCAAACCAAAAATACAACAAAACCAAACAAAAAACCCTCACAACAAACCCACAAGTAAGTGTAGTAGAAATCATGCACCGTTTTCCCTGACAACACTAAACCTTGCCTTGCTTGATACATTCATGAGTCAATAACCCTGGCTAGCAGGTTTTTAGGGACTTCTATATCTAGAGGCCTTCGAATACTTTTGAAATCTTGTGTTGACAGCAAGAGTTCAGACACGCACTATAGAAACTGACCCTAGACATCCCTTTCCTCTTCAGCTGTGCTGTCTTTTGGGTCCCAGAACAGATGCAAAGTTTTGCAGAGATTATGTACCTGCCCATCAGAAGAGCCACTTACATATCCCAGACTAAACATGCAGAATGATCCAAATACTATATTACACAGTGCCACATCACCTTTCTAAACACTAATTTCCTCCCCTCACCTACTCCTGAACATTAGAACTCGGATTGCAACATTTTAAATCAAGACCAGTATGTATACATCATTCAAAACACCAAATGAGTTACATAAATGCCCCCAAAAGTCTGGATTAAGACTGCAAACTGCCAACATAAGAGATGAAGCTCAACAATCCACTCTGCAACTAGAACCTCTTTTTGCCCACACGCCTGCCAGGGAATTCATAATCCACTTGCTGAATGCCAGACAGCGAGTGGTCGAGCAGCAGGAGTCACGTATCCAACAGTCACATCCAGGAGGAAAGCATAGGAGCACTTAATGCCAGGTGGTTGTGAGAGCAAGAGCTGGAAAAAAAGTGTTTTAAAAAAGCAAAAGAGTAAAATAGAGAGAGAGATGCTAAAGCCACACCCCAGAGACAGCCATTCCTCCTCTCACACTCACTATTTCTGGTTAGGGATCTGCTATACATATGTCTTTCCCAGCAGAAAGAAACCAACAGAAAATATGATCAAAATTAAGAGATAGGAAAATAAAAAAATGATGAAATCATAAACATTTCTTCACAATGGAGAAGCCAAAACACATCCCAAGACTCAAGATTCTTTAAGTGGATGAATTACCTGCAAAGGTAAGTGGATTGGACGTCTCAATAGCATTGGTTGTTTGGTGATTGGTTTGTTCTCACCACAATTACTGCTTTTATTATTTGTTGAGCACATGTAACGTAAAGTGAGTGAGCATGTTGTTTTATTTAAGAGTTTATAAGCTATATATTTCTCAAGAAGTATGTCAAATGCAAAGCTAGAGATGCAAAAATAAGCAGCAGATTAGAACTACCACTTTCATCCCCATATGCCCATGACTATTAAAAAAAAAAAAAAATTCAAGGAGGATAGATATTTCAGAGTTCAGCTAAATTTAAGACATATGTCTGTTCCTGACAGGTCTTCATCACATTGGCTTACTGAAGTTCCCAAACTGCCCTCAAAAACTAGTGGGACACAAGATGACTACTACTGGGACACAAACAGAAGAGACAGAACTGGATGTAAGCTGGTTATTACAGAGGACCCTGCTCATCACTGACTTTTGACTTCCCAGCTGTAATATCCAGAAATACTGGTAATTTTTGAAAGGCCAGTGTGAAATACAAGAGGAATTCAAGTGGTCCTTTCTGGCACAGTACATGATGTAATTTGCATTCCTTCCAAAAAGAAGCTCTCTCAGAAGTCCCATCCACCTCCACAGCACCAAGTCTGTGCTGATAAAAAGCCACTAAGTTTTACATAGCCTATAAGGCATGACTTAAGTTTATAAAGCGTTCCAAGAAACTCTGCTAAACTCAAGTTTTATGAGAGTGGTTTGTGACTGGCAAGCGCTGTCTAGCCTCTTATTTTATTCTCTGATAGGGTGATAATTCTCATGAGTATTAAACTGCTCTGATCAAACATTCTTTTTCAAAGCTTATTTTCTTGTCTCTGTTCAGTTACCTGTAATAAGTCATATTTCAGCCTCTAAAAACACAGTAGAGGAACTGGCCGGGGATTAGCCAAGAAGAGAGGCTTATTCAGTGTATATTGTTGGCCTTAGGGAAGAATTTGTCATCTTGAAAATACTGAAGTAAATAGAGCCCAACTTAGTAGCAAACAACTGTTTGCTGGCAGACAACTCTTAAGCTATTTTCTGTGTGATCAATTCACCAATTACAACATGAGCACATCAATTCCTTTTATCTAACTCATGATTGAAGTCATCTATCCAGACTCCTTAAGGACTTAGTATAAATTCAATCGTTACAACTCCTGTTCAGAGAAAAATATCATCATACTACACAGCTAATAAGAGACCAGTTACCAACAGGTTATGTGACTCTCCCTTCTGAAGAATTCCCAGAACATCTACAACAAAGCCTTGAACCAACTTCAAGTCATTTCCATCTTGATCTACTTTAATCTTCGTTACTATCTCAAACCTTGCCCAATAATCTGATCATAAGCTGGAAGTCCCAAAAAGTCACACATACTCCTATCTCAAGGCAGAGCTGACAAGGGAGATTTGTTGGAGATTTGTATTTCTTTAGGAAGTGTGACATTTAAATGATGCCCCTCATTAGAATTAATATGCAAGGTCATTACGTGGGATTTGGATTCATAAGTCCAATTAACATCAAGGGAAGTGGAACAGCAAAATAGTCTCATTTAGCTCCCTAAAGATATATCCAACAGATCTCTATCAAACTAATTAAAGAATGACATTCCAGGTTGAATGTCCACTAAGTCAGTCCAGTCACTGAGATTCCCTTGGGGTAAAAATATTCCAGGTGCTCCCAAACATAGCAGGCCTGTAGTATCTGCTACCAGACAAGCGCTAGAAACAACTCCCATACAATGCTACAGCTAAAGCCCCTAATTAATTGCACAGAGAACTATAATGTGGTCTGCTTAATGTTCAGTAACAGAGGTCCAAAACAAGAGAGGAAACCATGGATGGATCAGGAGCAAGCCGGAACACAGAACCTACCTCAACACTATTGCGGAGACAAGTATGTAGCTGACGTATGTTAAAAACCCCTTGAACTCAAATGGGTCATAGGCTGAGGAAATGAAAAAAGACACCATCTACTCCCCATTCTCACACTAGGATCACGATCTTACAAGAAAACATTATGAAGAACCTCTACTCATCTGGAACTGGGGTGTCAAAAGCAGCAAATGGCTCTTCTTATTATAAATCAAAAAAGTGAGTATACAGTTTACACACTCTCATTTTTGAAATCAGTCTTCATTCTTCAGTTTTAGAAGGAAAAGAAGTTAAGCATGGTCACAGACAACCTGTTAAATGTCAATAACACCAGTACAACTCACTAGTGGAAGCCAAACACTGCTCTGTGGAGAAACAGAACAATACTGACTGGAGTACTTACTTCATTTACTATTTTTGAAACCAAGCCAGTATCTATCTCAAATGGATGTGGCAGCTCATAAATCTGTTCTCTATTCCTATGCAGTATGGATGTGCCCTAGATCAAGAACTTTCCCAAATACCCTGTAGAGAAGTGCTGATGTCCTTTCTTTATATTGATTATATTCTAAGGACACCCCAAACTTTACTACTAAACAGGCTGGAATATCCTCCCCCCCCCTCCATACAGTACTCAAAATTCAGCTCATAAATACATTTTTTCCTGAACTATTTGCCACACTGCCTTTAACACTTTCAGTATGTTGTTACTATGGATCTCAGATCTGAGTTGTGGACTAGAGTTAATTCGTGGAAAGATTAGTTCTAGTATTATGGAATATTCCACAACACATTCCCATGCTCTGTTACTACACTCAAAAATATTATAGCAGAAAGTGTGAAGGGCAGACTCAGATTCCAAGTGGAGGAGCAGCCAGAGGCTGACCTGCATTACAGCAGGTGATACAACCTGCACCTAATATAAGTCAAAAGCAGGAAAGAGGTATGGTCAGGATGTCTCCGTCCTGTATCCTGGCTGTATTTCTGGTTGTAGCTGCCACAATACTTTCAAGCCTATTCTTTTCCAGTGTTAGGACCCAAGCCATCAGAGTGCTGCTCTTTCACAAATACCAAGCAAAGAAGAATTTTTATCTAATTTGCACACCATGCAGGTGAACTCCAGCCCAAGATGTGGCTCAGTGTGCTCATTTGGAGCCTGGCACCTCTTGTTATCAAAGAGGGAAGAGTCAGTTCAGCAACAGCTCTCACACTGTCTGAGGCTGTGTGGCAGAGACTTACCAAGGGCCCCACAACAAAAGCTTCTATTCAAATTCTCCTGTGTACCTTTTATTTTGCAAAACATTCAGTAATAACGAGTGCATTGTTACTGACAAGTCTAACCTTAAGAGTTTACTTCATCATAGCTACACCTGTGAAGGTATTAGCTTTATTTAAAACGATTAGGATTTACAGTGGAAAAAACACCCCAACTAAACAAATACATCATTAAGAACACTGGAGGAAGAAGAGAAAAAGGTAGACATATTTGTAAAGAGGTAGTAGGCAAGTGAAAAAGGAAGTAGTGTGGTAACAGCTAGTTAATTAATTCACAGGGAAAGACAATAGCACTTAAAAACAGAGAGACCATAAAGATAGAGGCTGATAAAAGGGAAGATGAAGAGCCAAGTGTTCTCCAGCCACAGTGACAAGTAAACCTAATTCTAATGAAGCTACAGGGAATTAGTCATCCAGCTGTTTCCAGTCTGTGTTGGAGATGCATGTGTCTGGCATTGGTTATGTCAGACCTGTGCTACATCCATCCCCCACTTCGTGGAGGCCTTTTGTGGACTGCAGCTGATAGGATTTTAGAGTGGCAAAAGAACTGCTCTTATACCTTCCCTATTTGGTGACTGCTTGACTGAGAGTAATATTATGGTAAAAAAATGGCACCTCTATCGGCAGCTCATAACAGGTATCTAGAAGAACTACAGGACAGGCCACATAACCAGCAAGACTCTTACATACCCTTTTATAAAAACTTAATCATCTCTGACTAAAGTAGTTCTGAATAAGATGGGGTACCTTTGAACCTGATCGACTTCAATCAATTTCTTCCATGGATTTACTGAGGTGATTTTTGCACTCATGCAATTTTTTAGCATCCATTACATTCTTTAATAAGGCAAACCTAAGTATTTCACATCTAAATGATTGGGCTGTGTGAAACAGTGTCCTTCTGTTTTAAACAATATGCTTGCTAGTTCCTTTTGATGATTCCCAATGGTTCTGTCAGAATTGACAATGATTAATTTTGCTTATCCACTGACTCCATAACAATCAGAATTTCCAAAACGAGATCTTGTGCACCTCCCCCATTTTATAGGTGTACAAATGGAGGTAGGAAGAAGGAAGAAGGCTTACTCAAGATAATCTAGTAGGCTAAAAGAAGAATTAGGCATAGAAACCGCATTATTTTAGTTTTTAGTCAGTGTCCTAGCTATACAATAATTTTTCAGTTGCCAGAATTTTTATTTTCAATAAACAAAAACTGATTTAGAATGCAAAGAAAACAAACACACTCAGAAGGCTGGGAAGCATTATCATTTATACCGAAAGCTGTAATTAGAAGGAAAACTCTTCAAACCGTAAGGTTTCTAACCAGGGTCACCACTATACATACCCATTCTAACACATTTCATTCATGGCCACAGGCCAAGGAATCATCAGCAAGTTATCCACTACTATCAGCATAGATAGGTATATCTACAAACTAAAGAAATCACAAAGATTCAGCCCCCTCCCCTGTCAACCTCACTTTTAATTCAATCTTTTGCTTCAATTTTACAAATACTTACACCTACGCAGGATTCAACATTAAATGTTCTTACCTTAGCTGATACGGAGGTATCTTGATAGCAGCATCAGGAGAATCCAAGGTTTCTGTATAATCAAAAGAAACAACAGGGCTTTTGAGAGAAACTTCTGAGTTCAACCACAGTAATACATCTGGCTACCATCTCTGAACTAACGATCCTAAAGTTTACACCTACTTCAGCTGACAAAACAACAATCACTGCTGCTCCAAGTCCACAAAGCTTTGCAGAAATCTGTCAGGAGCCTGGGTGCCCAATGAGAAGGCATCGAGTACCATCTTTTCCACTTTCACATATCAACACTTCGGCAGCACAGATACTAAAACTGGAACAGTATATGGGATATTTGCATGGCTGCTGTGCAAGAGTAACACACAATTAATGAAGCAATCCACGGAACATCAAGATGAAAGGCCAGTAATAAGACAGCAACAGGTATGAATTATAACAGAATGCTGTAGCTATGTATGGATGAGAAATAAAAATTTAAAGTAATTGAAAGTATCACAGTTTTGATGATGTAAGTTAGAGGTCTTGCTGACGAGTGCTGACGAGTGCTCCAGGCTCTTAGCGTCAAAAAACACTTCAAGCCACAAACAATCTTGCAAAATGGGTGGATGCTAAAACGTACCTAAGCTTGTATTCCCTTAAAAAATGAACTCGTTATACTGATCATTATTTCCATTATATAGCAAGGATAAAAGAGCTCATGGAATACAGTAAAACAAAACTCCTAGCTTTTAAAATAGATTCCCGAACATAAGCCAGCAGTAAAAACTATGCTGGACGGTTTTTTACGATGATTTAGGGGAACGAAAGGGCCTTTTAAGAAAAAGACAGCCCCTCCGAAACTGACAGGGAAACTGACAGCTACTGATACCCGTATCTGCCTGGGAAGCGCCACGAAACAGACCCAGGAGGCTGGGAAGGCGAAGGACGCGGATACTCTCCGGGACCGGCAGCAGGTGCCACGGCCTCTTCCAGCAGCGCGGAGCTCCCGGGCATTTCGAAGAGCCCGAGGCGCTCCTGTCGCTCCCCGCCCGCCGGAGGCTCAGCAGCCAGCGCGGAACAAGTTTGCTGAGGTCTCCCTGCCCCCGCCGTTACAAACCCCCACCATCGGCGGCTCCTGCCCCGCTGCGCTCCCCGCGGCAGCCCGGCCGCGGCGGGCTCAGCCCGCGCCCCCTGCCCCGTACCGATGGCCCAGGTGCAGCTCTCCTTGATGGCCCTGTGCTTGCTCCCCGACGCCTCCTTCTGCAGCTTTCGCAGGATTTCTTCCATCTTGCCTCCCTCGGGATCTTCGCCTAGCCGCGGGGGAAGAGAAGCAGGCGGCGAGCAGAATGAGGAGGGCGGTGCGGGCGGCAGAGCGGTGCCGGGGCTGCCCCCGCCGCAGCAGTGCCTACGCGGGAGCGGAGCGCGGCATCCCGCTGCCGCCCCGCCGCCGCTGATGAATCACGCCGAGCTCCATGACGGGGACACGTCAGTTGTTGCCGCTGCGGAGTCCCTCCTCCTCCTCCTCCTCCTCCTCCTCCTCTCCCACCCCGGGCAGGCCCCGGTGGCGCAGCGGGGCTGGGGCCAGACTTGGCCCTGTCCGCGGGAGCGCAGGGACTCCCTTCCCTGCGGGAGTGCGGAGAACCCTCAGGGCAGCGCCGGCGCCGCCGGAGCCGGACCCTGCGGCGGCAGCAGCCCCGCGGGAGGCGGACGGCGCGGGCAGGCCGGGTCGCCATGGCGACCGGCGGCGGGGGGCGCCGGCAGCCCGGCCTGCCCGCCCCCGGGCAGCGGGAGGGGCGCGCTGGGAGCCGCCTGCGCCTCGGGCTCCGCGGATCCAAGGGGGCACTCTCGGGGTCGGGCGGGGGTACTGCTCCTGGTCCCGCCCGGCCACCCTGCTCCTGAGCGCGGCTCGGGACTGCTGGGCAGGATTGCTGCTCCCCAGCCCTGCCAGCCCGGCGCTCCGCTCCCGGCAGCGGTGCCGCAGCGCAATCCCTCCGGCCCGCAGCGTCCTGCGGAGCCGCGGGCGCTGTCGCACCGGACGGATACAGGCAGCCGGGCCTGCACACCCTTGTGTGTGCCGGCTCTGGTTATCCCCTGAAATGACTAGGGTCAAATAAATGGCCGTGAGCCCTGCGGGATCCACGCCTCTCTCCCCAGCTGGCAAATGCAGAAGGTCACGACTTGTCGCTTGTCTTGAGCCTTGAAAAGAACGCACACTCATGTGCCCCCCATCAAGCCATCCCCTAGGAGAGAAAACAGCCACTCCGCTTGTCGGATCGTCCTCCTCAGGCTCGGAATGCTTCCTACCCATCAAACCTCCTGTCTTGTTCAGTTTGCTGCTCTTTTGCCTTATCTCTAGTTTATACCTAGTTGCCCTTGTTGTGACTGCATCGGTTAATTGAGTGTTACAATGATGTTGTCTTCTTGCAGAATCTCTCTAAAAAGATATAAGAGGACAAGCAGACAAGGAAAAAAAAAAAACCAAACAGATAAGAAAGGCATTCCAGGTAGCAGCTGGCAGTATTAGCGGTTATGTCTCCTACTGCTAATTGGAAGAGTACCAATTGTGAATTACCAGGCGGAGTATTGGCACCTGGTGAATCAGCCATAGCATTTCCCACAGGATATTGGGCTTTCAAAGGCTGTCCCTTATCCAAATACTTACAAGGGCTCATCCTGTGTTCAGGATTATGAATGCATAATCCATAGTTGTCTTTTAAGGCTGGAATGTAAAACTCTCTGAAGAAAATGATTTAGAATGATGCCACAAAGGTCTAGAGGTGGATAGGGAATGCCTATTCCTACAATAGTAAGGATTAAAAAACCCAAACAACCCAAACAAAAAACCCACCCAAGCAAAAAACCTCAATCTCTAAAAGAAGTACTGTTAAGCTTCCAATTTCAGAGCATAAACCAATCTCTAAGAAACCAAAAGTATATTCGCAAAGTTTCTTGTCTCTGACCATGCCCTGGCACCTTCCTTGGAATGAAAAAAATGTAGCTAGTGGCTGGGTTTGTCAGGGCACTATGATGCTTTAAGTTAACGCTCAAGCTGAAGTGGTGATGAATTGTTTCCCCACCTATGTGCTTCTTCTTTATTCTGTGTTGTGCTTAGAGCAAATGAGCATGAGAGTCAGCTTCTGTCTTTTCAAGGCTTTGTTTTTATTTTTCCTTGAGGGAAAAAACAAAAAGGACTATGATGGTGTTGAGGTATTTTTAATGCAGAAACGATGTACTAGAGTTCATCTGGACCTCTGAAACGCTAAAAGATAAATATGTATCTATAAGTAGTAAATAATTAATTGCTTATTTTCAGGGAACCACTGATGAAACTTAATTAATTTTTAATTTCGGATTGTTTTCTAGCTACATGCATCATCAACTCACTGGTTAATTTCTCTGTGGTCTCTACAGGAAAGCCTTTGCAGCTGGAATCTTCACCAGAGCTACAGTGTTTTCATGCATGCTCGATTTTACTGAACCAAAATTTGCGTTCGTTTGTATTTCACCCACTGTCCGATGTCTTCAAGCAAAATGGATTCTGTGCTGCTAAACACTTTTTCTCTGTAGTTATGTCACTGGATTGAGAGAAACAAAGGACATGTTCAGACTCTCTAGAGCCAGTAAGATTTATGCAGATGGAAAAAGTAAGTCATGATGACTCTTCCTGAGCATGTCAGAGTACCATGAGTCAGCTTATTGACACTTTTAATGTGAGGCCCTCCATTTGGATATGAACAGGAGTCCATCAGTCCTTGAGTCTGTTTTCTGTAGCAATCACATAAATACACAGTAACCATGTCCTGGCTGGAATCACTGAATAGTTTTTCTGAGGGAGGAGGTCATGTTTTATCATGCGCTTTGGACTCCCCTTCAAGGCAAGTGGCCTAGAATGTCACAATATCTGGAAGTCCAGGTACAGAGTAGGGTGAAGAAACCTCCTGTCTTCTGCCATGAAGAGACAACTAAGCTTTCTATGGTCACTCTTAGAGTTTATAAGTCCTCCTTGCATTGTCCTGGCTGTTGAAAGCCAGCAGCCTTCTACAGTGGTAGAGGCTACCTAGGAGTCAGTTCTGATGGTTCCCTGCACAGCTGAAGCCTTGTCCAGCTGGAAGTCAGAAGGCTCCTATGCAGATCTGGTATCTGCAGGATGCAGTGGTCATATATCTCTAAGATGCAGTGGCAGATATGCAGTGTGCTTTTATAACTCTCACCTGGCAGTGCTGCTGATCTTCTGCATTATGTGAATGCTGATTATATCCTGGGATATACCCAGAGCTCTGAACACAGCCAAGAAGTGTGAAAGCAAAGCCAAGCTACTCAAAATACCCAGTTTTAAAGTTGTATTAGTACAATTCTCTGTCTAGGCTAGTGAGTAATATTCACTTGACTTAGAAACCTCCTTGCTGCTATGTGTCTGCTCCTTCCAGTAGCTGAGGAAGGCAGTCTGTTTAAATCTCTTCTGATAGCATATAGACATATTGCACACACCTGCCCTGTCATTCTAATCTTTGAGGTCCTAAGAATGAACTAAAATGTACAGTGGAAAAGTGTGAGACAAAGGCATGTTACACAGTGAGATAATCACATATATTTTCTATTAGTCATTATCACTCATGTTTTCCCTGCGCTCTGGCCATTTCAGCAATATATTAGGTCAAGATCTCATTGTATGCTGCAGATGCTGGAAAGTGTGCACTGAAGAGATGGGCTGTGTCCCTTGAGAACTTCCTTCAAATTTAATTACAAAATATTAAGAAATTTCCTCTAATGACAGGAAAAACACCTGGTTCCATGGTTCAAAAATATTGCTTAGCCAGATTTTTCAAAAATTAGTCTTCCCAGAAGCACCCCTATGACTGGATTGACCATATTTTCAAAAGAAGCTTAGGCTCAGTTTTGCTCAGCAGGTTCTGTACATGTGAATCCCTTTATACAGGAAAAAATTGCTCAAAAAATTTGAAGTGAAAGGGGCTGTAGGTGGAACATGAGCTCATCAGCACCTTTGTGACACCTCATACCAGATGGAGGTACCCTTCCTTCCCTCTCCCAGAGGGCAGTAAGACTCAAACAAGCAAGACCCTTGTCAGGATTTGTTTTCAGTTTTGATTGTCTAGACTGTAAGCACACTGTTGATGATAGGGTGGCATCTATCATTGTTTGTCTGACTACACAGTGAATTACCAGAGGCTATCAGAGGGCTCAGTGAAATCCTTCCTGAGCAGGTGCTGCTTTTTGCACCCTCCACAGCATGACCATTCTGAGCAAAGACAAAGCACTGCAAAGCACGTTGAGCATGGGTGCTGCTGAGTGCAAGGATTACAGAGTTAGGGAGAAAAGCCCTCTGAAGTGGGAGCTTTGAATAAAGCTAGCATATATTCAGAACTGTCTTTTCAACATAGCCTCACATAATTTATTCTGTAAAGAACAGTTGAAGCAAATGTAAAGTCTTGAGGTCCAAGTCAGGGTAGAAATACAAGACAAGACTTTCTGGCCTTGTTGAGATATACTTTCTGCAAAAACAGATGAAAAGCAAAAATTCCCATAACTGCCTTCATTTTGCCATAATCTTCTCATCTCCCTGCAGAGTTGCAAAGGCAGTTGAAGAAGGTATCAGGAACACAGAACAGCTATTCTGTGTCAGATCAAAGTTCTTTTTACACAGTAACATACTTCTGATAGAAGTTAGGTGGATGTTCTTAAAGAAAAGGTAGAAAAAGTATAGTGCCCCTTCCTCTGGTAAACTCTCTCTGTCTCTATTAATTTGCAGACTATGTACTTCCTGAGACAGTGGTTTTATCTTCATGTATTCAGTAATATCTGAAAGATTTTTCTTCTGGGATTGTATCTAATTCCTTTTGACTATTTTTATGCTTTTGACCTGCACAAGCATCCTGTGGCAGTAAGTTCCACAGCCAAGTTGCATGCAAACAAAAGAAAATACTTTTTTGTAGAGTTTTAGCTTCTTTTTGCTTAGGTTTTTGATTCTACCTACCTTATGTGCTGTGGAAGCATTGCATAAGCATTCCCGATTTTCCCTCCACAATTCATGAATCTTGATACACTGAGAATGTCCTCCCTCAGCTGTTTTTATTCCAGTCTACAGTGGACTATGCTATTTAATCTTTCTTCCTAAATGATCTTTGGTCATACTGATTGCCCTTCTCTGTACTAATTTCAGTTCTTCTCTACCTTGCAATACAAGAGTTTATGAAGAATAGTGAGTACATGGGAAAAGGCAGCTTGAAGATTTGAACTATAAAAGCTCCCTTTCTTCCATCAGACTCTATTGATAGGGCTTCAAGGGGCGAGGAAATTACAACTGTGGAGTTAAGATTAATATGACAAGAGTTTTAAGTCAGCCAGAAAACTAAACTTCAGAGGTCTCCTTGTGCCCCACCTTTCTCCCTGTAATCCAGAGGATTCCCCTAGTCTTGATCTATGGAAAGAAAACAGCAGTCCACTCAAAAGCTGAACACAAAAGTCAGGATTGTACCATCTGGCCATCATATATTTGGAATATGCAAAAGACACAAACTCAAACTCTGTGAAGCTGTCTCTGAAAAGGTATTGAACTGATAACTTATCATGTAGCTGTATGAAATGTAGGTCACGAAAGTTACAAATGCATTGTACATATTTGTATCCATAACCTGCTTTGAAATCTGCTGTGGCCTTTGACTGTGAAAAAGGTGTCTCTCGTTATGAGGAAATAATGATATCATGGCATCTACCGTTGTCAGAGACTTGTGTTGCAAAGTCAAGAAAAGTCAGCAAGGTCTAACTAAAAGTATCTCTACTGGCCAGGAAATGAACTGTGATTTGCATAGCCTCTTTGGTGTTAAGCATATAAATACATGGGTTGAAGTACTAGAAATACTCCTAGAAAAGTTAAGAACTGTATAAGTTTTCAATCTACTATGCTCTTTTTGAAATAGATAAATAGATTTTCATGCACTATTACAAAATTTAACGTATGACTGCTCTCTGAAAAATCCTTGAATTTGTTAAGCGTAGTGCCAAGTAAAGAGAAACACAAAGGGACAGGTTAATTAGAAGTTTAATAGTGTTAATTTATAGATTCTCTTCTGATAGGTCAATCTGAAATGAATCCCCTGGTTTCAGGGGATTTGCTTTACAATACAATGGTTGTAACATTCAATTCAGAGCCTTCTTTTTGTGCGTTCATGTAAAAACTAAACACAAGGGGGGAAAAAATTCTCCTTTTTATTTTCCATGCTTCCCACAAACTGTCTGATGATGTAGTTTGACTCTGTTAGTCAATGGTGCTTACTTTGCCAACATTAAAAACCAACTTAGAAGACTTAAAAGATGAAATGTTCTGAATTAAGAGAGCTAGTTAGCTTCAGAGCATAGTTTGGTTCCTATTTAGTAGGAATTTAGTATTTTGTGTTATTCCTCACAATAATAAGTGGGAACTTACTTCAAGGCAAGTAAGTCCCAGTCTCAAAAAGGTCTTCCAAAGGGAGTAAGAATCTGTTACTCCCCATCTGCTCTTGTCCTTGCAGACACTACTTTTCATCTCAAAGGTATCACAGAATCACAGAATCAATTAGGTTTGAAAAGACTATCAATTACTTATACATCTCTCTCTGTCATCTGACTTGGCACAGGAGTTGGTTCCTGAATTTGACACTTAAATTGCAAATCAGCAGTAAATTTGACCTATAAGTAGACCCGGGTATAGCCACATGCTTGGAAGCTTTCTTGGAATGTTCTTTGAGAGACCAGTTTTCTATAAACTGACTGATGAACTTGCACATTGAGTGATGTCCTTTTATATTCCACTACTAGTATTAATCAACACTCAATCAATGCTCAGATTGCTATTGGCATATACTTTCTGGATATATAATCAGAGGGAGTATAGCATTCAGCTTCCATCTTGCTAGGAGTAGACAGTAATTGCCTCTAAGTCATGATCTGAAAATCCAGTGCTAAGTGGATATTGAACCACATAAAATCTCTTATTACAGCAATAGTCACAGGAGCCCACAGCCTTGTAGGCCTGAGGGAGAGCATCACTACCCAAATGCACTGGTTTTTAAGTCTTTTAAAAATTGTTCTTGCATCAAGTGGAAAGTCTAGTAGAAAGACAGGGTTTCCCAACATATGTTTTAAAAAGAGATTTCAAAGAATGGCATTGCAGAGTTCTGTGTTTAGATTTCGGTAGCTTCCAATTCAAATATACTCAGTCTATAAATGGAAAACCTCTGATGAAAAGCTATCTAATAATCAAGATTCATCTGGTTTCTAGTTGTCAAACTGGACTCCTTCAGTGTATTATAGGCTAAGTAGACAGAAAAAAAAAAGCAGATTGAAGATTTTGGGATATTATTAAAATTATAGTCCTTTAAAGAACAATGACTATTTTTAGGGATGCAGTGTGAATGTATTTTGTTGGCTTGATGTTAAATATGCCTAGTAGTACTCTTGCTTTCTATAGTACTGTAAGTCTCACTGATTTCAGCGGTACTGATTGGTCCTATGCAACTCTTTTTCCTCATGCTTTATTGACACAGTTGCAACCAGTAGAACTGTGTGATTTGAGGTTTCACTGATATGGAAAGAGAGCAGCTTTTCTACCATAGCCCTTTAGTTTTGCAATCTACTCTTTCACATCTGATCTGTAGGAACTGATAAAAATTAGTCACCTTACTGAACATGTGTAGGCTTATTTTCTGAAATGTGTTCAGACTTGGACAAGTTTTCAACAGTGCAGCCAAAAGCATAACTCTGACACATAGGCCACTCTTACATTTTGTTTTAATTCTTCATGACAGCAAACAGGGACAGTATATATTTTCAAAGAAAGTTTATCAGATTGTGTTAACATTGGCAAAACATTATCTCCTCTCTTTTGTCTGCAATTAGTGAAACGAATCTGATCAAAATGCAAAGTAATCACCCCTGCTCCCATCCAGATGGAAGATTTCAGCCCTAGTTAGTATTTGGCAAAGTGAGTGAAAATGAGATTGTATTGTGACATTTGCCAGGTCACCTTGAGGTAGTCCCACCTGTAATGCCAGCCAACTTCATAAGCAATATATGTATTACAGATACAATATTGATTTTCTGTAGTCACACATCATTAGTAATGAGAAAATCACTCATTTAATTTAGTGTGCATTTTCCAATCTTTGTGGAAGTTGAAAACATTATCTTATCAAATACCAAGGGTCTAACTTGAATAATTTCTTCATTTGGGAACAATTAGTCCAATAGTTGCTCACGCCAAGGGTAAGCTGATCTTTATGATGCAAAAGAACAGAGCATCACTGATTCATTATGAATAGCAATGTAGATGTCAGAATAAGAGGATTTAGTCATGTTGCTTAAGGATTTATAAATATGAAGTATATGAATACAAATAATCATATTTTTTAATTGAACTCCAAAGTTCCACTTGTTTCCATTCAGCCTTGTGCAAAATGTTGTCAGCTAATTTACTGTTATTGGCCACAGAATGAAGGTACACCTTATGTTACACAAGTTAATATACCTCACCTATTCCATGCAGTTGTTGGATACTTCAGTGTATATGCAGGAACTTGACCCTCTGATGAGGGCAGCAGCAACTCCTGTATTCTCTTCCTTCCTTCTTAAAGGCTGTTCCTGCATATTGGGGTTAGCCACTGTAGGTATTTGCAAGACTGTGACCTGATACAGGTCCTTCAGTGTCAAAGAAGATGGTCCCATAGAATTAAACCAACAGAAGAGTCCAATTTTTTTAGCTGAAGTACATATATACACTACAATTCAGTCTCTTTTTTCATAATCCAAGGAGATAATCAAATGACTGGATGTCAATCAAATTTTATTAACTTAAGTAACTTAAAGAGAAATTCAAGGAATAGATACACTCCTTGTAAATCTTTTCATTAAAGATTGTTCCCCGTTATGCTCACAATGAATCCATTTCTACAGGAATTTACATTCCACAGATAAATGCAATACATTAGATTATAGTTTCATTTCTTAAGGGAAAACCCTTTAATGTGCATTACAGTGATTTATGATATGTTGTATGGTTGGTTCATGTGTTTTTACTTTGCGCTTAATAATGCAGCAAGAATACCATATAAAAAGCTGCATGTCACTATGAGGATTTATCACTGAGTGCAAAATATATGCTTCCCATGGATGATGCATCTTTATTGACATATGCATGTGCTGAATCTCATCACTTTTTTCCCCCTCCTAATAATTTTCCCCATTAATCTATTCATCTCAATGTTTTCTTATGGTGTTTCTCTAGCAAACTAACTGCATAGATTTGCTAAATTCTCACATGGCCAGAAATCCACAATCTTCACATTTATGTTTGTTTAACTTTTTCTTTGCTGAACATGGCACTGGGAACATATTTTCAGGGAATGCTTCTGTGCTTCTCAGATACCTCATGGCCTTACTGTGGTGTTTAGCTACATGCAGAAGCCATTTATTGCCTCATGCATTCCCCCACCAGGTGCATTATTCCTCCAATAATTCACACCTCATTGTACCTTACTGCCTGAGATGCAAAGAACATAAAAAAATTTACTTAGGACAGTCTTTACATTAAGCTCACATAATTTCACAGAAGTACAGCTGAACAGTCTGGTGGAGTCAGGTCTGGTCAAGAAAACTCCACCTCATCAGGAAATTTACTGTGTTGTGTGTGAACTGTTTTCCTTGTGGTTTGCGTCTTAACCACGAGAAACAACATCTTTAGTGCAAGCTGCATTGTTGGTAAAGCATACACAGGCAGTTAAACCACTTGTATCTCCTTGGTGCTCTTGTGATTTGTTCTTTTTGTTTGGTTGGTGTGGGATTTTTTTTCCATTTTACAGTCACAGGCAGAGCAGATGGCAAAGGCTTAGCTTGTTGTAACTTGTCCGTAAAATAAGCAAAGCTGTCAGTGACCTTTCTCTCCAGCAAGCCTATTTTACTTTGAGAAGGATTTTTCTTGCACTGGAATGAACCTCAAAGAATACAACTTTAGGGAGAAAAAAGTAGCTCTATGAACAGCAAAATTTAACAGTTCTGAGGTTCTCTCTTAGAACCTCAAGAAGTATATAGCTTCTCCTTTAGGGTTAGAAGGTGATACTTTAGGATTCTCTCCTCCACAAGGCAATTTGTTTTGGCAAAACTTACAGGAATTCCTCAGTTTTGCTGTTTCTGCTCTTCTGTCATTAAAAGGTATTTTGGGGAGGTAGGGAGTGGTAGGAAGCTGGCAAAGTCATAGAGAGCACCACATGAGCTCCTGAATTGATAAAACGAATCACATAATTAAGTGCAGTCTCATTAAGTTCTTCTCATCCAGTTCCAAAAGAAAAAACCAAAACCTGTAACTTCAGAAGCTATTTCTGCACTTATTTCTACTGCCAGAAATGCCCAGTGTGCGCCAACACATACAACCCTTTACAGATAGACAGTAAAGTCAGGCTTTACCCCAAAACATTATTTGAACAGAAAACACAGGTAAAACAAACCTTAATGTTGCTTATTTCTTAACTAAAGGAGTGATGGCATGGGCTACTTAAAAGACTTGCCAAAGGCCACATGGGAAGAACTGTGTCTTAGGCAGACTGTAAACAGAAAACTTCTCCTGAGCCACAGTTAACTGCATTCACCATAGTCCATCCTTCCTTTTCAGAGTACTACCACGTAGGAACATATTATTCAAAGCTGCTGACAAGTCTGACTGGCTGTTTTTCTAACAAATGAAGGAGTGGCAGTTGGCAAAAGGTGATAATAGCACTGGGCAGCAAAGAATGTAACTGCCTGTGCCATGCATTGTATTATACATTTTGTCTTTAAATGTTCCCTTAGAGAAGCACGGGCAAGAATACAAAGGAAGCTGAAATCTGACAATTGCTTATAATTTATAATACTCATTATATTTTTGGGAACAGCCATCTCTTGGCAAGGTAAGTTCTTTTATTTATAGGCAGGGACTGCTCATGATTTGCATACTAATGCTTTCACATCTGCAGAGCCTATAAATTAGTCTCCAGCTCATTATGGCAATGCCATTGTCCTACTTGCTAGTATGTAATCTGATCCTAAATGTTTCAGATGTCCACAAAATAAAACCAGCCTGAGGGAAGAGCTTCACTGTTGCAGTATTAACACACCAAAAAATATCTTCCTTCCCCGCAAAAAAAGCAAATAACATAAAATGACTGGATGGGAGGAAACTGCTAAGTGTTTAAAAAAGATGAGCCCCAAAGCCTAGCACTCAAGAAGCTGTTGCCACGTTTTAAGGTGCTTATGCCAGTTCAGCCAAAAGAATTAATTTATAGCAGCTTTTTAAAGGGTTCCAAATAAAAATATCTTCATAGAAGATTAAGTCACTTGGCTCTACATCCTGATTTTATCCTAATGTGTCATACGTGAGCACTCATTATTAATGTTTCAATTCTGGTTGTGCCTGGCTATCTGAAACAGACACCGTTGTCCTTTGTCTTTGGTGAACCTGATAAAGGCAGTCCCTACTTTCAGGTAGTCAAGAGTTTACAATTATGTCAAGATTTTGCCCCTTCATTAAGCTTGCAAAATGATGAAACAGAGTAGACAGAGCAGGCTCAGAGCAAGTATCCCCTCCCATCCAGACATGTGGGTGCCTCCTATGTTAACTCACTTTGTCAAAGGTCAGTGGATGGTGGAAGGTTTCTAGTCCTGTAAGTTCAGGCTCTGAAATAGCTCAGGCTCAAGTTTGATACTGTGGGTAGGAGGAAGAGGACTCCACCAACCACAGATAAACACTGGCTCACTCTTGTAACTTCCATCTATTTGCCTTTTAATTGTGCTGAGGCACACAAACATACCCACCCTTAAAAAGGAGAAAAGTGAAACCCTTACAATTCCAAATCCTACCTACATTGTTTCAAAGATCTTAAACAAGGTGACAAAGCTGCTGTCAGCAGGCTCTCACCCACAGCCCAGGCTTGTTTCTGTATTACCCTACCCTACTGCTTGCCTCCTCTCCTACCTTTTCATCTCTTCCTCCCAACATCCCCACCTACTCTTTCTTGGCTGTAGAGTCCTCTGAAACTCTACAGCCTTCTTCCCTGGCCTGCTGCTATAGGTAAATGACTGCAAATGAGAAGAGGGCTTGAAACAGGAGAGCTTCAACTGAGGCTTCAGAGTGGGAGGGGACAGGGCACAGGTCATTGCACAAGTGTGGTGTTGGATTCAGGTTCCCAATGTGCCTGTATGCAGGAGGTGTAGCAATACATTACATTTCTTTATTGGATTTTGTTTGGTAATAGTAGCTGGTTATATATTTATTTATCTGTAAGTCTCTTGTTTGTCACAGTAGGTGGGAGAGGAGCAGAAAAACAGGGCTCTACATGAGTCATAACCCAGAAAAAACTTTGCTGAGAATACAGCTCCCTGCTCTGCAGCATATACCAGTGCACAATGCAGGAGATAAGCATCAGTGTTGCTGTTGTCTCCAGGTTGTCCTTCTCATATTACCATGAATGACAATATTGACTATGATGTATTCAAATGGGACTGCAGGCAGGGATAGGTAGGGACTTCAACATTTCTTGTCTTTTGCATGCTACCATGAGAAAGAGGAAATGCAGCATAAAGAAAAATAAATACTTGTTTAGAACAAACATAGAAATGTAGAAAAAACCGTGTTGCTTCTAAATCCAGAGTTTTGACCTTGCTTCTGTTCAGTTGTACTTTTGACCTTGCAAAGAACTGCATACAGCTAGATGCAGCTATGGGGCCCACAGAGGGTTTATATGTCTCTGCTGCATATCCCACTGCAGGAGTGGGCAGTGCCCATGTGTGAGCCACAGCCCTGTCACCCCTGCAACTAGCAGGTCTTTCTTTTAAATATAGGACAGTCCCAGTGAACTCTGTGAGACTTTCCTAGCTAAGAACTGGGAACAGAGTGAGGGAACAAGAGGGACTGTTGTTCTCCCTGAAATCTGCAGTTCTAGTACATGTTTAAAGGCAGCCTTCCTGCTCATGTTGGAAGTGAGGCTGCTCAGTGTTGCGTGTGTGATGAGCTTCTCACAGACAGTCCCTGGAGTGGTCATTGCTGGATGAGGACCACTGCCCACACCAAGGCTGCTCTCAATGCTCCAGGCTGGGGATGACAGCAAGCACTGATCTGGGTACCACTCCTCCTCACATCTCCCTCACCCAGGAACTGAAGACTACCTGGGGCTGCTGAGGTGCCAGCCATATGAGGCCCTGCATGTCCCACAGAGAACGAGTAAGCTCCGGCTGTGCCCAGAGCTGCCCTTTTAGGCCAAATCTCTGCACTGGCCCTTCATATCCTCTGCTGGACTCCTACTGCCCTTCATCAGACTGTACAAACAGATTCTGAGTAGCTGAAAGAGATTCCAGTCTTTCAGTAGTTTATCAGTACTTTCTATGTTTAATGTGCTTCTTCTGCTCCCAGCACAATGGAGTACAGGATGTACCTGGTGTTGCTGTTTAGATACTGCACTGAAAAGTAGAGTGTCAGTGGCTAGACAGAGCTGATTCCTATCCATTTCTAATTGCATTCATTTTCTAAACACGGCATAATCTCTTTTACAATAATATTTGTGGGAAAAAAAGTCTTGGTAGAATTCTTGTTCAGATTGCCTGTGGTAAAGCCTCCTTTTCTCTTTCCTCCTCCTGTTGTGCTTTCCTTTAAACTTTAAACCTATATTTTGTACCTAGCTTTCTAGCTTCTTCATGCTTTCTGCTACTGAGATCCAAGGAATTGTTTCTTCACAAATGTTGGGGGGGGGGGGGGGAAAGAAGCATGCAAGGACTAGAAACAAGTGTGCTGTAAAGACAGTTTAAAAACATATATTTTCCTCTGTGTGTATTTAGCAGTTTCCATCTCTGCCATATGTTCTTTTCCTCATCAATTTGCCTTTTAGATTGTTCTTTAACACTTGGCTGTTTTCTTGCTTCTACAACAGAAGGGGAATTGATCTTTCATTTGTTCTGCAAATATTCCTTATTGTCCCAGGTTTTATTACCCCATCTGTTATTGTGTGATCAATTAAAGTCTCTTGTGGTCTCACTTTTCCAACTGATCACACTATACCACAGACTATATTTCAATTTAATTGCTATCTACTGTATGATGTGTAAACTACAAAGAGAGGAGCAAAAATATGAGTATATTTTTCCCCTGCCTACCATCCCTCTCTTTCTGTGTAAGCACATATCTTCAGTGCTTACTTCTTATTGATGACAGTGTTTAAATTAAATCCCTCACCTCCACTCTTTTATACATGAATCCAATCCAGTGTTTCTATCTCAGTGTTTACTACTATAAAGCACAAAAGCATATACAGAATAAGCTCACAAACACTTGGGGGAAATAGGTAGATACTGTCACACTTCATGAGCTAAAACATTTTCCTGCAGCATCCTTGTCAACACCCAAGCAGTGTTTCCCTATTCTCCCTCCTCCTTCTCCCAGCCCTTTCCTACTGACTCTCAAGTCTTAATCTTGGTCATGCATGGTTGTGTTAACTCCATGTGTAGTTTTAAAATTACTTCTTCTCCCATATTTTTAGGCATTTACAATACCATCTTCTGCAAAGTCCTCTTTCATCTTTCTGCACTCAACTCTCTCTCACAGTAAGCTGTTCAAGAATTACATGCTTTTAAAATTAAGAGGTATAGCACTGTTTCTGCAAGGGGAAGCTAACTCTGCAAATGTGATCACGCTGATGTGAAGAAAGTGAGTCATCTGCAGCAGGGCAAAGAGATGGAAATTTCTCCTATCTGTCCAGTATGATGGGAGAGAAGACTCAGAATTATAGCTATTTATAACTATTGCTTTTCATAATAATAGAGCAAAGTGGGTCATTGCCAGGGAGAAAAACAGAGGCAGCTCCTCGTGGAACAAGGCTTGGGAGAGATTGCATCAGAAGCAGCACCCCCAATTTGCCCCTGAAAATAATGACTAAAAGTATTGACGTTCATGCATGCTGTGTTAATCCAGTGTCATGTCCAAATGTGCTGCTAATTTAGAGTTGTGATCCCTCATTCAAGCATGTGCTTAAGTACCAGGCTGTCTCTTAGAAATCAGGCCTCGGTGGACTGAGCTATTTGGTGAGTCATTTATAAAAGCTAAACAGGGGCTTTAATGTGGAACTGTGCAATGAAATGTCTGCTTCAGGATGTGCAGTTGGAGATCAAGTTTTTCCCAAAAGCTCCTGATGCCACTGCTGGGAACCAAGACATCGCTTTACAAGAGCTGCCTGTGCTGAGGCTGGAAAGAATAAAAATGTTGATGATCTTCTACAGTGCTGTGTGGGCAGCTCTGAGATACACATGGTTTTTATAGAGAGGAGGGATGAACTGAGACGGGAAATACAGACTGATGCAACTGAATGCAAATATTGGTGGAAAGGAAAACTTATAAAAAAATCTATCAAAATATCTATCAGGCCAGTTTTTCTATGAGATATTTGAATGAAAAACTCTCAACTTGACTCCTTACTCAAAAATACTGAGTAAAATATATATAACCCCAGTGCTAAGAACAGACAGCAGTACAGGACCTTCCAGCTACCTAAATTAAGTTAAATACATGTATGGAAGGCAGTGCCAAACTCCCTCTGGAAGTCATACAGGTTTTAAGCTCTGCCTTGCACACACCTGGGGTGCAGGTATCTGGGTGGGAGCTAACCCCATGGCCTGGGTGATTCCCCATCATCAGTGGGGAGACAGTCAGCTACTGCTGCTCACTTCAGCCTCAGTCTAAAGCACTCGAGTGAGAGGAATTCTTCTTTAGGTCCCTGGCCTGCGGTTTCAGGGGAATAAGCACCTAAATGCCATAGAATCCTAGAATCATGTAGTTTTGAAAAGACCTGTAAGATCATCAGTCCAATAATTAACCTAGCACTACCAAGTCCTCCACTAAACCATGTCCCCAGGTGCCACATCTACAGATCTTTTAAATACCTTCAGTGATGAGGACTCAAACACTTCCCTGAACAGCCTGTTCAAATGCTTGACCATCCTTTCAGTGAATACATTTTTCCTAATATCCAATCTGAACCTCCCCTGATGCAACTTGAGACCTTTTCTTCTTGTCTTATCACTTGTTACCTGGAAGAAGAGGCCAAACCACACCTGGTTACAACCTCCTTTCACATAGTTGTAGAGAGCAATAAGGTCCCTCTCAAGCCTCCTTTTCTGCTGGCTAAACATCCCAAACTCCCTCAGGCTCTCCTCATAAGACATGTGCTCCAGACCCTTCACCAGCTCCGTTGCCCTTCTCTGGACATGCTCCAGCATCTGAACATCCTTCTTGCACTGAGGGGCCCAGAACGGACCACAGGATTTGAGGTGTGGCCTTGCCAGTGATGAGTACAGCGGGGCGATCATTTCCCTAGTTCTGATGGCCACACTTTTGCCGATTCCAGCCGGAATGCCATTTTCTCTTTGCTATAGGAGAAGAAACAAGCACAGCTGAAAGGGCCCCGCCTAGCCTGGCCAAGCCACTCGGGAGGCTCCGCAGTGCCGGGCAGAGGGTTCCGGGACACAAGTCCCTCGTCGGGAAGGGAATTCTGGTGCTAGGCCGCCCCTGCCCTCCCCGGATCTCATCTCCCCACTTCCAAGCTTTCCCGAGGTGACTCCTGCCCTCTGGCGGCAGAGGCACGGCCGGCCCCGGCTCCACCCTGCCGCCCCCGGACACCTGCGGCGCCTGTAGAAAAGTGACGTGGAGCAGAAATTCCAGGTCTCAAGGAGAGTTTCAGACTTGACACCCAGACTCAGAAAGGTGTGAAAAAACCATTTCCAGATTTGTATCTGATACTGCACGAATATGGTATTTTTACAAGTCACATCTCTTGATTTATCAGATGTGAATACACGAGTCAGAATAAATACAAGCATGCTCTCTGCAAGAATTAGTAAGTCTTTCCCATTCTTCTGAAAAAACAGAGCACCAAGCCCACACTCCTGCAAGAATAGTTCCAGTGTTAGCCAGGCAATTGCTAGCACTATGTAATATCACACATGAAGATGGTCAACGTTGGAAAAAGACTTATGGACAAACCCCAAATCACTATGGAGATCAAGGATGATATAGTTCCTTATTTAATGTTTTCTTTTTTTATATTTTGGAAATGCAAATGAGAGAATGAGGTAAAGGAGAAAAAGTTGCAGCAACCAGTCCATAGACCTTAGTTTTCTGAAGACCCTTGATGTTGTGAGCATGATCTAAGTGAGCCTGAGGTTCCTAGAGAGCTCTAAGGTAAAATTGCTGCTACCTAGGATTTTGCCATTTCCTTTAATTGAAATAGAATTTCACCCAGTGCATCTCCAGGACAGTAGAGAGCCCACTGCACAACCTAAGCGTAGAAAACTGAAGTTAGTGAGCTCACGTGCAGCCCTACAACTATCTGTATGGCAAACATAGACACTGTGTGCACAGAAGGAGGACTCTTTACTATCCTTTTATTTCTAAGATTTTAGGTCATCTTAGGCTGATGGAGTCACACAAGGTATCTCTTGCTGGAATGAGAAAGGGTTAGTCACACCTCTGCAGGCCAAACTGTTGCCCTAGTATTTTCATAAGGCTCTTGAAGCAGGCTCAACAGCACATCAATTGCAGAGAGCCAGTTTATTTCATCTATGCCAGCCCCAGATGAGTCTCTAATGTAAACTGAGTTCAACCAAGGGCTACTGATAAGAGCTGGTCAGAAAAATTGCTTTCTTATAAATTCAGATAATGGCAGCTTTTGAGCACACACAAGGAAATTGAAGTTTGATCTGGAAATACTGATGGAGTGGTTCTTGCGGGTTACACTAAGTACATCCCATTCCTATCCTGTTTTATGGATTGAATGACTACCTTGTTTAGGTGATGCTAATTAGATATTATGGCTGTGATGCCTGAAGAGAGATTAAGTAGAACTGGGGCACTTGGACATGGAGGAAAGTGAGCATAAGACGCTGCTAAAGAACAACACCCATGAATTACAAAATAATGGGATTTGCAACAGGTATTCGGTCTCTGGACATTGTTTTTTTTTTTCCTAATGATTTTAGCTGAGAGGTAAAGAGGCTAGAAAATATAGTGGGGTAAAGTAGATAAAGGAAAAGTCACCCTGAGGTGACTCTGCTGCAAGGTACAGATATGCCTTTGGCACTGTGCTACCTACCATGTGTCCCCCTTCTTCCCCCCTCCCCAAAATGAACTCTTGGCAACCAGCCTGCAGATTCCCACTGGCACATTTTAAAGCCTGTGAGAGCCCATCCATACCCGTCTGGGCTGGAGCCTGACCTTCACTCAGGGCTACTTGGTTTTCTCTGATAGCTGGGTGAATGATTGCCAGCAGTGGTAAATGATTTACTCCACATAAAGCACCGTCTACTAGAGAGGCGTATCCCTCATTACACTACAGAGAAAAAACATCTCAATAGAGCCACAAGGATGGAATTGGAATTATTTTATTATTCACATAATAAACAAATAGAGGTAAGGGTAGTGATGGTGAAAGAAGCTTATGATTCTTTTTTCCATGGTTAAATTAAAAATTGGGCAAAGTGTCTAGATTTTCACTACAGAACACATAGCTGTGCCATGGCCGAAGATATTGTATGTTTGGCAAAGCAGCTTGAACCAGAATGCCCAGATACATTCAGGTGGGTTTCGTGTTTATTAAAGCAAACCTCCTGTTTGTTTTGTTATGTATTAGGGCATCTTTTACTCATGAGCACAGCAATACATGTTTTTCATTTGTGTATCATTGCAGCCCCACAGAGCTGACTCCTACCATCTGGTCTCTGTAAAGATGTGGGTTATGCAGCCCAGAGGTGAGAAAAACTACATATGTTACTGTAGCTGCCTATTTTGCTGCATGAGGCACTGGGTTATTAGTTTGCTAGATTTCCTCATTACTAAATCTAAGTGTCACTGGGACTGAAGGCAGATAACTTCATTGACTGTGCTGTAGACCCCCAGTCGTACATAATGGAATGTTTGGTATATTATCTTTTAACTTCAGCTAGATTTCCTAGTTGTTTAAAAGCCAGGTATTTAAAAAGAAAGGAGAAGATGGCATTTCTCTTTTTTCAAGGGATCACTGGGAAAAGCAGAATAGGCCACACAAGCCATTAATGCCAGAGGTGGGCTTGGACACTCATCTCAGAGCTTGACATTATGCTACTGAAACATTTGGGCACTGAGGCACTCCAGGTGCAGGCACAACCTTGGGAAACCAAGTAATGCAATTACTAAAAATGGGAGCCAGCCCTATGCTCCTGTCTGAACTGGGGAAACTTCCTAACTTTTGATCTTGTAATGAAGAGAGCACTTTCCTGACAGGTGCATTCCTCCTCTACTTCTCGCAAAATGGATGAAATTTAATCTCACTTCTTCCAATGGTTCTCACTTTTTGTGTTGAAGAAAGTACTTTCTGCATCTCCTTCTGAGGTGACTTGAGTGCTGATAGTGAGACTGCTGGAAAATCACTGCTTGGCACTGTGCAAATGAAGTTCTGCTGTAGTGGCAAAGGAGACGATCGTGGTGCCCCGTTCCGCCATTACTTCTTTATGAAAAACCTGTGCGCTGATGACTGAGACTTGCAAGTAGTTCTGGCAAATTTTATTTAGAGCTCTATTTTATCATGAATTTGGAATGAAATCTGAAGACTAGGAACGACCATAACGATGTTGGGAGGGCTGGTCAAACTCCACATAGTTTGAGGTAATCTGCCTGAGATTTTTGGAACTTGTCTACAGTGTTATCATACTATTATTCTGATTTTTAGCATCACAGTCTATTCCCTAATATTTGCCAGTAATTAGTACTCAAATGAGGTTGACCATCCTTTCTCGTAGGACACCTCCCCTGAATATCTTTCTAGGAATTGACAAAGTTGATTGACAGTTTCATCATATGGGACACAGCTGTGACAAAATCCCAGTTAATGCAGTCCAATAAGAACTCATCCTCATCCTCTATGAAACCCAGAGATCTTACTGTAGAGAAGCACTTCTCCCATAACCAAACTTTTGGGTGTTCATCCATGACATGTGCTGGGGAAGCCTTCATTTTGGTCATCTTGCATCTTGGGGTGCATTTCCAGACAAGGAATGGGGAAAGATGAGGGTGCATGGCTCCTGAGTACCACTGCTGGGTTTTGCCCAGCACAGCCTGCATGGAAGCTGGAGCACAACTGCAATCAAACATCGACTAGGAAACATGTATTTGTTTAGTGCTGAGTCTGATGTGAGACAAGTGATGGTTTCCTTGTTAGTAATGTCACATTCCCATCCTCATATGACATCTTTCTTTAAGGTGTTTTTTTCAAATGCACAGGACTTACTGCAAGCTTTTGGTGCCTGAAGTGGCTAACACCATCAGTATTATCAATGTTGGGTAATGCTGGTCTGTCCATGCAGTAAACAGAGAGAAGGAGGATGAGCTCCAGTCCCTGGGAGGACGGCAGGGCTCGTGGAACCCCGAGAACAGAAAGTTTTTTCGCTGTGGTTGCGCTTTTTGGTGGCAGGGCCACGACGGAGGAGAGGGTACAAGTGCGGGAGGGTGGCAGACAGCAAGAGGGTAGGTGCAAGGATGAGCCCGGGCGGGGCGAGCCAAGGGCCGGGAGTTCTCGGGGCTGGCGTGGAGCCTGGGCCGAGCGGGAGCGGGCTGTCCTCGCGTTCCCTCCCCTCCCCTGCGCTCCGCTCCGCTCCTCTCCGCCGGCCCCACCGGTCGGGGCCGCCGGCGGCGGCAGGCTTAGTCAGAGGAATGTGGGTGGGACTCCCTCCTCCCCGGCGCCTTAAAACCCCGCTCGGACTGGGGCGCCCGCAGTCTCCCGTCCCGGCGGAGCGTCCCCGCCGCACCCCATCCGCGACGCCCGCGCTCGCTGCGCGCCCCGCCGGCCGGGCACGATGGTGGTGTGCGGCCTCGCCTGCTGGAGGTGCAGGTGGCTCCTGCCACTGCTGCTGGGCCTGGCCATCATCATGGGCATCATCGCCCTGGCGGGCCGGGGCTGGCTGGAGTCCGAGTCGGAGCCCTACGTGCAGCAAGCGTCGCTGTGGGAGAGCTGCACGCGGGGCGAGGAGGACCTCAACTGGAACTGCGAATCCCTCATGGACTACGGTGAGTGAGAAGCCCTCCGAGGGACCCGGGGCAGTGGGTGCCATGGTCATGGACCCTCTCTGCCCTCCGGGATGGAGTTTCCTTCGCCGAACCAGTACTCGTGCTGTTTTGGGGCAAAGAAACACAGATCTAGACCGCTTCTGAACAATCTTTTTTTTATCAGTACAACGCTGAAAAAGCCAGGGTGTTATACTTTGGTGTTTTTTTAAAGTTATTTTACAGCCAAATTGACGGCTACAAGTCCGTCACTTTCCCTCAACTCTCCACAGGCTGCAGTCCCAGCAGCCTTACTAGGCACCAGTGAAGTCCCCCGTCCTGTGCCGGTGGCCTCCCTGGTAAGACGGTGAGCGTGCAAACCTTCAGGGAAGGTGTCCTATGCAGAACCAAACCTGGTTAGTAGTGAAATGGTCTTTCCCGGACTCTTTTGAGGGAGAGAGCACCTTAATTTAACCCTGCCTGACCAAGACAGTGCAGCTCTTAAAATGTCTCCTGACCTGCAGCTTAAAATGGCCTGATGTGGGTTTGCAGGCAGAAAAAAAAAAGGGGGGGGGGGGTGGAAAAAAAAAAACAACTCTTTCTTTTGTACACCTCTCTGTTGCAGTGGGGCCTAAAGAAGGGATAATTGCACCTCTGTTTTAACTGGCTGAGCTGCTTCTGTATCTGGCATCAACAATGTAATATTCTTGCTTCACATTCTCAGTTTCTGGGTCTTTTGGGGGACTTCTTGTTTTATTGCTAGAACACATGGGTCTGATTACATCTGCTTTTCCCTAAAGCAAAATATTTCTGGACAAATAAGCAGACCCGCCTTAAGATCCTGGATGAGGGTTCTTTAGGGACTGGGAAGCTGGAAGGGTGTGTTTCAGCTGGGAGAGCTGGGACTGCTTCCCTGCACGGATCCCTTGCTGCCCGAGCAAGGCAGACTGACTTCCAGAAGCTTTTCATTGCAACACTTTTGCTTAAAAGTTAATCCTGAATATATTGTAAGAGAAGTGGCTTTGGCCAAGTGATGACTTCACGCCTTACTGTACGTGGAAGAAGTCTGGCTAGTGAGATTAAAATATCCGTCTCCCCCATTAGACAGTGAAGAAAAGGTATTAGAGTTGCTGAAATTTGCATTGCAAAAGGAAAAAGTGCTATTACAGAACAGCTGCTGAAATTTGTTTTCTCCTGCAGTGACACTGCTTCTCACTTCCCTGAGTACTGATGGGTGTGTGCTCTGCGTCAGCCCTCAGCGTTGTGGGGCAAAAGTAGTGTTCTGCTGTTTTTTCTATTTAACAGGCTGACAGAGAAGAATAGTATCCTTGACTTTGCTTATTTAAGTCCTAGCTTATTTAACCCAAAACTTATTTACATCCTTGTCTTATTTATACCAATTTGCCTCTTTTCAAATTTTCATAACATCAGTGCCACTGTCTACTAAAACCGTATTTACATCTAGAGACAGGATGTAACACATGAGTTCAGGTTTGATTTATTTTGTTTCCTTTTTTTCTATGCTAATGCAATTAGTCTCAAAATAGGGGAGGGCATTTACAAAGGAAAAAATGCCTAGCAGGCATTTACAGCACTCCTGCAGGAAAATTAAAGTTAACTAATTGAGATGCATAACTTGTGTTTTGCATACGGTAACTGCTAGGCACCAAATATCCTCCACCTCTTTTGATGAAATGGATGTCCATTAACAGAAAGTTTTATTAGACAACTTCTTAATTGAACTGTGGCATGTGTACCAAGAAGAGGAAGAGAAAAAGCAGCAAAGTTGCTTATTTTAAGTGAGGGAAAAGGGGCAGGAACAGACAAAAAAAGATTTGCAAATAGGAGTGTCTAGTAAACTGCATGGCTTCTTGTGTATTTGCAAATACACATTTGCAAATGCCACATGGGAGGGAAGAAGTGAAAGGGAAAAAGAAGAGTAGGATGTCATTTGGTAGGGAGGCAGGGAAGGGATTTTGTTTAGGTTTCTGTACTGGTTTGTGTCTGGGAAGTACTCTGGCTGGCAGCATCTGTGTATTATCAAAATGTTGCAATGCAGAGGTGCTGCACTGCACTAGAATATGACTCAATATGACTTAATCTGGACCATTGCAGGATTAAACTGTTGACTTGGTGTTTAAAACATATCAGTAAATCATCAGCTGTGACAAGGATTATTTGCAATATGTTCCTTGGAGAGGATGATTGTCTCTATAGTGATGAGGCTGTACGTTTAGGAGCAGTATTTGTGGGTGGCTGTATCCTCCTGGTTCTGAATGACTGGTCCCAGCGACTTTGCTTGGAATTAACACTGTAAAAGATGGGTGTGTACGTGTGCAGTAAAGGTAACCCCATTAGGTTAACTCTTTCTTATATTCCTAACAGCCAGTTGTTGTTCATTAAGTACACAACAGCCAACAAAGAAAAAAGGGAAACATTCATACTAGGTGCTAAAAAAAAACCCCAAAACCAAACAAATAAAAACAACACACACACATTTAAAAAAAAAAAAAAGAAAAAGAGAAGGGGAAAAAAAGAGGTGGAACCTAGGAGTAGGAGCCCAGCCTTTGTGAATCATATTTCACTGCAGCTATGCCACTGTACCTGCGTCCCTAGAGGCATGGACTTTGATACCACAGACTATTGGTAAAGCTGAGTGCACGTGTCGACTTCACTGAGGGGCCAGGCAAATAAAGGAGGAATGTTAGATGTACGCTTATCTTTTCAGTACACCTCTTTTCAGGCATGCTTTTGTCTGATTTACAATGCCAGGATATATTCAAGACAAACTAACATCGTTTATAGTGTCATCCAAGCACAGGCACTTGGAAAATGCTAATGGGAAAGGTGTAGCAGTTGGTGTCCCTATCTACACCCAGAAAACATTTACTGCAACTCCCTGGTGAAAGAACCCAGTGAACAGGTGAGGCTTGTGTCTCTGCCAGCGTGCTTTGCTGGCTCCTGGGCAGGCGCACTTCCACTGCTAACAACCCAGAGACTTTAAAAGTTGGAAATGTATAAGACTGTGCGTTTCCTCAGCTCCTGGCAGAGCCAACTGACGCCAAGTTTGTACCAGAGGGCTTGTTTTTAATAATTTAGGGTTATAGCAATTGCTTTTCCTGCACTCTGAAAGCCAAAACAGAGTTGTGATTTCCAGTGTTATTTTCCAACCAGGCCTTCTAGCAACCCTTTGATTTTGGGCTCTTCTGTGCCTGTGGTGGTTATGCACCTAGCTTCCTGTCACCAGTCATGCTACCATGGAAGTTTGCACATTATCTGAGCAAGAAAATGGACTGACAGTGCTCTTTTGCTTGGAGTCCACTACTCCTTTATTACATTAACAAAGGCAGATATTTTTGGACATTCTATGTAATGGGCTTTCAAGGCCAAACAAGAATTGTTACTGCCATTTATATACAGAAGAATATTAAAGCAACAGTGTAAAAACATGCCCCATCTATGCATGCCATGATAAAAACTTCTACCCTAAGATTCCAGTTATTCATAAGCTAACAAACTAGCTTCTGCTTTTGGAAGTAAGTAAATGAAGATGAGAAAATCTTGTTAGTTCAAATCCTGTAGAAGTTCATCTCACTGCTAGGTTACTTTCCTAGCGCTTTTATTATTTTCTAAAAGGAAATCTAGATTTAAATACTTTAGCCTGTAGAGATTCCATCTTCTCCCTGGTAAGGCTAAGGCATGGCCAAATGAAATCAGGAAATACACCTACTGCTAAGGCTCTATTGCTTGCTTTCTTTTAATTTCATCACATTACTGGTGCTCATCATTAACATTAAGTAATCCTGACCCCTCCTAGTTATTTGCATGATAACATTTGCAGCTTAGTTCCTTTCCATAGTAATCATTAATGTAATGTAGTGCTATGTAACAAAACTCTTAATCCTTCCTAATAATTATAGACCTTCAGCTCCTGAACAATTGTTTTTTTAATGTTCTTTCAACACCACCTAATTGATAAATACCTTTCTGATGATTAGATGCAAAGAACTTGATTATTCTTTGAGGCCAAGACAACCTGGGAACACTAGTATCTCCAACTAGTTTTCTGCTTTTCTGCTCTCCTATTCTTCTGCCTTTCTTTTTATGCAGCTCCTAATTACTGTGGTGTTATTGGTGGATTTCATAAAGAAACATCATATCATGTCTGAAATACTCTCTCTGCCAAATGAATTGATCTGAAAATGTTCTATTTTTATAGAAAATTTAAATCCTGGCTAAATATCTTGCGATTACAAGGTACTTCTGAGTATAAACCACCTAGAAACTGGGGCTGATCTGTCATTCTCTGAGTGTGTGATGGTCTCTCCAGCCCTTAAGGCAGAAAATGGTGAGATGGTAAACTTGCACCTCTCTCCTCCTGAGAGCTGGAGGGGGAAGATCTTTCAGACAGACAGGTGAACTGGGTGCCTGTAGGGACTCGACCAGCTCTCAGAAGTCTTTAGAGGGACAAGGAGCTGTGAAAGCCTGACTTGATAGGTATGGGAATGAGGGGAATCCTGCATGCAGAAACAGCAGTTTTAGCCTGAGTCCTGCAGCAGCCCCTCTGCTGAAGGCTCTCCATGTTGGTGGGGGTAGCAACAGTTCTTGCAGAAAAGAAACATGACAGGGCTGCACCCTGTGCTCAGGAAAGGTGCAGGCTCCCATCCCAATCTCTCTTGTCTGTCACTTATTAGAAGACTCATGGTTAATTTTTGAGATTTCACTTACATTGTGTGTATATAGAAGTCTAGAGGTTTTTGCTGCTGTTCTTCTGATTCTCATAGGGGATCAAATGTCCAGTGGCTGACTACTACTCTAGTCCAGCCCAGAGCACACCCATCTAGTGCTGTGGCTAGCACATCTGACTCCGTCTTATCAGGTCTTGTCAGTATCAACTGGCTGTTAACTGCTGTTGGAAAAGATAATCCAGCAGGAGAAAGAGAGGAAGTTATGGAATCACCATCGCTGAGCTGTGTCACATGTGAGCACAAAACTCACTGAAAATGATGGTGCCTACTGCTGCCCTGTTTCTGAAAACCTGAAACAAAGTTGAGCTTGATATTAATCTTCCTGACAAGATATCTCTCTCAGTCATATGTGTTGTCATTTTCATGTTGCCAGAGAGAAGACAATAAATCACTTTAAACAGAGCTGGGGCTGACCTGTATCCAAAAGTTTGTTGTAAAGTAAAGTAAACACAGATGTTACAAAAACGGCAGAGAGAGCACTGGGGGCATTCTGGCTTTTACTCCTCCAGTTGTGTTTTTGTTGCACCAAACCCCAACCCGTTGGTATATTTGAGTTTGCAACTTAAGTTTTATCAAACAGATGCCAGATTTGTCTTCCTACATCTTGTCAGCATATATAATGCATCTGAAAGGGAATGTGCTATGGGAACTGTTGTTGTATGTAACTAAGCACTTGTTGTGCTTTTTTTTTTTAATAGAGTAAATATTGATAAATAGCTTTCCAAGATCATTTAGTCTGAATCGTTTTTCCTGGACTGGCTGTGTGGCTATATATCCCTTTATATTAGTTATCACTAAAGAAATCCTATTCAATGCCTGTGTTAGGTCTGAGAAATGTCTGAGAATATTTTGTATGAAAAGATTTTATCAGACTGCTGACATAGTTTTAATCTCCAGACACTCATCAGGTGTCCTCCCTCCCTCCTTCCCTCCCTTTCTCTCTCCTTCCTTCCCCCTCACCATTCCCTTAGGGAAGGGGTATGAAACATGCACACCTAGCTGAAGAAGAACCAATTTGAAAAGTTTTTGCTGTCTTGAGTAGCTTCAGGAAGGGAGAGGGAAGAGAAAACCATTTTCCTTACCTTTTCTATGTCAGCTTTATTGTCTTCAGGTGGCAGCAGTGGTGGTTGGGAGTTTTGGGCAGAGATTCGGCTGACAGGTACCTGCTGTATTTCACTTTTTGCTGTTGGAATAGAGGAGAAGGAAACCAGTTCAAATTTATCTAATTAAAATGGTTGTAAAAGAATGCTTTGCTTTCAGATTGCAAATTAATGTATGTAGTGGAGTTATCTGAGATAGTTTTACTGCATTCTCTGTCTTAAAATACTATTTTCCCCCATTTGTGCAACTATTAGAGTACATGAGTTAAGGTGGGGGGTTATAACTCTTTAGGAAAAATTTATTTTACCTCCTTTTTCTTCTTACTTTTTGCACAGAAAGAATAGAAGCCACAATGAAAGCAAGATATCTCCAAAGTAACTTCAACTGTATTGGAATGGACAGCTCTGATGAAAGAGATTTTTTAAAATATTCTGACCTAGATCTCACCGCCCTCTTTATTCCTACATTAGAGGGAGCTCGGGATCTGGCCCTACCTCTGTCTGTGTGAAAGTAGAAACCCACATTATGTAGATGTGGGAATTGAATTGTGATGACAGCTGACTGGAAAACAAAGCATTAGCCAGTATGGTTTAGCCCTTGTGGGCAGGTATCCTGCCTCCAGGGCAGGAACACATTTGCTTATAGTTGTTTGCACAGAGCTCACCTCAATTACCTGGTTTCTGAAGTGGACAGGGTCTGTGAGGGCCTTTTTGCAAGGCCATGTTACTGCAAAAGTGGAATTGCTGTCTGTTTTTCTAGGAGGTTTTCTTACCATTGTTGCCTTGGCCCTGGCCTGTGGTGTGTGAGTTCTGGGTGCTAGTGCTGCTCTGCTGGAATACAGCCACTTGATTCATGCCTGAGCCTCTCCAGCATGCACTAGCTTGATACTAAGAATCTCCACCACCCTGTTCCATCAAATGTCAAAATAATGATTCAAGGACTCTTCAACTTTTAACTCAGATTTGTCTGTTTCTCTTCCACCTACTACGTTTTAGCTGTAAATAGATATTTATCTTCAAGAACTATCTTTCTGTCCTCTTTTCAGCTAGTCCAAATTTATTTCTTTTTGGTCATGCTAATTTTGCTACAGGTGCATTATTCTTGTCATAAACAAACAGGAAGAAATTATATGCTCACAGCACTGTTATTTCCCAGTTATTGACTGTGCCGGTACCCTCTTTTCTGCTTTCACACTTCGCTGTGCATGGAGTGGTTTTGTAAACTTGCATATCGAACAGGAGCTGTAACAATAAAGTGCATTGTCAGCAGCTATGAGCCCTATCTGCTCTGATGTCTTTGGGTCTTACAGAGTTTGATGGTGTTATCTCTATTCTGTGCTGCACTGTATCCCTCTTTTCAGCAAGACAAGTTAGTGGACAGGGAGTTCTGTGCTGCTCCAGCAATGATGATGCCTCTCTGCTCTGCAGCTCTGTGCTTTGGAGGCATTCAGTATTGCTTTGAAATAAGGACATGCTTCTTACAGTAAAAAATTTCAATAAAAAATTATTAAAGAAAACCAAAGAACTGCAATGACGTGCTGCTGTGTGTAACACCTTTCTTGTTTTCACTTCAAGGATGGGGGAGAGCAGCAGCTGCCACATACCTCGTTGGCTTTGTGATCCTGGTCATCTGCTTCGCTCTTGCAGTCATCGCGTTCTCTATCGAGATACTCCGCTTCAACTTTGTGCGAGGAATTGGAGGCTTGCTCTTTGTTGTTGGTAAGGTTGGGCACAAAGACAAGGTTATTTGAGATGTAAAACAGGCATCAGCAGAAAAACGTGCTAGATGGAGCCTCCCTTATGAAATTAGCTGTCTTTGTCTGGTTTATGACTCATTTTCGTGGGAAACAAGGAAAGGTTGATTTAAGAGAATAATGGTTAGGGAAGCTCCAGTGGGCTTTGTCAGTTCGCACTTTCCCAAAAGCACTGTACAGGGACACCCATCACCTTTGACCCTGCATGTCACATGCTAAGACTTGGGAGCTGAGAGCCCCGGGTGCTCCCCACCTTTCTGGTGGGAGGAGGAACAACGGGGCTATGGGAGGTAACTGGCTTCGTGGGGTTCAGTGTGCCTGGCTGTAGGACAGGGCTCATCACGGCATGCAGATATGTGCCTTAGCAATCTGGCAATGTCAGCTGTAGCTGCTGCAATCAGATAGGTGTGGGGATCTGCCTTGGCCAGAAGTCACGTACCTCTGTAAGAATGTAGATTTGATTGCAGGACTGCAGCTAATCCTTACATGTCTTAAATATGCAGTTATCTCCAGGTACCTTTTCTTAGGAGGAACTGTATGTTCAATGTTCATTGTAACTTACTCCTGCTGTTCTTTTTTTCTCACTCTAGCTGCATTCCAGATCATTGGCTTGGTCATTTACCCAGTGAAATTCACAGAAGATATTCCACTGACAGGAGATAATATGTTCAGCTGGGCCTATGGTTTTGGCTGGGCCAGCACTGTCGTTGTTATAGGTTGTGCCTTCTTCTTCTGCTGCCTCCCCAACTGGGAAGATGAAGTCCTGGGAAACATCAAGCCTACCTATTACTACTCTTCCCCAGAGAGAGCACCATACTTAAATTGAAAGATTAAGTCCAAGTACAGTCAACTGTCAAAACAACAGAGGAGTACCTATGATGTACATCTAGTGTGATTGTAGGAGACTGAAAAAAACCCACCTTATTTCACCAGAGCATTTCTTACTATCCCTGGCAATAAATTAGGAAAAACACTGGCATATTTAAGCAAATAACTTTTACCTAAAGTATTTAGTTACGTGTTCTCATGTCAATTCTGTTTGGGTGGTTTACTTGCTCCTTCCCCTCCCAACTAATTATTCAAACTTTTGCTTATGAATAAAGATGATTATGTTTCAAGTGTAAAAAGGAAGAGGATAGATTTTAAACAACCCATTAATGGGTCCTGCAAGAGATTTTTTTTTTTTCACCTCTGACAAAATTGCATTAAATGGAACTAGAAAAAAAGCAGCCTTCCAAAGAATGTTTTTCTTCCATCAAAGTCAATCCCAAAGAAGGAACTTCCCTGAGACTGTCACAGTCACCTGTCACCTAAAAATCTTTTCTTATATCTGTTACTGTACTGTTACTGACTAAAAGCTATTTGAATTAAGGGGAAAATAAAATTAAAATTTATTTTCCAGCAAGTGAAGCTGTTAAACAGAGATCTCTTCTAAAGCATGGAGCTGGTGTGTAACAGTGGCTAATGTAACATTGGTGGGTTTGTGGCCACAGCAGGACTTGTGATGGAGTCACAGATATGTATTTAATATATATTGTCATAGAGATGATCAATAAAATTTCAGATGTTAAAATTACATATATTTTTACATGTTTTTTTAGGGATGCCGGTCTAGAAAATATCTTTGAGTAGAAACATAAACTGTCTATTTGTCTACCTTTTTAAAGCTTCAGTGTTTTAAGTATCAGTGTACTTTAGAGGGAAATCTTAGTGTAAGGTATCTGAAAACCTCAAAAAGTTTTTAACACTGTAGGTGCCTCAGTTTAGTAAACTTGGGGCTGTTTTATGAGTCACTAGTGGTAATAGGCAAAAATAGATAAGCAGTTCTGTGAGCAGTTTATGTATGCAAACTTCATACAGACATCTGTGTGTCAGCTCCTAGTTTGTGTTTCTGCAGTCAGCAATTCCAAATAAGTATTCCAGCAAAGCAGAGCTGTGTCTGTGTTGATCATGGACCTACAGCATCTTACAGCAGATTTAATTATGATCTATAATCTTTGTCAGGGCTTTCTTCAGGGGAAGAAAGAAGAGGCTTATTTTGTGAGCTCTTCCAGCTTTCGGAGAAGCAGCTCTAGCAAAGACAGACTGAGGGGGGTACAGGGAGGATGGAAAGCAAAGGCTGTGCGTTACTCTGTTATTTCTTCTCGCATGAACCCAGTACTTAAGGGAGAGTAAGTGTATGGGTATGTGTATTCATGCACATGTACAAAATAGAACATAAAAAGCATTAACCAACATACTGTAAAGCTAAAGTAATTTACAACTAATATTTTATAATGCTCAATATTTCTTGTACTATATATTTTATAGCTTTCCATTTTGTAACACCTTTGTTAATTTGATAATACTATACATTGAATGTGATCCTGTTTTGGAAAGGTCATGTGACTCCTGAAGGTCCCTTCAAGGCCTGTATTTTATAATTTTACAGAGCATAAATATCTGCAGACTTCAGAATTATGTTATGAGCTCTGTCATGGCATATACAATCAAGTGTATTTGTGATTCTTTCTGAATAAGAGAATTCTGTGACAAATGTGTCCCTTTATTTTTTTTTTTCCTTTTCTGTACAGTACTGGTTGTTGGGGAATATTGTGTAGACTTACCTGTATCATAAGTAATGACAGTAATTACTTCAGTCGAATTCAAAACACAGCAGGAATCTCAAGTCTGGAAAATTCTTGTACAGCTAAAGCTGAGAAGGAGGTAAAAAAAAAAAGTAAGAAAATGGACACCTTTCCTAATGAGAGGGAGGATGGTATGGTAACTGGGTTTAGCATAGTTAAAGTCTTTGGTATGCTTTCTTATAAGCATTGTCGTAACTTGTCAAAAAAGCACAGATGTAAAATAAACTTGGCTCTAAATGTACTGGGAGGGGTAGAAGCACAATCAGTGTGTTACACAATTAAGATGTTCCAGAGAAAACTATTGCAAATAGTCATTAATTACTTTCAAGTGATACTAATGTATGTGACACTCCTTTCAAATGTGGCGGCTTGATTAAAAATGTTTTAACTTACGGTTGTAGAAACTTGGTGGTGTTTGTGGTTCATGGGTTAATTTCATAAACTCAATGAAGTAGTCATTCTTTCCTTCTCTTAACGTGAATATCAGTATCCATAAAGTGTCGGAATAATAAACAAAGTTAATGACGTTGTGTCCAGGGGGTGGCAACTTCATTTTCCAGTCAAATAAGCTTAGGTATACAATGCAAAACATGTCTGTGCACTTTCTTTGGAAGTGCCAAGCATAGAATATTCTTTGCTAAGCCAAAACCTCTTAAGTGCATCACAGCTTAAGGGGTAACTCTAAACATTTTAAGTACACAGCAGTCTACAGGAGGAAAGGATGTGGGAAGTCTGTTCTTTATCAAAACTGTTCCAAGTGCCTTTCCTATACTGATCAAGATAAATAGTGAGAAAAAGTTGGTGTACTGGCCTGCTATTTTCAGTGGAAGGCTGCACTTCTCCTGCGATTAGAAACCTTCCCATTTCTAACCTCAGATTATGGGAGGCCCACATTATAGCCCTGTGCTAGTGTCATTCTGTATCCTAAGCAACTCTTTTTTTTCCCCTGCATTTTTACAGAGAGCAAATCTGTCAGTCACTGCTGTCTTACAACAGCCTGTGGCTTCTGATTTCTGGAAAGACAGGTTCATCATTCCCCTGTTTTGTTTTTTTTTTAATCTGTTCTCTTCCTTAAATGTCTGAATTTTAAGTACAGTTACTACCCTGGATTCTGGTGCCTTTCACGGATTTCTTTTTGGTTTTGGTTCCATGCCTCCCCCCTCTTAACTTTAAATTTTAAATTACTCTTAATTTTAAATACACAAATGGGGAAAATATTTTGGTTCCTGTTAGATTTTCCTAAATGCTCTGAAGATAATTGGAGGGTTTCTATAGTGCCCTTCTTTTGAGAGAAGAAAAGTTTGTACTCTTGTTTACCTACAAGCATGTATTAAGCTGCAACCTAAATCTGTGCTCACTAAAATCCCCTGAGAAGCCCCAGAGAGCTTCAGGCTGCAGGGTCACTTCTAATCCAACCCTGGAGAAAAGAGAGAAGTTCAGGAGAATCTGAGCACACTTGGCCCTTGTCTCAGGGGGAGTTATGGGCAATCAAAAATGTACATAAATGAGTGCTGGGGAAGGCTAATTGACTTGAATGGGATGATTAATGCTTAAATCTCATGGATATGGGAAACAGCTGCCACACCCCATTGGGATTTTGTATTTTTAGTTGACGCAACAAGTGACTAATTTTTTAGACAATTCATTGTCAAGGAAGAATCCTAAAAGACTATTCACCTGACCTTTCCATCCTGCATACAAGGGCTTTTGGACCTAGAATACATACATAAATCAAGAGTGTAGTAACAGATCATTAGGAGGGGATGGGTTGTTATGGTGATAAGCACTGTAGAAACAAAACCACCCACATGCTAAAAGAAAACGTTACACACACACACACACACACCACGAGTTGCTGAGATTATTGAACACTTATGAATTAATTATGAACTAAGCATATATATCTATGGAAACCAAGATGCTTTAGGAGATGCACAACAGCCTAGAGAGCTGGACTCACAACTCAGAGCAGTGGAGGTTACTGGCAATGTGGAACAGCCCCCTGAAAAACAGTTTATTCTGTGCCAGTAGGTGAAGTGGCACAGATTTTTATATGAAGTTGGGAGATGATACTCAAAACAAGAATAAAGTTTAATCAAATCTGGAGGATGTATTTATCAAAAATAGGGATGCTGAATTTCTGGATATAATTCCTGTTACAGATGTCTGTACAGGAGTAGTGAAATCCGTGTGCAATGAGTTCACAGAACCTGGTATATGCCAATGTACACAGCACAGGTGCAGCAGTTTATATGCGTAGATCCCATTGAACAAGAATGTGTCGATTTTCCTGTGCATGTGCAGTGTATTTATAAAATAGGTTCAATGAATCCATGATGCAGGTCTGCACTGGTACTGTAAGCAGACTTTAGTCTGGGATTTCCTGGTGTCCAAAGGTGTGGGCAGAGCTGCTACAGTTACAAAACTTGACATCTAGAAACTGCGGGCAAAAATCCAGTGCCGTCAAATTTTTCCTCTATAAACTTATATTTAAATTTCTTGGGAGTTGTCAGAATAATCCAAAGGGGTTTTTTATTATGCTTTTTGAATTCATAAATTTAATAAGACTGTATTTATAATAAAGACTTTAGAAGAAAACATACAGACATGCCTAGAACTCTGTAATATTACAGCTATAAGCAAGATAAATAATAATGTATGATGAGAACTATGCATTGTATAATATAATTAATAGAAATAAATAAGTATCTAATAAATAGAAAGGAATTATATTCCTCATGGGTTCATCTTTACAGGATTGGATAACACTAGAAGAATCGATATGGCTTTTTTATTTATTTATGGGAATGTGGACAACACATACTATTTTTAACAGAGGTCTTTGTGAATACAGAATATGTTGTAAGCAATCTGAAAATGAATTTTTCTCTGATTTGGAATAGAAAAACAAAACAACTCCCAAAACAAAACTTGGGAAACTCATAATTGCCATTTTGTATCAAGACAATAGGATAAGTTGAAAGTTTTACCAGGAGACCACCAATGTCATTTCAGCCTGTTTGTCAAATCAATTTCATATCAGACATTTAACACTGAAGAGGTCATTTACATATAACATATTGGTTTGAGCAAAATCCTGCTTTTGTCTGGAGAATCTCAAAGTGAAAATTCTTGGCTGAAACTCTTAAAAGATGTGCTTGGTGTGCATGTCATAACTGTAAATGTCAGAGTGCTTGAAGAAGTAGCTGTTCCCAACTGACCTATAAGGCACAGCAAATAAAAGCCATTCCTTTGACAGAGAGCTGTAAGTAGCAAGGTAGTGGCACCTGGGAATTACCTAAGTTAAGCTCATTTTATTTATCTTCTAAGGCAACTGAGCTATATGCTTTGCAAGAGGTTACTGTTATGATCCACTACAATAGGACAAGTATTAGTTAGCCTTCCTTTGCCACAGAGAAGTTGTGGAGCCCAAAGAAAGTAGATTAAGTAAAATTATCCCGTGTGTAGAAGAGGACTGTGTTGTACCACTCTAACTGCTTACACAGGATTTCATAAAATCCCTGTATGTAATATGCTATGATTCTTTGATTCTATGATTCTGAATGCTCACCAGAGAGCTTGTCATCCTGACAGCCACACAAGGAAAATACCCACACCCACAATGGTTACACATGCCCAGAGGCCCTCTCAGCTGTTAACTGTGTAGTGGATTTACAGGACCCCGTTTATTTCAGCCATTTGCCTGGAGAAGGGAGAGTTGACTGAATTCATCAAACTTCTACAGAGCATCTCTAAGAAATACCTGATGATTAAACCTTATTCCAATATGAGAGCTTATCAAATCCTTTAGCAAAAACTTGTTGACAATTAAAGCATGCTCAGGAACACAGAGTGTTTTTACTTTCCTAACCTTGTGTTTTCCTTATTTGTGTTTTCCTAATACACTCTTGAATTGCTCACATAAATGACAATCCTGGATGCCGCCCTGTTTGCATCTCATGTGTTAAAACTTACTGGTTTGCACATGTAGCCTTGGTAAAGAAAAGAAGAAAGCCCCTTCAAGCCTAAGAGTTTGCCCTGTCGAGGCAAGCCTCCTTTACTGACAAGAGCCAGCCAGTGCTGCGCATGGAGGTTCCACAGCAAGTTGGTCCTGGATGACTCTTGATAAAATCTTAACAACACCCTGTGGGAATTTGCCTCCGAGCTCAGCAGTCAGTGAACAGAGGAAATACCAAACATCTTCAGAGCTTTCCTGTGCTTTGTGGGGCAGATAGAGGAAGGCTTTCTCAAATATACAGAAGCAGGACTGAGCACTGACCACTCCCAGGTCATCATAAGCGTCATGGAGGAGTCACAGTGTCTGGCCGCCACAGGAGTGTCCCTCAGAAAGGGCTGGTGTGGAGGAGTAGAAGATCTCAATTGAGTTCATTTTTTTTAGGAGGGTGTTCTTATTTTGCAAATAAGTAAAGTCAGGCCCTGTTCAAAATGCATTTCGAGTGTCCTTCTAATTAACATAAAGGAGTTGCAGCTTGGATTACCCTGAGAACACTTTTTATGTCTAAAGGTATTTTTCTACATGTGCTTACTATGGATGAAATATTAGTCACATTGAGAATGCTATTGCCCTACTGCCCAGGGGATGCAGGGCAGTGACCACAAGGTATAATTGGGCTGACTGAGTTGCATCACTTTATACCCTGTGGTTGTAACAATAACTGCAGTGCAACCCTTTCCAAAGGAAAATAGCAGATTATCATTATTGGAAAGAAAGGCCAATAGTTGTAAATGGATTAATAAAGATAATAGTAATAATTAGGAGATTTATGATAGCTCATGACAAACATGTTTCTCAGTTGCCCAGAGTGATTTATTAGATTTAAGATAACACACAAGAGAATAGATCATAAAATAAATTTAGCAAAGCTTTTAGAATACAAACTCTGGGGACTCATCGTTTATAAGCACTGTGAACATCAGAGAATGAAAATGTGCTTGCTGCAAAAGTCATGAATATGCACCACAGCTGGTCATCTTATGATAATCCAGTAATTTATATAGCTTAGCTGACCAGGTCAGACACTAAAGGTGAGTGAAAATGTGCTGCCAATCATTTCTACGGTTCTTCTTCCACTAAGAAAAACATTTGTGTCTTGGCTGAAAAAAGGCATATTTTTATTTTTAGCACTAATGCCTCTTAGCTCTAATGGTTACTTTAAGTAATAATAAAGATTCATTAGCAATATTTTTAAGTTGCAAAACATGCACTACAATCTAGTTTTAACACTGATAATATATAATTTTCAACAGATTATGCTGTTGTTTGCCAGGAGGGACTATCCACAGATACTGGAGAAGGAGAAAAAGCATTTGCTTTCATGTAAACACCCAGCTTGTGCATTGCAAAAGATGGAGCATGGTGAGGGTTCACTACAAATCACTGAAAGTTTCCAATCATTTTTCCCTATTTATCATAGAAGGATCAGAATTACATGAGATAGATACATCATTTCATCACCTTTGAATGACAAACCCTCTCTGCTCTTCCATGTATCTCAAAATACCTTTTTGCTGAACGTGAAGATTGCTTGTAGTTCTAAGTTACTTAGAGATGACAAAAATGGGCAAGACACAGAAACACCCATGGTGATTGAGCACTACTCACGTCTTTCACAGCTTGACAATGAGCTCTATGGTATCACCTCGCAAATGCTGACATTTGTGCAGTATGCATTCATCCACAGGTGAGCTACAGCAGAAACTGATGACAAATCCTGCAGTCATAAGTGCCTACCTGAAACATGGCTGAGCATTCTAAATGCAGGGAAGACCATTTTAGTCCTTAACAAATATTGGCTCTTGTTTGTTGATGACAAACAAGACAACAGTTTTGTCTTGTGATGACAAGTGCTGACTTCATAATAGATTTCCAGTACAAAATTGCTTTAACTTGATTTGGCTATTTCCTTAGAAAGCTGTCATTTTGTGGAAGATTGAAACGTGGCAAGAGATTGGGTATAGACAGCTGAGTGGGGGCTTATCTGCCCTCTACTGCCACATTCATGAGTGTTTCTGATGTCATCTTTAAAAAAAATTTCATATCCAAATCTGTGTTCTCTCAATCTTTTGGGTTCTATTGTGCCCATTTCTACCTTGGCTGTGGCAACAGAAAGAACATGTGTAAACAGACTTGGACAGCTTGAATCTACCAGCATAATGCACTAAGGGTGAGCATCAAATAATGTTAGTTTTAATGTAAATATGTTTTTTAAATCATGCATAAAAATAATAAATTGCAGTGCTATAGAACTGGTAAATGGCATTTTAAACATTAGGTTAATGATAACTGAATTTGTGGATAGCACAAATGTGGACTACAATGGAAGTTACATTCTATTCTAAGGAAACGCTTGTTCTGTTTCCTATAGTTCACTTTACAACAAAAATGTGAGATTGTCCCTTAATTCCAACTCAGAACAGCAGCTGGCTTGTCTTCATAGTTGTCTTTAGCTTTTAGCAACATTAAAATTCAATGGCCAAAACTGTAAAAATGTCTCCTGCTATCACAGAGACCTGATGGATGCCCTTGATGGACCTCTCAGAGCCACAGGGATATAGGACTGTGTCTGAGACACAGGGCAGCTGCTGGCAGGATGCTTCAGCTAGACAGAATAAGAGATAAAGCAGCCACACCACTGCTAATCTACCACCAGGCTAATAAGATATCTCTGATGAGAGATATCGCATGGTGTCATATTAATCTCTTCAAATTGAGTTCCTGATGGAGTTACTACTCCTGCACTGTGCTGTAGCTCATTGCTGTGAATATTCCAGTTTGGTTCTGTGCAAGCTCCATGCCTCTTTAGGCACAGTGTATCAATGCAACATTGATTATTAATTTCTTTTATTTAGGCCGTTATTGATTTATGAATATTAATTCAGAAATGCTGTGAATTTGCAGTTCAGTGTGACTGTCACATTGCGCCATGATCTGCAGTACAATAGCAAATTTTTGTGACTAAATGGAGCCAGTACTTGGATGGAGCCCCACCTGACAAAATCTACCACGGGAGCAAGGGATACTTTGCATCCTCTGGCCTTAGCTGTGTTTCACACAAACCAGCTTTGATCTGTAAGGGCTGCAGCTACTTCCAGATGTAGATGTATCTGGGTCCTACCAAAATCCTAGGTTGTAGCCGCCGTTAGTTCAAAGGAAGAGTGCAGGGAGCACAGCTATATTGCTTCTGAGCCAACAGAGAAAACTGCCCTGCGGTAGGCTGGGTGGCCTCCCGGGGCATAGAGAGGTGAGAGCTCATCTCTGCATAACTCTCAGCATGCTGCAGACAGGCTCAGACAGGCCCCAGGCAGTGCATGTACAGCCAGACTCATGCACAGGGAGTGTTTGTAGGGCTCAGTCAAATCAAAACTCTTTTTTTTTTTTCTCCCACTAAGGCTATATCCAGATCATACTGTATTTTTGATGATAAACTTCGGGGGTTTTCCCAGTAGCTATGGCCCAAAGGGGGGAGGGGGGGGGGAAGGGAGAACAGTCTCATGTTCTTTATTATCTTAGCTTTATAGTAGCTATGGGAACTTTTTTAATTGCAAAAATTAAGGTATGTTTTATTTTTAAATGGAGTCCAAGAAACGCAGCTTTCAGCCTCCAGGTGGCAAGTTTCAGAAGCAATCACCTTCTCATGCAAATAGTTCCCTGTTCTCTGTTTTCAGCTGCCATAGAGCAAATCCCTTAGGAGATAGGTGTATGCACAGCTGTGAGATTCTTCTGCTGGTGGGAATGTCAGGAAGGAAAGTGTTAAATGCTGAGGGTAAACAGCACCCGATTTGCTACCTAGTCAGCAGGGCAGAGAAGATCCCACAGATAAATCCAGCCTCTGAAGCTTCTCCCCAGCTCAACTGGTTATTGCTCAGCGCAGTTCTTACTCATCTGAATCTAGGTGGAGCTCCTTTCCTCCCTCCATTTCTCCCTCCCCCTCTGCTGTGTCTCTCCTGACTTTTCTAAAACATCTGTACGTGCGGCCGTAGGTACCGGCACTCACTTTGCAGGAGCTTTGCAGAAGCACCCACTGCTTTGCTTCGCTGGGTCTGTGTCAGAGACAGCTGTTCCCGTCCCACCAGCCACCCCTGCCCTGAACAATGGTGAAGTACGGCCTCGACTACACTCGGTGCAGATGGATCCTACCCCTGCTCCTGGGCATAGGAGTCATCTTCGGTATCATTGCGCTGGCGGGCAGGGGCTGGCTGGAGTCGCAGACCTTGCCCTACGTGCAGCAAGCGTCGTTATGGGAGAACTGCAGGAGGCCTGATCAGGGTGGGGAATGGAGCTGCGAGTCCCTCATGGGTTACGGTAAGCGCCTGCAAGGGTGGTGGGGAGCAGTCTCTGCAGTAGCGGGTCACGTCTCCAAACTCATCTTCCCTCAGTTCTCCTAACCATATCGCCCAATATCTGGCATTTATATATGAGGCTATGGGCAATAGAGACTGTCACTGAAATACATCAAAGCTTTTGACTATGTGGGTGAAGAAATAAAGTGCCCTCACCCCTGTGAAATAAAAAACTGATGGGTTACATAATACAAAACCCCACACACATGGTAAAGTACCATTGCAGAAAATATTACAGCATTTTCTTACTCTCTTAGAAGAAGCTGGTAACCTCTTCTCACTAATCACTACTTTTCAAAACTTAACTGCTACTGCTGATCAAATATCCAAACAGCAGGTTGTGTGGGTAAGCCTGGCATTACTGTGACAAGCAAGTCTGAGTGCCAGCATGAAATGAGGAGGTAAAAACGTGAGATGGTAGGAAGATATTCCCAGGGAGTGTCAGGCTGCAAAATGCTGCCTTGAAACTGCTCCGGTAGGTGGGTCGTGTGAAAAAGTCTCCTTGTGATTATGAAAGAAAGCTTTAAAAGATGAAAGGACTTCTTGTTTGTACTAAGTTTTGGTTGAGTATGCTATTAAACATGTTGTTGACCCAGGTGCAATCTTCAGCTTGAAAAGATGTAAACCACTGAGCCTGGGAGAAGAGCCCAAGAGAAGGGTCACTATAGATGTGCCCTCTTTCTTTTCTTTTTCCGCTTTTTTTTTTTCTTTCTGTATATCTGCTATTGGCCATGGTCTGAAACAAGTAATTGTGAATGAAGGGCTATTAGCCTGAGCCGGGAAGAAAGTTCAAGTGTTCTTAAAATTTACGATAACTCATATGAAAATAAAGAACTTTTTCTCTAAGGCTAAAAATCTCAGCTTTTATTCTTGAAAATGAGTGTAAAAACACTTGCAGAAGCAATCTCAGGGATCATTTATTACAGTTTTTCAAAATTGTTCCTGGAAGTTTATTGTACATCATCAAACTATACCTTATATGCACAAAATTTGGCTGTAATGAGTTAATTGTAGCAGGCCTCTGTGAGTGTTGGGCTCCAGGGCAAGACCAGCGCTATTGAGCATCACACCCAGTCCTGCTCTCAGGGCTCCACCATCAGCAGTGTGGCTGGACATAAGTCAGGCCAGCAAGCTGGCCTCTGGTACATCGCTAGAGAGCAGGAGAGATAACATGATGCTTGGCAAAGGGCTTCTCCTCCTAGGTTTCCTGAAGAGCCAGCCCTCCTCTTAATCTCCAGATAGGGCCCTAGAGAAAGCTACAAATGCCAGCTTTAACTGGATAGAAAATACCAAGACATTTCACCTAGCTTCTCTTGATAATACAAGAGAATTTTCACCCTGCTTCCAGGTCCCATATAGTTGTTTGACATTTCACTTCCCTATCCTGCCTCACTCTGATAGCCTTAAATTCTTCATCTATATGCAGTTTCCCCCTGGACAGCATCTACAGACAAACCAGAGAGGTCATCCTCTATGTGGACTATCCTGCACTGTCTGGGGTTGCCATGAATCATGTCCACAGTGAGTCCAGCACTTTTAACACAGACATGTTGGACTTGGTACACATACGCAGAATATTATATGGCAGGTACGTTGGAGAGTCAACTGATGTTTCTGAAAGCATTAGAAATGCTGCTCATGAGCTGCATGACTGCATTATGCTCTCAATGGGCAAGCATCCATCATTTGACCTCTTCAAAGTGAGGAAATACCCAGGAAACATAAGCAAATCCTCAAAATCCTCCTGGACAAAATTTCCAGGTGAAAGTGAAGAATATGTCTGGGGCAATGGAGTCACTTAGCCAGTGGGAGAACATGTAAAGCCTGTATGTAAACAATGTATGCATAGGCCAGGTGACAGTGGATTACACTGCCAGGCTTCTGCCTTGGTAAGATTATGCCACTAAAATGCGGATCTTGTCCTTCCCAGGGGTGAGTTTTTCTTAACCCATGAGAAGGCTGTAGACTGACTATTAAAGATGAAATCTCATGTCACTGTCCTGATCTTTCTGGACCTTTCCCTCAGACATCTTTTCTCCAGAGGTGGGTTGTGCTTAGATTCAGTCCTGGTCTTCCGTTTTTCTGTGCTCAGTGGTGTGGGATTGGGATTTTAATTCTGTGACTCCTGCCTTTTTTTAGGCAGGGTGCAGGTGGCTGATGCTGGTCTTGGATTCCAATCCAAAGACAAGGCCATGAGACAGCATCTCACTTGTGAGCATCCGGGTCTTGTATTGAGCCTGAATCTACCTGCCTCAGTGTTTAAACATAGGGTTTTAACAATTCTGGGATTGAGTTTATCCACAGTACTCCAGAAAGGCCTTGGAAAACAAGCAGTCAGCATCATGTGGGATGTTTAACTTTGTGCCAAGCTAAACACAGTGCTGGTTAAACAAAGTGTAATTATCCACCTCCCTGAGTGCAGAGACAAAAGACATGGTGTAAACATAAATGACAGAAGTGTTTTACATCCTTCCTGAGATGAGATCTCCTTCCCCCCTCTATTCCACAGTTTCCATCTCGTTTCTTCTGATCTTTACTTTCAGCTTCCCTGTCTAATTTGCCACTAGCTGGGTAGGTTCTGAAATTCCTGCGGGGATGGTTTCACTGATATATGTGATATGCATGTGTACTCCAGCAGCTGCCAGGAAATATTGTCAACATGACTTGGACAGTGTAGTTATCTTAATCCACTACAGACATCTTCATCATATCGTAATTAGATATAATTGTAACATTCTTGCAAGTTTTTAATTATGATGTGCAAATCCAAATCAAATGCTGCACGTGCAATGTTTATAATTCCCCTTGATTTTCTGCTGTTTGGCTTAAGATGTGTTTATACACAGTCAGAAGACGAAAAACCAATATCATTGAGGTTGGTCAGATTGGAAGGGAAGTAGGCTGAGTGTTTCATTGGCTGCATCAGTGGAGTTTGGAGTCTATCTGCTTAAACTGGCACAATTAAAACCTCACAGGGTCTCAGGGAAGACTTTCTTTTTTTTTTTTTTTTTTTGAAAGCCAGCAGAGTAGCTCCACCTGTGCAGTTGTCTTTTGTGAAAGCATCAGTTCACATGTGGTCTTTTGCAAAGTTTATGAGAATAGAAAGAGTTTATACAGTCATCTTCTCCAAGAGTTGAGATCATCTGCTTTAACCATATGGCACTCATGTCGTCTTTGTCAGCTGTCTTTTGCTTTTCAAGTGTATTTAGTTCAAATAAATAGAACTTTCCAGGTAAAAATGTCCAGTGCATTAGGACACTTAGAATGCATGGAGTTTAGGATGAAGAGCTGAGAGATACAAACAGCAGCTCTTCATTATTCTGTCTTCGTGAAGAGAGATGAAGACATTTGGATAGACAATGAGCATGATGTGGAATGTATCTGTCTGGGACATGGCTAAGTTTACAAAAAAAATGCAGAGGTTAAACCCCACTATGTAAAACCCCACTGCTACGGCACTCCTTTGTTTTTCTTGATCTTTGGCTATATTGCTTCTCTTGAACAAGGTGTGTCTTGCAGACCTGAGACATTTATTCAGTATGTAATTTTATTCCACTGCAGGCTTTGAAGATGTTTAAACGTGTAGGTTTGGTTGGAGGAAAGTAACTGATTTTATTAGTCTTAATGTGATGCATAATAGGGTGAAAAACTCGTGTCTACACTTGTCCCATGTTATGTTCCACCCAGCCCTGCAGCTTTTCCATGTGCAGATGCTGCCATCAAAGCAACTGAAAATTTAAAGCTTGAAGTTTAGATTGAAGTTATCAGCTCATTAGTATAGTGCAAACACAGATCTTGGGGAAAAAATTAGGAAAAGGCTTTTCCAAGTGGCAAGTGGAATTCAGTTGCTGAGTTATTTTCACATCATAATATTCAGTTGTAGCCTTTTTCTAGGAGGTGTGGAGGGTTTAGTGGCTGTGGAGATTAGTGGAGGGATGAATGATTTTGCCATGTGGAGAGGACATCTTCCTGCAGCTTGCCTTCCAGGCAAATCACTGGCAACTAGGTAATTCCAGTTTTATTTTGATCTATGAATATTAATGCAATACTACAAGATACGAAGGCTAGTATAGTATGATTATAATGAAAAAAATTACTTCAAATATGACACTGGATGAGTATGGCTACAAGGTAAGTGAAAGAGGGAATGTTGCAAAGGTAATAATCTTCTTGAGGAAAGAAATATTCTGCATCCCCTTTGATGAATAGGGTTTTTCCCCTGTTTTGCCTGTATCAGGCTCTTGTTTCTGTAGAATCTTTTGCTATGATGAAGCACTCTTTAATATTCTGGAGGAAGAACAAACTGGAAATCACTTACTGAAAGGGTAATGATACAACAGCAGGTACAATTCTCAGGAAATGATACAACAGCAAGGTTTGTGGTGTGGTTGGGATCAGTTTCCAAGCAGCAAAGGCTCTCTCTTGGTACTAAACCTACCACTGGCCTTGCACTGCTGTCCACACAGCTCTCTCCCTCTGGAAAACTACCTTCTCCATCAGACCAGTGATTCATCACACCTGGGGCACAGGACAGACCAGGCACCAAGTTTCACCATTGCCACCTACATAAAACTGTTTTGCCTTTCCCTGCAGTCCCATAGCATCTGACAGCCAGCACCAAATCCCAGGCATGGGGAAACCCTTAATAGCCTCAAGATGAAGCAAGCACCCTGAGCAGAATGACACAGGGATATTTCCAGAGAGACAGAATGGGATACAGCAGGGCTTGGGAGGAGAAGGAAGCTGTCCCAATGGCTCTTTGGCATCTGAGAGTATCTGTACATTGGAACAGAAATGAAGGAAGCAAGTAACTGTGCTTTTGAAGCAGGGACCAGCTAAAGTCACAATGCCTTTACTGCAGATTTTCCCTGAAGTCAAGGTTTTGCATTTAACAGCTTTCAGAAACTGGTAACATCCAAGTAGATTTGTGAGTGTCCTTGCAGCTGGGAAACAAAGGCTGGGGATTTTTCTGACCAATCCAAGGAAGCCTGTGGGAGAGCCCAGGATGAAGCCCAGCTCTATGCCCCATAAATGTCCCAGATTACAGGGCAAGCCTTGACTCCTTTGACACAGGGTGAACTGAAAAGGAAAACCTGTTGCTGTTCCTACTGTATCCTTGCATGAAAATGGTTATATTTGTATAGAATGATTGCCTGTAGTTGGCTGACAATGTGTGGAGAAGAACATAATTTCCTGTCATCAGTCTCCTAAAAGTGTAGCATTACCTTGGACTAACCAATGAGAAATGACATTACAAGATTAGTTACTTAATAATGTAGAATATTCAATAATTATTCAAAACTTGGAATGATAGAAAACACAGTCTCAATTAAACATATAGAGTAATAAAAATATCTCAACAGTGTATTTAAGGAACTCTGCTGCAAGAATTAAAGAAAAAATTCTGTTTTTCCCCAGCTTGTAGGGCACACTTTATTGTTTCTAAAAAGTTACAAGAGAAGGGAATCAAGCCCAGGGCATTTAATTACCATGCCAATTTTAATTTCTCATCTGCAATTGTTAACATGTTTCCCTTGTAATTTAAGAGTTCATCCTTTTATAATTTTAGTGGCAGATTCATTTAATCAGAGTCTTTTCTAAATAATAGTTATGTTCTTGAGCAATTCTGCAAACCTCCCTTTAATAATTACAGTTAGATTGGGTGGAAAAACAGCAGTTTTGTAGAGATTTCTTATCTCCCCATCAGCAAATATGAACTGCTGGTGTTGAGGACTTTGTGAAGACCCTCAACACTTTGTGTTGTCAGGAACTGAAGTCCTTGAGAGAGGATTCCATTCACTCACACATACACAGGAGTCATCTCTGCTGAAAGCATGTGAAAACTTGTGGCCAAGCTCTCAATTCTCTTCACCTCATCTCTTCCTCTAGCTTATTGAGGTAATCTGATACAGCAAGGCTATAATAACCTCCCCATAGTCTGAACAGTGATAAGGGTGGCAAGATGTACTCATAATCTCATTGTAGGTTTAAACAGATTGCTTAATTTGAAAGGTGTTACGTAGGAAAAGAAAAAGAAACTCTCAAAACATTTTTTCACATTTCTATGTCACTTCTCACTGACAGCTTGTGTTGTTGTGAGCAATTTTAAACACATTGACTCAGTGAGCGTTGTAATGCCATGTTTCTTCTTGGTTAAGGGCCATTACAAAATATCTCATTGGTCAAAAACTCCCAGGAACTCAAGGTAGTTTGTGGCATGATGGCAGTAGCCCATGTCCCAGAGGTATCTAGCTTCCCTCTACTAGTACTAAATAACACTTCAGATCACTTCAGGTGTATTAAATCTGCAATTTAATACATCTAATGTCACCTATTATGTTGACATATGTCCACATAATGTCACCTATTTTGGCCCAAATAGGCCCCAAATATAGGAAGTCTCTGTGCAGTTCACTAATCAATGCCATTAGCACTAAGGAGCAAGTGACAAAGACTTTCAGGAGGCATTGTAAAACTGTTTAATTTGTAAGAACAGTAAATAGAATTAATGTATTTTTAAGAGAATAAAGCACCATTTCTGTCTATATATTGGGTGTTTATTTTGCGAATAGTGAAATTTTGCTTCTAACAGAAAATCAGATTCAGATTCACAGCTGCTGTCTGTTAGAGGGAAATTCCCTAGTGCAATAGGCAACTTTCAGCAAGGTTTCAGAACAAAGTTTGGTCACAGCATAAAAACTGCAGATCAAGAGTGAGAATTTGGTGCATACAGAAATAAGATGTAAATTCAGTGTTCTTCAAATTTCTCTGGGAATATAAAACTTTAAAAGAACTTTTTTTGGAAAGCTTCCACTCTGCTGTTTCGATTAAAAGTCTTAGTTCATACCCTGTATTATTATGGAAATTGATTCTATTTAATTCACATTCAATATTTCAGCCCATCTTTAACTCAGGAGTAGTTAGGGAGCAGGTACATCTTGCTATTCTCATTAACTGAGCTTATGTAAATGAACTGATTAATCAATGCCTTACCTGTTTTATTTACCTGATCCTCTCAACTCCCATATAGACATCCAAGTGGGAGTAATCCTGCTTTAATTTAAAATAAATAGGAAAAAAATAAGAGGAAAAAAATGTTATAGCGTTAAAGTGTATGAGACTGAGTTTTAATCCTGAGATATTCTCATTGTATGCAACTGCTTCGGAAGATAATGTGAGATAGGGGTACTCCCTGACTCTCATGAACAAACCTTTAATTCTGAGGCACTGTGTGTGCATTATTTTTAATAGCTAACTTACTCCCTTGGTGCTCACTTTGATGATGGCTCTACACCCTCTGCCACTTCTGCCTCCCTAGCGCTAAGTAAGCATCAGGAAGCAGCCCTCATTAATACAACACTTGCAGAAGCCAGCTTCTAAGTCAAGCTTGTACATGTCTGAGCTTATTATGAGATGAATTTGAACCACTCCCTGAAGATGTAACTGCTCCTCCTCTCAAATTCAAGTTGGAATAGCTTCTCAGTTTAATTGCTTACCTCAGTAAGAGGGGAGGGTTACAGATTACACAGAGGCTTTGCCTGTGTTTGTTTGTGAGTGAAGTCAGTGGTGAGGAATTAATAGGTTTTTGCTTTAAAGGAATTAAAGCCCTCCAAGTCACTCTGAACTATCACTTTAGCATTCAGCTGCAGTCAAGACACTGCCTTCTGCTAATATCTACTGTGTTTTATTGATAGATGACATATGCATAAAGGCTCTTGTCCTTAATGTTGTCATTTAAAATCATTATTATGGGGTAATTGTCATAAAGTCCTAATCCTTTCTCATTTATATGGGACCTGTTACTAATCACCAAGAAACTTTTGCAATGACATTATCTTAGTGTGAACTTAAATAGGTCATTCTCTGTTTCCATGGTTGTCTCTTAAATAGTGGCAGGCTAAAAGCTGGTTCCAGCTCACATAAAAATGGCTTTCATGTTATAATACTCTGTTATTAAATGAGAAATCCATAATTACTGCCAATGAACTCTAAAGAAATAATGCTAAGGGAATTAAGAATGAAGTTACCAAAAAAGGAGCCATACAGAAGGACTAAAAATTATGCATTCCGCTCCAGAAGATATAAACTGACACACACACACAAAAATTCAAAGGAAATCATCCAGTATTGACTACTGTGGGAAAGATACACAGAGAGTGAAGTTGTTTCAAAAATGATCGAGATATAATAAAGACAGAAACTCAGAAAATAGTGCACATCCAATCATGCCTTTGATTTTTTCCTCATTTTATTCTGTTCATAAATTATGCATGACTAACGTGATTTTTTTCCTCATTTGTACAGATTTCCTTTGAAACTATTTTCAGTCAATAGCTTTAAGTCTGCAGATGCAGTTTATCGAAAAGTTGCTTTTAATAGTTTTGGATTTATCTTGGCTGTATACAAACACATGCACATGGCTATTTCAGTGCCAGCTCATGTGATCACCAAACACTTGCAGAGATTTCAATGTACATTTGTTTTCAGAAAGAGTACAGAAATTTCCCATAGGTGGCATGTTGTGGGGTTGGGATTTCCAGGAGACAGGACTTTGCATTGTTTAGTGTTGCACAGGTAACAGGGCGAATCCAGAGTCCTGAGGACAGTGGCTTGAGCATACACCAGCAGCTTGTAACCCTTCAGCTGATAGAGGTGGGTTTATGAGTTTGATGTGAAATAAAGACAAGGTAAAAATTCAATAAAAATTTAGCTATGTTAGTAAAATTTAGCTATGTGAAGTGTGACTTCGCAAAATTGTAACTGCTTAAATGTGACTTTGCGAAATTATAACTGCTTGAAAGAAGATTGCTGCCCGAATTGTGGGCAATTCAAATAAAGCTAGGTTACGTAAACAAGAGGGACTGTCAGGGAAAGCGGGAAAGACTTTTAGCATGTAGCATCTCAAGGGAGATAAAAGAGGAGTAGGGGAAACCTAAGCTGTTTGAAATGATAAAACTTTATGTAACTACTCCATAGTAATAAGAATAGGAGTTAGGCAACCAAACGTCTATTTAGATAAGGCAGACTTCATAAAGAGTGTATATGATAAATAATTTTGAAACTCACTCCTTTAAATTTATAAAAAGCTGTTGTGTTTCTTTTCTCAGTGGAATGCATGGGGGGGCCAAACCCCCTGCATCTTCCTGGCTGTAATAAAAGTGTGCTTTACATATTGTTAAGGATTTCTTTGAATCAAATGGACCATCTTAAGATTCAGAGATCACATGTTCTGCTGTAAACATGGGCACTTTCCTATGGAAACTTTCTTGAGGAGTACAAACCAAAGGGAAATGGGTAAAACCTGGCTAAAGCAGTCCCTTTTCAAAGTGAAGCATGTGCTCTGCAGTGTTTACCACACCCTGATGAAGAATGTCAGGTTGAGAAACCCAAGTGAGTTCAGCTTTGTTTCCAAAATAATACTCTTTCCCTTTAATCAGTGAGAGGTAAAACAGGTTGAGCTCTGCAAAGTCAGCTTAGAAACATTCTCATTACATACAACAGAGAAATGAATTGCCACCATCACAGATTTTAGTTCTTGTAAGAATTGCTTTCCAAGACTGGAGAGAGAACTGCAGTGTTTATGTTTCTTCCCCATGATGGTACGAAGGATAACAGAGAAAAATATTGGTCTGTTACATTTTCTCTCCCTATTACTGTTTCTTTTGAATTAAAGATATCCTTCCTCAAATTGCTGCACAATTCACTGAAGTGTTAAAATGATCAGTCAGCAAGAATCCGTAGGTAATTCTTGGTGTCTTCGAGACGACAACAAATGTTTGTTTTTCTTTCCAGTGCTAGTTGTGTATTTAGCTCCAAGCCAGGAAGAAAATTTAGAGAAATATATTCTTATTGATTATACATGGAACAGTACTCCTGAATTCTCTGGAGTGGCTTTCAGAAAATGTCACCCAAAGAGAGACTCAGTAGTTTATGTGGTTTGGGGGTGCCAGATCAAGGAAAACAAGGGCATTTTATTGTGAATATTTTCCCATGTTTTGAAACATGTACACCAGAAAAACAGGCATTTGCATTTGTCTTGAGGGAAGTAGGCTTCCCATGCTATTTTCAAGGCACAACAGCTCTTTTTTGAGGGCACCATTTGGAGCATGAAAGATGGCAGGCTAAGGAAATACTAGGTCTGGTTGTTCGAAGTTTTGGCTCAACTTTCTGCTGAGCAAGGAAGTTTCTTTCCTTATATGTGAAGTACAAACAGTGCTTACGCTTTTGCAAACCGTAAAAGCAAGCGAGTAAAATCAGGAAGGCAGGAAACTGGAGGCACTCAGTCCTGGGTCTCTAATTAAGTCCATCAGGTTCCCCCATGGCTGCAGCCAGCTACAGGATATTCAGAGTGTGTTTATATGGTGCAATCCAAGAGGCAGTCATGCTACCTCCAAACTGAGTTAGCTTTAATAGCAGAGTAATAAAGCTGCGTTATTATTGAATTCTGTCTCAGTTAATTATCTTGCTCATAAGATACTATGAGTTCTGTCCTGGCTTGGGCGGGCTCTTTCTGGTCTCTAAATTAGCTCAGGGGTCTTCTCACACCGTAGGGAGTTTTAGAAGGCATTTATTTTCATTTTTCAGTAGTCACATATTACTGTATTCACTGTGGATAGCCCAGACTTTCACAAATCATTGTTGATTGACATACAAAACACTATCATCAGAAACACTGTCCTTGCTCTGCTTTAGATAGGTATGAAAACACAGGTTCCTTCTGTTTGGGGTAGCAAGGTCTTGTTTTAAGACAAAATTTCTCAGAAAATTGCCATTTAGAAGGAGTTTTGAGGAGTGGATGGTGTGTAGCTGCCTACAAACCCTTTCAAAGTGATCACTGATGTTCTTTCAGCTAATAGAGGAACTGAAAAAGGGAGAAATAGGACTGGCATCAAAGTGTTACAGGATCCTGCTGGTATTCAAGGACACTTTTGCACAAACACGTTTCTTTTCTAACAAGTACGTTTTAACTCTTAAATAGCCAAAACATCACCACCATTTTTGGGTCTGAGAAAATAGATCTCAAAAACTGCTGAATATTTTCACAGGGTCAGCTTGATAACCTGTAACTGCTGCTCCCTCTGTTTCTCTTTTTGATTTGATGACAGTTTAACTGGATCCTTTCAGCTGTCAACTGCCCGCTCCCTAAACCCAAGCATACTTTGAGTGATGTTGCTTGCACCAGTGAGGATTCTTTGGCCTAGGGTACACAGTTTTAAGAAAGAGCTTTGCAGTTAGGACAATTTATTTATGCATTTGCTCAATGTCAAAACAAAAAACCCCCACATTATTGAAAGATGAGAAAATATTTGGGACCAAATTAGCCACTTGTTTATCAGTGTTTTTTGATCAGTTTAATTCTACTAATTCTGACATTTTAAAGGAATTTTAAGTTCTAGTTCTATTGGTAAAGACACTAAGCTGCTTTAGTGCTCCTGGCTGGCACAAGGAAAATTAAGCATCTTGGATATAGAAACAATTGAAATTATTCCTGCACAAAGCTTTTGCTACCTTTTACCCTAGAAAGGTAAGGTGTTTACACACTGTAGTCTTAGACTACTGATAGCTGCTGCTTTTTGTAAAGGAAAGATGAAGTCAGTTCATCAAAAATACCCCATAAAGACTCTTCCATGCAATTCTATTGCCTTACTTGGAGCTTCATATTGTTTTTCTTCCAATGCTGAGTTAATTTTTTTTCTCTTTTGTAGAAGTGACTGTCACAAAATTGGCTATTAGGTGATTAGGAAATGCCTCCAAGTGATGCAAGCATGCTGCAACAAACATGTCTCTTCTTGCCATAGAGCCAATGCCCAGCAGGCTGGGCGTGCGCCCAAGCTGCTTTCATACAGTCACAGCATTTGTAACACTCCTTCAGGAAAAACACCTGAGCCTGGCAGAGGAGGGAGATGCTGGCATGGGCAAGGTGCCACCACACATGGCTGTAGCCACCAGCCATGGCTCCCTGAGCCCCCAGCCCAGGCAATGCTCCCACCCCGGCGGTTGGTACTCCCACACCAGCTCTTGGGAAGCAAGGTTGAGCTTAAGCAGACTGGCAGTGGGTGAGATGGAATGCCTAGGACTCTTGGTGCCTCAGAACTTGCTGGGCAGGCAGCTTTACTCTGAGTCTGCTCTGGGAAAGGACACTCCTTTGCCTGGGAGTTTTGTGCCTAACCAGAACCAGTTGTGCACCTAAGAAAAACCGTCACCTCTACATGTCCTTGTCATTTCACTCTTCTGACAGAAGTAATAGCTCCTGTATCCAAGAGCAGCGAGGTCACAACTGCTGAGAGACTTCTCTTATGGCCACGTGCCACTTTTTTGCCTTTTAGAGGGGTAACAGAGGCTGGGAGCAGAAGCATCTTCAACAGGGTATATTGAACAGTATAATAAATTCCTCTTCCTGACTGTTTCTTCTAATACTCTGCCTGAAGCACTGTCCTCCCACCTGTGCCTCCACATTCAAGCCCACTGTAAACTCCCAGAGAGAAGAGTTTGGGCTAAGATAATGGGCTAGAAAATGAGATGTAAGAACATACTAGCTGTCCCTTTCAGTCTTCTCAGGTAGCTGCCTGTTTACAGGAAAAAAAATACAGCTGAAAAGCCTTATAAACAGACAGTTTTTTGGCATAAGAAAGAAAATTGACATGACATAACATTGAAAATACAGTGCAATAGCTAGAATAGAGCAGGGATCATAAATCAGGAAGGATGATGAAAAGCAAGAAAAAGGGAAATTTGTTTTGATGGACTGAATCCGAGAAATCCGGTAAAGAAACTGCTCAGAAGCCTTTGGGTCTTTTGAGCAGCAAAGGTATTTATTTGTCGATGTCGGGAGCAAGCGTGGTTCGCACCACAAAGCTCTTGCTCCAAGGTATCGGTGCAAAACAGGGTAATTTATACTGTCTGACTTCTACAATTACAACATCTTAACATACATATTCATATGATTGCAACATCTAATCATACATATTGATAATAGGCAAAGTTTGGGCGGAGTCCAGGCAGAGCCCTTTCTTGGCCCCCATTATTGGTGGTACATCTGGTCCTTCATCCTGTGGGACTTGGGGTCTTCCATAGTCTTCCTTGATATGACCTATCTACCTGTCTGTTGTTTTTGCCCCAAAACAATTGTCTATTTTTTTGAAGCTTGGAGAAAGCCTTGGCTTTAGGCCTATTTCTCCTATTCAAATGTCTACCTTGGCTTACTTTGCCTTAATTTATGGCCTACAGACCCACTGTATAATGTTTCTAGCATTCTTCTTAAGATTAGGTCCAAGGAACGGAACAGAACAAATTTTTCTTTAGCAATTAAGCCAGAGCAGGTATGGAGGGGCTTCTCTCAGCTGAGCAAGATATTTCAGTTAATTCTTTAGGCCTTGCTCTCATTTCATTACTTAAGGGAAGAAAAGGATATCTGGAAAATGCTGATCCATTTTTCTCATCTAATAGTAGTGGTGGTATGGGGCCTGGGGGAAGAGAGATTGAGCACCAACCTGTCACTCACTGGAAACAGGCCAGTGGCTTTCATGCATACCTTACTCTGCTCATGGGAAAGGCAGGACACTTTGCATTCAATTACTTACACGCTTAAAGCAAACAAATTGGCAGGTTACTGCATATCAAAAATCTTAACTTATGCAATTTCAGATGCAACTTTTACTGAACTGTGTTGAATTGTAATTATCATCAGGGTTGTTTGGGCTATGATAATTTTTTGGCATTGCTGCTGTATATATTTGGTTAGAAGCCAAAACCTTACAAATGCATAGTGTATAGGTGAGGGGATGAAGTCTGTAGATGCCTAGCAGACTTTAACTGCTTACTCACTTTAAAATGCAATTTAAAAAATGTTCAAGTGAGTTTTTTACATTTAAAAGAGGAGACACTTTGATCTCTTTGAGCAGTAGTTGCTCCTCAAATCTTAAAATATTAAATAAATATTATTTTTCCAGTTGTTATGCCAACACAGTGTGCTTTGCTCTGACATGTTATAACATAAAGTTATATAATTTGCAAATTAAAGAATTAATATCCTGAACAAGCTTGTGAAAATGAAGTGGTTCTAAATTTGTACCAAAATTAGAGGTCAAATTTCTTTACAAAAGAGATTCCAAATCCTTAGCTCCATTTAAGATACAGAGCTATACAAAGGCTGAAAGGCAGAAATCTCTGAATTCTGACATTTATGGGCTACTGCCACACCTTTAAGCTTGCATGTGCTTGTATGAACATTTCATTTTAAAGGAAGAATTAAATTAATTTCAGGGACAGTCTAATTCCTCTTATCCACGCAAAATGAAGCTGATTTTATGGCATCTGCTGAGATAACATTGGTTATTAAAGGAGGGTGTCCATTCTTACATTTTAAAGCCATTTTTGTCTAGATTCTTCACTGTTAAAGCTAAAGAATAAGCTTGCATGCAAGCCCCATTGGAACCTACGTGAGAGGACAAAGCTGGCATTTTTATGCACTCTGCACTTAGTGCATGATTTATTTATTTTTTTTTGGAACTAAAATGTTTACCTTTAAGAGGAGAGAAAGCTCTCATGCTTTCTTTCTTGGGAACTAACCTTCTTTTCACAGTTTTTAAAATTACCCTTTCACTATAATCAGAGAAAAACAGTTCAAATGATTTTTTAAATTGTTTTTGTTCCTTTCTAATGTATCTTCCTTCTGATTTCAGCCTGGGGAAGAGCTGCTGCTGCCACATACCTGGTTGGCTTTCTACTTCTAGTCATCTGTTTTGCTCTGGCCATCATAGCGTTTGCCATTGACACACTTCGGTTCAACTTCATACGTGGGATTGGAGGCTTACTTTTTGTGGCTGGTAAGGAGTTAGGCTTAACTTGTGCAGATATATCCATACTAGAACTGATTATTTCCCTCAGCTGATTCTATACCCAAGTCTCTACCTTGTGTGCACTTGAGCTCTCTGTGAAAACTAAAGTCTGTCACAGCAGTGGATCAATTTTTAGATTCTCCGATATGTGGGTGAATTTAGCTACAAGTTTCATGGAATGGGCTGGGTGTTAAACATCTTTTGTTTTCTCCTGTTTCTTCAGCTGTGTTCTCCATCATGGGCCTGGTCATTTATCCAGTAAAGTTCTCATCTGAAATTGAAATGACAGGAATCAATATGTTCAGCTGGGCCTATGGCTTTGGCTGGACCACCGCTATTATGGAAATATGCTTGGGATTCTTCTTCTGCTGCCTTCCTAACTATGAAGATCAGATCTTGGGTAATGTCAAGCCCACGTATTTTTACTCTTCCCCATAAGCACCTGGAAACCTGTTTTCATATTCCAGAGATAACTGACAGACCAGCTATGTTTTTCAGAATATTGTCATCAGATGTTAGTAGAAAAGGCTGGAAACTTTTCAAATGTAGAAAAATGGCACTGGCATCTGCAATAAAGTTATTTACTCTATTGTGGACCTTTATATCTGATATGGGTTGGTTAGATAAAGTGTAAATGTTAAAATATGTAGGTTTTCCTCATTCATTCCCATAAGTGAGGTGTATGTGGATTCCATTGCATCTTAAATACATTCATATTTTCAATTAAATTCAGAAAAGCTTTCTAAACTGGCAATTAACAAAACAATGTGTTTCACCTTCCTGAAGGAAAGCAATTCACAAAAAATCCCATTTTGTATATATCATCTTTAGCCTAAGGATTTTGCGCATTTTTCAAAAAGTAAAATACCTTAATCCATTGATTAAGTGGTAAATTAGTCAGCCAGTACTTCATAACTTTGCTCCATTTTTCTTTCAGTCACTTAAGCTATAAGGACAGGGTAAAAGAGGATTAAAGTCACCTACTAAAGCCAGCATCTTCATTTTTACCCATCCATATGGAATGTATTTATGTCTAAATATTTGCAAGAGTAAGCAAGGACCATCAGTAATCCCTTAAAAATCCTGGCATGCCATTGCTGGTGCCACTACAGAGTGGGCAGAGGCAGAGAGGATTTCAAGCTACCCCTGCAAACTACACACCTGGTTTGATAAAGCTCCTGGTGTGGTTTTCTTCTTGGGCGTCTGAAATATATACTGATATGAAATGATACTTTTTTTCTTCTGTATCAAAACCTACAGCTTAAAAATGCATTGTAATATGGTTCAGCTTTTTTATCCAGTGTAGAAAGGTTGGGTATGATTCCCCTACAACTGAGGAGTTGAGCTGGAGCAGTGTGAGTGTAAGTATCAAACAGTGGATAAAAGGTCCTTTTTTCATTCATTTGTTGTTCTTAAGTATTTTAAAAGTGGAAAGTGTATACTGTCATATGTAAATGTAAAATGCATAAATACGCCTTGCCATCTCATACTAAAGCTCTCATGGAGAAAATCACATCATAAAACATCTTTCAGCATCTTATACTCCACAGTGCCTCAAGCCTAGATATATTGCAAGCAATGAAGTATACTCAAGACTCTGCTGTTTTCTGCATTGTTAAACCTAACTTTATAATGTTCCATTTATTCTCTTAAGTGAAAAAAAAATGGATAATTTGTTATGTGGAAAAGAAGTCAAATCTCAGTCCTTAGCTATGGAAGTTTATTAGCTTGTAACACATCTCCATTTTTTGTAACTATGTATGCTTTATGAAAAGTGCCCTTCCAAGTATCCTTTACCCCAAAAGATAAGAGGTAGGAAATTTTTAGTAAAAACCTCTTGGTAGATGAAATTAATAAAGGCACAGGGCTTCACCTGGGTTGTTTGGTGCTTTTGTCTATTTGTTTGTTTAAGCAATTAACTCCATTCACTTCTATGGAGTGTGTTTAATTTTGATCAATAAGCATGAGAGATGTATAAGACCAATGGGGAAAGTAAAAGCAATAAGGAATTGTAAACTTGTGAATACCTTAGGAAGATATTTCTTAGCTGGAAGGAGATCAAAATGGAATAGAGCTGAGAACACAGTTTGTATAAAATGACTTGCAATTCTTTGTGTAATATTATCCATTCAGGAAAAAAACATCATAAATATTTTCATTATGCTTATTACACCTAATAAATGATGGTATCTATGTACTGTTTCAAAAATAAGTCTTAATTTTTGTTCTCTACTGAGACTGGGGAAGTGGGGAATCCTCCAAAGCCTCCTCTTCTCAGGCACCACGAGTGAGTGCCTGGGTATGCTGGCTGGATTTTGAGAAGAGAGAGTAACTTACACACCTAGCATCACAACAGCTTGTGTTATTCTTCAGTCCTATTCTGGCTGTCTCCTGAGGCCTTTTTTACAAGCACATGAGAATAGTGGACATGCTCTGTTTGCTTACGTGCTACGTGGTGTCAAGTAACTCTAGGCATGATTCTGTGCTATAATGTGCGACAGCTCATTTTGGCATAGATGGTAACACAATTGGTGTTCACCACATAGGAAGCCAGAACAGTCCTGCTCCATGAGCTTGCTCCAGCAGATGTCTGAGGAAGCAAAAGGGAATTTAGGCAACCACCGTTTGTATTTACAGTTTCTTTAACATTAGCTGGACACTGACAAAACATCTGGAGGTGGGGAAAGGTGGACAAAGTAAGGTTTAGGAGTGTGGCTCCAACCTTGATGAGAGAGCAGAGCACAATTAAAAAGCAAACAAAATCTCCAGCAATCATCCCCTTTCCTTCCTCCTCACCCTTGCTGCTCTCAGCAGCTTTACCACTTCCTCTCTCCTCCTCTCTTTGCTCCTCCTTCTGCCTGAGGGTGTCTGAGCACTGCCAGGGCTGGAGGCAGTTTCTCTTCAGGACACAGACCCAGTCCTCATTCCTCACTGCCACTTTCCCCTTCCTGGGAGAGAGGAGGAATGAAGCAACTTTGCTGACCCCAGCGCAGGAACAGGGATTATAGCCTGGCTCCCTGCCCCAGGCCCTTCCTGAGAAAGCTTTCCCTTAAAAAAACAAGGAAGGCAGGTGGGTATCCAACAAGCAGAAGCATCACAGGCACTAGGGCTCAACTGCCTGCCTTTAGGGTAGTTTGCTTCCAGTCATGCCAAACCAGTTCACCACAGATTCCTAAAAAACACATCCTAAGCCCTGCAGCAGAAAAACTGTGAGAAGAAGCATAGAACTGTTTTACAGATGCCAGTGCTGTTTTCTGTGACTGCTGCAACAGGGGTGCATGGCAAAAACAGCATGCAAAATACAATCTGTGCTGACAGGAAAGGCAGCTGAATCCAGGAGCCAAGGATGTGCCTCAAGTTATTATATTATTAACTAGCTACGCTACCAACTGCTAGGTTAAGAACCAAACTGCTAAAATAGTCTACAATTTAAGGTCAAGTACAATATTAACTAACAAAATTGTTATATTAATTTGAGCTAAGTCACAATCAGAAAGCTTGGATTTTTAATCAAATGAGAAATTAGAGGAAGAGAAGGCATCCACTTGGTTCTGTGTTTCCATTTGGCTGTGTTCTTGCTCCAAGTCTTACCTATAGGAGAACAGGGCACTTAAACACTAGGAGCAGCACAATAAAAGACTTAAAGTTTCATTGTGCCCAATGGCAATGCTAAAGAAAGAACAGGGAAAAACAGATGTCTGAAGCTTTTGGGGACGTTAGGTTTGCTACAACAACAGAAATGAAGACGACTGCATTGCTATTGTTACTATCAAATCAAGAATTAGGGAAACATCCTCCAATAAACCAATAAACATGTTATATCTAATTCAACTATACTACTGAAAAGCAAAGGAAAAATTGTGCTGAAAACAAGTAGAGTGTCAAGCAGCTCTACAGATTCATGCTGAAACAGAAGAAATGATGAAAAATTCCTACAGGCAGGTTAATATGTTCAATTTAATTTCTGGCATTTTGGTCAGAGTTTGTATAACATCTGTGCATCTTGGTCTTTTCTTCAATTGCAAACGTGTCCATATTTCACTTTACATTTCTCAAGCACCTGCATTTGGTCTTAAAATACAGCCTGCCTAATCAATAATTCAAATGCAATCTAGTTTGCAACTGTATTTAAATTGTGCATATTTTGTTGTACAAAGTAATGACAAGAGTGAAGGTTTGACCTCATTTACATAATTTGCAAAACGTTTATTGATTTTCTTGAGGCTGACATTTCGTCCTTGAAGCACAAACCCTTTTTTTGTCATGTGTTCAGAATCAGTAGTGTCTCTATGGGATGCCCCAGAAAGCAATTCTGTTTACTTCTGGAGTAGGACACGGGTATGTATAAGGTAAGAAACAAGCATTATAACAGACAGCTTTATTTCCAGAATAAAGGACAATTCAGTGTATGTAAGATTAGCAGAACCTGAGTCATAAGTATATCACACAATATGGTCACAGTAAAAAGATGCATCCTTTCTTTCAATACATCTCAGTTGTGCGACAGTTATTACTTCTGGTAATTCAATTTATTGGAACACTTCTTTGCACATTTCTACATCCAGTGGATTTCTCTGTGGTCCAAAGATGAGTAGATTTAAGAGAAGACTGAAATGATTAAGCTTGTGATAATGGGCAAATAGGATTGGCCCGTTTTCACACTCTGTCAGAAAGCAAGAATCACATCACCTTGCTAGAAGAATGGTGATTTGAACAGCCAAACAGTTACTTCTGAGTCATATTGGAAATTCAAATGCTAATCAAAAGACTGCTATATAGATAATAATAGGGAGAGACAGTCAGGTGGACCTTTATGTTTTTCCACACTGTCAAAATACTGCTCATATTCTCATCTGCACACATTGGTTAGTTCCACAGATTTTCTGCATATGAACTGATGCAGCAATTTTTTTTTTATTTTGCTTTTCATTTTTTGTGATCAGAGTGAAAATGTGAATGCACCATAGAATTTTGAATGTGACTGTTAGGCATGGGGAAAATTTACAGGAAAAACTTTCAAAATAGTTTTACTATTTAATATTAATGTGATGAGAGCAGATCAAACTGTACTTTCTTGGGTAGCTTTTATGATACATCCTTTTACTTCTGTCACTGTTTGCCCAAGCCATCTGTTCTTCTGTAGAAGCAGTTTTGTGAAAACCTACTCTAATGATTGTATCATAATGAAAAGAAATTGTTTTAGGTATCCATGGAGAATCCGTCATAGGGCACTTTAAATAGCCCTTGACTGTTCAAATGCAGATCAAACAGAGAGGCAGATGTTGCCTGTAGGATTTTTCCTCAAACCATCCTTCCCCGAGTAGCATGCTGCCTTCTAAATCCGTGTTCCTGTCCCAGGTGCTGCCTCACTTCCCATGACTACCACTCCAGAGAATTACTATCATCCCGAGGGTTGTCTTCAGCATCCTTCAAGTCCCTTCTTTCTCTTGCCAAAACTAGCGCATAATATTCTGAGCTAACTCTTACTCGATGTACAGTTAAGACAAATAAGGGCACAAAAACGTTTTGCTAAAAAATTTTCTGCAGTGGTGGACTTGAAATGACATGTTCTGCCTTTACCTCCCAAGCTCCAGAGGGCACCTGGGAACTGTGGTTCTTGCAGGAATTAGTCCTCTAAAGGTTCAAAGAAAGTGGGAAGATTTCTTCTCCACATACATTCCACCTCCTCCTAGCAATGCAACTCAAGATCGCTTTGAAACCTGCAACAGGATTGTAACCAACACAAAGCAAACAGACAAAAGAATATCTGAGGAGGAAAGATGGCTTCAGGCATCATAGTGGATTATCATCTCCTACATATAATATTAGTTTACACAGAATCTTACACAGACTAGATACAGTGTATGTTTTGGAAAAGGATCCTTTGTTCTAATGTAGAAAACGTTGTTACAGGTGGGGTGCTGGCTTGGACCAATTTGCTTTTCAGCGAGTAATCTTTTTGCTCCAGAATTGGCCTCCTTCTGCTGTTGTAAGTACAGCGCCTGCTTTGTTATTAAAAACAGTAGTAAGGCTAATGTAAAGCTAATGTAAACCAAAGAGAGTCTTTCTCTCCAGCAATAACCATCCAAACAGCAAGTGAAATGCTGAGAAAGGCCCGGCTTTGAAGGTTATCAGATGAGAGATCACAGAAGTCTAAGCCAAGTTACAGATGATTGGGCTTGTACGCAGGTTCCTCCTCACTTGTCTGGTTTTGAGAGTCCATGAAAGTCAAATACAAACATAAAGACCTGTTGACAGCCTGTGAAAAACCTTTTGAAGACAGAGGAATGCCAAATAATACATTCCCTCTGCCTTACGCTCCTGCCACTATAAATGTCATCTGTGCCTTGCTACAGCTCTACAGATGTTTTAGTTGCCTTGTGTTAGGGAGCTCCATTTTGTCTCTGTTAATAAAATAAAGATGTAGGCTGGCCTAGCGATTAAAAAAAGAATGAACTAACATGCAGGGGCCATTCAAAAAGGGAGTGCTTGTGTCTGTCTCACAGAGCTTTATCATCGTACTTCCTTTGTCCCCCATGGCTTTGGTAAGTAGGGCTATAGTTCCCCTCTTGCAAGCAAAAAGATGTGAATTAATACCCCTCAAATAGCAATTCCCATCAGCTTTGGGATTGAAAATTACTGTATACATGCAAATAGCAGGCATCTAGAACATCTACTCACATGAAATTAAGCTCAGCATGAAACAGTTGATCTGAGCAATAGGAAGGCTGCGTTCCAGCTTTAGGGCACCAGTATATTTCTACTGTCACAACAGATTAAGAAATACATTGTGCAGTCCTAAGGAGCTGAATAGGCAGAAAACCCCAGGCTGAGGCACTGGCCGATGAGACATTCAGTATCAGTTCTTGGGCAGAAAATGCCCCTTGGGCTAGGGCTGGGCTGCTCCAAACCTCCTTGGCAAGGAGACAGGAGGCACAGTCATCTAACACTTGGTGCTTGGGAGCAGCTCCTCTGCAATTGCTTGAGGGCAGTGAGACAGTTGGCAGAGAAGCCATTACAGCATCGAAATTAAATTTACAAGCTGCTTTCCCATGGCAGTGCTGGGACAGAGCATGGTGCTTTATAATTATGTTTTAGGAGCCTCCACCCTCTTGCCCTAATTTCCAATTAACCATTGTACTCTTCCCAATAGAGATTGCAAACATCCTGCAAATAGGAGGAGGAGGCCAGGAAGGACCACTCTACTGTAGATCAGTAGCAGGTGGCAACCTCGAGAAATTACTTTATGCCAAAACCAGCACCTTCTCGGCTTCATCATCTAATTAATTTTCTCTTGTAAACTCACTCATGGTGTATTTAAAGCCAAAAGGATAAATGGACAGCGAGTGGAATGGAGATGTGGTGGGAATGGAAGGAGAGGAGAAACTGAGATGAGACAGCAAGGCAGCGAAAAAGCTCTGTAATGCTTCAGTCTCCATGCTATTTCTATTGTCAGCCAACTGTGACCTGTCTAAAGTGAAATGCTAGGCTAGACATGTCAGCAAGGGATGTTCTTTCATTAGTTTGCTTCCCTAACTGTATCTAGGTGTTAGACAGTCTCTTCTCTGTAGAACTCCTGTGTTTATCCCCACCTCATCCTAAACGACCCAGATACTGCACCGAGAAACCAATGTTGTTCAGTAATCTCATGATCTTTTGAAAGGTAGAACACCAAAATGGTACAACTAATAGTATTGTAAAATATTTTTTCACTTCAGTTTTGTGAACAGTTTCATAGATTTCATAAACTACTGAAGGTTTATATATGTATTTTCAAGTGTTGGCAACTTCTGATTCAAATTCAGAATGTGGTTTCATCTCCAAAAGTTTGTCAATAGAAATTTCCTGGTGGCTTTAAATGATCACTAAACTGCCCTGAATGCCAAATGGCGCAGAGGAAACCAGGATATTAGACTTGTGATGGAAGCCAGCAGCATTCGCTTTAATGAGAGAGAAAGCTGTAGGTAACTGCTAAAAAAGCACTATTTTACCTCATCTGGATAGGTAGTCATCCCCTCATGGGTTGTGTTACTTGGTCAATAGGTTGCAACCAGGAAGGAAACATCACTCACCCAACACACAGATTATCCTCTGACATTCTCTCCTCCTCATTCACTGGCAGAAGACGGAGGGTTTCACAACTCTGCAGCGTCCATTCTTTTCATGTGGGTTTAAATTAAGGAAAGACCATAACCTCATGAGAGTCATTCAAAAGCAACAGCTTTGCCCATCATAATGAGAATAATTTAATATCTCCAATAGGAGGTTAAAAGGATGTTTTTCTCTTCTGTATAATAAAAAGTTTCCTTTAAACTTTAATAGTCCTTGTTCCATCATCTATGACTAGAGAATGTATTATTAGTGACAAATATAATTTATATAATTTATATAATTAGAGATTTATAGGCTTATATTGAACCCTTTACCAGCCTATTTCTTTTTCAAGACATTGCAGTTTTCTTGTTTGTTTTTGCAGCTGATAAGAGCCTATGTGGCCATTAAAACAGAAAATAAGAAAAAAAATCTTATAGAAACCTTTTCCCCTGCAAAAAAGCAAATTTGGACAAAATAAGACTGTAACACTTAATTTGCAGTCTCAGGCACTTAATTTTTTTTTTTTTTTATTCTTGTGGAACAACAAAAGCAGTGCTTAATGAGATGAAGTTTTGAACCTTATCAAAACAAAAGGACTTATGAAAATAACTTCGGTAAATCTTTATGTTTCTAAATAACTTTTCCTGTAGATTTTTTAAATCTATCTCACAACAAGTGGAAACATAAAAATATTAAAACATAAATTGTTGAAAAGAAATCACTGACCACTGTCAATAAATTGAATTTTTAGGGATGAGTTTTATGAAAGTTTTGATTCTAGTGAATAACCACGACACTTACTTTTCATTAAGGAACTTCTGCACAGGCAAAAAGAAATGTGAATAACTGAAGAAATGTTCTTGAAGTTAGATGTAATGAAATGAGAAGGTAGAATAAATGTCCATTCTGGAGGGCATTGTGAATGTCCTGTCCATTTGAAGAGGGAGCACCAAACCTCAAATTGTGTCACTGGGACTTCAGCCTCTTTCGCTGGGTCAGATGTTGCCTTAAAGCAAAGCCATGTTCAGACTGACCCGCCAGCACTGGCTGTGCTGCTCACCTTGAGCCATCAAGCACCTGGCACATGGGTCTACTTAGATCTATATGAGGAAAAATCTTGGGACAAAGCTGTAGGGAACACACAGATGGATCCAGAGACTAAGCTGCCTCTGTGTCTGCCTCTTTCTTCAGAATGGGAGTTGTTGCAACACAACCAGTTTATGACCAACGGGGTTGCTATTGCTGAAGATAATGTGTTGTAAAGTACTGGCTTCTTCTTCAGTCCAGGGTGGCATCCATGACATTTCCTTTGCTCCCTGTGTAGTACAAGATGGATTACAAGCAAAGGGAAGACTATTAATTGTATAATTAGCAAATTATTTATGTTGCTGATTTAGAAAGAGCTTTTATGGCAGCACAAACAAGGAGCCATACCTTGCGTAAGATAAAGTTTTAGCTCATAGCTCTTCAGGAGCTTTCGTATTAAAAGTTTTTCAAGCTACCTTGGACTAAAAAGTTGACTGAGTGATCAGCAGCTGCACTACTTGAAAATGTTTCAGTCATCAAAGAAAAGGTGGGAGCAAAGGACAAATGCACATGCTCAAGACAAGAGTCTGCATTCCAGTTCAATGAGTTAATATTAACCGACATTTTTATTCACTCTCATATGATTACAATTGAAGTCTTAAGATAGTAGAAACTCAGAACAACTTGTCCTCCAAAGACAACTTTCCCTAAGTATCCTAGTGAAGAAAACCGTGAAACCACATAAAAATGATAGAAAGGATCAGGAATTACTTTTTAATTTTTCCTTTTCTCCCCCCAAGAAATGCAGAGTGACTGTTACTGGTCAGGTCAGTAAGTGAACCACAGAAGGAGCAAGGGGTGTTGAGGGGGCCATACTGAGAGTCTTTTTTAAGAAAAATGTGTCAGTGAGGAAGCAGCTCAAGAAGAGTTTGAAATGGCAGCTAATCCTGATATGAAGTGCCAGTATTTCAAGTACTGCAAGGTATTGCTCTTCATGTTATTTTTCAGTTGCATCTTGTTACTGCTGCAGCTAGTGATCCATGAGGGTGTACTGCAGGGAAAGATTTTAGTCAGCTGCATGTGCAAACTTGACTTTCAATGTTATAGTTTGCTTCAGGAAAGTCATCATCTTTCAGCGGTTTGTTGTGGTAAGGGTTCAGGAGGAAAGGGAACCTACAGAGGATTGATCTTAGTTGTTGTTTTATTGACTGAAAACCTCAATTTTGCCTACACATGTGGACACCAGGGATGAAGAGAAAAGCATATCCAACAGTCCAGTGAGTGCAGTAACAGAGTGCTGTAATCCTCTGGTGCCACTTACTTCCTCAGAACATCTGTTTCTATGCAAAATAGGGATAACAACCTCTTTTAGAATTGTTAAACAGATTAATATTTGAGAGGTACACTGAAACAGTAGATGTTTTTGAATTTAACTGTTACTGATTTCTAAAGCTAGCAAAGAACCTGAGCCTATTGTTCCTCAGGATGCCAACACAGCCACTCCTCAAACGCAACACCCAAGGCAACACTACCAACACCCTGATCTGAAAAGAAAGGAAGAAGCTGCTTTGCTTCCTCTTAGTACTCTGGGTCCTTACATCCCAATTTGCTTATGTCAGACACTGTAGTGACTGAAGCAGGTGAAGCAATACTGCCCTTTGTGTTCTTTCCCATGTTTTAGAGAGAGAGAGGGAGTGATTGTGACAGCACAAAATAATTTCATTAGAAGTATATCAACATACTTAAAATGTTTTCAATATTTCAACTTTTCTGGCTGATTCTGAGCAGCCTGCAAACTGTTTGGGAGTTGTATATATTCAAGCAGAAACCAGCAACACTTCTTTTTCAGACCTGGTTAAAAGTTCTAGCTTTGTAGGTTAGAGAGGTTGAAGTCTACCCTTCTGTGATCAGCAGCAATGGTGCTAGTACTGCTTTTACTCCAGTGCCCCAAGGACACCAGAATAACCATAACTGTGGCATCAGCAGTGCTAGCGCTGTCATTCCCCTCCCAGTTTATGGTACAGCAGTGATTATCTTGGCTGTCTTGGAAGATGCCGCGTTGCAGACGCTGGTTTTGTTCTGGTAACTGAGCAACATGCTGCTGTCGCACGGGTGGGGGGGGTGGGGAGGATGAATCATGAGGGTGGTGTTCAGGCTCAGAGGGGTTTGGCTTGGAGAAAGCACTGAACAAGGAAATCTAATAAATCTTGTTCAAAGCCAGGAAAACACTGACGTTGTCATTGTCCAGGTCAGGGAGTAGCCAGTGCAACAAACAGCAGTCTATTCAGCGGAAAAGTCCTCTGGCTTCACAGCCAGAGGTGCCAGGTAGCCTGGTAGTGACCAGAAACCAAATTATATTTTTTGTATGTGTGTGAAGGTGAATAGAGAGACTAACAGGATACAGGAAACAGCTTTTGGAAGAAGTGTCTTTAATGGATTTTAGGGCTTCTGGCAGAATTTGAAGCTTTGAAATTTAGTAATAATTTCAGAAACAAATGTAGACTTAAGGAATGGATTATTGTAATCAGTTTTTCTTTTAACAGATTTATGAGAGTTTAATATTCTATAGTAAGCATTATGCAAATTTTCCTATTCCCTGCGAATAAACCAGGAAATAATGAATTGTGTGCCTGGCTTAATTATACAACTTGGTAATTCTTATAAATAAACAAGCAAACCAACCAATGAAATGCAGTTTTTGAGTGAATATGTGTGTAAATCTATAATTTCACTAATGAGAGGCTGTGCTAATAGTGATACATTTGGTTTAGGTTGTATGTGAGCTGTGGCAAACCTCTTTATCAGGGAGCCTCCAAGTGGGAATGTAAAAGCAACCAACTGAAAACTTGTCCTTTATACCAGGTAACAAGTAGGCTTATCTCAAACCACTAGTTTTGCTGTTTCTTTTTAAACATAAATCAACCTCGACTGAGTTTGAGCCCGGACATTTAGAAATCCCTGTTCTAAATTGAGCTTGCTTGAACCAAAAGGATTTCTGTTCATATCAGAAGCTGTGTTATTCTCAGGTCTTCTCATTTGCTAATATTAGAAGGACCAATTTTCCATCACGAAAATGAGATGTGACTTGAACTCTTACTTTCCCAGAATCTGGCAGTGGCTGTGACAGTCTTTCAAAGGTGCACAGAAGGATCTCCTTACAATTAAATTTCTCATTACTCCCTTTGTTAGTTGCCATTGCCTACTGCCATAGGTTATACCTCACTGATCTGCTTGCAGAGTGACTTGTGTTAGTGCTCCCTACCTTGCTTCAGACACAGTCAGTTGGAATATTTCAGACTTTTTTCCCCCCCAAGTCTTTAATTTCCTCTGATTTATATTAATTAGCTTTGCTGATTAACAATGACACGAAATAGAAAATGCTTTTGCAACTGTGATGTTAACAGAAGGCAAGCTGTGAAAGAAAAAAGTAGCTGAGATCACTTTTTCAGCAGTCACTGGATCCAGAAGAGAACCCCTGTCTTTGCAATATGAAGTGAGCTTCTGAAAGGTTCTCTAGCTGGGCCCAACTATGTTTTCATCACGGTCTTTAGTAAGCCCTTCTTTAGGAGTATGTGGATGTAATTTTTTTTTTCCAACTACTCTTAATTCTTCATCTGCTTCCTTCAAAATCCCATGGACCTCCTTTAGAAACACTCCTATAAAGTGACAATATAAAGCAATTCTCTGTAGCCCACATGTGCAGTTCATTTTTCATTAATGCTTTCTCTGGTTTCAAAGGAAAAATCCATTGCACCCTGGGGAAAAACAAAGATACAACAACACATAAATGGTCAAGATATTTTCAACTGGATATTTAAGATATCTACAAGAGCTCAGGATCTTATGGTTTTATCAGTACACATGACAGATAACCCAAACTAACTAAGCAAAGCCAAGAAACCATTTGTCTATATTAATACTCTAAGTCATATGTTGAGTACCACAGATCTGCATTTGAGTTGGGGATTCATTTTTGGGATATTACTCTAAGAAAAATTCTCATTTGAAGCAGAGAGCCAAAATTAAAATTGATTTCTACAAGTCCCAAAAATACAAATGGGATTAATTGATCGGCGCCATCAGGAGGAAGGACTTGATTGAGCTGAAGCAATCTTTCTCCTTACTTAAATCAGGAGTTGGAAAACATTACTAAAGCAACTTTGGGGAAGATCTCATTGTTGCTTCTTATGCTGTAGCTGTTGGTAAATGAAGGCAGGATTGTGTCTTCTACCACAACTGTCATTTGTGTGTATCTTGTGTGAAGTAAGTGTGAGGAAACATGAAAAAAAAAAAAAAGGAAAGTTAAGAACACACCTTTGATCTGAGATAGAAATTTACGCAGATGCAGTGCAGCCTCCTTTGACAGTCAATACAGTCAGCAGAGTCTGAGGAAAATCATCCCCTCTTGCTCTCCTCCTCTGAGGATGTGAGCCCAGCCTGAGCAACTCTGGCATAGACATCCAAGAGAGGTCAACCAATCTATATGTTTATCTCATTTTCTCTTGATTCATGTACTTAATGATCTCATATTTCAAGGCTGTAAGGGACTTGCCACTACAGTCTTGCCTCTTGCATGACACAATCAAAAATATTTTTTAATGAGTAAAATGTCAATAGTGCCAAACTCAGCCTTTATAGTTTACCCATCAGAAGAGTGAGATCACTTTTCCAACGTTTTTAATCCTTACTATTCCAAAGAATTAACAGGAGAAAAAACCCTTAAAGCCCAAGCAAACCCTTTTTGCTTGTTCTAATCCCTGGATCATCTTAAGGTGGGAAGAAAATGCTGCTCAGACTTCACAACTTTTTTTCCATACTGCTAAGTTGTAGTCAGCTTGAGACTGAGCTGTCATACAGATCCTGGCCTTATGACCCAATGCTTTGCTGATACCTCCTGACCCAGAGAAGCCTCCATAGGCCAATGATCTCTGCTCCTGAAAAAAGCTGGGAGTGACCCTCTGAGGACCAGGGACTGCCGGGACTTGTTCTGCATGGAATGGGTTCAGTTATTATCGTCCAGCAGACCTCAGGCACAGAAAGCCTGTAAAACAAAGCAAGAACTGAAAAGATTCGGTTTCATTGGCTTCACCAGGAAAACTTGTCCTGTGTTACCTAAAGTCATAAACTATAAGACTAGAATGAATATTTTCTCTAAGAGATGTAAACGTTAAATTCAGTGGGATGTAAAGCAAAGACCTGAAGCCTGCCTGCTTGGATCTCTAGGCTTGTATCCCTGAGAGCTGGTGACATTTCTAGATTCCAGCAGAGTCATCTCTACACTGCTCCCCAGCAGCTGGGCCAAGGAAACTTACTTCAACCAGGCTGCCAGGAAGCACAGCAGTGCTAACTCCTGTGGGTTAGCACGTAAATGTTTCTGTATTTTTGGCCCCTGAAGCTTCTTGCAAGCCTCATCCCAGTGAAAGGGAATTGTAAAATCCCTTCTGAGTACATTTTATGGGTGGCAGCTCAGTGGTTCATTAAAATCTCCAGAGATGATATGCTCCTGCCTTTTGCAGTCACAGCTCCATAATGTAACTGAAGTTAAACCTACAGTCACAACACAGGAGCTCTTTACTTTTGTTCTTTGCTTTATGCCCCGTTGAGCTTAACCAGTCATATGGATGGAGTTTTCCATTCACCCCACAAAAAACTCCAAACCAAACACCCCCTCAGTCCCCCCTGCCCTGTGTATTACAACAAGTAGGGGACTGCACACAAGAGAAAGAATTAACTGCAGCATTCAGAAAGGCTACTTACTGGCATGAGTAGCACCTGATATGGGTAAAAACAATCTTCAGGTGCAAATTTGTTATTGAACAGGCTTATAAGAAAACTTTCTGCAGCTATATTACAGTACCTACAGACCTATTCCACTTTGTGTGGATTTTTCTTTTATGGTACAAAATAGTCAAAAGATAGTGTTTAGGAGCACTTTTCACCAGAAGACTGTCACCAGTTCAGCTGCAGCTTATCATGCCCCGCAGTTCTTTGAAGTTTATCCTAAAGTAAACAATAATTAGCTGTGGATGGGTGTGGGTCTTAACCAGAAGGCACAAAGGGTTCTCATTTATTAATCCTCTTGTATGAGGCAAGTTTACCTTCCAGGTAGAAAAGTGTTAGGACTTTTAATGGTTCTCTTAAAAATATCTCACAAGAATCTCAAGGATCTTATCCTTTTGAAACTGCTCTGGAAGAGGCAGTCTGCTTTCTAGGTTGAATACTACAACCAGAATAGTAGCTTCTGAAGTAAATGTTAAGGTATTAATGATCTGCTTTGGGCATTTTGCTCATTTTTTTTTACATCTTGATTTGCTTTTTCAAACCATGAGAGCAGCTGGGGCCTTTCTGTATCTATGGCAAGGAGGGAGGACTTCACTCTTGTAACAACATTTTGCAGGTAAAAAGTCAGTTATTATGTAGGACAAACAATAATTTATTATATAAGGCTATAACAACTTTAAAACTGATTGGTGAGTCATCCCATGTAAAACTATGTCGAGGACCACAACTTAGTTTTTGATGTGGCGGCTGGTTGATTTCTGAAGTTATATTTTTCTCAGTTGATTGACTTGGAAAGCTAACCTTAGCTTTCTTTATTATTAGTGGCTACATTGACCTGTTTTTATTTCATCTCTAGAGACTTATTTTTTGTAGTAAGGAGGCTGTAATCCCTGACAGGGATTATCTGGCAAACCATAAGCATCTGCTCTCAATTTGTTTCCTCAGCAGACAGGGCTGGTTAAATAAACCTTGTGGCTATAAAGGCGTGATGGTTATTGGAAGAAAGAGCTGTAAACATTAGTGCAGATGGTCTACTGAGTTTGAAGTTTGAGAATAAATTTGGTAAACAGTTCAGTTTTGTTGTTCAATAAGACAGAATTGATTTCTTGTATGTAAACAAAATCACTTCTTCCCCTATATAGGAAGGAATGGAGAAAATTTTGTAGTGACAGCGTTGGCTTCTCTGCTTCCCATGGTAGCAGGTGGTTTTTGCTGTCTATGCCCAAGTTGCAGGTCTCATGAACTATGTTTTTTGAATGTGAACATGGTGAGCAAGAAGGTTGGAAGTCCCCAGAGGGTTAAAACCTGAAAACAGCTATTGCAAGTAATATGTCTAAATTTGGTCTCATGTTGTCCACATTCAAGCACACAGCAAAACCTCAGGTGATTCAGCCCAGAAGCAGACCACACACACAGAGGTGTAGTAAATCAACCGTTTAGATAGAGAAATGTTAAAAAAATCTCCTCATCCATAGACTCTCTGACACATTTTCCAGTGTAGGATTCTGCTCAAAAGTTCTATACCCTCCGACTGAAACCAAAGCTCAGTTTCTCAATTCTGGCTTCAAGCTGTTGACAGTGAATCATTTAATGGCCTGGCCAAGGGATGTCATCATGTGCCACTTGGTGGGCATGTGTCCACATTGTTTACAAGGTTCACACGTTTGCAACAGATGAGCGCATTGTTTCCCTCTTTCATGTCGTGTTACAATGACACTGTTGGCACATTTATAGCTATTAAGCTCTTGGGGGTAGGTGAAGTTAAGATGCCATTCAACAATCCACTTTTATTCAGCAAATTAGACAAGGGAAGATTCAATTTTCAAACCTGCTGATGCAGAACACGGTGCATGTGCGTGTATGGGGAGTGACCTGTAAGGGTACAAACACGCAAATAGTGGTGACATACCTCTGAGTTAGGAATAAAGTAGTTACCTAAGTGATTCCTTTCCCACCAATCCAAGAACAACATTAATCATGTCTTGTATAGATACATTCTGGCTCCTGTCCAGTTACTGAAAAGCTTAACCATATTATAACCCCATTTTGACTATCTGTTGCTTGGCGAATCAGCTTCAGGCCTCCCGAAGGCACAAAAGAAGTGTGAACAAACACTGGCAGGCACTGGCAAACACCATCTTTATTCTAAAAGCACTTAAGGAGCCATGGTGGAGCCATCTCCATCTCTATTGGATGCATCATTTCTCCTGGAGCAGATGTCTTCTCCAGCTGCTGATTCTGCCCCGGACAGCTCTATGCTAGTCCTAGGGTGAGGAGATGGTACCATTTCTGACAATTCCACAACAAAAGCCATTGACTTGGGATGAAGAGTCCCTGCTCGTGTGCTTGCAGGAGGGGCAGTAAGCTGTTAGAGAGACTCATGTTTATGATTGAGTAACAAATTGTTTGGTAGGTAGTGTGGCATTAAAGGAGTTAATAATAATCAAGACAGAGATTGATATCTACTTGTAGCAACTCCAGGCAGTTTAATTTGCTTCCCTTGGCCTAGTGACAGAGTGAAACTGCCAGCTGGAATTGTGTGAAGCCTGCTCCACCCAAATCAGAGTGGTTTCAGCCAGAAATCACCTTTCAACCTGCCCATTCTGCCTTCTTGCATGTACAGAAAGCAGAAATCATGTACAGCTCTCCAGCTTCTCATCTCCAACTCCTAAAGTCTCCTGCACTGAGGGAATTACCCATGATCTTAACTTTGGTGGAAGCTGACATCTCCTCAAATTTGTTAGGCATGCTGGAAAAAAGGTGAAGTGGCTCAATGCCTTGAGATTAGTCTCTGCCTCCTTTTGTTGGAGCCATACTCACAGCCCACTGCCTCGCCCCATACAGGAAGGAGAACAGGATCAAAGGGATTAATACAAAGAGTTGCAACTCCACACTGAAATACTGTTTCCTCATCTCATTTTTCTGTCAGCTATGCTCCACTGCCCTAACTCTGGAGTTAGACTAGGCTCAGGAAAGGAAAAGGGTAACCTGGATTTGGCACTGGGGATTAATTTTGTACCTGCACATCTCTTTGGAAAAAACTTAGAGAAATGTATTCACTATAGCAGCTTTCTTTGAAAGGGAATATTGTATCACCCCTTTGTACAGGAATATTTTCTGTTACCTTTCCACACTGCCTAGGTTGTAATAAGGGTGCTGATCTACAGCATACTACAGCAGCGGTAAAAGTAGGAAAATACCTGCATGTTGCATTAGCAGCAACAACAGTGGTTGAACCCACAGGGGAAATTCTAGTAGACTGGATGAAGTCACCCAGAGTGGAATTTGGCAAAAAACCTAGATTATTTCCTTTGCCTTAAAATGGTGACCCTAAGGGCTTACATGATAATATGTAATTTTATCCCTAATATGGTTAAATCAGTCATTCATCAAATTAATTTGAATTACTTTTCCCCATGCAAGGCTTTGTCTATTTTAGGACAGTGTCCTTGCCAGACTTAATTCAGATGATTTTGTTTGTTACAGAAATAATTACTTCAGGCTCCCAGCTCAGAATCCTCAATGTTATTTCTCATGCAAAAGCTCAAAGAATATTTATGAGCAAACTGCAGCTGTAAATATACTGAAGGGTTGTGAACTTATGTGGTACTGGCTAGGCCACGGTGACTCCAAGCCATCACAGTGAGGCACTCAGGTAGTGAGCTGCATTTTGAAGGTGTCACAGACTGCAGCAAGTGCCACTTTCACCTTTTGCTCAAAGAATTACAAAATTCTGACACCATGGGGAGATTTGCCATGCAAAATGACATGCTTTTTTGATGTGAGATTATAGAAACATAGAATGGTGTGGGTTGGAAGGGATCTTAATGATCATCTAGTTCCAAGCTCCTTGTCATAGGCAGGGACACCTTCCACTAGACCAAGTTGCTCAGAGCCCCATCCAACCTGGCCTTGAACACAGGGATGGGGCATCCACAACTTTTCTAGACAACCTGTGCCAGCGCCTCAACACCCTCACAGTAAAGAATTTCTTCCTTATATCTAATCCAAACCTACTCTCAGTTTGAAGCCATTCCCCCTTGTCCTGTCTCTATATACCCTCGTAAAACACCTCTCTCCAGCTCTCTTGTAGGTCCCCTTTAGCTACTGGAAAGCTGCTAAGGTCTCTCCAGAGCCTCCTCTTTCTTCTCTAGGCTGAACAACCCTAACTGTCTCACCCAGTTGTCATAGGTTGTCATCAGCCCTCTGATCATCTTTATGGCCCTTCTCTGAACTCACTCCAACAGGTCCATGCCCTTCTTATGTTGGGGGGTCCAACATAAGAGCTGGATGCAGTACTCCGGGTGGGGTCTCATGAGAGCAAAGGGGCAGAATCACCTCCCTCAACCTGCTGGCCATGCTGCTTTTGATGCAACCTAGGATATGATTGGCTTTCTGGGCTGCAAGTGCATGTTGCCAGGTCACATCAAGTCTTTCATCCTCCCACACCCCAACATCCTCCTCAGGGCTGCTCTCAATCCATTCTTCCCCCATCATGTACTTATGCTTGGGATTGCCCTGAGCTATTGTGCAGAACCTTGCACTTGGCATTGTTGAATGTCATGAGGTTCACATGTCAAGCCAAAGGTACCTCTGGAATTATGTTGTTTCATGCCTGCTTCTTTTTGGGTGATAAAGACATGGTGCTTCTTTTAAAAGAGTGAGATCCCAGGGACTCAAAAAATCAGGAGTGACTGCACAGAAAAATTAGAAAATCATAGAATCATTAAGGTTGGAAAAAACCTCTAAGATCATTGAGTACAAGCATTAACCCAGCACTGACAAGTCCACCACTCAACCATGTCTCTAAGCACCACATCTACCCAGTTTTTGAACACTTCCAGAGACGGTGACTCCAGCACTTCCCTGTGTAGCTGGTTCCAATGCTTGACTACCCTTTCCATGAAGACATTTCTCCTAAATGGCTGAGCTGACCAAGTGTCTTTGAGACGAAACCATACAATAACGTAGTGATGGCAAATTTTGTCTTGTCCCAAGACCAACAAGAATCTGAATGTTTCTTTTGGCCAGTGTTATGACAGTCATCAAACCTTTACTTCTAGACACAAGAGAGGCGCAGTGAAGAAAGGAGGGCTGGCCTGGGAAGGGCCTGTGGGAAAATGCTGTAGTGGCACCAGGAAAGAAGGAGAGGGGGAGAGCGAGAAGGAAGAAGGAAGCGGAAGAGGAGAGGGAGAGGGAGGGAGAGCGTCTGCGTATCTCTGCCACGAGGAAGGAGCCACAGCTTGCTACAGGCACTCAGCGCAGACTGAAACTGCTTCCCGGGGCGCTGCCGCACCCCCGCCGGGATTCCCCGCCTCTTCCCACCGGGACTGTGTCCCAAGTCCCGCGCGCCCCCTGGCGGCGCCCGGCGGCGCAGGAGCCGCGGGGGCGGAGCGGAACCGGCACCGGCGCCGGGCCCGGCGCTTCCCGAGGCCCGCAGGGATGGGATGGGCCGGGCGGGGCAGGGATGGGCCGGGATGGGCCGGGCGGGGCAGGGATGGGCCGGGATGGGCCGGGCGGGGCAGGGATGGGCCGGGATGGGCCGGGCCGGGCGTCGCCAGCCGGGCGAGTGTGAGCCGCAAGGGAAAGGAGGAACAAAGGCTGGCAGATGCCTTTCCGCCTTGGGCAATCGGCCTTTGACAGCCCGTCCCGGGCTGGGGCTTTCCCACGGCCGTAGGGCAGCGGGCAGAGCTTTTCGCCGCTCTGCGAGGTGTTAAACAGCACGAAGGGACCGGCCGGGAAGCTCCCGCTGCAGAGCCGAGGGTTAGCTCCTCTGGCCGGGGGGAAGGAGCTCCCACGGCTGCGGCACGATGGGCGTGGGCGGAGCCGCCCTCCTCCCTAGCATCCACAGGACTCCCGACCGACTGCCGGCGAGCACAGCTTCACCTTCGTCATCTTCCTTCAAAGAAGGAATTAGCAGCAGCCAGGCAACACCTTAGGTTGCCTTCTTGCCTCACGCAGCTTGGAAACTGCCTTTTCTGACTGCCACATACCACTTATATGAAACCTGGGACAGGCTCCCAGAAATACCTTGGATTTAAATCTAGGTCTTCCCCAGATGGGGATAGACAGATGGATTGGATTGGTGACCTCTGCTCAAGATGAGGATGATGTTGTAGGCTGGCTGCTGGCTTCAAAGGAAGCCCAGCAAGCCCACTGCAGCTGAACCTTGTCCTCAGAGGAGCGGTGGGCTATGACCCCTCCTGCTGCTTTGTGGCGTAGCTTTTTTTGGATCCTGAGCACACATACATACACACAACACACACACACACGTACAGATCTGTGGGGTCAACTCCCAGCCAGCCCTATAATACTCCAAAGCTCAGTGACACTAAATAGCACAAAAATAAAAGGATGTTCATCAGGATGGCCCTGAACCCTTCCTTCTTACTGGAAATCCTGATGCAAAGATCATGCTATATCAATATTACATTCTTAGTAGGATGGTAGGATGTTCTCTGCTCGGTATGATTTGTAACTATTTCTTCACTGGTTTGCTTTTTCTTAGTCATCTATTTTGCCTAAAAGTTATGTAAGCAGGTTATGCACAACTTTATGAGTATACAGTGGTAACCTAGTGACTAAAATACACAGAAGATTGCTGGGGCTAATACTGGACTGTATTTTGGGATGGAGACACGTGACGTGTCCCTGTTGGGCTGGCAGCTCTCAGTGCCAAGGGGACATAGAAGCCTCCACTGAGGCTTGGAACAGGCTGATTCTTGGTCTTATTGAGCCATTTTGACTCTATTTCTTAAGGGTTTATACTGCTTCAAATTGCCACTTGTCACTTGAGTCCTCTTGTTAGGAGTTAATCTTGCCTAAACACCTTTACTCCTGTCTTTGCTTTTACTTCTCTTATGTGGTACAACTTTAGCTTAAGTATCCCCCACACCTTATTTACCCCACAGCTCCTCACTAAAGTTGCACCAAGGGCATGCAAGTTTGTCTTGCAAACCTAGGCCTTGGCTTGCAGGCAGCTGAATCCCTGGGCTGTGAGGTTATGGATGGCAGAAACATGCCTGGCCTGTGAGTGTGAGCTCAAAGGGAGAGCTCAGGAGGACCACTGTCGGAATAATGTTCACATTCAATTGCAGTCAAAGCAAAGCCTACCAGTGAAATAAAGTGCTGATGTGATTCCAGTTCTCCTATGTTAATAACATGTGCCTGAAAGGGCTTGTCTTCACGATGTGGCTGTCACTTGCTAAAATAGGATTTGACTCATTTGAATGCATTTCGTATTAAAGTGCTGATTTGTTTCTGTAGACAGATTGCCACACAAAGTAGAGCAAGCTCCATTGGTACGAGAATACAAACATAGGTGCTAAAGGTTATATTGTTTAATTTTATTATGGACACTCTGTAGGCTGTAATGCATGTCCTGGTTAAAGCAAACAGCATTAAGAGGGGGCTTTGGGAGTCTTGCCTCCTTTCACACATTGTTTTGAGGTGCTACAGCTCTATGGGACCCCTAAACAGCTCATACAGCACATAGGCAGTGTCTCACTGGGGGACCTATGGCTGGGCCTAAGTGATCAAAACTTCCTTTTCTTTCCTTCTGCTGCAGTAAACCCATTTCTCACGTTTCCATCCTCTGCATGGTCCATGGGTGAATGTTTCCTGAGTGCAGGGGAGACAGTGATGTGTGTTGCTACCTGTCCCATATCAGGGACCAGCTTAACCATCTTGAAAGGTGAAGTGAGAAGATGTGGAAAGCCAGTTGAATATTATTACCTTGTGATAGTGATTTAACACGAATTAGAAGCTGCTACTCAGACCTATCAGCAAGCTTTTCTAGTATTCAGCTGGTGATGTGAATTAGATTATTGTTAGATATTTCTGCAGTTTCTACTGCAATTCCTTTTTATTATTTCATTATTTGACTATTAGCTAAATTGTAAGTATTCCCACACAGCCTGTTTAGGATGTGTGAAGTACCTTATATGAAATAAAACTGTGACATACTTGTGTTCTTTTTTATTTCTGTTTTCATGCATTTCTTTAAGACTCTTGAATCGGCATTTCTCTAAACCAAAGTGGAAATGCAAATATAGCCTGGGATTTTTTTTTTTTTAGAAAATAAGTAACAAAATATTTTATTAGGGAAATGTTCTAGTTATGTGCAAAATGAAAGGATAAAAAGTACACCAAGATGTTAAGTGTTTGTTTAAGATATGGGATTTTTGTAGACATGTAATCGCATAAACACTGAATTAATGCAAGGAGCAATAGAACTGTTGCCATTTCTGTCAGATATTACCCCATCTGGTAGTGCTGAGTGCTCAGTACCCAGACCTAACTATGTCCCCTTTTTTAGAAAGCCTACCAATAGCAACAAGTTGAGATGGCCAAATAGCCAAGAGGGCCAAGACCTCAAGGGTAACCCTATGTAATGTATAAGGAGGGAGGGAACTTTCTGACTTGTGCACCCTCACTCTCTTGGTCTCTTGTCAGCCCTGTTCTCTTTTGAAAACTAAACAACAATTAACCACTAGATGGCTGTATCCAGTAACAAAAGGCTGCACATATCCCCTTTTCCTTCTATAATCTGTATTAAAGGTGCAGTATTATTTTTTTAAGTTCAGTTAGTCTTTTCATGGTCAAATTCACGTGGACAGGCCAAAAAGGCAGGACAACCCACCCTGACAAGGTTATTGGCTGTGTTAGCCATCTTGGTTATTCTGTGTATCAGTAGTTGGGCTACTACCCCAGATAAGGAGGGATGTAGGGTGCAGTGCCATGCAGAGTTTTGTGTCATAGCTCTTCACAAAACCAGCTTGAGCAGGACAGCTTGGTCAGCATGGATCCTGAACATGTTGGTCCTGAGCTTTCCTTTATTGCTAGACCCAGCCTAATTCTAACTTGTTTCTATTACCATTTAGAAATCAAATTATTTTTAAAAGCAAATAAAAAATCATTAAAAGGGACTGAAAAATTTCTTTCACAACAGATTTTGAAATTTTTGAAACCTGAATGTTGAACTTGTCACTAAAGGATGCTAGATAAGTGATAAAAGTTCAGCAAAAGAAATCCAAGCCTGCAATTAGTCTCACTCGAACTCACTCAGGAATTCTACTTTAACAAAAATCTAGTTTCGGTGTTATTTTTTTTAATGAGGATTTTAAGCAGATCATCTGATTATGTCAGGAATTTCTCATTTCCTCTGAAATAGTATTTTGGCAGAACAGACACAACATTGTGAGAATAACTTCTATATCATTGTTTGTTTGTTTGTTTGTTTCATTCAGCAGTGTTGTGAAATGTAAGCACTCAATAAAGCCCTGGGTTAATCACTGGGGTTTTCTGGAAGAATAATTTCTGTGGCACCAAAAACTTTTTCTGCCCAGCAAGGCTGAGTTCCTGGTTCCTGGGAATTCCAATATGCTCTGCTGGCGTTAAGAAGAAACAGTGATGGAGAATGGCAGACCAGTCAGGCAGTAGCTACTGATATAACCTACCCACAAGGAGGGATTGGTGTATCATGTTGACCATGTCAAGTTTCTTCCAAATCTTGTTGCAAATTCTCAGCTGAAAAGGATAGTGTTTTTTCTACACTTTTCACTATTCCAGCAGTAAGATTTGAATTTAGATTATTAGCCGCAATATTCAAAATAAAACTACTATGGTCAGCTGAAAGTGTCTGAGATATGATTTATATGAGGCTGAAGTGGTTTAATCAACATTTTACCTTCATCTTAGTCTTGCAGTAAAAGGAAGGCTCTTTCTCCAGGGTATAGCATGTGAAACTGGTAACTACAAATTAACAAAACTTAATTAAAATTGTGCAAAACCCTTTTAAACATTTTTATTAATGTCATGCCAATAGAAATTAGTATAAATTTCAAAGTATGCAAATAAAGAGTTACACAAGCATACTCTAGAGACTTTTCTTATACAGAGTGGTGATTTATTTATTAACTTTTTGTCCATTTCTGTCAATTGCCGGTAATTCTTCTGAGTTCTGTTTGTTTCTAATAACAGGACCAGGACTCATGCAAATTTGGAGAAAACACATGGTTGCAGCCTTCTAAAATGGGGAAATGATGGATTTCTTAACAGACGTAAAGCTAATCTTGCATCCCTGTTTAGTCAGTCCTTGATGAAACTGCCCGTTGTGACGCCAAATAGAAAGTGAGTTGTGATTATGAGCCTCTCTTTAGGGCTTGTCAGCTATGAACCTTGCCCTGGCCATCACCTTCACTTACAGAAACATTGTACCTTCAAGAGATGATGGTGACTTTTGTTTGCTGCAGCAGCACTGAGATAGGATTGGGTATGTAGATAGATAGATAGATAGATAGATAGATAGATAGATAGATAGATAGATAGATAGATAGATAGATAGATAGATAGATATACATCTATGCAGAATATCTCAAACATCTGATCTAGTGTTTGAAAATTTTATGCAGAGCCGTGTTACTAGGAATGCTACTAAACAAAAACAACTCCAAAACTGAAGCACTGAGAGGTTAAATTTATGTAGGGAGACCAAGAATTGCCACACATTCTCCCAAACTCACAAAATTATCCTATTCACAGACAGACCTCCAGAAAGGATTAATTGAAATGATAAGTTCAATGGAAAATGAACTCCAGTGCTTGTTTTCTCCATACAATGAATACTTTGTTCACCTTTTCCTTCTTTCTCCATGTGGCTGCAAGTACTGCATGTTAAATATGCTGCAGCAGTGGTACCATGCTCCTCGTGGGTACATACTATCTGTTCTGCATCCCTTTCGCAGCTGTCATTGATGCCTGTCAGCAGATGTTTATATGAAGTTACTGTTATTTTGCTAAAAATAAGATGCATAACCTCAAGGATGAACACTGAACAAAAAACCAAGTTGACGATAGTGATTCAAAAAGCTCAGGACTTTTCATCTGGAACTAAGGATACCGTGAGGTCAAGTACTTTCCCTTATTCAACCCCACACAATACCCCTGGCTACTCTATATCTGTAGTTTCAAGCATTTTCTATCTTTGATATCATACTGTTCCACCAAAGATCAAGGTCTGAAGTGAAGAGGAAGATTTGTTGAAAAGCTTGGGGTGTTAACCCAGGCATTGGCTTACTTCTTACACTTAGATTTGAAAAGATGGCAATCCCTCTCTTCTGCTTTTAGAAACAAACACAAGTCAAATCTCTCACAGAGCTCTGAAGAGTAAGCTGTATATACACGTTGCTTTATCTTGCTCCTTGCTGTGATATTTGAATGTTTTGTGGAACTCAGTAATGCATGAGTGCTACTGAAGCCTGTGGTGTTTTCCTCTGCCTTCAACAAACACCGGAAAGACATGGAGAAAATTACTGAAGAGGGAGGAAATATTTACAAACAGTAATTATGTTACTTCTTAAGGAAAAAAAAAAAAAAAAAAAGACAGAGAGCAAAAAAAAGATCGTAGTTAAATGACAGGAAGTGGTTCTTGAGAGAATAATTCTCCCAAGCTCTTGTGCCATTTTTAGCCTTGATCCCATAAGCAGAGCACAACAGCTCTCGAAGGACACATGTAGGCTGCTGTACATCTTCAGACTTTTCAGCAAAAAGAATTTCAGGGGAAAAAGTGCAAATAGTTCAGCACAAAGCAAAAGCCTGGGTGTGTACCCAAGCACAGGGTGAATAAAAGATACTCCCAGCTGGGTAGGCTGATAATCACTTGGTGGAAACATTTCTTAATTATGCAGCAGACAGCCTTAAATAACCTCCTAGAGCAAAAGCAAACACTTCTCCACTCGTGATGCCACACCTTAAGGAGGGAGAGAAGCACTTAAAGGTAGCAGAGATGGGCAACCACTGTAAAGTGCTGTGGGCTCCCCAGAGCGGCAGTGGTGTAAGGGGTGGGCCAGCATGGATTATATGCTGGAAAGCTAGGCATTTGGAGCAGACTGGGGTGGTGGATAGTCACAGAGCAATGTACATCTTTGCAGAGGGGAAGATGAAGAGCAGCAGGCAGGCAGGCCAGCTGCTGGACAAAGAGGCAGGAGGAGGCTGTGACAAGCAAGGGGTAGGCAAAAAATGGCTAGTAGAGGAACTGGGAAGAAGAATCTGCCCACAAGGAAACTTTTTTTAGCTGTCAGTGTGACAGCACTCTCTGCATGACAGCAGCTGTGCCGACCACGAGCACTGCCCTGATGCCTGGGCTGGCATTCTGGTCACACCCAGCCCTGTCCTGACATGGGCAGGCAGCGCTCCTCTGCCATTGGAAAGCATGGACATGGAGAGCGGATGGGGGACCAAACATGCAGCAAAGCTGTGGAGATCCCCCAGCCCCTGGAAGACGGTGGAGCTGTGGGAACTGAAGGCATCATTTGAGGACGTCAGATGAGTGTTCAGGATGTGCTGCTCCGGCTACAGGCCTACTTCCCATCTGACATCTTCTAGCCACAATTAATTTTGAAATGTATGAAAGTACCTGTGACATTTTGAAAAAATATTTTCCTGTTGCCTGGAGAGACGTAGCCGGAGATAAGAGCTATGTTTAAAACAACTCATCATGAACTGAAATAAAGAATAACTGAGACTGATGTATGAACATTTCCACCTGAGGTACACAGACATTTGTGAAAAGCACCTAGATAAAGTGTCTGAGGAACTAGAACTACTTTCACATGGGAAAGGAAGAGATTGCATGAATCATTCTATACTTCCAACTTAGATTTTACAGTAGTGAGGTTTTAGAGAGGAGAGATACCATCTAAAAGTTAGCTGACATTGTTTCTAAAACATGCATTTGTGTAAATCCAAGACTTCGAATAAAAAAAAATTGTGTGACTGAAGTCACAATAAACCACTTAGTTTAGCAAAATAACTTCACAATCTACCAAACCCTGTCTTATGGTGACAAACCACATGAAATCTGTGCAGATAAGCCATCACCAGTGGCTCACTGAGAAGAGGTGGGGAGGACTATGTGTAATTAATGCCCAGGGGAAAAGTAGTGAACATCTGTTGAAGTAATCCCTCATTACACACAAGTGGGTATTGATCAAATGAAATGGAATATGCTTTTGTACTAATATTCCTCTGGAGAGGATTCAAGCAGAAGTAGTAAAGAAGCTGTGGTGTGGCCTGGTGGTACAGCATTCTGCCCACTGCTTCATGCCTGGAGGGGCAGAAGAGATGGGACAAGGGGAGGCCCTTGGCTGAGATGAGCCCATGCACTGCACTGCTGGTGGGCATAGAGGCAGACTCGTCCTGTCTGGATGAGTATTTAAAGGTGAATTTTTTATTACGTTTTTCACATGGTCTTTGATTAAGCTAGAAATAGGAGGGCAAAAATGATTTGAAGGTTGGAAAAAAATCACTTTCAAGGGAAGTTTCTGTGATGTGACTTATCTTTTCCTATTTTTCACTGTTATTCAGTTTAAAAATGGCTTTTTAATTGTAGTTATTATCTTTATGTGATAAACTTAGTTCTGGTGACAAGATAAATAATGTTGTAAGACTTCCTTTTCCTGTCACCAGGTTCTTTGGTTAAATAACTTATGTTTATTATGGAACAAAGCAAGGTACAATTCAAATATACCCTGTCCTTTTATTCAGCCATTCAGTAATATTCATAGAATCACAGAATCTCAGAATATACTGCGTTGGAAGAGACGCACAAGAATCATCGAGTCCAACTCTTAACCCTACATGGGACTATCCCCAAGAGTCACACCATGTGCCTGAGAGTATCATCCAAATGCTTCTTGAACTGTGTTAGGCTTGGTGTTATGACCAAGCTTGGTGCCGGGAGCATGTTCCAGGACCCAGCTACCCTCTGGGTGAAGAACCTTTTCCTAATATCCAACCTAAGCCTCCCCTGATGCAACTTCAGGCCATTCCCTCAGGTCCTGTCACTGGTCACCACAGAGAAGAGATCAGTGCCTGCCCCTCCTCTTCCCCTCACAAGGAAGTTGTAACTGCAATGAGGCTTCCTCTCAGTCTCCTCTTCTCCAGGCTGAACAGACCAAGTGACCTCAGCCACTCCTCATATGGCCTCCCCTCAAGGCCCTTCACCATCTTCATTGCTCTCCTTTGGACGCTCTCTAAGAGCTGAATATCTTGCTTATATTTTAGTGCCCAAAACTGCACACAATGTTCAAGGTAAGGCTGCACCAGTGCAGAGCAGAGCAGGACAATCACCTGCTTTGACCGGTTGGTGATGCTTTGCCTGATGCCCCCCAGAACATGGTTGGCCCTCCTGGCTGCCAGGGCACTGCTGACTCATATTCAATTTGCCATCAACTAGCACCTTCAGGTCCCTTTCCGTGGCACTGCTTTCCAACATCTCATTCCCCGGTCTGTACATATATCCAGGGTTACCCCATCCCAAGTGCAGAATCCATCATTTTCCCTTGTTGAAATTCATATTGTTGGTGATTGTCCAGTCCTCTAATTTGTCAAGGTCTCTCTGCAGGGTCTCCCTGCCTTTGAGGGAATCAACAGCTCTTTCCTATCCTTGGGCTGGAGAGCCCAAGGTGAGTGCTCTGGCTCCTTCACTCATTCAATCCAATCACATCATTGGATTGCCCAGGGTGCTGCTGGGCAGGGATGGATGCCCCGACCTGCCTGATTACCCTGCTGGGAACTGTCTCAGCTTACAAACATAGGAACCTCAGGGTAAAGTGGCAGTGCTGGTGTGTTTGCTGGCATATCAAATATATGGAGAGGAGGAAAGAAATGAAAATCCTGCCAAAGGTGAGGTGGCCAGGTGTCTGCTGCACAGAGGTGTGCTGTGCTCTCCCAGCACACTAGACACTGGTGTGAACTCCTGGCTGGTTTGCACTGGTTGCACCTAGCAGCCTGCCCCTGATAGTCAGCAGGTGCCATTCTTCTTGATAATCAACTCTTTCTATACAGGAAATATGTTAATCTCCCGAGGCCACAAATGGGAAACCCCCTCTTTGTAAACCACCTTGTAAAAGCACCGTTCAGATTCTCCCTAGGCAGAACCTCCAAAGAGAAAAATTATTCTTCTGACCTATCAAGCCTGAATCTGTCAGAGAAAAATGGTCCTGAGGTGTCCTCAGTCCTTCCAAGTTGCAGCTTGGAGTCCTTGGAGCTGAGAGGGACAGGGAAATCCAAGGGATGTTTCTCTTGAGATAAGGTCTTAACAGATTTCCCCTAGGTTATCTCCAAAGCCAGCTCCAACACCAGCCCACCACTGAGTGGGGCCAGGAGTCCCAAAGAAAGAGTACAAGAAAAGCCAAGAGCCCCAAAGAAAACCCTGTACAACAAGGGTTTTTCATTTCTCCCCTGGGGATGAGGATCCTATGCTCCATATAGGTGAGCTACCACATATCTTGCCTGCTCTGTCAGCTCCACACCTGGTATCCCACCAGGAAGGACTGCTGATGGGACACATAACATCTCAACACAGCCTGAATCTGGGCTGAGCTGGCTTGCAAAGAGGCTTGGTGTCGGACATGGGAGACACAGCAACCTGCCTCAGGAGTCAGCAAACACAGATAACTGCAGGTGTGGTCATGTTGACTTCTAGTCACCATGGAACACTCCATAGCATAGAGGTTGATGCTTGTTGGTCTACTGTAAATTTGACATTTTTCATTTCGTTTAGTCAGAAAAATAAAAATATCTTGCTTCTTCATAAGCTTTCCTCCCCTGAATATAAGCTAATCCAAGAGCTATTTAATTCTTATTTACATGGAAATTTTTATTCTGATAGCAAATATATTTCTATGTGCTTTTGCTTGTGTGCTTATGTAAAATCTTAGCACAAATATGTGAACTACATTTTTTTAAAATTATTGCTATTCTCTTGAAAATTTTCAGTGACCTGATGCAGAAAACCAATATCACACTGTTTTCTCTTATTTATTGTGTTAGCAGTTTTGCCTAGCCCTGCAATTGCATAGATTTAAATGATACAGCAATTGTGTAGAATTAAAAATAAAGAACATCACATTTTCCGGACTGAGGGATGAAAAGGACCTTTCCACTGCTGTGCTGAAGTAGCTCAGTAGCCAGAGTATAGCAGCGGAGCTGAGTGGATGGTGCAGACGCGTAGGAGTAGGAACTTTTTGCATTGCCACATAATGCCAAAACTTGATGGTCGAACTCTAACTCAGCACCCTGTGTGTCATTCATTTGCTCTTTTGACATCTGACTTGTTTACAGCATGAACACATCTCTCCCACACACAAGGACTGAAACTCCTTAAAGTCTATCATCAGATGCTGGAATATAGGGTCGTTTACAGGTTTGAGCAGAGAATAGGTAAAAAAATCTTCCTAGCATGCAACTTTTTCAAGGGTTTGACTTTGCTTATTTTTCTTGTGGATTAGATGGGTACACAGGACCTACTAAAGGTCAATGACACTGAAGAACCTTTATACTGTAGGTTATCTCCCTGGGTCAATAATGTCTGAAGTAAAAATTTCTTGCAGTTCAGAACTGAAGGTTGACGGACTGTGTGAAGTGGTTAGTCCTTTTCAAAGGAATTCCACTTTATAAAATCAGAACATGAACATTGATACAAGGAGGACTTTAGGAACATTTTGTATATCTTCCAAAGTCTGAGTTGCACTCACATGGAAGAAAAATCAGAAGCTAACAAAAGTAAAGGCAATAAAGATTTTTTTTGTCATCTAATTAATCTCAGCTGTAATAACTATCTCCTCTGGAGATAATAAAATTCTAAGCATAGAAGAAGAAAATGTTCAGCAAACATCTTGGGTTTGTATCTAACATTTCCCTTAAATAATAATGTATCAGAAATCATTGTTCTTACGTGGTAAAAGTAAATAACATCACTTCTTCCTGAATGCAATGTACACCCACAAATCCTACAATTGCTTGAAGAAGAAGGAAAATAACCAGTGTAATTCTATGTTAATTATTAGAAAACAAAGTTTCTTTAATAAACCTGATTCAAAGCTTTGCTGATGTCAATTACTAGCCTGGTTGACTAAAGCAACTACATAGACTTTTGTGCAGTAATTTTTTGGTATTGTAGAATGTTTGGACAGAAAAATCTAGCAACTCTTGTTGGCAAAAAAACCATGCCCATTAAAGTGAGAACCGATGCCCAGGCACAATTACTAATACATTGCCAATAAGAAATCTTGAGCACACGACTTCATTAGTTATTTTCTGCACAGATTAGTGCCAGATTTGATCTCATTCTACATTTTCATCTGTGGCCAGGAAGAAAATATTAAGTCACAACTGATAAAAATCAAACATGGCAAGAAACTGGGAAAACTAAATATGGTGGAGGAAGAGGAGTCAGACTGTAAAATAGATGGATTAGCAAACTAGACCCACCAAAACAAATACATCTTACTACAGGCAAATACAAAGTGTAATGTTGCATCCTGAGAGCAACAAACAGAATAAGGGGAATGGTGAGCAAATAGCTCACTATGGGTTCACAATTTACAAGGTTAAAAGGAATGATGCAGTTCAGGGATGTCTAAGCAAGCTGGCAGAAAAGGTGTTTCTTGTGCTTGTATTTTTCATTGCTGAGATTTTTTTTCCATACTTAGAATTTAGTAATTTTATTTCTTTTTATTGGTTCTTTTCAGGTCTCACTGAGATCAAAATTTTATCTGTATTATAAATGTTTTTCCACTACAAAGAGGATGTTTACCCCTTGATTATGTGAATAAGTCAATATATAAATAGAGAAAAGCCAGCTAAATGAACTTCTTGCTTCACTTCCTTGTTCACGCCACAGTAGTTAATTCTCATCTCCCTTGATAACCTTGAAAACCTTAAAGTAAACAAGTGGGTAATCTATTTGCCCCAATTTATAACATTAATCACTCTGTAAGCCGGATACAAATTCCCTGGTACATATCAAGTGTATTATGATTTGAAGAAGATAAACATACCATTCAGCAGCCAGTGGTATACAGGAAATTGTGACTCAGTACTTTTTCTTGTTGATTGAAAAAATTTCAGATCTTTTGCTTTGTCAGAAAAAGAAACCAGTGATGGAGCCAGGTAGGTCTTTGATGCAATTCCATTGACTACAAAGGAAAACTCTCTTTTCTTGAATGTAGTGTTAATGCAAGTGGAGGATATATTGTTTTTGGCAACAACACCAAGTGTCTTGCCATCAACACTTCTTCAAAATAGCCCCACTCTGATATATCTCAATTTGCTCTGATTTTCTACACTGAGAACATGTTGGGCCTGAACTGGGAATTCTTTAAGAATTCCAACACATTTCTAGAATACTGCTAAAATAACCAAGAAGATGGTAATGAAGCAATTGTAATAAATGGTAATTCATTAGTATTTAGCTGTTGTTCAGTGTGGAGACATACATCTGGCTCTACCTCCTCCCTTTAGTCAAGTTTCATTTTGATTCCTCTATATCCCATGGGGTACCTGAAAGGAAACATGACAAAGCTACTTCAGAAAAATGAAAGAGGAGTCTAAGCGAGAGACTTAGTTAATCCCAAAGGTATGGTGATAATGCCAAGTGAGTACATCCTCAATGCAGATAGAAATAATTATTGTTATTTACCCTAATCTAATCTCATAACTACTGAGGAGAGGTAGATGAGTACTATTTCTCCAATTCTATGCAGAACAAACATATAAATGGAAGAAGTGAGAGGTTAATTACCCCGATATGCAAAGCATTTAAATACCTAACACCCATTGATTTCAGGAAGTACTAGTGGCTGTAAGTTTTGTGTGTTTCTATGGTTTTCCCAGCATCAAACTGATTAGTCAGGAAGCTATGTAGAGACAGGCAATCTGCATAGTGCCCTGATTTTCTTTCTCCAAGAGGAATCATTGCCTTAGAAATGGGTTGTGAGATTCATCTCATCAAACATGTCACCTTTACAGTGTAAACATCTACATCTGGACTAGTCATCTGGACACTCCTTTTAGTTAAGGAAGGAAAAGACAACATAGACGAATTCCATCTTCTGTGTCAGCACCGTCAGAATACCAAAATGCAACCTACACTAGATGTGGTCGTCCACTTACCCTTGCTATCCTGAGATTCATTGGAAAAAAATACAAAACATATCCAGGGGATTTCCAATCCTTGATGTTATCTTTAGAGTGTTCTAATTCAGTTTCAGAATAAAGAATTCATTTGTACTTTTTCTTGTGTCTACTTGCCTCTGCTTCATCCAGCTCAAAACAAGAAAGCTTATAGATTAAACATTTTCTGGCTGCACATGCCTAGAAAATTATCATTTCCTCCTTTTAATGACCTCTGTGATGTCCTGTGATTATTTTTCATTTATAATAGGCTTTTCTGGATTAATTTTATCTGCTGATGATGTTTTCATCATTGCAGAATTAAAATAAAGATTTAGTCAATCTTTCATGCATTATCAAATATTTTTAAATAGTTTATGGCTTTTTGACAGGGGGAAAAGTAAGTTACTAAAAATGTGATCTAGCTAGACTTTTCCTGGAACTGAAAATATTTAATTACACCCCGAAACATAACAGAAAGAGCATGTTGATAAAAGGTTAGGCACAAACACAGTTCTGGCAGCCGGAATGCAGATGTTATTACTACAGGCTGAGACTTCACTGCAGACAAGAAGAAAATAGGTAAAACTTACCCAAACTGCCAACTGCTGTTTGCTGCTGGACTTTATCGAGAGTTTAATTTGAAGTTGTTTACAAATAAGAAGTGCTATTAACTCAGAAGAATAAATACTGTGAAATCTTGAAGGTAGGCCCTTCGAAAAGCATGGCCTGACTTCTGCATTTCTACAGATAAATCCATCTGCGAGACAAAGAAGGCAAGCATAAAGGAAGAACCTTAGGGGCTAGAAATTTTCAGCAAGCTATGTTTGTTACCCTCACCTTCTCCAAAGCCCTGGAGAGCAGAGGAATGTGACTGCCCTGGGATCTGGCTCACTGGTGGGAGCAAACCAAGATGCACCTAGATGCAGCATGATGGTGGGAAAACAGTGAAGCAGAAACCTCATTGCACTGCAAAATGAAATCACAGGTACCTTGGAAAGTTGGCTAAACCTGGTAATGTTGTGTCATCTACTTGGCACATGCAGATGTGGAAAATAACTCAAAGCATATAAAGATCATATTGTTCCTGGTTCCTTTTTATGGCAGATTTCTCCTCTGGGAGGGAAGAGTCAGCTTGGATCAGAGGACAGACACATGGCAGTGAGGTAACTCAACATTGTGGCTGCAGTCAACTTTAAACGTGCAGACACATCAACAAACCAAATCCTCAGAAAAAATCGTACCACTCTGAGGAGGACTTAGTGCACCATGGAGCCCAGAGAGGAAAGCTGATGCAGCTCCAGTGCAGGGGAGATGAGCAAAGATAAAGGTCTGATGCAACACCAAGCTGGCTGAACTGAAAGTTGTTAAATTAAATCATGAAACCCCGGTGATAAGAAATTCTGCCTTAACAGGTCCTCTCTGCTGAGTCTACAAAAGAAAAAGTGAGAGGGAGAAAATTCTGGTGATGAATATGTTAAATTTGACATTCATGTAGACTTAAGTTTGGCTGGGCCTATGGGGCTTGAGCTACATTGCTGGTGTGAGTAATACATTTTGAACTTTAATGGTGCACATTTCTGATATGACTCAAATGCACAGGAGTGCCAGAAAGCCTTTGGAGCCTTTCCTGCCTTCAAGCAGCTGACCTGGCACCAACCTTCAAAGAGAAGAACTATGGTAGGGCTCATCATTTATTGTTCTATCACAACCACCAAAACTTCTGGGTTTTTTTCTTTTTTAAATTAAATTTAAATTTTAAATTAAATGTAGACTGGTCTAAACATGTGCATGACTATGAAAAAGCCATGCAACATTATCCCTTTCTGTTAGGTTGTGCCTTAGTAATATATAAATGAAAAATAATGTGACTTACTTCTTCTCATCAGTAAAAATGAGCTTTATCCTCATTGCTGATAATAAGTTACAGGATAAATAAGCTGTAATCTATCATGCTTAAATATCAGTTTGGGTACTTTTCTTGCCTTTTAATTAGCTTTGTGTTAGGGACCACAGCAAAGACCAAGACACCTAATTCCTATTAAACTCTAGCCAACAATGGAGACATGCATCTATTTGAATACAGAGACTTAACAACCAGGTCTCCTCAGATAGGCATGCCTTTGTAGCATGAGGATACCAACAGCAGCAATTTAGGGTGCATCTTTTCACTCCAGAAAGAATAAAAGGAAATAAGAGACTATTTTTATATGATTGCTGGCCAAATCCCCATTTTAGTTATCCTACAGAGGGAAGTTGCAGAGCAAATTAAATTGTTAAAGCTTTATATGAATATAAATGTTACTGGAGTTTGCAGCAAGACCTTCAGCCAGCGTCACTGTAGTCCCTACTCTTCTGCCACCAGTGTCAGACAACAGGAAATGAAATGAGTCCCGCAACAAATAATGTTAGCAAGTGGGATTTCTGACCAGATGACCTCATGCTGCACTGTACTTCATGCTGTGACCAAATCCTGCCCACGGTGCTTAGCAGCATATCTGACAGAAGTCAGTAAGAAAATCATTGGTTTCAAAGCACAAAGCACCATACTGAGTTGTTTTCCTCACAGTAGATCCCCAGCTCACTTGCTTTGCTTTACATTGTAAATAAGAAGGGGATTTTGAGCCCTTCTTGTGACATGACACTCAACAGTGGCTCTTTTAAAAAAACAGTAGTGGCTGAAAACTGGACTAGCTTAAGATGTGCATTTGTATGAGCTCACAGGAATCCCTTGACATGAAGCCACAAACAGAGGACAAAACCTAAGATCTCCTTTTCCCAGTAATTTACCAGGGGAAATCTAAATTCCTACCCAGTACCATGTATGGGTAGTAGAGCTTAACGCCCCCCCAAAAAGGTGGTTGAAGAAAAACAGACAAACCAACGATGAAAAGAATCCTTGCTGTCAAAGATCAGAGATGGTGGGAGAGAGGTTGCATACCTAATACTCACTTTAACGAGGCTGGAGGAGGGGGCGGTCTGGATAGCATGCTGTAGGCTGTCTTTCAATATTAGACACAGGGATTTTTTTTGAAAATTAAGATTAGTACAAAAAGAAGTCATCACAAAACTCCCAAGCAAAATTACCTGCTCTTATTTTAGATTTCTGTTTGACAGACAGTACATTGGGGCTTTTGGTTATTTTAGTATGGATACATGTATATCTACATATAGGCTTTTTTCAATAGGCATTTGTCATCTTGACAAATGGAGATGCTGGGGCTCACCAGGTTTCCTACAGCAGCTGTTTCAAGTAAAAGGGCTGCAAGAGCCCTTGGCAAGTGTGCTGGTCTGCTGGGGCTGGACAGATGTGATTCTGACCAGACATCAGCAGTGGGCAGCTGCTGGAACCTGGGCAGACTCACTGAGTTGCCTTGACCACAGGCTGAAAAGTGATAACATTTGTACAGGTGCAGGATTGGGCTGTGAGGTACATCTAAATGTGTCCTACTATGCTGAACAGATAGATGAATAATCTGTCTGAGAGCTAGTGGCAGTCTTCTCCAAAATAACCATGGATAATCAAGGAAAGGAGAGCTAACAATGTAGCAGCTCAGTTAAAGCATTTCCTTTAATTGCACAGCTAGGACAGTCCTTCTCTGAACCAGGCAATTGTTGATGTCATCAGTATTTATCACTGATGTGGGGGAAAGTATCACCACAGGAATGACTGAACAAGTTTAGTTTAGCCTATTGAATCTGCTCCCATCAGTGACAGAATTGCTGCACTTTATGTTAGATGTGGGCACCTGAGAAATGGAACACTGATGCACTTCTAACTCCCGATTTTAAGGGGCCTTGGCAGTTAATTATAACCTGAAATTATAACTGTTCAGTGTTGTGGTTTTCTATTTCAATGGTGTACATATTACACTATAATCTCCTACTTAGATATGCAGGATAAAATTATGCAGCTGCTGCTCCCCTGTGGCTCTCACCTGAACAAACCATACATAATATCATCATGACGAACTCATGTGCACAAAATTATGCTCAGCATGAATTTTTTTGAGATTTATACCCAAAACACAAATCTAGCATCTAGACACTAGTAAAATCTTCACAAATCCCCTCAAATATTGCCTTTTCTCCTATGCCTATCACTGTTAGTGTAAAAGCCACAGCTGCCAGATAAGTGTACTTTAACTGACTTAAGACACTTTAGAAGAATGGGGTGGTATAGATTAGGACAGTATGTAGAAAGTGTAGGGACATCAGGATGAAAGACAGCTGGCAAAATGGCTATCACTTGTGATTTAATCAAGCACATAAAAAGTAAATATGAAGCCACTCCTACATTTATATTAACTCAGTCAAAGGCTTTTCATTTCCATTTATTTCTTTCTTACTTGCTCAAGGCCATCAGTGGTTCAGCTGGAATCTGTACACCAAGTTGCATGGCAGGCAACTCATGAAAGTTTCATCAAATCGGAGATCCTTTCTTCAAAAACCACTTCTTGACAACTACCTTGGAGAAATACAGTTTGCCTGTGAGTCTGCCTGCAGCAAAGCAGCACCGCTGGTGCTTCAGGCTGCAGGTTCCCTCTGTCTCCGGGTAACTCTTCTCTTCCACTCTGCTGGGTGAGGGGGAGTACTGTGAGGGTGGGGATGGAGGCTGAACAAGTGCAGAAGGAAAGGCTGGAGAGATGATTGGTGATTGTTGCCTAGGGCTCCTGCGATACACACTTACGTCAGCAGTTCAATGTCAGGTGTTTTCAGCCAACACGGTATGTGCTGTTTTGTGATCCCAGACCTATTAAGTGGCCTAGTACTTCAGAACATGCCAAAGATTTGCTAAGCAGAGCGCTGAAGTATCAAAAGATAAATATATGTTTTCTCTGTACTACTGAAAATGTAGAAAGTGCTTTTTTCTTTTCTATATCATAAGTTATCTATGAATTGAGTCGTTAGATTCCTGAGAAATCAAAAAAACACAGATAATATTCAGATCATCTCATATTCACCTAAAAGTATCCCTTCCCCAATAAAATGAATATGTAAGCACAGCCTGCACGATAATTCCTTCCTGCACTGTGTTATAAGGAATTCCAATGCAATACAAATAGTAATTTAGCCAATTGTTTCATATTGGGATTGCTTAGCCTGGAGAAAAGGAGGTTCAGGGGAGATCTTACCATGCTCTACAACTACCTTTAAGGAGGTTGTAGCTGGGTGGGGGTCAGTCTCTTCTGCCGGGTAACAAGTAACAGAACAAGAGGGAATGGCCTCAAACTGCATCAAGGGAGGTTTAGATTGGATAATAGGAAAAAATTCTTCACTGAAATGGTTTTAAGGAATTGGAATGGGCTGCCCAGGGAAGTGGTTGGGCCACCATCCCTGGAAGTGTTCGGAACTGTGTCGATGTGGCACCTGGGGACATGGTTTAGTGGTGAACATGACAGTGTTAGGTTAATGGCTGGAATCAATGATCTCGGAGATCTTTTCCAACTTTACAATTCTATATTAGTTTTGCCTCTCTGCTAAAAAAAAAAATGAATCTCTGGCTATCAAAAATTTGTGTCTTAGCAAAGGGACTTCCAGTAGTGGTCACAAAAAGGGAGAACTCCAAATAAAAGTTCTCTCTTGCAGAACTGGAAGGTAAAAAATATATGAACTTGAAGAGCTGCCTGGCCGAGGAGCAGAAAGCATCAAGTGGGTCAAAATACCCTAAGGACTTTAGGGAAATACCGGAGTATTAAAAAAAAAAAAAAAAAGGCCTCACTAGCTTTAATGTTCCCACACAAGTAAATCGCAAGAGGCAGGCTGGGCACTCATTTACGTGGGAGCTTCAGAATGAGATCAGCCTCACGTGACTTGAGGGTTATGAGTAATGGGCACAGAAAACAGCAGAGAAAAATCAGTGGGTTCTGGGGCATTTGATCTGAAATCCTTTCTCTCTGCAGAAGTTACAGTTAACAGCAACTCGAGTAAATCAGCCTCCTAACACTCAGGGTGTCACAATGGAGGTTCTGTCTTTTCAGTGATCAGAAGCTTATGGCTGCTGAGACTAGACCCCATGAGCTGCCTCCAACTCCTGCTGCCTGGCTGCAGACATTCCTCCCAGTCTTTTCTCTCTCTTTCACTACCAAGGTGTCTGCCTGATGCAAGGTTCAATGAATCCCATGGGCATGTGAGTTGCATGAGTTGTAAAGAAGGGGGAAGTGGGGCACTGGTCAACACAGAGTCAGATTTTGTAAAAGAGGAATATGCTGTAGAGATGTGGTTGGTAGGTCCAGCAGGCTCTGCTCTGGTGGGCTAACTTCTAGGTTGTGTGCTCTGAAAGGAGAGGTATGAGTGCAGAGAGAGCAGGGCTATGGATTAAAGAGTTAATCAGGATAGACAGCAACTGGCCTGGAAAGATCATCCTCTTAGGAGGGGTCCTCAACTGCACAGGACCTTTTCAGCCCTGACTCATTTTTTTCTTTTGGGTCATGAGCAACACCCAAAATTGTGATAGTGTACAATATTGGCTGTCTACGCAGTGTCTGAAAACACCCAAGTGCCAGTACAGGACGTAAAGTGCAGAAATCCCCTGGCAGTGGGGCTCGGTTAGGCTGAGCTTGGGATGAGAAGAACACACCACTTTCATGTACTACACCTTCCAGGGTGGCACCATTGGTTGGGAATCCCTGATGTAACTGACGCATGAACAAAGAAAGCCAAGCCAGTGTAGCTTAGGTTTCCTGGCAGCCTGCTCCTGTACCATCCACACTCTCCCATACCCCTACTTCGAGGGACTGAAAATTCTCTGCACCCACAGGAGTGCCCAGGAGTGCACCTCCTTATACCCAGGTCCCTCAACAGTACCAAGAGCTCTTCCTGAGAGAACACTGACTTACAGCAAGTTATCACCTCTTCAAAGCAGTCGGCTATATCATCTGAACCAGGGAGCACACAGTAACACGGTCAATGGTAGTACTGAACAGAAATGCTTCCTTAGGAGGTTGGTGTCCCATCCTCAGCTGTGCTCTCTCTTTCTCATCAATACAAAAATAACAAGTTTAATCCTTAAATAATTTATTTCTGTATGTCAGAGAATGTTTTTCAATTATACATTTAAGTTTGTAACCTTCAACACAAGAGTAAATATATATATAAAAAAATCCTAGTTGTGCAAATTTCAAATTGCATTGTTTCAAATAATATAAATATTTTAATAAAACATATGTTCACATTAAGGTTCACAAAATATATAAAATCTAACAGAAACAAGTAATGAGTTAATTTTTTTCTTTTTAAAAACTGTTTAATAACTAGAAAAAGATTCTAAACTTGAGAAGCAAGTTAGAAGAGGTACCACCTCCAAAATCATAGCAGCAAAACAGATGATGAAAACTTACAAGGTGTGAAAGAAGAGAGAAGCAGGTACCAGGCACAGTGGTAAAGGTGAGGTTGCTAGAGAAAGTATCGCAGACTGAGAAGTGGATGCACAAACTCCAGGAGTAAAATCTCAACCCTCAAGAACTCTGTTACTGAGCTCCAAGATGTTTACATGACAGAATCACATTAAGGATGACAGAAAGTGTGACAGAAACAGGGAGGGAGGATTCGAACAGCACACACGTACTCCTTACAGTTGCAATGCAAGAGAGAGAAGAGTCACTCTTGTTTCAGAACTAAGGCTGAAGACAAAGGGCTTTGGGGGGGTTTTTGTCCATTGGAGGTAATTCCTTCCATATGAATGGGAAATGGCAGGATACATTTTTCCCATCACATGCATTTCTTCTGTAATCACCTGTATTTCCACCTGTCTTGGTTTTGGGAAAAGATCTAAATGCTGGTTCGGTTAAGCATGTTGAAGGAGCAGACCAATGCTGGTCCTGTTTCTGGCTGCAGTTTGCTGAGGGCTCTGCAAACACAGAACTGCTTGCCGTGCACTCTCTAAATACCTGTGGGAGCTCCCACCTTGGCAAACTCTGTAAGAACAACAGCAAGGATATGGACAAAGTTTCTTCAGACATCAACTGGAAGTTGCATCAGTCTGTCCTGGGGAATCCCATCCAGGAAGCACTTGCCTCTGACTAATGTATGAAGACATAAGGAGCTCCTGCATCTCCGACAGAAGACACAGCTCCTCACTTGGGAGAAGGGGAGGTATTGAGAAAGAGGCAGAACTGGGAAATTCTTTGGATTCAAAATGCTTCACACTTCCTCCTGGGAAGTCCAAGAATTAAATATGGCATCGTAGGAACTTAGTCATGAATGAGAGCTCTGTGTAGAAGGCAACGTGACCTTCTCAGCAGTACTTGTGTGCAGTGTTTAGAGGAAGTAGACATTTATTCCCATTCTTGGGAACAAACATGACCAAGCAGACAGCTTATATTTCCCCCACTCTCCCATTCCCAGGACTGTGAAGTGTTTTGGACATAGCACCATTTCAGTGAAGAAGTAGCTGGTATTGCCTTCTTGCTCCTTACCAGCTCCTCCTCTAGCCATAAATCTGTTTGAACTGGTAGCATTCATTGCAGTAGCCGTTGCACTTGGCATTGCCATAGTGATCACAGGCGGGGGCTCGGCAGCGCTGCTTTGGGGGCTCCTGTGCCGCCGGGTCCCTGGTGCTTCCCGATGGTGGGAGCTGACTAAGTCGCCGGCACTCTGGGCACAAGTCCTCACTTCTGCAGGCCCGGTTGTTTCTACAGGAAGCCACAGCACACTGTCTCTTCTGGCTACTCAGTGCTGCTCGCTGCACATCTCCGTGCTGCCCCATTCTCTTGAAAAATATTAAAATACATTGTCAGTTGCTGCGCTGGCAGTACAAATAGCTTTTTGTTTACTTTCAACTCTGCTCATGGTTTGTATAGGTAACCATTTGGGTGCTGTTTGCAGGCACGTGCTGCTTCTGCAAAGTGTAATACCAAGAGCCAAGTTCAGTTTTACCAAAGAAATTCACGAATTCTGTAATTTCTTAGGAACAAACGGGTTTTTATCTTTGGTAACAATTCCGAAAGGACCAAAACAAACCAAATTAAAAAAACCTTTCTGGAACAAAGACAATCCATAATGAGTGCAATTAAAAAGGCAACTTGAAGTGAACTGAACCTCTTGATGCAGTTGTATACCTCTAAGGGTAAGAATGAAAATCCAATCAGCAAAACAAACCGACTGTTGGTTCAATTGCTTCCACTGAAATGGGATTTGCTCAGCTAGCAAAATCCCAGCTGAGGTAAAACTGAGCACAGCCATGACAACCCTAAACTGAGAATGACTTTTTAGGAGTGCTGCTCAGTTGCAGCAGAAAAAAAATCATAAGATGCTCTAAGCTTATCTTTCCATGATACTTAGGATGCAGTCATTTGAGGATTTTCTAGTATGAATCCTGAGTTGTTCACACAAGAAAAAAAATATGCAGCGCTAAACAAGAGGAAGATTTTGAGGAGTTCACACTTACTTCTGTCTGTCTCACCAGCTGTTCTTCTGTCCTTCTGGCTTCCTGAAATCGCTGGTTCTGGGCTATAATGAAGCAGTTCTGGCAGTACCCCTCAAGCATTGTGCTGCCCAGGGTGCCACAGTCACGCCGCTGGCAGGACACAGTGTTATGGAAACCAGCAGTGGAGGTCCCCGTCTGACCCCCGGCCGAAGACTTCCTCTGAGATCTCCTCTGGTGGTGCAGCAAAGCGCTATCTGTAATGCAGAGTACAGATAGGAGGTGTTTGAATGTGCCTGATTGATCTGGAGACCCAAAGCAACTATAAAAATCTCAGCAGTCTAAAAATAAAAAAAAAATTAAAAAATCTACTAGCTTCAAACATGGTTTTTTGGCAATCATGAGACCTACCAGTTGCTATACCTTCCTTCATGTTACATAAATAAAGGAGCTAATACAGCCTGATCTTCATATAAGTTGTTGAAATAGATGATTTGGGAAAAACGTGCCCTAAGTGGGAAAGCTAGATCCCTTTGATTTCACCTTTGATTCCAGCGTATCACCTGTGACCTATCCTGACACTTCTCTTTCAGCCTCTCCCATTTCAGCCATATCAGATAATTAAAGTACAGTGGTACAGAGTTTAATGGGAAAAAGTGCATTATACTTTTTAGTCTCATGAAGAAATCTTATATATTCCACAATCAGAAGGAAAAAAAATTTCATTGTGAGCAACACTGGAAAATAAGCTATTGCAAGCCAGCACAGAAGTTCCCTATTCTGAAAGCATGTGGAAAGCTCAGTGTTGTGAAAGATGTCCCTGCCAATGGCAGAGGGGTTGAATTAGATGATTTTTAAAGGTCCCTCACAACCCAACCTATTCTATGTTTCTATGTTTATATTGGCACACTTATCAGTAATGGAATAGCCTGAAGAGATAAGCAATTCTCTCTTACGTATGCCTTTCAGTCTCTATACCTAAGGGCTCTTTACCTGTGTAACAGGGCAATAGCATGAAAGATTTAGTGCTGTGATTTATTCACAGACTATTACCTTTGTGAAGGTCAGCCTTTAAATATACATGTGCATGCACACACATGATATTACTAAAAAAGATTGCAAGGTATATTACAGCATTATTATATTATACACTTCTAAGTTACTCCAAAATACAAGCACATTATCCGCAGTCAGCTTCTACTTGCTCTGCTTATCAAATCAACTACAGTGTTTACTCCAGAGCATTAAACTGTTACATGCAGAAAAGATACAGATCTTCAAATTCTTTGCAAGCTTTTTAAACACTCTGCTAACAAAACTGGCTTTGAGTACTGTCAATATAATAGCATTTCCCTCACTGACCCCTACAACTTGTCTAACTGTGAAGAAAATTGATACCAAATCATGACTGCAGTGGATGGTGGGGAGTTACCGAAATCCACCTGCTCTTGAGTTAGTTCTGCTTCCATTTAAGCTGAAAGGAGGTTTTACAAGAGATTTCACAGATTTCCCACACCGCTGCCACATGCTCCTTTATGGGTGTTCTGGTTTTGGCTGGGGTAGTTAATTTTCTTCACAGTGGCTCATATGGGGCTGTGTTTTGGGTTTGTGCTGAACACAGTGTTGATAATATAGAGATGTTTTTGTTTTTGCTGGGCAGTGCTCACACAGAGCCAAGGCCTTTTTTGCTTTTCATACTGCTATGCTGGCAAGAAAGTGGGGGTGGATGAGAAATTGGGAGAAGACATAGCCTGAACACCTGCCTGCCCATGGCAAACAGTGAATTAATTCTTTGTTATGCTTTGCTCTGTGTGTGTGGTTTTTGCTTTCCCTATTAAACTGTCTTTGTCTCAATCCACGAGTTCTCCAGCTTTTACCATTTCAATTCTCTCTCCAGTCCTGCTGGTGAGTGAGTGAGCGGGTGGTTGCGTGGGGCTTGGTTGCTAGCTGGGATTAAACCACAACAATGGGATCATAACGGCCAGAAAAGCACCTTCTCCTCACACTGCTACTCCTGCTCCACACCGCTTTCCCCTGCCCTTGTAGCACCTAGTCCACTCGGAGCTTCACAGTTCAAGGAGGCTGATCTGCAGCCAAAGTGTGCCAAAGCTCACTCCATGTCGACTTACCGTGGTTTTCTCTGTACTCAAAGAAACACAGTGTGCAAAAGCCCTCATTTTGTGATGTCCCAAAAAACTTGCAGCCAGGTTTCCTACAGAGGTTACCTCCCCTGTTCTCCCCAGGAGGCAGCGCTGGTGGTGGGGGCTCCTCACCACGGCTGTTGGGAGCCTGATGGCTGGAGTACTGGTGAAGGATCTGCGAGATCTGGGATGGGTCAGACGTTGATCTCTGGTGACAGGTGGGCAGGAAAGCGGGGCTGCCATTTGAGGATTGCTCTGTAGACCTTTTGAAGCAAGTGCTGCATATGCCATTGAAGGTCCTGTTGGCCTTTTGACAGCACTTTTTGCATGTGGCGTAGTCTAAATGTCTCTGGTCATCCAAGTTGTTGCACGGACCAAGCTGCCTGGAATTGTAGCAGCGTTCGCACAGCCCATTGTGTTGCACGTTCTGTGTAAAGGGACAGTCTGGTGTCCTGCATTTCATGGCTGTGGTTTCGCTATATAGGAAAAGGCTTGGAGCTGTCGGAGGTGCGGAGCGAGGCTCTGTTACAGGCCCTTCAGATGGCCATCCCCCAGGTTCACAAATATCCCTGCGGGAGGAGGCCGACCCAGCTGCCTTCATTTTCTCAGGTGCTGCTTTGAAGGTCTGCTTTCTTCCGTTGTTTGCTTGGGACCTCTGCTCAAAGCATTCGTGGCAGTAGGGCTGGGTGTTCACAGACATGTAAAAAGGACAATTCAGCGTTTCACATTTCATCTGTAGGAGGGAGAGCTGGGAAAGCGACAGCTCCTGTTTGTTCCTGGAACAAGCCTCTCTTCTAGCAGGTTCCGCATTCTCCTGCCACTTCTTGTACTCATGCTGTACCAGTTGAAAGTAATCTTCCACGAGGTTTATTTCTTTGGGGAGGTTGCCTTCATCTAACCTGACAGCCAAAAAAAGGAAGATTGCATCAGTGGTCAAAAAAAGCAGATGGTGGGGGTAGAGGCAAATACAAGCAATGTGGGAAGGAAATGCAGATTTAATGCACATCCATTTTACTCAGATAGAATATCTGAGATGTTACCCTGTTGCTGTAAATGGAAATAGTTTTAAAAGCAAGTGTTCAGTGATGGAGACTTTCACATTTAAAGAAATGTTCTGACACAATTCTAAACAGAAATATTCTTAAAAGGATTTTCTAGGTGAGGGTTTTCTGTCTAAGAGCTGTTTGCACAAAGGATATGGGTAATCCCTCACAGGTGAAAAGTCCCCCAAATCCTGAATATCTCTGAGGACTATCTCAGCTGAGTAGAGATCAGAGTAGAAAACCCCTTTCTTTACCAGCCCACACTAAGAACAAGCCTTTCCAGCAGCGGGGTCAGCATTTCATGATACAGTTTATCATTCAGTCTACTTCTGGTTCTGCCCTACTGGATCTGTATCTACCAGCAGAATTCTTCAAACAAACTATGGGGCTTCAGTGTGGTGTATGCAATGCTAGCATTCACCAAAGCATCCCTACTTTGCCTCTGGGAAAACCCCACACTGGAGATTCACCATGTCACAGTTAGTAGGATGAGGAGCTAACATCATTGGGAATACTCCAGAACACATCTACACAGTGGCACTAGGGAAGCTTGTGTGCTACTCTATGTGCATATATCTTTTGGATAGAATGGCTTCAACTTTCAGGGCTCCTACAACAGAGGCAGCCAACAGTATAAAGATACCTCCCTGTGTGGTAATGGAAGCAAAGATAGGATGTAGGGAGTCACTTCCCTCCAACACTCATGAGGGGACTGGCTGGACACTGCTGTCAGTGCCCACTAAATAAGAGAAGCTGATGGGTCCTGCCAGCTGCTCCCTGCATGGTTCTGATGCTCAACCACCAGGGGGATAAGCAGAGATGTCACTTCCTCCATTGGCACTGCTTCCTGCCTGCTGCTACACAGAGCAGCCCAGGGTGGGGAGGCATCTGTGATAAGAACATACCGCCGAGTACTTTCCCTAGGGCAGCCAAAATTACACCAACTGCCTGTTATGCAATGTGCCCTTATATAAAGCACAAGAGCTTGGCCTAAGTAGTTCCTGCATTTAACTGCATGTAATCGAGAAGTCACTGAAACTAATCAAATGGATTTTTTCTTCTAAAATACTAGTTTCAGTCTGCTAAGTCTGAACACATTTTTGCCTTTAAATTTGAGACTAGTCTTAGCTCATACAACTTCAAAACATGTCAACAGTAATGCAATGTTTCATATTTTAGAAAGTAAACATGTGGGCTTCTGTGGAAAGAAGGAAAGACCAAAAGAACACACTGGGCTGCCTGGCTTCTCCCACCTCTGTAAACAAGATAACTTTGAGGAAAAAGGAATGGCACTCACTTTGCAGCATTAATTAGATGAGTTGTACCATGATCCCAGCCTTGCACTGGAATTTCTATCACAATCAAGTAGACTTTTAGCAGCTGTTCTTTCTCCTTCTCTTCTGCATCTGTCAGAAAGTGCACACTTAAATCCTCAAATCTGCCCTGTTCATTGGTGACCAGAGGTACAGCCCGGATTTCTGTGGGGAAACAAGATGGATTAAGACACATATATAGATATAGGAGTAACCACAAGATGCAACACGGAGACAAGACACATCACAGAGATGACCCCACTGCTGACAAATTTTTGAGAGAGAGGAGGACAGCTGGCCAGAGCAATCAGTTTCTATCCAGTACCACTGGGGGAAGTTGCAAACTCAGCCCCATCCCACAGTAGTTTTACTGTTGCCATAGCAATTTTCTTCTCCATATGAGCAATGTTGCGGATCTTAGTTTGTTATACCTTCCATGGGATTATGCTGTAACCTGAACCTAGAGAACTGCTATCCATTCAGAAGGGATGCTTTAAAAAAAGGAAAAGCATATATTTCATTATCCCTGCCAGGCAGTGGTACAGTGTTGTGAGACTGCATCCTTCAAAGCTTCTTCTCTTGTGATGTGGTATGGAAAGAAGGCCAGAACACAATGAAGCAGAGGCCACTCTGACTAATTCCAGCCTGCAAGCAGGTGAGTTGTACTCTACTTTCAAACAAAAGTTTGAAGGCAAGCTTTAGTTTCTATTCAGATTTACAGACAAAGCTGTTCCTGCTCACATTTTAAGAACATATTTCAGAGGAATCTTTTACATTTATTTAACTTCAAAAAATCTAATCTAAGCCAGATCATATTTTAAATGTTTTATCAGAACAATGGTATCGAAGAAGGCACATAAATACCAAAATGAGATACTTGAAAAATACCTGGCCCGCTGTCCTTCAGAGTCACAAGTGGTGTAAAATGCATGTTGTCATAGCCGAGCACGATTGGGTATCTGTAGCATTCTTCAGGTGGCCAAAGGAGAGGCAAGTAAACACCACCAACATTCAGAGGAGCAAAACTGGAGCCTGACTCTAAACTTCTCACCACTTTATCTGCATCAGGAAGAAAACACAAATAAATATGTGCTACAGGCAAGAGAAAACATATTCTGGGTGTTTTAGAAAAATTCCCGAAAACTCTCTGTTCTGAAATGTATTTACCTGAAAAGAACAATTATTGAGTAAGAATACTAACACAGCACAGAGTAACACGGTAAGATGACTGGAGAGGCAACTCACCTGCAAGAACAATGACTGGCCTTCTGAGGATGTTAGCAAGGATGAAGATGTGGATTTCTTCCAGTGCGTTATATGGAAGCCTGTTTTGAGCCCTAGATATTTCTGGAGAGGTCATTTCAATGAGGTATTCCCACTCTTCCTCCCAGTTCTGAGGAAAGAAACAGCCATCAGCAATGATTCAGACACGGAAGTCAGGTACCAGCTACAGCACAGCAATGCTCAAATAATCACATTTTCCCATTTCCTCCAAAGGAAGACTATTTCTGCTCTCCACTAATGGCAGAATCCATGAAGTCAAAAAGCAGACAAAGTCAGCAAGGCAATGCTGGCGAGCACTCAGAAAACAGCACCATTCCCTCAGGCCGCCTTACCCGGGTGTTGTAGTGGAGTCCTGTTTCTACAAACTCCTGGGATTTAATAGCCTCCCGCTGCCAGCGGAGCTTGAAGTTCCGTGTGTCAATCTCCCTGAGAGTGCTAAACAATGTTTTTCTTAAGACAAGGTCGATATCTTCAATACCCCACATGTACTGTGATGCAGCATGCATGAGGCAATTTCCATCACCTGCAGAAAAAGAGAGTCCATTAGCCTTAAATGGCTACTTAAATAAAACCCCACAAGTGCATGGGATGTAGAATCACACTGCACACATGCATATTCTCTGTGTACTTCTCTCTAAGCCTCAGACAGGAGGGTTTTAACAAGGAGACCACAGCTGTGATCTCTATTCAGAGACAGAAAGGAAAAAAGTCCCCTCTCTATTGGTTTTGACCCTGCACCAGCCAATGTTAAGCTGTCATTGAGCAGTGCCCTTTACCTATCTGACTTAACTTTGACTGGTATCATGAACTAAATTTTGGGGTCAACTACAAATGTCAAACAATTGAAATAGCTTTTAAACACAACAAAGTCACCTTAAAATTACAAAAAACATGTAAATCTCCCTCATCAGTGTTTATACAAATATATACCAAATGGCATGGGGTTAGGATAATGGAAACCACTGAGAAAATATAGTAACAACAAGCCTAACATCCCCTGATGAGCACTGCTTGGCATTTGGCTGTGGCTGATGGAGGAATCGTAATAAAAAGAAAGAAAGAAAGAAAAGAGCAGGTGATTATATAAAGTAATCATGGGAACACCTCTTGCCTTCTTCTCGGAAACGATAGTATGCTAGGATGTTACACATATTATTTAGAGGGTTGTTATTTTAAAACACAAAATTAAAACTAAATAAATGAAAAAGACTTATCTGATTTTCATTTATATAACCTCTTTGCATTAGACTAAAATCCTCCAGAAGGAAGGAAAGTGATGTTCCGCAATTTCAGAGGGGAAGAAACTGAGAATCAGAGGAGGTAACTAACTTAATTAAAAGGTGGTACAAAATATGCCTATGGCTGGGTTTCAAATTCTATCTCTACCCATCTTCAAAAGGGAATGTCTCCCCTGAAAGGGAGACATCAAGAATCATTACTGTCATATCCTCGGACTCAAAACTAGGTCTGATGTTTACTACAGTGGTAAATAGATTCGCCCAATGCTAAGCAACTACAGTGATTTTCTTGAAATAGAGGATATCAACCCTGATAAAGCTACTAGATTTTTCCCAAACGGGAAAAAAAACCCCCACACTCAAAGAACTCCCACAAAAGAATTAAACACAGTTTGCCACAGACATTATGAATTCAATTACACCATTTGCCAACAGTTTTGTTACTTCTTCTGTGAAACTGCAGAGAAAAATGTACAACAGACCCCAGATCCTGAAAGAGATATAATTTGAAATCTACTCAATACTTCATAAATTGTTATGGGATTGGTGCATATCAGGTTCCTGCAGCTGCTTTCTGGTTTTTGAATGCTGTCTTGCAAAGCTTACTTCAATCTGCAGGCTGCTTACTTGAGCTCAAAAATCGGGGAACAACGTTTAAAACAGAAAAATTGACTGGGTTTCCTTCTGACCAAGAAAGATGACATATTAATCTCATTAAAATTTTCCCTTTGCAAAATCTAGAGCAAAGATAAGATTAATTTTTTTCTCTCTCTGAGAGCTCGCTTTCAGTTCTTTATTGAGAAGCACTGCCCAAAATTCCTTACACAGCACTTGGAATTCCCCAACACCGTTTGACTAGCAATTGAGCAACAGTTGTACTTTTTGTTCTGCTGCGTGCAGAGCTGCGCAGTGAAGCCTCCCTTGGACTTTCCCAGGGGGTGTGGCTGGGTGAGCTGGAATGAATGCCAATTCATTATACAAGTGAAATCACTACAGCCAATAGATGCTGGAATTTTCAAATTTAAAAAAAAAAAACCAGAGAAAGAAAAAAACCCAAACAGTTTCGATTTTTATACCTCCTACTGCTCTCCTTCTATCCTCACTTAAGATGCCTGCAAAGAAATGTGTGGTGATTCAAAAGGGCTTTTTTTAATCAAAAAACCCCACCACTCCACAGACTCACAAACATATTAGGTAAAATATACATCAAAAGATCCTGTAGGAGATACTTTCTCTGTTTTCAATTAACTACAACCTTCAGCAGAAAAAAACACAGAATTTTCTGAAGAAAGCCCACTGCTGGGTGAAAGAACCAATATATTCCTCCCACATCTATGGGTTAAGCAGCTAAATGCTTAAAAAAGTACTCTTCATGCCACTTTGGAGAAAAAAAATGTTATTTTCTGGGATAATACAGGTCTTCTCCAGGCTTCCGCCCTTGTCTTTCAGAGATCCTCTCCTTCAGTCCAATCTACCTTCCTTCTCATGCAAAGATCCTTCAATGCAACTACTTTGCATAAACCACAGGTTCCCAAAGCCATTCCTTCTACCCATGCCATTAATGACCCTGAAACACTGAACTGAAGCCAAGTTTATACTCTGCGCAGGGTACGGGGAGACCACAAACCGAGTCCTTCCTTTGCCTTCCCTCAACCTGCCCTAGCACTTCAGCATCTTGTATACTGGTACTCCTGCTCATGGGTGGGATCCAAGTCCATATTGTTCCCATGTGTAACACTGGTCGACTGTCATGAGACAAAGAAAGAGGTCAGTGTTACTGAATATAACCTTGTTAGCAACAAGGGTCTGTCCAGGCAGTGTTAAAACCCCTACAAGATTTTTATTGACAGAAGATGAGAGATTCTAAAACCATTACTCTTTGCCCTGGGCAAAAATAATTGTGCATATCGTCCATTTTCCTAGTAAATCTCTTAGAGTGCACCTCCTGAGGTGAGGTTTTGAAAATGCAACACTTGATGATACTGTCCCAGTACCTATAAAGCGCTGCCTGCAACTCCAGTCCTTCCAGAAGTTCGAGATTCCACGACCTCCGTGCACAACCTTAATTACAGTCATGAGAATCTTACACCAATGCAGAGGCCACCAGAAGGTCAGTGACTCTACAACAGTTACAGAGGCATACATCAGGATCAGGCTCTTTTAGGTTGGGGCGGTGACATCTACTAAGTGGGTCTATTTTTATGGCTTCTGTATAACACAACTGTGTATAATCAGACTGAGAAATATGGCAGAATATGGGATGGGAACAATGTGGACTAGGAAGATAAGGGCAACGTGTATATAACAGATATGAAAAGAAGTATCCACAGAACACAACATGGACTTCAACAAGGCCGCAGGTCCACTCTACCCAGTGTTTCTACAACTGCTGTGATCTGCTCCTTAAGAAAATAAAATGTATTTTCCATCTTCTCGGAGTCCTCACTGTCTCAGTCTGTCCTTCCTGGTTTAGAGCAGCCTGTCCTGTAAGGAATCCTGAGTCCAAGTTTGCAGCAGAGTGACCACAAGTCATAGCATTACTGAATCTTTCCTCCACTGAATGTGAAATGCCCAGTGACTCTTACAGTCATGTGCCAAAATTTCCTGCTCAAGGCTGTGGACAAATGTAACCTGTTCAGGAAATCTTTGCACTACTGCTGTACTTTTTCACTTATAGCACTTGATGCAATACACACACAGCAACCCAAAAGCCAAGTCCTAAAACCAGCACTGACTGTTGAAAGAAAAGGGCACCGCAAACTTTGTGTTGCACAAGGATGGCTATCAGTCACACACATGGGAGGTACCAGTGAGCCTTGAGGGAAGCTGAGAGCTGGCAAACTCCAGCAGGTAGCTGAGGATGAGGGAGCTGGCCAGGTGAGGGGTGCTGACCCCAGGGACAGCAGTGTCAGGTTCCCAGAGGCTCCCTGTTCAGAACACTCCTGCTGGCACTCTTGTTAAAGCTGGATCAGCAAGCAAACCTTGCCTGATAGTTAGAACAGCAGGGCTTATGGAAGGATATTAGCTTTTGCTATATATACACAGGAATGCAACTCAGTCACTCAAAGCATCTGAAGTCTCCTCTTGCCTGGCATTAAAGGACGTTCAGCACTTCTGACAGGGCAGCCGACACAACCAGTCAGATTCATGGAAAGGCAATGGGTTGCAAGTCAAGTTTCTCCACTTTACTTGACTCTGAAGTGCCACAGGTTACTGACATTGTGAAAATACCTGTGAAATTTCCATGCTGTTCACAACACTGTGGTATGGGCAGGGGTCTCCTACAGCCTCAGGGCAGTACGTCATGTGGAAAGAATTTTAGTTTACAAAACTAAGATCAAACGGCCTCACATTTTTAAACTTATGCACTTCTCTTTCAGTAATGTGGACTCAGATGCTATTAATAAAGATGCTACATTCATCTTACCCATTTTACTGCGAGTGCAAAGACCTGCTCCTAACTTACCATTAGTCTTCAAAGGAACAAGTCTCCGAACCTCCATGCACCAGTTGAGCTTCCTCTGGCGCTCCAGTGAAGTCTGGGTAGCCTGGTCAGTCAGGGACTTCTGAAGTGTTTCCCGAAACTGAGGACAAAACTGGCACATTCTGAACATTTCTATGGTGTATCTGTGCATAGTCCTGAAGTGGTGAATTATTCCACTGGGAGGTTTGACTAGATCCTCAGGTGTCCTCTCTCTGATCTTCATAGCCTTCAGCATATTGCTCTGATACAAAGCTTGAGGAAGGATGTGTTGGCCAGCCATGTTTCTAGAAGACATCTGAAATGAAAAAGGATCCTTTTATTGGCATGTTAGTGCCCTTGTATAACAGCGGCACTTTCAGAGGCTGCAGTTTTGCCTAAAACAAGCACAGAGTGGATGCAGTCCCACTGAGCCTTTCATGGTTTTTAAAATTCATATTCATTAACTTTTCTGCATTACTCAGGTACAGACACTGACCAGCTTATCCCACTCAGTTGCTGCCATAATTTACTGAGATATTAAAGCTAATTTATTCATAACCAAGGAAATTGCATCATCACTCAAAAAAAAAAGCATTTAAATCAAAGTAAGGATAAAAGAAGGCAAGATCAAGGGAAGGGAAAATTATCCTGGGAACTTGACTAATTGATAATTGCACAGTGTAATCCCATACAAACTTGCTGAACTTTCAGCACATTTCAAGCTCTTGTTTTGATAACGTGCCAAAAAAAGCAGATAATGACCATTTCAGATTTTGTCAGCCTATGCATTCTGAGAAGTGATGGTCAGTAGAGTACAGAAAAAGCCCAAAGAATTGCAAGCTCTGCTAATTATCCATCCCACACTTACAGTGGCCAAATATGGTAAATGAGGAATTTGTCACAAAGCAAGCACTCAAGGGCAGATTTGTGTTACTTTTCTTTAGGCTGTTTATATTTTGTGAGTGGAAGAGCTACTGCACTGAGGTTCTTGTGCTGTGTGTGGGGGTGCAGACTGTAGTGCCACTATTACTCAGTGATAAGTCAACATAGCTGAAAAAGCATTTCCACTTGGCTCAAAAACCCCAATATTTTTCCATAGTAGGACATATAAAGTTTACTGCCCTGCATCCCTTTCTTCAGTATCTCTGGCCTGATGGGCTACAGCAAGAAGAACATAGAAAAAAGACCCCACAACCCTGAAACTGTCTACACTCTCTGAAATACTTATTCATAGAACACTAACTTTGTGGCTAGCTAGAACCAAATGTAAGAACCACATCCCCCCAAACTCCCGTGCACTACAGTAACAACAACAATCTGCTTTTACATAGAGAGATTATCCATGCTGTCCACATACATTATTGCTCTGTTTAAAAACAAAGCCAAATTTGTATCAAGACAAATAGAAGTATGCATGCCTAACATGTTTAGAGTCCAGCTAGTCACATTAGGAGAACCCACCACTGTGATTATGAACCTAGGGAAAAATATCAAGCCATAAGTGCATATTAAGATCTGGACATCAATAAAGGGAGATAAGAAGCAACTAAAAATTGTTTATGCAACTATTAGGAAATTTTCTCATGGAGCTAGGAGTCTGGAGGGCTACAGAGAGGAAGAAGGACATGAATCTGACGGACTGACTGGGAAGGCACTCTCAGATCTCTGGAGGCAGAAGGCCCCTCTTGCACAGAAGGACTTCAGCACATCCTTATCCACATGGAAACAGTTGCTCTCTTGCCCCAGACACATCCATTGACAACATACACCTCCAACCGCCCAATCAAAGTGCTGGAAAAAACCCTCCCAGGGTAAGAGGGGACCTCAAACTCCTGGTGCCAAGAGCTGACCTCTATAACCTCTCTGAGAACCAGATGATGGAGAAATACAGTGGACATCCTGTCAAGCCCCAAACAGAGGCAGGTAAAACCAGGTGATGCTACCAAGTCCTCCCTACTTCAGGGCAATGTTATTCATGTAGTGTTTTCTCTGCATCTGTAAGAGCACTAGGGACAGGGCTCAGTGCTGTCACATCTTGCAACATGAGGAAAAGCTTTCCTTTAGGTAATAAAGATGGCATATTCTTATAATTCCTCCACCAGGATACAGCCTTAAAATGGAAACAATACATTTTCCCATCCACTCCCCTCACCAATACAGTTTGACACATGCTATTTATCTAATTCTGTATATAAATGTGTGGATGATTCTAAAAAGAAAATATTAACAACCCCTTACTAATCTGTATAATAAAGACAGCTATATTTCGCCCGAGATGACCAAATTGCTTCCTCGTGTAAGTAGAGACACCGAGTCACTGGGACTTTTTTACACAAATAAAGACTGATCACGTGATTAAGCACTACCAGCATGGATCCTTGAAAGGGTTATTTCCAGCCTTAACTAACAAAAAGTACTGAATTTACAGAAGCGTTCACTGAAACTACATTATTTGATACTATGTTTTACAGATATATTTTCCCCTCCCCATGTGGAAATTACTGTCTATGCTATTTGCAGTCATTAAACGTCAATCAAGGCAAAAGCCAAGCAACCCTTATTTTTAAAATCAATGTGATGAGAAAAACAGAACTCAATAGCCATCTAAGGTATAGATTTAAGAGTCAGAAAACAGAGTTATAGTTGTATTAGTTTATAATGTACTGTACCGTGTGCTATGCTACTTTAAACTTTTAACAAGTAATGACTATGAATTCCCAGAAAAAAACAGCTGTAAACAATGATTAGAAACAGCATCCTTTCTGAACATACAATACTGAGGATGCTGGGCTCGGGAAAGCTGAATACTGTTCTGAGATCTGCCAGTGGTTTCATAAAGTTATTTTTATTTTCTGCCCTCCATCTGAAAACTGTCAATAATAAACTTCTCCGTAAAGTGCTAAGACTCACAAAATAAACATGCTTAATACCTCTTCAGCGTCCACGGATTTCTCTGCCTAAGTCTTTGCTCGGTACAAAACAAAGTATAGTATTACTCTTCACCAGATAAGGAGATAAGGACCGGGGCTGTTTTATATCCCACAGGACTGATTTACACACAGTAAGTGTTCCGCGTTCTTAGTACCCCGACCTACTGCTCTGCTGGAAGCTGAGTATGCAAGGTGGAAAGGACGTGATCCCGCCCGCCAGCTTCCCAGGGGAAGGAGCCCCGAGCTGCAGGACGGATTTCCCAGCCCGCGGCCGTGCCGCCGGCGGCTCTCCCGCCCTGCGAGTCCCCGGGGGGTCCGGGTGCCGCCGGGACCGGGCCGAGCCCGTCAGCAGAGGGCACAGCGGTACCGCCCGGGCGGGGGCTCCGACGCGAACCGGGAACCGGCACTCGGCCCCCCCGCTGCCAGCCGGGATACGGCCGAACCCCGCCGCCAGAGCCGCCCGGTCCCCCGCGGCGTCCTCCTGCGAACGGGACTGGGGCGACGGAGCCGGCTCGGGGGCGATGAAGCCGGCTCGGGGGCGATGAAGCCGGCTCGGGGGCGATGAAGCCGGCTCGGGGCTCCGCCGTGCCCGGCCCGCCTCCCTCCCCGCAGCCAGAGCGGCGCTCACCTCTCCGCGGCGGGCTCCTCCTCTGGCCGATCCTGCCGGCGACTCCTTCTCAGCAGTGGGTCTGGGGCGCTGGTGGGACGCAGCCAGGTTCGGGATCCATCAACCCCCACACAGCGCAAGGGGCTCCTTCCTTCCCTTCTCTCCGCCCTCTCCCCGCCGGAGCCGCCGCTGCTGCTGCTGCTGCTGCTGCTGTCGCCACCGCCGCTGCGGAATGAAGGGCTGAGCCCAGCCTCTTGTTGTTTTTTTTTTTTTCCCTTTCTGTTTAAGGGCTCGGGCGCAAAAAAAAAAAAAAAAAAAAAAAAAAAAAAAGGGGAGAGAGAAAACACACAACACAAAAACCCCACCGGGGATTTCCACCGGCAGCCAGGAAGGGACTTTCCGGCGTGTGACAACCGGCGCCGCCGCCCCGCCCGCCGCCGCCAGGGGGCGCCGCCGCCGGGCAGCCCCGCCGCCTCTCCGCCCGCCGTGACGCACCCGCGGGCTTTCGGGGAGCCGGGATGGCATGTTGCCCTTCCTTATTCCTTTCCTCCCGGGCGAAGGGTGAGGGGTTGCCCGTCCCCTCCCCCGTCTCGCAGGCCCCGCTCCGCTGCCGGCCGGGCCCGGTGCCTAGTGGCTGGGTCCGGAACAGCTCTGTGTCCCTGGGCAGAGCAGCTCCCCGGCTGTGCCCCGCACCCTCCGAGCGCCAGCACGAGAGGCGCCGGCTTCCTCGGGAGCCCTGGCCTCGTCCTCGGCCACGCGTGACAAGGGCTTGTTGGCCTCCTGCCCTTGCACACGGGTCTTAGGGTGTAGGTGCCGGGGTGTAGATACTCACACCCCTGCCGTCAGCATCCCAGCCGCACTGGAAGGGAGCCCATCCCATGGAAGCTATTCTCTCCCAGACTGTTTTTGAACACAAGCAAGTTTTTTTGGGTTTTGTTTGTTTGTTTTTTATTTATTTTTTTTTTTTTTTTTTTTTTTTAGCTTGCATCTGCTTCACAGTTTTGGATTTGTATTATAAGTAACCATAAGTTCTTTAATTAGAGGTTACGCTGATACATAATCCCTTATACTGGCATTTTTGGCAAGAGATGTTAATAAGCTTTAATCCAGCCCTGCTCAATGTAAGGTCATCACAGGCAAGGGGCAGAACCTTGGGCTAAAGCTATGGAATCAGGGAGAGCTTAGTGCCTGAATATGTTTATAAACTCTTGACTGCACCTTAGCAGTGTGTAGGAATCATTACATTTAATTATTGTAAGCAATTAATTCACACCTTTAAACAGTGTCCTAATACCTGTGCAACGAAAAAACTCACTGAATAAAACTCTAATATTTAAGGCTTGTTAATATGATTTATGGATGGGATTTATGCTGGAATAGGGGCAGTGCCTTGCTCAACAGCCTTACCACCTGAAGGCACCCAGAAATGAAATACAGTGCAACAAAACTTCTTGCAGTATTAGAAGACTTCAGTGTCACAGATGCTGAGTTCCTGCCTATTTCCGAGCATCCACCACTCTCACTGCTTGGATGAGAAGTTAGGGTTGCTCTGCACCTTGAAATCAGGTCTTAAATATTGACTCCTTCAGAGAACAGGTGAGCTTTGGAAGAGTTCATCCTTGAGATCCCTCACCTCACCTCCAATAGCAGCAGCTGGCTCAGCTCATGTGCTCGTGTCACACAACTGGTTATGTGGCAACATAATCTTTCCCAGGGTTTACAGGCCTGTGCTGGCTCTGCATAGCTGGCCATCCTTCTTCTCTGCCTTTGTTCAAAAAAAAAAAGGTCGGGGATGTGGCTGGAAAAAGAATAATCCCTTCCAATTTCCACACTCCAACCCCCCCCCTCCTCCTTGGAGAGATTTCTTTTAAAGATTTTTGTGGGTGTGTTGGGGTTTTTTTCTATGATTTCTTCCCTTGCTTTCTTTTCCCTCTAGCCTCTCTGCTGCCTCGGGAAGTAGTAGTTGGGTAGGAAGACTCTACATTTAATGATTGATGGCCTGAGGGGTGGCTAAGATCCAGAGGATTGGATGCCTGAGGGAACAAGGCCTGAGTGATTGCTTGCATAAGTAGAGCAGCACTGTGGTGTGATTTACCAAGTATATGTTTCTGCCAGTAGCTTACCATTCCCTGCTTGCTCCTGGACATTTTTCTCTGTCCCCGCATGTGGTTTGAGGTACCAGATTACTAAAGTGCTCTGATTAGATAAAAGAAAAGCAAGTTTTAATCCAAAACATTTCTCTCAAGTGATATGAAGCCCGGCCCCTCAAACAGTTTTACAGAGTTTACACATTTGAAGTGATGGAGGGTTTTACTGTGGAGTGGGAGTGAGGAGCTAAGGAAGGAAGTAGGGAAAAAAGAGCTGACTTGTGCTCTGCTTTGTGTATGGAACTGCAGCAAACAGATAAACAAGTGGTCCTAGCGCCTTCTGGTTTTCACTTAGGAGAAGAAGGAAAGGAAAATAAGTGTGAATAAGAAGACTTACAAATATGCAGGTATTAGCTGTGAGCCCATGAAGGAGATAATGAGACCCAGGAAAACCTGAAATGGCAACAGCTTATTTTTGTTTTCTAAATGGTAAGCACATCTGAATATTCATAATTACTGTTTACACCTTGATAAACTGAAAGTTGATTGCACATTGCCACAGCTGATGTTTATCGAACAGGTCTGAGCAGGATGGCAGGAATTCATTTGATCTGTGTGTGCACAGCACAAAGTGAAGTTCTTGTCAACCATAACTCCGAGGCAATATGGGAATACATTAAAAACATCAACAGCATCAATAATTATGAAATGCCCTTTTCTGAATTAATCCTATTTTTTTTAATTATACCCCGTAGTTTATCTCATAATTTATGATATAATGCTTATATTTGGTGGAATATAAATATATATACATATGTAAAAAGGAAAATTTTCTTCTTTGAAGTGTGTGTAGATACACACACACACACACACAACTATATATATATATACACACACATATTTTTATGTATATATACATATCTATATCTCTTGAGGGAAGGGAGATTTTCTTGCCATTGAGGACAGCGTAAGAAATACTTTGAATTACAGCTACCTACGTTCTGGTTAAGCATAAGAGTGAAAAAACTCACTCTTCTAAGTGGTGAAGTTTATATAACTCTGGAGGACTCTGTCTAGGGAAACTGCAGAATATCCATTTTCTGAGAAAAGTAATCAGTTTCAGTTCCATGCACATCAATCAATAACAATTCTTTTTTGTGCCTAGGAAGAAGAAATCTCTCAAGGCCCCATTCAGCTCCTTATCTCTAAATTATTTTAATTACTTTATTTCTTTTTACTGTTCAGGAAGGAGTAGCTCGTGCTTACTAAATTAAACTAAGACGTCAGAGTGTTCAGAACACCATCACCAAATGTTTCAGAGGTTGCATTAGGAAAGACCCATAGTTAAAACAATACTTGTATAATATTCCATCATAGGATGATGACTATGGTAATATTTATGGATAGTAACATTCAGAATTTAATAGCTCAATCATGTGCCAGGTCTTCTAATAACAGATAATGCTGTAAGAGGTGTGATTCATCTAGAACGGAGGAAAAGGATCCTAAAAGGGAAATCCCTTCTATTGCAATAGCAGTGCTTGAGGTCATGCACTTCAGTCTTCCAGGAGCCTTTCTATTGCTTTTCCTGGTGGAGACATGATAAAAGGTTGTCAGTGCAGAGGAGAAGGAGAAGGGAAAATCCCTTTAACTTCTATCAGACAGAAAGATTGTGCTTACTACTGAATCAAGTAATGACAGTAAAAACAACAACAAAAAAAATACCCAAACTCATCTCTGCCACTTAGATAGCAAGAACTGAACTGGTTTAATGATTTTTTTTTTCCATTATATTCATCTGAATACAGTAAGAGAAACTACAGATTCTCAAGGAGACTTTTGCCAGGGTATTGTGGCAAGTGACAATACTGGAAGTAGGAATTCTTATTTATGCCACTGGGCCAAGGCTTCCTCTGCTTTTGGTCTGCTTTTTCTTCTTTCTTCTTCTTTTTAGTAAATGTGATAGAAATGTCAGAAGGGCTGAAATTGCAGTGGATTCAAAGAGGCTGAAGGTTCAAATCTTGCCGTAGCCCCTTTTGTTAAGCTGAAGGTTAAACTGTAAGGGTAGTATTCTCCCATTAAGGCTGGTGAAACACTGCAGTAAATAACCTATGGAGGCAAACACTGGACATTTTTAAGAACAGATTTATTAGCTAGAAGAGGATAAGTATGGCATTAACCATACAAAAACTTTGCCTTAACCATTCTTACCTGCTAGTCTGGAGATAAGTTTCATCACTGTTTTATGCTTGTCCCTGAAATGTGTGAAAAAGTCAAAGGAGTAATGATAAAATCTTTCTAACTTGATTTTTATCTGTCATACATTCCTCTGATATCTGTAGGTACTGCAGCAAGCCTCAGGGCCTCTAAGAACTTCAGACATACCCATGTATAGCTACATTTGAGATGCAGCATAGCCCAGCATTACTGACCCTCTGCAGTACATAGTACAGAGAATTCCAGCAAGGCCCCAGCAAGAAGTAAGGGGGAGACCAACATTATTTCTGCTTAGGAGAGCAAAGTGATTTCTGTGGGTTTTGAAGCAGTCTCGGACAGGGCTTGTACCTAAATTGAAGAAAATAAGAACAGCAGTAGTAAGCCAAACCAAAGGCCCATGGAGCTCACTGTGCTGTTTCTCAAAGAAGTTGAGAAGGTGCTCAGGAAGGAGTGTAGAAACTAAGGTGAATTGTTCCTCATACTTTTCCAGCCTGAATTTTGTCACAGTTTTCTTGGTGGATCTGGGGCTGTGGCTTAGCTTTCTGGTACCTCAGTTTCTCAGTTATACAGTAAGTGTGAGGATGTTTCTTGCCTCACACTTTTTCGTTATCTTGCTTGTTTAATTCTAACTACAGCTCTTTAGAGTGGTCTTCTCCTGTTTTGTATTTTCTGTATCTTAACGCCTAGACACATGGTTATTTACTGTGCAGTGTGGTCCCTGCTTCCAGAAAGCTACCAAACAAGTGTATCAGACTTCACTTAATTGAACTCTTGACTGTTGGAATGGTCTTTGCTTTAGGTTGAGGGTTGTGAGCATAAAGGATTGCGTAAATAACACCATGGAGGAATGGATTCTGCAAGGGATGGTCTTCTCTTTCCAAAACCTCTTGCCTTAATGCACAGAGCAAAGGGCTGGGTTTAGGTAGTGCAAGCCTACTCATTTTAATTTTTAACTTGATCTTAACATGATCTTGAGACAACTGCTGTTCTGCCAAAACGTCCATTGCACAAGGGACTTTAAAGAAAAGTCTGGTTTTAGAGCTGTTTGTTTTCAGCCAGCAGTTGAACATCTGTGAGTCAGCAACTGGTTAACAAATAAATAGCTAAAGACAATGCCTCATCTGAAATCAAGCAGGGACTGCTATTGTTTTCCATTTTATATTCCCATCCAATGAGATTGCATAAGCAGCTATTCTAATTTTAGGTATGAAGTAAGCATTTAGTACAAAGCTATACCCTCTGGGAGTGAATGGGAAGGGTCAAGGAATGCAGCTAGCAAATACTTGCTCACATAATTAAAGCTCTTACTCCTCTCTTGTGTGTTCCTCGAACAATTTCAACATGTAATGCAGTCAGTCAAACTTTCTTAGATAGAACAACCTGCTGTTCAGCAGACTATCCAGTGTTCCAAATCTTTAGCATTCTGTGTTCCTTTCCCAGTTAACTCTAGTCTCACTGGGAGTTCTTACTTGCTCCCAAAATATATGCAGTTTCTATAATCTGAATGGCAAAAAATTCACTGCAACCTGTTCTTATTTCTTTTAGATATGTCCAATAATGTATTTTGATACGTATTTTCCCATTTATTAAGCCAGTCTTACACTCTTTAAACTCAGTAAATCTATTTTAAATTGTGCTTAATTTCCATGTGCTTGGTGAATATGTGAATAAATATATGACTGGATCATTCCTTGCCAAAATAGAGAACTGCTGACACTGTTTTCTCTCAAGATGGAAATACCTCTTCTCAGCAGCTCTTAACGATGGAATTATGTGAGGATGCTAAGTGAATAAAGACTGACCATGTGAAGGTAATCTTTAGTCACAAATCATAGAGCAGGAAGCTTGTCAATCTTTTCCCTATGTAATTTTTGTAATTTCCCCCAATTCATTGAAATGTGGAGAAATAGCCAGGAAATACCAGTTTCTACAGTACATGGTGAATGCTTCTGACCAGCTTTTATATTTGCAATTGTCTAATCTGCCAGGCAATAACACAGTCTGTTGAGCTTCTTGGGCAGTTCCTGTGTAAGCCCCATAACTGCTGCCAGATGTCAGCATCTCTTTCAGGAACAAAATGTTTTGATTTTGTTAAAGAGAACAGAATTGTATAAGGGGTCTGGTACCCACAGCGCTTACTGTAAATACTTTAAAAAAGTAAACTGTTTAACGGGGGTTTTACCTCAAAAGTGCTAAGCATTTCATAGGTTCCAGTATCTCGTGTGTTAAGAAGTTAACTGTTTTGGGTCCGTTTGAAGCTCACAGCCGTTTTCAGTGACAATGAGGTATTTAATTCATTCTTGAACTTTCAAAAGCAAAGGAAAGGCATTTCCTTTGTGTAGAGCAAATTCTGTGGATGGGGAATAACATGAGAGGCTTTATGAGAGGCCAGAAATTCAAGCTAGCTTTCCAAGAGGAGCAAAAATCTATTTGCCCTATATCAGCAGTGCTAGGATTTCCCCAAGAAAAATTCCTTCAAAGAAGGATGTTTGTTTACGCATGAGAATTTACCGGCATATGCTGAAATAAATAAGAGTCCCTAGATTTTTTCCTAAAAACTAACAATTATCTCCCTCTAGGGAAATGGTGAGTTTGCTTTATAAACATGGGTTTAGTCAATGTTGACAAAGAACTCTGATTGCGTGTTTTTAACTCAACAAGTACATTGTTTTCTTCTGATTTCAGAGAAAAGGGACTCCCCATTTCTGCAATGACAGCACTTGTTAGTAAGACTAACATCATTTATTCCTAACTTTACAGAGAGAGTTTTGTAAGATTTCTGCCATGTACATGAGGGAATGTATTTTCATGTCATATGCCCCCACTTTTGTAATTTTTGCTGCCACACAAGCGAAAATTGTAGCTGCTTGCTACAAATTACAGTTTACTCGTTCAAGTGGAGAGAAGTGTAAGTTGTCCCAGATAGATTTGGGAATTGTAAAGAAAAAAATAGTATATCATGTGTAGGAGATAGAAATGCATTCATCCCTGGTGTACGTGAAGCATCCCAAGTAATTGTTTCCATGCAGCCATAGCAGTATAAGCTCAAATCTATCTGCCCTAACAGCACCCTTCCTGGTCATCTGAGCAGGAAGGTATCTCTTTTAGTGTATCCAGTGTATCTAACAGCATTGTGATCATCTATAACCATGATTCAGAATCTGTGTCCTGAGAAGGGCTTAATCTGATTTACCTCAGGGTGATGGAAAATGAAACCGATCAATAAGCTTCAGGCTTTGCTAGTCATCCTTCAAGATCATCAGTCCTAGGACAGTGTGTCAGCATCTGAGTGGCTCACTAGGTACACTCTAACATGGTCACTCTCATCATGCCCCTGTAAGTACACTCAGCCTCGACTTGTCTGTTTTACAAAAGTCCTGCAACCAAAACAGCAGTCATTAGTTATTCCTGGTCACAGGCAGGACCTTACTCTAAGTGTGCATCATTCTAGGGGTTCCTGTGCTCCTGTGACTGTTTCTTCTGGCTTCAGGTACATTACATTGGCTGTGGGAGCAGGTCTCTATATGGTCTATCTGTGTTCTCTTTCTACAGTACATTGAATCCCTAGAGGTGCAGGGAGGAAGTAATTTCTACACCCTCTGCCTTTGTGATAGATACTTGAGGAGATTGCAAAAGGAAGGTCTGTTCTGCCCCCCCCCGCCCCCTCCCCCCCCCCCCTTCCCGGGTTGCTTGGCATGTGTTGCTTTAATTGGTCATTAGTGAAACCAGGTTATCTCCAGCCTCATGTTCTGCAGAGAGATTAGTTCCTTTACAGATAAGACAGATGGCACCAGAATGGGTGTAGTTTACAACAGGCCAAAGTAGAGCTTTGCTGTTGTTTCAAAGTTCAAAGTGGGAGTCTTATAACTCCAGAGAAACTTCCTGGTACCAGAGCTATCCTGGGCAGAGAGCATAAGTCCTTCTAACGAAGTTCTGCACAATTCTGCTGTGGCTCTGAAGTAGTTCACCTACTTCCACTGAACTGTGCTTAAAACCCCGAAACGTCGTTGTAGTGCATAGCTAATTTAACATCTGAATTGCTCATCAAAGGTAAATCCCCTAGCTGAACATTCACCACTGCATGAGCATTTTTGCAGATTAGAGGCACCTACACACACTTACCCATTTCTTGCCTTAGTCCAGCAGTCAGTGTGTCTGCTCAATGCTAAGCCATCACTGTTATTATTACGAGAAAGTTGATATATCTCTCAATAATGAAATTTGATCTTGTTTTTTGTCTTATGTCTTAATTATAAGCAGAATCGGGCAAAACCAGTTTACTGAAGTGTTCGGCATCGCTGGTGTTAAAACCCAGTTTCCTGTTTTTTCCATGGTTGTCAAACCACATTTTTTTTTTGGATGATGAAGTATCTGATATTGGTCTACGCTGATAATTTGGTGATGGGGAGAGAAAGAATGAAAGTCTCACTTAAAATGGCTCATTCTTTTCTAGGGGCAAGATTAAGGAAAAAAAAAAAAGCATAATTTCGTCTGTGTAAAAAAAGCCACTAACTTTTAATTTAAATTGATCTGAAGATCCAGTCTTAGGAACAGAAACCTGATCTATGGCATTAAAAAGACTTACGCATCAAGGATGTGCTATTTGCCACTGAAAGAAAAGTCAATCTAAACCTATTATTAGTCAACTGCTATTTGCACTTGTGGGTAGAGACTTAAAAGTCAAACTACCGGTAGTCCTGTAATGAGTTACCGTGTGCAAATTCCTCTTAGCCTCTCATGGTGGCTGTGCCATTGTGCCTCCATCAGTCCTGGCTGGAGCTGTGTCTCTGGACCACGGCCTGCAGAGCATAGCCCATGCCATGGCTCGGCTGTGCTGCTTCAGTGAGTAGCATATTTTGCCTGCCATCCAAGAAATACAGTCTGGTTGACCCAAAACCATGAAGAGTCAGATCAAATACTTGCACCTGTCTTCAGGGTGAAGACAAGTGGAAGTGTCAATTCCTCTTGTTGCCCAGTGGCTCAGGGGAGGGCTCATATACAGAATGTTGTTGACTCAGGTTAGTGTCTGCCTCTACCATGGAAAGCCAGGTGAAGATAGAGGCAAACTCAGCTTCCCTTTACCCTCCTTGGTGAAGTAAGGAAACCTTGCAGCAATGCTGAAGCAGAGTATGTGGAAGGAATCTTTCAGTCTCTCTTGTTCAAAGTGTGGCACTTATATATATATTTTTTTTTTTTTCTGAGTAGGAGGGAAAGCACCAAGGAGATATTTTTCATCATATACTAATGATGAGGAATCTTACTGAGGTTACTCCAATTAATAGTTAAACATTTCTGAATAGAGTAGGGGAGACTTGAGATGCAAGGTTAGGAGCACCATGCCCTGAACTGTACCATCTGGTGATATTAGGTGTAGCAGAGCCTGGATCTCTCTGTAGTCCTCACATAACAAAAGCCAAAGGCTCCTCAGTTAAAAGGCAGGAAGCTATAACACTGCCTCCTTGTTCTTCATTTTGTGCCGTTTGTTTTTTATGTTTTCAATGATGTAAGTCAAAATGAAAGCTTTTCTAGTCAGTAAAAATGCAGGTGAATATAATTTTTCAGATTAATAAAAGCAACAGAAAAATTTGCATTTTCCAACAGATCAAACCACTTCTTTTATTGATTTTTTTTGGTTTTTACAATAAACCAAACCAGCTTTATCCAGAAATGGACTAAGTTGCCATCCTGTAACTGTGTGCTCCCCATAGTGGGTGAAGTATATTCCATCTCCTCACAGATCCAGTATTGCCCACCAGGTGCAACTGCACAGGGTGATGCAGAGGTTTTCTGCAGCTGAGACCTGTAGGGCAAGGCTGGGCCTCCTGCAGTTCCATCTCCCCACTTGCCCAAATCAAGGTGGGAGGCAATAATTATATAGTTATTTTGTAAATGAAACAACAGAACTTCTCCCTGTCTCATACTTCTAACGTGCTTTGTCTTGCAGGCAAGCATTGTAGAGGACGGGAATATCTGTGACTTGGGAAGAGCCTGGTGTTACTTTAGTGGCAGCTGAGACTTGGTGATGATTCTTGGCAACTAAGGTTGAAGAAGACTCAGCTTCAGAGCTGAGGAGACTGTGGATGCAGAATAGATTTTGTGGGATATGGGAAACTGGGAGTTGAGAGGCTGCCTAAGGAAAGCAATTCAGTCAGTCAATTAATTCATCAGTGGTACTAGAGTAGAAACAAACTGGGAGCAGGGAAGTCAGTGATGGAAAAAGCATCAGGTCTTACTAGGAGCTAAAATACCAGATGAGAAAAGGAAAACACTGGAGAAAAAAAGATCAAGTAAAGGAAGAACTGAGTGGGACAGGGAGAGGAGAAGGATAGGGAATAGACTATGATGAGTAGTCAGAAAACAGAGAGCAGGGAAGGTGAAGGCTATCAGCAAAGTGTCCAATATTATGAATTTTGAAGAGATGAAGACTTAGCCAGAAGGGACAGAAGAGGACTGGAACTTAGTAAACCAGGGAGATGAGAGCTTTGTTGCAAAGCTTGTGGAATGGAGAGTGAAAGATGAAGACAAAAAAATTGGAGATATAGGAAGAAACAAGTGCAACCTGAACAGGGAGGAGTGAAGAATGAAAATAGGGAAGTGTGAGACAGTGGACAGAGAGATGCATGCCCCTCTGCATAGTCTGTGCTTGAGCATGGATTGGTGTTCAAACTCATCAAGTTTTGCTATTTCTACACCAGGGATTGATTGTCCATTACCATTGTCCCACACTTCCTATCACTGTCCCTGAGATTAACACTGAAGTCACGAGGTGTGATATAGGAGAATTCCCATCTCCTTCACAGTACTCAATACATTTGTCCTGGAGGAGTCAGGGGTGTGAGGCAGAGTGAAGAGGACGTCACCTGTGGGTCCAGGACCTTCACCTTGCTCAGTGTCTTGTTCTGAAGCCACAGGCTGAAGGAAGGGATTACACTAAGAGCGAGCACAGCATGTGGTGAAGGTGGTCACATGCTGGCCTGGGAAACTGTGCTTTATCCTCCTCTTTGCCACAAAATTTCTGTGCGGTGCTGAGCAAATTTTTGAAACCCACCTTTTCAGAGGTGATGACCAACTGGGTGCTCCTTGTATTACGCATGTGTGGGTGGAGATTTCAGGTCTGACGTGAAGGAGCACTGAAGTTCTCACAGCAGAAGCTGAGGTAATGCATACTGTGCTTTGGAGACAGAAAGTAGAATATTCAATAAACTGAGAAATCAGGTCCTAGGGAGTAAAGAGGAGTAATGGAAACTTTTGACCTTAGTCACTTAGTGCTTCAGTTCCCTCTGTGTAAAATGTGGATTGTACTACCCCCTCATGCTTCAGGGCTTACGAACAAAGATTAGCTAACATTCAAAGATACTCAGATGCTTTAGTGATGAGGCAAGAGCAAAAGTCTCTGAGTAATTTTATTTTCAGAGCCGTTTTTGAGGAGTAGGGTGTGAGGCTAGACATCGAGCAAAGGGGAGGACACAAAAGCCCGAAGAGCTGCTCACCAGATGACTAGCTGTGCAGCCTGTGCATGCACAGAGGTAGCAGTGGGGTGGAAAAAGTTATTGTGTGATCATGAAAGGCCTGTTTCCTAAGTTAACTTAAATTCTGGGGTTTCCTACCCCGAGTGTTTGATTTGTAAATGTCTGATGAACATTTTTTTGTGCAGTGTAAACAGCTGTTAGCAAGCTGTTTGGTGAAATGGACATTTCTTTCTGCTTGTAATGCAAGATGAATGAGGCTTTTCTTGTCATAGCGTCATATACTGTGTTGGTGAATAACAGATTTTATATTAATTCAGAAATCCTAATTTCTATGTTGACACTCATAGTAGTGGGTTTATAGAAAAGGAGACAATTATCCTGACTATTTTACAGATCTATCAAGATTTGAAATGAGCATTGGAGAATCGGAAACAAACCCTGGATTCCTTCATCTTGCTTTTTCCCCTCAAGATCAAACAAGGCATGCATTTTTGTCCAGTCACATTGGGTTAGAAACACTGCATAAATAAACAGGCATTGCAGTTTACCTTGGAGTCTGGTGATTGACTCCCTGTTTAGCATAAATAGGGTCAGATCTGGGATGAATATTTAGGAACAAAAAGGATGTTAGAGGCAAAATCCAGGCCTGATATTGATGGAAAAGTAGATGAATTTTGATTTTACAAAAAATTTGTGGGGTCTGGTTGGGTCTTAATTGATGGAATCAAAAGGGCTTCTGGTATCAAGAGCTCAAAGCCAGGACAAGGATGAGGGGCCTGGCTTTGAAATTAAAGGCAGTATCCTAGAACTGACATCCACCTGTACATTAATGAGGAAAGGGGTGCTCCTTTTGATTACACTGAGAGTATGTGGAATCCCCTCTGATAACTGATAATGAAACTGTAACTGATAGTTTTTAAGTCACACTTTTGGTGGTTTGTTTTTTAAAAATTTCTGTGAGTCATAGGAATCTGTGAGGCCAGTTGGGAGCAAGGGGAGAAAAAAACCGAAACCCTCTACAATGTAGGTC